>OW285243.1:66706517-76706517 GCA_935421215.2 Melolontha melolontha | reverse complement strand
TTATGTCGACCGAAATTTCTTTTTAAAATGTGTCAAAATAACATGTGATTTAAAAAGAAACCAGCTCAACCCTTATAATTATAAAAATGTTGTAAAAAAATACAGACGAGTTTAAATAAAAACAATAAAAAAAATAAATTTTTGGAATTTTTCTTCTAGAATCCATAAATGCTGCACTTACTACTGTCTTTCTTAGAGTTTTAACAATTTTTTAAAATATTTTCTTTATTTTCACGTGTTAATGATTACATCCTACATCAAAATAAACTACTCTATAACTATAACACTGGCCTACAACCATTTTGGTGCTGGAGATTTTAGACCCGATTTTAAGTATGTCTTACATGGCGATATCAAAAATGTTACCCGTTTTCTTCTGTCATCTCTAATTCCCGAGAAAAAAAAACACAATGCACGAAAAAATATATATTTTATTGACATTAAACATCAAGAAATTGTCTTTTGAGTGATTTTCTAGAATGAAACTGACTCGGGCAATCTCGCATGATTCCCCAGCAATAGTCAGCCATCATATGACTGTCCCACCTTCCTTGGTATCTATTCTCCATTGTTTTTAGGTCTTGGTGGAAACGTTCCCCTTGTTCTTCGCTTAGATCTCCTAAATTGTGTTGGAAATGATGTAGATGACTATTGAGATAGTGTAATTTTATACTCATATTACAGCCTAAATCTTTGAATCGCATCAGCATTTCCTCTACTAGTTCTACATAGTTGTCAGCCTTATGATTTCCGAGGAAATTTTGTGCAACTGCTACAAAAGATTGCCAGGCAAGCCTCTCCACATCATTCATACAAGTCTCAAAATTAGTTGTGTCTTTCATCAATTTACGTATTTGAGGTCCATCAAAGATACCTGCTTTTAGTTTTTCAGTACTTAAACCAGGAAATTTGTGAGAAATAAACTGGAAACATTGACCATTTCTATCGAGAGCCTTAACAAATTGCTTCATTAGCCCTAATTTTATATACAATGGCGGAAGAATGATTTTTTCTCTTGAAACTAAGGGTTCATTTATAACAATTCTTTCCCCAACAACAAGAGCATCTCTCACAGGCCAATTTTTTGCAGTCCAATGACGTGATTTAGTCGACTGTCCCAGAGACAGATAAAACATGGGTATTTAGTATAACCACTCTGTTGACCCAATAAAAAATTAACCATCTTCAAGTCGACGCAGATCACCCAGTTATGTTCAATATATTTTATTTTTTGTAAAAGATTTGAAATTACGTCATATTCTTCTTTTACACATGTTGTGTGAGCAATTGGAACGGGAGCATATTTATTTCCATTATGTAGAAGAACTGCTTTTAGACTTCGTTTACTACTGTCAATAAAGAGGCGCCATTCATTGGGCTGATAGATCGTTAAACCCATGAAAGCCAGCAAACCACTCACATTACAGCAATACACAAAATTTTCATCAGATGAAAAAAACTTCAATAACTTTGGCTCTCTCGTGCGATATGTAGACACTCGAACATCTGAGGAAAGACAATTTTTTTCTTTTAATCTTGACGCTAGTAACTCAGCACGTTCCTTCGAAAGATCTAAGTCTCTGATGAGGTCACTAAGCTCATTCTGCGAAAATGGCTTAGGATCTGATGTTTTTCCGCAGTATTGATCATCTACTCATCTACAGTATCATCTACTTGGGAAGAGATAGGTATTTCAGCTTCATCCTCCTGAGATTGCTGCACTACCTGGTGAAAAGTTGGTATTGGAACATTTTCTGAATGAGGAACAGGTCTTTGTACTGAAGAAATATTGGAGTATTTCCATTTATGGCGATTGTTTTTGTTGATGCCCACTATATTAATCATACAAAAGTAACAGTCGTCATAATGATTTTTTTGTTCTCGCCATATCATAGGCACTCCAAACTTCAAAGACTTACGTTTCCCTCTCTCCCATTGTCGCAAATGTTCAACGCATATTTTACAAACACTATGAGGTAGCCACACTTTATCTTGGTGTAGAATTTCAATACCGAAGTAAGCAAAATACAAACGACGCACTGTGTTTGTAATAGATTTACGCTGATTTTTCAGTATGTATTCATCACAAACATAACAAAATATATCAGGATCGTTAACACAACATCTGGACGGACTAGCCATAATGAAATAGTAACACAAACTTTATCGATGATATTGAAATAATGACTAGTTACGAACAAGACCATAACAAGACCGACAACAATTCACAATGAGGGTAGTAGGTAAACTAGAGCTGATGAGTTAAAATGACGTATGTCAATATACTGTACATTACCTACTTTATCGACAATTCAAACAAACAGAGATGCACCAAAAAAAAAATTTTTTTTGTAGGCCTGTGTAATCTTCTTTCACTACAATAAAGCGCAATAAGATGAACTCAGCCCATTCTTCGTCGACTGCGATTAAGTAACCAAACACAAGGCAAGCGAGACACGATTCCGTGCTTCATTTCACGACTTAGCCTTAATTTTTGCAAGTCAATTATGTAATTGCTCCGGTAATGTATCAAGTGATGAACATCGTTCCACCAATACCATAGAAATAAGTATTCTGCATGCGCTGTTCGTTGTTTACTTTCTTTCACAAATTCACTGACGATGTCTGATAATTACCGATATTAAAATTTATGAAAATCATTATATTTTAACATCCGTTCAAATTTGTTATTTATCATCCAATAGCGACTCATTTATAGGATAATAGTTATACAAACGATGTTACAATAAAGTAGGCCATTCCATTAACAATATATTCTTTGGGCTTGAATAATGACATTCCTTATACCAATGTCTATTTGAACGCTTTTTCTTTCATTATGCAGTATGTCAAAGTTAATTTTTTAAAAATATATCCGACCGTCACAAAAATCACATCCGAGCGAAATCGACCCCGTAGAACTCAATCTGCCATCAGAATTTACCTAGAGCTCTGGGGTGTCGAGGGCAGTGGCGACTTTCTCGAAATGGAGGGGCGCGTGAGAAAAATCCTAGCTCCGAATTTAGCACATTTTCCGCGAATATGTTTTTTTGTGAAGATCGGCCTACTTTAAAAAGTTAACTTTGACACCCTGTATACTTAATCGTTCTCCACATATTCGTATTAAAAAAATATTATTGTAATAATAGATAAAATAATTCAAACTTAATATAAAATTTATATAAATATGTGAAACGTTGACAAGACTACATTAACAGGTTCAGTGCCAAATGGGTTAGGGCAATCTACCCAGAACCCAATAGTTACTTTTGGAATAAAATGTTAAAATATGTCACCGTCAAATTAGTTTGGATATGCAGTCGAATTCCTCTAACTCGAACCACCAAAATTCCCAAAAAAAGTTCGAATTACATTAATTTCAGTAATTTATTATGTGTAAGTATATACCAATAGGTATACATTATAAATAACAAGTGTTCATTTGAAAAGTCAATCTAGTAGCATGTGATTTACTGAGAACATTTTGAAGTACATATTGTAGTGGTTTTTTCCCCGAAGAATAATCTTAAAAAACAATTATTATTTATGTATAATTCATTTTCAGGTTTATATTTAGTGATTTGCAATATTTTATTTAAAATTTAAATTGGCGTATATTTTATATTCAGACTGTATATTGTTCGAAGATTGAATTGATTTACGTCGTGATCTTTTACCGGACGTGATATCGTTCGAAGTATGTTGTTTGATTTATTTTTTGATCTGGGACGAAGGTTATTTTTCCCACCAGAGATTGTGTACATTCAGATGATTCGCACGTGTTAATATTAAATAAGGACTTTTTCTTTATTTAAAAGGTTTATAGTTTTGGTTTATGTTTTAGTTTTGGTTTATTGATGTGTTTAAAGTAATGATCGAGTTATTACGAGTATTTTAACTTGTAATTTTTTATTTGAAATATGCGATTCATCTGAAAAATCTCTCATTAAGTTTTTTGTGTGTGCTATGGTTACATTAATTAATGTAAGTAGGTTTTTTGTAAATTAATTTCATTTGATATTATTCTTGATGACAAATTTCTTGATTTTGAGCTCATTAGTTAAGTGATTATATATTTAGTAGATGAAGAGCCAGGAAAATTTTCATAGTTTTTATGAAGGATTTTTTCTTTATTAAGGTGTAAGATATTTTTTTGAAATCAGGTTGGAGGGAAATTCATATTCATGTTGAAGTGCGCATGATTGGTTTTCAGACACGGGTGATAGCAGTTTATGATCTGTTTGACGTTTGATTTTGGGGGTTAACGTAAACAATTAAAAAATGACAGTTTTCCATGCTATTTAATTAGGTTATTTTGTTCGCGAATAATTGGAGATTTTCATTACGAGCGTGTCATTTATCTCGTAATCTTTTTCCCCCTGCTTTTTGTGATTGAATGCAATTAGCTATCTTAATATTTAATTAAGATATTTTTTTTTCTTTTTTTTAAATAAATTTTTCTAGCAAAGTGCTTGTTTTAATGCTTGTATATTTTTTTCTGTCCACGTTCATAAATGAACCGGAGACTATAGAGGACTCTGTTAAAAGAAATAAGCTCTCCGTAAGGCGACCTGGACTCATAGTGGTGCATTGTGGACTATCTTCAACGAGATCCAACAATACATAGCAATATGTCGTAAAATAAAATTTACTACTTAACCTACGAAGTCGTATATTTTGACAGTTTTATACATACAAATAAATACGAAAAGGTTTTGTTTAAGTATAACAATACGTTAAGCACGTATAAAGCGTTTGTACAATATGAAACAAACATGTAAATAATTTACATATCTGTAACTATGCACATGGACAATACACCTCGTATTTTCAGCAATTACTTCTGCTTAATACATATGTTTCTGCCAATATAGGCGTCCTCAGCTAAGCTAGTGAAGCAATTTATACAAATTAATACAAACCTGTTATAAACAACTGGTTTGTATCTGTATTTAAATTTACTGAAATAGCCCGCAAAGATCAAGCAAGTTCCGTCCTATAAGAAGACAACTATTTAATAATTGACATCTTACGGGCGAAAGATACATTGTCCGGAGGGCTACCTAAATACAGATACAAACCAGTTGTTTATAACAGGTTTGTATTAATTTGTATAAATTGCTTCACTAGCTTAGCTGAGGACGCCTATATTGGCAGAAACATATGTATTAAGCAGAAGTAATTGCTGAAAATACGAGGTGTATTGTCCATGTGCATAGTTACAGATATGTAAATTATTTACATGTTTGTTTCATATTGTACAAACGCTTTATACGTGCTTAACGTATTGTTATACTTAAACAAAACCTTTTCGTATATACCGCCATCTGGCAGGTTGTTAATGGACTACATCTACATACGTATTTTATCGTTTCCCGTAGCAGCATAGCTGTTCGAACGATAGGTAGCCCTCCGGACAATGTATCTTTCGCCCGTAAGATGTCAATTATTAAATAGTTGTCTTCTTATAGGACGGAACTTGCTTGATCTTTGCGGGCTATTTCAGTAAATTTAAATACAGATACAAACCAGTTGTTTATAACAGGTTTGTATTAATTTGTATAAATTGCTTCACTAGCTTAGCTGAGGACGCCTATATTGGCAGAAACATATGTATTAAGCAGAAGTAATTGCTGAAAATACGAGGTGTATTGTCCATGTGCATAGTTACAGATATGTAAATTATTTACATGTTTGTTTCATATTATACAAATAAATAACAAATAATAGGTATTTATTGAAAACTATAAAAAATGTTGAAAATGTTGTCCGTCAAGATCAATGCACTTTAAAATCCTCCGTTCAAAATTTCTGATGATATTCTGCAACATTTTTTGTGATTGACATTATCAAATGTCATTTGGATTTACGTTTATGGAACAACAAACACATACTAATATATTTGTGTCTTATTCTATCAAAATTTCATAGTAACCTAGATTGACTTTTCAAATGAACACACGTTACATTATATACATAAAAGTTAATAAGAAATAAACAATATTGTAAATACTATGCATACACAGATACATATAAATATATATAAATAAATATAAATAAATATATATATATATATATATAATATATATATATATATATATATATATATATATATATATATATAAGGTAAACTTAATAAGTCGGCGATTAAAGGTCTGGTTTATTACTTCAAAGTATATATATTTAAAATAACTCTTCATGTTTCGGCAATGATGCCTTTGTCAAGAGAATACAAAATATAAATATAATAATTTTTATATTTTGTATTCTCTTGACAAAGGCATCATTGCCGAAACATGTAGAGTTATTTTAAATATATATACTTTGAAGTAATGAACCAGACCTTTAATCGCCGACTTATTAAGTTTACCTTATCATACCAAGGTCACGAAGATATTATATTTATATATACATATATATATATATACATATATACCAGCTAAAGAATAAGTGTTTCTTGGGAATGGCGGCCAGGTAATTAAAACAATATTTAATTTTGTTTACGTTTCGGTTCTATATATAGAGCCTTTTTCACAAATATTGTATTGTTTGATTACATTTCAAATATAACTAACTGTGTTATACTTATTGCCTAGTTTTCATTTCAAAATAAAACTAAAGTTCTTTGTGACCGTGTTTGGAACGATAATTTATTATCGATAATAAACAGACGTTAAGCAAACAATATAATTTGTGAAAAAGGTAACGTAAACAAAATTAAATATTGTTTTAATTACCTGGCCGCCATTCCCAAGAAACACTTACTGGTATTACAACCACGGCCAAGAAAATACGAAATTCCTTCAATATTATATTATATATAATATTATATTATATTATATATATTATATGTGTTTAGATAATTTCTTAGCCGTTTATTAAATATAACAATTGATAAATTATTGGAGGTTTTCGGCTTTTATATGAAATATTTACAAATATCAAATTAGAATGTATGTAATTGCAGAGTAAGTGGGGATGTAAACATTGCTGTCTACAAATTACAAAGCAAATCATACAAAATTTTTTTATTTGAAAAATATGGTCTACGTTGGGACTCGAACCCAATTCTACAGCTTGCCGGGCTGTCGCTTTTACCACTAAGCCACAATAGTGGCTTCACACATCAGACTTAATTAATCGTTAGATTAAAATAATTTCTTCATTCGATCCTGAGATGAGATTTTGCACTTTTTTTTCTGAAAACATAACTTAATTCTTCGTGGCTTTATTTTGCTCTGTATTACCCACTGTTGCCAGTACAAGTATTATTACTGAAGCAGATTCTACTATACTTTCGCGATAAATTTTAACAGTTTCGTAATAGATTTAAAAAGTTTCATGTATGCTGGAAAGTTAAATTTTTCAATATAAAAAAAAAATAATAGATCCCTTGAAGTAAGAATAGCGGATTTACAGAATAGTTATTTTATATACATTAAAATAGATATGTAGTAGCACTGGCTATAGAAGCACATGGTTCTCGCTCATTGAAACATAAATGTATGACTGGTTGCCTGGTGCTAATGCATTGGCAATTTTCTTTTTAAAATTGCACATAGGAAAAAATAAATAATAAACCGGTATAAGTATATATTACATAACAATATTGCCACCTTTATATAAACAATGTCCACTACTATTAATATAATATTAATAGCACAAATAATTATTATCTTAGCACATTTCATATATTCATACACATATATAATTTTTCTATTGAGGTGCAAATGTTTAATCAAATTGGAATTGTCTCTATTTTACATTATTCTAAAGGACAAAATAATAAAAATGGAACTTAATCATCATGAGATTACTAGATTATCGTTTTCCAATCATTGTAAAAGAACTTCAAGGAATAAAAGAATGTTTTGAAGATAATGTATTAGATAAGTTAAAAACCATTGAGACTGTATTTACAAACATACTTATTCCTC
The DNA here is from genome assembly GCA_935421215.2 of Melolontha melolontha. NCBI lineage: Eukaryota > Metazoa > Arthropoda > Insecta > Coleoptera > Scarabaeidae > Melolontha > Melolontha melolontha. Next base: position 76,698,580 of record OW285243.1, on the reverse strand, counting down.
GAACAGCTAATAAGTTTGCGGTTTACAGAAACATGAGTGTGTGCATTATACTTTCAACTAGATGCTAAGGCTTCAATGTTCATCATAATATTACGTGTTTATTCGAAACATTTCTCGTTTAATGTCTCTATTTAGCGTCTCCTATCATCTAATAATTTCATATGAGGTCGTTTATGAACGTTAGATTTTACGTTTTACGTGTTTAGGACCTTGAAAATAACTGTATGAGTGGATCAATGTTATATAGATAAAAAAAAATTAAATCTGCAATAAAAATTGTCTATAATAAAATCGGTCTAATACTACAGCTTTCAATAAAAAGAACTAATTATGTTTGTATTGATATGTACTCTAAATAAAAAAATTTTAGACCGTGTGATAACCTTCACTTACAAATGCACAGAGTTACATATTTCTTCTTAATTAACTATTGTAAATTGTAATCCAAATTTGTAATAGGAATTTGTTGAAAACCTTCAAATACTATGTGGAAGCAATCATTGCAAACTATGCAAATGGTGTTTATGTTAATTGCTTCAATAATTACGAAGGATTGACATATTCGAAATAGGAACACATAGTTTCTTTAATTTTTTATTTTGCTAATCGGAAAATTTTTGTCTAACAATGTAAGCTTCTTCAAGGTAGCACAAATAACATTTTTTTTTCTCCAGGAATTTCTATCGCTTCCTTTGTAATCATTAGTTTTATATATGTAATTAACCTTGTGTAACAAAATTTTGATATACATTTTATCCATTACTCTTTAATTTTTTTTCTGTTTTTACTTCGTAGACTTTGTGTTTCCGGATTATTGTTTCCAAAATCGAAGAAAACAATGAAATCTAGGGGACTGTGAAAAAAGGTATATTTAAAATGAAAATAGTTCTATGAAATGATTAATTGATGAGGGTCACACTTGTTGAAACTCCATAACGAAATATAAATATTACTATAAATATAATATAGAAATATAAATCGGTGTATTTTATTTATATTAATAGTAAATGAATTGACATAAGTTATTACGGAATCAATTTAAGATAAAGAACTAATTTAAAAAAAATATCTGAACTAAACTATAGTTTTGTTAATTCAGAAAATTATAAACAAGGAGTTGAAAAGAAAAACAAATTGGAATCCGATTTATTTTAGCAACGAGGAAAAACAGTCAAATTAAAAGGTTCTTAAAATAAAATATTTAAAATATAATTCGTAAATAATAACAAATAATTGAAATAAAATGCGGCCAGAAGTACATAATAAAGTAATTATAAAGAAAAAATATAATATATTGGATCAAGATAATGATGTATTAATAAATGGGTGTGTCAAATATTATCAGAATTCAAATAAGAAAAGAAATAATGATGGATCAATATCGTTTTATAATAAACTAGCTGAACCCGGCAATGCTTTGCTAATGCTAGATATGAGCATATATTAATAATCGACGAAGGAGATACTTGTTGAAACTTCATTGAGACTTCATCCCCTAAGTCCATTACTCTCTGACATATTCTTAAATCATTTAGAAAACATAATAAGCCAACACCCGTTGTTCAAACATTGTATTTACTGGATAAGATATGTGGATGACATATTAGTTTCTTTTAACGGTACAGACAGACAATTAAAATCTTTACATAATTACATTAACACTATTCACCCAAACATCAAATTTACCATTGAAATAGAAGAAAATAAATCCATAAACTTTTAGATCTCACTATAACACACACAACTAAAAAACATGAATTTTCTATCTACCACAAACCTACACATACAGACACAACTATACACGCACATTCGTTTCACCCTATTACATATAAATTATCTGCTTATCAATCAATGCTTCACAGACTAATTAACGTCCCGTTGAGTAAAGAAAACTTCGATATAGAATTAAATAGAATACACGTTATAGCGCTAAATAACGGTTTCACCATAAATTTAATTAATAATATTCTAAAAAAACTACAGAAATCTAAAACGATATCTTCAATCTACCCCACAGTAAAAAACAATAGAACATTTAGTTATAATTCTATCACATACATCGGTACAATTTCAAACAAAGTAGGAAACTTAATCAAAACAAGTAAAGAAGAGACCATTTCATTCAAAACTAACAATTCCTTACAAAACGCTATAAAAAACAACAAAGATAAAACGGACAATAGATTAAACTCAGGGGTTTACAAGTTGACATGCGAAGATTGTAAAAAAGTGTATGTCGGACAGACAGGACGGACATTTGATATTAGAATGAAAGAACATGAAAGAAGCCACAGAGACAAGAAGACAGACTCAACTTTCGCTAATCATTGCCTAGAACATAATCACAAATTCAACACTAATTTTAAAACTTTGCATGTTCCAGATAAAAGTAAAAAACTTAATATGTTAGAAAGTTTAGAAATTAACAAATATAATAAATTAGGTATAATTTTAAATGACCAACTAGACATAAATAACTCCCCCCTACTAAACTTAAAACTCATACATGTCCACCCCTCTTAGAATGAGATTAGTTCTGTACTTTGTATTGATATATATAAGATCTAATTGATAATTTGAATTAGTATTTTCATCCACCTGATGAAGCCACAGTGTGGTGAAACATATGTAGTGTGTTAACATTATATATATTATTTTGAAACTATACAACTGTGTTTTATTATATGAGCATATATGTATATAGATAGGATAATTATTTCGTGACCTATGTATGTTATGGTAGATACAATTAGTTGGCGATTTAAAGTCTGGTTTTACTTCAAAATGTATATATTTAAAACAATCTTACATGTTTCGGCATATGATGCCTTTTTCAAAGAATTAAAAATATAAATGACTGTATATTAATGTCATAAAAATTATTCAAAGATACATTCCAGTTTAATAATAATAAATCATGCCTTAGCATTCTAAAAATAGTTAGACAACAAAAACGGGGAATGGCAAGCCATGAGTTATTATTATGTCTGCGCCCGTGGAGCGGCTTAAGATGTTAAGCTGTCGGATTTCGCCTTCAACGAGAAGGAAAGCCAGGTTTTCGTGGTTTTCCTGAGGCTGATAAAGTTAAATGTAAGAGATAAAAATTGTTAAATGCTGATAGTATAATAAATTAGGCGTCTTTTACAAATTTTAAATGTGAAAATATTTCTTGTCCTAACAGCTGATAAGTAGCAGTATCCACAGTTAAATATCGAGGTCGCGGAGAGCATAAAATTGATAAAAAATATTTAACTTTTCTTATTCCAGGATCATCGGGGATAGTGACTCAAATATTACTGTAAAAATTACGTAAACATTAACTATATTGATTTCGCTGAGCATGAATAAATAAAAAACACTACTTTTATATTTTACATATAGAATATTTATTGGATTAAAGATAACTATACACATATGGTGTAAACTTGTACTCTTTCGGTCGATTTGTAAATTATTACTTTGTGATGAAGTTGAATTAAAACTAATAATAGTGTGGTTATGTTCATCAATTAAATACCACATAAACTAATATTATTGTTTAAAATAAGCAGTAACAACTGGTAAGTAAATTTATGTGTATTTTAAAAGTATTTGATTCCTTACTTTAGTGTATTTAAATGATTATTATCTCTTGGTTAAATCAAGATACCTTTGAATCAAGTCTCGATCTGCAGCGAGGAAGAATAAGGATGTGCTTGGAGAATTCGGGTGATTTCCTTTTACGTCTGGTATTGTGTATATTATATTAGGTACTTCGGATGTGTTTCCAGGTAACTTTTAAAACTTTATTACGTTGTAAAAACTTGGGCACTAGGGTGACCTTCGCCAGATGCTGCTTTGACAAAAATCTCGTAGAAAAATTGTTTCATGTATTTAAAAATATGTTTGAACGGTGATTTAAAGGTTTATGCACGTTTCTAACCGGTTATTATATCCAAATTACTATTTTAAATTAATTTCTTATTAATTTCAAACGGACAAATATATTTTTGATGCGACAATATCAAATTCTAAAAACCGACACTTTGTAGTCCTTTGTTTACTTCAAAACGTATATATTTAAAACAATGTTACATGTTTCGACATATGATGCCTTTTTCAAAGAAATTTGAAATATATTTCAAATTTGATTGTTTTATATTTATACATTTTGAAGTAAAACCAGACCTTAAATCGCCAACTAATTGAATCTACCATATATATACATATGCATATAGATATACATATACATATACATATATATAGGTATATATATAGAGCTTTAAACCTTCTCTGGATATATATATATATATATATATATAATTTCGTATGATTTGCTTTGTATTTACATCCCCACTTACTCTGCAATTACATACATTCTAATTTAATATTTGTAAATATTTCATATAAAAAAAGCCGAAAAACTCCAATAATTTATCAAATATTATATTTAATGAACGGCTAAGAAATTATCTAAACACTTATATATATATATATATATATATATATATATATATATATATATATATAGTAAACCTAATCAGTAGGCGATTAAAGGTCTGTATATTACTTCAAAATATATGTATTTAAAAAACTCTACATGCTTCGGCTGTGTACGCCTTTATCAAGAGAATACAAAATATGAATGACATTTATATCCTGTCATTCATATTTTGTATTCTCTTGATAAAGGCGTACACAGCCGAAACATGTAGAGTTTTTTAAATACATATATTTTGAAGTAATATACAGACCTTTAATCGCCTACTGATTAGGTTTACCATATCATACCAAGGTCACGAAGTTATTATATTTATATATATATATATATATATATATATATATATATATAGGCTGATTCAAATTAAGTGCGCACTATTGCTATCTCTGTTATTATTGATTCTGGAAAATAGGTTAAATTAGCAGAGTATTAGGATGCAGTTCATGAAAAAAAATTGAATAACGCATTTTCGAGAAATTTTGAAATTTATAATTTTTTTAAATGGAACACCTGTATATTTTTTAAAATTCTGAATGATAATATTGATAATGTTCTTTGTAATATAAAGGTTTCAATACGCTATTGTCCTAAAACGAATAATAAAATATTTACGGTGGAATTTAGTTGATGTCAAAGATACTCTTTCATTCTGTAAAATCAGTAGTAGGCTTCTTTCACTTTAAACAGAACAAATAGTATCCCCTTTGTAAATGTCAATAACGTACTGAATATAAATCTTTCCCACGTTTAGTTATTAAAAATATTTTTTTTTAATTTTGTGTTGTGTTCATTCTAGAGAACGGACGCAATTTCCATAAAACGCAATCGGCAATTGGAATTGTGTATAACGTCGCTCAGTACATCCCGGCGTAATTCAATGAAGTATTTGTTTGACTTACTCGGACACCTGGTCTCGCCGCGATAACAATGGACAAGCCAGCTATTGTATTCGGAGAATATAGTGTTTTTTAAAGTGTTTTCATGAGCGTAGATAGAAGCAGGGTTTTTATAATGTATTTTATTTATTAGTTTATATTTCGTAAGATAAATAAAGTGCTGTGAGTAAGTTTCTTGTTTTCATAGTTTTAACTGTTAATTACATAGTAATTTTTGTGATAGATCCTGTTTAATATCGTTTGATTGAATCTATTTCTACCAATTATTTCGACGTAAGAGTGTGCATTGAATTTCGTTCAGTTTCAATAACTTACGCACACATTTTTAGTTTTCATTTATTTAGATCTAGAGCATTGATTAAGTTACTTTTTCAGACATGATATGGAAGAATGTCGAGAACGGCATTGTAAAACAATGGCGAGTTGGAGTGACGGTCATACTGATTGTATGTCCATTGTCAGTGATTCCGAAATTTATTACGAAATCCGTAAAATATCGTCAAAAATTCGTCACTTAGGATCGCAAACACATCTGAACTCTGTAAAACTTTTATGGCGGCTAATATTCCATTAAATAAACTTAGCAATCCCACTTTAAAAATATTTCTGAAAAAATATACTGGTCGAAATGTTCCTGATGAATCAACTTTACGCAAATATTATGTATCTAGGTGCTATACGAGAACAGTAGTACGCATTAAAAGCCATCTTTTAAATCAATACATATTGATAAGCGCCGACGAAACGGTGGATATGTTAGGACGCTGTGTGGTAAATGTTGTAGCTGGTGTACTACATCCAACTATTGCCTATAACTCATATGTAATAGCAACAAGTGTTATAAATAGAGTTGATGCGGAAACAGTTGCTAAAACCATTAACGAGAATATGCAAAAAATGCTTCATTCGGACGCCACGTACAAAGAAAAAATACTTTTATTTGTCAGTGATAGTGCTGCGTATATGTTAAAAACAGACAGACTATTGAAGAAAACATATCCTAATATGCTGCATATTACTTGTGTAGCACATGCTCTCCACAGAATCTGTGAATATATCAGAGACACTTTTCCGGAAGTTGATAGACTTGTATCAGCTTTTAAAAAAGTTTTCAGAAAAGCACCATTGAGAGTAGCTCTTTTCAGGGAAAAATTTCCATCTCTGTCACTGCCTCCCACTCCAGTAATAACTAGATGGGGAACATGGCTGGAAGCTACTAGTTATTATGCTGAGAATTTCGATAGTCTAAAACATTTCGTAACACTGCTAAAGGAGGATGCTAGAAGTATTGGTGAGTGCAAGGAGCTCACACAAATCCCAAATTTAAAAAATCAGTTGTACATTCTTCACGAACACTTTGGAAAATTGCCAAAACTAATCACTTATTTTGAAAATCGAAATCTCAAATTAAATGACGGATTAACCACATTAGATGTGGCTGTTAATAATTTGAAAAGTATTCCAAGTGACTTCTGATGTGGCCTTCGGCAAAAGTTTGAAGCAATTCTTAATAAAAATCCAGATTTAATTACATTGCAGCAATTATGTATGGAGACAATTCCACAAAATCTATCGGCTAAATAAGAAGAAATAAAAGAATATTTCCAGTATGCACCTATAATCAGTTGCGATGTAGAAAGGACGTTTTCTATTTATAAGGATGTACTTAATTCAAAGAGAACAAAATTGACAGAAGAAAACCTTGAGAAACTATTGCTAGTCAATATTAATACTCCTTTCCTCAACTTGAACGACAAAATGAACAAATAAAAATGTTCCAATTATAGAAATAAAATTAAAAACTTTAAAAATACAACTTTTCAACAAATACATATGTATTTCGTAATTTTATAGATCACCACCCGTTTGTTTTCCAATTATATAAATAAAATTAAAAACTTTATAAATACAACTTTTCAACAAATAAATATGTATTTCGTAATTTTATAGATCACCGCCCGTTCGTTTTCCAATTATATAAATAAAATTAAATATTTTAGAAATACAGCCTTTCGCCAGTACTGCACTGGGTAGTAAGCGTGTCCGTTCTCTAAATTATTACATACATCACTGTTGTTGCTCAATATGCAACACGACTGTGGATTTCAATTATTAGATTTATTAGATTATTTCCTTTATATTCCCATATGTTTTTTTTTATTGCAATATTTTAATTTGTACTCACAATATATAAATTTTAAACAAATTGTGTCAATAACAACAACAATTTACCAGTTTAATAAATACTGTTATTGAAACTAAAACATTTATGAGTTCAATAAAGTAAAAAACGAATACTGGTCTGGTCGAAATCGTTCTATCGATTAGCAGACATGCAGCGTAATAAAAGGAGAATATCTTTAGCGGCATGCCAATGTAGTATCTTTAAAAGCTCTACGATGCCTGGCATGGAGTCGCCCAAGGTTCATCGAACTATTTTATACAATCGATGTATTACTGACCATCGCATAACAATGCCTCTCTCTTCCTATTTCTATCTTTTATGTTGCTACATAGCTAGTGGGCAGAAGATAAAAAAAATATTCGTCCTTTCTTACGTGAAAGTTAATTTTAATTCTGACGGTACCGGCAAAAGGCTACGTTATTTCATCAATATATGTCGGTCTTTTTATTGTCTATTTTGTTCTTTTAACACATTCACTTTATCTGCAGATGTAATGGTATAGATAGTGGAAGTCATAATTAATATGAGTACATTTACATAACAGATTTTTACACAATATTCTCTTTACGAAAGCTTGAAACCAGACTCCTAACAGAAATCTATTATATTAAGGACTTTTTAGCAAGTACATAAAGTGAGGACGCGTGGGTTGGAACAAATTAATTTAAAATTCATGGGTTTGTTTTTTGGAAGAACGCCTGGAAACGTCGACTTTTATTTTTGGCTGTGGTTTTTCTGATGTTAAATTCATGTACACAGGTGGCCCAAAAATAAGTTACGACCATCAACTTAATTTTTTCAAATAGAAACATTTATTTTCTATTTTGAACAATTGAAATTCATAATTAATGAATTAGAAATGTAAAAGCAATATTACTTAGTTTCCACTTTATTGAGGTAAATCATCATTACAATTGTTTCAATACACAGTATCTTCCTCGGATGGTGTTGTACTGCAAACTAAACCTAAAGGATGTTGACAAATTTAAACTTAAACGAATTATTATGGTGAAAAAATAATTAGACTCAGAAGGATGGTTCAATAATAGGTACTTTATATTGAAGGCAGTTATAAAATAGGCTTAATAAAGGAGAATTGCTGAAATCCATATGATTATTGCGTAAAAGGTTTGTATTTTTATATTTCAAAATTTCTATAGCTTCAAGTAAATTTAATTTCTGCGATTTATTTTCTGTGTCTAAAGCTATAATTACAATTATGGCCTTCTTCTCTCAGATGTATTGCATAATGTGAGTTATTCTTGTTATTAATGTAACTTCGTTCATGTTCTTTGATTCTTTTAGAAAAGGAACTATCTGTCCGGCCTATAAAAAATTTATGGCATGAATTATATTCCAGTTTGTAAACGCCCGATTTATAGTTATTATTTATTTTTTGTTTTTTGTTTTTAATAAAAAGTTGTTGGTTTTGAAAGCTATGTTATAATTATTTCTCGTTACGAATTTAGAATTTTTTTGCGTAAAATTACCAGTACATATAAGTAAGAGTTTTATATTTATTATTCATATCACGACCGTCTGTAGGGTATACTAATTGAATAGCTTTCTTGTAACTTAGTTTATTCCTAATATTGTAAATAATATCTGGTTTATATACATCGTTATAGGCTATTTGTTTAATGTAATTAAGCTCTTTACTATAATTTTCTATCGATAAGGTAGTACATACTAATAAGTCTATGAATTAATGAATTGAATGAAGCCATTTTATGGGAGTATGGATGTGTGGATTTACTGTGACATACTGATACAGTAAAATAAATCGCAGAAATTAAATTGAAGCCATGGAAATTTTGAAATATAAAAATTTTTGAATTCTGCATCGAATTCTAAGTATGTTTTCGTGTACCACGTCCTATATCCAATTTCAACAGTTATCGAGAAATGTACGATTGAACATATCAAGCAGATGATCTAATTGGGTAAACACTTTTTTGTTGAGAAAAGTTCCTAAACAGTGTGCGTAGAATGCGTGTGGAAATTTTCATTTCATGTTCACATTTCGCTTTTGGGGTGATACTTTGTCTCCGAAACAGACGTGTATTTGAAAAAATATAATCCGTCAAGATCCAAAACGTATTAAGTTTACAGAAATCTTTCGCATACCAAATTGCTTCCCGATTAATCTGAAATTATTCACCTATCAATATTACACATAGTTATCTTTCAAACTATACTACAAATGTTATGGTCCGCCATTGTTGTTTTGGTTTTTCTGTTTAATTATACGATGCTAGTTGTGTATAGCGTCAAAGAAAATGGAGATGAAAGGTATATGTGAGTAATACCTTCATATAAAAAAATCGCAGTCCAATGTCAACGAAGTAACGAGAAAATGATTTTTCTTTATTCGAGTCCAGCCCTGTAGCAGTTAAATATACGGACGGCAATACGGCTTCCACCTCTAATTCATCAGTAATTCTCCTTACCGACTAACTATATTGTTCTATCTGTTTTTGTCAGTACCACACAAATTAAAAAAAAAGAAATTATTTTTAAATAATTTCATACAAATAATTAAAAACCATGTATCTATGTATCTCATTGGACACGCCATGGACACGCTACAGAAGCCTTTGTTTTATGACGATTTTTGTTGTATTATAAATATAATAATTTTACTTTTAAAAGTAGCTCAACAATCAAAGTAATTAATTTTAATCACATTTTAATTAATGCGGCATAGGTTTGTCGACATATTCGACGTAAAGGCTACTATTGATATCCACAAAGAAAACATCGTAGTAAAACCACCATATGTGCAGGTATAAATATTTTGATATGAAGATATCAACATTTACTATTTTTATGAATAGGAATTGATGTTAAAAGTATCGTCCGGAATTTTATCGATTTTTTTGGATATATGGATCGACTTTAACTATATTTTGGCCCTAAAAATTTGGAAATCTTTGAATTACAAAGAAGTTTCTTTTTGATATTCTGTTAGACATTTATACGCATTCTTCAAATTCCCTTAGCTTTGACGCTATTCAACGGTAACTCTGTATATCATATCTTCTGAACCAGCTTTGAATCTCTTATGCTGCTCAAACGCACACCACGTTTCCGTATCATTTTCACCATATACCGGTTATAATGCTTACAATACATCGATTGGCTGATTTTCAGTATCATGTGTCGATTTTCACTTTTTCTTTTTTTAATAATACGCTGTTCTAAATTTCGATTGACTATTTCTATGGCAAACGCACATGTCGATATGCTATATTAACTTCCCAACAGCTAATGACCTAATGACTTGCTCTATAAACTTATAATTTAAGCAGGTATTAGTTAAAATATGTTGAAACACATGTAACAATGAAAACATCTCCAGATACTCTTAGAAATAATACAAACTTTAAATTGTAAACATATTTTCATTTATCTTCAGTATTCAAAATTTATAATATTACAATATTGACGTGTTTGTGTTGATAAGTTGAATTTGCAAAAGTTGCAATTATATTTCTTACTAAAATGTATAACAACAGATAACTTTTAACACGTTGCCAATATGATTTTTTATTATCAACAGTTTCTATTAATTTTTACTCATTAAATTAAATGTAGCAGCGGAACGATGAGAGTTTATTTGGGAGGTTAATCAACAGCGGAGTGGTTTTTGACCCCAGCAGATAAAAATTTGTAAATGTAAATTTGGCTTGCAATCTCTGCGTGAAATTTTATTGTTCTATTTATTGTAAATTTTACAAAGAGATAATTCGTGCGAAAAATTTAAAACAACATCGAAATTTAATATTATGCACATACAGTTTACAAACAAACATATTTTTTAGTTTACAAGTTTAGGTTACAAGTGCTTTATTTTAGCCGGAAATATCCAATAAAAACTAACAAATATATGCTACTACATATATGCATCTAGAAAATAGAAAATACAGAGTTCACATATCTTTTCATTAAAAGAAATGAATAAAATATAAAGGAAAATAATGCGTACAATTACACAAGTTTACAAATTCCGGTCAACTTTTGGATCAGAGCAGATGAGAACAAATCTTGACGTTATTTGAGGTGCTGAATTCAAATCCGGGTTTCGTTTTTCAAAGTTGGTTCTACTTTGTGAGTTCGCGCATGTTGGCCGCACTGCGCTGTCATAATGACAGTCAGCTGTTGGCGTCGCTAGAAACATTATTTAATTTGTATTTTTAAAGTTTTTTTTGAATCCAAAACGTGTGAAAATGCAAAGACAGAATTGTAAAGTTGATTCAAAGTGTTTTTGTTATGTTTGCGAATGTTATATGATCAGAAAAAGTGGCAAAGTTATTACTACTGTGATCAGAAATGCATATTTTTATTATTTTGGTTTCTCTGTATCAAACACTCACAAGCCGTGGGTACCGAAATTGTTTTGTAACGCGTGTAGCACAATATTATACAAGTGGTCACGCGGTGAAAAAGTATGTTTTTCATTTTCATTGCCAATGTTATGGAGAGAGCCGAAAAATCATGTAGATGATTGTTACTTTTGTTTGATAAATGTCGTCGGTGTAAATGCAAAAAAACTATCAAAATATAAATATCCTGAAGTATCATCAGTGTCTAAGCCAGTTCCCCGTGCGAGCAATGATCCTTTGCCAATTTGTCCAGGCACGAGTGCATGGAAACTTGTAGTTCATCACCGACGAACAGTGGAAGCGATTTTAACATGGAGGAAAAACATTTAGTTTCGCAAGGTGAACTCAATGATTTGGTTCGTGATTTGAATTTATCGAAAAAAAATCAGAATTGCTCGCATCACGGATGCAGCAGTGGAAATATCTTGACACTCAAACAAAAGTCACTGTATATAGAACCAGAAATGAGGCGATTTTACCGTTTTTCAAAAAAGAGGAGAATATATGCTTCTGCTATGACATCAACGGTTTGTTTGATGCGATGAATACACCATACGATGTAAATGAATGGCGTTTGTTCATAGATAGTTCAAAATACAGCCTGAAAGCTGCTCTGATACACAATGGAAATATAAAACCATCAATTCCGATTGCTCATGCAGTACAAACGAAGGAATGCTACGATACAATATGTAAAATTTTTACCAAGATAAAATATAAAGAGCATCAATGGAAAATTTGTGGCGATTTGAAGGTTTGAAAATAAATTTCAATTCAATTTTAAAGAATAAATGATTTATATACTATTCCTACAGGTTATTGGTCTCTTGATGGGGATGCAATCTGGTTTTACCAAATTTTGCAGTTTTTTGTGTCTGTGGGATAGCCGTGCAACTGACCAACATTATGTGAAAAAAGATTGGCCAAGCCGTACTAATTATGAACCAGGAAAACAAACCGTCTCTTCTATACCACTTGTGAACCCACAGAACATTTTCTTGCCACCTCTCCACATAAAGCTTGGCCTTATCAAAAACTTTGTCAAAGCGCTCGACCGTGAAGGACCGGCTTTTGAGTACTTGACCAAGTTATTTCAATTATCAATGGTAAAATTATTGGACCATTTTTTATAGACGGCGCGTTAACAATGGAGAAATATTTAAATTTACTGACTCAAAACGTAGAACCGACATTACAAGCCATTTATCCTAATAACAATAACATGTGGTTTCAACAAGACGGGGCTTATCCGCACTTTGGTTTAGAGGTCAGAGATTATCTGAATAATGTTTTCTCGAACAGGTGGATTAGACGAAGAGGAGCAATAGAGTGACCGGTCAGATCTTCCGACTTAAACCCTTGCGACTCTTTCCTACGGAATTACTTAAAAAATAAAGTTTATAGGGAACAGCCGAACAATTTAGAAGATTTGCGAATTAAAATTATGCGTGAAATGGGGGCAATAGAAAATAATGTGTTTAGAAATGTCAGTAGCTCTTTCAGGGAGAGACTAGGAATGTGCATACAGAAAAAACGGACGTCACATTGAACACTAAATTAATTTTAATTTATATTCAATTGTTTTTAGTTAGATACGTTGATTTGTATTCATAGTTATGATTGTGTATTATTACTGTCATTTTCTTATAAGAAACTACTAATTTTATTGAATTTTTTGTTATGTAATCCACTACAAATTTTATACAGGCGGATATATATATGTGTGTGTAAATTCCTAAAATAGCATAAAAAATACGTTACTATTTAAAAAACAGAAGTTGGTTACCATAGCAAGAACACCGTAAAAAATAACGCCACGAAAACTCGACCACAATACGGCAAATTATAATTTAAAGAACTTTTATTTGAAGAAAATTTAGATTAGAACAGTATTTAAATAAATAATGGCATGATTCCATACGTTTGTCGGCCCTAGTATATACATGGATTTATTTTAAGAGATCGTAAAATAAGTAGAAGCACCAATGAGTTTAAAAGCTACCTAAACTTTGACGCTCCATTGTAATAAATCAATGCTCATTATTTATGCATGTCTTGTAAGAGGAGAGCGTATGTTGTTCATTATGTAATATTTACAAACACATTACTGAAGTAAAAGTTCTATATTATTGAAAAAAAAAATTCCTGAGATGCCTGGAAGTAATATGTATATCTAAATCAGTATAAACGCATAAAAACTTGTTTACATCATAATAATTTCGTAAGTAATCCGAAGAAGAATGAACGTCGCAAATTGAAAAGATAAAATACAAAGAAAACGTCGTCATTTCACTTTCAAATTCAATTTTACTTACTTATTAGTAATCTGATTTTACATACACGTTTCATATAAAAAGTTATATGTTAAATATCCACAATGATTACAACACATTATTAAATTTTACCATGTCTCCGATAAGATTAGTTTAAAAAAATGTTTGTCCAGTGAAGCAGCAAAAACCGATTGCCAATATGAGGTGACCGAGGAGGTGTCTTGGCTTCCTCATTTCACTTTCGCATCGGCGGTTTTTTAAGCAACAAATTCTATCGAAACGGCGACCATTTCAATTTTTCTTTTGTTTATACTTAAGATTTTTTTTTCAATTCGATATCGGAGATAGATCGCGAAATGGTAGATCTCTCCAACGGCAGTCAACACGGGTTGCGACCTTGCGTTCGAAATCAAAAACTCCATAATTATTTAAATTTTTTTCCTACTTAGCATTGCTTGCTTGCCTGCCGCCGCCGGTGTCAGTCTCTTGCACGCCTTTCACTTACTAGGCCGCTTGAAGGGCGTCTCACCGAACTGATTACGTTACCCGCTTTAAGTTTAATATGAGATTTGAGCGAGACCCATTCGATGGTTCATTGCACATTTCAAAACGAGCAGTACACTATTTGCTAATCGCATTTTATGTTCCAGCTGCGCGCATTCGACCTTTACTGTTTACATTAATTGAAAGTCTTATTATACGTGTATTAGTATGTTATACTCTGTTTTTTAATTCGGAGGAGCGTTTTAAAAATCTCGCGGTAATAAGAAGTCTCGTTATTGGCCAATTATCGGCCACAATGACACTAAAATTTAGAGTATTGACGGTTGACAGGTTGAATCAGCTGATCAAAACTTACATTTTATATAATTATCGTTACTGTTTGTTTTCCTTCATTAAATTTTCCAAAATAAGTTCTTTTTATAGCTAACTTAATATTTTACATACGTTACATTTTTTTCGTACGTTATTTTTCGATATGGATCAAGTACAAAGCACTTCTGGAACGCAAATTTCACCGATACGAAAACGAAATTATTTAGGCTTGGGGCACTTGTCTGTGTTTGAGAAACAAAATATATTAAATATATTTAAGAAACTTCGAAACGATAAACCTCAAAAGAAGATGACTGTCAATGTAGCAAAAATAGCATGCGTTTTAGGTTAGTAAATAATCTGTATTCGTACGTATGTAGGTACTATATGCTAACTTACTTTCAGGAGTGGCAAAATCGACAATTTATCGTACAATCAAAGATTATAAACAGAATGGTCAAATTATTCCACCAAAACAAAGTTCAGGAAGGCATTCTTTAATTGACGAGTACGACGAAGGTGTCGAGAAATCCGTACGGCAAATAGTACACAGCTTTTTTTATAAAAATGAACTTCCTACGCTTAATAAAGTGCTAAATGAAATAATACAACGCGATGATTTGCCACAGATGAGCCGTTCAACGTATAAGTTCATGAAACACATAAATTTCAGGTCAGTGGGTATTTTAATTATTATATAGACAGTTTTACTTGTTCATGTTGTTACATGCAAATGCATATTACAATATAAGTGATATAATATTATGTATTTCTGCAGATATATGAACAGAGATAGAAAAAGTGTTCTTATAGAACGTGATGATATAGTTAGATGGAGACGCAGATATTTAATATCCATACAAAACCACAGATGTTAAAATCGTTGTTGTAAAGGAAGAAGTAAGAATGAGTGAATTGGATGGTCTAATCGATAATATCATTGAACCTTTTATTATATCCGTTGGTAATGATAGCAGCGAAAATGAAAATCTGTCGTCCAGTGATACAGAATAAAGTTCTGCTTGTCTTTTATATTATTTTATAAATAAATACTTTGAACTATAATGTATTCTGTTTATAAATAAAGCAATAAAATTAAATAATAGCTGCATAATGTACACTTGTCACAAAAAGTATCGCATCATTTCAAAATAAATGGATAAATGCTTCTCACGATATACATATATACTTTTTTTTAAAAAATGATAATGTTTTTTCGTAAAGTTTAAAAGATGTTTGGTTTTTTTTATTTGAAAATGTTTGAGGAAATTGCAAAGATAATTTTGATTCTCCAAAACAAGAAAATTTTAAAGTAACAAAAAATGTCTTAAAGTAAAGTAAACGATTTTTAGTATCTAGTATTGCCACCTCTGGCCCTAATAACAGCTCGCATCCGCTGTGGAAGGCTTCTTATCAAATTCCTTACAAACTCCATATCTAAAGTTTCCCATTCTTCTAATAATGCGTGTTCAAGGTCATCTAAGCTGTCTGGAGCGATATTAAGAGACCTTATGCGGCGTTCTAGGTTGTCCCAAACGTGCTCTATTGGATTCAAGTCTGGGCTTACTGCTGGCCATGCTAAAGCTTGAATACCTACTTCTCGAAGATAATCGGTTGTTATTCTTGCAGCGTGTGGACGTGCGTTATCATGCATTAGAACAAAATTTATTCCAATAACAGGAGCAAATGGAACCACATGTTCTTCTAGAACGTCTCTTATATACCGATCAGCTGTCAAAGATCCCCTGCGAAATACAGCTAACTCTGTGCGACCTTCTAAACAAATGCCTCCACATACCATAATAGAGCCACAAATAAAATTCCTTGCTGATCTTATGTTGCACTGTGCAAATCGCTCGCCTTCGCGTCTGTAAACTGGAATACGTCTATCTGACCCGAAAATTGAGAATCTGGACTCATCTGTAAACAGGATATTAGCCCAGTCGTTTACATTCCAATTTACATGTTGTCTTGCGAATCTCAAACGTGCCACACGGTGTGCTCTGGTTAGCAATGGTGCAGTAACAGGCATTCTAGCTCTAATTCCAACTTCCCTTAACCTGTTTCTAACAGAATTAATGCTTATTTGGACATTACGAGCTCTGGAAAGATCATTGCGCAGTTTTCGTGCAGTAATATGACGTTCCCGTAGGGATTGTAGACGTAGAAAACGGTCATCTGCAGGGATGGTACATCTTTGACGTCCTGGAACTGGTCTTCTATGGTAAACTCCCGTTTCTCTGAACCTTATTAATATTCTGTATACACTCTATTGGTTGATATTCATAAGTTGGGCTATATATCGCTGCGATCTTCCATCCTCACTTAAGGCCACAATTTGGGCTGCTTGTACTGGTGTCACATTACTCATTTTTGTCCAAAATCTGTTTAATAAAAAAACAGTTAACAAATGCCTAAGCAAATTTACTTTTTAACAGTATTAATGAACTACGCCTTTTCTTACACTTTCCACTTTTTAAGTTTTTTGACATTAACAAAGAAAAAATATCTGATAAAAATTAACTGTCAGATAAAATAAGTAAACTATGCCATTTACGAAATAAGTACAATATTTTCAGTTGAGATTTATTCCATAATTCAAAAAAATTCTTATTTTTACATGACGCGATACTTTTTGTGACAAGTGTATTAATTTCTCTAATATCGATCAGAAAAGAATTACGTAGTAATGCAAAAATGTGTTCAGTGTTTATAATTTCATAAAACAATCAAAAAATAAAATCAAAACTCACTTTTGATTATTGTAGATTTTAAAATAAAGTAAATAGTAATTTTAACAACAATATTATATTTTAATAAACATCATTAACCTATATTTCAATTCTACTGTCAAAATAAGCAACTACAAATTATATGGTGTAAAATCGTCTTTTCAATTTACTCCTCCGAATTAAAAAACAAACTATAGTTTATTTTAATATTATTAAAAGCGAAATGTTATAAACATTAGAAATTGTCCAAATTTATTGCATTTTCGCGAAGTAATGTAATTGTAAATATTCTTTCTACACTTTACGACGCTATCTTATTCGATTTTTTTTATAGAAAAAAATTCGCCCTCAAGTAGGAATCGAACCCACGACCTCTGGCTTGCCGGACCATTGCTCGACCACTGAGCTGTTGAGGCGTGAATTAGAAACTTTTATAGGGATGCCTTGAATTTCGCCAAAGGAAACAGATGAAATATATCTTGCCCGTAGTACGGCAGTTGTGCAAATTTATTGCATTTTCGCGAAGTAATGTAATTGTAAATATTATTTCTACACTTTACGACGTTTCCTTTGATGTAATTCAAGGCATCCCTATAAAAGTTTCTAATTCACGCCTCAACAGGTCAGTGGTCGGGCAATGGTCCGGCAAACCAGAGGTCGTGGGTTCGATTCCTACTTGAGGGCGAATTTTTTTCTATGAAAAATTCGAATAAAATAGCGTCGTAAAATGTAGAAGAGTATATTAAAGTACAAGTTGCATAAGACATGATTTTTGCGCAAGAGTTCAAGGTTTAGAAAACGAGCCGTAGGCGAGTTTTCTAATGAACGAGTACGCAAAAAGGTATTATGAAACGTGTATTTTATACTATTTCTTCTATTTCGGACATTAAAAGTTCAAAAAGACTTAAAATAAGAGGCATGTTTTGTACGAAAATTGTAGAAATTTTCTTTTTTTGAAGTTGGTAGCATTGATGTTTAACTAGAGCATTTTAAATATTTGAAAATATTTTTTGATGTAATTCAAGGCATCCCTATAAAAGTTTCTAATTCACGCCTCAACAACTCAGTGGTCGAGCAATGGTCCGGCAAGCCAGAGGTCATGGGTTCGATTCCTACTTGAGGGCGATTTTTTTTCTATGAAAAATTCGAATAAAATAGCGTCGTAAAGTGTAGAAAGAATATTTACAATTACATTACTTCGCGAAAATGCAATAAATTACCACAACTGCCGTACTACGGGCAAGATATATTTCATCTAATGAACGAGTGCGTAAAAAGGTCTTATGAAACGTGTATTTTATGCTATTTTTTCTATTTCGGACATTAAAAGTTCAAAAAGACTTAAAATAAGAGGCATGTTTTGTACGAAAATTGTAGAAATTTTCTTTTTTTGAAGTTGGTAGCATTGATGTTTAAATAGAGCATTTTAAATATTTGAAAATCGGCGGTGTTATATGTCATTTTAAGGTTAAAATTTAGATTGATTTATGCAATGACCAACCTCTAAAAACAAAATTTTGCGTGCGAAAAAGTAATACTTTATGCAACTCAAACGGGTGTCGAAAAGTGCACTTTATAGCACCGAAATAGAAAAAGAATATTTACAATTACATTACTTTGTGAAAATGCAATAAATTTGCACAACTGCCGTACTACGGGCAAGATATATTTCATCTGTTTCCTTTGATGTAATTCAAGGCATCCCTATAAAAGTTTCTAATTCACGCCTCAACAGCTCAATGGTCGAGCAATGGTCCGGCAAGCCAGAGGTCGTGGGTTCGATTCCTACTTGGGGGCGAATTTTTTTCTATGATAAATTCGAATAAAATAGCGTCGTTAAGTATAGAAAGAATATTTACAATTAGAAATTGTCCTAAGTAATTTCTATTTGTAGTAAATTAGTAAATTGATTGTGTTATATTAAAAATATGTCGTCTAGTATAACGTAATTTAATTTGGTATTAAAAACGTTTCTCTTAAAATATAAGTAGGATGCCTAAAAACTTACGTCGTAAGTTAAAGTAAATAAATTTGAAATAGGGATGTGTATGAACATGGTTATTAATTTACATGATAGTTAACCATGTAACCGGGAAACATTTTACTCTACCCACATATCTGAGAATATCAGCTCGGTGTTACGCGGCTAATTTTGCGGTATTGGTATACATCATAGAACGGTATTTACTACAAGTTCTATGATCAAATTTATTGTTATGGTTCTTTCTTGTAATTGCCATTCTTGATATTATAAAAGTCTATATCGGGGTGTTTAATAACTAGAGACCGGACGCATCGGACCGAAATTACGATGAACCATATAAATAGTCTATAACATCGCTAAGTACAATACGCAGTTATTGAATAGCGCTACCCAGTCGGTTAACAGCATATCTATTTTTTGTCGCTGAATTGCGAGGGAATAACTTCAATTTTACAGTAAAATTCCTTTCTTTATAGGCGTAGATAGCATGAGGAGTTTTTATAATTTATTTTATTTATTAGTTTATATTTCGAAAGATAAATAAAGTACGGTGAGTTAGTTTCTTTCCTTCATTGTTTTAACTGTTAATTACATAGTGAATTTCATTAAGTTTCAATAACCTACGCATACAATTTAAATTTTCATTTATTTAGATCTAGAACATTGTTTAAGTTACTTTTTCAGATATGATATGGAACAACATCGAGAATGGCATCGTGAAACAATGGCGAGTTGGATTAAGGGTCAAACTGATTGTATGTCCATTGCCAGTGATCAGTGACGCGCCGTCCATATGGGCAAGGTCGTGCAGCGCACAACGGCGCCAAGGCCTTAAAGGCGCCTACGGCCACTTGTGATAAGTTAAATTTTAAAAATATTAAAAACATTTTTTGAAAGTGCGCCGTGTATTAGTAGGTATTATGTATATGGTCGATATCGATCTTACAGAATCTGGCTGCAGGTTTAAACTTGCAAAATTTTGGGTGTATTTAAACGCTTTCGCAGTCGGTGCAGGTTTATTAACTTATCGTTGTCGTAGGCGCGTGAGCCGTATGAGCGTACCAAATATATGTATGTAGCAAGTCCTGATTTGATAATATAGTGATTGTGAAAAATAATTAAAAAATAAGGTAAGTGATTAAGTGAATTCAGCTTTATATAGTAATAATAATTATAATAATGCTTTATTCAACTTTAAAAAAACTTACATAGTTTTAACTATACATTCAGTTTACCTAATTTCTATAAATATTTAACTTAACGAAATTTGGCATTACAGTAATTACAAAATTTAAAATTTCGAATTTTTTTGAACAATTTTTTATATAAAACAAATAAAACTTTGTGTTTCCTAATTCTTAGTGATTTTATTTAGATGGCCAGAGATGAAAAAAAGAAATTATCTGGTTATCAAAACTTGCTTAACAAGCGAAAACGGGAGGAAGACTTGGAGAAGAGCAATTTAAAAGTTAGCAACTTTTTTCGGAAGCTCACACATTTTCAAGGCAGTACTTCTACTGATAACAGTGGTTTTCCATTTCCATCAACATAAAAAATGAGGATAAGGATCCGATAGATTCAGGTTCTGATACGTTTCAGTCGGTACCATCATGTTCGAGTAAGCAAGACGAATCATCCGAAGACGCGTATTCACCCACCTCTAACGATCCAGGTCTTTGGCCGAGTATATTATCTCCAACCCAGGTGCAAGAACTAGTCGAAAAAGGTCCTATGTATTATCAAAATAAAATTATGTATCCTAAAGACAAAAATGGACGTAAGTTTTCTGATATATATTTCACTCGAATTTTGTCAAATGGTGAAAAGGTTCAGCGAGATTGGTTACTACATATATTCTATTAAGAAAAATGTAGTTTTTGTTGTAAAATATTCAGTGACACCAATAATCCATTGACTAAAAATACTAAATTAAGTAACCAAGACGGTTTCTATGATTGGCATCACTTAAGCGAACATTTGAAAAATCACGAAAAAAGTAAATCTCACTTTCAAAATTTACGTTCTTGGTCAGATTTATTAGAAAAATTAAAAACTAATCGAACCGTAGATTCCGAAATGCAAAATTTATTAAAATGTGAAACTAAACACTGGCGCAGTGTCATTGAAAGAATAATTTATACAATTCAATTTTTGGCTGAACAAAACTTGGCTTTTCGTGGTCCTAATAATAAATTATTTCAAAGAAATAATGGAAATTTTTTGAAATGTATAGAAATGATAGCAAAATTTGACCCAGTGATGTCTGTACATATTAATAGATCTCAAAGAAATATGCCATTTTATCTTGGAGATAAAATTCAAAACGAAACGATTAAATTAATAGGCGACATTTCATATGACATTGTAAATACGAGCTATATTAGTGCACTGGTACCTCTTATGGATCTATTCATCTGTAAATGTAATATTAGTGGTTCTACTATATATCTTGCACTTTTCTACATTCTTCCCAATATCTCTTTAGAAGAGCTGGAGACTTTTACCTCGGCAGCTAAGACTCTTCTGGTTAATAATCCCTTCATTCTTATTGGGGATTTCAATCTTCAAAATCTGTATTGGCCTCCTCATCAGTGTTACAATAAGATTAATATATTTCAAAGTTTCCTAGACATTCTTAATATAAAGCAGTACAACAATATTCTTAATAGTGTAGGTAAGATGTTGGACCTGTTATTCACTAACTTCGAAGTACAGCGGTTCGAATCCCCTATCGTTAGAGAAGATTTATATCACCTTAGCCTTGAAATTTTATTCTATCCTTTACATACATCCTCTGAAAAACTTTTTCCTTCGACCAATAATTTCAGATATAATTTCCATAAATCAAATTACATTTCTTTATACAGTAATTTGATTGATATTGATTGGACTTTTCTGACACATTATTCTGACGTCAACTTAGCCTTCGATGCTTTTTACAATACATTATACGCTGTATTGAATCTATATGTGCCTCGTAAGGTCCAATCTGGATCCTCTCACCCGCCTTGGCTTTTATCTCAAATAATCTCTATTCTCAAAAATAAGAACTACTATCACAATAAGTGGGTCAAAACTCGAAATATTGACTTCTACAATGAATTCAAACGTCTTCGTACTATAGCAAAGGCAAAAATTCAAGATAATTATACATCTTACATTTTGGCAATGGAGCATTCAACCAAAACAACTCCTTCTAATCTCTGGAGTTTTCTTCTCAATACACAGTGCTGCAGTAGGATACCTATTCACTTCATGACAGTAATGGTAATGCTTTTTCGGATCCCAGTACTATTGTAGATGCCTTCGCGAATACGTTTTCTGCCGTGCGATATCTCCTTGTCGGGATTTACTTGTTATGGATCGGACTACCGTTCCCTACCCTTTTCCTTTTCGTTGACCTCCGAAGATGAGTTAATTGATTTAATGACCAATTTTCCTAACAAATACACCACTGAAGATGATTCCTTAACAAGTTTTTTAATACGTGACTGTAGATTTGTCCTGGCATATCCCGAAATTACTTATTAACCTATCTATAACAACTAATATCCTTCCTGATCGGTGGAATAACACAAGAATTATCCCTATGCATAAGAAAGGAGATCGTGCGTTGATTAATAACTACAGGCCTATCTCTATTATTACTAACTTCGCGAAACTGTATGAAAAGGTATTATACACCAGGCTATTTAGTGACACGCGCTCTCATATCTCACCGAACCAGCATGGTTTTGTCACGGGTAGATCTACTGTCACCAATTTGGCGTCGATTGTTCAGGATATCGGTGAGGTTTTGGACGGCAGAGGTCAGGTTGATGTAATTTGGTCTCTTTTGGTGTCGTTCCAACTTCTATCAGTCATCTTCGGTCTTTTCTATTTCAAAGAAAATGCTACGTAATCTACAATGAGTTCTGCTCCAATAATTTTGTTCTTCTTTCTGGCGTTCCTCAGGGATCAAATTTGGTTCTTTGCTATTTATTTTGTTTTTGAATGATCTCCTTTTCCAAGTGAAGTGTCCCATTCTCGCCTATGCAGATGATATAAAAATACTTTCTGAGATTTCCACAACTGCCGATATCGTTAAACTACAGCAAAATCTGGACGTATTAGTTGCATGGTGTGATCGTCACGAGTCTTCGCATTTGATTAAAAACAATATCTTAACCAGTAAAACTGAAATAAAGGAGTCTTATTTGACTCTAATCTTACGTTCAGATCCCATATAATCCAAATGTGTTCCGATGTCTACAAAAGTCTGGGATTTATTATGCGTATATCAAAATACTTTAAAGATATCACTTGCCTTAAATCATTGTACCATGCTTATGTTTTGAGCAAAATGGCATACGCCTCATTAATTTGGTATCCAATTTATGCTTGTGATTCCATTCCTTTGGACCGTGTTCACCGTAAATTTTTGAAGTATTGAGTTATTACAGTACCTCACATTCAAGATTGATGGTATCTACCCGGAACGTGGTGCATCCCAGGATGATTTGCTTTTACGTCATGGCATGTCATCACTAAGCGTAAGATGAGAGAATATTTGTAGGAAATTCCTAATTAAACTGATGGTAAACATTATTGACTGCCCGTTCATATTGGAGCGAATGTCGTTTTTGGTTCCTCGTATGAACTCCAGTTACGAAGTTACATTTATGGTCCCCTTCGCGAGGACAAACGTCTTGAAACAAACTCCTACCTATATTCTCTCAAGCGTGGCCAACAGAATACAGTATGATCTGTTTACTTGAGGATGGCTCACGTAGTTCATTTGATTGCACTTCAATATCATATAATTATAATTACATTGTACTTTGTAATTGGGCCTAGTCTGTTGGGTATTAAAGTATATTATTATTATTACTATTACCTTTCTAATCAGTACCTATGGATAAGTGCCGACGAAACTATCGATATATTAGGACGCTGTGTGGTAAATGTTGTAGCTGGTGTACTGCATCCAACTATTCCATATAACACATATGTAATACCAATAAAAGTTATAAATACGGTTGATGCGGAAACAGTAGCTAAAACCATTTAGGAGAGTATGCACCAAATGCTTAATTCGGACGACAGGTACAAAGAAAAAATATTTTTATTTGTCAGTGACAGTGCTGCCTATATGTTAAAAACAGACAGACCATTAAAGGAAACATATTCTAATATGCTGTATATTACTTGTGTAGCACATGCTCTCCACAGAATCTGTGAATATATCAGAAACGCCTTTTCGGATGTTGATAGACTTGTATCCGCTTTTAAAAAATTTTCAGGAAAGAGAGTAGCTCTTTACAGGGAAAGGCTTCCATTTAGTCACTGCCTCCCCCTCCAGTAATATCTAGATGAGAAGCATGGTTAGAAGCTACTAGTTTTTATGCAGAGAATATAGATAGTTCACAAAATTTCGTTACATATTTAAATGACGATGCTCGAAGTATTTCTGAGTGCAAGGAACTCCAAATTTAAAAAATCAGTTGTACTTTCTTCAGGAACACTTTGGAAATTTATAAAAACTAATCAATTATTTTGAACATCAAAATCTCATTAAATGCATTAGATGTGGCTATTAATAATTTTGAAAAATATTTCAAGTTACTTCGGATGTGGCCTTCGGCCAAAGTTAGATGCAGTTTTTAATAGAAATCCAGATTTAATATTATTGCGGCAATTGTGTATGGGGACAATACCTCAAAATCTAACTGCTAAATACGCTGAAATAAAAGAATATTTCCAGTATGCTCTATAACCAGTCGCGATGTAGAAAGGACGTTTTCTAACTACGAGGATGCATTTGATTCAAAGAGAACAATTTTTACAGAAGATAACCTTGAGACAGTACTGCTAGTTAATATTAATACCCCTTTACTCAACTTGAACTACAAAATGAACAAATAAAAATGTATGTCGTATTTTATAGATCACCACCCGTTTGTTTTCCAATTACATAAATAAAATTAAAAACTATTTAAAATACAAATTTTCAATAGTACACTCGTGGGCAGTGAGTTATGGCCTCTGGTACCCGGTCCCTACTTATTATTTCTTACGGCATCAATTACATTTGGATTATCCTATACATACATTCAACTTTTCAAACTACGTAGATTGACGTAGAATAAATATTGAAAACAAAGTGAAACCTCGATAAACTCTCTATCTTTTTCTATCGGTACAATCTAATATATCGTACATTTGCTCCAGTAACTAATAAGCAAATATAATATCAAGGTTAATGGCAAATTTCGTAAAATACGTCCCTTAAACGATTCAAACGACTCAAACGAGGAAAACACATCCGCTTCTGCGAAGGTTAAGTTGAAATTTCAGCGAGCAAATCCGTCATTGGTAAAATATTCGGTGAACGAATGTTAGGGGCCATTTGTTAAAAACAATACGTTTCACAGATGACTTGTATCGGAAGAGTTAATCGAACCAATTACGGCATCTAATGAGTAAGCCGTAGTTGTCTGCGCGACCGTTTACGCCAAAACATATTCCTGTCCTGTGTATTTGAACTTTTAAATAATTGTTTGCTAGTTCAATGATCTCGTTTTTGTTTAAAATTTAAAAAAACGGATTTAATAGCCAATAATTGTTGTTACTATATTTATACAAAACCAAAGAAGCTTGAATGAATTCGTAGAAAAATAAATGAATTACGAAAAAAAAATTCAAATGAAAGTTAATTATAGGGATTTGACCGAGCTGCTTTTATTTATATATTATCTTCTTAATCGTTAAGCTCATATAACTATAACATGTGTATTACGCTGTTATACAACATACCTTGTATTAAAAAGGTCTGTAATGTAGACTTCATTATAAAATGATGATTTCCATTATCTGTCATTACTACTATTTATGAATGGATGAATCACTACATTATGTGTCGCCAAAATCTTCATTTATATAAGGTGTCCCAACAGGAACTTGGCGATTTAAATTCCAAATAACATGCGTAGTATTTAGAAATTCAACGATTTATTAACGTAAACATAAAATAGAAACCCTAAAATTTTATGTGGAACAAGATACATATCGGATAAATGTCCACCGTGACTTCTATTGCACACAGCGATTCTTTCTTTAAAATTTTCAATGACTTTATCACACATATGCAAGTTAATCTCGCCAATAGCCGCACGAATGTTATTTTTTAATTCATCAATTGTCTGTGGATTATTTGTGTAGACTTGATCCTTAAGGAAACCCCAAAGGAAAAAGTCCAGCGGTGTTATGTCGCAGGATCTTGCAGGCCAATCCACGTCACCATTACGAGAAATCACACGGCGAGGGAATTTCTCCTGCAGTAAATTTAGAGTTTCCCTGGCAGTGTGACAAGTGGCCCCATCTTGTTGAAAGTAAAGATTGTTGAGGTCCATATCTTCCAAACGAGGCCATAGAAAGTTATTCAACATCTGTCGATACCGCTCTCCATTTACAGTTTCTGCTTCTCCATTCTCATTTTCAAAAAAGTAAGGTCCAAGAACACCATTGGCCGAGAAACCGCACCATACAGTGACACGTAGTGGGTGCATGGGTTTTTCAATAATCTCTCGAGGATTTTCACGCCCCCAAATGCGGCAGTTTTGTTTATTTACGTAACCCCCTATGTGAAAATGGGCTTCGCCACTGAATATGATTCGCTTACAGAATTCGTCATCAAAATCAGTTTGCTCCAAAATCCAATTGGCAAAGATACGGCGGTGGTGATGGTCCCTGGGCTTCAATTCTTGTGTTAACTGGATTTTGTATGCGTGTAGCCGAAGGTCTTTTGTTAAAATTCGTTGCAGAGATGATCTTGAGATGGCCAATTGCTGTGACCGATGACGAATTGAAGTTTTTGGACTTTCGGTAACACTTTCATTCACCATAGCGATATTTTCAACTGACCGAACGTTACGAGGACGTAGTGGTGTCTTTACATCGAGAACAGAACCAGTTCGCTCAAATTTTGCCATTAAATTTCTAATTGCCGTATTGCTGGGAATATGATTCTGATGAAAAACAACGCGTAGTCGACGAATTGTGTTCGTAATGGAACGACCATTTTCATCATAAATTTGAACAATTTGGATACGTTCTTCAGTCGTGAAACGTTGCGTGATGACTTTTACAAGTTTATAGATGACATATACCAAATATTAGGTTGCTAAGTTACCTTATTTGAAAATAATGTGAAATTTAAATCCCCAAGTTCCTGTTGGGACACCTTTTAGATATAACATGCGAATACTACGAGGAGGTATTGATATATTCTTAGCCTACTATTGAAACTATTTAATGTTGGGTCTCCTCTTAAATTAATACACTTAATACAGCGATCATGCAACGAACCAGCTCTCCACAGCTTCTATTACTTCTTCGTTACACAAAAATGGATGTCCTTTTAGACATTTTTTTCAATCGAGGGACAGACAATAGTCTGAGGGGGCTAAGTCTAGGGAATAGGACGGGTGTTCCAGTAATTCGAAGTTCAATGAAAATGGCCTAGGCTAACTAGATATCAATACCCCCAGTATAAGAAAATTGACACAACCCAAGCTACATATACCACTCATTACAACTGATGGCGGTAATTGGGCACTCCCCAGTAAAAACCTTCAACGTTTCTCTACCATGTCCACTCCCAATATTTTAGAATTATCAGCAGAACAGGAACAGGAAGTTTACATATTCCTGGAAAACAAGCATATATCAGTTGTCTTCTCCTGTAAGGTTCAAAATATTTGAAGTTTCCAACGCAATACAAGTTTGGCTTTCGATAACGGCACGCTGTTATCGAACAGTTGATAAGTAAATTAGGATTTAAAGGGAAAACGCTTTTGCCCAGATTTGTTATTTATTTCGAATGAGAAGCGAAATCGATAATTTGATATTAGTGTATAAATCACTTTTATGACAAAAAAGATCATAAAACTAATTTATACACTAATACTTAAATTCTTCAACCAGTCCAGTGCTGCAGAAGTTGCTTTACTCAGTTCGTGGACGCCACCAAGGAAACTTCCTTTGGGGGCTGTCGTTTACTATGTAGACCTTAGTTTGTTCCACGTTTCAGCAGTCTGTCCTCTACGCAGTCGCAGAGGCTATCTGCTAGTTTGCATTTATACAGGATTGAGTTGCACCTTTCGTGGCCTGTGTGGAATCTATTTACTTGGGACCATTGCCTATGTAGAACGGTTACGGGCGGCGGAGGTTCTGAAGTATTAGAAATTAGATCTTTATTTCTCAATTCAGATTATTGTTCGAGGAGGGCTATCCAGCAATAGTTCACATTGATGGGATGCTGAATTTTTGTGTCCAGTCATATCGGTCTCCTAGATTTCAGTCGAGTCTTGGGGACGCTTTCCAAATCATCGTGTATGGGAAGATCAATGCTGTAGGAAATCTTAGCCCATTCATTCCGTGCTGCAGCGAGATATCTGAACCAGTAACCAGAGACTAGGAGTGGATCTGACAATACCGGTGACGATCCTCATTGTGTCGTTAAGTTGAATACCTACTAGCTTGATGTGAGAGCTTCGATACCAAAGTAAGTCAGTGTAATGTCTGGCGTAAGCAAGGTCTCCCCATGAATTGCCAGCTAGTTTATTGCGGGTCTTCACCTTTTGAATAGTTTTATAGAGGTGTTGCCTGAATGTACCACCAAATTCAACATTCAGCTCTTTATTGACTTCTTTGTTACACAAATGAAAGGCACATGATTCGGATTTTGAAGGGTTTTGTTATCAATGCTACTTTTTATAACATTCATCTTAAAGTTTGGAAATCTTCAGCAAGTTGTAATTATCCATTCGCCAAATTATTGGTTTGGGTGCATAAAGACAGGTCAACTGCATATAGAAATTTTCGTAATTTTGGGGATGGAAGATCATTGGTGTAAATGTTGAACATTAGAGGAGCCAGAACCGAACCTTGAGGAAAGCCATTGTTCAAGGTTTTGCCATTACTAGTTCGATTGTTTAATCAGACTGCAATTCGGCGATTGCTCACAATATTCTGAATAAGTTTACTAAATTTAGCACATGGGATGATTTTTAGGCATTTAAAAATAATTCCATTCTTCCAGACCGTGTCATGGGCACTAGAGAGATCGACGTAAGCAAAGCATGATTTCAGGCCCTTCTGGGGCATACCAGGTTTCAATTTCGACAGTAATGTTCTTGGATACTATACATAGATTTGGCATATAGGTCCACTTTACAAAATCAAATATTTACTACCTTTTGGATACTATAGAATCTAAGAATCTTAAGCTGCAGATAGTTATTTCCAAGTAAAGTATCGTACTGAAATAAAAAATCAATTCTGGAGTTCCACAAGGACGTGTTCTTGGGCCACTTTTATATTTACATTACAAGGTTGACCTCACCTCTGTTCCTAAAACACACTTGGCAACTTTCATAGACGACAGTGCTATAATCTGGCTACATAAAAATTTTCAAAAGACCTCTCTTAGACTACAAATACACATTAACATTAAAACATTAAAATACAGTATCTAGTCCTGTCTAAGAAAATAGCGTATAAGAGTAAATGTGAGTAAATTCTGCACAAGTCATGATTACTTCTGGGATTCAAGGGCCCTCGGCACTGCGTTCTTCTTGGCTGACGTTCCGTCCACAGCATCAAGGAACATTTTCAGGGCTGCCTCTACTACTGTTTCTGCACAGAAACTGAAGGTCTGCTAATTTGGGAGGTGTTTCGGATCACTGGAGCATCACAACTATAGTTAAGTTTCTGAGATAGAAGGAAGGACTTGACAGATACTTTGTAGAGGATATCTGTCATCATGTTGATATTAGGGATGTCGAAACGTCGGTCAAGAAGAAATCAGGGCAAATCAGATGCGATTTCAGTCCGAAATCCCACAAGCAATAATGAACAACGACCGCAGAAGCCTACAAGCTACACTAAACAAATCATTTTCGCCATAAAGCACCAAACTTGTCCCAATGTCCAACTAAATACCCTTCCAACTACCCCAATCCGACAGTGCAAAATGTCTCAGTATTCACTTAGAAAAACTACTCATTTGGAAAGTCAATCTTCAATAAGCTAAAGCAACTGGGGCTACTGGGGCTCCTAGCTGCCGATATACGTATCCAGGATTCGAGCTAGGGTTATTTTTACAGATTCAGCCATAGTCTCAGATTTAAACAGCTTTGAAATATTGAGGAAATAGTGAATCACTGTTAATCATATCATAATCTAATATGTGATCATTACTGAGATTTGGTGCATCAACGTGATTGCATATTTCATCCCTTCCACTCGCTAATAATACCTTGTGAAGACAAGCTATTTTAAGTAATATTTGAGTGGCTACCTAGAAATTCCCGAAATGTCGAAGAAAAATATAATAAATTGTTCTTACAATTTATCCTTCTTAGAACTCTTCTTCCGCATAAATACGCCGATCCCAGCAACTTGCCCATGACTGGAAGCAACCAGCAAGTCTTCGCTTGTTAACGCGTTCCACGCTTCCTACGATTTGGTTTGGTTCTGCTTAATCGTCTAAAAACGGCGCCCTTTGAACATCAGCTTCAGTTTCAACTTCGGAAACAGAAACAAGTCACAAGGGGCAGGATCTGGAGACTAGGGAGAGTGTGATAATACTGCCGTCTTTGTTGAGGCTAGAAACTGACGCACAACCGAATAACGTGTGTTGGTGCATTGTTGTGGTGTAGGATCCACGAATTGTTGCGCCACATAGCTGGTCGCTTGCGTCGAATGCTTTCTTTTAATCGCCGAAGAATATCGCGACAGAATCGTCTATTAACTGTGAGAGAAATTCTTTGTGCACCATGCCATCAGCGTCAAAGAATCAAATCAACATCGACTTGACGTTGCTTCGAACTTACCATGCTTTCTTCAGTCGTAGTGAGGATGGCGCCTTCCACTGCGACAACTGCTGTTTTGTTTCGGAAACATACCTGTACACGCATGATTCACCGTCAGTAATGATTCTGGCACTGAAGTTCGCGTCCCTTTCTTTCAGCTCTGTGCACGCATGAACACGGTACCGTTTTTGCTCAATGTTGAGTAACCTTGGCACAGACTTCGCAGCAATATGCCGCATTGATGAGGTCGTCGGAGAGAATACGCTGATAAACGCCGTACGATGGGCCGACAATATCATAAATGTCAAAATCCTTGACCCTTCTTCGGTCTTGCAGAATAGCATAACGCACTTTTGCCTTATTATGTGGCGTGTTTTCCGTTGATGGACGACCAGAATGCTCATCATCATCAACCGACACACGTCCAATTTTAAAGCGGTTGTAGCACCCATAAGTTTGCGTCTGGCCTAAAGCATGCTCACCAAATGCTTGTTTAAGCATTTTCAGAGTTTCCGTTGCTGTTTGACCAAGTTTAAAGCAGAATTTAATGCACGTTCTTTGCCAACACACATCAGATATTCTAGTATCGCAGAATAACTCAAACACAATTGGACAAATATAAACAAAAACTGTTTATCGCCTCCTAGCCTACCACCTAGCAAAGAACCGTTTGGCGGACTGATTTAGTATAGACGTAGGCCACACCATGTAGCGCTACAGAACTGTACTAGAAGTAGTGTCAATTTGGGAAGACACTGACGCAGAAACCAATTTGGAACTTATAAAGAAAAGTGTACCCCAAATGAGAGAGAAAGACATAGTTCTTGCATGTATAGACAGGCCGAATAACAATGACTGTAATATTCTCCAGTTGTCTTCTAGCGTCCGTAAGGTGTCGATCGTGTTCTTTGAGTTAATTTTATTACAAAATCAGTTGTTTGAGTTTATTTTATTACAAAATCAGTTGTTTTCACAACTATTTGGAATAGAAGGCCTTTATATCTGTAGGTATTACATTAATTTTCATGAATTTTTAATAGGATTTGTTGAAACATGTACTGAATATTCATAAATTTACAAATATAATGAATAAAATCTTGGTAAAAGAAGAAAAGCTGTGATATATGTAAATGTTTAAATTATAAGAAAAATAAATAATTGAACCAGAAATTGTTGGTTGTATCTCTGTTAAAAATCCCACTTGAAAATAAATAAAATAATAACGCTTTATTATTCATTCAGACAATAGAATGTGTTTATGAAATTATGTTTCATGGCAAACGAACATAATAAATGAAATATGTTGTTTCCGCTGCACACGAAATAAAAATACAAAACGTTTTACGTAAAATTCGAATTTTAAATTGCGCGCTAATTTAGACCCAGCCCGACCTATGTTTTTGAAGGCGTTAATACTCAGGTTGCGCGATTCGCTCGCGCAGATTGGTGTCTTCCCAAAGCGATTTTACTCTAACATCCCTTCACACGTCACATTCAAATTTTGGGAATTTCTGGGTAGCACGTCGCATTAGTATGCGCCTTAAATTCATATTGCATTTTGCTGGTATTTTTTCTGGTATTTTTGTACATTTCATAAGCACCAATACAATATTTTCCAGTTCTAATTTTATGTTCATTTTAGTACGTAGATATAAAAACTAATTGTGTTTTAAATATATTAAATTATATTCCGATTGCAAATGTTATTGCTAAAAAGCACAAAGCGCGTATCTAAAAAAAGAACGTGAAATCAACAAATTCTTCTTTAGAGATTAAAATGACGAAATTAAAATTTTATATATACATATATATATATATATATATATATATATATATATATATATATATATATACATATATATATATATATCTGTGTGTGTGTGTATGTGTGTGTATGTGTGTATGTGTGTGTGTGCAATAAAAAGAATTTGTGATCTGAATTAATGTGACCTTGTCGAATATTCATTCGTAATTTTATCTAACACAAGGTTAAATCCGTAAATATCGAAGGAATGCGAATATTTTGAATTATGGGATAAAAAAATTCGATTTAATTTGCAATTTTATCACAAACGATAGCCATTTACTATACTCGAACTAGATATTAATTAACAATAACATCTTATGAAATTAGCGACAGTGGCTAATTCTATAAAAGCTGATTTAGAATAAATTATTGCCACAATGTACTTTTTACATTGGGTACGCTTTTGACATCTAGGTTGTTATCTTCAGCAATAGAAAAGTTTTATATTAGTATTTATAAGACGATGGTATACTGGTACACTGATGGATCACAATCTAGTCAGGGGGCAGGTGCAGGCATATACGGAATGTGCCCTGGAAGGAAGATATCGATATGTCTGGGGAAACATGCTACGGTTTTCCAGGCCGAATTGTTAGCAGTCGCAGCCTGCGCCGATGAAATTCGGGAAGCCGGCTGCGCAAGCAAAAAATTAACATAATGACTGATAGTCAGGCGGCTATTAAAGCCATTATGAACCCATCTACCAGGTCTAAGCTGGTGAAATATTGTAAACAGGTCCTCAATAACCTGGCACAAGACAATACAGTGTCGCTGATATGGGTGCCAGGACATGAGGGAATTAAAGGCAATGAAATAGCCGACAAACTGGCCAAAGAAGGTACTAATAGGAACTTCATAGGACCAGAACCTGTACGTGGAATCACTAAGGATTCCGCTAAAAGGGAGATCTGGTTATGGCTAGAAAAAGAACATAAAAACAAATGGAGGTTAACGGAAGGTGAACTCCATACCAAAACACTACTAAGGGGGCTGGACGGGAAGTTTTCAGCCAACCTAATTCGTAGTAGCAAAAAAGAAATTAAAATAATTACCGGGTTAATAACCGGAAATTATCCTTTAAGGAAGCATTTGTACACCATGGGCTTGGTTAGCGAGCCCTGGTGTAGGAGATGTGAAAAACAGGAGGAAACTAGCCTTCATGTAATATGCACGTGTGAGGAACTGAAGGAACTCAGACAGAAATATTTCGGGAGAGATCTATTGGATCCTCCGAGTGTACTCAAACTTCCCCTGAAGAGGATAGTGGCTTTTATCGAGGACACAAGACTAACAGAGTGGAATTGAGAGATCTATTGGGGATAGTACAAAGAGCAGTGTGCTCAAGTGCCTGGACGTGGTGGCGTCCACCCCAAAACAGAGAAGAAGAAGAAGAAGAAGAAGAAGAAGAAGACGATGGTATGGTGATGTACTGTGCATACAGGTGTAATCGTTTTTCTACTTCTGAGAATGAGTAGTTGTCAAAATAAATATTCAAAATTAAAACTACATTATGGAAAAAGGTAATAATAGCAATATGTAATAATATTATTTTTTAATTAGCTAATACAAGGTAGTAAATACCTAACTATTTACATAACCAGTTATAAAAAGACTAATTTTATTTGACGAATGCAATGATTGCCAAAACGAGCGAAAGAAGTGAGGGAATTCTGCAAATTACATTAGTCGAATAACATTAGACATTTCATAGCGTGTTAAGTACAAAATTTTATCTAACCTCGGTTTAAAATAGATAGTTGTGGGGTTAAAATATAATAACCGGACGCATCAGGGCGAAATTTAGATGGACCATATAAATAGTCTATAATATCGCTAAGTACAACACGCATTTATTGAATAGCGCTATTCATTCGGTTAACCGCACATATGTTTTTTGTCGTTGAATTGTGACACAATTACTTCAATATTACAGTTACATTCATTTCTTCATGGGCGTAAATAGAAGCGTGAGGGGTTTGTATAATTTATTTTATTTATTAGTTTATATTTCGTCAGATAAATAAAGTACAGTGAGTTAGTTTCTTTTTTAATTGCTTAATTTAATTACATACTTCGTAATTTTTGTAATAGATCCTATTTAATACCGTTTCAACGAATCTGCCTCTCTCTTATTTTGACGTAAGTGTCCAGTGAATTTCGTTGTGTTTCAATTTTCATTTATTTAGATCTAGAACATTATTTAAGTTACTTTTCAGATATGATATGGAACAACGTAAACGTCACTTAGCATCGCAAACTCATACACAGAAATTAGACTCGTTGGAATCTGACAATTTTAACGAAGAACTCTGTGAAACTTCAATATGTAGCGGCAAAAAATCCATTTAATAAACTTAACAATCCCACCTTCAAAACATTTCGCCAAAAATATACTGGTCGAAATGTTCTGATGAATCCACCTTACGCATATATTATGTTTCTAAATGCTACACGAAAGCAGTAGAACACATTAGAAGCCATCTTTCAATTTTCAACAAACTGTCGATATATTAGAACGCTGTGTGGTAAATGTTGTAGCTGATGTACTTCATCCAACTATTCCATATAACGCATATATAATAGCAACAAAAAAAATACAGTTGATGCGGAAACAGTAGCTAAAACCATTTAGGAGAATATGCACCAAATGCTTCATTCGGACGACAGGTACAAAGAAAAAATACTTTTATTTGTCAGTGGCAGTACTGCATATATGTTAAAAATAGGCGGACTATTAAAGAAAATATACCCTAATATGATGCATATTACTTGTGTAGCACTTGCTCTCCATAGAATCTGTTAATATATCAGAAACACCTTTCCGGAAGTTGATAGACTTGTATCCGCCTTTAAAAAAGTTTTCAGAAAAGCACCATTGAGAGTAGCTCTTTGCAGGGAAAAATTTTCATCTTTGTCACTGCCTCCCTCTCCAGTAGTAACTAGATGGGGAACATGGTTGGAAGCTACTAGTTTTTATGCAGAAAATTTCGATAGTTTACTAAATTTCGTTACCTGTTTAAATGACGATGCTCGAAGTACTTCTGAGTGCAAGCAACTAATACAATTTCCAAATTTAAAAAATCAGTTGTACTTTCTTCAGGAACACTAAAAAACTAATCACTTATTTTGAAAATCAAAATCTCAAATTAAATGATGCATTAACCACATTAGATGTGGCTATTAATAATTTGAAAAGTATTCCAAGTGATTTCAGATGTGCCTTCGGCAAAAGTTAGACGCAGTTTTTAATAGAAATCCAGATTTAATAACACTGCGGCAATTGTGTATTGGGACAATGCCTCAAAATCTAACTGCTAAATATGCTGAAATAAAAGAATATGTCCAGTATTCACCTATAACCAGTTGCGATGTAGAAAGTACGTTTTATATCTACAAGGATATATTTCATTCAAAGAGAACAAATTTTACAGAAGAGAACCTTGATGAAGTATTGCTAGTTAATATTACTACTCCTTTACTCAACTTGAACTACAAAATGAACAAATAAATATGTATTTCCTATTTTATGGATCACCACCCGTTTGTTTTCCAATTATATAAAAAAAATTAAAAACTCTTTAAAAATACAAATTTTCAATGGTGCGTGGGCGATGAGTCAACGGGCTATCGTGTCCGGTCCCTACTTATCGCTCGCAAACAATTTGCTTTTGTGTGTTTCCAATGTAAATCCACGTATGGAGAAACTTTTAAATGAAAAACAAATGCCAAGTATCACATTAATTTCTTTTTTTATATGTGTGTACTTATTGTAAGTAAAATGTTTATAACAAATGATATTTTCTCATAAAATGATTTTTCATTATTGTTTAGGCTATTTCATGACCGAGGGGGTCATTAAAGGGGTTTAATATCACCGCGACGATGATATAGTTAAATTCGAGAACTTTTCTTAGTAGCATTCGTACACGTGAGAATGTTAGAGAGTTATTTGCACTTCTAATAGGGTACCTCTATCAACAGGAAATGATACAAAATTTATAATTTCATCATTACATAAACAAGAAGTGGCATTTGTCTGTCCTTTATACGATGTTTAGAAATGGATATCCCCTATAAAACCCAATTAGGTTTACAAAATTCGAGTAATAATTTAATTGTGTTACAGGCATTTTGCATTAAACACACAACAATAATTTCTCACAGTAAACACTGGTATATTTTATGGGTACTATATTAGTAACATATTTTGTAGGTGCTAAAAAGTACATACGATACATATTTATGCAATACCCATAATAACTGTGCGGCACAGTTTTTACTACATATATGTATGCATATTTACGTGTATGTACACATGAGAACCTTACTGTGTGTATGTAATACGGTACGAGATTGTCGCTAATATTAGACTGTCGGTCCCGTAAAATGTCAAGGCTGTACAAGCTGAGCTCCGGTTAGACTCCGGCTCAGTTTATCAGCCCGCAATCACTTACACTCGTCCATATACATTCGCATAACACTATCAGCTACCTCTGTTGTTAAGAGTGAAAGTTCCCGCTATTCCTATACCGTATGTTGCTTCTTTGTTCTCTGACACTGTTGTATATGCACAGTTGATGATGTGAACTTTCGTTTTAATCGTGGATTTTCGTCTTTATGCTAACATACAACGATGATTTCCTCATTTGTCCGACAAAGACGGAGATAAAATCATTCTCCTTGGAGAATATACACTATTAAGCAACATCTTTAATAATAAATATATAGAGTAAGTTCGATTGCAAAATCTTCCTTTTTGTAGATCTTTATTTCGCAATTTATTATTGCATCTGCTTATGAAATACGAATACGATTGACGCTTTACGGTATTAAGATTCATCCGATGGAAAATTAATAACCGGCCGTAGAAACAAAAGCATCTACTGCACAACAGTTTCATTATGCAAGTCAGATTACAGAGACAAAGATGGATTCCTTTCATTTCGAAATTAGTTTGTTTCTAAATTCAAATATTTTTCAAAAGTAGAAGTACCAGCTATATACATGACTCAACTAAAGGTATTCTAATAAGATTTGATTACTTATTACAAATAATTAATAACCAGGATGTAATTGTATCCAAAACAAATAAATATCCATACTTAAACATGTTTGGACCTAGTCCAGACCTTCGATAAAGTCTAGCATAATGGACTGGAACGTAAAAATAAATCAAGTTAAGATATCTGAATATGTAAAAGCAATATTATTTTCCTTGCTGTTATTATGTAGACAGCGCTGAATATTCCTTCACGCTCTGTCTCAATAATTTCGGCTAGATAGTAACGTAGTTATGTTTGTTTTGAATGTGTCTCTTCTCCAACAGGGGCGTACCCACGAACATGTAGAAATGTGAAATACGTATCTACGTCTTTGGAGAAGATACATTCAAAAATACATAAATGAACTTGTATTGTGTTCTTCACACCCCATTTTTAATAATATTTTTTATATTATTAAAAATACTTTTGTATTATACAAATTTAGTGAGGTTTTACCCACTCAAGTATGTTTCAAATTATGTTGTTATATACACATTTGGCTCACGCCGACAAGTAGTGAAGACATGAGAATATAGTTTTTTATAGACACGGTGGTTACCGACTATAAAAAACATGTCTACTTCGGCTGTTATTATGTAGACAGCGCTGAATATTCCTTCACGCTCTGTCTGAATAATTTCGGCTAGATAGTAACGTAGTTATGTTTGTTTTGAATGTGTCTCTTCTCCAACAGGGGCGTACCGACGAACATGTAGAAATGTGAAATACGTATCTACGTCTTTGGAGAAGATACATTCAAAAATACATAAATGAACTTGTATTGTGTTCTTCACACCCCATTTTTAATAATATTTTTTTATATTATTAAAAATACTTATGTCTTATACAAATTTAGTGAGGTTTTACCCACTCAAGTATGTTTCAAATTATGTTGTAATATTATTTTCATTTCCATACAAAAAAACTTTTCAAACATCTATACACAACTTTTTATTAACCATAGATGCCCCACAGGTTGCATAATTGGACCAGTACTCTTTAATAATTAAACTCGTGATACAGCTAACCTTATAATGTTGGTGACACAGCAATACTCATTAAAGCACATGATCTTAAAGTCACAATATCTAAACTCTACGCTGCAACAAACAAACCCCATCGCATTGCCTAAGTAAACGGAATTTAAACATCGGCCATAATAAACGAGCTGCTAAAATCATTACACGACGACGCATATATCGTGTGTTCAAACTGCTTCTAGTGAGCCTTGATTTCTCTGTGAAATTCCCACAAGATTGTATACTTGGACCAGCACTCTTTAATATTTAAGCCTCTTGATACACCAAACATTGAAACTGATTTTATATTGTTCGCCGATGACTCAGCATTACTAATTAAAAGACGTAATCCGCAGCCACAACATCTAAACTCTAAGCTGCAACAAACGCCATGGTATTTCAGTAAGTAAAGGGAATTTCAAAATAAACCATGATATGTGCTGTTAAAATGCAGATGCAGCTCACAACAATTGCTATCAACTACCAGCTCCGACCAGCGCAAGACCAAGTCCAGAAGATAATGTTGAAAGGTAGGCAAAATGAGTCCTTTTCAAGACATATCTCACACGCGGAGAAGAACCCGAAGAATAACGATTTCGTATATATAGTAGATTTAGATAGTCGGTAATTTAAGGTCTGTTTTATATTAAGTATATATTTAAAATAATCTCTTACATGTTTCGGCAATTACTGTCTTTTTCAAGGAATTTAAAATTATAAATGACAGTATATTAATGTCATATTTATATATGTGAAGTTCTCATGGATAAAACAAATTAGATCATTTAAAAATTGATTCAAGATAATAATTTATGTCTTAGCATTCCCCAACAGCTTGACGCCATTATTATTATGTCTACGCTCGTGGAGCGATGTTAGGCTGTCGGCATTCGCCTAGAACGAGAAAGAAAGCCACTAAAACCTACTCAGACAGCTTAGTCTCGGATCTAAACTCGGGACTGCCAGTGTGCAGATATTTAAATAACATATGATATATACCAAGTGCCCGTATCGTTATGTCCAAATTTTAGGAGTGTTAAGTAGACTTCATTTCAAGTAACAAAAACGCAAAACTTGTATATCCATTTTTATTTGTTTCAAAGTTACAGATCTATGAATGTGATTGTCAGATCATGAAAAAAATGTAATCCTAAAGTCAATACAAACTGATTTTATTTAAAAAAAGTTATACGATTCAATAACAGGCTTGTGATTGTTAACGTCGCATAATAAAATGTTATCTTAAAATAAATAAACACGTGTCGTAGTGCATACAGTAATTTCTTGGAGATCTACAAAAAAGAGTACTGGAAATTGATTTATGATAATGAAGGTTCTTACTTATTTCGTAAGTGCTGAACCATGAATATCATACAATAAACAAATGTTCAGATGACTGTTAACGTTGCATTTTTTTAAATAAAGGATTACATTACGTTTCAGTTCATACTTCATACAACAGCTTATTAGTGAGTGGACACGTTTTCTTTTTTTCAAAATGCGTTACCGATTTTCTTCACAAGAGTGTGCGGACATGCATTTTGTGTATGGCTACTGTAACAGCAGTGCATGCCAAGCAGTTATTGAATACCGACATCGGCTTCCCGATAGGCGCTTTCCTCATTACAGAACGTTCTGGAAGTACACGGACAATTTCGGGAAAGCGGACTGCGTGATTATCTTTTCGACCGAGGAGTAAATTTGCCCAGCAGACTTAGAGGAAGAAGCAGTAGCTATTGTTACAAGGGATCCAACTCTCAGTGTACGTCGAATCGACGACAGTTTGGCGAATTTTAAAACGTTAGGGCTTATATCCATATCACAATCGCAGGGGACACGGTTTGCTTGAGGCAGACCACTATGCTCGTCTAGTATATTCTACCTGGATATTAAGACAGTCACGGCTTCATTTTAATTTCTGCAGAATAGTCCTCTGGTCAGATGAATCTACGTTCACGAGAAGTGGTGTTACAAATCTGAGAAACCTGCGCAGGTGGTAATCAGAAAATCCCAAAGCTATACACCCATCTAAATTTCAACATGAATTTTCTATTAACGTTTGGGCAGCCTAATCGATGACTTGTTGATTAGTCCTGTCGTTCTTCCTTGGAGATTAAATGCGGACAATTACCTTAAATTTCTTATTGACGAACTGACAGGTCTTTTAGAGGATGTCCCACTGAATGTGCGATGAGACATGTGGTTTCACATGGATGGGGCACCACCACATTTCGGAATTGCTGTCCGAAATTGGGTTAACGTCAATTATCCAAGATGGATTGGTCGAGGTGGTCCTGTTGCATGGCCACCCAGATCACCCGATCTTAATGCCCTTGAGTTTTATTTATGGGGGCGCATGAAAAATTTAGTCTATGCGTAAATTTCGAACACAAGAGAAGAGTTGTTGAATCGTATGCACATGGCTGCCGAGCAAATCCGACAAAACAAGTATGAAATTCGAATAAGTACTTCTTCTGTTAGATTACGGGCACAAGCGTGCATTCAACAAGGAGGTGGACATTTCAAAAATATTATTAATTGAACTTTTTTAAATAAAATCAGTTTTTATTGACTTTAGGATTACATTTTTTTTCATGATCACATTCATAGATCTGTAACTTTGATACAAATAAAAATGGATATACAAGTTTTGCGTTATTGTTACTTGAAATGTCTTCTTTACACTCCTAAAATTTGAACATAACGATACGGGGCACTTGGTATATATCATATGTTATTTAAATATCTGCACACTGGCAGTCCCGAGTTTGGATCCGAGACTAAGCGGTCTGAGTAGGATTTCATGGCTTTCTTTCTCGTTCTAGGCGAATGCCGACAGCCTAACATCGCTCCACGGGCATAGACATAATAATAATGGCGTCAAGCTGTTGGGGAATGCTAAGACATAAATTATTATCTTGAATCTATTTTTAAATGATCTAATTTGTTTTATCCATGAGAACTTCACATATATAAATGTGACATTAATATACTCATTTATAATTTTAAATTCTTTGAAAAAGACAGTAATTGCCGAAACATGTAAGAGATTATTTAATATATATATATATATATATATATATATATATATATATATATATTAAGGTGTAGTTTCTCGGGTTCTTGGCCGCGTGTGAGTTTTGTCCTGAAAAGGACTATTTACTCTACGTTTCAACGAGATCGCACTCGTCATCATCAGGAGCTAGTCGGTCTGTCTGTCGCTGGTTAGAGCTGGAGATCGTCTAATGTGCGCCTAGCACTTCCTCTTGTTATATGCTGCTGTGTCGGGAGAGGGCGTCCCACTATTGACGTCATGCGTGCGCGGCTTCGTGTAATTGGTCCGAGTGCCTGTAAGTTTCCTGGTCGGTCCGTGTGTCTGTGTAGGGGTTGCGATCTGTCGGGATTTGGTTGTGTTTTTATCTGTCGGTGAACTAGGAGCGGTTTCCATGTATGCGGCAAGCGCTGGCCATCGTCACGTTTATTTAAGCACTTAGGACGCTTTTCTATTTCTATCGCTTCTCTTGTAATTCTCGTCGTTAGGTTTTCACTTTTGGCTAGGATCTTCGTGTTTTCAAAGTCGATAGAGTGCCCTGTCAGAAGTTTATGTTGTGCTAACGATGACGTTACTTCTTTCTTGACGACCGCGTTTCGGTGTTCTTCTCTTCTCACGCTAACTCGCTTGTTTGTCTGCCCCACATATGATTGATCACACACTGAACATGGTATTTCGTAAACGCCCTGATCTTCTAGAGGAATTCTGTCTTTCGCATTACCTATTTCATCGGCTATTTTTCTGTGTGTTGTGAAAACGGCGTCGATGTTGTGTCTTCTTAATAATCTACTGATTTTGTCTGTAGTTCCCTTTATATATGGAAGGAAAGCTCTGGACGCGAACTCTTGTTTTTCTGTTTTTCTGTTGACGTTAATTCTAGCTTTATTTATTGTTTTTGATGAATAGCCGTTCGTGATGAGGGCGTTTCTTATGTTCCTTCTTTCTTCGTGTATGTGTTCCTTGTCTGTTAGTCTCTCAGATCGCAAAACTAGTGTTTTTACAACAGAATTTAGCTATGCCGGGTGATGGTGTGATTGTGCTTTTAAATATCTATTTGTGTGTGTAGGTTTTCGATATACCGTGTGTACCAGTAGTCCGTTCTCTTTCTTGATTACCAACACGTCAAGGAAAGGGAGTTTCGCTTGTTCTTCTACCTCCATTGTGAAACGTATGTTTGGATGTTCGGCATTCAAGTGGTGTAGAAAAAT
Source organism: Melolontha melolontha (assembly GCA_935421215.2). NCBI lineage: Eukaryota > Metazoa > Arthropoda > Insecta > Coleoptera > Scarabaeidae > Melolontha > Melolontha melolontha. Next base: position 76,654,846 of record OW285243.1, on the reverse strand, counting down.
ATCCAGCTTCTCTCTGCCATGTGTCCAAATGACGAATGTATCGTCGACATAACGTAGCCACAAATTGGGCTTGTCTGCGCAGTTGTTTAATGCTTTTGTTTCGAAGTTCTCCATGAATATGCTGGCAATAATCGGTGACAGAGGAGATCCCATCGGTGTGCCCTCCACTTGTCGGTATTTTTGGCTCGTTGAAACGTAGAGTAAATAGTCCTTTTCAGGACAAAACTCACACGCGGCCAAGAACCCGAGAAACTACACCTTCATCATACGTCCCCGAGAACATCAAGAGTAACATATATATATATATATATATATATATATATATATATATATATAACTATATATATATATATATATATATATATATATATATATATAATAATGTAGCGAAGATCTATTTCGTAGCCGTTTAATAAATACATCAACGTTGATAAAATTCTTGGAGTTTCGGCTTTTGTTAAATAAATAAATTATTGTGTTTACGTTTCGACAACTTATTTTATTCTACATAGGAATTCGTGTCTTCATTAGAACATGTTTTCGTTTATATATAATTAAATTTCATTTTTGTTCCTAGTGCGATTAAAAATTAGGGTTACATACACATTCAAATTGGTATTAAAATATTTAAAATACATGTTATATCTGTACTGTTCAAATTTTTAATATTACTACTTTGATCATTTTGTCTATATTATATATATATATATATATATATATATATATATATATATGCGTTCGATATGCGTTCGATTTAGTCCAACTGTACAATATTATCTCAATGTATATTATTGAAAGTGATAGTATTACGGTATTACCAAGAACCAGTTTATAGTATTCGCTACATATTCAGTACAACGAATACATCACAAATATTTTAAGCGCTTCCTATTGCATAACAATGATATAATTTACTCTGCAGAATTTTTTTCGGCTTTTATATGAAATAATTACAAATATCAAATTAGAATGTATGTAATTGCAAAGTAAGTGGGGATGTAAACATTGCTGTCTACAAATTACAAAGCAAATCATACGAAATTTTTAATTGAAAAATATTGTCTACGTTGGGACTTGAACCCAAGTCTACAGTTTGCCGGACTGTCGCTTTTACCACTTAAGCCACGATAGACCTTGGTTCAAGCTATTTATAAATGCATTATAAAGTAACAGTGTTAATGAATCAGATGTCAGTTATTGAATGTAGATGTCAAGTTGAAAGCAGAAGTCAGTTTTGAAAGCTGATCTCAGTTTTGATTCAATTTTCAATTTCTAACCTTCAAAACTGACATTTGCTCTCAAAATACTGACATCTGCTTTCAATAACTGACATATGCTTTCAAAACAGACATCTGCTTTCAATAACTGACATTTGCTTTCAATAATTGACATCTGCTATCAAAACTGACATCAGCTTTCAAAACTGACTTCTGCTTTCAACTTGACATCTACTTTCAATAACTGACATCTGATTCATTAACACTGTTACTTTATAATACATTTCTAAATTGCTTGAGCCAAGGTCTATCGGGGCTTAAGTGGTAAAAGCGACAGTCCGGCAAACTGTAGACTTGGGTTCAAGTCCCAACGTAGACAATATTTTTCAATTAAAAATTTCGTATGATTTACTTTATAATGTATAGACAGTTATGTTTACATCCCCACTTACTTTGCAATTACATACATACTAGTTTGATATTTGTAAATATTTCATTTAAAAGCCGAAAAACTCCAATAATTTATCAATTGATATATTTAATAAACGGCTTAGAAATTATCTAAACACTTATATATATATATATATATATATATATATATATATATTTATATTATTATTAATAATTAATAACTAATGATAAATAATAATACAATGAAGAATACATGCGTTCGATTTAGTCCAACTGTACAATATTATCTCAATGTATATTATTGAAAGTGATAGTATTACGGTATTACCAAGAACCAGTTTATAGTATCCGCTACATATTCAGTACAACGAATACATCACATATTTTTTAAGCGCTTCCTATTGCATAACAATGATATAATTTACTCTGCAGAATTTTTTAATAATGCATGAACACAAAGGATATTATGTATAGTACGAATTAAAATATCGCTATAGATGGAAGGTGAGGCGAACGCCCATATATCACAATCTAGTTTAGCGTCATAATATATAAGAACAGGTAATCATCTCGGCTTTAATGTAGTCGAATTTAGACCACGCACAAGCATTTTTTTTATTTTTCGATATTCAGATTATATCCTTTCTTTTTTTCTGTTTGTTCTGCTGTTATTTGTATAACATTTTTACTGGATGACCTTCGCATTTTTATTTCTTTTTCAATCATTAAAACTTGTGTAGATGTGTATATGGGTCTAGAATAACTTGTTTTGTTCATCTGTATCAAGTCTTGTATAAACCAATTAATTATAAGCATTTTATTTTCTTTATAAATTCAATCAAATTTATTCTTAAAATGTCGAATTTTATGAAGTAAATTTGCATAGTTAACTGTATAAACTGTAATCTAAAAATACATTGTACACGCATTAATGGATTACATATACTTTACATTTTTTGTCGATTCAAATGTTTTCGCGAAAAGTAACAATGAAATTTTCCATTTAGTTTATATATTTATTTATTTATTGATAATATGCCAACAAAACAAGCAATGGAAAGTTTTACGGATTCCTTACCGAACTTGACGATAGGTAACATTATTTTCTGCCCCTAAACACTTCTGAAGTAAATCTAAGAAAATCAATTTTTATATTTTGTTTGTAATATTGGGTGTGTATGCATTTTCTATTGTATTAAAATTTATACGTTTTCTAACAAACAAAATACATGAACTAATCTAGAATACATTTTCCTGCATGATTTCGGATTGCCTCTCAAAACTCCCATAATTTTTTGATTCAACGCCAGAAGAAATCCGGTGGTATGGAAGTGCAGAAGTCATCAATCAAATTTTGGAGCGCAACGTTGTCATTAAAGAGGATCCCTCGGGGGTTACTTGATAAAGAGATCAAGAGTTATCGTGCTGCAAAATGACTTGATTTCACCCTTGAATATAATTAGGGCCACAACCCTTGCATTAGTAAACTTATGAATAGTCGCCGAATTTTTATCTTAAGAAGTGGTTTATATGCATATCAGTAAAATTCCATCAACGACAGACTCTGGTACATCATATATCATTCCATGACGCATTGCCATACTTGGAATCCCAGATCGTACCTTTCTAGTTTGAATTTAAAAGCAACATTATTTTGGATCGATTACTGTATTATTTTCAACATTGATAATATACCTCTTATAAGCATTGTTCATAAGATATTTGTCTTGAAGACGTACTGATCTAAATTATGTATAATAAAACCATGTTTTAAACCAGGGATGCACAGACTTATAGGGAACAGGGGCCACTCGGGAAAATTATAAGCCAAGGACGGGCCACTACAAAGAATACAGTAGTGCCGCCATATCCGCGGGGGTTTGGTTCTGTGGTCTTCCGCGGATACTGAAAACCGCGGATAGTAGCGAACGCTTTATTTTCGAGTACAATATGGAATATGAAGCAAAGTTAAAACAATGAAACAAGAAAAAATAAGTTATATAATATTTATTTAAAATAAATAAACAATAAATAAATAAATATTCTTGTGCTGTGGCACAAATAGAATTTAAGTTTAATAAATATATAAGTTCATACATACGTACATATAGTACATATTTACATACACAACAAGAAAATATACAACAAGAAAAACTTTATCATCGTGAGCTACATATTCATTCATCTTCCTCCAAGTCCAAGTTAGCAGTCGATTGTTTACTTAGATCCGAAGCAAACTGTGTTGATGGCTGTGCATTATCGATAGTTTTGTCGACTTTTTCAAAGAACATTGTTATTGGTAGTTGTCGTTTTTGTCTTTTCATTTCAATAAACAAATCCTCCAAAGGTTTCAAGGCTTCTGTTATAGTGCGAGTAATTTTTATACTGGGTTCCATTATTGGATCATATTCTACTATCTGTTCTTTTATTGTTTGAGCAGTTCGAAATATCGCTGAAAATTTTTCAAGCGTCCATGCTGTCGGTTCTTGTTGACCCTCATCCTCATCGTCACTAGCTTCTGGAGAAGATTTCACAAGGTCTTCCAATTCCTCGTTGGTGAATACTTGATCCTCTTCGTTTATGTAATCACTGAGTTCCTCTTGGGTTATATCGTTAAATCCTTCCCCATCTATTTTCTGCGCTATGTTAAATATCGTTGTTAGATGTGAATTAATATCATGTGTGTCTTCAGAACTAAGAACGATGTCATTCCACAGATTTTTCCAACATGCTATTATCGTTTCTGACTTTAATTCCTCCATCGCTCCTTTGATAAATAGAATTGCGTCAGCAATTGTAAATGACTTCCAGCATTCCATGAGCCCGATATCAAAGCATTCGTTAGCCATTGTATACAGCATTTCGAAAACCTGTCGAATATATATGGCTTTAAAGCATCTAATGACACCTTGATCGAGGGGCTGAACCAATGAGGTCGTGTTAGGTGGTTAAAAAAGCAGTTCAACATTTTTATCTTCTGTGCCTGGTGACACAGGATGCCCAGGAGCATTGTCTAGTATCAGCAGCACTTTAAATGGTAATTCTTCCTTTTCCAAATATCTTTTCACTTCCGCAATAAAGCATTGATGAAACCATTGTGTAAATAGAACAGCCGTAACCCACGCCTTTCGATTTGATTGCCAAAACACAGGCAGGTAAGCTTTATCTTTGTATTTAAGAGCACATGGATTCTGTGATCGGTAAACAAGTCCGGGTTTAATCATATGACCAGCTGCATTTGTACAAAATATCAAGGTAAGTCTATCCTTAATTGCTTTAAAGCCTGGTGCACTCTTTGCAGTTTTATGAATATATGTCCGTTGAGGCATTTTTTTCCACATAAGACCAGTCTCATCGCAGTTAAAAACTTGTTTAGGATGATAATTCTTTTCTGCAATAATTTGTTTAAATTTTTCTGGATACAGGGCAGCAGCTACATGATCAGCCGACGCAGATTCCCCTGTCATTTTTATATTTTTTAGATTAAACCGAGTTTTAAATCTATGCAGCCACCCCTACTTGCTGTGAATGATTTTCCTTCCTCTTTAGTATAATCTTGGGTCTGCAGATCTTCATATAAAACCAACGCCTTTTGTTGTAGCACTTTGCCATCGATAGGAATATGTTTTCTTGTCATATCTTCCACCCATAAATTTAAGGCATTTTCTACCTTAAGTAACACTTTATTACGTATTGTGGTTGCAACTTTTGCAGTTTGGGGTGCACTAGAAAAACTAGCTCGAATCTTATCTTTGTTTTTTAACACTTCTCGTATCGAAGATTCGTTTTTATTGTATATTTTAGCAACAGTTGCAATAGATTTTTTTCTATTTCAATCATATTAATGATTTTTATTTTTTCACTAATAGTGAGCATTTCACGTTTTCTTTTTGGTTTAGAAACCATTTTAAAATGATTTTCAAATTTACTTGCTTTATTTAAAAACTATTGCAAGCACTGTCTTGTCCGACAATTCGAATAGTACTAAACTCATAGTTAACAGGAGCGTTTATATGTACAAGTAAAAGCGAGTGGCACCTTAAGCACGTTCCAACTTGTTTAACTTATCATAAGAGAGCGCCGAATTCAGGGGATGACTCATATATACGACGATATATCGACAAATGCTCCTATAACTTTTATATTTATTGATATAACGCGTTTTCTGCTCATCATAGATAAATCGCGGATGACTGAAGCCGCGGATACGGAGTCAGCGGATAACGGGGTACTACTGTACTTATTAACACAAATATTTTTATTTTTAAATAGTATGAATTACTACAAATGATAAAAATAAAAGGACATTCAAAAATGTTTGTTGTAATTATGTAATCGTAATGTAATCTAATCATTACAATGTAATATTTCATGTTTTATTATTTTGATGCATGACATTGCATTGACCTAACAATTTTGTTTGTGTTTGGCTCCACATTACTTGTCGCCACACGTAAAATTGCTTCCAGATTTTCATTTGCCGGATGGTTTCGATTCTTTGTTTTGTTAAGTTTCATCACTGAAAACGTTTGCTCACAAATATACGTCGATCCAAATAAGCTTGCGCATTTATTCGCAAGTCTTTATAAGCGGCTTTGTCAACGCAAAGGTAAAAGTTGAGTAAATTACCTTCACCTTCATTAAACTTGTTTCGTAAATTATCATTATTTTGCATGTCTATCAATTCCAGCTGTATTGATTCCGGTGCATTTTCGGGTGAAATATTGAAAGGATTGCTGAAAATGTCTAATAGAGGTTTAACTTTTTGGAATTCTAGAAAACGATCGTGAAAAGCTTGTATTAAAATATCAATTTTTTCAACATAAGCGAAATTGACATCAGTTTTATTGAATTTCTCCATAATTTTTTTGTAGTTCGGAAAATGGCAGTAATTGGCTGAATTGATTTGTGTCCTGAAAAGACTCAATTTGCATTGAAAGGACGAAACATGAGAGTATAACTGCGAAATCAATTGATCTTTGCCTTGGAGTCGCGTATTTAAGACATTCAAGTAATTTGTGATGGCTACAAGAAACGCTAAGTCACACAGCCAATCAGGGTTGTCGAGTTCGGAGACATCCTTTTTCTTTTCCGCCAGAAATATTTTGATTTCTTCAATCAAGTTAAGAAACCACTCTAGTGACAACCCACGACTTACTTCAGCGACCTTACTTCAGTGTAAAACAGGAGATCACCATATTCGCTTTCAATATCCTCGAGAAATTGTGTGAATTGTCGGTGATTGAGACCTCGTGATTTTATAAAGTTTACAGTAGGTACTACAACTTTCATCACATTTTCAAATCCCAATAATTTTGAACAGAGGCCCTCTTGATGTATAATGCAATGAAACTGCATTAATTCCTTGGTATCTATGTTTTTAGTTTGTAAATACTCTTTTAACATAGTTATTATCCCAGATTTACTTCCAACCATTGGTGCTCCGTCAGTCGTAATTCCAGATAATTTCGTTAAATCCAAATCCATTATAGAACATTTTTCCAGAAGAGCTTTGAGCATGTCACTCTCCTTGGTTTAACTTGTCAAAGAACTCATACCAATCTGTTCTTCACTCACTTCAAAATTTTGCGTGACACCTCGTAAAAATATTAAGAGTTGAGCTGTGGAGCTTATATCTGTAGATTCGTCGAGTAATATAGAAAAATACACAAAACATTTCGATTTCGTAGCTAATTGCTCTTCTATATTAGCTGCTAATGTGGTAAGTTTTCTTTGAACAGTCATCCGATTTAGTTGAATTTTCTCAAATCTGTTTGCATCTTTCGGACACATTTTCTTGCGGCGATATCTAAACACTGCTTAACAAACTCACCATCTTTAAAAGGCCGACAAGTTTTCGCTATTATTCGAGATATTTCAAAGCTAACTTCAGTAGCTGTTTCAGCATCTTGAATTGGTTTTGTAAACATAGCTTGCTGGCCTATTAGTTCCCTTTGTAAAGCGGAAATTTTTAGCGTTCGATTTTCGCCGGTTAATTTGGTAAAAGTATGATGCTGGGTTTCATAATGCCTTTTCACATTATATTCCTTCGGAATAGAAACACTACTCTTGCATTAAACAGACACTTTTGTTATGCGATGAAATAAAAAAGTATTTTTCGGTCCAAATATCTTGAAACTGTCGATTTTCATCTTCAGCCTTACGACTACGTGTTTTGCTGGGGCCTGGTTTATCCATATCAAAATTGATACTATTTTGTTACGTAGGTAGATGCCAAGTTCGAACGACGAAATATTTATTTTTCAAAGATTACAATTCAAACAATATAACGTTCGCTTGTCCGTAGTTAAAACTTAACTCCCCGATAGCGGGCGATGCGTTGTATTTATACGAGTTACCTAACATCGAGAACCTACCACATTGTTCGGGGCTAATACCGACGTGTTTCGCGAATTTTCGAGTAATCTAGTTGGTTCGACAGATTTCTAGTCTCGTAAAACAATATGCTTGGAACGACGAGGAGCATACCTGTCCAACATAAGAAACCTGAACAAGAAAGTAGTAGGTACCTAAAGATATATATCTTACTAACAATTACAAAAGTTAGAATAAAATAAAAAGTTAAGAAATATTGATTTGAATGGATTTTTACGTACTTTTGTAGTTTTTCGAACAATTTTTAAAATTCGTTGACGGGCCGCATAAATATCGACAGTGGGCTGCATGCGGCCCGCGGGCCGCGGTATGTGCATCGCTGTTTTAAACTCCTTATAATTCTTAAACATTGTATATTTAACGTATGGTCCCAAAGTTTTCGGAAAAATTTTAGATGTTGATAATTTTCTTTATATACTATATATTACAATTAACAACAATTAACAATAAATACAACAATAAATGTTTAATCTTCAAACTATTGATAGTGGGGCATTATCTTCGATGGTCCTCAGTTTTCTTCCAACTTATGCCATCATCCTCTGGACAACAGCAAGATCAATTTCCCGCATTTTTTGAAAAGTTCGACGTCATAATTTGTCTTCATTTGCAGCTTCCCATCCATTTTCATACACTTTTCTAGTTAATATTGGCCAAAATTCCTCTTTTGGCCGAGCCTGAGGCACATTGAGAGGATTGTCTAATTTAGGAATAAAGTTTATTTTGTTTGCGTTATACCAGTCTCTAGTAACTCTAACATAATGGCATGAAACTAGAACAGGCCAAAACATGATATTATCACTGCTATGATGTGTGTTTAAAAACTGAAGCAGTTTAGAAAGACATTTTTGAATATAAAGTTAAGGCTTCTTCTCGAATACGACCAATGTACGACCTCAGAAATGGCACACCACACTAAAATTTTATCCTCGAATTTGGATTTACCTTTGAATTTGACATTATCTGTAGTGTGCCTTAGCGACTATAAATAAAACTCAGGGGTGTATAAGTTAACTTGCGAGAACTGTAAAAAAATGTATGTGAGGTAGACAGGAAGGACTTTCGATTTAAGAATGAAAGAACATGAAAGAATTTATAAGGACAAGAAGACAGATTCTACTTTCTCGAACCATTGCCTTAAATATAACCATAAGTTCAGCAGGAAATTTAAAACTTTACATGTGTTAGATAAAAGTAAAAAACTTAATATGTTGGAAAGTTTAGAAATAAACAAATTCAACAGATTAGGGATAATTTTAAATGATCAGCTAGACGTAAATAACTCCCTCCTACTAAATTTAAAATTGAAAATTTGACCGCCTCCTCTCACCCACCCTCCAAGATTGATATAGTTGTTATTATATGTAGGTACTAAGCTGTGCTTTGTATTATAAATTAATCCACCTGATGAAGCCACAGTGTGGTGAAACGTACGCAGTGTAATTATATATTTTCTTTGAAACTAAAAAAAAACAATTGCGTTTTATTTTATTCGTTAAAATGGAGTTTCAACATGTATCTCCATCGTCGATTAACAGTTTAAAATACGGAATAATTTAAGCCATAAATAACGATATGTATTTAAATAATATCCATAAAAATTAATTGAAACTAAATTGTAGAATCTGATCCGAACCAATTTGCAATTACATTAATAAGAAACATTCATGCAAGACTGTTTTTCCATTTACTTTATGACGAAATTGTATTTACAGCAGTAATAAAACCTATTTCAAAGAATAATCCTTTTTAGATTTGGATCGCGCGAACAATAAGAATCGCTTCTTATATGGTTAGATATATGTTAATACGTCATTAATACAATTACTCTTCCATAATTTATTATTACACTATCTCAACGCGATTCTGCAAATAATAAAACCTAGGATGCCATATACCATATACGTCGATAACTATTGTCTTCACTTCAGTTGTACAACAATATTTCAAGAACAAAAAAAGAGAAGAGACAAACAAAAACATGTTTACCGAATCCTTGATCTTATTTTTGCAGAAATATTCGCGAATAAATATCGATGTGCTTTTCCTTAATACGCCACAAGCAACGCAAGTAGTCAACAGTGCGAAGTTTTTAATCGGAATTTACACAACGTTTAAAAAAGTATGTAGGTTGAACTGTACTTATTATAATAGCCGAATGCATAAAAATTCAAACTGCTTGCACAACCTGTTCATTCGTTACATTACACAAATTGGGAACTTTCAAATTCTTTCGTAACCTTCTACTACAGCTATATACTACAAAGAGGTTTTGCCCGTTTAGAGTTTCGCTTTTTGACAATAACATTTGTAACATTGCAGCTATTGCAGTGATGCAAATGTATTAGAATGAAGCCACGTCATTACGTAAGCGAATGATCTTAAGCTGTCGCAATAAAATAAGGTAACTTAATAACAACGAAAATGTGCTGTTTTATTGTTTTATTTAGTGTCCGACAGAAACATCTTGCACAATAAATATAAACAAATTGAAGATATTTAAATTATACATATATATACATATATATATATATATATATATATATATATATATATATATATACATATATATATATATATATATAAGGAAAACTTAATAAGTCGGCGATTAAAGGTCTGGTTCATTACTTCAAAGTATATATATTTAAAACAACCCTACATGTTTTAAATATATATACATATTTTGAAGTAATGAACCAGACCTTTAATCGCCGACTTATTAAGTTTACCTTACCATACCAAGGTCACGAAGATATTATATATATATATATATATATATATATATATATATATTGTTGTTAGTTCTTATATAACCCAACATATGTTCTTATACATGACATTGACGTTGACCTTTTGAATTTTACAATAAAACACAAAAACTGAATTTTAGATATTCAATATGTTGGAAATGCAGACAAAACAACTACATTTTCAATCTTATGACTAAAACTTTGCGTTTCCCAAACTGTTAGAAGATCATTACGTAGAATTACACCAGTTTTTAAAAAAGGCGATTATTCAGACACCCATAATTACATAAACTGAGATGCAAAATTAAATGAACACGAATTTTTCGAAATATTTCAATGCTGCGCATGAATTGTGGGCAAGTAATTATGCTGAATTTTAGGTCACTAGAATAAAAGTATTGTAAAGTTTGTCTTTTCGGGTTCTTAAATAAAACTAACAATAACTTTAGACACAGAAAGCATATTTATGTATTTATATTTATGTATCTATATTTATCTTCACTCGCCGCGAGACTCTGGTATTGAATGAATGCCATCCCTTCCTCGACGGCTTATATATGAATGGGAACGTTTTCTCTCGAGTGTTCCAAATCCGTCGAGAAAACGTCTAGAGGGATGACGCGGTACGCGTCATCGGATGAGTCATTACTAGAGTGGACCAATCCGGAGCGAAAGCAGAGGCGTGACTAACAAATTGGTTCCCGCGTGCCCCATCGCACATACGATTACTTAGTATGTTGTTCACGGTCATCGTGTGTACACGTATAATAGCAGCAGGAAAGTGTATTCTGTGTATTTAATAATGTTGAAGGAACGTACAGTAAAAAAACCGCTATCATCAAAGTTAGTCAATAGGTTTATTGAGAACCATCCTAGTTTATCTTGCAATGGGGTAAATGTAAAATGTTTAGTGTGCAATATATATATAAACCATTTAACAAAATCAAATTTGCAACGCCACGTGCATAGCGCAAGACATCAAGATAGAGACACTGGTGCCGATACAAAATACGAAGTGTTCTTATTTGATTTGTGTACAATGACGGTTGTGTGTAATTTGCCGTTTACTTTGTTACGCAATGATTCGTTTATATCATTTCTTGAAAAATATGGCAATGTAGAATTACCGAGCTGCACCCACTTACGACGTTATTTAAAATCTGTCGTGTACATTTAGAAAATGAAATTAAGGCTGATCTGAAAAATAAAAAAGTGTGGTTGAGTGTGGATGAAACAACTGATAGCAAAAATAGATCTGTACTTAATGTTATGGTGCGTAAAATGGAACCAAATCAATCGCCATCCTCAATTTTATTAGCTAGCAGACAAATAGAAGAATGTACTGCGCGGGTAATTTCAAAAGTGGTGTTAAGTACATTGGAAAAATTTGAAATTTCCAGAGAACAAATCCTAATGTTTGTGACAGATGGTGCCGCAACCATGCTTTCTGTAGGTCGGTCTCTTAAGGAACAGTGTGGTAACTTTTTACATATTACATGTAAAATCCATGCCCTACATCTTGTAGCAGAACGGATCCGTAAATGTTACCCAAATGTAGATGCGTTAATATCGAGTACAAAGGCAGTATTCCTGAAATCTCCAAAACGAATTCGGAAATTTCACGAATTGTGTCCCCATACCCCTGAGCCACCACAGCCGATTCTGACACGATGGGGAAAATGGCTACGAGCGGCACTTTACTATCATAAATATTTTGAGGATGTAAAAAAAGTGGTTTTATTATTAAATCCCAAAGAGTGCCGCTATCGAAGAAAGTCGGAAAAAATTTCAAAATAGTCAGGTTAAAAGTGATTTACAAACTATTCACAACAATTACATCGGAATAGTGCAAGCATTAGAAAACCTACAAAATTCTTCGCTATCGTTACATGAATCAGTGCTAGTTGTGAAAGATACACACGCCAGCTATGTTCGATAGAAGACGAAGCAAGAAATTAGTGTATTTTAAGTAAGTTTGAAAGTGTTTTAGATAAAGATTTAGATTTTACCAGACTTAGACAAATTTGTGAAGGTTCGTCTACAGATGTGTTAAGTTGTTTCAAAGATTATTTTAATTTGCAAACATTACATCACTAGATGTGGAACGATCGTTTTCTTTATAAAAGCACATATTTTCCTCACGGAGGACGCGTTTTCGAGAAATAACTTTTATGTTAACAATATTTCACCGCGCTTCTCCAGATTTTCAAGTCACGGTAAGTTTTTTTGTAATAATCTAATTACATACATTTTAGATTTTATTTTTTATACGTATCATCGAGAACGTTTCATAATCTAGAAAAACCGTCTTACATTTTTTTTGTATCTAACATAATAACAGCACCGTTCGTGATAGTATATCCCAAGATATTAATAATGTTTCGCATGCGAGAACCAATTCGTTAGTCACGCCTCTGCTTTCGCTCCGAATTGGTCCACTCTAGTCATTACAGTATGTTACAAATTTAGGTAATCCACAAACAGATCTGCAAAAGCTTGGAATATAACATAGAATATGTAATTTCAAAACGGGTGAAATTTTCATAAAAATTTAATTTACTAAAAAAAAGGTTTTTTGTATGTATATCGATTTTATTGAATGTTACAGGCTATATAACCACCAATTATGAAGAAAAGCGAACATTATCGCTTGGTTTCATAATAGGTGGTTATTAATTCTGGGAAAGGACGACCATCAGACAAAAAGAAAGCTGAAAGAGACAGCATACATGGCCATAACACCAAACGCCATCTAATGTACATAAGCGCAAACGGCCGCTTTATCAAGACATCGGTTGGATCCTGCATCACGACAATGCTCCGGCTCACAGATCAGCGATTCGTCAACGAACACTTGAAGAATTGGGTGTGGAAATTATGGTTAACCCTCCCTACTCACCTGACCTTGCTCCATGTGACTTCCATTTGTTTCCTAAAGTCAAAAAAGAATTGAGAAGTCGAAAATGTGAGTCGAATTTATAGCTCAAGAACGCGGTGATGGGTATACTAAATAGACTCTCAAAAAATGGTTTCTAAGATGTTTATGACAAGTGGACAAAACGATGTGACAAGTGTATTGCACAGAACAGATGTTGAAGTTTTATAAATAAACATTATTCTCTGATATTTCTTCGTGTGCGATGTTATTCGAATGAACCTCTCTAATTATTATTCCAGTATCGGTAACACTACTATTTACTGCTTAAACATTATTATAGTTATAACAAGTAAGTTTAGATAATCGAAGCCAATTTTAATTGCAAAGTAGACAAGCCATGGCTATTTTATGAAATGCTCATATTTATCAGCATTGCATATATTTTATATTTATTTACGTTCAAATATATACAGCTTCAGAATGGCATAACATCATGTTTACTTTATTTAAATTAAATTTAAAAAATTTATGGGTGATGAACGTACACCTTATAATGATAGCGGCTTGAATGACTGCGTTTTTATCTGTCCTGTGTATTCCATAAATTAACACCTTATCTGTTTACAGTTAATTACACCTTGAACTTGCTGAGTTTGACAATCTTATCACTTTCTATTACGTACCTTCATAGGATACAATATTTAGCTATTAAAACAGAAGTTTCAGAAATGTAATTTCAGTGAAATTCTTAAATAAAAATATGCATATTTATTAATGGCATACTTTTACATATTAACGTATTACTAGCGTCGCTACAAGTAACTTTCTAGATCCGATGGTTTGGGGTGTATCGTCCGCAGATTTTCTGGAATTATGAATGCATAAAGACGTAGGTAGTAAAGAAAATTGTCTAAACTACTATAAAAACACACATCAAGAATAAATTCAGTGCAGACCAGATTCCTCCGCAAAATTAAAAACAAAGCAAAGAAAGACAAGAAAGACACATTCTCCACAACATTCAGGCAACAGTAGAAAATATCCCCTATAATTGGCGTTCAACTGTAGGAGGATGCTAAGGCATGAGTTATTATTATCATATTTATAACGTCGAGTTATCTCGCACTTCCTCAGTCTGTAGCCGGGAAACATTGTACTCTACCCACATATTTGAGGGTATGAGCTCGGTGGTACACGGCTGATGTTTCGGTATTCGGTACTATACTACATGGGTGAGTATTGTTGATTGCTGCATTAATTCGTTAATTTTACATGATAATTCTATTGATGTGGGACCCTTAGAGAACTGATGGAGTGTATATGCGGAGCAATCAAGCAAAACCGGTTAAATCCATTTTACATGAAAAATAAACTAAGTATGTACTATTAGTAAGAACAGTCAGATAAATTCATTGGTGAACTCAAAATCAAATAAAACGCAATATTTCCTGTTGAAACTAAAACTCAAAACCTAACCAATCAAGCCAAACTGGATAAATCAAAAGAAAATAATTGTAAATTTACATTTCAATCAAAACTGAACCGTTTTTAAAGATACCTGCAACAGAACTATGGCTGCAGTGTTATAAGTCCCCAATGAAGATGGCATCTACATGGCACTTTGAAAAAAGCCAATATCTGTCAGTGTCATTAATACTTTAAACGAAACACCACAGTTTGCTCAAGAAAGGAAAAGCAATTCCAATAGAGTTAGAAGAAATTAACTTAGGTCGTAATCTTCCACATAAAAAAATAAAAACTATTCGTCACCTAATGGAACAACAATTTGGCACTAAATAGGAAGAAGACAAAAATTTGGGCTGATTCAAAAGAATACTGTCTGAAGTTGTTAATGAGCCCGAAGACAGTGACAACGAAGAAAGTGACCGACCATCTTGAAGATGACCCTGACGTACATATTTAAAAATCAAATGAAATTTCATATCCAAAAAATAATTTGTAATAGTTTTAGAATAAAATTTTATTTTGTTATATTTTTCCATTGGAATGTTAAGAAACGTTAATAAAAGGTTTTCATAATTTTTTAATTGCACCTGGTAATTAGTAGTATCCAATAAATACCAATTTTTCTTTCCTTTTTCAAACAAAACTAGGTATATCCATTTCTAATCAAGCAAAACATGATAAATCCATTTTATTTTTGTTAATTACCCTAGTGTGAGTGGAAAAAAATTATTGAAATTTATAGTTTGGTATGTAGTGACAAAGCTCTATAGAATACACGGGTTACTTTTTGTTTAAATATATGTGTTTCATAAATAAACGTTTTTCATTAATATCTCGAAACTGCTTATAATGGATTTAACCGGTTTTGCCTGATTGCTCCACTTATAATTCTGCTAATTGATATAATGAAGGGTATTGTGATGTGAATCAGGCAATGACCTCACGCGTCATTCGCCTCTCGGACAATCTAGAATCAAGAAGCCTGGATTAAAACGAAAGTCCGGAAGGTTCTCGAATATGCGGCGGCCTATATATAAACCGCCGAGAAAAGAATTAGAAGGATGAGACCACTGGCAACAAGTATTACGATATAAATAAATACTGATATATAAATATTATAAATAAATTCTGTTATTATTAGTTATTAGTTATTAAATGAAATTCTAGACAGTGTGGGAACCAACGTTTGGTGTGGCCTTTTCAATGGTTATTTCATTGGTCCTTATTTTTATGAGGAATCTCTAACCAGACAGCGTTATTTAAATTTTCTACAAAATGTGTTGCCAAGTTTAATGGAAAATATTCCTCTCGAAGAAATAAGAACAGTGCTTTGGCAACAAGATGGTGCTCCACCTCACAATGCACGTACTGTCAACGATTATTTAAATATGATTTACCCTAATGGTTGGATTTGCAAGCAGAGATCTTATTTCTTGGTCTGCACGTTCTCCGGACTGTCGCTCGATGTCTTTCTTTGGGGTTATTTAAAGAAAATTGTATATTCTGGGCGTACTGTGAAGAATTAAGTTTGTCATAGTTGCCAAAAATGATCACTTCTGCATGTAACAAAGAGTCAACACGCCGAATAGAGGCTTATGTGCAGACAGGTAGTGCACAATTCGAACACCTGTTGTAAAATTCTTCTTCTATAGAAAAGTATTATTAATTGTTTTCTATCATTTATTAGCAAAGAATGATTTAAACACCTTCCGTTCAAATAAAGTTTCTCTATAGTCTTCATAGAAGTTTCTCAATAATTATTTCAAAAACTGCAAAAGTAATGAAAAAATTATTCAGACGAAAGTTATTTGTGTCTTCTTGATTAATATTGTGCCGCATTAAAAAATATAGGATCTATTAAAAAAAATGACCTTCAAATGACCCACAAGGCAATAACTAAATACTAAACGAACTACGTCATTCTATAAACTTTAAAACGTAAACCAACCTTCGCTTCAAACATTTATTCATAAATATACCATGTGAGGAGTTGCAGGAACAGCCGGTATATAGTTAACATTCTGAACTTACTGCAAATGAGAATTAATGACTACTAAATCTCATTCACAAATGTAAATATCGCCTTTCATGTGATGCGTCAATTACTACAATTCGACAAACTAAGTTTGTACCAGTATGTAGAACACAACACGCCGCGACTTCTATCACCCTGGTCGTTACATGCTTAAATGACGATGCTCGAAGTATTTCTGAGTGCAAGCAACTAATACAAATTCCAAATTTAAAAAATCATTTGTAGTTTCTTCAGGAATACATTGGAAATTTGCCATAACTAATCACTTATTTTGAAAATCAAAATCTCTAATTAAATGATAGATTAACCACATTGATGTGGCTATTAATAATTTGAAAAATATTCCAGGTGACTTCGGATGTGGCCTTCGGAAAAAGTTAGACGCAGTTTTTAATAGAAATCCGAATTTAATAACATTGCGGTAATTGCGTATGGGGACAATGCCTCAGAATCTAACTGCTAAATACGCTGAAATAAAATAATATTTCAAGAATGCACCTATAACCAGTTCCGATATAGAAAGGACGTTTCCTATCTACAAGGATGTATTTCATTCAAAGAGAACACATTTTACAGAAGAGAACCTTGAGAAAGTATTGCTAGTTGATAATAATACTCCTTTATTCAACTTGAACTACAAAATGAACAAATAAAATGTATTTCGTATTTTATAGATCACCACCCGTTTGTTTTCCAATTAACAGTTACAACAATGAAAAAAAGAAATTAACTCACCGTACGAAATATAAACTAATAAATAAAATAAATTATAAAAACTTCTTCTATATAAACGCTTCTATCTACGCCCATGAAGATAGGAATTTAACTGTAATATTGAAGTAATTGCATTAGAATTCAACAACAGAAAAACAGATATGCGGTTAACCGAATGAATAGAATAACTGCGTGTTGCACTTAGGGATGTTATAGACTATTTATAAGGTCCATTTCGATCTGATGCGTCCGGTCTCTACTTATAACAATCATTCTTTAATATACAGGGTGGCCCAAAATTACCGAAAGGGTTTTAACTCCTTATAACTTTTTTATTATAATTTTTTTTCCAGTATTTTGTAAAGAAGACTTGGGGAATTTAAAATGGAACAGTACACAATTGAACAACGTGCCAAAATCGTTGAACTTTATTTCTCAAATCAACGATCCATTGTTTTGACTCAGTGTGCATATCGTCGTTATTTTAATGTACGGGTTGGACCCTCAGAGTCAACAATAAACAGTCTGGTTGCAAATTTTCGAGAACAAGGGGCAGTAAGGAACCTTCCTGGTGCCGGCAGACGACGAACGGTGCACACGGATGACAATATTGAACGGGTACAGGGAGTATTCGGGAAGATGGAGAAACATCAACCAGGAGACGTTCGACACAACTTGGCCTCTCAAGAGGGTCGCTGCAGAGAATTTTGCATACAATAAGAATGTTTCCATACAAAATTCAGCTTGGCCAACAATTGAAACCGACAGATTACCAGCAACGACTTGATTATGCAATTTATTTTCGTCAAAAAGCAGAAGAAAATCATGATTTTATTCATAATTTAATTATGAGCGACGAAGCCCATTTCCAATTAAATGGATTCGTTAATAGGCAAAACTGCAGGATATGGGCTACGGAAAATCCAAGAGTAGATCAACAGCGAGAATTACACCCACTTAAGTGTACCTTTTTGTGCGGTGTTTCGTCGGAAAGGATAATTGGCCCATATTTTTTTGAAAATGAACACGGTGTCGCCGTTTCCATCACTGGTGTTGGATATCGGACAATGTTGGAAAATTTTTTAAGGCCAGCCGTGGAAAACCATCCGCAAGTATGGTTCCAACAGGATGGAGCCACAGCGCACACTGCGAGGGACACAATGGCTCTTTTACGCGACATCTTTGGTGAACGAATTATTTCCCGTACAAGCGATTTTAATTAGCCTCCGCGTTCACCGGATTTAACCGCTTCAGACTGTTTCCTTTGGGGTTATTTGAAAGGAAAAGTCTATATTAATAAGCCTCGAACCATACAGCAATTAAAAAATAATATACGCGACGAAATCAACAACATAACAATAACACCTGAAGTTTTGCGAAAGGTTATGGAAATTGTTTTGGAAAGAGCACGAATATGCGAAGCAGAAAATGGCCACCACTTGCGAGATATAATTTTTCATAATTAAATTAAAAATATTCTCCATTAATATACTGTATTAAAATTAAAACAATTTAATAATTATGTCTTAAATAAGAAGTTATAATGAACTCAAACCCCTTCGGTCATTTTGGGCCACCTTGTACTATAGTGGTCATTGCTTGTGGTTTTAACCTAGCTATTGAAATGTGTCTATTATGTGTATTGTATTTTTAATTTTATAACACCAATTGGACTTCATATGTTCATATGTTTTTATGGCGAGATGATTGCAACTATCTCAGAAATGAGCAAATATCTTAGCAATCGCAAATTATATTCGCATTATTCCAAAAATATATTTATCTAGATGATAGTAAAGATTAAATGCAAACGCTTTTTCTTAATTTAAATTCAATAATGACACAATGCAAACTACAAATTGATATTTCTCGTTTCAAAAAAAGCGCTTTTTGACATTTAATTTAGATACAGGTTATTTTTATTGATCATACGTTGTACCAGTTTTCGTTTTACTTAAGGTCAAGTTCGAATCCAGTTTTAATATTTTAGGACTAGACTACACAAAACTTAAAGGTCAATGTAAGAGACTTAATATGTTTTACAGTAATTAAAAATCGATAAATACAAATTATTATATTGTTTTAATATGCTAATTAATATTATAACTTAATAATTGTTACACCTTAACGCACGAACTGTAGAATGGGAAAACTAAAATTAATCATGGATGAGCGCGTTAGTTTTTGCATTCCTGGGATGTTTGGAAAAGAATTCTCATTATCACTAAAATATTTTTAAAACAATAAAGATATTCAAAACAAGATTACATACATATTTTATGATAACATAAGTAAAAGCAGTACATAATTGTGGGAAAATATAATGACAAAAACGTTATACAGTAGATTAGAAATTAATTTAAATTATTTCCATTCATACAAATTATTTTATTAATTTTGTATTTTATCATTTACAGTTTCTCTAGGAATATTATAAATGACATTTGGACGTAAGTATGCTATAACTAGAGTGGACCAATTCGGAGCGAAAGCAGAGGCGTGACTAACGAATTAGTTCCCACGTGCCCCATCGTACATACGATTACTTAGTATGTTGTTCACGGTCATCGTGTGTACACGTATAATAGCAGCAGGAAAGTGTATCCTGTGTATTTAATAATGTTGAAGGAGCGTACAGTAAAAAAACCGCTATCATCAAAGTTAGTCAATAGGTTTATTGAGAACCATCCTAGTTTATCTTACAATGGGGTAAATGTAAAATGTTTAGTGTGCAATATATATATAAACCATTTAACAAAATCAAATTTGCAACGCCACGTGCATAGCGCAAGACATAAAGATAGAGACACTGGTGCCGATACAAAATACGAAGTGTTCTTATTTGATTTGTGAACAATGATGAGAAATAACTTTGGAGACGCACCTTATGTTAACAATATTTCATCGCGCTTCTCCAGATTTTCAAGTCACGGAAAACGCATAAGACGGTAAGTTTTTTTTTAATCATCTAATTACATACATTTTAGATTTTATTTTTTATACCTATCATCGAGAACGTTTCATAATCTAGAAAAACCGTCTTACATTTTTTTTTTGTATCTAACGTAATAAAAGCTCCGTTCGTGATAGTATATCTCTAGATATTAATAATGTTTCGCATGCGGGAACCAATTCGTTAGTCACGCCTCTGCTTTCGCTCCGAATTGGTCCACTCTAGCTATAACTATACCTTTATACTATAAACTACATACCTAAATTACTTAAAAATATTTTAAGAACCTTTTGAAGTATCCGCCGATACATCTCCTCAACTTAAATTCTACTGATTTTTCTTCCAATTCTTGCTAATAATTACTGGTCAACAAATTTTATTTTTATTTAGAAACTATGTACAATTTTCGTATCTTCTATAATTCTAACAATAGTAATAACAACAAATTTATTCTGGCACGAAAAGTAAATGAAATAATATTAATTATGTAAGTACATCAGGGGTGCCCAAAAGGTCAATCACGAGAGCTTTTGGAACTTGTTGGATCGAGAAAAAATAAAAAATAACCACTCCACAAATTCGAGTTCTCACGAGTGTCAACTCTAGGCCGTCTCTCTCTCTCATTGGAATTTGCAAAACTCCCAAGGTAATGCAACTGCGCAACGTTCGGCGACCCTTCCCGATTCTTCTCGAATTAGTCAGATTCATATAAAAATCCGCAATGACGTGACACTATACCAGACATAACTGAGTATCCGAACGACACGTAATATTTGAAAGGCAAAATGAGTGTGACGTGAAAAAGTAAAACATACCATTTTAATAACGATTGGGAGGAAGAATTTTTGTTTATTATGGCCAAAGTTAAGTATACTTGTCTCGTTTGTCGATCGCTAGTGGTATTGTCCAAACCCGGGAACCTAGAAATTTCAACCTATTTAAGCCAGGACTGTCCTAACGGTCAGATAGAATTTGAATTTATGGATTGATTATTTTTTATTTTTTCGCGATTGACTCCAAAAGCTCTTTCGATCGACCGTTTGGGCACCCCTGATGTAAGCCATACGCTAAATATGAATAATTTTTGGGTAATCAAAAATTTGGATGGAAATAACAAAATTTCATAAAAAATACTGGCATTAGAATGGAATTCCAACTATGACACTCTTGCTACTATTTTTAACATATCTTGCTCAATTATAAGGACCAACTTTAAAGCTTGAGCTAGTAAGTATATCATTTACTTAATTTAATTAAAGTATAACAGCATTCTTGAACTCACAAAAATCTATTTACAAAGCTCGTATTCGCCATTCGAAATTCTGATTTTACAATTGCTAATGAACAAACATTAATTAATTCATAAAAGGTATATTTGTGTTTTTACTGGGACTAGCACATTATACAATGACGCTTGATTTATTTGGCAATGATATTTGATAAGCAACGAATTTATATTTACGCAGGGTTTATTAACCTCCCAGTAATGCTTTGAGTAATGGATTTGATGATTAAAATCGTATTTGAAGGATTAATTGTTTATTCATTTCCCTCCAAACTGATATCGTTAAATAACTTGTTTTATTAGTAAAATATTTTAGATTAATACAAAAAATCATTGCGGAGCTTGACGTTAGAAGAAACAAACATTTTTGCTATTACTATTTTTTGCTAAATTAATATTATCGATGTTTTAGGAAATTATTTCACAAATATTATTCAAGAGAGATTAATATAATAAGAATTCATTACATTTAGTTTATATTAATAAATATAAGTAAAGTGTCTTCCAACAGGGACTTCCGAACTTTGACAGTTGATAACGGTCATCTTGTTGAAGCTACATCTGTCAAATTAGTTGTCATTTATTCAGTCTGTTTTGCCAAATCACCATGGACGAATATAGCATTCAACAACACGTGCAAATAATAAAATTGTTTTATCAAAATGGGTGTTCTGTTCGGGCAACGTACCGCACGCTTCGCCCATTTTACGATCGCCATAATCGTCCTACCGAGAGGACTATTCGCAATGTGGTGGACAAATTTGAGTCCACTGGTTAAGTAAACGATCAACCAACACCCGTACGTCGACGAAACGCAAGATCTGCCGAAAACATCGCCGCTGTCCGTGAGAGTGTGCAGGAGAATCCGAGGCAGTCGATTTAGCGTCGCTCATAAGAACTCGGCCTTTCGCAGACCACAACTTGGCGAATTTTGCGTCGTGACTTGGGCCTGCACCCGTACAAAATTCAACTGACCCAGGAACTAAAGGTAAACGACCATAGACAACGACGTGTGTTCGCTGAATGGGCTCTGGAGCAGTTGGCAACTGACCCTAATTTTCATCAAGAAATCATCTTCAGCAATGAGGCCCATTTCTGGATGAATGGGTACGTGAACAAACAAAATTGTCGAATTGGGACGATACCAATCCACATGAGATCCAAGAGCGTCCAATGTATCCCGAAAAAGTAACTGTTTGGTGTGGATTTTAGGCTGGCGGCGTCATCGGTCCATATTTCTTTGAGAACGACGTTGGCTAGGCCATCACTGTTAACGGCGAGCGCTATAGGTCGATGATTACCAACTTCTTTTGGCCTGAATTGGATGATCTGGACACCAACGACATGTGGTTTCAACAGGACGGCGCTACGTGCCACACAGCTCATGCCACATTAGATATTCTGCACGAGCGATTTGAAGGCATGGTCATCTCACGTGGAGGTGATGTGAACTGGCCACCGAGATCATGCGATTTGACCCCGTTAGACTTTTTCTTGCGGGGTTTTCTTAAGTCGCAGGTGTATGCGAATAAGCCACAAACCACAGCGGTCCTCAGAGCCAACATAACCCATGCCATCAGTCAAATTCAGCCTGATTTATGCGCCAGAGTCATATAAAATTGGACATTTAGGATGCGCTCTACCCAGAGAAGCCGTGACGGACATTTGAACGATGTTATATTCCACACATAATGGCATCAATAGGTCTTTCAAACGAATAAAAAATTTCGTTGATATCTCACATACACTTTGTTTTATTTAAGTTTAAAGATAGGAAGCGCTTAATGAAAGACCCGTTATATCAATAATTCATGGCTTAGCATCCCTTAACAGCTCAATGCCAATTACTGCGGGTACTGGTAGGCAATAAGTTACGAAGACGGGTTAACTTATTCGCGTGATCGCCTAGAGTAGACCGTGGAGTAAAAAAAATACACATCACATTTTGACAACCAATACCTTGTGAGTTTACTGTTAGTGTTTGATAAATTTGTGACAAAGCATATTTCGTGGGCAATTTTTATAATTTTACCTTGCTACTAATTAAATGTAAATGGATGATTTCTAACATCGTGCAGTGATTGAATATCTTTCAAAGAAAGGCACGTCTTTCATGGATTTCCCAGAAAGTTCATGATGATATGCGAGATACACTGGGTGAAGGTTGTCCTTCCTATACAACCGTGGGAAAACGGGAGAAATGAATTTAAGCGTTGCAGGAACAGCTTAGAAAAGGATCCCGACAGTGGACGCCCGTAAACGGCTGCACGTCCAAAAATTATGGATAAAGTCCATGATTTGTCGCTAAGTAACTGACGATTGAAAGCGGTAAAAATAGCAGAGGCACTGGGCTTTTCAAAGGAACGGGAGGCTTTATATTTTGCACAAGGAACATGTTATAAGAAAGCTTTAGGTAAAAGGGGTGCTCCGTTTATTGACAACGGAACGAAGACGTGTTCGCTGCCAAGTATTAATGAATCGTTTAAAATTTTTTATCGGCGAGAAAGGTGATGGCATCGGTATTTTGGGATACAAAAGGAATATCGTTAAAATATAACGGAAATCTTCTAAACCATTTGAAGACAGCTATCGCTGAAGAGCGTCCAGGAATTACTAAAGAGGAAGTGCTCTTTCGCCAGGATAACGCACCTGTGAATTCCATTACGATTGCTGCAAATAAAATTGAAGAATTAAGTTTGAATTGATACCGTACCTCCGATATTCGCCAGACCTAGCACCTGACTTTCATCTATTCCCTACATCAAAAGATTTTCTCGAAGGCAAAAAATTCTGCACAATTGAAGAGCCAAATTCAACATTGGACGATTATTTTGCAGGGCTAGAAGAAAATCACTTTGGAGACGGAATGAACAAGCTTGAACGCAGATGGACCAAATGTATCGAATTAAGACGAGATTATTAAGAAAAGAAGCATTGCGGAGTCATCATTTTAAGCCAGATGGTAATTCTAAAGAATATTTTTATAAAAGGATCAAACTGCTTGTTAAATGTTACGAGGGAAGTCTTTTTAGTATTGCATATAGCCATAAAATCAAACAGTGGACCCATCCCAAGTATTTTATTGCTTTTTCCAGGAAAAATGGTACAATACTGCATTCGTTCAAATCAATTTTTAAAGCAATTGTTCCAGTCTTCAGTTTGTTCAGTCAAAATTGCCGTTATGGAATCTACTGCTACCTCCGACGACTGAAATCGTCGACCACGCATTCCGTTCTTTATCTTTGGGAACGTAAAGAAGAAATCGTTGGAACTTAGGTCGAAACTATTCGGAGGATGATTTGATAATTCCATATTTTGCTGCTCCAACAACTCACTTGTCTTTCGAGCTGTGCGCGAACTTGCATTGACATGATGCAGGATGATTCGCCGTTGTAGGTTGATTTCACGGAGCAGAGTGATTATTTCTGGCCAACAAACGGTTGTGTATCAATCCACATTAACGCGTTCTTCGATCTTGCAAAGGAATTGTAGCTACATGACCTGATTTTGAGGCAAATGTTGCAACCATATTTTTCGACATACTTTGCGAACGAATAACTTTTGTCGGATTCTCTTCATCTTGAAATACCCAAACAGTGAACTGACATATATTTTCGGGTTCAGAGGAACAAATCCATGATTTATAGCCACTCACGATGCTATAGACGTTTTTTGAATTTATGTTATTGAACCGACTCAAAGAATTTCGGCACCAATTAACGCGAGCCGACTTTTCTCTTCTTTGAAAAGATACGGAATCCAACAGGGAACTAATTTTTCACACCCAGTTCATCATATAAGATCGTTTGGATTGAGATCGTTGAAATGCCCATATGGATGTCTGAATTTCACGATATATCACATGTCTATCTTCCTTAATCAGGCGGCGCACAACATCGGTGTTAATCCTCTCGGAAAATTGTAAAAAATTATTGCGCGAAAATTTTCTCAACTCAATTCCTTTTTTCAGACAACTTATCGACTTAAAAAATGACTAAATCACTTTATCACACCTTACCTTGATGAAACTTTAGATTCAGATCAATGAAAGATTGAGATTAATTTGTACACTTGACGTTTTGCTAATGGCGCCCTCTATGAAGCTATATGCAAAACTAAAAAGACATCACCGTGTTACAAGATCATTTAAGTCAGAGGAGATTACATAGAAGAATAGTCAACTTTGTGTTGTTCCTTTAGTTTAATTTAAACCCAACGCACGTATATCAACGAAATAGAAATTCAACCTTCTGTAAGTAATTAATAACAATAAATTAGCGTCTTGAATAAATTACTCTGTCAAATATTAATAGAAACTTTATCGGAAGATTATTATTGAGCTTTATTATGATGGGTAGAGGAGGGCACTCTTCAAGAATACTGTTCTTCGCAAAAGCATTTCCAAAAGGACACCTGCGGATTCAATTTCTCGCATAAAAAAGGGGCCCCTAATGATTTACGGTATTTCGTATTATTTCTAAATTGAGGTTATATATTACTGTTCACGATACAGTAAACGGCTACGTTGAATGTGAATTATAAATTTTATTAATCACGTCATATGCAATGCAAAGGCGATACCGTTCGAACGTATACTATATCATCACTATATGGAAAATATTAGCAAATCATACTTGGTATTAATAAAACATTTTCTTATCGTTTAGCAAGGACGAGTCTCATAAGGTACCGCACAGTTATTTAGTTACGTTTCTTGGCAAGGCTTTTGTTCATGGTCTGAATTACATATTATGTGATTCATCTACTTTATTATCTCAACGGCAAATAAATTCTTCAAAATGTGGAGTAGTAATAGATCTTCATTTCAATACTCAAGTTTAAATTATAACAGATTCAGGAGGCGAATATAAGATGAAATTTGTAATTCAAATAAATATACTGCATGACATCCAAATAACAGCATAAAGTGAGAATTATTATATTTCGCTTATTATTTAGTACTAGTAACTTTCCAGGAATCCAGGAATGATTGGGAAATATCAAACTAGGTCTTGAAGCCCCCTTTAATTAGATGGGCGATAGGGTCGTTTGAACTATATAAATCCCCAGGACCAGATGGAGTATTTCGCAAGCTCCTTCAAGATGGAATTGGGATAATTGCGGAAAAATGTGCTTTATTGGAGATTTTCAGGGTTAGCTATACCATGGGATATATCCCGAGGACATGGGGAGCAACTAGGGTAGTGTTTATTCCAAAATATGGAGAAGAAACATATGGCCCATCCCAAATCATTTAGACCAATTAGTCTTACCTCTTTTATGTTGAAGACTATGAAAAAAATAATATATTTAAATATTAAAGAAGGGGCTTTAAACAAATCTCCTCTACACCCACTGCAATAGGCATACCAGATGGGAAAATCGGGTGAGGCTTCCATCCATAGCTTGGTGGGGAGCTCGAAAGAAGCCTACACCACAAGGAAATTGCGCTTGCAGTTTAGACATACAGGGAACTTTTGATAACACCTCGACGTCTTCCATTATTCGATCTATAAGATATCAAAACATAAACAGCACCACATTCAGTTGCGTCCACAACATGCTGCGTAGCAGAGTAGTGCATGCCCAAATGCAAAACTACATAATCTCAATGAGGACAAAAAAAAGTATTCTCAAGGAGGAGTATTGTCTCTGCTACTATGGAGTCTAGTAGTGGATAATCTCATCAGGACATTAAATGACCAGAGAATATGGACGCAGGGGTTTGCCGATGACATTGCATTGTGTTCCAGTATAAATTCCCAAGGACAGTAGCGAGCGTCATGAGATTAACTGTCAATCCACAAAAGAAAACACGTTGGACGGAGCTGTCACCGTCGGTGGGGCTCCTCACGACTCTCCAGCAACAGACTCTGTTAGGAATCACGGGAGCTGTGAACAGCATGGGAACCGCCACCATATATGCTATTGTGGATTTCCATCCATTGGAACTATTTGTGAAAGCGGAGGCCAGGGCTGCGATCCTGAGGCTAAAGGCCAATGGCGTATGGTGTCCTAATAAGGTTGTAGGGGACCATACAAATACTACAGGAACTATACTGGGAGTATCGCACCTGAGATTATATTTGCAGCTAAGCTGAACATATCTATACTGACCAGGGAACAGGTAAAAAGTCGCTTGAGCGATTGTGGCACCTGGTACATGGATGGATCACAATTCAATCGGTTGGATTGCGGAATGCGCCCCGGAAGAAAGATACCGCTAAGTTTGGGGAAATATACGACGGCTTTCCTGGCTGAAAAAATCAACATAATGACTGATAGTCAGGCAGCTATTAAAGCTATTATAAATCCATGTATCAGGTCTAAACTGGTGAAACATTGCAAACCGGTGCTCAAGACTCGCACAAGACAATACTGTGTCGATGATATGGATGCCAGGACATGATTTGATTTGATGACGAACGTATTTTAAACCTGACCTACAATAATGAAAAGAATAATTTTGTTATTGTCGATCTCGCTTTAAGTTTTGTCCAGTTGTCCATCGTTAAGTACGTTCGATACGATTTACATTTACATCTTCGATTAAAGATAGATTTGTTGCCAAACAAGACGTTAAATTCCTGTGAAGCAGACATCTTACATGTTCTTTTAACATACCGTCTTTAAAAATTCACACGAAAGTATAAATTTTTAACATCTGACTTTACCAGATTATCAAACCCTTACCATACAAAACTTATACATAATGTTATCTTCTAGCGTTTTTAGAAACATAAACATTGCAGCGTGAAATTAAATAGCGGAATTCTGGATCCATATTAAGATTTTATATTTCTTACTTCTCGTAACAAAAAAATCACGTAATACACATGAAATGACGTTAGTTCTAAAAGTCCAAAAATTTTGTTTGTAAATTAATGTAACACACTCTTAATTTTTTATAATTCATTTTAATGTATAAGCAGGTGATTTTGTACGAGGTTATTGACCTTAGCATACAACAATGTTATAGTTTTTATAACATCGACAACTGTTACATATTTAAGCAAACGCTGTAGCGTATGCGCGTGTGTAACTTCAATAGAGGTATTTATTATTTATACACATTCTGAGTATTTTCAATTTATAGGCGGAACATGATTCAATTTTCAGGGGTTTTTATTTTCGTACGTTGTCTCTTTATTTCAAGGACACTCTGTATATTTACTTCTCCACAAAGGCATGCAACTAAAAAATTTGCAGATTCTCAAAACAAATCTCTTTGTTTCAGATTACAGTAACATAAATATTGGCAGTACATATCATCTGCAAGTGTAAGTGGAGATCAAAAGATACATCAAAGTACTCTACATTATCAACTTTATTTAGAGTAGAATACTGTATAAAATAACTAGATTTAAGTTAAAATCTTAATTTATCAACAAAATACCTGTGCAAGAAAACATTCAGGTTATGTTGCGAGTTTAGCACATCATCCCATGTCCTAATGGACAAAAACAAATGTAAGTTATCAATATATCGTTAAATGGGAAGATAGGACCTAATGTGAGCCTTGTGGAACGCCAAATAGCAAGCAAAAGATTCATTATAAAAAATATAACATCTATAACATCTATAGCATCTAATGAAATTGGGTGCGTGTTGGAATGTTTTCATCATTTCATGCTTTACATGTATTTTTTAATTAGTTAAATCGATTATGGTAAAAGATGTTTAATAAATTCTTTAGTACATACAGCACAGCGTAGATTATTTTTTAAAAAGCACTCGCTCATTTGCAAATGTTAATTACAACTTGCTATTAAACATTCGCTGTATCAAAATATTGGCAAGGGAGACAAGTGGTCCCTGTGAAGGCCGACCGCTGGCTTTTTTCTTATACTTATTTTCGCCGCTCATGTCGACCACTTCTCAATCGTGTTTTTTCCATCAGTCTCTCCTTCTCTTTCGAATCTCTCCTTCTAACACTAGTCGGGCGGACGTTTTTTGCTCTTTCTGCTTCTCCAGAACTCGCGCTAACCACGTAACGGGTTTCACTTTCACGTACCGCAAGTGCCAGTAAATAATAATGTAATAGCGCGAACATAAAACCGCCGCAGTCGCCTGAAAGATGTCCTTCGTTCACTTAGGAGTGCAGTGGCACCGATTGGCTGATCTTAGAAGCAAAACATGATTAAAAGAATTTTATTATTATGAAAAGTTCAAATGTTTACGTTATTTATAGTACATCCAGCGTATTTACTGTTTGTTTATGTAATTGAAATGTTTAATTTTATTCTTAAAAGAATATAAACTAAGTCTCGATTCACACCAGTTATATTTAACTATATTATCAGTGGTCGTATAGTAACTTAAGTACTTTTTATACACTTTATGTTGTGATATTTTACCACGATACAAATTAATCGAAGAAAAATAAGAATAGATTACAACAAAACGTATCAAAACGGGTTCACCTGTATAATATGTAATGTATTAGCAAATTTTATGATATATATATATATATATAGAGAATTATTTCTTGACCTTTCTGTATTATAGTTCATTTAGATATTCGGCGATTTACTTCAATATGTATATATTTAAAATAATCTCTTACATGTTTCGGTAAACATTACCTTTATCAAAGAATTATAAATGACAGTATATTAATGTCAAAGTTATGTAAGTGATGTAGTCATGAGAGATAGATATTCATAAATACATTAAATTCAAATAATAATAGTTCATGACACAGTTTGACGTTAAATACAAAGGGATTGGTAAGTCATGAGTTATTATTACACTGGCGCCCGTGGAGCGACTTAAGATGTTAAGCTGTCGGTATTAGCCTAGAACAAGAAGAAAAAACACGAAACCCTACTCGGACAACTCAGAGCCGGGCAAGATAAGCAGTGTTCTAAGATATTTATATAACACAAGATTGTTATTTAAATATGTACAATATATGATGGTAAATTGCAGACCGTTACATTATTAAGATATAGTATATGCTGCTTAGATTTCTTATGTCGTAGTTATTTACATGTATTAGTTGTGGATATATTTGATTTTATTTCTGTTCATTTAATTTTCTAAACGACTCATATGTGTGTGTGCATTTATATATCGATGATGTTGACATTTACTTTCATTAAAGCATAATTTAATATTTACCTGCATTTTGTTTGATTTTTTCCTGAACGACATTCTGTTTGAAACAAACTGGGCAAAATAAGTATATTATTCATAACACCTGGTCCGATATTAAAAAAATCTGGTAAGTAAAACGTAAGATTAATACTGTATTTGACATAATAAGGCAAGAAACCCCCTGTAAACAGACCACTCCCGTGTTAGTCCGGAACATTAAATAAAATATTAGTTTGTGCACGAACCCAGCATTATTTTATTTAAGGAACCCTAGAAGTGTATAATTCTAACGAATTATATATAGCGCTGATTGTTTAGAATTTAAAAATCAAACCTATACGCTTGAATTTATTTTTATTATTATTATTATCTCTTATATTATCTCACATCCCAGTAGATTATAATATATATATATATATATATATATATATATATATATATGAAGGGTTTTTTTGGGGGAATCCAGCAAAATTAAACTCTATTAATTAAGTCAGTTCTTTATTTTTTAGCCCAATATTTCGCACCGAACTCGAATGCTTCCTCAGGGGATCAAAATGTGAACATGTTTTTTCTGGAGAAATTACTCATATGTTTGTAATATTCTAAATTAATAAAACTAATGTCAACGGACGTACACTCAGTTGTTTTGAAATTACATTTTAAAAAACACAGGACAACCACATCCAAAAGGAAAGCCACATGTGCAATATTGACGAACAAAAGAATTAATCGTACACACACATGTTCTTGTCACAAAGTTAAAACTAAAAAAAAATTATTTTTTTTTAAGTTCAAGAACAAGAACATGTGTGTGTACGATTAATTCTTTTGTTCGTCAATATTGCACATGTGGCTTTCCTTTTAGATGTGGTTGTCCTGTGTTTTTTAAAATGTAATTTCAAAACAACTGAGTGTACGTCCGTTGACATTAGTTTTATTAATTTACAATATTACAAACATATGAGTAAGTTCTCCAGAAAAAACAAGTTCACATTTTGATCACCTGAGGAAGCATTCTAATTCGGTGCGAAATATTGGGCTAAAAAATAAAGAACTGACTTAATTAATAGAGTTTAATTTTGCTGGATTCCCCCCAAAAAAAACCTTTCATACATGTTCTGCGACAGTCCGGTAAACTGTAGACTTGGGTTCAAGTCCCAACATAGACAATATTTTTCAATTAAAAATTTCGTATGATTTGCTTTGTAATTTGTAGACAGCAATGTTTACATCCCCACTTACTTTGATAAGTGTAAAATTTGTAAATTCATTATTGCAATAAACATTTATGTGAGATATCTGGATTGCAGCGTAGGGTTACAAAGAATGCTGGAAACTAGTCATAATTGAAGTTAACGTTGAAAATCAAACTTAGGGAGTAAGTAAAACAATATACAGTGTAGAGGTGAACGTTATGCTGTGTAGTGTTAGTTCCCGCAACGCATACAGTCAATGGCACACTTTGTTTAAATAAAAGAACATTTTAGTAGTGTCAAGAAAATCCATATACAGAATTTGATATATGAAGGTCAAACAAGACACCTTGAACCATTATTTAGCATTTGGAATGTTAAAATCCCCCTAAGCTAAACGCGACATACAAGTGTGAGAATTCCAAAATTCCAAGACGAATCAGTACAGACTTCAAAGTTATATGAATTTAAATCGAGTGAAACATCACAGCAATATGTGTTGCTGATGGTTTTTCTTATTCTTCCAATGCCTTCTGGCAAACAAATGGTTATGTACCATTCAGAATTGACCGTTCTAGGATCCTCGAGTGCCACTGTAGCCACACGTCCACCCCCCCTTCCTCAAAAAAACACAGGCGATGCTTTGTTTTGAACTGCTTCTTGCTTCTTTAAATTTTATCTCGACAATACAATGGAAATGCATCTTAACTAATCAATATCTTAACTTAATATCAACATTATTTTGGACATTTTGGAGATTATCAGACGTCCTTGTATTTACGAAAATTCTAAAACTATCAAAGAATACAACAAGACATTTTCAAGCTCATCGATCCTTCTAGATAGACAATTGTAAATTACTTATTATATCAACATTATTACTATCTACTCTCAGTCATTTTCGGCGTTTAAATATTTACATTCAACTTAACGATACAATGAGGATAGTCACCAGTTGTGTTAGACCCACTCCTAGTCTCTGTTTACAGATTCTTTCTAACATTGCCTCGTCGGATATCAGCCGTCTCGCTGCAGCACAGAACTAATAGGCTAAGATTTCCAACAGCATTGATCTTCCCATACACGATGATTTGGGGAGCGTTCTCAGGACCCGACTGAAATCTAGGAGACCGATTTGGCTTGATACGGAAGTTCAGCATCCCATCAATGTGAATGATTGTTGGATAGCCCTCCACGAACCCTAAATTGAGAAATAGAGAGTTAATCTTTAATCCCTCGAAACCACTGCCGGGTGTAAGTCTACCACGTAGGTAATTGTCTCAATTAAATAGGTTTCACACAGGCCACGGTAAATGCAACGCAATACTGTATAAATGGAAACTAGCAGATACTGGCCTTCGCGACTGCGGAAATGTGGAACAAACTATGGCCCACATAATAAATGACGAAGAACTTTCTCTGGTGGCATCTACGAGTTGAGCAAGGCAACTCCTACAGCTCTGGAGTGGTTAAAAAATTTACATATTTGTGCATAAATTAGTATTATTACCCTTCTTTTGTCATTAAAGTGATTTACACACTAATATCTAAATTTCTATTTCGCTTCTCGAAATAAATAAATTTAAAACGCCCTGATATGTACGTTCTTTATTTATTTTTTTCCATCAAAAAGAGAAACACAATATTATTTCAATGGACCGGCGCTAAATTATTAATAATCGACAGAATTTTTAACAGACATGGAAAAAACGTCCTTGTAATTTATTTTAAGTATCCGTCTGTGTTGTTTAAACGTTAAATAATTCGTGTGTAGTTCAAATTTACGCTTTAGCATAGTTGGAATACTACGCTGCAATTACCCTAAAATTGAATTATACTCAGTTTGCAATTTATACAAAATATGCATTCACAATTTAATTGTGCGTTAAAGAATGATTTTAAAGAATGTATCGTAATGTAACCTAAATCATGCGCACCTTGTGGTCTACATTTAAAGTACTTATTAATTTATGTTGATCGATGTAATACGTATATTCTGTGACGAAAACTTAAAGTATATGAAGAGCTTAAACAGATGAATAAATTATGTACGTCGAACATGTCTAATCTATAATTAGATATGATTAATATATTTATCTACGACTAAACAATAAAGTAGGTATTATATTAGTGATTAGTAGTTAATAATTGGACTAATAATTCCTATAGGGAATAATGAAATGCGACCGTTCTTATTGGTGCAATGCAGGGAGTAATGATAACATGATTATTATTATCCCATTATTCCCTGCGTTCCGCCACTAAAACATAGTCTTACCTTACATAGCCTTACATAGTAACGATAAACAAGCCCGTATATTCTAATTGTCAAACATGTCGTCGATCCGATCAAACTAACTGTCAAAACGTCAAGCACCATATCGATATTATAGTATAATTTTGTTTTTCTTTTAGTAATTTTCAGTTAATCGTAGATGAAGTAATGTATACTAACTCGCAATAATGACTATTGTTCCCTCGAGCTGAGTTACTCCCTAGCCGCTTCGCGGCTCGGTTCGTAAATTCAGCTCTCGGAAATAATAATCGTCATTATTGACTCGCTGTATAAACTACTATTATATATATATATATATATATATATATATATATATATATATATATATAAATATATATATATATATATATATAAACCTAATTATTTCGTGACCTATGTTATGGTAAATTCAATTTGTTGGCGATTTAAGGTATGGTTTTTCTTCAAAATGTATATATTTTCAAGGAATATAAAATATATATTATATTCCTTGAAAAAGGCTTCATTTGCCGAAACACGTAGGATTGTTTTAAATATATACATTTTGAAGTAAAACCAGACCTTAAATCGCCAACAAATTGAATTTACTATATATATATATATATATATATATATATATATATATATATATATATATATATAAAGATAATTATTTCGTGACCTTTGTATGTTATGGTAAATTCAATTCGTTGGCGATTTAAAGTCTGGTTTACTTTAAAATGTAAATATTTAAAACAATCCTACATGTTTCGGCAAATGATGCATTTTTCAAGGAATATAAAATATAAATGACGGTATATTAATGTCATACTTATGCATTTGTAGTTGCCATGGATAAAATTATTCAAAGATACATTCCAGTTTAATAATAAATCATGCCTTAGTATTCAGAAATAGATAGACAACAAAAACAGGGAAAAGATGTTAAGATGTTAAGCTGTCGGCATTCGCCTTAAACGAGAAGGAAAACCACGAAAGCCTACTCGAACAGCCAGTCAGGGATCAAGACACGGAACTGTCAGCATGATAAGCAAATGTATAGATATTTAAATAACATAAGATATATAATTATATAACAGCAACATATATTATTATGGTAAGTTGCAGATCGTTACATAATTAAGTTATAGTATATACTGCTCAAATTTTTTATATCACTTCTGTTGTTAATTGAATTTTTTTCCTGTTTAATACTAATCATTTCTTTAATATATCTTTTCATTGTGTGTTGTTCTTTATCAATTATCTGTGTTTTCAAAATCGAAATAGTGATCGCATTGTAGTTTGTGTGTAGATAAAGCAGTTTTGTCTATTTTAGAGTATTTGTGGGCTTGTATACTTTTGTATAAATATTGTTTGGTTTGCGATAGTTACTATATAGGCCAAACCAAACAATAGAAGTCAAACAGAACTTCATTGGTGAGCATGACTTTCTGCGCAGATGGAACTCTATTGAATTTTCGTACACGTTACGAATCGGGGCGACAATATTCCATTGATTGTGGCTTGTTTTCGAGGTCATAATGATGAACCCAAACTTCGACCACGATAGTAATGAGATATAATGAGATGGTAAAAGGGAGAAAACCTTCTCCTCCTCGTCGATACTGGTTAAAAAGTTCTTGACTAATATTTTTTATTTGTTCTTTCATTACATTTATTAATTGTCGCGGGACCTATGCGACGCAAATTTTTCTGTAATACAACGTCTGACCAATGTACTGAACTCTTTCTGGACTAATACCTAATTGCCAAGGAATTTGTTTCTTTGAATTTGTTTTCTTGAATCAGTGCAATCACTTGTCTTTAATTCTTCCCATCCGTGCAATAATACCCAATGTTTACGACAGAGCCTTAAAGATAATAAATAAATATAATTATAAAATAAAATATCGTTTCTAATTAAGTATTAGTAGGTGTAATCCCCTAAGTATCTAAGTATGTATTTCCGGCTGTTCCATTCTTCTATAATACATTTTTATGACACATACATATTTAGAAATCATGAGCCTGTTATGCATATTCAGTTAACAATGGGTGTGTTAATTAAATATCGTATTGAATTCGTTCACTGATAACACTAGGCAATCAGCAAATGGTCTAATGTATAAAGTAAGTAATAAATAGATTAGCAAATGTAAATTCTTTGAATCTAAAGAAAATATCATAATTTTGAATATGCTAATCAAAGTAATTTATACAGTTGTTTAAACTTGAAAATAATTTTAACATTTGTAAAACTTGAAATGTTATACTTTAATTCTTTTATACAAAATTTATTTATATCTAACATATATAAATATATACAATATAACAAGTTCCGTTTTATAACAAAACAGATATGTTTTCTCTTACTTGGTAAGTACCATTCGTATTTTGATTCGCATGTGAAAAATGTTAAAGCGAGATTCATGATGTCCTCGCCCCGTCCCTGTTATTTACGTCATGTACCCTTGCCGATCTCTGAACATCACTAATTCATATTCACCATAACACCAAATACGTTATTTAATAATATAATATGATAAAGCCCATATCTAAAGCTGGTTATTCTAAAATCTACATTGTGATTAATATAATCAAGATTTATTAATAAACATTTCCAATCATAGTGCAAGAATACAGGTACCGGCTCCAATTTAATCTATAGTATTGAGATGCAAGATTATAATTATCAATTTCATTAGTTGTGATTATCATTATCATTATCATTTATTTCCATGAATATTGTTTCAAGCTAATGTAATTAATAAAAAGCTTTTGTTGTTATTGTTTCCGATAAAATCTTTCTTAAAAGGTCTGTAAACGGATTTTGATTAATTACCCTAGTTCTATAATAAAATGTGCAACAATAAGGTAAAAAATTATTATTTTTTAGGAAACAGAGTTTATTTGTTTTGTTTTCCATTTTGCATGGGATTATATACATATATATATATATATATATATATATATATACATATATATACATATATATATATATATATATATATATATATATATATATATATATATATGTTATAGTGCATCAGGCCAAATTATGATGGACCATATAAATAGTCTATAACATCGCTAAGTACAACACGCAGTTATTGAATAGCGCTATTGATTCGGTTAACCGCACATCTGTTTTTTGTCGTTGAATTGTGACGCAAGATAAATAAAGTACGGTGAGTTAGTTTCTTTTTTTCATTGTTCTAACTGTTAATTAGAAAACAAATGGGTCGTGATCTATAAAATACGAAATACATTTTTACTTGTTTATTCTGTAGTTCAAGTTGAGTAAAGGAGTATTAATATTAACTAGCAATACTTTCTCAAGGTTCTCTTCTGTAAAATTTATTCTCTTTGAATGAAATACATGCTTGTAGATAGAAAACGTCCTTTCTATATCGCAACTGGTTATAGGTGCATACTGGTAAAATTATTTTATTTCAGCGTATTGAGCAGTTACATTTTGGGGCATTGTCCTCATACGCAATTGCCGCAATGTTATTAAATCTGGATTTCTGTTAACAACTGCGTCTAACTTTTGCCGAAGGCCACATCCGAAGTCACTTGGAATATTTTTCAAATTATTAATAGCCACATCTAATGTGGTTAATCAATCATTTAATTTGAGATTTAGATTTTAAAATAAGTGATTAGTTTTGGCAAATTTCCAGTGTTCCTGAAGAAAGTACAACTATTTTTTTTAATTTGGAATTTCTATTAGTTCCTTGCACTCAGAAATACTTCGAGCATCCTCATTTAAACATGTAACAAAATTTTGTAATCAATCGAAATTCTCTGCATAAAAATTAGTAGCAACCATTTCCCCCATCTAGTTATTACTGGAGAAGGAGACAGTGACAAAGATGGAAGTTTTTCCCTGTAAAGAGCTACTCTCAATTATGCTTTTTTGGAAACTTTTTTAAAAGCGGATATACGAGAAGTCTATCAACTTCTGGAAAGTTGTCTTTGAGGAAACATATCCTAATATGCTACATATTACTTGTGTACCACATGCTCTCCACAGTATATGTGAATATATCAGAGACAGAGAATTTTTAGTTGCCCATATGTTATAATTGACAGGCGATATTTATTACGATTTGAAATAAAACAATGGGCCATTAAGATTATGTCTGGCTTATAATTCTTACCTTCACCGCTAATTTTATCGCCATGGTGTTCGGTGCTAAAAAAAATTATTGCTTTTTTTTGGGAGTATACGAAACCAAAGTAATATCTTCCAAAGTTTGACTTCTCTTCTCTAGAAGTATGAGGTAGTAGAGCAGGAGGAATGCCTTGCCTGTTTTACAAAGAGTTCCGAATAATCTCAGACGCCTATTTAGTAACGCTTTTGGTAAGGGACGCCTTGTCAATAAATTACACAGGCCTGAATAAAATTTGTGATGACGTGATTTTTGTTTGTTAAGCTCAGTTTTTATATAGCAATAACTAATTAAAATACAGTTGGTCTCTACCACCCACAGATTTTTTTTTTGCACAAATGAAAAAGAAAAAAAATATTAAAAAAAACTTATAATAGGCGTTTTAATACATTTTAAAATGAATGTACTACTTAAAATTCTAGGTATTAACCCAAAAATGATTTTCTGTTGTGGTTTTAAAGAAATTTGTTAAATAGGCTCTCATTACCTGATGTAAATCTTTTATTACGTGTATTAATTTTGGACAAGATTGCCGGGAATTTTTACCTGCTACATCCTATTTATTATGCTTTCACTTTATTAGTACTGCGAAGAAGGATTTCAAGTTTATCACTCCAAACAAAATGTATATTTTAATGTCATTTACTTCACTATAGCTCTGAGTGTCGATCAGTAAACAAGTAAAATTAATTTGTCTTTAGTGTTGTGCGTGGTATTTGATAAATAAACATTGCTTAAAAATATGTCTAGCCGGTGTTGCAGAAACAAACCAGATGATTTCTGTTATATTTGTGGATATTTCGTCTTGAAAAAGTTTAAGAGACCAATTGGTGAATTTGTGAAAAATGCATATTATGCTTATTTCAAAATCAAATTAGGAGATCAAGATAAAGATTGGGCACCGCCCGTTGTTTGTAAGGTATGTGAAGAAGGTTTAAGACATTGGAACAAAGGGAATAGAAAAAGCCTTCCTTTTGGAATACCGATGGTTTGGAGAGAACCGCAAAATCATCATGAAGATTGCTTCTTTTGTCTTTGTGATATTAAGGAGCATAATAGAAAAACTTTGAAACACATTTTGTACCCAAACAATATTAAATCAGCTATCAGACCAGTTCCTCACAGTGATCGTGTACCTATACCTATACCCCCCAAAGTACTACAAGAAGATATTGAAACCTCTTCAACTTCCGGCTCCGTACAGATGGATAGTGATTTTGAACCATCAACCTCAGGTCAAAACCAACCTCAGCTATTTTCACAAGCCGAATTGAATGATTTAGTAAGAGATTTGGGACTCTAAAAAGATCTTTCTGAAGTACTGGGGTCTAGGTTGAAACAAAAAAAATTGCTTGCCCCAGAAACGACCTTCTCTTGGTATAGAAATCATTAGGCTGGATTTGTAAAATATTTTGCACAAAACGGACCACTTGTGTACTGCCAAGTAATTGCTGATCTACTTACTTTCCTCGGAGCTCCTGAGTACACACCTTTTGACTGGAGACTTTTCATCGACTCTTCAAAAAGGAGTCTTAAAACTGTTCTTTTACATAATGGCAATGTTTTTGCTTCTGTTCCGGTCGGCCATTCTGTTCATTTAAAGGAAAACTATGAAAATTTACAGGAATTACTTTTAAGAATACAATATGAAAATCACAACTGGGAAGTGTGTGGAGATTTAAAAATTTTAGGCGTTCTCTTGGGTCAGTAGTCTGGATATACTAAATTTCCATGTTTCCTGTGCGAGTGGGATAGCAGAAATCGAGAACAGCATTGGCTAAAAAGAGACTGGCCACAAAGGGTGACTTTAACACCTGGAACCAAAAATATAATTCGCGAAAGTCTTATTGACCCTGAAAAAGTGTTACTTCCACCGCTTCACATAAAACTTGGACTTATGAAACAATTTGTTAAGGCATTAAACAAAGAAGGAAATTCTTTTAAATATTTGTGCAAAACATTTCCGACTCTGTCAGAGGCAAAATTAAAGGAGGGAATCTTTGTAGGCCCTCAGATTAGGAGCTTGGTGAAATATCAAGAATTGGAAAATGTGATGGAAGATAAGGAAAACCATGCATGGCATGCTTTTAACGAAGTTGTACATAAATTTCTAGGGAATTATAATGACACAAACTATGTTGAGATCGTTGAAAATATGCTGGAAAAATTCAGGATTCTTGGTTGCAATATGAGCATAAAAATTCACTTTTTACATTCCCATTTGGACTATTTCCCAGAAAACCTTGGGGACGTGAGTGAAGAGCAAGGAGAAAGATTTCACCAGGATACTAAAAAGATGGAAAAAATATACCAAGGGCGCTGGGACACAAAAATGATGGCCGATTACTGTTGGACATTGAGAAGAGATCTTCCTTTAGCTGAATATATCAGAAAAACAACCAAACTAAGCTTTTCTGAAAAACGAAAACGTTTTTTTAAGAAGCATAAAGAATAAATAACTATTTCTAATAGTTTCTATGTGTATATTTTTGTATTTTTTTAAATATAATATAAAACTAGCTTATAAATGAAATAAATCGTGTTTTTTCTATATTTTTTGATTTTACTGGTTTGAAAAATAACCTTACGTGATACAAAAAAAAATAAAAGCAGATTTGAAATCAGCGCTACCCAATCACTAGAAAACAGTTAAAATTTTTAAATCAACTTTCAAAGTGTTGAAAAATGCAGGCCTGTGTTATCAGACTTATCAGTGGTTATACCATAACCAAACCCGAGACGATACCAAATCAAGAATTTGAAATTAATTTTGTTACTGGACATGTGCCTTCTAATATGCTTTTCATTTTGACACTGCTTTTGTTTACATTTGAAGCGTTGATGTTTTAATTGTATTATTTTTATTTTACAATGTTTTGTTTGCATTTCGTTATTGACATTTACGATTGCACTGTTCCTGTTCGTGATGTTTGAATGAATGTCCTTTTGGAATGTTGTTTATAAAATACAATGAATTGGAATTAAATTGTAATTGCAATGTTACTAATGCATAAAAAAAGATAATTCTGTATCATTTTTTCTACATTACTGGCACGTACAGCATATTTTATTATATTAAATTCTAAGTGTGCTTAATAGTCAAGATAACCTAAAATTTATCTTTATATCGTTAAATTATTTACATATAATCTACATCTAACTTTTAATACAAAGTTGGAATATTATATACGAGGTACATTTTAAAAGACACAACCTCCGTTGATTTCATTTTTATTTGTTTTTGCTATTCAGGTTACGTTAAGTTAATTTATACTTCATTAATTTCTATTTCTATTTCATACCCAAAGTCGAGATTTCACAGCAATATGTCCTGCTTGTGACGTATAAGCTCTAATTCAAATTTAACCGTAATTTACGGTGATGCCCTTTTTATCTTTTATTATAGTCAGACATTATTTAATATTTCGATATGAACTCCGCTGTCTTCACTGAGCATAGCCTAGGCCTGGCTAGTTAAATTGTATTTTTACCAGTAAGCCTCCCACACAGATAAGTTGTTGTGAGATCTATTTTTGTTATTTACCGCTAACAACTTGGTACTGGAGTGATTATTATCTCTTACCAAAAGAATTTCTTTTGAAAGATATAAGTCTTATTAGAAAAACATTGGAATAGGCGTGTAACCATTAGTGGATCGTATATGCAAAAATAAAATATGTATAGCTTTTCTTATAACGTCTTTCATTCAAAGCTAGATAGATAATAAACAGTGTGTTTCACTTTTTATTTTGAAAGCAATCAATATAAAATTATTATCAGTTGTGTAGGCCACGACAATGCGCACCTTTTTGTATGAATAGAGTTTTTTATAAATCAATATCTAGCCAACTATAATTAAAATAAAAAGTAATGTTTCAAGTAATGTCATACTAGCGATGAAGTGTTTTTACAAATCACTCAATTTCGCTTAAAATTTTCATTTTTAAATTCTTCTACATTTTTATGCTATCTGTAGAAAATAAGCAAGAAGCAAGAAAATAATTTGTCAGTTAAAATATCAAACGTCAGTTCAGTAAGTAAACTTACTTCAGTAGCAACTATTGAACTTTGCTGAGCAATGACCGATAGATTAAGTGTTGCTCAATAAGTATAAATTATTCGAATTGTTGGTGATAAGTAGAGTGGACCAATCCGGAGCGATATTGGTAAATATTTCATATAAAAGGCGAAAAATTACAATAATTTATCAATTTATATATATATATATATATATATATAAATTGATATATCGGGTGAATTATGAAAAACCTTTGGGGCTGTAGCTTCCTTATATTTTATCTAATTTTAATGAATGATATGTCAAACTAAATCGTTTTTAAAGCACTGTAACCTGTTTTTTAAAAAAGAAATTTTTTGACATTTTGTTTTTAACAGACAGTAGTAAATTTTTTTTTTTTAATTGTACTACATATTTTTTTTTACTTATTCTAATAAACATTTATTTCCTGAAGACACCTCCATTAAATTGAGTGACAAATTTTTTATTATTAAAGAAAAACTACGAAATTTACAGAAATCAATATATATATAAAGCATATATTTTAATGAATCAAGTGTTCGAAATTGGCCCCATTTTGACATACTTGTACTATCCTTCTTACTAAATCATCTCTGGTATCAGGTGGAGTCAAATAGACATGATCTTGAATGTAAGACCACAGAAAGAAATCCAGTGGATTCAGATCTGGCGATCTATCAGGCCATCGAATAGGGCCGCCAAAATAATTATTTAGAAAATCAGTATTTATTCGTGCATTATGGGGTGTGGCACCGTCCTGTTGGAACACCACCCTGTTTAACTCAGCAAGTGGCAACTCATCTAAATAATCGCCTAATTCATTGCGTAACAAATTATTATACTTTTCTTGGTTTAGATTACCCTCCACAAAAAAAGGCCCTACTACTCTATCGCC
This sequence comes from Melolontha melolontha, assembly GCA_935421215.2. Taxonomy (NCBI): domain Eukaryota; kingdom Metazoa; phylum Arthropoda; class Insecta; order Coleoptera; family Scarabaeidae; genus Melolontha; species Melolontha melolontha. The sequence continues at coordinate 76,611,082 of OW285243.1, read as the reverse complement.
TAAAATGCCACACCATACATTTAACTGAACCGATTTTGAAAATTGTGTTGCATCACAACATGGTTATTTTCAGTGCTCCAATGGCGATGATTATTTCTGTTGAATACACCATTTTTCCCAAAAGTGCATTCATCTGACCACAACACACGACGATAAAAAATTGGATCTTCCCTTAGTTTATTCATGAAAACCGTGCAGAATTGAACCCTTCGTTGAGGGTCGTTTTCACCGAGAGCATGCACCTTCCGTGGTTTATAAGGAAAGAACTTGTGCCTCTTCAGAATGTACTGAACTGTAGAATGTGATACCTGCATGTAGTGAGCAATTTCTCGCGTAGACGGTTTTTTTAATGATCCAAAATTTAGTAAATTTCGCACGAGCCTTCCAAACTTATCGGCACTTGGACGCAGTCCGTCAGGAAAACGATTTCCATAAAGTCGCAAATCAGCTGCAGAATTTGTTCCGCATTCAAAATATGCTTGAATCGCATCCACACATTCGCCATTATCCATTTCAATAACAAAATTTAGAAATAAATCGTTGAAAATGTTATAATGAATGTGTGACTGACAGATGTCATAGCTCTCTTCGAAAATTTGGAATGCACTTTTATCGTTCAATATGACTGCTTGATTTTTAAATTTTTCAAATAAACACTGTAAATGTAATTGCCGTACCTCATAGAGTAGTTTCGTGAATATGAAACATCCTATTTGGGATAGAATTTAAAACAATTTAGTGTTTAGACAAAAATTTGAATTTGATTATTTTGAAGTATGTCTAAACTCAGCAAACGGTTGAAAAAATACTTTTACCTAATTAAAACTACAAGTTTTCGCATTTTTAGTAAATTCGAACAAATAATCTTTAAAAAAATAACATTCAAATTGTTCTTAAAAAACACGTATGTATTAGATTATTTACGGAATTTACGGAAGATTATTTATGGAACGATCCGAAATAATTCCATATTTACAACGTCCAAAACATTAGAATTTACGAGAAAAATTGCTGGTAAAAATTACCTGATTTTTTTCTTATGTAAAATGTACACGAAAAATGCAATATGTTTGGCTTCACGACCATGTCCTACTCCAATATCGGACGTCAAAAAAATACGCGCGTTAAAATGTTTGAGAGGCTATATGTCATGTTGAAAAGCATATTTGAGGTAAATGAATTTGTGTTATGCAATTAAATTGTTTGGGTTCTTTCCTTGAATCCTGTGTGAATGGTATCGACAGCTCATAAAAAACTTGATTGATAAAAGCGTAAATGTTACAAAGTAACGTTTTATATTTTTGTTTTTCATTGTTTATAATAATAAAAGTAAATCGAATGCTAAATATAATAAGTTTTTGTAACATTCAAACAGATCAGTAACTAGAATATAAAAATTTAGCATCTTTGTCAAATTACTACTTTTTCTTGTAAATAATTAATAAAATAACTAAACCATCAACAAAGAACAATTACTTATAGTTTTATTAAGACAAACAGAGATAATAATTAGTACGATAATAATAGGCAGTCTTGTACCATAGTTCATAATTGCAAGCTGAAAATAAAACCTTCAAAAGACCCTTAGAAATGGTAAAGATTATTCAAAAAGAATTTTTAAATTAGAAAAAGAAACGAATGAAGGAACAGGAAGAATCATGAACGTAATTAAGGCGGTGATGGCTAGAATAGACAATTATTAAAAACTACTTTACAGAAGTGTCGAAGAGGTCGAAATGGTTATTAGAAAGGTAAAAAGGAGAAAAACCGTAGACTATGATGGAATAAAGACAGTTTTGGTAAAGCATATAACAGGACTGGAAGAGAAATATAAAATAACAAAATAGCTTCGGAGACCAGCAACATTCCAAGGAACTGAATTCTAGCCGTGATAGTGTCATAAAAAGAAATGCAAGTTTTTAATTTTATTTGTGTAATTGGAAAATAAACGGGTGGTGATCTATAAAATACGAAATACATTTCTATTTGTTCATTTTGTAGTTCAAGTTGAGTGAAGGAGCATTAATATTAACTAGCAATACGTTATCAAGGTTCTTTTCAGTAAAATGTATTCTCTTTGAGTGAAATACATCCTTGTAGATAGAAAACGTCCTGGTTATAGGTGCATACTGGAAATAACTAAATACTAGTACCATTTAAATAAGAAATGTTTTTGCTGTGTCACCTAGCGTATCCAAGAAATACATTCTGCCACTCTCAACATTTGTTGCTCGCATTATCGCAACGTAAACATATTTTTGTTCTTGAAGTAATGTTTGAATATTTGGTTGTACAAGTATATTTAATTCGTTGAGTTGATTTTTTTTCGCGTTTAAATATTTCATTGACTAGTCGACTAGGTGTTGTTATTCCCAGTTGTGGCAATATTTAAGTACTGTCTCGTGGCGCCATCTACATTTAAATAACAGTACTGCTACTATTGATATTATATTATTAGTCCCCTAACATTCTTTCTACTGGTCATATCGAAGATTTAAATAGCTTTAAATCTTCTCCGGACATCACGAACCATTTTGCAAAAAACTGTGCGTAAATTGGTCCAGTAGTTTTTAAGTCTAAAACGGACACACATACGAACAGTGCCTCTTATATGTATACAAGTGTCCCCTAGCGCCGTATCGTTATGTTCAAATTTTAGGAGTGTAAAGTAGTAACAAAAACGCAAAACTTGTACGTCCATTTTTATTTGTTTCAAAGTTACAGATCTATGAATGTCATTGACAGACAAATGAATAGGTAAACAAAAAAAAACTTTTAGATTATGTGAGAAGTAATAATCCTTGAGTGTGCAAATAAATAAAGGTATATGGATACAAAAACTTGTAGCCGAGATATTCGCAATGACGTTTCATGTATCCAATACATTCAACAACACCAACATCAGCTTCGAAACTGGAATTTCCAGCGACAAGCAGGCGTGGGCGTTCTATTTCGCCAGGAGATCATTTTTTCTAGCATTTCAATCATTCGATTAACTGCTAACACACTTAACGGGCTAACTAACGATTTATGGTTAGATAATAGTTCAATACAATATAACGGCGTACCGTTGTATACCGTTTGTTGAAAAACTATAAAATATTAAATAAACCAAACGGGTTTTGTTAAATTTACGTTTAAATTTACTATTGGCCATAAACTAGAGGTATCAAGATTAAGACTTGCAATTTTATTATTATTATTATTAATTAAATTAATGGTAATCTAATACATATATAAACGTGAATGTGTGTCTGTTCGTTCGGTTTAGACTCTTATACCGTTCGTGCGAATGTAGTGAAACTTTGGTAAATTATTATTTTCGTGCGATAGTTTCTGTAAAAATAAAAATAAAATCATACAGTAAATAATAAAGAATTAAAACACTTGGCCTGTTTCACTATGAGATTTATTTAAATTCTCTAACATCTGTTTCGGCTGTTATGCCATTCTCAAAGAGATATATAAATCTAACTTAAAAACTATCGCACTTGTTCTTATATGTTGTCTGTTCTTGTGTGTAGTGGGGGTGGTACTATATTGTGTATTACGGTGTCTATAAAGGGTGTATTGACATATTCTATCTGTGTGTTGGTGATTGATAGATTTTGTTTTTTCGCTAATTTTATTTCTAATATTTCTAGGAGGTCCAATCTCTTGCTTTTTGTGATATTGTGTATTAAATTACAGTTGACTATATCGGGGAAGTGGTTGAGTTCTATACAGTGTTCGGCAAAGCCTGTGTTTTTCTCACTATATAAAATTGACTTTTTGTGTTCTTTAACTCTGTTTTTAATGGCTCGTCCACTTTGGCCGATATAGATAGCTTCACAGTCTTTACATTTTAATTTATAAACACCTGATTGGTCCATTTTATCTCTTTTATCTTTGTTGTTGCTAATCATTGTTCCCAAATTTGTTTTATTTACCCAGCTTATTTTGATATCTAATCCTTTTACTATTCTGTTTATTTTATTAGTGAGTTGGGGTATGTAAGTAATTTTGTGCCATCTTTGTATATTTTCTGTTATTTTCGGGTATAGGTATTTGTTCTTATTATTTTGTATTTCTTTACGTTTTAACAGTTTATCTACGATTTTAGGGTCATATCCATTATTTCTTGCGATTAATTTAATTGTGTTTATTTCTGTATTAAAATCTGTCTTGTTTAATGGTATGTTTGTGGCTCTTAATACAGAAATAAACACAATTAAATTAATCGCAAGAAATAATGGATATGACCCTAAAATCGTAGATAAACTGTTAAAACGTAAAGAAATACAAAATAATAAGAACAAATACCTATACCCGAAAATAACAGAAAATATACAAAGATGGCACAAAATTACTTACATACCCCAACTCACTAATAAAATAAACAGAATAGTAAAAGGATTAGATATCAAAATAAGCTGGGTAAATAAAACAAATTTGGGAACAATGATTAGCAACAACAAAGATAAAAGAGATAAAATGGACCAATCAGGTGTTTATAAATTAAAATGTAAAGACTCTGAAGCTATCTATATCGGCCAAAGTGGACGAGCCATTAAAAACAGAGTTAAAGAACACAAAAAGTCAATTTTATATAGTGAGAAAAACACAGGCTTTGCCGAACACTGTATAGAACCAACCACTTCCCCGATATAGATAACTGTGACTTAATACACAATATCACAAAAAGCAAGAGATTGGACCTCCTAGAAATATTAGAAATAAAATTAGCGAAAAAACAAAATCTATCAATCACCAACACACAGATAGAATATGTCAATACACCCTTTATAGACACCGTAATACACAATATAGTACCACCCCCACTACACACAAGAACAGACAACATATAAGAACAAGTGCGATAGTCTTTAAGTTAGATTTATATATCTCTTTGAGAATGGCATAACAGCCGAAACAGATGTTAGAGAATTTAAATAAATCTCATAGTGAAACAGGCCAAGTGTTTTAATTCTTTATTATTTACTGTATGAAGTTAAAATGTTTCACCAAGAAGTATCTGCAACAACAGCCGAGAAAAATAAAATGTGTTTTTCTTAATCCATACTCAAAGATAGCTTTGGAATTGTAAAAATGTGAGCCAGCCACACTGTATATGCACGTTAACTGTTGAAACGTATTTCAGTTATACAGGCTTCTCCATATTAGACTACCCATTTTATATTTCGAATAGAATCCTTCTAAGTAAAGTAAAACAATCTTTTAGTATACTAATGTACAAGTAATTCTCTAGGATTTATAATTAACTTAAACTTTTCTTCGTTATTTAAAAATCCTGTCTCCATCATCTTGAATACAATTTTCAATTCCGAATGCAAAATTGTGTATCACCCGGCGTAGCAAATCTCCATCTATTCCTGTGATTTCTTCTTGAATGCGGTCTTTTAGTTCTTCAATTGTTGCAGGACGACTTGCATAGACCTTTGTCTTAGGACTTGACTAGGACTGCGCGATACCGACGTTTTCAGTGTCGGGTATCGATACCAATCGAGGTATCGAATTGCGTCGAGAGATTTTCTGGACTATTAACTTAAACCCGAGTGATGTATCGGTTCTGTGTACGGTGTCGATTCTGAGTACTGGAATCGGTAAAGTATCAATAAGTATAGATGCTTTGGAATCGATATCTTGGAATTCTGCCTAGGTTAAGAATACCTAGGTATTCATAACCTATTTTCTAGATATCGATTGTTTGATATCGATTTCAAGAGATATAAAATTAATTTACCATTTCTACCATATCTACGGTATGAAATTTGGAATATTGTGTTCTTTTGTTTTGTTTTTTTTGTGGTAATAATTATAGTTATTATGACATAATATGGATATTTGCTACACATTATGTAAAATTCAACAACATCCTTTTAAATATACGGTGCATTCGTAAAGTATCGTATAAATTCAATAAAAATTAAAAGGGAAGTTTTTCTTACGTGAAACGGAAATAGACAGGGTATCTCTAAAAACCGATATGACGACATCATTTTTTGTTTAATATGAACACCCATTTTTTGATTACAGAATTAGAAAGGCCAGATTTTTCGACATACGACAAGGTAATTTTGAATGATCTTTACATAAGGAAATTTTGAAGTAATATTATCGTAAACATTAAAAATGAAAACGTAATTTCGTATACATTCCAGTCATTTCTATAGTTGGCATCTATTTCTTGGTATTGATACTTTAGTAACGGTTCGTTGGTATAGGTTCCTTGGTATCGATGCTCTGGTATTGGTTTCTTGGTATCGATACCCAAGTATCGATTCCTAGGTATCGATAACTTAGAATCGATACCTTCGTTATCTGAGGTATCGGGAAATCGATACCAGTTATGGTATCGGGTATCTATGCTTCGCCTAGCTCTATCAAATACATAATTGTTTTGCGCGTCAGCGCATTACCCCTCCTATTATCACCAAACTGCCGTCGAAATGCACGCCGAACTTCTTCTACTGAACCAGTTCTAATGTAAATTTCCACGGAAAATACACTTTGCACTGAATAATCCATACTATATAAAATTTGACATAAATTGTAAAACTTTGTTTGTGACCCTAACGCGAATTTATGTCTAGCAATTATTCGATTGGTTTGAGATAGACGCCTACAAGATAAAATGTAATTCCGAAGCCTACTGAACTTGACCTACTAAAGAAAAAATAATCACATACTTCGTTTAGATTTAAATCGCATATCAAAATGGTTATTCTAATTTGGGGAACCCTGTTATAATCGTCAAAACGTATTTTAGTTGTCATTTCTGTTTTGGCTGCAAGGTTCCAAGTTTTACTTTTAGTGAATATGGTTTTAACCCGAATACAAAAAACATTTAAGATCGAGGCATATTTTCGCAACGGCCATCGAGTGGGAGGTGAATGGTATTACTCAAGATTGTTACGATGAACTTCAACAGCAGTATCCTAATCTCGCATTGCTACTTGATGATTTCCGGCAATATTTGCGTCGTTCTATTGAACTTTTTCCTGAAACTGGCTCCATTTTCCATAAATAAGGAAGCGAACGACCTAAAAAGAGAACCGTGGAGGCAATGAAACATGTAAGACAGATTACACAGGCCTGCAATGGTAAAATTGTCTGGATTTTATACAGTGATTTCAATAGATTTTTTGGTGCTGAAAATGGGAAAATTATTTAAAAAATTCCATCACGTAAGGTTTTTTTACGATCTGGGGTTTTTTGACCTATCTGCATGTATTAGTCTTTTTGAAAAGGACAATTTTATTAAACCGTTGTTTAAATAAACTATTTTAATTTTTTTACTTATGATTATGCAAGAAGTTGATATTCTGAATAAACATACACTAGATTTATGATAAAGAAGTTACAAATAGAAATAATGAGCATGTCGCAAGACATGACTCATCATCTTCCTGTTACTGCATGTCTACCTCCCCACCTCCACTACAAACATATTGCCATTCTAGAAAAAACAGTTAGTTCATTCAATATCTTCTTTACAACTGTGGTGTGAATTTGTGTAATTAGTTGACATTTGTGATTAGTTGCTGAGTTAATTTAATTTTAATTTTACGAGTTTTTTAAAATTAAATTCCAATGGCATCAAGAGGCTGTGTCAATGTACCCAACTCCTTCTGCTATATTTGTGGAAAGTTTACAGTAAAAAAACAACAAAGAAACATTACAGATTTTGTAAAAAAAGTATATTTTGCATATTTTGGTGTGAAATTAGGAAACCAAGACAAACCTTGGGCTCCTCATAAGGTTTGCTCAGTGTTTGTTCAAGAGCTTCGCCAGTAGTCACAAGGAAAAAAACAGTCTTTTCGCTTTGGAGTGCCTATGGTTTGGAGAGAACCGATCAATCATAGCGATGATTGTTATTTTTGTTCGTGTGTAGTACACGGATTCAATTTAAAAAACAAAAAGGACATCGTTTACCCAAATCTTCGATCCGCAACACGTCCTATACCTCATGGACAGAAGTACCTGTTCCTTCACTACCAGATACATTAGATGATGTATCTGATGACGAAATGGTTTCACGTACATGCGCAAGTGAACTGGATGAGGGAAGTGATTACTATGATACTGGAAGTGATGAGCCAAACCTGTTTGACCAATCTAAATTAAATGATTTGGTGAGGGACTTAAACCTTCCTAAGGACTCAGCTGAGCTTTTAGGGTCAAGGTTGAAAGAAAAAAATTTGTTAGCACCTAGCATCATATTTTACTGGTTTAGGAATAGAGAAAAAGAGTTTGCTCGATATTATTCCGAAGAAGATGCACTAGTTTTCTGTAATGATGTACCCGGGCTCATGGAACAATTCCACGTAGAATATAATGTTTCTGAGTGGAGACTCTTTATTGACTCTTCAAAAAGGAGCCTTAAGGCCGTTCTTCTACACAATGGAAGTAAATATGCTTCTGTACCAGTGGGACATTCAATTCATTTAAAAGAGTGTTATGCAAATCTTGAGCTACTTTTAATTAAAATTCGTTACAAGGATTAAGGCTGGACAATTTGTGGTGATTTGAAAGTTCTTTGTTTGTTACTTGGACAACAAAGCGGTTATACTAAATATCCTTGTTTTTTGTGTGAGTGGGATAGTCGTGATAGAAAGCAGCACTATTGTAAAAAGATGTGGCCACCAAGACAAACCTTACAACCTGGAATGAAAAACATTGAAAGAAAAAGTTTAGTAGACCCGAACAAAGTTTTGCTTCCTCCATTACATATAAAACTAGGGTTAATGAAACAATTTGTGGAGACATTAAAAAAAGATGGAGAGTACTTCAAGTATCTTTGCAGCCAGTTTCCTCGCTTGTCAGAAGCAAAGATAAAGGAGGGTGTTTTTGTTGGGCCGGATATAAGAAAGCTTATGAAAGATGAAAATTTTTAATCTAAAATGGAGGCAGCAGAAAAACAAGCATGGATAGCCTTCAAAAATGTGGTTACAAATTTTCTTGGCAACAAAAAACATGAAGATTATAAAAATATTGTGCAAAATATGTTAGAAAAATTTAAAACCTTAGGCTGTAACATGAGTTTGAAGTTGCATTTTCTAGATTCGCATCTCGACTACTTCCCTGAAAATCTTGGTGCAGTAAGTGAGGAGCAGGGGGAAAGGTTCAACCAAGACCTAAAAGAGATGGAGAGAAGATACCAAGGAAGATGGAATATAAGCATGATAGCTGATTATTGATGGATGTTAAAAAGGGATGGTCCACTACGAGATTACAGAAGAAAAAGCACAAAAAGGAGTATGGAAAGACAAAGAAAAAGATATTATAAGTACTTGTAAAGACATAAATAGTATTTTACTGTTTCTTTTCATTAGATTTAATGATATTTGTAAGTAATTTTGTTTTTTATATCCTTTGTAAATAAATTCAAAATGCAACTAAAAATTATTTTTAATTTTAAAAAAATATAATTTGAAGCCTTTTTGTGAAAAATCCTTACGTGATGGAGAAAAATAGAGTTGATATTTGGATTCAGCGCCCAAAAACACATAAGAATCAGCTATAAAATTTAAAACAATTTTTAGAAAGTTAAAAAACGCAGGCCTGTGTTATCGATGAAGTGTCCCGAACATCTGCACATCAGCTAGTACAGCAAGTAATTCAACTTGCTCCCAGCACTTGTCAAAAAATATTAAAGAAGGATTTGCAATTGTATCTCTGCCGTATGTTAGTCGTCCTACAGTTACATGAAACTGAATATCCGCAACGTGTCACATATTGTCGATGGTTTCCAAACGCTGTTAGCAATGACTTCTTGGAAAGGATTTTTTTTACGGATGAGATGTGGTGTCATTGAGAAGGCTCCATTAATTCACAAAACACGAGAATGTGGAGTACCGAGAAACCCAATTTCATCGAAGAGGTTCCAGTTTCAAGGCGTAAAATAGTTGGACCATACTTTTTTAAATGTACAAAACAAATAATGTTCTTATAATTAACATTAACGATGAACTTTTTTAGGCACTTTGAATACAGAACGATATCGAGAAGAGATTTTAACTTGCACATAACTCGAAGATGCGAAGACCAAATCTAGACACCAGACACCTTAATCTGCAACTACGAACGATTTTGTTTCTCCAAGGTCTGTTAATGGAGAAGCAGAACTAAAATTTACAACTTTCGAGGGCCGATTGTATGTAGATACCGACCTGTGGGCAGTTTCATGTGGATGGATGTAGAGACAGAATAATTCGTATGCTAATGCTAAAATTTTGGATTTTTCTAGCATTAATTTGCCGTTTTGAAGTTTTAATATTCACAATTTACCTATCATTTGAGTTATTAATTAATTACCTGTTCAACTTAAAAATTTAATTAACGTTTTGAATTTATTTAATTAGATTTGTGTAACGTAATATTATTCTTTTTACTGTATTTGAATTTATTCTAAATTTCTATTTATTTTGGTACATCCTATCATTTTAAAGTAAAGTTTCTTATTGTAAAATCTTTTTTTGTACATATATCTGTGCCATATCGGCTGGCGAGACTTGATCAACGACTGTACTCTATAAAGGTGCTGATTGAATGCCAGAGACCGGTCTAACGTTACGCCCAGATATTTAGGGTGGGGGTTGTGGTTGAGCCAACTACCACCAAATTCAATATTTAGCTCTCTATTGGCTTCTTGGTTACACAGGAATTTAATTTAATTATGTTTAAACAAGCGAATTCCGATTAAAGTAAAACACAGTTTCTAGAAGCTTTGTTATTACTTTCATAATGTAGGTACTTTCATAATTATCACCATGACATTTGAGCAATTTCTATTATATTTATAATTTTATTTAATGTTTTTTAAGTAGTTGTCATATTGCAAAATACCTTGATAATATTTTAAAGACTATGATGTTACAATTGTCTATACTTAATAGTTTTTTTCTTTTAATTTTTTGCGCACAATTTCCTAAACCGGACTTTTGCTAATGGTTTTTTAATACTAATTTAAGGATATGAATCTATATTAATTTTATATAACATGCAGATCACGTATTTTTATTAAATGGACAAAAAAAATAATTAAATGATGTTAAGAATACGTGTTCGATAAATTAAATAAATTGCCGAGTTTTTTTGTCGAATGCATAAGTAATTGATCTTAAGCTTATTCTTACGTAATTGTTACACCGACTTTTATTATATTTATTTTGCCAATATAATGTATAATTGCCGATGACTAATAACTATTTCTACTAATCGGGTTGTCATAATACAATAATTATGAACCTATGGTTGCATCTACATATGAAAAATAATTGAAAATTATAATAACTGAAAATGTATAAATATACAGTTGTCCCCCGGATCGACGGTAAACATGAACCGGTAAAAAAGTCTGAAGTTAAAATTTTATATTCTAGGATTCGGCCCTGCTTGGATGGAAACTAATTTGTACCATTCTTTTAGTTTTGAAAAATCAAACATGCCTTGATAATGTACAAAATAGTATATTAAAAAACAAGTTTCATAAGGCACCATTTTGCCGCACGAGATCAGTTTAGAAAACGAGCCGCGATAGCAGCGAGTTTTCTAAAGAGCGAGTGCGGCAAAAGGCCTTATGAAACGAGTTTTTTATACTATTTTTTCTATTTTGCATTTTTTACATTAATAAATTTAAATTATTTAATTTGAAAGTTCAGAATTTTATTTTTATATAAAGCATGCAGTTGGTCACATTGATATTTGACATTTTCAAATTTAAATCTTGCTATCTGGGAAGTATATTATATTACATATTATTTATTAATTTTCGTTAACATTACTTGATATTTCATTTAAAAATATAAACATGAGTGACATAGAAACATATAGATGTTGTTGTCAATTGTATACAATATACGTTGTTTGTGTAGAATACGGACATATATCATATCTGTCAAATGTACATAAATTCTTAAGATCAAATGACAGCAATGATATTTATTTCTGTGTTCGAACAACGGCAACATTGAAAAATGAAAAAAAGCGTATCGAAATGAAGCTCATTTCGATACTGTTTTGGGTTTCATAATGAGTTCATTTCGAACGCAAACTAGAAAAAGGTAATTTTATTCACTAATAAAGTGCTTTTTCTATAGAAGATACGACAAAATGTTATTAAGAAAAATTTCTCAGATTGATAAATTATGCAAGTATGAAAAATTCACTACAATTCAATTACATTTTGGCCCTAAAAATTTGGAACTTTTGATGAATTACAAATCAAGTTCTTTTTTGATTTTCAGTTAGACATTTATACAAATTTTTCAGATTCGCGCCTTGGTGCTATTCGGCGGTAACCCTGTATATTTTAACGAGCATTTTCTTGCACTACTTTCCAGCCAGGAACGTCATTTGTCATATACATAAGTAGCTCTTTTTCGAAACTTTTAAGTCAAACTTTCGGCACACCAATTTATTCTGTTCAACATTTACATACAGGATGTAAATGAAATACAGCGACGTACGCTAATATATAAGACAACAATTCAAATCTACAAAAAAATTTATTGATCGAAACGTTAATTTTTGCGGAAATTTAGAAACACAAACTTTTCAAATACGGAATCTAAATAAATAGAAATTATATGTTTATATGTTGTCGTTTCGACAAACAGGCATTTATTTGCTTAAGTTCACAAAAAAAATCCATTTCACATTTCAGTAATGCAATACGTGTTTGTGTGAAAAGATAAACAAACATGTATTCATTCACTTCCTAGATATAAATTTTCTTGTGATCAGCTGTTCTGTTGTTATTTATAAGTAGGTCAATGGCCTGACCTTTGTAATATCCCGCAAAAAATTAAATATCGAGTTTCTTTAAAAATATTAAATGGTATAGGTTTTGTAGTGATGAAATTTGTAATTTAGTTGTCTTAATATTAAATTAATATTAAATAACATTTGTAATTTTTAATTGAATGTTCGATTTTTTCTGCTCTATTTGTCTATTTCTTTCCCCTAAAAAGGGCAGATTTATGTGAAATAAGTGGAATGCTTTAAGGAGGTGTTCAACGTGGATGCAATTTGTGTAAATACAAGCTTCCAACGATCGGTAAACTTTCGAAGTACATGATTTAACACGGTTAGGTCTTCACGGATATAGGCCGTAGCTTGAAAAATTGGTTGCCGAAGATCGTCTTCGTTGACAATATCAGTGCCATTATAAACTGAACCTTTCATGGAGCCCCATGCACGTGATAGGCATGTAACAAATTCCTTCGAAGTATATTATGGACTGTTGTGTGTGCGAAACGCTTACCTGTCTCGCAGTCGCTCGGGTATGTTTGGATTTTTATTTACAATATCTAAACTTGTTATTTCACATCTACTACCCCACGTGGTCTTTCACGGCCATAGCCTTCATAATTTGGATGCAATGTACCGCGATCTCTCAATCTGTACACAGTTTGTAAAATTAAATCATTTGATGGACATCTTCGGTTCGGAAACCGCCCTCCATAAATACGTCTAGTAGCTCTAAAATTCCAACCTATTTTACCGTATAGTAAGACGATATCTCTTAATTCGTGATTTGAATATGCCATGGAAGTTGATAACAGACTGACTTCTGACTTACAGTATGCATAATCGCATCTACAACTCCCACCATCACGCTTCATTAGGGGTAGTGCTGCAGTTATAAAAGAGTACTAAAGTTACTAGAGTCGACTCGAGCCACATGCATCTTTGATCTCGTTCGAGATAGAGTCTTCGTGCATTGGCATTTTATGCTTAATATTATTACAGCTATTACATATTAAAGTATATCGCCATATTTCGTTTACACCCTGTATATGCTTAAGGGGAATTTTGGGAGGTTTGTGTTCAAAACGATTTCTTCAAGAATAATAAATATCGATAGTGACATATTTGGATAGCTGTCGTAAAAGACCTATAAAAGTCTATTATGAATTAATATTTTTTCTCGAAATAATTACAGCAGAATTTACCTAAAAATGCTCGAATTTCTAGTCGCTTTTTTGAACGCCACAACCGAAAATGGCTTCGTACATAATTCTTATAGGTCTATATCAATTCCGAGTTTCATTCATAATTCATATAGGTCTATTTCAATACTGAGTTTCACTCAAATCGGTGTCTCCTGGTTGAAGAACTTTCTTTATAAGATAGACACGTGTCAAGTGGCTACAATTCACAATTCTATACATGGTACTGGAACGTATGTTGCCGTTAACATAATTCAATCTTGTATCTTGAGTTGTTGTTTGGGCTATTTTCATCGTTTGTGGAACATTGATAGTCCAACGTTTCGGCAGTACGTCTTCTGCCGTCATCAGGGTAGTCCCGAGAAGGACTGTTTCTTGCCAAACTTGTCATTTGTAACGACTTTATCTGGCGGTATGCGTCTTCCCTATTTTTTTAGTTGAAATGTCCTGTGCTCGGTTTGAACCCGGTCGATAATTTCCGAATATCAATATACCATACACTTTTACCACTCAACTAATTAGGGGGACTACCCTGATGACGGCAGTAGACGGACTGCCGAAACGTCGGACTATCAATGTTCTACAAACGATGGAAATAGCCCAAACAACAACTCAAGTTATACTCCATCGTCAACAATTACACGTCATGAGTTTCAATCTTGTATGATTATTATGATTAATTACGTTCACACAGAGTATACAAACAGTAATACCTGTTTTGGAATATAAAATTCGATTTTTGCATAAATATTTACAACGATATAACAGTAGAACAGAAACGTACGTAGTTTGACAAGGCCACTATTGTAATAGGCACACATATTTAAGTAAATAATAACATATTACAAAAAATAAGTATCTTAACTGGATCAGAGAATGTAATTCACATTCGAAGTTTTTATTCTGCAGGCCTTGTAACAGTAAATTGTAGCTTAGTTATCTAGTACCTATATCATAAATTATGATATATTGTTTTCTATCACAAAATATACAAGATTTACAGTATTGGAAGTCATTTGGAACGGTTTAAATATCACAGAAATAAAAATGATGGTTTATGTAAAAAATATTACATAATATTTAAATGTATATACATTTATATATATATATATATATAAAGAAATTGCTGTATTCTAAGAAGGTGTAATTGATACTTTGCCCTTGGATTTTCACTAACATGATCCGTTTCGGAAGTTTAAAACTAGGTCATTGAATATATAGTATCGACTGCAGCGGATACTATAACATAAATAACAAAGATTTTTTAATGATAAGCAAGGTTCACTTCTTATTTTTCACATGAAAATCGTTTAAAAAGGTCATGTATACAAAGTAAACATAATATGAAGAAGAAAAAAGAAAAAGTTGGAAGAAAACAAGGATAATATATCAATTCTCTTTTATAGTAAACTCTAGCGAGTTTTTCCGAATCGTCAATAAAATCACATAAAATCGTGAGTAAAGGTCTAAAATCGGCAGTAAAGCAGTTCAGTACACTACAATTTTGTATATTGCGGTTTGCGAACATTGATCAATAAACTGACAACTGTCGTCGCAGAGGTGATTTACTTTTCAATCGAATTTCTATAACAGTAGATGTTATAGAAATTCGATTGAAAAGTGTGAGTGACATCGTTATAATGTTTTATTTCTAAATAATTATAGGACAATGGAAGACCAGGGTATGGTAGATCTAACCTGCACACTGCTAGAACTAAAAAATCTTGCAAATGATGCAATGAAGCATTTGTTACCAGCAAAGTCTGCAACTCTGTATGAAAAACAATACAAACATTGTATTAATTGGGCCGATGAACATCATATACTTCCGTCGGCTTATAGCGTTTATAAAACATCAAAACGCAGGGTAGGGTATAAACCGAGAAAGTCTAATGTCTTTACAAGGGA
This sequence comes from Melolontha melolontha, assembly GCA_935421215.2. NCBI lineage: Eukaryota > Metazoa > Arthropoda > Insecta > Coleoptera > Scarabaeidae > Melolontha > Melolontha melolontha. The sequence continues at coordinate 76,595,219 of OW285243.1, read as the reverse complement.
AAATGTAATTAAATTTGTGAAGGAGACTCCTGACAGCAAATATCTTATGTGGAAAGTAATTGGGGTAATTTATCAAATGCATTTTACTAATTATATTCATTTACTTTGCAAGTTTGAATGATTTTTGGTGTACATGTCGTATGAATAAGTCCTAATAATAAAAATCTCAGATTCTAAAACGGAAAAATGAAGACTTTTACAATGCCAAATGTAGATTTAAGTCCACTCAATCTTTATAGAAAATATATTTCACTAAGGCCTCCATATACTCCACACTAATTCCTTTTTGTGTTCTATAATTATGGGAAATATTTCACACAATCAGTTGGAATCCACGCATTTGGGAAAATACCAAAATCTATAGATATGTATTTGCAATCGCCTGGTATAAACTCGTTTTCAGGCCATGTATTTTGTAGAACATCTGCTTCTTCATTAGCCGACACATGTGCTGACTTTTAACAGCATGGAGGTTGGAAAAGTACATGTATCGCGAAGGCCTATGTTGAAACATCTCTGAGTAAAAAACGTGAAATAGCGACTAATGCACTCTAAGGTATAACAGAGTGTACACCGTCAACTTCAATGACAAGTAATTTAAGTTTAAGGTCAAATAACCAACTCCAACTAATAAATATTTTCAAACATTTGTTACATTCGTAATTCCTTATTCTTATCTTATTTTCTTATCGTTGTGCCCCGCTATATTATTTTCCATTTGTGAGTTTATAATTCATTCAACGCGTACTGCCTCGCTCTCTGGGCTAATATTTTATAACCTTATCGCCCCCTTGCCGTTTGCGATTGGATTTCGGCGTGTAGGTCATTCGTACAGAGGTCGATATCGAATCCAGTTGGCAGTAGTAGTGTATGTCTTTTCGTATAAGAGGAAGTTTAGTTTTCACGAAAACTACGACATTTTGAGTTTTAGTCGTGTATGCGGATCCTATCGATCCGCATACTAATATTTGTATACGAATATTTGTATTTCCTTAGAAGTGTTTGGTAATGTTTATGTTTAATTGTTAATGTTAAAATTTTAATTTTTTTTTATATACCGTGTGAACTCAATATACAGAGTGATCATATTTTTTAACAAGATATTTTTTGTTTTTTATGGTTGTTACTGGATACCATTTTCATTTAATGTTGTCTTTTGTTTATTTGTTAATGTTCGAGTTAACTATTTTCTAGCCTTTTCTTGACCTTTTTTTTTTCTTTAACAAGTTTGAACATGAACGCGGTCGTTCATTTTTCTTTTCAGATTGTAGGTATCCTGGTGTTATCCATTTCGCCGTTTTGGATTTTGCTTTCATATTTAGTAGTCTGTAGGCGCATGTGCCTACGATCGCGTGATCCCCTTTCTCAGTTTTCAGATTTGAGCTTCCGTAAGTAAAATTGAGTGGCGCTGCCTACCATCTTTTATTTAGTCACCCACGCCGTCTCCACTGCCTAAGGGCATATATAATCAATAGAAGCTCCCATACTATTGTGCGATACGACTTTGGTTTCGGTCGGTTTCGATCCGATTTTGGCCATCTTCAGAACGCCATCGCTGCGCCTGCGCACGTAGGTAGCACATTACGAATGGTCATATTACAATTAACATAAATAGATAAGCTTTTCCGTTTCTTCTTTGTTTATAATTTTTTGCATCAATGATAATAACCTAACCTTAGAAAACAGTTTTACACATATTTTCTCCAATTTTGCGATTTAGAAAAAAATTTAATATGCACCTCGTCACTAACGTTATTTTTCATCACTAGAATTGTTAGATTTTCCCCACATTCCAGGATCCTACTTAGTACAAGTTAATATATAGGGTAAACAAGGGTGAGATGGTGAAAGAAATTTCATATGCCAATATATTTTTTAAATTTCAGGATTTGTAAAAAATACATTTGTAGGTACATTGGAAACGAACAACAGAATCAATATTCTATTCATAAAACTCAAAAAATATTCAACACAAAAAGTTATAAAAAAAATAAATACTATTAATTCATCATCTCACCCATACCACCATGGGAGAGTTGGTGAACGACACTTGGGTGAGATGGTGAAATTTAAAAAGATGAAATGTTACTCGTCAACACTTAATAATTAAACTGAAATAACCTTATCTTACGGAACACAGACATTATAAATGTTTCTCGGTTTGTCAGTCAAACCGTTGGTGGTTAAAACATTACCTAACAATTCGAAATAGTTTGTCACACTTTCTTTATTCATTGCTCTAGCTCGAGCCAAAGAAATGCCATCTGCTTTTCGTATGGTAAGATCCGAATGTCTGCGTAAAAATGAATGCAACCAGTCGAGACTAGCCATTTCCTTATCTTTGTTGAATTTGTGTTGTAGGCCAAGTTGCTGTGCAAATTTGTGCGCTATTGATCGAACTTCGCTTCGTGTCGGGGAAAAACCAAACCTCTGCATTTTCTTAATATGCATAACTAATTTTTGTTCATTATGCTCTCCTAAAAATGATGTCGGCCCCATTTGTTTTTTAATGAGACACCCACTTCTCATTCTACGTTTAAGCGTCGACCAAGGAACACTAAACATATTTGCTGCTTCATTTAAGCTGTGTCCTTCCTTCACTGCTTTTACGGCATTTTTTAGTTGCTCTTCCGTCCACTCACCTCTTGTTGATCCTCTTTTTCTCTTATAAAAAGTCGGCATATTGAACTAAAAAGAAAAATTTCCATGTTTTCATTGTTTTCAAATTGTTTTTTAGAACTGTTTTCTGTTAAGTTTACTTTTTAGGTACAAAATGTGCAACAAGTAGCCATTCGCAAAGATACAATTACCAATTTACTACACAAATTTCTTGTAAAATATTCGCCGTCTCTCCCAATATGTCTCGCCACCATCTCACCCAATTCGCATGGGTGAGATGGTGAACGGCAAAAAAACATAAACATGAAGCATTCGGCGGTATTTTTAGGTTAGGTGATCTAAATATATCCCAGAATACAAAAATATAATAAAATAATTGCAATATCGGCACCTATTTTTATTTAGATACGGATTAAAGCTGGCTTACCGAAAATTTTTAGGTCGATGTTAAAAGCATTTCTGGATTTATTCACCACGTTTTTGCAAAACAACAAATTCGACGATTTTAAAGCACGCTGGTAACTACAACTGTTACTTTACAACTACAGGAGCCGACATCTAGTGATACATCATTGAAATATTTCAGTTCACCATCTCACCCGATTCACCATCTCACCCTCGTTTACCCTACGTACGAACGTTTTCAAAACACATCGAGATTGTTAAAGGATACGTGTTAATGGAGTCGGCACAAGTAGTAGACGAAGTGAAAATATTGCTACACAATATAGACGACACAAAGAACGTTCGCTTAGTAGAAAGGTTCAATAGTGTTTTGAACAAAGATATTGATTTTACTAGATTAAGATAAATTTGTAATGATGCATCTACAGATCCGTTATCTATTTATAAAGATTGTTTTAATTATGCGTCTGGTACATCCGTAGATGTCGAACGATCTTTGTCAAATTATAAGAAAATTTTCTCACCACGGTGAACATTGCTTACCGAGACAAATATAGAAACTTATCTAATGGTTAGGGACCGGATACCAGAGGCTAATGATTCATCGACCACGGGCGTACTATTTAAAATTTGTATTTTTAAAGAGTTTTTAATTTTATTTATATAATTGGAAAACAAATGGGTGATGATCTATAAAATACGAAATACATTTTTATTTGCTCACTTTGTAGTTCAAGTTGAGTAAAGGAGTATTAATATTAATTGCAATACTTTCTCAAGGTTCTCTTCTGTAAAATTTGTTCTCTTTGAATGAAATACATCCTCATAGATAGAAAACGTCCTTGCTATATTCCAACTGGTTATAGGTGCATACTGGAAGCGTATTTAGCAGTTAGATTTTGAAACATTGTCCCCATACACAATTGCCACAATGTTATTAAATCTGGATTTCTATTAAAAACTGTGTCTGACTTTTGCCGAAGGCCACATCCGAAGTCACTTGGAATATTTTTCAAATTATTAATAGCCACATCTAATGTGGTTAATCCACAATTTAATTTGAGATTTTTATTTTCAAAATAAGTGATTAGTTTTGTTAACAGTTAAAACAATGAAAAAACAGAAACTAACTCACCGTACTTTATTTATCTTACGCAATATAAACTAATAAAGTAAATTATAAAAACTCCTCACGCTTCTATTTACGTCCATGAAGAAAGGAATTTAACTGTAATATTAAAGTAATTGCGTCACAATTCAACGACAGAATGAATAGTGCTATTCAATAACTGCGTGTTGTACTTAGCGATGTTATAGACTATTTACATAGCCCATCGTAATTTCAGTCTGATGCGTCCGATCTGTAGTTATAATTTCTTACGGACACGCCTTCTTTACAAAGCGTAATGTATATTGAAAACATTTGTGCATATTAGCATATACTAAGTAGGACTATGGAATGTGAGGAAAAATAACAACTCTAATTATAATAAATAGACATCGTCTATATTGTGTAGTAATGTTTTCACTTCGACCGCTATTTGTACCGACGCCACTAACGACAACCGAGTATTTTGCAATTTTTCAATAGCACTTAAACGAATCAACTGAAGGGATGGAAACCTCTTGGTGAAACATTGTAAAAAGGAAGGAAAATAAAACGCACTAGGTATTATTTCACAATGATTATATTTAACTCTATGTATACATTTTGTCTTGCGAAACTAACTGTGTTATTTTCAAACTCCTGATGATGTCGCACGTCGAAATGTATAAATAGAGTTAAATATAATCATTGTGAAATAATACCAAGTGTGTTTCATTTTTCTTAATAGCACTTAACTTCAATACGCTTAACCAAAATATAAACATATGTCCTGCATATACGACCTTACACAATGCATACAATGAACCTGATTATCTTCAAATTCGCAATCTTTCTTTTGTAACCGGGTGTGTCTCGTAAAAAAAAAAAACTTTTCGTAAACATCTCTTACAATAAGTAATTTTTTTGTTAATACTTAAATCTTATCGGACTGTATATATTAACAAAAATGCTGATTTGTAATTTCATACGGACACCTGTTCTTTATAAAATCCGATGTCTTTTGAAAACGTTCGTACGTATATATTAACTTATACTGAGTAGGATCCTGGAATGTAGGGAAAATCAGACAACACTATTTATAATATAATTCGAAAAAATATATATACTTAATAATTTATTATGTTATGCCGTTATTCCTAGATAACCTACATATTTGAAAGTAAAATATAGGATATGTTTATTTTATGTTATACAAATTCGATATTTTACAGCACACTGATTTATACATGAAATATATGAGGTTTGAAAATCAGTTATAATGAGCTATTTTTAATACTGTTTACTAAATAAACCTAAATTCAAGAGTAAGCACGTTGAAAAGACGCAATTCTTTGAAGGGTGGTTAAATCTATTTGTAACAGACACTTATTTACGTTGTATGGAATCAGTACCAAAACATACTTCTATTTTCAATATTTTCTTTAAGCCTATCTGTGGGTGTTATTGACGGCTCCTATTCTAAAATAGCTTTGTAATACCAATTAGTGAAAGATCAAAAATGAAGCTCTTTAAATAATGTAGTACTATGAAGTAATAAAGAAGATGTAAATATTTAAATTCCATTATACCTTGATGGTGATTTCCAAATCTTTATGATTTTATAGGTGCATTTATCAATAAATTTAAGAAAATATTTTCTTAAAATTATTATGAATTTAATCCAGAAGACTTTTAAAATAAATATTATATTAAAGTATATAAAATAGGTCATCTGCATATATAAATTTTCGTAATTTTGTATAATTAAATATTGTCTACGTCTGTGGATTTTTTTATGTTGAGCTAGGTCAACGTTGCCCAGAGTATACCACGAGAAGATAATCCACACTTCCACCCACTAACAGAATTAAAACTAATCAAAAGGAAGAAAAAAGCAACAAAATTGTCACATTGACATTTAATTATAAAAATTTAACCTTTTCCTAGTAAAAATATAAGTCAGGCAAAAAACTATAATTACATCTTAATTCAATGTACTCCTGAACATGTACATTTACGAGCGTAAAGCATTTTGTCATATCGTACTTCACTATCATTCGTTTAGGTCCGACTTGAATTTCGGCACACCAAGAGATCAATACCGTAGGGCAATGACGTCATAGGGTATACGGTTTGTAATGAATTTTATCAATGGCCGTAGTGAATCGAGCTGCTGAAGGGAGATAAGGTAAAATAGAATAAAACGAAACGCCGTGCCGCCTACGTCGTACGAAATCATCACATGCGTCACCTGATTAAACGGAACCTGTTTGCGTATATACATAGCGATATATTAATGAAATCGTTAATCATATGAAGCTAAAGATATGATTGCCCTAATTTTATGGGATAACCCTCCAAATATTGATTAATAAAAATTGTGTTTTAATGTGAGGGTAATAACTTATTAATAATAACTAATTAATAATAAGCATATGTGAAGATGATAGGCACATTTTAAGCATACACTTTTCGTTTTTAACTCAAAATAATAATAATAATAATAATAATAATAATAATAATAATAATAATAATAATAATAATAATAATAATAATAATAATAATAATAATAATAATAATAATAATAATAATAATAATAATAATAATAATAATAATAATAATAATAATAATAATAATAATAATAATAATAATAATAATAATAATAATAATAATAATAATAATAATAATAATAATAATAATAATAAAAGAAAATTTTTTTCTTTCATTTGAATTCGTTTAATTTTCTTAATTTGTTGCTTTAATCTGTTGTTTTAATAATTATGGTTAGAACACGGTCTCATTACCTAGATGTATCATTACAAGACACAGCTAATGAGACCGCTAGTATAACATCTTTTAATGAAACGTTAGCAAGCACTAGTACAGGCCCAGATGTTGCTGAAATGCTCACATCTCAGCCCACTAGGTCTGGTCAACATCGAAGAAGGAGAATTTTATGGACAAACGAAATGAATGAGTTCTTAGTTCGATGTTATTTCTTGCTAACGAAAATAAACACACTGAATGTGCCATATGGGACTGAATTACATAGAAAAGTAATTGAAAAGTTCCCAGAACTCAAAAATAAAACCATACAAAATGTATTGGATCAGCGTAGATCTATATTTGTCAATAATAGATTACCTCCAGAAGTCATTGATGGAATAAGAAATGAGGTTTCTGTAGAATTGGAGATTGAGAATATAAATGATAATCAACAAACGCTGATCCAAGAAGAGGGAAATAATGTAGACGTGAATATAGATAAAGATATTGAAGAAATAGTCAATTCTCAATCTACTATAGCGGACGAACATCAAAGGAAAAGAACTTCTTGGACGTTAGAAATGAAGAAGTTTATGCTCAGATGTTATTACACAATAACAAAATTGGGAACAGTTAAAATACCTTATGGAGCAGAGTTACATAGACAGGTAACTGAAAAGTTCCCAGAGTTGGCGGATAAAACCATTCAAAATATCTTAGATCAAAGACGATCTATATTCATTAATAATAGATTGTCAGCGGAAATAATTAATCAAGTGAGACAAGAGGTTTCCTTAGAAATTGGTATGAGTAGTAATGATGAAGTGGAGGTTGAAGAACAGATTAACCCGTTTTTAGATGAATTAATAGTCTTGCCCGTACAGGAAAGTAGATTTCATTTAGAGTTTGAGAATAATTTTCTTAAATATCATGGAGTTGTACCTAGTAAGAAGCCGCATCTAAAAAAGCTTATTTACCAAAAGGGCACATCTGATATTATAAACGAGGTAAACGGCATTATTGAGACAAAAATAAAAAATAGCACAACACTGGAAGAGCTCCACAGTTTAATATATACAGGTGCATGTACGGTTTTGATATTAAATGATCAAAATATAGACACCGTAGAAATGGAATTCGATAGTAGGTATAAAACTCCTTGTTGGGAAAAACGATTGACATGGAAAATTGAAAATCTGAGACGGGAAATTGGAATATTAACTCAAAGCTTAAAGGACAATGCTAGCGCGAGGGTTAAGAGAGATGCAGAGGTTATATTGAGCTGTTATGTTTCACCTGAAAACTCCAATGTTGTAGAAATTTTAGATTTATTAAAGCAGAAATTAGCGGCATATGCAAAGAGGTTGAAACGATATAAAATCAGTAATACTCGAAGACAGCAAAATAAACAGTTCGCTAGAAATCAAAAATTATTCTATCGTGGCTTGAGTGATACAAATCCTGGACAACAGGTTCAGTTACCAACGAAAGACAAAATATCAGATTATTGGTCTGGAATATGGAGTACGCCGGTGCAACATAGAAATGCAAAATGGCTGACGGATGAAAGAAGGAAGGTAAGTAACGTTAGGACAATGATAAATTGGCGGATTGATTCAAAAGATGTGAAAAGAGCAATCCAAAAAGCAATGAATTGGAAATCACCTGGACCAGATAAAATACAAAATTTCTGGTTAAAAAAATTTACATCGACGCACCTGCAACTTGCTAAGTGCTTCCAATTATTGCTAGAACAACCATCCGAACTGCCAGAATTCATGACCGAGGGAAACACCTTCTTAATTCCGAAATCTAATGTATCTGCGGAAGATCCCTCTAAATATAGACCAATTACATGTCTTCCTACGTTATACAAGATGTTCACCTCGATTATATCTGAAAAGATATATGCCCACTTGGAGAATAACAACCTTTTAGAAGAGGAACAGAAAGGATGTAGAAAAGGATCAAGAGGCTGCAAAGAACAGCTCCTGATTGATTCAGTTGTGATGAAGAATGTGGTGAAAGCAAAAAAAAATCTCTACATGGCATATATAGACTATCAGAAAGCGTTTGATAGTGTACCTCACTCGTGGCTGGTAGAGATTCTTAGGTTATATAGGATTGAGGAGCATCATATTAACTTTCTTAGTTACGCCATGACTAAATGGAAGACAAGTTTGTTAATGAAAACCCCTACAGAAAGTATTGATGCAGGTAAGATCAGTATTAAAAGAGGCATATTTCAGGGAGACGCTTTGAGTCCACTGTGGTTTTGTTTAGCCTTGAAACCGTTAACAACTTTGTTAAATTCCCTAAATAAGGGATGTAATTTACAACAACCTGTCGTACAAATTAGTCACCTTTGGTACATGGATGATCTCAAATTGTATGCTAGGAAAAAGAATCATCTTCGCGATCTCCTAAACTGTGTTGGCCGTTATAGTAGAGATATCCAAATGAAATTTGGATTGGAAAAATGCAAAATAAGTTGCATAGAAAAGGGACAATGGGTTGAACATCGTGGGTTCGAAGTGGAAGGCGGACAAGGACTAGTTATTGGAATGGAGAGCAACGACTATTATAAGTATCTTGGTTATTTACAGGCTAGAGGAATAGAACACAATATTGCAAAAGAATCAGCGAAAGATCAGTATTTCTCTAGGCTGCGATCGTTGTTGAAAACCAGATTGTCGGCAAGAAATATGTCCAAGGCAATAAACAGCTTTGCAACTTCCGTACTTACTTATGGATTTGGAATAATTAACTGGACTGATACTGAACTTGAAGCAATAGACATCAAGACAAGAGTAGAAGCCAGAAAATTTAGAATTCATCACCCACGTAGTGCGATCGAAAGGTTCCACCTACCAAGAAGAGAAGGGGGTAGAGGAATACCGAGTGCTTATTGCAGGCATTATACACAGGTAAATAATTTACGAGAGTACTTTCTGCAAAAGTCGAAAGAAAGTAGATTGCATAATGCGATTGCTCAAATGGACAATTTTACGCCACTCAAACTGGCTAACAATGAATTCAATCCATCCACGAGAATCTTAAGTATACCCCAACAGAAAGAGAGATGGAAAAATAAATCTTTGCATGGCAAGTATCCGTTAACAATTGGATCTGAAAATTTTGACACCTCAGCGTCGCAGGCATGGCTGTATACAGGTAACCTGTTTGCAGAAACAGAGGGATTCATAGCCGCCATCCAAGATCAAGTAATTCCAACACGCTCCTATAGGAAAAAGATTCTTAAGGAGAATTTATCTGACATTAAATGTCGTGTATGCGCAGATAAGGAAGAAACAATTGATCATTTGATGGCAGGCTGCTCTGTACTTGCCCCCAAACAATATCTCGAGAGGCACAACAGGGTTGCAAAAATATTACACCAACTGCTCAGACAGAAGCACTTGTCGTATTCTGAAAATGTCCCGTATTATGAATATGAAGCACCTTCAGTTTGCGAGGACGAAAATTCTCGATTATATTGGAATCGCCAAATAATCACAGATAAAACAATTCCCAACAATATTCCAGATATAATACTGACACTGAAGAAGGACAAGGTAACGTACATCATTGACATTGCTGTTCCGTTGGCAAAAAACACTGCAAGGAACTATAGTGAGAAGGTAAATAAATATTTACCTCTCAGCGACGAAATCAAGAGTATGTGGAAGATGGACAAGGTCCTAATAGTCCCAATTGTGATTGGCGCAACTGGAGAAATTCCACAGAAATTACACAAGTCCATAAATACTTTGGATCTCTACCAAAAACTTTATTTAAAAATGCAAAAAAGTGTCTTGTTAGACACGGCTGCAATAATACGTCGCGTGCTGAACTGAAATTGCAGCGCGCGAACGCGGCCAACGTGGCCGGGAGGCGAAATGACGGAACGGGTGGGGTGCTGATGTGGTCCTCTACTGGGTGGTAGCCTAGCATATGCGCTACCAAACTCTAGGGGGGTCTGCCCGATGGGCGGGCAGGTGCCATTCCGCCTTTCCAGCAGGGGAGAGAGGAACCAAGCTACGCGGCGCAAAACACGGCGCCGCGCAATGCACACACCACTGGGGTCGGTCCTGGGCGGCAACCTTGCCAGGCTGGCGTGAACAGCACACACACGCTCGACGTGTGTGCAGTGCCCCCGCAATGGCGGAAAACGTTAAGATGGCACAAAGTGTGACCGTCGTCGACCAAAGTAGCCGCTAAGAGTGTTCCATTGGTTGGCGATGAGCAACCCCGTGCAGGCTGCGCTTCGCGTGTCTGGGCCTTGCCTCGATGGGGCGGGGGTCGGGCCGTCGAAGTACTGCATGGAAAAGTAAAGAAGTTGCCGGGAAAGGGTTGGCGGCCCTGCGCAACGGCTGGTTCTCCGATCTCTCAAAATTAGCGCGACGGGACACTAAACACATGCACGAGTGCGCTAAAATACAACACCCCTACACTTGCGCGCTCGCACAAACACAAAACCACACACCCAGAGAGAGAAGCAAGCTGCCAGCAGCGGACAACACGTAAGTTGACACCCTGAAAGTACTGGTAAGTATCTACTATAATCAATATTCATATAAAAATAATGAATGCTAGATAACTATGCCACCCATCTTGTTCGAATGAACCGATGGGGTAAGATAATGGCAACCAAGAGCGAATAGTTCTTGTGAGTGAAAGAGATAATAATAATAATAATAATAATAATAATAATAATAATAATAATAATAATAATAATAATAATAATAATAATAAATGAAGCACAAACATGGCATGCTTCAGTAGAAACAAAAGAACGCAGGCGAGGATGTTGTTGAGATACCATCATCTCAACCCACTTCGTCTCAACATAACAACTAAAGCGCCGGACCCTATGGGCCGTGAAAATGAACACCCCTACATGGTGGGAGGTGTTATTATCAGCTTACTAAGAATGAAGCATGCCATATGGAGGAGAGCTGCATAGTTAGGTTACGGAAAAATACCTGGAAATAAGAAATAATAAACAACAATAATAATAATATTATGATAGTTATGTCAGCCATCTTGTTCTCACGAACCGATGGGTTAACACACTGGCAACCAAGGACAAATTGAATGTTCTTGTGAATGGAGGAAATAATAATAATAATAATAATAGTAATAATAATAATAATAATAATAATAACAATAATAATAATCTGCGTGCAGCTGACAACACATATGTTCACACCTTGAAAGTACTGGTAAGTATCTACTATAATCAATATTCATATAAAATAAATGAATGATAGATAACTATGCCATCCATCTTGTTCGAATGAACCGATGGGGTAAGATAATGACAACCAAGAACGAATGGTTCTTGTGAGTGGAAGAGATAATAATAATAATAATAATTATTATAATAATAAGTAATCAAGTAATTCCAACGCGTTCCTATAGGAAAAAAATTCTTAAGGAAAATTTATCTGACATTAAATGTCGTGTGTGTACAGATAAGGAAGAAACAATTGATCATTTGATGGCAGGATGCTCTGTACTTGCCCCAAACAATATCTCGAGAGGCACAACAGGGTTGCGAAAATAATACACCAGCTGCTCAGACAGAAGCACTTGTCGTATTCTGAAAATGTCCCGTATTATGAATATGAAGCACCTTCAGTTTGCGAAGACGAAAATTCTCGATTATATTGGAATCGCCAAATAATCACGGATAAAACAATTCCCAACAATATTCCAGATATAGTACTGACACTGAAGAAGGACAAGATAACGTACATCATTGACATTGCCGTTCCGTTGGCAAAAAACACTGCAAGGAACTATAGTGAGAAGGTAAATAAATATTTACCTCTCAGCGACGAAATCAAGAGTATGTGGAAGATGGACAAGGTCCTAATAGTCCCAATTGTGATTGGCGCAACGGGAGAAATCCCACATAAATTACACAAGTCCATAAATGTTTTGGATCTCTACCAGAAACTTTATTTAAAAATACACCTGGCTAGGCTGCCGTTAACAGCACACACACGTTCGACGTGTGTGCAGTGCCCCCGCAATGGCGGAAAACGTTAAAATGGCACAAAGTGTGGCTGTCGTACACCGAAGTAGCTGCTACGAGTGTTCCCTCGGTTGGCGATGAGCAACCCCGTGCAGGGTGCGCTTCGCTGGTCTGCGCCTTGCCTCGATGGGGCGGGGGTCGGGCCGTCGAAGTACTGCACGGAAAAGAAAAGAAGTTGCCGAGAAAGGGTTGGCGGCCCTGCGCAACGGAGTCTCCGATCTCTCAAAATTAACGCGACCGGTCACTAAGCATACGCACGAGCTCGCCAACATACAACACCCTACACTTGCGCGCTCGCACAAACACAAAACCACACACCCAGAGAGAGACGCAAGCTGCCAGCAGCAACCAACACACAAGTTCATACCCAGAAAGAGACACAAGCTGCAAGCAGCGGACAACACATATGTTCACACCTTGAAAGTACTGGTAAGTATCTACTATAATCAATATTCATATAAAATAAATGAATGATAGATAACTATGCCATCCATCTTGTTCGAATGAACCGATGGGGTAAGATAATGGCAATCAAGAACGAATGGTTCTTGTGAGTGGAAGAGATAATAATAGTAATAATAATAATAATAATAAACGCGGGCAACGTGGGCGGGAGGCAAAACGACGGAACGGGTGGGGTGCTGACGTGGCCCTCTATTTGGTGGTAGCCTAGCATATGCGCTACTAAACTCTAGGGGGAGGGGGTCTGCCCGATGGGCAGACAGGTGTCATTCCGCCTTTCCAGCAGTGGAGAGAGGAACCAAGCTACGCGGCGCAAAACTCGGCGCCGTTTAATGCACACGCCACTACGACCGGTCCTGGGCGGCAACCTGGCCAGGCTGTTGTAAACAGCACGCACACGCTCGACGTGCGTGCAGTGCCCCAGCAATAGCGGAAAATATTAACAGGGCACAAAGTGTGACGTTGTCGACCGAAGCAGCCGCTAAGAATGTTGCCTCGGTTGGCGACGAGCAACCCCATGCAGGCTGCGCTTTGCGGGTCTGCACTTTGCCTTGATAGGGCGTGGATCGGGCTGTCGAGGCACTGCATGGAAAAGTAAAGAAGTTGACGAGAAAGGGTTGGCGGCCCTGCTAAACGGCTGGTTCTCCGATCTCTCAAAATTAACGCGACCGGACACTAAACACACTAACATACAACACCACTATACTTGCGCGCTCGCACAAACACAAAATCACAGACCCAGAAGGAGACGCAAACTGCCAGCAGCAAACAACACACAAGTTCACACCCAGATAGAGACACAAGTAGCCAGCAGCGGACAACACATAAGTTAACATAAGTATATATGTATATATATATATATATATATATATATATATATACGCAAACTTGTGATAGTGTCTGTATACATATAGACACACGAGCGCCTGTTTATTGGTAAGTATATAGTACAATAAATATTAATATAATAATAATTTTAATATAATTAAATGTTAGATTAGGATGCCAACCATCTTGTTCAAACAAACCGATGGGGTAAGATAATGGGAACCAAGAACGAATGGTTCTTTTGAGTGGAAGAGATAATAACAATAATACTAATAGCAATCATTTTCTTAGTTCCGCCATGACTAAGTGGAAGACATGTTTGTTGATAGTAACTCCTATAGAAAGCGCAGATACAGGTAAAATCAGTATTAAAAAAGGCATATTTTGGGTAGACGCTTTGAGTCCATAGTGGTTTTGTTAAGCCTTGAAACCATTAACAACTCCGTTAAATTGTCAAAATAAGGGATATAATTTACAACAGCCTGTCGCACAAATTAGCCACCCTTGGAAATGGATGATCTTAAATTGTACGCTAAGAAAAAGAACCATCTTCACATCATCTCCTAAACTACGTTGATCGTTACAGCAGAGATATCTAAATGAAATTTTGTTTGGAAAAATTCAAAATAAGTTGCTTGGAAAAGGGGCGGTGGATTAAACATCGTGGATTCGAAGAAAATGCGCGACAGACTATATTAAATCCTTAGAAGTTTGTTTGTAAATAATTTATTTGTGTTGTATATTTTTTATTTTTGCGTATATTTTTGGTATGTACAGATGTGGTTAGATGCCATACATAAATAATCATTCACTAGGGAAGAAATCACAAAACTACACGTCGTGGAGAGGTAAAATGACAAGACCCAAATGAACTTGTTTCCACGCTATTGGACAATGAAGAAGAGCCCAAAAATCCGCAGAGATTTAAACCTACTAATCTAACAAATCGATTCTCTTCAAATTATTATATTTATGTATTAAATAAATAACAAATAATTATGAAAATATGAAGTGATACCCAAAATTTGCTCTATTTAAATTCCAGAATAACTGAATTTCTTTCACCTTCTTTGCAGTGAAAATTGTTCCATTGAGAGTGCAAACACCGATTCTAGCGCCTTTGTTTCGAAAACATTCTGAAAATCTTGTTTTGTTAATGTATTTAGCACCGTCAATGATTCAACTTAAATCTTCCCGATAATGCCAAATCTTTTCACCATCGACTTGATTTTAATTTTCTGGAAGAAAAAAAAGTTGCAAGAAACCAAAGTAGACGAATACTCTGGATAAGAAACAACAGTCATGTTGTTTTCGCCAAAAACTGCTGTATCATGAAAGTTGTACGTGACCTCACCATGGCGAGAACACCATCGTACCTGCGCCACTTTTCTGGAGGTTCCTTTTCATATCTTCCCTTAAACGTTTCAGGTAAAATTCTGCATTAATTTTTTGACCTGGAGGTACAAATTTTTTGGGGATAATCCCACCGACAAAAAACGGATCAATTAGGGACTTTTGCTGTGATTTGATCCGGGGTGAAAATGAAAACATATTCTGACGATCGTTGTTTGACTTCAGCATCATTCCTACCAACATAAATTTTGTCAGCTGTGACGACTTTACAAAGAAAATTTGGTTTAGTTCGAAGCTGTTCTTTCTATTTCCTAATGATATCCATTCAATGTTGTTTTTGTACATCACTTGTAATAGCATATGCCATACAATATTACATATGTCTTGGATTTTCTGCTTACAATAATTCGCAACTGTATTCCAAACAATAACGACATATTTTAACTTGATGCTGGTTGATAGTCATACTAAAAATTGTCATCAAGTAATTTTTTGAAACGCTTAAAATAGTCGCAAATTTCTATTTGACCCAGAGCGTCGCCTCAGAATGTTTTCTTTAACATTTTGTGTACTTCTGCGCTAGTCTTACCTAGTTTAAACTAGAACTTGATACAGATTCGCTACTCTCTTAAATTGGCCATTGAAAAAGCATAAACACAAATAGGCACAAGAATGAAACACTGTTTTACCTACAAAGAACTCACAAACTCCACTTAACGGCGTCCATTGAAAATTTTTGGGCATCACCTCGTATAATAGTATCAAAGTTGTAATCTCTATAACACGTTGTATGTAATTAATAAATTTTTAACTTTGTATGAATACAGTTATTACAGTCTCTTTATTTGATTGTTGACTATTTAAATAAAACCTCTTCTGACACAATACAAATAGAAAGTAATTGGCTTGAGCATGGACAAGTTCGGCTACGAATTGAAATTTTAAACGACATTGCGCGGCGATCTTTAATTAGCAAAAGTTGAAATTCACCATGAAATATGAAGAAATAAAAGAATAGGACTACAGCCAATATACAAATATGGTACCGCATTTGTGTTTAAAAATACAAATGATATCAAAGAATTAATGTATATTGTCATTTTCTATGTGACATAATATTCGACATTCAAGATTATGTATTAAACTACTGGTTATGAAGTTGTTTGATCTTTGAACGCTTAACTCGAGCATGTTCAGATAATCTACTGCGGACCTTGATAGAGACATCAAAATTAAGGTCAATGCAAAATAAATTAAGACATACATCAGTTAATTTTAGATTGCTGCAAAAATCACAAACAAACATTAATTAATTCTCGTACCTTATATATATATATATATATATATATAAGATAAACTTAATAAGTCGGCGAGTAAAGGTCTGGTTCATTACTTCAAGGTATATATATTTAAAACAACCCTACATGCTTCGGCAATGATGCCTTTGTCAAGGGAATACAAGATATAAATGACAGAATATAAATGTCAAATAATTAAGTTGCTATGGTTTAAATTATTCAAAGATACATTCCAATAATAATAATAAATCATGCCTTAGTATTCCAAAAAATAGATAGCAAGGTGTGAACATATGTGTTGTTCGCTGCCAGAAGCTTGTGTCTCTTTCTGGGTATGAACCTGTGTGTTGGTTGCTGCTGGCAGCTTGCGTCTCTCTCTGGGTGTGTGATTTTGTATTTGTGTGACCGCGTAAGTGTAGTGTTTTGTATGTTAGTGCACTCGTGTGTGTGTTTAGTGACAAAGGCATCATTGCCGAAACATGTAGGGTTGTTTTAAATATATATACTTTGAAGTAATGAACCAGACCTTTAATCGCCGACTTATTAAGTTTACCTTATCATACCAAGGTCACGAAGATATTATATATATATATATATATATATATATATATATATAATTGAAAAGAAATGATCGACCGTGATATATTATCAAAAATTTATTTAAATTCGGGTAAGCGGTCAATTAAAAAACTCCTTTATTAAATTACCATATATTTCGCAACACTTTGTCGCTTCTTCTGGGGTAACTACAAGATTAATGAGAAAAATAACAAAAAATAAATAAGAGTATAAAACAGTAGTAAAAATACTTACAAAATGTAGAGTTAAAAAATAATAAAATTGACGTACAAAATATAAAAATGATTAGATATAAAAAATAAAGTAACTATAGAAACAAGCCTTAAGAACTTTTAAAAAACATATATATGAAAAGTTAAAACATGAAAAATAAAAAAATATAATGCAATATAAATTAAAACAGCATATGGACCAAATAACAAAACGATTTAAGATCGTCAACTAACAGTCAAACCCAGTATATTAAAATAAATTATACTAAGACCATTAGTATCAGATCTATAATTTATGTTATTTGTCTCCCTGTTGATGTGGACCATTTCTAAAAAGGCTCTTTTTTTATGGTTATTTTCAACGTCTAAGATTTTAACGTCAACAAAATTGAAAGTATGGTCACGATCAAGTGCATGGTCCACCAATGCACAAGATCTCTTAGCAATACGGACATCACTTTTATGTTGAGTACCGCGCTATTTTAGCCACTGTGATGTCTGACCTATATAAACGCCACAACAATAGAATAATACATCAAAATTCAATAAAAGGTCGCTAAACCAATAAAAAGTCTATTATTTTTAATATATATATATATATATATATATATATATATATATATATATATATATAGTAAACCTAATCAGTAGGCGATTAAAGGTCTGTGTATTACTTCAAAATATATGTATTTAAAAAACTCTACATGTTTCGGCTATATACGCCTTTTTCAAGAGAATACAAAATATGAATGACAGGATATAAATGTCAAGTAATTAAGTTGCTATGGTTTAAATTATTCAAAGATACTTTCTAGTAATAATAATAAATCATGCCTTAGTATTCCAAAAAATAGATAACAAGGTGTGAAAATATGTGTTGTTCGCTGCTAGCAATTTGTGTCTCCTTCTGGGTATGAACTTGTGTGTTGGTTGCTGCTGGCAGCTTGCGTCTCTCTATGGGTGTGTGGTTTTGTGTGAGAGCGTAAGTGTAGGGTTTTGTATGTCGGTGCGTTCGTGCGTGTATTTAGTGATCGGTCGTATAAATTTAGAGAGGTCGGATAACCAGCCGTTGCGTAGGGCCGCAAACCCTTTCCCGACAACTTCTTTACAATTCCGTGCAGTACTTCGACGGTCTGACCCCCGCCCCAACGAGGCAAGGCGCAGACAGGCGAAGCGCACCCTGTACGGGGTTGCTCATCGCAACTAAGGGAACACTCTTAGTGGCTATCTCGGTCGACGATGGTCACACTTATGCCATCTTAACGTTTTCCGCCGAAGCGGGGGCATAGCACACACGTCGAACGTGTGTGTGCTGTTAACGGCAGCCTAGCCAGGTTGTCGCCCAGGACCGGTCCTAGTGGTGTGTGCATTGCGCGGCGACGAGATAGCGCCGCGTAGCATGGTTCCTCACTCTTGCTGGAAAGGCGGAATGGCACCTGACTGCCGCCTCGTTGGGGCGGGGGTCAGACCGTCGAAGTACTGCACGGAATTGTAAAGAAGTTGTCGGGAAAGGGTTTGCGGCCCTACGCAACGGCTGGTTATCCGACCTCTCTAAATTCATGCGACCGATCACTAAATACACGCACGAACGCACCGACATACAAAACCCTACACTTACGCTCTCACACAAAACCACACACCCATAGAGAGACGCAAGCTGCCAGCAGCAACCAACACACAAGTTCATACCCAGAAGGAGACACAAATTGCTAGCAGCGAACAACACATATTTTCACACCTTGTTATCTATTTTTTGGAATACTAAGGCATGATTTATTATTATTACTAGAATGTATCTTTGAATAATTTAAACCATAGCAACTTAATTACTTGACATTTATATCCTGTCATTCATATTTTGTATTCTCTTGAAAAAGGCGTATATAGCCGAAACATGTAGAGTTTTTTAAATACATATATTTTGAAGTAATATACAGACCTTTAATCGCCTACTGATTAGGTTTACCATATCATACCAAGGTCACGAAGTTATTATATTTATATATATATATATATACATACATTATTTGTTTAAGTAAGAAAGAAATTTATTTCTTTTAATCCATAATAATTTTAAAATTAACTTCTTAGATCTTACCTTAATACGCATCGAAAAAAAGATCTTAACAAAATTATACCATTAATTAATAGAGCGATTAAACTAACAAACCCAGACTTCAGAACAGAAATTTTATCACAAGCAAAAGATTCTTTAGTAAAAAATAATTATCCCTCTTCATTCATTAACAAAATCCTAAAAACCAAATTATATCAACACTACAACACACATAAA
The DNA here is from genome assembly GCA_935421215.2 of Melolontha melolontha. Lineage (NCBI taxonomy): Eukaryota > Metazoa > Arthropoda > Insecta > Coleoptera > Scarabaeidae > Melolontha > Melolontha melolontha. The sequence continues at coordinate 76,575,274 of OW285243.1, read as the reverse complement.
ACAAATATCACAAATGCCAAGGAAAACAACTCTCAAACTACTTATATATAGTCTCCATACCTTACATAAACAACTTGTCTAAGAAAATAAACAAAATCTTAACACCATATAATATAAAACTAGTTCGCAAAAACTTCAATAATCTCAACAACTTACACTCAAAATTAAAGGGCAAAACACCTATATTAAATAAAACACACGTTATTTATGAAACTGCTTGCAACAACTGCAAAGGCATGTACATCGGCCAAACAATGCAAGATCTACAAGAACGTTTAAATGGACACGAATTTTCAAACAATAGTACAACACTAAAAAAACATACCAAACAAACAAAACACACCTTCAATTTCGGTAAAATCTCAATAACTCCATCTGAAAAAAATAACAAGGCAAGAAGTATATTAGAAAGCATTACGTACAAAAAGACACAAATTCCATATATGACAGAACAGAGATAAACAACCTGTCAACAATATACCTGCCCTTTATATAACAGCCCCCGTATAATGACAAAATAAACATTACAAAAGTAAAAATAAACACTTGTAGGGCAACTTAATTAACCGTCCTGTTTAGGGAGGATATATAGGAATGAATTTTTATATCGAAATTATAATTTTAACAGCATTTCTCTGTATACCCTATGTGCTTGAACTATTCCCAATTTTATTTTCTATAGCTTAATATGCAAACGCAAATTTATTCATCATAGTTCCACATCGAAATTACTTAGATTCGTTTTTCACTTTTTATCTACACCTAGTAATTTCTTTTACCCAAACGGTACATATTTTAGTAGATACCTTATTATGCATTGAAAAAAATCGAAAAACCGTCATAACATTTTGCATTATTACATCATCATCAGATATCGCAAGTTTCGCACATTTTAACCTTTATCCTTAATTGTAAAAATAAATTACATTGAAATATCGTAAAATTGACTTTGATAGGCGTTGTTTGCGTTATAAAAGTAACAATAAAAAAATACGGTCATAGATAAAAGATACAGTGAATGTAATAGTCGGCATAGTATAGAGTAATTACTGGAAATATTCAATGACGTAAGTTGTTATTAAAGTTCTAATATTTTTAGCCTAAGACTAGTAGAGTAAAAAACATTTCTGATTAAAAATTAGTTATTATTACATTTCGGAACACTTTCTACTTTTGTTAATAATAATTAGGCACCGAACACAAGAGATCAAAATTACCATGGACCATATAAATAGACTATGACATCGCTAAGTACAACACGCAGTTATTGTATAGCACTATTCATTCGGTTAACCGCACATCTGTTTTTTGTCGTTGAATTGTGACGCAATTACTTCGATATAACAGTTAAATTCCTTTCTTCATGGGCGTAGATAGCGTGAAGAGTTTTTAAAAATTATTTTATTTATTAGTTTATATTTCGATTTTTTAAAAGATACATATAGTACCGTGAGTTAGTTTCTCTTTTTCATAATACAAAGGTATTTTTAATAATATAAAATATTATTAAAAATCTGGTGTGAAGAACACAAATGCAGGTTCACTATTAATATTTTCTGTGAACGTGTCCGAATATATCCTATCCCCAGAGACGTAGATACGTATTTCGCTTTTCTACAAGCTCATCGGTACGCCCCTGCTGGAGAAAGGATATTTCCAGACACATTTATTTTATATTATTAAAAATACCTTTGTATTATACAAAACTGGTGGGGTTTACCTACTCATGTATGTTTCAATTATTCTGATCTCTTTTTCATTGTTTTAACTGTTAATTACATAGATAGGTACTTTGTAATGTTTGTAATAGATCCCGTTTAATATCGTTTCATCGAATCTACTTCTCCCAATTATTTCGACGTAAATGTTCGGTGAATTTCGCTAAGTTTCAATAACTTAGGCATACATTTTTAATTTTCATTTATTTAGATCTAGAAAAGTGTTAGATATGTAGATATGATATGGAACAACGTCGAGAATGGCATCGTGAAACAATAGTGCGTTGGATTAAGGGTCATACTGATTGTATGTTCATTGCCCGTGATTCCAAAATTTATTGCAAATTCTGTAAAATATCGTTAAAAAATTTCAAGAAATCGCACGTAAAACGTCACTTAATATTGCAAACACATACACAGATATTAGACCCGTTGGAATCTGACAATTTTAATAAAGAACTCTGCGAAACTTTAATGCGGCAAATATTCTATTAATTAAACTTAACAATCCCACCTTCAAAACATTTCTCTAAAAATATACTGGTCGAAGTGTTCCTGATGAATTCACCTTACGCAAATATTATGTTTCTAAGTACTACACAAAAGCAGTAGAACGCATTAAAAACCTCAGCCTTTCAAAGCCTTTCAAATCAGTATCTATGGATAAGTGCTGACGAAACTGTCGATATATTAGGATGCTGTGTGATAAATGTTATATCTGGTGTACGACATCCAACTATTTCGTATAACGCATATGTAAAAGCAACAAAAGTTATAAATACAGTGGATGCGGAACCAGTAACTAAAATCATTTCCGAGAATATGCGCCAAATGCTTCATTCGGACAACAGGTACAAAGAAAAAATACTTTTATTTGTCAGTGACAGTGCTGCAAACAACAGGGAGACTATTAAAAGAAGCATATCCTAATATGCTGCATATTACTTGTGTAGCCAATGTTCTCCACAGAAACTGTGAATATATCAGAGACACCTTTACGGAAGCTGATAGACTTGTACCCGTTCTTAAAGAAGTTTTCAGAAAAGCACCATTGAGAGTAGCTCTTTACAGGGAAAAACTTCCATCTTTGTCACTGCCTCCCTTTTCAGTAATAACAAAATGGGAAAGATGGTTGGAAGCTACTAGTTTTTATGCAGGGAGTTTCCTTAGTTTACAAAATTTCGTTGCATGTTTAAATGACGATGCTCAAAGTATTTTTGAGTGGAAGGAGCTAATACAAATTCTAAATTAAAAAAAAAAACAGTTGTACTTTCTTCAGGAACACTTTGGAAATTTGCCAAAACTAATCACTTATTTTGAAAATCAAAATCTCAAACTAAATGATTAACACATTAGATGTGGCTATTAATAATTTGAAAAATATTCCAAGTGACTTCGGATGTGGCCTTCGGCAAAAGTTAGACGCAGTTGTTAACAGAAATCCAGATTTAATAACATTGCCGCAATTGCGTATGGGGACAATGCCCCAAAATGTAACTGCTCAATACGCTGAAATAAAAGAATTTTACCAGTATGCACCTGTTGCGATATAGAGAGGACGTTTTCTATCTACAAGCATGTATTTCATTCAAGAGAACAAATTTTACAGAAGAGAACCTTGAGAAAGTATTGCAAGTTATTAATATTAACTTGCAATACTTTCTCAAGGTTCTCTTCTGTAAAATTTGTTCTCTTTTGTGCTCCTTTACTCAACTTGAACTACAAAATGAACAAATAAAAATGTATTTCGTGTTTTATAGATCACCACCCGCTTGTTTTCCAATTATAAAAATAAAATTATAAACTCATTAAAAATAAAAATTTTCAAAAGTACGCCCGTGGGCGATGAGTCATGAGCCTCTCCTATCCGGTCCCTGCCTGGTACGAAAGTCAGTTGCTAAAAATTTATACCTTTTCGTGAATTTTTAAAGATGATGTATTAAAAGAACATATATGATGTGTGCTCTATGGGCCACGTCTTATTTGGTAACAATATTTGCCAAGATACATATCTTGGCAAATATATCTATCTTGTTTTTTAAATTTCTATAACAAAAAAACTAAATTATACATTACCTATGAATTTTGCGTATTTTATGGTTACAAATTATTTATATTTTGTTCAGAAATTAGGTAAATATCGAGGTGGCTATGCAAAATTATATGAAAGGAAAGCAATTGCGGTTGGTTGTCATTAGGTTGTCAAAAGCATGAAGAGTGAGTTTAAGAGTACATATGGGTAGAGGCAAGCTGATTGATGAAAATCTTCGATCTATTATAGTTAGGTTATCTAAAAGTGGCAAATCAAAAGCAGAAATAGGTGAACTAGTATCTTGATCACGATATAGTGTAAGAAACATAGTGCGTTTTGTATAAAACCAGTAATTCAGTTGCACCAAAGGCTCGATATATAAGAAAATCTAAAATCACAGACATTAACAGAAGAGCATTACAAAGAATAATTTGGGAAAATTGACGTGCTAACTACGGACAACTCAGCGTATTATGGGGGGAAAGCAATTGGAAAACATATTTCAAGATCGACATGCCATAGCTAAAAATTTGCGATTTGATTCATACAAGTTCTGGGTATTTTGTTATTCTACGAATGAAAAATATCCCAAAAAAAGTATTTATTTCTTTAGCTTAAAGAAAAACCAATACTGACAGCAAAACAAAAAAACAGCTTGAAATGGCTTAAGGAACATAAAAATTAGCTTCCGGAGCAGTGGAATCAAATTCACTGGAGTGATGAATCTCGATTCGAAGTTATGGGGGGGGCTCAATGTCTGCAAAGGTGTCGGAAAATTACACTTTATTGATGACATCGTCAATGCAGAAAAATATTTAAATAAACTACTCAAAATTGAATAGGGAATTAGATCTTTTTTTAACAGATCTAATTAATTCGATTAAATTTAACGTATTTTCTCAAACTATAGATAAATTAGAAGGCCCACAGTCGTTTGTGGATATTTTATTTGGTAAATGTCTTTTCTGTGTGATAAAATATTGAATCTTGTATTTTAACCTTAAATTAATTTAGAATTCAGAATTATAAAAATCGCATTTTTTGACAAGTACTGTTCATTTTAAACGTCATTTCACATTTTCACGATGCCAAGACGTCATTTAAATAAAGAAACTTTTGATTTAATTGCGTTTTTGCATCAGCGATGGCAATCTGGAGCAGAAATTGCCGCAATTTTTAATGTATCTCCAAGTGTTGTTAGTAGGGCTCTAACAAGATTCCAACAGGTAGGATCTGCAAGGAGAAGACCCGGTAGTGGATCTGAGAGGAAAACAAATCAGAGACAAGACCGCTACATACGAATTCAGACAAGGATGAATCCGTTTAGAAGTGCTGTATGGTTGCAAACACAGTTACGTGCCGCCACTGGAGTTAGAGTTTAGAGATCAAACCATCAGAAACCGTCTGAGGGAAATGGATCTTCATAGCTGCAGGCCTGTGAGACGCCCAAAATTAACTAATGCCAATAGAATGGCTAGAAGAACTTGGGTTAACCAACGACTAGCAGAAAATTTTCTTTAGAGCATGGTTTATACACCGAGGAATCCAGATTCTGCTTATTTAGTGATAATCGTAGAGTAACGGTCTGGAGAACTCGAGTAGACCGTTATAGACGCGAGTTTACAAAAGCTGTGGTGTCTTTTGGCGGCGGTGGTATCATGGTGTGGGCGAGCATTAGTTTGAATGGACGTACGAACCTCCATCTCTTTGAAAACAATGCCAATGGACACATATACAGAGATGACATTATTCAGCAATATGTGGCAGACTTTCGTGAGGCTGTGGATGAAAACATGGCTTTTATTGATGATAATGCAAGACCTCATCGTGCACAAATTGTAATGCAAGCAATAAATGACCTCCATATTAACCATCTACCTTTACCACCAACGTCTCCCGACTTGAATCCAATTGAGCACATTTGGGACAGACTTCAAGAACAGCTCAACGAACATAATCCACCCCCAGTTAACGTGCAACACTTGCGGAAAATTTTACCGGTATGTTGGAGAAGAGTGTCACAAGATCACATTAATAATTGCATTATGAGTATGCCCCGAAGATGTACAGCTGTGAGAGATGTCCGTGGCCATTATACACGATTTTAGAATTAATTGTTACAGAAAAATGTTTATTTTAGCTATTGTTAAAAATGTTGCTTATTTCATTCTTGATCATTTCTTAGTAATCTAACGATTTTTCTGAATAAATATACTTGAAAATTTTAAATTGTTGTGTACAATTATGTATCTAATATAATACACTACAAATATTTACCCATACTATCTAAAAAATACAAAAAAGTAAAAATTCCTTATTCATTTTTGAGTAGTTTATTTTAACAGATTCATTATTACCAACTATGGAATATGCTTTGAACGCTACAGAGGATTTAATTTTCAAATAAGACGGCGCTCTTAGAGTGGGTGTCCAGTAGTTCTGATTTGTCATCAATAGAAACATTGTGGCATAACATGAAAAAATGGTTGCGTGCCAGTCCTGCAAGAAAAATACCAGAATTTTAAAAAAATTGCAAGAAATTTGGGATGAATTTACATCTCAAGATTGTCAGGACTTAGTTGAGACGGTGTCAAGAAGAATTGAAGCTCTAATTAAAAATAAAGGTGATGTTAGGTAATGGTGACTTTTACAATTTAATTAAGATAAAAATTATTTTTGTTTCCTTTCAATAGCGTTATTGGTTTCAAAATTAATTTTAAGTTGTATTAAAATGTTCAATTAATTGTAATATGTAGTGAAAAAGATCTTTTAATTTTAATGACTAATATCTGTGAAGTTTTAGCGAGTGTGCCAACTGATCCGGGACGGGGCTTGTATAACGCTGTGGTAACGTACTGGATTATGGTGCCACTTATTACAGAATCGAGTCGGAGTTTTGCAGTCTGAGAAGGTTTTCGTGGGGTTTCCTTGTCGTTTAAGGCGAATGCCGACAATGAAACATCTTAAGCCACTTTAAGATGCTAACGCAAGGGTGCTCAGACTTTTAGGGATTGTGATCTACCACAAAATATTTAGGTGACAAGCGATCGACACGAACGACTACCGACTACTAGGAGTAGCCTGCTTACAATAAAAAAAAACAGATTTATGAAGGTGATTTATTGCATTTACTTATAATATATAAATACAAAGTATATTATACTTGATCTAATAAAATTGCATCTTCAGAAATTTTCTTCAGTCACTGCTTTTATTTAGAATTTAGATGTTGATGGCTCCTTCAAGAGAGATTTGGTGAAACTATGGGTCCTCTATTGGAGATATTCATGCCATGGGATATATCCCTAGGGCATGAAGAGAAACTAGAGTAGTATTTATTCTAAAACCTGGAACAGGAACATATACACACCCTAAATCGTTTAGACCAATTAGTCTTACCTCCTTTATATTGAAGACTATTGAAAAAATTGAATATTTAATTATTAGACAAGGCCCTTTGGACAGATCTCCTCTACATCCACTGCAATGGGCATACCAGATGAGAAAATCACGTGAGGTTGTCCTGCATAGCCTGGTGAGAGGGTTCGAAAGGCGCCTACATCACAAGGAAATTGCACTTGCTGTTTTCTTAGACGTAGAGGGATCTTTTGATAATACCTCGATGTCTTCCATTATTCGACCCTTAAGAGATCGAAAAATAAAGAGTACCACATGCAATTGGGTTCATAACATGCTGCGTAGCAGAGTAATTCATGCCCAAATGCAAAACAAAACGATCTCCATAAGGACAACAAAAGGGTGTCGCTACTGTGGAGTCTAGTAGTGGATAATCTCATCAGGACATTAAATGATCAGGGAATATGGACGCAGGAGTCCGCCGATGACATTGTCATTGTGTCCCAGAGGAAATTCACAGGGACAGTGGCGAGCATCATGCCAAATGCTCTGCGAATTGTAAAAAGATGATGGCTTGAAGAGGGATTAACCGTGAATCCTCAAAAAACCAAGTTGGTAGCCTTTACCAACATGAGAAAACTAAATCTTCTGGGCAGCGTAAGGCTGTTTGGACAAGAGTTAGAACTAACCAATGAAATGAAGTATCTAGGCATAACACTTGATACGAAACTGAATTGGAGCAGACAACTAGTCAAAGTGGCAGACAGGGCGACGCAGCTCTTCTGGAGACACAGAAGAGCTGTTGGCAAGACCCGGGGACTAAAACCAAATGTGGTACACTGGCTGTACACAGCAGTAATAAGATCAAGGATTACCTATGGAGCAGTTGTCTGGTGGAGGAGGACGGAGCGGACATCGTCGGTGGGGCTCCTCACGACTCTCCAGCGACAGGCTCTGTTGGGAATCACGGGAGCTATGAACAGCAGGGGAACCGCCTCCATGGAGGCCATCGTGGGTCTCCCTCCGCTGGAACTATTTGTAAAGGCGGAGGCAATGTCTGCGATCCTGAGGTTGAAGGCCATTGACATATGTTGCCCTAATAAGGTTGTAAGGGGTCATATAGATATCACAGGAACTATACTGGAAGAGCCGATATTTCAAAGGCCGACGGACAGTATGGCACCTGAGATTCTGTTTACAGCTAAGCTGAACATGTTTATACCGACCAGGGAACAGGCAAAAGTCGCTTGAGCGATTGTGGTGCCGACACCTGGTACACTGATGGATCACAATCTAGCCAGGGGGCAGGTGCAGGCATATGCATGGCGCGGAATGTGCCCTAGAAGGAAGATATCGATATGTTTCGGGAAACATACGACGGTTTTCTAAGCCGAATTGTTTGCAGTCGCAGCCTGCGCCGAGGAAATTCGGGAAGCCAACTGCACAAACAAAAATATCAACATAATGACTGACAGTTAGGCATCTATTTAAGCCATTACGAATCCATCTACCAGGTCAAAACTGGTGAAATATTGCAAACAGGCCCTCAATAAACTGGCACAAGAAAATACTGTGTCGCTGAGATGGGAGCAAGGACATGAGGGAATTAAAGGCAATGAGATAGCCGACGAACTGGCCGAAGAAGGTACTAATAGGAATTTCATAGGACCAGAACCTGTGTGTGGAATCGCTAAGGATTCCGCTAAAAGGGAGATCTGTTTATGGCTAGAAAGAGAACATAAAAGGAAATGGAGGTTAACGGAAGGTCAACTCCATACCAAAACATTAGTAAAGGAGCTGGACGGAAGGTTTTCAGCCAACCTAATTGGTAGTAACAAAAAATAAATTAAAATAATTACCGGCTTAATAACCGGACATTGTCTTTTAAGGAAGCATCTGTACAGCATGGGCTTGGTTACCGAGATCTGGTGTAGGAGATGTGAAAAACAGGAGGAAATATTTCGGGAGAGATCTATTGGATCCTACGAGTGTACTCAAACTTCCCCTGAGGAGGATAGTGGCTTTTATCGAGGACACAAGACTAACAGAGTCGAACTGAGAGATCTATTGGGGATAGTAAAAAGAACAGGGTGCTGAAGTGCCTGAACGTGCTGGCGTCCAACCCAAAACAGTAGAAGAAGAAAAAGAAGACGTTCTACGTTACAAATAATACAAATCTGCATAAAATAAATCTGTATCTGTACACATGGACATACAGTACGTATTTACTTAGTGCTTTTTTTTTTACTTATGCAGATTTGTAATATTTGTAACAATGCTTAATGCGAGCTCTCGCATCGATATGCTAATTTATTTTTGGTATTTGAAATTATTCCTGTATTAATTTTCTTTAATCTTATTCTTTTCCTGTATTGTAATTTTAGCTAAGTAATTGTACATGTATATTACTATTTGAAAAAATAAATGAAGTCATGAAAATTTAACATCACTGTTTACTTTTATACGTGCTGTAAACAAATAAATAAATAAAATATTCACGAATTTGCCTCGGGTGGTGTTTCCTTACATCTCAAAGAAACAGTAGAAAGGAAGCAAATAATTCTAAAGAAATATATTTCTTACATATCAGATGAAATCGGCATCTACCTCACATAAAAAAACATTCTGCTTGTAAACAACATTTTGTTTTAAATATTAATACATTTTAAATTATACGTTCCAACAGTTTAATTAGGAATTATATTAACCTTTCTAATTCGTATGCGTCTGAAAGTCACGTAAGCGTTGTTGCCGGAAAGTTCTCTCTCTTCAATTTTACGTACATGTTACTCGTATTTGCGTAATATCTACATCGACGACGGAGAATATGTCCTTTCTAGAAAATATATCTATATACGATCCACACTCTTTGTGGGACCTAAACTTTAGTATGTTTATTAATATATCTATTATAATTCGATAACTTTTTATAAAAACTTTACTATTAGAAAGTATGTACATATATGAAACTTCAGTCATACTGTACTGTACTGTGTACAGTAATATGAGGCACCCTGTATTTTATTGTGGTTTTTTAACCACGACAAACACCTTTATAAAGTAAATAAATGTATAAAAAATATGTTACTTTTTTTCTTATGTATACAGTATGACTGAAGTTTCATTTTGTTTTTTTTGGGGATATATTCTAAAAAATATAACAAATAAAATAGTAAAAATTTTTTCTAATAAAAGTTGTCTAGAAACGCCAAAAAGAAATTAAAAATTAAAAATAAAAAAATTTTTTTCTAGACAACTTTTATTAGAAAAAATTTTTACTATTTTATTTGTTATATTTTTTAGAATATATCCCAAAAAAAAACAAAATGAAACTTCGGTCATACTGTATACATAAGAAAAAAAGTAACATATTTTTTATACATTTATTTACTTTATAAAGGTGTTTGTCGTGGTTAAAAAACCACAATGAAATACAGGGTGCCTCATATTACTCTACCCATTTAGAGTAAAAAAATCTTTTAATAGACCAATGTATAAGTAATTCTCTTGGATTTATAATTAACTTAAATTTTTCTTCATTATTTAAAAATTATGTCTTCTGTGGTATATTCCAAAAAGAGAGAGACAAAATTCTGAACAGACCCCAGCTCTAATTACAACCTATACATTAATTTTACGCGGCAAATTTAAATTTTAAAATCTGTCTGAAATATGAAATCTGTAGCAAATTAAATTGTATATGAATTGTTCAGAGATAAATTCACAGTTAAGACAGCAGAATGGTAAATGTAGTAATTACAGTATATGAAAATAAGTAAATTTGTCTAAAAAACACATGTTATTTCATTTATTTGTTGAAAAAAAGGTGAAATATTACATGTCCTTACTAATAAACATTGTATGTAATACATAATATGCATCATAGTAGGAAATAGCTTAAATTCTACAACTGTAACAGTGTATGACAATTAATTCCAATTAAAACAGATTAACTAGTTAATAACAAAAATATTTTATAAATTTATTTTATAAACTGTTTGAAGATTGTTGAATTCAGTCTGACGGTGGTGAAGAAATGGAATAATCACTAACACTGTCGTCTCCAAGAGAAATTACGAATGGTTCTATAACTTCATCGATAATTCCATGAATATCTTTCATCCGAGCATCTTGTTTAATAGCTTCATTTATGCATTTTGACAAGTTGTTGCAGTTACATTATTTACAGCGTTATGTAAAAGTTGCTTAGCTTAATTTAATTTAAAAGTTCTATTTAGATTACATATGAATTGTAGGGTAATTCCGGGAGAGATGGCTTCTGTTTTATTCAACATAAATAATTCCTTTAATATTTGCCTTAGAGACAAGAGTATTTTTTTATTAAAGCACAGTCCATAACATTTTTATTATTTATACCGTAAACAAATAAAATGTTCTTATAAAGTGCTTTATAAAATAAGAAATAAAGTATGGCACTGGTTCATCTCACCCGAGGTGAAGGCGTGAGATGGACCGCGGGGTGTGGGAGAGATGGACCATGCTTAAATGTATGCAAAAAAATTGAACTGCTAAATTAAAAAAAGAAATATGTACGTATATTGTGGTATGTAGGTATTACAAAAACAAAACATGGGGCAAAACATTAATTGACTAATTATTAACTTCTACTTTTGACAAATTTCAAATAAATACCTATGGAACATAAGTTAGAAAAATCTTTTTTTTTATACTATTCAGTTTCTTAAACTTTAACTCAATTCTTCCACAACAATCACATAGGTCACCATATTAAGTACAGTTTTCATGTGACCATATTGAACACTTTTGGCATTTAACCCAATCATCTTTGCTTTTAGTTACGTTGTAATCTTCGAGACAACCTACACATTTGTCTTCATCCCAGTCAGTTTCTCCTTCACTATTATCATCGTAAACAATACCATCTTGATTCTTTTTTTTGTTCTTAGGAGCACTCTTGAACATCTTCAACTCTTCTGTGATTTCTCTTTTTCTTTTTCTCTCTTTCTTCAATTTCAAATTTATTTCCTTTTCTTCCTTGGGCTTGATTAAATTTTGTATGTTATCTTTAGAATTTAATATTTTCGGAATACTAGCACAAATGTTGCGTGTAGTAATTTTCTTCTTCAGTACAGGTATCGGCGAAATTTCGATCAGAAGTTTTGTTGGACTAAGTTCTGAAGATGTTCCAGGAACCGGTGAACTTGGCGTATTACTTAAATCTCTTGTAGAAATTCCGATTCAGTGTGGAAACTTAAGGTCCCTTTACCACTTGCATCTTGACAAGATTTTTTGATAGTATGCCTATCTTTCTTAGGTTTTGGCACAGATTTATGAATCACATCTCCTTCATGTGTAGACAATGGTGGCTCTTCAGCATTATTAGGTTCTTGGTCATTTGTTGTCAAGTAACAGTATTCTTGAACTGCTGACATATCAAGTGGAACAATTCCACATCGCTTGAATCCCGAAATTGCATTCTGAACTGTAGCTGATTTCGCCCACGCCTCCCCCAGTAGCTTTCCAAACTGTAGTCTTGTGATTTGTCTTGTAGGATTGTTTTTAATGACTGTATTGCAGATTGTGTTGTAGTTGCTTTTCAGAGATTTAAAGAAACTGCGATCAAGGGGTTGAAGATAGTGCGAAGTATGACTAAGAAGAGCAAAATAATTTCATTAGCCTCTGCAAATTCAAGCATCTGAACTGAGCTGCAGTGGGACGCATGCCCATCCAGAATAATCAGTGACTTGCCAGTTGGCTTCCTAGGAAGAAAATGATTTTTCAACCAGTAAAAAAAGATATCTGAATTAATATATGCTGACTTTTCGTTCATTACTACGGCTGAACCTGGAGGCATCCCGTCAGTAAACTCAGCTTTTTTGTTTTTTCCCTTGAATATACAGTAGGGCGGTAAATAAGTACCCTCGGCACTGAAACAGCTAACAACAGTTATTGTTTCGCCCTTTTCACCTGAAGTTATAGAGTTGACACTTTTCGAGCCCCTTACAGCAATGACCTCTCCGGGCTTGATATTCAGCTGCAGACCGGTTTCATCCATATTAAAAACATTGGCAGGTTTGTCCAGCAGTTCATTGTCTGTCGTTGCTTTCTCCAGCAATTTAAAATAATTGCCAACCACTGCTTTATTCATCCCTATAGCTCTATTTTTAGAGACCCCTTCTGATTTTCTCACAGCTAAATTCGGATTAAGGTCCAAAAATGAGACCAACCAGTCGCAACCTGCTTTTTGAGAATTCACATCAAAATTATGTTTTATTTTTTAGTTGCTCCGCCAGTTTGAACGCCATTGATCTTACGCAATCTCTTGAGGGTGAAAAACCAGTTGATTGTAGCTTTTGTATATGTATAGCTATTTTCATTTCATTCTCTGACCTTAACACTGATTGTGGGCCAAGACGGCCTTTAGAAGAATTTTTGTTTTTCAGTCTTCTCTTAAGAGTTGTCTTAGGAATACTAAAATACCTAGACGCCTCATTGATGCCCATTTCTCTCTTTTTCACAGCTCCCATCGCCTTGACCAAGTCGTCTTCAGACCAACTGCCTCTGGTAGAACCGACTTTACGGACGTATCTAGTCGGCATATCTGGAAAAAAATGTAGAGGTACATGGACAAAATAGCCATTTCAGTAAAATAATAGCAAAGCAGCTTGAAATCTAGCAATCAGTAATTAGTTGTTAATTCTTTATAATATATAATATCAATTTAGTCGTTCAATTTATTATTTTCTTTTAAATATCCTATTTGAAAACAAAAGACTGATTTCTGATAGATAAACCTGGTCCATCTCTCCCGATTCGAAGTGGTTCATCTCTCCCGATTGTTTGGGAGAGATGGACCAGGCCGCCATATTCAAGCGTGTCAGCCGAGTAGAACAACTATGCTCTACAACGGTCATTACTGCATTGCTTTTCACTTTGCATTACTCACTGACAGAGAATTATTCGGATATATTGGTTATAACATATTGGCAACTAAACTACGACAATATTTATCACTTACCTGAAAACTATTTTTATCAATAACTCCCGAACTAGTAAATAAAAGCAAGCACAATCAACACCGCGCATTACTCTAGTGAGACATGACAGCCGCGCGATATCGGTGGTGGAATCTAGCGGATAGTTCATGAAATACGCATGATGGTCCATCTCTCCCTAGGGGCCATTTCTCCCGGAATTACCCTATTTACTTTTGACCATATTTACTAAGTTCAATAATTTTGCTTTAACCATATCGTCCTCATACTATTATTCGTAACCAATTTTGTATGTTTACTTTTCTCCACAATTGTTGGTGTCTTTTCAGTCTTACGGCTATGATACGGTGCTTTGCCCATCACTATGACAGAATTCTCTGGTAGATAAGGTAATATATTATTGAATCCTCAAACACTGTAGCATTCATTTCCTCATGATAATCAGAAGTTTTCTTCCCCTTAGACAGTAACAAACAATTTTCGATTAAACCATCCGAACTGACAATATGTAATATTATCAGGCGACGTCCCTTACAAGACGGATTTTTTAATCCTGTTGTAAGTCTTTCCACAATGGCCTGTCTATGGCGTAAAACACTTGCGTCCATCCATACCTTCTGCACTGTATGGCCCTCATTCAACCAGGTTTCATCAAAATAGAAAATTGGTCTATTCTGGGATCTGTATAATGAAATATCTTTCAGATATTGACATCTCCCTCTTACGATATCATCTCTCTCAGTAGAACAATGTTTCTGCCACGTTTAAGGTATCTACAATATTTAGTACAGTTATATTTAGATATATAAATGCACCTACGATAAATATTCTCAGTTAAAATTTAGTTGCTTCATTAAGCGGTACAATGTTGAACGACACATATTTGGCAGCTCGCTACTATTATTTATTTGAGCCAGCACTTTATCTAATGTGGGCAGTTCATTTTGTCGGAATATGTTGTGAACAATTAGACGAACAGCAGTTTTGACAGCCTTATCAAAAGATTCCAGTACAGAATGTCTACTACTATATTTTTTTGGCTCTGAAGTTTCCCCTGTTTTCTTATATTCGTTGATAACCCAATATACTGTGGGTCTTGAAATTCCTACAATCATATCTTGTAAGACAGAGATGTGTTATATATTTTGCACTCTATAAAGTTATCTAGTACTTGAAAAATCTGCATCCGTCACAAGTTGCTTATAAGCATTTATTGCTGTTTGCTTTTCAGCACTACTCAAATGACTTTCTTTCTCTCGTTTCCTTGGAGGAGAACACACATCTGTGCTTTTAGCAGCACTGGTGCTGAGTTCTGCATCTATATTTGAAATCAACAGCTACAAAATTGTAATTTTACAAGAACTGAAATTCTCTTATTACATATTACTTACATAATCTATTTAATTAGTCTTCAAATCGAAGCTATAAAAAGAACTAATCTACTCCGCAAAATAGTTAAAGTAATATAATAATGATAATTATATTAAGGTATTATATTATTTAATAATATGATAACAAAACTCTAGAAATGCAAACGTGATATAAAGATGTGAAAATATTTGACAATTAATAGCAAAAAGCGAATGTTCTACGGTGATATTTTGCCTTGCTTTAGAGTCTTTAGACCAATAAGAAACAGCTGTCACTTGGGTCTGTTCAGAATTTTGTCTCTCTCTTTTTGTAATTTACCGTAAATGCTTTTCATCAACTTGAATACAATTTTAAATTCTAAATGCAAAATTGTGCATTACCCGGCGAAGCAAATCTCCATCTATTACTGTGATTTCTTTTCGAATGCGGTCTTTTAGTTCCCCAATTGTTGCAGGACGACTTGCATAAACCTTTGTTTTCAAATACCCCCATAGAAAAAAATCGGGTGTCGTTAAGTCGGATGATTTAGGTGGCCAAGGCAAATATTTAAATCGCGAAATTATACGGCCATTAAAAAATTCTCGCAGAATCCTCATGGAGTTTCCGGCTGTGTGAGCTGTTGCTCCATCTTGTTGTCTAATCAGTTCTGGAATGAGAAACGGTTGTAATATGTTTATGTAATGCTCGGAATTGACCGTTACAGAACGGTTATTTTCATCCTCAAAAAAATCAAGGCCAATAATACCAAATGATCCTACACCACACCTAACAACGACTTTTGGACTATGGAGATTCTTTCCAAACAATTCGCGAGGATTTACAGCTCCCCAATATCTAAAAGTCTGTTTGTTAACAAATCATCCAAATGAAAATTTGCTTCGTCGATCATTAACAAATTGTGTATTAATTCTCGATACCGATTTAAAAATTCTTAACAAAATATTAACCTCGCTTCCTTATCTCGATGGCTAAGGTGCTGTACCATTTGGTATTTGTACGGATGAAATTTTAAATCCTAGTGAAGCATTCTGTAAAGACGTGGAATTCGTAGAGCAAGTGATTGCCGATTAGCAGATCTGGTGAGACTTCTCGTGAAAGTAGCTCTCATTCGTTCAATATTTGCAAGCGTACGAACGAAGAACCTGGACGTTCTTCGACGTCCAGGTATTTTAATGCACAGAACCATTTTCATGCCATTGACGAACCCATGCAATAACTGTTTTGCGCATTGGCGCATTACCCCTATTATTATCTACTTCTCTACTTCTTCTACAAATTTTATAAAATTTGGCAAAAATTTTAACACGTTGTTTGTGACACTGACGCGAATTTATGTCTAGCAATTATTCGATTGGTTTGAGACAGGCACCTACTCGATAAAATATAATCCCGAAGCCCACTGAACTTGACCTACTGAAGAAAAAATAATCACATATTTCGTTTAGATTTAAATCGCATATCAAAATGCGTAGTCTAATATAGGGGCAACTCTGTATTTTCTTTTTCAGACCTTTAAATTTTATTAGCTAACTAATCCAATTAACTTTTCAGAGCAAACATTTTATTTCAAAGTATTAAATATTTTTCTGTCTGGTTCGCCTAATTTGTGTTACAATTTGTACACACGACGTATGTAACAAAAGTTTTTAGACAAATTTCGTAACTAATTTTCATCAGTTAGAAACGATTCGAGTTAGTTACCATCACTGGGAGCTTATTCAAACAAGCTATGTCAACATAAATATTGACAGTTCTCGTAGATAAACTGTGGTGTCACGGCGAACAAAGTCGAAATCCGAAAAAGCTTCTGTAATTTAGTCGGCGAAAAGTAGATATTGTAAATATGTTTCAAGAACTTCCGTGCAACAATTTACCGAACAATAAGGGAATCTGAGGAAAGAAAACCTCGTCTTAACCCTTCCCGGACGAAGTGGGATACATTTGTGTCCCAGTAATTTTTTGCTGCTATAATGTTAATTTTCTTTTTTCGTTGGTGCTGATTTTGTTTTATTTTTACTTATGTTAGTTACTAACAAGTACAGTAGTTTCGTTTAGTACCTTCGGTGCGCATTTTGAATAATATAAAAGAATTTACAGTTGCTAAATCTAAAAGTACTAAAAAAGACAGTGCCCACACTTTTTGATTTGCGATCTATCCTGTATGCTGCTATTGTAACATTACCAACATTTGTAACATACCCCATACAGATACCATTGGTAACGTTTTTTTCGATTATAATTTAAATCAAATCTGCCAATACTGCCAGTCGTTAATGTTTGTCATTTAATGCTTAAACCATTGACTGATTAAACTATTAAGTTTTTGTTTCGGTATCACCAGCAATTAGAGGCCTGATTGCAACGACCGCTGTAGCTAAATACAATGAATCTTATTCTCTGGTAGCGATATCTTCGAAAGCGTGGGTCGGGGTGCAAGGGAGACAGTCAAATGAAACTCAATTAAAAACTCGTAACAAATTTTACTTAAATCTAAATAAAACAATTATATTTACAATGTTTTGGTTCTAGTTATTATCTAAATATGTAACAATTCCTATCAGAAAGGCGAGGGCTGTTGCTAATAAAATCCCAAATAAACGACTCACCGGACTTGCAGGTTTGTATCCTTTCCTTTTTTCCTTTGAACAGAACTCACTAGTTCACCTTGTTTTATACACGACGAAATTTCTCAAATGATTTTAAGATAAAATTAAATTCTGAAGTTATATGAACACCACAATAAAATAATAATTTAAGATAAAACTCTACTTATAATTCAGCGTTAAAGACGAAAATTATATGCATCCGAAGATATATGTATATATTTATTTGGGCAGAAAACTTCTTCGAACAGCACTCTTAGCAGTTTTCGTAGTTCCGACGAATCTACTAACTTCTGACTGTCTTCTCTGTGTTTCAAGAACTTTTTGTCATCTTGAATATCACAGAACATGCTCTTTCAAAATTGTCGTTACCAAGCCCAATACAATGATTTGTTCCTTGCATTTTCATTCATACACCTAATGTAACTACGCTTTTCATATTTTCAAACAGATATTTCTTATTACTGACTGCTCAGTATGTCATCCTTTAAAAATTCATCTGGCATATGTGTCAATTTATAAACGATGGAATTTGGAATAGTCACGATTCCACAAAGATAATGAGTCTAAAAGACCATCTACTATTGTTGAAGAGCGTCTATAAGGTGTACTGTATGTCAACTCTTCAGTGGTGGACACGTACGATGTATATTCCAACAAAGGGATTCTACCCACCTGTGTGTGTGGCCTTTACGCATTAGCTCAGTTCTCGAGACATTGAAGTAATTATTTTTTTACGGACACTCGGTCCCTATTTTATTACGGTTTACATAATAGACCATGTGCGACGGTCGACTTCCTGACGATTCCCAATACTTGCATTTTTGGGTGACAAGATTGCAATTTATTAGCTTTTCTACATGTTCGAAGTCAATTGTATATTGCGCCTCTTCATTGGTCTGTGCTTAAAAAAAGGCCTTGCGTTTTGTTTTTAACGAAATTAATGCTTTCGTATTCGTCGAGATCTCTGGAGTTATTGATATTTTTTCAAATTTTAACCTTTTCATCGTGACGCTGTGATCCGTGTCGAGTTAGTGACGATCGATTTTTCTGGTCTATTAAATTTAATAGTTGCTTTTCGGTCCGAAAACACCATCAAAGGTCTCCTAGGCAATGCCAAAGATAAAGTTGATTTGAATTTGAAATCGGATATATACGAAATCAATTACGGCGATTGTAATTTGAAATATATAGGTCAAACGAAACGCTGTTTTAAAGAACACATATCACGTATTAAATTTAATAAACCAGAAAAATCGAGCGTCGCTAACCATGTACTGGGCACGGATCACAGCGTCACGATCAAGGGGTTAAAACTTGTAAAAAATATCAATAACTCCAGACTCTCGACGCATACGAAAGCATTCATATCGTTAAAAACAAAATTAATACGTTTAACTCGGACAATGGTCTTATTCCATACAGTTCTTAGAAAAGTAGGTAGAAAAATCCGTTTTCTTAAGAAGGGTAAGTTGATATAATTTTAGTTTTGTATTTATTTTAACCCTTTAAGTGGCAAAACTTTTTTTTTCGTTTTTTGTAATTCTGATTATGCCTACATGTTAAAAGTAGTCCTTGTAACACGGGAAAAATATTTAAAAAAAAACAGAAATGCTAACATTTAAAAAAATACAAAAAATAGTGGTATCTATAGCTACCAAGGTTCCTTTAGGAAAACAACAAATTTGAAATATTTTTTTTTTGTACAAGCTTTATTTTAACTTATTAAGGCACTACAAAGAACTTAAAATATTTTTATGTTGTTCATATAATAATAATAAAACTACTTCGAATGGAAAGGATCGAAACATGACTTGCACAAGGCGACATTACATTTCTTACAAATAATATTAGAGCGTGTTTGTCTCTTTTGTTTAGCGCAACCTGCACAACGACGGTATGTTCCCTTTATAGGAAGGTGTCCTGCATCATCAAACTTGTTTTAATTTTTTTGTGGTCCTGGGCGTTTCCGGAAGAATAAGTGGAAATCAAAGCATTAGCGAGAGAACTTCTAAATTGCAACTGACTCATAGGTTTTGATTGGGAATTTTTTTCTACATATCTTCCTTATATAATATGTAACTGTTAACAATTGCTGCATCCAACAAATAAAAAAATATCTTCATCCACCATCGTCGTGACTTCCAAGTCACCGTATAAGTAGCATGGAGCTGATCGAAATGGTCAAGTCCTCCCATGTACGAGTTGTAGTCGGCAATAGCTTGAGGACAGGGTACTTTTTGTCGAGATCCACGTACGTAATACTTCCGTTTTCTTCTCAAATTCGTGCATATTACTAACAACTGTGACACATTTTACTCTATCTTTCCGTTTATACACGGTTATATCTCCAGAAAAAATCGAGTCTGAATCACTCATCTTCAAAGTTTTATCTAGACACAAAAACTTTTTCGGGAATTGCTTCCTAGTTTGCCGAATAGTGCCACATGCAAAAATTTGTTTGTCCAGCAATTTCTGAAATAATGGCAATGTGGGAAAAAAATTGTCGAAGAAAATACAGTAGCCATTTCCAGCAAATTTTTCAGTTAGGTTTAGTACGACGCTTTCACCCAACATATCAGCATTTGGATGCTTGGTAGTTTTGCCTTCATAAACTTCAAAGTCAAGTAGATAACCCGTCTCAGCACACGCAATTGCCCACACTTTGAATCCTCTCTTGATAGGCTTCATTGGCATATATTGTTTTAGTGACGTTCTGCCTTTGAACCCTATCATGCTTTCATCAATTGAAAGATGTCTTGATGGGAAAAATGCTGAAAAAAATTTAGCCTTCAAATCCTTTAGAAGCGGTCGAATTTTATATAACTTGTCAAATTCTGGACTGGCATCTTAATTATCGTTTATATGTAAATTCCTAAGTATTTTTAAAAATCTCTTGAGTGTAAATATATCTGTTATTCTGCTTACTCGAAAATTATAATCATTGGACCAATATGACTTCATGGTGGGTAAGCAGTGGAAACCCATTATAATGAGCACTCCCAAAAAGGCCGAAAATTCACTTGTTCCTAAATCTAGTGATGTGATTCCTTGAGTAGCATATAAGTTTGATTGGGTGATAAATTCTTCAGAAAGATTCTCATTGAAAAACAATTTGAAATATGTTAGTGGTGAAATATCATTTGGGTCTACATCAGTACTGTGAACTCTAGTTGCTTCGGTGAACTGAAAACTTGCCATGTGCAAAGGAGGTTGATGTTTCGACCAAGAAAAACCGTCATCAGGTGATGGGGACCATGTCTTACTGGGTATGTTGTCAGATATTCCTATGTCCTCTTCATTTTCACTGCTTGAAGATGAACTAGAGGAGAATTGGAATACTTTGCGTTTTTTATTAGGAATGAGATCATCAGGATCAAATGTTGGGTCGACGTCGGAATCATCAAATGTACTGTCTACTTCAACTTCGCCCTCCAATACAGTTTTATGGTGAGATATACTTTCTTGAGCAACCTTCTTGGAATTTCTGGTACCACTTATGCCTGACGTGGAAGGTCCGCTTGACAATGTGAAATTATCTTCCGCATCAGAATCCCCTCCATAGTCAGAATAGCAAAAGTTTTCTTCAACAAACGAGTTTTCATCATCATTCAGCTCGTTGGCCAACTGTTCCAATTCAGCTTGTTTTAATGGTTTGCGATAATTATTATTATCCATTATTCTGCAATAGTTTTTTTTGTTTATAACAAGTTTGCCGAAAATTTTAGAGAAAAACTTTGACGATAGTTTCAAAGGTAATATAGTGTTCTATAGGATTCTCAAAAAACATATATAAAATTTTATTGAAAAAAGTTGAAAAAAGCATGTTTTTCTTTTGTAAGTGGGGTTATGTTATGGTCTACTTATACGATTTTATTTTATTTCTCCCAGATATGCGAAAATTTTAACATGCAAAATAAACTAAATTTACTAGTATACATTGTAGGAAAACTTACCAATTTATTTCGCAAATCAAGTGCGCTATAACAGGAAAAAACAAGCCGAAAAAACCAAAAACACCAGTAAACGTCGAAACATAAGGCTCGTTAAGTGACACTGGTAGCTATAGATACCAGCCATCACGAATAAGGCAAAATGCGCGCGAATTTATTGTCTGCGCGGTAGCAATAGAGACCAGGGTAACATAATGCATTAAGTGGAAGGCGTAAAGATCAAATTCGCTGGGCCGATGCTGGAATTTCGACTTTAATAACAGGTGGTAGCTATAGCTACCTCTGCCACTTAAAGGGTTAAAGTTAGTGTATACGTGGACGCCGTTGTAAAGTTTTGTGCATTTCTATGTGTTAGCTTTACTGTGTCCCATGTTCGACACTTTGATTAGTGGTTTTACCTATTGATGATGACAACTTAGTTTTCGAAATCGTATTTAGGATACGATTATTAATTGTGGTAACGGGTTTTATACCTTTTACCTTTTTTGAGCGATATCTATTTGACAATTATATTTATTTAAAAATTAAAAATGAAAACACTCACATAAATTTCAATTGATTACTTTAAATGTATGTAAATTTTCCTCGATTCAAAAATGTTTGCTTCCAAAAATTTCGAAAACAATTGAAATACGTAATTCCAAACGTGATAATCTATTTAAATAAGATAAGGTTAATAAATATTATCAGAATGGGTATTTATGTATAAAAAAGACAATCTATTTTAAAATGTGAGCATTTTGTTTGATACCAAACTTTCCTTTTTTTTTAATGCTTTTAAAAGATAAAATAATGTTTATATGTACAAAAATGCTTTGCAATTTTTATTGTAAAACATTGCAAATACATATTCTAAATGTTTGGATGTAAATTTGTGCGTAAAATTAAAAGAAATTTCAATTGGTTGTAGCTACTTACTGCTTACACGAAATTATTTGGATTAAAACAGTTATTACGAAATTGCATTTATAGACGTCCAACAGTCAAAATTCCACAATTTGTGAAGAATGGTGATACGCTTATGTAGCTAGGATTCTGGTTCTCTCAGTAGGGCGAGTTTTGCTAAGCGCTTGCGCTTTTAATACGCTTGTCATTCTCCGACACAACTGTTGACTCTACCCAGTGCGGCGTGTGTCAGTGGTGCGTACAGTTGGGCTATTATCCGTTACTCAATATAAGTACATACTTTTTTAAATATTATCTTCTCCAAGAAAAATTATTATTAATATCGTTGCTATTACAATATTAAATCATTTAAATATTAAAAAAATTAAATCTTAAATTTTTTCGTGCTACGGTTGTGTAAAAAAAATTCTCGTAAAAAAAACCAATAAAAAAAATAACGAAACAGAGCAATCTAGTGATTTTTTGGAATTCACAAATAATTGTACGCATTTCGCTTTTCTTCGTCGCTTATTGTAAAGTTCAGTGAATATTATGGGCACAGAATACAAGGATGTTTACGTGAACATGGAGGATTCGGGCAATAGTTGTGGTAGCAGTGTCATATCTGAACTTAGTGGTGGTTCGGACCAGATAGATGTCTTCGACGGAGATGGTGTACTGGTTTCAGATTTGGAAATCGACACAGATAATGATGAGCCGCTGCCTATATCGCAGGTTTGTCTTTTATTCCATTTTATTACTACACTTAACACTTGGCCATATATAGACAACACATGCGTTTTACTGAATCCGACTGGACGAGAGTGAAAGGGAGTATGGAGGTCCAATTATGTCATTTTAAATCATCCTTCGACTTGTAAATCGTGCATATATTAAGTATTTAATATTTTTTTGTGTATTTTGCGTATCACCTGTTTGATTGTAATTAAACAATCTCTATTAAAAGATGATAAAAAGTAGAATCAAATCAATTTAAATTTAACAAGAATAAAATGATTTTTTACAATAATTTAGTGCCTAAAGAAAAAACAACGAAATTTGATGCACATGTAAAAATCATTTGACACATTTATTTATAGCGCACTGATACTCTGCCAAAATTACGAGTTATATTAGGTAACCATACCGCATAGAAAAACATATTTACAGTATTGTTTCGGAAAATTCTTCACTATTTTAAAACTTGTCAGTATTTTTTTAATAAAAATGATAGTGCAATATTAGAAGTTACTAAATCCATAATTCAGAAATTAGCCTTTAAATTGGTTTAATAAAAACATTCTAGAATATTAATCAAAATATTTAGAATTGTATATAGAATACGCTATTTACTTCTATTAATTAGATGGTAATTTATTAATTAATATACATTAAAATTTAATTTCACATATATTTTAAATATTTTTATAAAAAGTAGGTATTAAAACTGCTTATTACTTTATTATAACTAATATAATTTATTACACACTATTATTTTAATAGGTAGATATTATAAATTAAAAAAATTTACTGTCCCCTAATTGGTACTTATTGAAAAAAATATTTAAATTTCACAATTATGGCATTTTGAAGCTTTTTATCTATTTAAAAGAAAGTATAATAAGATTATCCAAGTTTTTTTTTTTGTATATACAAAATGAAACATTTCTTAGAAAATATGTTAAAACTTGAACTTAAAATATTTTAACATTTAATAATTAAAAGTTTACCGTGAATTCGAAAAACATTAGTTTTTTTAATTCGATTAACCTTTTTTTTGGCTATTATTAATGATTAAAAAAACTTCAACCGTTTACACAGTCTTAATTCTACAAGTTCTTACAATTAAGCAGAGATTATCTTTACTTTTTCATTCAGCATTTCACACTAAGTTGGATGGCTTTGTCCTTTTCAATTACCTGATTGTATTAAGTATTGTTATTCGAGATTTATTTATCTCGATGTTGATATGGCCATAAAGTTCTTTTCGTGTCTTCCGGAACAATCTTTTGATTTCTTCAATTACTGTCATATTTATAAATTCTTAGATATTTTTAAAAATATATCTATGTCATCCTACTTTGTTATTTTACTAATTTACTCCCTATTAACTAGTATACTTTTTATACTTATTTATTTTTTAATATTAATAAATAGAAAATAACGAATTGTAGATGTTATAGTTACCCATCATTCTAAAATTAAGCAAACGTTATAAAAATTAATTTTTAATGACCTGAAAATAATTCGAGTGTTAGTAAGTACTAAAATATTTTATTTATCATAAATTTGTTGCGAAAAACGGTAATTGACTTCATGGAAACAAGTTAGTAAAACACGATATTTTGGAGTAGCAAGGCTAGATAATTATGTTCTATAAATAGCAAATCAAAAACTAAGATTGATTTGAAAAACATATGGCATTACTATCTCGCTGGATTTTTTAATTTGAAGTAAATATTATATATTAAAAACAATTATATATAAATACGTTCTGATGTTTAAGTTATGATCAGTGTGATAATTTTTATATTTTCATTAAATTTCAATAAATAAATAGTTATCAGCAAATAGCTAAAATAAAGGATAAATTTGTTATTATTATTTGTTTTAAAATCTATTTACTTATTGTAATTTGAATTAATGACATGTGGAGAACATATTTGGCGCCAATTTTTATCTTACAAATCAATAAGTACCCTCCTTAAAATTTCGAAATAAATTTTTGTATTTCCCTGCCATCTGATTGGATTGTTTATATGTACTTTGAAATAAATATCTACATAAAAAATAACAATAAGTCAAGACAGATTAAAAGAAAAGCACCTACACCTTCATATATCAAGAGAGTCGTAGAAATTTAAAATGTCAGTTTCACAATGTAACCTAACCTGTAAATTTATTTTTTATCAAAAATTTATCATTTGTGAAATCAACTACGTTAGCAAGGAAAGTATATAAGAGGCCATTGGGAGAAATAATTTTTTAATGAGAATAAAATTTTAAATTTATAAAGAAAATTTAAATTTTAGTGAAACGAAAACAATATTTGACTTCTCAGTAATGATGAACTATAAACTATTTTAAAATTCTCATCAATTTATAGTTTTATATTAAAGTTTGCTATTAATTTAAAAATATTTTGGTTTTAATAAATTATTTTAATTTATAATTTTTATTTTTTTTTATTCTAAATTTATATGAAAAATGTCAAAAATTGTGTGATATATTGGTGATTATTTAATACATGAGTCCAGATTTTGAAAAGAGGATTTTTTGTTAATTTATAACGTTACAATAAGTAAATTGAACATCCAAAATCATTTTGCATTTCAAAGTCATAATGATTTTAAATACCTATATTTAACTAAAAGAAGAGGTAATATACTTTATTCTTCACATCGAAAACTGAATTTAAATATTTCAAATTTGGGTAAAATTTTAAAATTAATTCAAACTGAGGTTTACTTGAAGTATAGTATAATATAACTCCGAAGTTTACTTCAAAATAATATGAATGTCATGCAAGCTGGAAAGTGTGTTAGAAAAATAATATCAGATCAACAACATTCTAAATATAAATTCTAATATGTTTTTTTTTCAATTTATTTTTAATCTATTCAAACATACAAACAATTAATGATATTTTAAAGTTTTTTATTAGGTATATTATAGTTTGTGTCAGAATAAGGAGTGATTCAAATATTCCGCCAAAATTTAAGACTCATGGCATAAATAATTTAACATTTCAAACCTTATTAATAATAAATTATATATATATTAGGAAGCTGAGTACAATTTTAAATTAATAAAATAATTATAGATGAAAATTATCAAGAATAAGGGAATGAATAATTTTTTGTTAAAGTTTATTATTATTCTGTTAGAATTTTTGGTTATACTTGACATAACCTACTATTGGAACTAGAATTTTTGGTTATACTTGACATAACAACTTGGAACTCTAAACAGAAGCATATATATTAAAAAAAAACATTAGTTTGAATTGTCTGTTCGTCATTAATTACCTGTGTCCGTATGGAACATTTTAAAATTTAAAATTGAAAGTAAAGCAAAAGTGCTAAATTATGAATCATGCAGGAATAGAATGCATAAAATGTAATACAATTGCTCCGGAGAATCAAAATGTGAAACTTATCATTAATCAGATTCACTGATGTTGAACATTCGACGTTTGACTTTCTCTATTATTGTTCTTAACACGTGTAAGAAATGGTTCCAAGATATCATTCAATAAACCATATTTTCGTTTTTCACTTGATTACATTGTCAATAATATTTTTCCATTTGTCTGGCGTAAGATATGCAATTGCTTCCATCAAGGCTGCGTGTACATCTGATATTTTTAATGCTGTATTTTTTCATCTTTTTCTTGTGCATAAATCATTTCAATAGGATTTAGGTCGCGATAATTTTAGTACAATTTTATTTTCTACATGTGCTATTTCATCAGTGACATGTATTCTTTATGAAAATGTACCAAATTCATCAACTCTTCACGTCTCAAATATTTTCTAGAATGTAACCAATTTCGGATTGTACTTTTCTCCCGTGAATAAGTTGATAATCCTTTCAACATTGCATGAATGAAATGGTGGATTGTCCATCACAATTTTTGTGGCATTCTAAACAATATCTTAGTAAATCATCCTTGAAAACTGGACTAATTCATTTAATTATGAAAGTCTGTTATCTTCTTATCTTCAAAGAGGAGCATTGATCCATTCACCGTAAACCTTAGTTTAGATTCTATTATGAATTGTAGAAGTGTAATTAATGCCCCGCCTTTATCACTTGGATTTTTGCATCTTGTTGATACTTCAACTTGTATGGCGTTTTCAATGTTAGCATCGATTCAAACTCTGTGTGGTCTGTGTTTAGCCAGGCTTCATTCAAAAGATATTGGTCCGACTGTTTAATTGCCATCAGATATTTTCTTCCTTAGCCAATAATTTCATCATTCTCTCTCAGTATTATGTTCGACATACAAAAAAATATAATAAAATTAACTCAAAATAAACGGTTTTTTTTTTGGATATACGTATAATATATAATATTGTATATTACACCTGCCTGTGCAAAAGTCAAAGAAATTACACGTAATATATGCGACGGACTATAGATTTAAATTGTATTACTTGCTTCACATTCTCTATTCGAATTATATTGGTTAAAATACTTTTTTTCAACCCACTTTATTTGCAAAAACTAAATTCATGAATAGTTATATATTTTTATTAATTAATTTGCTCCATATATCCAATGAATATATTAATAAATTATAATGAGATAGCAACATCATAAATTTGACATATGGTAAACGAATAAGTTATTACTTGTTTTGTTAATTATATTTATATTTTACTAAATACGAGAGTTTTTTATGTTATCTAACAAACTATTAAAACAATAAATATGCTATCGTGACAATTTTTTTTACGTCAAGTTTCTGTAACATTTGTCCTCCAAGTTTAGTTTGAATTGTTTAACATTTGTTACGTTTACATTCGTTTAAAGAAGAGAAAATGAATGATTTGAAACTTAAATACAGAAGCGTCACGAATTTTTTATCAAAAGAAGGCAGTCCTAAAGAATATTCATGATGTATTATCGTCTCTGGCTTGTCCACTACTTGCCTATGCAGATGATCTGAAAATATATTCCTCCATTAAAACATGGGACAACGTGTTGCTTTTGCAGGCGAAAAATTTGTAGTAAGCAGTTCAGAGAATCTATTTGTGATGACCCAAAGTGTGGAAGATCTCTGGAAGCACGAACTGAACAAATCATCAACAAAGTTGGCGATTTGACCGCCGAGCAAAGCAGTTATTGCTGGAGAAATATGAATATCAGAAACGAGTGTTTTTAAAATTCTATACGAAGATTTCGGAATGAGCAAAGTGTTGGCACGATAGATTCCCAGGCTGCTCAGTCCCGAACAAAAATTGTGTAGACGACAAATTCGTGAAGGGAATTTGTCTGTGTTATCTCAAGATGAAGACGTCTTAAGGTTACGCATGGCATGTATATGCGTGTTGATTCGCTGTATGCGTATCAAAAAATTTTCAAAGGAGAATTTGCATGAGACGCATGCATGTTGTCTCACGGAATTACACTTGTCAGTACATATTCTAAAATGGCAGAAGAAGTGGCTATTATGGGAGCTGCGTATGTGATACTGTCCCAGTTATTGAGAAAAAAAAGGGAAGAGAAAGACGATAGTGTGAGATTCACAATATTAGGAATGTCTACTTAGCGCATTTGGACCCAAAATTGCAAAACAAGACACGCATCTGAAAATCTATTTCAGTGAAGGAACGATTATCTATAACTCTACATAACATTTGACCATCGCTAGAATATACCACCTGCATCTGCCTGTGCATATGTCAACGAGTAATCGAGTTGAAACCTGTCCACACTGCGCGCGCACGCTTGATACAGTTTCTATGAGCGGTGCCCAAAAACCGACAACGTTTGGCTCGCATCATTTGACATATCTCCCATCCGCTTCGTGCCTTTTTAACAATTCACTTGATTGTGTATATGATATATCATGCTCTTTACAAGCCTCATCCAAAATATTCACCCCCTTATCACCTCATTTCAATCGTTCTTTTAACCTCGTTTCTGGACCACAAAATCTATAACCCGGCATGTGCAATTCATGAATCCATTGCATGGACTCTTGTTTCGTAAGAGGGTTTCAGTGGTTTACCCAAGTTTCATCTCCCGTTACAATTATATTCAAATCTGGACAGTTAATGTGCATCGACTCAGCATCTGTATAACGACTCGCGAACGGCCGCGAATGCACATGACGCGAGCCAAACGTCGGTTTTTGGGCACCCCGCTCAGAGAAACTGTATCAAGCGTGCGCGCGCAGTGTGGACAGGTTTCAACTCGATTACTCATTGACATATGCAGATGCAGGTGGTATATTGTTGCGATTACTTTACAAGAAATAACGTACCTACAGATATCTTAATGGAGTGGTCAAATGATATATAGAGTTATAGATAATCGTTCCTTCACTGCGATAGATTTTCTCAGATGCGTATCTTGTTTTGCAATTTTGGGTCCAAATTTCTTAATTGAGTATATGTCAAAAGGGACTACAATAACGGGAAATGTCTACGAAGACACAATTAAGAACTTGAACACAGCTATACGTGAAAAAAGGCAATTTTGTTTAGACAACTGCTTCTGCAACTGCAAGGTATATAAGGCATGAATTGTTCAAGCGGTAATCAATAAATGCGTCTTTGGGGAATTACAACTTCCACCTTGCAGTCCCGACGTCGCCCCCTGTGACTACTATCTCTTCCAAAACTCAAAAAACACTTGGCAGGGCGTCGATTTCTATCGAATGACAACGTAAAAAACGCTGTGTGGTCATATTTTGTGGAAGTGTTATTAACGTTGGAAGAAGTGTTAGTGTAAATGGTTCTTATGTTGAAAAATATTTTTTTTTTTGTTTTCTAACTCGTTTCTTTCATAGCTAGGTAGATAACATAAGAAACTCCCCGCGTCCGTGTGCAAGCAAAATTTCCGAATCGTTAACATTCTTTATGTGGTATCTGCATCCCAAATAACTTTCGATATTCAATGTAGTGTACGCATATATGTTTATATACACATACGATGTCCTGCTTGTACATATTTATATGTATATAAGTAATTAGTAGAGAGTACAGTGACCTAGTGATGAATATTCAAGGAAGGAACTAGACTTTTACTTGTTATTCAGGTTACCAGACATATGAACACGGTAGTGGCCCAAATTTCATTCATGAAGTGATTGAAACAAATATAAATGCCACAATTTCACTTTACAATATGTAAATAGCTGACAGACTCACAACAATGGTGACGCCATGTCGAGGAAAGGAATTTATGCAATTCTATTCTAACAAATGTGCATGCATTTTTTGTGCGTTCTATAAAAACGCTTCTATCTATATATGCTTGTATATACACATATTAATGTTCTAGATACATTGAAAAGACAGAATTGAGAAACAAATAATATCTTTCCAAACAAAAAGAATGTGAAATACATTAATACAACATGTTAGAAATATAAGTCGATTGGTATTTTCTCAAGGTGATCTACTCTCACTTGAAAAGTTTATAACATTTATATGAATAAATAAAAACATCATTTGAATCCATTAAATTATTCTCGTTCACTATGAAGGTTGTTTTTTTACTTAGATCTTTTGCATTTTAATAATACATTTTTTTATATAACGCATTGTGTTAAAACTTCGAATTTATATTGAGTTATTAATTAATATTACTGAAAATTCGTAGAAGTATTTAAAATATTAAGATTGTTCAAAAGAAACACATTTAAAATGTGCAGTTGGGATATCATCGCTCTGACAACGAAATTCAGCTGTTTTTGTTCATTGTTTACATATTAGTGACGCGTTTACTGAAAATATTTACAGTTTTCCTTTTTTTTTTTTTCTAAGCGCCGTGATTAAGAAATATGACATTTACGGTAGAAAACCTGTTCAAAGATGATCTACGGTTCTTCGATTTTTGGCCTCTGAAGGACGTCAGCTAATGGAAATTCTTACGAGAATATGGTGACTACTATAGTTATTCTCATACTGCAATGGCACGAAGATAGTCTATTATATTTTGCATATAGAGCTGGAATAAAACAGTAGATAGGTTTTAAAGACTTTATTGTTTTACGAAGTATTCTCCACGAAGATTTATGGACTTTTGTATGCACTCGAACCAATTCTGGAAGCAGTTAGTTCACTCGTTTCTTGTTACAGTCAAAATTGCGTTTTTGACGACATCGACTTCCCCTTTTGACGACTGGAACCTTTGACCACGCAGTCAGTTCTTGATTTTCGGAAACATAAAGAAATCGTTGGACTTAGACGGGACTGTACGTAGGATGGTCTAACAATTCGATGTTTTGTTGCGTTAAACCCTCAATTGTCTTGCTGTGTGTGAAGTTGCATTGTCTTGGTGGGGGATGATTTGTTGTTGTGGGTTGGTTTTAGTGCTGCCAGACAGATATGTTGAGAATTCGGTAGAAACTCGCGATCATTTTCGGTAGAATTCGGTAGACTTTAATGAAAAGTTATAAAGCGTTAATACTAGGCACATTTTTGACTAATTTCCTTTATTTTGAATTGATTTTATAGTAGGAATAAAAATAAAGATAAGACAATTTAACAGTTTATTGAAACACATATTAAAACAAAAAAATATCCCTTTATATCACATAAAAATAATAATAGTTATACGTAAATATTAGATTTCATTCCAGAAATTAAGTTTTCATCTACACTAAAATTATAACAATTATAATTTTTCATATATTGTTTAGTGTAAAGTAACCCAGAAATTGTTTCAGGTTTTAATGCGTTTCGTTGTTTGGTCTTCATGATATTTATAGAAGAAAAAATTCGCTCACCATTAGCAGATGAATGCGGAAGGCACATAATGTCAAAAACAAAACTTGTTAAAATGTTAAAATTAGCTCCATCTCCAGATTGTACATTTTTGATTTCTGACCAAAAAATTTCGGTATCATTAGAAAATGTTTTAATTTCCTCAACGTACCGTAATTGACGCCATTCTGTATCAAGTGTTTGCAATTCTTTTTCAGCTATTATATACGGGAATATTCGTGTGATATCTACAATAGAACTTACATTGCCGCTTTTAACGGTAGAAGGGTCCAAAAAATTGAACAATTTTAAT
Organism: Melolontha melolontha; assembly: GCA_935421215.2. Taxonomy (NCBI): domain Eukaryota; kingdom Metazoa; phylum Arthropoda; class Insecta; order Coleoptera; family Scarabaeidae; genus Melolontha; species Melolontha melolontha. Next base: position 76,542,622 of record OW285243.1, on the reverse strand, counting down.
ATATTATTTTTTAATGGAAGCCGTTGTACTATTTGTGTGCAGACCTCTATATAAAATTGTAAACACCTAGTTCTAAAAAAATTCAGTTGCTCATTTGAAAATGTTGATTCTAAAATGCACTTTTGGACATTTGCCCCGAAATACATGTCTTCTAAATTTAAAAAGAATGAGGGATTTTAAAATCAATCAGATGCAAAATTATATTTACATTGCATTCTAAAATATTATATTACTTACTGCAATCAGAAAATATATTGTCTTAGAGTTCTGAAAAGAACTATTGGGAAATAATAATTAAACACAAATAACAGAAAAATAAACTAAAAACAAATGAAACCAATGCTCAAAAGCAAAACACAACGATACTAACGGAAATAACAAAATGTTAATGAAGTAGATTTATATATTATCTACTAAGTTGAATTTAGTACCGGCGTGTTAGAAAGAGGTCACCATAATAGTAAATGGCGCGAAGGTTTGAGTCCGTACCCCCTGATTTCAACTACTACTTTCTAGAGTGAGTATAACGTCACATTTTTGTAAATAGATATATAATTATATAACAAAATTAAATATTAAATAAAATGTAGTCTATAAATAGAGATTTTGAAATATAAATCCATTTTCGGTAGATTTTTAGTTAAAATCGGTAGATCGGAAGATAATAGTGAAAATCGGTAGAACCACCGAAAAATCGGTAGCAATGGCAGGTTGGTTTCTCGGAACTCAACGATACACAATACTAATCGACAATATATATATATATATATATATATATATATATATATATATATATATAAAATGGCCAAAACACCCCATAACGGGGCATAGCAGCTTCGGGAAGCTTTCTAAATCCTCATTTTCGGGGTGGATCGGTCCCCATCCTAACTTTTCATATCTTCTGGCATATTTCCTTCCAGAGTTTTCTGTTCTTTGTCTTTTCCTGCCAGTTGATCTTCTCCTTTGATTTCTTGTTGCAGCTCTTCATTTGTTCTTATTCTAAATTCATTGTCCGTTATCTTTATTGGTCCCATTATTGTTCTTAATATTTTCCTTTCGAGTATTCTTAGATTTGCTTCGTCCTTCTTGGTCATTGTTATCGTTTCTGCCGAATATATTAGTACTGGTCTTATTATCGTGTTATATATTTTTAATTTATCCTTTTTAGAAAGATTTGTGTTCTTTAACAATTTCTTTTTGGCATAAAAGGCTCTGTTTGTTGCCATAATTTTTTCTTTTATTTTAGCATCTCTATTTCCATCGCTTGATTTCATAATACCCAGATATTGAATTTTTCGACCTCCTCAAATGTACATTTTTTTATTTGCATACTTTTGTTTTCTTTGCCCTTTTTTCCAACTCTCATGGACTTCGTCTTTGCTTCATTGATTATAAGACCTAATTTCTCCCCTTCTTTAATGATTTCTTGTACTATTCCGACCATTATCTCTCTCCTTTTTGTTATGACTACTACATCATCCGCATAAGCAACCATCTGGCTTCCTCGTGTTCTTAGCGTACCCTTATTTATTTTCCTTGTCAGATGTTCCAGAGCCAGATAGAATAACGTCGCGGACAAGGAGTCGCCTTGTCTGACACCTTTATTTGTTTCAAATCGACAGTAACATTTCTTTAATCTTCTAGAAATATCGTTGTCAATCTTCGTTTATGAGCTTGCGCACAGCATCGACATTTTCCTGAGTGACTGCCGTTTTTGGTGCACCTGCTCTTGTCGTCGCTGTGACTAATCCGTCCACGTTTGAATTCTCCATACCAACGAGAAATTATTGACTGATCTGAGGCTTCATTACCGAAAACAGAAACCAACTTGACGAGACATTTTAGTTGAGATAATTGGATTAAAAAAATGATCGGGCGAAAATTTTCACGGGTAGTTCCATTTTTCGACTAACTTGTCAACTTTGACAGTTCGTTGTAGCTACAACACCACACCCATCGCACTGAAACTTTAGATTTAGGCTAACTAAAGATGGAGGCTAATTTTTAGTACTGACATTTGATTATTGTCGCCCTCTATGACCCAGTATGCAAAACATAAAAGACATCTCTCGTAGAATCGTGCAATAATTTCGACAAAGAGGAGAATCCATTAAAGATTGATCTCATCTTGGACAGACTCGAGTTACAGAATGTAATAAAAATGTAAGACAGCTGGCAATATTGGGGTTTGTTCAGTCCATTATCAATAGTCTTCGCTATCACAAAGCTATAGTTCAATGGAATCCACGATTAGTTACTGATCAGCAGAAGAACTTCTGTCCGATTCTATCATTATATAATTTGACACCCTATCAAGAAGAAAGTAATGCCTTTTACATCAAATTGTTTTTGGTAATGAATCCTGGTGTTATGACTACGAGCTAGAATCCAAACGCAAGAGTATGAAATTCGCAAAATTTCCAATGGCGAAAAATTTCGATCTCAATTTGCAACAGATGGCGACCATATTTTTTGAGTGCTATTGTGCACTGTTCTTATATTTTAAAGAACCTGTTGTCAGCATCGAAACTGAAAAATGTGCAGATACGTGAAGCGTGTCAGCTTCGAGGATTAGCACCCTGAAAAACTTGTAGAATCTGCTTGTTCGCATACGTTCGCATACCTTTATTATACTTTATTATAAATAAAGTATAATAAAGACAACTCTCCCACATGTAGTACATGATATGGAAATTGTCACATCAACAAGAGATGCTAATTTTTTTATAGATGGATGGCATACCTGACCCTTCATGTAGTCTTTTCTGACTGTCAAGGTGTATTTATTGCGAGTTTTGATTCAATTTTGACCATTTCCCCTTGTCATACCTGTAGATTTGTTGACTCGTGCGGATTTTCGTACAGAGAAACTGCAAATCGTCTTAATCAGAACTAATTCACTATCATACGCTTTTATAGTCATGGACTAGAGAGGGCGAGAGGGGACGCCGAAGAGGAAGTGGGGGTCGAAGTAGGACTAATGAGCCGCAGGGCCGCCAACTTCGCTTAATTGCACTAAGAGCCCAATTCTCCAGTAGCAAATCAATCGCCAATTTATGGTTAAGTAATGAAGGTCGTCCTGTGATCCTTCGAACTGTTTATCGCCGAATCAGGTCTCTAGGCTTGCAATTCTATCAACCACGTCTTGTCTTACCACTTACGACGCAACACCGACAGCAACGTTTGGAATGATATAGGTTGCGAATGCACTGGAAGTATGTATAACTGCAGAGACAACTTCTCTAAACCGGTTCGAAGAGGCCATGGGAAGAGACTGATGAATTAAGCGAATCCCCGTAAACACTAGAAGCTTTCCACTATGAATTGCAGGTTGTTACCCCAAGAGGGCATCAACCACCTACTGGAGTCAGTGCCGCGAAGAGTAAGAATCTGTGAAGCTTAAAAGGGTCGCCCCAACACATTACTAACAAAAATAAAATCATTATTGTGTTCATCTTTTGTCCTTCTTTTTTTTTTGAAGTTATAATCAAATATAACCTTTGAATACATGTCTACTAAGTTTGGTCAAGAACTTCGCGAGTTGCGAAGTTTTTGACAACAAGAAGAGGTTTCTTCGCATTGCAATTTCCATGTCGCGTAGTACATATTTAGTTTTACTAACTTTTGATAAAGCACATTATTTTCCTTTACAGCTGCGACAAGTTTATAAACTTATCTATTTAAAATATCATTAATGGGTCACGCTTTAAATGTCGGAGATAACATTTTACATTAATAATTTGGTGTTGCTATTTCGGTGCCCCATGGTAGAGCATATGCTTTTGTTTATTCATAACTTTCAGTGATTGTGATTAACTATTTATTAATCACTGCATAGTAACAGCAGTGTCAGCTTATCGTTTATCGTTTACGATATTATTTTATTGTACGGACATGTTATGGCACTTTACAATAATGTATGTATAACTGTATTTTTCTGATAAGAACTTGTCGTTGTTTAGTCACTATCATTTGACGAATTAATAATTGTGATTAATAATTAATGAAATTTATTTATTTGGTGTAATAATAGCGTCATTTTGTATTATAAGCAATATAGTTTAAAAGCGCGCAAGTGTTTAATGTATGTTATCCTTGAACATATGTATGCAGTAGTGAATAAAGATAATAAGCCTATGAAGATTACCTCAAGAATTGTTACTTATCTGGTGTTTTTTTGTATGCAGTTTATTGCTTTAGTATCATCAAAATAAAAGAATTTGTTTTATTAAAACTATAAATTGTAAAAATCAAACAATGTAATTTTGATATGGAGAAGATAATGGGCATGAACATAATATTTAATTGAAAAACACATATGTATGCGTGGATAAGAGCTTTTGTGTAGCTGCATTTCTAGATGTCTCCTAGACCTTGGATAAAGTATGGCATGAAGCTCTGCTTTCAAAAATCAAGACCAACTTTCCTTACCCAATATATGTGCTGCTGAAATATTACTTAACGGATAGACTTTTCCAAGTTAAAATTGACGAAGCTTGTGCCTCATCCAGAAAAAATTTAAGGATTTCAGTTTTTGAAAATTACATTGAATTAACTGCCGAATAAATTAAGAGACATACATGTTGGAGCGATGATGAAGTCAAATTTATTTAGTTAAGATAGCGAAATACATTTGTCGACCAACAAATAATTGTCTTCTACAAAAAAAGAATAAGCAAATGTAGAAGCGAAAATATTATGATGTGAGTAAGCTGTTGTTCCATGATGTTGGTCACATACATTTTATTAATAATACCATGACCAAATAGATTTATAGATGTATAGACGTACCTAATGTTATGTCTCATATGCGGATTATAATATGCCCGTTGTTATTATATGGCGATTTTAACAAGATAAGTTCGTCAAACAATGATTTGAAAGAAAATCGTACGGATTTTATTTTGGCCAATGCAATTCCGATCTAAAATCTATCGAAAACCTCCGGAAGTATGTGAAAGATTTATTCAAAACAGAAATATCGAATGCCGTCAGAGGAAATTGATACCCTATAATAATAGAACGAATTTAATAAAGTCATCGCCTAAACACTGTAAAGCAGAAATTTAAAAAGGTTATACTACTAAATACTAAAATAGACGATAGCCATAATTTTTTATTACACACTCATTAGCAAAAGTTTTGCATATTTTTAATATGCTACGTGAAAAGTTTTGTTTATTTATGACTATTTTTTGTCACAACATATATACAATACAATATATATTTTTTTTAAATAATAAAAACTAAAAAAAACACATTACAGATAAACAACCGGATTCCCGGTTACCAAAAAAAAGGTTGGTATTGTAACATTTTGTTTATTTATTTGCTTCGGAGATAATCTTAGGTTACTGCTCTCTCAGATGTACTCAGACAGACTGTGTTGACATAAACGTCTACTATGAACTGTCACTGAAATGGAGCACACGCCTAATTATAGCGAGCCGATAGCTGTAATTGAAAATACCGGAACGCTTGTATATGCGCCAAATATACTGTTTGCCGTATTCGAAAACGACATAGGGAAACTGGCAGTACAAGACCGATCGAGATGCACAAGTGCAAGACAAAATCGTTTGCTACAGATCACAGGTCTAAAAAATCGTGCTGCACCGGCATCTGAGCTTCGTGGACATCTTGCGGAAGCTACTAGGACGAATGTAAGCAGATTTACGATATCGAGAAGGCTACAGGAATATGGTTTAAAAGCAAGACGACCTGCAAAAGTTCCAGAATTGCTTCTACGCCACCGGACAGAAAGACGAAACTTTGCTCAAGAACATTTACCGTGGACTACCGAGCAATGGAGTAATGTGCTCTTTTGTGACGAAACACGGATTCACTTGTATCATCCAGATGGTCGTAACTTAGTGTACAGAAATGAACGTTTTGCTCTATGTATGGTGAAAAATATTGCTTTTGAATGAGGCTCAGTGATGTATTGGGCAAGTCTGAGTTCAGAAAGATGTAACTGAGCTTGTGGTGGTCACTCAAAGAATGACAGGCGTTTGGTACTTGGAACATATCCTTCAAGATCACCTATACCTTAGCTATTACCTATACGTCGGCTTTATTGGGCATGCTAGGTTCAGATTGATCCATTATAACGCATGCCCGCACATTGCTGATGTTGTACAACAGTACCTTACTGATGTTGAAATTGAGAGAGTGATCTGGCCTGCAAAGAGTCCGTATTTTAATCCAATAGAGCACGTATGGAACTACTTAAAGAGAAAAATTATGAAACGAAATCCGCCTCCAAGAACTCTACAAGACCTACGAATAGCATCTGAGGAAAAGTGTCGACAAATTCCACAAGAGTATCTAAGTATCTGGTATTAGATGCTAGAGAGTATTAAGTCCAACTTAAAAAAGAGTCACTAGTAACAAATGTTGCATTTATTCAAGGAAATTGTCTAGGTTAGAATATCTGCTAGACGGTGGTTTGAATATCCGCTATGCTGCAACAAGCGTAATGTAGGTTTGAGGTTGCTACCTTGTGCGACACTACAGAAAATTTGGACTTGGTAATAAAGCTATCGTAGATTGGATTATATTACTTGAGGTGGCCGTAAAGCCTATTCCACTGCGACCTTTCTAGATTTATTGTGGTCCTCATGCCTCGGCAGAGTACTTCCTTTAGCCCTGCTCCTTTAATTAAGCTTAGCAGCTTCGAGGACGGTTGTTGTAGGAACCGCATTCTTTTCAAACCTTCGCAACCTTCTGGATCTATTTTCTGCCCACATTTTCATAACGTTTTAATAATTGTTTTTGCAATGCCAAAGGTAGGCTTCGGTCCTACGAAGGCTGCAGACGAAGCTTGTTGGGTCAATTCGTCTGACTCTTCATTAGACCTATGGCTTCTGTGCCCTGGAACCCAGGCTAATGTCAGTTTCATGTAATTACTGAGCTCGTTTAGGGCACGCGCACACAATTCCATGTAAGTTTAGATCTAACTTGCACTGAATCCAGTGCCGTTGGCAGTGCTTGGCGGAGAAGATAGCCACGATGCTATTCGTTCTACTCTGTCTGTTAATTTCTCCAACGCAATGATGCAATGCAGACACTTTCGCTTAGAATATCGCAGTATCTCTACTTAGGCACACTTGTATGATCATCCCTTCCTTGGAAGGGTTTCTTTCTCGTATATCTGCCGTGCAAGCAATCGCTGTTTAACTGTGCTCGTATTAGTTTCCATTTAAAAGAATTTTACTATGTAGCGATCTATTTGATATGCTGTTGATAAATTTTTTTTATTCGTGCCGTGGAATTTGTTTTTCTTAAGGGAATCTTATATTTTAAAAACCGATCATGTAAAATCATATCCGAACTGTTTAATGTAATATAATATGTTCACTAAATTGTTTGATTAGATAGTGTTAGTTATGTTTTTTTATAATTTGTCTATTGCCACAAAATGTCGTTGTCTTGTCATTTTTAACAACAAACTGGGAGATGGAATCAGGAATTTAAAAAAAAAACTATTCTAGCAATTCTCAGACAGTACTGTTTAATATCAAACATGTTTCGTGGAATTGGGATTGTGTATAAGTTCTAGGTGGTTTACATAAAATGCAAATTGGTTTGTTATTATTATATATTATATATTTCTTCTTGTCGTCAAATAAAGTAAAACTAACGAGACATAGCACAAGGAAATTTATTTTAATCTCAGAATACTTTACTGCAGAAAAGTCATCTCTAAACTAAAGACGGAATTTATGACTAATATACTTGCCTAAATGGTATTTTGGGAGTGCAATACAAATATCTTAAATGTTAAAATAATATTATTACAAATTGCTTTAATAATCCCAAACTTGATTTGGTGAATCTGTATTACTATAGCCCATGCTAGTTGATGAATTGCTAATTGTTATTACAAATTCCTGTTTATCGATTTAAATTTAATACACTTTACTCAAGACAATATAAAACTAATACAGACTTGTCTTAAAGATAGTTTTCTTTACGTGTTCTTTATAGTTTTTGTAATTGTTTAAAAATATTCATTTTTTTTATATAATACACACAATAATGAGGTAAAAACCAATATATGTAGTATGTAGTACATATTTGCCAGTCGTCGCAAATTTAGTGATGTTTCATTGGGATTTTCAAATGAAACGAGATTTCTTTAACATATCTTTCTCAGTTTGTTTTTATTAATTTGTATAATAGATGGTAATTTGTGTAATAAACTGATAATATAAATTATAATTTCAAATAATAAATATACAATTCATTTTGTGAATACTTCTGGGAATATAAAATAAAAAAGTGATAAGTTACTATTATAAACTTATCTTAACTTTCTCCGGTTCAAAAACTTGTCAAGATTGAAAAAATAACTGACAAGAGTCTCTATTTGCTTCTAAATTCCGAATAACCTATAAGAATATTGTAAACACGGCATTAGATTTTTAAAAATTATATCGCATATTCAATTCGCATCTTTTGTGTTGTTATTAGAATTAATTATTAAAAGACATCTACAAATTTGCATTTTCTTACTCGGAAATTTATGTTTGAGACGTGCAAAAGCGTTCTTGTACAATCGATAAAATAAAAAAAACTTTAGAAAGTTCGCAATGATGAACAGACAAGCACATTCTAGTATCGTCTATTTCGATAACCATAGAAGTAAACTTACCTCACATCCTATTAATATCAATTCCAAGTATGTAGTTGATGAATCGAAAGTGGTTTACTTTTATTTCCTTAATGCTGGTTGGCCATTATGAAAACGGAAGCGCGTATGTAAACAAGACAAGTCATAAAACTACCGTTAAGTGTTCAAATGTATTGATTCCGTGTTCATAAAATTTTATGGGTTCTATCGATGGGGTATCGTTCTCATCAAGGTACGATGCATTTTTATGTTGAAGTTGAATTATACGAGGTGGCCAATACCTGACTGATTTAAATAGCGCGCCATGTTTGATACACGCATTTCCGTAGGCGGCGCTGTAGTAGTTGTTTAAAGTACATGTGTGTCAAATTCATCATGGAACGCTACACGATCCAACAATGCGTCCTGTATTGTTAAAACGTTTTATTGAACTAATGAGTCAATGATTGAAACTATACAGAATCTACGTTCGGAAAAGTGTGCCCAATATCAACGCCATTCGTCAATTAGTGCGGAAATTTGAACAAAGTGGTGAAGTTAAAGACTTGTCAAACTGGGGTCGTTTTTGTACTGTTAGTACCTCGGAAAATGTTGAGAGAGTTCGTGAAAGTGTAGTGGAGCGCCCTGAGACCTCTATCAGACGTCGTTCTTAAGAACTAGGCATTCGTCGCACGTCAATAGGCGCTATTTAAAAGCAAGGCTAGCATTTGCGACCAAACGAAATTCAGTTGACCCAAGGAGATCACGAAAATCGCCAACAATACAGTTACGCAATATTGCAACTTAACAACCAAACAAACGATTTTTGCCGAAAAATCATAATGAGTAATGAAGCCCACTTCGATATAAACGAATTTGTTAACAGGCCGAATTGTCGTATCTGGGCCTTAGAAAACTCTCATGTCATCCAACAACGACCACTTCAACCCCGTCGAGTTACAGCTTGGTGCGGTGTTTGGTGTATCGGACCTTACTTTTTTGAAGACGCTGCAGGTAATTCACTGGTGAGCGCTACTGCGATATACTGCAAAGCTTTCCGATTCCTCAAATTCAACAACTTAACCTGCAAAACATGTAGTTCCAGTAAGACGGAGCAACTTGTCATACAGCAAAGTAAACAATGAATCTTTTGCGAACAACGTTTCGGGGCGTTTACTGTCTCGATTTGGCAATGGCGTCTGCCAAAGGTCACCCGATTTAACGACTCCAGATTTATTTCTATGGGGATTTCTAAAAAATAATGTTTATGCAAACAAATCAAACACTATAGAGCAGCTGAAGAACAATATTTGGGAAGCGATTCAAAATATTCCTCCTGAAACTTACCAAAAAGTAATGGAAAATGTAAATAAGAGGGTTCAGGTTTGTGCGGCTTCTTGAGACGGGCATTTGTCTAATTTAGTTTTCATACATAATTTCTAACTTTCAATAAAAGATTAAGATTTAAAAATATGGATTAATTTTATTTAATTTTAAAAATATTTAAGAGACAAATCATTTATTTATATATTGGCCATCTTGTAATTTAATTTTGCAGCATCAGTAAATATAATGTAGTAACTTTCAATTAGTTTGGTATTATTTGATTGTTGCATAGGTTCGTAGAGTTTTTGGCTTCTAAGATTAAAGTGCATTGAGAAGAAATTGTTAAACATATGTTTTAAAGTTCTTTAATGTCGTATTATTATTTAATTGAAGAGTTTTTGAATTTGTATAAAGATCGTATTAATTATTAGGGGGGTTCATTCGAGTAACATCCCACTGGCAGCTCTTCCTCGCGGTCTATATATATTTCGTCAGTCGCCGTCCGAACACCGTTCAGTGCTAAACGAGTGAAGTGCGCTCAACGTTATCCGGTTCCAGACTTGCAATATATATATATATATATATATATATATATAATAGAAAAAATCGAGAAACATGTCATCTATAAAATACCATGTCGCGATTGCGATAGTTACTACATAGGCCAAACTAAACAATATTTACACAAAAGAATACAAGCCCACAACTACTCTAAAACAGACAAAACTGCTTTATCTACACACAAACTACAACGCGATCACCATTTCGATTTTGAAAACACACAGATAATTTATAAAGAACAACACACAATGAAAAATCTGTATGTATTATCAATTTTAAAATGAAAGTTGCATATTGAGTTCATTTCAGTTCAAAAACCAGAACCAAAAAAAACATTACTAAAGTCACTCACTCTTAGTCTCTATAAAAATGTCTTCATAGTAAATATTACCAAACTTGCACATTTGGAATATGGACCTCCTCAGCATAATTCCTGTAGGATGACGAAGCGCATGAAATGTATCAACATGTTTTACGAAACACAGAAGCCAATATTTGACAAAAGTTAAACAGTGACTTTATTGAAGCTTGTCTGAATGATGTAATTCATGATTGATTCGCGTCAATCAATTCGAATCAGTAATAGATTGTAACCAATCCACCATAATACGATATTCGCATTTCACGAGCAAAGCTCAAAAACTGAGTGTTTATTTGCCACATGTTTTGAACGAAAACAGGATTCAGCGTGTCAACATTTGTTGCCTCTTTGTTAGCTTGTTTTTGTCCTACATCGTTATTTGTGACGAAAAATAATGCCTTCATGTTAACATCAAGAACAGAAAAGAACGGCTTAGCCCTAATAAAAAGCCGATTCCCCGAGCAAAAGTTCATACCCATCCACCGAAGCTGATCTTGTGGATTCGATATGACCAACAAGTCATTAGTATTTGCCACATGTTTTGAACGAAAACAGGATTCAGCGTGTCAACATTTGTTGCCTCTTTGTTAGCTTGTTTTTGTCCTACATCGTTATTTGTGACGAAAAATAATGCCTTCATGTTAACATCAAGAACAGAAAAGAACGGCTTAGCCCTAATAAAAAGCCGATTCCCCGAGCAAAAGTTCATACCCATCCACCGAAGCTGATCTTGTGGATTCGATATGACCAACAAGTCATCGTCTACTATGAATTGCTTCTAAGAAACGTAACCATCACTGCTGAGATTTATTATCAACAACTGGTTGGCTTGAGGCTACAAGTCAAGAAAAAAGACAGGAAAGACGAGCTATTTTGCAGCAGGATAACGCTAGCACTCATACTACTTACTAACAGTACTAAAGCGACTAGTTAAGAACTTAGTTGGGATGGCATTCCACATCCTTTTTATTCTATTGATCTCACTCTGTCAGATTTCCATCTCTTTTGTTCTTCATCAAACAATTTCGAGGAATTTCTCTTAATAATGATTCCACGTTTCAAAATTTATTTACTCCCAAACCACCGAATTTGTTCAGAGAAATTGCCAGATCGTTCAGAGGCAATTGTAAATAATAGAAAAGAATGGTTTCTTGATTAGTTTATATATTTTATTAATTAAAAAAATAATACATTTTGAGTTGAATGATACATCAAACCCATTATATCGTTAATAATAAATACAAGAATAAGTATCAAAGAGAATTAATTAAACCATATGATTCAAAAAAAGTATCTCTATTCATCTTTTTCATGTTATTCTCTGTTTCCAGTAAAAGAGATTATTTAACGCGAATGTAAGGAAATTTAGACATTTTTTCATGACGTAAAAAACGGAGAAAAGTAAAGTTTATATTTTTGTGACCATGAATCGGTTGACTTTTACGTTAATTATGAAACGCTTGTAACGGCTTAAATTTTCAAGAGCGTGTATTTCAATGAATTTACGTTTTGAAGTTCATACTATAGGATCCCCCGTATTGAGATCGCAAAATACGAAGGATTTAAAAGAAAAATACGACATAATATTTTTGTATTCTTCAACAAATGCATTGTAATTAAATACTTTAATAATACTTCGCAAAATATACAGAGCGAGCTTGAAAGAAAGAGATAACGTATGTAAAATTAAAGGAAATTATATAGAATATAAATTCAAAACTATTTTTATAACAAGGAAGTATCAAGGTGACCGACAATAACAAAAAGAATAGTTTTGCTATTGTCTATCAGTTTTAAGATCGTCTTCGATACAGTCACTTGTCGATCGTTACATGTGCACAAGTGTACGTTCGGTATGATTTACATTTATGTTTTCGATTAAAGGTAGATTGTTACCAAAATTGGACGTGAAATGCCCCATTTTACATCTTCTTTTAAAAATTCACGTGCAAGTATAAATTTTTAACAGCTGACTTTTCGTACCAGGTTATCGAACTCTTAGTATACCAAGCTGCCTAAACAATGTTATCTTCTAGAGTTTTTATAAACACAAACATTGCAGCGTGTGCTTGCGTGTAAATTCAATAGCGGTATTTTTTTATAGACATTCTGAATTCATATTAATATTTTCTTTTTTATTTCTAAAAAAAAACATTCACGTAATACACATGAAATAAATGTGAATTATGTCAGTTCTAAAAGTTTAGATTATTATTAAGATCCTTACAAACTACCGTGCCTTGAAAAATACTTTTGAAATTATTAAAGGACCTCAAAGGAACTAATTTGCCATATAAACTAATTGGGGGGAAGATACAGGAGTTTGTAAGGATTTTAACAATAGCCAAAATTTATAAATAGCTGATTTTGTACTTAAATATGTTGAGGTTATTGACTTTAGCATACAACATGTTATAGTTTTATAACATCGACAGCTGTTACGTATGTAAGGGGCCGTATTACGTAAGCACCAAAGGGGGAGTCTCTAGTTTGCTTATTTTTGATTACATGGCAGACGGGGGGATCTGAATGGTGATTACGTCAGCGATATTTATTTATTTACAGTCATGAATTCAAGTGTCTTGGACTGAGGACGATTAATGCGAGTTTACCACATTTTTAAATAGAACAAAATAAATAGATATCGTTTATATGTTAATAATATAATATTTAAATATGATGTTAATGATTTGCTTGAATAAATATTGAATGTGCAGTAAATTTCTTTTTAGGTTATAAATTGTTTATTTCATTGTGATAGACTTAATAACTATGATAGATAATTACTCATGTATAACAATAAAGAAACTTAAACTTATTTTGTAAAAAATTATGCCAATGCTTACGTAAGCATAGGAGGGGAGGTACGAGCTTTGCTTACTTTTGCTGACAGGGGGGGGGGGGGTTAAATTATTAAAATTCTGCTTACGTAATACTTGAACGGCCCCTAAATATACGCTGTGGCGTATGTCTGTGTGTGTACACACTTCAATAGAGGTATTTATTATTTATACACATTCTGAATATTTTCAATTCAAAGGCGGCACATAATACAGTTATTAATTTTGGGGTTCGCGACGTAATTTTTTCGATGCACGAGTTTCCATACTTTTTGATCGCAGTGGAATATGTATTTTTACAACGGAGTTGTTGTCTTTAGTAATGTCTCCAAGGCGACTAACTAAATATCTCAAAGAATTTCAACTTAATTATAGATTAGTGCCTTAATTACATGTTTTCGAATAAACATTAATTAACCGAGATTAAAATGCAATCTGGTGTTTTCGGAGGTACGCGTTTCAAGCTAATAGGATGAATTTAACATCTCACTAATGTAATGCTAACCGCTATACATATATATATATATATATATATATATATATATATATATATATATATATATATATATATTATATATTAAGTTATTTTTAGATATATTTGAGACATACAAGTTCAGATTAAGAATGCCAGGGTGTTCAATTTAGAGATGGCATTGATGAAGATCGCGATACTCGGAAAAGCAGTTAATCATTCATTGATTCATTCATGAAGGTTTAGATTTGAGGTAGGGGTCGATGTTTAGGGTTGAACGCGAAATAATCCGGACGTTGGGGATCGTGCTCTTTGTACCGCAAGCAATAGGCTTTTCATTTCTATTACGATCAGTTCTGTGTCACTATCTTGTTTTTAATACTCTCGCAGGCTCTAATAAATCCTTGCTGAAGTATGTCTGAGTACAGGTAGGTTAGTTTCACTCTGTAATTCACATCTTCTATACCAAAGTTACTGACTATATCCACCTAAACAATATTAAATTTAATTCAAATTCGCATTCTTTCTTTTGTAACTGGATACGTCTCGTAAAAAAACAAAACTTTTCGTAAACATCTCTTACAATAAGTAATTTCTTTGTTAATATTTAGATCATATCGGACTGTATATATTAACAAAAATGCTGAGTTGTAATTTCATACGAACACGTGTTTATTATAAAACTATGTATTTTGAAAACGTTCGTACGTATATAGATTTGTTTTTGCAGGCGTTTGAAATCATTTGAAGTATCTGGAGTGTGCTCATTGAAGAAAAAGCGTTCGGACAGAGAAATAAAATCAAACGCTGATAAAACATTTGTCGTTTTTGCAGTTTTTAAATCGTGAAATTATTTTCAATCGCCTTTCATTTTTAAGCACGGAAAGTGTAGAAACGTGTAGGCATCGTTGTGATACTGACTGAATGATTTTTGAACCTCCATCGCGCTCGTTGTTTGACTATTTTGTGCAGAGCTTTGTATAAATCGTAGTGGTTTTATGAAAAGAATGTTGGGTTTATTTAGTTTATTCACTAATGACAGTAGTAGTACTGAGTGGAAATTTACCAATGAAGAAGAAATACTATTTCAAGATAAAATTAAAATAAGGAATGAAAATTATTTTGTAATAATTATTCCTCAATACAAAGACAATGAATTCATAGAACATTTTGCGCGTAAGCAGACATGTTGCTCAAGAAGTATGTGATAGATTTGAAAATTCTGAAGTTCTACTATTTGAATGGTAGATGTCACTAGCTGCCACGAATTTGAAATTCGTTTTAGCAACGAATAGATTGGAAACGATTGTAATTGACGCATGCGTATAAAAGTGATAAAAGGATTTTCAAACCGTTTCAAAACGCCCGCAAAAACAAACCTTTTAGAGTAGTATTCTGGGATGTGGGGAAATTCTGACAACCCTACTTATGAGTGAGTCTTTACCAAATCTATTTATACGAGCAAACGCGCAATATATTCAAAATAATTAAAAGAAGTTTGAACTTAAGAAACTGTACTAATTTGGATACTACATACAGTATTTCACAGGTGGTCGTCGCCTACGAAATTTAATATTAAATAGTAAAAGACGTGTAGGTATAAATATCGCGCAGCCTAAAAAAGTTCCAAGTAATTTATTTTAATTTTACATAAATAAACAAGTTACTCACATCGAAAGTTCCATATAGACGAAGCCTTGCGCATTAACATCATGTTAGTCACTTCTATGTTGTATATATTAGAACATATATTCGTAAAATATCTAAAGGTGCGCCTTTTATTATAACTTATGGACGAAGATAACGGGTAAATTAACATTCAAAAGAAAAACATTTTGCTTTAACGCAGTGAATAAAGTTGAAAAATCTTTTTGCACGACTGGAATATTAATAAAGGACAAACTAAACATTTTTGTTGTATTTGTTATTTTTCCTAATTTCATTGAATATAGTATATATCCTTTTGTTAATGGGAATATATAATAGTACATAATACAAATAAAAGAATATTTAATTTAACAGAATAAAGGGCGATTATTGGAATTAACTCAATTAACATTGGGGTTTGGTGTAGAAGACTGGATTTTGTTTTGTAAACTTGATTATATTTTTCCTTGCAAGCATTAATATTTTATACGATTTTAAGGAAAGGTTTAGTCAACATAATATCATTAATTGTCGTTGCAGACACTTGATGAAATATTTTAGTACCTGACTTAGATTCAATACTGAAAATAAAACACTTAACTATATTTCACTAATTATATTAGCATAACTAACATATTTTTGTGTAGTTTTACTCTAATACCAGGGCCACCTTTTATATTTTTACAAAATCTGGGAAGGAAACAAATTTTTTGGGAACTAACTATTTTACTGTTTTTCAAAATATTCGCGTTTATGATCTATACACTTTTGCATGCGTACGAACCAGCTCTCAAAAAATTTTTCCATTCTGAAAATTGTATCTCAGAAGCATGGTTTTCAAAGCCTTCGATTGCTTCTTGAGGTGTTGAAAATCGCTGTCCACGCATTTTTTGTTTCACAGTTGGGAACAAAAAGAAATGATTCGACGACAAGTCAGGTGAATATGGACAATGAGACATTATTTCAACACTTTTCTTCTTAAAATAATCAACTGTTGGACGTGCTGTATGGAAACTCGAATTGTCGTGATGAAGAATAATGCGACATTTTCGGTTGTTCTTCCTGATTTCGTCTATAACTTTTGTCAAGCAAATTACTGTATACCATTCAACGTTAACAGGTTTTCAATCCTCTAAAGTAATTGTTGCGATGTGTCCTGTACAGCGATCATTTTCATGGAAGTGCTCCTTGCACGAACAACTTTTGTAGGGTTCGGTTCGTCTTGGAACACCCATACAGTAGATTGTTCCTTGGTTTCCGGCTCATACTTATATATCCATGTTTCGTCACCTATGACGATGTTGTATACGAATTTTGCGGTTCCTACGTCGAATTTTTTGCATATCTCTTTACACCAATTGACACAAGCTGCTTTCTGTGCTTCGGTCAAGTTATGTGGAATCCATCTGGAACATATTTTTTTTACAAATAAATGTTCATGTAAAATCGAATGAATTGCAGTCGGCGATATAGAGATGCCTCTACCTCACTGTAAGCCACATGTCGATCGTGTTTTATCATTTTCCGCATAGCATCGATGTTTTTTGGAATCACAACAGTTTTTGGCGGACCATTACGTGATTCATCACTCACTGAGGCACGAGCTTGACGAAATTCTGCAAATCAATTGTAAACTGTCTTCTCTGATGGTGCCTTATTACCAAAAGTTGACCCAAGCGATAAAACGCATTCTTGTGTAGTTAGGCCTTTTTTATAATTGTAAAAAATCATCCAACAAAAACCTTCACGAGTAATCTCCATTATTTTACAAAATCACTGTCTTAAAACTGACACTGTCAACAAACTACTGATCCAGTTTCTAAGCCATCGCGGATTTCTCATTGACAAATGTCGAACTTTAAGAATATAGTGATTACATATTTCAAAAGCACCCTCTAATGGTCGATTGCAAAAATATAAGGGTGTCCCTCGTAAGTCGGGCTCCAATTATATTTTACACATGCATATATCTCGTTTGACTCTTTGAATAATTATAGCTCTCAGGGTTTGCTTTCAGGTTCTTTGTAACTAGGCCTAGCATCCAATTTAAAAGGTAAAGAAATAAGACGTCAAGATGTCAGATTAAATACATTTATTGTTCATACCTTCAATATATATATATATTTATAAATTATGAACTCAATAAAGCATTATGACTCATTTATTAATCTAAATAAAATCACAATCATATAAAATTATGAGTATTCTCGAAAGTATACACAAATAACTTTGAAGTCCTTTTCAGATTTGATAAATCTTTCAATCAGCACACTTGTGTATTATCTTAGCGTAGGGAATGTAAGACCCTCCAAATACTAAGCTGTGATACAATATGTTTTGTTTAACTCAGTGTATAAAAGCGTTATGAATTTACTGATATTGTTGTACTAAAAGAGTGTGTCATTCAATATTCATTTAGTGGAAAATAATCCCTACCGAATGAGATACTTATTTCTACACTATATAATTCTTAATCTGATTACTATTATGAATCATTATTACAAACAAACACAGATGTCATTAGATCCTTTGTGTTCACCAAGATATCTTGAGTTATTGCTCTGTTGTATAACAGAAATTATGATTAATTGATTACAAATTTATTCATATATGCTTGAAATTTCAGTTCTTTAATCTATGAGCTTCAAGATTTACGATATTTCTTGATTTATACAAACCTTTCTTCATTATATAAATTATCAAAGTCTTCGTGATACATTTTTGTTTGATATTACAATATAAAAGGAAAATTCACTATTCGTAACAAAATCAACGTTTATTGTAAATAAAATTATAATATATTTGCTTTATAGCGAATTAACCTTAGAAACACAAATAAATAAAACACACATAAGATGTTTTAGATTTACACTTTATTAATAAAATAATGACAGCTGTTTCGCTAACACAGTAGCTTCTTCAAATTCAACTTAAGACTAAAGATACATACAAGATACAGCGTTAATCAGGTAGTTGACCCAAGTTAAAATTCTAGGAACTATTACATTTATATTTTGCTTTATGAAAACTATACCATGTCCTACTTGTGTGAGGTTTAACTATAAAAATATAGTATAAGCAACTAAGAAACAATATTTCAATGGGTGAACAGATTTAACAGTGGGGATGAATTCAAGTCTAATTTATCGTTTAGTAACATTTCTGAGTTTTTAAGTTTATTAATTTCTAAAGATTCTAAACAATTTAGTTTTCTACTTTTATTTTCTACATGTATGGTGTCGAATTGTAAATTAAATTCGTGCTCATTCTCTATTAAATGATTAGAGTAGGTTGAGTCAGTTTTCTTATTGATATAAGAATGATAGTGGTCTTGGATTAGTTTTTTAAACGTTCTACCTGTCTGTCCAATATATGTTTTGGTACATGATCCGCATGATAACTTATAGACTCCTGATTTATTGTCTTTGGTAGTTTTTTCTTTATTATTTGTAATATATTTGGCTAGATTATTATTAGTTTTATAAGCAAAATTAATGTTTTCTTTTTTAAGGAATGTTGATAATTTAAGTTGCTGTTGACCTATGTAAGTAAATGATTTAAACTGCTTGTCTGGCTCCACTTTAATGATCGGGTACACCTCCTTTAATAATTTATTGACTGATTTTTTAACAATTAATTTATCTATTAGATTTGGGTCATATCCGTTGTTGTGAGCGATTTGTTTTATAATATTATATTCTTAATTATAGTCTTCATTGGACAACGGGATGTTAATAAGTCTATGTGTCATGCTGTGAAAAGCCACTACCTTGTGTTGGACCGGGTGGTTAGATTTATTATGTATCGTGGTATCTGTATGAGCCACTTTGTGGTAAATAGAAAAATGGACCCTATTGTTTACACGTTTTAAAGTGAGATCCAGAAACATTATACTATTATTAAGCTCCTTTTCTATCGTAAACGTGATATTAGGATCAATGGAGTTGATAAATTCATAAAGAGTGTTCAACTGCCTATCTGTACCTATATATCCTATCAATATATCATCAACGTATCTGTACCAAAACAAAATGTTCTTCACGTATCTGTCATTATGAAAAATCGTATTTTCCAGGTAATCCATATAAATTTCCGCAAGTAAAGGAGAAAGAGGATTTCCCATGATAAGACCTTGTTTACAGAGGTAGAGTTTGTTATTGAAAGAAAAGTAATTTTGTTCTAGGCAGACTTTTAGTGAATCTAAGATCTCTTCTTTTATTATGGGGTTAGTTCTATTGTATAATAACATTTTATCAATTAGATCTATCGTTGTATTGGGGGTACAGATACGTTGATGATATATTGATAGGATATATAGGTACAGATAGGCGGTTGAACACTCTTTATGAATTTATCAACTCCATTGATCCTAATATCACGTTTACGATAGAAAAGGAGCTTAATAATAGTATAAACTTTCTGGATCTCACTTTAAAACGTGTTAACAATAGGGTCCATTTTTCTATTTACCACAAAGTGGCTCATACAGATACCACGATACATAATAAATCTAACCACCCGGTCCAACACAAGGTAGCGGCTTTTCACAGCATGACACATAGACTTATTAACATCCCGATGTCCAATGAAGACTATAATAAAGAATATAATATTATAAAACAAATCGCTCACAACAACGGATATGACCCAAATCTAATAGATAAATTAATTGTTAAAAAATCAGTCAATAAATTATTAAGGGAGGTGTACCCGATCATTAAAGTGGAGCCAGACAAGCAGTTTAAATCATTTACTTACATAGGTCAACAGCAACTTAAATTATCAAAATTCCTTAAAAAAGAAAACATTAATATTGCTTATAAAACTAATAATAATCTAGCCAAATATATTAAAAATAATAAAGAAAAAACTACCAAAGACAATAAATCAGGAGTCTATAAGTTATCATGCGGATCATGTACCAAAACATATATTGGACAGACAGGTAGAACGTTTAAAAAACGAATCCAAGCCCACTATCATTCTTATATCAATAAGAAAACTGACTCAACCTACTCTAATCATTTAATAGAGAATGAGCACGAATTTAATTTACAATTCGACACCATACATGTAGAAAATAAAGGTAGAAAACTAAATTGTTTTGAATCTTTAGAAATTAATAAACTTAAAAACTCAGAAATGTTACTAAACGATAAATTAGACTTGAATTCATCCCCACTGTTAAATCTGTTCACCCATTGAAATATTGTTTCTTAGTTGCTTATACTATATTTTTATAGTTAAACCTCACACAAGTAGGACATGGTATAGTTTTCATAAAGCAAAATATAAATGTAATAGTTCCTAGAATTTTAACTTGGGTCAACTACCTGATTAACGCTGTATCTTGTATGTATCTTTAGTCTTAAGTTGAATTTGAAGAAGCTACTGTGTTAGCGAAACAGCTGTCATTATTTTATTAATAAAGTGTAAATCTAAAACATCTTATGTGTGTTTTATTTATTTGTGATATGGATTTACATGAAGCAAAGGTCGAAACAATTAAAGAATTTAACCTTAGAAATATTTTCAAAATCAACCATTACACATGATTCAATGAAGTCAATTTATAACACCGTCCAGAGACGTTGTCCGCAATCGAATTAATAGAATTGAATCCCTTTCTTCAACGTCCTGTGCCTTTATAGGTTCGGTAACGCTAAGTGTTTTTCAGATGTAGAAAAATCTTCTCTTAAGCTCTTTTTCACCTGTACATCTGCATTCTAAAAAGCCGTGTTCTTTTGTCAATTTTGAATGTTTTGTTGCACCTTATAAGCAATTATATTTGGTTAGTAATCAAATACTATAATACGTATATTTCGTTGGTTGTCGGGCCTGGTATGATTTAATTAAAAATATCGTATTTTTATCATAGTCCTTCTTTCCATGTCCCGTTTACAAAATTCAATGTCTTCTTTATCCGTCTAGCACCTCTTAAAAAATAATAAGTTACGCGTCTTGATGTAAGTCAACAACATTTTTACTCAGACACATCCTTCACACTTATTTTTCACCAGACTGTATATATTAACGACACATAATGTCTAAATATAACTTAAATCTGATATTGTTTTGTTTATATTGCATGCAATAAATACACATCTTCTTTATAGATATCAAATACCATATAAAGAATTATTTAAACATTCTAATACTCTTCCGAAACTCTGACACTGACATTCATAAACGTAAGTGCATACAAATGTTATCAAGATATATTTCAAACATTATTTGTGATAGCTATAGGCGTTTATTTTCTAAGGTTGATTTATTTATGTTAATAAACATTGAATTGTTGCTTACAAGGGTTTCTCCATATATAAATCAACCATTTAAAATTAATAGTATCTCCGGATAAAAGTAAACAATGGATAGATAGTGTTCCGGTTTCCCGGAAATATTTATAATAAGGTTTTGTTTCTATCTTATTTTTTCTTTACTTTTAGTTTTTCTTTATTACTATCATATGATTTAATGTATGTTTCTTTTGGGCGCACCTGTATATTCGTATACATATCCATATAATATCAACCGCTGTGCACAAAGGCATTTAACTAGAATTATTTTAGAATAAGACATGCAAATCTCATTAATATTTATATTACAGAAACCTAAACTTAGCAGATGGGAATTTATGTAGCTTATTTTGAAAGTCCGAGCCGCTTATTGCCATAAAATAAATGCGTATTATAACCATGGGTCATAAGAGAAATTGATTGTATCGATACATTTTATTACGGTCATGTTATTATACTTTGTAAAGATATTGCAATAATCATTTATTCTCAATTTAAGTTTGGAAATTCCACAAATACGTAATCAATGCATCTGAGAGATATTGTTGCAATATCTAGTATGAACCGTTATTTACCCCAACCCCCTTACACAAGGGTGGGGACCATTTTCACCCAGACAAAATAATGTAAGAAAAAGGCATTCGAAAAGTTCACCACGGCAAGACAACATGTCTTGGTCTTTAACGTACAAACGAGAAATAACTTAGCAATTGTTATGTATCTCCTGTATCAAGTGTATTAATCTCGTAGTAAATAAATCCGTATACATATTTACATGCGAGTATTCCTTTCAACAAAACAAAAAAGTGAAAAATCCAGCGTAAATCGTTCAGATAGTTTTATAAAGAAAAACTTACTAGCTACATTAGATATGAATTTTATGTCACCATAAATGATCTTCTATACTTTTTTAAATTAATTTTGATACGTAAGCTTGTATTTTCTAGAATTCCAGAATTGTTACCAAGAATGGCAAAATCGCCATAGACGCTGTGTACGTTCCCAGGGAGCATACTTTAAAGGAGACAATGTTAAATTGTAGATACATTCAATAAAAAACTTTAAAATAAATCATTGTCATTACTTCTGAGACATACCTCGTATAATTTGACTTGATTAATTTCATTAATGCTCTGACAAGTTTCTATTTCCTTTCATGATTATATTTTCTCCCAGTCCTTTATTTTCTTCTGTCACAACAAAAT
Source organism: Melolontha melolontha (assembly GCA_935421215.2). NCBI lineage: Eukaryota > Metazoa > Arthropoda > Insecta > Coleoptera > Scarabaeidae > Melolontha > Melolontha melolontha. The sequence goes on along the minus strand of OW285243.1, from coordinate 76,519,297 downwards.
AATTTAAACGGTTCAGTCTTTTGATGTGAGAATTCGTCGTTTATCAGTTTTCATTTCAAGTTGTTACCTTATTTATTCTGTGTTGTGTTCATTTCTATATATTTTTGGTTTATTCTTGTTTATGATCAGATTTTAGTTCTTTGGTGTTTTCTAACCTCTTCAAGATTTTCTGCAGTTCTTTTTTTGATTTTAATACTTGTTTGGAAGCAAACACAATTACTAACTAAAATTTATTTGTTTGCGTAAATATCCAGCAAAATTATTAAATTATACAATTCAACAATTTGGAATTCATTAATAATTTTGTTAACCGATTATTAAGTTATATTTGTAAACAAGCTTCTAGTTTAAATTCATCTTGCTCATATCAAAAATATAGACCTTATGTAAATGAAGAAGTATCAAAAGCCTTTTTAAACACCAGCCCAAATGGATCTCTTAAGCGAGAAAACAGGTCTGTAGAAATAAATTCGAAGTACATTTTATATTTGTCCATTCGTGTTTAATGCACCTGGTAACGTCGCTAGTTGAGGATGCAGAAAACCTGTTTTCGCCTTAACATCATTAATAATATACTGTGTAGAATAATAAATCGACTATCTATAGCAAAAAAAAAAGACATTTTTATGGAGCCACTAATGCCACTATTCCAGATAAAGTTACGCCATCGAGAAGAAATTTATGCTGAAAGAAATTCAAACATTTTTTTAAATAATAATAACTACAGTATTTTACGTAAATATTGTCTGAATGGAACTTTTTCTTAATGTTCTAATTTGATATATCTCGACAAGTATTTAAAATGATTAATGTTATAGTGCATTCAGAATTATAAGAAACTAACTTTTAATTTGTTTACAACTGTTGTTGCACCCCCTGTGGCGATAAGTACTAAACGTAAAGTAACATTTAGTTAACAAACGAACATTGTCATTGGTTAGAACCTTCTTTCATTAATCATCGTCTGTGCTTGAGTCGTCTGGTAAATTGGCGTCTGTGTCTGAATAGTATTGCAAATTTATAATTATAGGTGCTACAATATTATAGAAGTAAATATTCGTTCTCTTTTGTAATTGCGTGTTTAACTGCATTTTTCCAATTTTCAGCATATATGTGTTCCATAGCATTATTAATGTACGGAATGGTAGTTTTACTAAATTTGAGTGTTTAATTAGTTTGCCTTATGATGTTTTTAAGTTGGGCCCATGTCTTGGTACTACATTTTATAGGAACCTTACTTTGTTGTCGCGAATGATATGAAGCGTTGTCCATCACTATCACACTACCTTTTTGGTAAAAATGGTAACAAAAAATCACAAAACCATTCTTCAAATAAAGATGAGGTTGTATCTACATGGTAATCTAAACTTGATGATTTTACATGTTTTGCACATAATAGACACTGTCCAGTCCATCCTTTCTCTGATCCAGCATGACAAATAATAATTCTCTTCCCTCTTGAAACAGGCGCATCCATCTGACAACTTGAACTGTCCACCCAACCTTTGGTAACAGTATCATGAGGATCATACCATGTTTCATCTAAATAGCATATTAATCGTCCTTTCCTTAAGTAGTCATACCGAAGTTTTTGCAACCTCGGGGTTTTCATAATTGTACGCCGTTCGTCTATAGTGCCAAACTTAAATCCAGCTTTTTTTAATCTTAGGCATAAGATTGTTTTACAAGAATGAATATTGATAGGATGATTCATTCTTTTATGCAAGCACTCAAGAGTAGGTACAATATATATATATATATATATATATATATATATATATATATATATATGTATATATATATATGTATATATATATATATATGTATATAGTATATTTGCTCCCTAATAGTATCGATGTCATAATCATTAACTTTTCCCGACATTCCTTTGTCACTTCTTTGCTTGCAAGGGCCTCCGCCACCTTTAATTAGCTTATATATTGTTCCTGTATGCCCTTTTGTTAATTGTCACGTTCGTTCAATATTTTTGGTTTGTACATCGTTATTTTATTCCATCAGGGTATGACAGATATTGAGAATGATCTGTTTTGCGTCTTGTGATAAATGCTTTTTCTGCTGTCTTCTAATGTCTCCATCATTGTTCACATCGATCTCACTATCACTAAAAGGTCGCCACATAGTAATGAAAACAAGCGAGAAATAGTAAACTGTAACCTTCAAATATGTATGCAGCAATAAATACTAACAATAAATCATTAATACACTATATATTATATGTAGATACCCCACTACTTACTTGAATTGTATTAATTGTTACAGTTAGGGTCTATCTAATAGGTATGTTTATTACCTACGTATTATCTTATTACGTATATTACGTAACCGATAATTTTATTAAGCGGTTCGTAATACTTATAGTGCAGAGTATTTCAATAACACGATTTGCAAAATTAGAAATAGTAAATAATTAAAATCGATTTGTTCCTTTTGAATTAATTATCTCACATACTTAGTAAGATATACGGGTTACCTATGGTAATTAAATATAAAATTTGTAGGCAATATGGTGAATAAATTCATATTAGGTAAACCGTATCCATTCAATAACAATGAGAGAATTACTGCCACACGGGGGGGGGGGGGGGGGGGGCAACAACAACAGTTGTAAACACATTAGGTTAGTTTCTTATTATTCCGAACGCACTATACTATGATATTCAATTTAATCAGAATTATAAGTGAATTTTATATTTCGTTATATTAACAAAGTGATAAATAAGATTGCTAGGAAATTACCTGGCTTAAATGAACCAGTTAAAGCCATGAATAGTTTATTCATAAGATCTTTGTGGCACCTTCACGTTGCAGCGTCCCGTGTGACGGCCTGTTGGAGGTTAATCTTTTTAAGCTGGATCTTGTTTATTTTAAATCAACCCTATTTGGTTAATTATTGTTGCTATTTTCGCACCGTGATTTTGTAAAATCATTTATTATTATTTTGTGTTGTGATTTAATTTTGATGTAAATAAACAAATTATGGCGACCGAGTCACAACTTTTTTAAGTTACACTATAAACGAACAAGACATATAGTAGTTATGTCTGAGTTAAACTCAGACGTGACTGCCAGACGAAATTGACAGACGTGTTATTTATAAATCAACTTGACAAGTTGAGAACATAAACCATAGAATAATAATAACTACAATGATTTTTTACATAAATAATCTTTGAATGGGACTTTATCCAAGCGTTCTAATTTGATATATCTCGACAAACATTTTCACTAAGCGCCGTGTTTGGTTTTTAGACAGTTGAAGTACAGTTCCTTTTTTTGTAAAAAATATCTATATCTGCATCATTTTAACTGTATGTCACTGTACGTTTCATACTTTTGATGAAATAAAAATGAAAAAACAATATGACTTAATTAACAGATCAATGTTGTGCTGGAATTTATGCTATATGGACACAAACGTAAAATTATAAGTAAAGACCGGACACATCGGGCTGAAATGGACGTCATTACCACGGACGATATAAATAGTTTACTAGTGATGTGTAAAACTGCTATTTTTCATTAGCAGCTACAAACTGCTACTGCTACTTTTCGTTAGCAGTTTAAAAAAACTGCTACTTTTTGTAGCAGTTTCTCCTATATAGCAACATACGTACTATATACTTTAAATAAATCATTTTTCATTAAATACGGCTATTTCTTAATATTTTATTGTCTTACATAATAACTAATAAACGTTACAACATTTTCTGTCTTTTTCAATATTGATTGTTATTTGGTTTTGCTATAATCAATACAAATGCAATTAAATTCTGGTATTTGAAAAATGATTATATGTATAACCTTAGAATTAAAATAAACCATCCATTTTTTATTACTAATACGTGAAAGAAGTTTCTGAATCGATAGTTTATAAATAGTTCTTAAAATAGTTCTAATCTGCTGCATAAAAAATATTGCTTCCTGAATATTTCTTTCGGTTAGAGCTGCTACGTCAGAAATATTTACATCGGAAAACTGCTACAAAAAGTAGCAGTTTCTTTTCATATTCGTTAGCTGCTACAAACTGCTAACGATAGTTAGCAGTTTCAAAATAGCAGTTTGCTTCGTAGCAACCCATCACTATAGTTTACAACAACTGTAAGTACATCACGCAGTTGTTGAATTTCACTATTCATTCGGATAACTGCACATCTATTTTTTGTGTGCGGTTAACCGAATGAATAGTGCTATTCAATAACTGCGTGATGTACTTACAGATGTTGTAGATTATTTATATCGTTCGTCGTAATGACGTCATTTCAGCCCGATGTGTCCGGTCTCTAATTATAAGTGTCTTTCAAGTAATTTTTGAACGAAAACTGTTGCATTTCAGGCAATTGAAAGTAAATGCAGATATTGCATTTTAATCTGACCATATTTAAACGTTGCTTATGCATTATTACTCAATTTCAATTTCGATGATTCATCTCGTAAGGATGTTGAGTACATATTCGAACAGAAATGTTTAAATGTATATAAATGGAACGCATACACAATTTACATTACATCGACGTAACCGAAAGTTTAATCAATGTGTCGCATTCACCGTGGCATCGCGTGAAAAGTGAATTCCTCAGGTCTATAGCCAGTCTATGGACAAATTAAAAATGGAGCACATGAAACAATCATCACGGTTTTGTTGGCGAATCGCCATGTCGGCGTGTGTGTATGTGTACTAAGTATGAGCTATTTTCGTGTCTCTAGACGTTTTACTCTGCCATAATATCGCTTGAGGTTCAATGGGTTGTTGCTAACCGCTCGCCTGAAACGAGTACGTCATTATTGTGTTTTAATTTGTGTGAGAGTAGGTCGGCGCGAAGTTATTTATAGGGAAGAAGGATTTTAGAGGAACCTTGAATTCGCTGCCGCCCACGATTAGTTCTTGAAATTTTTAGATGAATTAATCCAGTTGCTATTCATATATTTAATTACACAAAAAAGACAAGAACACCCAGTAATCGTAGAAAATATATTACAGTCCCGTTGTTGAGAAGATAATTTTAATTTCTCCCGTTCATTTCTGTTTTTTAAAGACTTATTGTGTAATACTTCGGGTCGGTATCATATTCGTTTATTCAAACTTACTTTTTAATTCTAATTTCTCGGCATTGCCTTTAAATGTATTCTCGGAGACTCGTCAGCGCGAAAGCACGAAAAATAAACTCAAATTGAAAATATCCAAAACTCAAATTTAAAAAAATCAGTCTCCTTTCAGTCTCCTATTCTTATCTTACATATTTCAGTCTCCTATTCTTTGAAAACGTCCCTTAAACAAATTTTGCTATAATTAACCCTAAAATATAATCAAAAATTGCTGACCAAGACTTATGACTAGAGTTGTCAGATTTTCCCCAGTTAATATATACGTACGAACGTTTTTAAAACACATAGGGTTTTATAAAGAACACGTGTTCGTATGAAATTACAAATTAATATATACAGTCCAATAAGATCCAAGTATTAACAAAGAAATTACTTATTGTAAGTGACGTCTACGAAAAGTTTTGTTTTTTTACGACACGCACCCACTTACGACAGAAAGATTGCGAATTTGAAGATAAGCACATTCGTTGTATGCATTTTTATCTCTCCCTGAGTTATAATTTCTTACGGGCATGCCTTCTTTACAAAGGGCGATGTATATTGAAAACAGTTGCACATATTAACTTGTACTGCGTAGGACTTTGGAATCTGGGGAAAAATAACAACTCTACTTATGACTACGGATCGGTAGTCAGGGGTACATGACGTCAATGCCAGGGACGGAGCGAGGTACATCATGAATCCCGATTTAACATTTCTCACACGCGAATCAAGAGAGAAGTACTTACCAAGTAAGAGTAAATACATCTTCTGCAGAAGGAATATTGCAAGGCTTATAAAACAACGCACATCCTAATTGTTCACCGTTTATATCCAGAGTTCAAGCAACATCTACCGATGAAATAGGGGCACATTTAAAGTACATAAAGGTTTTTAGTGCCAGCACATTTAGCCCCGGTTCGGAAAAATCTACTTCGTTTCCATCAAATATGTAAACAATTCGGTGTACAGTACGGAATTCTAGATTGTTATTTAGAACTGCTTCAAATTTTACTTTTACAATATCAGCAGCAGCTCCAGGTAATTGGGAAAAGAATTGATGAAGATCATTTACAATATTCATGGCGTTAGTTATAGAATGTTATGGGTTTGTCGGAGTAACCTCTAGATGGCGGATGGTTACAGGTTACAGGTGGAATAATGTCTTGAAAATTTGCTAAATCTACCTAAATAGTTGGGTGCATAATTACTTGTTGAGTGTATAAAAGAGAAACAGCATCTTTCGGATCCAGGCGCTCTATACTTTTAACATCGTCAAAATGCATGTGATAAGATGCTGTTATAGGATGCTGTCTTTATACATGTGCTCCAGCGCGTTATAACAGTTTCTGGTGGTATAGAGTATGTAGAAGTTTCTTGACAGATGATATATTTTTTTTGCATTTGGGTAGCATTTTCTGACTTCCTCTGATACTTGATGAAGAGCATGTGCGAAACATGTGATATGCGTCATACTACTGTATGTTTGTTGGAAGAGCCGAGAGCAATATTTTTTTTCTTTTCTTTATTTGCGGTTTCAAACACGAAGTTACGTTACTTGATATAAATTCTGCATTAGTTGTTTCGATTCTCTTAGATGCAAGTAGATGTGTAGACATTGTCGTGTCGCTGTCCATCGCATATTTACGCAATAGAACTCAAGTAACTAATAAAACTAAACAATAAGATCGGCCCGCTACAAATTCATTAAGTCCACTTCTGGAATGTACCCCCGACTGACGATCCCTTCTTATGACTTATTTAACAAAATGTTAGTAGGTTCTTTTTAAATCCGGAAAAATTGCCTCTTAGTTTCTTTCTTGGGAGTTTCCAGAGAATTGGTATCAGTTAAAACGACTAATGGTTTCAGTTAAAAAGACATAAATTGTAAATATCTTTTGTAATATTAAGATTACAAATATTAAAATTATTCTAAAGTAATTAGCAATGAACCAATACAAAGTTGAAGATAAGAAACAAGTTTGTAAAAACTATGTGTGATGCTAGAAAGCATTTGTAAGATTTCCTACACGCCAACATTATTTTAGAAAATACATTAAAAATGTATTAGAATTAATTTATGGAGGGTTCCTGCTCTGTACATCAGAACTTATGCCTTTATACCTGCTTCTCCGGATTCTTTCAGTGACCTCCTTTGATTTCTCCTTCGTAGTTTTTTGGACTTTTTTATTAGTTCCAAAAGGGCCACTATTATTTGAAAACTAGGCTGGTTCCTCGTCTTCTCCGTAATCTCTGTCTTCGTTTGTCAATAGTTTTGAATTTAAAACTATTTTGCTTTAGAATTTGCGACAATCTACCAACGTCACAATGTATTCCTTCAGTTTCCGATAGCAATTTGCATAAATTCGTAGGAGTACGAACTTCATTTCTTCTATAAAAATCGTATATTTGTCGTCTAATTCTCTTAAATCCGTACATATTCACCACCTTCGATTTTCCTTTGTCGTTTCTGGTCTTTCTATGGAAAAGTTCCATAAGATGCTCCTGTTAATTTGGATGTCCTTTCAATAACCTTTTTGTTCCCAAAATGCTATTATATATTACATTATTATATACATTTAGAACTATTTGCTGCGCTTGCAGGTTTAAATGAGTTGTCACCGACTTATTATTTTCTTCGGTGATACTATCTTCAGTTGGCACAAGGTTTTCGTTCGGTGCCGTATCATCTTCGCGTTCTTCGTTCGCGTCCCACGGTCTCCACATTTACACATACTCAGATTTACTCCAAATGAGAATTGATGAGAAATATACGTATCTCAACCTAAATCACTCTATACCGTTTTTCTATATATAATGGAATTTCACCCCTTTATATGCGTTTATTTCAAAACAACACATATATTTAGTAAGTAATTCTAAAAGATAACTGAAACTTTGTTAATCTAAATGTTGTTCTTCTGTTAATAACCAATTAATACCTCGGATTTACAAATACACTAATATTTATTTATTTATGCCTAAGCACTTCTTTGACGTCAATTTAAATTTAAACATTTTCATCAAATGGAGTTAAATCGGTGGAATTATCCGATTATACAAAAATTATATTTATTGTTGATACAATAACACCAAACTAAACTATGCTAAAAGTAGATTAAGCAGGGTCCATCTGCACATTTACATTTCGACAGACCTCCCGTTGTGCTCAGGCACGGTTTTAATCCTTCAGTCGGGTCACTATATCGTAGAAAAGACTATACATATTGCTATGGATTTTTAATTAAAATAATTTAATTTAAAAATGTACATTTATTTTCAATATGACTGTATACTAAATTTAAATTTTTGCGAAGATAAAAACTTGTTATTCGGGGTCTCTCTCATGTAGAGACCGAGGTCAATTCAAACTGGGGGACGTATTTTGTAGTTTGATCGGGAAGGTAGCTTTGTGTGATATAATTAAATATATTTTAATTTATTCGGTTATTTGATTGAAATGTGATTTATTGATGTATTAGAGAGTTGTAGAATTAAATTCTCGTATGTTATTTGATGTTTAAATTGTATAAGCACCTTTCTTCGTCTCCATTAACCTTGTAAGTAGATATACATTTTTTATGATATCATAAAACATAAATTAAAATTATTAGTATATTTCTATTGTATCCAAGCTTGTAATTAAGAGATTTAATAATTAGAAATATAGATACTAAAGCTTACTATTAACATTTCTTTGTTAATATTATAATTGAAAAGTTTGTTCGAGAGGATTAAAGGGTTTTTTGTACGTGTATCAGAATCTGATTATACAGTGTGGTTCTCTGGGGAAGAAATTAATAGTAAACTTGATTATTTTTAGATAAGTTTGTTCGGATTCATTAAGAGGATGTTTTCCATTCATTTAGCTGTCAATTTTACAATGAATGTTTTTACCTCATGTATTTTTGTATAATACAGTATCTTTATACTTTGTGAGGATAGATTTTTTTTTATTTTGTATTAAATATTCAGTTTGATTTTATCCTGAGTTTGATTTTTTGTACTCACACCATTATTGCTAATTAATTAATTAAATATAAGTATACAAATTTTTGTGAACATTTCACTGGCGCTCAAATAACATTGCAGTCACGCGTTTCCTAACTGGAACCCGAGAAGTTAGAAGTCTCATATTTGAAAATTCACCGGCTGAGAACCCTAGTTGGGAAAACTAGTTGTGAATGGTGGCGTGCTAAATCTTCAAACCACTACTCCTAGCAATATGTAATATATCTATGTATAAATATATTTGCAAAATATGTCCGAATTTAATAAAAAGAGTTAGTGCATTATTGATTAGTTAATCTTATGTACTATGTAGATGTGGGTGAAGATTATGCGTATCAGTTTTTGTATATTTGTATTATGATGTGTGATTACATACTAAAAATTCCCAGTTCAAATTGATTTGGAACAAGTAATTACCTTTATGTTAAAGTACATGCATGTTTTGGTACATAACATTTTTTTATTATCGTTTACATACCGTAACTTATTTTTTATCGTGTTTATCTCCAACTTCATCATTCATTTAAAAAATGGAAGTTTTTAAAAAACTGGAAAGAGGTCGTTAAAAAATATTTAGAATAATATTAATAGTACCTTGTACTTGTTTGTTTTACTTCAATTATTGAATAACTAAAAAGATATTAATACAATACCTGGAAAATTTGATGACGCATGTAATGAACTGGTAGATACGTATAAGTATTTATGTAATATCTATATACATATTGCAGTGAATTGTGATGTTGATTGCTTATTTTAATTGGCTCACAATACACAGTAGCTTGCCCAGCTTAACTCAAATCGGAACTGCTTTCCAGGAGCTCTTGGATCTTCAAGGTTACCCTCACAGGGTCGGTAGTAAAACAAAAGGTATTAGAAACGAAATAAAACTAACATTAACACCACAAACATATAATAAAAATTTAGAAAAAAGAAAAATTCCACTTTATCAAATATAAAGTAGTGTTGAGACACCTACTGTGTCACAACGTGAGGAAAACTTAAATAAAAATTGACAGTTATTATAAGAAAAACCTCACTATGAATCCCGAACAAATTTCTAATTAAATATTTAGAAAAACTGTCAGACTTTATCAAATTACGTTATCCCAATTTTAAACGTCAAACAGCACAACTCTCTGTAAGCGCACGCAACAAAAGTTTTTAATTCATGCGCAGATTTAACATGATACAAATAAAATTTTCCCACCAATTCTACTTTCTAAAATATCTAACTCATAAAAAAAAACTTCAAAAGAAATCTGAAAATTTTCCTTAATATTCCTCTGATTACAAAATATTTTATAAACGAAAAATTAATGACTTTATTGAGCTCAACTATCTTACTAAACTATTTCTAAATACATAAATATAATTGCAAAAATATACATACATTAATTAATGTATACGTCACTTCACAAAAACTATTACATGAGAGATTACAGATAGGTCATACGAATCAAACTTACAAGTATGCAGACTCGTAATTATCGCAAATTAATTTTACACTACAAATATCACAAAACTAACAACGCAAACCGAATTTAACTAAAAATATCTGAATAAAAAGAAGTTTTATTCAGCAGACAAAAAAAAACTAGACCTATCTGTTCAATAGCTGGTTAATCTCTGTCCTTCTTCCCTCCGGAAATGAAAAATATCAGCATGGCTAACATAAAATCAAAAGAGCAACTACAACTATAACTTCTAAAGTAGCGGGAACTGCAAACATCAATCTGTCTCGAACAATATACAGTTATGGACTAAAATACACATTATCATAAAATTTTCGATAAATATTAAATATTGTTAAATATTTTTCTGGAATAAAATACACATAAATATATAGTCTTTTCTAGTTTCTTTTAATTTTTTCTTCGGGGAAAAATTCACTGCAATATGTACTGTAAGCTCATACGTTCTAATATAAGATTGACGTATACTACTTTAATTACAAGATTTTTTAAGCGTTTGTGTGTGTAAAAAATCGTTCGAGTTTTCTATAAAAGTTATTAAATACATTCAGAAAAATTTATGTTAATATATTGGTACAAGTATGATAATAAAGTTATTAGGACCACGTTGGACGCCAAAAATAATATGAGCGACAGGTAAAATATTAAGAATAAAGTTACAAAATTTGAATCAATTAAATATTTATTAAACTCAGGGTCTGTAGTTTCTACCTTTTAGAAATTGAATTCCTTAACCTGTTCAAGAAGAAAATGGTTCCACGCTTTGTTTAAATTTAGCAAATTTATTATTTATAAAATGAAAGGAGAGTAATAAAAAATTAACTGCCTTAAAATAATTCATAAATTATATTAGGCATAATTACTTAAAAACTAAATATAACCTGTTTAATTTCTATCTAGAACTTCCTATTTAAATGTTCTAATTTCGGTTACAAATTTAATTATTATCCATATTTATTCAGATTCTTCAAGTAGATTCAAATTAACACAAGAGACTACGACTCCAGAAATTATATTAATATCAAGAAATTATGCTTGCAGCATGAGAAGAAAAGGGCCAAGAATGTAAAGAGTGCGTTATCAAAACTTTATGGGCCTTCGCGGCAAAGATTATGCAAGAAAGATTTTTCACTAAATATAATATCAAGTTCAATCCAAGAATTTAAAGAAGCAAAGCTAGCTAGCGATTGTAAAAGAAAGCAACTGCAGGAAATACAAAAAAAAAGGTTAGTGCCGTTGCTTTTACACCAGAAGAATGTAAAAAATTGCAAAAGGTATGGGACAAGAGTACGCCTGAAGGGCTTCAAAAAAGTTCTTTAACATTGTCGCCAAAGAATTAGCATGGCGGGGTAATGAAGGTGCGTCTGCATCTATTTATCATTTCAAGATAGAAAATGACAATTCTCAAAACGTCACTAACCAAATTGAATACAATCCAGTATTTAACAAAATGACTCAAGATGGGGACAAAACTAAATGGTTAGTACCTAATATAGTAGATCCTGAGGAAAACGATCAAATAATGTAACGACCGATAGGTATTTCCTGACACCAAACCAAAATTGGAGATTAGCAAGTACAGTAGCATGGTATTTATTAAAATTCTGATATAATCATGTTTATTCTTCTGTTGATTCCTTTCTTCAAATTACTATCCCACGTTGAAATATTTTTTTTGTGTAATTCACTTCTTGTATTTCCTTTATTTATTTCAAATTTTTATTGACCCGTATCCTTTATAGTTCTTCTTTACGTTAGAAATCTTGAAATTCTTGTCAAATCCATTTTATAATACAACACATGTAATAATCGAACATAATAAACTACTCAAAAATGAATAAGGAATTTTTACTTTTTTGTATTTTTTAGATAGTATGGGTAAATATTTGTAGTGTATTATATTAGATACATAATTGTACACAGCAATTTAAAATTTTCAAGTATATTTATTCAGAAAAATCGTTAGATTACTAAGAAATGATCAAAAATGAAATAAGCAACATTTTTAACAATAGCTAAAATAAACATTTTTCTGTAACAATTAATTCTAAAATCGTGTATAATGGCCACGGACATCTCTCACAGCTGTACACCTTCTTCTTTATTTCTTTACAATATGATAGTTTATATGTTACTTTAACTTGTAATATTTTAAATATTCCGTACTTGTTTTTTTAAATTAATAATCCATTCCATAATCTCTTCAAAAATGAAAATATTTAAAGCGATATTTAGACCCATACTAACATTTGGCTGCGAATCCTGGGTTTTAAGCGAGAGGCAAAAAAGCAAGTTACAGGCTGTCGAGATGAAATACCTGAGAAGAGTCCGAGGAGTTACCAAACTAGATAAAATAAGATGCATGAAAATACGAGAAGACCTGGAAATAGAATCAACACTCAAATTCATAGAAAAGAGACAGTTGGGTTGGTGGGGCCACTTGCAAAGAATGGAAGGCGTAAGACCGGCTAAAAGAGTGTGAGAGGCAAAAATACTGAAAAACAAAAGGAGGGGTAGGCCAAAAACGCAATGGGATGGAGTAATAGCGAAAATACTGGAGACAAAGGAAAGAACATGGACAGAAGCAAAAAAAAATGGCGGGAGAAAGAAAAGGATGGAAAGAATTTGTAGACGCCTAGAATAAAAATACAGTTTCGTCCCGACACCATTATATGGTAGAAGGGAATTTAGATTAATTAATTAATTCCATAATCTCTTAAATATCGATGTTTTTTTATAAATTTAACGATTTGTATCTATTTCTCTATACTGTAAATTTTTTTCGTTGCTCACAAGAATTAATTATTTCCTCCTCATTTTTTTCTTTAAAATATCCCAGCTACTGTTTGTTTTCTAACGCAAATTGCATAATAATAAGGTCGTAACATCATATCATAAGGCTCGGACGATATTAATTTTTACAGCTGGTCGTTCCAAATTTCTGCTAGAAATACTAATTAGTGTTTTTTATTTATAAGTTCATTAATATATAGTGTAAAGACACTTCCAACACAAAATAGTATATGTATTAAGAAACAAGTTTCATAAAACATGTTTTAAAGCACGAATTTAAGTTTAAAAAACGAGTAGTGAAGCCACGAGTTTTTTATGAATGAGTGGTTTAGTGTCTTATGAAACGTGTTTTTTATGCTATTTTTTGCAATTAGCTTTGCTAACGCTTTTTTTTTTTAAGAGAAAATGGGAAACTAGATAATTTAGAGAAATTTAATGGCACTTAGTAACGTCCGCGAATGTTAGATTAAATTCAAATTTTTTTAATTTAAATTAAGGACATGTCACCTATTTATAATTAACTTTTAAATTATATACCTACAATATCCAATTATTCATAGACCCTTTTCACGTGAATTGCTTCTCATTTAATATGCAAAAATTACCTCCTTAACACACCTAGAGCCTACCGTGATTTCTATACATTATATTAAATTGCTTAACTCCTTAACTAGGACATGTCACCTATTTATAATTAACTTTTAAATTATATACCTACAATATCCAATTATTCATAGACCCTTTTCACGTGAATTGATTCTCATTTAATATGCAAAAATTACCTCCTTAACACACCCAGAGCCTACCGTGAATTCTATACATTATATTAAATTGCTTAACTCCTTAACTAGGACATTGTCACCTATTTATAATTAACACACCCAGAGCCTACCGTGAATTCTATACATTATATTAAATTGCTTAACTCCTTAACTAGGACATTGTCACCTATTTATAATTAACTTTTAAATTATACACCTACAATATCTAATTATTCATAGACCCTTTTCACGTGAATTGATTCTCATCTAATATAACACAACACAGCCGGATGTCTTGTTTTTTCATGTAACGCCCCTTCTTAATTTTGTCTTTCTCAGAATTTGCAATGAGAGTACGGCTTTTACAATACACAATATACGACTTTTTAACCATTTGGAATGGAAAATTTTTACACCCCTACCCAATATAGATTTTGTCACTACCTGTGTACTCGAAATAATACGTTTAAATAATAACTACTAATGTGTACAATGCACATGAAATATATTCATATAGTTAAATATACTAGTGTTTTGTGAAATTATAAGGTGTTTCATTTAGTTTAATAGTAGGTCACCGTAGCTTTAAAAATCGTTTTTAGTAGGCGCCTTCTTTAGAGAAGAATTTCTGCCGTTCCTTTGTTCGATAATGTAACACATGTTTAAAACCTTTTCTAAGAGGCAAGTGTTTTGTCCCGTAGTTTGAGAATGGCATGGTAAATTTAGTCTTTACAGGGTTGCAGTGTATAGTAGTTGTGCGGAAGCGTTTATGTTACTTTACTGTGCCCCATGTGTGACTTTTAATTAGTAGTTTTTACCTACTGATGATGACAACTTAGTTGTCGAAATACGTATTTAGGATACGACTAATAATTGTGGTAAGGGGTTATATACCTTTTTTAATTTTTTAATTTACTTGAAAATATTTGACTTTAGTTGACTTAATTTAACTCAAATTTCACTCTTCCTAATAAAATATTTGTTCTTGTATTGTAAATAAGGAGTGAGCCACAAAAAAATTTCAGAGTATGCCATGGATTAAATCAATTATGTCTTAGATTGATTAAGTGATCTAACCTACATTTCGTACTTTTAGTAATAGGTTAAACTGTAACTTGTCAATTTGCCCTATGATTATTTACAAATGACACTTCGTCATTTTTCTAAGCTCAGACGTGACTTATATGTCTATCTTAGTCGTTTACGGCCTCACCTATGAAACAAATTTTGTGGCTCGCTTGATATAATTATAGTATAATAAAATGTTTATTGTCACTTTAATCATAACCTTAAATGATCACTGTGACTACTGACTTATAGACGTAGTGTGACCAAGTAATGATTTATTAAAGCACTCATTGTGAGTGCTTAATAGGTCTCTTACCAACGCTAATCGCAAAAAAGCATATTACTTAATGTGAAACGTATCAATTTTACAAGAGCAAAATGAGAAACCAATCGTTTTACATTGGCAACTTAATATTCGGACGACTACGGTTGGGAATTAATTTTTATTAGAGCGGCCATTACAGTATGTCATAATTTGACAGTTATTGCTTGGCCAACTGTTTATTTATTGTTTTGATCAATTTGACATGGAAAAATGGGTAATGGTAAAGCCAAGTCGAAGAAGGCACGTGAAATAGTGGTAATACCGTTTTCGTTCAATCGCAAACAATTTGAATTTGGCAAAATCAACTGTAGCAGACATTAAATGTTATGTCGAGACGTCCGACTACGATATTCGGGGTAAAAGTATACGGCAACCCAAGAAAGTGACACCCAGAATGAGAAGACATCTCGCAAAAACTTGTAAAAGTCACCGCAAAGCCACGCTGAGAGATATATCAACTCTTTTTATTGCAGAAACTCATGTAAGTACGGCTTCAGTTTTTACAAGGTAAAAATGGAGAAACATATTTTAATCTCACTAGATTTGAATTTATTATTAAGTATTTTATTCAAGGCGAAAGAATGTTAACGGAAATTCAAAAGAAAAACCGTCTCTATAGGTGATTGTAGAAAACGAATTTTCGTGATAGATCGGAAGGTTTTCATAAGGACTTATCACAAAATTTCTCTCGACCCATGAAATGTCCTTTCAAATTCATATAATAACATTGAAGTATGTGCTCTATGTTGGTCTAATGTGTCACTAAACTATGAATCTGATGAACTAGATTCAAACCCTGATCACAGATAAGTTCCTTTCAGATAGCCAACGCCGTACAAAAACGTAAAATCACGCAGGTTGTATGCATGCTAGGCGTTTTATTACAAATTTTAAGATATATAGAGCGCTGCGGGAAGAAGCGGAGAAAGGGCAACACATCGTTATACCACATGATTGGCGGGCACACTCTGTGCGTGTCGTAGGGTACCATTTCGACTAAAATGCCGTGCCAAGCTCCATATTCTCTTCAGCTATCTGTTATAACTTATCTGTGTCCTGCTCTAGCCAATAATATCGATGGCTCGACTCAGGCTGACCAATATAAGTACCTGGAGTTAAAACTTTAGGGTAATAATAGGCGCTCGGTGCGTAATGCTAGACACTTACCATCCTAATGTACCGAATGACTCAGTCGTAAAAAGCCTACCATGTTACACCTCAAGGGACTGGAAGGCTAGTTACGGGGACTACTATTATTAAGTATGATATTGGAGTTCTACACACAGGTATTGCAGATTTCAAATTTTAAACACATTAGACTTTGCTTTTATGAGCAATTTGTGAGCATTTATTGCTCACAATAAATGCTATTATTTTGACCACGTGTTTATGGCTTAAAGCTATAAATAATAATAAATAATGGATAAATAAATTGTTGGAGATGCATACATAAAAATGTATATACCATTAGGACTAAGTCCTTCCTAAAGAAATGGCATTCCTAATATTTCTACGTAGTATGTATTACCTATGTATTTGTTTACGTAATGTCTTATTCATTTTGGTCGCAATTAACGATTTTAATTGGAGATTTTTTGCATTGGCATTTAATACGTAACCATATGTTTACGGTAGATAAATAATTATTATGAATTAACAAAACATGGGATTATACTAAAAGACGGAAATGCGCTTTTTATCGATTCACTGTTTCAATCAAGCGTACTACTGCGTCAAATTTTTGCGACGCACGCAATCCACTGACCGCGTGAACATAGCGTGAAGGTATTTTCTGGAATAATTACATTTCAGCGGGCCCACTATGAACTGCGACATTAGGAAGCAAATCGTCCTTGAGATGTCACTCGATGCGTACTCAGAAAACGTTCGAATTCACTTCACGTTCGCCGTGAGTAAACTTAGAATCTCGACAAAAGAATAAGAATAAAATAAAAACAAAAAAAACGATGCTGCGAAAATAGAAGGAAGATTTACATTTTCCCGATTATTACGCCGTATAGGGAGATCGTTTTTTTTCCTGTTTCTTCTGACTGACATTTATGTATTCAAATCGACCAACACGCTGAGAATACTCGATTAATTATTTAAATAGATGGGTGAACAGTGAAATATCTTCACATTGATGAAATGTCTGTCACTTTTAATGCGCGATGTTATTTATAGGGGATGTGATACTGGTTGAATAAAATACAGTGACTCACAGTCAAAGTTTCAAGGAATTACCTATTTTATTTAAAAAGCAATACAGCGCATGAAATGTTTTGTTTTTTATACATAATTCGTACTTACACACATGTATAGGTAATCATATTTGTACCAATAAGGGTGTATAGATTGTTTTGTTAATGTAATAATTATATGAAGGCTGCTAAGAAGGTTTGTGGAATGTAGTAGTTTATACAAGCTGTCCTTGATATAAAGAAACAACGCATGAAGAATTTTTCAAAAGAACTTATACATCGTGCTCTTATTATTTGGTTTTGGTGTAATGTCAACAAATGGAGTAAAATTTTTACTTTTTCAGTGAGCATATATCTTCCTAAGAAATTTTTCAATGGATATTTTATCATTTCAATCATACCTATACATAATCCTTGAATAACTCGTTTGCATTGTTTTCGGATTATAAAACAATATAAAATTTAGTTTTACAATTATTTGTTAACATAACCAAGAACTTGTGCTGCCTAAATTAAACTGTTATCTGTCACATTTGGCCAAGTGTGGTTAACTTAAAAACAATAAATATTCCTTTATAATAACAGCTCGTTGTAAAAACATTAGCCTCTCCAGCAAACGAACACCGACTTTAACTATTGATAATTTGTGTTTTTAAAGAGTTTTTAATTCTATTTATATAATTGGAAACCAAACGGGTGGGGATCTATAAAATACGAAATATATTTTTATTTGTTAATTTTGTTCAAGCTCAGTAAAGGAGTATTAATATTAACTAGCAATACTTTCTCAAAGTTCTCTTCTGTAAAATGTGTTCTCTATGAATGAAATACATCCTTGTAGATAGAAAACGTCCTTTCTACATCGTAACTGATTATAGGTGCATACTGAAAATATTCTTTTATTTCAGCGCATTTAGCAGTTAGATTTTGAGGCACTGTCCCCATACACAATTGCCGCAATGTTATTAAATCTGGATTTCTATTAAAATCTGCGTCTAACTCTTGCCGAAGGTCACATCAGAATATTTTTCAAATTATTAATAGCCACGTCTAATGTGGTTAATCCATCATTTAATTTGGGATTTTGATTTTCAAAATAAGTGAATAGTGTTGACAAATTTCCGAAGTGTTCCTGAAGAAGGTACAACTGATTTTTTTAATTTGAAATTTGTATTAGTTCCTTGCAATCACAAAAACTTCGAGCATCGTCATTTAATCATGTAAAGAAATTTTGTAAACTATCCAATATCTCTGCATAAAACCTAGTAGATTCCAACCATGTTCTCCATCTAGTTATTACTGGAGAGGGAGGCAGTGACAAAGATGGAAGTTTTTCCCTGTAAAGAACTCTCAATGGTGGTTTTCTGAAAACTTTTTTAAAAACAGATACAAGTCTACCAACTTCCGGTAGGGCGTTTCTGATATATTCACAGATTATGTGGAGAGCATGTGCTACGCAAGTAATATGCAGCATATTAGGATGTGTTTCCTTTAATAGTTTGCCTGTTTTTAATATGCAGCACTGTCACCTACAAATAAAAGTAATTTTTCTTTGTACCTGTCGTCCGAATGAAGCATTTGATGCATATTCTCGTAAATGGTTTTAGCTACTGTTTCCACATCAACTGTATTTATAACTTTTGTTGCTATTACATGTGCGTTGTATGGAATAGTTGGATGTAATACACCAGCTACAACATTTACTACACACTACTACTCCTAATATATCGACAGTTTCATCGGCACTTATCCATAGGTACTGATTTGAAAGATGACTTCTAATACGTTCTGCTGCTTTCGTGGAGCACTTAGAAACATAATATTTGCGTAAGGTGGATTCATCAGGAACATTTCGACCAGTATATTTTTGGAGAAATATTTTTAAAGTATGTAGTATTGTTAAGTTTATTTAATGGAATATTAGCCGGCATAAAAGTTTCACAGAGTTCTTTGTTAAAATTGTCAGATTCCAACGGTTCCAATTTCTGTGCATGTGTTTGCGATGCTAAGTGACGTTATACGTGCGATTTCATGGAATTTTTTAACGATATTTTACAGATTTTACAATAAATTTCGGAATCACTGACAGTGGACATACAATCAGTATGACCGTCAATCCAACTCACCATTGTTTTACGATGCCGTTCTCGACGCTCTTCCATATCATATCTGAAAAAGTAACTTAAACAATGCTCTAGATCTAAGTAAATGCAAACTAAAAATGTATTCGTAAGATATTGAAACTGAACGAAATTCAATGCACACTTACGTCGAAATAATTGGGAGAAATAGATTCTATCAAACGATATTAAACAAGGTCTATCACAAAAATTACAATGTAATTAACGTTAAAACTATGAAAACAAGAAACTAACTCACAGCACTTTATTTATCTTACGAAATATAAACTAATAAATAAAATAAATTATAAAAACCCCGCTTCTATCTACGCTCATGAAAACAGAAATTTAACTGTAAATATCAAACAAAAACGTCGCAATTGTCGATGAAAACAGATGTGCTCGCTAGCCAGATCAATAGTGCATTCAATAACTGCGTGATGTACTTACAGATGTTGTAGACTATTTATATCGTCCGTCGTAATGACGACGTCATTTCAACCCGATGTGTCCGGTCTCTGTTAATAACTGATATCTATACTAAAATTTAAAAAACCTAGATATTAATAGTGGTTCTGAAAGGTTGCAGAAATACCTTTCCAATAAATCTATTATGAGCAATCTACTATATTTCTTTCGGGTATTATCGAAAATAATTGTACATTTATTAAGGAAAATATCTATTTTGAAAATTTCGGGGCTTCAAATCCGACTTAGACCTATGGTCTTTTCAGTCCGATCTCTAGTTATCTGTCGCATTTGGTGTGTGTTCAACTTAAAAACAATAAATAGTGCTTTATAATAACAGTCCGTTGTAAAAACATAAGGCTCTCCAGTAAACAGCTACCGACTTTAACGAACTGGATACACAATACTGATATCAACAATATTCGTTAAAAGGCCTGTTTTGAAAATATGCCTAAGGAACTTCGGTATCGCAACGAATGACATTACATAATAGGAGTCCTAGTTGTGTTTGTTCATTTGCTTTTTTTTTGCTTTAAATTTGGTGCCGAAGTTTAGTTTCATCCGTTCTATGTAATAAATAGTGAAATAAAATTTTAAAAAATTATTTAATTATCTTCTTCTTTTAGAGCAAAATTATTGTTTGCTTTATCTTTTTCTTCAAAAATGTTGTATCTAAAATACATTTAATTTAGGAACTTTTTTTATATTGCATGCTACTAGCAAATCAATTCTGTTGCATGCACGTTATCAACTTGACCGATAGCCTAATTCTATTTAATATAATCCTGCTTGAAAGAAATATACAATATGTATATACTTTATGTAATGGTATTATATACATATAAGTTTTTATCTCATAGTTTGTTGTGGTCAACACTTACCACACCGGAAGTCCCATATCACCATTGCCAGGTTATTATATTTGGTTATTGAATTGATAAAGTTAACTGATACAACAGTTTTTATTTAAATTTATTAGATACCCTCATCAATATAATTCAATCAATATATATACAGGGTTGGGCAGAAGTAACGCATCAGTCTAATAATTCCGTAAATATAAACTTTAGAACAAAATGTTGTCAACAAAAGTTTTTTGACAAGTTATTTTGTATTGGATTCAATCATTTGCGTTTTTTTTCATGATGATTACATGTGAAAGCAAAAAAAAATTTTTTTTTAATGGAAATATTTTCTTTTAGAAAATTCGGAATCTTTATTAATTTCTGAATATGAATATATACTTTTTTCATGGGGTTAGATAATAAAAATAATGAGAAAAAAATAAAATGTAATAAACGTACGGTCGCGGTCACATAAAAGCGACCGGCACTTTTTCATATTGTATACATCATGTCACTTAATAATGAAAAAAGTCAAATATTATTTAATTTGTCATTAGTGTCATTACTTACAAAGCCAAAATTTATGAAAAAAAACAAAATGTCAAATTAGTGGTCGCTTTTATGTAACCGCGACCGTACATTTGGACTAGTGCAGTGTTTCGTAAATTGCTTTGGAAATTGTAGATTTTTTTACTGTCATTGAATTATTGACGTTTCACAATAAAATAGTTTCCATCGTAAAACTTGCTTTTTTTAATAAGTACGTGTTTTGTGTGAAAATGGTCAAATTATCTACTAAAGAAAGAATAGAAATTCTTATGATGGTCGGATATGGTGACAGGCAACGTTCACATCACGAAGTTTGCACTTTATTCAATAATGTTTATTTGAATCGAGATCCTATAGCTCAATCAACAGTTTTGAGATTGGTAACTAAATTTAGAGAAACGGGCGATGTTAAAGATATACCAGCTGGCCGACCAAAAGATATCACTAATGAAGACGGGTCTCTTCATGTTTTACTTGCTGTAACGGAAAATCCCACTACGTCAACCACTCAACTAGGATTAGAAAATGATATGAGTAGCAGATCTATTAGACGAATATTAAAAGCGAACAAATACAAGCCCTAAAAGATACACTTACTGCACGAACTTAACGAAGATGACCTGGACAGAAGATTACAGTTTTGTGAACAATAATGGAATTGTCCAATAACGATCCAAATTTTTTAAACAACATCGTATTTTCTGACGAAGCTACATTTTGTCTAAATAGATTTGTAAATAGGCATAACTGCCGTTATTGGGTGACTGAGAATCCACATTGGATGCGAGAAAATCATACACAGCATCGCCACAAACTTAATGTGTGGGCTGGCATTGTAGGGCAACCAATCATAGGTCCGTACTTCTTGGAACACAACTGGTAAATGGTGATGGTTACTTACATTTATTGCGTAACCATATTGTACCAGATCTGTTGATTTTATTTCCTAACGACAATCAACCAAGCATGCCAAACCGTAATCTATGGTTTCAAGAAGATGGAGTACCACCACATTATGCTAATAATGTTCGACAGTATTTAGACACAATTTTTCCTGGTCGTTGGATTGGACGTCGGGGTTTTTTTGATTGGCCCGCTAGGTCTCCCGATTTAAATCCATTGGATTTCTTTCTTTGGGGACACTTGAAGTCGCAAGTATACAAGGAGAAACCTAGAGGATTTGAGAGCAAAAATTACTCGTGAGTTACAAGCTATACCACCTAATAGTTTACAAAATACAATTCGCCATTTCTGGGAACGTTTAGGACACTGTCAGGTCGTAGAAGGACGTCACTTTGAGCATTTAATTTAATTTTGTAGTTTGTTTACTTTTATTAAATTTTATTTTTTTCTCAATATTTTTATTATCTAACCCCATGAAAATAGTACGCATTCATATTCAGAACTTAATAAAGATTCTGAATTGTCTAAAAAATAATATTATTTCCATTAAAAAAAAAAAAATTCTTTGGCTGTCATATGTAATCATTAGGAACAGAAAAAACAAATGATTGAAACCAATACAAAATAACTTGTCAAAAAACTTTTGTTAACAACATTTTGTTCTAAAGTTTATATTTACGGAATTATTCGACTGGCGTTACTTTTGCCCAACCCCGTATATTACTTGCTTTGTCGTGTACATATTAAATTCTAAATGTATTTCTACACGAAATCCAAGTCCATTTCTATTTCTAAATATCGTAAAATAAGCTAGTCTTTAGGGGGAAATAATGTCCCTTATTTTTTTCAAGTTAATATCTAGTAATACACATTAACAAAAGAGACATAAATAATTTCGATATTAAAAACGTAAGCAAATTATATAAATTAGTAACTAAAATTTTCAATTTTACTCGGATATCTAGTAAAATACCTCGTTTCGTTTCTCATGGAAATAAATCTAATGAAACAATATAGTACCTGTATAAGTATTATAAATTAAGTAGGCCAAGGCTCAATTAGGGCTGTAGCGTCTTTGAAGGGAGAAGTATTATAAATTATATAAATATGAACTTGGTTTAATGCTATAGACTTAATGAAATTAAAACAATTTATTTTCTCCTTAAATTACATTATGTACATAAATCTAAACGAATATAAATTGCGATAGAAATACTGAAATAGAAAAAAAGGCAGAGATGACCTGTAATCACGTGACAACATTTCGAATAAATTTGTAACGAATTTATTTACTGCAAGGCCGGTTTATATTTCATATAATACAAACCACAGGAAGGTGATGAAACGTGTTGACATACCGTTGATTATTATTATTTCAACATTATTAATTTAAATATGGTTGCATATTACAGAAATTATGCGCAATATTGTGTTATATTTGCGCAAAAAAAAGCATTTTGTAATATGTTTTATACAAATACATACCACGAGATGAATAGCAGTGAAATATGCATGATATTATAACGTGCCTTCAAAAACTTTCCTCATTAGAGACGGCCAAGCTTTTTGATAATGGTTGGTGACAG
Source organism: Melolontha melolontha (assembly GCA_935421215.2). Taxonomy (NCBI): domain Eukaryota; kingdom Metazoa; phylum Arthropoda; class Insecta; order Coleoptera; family Scarabaeidae; genus Melolontha; species Melolontha melolontha. Next base: position 76,495,089 of record OW285243.1, on the reverse strand, counting down.
TGCACGTAATCTGTCACAAACGTATAATTTTGAATGAGTATGGTTGTCTTAAATGAGAAAAGTCTTTGAAGGCACGTTATTTAAGCTCTATAGGTCTAGTGATCATTGACTTCGAGTTTTTCTCTCTTATTTGCCATTTTTCCCTGTCTGTAAACTATTATTTCCAGTCCATTACTCCTGCCTCCTGAAAATTCTAATTAATTCTAATCTCTTCTAACCACTCGTTCTCGGGCTTCCTCTTCTTTTTCCTAATTCCCTTCTAATTCCAATAGAACTTGTGTTACCAATCTGTTTTTCTTCATCCTATATCCCTGCTACCTAGCTCTTTGCGTCTATTTGAGTAATGCTGGATTTTTTTAATTCTCTAATTAACTATTTGTCCTCTATTTTTATTCCTCCATAAATCTTTCTCACAAATCTTTCTAGTATTACAAGTTGTCATTCCTCTTTTTTATTCATTATCCAGGTTTTGCAGGCATGAGTAGCAATGTCTCTTATTATTGTTTGTCAGAGTCTTAATTTTTAACGTTACATGAATTTACGGTTGGAAATTGTTACCGTTACTCGTAAATAAACGGTCTGTGGGAAGGTTATTGTATATGAAAGGCCTATAAAATGTTGTGAAGATGAGTAACTTGAAACTAAATCTAAGAACATGCCTGCTATATGGTCAATAATGTTTGAAAAACTCATTAATGAAAGAAGATAAAATCAAATCCCGAAAGAATTTTCAAATAGATTAAATGTTAACCGTAGTACAGTACTAGTACATCTTCGTAGCATACGTGAAGTTTAGATAACGTGCCTTCAAAAACTTTCCTCATTCGAGACGGCCATACCTTTTGATAATAATTGGTGACGTAATCTGTCACAAACGTATAATTTTGAATGAGCATGGTCTAATGAGGAAAGTTTTCGAAGGCACGTTATCTAAGCTCTATAGGTCTAGTGATCATTGGCTTCGAGTTTTTCTATCTTATTTGCCATTTTTCCCTGTCTTTAAACTATTCTTTCCAGTCCATAAGTGTCAGTGTCCAGTTTCATAAGTGGGTATACTACGAAATTTCTCAAGGAAATAAATTGTAGAAGAATTTTTCAATGATTACACAGGCCTACAAAAAAATTTTTTTTTTTTTGGTGCATCTGTTTGTTTGAATTGTCGATAAAGTAGGAACAGTACAGTATATTGACATACGTCATTTTAACTCATCAGCTCTCGTTTACCTACTACCCTCATTGTGAATTGTTGGTCTTGTTCGTAACTAGTCATTATTACAATATCATCGATAAAGTTTGTGTTACTATTTAATTATGGCTAGTACGTCCAGACGTTGTGTTAACGATCCTGATATATTTTGTTATGTTTGTGGTGAATACATACTGAAAAATCAGCGTAAATCGATTTCAAACACAGTGCGTCGTTTGTATTTTGCTTACTTCGGTATTGAAATTCTACACCAAGATAAAGTGTGGGTGCCTCATAGTGTTTGTAAAATATGCGTTGAACATTTGCGACAATGGGAGAGAGGGAAACGTAAGTCTTTGAAGTTTGGAGTGCCTATGATATGGCGAGAACAAAAAAATCATTATGACGACTGTTACTTTTGTATGATTAATATAGTGGGCATCAACAAAAACAATCGCCATAAATGGAAATACCCCAATATTTCTTCAGTACAAAGACCTGTTCCTCATTCAAAAAATGTTCCAATACCAACTTTTCACCAGGTAGTGCAGCAATCTCAGGAGGATGAAGCTGAAATACCTATTTCTTCCCAAGTAGATGATGACTTTCAATACTGCGGAAAAACATCAGATCCTAAGCCATTTTCGCAGAATGAGCTTAGTGACCTCATCAGAGACTTAGATCTTTCGAAGGAACGTGCTGAGTTACTAGCGTCAAGATTAAAAGAAAAAAATTGTCTTTCCTCAGATGTTCGAGTGTCTATATATCGAGAGGGAAAGTTATTGAAGTTTTTTTCATCTGATGAAAATTTTGTGTATTGCTGTAATGTGAGTGATTTGCTGGCTTTCATGGGTTTAACGATTTACCAGCCCAATGAATGGCGTCTCTTTATTGACAGTAGTAAACGAAGTCTAAAAGCAGTTCTTCTACATAATGGAAATAAATATGCTCCCGTTCCAATTGCTCACTCAACATGTGTAAAAGAAGAATATGAGGTAATTTCAAATCTTTTACAAAAAATAAAATATATTGAACATAACTGGGTGATCTGCGTCGACTTGAAGATGGTTAATTTTTTATTGGGTCAACAGAGTGGTTATACTAAATACCCATGCTTTATTTGCCTCTGGGACAGTCGAGCTAAATCACGTCATTGGACTGCAAAAAATTGGCCTGTGAGAGATGCTCTTGTTGTTGGGGAAAGAAATGTTATAAATGAACCCTTAGTTTCAAGAGAAAAAATCATTCTTCCGCCATTGCATATAAAATTAGGGCTAATGAAGCAATTTGTTAAGGCTCTCGATAGAAATGGTCAATGTTTCCAGTTTATTTCTCACAAATTTCCTGGTTTAAGTACTGAAAAACTAAAAGCAGGTATCTTTGATGGACCTCAAATACGTAAATTGATGAAAGACACAACTAATTTTGAGACTTGTATGAATGATGTGGAGAGGCTTGCCTGGCAATCTTTTGTAGCAGTTGCACAAAATTTCCTCGGAAATCATAAGGCTGACAACTATGTAGAACTAGTAGAGGAAATGCTGGTGCGATTCAAAGATTTAGGCTGTAATATGAGTATAAAATTACACTATCTCAATAGTCATCTACATCATTTCCAACACAATTTAGGAGATCTAAACGAAGAACAAGGGGAACGTTTCCACTAAGACCTAAAAACAATGGAGAATAGATACCAAGGAAGGTGGGACTGTCATATGATGGCTATATGATGACTATTGCTGGGGAATCATGCGAGATTGCCCGAGTCAGTTTCATTCTAGAAAATCACTCAAAAGACAATTTCTTGATGTTTAATGTCAATAAAATATATATTTTTTCGTGAATTGTGTGTTTTTTTTTCCCCGGGAACTAGAGCTGACAGAAGAAAACGGGTAACATTTTTGATATCGCCATGTAAGACATACTTAAAATCGGGTCTAAAATCTCCAGCACCAAAATGGATGTAGGCCAGTGTTATATATAAACACGAACTTTCAATTCAGGCTTTAAAGCTCTAAAGACATTCATTATTAATAATATATATAATATATATTAATAATGATAATAGTGTAGTGGGTACACATGGTATAATTAATTATTCGTTCTTGCGCAATGGGGAAAGCATAACAACCAAATATTCAGAAAATGTACTATAAATTGAAAATAAAACGTCGTAAGACTCAGGGCCAGACAGGGACCTTCACCTAATGTACCGTAAGATCCAACACCAAACAACAATATCGAATGTTGACTGTATGAACACGGAAAGTCTACAGCATCTACCATATTTATTAGATTTGTATACAAAAGATTGTTATTTCTTGGAATTTATGGATACCTTTTAAAGAAAGAAAATTCATCGAATGCAGAGATTTTGATTTTTTTGAGATGGTATTAATACTTCTCCTCTCAGTTATATATCAGATATATAACTATTAAAGATTTGTTTTCTAGAATTTATATATGTAGTCTTAAATTTTCACTCACTTTCTATTCCCAAATTATTTCATATACACATATAATGCCAAAAATTAACTTTATTTTTAATTCATAAATTCCTAATTACAACATTTTTTTTATTCAAAGAACATTTTTTTACATTTTACATTCTGTTCTGTTCTACATTAAAATTTATTATTTAATTTTATTAGTTACGACAAAGGTACCTTAGCTACCTGTTTCCTGTTTCAATTTGAAATTTCGTTGGAAAAAAGAATACTCTTTGGTTTAACGTAAATTCAATTGTTTGAAATTTAGCTCGTCGACCCTTACCGGATTCTGCTATTCGGTCAGATCTGTCGTCATGGTGACCACAATACATAAACTGAGAATCTCGTTAATTGAACATGTGTAGCTTCATGTTTCTGTACTAATTGTTACCGTTCAAACATAAACCCTAGTTTTAGTATTCAAATGTAGGGTTGATCCATTTTCGTTTCGTGTTTTTCAAGTATTTATTATTCAGACTCAGTTAGATAACAAATACTCCCGAATTAATAATTCTTTTTATTATTCATTTTGCAAAAAATTAATTATTTCTTCGAAACTTTTACACATTTTACTATTGATGACTTTCTCCGATAAAAAAGTGGTTGAACAAGTGAAAATATTAAGCATATTTTGCGTTGGTAATTAACTCATTATGAAACCCAAAACAGCATCAAAATGAGCTTCATTTCGATACGCTTTTTCCATTTTTCAATCTTGGCGTTGTTCGAACATTGAAATAAATATCATTGCTGTCATTTGATTTTAAGAATTTAAGTACATTTGACAGACATGATATATATACGTAGACTACACAAACAACGTATATTATATACAATTGACAACAAGATATATTAGTTTTTATGTCACTCATGTTTATATTTTTAAATAAAATATCAAGTAATGTTAACGAAAATTAATAAATAATATGTAATAATTTACTAAAGAAAACACTCGGTATATTTGTTTCACAAAATATATTTATTAGATCTCTAACATATGTTTCGACTTTTCAGTCATTATCAAAGAGTTTTTAAACTAAAATAAAAAGTACACTTCTACCACTATTTATGAGTTTTTAAAAGACTTTATTACGGCATCAATAGTAGGGGTGTTGAAAAAATCCAGCTGTGTATTTGTGACATGTCTATTAAGATTTATAGCTTTTTTTAATTTCTAATATTTCGAGGAAGTCGAGCCTTTTTTTGTGAAACAAATATACCAAGTATTTTCTATAGTAAATTATTCATTATGTTTCACCAAGAGCCAACCGTGGGTTCTATACATTATAATAATATGTAATATAAAATATTTCGCGGACAGCAAGATTTAAATTTAAAAATATCAAGTATCAATGTGACCAACTGCATACTTTACATAAAAATAAAACTGCACTTTCAAATTAAATAATTTGAATTTATGTAAAAAATGCAAAGAAAAAATAGTATAAAAAACACGTTTCACAAGGCCTTTTGACGCACTCGTTCTTTAGAAAACTCGCGGCTCGTTTTCTAAACTGGACTCGTTCGACTAGCCTTATGTAACTTGTGTTTTAATATACATATTATTATTTCACTTTTAACAAATAGACAATTAAGCAACTTTTTAATCAAAAACTAAGCTTGGAAAAAGGTTTAGTACATACTCCCTAGCCACTGTTTCACTCGCTGCATTCCACATTTGTTTTTTATTCGTTGTACTTTATGTGTCTTCTTCAATTTGCGTTTAATAATTGCTCAATATTTTTCGATAAGGCGTAACCCAAGCAATTTGGAGGATTGACAATTTTAAGTATAATTGCCAACATTTATTAAATAACAACCTGAAATAGCTTTAACATAAAGGGCTGTCACTAAATTAAGTCAAAACGTCATTGAACCAAACTATGACTTTAATTGAATGGTAAGGTACATTTTTACCAAACACTCTTTAATGTATATTTGCTGGTTAATTATTCCTGTAGAAATTTTACAACAAATTTATTTAATTTCATAGTTTTAATTTAAATTTATCATAAATGTCGCCTGGATGTCCAACATAAAATTGTTCACCTTAATTGTTCAGGCGTTTACGTATACAATATGTCCCCGGATCGACGCATGAATAGGTAAAAAAATCTGAAAATTCTTTAGTTGAAATTTCATCTTCTGGTGTTTAGCTCTGCATGGATAGAAAATAGATTGTGTCATAATTTTAGTTTTGAAAAATTTAGCGTGCCTTGAAAATGTATAATACAGAAAAGTAATTTTCTTCGTTAATAAAGTGCTTTTATCTGTAAGAGATATTACAAAATATTATTAAGAAAAGTTGTTCAGATTGATAAATGATCCAAGTGTGCAAAATTTCAATAGGATCGGTTTACTTCATCGTTTATTACATATGAATGTAAAAAATAACAATATTCACATAATCTGAAGTATCCCTTCATTCAAGTCTGTCGCCTTTATTCGTGCATTCGTCAATTTTGTATGTGCAGTGTGTGATGTGGCAAAATTTTGTTCGAAATAACCATTAGTTAATTCTATGTTATCCAAGTAATTTATGCGTGACTCTAAAATAATGGTGTCATGTCTTTGGGCATTAACTGTTTCTTGATTAAATATTAGCCCAATAATTCGTTGTTTTGACATTACCACCCAAACACAAATTTTAACTGATGCAATGGTACTTGAATTAAATTGTGTGGATAAGCTGTTAACTCGTTGTAAAAAACATGTGGGAGAATTTGATGGGACAATTGAAAATTTATGTAGGTGTAAATGTAGCTGTTTTGTCAGGTACTTACGAGAGGATTCATAGATTCATAAGAAAGTTCTTGAATGGATGTACGATAACTTGAACGAACAGATATTAATTGTTAAGTGGAGTTGGAATAACTGACATACAGAAATATGAGGATTTTGATCAAGAATTTGATTCATATTTTCCAAAATTTTTGTTATAACAACAGTAGAACGATCCGTAGATTTATCTTTAGCTCCATTACCAGTGTTTAAAAAACGGTTGGATTATTGTAACACTGTGCTGTTAAAAGTAACAATTTGTTCTGGGTATAGCAAGCGCCAATTAAGTTGGTGCGAGGAAGGGGTGTGCAGAAGCCGTTTTTAAAAACGCCCACCCCCACTACACAAGTAATTGTCAGAATACATTTGTCATTGACGTTTGACGGAACATAATGTCTTTTAGGGGTTCATAAAGTGATACACTCTCAGAGGTTAGAATTATCTGACACTTGATGTAAAACCAAATACAAATCTCCCCACTACTTCTAATCCTGCGCGAACTTACCTCTCCTCGCACCAACTTAATTGGCGTTTGCTATACATTTCGATAAATTGATTATAAATAAGTCTACTTGAAATATAAATATTTACCATTTTCATTGTGCAAGCCGCCTCGACCATATTACAATAGATGTATTTTGCTGAACAGTAAAGACTATTATGAAAGTAAAAACAGCAAATTGTTTTATCTCTTTGGTTGTAAATTTTTGATCAATTTAAATATAAAAATCAGGCATGCCAACATAAAAGTTGGTAGTTAATTCTTGCTAAGCTTAAGAAAGCAAAAATCAATCATTTATAATTACATTTATATTTCTAATACGATTACAAAAAAAATATTTATAGACAAAAAATTATCGATTAATTTTTTCCGAGATAAGGATTTAAATTACGAATTAATTAAAGGAAAATTTTTAAAGCACTCATCAACATCTAATTAATTTTTATTGTCATGCCAATAGATAAAAAATAAACAAATAAAAATAATATACTGATAACGTTTAATTTACGAATTTGATCCTTGAAATAAATTCCATATAGAACTTGGCTATGGCTATATATATACAAGGTGTGTATAAATTGGCGCACTAACTACACATGACGATGTTCTTCGTTAAATTCGGAGTCTAAAATCCTAAAGCCAAAATGTTGTACCCATGCTTCATACCTCTGCACGAGGTTCCCAAAGTTCAGACTTTTAGTCTTTAGATAAGCGTTATTAATCGAAATTTTTGTTAACAGAAAGAGATACAATTTAGAATAAAAAAGGATTATTATTATCATTTTTTCGTTAAAGTTTCCTTTTTAATTTTAAAGTTTGTTTTTAATATTTGTTTATTAATTTATTTTGGTGAAAACACATCTGACAACGTTGTAAATCAATAAGTAGCCACAAGTAGATAGCTTAATCTTGTTTGAGTTAAATGCATTACTACTGTCAAATTTTTACATTTATGTATACTTCAATCGATTTGCTTTTTTTTCTGTAATCTCTGTTTTTTTTCGTGTTTACTTGTTGTTTTGTTTGTTCATTATAATTTTTACGTTCAATGAATATGCCGATATGTAATTATATACGGTTTCTGTCGTGGAAATGATAGAACGGGAATGTCGAGTGTCATTTCCAAACCGGAGGCATCCAAGTAAAAATGTATTTCGAAGGCTGGACCAACGTCTTCTTGAAACGTTCGTTTATTCCAAGAAATGCGAACGTTGGTCGACCAAGGCAAAGGCGTACCGTGCAATTAGAAGAGCAAATTCTAGTCGCAATATAAGAAGATTCCTCTGCGAGTATCCGTCAATTAGCTTCTACATGAAACATCCCCAGTAATATAATAAGACTGTTCATTTAGTTCTACTAGAAAACTTATTTAATTCTTACCATGTTTCTAACGTTCAGTCCCTCTATGAAAATGATAACCTATTTCGAATAAATTTTAGCAATACAATCTTAAAAATAGGATTCAGGAAGAAGGTGGCTTTCTAAGACGTATTCTTTGGAGTGATGAGTGCATGTTTACCAGAGATGGCGTGTTTAATACTCATAATTTTCATCGTTGGGCAGATGAAAATCCACATGAATTTCGCAAATACGGTCACCAAAGAAGGTTTTCCATTAGCGTTTGGCTGGGTATAATAAACAACACGACAGTTGGACCAATTTACTTACAAAATCGTCTAGATATCGGTGAATATTTAAATGTTTTAGAACAAGTTATTGATGAAATACCGCGGAACATACGACGTAATATGATTTTCATGCATGATGGAGCCCTTGCGCACTTTGCTCGTAATATGAAAGACTGGTTGGATGACCATTTCCCAAACAGATGGATTGATCGTGGCGGTTCTATATTATGGCCTCGAGATTCCACGATTTCAATCCATTAGATTTTTTGGGTGTTAATACTCATAATTGTAGGATTTGGTCGGAAAATCATCCGCATACTGTAATTCAGCAAGGGATTCATGATTTGAAAGTAACTGTGTGGATTGGGTTCATAGCCCGATTAATTTTACGACTATACTTTTTTGAGGAAAATCAAAATAGGCAATTAAAAACAGTTGCAGTTACTGGAGAACGATATTTTACCATGCGGCGAAATTATGTCATCCCAAGATTACACAATTACGATATTGAAAATATCATCTTCATGCTAGATGGCACCCTCCCCCCCATACGTACACTAGAGTAAAAAATCTGTTAATTAACACTTTTGGCAAATGTATCATAAGCAGACATTTTCCCAATCCTTGGCTAGCACGTTCTCCAGATATTAATCCGGCAGATTATTGGCTATGGCGCTATCTTAAAGAAAAGGTTTTTTAAGTCCTAAGTTCCTACGACTATCCAGCAGCTCAAAGAATCAATTTCATAACAAATGACAGCTATTCCAGTTAATTTACTCCAAGATTTTGTCCACAGTATAGAAAAATGGCCGCTTCTTGTTGAAGAACAAGATGGCGGACATATTCAAAATTTTCCCTGAAGTGATTTGCTTTGTAATAATCCCCATTGTTTTACCAATAAAAACCTGTTCGTAATTTGTGTATACTTTACTTTATAAGGAAATTAGAGCAGTTTCAAAATGTAACTTACTTTTGAATAACCCTATATAATATTTTATGTGAATGTTATTTATTAACTTGTTTTAGTATATAAAATATAAAGATTTATTTGCAATTTATTTTGCAAGTATGTACTTGAAAAAGCCGTAAAAGTAGAGAGTAATTACAGACAGTATGTATGTTTTTAGATAACTATGGTTTGGAGAAGTAGGAACAAAATTTGGACCAACCACATAATCTATTAATTGTGAAATTGTTAATAAAAGATAAAGGTCTGGTATCAGTTCGAAGGAGTATAGTCTGCTATTCAAGTATGTAATGAAGTACATAAAAAATCAAACGCAAAATGATTTTGGATGCCAGATTCGATTCTCACTCATAAATCGTCGCTCTGTGTAGAAGTAATGTTACTATTAATTCTTCCCTTAACTTGTATTGTGTTCTCCGCACCCGATTTTTAATAGTATTTTTATATTATACAAAATGTTGTTTTATATAAAATGTTTTACCAACTCAAGTATATTTGAAATTATTTTAATATCGATACTAATTTAGTACATTTTACTTATTTTCTAACAAAACGTCTTAAGTAACGAGATAAATTACATGCAAATATTTTATAATTGATAAACTAAGAAAAATGGCCAAGTGAATTTTATGCCAAAAATTAACTAGTTTTAGTTGTTAAAAATAGGCTTATCTTCTTGATAAGGTGACACTATTTGCATAACTGTACGGCAAAAATAATTAAAAAGCTGATCGTAGATATATTTTAAAAGGTTTTTCTTGTTAAGTAAGTTTTTATTTATTTTTTGATATATGTTTTATTTAAAACACTTTTTCAAATAATCACTTTCTACTTAACTTCTAATAAATTTACATATATGTAACGCAAATTTTTCCATAGCACATCACCGAAAATACAATTATGTGTGTTAATAAATATGATATATTTCGTGAAATCAATAGTAAATTCAATGAGTGTTTATAAATGTGAAAATTTTATTATTACATGACATATTTGTTCCTATTACTCGAAAATGAACCCTTCTCACTTAACCTTTTCAATAATGTGACAATAACACCTTCCGCTATTAATCAAATTAAATCTTTAAACAAATATTCTTATGTATACATATATGTATGTGTATATACATTTGTAGCAATTTCCTGTACATCGCTGAAATTTGAATAGCCTTCTCTTACCCATTCTGGATGTGAGATATTGTAAATTCTCAATATTGTGTTCACTTAACACGACTTGGTATTTACTATAATGTTGATATATATATTTACCCTCTTGGGATAATTTGATTTAAATAAATTGGTAATTGGAAAATCTACTTAGTAATTATTTAAATGTTTTGTAGTTAGTTGTAATTTCAAAAACGCATTTTTCCTATAAAGTGATTCTATGCTGCTAATTTAAAAAAGTATAATAATATATGTTCACAGAAATTTTTATAGCACCATAAAGAAAATAATAAATCAAAGTGTTAGAAAGAGTCAATTTCCACAGTATCAATAATTCCTGCAACAGATTACCACTTTTTCAAGGTATTTCGACAACTTCTAGCAAGTAAGAAATATTTATTTTTGTAGAAATTATGAAAGTCTTTCTATCCAGAGTTTTTCTACTACCGGCATTAACAAGCTACTGCTTAGATGGCAAAATATTAGTAATTTAAGCCTTAATTAGATTCCATTTTACTATCTTTTTCCATTTTCCTGGTCAAATGTTGCCAATTATCAATCTCCTTTACACTTTTCACACATTTTCTCCTTCACGCATTTCAATCAATTCTTCCTGTATTATATTCTTCGCCTTCGTTTCAATTCCAATAAATATTCTTTTTACTCATAGATCGTTATACGTTCTCGCTATGTGCCCAAATCATCTAGTTCTTTGCGTGTTCGTTATATCGCGAATTTTACTCCTCTCTTTCCAGGTTTTTAACTGCTGAAATTAATATTTATCTTATTTTTTATGCCGTACAATCGCGAGAAGATTCGCGATCCGCCAGGGATCGGTTAACTTCAAAGTCATGCAGCGAACGCGGCCGAATCCTTGTTCTTGTATTGTCGTATCTACGTACATATGGCTTGGTCAAATAACGGTCGGTGTCTTTGGGTTTCTAACTTTGAACGAAAACGAACCCACTCTGTGGAACACCGAAAGCAAAGCATAAAAACAGAAACGACCAGTTAGATGCGTAAAGTAGAATTCAAGGTAAATTAAGTCCCGATGAAAGCAACTAAAGAAAAAGAATAACTTAATGTCAACCTATAAGAAGTTACGAAGCTAAATTAATGAATCTGTGTAGACGAGCAGCATGCAAGTAAAATTCTTTAGCCTTTTAAACGATGTGTATAACCCGAGCAAAACAAAGAATTTCAACGTACATATTTCTGGTGAAAAAAACAAGTCAATCAACGGGAAACGTACAGACGCGTTTCGTTCTAGTTGGAACTTTTCAATGCACGGCATTCCTCGAAGACGGACATTGCTTTTCATTTCTATACTTTCTGTATATATAGTTAACATTTGGAACTTACTGCAAGTGAGAATTAATGAATATTAAATCTCATTCTTACATTCGTCGACATTTAGATGTAAGAATGAGATTTAATATTCATTAATTCTCACTTGCAGTAAGTTCCAAAAGTACATATTTCTATTTTTTAATTATGACATCCGCCATTCACTTCTTCTTTTTGTTTGCTGAGTGAATAAAATCCGCTAAATAGCACAAAAGCGGCTGCAGAAACAGTGCTTTCGTGACCAGGCATTTTGAGAATGACAGTTAAAGCCTCGAAACTACACGCGTTGTGCTGCCCAAGGTGATTCGATTTCGCCTGTGGCGCGTGTTCGTTCCGAACTGCAACATTACGGACCGTGGGATGCCACCTTAATGAGAAGGATCTGAATTATTCTGCCTTTATAGTATCAAAATATTGAAGAAGAGAAAAGTAACATAAAAATAACATAAAAATTCCATATTGCAGTAATATGAAAATGATGTGTTGCAATAAAGAATATATTACATCCAACAAATTGCATTAAACAGATAAATTTTTACAAAATTTCTTCTTAAACATCTTAATTTCATCTGACTCCATTAAAACATTATCTAATAATAATGTTTACAGAAGCGTATAGGAAAGTTTAAAAACCTTACAAAATAACGTAAATAAACAATTATATAAGACGAAAAGATCATAGTAACAGTAACTTAATATACGCTATATTCAAAACGAATATTCGGAATTTATGTTCTCTTAAGTGTAATTACGTAGAAGATATTTTAATTGTGAAAGCCAGCAGTGCATGTTATGCTAATTTGAACACATGCTCTAATCATTATCCGTAACTTGTGAGCAAATGTCGACGAACTGTTTAACATATCTTTAATGCTTTAAAAAGTGACGTTCAAATGAAATAGTTTTCTTGGTTACTTTTATTAGAAATCTGCTATCATCGTGAATTTTTGGCACAAGGCGATCGCACTATAAAGCAAGAGTGAAACGAAATTTATAAATAGCGTTTTGGGAATTTATGATTAATCTTACACCAAGTGCAAACATTAATGTAAATTTATTGACGAAAAAAGAAAATATATACTTAAAGCAATAGATAGTGTACATAATATACATTGGATAACATTTATTCAACTAAATATGATTCAATTGAAGACCATAGCTAATTCTATAAAAGTTAATTGAAAATAATTCTCAACACAATGCAGTAGTAAACAAGTATAACGAGGGACGGTATTGACGTATATGAAACGCCTCAATATTTCTATACAAAATTTTATTTATTCAACATAATCTCCTTTAAGACTAACACGTTTAGAAAAGTAATTATAAGCCTTTAAAAAACATTATTTGCTCTTTGGTCTGCAAACCACTCCTCAATATATGACTTCATCATTTGTCGAAAATCTCTTACCTTTCAAATGTCTTTTGAGTTTTGAGAATAAACAATAGTCTGACGATACTAACCCCAGAGAATATGGCTGGTGGTCAATTCAAAACTATTTTCACTAATTTTTTGCGGTACAATCGTGGACTTGTAAGCAAGAGCATTTGTCGTATGAAAAGAGCACATCTTTTCAAGTTTTCCTTGGCATTTTTCCACAATTTTCTCATGTAATTTAGTCAGCAACTTATTATAATATATTGCTACCTTTTTTAAAAATACTATATCATAATTATCCCATATTTATCACCAAAAACTGAAGCATTAATCTTGCAAGCCGATATATAGCGTGTCCTTGAAATAAAAAAAAACAACGTACGAAAAATGGAAAGATATAGAATATGAATCCACACTACTGTGAGTCAATTACGACGCGAATTTCAAAATTGAAAACCCCTGAAAATTGTATCATGTTCCGCCTATGAATTCAAAATATTCAGAATATAATGTATGTATCTCTATTGAAGTTACACACACACATATGTTTACATAGGTAACAGCTTGTCGATGTAATTAAACATGACATCCTATGTAACATTGTGTCTAAGTTTTATTATAGTAAGGGTTCAACAACTTGGTACGAAAGTCGAGTGAATTTTTTGATATATTAAAAGAACATGTAAAAAGTGTGCTTTACGGGCATTTAACTTACAATTTATTATTTTTAAGCGAAAAATTGTATCGAACATACGAAACGATCGACAACAGAACGATACTTAAAGCGAAATGGACAATAACAAAACTATATTGTAGGTCAGATTTCAGATATCGTCTCCGATAGTATTTATGATATATTCTGTCGCCTAACAAAATTTCTTCAAATATCTTTGTAATTTTTCTTCTTGCTTATCAGGGAATTTAGGGGAAATATTTTGGCTGTATATTCTATATAATTTAATTTTGCAGTTTTTCACACGTTATGTTTTTATTTCAAGGACACCCGGTATATGTCTTTAAACACGAAACTCCTAATCATATCTATAAATATTTCTTGTTTTCGTCGATATATTTTCACTTATTCTGTACAATTTTTTTGTCACGATTTCGTGATATTCTGTAAATGAAATAAATTTACGAACTGGAGATAACAAAAGCGAATACACATGTAAATATTTATTACAAATTAAACAGTTTTAAGAAAAAAAAACATTCATATGTATATATGTATATGTACAGTTTAAATTAGTTTTTTTTAAATCAAAGATCACTGAAATGCACTTATATATAATTTACGATTACTAATACATAATTTATCGACCCACAAGTTTTATTTTCTATGATTTAACAAATACATACTTATCTTTGAAGATTCAAAACATTTAAATATTAATTTTAGTATATACGTACAAAATAGTAAAACAGCATATTAAACAGACTATTATAAGTAGAGTGGACACACTTTTGTTTGCACGCCAGGACAGTACTAAGTTTTATATATGTATACATATTATATCAAGAGAGAAAAATAATTGTCCAGATCCTGCACCATTTGTCATGGCACGTATATCAATACTTTCATCCATTTTTCTATCTGAAGTTAGCATCCTGCACCACTTTCCACGCCGCGCATATCGATACTTTCATCCAATTCTTATCTGAAGTTAGCACCTTAGTTATTTCTAATGGATTTAACAAAATAATGTCATTTTCTGTTCATAGTTGTACGTTAGGTGCGTCTTCTGTCGATTCGTACTTATTATTTTAGCGCAAAATTTGAGGCTGCTTGCGTTAGAGCACGACCAATTTAAGTCTAAATTCAGTGATGCTTGATCAGTGATCAATGATCACGAAAGGGTCCAGAAGGTTTGACCAACTCCCCATATTTATAAGAAAATATAAAAACATTCTACGCCTAACCATAACCGCGCGTCACAGTGGCAGTAAATATTGATATGTGATCAGAGGAAAGTGGTGTAGGATCAGGACAACCATTTTTGATCTCTCTGTATGAATATATTACTCATTAGGGTTTAACGCAAGTATATATTCTGCAAGTAATGTTAATTTATTTATTTAATTATAAATATCATATATAACCCACTTGCCTTATTTGCCTAGCACAATTTGGATGAAATAATTGTTTATCACAAACTTTACACACTAATTTCGCATCATCATAATATAAATCCGGAAATTTACCGATATACTTTTTTACATTATCAAGCGATGGTCGCTTATATCGCGTTGCTCGCGGTGATACGTACTGAATTCAGTCCTAATTTAGACACGATGACCACTCTAATAATAAGATTCAAATTTTTGCGAATGTCCATTTTAAAAATGAGAAAATTCGTATTCCACTGATTTTACTTTAAATTTTTATTTGACAGCATTATAATTATAAATAAAGACTTACAACCGTGCCTGTTCGATAATTGTTGAATCGTTGAATATACTTTATTGTTTTTCGATGTATTCTCCACGAAGATTTATGCATTTTTGCATGCGCTCGAACCAACTCTGGAAGCAGTTATTCCACTCGTCTGTTGGTACAGTCAAAATTGCGTTTTTGAAGGCATCGACTGCTCCTTCTGACGACTAAAAAAATTTTCGGAAAGGTAAAGAAATCGTTGGGATTTAGGTCGAGATTGCACGGAGGATGATCTAACAATTCGACGATTTTTTGCGTTAAAAATTCAATTGTCTTGCGGGCTGTGTGTGAATTTGCATTGTCTCTTGGTGGAGGATGATTTGTCGTTTTGGGTTGGTTTCTCGGAGCTCAACAGTTCTTTGATCTTGTAGAGAAATTGTTGCTACATGAGTTGCTTTCGAGACAAATGTCGCGACCATATTATTGGAGATTGTTTGGACGGTGTGGATGGTGTGATATCCAAGCATATCTACCAATTTGCCTGCCAGAAGTGATTTGGTGGCCCAAGCGTTGCTCTCCTCTTCATTAAAATCATACAGAGTCCTGAAAATATTCATGCATGGCGAAGTCAATCTTCTCTTCTTGTGTAAATTCTTCTTAAAATTAAAGAAATGCACATCGCTAGATCCGGCAAATAAGAGAGGTGCTCGATTTCCTTGATGTTGTTTTCTCTCAACATATTTGCAGTATATCTAGCCTTATGGGCGGAAGCATTGCCATGGTATAGCATTAAATTTACTCACATATAACTCTTCATGCAGTATTTGTCTTACTGCTGCGGATCCAATAGCAAGGGTGGCCTCTATCATCGCGTAGATGCTCCTCATACCTCTTTTCACATTTTCAGAGGTGACTACTGACCTGGGTCTACTTATTTGTTCCTCGTCATGCAAATAACTGCCACCACGGCGATATTATGTAAACCATCTAAAACCCGTAGCCCGAGATTAAGGCCCACTTTAAAATCATACAAGTAACAACTAATCTCGTTGATATTTAATACGTCCCATTCACCACAACCATCAATGAAAGTGGGATTGAGATGCGCTCAATCAGCGCGCCCGTTCTCAGCAAACGAGCTACCTGTACGCCTGAGGTCGCAGATATGCTGCTCACCTGTGAGGGAAAATCACCTCTAGCCCGCTTGAGCTTTCAACCACTACCCACGCGAGTCCAAGTCGAGCCCGAAGATGAATTCTCCGAGGGGCTGTCGACCCCCGCGGTACCAGTCTTAACCATTACCGTGGACGATGTGTCATGCAAGCATATAGTGACTTGTTGGACGAAGCGTTGCTCTCTTTTTCATTACTTCATGCGCAATGAACGAGATTCGGTGAGTGGTGTTGTCACATCTCACTAATTTCAGCGTCACCCTCGTATGCTAGTGTAGCAAAGAAGAAAAAACTTAAACGATTATTTTGAAAATATACCAAAGACAAAGTACAATTTGTTAAAAGATTGAGTTACTTTTAACGATGTTTGGGATGTTAATTTGTGGATCAAGTACTAATCGCTGTAATACGAGGTGTGGGAATTAAGTTCCGGAAATTTAGTTGTAACTCTGGAACTGGCAACACTGCATCGTTCGTAAACATATGTCTTGAAAGAGGGGACCTTTCTTTAGTTCCAGCCGAAGTTTGAAGTCGATAGTACGTCGATAGTAGTTATGTGTGTTTTTCGAAAGTAACTTTTTTAGTGGCGTCGTGAAAATGAGTGACTCACATTAGAAGCAATGCGTCTTTAGTGAAATCTGGAGAAAAACCCTCGGAGAAATCATTCGAAAATTGAAGGCGGTGTACGGAGGCGAATGCATATCGAAAACGCGTGTGTCTGAATGGGCGAAGCGGTTCAAGGAGTGGCCTGAATCTGTAGATGACGATCCGCGTGAAGGCGCTCCCGTCACCTCTCTTGCCCATGCGAATGTCGATCGTCTGCTCGCGCTGATCACGTCTGACCGGCGCGTAAGCATTCGTGAGTTGTCTGACGAGTTAAACACCAACAAAGAAACCGTTCGTAAGATGTTACACGAGAATTTGAACATGCGAAAAATTTGCGCAAAGATGGTGCCAAAACTTCTCGCCTATCAACAGAAACACATGCGAAAATCGATCTGCCAGGGTTTGTTTCCCCGCATTCAGAACGACGGCAGAGATTGGATGAGTCATGTAGTCACTAGAGATGAGACCTGAATATTTGAGTATGACCCCGAGATCCGTAAACAATGTCAGCAGTGGGTGTAACCGTGGTGCTGAACGGGTTAACTTCGGAGGTTACCAAGGATGCTTCCAATCGTGGGAGCAATCTTGGAATCATTGTGTTGAGTTAGAGGGAGACTATCATGAAGGTCGATAATAAAATTTTGCTCGTAACTTAATGTGCTTGTGTTTTATTGACAAATTCCCGGAACTTAATTGCCACACCTCGTATATTTTTTATCCAAGTCCAATAGAGACAAGATTGATTTTGAATTTTTTTTTATCAAAGTTTTGGTCAGTGTGCGGAGTTGTCTCATAATAATCATCCCTATTGTATATTAAAAAACATATATTTTGATGTCTTGAAAATCTGTTTTAAATAGATGATTAGAAAATGACTATTTTGCATATCTTTTTATACATACATACATTCATATTATTTTCAATTTTCTTCATATATATTTTTTTCAAATAATTTAAACTCTCCCTCAACTTTGCCTTTGTTCTTCTATAAATCGAATGATTAAGGAAAACTACATTATGCAAATCGAAAATTATCGATCATTCCCGCATAAAATATGTGTAAATTAATGCAAACGCCTTACTTAGTTTGAACGTGTCGATTCAAACGTACACTGTTGCTACAGACGTGATCTGTTTTCCACGGGTTAATTGTTGACTGGCGCGAGATCGGTTGTGGACGACAATGGCGCCTAGACGCTATCGTGGGCGTCGATTTTCCGGCCATATGCGAACGCCCTGTCACGGTCTGGTTTTGTAGTACGACAAAGATTATTCTGTCATCAGTTCCATTATATAATACATTTCATAAATTAAACATCACAAAGGAATTATTATTTAGACAGATGACCGACCAACTAATTAATTTTAAATATCTTATGAATACGATATTCAGTTATTTATTTTATGATAAAAACAAAATTGAAAAGGATAATCGGGAATATTCGTTTCCACTTGAAGTAGTTTCTTAAGAGGCATCGTAATAGAGTCTTAAAATTAATGAAATGGAGTTAGAATTATGGATTTATTTACTTTAAAAGATGCTTTTCTTAATAGCACCTACATAATACAATCTTCTGGACTTCCACCTGAGGTCATTATAGTAATGCTGGACAGATTATATTTTATATATAGTAAAGTCAAAATAAGAAAAGACAAAATAATGAAACTAGTCTCAAAATGAAGTAAATTTATTGTACTAGGAGGGGAGTTTTTTTATATTATCTACCTAGCTATGAAAACAATATGCTATCGTGACAATTTACTTACGTCCATATTCTGTGACATTTAATAGTGTCATCAAGTTTGGTTTGAATCGCTTGAACACAGAAGCGTCCTGAAATTTTTATCAGAAGAGGGCAGTAGCTCGAAGAATATTCATGAGAGAATGATTGAGGTATATGGAGAAAATAGCCCGTCCTATTTCAAAGTCAAATTTTAGTGTAAGCAGTTCAAATAGGGCTGAGAATCCATTCATGATGACGACTAGAGTTCGGATTTTATGTAAAAAACATATTTTTTTATTAATAAGTAATATCACCCCAATATTGTGGGTACGAGGTCTGACCAATAAGTAATGAGACTAAGTCCAGAAAATACGTATATTTAAAAATTAAGGTACATTGATGTGATCCCCTACAAAGTACTCCCCTCCCACAACTTCACACTGATTCCAACGTTTCTTCCAGCTTTCGTAACATTTCTGGAAGGCTTCGATTGGAATGCACTGGAGTACCCTCGTCACGGCGGTCAATTATGGACCCAAAATGCGTTCCTTTCACGGCCAATTTTGTTTGGGGAACAACAAGAAGTCACAGGGTGACATATCCGGCGAATAGACCGCTTGCGGCAACACTGCGATGTTTTTAGAGGTCAAAAACTGCGACACACTGAAGGCACGATGGCATGGAGCATTGTCATGATGAATTTTTCTGACGGTTTCTCGTTTCAAATTAAGTTCATCAGCCAACATTCGAATGGTTAGCCGCCGATCTTGAAGCACGAGGGTGCGCACACGCTGAACATTGTTGTCAGTTCGAGCCTCAACCAGCCTCCCACTTCGCGGTTCATCCCCGATGCTCTCACGACCATTTTTTAAATCTTTATGCCATCGAAACACCTGAGCACGACTCAGGGCTTCATCACCGAACACTTTGACCAATTTACCGTACGTTTCCATTAAAGATTCGCCGAGTTTAACGCAAAATGTAATCGCGTACCACTGTTCAATATTACGTAGTTACATATTCGTGACACGCTTTACAAACACGTTGTCGCAAGCTCAACACAGCTGGAGTACTAACGTACGAATATCGCGCGCACATGTATCGATAAAGGAGGGATGGAAGATTAACCGACTGAAGTTTCAGGTTCGCAGTGTTACCACAAGCGCGCTAAAAAATCAGTCTCATTACTTATTGGTCAGACCTCGTATATCCATTATACACTGACATAATGCGATTAACTGTATAAAAAATTACATATTTTGCATAAAATTAAGCTTTAGTTCACATTTTGTGAATAAAGTCAATACTTTTTACATTTTCATCATAAAATCGCATATTTTTTTATCCATTCATTGGTTCAGAATATAATCAATCAGATGAGAAGTGAAATCATATAAAAAACATTGTATTAGATTCTTCTGGTTGAACTGAATCAATTATAAAATCCAAAAGTTTATACGAAAAACGCGAGATTCTAGATCAGTTGACGTATATTAAAGTCCATTATAGTTTTTAAGTGGATTAATTAAAAATTTAGAAATTGACCAAATATCTTTATTAGAGTTCATTTCTATTGTAGAACATTGTAAAAATTTATTGAAAAATGTTTCAGGTCGAACTGGTAAAGTTATACTAGATAAATTTTATAGTGTTACAACAAAGAATGATGGTTTTCAAAAGTTAACAGAAATATCAAAGATTTTATCATTATCATTAAGTCCGACTGTTAAAGATATTAATTTACATTTAGACTCCGTCATTAAGATATGCACCTATCACTTCAGTTGAAGTCAAAAGAACGTTTTCAACATATGAAAGTATTTTAAGCGGTAGAAGACAAAATTTTAGTGTTGAAAATCTAGAAATGCACTTAATTATTAATTGGTACAATAATGAGTTAAATATATTTCATTGCGAAAGTGAAGAGTTATTAATAATAACTATACATATAATTCTATAGATGTTACTTAATAACATAATAACTTATTAGGTTATTAAGTAACATCCATAGAATTATATGTATATAGCTATTAATTGTAATCTTTTACCATATTATTATGCAATGTTCTTATGATTTGTGTAATAATAATAATTTTTTAGGTATAAAAAGTAATTGAGATTACTTTTTATACACTTTCCTTGATTTCCAGTAAGCGAAATACATAAAAAATAACGTGCATAAAAATGCATAAATGGTAAAAATAAAGCATATATTTGACATATTTTTAGGCTTTCTTATGCGCATATTTAAAGCATTTCTTGTGCATAAAAATCCGAACTTTAATGATGACCTAGAGTGTGGAAAACCTCTGAAAGCACGATCTGAAGAAATAATCAACAAAGTTGACTGGCCGCTGAGTAAAAGTCTCAGTTATTGCTAGAGAAATAGGAATATCAGAAGCGACTGTTTTTAAAATTCTACACGAAGATTTTGGAATGGAGTTGTATTGCAAACAGTTTGCAATATAACTCCATCCGAGGAAGACACTGCGTGTCGTAACAATTGTAATGGAATTTTACCTTAATAAAGTGGAAATTAAATAATATTGCTTTTTCATTTTGATTTCATCGAAAGAGTCTACACTAATGTCCCGAAAACAATTCCAGCTCTCAAAGCCAATATTCGAGCTTTTATTCGCCAAATAGCTCGCGAAAATGTCGTGCAAAATTTTCTCAAAACAATGACCATTTGCAGACAGAATCGAGGTGGGCATTTACTGGATATCATTTTCCACAAGTAATCGCAGAATTTGTACTTTGAATTTAAGTAAATATTTTTGTGCTACTTAAGAATAAATAGATGTTTCTTTTAATATTAAAATGGAATTTCTTATTGGAAAACCCTTTAGTTACATTATTTACACCTTTTGTGACCATTAAAACAAATTGAAAGTAATTTTGTTTCTTTTAAATATTAAATAAAATTTTATTGGCTAATGCTTTATCTTAAAGATAAGATTAATACATTTATGGAATAATAAAAAAATTTCGGGTGCATATTTGAAATAAATGCATATTAGTTTTCGATGTCATTGAATGAGTATCATTTAAATACAAAAGCATATATTCGTAAGTATGTATTCGTATATATATATAATTATTCAAGTTTATAAATTCAATTTGGTCAAGGAGCAATGTACTTTCAAAAAAGGGAATGCCCACTTTACCCACACTATTAGAATCTTCATAAATAAGACTTTCGTGGAATTGTTTATGGACCTGCGTCAATTCCTCAATTATTTTAACCGCAGAATTCTTAGAACAATAATTTATTATGTCTTTCCATTATTCTATGTTATTAAATAACTAGTTTTTGTAATTATTCTTTTTTGTCACAGTATAGTATTTTGAAAATAAGACAATATTGGACATTTTTTTTATGAATATTCTCGCGTTTGTGGTAAAAAATCTAATAGAACTAATATTATTATCCTTAAAACAAAAGACAATACTATATTGAAGGAAGAACTGTCTTGTTCATTTCACATTATAACGACCCGACTTGTAAGATTTAAAATTGGATTATCCCAAATTCCGTATCTGAAACAGCGGCCATTTCTGCAATTAAGATGTGGGCTGTAACAGAAAAATATCCTTTTTCGAAAACTGTCATTAAAACTTGACATTTTTTCAGTTAACAAAGTGAGTCTATTTTGTCACGTAGCTGCGAAATAACGAGCGATCAAGATAATTTGTAATCGAGTCAACCTTGAATCCGAAATCTTATTTATTTACTTGAACTGCACTTACATTACAAACGTCAAGTAAAATGTCAGTTGACAGCTAAAATAACAACAGTTAATGTAAACTATGCAACTGAGGACGAATGTATTTACGACATACAATTTCGGTTTCAACTTATCCGATTCTTAACTTCTAACTTCAACGATTACAAATTATCTTGATTGCTCTTTACTTTTTCGTTCTAGAACATTAAACAATTGTCAAAATAATTTGTCATTTTTCCAAAACTTATTTATGATTTTTTGGGGATTAATTGTGAAGCAGCACTTTGTGCCGCTTCCAATACTTCCCCTGGTAAATGCTCGTCTTCACTTTCCGAGCTCATTTTGAATTAATATGAATTACAATATATAATTCTGAAACTACTTTTTCAAATAACTAATATTTATTGTTTATTACGTTTGCTATCGTTACGCGCCTAAACCGTTTTGACTCAAACACGGTTCAAACGATTTCAAATATAAATTAAATTGTTGTGCATAACACAATTGTCTTATTTTATTTCAGTTTTCTAAAAGATATTGTTTGTATCTCGACCGCGAAATGCTTTTGCGTTCTCGAATGGATATTTTGCCTCGCTAAAGCTCGGCAAAATAACTTACATTCTTGAATGAAAAAGTACCATGTCGCGTTCTATATATAAAAATTTTTATAAATATTTTCTTTGAAAATTCCTTTATTCCTACAATAATTCTCAATACAACAAAAAAAAAAACAATTTATCATCAATTACGAGTATGCTACAAAACAAATCACTAAACATTATTTTATTTCCAATTTGATCTACATATTTCATGTGTATAAATATTTTACAGAATACTGCTCATGTTAGAAACGAGCTAAATCCGTCTCTGCGGATAACTGTAACCAATCGGCATCTCCATTGTTCGTATAATAGGGGACTGGCCGATTTCAATAAGTTGGGTCGTTATAATAAATGAACTATACGTCTTTAAATATTGTGAAAATTAACTCATGGTTGATCAAGTGAAAGGAGTTACATTAAAAATCAAACTCTATTTTGGTATTATCTAAGCTTTTATGTTATTAAACTACTTTTTCGGAAACGTTCATATTACGCAAAAAAAAATAGATAAATACGTTGCACTTTAAGTATTTCAAAAGCTAATAGGTTGTTTCTTTAGGCGACAATTTAATTACAGAGAAACTATATATGTATTATAATAATAATCATCAAAATAAGATACGATATTTCAAATTTACAGAAATAAGCATGTGAGATACTAGTTTTACAATATTTGCGGACATATTTACTTGTTAAGGAGAAGATTTTTTCTTCTCACAGTGCGAGGAGATAAATACACAGAATTTGTAATGCAAGAACTCTCGTAATCTTTTTAAGTTTTAACTTTAAATTTTACTTGGGACCATACAAGAATATATCTTTTTTTTTTCAGTACAACATTCGAATAATTAGCATCGTATATGTAGAAAACATTTATTTTCACTCACATCACTTCGCGAAAATGCAATTGATTTCACAAATTGGCCAACTACGGGCACAATATAATATCTATTCTTAATGCAATTTAAGGCATTTCCAGACGATTCGAACTTCAGTCCCTTAATAACTCAATGGTTAAGAGCGTGGTCTGGGCAAACCAAAGGACATAAGTTCGAATCCTGCATAAGAGGGCGACTTTTTTTTTCAGTAAATTCGAATAATTAACGTCGTATATGTAGAAAGCATTTATTTTCACTCACATCACTTCGCGAAAATGCAATTGATTTGCATACAAAGAATATCTTTTTTAATATTTATTTAGAGAAGAATTCATAGCTATTGGGCAGTACCGAATTCGCTCCCAAGAGCCGATAACGCTCCAAAACCAAAAAAAGGTCGAGGTTGAATTCGCTCACGAACCATCATGTAACAGGATTAATATTAGGGTGATTAAGATACATAAGTAAATACTTAACTGCAGACACATTTTAATTACATAATATTCAGTTATTCTATTAACATTTTATTTGCAATTATAATAATATCCACAGTTACAAAAGTCTTTTTTCACGTGAAACTACATATCTTCACAAAATCGAACTTGGTTATGAAGCTATTCGATTTTATTTTCAATGAAAGCAATCTTTGCTAACAATTTTTTGTCGCACATAGGTTTAATATTATTACAACTTTTTTTTATTATTGATAACACCTTCAGATATAAGAAACATCTTTCAAAAATTATTAAGCTAATCTATGCCAATCTTAAAACATTGTATCCTTATTGAACAATTTTTGACATCCGGACTAAAACCATGTTATACGAGAGTCTTGTCTTGTCGCAATTTAATTATGCGACAAAACAAGATCATCTAATTCAGTAATTAAATGAAATTTAGAAGAAGAATCTTCAGAACTAGGGATGTAGCTAGATCCAGCTTCTGTTGATGATGCTTCAGATTTCGCATCCGTATCGAGAGTGTAACTTTCAGGGCGTTGGGTAACGGGAAATGAGATATTATGCAGCACTGATCGGATTACAGAGGGAATATTTGGGTAATGGATGCTACGCTTGGTTTTGCTAGTAATCGTCAGGATTTATGAGTACCTTTTAACCAACCTCTCGAACACGAACTGCAACAAATTTTTGGAGCCTATGACTTGTCTTGATCACATACTTTACATTCGAGGTACAGTTCCTAAGCCTTTCTCACGAGTGGAGATAAAGGTTTTTGATGCGATTTTGACACAACTATAACACAAGATATACTTTATTCACCCAAACTTGCGACGGCATTTTTCTTAATATATTAATATGTTACACAGAAAATTCCGAGTAGATGATCATTAAGCGATTGCACAGTAACAACCAAAGAGCAGATCATATAAGAGTGACTCATTCCACGCTAAAAAGTAGACTATTACGCTAGCGCACCCTGATGTGGATATGGTAGTACTTAATTCGTGAACAACCACGATGGCGGCATTTTTAAATTACTATAATGCTTTTTTTGTTCTAAATACCGATAGGTCCAGCTCGGAACGGGCCATAGTCAGCAATGAGTGGCAACAGCGAATCCCCTCTACGCTTCAATTGCAGCCCATTGCAGTTAAGAATTTAGTAAGACTTAAACCGCGCAAGGATATAGTCGTTTTATATTATTATTTTTAATTTATTATTATTATTGTATTCTTAGCTGCTACGGAAAAGTAATTTTAAGTAATAAAAAAACAATAACGTTTTCTAAAAGATAAAAGTAAAAAAATCAATAATTCTGCAAAATAAATTTAAATTTTAAGAAAGTCACTCAATATAGGATTCGAAAATACCGCCCTCTCTTCCCAAACAATAGCCGAGCCTATTGTAAAACTCCCGCCTCACTCCCTCGAGATTTCTAGGGGTTATTTTCTCGAAAATTCTAAACAGTTTAACTTGCAACTGTTGCAAGTTCGGTATTGTTAGAAGACCGTAAAGATTTTCTTTGACATAACCCCACAGAAAAAAATCGCAGGGATTGAGGTCGGGTGATCGAGGTGGCCATATTAACGTACCCCTCCTGGAAATAACACGATTAGGAAAAGTGTTTTCTAAAAACCCTCTTACTAATCTGCTGTTATGCGCCGGGCAACCGTCTTGCATAAACCAAATTGCATCAAAATCGACGTTTAGTTGACGGACAGCAGGAATAATTCGTGTTCGCAGCAAATCTAAATATTTTACTGCATTCAAATTGCCGTCGATAACAAATGGCCCTATAATGTTATCACCCAAGGTACCCGCCCAAACGTTAAGTTTTTCGGGGTATTGAGTTTTAACATTACGAGCTAGATGTTTATTTTCTCGAGACCAATATCGCACGACTGAGGGATTATGCTTGCCATGACGTGGAAAAGAAGACTCGTCGGTAAACAGAATATTTTTTATAAAATATTCGTCCCTGTTAGCCTTTTCCATCACGGACTCACAAAACTCCATTCTTGCAAAATTGTCCTCGGGAAAAATCTCCTGCCACTTTCGAACTTTGTAACTTTTATATTTGTTGCGTTTTAGAATCCGCTTTACTGTACTTCTACTAACACCGATTTCGTCTGCAATTTGCCGTGTACACTTAAGGTCGCCCATTTCAACTAACGAACAAACCCTCACGTCGCTCTCCTCCCGATCGGCAGGTATTAAAGGGATATGATGCTGTTCGTCAATTTGTTGGCATTTGCGGCAATTTCCGACTACACAGCCATATTTCCTAAACGCATTTACGATCCTTTCAATCGTCGAATGCGAAGGAATGGGCCGATTTACGTACTCTACAGCAAATAAATCAGCGGTTGTTCGACAGGAATTGCCGGCAAGATACCACGAAACTATTTGTACCTTCTCTGCGGTTGTATACACTGCTTTGATAACTACCTTTACGTATGCACAGCTAAATACGAATGACGGGCAATCTGTTGCG
Organism: Melolontha melolontha; assembly: GCA_935421215.2. Taxonomy (NCBI): domain Eukaryota; kingdom Metazoa; phylum Arthropoda; class Insecta; order Coleoptera; family Scarabaeidae; genus Melolontha; species Melolontha melolontha. The sequence goes on along the minus strand of OW285243.1, from coordinate 76,467,606 downwards.
CTCGACCATCGGACTTATGTTGCGCACGCGGAGTGGCATCGTACACACGTTGCCACATCGCATTACGTTCCATACGTATATTGTTGCCTATGGCCCGTAGCGGGCTGGACCTATCGGTATATGCTCTAAATGCGTGTTTCGATCTTATTTGATCTCATCAGTGCGATATGTCTATGAATATAGAAATCACAGACACGTATTTACGTACATAAATAAAAATTAATTCTGTTAAAAAGTAAATTCTCTATGTAAAAAAAATAAATATTAAAATTCAACAAATACATATATAAAAAAAATATATTAATAATAAGAGCAACAAAAAGAGTGGAAATAAAAGGTGAAAATAATGCTAAAAACTATCTCATTCATAATTTCAAAACCTTGTGATATACAAAAAGCTTGTGTTTATGTATGACAATACGTTATGCACGTATAAAGCATTCTTACAATATGAAACAGACATGTAAATAATTTACATATCTGTAACTGTACACATGGACAATACACTTTGTATTTTCAGCATTTACTTCTGCTTAATACATATGTTTCTGCCATCTAGGCGCCATCAGTCAAGCTAGTGAAGCAATGTATACAATTTGATACAAATCAATTAAACAAATGATTTGTATCTGTATTTATATTTTACTGAACTCACCCAACAAAGATAAAGCAAGTTTCGTCCTATAAGGTGACACTATTTAATAAGTGACATCTTACGGAACGAAAGAGACTATGTCGGAAGACGACCTTTCGTTCGAATAGCTATGCTATTACAGGAACAAAAAAATACGTATGTCGGTGTAGTCCATTAACAACATGCCAGATGGCGGTAAATATACAAAAAGCTTGTGTTTATTATGACAATACGTTATGCACGTATAAAGCATTGTTACAATATGAAACAGACATGTAAATAATTTACATATCTGTAACTGTACACATGGACAATACACCTCGTATTTTCAGCATTTACTTCTGCTTAATACATATGTTTCTGCCATCTAGGCGTCATCAGTCAAGCTAGTGAAGCAATGTATACAAATTGATACAAATCAATTAAACAAATGATTTGTATCTGTATTTACATTTTACTGAAATCACCCAACAAAGATAAAGCAAGTTTCGTCCTATAAGGTGACACTATTTAATAAGTGACATCTTACGATGTCTTCTTGTGATGTTTGACTATAATCATAATCCCTTTAGATACAGAGAGATATTATATTTAGCACGCCATATGAAAGAACCTAAAATTTCAAATTTTAACGAAATGCCCGTGGTAACTAGAGCAATATTGAATGGATTGAAAATAAATTGTCCCCACTATTTGCAAGTAATAAATGCTGCCTGCACCCGTTTATTGCTTATTACGGGGTCTATACAACCTTTTCATGAAATCTGAGGCAATTTGCACCGCACTGAATACTAATTTAGGTCTAAATAGAAAATACTCATTTATTTTATGGGGAGGATTTTTGTGTTCAACAGTGTTATTTGTGTCGGTAAAAATTACAAAAAACTGTCTTACATACTGGTATAATAGCATTTAAGAAACTTATTAATCTCATCCAATTTATTTCAGTAAAGCATTTTTATATTTTTAAGTTATTTTTCTTTGACAAATATGTTATCTCATTATTAAATATAATTAGCATACTTTGTAAAATAACATGAACAAAAGATATTCCTTGATAATCCTCGCACAGCTCATACTAATTCCCTAAATATTATTAATAAAAAAAAAGATAATCCGAAAATTAATTATTAATCTTTCAAGTCTTATTTGCTTTTTGATTTGTACTTTTAATTATCAGCTGTTAACAACTTCATTATTTGGTATTGTAAACATTTACATATCAATATTACAAAGTATTTTTCATAATTAGATAATATATTATGAGAACGAGTAAAGTTTTGCTTTCATATTGACGAGATTTTAATGCGAGAGATAATTTAAAAAAATTAATTTTAAAAATAAATTTGAAAAAATATTTTTCGTTATTCAGCTGTGATAAACATAATATTTTTGCTTATCATGTCTGAATTATTTGTTTATAATATTTAAGTGATGATATTTAAATCCTTAAAGCAAATTAATCTGGTCTTTTTAAGTAGGTATTACAATGTATTAAACTTGTTTTAAAATAGGTTAGAATTACAGTTTTAAATTAACCCAACTACAGGTCAATATTGATCATCTACAACTTTGCGAAGATCTATGTATCAATATTCCAATTCAGTTTTTTATTTATGAATTTATCTCCCCGTTATTTCTCTTACCATTCTCAAGTATTTCCATATTTATTTTACTTTTCTATTGCCGCGTGTACGTCCATGTCTCATAATAATATGTTAGAATTGGCTTGTACATTGATTGATAGATAGACATTTAATTTTGTTTTGTCTGTAATGAATTTTACAAATAATATACGTAGTGACAGCTTGCGTCGACGAATACGCGGGTACGCAATCTTTTTTGGTCCTATAATACAAATCGCATATTTTATTTAAAGAACCAATGAATAGATTTTGTATTCTTAATTATATAATTTTCCGCTACCGAGTTTGTTTTAAAAATCATTGACGATATACCCTTTCTGACGTATATTTATGTCAAGTTTCATTCCAATTATTCTTCTTTGTTGACGTTCGTATATTGTTCGAGTGTAACAAGTGTTCATTTGAAAAGTCAATCTAGTAGCATGTGATTTACTGAGAACATTTTGAAGTATGTCGTAAATTAAAATTTACTACTTAACCTACGGAGTCGTATATTTTGACAGTTTCTTACATACGAATAAATAACAGGTATTTATTGAAAACTATAACAAATGTTGAAAATGTTGTCCTTCAAGATCAATGCACTTTAAAATCCTCCGTTCAAAATTTCTGATGATATTCTGCAACATTACTGGATTGTTATTAATTTCCATGCATTTCTGTTCGATTCTCTGTAACATATCATTCAAATTCAATATAGGTGTTCGAAATATGTTATTTTTTAGATAAGGCCACAAAAAGAAGTCGCAAGCTGTTAAATCGCATGAACGTGCAGGCCAGGCAATTTCAGTATTTCGACTAATTATACGCTCATCAAAAAATTCTCTTAATTAATCCAAGGATTCTGCAGTACAGTGACAAGGTGCTCCCGTCTTGTTGGAAATATGCATTTTGAAGTTCATCATCATGCAACTGATTGACAAATTGTTGCAAAATTTCCGTACGGTACCTTTGAGCAGTTAACGTTCCCTGAAAAAATATTGGTCCAATGATTCGCCTTTGGCTTATCGCTGCCCAAAAACTAATTTTCTCTGGATGTAGCGATTCTTCATTAATTACATGTGGATTTTCACTACTCCAAATTCTTGTATTTTGTGAATTTAGGTATCCCGTTTTATAAAACCATGCTTCATCAGTAAATATGACTGAAAGTTCTCCATTATTGTTCATATTTATAAACCAATTACAAAACTGTAGTCTACGTGGGTAATCAATTTCTAACAATTCTTGTACTGCTGTGACACGGTATGGATAAAGTTGCATATCTTTTTTTGATAACTTGTGAGTTGTACCAACAGAAAGGTTTATTTGTTGACTCAAATGTCGAACAGATATTTGTGGTTCATTTTCCATTATTTCTTCAACACGATTGAGAACTTGAGGTGTACGTTTCTTAACTGCTCCGCTGCCTGATTTTCTTAAGAGACTGCCAGTTTCAGAAAAAAGTTTTAAAGTTCTATCCAAAGTATTCTTAAATTGTATATAATCTATTACAAAATGTGGAAACTCAACTTGAAATTCTACCATGCAATCTTGAATTGAATAAACCCATAAACCATCAATTTTATTACCACTTCGAAAATAAGCCTGGACTAAAAAAAATTTATGTTCTAAAGTGAAAGCCATTTTAAAACTGTGAAGCAATTTATTTAAACCAGAATCGACGCACGATTATTTTATTCACTAACTGATATTTGTGATTGACATTATCAAATGTCATTTGGATTTACGTTTACGGAACAACAAACAGATTCTAATATATTTGCGTCTTATTCTATCAAAATTTCAAAGAAACATAGATTGACTTTTCAAATGAACACACGTTATATAAACATCAGTAGACAAGTACATATTTTTCAAGTGGAAAATTTGAACAATGCTGATTTGTTTTCTCGATGTGGGAAGAGTCGTCTATTCAGAGTCAGACCGTTAACCAGGCTTTCTACCTGGACGTTTTAAAAAGATTTCGCAACAGTTTGCTGTTGAAGAAGCCTGATTTGTGTCAGTCGGGCGACTGGTTTTTTCACCATCACGCTTCTGTGCCCACGTAGTCTGTGTATCTATTTTTGGCAAAAAATAGTGCGACCCCTATGTCTCCTACCCATTCACCCGATATTTCCCTCTGCGACTTTTTTACTTTCCCGAATGAAAAGAGACATGAAAGGAAAGCATTTTGCCAATGTTGCTGAGGTAAAGATGAAAAGAACGACGGAGACGCTGTCGGTCATCACAGAAGACGAATTTAAAAAATATTTTAAGTAATGGAATAAAAGATTGGACAAGTGTATTAGTGCAGGAGAGAGTTCTTTGAAGGGGATTAAAGGTTTTTTGTTTAAAAACTAATTAAATAAACTTTACAAAAATAAGTTATTTTTTTGGGAACCCCCTCGAATATGGTAAATTAGACTTTATGTTTAGTTAAAAAGATCAGAATAATTGAAACATACATGAGTGGGTAAAACCCCACCAGTTTTATATAATACAAAGGTATTTTTAATAATATAATGAATTTACTTCTACGCTCTGTATAAAGGCGAAATACATATCTGTGTCTCTGGGGAGGGATATGTTCGGACACGTTCCCAAAAATATTAATAGTGAACCTGTATTTGTGTTCTTCACACCAGATTTTTAATAATATTCTATATTATTAAAAATACCTTTGTATTAAGAAGATGTACTCGAATATTCTATAAGATTTATTTTCTTTCCATCCGCAATAATTTCGTAAATTACACTTAAAAAATTAATATCTTTTAAGAACTGGTAGATTTTCTTATACCGGGTGACATTGAAAGATAAAGAGATCGTATGTAAAATGGAAAAAATTTTGTTTTCTAGGAACAAAGTGACACTGTTTGGTATATTTTTTTATACCGGGTGTTGTTGAAAGGAAAAGACAACGTATGTAAAATGGAACGATGTAAATATATAGCATATGAATGCAATATATTTTCCCCAAATTCCGTAGCAAATTTAAGAAAAAGAAGTACAAAAGATACTTATAAAAATATTTATCCCACCACTGCATTTTATTTAGATTATAACTAGCGAAACAATTCTGCTTGTGGTTCAGTCAATTTCGATCGTTGCATGTGCATATTTCGATTGTGCCTTATGCAACGCATGAACTGCTCAATATGTTTCACAGTTTTTATATTTAAATATAGAATAGTATTTTAAAAGTTTAATAAGGCACCATTTTGTGGCACGAGTTTTCTAAAGAGCGAGTGCGGCAAAAGGCCTTATGAAACGAGCTTTTTATACTATTTTTTATATTTTGCATTTTTTACAATAATAAATTGCAATTATTTAATAGAGAGATTCAGAAAGTTTAGAGTTTTTTTTATATCAAAATATGCAGTTGGTCACAATTATCCTTGACATTTTCAAATTTAAATCTTGCTGTACGCGAAATATTTATTAATTTTTGTTAACATTACTCGATATTTTATTTAAAAATATAAACATGACTGACATACAAACTAATATATCTTGTTGTCAATTGTATTCAATATACGTTGTTTGTTGAGCATTTTTCTTTTCTACGTATATCATTTTGTCAAATGTACTTAAATTCTTAAAATCAAATGACAGCAATAAGATGTTTACATCTGTATTCGAACAACGCCAACATTGAAAAATGAAAAAAAGCGTATCGAAATGAAACTAATTTCTATACTGTTTTGGGTGTCATAATGAGTTCATTACGAACGCTAAATAGTAAAAAGCATTTATAAATGATTCGCAGCTCATATATTCGTACGTAATCGTATTGAGGTTATTGAACTTTAGGCATACAAAGCTGTTATCTTGTAACATCTACAGCTGTCTAAACAATGTTATCTTCTAGATTTTATATAAACATAAACATTGCAGCGTATGTTTGCGTCTAAATTCAATACAAGTATTTTTGATGGACATTCTGAATCCATAGGCACCACGTAATACAATTTCTCGAAGGTTTTTAATTTTGAGGTTCGCGTCGTAATTAACTCACATATTTTTAGATTCCTATTCTATCATCCGTTAAAAAAAAAATCAGTTTCAAAGTTGGCCATGAAAGTTTTAGGTATGTCGTAACTTAACCGCACCGTTCTGAATTGTCACATATTAATGTTATTAGTGTCATGTAATAAAAACATTAACACATTTTATTTATTCATGACAAGAAGATTATAATCTAGCAATTGGCCTTGCAATTTTCTAAAGCCGTCTGTTAGATGTAACTGTCGTTTAAGAAATTCATATTAGGAAAGTTACGACATGTTTTTTTATGTTACTCTTAGAAATCATAGCCCACTAGATGCAGTTTTTTTAACGCACGATATATCATTGCATCGTTCCATTTTTCATACGTTGTTTCATTCTTTCAATGACAGTCTGTATAATCTTTACAATAAATATAAACGTCTTCATTCTAAGTCAAAAAAAGGATCTTACAGCAAAATAGTAATTTACTTAACTTTCCTTTTACGAAGTTACTAACTTCGTACAAATTATTATAAAAACTTTGATGTCACTGTAGAAAAAAAAGTTACAATAAATTTAGATCACCACCGTAAAGCCCTGTTGTACTAGTTTCAATATTATTCATAATTTATATTTCTGGGTTTGAATATAATCCACACCCCTACAAGGCTGAGTTTTGTCACTTAAAAAAACACAGCAAGCGGCGCCTGTATGGCGAAAGTGTAATGTAGACGACCAAATCGATCTCAGAAAAGAGGCACCACGTTTGCCTGAATTATATTTGTTCTTATTTTCGTACCGGTTAGACAAAAATAACCGGAGTGTCAATGCTCGTTGGCCAATGCTCAAAATTCTCTCGATTGCGTTATTGTACGAAGGCGTGTTAGAAGGAGCATCACCGACATACGTTGCCTTTACGCGTAATCGTAACGATTTACGAGAAATAAAATGCATGATTTCTTTCTTTTAAGGTCTTATTTTATAGATATAAACAGGTCTGGAAAATAGAAGCAGGAATTGTAATAAAAATAGCATTTAAGAGGAAAAGTTTTATAAAATATTATGTTTGATCATTGAATAACTCGGCTGGCTTTCAATGTTTGCCTAGCGATAACAATATTTTAGACTTTCTAGGAAAAGCTTTTAGCGCAAATACACATTCATTTGGTTGTTTCATTTTTTTTAAGGGATTATATACTCGTATTTTCTCTCTATTCGGTGATTGAATAAGTCAGCTTAAAAGTTAATATGTTTTTTTATTTTTCATAGGATACTATGATTGTGGTTTCATTATCTTCTTTTGGGAATAGAATTATAGGTTAATAAAAATAAAAAAGTTAATAATAGGTCATCCAAATCCAGTTTCTTAACTTTTATTAAGAAAAAACTCACTTTTATTAATCGAATCTATATCTATATCTCTATATAAATAAAACGCTATGTTCATATGTGTCAGTTATAAACTAAAAAACTATTGGACCGAATTATGCGCGGTTTTTTACAAAATGATCAGCGTTGTCCGGAGGAGGTTTAAAGCTATTGAAATCTTCGATCTGACCAGTAGAAGGAAGGTTAAGTTTCTACTAATATAATATCAATACTGCCATTATTTAAGTATAGATGGCGCCACGAGGCAGTATTTCTCATATTGAAGTTCACGAGGTAAGATGTTGCGTGGAAGTAAGAGCGAGTGCTGTTGGATCTATTTACGTTCTTAGTTTTATAAAGTGAAGGTTAAATTTTGTAAAGTTCCGTAATATGTAAATATCTAATTTTAACTAAATATAATCATTGATATCAAACTTTCAATTGTGTTAATTTAACCTATATAATATATATATGTATATGCATTTTGTGAATGGCTACTGTAACGGCAGTGCACGTCAAGCAGTTATTGAATACCGACATCGGTTTCCCGATAGGCGCATTCCTCATTACAGAACGTTTCTGGAAGTACACAGACAATTTCGGGAATGCGGACTACGTGTTTATCTTTTCGACCGAGGAGTAAATTTGCCAGCAGACTTAGAGGAAGAACCAGTAGCTATTGTTACAAGGGATCCAGCTCTCAGTGTACGTCGAATCGCTAGACAACTAGGAGTGCCACGAACGAATTTTAACGCGAATTTGAAAACGTGAGGGCTTATATCCATATCACTATCGCAGGGGACACGGTTTGCTTCAGGCAGATCATTATGCTCGTCTAGTTTATTCTACTTGGATATTAAGACAGTCACGGCTTCATTTTAATTTCTGCAGAATAGTCCTCTGGACAGATGAATCTACGTTCACGAGAAGTGGTGTTACAAATCTGAGAAACCTACACAGGTGGTCATCAGAAAATCCCAAAGCTATACGCCCATCTAAATTTCAACATGAATTTTCTATTAACGTTTGGCCGGCCCTAATCGATGACTTGTTGATTGGTCCTGTCGTTCTTCCTGGGAGGTTAAATGCCGACAATTACCTTCAATTTCTTATTGACGAACTGCTAGGTCTTTTAGAGGATGTCCCACTGAATGTTCGACGAGACATGTGGTTACACATGGATGGGGACCACCACATTTCGAAATTGCTGTCCGAAATTGGATTAACGTCAATTATCCAAGATGGATTGGTGGAGGTGGTCCTGTTGCATGACCACCCAGATCACCCGATCATAATCCCCTTCACTTTTATTTATGGGGGTACATGAAAAATTTAGTCTACGCGCAAGTTTCGAACACAAAAGAAGAGTTGTTGGATCGTATTCACCTGGCTGCCGAGTAAATCCGACAAAACAAGTATGAAATTCGGATAAGTACTTCTTCTGTTGGCTTACGGGCACAAGCCTGCATTCACCAAGGAGGTGGACATTTCGAAAATATTATTAATTGAACTTTTTTAAATAAAATCAGTTTTATTGACTTTAGGATTACATTTATGATCTGACAATCACATTCATAGATCTGTAAATTTGAAACAAATAAAAATGGATATACAAGTTTTGCGTTTTTGTTACTTGAAATGAAGTCTACTTTACACTCCTAAAATTTGAACATAACTATACGGGACACTTGTGTATATATATATATATATATATATATATATATATATATATATATATATATATATATTAATTAAATTAGAATTATTAAGTTTGTTTTATAAAATTTTTTGTATTATTTGGTCAAATTCTGTTTATACTTTTTCCACAATCAAATTCTCTCATTGTTGTTTAATCACGTCAGGAAAAGTAAATGTTAATTATCCATGCAATTAAATTTTATGTACTGATTTCATTTGATTGACGCTCTTTATTATAGTATAAAGTTCCTAGCTATTTGTCTTTCTTCTTTTTTATGGAACGAACGCTACAAATATAATTGCGAATAAATGCATACATTCATTCATGTGAATTCATTAACCTTCTCACGTTAAATTTCCATTATTCCTGTTGAAAATTACGTGTATCATTTTAATGCTTTGTTAATAGAACGAGAATTGCGTGCTTGATTAGTTAAATTAAAATTTGAGTTCCACAACCAACTACATATTTTTGTTTACAAGTAAGATCAAATTAATTTTATTTTTTAAATCTAGAATCGTTAAATAAATTAAATAAAATTTACCATAAAGTTGAACACATATGGACCTCATCATTTTTAAATTTCAAATCAATTAAAGGAAATCAAGGAATTCATTTCATTTTTAACAAAGTGCATATTATTTTATTACACAGAATGACCTTGAAATATAAAAACAACTATTAGAACTGGTTAAATGATCCAAAAGTAAAATTTCGAAGACCACGTAGAAACCAATTGGAATTCATTTTTCAAATTTATCATTAAAATAATACGATCATGTTGAAAGTACGATGGGAACTGGTAAAGTAAGTTCCGTTTCCACCTAGTGAACAGAGGAGTATAACAAAATGCACCAAGCAATCCACATTCGTTATCAATCAAAAACAATGACGTCTGTATTGCCAGTCTATAACACCGAAAATAATTGTCTTATATATTAGTAAATTTATAATTTTATTAATCTGGAATATATTATATGTATAAAATAGTAATTGCAGAACTATTTTGATGAATAATATTAATTAAAAATTATAATTTTGGCGTCATTTCAACTTGTTTGTATTAAGAATATTAACGTAAGATGTTGGCGATCATGAAAAATCGTTTACATGTTACTGCCGAATCATTTGGCAATTGGTTGACGCTGTTGGTTGTTAAATAGTGAACTTAAAAATGTTTGATTTACTTATAGTCACAAAATACATTTTCTTTAATGAGGATGTACTTAATTTGCCTTTAGAAGATTTAGTCAATTTAGATATAAATATAACCAACAAAAAACAACCTGAGAGTTGGCCATTAATTTTTTAGGTATCTCTTAACTTAGCCACACCATTTTGAATTGTCAAATGTTAATGTCTTTAGTGTCATCTAATAAAAACGCTAACACGGCATTTTAATTATTCATGACAGGAAAATTATAACCTTGCAATTTTCTAATCTTACAATTTTCTAAAGCCATCTGTCATTTAAGAAATTCAAATTAGTAAAGTTACAACATGCTTTTTGATGTTATTTAGAAATCATTCACTTTTTTTACGCATGATATAAACTTCACCATAAATTTTATAAGTCGACACAAACCTAACATATATTTTAATGGCGAAAGTGGATTGCTTGGTGCGTCTTGCTATAGGGATATCGACGCGATCGCAGCGCTGCGGTGTAGTTTGGTTCAGTGTGAGTGCTAGTGAGAAAATCGCTCGAACATTCTTCCGTGCTATTTTAGTCGTTTAAATAAAATGGCTGCTGCAATTGAAATAAAATAGCTGCTGCAATTGAAAATCCCACCGACTGTGACTTGCGTACTGCTATTTGATTTCTGTGTGCAAAGAACATGAAGGCTGCTGAGATTCATCATGAACTTTGTTCTATTTATGGCGAGAACATCATAAGTGACGACATGGTTAGAAGATGTGACGAACGAACTTGTGAGTAATGTCGAAGAAAAAATTCGTGAAAATCGGCGATTCACAATCACAGAACTGAATCCCTTTTTCCTTCAAATTTCACGTAGACTTTTATTTTGTACAAGGTTGTTACTGAACATTTAGGTTACTATCAATTTTGTTTACGATGGGTGCCAAATCTTCCTACCGAAGACCATAAAGCAAAGAGAATGGGATCGGCACTTTTTGGACACGTTACGATGTTGAAGGTGAAGATTTCCTCAGGCATATCGTAACAAGTGACAAGACTTGGGTCGCCTATGTCAACGTTGAGACGAAAAGACAGTCAATGCATTGGGGTCGCTCTAACTCGCCTACGAGGCTGGTCACTGTGTTTTGGGACAAGAAAGGCGTCCTTCTTATTGACCTTATGGAACGAAGGACCGCAATAAACACTGCCGGACAGTGTTACAGTATGACTTAATTTACAGACAGCAGAGCGCTATGAAGAGGGCATTAAAAAGGTGGTCCATCACTATGACAAATGTCTGAATCTTAATAATAACAATAATAATAATAATATTCTTTACTGTCCAACAGACGAATCTCCTGAGAGAACAATACAATTAAAATGATTGTGCTGTACAGAATGAAAATTAAACATAAGTATAAACATAAACATGCAAAAGTGTTTATATTGCAAACAATAAAAATGTGTGCCAAAGGATGGAAAAGGAATAACAGGAGGCAATGTAAAGAGATAAGGGTTGACTATTTATGGAAGAGATCAGGAAAATGAATATTAGCATTTTTAGACATATGAGCCATTGAGGCATTGGTCAATATATTCGTTCTAGCTCTGGTTACTGAGAAAGTATCTGTGGAACGTGTAGCATACGTCAGTACTGAAAAGTCCACTACCGATAGAAGATATTCAGAATCTATTCGGTTATTGACTAGTTTCTTCAGAAATTCAGAGCTAGTTATCTCTTCGCGACGTTAAACTCTGAAATTCGTGTAGTAGGTATTCATAATCGGTTCCACGCGGTGAATAAGTACCACTGACTCTGTATGACATGTATTTTAAAAATCTCTTCTGCACTCTTTCAAAAGCCAGCTGCTGATAGGTATAGCATGGATACCAGATAATAGATGCGTACTCCAGTTTTGGGCGCACAAATGCATAAAACAGTGTCTTAAAGGTTTACACATTACAAAAACCTCTCGACGAACTTATGAGAAAAATTAACGGGCGTGGTGCAGAGGCACAAACAGCATTAATATAGTTAGTGAATAGTGGAAGCTATCTAGAAAAATAACTGAAAGTAGAAGCTTTAAGGTCTATATAGTAAAAACCCCTTTATGTATTGATATTTCTTTAATAACTAAACGGAACTTACTTTACGAATTGCCCTCGTATGTTAAATTTTAAAAAAACCTTACCAAGAAAAATTTACTTGTAAGACCTAGACCCAAAAATTCGTAAATGGGGGCGAATTGATATTTTGGGTCTCCAACTGTATAAAATAAGAACAGATAAAATAATGAAGCCAGTCTCAAACTGAAGTAAATTTATTGTGCTAGCAACGTACATAATCATTTTTTCACTTCATCACCATTTAGTGCACACATTGCTTTAAACGGTGAATCCATTTTTTTTCATTCCGTCCATGAAAGAATTTTCTTGTCTAACATTTTTTTTGGAATTTGAAATATTAGATTATACAAAATATCTATTAGCATAAACTATTTAAATTATTAATTTTAACAAATCCATACTTGTAATATGACGTATTTAAAAGATATCTATATACTTAACCTTGACAATGAAATTGCTAAACTTGTATGCAATAAAAATGAATATTCTTCTTATCTTTATTCCGTTTTGTTCTATAAAAACTAGTTTTAAGTACATGTTTCAAATATCTTTTAGATTTCACATTATCAACAACGTATTTTATATTATTTGATGTAAATAAAGACATACATATTAAAGCCTATGTTTACCAAAACCTATTTATAAGTAGTTCCGGTTTCTATTTAATTTAGTATTTATTAATAGATCACTTTAAATAGAACATAAACACTTGTAAACTATCAAGGCAATATCAATAGTTCTTTTTTACAGATGTTACGTGGATTTATAGCTGCAAGTTATTTTATTTGTTACTGTTTATATTCTTAATCATATTTTAAATAATTTTCCATACTTGTAAAGTTGTATTTAAATAAGCAGGTTTATGAATAGATATTTTTATTCCAAATTATACTTATCACATATGTAAGAATAAAGTTTGGAATTACAACCTTTGGAACCAGGCTAAATATTACTAATGTCAGCCACTCTATCAATGTTAGTATCAAATTAAATGTTCTCCAACATATTCCAATTTCAACACCGTTAAAAACGAGTGAAAATATGAATACAGTGAAGTAAATATAAGATATATTACAAGTAGATATAGTTAATATTGCATATAAAACTTAGTAAAACAAATGAAACTGGAACTTATGAAGAAATTATGTCGAGAAATATTATAGAAGTCATACAAAATCTCGGAAGGACGTAAACTTAAAATACATTCCCGAAAGTATAGAAAGGCCGAATATGGATTCAATTCAACAGGTATTTTAGTGAGAAAATGTAGAGTCAAATTGTTAAATGAAAAAAACAAATAATCACCAATAAATTGATAACAAAAAGTAGATGGTTGATATTTCGAAGGTCGTAATTGAAAATAATACAATTTTTTATTTTCTTTGCACCCTTCTTTAAATTTCATAATTTATTCATCCAACAGATCAATATAACCGAATTGCGGGGTAAAAGATTAAATAATAAAGAAAACTTAAAATATATAATTAATACAAATCAGTTTCATACAGGGTGTGTATAACGTGGTGGATGATTGCACGTGAAGTGTTTCCTTATACTATTCTAAGCTATTTTTTAAATCTAAAAGGCAAATTCGATTTTAATTGCTTCTTCGTAGCATTGCTTTAAAAACTGATGATTTGGCAACGTTCCATCAACTCATAATAATATAACGAGCCATCGAAAAAATTCATAATTGGAGTAGACTGTGAAATTGGGTTGGTACTTTAGCCACTTCCACATAAAGACATTTATTATTTGACATTGAAACTATAAGTTTGTGTCAAATTTTTCAAAGTTAAAAAGTTAGAGTTGGTTTGTGTTTAGATGTAAATTGACAACATTTTCAACAACTTCTGTAGCTATATTGTAAATTTTGATTATCATTTCGATATTAAATAAATTATTTGTTTTCTTTTTTGTTGTAGTATCATTTCAATGCCATAACCTTTTTTTACAATGAAACCAAATGAAACTGTCAAGCATCAAGTAATGTGTCATTATGTGGAAGTGGCTAAAGTACCAACCCAATTTCACAGTCTACTCCAATTATGAATTTTTTCGATGGCTCGTTAGTAATGAATAGCGCAATTCAATGACAATACAACCATAGCAACATAAACCTAATTTAAATGTCAACAGTTGTCAGTTTACTTTGTTAATATTGCTGATTATTGCTTTATTTTAACACTACTCTATTGTATACAAACTGAAAACTAACTAAGTTAAAATAAATGTTGAAAGTGAAAACCATCTGCTGCTAAGCACTGTGCAAATTGGATAGGGATGCCATCCTGTACCTTTTGTAGTAAATCTGGCGTGATTAACTGTACCCTTGTGTCTATTCTGTTTCTCAAATCGTTGACATCTACAGGTTGCGTGAAATAAACATGATACTTAATGAAACCCCATACAAAAAACATACATACAAAACCATACAATGGTGATCTTGGTGGCCACGGCAGTAGTTGGCTATTACGACCAATTCATCTGTCTAACAAGTTAATATTAGGCCATTCTCTTACAATGCGTGCGTTATGAATTGAAGCCCCGTTCAACATAAATATTGCGTCCCGAACGACAGCTAATAACAAATCATGAAACAAATTTTCTAGGAATTGTAGAAAATTTTCCGTATTTAATCGGTTTGGAAGATAAAATGGTCGAATTACTATCCGGTTAATAATCCCTATCCAAACGTTCAGTGAAAATCTACGTTGATGACCAAACTCTCTAACTATCTTTGGATTTTCATCCGCCCAGTAATGCATGTTGTGGCTGTTCAACGTTCCATCTCTCATAAAAATAATAATATAATTATAAGTGGGATTAAAGTATATAATTTTCCTTGTTATTTGTTAAGATAATTACCATGTACCGATCTTCTAAATTTCTTAATTGAATTTAATTGCCTCCTGCACATTATAAACTCTGTTTCTTCTATTTCAATATTTTACGTTATGATTTCTTAATTTTCATTTTAATAGTGATGTAGCTATATTTTATAAACACATACAACAAAATCACATTGTGTTACGAACAAATTTAATAATTAATACAATATTTAATTTACACTTGCTTAATTACAATTCCTATTTTTTCTGCATTTATATGACGTAAGATCGGGCAACGTATTCCACAATACTGGAAGTGAAAATAGATTATATCCATTCGGAGCTACCGATTCTATTTATTTTAATTATATGTTGTGAAGAGACTTACGAGAATATCTGATGAAACAACAGCTTTTTTTCCGGTGGCCTAATTGAAAAATTTGTGGTTTCAGTGAACAGTTTTCAATCAATAATTATTATTTTAAAACGTGTGTAATAGGCGATCAATTTTTTCTCATCGTTTTTGTTTAAAGTTTTATAATTTCTTAATTAAAAAATATGAATAATCTAATAATTGTTTTTTCTTTATATCCTATATCCGTGGATAGTGTATTTGTAAATATATGCATATACAGGCTGTCCTTCATAGAAAGAGACAACGTATGAAAAATGGAAAGATGTAATTATATAGAATATAAATCCAAAATACTTTCCCATAATTTACTCTCATACGCGAGAAAAAAAATGACAAAAATATTAAAAAAATATTTGTGCCGCCACTCCCTTTAAAGAAGTGCTTAAATAGTAGATACCCCTACTCTTTATGTTACAGTAGGTCGGCTTTATGTATCGAAACAATTGCGGTGGACCCGATTCAGTAACTTGTCGATCGTTACATGTCTACGTTCCATTCACGTGTTCGATTAAAGGTAGATTGTTACCAAATTGGACGTGAAATACCCCGTAGAGTACACATGCAAACAAATTAATGGTGTAAATTTTTAACAGACTACTTTTAGTACGAGGAAATCGAACCCTTAGCATATAAAGCTGTTGTTATGATGACATTGTTTACAATGTTATAACATCGACAGCTGTTACATATGTAACATATACACTGTACCGTATGTGTGTGTGTGTGCAAGTTCAATAGGTATGATATTCTGACTTCAAAGGCGGCACATAATACAATTTTCAGGGGGTTTTAAATTTTAGGGTTCACGTCGTAATTGACTCACAATTTCTTAGATTCATATTCTATATAATAGCATCTTTCCATTTTTCATACGTTGTCGCTTTCTTTCAAGGACAGCCTGAATGATATAAATTAATGTTTAGTTAATCAATATAGAATTTTTGTACTCAATGAAAGCAGCAAATTTTCGCAAATTTTATGTTTGTCGCAGGACATATATCATCTTCTAAATCATCCTCTCTCTTCTCTATGGCGTCTCAATTTGATTAATTTTTTTAAGATCATTTGTTGCTTCTCCTTATACGGCCATACGATTTCGGATATTTTCTTCTTTTGAGCCAAATTTTTTTATCAACCCAGCCTCGTTTTGTCAATCTTCTTATTCTTATGGCTTTATATAAGTCCGCCATAACTTTCTAAATCTTCATCTTCTCTATTCTTCATGAGCTCCAATTAAATTTAAGACAATCTTCAGACTTCTTTCTCCATATATGAACATGAGACTTCAGTTATTTTCTTTCTATTCAATTGGAAGTATCTTTTTATATAACCCATCTTGTGTTTTTATTTCACCCAAATTCTTATTGTCATCTCTGTTTCTTTTTTCAATCTTTTTTTTTGTCCCATGGCTTCATACAAGTAATCCCACGAACTTGATATAGTCCTCCATTTCCTTTCCTTATGAAGCTTCAATGAAAATTTTAATACAATCTTTAGCCTTGCCTCTTTTTATATGACTATATCACTTGAGTTAGTTTTCTTCTACTCTACCTTGTGCCATCATCTTGTATACACATTTTATTCAGTATTTCTTCATTAGGTTTTCTATATATTTGTACTACTCTGTATCATTTTCTGCAGCATTTTATTTCCAATACATTGATTTTGTATGTACGTTTCTTATTTATTGGTCACGTTTCCGCTTCATACGTCATAATATTCCCTAACATTGAGTTTTACGTCATCGTTTCTGTATTCCTTATTAGGTGTCTGTTCTTAAGTACCACAATTATCTATTTATCACACGTTCTGTTTTGGCCCATTCTGGTTTCTATTAACCATGGTTCTTGAATTTTTTGTCTTCATCTATTTCGATTATCTTCGGCTATTCTTTTTTTGTTATTGTTAAATTTTCTATTTAATCGAAATTGACATTTAATTCCACTTTAAGATCTCCCTAGCTGTCTTAATCATAAAACTGAGACCTTTTTAGCCCACACATGATCGCCTACAAAACTTACAGTATGCAGGTATTTCTGAGTACTTTTGCTTTGATAATTCACAATGATGGCTACTACTGAAGATGACAACAACTTTGTTAAAATACGTATATAGTAAAATAATTATTTTGAGTATTGCGAAGTATAATGGTCTTGTTTTTTGTCTTTATCTAGATTTTCCATAATAATTTTTAAATATAGCAGTAGTAAACTTTTCTTACTTTCAGAAAGTCTTTTAATTACTTGAAAATGAATTGCATTTTCGCGAAGTAATGCGAATGTAAATATTGCTTTCTACATTTTACGACGCTAATTATTCGAATTTTTTAATTGAAAATATTCGCCCCTTAAGCAGGTTTCGAACCCACGTCCATGGTTTGCTGGACCATTGCTCTGCCACTTGAGCTATTAAGGACTGTGGTTCCAAATACATCGGGAAGCCTTAACTTACACTCATTATGTACTAGGAAGCATAGTCCTTAATAGCTCAAGTGGAAGAGCAATGGTCGGGCAAACCATGGACCTGGGTTCGAATCCTGTTTAAGGGCGAATTTTTTCAATTAAAAAATCGAATAATTAGCGTCGTAAAATGTAGAAAGCAATATTTACGTTTAATTACTTGTTAAATTGTGACTGGCAAATTTATTTTTGTCCTATGTGATCTTCCTGAGAACTTCTTCGAATTGTGTATCACTTCTGTGATTTCGTGGCTATAACTTTTTCTAAATTACTGTTACAATTAAGTTTTACATAATTTCCTTATAAAAGTAAAGAAAGTCAACAGCCGAAAAACTTGCCTACTAGATAGAGACAACCGTCGTGAGAAGCTACATTGAACTATGTATTTTCCAGTTTATATTGTTTAATTAAGTTAATTTATTTTACATATCTTGTATAATAATAAATAATTTATAAGAAGCATTTTGTATTAATATGAATATTATATATCACGGATTATACCGTAAATTATTTATTGTATATTTTAGTCTGCAATATTGTTTATCTATTCCTAGAATTATCAAATTCATTCTTATAAACCGCAAAACAGGTATAAACAAATTTTAATCTCATATCAACCAACGACACTGATTATTTGCTGGTTTGCGGGTCTTTTGAAACCGTTCACATTGCTAAAATTTATCTTGTTGCTATGCATGTGTTTAATAAAAAGCCGACCATGTTTTCAAGTTTTTCATATATGTTCCTTACTTTTAAAATTAAATAAGTTTTCCAATACTGTAAATAAAATAATTTGAATATACTATATCTTTAAATAGTTTTTCATGTTTCAACAAACGACTTAGTAAATGACGTAAATGTTATTCTTGATATTATGTGTCATTTCTTGTATGATTTAAATTATAAATTATCAATTATACGGTAACAAAGATTTTATCTTTTATTGAGATACTTCTAGAGAAAAACGGTATTGATGCTTATACAGTGATGGGCAAATGTGTGGAACCATATAAATATCCGTTAAATTAAAAAAGACACAATAATGTTCAGTATACGAGTAGTGAAAGTTATCGGTTAAGAAGTAGTGGAACATGTAAAAGACCTATAAAGCAACAACTTCGAGTATAAACTTGAAGGGGGAAACTTAATTTGAAAAAAAAATTAACTTTTTACGAGGTTATTTAAACAAATTGAACATTAATATAGCAAAAATACGTGAGAGCAATGTTTAATTAATATATTAGAACATTCAGAGAACACGATTATCCGAAATTTGGCTTATTTTGCTTGTGTTGACAATTGTTGTTAGGTTAGTTGTTAGTTGTAAGGTTAGTGTAAATGTTTTTTTTTATTATTTCTAGTTATATTTCCCCATTAAGTTTATACTAAAAGTTGTTGCTTTTTAGGTCCTTTACATGTTTCACTGCTTTTTATCCAATTACTTTCACTACCCGTATACTTGGCAAACTCCAAAAGATATTGTAATAAAATTTTGGACACGGAAATTTAGAATGAAGTACTTTTTAAATATACAGTGTTAAAAAAATGTAACGTACTAAAATTATACTTTTCTAAATTCAAATCTATTTTATTAATCTGAAACATCTAATGGCGCGCCACGAGGGTAAACTCGGCTCTCGAATGCCATCACGGAATCACGGGACGACCGCTGTCACCGCTCCCCTCTCTTCGCCATACCGCTGGCGCTTCCCTCTCTGCAGTGCGTATACTGTGCATGCGTATATATCGGTGAACGCTATAACTTCTATGCATGCTGGCGCCCCCTTTCTCCGCATCTCTACAAGCTGTACACTAGGCGTTCGCCGCCTAGTGTATACTACCTAGTGAACACTCTTTTACGTGCGTGTGTGTATGTGTGCGTGTGCGTGTGTGCGTGTCCATCGGTACGCGCTATAGTCCCTTTACTTGTGTACACTGCATCGTCTCAAGTTCATTTTAATCGGAGCGTCCTTTTGAGTATAGCAAAGTATTTCCAACTGAATACGTTGGAACTTTTTTATCTATAATCTATCTCAAATCTATACTCACCAGTGTAAATCTCAGTATAAAGAACATGATTAATTATTATAAATTAGAGAATTTCAAATAAAATTAATAATTATAATTGGAGAGGTTTATTCGCGTAAGATTCCATCGGCGTAACATTTCATGAGCCAAATACGCTCAATGTTGTCTGGCGGCGACTGACAAAATAACGAGGGATCAAATAAATCCGAAGTTGAAGTCGGTTGTGCATGGGAAACGTATTTTCTAACTTAGCAATTCTAATATCAACATACATGCATACATATTTGTCAATGTTAACATTTGATATTTAGTTGTCAACGCTGACATTTCACATAACATAATAAAATATTTGTTATTTTATTGTAAATATAATTATCATATAATAAAATGTTTATTAATCGCCAGTTTAATCATAACCTTAAATTATCGCTACAACTGACTTATAGACGTAGTGTGACCAACTTAAAACTAAATCCGCTAAATGTTTCATGCTTTAATTATTTATTAAAGTATTCATTTTGAGTGCTTTAATAGGTCTCTTAGCAACGCTAATTGCAAAAAAAACATTAAATTATTTAACTAAGTCGTAAGTAGGAAACACACGAAAAAGTAAATTAATAATTCAGGTCAAATCATGTCTTATTTAATGTGCAGGTCTCCTACAAAGTAATATTTCAATCTAGTGCTAAGAAGTAACCCATTTCACTATACATATTTTATTAAACCCTTCGAGAATTTTATATAAATCTTTCACGTTAACAAACGAATCACGTGATAATCAGTTACGTAACAGGGTTGACAAATCTATATTGCAGGTTTAGATTATGTTGTCATTTTAAAATATTAACAATTCCTATTAATATGCTTTAATTTATTTTATTATATATACAAAAAAATACAAGGTAAATCTATACACATATTAGGGATTTGAAATACTAGTTTTAATCATCATTTACACTGTCTTCTGAATTAGAGTTGTTTTCGTTGATTATAAATTGTACTATGACTTGCATTTAAAACTTTCTTTCCTATCCTACCATTTTTTAATTTCCTTTTCGCAATGGTTAATGCTGTCAACCTAAGTGTCAGAGGTTACTTCGGTTAATGCCTCTTTCCATACTCTTACACATTCTTCTTTTTTCTACAATATTTTCCTATATTATTGTTGTAATATGTTTTTATTATACCCAATGAGTTCTATAGGGTTAAATATACAATGGTAAGGTGGAAATTTCTTTCAATGGAGACTGTGGTTAAATAACAATTTAAAAAAGGTATATAACCCCTTACCACAATTGTGGTAAGGGGTTATATACCTTTTTTAAATTGGTAAGGTGGAATTAATAATCGACGAAGGAGATACTTGTTGAAACTTCATTATATAGATATAATAAAACACAGTTGTATAGTTTCAAAATAATATATATAATGTTAACACACTACATATGTTTCACCACACTGTGGCTTCATCAGGTGGATGAATATACTAATTCAAAATATCAATTAGATCTTATATATATATCAATACGAAGTACAGAACTAATCTCATTCTAAGAGGGGGTGGACATGTATGAGTTTTAAGTTTAGTAGGGGGAGTTATTTATGTCTAGTTGGTCATTTAAAATTATACCTAATTTATTATATTTGTTAATTTCTAAACTTTCTAACATATTAAGTTTTTTACTTTTATCTAGAACATGCAAAGTTTTAAAATTAGTGTTGAATTTGTGATTATGTTCTAGGCAATGATTGGCAAAAGTTGAGTCTGTCTTCTTGTCTCTGTGGCTTCTTTCATGTTCTTTCATTCTAATATCAAATGTCCGTCCTGTTTGTCCGACATACACTTTTTTACAATCTTCACATGTCAACTTGTAAACCCCTGAGTTTAATCTATTGTCCGGTAAGGTGGAAGTTGAAGAACAACCTGCCCACTTGCACTTATTGCAGATAGTACTCTTATTACCTGTATAACAGCAGAAAGCAGGAGTAATGGTCCATTATTATCGAGTTCTTTTGCGAAATAGTCGATCAAGGCATGATTTACTTGTGAAAACAATTTGTGCACGACTGTTTCTGGAGCGGTGGAGATTGCTGATGTTCCCGCATTTCTGGATTGTCTATCAAACCAAATTCACGCAGAATTAGAGGAACCTTTAACATCACAACAAAATCTACATTCAATCTCAAAATATTTCTTGTAACACCCACGACGGATACTGTACTATTCATTCGCCAGGAGAAAAAGAATCGTACCTACCTAGTGAAATTGGAACTCCACGAATTGAAGAACTTGCGCCAGATTCCGAAGAATCAATGGTGGATACTATTCGCATAAATTTTCTACTTTTTTCTACTATTACAGAGTATAATACAGAGTAGAATAAAAAACTTTCAGTGCTAAAACTTTTATAATATAAATAATAAGAAAATATTACATGTCGAAGATCAGAAAGCAGTAGTAATGGTCCATTATTATCGAGTTTTTTTTTCGAAATACTCGATCAATGATGATACATTCGCTAGTTTACCTAACGGTTTAGGCATTATTTACTTGTGAAAACAACTGATATTTTAACGTGCCTTCAAAAACTTTCATCATTAGAGACGCCATGTTTTTGGTTAAGGTTGGTGACAGTGCACGTAATCTGTCAAGAACGTATAATGTTGAATGAGCATAGCCGTCTCGTCTTTAATGAGGAAAGTTTTTGAAGGCACGTTATTCTAAAAATTATGATTTTCGTTTGCATGTAAATGATATACAATATCGATGTATAAATACAATGAAATCGGAACTTATAAATATGAATATGAACTCGTTGTAAACAACTAATTCAAATGACATTTGACAGAATCCAAGCTGGCAACCATGCCCAGTTCTGGCAACATAACATATTCACTGAATCGATAGGATTATTAGGTAACTGTTTTATCACGTGAGTCGTCTGTTAACGTGAAAGACCTATATGAAATTGTAAAGAACTTCGTTCGTTAAGACATAATTGTGGCGAACATTAGCGCGAGTTCTCGTTAATTTTGTAAAACTTAAACCGCGCCAACACAATTATGATCTTTCGAGGTATCCTGGTATATGTATATTTGTATATTTTTATAATTGTATTATAATATATTTTCTAGCGCAAGGTTATGTGTGATAGCTGTAACTGCATCGCAGCCCCTACCGTTCACATAAACACAGTTTCTATGCGTCAGCGACTCCACCAGACGAGTCTTTTCTTTTTTTGGGATTTCCGAATTATATATATACATATATACTCTGTTTTCCGTAAAATCTGGGACGCTTTTTCGATATTTACATTGAATCAGCCGAGAAGTCTCTAGCGATATTTACATTGCTTTGGTCATCCAGACTTTTCGTTTTTTTTTATGAAGATATCTTAGAGACAGTTAAGCTGCTCTTACGAAACTTCTGTCAGGTTCTCTCCCGATTTTCTTTAGACCCACAAGCTTCGCAGCCCAGATCCGTACCCTTTCCAGACGCCGAGACGCTTGCACCGGCCAATGTAAAAACCCAGACGCGCAGCACGTTCTTTCCATTTTATTCCAAGTCAATATGATGTTAAATGACCATCCCGATTCCCGGATCGTTTAGATACGTGCAGACAGCTTAAGAATAACCCGTATCACATGTAAAGTTCTTCGTTAAAGTATTTAATTTGATTACCCGCTTCCCCGAATCATAATTACTTAAATAGATACCGTCCCGTGAGCCGTTGAGTATATTACAATATATTACTGTCATAAAATAACCAAATTTTCTATGTAAAGTAACCATTTAATTAACCCTAGTCAAGACTTAACGAACGAAAACCCCGTAGAACGAGACAAGCCCCGTCCTGAATTATTAAATAAGAAAAGCATCACACATGGCCTAAATAAAATGTAAGACGCTAGAAAATGTATAATTAGTATATGAGGATTTTCATTTTATTTAAGAGAAAAAAAGCAGTGCAATTCACAAAATCGCAACCTGTGTGTTACACGATATCCTGGAATAAAATAAGAAGTTAATTTGTGTTAAACAAAATTGTAAATTTATGTGCCTATTTAACATTCAATTGAAAGAAAAAAATTTAAACTAGATATTTAGATGAATATACAAATTTTGTCATTATTTAAATGTAAGTTGACGTTTTCGTTTTGCTAAAGAATTATTGCAGCACTAACAATCATTAAAAAGGAGACGCACAAGTTTTATGTATAATCGCACAGCTGTTCTTTCATTTGGGTTTTTTCTCGCATGTATTGCTATTCAATCTTTTTCTTTGTACATTTTTATTTTCGAAGTTTAGATTATTTAAATAAATATATTTCTATTTTTTAACATAATTTATGTATATTTTTATTGAAAGAATCATACTATGTTTAATAGAATTAGATTATTTGAAAGTTACTTACGCGTTTATTTTTTGAATACCCACACTACACTTGCCTATGAAATAAGAACAATCCGCGAAAGAAAGCAGTCGAAATACGAACTTTGGATTAAAACATGTGTAACTAGAAAAACATGCAAAACTACCCGTAATCCGAAACTCTCCGATTAAGCAACCCGTTAATGAGCTTATTAAAAATTAACGTAATGTTACAGCTGTCAGCAATTTTAAACCGCGAAGACAGTTTGGTTTCTTTAGAAATACAAACCTTCTTTATGCATATAAGACAATCCATGCTAACGCCATCTCTTGGTATAACCGTCAAACCCGTTAATAATAAATTAATGAAATTTATTAATTTCCCGATTAATTCAAAACAAGGATATCGTTCTAGTCTCCTTTCTAGTTATCCTAAATACATTCCAAAACCCGCACTTTGTATTCAGGCCAGTGATCGAATTAAAATCAAATTTTTCATGAATTAAATTTTTCTTGATATTAAAATTAGCTAATTACCCGCCAACGCTAAGTATAGCATTACAAAATAATACAGGGTGCGGCAAAATGATAGGTACTATTTGGGATGTCAATAAAAACCAAACCACATAAACCAAACATTTCATATTTTATTTCTTAAATCTACATTTCATGCCATTCAGGAGCGTTATTTTTTGAAAATGATATCTTTTAAATGACGGCCATTATTGTCGATGCACTCTTGTAGGTTCTCACGGAAGCGCGTCATTACCCGATGGATCATTTCTTGGGAAATTGCGGCAATTTCTTGTCTTATGGCTGCCTTTAATTCTTCCAAAGTCCGCGGACGATGTGTAAAAACTCTCGATTTGAGGTAACCCCAAAGAAAAAAGTCGCAAGGCGACAAATCAGGCGAACGCGGCGGCCAGGCGAGATCACCCCGTAAAGACACCACTTTGTTTGGGAACATGTCTTGAAGAAGATTAAGTGAACGACGCGTGGTGTGCGATGTAGCACCATCCTGCTGGAACCAAAGATGTTCTCGGTGATTTTCGTTCAACTCGTTAACTTTTGTACGCAGGAAATTGTTAATCATATCAAAATATCGATCTCCGTTGACTGTTACCGTTATTCCATCTTCTTCGAAAAAGTAAGGGCCCCACACGCCGAATTCAGATATTGCACACCAGACGGTAACCTTTGGACTGTGAAGTGGTCGCTTATGTAATTCCTGTGGATTATTTGCCGACCAATAACGGAAATTTTGCTTGTTTACGGTACCCGATAGATGAAAGTGAGCTTCATCGCTAGACATGAATACAGCGCCTCGGGGAATGTTTTGAAGAATATCCCGGCATGAATTTGTACGGGTTTCAAAATCTCTTTCTCTTAATTCCTGCACTACCATTATTTTGTACGGATGCATTTGGAGTGAGTTGTGTAAAATTCTTCGAACACTTCTATCGGAAATTCCCAAAGCAGCTGCATGCCTACGAGCTGAACGCCTAGGAGACTGTTGTACGGAATCTCTTACTGCATTCACATTTTCCTGTGTTCTTACTGTCCTTGGTCGGCCAGTAGATTTTCGTTTAAGCGCAGAACCTGTTTCCCTGAAGTTTAGAACCCACCGACGAATTGTTCTTCCATCCGGAACCGCGCCATGCCGAACAACATCAAACTGATTACGGAAGGCACGCTGCGTCGCTATTACAGATTCCCTATTCCTAATAAACTCTTCGACAACGAAAGCACGATGCACTCCGCTCCAAGCCATGTCGATAACTGAAAATTGCATACTTTTGTCTATCTAACGCGACCGCGTGCACAGTGTTGCTTTTACAAAGCGAGCAACCACTATTTGAAATCCTACCTACCTTTTTGCCGCACCCTGTATGAACGTAATATGGTGATCACACTGATCACCATATTACCATTATTTTTCTCGACAAAATATGTGTATTTTTTATGTAGATCAATATGAATAAAAAGATTTTTATAAATCGTAAAAAGAATAGAAAATTGAGACTAAAAATCTGCAAGCCACTTAAGGGTTTTTATAAGTGGATCCATAGCATTCACAAATCAAGTAAGAGGCTTATTTTTAATACCATATTTATGATATTTGACTCGAGTTGTAGTAAATATAATCCGTTGACTAAGTAACCAGAACTTGCTTGAACTCGGCTTGAACCAATAACCGTTTCGATCTATTTAATTTATTTTCTTGTTCGTATATTTTTTTTATTCAGCTTTTTATGCGACGAGAATTTAAATGAGAGAAAGAAGTATTCATAAATGTACATTATGCAATTATTTTGTATTGGGAAGATAAATTAGCACTTATTAATCAATTAGAAGATTTGTAATATAGTAAATACACAATTTCTCTAACCGATCAAAGAATATTTATTAAATTCGTCTTTTTCTATAGTTTCTGTCATTAGTATGTACTATGTAGTATTAATAAATAAATTAAATTTCAAATGCCATGGTTCTAATAAAAAATCCTAAACATTTCGATGCTGATTGACAAATTAAATCAATGTTTCAGAAAATGATAACTGGCTAAGTAGAATTGTATGGCAGAATAAAGCGCTTTCGAATACGTAACTATCAGGACAATTCAAATTTAGCCTGCATTTTATGTTCTTCTAAGCTCAGCTGTGAAATATACTTTTTTTGGGCATCATTTATAAGATTTTTTGCGACTTTTTTGGGGTCTGGAATTTGCAACTTTTATCAGCTTGACACATTCTTGTCCACCATTACTTTTATTTGCTTAAAGACTCAAATGAAGTCATTTGGTTTATTGCAAAATGCCCCGATGGGGCATTTTGCAATAAACTAGTTATTAATAGGCACAGTGTATGTATATGTAGAAGTAATCATACACTCAATTGACTACAAATTGGATGAATAATGTCGTTGGTTAACATCTATAATTAGATTTTGCTAAAGTTTCTAACGTTATAGTAATTAAAGTATGTTTATGTATACATAAATGATAATTCTATTAAATATACTTGTGCAAGCTTATTATAAACGTAGAAAATTAATTGTACTATTTTAATATATTTTTAATTATCATCACTAAAACGCACGAATGATTGTTTAGCTTCATAAGAAGCAAGAAAATTTTTATTTATTTCATGCAATTGCTGCATGCTTCAAGCAATTATTGCATATACTTACAATTAATTAATTGTATATTAAATAATTTTTATATAACAAAAGTGAACCTTGATAACACGTAATTTATTATATAAAACATATAGGTCAATGGGAATTATTTATATTATTATTATTATTTATAAAAATATTTAATTCATTTTAATGTAAAGCCGTTTCTTTAAGGTCTAATATGTAATCATTTCGCGCCTCATAAAAATTATTAAATAAATCTAGTGAAAGTGAAAGGTCGTAAAGATTAAAGTCCTCGCACAACTAGTTCATTAACATTATTGTATTGGCTTAAGTCTGAAGCTGTTACAAAAGCGGAGACGAGGAGAAACTAGTAGTATCCGAAAAGTGTCCTTCATTTTTTTAAACAAAACAAACAAAACGAGAATTATGCAAATCGTTCAATTAAAGCTGATTATTATAATTTCCAGATTTTTTTTTTTTATATTCTATATTTACATATAAAATCGATTAAAAATACAATAAAATTGAAGATTATACGAGCACGGCAATGAAAAGTACCAGTGTTTTGAGACAGATGACACTCTGTGTCAAAATCTGCATTACCGACTGTGAGTATTATTTTATATTTGACGTCTGTCAAAATTTCTTAGAGATTCACCAAGTAGTGTTGCTTTGAGAGCTGATGGAAGTGAGCAAGTTTATGTATTTGCGGAATCCAGTGATGGTTTGTGAGTTCAACAGGTGAAACAATATCGGCAAAATCCATGTCCCCCTCTCTTCCTAGAAATATTAATGTGTATGTAGTCAAGATTGAAAAAGAAATAAATAGTGATTACGGTTAAAACTAACCGTTGATGAAATTACAAGTGGAACTATTTCTTGAACATAAGTTCAATTCTTCAGTTCTTTAAGGTGGCAAACTTATCAATGATGTCATCATCAAAAGGTTGGGTATCCAACAATTCATTAAGCAGTTCTTTTTAAATTGAAATTTTCGTCAAATTTGTAAGTTTGTACTCT
The DNA here is from genome assembly GCA_935421215.2 of Melolontha melolontha. Taxonomy (NCBI): domain Eukaryota; kingdom Metazoa; phylum Arthropoda; class Insecta; order Coleoptera; family Scarabaeidae; genus Melolontha; species Melolontha melolontha. The sequence continues at coordinate 76,438,752 of OW285243.1, read as the reverse complement.
GCAGAGGAATAGTCAATATTAAAGAAAAGAGTCTGTATGCCTCTTTAAAAACTTTTTGCTATTTTACTAACGTTCAAATCTGGCACAGGTTTTTCACTTTTTAAAAAGTCTTTTTTATCTTCTTTATGCCACAACGAAAAAGGTTTTCCCAATAAAACACGCAGGAGTAATGACATTATACACGGCAATTTAAAACATGCCTAGAGATACACAACAGACACAGACCGAACGAGTGCCAAACGCAGACTGAACGAGTTAAGCAACGTACTGTGTTGCTTCACTGGGATGACGTAATGCCATCTCACTCGCTTACGGCCTGCGTGTCGTTGTCATGGCAAAAATATAACCAGGGAAATCAAGTTGCAGCGAATTGTGAATTGATTCACTTTGTCGTGTTTGTCGCCTTGCTTAAGGGAGGAGCGCTCCACTCTCGTTTAAAATATGAAAATATGAACTTATTAATAATAGTTTTTTATTGTAATATTATTAGTATAAATAATATTATATAATACTAATATACTAATAATGTGAATTATTTCCAAGGAATGTGTAACTATAACTAAGATTTACTGTCAATATCTCGTCGGTTTGAACCTGCATTTCAAGAAAAATGACCAGGAAAACGTCATTTTTAGCACGATTAACGATTATGCTTGCAATCATATTATTGTTAACATTATAAAAGGGACTATTCAAGAAGTCGATTATCCTTATTCTCGTGATGTATCTTTGGCTCTCTGTCAAACAACCTTCAAGGAATCTCCTTTGGTAACAGAATTTTCTTGGTGATAAATAATATTGAACTTTTATACAAAATTGTATCCAACCTCAAGTAGAAACCCCTCTTAGTTTTTATTTCTTACCTTTAGTTTAGTTACAGTGGCAACATGTGAATATCTCGTAGTATAACCAAAGAGGTGATAAACAAAATAAATAAATCTAAATTAGAAGTCTTATCGGTTCATGACTTTGATGGCAGGTTTCTACGTCCAATAAACGCACTGACACTGCTATTTCTGGGCTAGGTTGAGAGAGATTGCTTGTAATAACAACAATACTAAACAAAGAAATTCTTAAACTATTTAAAAATCAATCTGAACATTAAGACAATTACTGTTATCAATTTAACGATACTTAGTTAACTTGATTGAATGGAGAAAGAAACACAAATAATTGTTCTAACAGAAGTTTCTTCTATCCTTGAATATAATTATGTATTTCGATTATACAGTGTGTCACAGAATAACTATTCCTAATTTTTCAGAAATGATAGAAGGTACTTAAATAAACACTTTTTAGTAATAAACTAGTGTCCGGAAATTTTTCAGTATCGAGATAAAATGAAAAAAATCGTCTTGACACCCCAGGACTTTCCCGGTGATATACAAAGTAAAAATTGAATCATAGCAACTTTTGAAAAACAAAAGCCATTTTAGTACTTGTCATTTTGCGTCTGTCACAAATTATTCCTTATTAGAGAAGTGTGTTTAATTGTTATTTTACGCGTCACAAATTAATCTTTATTAGATAAATTAGTGTTTGATTGAAAATGCATCATTTCACAAATACTCCGTAGGCAAATGTCTGCTAGACATTTGCCTACGGAGCTGCTTACGGTAATGATAACGGAGCAAGGCAAATTTATGCGGAGCAGCATCCTCAACGTCACATTCTCTGTCATACAGCATTTTCAAGATTGAATCAGCGTATTCGAGATATTGGTGAATTCTAAGTAAAGAAAATAGATTCCAAGTTCTGCAATAATTTGAATATAACCGAAAACAAGCACTCGTGCCATTGTCAATGCGATGCATACAAGTCACACATCTGTATGGAGGGTATTGAAGGAATACCAGAAGCATCAGTTTCACATTTAAAACATGCAAACGTTAATTCCAGCTGATTATCCCAACCGAGTTCAATTTACCTAATGGTACTAGAATAAAATTAACGACGAACATTTTTGCGAAACATACTTTACCAGAATTGCTTGAAAATGTCCCACTTAATATTCGAAGAAATATTGTTTTCCAGCATGATGGTGCACCAAAACACTTTGGATTAAATTGCCGAAATTATCTAAGTGCACAATTTCCAAATGGATGGATCGGAAGAGGAGGGCTAATTTCTTGACCTGCACGTTCACCGGATATGACTCCTGTTGATTTTTGTATTTCGGGTCTTATTCAATCACTGGTTTATGAGACACCTGTTAATACAGAAGAAGAGTTAGTGGCTTGAATTATTCTTTGATGATATTGGTGAACGTCCACAGCTATTTTGAAGAATTCGATTGCACATCGTTGTGTATCGAAAATGGTGGTCGTAACTTCGAACGATTTTTATAAAGTTTGATGTAGTATTATTTCTAAGAAAATGTTCCTTAACTTATTAACTCTTTCCTGTTGTAACTGAGATTGTTTTTAAAAATTTCTAGTTTATTTTGAAACCGAGAAATTTCCGGAGTTCCACTAGTTTATTAATAAAAAATGTTTATTTAAGTGCTCTATCATTTCTGAAAATTAGGAATAGTTATTCTGTGACACCCTGTATATTAATAAAGTGAAGATTAAACTATTAATTTTATTTAGATTTTGAATTACGTTCATTACTTTCTCATCGCCCTGTCTAATAGCTACAAATATTAAAAAACAACATGCTAAAGTTTTATGTTATTTGAACTGGAATACTTGATTAATCCTTTGAACGATATTTCCGACATATAAATACATGTAAACACTATTATTCATAATATTGTGTCATGCAAGCCACTAAAATTATTGTGTATGTCATTCATATTCACTGGATGTAAAAATATTGGCATTCAGCGTACGACGAAGCTGTGACCTTGTTTGGGTACGTTTAGGGACAACCGGTTTCAGCTAAATCTTGCATAACATAACATAATACATACATATATGAACGATATTAAATCTAAAAAGTCAGTGTTACATTTTTTGCGCTTTGTTATTTATCAAAGGTCGCTCTGTTATTATTAACGTGACACATCCGTTATTCATACTAATAAGGGATTTAAATCGAGAAGCAAAATGCTGTTTACTATTAAATTTAAATCTATAGCGATTTTCAGAAATTTAAATATGATTTATTTAAACTATACAAAGTATGAAAAATGGAAAAAGTAAAAAACGTTTTTGTTGTCTAACTATTTTTTGAATACTAAAGCATAATTTATTATTATTAAACTGGATGTATCTTTGAATAATTTTATCCAAGATAACTACAATTCTATAAGTATGACAATAATATACTGTCATTTATATTTTATATTCTTTGAGAAAGGCATCCCTTGCCGAAACATGTAAGATTGTTTTAAATAAATGCATTTTTTAGTAAAACCAGACCTTAAATTTCCAACTAATTAAATCTACCATATATGTATGTATATATTTATATGTATATATATATAGTTTATATGTATATATATATATATATATGTGTGTATATATATATATATATATATATATATATATATATGTATGTATATAGACTATTAAGTATTATCGACCGTACTGTATAAGTAAAAATTTCATTAATGGGGTAGCGGCCTGTCAAGTAAAAATAAAACTCCTTTATTCCACTCTATATTTCATAACGCATTGGTTACTTCATCAGGAGTGTAATTCAGAGTTAAAATTTAGCAAATAACGGCACTAAACATGTTAAAATTCGTCAAATTTAAAACATCAAATAATATGTTGTTAGTGTGTCGTCAACCTCTTAAAAACAAATACATATAAATTTATATGTATGTATTTGTTTTTAAGAGGTTGACGACAAACTAACAACATATTATTTGATGTTTTAAATTTGACGAATTTTAACATGTTTAGTGCCGTTATTTGCTAAATTTTAACTCTGAATTACACTCCTGATGAAGTAACCAATGCGTTATGAAATATAGAGTGGAATAAAGGAGTTTTATTTTTACTTGACAGACCCCTCACCCGTTAATGAAATTTTTACTTATATGTATATATATATATATATATATATATATATATATATATATATACATATATACATATATACCGTATGAACGCCGGGGAGTGATTGATCTACCACAATGTAGTAAGACGAAGACGAATAGCGAGTTTATGTGGTTAGGGTTGAGAGAGTATATTCAATCTGTTCTACTGTCTAACTGTACGGGCGTTCCATTTCTTTATCCAACACATTCTACATACGATCTAAGTACGAATCAAATAATCTCTCTCTAACACATTGAATATTCCTATCAGGCGCTCATTGTGTTCAAGCAAGGCGAATATACTTGCAGTTGGCCAGTCATTACTTATATATCCATCGATCGCACGACGTTGTGCACACGGTATATATATATATATATATATATATATATATATATATATATATATTTAGTGTTTATAAGAATTTTATTTTTCTTATTTATTTTATTGGCCGTGTCTTAATATTAAAAATAATAGACTTTTTATTGGTTTAGCGACCTTTTATTGAATTTTGATGTTTTATTCTACGACGTTTCGACTTTTATTATTATTCAGTCTTTTTCAAGTAACTAGAAACAAGAATTAATACAATGAAAATATGAGAACTGTGTTCTCGGGGACATCCGAGACTTTTTTTATTAAGGACCGACCGCACTAGTTCAAATATTGTAAGTATCTGTGTCTTGGTTCAGAGAGGTATAATTTCTGTTCTATTTTGGAATTAGCAACGGGGTCAGGACCGTGTTTAGGGGTATATAGTTAAAGTATTTACAAATGGGAGCTGATAAAAAAAAATTTTTGGTTTGTGTTTGTGTGTGGGTTTTGATTTTATCTATTGTTTAATGAGTGGGTAATAGAGCTTAGAAAGTCCATCAATTTCGTTGGTACTTGTGAACTTGTAAATTTGTATGAACGATATTTATTAGTACGTAAAATATTTTGAGCCGTTGTTTTGCTGATACCCAATTCGCGGGCAATTTATCGAGACGACATAGTGGGATTTACTTCGACTAAAGCACATACTCGAATTTCTATATCACTTATATTCTTATCCGGAACAACTTTATTTTTATTAGTTACTATAGAAAATGTAGTTTCGAACCGTTTAACTGTCCTACGAATGGTGCTTGCATTGGGAATTTGACTTTCAGGGTAATTAGCTGCAAATAAAGCTCGAGTTACTTCCGCGGAATTACCACCGTAAAATTGTTTAATCATAAAGAGTTTTTGCTCAGGTGTATAATACTCCATTTTCTAAATGACCGTTACGTACACCGACAACGCGGTTTATTAAATATTGTGAGCGAGTAGTTCCCCTGACGATATAAACATTGCAACTAACACCCATATGCGGGAGCGACAGCTAATGCGCTTGCGCGACTACACCGTAGAAATGTGAATTTATTGGACAAATACGAGTGCATCATAGGGATATGCGAAATACTAGGCTCTCTTGTAATCCATTGGAACATTGCGTCTACTTCTTTACCGTTCTAACACACGGACACCTCTGTGTGTTTTGCTTACACTACAGGTATCGCTATAGTGCAGACGCACGCGGCCACATGGTATGTACATTGAAACTTAGCATCGCTATGTCTACGAATTCTAAATAAGTTTTCACGATTTCCTATATCATTAAAATATTCAACATTTCTTAAAAAATTGTGGTATTGTATTAACTTGGAAATTAAATTTTATCAGTTATTTTTAAACGACTTATTTGACTCTCCATTTTTTCTTATCGCTTACATGGAAAATTTACGTCCAATTGCTTTTTTGTGAGACCACTTAATCATAATTAAATAATAACCAGCACTCGTTCCAAGAAATTCTATTTATTATTCAGGAACAATGTGTTGCATAACAAAATATTGTTAATGAAATGATTTACTAGTGTATAATTGATAAAACTAGCAGTTACTATACGGTTCCTAACCACAATTCGGCCTTGAAAATACAATGACTCATATTTTACAGTGAAAAGCCATTCGCGCGTTAGTTATTTTGTTTTGCAAAGACGTTAGTTATAATTTGTGGCTTTTGGTCGCTGACAAAATAATACTACTGTTGTGTTTTGATTTTGTAATATGTTAATAAAGATGAGTAAATATATCGACACATTATCTATTGTAATGACAATTCAATGTGTGAAAAGCAATTTATTACTCATTGTGCAGAATAAAGTAATCAAAATATAAGCAATGTAAACCTCGTGAGTATTTTGACGTATTCAATGAAGTGTGTTACCAAATAAATTTCAAGAAAAATCCCAAGAATATTACATTAATAGATTGGCGCATATGAAACGTTTGACTTTTGCAGCTGGCGAAAATATACTACATTGTGTTATGTTCATTGCCATATGTTAACAAAATTAAATAAATATACGGATACGCTATACATATATTGTAACAGCCACTCAATGCGTAAAGCAATACGATTATTACTAGAGATGGCAAATTCAACACACATGCCAGCGGCGTATGCATGCAATTTAATTTAAATTATAAGAAAAAAATTGTAAAACGTGTACAAAAACTTACTGCATTATATACGCGACACGACTGCATACTAATTAGCAATTTAAGGTTCCTTTCATTCGCACTGCTGCCGATTTTACATTCAATAACGCCCGCAATATCTCCGGCTATATATGTGGCATCAATATGCCATCTTTAATCATTATTCGAAGAATAAGAATTTAAATCTCATATAAACAATAAACGTTTTCATTCATGTAAGTATACGAGTATTCCTTTGCTCCGCCCTTGGCCCATTTATAAACCAAAACAATTATTTATCTTCATGTCGCATTGTAACTTGCTATGTATAGATTAACGTTAGAAACTTACAACTCTAAACCTGTTAAAGCGTGCCTACAGTAGACGTCCGAGGTCGAAAGAGTCACATATCAGTATAAAAATGAATCGTGTCGAGCAACGAGCGGTAATTAAATACTTACGTTTAAAATAGATGACCCTAACTCAAATTCATCATTGGTGTATACATTAGGGGAATCTGCAGTATCATATGACATAGTTAAAAGGTGGTGTCGTGAGTTTAAATATGGTAGACAGTCGTGTACAGATCAGCATGCATGAAACTTAAAAAGTCCATGACCTCGTGCAAGACCGACAGGTGACGTGACAAGTAGTAGAAGATACTGGTCTCTCATACCATGTGGTTTATATGTAATATAATTACAACCGAATTGAACATGAAAGATTGTCTGCAAGACGGGTACCACGAATATTAACACATGCACACAAACAAACTCGAAAAGACATTTGCATTTATTTTTTAACGCGGTATAGACACGACAAGAAAATTTTCTTGCAAGATTAGTGACAATGGATTCAGCAGAGATGGTCATGCTATCCGTATTTTGGGATGATGAAAACGTAATTTTAGTAGATTTCCTACCGAAGAGGGCCACGATTACAAGGGCTTATTATGCCAATTTAATTCCCAAATTATGTGACTTGATAAAAGAAAAACACCGGGAGAAGTTGCGCAAAGATGTTCTCTTGCATCAGGATAACACACCCGGTCACAGGTCCGCCATTGCAAGAGCTGCAATAGCTCAAGCAGGCTTCGAATTAGTTGACCATCTGTCATATTCACCAGATTTGGCCCCCACCGATTACCGACTGTTTCCAAAACTTAAAGAACACGTATGTGGTAAACGATTTCCGTCAGATAATGATGTGATATGTGCGATAAATCAGTGGTTTCCAGAGGTTGAACAATCATTTTTGCGAGGAGCATTAGAAATACTACAACATCGATGGGAAAAATGTGTTAACCTTAATGGAGACTGTTGAAAAATAAAAGTAAGGTATCTACAAAGTTTTCATTGTGAGTGGGTCAGGGGTGGAACAAAGGGGTCCACCCTCGTATTTCTTGTTATAAAGGAGATATTGACATATTTAAAGAAATTTAGCGCAAGAATATTACATGAATTCTATTATATTTACTCCATTTACGTTAAAAACATAGCAGTGGAACTACGACATGCATACTTCTTTGATTAATGTCATTAAAATGTTATTATTTACTAAGGTATTAGTCTTATCCTGAGCCCCGCTTTCAACTGACTCATCTCTACCATGGAATTTTTCAAAGGAAATCTGTTTAGATTTTACTCAAAGATTGGCTATCAAGCTAACATTATTTATATGTAGTTTTTGAAAGACATTTGCCAAATATAATGAAGATATCTATGTTAACAACAACATAAACAGATGAAGAAGGCAGTTTGAATGTTGCTGAACATGATGGCCTAGGGTCCTTCTAATTTTCGTCGCCCAGCGGAGTTCACCAGGGATCGTTGCTGGAAATTATGATAAAGAACAAATCCTCTCCTACAGTTCAAAACATTTTTCTTTGATTGCTGCATCCAATTTTGTAAGTTGTTGACAATACTGGCAATTGTAATTAATTGTCTATACTTATGTTGCAAATTCGGTTTCGTAATTGTTTGGAGTTGATTGTTCGAGTTGTATAGGCGGTCCCTTTCATGTAGAATTACTGTAGTGTATCCGTTTTTGATCTCTAATAATGAAGCGATCCCAAAATGTATTATTTTCATTCCATATTAGTGGCGATGAAAAAGTTTCAATCGGTTCATCAAGTTGCGCACAAGTATATTAAGTTAGCAGTCTGTTACCGTACATCTCTACGGCCCAGCTAATATAATGATATGTAACAATAGCGTTACATACCCTCCAACTTCAAGAAAAAGATCAGATCATTACGAACATGTTAGAGCATTCAAAGTTTTTAGGAAAAGCAATTTAAAAATAAAGATTTAGATGCACTTTCTTTGCAACACCCAAGGAATAAATATATCAATGAAACTGTTTTTATTTTCTTTCTTTCGGTCTTAATTAAAACAGAAACGCTCGAAGAAACACGAAACTAAAATAAAAATTTAAATGAAACTACTTCATATTAAAAACACAAGAAAATGTCTATTAGTCTTAGAACTGAATTTAAAACAAGATTTACAGGTTTTGCGTCTTTAAATAATAAATTTACTTTGTTTTTTTTTTTCTGGATAGAGAGAGATAGAGATAGATATTGCATAATCCTGTGCAAATGGAGATTACCAAAATCCAGCTTAAAATCAAGTGAAATTGAAAATTCGCATACGAAATTATTTCCAAGTTTGGAGGTACTTATCATTGTGTAACAAGTCTCGCTTAAGATTCAGAATTATTGGCATTCACCTTGGGGCGGTGTTCAAAGTAATTACTAGAGCTGAGGATGTTTGCGGTACGGCAGGACCGTATGTAGTGCATCCCCACATTTAACTATTTATCTAAATATTCTCTGAAATGATTTGCCGGATCTCATAAATTAATAGAGTGATATTTTAGTATGCACTGGATATTGTTATTATACAAAATCATAATAGCCATTTGTATTTATGGATCATAAATAATAATACGCATGTATTTGTATTTGGTTGTGAATTCAATTTAAACTTAAAACGAATCGTAATATTTTAACGACAAGCCGTCCTTACAATACATGCATTCGAGACAAAGTGTGCAACTCTACGAATAACTTCCATAATTGATCGAAAATGGACATTTTGGAGCTGAAGTAAAGCCCCTATTCTTAGAAAATTTTATTACTGTCGTTAAGAACTATTATTATAAACAACAAAGGCCTTTTATTAGTGTTGAAGTTTTAGTTTCATTGAATTTCCATGTTGTAAGTAGTCAATTGTAAAGTGTTCATTCACAATATTCTAAAACAAGGTGTAAATTTAACTAAAATCCAGAAAAACACATTCTGATAATATATTACTAGATTAGAAGCTGTGTTTATTACTATTTATTATATTATTTTTATAACCAAATGCAATAAAAGCTACGAAAACAAAAGAAACCTCGATTTATTAAAATCTTGTCACACAGCCACACAGAAGTTATAAGTTATAACTTCTAACTTCATTCACCTAGTTCAAGTAGGTAGTATATATAAAATATATGCAAAATATGTGCTGCCAGGCTTTGAAAGGCTGTGTGACAAGATTTTAATAAATCGAGGTTTCTTTTGTTTTCGTAGCTTTTATTGCATTTGGTTATAAAAATAATATAATAAATAGTAATAAACACAGCTTCTAATCTAGTAATATATTATCAGAATGTGTTTTTCTGGATTTTAGTTAAATTTCACTTTACAATTGACTACTTACAACATGGAAATTCAATGAAACTAAAACTTCAACACTAATAAAAGGCCTTTGTTGTTTATAATAATAGTTCTTAACGACAGTAATAAAATTTTCTAAGAATAGGGGCTTTACTTCAGCTCCAAAATGTCCATTTTCGATAAATTATGGAAGTTATTCGTAGAGTTGCACACTTTGTCTCGAATGCATGTATTGTAAGGACGGCTTGTCGTTAAAATATTACGATTCGTTTTAAGTTTAAATTGAATTCACAACCAAATACAAATACATGCGTATTATTATTTATGATCAATAAATACAAATGGCTATTATGATTTTGTATAATAACAATATCCAGTGCATACTAAAATATCACTCTATTAATTTATGAGATCCGGCAAATCATTTCAGAGAATATTTAGATAAATAGTTAAATGTGGGGATGCACTACATACGGTCCTGCCGTACCGCAAACATCCTCAGATCTAGTAATTACTTTCCACCAAGATAGAAGAAATGGCAGCAGAGGAGAGATGTTAAGCATTAGAAAGAAAACAATTATTTGACAATTCATTACCCTTGTTTTTTTTCCGGTGTACTTTTTTTTATAAAAATTAACGTTAGATATTCTTTATTTAACCTATATTAGCCAGTGAAATTATGGATATGAGTCCACTGTCTTTTGAATGTTATAACTTATTAAACTCTCTGACAAATTTCATTAGTAATTATACAAATATAATTTCTATTAAAATATTTGGGGCGCTCATAGAATCTACAACAAGTATTTATTTATTTGCTTTATCTTTTCTTCCTTTCTTATGCTTTTGAACTTTATAATAATGATGCATATAATAGTATTGGATTTAATTAATATAATTAGAACATTTTCTATTAATAATATCAATTAATCTTTTATTTTACATTTTAATCGAATATTATTGAATGTAAAATATTATGAAAGAAAACGAGAATAAAATTTATCGAAAAATACTAGAAAGCAGCAAGGTAGTTACGCAAATTTTGGCGCAAAGGAATCCCAAGTAAGGTTACCATTGCGCATAAAGTATAAACAACGGGCATTACGACAAACAACGGATCAGTTACACAAGAATTGTTGAAAAAAAAACGTAAGAATAAATAAATATGAAAACGTGGCTTGGATACATTTCAACATTTTCTAAAAGAACTAAATAATTTTTTTTCATCATATCCATATCTTTGTTTGTAATCGATTAAAATTGTTAATGGCTTATCGGTCTATTTAATACGCTCGCTCCGTTCCTGCCTGTTAAATATTATAATAATACTTAATTTTAGAATGACATTGTGTTCTTATATGTGTGTTCTATATACATACATACTTATTATATATATATATATATATATATACATTGTAAGATTCATTTTTTAAAGTTACAATAACTTTTAGATTTACTTCAACACATTATCTTGTTCAGCTTGATCTTGCGCGCTATTAAATAATACTAACCCATATGTATGTATTGTTATTCCTTCCAGAAATATCATATCTTAAGTTTGAGATTATATTTTTATGATTATTACAACACTAATGTTTACATATAGTTTAAACAAGTATTTTTTGTATGTACATATACATATATTTCCAATATGTATTTGTAAATATAAAACAAATTAAATATATATGAGAATATATTTACGAGAAACCAAGATATTAAAGAGGATAACATGTTATCGAAATAAACGTACAATTATTAGACTACGTTTTGATAAGAACTTCGGGATGTTTTATAATTTATGAAAAACGCAAATTTTTTGTACAATAAAAGGCTTTAATTTATTAAGAAAGTAGTCCCTCTAATTACGTTCTTTTATATCTGATATTAACAGTTCTTTAATGTATTATATTTTTTGCAACCTTTGATTTTTTTTAATTTTTAATTGGTCCAATTAAATGCAAATTTACAAAGTTGTTCATTAGTTCCAATTTGAAAAGAAAGTTCCTGATTTGGAGATATTATCTGTTAATAATAATAGCTTCATTGTCCAGCGATTTTAACCAACAGGACAATCTAAAGAATGTATAGCAAACGCCAAATAAGATGGCGTGAGGAGGAGGTGCGCAGAAGCTGTTTTTATAAACGTCCACGTTATATATTTTACTCTAATAAATCATTAATTTATTAAGTGAGAGATGTGTAGTTTACGCCACCCGCCTCCTATGGCATCTTGCAAATTGATGTTAAAACTAAATGCAAATCTCCCCAATACTTCTAATCCTGCGCGAACTTACCCCTCCGCTCGCCAACTTATCTGGCACTTGCTATACATAGGTATGTATGTAAATATTAATTAAAAAAATAATTAGAACTAATATAAAAAATGTAAAAATCAAAAAAGAATATATATATATACATATATGTATATATACAGGCTGATTCATTTTCGGCCCTCACCATGGGGATCTCGCTTATTATTGGAGATAGAGTATAGGTTTAAATTTGGCAAAGTTGTTAAATTTTGTGTTCGTTATACATCCGTAAAGAAAATAGACCTGTGACAAATGACCTTCGTTATTTAAAAAAAAAACGCGAAAACCCCATTTTCTTCTTTTACCTGTAGCACCGACATTTGGCCTTGTAGAGAAAATATAAAAACACATCCTTGTGGCCATTTCTAAACCTCTATCCAGTGGTGTACTCTAAATTTTTATACGACGTTTCGTTTCTTTCTGGCCATCATCAACTATCTAATTTCTTATAGGCGCCATATCGGATTTAGACATCTTCAGAAAGAGTTTTTTTTTCTGATTTCAACATGTACCACATGCTCACTAAAGTTTTTGACATTAGGTTTTATTTGAAAGAATAAATTATAAGATTAAATAAGGTAGCCATGGAATTTCAATCTGTCAAACATTTCATTTATTGTTCATTAATAATACAAAAATGTCATACACTAACGAAGAGAAACGAGATATAAGTATTTTTTATTCTTCGAACCGAAATTCAACAGTAGCGAGTACAAGATATCTACAATTATATCCAGAACGACATCGTACCATTTTTCTAGATCTCGACAGAAATTTGATCGAGAATGGATCGTTTACTAAGCCGCGTAATCGTCAAGACTACAGGAATTTAAATGAAAATCGACAAGATATTTTACAAATGGTAAATTAAAAGCGTGTTTTCAAATTTCATGTTAATCCTGTATCGTTTTGGAATAAACGTTTGGATGGGTATTTTGGCAAATCGTCTCTTAGGACCAGTTATGTATGAAAAACATTTAAATGTAGAAAGATATTTAAACATTTTACATACATACGTATCTGACTATCTTGACGACAATATCCCATTAAATCAATTACAATATTTATGGTGGCAACAAGATGGCACACCAGCACACAATGCAGCTGTTGTTAGAAATTTTCTTAAATCAAGAGTTTGCAAACCGTTGGATTGGAAATAGGGGAGTTGTTGAATGGCCTGCGAGATCACCTGATTTAAGTCCGCTAGATTTTTTTTATGGGGATATGTTAAAAATAATATTTATAAAGTAGATGCGCCACAAAACATTGAAGAATTACGAGACAGACTTCAGAATGCCTTCGATGCAGTTCCTAGAAGAACTATACAAAGGGCAGTACAAAATGCCAGAAGGCGTGCCCAATTGTGCATTACCGAAGATGGCCAGATAATTGAACATTTACTGTAATTGTTTATTGTTTACTTTTCTATGTATTTTTATTAATGTTTTTGTTATCTTGTACTCGCTACTGTTGAATTTCATTTCGAAGAATAAAAAATACTTATCATATCTCGTTTCTCTTCGTTAGTGTATGACATTTTTGTATTATTAATGAACAATAAATGAAATGTTTGACAAATTGAAATTCCAAAGGCTACCTTATTTAATCTTATAATTTATTCTTTCAAATAAAACCTAATGTCAAAAACTATAGTCAGCATGTGGTACATGGTTGATATCAGAAAAAAAACTCTTTCTGAAGATGTCTAAATCCAATATGGCGCCTATAAGAAATTAGATAATTGATGATGGCCAGAAAGAAACGAAACGTCGTATAAAAATTTAGAGTACACCACTGGATAGAGGCTTAGAAATGGCCACAAGGATGTGTTTTTATTTTTTCTCTACAAGGCCAAATGTCGGTGCTACAGGTAAAAGAAGAAAATGAGGTTTTCGCGTTTTTTTTTTAAATAACGAAGGTCATTTGTCACAGGTCTATTTTCTTTACGGATTTATAACAAACACAAAATTTAACAACTTTGCCAAATTTAAACCTATACTCTATCTCCAATAATAAGCGAGATCCCCATGGTGAGGGCCGAAAATTAATCGGCCTGTATATGTGTGTGTTTAGATAATTTCTTAGCCGTTTATTAAATAAATAAATTGATAAATTCTTGGAGTTTTCGGCTTTTATATTTAATATTTACAAATATTATCAGATTAGTATGTAGTTGCGAAGCAAGTGTGAATGTAAACATTGATGTCTACAAATTACAAAGCAAATCATACGAAATTTTTAAATGAAAAGTTTTGTCTACGTTGGGACTTGACTCCAACTTTGCGGTTTGCCGGACCGTTGCTTTACCACGTAAGCCACGATAGACCTCGGTTTAAGCTATTTGGAAATACATTATAAAGCAACAGCGCTAATGATTCAATTATCAGTTATTGAAAGTAAATGTTAAATTTGAAAGCCGAAGTCAGTTTTGAATGCAGATCTCAGTTATTGAAAGTTTGTATGTTATAGTAAATTAAATTAGTCGGCGATTTAAGGTCTGGTTTACTTTGATATATATATATGTATTTATAACAATCTTACATGTTTCGACACATAGTGTCTTTATCAAAGAAATTAAAAATATAGTATATCAATGTCAAACTTATATCTGTAGTTCTCATGGATAAAATATTCAAATAAGGTACATTCAAGTTTAAGAATAAGTCATGCCTCAGAACTTTCGATAGCAAGACGTCAATTGGCAACCCATGAGTTATTATTATGTCGCCTTGAACGAGATGGAAAACCACGGATATCTACTCGGACAGCCCAGTCAGGGATCTAAACACGAAACTGCCAGCATTACAAGCCAGTGTACAGATATATAAATAACATATGATAGATAATTATATAATAACAACATATATTCATGATGGTAAATTGCAGATCGTTACATTATTATGTTATAATATATATATATATATATACTGTTCGTAATCTGTAAATCTGAATGTAAACAACAAAGTTACAGCTTAGGGCGTTTTTTGTGTGACACCCGGTATAAATATTTCGACTTGTAATCTAAGACACAGTAAAATTATTCAATTCAGATTACGTACCCGAATATTTATATATTATAAAACAAGAGAAGAATTCAATTTAGAAGCGGTATTTTACAGAAATTTTGTTTGTGGAGAAAAAATATATACATATTTGTTTGAATCGTTACATGTACAACAAGTAACATACATAATGCCGTTTTGCCTATGCTTTGTCCAGGTTTAATAATCACTTGTAAAATATCATAAAAAAATCTCAAGCTTCTAATGAATATTTATATGAAATTATACATTTTCTAATGTATAATTTCAAGTGCGAATATCTCTATGTAGTATAACTTAAAGCAGTAATTAAATAATTAATTATAATTAATAATAAAGTAAATTAATTTATGTGGTGAGTTCCCTTTTTAACACTGCGATTCCCAATTGTAGAGGAGACGCCACTCTAAGATTTAAAAATCGCTGGGTTTAAAAGGAAAAATCTAAAAGTTTACTTCCAAATACACCTGCTGAAGTATATCAGCAAATACATTATTAAAAAAAGAGTTATTTTGTACATAATTATTTCTCAGTTTGGTTACTATATTTGTAATATTTATATTTAAAATTTAAGCAATTTTAACATGCATTTAATAAAGTGTGAGGCCTTCATATTTTTTTAAATCGTATTTTCGTTGCAATAAATTTCCTCACCTTACATTACATGTATTAATGTCTAGTATTCCAAATTATTAATAATTTGATCTGCGCCTAATATTTTTAATTGTATTGCCTTACAAATTATCAAAAATTTCAATACATATTCTTCTCAAAACACGACCTTCAATGTATAATAATAAAAACAGCAAATAATAAAACATGGGAAATAATTGTTGATAACATCTGTGACATTGAACTTGACACGAACAAAATAGTATGAAAATTACCTCCAGTGGATCTGACATTGAAACTTTATGAATATAGCTTTATGTCTTTTAAATATATACCTGTGCATATTAGTCGATTATTTTTTATTATAATTGGAAGTACTTCCTATACATTTGCAGAACATATGCCATCCATTCTATCATCATTAAATAATTCTATAATTAATAACTATGGATATAAAACTAATTTTAAAGTTTTAGATCCGTGAAGGACGCATTCACAAAATACGTATATGCTTTTTTAATCATTTAGATTTTTAGATTATACACGCTTCCAACAAGATAAATGTAGATAAAAACTCTAGAAACTGCAAATGATTTCCTATATGCTGTTTTGTAAGTATAGACTTTGATCGATTAAATCAAAACAATAAATTCAGATTAAGTGTAATGTCAAGGCGTTATTGGAATTCTAATTTCTTAATAAACACATGACCCCATACCGCAGAAAGATATACTATCATGCACTGTATACGTATTTCGAGAAATATGTTGTAATCTTTAGCAATCACGAGAAGCCGAGCCTTTTAAAATACATATAATTAGTTTCATCAAAATTTAAATCTAGTTTAGTGTTATTTCTGAATATAACAACATCGTTGCCGGAATACGTATATAGTTTAACATTTTTTGTGTGGCATTGATCGCTAAATTGTCTAAGTGTTTATAAAAAATAAAATATGGCGTAAACAACTTGATTTAATGGAAATTTAAAAGGAAAAAAACTCTACATCTTTACCTTATTATAATATAATCGTTATATGACAATTGTTTCTCCAACACAGTGGCTTTGTCAGGTACATACTAAAATAAGTTACAAACGGCATACATCAATGCAAAAAAAGTTAATATTATTTTATGACGTCTTTAAAATGAAAGAAATATACAAAATATTCGAGTTAATATGCAACCCATCTGGGTAAGCACATACGAGTACTATTGGAAACATGTTTACTAATAGAAATACAGTGAACTAAATGTGAATTTTTATTAATGTCTAAACGATCGCTTTAAATAAATAAATAAATTTATCGAAGGTGAGGAATTTAAATTAACTAATCATTAAGTAAAATTTATGATTGTTTTAATTAATTAATTTCTAAGCTTTCCAGTAAATTAAATTTTATGCCCTTATTCTGTAAATGTAAAATTTCAAAATCATTTTTCAATTATTTAAAAAAAATTTCAATAATAGCATATTGTCAATTAAAGTATCTGTATATTCGTTATTAATTGTTATTTGTTTCATTGTTTCAAAAATAAATTTTGAACGTTAAACGATACCAGTTTTTCATTATGAGATTTATTAATTAATTCGTATGAATTTTATATACTATACTGTAGCTTAAAATTTATAGATTTAATAATGATATAATGACAATAACTATTTTAGATATTTCCACAGCATGTTGCAGAAACATAAGAAACAAGTGATCTGATGGGCGAGTTTTGTTTATGTAATTTAATCAATTTCAATATAAGATATTTTTAGATAAACGTAAGTTGCATAATTGATGTTATTGGTTTTCATAAAATTTTTTCACGTCTTTCTTAGAAATAAGTTGTCATTAGTTGTCCTGATATATCTAATAAATCTAGGAATTTTTCTTGCATACATAATATAAAACACATAATTTATCGAACAATGACTGTGCAAACAGGATACTTGAGATAATCAGGATCATTAACATGTTCTCTATGGTTCTAACCCCCTCCTTAAGTACGTTCATAAAACCAGTCACATAGCATTATTTCTTAATTTTACAAGTATAATTGTAAACGTGAGTTGGAATCTAATTCCATTATTTCTACAAGGGAGTATCCAGTTGTAAGTAGAAGCTAGCCCAACTAAAGATATTTCTAATTTTTTAATTTTATTATATAAATAAATACTACCATGTTTTACAAAGAACGAGAATGTAATAGGCAAAGGAGATATCTTTGAAAAATACCCACTTCTATTTCTAAGATATCATACTACTTTAAATATACATAAAAAGTATTAAGAATTTTTTTTCAGTTATCTCTCTAGTTAACTCATTAATTAATATCGAAATATTCAGTAATTCCCTATTTATTTCTATACTTGTTATCCAATTTGAAGATTCCCTTCCTCCAGAGACGAAGTAAACTATTTGTTTCATTTACCAATGGGGCATTTTTTCTAAAATGCAAGAAACGTTAATATTTATAATCTATGCACCTTCTTAATATGTATTTCAAATTTAATTCAGAGAATATCCAATAATCGATAATAGAAAAACAGATCAAAATACTCATCAGTATATGTAGGTCACAAAACCGTGAGAATTAACACAAAGTGATGTATCGTTACGTAACGGTTATCTGCCTAATTATTCGCTTTTTAATTGATTAGTAACAGAATGCCATTAAATCAAACATAAAGTTCACATAAAGATAATAATTTTATATGTTTGAATGAAACAGTATAACATAAACATGGAACAGTGCGATCGATATTATCGTCGACTACCGAGACCACCAAGATACAAACGACATCCTCCTATTTGTTAAGCAAGATGAATATAAATTTATTTTAAATTTCGCAAAATAAGAATTTTGGTCTAGTGGATAAGTTACTAGACTATGAATCTAATGAACCGGGTTCAAATCCTGGTCTAGCCAGGCGTTTTTTCGGTCCCAGCTCGATTTAGGCTGACAAATCAACTAAAGAGTTTTCGTCAAATATCTTCAGCAGAAGGATAAGACAGAGAAATCCCCACAAAGGGTCTTTTATGCGATAATAACACGACATTAAAATGATATTACCAGCCTTGCGCGATACGAAGACGTGCACGTCATTTATTGAACTTTCAGCATGACAAATCTGTAGCAAATAAAATACCTGATAAAATTCAACGTTAATATCGCCGTATAAGTTTGTAGGACTGAGAAAGAAGCATCCAATGATGACAAATTTGTCTATTGATCATTTGGCAAATAGTCATTTATTTTCCTTGTTGTTTGTACGTTTTTATTAATTTCCACCGTTTTTATCTCGTTTTTATTACAAACAGTTATTCGTATAACTAAAGTGGAATTATTCGCTTACGCAATAATGCCGAAACCGTTCGCTAGCAAGAGTAAATCGCTAATTGCAGCTACAATCGCGTATTTTAAGGAAAAACGTGATAATGGTATAACTATAATGAATTACATTATAGCGTGTATCTGCAGCATTATGTGCAAGCCTTACAACTGTTAGCAGAATCTCTACTGATGTTGTAAATGGCAATACACTGGTCAGCCCTAAACGAAAGCATGGCGGGAAGATAGTAATTCATATTGACAACTTTACCGAGTATGGACTGACTGGACGTTCCATTGATAATTCAAAAATAATATGGGAAGGGCATTGAATACAATTTTATCTGAAACTTAGCAAAACATTCATCATACGGAAAAACTAGTACAAGAATGGTGGGATAGGGAAGTGGGTATAGATCGCGATGAACCTCCTGAATTTTTTATTAATGTTGGAAATGAAAGTAACGATGAAGAGAGTTCATCACACTGATGTGTTTTTATCTTTATTAATACAATTAATGATCATTAATATACTTCTCTACTACGTTTGGTTACTATTGATGAAAGGTATTCCATATTGTAGTATTTGTGGATAAATAAATTGCATCTGTTTCTATTTCATAAAATCATTAAAAAAGCAGTTTTCTTTATTAAATGCAAAGATTATATCTGATAAATAACCAAAGGTATAAATAATAAAGGTATTAACTAATATGTGTGCATCAACTTCATTTGCATATATTTTGTTATGAATTATGACTTCAAGATAACCTATATTAGAGAATCATTATTCATTACATAACAAAGATGCACATTTTGCTACACTGTGCAAAGTGATCAATGACGTGCACGTCTTTGTATCGTGAACGGCCTATACATACTATATTACTGTCTTAAGCCTTATATCATCATGTTTCCATGATTTTCATGATGTGGATGATGTGGAAAACTCGAACTAAAGTGAAGCCAAAAAATGGTATCTCATCGCTAGGTACTAATATATACGTACATAGAGGCGAGCGTCGTACAGCGCTTTCTATCGGCGTCTCCCATTGGCCAGTTAGACATAACGCGCTACCAGGGTATGGAGGGAATGTATGGGAATACGATATATAGAATGGTTCAACAAATGTCCGTAACACCCACACAACTTACTGAAATAGTTCGATATAGTTGAATAGTTGAAAAGTTCGTACGACTTTTGGTCATCGTGAAGTGCCTTTTCGCACAGTTGTAGTGGATTTAATTTGAGCGTCTCGGATGAGTTAGTGATGTAAAGACTCCAAATCGTATTTGTCCGGTCAGGTCAACAGAAAATATCGCCGCTCTACTTGAGAGGGTGGCGGACAACCCAGGTTTGTCCATATCGAAACCATCAAAGAAATAAGGCATATCACAAGCTAGTTTGCACCGCATTTTGCATAAAGATCTTAGTCTACATGCTTATAAGGTTGCAGTTGACACAAGAATTAAAGCCACAAGAACACGCACAATGTCGTATATTTGCTGACTGGTTGTTGGAAATGCATGAACCAGATCGTGATTTTTCAAACATAAATGATGAGGCTCTTTATCATCTGTCTGGGTACGGAAATAAGCAAAACTGTCGCATCTGGCTCAGAAAATCCAAGGGAAATAGTCGAATAACCTTTCCATCCACAACGAGTCACAGCTTGCTGAGGTTTTTTTGCTGGCGGTGTCATTGGGCCATGTTCCTTGGGCTCTTGGATTATTTTTTATGGGGGCACCTTAAATCATTGGTGTACAAAACCCATATTGAAAGTGAAGAGGATCTACGAAATAGAATCGTTAATTCATGTGGAATAATAAAAAATACGACAGGTATTTTCCAGAGAGAGTGCGTAATTCAATTGTGAGGCGGCTAGATAGTTGTATTGAAGCTCACGAGGGCCATTTCCAACACTTGATTTAGTAAAATTGGTTAGTTTAGTTGTTACAAATATTAAATATAGAATTTTTTTGTTGTAGTTACTATTATTATTAATTAAAAAAAAAGTAAATTTCCTAAAGAAAATTTTTTATACCGATTAAAAAAAAACACTATGTCTTGGAACACTGTATGAATTTCATCTTAAAATCACTCAAAGAATCGACCCTTAAAGTTATTGCATGTATTTAATTAACACGATGTATAGTAGCCCTGTTTTATTCTACCTTAAAATGGAAGATTATGGCTATCAGTGTGAACTTGGAATGGAAACTTTATTCACTTCAGTTACATTTACCTGTTAGGACAATATTAACAATCCTTGCTTCTGAAAACGATTGTGTGACCTGAACAAGCCTCAGCCAAGAATAAACAAAGAGAAAGACAGTTAAAATAAATGCGTTATCTACTCTTTCCGTAGATAAGATAAAAGCTCTTGCCACACCACATTAATTCTAGGTTATTAAGCGCTTAATTTATCTAAGGGAAATCTAAAAAATTTGATTAAACTATTATTAAAATTAATGCAATTATTATAATATTGAAATTGAGAAAAAATTAATTAAACCGTTTGTCTCATTCCGACAGTGTTATTTAAAAATTTAATACTGGTCCACTATTATTAAATTTTAAATATTTCCGATTTGAATATTATAATTACATCGTACGTAAATTAACGTACCAAGCGCGTGTATATATACATTACATACACATGTTCAATATATGGAATAGTAGGTTATTGAGCGAAGCCATAGCAACATTTAAAATCCCCCAGCAATTTTTTTCTGGTTTTACAAGGTTGCGTGCGAATTACGTACAGCCGTTTCATTATTATCTAGAGGAAATCCCGGGCTTCGGAACTATTAATTATAAACAGAAATGACATGCTAAGTAAAGGACGGAAGCAGTTTACGATATCAATTATTTACAAACAGTAATAATCGATCTCCCCAACATTTATGGATAACTATATAATTGAATTCCTGTCAAGGATTGGATTCGATATTACCTCTTATTATTTTATTGATACAAAATTGTCAATCCACTTATTTAATATAAATGTTGTGAAACATTAATGCCTCCCCTTCCCCATCGCCTCGTTACGACTACCTTCTAATCTTCTAAAATGGATCTATCGCTTTCATATATGTAAACACTACTAGTGTAAAGAGAATCGCTTTTGTGTAATACAAAAAGAATGTTCAAAAGGAAACTATTTATGAATTTATACGCATAGATCTAAACCAAGCTTCAACTAAATATTTTTATTTGTTTGTACGTGAATAATAAAACTGATTTTTAAAACGTTTTATATAAAATCATTTTCCTTTGAATTTTATATTGTGCATTCTTTCTATCTATATTTCTACTACCGCTAAACCACAGAATAACTAGAAGTGATGCCTTTGATGTTCTGGTGTTCGTTTTTAGGACCTTAAGCCCATTGTAATACAAATCGCTATTTCCAATATTGTGTTAACGTATTTGAAGTATTTAGAGAACTTAAGCGTTGAAACACTTGTATTTGAAGAACATAGGGTGATTAAGTATTAATAAGAATACTGTATAATCGTTTAAATTACAAATCTTTTTCTGCTAATTACGTTGTTTTATCTAATTTTTCCTAAATATATTTTTTTAAGTATCGTATGGCAAATCTAAAACTAACTCACAAAGACAAATACGAGGGCGATTCGTGAAATAAATTGCCTTTCAACCTAGTGAGTGGACGAGTGGGCATATTGGCGCGATCGCAGCGCTGAGGTGTAGTCTGGTTCAGCATGAGTCTGGCAGTGCTACTGCGAGAATTGTTCGGATATTCTTTCGTGCTATTTTGGTCGTTAAAAATGGCTAATGCAATTGAAAATCTCGCCGACTGCTAACTGCGTACTGTTATCCGATTTCTTTGTGCAAAGAACATGAAGGCTGCTGAGATTCATCGTGAACTTTGTTCTGTTTACAGTGAAAATGTCATGAGTGACAATACGGTTAGATGGTGCCATATCTTTTGAGAAGGACGAACTAATATCCAGAGTGGAAGACCAACTGTTGTGACGAACGAACTTTTCACATGATTCACAATCACAGAACTGACTATCTTTTTTGCTCAAATTCCACATACAGTTTTATACAGGTTGTTACTGAACATTTACGATACAACAAATTTTGTTCACGATGGGTGCCAAAACTTCTTACTTTCTTACGTGCTAAAACAAAGAGAATGGGATCGGCCCTAAATTTTCTGACACGTTACGATGTTGAAGGTGAAGATTTCCTCAGGCATATCGTAACAGATGATGAGACATGGGTCACCTAGCCTTGAGACGCAAAGACAGTCAATACCGTGGGGTCGCCCTAACTTGCCTACGAGGAAACCTTTAAAGTGCCGTCAAACTTTTTCTGCGAGCAAAATCATGATCACTGTCTTTTGGGACACAATAACTAAACGGAAGTTACTTTGCGAATCGCCCTTGTATATTAAAGTATAAACTAGTAAAGAAACTTCATAAATATAAATACATATTAACAAAATTCTTTACAATACAAATTTGTTGTATATATTAGTAAACATTAAATTCTCAACAATTAAATGTTCTCTTTCCGCTAAGTCTATCTAGTAGGCGATGATATTTTCCGACAAATTGTGTTTGACACTTTCAATCTAGTTGTTTACCAGTTTGGTTATACAGTAGTCAAATATACCTGATTGTAAGCTACATAAGTTTAAAGTAATCCTTTCGCCAATAAGTCATGGAACTGAACCAAGGAGCATTATCGAACTGTGGTTTTTTACAATTTCAAGCATGACTTAAGCTGTAAAGAATATTTTGAGGAAATTAATCAAGTGTTTGGTGACAAGTCGTGTTCCTTCGCTACCGTAAAGCGGTGGTACAATGACTTTCAACGCGGTCACCTTTCCGTAAATGACAGTTTTCGAGTTCTTCATATTGGTCTTTTTCGGAACATGATTGAAGAGGACCGGCATGCTACTGTCAGAAGCGTTCAAGCAACTTTAAAGATAGCTGTGAAAGCGATTAACATTATTTTACAGAAACATTTGAAAGTCCGTAAACTTTGTTCTCGGTGGATTCCCCACAACTTGACTTCAATTCACAAAGAAGACGTGTGGGATGGTGCAGATCTACAATAGATCGCTTTGACCGTGGATCGTCTCATTTGGTGTACAACATCATCACAGGTAATGAAACATTGGTATACTGCTATGATCCCGAAAAAAAGAAACAATCGTTAGTTTGGGTCTTTGAGAATGAGTCAGCTCCAACAAAAGTTGTTCGTGAAAAAGGCCGAAACAAGAAGATGGTCGCCACATTTTTTGGAATTACTAGGCATGTTTCCACTGTAGCAGTGGATGATAGAATGGTACACTACAGTTTGTTTGCCTTAGGTTCTCCAAAATGTGCGCGAGAAACGTCCAAGAGAAAGGATCATCTCGCATCAAGATAACGCTCGGGCCCACACTGCCGCTTGAACAACTGATTATTTTAATACCCATAACATAGAAATAATAGGTCATTCACCGTATAATCCAGACCTAGCACCTAATCACATCTTCATTTCCACGGGTAAAGAATAAATTATGGGGTTTACGTTCTACATCGGCATAAGAAGCGGCTGTTGATGCCTTTAAAAATGAAATAAACTAACTACGGTAAGAAGATTGGAGAAAATGTTTCCAAGATTGTTTTTCACGGATCCAAAAATGCATCACATGACTGTGGAGGAGAATACTTCCAAAAATTATAAATAAACGCACCGTCCATAAGCTCCCGATTTTAAACAAATAGCAGTGAATACCAATTTTTCCCTAGTGATAGTAGACACATATTGAGGAAGGAACAATTAAGTTTAGTTCAAAGTTTCGAATTTCAGACCTGGTTCGAATCTCACATGAGTACATTTCGCAATAAAAGAAATAGGAAAACATATCAGATATGAGTTTGGCAAGAACTGGCCATTTTCAGGGTTAGCCTGAACACGGCAGTAGATAGACTACCGAAACGTCGGATTATTCAAATCCTACAAACGATGGAAATAGTCCAAACAACTACTCAGTTAGTCATCCATCGTCAACAACTTCTCTTTATGGTACCTAACTACGAAAATAAACAAAATTCCAAACCATTCTTGAACTTGTTTTCAAAATGAGCGATTAGATCTCAATTTCACAATTTTGCCTATTTTGTTATTCTGTGGTCTAACTCAATGAGAATTTTACTTTTAGAGATTTTTAAATCTTATAAAGCGAATCACCTTTTCCTAAATGATTGCCCCAATGATTTCCGATTCTGTATAATTCGTAAACACCACAGCAAACATAATACAGCAACCCAACTTTTAATATTCTTTCACGGAAACTAAGCTTTCTTAATGTTGGATGTTAGTACTTGTAAATAAAATAATCTCTTCATGTTACATTTTTACATTTCTGTTTAAGTAATTGTAACATGTGTTCATTTGAAAAGTCAATCTAGGTTACTTTGAAATTTTGATAGAATAAGACGCAAATATATTAGTATGTGTTTGTTGTTCCGTAAACGAAAATCCAAATGACATTTGATAATGTCAATCACAAATATCAGTTAGTGCATAAAATAATCGTGCATCGATTCTGGTTTAAATAAATTGCTTCTCAGTTTTAAAATGACTTCACTTTAGAACATATAAAATTTTTTTAGTCCAGGCTTATTTTCGAAGTGGTAATAAATACCTATTATTTCTTATTTATTTGTATGTATGAAACTGTCAAAATATACGACTTCGTAGGTTAAGTAGTAAATTTTAATTTACGACATACTTCAAAATGTTCTCAGTAAATCACATGCGACTAGATTGACTTTTCAAATGAACACTTCTTATTTTATCTTTCACAAATATTAAAAGCTTTTTTTTATTGCTAATTGTTTTTTTTTTGTACATAACTACCATAATATATTACTTATACTTTATTGCATTGAAATTAATTATAGCCATAACAGATTATTTATCAGATTTGTTACATTATTTTTTATCTAGTGTTTAGATTTTTATCATTTATTGACTAATAGTGAACATCTGCCAATTTAATTACAGGTTCAAGTGCTCAATTGTTTATATATTCGTGAATTATGTTTTGCGTAACAATCATTTTATGACCATTCGTTTTGACCTCTTTAATTATCAAATGCAAGTTTATTTTGAAATTATTATTTAAAACAAAAACATTGTCAATAATATCAGAAATATTATTAAAAATCTGGTTTGGTTAGGTTCGTGATATTAACATTTTTCAATGAACAACGTTCTGTTCTCCCTTGCTTTCTTTTTGTAACTAGGTTGTATGCAGTTGTTGCAGTGAATTTGGTCTATCCCAGCATCATGTACTGACGAGTCTATAGTAAGACGAAACACGTGTCTGCATGTTAGCAATTTTGACAGGAACTTATATTCTGTTCTCCATGCCCGAAAAACATTATTAAGAATATTTTTTGCGTGTAAATACCTGTATTTACGCAAATGACAGCCACATCGAATATCTCCTTTAAACATTCCATCTGCTTCACGCAAATTTGCCCTTTTTAGGGCAAAAAATTGTCATTAAAAAAAGAGGCAAATAGAACACACATTCGGTTAAAATTACAAATGTAATTTATTATTTCTTGGCGTAAATTTAATATTAGATTAAATTACAAATTCTATATCAACACAAATCTGTTATACAGTTTCAAATTTTTAAAGAAACTCGATATTGTATTTTTTCAGGATATTACAAAGGTGACCTACCATTGACTTACTTATAAATAACAACATAACAGGTGATGCATAAGAAAATTTAGATCTAGGAAATGAATGAATACAAAACTTTTCATACAAAGACTCCTTACATTATTGAAATGTGAAAAGGATTTTTGGTGAACTTGAACAATTAAATACCTATTTGTTTGTTGGATCGACAACATGTAAACATATAATTTCTATTTATTTAGATTCGATCTGAATACAGGACCGTATTTGAAAAGTTTGCGTTCCTAAATTTCCGCAAAAATTAAAGTTTCGAGAGAATAACTTTTTTTGTAGTTTTGAATTGCTGTCGTATGTATCTATTATATATTACTGTACGTCGGAATATTTCATTTACACCCTGTATAAACCAAGTACCATTTCAAAAAACATATTGATGTATTTGAGCAGTTTCATAAATTGATAAATAAGTTGCTAAACCTCCTTAGGTTACAAATAATTCATATATGCATACACATTCTGTATCTGTACACATGGAAATACACCTCGTATTTTACTAACGGTCACTTCAACAAAAGACACGTGTTTCTGTCTTACGACGTCATCAGTCTGGCTAATGAAGTAATGTTTAGCGGCTCGCCCTTCGGAACAAATTTTGTCAGATGGCACCAGACCAACTCGTGACATCCGACGGGCAACAGAAACTACGACGATAATAGGGATTTCCTCTCGGCAAGCGCCATCTGATAGAAAATTTGCTTTTGTTCGGGACATCTGACGGACAAAAGAGACTACGCTGGTAATAGCGATTTGCTCTCGACAAGTGCCATCTGATACAGCAAAATTTGCTTTTGTTCTGAAGGGCGAGACCCGTTAATCGCCATTTCATTAGCCAGACTGATGATATCGTAAGATGTCTTTGGCTGAAGTGAACGTTGTTAAAACAGGTGTATTTCCTCGAGTACAGATACATACTGTGTATGCATATAATGTGCCTTCAAAAACTTTCCTCATTAGAGACGGCCATGCTCATTCAAAATTATACGTTTGTGACAGATTACGTACACTGTCACTAACCATTATCAAAAGGCATGGCCATCTCTAATGAGGAAAGTTTTTGAAGGCACGTTATGTATCATTTATGACTCCCATATTATTTTAATATTTTTATTGCATTTTCATCATAAAATTATTATTTTACTTAAAATCAGAATGAAAGAGAAGATCCTTAAAATATGAAAACATCATAATTTAGAAGCATCAACTAATAAAATAATTATTAACTTATCACTAGTTATCACATCTAGATCATATATAATAATCTGAGAAATAAATAAATACCTCTTTTCCGTTTGTAATTTTATCGATCGCAGTCAGATAATTATTTGATTTCATTCTTGGAAATTCATGGAAATTGGCGTCCTCTAGATTAAAGGACATTATAATTATCGCAAACACTCGTAGAATTTCACATGTTAATAATTGATTGCCCAATTTTAATTTTTTATTATGCATCAATTTTTAATGTGTTACCCGTTTAACATGATCATAACATTTAGAATCAATTTATTCAATTGTAAATAATAAATAGATGTAATTAGCCTAGAATATGTAAATTGTGGCTTTAATATTCAATTTAAATGAAATTACTATATATTTATATACATTCCGTAGCCATTAAATTAGAATTACATTACATATTTATAATTTTGGTATAAAATATAAACAGGCAATTATTTTTTTTAATTATTATTACTAAAAAAAAGAACGATGTTTATGTGTACATGAGCTAATATTTTGTATAACAATATCAGAATAGAGGCTATTATTATAATAATAATATATATGTAATCATGTGTACTAATTGTATTATCCCCATCCTCTCATTATATTTTTTATTAAATATTTCTACTTCTTATATGGCAAAATAAAACGAATTTAACGATTTTAAACGAAATCTCTCTTAACACTAAGACATGTGTCTCACTTAGAGTATGTTATATTTTGTTTTATAAAGGCGATCACTAGACTCGGCAAAGAGGGGCAAGTATAAGCTTTATAAGGTTAGTACTTCCTACAATAGTCATTCTTTTTCAAACAACAGCCATCTATACGTCGGGTCGGGTACTTCTCATAACTTTTTAATTCATATATACAGTTAAGCTCACATAAATCTAGTATAACCTAACTTGTCAAAATTGTCAAAATTTTGTAATATTGCTTAGTGTTTATTGAACTTTTTTTGAAAGACAAGTCAAATATCAAGTATTTTTTAATCCAATTTAGAAAACACGATAAACTAATACTTAATTGATCCTCCATTCGCATCAATTACTGTTCTTAACCTTCTAGGTACAAAATCAATGAGACTTCTAAAAAATTAGGTTTTTCAACAATGTTCCCCGGTATTTTCAATAGATTTCCATAATTATTCCCTATTAGTAAATCTTATAAGAGATCTATGAATTTGCTTTGTCATTTTTTGATTTTCTCTCAAATATTAAAGCAAATTGTGATCTGTATCAGTTAATATTCTTTTCCTCGTTTGCGACATATACTGCCTTTATTTTCCCATCTTTTTTAACTTGTAGTACTGTAGATTTGTTCAAATGAAATTCTTCTGCGACTTGTTTAATGGTGCAACTTTCCAAATTTAACAAAATTTGTACTTTGTCTGCCGGAGTCAGGTTTCTTGCCATTTTGGATATCAAAAAGTGGGAAATGTCATTTTGACGTTACAAGAATGAATTACTTTTAAAAATTACAAGAGACTTCGGATTCATATGCTGTTCATCCAATTGGATTTTGCATAGGTAGGAATAAAAATCTACTATTAATAATTTCTATATTAAATGGCTATGCTAACATAAGCCAGAAGTACCAGATCCGACGTATAGATGGCTGTTCTTTTTGAAAATAGTACCTACCTTATTAAGCTTAAACTTGCCCCTCTTTGCCGAGTCTAGCGATCACTATTTAATGCTTCATTGCATTGCAGTAAACCATGCAATGTAAGAAGATCATAACGATCAAATTCACTTTTATTTTGAACGAAACAAAATAATAACGAATGGACTGGACTATTAACTATTCTATTAGACATATAGCAATAAAAAATATAATAGTGGGTTTTTAAAGGCGATCCGGCTTCGAAGAAGGTAAGGACGGTGAAATCGGCAAGATTATGGGCAGTGTATTTTGTGATGCACGCGGAATCATCTACATCGATATACTTGCGCAGTTTCGATGGCGAAAATCATCGCTAAAATTCAAATTATTGCAACATCCACCGTATTCACCAGATTGGCCCTCAGTGACTTTGTTTTATTCCCAAACTTAAAAAAATGGCTCGGCGGAAAACGATTCACATCGAACGATGAGGTCATGACTCCGAAATCCTACTTTTTGGTCGGTTTAAAAAAAGTTGGAGAAACGCTGGGAAAAGTGTATATAGCTAAAAGGACACTTGAAAAATAAAAAAAAAATTATTAAATAATTTGTTTTTGTATCTGTTTCTAAATAATTATTGAATCAATTTTATGAAATATTTTGAATTCCAATTTATTATATTATTTATTTTTGAGGTAATACTTTTACTTGCATTACAACAGGTTATTATAATAAAATATTATTATAATAAACAGATACATTACTACAGTACGTCCTATGAAGGCTACTTAACTTTGAATTTCGAACAATCTACATACGTCCTAATGAGGCTATTGCACCTTTCTTTAGCGTTTTTTATCGGTGTTAATACACTTTTAATTAGTTACCCATTTGGCGTTTCCAAATATTTTTATTAGTAGGAAAATTAAGGATAAATGCCGTTTCCTTTTTCTTACCTCGTGTCTAGCTTCGTCATTTAACACGCGAACCAATAGAAAATTATCTAAAGTCTAATACAGTATGTTTATATATATATATAAATCAAAAACATTTCATTTGTTCTCTATAGACTCACAAACTAAACTTTCCTTATGTTGTGTGGAAGGATATTTTCATATTTTTTTTTTCCAAGTTTATCGGCAAATACTAAAGAATTAACAATATGTGAAACATGAATTTCTATAAATAATAATGCAATTTTAAATCATTATATAAAAACCATAACAACGTGACATATAAAATATGACAGTACAAAATATAATACTAGTATAGGATCACTTTTTATAATTACATATAATTGAAGTTTATATTTAAAAAAAAAACTCTTTGAAAAATGCCATAAGTGCCGAAACATGTAAGACTTAAAGTATCTTAAATAAATAAATATTCAATTAAAACAGACCTTAAATCGCCAAATAAAGAAAATCTCGTATGCATATATGTACTGTTGCGGCCCTTGAAAACTCAGACACTCGATTTTGATGGCAATGTCATATTTGACAAATCCATAGTCAGTCTATTTTTTAAAATGCCGCAATTATCAGAATTACAAAATTCTATTATCAAAACTAAATACTAATTTTGAAGTAAATTTTTTTATTCTAACATTCGAAATGATATTTTTGAAATTTAAGTAAAGCAGGATGCTATCTGCAGTTTTGTTAATAATCTTTTTAAATTTACTATTTTTTGCAATATATTTTGCATTCTACGCCAATAATTGGTTTGAGTAGCGTTTAAAGAAAGTTTACACAAATGTTTTTGTAGTTAAGTGTCTGGGTTTTCAAGGGCCGCAACTGCATATATGTATACTATTTTCAAGTTGTCTCTTAACAATTGTCATTATGGTGAGCAATGCATTTTTGTCTGCGAGCACAATTATCGAATTGCTATGTGTGATTACAACAGCTGGAAATTATCAATCCTCATGTGCATATGTAGCACGTTCGCAAATTGGGAAACCATCTGCTCTGTTTGTTTATGCACCAGATGAAATAACTCGACACTATTTACTATACCATATTATCTAAACTGAGCTGCTTTGACTTGTTTGCTTCAATAATTAGCCCGATAGCTTCCTGTCTTTATAATCGTTCCTGTTACATCTGCTATAATAACTTTTATTCCTTTACTATGTGGGACATCTTTTTTGTGTTGCATATAGTCAACGTTTGCAGTTTACCGACCATATTTTATCTATATGCAATTCCGCTTTATGCATATTGAATTTCGTTATTTGATTCTGCCGAAAATTGCAAATCTAATTACGTTGAAGATGCTGTATTTTACAATGAGTCGTCCCAAACTTGAATATGTGTCAATTATTTGACACCTCTATCATCTTTGTCACAATTTACTGATCGAGAGAGTGCAGAGAAGTTTTTAAAATATTTTACTTATAAATCGTATGATAGTCCTGTCAGTGGTTCTGACTATCAAGAATTGCTACAGCAACACCGTTTTGTCCCACTTTCTAATTGTAAAGAGATCCTCAGTTCTAGTTTTATGATGGAGCCAGTTTACATTGGCATTGGTGCTTGGAATTTACTCTCCGCGGTTGACATTATGTTGCCAAAATATGGAAGTAGATGAAGTGAAACATTTGCCGAAGCCAGAGCTAGAATAAACTTGTTTGGCAAAGCACTTACTACTTAGATGGCTTAAAATGTAAAAAAAAATTTTCCAAGCTTTTTAATTCATCCACTGCAATTAACTACAACTAAACTTTAATAACACTGGCGACACCAGACAAAAGTGCAAAATACCAAGCTCAAAATTTTCGTAATAATACTCTTAACGATTTTATTTAGTAATTAATCCTCATAACCTTGCTCTTCTTTTGAAACAAAAGAAAAAAATAGGCCAGCAAGTACATGAAGGAAGAAGGAAATGAAAAAGAAATGTCAAAAAAACATATAATCCCTAAGAATATACAAAGAAAATTTTATTTTTTTAAACAGTAAAATTAGGTAAAATCCACATTAATTAACGAATTTTTAAATTTCGTCTTCATTTAACAGCAATTATCCTTTTAAAAGGTTGTAAACGAGTTAGTAGGGTTATACTCGCAAAAATAGACATGATTCTGAAACTCATTAAGTTTTTACATGACTGTAATAAATATCTAAATCTATAATAAAAAATAACTGGTTAGAAGCATTCGATATATTTAATATTGCTCAGCTCGATTTATTTCAATTTCGGGGAGGTGTGAAACGAAGCATTAAATTTACTTAGCCGGAAACCGGTCTTTCACTTGGAAAAACGTGTTTTCTACTTCATTTTTTTAATTATTATTACTAAAAAAAAGAACGATGTTTATGTGTACATGAGCTAATATTTTGTATAACAATATCAGAATAGAGGCTATTATTATAATAATAATATATATGTAATCATGTGTACTAATTGTATTATCCCCATCCTCTCATTATATTTTTTATTAAATATTTCTACTTCTTATATGGCAAAATAAAACGAATTTAACGATTTTAAACGAAATCTCTCTTAACACTAAGACATGTGTCTCACTTAGAGTATGTTATATTTTGTTTTATAAAGGCGATCACTAGACTCGGCAAAGAGGGGCAAGTATAAGCTTTATAAGGTTAGTACTTCCTACAATAGTCATTCTTTTTCAAACAACAGCCATCTATACGTCGGGTCGGGTACTTCTCATAACTTTTTAATTCATATATACAGTTAAGCTCACATAAATCTAGTATAACCTAACTTGTCAAAATTGTCAAAATTTTGTAATATTGCTTAGTGTTTATTGAACTTTTTTTGAAAGACAAGTCAAATATCAAGTATTTTTTAATCCAATTTAGAAAACACGATAAACTAATACTTAATTGATCCTCCATTCGCATCAATTACTGTTCTTAACCTTCTAGGTACAAAATCAATGAGACTTCTAAAAAATTAGGTTTTTCAACAATGTTCCCCGGTATTTTCAATAGATTTCCATAATTATTCCCTATTAGTAAATCTTATAAGAGATCTATGAATTTGCTTTGTCATTTTTTGATTTTCTCTCAAATATTAAAGCAAATTGTGATCTGTATCAGTTAATATTCTTTTCCTCGTTTGCGACATATACTGCCTTTATTTTCCCATCTTTTTTAACTTGTAGTACTGTAGATTTGTTCAAATGAAATTCTTCTGCGACTTGTTTAATGGTGCAACTTTCCAAATTTAACAAAATTTGTACTTTGTCTGCCGGAGTCAGGTTTCTTGCCATTTTGGATATCAAAAAGTGGGAAATGTCATTTTGACGTTACAAGAATGAATTACTTTTAAAAATTACAAGAGACTTCGGATTCATATGCTGTTCATCCAATTGGATTTTGCATAGGTAGGAATAAAAATCTACTATTAATAATTTCTATATTAAATGGCTATGCTAACATAAGCCAGAAGTACCAGATCCGACGTATAGATGGCTGTTCTTTTTGAAAATAGTACCTACCTTATTAAGCTTAAACTTGCCCCTCTTTGCCGAGTCTAGCGATCACTATTTAATGCTTCATTGCATTGCAGTAAACCATGCAATGTAAGAAGATCATAACGATCAAATTCACTTTTATTTTGAACGAAACAAAATAATAACGAATGGACTGGACTATTAACTATTCTATTAGACATATAGCAATAAAAAATATAATAGTGGGTTTTTAAAGGCGATCCGGCTTCGAAGAAGGTAAGGACGGTGAAATCGGCAAGATTATGGGCAGTGTATTTTGTGATGCACGCGGAATCATCTACATCGATATACTTGCGCAGTTTCGATGGCGAAAATCATCGCTAAAATTCAAATTATTGCAACATCCACCGTATTCACCAGATTGGCCCTCAGTGACTTTGTTTTATTCCCAAACTTAAAAAAATGGCTCGGCGGAAAACGATTCACATCGAACGATGAGGTCATGACTCCGAAATCCTACTTTTTGGTCGGTTTAAAAAAAGTTGGAGAAACGCTGGGAAAAGTGTATATAGCTAAAAGGACACTTGAAAAATAAAAAAAAAATTATTAAATAATTTGTTTTTGTATCTGTTTCTAAATAATTATTGAATCAATTTTATGAAATATTTTGAATTCCAATTTATTATATTATTTATTTTTGAGGTAATACTTTTACTTGCATTACAACAGGTTATTATAATAAAATATTATTATAATAAACAGATACATTACTACAGTACGTCCTATGAAGGCTACTTAACTTTGAATTTCGAACAATCTACATACGTCCTAATGAGGCTATTGCACCTTTCTTTAGCGTTTTTTATCGGTGTTAATACACTTTTAATTAGTTACCCATTTGGCGTTTCCAAATATTTTTATTAGTAGGAAAATTAAGGATAAATGCCGTTTCCTTTTTCTTACCTCGTGTCTAGCTTCGTCATTTAACACGCGAACCAATAGAAAATTATCTAAAGTCTAATACAGTATGTTTATATATATATATATAAATCAAAAACATTTCATTTGTTCTCTATAGACTCACAAACTAAACTTTCCTTATGTTGTGTGGAAGGATATTTTCATATTTTTTTTTTCCAAGTTTATCGGCAAATACTAAAGAATTAACAATATGTGAAACATGAATTTCTATAAATAATAATGCAATTTTAAATCATTATATAAAAACCATAACAACGTGACATATAAAATATGACAGTACAAAATATAATACTAGTATAGGATCACTTTTTATAATTACATATAATTGAAGTTTATATTTAAAAAAAAAACTCTTTGAAAAATGCCATAAGTGCCGAAACATGTAAGACTTAAAGTATCTTAAATAAATAAATATTCAATTAAAACAGACCTTAAATCGCCAAATAAAGAAAATCTCGTATGCATATATGTACTGTTGCGGCCCTTGAAAACTCAGACACTCGATTTTGATGGCAATGTCATATTTGACAAATCCATAGTCAGTCTATTTTTTAAAATGCCGCAATTATCAGAATTACAAAATTCTATTATCAAAACTAAATACTAATTTTGAAGTAAATTTTTTTATTCTAACATTCGAAATGATATTTTTGAAATTTAAGTAAAGCAGGATGCTATCTGCAGTTTTGTTAATAATCTTTTTAAATTTACTATTTTTTGCAATATATTTTGCATTCTACGCCAATAATTGGTTTGAGTAGCGTTTAAAGAAAGTTTACACAAATGTTTTTGTAGTTAAGTGTCTGGGTTTTCAAGGGCCGCAACTGCATATATGTATACTATTTTCAAGTTGTCTCTTAACAATTGTCATTATGGTGAGCAATGCATTTTTGTCTGCGAGCACAATTATCGAATTGCTATGTGTGATTACAACAGCTGGAAATTATCAATCCTCATGTGCATATGTAGCACGTTCGCAAATTGGGAAACCATCTGCTCTGTTTGTTTATGCACCAGATGAAATAACTCGACACTATTTACTATACCATATTATCTAAACTGAGCTGCTTTGACTTGTTTGCTTCAATAATTAGCCCGATAGCTTCCTGTCTTTATAATCGTTCCTGTTACATCTGCTATAATAACTTTTATTCCTTTACTATGTGGGACATCTTTTTTGTGTTGCATATAGTCAACGTTTGCAGTTTACCGACCATATTTTATCTATATGCAATTCCGCTTTATGCATATTGAATTTCGTTATTTGATTCTGCCGAAAATTGCAAATCTAATTACGTTGAAGATGCTGTATTTTACAATGAGTCGTCCCAAACTTGAATATGTGTCAATTATTTGACACCTCTATCATCTTTGTCACAATTTACTGATCGAGAGAGTGCAGAGAAGTTTTTAAAATATTTTACTTATAAATCGTATGATAGTCCTGTCAGTGGTTCTGACTATCAAGAATTGCTACAGCAACACCGTTTTGTCCCACTTTCTAATTGTAAAGAGATCCTCAGTTCTAGTTTTATGATGGAGCCAGTTTACATTGGCATTGGTGCTTGGAATTTACTCTCCGCGGTTGACATTATGTTGCCAAAATATGGAAGTAGATGAAGTGAAACATTTGCCGAAGCCAGAGCTAGAATAAACTTGTTTGGCAAAGCACTTACTACTTAGATGGCTTAAAATGTAAAAAAAAATTTTCCAAGCTTTTTAATTCATCCACTGCAATTAACTACAACTAAACTTTAATAACACTGGCGACACCAGACAAAAGTGCAAAATACCAAGCTCAAAATTTTCGTAATAATACTCTTAACGATTTTATTTAGTAATTAATCCTCATAACCTTGCTCTTCTTTTGAAACAAAAGAAAAAAATAGGCCAGCAAGTACATGAAGGAAGAAGGAAATGAAAAAGAAATGTCAAAAAAACATATAATCCCTAAGAATATACAAAGAAAATTTTATTTTTTTAAACAGTAAAATTAGGTAAAATCCACATTAATTAACGAATTTTTAAATTTCGTCTTCATTTAACAGCAATTATCCTTTTAAAAGGTTGTAAACGAGTTAGTAGGGTTATACTCGCAAAAATAGACATGATTCTGAAACTCATTAAGTTTTTACATGACTGTAATAAATATCTAAATCTATAATAAAAAATAACTGGTTAGAAGCATTCGATATATTTAATATTGCTCAGCTCGATTTATTTCAATTTCGGGGAGGTGTGAAACGAAGCATTAAATTTACTTAGCCGGAAACCGGTCTTTCACTTGGAAAAACGTGTTTTCTACTTCATTTATTTCCCACAAGGAGCAATACGAGTTAATTTACCAATAATTTGAAATATAAAATCAGAATATATGCTTACATAACCATTTTTTGTGAATTAATTGGCTACAATACTTTTTATTTTATCTTTTTTAATGAATATTACTATTCCCAAAGCTTAAAGTAAAGCAATACGAGGTGTGGTTATAAAATAAGGACATTGATGCTGTAAAACTTTTTATTTTAAATTTGTACATATTTAATTATCCTCCTCTCTCTACACCGCTCCATTCGAATTTCCCATTGTCAAAAACAGTGCTGGAAATCTTCTTCTGTGTGCTCATTCATGATTCATATTCTTAATAAGTCTATCGTCTTCTAATCTCTCAAGATGACCGAGCCACTGAAGTCGGGACATTTTTATGAACTGTGTTATTGAAACGTCCCTATATAAAACGGGAATTTCTTCATTCGTTCGTCTCTCCCCATCCTTTCTCTGTCCTTTTCACTTCCCCCTAGATTTTCAATTTTTCTTGTACTCTCGTATTCATTACCCATTATTCACAGCCATATGTCAGAGTTGGTTTCAGTACTGATTTATATAATCTTATTTGCGTTTTCCTTGATACTGTTGAATCCTCCGTGGTTTAAGAAGTTTTTCGCTATACTTTTCCGAATAAAACAGTCGTTTGTGAACTAAAATATTTTATTCTACTATGTACACAACTACTAATTATTTGATAAAAGATACTTGTTATTTATTTGATGGTGAAGTTTATTTTGAATATGTGAACGAAGATAATGCCGAGTTTTCTATCTAGCTCAATGCTTTACTAGTTTTTGCTAGATGTTTTCTCGTTGAGTGCTCTTTTTCGATACTAGTCTTTTGGGCCAGGTAAATAATGGCGTTGCATCCACAATTCAAACTTATTGTAAGAAATATGGAATATTAATCAATAGACATACAGAAAAACTCTCAATGAACAGAACAAAGAGGGCTATAAACTATAAACGCAAGACCCATAATAAACCTTTACAATCAATTAAGACTTTGAATATTTAACAGAAATAACAAGCACGTGACGGGCCACAGAATTACATCTATTATATTAAATCAGTTAAGTAATTTTTAGTGATTAGGAAATTCCGGTAATCTAGCATTTCGCATGGATTACAATTGTAATTCATATTGAAGGGTATGATCCAAATGCAAGATCTTTTAAGTATACTATATACATTGATGAGTATGAATTTAAGGAAAGTAATTAACTAAACATATATAAACTAATCTAAATCTATGTATAACAAAAAAAAAACAAAGCAATTATGAATATTATTGTTTTTGCATTGAATATATGCATATACGGTGTCAAACAAACTTTCGATTTAGGTATATTATTCAATCCTCTTGGACAGCTATTACTTTTTGCTAGTCTTAAATATATTTCCGTGGTCTTATTACACTTATTATCTATTAACACCCTTAAAGTCATGCAGCTTCCTTCCTCTTCAAAGGTCAATACCTCCCCACTATTACAATGTATTCTGAATGCCTCTTTTAACTCTTCGGACACTTTTAATCTGCATGTACTTACATTTTTATCATTCATCAGAAGACCCCCACCTGCTATATAGGTTTATCGACTTCTACAAGATCGTGAAGTCTTTCAATATTTAAAATAATTCTTTCATATTTACTAATTTTTATTAATGAAGCTACTACTTTATATACTGTGCCCAATAGGGCAATAGTTCAACAATTTTTAGTTTTAAGCTTTCTCCTCTATATTTCAGATTTTTGGCGTTATTTCTTTCGTTTCTTCTGTGCCCTTAGAGGCCAGTACCATAAAATAGAAATCCATATTTAATGCACCGATTTTAATCTTAAAAATAAGATACTTATAAAATACTTATTTGAAATGGAATCTAGATATAAAAGAATAAAATAAAAATTTGTTGTTTCCAAATTTAATTTATCGATATTAATCTTCAAAATAAGGTACTTACAAAGTTGTTTTTTTTATTTAAATGGGGATTTACATAGAGAAAATTGTAAAAATTAAATATATACATAAATAGAAATCATTATTAGTAAACTTACATTTTTCATTAGGCCCCACTTAAACTTATTTGTAATCTTACATTTGTTTATTTGAAAGGATTTTAACGATCATTATCAGTGAATTGTTCATTGTCACTCAGAAAGATAAATTAACCAGATAATATTTTTAAAATACCTGTTTCTAAGGAAATATTTTTATATTCATTTCCTCATTTTGTATCGATACATTTTATTTTATCGCGTTATCAAATTTTTCTTTAATATTTTAAGATTATAACATCCGCTGAAATTAACCTTGGAGTAATATGTGTTCGTGTTGCAATTAGTATAATCATATTTTCTACTTAATTTCTATAAATACTGGAATCGTTTACAAACACTAATCGTACGAATATTCGCTTTAATTAATCGTTAATTTTGCAGATAAACCCGCTAATTTTACTGTGTAAAAGAACGATTTGTCAATAAAAATTTACTACAGATCTACAAACTTTTGCGGAAGAAAACGTTACTGTTGGTATATATTTCAATATTTTTCCATGCCATTTTTTAACACATTTATTTATTATTATATATTTAGTTTTATATACATATTTAGATTTATTATAGTTCACAGTTAAAAAGTGTAAATTTATAACTTGAAGTTCGGCTAAAATGAAATTGTTTTTTTAACCAACCCAAGCTAACCCAACTCAAGCAAAAAAATATATATCTTTTGATATGTTTGTAATAATGACGTTAAGAAAAAAAATAGAATATATCTGAACAGTAATAGTAGTTTATACAACGAGTCAATAATTATTATTCCCGCGAGCTGAATTTATGAACCGAGCCACGAAGCGGCGAGGGAGTAACTCAGCTCGAGGGAATAATAGTCATTTTTGCGAGTTTTGCTACTTTATCTACGACTAACTGAAAATTACTAAAAGAAAAACAAACATTATACTATAATATCGATATGGCGCTTGACGTTTTCACAGTTTATAGGAACGTTGGTATGACTATGTTTTATTGGTGGAACGCAGGGAATAATGAGACGTAATGTTATCATTATTCCTTGCATTGAGCCAATAAGAACGGTCGCATTTCATTATACCCTCCCAGAATTATGAGTCCCATTATTAACTAATAATCACTAATATAATACCTACTTTATTGTTTAGTTGTAGATAAAACATATTTGTTGCATTTCTGTAGTAAATTCTTGTTGACATCGTTCCATTTGATAGTCGAATTTTCAATTACAAAATTTTCGATTAAAGCGAATATACAGAAAATATAAACATTAGTATAAATCAAGAATACCATATAATGGCCAACAAAAAGGTGTTTTATGTGTTTGTACGAAAACGTAACGTAATAGGTTAGTAGTTACTTTGAACGTATTTTATTTTTTATAGAATAATAGTGCTGTTGCGCCAAAAACTTTACTGGGATAAATTGATTCCCCAAAGGTCCTCTAAACACCCAAATAATTATAATTGGGAAAATCGGATGCAGACTTGATTACCATCATACCTGTCTTGCGTATTGAATATACACCGAAGGGATCTACACAATTTAAAGTTAGGAAAAACTGTTTCAGAGAAGAAATGTCCACATTCCTTATTCACAAAACTAGTTACAATCACTCTTTCTGGCCCAACGTTTTCCTATCACTGAATTGTATTAAAATTTTGTGTTCAATACTGAAGTGCGTGTACCGAAAATACCAGATTGACATGCCAAAAATAGGAAATTCCTAAAATTACAGTTTATGTCATTCTTGAATATTTCTGTAAAATTGTGTATTAAATAATTCTACTAAACCTTGAAAAATTGCAATTGATCGTTAAAAACATTTTCGGTTGCTGTATCATATTTTCTACCTTTATATCGATTGCTATTACATCTTTATAACAATTTACCAGAGCTTCTGTACATACCACTATCCTTAATAAAATTATAATACAATTAAAAGCAGGAATATATTTGTAGACAAATACGTAATCCATGCGGCATATTAAATGCTATAACCAACGGAATATCAAATTTAAAATCTTCGCTTTTCGTACCGCACGCCGAGTCATTGTATTCTAATGTAATGCTCTTGAATTTTAATAAACACTTTGGGTTTTTTTTCCTTTTTGATAGTTGAATAATATAAGGTATAAATGGATAAAAAAATACAAGCTGTCTATATACTTTTAAATATTATTCAACTTATGTAATATTTTGTTTTCTATTTATACAATTACTCAACAGAATAGTTACGAAGAATATATGTAGTAATTATGTGCGTTTTATTTGTAAAGTAAATGCATAAAATTGAATTTTTATTGCATGGCTAATCAGAGCCGTGGAAACCGTTAAAGCGTAAATTATATGTGCAGTATTCCTCAATTTAACTGCTTCATTTCCTCACCGTATGCGAAAGAATGTTAATTTTTTGTGAAAGTCCAGAACGCTGTAGTAATGTGTCAATAGTTACGAAAAATTTCCTAAAATCCCTAAAATACTTAAATATAAAATAGCATCAAACATAAATTAGGCTGAAGCTTTTAATGTCTTCTCTTTAAAATAAAAATTCGAAAGTAGTAATCATTATTTCTCTAATTTATATGTTCCTATGTTTGAATTTGTGACGTGAGCTTGTCGATAGGGTATTATTCGAGCTACTCTTAACGATAGAAATAACCCAGCTAACAAATAAAATTCTTGAGTTTAATATTCTCGCGGTTCTATATTGAAGAAGTGGTTTCTCAGATTTTATCAAGCGCAATAATACGGTTCAGAAATGAATCTCTTTTATTGCGACGTTCCGACAACATCTAAATCATCTTCCCAAAGTGCTGTTGAAGTTTGAATGAATTGGCGCTAATTTTAGTAAATAAATAAGGCACTTATCTCCGCATGTCACAATGGATATAAAAATATATCAAACAAAAATAATGACTTAATTTAATTACATAACATGTGTCAGAAATTTATAAATATAACCACATTTTTACCTTGTGAATCATAGATGAAAAATTAACAACTTCGAGAACGGAAAAGAAATTACAAAGGTTCGAGACAATTTCTTACTTTTGTTTTGACGGGAATCATAGATAAAGACTCGCATAAATATGATGCAAATGTCTAATTTTAACATTGCTCCATCACTTGAAATTTTAGTGAGTTGTAATCGCATGTTGGAAGAAATTGTCTAAAGACTGATCTAGTATCCACTTATAATTGAGTATAATAATGCTCGGGAAAAGGGAGATTAAAAATGGGGTTCCGCTCTAGCAAAATTAGGCTACTACTGATGTAAATTACAACATTTAATTAAATATGAAAGTTTTTTATTTTAAATAAATGTTTAACTACTTTAGCATATTTTTAAAAAGATGATTCTTATAATAGTAGGTTCAAGGCCACAAAGAACGGACACTGAAACATGAAAAATACTGTCGATTTTGTCAATGTTTATTATTCATTACATTTAAGCCACAAACCAACGTGGAACAAAAAATAAAAGGACTGCTAGGTAAAAATTACTGCTGAATTATTGAATAGGGATATATTTGTAATTATGATAAAATTAGTATAGGTTATTGTATAAATTCTATTCATTACCTCAGAATTTTTCTTTTTTATTTCCTTTTTTTGGGCATTTTTTCACAGCAGGTTGTCCCCTACAATTGAGCGACGAGCAAAATCAAGGATTTTTGTTTGTGTTGAATTATAGGGCTAGCATATGCTTAGGGCAATTCTTGGCTTACTTTGTAGGCAAATACAAACTAAGCCAAGAATTGCCCTAAACATAAGCTAGCCCTATAATTTAACACAAACAAAAATCCTTGATTTTGCTCG
Source organism: Melolontha melolontha (assembly GCA_935421215.2). Lineage (NCBI taxonomy): Eukaryota > Metazoa > Arthropoda > Insecta > Coleoptera > Scarabaeidae > Melolontha > Melolontha melolontha. The sequence continues at coordinate 76,395,143 of OW285243.1, read as the reverse complement.
CACTCAATTGTAGGGGACAGCCTGCTGTGAAAAAATGCCCAAAAAAAGGAAATAAAAAAGAAAATTTCTGAGGTAATGAATAGAATTATAATAACCTATACTAATTTTATCATAATTACAAATATATCCCTATTCAATAATTCATTTTGAAAGTTTCCGAAATCTATTAATTTAATTGGTGTTCATGTTTTTAAAACGTCGTATACGTAAAAATTGACACTTCTTTAATGATTTCAAGTGTGGGAAATTTAAGAGATGAAGCACCATTTAAGAGTAGTGTCTGCAGTTGGTTTGCCGAATTTTAGCCTAGACGCACTACTCTCAGGCGGCGAATTTCGTGAAGATCGTCCATCGACCTATATGGTTGCTACCAATGTTGGTGTTTTGTGTGAAATGATAGACGGGCCACATACCGTGAGATTGAAACATCCTTGGGCAAGACATGAAAGCAACACACACGATTTTGCATGAACATTTAAACGTACTGGAGCTTCACAGTTGCTGAATCTCACACAGTTTGACAGAAGCTCAAAAACAAGGCCGTGAGCAAATGATACATAAAAAATCAACTAAGATTGTTCAAACTTAGTCTACATCTTTACTGGCGATGAAACTTGGATTTGTTCGTATCGATCATGAAAATAAACAACAATCCTCTGTTTGAATTTCTCAAAGGGAACCAAAACCCACGAAAGTTATTTGTTCCCGCAATAATGCGAAGGAAGTGATCGCTTGCTTCTTCGGTTTTACTGGATATAACCGTAATTCTAGAGAATCGAAGAACTGTGAAAGCTGATTGGTATAACCTAATTTGTTTGCCGGAAGTCATCGGTTAAATAAGAAGATATAACAAAATTAACGAATTATTTTCCAACGTGACAACGGCAGCTCACACAGCATGTCAAACCATTTACTTTTCAGCCAGAAAACATTGACAATGAATCATTATCATTGTCCGTGTTTATCTGAACCTCTAGGTAACAATCTTGATATTTGTATTTGTTCCTAAACATCAAAAATAAAACGTGTAGTGAACGATTTTCAACACTTGAAGCAGCTATTGAAAGATTGCGAATACTGATCCAACCACTACAAAGTTTCCGAAGATCAGTTTCAGAGTCGAAAAATGCTTCCGCAAAGGCAAGCACTTTAAGAACAATAAAGTCGGTTACTAAATTTTATGTTTTTTTTACATCGTTTTCAGAAATATTCTTCTGGAGTTCCTCAAGGTTCCAACTTGCGCCCGCTTATGTTAAATATATTTATCAACGACCTAATACCATCACTGTAATTGCTGGCTTATGCAGATGACCTTAAAATATATCATACTATTACGAACATAACAGATACGGAGTTTTTGCAGAAGAACTCGAATACCGTATATAGTTGGTGTCGCATGAACAAATTTAATTTTAATGTTTCCAAATGCTAATGATAGTTTATATAATTTATTTTCATTGTGTAAATGTTGTGACTTACACAATGAAAATAAATTATATAAACTATCATTATTACATCGATAATACTGTTACAGAACAAAGCTCTAGAAAAGAACTTGGTGTTACATTCGACCGTAAGCTGACCTTAAATGATCGTCTCTTAAACATCACTAAATCTGGTGTTAAGTCTCGAATGTCCCGAAATTTCACTAACATTGCTACCATTAAACTTCTCTATTTCGCAATTGCCGTTAGTAAGTTGGAATATGCGTCTACTCTTTGGTACACTGCGCGACATAAATCCCTTACTCTTATAAGCATAAAATCAGAGTTTTTTAGTTGCGTAAACGGGACAAACATATTCATACTGTCACTTATACATTTCATCATTGCTAATACCTATAACTTAAGTCAAATTTGATAAGTCTGGCTTACATTGATAATATTTTACAGTACGGGTTTTATATGTCGGGTAGTGTCCCCAATATATGACCTACACTAGAGCGAAATATAGACAACGGGGATTTGATTGCAAGACATGGATTTTAAATGTTAGCGGTCCCAAGACAAAGAAAGAGTGCGTTTGTGATGGCAAATGTTCTAAATAATAGGATCGATTCAGCATCGTTGTTAGCTTGATTAAATTTGTTGGTACCACGCATTGCTGTTAGACGCTCCCCATGTTTTGTGTTGTAGTCCTTTCGACGATATAACGACCTGACTAAAGGATTAAAACCGTAAAGTTTATTACGGGCAACTACCTGAGCACAGTAGCAGATTAGTTCATTCAAAACATACCTGCTACTGTGTTCAGGCACTTGTCGATAACAGACTTGACAGCTTTAATCCTTTAGTCGGGTCGTTATATCGTCGAAAGGACTATATCAACACCAAGAACTAATATATTGTGCAAGGCTCCATTGGTGAAACGCAAATGATTTATTTAACGATGTCTTTATGTTTTTATGAAATTAATTGATTTATTTATTTATGTATTGTTGTATCGAGCGTTCAAAAAAAGACTGCCTCTATTGAGCCATGATTTCTAATGATAGTTACATCTACATGACAGATAGCTTTAAAAAATTGCAAGGTTAATTCCTAGGTTATAATTAGAGTGGACCAATTCGGAGCGAAAGCAGAGGCGTGACTAACGAATTAGTTCCCGCATGCGAAACATTATTAATATCTAGAGATATACTATCACGAACGGTGCTGTTATTATGTTATTAAGTAATATAATAAGTTATTATATTACTTAATACTACATATTTGTATTATATTTTGTTTATTTTAGTTCCAATTTACAGTCGTGTATTGTGTATTGTGCATTCTATAGAACAGGAAAGTGTTTTATATTTATATGAATATGAATATCACCTATATTTCTCCCAATACTGCTTTATAAAAATTATGTGTCAACAAATTTTTGCTGTTCCCTAGTTTTGATTTATTATAATTCCTACCTTTATCCGTCGTCTAAAGTTTAATATAAGCACTTATATTATATAAGTGAGAAATATAGGTGATATTCATATTCATATAAATATAAAACACTTTGCTGTTCTATAGAATGCACAATACACAATACACGACTGTAAATTGGAACTAAAATAAACAAAATATAATACAAATATGTAGTATTAAGTAATATAATAATTTATTATATTACTTAATAACATAATAACAGCACCGTTCGTGATAGTATATCTCTAGATATTAATAATGTTTCGCATGCGGGAACCAATTCGTTAGTCACGCCTCTGCTTTCGCTCCGAATTGGTCCACTCTAGTTATAATCTTTCTGTCGTGAATAAATAAAATTCCGTGTTATCATTTTTTATAAGATGGCACTAATAAGTTATTAGTCAAATTTTAATGTTATTAGTAATAACATTAACATTTGACAATTCGTAACGGTACGATTAAGTTACGACATATCTAAAAATTTCATGGCCTTCTCTGAGGCGGTTTTTTGAACGCACGATATTGTTACATAGCGTTACAATTTTGTTGTCCTTTTAAGATTAGTCTGTTGGGCAAAATAAATTATTATTAATATTAAATATTCCCATTATGACGTGCCGTTGCAGGATCTTGTTTAAAGCGTTTCAATGTCTGCATTAAAAAAAAATGAAGGTAAAAATGAATATACATGTTAAGTAATCAAACGTCAAGTATTGCGGAAAATTTATTGTAATATGGACATCACGAATCACAAAATACAATGACCAGTAATTCATATGATGCACGTTTCAACTGTCATCTATCTATTCAGTTAGTTAGTTATAAATCTGCAACACGTACGCATTTAAATATTTTTATACAATGTCCACGAATGAAACTATTTCGGCATATTAAAAAAAAGTATACTAATAATGTCATTGACTTGTGCATTCATGTGTTTGTGTGTGTGTGATTATTTGGAAATGCAAACATTATGAAAGTGTCTTCCTATTTTTTTCGTGCTGAAATCTATCGTTAATTTGAATTCAACCTTGTTGTTCATTTCCCATTTATCTTCCCTTGAACTTGATTGACATCGGTTTTTAAACAATATTAAAGGTCATATTATAATCGCGTACACACGTAAATACATACGCATAATAACAGGCTGTCGGCTTGACGATAACGCCTTCGATCAGCTACATTCGCGAGCAATGATATCTATTTATGCGATAATCACTTTGTAATCTTTTGAATATTTTTATGTCACTAGGTGCCCGCGTTTTATATATGTAAGTAGAATAAATATTTTCATGTTTGGAAGAAAAATATTTTTTTTGCTTACATATTAATATTTTTTTTCGTTTTATATGTACTATCGTGAGCAAATGAAAGTGCACACTTTATTATGTTGGCATGTCGAAATTTCAAAATTTATCCTAATGTATACAGTACTTTTGAAGTGTCAGTGTCAGCATTTAATCATAACATAAATGACATTAGCTTGACAATTTGGTAAAATTTACACAGCTATAATAGTGCGTTTACTTTCAATTGCTCACGATAGTACAAGGTTATTCATTATAAATTGCCTACCCCCTTATCATCGTCATTATTGCCTATATAAAAAAATTCAAATAAAAGTTGTATGGGTGTTACTGATTTTTTTTACATGCCATCAAAAACACAGTAGCGTGCAGATTCAACGAGGTACAAATTTTTTTTTATGGAATAGCCTATAATTATTAAATTTTTATAATGATTCTTTTTCCTGATTTCAAAAATATACCATATGATACCCGTACTTTAAAAAAACCGTTTTCGTGTTATTAAATGTTGAATATCGTAGTTACTGAATTAATGGAAAAGTTAAAAATGTTAAAGTTAAATGACAACTATTATAGTTAACATTCTGAACTTACTGCAAATGAGAATTAATGAATATTAAATCTCATTTTTAAATGTCAATGTCGCCTTATGTAATGCATTAATAACTACAATCCGACAAACCAAGTTTGTACTAGTATGTATAACACATCTCGTCGCGACTACGATCTTACTGGTTGTTAGGATAATTAAAAATTACTGAAAAGCCACTTCCATCAACGGGAACGTACAGACGCGTTTCGCTCTAATTGAAGCTTATCAATGTACGGTATCTCGAAGACAGACATGGCTTTTCACTTCTCTACTTTGTGTATATATAGTTAACATTCTGAACTTACTGCAAATGAGAATTAATGAATATTAAATCTCATTCTTACATGTCAATGCCGCCTTATGTGATGCATTAATAACTACAAATCCGACAAACCATGTTTGTACTAACATGTATAACACACCTCGTCGCGACTACTCATTTGCAGTAAGTTAAGAATGTTAACAAAGTAGAGAAGTGAAAAGCCATGTCTGTCTTCGAGATACCGTACATTGATAAGCTTCAATTAGAGCGAAACGCGTCTGTACGTTCCCGTTGATGGAAGTGGCTTTTCAGTAATTTTTAATTATCCTAACAACCAGTAAGATCGTAGTCGCGACGAGGTGTGTTATACATGCTAGTACAAACTTGGTTTGTCGGATTATAGTTATTAATGCATCACATAAGGCGACATTGACATGTAAGAATGAGATTTAATATTCATTAATTCTCATTTGCAGTAAGTTCAGAATGTTAACTATATATACACAAAGTAGAGAATTGAAAAGCCATATCTGACTTCGAGATACCGTACATTGATAAGCTTCAATTAGAACGAAACGCGTCTGTACGTTCCCGTTGATGGAAGGTGGCTTTTCAGTAATTTTTAATTATCCTGACAACTATTATGTTTGATAACAGGCGCGGCTCGTGATGACGTGTTTGGGAGGGCGCGTACAATGATGCGAGTGCCTCATGAGTTTTCGATGTTTACTAAGAAAACGCTACAGTTACTACACGAGAATACACGAAGCACTCGCATCATTGTACGCGCCCGCATCATTGTACGCGCCCGCCCAAATACGTCATCACGAGCCGCGCCTGTTTGATAAGTAACATTTCCTTAATAAAAAAGTCAAAATGGTTTACAGCGAGGATGAGAAAGTGTAAATATTTATCTGTTATATAGCAGAATGCAAATTTACATATCAGGACCGAATGTCCATACATTGTCGTCAAAAAAAAAAATTGAAAAATCTAACGAAATAGAAACAAAAACGCAAATAACTGAATATTCTTCAAGCATTTAATTGAAACATAACGAAAAAATTAGAAAAAGTATCGCTATTATATATGACAAAATGACCACCGGTTGTTACATGGCACTCAAGGTGTTGGAATTTATCAGGAATGGTATATCATCGTTCTTGTAACGGGTGTTCAGAAACATTCGAAGTCAAAGTAGTCCTTGAAAATATGAAGTCATGTCTGAGATAGATTGATACATTTACTTAATACAATTTTATAGGTTATCAAATTAGTATCTTCGATATTAGATTCTGACAATTTTTGACATACAACAGTTGACATTTAATAATTATTACAAATCAGATACTTAAGTAAAGATAAACGATTTTTTGTTCAGAGCCCACTTGACTTCGAATGTTTCTGAACACCCGTTGTTATAAGGTTTGTTCCAACTCGCTAAGAAAACCGTACAGGAACGACCCGGTACATACGCAGTGCATAAAAAGCGTTCCAACTTCATTTTTGACACTTTGAACGATACCAAAAGTGTTTCAACTAAATTTTGATCGTACACAAACGAGTCGCGGGACGGTCAAAACAAATCACAGACTGAAGCATGTACAGTTTGTACTGACATACCCATTACATACTTCATCCTGTGAGAACTACAGTTGGCAATAGCAATATTACACAATATTATAGGACAGATCAAACTTGATTTTTTTAATTATTACTGTAGGTAGTACTACAAAATAGATCGATAAGTAAACGATCAGAAATACGTTCCAACTTCTTTATAATTATCACCGGTCCAAAAGTACTGCAACAGTAACGCTTGCGCACAAAACGATCATCAAGCCATACGCGTTCCGTAACGAAGCCGGTAGTTGGAACAAACCTATAGTTTTCATGATTTTCTAAGTTTGAAAATTGCTTACCTCTTATGCACATAACATAAATGTAGCTGCAAACATGAAATGCTTTTTTATTCTGTTGTCAGTAAACCTACACTTACAAGAGGATGTACCACACATCTGACTTGTGTAGATTTAGCAATTTGGATAAATGTGTGTTTCTTCTCACAAATGGAATTTCTGTAAAATACTTCTCTATTGTGTTTGCCGCTTAGGTTCGCTTTACTGAAATAAAAGTTCGGAATAGGCATGCCTAGTCCCATTCCGCTTTACGGACAAAATATCGCGTTATTCCGTCTTAAAAAAATATTTATTTTCTAAAGAAAAATTGTTAGCAAATTTAAATCGTTACCGACGATATATACAGGGTTACCACTAAATAGCGCCAAAGCTATGTGAATCTGAAGAATACGTATAAATATCTAACTGAAAACCAAAAAAGAAACTTATTTGTAATTCATTAAAAATTTCCAAATTTTTAGTGCCAAAATGTAGTTAAAGTCAGTCCATATCTTTGTTTATTATATATTTACCAAAATACAGCTGTAATTCAAGTTCATTGACCTACAAAAATCGATTAAATTCCTAAACATTTATACGTTTAATATAAGTTCCTATTCATAAAAATAGTAAATGTTGATATTTTCATATCAAAACATTTATGTCCACACATATGTTGATTTCATTACAATGATTTATTTTGTGGATATCAATAATAGCCTTTACGTCGAATATGTCGACAAGCCTATGCCGCATTCATTAAAATGTGATTAAAATTAAATAGCTTGAACGTTAAACTTCTTTTAAAAGTAAAATTATTGTGTTTGTAATAAAAGAAAAATCGTCATAAAACAAAAAGTTTTATGTAGCGAGTCCAATGAGATAGATAGCTGGTTTTTAATTATTTGTATGGAATTATTTACATTAATTTTTTTGTCTTTAAATTTGCGTGTGGTACTGACAAATACCGATAGAACAATATAATTCGTCGGTAAAGAGAATTACTGATGAATTAGAGGTGGAAGCCCGTATATTTAACTGCGACAGGGCCGGACTCGAATAAAGAAAAATCATTTTCTCGTTACTACGCAAACATTGGACCGCGATTTTTTATATGAAGGCATTACTCATATATACCTTTCACCTCTTTTTTCTTTGGCGTTATACACAACTAGCATTGTATAATGCTACTTTACATACTTAGTTCAACAGCTCTGTTACGGAAACCAAGTCGCAGAATAACAATAAATGTAAAAGTTACTATCTTAAATTTGAAAGAATATTGGGTTTTTAATTACATTATAGAGGTAATACTATTTACTTAACGCTTTGATTCACTAATCTTTCATAGTCTCCTGAAAATCTCTATATTCTATAAAATTATAATATAATAATAATAAATAATATTAATAATAATAATTCATGCCGTGGCATCCACCAACACAGCTAACGTTAACTACAGGGGTATTAGCAGATTAGCAGGTGATGAGTTAATATTACATCCGCGCTTATGATGTTCAGCTGTCGGCATATTCACCTTACATTCCCCAACGAGAAGGAAAACCACAAAAACCTTCTCGAACAGTCGAGCCCCGAATTTCCGAAACGTAAAGTCAGTGCGTTACCACTAGGCTATCGGCTGGCAATAATATTGTGTTAAAAACACTCAAAAGTATACAGAAGAGAAAAATGTAAAAACAGTATTTTCTGAAAATATATAACCTGACCTTGAAAATGCTAGCAAATAACTGATGAATTTTAAGTTAATTTAAATTATCATCAAAATGTTTATGAATTTTGTATTTTATTTTGCATATTTTGTTTCGCACAGAATAGGACCTGGATTAATATTACTAAATTGTTTTAATAATTTACATCATTTTAATTAAGTTTGATTATTCTATAATAGATAATGTTTCCAAAAAAACAAACGTTTAACAAAATGATTTTTATAAAAACAAATGAACAGTTTATTTTAAAGATCGACTTTTGTAGGGAATATTCTTTACTTTAACAAAGTCCCTTTTCTTCACTTACTTGCGGTTTGTAATTATAGCAATTTATTTAAATTTTATACGAGCACCGTAAGTAAAATGCAAAATATATGCTAAATACAAAATAATTTGAAAATAATCCTAAGAGAAACTAATTTAGCATCTTAATATCTTTAATACCGCATAATATATTTACTATTACTCAAAAAGGTTAGTTATTATAAACAAATAATTACTCTATTATTGTATTTAGCAAACAAATTGAGGCGCAATATAAATTACGTCGGGAAATTTATAGAAAAATCATTATAGAATTGTTCTGGAAACGCGGCGGCTTTGTATATACTACGAAAACAAACGCTCGCGACTCAGTTCAAACGTGCAATACGGTTGTGTTACATGTTGTTGTCTGGGTTATCCACGCCGCCTGTGTTTATAATTGGTACATATTACAATTTGTTAAACATTTTATATTTAATAATAAAGATTTATTTATATCTTCTTTAGTTTTAATATTTTAACAAGTTTAGATCTATCTACATATAGAAAATCTTACGTATTTAAAAAAATTGTTGTAATTTAAATTGAAATAATATTTTTAAAAGCCAAAATGAAAATTAAACTAAAAGAATTGAAAATATCTGAATAGTTTAGTAGTAAACACTTTAATAATTTTAACATTTCACATTACGCGAATAATTATTAAACTGCATACGTGTTTTTACGACAATGACTTCTTTATTATAATACAAACAGACTATAATGTAGAAGCTGAGAAATTATATAATTTTATTTACTTAACGCCCTCCATTGATAATTTAACCCAAGCAAAATTCGAATTCCTTATTTTTACACATTTGCATTTACACATTTTGAATTAAATCTGAAACAAGAACAAATAAATGAACGGTTCCACGATTATTTGTGTTAATTCTGCAATTCACTTAAAGTTGATAAACGATACAATACTAGTAGCTATTTTTAGTTAAAAATATACATAAATAATATATAATATTAGATTTTGACAGTCATTTTTGTATTCTCTTTTTCACGTTCCGATGCTTTTATTAATAATTCTCATTAAATGAAATAGAATATTTGCAACTAGAAAAATGTATAAGAGAATTTTAAAAAAAGACTTGGAGAGAGTATTAATGTCCAGTATGTTGTTCCAACTCTGAAGCCAAGTTTTGTTACTGAAGTTTTTCAAAACTTCAGTAACAATAAAAACTAGAAATGCTGTTAGGAGTTATGTTGTAATTTTTAAGTTAACTGTTGAATATATTTTTATTACACTAACGTGTTTAATTCGAATAACGTGAATAAATTTTCTAATATTCAATGTACTTCTGCGAGATCTTCACTCCAACAAAGTGACCAAGCCTCTTTCAACTCAAATCAAGTGCTTTTTCGAAAGCCATTATAGGTCTCTCTTTTCTGGAACTATCTGAAAACGGAAGCCATGATTGATTCTGGGGCTGAAGGCTAACTTTTTATGGTATTTATATATTGTAATTGTGAGTCATACAGCTATCGGAACGCTATTAAACGAGTCATTACTACAAATAAGCTGAATATTTTAAAGTCGACTTGGGAATAGACGAAAAGTCGCTCGTGCGATTAAGGTATTGGTACTTGACTTACTTATGGCGAGCAATCCAGTTATGGCCCAGGAATCTATAAAATGTACCATAAAAAGAAGATTTAATTGAGCCTGGAGAAACACGTGAGAAATAAGACGAGTTGTTCGCAATCGTAACCTGTGCCGAAGAAATAAGTGAAGCTGGCTGCGCACGAAGAAGCAATAACGTAATGATTTATAGCCAGGTGACTATAAAAGTCATTAAAAACTCTATTACAGCTCTAAACTGGTTGAATACGAAAAGAAAGCCGTCAATTGACTGGAATGAGACAATACTGTGTCGCCGATGTAGGTATCAGGACATGAAGATATTAAAGGCAATAACTAGTCGACAAATTAGTCAAGGAACGATCAAAAAGGAACTTTATTGAAGTAGAACTTGCATATAGAATCGGTAAGGACTTCTCCAGAAAAAAGATCAGGTCATGGGTGGAAAGAAAACATGAAAACAAATGGGACTTGACGGAAGGTCAATTTTATAGTAAGTCATTATTAGGAGATCTGGATGTTGTTAAGTTCTCAGCTTACCTAACTAGATGCAACAAAAAAGGAACTAAGATTATCACCGGACACTGCTCTCTGAAGAAGCATTTATACTATATGGGTTTTATTAGCGAAACCTTGTGTAGTAGATGTGAAAAACAGGAAGATGTAATATGTACTTGTAAAGAACTAAAGGTAATCAGACTCTATTGAAGCCTGCGAGGGTACTTAAACTTCCCTTGAGGAGGAGCGGAGGTGAGAGATTTGTTATGGGCATAAAAGGCGTGACGTTTAAGTGTTTAAACTTATTGGCCTCCAACCTTAGATCCTTGAAATGATTATAAACTGCTTTTTCATTGATGTCTGGGGCTTTAGCATTTCCTCTGATGCAGATGTTTCTTCTTCTACGGTCTGTAAATTGAATTCCGTTCGCCAATACTGTTATAGAAATACTAAAAGAATGTATTATATATCGTTAAATTTGTATAAAAGTACAGAAGATATTAAATTTATTGGCATAAGTTTATAGTTATGAACTAAACACTTTATAAAAAATTTTGTGGTAAAGAGCAAAAAAGTGTCAATATGTAAACACATTCCTTGGCTCTGAAGTTAGCCAAAACCAGGTCTAAAGCGGGACCTTCTTTGAACAAGAATTTTATTGCAAATGTTTCTTAAAAATTATCTACTAGAAATAGATTTTATACAAGGTGTGATCAAAAAATATGGTGAATGATTTTTTTTTTATAGCAGCCACTGCTGACACTACACTTATTTGACATAATAAATCCAATAGCCTGATTCGTTAAGACAGTCAGTACCACGTTAGAACAAGTTGCGACTTGTCAGGCGGCTTTCAGATCCGGAAGAACGAGAGGTCATGTTTACCATTTCTGTTGTATGACTTTCGAACAACGCGTTAGCATTAAGTTTTGTTTTAAATTGCAAAAAGTGACAAAGAAGCTTATGAAATACGAAAAGCAGTGTATAGCGCTAATGTACTGACTCTGAAGGCTGTTTGCAAGTAGTATGGGCGATTTAAAAGTGAAAATGAGTCGATTGAAGATGAGCAACGGTCGAGACGTCCTTCAACCTAAAAAAAATAGACGAAAACGTGAAAAAATGGGTAAAATGGTTCATTTTCAAATAGAGGATTGACTATTCAAGTGTTTTCTAAAGAACTCGTACGGGTCCGTGCAAAGCATTTTAACCGATAATTTGTAAATGATGACGACGAGTGAGTGCGAAATTTGTTCCCAGACTTTTGACTGACGAACAGAAGGGATATCGTGTGTCAGTTCGCACAGAATTAAAGGATCGTCTTGATGCAGATCCGGACTTCATGGCAAAAATGATAACTGGAGATGAAAGTTTCGTGTATATTTATAATCCTGAGACAAAAATCCAGAGTCCAATGGAAAACAAGTATCTCTCCTCGCCCTAAGAAGGCACGTCAACTAAAGTCCAAAGTTAAGGTCATACTCACCTTTTTTTTGTGATAGTGAGGGCATACTACGATCAGAGTTCGGTCCAAGGAAAACAACTTCGAATATTACAAGAGCGTTGCGAAACGATGTACGGGGAAGGACACCAGAAAAGTCACAACGCGTCGTGCTATACCTCGCTTCTGATCCACGAATTTTTTACCCAAAAAAGGTTCCTGTCTGTCCACATCCGCCTTACATTCCCGATTTAGCACCATACAATTTCTAGGTCTTCCCAAAAATAAAAACCATGCGAAAAGGAAAACGTTTTGGCACCACTCCCGACATTGACAGGGCGACGACAGAGTAGCTGAAAGCGTTTTCGAAGGAAGCCTTCCAGAAATGCTTCGAATCATGGAATCAAGGTTGGAACAAGTGCTAGCCGAAGAGAGTACTTTCAAAGATATTAATTCAAATTTTATGTAAGCTTATTACTTTAGTCGAAATAAAATTATTACCGTATTTTTTGATCACACCTCGTAATTAAGAATGAATTAAAAATGCCTTTGCCAACTTTTTTCTATCAAAACCTCTAGCATTTTATAATAGTAGAATTAAAAAATTAAAATTTATTTAAAATCTTCAAATTTTAAAGAAACAGTTTTAAAACTTGACCACAAAAGCGACATTAATTATTATCAGACCTGATACATCTCACAGTATCTTTTAAATATTATCAAATAACAAATTAAAACTATGATTACTGTTAAAAATTCTAAATTCTACCTTTAATAAACGTTTTCTCTTAAAAACTTTTTTTCTAAGTTTTGTTCTTAATTCAAAGTAGATAATTAACAGAGTACAATGCCTTTATCCCCTCAAATCCGCTTATAAACACAATCCTGATTTACGTGAGGAGTTGCGAAATTACTCGGGTACGGTCATCATTTGGAACATTCTGGAAAAGTAATTCCGTTGCGCTCTGGGTTCAACTTAATGTCGCAACCGCGTGGGCGTCCGTGGTTTTCAGCAGGACACTCGCTACAACCTAGCGTATGCAGTTTCCTGAATCGATAGCGTAAAGCTTGCCCCTTTTTCAAATGGAGAACGTTAGTATTTCCCCCACCGCCCTTCTCTATCCCTCCAGCGTGTACGTAGGCGTCCCCACTACCCACGCAATCATTCACGTCTCCCACGTTTTATCCCGTGACGTCACTAGTTATATCGAGGCGCCATCCAGCTTGTCTCTTTCAACTGGACCCTTTCGTAATTCAAGCAGTACCGGAGTCTGAGTATTCGAGAGACGTACAGGGACAGCCTTAAAAATTTGCTTTGATCTGTTGTTGGAACAGGTGGGTGCTAAGCAAGTCTCATAAATATTAACTAATACTAATAATAATTTCCTCTGGAGACCGCACTTATTTGGGGGGCTCCACGTTTTTTTAATAATTTACATTTAGTCTTGAATAATATTTAATCAGGTACCAACTAATACATACACATTTCTACCTTTGGTTATTGCTTGTTGGCCTTATTCATAATTTTATCGACTACTACCAGACTATAATACCTATATCAGTTTAAACGTTTTAATAATATTCCAGACATATGATTAATTAATATCAAGATTCGTAGACTTTCACGCCTGGTGCCATTAATAATATAGTATTCAGAATTTCGCCCTATAATCATTTCCAAAACACTAAATAAGCATAAAATAACAAACATTGTATAGCATGTAATTCAAAAAATGGAATATATCACAATAAATTCCAATAAAAAGAATAAAAATATAGGAATTGAACTTATCTTAATTTACATATTTAGGGAAGTATGTTTGTGAAAGTTAGAAAATATACAATGAAGGATTTAGTTAATTTCTAGTATGTATTTAAAAAGTTAGCTAGTTAATTTCTAGTTTATATTTAATAAATACCTTTTTATTGGTCAATATTTATTGTTAATAACAATATACAAGAGCCTTTGAATATAGGAAGAAAGCTCCTACAAACAAAAAGGGTAAAGCCTGTGCCTAAATCCCAAAACAGCTTTAGTTTGTTGATTTTACCTAGGTAGTCGTTATCCCAAACAAACAACTGAATGATATTATTTAAGGAATGAAACAGTTATAACTACAATTCAAAACATGCATTACACACATCTGTGTCTGTACAGATGGACATACACCAACGTTTACTTCAGCCAAAGACATGTGTTTCTGTCTCAATAGACTTCGTCAGATGGATTTGATGGATTGCTTTCTCCTTGGATACAGATGTGTGTAATGCTTGTCTGTTTCATTTGTAACAAATGCGTAATACGTGCTTAACGTATTAATGTACTCAAATTTCTTTGACAATCCAAAATGTCTGAAAATAATCCCTGACTGTTCCTTAACGTACAAAAAATAACTTGTTACAACAGGAGAAACAAAAAAACAACATAATTGTAAAATTGGTAAGAATTAGTTTGGGTGTTGGTCAAATACAGGTTACAAGGAGTAGAGCTGCCTTTTTCAAATATATTAAATTAAATAAAACTAAATTTCTAAATAATGTTTTGTTTACAACGAACTGGTACCTAGTATTTTGAACACGAAGTAAGGAAAAGGAGACAACGCCAAATTCTCTGACCTATGTATTATTTGTATGTCGGAATACATATTCATTTCGAAATATTAACGTTTATTCAATGTCGGACGACATAATTTTACCTAATAATAATGAGCTAATAATAAACATGTATTAATTAGGTACTTACTATTTTTACAACGAATGTTGGAAATATCCGCCGTTATTTTTGACACAAGCGTTGCATCTACAAATCTAGTTTTCCCAAACATGTGTGAGATAAGAGATAAAATGTGTAAATAATCGACTATTTTTATGAATCTTAAGTTGCACACTGTGCGTTTTATTCATACGAATATTATTATGAGGTCAACGGAGTAAATGTAAATAAACAGACCCCCAATAAAGATTTAAGTAAGATAGGTCGGGGTTGGTTGCTAAATCGCGAAACGACGACATGGGAACATCTTTATCACTTTTTTTCACGGAAATGGTTAATTATACATCCAAATGTCATTAGAGTTTTTTTTTTGTATGCTGTTTCCGCATTCACTATATTAAATTCAGTCAAAATATACATTATTATTATTATTATTACATTATATACATAATCGCAAATCGCGAAAATAATGTGCGACTGTTGTGTAATATGCAAACAAAACCCTTGAGTTAATAGGATAAAATAGGTGGAAATATAATATAAAAATTAGAAGGAACTTTTTGGAGTGAACAAATACCATATTGTATTGTTATTATTAGAGCTGAGGATGTTTGCGGTACGGCAGGACCGTATGTAGTGCATCCCCACATTTAACTATTTATCTAAATATTCTCTGAAATGATTTGCCGGATCTCATAAATTAATAGAGTGATATTTTAGTATGCACTGGATATTGTTATTATACAAAATCATAATAGCCATTTGTATTTATGGATCATAAATAATAATACGCATGTATTTGTATTTGGTTGTGAATTCAATTTAAACTTAAAACGAATCCTAATATTTTAACGACAAGCCGTCCTTACAATACATGCATTCGAGACAAAGTGTGCAACTCTACGAATAACTTCCATAATTGATCGAAAATGGACATTTTGGAGCTGAAGTAAAGCCCCTATTCTTAGAAAATTTTATTACTGTCGTTAAGAACTATTATTATAAACAACAAAGGCCTTTTATTAGTGTTGAAGTTTTAGTTTCATTGAATTTCCATGTTGTAAGTAGTCAATTGTAAAGTGTTCATTCACAATATTCTAAAACAAGGTGTAAATTTAACTAAAATCCAGAAAAACACATTCTGATAATATATTACTAGATTAGAAGCTGTGTTTATTACTATTTATTATATTATTTTTATAACCAAATGAAGTTAGAAGTTATAACTTATAACTTCTAACTTCATTCACCTAGTTCAAGTAGGTAGTATATATAAA
This sequence comes from Melolontha melolontha, assembly GCA_935421215.2. Taxonomy (NCBI): domain Eukaryota; kingdom Metazoa; phylum Arthropoda; class Insecta; order Coleoptera; family Scarabaeidae; genus Melolontha; species Melolontha melolontha. The sequence continues at coordinate 76,378,628 of OW285243.1, read as the reverse complement.
ATATATGCAAAATATGTGCTGCCAGGCTTTGAAAGGCTGTGTGACATGATTTTAATAAATCGAGGTTTCTTTTGTTTTCGTAGCTTTTATTGCATTTGGTTATAAAAATAATATAATAAATAGTAATAAACACAGCTTCTAATCTAGTAATATATTATCAGAATGTGTTTTTCTGGATTTTAGTTAAATTTACACCTTGTTTTAGAATATTGTGAATGAACACTTTACAATTGACTACTTACAACATGGAAATTCAATGAAACTAAAACTTCAACACTAATAAAAGGCCTTTGTTGTTTATAATAATAGTTCTTAACGACAGTAATAAAATTTTCTAAGAATAGGGGCTTTACTTCAGCTCCAAAATGTCCATTTTCGATCAATTATGGAAGTTATTCGTAGAGTTGCACACTTTGTCTCGAATGCATGTATTGTAAGGACGGCTTGTCGTTAAAATATTACGATTCGTTTTAAGTTTAAATTGAATTCACAACCAAATACAAATACATGCGTATTATTATTTATGATCCATAAATACAAATGGCTATTATGATTTTGTATAATAACAATATCCAGTGCATACTAAAATATCACTCTATTAATTTATGAGATCCGGCAAATCATTTCAGAGAATATTTAGATAAATAGTTAAATGTGGGGATGCACTACATACGGCCCTGCCGTACCGCAAACATCCTCAGCTCTAGTTATTATTATCTCAAAATAAATTCCTTCGCAAACGCAGAGAAAAAATATCGATATAAATTTCAATCATTGCATTTGTACATTTCGATTATGCCTTACACAATGCATGAACTCTGATATGATTTACAGTTTTTACATTTAAACATAAAATAATAGTTTACGATGTGAGACCGTCATATAGAAATTTACGTGCGAGCACGGAAGTTAAATGAGCGAGCGACAGTGAGCTCGATTATCCGTGCACGCATGTAATATTTAATAACGGTCGAACATTGTACAATGTTTAGTTATTTTGAATTATAAATCTTAAGGAAAATAGTATTCTTTTGTATCTTGTTACAAAGAGAATGTCATTTAAGGATTTAATCTAAAAACACAGTTGTTCGTATCAAGCAGGTATATCCACTTCGTTGCTATGGTAACATTTCTGAATATTTTTACTTACTATCAAATAGAATTGTAATGGATGATGTCTAAATTATTTCTGTAAAATGTTTAAGGAAATTCATACAAATTCGGATGTAACTGCTTATAAACCGCCTGACTGCATCCCTGATGTAGTTTGTGCAGCAGCTGAAGAAGCAGGTAGGAAACTAATACCAGAAAAATCCCGTAATCGGTATCAATAAATATTTTTTTTACATATAATCGCTCAAATAACATATGAGAAGAGAAGCCCCTAATTTTTTTACGGGCTCTGATCGTAAAATAATATTTTACTTCTATGGAAACGGCTTTGTTAGGGTGTGTTTACGATTCAAAATAACATATAAGAGTTTATAAATAATTCACAGACGATATATTCGTACGTAATCCTATTAAGGTTATTGATCCCTAAGCATACAAAGCTGTTATATTGTAGAGTGTTTATAACATCGACAGCTGTCTAAACAATGTTATCTTCCAGAGCTTTTATAAACATAAACAGTGCAGCGTATGTTTGCGTGTAAATTCAATACAGGTATTTTTTATAGACATTCTGATTTTATAGGCGACACATAATATAATTTTCAGGGGGTTTTAAATTTTTGAGTTCGCGTCGTAATTAATTCAATTTTTTGGATTCATATTCTATGTAATTACATCTTTCCATTTTTCATATGTTGCCTCTTTCGTTCAAGGACAGCCTGTATAAATAAACTTTATTTTTTTGTAAATCATGTTCTTGGAACAAATTACTTTAAAAATTAGCATTCCTTAATTATTTCACAATGATTTATATATTTTTAAAATCATGTTAGTACATGCATAATTTATCGCAATAATAGGAAATAATTTAAATAAAGCATATAAAAGTTTATTAACACAAAAACGCAAATATCGTTTACATAATGTTATCAATAGCACTTAAAGGTAATTTTAAATTATTACCGAACTTTTATCTGAGTATTTTACCTATATATCAATCAATCTACCTATTTTCAGTTCCACGAAAAGCGTGTTTGAACAAATCGAATATTCATATGCGTATCTTATCTAGATCAGTTATTATTGCAAGCTAACTATTATTAAAATACTTTATTGTACGTTGCCGGATGAGGATTTGACGCAGTTTCCTCCAAGATTCTAGTGCATAGACTTAATTGATCTAGTGACAGTTGTTTTGGTCAAGTATTTTCAAAATCTCTGGATTACAATTACAATCAATAAAATAGGTAAAATTTTTAATTATTCTCTTCTATTACAAACATACATATTTAAAAATTATTTTTATTAAATGTATTATATGGACAAATACGTTTTTTTTTAAATTTGTTGGTGTGTATTAAAATCAATTTAATTTGTTACTTAAATACTATGTTAATTTAACTCATTTATGACAATTTTAAATATAAATACTTAAAAAATCTCATTTAAATTAGATATAATGGATGAAATAAAAGATAGTCTATATACAGGAAGTAATTAAAGTTAGGGAACAAAATTTGGTAGCTAGATATGGGATATCAAAACATGAAAAAAGTTTAATGTTAGCAAATGCAAAGTTAGTGAGATTATTAAATTGTTTATTGCAGAAAGTATATTTTATATAAAACAAACGTACAAAGTATTTATCGCATTTATCGAACATGTTTGAACTGTCCTTTTATGACACATGTACACTCCGTATCATGGAATGTCGCAATATTCCAAAGACCCCCGGTTTCGTATAGATTTACACGCAACAAAGATGTGTAGGCGTATAATTTCTTGCTATCAATTCAAACTTCATAAATTAATACCTTCATATTTCCTTATAAGTAAACATCTAACGAATTGAGATCAGTGATCTTTGAGGTCATGCAATTGGTCATAATCTGCTTATCCATCTGTTTGGGTAGGTTTTATCAAGTAGAGTACGATCAATTTTTTGCGATTATAAAAAAGGGCTAACTCCACAAGAATGCATTATATCGCCTCGGCCAACTTTTGGTAATGAAGGACCATCAGAGAAGACAGTTTACAATTGGTTTGCAGAATCTCGTCATGGTCGTGCCCTGTGATGAATCACGTAAAGCTCGACCAAAAACTATTGTGATTCCAAAAAACATCGATGCTGTGCGGAAAATGATAGAACACGATCGACATGTGACTTACAGTGAGGTAGAGGCATCTTCTGGGATATCGCAGACTGCAATTCATTCGATTTTATATGAACATTTATATTTAAAAAATATTTATTCCAGATGGATTCCACATAACTTGATCGAAGCACAGAAAGCAGCTCGTGACAATTGGTGTAAAGAGATGCGCAAAAAAATTGACGTAGCAACCGCAAAATCCATATACAACGTTTTCACAGGTGACTAAACATTGATATATGCGTATCAGCCGAAAACCAAGCAACAATCTACCGTATGGATGTTACAAGACGAACCGAACCCCACAAAAGTTGTTCGTGCAAGGAGCACTTCCAAGAAAATGATCGCTTGTTTCTTCGGCTGTACAGGACACATCACAACAATTCCTTTAAAGGATCGAAAAACTGTTAACGCTGAATGGTATTTGTTTGCCAAAAGTTATAGACGAAACCAGGGAGAACAACCGAAAACGTCGCATTATTCTTCATCACGAATTCCCATACAGCATGTCTAACAGTTGACTATTTGAAGGAGAAAAGTGTTGAAATAATGTCTTATTGTCCATATTCACTTGACTTGTCGTCGAATCATTTCTTTTTGTTCCCAACTGTGAAACAAAAAATGCGTGGACAGCGATTTTCAACACCTCAAAAAGCAGTCGAAGCCTTTGAAAACCATGTTCTGAGATACAACCGTCAGAGTGGAAAAAATGTTCTGAGAACTGGTTCGTATGCATGCAAAACTGTATAGACCATAAAGGCGGATATTTTGAAAAACAATAAAATAGTTTGTTCCCAAAAATTTTGTTTTCTTCCCAGATTTTGTAAAAATATAAAAGGTGACCCTCGCATAATAATAATTCGCGTTACGGTTCCACAATTGCCTCTTACTTTTTTTCCTTCGTATAAATTTCTCAGAATATTTCTTTGTAATTTTTTTATGAAAATGTTTATAATTCTTTATTATTTTGGGTATCCTTACCTCTTCCCATGGATACCTATTGATACAATTCAAAGTAAATTCGGAAGTATTTCTTATGATTTCAATTATACCAGAAATAAGCTTTTAAACTGAAAATTGGAACCTAAAATGTTTTTCGTTTTAATATGTTAAATACGTTGAAGCATTTGTTTTTTTTTTTTATTTTGGGTACTTAGACGCGCAGTATATACCGTGTGCCAAAATAATGCAAATAATATTTAAATACGAAGTTCAAAACTGGCTTCATACTCATCTTTCCTTACTACCAAGTCGGAGTTATTGATTTATGTACACAGTTAATTAGTAAAGACTGAAAATTAATACATTTTTTCTTTCTTGTTTCAGTGTTCCGCTTTGGATATTGCGGATAACAAACAGCAGACAAACATGGATAAATTGGGCAAAAACTTAGAATCTCAACAAAGATTAGCAGTACTTAGCTACGAACAGGTGACACGATTAAACGATGTTATGGACGAAACGGTTAGCATACACGGTAGGGGTAACTTCCCGACGCTGGAGGTACGGCTACGGGATCTGGTGACGGTGGTCAGGGGAAAACTGGAAGCCGATACGGCGTCAGGAGGCGCGGGCATGCGGGTCAGAGACATTCGATTGAACGGCGGCGCCGCTTCCCATGTCCTCGCCACGGAATCACAGCCGTACAATGACCTGGATCTGATATTCGGAGTTGAACTTTCCAGTGGCAGGAATTACGATCGCGTCAAGTCGGCCGTTCTCAGCTCTCTATTCGACCTACTTCCTGATGGTGTCAGCAGGAAAAGGATATCGACCTGCAGTCTTAAGGAAGCGTACGTCAGTAAGATGGTGAAGGTAAACAACGACGGGGACAGGTGGTCTTTGATCTCATTGGGAAATTCACGCGGACACAAAAACGTCGAACTCAAGTTCGTCGATACCATGCGAAGACAATTCGAATTTTCCGTCGATTCCTTCCAGATCGTCTTGGATTCCTTGCTGCTTTTCTATGACTGCAGTGAACTACCGATAAGCGAAAATTTTTATCCGACCGTCGTCGGTGAATCAGTATATGGTGATTTCCAAGAAGCGCTGTACCACCTACAAAAGAAATTGATTTCGACGCGGCACCCCGAAGAAATTCGTGGCGGTGGACTGTTAAAATATTGTAATCTTCTAGTGAAAAACTACCGACCCGCCGACCCTGATTACATCAAAAGCTTACAAAGATACATGTGCTCGCGATTTTTTATAGACTTTCCCGATATCGGCCAACAACGCGCCAAACTCGAAAACTACTTGTGGAACCACTTCGTCGGTCCAGAAGAAGAAGCCCTAAAGCACCAATACCTTATCCTGTTGCATAGCGTCGTTGAAGAATCAACAGTTTGCCTGATGGGTCACGAAAGACGTCAAACCCTCAACCTCATCGACAACTTGGCGTGGCAAGTACTGTGCCAGGACCAGCAGCGAATGATGACACAACAACCACCACCGGTGGTCTATCACAACGGCTACTTGTACCCTGTAATATCAACACCCGCGTGCTGTTATCACTGTTCCTGCAATTCCACGTGGATGACGTGTTCGTGATGTGCATGTTTAAACGTGTCAATATCGCGTCTATGAATATGTAGACGCAGAAGTGTTGTGCGTCGCGATTATAAAAAATACTTGTAAAATACACTGTCCATCACTGAAGTTTGTATAAAGACTTTCTGAACACAAGTTTGTGAGGATTTATGGTGAAAAAATCACGTATCTCTTAAAAATAAAATTATTATAGATACAAATAAAAAAAAATCATTCCGGTCTGAAATTGCTTACTGGCAGGTGTAGTTCAAAAACGTATATCTAAATACAATAAATAGGAATGGTAATTTTTAATATTAAAAATTACATTTTTGATAGTTTGAGGTTGTCTCAATAAAATAAATATTTGCCAATTATAGGATAATTTTTATTAGATTTGCTATTACAAAATGCATTTAGTAGAGTTTGAGATTATGTCGCATAAAAAAATACGTTTTTTATGCAATTTAATTCCCATATTTTTTATCCGATGTGTTGCTACAAAAATTAAATTTTCGGTGAAGAAATTGAGGTTATGTCTAAATGTCTCAATCACATATTTGTCTTTTATAAATTATAATTTGTATTTTTTTATTCGGTATACTGCTATTAAAAACCAGATTTTATTGGATATATTTAAATAAAATACGTGTATATAATTTTTCGTTTATGTTTTATGTAAATTAGACAAGTAAATTAGGAAATTGTAAACATTTCGACAGCTACAGTAAATGTACGCTTTAATTGTGTTAATTTCGTTTATCTATAATACACTTATACCATTTTATCAATGATAAAAATACATTTGACAACCGTCAAAATCGTTGCAACGAATGAATAAAATAACCTCAAAAAAAGAACACCTGCTGTAGTAATTGCAATTAATAAAACAAAACACAAATGAGGCTGACAGATAAAAATTGATGCGTCATTGGAATGTGGCTGTGAAGATCTTCTTAGTGGGTTGTGTGTATCGTAGAATGTACGAGAAAATGTTAACAGAAAGTACCTTAAAAAGAAAATAATAATCAATGACTTTACCGTAACCAAGACAACGTAACAATCGTGTGTATGCTTTCATTTTTTCTTTTACGAACGAATTTATGTCATTGATGATGTCTGAAGTCCACGAAATTTACATATAAATGGTCACATTGATGTCAGAACAAAAGTATTCGCTCAATTTTAGTACAAAAACCTTTCCACTCATATTGTCTCCATCCAAAATATTATACCTAATAAGCATTTATAAGTTCCCCCCTTCTCCCCCGTCGTGTAGATCTAAGATGTAGATTGGATCCAATTGAATTAATCTTCTTTTAAATATTGTTATTTAATTCTTTTAAATATTGTTATTTAACTTGAGGTCCTCCATTAACTTTGCACCACCGCGCATTGGATTTCAGACAAACATAAAATGCGGCAATCGTTGGAAATGTGTGTAAAACATCCGCATTGCAATAAGTATTAATATATATTTTATCGATAGGCTAAGTAATACACATTTTGTTAAGCGAAAATGAAAAAAAAATATTTTCTGATTATTATTACTACTATTGTAACAAAAACGATTTCCAGGAATTAAAAAAATACCTAAAAATGATTCATATGAAAATATATTACATACAAACATATTGTAAATGTATCTACAGATACGATAGGTAAGGTTTAGATAAAAAACATGATATAAGCGCAGCAATTTTTTCAAAAACCCTGTATATTACATATTATGATTAGTATAAAATTTCATGACAAGTGTATCCATTGCACTCTATATATTATATATATTCATAATGCAGGGCAAATAAAAATTACTGCGTTTTCAACTTCGCTGAGCATGCCTATAAGTACTTATAATACTACAAGGGTGACTGACTGAAATATTATTACTATTACTACTATTAGTATGATGTATAAATAAAACAACAAAAACATATATATAATTCTGTAATGAATTTTCTTTTGTCGATCATAAATGATCACCTATTCTTACAATTTAAGTAGATAATAAAAAAAATAAAATGTCTATTTTCAATGAAGATATATGTATGTTATTGCGGGCCTATCTGTATATTTTTATTGTTCCACTGGCCTATTATATGAGATATATTGAAGAAAAATGTTGAAAAATGCAAATAAAAAGTGAAAATAAAATTTAAAAAACCTGTAAACATTTTTAATTGATTTTGCAGTTTCATTTCTGATTACCAATTTCACCCTTCCCATCCCCAAATTAAAAAATTTATTGTGGAAGCCGTTTTTTCGTGATAATTAACCATAGTGATGCACAAATAAGCTATTATTTTATGTTTTTATCACTTTATTATAACTGGAGCCCGACATTAGGTCCAATATCAGTATTCAAGAAATAATTACTACAAATTCTATAGTGCATATAAACATATTCATCAGTAAGTTCAAGAGGTTGTTGTTTCCTATAAATGATAGCCATTTCTTGCAGTTCGCCGTACTTTGTAGGGATGGGAAAACAAAGACGAGAATCTGATTTTGAAGGACCGCATCCAAAGACGACACAACCAGTCTTTCCCATTTCGAAAACTACAAGCAATTTTTTAGAAACTCGACACTAAAACAATATTTTACTTACTACTATGACCGCACTGTTTTATATGGTAGGTATTATTAGTTGTGATGTGGATAACAAAATACTAATGGTGATTCATTTAGAGATACTTTTTCCAAAAGCAAAGAACAAATGAAAAAGGCCAATTTATTTAAGAAAGTTGATTATCATACAAAAGAACCATTCTTTTCAATTATTTTTTAAAGATTATTTCTCTCAAATGTTGGCCGCGACTGCGGTTAACGTAGTCTATTCTGCTGTTCCAATTTTCAATGACGCGTTCTAGCATTTCGAGTGGTATTTGTCCAATGACCCGAGTAATATTGGCCTCGAATGGCTCAATTGTAGCCGGTTTATCCATGTAGACTTTAGACTTCACCTTCACGTAGCCCCACAGAAAAAAGTCTAATGGTGTGATGTCACAAGATCTAGGCGGCCAATTTACTGGTCCGAAGCGTGAAATTAAATGTTCACCGAATCGTTCTCGCAGTAAAGCCATAGTTTCACGAGCTGTATGGCTAGTGGCGCCATCTTGTTGGAAGTAAATGTCTTGTAGACCACGGGTTTCAAGTTCAGGCAGCAAATAGTCCCTTATGAAGGCGCGATAACGGTCGCCATTCACAGTCACATTCCGGCCGGCTTTTGTTTTGAAGAAATATGGACCAATTATTCCACCGGCCCATAATCCGCACCAAACAGTTGTTTTGATGTAATGGTAGCACTTCAATCTCTTCAGGTTGCTCATCACCCCAAATACGGGCATTTTGCTTATTCACGTACCCATTAAGCCAGAAATGGGCCTCATCGGAGAACAAAATTTTTGTCGAAAACAGTGGATCTTCTGCAAGTTTATCAAGAGTCCAACGGCTGAAACGGAAACGATTCGGAAGGTCGGTCGCCTTTAGTTCTTGCACTACTTGAATTTTGTATGCTTTTAAACCAAGATCCTTTCGTAAAATACGCCAAGTTGTTGCATACGACAAACCAAGCTGTTGAGAACGGCGACGAATTGATTCTTTCCTGTCTTCGCGTACACTCGCTGCTACCGCCGCTATATTTCCTTCACTACGTGCTGGATGAGGTCTATGTGGTCGCGTATTATCCATTATTGTAAATTGAGTTTCAAACTTATTGATGGTATAGCGAATTGTGCGTTCGGTAGGCCGATTATGTGGCCCATATGTTGCTCTAAGCGCACGATACACATTCCTTGTAGAACGCACATTTTCGTAATAAGGCTGTACTATTTGTAGACGCTGTGCCGGGCTAAGTCTTTCCATTACGTAATGTCAAATAGTACTGAACCAGAATGCGCAGTCCGCTGACGCATCGTATGCGAGCTCAGCCATTAAATCCCCACCTAAAAAAGTACCTCCAAATGAATCACCCATTATTAATAAAAAATACAAAAAAAAAGCGAAGTAGCTGCTTAATGAAAAAATTACTGATCCTAACCAAAGAACGCACTAAAAATAACGCGTCACCTGTGTCACTATCACGTGTCACATAATTAATTTATCTGTTAGATTTCTGTATTTGCTAAATAAGAGTAATCTTACGTTTAAGGAGAACCTCATTCTAGACGCCATGACAGTTCCACTTAGGGAAACGAAGCTTTCATCCTATACTTGTTATCATAGAAAAGGGATGAAATAGAGGCTTATTATCTTCTATAATCTTATTAACAAGCTTTTAAAACAAGATTTAGCGCCTCTGACGAAAAGTTCGCAAACTAAATCATATTGGCGGATATTTTAAATTGTAGCTTATTTGAATATATTCATTTTTAGTATTTAGTATATCCTAGCCATATTGAAATTGGTAAATATAATTTCCATGATTTTCTGCAATAATTTGTGAAAATAAGTAAAATTACATTTACCAATTACAATATGCCTAGTATACACTAAATCAAATAACAAAATTGGTTCTTGTAAGAAGTTATAACAAAAGTCAAGGTATACATTTAATAAAAAGAATTAAATTTAAATATAATAAGTATGTACTTAATAATAATCTACCGGTATTCCTAGTATGAGAAATATTAAATCGATGTAAACACAACTGTTCAAACAATAGAAAATAATTACAATATTAACACTGGATACATTATGTAATATGATAGAGAATTAACAACACATTGGCTCAAGTAAAGCACAGTAAAGAAAAAAATAGTAAGTGCAAACAAGTAACTGAATTTTCTACAATAAAAAAAAATTAAATGTATTTTCAGAAAAATACAAATTAAAAGATTAATTATGATACTTTGTAAAACAGTATGGATATCACAAGCATTCAATATTTGATTAAAGTAAGAACACAATAGTGAAATGCAAGATCTTAACATATATACATTATGTAATATAATGATAGCAAATTAACAATTCTGCAGCAGCAGATTTGAAGTATATAGCATGATTGTATATAATTTATTAGCTTTGGAGCTAATTTCAGTAATTGGTGTTACTCCTACACTTTTCAATAAGAAGTTCTAAAAAAAAATTGAGTCTTATAAATAATCTAATTGAATAAGTTGTACATACCAGAAGTTTCCTTTTTACTGCTTGTGAGAATTTACTATCCATTCTGCCACCTATTGAAAAGTTCGCAAACTTGACATCTTTTATCCTTGTCTAACAATTATGTTTTAAACGGCAATTTAAGTGAAATACCCCTGACTTGTTATAATTATCTATGCGAACTGGGAACAAAGTTGGTTTCACGTATATAGTATATCTAGGGCGTTTACTGCCGAATTTATACTTAGGGAATTCACCGAATCAGAGTTGCGCACAACGCACTAACGCTGTACAAATTACGAATACCACCAACTTTTCGATTCACCACGGATAATCCACCGCACGAATAAGTAAATGTTCTTATGCACGGATAATAGGAGTTCTACTGTATTTTGTCCTTGTTTACTCATAGGCGTAACAACTTCTTGCTTTGTTCTTATGAAAAATATTTGATTTTAGTTTAAACCGAATCAGGGGGTAATCACTAAAACGAACTCCTACTTCGAACAGTTTGATAAACCTTAGTTTTCTAAAGCAATAAAAAGACTTGAATATAGGTGGATGAAGTATAACGAGTTACAAGAAGAATACGTTGAAAAATAAAATAACTTTTTGCCAAAAAGTTTGCGTCAGCTTATGTAAACTCACCAAGTACTAAATCTCCCGCGTTGTATTCAAATATTGTCCGGAAAATATTTTAAGTCTGATCACTGACTGACAAAAATGTTTAACAATATTAAATGATCGATGAAGTTGAATCGATCATTAATTTCAGCCATTAAAATATCACATACTTCCAAACATATAAATAAATTTACAAAGAAATTTCTAAGAAACAAATTAGGAGAAATCGGGTAAAATACTTGTATACGCCCTATAATAGACACCATCATAGAATGGTTAAAGCACATAGATACACCTTTACATTTACTCGTATAAAATCATTGATAGTGGTATATGGCGAAACAATATTAGGCAAATCTAGAAAAATTTAATATAAGGAATTAAGTGTTATATTGTTTAAAAAACGATGCTAACTTAGCTGTTGACTCAGATCAGTCTTTAAATCGTATAAGTTTCGTTATACGCGAACTTCATTCTATCTTGTTAAACGATCATATGCATTTAAAATAGTGTGGTCATTCGAAGACACCAGCCGTGTCAACTGACAGCGTTCATAGGTATGTAAGTTGTTCTGCTAGCAGTAGTAGAGGAGATCTAGACTTCAGTCTCGATAGGTTGATATCCAGCAGGCCACTATGTACTGGAAGGTGGGGATTGTATTTTATTCTCTAACTAGGCTTTCCTGTTTCCGGATGGTGGGAAATGCAATATGGCTTAAAACGGGGAACCAGGGTAGATGTGTACTTTAAAAACAAACGCTAATTATTCTCATGGTCTTCTTGAGTTTGATGTCGATCATCTTTGGGTGGCAGCTAATGAACTACGTACTAGCGACCCTAAAAATTATATTCGTGAATAACTGCTATTTTATATTAGATAATAAGCTGTAATATATAGTATTTCTGTCACGTAGGGATAATTACCGAATTGCTTGTACTATATGTTTGTGAAGGATTTATCATTTACATTTTAGTACCATATCAGAGGAACATAAATGAAAAATTTATACTTGTTACTTTACAAATGATTGACCAAATAACCCAATCGAGCAGTCATATTGTGCAGAAAAAACGATATTTGGAAAATAGGAATTACATATTTATAAAGAAAAACATCAAAAACCAATAAATTCGAACTTAGTTTTATAGCAAAAAGGTTTAGAATATTAAAGTTTCAACAATTGTTAATTATATGTTTCTATCATTCTTTGTACTATATTTGTAAATAAATGAATAATATATAGTCGTTACTAGAGAAAGGATGCAATTTCCATAAAACGCAATCGGCAATTGAAATTGTGTATAACGTCGCACAGTACATCTCGGCGTAATTCAATGAAGTATTTGTTTGACTTACTCGGCCACCTGGTCTCGCACGATAACAATGGACAACTCAGCTATTGTATTCGGAGAATATAGTGTTTTTTAAAGTGTTTTCATGAACGCAGATAGAAGCGGGGTTTTTATAATGTATTTTATTTATTAGTTTATATTTCGTAAGATAAATAAAGTGCTGTGAGGAAGTTTCTTGTTTTCATAGTTTTAACTGTTAATTACATCGTAATTTTTGTGATAGATACTGTTTAATATCGTTTGATTGAATCTATTTCTACCAATTATTTCGACGTAAGTGTGCATTGAATTTCGTTCAGTTTCAATAACTTACGCACACATTTTTAGTTTTCATTTATTTAGATCTAGAGCATTGTTTAAGTTACTTTTTCAGACATGATATGGAAGAATATCGAAAACGGCATTGTAAAACAATGGCGAGTTGGATTGACGGCCATACTGATTGTATGTCCATTGTCAGTGATTCCGAAATTTATTACAAAATCCGTAAAATATCGTCAAAAATTCGTCACTTAGGATCGCAAACACATCTGAACTCTGTGAAACTTTTATGGCGGCTAATATTCCATTAAATAAACTTAGCAATCCCACTTTAAAAATATTTCTTCAAAAATATACTGGTCGAAATGTTCCTGATGAATCAACTTTACGCAAATATTATGTTTCTAGGTGCTATACGAGAACAGTAGAACGCATTAGAAGCCATCTTTTAAATCAATACATATGGATAAGCGCCGACGAAACGGTGGATATGTTAGGAGGCTGTGTGGAAAATGTTGTAGCTGCTGTACTACATCCAACTATTCCCTATAACTCATATGTAATAGCAACAAGTGTTGTAAATAGAGTTGATGCGGAAACAGTTGCTGAAACCATTAAGGAGAATATGCAAAAAATGCTTCATTCGGACGCCACTTACAAAGAAAAAATACTTTTATTTGTCAGTGATAGTGCTGCGTATATGTTAAAAACAGGCAGACTATTGAAGAAAACATATCCTAATATGCTGCATATTACTTGTGTAGCACATGCTAATGCTCTCCACAGAATCTGTGAATATATCAGAGACACTTTTCCGGAAGTTGATGACTTGTATCGGCTTATAAAAAAGTTTTCAGAAAAGCAACATTGAGAGTAGCTCTTTTCAGGGAAAAATTTCCATCTCTGTCACTGCCTCCCACTCCAGTAATATCTAGATGGGGAACATGGCTGGAAGCTACTAGTTATTATGCTGAGAATTTCGATAGTCTAAAACATTTCGTAACACTGCTAAAGGAGGATGCTAGAAGTATTGGTGAGTGCAAGGAGCTCACATAAATCCTAAATTTAAAAAATGAGTTGTACTTTCTTCACGAACACTTTGGAAAATTGCCAAAACTAATCACTTATTTTGAAAATCGAAATCTCAAATTAAATGACGGATTAACCACATTAGATGTGGCTGTTAATAATTTGAAAAGTATTCCAAGTGACTTCGGATGTGGCCTTCGGCAAAAGTTTGAAGCAATTCTTAATAGAAATCCAGATTTAATTACATTGCAGCAATTATGTATGGAGACAATTCCACAAAATCTAACGGCTAAATATGAAGAAATAAAAGAATATTTCCAGTATGCACCTATAACCAGTTGCGATGTAGAAAGGACGTTTTCTATTTATAAGGATATACTTAATTCAAAGAGAACAAAATTGACAGAAGAAAACCCTGAGAAACTATTGCTAGTCAGTATTAATACTCCTTTACTCAACTTGAACGACAAAATGAACAAATAAAAATGTTCCAATTATAGAAATAAAATTAAAAACTTTAAAAATACAACTTTTCAACAAATATATATGTATTTCGTAATTTTATAGATCACCACCCGTTTGTTTTCCAATTATATAAATAAAATTAAAAACTTTATAAATACAACTTTTCAACAAATAAATATGTATTTCGTAATTTTATAGATCGCCACCCGTTCGTTTTCCAATTATATAAATAAAATTAAATATTTTAGAAATACAGCCTTTCGCCAGTAGGTACTGCACTGGGTGGTAAGCGTGTCCGTTCTCTAGTCGTTACTATTAAATTATTATTGAAAACAGGATATTTCATTCTAACAGCTACATCAACATTTTACTGTTTTCACATTTCAAAAGTATGAGAACATGTTTTGCATATTTGTTTCTTTACGAGTTTTTCTTAAATTAGAAAAGCAGGACTTCCAAATAATGAAAAGTTAAAAATGTCTAACATAACTATGACTTTATTAATGACAATATGACCCTGGTTCGTCGAATTTAAATGCAACATTAACTTAATACATACTCTCGAAGACGATGTGTTCCGTGGAAATGATTACATATTTTTTTTTAAAGTCGAGTTTTGAACACAACGACAGGCAACACATGTAAACACCAGCATATACATACATGAAGATTGAGCAATTCAGCCCACGCATTTTTCGCGTATTTTTAGATTTCGCAGATGTGACGTCATTCTGTTTTATGGATTCAGCAAAATAATTCCTATTTCCCTATTTCAAGAGTTACATATATGGGTGCATTGTTTTACTTTCGCAAATAACCTAGTATTCCTTCTAGATCTTTTATTATTTTTGTTATATATGTAATGTTGTATAATTTAAATATTACTAAAATCTATAAACGAAATTGCTTTACTGTATATATACCGTGTGCACAACGTCGTGCGATCGATGGATATATAAGTAATGACTGGCCAACTGCAAGTATATTCGCCTTGCTTGAACACAATGAGCGACTGATAGGAATATTCAATGTGTTAGAGAGAGATTATTTGATTCGTACTTAGATCGTATGTAGAATGTGTTGGATAAAGAAATGGAACGCCCGTACAGTTAGACAGTAGAACAGATTGAATATACTCTCTCAACCCTAACCACATAAACTCGCTATTCGTCTTCGTCTTACTACATTGTGGTAGATCAATCACTCCCCGGCGTTCATACGGTATATATACTGGTGTCCTTGAAATAAAGAGACAACGAATGATAAAACGAAAGATATAATTATACAGAATGTAATCTAAAATATTCCGAATCAATTACGACACGAACCCCAAAATTAAAATCCCCCTGAAAATTGTATTACGTGACGCCTATAAATTCAAAATATTCAACATGTGAATAAATAATAAATATCTTGCATGCACATATACTGCAGCATATGTTTACATAGTAACAGCTGTCGAGGTTATAAAAACTATAACGTTGTATGCTAAGGTTAATAACATCAATCAAAATCTACTGTTATACATTCAAGTAAATTATTAAAAATTTTATGTGTATTACGCAAATTTATTTTTGTTACAAGAAGTAGCAAATATACAATATAAATATGGACATAAAAAAACCGCTATTGTAAACACACACTGCAATGTTTATGTTATAAAAATATTATAAAATAACATTATGTATAAGTTTTTTTGAGGTAAGGATTCGATTGTAGGAAAATCAGTTGTTAAAAATTTACTGTGAATTTTTAAAGATGATGTATTAAAAGGACATGTAAGATGTGTTCTCTACGGGCATTTAACGTCCTATTTGGTAACATTCTATCTTTAATCGATGATGTAAATGTAAATTGTATCGAACGTACGTAACGATTGACAAATGAACGAAACTTAAAGCGAGATGAACAATAACAGAACTATTTTTTTTGTTGTTGTGGGTCGACTTTAAGATATTGTTTTTTATAATATAGTCCATGTGGCGTGACAAAATTTTTTTTAGTATCTTTGTCATTTTTTTTTCGCTTATGAGAAGGAATTTTGGGAAAATATTTTGATGACATTAGGTGGGAGGGGGGGGAGGTCTGAATGGTGGTTACATCAGTAATATTTATTTATTTGCTTTTCTTATTTTTTTTGTCTAATTTGAACAAATATAGCAATCCGAAATAATTTATTATTGTTTTATACTCGCTCTCTCGCGGAATTTTGTGGTTAAGCAAGAAAGAACAGAAGTAGGGGAATTACCGCGCTCGCTATTCACTTGGCTGCAATTATCCGGGCTAATATCATTGGATTTGACGTGTTTTAAGTTAATGCTTTTTTACTATTGCTTATTTACTATTTATTTTTAGTACTACTCGAGAAGAGAATTACAAAATATTTCCTAAGCCTACAGAAATTTCACCATTTTATAATACTTAAAACAACCAGAAATTGCCAGAAATATTTTAATATTTTGCTTTCTCACCTGTCAAAAAATAGCACCGGTACAACGACATCTATCGCCTATGAAATGAGCCAGTATTTCCATTCGCACGTTCAAAACCGGTTTGACACGTGGCTGTGTTGTGATGACTATCTGTTCGGTGAACAGGTCCTAAATTAAAAAATAGAAACAGTATAGAACTCATAATTCTTTAAAAAACCGATATGTATGTATATCTAGTTATAACATGCATTCAAAAATTTCCTCATTATAGTAGGCTGTTTTCTAAGTAATCAAAGATTAGAGCACATGCGAAGCTTTAGCAACCTTCAAATTCTAACAGCTGTCATACATAAATTCAAATTATAAACGCTTATATTTTTCAAATTATTTTGTTGTAATGTTAGAGTTACAACATAAAATATTTATTATACAAAGCTATTAAAGAACTGGCCAAAAATTAGAAAATGGGGATTGAGTTTATTCCACTAAGCAGTGCTTACAGGATTTCCGGCAACAGTTTCTTAATCTGCTAGTTACTTACGCACAAAAACATATTCAAGCTTCTTTTATTAAATTTGGTGAAATAGGGGCAATAACCCGAATACCTGGCGGTGAAGCACTTAGAAAACGAACAGCAAATTGCATAGAGGATATACGGTGTCGAATGGACAACTCACCCAAAAAATCAATCGCAAAACTATCACAAGTTCATTTGTCAGTAGGAACATGTCATGCTATTTTTAAAAAGGATTTAAAGTTGTTTCCATATAAAATACAAGCAATTTCGGAACTCAAACAGGTAGATTTTGTTACGAGAATACAGTTTGTGTTTGATTTTTGAATAACATAAATAATAATGATATTCTCGACAAATGCTTCTTTTCAGATGAGGCTTGGTTCCATCTTTCAGGATATTTAAACAAGCAAAATATGAGAATTTGTTCTACAGAGAACTTTCATGAATTTGTTGAAACTACGCTACATCTACAAAAAATAGACGTCTGGCTAGCAGTTTTAGGAAGACGATATTTTTTAATCAAACCATAACTGCCGAAAGATATCGAAATGAATTATTAGAGCCGTTTATTAATGAACTTCATAATGATGAACTCACAGAAGGATATTTCCAGCCAGATAATGCACTAGCGCACGAATCTCGCGAAACAATAGCTTTTTTGCAAGAATTTTTCGATAAAAGAATTATCAATTTTGCTCCAATATCTCCAGATTTGACAATTTTAGACTATTTTGTTTCTCCATATTTAAAGAATACACCATTTTCAAGAGCAGACATCACACAATCGAAGAGCTTCGTAATGCTATTGTGAATTCTTGTGCTGACATAACTCAAGAAATCCTAATAAATGACTTTGAAAGCATGAAACGTAAAGATAAATTTTGTCTTCAAAATAATGGTCAACATTTCCAACATCTGCTTTAGTATTCTTCTTCTTCAGGTGCCATCTCCTCTCAGAAGGTTGGTATCATCACGGCTATTCTCATCTTTAATGCTGCGGCTCTGAATAGTTCAATGGAGCTGCATTTATACCACTGTCTCAAATTATTTAACCAGGAAATACGTCTTCTTCCTATATTTCTTCTTCCCTGTATCGTACCCTGAATAATTATCTGTAGCAGAGCATATCTTTCCCCTCTCAACACGTGGCCCAGATATTGTAGTTTTCTTATCTTTATTGTGTTCAATATTTCCTTCTCTTTCCCAATTCTTTTAAGTACTTCACTATTCGAAACCCTATCTATCCATCTTATCTTCAGGATCCTCCTATATGCCCACATTTCAAATGCCTCTAGACGCTTGTTAGTGTCTTGCTTTAGCGTCCAGGCTTCCATCCCGTACAGCAGCACCGGGAACACGTAACATTTCAATACCCTGATCTTGAGACGCAGACTAAGGTCATTGGCACACAATACTTTCCTCATCTTGTTGAATATATTCCTGGCTTGGCCGATTCTCGTTCGAATTTCTTCTGTATATTCATTTGTGTCGGTAACAGTTGTTCCCAAATATTTGTATTTCTTTACTCTCTCTATTGGCTGTTCTCCAATCCATAAGCCTTCTTGATGTCGGTTAGACTTTCTAATAATCATGAATTTAGTTTTTCTAACATTTAGTGTGAGGCCACTTTCTTCGCCATTTATTACAACCTGGTCCATTAATCTTTGTAAGTCTTCCAGTGATTCTGCGATAATAATGGTGTCACCCGCATATCTAATGTTATTAATAATTCTTCCGTTAACTTTTATTCCTATTGTTGTTTCTGCTAACGCTTTCTGAATGATGTTCTCAGAGTATAAATTGAACAACAACGGGGACAACACACATCCTTGTCTCACACCGCGCTTTATCCTTATATCTTCCGATACCTCTTCACCCAGCCTGACATTCGCTGTCTGGTTATAATACAAATAAGCTATTATCCGAATATCCTTGTTGTCTATGTCTTTAGCTTTGAGAAGCCGAATCAAGTCGTCATGGCGAACCCTGTCAAATGCCTTGTTGTAGTACAAAAAGCAGATGTACAAAGGTTGATTAACGTCCATGCATCTCTGAGCCAGCACGTTAAAGCCAAATAGTGCTTCTCTTGTTCCCATTGCATTCCTGAATCCGAATTCAGAGTCACTAAGATCTTGTTCTAATTTTCTGAATATTCTCTGGTGTATGATCTTCAGGAATATCTTGAGGGTGTGGCTCATCAGGCTGATTGTCCGATGGTCATTGCATTCCTTTGCGTTAGGTGTTTTTGGCAGGGCAATAAATGTTGATCTCAACCATTCTGTGAGAATGATGCCTGTGTTATAGATTGTGTTGTATAGATCCACCATTACTCCTATTCGCCCCTCTGTTATGAGTTTAATCAATTCTGTTGGTATTTCATCAGGACCTGGAGCCTTATTATTTTTTGCTAATTTGACTGCATGTTGTACTTCTTCTCTTGTTATGCTTGGACCTGTACGACCACTGCCTTCATCCTCCATAGCTTCACGTCGGTGATCCTCGAACAGCTCCTGCACATATTCTTTCCACCTCTCAAGCTTTCACTTTCGCTTTAGTATTATTTTCTTTTAATTTTGACTATTGTAATAAAATTATTTTCAAAAACTAAATTAATAATTATTTACACACATTTACACACATCAAAATTTTACGTTTGTGACAGAATACGTGCACTGTCACCAACCATTAAAAAAAAAGCATGGCTGTCTTTAATGTGGAAAGTTTTTGAAGGCACGTTATATTTATTATACATATTAAATCAAGAAAATCTATGTTTCCTTTATCATCGTACAAATTCGTAACTAATATAAGTATATAATACATAAGCAGCGCTGTGGTTACATAAACAGTAAATTCACGCGGCATTCGCGAAAACGAAATACAAACTTGCTTACAATTCGTTATATTATAAATATGGTTATTATGAAATACATGATCTCAAGAGCTTTCTTACGCTCGCGTAAGTACAATTTAAGACTTAACATTTTCCCAATATTGCGTAATTCCATGTACTATAACATGTTGTACATTCTCAATTTCAATCGATATAGAAACTATGTAATATTTTATATACGATCGACTCTGGTACGTTTTATTTTCATCGACGTATTCTTCAAGTTTTGATGTTGCAAATAAATGCATTCGTCAATTAATTTAAGATGTGAAAGTACACCAGAAGACGTAATATTATGTGCGCAACGTTTCTGTTGCACGCTACAAGAATAAGATCTATGTGTACAATCCAGTTATTTAGGCCGTAGCAAGGCCGTCCTTGCGGTGTAAGTAAAAGTGTCGACCAATAATGTAGGTCATAATTACTGGTCTGCGATGGGTCCGGTTCCAGACTAGACGGTCTCGACATCAAAGTATTGACTTCCTATTGAAATTGAGACAATACTCGGAGTCGGTATCACGTAATATAATCGCTCTGATGTAAAAAAGTAATGAGTTTTAATACGAATGTATACAACAGTAAGAAAAAATCTTTTTATCCATCAACCATGCTGTAATCATAAGAACAGAAACTTTGTATTAAATCTTTTAGTAAAATAAAAACTTGTAAATTAATTTTAATAATTTATTAAAATCAATAAGTGAATTATGTTAGAACTGTTTAGATTTTCAAGAAATCCCATTCCAAACGAAATTTCTGTAGGACCTTTTTAGGAGCCATGCCTAGTTACGAGGGATGTCTTTTTAGTGTTGCATATATGTAGTCATAAAATCAAACAGTGGATCGACTCAAAGTGCTTTACTACTTTTCAAAATATTTTCCACAAAAATTTGATACACTTCTGCGTTCGTTCAAAGCAATTGTTAAAACAATTATTCCAGTCCTAGACTGAACTTATTATTGTACCAATTAATAATTAAGTGCTTTTTATATTTACGAAAAGGTTTTGTTTAAGTATGACAATACGTTAAGCACGTATAAAGCGTTTGTACAATATGAAACAAACATGTAAATAATTTATGGACAATACACCTCGTATTTTCAGCATTTACTTCTGCTTAATACATATGTTTCTGCCAATATAGGCGTCCTCAGTTAAGCTAGTGAAGCAATTTATACAAATTAATACAAACCTGTTATAAACAACTGGTTTGTATCTGTATTTAAATTTACTGAAATAGCCCGCAAAGATCAAGCAAGTTCCGTCCTATAAGAAGACAACTATTTAATAATTGACATCTTACGGGCGAAAGATACATTGTCCGGAGGGCTACCTATACGTATTTTATCGTTTCCCGTAGCAGCATAGCTGTTCGAACGATAGGTAGCCCTCCGGACAATGTATCTTTCGCCCGTAAGATGTCAATTATTAAATAGTTGTCTTCTTATAGGACGGAACTTGCTTGATCTTTGCGGGCTATTTCAGTAAATTTAAATACAGATACAAACCAGTTGTTTATAACAGGTTTGTATTAATTTGTATAAATTGCTTCACTAGCTTAACTGAGGACGCCTATATTGGCAGAAACATATGTATTAAGCAGAAGTAAATGCTGAAAATACGAGGTGTATTGTCCATGTGCATAGTTACAGATATGTAAATTATTTACATGTTTGTTTCATATTGTACAAACGCTTTATACGTGCTTAACGCATTGTCATACTTAAACAAAACCTTTTCGTATATACCGCCATCTGGCAGGTTGTTAATGGACTACATCTACATACGTATTTTATCGTTTCCCGTAGCAGCATAGCTGTTCGAACGATAGGTAGCCCTCCGGACAATGTATCTTTCGCCCGTAAGATGTCAATTATTAAATAGTTGTCTTCTTATAGGACGGAACTTGCTTGATCTTTGCGGGCTATTTCAGTAAATTTAAATACAGATACAAACCAGTTGTTTATAACAGGTTTGTATTAATTTGTATAAATTGCTTCACTAGCTTAACTGAGGACGCCTATATTGGCAGAAACATATGTATTAAGCAGAAGTAAATGCTGAAAATACGAGGTGTATTGTCCATGTGCATGGTTACAGATATGTAAATTATTTACATGTTTGTTTCATATTGTACAAACGCTTTATACGTGCTTAACGTATTGTCATACTTAAACAAAACCTTTTCGTATATACCGCCATCTGGCAGGTTGTTAATGGACTACATCTACATACGTATTTTATCGTTTCCCGTAGCAGCATAGCTGTTCGAACGATAGGTAGCCCTCCGGACAATGTATCTTTCGCCCGTAAGATGTCAATTATTAAATAGTTGTCTTCTTATAGGACGGAACTTGCTTGATCTTTGCGGGCTATTTCAGTAAATTTAAATACAGATACAAACCAGTTGTTTATAACAGGTTTGTATTAATTTGTATAAATTGCTTCACTAGCTTAACTGAGGACGCCTATATTGGCAGAAACATATGTATTAAGCAGAAGTAAATGCTGAAAATACGAGGTGTATTGTCCATGTGCATAGTTACAGATATGTAAATTATTTACATGTTTGTTTCATATTGTGCTTTTTATATTCTCAACGGTATCTTCCCGTTTTGTACGTTCACCTTTCGGGCTTCGAAAAATGTTACGTGAAATATTCCCATATCGGGCGTCCAAACTATATTTCTTTTTGTTGAATCCCATTTTGTGCGTAAAATTTACAGGTAACAGTAAACCAATAAAAGCATTCATTAAGCCTCCATTAATGCATAATTATTGCGCTCGTCAAGGGATTAAGAATCAATTTATTTTAAATTTATAATTATCTTTACATTAAACTAGACTAGGAATTAAGGTACAGTGGTTTGAATTTGTATTTTATTGTTTAAGGATTAAAGTTTTTTACCTAGTAATCGCCTACGGATTAACACTCAATTTGTTGTGAATTTATAATTACTTTTATAAAATATTACACTATTACTAAAATAAATTAGTTCTTGGGAAATCTTGCAAGTGCAGTTAGGTTATTCAAAAGCTTTCGTGAATTGTTGTTTGTGATGGCAGTGATAGAATCAAAACGTGGAAAACCAGTTATCCTGTATTCTGGATTAAAAGCAAAAAACAAAAGCTTAACTTTTACATAAACAAGAACTACTCAGGAGCGGTTGTCACTATGTATGAAGTAAAATCAAAAGTTATAAGTAGAGCAGACCAATTTCCGTGCGCGCCATGAGCGCCGGTATGGGTGTGTAATTCGTAATATATTAGAATATGCGATAGAATAGGGACGCAACATGAGCTTGTTACCGATATAAGTATAGAAGAACATTGATTCTATCAGAAATAATTAAATATACATTTGGTTTTCTGCTATTAAAGTAATATGCATAAACACACGAAAAATAAGAATAGTACATATTATAGCAGCGTTGTATGTACCTATAAATCAAATGGAAAATGTATGAAATCAGTGATTGTGTGCACGACAGAGGATTTAAAGAAACACTTACCGTTTTAAGCGTCTTCCAAGGATTGACAAACTGGAGAAATTCGATTGTATATTTTCAACATCAAGTGCGTTTCTAAGGTTATTTCTGAAAAACATGTCCGCCGTGAGGAAAAAATATGTTTATATTCGGAAAACGAGCGTTCTACATCTAGTGATGTTATATTCGCATAATCAAAATACTTTTTTAAGCATCTTAACGCATCTGTAGACGTGCCCTCACAAATACGTGTTAAGGTGTAAAAAAATTTGCATTTCTGTCTAAAACGCTTTCAAATTTAATTAGAACACTTTCACTTTTTGCGTCTTCTACAGCACACAGTTGTGCGTGAACATCTTTAACGATTTGCAGTGATTCCTCTAACGACAGCGACGAATTTTCTAATTTTGTTATTGTTTCTTCTAGTCCCAAGTAATTCTCACGAATACTTTGTAAATCCATTTTAATCTGGGCATCTTGAAATTTTTTCTGGCTTGTATTGATAGCTGCACTTTCTTTCGGATCGAATGATAAAACCACGTCCTTAATTTTTTCAAAATGTTCATGATAGTAAAACCCCGTCCGTAACCATGTACCCCAACGTGTCAGAATCGGCTATGGTGGGGTATGGGGACACAATTCGTGAAATTTTCGAATACGTTTTGGAGATTTCAGGAATACTGCCTTTGTACTCGATATTAAAGCATCTACCTCTGGATAACATCTACGAACCTGTTCTGCCACAAGGTGTAGAGCATGGAGTTTACAAGTAATATGTAACAAGTTAGGACAATATTTTCTAAGAGACCGGCCTACAGAACACATGGTTGCGGCACCATCGGTCATAAACATTAATACTTGGTCTTTCGAATGTTTAAATTTTTCAAAGGTATCTAATAGCACCTCTGAAATTTTTTCGGCATTACATTGTTCTAGTCGTCTGGATGCTAATAAAATTGAAGACGTTGGTTGATGTGGTTCCATATTACGCGCCATCACATTAACTACAGATTGTTTTTTGCTGTCAGTTGTTTCGTTCACACATAACCACAGTTTTTTATTTTTCAGTTCGGCTTTGATTTGATTTTCAACCTGTTTACGCACCGATTCCTTCGTAACGTTGTCGTACTCGGTAATGTTTGATTCGCGTATTTATTCCAAAATGAAATAAATGAATCATTACTTAACAAGGTAAACGGCAGTGTACACACAATCATAGTTCCACATAGTTCATGTATAAACTGTTGTCGATTAATTTTGTTATTATTGTGCTTCGAACTGCTTACGTGTTCTTTACAATGTATTTTGGCCAACACATTAGATATGTATTGCACACTAAACATTTAATTTTTGAGCCATTGTATATTAAGTCCGGGAAATCCATAATAAACTTATTCACTTCGTCTGACAACGGTCGTTTTCTCGATTTATGTGTCGACGACATTTTATTACGTATGCTTACACTTACATGCAGTCTAAGCAAGTACCAAACACATACTGAATGCTTTTTATTAGTTCTGATGCAATACAATCATCCTCACATCGGCGCACATGGAGCGCACAGAAATTGGTCTGCTCTAGTTATAAGTGAGAAAAAAGCAATAACTGTGTTCCAGATATTGGAAAAAATGAAGTCGATAAGTGTTTATATAAAGCCAAAAAGAGATCAAGAGAAGAAGTGACACCAGTATCGCAAATATATCGATAAGCCAAGCTAAGCAGAAAGGTTTGGATTTCGTTACAAATATTCCACAATTTACATCAGTGAAACACGCATTGTCTAATGAGCGAAACAAATCGCTAGGGATTAGTTTGCTTCGGAAAAAAACGAGAAAATATAGAGGTCCCCGTGTTAATGAACAAGTGTGTCATAATTGACAATGGTATGAAAGACAGGATTCTTGTATTTGCAATGGACGGAGGTAATTTATTAGCACGAGGTTCTTGCTTTCTATTGGACTTTTAAAAGCTGTAGTTCACTGTTTTGCCAATTATATACAATTCATGTGGATATTGGTAGTACAGAAGAAAGAACAAACATCATACCTGCCGTATATGCCCTGCTACCGGACAAAAAAGAGGAGACGTATAAACGATTTTTCTTCTTATTAAAAAATAAAATCCAGACTTTTTACCAAAAAAATGTATTTTTGATTTTGAAGTTGAAACCACATAAGGAAATGTGCTGTATTAGCTCATCTGCCAGAAGATAAAGTTACAGATGGTTGGCTCTGTATAATGGAAAACTCTCATACCGATGAAGCCATTGTTAAATTTAACAATTATTTTGTTGATCAATGGATTCATAAATCTCGCCGAATATGGATTTGCGATTGAGAACGTCTTGGGACTACAAATTCTGTAGAAAGATGGCATAACAGACTAAACAGACGGATCGGAAAAGCACACCCCAATATATTTGAAAGTTCTTCAGGAAGAAATGCACTATTGTAATAGTATTTCTCTGCAAAATTGTGTTTGCACAAGTACCCCTAAAAGGCCAAAAAAATTCTGTGAATTAGATAGGCGGCTAAAATAGTTGTAAGTGATCTAATTGAAAATAGACAAAATCTTAGTGATACATTGGGCAAGCTGAAATATCGTAAAATTATAAATAGATTTACTTTTAATTTTAATTAAGTATTGTATAATATACAGATTAGGTAAATGTTACTCTACATACCTAGAGTTAAAGGTCCTTGTATTTTATATTTTTTAATACATGTACTGCTTTCTGATAATATATATGCAATATTGTGCATGTGTCTTCAAGAGTTATCGTACATTTCTTTTAATTTGAAATTAAACTGCTGAATCAGCAAAACTCGTTAATTTTGTTTAAATTTTTTCCTATTTCCTATAAAATATAAAATTGACGCACGAAACGGGAATTCAAAAGCACATTCACTTCCCATATATAAACTGAACGCCCGAAAGGTGAAAATTTTATAAAACGCACGAAAAGGGAACGCTCGAAACGGTTACAAATCATTTTCATCAATGTTGTTGGTAATCTTAGCTCGTTCATTATGTGCCCTAGCAAGACGTCCAATATCTGGCCAATGTTAGAAGTAATCGGTAGCCAGAGGCTAGGTGTGGATCTACCAGTATCGGTGACGTTTCTCATTGTATCGTTAAGTTGAATATCTATTAGCTTGGTGTGAGATTTTCGATACCAGGCAGTAGCACAATATTTAGCAGAATGCAATGGCCGAGCCTTAAGGAAGGGTATTTTTCAAGGTTTTGCCATTACTAGTTCAATTGTTTAGTCAGACTGCGATTCGGCTATTTCTTAGCATATTCTGGATAAATTTAGCACGGGATGGCTCTTTGAAATTTAAAAACCATTCCATTCTTCTAGATGTGTCATAGGCACTGGAGAGATCGACAAAAGCAGGGGATGTTTTTGGGCCTATAAAAACCTGTTTCAATGTGCGTTGCTGACGCCCAAGACTTGGTTACAACAATTGCTTCCCGTTCTGGAAGCGGCTTGCTCTTTATTAATAATCTCGTCGACGGTGGCCGCTATTGTATTGTAGATAAGCCATTCTAGAAGTTTATAGCAAATAAATAAGATAACTATAGGTCGGGACTTACCAGATTTTAATATTGCTAGGATTTTCGCTTTCCGGAAAGTGTTAGTGATGTCTCCAGTATCTAAGATATTGTTATAAAAATTTCTGAACCATTCTCGGGTATCCATTCTAAGATTTTTGATGAATTCAGGAAAGACATTGTCAACACCAGGAGCCTTTCTTGACTTGACCCAGGCGATAACGGAATTAATTTCTTCGATAGAAAGGAGATGACCATCGCGAATTCTGAGGGAGACCGAAAAGGGTATTCTTAATTTCTGTTTTAATATCTCCAGCAAAACTCTGTCGACAGGCACGTTATTGAAATATTTCGTAGTCTTTCAACTATAAAGTTGGGGCCCATTGGGCGAAGTTTATTTGGGTGGCAATGCTGCTTAGAAAACTAAGCATCAACCAGCTTTTTCTACAAGACTGAGTGAAATTTATGTTTTCGATCATTTCTCTCTATTTACTTTTCCTAGCCTCATCTAGTTGACTAAGAATTTGAACTTACTGTAAGTGAGAACTAATGAGTATTAAATCTTACTTTAAAATATCGCCTAATGTGCTGCGTCAATTTCTACATTTCGACAAACAGCACGATAATGAAAAATTCGTGAAAAGTCACACCTATCCCGGAATGTGTGGATGCATTTCGCTCTTATTGGAGCTTGTCAACACAGTATCCTGGGCAGACATGACTTTTCGCTTCTGTACTTCGCGTATCTATAGTTAGTTTAATGAACTTACTGTAAATGAGAACTAATAAGTATTAAACTCACTTTACGTGCAAATGTCGCCTAATGTGAGATAGTGAAATTTTGCATGTAAAATGAGATTTAATTCTCATTAGTTCTCATTTAAAGTAAGTTCATTACACTAACTATATACGCGAAGTATAGAAGTGAAAAGTCATGTCTGTCCAGGATACTGTGTATTGACAAGCTCCAATAAGAGCAAAATGCATCCACACATTCCGGGATAAATGTGACTTTTCACGAATTTTTCATTAGACTAAGAACTTGATCAGCTAGTTCATTGTCGCCACTCTCGGAATATTGTTTGTAAAATTCTTCAAGTTTATTTGACCATCCCGGGATGTACGGTTTTCTATAGTCACAAGGGATTGAGTTCTTAGCAGCATCAATCAGAACTGACACGAATCTAGGATAGTTTTTAATTGTCGGAAGGGGATCCTGTATACGCAGATCGACCTTTTGTGTAAAGACATTCCAGTTTGCTTTTTGGGAAAAAAAAATTTAATATAAAATGTGTTGTGATATTGAATTACCAATTGAACAACTTAATACGATATTATGACAGGTTAATATTAACGAAATGATAAATGTCAAAAAGAGTATACAATACAGCCAGGTTTACATTGATAACAATCTAAATATTTTATTGCCCACTGCGGACAGTTTATATTGGTCACTAGGTATTATTTATAGGATGAAATATGTAAGCGTGCTTGTAATTGTAATTTTGAGTTTATGTATTGTATTAAAAAATGGTTTCCTTTTGGACATAATTAACTGTATTATGAATAATAATGTACAACACAGAATTGAACTTTACTTTTAATCGATCTACGAAATGATTTAATTAAATCGTGATTTAGTAATTTTTGTCATCACGCCACTCGATTTGTCCGTTAATTGCGAGAGATTACAAAAACAATTAAATCTCCTCAACAGAGATCTTAAGTTATCAGCAACATTGTTTCGCTATTTTAATGACACATAATTCCTTTATTTGCTTAATAAGTTCGGCGAAACTAGATTTTAATTACGTCTAATCGTCTAAGCCTTCATTGATGTCAACCAGTCTCTTTCCTTTTTTATTTCAAAATTACGACCTGTAATTCGCATTCATCTCAATGAATAGGCGATCGTTACGCCACAAACGCTTTTCCAATATGGTAGAAATTAACGCAATTTCTTTTTCGAAAATCGGTCATCGTGTCGTGCTGTTCTAAAGGACGACTACCGAAAGTGATCGATTAACGTCGACGAGAGACTCCATCTGGTGTGTCCTCTTCCAAACAGAGTGAATCGACTCGGAGGTAACTAGGATCTTATTGAGACGCAAGTGATAGTGTAAAAAGGGCGCGTTACAGCCTTGGCCTCAATAGAGTGAAGCGTCTACTTGTTGAATTAATTCCATTTATATTCAATATAACAAAAACAATCCTAATCGTTTCGAATGCTTCTTCGATCGAATTCCAGTGAGGCAATGATAATTGTGTAACAGTGTACCTTAGTTTGTACAATGAAAAATGAAGACATTAACAGTTCTTGGATAATTAGAATTCTTTTATTATTACAAGGACTAATTTTAGATCTGCAATATCTAAATGAATTCACTAAATTAAACGTTTCTGTTGTACTAATTTTAAATGGACGCTTAGGTATTTAGCACTGTTTACGTACATGCATAAGCACGTTTACAGAATTAATTTGAGAAGAGTGAAAATATTTCTTTCTTATATTCATTTCATGCTTTCGGGGTTTTATTAATTTCGATTTCATTGTTTTAATTTATACAAGCGTTTTCTTTGAAAGAAAATCTTTTCTTCTTTATATTAAATTTACGTGGGTACAAAAATTAATATTTCAAAAAGATTTGTGTAGATTTAGTATTATTACTAGGGAGGTTCATTCGAGTACCATCGCACCGACGGCTCATCTTCGCGCGTATATATATTTTGTCAGTCGCCGCCGGACAACGTTGAGCACACTTCGCTCGTTTAGAGTAATAAACTATTATTGTTAATAACCGTAGCGCGCCGAAACCTATATAAATAAATAATAAGATATAAATTTATAACAAGTGGTGGAACACTTCACGGAAGATGTCACAAACTGGATAAAATCGATTAAATATTTGCAATATCAGATGTGTTTCCACAGTAATTTTTCGAGTCCGTTACAGAAAAAAATCTGCTTATTTGCAGAAAACGAACGTTATACATGGATTGCATATTTAAAATAATTTAAAACAACTTAACGGTTCTGTTGACTCACCTTCACAAGTTTGTCTTAATGTGGGCAAAATTTGAATCATTTTCTAAATCACTTTCCAACCTTTCTAGAACACAAACATTTTTTGCTTCTTCTACCGCGCATAGCTATGCGTGAACATGTTACACTATTCAGAGATTCCACTAACGACACCGAAGGATTTTCTAATTTTTCTATTACTGCCACTAGTCCAACGTAATTGTTCTCAATAGTTTCTAAATCCGTTTTAACCCGACTATCTTGAAATTTTGACTGGCTTTTCTTGATAGCTGCAGCTTCTTTGGGAACGAATTTAAAAGTCAGGTTCATGTAGATTTTTGTGCGCATGATTTTTTCACTTCTTTTTGAATCACGGGTTGTAAGGCTGTGAGAACTATTATATTAAAATGTATTAAATACAATTATGTACCTTTTTTGTTGCTCTTATTTACATAAATAAACTATTATATACACAAACAATGCGTATGTAAGAGAGGTTTGCTCTTTGGAAGAGGATGCAGAACTATTTAATGAGGACAAAAACAGTAACCACACCGGAAACCATCGAAAAGGTGAACGATATCGTGTTGGGGTGTTGACGATAGGCGGTGAGGGTGATTGAGATAGCTGAGGCCGTGGGGATATCGGAAGAAAGGGTGCGAAACGTCTTGCACGAAGAATTAGGGATGTGAAAGCTCTGCGCAAGGTGGGTGCCGCATTTGCTGAATGCCGATCAAACGCAAATGCGCAAACGACTTTCGCAGCAATGTTTGGATGGATTCAATAAGAATCCGACCGATTTTGTGCGGCGATTTATTACCATGGATGAGACATGGGTCCACCACTAGAAGCCAGAAACGAAACAACAGTCGAAGCAGTGGGTGGAAGCCGGTGGTTTAGCGCCAAAGAAAGCGAAGTCGATCACATCTGCCGGAAATGTTATGGCCGGTGTGTTTTGGGATACGAAAGGGATCCTGTTAATTTATTACGTTGAAAAAGGCGAATATTACTTCAATCTTCCTGACCAGCTGAATGCCAAAATTCGCGAGAAGAGGCCTAGAGGAAGAAGAAAGAAATCATGTTTCACCAGGACAACGTACCCTCTCACAAAAGTGCGTTGGCAATGGGAAAACTGCGGGATTTGGGGTATTATTTGCTCGCCTATCCCCTCCATTTTCCTGATTTAGAACCCTCAAACTTCCATCTGGGCTGTAGATGGATATTTTCACACCATTCCACACTCTTACTTCCGGGAAGGAATACTGATGTTGGAGAAACGCTGGACCAAGTGTGTCGAAGTTAAGGGAGATTATGTAGAAAAATAAAATCATTTTTTAACTGAAAATCGCAGTCTTTCATTGTCAGGCCGAGAATTTTTCACCTTACCCTAGTAGATAATTCTCTAGTTTTACCTCGATAGATCACAAAATTATAGGCTATACTATTAGACCCACATAATTGGTAGACTTTGATTCCCCATGGATTGGGTTTGGTTGTATATATTGAATTATATTCAAGGAATCTTTGAAAGTTATTATATGTTCATCGATACATAAATTCTCTACCTTGAAAAGTTCATGACGTCGA
Organism: Melolontha melolontha; assembly: GCA_935421215.2. Taxonomy (NCBI): domain Eukaryota; kingdom Metazoa; phylum Arthropoda; class Insecta; order Coleoptera; family Scarabaeidae; genus Melolontha; species Melolontha melolontha. The sequence continues at coordinate 76,346,501 of OW285243.1, read as the reverse complement.
TTCAATACAGATGTAATAAGAAGACGCAGTTTCCATAAACGGTCATCATTATTAGGTGTATCGTTTATAATATACAGATTAGACCGTAATTTTTCAAACCTGTTTCTTGACATTGCATTGCAAATTGAGGGAATAGCAATTCAATTTTTCTAGTATAATCTAAACCGAGGAAATTTCAAAAGACCCATTAGGATATGTTGTTCAAATAATTTCCTTACTTCATTTGCAGTTGTATCAACACTTTCTCCAGTGTTTGTCATTGAGTATACATTGGTTTCCATAGCAAAATTGTCAAATATTTCTTCAGGTATATACCTCTTGAAATATTCGTAAGGTGAAATAACTTCAGAAGTGGAAATATCTTGGTGCTTATCTTGAGCAAAATTCAAAGTTACATTTTCGTGAAGCGTAAAATTTCGTACCCTCTAATTTTCGTTAGGTCTGTTTTTCTTGTTATTAGTTTTTGTTATGGTTTCTTCTGCCGTACCTTCAAATTATTCACTTTCAGTTTCATGTTCACGACTTTCTACTTGTTGATTGTCAGTGCCAGAATAAATTTCAATCTCTTCATTATCATCATCATCACTCACATCAACATCAGAATTATTTCCATCTTCAAGCTCCTGAAGAACTTTTTCTGCTTCTTCTTCTAGTTTGTTTTCCGTCAATGAACGTTTGTTCTCTTTTATGAATCGCCCCATGACTATTGAAATCTTAAAAACTATTTATTTTGATAAAATACAATAACCCAACATCACGTTTTGCTTGTTGTTATAGAACGCCAAACTAAAAGCCCAATGATCATTTACGTGAACATCAATTTGTATAAAAATATTATTTGGCTAAAACTACATTATCACACGAACAGTATATATATTTTTACGAATAAATAAAAGAAAACAATAATTTTGTAGATAAAGAGCTACATTTTTGAAAAATATAGTTACAACTTTCCTTCACACAAGCGACCGCGTGATATACGTTCACAGCATAAACCTATTAAACTACAAACGTATCGAAATTGAGCCAGAGATGGCTAGGCATTACTCATAATATTCATGGTATATTTAAAGTATATTTAAATGTGTAAAAGTTATGTACAGCGCCGAAAGGGTTAATTTAACTTGTATTATAAAAACAATTTGAAATATACGAGGGCCATTTTGCTCTCCTAGTCGAACCACAGGAATCACCCTTGAATCTACGGAGAAAATGTGTATCATCTAAGTATATACGAGAGTGGTTCAATAACCCCTTAGAAAATACAAGAGATAATGCTAGTAATATGACAAAAATTTGCATTTAGTAAGCGCCATTTGCCATTAGACTGCTATCAAAGTTTCAGCTAAATCCATCGCGTGGGTTCATTCTTATACTCGATTAAAGCAACAAACTGTGCTTCATTTAAACAAAATTGAAAAACATGAGTTTCGTACGGTGATTAAACACTTTTATTTAAAAGGTTTAATACCAAAAGAGAGCAAAGCCGTGTTGGACCAAGTTTAGGGCACGTCTGCTCATGTGTTTGCGACTGCTTACAATTGGGTAAATGAGTTTAAACGTGGCCGTACATCCGTAAAAGCTGAAGATTGTTCGGAGCGCCCAGTGGAAATGACTTCCTCCGAAATGATTGACAAAATCCACTATGGAGTGATCGACAAATCAAAGTACGCGAAATAGTTGAGGTCACAGGCATATCACAAGGTACAGTGTTTTCAATTTTACACGAGAAATTGGGTTTGAAAAAAATCTGGGCAAGATGGGTGTCGATTACAATACGAAAATGTGTCAAATAGTGATCGAACACAAACCATAGTCGTCAAACGGAACGTAAACTAATAACGCCATCTGTTGGCATTAATCATACTAAACTTCCATATTGAAATTAATTTTATTTTCACGGTTTTTTAAATTTTCATTGATTCTTTTTTTTTAAACATTTCGGATACTATACAGGGTTACCGCTGAATAGCGCCCAAGCTATGCGAATCTGAAGAATGCGTACAAACGTCTAACTGAAATTCAAAAAAGAAATTTATTTGTAATTCATAAAAAAAATCCAAAATTTTTAGGGCCAAAATGTAGTTAAAGTCGGTCCATATCTTTGTTTATTCTATATTTGTCTAAATATAGCTGTAAAATTCAAGTTCATTGACTTGCAAAAAAAATAGATAAAATTCCGCACAATAGGGTCCTATTCATAGATAGTAAATTTTGTTGTTTTCTACCAAAACATATTCGACCGCACACATGCGATAATTTTATGTCATAATATGTCAACAAACTTATACCGCATTAATTAAAATATGTTTAGAACTAAGTAGTTTGCACGTGAGACTTCTTTTAAAAGTAAAATTATTATGTTTATAATAAAACAAAAAATCGTCATAAAACAAAAGGTTTATATAACGTGTCTAGTGGGATAGATAGCTGGTTTTCAATTATTTGTATGGAATTATTTACATATAATTTTTTGTCTTTAAATTTATGGTGATACTGACGAATACCGATAAAACAACATAATTCATCGGTAAAGAAGGATTACTGATGAATTAGATATGAAAGCCCGTATTGCCGTTTGTATATAGTCCGTCTAGAAAGTATCCGGAAAACAAGAAGCACAGTTATAATTTTAGGATATATATTTATATACTTGAATAATAAAATCACAACAAATAATTCATCTCATTTACTAATGTAACCTCCATTTAACTCTAAACACTTAGCTAAACGTTGAGGTACTGCTGAAACTAAGTCACTGCTATACTTTTCGGTGATGGTGGTCCAGGCTTGTAAAACTGACCGAATCAAATCTTCTTTATTTCGTGGTGCTGCTCGTTCTACTTCAATTTTCATAAATCCCCATATGTTTTCTATGGGACTAAGATCAGGGGAAGCTGCTGGCCATGGAATTGTTGCCAAGTTTTGTTCTTGCATCCAAGCCGCAGTGTAGGCAGAACTATGGCATCTGGCATTATCCTGTTCAAAATGCCACCCTTCTGGATATAAATCATGAGCGGTTTCAAGAAGAAAACTATTAAGAATTTCACAATACTTTGCACTACTAACAGTGCCATCAATTATACAGAGAGGTGTAGCACCACGTTGAGAGGTTGCTCCCCAAATCATTATTTTCGTGGGAAATTTGAACGGTAACTTTTTCTCTTGATAGGATTTTTAAATGAATTGCACCAAGCTGAAAACAACTTTCGTCAGATATAAAAACATCATTAAAATTATCGTCTTGAAAACGTTAGCTAAAATCTATTCTTCGTTGCCTTTGTAGAGGTATCATTGCAGGGATTTTTTTTGGTTTTCTCGTTAAGTAACCTTGTCTTTTCAGTGAAATGCGGATGGTTTCTGGACAAATTCTTATTTGACGTTGATTTCCAAATCTGTTAGTCAGTTTTTGAAACCCTAAGCGTGGATTTTGTCGTCCTAAAGTCACCAAAGCTTCAGATTGCTTCCAATAATCTTACACGGTCTTCCGGAAACTGGTCCATGTCTCATACCTCTCATTTCTTATCCTCTTTATTGTCTCATGTACTGCACTTTTTCCGAGTTCAGTCAATTGCACTAACTTTTTAACGTTTTGAACACCTCTTCTATACAAATGTTCCACCAACTTTCTTTTTTCTACTTGCGACATTATTTCACAAATAAACTACTCAAAAATGAATAGGGAATTAGATCTTTTTTCAACAGATCTAATTAATTAGATTAAATTTAACGTATTTTCTCAAACTATAGATAAATTAGAAGGCCCACAGTCGTTTGTAGACATTTTATTTGGTAAATGCCTTTTCTGTGTGATAAAATATTGAATCTTGTATTTTAACCTTAAATTAATTTAGAATACAAAATTATAAAAATCGGATTTTTCGGAGTATTATTCATTTTAAACGTCATTTCACATTTTCACGATGCAAAGACGTCAGTTAAATAAAGAAACTTTGATTTAATTGTTATTGCATCAGCTAGGGCAATCTGGAGCAGAAATCGCCGCAATTTTTAATGTGTCTCCAAGTGTTGTTAGTAGGGCTTTAACAAGATTCCAACAGTTAGGATCTGCAAGGAGAAGACCCGGTAGTGGATCTGAGAGGAAAATAAATCAGAGACAAGACCGCTACATACGAATTCAGACAAGGATGAATCCGTTTAGAAGTGCTGTATGGTTGCAAACACAGTTACGTGCCGCCACTGGAGTTAGAGTTTCGGATCAAACCATCAGAAACCATCTAAGGGAAATGGATCTTCATAGCTGCAGGCCTGTGAGACGCCCAAAATTAACTAATGCCAATAGAATGGCTAGAAGAACTTCGGTTAACCAACGACTAGCAGAAAATTTTCAATGGGAGCATGGTTTATACACCGATGAATCCAGATTCTGCTTATTTAGTGATAATCGTAAAGTAAGGGTCTGGAGAACTCGAGGAGACCGTTATAGACGCGAGTTTACAAAAGCTGTGGTGCCTTTTGGCGGCGGTGGTATCATGGTGTGGGCGGGCATTAGTTTGAATGGACGTACGAACTTACATCTCTTTGGAAACAATGTCAATGGACACATATACAGAGATGACATTATTCAGCAATATGTGGCCGACTTTCGTGAGGCTGTGGATGAAAACATGGTTTTTATTGATGATAATGCAAGACCTCATCATGCACAAATTGTAATGCAAGCAATAAATGACCTCCATATTAACCATCTACCTTTACCACCAATGTCTCCCGACTTGAATCCAATTGAGCACATTTGGGACAGACTTCAAGAACAGCTCAACGAACATAATCCACCCCCAGTTAACGTGCAACACTTGCGGGAAATTTTACCGCTGTGTTGGAGAAGAGTGTCACAAGAACACATTAATAATTGCATTATGAGTATGCCCCGAAACTGTACAGCTGTGAGAGATGTCCGTGGCTATTATACACGATTTTAGAATTAATTGTTACAGAAAAATGTTTATTTTAGCTATTGTTAAAAATATTGCTTGTTTCATTTTTGATCATTTCTTAGTAATCTAACGATTTTTCTGAATAAATATACTTGAAAATTTTAAATTGTTGTGTACAATTATGTATCTAATATAATACACTACAAATATTTACCCATACTATCTAAAAAATACAAAAAAGTAAAAATTCCTTATTCATTTTTGAGTAGTTTATTAAACCTGTTAACAATCAACAATATTTGACAGCTGATGTTGTTATATAATTTTGGCCATGGCCTACTGTCGCTACAACCTACTTAATGCATTACTTTTGTATTAGAATGTAACAAAAAAGAAATATGTATATTAAAATTAAGAAAAATAATAAATTCCGGATACTTTCTAGGCGGACTATATTTACCCGCAACAGGGCTCGAATAAAGAAAAATCATTTTGTCGTTACTACGTGAACATTGGACCGCGATTTTTGGTATGAAGGCATCACTCACATATACCTTTCACCCTTTTTTCTTGGTCACTATACACAACTAGCATTGTATAACTAACAAACCATTAAAAGAAATAAGAAAATCCAACGATCCAAACGTGAGTTGGTGTCAAAAATATGCGCTAAGTGAAATTGCCATACAAAATTCTCATTCAAAAAGTGTAATTTTGGTTTTTCACGATTTTTCAAAAATGTTCCTCAATTTTTCCAAAATTTCAATTGACAAAAACAAAAACATGACCAAACGAGTCAAAAATCTAGCAAATCTGTCGATCCTATCACGAGTTATGTCCCGAAGTGCATTTCCCATATAAAATTCCCTTACAAATCTCCAATGTCGGTTTTTAATGATTTACCAGAATTTTCCCTCAATTTTCCCAAAATATCTTTCAATAAAAACCCGTCGCGGACTATTTCGGACACAATGATCAAAGAATAACACAAATTTGGCGAGCGGTTATCGAGTTATGGCATTTCCAACAATCACCAATTCATTTTTATATACGAGGGACAAGTTGAAATTATTGAGAATAAAAAACACGGTTAATATTTTCTAGGTTTTTATTTTAAATATGCTCAAAGCAATTCCCTTCAGCAATGATACATTTGACCATACTTTCCTTCCACTGTTTAAAAGTTCCCATCCAATCTTCTTTCGGAATACCTTCAAAATAAGTGTGAACTGTGGTTTCAATCTCTTCTTCAGACGAAAACCTTTTGCCCCGCAAAATTGCGCTTAAGCCCGAAAAATAGCCAAAAGTCACACATTGCTAAATTCAGGTGAGTACGGCCGTTGACTCGCCGAAGACTCGCCGAAGACTCGCAATGTAATACTTTTAACTGTCGCCCTTAGCCTACTCGACATATAGATGGAATGAACTGGTTCTAAGGTAGACAAATAGGTCAGTCTCGTTTGAATAGGTTTGAAGGGTGAATATCGGTATTGTTGTGCGTTGAAGCATATCTTCTAGAAAAAGAATTTGTGAAAGATTTAAATTCAAAACGCAAGTTATTGCAACAAACTGCAGTTCCTAGAAGATATAACGACCAAGGTAAAAGTACCGCTTCAATGCACAATAACACCAATATTCCCCTATCGCAGCTCAAACGAGACTGACCTATTTGTCGATCCGAGAACTGCTTCAACCCATCTATCAGGTAGGCTAGGGGCGAAAGTTAAAAGTATTACATTGCGAATCTTTATACATTCTTTCACTCAATGGTACGGCGGATGTTCTTATATTTTTTCCAGACAAAAACTAGAGTTAAAACTGCCGTATGGGACGATGGATTATCATGCCGGAGCATAATATTCTTGTATGGAACTCCACTCAACACTTTAGGCAAACATTTTTCAATGTACCACTTAGCTGTAACTGTCTTTTGTCATTTAGATTAATTGAATTTGATAAGTTCGTACTTCTGAAGAATAACGCATATATAGCCTTTTTCACAGCTCGCTGCTTCTTAGTCATTGTAGGAGTTTCCTCATCTTCGTGAATTGATACACGACCCTCTTGGCGGGTAGAAAAGTCGAAAAAGGGAATATAGGTTTGGTCACCTGTCTCTATTTTGGAAAAAAATTGGCGTCCGCCATTATTTAAGAAATTTAAAGTTTCATGGGAAAATCTGACACGCTCTGCTTTTTGGAAGATAGAAATGTGATGCGGCACAAAACGACTTACCACATTTTTTCAAATATAGGTGATCGTGTATGTTTTTAACACCTGAAGATCCAATTTTGAATTGATGCTCTATTACCGCATAAGCGGCTTTATTGTCCTCTTCAATTATTTTTTTAACAGCAGCAATGTTTTTGTCGGTAACAGGCGTAGGAGGACACCCTGCTCTTTTTTTTATGATGAACAGAATTCCTTTCGCGTTCAAATTTCTTATACCATCGGTAAATTGTAGCCAAGGAAGGTGCTTGTTCACAAAAAACTGTATCTGAACTCTCTTTGCACTCATAAGCGCTTAAACCTCTTTTAAAATCATAATAAATTATGATTCGAAAGTGCTCTCTGGTTAATTCCATTTTCTATAACTTTAAAAAAATAAGTAGCTGAGTCATAACGAAAGTAACTTCAACAACAAAACGTTAAATGATATATATATAGTGTTTATATCTGAAACACTATGAATGGTTTTCGCAGTCTACTAAATTTTCTTATTCTCAACAAGTTCAGCTTATTCCTCGTATGTAGATAGAAGATAGATGTACGCCATTCAAGCTGTTTGACTGATATTTGAGGTATGTTAATACAATTTCCCTTGCTTTACCTCACAGTTATCTTTCTGACTTTTGTCTTTCTCAGCATAATACTTTGGAAAGTCTATAGCAAGACGAAACCGTGTCCGTACGTCTGGATGGTAATTATCACACAAATATTAACTTGTACTATGTTCTCTACACCAAATTTTTAATAATATTTCGATATGATTAAACGCACTTTTACTTTATATTAAACTTTGATTTACAGTGCTTAAAAATAGTTTAAAAAATGGGCTGAAAGTTGTCCCTTAAATTATGATCCTAACAGTACATAATGTGCATTTTTTTAACTTGTTTTTTTTTTAACATTTTTTTTATTTTGTAATCTAGACGTCACAGAAAAAGAAGGTACAGGGTTATTCATTATAAATGTCCCAGTCCTTACCATAGTTATTATTGCATAAACAAACAAAAATTTGAAATAAAAGTTGTGTGGTTATAAACTAATTTTATTATAACGTTAACAAAAGTACAGTGGCGTGCGTAGTTTAGGGGACACAAAAAATAATTGTTTTTTTTAAATGAGACACCCTGTATATTATTAAATTTTTGAAAAGATCTTTTTCTTCTGATTTCAAAAATATACCATATCATACCCCTGTCTTACACCGTTCATAAGTTATTAAATAAAAGTTTTGTATCTACAAAAGAGTTTTGGTCAACATTTAATTAAAATTACAAATAATACCTATAAAACGAATATAACAAAGATAACTTTACAACTATAAATAAATAATAACTTATAAAAGTTGTTCGAAGTGTCCACCATTATTTTCAATACATAATTCTTAACGTCTAATTATATTTTGAATTGCATCAGAAATGGATTGATTGTTTACATTTAGATTATTTATTTCTAATTGAATTCGGTCTTCCATGACTTGAATATAACCATTATTAGTATATATGTATTATGTCTTTTGAAAACCCCCAAAAATATGAGTCCATAGGGAATAGATCCGGACTGTTAGGAGGCCATAATATGGTTCCATTATTCCCTATCCACACTTGAAATACATTGTTCAAATGCCCTTTAATAGGTAGGACATTATGCGGAGTTGCCCCATCCTGCATCCAAACCGTATCTTGAAGTTGAACGTCCGGAAAATTCTCTACAAGAATATTTTCAACTTCAGGAAGAATCATTTCCAGATAGGTAACTCCAGTTAAATTGAAATCATAGAATATGGGTCCAACAATTTTGTTTCTGAAAATTCCACACCATACACTAAGAGTTTTTCTTCCTTATGTTTTTATTGGTTTTATCAATCTTTTCCTATTCTCCTTGTTTTCCCATGACCTACGATTTTTCCTATTAAAAACTCCAGCCGTAGAAAAGCATTATTCATCGGTCCATAATATTTTAGTCAAATAATCAGGATCTTCATATAACTTTTGGATCATTTGGCGGCAAAACTCTAACCTTTTCCTTTTATGAGCCTCTGTCAAAAGTTGTACGGGTAAAATTTTATATGGTTTGTAGTTGTTAGTTTTCAACGTACGTTGTATTTTAGAGTAACTTATATTTAAATGAGCTGCTGCATTATTTATACTACATTCAGAATTTTCTAAAAATAATATAGTGTTTAAAAAACTTTTCAAGAATACCTATAAGAGGGCTTACCGTCGAAATAAAGCAGTACATCTAATTGATCTCCATTGTTTGCATGAACTACTCGCCTTTTTCTATTAAAACTACCGGTATTATTTACCTGTTGGTAAATACGTCTGAACGTATTGTCTGCGGGTGTTGGACGATTTGGATACAACTCCCTGTATGCTCTTTGCGCTGCACGTTTATCTTTATTATTTTCTATATAGCAAGTAAATATTTGAATTTTTTCTGCTACACTGTAAACCATTTTGAATGTTTCAATAAAGAAATGACATTTAATAAACATGACAGTTGTGATTTTCATAGCTTTCTTTGATGATATTAACTTTTCAATATTCATAGTGTAAACTAGTGTAATTTACTATATTTATACAAAAGTATTTTTAATAATATAAAATATTATTAAAAATGGGGTGTGAAGAACACAATACAAGTTATATATTTGTATATTTGTGAATGTATCTCCTCTCCATGTATGTTTCAAATTATTTTGTTATATACGCATTCGGTTCGCCCGACAAGTAGTGAAGACACGATAATACAGTTTTTTATAGATATGGTTGTTACCGTCTATAGAAACACGTTGCTTAGTTCGGCAGTTATTATGTAGACAGCGCTGAATATTCTTTCCCACTCTGTCTTAATAATTTCTGGTTGATAGCAAGGTAGTTATGTTTGGTTGAATGTATCTCTTCTCCAGCAGGGGCGTATCGACGATCCTGTAGAAAGGTGAAATACGTATCTGCGTCTCTGGAGAGGAGATACATTCACAAATATATAACTTGTATTGTGTTCTTCACACCCAATTTTTAATATTTTATATTATTAAAAATACTTTTGTATTATACAAATTGGTGTGGTTTTTATCCACTCATGTATGTTTCAAATTATTTTGTTACTATATCTATCCTTTAATAACATAAGAACGGTGTAAGACAGGGGTATGATATGGTATATTTTTGAAATTAGAAGAAAAAGATCTTTTCAAAAATTTAATAATATACAGGGTGTCTCATTTAAAAAAAACAATTATTTTTTGTGTCCCCTAAACTACGCACGCCACTGTACTTTTCTTAACGTTATAATAAAATTAGTCTATAACCATACAACTTTTATATCAAAAATTTTTTTTTATTCTATAATAATTATGGTAAGGGCTGGGACATTTATAATGAATAACCCTGTACATAAATCTATTTGTAAAAGAATACACGCACACATGCTGAATACCTGAAATCTAAATAAAAAGAGTTTATTGAAATATCTACCATAATTAGAAAGTAAAATTGTTTCTCAATTTATATAATAGGTAAATTGCCTATATATGAATGTATATAAGAAGATACGTGATTTTTTTATTTATTGAATAGCCTTCTAAGTGGTGTTTCTCGAATAGGGGTCAGAGGTTGATAGTATTTAGAAGGTAAGAAAACTATTGGGAAACAATAATACTTAATTTGTTTTTTATTCAATATTGTTTCATATCTTCAATTATAGAGCGTTCAAAACAAATAATTAGGACTTCGAACATGAATGTGTGTGTAGAGTACATAAGCAATAAATGTCATAGATATAATATCATATAATTAACATACTAATAAGCCAAATTTTCAATTAAAATTCAGATAAATCCATAATAGATATTACGACAGAATGCCTACGCAATTTGCCAGAGAGGCATTATTTCGCAAATATTTTAAATATCTTTCCCTATTATACAGCGCATCAAATTAAAAACTTAATTCAAAATTAAGGTCTTGGAAATTACTTGGTTTCAACCTTATAACTGGTAGAATTCTTAAAGAACGAAAAAGGAACTAATATGTTGTGCTAAAGAATCCGGCCGAAGGCCCAAAATGTTGTGATGATCGTGAAGGACCAATGTTATGGTTGATGTTGGCACGTGGACCAAATGTTTGCAATGACTCCGGTTTTTAGCGGTGATGCTTCTTCAGCTTTAGTTACTAGAATCACGACTCCGATGTTGCTTCACTGTGCGCATGTTGTAAGGCTGTATACACTTTACTATTTAAATCTTCGGTGACTGTTTGTTAAATGAATTAATGTACTTTCATCTAAATATATTTATTTGCACTATATATATTTATTTTAGGATCTACAACAACTTACTAACTTACTAGCATACTAACATAAAAGTATGTTTGTTGTGATGTTATGAAGAAGACTGTGTTGCTTGCTATGGTGTTAATGTGAGACTGTTGTCTTAAGACTGTGTGTCTTGTACTATTATTGAGTTCGTATTCATCTATTATGAACTGTTTTTTAAGTAGGTACAAATATACTACCCTTACACTATTACATATTAACATACGCGGATTAGTTGTACAATGTATTATTTGACGTCATAACGCAGAATTTTTGTGTTATTACTTCCTGCATATTGCCTATGCACAACAATACTGAAGGTTTACGATAGTGTCTTAAAAATCTAACCTTAACAAATAAATAATAAAATATCATTACCAATTAAGTACTGGTGTTATCAATCTAAGTATGTAGTTCCGATTGCTCTGGAATGTCCTCTATGATGGTGCACTGAGGATGGATGCAACCGAGAAGACTATGACGGTGGGTTATACAGATGATCTACCACTGGTCGTAACAGTCGCAAATGAAAACGAACTACTTTATGGTGTTAACGAGTCACTCAGGCGCTTTGAAGTGTGGCTAGGACAGCATGACCTCGAGCTGGTAGCACAGAAGACAGAAGCTGTCATTATAAAGGGTCCGAGGAGGAGGCGGCATCTGAGATTTTCAATAGGTGAAACTGTAATCACTCCTGATAAATCTTTAATATACTTAGGAGTGGTGATTGACGAGGGTGGTACTTTTGGAGAACACCTAAAGGAAGCTGCGAACAAGGCCGTAAATAAAGCTTAAATCCTGATTAGGCTGATGCCAAACTTGGGCGGGCCGAAGACCAGAAAGAGAATGGTACTGTGCTGGGTGGTCCACTCAATTATAGGTGGTTGCTCGAAAATGTCCGGAGGAGGACTTTGGTGAGAGCGGTAATGGGGTACAGAACAGCGTCTGCGTCTGCGCAGGCAGCCCAAGTAGTCGCAGGAGCAGTGCGCATAGAACTATTGGTTCGGGAGTGAAGCATTCTGCACGAAAGCAAAAATGGTCAGCTAGCGTCGGTAAAGAGGACGACGAGAGCCAAGATTATTGAGGAATGGCAGAGGCTATGGGATGAGAATGCAACGGTGACACAGTGGACCAAATGGAATATTCACGACATCAAAAGCTGGCGAGTGTCAACACCGACTCAGATCCTGACTGGACATGAAAGATTCGGGGTGTATGCTAACAAGATGGGAAAACGAGACAGCGACGCATGCCGATATTGCGGTGTGGTAAATACAGCGGAACATACGTTCTTCAGGTGTCCAACGTGGGAGTATGTTAGGCAGCAAATATATATAGCCCTAGGGAAAGAGCTGACAGTAGGGCACCTGATCCAAACAATGACGGACCAGAAAAAGGATTGGTCTAGAATCTAACAACTGATGATTCATATAATGACGGAGAAGGACAAAGAAGAACGGATGGATATGGGTGCAGGAGACCAACAGCCGTCAAATCTAAATACGTGATTAGGAAATCTCCAGAGAAATGGAACTCCTAATCCCCGTAGTATTCGGGGGAAGGGAGAGGTAGATAGACAGAGAAGATTATTAATGAAGACAGCCCTTCACCTTGATGTTATGTCGTTTCGATGGTTCTGGGGTGGAAGGCAGTTTCAGAGGGCCCCTTGTCCAGTTATCTCACGCGATGGTTACACCCTAAAAAGATATATAGTTCCGGATCGTCCCTTGTTAAAGTAATAAAACCTATTATACATATCTAGGAATCGTGATCTGAACAATGAATATCCAGATTAAACTTTCTTCACTACAATCCAAGATAATAAAACAAGCTGTCGGATGTATAAAGCAATAAATAAACTTGGATAAAGATGCCGATTATTAATAACCCTAGATTGACGTACGGTGTACAAAAAGCAACGTTTATCCAATGGTAAATTTTCTTTGGCATTCGAAATATGGGAGAGACGTATTACCAATAGTGGAGCTTGTTATATTTCAGGAGCAAACATTACGCCAATAAACTCGACAAATTTGATATTAAATTTTGGCTGGCTGCCGTCACCAATTCGAAATATCTGCTGAACGGTTTTCCTTATTTAAGTCAACCACTTTCGAAGTATGTTTTTCTAAAACTAATAGAGCCTTTTCTAAATATGGGAAGAAATGTCACTAGTGATAACTTTTTTACCAGTCTGAAGTTGGTGCAAACTCTGGCAGCAAAATATACTACAATAGTAGGAACAATAAATTGACCAAGGAAGGAAGTGACAATTTGTATCAAGAACCAAAAAGCAGAATTACATTCCACTACAGTTATGAAACATGATGAAATCAAACTGACTGTTTACCATGGTAAACAAAATAAAAACGTCATACTTCTAAGTACACTTCATCCAACTATAGCGATAGATAATGACACAAAGAAGAAAACCAAATTTTGATTCGTTATAATATAACAGTGCTACATTATAACAAATCAAAATTTGCTATGGATGTTTTGGATCAAATGTGTTTTATAATATATTGGACCTTGCCACAATCAACGCCTGGATTATTTAAAAAGAAGTTGCAGGCAGTAAAATAAAAAGAAGGCGTTTCATTTTGACTCTAGTATTAGAATTAAGAAAATACCACCTAGATTTAAAAAAATATTTAGATGCAGGTTACAATGGTTGTGATAAAACAAAACCTAAGGAACGTCAAATTAAACAATGTGGATTCAACACGTGTTCCACATGTAAGAAATACGTTCAGGGAAAATGTGTAGGTAGTGTAACAAAACTGTTATCTGTTCGAACTGTAAAGATTGATATATCCATGAATTGAGCAATGAAACAAAATGTGTGTTTAACTTAATTTTTCATTAAATAACATGAGTATTTATTTCAAATGAATATATACCATAAAGCTAGTGTTTTTTAGTCAGCGGTCAAAATGACCATTCACGGTAGTTATAGGTATTTTCCAAATCCTGTAGTTCTAGTGTTAAGAAAAAAGGTAATGAAAAAGTCAAATTTCTAAGTCTGATAATGAGAATTGGAAAGCAACATAATGATGGCATCTATTAAGTAAGAACTCAAAAAGGAAGTTTGAAATTTGAAAGAGCGGAAGAATTTAACTACCTGGGGGCACTAATAACAGCCAGATGCGAAGAAGAAAAAGAAATCAACATAAGAATAATAAAAAGCAATAAAAGTGCAGGAATGGTAAACCACTTAATCAGGTCAAGGCACCCTATCAAGAAAAACGAAATTCAGAATTTACATAACTATTTTAAGACCCAGCTGTGAGTACATGGGTGATAAATAAAAATCAGAAATAAAGAGTAATGAGATAGGAGAGAAGAAGAAAATTAGGGTTGGTATATGTGCAGCGGTGTAAATGGTCTTGTGGAAGAAGCAGTTGTCTTAATTGAATCTTAAGTGGAAGCAATTTCAAATCCTTGTACATAATCGTGGCTAAAGTTGTTCTTCGTAAACCAAGTTCCTGAGCATGGTGTCGAATTGAGGTTGATAGATTATTTTGAACACTTTCTTGAAGAGCAGCAACGTTCTCAGGCAATCTTGCAGTACGTTCTAGTCCACGCTTGGGCCTATCAGCTAGAGGCTAGAGGCTGCGAAATCATTCACTACACGATAAATAGTGAGTTTTCTTGGTACGTTATTTCTCCCAAAAGGTACACGTAACTTTCTCATCGTTACAGAAATCGATCATTGATTTGCATAAAATGTTGTAACAATTAAAACACGTTTGCTTATCGAATATTTATCCATAATAAATTTGACACCTATTTAACTCCATTACTGACAAATATGAACTGTCAAAACTAATATTTACAAAAATGGCGGCATAACAAAGTAGTATACTGGTGGACACCTGTTATTAAAAGAACATGTAAGATGTGTTATGGGCATTTAAATTTCAGTCTATTATCTACGTATGTAACGATCGACAATAGAACTACATATACTTAAAGTGAGATGGGCAATTACAAAGCTATATTGTGGGTCAGCTTTAAGATATCGTCTCCGATAGTATTTATGATACATCCAGTCGCGCAGTGGCGTAACAAAATTTCTCTAAATATCTTTGTCATTTTTTCTCGCTTATGAGACATAATTTTGGGAAAATATTTTGGATTCATATTCTATATGACTTAATCTTTCCATTTTTTCGTACGTTGTCTTTTTATTTCAAGGACACCCCCGGTATAGATTAAAAGAACGAACTTCTTAAGACATAATTAATTAATTCTGTTAGGTTTCAAAAGCATTCCTTATTTGCGATATTAGAGTTTCATGAAAGGTAGAATATTCATATCAAAGGCAACATAGTTAATTGGAAGTGTATAGAATTCAAAGGGACAACTAACTTCAGATCTACGTTGTACAATAAATTACGATTAAAACGGAACCTACTTTCGAAACTAATTATTGTGTCTAATGCGTAGATGTGTCAAAATAATTTTACGTCAACTACTCTCGAGGAAATTATTTACGTCACCGTATGTTATTATTATATAACCCTCCGGGCAGAATCAATTATAAGCTCTCCGGAGAAAATTGACTAAATATAGATGACACGCATTTGTTAATGGTGATATAAAGATATCTGACATATTGGTTCCCAGAATACATATAAGCCTCAATATAACATATTTCTCTCTCGTTTTAAATCGAAGTAAATATTATGATACTAGTTATCTTAACATCGGTATAATATATTTTTATTTATATTTATACCAAATTCTAGGTCACCTTTGTCATAAATATTAATTATCTTATGCTTACGGACTCTGTTAATTCACAATAAGTGGTGACAAGGCTTCTGATTTAAAAATAAAATTTATGCAGAGGGAAACGCCCAGTGTGTGAAAATCCGCTTTACCGGTTTTCATTTATTGATATGAGAAAATTTCTTTAACCACGCCTAAGTAACTATATTTGAAATCAGAATTACAATGTAACAGTATATATTGTAAGTATATTGTAAGTATGAAAAAAAAGTTTCGAACAGCATTAAAAATTTGTTTTTCAATATAGCCCCTTGCTTTTGTATACAAGTATTACATCGTTTAAATAATATCTCTAATCAATTATAAAAAAATTCTTTTGGTTTGTCTGCAAAATACATTTCACGGTCGCTATAAGTTCGTCATCGTCGATAAATTTTGTTCCCCTTAGAGCTCTTTTGAGATTAGGAAGTTTCCTTTTGTTAATTTAAATAACATAAAACAAACTTAAAAACAATAACATTTTTTAATTTAAAAATTTAAAATAAAAATATAAATTAATAATAGTAACAAAAACGATATTTTTAGGATAGTTAACACGTACTTTACATGTCAACAACAGGTGTTCGAAGTTTACTCCACCGACTCGCACACACAACTCCAAACGTCGAATGAGTGATTCATTGACACGCTGAAGGACATTTTGCTCCCGTATCTTGATACACAGTATTTAAATGTCTACGAACAGTGTGTGTAAAATGTGCCGGAGCACCATCATGTTGAAACCACATCCGATATCTAATATTAAGGGGGACATCTTCTAACAGCGGTTGTAAATTATGTTGTAAGAATTCTAAATAAGTTTGGCCATTAACACGAGCAGGGAGAATAAACGGGCCGACGATAAAGTTATCTATTATTCCCGCCCATAAATTTAGCGAAAAAACAAATAAACCGGACATTTCATTCTATCACATGTACCAAGTAAACTGCAGTCTCACACATCTTAAACTTTGACCCTGACACAGTTTGATATCGTTACGGCCACTCATCGGTTACTGACCTATTATGTATGAAATGTGTACAGTGAAACTTGAAAACATTGGGCTGTTATAAATAATTTTTTTTGGCGTTTCTAGACAACTTTTATTAGAAAAAGTTTTTACTATTTTATTTGTTATATTTTTTAGAATATATCCCCAAAAGAAACAAAATGAAACTTCAGTCATAGCCAATGACGTCATAGAAAAAAATTGTATGTCAAAAGATGGCGTTTTAAAAAGGAAAATTTACCTGTCCGAGCGTTTTTCCTAAAAATGTAAAATAATGCGGTTATAAGCTTGGTTCCAAACTTTATGACCACACTGTATATATATATATATATATACAGTGTGGTCATATATATATATACAGTGTGGTCATAAAGTTTGGAACCAAGCTTATAACCGCATTATTTTACATTTTTAGGAAAAACGCTCGGACAGGTAAATTTTCCTTTTTAAAACGCCATCTTTTGACATACAATTTTTTTCTATGACGTAATTGGTTTTCGAGTGATGACGTTATCAACACTTTCTTTAAATGGCAACCATATTATTTTTTTCTCGTTTTTGGTAGATCTTTATATCCACCAAATAGTGATATAAAACAATTGGTATGTTGCATCACAATTTTTTTGAAAAAATTATATAAATTTAGAAAAAAATACGAAAATTTTATTTTTGTACAAAATTAAAATTAAATTAAAAAAAATACATCTGAACTTAAATTTATTGTAACAGTTAACGTAAATTTTCAAAATGGACCCCACCAACCAACTGACACTGTCCCAGCCGAGTGTAAACACTTCGTATACTCGCCTCAATTATGTCTGGGGATATTTTTGTAAGTTCTACGCGAATTCGTTCTTTTAAATCTTCTAAATTGTTCGGTTTGTTAAAATACACTTTCGATTTCAAATAACCCCACAAAAAAAAGGTCTAACGGAGTCAGGTCAGGAGAACGAGGTGGCCATTCTATGGCGCCTCTCCGTCCAATCCATTTATTGGGAAATATTTTGTCAAGATAGTGGCGAACCTCTACACCATAATGGGGAGGCGCCCCATCTTGTTGAAACCAAATATTTGGATGGGGTACATCACCATCCTCGTGATTTGGGAAAATAACAGCGAGCGCTGGAACCAGTTCAAATCTTAAAAATTCTAAATATTGCACAGCAGTCAAATTTCCTTCAAAAAAATATGGTCCTAAAATGCGTCGTCCAATTCATTCCAACCCATACGTTAACTTTTCCTCTGCGCTGAGTATGATACGCTTGAGTCCAATGCGGATTGTTTTGCGACCAATATCTGCAATTATGGCGGTGAACAGATCCATTTAGGCAGAACGTAGCTTTATCTGAGAAGACGATGTTTTGTAAGAAATTTGGATTTTGGTCACAACGTAACATTACGTCTTCACAGAACTGCAGTCGACGATCTTCGTCATCCTCATGTAATTCCTGTACAAGTTGAACTTTGTAAGGGCGATAGTGTTCTTTTTTAAATAAGTTGACGACAAATGAGTGAGCCACCTGATTGGCTAACGCAAGTTGTCTGGTGGAAACATGATGCCTTTCTTCTGCTTCTAGAAGCACATTTAATTTCACATCTTCTCCTACTTGAGGTCTACCTTGCCGTGGTCGATCTTTTACGGATCCAGTTTCGGTAAACTTTCCAACTAGTTTTGTCACCGTAGACCTGGTAATTGGTGGTCTATCAGGGTGTTCATGGTTAAGCAATTCGCATACTTCTGCATGCGTTCTTTGTCTGTCCCCATAACCAACCATAATTAAAATTTCGATTCTTTCTCGCTCAGATAAATGTGCCATTTTTTATATTAGCGAAAATGAACAATTTTTACGCAATATCTCAAAAATTTAACGTCAAAAATAGAAGTAAATAATTCAACAATGTTGTCGCCATAGAAACAATTTCAAACTAAAATTTTTGTACATAAATTGTATAAAAAGAAGCAAGAATGTCATAAAGAAATATCTTGCAAAAAAGTGCGTGTTTTTGTTTTTGTAAATTTTTTGCATAGTAATATGAGTACATGTGCTTTTGACGATCCGGTTTGTTCAAGAAGAATATTTAAGTCTTCACACAAGACAGAAGTGTGAAAAAAACTTACTTACATATTTCAGTAAATTTTGTAAGCTTAATTAGTTTTTGAAATCTTCAATTTTTGGGCGATAATTTTAATTAAGAAATGGTCTGCCACATCATGTCAATTTTTTAAATAAATTAAACTTCTTTGGCTTTTTTTTGTGAAACTATTTAATGTTAAATAAGATTTTTTAATAAGTAATTGGCCGATTGGGAAGACGAATTTCTTTTGACCTAGAGCGAATAACGCAGATTACTATTGATCGCAAAGCATTTACACTCGGCTGGGACAGTGTCAGTTGGTTGGTGGGGTCCATTTTGAAAATTTACGTTTACTGTTACAATAAATTTAAGTTCAGATGTATTTTTTTTAATTTAATTTTAATTTTGTACAAAAATAAAATTTTCGTATTTTTTTCTAAATTTATATAATTTGTTCAAAAAAATTGTGATGCAACATACCAATTGTTTTATATCACTATTTGGTGGATATAAAGATCTACCAAAAACGAGAAAAAAATAATATGGTTGCCATTTAAAGAAAGTGTTGATAACGTCATCACTCGAAAACCAATGATGTCATAGAAAAAAATTGTATGTCAAAAGATGGCGTTTTAAAAAGGAAAATTTACCTGTCCGAGCGTTTTTCCTAAAAATGTAAAATAATGCGGTTATAAGCTTGGTTCCAAACTTTAGGACCACACTGTATATATATTTATATATATAAATAATACAAAAGGTATTGGGGAGAGGTTAGAATAAAAGGAAGCGCGTCCAGTTCGATATTAATTTCGAGATTTCTGATATTATATTACACTTGAATCTTAAACTGTCTTTATTAAGACGTTTCCTCTATTGAGTAATTTAATATTGCAATACTATCCATGCACGTACAATTTAATCACTCCATTTTCTAGATCGTATTATACATTCAATATTTTTCAACAAGAACAAGTCAAACCATAAAGACTGCCCACGAAAGCGTAGGTGATTATTTCCAGTTCACGATTAAATGTCGCACATTGTGACTGCTCAGAATCCGTTGCATAATTCTTATGAAAATGAATTACCTTTATCTGAACTCAACGATCTCTAACGTCGGTAATCGATACGTTATAAAGTGTACTTACCGCCAGCGAAAAAATTCATTCACTCACATTCCCTTTTTCTCTTTTAAACGCACTTACTCCTGTGCGGAAAATCGAGACGAGAGATTTTATTTCTTTTCTTTATTAACCTTGAGCGGGTTCATTTTTTCTCCAGTTAATTTTGCAAATCGGTAACGATAGGCGAAAGCTAAAACGGTATGCGTGTGTTGAAAGAGCAGGTGGTCGATATGGTGATTATGCAACTGGTGAATGTACTTACTGCTTGTCTCCTACATTAACACAAAACACGTATATGAATTGTATATATGTACATGTACGTATATCTAGTTGCGTTTGAGGTTATTGTGGTCAGAAAGAACAAAGACAATTGTCGATAATGTAACAATTATCTGCTACTGAGATTTTATTATATGTATATCACCTATAACATGTAATTGTTCACATCAAAAGTTGAGTAAAACTATCTACACTTTCATCACAGAAGGAGAGGGTAATTTAATTAAAAAGTATATAATAGTAATATTTTATTTATAACCCAACAACAGATACAAATCCAAGACGGCCTTAAAATAAAAATAACAAACAAAATTAGTAGACAATATAATACGCGTACATATACAAATTATTATGTACGAGGGTGGTTTGACAATTAACTTGGTTTGCTATGAAAGAAAACAATTTGAGTTTTGCAACGTACTTTATTTTTCGACATAGTCCCCTCGAAGTTCAACGCACTTGCCTCAACGTTTCTCCAGCTTCGCGATTCCTTCACGGAAATGAATTGCTTCGATGCTTTCAAAATACTGGTTTACTTTCTGTATGACATCTTCACTAGACTCAAACTTTCGTCCTGCCAGAAAAGTTTTTAGTTTCGGGAATAGATGGTAGTCCGAAGGAGCTAGATCTCGCGAATACGCAGGATGCGGAAGCAGTTGAAATCGTAGCTCGGCCAATTTTTGCTGAGCGACACGACTTGAGTGCATGGGGACGTTGTCATGGTGAAACAACACCTTTTTCTTGGCCATTCCCGGGCGTTTCTCTGTTATTGCCGCCTTTAATCGGTCCAAAAGTGATGCATAGTATTCTCCGGTAATGGTTCTTCCCTTTTCAAGGTAGTCAATTAGGAGAATTCCCTTTGCATCTCAAAAAACTGACGCCATGACCTTTCCAGCGGATAGAACGCATTTTGCTTTTTTCAGAGCCCATTCGCCACGGGCAATCCATTGTTTCGACTGCTGTTTAGTTTCCGGGATATAGTGGTATATCCAAGCTTCGTCCATTGTCACAAAACGGCGAAAAAACTCAACTACATTCTTCTGAAATACTTGCAAATTGTCGGCAAATATTCGCATGCGAATTCGCTTTTGCTCTTGAGTGAGTAAACGCTGCACCCATCTTGCGC
Organism: Melolontha melolontha; assembly: GCA_935421215.2. Taxonomy (NCBI): domain Eukaryota; kingdom Metazoa; phylum Arthropoda; class Insecta; order Coleoptera; family Scarabaeidae; genus Melolontha; species Melolontha melolontha. The sequence goes on along the minus strand of OW285243.1, from coordinate 76,324,672 downwards.
ACAGTTTTTGCATGTGCAATTCTTTATGCAAAACGAAGTGAACTCACTCAGTTGAGATGCCTGTGGCTTCCGCTAACTCCCGCACTTTCACTCGTCTATCGGCTAAAATCAAATCATGGACTTTATCGATGATTTCGGGTGTCATAGCTGATTTCGGTGCTCCAGGACGTGGTGCATCTTTAATGCTTGTTCTGCCACGCTTAAACTCATTTACCCAAAGTCGAAGACACTCATAAGAAGGACATGAGTCACCCAATGTAGGTGAAATTCTCTCATGAATCTCCTTCGCTGTTTTCCCTTCCAGATAAAAGAATTGAATCACACCACGAATTCCAACTTTATCCATTTTTCGCTATTGCTCGAAACACTTCTGTTTAAGTAACTGTCAAACAACGAGTTACTGTCAGAATGACTCAAGACCAGAGAATAGTAACTCATAGGAATGACACTTTATGACTACATGTACAGATTACATTTGCGCCCTCTATTAGTGTGTGAACCAAGTTAATTGTCAAACCACTCTCGTATTTCATATAACTCGCAATATATCAATGTAGAAACCATAGATACAAAACTACTATGCACTTGTACTGTACCATATAAAATGCTAACATAGCTAATAGCAGAGACAACCCGAGACAGGCAACTACGTACTAAATTTTACTACTGAATATTGAATTGGTCGATTGGAATGAAAGGCGAAAGCAGATGGCGCAATAGTATTTAACGCGGGAAATTTCACTTCTCTTCTGGGTATTTTCAAAATTCCTTAACAATAATTAAATTTCTAATAAAAATAAGCTTTAGCAATATGATTGAACCAATAATGGCAAATTTTTATCTCATTATAAAATAGAATCACATTGCTAATGCCTATTTTTATCAGAAACTTAATATTTTAATTATAATATATCTTAGGAAATACATGTCCTACTGCATTTAGTTTATACAGCAATTACCTTTTTTTACCTCAAATTTGTCAAAAACTAAAGCAGAAATACTAGGATCTAGACCCAAGGATGGAAACTGGTTAACTGCAGGCACACATATTTCTGTGTATCACAGTATTTTTCAACCGACGAGGTTGTTTCGTTCTGCAATAATGTCGACGATTTGATGTTGGAATTAGGGTACCATCACCATCCCAAAAAATGGAGTCTTTTTCTCAACGCTTCAAAATTGAGCTATTCTTCTTCACATAGGAAACGACTATCCATCCATCCCCGTTGGCCACGCAATCCACTTAAAAGAAACATGAAAATATGACTTTTCTTTTAGAAAGAATTAATTACAAAATGTACAAATAATATATCAGCGCAGATCTAAAAGTTGAAGCAATTCTACTCAATTTACAACCAGGATATACAAAAAATACAAAGTCGATCAAGAAATTCCCACTACATTGTTAAAGACTGGTCAGTCAGGGCTCGGTATATTCCTGGGCAAAAGAATATACTTCATAAGTCACTAGTTGAACCTGATGAAATACCGCGATATCATAAAGTTTCTGGGTCAACGGTGGCCATGTGGTGAAAAGCGTCTGTCTTAATTTATATCATCCTTTTGAGAAAAATCTGATAACATTTTCAGGTTAAGTGTCATGCTGACGTTAAAATTTGTCAATATATTAAACTTAATGTCAGTATGACACATAACCTGAAAATTTTATCAGATTTTTCTCAAAAGGATTATATAAGTTAAGACAGACGTTTTTCACCCCATGGCCACCGTTGGTTCGATCGCCCTTACACGTCAAATTAGGTTTAATGGAAAATTGCATGGAGAAAGATGGCCCTGGATTCCAATAATACCTTAAACAAAAATTTCCTTATATCTCAGATGCAAAACTTAAAGAGGCAGTTTTTGTAGAACCCCAAATTCAACTTCTACAGCAAGATAAAAAATTTGAAGAAACCTTAAGTGATTTGGAGCGTGTTGCTTGGAATGCTTTTAAAAATGTGCCCCTCAATTTTCTAGGAAACATAAAATCTGACAATTATATAGCACCTATTACTGAACTTCATAGAAGTTTCCATAAATTGGACTCTAACATGAGCCTTTGCACTCGTATCTGAATTTATTTCCGCCACATCTCGGCGACGTGAGTTATGAACACGGTGAAAGGTTCCATCAAGATATTTCTGTTATTGAAAAACGTTATTAGGGCAAGTGGAACAGTGAAATGTTTGCTGATTATTGTTAGAGGTTGTTATCAGAACGTGCCAAAGAAGAGTATAAAAGAAGACATTTTAAAGAGGACGATACCATACAGTTCCATATAATGTACATACCTAATTCATATTATTTCATTTACTGTTTAATATTTCTTTTCCAAAACCTGACATGCCAGAATAATTTTTTTTTGTTATTACTATTGTTAAAACTATAGAAGAAACGAAAATTGTACTAAAGAAAAATTAAAAAAATTAAAATTATTGGCCAGTGTTATTGTTAAGAAAGCTTAAGACAAAGGTAAACATTTGTTTGTCATCGTATATGCATACATTCAATGCAAAACAATAATATTCATAATTGTTTTGTGTTTTTTATTTTACATAGATTTAGTTTATATACATTTAGCTAATTACTTCCTTTAAATTCATACTCATCAATGTACATATATAGTATATAATTTTCACGCCAATTCACGCCTCAACAGCTCAGTGGTCGAGCAATGGTCCGGCAAGCCGGAGGTCGTGGGTTCGATTCCTACTTGAGGGCGAATTTTTTTCTAGGAAAAATTCGAATAAAATAGCGTCGTAAAGTGTAGAAAGAATATTTACAATTACATTACTTCGCGAAAACGCAATTAATTTCTATATAATATACTTAAAAGATCTTGCATTTGGATTATACCTTTCAATATTAATTACAATTGTAATAAATGCGAAATTCTAGATTACCGGAATTTCCTAATCATTTAAAATTTCCTACTCGATTTAATATAATAGATGTAATTCTGTAGCCCGTCACGTGCCTGTTATTTCTGTTAGATATGTAATTGAATGTAAAGGTCTATTAGGGTTTTACGTTTACAGTTTATAGCCCTCTTTGTTCTATTCATTGAGGGTTTTTCCGTATGTCTATTGATTAATATTCCAGATTTGTTATAATAAGTTTTAATACAATTTTATTACCTTGTCGGAATAATTGTGGATGCGACCCCAATTTACCTGGTACAAAAGATTGACCAGTCAAGACTAGTATCCACTAAGAACTCAACGAGAAAACATCTAGCAAGAACTCGTAAAGCATCGAACTAGACAGAAAACTCGGCATTATTTTCGTTCAGTTATTCACAATAAAATTGAAATAAATAACAAGAATCTTTCATCAAATAATTAATAGTTGTGTATATACTTAAAAAAGGTATATAATCCCTTACCACAATTACTAATCGTATCTTAAATACGTATTTCGACAACTAAATTGTCATCATCAGTAGGTAAAACCACTAATCAAAGTGTCGTACATGGGGCAATTTTTAGTCGATATATTTGTATTTTTATGTCAGTGTATACGAAAGTTGTTGCGTGATCAGATGTGCTAGCTTTACTGTGCCCCATGTGCGACACTTTGATTAGTGGTTTCACCTACTGATGTTGACAACTTAGTTGTCGAAATACGTATTCACGATACGATTAGTAATTGTGGTAAGGGGTTATATACATTTTTTAAGTTTTTACTTGACCACAGTCTCCAAAGAAAGACTTTTCAGTTGTGTACATAGTAGAATCAAATATTTTAGTTCACAAACGAGTGGTTTTATTCAGAAAACTGTGCATAGCGATAAGTTTCTCAAACCAAGGTAGCTTCAAGATAAACATGAAGCTTTATGACATTGTTCAAACTCTCACGTAATCCCTAAAAAATTCCGATAACTGTTCAGTGAAGTACATAATTACTTCTTATTGCGTGATGTATGTATAACAATGAAGAAATACTGTCAGTATATTTATGGTTAGATAAAGACGACATATTTTAAAAAATATTTCAAAGCTTTTACAACATCGGTAACAGTTCAGTGGAATTCGCAAAATATAATTAATTATTCTTTCCTAACAACTGACGAAATTCTAATAGATATATCCAACTATTACTTTAAACACAACAAATTAAGGATCTGAGAGCAATTGCTCGAAGAAGAAACGATAAAAACGTATACCATTTTATTAATTATAATTTTTGTTTTCTTAGATTGTTAATTGTAAGGGCGTGTAAATATAGGCTATTATTATGTGAACGATAACGGATAATAAAATTCTTCATACAAACAATAGTTGTAATACCACTTCATTATTTCATCAGGTTATTTATCTAACATACATACCGCACCTTTATCAGTTATTTTGTTATTTTTGTTAATACTTTTACTTTCAATTCCGAGTTTAGCTATAACCAATTATCGTTTTTCTAAAATCCTATTGCATACCTGCTTGAGTCTTACGAATATTGCGATTTATTTATTATAAAATAATATTAAATAAGAACTGACAAAATTGATTCACTGGCTTTGTTATTAAGACTGATTGAAGGCAATCATTTCAGCTCTCCAAGAACTAATCTGCTTCTGAAGGGTCCATTAGTACACTCAGCAAGGTACTTTAATTCGACGTATTTGGTTTATTAAGTGATAATTGAAGCACTATAATTTAACTCTATTATTGTTTAATTAACTGGATTGATTCGGCTTTTAGTTGATCAAGATCCATAATTCCAAATGGATATAAAACTAATAGTTAAGTCTTCACTTTATTAATATAACGGGTGTTCAGAAAAAATCGAAATCAGGTAGGTTTTGAACAAAAAATCGTATGTCCTTACTTAAGTCTATGATTTGTATTAAATATTAAATGTGAACTGTTGTCCGTCAATATTTGTCAGAATATCAAAGATATAATTGATATTGTAATGACTCATCCGATGACGCGAGGTGCGTCATCCCTCTGGATGTTTTCGCGAGGCCTACGTGAACGCTCTAGAAGAGTATTCACCAGATATAAAAGCCGCGTCGAAGAAGGGATGGACATTCATTCGATACCCGAATCTCGCGAAGTAAACATAAATATAGTTACATAAATATAAAATACATAAATGTACTTATTGTTGTTAATAGTTAGTTTTATATTGTTATACGTTTTAATATTAATATAGTGTGTGTGTCTAAAGTTATTGTTAGTTTTATTTAAGAACCCGAAAAGACAAACGTTACAATATTTTTGAATTTTGAAAATGGTATTTACTAACGTACACAAAGCATTCATAGTTGAATCTTACTTTCTAAATGGTGAAAAGTACGACGGACAGTGAAAGTACTCAATTCAAGCTTGTTTAGAAGAATTTCCAGATGAATTTCGCAACCTGGCCTTTGATTATATTACTTTTTAGTACACTGATAAGAATTGTTCCAATTTTTAGACAAACCGGTAGTGTCAGACGAAGAAGAGGGTAATGGCCGACCAAAAGTTCGGATAGACGAAGCGATTGATAATGTTAGACGAATAATGACTGATGCCCCAAAATCTTCAGTACGAACTCTCGCTCAACAAACTAGATTGTCAGTTGGTTCTTGCCATACAGTTTTAAAACAAGATTTACAGTTATTTACATATCGTATAACTTACTTGTAAGAACCTTCGATATTGATTATCTGCAACGGATATTTCTTTGCGAATGGTTTATAAATAATAAACTTTTAGACGAAGCATGGCTTCATGTTAGTAGATACGTTCACTCATAAAACATGAGAATGTGGAGTGATACAATGCCCAATAATTTTTATGTTGAAGTTCCTTTACATCCTCAGAAAGTTGGTGTTTGGTGCGTTATAAGTAGAAGAAGGATTATTGGTCCAATTTTGTTTAATGGTACCTTGACTACAGAAAGATATCCACAGTCTTGCCTTTCCTTAATCAGCTTCGTGATGATGAACTAGTTTTGGATTACTTTCAACAAGATGGTGCTAGAGCTCACATAGCGAGTGATTATGATTTGAGAAGGATTATTGGTCCAATTTTGTTTAATGGTACCTTGACTACAGAAAGATATCCACAGTCTTGCCTTTCCTTAATCAGCTTCGTGATGATGAACTAGTTTTGGATTACTTTCAACAAGATGGTGCTAGAGCTCACATAGCGAGTGAAACAATGAATAGGTTACAAGAAATCGCTTAATTAGTTTGAACAGCGAATATGAATTTGCTCCAAGATTTTGCGTCTTTTTTAAAAATTGAATTTATCAAGTACCAGTGCAAGATTGTATAGATCTCCAAGACAGGATTATAAATAAAATTAATGAAATTAGAAATAATCGCGTACTATAAAATATATTTGGTAGCATTAGGTGGAGGTGCTTAAAATGCTTGGAAGAAGGTAGTGGACAATTTTAATATCTTTTATAACTTATTATGGTCATTATTGCTGATAATTTATACAACTATAATTTATGATATTTATTTTAAGGTTATAATCTAGCCATTTTTTACAATAATTTATTGAGTTACGAGGGGTAGTTTTTATATTCCCGGACTAGACATTTTTCAATTTTAATATAATTTTTCATTATAATGTTTTATTATTATACATGCCTTGGTAAAGACAATTTTCAAAACAATTGCAGCAGTATTAGTTCTTATATCTGTCAGTTTCTGTTGTCACTTATCAAAATGCACAAACTTGAATGTCAAGCAGTTATAAAATTCTTGACAAAACAAGGAAAATCTTCAAAAATTATTCGTGAAGAAATGTTAGTTGTATACGAGCATGATTGTCCTTCAAAGACGACTATTTGCGAATTGTCAAAATTGTTTAAACATGGCTGAGAATCACTGGATGATGATCCCCGTCCAGGTCGGCCTGTTGATGTTATCACCTCCGATGTGATTGAAAAAAAGCAAGTGTTTGGTACTGGAGGATGCAAGATTAAAGAAGCGACAATTAGCAGATTCATTAGAAGTTTCAGAAAGCACGGTTTTCAGAATTCTATACGAATACCTTGGAATGACAAAAGTTAGTGCCAGATGGGTTCCGGGAATGCTTTCGCCATTCCAAATGCGTGCGCGGATGGAGACGTATGAACAATTTTTGGCGCTTTATGGAGACGAACCAGGTTTAATGATCAATCGACTTGTCACCGCAGATGAGATCTGGGTCTATCACTTTGACCCCTGAGTCAAAAAAAGAATCAATGGAGTGGCATATTAAAGATTCTAGCCCCTCCAAGAAGTTTAAAGTCACCCCTTCCGCAGGAAAAATAATGGCAAAGATTTTTTGGGATTGTCAGGGAATACTAATAATTAATTATCTACGCAAGGGTAGTACGGTAACAAGAGAGCATTACGTAAGATTAATACATCACCTAAGAGATTCTATTAAAACGAAAAGGCACGGAAGACTGACGCAAGGTGTCCTGTTGCTCAACGATAATGCACCAGTCCACAAAACAAGACTTGCAAAAGCTGCCGTTGCCGAATCTAGCTTCACAGAAATAATCCTAATCTCAAAAGAACTCTAAGTGGGGAACAAAATTTATGAACGATGACGAACTTATAACGGTCGTTGAAATATATTTTGCAGACAAACCAAAGGAATTTTTTATAATATATTAGAGATGTTATTGGTCGTCTAACGTTGCGCCTTGGGAGTCTCGCAAAGAGACAGAAACGACCTAGAGTTGACACTCGAGAGAACTCGAATTTGTGGAGTGATTATTTTTTATTTTTTCGCGGTCGACTCCAAAAGGTCTCGCGATCGACCGTTTTAGCACCCCTGCTCTAGAAAAACAAAAAAATGTGTTTTTTGTCAATCAAAGGCAAGATGTAGAAAGTGTAACAAAGGTTTACATGTAAAATTTTTTTGAATTATCATTTATCATCCAAAGATTTGTAAATATGTAGTTTACGTCCCTTATTTACCGAACGTCTTACAATTAGGACGATATTGTAAGTTTATTGATCCTAGAAGTCTTTTCTATATTTAAAATAAGAAGTTTATACAAATATTAACAAAAAAATGACATAGCTTGAATGGGTATATCTGGATTAAAGAGACGATAATTGTTGATCAGCCCGTAGAGGATATTAGGTCTGATTATAACCACAAAATTTACATTACATAGGACGTTAAATAATTTATCTCTCTTCACTTCAATACATTATACAGAGCTTCAAAGCTAATGTTAATTACTGTAATATGAAGTTAAACATGCGAGTGAAGTTCTTCTAAACATTTTTGATAAATAATTTTAACAAGTCCGTATACTTTATATTATTGCGAATGCCTTGGTATTTATAATAAGGTAATAGATAAATTATGAAAGTACTCATTAATATAGTATTTCAAATTCGTTCGTTGCAATGCTATCCATGTCTAATTTTAATGTCTTTTATGAGCAAGCAACTGTTAAAAATGATGAAAGCAGGAAAACCAAGTCTCCAGTATTTAAAATTTATGTATTTATTTATGCAACGGAGACATCAATAGACTGCGGAAGAAGTACATAGAAAAAAAACATGTAGTAGATTCCTGCAGTCAAAATGAACAAGTGAAAGTCGATCTGTCTCAGCAATTTATTACAGCATCGATGTTATATTATTGCATTCTGAATTTTTCATTTATTTTTTAATATGGTTGTAAACAGCCTATAAATTATATTTTTTCCTAAAAGGAATCACTGAAATATTAATATGATTTTTTTTTTTAAATACAAGAGTGGATTTTTATGATATCTGCGAGGGGAGTTTTTTTATGTTATCTACCTAGCTATGAAAACAAAATGCTATCGTGATAATTTTCTGACGTCAAATTTCTGTGGCATTTTATAGTCTCATCTCCAAGTTTGGTTCGAATCGTTCAACATTTGTTACTTTTAAATTGGTTTAAAGAAGAGAAAAGGAGTGATTTGAAACTTGAACACAGAAGTGTCATGAAATTTTTATCAAAAGAAGACAGTACCCAGAAGAATATTCACAAGGGAATAGTGTCAGTGTTTGGTGAAAATATCCCGTCTTATTTCAAAATCAAATTTTGGTGTAAGCAGTTCAAATGGGGCCGAGAATCTATTCATAATGACCCAAACTGTGGAAGACCTCTGGAAGCACGAACTAAAGAAATCATCAACAAAGTTGAAGATTTGGTGTTGCCTGACCGCCGCATAAAAGTTATTGCTAGAGAAATAGGAATATCAGAAACGAGTGACTTTAAAATTCTACATGAAGATTTAGGAATGAAAGTGTCGGCAGTTGCCAGACTGTTCAGTCCCGATCAAAAATCGTGTAGACGACAAATTTGTGAAGAGAATTTGTAACTGGCGATGAAACTTGGGTACACCATTGGAACCCTCCCACGAAACAAGAGTCGATGCAATGGGTTCATAAAGGCTCACCACCGCCCAAGAAGGCAAAAACACAATTTTCTGCGAGAAAAGTGATAGCCAAAGATTTCTGGGACGCGGAGAGGATTCTCTTAATTGCGCATATGCCAAAATGGACTACAATAACGTGAAATGTCTAAAAAGATGCAATAAGGAACTTGAACACTGCTATATGCGAAAAAAGACCCCAAAATTTTGCTCAGAAAATTCTGCTTCTGCACGACAACTGCCGGGAGCATAAGGCAAGAATTGTTCAACCAGTAATCAATGAATGGGGCTTTGAGGAATTACAACATCCATCATATAATCCCGACCCACCTTTGACTATTATCTCTTTCCAAAACTCAAAAAATACTTGAATTACCAAAATAAAATAAAATTTTTTTTCGAAGGGATAACGTTATTAAAGGAACGTTGGAATAAATGCGTTAGCGTTTAGGGTTCTTACGTCCAAAAATATTTTTTCCATTTTCTAACTCGTTTCTCTCATAGCTAGGGAGATAACATAAAAAACTCACATCGTATTTAGCCCTTAAACAAAAAATCAATGAAGTCAAATCGTTTATAAAAAAAATAGCTGCGAAATTTAAAAGTACTGTTTACTGTTAAATTGTATCTAATTTGTGAGATTTATGGAGATTTAACGAGGTTTAAATGTTAATCAAATAAGGTATGAGCGCAAAAAAAATATATCGAAATGGTTTCTGTGGCTGAAGAAGATGGTCTTACTTTCAGTCCAAACTCTTTCGATAATGTAAATAATCGATTAACAACAACTCAAAATTTAAACGACCCGAACTGAGATGTTTGTGCGAAAGATCGACATGTTGATGCTGCAACATCGGCGTTTAAATGTCTTTGTTATTGCCAACATAGTCTCCATATCCGAAATAAATTAATTACTTGAAAATTTTGCCGAACGATTTAGATATGCCTGACCAAAACTTAATGCAAATGAAATTCCATGTGAAAATTTGGTCATGTCGGAAGCGAACAGAAACTATTTTTTTTAAATTATCGCTGCGGCTGAGACTGAATATATCAGAGATTCTTTGACTAAACAGAAATCCATATAGTTCTTTCATAATCGATGTTAATCCTAAATCGAATGTAAATTAACTGTTCAACCTAACACCTTTTTTAATTTTTGTTATGTACACTATCCACGTGTTCTTCATATTCAAATCTATTCCAAAACATGAAAGTTTTATCACATCCTTTACAATTTATTTAAATTCTATCATATATTAGATCTGAACAATTCAGGGTTAAACTACTATACTTTGTGAACCGATCCAGACTTCATCTACGTTCGTAATTGCGACAATATAATATATACTAATTGAGTAGTTGTTTGGGTTATTTTCATCATTTGTAGGATTTGAATAATCCTATTAAACCTCTTTTTAAACTACATGTACCAGCGCAAAACATATTGCGCAGTAGCCCTATATATTGTGCTGCGCTGTGTCGTATGCGGAGATAGTGTATATTCTACATTACTGCACCGTGGTGCGTGCGCATTGCGTCATCTTGTCTATTCTGTCTCTGGTACAATGGTTGTAGGTTTTCTTTGTACATTTTTCCGAATATTTGATAGCAAGGCATCTTTTATTTCCAGGTTTGGTGTACTTATGGCGTTTAGCGTTATCACTATATATACTGTCTCTTTCAGCTTTCTTTTGGTTTGATGGTCTTCCCTTCCCAGGATTGTAATCGTGTGTCCCTCTTCCCAGGCATGTTGAGCTATCCGCGATTTGTCAATTTCTCCCAGCCGGACCAATTTCTGATATTCCTTGATCCTAGAGGTCTGTCTGTTTCTCGGATATATTTTCTTCCACATTCGCATTGTACTTCGTATATATAGTCCGAAGACGGCAGTAGATTTACCACTGAAGTGCCGGATTATTCAAGTCCTACAAATGATGGAAGTAGCCCAAACAACTACTCAATTAAACTGAACCTTGCAAAACTCTTAACACAATAAAAACAATCATATAAACGAGCTATATGCTCGGCCTGAACAACGTAAGCTGACTCACGGTTCTCCGACTATAACATCTGCTAAACACTTTCCAATTTCTCGAAGAACATGAATGCTTGCAGAGCTAACTCGATCAATCGAAATACTTGGACACTGAAGGATGCGACTATAAATTAAGAGGACTACGAACAATTGCTCTGAATTTATTCATAAGCCAAAATCCAACAGATAACTAATGACTGTGGTTTCATAAGATAGGTCATCCATCTACATACTGCGGACCTAATTTCGCCAAGATTTTTTTATTTAAGAATTTAACAAGGTATCTTAAAGAAAAAGGTTTTGTAGGTGATGAAGCACTCAAAGAAGTTGTTGAACAATATTTTTCAAACTGGTCAACAGAATTTTTTTCTAAAAATAAAGAAATGTGATGGAATAGGAAGAAAATTTTGAAAGGAGATCACTATGATCGCCAAGCTGCTCCATCTTTGTGGATTATGGCTAACGCCAAAGTGTTATAGAATTCATTTTCAACTATATTAAACAGCATGCTTTTTGCTTCTTTTATAGTAGTTGTGGGTCTTGGCTACCTGTATTACTTTCTTCCACGCTCTCCTATGAGCGTGGAAGACTTTTTGACTTCCAATCCAGCACTTCCATCGCTTTGCATCTTCCTTCCGAACATACCTTCACCTTTTCCTCGGTCTTTCTCTGTTCCTGACTATCTTGCAAAAGTACAGTTACAATCAAAAGATACTAAAGGTGAAAAAATGTAGAAAGTGTAATCTATACTGGATGTCATTACAATTTGCAGCTTTAGCTATGAATATATTGCCTGGCATTGGTAAAACCTTTACAGCCTGGTGTGAAGTAAATATATGTATTTCATACTATTCTTATGATAAAATACGTATGCATCCACAAAAAATAGTATCCTAGACATGATTATATTTACCTATGCCTCGTGTTAATATGCAGATTTTACCACTATTGCGAGCGGGAAACTCCACGTTAAAAACAGTCGTTCGCATGTCCCCTCATTATTTTTATTCTTTCGTCCGCGACCGTCCAACACACACACACAGTTATTTATACACAAAGAAATTTTCAAGGCTAATGAAACGACCTTGAACTTTCTCCGGCACACCACACCTTACGTACATGCATACATGCATAATCGTTATGTATTGTCTGACTTGTTTGTCGCCAAAGTAATATCCCCAATAGGTGATCTCGTAAATATGGTTATTTTTTTCTGTACTTGATTTATTGACGTCGTCAAATAATCAACCCGGAGAATGAAAAGAATTAATTTTACATCCCGAACACGAGGTAAACAGGACCTGAATACGACTGGTTTAATTTGATTTGAGAAATTTTATGCTGATTGATTGACTAACTGTGCCGTAGACAATTAATAATCATTTTTGTCCACAGACTAATGGGTTATTGTTATTACTTATAATGTAAATGTGTTTTTAAATTAAAAGCTATCTTAAATTTAAATAACGTATGCATATGGATGTTTTTCAAATTACTTTTTACTTATCATGAAATATTTACTATTGTAAAAATAAATAGCAAATAAGTCTGAAGTTTATTATAAAAGCTAGTGGTCACTAAACCGAAATATTAATAATAATAATAATAATAATAATAATAATAATAATAATAATAATAATAATAATAATAATAATAATAATAATAATAATAATAATAATAAACGGTTAGAAAGTGGCCAACTTTTCTCAGAGATCGAGGGTTTCATCTCAGGAATACAAAACTAAGTACAAGACTTACACATTATTTAGAAAATTCCTAATTAAAGACAGATATCAGAAAGATGACTCCAGGATGTAAAACACTAGCAGGGACAGAATATACCAGTAAACATAATAGTGCACCTCAAATACTACGCTAAGCAATAGCAGAAAAAATATAAGCTCATTAGTCTCATTACACATCTGTAACAATTCTTGTACAAACTCTATTGGGATATCATAATACATATGGACAAATAAATTTCAGCAAATTGTTTAGACGTAAATTCGAATCTTTGCCTAAACACCCCACCATACACTTCTGTAATATCTAGTCTATTATGTGACAAAATCACAACACAAAATGCTAGCAAGAATGAAACAACTTCGACAGAACACACACGAACATAAGTTTGCGCATATTTGTTAATTATAAACAAGCTTATGATTCTATTAGAAGGAAGAAGACAGAAAGCTGTGCGGTGTAATGAGCTGGCAATAGGGGACAAACTCAGGAAATTAGTGGAGATGACTGCTAAAAACAGAAAATAAAATAATATTAAAAGGAAAAGTGTCAAAGAATTCACAGTAAAAAAAAAGGAGATAGGACACAGATAAATCCTTTATCTATAGTACTGTATAACATAGTACAAGATGTTATTTTGAGAGAAAACGTATATATTGATATTGTACTTACAGCTAGATTAAAGAAAATTGTAATAAATAAATAAACTCTTCTAAACTATTTGAAGGAAAAGCAAAAGAATACAGACGATATGAGCATCGAATACAATACTACCAGAATCATTAAAAATTGCAATAACTTCAGAGATGATCAAAGTAACATTAATGATATTGCTCTAAACGACCAAATAATTGACAGCCTCGTGAGCAAATCGACTAAACGTGTACACAATAATTAGCATCCAAAATTGTGCATATGCAAACTATTGGCAGGGTTGGTGCGCAAATCTAGAATTTTCATATTATAATGACAATTCTGTCAATGAAAGTCGAGCGCTAGTCTAAAGCTGTTTGGCAAGAACTAAGTTGATATTTTATGAACATTTTTATGATAATGAAAAATTCGTGAAAAGTTACGTCTATGTATTTTGCTCGTATTGGAGCTTATCAACACACAGTATCCCGGACAGACATGACTTTCCACTTCTATACTCCGCGTATATATAGTTACTGTAAGTGAGAATTAATGTAAGTGTTATTAAGAAAAGTTGCTCAGATTGATAAATTATGCAAGCGTGCAAAATTTCAATAAGATGAAGTATATTTTGGAAATCTTATTTTCCAAAACGCCTAGTGTGCTGTGGATACAAGAAGATAAAAATAAAATAACGTTTTACTCCTATGTAATCCCGTCTCTCCCTCTTGCAAGGGACATCTTAAATGTTCTTAACAGTTTCACTGCAGCAGCAGTAGTAGCAACCCTGAAGATATTCCATGCGACGTTGGACGAAACGTCGGTCAACAAGAAACCAGTGCCAAGGCGCGGTTCCAACTCAGAATTGAAAAAGCAATCATGGGCAACGACTGCAGAAGCCCACAAACTAGATTGTAAAACAATTGTTATCAAGTAAAGTAGGTATGCAAATGAAGATTTCTTCTAAAATCATTATTTAAAAATTGTTTTTGAGGCTTAAAACGTATTTATATTGAACAATCCTTGTATTTAATTTATATTTAAGCTTTTTGATAAATAAAACTAAAGTAAAACCATGAGTGTACCAATAATGTAACGGATATTACCAATAAAATCAAGTCAAAAATAACATGATACAAATATTTTAACTTAATGATGAATCGTTATCGACTTTTTTATGCGAGCACATTTTCTACTTTAACATCATTATTGATTTAGTTTTTTGTAAGTAATAATTAATTAATTAAGTGTATTACAAATTCAGATAAAGAAAATTAAACTTAGTAATTATCCAAAAAAAGTTTTCGCTTTAACAAGATTTCTACAGAAATTAATTCTGTTCGTTTTTATTTTTATCGAGTCGAAATTCCTGAGGGCAAAAAAGCAATTGAAATATAACATTACATTTAACGTATTAATTATGTAGCAATTTGCACTTTCCTCAATGAATTCTTAAGCAAATAAACACAAAAGTCATTTACTATATAATTGATTGGAACTGCTAAATTTGTCTTACTGTAAATTGAATAGAAAAAATACCCGGATTTAAGAATAAGAAACGAGCATTCTAGGTCTGTAAATATGTCAGTACTGTCCTTGATTACGTGAGCTATTCGAATGTAATGGTCCTTGGATAGGTCAGTAACATTTTATTTGTTCTATTTATTATCGTGAAAGTGTTTGAACGTTCTTTCACTACATACATGCATATGTATACAGTTAAATTTCTGTTTCTTTAATAGATTTAAATAGCTGATGTACGAGAATGTATTACTTCATATAACTTGGTTCCTATATTTTAAATAAAGAATTTATATGAATTACTATACAAGCTGTATATAAATTGACGTACTAACTACACATGACCAGTGGCGGCTCTTTAATGAGAGCAAGTGAGCAATTGCACCCCCTGGAATTATGAAACAAAACAAACCAAGCGACGACTAACTGTGAAAGTATTTATTTATTATGTATATTATGTATTCATAGTTATTGACGAGGAACGTGGCACGCTTACAACGTACAAGCACCGATCGTCGTCATAGATATAATGAGCAAAACCCAACTGTTGCTCCGTTAAGCCATTAACATTACATTGAAGGTGGGGAGAACTGTATTTTGCCCTACTTCAATGTCGTATAATACATAGCGTCCGAGCAAGTGGTACAGTCTGCTCACGGCCGTTGTAAAATGAATTTCGTCTCTGCTTTAGAGAACAATGCATTTTCGCGGTTAACGTATGATGAAAAAATCGCAGTAAAAAATCTTAAACGGCCGATGCCTCAATTATGTTTAGAAAATAAACAATCTGTTAAAGATAAAGACGTTATAAGAAAATTCAAAATGGATATTTATCAGAAAAATGACTGGATTTGTGGGTGTGAAATTAAAAATACCTTGTTTTGTTTTCCGTGTCTTTTGTTTGGTGGTGAACCGTCTTTGTCAAGGAACGGAATAAGAGACTTAATTCATCTTAGTGCTCAAATTATTAAACATGAAAATTCCGAAGGGCATTTGAAAAATATATTTAGTCCAAGAATGTTAGGAAAAAATAACATTCAGAATGTTTTAGATTCATCATATAGAAAAGCAATTCAACAACACAATGAAAAGGTAACAAAAAATAGGCATGTGTTAAATTTAATAATAAATTGCATTAGATTTTGTGGCTCGTTTGAACTGGCACTTCGGGGTCATGATGAACAGCAAACGTCGAATAACAAGGGCATTTTTCGGGAATTGATAAATTTTACGGCAGAATTGGATAAATCGCTCAGAGATCACATCGAAGCAGCACCGGATTTTAAGGGATTATCAAAAACGATACAGAATAAGCTGCTTGATGCAATGTTGAACGTGTATCATGAACAAGTTGCCAGTGAAATTAAAGGAACCGACTTCATATCTGTGATAGCTGATGAAACCACAGATGTGTCCAATCAGTTTCAGTTGGTGGTTGTTTAAAGATATATGTGTGTAGTGTAATATTTACTATTCCCTCAAAACAAACTCTACAATGAACGGTACCTGTCTGGAACAGTACGTCGGTGAAATTTATAAGGATTGGGTAAGCGTTTTTGTATTACACTTTTTAATTTTGAAATTATGCACTCCCTATGTGAACCATCCCGAGCCGCCACTGCACATGACAATGTTCTTCGTCAAAATCAGAGTCTAAAATCCTAAAACCAATATGTTGTACCACTTCATATCTCTGTACCAGGCTCCTAAAGTTCGAATTTTCAATCTTTAAATAAGCATTATTAAACGATATTTAACGAATTAACTGAAGTGATGGAAATCTCTTCGTGAAACATTGTAAAAATTAAGGAAAATAAGTGTGTTTCCTTAATAATCGATATTTGTTGACAGAAAGAGATACAATTTAGAATAAATAAAAATTATAATTATTTTTTTTTTAAAGTATTTTTTTATTTTAAAGTTTGTTTCTAATATTTGTTTATTAACTGATTTTGATGAAAAACACATCTGCTAACGTTGTAAAACAATAAGTAGCCACAACTAAGTAGCCCAATGTTGTTCCAGCCAAATGCATTACTACTGTCAAATTTTTACGTTTTCGACTTATTTTTCTGTAAAGTTTGTTTTTTTCGTGGTTGTGTAGTTTTGATTAGTTTTCGTGTTTTCATGTTTCCGTGTTTATTTGTTGTTTTATTTGCTAGTTGGACCAATTTACTTACCAAATCGTCTAGATGCCAGTGAATATTTAAATATTTTAGAACAAGTTATCGATAAGATACCGCTGAACATACAACGTAATATGATTTACATGCATGATGGAGCCCTTGCGCACTTTGCTTATAATGTAAGGACTGGTTGGATGAACACTTCCCAAATAGATGGATTGTTGGTGAGGGTCCCATATTATGGCCTGCGAGATCCCTCGATATCAATCCATTAGATTTTTTGTTTGGGGTTTCATTAAAGGAAAAGTTTATTCTACAACTCCTCAAAATGCTGACGAAGTTGGAGCCCGAATTGACGCCGCAGTATTCAGAAAGACAAGAGCGAATAGTACAAACGTTTCCAAACAGATTGTAGTTATGTCTACAAACTGACGCATTTCAATTCGAACAATTATGTAGGTGATAATGAAATTGATTTCTGTCAAAGAGATGTTCAAAATAAGTCAGTACTACCACAAAATTTTAAAACTTTGTAATACTTTGATACACCGTTTTAGTATTGACTTAGAATTACAAAATTGACCAAGAACGTCGTCACGTATAGTCAGTACGCCAATATTTATACACATCTTGTATAAAAAACTCAAATAATTAAAAGATAATATTCAATGTCAATTAAGTCAATGCACTTCTGAAATATAAAAATATAATAAACTGATCAAAATATTGAGACCGTATATGAAGTGTCAATGGTATATTTGACATATTGTGGGTCTGCCTACTTATCACGCTTGGGTCTTGGTTTCAAAACCGAAGCCACTGTTCGAAGAAATGTTTCTTCTCGTTTAAGATGAATGATGATAACCTAAAATCTTAAGTTGTTCCATATGTGTGGGCATAATACTGACTTATGCCCTGCCAATGCCTTCTATAATCGGCATTAAACTGTTGTGAGATGTAAAACATGGGTGATTATTATTGTGATGTGTCACCCGAAGACGTCAGCACGACCTAGAATAAATTAGAAGACGAAAGATTCTAGATCGGGTGATGGATTATAAAAGAGATCAAAAGAACGATGACTCATTAGACGACCAGTAACCGGCAACGAGTATTGTGATATAAATAAATACTACTGAATAATAAATACTGTGAATTAAATATTAATAAATACTGTTATTATTTTGTGTTTTATACCGTGTATTTTGTTTTATTATTAATATAGTGTGTTTTAATTACCGTTAGTTTTATTTAAACGAACCCAGAAAGACAAGTATTTTATATTATCAATTAAATTACACTGTTAAACACACATGTGACATGGAAATGTTTAGTCGAATTTTTGTAAACATAACATAATTCATTGTAAATGTAAATTGATGCTAATGTGAGCATATTTAATTCTTTAAAATGACTCTTGCAAGAATCCCTTTGCTTCAATTTTTCAATAATTCTAATAGCTCTTTTTTGTAGTATAAATTCTATTGATGTCAGCAAACCGACTCCACTGTATAATGCCGCATTTCAAAACAGGATAAATACAACCCCAGTAAAAGTTGATCAAAACACACTTACTGCAGCAAGATGATAAATACTGCGATTCGCGAGAAAACATGATCAATATGTACATGCCACTTCAAATCCCGATCAACCCGCAGACCCAACAACCGTGTACAGTCAATAGAAAGTATTTTAATGTTATTCACCAAGATTCACCATATAAATGCATTCTGCTATATATAGACATATACTAAAAAAGATAAACGAATATGTGTTTTACTGCAATAACCATATAGAGTCTAAAAGTACATGGAAATTATAATCAACTGAGCGAATTTCAGAGAAGTTAAAATATTAGTCTAAGAGAAGTTGATTGATATTGGAAACCGAGTAAATCTAAGTCAGTCCGCCGTTATTAAACGTTGTGGGATGTGGTTTGAGAATGGTCAAAAATTGCCATGAAGAGGCAGCGCAGTTCAAAAAGGACAACTTTTTATCAAACCCTTGGCTTAAGGCTATCGGCTTTAAGAGATCAGTTTTCAACTATCATCAATTGGTAATCTTTGATTTGGCAACGAAACTACAGTAACCTCCCAAACAGTCTCCTGCATAATAAGATCTTTATAGATTTAAGCCTTCTCCGTCGCATATTACCACTCTCTGCTAAATACCCAAGACAGTGTTTGAACTGGTGCAATAGAGTTCCATTGGAATATTGAGTGGCGTACGATTATCTTGCAAAGACGAATCTAGATTCTGTTTTGGGAAGGCGTGACTCTCGTCAAATAGTTAGGCTTCTCTAATTTTATGTTGAAAGGTCTCTCCACTAAACTACTATAGTTATGGAATTAGCACATGAAAATAGGCCCCATAGTGTTACTTAGAAGAAATTTGTGAACCTTATCTTCTTCTTTATTTCCAGAAACTAAACGAATCGATTTTTTAATAAAACAATGCGCGTCCTCTAAATTCCTTTGAAGTGGCTGATTTTAAACTTTTGCTATGATTTCAAATCTGCTGGTATTTCCCAAATGGAACACATAAGAAACAATAACGGTAGAAGATTACCCAATTTGGAATGCCCAGTGTAAAACAATGAAGGCTGTTCAACATAAGAGTATGAGTACGCATAGCAGACGTATTGTCCAATTTATTCTACAAAGCCTCAATGAATGTATAGACCAGGATGGCCAACTCATCATTAATAAAAAATAGAAGAAGTCGTTTGTTTTTAAATCACTTATCACTTGCTACTTACCAATATACCACATTCAAAATATAAAATCCAGAGTAGGCGTTCTGATTTCTATACCACGATGTACATACATTAATAAAAGTGTAATCAGTGCAGAGTTAGAGTTTATTATTATGAATAATGGTTGCGAAAGCTTCATTATCTTAGCAACAGAGTCACCTAGCTTCAAAAATATTTAAGATTTGAAATGGTTATAAGCACATTCACTGGATATTACTCATTCGCTGTTGAAATTTGGTGTCTTAGAAAATTAATATGGGTGTAAGATATCATAACAAGTTCGAATATCGCCCGGATTATAATTTGTTAATTTATTTCGCACCTTAACTTGTAGTTGTTCGTTTAATATTGTAATGATTAATGTTCGAAAATGAACGGGTTCTGAAGTTTCAAAAGTCACAACTACTTATAAATGCAAATTAATTAGTTAGGTATTTCTTAATTTTAATAGGTCAGTTGCCAGGTAAAAACTTGTCTTGAAATATGCATACATGATTAACGACCTTTTCATTGAGTTTTTTTAAAAATTGGTAACATAAAAATTATTTTACCGTACACGCAATTTAGAAAAAGAGTATTAAAATGTTATGATCAGGATGGATAATTATGCAATTTGCGATACAATTATTCTGTACCATTTAAGGAATTTGATATATAAATAAATTTAAATACCAATTACTGAATGTTCAAAGACTGTTTTTCTTTTATCGTATGTTCTTTGATCGTATTCTCATCTTTCTGGAAGTCAAAAATATTTAGTGTATAAATCACTTTTATGACACAAACTGTTAGGAGAAAAATCCCTAACCCCAATATAAATTAATAAACTCTAAACACGTATTTCGCCAACTAAGTTGCCATCTTCAGTAGAACAATCTGAAAAAGAAAGACAGTGTTAAGCGTGGTGTCTCTGGCTAAGGTACAACCTTTGAAAATATGCTCTTCATCAAATCGCCAGAGGGATAACACTAAATTCCTAACATTAAGACAAATATTTATATACTACTAAAACCTAGCGTGACAATTAAAAAATCGTGCAAAAACATGAAGCGGAAAATAATACAGTTACAAAAAAGTATACAAACTGGACTGAGGAATAGGTTGACCTAATAAATATTTTTACATTGAAGTAATAGTAAATTAATGAATTCTGACAATGGACCAATTTCTCAGTCCAGTTTGTATGCTTTATTGTAACCGTAGTATTTTTTGGTTCATGTTTTTTTAAGTTCTTTAATTTTCATGGTAGGTTTAAGCACAGATAATTTATAATAGATAGCTGAAGAGAATACGAAACTTGCCACGGCATTTTAGTCGAAATGAAACCCTAGGACGCGCACAGACTTTGAACGCCAATCATGTGACATAACGATGTGTTCCCTTTCACCACTTGCTCCCGCAGAGCTCTATATATCTCAAAATTATAATAAAACGCCTAACATGCATACAACCTGCGTGATTTTACGTTTTTATACGGCATCGACTATCTGCAAGGCACTTACCTGAGGTTTAAGTAATATACCAAATGTTCTGCAAAATTTTCCATATGCTATAACGTCTTTATTTATTATCTGATTTTAACGATCTATACATAAAATTAAACGGTTTCGGAAATACTACATACAGCGATGAGAATTATCTTTTTGTCACATTTTTTCCCTTTCAAATTGAATTTTTTTTTTTTTAATTTTTACAAAGTTCTATCGATTCCAGTAACGTAATAAAAACACATACTTGAATACAGAAAAATCAAGAAAATCAGAGTTTTTTGCAAATTTTTGCCAGTCACAGGTAGGTCGTGAGTTGGTGTAGGCAGTTGCCTTCTTTATACTTCCTCCGCTGCTAGTATATTTGTTTCCTAAGCTGCCCTTGCGACGTTATCCAATAGAGAGAAGAGATCTAAATAACGAAAAGACTATACCATTTTAGAAAAAGTGACTTAAGGATAAATCTGTTCAGCCATGGCAACAAAATAGTTCCTAGTATTTTTTTCATTATTCTTTCATTTGATACAGGTAGGTTTATTGTCCAGTAAAATACATAAATTGTACAGAATGTACAGTGGACTTGTCTAATAATATAAACATATATAACTTAAAAAGAAAACTATCATCGCTCAAGAACAGTCAAAAATTCCTCGATGGAATATAAGAAATAGTAAATTCCATAACTTTCGCTTAAACTCCTGTTCGGTTTCACGGAGTCGATTAAAAATATTTAGGTCCATTAACACTGGGGACCTTTTCGGTATGTTTACTTTATTGTATGGTAACCCGAAATTATTTCTCTGCCTGGTGTTATATCGTGCGTTCAAGAAAAAAACAGGCTCAGAGTTGGAAATTTTTAGGTATGTCATAACTTAACCGTACCGTTCTAAATTGTCAAATGGCAATGTCATTAGTATCATCTAATAACAACAATAACACGGAATTTTATTTATTCATGACAGGAAGATTAAACCTATAATTAATCTTGCAATTTTCTAAAACCGTCTGTCATTTAGATCTAATTGTCATTTAAGAAATTCATATTAGTTACGGCCGTATTCACCATTGCATTTAGCCCACTGTCTCTGTCTCTCTGTTAGCCGAGAAAAATCGCACGTTTTATAAATCACAAATACTACATGACCAAGAATATTTATATAATTTTTTCTTCACTTATCAAATGCAGTTGTTGAAATTGTTTTTTCATAAAATTACATTATTTGTTCATATTCATATTATAAATTATTGTGAATTATATTAAAACTAGCTGACCCGGCAAATGTTGTTTTGCCTTCAAATTTTATTTATATTTAAATAGGTGACCCGGCAGACTTCGTTCTGCCTAGAAAAGTATTGATTTAGATATTTAATGTTTTATTGTTATGGGTATGTTTAAAATACAGGTACTTGATAATATTTAAAGGAGATCGGTGCAGGTAATTCGTATTTATATGAAAAAAAATTAAAAAATTTGAATAATAAATGAACTATTAAATGATAAAAAGTATATACATAATTAAGAGAATGTTAGTGTTATTCATTATAGTGGACCCGTGGAACTTCGTCTCGCAGGCTTTGCCCTGCGTCATTTCAAATTGCAGAAAATCTGTGGTCAATTGTCCATTGCAATTGATTCTTTGTTTTGAAATATTTGCTGGATAGGTTGCGGTCGGGTCGATTTTGAATTGTATTTTCCCTCATTGAAGCACTCTGTGATAAACAATATTTTTCGTTTTGTTTTCAGGTGCGAAAACGATCAAAGCGGATGGTTTTCCGACACGGGAATATGTGACATACAGTTGACCGTGTGAAAAAACATTCATTCTCCAGATTCAGGACACAAACACTCAATGATTGGCCTTGTGATTTATTGATTGTCATGGCGAATGCGAGACGAATTGGAAATTGGATTCGCTTAAACTCGAATGGCATATCGGTTGGGATCATTGGAATTCTCGGAATGAGAACTTCCTCACCTTTGAACTTTCCTTTTAGTATTCTGGCGTGAATCACATTGCTCATGAGTTTTGTGACCGATAAACGCGTTCCGTTGCATAATTTTGGTTGATTGAGATTGCGAAGCATGATGACAACTGAACCAACCTTCAATTGTAAATTGTGCGGTGGCAAGCCAGGCACATTCAATGAATTCAAAAACTCAGTTGGATAGTTGGTCACACAAATTTGTTGGAGAAACAATTGTCGCAAAAATTGTCAAAAAAAAAATAGTCACAACGTAAACATAAACGTCATGTATCATGAAGATGGCGTAGTAAAATCACTCCATACAAAATGTATGGGAAAATGAATTTTCTTGATAATTTTTTTTTTCGGGGATATTTGGGGAATTTTCTTGGGTATTATTCTTGTTTGGCCGGAGACCAGTCCGAATTGGTGCGAATCTTCGAAATCGGTCCAGGCGTTCTTGAGTTATAAGCGTAGTAACTAACGTCACTCTCTTTTATATATATAGATATAGTATATTAAAGAACAAGTTTCATAAGGCACCATTTTGCCGCACAAGATCAGTTTAGAAAACGAGCCGCGATAGGGGCGAGTTTTCTAAAGAGCGAGTGCGGCAAAAGACCTTATGAAACGAGTTTTTTATACTATTTTTTCTATTTTGCGTTTTTTACATTAATAAATTGCTTAAATTGGAATTATTTAATTTGAAAGTTCAGAGTTTAATTTTTATATAAAGCATGCAGTTGGTCACATTGATACTTGACATTTTCAAATTTAAATCTTGCTATCCGCGAAGTATATTATATTACATATTATTTACTAATTTTCGTTAACATTACTTGATACTTCATTTAAAAATATAAACAATCAGTTAATAAAACAGCAGTTATTTTACGTTGGTGAATTTCAGCTAACCCTAACAGCGCGGCTACGCTTATTGGAGTGGTAGTTGCTAGCTGTTAATTTTAGCATGGTGAATACGGCAGTTAGACATGTCTTTTGATGTTATTTAGCTCACTAGAGGCAGATTTTTTTTGAACGCACGATATACATGAAAGTCAAAGCGTTTTTGATTCCTGACAACGTACATTAACAGTTCTAATACACACACCCCAGGCAGAGATAAAATGTTGTATTGTCTAAAATAAGGCCTACAGGAAGTTGCGGAAGGAACACCTGCAATCCAGCGAACTATGCGTTTTTGTGCGAGAAATACATCAAAAGCATGACGTGAAAATACACCTTCCCATAGTAAAATCTGATCAAGTCCCCAACACGTAGTAACACTTTTCAGATTGCTAATTTGATAACAAGTGGAGCTGATGCTGTTGGTCAATTTTTTACAGTGATCCCATCCCCAAACATTCATCAATCCCAACACCGAGCAAATTAACTGACGCTTCATGACAAATAGCTAGAGTTGTTATTTTTCCCCACATTCCAGAGTCCTACTCAGTACAAGTTAATATCTACAAATCTCTTCAATATACATCACGTTTTGTAAAGAAGGCGAGAGATCTACGCTTAACTAAAATATAAACATATGACCGCCATAGACGACCTAACACAATGCATAACATGAACCTGCTTATCTTCAAATTTGCAATCTTTCTTTTGTAACTGGATGCGTCTCGTAAAAAAAACAAAAGTTTTAGTAAACATCTCTTACAATAAGTAATTTCTTTGTTAATACTTAAATCTTTTCGAACTGCATATATGTATTAACATTCGATCCATGCTTCTTTTGTCTCTTTGGTTTTCTTTTGTCCTTTGGGTTCCATCGAAGTGCTCTTTAGGTATGTAGAATAAACCACATGTGGTTGTAGTTTCTTTATATAGTAATAAGTTTCCAAAGTAATAGACTACAATTCAATTTGATTATAATTAGTATCAATATACTATTTAAAATATCACGGTAACTTGACTGTTACTGTATATCAAATTTTAATTTCTAATCGATACTGTCAATATTCCTTTCAATTAAATATTTATCTAATAATGTCAAGGAGTATAACCAACGTACGCAGGTGTAATATTTAAGTGTACTATATTTTATCTGAGATCAGCGTTTTATTGTGTCAAACTTGAAAACGAAAAGATATAATTATCCTATAACAAAAAGCCATCAGTAAGTAGTCGATATGCAAAAGGTTATTTAATATAATTGCGGTGTATTAGTTGAGTGACATAGTTATTCTATATTGCATTACTGTCGAGGCATCTTCTACTGTAATTATCTCTTTAAACGTAAATATGTAACGCAATTGTGGAACGCAAAATTATAATGTCTTACTCTTGTTAAAGTATTAACTTTCAAAATAAAACACATTTAACTTTCGACTAATTTTTTATTCTTTATGTTAAAGGTTATTTACATGCAGTGTGTTCAAAAAGTTTCGGAACCATTCCATTTACCTAAATAAATATAACGTTAAGCAGCCCGTATAGGTCCATAGCTTTCGTCCATTCCATGCAATTTCCAATCTTTCTTTCCGATTCATTACTTCCTTCCTTCGCATGTAATATCGTCCCATAAGTGGTTTACCATCTATATTCAAACTCTTAAAACAAACAATATCTAACATTAATTAAATACTTAGAAGAAAATAGCTTCTTAACTGAGAAACTGGTATAGTGTCTGTTATTAAATATATTTACGACAATTATGATGAAGATGCAGAAGTACAAATGCAAGTGATAGATCTCACTAAAGCATTTGACTCCGTGGACAGAAAATATTACTTGACGAGCTATGCTACTACGGTAGTAGAAGTAAACAACGATGTTAAGATTATAGCTGTCAGATAGATTCCAGATTTTGGAATGGAATGGAATGGAATGGAATGGAAACATTGCATTTCGCAAAGAAGGATCGATTCTGGAGCCTGTGTTGTTTATAATCATAATGAAAAGCCTTCCTTTCAACGTTTTCCAACAATTAATAAAGATTGAATGGTACACAGATGAAGAACTTTTCAATGCTTTGTGACTATTCTTAATAAAGACAATAATCTAAAATAAAATAAAATAAAACAATAACTTTGTTATATATACCACTTTATTCAAAATGAATTACCACAAAGTTACGGCTACCAGTATTAATTTACAATAATCTAACTTGACTGTTTTATTTTATAATTATTTATTTATCTATTTTTTAGCTGTTTGCTTGTCAAATCTCTTTAAATGTAATAACGTCTATATATGAAGCTATGAAGAGGTAAGTCAATTATATGGAAAGGCAAGAATCACACAATTTGTAAACATACAACGAATAAGATGGTTGGGCTTATGTGCAGAGAAGAGAAAAACACCAGTTAATAAAAAAAGGTCTCAAACAGTGGGACCGATGGTAAAGCAAATGCGTAGGTGCCCCAAAACCATAAATACACTGTGAAAAAAGAACCAGAATCAGAAAATTCTTTAATGTAATTAAAACACTATTATATTATTTATATATACCGAGTAATTATAAGTGATGAAAATGAAGCAAATATTAATTTGGCGACTCCGAGAAATTGGCTTGCCTGATTATTCGCTTTAGATTTATCTTCTTTGGTTAGAATTTTTGTATAAATATGGATGACATATGGTTAGAACTACGAGTATATGTTTGATTTTTTACTTTGTTCAATTTTAAACAAATTCAAATTTAAGAATTAGTGATGTCAACATGAAGTCATAAAATTATTGCCATCTTAAGAATAAAACTTTCAATCATATATAGAAAGCCGTTATTCATTTTCGATCGTTCAATTTCGATTCAATTTCGGCCATAATCGACTGGAGTAGTGTTACTGGTTAGTGGGAAGGTTGGGTTGGGTTGTAGTACCCCAGTCGTCTTAAATTATCACCAGGTATTAAACTGTAGCTAACATAAACCTTGTATGGTTTAAAAAGTTCTCCATACTAGAGTTTGGGGCAAATTTAATTCTGATGCCGTTTCGCCTGTAGATGATGATGGATTATTATTTATCTAGAAAAAACAAGATTTACATAGACTTTGCAAAAACACATCTTTAATTTACGTTAATATTTTCATTCAAATTCTTGTTAACATAAACATCACGCGGAGCTCCCATGGTAAGGGTCGAAAATGAATCAGCCTGTATAAAATCGAAATAATATAATTGTACATTATTTCTGAATAATAAAAAATTAGAAAAAAAATATTCGCCCAACGTGGGGCTCGAACCCACGACCCTGAGATTAAGAGTCTCATGCTCTACCGACTGAGCTAGCCGGGCTGTTTCTAAAGTACTTTCTAATACATAATAAAAGTATTAATTTTTTTTTAAATTTATTACAGAAAATATTATTTTATTCATATAAATATTAATATCTTTAAAATAATTATATATATATATATATATATATATATAATTAACTATTCTAGCTAATATATAGATATATAAATACATATGAAACAAGAAGTAAATATTAGATCAATCTAAATGCAAAAATTCCAAGTTGAAAAGATCAATCTCATAAAAACTTATTAGAATTTCTAATTATTTGTTTTATTAAAAGGTAATGGTATTACTAACACAAAATATATTCTTGACATAAACAAATGCAGTAAAAAAGCATCCAGTATCTATGATTTTTTTCTATAAATTTATATAAACATGTGTAATTTGAGGATATAATAATTTATCAAATGTTGTTAGGTAACATTTTCGCCATGATGAATATATTACTGGCTTCGGCTATATTTTGTCAAAATTTCGCCTAAATCTGTCAAGTAGATTAGTTTCTGTAATTCTAAAGTACAGTTAAACAATCGATTTCTTCTCATAAAGTAAGATTATGGCCATGACTTTTTGGAATTCCAAAGATGTAATCTTTATTGACTATTTATAGAACTGAAGAACAACGGACAACGTTATGGTGATGTGCTGACACGTTTCGATGCCGAACTGAAGAAAAGACAACCGCATACATTAAGAAAAAAGTTTTATTCCATCAGGATAGTGTATCCATTTATCCACTATCGTAAGCGCTAAATTTGTTGAATTAAGCTGCGATTTGCTGATTCATCCACCATATTCACCAGATCTGGCTTCAACTTGGTTGAAAGAGATTCGGAACAAATGAGGAAGGTAATTTATTAATCTAGTGAAGTTTTCTACTAGAATTTTTACTGCCTAATTCGTTCCACTTCCTCACGGAGCATAGCGCTTCCACGAAGTGCCTTCATTCAATTTCTTCTTTAGCTAACACTGCAGGCTCCCATTAACCTTTTCCAAACTTCTTATTCTTCTTCTCCATTCTTCTCTCCATTTTCGCTTAATATTTCTTCCACAATTCTTTATTAGAGATTGTGTTCGGCCAAAAAAGTCACAGAATTTTCCGAAGGTAGTTATTTATGAATACCTGAATTGGTTTTTGCTATTTCTCTATCATGGAACCATTCATACGGCGCAAACTTAACGTTGCTGTTAAAGATCTTCTGTTTAGTTCTTCGATCAATCTGTGTCGACCCTCATACATTCTTCAATAAACCATATGTCAGCTGCTTTTATATAGATCCAATTTATGTGGAAGAGGCTAGATCAGCCGTGAATGGACTCAAGATGCATTTCGTTGCTGAAGATGATGGACTTATGTTTCATTATTGTGTGAACCACTACGTGCTGTTTTCAACCTGTCTCTTCGCTCATCTACTGAAATTTGGAAAATAAGTAAAATTTTCAAAAGGAGAGAAAAAAGCGACATTTTAAACTACCGACCTATTAATATTTTATCGTCGGGCCCCAAGGTACATGAACACCTTAGTAACAACAGGTTGTACAACTACATCAACGAAGCAACGTGGCTTTATGAAAGGAAGATCAACTTTAACAAACTTGGGTGAAATCGCTCAATATCTGGGCACATCTTTGGACAGTAAACATGGATGTCTTGTATACTGATTTCGCCAAAGCATTCGACACTATTGATCATGCTAGATTGCTTTTTAAATTAAGCTCCATCAGCTTCTCTGCTTCTATTACTAATCTAATTGCATTTTACCTTGAGAATCAGAACATGTTATGTGCATTATAATGGATTCTGTTCTACCACCTTTACAGTCACGTCAAGAGTCTCGCAAGGATCTAACCTGGGACCTTTATTAAGTCGTAGCAAATGTCCATTTTGACCAGCTTCAGAAAAATTAGTTATTAGATATTTTAAAAGTGGCTGGGCTGAGTAATAGAATTGAATATAAATTATGTTGAAAAGTAAAACATATTTTTTTTCTAAAATTAGTATTTCATAAAGTACTCACTCTCCTGTCATATCACCTTCGTATAACTAATTATAACAATTAATTTATTTATTTATTTCATGTAAGATAAGATATACTATGTAATGCCGTAACTATTTAATTAATTATTGGATTTACGAAACTATACTGTAAAATGTCATTGTAATTATGCGTATAAATAAATACTAATAAATAACGGTAAACAATCGTATTCACCGTAATTTGAAAACATAAAACATTTCAACACCTTACCTTTACTGAAAGTTCTTGCTTCGCATTTTGCGTCAAGTCAGAACCATATTTGCACAGCATGCAAGTTGAGATTTATATTTATTAATTAAGTTTGCAAAATAAGTACCACCTAAAGAATCTTAAATGTTACTGCTATAAATGGATTATTGGAAGCGCAGATTGTCCTATTCGGTTAATTAGAAGAGAATTGCATTATGACGGCAAACTCTTTAATTAATAAATATTTTTGTATTGCGCAATTTAATTTGCTAGAAAAGTTAATTAAAATTTGTCACTTACGCAAGGATATTTATATGTATATATGATTTTTTTATTTATGAAACACAGTAAATGCAATCTTAAGAAGGTTAGGAAGATCACCAAAATCCAAAACTTTATTTACTGACGATTAGAGTTTAGAAATAAGTACATCTTTCGGATTTAACATAGAAGGTGAATATTTAACACATACATTTTAAATTGGTTTCTTTAGAAACAAGGCGGGACTAAATAGACAAGGAAAGGAGATTGATATTACGTTTATTGATCTTAAATTATACAAATTAATGGATAAAGTTTAATGAGCTTTGAAATGAAGAAAGGCGTGAAACGAGGAATATGTATGTCTCTTCTTTGTGTTCATAATAATAATAGTATTTAGGGTATTTAAGAATCTAAACGAAGAAAAGTAAAAATTTTCTAGACGATAGTAGTGTATACAAATATGGAATTAATAAAGCTGAAAGAAAGATAGGTGCGGATAATATAATGTTAGTATCAAACAGAAGTATTTCAGAGGTTACGAAAAGTTGTAAAATAGAAATAAACATAGGAAATTCAAGGGTATATCTGTAAGCCAGCTGGAAAATAGAACAGCATTCATTTAGAAACGCTTTGTATTAACATACGAAGTTAGCTTTGACAACTCTAACAAAGCTACATATAAAATTTTAAGAAGATACATTAAATACAGAGTGGCTATTGTTGAGGATACATGTATTATCCTTTTGTAATATTTTAATTTCAAACATTTTTCATTGTTAAATATAAGTAAATCTAGGATATAGAATTCAAACATAACATTTCCAATTTTATAAACATTTAACATTCATTTTTTAATTTAAATCGCTTTATTAACAGATTTTTATTATCGCATTCAAATTGTAAAACTTTCTCTAAATTCTAAGAAGCGGCATCATTTATATCTGCAATTTATTTATTACTTTATGATGTATATCGACTATTTATTATCTAGGTCTATAGTGTGTAACCCTAGGTAATACTAAGATCGCGTTTCCTAAATATGTATAATAAGGTCCATTACTAAACAATGGAATTTTATCCGGAACTACATACTTAGATTTAGAACACCAACTTAATTAGTAATTATATTTTATTATTTATGTATTAGCAAGATAAGGTTTTTAAGACCCTATCATACATCTTGGTTTTGTTGCCCGTAGGTACCGTTTCGACGAATCTAACTTAGAAAATTTCCCCGTAATGCCATCAACTAATACACTGTACAATTATGTAATAGTTTGTAGGGATAGTGGTGTACTTTTATCTACTTGCAACACAGTATCAACTCAACAACAGAACAGAACAGTCGTACATTAACATCAAGACACACAGTCTTACATTAACATCAACATAACAATCACATCTTAACAAGAGACACCGGTCTCAACGGTAGTTTTATAGACAGGTCCAAAATAAATGTATATAGTGCAAATAAATATATTTAACGTATGAAACACAAGTTTTGAGAAAAAGTTTTTGACAAGGAATGTTATTACCAAAAATGGTCCAAACTAGTTACCACTGGGCTAGGAAAGATGCTCGTTTGTTAGTTACTATGGTGACATGTTAGATTTGCCAGAAATAGTTTTGAAAGATGTTATTTGGAAGAATTTTGACTAAAAATGGATTAGAATATCGAAAAAGAAGGAAGTGTCCCAAATACACCGCAAGTCAGCTAGAGAGAATCCCCAGATGCTGTCGATCATTAAGGCGTTAACATTTTATTGGCAACAATGTTATTGTTTTGGACGATGAGAAATATTTCACATTATTCAATTCGGAAATAAAGGGTAACGATGGTTTTTACACGTCCAATATTGCAAATTGTCCTGATAATGTAAAATTCAAACCGAAAGCGAAATTTGTCGACAAGATTATGGTCTGGTGCGCTATTTCTCAAGTAGGAAGAAAGAGACTACGCCTTCTGTACCGGTATAGCTGGACGAGAGGAAATCGCTATTTTCGTAATCTCTTTTATCCGTCAGATGTTACTAGATTATCTGGTGTCACCTGATAGGACAAAATTTGCAATACCTATAAAGCGCTCCATCAAATTTTACTTCTCTAGCCAAACTCACGAAGTCTAGTTGAGACACAAACACGTGTCTTTGGCTGAAGTAAATTTTGGAAAATACAAGGTGTATGTCCATGTGTACAGATACAGATGTGTGCAATGCATGTCCAAGGCCCCAGATATTGCTGTGTTAGTAGATCTGCCTTTTAAAAAGCCATATTGGGTATCATTTAAAAATTTGTGTTTCTCAAAATAATAAAATTGAATAATCTTTTCCTGATGGTAGTTTCTAAAATTTTTAACATGATTGGCAGTATTGAAATTGGTCTGAAATTTGTTTTTTCAACCGTACGACCCTTGTACAGTGAAGACGCGTGGGATGGAACAAATTAATTTAAAATTCATGAGTTTGTTTTTGGAAAAATACTCGGATACGTCGATTTTTTTTTGGTTGGGGTTTTTCTGATGGTAACTTCATGTACACAGGTTAGCCCAAAAATAAGTTACGACCATCAATTTCATTTTTTCAAGTAGAAATACCTACTTTTTATTTCATTTTTGAATCTTGCATCGAATTCTAAGTAAGTTTCATGTACCATGTCCTATACCCAATTTGAAAAATTATCGAAAAATTTACAATTGAACATATCAATAACTGAGACCGTATCCTAGAAAATTTCTTTCACTCTGTGGTCTGAAAAGGACTGATTTATTAAAAAAACAGAACTAACTACTAATCAAATTAAATGTTCAAACTGTTGCCCACTGACTATTAACGACTTGTTTTTTAATGTTTGTTTGCAAATCTAGCAAAATATTCAATTGTGTGTTAATTTTTTTTTTAATTATTGACTTGTCACCATTTAGTCACATGGAAACTGTATGACAATTTCACGTAAAATAAGTATTGTCCAGTACAGTGGCAAAGTTTGAAGGAATGGCGAGTTTAACTGAGAAACAACGAATAGAAATTTTGATGATGGTAGGATATGGCGAAAGCACTCGAACACAAGCTGAAGTTTGCGAATTGTTTAGTGATAAGTACCCGGAGAGGCCTATTACACGATCAGTAGTTAGTAAGATAGAAACAAGCTTAGAGACTTTGCCCACATAAGAGAAAATTACAAAATCAAACATATTACAGTTCCAGAAAACACATAATTTAATGTTCTGCTCAATTTTCAATAAAATCCTCACGAATCAAGTCGACAAGTAGCTGCAAAGAACAGTCAGTAAGTAAATCTTCTGTTCTAAAATATTTACACAAGCACAGATAATAAAAATCGACGTGTCGGAGCGTTTTTCCAAAAAAAAAATCCCATGAATTTTAAATGTATTTGTTCCAATCCACACGTCCTCACTGTATATAGGAAGGACTTTGACTACTTTCAATTAATCAAGGAATATCCCACTATACAAGCAACTATAGAAAATCTCCCTTTTAGAATCCACTATACACAGGCTAATTTAATAATTTTTGAAAAATGTTCCTTAAATCTGAAGGTGTTATCAATGATCGAACACAGATTTTTTGCTGAATTAACCAAGGACACTTCTGTATCATTAATTCTGATCTTAATTTGTTCTCTCATGCTCTCGAGCTGAACTAGTTCAGGGTTACCAAACAAGACATCAGTGTTCTTTTCTAGATTGATTTTTACTAGATGATTCTGCATTCTAAATTTTGATTAATAATACCAACAGCCAGGCGCGGCTCGTGATGACGTATTTGGGAGTGCATGTACATTGATGCGAGTGCTACGTGTATTCTCGTGTACTAACTGTAGCGTTTTCTTAGTAAACACCGAAAACACACGAGGCACTCGCATCATTGTACATGCACTCCCAAATACGCCATCACGAGCCGCGCCTGCCAACAGCCATTGTGAAACTAACGTAGAGCTGCGTATCATCAGCGTACATTTGCACCTAGCAATGCTTGACACATTTGTGTAAGTGGACTAGTATAAATGGAGAAAAGCAAAGGGCCAAGAATGAATCCTCGTGGGTCACTCATCACAGCCAATGTCGATGACACGCCGTCATATAACCTCACGCATTGATATATTTTGGAGAGATACGAAAGTACCGGACTCTTAGCATCACTGTTGAAACCGAGATGATATAAAATAGCCAATAAAATGTCATAGTTAACAGTAGGGCTGGGCGATACCGACGTTTTCGGTATGGGGTACCGACACCAATCGAGGTATCGATACTTAGCGATGTAATGGGTCTGTGCACGGTATCGATTCTGAGTACTGGAATCGGTAAAGTATCGATAGGTATCGATGCTTTGGAATCGATACCTTGGAATCGATACCTTGGAATCGATACTTTGGAGTCGATACCTTAATTCGATACCTAGAAATCAATATTCATAACCCGTTTTCTAGGTGTCGATTGTTTGATATTGGTTTCAAGAGATATAAAATTAATTTACTGATTCTACCATAACTACGGTATGAAATTTGCAACATTGTGAGATTTTTTTTTGTAATAATTATAGTTATGTCATAATAAGGATATTTGCTACACACAATAATAACATCCTTTTAAATATATATTATATAATATATATAATTCTTTTCTATTAAAAATTCTTTACTTAAAAAGTTATTTCATTCTTTATGTACATTTAAAAAAATGCACAAAGGTAAGCTACCCGATACATGGTTACCCGATACATCGATACTTAGCGAGTACTGGAATCGGTAAAGTATCGATAGGTATCGATGCTTTGGAATCGATACTTTGGAATCGATACCTTGGAATCGATACTTTGGAATCGATACCTTGGAATCGATACCTTGATTCGATACCTAGGAATCAGTATTCATAACCCGTTTTCTAGGTATCGTTTGTTTGATATCGGTTTCAAGAGATATAAAATTAATTTATCGATTCTACCATATCTACGGTATGAAATTTGCAATATTGTGATACTTCTTTTTTGTAATAATTATAGTTATTATGCTATATATACTTAAAAATTCTTTACTTAAAAAGTTATTGAATCTTTTATGTACATTTAAAAAGATGCACAAAGGTAAACTACCCGATACATGGCTACCCGATACATGACTACACGATACATCGCTACCCGATACATCGCTACCCGATTCATCGCTACCCGATACATCGATACTTAGCGAGTACTGGAATCGGTAAAGTATCGATAGGTATCGATGCTTTAGAATCGATACCTCGCTACCCGATACATCGATACTAAGCGAGTACTGGAATCGGTAAAGTATCGATGCTTTGGAATCGATACCTTAGAATCGATACCTTCGTTATATGAGGTATCTGGGAATCGATACCTGTTATGGTATCGGGTATTGGACGATGTATCGATACTTCGCCCAGCCCTAGTTAACAGTATTTCAGTACAGCAACATTATTCATACAAATGATTAAAAAATATCTGCCTAAATATTAACATATTTCAATCCAATGTAAATTTTAAAACGAACATATAATTTTATTTCAAACATTTCAGCGCCGAATGTGAAAAATAAAGTATCTAATAAAATACAAGAATACAAACTTAATGGTTGATTTCTTATAGCATTGATTAACATTTATAAACTGTTAAAGCTACAGTGATTACATTACTTTTAGTAGAATGCTAGTCTTATCTCATCCTTACACTATATTTCAATCAAATCAGCATTATTTATTATTACGGTTATTATATACATGTTATTATCAAGCGAACATCGTTATACCAATTCAGACAACTTTTATGGTAACCATTAAACAATTCTCACGCAA
Organism: Melolontha melolontha; assembly: GCA_935421215.2. Taxonomy (NCBI): domain Eukaryota; kingdom Metazoa; phylum Arthropoda; class Insecta; order Coleoptera; family Scarabaeidae; genus Melolontha; species Melolontha melolontha. The sequence goes on along the minus strand of OW285243.1, from coordinate 76,288,472 downwards.
TGAAAACAAAATACGATATATTCTACAAAATTTACTGTTACAATTTCCCTTTTTAATTAAAAAAGAGAGCAGAAATACATTTTATATACTTTTTTCAACGCATTTATCGTAAAATTGCGTAATATCAGACGCACGAGTCAATTTGTTGCTTTTAAAAGACAATTAACAACCGTTAAAGGCATCCTACATGCGGCATTGATAATTAAATTCCATTGTCTAAACAGGAAAAAAATAGTAATTCCGACAAGTGATATTTACTCAGAAGTAAAAAATGTTCAATATCTAGATAGCCATGACTTTTATATACGTATACGTCTTTCTGTCTCACGGCATGCTCTAAGACTCATCGAACTAAAGGTCCGTTATCACACCTTAGTTAAACTGTGCTTTGCTATTTGTGGAATCTATTTGTTCAATCTTAATATTTTGTCCTATGACTGACGAGCTTGTGTTCTAGTGATAACAGGATGACCTTATAAATATCGATAGTTTCTGTAATAATGTGATTTTTACTATCTTTTAAGAGGACAAGGAATCTTAGCTGTTGTTTTATCTTTTCGTTAATGAAAACAAGTTATGTGTTATTTAAAGAAATATTACTTTCATAAAAAATCGAATGTTGTTTTTCATTTAAAAAAATATAAAACGATGCGTATCGTTTAAACGAAGGAAGATGTGTTAAACCAATGTAGAACGTTTATATTATACATTTTTTTTTAAATTCAAACAATCAAAATCAATACTGTGATTTCTAATATTAAATAATATAATTTTTTCTAAATTTGTAACAACAAACGCTAGATGATCCATGTGCTCTCTTAATAGTTATGGCAGAGAACGGACGCAATTTCCATAAAACGCAATCGGCAATTGGAATTGTGTATAACGTCGATCAGTACATCCCGGCGGAATTCAATGAAGTATTTGTTTGACTTACTCGGACACCTGGTCTCGCCGCGATAACAATGGACAAGCCAGCTATTGTATTCCGAGAATATAGTGCTTTTTAAAGTGTTTTCATGAGCGTAGATAGAAGCGGGGTTTTTATAATGTATTTTATTTATTAGTTTATATTTCGTAAGATAAATAAAGTGCTGTGAGTAAGTTTCTTGTTTTCATAGTTTTAACTGTTAATTACATCGTAATTTTTGTGATAGATCCTGTGTAATATCGTTTGATTGAATCTATTTCTACCAATTATTTCGACGTAAGAGTGCGCATTGAATTTCGTTCAGTTTCAATAACTTACGCACACATTTTTAGATTTCATTTATTTAGATCTAGAGCATTGTTTAAGTTACTTTTTCAGACATGATATGGAAGAATGTCGAGAACGGCATTGTAAAACAATGGCGAGTTGGATTGACGGTCATACTGATTGTATGTCCATTGTCAGTGATTCCGAAATTTATTACAAAATCTGTAAAATATCGTCAAAAATTCGTCACTTAGGATCGCAAACACATCTGAACTCTGTAAAACTTCTATGGCGGCTAATATTCCATTAAATAAACTTAGCAATCCCACTTTAAAAATATTTCTTCAAAAATATACTGGTCGAAATGTTCCTGATGAATCAACTTTACGCAAATATTATGTTTCTAGGTACTATACGAGAACAGTAGAACGCATTAGTAGCCATCTTTTAAATCAATACATATGGATAAGCGCCGACGAAACGGTGGATATGTTAGGACGCTGTGTGGTAAATGTTGTAGCTGGTGTACTACATCCAACTATTCCCTATAACTCATATGTAATAGCAACAACTGTTATAAATAGAGTTGATGCGGAAACAGTTGCTGAAACCATTAAGGAGAATAAGCAAAAAATGCTTCATTCGGAAGCCACGTACAAAGAAAAAATACTTTTATTTGTCAGTGATAGTGCTGCGTATATGTTAAAAACAGGCAGACTATTGAAGAAAACATATCCTAATATGCTGCATATTACTTGTGTAGCACATGCTCTCCACAGAATCTGTGAATATATCAGAGACACTTTTCCGGAAGTTGATAGACTTGTATCAGCTTTTAAAAAAGTTTTCAGAAAAGCACCATTGAGAGTAGCTCTTTTCAGGGAAAAATTTCCATCTCTGTCACTGCCTCCCACTCCAGTAATAACTAGATGTGGAACATGGCTGGAAGCTACTAGTTATTATGCTGAGAATTTCGATAGTCTAAAACATTTCGTAACACTGCTAAAGGAGGATGCTAGAAGTATTGGTGAGTGCAAGGAGCTCACACAAATCCCAAATGTAAAAAATCAGTTGTACTATCTTCACGAATACTTTGGAAAATTGCCAAAACTAATCACTTATTTTGAAAATCGAAATCTCAAATTAAATAACGCATTAACCACATTAGATGTGGATGTTAATAATTTGAAAAGTATTCCAAGTGACTTCGGATGTGGCCTTCGACAAAAGTTTGAAGCAATTCTTAATAGAAATCCAGATTTAATTACATTGCAGCAATTATGTATTGATACAATTCCACAAAATCTAACGGCTAAATATGAAGAAATAAAAGAATATTTCCAGGATGCACCTATAACCAGTTGCGATGTAGAAAGGACGTTTTCTATTTATAAGGATGTACTTAATTCAAAGAGAACAAAATTGACAGAAGAAAACCTTGAGAAACTATTGCTAGTCAATTCCTCCTCAACTCAAACTCCTTTACTCAACTTGAACGACAAAATGAACAAATAAAAATATTCCAATTATAGAAATAAAATTAAAAACTTTAAAAATACAACTTTTCAACAAATGCATATGTATTTCGTAATTTTATAGATCACCACCCGTTTGTTTTCCAATTATATAAATAAAATTAAAAACTTTATAAATACAACTTTTCAACAAATAAATATGTATTTCGTAATTTTATAGATCACTATAAATAAAATTAAATATTTTAGAAATACATCCTTTCGCCAGTACTGCACTGGGTGGTAAGCGTGTCCGTTCTCTAATGGCAAATGGCGGAATTACAGATTTGACAAAATTTGGAAAGAACTGTTTTGAAATACCAAATATATTTCTAAAATGATTGTTATATAACAATCATATAATTTTCAATTGTTGTTAACATGCAATAAAATTAGAGTCTGTGTGCATAAGAGAGGCAGATTTGGTGTTATAAAAATGAAAGTACGAGTATATGCAATCTAAATAATGCTAGTTTTACATTATCGAACAACTGATACAAGGTACAGTTCTGTTCATATAAATCTGGGACAAATTAATTTTCGATTGTAAATGTGGGTTATAAATTGTCAAAGTGCAACAATCTGTCAAGTTATGACGTTTTTCATAGACATTTTTATAGCAAAATGGCTAGAAAACTGACAGTCATTGAAAAAGCGCGAATTATCTCAAAAATAGAAGAAGGTTGGTCGATAAGAATGACTTCACGGCATTTTAACATGAATAAAAATACAGTGTTTGCAATTAAGAAACGGTGGGAAGACGAAATGACCTTAAAAAGAAAGACTGGTACAGGACTGTTCAACAGAAAGTCAACTGTCGAAGAAGATATGGAACTTATACAAGTTGTCCCGTATCGTTATGTTCAAATTTTAGGAGTGCAAAGTAGACTTCATTTCAAGTAACAAAACGCAAAACTTGTATATCCATTTTTATTTGTTTCAAAGTTACAGATCTATGAATGTGATTGTCAGATCATGAAGAAAATGTAATCCTTAAGTCAATAAAAACTGATTTTATTTAAAATAGTTCAATTAATAATATTTTCGAAATGTCCACCTCCTTGTTGAATGCAGGCTTGTGCCCGTAAGCCAACAGAAGAAGTACTTATCCGAATTTCATACTTGTTTTGTCGGATTTGCTCGGCAGCCAGGTGAATACGATCCAACAACTCTTCTCTTGTGTTCGAAAAAATTTTTCATGTACCCCCATGAATAAAATTCAAGGGGATTAAGATCTGGTGATCTGGGTGGCCATACAACAGCACCACTTCGACCAATCCATCTTGAATAATTGACGTTAACCCAATTTCGGACAGCAACGAAATGTCGTGGTGCTCCATCCATGTGAAACGACGTGTCTCGTCGAATATTCAGTGGAATATCCTCTAAAAGACCTGGCAGTTCGTCAATAAGAAATTGATGGTAATTGTCCGCATTTAGCCTACCAGGAAGAACGACAGGACCAATGAACAAGTCATCGATTAGGGCCGCTCAAACGTTAATAGAAAATTCATGTTGAAATTTAGATGGGCGTATAGCTTTGGAATTTTCTGATGACCACCTGTGTAGGTTTCTCAGATTTGTAACACCACTTGTCGTGAACGTAGATTCATCTGTCCAGAGGACTGTTCTGCAGAAATTTAATTGAAGCCGTGACTGTCTTAATGTCCAGGCAGAATATACTAGACGAACATAGTGGTCTGCCTCAAGCAAACCGTGTCCCCTGCGATAGTGATATGGATATAAGCCCTAACGTTTTAAAATTCGCCAAACTGTCGTTCGTGGCACTCCTAGTTGTCTAGCGATTCAACGTACACTGAGAGTTGGATCCCTTGTAACAATAGCTACTGCTTCTTCCTCCAAGTCTGCTGGCAAATCTACTCCTCGGTCGAAAAGATAATCAGGCAGTCCGCATTTCCGAAATTATCTGTGTACTTCCAGTTCTGTAATGAGGAATGCGCCTATCGGCAGGTCGATGTCGGTATTCAATAACTGCTTGACGTGCACTGCCGTTACAGTAGCCATACACAGAATGCATGTCCGCATACTCTTGAGAAGAAAATCGGTAAGGCATTTTGAATAAAGAAAACGTATCCACTCACTAATAAGCTGTTGTATGAATTGAAACGTAATGTAATGCTTTATTAAAGAAATGCAACGTTAATAGTCATCTGAACATTTGTTTATTGTATGATATTCATGGTTCAGCACTTACGAAATAAGTAAGAAGCTTCTTTATTATAAATCAATTTCCAGTACTCTTTTTGTAGATCTCCAAGAAATTACTGTATGCACTACGACACGTGTTTATTTATTTTAGGATAACATTTTATTATGCGACGTTAACAATCAGAGGCCTGTTATTGAGTCGTATAACTTTTTTTAAATAAAATCAGTTTGTATTGACTTTTGGATTACATTTTCTTTCGTGATCTGACAATCACATTCATATATCTGTAACTTTGAAACAAATAAAAATGGATTTACAAGTTATGCGCTTTTGTTACTTGAAATGAAGTCTACTTTACACTCCTAAAATTTGAACATAACGGGACACTTGTAGATTATATAAGAGATCGTCCATTTGATGCTGCAAGAAATGCTGTAATAAACACAAATTTTCCGGCCTCCAGAGTTACCGAAAGCAGAAGAATATTAAAATCTGATTTAAAATGTCGTGTTGCTGCAAGGAAGCCGTACTTAACAAATGAGCAGAAACAATCACGACTATTATTTGCTTTAAATTATAGTAATAATGATTTGAATTTTTGAAATCAGGTTATTTTTAGTAGTAAAAAGACTTTTCAGTCGACTTACAACGGAAAAATCTATCGGCCACGGGGAACTCGTTTACATGAGGAATATAGTCGTCCCAGAAGAACTTCTGGAAGATTCTCAGTTAATGTTTGGGCTTGGATCAGTTCTCAAGGTTTAGGAATGTGTTGGCGGATTGAAAACGGTTTTAACGCGATTTCCTATAGAGACATTCTAGAATATATCATGCTTCCAACTGCCAATCATATATTCGCCAATCCCGACTTTATATTTAAGAGGATAATTGTCCGGTTCATACTGCTAGAATTATAAGTACTTGGCTAGGAACTAATAACATCGAGGTTTTGCAGTGGCCTACCAATAGTCCGGACTTAAATCCAATCGAGAATGTTTGGGGACTCATGGTTAAGATAATCAATAAATGAAATGCTTAACCAGAAAACGCCGAAGTATTGTGGCAATGGATTGAACAAGCATGGGAGGAACTGACAAATAACAATGATTTAGGGCGTTCTTTAATAAATTCCATGCAAAGAAGACTGGTAGAAATTATTGAAAGAAATGGTGGCCAAACAAAATATTAAATTCTTTTTTGTTAAGTTGTTTCTTAATTATTAATGTTTTCAAGTTGCAAGTTGCAAGTTGCAACTTGCAACTTGCAACTTGCAATAAATTAATTCTTTGCTTATTTCCGTTAATAGAACAGGTACGTTGTTGTATAGCCTTTGGCTATGGTAATTTAACTATTGTTTACTTTCTTTCATTACTTCTTATTTCTATTAAATGATAATAAATGTTTCATATTGTAACAATCACCAATACTTTTAATGAAATCTAATTACAAATAACATGCTGAAATCCACAATTACAACAACAAAGAAAGTGTCCCAGATTTATTTGAACAAGTGGAATTAAGAGTTACGTTATAAGAGTTGTCGCAGATTTATTTGAACAGAACTGTACATAACCACCTCCTTATAATGTCTCAATAGTGTTTAAGAGAATTCTCCCCTAATTAACTCATATGATTTAAAAAGCGGGTTTTTAAGATTTTTTTTTAGAAAGAACTTATTTTGTACTTTTTCGATCAACTTATCATCTTTACTTGTTTGTGACGACCAAACGGATAAGGTATATTTTAATTTAACACCAACATAATCAGTATAAAATCAGTTCAAATCGCTAAAACGAGAGATCACACGGCCCGGAAATGGTGTTTCAAAATCTCCATCGTTGCCCGAGCTGTGTGAGCGGTTGCTCCGTCCTGGTGGAACCAGCAATGCTCGAGACTCAATCCAGCAACTTTTGGCAAAAGAACTCGTTTAACAACTGTCTGTAGCGCTCGCCAGTTACGGTTACGATGGTGCCGTCGACGTCCTCAAAAAAGTAAGGGTCAATCACTTATTCACTGCAAATTCCGCACTAAACAGTCACTTTGAGAAGATGCAATGGCTCTTCGTGCATTTTACGTGGATTCTCCATGCTTCAGAAACGCCAATTTTGTTTATTCACATAACCACTTAACTAGAAATGAGCTTCGTCGCTCATTATGATTTCGGTTACTAAATCATCCTCTTCTTGCACCAGGTTTAACAGACCATGGGAGCAAGTTAACCTCACGTGATGGTCAGCAGACAGCAATTGGCACTTTCTAAGAGAACGTCTGCAGGTCTTTTACTAAAATTCGACGCAACATATTTCTGCTGATGTTTGTGTGCATCGTTGTCTCGTCGATGTTTGTGGATTCTCTTGGACGTCCTCGGCCACAGCAGCGATATTCTCGGTCGAACGAGCAATACGGGGCCGGCCACTTCTTGCGACATTTTTCGTGGACCCAATTTGCACGAGACGCTCAGCCGAACGCTTAATTGTTCGCGCACATGGTGCAGGACGACGACAAAATTCACGCTGCGTTAAAACAACAGATCGGTAATTGGTCGAATAACCAGTAACAATAATTCCACGTTCTTCAGATGTGTATCGCTCTCCATTGCTTGTTGTGAACTAATTCTCCATTTGTCTGCAACATAAATGTCAAAGCACAATGACAATCGGCGCCATTTGCAAAAATTACGGCACATTCACATTACGACATTGCTTTTGCCCCACCAGTTATATATTGTAATAATTGATTGGATCAAGAATTATTGTAATTATGTAACAAATAAAAATGCGTCACGTAGATGGTGTCATAAAAATGCTACAGTTGTACTTGCATCACGAATTACAAATATGTCCTTCGTTGGTTGTCAAAAATATTATTAAGTTTCATATTAATATTGTTACAGTTCTCGACAAATAAAACGGGATTAAATTATTGTAAGTCAGGATTACAGCTATTGATATGACACTTATAACTTATAACATATATAATAATGACAAGGAAATTCATAATATTAATTGTTTTGTAAAAAGACTTACTTACACAAATAAAATTAAGCCAAAATCGTAATAAGACGTGTCCCGTTTTATTTGTCGAGAACTGTATATATCAAATTTATTTAAAGATGATTTTTAAAACTAAATTATCTCAGTCAGTATTGTCATTCCTTCCACAAAAATTGAATTTCTTAACTTATAAAAAGAAAATTTAAACTTATTTTATATTTACTAACTTGTAACTTTATTAATTGATTCAAATGTACTATTTTAAACTAAATGATTCAAATTATTCAATCTTTTACGATTTTACCATAGTGCTATTCAAATGATTATAATTTCAGAAACCCGTAACATTGTTTAGATCTCTCATCTTTACAAAACTCAGGAGATTAAATGAAAATGTTACAATAACAATAATATCAATAAATCACTTGCTATTAATCAGATTCAACATTAAATTAATTAAATTAAATCGTATAAATGGGGCATATGATTAGAAGCTCTAATTTACAGCATCAACACATTGCGTTATCCTACCTGAATTTATTTGAAGAATTTATATGCGTAATAGTTCTAACCTTTTAAAATAATTATTTTCGAAGGTAGATGACTCGATACCATCGCCATAAATTTGTTGACAAGCACTCATCGAGGGTTGATGATGTCAGTAAATTCAAATGCCATCACAAACGCACCTAGAGCAGTGACTTTGCAGGCAGTTCACCTCGCTTAGAAAACGGCCCTGAAAATGGACCTCTCACTTATCGGCGATTGTGTATGTAACGCGAGCGCTATCACATGCATACATACATATAGGTACATACATAAATAAATACGTCTATGTATTTGGGTGAATATGAACACATACTGCAATTTGGGAAAGTTTCGTACAAATGCATTTGAGAATAAGTATATCTTTACCAGATAATACAGTCTATCAAACAAGAAATGGCTCATAATAATTTAAAAAATATTTATTATAAAACAAAATGAGTAAAAACGACGAACATAGTGCAATTCGTTCGTGCAACAGAATCGGACTAGGTGTCTAATTTACGGCTTTGGATTAATTCAAACATGCGAAGCAAAAATTATAATTTATGTGTTAAATACTTTATGAATAGGGATTATATTTATATAATAAATACGGGAGAATGAAAGCATATTTAAACAAATACCATAGATCAAGTTATATGCACATTCACGTAACGGTGGACGCCTTCGACTTTATGTACGGACAACTTGCAACTTTTAATTATAACGTATAGAACCTCATTTGAGGGAAGATCTACATTGCTTAAAAATTCAAGTGGATAATTTGTATATTTGCAATCAATTCTGGATTTAAATCAAAGTATATTATACAAGTTCTTATATAATTTGCGTTCCTAAGAAACCTGTTAAAGCACTCAAAATGACTGCTTTTATAAATCATTAAAGCATGGAACATTTAGCGGATTTAGTTTTAAGTTGGTCACACTACGTAGCAAGGATGATAAACTAGAGAGGATGGTCAGATCCCTATCTTGCAATATTCGCCGCGCTGTCACGGCGAGACCTAAATTGGTGGGAATACATGTCCATAATGTATAATAGGTGAATTTATTTCCTCAATATTTTAAAATATACAATAAATTGAATCAAATAATATAATAACAGAATTAGTAGATTTAAAACTAGTACCTGTGTAGAAATTTATAAGGAAAATGAGTAGTAAAGTAGTAAAAAATTGCGTTCAAATATATGGCTTCCATCAAAGCGTTTCTATGAAAACAGTACATTTGCAATTTTTTTTATTATTTCAGTATTTATTATCGTTACAAATTTAAATATTTAGGTTCTAGTGGATACCAGTTTTAAGTCTACTAATGCAGTTATTATAGTTGATTTCACTGAATTTACTGTATGTAAATTTCAGGCGCGGCTCGTGATGACGTATTTTGGTTTGCAGTACAATGATACGAGTGCCTCGTGTGTTTTCGGTGTTTACTAAGCAAACGTTACAGTTAGTACACGAGAATACACGAAGCACTCGGATCATTGTACTGCAAACCAAAATACGTCATCACGAGCCGCGCCTGGTAAATTTTAAAATATTGATTAACAAAATTTATTCGTTTTTAGGTATGTTTACATCATTCTCCCCAACTTATTTGGCGGCAGAAGACCTTAACTTTTTTATGGTGTTAACATTCGTGATACCTATTAGATATTTAGAACATTACTATATCTACGTTCCTATTTTAGGTCATAAAAACTAGTAAAGTTAATTTGTATACACCAAGAAACCTACAGCCACAGCTTTTCCAACATTGAGTTCTCTGTGTATGTTAGTTTTATATACTGTGTGCATTGTAGAAGGTAAAATAAATAATTTCCAGTTATTATATAATGAAACAGATATGCAAAATACATATCCGTAACTGTAAACATGGACAAACACCTCGTATTTTTAGCATTTACTTCTGTTCAATACATATGTTTCAGCTATCTAGGCCTCATCGGTTGAACTAGTGAAGGAATGTGTATACAAATTAATACAGATCTGTTAAACAACGGATCTGTATCTGTATCTACATTTACGCTAAAATCGTCTCCAAGCCATAACCAGTTTCGTTCTATCAGGCGACACCAATTTAATCAGTGACATCTAACGGAAAAAAAGCGACTAGGCCAGAAAAGGCGACCTTCCGCTCGAATAGCAAGGCTATTACGAAAAAGCGGAAAAATACGTATATTGGTGCTGTCCATTAACACGCGCCAGATGGCGGTAAATATACAAAAAAGGGATATTTATCAATACGTTTTTGCCGTATTACGCAGTTGTTATATAATGAAACAGATATGCAAAATACATATCCGTAACTGTAAACATGGACAAACACCTCGTATTTTTAGCATTTACTTCTGTTCAATACATATGTTTCAGCCATCTAGGCCTCATCGGTTGAACTAGTGAAGCAATGTGTATACAAATTAATACAGATCTGTTAAGCAACGGATCTGTATCTGTATCTACATTTACGCTAAACGTATATTTACCGCCATCTGGCGCGTGTTAATGGACAGCACCAATATACGTATTTTTCCGCTTTTTCGTAATAGCCTTGCTATTCGAGCGGAAGGTCGCCTTTTCTGGCCTAGTCGCTTTCTTCCGTCAGATGTCACTGATTACATTGGTGTCGCCTGATAGAACGAAACTGGTTATGGCTTGGAGACGATTTTAGCGTAAATGTAGATACAGATACAGATCCGTTGTTTAACAGATCTGTATTAATTTGTATACACATTGCTTCACTAGTTCAACCGATGAGGCCTAGATGGCTGAAACATATGTATTGAACAGAAGTAAATGCTAAAAATACGAGGTGTTTGTCCATGTTTACAGTTACGGATATGTATTTTGCATATCTGTTTCATTATATAACAACTGTGTAATACGGCAAAAACGTATTGATAAATATCCCTTTTTTGTATATTTACCGCCATCTGGCGCGTGTTAATGGACAGCACCAATATACGTATTTTTCCGCTTTTACGTAATAGCCTTGCTATTCGAGCGGAAGGTCGCCTTTTCTGGCCTAGTCGCTTTCTTCCGTCAGATGTCACTGATTAAATTGGTGTCGCCTGATAGAACGAAACTGGTTATGGCTTGGAGACGATTTTAGCGTAAATGTAGATACAAATACAGATCCGTTGTTTACCAGATCTGTATTAATTTGTATACATATTGCTTCACTAGTTCAACCGATGAGGCCTAGATGGCTGAAACATATGTATTGAACAGAAGTAAATGCTAAAAATACGAGGTGTTTGTCCATGTTTACAGTTACGGATATGTATTTTGCATATCTGTTTTATTATATAACAACTGCGTAATACGGCAAAAACGTATTGATAAATATCCCTTTTTTGTAAATTTCCAGTTAAATTACATACCTGTATAATCACTTTTTGTGTAGGTAAATCTGATTAAAGTGCAAGGTACAAGGTTCGCTGTATTTGATTGTAACAATACCTGTTCGACAAAAAAGGTTACAGGACAAGATATTTTTTTATATATTTCCAAAATGCAAAGATCTAGTGTCACAAACCATAAGAGGCGAATGGATAAACAGGTGTAGAAGAAGGGATAAATTTAATCCAGATGCAAGTAGAATCTGTGCACTTCATTTTGTTGAAAACGGTTACGAACGAGATTTACAGAATGAATTACTAGGTAGAGTAACAATATCACATAACTGGAGCAAAGCTATAGTATTCCATCTTGGGTTCAACAATTGTCATATGGAGTTATTATAAAACCGACTGAGCAATGGAAAAGTCATATTAAAAAGTTCACAAAAATCCCGAAGTTGTAAAAAATTTGGCTAACAAAATCTTTAAAAGAGAAAATGATCAAAGTTTACATCATGTACTGAAAATTTTTTTCAAATTAAGAACTATAATTCGCATGAATTTCAGGAACTTAAAGGCCAAACATGCTATAATTAACAAAAAAAGAAAACTAATACTGATTTAAATAGAAATCAAATTAAAAGGTTAAACGAAACAATAAACTAGATCAGTGTTTTGAAAAGTGTGTTCTGCATCAGTACTTACCAAGGGCTTCAAGGTTCCGCACCTCTTCCAGTGCATATCTATTATATTATAAATACATATTATTATTGTCCGTCCTCCTCTTTAGTTCGACTATATTAATTGTTTAAAAATTCAACTATACTTATATAATATTAATCTATATATCTACTTACAAGTAGGTTCTAGAGTGTAAGTACATATATATTCTTTGTGTTATTACAAGCCTTTATTTAAAATACGAAATTGCCCCACAGCTGCTCAGTCGTTTATATCTTAAGGATTGATTAATTTTTTTTTAAATAATATAAAATATATAAATACTGACTTTGTATGTCCAATTATTGAGGACATCTATCTGTGAAATATTTAATAATAGTTTTCAGAATACAGTTATCTATTTATTTTGTTGCCTGCTAATGGTCAAGTAGAATTTACAAATGAAACAGACATGCAATATACATGCGAAAGAGACTATGCCGAAAAAGGCGATCTTTCGCTTGACCAGCTAAGCTGGTACATAAGCGAAAAAATACGTATATCGGTGTAGTCCATTAACACGAGCCAGATGGCAGTAAATATACAAAAAGGTTTTAAGTATATCAATACGTTATGCACGTATAACGCATTTGTTACAAATGAAACAGACATGCAATATACATATCTGAAACTGTACACATGGACACAACACCTCGTATTTTCAGCATTTACTTCTGCTTAAGACACGTGTTTCTGCCATCTATTGGCGTCATCAGTCAAGCTAGTGAAGCAATGTAATACAAATTAATACACATCTTTTTAAAAAACAGATTTGTATCTGTATATACCAGGCGCGGCTCGTGATGACGTATTTGGGAGTGCATGAACAATGATGCGAGTGCTTCGTGTATTCTCGTGTACTAACTGTAGCGTTTTCTTAGTAAACACCGAAAACACACGAGGCACTCGTATCATTGTACATGCACTCCCAAATACGTCATCACGAGCGGCGCCTGGTATATACATTTACGCTGAAATCGCCTACAATACATAGCAAATTTCGTCCTATAAGGTGGCACTATTTAATAAGTGACATCTGACGGACGAAAGAGACATTGCTGCACTAGCTTGACTGATGACGGCTATAGATGGCAGAAACACGTGTCTTAAGCAGAAGTAAATGCTGAAAATACGAGGTGTATTGTCCATGTGTACAGTTACATATATGTATATTGCATGTCTGTTTCATTTGTAACAGATGCGTTATACGTGCATAACGTATTGATATACTTAAAACCTTTTTGTATATTTACTGCCATCTGGCTCGTGTTAATGGACTACACCGATATACGTATTTTTTCGCTTATGTACCAGCTTAGCTGTTCAAGCGAAAGGTCGCCTTTTTCGGCATAGTCTCTTTCGTCCGTCAGATGTCACTTATTAAATAGTGCCACCTTATAGGACGAAATTTGCTATGTATTGTAGGCGATTTCAGCGTAAATGTATATACAGATACAAATCTGTTTTTTTTAAAGATTTGTATTAATTTGTATTACATTGCTTCACTAGCTTGACTGATGACGCCTATAGATGGCAGAAACACGTGTCTTAAGCAGATGTAAATGCTGAAAATACGAGGTGCATTGTCCATCTGTACAGTTACAGATATGTATATTGCATGTCTGTTTCATTTGTAACAAATGCGTTATACGTGCATAACGTATTGATATACTTAAAACCTTTTTGTATATGTCATGTAGAATATTTATGAAATTTACAATTGACCTGTTTATTTCAGAGGTTAAGTTTATAGTAGCAAATTGATTTTCTATATACAATCAAAGATAGATTTGAAATAAATCAATCAGTTTATTAAACACACTTAAATACAAATTACGAGGAATATATAATATAGTTTTTCTATTTTGCGTTCGAAATGAACTCATTATGAAACCCAAAACAGTATCGAAATGAGCTTCATTTCGATACGCTTTTTTTCATTTTTCAATGTTGGCGTAGTTCGAATACAGAAATAAATATCATTGCTGTCATTTGATTTTAAGAATTTATTTACATTTGACAGATATGATATATATCCGTATTTTATACAAACAACGTATATTGTATACAATTGTCAACAACATATATATGTTTCTATGTCACTCATGTTTATATTTTTAAATGAAATATCAAGTAATGTTAACGAAAATTAATAAATAATATGTAATATAATATACTTCGCGGATAGCAAGATTTAAATTTGAAAATGTCAAGTATCAATGTGACCAACTGCATGCTTTATATAAAAATTAAACTCTGAACTTTCAAATTAAATAATTCCAATTTAAGCAATTTATTAATGTAAAAAACGCAAAATAGAAAAAATAGTATAAAAAACTCGTTTCATAAGGCCTTTTGCCGCACTCGCTCTTTAGAAAACTCGCCGCAAGCGGCTCGTTTTCTAAACTGATCTCGTGCGGCAAAATGGTGCCTTATGAAACTCGTTTTTTAATATACTATTTAAATATGGGAATGAAAACTTTCTGGTATATTACTTTCAAATGATTGTTCTAATGCACAGGTAGCAAGAAAGAATATATAGCACTTCTTTATGTTTTTTAATTGTTTTAAGTCTAGTAAATTTAGCTTTTTGGTAAATGGACAACTTAATATATACTAATACAAATGGTTTTAATATTTATTTTGGTTTCGGATAGATCTTATGTTGATATGAATATATCGAAGGATAATAACTTTCTAAATGATATATTTTTCATTTAATGAGTATTTATTTTGAAAGATAGTTAATAATAAAACCTGGGATTGCCTTGTCTTGAACTGAGACTTGGAATCCGGCTAGCACGTATACTTTGTGACAGGTTTCTCGAGCAGTGGCCCCGATGATCTGAATAGTGTTTCTGATTACTCTTGGATGATATTATTTTCTAGTCCTGCTGGTGTGCTATCGATCTGGATACTGTTCTTTAGCTTAAACAGGAACTTATGGCTGCTATCCGCTTGAAATTTCTTTTTTCTCCTTCAAAGCTTCACGAAAAGAATAATAAAGGTAAAATTAATTAATGTATTATCTTTAAAGTGTAATCTCCTTCAAATTGATTATTTCCTTTTAATATAGAAGACCTTCCTATCTTCTTAATATCCAAACTCCTTCTTGGTTCCACAAATTTTCTCATAAATAGTATATTTTCATAAATCTTGATACTAATTGCTGCTCCAATATAAATATTACTTATTTTCTTCCTTTATTATTATTTATAAACACTTAAATTCGCCTTTAAAATGCTTTTTTCTATTTTGCGTTCGAAATGAACTCATTATGAAACCCAAAACAGTATCGAAATGAGCTTCATTTCGATACGCTTTTTTTCATTTTTCAATGTTGGCGTTGTTCGAATACAGAAATAAATATCATTGCTGTCATTTACATTATGTACATTATGTACATTTGACAGATATGATATATGTCCGTATTTTACACAAACAACGTATGTTGTATACAATTGACAACAACATACATATGTTTCTATGTCACTCATGTTTATATTTTTAAATGAAATATCAAGTAATGGTAACGAAAATTAATAAATAATATGTAATATAATATACTTCGGGGATAGCAAGATTTAAATTTGAAAATGTCAAGTATCAATGTGACCAACTGCATGCTTTATATAAAAATTAAACTCTGAACTTTCAAATTAAATAATTCCAATTTAAGCAATTTATTAATGTAAAAAACGCAAAATAGAAAAAATAGTATAAAAAACTCGTTTCATAAGGCCTTTTGCCGCACTCGCTCTTTAGAAAACTTGCCGCTATCGCGGCTCGTTTTCTAAACTGATCTCGTGCGGCAAAATGGTGCCTTATGAAACTTGTTTTTTAATATACTATTTTCCTGTTTTTCCAGGAACGCTTATATAATTTCCAATATGGCCCCTAGAAAATTACACCAACTTGCACGTCCGTTCCCTATCGTAGTTGGGACGCGTCTCTCTATTCAGATTTTCCTTTACAAGGCAACTATAGCAAACGCCAATTAACTTGGCGCGAGGAGGGGGTGTGCAGAAGCCGTTTTTAAAAACGTCCACCCCCACTACTCAAGTAATTGTCAGAATACATTTGTCATTAACGTTTGACAGAACATAATGCTTTGCTAGGGGATCATAAAGTGATACACGTTCAGAGGTTAGAATTATCTGACATTTGATGTAAAACCAAATACAAATCTCCCCACTACTTCTAATCCTGCGCGAACTTACCCCTCCTCGCGCCAACTTAATTGGCGTTTGTTATACTTATTTAATTATTCATAATACCAACATATTTCAAAAAGTATACAAATATTTGTAAGTATTTAATTTTAAATTTAAAAAGATAAATTTAATTCATTTAAATTTAATCACTGTCATTCCTTTAAAAATCTTCTTCCTAGTATATGTATAGAAGAAGTGATAAATTTAATTCATTTAAATTTAATAACTGTCATTCATTTAAAAATCTTCTTCATAGTATATAGAAGAAGTGCTTTATATTTTACAATTGAATTCACATTTAAAAATAACATTTCTTATTATAATACTTAAACTAAACTTATTCTATTTGCTCAATATTCTTTCTTGTTATACTTTTCAAATAATTTATATATTATATCAAAATCTTCAATAATTATTAATAGAACATAAATAGACTATATTAATATATTAATAAAGTCGTTTTAAAATGCCGAATAGTTCATGTTAATATTGGTCGGGTTTCACACAACTTACATTTGCAAATAGTGTTCGGCGTGAAAACTGAACTAGATTATGTTTTTCTAACTGTCTATTTATTAATAAATGCGGTTTAAGGTATTTCCTTTTATTCTAAATTTAAACATATTTCTAATATATATTGATAATTGTGGTTTTGTTCTCTATGCTTTTTGCTATGAAATATGGGCTTATATACTGATTTATTCTATTTATTTCACAGTAGTTGTATAAACAAAGTATCTTAGATATTCTATATTTCAATTATTTTAATAAATTGTGTATAAATCTGTAATTTCAATAAAATGTACTCTGCACTGTGTATTTTAAATGAGAATTTGCTGAAACAGGTCTCGTGCTGACGTCACAGTGGTGGACAAATTTGCGTGATCTGGCCATCCTTTCTAGTTTATCATCCTTGAGTCAGTAGTCATAGTGAAAATTTAAAGTTATGATTAAATTGATAATTAATAAACATTTTATTGTACGGTAATTACATATATTTACAATGCGATAATAAATATTTTATTATGAAGAGAAACTAACGCTTTTTGATTTTAATTAACTTAGGTCAACCATAGGCAACTAAATTCAAAAATTTTAGTTTTATTCTAAACATACGTGGACGTTACCAACTACCATAAAATTTCCCTAAATTATTAAATTTTTTCTCATTTTCTCTTAAAAAAATACATTAACAAAGCTAATTGCTTTGGCAAAAAATAGCATAAAAAAACCCTTTCATAAGACATTAAAGTACTCAAACGTGAAATGGTGCTTTAAAACGTGTCTTATGAAACTTGTGCCTTTGTAGACATTTCCTGATATTATAGTCCTTTTTGGCATATACTTAATTAAGAGAATCTCCTCTGCATCCTAGAAAACTGTGGCCATCACTTTTTCCGCGGAAAATTTTGTTTCTGCCTTCTTGGGCGATAGAGAGCTCTTATAAACCCATTGCATAGATTCTTGCTTCGTAGGAGGGTCCCAGTGGTGCACACAAGTTTCACTCCAGTTACAATTATATTTAGAAAATATTCATCTTGAGATAAAACAGTCAAAGTCGTCGTCTACACAATTTTTCTTCGGGACTGAGCAGCCTGGCAATCCATTGTGCCGACAGTTTACTCATTCCCAAATCTCGTTCCTGATATTCCACTTTCTCTAGCAATAGCTGAAACTTTTACTCGGCGGTCAATCAACACCAAATCTTTAACTTTGTTGATGATTTCTTCAGTTTGGACTTCCACACTCAGGGCCATCATGAATGGATTCTCTACACCATTAGAACTGCTTTCACCAAAATTTTATTTGGAAATAAGCCAGGCTATTTTCTCCATACACTACCACCATTCTCTCATGAATATTCTTAGAGATATTTCCTTCTTTTGATAAAAATCTCATGACGCTTCTGCGTTCAAGTTTCAAATCACTCATTTTCTCTTCTTTAAATGAATGTAAAGGTAACGAATGTTAAGCGATTCGAACCAAAAGGATTGCATTATAAAATGTCACAGAAACTTGACGTAAAATAATTGTCACGATAGCATATTGTTTTCATAGCTAGGTAGATAACAAAAAAAATTCCACCGCAGCAAAGTATAGCCATGCACAAAAATAAAAATTTTTATTGTCGATTTGACTTAATGGTTTAATATCGTGTGGGGTCACCCCTCATTTTTCGTAGTGCCCTCGCCCTACTCAGTATAGAGTCAATTAAATTATTAATTAAAGTCTGAGGGCTGTTTTGCTAAATGTCTCGCAAAACATTGGCAAACTGCTGTAATGTCTGAGGTGACTGTTGTAGTCGATTTAATCGGCTTGTTATTTCAGCCCAGGCATGTTCAACACAATTCATTCAGATAGTGCCAACAAATGGTAGCAATAATTAGTTCTATTACTATGTAACAATATTTTATCGCTGCGATGGTCTCGTGAATTAGGACAAGCATAATTGTGCTTTCATTAAAACAAATACTTCCCCTAACGCACACTGATCCGCCACCGAAAATATTATATCGTTGTCTCGCTCTTTTTTTTTCAAAACAAAATTCGACCATCGGATTTATAAAGGTGAAATCTAGGCTCATCAGCGAAAGGAATCTTCTATGTAAATTGTTCAATAGCCCAACAATTTCTTTTTTCTCTCTGCTCCTTGCTTAATATGGGTTATTAGCGGCTCTTTTTGCGCTCAGATTGCTCAAATTACGACTATGCAACTTATTCCTTACTCTTTGACCATAAATTATTATGGGTATAGCTTGCCTGAATAAACTATTAACACGAGATACTACGAATGTAGGGTTTCTTCGTGCAGTAAGGCTTATCAGACAATCTCAAGCGGCAGTTGTAGCTCTTTCTTTTCCATCACCATGAGTGTATGTCAATTCCAAGCTCTACTAACGTGATTTTGAGAAACTTGTGACTGGCTAGTAATTTCTTGTGAACGGCTTCTAAACGCATGTTGAAGGAATCAAGTTTAAGTCACAAATAATAATGGACAATAGAACATATTGCTATGTATTGTGGTGTTGATTAACTTATTCAAATTGGCCCACAATACACAATAGCTTGCCCAGTTTCACTCAAATCGGTACAGCCTTACAGGAGCTCTAGTATCTTCAGGGTTACCCTCAAAGGGTATGTGTTAAATAAAACAAAAGGTATTAGAAAAGAAAAGCAAACATTAACAGCACAAACATTTACTACAAAAGAAAAAAAAAATTTTGACTTTATAGAGTATAAAGAAGTGCTGAAGCAATAATTATGCAACAGCGTGAGGAAAACTTGTATAAATAATGACTGATATACTAGACAAAAAACCTCACTTTGACCGCGAACAAAATTAAACTAATTAAATATTTAGGAAAACTATCAGACTTCAATAATTACGTTATTCCCAATTTCAAACGTCAAACAGAAAAATAACTGTAAGCGCGCGCATCAAAGCTAACCCATGCGCACATTCAACATGGTAAAAATGTAATTTTCCCACCAATTCCTACTTTCTAAAATATATTACTGATAAAAAAATGCTTCATAAAAAGTATGAAAATTTTCCTTGATATTTATCTGACTATAAATATATTTTATAAACTAATCATTTATTGAATTTATGAGCTCAATCAATATACAAATCACATAACTAAATTAATATATATATATAAATAATTATACTTGCAAATATACACGTACATTAATTAATGTAGTCGTCACACTACACAAAAAAAATTCTAAAAGAGAGATTTCAGATAGGTCGCATAAATCAAAATTACAAGTATCAGAAACTCATAATTAATCGGGAATTACTTTAAACACATCAGCAATAACTCAACTAAAAACATAAACCGAAATTAACAATAAAATACTGAATAAAAAGGAAGTGTTTATTCAGCAAAAATTAACTGAACCTATCTGTCTAATGGATAGAAAATCTCTCCCTCCTTCCCCTCGGAAACGAAAATATCCCCTTGCCTAAAACAAAATCAAAAGACCGGCTACAACGATATACTTCCGCTTGACCGGGACTGCGTACATCAAGACCACGCTCGAACAACCTACAGGCGTGGACCAAAATACATATAATAAAATTTAAACAAAATATTTACTATCTCTAAATATTTTCCTGGAATAAAATGTACATAAATATATAGTCTTTTATAGTTTCTTTAATTTTTTTCTTCGGGGAAAAATTCATGACAATATGTTAAACTATCCCACTATATTGAAAACGAAAGAATAGTATTTTATTTACTTTTCGCAACATTCATTTATATAACCAAATAAATTGAGTTTCGTTAATTTATCTGACGCTCTCTGAGGTCGTTGATTGCGCATGAAACTATAACCGATCATGAGTCACCCCTGAGTCAGGGCGGTTTTGACGTTATTTTCAACACCCTCAGGCTACCCCGACAAAACCAACCTGCCAGATAAATCTCTGGCAACCCTTGCAGCTCCATTTGACGGGCCTCCAGGACTTTTTGCTGATTCTTGCATCCTTTGCTTGGTACCTACCCCCTTTACAAGTTCATCAGGGCTTCCTTGCAGGCCTCTAGCACTTCATCCCATCATGACTCTCGTATCACCTAACTCACCCTTATAAATTCGAAAATTCACCCCCACGCAAAATTACAAGCCCCCCACAACCCCAATGAACCTCCATAAAAAATAAATGGGATTTTGTGCTAAAACCCGCATAGTAAGTATATCTACTAACCAACTAATTCTTCAAGTTGAATGGTTTCTAAACTCATGTTGAACAAATTTAAGAATGAAACTTAAGTCACAAATAATAATAAACAATAGAACGTGTGTTAAAATATGACACTATCCAGAAAATGGAATAAGAATTGTATTTTATTTACTTTCCGTTTCTATCAAGCTACAAAATTTTTGTAGGACAGCTCTATTCTAGTTTAGATTAATTTAACATATTTTTCTAATGACGAAATGTAGTAAAACCTTGAAACATTAATTTAAATGATTAAAAACTCAGTTTTGTTTCAAGGTATCCACTTCAATTTTAGGGCAGTGTAAAATAAACTTAGCACATCACAGAATTTATAAGCAGTAGAGAGTGGATATTATATATACAGATATGTCTAAACTTTTTGATATAAATCAACTATTGTCATGTTATTTAAAAAGGTACATTCTCCCCTTCTTAAATAGGAAATTTTAAATACAAATAAACGCAACTCGTTTTCATTAACCTTTCTAAGTATTCATTTATTAACGATTAATAAAATATTATAATTCTAACCAATAGGAATTTTAATATGTAAATGATCTTGTTACTATATGTACATATTTGATACTATTAGCTGCAAAATATTAAAAGTTATAATCTGTATACAGCCAGTAATTTTTATGTTTAGCTAGTGAATTTTCTAATAGTTAAGTTTTATGAAATTTCTTCGAAATTCTAATTATTCATTCAATATTAATATACCTATATCTATTATATCAAAATACATATTATGATTCATTACGTTTTTATTTCCCAACATTCTATAATTATGGGAAATATTGAATAATATTTTGAAAAAATACGAGGTAGTATATGGTTAGTATATGATAACACAACGATTTATTTTGATATCGTACCTATTGCATAAGCGAAGTTGTAGAATAATGTGCTAGTTATCTTAAGCAAATATACATACATATATTTATATAAGTTGTAATTACATCTAATTTTTTTAATTAATAAATGTGAATGCAATGCGACATCTATTATTGAAAAACCGAATTCCAGACAAAATGAAATTAACTTCACATTTTTAAATTTTGATGATACCTATATTATATATATTTATCCGAGTTGGTTTTTCCAGTATTTAGGTTTCATATTTAAAAAGTTTTATATTTAGAAAAAAAATTGAATCGAGTGACAGGGATCTGTTCATTCGATTTCACGCAAGAAGATTTGCAACTGTATATAGATGGCGCTAGCGATTTACATTTATTTAT
The DNA here is from genome assembly GCA_935421215.2 of Melolontha melolontha. Lineage (NCBI taxonomy): Eukaryota > Metazoa > Arthropoda > Insecta > Coleoptera > Scarabaeidae > Melolontha > Melolontha melolontha. The sequence goes on along the minus strand of OW285243.1, from coordinate 76,265,802 downwards.
AATTTTTGAAAGATAGAGATATATTCTAATTAGTTTCTGTAACTTTTCAAGATATTGTTTCATAGTAACACAAATAAATTGTAATATAAAAAATATAAGAGAAATCTTTGCAATATAGTAAAATTGTTAAATACAGTCCCTTACATTTTTTTAAAGTTTCCTTACTGCTTTTTGGGTTATATTTCATTTTTTTTATGTACATTTAGAAATCGTTTTTCAAATTCTTTATTGAAGGAAAAGAAAGTGTTTTATTATGGCTTTATTAAGTACCCACGTTTTGTAGTGCTTAAATTAGAAATGAGGAATTTAAATAGTATATTAAAAAACAAGTTTCATAGGGCACCATTTTGCCACCCGAGATCAGAGATCAGAGCGAGTGCGGCAAAAGGCCTTATGAAACGAGTTTTTTATAATATTTTTTCTATTTTGCGTTTTTTACATTAATAAATTGCTTAAATTGGAATTATTTAATTTGAAAGTTCAGAGTTTAATTGTTATATAAAGCATGCAGTTGGTCACATTGATACTTGACATTTTCAAATTTAAATCTTGCTATCCGCGAAGTATATTATATTACATATTATTTACAAATTTTCGTTAACATTACTTGATACTTCATTTAAAAATATAAACAAGAGTGACATAGAAACATATATATGTGGTTGTCAATTGTATACAACATACGTTGTTTGTGTAAAATACGGACATATATCATATCTGTCTAATGTACATAAATTCTTAAAATCAAAGGCAGCAATGATATTTATTTCTGTATTCGAACAACGCCAACATTGAAAAATGAAAAAAAGCGTATCGAAATGAAGCTCATTTCGATACTGTTTTCATAATGGTTTCATAATGAGTTCATTTCGAACGCAAAATAGAAAAAAATAATTTTCAGGGCCGAAACAACAAATATTAAAAGAATTCCTACTTTCTATATTAAAGTTTGAGAGATATAGGCTTAAAAAATTCTGTTGGCATTTCAATAGTATTATAATATATTTATAATAATAATTATTTAATTAGTCTTACGTTAATAATATTTAATATAATAATGCAATTAAATGATATTCAACCAAGATATAATTACTAAAATTAAAAGAAATTACTTAAAAAGTTTAACAGATTACATTATTTTTTAGATCGTGACATCTATTGGTATAAACTAAGTTTTATATTCGTTAAAAAATGTTATCTATTGTCATTATTCTAGCCTAGAAACAAACCAATTGCAAATAGTAACCTATTATATCGTACGAATTGTACCTATTGTGAAAGGTTTGTGTATACATGCGCACATTTATCTTGTCAGTTGTTAATGGTTTAAGAAGTACGTAGGTGTGGAGTATGTGAACAACACACGGTAATAGTTTAGTGTAATGTGGTTATGAAATAAGGAGATACCTGTAAACAACAGAAATAACACGAAAAAGCAGGTAATAATATTTGATAAGTTTATTTGATATCATTCCATCTGCATATTTGGATTTTCGTGTTTGTCCAAGAACTCGTATGAAACTCGATGAAATGAGAGGAAGTTGAAAATTTATTGACCTTGCCCTTGCATCTTTGATACATGTTTCTTAAATGAATTATTTAAAAATTTTAATAGAGGTTGAAATTTCTTCATTGTTTAAAATGCGGACGTTAAAACAAACGCGAATCTGGAATTTCTTCGCTGAAACATTAATCGTCAATTAATAATATGTATAATTTAACAGTTACCACTACTGTTATCGTAAATACGCCGACCTCCAAACAAAACGCGTAAATATACTTATTATTCCATTGATTTGATACAATATTATCTATTAGTCTTCCGTGATATAATTATCGGAAATAAATTTTAAAAGGAAATGTTATTTGGCAAAAACAAAATGTTATTTTCTATAACTTTATTTTTTCTATTTTCAATGCTTATATAGAACGGGTTTTAGAATATAATTTAAACTTTCCCACCTCACTATCCCGTTGAGGTTTCTACATAAGTAAAAAAGTTTTAAAATAGGTTATATTTGTTTTTTAAGTATAGTGTTTATAATGATTTACCCTACTTTTAAGAACGGATATTGTTGATTTAAACTAATTAGTTTGCTTGTAAAAATCAATAGAAGCATTCCCAAAGTGACTATTTAATAATTCGATTTCTCTATTAGTATAATAGTATTTAAATCGCCTAATTTAAATTTATGATTTTTTTTAATTTGAGTTAGTTTTTTTTAAATTAATATATCTACTTTTCGATATTAAAAATTTATAAGATAGAAATTTTGTATACTTTGATATGAATGGAGAACTCGATGCAGTTTATAATTTTGCTTTGAAGTTATTTGTTTTAATAATAATAGAAATACAAAATATGGAGTGAATAATTCTTGGAGGAGTTTAATATTAAATGTTCATCTATTTCCTCAATTAATTAAAATATGTTTTGCTTATACTGTATACACTGTTTTTTATAAATTAAATTCTTGCAAAAAATAAATTAAAATAGAATTCGTATGCCAAAATTGACTGAATAAATATCTATTTTACCTATTAGGTAAATAACAATTTTTAAGTACAATACTAGGACGAATTGTCCTAGTTGAGACTTAAAATGAAACATTTGAATTATGAAACGTTTGAAAACTTCACTTCAATCACTTTAAATAATAACTAGAGAACGGACATTCTTACCACATGACTAAGTTCTCCGAATACAATAGCCCTTGTTCATTGTTAACGCAGCGAAATCAGGTGGCCGAGAAAGTCAAACACAAATACTTCATTGTATTACCTCGAGATGTACTCAGCGAAGTTTATAAACATTCCGAATTGCCGATTGCGTTTAATGGATATTTATCCTCCGAATACAATAGGGTGTTGTCATTGTAATCGCAGCGGACCAGATGGCAGAAAAAGACTAACAAATACTTCATTGAATAACTAATAATCAATGGGTTACATCTGTCATTAGTATTTCATCTCAAAGGCAAAAATATATATATTAATGGTGGTGAAGAAAAACAGAAAAATATAGAATATGTATATAAAACAATTTATCGAAAAGTAATTATCATGATATAATTGCCTACGTTAAACTAAACAATAGAATATAAGGGTTTTATATTTTTTAGTTTTTATCACATTACACTCATGACTGAGGACCGGCCACGAGAGGCCCATGACTCATCGCCCACGGGCGTACTATTGAAAATTTGTATTTTTAAAGAGTTTTTAATTTTATTTATATAATTGGAAAACAAACGGGTGGTGATCTATAAAATACGAAATACATTTTTATTTGTTTTGTAGTTCAAGTTGAGTAAAGGAGTATTAATATTAACTAGTAATACTTTCTGTAAAATTTGTTCTCTTTGAATGAAGTACATCCTTGTAGATAGAAAATGTTATTTTTACATCGAAATTGGTTATAGGTGCATACTGGAAATATTCTTTTATTTCAGCGTATTTAGCAGTTTCTGAGGCATTGTCCCCATATACAATTGCCGCTATTAAATCTGGATTTCCATTAAAAACTCCGTCTAACTTTTGGCACATCCAGAGAATATTTTTCAAATTATTAATAGCCGCATCTAATGTGGTTAATCCATCCTTTAATTTGAGATTTTGATTTTCAAAATAAGTGATTAGTTTCTGCAAATTTGCAAAGTGTTCCTGAAGAAAGTACAACTGATTTTTTAAATTTGGAATTTGTATTAATTACTTGCACTCAGAAATACTTCGAGCATCGTCATTTAAACATGTAATGAAATTTTGTAAACTATCGAAATTCTCTGCATAAAAACTAATAGCTTCCAACCATGTTCCCTATCTAGTTATTACTGAAGAGGGAGGCAGTGGCAAAGGTGCCATTATCCCTATCAAAAAACTTAACAATTCAGTCCTCAAGAGGTTTCTTACAAAATATACTGATCGTCATATACCAGATGAATCTACTTTACGTAAATACCACTTACCAAAACGTTATTTGAGAACCATTGAAAAATTACGAACCAACCTATCTGGTCATTTGGGTAAGTGCAGACGAAACAACGGATGTAATGGGACGATATGTATTAAATGTAGTTGCAGAAGTAATTGATCAATGTATTCATAATATTCTGTCATCGGATAACAACTATAAAGACAAGATGCTATTATTTTTGAGTGATGCGGCAGCTTATATTTTAAAAACAGGGAAGTTATTAAAGCAATCGTATCCCAATATGCTACACGTTGCCTGTGCAGCACATGCACTACACAGAGAATGTGAATACATCAGGGGTCATTCTCCAAATGTTGATAAGTTAGTTTAATCATTTAAAAAGATATTTCTCAAAGCTGAGACAAAAAGTTGATGCCATATTTAGCAGAAATCCTGATTATAATATATTATATCAATTCTGCACAGAGCCGATTGAAAAATCTATACATTCGAAGTATGGTGCACTTTTTCAACATTTTAATCACGCACCCATCACCAGTTGTGTGGAACGAACATTTTCTATTTTTAAAGACGTTTTAACATCTAAAAGAACTAATTTAACACAGGAACACCTTGAACAAATTTTAGTTGTTCATAGTAACGTTTTACACTTTCAATGTTTCACAGAAAATACATAGGTTTGAGTTTTGTTCTTTGTAAGTTATTTTTATTCAAAATTCGATACGCAATTCGCTTGTCAGCATTACTTTTGTTTCACTTTATTACATTCGCTCTGTTGTGCATTGACAGATACATATTAACTGCATATTGCTATGAACTGTGGTGTTGATTAATTATCTGAATTGGCCCACAATACACAACAACTTGCTCGGTTTAACTCTAGTCGGTTCAGCCTTCCAGGAGCTCTTGTATCTTCAGGTTACCCGTGAAGGGTATGTGTTAAATAAAAAAGGTATTAGAAATAAAACTCACGTGAACAACACAAACATATAATTTTCAAAAATAAATAAAAAAAACTCATAACAAAGTATTAAGAGTGTCTTATGCAACACCAATGCATAAGACTGAGGAAAACTTGTATAAATGTTGACTAGTATACAAGGAAAAAACCTCAATTTGAACGCGAACAAACCTAGCCTAATTAAATAGTTAGCAAAACTTTCAAATTTAATTAATTACGTTAACCAGAAACTTCAAACGTCAAACAGAAAATTATCTGTAAGCGCGCGCAACTCAAAATGACCAGATCATGACCCTGACCCCTGACCTTCAAATAACTACCGCCAACGAAAGCAAAAACTAGCAAAAAAACTAAAATGTTGAAAGTTTTTCTGACTATAAATATATATATTATAAAATAAATTTTACTGAATTTACGAGCTCTATCAAATATACAAATATCTTAACTAAATTAATATATATATATATATAAAGATATATAAATATACTTGCAAATGTACACGTACATTAATTAATGTAGTCGTCACACATCACTAAAAAAATTAAACTTAAAGAGAGATTTCAGATAGGTCGCACAAATCAAAAATTACAAGTATCAAAACTCGTAATTAATCGAAAATTACTTTAAACACATCAAAAATCACAACTAAAAACACAAACCGAAATTAACTAATAATGCTTTGAATAAAAAGGAAGTCCTTATTCAAAAAAAAACTCGACCTATCTGTCTAAAGGATGAAAAATCTCTGACTCTCCCACCCGGAAAAGAATATCTCCATACCTAGAACATAAATCAAAAGACCGTCTACGGCGATACACTTCCGTCGCTACAGGAACCGCATTCATCAAGTCCACGTTCGAACAACCTACAGGCGTGGACAAAAATACACATTATAATCAACTTTTAAATTAAATATAAAAAATCTCTAAATTATTATCCTGGAATAAATATACATAATCATAAATAGTCTTTTACTGTTTCTTTAATTTTTCTTCGGGGAAAAATTCATGACAATATGTAGGTATGTACCACTTATGCAGCAAGCCACACGTATCAAATTGTTCGAAGCTCACGGATCGCCTACAGAAACAAACCTATTGCGAATACAAGGCAGACGCATATGGGCTATGAATCATCAATCGCTCGAGTCCGCTCTCTGATCATGATTATTAATATTGACTGTAATAAACTATTTCCATTCCTTCCGTTTTTTTATTCTCAAATACTGATACTATGAATAAAAAATTAAAAACCCTTACCACAATAGAATTTAACTCATTTGGCCACCCGGGTAAGCCATATTAACTGAAAAATCGGAGACTGTGGCTTTTAATTTTTTATTCACTTAAAAGCCACAGTCTCCGATTTTTCAGTTACTGATACTATTTTTTTGCAAAACAAAAGTACTAATACAATTATCTTTATTAATTAACATAAACTATGTATTTTTTTAAATATAGAGTGATAAATATGCAGTATTAATATTCTAAACAGTTTAAGGTATAACCTAAAAGACATCTGTAATAAAGATTTTTGAAGTTTTTAACCGAACTATATCTATAACTGAAATGACAATAATTTGCAAGATATAAACAAGAGATTTGCCAACGTTGTGTGACGCACATTGATGACGTGATTGATCTGTTGTCGTAATCATACTATATGTAAATAATTAGATATCGAATATATTATTACATATTTTTATTATTGTAAAGTTTGTCTTTTCGGGTTCTTAAATAAAACTAACAATAACTTTAGACACACACACTATATTAATATTAAAACGTATAACAATATAAAACTAACTATTAACAACAATAAGTACATTTATGTATTTTATATTTATGTAACTATATTTATGTTTACTTCGCGAGACTTGGGTATTGAATGAATGTCCCTTCTTCGACGCGGCTTTTATATCTGGTGAATACTTTTCTAGAGTGTTCACGTAGGCCTCGCGAAAACATCCAGAGGGATGACGCACCTCGCGTCATCGGATGAGTCATTACATTATTAAAGAGATAGGGAAATAGATCTCGGTCACGACTCGAGATTTTCTTCAATGAAATGCATCTTTGTATAAAGTACTTTCAAACTAAGTCGAAGACTGAATTACAGTTCTAAAATCAATAAAAAAATGAATGTGTCATATTACCTCATATTGCTCAAATTAGTTGAAATTTGTGTCATTATAAACTGAATTTATCTATAATACTATAACAGTAAAGTCTTTCTTGAACATTTTACATTACTAGTTCATCCACTGCCTAATCGCAAACATTATCAACACTTTTGTTTCAAAATAATTGTTTTTCTTAGGATACGCTACGCAATATTCAAATATAAATGATAGTACATATTTAAAAACATTAGATATATTTATATTTCCTTTATCATTTGAATATATACTGCCGTCAGAAAGTTTGGAAGCAGACAAACATTTTATTTATTTTAGGTAAAATACATCTAATATAAACGTAGGAAATACCAATATAGATTAGTAGGGAAAAACGTTTATTACAAAATAAAAACCAACCTAAAAATTTACGTTCATTTATTTATACTTCCTCCAACTGGAGTTTGCGACGTTTCGCCATTCTTTGCTATAATCGGATTTATATCCACATTGCTTGCAAATATTACCATTACTGTTTCATATTTTGTGGTTGTCGGTCTTTGGCTTTCTGTTTTAAATATGTAATCACATAAATGCTTAATAGGGTAACGAAAGATCAGTCTGTTTTCTTATATAGCCATCACGAATGTAATAATTAAAGAGGCGAATATCCTGCTGTTCATATATGTAATATATAAGTGTCCTTGAAAGAAAGAGACAATGAATGAAAAATGGAAAGATGCAGTTATATAGAATAGAAATAAAAAAAATGCGCGAACCCCAAAATTAAAAACCCGCTGAAAATTGTATTATGTGTCGCCTATGAATTCAGAATGTCTTATCTATTGAACTTACACACACAGACACATACGCTACAGCGTGTGTGGGCGTTACATACGTAACAGCTGTCGATGTTATGATAACATTATTTAAGCAGCTTTGTATGCTAAGAGTTCGATAATCTACGAAATCTACGAAAAGTTAGTTGTTAAAAATTTATACTTTTAGTTTGTATGCATGTGAATTATTAAAAGAGGATGTACCTAAGCTGTGCATTTCACGTCCAATTTGATAACAATCTACCTTTAATCGAACACGTATATGTAAATTATGTGGAATGATCGACAACTGACTGAATCGGCGGCGCAATTGTTTCGATACTTAAAGTCGACCGATTGTAACATAAAGAGTAGGAGTACCTGCTCTTGATGAACTTCTTTAAATGCAGTGGCGGGACAAATATTTTATAAATAGCTTTGTCATTTTTTTTCTCGCGCACTAGCGAGAATTTTGGAAAAATATTTTGAATACATATTTAATTTTTCATGCGTTGTCTCTTTTTCAATGACGCCGTGTATATATATATATATATATACATATATATATATATACATATATATATATATATATACATATATATATATATATATACATATATATATATATATCTTTCGGATGTGCAGACTTCGGTGTGGACTGTTGTACGTTATAATGTCGCAGTTAAGTAGTTCGATAAAACGACCATTGTCAGACGCAGTCAATAAATTTGTTATAAACACGGATTTATTATAAACAAGAATATAAATGGTGTTTCATCACGTTTTATAAATTATTACTTACTATTTATTCTATTTTAGCAAGTGCACGCCAATAACGCGCAGTTTATTTTTGTTTCTTTATTAATGACTGAACGGCGCTAGTCGTAAGAGCGTCGCTCAACTCCGTTTGTCGAAGGTTTGAATCTCGGAGCCAACGTGCGAGAGGTTGTTTTTTCGAGGTAGGTATCCTCTGCAGTTGCCCTTAAATATTGAGGAAGTGAATGTCAATGTCAAATCAACATTTATACCATCTTACGTCGATTGGATGTAGTAACACTGCAACACATACCATATAGATTCTGAGCTTAAGACATTGGGCCGCTATACATACACCCCAAAAAAAGTATTGGCTGATTATCTTGTTGGAATTCTGAATTTTGACCAACAATTGTTCCAGATGGTATGGCATTTACTTTGAGAATTTTAAAATACTCTTTATTTCGCATTATTTTTTCCGTTTGAATTGAATCTTTTACTGTTTGTTTCACAAAATGTCTCCAAACTATATGCGTTTTACCGTGGGCACTATACACTGTATGCTTGCATGTTTACTAGTTCACTCACCGTTGTGTATCAACGTCCACAAAGCGCTTAAACATTCTTGCATGGACCTTATTTTCTTGTTATGAATTACTCGAAGCAGTCGTTCTTTTTTTTACAGCTACGTAATCCGTGTTTCTACGATTGTTAGAAACACTTTCTCTTCAGTTTTCAGTTAATTTATATCTAATTATAGTTGTCTAAATAAAACAAAAATGATAAATAAACATAACAAGTACTTTATTAATAAATAATGTTCTGAAAAATTAAATTTAATTCTTTCACATGGCCAATTTTTCACAAATAACTTTTTGCGAATATTGATCGGACTATACATTAATTCTGGGTTAAAAAATAATGACTAGCTTAAAATACTTTATTAAGTCACGAGAAGTTGATCGCGTCAACGTACAGGCTATCACCAAAATCCCTCCTTCTGTTGGAGCAGTGCTACTCCTTTAGAACTTAATTTTTTACGTTTCGTGATTAACTCTAATTTCATATTTCTAACATGAAAAAAAGATTAAAAATAGGTAATAGGCGTGTTATGGCATGTATTTACGGGTCTCTACGACCATAACATTAAAACGTAATTAATATCGCATTAATTGATTTCAATCCAATTAGTATTTTACTGCTACGTTGCTGTGATTATCGAAAAAAATAGTAGCAATAGAAACTGGTTCAATGCACTAGAAATACTTAAATATTGAAGCTAATTAAGATTAATTAAAATTTTAAATTAACAACATTTTGTTGTATAATCTCTTTCATATATACTATCTATGTGTATTTGCTATGTTGCTGTACGGCGCAGTGGTAAAAGTACCGCACGTGTAAAGTATATTATCAACGAATAGTTTGAATTCCACGCAGAACAAATGTAAGAGAATTCGTTCATTAAAGGCAAATAGCCTTTATTAGAAAAAGTATTAATTCTATTTTCTATAGCGTAACATAAGTAACATAACAATGTCTTTCAAAACATTTAAAAAGCGAGAATTTAATAAAAATATGTGATAAAGTAACTTGATCAAATTGTGTAAAGAAGATATTTTTATAGATTTATGTGTTTTTATTGAGAGAGAAAACATTATCTTGACTATTATTTATAATTACGCTATACATTCACAGCCTGGCCGATAGCGTAGAGGTAATTGTGCTGGACTACTGAAATCGAATCCATCGCTTGATGTCCTAGAAAGTTTTTGTCGTTTCTCTTCTCATTTAAGGTGAATGCCGACAGCCAAATAGATTAAGTCACTTCGCGGGCCTATTCATAATACTCATTGCCTGCTAAAATGCCTCTTGTAATTAGAGTTAAGCTGTTGAGGGATGCTAAAGCATGAATTTAATTTAAGAATTGAGTGTAATAACTAGACACCGGACACATCGGGCTGAAATGGACGTCATTACGACGGACGATATAAATAGTCTACAACATCTGTAAGTACATCACGAAGTTCTATTCATTCGGTTAACTGCACATCTATTTTTCGTGGGCGGTAAGCCGAAACTATGCTATCCAATAACTGCGTGGTGGCCTTACAGATGTTGTAGACTATTTATATCGTCCGTCGTAATGACATCATTTCAGCCCGATGTGTCCGGTCTCTAGTAATAACTTAATTCGTTTATTAATTTCCGCGTTTGTTTTTTGTCTATAGCTTCTTTTCCATTTTTGGGAATGGAATTATGTCTTTGACTTTGTTACAGCTGCCGAGTTTTCGTTCTCAGTAACCTGAATCTTTCTTATCTGGCGTTCTTAATGATTCTCTAATAAGTTTGGAGTTACTATGATTTTTAACGATAGATCTCAGAAAATAATTTGTGCTGATGATACACTAATATACATACATTCTTCAATTAGTAAATTACTAATTAAGTGGTGTTTTCAATGGAGGGTTGACGACGTCACAGAATATACTAAATTGTCTTCTAAGACAAATGTAAAATAACTAATATTAATTTAAATATACTATATTAACAACAAAATAAAATACTATATTATACTTAATAACTAATAATAACAGTATTTATTTCAAAATTTATGTCACATTTATATCACAATATCAACACGACGGCGATTACATCATTGCATGACTCACATTATAATACGTAAAACCTGTGTGCTTGGCTAAGAATAGATGGCCTTATCTTGGCTTAATTTTTGGAGGAAACAAGGCTATAAAATTATGCTTCCAAATCATATACGAGGTGCTACCAGAAATTCTCGGAAAAAACGCACAATAAATTGTTCTTACAACTTATTCACTACCATCCGCTTCAAAGTTCTCTCCTTCCGTATGAATACACCGATCCCAGCCTTGTTCATGACTGGAAGCAGTGTTGGAAGTCTTCGCGTGTTGAACACTGCCTGCGGTCTGGATCTTTTTCATCGTCTCAAAACGGCGCCCCTTGAGTTTCAGTTTCAACTTCGGGAACGGAAGAAGTAACATGCGGAAAGATCTGGGGAGGAGGGAGGGCGGGGTAGCACTGCCGTCTTCGTTGAAGCTAAAAACTGACGCACAAGTGATGTGTGGGTTGGTGTATTGACGTGGCATAGGAACCACGAATTGTCGTGGCGTAGGATCCACGACTGTTGCGCCACTGCCACCGCTGGCGTCGATTGTTTTCTCTTAGTTTCCGAAGAACAACGCAATAAAATCGTCCATTAAATGTTTCACTTGGTGGGAGAAATTCTTTGTGCACGATGCCACCAGCGTCAAATAAGCAAATCAATATCGGCTTGATATTTCTTCGAACTTGCCGTGCTTTCTTCGGTCGTGGTGACAATGGCGTCTTCTACTGCGATAACTGCTGCTTTGTTTCAGGATCATACCCGACCACCCATGATTCGTCGCTAGTAATAATTCTAGTACTCAAGTTCGCATCCCTCTTGGTAGTTTCTTTCAGCTCTGTGCACACATGAACACGGTGCTGTTTTTGTTCAATGCTGAGTAACCTTGGCACAAACTTCGCAGCAATAAGCCGTTTGTTACAATTGTTATGGATTGTTTTCCTTAGGTCTTGCAGAATAGCATCTCGCACTTTTGCCACATTTTGTAGCGTATTTTCCGTCGATGGACGGCCGGAACGCTAATCACAATCAACCTACGCATATTTAATCGGTTGTTCGACTCAAGTTTGCATATGGGCTAAAACGTCCTCACCAAACGTTTGTTTAAGCATTTTCAGAGTTTCCACGTTTTACCAAGTTTGAAGCAGAATTTGATACACGTTTTTTGCTCTTTCATATCAGACATTGTAGTGTCTGAATAACTCAAACACAACTCAACAAATATAAACATAAAAACTGTTCGTCACCCCCTAACAAAATACTCTTAGACAGACCGAGTTAGTATAGATGTAGCTCACACCATCTAGCGCTATAGAGCTGTACTAACATTCCTTCGGGTGACATATTCAAATTCCGGGAATTTTTGGGTAGCACCTCGTATTTAGACGTTTTTTCTTACTTCAACACATATTCAAGAGTTAAGGTAAATACTTTGCTGTTCGAAATTTTTATTAACTTTGTCCGGTTTTTTTTTGTGTTGCTGCAAAGATTAATTCAAACATCCGTAAGTAGGAGACGAAAGGTTGCAAAAGTGTTTGTGAGTCAAATATTTAGGTATTTTTCTTGGTTCAAAACTTATTTTGGACCTTCATATATGGTCAGACAAAGGTGCACGAAACTACTTTAAACCAATTACTTGTGTATAGAATAATTGCCTCTTGTGCTTGAAATTCGACACGACATAGTTTTGCGAAATCAGGCACTATGATTTATGAGAAACTTAGAATTGCAAAGAGACCTCGAAATTTTCTTTCATGAAAAATTCTCGGGTAAACTAATGGAATGCTTGAGATAAAGCAAAGTTTTCGGAAAATATTCTTATTAGAAGTCTAGTTGAGCTTCACAATCGATCAATATCGACCAATATCCAGAATGAAGTCATGGTTGACGTTGGAAATTATTGTTTGTGATATAAATCGAATAGTTCATCTTCAGAAATCTATTTATTGGATTTTAAAAACTAAATATTCGCGGTTGGAAAGGCATAGAGTAAAGGTACGAAGTGTATACGATCGAATATGTTTCATAATCACAGGCCCTTGTTTTCGTCAAAGTTTTTGGATCAAAACGTTGGAATGTAAGAGTAATGATCAGAATGTTGTTTCTTTCTGTGAATATCTGCCTTTTAAGAAAAAATGAACAAAATTCCCGTGTTCATTACGCTCTAAAAATTTAATACCATGTTGACGTGTTTCTTGGATTAAAGCTGAATAGTCTACAACTAATGCATTAAACATTAACAACCAACAATGCTATTTAGAGGAGTTGAAAAGATTATAAAATTTTGTTACATGAAATAGACCCAAATTGTGACTCGACTATTGGATTGTTTACCGTGACGATGCATCAAGACGCAGTCCTCTCACTGAGATATTTTCTGGTCAAAAAGTCCAATTATATCGTTGCCTGGCAATCTTACTAATTCTCTGTGGTTTCTGGTTGTTTCTAAAATTAAATATAGGGTTAAAGGGCAATATTTTGTGTAATATCTGAAATCCAACACGGTATGAAGCAGTTACTTAATATTTCCTAAATTGAATTGCTCCCAGAAATAGAAATAGCTCTTAGTCAGTGTATAAATGTATTTTGTCAGAGTACTTGAAGACGACAATAGACTTTAGTGTACATTTCTGCATGTACTTCTGCATTCCTGGAATCAAACTGTAACAAAGTTCTATCTAGATCTTTATAAAGGCTCTTTTTGATGTTTAAAAATATATTTAATTAATTAATATTAATTAAATATACATTATAATTGCTATAATATCGAAGCAAACAATTCGAAAACTTGTTCTGCTAAATAATAACCATTATCATAGCCTGAATTTGAGGAAATTGTGTTACGGGTCAACTTACGTCATAACATCAACTGATAATTTTTACAAAAACTTGCTTTGTTTTTCCTCTTTATTAAATTCTCGTAGCTATATATAAATGCATACTTTTCGTATTAGATATACTCAATACATTCTAAATTATATCATTGGTTATTTCTTATTCAGAAAAAAAGTTCACAGAACTAGTCTATGTTAACCTACTTTAAAACTGATGTCGCCAGAAGTAGGAATTAGAAACCACTACATATGTACGTCGTCTAATAAAGCGGTTTCCGCGATCAATATGAACATTACTCATAAAATATTTGATAATGTCACTTGCAATTATGTTTTCGAACGAGTTCATGTCTTTGAAAATTGGAATAACTAAATAATTACTATATAAGATAACCCATTTATGGAACTATGTTTATGGAACACGAATAGAACGCTGGTGTTTTAGTTGAAAGAGTAGTCAAATTTTAGATGAAATTTCGTGTATAGTTTGTCTCAGTTTATTTTAATTTGACTAAATAAAAAGTATGTACATTAATAGCATCTCCTGGTGTGAGAGTCCGATTGGCTAACGATAATGTAATTGAGATACAGGTAACCTGGGCCGTAGATGCGTATGTGTGTATTATGCAGCGTTCGTGCAATTATTTATAAATATATAATAATTAAACACAAATTCATGTTAAAATACATAAACGCAGAAATATCAAATGAACCCCCTTATAAATGTACAGACTCATATAAGAAGTGAGGTTTTATATATTATTTTTACATACCGTGTGCCCAACGTCGTGCGATCGATGGATATATAAGTAATGACTGGCCAACTGCAAGTATATTCCGCCTTGCTTGAACACAATGACCGACTGATAGGAATATTCAATGTGTTAGAGAGAGATTATTTGATTCGTACTTAGATCGTATGTAGAATGTGTTGGATAAAGAAAGGGAACGCCCGTACAGTCAGACAGTAGAACCCGATTGAATATACTCTCTCAACCCTAACCACATAAACTCGCTATTCGTCTTCGTCTTACTACATTGTGGTAGATCAATCACTCCCCGGCGTTCGTACGGTATATAATGCGCTATTGTAAATAGAAGCAAACTATTAACAAATACCTATTATTTTAAATCTTATTTTGTAAACAAAAAAATTAAATCATTTATGTATTACTACATATAATGGTCAAATACATATTGATTATAAATTCTAATTAAAACTTTCCCCATAATTACTCATTTAAAATAACTGCATTTATACATAATAATTGGTAACGTCAACAATAATTCCTGATCAATAAAGTACCTAGCATAAACTACTTGAAATGGCATATTTAGATAAAGTTATTTAAATGTGAGAAAATCTGGGAAGAAGAATTAAAAAGAAGAAGGCTCAAAATAAATATCACTAAAACAAAAGTAATGGTAGTGGGTAAAGAAAAAAGAAAATAGAATAACGAACATAAAACTAAATGATCAGAGAATAGAACAAGCCAATTTATATAAATACCTAGGAATAATTTTAGATAGAGAAGGAAATATGGAGAATGAAATAAACGAAAGGATACATAAAGCGGCAAAAGTGTACCACTCTCTGAAAAAGACACTGATCCAGAAAAAAGAAATAAGCAGGAAAACAAAACTTACGGTATACAAAACCATCTACAAGCCGATTCTAACGTACGGCTGGATAATAAATAATGTGATGAAAAGCAGACTACAGGCAATGGAAATGAAATTCCTGAGAGCAATCAAAGGAATCACGCGCAGAGACAGAGTGAGAAACGAATTAGTAAGGGATGCATTAGGAATTGAGCCGATTCTAAAGTGCATAGAGAGAAGTCATCTAAAATGGTTCGGTCATATGTGCCGCATGGACGATAAAAGGCAAGTCAAAATAATATGGCAAACAAAAATGACAGGCGTGAGAAGACGGGGACGACCAAGGAAAACGTGGAATGATGAAGTTGCTGCGACATTGATGAGAAGAAACATGGACTGGGCACAAGCTAGAAGAATGGCAAAAAATAAGAAAGATTGGACAAAATTTGTACATGGAAATGACATGCAAATAACTTAAGTTAGAATTTAAGAGAAAAAGAATGTAAAGGTAACACCTCACACCTAATGGTATAAGAGGTTGTTTGATTATATATATATATATATATATATATATATATATATATATATATATATATATTTAAATGTGGCTATAATTATGTCAATTTAATACGGGTTCGGTATAGTTTTGACATGTAGAAAAGATAGCTAAATAATAAATAGAACCACTGATTAAGATACAATTAGAATGTAAGTCTAATAACTAACTAAATTAAAATATATGATAGAAACGAAATGAAAGTTCTAAAATATAAATACATGACTTGACCATTCGGTCGCAGGTAGATAGTTTTCGGAGGGTTATTTGTGTGACCAGTGCGATACAGAAAATGCTTTCCCTTGTAAATACGAAGAATCAAATATGGCACAAAATGTCAGGAATTTTTAATTCGATATATTTGTGAATAATATAATTTAAGAATAGAATTAAAAACATTCTTAAGATATGCGAAGTGTAACAATGGGGTCATTAAAAATAAGAAAAAGGTAGCTTATGAAAAAATGGGATATGAAAATAACAAATAGAAAGGAAAGGTATAAAAAATAATGAAAGGAGTTAAAGAAAGGAAAATGAAAAATATAACGCCCTCTAGGTAACTCAAGATCATGTGAGCGGTGACATTTCATCTATGAAAAATCCAAACAAACTACACTTAGAAATATTTGTTGAAGCTGTTCAAAAATTGTTGAAGCTGTTTAAAAGCTGTTGGAATTGTTAACACCTGTCCATTACCAGAACTAACATGAAGTTTTTCACGTTTCTAAATGTGACGTTATTATAGCTTGAATGACTTTGAATCTTGAAACGGACCTCCAGTAGAAAAGGTATGGAATTTTCAGGTAGAATCTGAATAGCTTAGCTAGTCTTTTACACACTAGGACAATGGATGTCCTCTAGGAAACCAGAATATCACAGATCTTATCTATCGTACAACCGATTTTCAGTGCAGTGCATTGAATATTTTTTCAAGAACTGTAGTAAAACATCGTTATAAACCTTCAAAGGCCGGCTGGACGAGGTCCATCATTCAACCAATTGTAAATGCAATGCATTGCAATATTATAATGCATTCAAGGACAAAATTATCATTCTTTATTTGTTTTGTAGGCAATACTTCTAAATCGATTTACATATCTCCACGCTTAAAAAAATTGTATATTTATCTATTAGTCGTTACAAAAATAGCTATAAAATGTGCAGATATTCGAGAAAGCACATTGTAATCATTTTTTCATCATCCGTAGGGCGATGTTCTGGAAAGCTTGTTCCAGAATAGGGCTGAAAGGAACGTTGCGTGCCCTCATCGCCTGCGTACGAAGGTAATTTGACGAAAGTAGTCGGCTTTTCGTTCATTTAATTTGCCATACGCAGCAACGTGAACGTAGTACTCGTTTAAAACGATCACCTGCGGAGTCATAAGGTAAATATATCGGTCTCGTTTTTGTCACTTCCGCGTCTATTTATGAAGCTGGGGGGAGGAGGACAGATGTACGTATTAAAAGTATAACATGGACACTTATTCTAAATGACGTGTAACGTCTGTCTCATAAAAAAATCATCAACAGATACATTGGAAAAGTTGCACTTTATGTTATTATTACAACATTACTTGCAGTAGTGTTACATACAGGTTCTGGACGAAAAGAAAAATGCGTATCATATGTAATACCTTCCAATATGCCTATTAAATTTGTATCCAGAAACGTAAATGTTATTTATAACTGATAAATCAAAACCCACATTTTTTCCTATTACTCTTAAAAATTTTTCATACACGGACTCCTTTAACATCAAAACATGACTTTTCAAATTTGTTTATTATTTGAACGCTCTCGATTAGCGACATAAATTGTTTTTCCTACTGCAATATAGAAGTGGTAATAAAACTGTAATTGGCTTTAATAAACGCCAACTGCCGAGGTATTTCTTTACTCGAATACATCTTTTGGGCGTCTATCACAGATTGTGCATCCCTATCAAGATCCGTAATAATTGTCTTTATTCCTTCATAATGATTTGCATGAAAAATAGCAGCCTCCAACCACGTTCCACATCGTGTGATTACTGGTTGTGGAGGCAGCGGAACACCGGGTAGATGTTTGTAAAACTGAACTCGTAATGGGGCCTTTAAAAATATTTTCTTAACACTACTAATTAAAGTATTTACTAAGGGAAAATTGTTTCTGACTTCTTCTGCAATACGATTTAGTCCGTGCGCCAAGCAAGTTGTGTGAATTAAATTTGGATAAAAGATTTTCAAGTTGAAAGCTGCCTTCACCATGTATGGTGCAGAATCCGTAAAAAACAATAGAATTTTTTCTGTTGGAATCGATTACGGTAAGAAGAAAGTTGCCGCCAGTTCTTCCTGTATAAACCTTATTATTATCAAATTATTTGCCTTTTTCAACCATTTGGATGAAATTAATTAGGATTTTGCTGGAACCGATACGTTAAGGATACCAATCATTAAATGAACTATGTATCGGCCGACACTATCGGTAGTTTCATCTACGCATATATAAAGATAATTGTTTGCAACAACCTTCTTAATACTACTCAATGTTTCTGCGTAGATACAGCGAATATAATATTTTCGTAACGTGCTCTCGTGGGAATGTTATGTTTGCTGATGTACTTTTGCAAAAATAACTTAACATTTAAATTATTTAATTTATGTAGTGGAATATCTGCCGACACAAACATTTGACACAAATCTTCATTAAATTGTTCTTGTTCCGATTTATGCTCTAAGCCTAATAATAAGTCTAAGAGTCGCATTTTTACGTAGCCCAAGATTGGTACTGTTTTCATTTCTTTATTTTCCGATTTCTAATTCTGTCCTTTCGTGGACGGCTATTTTCTCAAATATTTTATTTCTGTGTCTGTACCTTTTTTGTTTTTCGCTTAACACCCATGGTCGTTAGAGCAATTTGTATACGCCCACTAAACAAGTTAAAAATCTTGATTTTCGTTTTTCTATGTATTTATTTTCGGTTTATGAAATTTATATTCATTGCATAATGCAGATACGAGGGCGATTCGTAAAGTAAGTTCTGTTTGGTTATTAAAAAAATATCAACACGGATGTTTTTATTATGTACAATTGAAAGCTACTACTTTCAGCTATTTTTCTAGTTGTCATTAAGATTGAGACATTTGTCATAGTGATGAACCAGCTTTTTAATACCCTCTTCATTGAATTCTGCCGCCTGCGAATTAAGCCATGCTGTAATACCGTACTTACGCTTTTCATGGCTCTCAAACCGTTGGCCCCCAATTCATCTGTTCATGTTAGAAAAGAGATGGTAGTCGCTCTTTGTTTTATGGTCTTTGGTAAGAAGTTTTTAGCACCCGTCGTGAACAAAATTTGTAGTAACCTAAATGTTTAGTAGCAACCCTGTATAAAACTGTACGTGAAATTTCAGGGGAAAAGGCATTTAGTTCTGTCATTGTGAATCGCCAATTTTCTCGAATTTTTTTTTCGATATTACCCACAAGTTGATTCGTCACAATAGTTGGTCTTCCATTCCGTTCTTTATCATGAACATTAGCTCGTCCTACTCGAAAGATACGGCATCATCTTCTAACCATACTGTCACTTATGACATTTTCACCGTAAACGGAACAAAGTTGTTTAGATTCATCGTATATCTCAGCAGCCTTTATTTTCTTTGCACACAGAAATCGGATAACAACACACAATTCACAGTAGGCGGGAATTTCAGTTGCAGCAGCCATTTTAAATGACCAAAATAGTACGAAAGAATTTTCGAACGATTCTCTCACTAGCACTGTTAGACTTGCATTGAACCAGACTATACCCCGGCGCTGTGATCGCGTCAGTATTCCCACTCCTTATGCTTGTTGCGCTGGTTTTAGTATAACACATTCTGTCTGTCTATTTATATCCTGTTTTTCTTCTGTGGCAGCTATAACTATAGTTCTTTTCTTTGTATACCGTAATTCCATATTGCAAAGAACAAATATCATTACACTAATATTGGATATTCTTTAATTTAATTATATTTTGTGTGGCTAAAGAAACTAGAATTAGAGCGTTATTGATATTTTGCAAATAAAATACATTTTTGTATGATACATTGTAACGAGTTATCGAAAAAATTCATAATTGGAGTAGACTGTGAAATTGGGTTGATACTTTAACCACTTCCACATAATGACACATTACTTGATGCTTGACAGTTTCATTTGGTTTCATTGTAAAAAAAGGTTATGGCATTGAAATTATACTAGAACAAAAAAGAAAACAAATAATTTATTAAATTTAATTGAATCGGCCGATACTTGCTGGAAATCCATTATATGTAAATGGAATTTAAGTAAAACACTTATACTAATTTCCAGTATATATTACACTTTATTATATATTAATAAATAGATGACATGTTTCGCTACGATGTAGCTTCTTCGGATCATATATTACTACTAGTAGTAATATAAGATCATATATTACTACTAGTAGTAATATAAGATCCGAAGAAGCTACATCGTAGCGAAACATGTCATCTATTTATTAATATATAATAAAGTGTAATATATACTGGAAATTAGTATAAGTGTTTTACTTAAATCCCATTTACAAATAATTTATTTAATATCGAAATCATAATCAAAATTTACATATAGCTACAGAAGTTGTTGAAAATGTTGTCCATTTACATCTAAACACAAACAATTTTCTTAATAAGAGTTTTGAAAAATTTGACAGAAACTTATAGTTTCAATGTCAAATAATAAATGTCATTATTTGGAAGTGGTTAAAGTACCAACCCAATTTCACAGTCTACTCCAATTATGAATTTTTTCGATGGCTCGTTATGAATTCTCCCTAAAATACAAAGTATACAAAATATGTTAGCTATAGATATGTATATATGAACGGTCGTTTTTATTTTCCTGGACTAGACATTTTTCAATTTTAATTAAATTTTTCATTATAGTGTTTTATTTTCATACATGCCTTAGTAACGATTTTGACAATTTACAAAACAATTGCAGCAGTATTAGTTTTAATATCTGTCAGTTTGTGTTGTCACATATCAAAGTGCACAAACTTGAATATCGAGCAGTTATAAAATTCTTGACAAGACAAGGAAAATCTCCAAAAATTATTCGTGAAGAAATGTTTTCTGTATACGGGGCTGATTGTACTTCAAAGTCGACTATTTGCGAATGGTCAAAATTGTTTAAATATGGCTGAGAATCACTGGATGATGATCACCGATGTTATTGAAAAAACCATGTGTTTGATACTGGAGGATGCAAGATTAAAGAAGCGACAATTAGCAGCTTCATTGGGAGTTTCAGAAAGCACGGTTTTCAGAATTCTACACGAATACCTTGGAACGACAAAAGTTAGTGCCAGATGGGTTCCGCGAATGCTTTCGCCATTCCAAATGCGTGTGTGGATGGAGACGTGTGAACAATTTTTGTCGCTTCGTGGAGACGAACCAGGTATAATTATCTCAATCGACTTGTCACCGCAGATGGGACATGGGTCTATCATTTTGACCCTGAGTCAAAACAAGAATCAGTGCAGTGCCATATTAAGTGTTCTAGCCCCCCCCCAAGTTTAAAGTCACTCCTTCCGCAGGAAAAATAATGGCAACGATTTTTTGGAATTGTCAGGGAATACTGATAATTGATTATCTACGCAAGGGTAGTACGGTAACAGGGCAGTATTACGCAAGATTAATACATCGCCTAAGAAATTCTATCTAAGAATTCTCTCACGCAAGGTGTCCTGTTGCTTCACGATAATGCAACAGTCCACAAATCAAGTTTTGCAAAAGCTGCTCTTGCCGAATGTGGCGTCACAGAAATAGACCATCCACCTTATAGTCCAGATGTCGGTCCGTGCGACTATTTTTTGTTTCCTAATCTCAAAAGAACTCTAAGGGCAATAAAATTTATGGACGATGACGAACTTATAGCGGCCATTGAAATGTATTTTGCAGACAAATCAAACTAATTTTTTTATAATGGATTAGAGATGTTATTAAAACGATGTAATACTTGTATACAAAAGCCAGGGGCTATATTTAAAAATAAAAATTTATTGCTGTACGAAACTTGTTTTTCATGCCAAGTCCGGAAATATAAAAACGACCCCTCGTACGCATAACCAAGGTCAGAAACGTGTATTCCATAATGCATTATTAGTTTCTTAAATACAAGTTTGAAAGTTGTGCACATATTTATTTTAATATACCATGCTTACGTAAGACGTGTTGTGTGAATATTAAAAATTGAAACCTCATTTCTTTTCATGACGACGCGATGTGGGTGTATTTGAATAGGGAATTATTCAGAGTTGGCGTGGCGTGGTTATTTTCATGCTGGGTTTTTCTAGATGGAGTCGTATACAATATGAAATTTTGTAAAGTCACCCAGGAATAGTTTTCACATTAATCTGAAGTTATACATAATAAAAATAATAAAGGATAAGATTATATTATATATAATCGATAAAGCCTTCTTATACCCGAAGGTGTTAAGGAAGATAAGATAAGATAAGGAAGATTATAAAGACGTTAAAAAATATGTGCGAATGCATTATAAGTTCTTATTAATTATTGAAATTGAAACTATGTTGAAATAATAGAAGCCCTAATCGTCACATCAGAATAGAAATGGAAATATTAGCAAAAACCATAAATTTTAAAATAACCCTGAGAGTTTGTATTTAATTAATAGTTAAATCGGAAAGAATTATAGTATCATTGTCTTATATGTTATTAGATAAATTTTGCAACACGATTGCCTTACCGCATACAGTCAAAGCATAAAAAAGAAAAGATACCTCAATCGTAACGGAAAAAGTGCGAAATGTATGCAAAAGTGCATTGAACATCATGGAAAATATTTTTAAAAACAATAAATCCATTTCGTCATTTCATCGATAAAATTTGTTTTTGTTTTTTATTCCGGATATACGAGGTGCTACCCAGAAATTTCTGGAATGTGAAACAAAAAATAAATTCTTACAACTTATTCACAGCTATCGCCTTCAAAGTACTCCTTTTCGCTTAAATACACCGATCCCAGCGATCACGGCGCTCCTCGAGCTTCAGTTTCAACTGCGGTAACAGGAAGAAGTCACAAGAGGCGAGATCTGGAGAGTAGGTAGGGTGGGGTAAAGGTTAGAAACTGACGCACAAGTGACGCGTGGTCGTGGTGTAGGATCTACAAATTGTTGCGCCAGTTGCTAGCTTGCTTGCGTCGATTGTTACAAATGTTACAGTCTGACAAATGTCATGGATTGTTCTCCTTCCATCTTACAAGATTGTTTTCCTTCGGTCTTGCAGGATAGCATCACGCACTTTTGCCACATTTTGTGGCGTGTTTTCCGTCGAAGGACGACCGGAACGCTCATCATTATCATCAATAACACAGGTCTACAGTGATTTTGATGTTTGAAAGCTGTTTGCTAATTTGTATATGTTTGGGGGCCCTTATTCCAAAAAACGCCATATTTTTGCTCTATCACGTAATTTTTTTTTATAGCGCTCTATATCTTAAAAATGTTAATTTATTAATATACATACCTATGACAAGAATATGTTTGTTCCATGTTAGGCATGATTTTTAAATGAATTGATTTTTATGAAATTAAATGTGATTTGGCAACACTGGTCAATATTAGATTTCTCAGCAAAGCAACAGAGTCGGCGCAGAAGCGTCAATAAAACGTTGAAACCTGCTTATGTGCAGTTTGGTTGTGTTAGTCGTCATGCTACTGTGTCCGCGCGCTTGTTGTCTTCGTTGTTGCGTATTTTGAGTGTTCTAGAACGTATAAATATGGAAAGAAGACATTGTGTGAACAATCCGAATAACTTTTGTTATATCTGTGGTAGTTATGTCGTAGTAAAGCAGAGGCAAACTATAACTTCGTTTGTGATAAATGTATACCACGCTTATTTTGGTGTAAAAATTGGCGACCAAGACAAGTTCTGGGCTCCTCATACTGTTTGTTCCGTTTGCGTTGAAGCATTAAGAAACTGGAAAAAAGGTAGGAAGAAATGTTTAAGCTTTGGTGTTCCTATAGTATGGCGAGAGCCTAGAAATCACAGTGATGATTGTTATTTTTGTTCGTGTAATGTTCAAGGATTCAACAGAAAAAATAAGAAACAAATTGTGTATCCCAATCTTGATTCTGCTATTCGACCAGTTCCTCATGGACCAGATGTACCGATACCTACCGCCCCAAAAGCACTAGAAAACGTCATATCGTCAGAATCAGAGGAATCTAATTGCGACCCAGATGACTCAGATTTCACACCAGATTTCAGAGAGCCCGAAGTGTTTAACCAGAGCGAACTAAATGATTTAATTAGAGATTTGCACCTTCCAAAGGTTGCATCCGAATTGTTAGCCTCCCGACTTCGTGAGAAACATTTACTGGCACCTGGCGTCACATCAAGCTTTTACCGGGATCGCGAAAAAGAGTTATGTCAATATTTTACTCAAGTGTGCTAGTGTATTGCAACAATATTCCTGACTTAATTTCAAAATTAGGAAATGTGCAGTATGTAAAAGAAGAATGGCGCCTGTTTATTGACTCAAGTAAGCGTAGTTTAAAAGGCGTTTTATTGCACAATGGTAACGAGCTGGCCTCGGTTCCCGTTGCCCATTCGGTACATTTAATGGAAACGTATGAAAATTTTGAACTTCTTTTAAAGAAAATAAACTACCAAGAACATCAGTGGATGCTTTGTGGTGACCTTAAAGTGCTGTCCATGCTACTAGGACAACAAGGAGGTTATACAAAATTTCCATGCTTTATTTGTGAGTGGGATAGTCGAGCAAGGGATAGATATTGGACTCAAATAGAATGGCGCTCTAGAACAAGCCTTACACCTGGTAGCAAAAATGTATTAAGAGACAGCTTGGTTGACCCCAAAAAAGTTTTACTGCCTCCTCTCCATATCAAACTTGGCTTGATGAAGCAGTTTGTTAAAGCCCTAGACAAAAATGGACAGGGTTTTAAATATTTGTGCGAGACATTTCCAGCCTTATCCGATGCCAAGTTAAAAGAAGGTATTTTTGTTGGGCCGCAGATAAGAACATTATGCAAAGACAAGGATTTTCAAAACACAATGACCAATGTCGAGAAAAACGCCTGGGTTTCATTTAATGAAGTAATTGATAAGTTTCTTGGGAACTCTAAGGACGAAAACTACGAAAATATTGTTCAAAATATGTTACAACACTTTACATTCATCGTCTAGGTTGTAATATGAGTTTGAAAGTGCATTTCCTGTTTTCACACTTGAACTATTTTCCTGAAAATCTTGCAGCAGTTAGCGAAGAACAGGGAGAGAGGTTTCACCAAGACATTAAGGAAATAGAACGGCGATACCAAGGCAGATGGAGCATAACGATGATGGCGGACTACTGCTGGATGTTAAAACGGGATATGCCCTTAAAAACATACAACCGAATGTCCGGACAACGCAGCTTTCTGGCAAAAAGACAAAGATTTCACTTAAAAAAGACTAAGTAAAGTATTTTTTTCCACTTTTTTAACTTGTATTCCACCTTTTTACTCAATAAACAAATTATTTTTTTTAGAAATATCGTTTTTTTTCATTTTTCAAATAAATGCATAGAATTTTTGAAATCAGCCTACCAAAATTATATAAAATCAGTTTTAAAAATAAAAACATCTGTCAAAAAGTTTAATTTTGTAGACCTGTGTAATCGACACATGTCCATTTTTATAACAGTTGTACCAAAAGTTTGTTTAAGTATTTTCAGAATTTCCGCTGCTGTTTTATCAAGTTTGAAGCAGAGTTTGATGGGCGTTCTTCTTTCACATGAGACATTGTGGTGTCGCAGAATAAACTCAAACACAACCCAACAAATATAATCATCTAGTACTGTTTGATAGAGTGAGATTTACTATAGACCTAGTTCACACCATCTAGCGCTATAGAGCCGTACTACCAGACCTTCGCACGCTACTTTAAAATTCCGGGAATTTTTGTGTTGCACCTTGTTTAAATAGCAACCCTCGTAGATAGATTTATACATGAAACGTTAAAGTTTTATTCTACTTTGTATCAGTTTAAGCAGAAAATAAATTTTATATAGTCGTCTTAATTCGATTGCAGATGTTCCACAACGTTGGAAGCTTTTCTTAGTTATTTATCTCGACTTACTTACGTAATCTTCTTTTAGTGAGTTATAGAACCTATGCATTTATGCCTACATGAAACATTTTATACTTTTATATTTTATATCAAAATTGCCAAAAGTTACAGAATATTTCGCCCCCGGCTAATAATAGTAACAGCAACTCCTAATACGCAGCGAATAGGAAAAATCCACCAAATTTCAATTAAACCGATCAGAATCACATGATCTATTTTTCTGTTGTTATTATTGCATAATAAACGAGAAGAGGCGATGAGCACACGTTGCATTAAATAATCAAATAGAAAAGCTAAAATTGTAAATATAGAACTTTTTGGTAAATACATACACCCAAAAAAATTGGATTAGGTGAGCAAACACAATTCAACGATGCAAATTATTGAATTTTAAATATTGCTGGCGGCCAATTACGCAAAACGGGCCGATGGAAAAATCGATTTCAATTTCGCAGTTCTGCGAAAATGAAAACAAAAAGTGGAATAGAAATGTGAGACATCTGAAGCGTTAACAACGTTTTACGTCACTGGAGGCGGCGTGACGTAATACGGTGGCGACGACCCAGTTTTCCGTAAAAGAGATGCAATGTTCGAAGGCCATTCACACTAAACATTGAATGGCCGGAGCAGTACGGAAACGCTAGTGTGAATTCACCGGCAATAGTGGAGTTGCGGCGTGATAATTTAACAGCCTACCTTAGGCCTCATAAATATTAATGGTGTCCTTTAAACGTAAAATACATACATGAAAAGGGAATGACTAAAAATGCTGTTGGTGCCTTTTCAATGTACGACACTAGTAATTAAGGAATGTTAAACAGTAAACACAGATCTCATTTATGAAGGTATTGATCCAAAGTATTTGAAAAACATTTTATTGGAAGCACATGTTTTTAAATAAATACGCTTAATACAGTGGTGGCAAAGAATCTGGAAACAGGGAAAGTCATCAGGAAGTTTTACAATTAATACAACGTTCAGAGACGTGTTAATACATTGAACACATAGAAAAGGTGTGAAAATAGAAGTGAACAGAATAGATATACAGTATGCGACAAAACTAGTCGTACTTCATTGCATTTGAGAGGAGCATGTTTAAAAAATTATATTTTTGGTGAGGTTTACGCACATATTTCAATATAAATCAAGACTGCCACATAGTGTTATCTCGAAAAAGTAACTATTCAGTACATTAGTATTCATTACACGAGTGGACCCGAAGTAACGATTACCTATTTGAAAACGTAATCCTTACTTTCGAATTTGAATACTTTCGGTACATATCGTTATATTCGTATTTGGTTACTTTTCGTACATATCTATTGTTGCACTCGTATTTGATTACTTTAGGTACATATCGTTATATTCGTGTTTGATTACTTTCGGTACATATCGTTACATTCGAATTTAATTACTTTTGGTACATATCGTTACCTGCGTGCTTGCTGTATCCTCAGACACAAGTGTTCAGTGAAGTAAGAAAGGTGTGTTTATTTAAAGATAAATCTTTATCTTTGTTTGAGTAATTTCGGTTTTTGTTTTTCGATTTAATTGTGTTTTTGTGCTAGCTTAAATCATTACCGATTTATTTACGAGTTTGTGAATCTCGTAGTTGATTTTTAACACTTTCTTACTCATGTGTCTCGAGTATATGAATATATATTTTTTACGTAAGTAATATATTTTATAAAAGATATCTTATTTTTATATTGAACGAATTGAATATTGTAATTTTTCTATTGTATTATTATTATCGTTCTGAAATTTAATCTTAGTTATTTGATATAAATGACAAAGGTTTTTTAAAATTTCTGGTATAAAAAAAAACATTTCTGTAAATGTAAAATTTTGGTACGCTTGGGATATCAAAAGCATTTTTTTTTACATGTGGTTGCACATGCGTTAGAGTTTGTTTCGGTCTGTCAAATAGTTTATTTTGATTTTGTTTCTTGTGGGAGAAATTAAAAAGCATCTTTGTAATTTATTAGTTTAAATTTTGATCGGAAGTCATAAAGGTTTTTGATCGCATGCTGCGGTCATTTCCATGCGTTATTTTTACCTTTATAATATTGTTAAATGAGGCAATATTAATCTTTATACTTTATAAAGATAAAATTTTTTTTTCTTTTTTTTATTTTTGTATTAAAGTTTCATTTAAATTTTATTGTGTTTATTATTATTTAACCTTATTTCAAGAAAACAAGTAACTTAAAGATATT
The DNA here is from genome assembly GCA_935421215.2 of Melolontha melolontha. Taxonomy (NCBI): domain Eukaryota; kingdom Metazoa; phylum Arthropoda; class Insecta; order Coleoptera; family Scarabaeidae; genus Melolontha; species Melolontha melolontha. The sequence goes on along the minus strand of OW285243.1, from coordinate 76,237,223 downwards.
ACTATATTTTTTATCAAATAAATTTTGAGTGGCGCTCAACTAAATTAATCTTTTGTCCACATTTCCGATTGGAACCCTGGGAGGAAAGCAGTACCATTTTGAAAGTAAACCGACTGAGATCCTAGCTGGATAGATTTGTCGAGAATTGTGAATAAGCAAATTTCAAAATCACAATTCGAAGCAATATGTATTATATGTATATAGTATAAATCTATGGGTACAAGATACCATATTCATGGATTATCTATACTCTGTAGCATATAGTTTCTCAACTTGGGGGTGGCGGTAATATTGAAGGAAAGTCGCGAAATAGCTTTAACAATAATGAAAAATCATTTAGTATAAACATTTTACTTACAATAAGTACACATGCAAAGAAAAGAAATTAACGTGATGGTTGTATTTGTTTTTCATTTAAAAGTTTCTCCATATGTTAGAAACACACAAAAGCAAATTGTTTTCGAGTGATAAGAGACGATTCCTGTATTTAGTTTTTAGCGCCACCATAGACAAAAAACCCTTTCACAGAGATAAGACGTAGTAAAAAGAATGAGGAAGAAAGGGATTAATATTTTCAATGCTTCTGTGACTAAATTTCCATATTCATTTCGTCGAGCAAGCCAAAACGTATTTAAAATCTTCAGATGTAAATAGCAGTTGCAGCATTTCGTCGGCAGACATTTTAATGAGCAGGTCCTGAATCTCAACTGGTAACTTAGCAGCAGCGGCAACAACGTTTTCACTAAACGGATTCAGTACCCATCTCTTCGAGAAATCAATTTAATCTTCCGGGAAATACTTCGTCGAGTTTTTTGCTCACGCAAATGCATCTTCATGCAATCCAAACTGTTGTGGATAATAGTGTCGTGTTCATTCAAATTTTTGTTAATATAATAAGTGAGTGGGAACATATCCAAATTTTTGCTTTGAAGGTGAATAATCCAGAAATCAAACTTCTTAATAAATGCATAAACTTTGTCTGTCATTAATAAAACGTTTTTATCACGTCCTTGAAAATTCACTCTCAAGTAGTTTAAATGCAAAAATACATCAGCTAACTAAGCCAACAACAAGATACACTCTTTATTCTGTAAAAACATTGAGAATGGCGTTTGTTTATTTAAAAAAAAATATTATTCATTCATCTCGCAATTCCAATATCCTAGTTAATAGTTTCCCGCGCGACAACCATCTAACATCTGTAAGGAAAAGAAAATATTTTTTATTTTCTCCAATTTCATCGCATACTTTATCAAACAGCATGTTCTGTAATCGGCGGCTTTTAATAAAATTAACCATTTTTACAGCTTCACAAAGAATTTGATTGGGATTTTCCAGCATGTTTCTTTTGCGACAAGAGCATGTCTGTGAAGAAAGCAGTGCCTCCGTTCAGCCCTTGGTATATAAAGATCTTTTAGTATTTTCAGTAATCTACTGTTCTTTCCTGTTATGGTCTTTGCACCATCACTGCATACTGCAATACATTTTGCCCAATCTGTTAGGATAGTTTCTACTACCTTCTTAAAAAACATCAAAAAGACAATACTAAAAAATTCACTGAAAATCACTTGCTGAATTATCTGTTCGCAAACATCGGCGGCCATGTCATCGATTTGCTTTGATATTGTGTCGTTAGAAAGTGGATTTTTTTTCAATTTTTTTACTTCTTCCGCACCTGTTAAAACACGAACGATATGAATTGTAGCAGGCAGTATGGGGTTTTCGGTGATTGTATGGGGTTTGGAAATCTTAGCTACATTTATTGCTACAAGATAAGATGCTTTAAGTACACTTTTATCAGTACGACTTGACTTACAAATAGAAGTTTGTTGATTTTTTAAGGCATGTAATTTTCTTTCGAAAAATTTCAAGGATTTGATTTTATGAGCCGGATGTTTAGTTTCTAAGTGTCGAACTAATTTTGATGGCTTCGCGTTTTCATCGGAGAGAACTTGAAAGCAAACAACGCACTGTGACTTTCCATCCAATGAGGTAAATCCATAATTTAAATAACTGTCATTGTACAAACTTGTTTTTTACCAACCCATTGATAGGATGTAGATGGCCCACTTCGTTTTTTTCACAAATTTATTCATTTTGAATAGGTAATTAAAAAAAATCCGTTTCACGAATTTGTTTGTTTCACACTAAAATAAAAGCACCAGACGCACGCTTCGCACTCGAAACTTAACTGAAGTTGTGCGTCTCTTTTATACTGGTGACTGATGACAGTACGACTTGTTCAAACGCATCCATATGCATGTTCAAACATGCTCTCACAGCGAGTATTGTAGAAGGAGACGAAATTACAAAGAGCACGTGCACATCAAGGTGGAACTTGTAAATTCCTCATGTATGTACACGTCATAGGCACGCCATATAGCATGTTCATAGCCGTCGCAATAAATGCAGCTACCTAAAATAATAGGGGGTTCGAGAAATATTAATACATTTCAATACATTTTACATACAGTTACTATTTGGGGGGTTGCGGAGCTATGAAGGTAGACAATCGCTGCTCTATTGCATACCTCTTAAATATAAACAAAGAATTTTGCAATCCAATTTACTTGCGTAATTATAAAATTCAGATATACAGAGTGTACCGCCAATTTAATTTACAATGTGGCTATTAATTTACAGTACAGTAAATATACGATGTATAATTACTCTTCAAAACTATGTTTATGTATTCGAAGAAAAAGTTTTAAAATAGTCCGAAAATTTTCGTTACATTCATAAGTAAGGGGGTTATTCTTGTTAATTTTGATCATGCACTACGAATCTATGGCAAGGAGAAACACGTCTGCATGTCTCGATAGCAATTCACACAAATATGAACTTGTATTGTGTTCCCCACCCCTGATTTTTAATAATGTCTTTATATTTTTAAAAATGTTTATACACTCAGGTGCAAAAAAAAACTGGCGACCTATATTTTTTTTGAAAATCGGCTATGTTTGTTTGTTATTTTGGCTTTTAGATTACACTTTTGATTTTTTATCGACAAAGGACTTCCTCCTGGACTATTTAAAAAACAATATGATATTTATTCTAGTCTTAATAAACAGCAACACAAACAAATAAAAAGTATGTATATACGTAACAAACTTTATGTTAACAGCAATACATTCAAAATTTATGTTAACAGCAATACATTTTAGAGGTACAGAAAACTAAAATTAAAACTTGAAATGGACTTCAATATTTCGTGTTGCCTCCTCTTGACCTAGTTACAGGTTGCATACGGCGTGGAATACCAGTAATGAGCTCACGAATTGCATTCTGCAGAATATTCTCCCATCCTTTTTGAGGAGCTACATAAAGCTCGTTTATTGTGGTTGGTGTTATTGCACGAGATCTAATGCGTTTACCTATCATGTCTCAAACATGCTCTATAGGATTTGCATCCGGAGAACATGCTGGCCAGTTGATTTTTCGAATGCGAACTTCTGCCAAGTATTTACCGACGCATCTCGCAGAATGTTGTCTCGCGTTATCCAGCATCAGGACAAAGTCATCACTAAAGACGGCAGACTATGTGCCCGAACAGTAGCGTGATGTGGAGGGATCGAGTAGAGGCGTACGACGATCAATTCAGTTGCCGTTGAGACGTTGTAAGCGATACATTGTTAACACAATCGTGTTGAAAATGTCGGGAGTGCGTAGAAACAATGCATCGACTCGGTTGCATGCTAACGTAGTAAAGAAATTTTTACATCGGTTTCCCGATTTAATATATGACGGTACCGTAGTGAAATGTTTAGTTTGTGAAACAACTTTATTAACTTGGAAAGCAAGTCAGTGCCAAAGACATATAAATAGTGACAAACATAAATCGAATAATAGTGGACGCAGATCATATAATAAATTTGTGTGTGATTTAATAATGATGTTAATTGCGACCAATATACCAATGCAGAAAGTGGAACACCCAATGTTTCGTCAGTTTTGGAAGAAATACAATAAATCCTACATGGAAATTACCAGCAAGAAGTACGCTACGGAATTACGTACCGTCAGTGCGTGAGAGAATTGTAAATTGTACGAAAAATACGGTAAAAAAAAATTCCTGTGGTTAACAATAGACGAAACTACAGATATTAAAAAACAGTCCATCTTAGCCATTCTAGTACGGACGCTGACTCCGCAAGGACCTTCTCCTCCTTATTTACTAACCTGTAAACGAATGCAAGGGTGTACTGCCAGAGCGATATATGATGTATTAATAGAAACACTACACAAATTTGAGATTTTACCGAAGCAAGTGTTAATGTTAGTTACCGATGCTCTGCCAAGGTTATGTGTTCCACGGCAAACTTACTCAAAACGATTCAACCAAACCTGCTGCATGTCACATGTTTGCTTCACGCTTTACACCTTGTAACAAACACTATACGTACAACATATCCTGATGTGGATCAACTGATAGGACAAACGAAAGCGGTTTTTCTTAAATCTACGAAACGGATTCGGCTATTTCATTCGCTGTGTCCTGATATACCCGAGCCGCCGCAACCAATTCTTATACGATGGGGTACTTGGTTAGAAGCAGCATTTTATTATTATAAACATTTTGAAAAAATTAAATCAGTGATTTTACAACTAGATGCCAAAGAAGCAGCTGCAATACGGCTCAGCCAGGTTCAATTTAACAATCCTCAAGTTGCAGCAAATTTAAAAATTATTTACGACAGTTACGTTCCAATACTGGACGCAATAAAAAATTTACAGAACACTGCGCTGTCCTTATCGGACTCATTAGCAATTATTGACCACGTAAAACTAGTGCTGCATATCCTGGAAGATGAAAAAAGTGATTGTGTCCGTGAAAAATTTAACAGTGTATTAGATAAAAATGTAGATTTTACAAAATTAGGGCAACTTTTTACCAATACTGAAGATCCGTTGTACAGATACAAAGAGCGCTTTAACTATACAAATATAACATCTCTCAACGTCGAACAATCCTTCTCTGTATATAAACATATATATACGTCGCTACATACGAACCTTTCCGAGACTAATACAGATACATATATTATGGTGCAGTTTTTCCATCGCGCACATCCGCATTTTTTTGCAACAATGTAAACATGTTGGGTAAGTTATTTATGTTTTTTCTTAACGTTTTGTATAGGGATTCGATATATTTATTTTGAAGTAAGCGCACTGTTATTCTGCTAAACTCTCCACGCAACGCCACTGCTGGGGCACATAGTCTGCTGTCTTTAGTCATCACCAATAAATGGAGCGAATGGAACCACGTGATATGCCAAAACTTTCTCAATATATCGTTGTGCCGTCAGTGAGCCTCATCGATGAACTAATTCTAATTCTGTAGTGGTCTCCGTTGATATGCCTGCTTACACCATTACCGAACCTCTATTATGAATAAGCCTGGGGCTGAAAACACTGCTAATCGTTCCCCCGTTCGTCTTCATACTTGTTTCTGTCCGTTTGATGAATGGCGAGAGAACCTAGATTCAGCGGCAAACAGTGAATTATTCCATTGCTTAAGATTCCAGTTGATATGTTCGCGAGCAAATTGTAATCTCGCTACCTGGTGACATGGGAGTAACTTAGACCTAGTTGCTGGTCTGAAAGCTTTCAATCTAACTTCATGTAATCTTCGGTGAACTGTCCACTTACTTACATTTTTACCACGAAGCTCCAGAAGTCGATTTTTTTATCTGTCTGAGATCAAATAACGATCTCGTAGAGAATTAAGAAAAAGAAATCTGCTGTCTTGAGCGATAGTTTCGCGTTTTCTACCACTATCTCGCCTTTGTATGTTTGCACCAGTCTCCCCAAAACGTTGTAGCACTCTTTGAATAGTAGAACGACTAACGTTAAGTAACCGAGCCATATACCGTTGGTTTCGATCATCTTCCACGAGAGTTACTGTTGTAGTACAGTCTTCAGCACTTAAACCATAATTAACAACAATCTTCAGCACTTAGAACCACAATTAACAATTAGCTAGTCTGTCACATTAACAACAAATTCCCTAGCAACTGAAACATCCGTAAAAAATTGTTAAACACAGGCACTCTAATTTAATGAATGGATCGTGGAACGGTTGAATCTGAATTTTCTAACATGTTTATTGTTAATTTAAAACGAGACTAAGTACCTTAACTATTCTTCTGTCTATTTATAGTTCAGGAAGAAGTCCTTTGTCGATAAAATATCAAAAGTGTAAACGAAAAGCCAAAATAACAAACAGCCGATTTTCAATAAAGTTTTTTTGCATCTGATGTATTTTGAAAACTGATTGCTTCGAATTTATAAGTGTATTGATTGTAATAGGAAATATTTTTAAAAAGTTCAATAAAATTTTCCGAATGAAATATTGGGTTAAGTTTAAAATTAAGAATAGAACAAGGACTAGAAATAAATCTGTTCTTTTTCGTTAATATATTTTGATTACGCATTTGACACTAAGGCAGTAGATATTGATTTTCTTGGAGACTAAAATATTCAGTGTTTTTTAGTTATAATGTATTTCTCTTGTAAGTACTTAACATTTGTCCCAGTCTTCATGCGAGGTTTGACAGTGGTCACGTTAAATTTCTTATAAATCCATATTATACATGTATGTAGTAGTAAATTTCCAAAAATAAAAATGTACAAAATTCGTCATTGTCATTAATATTAATGTTTGAATACTTCGTTTTACAAATTTCGGCCATAAATAATAGCATTTAATGCCGGAATTTCAGTAAATAACTTATGACGTAAGTTAAACTAAATCACAGACGAAGAAAACAAGTCGATTTAGGTTACGAACCGGTACCAACTTAAATGATACAGATATCGATTTAATATACAGATATTTATATAAATACATACTGAAATAAAATTGTTTTATTTGCAAATAGCTCCGAAGAAAGAGATAGGCTTGACAGTAACAAAGTTGATGTTATCGATTTCTATTGTAATTTTATTACTTGAAGTCGATAATGTCGTTTTGATTGGAAGTAGACTATTGAAATCAATTTCCTGCATTACTAGAAAAGGTTTTGTTCGGATAAAAATAGCAATATATTAAATACATTAATACATATACACTACTGTTCTCAGAAGTTTGGCCAACTAGGGATGGAAAGAAAAATAACTATAAAAGAAAGTTTAAATTAAAATTAATGAAGTAAAAATTTTCATTTTTAAGCAATATTACTTACAATTACTTTCTACTTTATTGAGTTAAAATCCCATTACAATCCCACAAAATCCCATCGACACATAGTGTTTTCCTTGGATGGAATTGTAATACAATTGCAATTACAATTTGCAATACAATTCCATCCGAGGAAGACATTGTGTGTCGAAACAGTTTAAATGGGATTTTACATCAATAAAGTGGAAATTAAGCTTATTGATTTTTCATTTTTATTTTATTCATTATGAATTTCCATCAAGTAAAAGCTACTTCTATTAAAAAAAAAAATTAATTAAAATTTAATACTTAAGTAATTCTAAAAATCTAAAACTAAGGAGTAGCCTATCGGCTGGTTTCTTTTTGAACTATGTGTTATTTTGACATTGACAACACTAACGCGCTCAAAATATTGACAGATTTTTAGTATCAAACCTTCCTGGTACTAAATCGATTTACGCTGAACCAATGTTTGCAAATAATCGAAGCAGTGCGAATTTTGAAAAGAATTTTCATCGAAATAATACATCAACTGCGGTTGCTGTGAAAAAAGCTCGTGAGATTGGTATACTAATCGATAATACAAGTTACAGTGGAACCCTGATTAACCATGTGCGGTTAATCCGGGCGGCGGATTATCTGTCCATAAATTTATGATCGGCCAACCGCAGCCAGCAACAGCAGCTTGATAGCAGCCACGCTACTGTTTTAACGGTTGTTTTTCGGGGAAACTCAAGGGTTTCGCGGAAATAGTCGCGTTACGAACTGAAAACGAATGTGTAGTGTATAGTTTAGGTGACAAAATGCAGCGTAAGCGCAATATTTTGATTATAGAACAAAAAATCAATATTTTTAAACAATTTGAAAAGGGGGCAGGTGTTACACAACTGGTTAAAGAATATTATATAGGCAAGCAAACGGTATATTATGCAAATATTGTAAGGAAAAAAGGCGAATTACAAAGCTGTGTAGCTATTTCTGATAGACAAAAATTTCATAAATAGTTGAAAATTAAAAGAAACTTTTCTGCGTCTTCTGGTTGAGTGCACAGGTTTAAAAAGCGCCAGGGAATACGAGAATTAGCCATTCAATGGGGGACATTGAGTGCTGATGATGTAGCGTGTAGTGATGATGATAATGGTGACTGTATCATCAAAAGAAGTCATCAAGAAGCAAGAGATGCAGTGAATGTATTATTTGAATATTTTAACGAGCAACCTGAACCTAATGGTATTGACATTCTTCAGCTTAGAAAAATGAAGGAGTTTATAAGGGCTAGAATATACGAATCACCAAAGCAAAAACAAATTACTAATTTTTTCAAGTGTTAATTTAATTTAATTTTTTATTTAATTGCATAATGTCCATTTAATATCTACAACACTTTTTCTATTACTATGACAAATATTCTTATGTTTTCACTATAACCATAAATTTTTAATGATTTTTTTCTATATGTATTTGTCCAAATAAAAAAGATTAAAATGTAAATAACGATGTGCTTCAATTATCCGTGTTTTCGATTATCCGGCGAACTCCCGGTCCCGGCCGACCCAGATAACCGACGTTCTACTGTATCCTCGTGTTTGCGCAGCGTGCTCAATTGAGAATATTGCTGTTGTCAAAAATGTGCGCCAATTCTCGAAAATCTCAACTCGCCATGTCAACAACTGAATATTAGTTGTATTAGCCTGATGTGAATTCTCGAATTATTCGCTCACAAGGTCTAACTTGCTGCGACATTGAAGCAAAGTAACTATTCGCTTCATTATCGCTTCTCTGCTTGGGCTATAGAGTAACTGAAAATTAACGTCAATTTTGATAAAAAATAGTTTTCTCGAATGAGATGCATTTTTATTTTGGCGGCTATATAAACAAGCAACACTGGCCGTATTTTGGGGTCCGAAAACACAGTAGTTGTTGAAGCCAATACATCTTCAGCGCCTGTGATCGTTTGGTTTGTGGAATGGCGGCATTATTGGTCTATTTTTCTTGAAAGATGACTATGGCAACGGTGTTAGGCTCAACAGAGAGCGATACGGAGACATGCTAACTGATTTCTTTTGGACAGAAGTTGATGAATTGGATTTAGGCGAGTTCTGGTTTCAACAGGATGGCGCTATGTGCCACAGAAACGATACAACAATCGATATTTTGCAGACCAAGTTCAACAATCCTGTAATCAGCCGTTTAGGCGATGCGGCTTGACCTGACCTGTACGGAGCTGGGATTTGACGCTTTTGGATTTCTTTTTTTCCGTGAGGTGTTATTAATTATCAATGCTACTCTGATAATCTTGAACCCGTTCTGGCACCTTAGCTTTTGAGAACGTACTCAAAATATACTATTGGAATTTTGTACATAAGTAATTATTCCAAGAATTTATGCCTTTCTTCAATGAAGCCATAACACCTCAAAAGCAGATAACAAATGTCATTCTATGCGGTACTGCAGTATCATGCTTACCGCAAGTGTTGTTGATTTTTTTAAGTTTTATAAAATACTACCGCGCATAAAACTAATTGTTACGACGAGATGTTATTATAGTATGAGGATGGCTATGTAAGTCAGAAAATTAGTGAAAAATTAAATATTTCAAAATTTATGGTCAATAACACTATTTAAACTGCCGTAGTTTCCTTATAAAGTAAGGTATACACAAATTAAAAACAGGTTTTAATGTGTCCATCTTGTTCTTAAACAACAAGCAGCCTTTCCTCTATACTGTGGACAACATCGTGGGGTAAATTAACTGGAGTAGCTGCCACTTGTTATGAAATTGATTCTTTGAGCTGTTGGATAGTCGTAGGGTGACTTAAGAAACCTTTTATTTAAAGCAGCCCCATAGTCAATAATCTGCCGGATGAATATCTGGAGAACGCGCTGGCCCAGGATTGGGAAAGATTCTGCTTATGATAAGATTGCCGAAAGTGTTAATTAACAGACTTTTTACTGGAGTGGGAGGGGGTGCGCCATCTTGCATGAAGGTGATATTTTCACTATCATAATTGTGCAATCTGGATAATATAATTTCGCAGCATGGTAAAATATCGCCCATTTTCATTTTCCTCAAAAAAGTATGATTCTAAAATGAATCGGGATGTGAACCCAATCCACATGGTTACTTTCAAATTATAAATCCCTTGCTGAATTACAGTATGCTAATGATTTTCCGACCAAATCCTACAATTGTGCGTATTAACACCCCACTCAGTTGAAAATGCGCCTTGTCGGTCCATAAAACGTTATCCAACCACTGCGGAGTTTATTGAATTTGTGCTAATACACGAAGAGCAAAATCATACCTAACTGGTTTATTAGTTTCTTTAAGTTCAAATAAAACTTGCGTTTTATACGGATACATTTTTAGATGGCTTCTGAAAATTCGCCAAAACGTGGTGTAACTAATTTGGACACGTTTTGCAACTTGATTAGCGCTACATATTCGGTAGTTATTATTTCCGTCTATTTTTTCAGTCTCACGCAAAACTTCAGCAGAAGTAATATCATTCGCTACTTTAGGTCTTTCAGATTTTGCTTTATCAGTAGCGTAATCAGTTTCTTCAAATTTACGGATTAGCTTGCGGTAAGCCTGTAAAGTGCATGGCCCGTTTCTCAAGTTATTGTTTCTTCAGAATTTTCTTATGCCCGTTACTAAACTTCTTGCACATTCATAGTAGCACTGAACAAGACTTATACGATTTTGCAACGTCAAAACCATTTTTCACAGGGCGAATGTCTGTCAAATTCAGTAAAAAAGCTAACGTTTCTATTCGACAAACTTGTTGCCGTGGTAACCGAAATAAAAAATATACGAGTAAAACTCATCATTTTATGAACACAAATATTTTTTTATTTTGTGTATACTTTACTATTTAACGAAATAACGGCAATTTCAAAATGTAACTTACTTTTGAATAAGCCTTTACATGTATGAAGCGAGCAAATTACCCGTGATTGCATTGTATCAACAATGAAGCATGGAGGTGGTACCATCCTAGGATGAGGTTATTTTTCATTCCAGAAAATTGAAGAAGAGAATTCTGCGGTTCCATCTGGTTTACACTTAATTGAGTAAAACTTCACATTTATGCACAATAATTACCCAAAACACGTCGATTATTTGACACAACAAGGTGAAAACATTTTAGAAATTATGACTTAGAGGTCTCAAAGCAAAGATTTATTCTGTTAAGTTGTTGTAAGACGAACCTGATAGGACTGTGTGAAAAGCTGGTCTTACTTCGAACCAACAGCTTTGGAATACGCTTGAAAATAAGTAAATCAATATACTGGACGAAACAATCCCAAACTTGATTAGTAGAATGCCATGTATGTTGAAGTTCTCAATTCTAAAGGCGAATTTTTTCGACGAAAATCGAGCCTAATTAGTGGAAGATCATTAATTAATTTCATTATTATAATATATTTTATTTTGTAATTCATTTCTTTTGGAATTTTTTGTTTTTTTTATAATTTTTCTGTTTGGCCAAACTTCCGTGTAATGTATTTCCACAACTTTGTGTATGTATTACATATTGTAGCGATGCAAAAACAGAATTCTGAGAATAAGTATAAAATCTCTCATAATGTAAAAGGTTTATTTTATCAGGAAACGATAGTACTAGTATGTAGTCATACTGACACATTGTAATAAAGGATCTTGACAAATGGACGAAACCTGGCAATTTATTTATCCGTGTCTATATATCTAATAATGATGACACTGTGTGTTTCTTATCTTCATTATATTTGGATTTTACAGATGTTGAGACTACTTTGTTAAATAAAGCATATTTAATTCTTTAATAATATTTTTGTGTATTGGGTACAATACTATTATAACCATAACATTTTTAACAACTTTAATTAACTTATTATTTCAATTTTATCATAAACATAATAACTCTCAACTTGTAAATATGTAAGAGCGAAAGTGTAAACTTTTTCACAAATATTAATTCTTCAATACCTGATAATGCTATGTATCCCCAAACCTTCCTGTCCGTTCAAGTAATATTTTTTAGATATAATTAAGAAAGCAGTTGTCTTTATATAAATATATATCAACAAAAACAAAGTTGTTTATAGCCAGTGTCAGGAATAATGATAATGTAAATGCTATTGCTATTGCAAAGAGTTGAAGGATAAGTTCTGAGCGAGGTCATGTCTGAATTAAATATAGAAACTTACTCAGAAAATGCTAAGTAAATATCCCAATTCAATCATAATAGTTTTGTAGGTGTTTGTTAGAATATGTTAGTTAATGAAAAATATATGTCGTTTTAGAAAAAAAAAATAGTAAGAATTTTATTAAATTAGGATTTGAATAGCTTATTTTGTAAAATTTGATATATATATATATAGTAAATTCAAATTGTAGGCGATTTAAGGTCTGGTTTTACTTCAACAACTATATATTTAAAACAATCCTACAGGTACATGTTTCGGCTAATGATGCCTTTCTCAAGGAATACAAAATATAAATGACAGTATATTAATGTCATACATTTGTAGTTACTATGGATAAAATAATTCAAAGATACATTCCAATTTAATAATAATAAATCATGCCTTGGTATTTTAAAATGGATAAACAACAAAAACAGGGAAACACGAGACATGAGTTATTATTATGTATGCGCCCGTGGAGCGACTTAAGATGCAAAGCTGTCGGCATTCGCCTTAAACGAGAAGGAAAACCACGAAAACCTACTCGGACAACCAGACAGGAATCAAAACACGGAATAGTCAGCATGATAAGTAAATGTATAGATTTTTAAATAACATGAGATTATATAATTATATAACAGCAATATATTATGATGGTAAATTGCAGATCGTTACATAATTAAGTTAGAGTATATACTGCTTAAATTTTTTATATCACTTCTGTTGTTAATTGAGTTTTTTTCCTGTTTAATACTAATCATTTCTTTAATTTCCCTTTTCATTGTGTGTTGTTCTTTATCAATTATCTGTGTGTTTTCAAAATCAAAATGGTGATCGCGTTGTAGTTTGTGTGTAGATAAAGCAGTTTTGTCTGTTTTAGAGTATTTGTGGGCTTATATTCTTTTGTATAAATATTGTTTAGTTTGACCTATGTAGTAACTATCGCAATCGCGACATGGTATTTTATAGATGACATGTGTTTCTCGATTTTTTTTTCTATTTTAGGTTTAAGTTTTGTAAATAAATGTTTATTAGTATTACTAAGTTTATATGTAGTAGCTATATCATACTTTTTTAAAATGTATTTAATTTTTTCTGGTAGTTGTGGAACATATGGAATCGTGATATATGTTGTGTCATTGTTTAAATTGTTATTGGTGTCTGCAGTGTTGTATATTTGGTGGATTCTTTTTTTAATTGTTTGGTCTATAAGTTGTGGTGGATAATTATTATCTGTTAAAATTCACTATTGAAGAAGAAGTTAATAACAGAAGTTAATAATAATTTTCTTGATATTTCTTTAAGCAACCAAAATTGCATGTAAACTAACTAAATGACATCACGTTATTTAGTTTTTCAAAATAACCTATTCATATTATAGACAGGGTACTATTTACACAAATTGGTACAATAAACCCACAGCTTCTTTTCGCTATATGAATTACCACTCAAATACACCTACACATGTAGGATTGTTTTAAATATATAGTTTTTGAAGTAAAACCAGACCTTAAATCGCCTACAATTTGAATTTACCATAACATACTAAGGTCACGAAATAATTATCTATATATATATATATATATATATACAATACTTGTAGGAAACGCGAAAGATTGGGCAACCGAAAATTAGAAGTGGAATGTTCAAAGCAAATCAGAAATCTGAAATCTACGAAATAGAATGCCAATAAAATAAAACGTGTGTCAAAAAGACCTTCAATTTAGTAGGTACTGAGTAACTAGTACTTGCAAATTATTATAAGCCGCTTGCCTTTTATTTCTTTTATAACTATTTATCTAATGTCATTTTGACATTTGTCATTTTGTGACTAGCAGTATAATTTTTTCTTGCAAATATTTTTTTACTTAATAAACAATAATATTAAATAATGTACAAATTGCAAGAAAATATTTTTATTGTTGAAGCATATTTCCGAAGTGCACAATTTCTTAACGGAGAATGGTAATATTCCTACACGGAATGCAAGCGACAGTTTCACTTGCAGTGTCCTAATAGAGCTGTGGATAATACCGCTTTACATCATCGCATTCGTCTAGTCATGGAGGAGTTTTAGGCTACAGGATCCGTGTTAAAAGGCAAAAGTTCTGGTAGACCACGTACAAAGCAAAATATTGTTAAACACGTAGAAAACCTTGTTGGAGAAAACCCATATACATCAGTTCGTCGTTTATCAGGTCAAACGAAAGTATCTTCTAGTACCGTTCATAGAATTTTGAAACGTCGTTTACATATTGCTATGAATTGTGATATTAGATAAAGCTTATTCACAATTCACAACCAATGTGTCCAGCTTAGATACTCTGTCGATTTCTTTCTTTAAATGGGACTGCTTTCCTCTCCGGGTTTCCAATGGAAAACGTGGAAAAATAATTGTATTAATACCACAATCAGGCGCCACACAAAATTAAATTGTGAATATAGTTAGTTTTACTGAAGTTACTGTTAAGCACACAAGTAGAAAGGTAATTAAAAAGATATACACATCTTTACTCAAATGTACATATAAAAGAAAAAAAAGAAAAAAAATTCTTTATAAAGTATAAAGAATTTGTGTAATACAAACTTACACTTAGAGGTAAAAGAATTTGTTGAAAATGACAGCAAAACAAATCCAAACGTCCTCTGATTACACCCGAAGTATAATTACATCTAATAAATTGCAAAGATGTTTTTTAAATTTCACCCCAAATAAACAACTTCAAAAGATAAACAACCAGAACTGACAGACCGAAACAAATCTCTAACACATGCGCAGTCACATGTAACAAAAAATGCCCTTGACTCCAACGTGCAAAATTTGAAAGTTATAGAAAATTTTTTATATAGAAATTTTAAAATACGTTCTTTGTCATTTATATATATATATATATATATATATATATATATATATATATATATATATATTTAGTGTTTAAAGAATTTTGTTTTTCTTTTTTATTTTATTGGCCGTGTTTTAATATTAAAAATAATAGATTTTTATTTGTTTTAGCGACCTTTTATTGAATTTAGATGTTTGTTTGCGACGTTTCGACTTTTATCAATTCAGTCTTTTTCAAGCATCTGGAAACAAGAATCATTACAATGAACATGAGAACTGTGTTTGTTTTGTGTGATATAACAATTGAATTAACCATTTTAAATTTAACATTATATTAAGAAATGAATTACGGATTAGGTTAGTGTTTTACGTTGAAAATTAAATAACATTAAATTAAAATAGCTTAGAATGGTAGGGGGACATTTATGTGATTAATATCTGTATGAATTAATTGGAGACTTAACAAATATTAACAAATTTTAAGTTTAAAATTAGATTAAAGATGATTACAAATTGAGTTAACATTTAACGTTGAAACTTACATAAAATAAAAATAAGAATGGCTAAAATGAACAGGAAAGTTGAATTACAATACAATACGTAAAGGAACAAAGAAAGTCAAATCAAACTCACATTGTTGTTTTTTCTACACGGATACGCATTCATGTGCCACATGTGCTTGGACACCCAGGACCAATTTTCTTAAAACGAACATGCTTGTGCGGATTTTGTTAGTGAACTAATGCTTTAGTTTGCGGGGGTTTAATTTCTGTTTTTTGGAATGAGCATGGTAGTCAGGACCGTATTTAGGGGTATGTAATCATCTTTAATCTAATTTTAAACTTAAAATTTGTTAATATTTGTTAAGTCTCCAATTAATTCATACAGATATTAATCACATAAATGTCCCCCTACCATTCTAAGCTATTTTAATTTAATGTTATTTAATTTTCAACGTAAAACACTAACCTAATCCGTAATTCATTTCTTAATATAATGTTAAATTTAAAATGGTTAATTCAATTGTTATATCACACAAAACAAACACAGTTCTCATGTTCATTGTAATGATTCTTGTTTCCAGATGCTTGAAAAAGACTGAATTGATAAAAGTCGAAACGTCGCAAACAAACATCTAAATTCAATAAAAGGTCGCTAAAACCAATAAAAATCTATTATTTTTAATATATATATATATATATATATATATATATATATATATATATATATATATATATCTAAGATAAAATATATATCAAAGTATTAAAAGTAATTACTTACTTAAATGAAAAAATATTTTTTCACGAGACACCTTGAGTTAGAAGAACGTACAAAAATTAAACAACTACGAGTCCTGCACACTCGTAAATCAATCAGTATTGAAATCAATCACCAAAACTAATTAATAAAAATCACGAAGCTACAAATCTAAGATAAAAAAAAAAATCTTATAACACACGTCTTCACAACTCTGATAACAACATAAGTAAAAATAAAAATGAATCAAAATAAAATCTGCAATCATCGATAAATTCCATAATTGTACACTGGCATCCAAAATAAATGTCCAACGATAAAGAATGTTTTCAAATTGTTTGCGGGGAAAAGTCCATAGCAATATGTATGCCTACAAAGTATCGATTGTTCAACCCATGCGACTTCTTTCAAGAAAATTTAAATAATGATAAAATTCTTGATCTAAATGTTGTTTACTGATCAAGCATGGTTTCATTTAAGCGGGTTTGTAAATAAACAAAATTACAGAACATGATCTATAAACAACCCAAACAGTCACATCGAAGTTCCTTTACATCCTGTTAAAGTTGGAGTATGGTTAGCTGTATCTCGTTGTAGAAAAATAGGAAAAATATTTTTTTACAACGTTAACAGCCAACGATACCGAGAACAGTTATTAATACCATTTATAATTCAAGTGGAACGAGACGAATTCAATGGTGGTTATTTCCAGCAAAATGGGGCTACTGCACATACAACTCGTGAATATTTAGCATTTTTAGAATATTACTCCTCTGCTTATAACTCGATGAGGGAGAGTTATGAGCAGAGGTGTTTGGCCAGCGCCGTCGCCACATCTTACTTCATTAGATTTTTCTATTTTCAGATTGCTAAAAAATTAAGAATATAAGACAAGAATGAATAACTTAAATGACTTGATGAATACAATTACAATTAAATGTAATGAAATAACACCAAATTTATTGCAGAATATTTTTGACAACATGTCGTCGTATTGTATTATGCATTCGACAGAATGGTGACAATTTTGAACACTTATTATAAATTATAATAATTAAAATTTCTACAAATTATTTCCCTTGATTGTTGATTAATATCCCATCTTTCAAGCCTTCTTATTAAATAACTTAATAATCTAATTGTACTTGTTATTAATTTCATCACCATATCTTTCGGTGATAAATTTTTACAGTGACAGGTAGATAGATAACTTTCATAACATTTAATTTATAGGAGAAATTTATGGACAACTAAATGTAATTCTTTATGAAATACGTTGTCTATTGAAAAAGTTCAGGATTGTAAACTGGAAAATGGGGAAATTTTAGTTTCATTTCTCTTGGTAGATTTGCTTGACATAAACAAAATTGAACAGACAAAAGTAAATGAAGTTCGACGAGCAACAGCATGAAACTGCGTTGGTTAACTGGTTGTCTCCGTTTATCGCGAATTTATCAATGAGTAATAATGAGTCACTTTCAATTTGAAATTAAAGTAATTTCTCCAGTTTCAATTTGAAATTAAATTAATTTCTCCAAGGTATGGATTTAGGTTCGTCGACGACATGTTAAGAGATTTATAACCGTGTAGTCAAATTATAGCCTTTAGCAAAAAAGGGCCACATTTTGCTAAACTTTCTTATCCATCGGTTGCTAACCTTTCGCTAACGAAAGGTACATATGAAAGAGGACTTAATAAATTGATAGCAAGACACAATTTGTATCGGAGATAAAAAGTTAATTGATAAATTTAAATTAAAGAGACTTCGTGATTCGAGTCTGTGCGTGTTAATCTATTCACACGACTATAAAAAATCTAAAATTTTAAATTGCATTTAAACGCTGAAGATTAAAGTTGTAGCAAACCAGAAATCTGGAATCTACGAAACAGGATGCCTAGATTGCAGGATATAATATGTTGGTCAAACAAAATTTTAACCAGCTACAAAAAACATTTAGCGTCTATTAGACTTCATGTGGTTGATATGGCTAGATTTACCTTTCCTAGAAGCTGACTGTAACAAGCTGAATTAATCATTTTCTTTTCTTCAAGAAAATCAGCTTGAGTGACGTCATTCCATGTTAACATTCTTAATTTCTGGGATATAATGGTGTAGCCAGGTCTCATTTTTTTCAGATCTTAAGTAGTTTCTGCTGTTCTGCGAAAAGTTGTTTTGGAACACACCTGGCGTTAACTTTACTAAGTTTAAGCTTGTCGTGGACAATAGGGTTAACATTGCCAACATTAGTGTTTTACAATACTAGCAATTTCCTTCATAGATATTCGCCTATTGCTTCGCCTGGTCAACTTCTTGAATGTTCCCAAAATTCACAGTAGACGCTGGGTGGGCAGCCTGCGGAAAATTTAACACGCGTTCACAACTGTTATGGAAGGGTTTACATCACTCAAAGGCTGTTCTGAGTGATAAACACTCTTCTACAAACTGTTTATGAAGTCTCTGATGAATATCAGTTACTTTTGACAGAATTCGACACATTGTTTCACGACATTGTGAATACAACTGACAATATTGGACACGATCAAGTTGCAGTTGTTTATGGCGTTAGCTAACATCCTTACTTCGATGAATATAAAAATGCAAATCAAATTTTAATTGCCCTCGGAATATAAAATTTAATATTCTTAACTTTACTTTCTTTACTATACTTTAAATAATATTTATGCTTGAATGAATTTATATCGTTGATTTAATCTGTTTAATGAGTTGTTTTAAATACCTACGTATGTAGATAAAAAATTAGTGAATTAGTGAAAATTTGAACAGAAATAATCAGATAAAACATTTAATTATATCATATACGTTAAATTTGTACATTTATTATACAAATTACTCTGTATATTTGAAAATTATCTTTTATAAAATGAGTATTATTTTGTTTATTCTTTTGAAGTAATCAGCAAATATCCGTTTACAATTACACTAATTCGATTATCCAGCCGGTTTATTAAGAAGAAAACAATTATGCTTTTGTACATAATTGTTTTCTTTTTAATGTACCTGACGTCAATGGTATTCATATTTCACAATTAAAAAATCTTAATTTGTTATTTCTTATTACGTACTTCTAAAATGACGTGTTTATGTATTATGTAATGAAGTGCTTATGTAATAGAGACTTAAGGTTTTATAGTTCTTTAATTAAATACTATAAATAATATAACAATCTATTCCTTCTAAAACAATAAAACAAATTTATTAGAAGTTATTTAATCATTCTTGTATGAAGGTAATCTGACTGACGGGACACTTTTTAACGAAATACTTTAGGATAACAGACATATTTTATTTTTTAATATAATTCTCGTCCAATTCCATACTCAGCCTAGCGCTTTTCGATTTTTTCGAACCGTCTAAAATTTAATTTTTCGGAAACTCGTCAAAATAAGTATTCGTTGCAGCTTTCATTTACTCATTTGTACCGAATCTGTTTTCACTATTTTTTCAAGTTTGGGAACCAGAAAAAGGTTCATAAACTTGAGCTCCGCTCTGAGGCATATTTGGTTAATATGTTGGTTGAGGTAGCACTTTGTATACAAATTCGGTTTCGCGGTTATCGGATGAATGAAACCACGTTATCCTGATGGAGCAATAAATCTGACTAAATGGTAAATGAGGTCGTCTTTTCTTCAGTTCGGCATCGAAACGTGTCGTTAGTACACCAGCATAATATTGACCAGTTATCGTACTTCCCTCCTGTAAATAGTCAATAAAGATTATACTTTTGGAATACATAAAAAATCCTTGCCGAAGAAACGATTTTTGCCTTTTTCGAATTACGTTCATCAGATGACATTCTTTGTTTTGACTATTTTTGTTATGATGATGACTATTTCACTCAATTTATTTTTCAACCCATAACACACGTTCTTCAAGTTTATCACCCTGTTTTCAAACAACAAATTTCTTAATTTTTCCCTGCCATTCTGTCCAATCGACTGCCATAATTTTGTTACTATGTTAGTTGTAATAAATGAAAAAATGTTGGCCTTTTTAATATTATGACAGCAACGGTTATTTATTTTGTCAATCTATTTTATCCGTCTTTAAAGCAAATTTTGATTGTTAGAAATGAATTAATTCGGTCTGTATGGGCTCAATTTCACAAATTTTGTCAAGAAAGAAAATCGAATTATTGGTTGATACATCAATATAGCAGATTGCGAACATTCTTCAGGACTGGGGATTAACATGAAAAGAAAGAATGGGAAAGATTATAAGGAATCATGTGCAGAAACAATATCCAAAAGGATACAGGAAAATATCTCAATGAATACGGCTGCAGAATTGATCCATTTTCTTAATTTGCTTATTTGTGAAATAGTCATCGGAAAATCATTCGTGGTAAAATTTTGTCTGCAAAATTTCTAAATTGATTAACTCGAGTTTGTTGCCAATTTATCTCTCGACATTGATTAAAAATTACGCGACTAGACGGGTCGTGATTTTTTTAACAATGTCGCTCAATAAATTGCTGTCAAACCAAGTATCTATGGAAAATCTGGGCAAACCAAGCAGCACAGTCGCTTTAAGCAGTACATTCAGAGACACAATTTTAACCCGATTTATTTATTTAATATTATCTACAATATGGTCATTATAAAGCAAGTTTTAAAAATATAATTATTTTACTTCAAAGGCTCTGTAATTTTTTAAATAATTGTTTAGTGACTCAAAAAGATTCTGGTATTTATATAATTTAATAAAAGGACGACACAGATGGTGGTTCTTTATTGTAATTATCTTAGAATTTTTGTAATATAGAAATAAAGCAAATAATTTAATATAGTAGAATACATGTTTTGTTGTAAACATTGTAAAAATACGAACTGAAAATGCAGAACGATTTACAATTTCAATATTTTACATGCGAATTACAATAATTATAATACTTATTATTTAAATAATAAAGAGACATAATAATCTATTGAAAATATATTCTTAAATAAGAAAGAAACTATACATTATACAGAAATATTTGCACTTATGTATTAATGACATAACTGTCTATTGTTAGTTTTCATAATTAGTCCATTCCATATCACTGTCACTATCATCACCTAATTGAATAATTATTTCTTCTTCGTCATTAAATTGATTCTGTTGTATGTACTGTCTTTCAATTTTGTTTTTGTATGTTCGCATTCTCTTTTCCATAAATCTGGCTTTATATGATTAAATGCTTCCTGTATCAATGCTTCTAAATTGCAACTTGAATCTAAATTGTGTGCGGCTATTTTTCGTTTTTCCATCCTCCAAATTAATTCTATAGCGTATAAATTGCAGAGGTGTAGGGGGGGAGGGGGAGGGGGAGAGGAGAAAGCTTCAGTTCAGTGTGACTTTTTCTGAAGCTAAATTGTCAGTTTCTTACTGTGGTAGAGGTTTGTGAGTTTTCACTAGTTCCAGTAATTCACACTTGAGCATAGATGGCTGATGAGGAATGTTTCTCGATGAGAGCCAGGATATAATATCGCATTTCTTTGACGAACTTGTTGGTGGTTCGTTATCTTGGACACTGTGGTACGATGCATTGTCCATCACGATGATTGAATTGGGAGGTATATTTGGCAATAATTGTTCTGTAAGACATTTAGAAAAATTTTCGTAATTCATTTCATCATGATAGTCGCCACTTTTACTTTTTGATTTAAATAAAAGTAAACAATTATTTATAAAGCCTATGCTTCCTCCAGCGTGGCCCACTATCCATCTCTGTTCAGCACCATCTTTTTCAAAACACCTTGTACATCATCACTCGGCCAGCATTTTGATACGGTATAATTTTTGTGGACATAGGTTTCATCCAAATACACTACAGGACGTTTATTTTCGCCAAGACTGTCATTATATATCATGAAACGTAAATATCTAGCTCTCCACGAAACAATATCGTATCTCTCCATTAAACATTTCCTATTAGACTGGCATTTTTTCTACCTATATCCCATTTGCAAAATTATTTTTCTTAATCTCTCTTTGCATCCCTTGAACCCTGTTTCCTCTACCATATATGCATGCAGTGATTTTAATGTTGGAACAGTTTTGGCAACTGTGTACATTGAGATGAATTTATTTCGCAGTATGCACCTAAAACACAAACAAATAATCCTTTTAATGCACTATTTTAATAATATAAAACTTACGTATCTGCATCATCCAAACTTATTCTTCGAGACTTAACATTATGTTCTCGTGTTGTGCTAGAGAGTGTTATTTGGGAACTTGTACTTGATGCTGGTATTTGAGGCTCTTCAGTGCTGATCGATTCCTTCCGAATACATGAAATTGTCCTCGTTGATTTGCCCGTCATAACAACACGCGTTGGATTTGTTATTTGATACTTGAAGATTCAATTTGAATTATTTTCTAATAAATCTAGATATACATAATATATAACCTGTAAGGCCTGACATACTGTACAGTTCAGGATAGTACAGAGCAGTTCAGTACAGGACAAACAAATGGACGTGCCTATTTCGCCAGTATACGGGGGAATTAGGAATCACATATGCTATAAAAATCAGTCGAGAAGGCGTTTTATATCTATAATATGAATTTGGAACGTTTTAAATAGTAAGTAAAGTATCAGCCCACACATCAAGGGGTGATATTTTAATAACATGGGCGTACTGACCAGTAGAAAAGGCATAGGACGTTACTTTATTTAATTTTTGGAATCACTGTTTCTATCGTCGATGTAAGATAAAATGATCCAATATAGGCTTAATTCACCAGTAAGTTGCTTGATTGTCTATTGGACAATCAAAGATAGATCCGACAACCTATAACAATCCACCTGCTTGGTATTAATATAAATTAATGTATGGCACGGGAGTTAAGAATTCGATGCAGTAAGAAATATTTGGTTAATTCACAATAAACCAAATGGCTGCAGTGCTTTAGGGACCGTCACGGTCCAATAACTGTCAAGGGAAGAATAAAGGTGGTTTCATACCAATGCCCAAGGTTGTTTGAAACGTGCGAACAATAACATAATGTTCATTCTCTATCTTGTTGCTTAATTTGCAATGTCTTTGTCAGTTACACTTATTTTTAAGCGTCATGTACGAAGTTGATCCTTTAAGAATTTACTACCAAAACCAAATTCATATTTTTCATTTCCAATTCCCAACATCCATTGTTTCTTCCAGCATCTCACTGAACCATCTCATTCTTAGTTGTCCTCTTCTCTGAGTTCGTTCAAACAACTTTTTACGGAATTTTTCTTCATGCATTCACATAATGTATCTCAACAATGTTAATCTTTAAATCGTAATCACACTAATTATATCTACTCCACCAAATACAACCTTCAATTCCGCATTTAAATCCTTATCTACTATTTTTAATTTATTTTCTTTCCTTCCATTATCTTTCTCAGCATAGCTTTCTCGTTTTTAATTTAGGACACGAATCTGCAAAATCTCCTAATTTTTGAGCAGCATATTTTAAACTAAAAAGCTTACGTTCATTATTATCAAAATACTACTTTTAAATCAGATTTTATTGTATATTTTCCAAGCTATTTGTTTGTTTTTCACCATGATGGATAATTATTTTAATCGAATATGGGTCATTATTACATACACGAGTTAATTCTCCAAAGACCTGAAAAAATTTACTAAAGTAATTTTTGTTAGAAAGAACACAATTCGCTGAATTTAAACTTTGTTATAAAATGTAGGCACATAGCCTTTACTCTCGTGAAAATCTATTAAAAGAATATTAGATTACATCAGGCTTTGTTACATCCTACATGTAGGTTATATATTAGCTTTTATTGATTTCTGATGCACTTACCTGACAAGCATACAATGAATTTTACCTGTATTGTATACTCTTAATATATGTAGCTGCATATAGATGCCAAAGCTAATTCACTTAACTAACGTGTACCTATGTATAATACAAAGGCGGCGTGATGTTCTTTCATCTTACCTTACTTACTTCAGAATTAGACGAACAAATAAATTTACTAGGGAAGTAATAGGTATCAGAGGATATTCTCACAGAAAGGCACATGCATATACGAGGCACTATTAGTAAGTATTAGTAAGTAATCTGGCAGAAATAACGTCGAATGGAATTGCTAGCTATTACAAATATTACCTTGTAATTTTTCAAGAACGGTATTATTGATGTTTTTTGAACCCGCACAATAAGAGAACTCACATATTAAAGTATTTATAAACCAATCGTACCCTGAGAAGATACTTTAAACAAATTAAACTGATATGAAAACACGAAAACAAAATCAAAGGTACATACATTTATTATATTTGTAAGTTATAATTAGAGCAGACCAATTTTCGTGCGCGCCATGTGCGCCGATGTGAGAATGATTGTATTGCATCAGAACTAATAAAAAGCATTCAGTATGTGTTTGGTACTTGCTTAGACTGCATGTAAGTGTAAGCATACGTAATAAAATGTCGTCGACACATAAATCGAGAAAACGACCGTTGTCAGACGAAGTGAATAAGTTTATTATGGATTTCCCGGACTTATTATACGATGGCTCAAAAATTAAATGTTTAGTGTGCAATACATATCTAATGTGTTGGTCAAAAACACATTGTAAAGAACATGTAAGCTTATTTTTCGTGTGCATATTACTTTAATAGAGCAGGAAACCAAATGTATATTTAATTATTTCTGATAGAATAAATGTCTCTACTTCTATACTTATATCGGTAACAAGCTCATGTTGCGTCCCTATTCTATCGCATATTCTAATATATTACGCTCCCATACCGGCGCTCATGGTGCGCACGGAAATTGGTCTCCTCTAGTTATAATCATCTAAAAAGTATATTATAACAAATTGTCACCCTAAGGTGGGACATATATAAATTAAATTCCCTTTTTATAACACGTATCAATATATATTATATATATATATATATATATATATATATATATATATGTATAAATATGTATATATATATGTATATATATATATATATATATACATATATATATATATATATATATATATATATGTATAAATATGTATATATATATGTATATATATAGCATTCATATTTTGTATTCTCTTGATAAAGGCGTACACAGCCGAATCATGTAGAGTTTTTTAAATACATATATTTTGAAGTAATATACAGACCTTTAATCGCTTTAATATATATATATATATGTTGAACCGTCAAAAAATGTACTGATATTACTCTCTCGTTCCACGTTGATCGTCAATAATCTCGATTAAACAATGAAAATAAATATTATAAATAATTTCTTCTAAATGTATGTCGATAATAATATGTTATAACATTTAATTCGACACGTCTAATGATATATCGAAGATTGCAATACCAATAAACAAATCGATTCTATACTCAGGTCATTCAAGCTAATTTAGATAAAGATGTCTTCCGAAACTAACCTTTGTGGAAGAGAAAGAGATTATTATCTTTCTGAGGGTGTGGTTCTCTATAACTTTGTTAATTTTAATAGGTAAAGAATCTTTTTAAATAACATAAACTATTTATTTTCTGTATGAAATTAAATCTGATATAGTTATTTACATCTGTGGCTATTTATAATATTATAAAGACAAATTTTATTTTTATATTTCAGATATAACAAAATTTATGCAGAAAAATAAAAACCTATGCAAGAGCTTTGAATGTAAGAATTAAGAATAAATGATTATATTAAATAAAACTGGTAAATCGATATTATTTAACACTTAAATGATGATTTCTTGGTCTTAAATATTTTTAGTTTATCACTCACATGATTTGATTTATTGTGACAACACTTGAAGAAATTTAGATAGACTTGAATCAACTGCAATACTGCTTCTACTACGAAGAAAATTTCCAATTACTATCTTAGTTATTGAAGAATCTAGTAGTTAATTTGAAAGCAACCAATCCTTAATGTTATAAATGGATAAACTTGATCGAATAGCTAACTCTTCCGTTCGTAGACCAATTAACAATAATCCTTCCGTAGCCAGGAAATTATTTTCCAAAATTCACCATATGTATCAAAATGTGGTCTGATATTTAAATTAATGGTAATCCAGCTTTCTGGGCCCCTCTCCGGGTATTTTAAAATTATAAAATTGATATTTTTAAATTCACATTCCAAAATTTTTGTCTATCTTTTTCACAGGTCAAAATAATTTTCTTTTTTTTTTCAATTGCTATGACTATTTAATATATTTTCATATTTATCCAAGTCAGTTTTTTTTTTTTAATGCCAGTTTTATATTCAGTAAATCTAAATACCTTTTTTTTAATTCAAATTTGAAAATGACATTCATATAGTTAATTACGAATTTTAAAGCACTCACTTGCATATGTTAAATTTTACAATAATTTATAAATTGACTAAATATAATTTTCACGATTATTCAACTTTCAAAATATAATTAACTAAAAATATATACCAAGATTCAACTCTAATTTATATTTTATTATTAAGTTTACCTTATCATACCAAGGTCACGAAGATATTATATATATATATATATATATATATATATATATATATAATATCTTCGTGACCTTGGTATGATAAGGTAAACTTAATAAGTCGGCGATTAAAGGTCTGTTACTTCAAAGTATATATATTTAAAATACTTATTAAGTTTACCTTATATATATATATATATAAGTGTTTAGATAATATCTAAACACTCATATAGCTATGGAGTAATAATTAGCATTTTCAAACATTCAAATCTGACATCTGCTCTCAAAATACTGACATCTACTTTCAGTAACTCACATCTAATTTCAAAATAGGCATCTGCTTTCTAATCTGACGTTTGCTTTCATAACTGACACCTGCTTTCAAAACATACATCTGCTTTCAATAACTGACATTTGCTTTCACTAACTGACATCTGCTATCAAAACTGACATGAGCTTTCAAAACTGACTTCTGCTTTCAGCTTGACATCTACATTCAATAACTGACATCTGATTCATTAACACTGTTACTTTATATTGCATTTCTATATGGCTTGAACCTGGGTCTATTCTGGCCTAGTGGTAAAGGCGACAGCCCGGATAGCTGTAGACTTGGGTTCGAGTCCCAACGTAGACCATATTTTTCAAATAAAAAATTTCGTATGATTTGCTTTGTAATTTGTAGACAGCAATGTTTACATCCCCACTTACTCTGCAATTACATACATTCTAATTTAATATTTGTAAATATTTCATATAAAAAAGCCGAAAAACTCCAATAATTTATCAAATGTTATATATATATATATATATATATATATATATCGCATTACTGGAATTTACCAAATATATGAAACACCACTCTCGTACATTTTAATATTTAATTAAAAATTTACATGAAATATGTAAATTAAGTCTTAAATAGTGGTTACCAAATCTATTTATATGATTTGAAACTCTAGGTACACACTTGATTAATTTAACTGTTAGTACACATATATTTCAACAACTTGCTTGTTTTATTGAAAAGATCATCGAGTATGTTTTGACATTTGAAAGTTATTCTTCAGCTGTACTATTTAAATATCAGCTCATAGTGATTTTTTATAGCGTTTCGGATGTCCACGTATTCTAAATCGAATTCAATTAAACATAATTACTTTGCTATTATCGTTAAATGACGCATCATACACATGAAGTTTGCATGCACTTATGTTTTTCGTTTAATATAAGCCTATAAGTAAAAGTAAATATGGTATCAAACATCTATTTTCTATTCTTACATATTTAGAATAACTCCCTCTGTGGCATTTATGTAGCCATTCACATGATTGTTATTATCGCTTATTGTTTTATAGACATGAATAATGTACTGCCACCACAGAAGCGCAACGTAATTATTGAAGAAAAAAGTACTTGTAGCTAAAGACACTATTAAAAGGAGACGAAATACTTTATTTCCGATAAAAGAAAAAATTTAACTTGTCGAAAATGACATCAAAATAGCAGCAAAGCATTCTTCTAACACCATTTTCATTTCTGCAATATCAAAAACCTGTTAAGTATAGTACTAGAAAAATACTAGTTTGAGATTGTTTCTCTTGGATTTGTTATATATATATATATATATATATATATATATATATATATATATATATATATATATATATATATTGTTGTGAGTCAACCTACCCTCTTAATTAATTCTTTTACTAATAAGTTTTCAGTTTCAACAATGTTATATCTTGAATGTTAAGATTTGTAAAGTATTTCTTTATAGTAAGAATTTTGTAATTTTGATATTATTTCCCATATTTTATTATCTGTTTGTCTTATGTGAATTTCATTTACAAGATTTGTAATTGAGATTACGTGAGTGGATTTTCTATAATATTATCTTTTAAATTATTTTAGTAACCTTTGCACGAATTTTCGTAGAATATCTGATTTTTACTTTTACAAAATTGCTGTTAGGAGTCTTGACGACGAAAAAACATGATTATTATTATTATTTTTGACTGATTGAAAGAGATCTTTATCTGCATTTTATAATTTGAGTCTTTTTATCAATATTCCATTTATATTCCTATACAAAATGCTTATGGACGTATATTGTACATAAGGAAATGTTTTATTAAGTATTCTGGATGTATTAATCATATAAGGAGAATTTAATCATACATTTGAATACGGAAGATTATATTTATATCAAAGGAACACTTTTAAAGAAGAAATCAGATTTCTTTTGAATCATCTTGGAATAAGAACAACTCATCTGGATCCCATATTGAACATAACCTGGTGGTTTACTCTGCTAATTTGGATTATAAGCAACGCAGCGACTAGGATATTATCCAGAAATTTGAATCGAGCAACGGACATTCATTCTTGACGTATTAGATAGAAATTTTCCTGTGAACTTCATACAAAGATCATATTGAAAATTGTGATCTCCAAAATTTTAACATATTCTTCAGGTATTTAAGTGTAATTGTTATATAATAATTTGTTAAAGATATAACATTGCTTGATATCACTTTTCTATACACGTTATAAACTCACGTCATCTCAAACGTCATTTTCCTTTATATTTATATGTCAGATTTGATAGTTATATTTGTATCTTGTGATAATTGATATAATTTCATTTAAATATATATTTATACATAAATTTGACGCTTTCGTATTATTTCATGTATTAGTAGAAGTCTATTTGTGTATGGAGAACTTACTTTTAGACCCTTGAGATTAAGCAGAATCTTTGCAATTATTATTTTTATATCTGAAGTTTTCGAGCTAGCATTTTGTTATTTCATTTTATTTTTCATTTATTTTTATTTCTCAGCATTCCGCATTATTACATTTTTGGCACCAGCAACGTGGGGCAAATTTATACATACACAAACAGTTCATATTAGATACATGAAATAAAAAGGTGCAATATATCAGTTTATCAAAATAAATAAGGAACGTAGTTATATTAGAAATTGTATTATAAAGACATTTCTATAAACATTAATTACAGAACAACTTATATCATATTATCTATAACTTAATAGACAACTTTTACAAATAAGATTTATATTAATTCATATTATCAACTATGGAAACACGTTCATGTTCCGGTACAAGAACAGGAAAATCAGATGATGGTCAGGAAATAGGTGAAGGAGAGAGGTCCACAATTACAGAGGTTCATGTTGCACAAGAAGAAGCGCCAGTCGATCAGATGAAGATCATGTTAGAAGCGATAATGGGTATTAAAGTTAGGATTGAAGATAATCATCAAGCAATGAAAATACAGACAGAGAAGATTGAACAAAATCAACGAGAAATGAAAATACAGACAGAGAAATTAGATCATAATCAACAAGAAATGAAGAGGATGAATGAAGAAAATCAACAGGAAATGAAGAGGATGAATGAGAAGATGGAACAAAACATAATTACTAAATTAGAAGTGATAATACATTTACAAAACAGGCAATGGGGATTGCAAGTAAAGAATATCGAAGAAGACAAAATAATTACAAGAATCCAACAAGAAGAGGTAATATGCAATCCGGTTCTGAAAGAACAACATTTGAGCACTAGTATGAACACAAATAACAACAAAAAGGTAACTAAAATTATGTCTGACTGTAAATTTAATAAACCGTTGAGATACAAAACTAAATCTAATTTACGTAATCAATTTCAAATAAATGATAGAGCATATCAGAATTTTCTATTAACTTATGCAAAGGAGTATGATAATTTTAATATAGAGACATCGGGAATCAATCAAATTAATACTAATGTTCATAAAGTTAAAAACTTTATTCATGATAATGCTACCTATATGACTCAAGCAAGTTATAATATTTATATACAAAACACTACTCTAATTTTACAAAACTCATTTATATACACTGACATTGATGAAACATTTTATAAAGTAGGTAACATAAATAATAATAATAATAATGAATATTTTAATATTAACAATTTTCTGAACACTATACTTAACACGAAAATCAACACCAGTTTACATACTTATACAAAAATGGTAATTACACATACACTAATTATTAAAAACCTTCACAAAACACTAGGTAGAGGCAATATGATATTTTTATACATAAATAACAGCATTAATATCCATAAAATCGTTCGTCGGAAAATAATAATTTAAATGAATTTTGTTAGAATCTCGGTGTTCTAATATTCATACAATGACGAACTAAGCTAAGAAGAGGTTATGATTTCTTATTACTCACAAATTAAACTAATTAGATTTATATATAATACTAACAAAGATATGCAGATCACTTTTGTATAAAAAAAGAACATAATATAAAACTTAAATATATTTATGAACGTATAACAAGACAAATTATTAACATATTAAAAGAGGTATTACTTCTATAACTGGAGCTTAAATATTAAAACTGTTGAACAATAATAAAGAAATATTATATTCTGAGTTTTAAAAAAAATAACGTCATATATTCTAATGGTATAGATAAACTTACAAAAGAACAATTATTTAAATAATTTTGTACAATAAATCAAAATATATAATGGGGAAAACGACCACATATAAGTATGTTAAAGTTAATAAATGAAAGATTAAACGTTTTATATTGAAACAGATAGTTAGACTGAAAATAAATATGAGGCTTGATGAATTGATAATTGAAATGGATAAGGTACAGATTTATAAAGTTAGTAGGAAGCATTATATGATTATGGGGTATATAGAATTAATTATGATTAATAATAGATAAAGACAAATAGGTCTTATTATGGGTAGATTATATATGTTAAAGGAATGGATATGAAGATTTGCGTATGGTTTGGAAAGCGATGATTTGTATGTAAGGGAAGCATTATTTATTATGGAAGCTAAAACTTATATGGAAAGATATCATTTATAAATGAGGATTATATATAACAATTTATTATAAGAGAATATTAAGCTTATACCATCAATTCAAGAGATTAACAAAACAATAACCCCAAGTATAACAACATTTTCTAATACCAGAATATCGAATACAAATAAAACAAGAATTTAATACAAAATTTAGATTACAGAAAACAGCCCAGTTTTTTCAGGTATGTTACAGGTCGAAAAGATTTAATTATATATATTAAACTCATAATAAATATTCAACTAGTAATATAAATAATTATTTACAATTCGGAAAAAAATAATATATTTGTATACGATAATTTTATTTTTATTAACAATGACTAGTTAATATTTTATTTTAAAAATTTTCCTATAATTTAAACATAAAAACTATGTTCCGATTTAGTTATGTAACACTGATATATTTTGTTTTATGGAAATAGTTTCTTTAATATACAGTTCTTAACTAAGTATTGTATGAACGTTATAAAAGTTTTAGTTTGTTGAGTTTCTTCACACATATTGAACAATCATTTTCAGATTTACAAGACCAGTATTTTAATTGACTATTACAAGATACAATCTTCGTTTTTAATTTTTTTTTTTTTTTTTCTTATATACCTTCTATTATTGAATTTAATTTTCTGAAAAAATTCCGACTTAATCGAATTTATTTCATTAACAATGGGGATAATGTTGTGAGTCAACCTACCCTCTTAATTAATTCTTTTACTAATAAGTTTTCAGTTTCAACAATGTTATATCTTGA
This sequence comes from Melolontha melolontha, assembly GCA_935421215.2. Taxonomy (NCBI): domain Eukaryota; kingdom Metazoa; phylum Arthropoda; class Insecta; order Coleoptera; family Scarabaeidae; genus Melolontha; species Melolontha melolontha. The sequence goes on along the minus strand of OW285243.1, from coordinate 76,204,663 downwards.
ATGTTAAGATTTGTAAAGTATTTCTTTATAGTAAGAATTTTGTAATTTTGATATTATTTCCCATATTTTATTATCTGTTTGTCTTATGTGAATTTCATTTACAAGATTTGTAATTGAGATTACGTGAGTGGATTTTCTATAATATTATCTTTTAAATTATTTTAGTAACCTTTGCACGAATTTTCGTAGAATATCTGATTTTTACTTTTACAAAATTGCTGTTAGGAGTCTTGACGACGAAAAAACATGATTATTATTATTATTTTTGACTGATTGAAAGAGATCTTTATCTGCATTTTATAATTTGAGTCTTTTTATCAATATTCCATTTATATTCCTATACAAAATGCTTATGGACGTATATTGTACATAAGGAAATGTTTTATTAAGTATTCTGGATGTATTAATCATATAAGGAGAATTTAATCATACATTTGAATACGGAAGATTATATTTATATCAAAGGAACACTTTTAAAGAAGAAATCAGATTTCTTTTGAATCATCTTGGAATAAGAACAACTCATCTGGATCCCATATTGAACATAACCTGGTGGTTTACTCTGCTAATTTGGATTATAAGCAACGCAGCGACTAGGATATTATCCAGAAATTTGAATCGAGCAACGGACATTCATTCTTGACGTATTAGATAGAAATTTTCCTGTGAACTTCATACAAAGATCATATTGAAAATTGTGATCTCCAAAATTTTAACATATTCTTCAGGTATTTAAGTGTAATTGTTATATAATAATTTGTTAAAGATATAACATTGCTTGATATCACTTTTCTATACACGTTATAAACTCACGTCATCTCAAACGTCATTTTCCTTTATATTTATATGTCAGATTTGATAGTTATATTTGTATCTTGTGATAATTGATATAATTTCATTTAAATATATATTTATACATAAATTTGACGCTTTCGTATTATTTCATGTATTAGTAGAAGTCTATTTGTGTATGGAGAACTTACTTTTAGACCCTTGAGATTAAGCAGAATCTTTGCAATTATTATTTTTATATCTGAAGTTTTCGAGCTAGCATTTTGTTATTTCATTTTATTTTTCATTTATTTTTATTTCTCAGCATTCCGCGTTATTACAATATATATATATATATATATATATATAATTTCTTAGCCGTTCATTTAATATCATTTGATAAACTCTTGTGGAATTTTCGGCTTTTATATTAAATATTTTAAAATTAGTATGTTATTTTGCGAAGTAAATGTGAATGTAATTGCTGTTTATAAATTACAACGCAAATTATACGAAATTTGATTTGAAAAATTTTTGTCCACGTTTGGACTTGAACCCAAGTCTACTATTTGTCGGACCGTCGGTCCAACCATCTGAGCCACGATGGACCTTGGTTTCAAGTCTAAGAAAATAATTATAAATTCCAAGAATTTATTAAATGATATTAAATGAACGGTTAAGGAATTATATATATATATATATATATATATATATATATATATATATATATATATATATTAATAGCTAAGGATGAAAATTTAGCAATTTCAAAACTTTCAAGCTTTCAAACATCTGAATATTAAACGTAAAATGTTTCTAACAGACTTGAAACGAAGGTCGATCGTAGTTCAGTTGGTTAGAGCGACAGTCTGGCAAACCGTAGACTTGGGTTCAAGTCCCAACGTGGACAAACAATTTTTCAAATAAAATTTCGTATAATTTGCGTTGTAATTTGTAGACAGCAATCTTTACATTTACAAAATAACATACTAATTTGAAAATATTTAAAATATTTAATATAAAAGCCGAAAATTCCAAGAATTTATGAAATGATATATATATATATATACATATATATGTATATATATATGTATATATATATACATATATATATGTATATATATATGTATATATATACATATATATATGTATATATATATGTATATATATATATATATATATATATATACATATATATATGTATATATATATGTATATATATATATATATATATATATATATATATATAAATATATAACACTTCTTTGTAACACTGTTTATGCCGTAAAAACTTTCGAAATATCGATCATTATAACCAAACAGAGCAAATTTTTATCTAAATTATTGTAAATATTGATTGCTTCTGAAATTCCGGCGTTTCGTCCACTGTTGCAAGGCTGGTCTTCCGGGCTGCTATTACTACTGTTGTCGTTACTACATTGAAACGATAACAGTAGTAGTAGCCCTGAAGATGTTGCAGATTTCGCAGTAAATATTAACATTGTCGTATCAATACTTACCATATGTTGATTTATATTAAAACAAATTTCTAAAGAAGTTAAATAATTAATTTTTTATTAATAATGGATCTACATATATACATATTTTAGAAAATGCAGATAAGAATCTTATTAGTTTGTAATTACATATACATATTAATGTTACTTTTCTGAAAGAGTGGTTTTAGAACTGGTATTTTTATAGGGAAAGAGACCTTTTTCGCAAGATTTATTAAATATGATAAAACTGATGAAATATTAACTGTTCGCTAAGTGGAATATATCATTGCGCTGGATTTTCCAGCGCAATAACGACCCCAAATAAGTGGCATGCACTACCGAGATCTAATAATAATATTTTATTAATACAATAGTTATTTACGATACAAGTGTTAAAAGTGCGATTTTATTTCACGAGTAAAAGTTTGCGACACGGGCGATAGCGAGTGTCGCAATTTACGAGTGAAATAAAATAGCATTTTTAACATGTGTATCGTACAATATGTTTTCTACAAACACAATTTTTATTATAAAATATAATGAAAATCCACTGACCAAATTTGACAGCTCATGAATACGTTTTGACACAACTGGACGCAACCGTTAAATAACGTCAAATTCATTTGTCACAATTTATACAAAAGATGAGTTCGTGTACCTAAAGAAAATGAAGTAATAGCGAGAATAATAATTCTGAAAGTACTGCAACACAGGAAATAAATATCTCGAATTACACAAACTGTACATTTAATATTAATTATCCAAGAAATATGTAATTTTCATTTAGTAATAAAAATCACTTTAATATATGTTGTCATTTTTGACAAACTGTCATGTCAATTTACTTTTAAAACACTAGTGTTAAAAGTACTACTTTTAACACGCTACGCTATAATATCGCATTTTTAATTAAAGTTAGCCTTGTCAAAATGATAACTTTTAACGGTGTTTGTAGAAAAAATACATTGTATACAGAACTAGTCGTAAATAACAAAACAAAAATATCAAAAGAAATTGTCTGAAAATAAAGGAAATAATAATGTATAATAAATTGAATATCCAGAAATGTGACACGTGTTTCGTCTTGCTATAGACTCGTCAGTGCATAGTACTGGGATATATAAATTTCAATGCAATAGTTCCCTTAATTGACAACATAGAGTTCTTCCTTTATTCTTTCTTTGTGTTTGATAATCTTACCTATGTTGTTATTGGTTTCAAACGAAGTGTTTATGTTTATTTTTTTTTTAAATTTTGTACTGATTTTCATTGAACTAAGGTGTAAATAAGTCAGACCAACTCAGCATTGTGTCTACCGTCATAGCGTCAAAACTTTTATTAACTGCAGTTTGTTTAATCAAATTTCATTTTGTATGGAAGATTTTGTGTTAAGGGGCATGGTTCCTAGCTTATGTATCACGTTACGAAAGGACGCTACTCTGTGTTGTGTAGGGTGGTATGATTTGTTATTCATTATAAAATCCATGTATGTGGGTTTAAAAATCATGTTTATTATTTATTGTGTTATAGTGAATTTAATATTGAAACCTGTTAAGTAGGCTATTATGTCGTCTACGTACCTATACAAATATATGATTTTTTTATCAAGGTGGTTATTATGAATTAGTTTTTCTATATGGTCCATGAAGAATTTCGATAAAATGAGGCTTAAAGAATTTATCCTAGCCAAATCTTTTTAATTCGATACATTTGGTCCATATGTGTTTAAGCTTCTTTATTCCGTCTCGAAAGTGATTTTCTTCTAACCCTGCAAAATAATAGTCCACTGTTGAAGTTAGCTCTTCATTTGGGCAGAATTTTTTGCCTTCGAGAAATTCTTTTAACCTTGGGAATAGATGAAAGTTAGATGGTGCTAGGCATGGATGTAGTATATATGGATAGCGCACATCTAACCAAAGCAGTGCATTCGATTGACTCCAACATTAGAGAGAGAAACTACGGAGTGAGATAGAGCTAGTACTGGCAAGAAAAGGCGCGTTCCCTATTAAAATACATGGGCGATCGACCGGGACAGGTAAATATACCTGCGGCATATACCTGGCTGTTTAACTGGAATACATTTATCAAGTTACTTTAAAAAATATTCATGGATTTGTTTGTATCTTTATAAAATTAAAATTTGTTACTCAATTACAATTTTAATTTAATTTAAAGATGCGGTATACGGAATATAGAGTACAGCTTTAAAAAATCCGATTGAGTATGAATTAAATGCACATGTATTTATAGGATGAAATTAATTAAATAGTTACTTAGTAATAGATGGCAATAGAAAACACATGGTTAGTAAAACACAACTAGATTTAATAACGTTTTAATTTTGTTATTCATTCTTCTTGTTTTTGTTTCAAAGTATTTAACTTTGTGTTTCAGATGCAAATTAATTGCATTTTTGCGAAGTAATGTAAATGTAAATATTGCTTTCTACATTTTAGGACGCTAATTATTCGAATTTTTTAATAGAAAAAATTTCGCCCGAGTGAATTTTTTCAATTGAAAAATTCGAATAATTAGCGTCGTAAAATGTAGAAAGCAATATTTACATTTATGTTTCAGTGTTTTAACTACTTTCTTAGATGTTAACCAATATTTTTTTCTTTTTATGAGATTTTCTTTATGTTGTCTCCCCCAAAATCTCTAAAGTGGTGTGTTCTTTTCCTACTATATAAGGCTTATATTTTGTTAAATTGATCATATATTTACTTGTTACCTTTTCCTCTCATTAAAATTTTTCTTTTAGATACGTTGGGAGCTTGAAGCCTCAACAATAAATTTTTCCACAGGTGCTTAAAATCTTGTATTTTGTGTTTCTTCAATTTCTCTATTGTGTAATTCTAGAATTTCGTTTCCACTTTCTGTATTTGAAGTGCGTACAACGACTCGTCTAGATTTAAAATTCGTTGGTATAGAACCTTTCTTCAAGATTCTATTGCCATGGACATTTATTTCTTAATTATTTGCACTGAAATGGGCACACAACTACAAATTACTGCTGTTTTTGAAGGTTCAAAATCTTGTCTTTTTAATGTTATAATCCATTTTTTCTGTAACTGTGAATCACAAGGGAATCTACAAATTTAAAATACATGCTAATATGATAGAAAAATGTAAAAATAAGTACACTTACTTGTTACTATTTTTAACAAAACGGTTTGTGCAACCGTAAGCGGAACACGAAATGATCATCTTTTACACAAACTATACGCAAAATAAAACAACTACTGTTTATATTAATGATAGATACAAACAGTTGTAACTTTACTTAATACAATTTCACCACGTGCTTAAAATAAATCTGATTTAACTATTCAAAATAATTCATAATAATCAGAATACGAACTCAGAATGTTTTGCCAGTACTAGCTCTATCTCGCTTACAATTTTATCTCTCTAATGTTGGAGTCTATTCGTAATACGCATAGGCAATCCATATATACTACATCCATGGTGCTAAGGCTGGCGAATATAGGGGGTGCGGTACTAATTCGAGCTTTTTTAATTCTTCAATTTTTTTGCAGAAACCATTCCGGAATGCACAAGTGCATTATTATGGTGAAAGACCACTTTCTTCTTAGTCATTCCTGGACGCTTTTCGGCGAGATCTGTCTTCAAACGATTTAGTTATCGCCTTTCCCGGCGATAAAACTATCTTGGCCTTCTTTGGGTTAGGTTCTCTCCGTTTGGTCAACATCTCCGATTATTGTTTAGACTCGGGTGTATAATAACGAACCCATGTTTTGTCACACAACTAACAAATCGGCGCAAAAAAAATTGTGTTACGTTTAAAAATTTCTAAATTATTCATCGTGATATTGACATTAGTCAATGAACAGCGCTGAATGTTCTTTTACGTTCTGTATTAATAATTTCTGTAATATGGAAAGGGTGTTGTTTCTGTGAAAGTATCTCTTCAGTGGTGCGCACTAACGATTCTGTAGTAAGATGAAACACCTGTCTGTTTATATTATTAAAAATATTTTTGTTTTATACAAAATTTGGTGAGGTTTTACCTATACAAGTATGTTTCAAATTACTTTGTTAAACATTATTGCTTATATTAAATACTGATAAGAAAACGTATATTAAATATAAGTTTGCTAGGTCAAATTACTTGAAATTAAATCAAATCAAAAAAATAACGTATAGAATCAACATCAGTGTATAAATTGAATCCATTTTTAAGCCCTCTTCAATCTTTATAACTTTATACCTTTTTTGTACTCCTTTATTATCCATATCTGACACCTTCTACAACAATTATCTTCTCTAATTATCCTTTACACGCTTCGGTTATTGTAGACAAAATTGAAGCGACATGAGGATTCTGTACTCTGACGATAAGACACAAATATGTTTTACGTTAATGTACACATCCTAATCAGCTTATGAGCTTACACGCACAGGCGCTTTATCTGAGAGACTAATTGATGCGAAGTCAATGACTCTATAATTACGACAGTGTTTGGAGCACCAAGCACACAAATCTCGCATGGGTAAATCACGTTTTTCTTTCTTGCTAATGAACGAACATTATTATAAGCGCGCTATATAAAATCTCTTTTATTTTCACCTATAATGTAGGGTAAGTGTTGTGCAACGTATTTATATCGATATACATAGATCAGACTGTAATTTATTATTAGAAAGAGCAAAAAAAATAAACAACGAACAACTTTTGTTGAGTTACTGGAAAAGACATGGAATGAAGTTGTTACTTTCCTCGGTAATAATTAGTGGCGGTTTTTGATGACGTACGATGTAAGCTGTTGCACGGATGAAACTGCTTGGAACAATTTTGGACAATTTCGGTGGCAGCTACTTGCTTCTCTCTATATATATTAATGCTTAAATGACGCAGTCTCATCCGTGCAGCAGTTTACATCGTAACCGCTACTGGACTAGTAATAATAATTCAAACCTTCACATCTCATAGTTTAGCGCCAATTACATTAGTAGGTGACACGTACGGCTTGAGATTTTTAGCTGTTGGCATTCATCTTAGACGAGAGGGAAAACCACGAAAAACTTTCTCTGATTCTGCCGCTTAAATAGCAAATTATTTAAAGGAACAAAGCATTTACTAGATGGATTATCCACCGTGGCATATGTAAATAAATTACGGATAATGCATTTTTTACTTCAGCCGATGAAGGCGACTATAGTTTGGGAAGAAAAATGAAAGACGTGTCTCCAAAAGCATGGAAAAATGTTTTGAATCGATATCCTTCAATACAAGTGTGTATCTCTAATATAAGAGGGTAATTTGGCTGTAGGTTTACAATTCAAAAGTTAGAATGAGTATATTGGAAGTCACCATTGTTTTAGAAGCCCACTGAAAATATTTCGCCAAAATCTGTCAGATTAGTTCTTACAATCGCGGTATATAAAATCTTTTTTATTTTTACCTATAATGTAGGGTAAGTGTTGTGTCACGTATTTATATCGATATACATAGATCAGACTGTAATTTATTATTAGAAAGAGCAAAAAAATTAAACAATGAACAACTTTTGTTGAGTTACTGGAAAACTCATGGAAAGTACATGGAATGAAGTTGTTACGTTCCTCGGTAATAATTAGTGGCGGTTTTTGATGACGTACGATGTAGGCTGCTGCACAGATGAGACTGCTTCGAACGATTTTGGACAATTTCGGTTGCAGCTACTTGCTTCTCTCTATAGGTATAATGAATGCTTAAATGACGCAGTCTCATTCGTGCAGCAGTTTACATCGTACCCGCTACTGGACTAATAATAATAATTGAAACCTTCACATCTCGCCATAGTTTAGCGCCAATTACATTAGTAGGTGACACATACGGTTTGAGATTTTTAGCTGTTGGCATTCACCTTAGACGAGAAAGAAAACCACCAAAAACTTTCCCAGATTTTGCCGCTTAAATAGCAAATTATTTAAAGGAACAAAGCATTGACTAGATGGATTATCCACCGTGGCATATGTAAATAAATTACGGATAATGCATTTTTTACTTCAGTCGATGAAGGCGACTATACTTTGGGCAGAAAAATTAAAGACGCGTCTCCAAAAGCATGGAAAAATGTTTTGAATCGATATCCTTCAATACAAGAGTATTTTGGTGACTTCATCCATGTTTTATAAGCCCACTGCAAATATTTCGGCAAAATCTGTCAGGTTAGTTCTTACAATCGTTTGAAGTCGACTTCGTTTTGTTTTGGTGTTAATATAGAGCTGTGGCGGCGCTAGGCGTCGGCGAGCGCCGACGGCCTCGCGCCTGATGGGGCCTCGCAAAAAAGTTGAACAATGTTATTAAAAGTTTAGTTATTCGTATATATTTCCGGACGCGTGAGTAATATATATCCAGAGTCGGAGAGTGGTCTGACAACACTATGAAAGTTACAACTCATACTCATACATCAGTCTCAATCTATTTATCGTTTTCTTTCTGACTGGGAAATGAAAGAGGCCTCGCAAAGCTGATGTCGCCGACGTCTACATACATGGTCTAGCACAGACACTGATATAGAGAATAGTATATTATGTATCAAGTTTTATAATAGTATATTAAAACTCAAGTTTCATAAGGCACCATTTTACCGTACGAGTTCAGTAAAGAACAAGTGCGACAAAAGGCCATATGAAACGAGTTTTTTATACTATTTTTTCTATTTTACTTTTTTTACCTTAATAAATTGAAATTATTTAATTTAAAAGTTTAGTTTTATTTGCATATAAAGTATGCAATTGGTCACATGGATACTTGACATTTTCAAATTTAAATCTTGCTATCCGCGAAACATATTATTTATTCATTTTCGTTTTATTTAAAAATATAAACATGAGTGACATAGAAACTAATATCTGCATACAACCAATATCTTGTTGTCAATTATATACAATATAGGTTGTTTGTGTAGTAGTAATTCTCAAAATCAAATGACAGCAATGATATTTATTTCTATATTTGAACAACGCCAACATTGAAAAATGAAAAAAAGCGTATCGAAATGTAGCCCATTTCGATACTGTTTTGGGTTTCATAATGAGTTCATTACGAACGCAAAATAGAAAAATGCAATTTTAGTCACGAGTTTTATTAATCACGAGCGAAGCGTAGTAGAGCGAGTGTTTAATAAAATGGGTGGCTAACAAGTTTATAAAACGAGTTGCATACTATACTTTTTCTACGACCGCAAATTTGGAAAGTAGTTTTTTATTTATTTTATTTTTATTTAATTTGGTTTTATACTTTATCTTTGTAAGTAGGTATTCTTTGCCTGGAGCAGGTGATAAGAATTGTCTAGTTTGTGGGGTGTCAATATGATCGACTTTTTGGGTCTGTAACCGTCTATGCTTCAGAAATGCACACAATTTGGGCGATTTGCTTATATCAACATTGTTTTTTAGATTAATTGTCATACGCAGCATTGAATAGATTGCCCACAAAGAGGACAGTTTCATCCTTTTCGAAAGATTTTGGAAATAAGCAAGTACCACATGTTCATATAATTAATTTGTTTGGCTTTCTTGACGCCAATCTTAGAACAGTGTACTTCGTACTGACTTTTTGATTTCTTCGGCAGCAAACTAGCAACTAGCCGATGTCGTTGCTTGATAATTTCGGGTGGATTACCAATGAAAACATCTTCACTTCCGTTTAGGTTAATTTTTCCCACAAAATACAAAATTACTTGTCTTTTGTCACGCGGCGTCGAATTATTTTGACAGGTTAATGACAAGGGACACGGATAACTAAATTGATATTTTGCAATTAAAAAATTAAAAACTAACTTCACTCCATAACTAAAGCTCCCATTGCTAAGTTCACCCCGTGACTAAAACGCACGAAGTTTGTTTCGGTGTATTTAAAAGATCACTTAGCGTCATGGAAACATATACGATAAATGGCATTTTAATGAAGGGAGTAGAAAAAAAAATTATTTGTTCGATAAACAATATATTATATGTGGAAAAATATTGAAGAAACTCAAGAAAAGTAATATAATTTTATAGTGAATTTGCTCTTCTCCATGGAATGATTTGTAAGTTGTTTACTGTTTTCAAAAGTGGTCGTATGAGAACACTATTGCTAAATGTCTGGGGCCTTTATTTACTGTAACTTCAGAAAAAGGATTAATGGAAGAGGTACACAATATTTTGCATCAACATTTAAATATGAAAAAGCAAACCGCTAGATCGGAGTGGCATTTGATTACTGTTGAGCAAATTCGAACTCGTTACAGATTCGGATGACTGTCTAGCTAAGTTCAAATGAAATCTAAGATAATTTTTTTGTCGATATGTATGAAACCTGGATACCTCGATTTATTCCAGAATAATAAGCTGGTTAACACAATGGATTTCTTCTCATGAAAGTACTCTGAAGAATGCAGAATAAGATTATAGTCAGGAATTTTTTGGGATTCTAAAGGCGTAATTTTTCTCGACTATTTAGAAGAGAAGTAACACATTTGGACACATTTGCCGAACTAAAGAAAATATGACCGTATTTATTCAGAAGAAAAGATTTGCTCCATCAGGATAACGCGCCTAATCGCTAAACTTATCGAATTAGGATACGAGTTGGTGCTTCATTAGTAAAGACCGCCATTCTCAGTCGGTTATCACTTTTACGACAAAAAAGGGTCATAAACTCTTCTCAACTAGTCCAAAGCTGTAGGAGTTGTCTTTCTCAGCTCGTAATCTGAAACAAACACAAAATACTCAAAAAAGGGATAAAACCTCTTGCCACAATTAATAATCGTATCTTAAACAGGATACCACCAGCGAAACTTCGTCTCGGCCGTATTTCTTCCACATTTCCGCAGTCGCAGAGGCTAATATCTGCTAGTTTCCATGTATACAGTATTAGCCGCGATCAGACCGACCAAGGTTCACGAGGCTGCCCTCGTGCATGCACAAAGGTAAGCTACCCGATACATGGCTACTCGATACATGGCTACCCGATACATCGCTACCCGATACATCGATACTTAGCGAGTACTGGAATCGGTAAAGTATCGGTAGGTATCGATGCTTTGGAATCGATACCTCGCTACCCGATACATTGATACTTAGCGATTACTGGAATCGGTAAAGTATCGATGCTTTGGAATCGATACCTCGCTACCCGATACATCGATACTTAGCGAGTACTGGAATCGGTAAACTATCGATAGGTATTGATGCTTTGGAATCGATACATTAGAATCGATACCTTCGTTATATGAGGTATCGGGGAATCGATACCAGTTATGGTATCGGGTATTGGACGATGTATCGATACTTCGCCCAGCCCTAGTGTATAGGATTGGATGGGAATTATGTTGAAAAATAAAATGTTTTTTATCCTAAAATAAATATTTGATTGAAAAGTCACACTCCCGCCAAATCACATTCGTATACCCTTTAGAAACTTTAGAAAAACGGCTCAACGATATAGGAAAACGCACCAAGCAACGACGTAATATGTAGTTGTAGTACATGCATGTGAGCCTTGCGTCAATTTTTTACGGTGGTACTTATAGGTTATATTTATATCTAAATTGACCAAATTTTTTAAGGCCAAATTAAGTACATTCTCATTAAAGAAAATAAGTAATAAACTAATGTATTTTGTGACCATAAGTAAATAAAAATACATTTTTAAGTTCACTATTTAACAACCAAACAGCGCCAACCTACTGTCAAATGATTCGGCAGTATCATGTAAACGATTTTTCGTGATCGCCAACATCTTATGTTAATATCCTTAATAAAACAAGTTGAAATGACGCCAAAATTATAATTTTTAATTAATATTATTCATCGAAATAGTCATACAATTACACATAATATATTCCAGATTAGTAAAATTATAAATTTAGTAATATATAAGACAATTATTTTCGTTGTTATGAGATTGGCAAAACAGACGTCACTGTTTTTGGTTGATGACGAAAGTGGATTGCTTTCTGCGTTTTCCTATAACCAATCGTACACATACTTTATGGCGGGATGTTTTAAAGTTTGTCTCTCTATTAAAAAAATTAAATATAATAGGAATGAATATTTTAAGAAAATATAAAATTTACAAAGTAACATTTAAAAAAATCTCCATTGTTAGATATAATTTGTTGTAAACTTATGTTGGAAATTAAATAAGTACAAATTGGTACAAATAGAAACAAAAAAAGGAATACTGCGTATCTGTACATACACGGCAAGCCAATAAAACGTTTTTTTAAACTATTATTACTTAATAGTTGATAAATATTAGTATGAATACATGCTGCGATGGCTTGTATAAATATAATTAAATAAACGCAATTATTCTAAGAAAATTATTTGAGTTAATCCTAGTATGTAAACAACCTTAATTGCTTTAATACAAAATACATAAATGGAGTTAACAATATACGTTTCAAATGTACCATTAATAGCAATTCCAGTTATTTGTTCTGTTGATTTAACAGTGTCAACTATAAAAATAAGCATAAATAGCAGGCGAAGATTACTAAGTAACCTTGATACGAGATATAGTACTTACTTCCACACATTTCTCAAAAATTGTTTACATTTTCATTTATTAAATGTTGTCATAATGATAGCAGCTTATTTTAAATGTATAGTAGTGGACACAAAGATACACATGTACACTGCCGCCAGCTTGAAAGTTAACAACTTTTAACATTCAAATTACTCTAAATTTCCTAGTGTAAAACTACGTTCCACGGAAATTTAATACTATGTATTTTTAAACTTAAAATTTTCACAAATAATGGACATTGAATTTTAATGTAACTAATCCATCCCATACAAATAATTAACTTACACATATTTTTGCGTTTTTAAATGAAGAAATTATTTGGCTAACTAAAGATAATTTGACACAACTAGAATTTAGAATGAAGCCAGATCTGAATTATTTTAATATTTTGTCCATGCTCCATTGGCGTCGTCCATTGGCGTCGATGACTTGCTGGAAACGATTATGCATTGCCGTAATAAGTGTTCTTGTATAATCTGGAGTTAGTTCTTCTCATGCTTCCTCAATTCTTCGGCAAAAATCATCTGTGTTTGAGGCTTCAAAATGATTCCGGTACAAACGCTTTGTTGTTTGTCCCCACAAGTTCTCAAAAGGATTAAGATCAGGACTCTTCGATAGCCAGGGAACAGTGTTAATGTTGTTGGTAGAAGCCCACTGTTGAACAACATTGGAGGTGTGAGTTGGAGAGTTGTCGTGCTGAATAATGAAATAATGTTTAAACAACTGGGTTACCGAAAGTAACAGCATTTTTTAGGAGATAATTAACTAAGTTTTCTGTTAATCTTCTTTCAACATTCCAGTAAACACCAGGAGCCAAACAACTGATCCAAGCCCATACATGCACTGAAAATCTACCACTACGGTGCGTTGGCTTTAGATACCGTTCTTCATAGCGCATATTTGCAGGTCTGTACACACGCACCAGGCCATCGTGGGTTGACTGAAATATCTTTTTATTGGAAAATTCAACGCGTTCTCAGAAATCGGCGTTTTCATTGACATATAGATTAGCAAATTTTAATCTATCCCTGTTTATACTGTAGCTCTAACGTAAACTTTTTGGAGGCAGAATAATTTTTAATCCCAAAATCTCCAATATGTTGCCTTGCTATTGAAATTAAACCTGGAAAATTAGTTTGGTATGCGGCTTGCACCGCCGCTTTGGGACGGGGATTTCTTTGAATTCAATTTACCAATGAAATATCTCCTCCAACGTTGACATTTTTCTTGCTCCTCCACCATGCATATACGCTATACCAATCCCGTGGTCAATCTTCTGCTTTATTTAAAAAATGCAAGTTTTACTAACATGCAGATCATCTGCTACCGCTTGCATACTCCAACTGTTTTCCAACAAAGTTTTTACTCTCATTTTTTGAGTTTCATTGAGACGGGGCATTATACAATATTTAGAAAAGTCCCACATATTGTAATGACTAAAATTTTGTTCTGATAATTTTTTGACAGTCAAGGTAACAACTAAGATTTTGGAATAGGCAATAATGGTTTCGTAGCTTAAGTTACGAAAATTTTCAGCAGTTGTTAACTTTCAAGCTGGTGGCAGTGTACTATTAAAAAAAAATTTCTATTTTTTTGGCGTTTTACAAGTGTAGAGGATGTAATATTATAGTCCTTTTACGATAACAGACGAGGCACGTCATCAACATACGTCATGTTTGCGTCACGCACTCTTGCCAAATCTTTTGTTTACATCTATCACAGAGGTTATGTATTAAAAATAAGTTGACATGTAATCCGCGTTGACAGTTACGTAGGTCTTGTTCATACTTAGGAAATAACGATAATTTACATACTTTTAAAACAATTAGATAAACCTAACGCCTCTCATTCTAACTATAGTTTTATGTACGTGGTAAATTATAAGTGACAATTAGCATAATTGAGACATGTTATTAACAGCAATTAAGCTATCGAAATAAAATAGAAATACGTTTATTTCAATAAATATTATTATCAGTATACACAATAAATTGACATTATAATAAAGAAAAGCAAATTTAATATAACATGATATAAATGACAAACATAATTTTTATTCAAAATCGCTGTCATCGGTTGAGCTTTCTTCTGATTAAAATCATCAATGTTCACTACTGGTTTCTTTTTTACCCTTTTCTTCTTTGGACTAGATGGAATAATCCCTTGTTTAGTCATTGAAGAAATCTTATTAACCGTAGAAATGTGGATATTTAAAGCATCGGCTACTCTCTATAAAATACGCAAGGTTTAATACTCTAAAAATATATTAATTATTAGAATTACCTCTCTTACTGCTTTCAACGGCAATAGCGTGGCATTGTTATCGCGTTCTTTCTCGAAATACGAGATTAAAGACGCAATGAGCGCTTTTGATTGCCTGCTTAGTGGCTTAGGCATGTTTTATTGGTTATTAAAGGAACCGTTGTTTTAATACAATACAAATAATACGACGAAACTGGATAAAAGGGACACGAAAACTAAAGAACAAACTGCGAACTAATGAAATGCAAATAATACCACAAAACTGAATAAAAGGGACACGAAAAATACAGAACAACAAATGGCGCACAAGTGACAGATACGAATGACAGTAGCGAAAATAGAAGTTGGCAACGTTACGCAGGATAGGAACGTTTGCAAAGAAGAAATCTCTAGATATACGATAGTGAAAGACAGTTCTTTTTGGGTTTAGTATTGTATAGGTAGGTAATTCCGGTTATGACGTGCCTCGTCTGTTATCGTAAAAGGACTATATATTTTCTGGGGTCTCGAAATCAAGTCCCATATATACTTTTATTTAAGAAAAATACGCACAAAATGTAACATTATCTTTTTCCTTTTATTAATCGAATATTTGATATTATTCATTAATTATGAAAAATTATCTAAGGCAAACATCCGCCTCTGGACCTTCTGCAGCAGTGGATTTGTTTGAGGTAATTTTCGAAAACTTTTTCGTAAGTATCGGGCCTATCTTGGCTATAACTTGGCGCATGTTCGTTTTTAGGTGCTCCAACGTTTTAGGTCTGTTGGGGTAGACTTTTCGCAAAACCACAAAATAAAATCGCGTGATCTTGGCGGCCAGTTTACGTAAAATAATGCGACCTTTGCGTGTTTGGCTAAGGTAAAAGCTTTTACTGTTACGTTAACACTATTTTTCTTTTTCAGTTTTATTGAAGATGGCAATTTAGTTGCCGAAATACATAGTTAGAATTTATTAATATATATTGTCGTTTGGGTTTTTTCTTGTTTCTGTCTATTTTAATGCTATAATAATAAAATTATTTTTGATTATTATACACAGTACTATTTTGCACTCACGCAATTCCTACGCCGATGGATAAACCAGGAACGATATATGTGTAATTTTATTATATAAAAGTATAAACAGACATAAGTTGAGAATCCACAAAATGGCCTGTACTCAGGGTAGCAGTATGCAATTGACGTAGTCAAAGAGCTATTGTCGTGGACAGGGCGGATGGGTTACCAGTAATAAATAAAAAATGATATTACAATTAGGTTCTTTCAGTACATCGGCGACGAAAGGTAAAAGAGGGATAAACAGAATATAGAAAGAAAGGTAATTTAATATACGAGGGTTGATTTATTCGCGCGATCGCCTAGAGTAAGTCGTGAAATAAAAAAAATATCACATTTTGACAACCGATACCGTGTCAGTTTACTGTTAGTGTTTGATAAATTTGTGACAAAAGAAATTTTTTAAGTTTTACCCTGTTACTAAGCGTAAATGGGTAATTTTGAGCATCGTGCAGCAACTAAGTATCTTTTAAAGAAAGGCATGTCTTTTACTGAATTCCGTGATGATATGCAAGATACACTGGTGATAGTTTTCCTTCTTATACAATCATCAGAAAATAGGCAAATAAATTTAAGTGTATCGGGAGTAGCTTAGAAGATTATCTCCGCAGTGGACGGTCGAAAACGGCTACAAATTCAGAAATGGTGGATAAAGTTCATGATTTGTTGCTAAGTGACCGACGATTGATAGTGTTGGAAATAGCAGAGGTAGTGGGTATTTCAACATTCTACACGAAGAACTTGATATGAGAAAGCTTTCTACAAGATGGGTGCTGCGTTTACTGACGACCGAACAAAGATGTGTTCGCTGTCAAATATCGATGAATAATTTAGAAATTCTTAAACCCAACAAAACAGATCTTTTGCGACGATTTGTTACTTGTAACGAAACATGGGTTCATTATTATACACCTGAATCTAAACAACAGTCGAAGATGTGGACCAACGGTGGAGAACCAACTTCAAAGAAGGCCAAGATAGTTTCATCGGCGGAAAAGGTGATGGCATCAGTATTTGTTCAAAAGGGTAAGACCGTAAACGGCGAATATTACGCAAATATTCTATATCGTTTGAAGACCAGAAATTACTAAGATGAAAGTGCTCTTTCACTATGCGCATTCCAGTACGGTTGCTGCAAAAAAGATTGACGAATTGAGGTTCGAATTAGTACTGCACCCCCCATATTCGCCAGACCTAGCACCATCTGATTTTCATCGATTTCCTAAATTAAAAGATTTTCTCGGAGGCAAGAATTCTGCATAAATGAAGAGCTAACTCCAACAGTGGACGATTATTTTGCAGGGTTAGACGAAAATCACTTTCGTGACGGGATAGAGTAGCTTGAACACAGATGCATCAAATGTATTGATTTAAGAGAAGATTATATAGAAAAATAAAGTTTGTTTATCTAAATTATCCCTTTGTTTCTGTGCGATGCACTTTGGGTCAAATGACCGGTTTTTGAGGCAATAAATCACAGGAAGCAGCTAGACCATCAAAATTTAGTACAGATGCCTATGGAGGGTACCTTAGTCTTCGGTAAAAATTTCAAGTCGATCCGCCCTAACCACGCCCACTTCTTGTAGTTATATTTCTTCCCATGTTAAAAGTCACCGGAAATTAATATAAATTCATAATTTTTTAATGTGGCTTACCAAAGTTTTTGGAAAAAAACTCAGTTAATTCACTCACTTCCACACTCACTTTCAGTGACATGAAAAGTAGGATTAGCAGTGAGTGGGTTATTAGTAAAAATTGCTTTGAATAGCGGCAGCATTTTGTTAGAAATTACATTTATTTACTTATCAAATTAATAACAAAAATGAATTCAATTCAGTAAATGACATAAAATTAGCCAAATCTATTTTTTTTGCTAGTGTTAAGCTCAGCTTACAAATTAGTTTTTTTTTTATCATAATGCCATTAAGATTTAATCCCACTAAAAAGAGAACATTTAAATGTTTAAAAGTTAGTTTATTTATTTTAAAAAACTTACCTCGAAATTGTCCAATGTTTCATCAACTTCTAACCCTATATTAAAATCAGACAGAACTTCTGTCTTCTCTTCGAAATCAGATAAATCTTCATTTACGATACTACTTGGCGAAAGCGGCAATTGATACTCAGGGATATCAGGAATCTTTAAAAGAGAATGACTTCTCTTGGAAGATGGAAACTTTTCTTTGCTGAATGACGGTTCTTTAGACAAATACTTGATAAGAATGGGTCAGAAGAATCCATGGCTCTATTAAAAACATCAGATATATTATGTTCTCTAGAGTCCTTTCGGGCATGCTCAATGCGATCCTTTTTATAAAATTTGTTTCTCGCCTCAGAAGCATTTTCTCCAGCGCATCCGAGAGGCACGATTGAGGCTTATGCTATTTGTGAAGAATGTGCTAAAATTTTATGCAAGGTCGCGGACATTGGGTACCATTTGTAATTTTTAAAATATATTTCGGCAGTTGCATAGCAAAAACTTTTGAAGTTTTCAATACTTAGCTCAAAATTACAAGAAATAGCAATTAGTATGACTTGCAAGTGTTTTAAAAACTCGATGTTAACGTTTGTTATAGACGGAAATAATTCCAGATTTGAAAATGCTCTTCGCGCCGTATTGCCATCGTTCGTTGAGCCACTCCCGTTACTTTTCGGCTTATGGACATGAAGACCCATTTTCTGCCAGAATTGTTGTTGAATTTCACGTTTTCTTTGTTGCATTAGTACTTTGTCCTCAGCACTTCGAACTTGCCATTTTTTTAATATTAAGTCTATATGAAAGATTGAGAACAAATTATAAGCATCGAATCCAGGCATGTAATGAGTTTATGCCATACTTTAATGTATTTAGTTTTGGCTGAAACTCCATTGAGCTTAAATTATGTATTGATAAAAACTGCTTCGGATTTCCACCACATATTGGGCACGACTGAGAAGACTTTGTTTCTGTAAGCACGTTCAAAACTTTCCCATCAATTAACGTCATAATTAGTTCATACTTTACTGATATCTTTCTACTATTTACCAAAAAATATTCTAAGGGCTCAATATTTCTTATTAGCTCATCCAGATTTCTTTTTTCTTTCAAAATATGCTCTTTTTTTTTATAAATTCAATTTTAAGTGGCCGGCAAAAACGAACAGATTGAGGTGTACGATTAATCCAAACAGTTGCATTATGTGAATTGATTAATTTCAGTGGTTTAACCGACGTAACAAAAAGCGAGTTATCTAAGCTTTCTGGGGCATTGCTGCTAAATATTTGTTTAAATGAGCTTTGTTCTGTGGAACCGTCAAAGCCATAACTAAAAACCAATGTGACTTCATTCAGCTCAGATATTTGCATCAAAACTTCTTCTTGGTATGATAAAATTATTTTTGCTGTATGGTTAACCAAGCTCTGCAGAGGAATTTGTGCTGATGATTCTGTTACCGACAGCCCTTCAGGCCGACATTGCAGTTTGCACTCTCGGATTTTTTGGTAATGTGGATAAATATCACAGTTTCGTGACTTGCTCATTTCCCTAATGTTTATATACTGTTGCTTTGTTAATTGTTTTCTATCAAAAATAGTAATGCTTCTTCAGGGGAGATTGGTAATGGTTTCTTGTCATTGGAGATTAAAACATCTCTCATTTTAGTAGTCCTAGATGGTGATGAAGCTGCTACCTTTAAAACAAAATTTAAATCATTTGCTTTTGATGCATGAGCTGATATTGAAGCAGCATGAACCAATAATTTGGTATCGTATCCCTGTGCGAACGATATTTCGGAAGCAAGTTTTCGCTTTTGCCGCGCACTTCCCTCGCTATATCCAACATGAGGACGACCTCTTTTGTTCGCGACATCACTTTTCGATAATTTAAATGCAGTCACATTCGATAACCATAAACTTTCTTTTTTCTCAAATTTCTTCGCACATCTTTGGTTTTTTGGTTTTTGTTCCATTTCTGGTTAGCATATGCGCAAAAATTGTAAATTTTCTTCTTAATTGTTATCATATATTCGTCATCTACACTTCTATTAAATTTCGTGCAAATCCAGTTGACAACAGTTGGAGCACTTCGGTTATTTTCTAACCAAAATTTAAGTATATCCAAATTTTTTATTTTTAAAACATCCATATTTTTTATTTTTACACAATCTTAAAAGTCAAATATATATAACTTAGAGCAGTTTAGGGCAGTTGTTTCTACAAACACATGAAAGTACACATCCTTAACTTTCACCACATATATAGTGTTCAAACAATACGTTCCAATAAACGAAGTACTACTCCAAGAAACACGGTCGATAAGCAAAACTACACAGAAAAGACGACAACACTTTGTCATAGCAAATAATTTATAACAACATTTTTTTTGGAACTTATCAATGATATATTTTTTAACGTACCTGAATTAGTATTTTCCAATTTAGAAAAATTTTCTTAGATGTTAATATTTTGTTAAATAATAGTTTAAATGTCAGGCACTTAAAAGCTGAAATACAGAAAGCAAAATAAACCAAAAAAAAACTACAACTTTGACAGCTTGGCCTTAAGTCATGGATTGCTATCTGATTCTAATTTTTTATTTTTGAATATTTTAAAATGTTTAGTACAAAATGCCATTTTCATTTTTTTGAAAAAGTACACTTTAAAAATGAATTTTTTTGCCTCAAAAATCAGTCATTTGACCCAAAGTGCGATGGCGCGAATTAATCAATACATTACATTAATCGTACATTAGTACTATTTTTGTACATTATCTCTTAAGAATTCTTGCGTCGTATAATGTCTTTTTTACTACAACTTGTTATACTATTTTACCATAATTGCATTCTGCAAACAACCACTTTAAGGAATCACAGTAATATTGTATTTTTTATTACTCATCGATAGCTGTCATTATATCGTTTGGGGTATGGGATATTAGAATTCTAGCAACCTGTACTATTTATTTTTCGCAGTGTGGTTTATGTAATTGTAATTGTAATAATGTTTGCAAGCGTAAAAACATTGAAAGAGGAATTTGGGTGAACAAATCCCTTACTTTCCAAAAGATTGCCAACCAAAAAATTCGTATTTAAATTCTTTTTACCACATTTATAAAACGATCCTCGTATATTAACAAATAATTGTGTATAATATAAATAAGTTCACTTCCAATTTGGTGCTAATCTAAAAATTTCGTGTTTTAAATGACGCAACATATTTCAGTCCAAAGTTATTAAATATGAATACAATTGTGCCTTATTTCCAAGAAAGAACGTACTGACATCTTGAGATGCAATCGGGAAGTTTCGACAACTATACTTTCCAAGTTTGGAACAACTTTTATTATCGCCGCTGACACACTTTGCCTTTGTAATTCGGCATGAATCAAGAAATCGTTTTTCTTTCAGTGACCCTTAATGAGGATCGTAATGAATCAGGAACCCCTTGGGGTTGCCACGGACATCGTGTCGCCAATGTCCCTGTGCAGGTGGAGTGAAACAACACCGACCCACCGACCGACGGATTATAGTGCCATTGGGGAAATACCCGCTCACAGTTCGCCGCCATTCCGACATGATCCAGAACTAAATCACAAAATTATCTTATGGTGAGTTTATCTGCTTGTTTTAGATTAGATTATAGGTGACTAATTCTAATTACAAAATAAATATATTGCGTTAATAAATTATATATAAAAACAGATATAAGCAGAACATCTGGCACTGTATGATAATATGTATTACTATATAAAATAAACCGTAGGAGATTGTGAATGCTTTCGAAACTTTATTTTAGCAAGTGCGTGACAGTGACGACTCGTTTAGCACCTACATTCTCCCATTTTACCTAAATGTTGCAACAGAAGAGTATGCATATATATTACCGATTACGTTAAAATTCAGTAACAGATTTACTACAGGAGACGATCACATATCAGTTCTTTAATTAAACATTGCCGATCTGTTTTCGCTAAACTACTAGTCGTGTTAACTAATTTGAAGCGTATTTAAATCAACCATGTTTTTAACAAAGCAGACGACTACTAAATTCAAAATTATTGGCTTAGTTTTCTTAAAATAAATGATTTTTCTATGCATTAAAATACAGTGATTAACATGAGCATATCTCGCATTATATGAAAAAAAAATGGTTTCTATTACCAAATACAACATAAAGAGTATTACACCACTATTTATTAGGGTGTACAATGACTTAATAATATTTAGGTGTGCTGGAAATCAACTTTTACCCATAGTCGATGAATAATTATTGCTTTTATAAACTAAATACTGATATTTCACGAAGTTCGTGCTTAAGTAAGTACAATTCTTAGATATAGTGGAGATCAAGTCCACATCCGATTTTCCCAAAAATAATTATTGCAGCGTTTAGAGGACCTTTGGGGAATCAATTTATCTTAATATAATTTTTGGCGCAAAGGCATTGTTAATCTATAAAAAAATAAAATTTGTTTAAAATGACTCCTAACGTATTGCGTTGCGTTTTCGTCCAAATACACATACAACATCTATTTTTTGGCCATTGTATTATATTCTGAATTTATACTATTGCCATTTTCCATTTTATTTTCTGTATATTCGCTTAGTTAATCGAAAATTTTACAAATAAACGATATTAAAAACTTATTATTAAATGCAACGATATGTCGACAAAAATTTAGTACACAACTTCCAATTTGTGTGCGACGAATATAAATATTAATGTTCAGATATGTTCTTAAGTTTTTCTTCTTAACGTCAGTTTTACAAAAAGAGGATATATAATTTTTTTTTTTATTGAGTTGGGTTAGCTTGGGCTGGTTAAAAAAGAAATAACACCATTTCATTTTAATCGAACTTCAAGCAATAAATTTACGCTTACTAATTGTGAACTACGTAAATTTCTATTAAAAAATTGAATGTATACGAAAAGTAACTTTTTCTTCTGCAAAAGTTGGCAGACCTGAAGCAAATTATTGCTGAGCGATGGTTCCTTTTGACAGTCAAGTTCTCAATTGCGTTTATTAGCTAAATTAATGCTTAATTAAACCGATTATACAGAAAATATAAACGTATAATAAGATTCAAAATATTGTAAAGTTTGTCTTTTCGGGTTCTTAAATAAAACTAAAGATAACTTTAGACACACACTATATTAACAATAAAACGAATGACAATATAAAAACTAATTACTAATAATAAGCACATTTATGTATTTATATTTATGTAAGTTTAATCCGCGATGATTCGGTATGGAATGCCTCAATCCCTTCCTCGACGGCTTATATATCGCTGTGAATAATCTTCTCGAGCGTTCTACATGCATCGAGAAAACGCCAGAAGTATGACACGCGACGCATCGTTGGATGAGTCATCACATTATTTTAAAGTGCCTGCAATTAACAATAATCGGATTATAAGGAGTACCTGCTGTGAGTTTACCTGTGGGACATGAAACATTTAAAAATAGTATTTGTCCATCAGGAGTGTATTGTAAAGCGGCAACATATGCTGTTTTAGATAATCAATATTGAAAATATTAATCATCGAAGTTTATGATATATGTATATGGGCATTTTATTGGGAGAGTTATGATACAAGTATATCTTCTGTAAAAGATTCAAAATCCACTTCACTTACACCTGCTTCACAAGCCCATGGCCGCCACATTATCATCGGCACTATGTATTATATGAATACGAATAATTAATATACCTTACACCAGCTACCTATAATAAGTAGTGTATAGGTACTACTGCTGACAAAGTAATATTAAAATATTTAGTAAGATAGTAAGATTCAAAATATTTTAAAATGCCTGCAATTAACAATAAGGATTATAAGGAGTAAGTACCTGCTGTGAGTTTACCTGTGGGGCATGAAACATTTAAAAATAGTATTTGTCCATCAGGAGTGTATTGTAAAGCGGCAATAGGTGCTGTGTTAGATAATCAATATTGAAAATATTAATAATCGAAGTTTATGATATATGTATATGGACATTTTATTGGGAGAGTTATGATACAAGTACATCTTTTGTAAAAGATTTAAAATCCACTTCACTTACACCTGCTTCACAAGCCCATGGCCGCCACATTATCATCGGCACTGTGTATTATATGAATAATTAATATACCTTACACCAGCTACCTATAATAAGTAGTGTATAGGTACTACGCTGACAAAATAATATCAAAACATTTAATACTTAGCCAATTTCTAAGTAGGTATATATAAGCAGATAATTAAAATCTCGTACACAAATACCTACAAAAGTTTGTAATAAAGAAAATTTTAAAAAATTAAACGCCAAATGCATAATTAAGGGAAACAATACATTTGGAAGAACATATTTAACAAAGAATGAATTTCATAATAAAATATAAATTAATGGGATCATTCCCGTCCCTTTTAATCTGCCGAAAACTAATAAACTAATTAGTTTATTAAATGTAAAGGACAATATTCTAAAATCGGTCTTAAGAATATTCCACCTTAATGCGATCCTGCTGTATTTTCTACTGCTATTTACAGATTCCATTCGGTTAATCTTCAAAATCTCGTTACCTTTATACAAGTCGTTTAAAATTATCTTGACGAGAACTTATAAATGGCATTGGCATAAATCAAGAATACCATAAAATGGCCAAAAAAAATTGGGTTTATGTGTCATTTTGAACGTATTTAATTTTTTTTTAGATTAACTGTGCCTTTGCGCCCGAAACTTTATTAGGATAAATTGATTTCCCAAAGGTCCTATAAACGCTCCAATAATTATTTTTGGGAAAATAGAATGCAGACTGGGGCTTCTCGAACTCTCCATCCTTTTTTTTATAGTTTGCGTTTTGTGGGACTGGAAGAATAATAATAATAATTATTGTACATACCCAAATATTGCAAAAGAAAGCATTGTAATAACATTAAAGAAAACATAAAAAAAAGAGATCGACGTTAGGTAAAATTTTAGGACGGTTAATTCTTCTATGAACTAATTTCTATAATAAACGTGCGTTACGCTTCCCTACGAATAACGCATGATGTAAGGGAGTTCATTTGATGCCTTTCCAAGAATAAATCGTAGTCGTATCCTCTGAAAGGGTAAATACCATCAATTCTAAAATTCTGCTGAGTTAAGCAATGCGGAGACCAAAAAACCAATGCATACTCTAACTTAGGACAAAAGCAAAGTAAAGGCTTTTTAGAAGAACTTCATTCATTTTTGGTTCGAATAACAAAACCTATTATTTGAATGCCGATAAACATTATTCTTGAATACGAGTATGTCGGGCCAAAACCAAGACCAGAATCAAACACTACTCCAAGATCTTTAATTACAGTGTTAGTAGTAAGAGGTTTATCGTTCATTACATAAGTTGTTAGAACATAATTAACACTACGTGTATAAGTCATAGCACAACATTTGGAGAAATTTAAGTTTAAATGATTTGCATTACACCATCTTATGAGAACGTTAACATTATATTGTAAATTCTCAGTATCCATAGCATTGTGAATAGAGATTCTGAAGTCAGAATCTGAACTATTCTGAACTTGCGGACATGCGCAGTACGATGCGAATTTCAAATACTGGAACAATTCAGAACTACTTAGAATTGATAGGTTCGAACAAACCTAGTGTCTTATACCGTGTGTCCCAATTTCGATGCTCACCATTGGTATCTCGGTTATTAGAAGATATAGAACAACTGTTAAATGGTGAATGTTTTGCAGAATTCAATACTCGCGGCAAATCTCATTTCAAATTTGACCTAACTTTTTAAATTTTTAAAATATTTTGAAAAATCAAAAATTTGCCGATTTCGTTATTCCTCAATAACTCGATAACGCTTAGTCTGACCTCTTTTAAAGTTTTACATTGTTGAGACAATTTTTTAAAACAAATTATTTGATACAAACAGAAACCTCCGATTGTCATTTGTTTTTAAGTTATTACCACTATCTTTTGTTTTTTATATGGCGGCCATATTTGATTTTGGGTTTGTTAGGTAGTCCTCAAAATGTGCTTTTCAACGATGTATAACATGCCTGAAAAATTTTTATTTATAAGGAAAATATTAATAAAAACGTAAATTAATCTTTAATATGAAATTAGTAGGCTGAAAAATTAAACACCAATGTCAAATTAAAGTGAAAAGATATTCTAAGTAATACTGTAAACAAACGAAACGATAAAAAAATTATAGAAATAAAAAGTAAAGATACAGAACTTAAAGTTCACATTCACTTAAAGAAATTGTTCAATATGACGACCATTCTGTTCCACACAATTTTGACACCTTGTTCGAGTAGAGTTACAAACTCTACATAGCGTGTCTCCGTTTACTGATCGTAGCACATCTAGTACTCTTTGTTTTAAAATTTCCCGAGTTTCTGGCGGTTCAAAATCAAATACTTCGTTTTTAGTGGTACCCCATAAATAAAAGTCAAGCGGGGTAAGGTCGGGTGATCTCGCAGGCCATTGCACGGGTCCATTATTTGAAATCACTCTCTCATTAAAGTTTTCTCTCAAAAAATGTTGCACGTTACGAGTGTTATGGGCCGGGTAACCATCTTGCTGGAACCAGATGTTTTGCATGTTCTCTGGATTAATAATTTGTCTCAAAGCAGGCATTATCTCGTTTGTTAGTAGCTCCAAATATCTGTTACCAGTTAAATTGTAATCAAAGATGAAAGGACCTATTAGCTGATTATCTAAAACGAAAAAAAGGGTTTAAAAAACAAAAAAAATGTAAACAAAATGTCATACCAATTAAACCGCACCAGACATTAAAACCAAATCGAACTTGAAATCTTCTTTGATTTACCAAATGTGGATTTTTATTCAGTAGACCAATGATGATAGTTATTCCTATTGAACACTCCACAATTGGTAAATCGTGTTTCATCTGTCCATAGTATTTTCCTAGGAAAATTAGCGTCATATTCACATTTTTGAAGGTACCACCTGCTAAACTGTAATCGTCGGAGATTGTCATTATCACTTAAACCTTGTACAATTGTTGGTTTGTAAGGGTGATACTTGTTTTTCGTCAAGGTTCTGTGAACAGTAGATTTTGAAATCCCTGTTTCTCGTGTCACACGACGAACTGATGTGCTGGGATTGTTCCTAACGTTCTGCAAAATATTATTTAGACGTGTATCAGCATCATTAACTTCATAGTTAGCTCGTTTTTGTTCAAAACTTCCAAAGTTTTTTAATTTGCTAACTAGTCTTCTAAAAATTATCCTGTGTGGCTGTTGTCTTTCTGGAAAACGCTCTGCATAACTCGTGCACGCATTTTTAGTGTTTCTATTTGCTTTGAAATACACTTCCAACATATCAACTTTTTCTTCGTTTGAATATGTATGTACCATTATCAATACTTATAAATCTTAATACTTGACAATAATTACTTATCACTAACTACAAGTAGTTTTAATTAACTTATCTCTGCAGCACTAATTGTACTTTGACAGGTTATCGTTTTGTTTCATTGTCAGAATACATTTGTCATTGATATTTGACGGTACATAATGTCTTTGCTAGTGATACACGCTCAGAGGTTAGAATTATCTGACATTTGATGTAAAAGCAAATACAAATCTCCCCACTACTTTTAATCCTGCGCGAACTTACCCCTCCTCGCGCCAACTTAATTGGCGTTTGCTATACTTAGAATATCTTTTCACTTTCATTTGACATTGGTGTTTAATTTTTCAGCCTACTAATTTCATATTAAAGATTTAAGAGAATTTAATTAATATTTTCCTTATAAATAAAAATTTTTCAGGCATGTTATACATCGTTGAAAAGCACATTTTGAGGACTACCTAACAAACCCAAAATCCAATATGGCCGCCATATGAAAAACAAAAGATAGTGGTAATAACTTAAAAACAAATGACAATCGGGGGTTTCTGTTTGTATCAAATAATTTGTTTTAAAAAAGTGTCTGAACAATGTAAAACTTTAAAAGAGGTCAGACTAAGCGTTATCGAGTTATTGAGGAATAACGAAATCGGCAAATTTTTGATTTTTCAAAATATTTTAAAAATTTAAAAAGTTAGGTCCAATTTGAAATGAGATTTGCCGCGAGTATTGAATTCTGCAAAACATTCCCCATTTAACCGTTGTTCTATATCTTCTAATAACCGAGATACCAATGGTGAGCATCGAAATTGGGACACATGGTATAAAAGGGAGAATTGAAGAAGGACTCTACAATGGTTTTACTTTATCAGAGTCTATCTGGTCATCTGGAGTGTCACCAGGATCAAATCTTGGTCCCTTCTTATTTTAATTACATATTAATGATTTTCACTTTTCGCTAATTATTGTGAATGCTTTCTTGATGACAGTATGGTAGAAATCTTAATGTGTGACCATTTTTGAAAATTATCGATATAAATTCGATAAAAATTTAGAATTGCACTAGACTAGATAGACATGCATATTGGCATTATCTGCGATATTATTGCTTCAGGACTTTGTCAGTAAAAAAAGTAATCGGAGTAAACAAACATATATATATATATATATATATATATATATATATATATATATATATATATAATAATAATAATAGACTTTTTTATTGGTTTAGCGACCTTTAATGAATTTCAATGTTTTTCTCTACGACGTTTCGACTCTTTTTATTATTAAGTCTTTTTCAAGTGACTAGAAACAAAAATTAATACAACGAAAGGTAAGAAAATATGTTTACATTTGTATGAATGAATTAAAAATTAAAATTAAAATAATAATAAAGTAAGGAAAATTAAATGATTACATTTGTATGAATGAATTAAAAATTAAAATAATAAAGTAAGGAAAAGTAAATGGTATAAAACTCACCGATTTATTCCGTTTCAAAACACATATTTGTGTACATGTATGGTTCGGACATGCCCGAGACCTTTCCAGGATCGACCGCGTCACTCAGAATATTTTGTGTGACTAAATGTCTTTGTTGGAGAAATTAAATTTCCTATTTCGTTTTTAAAAATTAGCATGGTCAGGCCATGTGTTAGGGAAACATAGTATATGCATTTACAATGGGAACAATAATTTTTTTTTTTTGTTTGTGTGGGTGGGGTTGGTTGTCTTCTATTGTTTAATGAGTGGATAATAGAGCTTTGAAAGTCCATCAATCTCGTTTCGGTCATTGATTGTTCTGCTGTTTTTGAAAATATGGATCATTTCTAAGACCTCACTAGCTTTTGTATTTTTTTGCCTAGTTATTATTTTGGTATTTTCAAAATTATGTTTTAGTGTCATCTGGTGTTTTTTTAAAGCTGTCTGATTTTTTGCGTATTTGTGACCTTTTAATCTTTCCTGTAGTAACTGTTTTGTTTGGCCTATGTATACTTTGTCACAGTCTTTGCAGGGTATGTTATATATTGTATGTGATTGTTTAAGTGTAGGTGTTGAGTCTTTTAGTTTGGTGTGTAGGAATTTTATGTTTTTTCCGCTTTGATGTGCCATTTTAAAATTAAATGGTTTAAATATATTGTTTAGTTTTTCGGATAATCCAGTTATATAGGGTGTAGGGATATATGTTAATTCATTGGTTGTTTTATTCTTGTTTTGGCACTTAGTTTTGTTATATATTTTATTAAGTCTCTGTTTTATAATTTTTTGTATAAATTGTGATGGATAATTGTTTTCTATTAATAATCGACGAAGGAGATACTTGTTGAAACTTCATTATATAGATATAATAAAACACAGTTGTATAGTTTCAAAATAATATATATGCACTACATATGTTTCACCACACTGTGGCTTCATCAGGTGGATGAATATACTACCAGTATATTCATCTATACAACTGTGTTTTATTATACACAGTTGTATAGTTTCAAAATAATATATATGCACTACATATGTTTCACCACACTGTGGCTTCATCAGGTGGATGAATATACTGGTAGTATATTCATCCACCTGATGAAGCCACAGTGTGGTGAAACATATGTAGTGCATATATATTATTTTGAAACTATACAACTGTGTTTTATTATATCTATAATTGTTTTCTGTTAAAATGTTTTTACTTTATTCAGTACTGCTGGTATGAAAACTGGATTGGTGAGATTTAAAGCCCTGTCTACTAACGCTGTTACTACATTTTTTTTGTGGGATAGGGGTTGGTTTGAATAAAATTTTACGTATCTGCCGGATGTGATTGGTTTAGTGTACCATTTTTTTTGTATGTTGTTTGTTTTTATTAGTGTTAAGTCTAAGTAGTTTATGGAGTTGTTTTTTTCTATTTCAATGGTAAAGTTTAAATTTGGATGGAAGTTGTTGAAGCTATTTTGTACATTGCTTATTTCCTTTTCTGGTAACATCATTATGCAGTCATCGACATATCTTTTGAAAAAAGTTGGTTTTATTTTCAGGGATTTTATAACATTTTCTTCGATGTGTTCTAATACTAATTGGCCTACTACGCTGGATATAGGGGCTCCCATTGCTAGTTCTTCAATTTGTTTGAAATATTTATTGTCGAATTGAAAATATGTGGAAATTAAAGTTAATTCTATTGCTTCAAGGAAATCTATTAATGGTAAGTCTGAAATTTTTGATGGAGTCCCATTTTTCTGTAATTACTTTTTTTGCTAGTATTAAAGGTATATTGGTGTACATTGATTCTACATCCATGGAAACAAGTTTTTCGTTGTTATTTGTTTTGATTTTATCGATATATTGTTT
This sequence comes from Melolontha melolontha, assembly GCA_935421215.2. Lineage (NCBI taxonomy): Eukaryota > Metazoa > Arthropoda > Insecta > Coleoptera > Scarabaeidae > Melolontha > Melolontha melolontha. Next base: position 76,173,853 of record OW285243.1, on the reverse strand, counting down.
GAATTTGAAAGTATTTTTAATATAATATTTATTTTGACCTATGACATTGGTTAGTGTTTTTGTTAGATATTTTGATAGTTCATAAAACGGGCTTTGAATGCACGATACGATTGGTCTTAATGGGATATTATTTTTATGTAGTTTTGGTAAGCCATATATTTTCGGTGGTTGTGCATTATGTATCTTTAATTTGTTGGCTGTTTTTGGTGAGATGATTTGTTTATTTTCCCATTTTTTAATTAGTGTGTTGTTTATCTTTTGATATTTTGTTGTGGGGTCATTCTTTAACCAATAAAAAAGTCTATTATTTTAATATTAAGACACGGCCAATAAAATAAATAAGAAATTTAATTCTTATTAACACTAAACACACGCATATATATATATATATATATATATATACAGTACAAATCTCTTCCCTATAGTCACCTACAAACGTGTATTACGTATGTGTGCGTTCGAGATGCGAGGAGTGGGGGCGCACATAGCATGTATGTATGTATTGTAGATCAGTTTGGATGTAAGCACATACATAGTATAAACGTCGATTAATGTGGAACTACCGTCAATAATTGGGACTTTATGTAATAATAAACACAAATAAGTGTGGACTTTTTGGAAGATTTTAATATTTTTAACGTTTAAAACAATGTCAGATATACCTATAACAATAACAATAAATAAAGCGGTAAATCATAATAACTTCTATATTCTATACATAATAAATAAAACTAGAATTAAAAAAATAAAAAGTAAACTATTTAATGTATTGTATGTTCAAAACGGTCTCCTAATGCAAACAAGCAATGTCCTAATCTGTCATAAAAGTTTCTCTGAACATTTAAAATCGTTTGCGGTTGAATATTTAGGATAGATTCAACTATTTTCGCCCGTAATTATCGTTTCAAACGCAATGGTACGTTGAAAGTTAATTTGAAATACCCGTGCAATTTCTCTTATGCTGCGACCAAGATGATACTGTTTTACGACATATTTTTTTTGTTCAAGGGTAAAAATATCCATCGTGAATACGGACTATTCGCAAAAGTTGAGCAAACCATCCAACATCACAAGTAAACTGTAACTAATGGCATGTATGCATCGCTTCGTGCGTCCCCACTCCTCGCTTCTTGAACGCACACATACGTAATACACGTTTGTAGGTGACTATAGGGAAGAGATTTGTACTGTATATATATATATATATTTTTTTTAATTGCTTCGTGTTGCAGTAGTTATTATACATTAGTTAACAAGCATTCCCACCCAGTAACTTTTTTAATTGTCTCACCTATCTTTTCTAATTTTACAAGGAAAGTTTTTTAATTTACACGTCTTGTTTGCAAAAAGAAAACAAAAATAAATCCTCGTTAGAGCTTACTTAATGACTACACCTTTGACATTTAAATATTTCCAACAATAGAAAGTAAGCAAATAAGTTTGTCATAGACGACCTTTGATTGGACGTGCATTTGCTTACCTGTGCCCGACTATGTTCCATTCTAATTAATTTGGATAAATATAACCTAAAAATAATTTTTAAAAGATCATTTACATTAATTTAAAATAGTAGTAATGTGTCCTTTACATAAAAATCAATTTGGAGGTATTTTTTGACTACCTACTTAATAATGTACGTAAATATATACGAGGGTAATTTGACGGGAGAGTAATTTCTCAAAAGTTGGCAACACTTTCGAGATAGATATGTTTATCAACATGTTGCTCAAATATCTCAGATAGATAGGTTTTTATAATCGTTTAATTAATTGCTTAAAGTAAATTATTTGTGGCCTTTGTGTTAATATGGAGAAAAAAAATTTAATGTGTTTTTTACGTTGAAAAACCACTAACGAAACTGCAGAAAAGTTACATAAATATTATAATGAATTTGCTCCTTCCCATGGAGTGATTTGTAGGCGGTTCACTGCTTTCAAAAGTGATCATTTGAGCACATTGATATACCGGGTGTCCTTGAAAGAAAACGACAAACTATGAAAAATGGAAACATCTAATCAAACAGGGTTTAAACGAAATATCTGCATACTTTAATATGTAATAGCTGTAATAATATTTAGCATAAAATGCTAATATACGAAAACTCTATCTCGAACGAGATCAAAGAAAAAATATATATAATAAATGCTCGATCTGACGGGTAAATTTAGTATTCCTTTATAACTGCAGCGCTACTCCTTCTAGGCGTAATGGTGGGAGTAGTAGATGCGATGATGCATACCCGTGATGCCAGATCAGATCATTTTTTCCTAGTTCTACGGATTTTTTTGTCAAATCGGGAAAAAGGGAATTTTTGAGGCAGACTTAAAAAATCCAAATGCATTGCAACAGGTAAGAAACGAATTGCCATTCTGTAGTAATTTGCTATTACTTTTTTAATTGTTTGTATATTATCAATTCTTCCTTCTTATATTTAATACTACTGAAGATCTTGCCATAGTAGTTACCAGCAAGTGAAACAGACGAGAAATAGTACCGGAAATAGCAGTCGAAAAAATACATCTCGTCAGAATCCAGTAAACGTTCCTACTGTAAAATGTTGCTTACAGAAAGCCGGTCTTCATGGACGAATAGCGATGAATAAGTTGCTGCTACGTTTACAAAACAAAGGAAAGCGATTAAATTGGACTCTTGAACATCAACACTGGACAGTAGAAGACTGGAATAAAGTAGTGGCCTTTGTAGTAGGTGGTCCGATAAGTCTAAACTTGTGATTTTCGGTTCACGAAGTTCACATGTCTTCGTGAAAAGATCTTTACGTTTAGCAAAAATCCGTAGGTGAACGTGCAGCAAAAGAATGTATTACGCCTACCGTTAAACACGGCGGTGGTTCGGTAATGATTCGGGGATGTTTTGGTGGTACATTCGTTGGTGATATTTTTAAAAACGACCAAATTTTCAAAAAGGAATAATATAAGCATATTTTGGAAGTCAACGCAATAGACTTTTCAACGCAATACCTTATGGGACTTGAATTTTGAGTCAAAATTTTGTATTCCAACAAGTTAATGACCCAAAACATTCTTCTAAAATTATTCGAGAATATTTAAAGTAAGTGAAAGAAGTTGAAAGAGTAAAAGTGATGGAATCGCCACCCCAGGGCACCGATTTAATTCCAATCGAGTTATTGTGGAAAGAACTCGATCTGAAGGTGCGGAAATCATCACCAACATTTGCAGCTGAATGTGGAATACGCTACAAGAGGCATGGACACAACTATCACCAGAAACACTGGCTAAAATAATAGCCAGAATGCCCCGATTATGCGCCGTTATTATAACAAAAAGAGACGGCCTCATAGATGAGACAAAAATTTAAAAATTGTAAATATTTTTACTTTTGTGTTTCACTATATATTTTCACATTTTTGTTTCTATTTTTAATTATTTCTGTTAATACTATGATTTTATGATGGTGCCCAAATACTTTTGACTGGTAGCATAATCCTGTTCACCATTATAGTCGTGAATGTGTCATGAATGTGTTTTTGTGCAAGAAACCTCTTCGCAACGCTTCAAAAATTTACATCATAATTACGTAATAATAATTATATTATGTTGTAGTGGCACTTATTATAATGTCAGTTTCAGTTTATTAGTGGGTTTCGTTCTAATGAACGAAGGTGTCTGACGTTCAGGGAGCACAACCGCATTTATAATCGATATTGAACAATTTGTCAGAGATTTAAATGACGTTTTAGAATATTTTTAATGCGCGCACAAGATTATTTTAATTTTAAATCTTATCATCATATTTTGCCATCATTATGTAAATCTTGTTTCCAGAACGAAACTAACTATAACCACAATTAACCGCAATATTCTAATTTGTCATATAAGGTAACTAGCACGTAAATATCTTTGTCACAAATTTCTCTCGAGGGACCGATTGAGCGATGATTACTTTATACACGCTTTTGTGTTTTGTAAATAATTTATTTTGCATGCAATAATATTTAGATATTAATACTTAATAGAAGCGAAAAGCCACATGCAAACTTACAGTTAAAATGTTAAAAATTATATTGCTGCTATGTAAATTAATTAGAACAGTGCACATTACAAAAAAACTAGTTGAAAGAATTTTTAAAGTTCTACGGTTTGCTTATCATATCTTTTGTCAGCTTATTTATGTCAAGCCTATTTATTCTCATTTGCGTTTCTTAGTTTTATATCGTATTTTCAATTTATTATAATTACTTTTCTTTAAAGTTCGTTCATTGTCAAACAGAAAGTAATACCAATCCTTCAGTATCTTCAACTTATTCACCTGTTATCACAAATACAATAAAATTAACATTTTTAGAATATACGATCGTAATTTGACGGGAGAGTGAAATGAAGGTGTCCGAATGTTTTTCGTTTTTGATATTTTAAAATAAAACACCAACTAGTTTAAACTCGTTTTAATTAATGATAAATTAAAGAGCAGTTTTTGAATTTTTATTTATGAAAAAGAACCATCTGTAAATGGGCACCATCCGCTTCTTCACATTCATTTAGTTTGGAACCAAAATTTTCAATAATTCGCTAGAGCATAGCTCTTGGAATTGCGTTGATTTCGTCTGTGACTCTTTGCTTTAAAACATTTAAGTTGGGTGGTAATGGGTTGTAAACTTTACTTTTTAAGTAAACCCATAGAAAAAAATCAGAAGGCGATAAATCTGGACTCCTCGGTGACCAGTTGATGTCTACTCGGCGATTAATTGCTCTTTCAGGGAAAAAAATCGTGAAAAGCAGCTAACGTGTCATTTTTGATGTGGGAAGTGGCTCCATCTTGCTGGAAAAATGTATTGCGGTTTTAGCCAATCTGGTTTTGTAGTTTCGGAACCAAAAAAAGTCCGGAGCATATCCTCAAAAAAGTAGGGCCCAATAATTCCTTGACTTGATATGGCAGCCCAAACGATAACCTTAGGCGAGTGTAATGGTTTCTGATTGAGTTCCAGCGGATTATCGGAAGCCCAATATCTACAATTTTGTTGATATGAAAATTGGATTCATCACAAAACCATATGTTATTGAAGCTATTAAAGCGATTTCCCACTGCCCTGCAGAATTCGATTCGGTTAGTGGAATCATCGGGCTTCATCTCTTGCACAACAACAATTTTATAGGGGTGGAAATGTAGATCTTTGCGAATAATGCCATGAACGGTGGATTTGTTTAAACTTAGAGATGCGCGTTATCGTCGCTGTGGATTATCCATAACCGACTGGCGAACGCGGTCAACATTCATGTTAGTCCTTGATGTCTTTTTTCGCCCAGTTGAATTATTCGGTATTTCCAGTCTCTTCAAACTTGCGCATCCAATGCTTGATTAAATTCGCACTTGGCACATTTCTCATGGTTCTTAAATTAAAATGTGTCCGGTAAAGACGTCGAACAACAATGTAAGAACCGTTATTTTTATAAAATGCGCGCTGCGGTCCTTTGAAACGATGCATCGCTACTAAACTAAACAAGCCCGTCAAGCGTTTGCCACCCACACCCCTCCCCCTACTATCTGTTTTTGACGCGTAACGGTCAAAACAAAAAAGAAAAATATTCTGAGACACCCTTCACTTATTTTAGGGGAAAAAATGTTTTATTTTTCAACATCATTCACTTCCACACAAATGTGAAAAAAATATATAAATTGTCCTTCCAACTTATCTCCATCCGCATGAATAACACCGATCCTAGCGACTTGTCCATGACTGGAAGCAGTGCTGGAAGTCTTCGCGTGTTAACGTGTTCAACTTTGCCTGCGATTCCGCCTGGATCTACTTAATAATCCCAAAATGACGCTCCTTGAATTTCGGTTTCAACTTCGGGGACAAGAAGAAATCACAAGGGGCAAGATCTGGAGAGTAGGGAGGTTGGGGTAGTACTGCTGTGTTCCCTTGAATCTAGAAGCTGACGCACAATAGGTGACGTATGGGTTGATGCATTGTCGTTGTGTAGGATTCACGAATTGTTGCGCCACTTTGCAGGCAGTTTGCGTCGTACGACAATGCTACAAATGTCATGAATTGTTCTTCTTCGGTCTTGCAGGATTTTATCGCGCACTTATGCCACATTTTGTGGTGTGTTTTCTGTAGATGGACGACCGGAATGCTCATCATCAACCGATATACCTCCAACGATTGTACCACTCAAGTTTGCGTCTAGCTTAAATCATCCTCACCAAAACCCTTGATTAAGCCTTTTCAGAGTTTCCGCTACCGTTTTACCAAGCTTTAAGCAGAATTTGATGCACGGTCTTTGCTCTCACGTTAGACATTGTAGTTTCGCAGAAAAACTCAACTCAACAAATACAAATACAAAAACTCATCACCTTGCAAAGGACCGTTTGACAGATTGACTTAGTATAGACGTAGCTCCCTCGAGCGCTATAGAGCTGTATTACCATCCCTTCGCGCGCTACATTCAAATTCCGTAAATTTCTTGGTAACACCTCGTATTTATTTAGCAACCTTGGAATTTATTTATGTTTAAGTTCGTCATAATAGGTACATATATGTTGCGGCTATCATCTCCTTATTGTCCCGAATCTCTGTTTCACCAAGCCAGTTTTTCAAGGTTGGCAATAAGAAAAAAGAATCGAGACCAGATCTAGTGAATATGGTGGACGAAACACCAGTTCGTATTCTCATTCGACAAATTTTACTGTTGCCATATCAGATGAATGGGAGGGCGTATTATCCTAAGCAACAAAACTGTTTTTCTGAATAAATGCGCTCGTTTTTTCTTCAGTTTAGCATCGAAACGTATCAGTACATCAGCATAATATTGACCAGTTACTTCCCTTCTGTAAATAGTCTATAAAGATTACGCCTTTGGAATCACCAAAAATCGTCACCATAATCTTATTGGAGGAGAAAACGGTTTTTGTGTTCTTCGGAGTACGTTCATTAGCAGAAACACATTGTCTTGACTGCGTTTTTTGTCTCTGGTGTATAGTGATGTATTTAGGTTTCATTTTAGATACAGTGATGTATTCAGGTTTCATTGCACAACATTTCTGGAGAATTTATTGTAAATGAAGCCCTCCGCCCAATAACGGCTTTTCAACGTAAAAAGTAAGGTCTAATTAATATACAAAATTATTTTTTCTCCCCATGCTAACGCAAAAACAACAAATAGTTTCCTTTAAACTACATATTGTAAAAACCATCTGAGAGATGTGGGCGAAATTCTGACAGTAGGTTTCTGAAACATGGCTGAAGTCAGCAATATACAGCAGACCGATTTTCATGTGGCCGGTGGGAGAATTTGTACGTGCGTCAAGTAAGGGTCAGTGTTAGATAGAGACAGTATTCGGAAAAATGAAATGCAAACTGCGAGACGTGCATTGGGACGTAGTAAGGGATAATAAGGGATGCCAGAGGTTCCCCTACCTATGCATTTCGTGCGCATCTCGAGGGCGGTACTTCTAACCGGCCACATGAAAATCGGTCTGCTGAAACTATATATTGAAAAGTTACTTTCACGGCAATTTTCCGAAGGGTGATTTTTAGTAAATTTTTAAAAGTTAAATAGAATTTTTCCAAAATTAAGACCGGTGACTCCAAGAAATATGAAAACTATGGGGTAATACGAGGGTGGTTCGGAAACTACGTGGCCTAACAAAAAAACATTTTATTTTTCAATATAGTCTCCTGCTCGCTCAACACACTTATTCAAACGTGAAATAATTACATAATGTATTTACAAAATTATCCTAAACTCTTTTAAAATAATTTCAATTCGGTAAACACCGACAGATACGCAAGCACACAAATTTCTACTTGTACATAATTTAATACTTAATTGTTCAAATAAAATCGATTATCGTAAACCCGTTCGAAATATCTGTTGCGAAGGTATTATTCACAATTACTACAACATACACGAATTTTCAAGGACTATGCCTTTAACATGCCGTACTGAGTGTAAACAGACTGATTATTGCAGTCAATTACATCTGAATTATTAATCGACCGCTGGTGAACTCTTTTTGTGTTATTTAGCCATTAAAGCATGTTTATTTTTGGATATACGTCTATCACCTGTCTTTTGATGTTTATGTGATATGATAATAAATATTTTACAGTAGCAACAGGCAACAGTAAGCGTTTAAGAACCAACTATACTCCATAAAATTGTATCTATTTAACCTTATTTTCAAAATCGATAAATGCATGGTAACACGTAAGCAATTATATATATATATATATATATATATATATATATATAACAATTGATAAATTATTGGAGTTTTTCGGCTTTTATATGAAATATTTACAAATATCAAATTAGAATGTATGTAATTGCAGAGTAAGTGGGGATGTAAACATTGCTGTCTATAAATTACAAAGCAAATCATACGAAATTTTTTTGTTTGAAAAATATGGTCTACGTTGGGACTCGAACCCAAGTCTACAGCTTGCCGGGCTGTCGCTTTTACCACTAAGCCACAATAGACCCAGGTTCAAGCTATTTAGAAATGCATTATAAAGTAACAGTGTTAATGAATCACATGTCAGTTATTGAATGTAGATGTCAAGTTGAAAGCAGAAGTCAGTTTGGAAAGCTCATGTCAGTTTTGATAGCAGATGTCAGTTAGTGAAAGCAAATGTCAGTTAATGAAAGCAGATGTCTGATTTGAAAGCAGGTGTCAGTTATGAAAGCAAACGTCAGATTAAAAAGCAGATGCCTATTTTGAAAGTAGATGTGAGTTATTGAAAGCAGATGTCACTATTTAGAGAGCCGATGTCAGATTTGAATGTTGGAAATGCTAATTATTACTCCATAGCTATATGAGTGTTTAGATAATTTCTTAGCCGTCTATTAAATATAACAATTGATAAATTATTATGAAATATTTACAAATATCAAATTAGAATGTGTGTAATTGCAGAGTAAGTGGGGATGTAAACGTTGCTGTCTACAAATTACAAAGCAAATCATACGAAATTTTTTTATTTGAAAAATATGGTCTACGTTGGGACTCGAACCCAAGTCTACAGCTTGCCAGGCTGTCTCAAAATACTGACATCTGCTTTCAATAACTCACATCTACTTTCAAAATAGGCATCTGCTTTTTAATCTGACGTTTGCTTTCATAACTGACACCTGCTTTCAAATCAGACATCTGCTTTCATTAACTGACATTTGCTTTCACTAACTGACATCTGCTATCAAACTGACATGAGCTTTCAAAACTGACTTCTGCTTTCAACTTGACATCTACATTCAATAACTGACATCTGATTCATTAACACTGTTACTTTATAATGCATTTCAAAATAGCTTGAACCTGGGTCTATTGTGGCTTAGTGGTAAAAGCGACAGCCCGGCAAGCTGTAGACTTGGGTTCGAGTCCCAACGTAGACCATATTTTTCAAATAAAAGAATTTCGTATGATTTGCTTTGTAATTTGTAGACAGCAATGTTTACATCCCCACTTACTCTGCAATTACATACATTCTAATTTGATATTTGTAAATATTTCATATAAAAGCCGAAAAACTCCAATAATTTATCAATTGTTATATTTAATAAACGGCTAAGAAATTATCTAAACACATTGCGATGTTATTGGAAATATCATAAATTGAAAATTTAAGTAATGAAACTTGAATAAATTAAATCCTTATCAGTAGTCCAAGTACAAATTTGGATGGAATAAGCTGTAACTGTATTTTGTCCATGTACAGCGGTTTTCATAGCTCGCTGCTTCTTAGCCATTGTAGGAGTTTCCTCATCTTCGTGACTCTTTTGGCGGGTAGGAAGGTCGAAAAAGGGAATATAAGTTTCGTCATCTGTCAACTATTTTGAAAAAAAATTTGGTGCCCGCTATTATTTAAGCAATTTAAAGTTTCGTGGCAGAAAGGTGATGTGGCACAAAATGACTTACCACTTTTTTAAATGCAGGTGATCGTGTATAATTATTTTAACAGCTGAGGATCCAATCTTGAGCTGATGCTCCATTACCGCGTAAACGGCTTTATTATCCTCTTCAATGATTTTTTTAACAGCAGCAATGTTTTTGTCAGTAACAGCCGTAGAAGGATGCCCTGTTCCTTTTTGATACCGAACAGAATTCTTATCACGTTCAGACTCCTTATGCCATGGGTAAATTGTATCCAAGGAAGGTGCTTGTTCACTAAAAACTTAATACAAACTCTCGTTGCCCTCATAAGCGCTTAAACCTCTTTTAAAATCATAATAAATTATAATTCGAAAGTGCTCTCTGGTTAGTTCCATTTTCTTTTACTTTGAAAAAATAAGTAGCAGAGTTATAACGAAAGTAACTTCAACTTTAAGTAACAACAAAACATCAAATGACAGATAAAGAGTTGTTCTATATAAACACTATATGATTGGTTTTCACAGTCTACTAGATTTTCTTATTCTCAATAAATTTAACTTATCCCTCGTAGAAGACCCCACATATTGTAAAGAACAGTTTCGAACCTTTAAACTATTAAGTTCTACAAGAAGATCTGATAGAAGTCTGATTTATATCAGATTTATTTCCACAGAAACACTTCGTAAACATTTATACGCTGTAAAGAGAAAAACAAACAACCTAATTGGAATCATAGATCAAAAGCGCTCTTGGAATCTTAATAAAATTCATATATTGAATTATTCTTAAAAATAATATCTAGGGTCCTTGTTAATTGAATTGTTGGCAAGAGATGCAAATGATTTTAATTATAAAAATTCGTTTTCTGCTAACTGTAAATTTTAAATGTCACTAATGAAACAACATTACATATTGATCAACCTGATTATTCAATTAAATGTATTCTTAAAGCACATATATCCCTTTGCAATGACCTAATAACACGTTTTCTGTCGGTGTCCACATATGCATGTATAAGTACTAACATATTAAGGTCAATAAAAAGATAATGATATGAACGTTTGTAATAGTTTGATAATATCTCACTTGCAATAGTGTTATACTAACTTTTTTACTTATATAACTACATAGTTCTATGTATAAAATACTCAAAGATTAACAAACTTAATATAATAAATTAAATCAGACATGTTTACTTTTTATATATAGAGGGCATTACATTATTTATTAAGTTAGGTAAGTAAGGCGGTAGGTTTAGAACATATTATAACTGTTAACAAGTCTTCCTTTTATAGTTTTGAAAACAGGACAATATTTCAATGTACAAAATTAGGTCTCTATAAAAAATATTCTATAAATATTATACCCGGTGTTCTTGAAATAAAAAGACAACATATGAACAATGGAAGGATGGAATTATATAGAATATTAATCTAAAATATTTTACCAAAATTCGCTCTCATAAGAGCGAAAAAATGTTTGCTACGCCACTGTGCGACCGACTAATATTATAAAAAGTATCGGAGACTATATCTTAAAGTTGACACATCGCTTTAAGTATCCTCTCCGATTCAGTCAGTTTTCGATCGTTACGTACGTTTAATATCATTTACGTCTTCGATTAAAGATAGATTGTTACCAAATAGGATGTTGAATGCCCGTAGAGCACACATTTTACATCGCACCCAAGGATAAATTTTTAACGCTGACTTTTCGTATCAGGTTATATACAAAGCTGTCTACACAATGTTATCTTCGAAAGCATTCTATAGCGGTATTTTTTTATAGAAATTCCAAATCCATTATATTTGTTACTTCTCGTAACAAATTAAAAACATTCACGTAATACACATAATACGCATTTTTTAAATTTTTAATAGTTCACTTGTATGTATAAACAAATTATTTTGTATGTGGTTATTGACCATTGCATACAATAAGGTTATAGTTTTTATAACATCGACAGCTGTTACGTAAGTGAAATATACGTTGTAGCGTATGTCTGTGTGTAACTTTAATGGAAGTATTTATTATTTATACATATTCTGAATATTTTGAATTTATAGGCCATGTCATGTAATACAATTTTCAGGGGTTTTTAATTTTAGGGTTCGTATCGTAATTGACTCACAATATTTTGGATTCATATTCTATGTAATTACATCTTTTTATTTATCATACGTTGTCTCTTTATTTCAAGGACATTCTGTATACTAAATAAAATAAAAAATAACCCTTGCTCCAATGTAACTTTTATACTAGATTCATATTTCGACAACTAAGTTGTTATACATATCGTTTGAAGAACTGCCACACATATCACACAAACAAAACACTATAGATCACTATATCACCGATGTATTCATGCTAATATAGTGGTGATATAGTTATGGACGTTGCTTGTCTATAGTATGTGCTAGTGCTTCGAGTTTAATACTTTCTTATACAATTCACTTTGACGGTCTCTCTGCCTGCGCGCTGGTCATTGTCATTTATATAGAAATATGAAATATTCTGCAATATTTCTACAAGAAATAAAAATCCTCACTAATAATTAAAGCGTGGGATATTTAGACGGCATGCATGAGCGGCGACCAATTTTTTTTAATAACATAAAATATATTGCTTATTACTACTAACTTATTTATACTGTATTGCAATATTTAATGTACACCATTCGTATGTCTCACGATGTATGTGTTTTTGACGTTGCAACGCCTGATATACGTCGGTGGCAGCGTAGACTGACAGAGACATCCGTGCTGGCTTCGCTCGCCGTCTGCATTCAAGCTGTTCAAATATCTTCGCTTTACTTATAATTGCGTTATTTTGTGTAATTTCCGATAACATTATGAAAGGTTATTGGCTTTGTAAAAAACTGTTGTTTCTGTCGCAATGTACGGTCTCATACGAAATAGCCAAAATTCACGTTAATAACTCGTTCGTTAGGAGTTTTCTGTTAGCGCCTTAGCACACTTTTGAAAATTTGTGGCACGTAATCTTGATACTTGTGTGTAAAATAAAATATTTACACACATGAACCACTTTCGGTTATACCGGAAGTCATAGCCAACTTTGATATTTTAAATGGAATGTTATGTTTTTTATTGCTTTTAGATTCCTTGTAAAGTGTTATAATACTTTACATTTTAAGGTTTTTTCTGTAAAAATTAACCGTTTTTAATTTTTGTGAATTTTTTTATTTCTCAATGTACTTTTTAAAACTACATATCTAAAGCGTATTTGAACTGAACTACGTCACATTTCTACTGGAAACAGCGAAAGGTGTTAGATTCGGAGTAATGTTTATTATTTAAGTAATCTTTAATTAAAGAAAAATTTTTTCTTTCGAATGGAAGATGAACATATGAATACACCACAGTAAGTAGATGCACATTCTGCATCGTACAGGTATAGGTTTCCGTAAAAACCGCCTCTTGCTCTTGTTATAAGCTGTTCTCTGTTTTGCACGGGACGCATCAACTTCGTTTTTTATTTGGCCCCATAAATAAAAATCAAGGGGGTCAGATCGGGGGATCTAACTGGCCAGAATTAAGGTCGATTGCGGCCAATACACCTATCCTCAAAGATATTGGTTAATTCTCGATATACCCCATGTGAAGGGTGAGCGGATACTCCATCCATTTGAAACCAACATTGCCGTATCAGATTGTGTGGTAGGTTACTACTGTGTAGGTACTGTGAGGTAGGTTACTGTGGTAGAGTACTACTTCCCTTAACAATTGTAGATTCTTGACGCTTGTTAAATTCTCGTCATAGATTTCGTATTCAACGCGGTTATTTATAATCATTGCAAAATCATTGAAGCTAAGAGTGTAAATTTGCTTCTCTAATGGCATGTGGATTTTGTTGGGCCCAATGATTACAATTTCTTTCATTAAAAATCCCTTCACGATTAAATTTCGATTCATATGTCCAGATAATTTTAAATAAAAATTGGGATCTTCTTATATAAACTCGCAAAACTGAAATTCTTCAATCTTGATCTCCTGGACGAAAGGCCTGGCTCGATTGGAAAGAATAATGATGCATTTTATTTTTCTTTAAAATTCTATGTATTGATGTCAATGAAATTCCTACATCTGCAGACGCCACCGGTATAGAATTGGTTGGATCAGATTTACTTTTCAAGGCAGTACCACTACCATTTTTCTTGATAATGCTCAATTTAGAAAATAATCATTAATAACTCTAAAACTATGAGAGATAGGCAGGCATAGGGAAACATATACCTGTACGATGCAAAATGTTTATCTACTTACTATGGCGTGCTCATCTACAGGTTGTTCCAAAAAAAAAACAGATTTTTCTTTAATTAAAGATTACTTAAATAATCAGTAAATTTCGAACACCCTGTAAGAGATTTATTAAATGTTTGGACATCACTCAGAGTCCTACATCTTTCGCTGTCTCCAGTATAAATATGAAGTAGTTCAGTTTAAATACGGCTTAGATATGTGATTTTAAAAAGTGCATTGAAAAAACAAAAAATTTCACAAAGATCAAAATAATTCAAAAAACGGTTAATTTTTTTACAAAAGAAACGTTAATATAAAGTATTATAGAAATTTACAAGGAATCTAAAAAAGCAATAAAAATATAACATTCCATTTAAAATATCAAAATTGGCCATGACTTCCGGTATAACCGAAAGTGGTTCAAAGTGTAAATATTTTATTTTAGCACTACATGTACCAAGATCACGTGCGACATATTTTCAAAAGTGTCCTTAGGAAACTTCTAACCAACCGGGTGTTCGTGAAAAAACCCTGTATTTATAAAGGGGTTACAGGCCTCTCAGGCCCATTGCTTGGTAAAATACTGTTTCATTTCTTCCTATACCTTGCCAACAATCTCCAATTCCTGAGTCTCTTTCTTTCCGCACCCTTTATAACCGCATCCATTCGTCTTCTCCTCGGTCTTATACAACATGATATTTAAATATTCAACGACCAACTCAGCGCGAATAACAGAAAACCGAAAAATTTTAGAATAGTTTGTATTATACTACAGCAAGAAGTTCTGGTCTTACTAGAATAATGATTTTCTTCTGTATTATGAAACAAATGTATCGGATAATTTGAAATTTCCAAAAAATCTTTAAATGTACACGAATTTATAATTTGTTTTCTTTTGCTATATATGTAAATCTAACATTTAAATATCGTAATTTTCATAAATCATTTCGAATATATAATTTGCCGATATGCATCTATATACAAGCATTAAAATATCAAGATTGAATTTATAAACACTTTATTATTTATTATGTTTATGTAAATTTAGTTTTCACGCTTTACTATTTTTATCAGTAATTTATTAAATTGACGCTTTGAGCTTTTACGAAATCGTATCCAAGCAAAAAAAGTGTCAGAACAGACTTGATGGTAACACTGGCATCGTAAATATGGCTTTCTAACTACTAAAATATTTAGGTAGGGTAGGCGGAACTGTATCGTAGGTGTAGCTAAGACACTCCACGGAATTCAAACACGATATCCGACTATGATATTTTGAAAATTTTATTTCGTAGTTAAATTAAAACTAATCTTAGATGTGTGGGATGCAGATTGAAAAAGAATTGGAAATTTAATAAATATATAGATTATCCTAGAAATTTTATATGTGGGTTCAAAAATTAATCCAACTTTGTATATACAGAAATAAATATGTTTCTGTAAATACAAAGGTACTACTAAAAATTTCCGAAAGATGGTATTAGTATTAGCCATTGTGACGTATTCCAGGATTGCGAATCGATATCACTTTCCTAGAGTGTAGGCCAGATGGTGGTACCTCGTAGATGTGAAATTAAAGATTTGGGATTTTGTTTGATGTGTCGCTTAAATTTACCGCCCATAATTTTTCTGCTTGTAATGCTACCTCAAAGTCTTTGAGCATCTTGATACGAAGCTACCGCGACTACAGAAATTCATCGATTTTAAATTCTATGGTTATGTGCGGAGCGACAAGGAAATTTTTCATTTCCGCCAAGAATAAAAGACGTCGCATGGAATTCGCAAAAAAATCAAAGATTTTGGATTATTGGAGAGATATAATCTTAGATGGATAAGAGTTTGATTTGCTAATATGTAGAAAAAAAGATTAAAGTATGTAAATATTATGCTAAACCTCTAGATCAGAGGCTCCCAAACTTGTTTTTCTCATAGACCACTTTGAAAGTTTTGCTGGTTCCGGTGGACCCCCTGCAGCTACATTTCTACCATATTCCCAAAACTCGACAAAAAATATGAAGATTAGATCTAACTATGAAATTTGCGTTGCGGCTGAGTTATTGGATAATTAATTAATTGATTGTGCTGTGAATGGATGTCAAAAAAGTAAAGTTAGCCAATCAAAAAAGTGATTCCATCCAACTTTACTCCTTTGACATCTACTCACAGCACAAGAAACCAATCAATTCTTACATATTTTATTTAGAAAACTCCCCATTCGGAGTGGTAAAAATAAAAATAAAAATAGTATATTTCCTTGTGTTGTATTTATTCAAATATGTAATTATTACACTATTAATTATTATTGTTATCATATTACGTTGTAATATGATAACAGTCGTAATATAATTAAAATTAAATATTAATAACGTAACGTAACTTCTACAATGACAATCACAAAATAGTCATAATTTTAGTGGGAGGGATGTACTTGATGGATTGACAGCAAATTATCAATATTTGGCTTCAGTTTTGTTAGGAATAACCGCAAATCTCCCCGTTCTGTGATATTCAATCTGCTCCTTTTCTTTGTTAAAAGTTTGTCACGACACTAAAACTTTTCTCGACAAGATGTGACGAGGGAAACGCTATCAAATGCTTTCTCGCAATTCCCCGCAGTCCAGGATATTTTTCGGGTATTTATGCCTGCAGCCAAAATGTTTGATACCCTCTTTTAAATTTCACCTTCAGTTCCTCATTAGTGCTAAGCTCGAGTAGCTCCTCTTGTAATATCACATTCTCCACTTCCGTTTCATCAAGTAGATTTATGATTATGGTGGTATTTCCATCGTCAGAATATCTTCAAATATGATTTTAAAGTCATCATGCAGGGCAATTAAATGTTGAACGTATGTGTGAATATCCTCATCAAGGCATTCTACCTGTGACAAGTTTGAAAACTGGGAAAATTCACGCCGACTAATATTTTACTTCATAAATTTCAATTTTCCAAGAAAAGCTGAAATTACACCCTTTGTTTTTATTAAATTGAGGCTGTCCCCTTGTAGTTGTAAGTTAATGTCATTAAATTTTTTGAACAAATCTGTCAAATGTCTGCTTTCAAATTGATCAGGTTTTCTTTTAAATCTGAATCTTTACTTTCCAGAAACTCTAAAACTGATTCAAAAAGTGATAAAAATCTTGTTAAACATGCACCTTTCGACAACCAGCGTACTTCAGTATGTAAGAGCAATCGTTGGAAGTCTTCACCATTTTCATCGCACAATTGTGCAAATAAACGCGTATTCAATGCATTGCTTCTTATTTTGTTAACTGCATTAATCACAAATTGAAGCGATTGGTGCAATTTAGCACTCAAATTTTTCGCTACTAGGTGTTGTCGGTGGATGACACAGTGAATTGCAGTTACCTCTGGTATAATTCTTTTAAGATGGCTTATAAACCCACGACATCGCCCGGCCATGGCAGGAGCTCCATCTGTTGCCACCGAAATAACGTTTGTGAATGGAATCGATTTTTCCTTAATAAAATCACTCAGGACATTAAATATTGATTCACCTTTAGTGTCCGTCTCCAAAGTTTTCGCGAATAGAAGCTCTTCATGAATTTCTTCGTCCATAACAAATCGAACATATGCTACTAATAATGCTTCATTACCAGGTAAGTTGACTCGTCCAGTTGAATAGGAAAATGAGTTGTTTGCAGATAGTTACACAAGAAACTTTCAATATCAGAGCTCATTTCGTCAATACGTCTTTGTACAGTGTTGTTACTCAAAGGAATTCTTTCGAGTATGTCAAATGGAGATTTGTGCAGAACAGTCTTTAGAACCTCTTCAACAGCGGGTAAAATTAACTGTTCTCCAATGGTGTGCGATTTTCCAGATTTCGCTATAAGTAATGAGATATTGTAAGATGCCCGCAAGCCATCATCGTTACTTTCCGACGTTGAAGCGAACATACTGTGCACGGTGGGTTTCTTTTCATATTTTTCCTTCAATGTTTGAAAATATTTCAAATATTTACCTATTATATCAGGATGACACCTTCTTAGATGATCTTCGAGCTTCGATGGTTTCATAGAGTCATTGCTCAAAACTTTGTTGCATAAAAGGCATATGGGCAATCGCTTCTCTGAAATGAAATAAACAAAGTACCGGCGGCAAACTGATTCTAATTATTAAAAGCAATAAATCGCTAAGATCAATAATTGAGTTTTATAAAAACGACTGAACCGATTTTAATGTAATGTAAAACATTTTTTCATTAATTATATTTTGATATCAAAACTTCGCGAATTTAATTATTTATTCATTACTTTGATGCACGTTACGAGTATGTAGTATATAAAGCCATGTACAATTTATGAAAATATATTTAATTATTAGTATTACTAATAAAGTAGGGACAAGAAGTTCAACCTTTCTTGGCTTTCTGTTCTTTTATGGAAGTATCCAATAATGGCTCTGTTCAGTATTTAATTTTTAATACGTACCTAATACACGCAAACATTACAAATATACTTATTACAACATAAATATATCTCCTATCGCAGGTGGGTTGGAAGAGATCTCTTTTAGGAATAAGCCTCACCTTTTGTACCTACGTATTTTTTTGTAATTTGTCCATTTTTTGTTTACTTACGTGTACAATAAATTATAAAATAAATAGATAAATAATAAATAAAATAAAAGTATGTATAACAAATAGGCAGGTAAGTACTTACTTTTCCGACAGTGGCAAACACTAACATCGATTCACTTTACTTTACTTTTCTTTTCGAAATTCGGGAAACAAATGAGTAACGTTTATCCGTGGCATTCGTATTTATATTGGTGAAGAATCGAACAAGATCATGCAAGATTGCAAGCACACACACCACAAGTTGTACTTCGTTCCTTTGCACGTCTGAACAAGCATTGCGGACGGCGGCAGCGGCAGCGCTTTGCAAGTCTCGACACGTTGTACTGAATATGGAATGTGCAAGTTTTTACAAGTAACAGTCGCTGAGCTTCTTAAAATATTATCTGCCTACATTGATAGGTGAACTCAAGCCAACATTTTAGTTCTTCACTATCGAAACCAGATAAATTTTCGTGGACCCCCGCTTACGAATTGTGAACCCCCATTTTTTTGTCACGCCAACGTAGACCCCCGTCGAGTCTCCCGTGGACCCCTGGGGGTCCACCTGGACCACTTTGGGAATCAATGCTCTAGATAAAGAAATTTAAATGATCGCCAAACACGGTGGAGTAAATGTTATGGATTTGGAAATGTTTTAATTATAGCTGTCTAGATAATTTAGTTCTAATTGATCAGGACCAAATATGTTAACATTCTACAAAAATTTGCCTACTTTCGCTGAAAACTCGGGTTTGCAGATCATTATATCTTGCAAAAGAATAATGATACCAAGCAAACCATTAAGGTTGCAAAAAAATATTTTAATGAAAATCGCATAGACGTGTTGGAATGGTCGGCTCCCAAGTCCGGACATTAATTCGACAGAGAATTTATGCAACCAAGGAAGTTCGAGGCACTTGTGGACGCTTGGAATAACATTTCTCATGAACTATTAAGAATGTTGGTTGAACGCATTCGGCGACGTCTTCGAGCAATGATAAATGCGATCATACGAAATATTAAAATACAAAAACTACTAAATATGAAGACTTTCCAGTTAAATAGCTATGTAGTATGAATGTTTTTATATTTTCAGTTGCGATGGTATGCGTTTATTTTTAGAAATGAAACAAATATGTAAACACATATCTGTATCTGTTACCTCGTATTTTCCAACGTTTACTTCAGCCAAAGACACGTGTTTCTGTGTTACAGACGCCATCAGTCAGTGGCTAATGAAGTGAAATTTAATGGTTCGCCCTTCGGAAACAGCAAATTTCAAAAAATCAGATGGCATCAGATAAACTCGTGACATTTGATGGACAAAAGAGACTACCGCCTGATAATAGCGATTTTCTCTCGACCAGCAATGTTGGTACAAAAGGAAAAAATACGTATATAGAACTCGAAGCCAGATGGCAGCAATAAAATTCCAAAGGAATTGAGTACATCAATACGTAAGCACGCATTAAGCATTTGTTACAAATAAAACAAATATGTATTTATTTGTTAGATATTTAATGTAGTTGTAATAATTTATATTGAAATACACTCCTAAATTAACCAAAAAGCTAATCTTTTAACCATATTCCTCTTTTATTGCAAGTATGTATATACTGTATGACATGGAAACTGCAACACCAAGAAGGGGTGCGAATTTTTTGACCAAACTTGGTAGAAACGTATAACTATTCAAAGGCAATAATTGATTGAAATTTCAAAGAAAAAAAACAAAAGACTAACACAATTTAACATAATTTTTATTAATAATGTGTCGAGCCGCCCCTATTAGTTACACACTCCCTCACTCTTCGTAGCATTGATTCGACTAGGTGGTCGATATCCTCTTGGGGTATGGAGTCCCAAGCAACCTGTAATTCATGCCGGAGAGCTATTAGTTTCTGCGGGGGATTGGCTAAATTCATAAATTTTCGTCCCATAATGTCCCACACATGTTCTATTGGCGAGAGGTCGGGGGATTTGGGTGGTCATGGCAAGATATTGACATGAGCCTCTTCGAAGCGATTTATAGAAATTCTCGCTACGTGGGGAGGGGTATTATCCTGCTGGAAAAGTGGGTCTTCGAGCATTTGAAGATATGGAAGAATATGGGGTTCTACCACCACATCAATGTAACGCTGGGCGTTCATGGTGGCTTGGATGAACACCAACTGAGACCTACTTCCATATACTATAGCACCCCATACCATAACACCCACTGCTCGATGCACATGCCTTTCAACGGAAAACTGAATATCACTACGTTCCCCACGTCTTCGTCTGACCCTCATACGGCCATCATGCATCCCTAGACAAAATCGAGATTCATCACTAAACACCACCTTATGCCACTCCACGATCCAATGCATTCGCAATCTACACCACTCAAAACGTTGCTGTCGGTGTTGATCCGTAAGTGGTAACACAAGATTTGGACGATAAGATTGTAAGCCGAAACCCCTAATTCAGCGATAAACGGTTCGAATGGTTACTGGACGACCTTGATTACCTAACCACACGTCAGCAATTGATCTGGTACTGGAGAACCTGTCTCTTAGTGCCATTAGGCGAAGGCGGCGGTTCTGTGTTCCATTAGTTCTTCTTCGGCCTCCGGTTCCTCTTCGGCGTCTTTCCTGACCCTCCCTAGTCCATGATTGATAACAGCGCATAATGGTGGATTGGTTCCGGTTAAGGCGATTTGCAATTTCCCTGTATGAAAAACCACCTTCTCGCAAACCAACAATTCGACCTCTGTCGAATTCGCTTAATTGGCGATAATTTCCACGTTGCCACACTCTAGGCATAATAAAACTCTAAACACGTTAAACAAAGGTATAATAAGACAAAACCGTTGAAATAAATTTGAAACAAACAATAAATACACCACACATTAATGTCAGCGAAAACTGAATGAAGTGTCAGAAGTGCCAAGACAACTTGATATATCGCAACAAAATTTTAAACAATTATTACGTTTGATTAGTTATACGTTTCTACCAAGTTTGGTCAAAAAATTCGCACCACTTCTTGGTGTTGCAGTTTCCATGTCATTGAGCATATAGAGAGTTTTGTAGAATACGAGCGCTTACAAACCTTTCAGACTAATTAGTGGATGAGGATTTTCAATTTCTTCCTATATTTTGCATTCTTTATCTAGTTTCTGAGTTCTTTACTCTAAATCGTCTATCTGTCTCTCTCCGCCACTTTCTAAATCTGTCCCTTTTTCGTCTTCTTTAAGCTCTGTGTTCTATGCTATTATAAGGTAGTGCTAGAGGGAGAGAAGAGTATATTTGAAGAAACAAGAAATAAACACGGAAAAGATCTGTGGAAAGCATTAAATAGAGGCAGATATAATAAACTACCTGTAAGACGGGATATAGATTTATTCTGGAGAATTTCTCTGGGCTTCCAGTAGAACCTATCAAAAATAATATTGCAATTATTAAAAAAAAACAGAGCACTATCTCTACCATCAGCAGTATTCAAATTTTATGCAAAAATTTAAAAAAGAGCTTAGAAACTGCGTAGAAATCGAAATTGAAGATGAACAGGCAGGATTCAGGGCTAACAGGTGTACAAATGATACCAGTTTCGTATTGAAAAATCTGATAAAACGAAGGATAGATTCGTCTAATTCAATACTCTTCTCCCCTGTACTATACAGGTTTAGAGCAGGTCGATTGCTGTAGGTTGTCGAACCTATTTTAGGTTACCCATAAATAGCTTGGCTCTTATGATCCAATGCTTCACATTCTTAAAAGATGTAGTGCTTCTTTCTGGTGCCTTGTTGTAACATTCTGCAATAAACTTCAACATTATATCTTATAAATTTTATCAAGAATTGTCATGTACTATATGTTATGTGGGGTGTTTTGTTACTTGTCTCAGATGGTTACTTTCCAATAACTGATAATATTTATAGATCTAAGAGCCTGGTTTTGATGCTGTAGAAATGTACAAAGAGAAATTATATGAAATTAATTAGCTTCATCAGAAAATAGAGATAAAGCAGAGGACAATCTTACCTGTTTATTCTTTGTAATGTTATTAATGTTCATTAAAAATATATCGATTTGGTGTTTAACACGCTATGAATACTAAATTGGTTAAATTACTTAAAATAATCAATACCTAAGTTGACTTGTTAACATTATCGTAATA
Organism: Melolontha melolontha; assembly: GCA_935421215.2. Lineage (NCBI taxonomy): Eukaryota > Metazoa > Arthropoda > Insecta > Coleoptera > Scarabaeidae > Melolontha > Melolontha melolontha. Next base: position 76,151,001 of record OW285243.1, on the reverse strand, counting down.
AAGTGGCATCGTATTAGTGCGAAACTACTATCTGCTAAATCTGTTTAAATAAAAAACTTTATATTCATAATATGTAGAATAAATTTATTAAACTTGATATTATATCGTTTTAGTACTTAAAAAATATATTGAACTATGAAGGGATTATCAGAGTATTAAATGTCAGATAACAACCATTAAATATTTAGCAACGATTCCTAGTAATTTGATTTGGCATATTTAATTATATTATTTAACATTTCCTTTATATCGTCATGAAAATTACATAATATTTTGCAATTTACTTTGGTATTATTTTCTTCAAGGAGATATTTAAATATTTCATTAAATTAAATACAGAAGCATATAAAGTAATGAATACCTCACCTCACATTCTTACGACATTCTTTTAATTATATTTTTCTTGTATTATATTTCATAAATTTTAATTGAAGTCTTTATATTTCATTAAATTAAATACAGAAGCATATAAAGTAACGAATACCTCACATTCTTACGACATTCTTTTAATTATATTTTTCTTGTATTATATTTCATAAATTTTAATTGAAGTCTTTATAATAAATATCATTTTACTATTGTTCTATCCAATGGTAAATTAATCCGATTTTTGTGGAATGTTTAAGAACCTTCATAGTTAATATGTAAACAAAAACTATAATACTTAATTGTGTTTCACTATTTTTCAAATGAGTTTCCCCCCCATTTCTATTAGTAGTTGCTATGCATGTCAAATAATTTCCTTATATGTCAAATATATATCACTTTTTGTCAATTCAGTTTCACACGTTTTCACCTAAGTGCTGTCAACTGAATTATTTTTTAGAAATATAAAATTTAGCAAATGACACTTGAAAAACGTGCTACCATTTAATTAATAGATTCCAGCAATTTTACCAACATCCTTCCTATCAGAGAGCTATTCAATCACAAAAGAAACATCTTTTAAGAAAAATATTGTAATCAAAACAAAAAAAAAACGTGCAAAGCTTTTCAAATGTCAAACAATACCAGTAAATAACCATGACTAGCCAACATATTATATTACTACAAAGGTACAAAATATATAATTCAATACGAACTCAAAAAATCTACCTATATAAAGAATTATGATAATGTGATTTCTTATTTGCCATTTTCTATACCGGGATCTTTCTTTATCATTACATATACATCGCCCTATGTGTAGATCTAAAAAAATTAAAGTCAACGCATTGGTGGCATAATAGACAACCAATTATACTTCAGTGACGTATTTTTCTAAATGCGAAATATTTCTGATTTTTCATTCATACTTAAATCTTAAATTAAGTACATTTGATTGAATATTTATTTAAAACAGTTAATTACTCTAACAGGCGTATACCTTGTGCGAAGACAATTTTAAATATTTGTAACAAATTCAAAGAAGATGGATAGTATTTCTTTAAGGATGAAATATATCTAAAATACTAAAATTAGTGTATCAAAACAGGTAGAAAATATGAAAGCGTTGATAACAAAAAAATACAAATAGATTTGATCATTTTATGAGATTGTAGAACGTCCTCACATTCAGTGGCTGGTAGCGCATAAGCGCTGCAGTGCTGCAGAGCTCCCAAAAAATTGGGCGGGCGAACCTGTATTAGTTATAACTAGTTTTCTTTTACATAATTTTTCCGACATTTCTGATGTTTATAAAAGCGTAACATATTGTTATGAAAATTCTCCCCCTGTATATCAAAAAATTTGCATATTTTTCAACATCACCTGTAGAGGACATCAAACCCTACAATTTGACACCTCAATCATCAAAATCCGACAAGAAGAAGCCGAGATATTCGCTTCCGAAATTCCAAATAATATTCAATAGGCGGCCAGTGGAATAACCAACCTAATTCGCGCGATCGCTCACTTGTTCCTTATCTGGTCCACACGAGCGTGCGCTCAGAGCTCTGTCAAACACCCGCGCGCACTTAGCGCGTCATTTTAGCAGGCCTGGTCGCTGCATTAAATGCAGCGAAATGCAGTGCATTTATTCCAGCGCGGAAGGCGATATGATTCGGTATACGATAGGTTCAACTCGCAACGGGCCATAGGCAACAATATACGTATGGAACGTAATGCGGTGGGCAACGTGTGTACGATGCCTATATTGAGTGACTTTCTTAAAATTTAAATTTATTTTGCAGAATTATTGATTTTTTTACTTTTATCTTTTAGAAAACGTTATTGTTTTTTTATTACTTAAAATTACTTTATATGAAAAATAGTATACCATAAAAGTGTAAACAAAGACAGTATACATTGAAACGAATATTCATTCAATTGTATTGTCATGAAATTGAATTTGTCAATCGTTGTTAAATTTGTTAGAATGAATAGATATTTATATTTATCGGAAAATACTAATACTTAAAGCAAACAAATAAGGTGTAGTGTTTTGTTATAGGAATGAGGAATGTATAATATCCATTTCTTCCTGCATATTGATTATGCAGCTGATGCTTTCGTAATATGCTCATATTTGTATTTCTACTATTATCGTGATGTTATTATAATACAGATACCAAAATCTCACGTAATATTTCCATCAGCCTTTTATTAACAATAAACAAGTAAAGTACAACTTCGTAGGTCGACAAACGCTCCAGTCTTCATTATCACTGTATTATACATGAACTGTAGGCTTAGTTTTTCGTAGAAATTGAAGTACGTGTCTGTTCCTTTGTAAAATTATATTAAGGGCAGGGGTTAATTTTATTCTGGCATTTTTAAAAACGCAGAGATCAGTTTTGCGACAGCATTCAGCTAATTACAATCTAAAATAAGCAACATTGTAACGTATTTTGGAATTATGAATATCCGTAGGTAATAAAAAAAAAGGAAGTATAGTTTAATTACAACTGTAGCTTCGTCCTGGTCTGAAGGAAGTCGGTATGTATCGACCGAAGTATAAGTTGAAATAATACAAATATGAGCATATTACGAAAGCATCAGCTGCATAATCAATATGCAGGAAGAAATGGATATTATACATTCCTATAACAAAACACTACACCTTATTTGTTTGCTTTAAGTATTAGTATTTTCCGATAAATATAAATATCTATTCATTCTAACAAATTTAACAACGATTGACAAATTCAATTTCATGACAATACAATTGAATGAATATTCGTTTCAATGTATACTGTCTTTGTTTACACTTTTATGGTATACTATTTTTCATATAAAGTAATTTTAAGTAATAAAAAAACAATAACGTTTTCTAAAAGATAAAAGTTAAAAAATCAATAATTCTGCAAAATAAATTTAAATTTTAAGAAAGTCACTCAAAAATAGGCATCGTACACACGTTGCCACACCGCATTACGTTCCATACGTATATTGTTGCCTATGGCCCGTTGCGAGTTGGACCTATCGGTATTTAATATTTTCGCGACTATTTTTACGGTGCGGCGAGTTTAACGTAAAAACAATAATATTAGAGACTCTTATTTTTTTGTGTGACAATTGACAATCGTTCCAGAAATCCATTACTTCAGTCCGGAAGGCGAAGAAAGCACGATAAGATCGATGGGAGACAACCTCTTACTGCCCGTGCAAGGTAAATTTTTTTGTAAAACTTGCAGAACACCTTCAAATTTTTAGCACGAGCCGCCACTGCTCACATTACTTATAATTACCGAACGTAACCCACGTATTCTGGACATTTCAGTAACACGATAAAAACGTGGTATCTTACGAATAACTAGTTTTATAAAATGGAGAAATTTATCTTAAAGAGCAGTACTGGTAAATTCTTGTAGGTAATAAATATGTTACTATTTCTTTAATAATCACAATAACTTTTGGACTGTACAATTATCTGATGCCATCACTACTGGAATTAAAGATTGAGGAAGGGAAATTATTATGCAACAAACTTTTGTAATCTGTTAAAGGAAGGCTATTTTCTTATGAAGGACGATCAGTTATTAGAATAGCAACTGTTTTTGACTCTCGATTTAAAAGAGAAGATTTTCGTAGTAGTGAAAATTCTACTGGGGCTGATTCTTTTCTAGAACAAGAAATGTTTAATATTATGAAGAAAACATATCTGAAAATAAAGAACAAATGCCTGTAATCGTAACAGACATTAGTCCACATCAAAAGTCACTTTTATTATTTGGATTTTTGCAAGAAAGAATAAGAGAAAGTAAAATCAATTATAGCTAATGTAATAATAACTCAAAGACAATAATACCTCAAAAGGCCAAATTCAAATCAGGGCGTAGATCCTCTTTTATTTTGGAAGGTAAGTTTAAAAAAGAAGGTTAATTGCATAATTTATTTAGATTTTCTTTTAGGTAACAGGAATGGAGCTGAAACCCTTAGAATAATGTGCTAGGAAATACTTCTGTATTCCAGCAAATTCAGCAGAAAGTGAAAGGGAGTTTAGTACAGCTCGTTTAATAATAGAACAAAGACTAAAACCGTTAAAACTAAAAATGTTAATATGGTGCCTAAATAAAAATTTTAAAAATATTAATAAAAAACCTAAGTATTTATTTTATTAAAATTACACCCAACCTTTTCCTATTACTTAAAGAAATAACTCAATGGATTTCATCTTACTATGCTTTCGAACTATTAAAGATATACAAAGGGAAATTATTTAGATTGCCATGCAGAATGTAAATGAAACTCTTTAAATCTATTACGGAACTGTTGGCTTTATCAGTAAAAATTATTTTATTTAAAATTTCTTCGTTTTCATTTGACAAATTAAACATTATATCACAAAAATCAGTTCGTTTTACATTATCTTCCACGAAAAGCTTTTGATGGTTTGATATCTTGTTTGGCTTATATTTGAATTCTTTCTGGGCTTTGAACACGAACTGTACGATACTCTAAAGTGGCCTGGCTACATCTAAAAGCGATCCTACATAACACAGGATATTCAGTTTCATGTGTTCTGTTAGCACGTGATTGGTCTTATTTTTTTTTGTGGGAATTTAGAAAACAACCATCTTCTGTGGATTTGTTAAAAGTATTTAAAATTGTCTTCGCACAAGGTATACGCCTGTTAGGATAATTAACTGTTTTAAATAAATTATCTATTTTCAAAAAAATGTATTTAATTTCAGAATGATTGAAAAATCGGAAATATTTGACATTTAGAAATATACGTCACCGGTATATAAGTATAGCTGGTTGCCTATTATGCCACCAATGCATTGACTTTTATTTTTTTTAGCTCTACACATAGGGCAATGTATGTGTAATGAAAAAAAAGACAACCAGGTATAGTCAATAACCGCGTTCAGACACATTATATTTTATCCTATCACATGCTAATATCGTTCCTTAAATTTTAATTAATATGTTACGTATGTTCTTTTCTAATTTTTACAACATGACATAATTACATTTAACCTTTCAAAGTAAGTACTTATAAAATACAATTTCAGGTCAGGTGATATATCTTCGTTACAAGTGGATGCAATTGTAAACACGACAAATGAATCCATGACTGACAGTAATCCAATAAGTGATAGGATATATGAAAGGGCAGGCTCGGAATTGAAGGAGGAAATCAACTTGGACATTAGAGGTAATTCGTTTTTACACTTAAATACATTAGTTTCATGTGACTGCAAGATATAATGGTTTAATGAACAAAGTTCGCGCTTTGATTAATTATTAAAACTTTCAAAATTTATAACTATACCGATAATTTAAACTGGTCATATTTCGAATATGATTTTAAAATTATATTATACGAGGTCAGAGTGAAATTTCAGCCAACCTAAGAAAACAGTTTTATTCCCAAAGTGTGTATTTTCCTTGAGTTAACGTTAAAACTTAAAAAAGTGTAGAATTAGCGATCGAAACTTTTTTTTTCATTTTAACAAATGTACAGAAGTTTTTTTTACTGGAAACACGAATGAAAACTTGTTGAATGTACATTGAAGAATGAACATTCAACAATTGAACAAGTAACAGAAAATAAACCCTATCTGAGACTTTGGGCGCCATCTATATTTCAGACATAGAACGATTCATTCCACCCTGGTACCGCCAATTAGGAGTAATATAATAATAAATCAACCATTCTGATGAATGTTTGTAAAGCGTAATAACATAGTTTTTTTTGTGAATTACTCTTCTACGTTCATTAAAATTTTAAAAAAATGGTATTCTGCACCCATAGCCTTAGGACGTTTTCCAGCTGCTTCTGTAATAATTCAGAACACAACTTTAAATATTGTTTGATATATTTTTATTTTCCTTTCATTCATTATTTGCAAAAAGTGAGAAAAAATTAATTTTAGGAACTCTTGATTTTACTGTTGATTTTTAACCAACTGCCAGAAAGAAGGAGGTTATCAATATGTCAAATAGTCATATATATATATATATATATATATATATATATATATATATATATATATATATATATATATATATACAAGTGTCCCGTATCGTAATGTTCAAATTTTAGAAGTGTAAAGTAGACTTCATTTCAAGTAACAAAAACGCAAAACTTGTATATCCATTTTTATTTGTTTCAAAGTTACAGATCTATGAATGTGATTGTCAGATCATGAAAAAAATGTAATCCTAATGTAATTTTACTGTTGTATAAAACAAAAAACATTTGTTACGTTTGTCAGAATTAAATAATTTATAAATGTCACAATAAAACAAGTGCTATTTGCGTTTTCTAAATTAGAATTCATGTTTAGCAAACTTTTTTATTAATAAGAATGGTAGAATTGGACAAGAAACAGAATTGAAGTGTTAATGATGATTGGTTACGGTGACAGAATTAGCATATCAAGAAGTATCTGAACTTTTTGGAGAAAAGTACCCGGATACGCCCATAAGTGAATCAGCCGTTAGATTGAAGGTAAATATCGGGAACATGGCCTTGTAGAGAATCTTCTTCAAAAACTGGACGTTCAGTGCTGTTAAATGAAGATGTACAACTTAATGTGTTACTAGAAACTGAAAGTAATGGACGTTAGAAAATGTACGTCCACTTAATGTTTATTGTTAGGATAAAAGTTTCTGAATACAAACAAAAGCAGCTACAACAGCTTTGCAACATAGCTTTAATTTTTACTTCCTCGAAATAGTTTTTACAATTTCCTATGCACTTGTCTATTTTCCAACATTGGTCTCAAAGTTAGGTTAATCAGTTAAAGCTACAGGCTTTATAATAGAAGGATTCAGTTTTTTAACGAAGTGATATTTGGAAGGATTAGTAATTTCGCACCTGCAATAAACAAATGCTTCAGTAAAGTTAAAAAGATATCTGACTAGAGAAAAGGCTCAAATGAAGCGTAAGCGATATTTTTTTTTCTCTGGAGCTTATAAAAACTTCATACATCTCTGATAAACAACAGGTTTAAACAGATATTAAACAGACGGACAAGACAAAATCATTGAATTTTTCTTGAAATACAAAATGAGGAAATAGCGTATTTATATAATGTTGATCCATTTTAAGGTGAGGGGCAGGAGCATTTATTATCAAAATGCACATTAAATGATTCTTCGAATTCTTTCAGCCCATCTAAAGGAAAATACATTGCCTAAATTAGGTTGAGAAGAACTGCGTCATTTTCCATATAGTCCGAACTTGGACCCGAGTGACTATTATCTCTTCGGGCCACTCAAAATTTCTTGGGAAGCAAGCGATCTGCCGTTACTGAGAAAGTGAAGGATGCGATGCAAAATTGGCTACGTAGTCAACAGAAAGTATTTTTTTCGACTGGAATAGATAAGCTACCGTAGTGATAGGACAAGTGTATTTTAAAGGTGTTATTTAGAATAAATAATGAATATATAGGTTTACCAGAACGCCACAGAGAAATCTGACAAATGCCGACGACGACAACCTAGATCCCAAAAATGCGAACAAAGAAAAATTAATCGCTTCCATAACAGAGCTGTGAGATGTTACCCACCAATTCCAGAAAGGGCACTTTAGGTGTTAATATGAATAAAATCGGTTGCTAAACGTCGTTCACGATTCGAAGACCTGCACGTCATCAATGAAGTCAAAACAATGTTGCGAAATCATTTGCAAAATCCATTGGCAAAATCGATTTGTTTATATTTTAGGTTAGGGTATTAAACGCTTATGTCAAACTTGCAATATTTAGGTTATAATTTATAAATAGCCGAATTTATTAATTCTCTTACAAAGTAATCAAACAATAAAAACATGTGAAAACTTTATACGTATTTAATAATAAATAGAATATTAAAACACATTTATGTTACATCAGTATATATGTTGGAATAAAATTCAAGATACCATGTATTATAAATCAACCACAACTTAAAAATAAGTTACTTGTTTTAGAGCAATATGTGGTGGCAATTCTACTAGCGCTCTTCTTGGATCATCCTTTTTATACTGGAACCCAATGTTCCACAACACTTTCCATAAAGATGTTTTACCACCCATAAAAATATCCCTTTCGACAAGTATAGTATTTAAAGATGTTAGGGCAATATGTTGTTCTATAATTATACCACAATTATATTATAATTTTTTTCAAATATCTTACTATTTCTTTACATCTTCTATCTTTTTGTCATGTTTCCGTTTTGGGCTGAAAATTCCGTGTTGTTTTTGTATTTCCGAGGAAATTCTGCTGACAGATGTCACGCTTACTCGCTACAAAAAAAAAGTGCAATATGTAATACAAAATTATAGGAAAATATAAATACGATTACTTCTCTGGCTAATTGGCTAGTTGGCAGCAACGATTCATCTTTATCACGTTCTACTTCACTGTTTGCAATCGTGGATGCAACAAATCGCTTTCATTGAGTGCAAAACGATTTCCGCATTTCAAACCAAGAGTAAACAAACACACGTAAAATATGACAGAACAATATGTGTCAACACTGGACATTCGCACCAACATAAATATGCATTTGCAATGTTTATATATAAATATTATAACGAGTGATCATCAAAATTTTCGCTCAAGTAAGCCATGTACACAAAAAGTATGTCCTAACTTAAGTTATTAGAGGAGATCTGTCATTATAATTTCAAACGTCATGATTGTTAAAAAATAATTTGAAATGCTGACTTTTATATTAAATATATTTATAATTTTTATACAAAGTAATAGAATATTATAAAAAATGTGTAAAATGTTGACCATTCTCCACCAAGCATAATCGCACTCTATTACGTAGAGCATTGAAAACATTGATCAGTATTTGCGGTGAGTTATTGATGTGTTCACATTTTTCTATGATTTTATGTCTTAACTCTTGTAGATTATTAATTGGTGTTTCATAAATAATATTCTTTATATATGGCCACACAAAAAAATCCATGACTGTTCAATCACACGATCGTGGTGGATATGGAATCGCTGTATTTCTACTTATTATCCTATCGCCATAAAATTGTTGCAAAAACTGAATATTTTCAAGTGTAACGTGAGATGTAGCCCCATCCTGTTGAAAATATCCAACTTGGAGTTCATCATTAGTCAATTGATTTGTAAAAACACTGAGAATTTCGTTACGATATTTCTCCGATGTTATCGTGCCCTCAAAGAATATTGGTCCTATTAATCGGTGACGACTCATACCTACCCATACGCCTATTTTTTCTGGATGTAGAGGAACTTCTCTGTAGAAATGAGGATTTTCACTGGACCACATACGCATATTTTGCGAATTAACATAACCTTTTAAATAAAACCACGCTTCATCGGTGAAAAAAGTATGATTTAAAATATTGTCTGTCATTGTTTGAATAAACCATTGGCAAAATTGTGTTCTTTTTTCATAATCCGTAGGTGATAGATTTTGTACAGAAGTTAATTTATATAGATACATGTGTAAGTCCTTTTTTAAAATTTTTTGACATGTTCCATACGAAAGCCCTACTTGTTGCGAAACTTTGCGAATAGATGTTTGAGGAGATTCGTTAATAAATTGTCTGACATTTTCAATTACGCCGCGACTTCTCTTGAGAGGAGGACTGCTTCCTTTTTTCCTTAAAATACTGCCTGTTTGACGAAAAAGATTTACACAATGCATTAGCGTATCACGGAAAGTTTTATAGCTAGGAACAGTATTTGGATATCTCTCTTCAAACTCCGCAAGGCAATTTTCTATTGAATGCTGCCAAATACCATAAATTTTTTTGAGGTGTCAGGAAGTAACATTCTACCATAAACGCTTTATGCATATCTTGAAAGGCCATTACTTTTTCTTTTGATGAAACTTTAAAATATATATTTGACACTGACAGATGTTTGAAATAACATCTTAATGACTAAAGCTACGACATAATTTTTATATACACGGCCAGCTACGAGTGAAAATTTTAATGATCGCTCGTTACTTCGTTTATTGTTTTCGTGGTGGTGCTTCCGAAAATACTGTTTATGACGTGCACGTCTTCGAATCGTGAACGGTGTATAAGCTTATATTATCAAATTGTCGGAATGACATGGCTGCCAAATTGTCAACTTCAACATGTAAGGTTAAAGCAGATGTCATTCAAGATGCTACCCTGGCCATCATATTAATCTATTTTTTTATAGTAAAATAGCAACTGGCAGTTCTGAAGAGAACCTTGTTTATTTTAATACACTTGAACTTGTCATAAAGATCAGGAAAAAGGTATAACATTCTAATAACAGAAATAACATAGCCAAAAGGAATCATGAAACGAGAAATAAATTAAATCAGACGAACTACTCAAAGTGGCCACCATTAATTCGCAAGCATAATCTTGCCTGCCGCAAAAAAGTTTAGAATATGTAAATTTGTCTGTCAGATGTCACTGTTAGCTTACATTTACACTTTTAACTGCTAAAATGTAAAGTACTATAATTCGTCTGAAAGCAGCACACTTAATTTTAAAATACCTTCCGCCTTATGCATAGTCGCGAAGTTAATAGGGTGTTAGTACGCTATTAGTTAGTAGCTACTAAGAGCGTACTAAGATGCTTTTATCTTTTCGTATTCATAGTCGCGTATTTCATCATACTTAGTGGCTACTAACTAATAGGATTTTAGTAGAAAAAAATATGTGGCAACCGTGAAAACGGAGTTCGCAGCCATGCGCATTTTGCATGAAGGAGACATTTAAAATAGTTTACCTATTGGAATTGTAGGTTATTTTAAATACGTTTTAAATAATCTTATTTGTTTTAATAAATTTTATGATTTTTTGCTTTTAAATTTGATATAAGAAAAATTTAAGTGTAATATATAATCTTACTTAAAATTTGTATTACTGAAATTATATAATTTTGAAAGTATGGAAGATCTAGTTGATATACAAGATTACAAGCTGAGTTGCAAGAAGTTGAGGAAGCACAGGTAGATATCATACGAAATCCCAAAGCTTATGGTGATGATATATATACATATTTAACTGGCTTTGTAACATATTTATTACTGAATTTATTTTAGCGGAACAACATGGATTCACATGACAATATCCACAGCAATTTATTCCGACAACAATTATATATGAAGATATTTTAATTAGTAGACTTTAACAATGTTAATACATAATTTATTATTTATTGAAATACTTTAGGGATATTTTGATATAATTTTTATTAGTATTAAATATAATATATACATTTATAAGTATCCACATGTAACAAATATTCATACCTACTTTATACATGATGCAGTATTTACACGTAACTTAGATATAATTATACCTACTTTATTCTATATTTTAAATTACATCATCATTACATCACTACAGTATGACAATATGTCATACTTATCTAATATCATATAATAAACATATTCAATTATCATTTTCACTCAATAACTTCAGCTCCAGTTTCAAGTAAACTTTTTCCAATACTGACCGATATTTTTCGGTGCTTGCATCTTCATCTGTTGCCAATGTTCTCGAAGACGCTTTGAATCTTTAACAAATCCTGTAATAAATATATCATATTACTTCCTTTAAGATAAATGATTCATTTATAGCCAACAAAGTGACATATATATATTAAATATATTACATAAATACATTTATATCACACCATCCACCTGCTACAGAACTAATATTTGCAAATAAAGCCCATATCATACCATAAATACATATTAAACAAAATTCTATCTTTGGAGACTGTGGTTAAGTAAAAAACTTAAAAAAGGTATATAACCCCTTACCACAATTATTATACATAATTACTTACATAATTAATACACAGTTATTATTTATTATACATATTAAACAGACTTTTTCTCATCAGTTTGCTTCATTGCATCTCATGGGTACTTGGAAACAGCATTCAAAAAATAATAATTAAAATTGATTAAAATTTTGTTGATAATGAAATTATAATGACTATAATGAGACACCATGCACTTCCATTATTATTAAAATTGCTGTATGCCGATTATCCGTATACTTACAGTTAATGAATTCATTGTTATGATTTTTACTCTCAATTTTGTATCATTTCGTTATGTTTTGACAGTTTGCGCTTTTTCTTTTTGTAGGTTAGCTTTAATAGACACTTTAAACACGGTCTCAAACGCTATTAAGGATTTAGTAGCCTACTAACGTTAAAACGTTGTTAGTACGCATGAAACGCGACTATGAATACGGAAATTCTTAGTAGGATGTTAAAATGGTCTTAGTAGCGTGTTAGTAGCCACTAAAACGACTATGCATAAGGCTGCTTGTATTTCAAAATAGTATTTTCTTTATTGTAGTAACAAATTTATGTCTATATTTTGAATCTTAAGGCTAACTTCACTGGAACAGGACTTGTATATGTACTTTATCCGGTATCTTTGGATGTTACTATTTTTCTAAAATCAAAGAATTTTCATTCATTGTTTCTGCGAGTTAATTTCTATTCTTGTGGATTTGCCCTATATTATCCTACTATTGTGGAGCAATAATACTGAATATCTTCTCTAACATATTGCGAAAACATGGGAAAGCAACACGGTGTAATTTCACAATTTAGGTTTCCTCTCAATGATGAGAACTACACAGGTGTTCATAGCTTGTATTCTAAATAGAGACGTGTATCAGTTTATCATAACAACAACTATTTGTGTAAATAAGTCTTTTTTGTTTTGTGAATATAAATTGGGAAACAAAATTATTTTATAGTTTTGGTTCATATGATTATATTTTGTTAACATTTAGGTGTATTTGTACACAAATGTTATTAATTTGTACATATTCTTTGTTTAAAGACGATACTTAAATTTATATATAAATAAATATTTTATTGTTGATAAAATAAGAATTAGAGAAACAAATTAAAACAAATTATTTATTTTTTACTTTATTGGTAAAATATCATGGCAATTGTTTCGATACACAGTGTCTTCTTCAGATGGAGTTGTATTACAAAGTATGTAAACCTAAAGGGTATTAACATATTTAAACTTAAACGAATTGCAAAGATAATTTCATAATGGGTAGTTTATATTCATAATTTAAACCTTAATTAAACAAAGGGATTAAATTTACCTCACCATAAACATAATTAAGGGAAAATAAAAATACAATAAAGATTTAGTTTTGAAATAGGCATAATAAAGGAGAATTTTACCATTTCAGTTCGGCGTTCAGTTTGGTTATTAAGTAAAAGGTTCGTATTTTCATTTTTCAAAATTTCCATTGCTCCCAATAAATTTAATGTTTGTGATATATTTTCTGTATGTAAAATTTTAGTCACAGTTAAAAGGGAGAAGAACCTCATCATTTTAACTATAGTTTAAAATTTTACATAACAGAAAATAAATCACAAAAATTGAATTAATTGGAAGCAATGGAAAGACAACCTTTTACTAATAACCAAACTGAACTCGGCAATTCTCCGTTATTAACACTATTTCACAACTAAATCCTGATTTGATTTAGGTTTTCGTCAAAGACTATGTTGTAAATGCTTATTTTTTTGTAAACAATATTCCATTTTCTTATGTCAATAATTAGTAAAATATTTGCACAAATTCATAAATTCAAAAACTATTCAATTAAACAGTAATACGACATTAAAATAACTTCGACATATGCCTAAGAATTTTTTTTGTGAGAAACAAAAAACGGAATTTATCTATTAATCTGTTAAAACCAATATTTAATTTGTAATGACGTTTTACTTATCAACTCGTCTATACATACGAGGGTAAGGTGAAAAATTCTCAGCCTGACAATGAAAGACTGCGATTTTCAGTTAAAAAATGATTTTATTTTTCTACATAATCTCCTTTGACATCAACACACTTGGTCCAGCGTTTCTCCAACATCAGTATTCCTTCCCGGAAGTGAGAGTCTGGCAGGCTGTGAAAATATCCAAGCGCTTCTCAGAAACACATTTCTTTAAGTTTGGGAACAGATTTAAGTCTGAGGGTGCCAAATCAGGAGACTAGGGGAGGTGGCTGAGCAAATAATACCCCAAATCCCGCAGTTTTCCCATTGCCAACACACTTTTGTGAGCAGATGCGTTGTCCTGGTGAAACATGATTTTTTTGTCTTCAAGCCAGGCCTCTTCTCGCGAATTTTCGCATCTAGTTGGTCAAGAAGGTTGGAGTAATATTCGCCTGTAATTGTTCTGCCTTTTTCAAGGTAATCAATTAACAGGATCCCTTTCGCATCCAAAAACACACTGGCCATGACCTTTCCGGCAGATGCGATCGACTTCGCTTTCTTTGGCGCTGAACCACCGCCTTGCACCCACTGCTTCGACTGGTGTTTCGTTTCTGGCGTGTAGTGGTAGACCCATGTCTCATTCGTGGTAATAAATCTCCGCACAAAATCGGTCAGATCCCTATTGAATCAGTTCAAACATTGCTGCGAAAGTCGTTTGCGCTTGATCGACATTCAGCAAATGCGTCACCCACCTTGCGCAGAGCTTTTGGGTTCCAAATTCTTCGTCCAATATGTTTCGCACCCTTTCTTCCGATATCCCCACGGCCTCAGCTATCTCACTCACCTTCACACGCCTATCGTTCGACACGATATCGTGTACCTTTTCGATGGTTTCCGGTGTGGTAGCGGTTTTTGGCCGTCCTTGACGCAGGTCATCTTCGAGGGACGTACGACCACGATTTAAATCAGCTGCCCACTTTTTAACGGTTGACATTGAATGAGCAGAGTCCACGTAAAGTTTTGTCAACTTCGGATAAATTTCCTTAGGGATTAATCCATCCACAACGAAGAATTTTATGACCGCACGATATTCAGGTTTATCCATTTTAACGAAAAACACGCAAGACGCAAGCAATGGAAAAAGAACCTTAACTGAACTCGGTAATTTTTTTTTAATTAAGCCTATTTCACAACTAAATCCTTATTTTATTTAAGTTTTCCTCAAAGACTATTGGGAATGCTTATTTTTTTGTACACGATGTCCCATTTTCTTATATCAATAATAATTAGTACAATATTTGTACAAATTCATAAATTCAAAAATTATCCAATTAAACAATAATACGACATTACTTTAATTGTTTCGACCTTTGCTTGTTGTAAATCCATATCACAAATAAATAAAACACACATAAGATGTTTTAGATTTACACTTTATTAATAAAATAATGACAGCTGTTTCGCTAACACAGTAGCTTCTTCAAATTCAACTTAAGACTAAAGATACATACAATATACAGCGTTAATCAGGTAGTTGACCCAAGTTAAAATTCTAGGAACTATTACATTTATATTTTGCTTTTTGAAAACTATACCATGTCCTACTTGTGTGAGGTTTAAGTATAAAAATATAGTATAAGCAACTAAGAAACAATATTTCAATGGGTGAACAGATTTAACAGTGGGGATGAATTCAAGTCTAATTTATCGTTTAGTAACATTTCTGAGTTTTTAAGTTTATTAATTTCTAAAGACTCTAAACAATTTAGTTTTCTACCTTTATTTTCTACATGTATGATATCGAATTGTAAATTAAATTCGTGCTCATTCTCTATTAAATGATTAGAGTAGGTTGAGTCAGTTTTCTTATTGATATAAGAATGATAGTGGTCTTGGATTCGTTTTTTAAACGTTCTACCTGTCTGTCCAATATATGTTTTGGTACATGATCCGCATGATAACTTATAGACTCCTGATTGATTGTCTTTGGTAGTTTTTTCTTTATTATTTTTAATATATTTGGTTAGATTATTATTAGTTTTATAAGCAATATTAATGTTTTCTTTTTTAAGGAATTTTGATAATTTAAGTTGCTGTTGACCTATGTAAGTAAATGATTTAAACTGCTTGTCTGGCTCCACTTTAATGATACGGGTACACCTCCCTTAAAAATTTATTGACAGATTTTTTAAAAATTAATTTATCTATTAGATTTGGGTCATATCCGTTGTTGTGAGCGATTTGTTTTATAATATTATATTCTTTATTATAGTCGTCATTGGACATCGGGATGTTAATAAGTCTATGTGTCATGCCGTGAAAAGCCGCTACCTTGTGTTGGACCGGGTGGTTAGATTTATTATGTATCGTGGTATCTGTATGAGCCACTTTGTGGTAAATAGAAAAATGGACCCTATTGTTTACACTTTCTGGATATCACTTTAAAAAGAGTTTTGAAAAATTTGACACAAACTTATAGTTTCAATGTCAAATAATAAATGTCATTATGTGGAAGTGGTTAAAGTACCAACCGAATTTCCTTATTTTTACTTACTACTACTCCAATTATGAATTTTTTCGATGGCTCGTTATATTTGTCATGCAGAAGAGAGGAAAAATTACTTCAAAGTATAAATACATTATTATGACGACAGATTGTGCTTTAAAATAATTAATTTATATTTTTTTATTTATATTAGTTATGTTTCAATTCATTTTCAATTTCAAATTAATAATTAACGCGTTTTAAAAACATGCATAACGTATTTATATTCAAAATATTCGAATTAATTAAGCTGCGCCTCCATTTCAAACGATATAATGAACGGTATAGGAACATATGTTTGACAGAGTTTTGTAAACAAATCAACATATGATTCCTAACCACATTTGATAAATATCAAAATAATTATATAAACCGATTTATATTGTAATAACATTTAATTTATATTTATATTAAGAGATAATGTAAGTAAAAATATGGCAATTTACAACAAGTTATTTACTCAAAAACAAAAGACAAAAAAACGGCGTTTTTTTTCGCCAGTAGTTGTAATGAGAGGTCACGCAAAATTTACTCCGACAAATTAAAATATTTCTGCGGAAATACCAAATATTCAAGTATATAAAGTAAACCAAACTATTTTCTTACCTGCCGACTACCTTTTGATCAAGTTTCAATACACAAGACCATATTACAATATATACCTATATATAATATTTAGGATAAATGATTCTTTTAATTTTCAAGTTTCGAAACAAACAATTTGTTATTAACTACCAGTTGATTCGATAACTTTTAAACTATTTAATTTTTTAATTTAAATTTTAGGAGGGATATGGTTTGAACTTATGTATAATCTAATCACTGAACATTAAATCTCAAATAACGGGTGTTCAGAAACATTCGAAGTCAAAGTAGTCCTGGAAAATATGAAGTCATGTCTGAGATAGATTGATTTTTGACAGACAACAGTTGACATTTAATAATTATTACAAATCAGATACTTAAGTAAAGATATACGATTTTTTATTCAGAGCCCACTTGACTTCGAATGTTTTTGAACACCCGTTATAAAATATTACTTCTAAAACATTTTACAGTGTTCAAGTACGTGGGATCTCTTTTAGTGTTGTATATAGTCTCATAGAGGGCGCTAGTAATAAAACGTCAGAGGTCAAAATTAATCTCAATCTTTCGTTAATCTAAATCTAAAGTTTCATCAAAATATGGCAAGTGACTTAGTCATAGTGAATTTTTAAAGTTTATAAGTTGGCCACAAAAAATAGAATTGAGTGGAGAAAATTTTCGCGCAATAATTTTTTACAACTCTCGGAGAGAATTAACTCAACAACATCTTGCTGAGTTGGTTTCTGTTTTGAAGACGAAATAATCGCAGTGCTCCAGGAAACCAACCCACAACCGCGAATCATCCTGCATCACGACAATGCGAGTGCGTACACAGCTCGAAAGACACTTGAGTTTTTGGAGCAGCAAAATATAGAATTATTAGATCATCCTCCGTATAGTTCCAACCTAAATCCAAATGATTTTTTATGTTGCCAAAGATCAAGAATGGAATGCGCGGTTGAAGATTTCAGTCGCCAGAAGTCTCAACGATTTACAGTAAATTAAATCTTTTGTGGCTTACAACATTAACGTCAAGGGAAGTTCAAGGGATTCGTCGCCCAAACGGAAACATAGAATATGAAGGAGATAAACTAACATAAATGCTGTCTAAACGCTGTTTAATTTGATTAGGCGTATTCCCCACCTTTGTTAAAAATAATCGCGCGGTATTAAATTTTTGTTAACTTGGACATTTTGATCCACTAATGACTAAACCTAGATGAAGCAGTGGGAGAACGACATAATGTATGTTACGTGTTGTACGGGTTACAATCCAAACAAATATATATTTTTCCCGCAAACAAAATTTCTGTAAAATACCACTTTTAAATTGAATGCTTCTGTTGTGTTGTGATATATTAATATTCGAACAGGTAATCTGAATTGAATGGTTCTACTGTGTCCTAGATTACAAGTCGGAATATTAATATGTGACAATACAACAGAGCAGTATTTTACAGAAATTCTATTTGTGAGAAAAAACACCCATTTATCCAAATTGCTACATGTACATAAGTCAAATACAATAATGTGCGGTAATCCTGTCCAGGTTTACTAATGACTTTAACTGATTGAAGACTGATAACTATTGCTCATAGAACTTTACTATTTATAGTGTAGGCGAATGTCCAACTGTGACGCAAAACACTTCTAACACGTTTGAACACGAATCAATCAATATCGTATTGCGCTTTGTAACTCGTATGTTACCTATATTAATCATGATATAACCATAGTATAAGTAATAGATAGTAAGGACACTTCCCCTATTTATGAATGAAAATCGTAGACAGATTTATGTGACCTTGACCAAATTCAAATCTTTAATTTCAAATTTGAGATGTTGAAAGTGCAATTAATGAGTTTGTATTGTATTTACACTTAAAAATATGCAGATTACTATTGCAATATCATTACTACATTACTAATATCAATAAATACTGGAAAGTTTTAAGCAATGAAAGGATATATTGAAAAATAATTCTTATATGGTTTGTCGGTAGCTGCGTATGCATTATATTACTGTGACTACCAGAAATGAATGAAATATATTTCGCGCCTTTTCACACCAGAGCTATAATCTACGAGAAATCCAATAGTGTCCCTATTATATTACTTATATTATATACTATATAACTGTCTCTGTTCTGAAAATTCCTATGCGAAGGAACTTTGCAAACAGCTTTAACAATTTATATAACTGATTTCGTCTAGTAAACAATTCAAAATCTATAAAATTCAAATAAGTTTGTTTATATATTTTGAAACTTTCTTTTTTAGAAAGGAAGGCAAGTAATGAATGGTATTAATGAATCAGCAAGTAGTTATGAACACGATCATTTTCGTATAGTAACAAGCTTCTTCTTTCCAAAAATCAGAACGTGGACGTTCTTCCTGTAGAGCAGTTTTGGAATTTTGAAATGTATTTCTATAGGCCTCTTCATTTATGGTAGATGCCCTTAGCATATACTTGATGAACAAGACTCCTTCGGTATTTCAACAAACAGTTGCCGTCATATACAGCAATTCTGGAAAAATCTAGCCCTCTACTACAAAGTCAAATTTTCTTGAGAAATTTCTTTTTTTTCAGTTTAAACCCTTTTTTCGGGTCTAAATAATCACACAATTTTCAGGACATTTGTTTGGAATATACCGACTTCATTTGCGATAACATAAACCTTTAAACGGTGGACATATAGTACCAAATTTTTTATTTTTTTCATTGTCAATTGTTTCTTTGTCCCATTAAAAGAGTCTAGAGGAAAAGAGACAAGGGGATATTATCTATGAAAGAAACGAGTTAGAAAACAAAAAAGGATTTCAACGTAAGAACCATTGATACACTTATTCCAACGTTTCTTTAATAGCGCTATACCTAAAATATATATATATATATATATATATATATATATATATATATATATATATATATATATATTGGTAATTCCGCAAAATACGACCTCATAGCGTTTTCTACGTCGTCATTCGATAAAAATCGACGCTCTCTAACAATTTTTGAGTTTTGGATAGAGATAATAGTCACAGAGGCCGAGGTTGGGACTGTAGGTTTTACCTTCTTGGGCGGTGGAGAGCCCTTATGAAGCCATGTCTCCCACTCTTGTTTCGTGGGAGGCTCCCAGTGGTGCACCCAAGTTTCATTCCTAGTTAAAATTCTATTTAAGAAGTCTTCGTCTTGAAATGATAAAACAATCAATTTCTTTTCCTATGATATTCCTATTTCTCTAGCAATAACTGAAACATTTACTCGCCGGTCAGTCAACATCAAATCTTCTTTCTTGATGATTTCTTCAGTTCGTGCTTCCAGAAGTCTTCCACACTTTGGATCATCATGAATGGATTCTGTGCCCTATTTGAACTGCTTACACCAAAATTTGACTTGGAAGTAGCACGAGCTATTTTCTCCATACACTGCCACCATTCTCCCATGAATATTTTTCAGGCTGCTGCCTTCTTTTGATGACGCATCTGTGTTTCAAATCACTCATTTTCTATTCTTTAAACGAATGTAAAAGTAACAGATGTTAAGCGATTCAAACCAAACTTAGAGATAACACTATAAAATGTCATAGAAACTTGACCTAAGAAAATTATCATGATAGCATATTGTTTTCACAGCTAGGTAGATAACATAGAAAACTCTCGTAATTTGAAAATATGATGATGCATCTCCTTCATACCAATCTTTCATGTTTAATTTTTTGATTATGCTTTCTTTTGGTAGATTTGAGAGACCGATTTTCCGCTTTAATTTCATGCCATTTATGAATAAATAAACCTGTCCGAATCTCTCTAAATTGCATAAATTTAACAAACTTAGCACATATACTTCTAGGTGTTTGAGTTATTTGAAATAAATAACACAGGCCTGCGATGGTAAAATTGTCTGGATTTTATACAGTGATTTCAATAGATTTTTTGGTGCTGAAAATGGGAAAATTATTTAAAAAATTCCATCACGTAAAGTTTTTTTTACAATCTGGGGTTTTTTGACCTATCTGCATGTATTAGTCTTTTTGAAAAGGACAATTTTGTTAAACCGTTGTTTAAATAAACTATTATAATTTTTTTACTTATGATGATGCAAGAAGTTGATATTCTGAATAAACATACACTAGATTTATGATAAAGAACTTACAAATAGAAATAATTGAGCATGTCGCAAGACATGACTCATCATCTTCCTGTTACTGCATGTCTACCTCCCCACCTCCACTACAAACATATTGCTATTCTAGACAAAACAGTTAGTTCATTCAATATCTTCTTTACAACTGTAGTGTGAATTTGTGTAATTAGTTGACATTTGTGATTAGTTGCTGAGTTAATTTAATTTTTATTTTACGAGTTTTTTAAAATTAAAGTCCAATGGCATCAAGAGGCTGTGTCAATGTACCCAACTCCTTCTGCTATATTTGTGGAAAGTTTACAGTAAAAAAACAACAAAGAAACATTACAGATTTTGTAAAAAAAAGTATATTTTGCATATTTTGGTGTGAAATTAGGAGACCAAGACTAACCTTGGGCTCCTCATAAGGTTTGTTCAGTGTGTGTTGAAGAGCTTCGCCAGTGGTCACAAGGAAAAAAACAGTCTTTTCGCTTTGGAGTGCCTATGGTTTGAAGAGAACCGATCAATCATGATGATTGTTATTTTTGTTCGTGTGTAGTACACGGATTCAATTAAAAAAACAAAAAGGACATCGTTTACCCAAACCTTCGATCCGCAACACGTCCTATACTTCATGGACCAGAAGTACCTGTTCCTTCACTACCAGATACATTAGATGATGTATCTGATGACGAAATGGTTTCACGTACATGCGCAAGTGAACTGGATGAGGGAAGTGATTACTATGATACTGGAAGTGATGAGCCAAAACTGTTTGACCAATCTGAATTAAGTGATTTGGTGAGGGACTTAAACCTTCCTAAGGACTCAGCTGAGCTTTTAGGCTCAAGGTTGAAAGAAAAAAAATTGTTAGCACCTAGCACAACATTTTACTGGTTTAGGAACAGAGAAAAAGAGTTTCCTCGATATTATTCCGAAGAAGATGCACTAGTTTTCTGTAATGGTGTACCCGGGTTCAGGAACAATTCCACGTAGAATATAATGTTTCTGAATAGAGACTCTTTATTGACTCTTCAAAAAGGAGCCTTAAGGCCGTTCTTCTACACAATGGAAGTAAATATGCTTCTGTACCAGTGGGGCATTCAGTTCATTTAAAAGAGTGTTATGAAAATCTTGAGCTACTTTTAATTAAAATTCGTTACAAGGATCAAGGCTGGGCAATTTGTGGTGATTTGAAAGTTCTTTGTTTGTTACTTGGACAACAAAGCGGTTATACTAAATATCCTTGTTTTTTGTGTGAGTGGGATAGTCGTGATTGAAAGCAGCACTATTGTAAAAAGATGTGGCCTCCAAGACAAACCTTACAAACTGGAATGAAAAACATTGAAAGAAAAAGTTTAGTAGACCCGAGCAAAGTTTTGCTTCCTCCATTAAAAGACATTAAAAAGAGATGGAGAGTGCTTCAAGTATCTTTGCAGCCAGTTTCCTCGCTTGTCAGAAGCAAAGATAAAGGAGGGTGTTTTTGTTGGGCCGGATATAAGAAAGCTTATGAAAGATGAAAATTTTGAATCTAAAATGGAGGAAGCAGAAAAACAAGCATGGATAGCCTTCAAAAATGTGGTTACAAATTTTCTTGGCAACAAAAACCATGAAGATTATAAAAATATTGTGCAAAATATGTTAGAAAAATTTAAAACCTTAGGCTGTAACATGAGTTTGAAGGTGCATTTTCTAGATTCGCATCTCGACTACTTCCCTGAAAATCTTGGTGCAGTAAGTGAGGAGCAGGGGGAAAGGTTCCACCAAGACCTAAAAGAGATGGAGAGAAGATACCAAGGAAGATGGAATACATATAAGCATGATAGCTGATTATTGTTGGATGTTAAAAAGGGATGGTCCACTACGAGATTACAGAAGAAAAAGCACAAAAAGGAGTATGGAAAGACAAAGAAAAAGATATTACAAGGACTTGTAAAGACATAAATAGTATTTTACTGTTTCTTTTCATTAGATTTAATGATATTTGTAAGTAATTTTGTTTTTTATATCCTTTGTAAATAAATTCAAAATGTAACTAAAAATTATTTTTAATTTTTAAAAAATATAATTTGAAGCCTTTTTGTGAAAAATCCTTACGTGATAGAGAAAAATAGAGTTCATAGTTCATATTTGGATTCAGCGCCCAAAAACACATAAGAATCAGCTATCAAATTTAAAACAATTTTTAGAAAGTTAAAAAACGCAGGCCTGTGTAATTTGACATCGCATAATTAGATAGATAACATTATATATACTTCATTTTATAGCTTTTTCGTTGCAGCTAATATTCAATACAGATGCCACTCTATATTAAAATTTATTCAAAATGAAATTTATATTTTAGAGTGTGGAACTGGGGAAGTTCGAGTGACCCAAGGATACGCACTGCCTGCTCGTTACATAATACATACCGTCGGTCCCAAATACAATATCAAATGTCAAAGTGCTGCCGAAAATACTTTACATAGTTGCTATCGGTGAGTACAGTATTCTACTTATTTACCCTAAATGTTATTAAATTCGCAAATGAAGTTATGATCTTGAATAATTCACTATATTAAGAGTTAATTACAGTTATTTAATTAATAATTTATTTATTATTACCCCAGAGGATATTAGACAAATACAATTATCCTTGTAGCATCCTTGTATTTTTATCATTCAACTAATTTTAGGTGAACTTTTTTTTTATATATATTTCGATATTTTTATAGCATCAGGAGTCTTCCTTCATATATGTTTTTTTTTGTAATTGTAGTTTAAAAGATGTAAACTCAAAAAAAATAAATAAATAAGACTGCCCACGAAAAGTCAACAGAAAATGAAAATCTTTTACAACTAAAGATATGGGTGTGGATGCACATCACTCTTATTGGAGCTTGTCAATACACGGTATTCTGGAGACAGACATGACTTCCACTTCTATTCTTCGCGTATATATAGTTAATATATTGAATTGAGCATTAAATCTCACTTTACCTTTTTTAAAACATCTTTTCATTGAAAGTCTTCGATTGTGTGATGTCTGGTCTTAAAAATGGTATTTTTTAAATATGGAAAAATAAAATAATTTAAAATCGTCAAATCTGGAGATCTTCGAGAAATATTAATAACTCTTATATCGAAAAATTCTTGCAAAACGCTATTGTTTCTCGAGATTTGTGCGCTGGTGCATTATCTTGCTGGAAATATTCTTTCGTAAGTTCATCATCATGAAGTTTATTAATAAACGGCTCTAATAATTCATTTCGATATCTTACAGCAGTTACGGTTTGATTAACAAATATAGGCCCAATAATTCGTCTTCTTGAAACTGCTAGCCAGACGCTTATTTTTGTGACTATAGCGTAGTTTCCACAAATTCATGAGAGTTTTCTGCAGACCAAATTCTCATATTTTGCTTGTTTAAAAAGAAGCATTTGTCGAGAATGTCATTATTATTTATGTTATTAAAAAACCATAAAGACTACTGTCTTCTCGTAAAAAAATCTACCTGTTTGAGTTCCGAAACTGCTTGAATTTTATATGGAAACAATTTTTAGTCCTTTTTTAAAATAGTATGACATGTTCCCACTGACAAATGAACTAATAGTTTTGCGATTTTTTGGGTAAGTTGTTCATTCGACGTCGAATATCGTCTATGCAATTTGCTGTTTGTTTTCTAGGTGCTCCACCGCCAGGTTTACGAGTTATTGTCCCTATTTCACCAAATTTAATAATACAAGCTTGAATATAGTTTTGCAGTTGTGCGTAAGTAACTGGCAGATTAGGATACTGTTGCCGCAAATCCTGTAAGCACTGATTAGTGGAATAAACCCAATCTCCATTTTCTAATTTTTGGCCAGTTCTATAGTAACTTTGAATAATAAACATTTTATGTTGCATCTATAACATAATATAATAATTTAAAAAATATAAGCGTTTATAATTTGAATTTATGTTTGACAATTGTCAGAATTTAAAGTTTTCTGAAGCTTCGCAGGTATACAGATCTTTGATTACTTAATTATTTAAAAAAACAGCCTACTATAATGAGGAATGTTTTTGAAGGCATGTTATCTGGTCTGCAACAAAATCCTCCTTCATAAAATTATGTCATAAATATGAAGATTTCGATGCTCTGAATCTGTTCCCTATGGCCAATTTTTTCTATCACGTCTAGTTTTTTCGATATGATTTTTTTTCCAAAATATCATAAATTCCGTTTTTTTTAATTCCTTATATGCGTTAACATTATAAACAATGTATATACATACGAAATAGGTTTTTGCTAGTTATAAGAGAAAGAAGGAAAGTCCCGAAAGTGATTTCTATGGTAGTACATATGCGCCTGCGCAGTATACACTGTGTCTTTACAACAGTTAGTTGAAAACTTGTCTTTTAATTGTTTACATTCTATATCAAATACTTTGGTAAGTTTTGCACAAAATTCATATTATACAACATATATTTTAAGTATTTTATGTGTAGGTTATCCATTTTTTTATGAACATAGATAATAAATATATAATAGAAATTTAAAATTATTTTTTAAAAAATTCCATTCAATTTTAGGTTATAAAATGCCGCGCGCTTGTAAGAATTCTACCGACTGTTTTTGCTACATTTGTGGTGAGTTTACTCTAAAAACACAGCGAAATGCGATAACAGATCTTGTTAAAAAAGCTTATCAGCTTTATTTTGGATTCTCTATCGATGAGAGGGATAAAAGTTGGTTCCCAAAAATTTGCTGTAACAGTTGTTCAAGAACGTTGAGAGGTTGGCTTGAAGGAAGTCACAAATCTATGCCGTTTACGATGCCAATGCTTTGGAGTGAACCTCAGAATCATGAAAATGACTGTTTTTTCTGCATGACATCAACACGAGGATTCTCGAAAAAAAATAAAAACAAGATTGTATATCCAAACATCGCATCTGCAAAGAGACCACTTCCTCGTGGTGAAGGCAGTTCACCTCCAGTACGTACAAAAAATAGCGAGAAGATGGAAAATAAAAATACTTCTGGTCTACAGCCTCAATCGAGTTCTATTTCTTCCTGTACATCTTCATCATCATACGCTTCATCAGGATCTTCAAGCCCATCAAAAGAACCTTATTTTCTTAAACAACCTGATTTAAATGATCTCGTTAGAGACTTGGGGCTATCAAAATCTAAGGCTCAATTACTCGGATCAAGATTGAAACAGTGGAATTTGTTGGATAAAAGTACAAGAGTCTCATATTTTCGAACAAGACAAGAAGATTTTACGAGTTACTTTTCCAAAGAAAATGATTTAGTATATTGTAATGATGCTGCAGGGCTTCTTGAAGAACTGAGTTTCCCAGAAAATTCTGACGAATGGAGACTTTTTATTGATGCGTCGAAGATTAGTTTGAAAGCCGTTTTACTTCACAATGGAAATAAATACCCATCAGTGCCTCTAGCACATGCAACAAACATGAAAGAAAATTATGCAAATCTGGAGGTATTACTTGAAAAAATAAAATATTCTCAATACCTATGGAATATTTGTGCTGACTTAAAAGTTGTCGCTATACTTACTAGATTGCAAGGAGGATACACCAAGTTTTGCTGTTTTTTATGTGAGTGGGACAGTCGCGCAAGAGACAAACATTACAAAGTTAAAACTTGGCCGCAAAGAAAAAGCTTGACACTTGGACTTAAAAATGTATCTCAAGAAGCTCTAGTGCCAAGTGACAAAAATTTTTTGCCACCACTTCATATAAAGCTGGGGCTCATGAAAAACTTAGTGAAAGCTATGAACAAGGATGGTACAGGCTTTCAATATCTCAAAACAAAATTTCCTCGAATCAGTGACGCGAAATTGAAAGAAGTAGGTCCGCAAATACGAGAGCTTATGAGGAATGCAGTTTTCAATTCGAAGTTGAGCAAAGCTGAAAAAAAGCTTGGGTGGCTTTTGTAAAAGTGTGTCATAATTTTCTAGGTAATACAAAAGCTGACAACTACCGACAAATCATTTGAGAGCTTCTTTCTGCTTATAAAGCTTTAGGATGCAATATGTCACTCAACATTCATTTTTTGGACTCGCATTTAGATTTCTTTCCGGAAAATCTCGGTGCCGTATCAGATGAGCATGGTGAAAGGTTTCATCAGGATATTATGCATATTGAAAGACGCTACAATGGAAAATGGTCAGCAGCAATGCTTGCTGATTTTTGTTGGTCGATTCGCCGAGAAACTTCGATGGAAACGATGAAAAGAAAAAAAAAAAACAAAATAACTTGAATTATATTACCATAATGGGATAAATATACTGATATTTCTATAACTTGTAACTGTAAAATTAGCATTTTTCGGTGTAAAACTTAGACCGCAGTCTTTTTTCACTTTTTTGTAATTGTTGTTACTAAAATAATATCGTTTTTTAATTAAATGGATACTATATTTAAAATCTATGTGCTGTATTTTTTTGCATGTTAAATTCCGAGGTAAGAGCACCAAATATGATGTAATCATGCATGAAAACAATGAGGAGAAAAAAATAATTTTTTTCTGCAGACCAGTGTTACTAAAGACCGCCATTCTCGGTCGGGTGACAGAGACGTGGACAAGCGAGAGGTTTGGGAGACTCACTTTACCAGCGCTTCACGTGCTATATGTATGTAGTACATGAATACATGAACATAGTGTGAAGTTGTTTATAGACGTATTTACGAATACGCGTAGGTGTAATTCGATCATAAAGCGTTTCTCTAAATATCGCGCAGTTTTATTTCAGTAAAGTCAAAACCAAAGTGGTGGTCTTTATTAATTACATCTTTCCATTTTTCATAAGTTGTCCCTTTCTTTCAAGGACAGTAATCTCACTCAACTTTAATTTACGATCATTGAATACAATATAATGATTCTTTTCTATAATTTTTGGTGTTGTCATTTTTTTGACTGGGCCTCTCACTGTATTCATTATCAGAAATACTTAGAAGTAAAGTTTCACATGATGATGCAGGCTCACGCAAAGTTTGATCTAAATTCTTTTTGATTTGGGATGCTACATTTCACACCATTCAATTTTGCTTGTTAAACACAAATAAATCACGTCTCAGAAAAGATATATAAGATTTTCCAAATATGACTATAGTATGTTGTCTTATTGTAAAAAAGAAATTGTAAGGAATATCCTTGTTTTTTTTTTTTATTTTAAATCAAAGTAACATTGAATACAATTAAACGTGAAAGGTGATATAGTTTAAATGTCCACCACGTCTACGTTGGCATGCGTCAATGCGAGAATTGCGAAATTGTCTATGATTCGTCCAAGCATATGCCTTATAGCGACGCGAATGTTATTTTCTAGGGCTTGAATGTCAGCTGGTTTGTTAGAGTAGACTGCTTTCATAAGCAAAAGTCCAGAGGTACCAGGTGGCAAGATCTTGGCGGCCAATTTCACGTCCAAGGAATTTTGTGCTTATTAACGCGATGTTTTCTCGTGTTCTGTGGCACGTAGCACCATCTTGTTGAAAATATGCATTATCAATGTCAGTTTCATTTAGTCGAGGCCATACAAAATCTAATAACATCGCATTAAAACGTTCTGCATTTACCGTAATAGCGTTGTCGTGTTTGTTCTCAAAGAAAGATAGGCCAATTGTTCTTTCAGATCATAAACCATACCAAACCGTACATTTTTGTGCATAAAGCGATCGTTCAAAAATAATTTGAGGATTTTCTACTCCCTGAATACCACAGTTGTGTTTACTCACTGTTCTATTTAACGTAAAATGTGCGTCATCGCTAAATTTTATCCGCAGAACCTGGATTCGTTGCTTTTTGTTCCTACATATAAACTAAAAAAAAATTCTGTGTTGTCGATGGCTGTCCCCTGAGTTTTTGGGTTAACTGACTTTGTATGCATGCATCTGCAAGTTCCTATGTAAAATTCGCCATCTAATGCTTAATTCTTGACAACGTCGTGCGATTGACATTGATGGGTCAATTGCGATACTCTCGTACAGTGGCGATATTGTCATCAGGACGTGCACTTTTTGGTATACCTGAATGAGGCTTATCTCGAACAGGTCCAGTGTTCTTAATTTTTTTCTAAATTTCGATTCGAATTGCTAGTTCAGTAGGACGATTAAAAACCTTAAAAATTTCACGAATTCTGCGATGGGTTTGTTTTATCGACCAACCATTTGCATAATAAATTGATATAATTTCAATACGCTGTTCTTCCGAAAACGGCGCACGCCATAGTTAGATTTGTATAGGATACACACCAGAGCAGCGATTTTCAACCTTCTTAGCTCCGTGACCCCCCCCCCCCCCAGTAAATAAATAAAATAAATATTAGCATTGTTTGCTTTCAAGTTCTCTCCGATAAAAGCATGAAGCCGTCAAAATTAGTTGGACACTTGGAAACTAAAGATCCGGCTCATAAAACAAACCCTTAGAATTTTTCGAAAGAAAATTACATCCCTTGAGAAATTAAAGTAAAGCCGTACTGATAAAAGTGTACTCGAAGCTTCTTATCTCGAAGCATTAAGAGCAGCTTAGATGCCCAAACGCCATAGAATCGCCGACAACCTCATATTGCCTGCTGCAATTGATATGGTCAGTGTTAATAGGCGCGGAAGAAGCAAAAAATTAGAAAAAAATCTGCTTTCTAACGACACAAAATCAAGGCGAATCAATGACATGGCTGCCGATGTTCGCGATCAGATAATTCAGCAAGTGAGTTTACGTGAATTTTTTGATATTCATGTCTCATTTCTTATATTTTGCGGGGTATGAATGTGATAGGGACACATCAATCAAAGAAAATATGTTGTTTTGCGGGTCATGCAACAGGACGTCTTTTTGATGTTTTTTATGAAGCTACTTGAAACTGTACTAAAATAGATTGGATAAATGTATTGCAGTATGTAGTGACTGTGCAAAGGCGATAACAGGAAAGAACAGTGCATTAATGAAAATATTAAAAGATCGTCTTATACCAAGGGCGGAATGAATGCACTCTGACATGCTCTTATCGCAAAAAGCCCGCCGGAAAATTGCTACCTTTGTCGCGCAGACGCAGCGATGGCGTTCAGAAGATAGCCGCAAATAGATCGAAACCGGTAGTCGTATCGTACAAAATCTATGGGAGCTTCTATTTATTGCATATATCCTTAGTCAGTGAAAACGGCGTGGGTGACTAAATAAAAGATGGTAGGTAGCGCCACTCCATTTTACTTACGGAAGCTCAGTTCTGAAAACGGAGAAAAGGAGTTGCGCGATCTTAGGCGCATGCGCATAAAGACTATAAAATACAAACGCTAAATTTAAACAAAAGTTTCATTGGGTACCTGCAATCTGAGAAGAACTTGCTAAAGGAAACCCAAGGCAAAAAAAGCTAGAAAAACAATTAACTCGTATATTCAGTAATAAAGAAGTATATATATAAAAAAACGTTAATGATATTGGTTTCAAAAACCACCATATATATAAATCAAAATAAAATATCTGGTCAAAAAAAAAATCACACACTGTATATGTTATCATACCGTATATGGAAAAAATCTGAAACTATAAAATATTGAAAAAAAACAAGAAACTATTTCACGAAATAGATAATTTGGTTTCCGATAAATGATTATATTCGCAAAACACCAGAAATACTTCGATATAAAAAAAAAAATAAATTACAGGTTTAAATAAATGCAGCCTTTTCTAAGGTACCATAGAAATAACTATACAAAAATATTACAATCAATGTGTATGTATTACTAAATATTTTTACTTGAAAATAAAATCATTTCTAGAATATGTATCATTTGTCCTACAGCTTTTTTCCCTACGAAATTCGCAAACGTTCACAGACATGCAGCTGTGATTAAAAAAGAGTTTGGAATACGGCAAAAATCTAACGGCAAATAAGTGTTACTAGAACATATATATATATATATATATATATATATATATATATATATATATATATATATAAATATAATAACTTCGTGACCTTGGTATGATATGGTAAACCTAATCAGTAGGCGATTAAAGGTCTGTATATTACTTCAAAATATATGTATTTAAAAAACTCTACATGTTTCGGCTGTAGGAACCATGCTACGCGGCGCTATCTCGTCGCCGCGCAATGCACACACCACTAGGACCGGTCCTGGGCGACAACCTGGCTAGGTTGCCGTTAACAGCACACACACGTTCGACGTGTGTGCTATGCCCCCGCTTCGGCGGAAAACGTTAAGATGGCATAAGTGTGACCATCGTCGACCGAGGTAGCCACTAAGAGTGTTCCCTTAGTTGCGATGAGCAACCCCGTACAGGGTGCGCTTCGCCTGTCTGCGCCTTGCCTCATTGGGGCGGGGGTCAGACCGTCGAAGTACTGCACGGAATTGTAAAGAAGTTGTCGGGAAAGGGTTGGCGGCCCTACGCAACGGCTGGTTATCCGACCTCTCTAAATTCATGCGACCGATCACTAAACACACGCACGAACGCACCGACATACAAAACCCTACACTTACGCTCTCACACAAAACCACACACCCATAGAGAGACGCAAGCTGCCAGCAGCAACCAACACACAAGTTCATACCCAGAAGGAGACACAAATTGCTAGCAGCGAACAACACATATTTTCACACCTTGTTATCTATTTTTTGGAATACTAAGGCATGATTTATTATTATTACTAGAATGTATCTTTGAATAATTTAAACCATAGCAACTTAATTACTTGACATTTATATCCTGTCATTCATATTTTGTATTCTCTTGAAAAAGGCGTATACAGCCGAAACATGTAGAGTTTTTTAAATACATATATTTTGAAGTAATATACAGACCTTTAATCGCCTACTGATTAGATTTACCATATATATATATATATATATATATATATATACGTCTTCCTATCTAAGTCGAGCCAATCACTACTTCATACAGTTCTAATCCAGCTGTTTTTATAAGAGATGTAAGCATAATTGTAATGTATAAAGCTATAAGTCATATACGGTACATTCAAAAATCAATATATACATTCTAATATAAACAAAATAAACTCGTGTATATATTGTAGAATATCCATGCTATTATGAGCCTAAAGACTTTTCTTACAGTCTTGAGCCAAAATATACAGTTATATTAAAGCGTACAGTTCTTTCTGATCCATTCCACTGTTGCCATTTTAAGCTTTTAGTTTGAAAAAACCTTTAAAAGACGAATGGCGTGTTTTATATATCCAACGCGCCTAGGTCGAACGGCGGAATGTTTCCTATTTCAGAGCATTGTTTCTACTATAATAACTTGATTTCCATCTTAAGAAAATAGATATATTTTTATAATATAGAAAATTGTTGTATATTTTAATTATTACTAGACGTCCATACATATGTTTTGATTTATTATCTGTGACTTTTAAGAACATAAAAACTGCGTATTATCTTTATTTTACTAATAAATTAATATTAGCAACATAGTTGAAATTGCGAAACTTTGCCGAAAACATTAATTTAGTTAAAAAGACATCAAATATTTTCTTATTTATCATATACCTGCTGAAATGTAAAACAATAGACGTTGCTTATTTTTTACTTGACATATAATTAAAATTTCTTGATTTCAGTTATACTATATACTCTTAATGTACGCCGTTAAATAATACTGCAAAGTGAGCAATATTAAACACCTTTTAATTGTATTTGGTCTGGAAATTACAGTGAAATTATAATGTATAATAATAACACTACAAAGTAAGATTGTTAGAAGTAAATAATATAAACTTAAAATATATAACTAAATTATTTAACATACTGTTACACAAAATATTTAAATAAGAGACTATATAATACTAGTCGACCTAATTGATTTTTAATTTACCAGTATAAATATTATATACTACTGCTTTTATTGTTGACCACTTAATTTGGGCAAATTTAGCTGGATATAAATTAGCAAAGGTTTCAACTTCTAGACGTTTAGGTGGTTGTTTTTGCTCAATATGTTTTGGGAAATATTCAGCAATAAGCTTTTTTTGCGTCGTACTCCAGCATATTCGAGGTTCTGTTTTGTTAGCTTTGTTAGTATCAGATTTATTAACATACTTTTTCTTGTTATTTTGTAATGCAGAATTTTGAAGATTTTCAATTTCATCTATTGCATTAAATTGCGCGCTAACAATGTCTTCGTTGCCATTGCCAGAATAAACTTCGTTTCCAGTGTCAACGTTTTGAATGACATGATTTAAATCTATAGAGATGTCGTCTAATGACATACCCTTAAATTGTTCTATACCTCCTTCTGTCATAAGCAGTAAAAGCTTAGACACTTTTGCAGTCTGGTACGTGCTATCTGATAATCGGTAAACATTGCAATGTGTTTTTAAGGTGTGACCCATAAATCTAGATAATTGTTCTAGGTCACTCTCAGAAAATTGAAGTAATTGAGTGATTGTTGCTAAATGCTTCCTCAGATTTGTGGCAGTTATACTTTTAGCTCGCTCAACATTACATTTATTTGCAAATTTGTGGAGAATTTTAGTGCCATCTAGAAAACCGCGACCGCTTGAATGAAATACATAATCATTACCTTCAATAAAGTTCTTCCTCAGTAGTACGACTAAATCAAAATGTTTTTTCATATTAGGTGATAATAGTATCGGCACACCACGTCCCCTTTTACCTCTGATCACAATCCGACTGTAAGATTTTAAAAGTATTTTTTCGGTTACCGTAAGACAATGTTCAAATTCATTCAAACTACCATTGTCTAGGTTTATAGACTTGTAAGTTTCAACTTTTATTTGTGCTACCTCGGCTGGTCTTCTTCTATTCAACAAAATGATTTGTGTATAAAGTATCTCCTTTAGTGTAGTATATGCCTTTAGATTTTGTTGATCGTCTTTCAGCTCATTAGATGCTTTTTCTGCTGTTCGTTGTAAATAATCATTTAATTTCTTTAAATCAGTAGTAAGAGGAAGTAAGTCGTTTTTATTCCATTTGTTTTCATTTAAATTTAACGCAGCCTGCGCTGAGATTTTATTGGCCCATTGAGAGTTATTAAAGTTTTCAAAATTTTTAAGTCTTTTCGTCGTTCATTGGTATTCTTCATTTGTAACAAATAAATATATCCTAAGTCACAACACTTTTTTAGAAGTGTTCCGAAGTTCATAGCTACTGTAGGGGATTCATATCTATCAGTATTTGGGTTATAGACAGCAATATGATTAACACCCTCAATGATTGTTCGAAATAGATTTGGTTGTAGTAAATCCAGTAAATTTTTAACATTGTCATGTTTCTCTTTTGCAAATTTAAGTAATTTGGCTAGTTTTCTCATATTTTGTCTAACAACATCTAAGTTACCCTTACTCTTTCGACCTTTTATGTAGGAATATCCGTAATAACTTATAAGAATGTCTGTTTTAGCTATAAGTGAAATTTGATCAGCCCTCATTCGAGGGTATAACTCCTTTTTCAGTAATGTGTCATGTTCATTTAGCGTTTTTATTATTAATGCAGTCTGCCCAAGACTTTGAACTGCTTGCCTTTTACCTTTCTTATTGATATCCGAATTCTCTGGGCATTTTTTTTCATGTCTGTATAATGCCTTTCGTTTATAAAATCCTAGACAATGACTACAGGGAAGGAAATCATTAACAGTTGCGCTATTTTGACAACTAACTCTTTTTACAGGTCTTAATTTTATATCGCTTATTCTGTTTCTTACAAAGTTACCTTTCTTCTTTAATGCCGAAAGGGCACTTCGCCTTTCTTTGGAGTTTTTATTCAAAGAAAGAAGTTTTTGTACATCTAATTCACTTTCATGCCATGTGTATACATGCCTTGAAAAATGAGATACATCTTTTTCACAAAAAAAACAGAAGTCTCTTCTATCAGTATAATTTTTCCTTTTGGATGTTTCTACTTCTCCCTGTAAAATATTTTTAAATATAACGATTGTTTTACAAACCAATGCACATAATAAAAGCTAAGTTAATACACAGGACAAATGTTAATTAAAGCCAAAACATCGAAATTAGAAATTTATAGAAAAGAATATACCCAAGCGTATATCTATTTTAATTTAATCGTATCTATAATCCTTACTTGTGAAGCATTGCAAGGATTGTAATGTAGTATCCAGATGTTTATTATATATTTATTTTAAGAAGTGAATTAATTATTTTTACCTCATTAATGATTTCATTATTTTCAAGAGCAGATACTAAATTTTGATCTTCATAGTCAACTAATTTGTCTTTAATTTCAGTATTTTTATTTACACATAGTACATTATTTTTATTATTTTCTTTGTCTTCATAATCACATACAAAATTCCCTAAGTCCGTGATAATAGAATGACGATTTTCATTATTAATCGTTATTAGCTTTTGTTTCTGGATAGGTATACTACATTTAGAAGACTAAAAAAAAAGTTTTTATGAAGCTAAAAAGAATAAATAAATTTAAAATAAATAACAAAATAATTTGAAACATACATGAGTGGGTAAAAACCACACCAATTTGTATAATACAAAAGTATTTTTAATAATATAAAATATTATTAAAAATGGGGTGTGAAGAACACAATACAAGTTATATATTTGTGAATGTATCTCATCTCCAGAGACGCAGATACGTATTTCACCTTTCTACAGGATCGTCGGTACGCCCCTGCTGGAGAAGAGATACATTCAACCAAATATAACTACCTTGCTATCAACTAGAAATTATTAAGACAGAGCGTGAAAGAATATTCAGCGCTGTCTAGATAACAACTGCCGAACTAAGCAACGTGTTTCTATAGACGGTAACATACCATATCTATAAATAGAAATCTATAGATATGGTATGTTACCGTCTATAGAAACACGTTGCTTAGTTCGGCAGTTGTTATGTAGACAGCGCTGAATATTCTTTCACGCTCTGTCTTAATAATTTCTGGTTGATAGCAAGGTAGTTATATTTGGTTGAATGTATCTCTTCTCCAGCAGGGGCGTACCGACGATCCTGTAGAAAGGTGAAATACGTATCTGCGTCTCTGGAGAGGAGATACATTCACAAATATATAACTTGTATTGTGTTCTTCACACCCCATTTTTAATAATATTTTATATTATTAAAAATACTTTTGTATTAAAATAAATACTTCACTAGATTCAGTATCGGAAGGGAAATAATAAGGGTCTTGATCAGAATCATCATTATCAGATACACTTGGTGATATGAGTGAAAAACAATCATCTTCTGAAAGACTGTTATTTGTTTTGTTGATATCTTGATTATTAGTTACAAGATCGGTATTTTCATTTAATTCTGCAATTTTGATATCGGTCCCGGCTAAGTCTAAAGAAAAAAGTATGTGTTATTAAAATAGCACACACATAAACAAACAGTATGTAATAACTTTTTAAAATTTAAAATTTTAAAATTTTAAATTATTTGGAGATTAAATAAGTAAATGTAGTAAGACTACTACTAGTCTTTATTCCATGCCACGATCACGTCTTTTGTTGGCTATATATTTTAACAATGCAATAAAACTTAAATGTATTTACTATCTGCGCTCATGATTTCAAAAATCCTGGAAAATATTACACGGCGATTTCATCTACTCCTATTTTGTTCACGCACAGTTCACAGTCATTTTGATACAATAAAAGTTAGTCAAATATCAAATAAGTCAAAAACGTTTTGTTTTAGTAAATGTTTTTTAACTACTGTTTGAAATAAAAATGTTGCTATAAAATTAAACCTGTTTAATTTTTTTTTTCATTTAATTAATCTCTCTATAAAAATCAAAGCACAATCTGTAAGACTATATCACGAATATAACAGATATATTTTCAAACTTTTATAGTACGGAATTTTTCCAAAAAGTCGTGAAGCCGTACTAATCAAATCATTGTTTAGAGCGAATGATGTATGTGGCACATCGTAATTATTAAGAAGCGTTGATACGGGCGTTATAGGATGGTAACGTTAGGCCTTTAAAGAGTTCCAAAAGCATAAAAGTCAATTTTCACTCTTCTTTCCATCCGATGTAATTATTAATTACATTCAAATCCATATAAAATTAATTTTTCATGGGTTTTAATATAATTAGTTGATCATAAAACAAAATGAAATTTAAACAGATTTAGTTTATAGAAATATTTTTAGTCCAAACAGTAAGCTAAATAAAGAATTACCTATTAAAAAAAACTTTCGGAATATTTGACACTTTACTAACTTTATTTTGTCAAATGAACTGCGTATTGTGTGTGTATGGACAGAGTAAGAGTGATATTTTCGAGGATATTTGAAATTATGAGTACAGATAGTAAATACCTACACAAAAAACGTGATCATGACAAACATGCATCTTAAGACTAAAATAAGAAAGCTGGGGCTAGGTTTTCTATTAGAGAAGTATATAATAACGTTTTAAGTTAAATACGATCAAAAGTCATCAGATGATCAAATAAAAAAAATAAAATTTAAAATATATTAAAAATTTAAATGAAACCTACATAATCGTAATTCTAACAGTATATATCACTTACCTCTAGTATTATTTTCCAAAGCCAATTGGAGTATTTTTTTAGTCCTTGTTATCATTTTTGATATTACGTGATTCACACATTCACAAACCAAGACTAAACTCTAAAGTACAAATCTGTTAACAATAGACAGTATTGCCAAATATTATGGCTCAGGATAATGCGTACAAATTGTATATTGTATATATACAAAAAGGCGGTGTCAGCGCCATTGACGGTATACTATCGAACTCTTGTTTCGATAAACCACGCAAAACCAATCCAGCACAAAATGCTGGATTTCAAAAAATACAGATGGCGTTCAAGTTTAGATTTAGTTTTAAAGGAATGACAAACCGAAAACAAATGTTGATTCGTTACCATGTTCGTTACAATTCGTTTTTTAATGCAGGTAATATGGGAAAACAATCCCGAGACTGTATATTGGCTTAGGACTGTTACACTGGCTCAGAATATACCGTATAACTTACTATGACTGGATTAGTTTCGTACGAAATCTGAATATATATATATATATATATATATATATATATATATATATATATATATATATATATATATATATATATATCTGTACAACAATGAAATGAAATTTAAATTAAATGCATGTACAGGAACAAAAATTAATTTTACGTTAGAATAAAAGATAAAAATCCTCAAACTGAATCTAAATTGAAATATACATATATGTAATGAATTTAATTTGTAATGATATCAAAGTTCTAGAAAATATGTTACGTTAAACATGAAGGGAATGTAAAAGTCAAAATGTTAAATTTAATTAAAATAGTGAAAATAGTGAAACCAGTTACTGTCTTTCTTCGGTACGTCCTCGGTAATTATACGTCCAATGAAGCGGATACGGCCACATGAAACATTCGCCCTCGAGAGAGAAAAACTTGCCAATTACGTCGATTTCTTCTTTGATTAGCCACAGGAAAATTCGTCGTAGTTGTAGACCCAAAATGTAAGTTGTCTAAATGGATGGCTTCACCAGATAAGTTTAAATATATCCGATGATCGCCTAGGAAAGCTGTTAAAGGTTAAACTGCTAATACGATATCGGCTATTCCAAATACTATAGCACGTTCTATGACTTGATCCGCTAAGGCGATTAAATACAATACGTCACAGAAATTATGATTATAGGCACACTACAAAAGAAATCTTGATAACGACGATCGGTGATCGAATCTCATCACCCCGCTCGCTTGCATTGAAAACGATAGAGGGGTGATACATTTACCACAATTACACACAGGGAACGCAACATGTACCCATTAATCGTAAATCAGATAACTCACAAATCGAAAAATGATATACTGGGCAATTAAAACGTTAAATACAGAAGATTAAATTTAAGACGTAACAAAAACTCAACCAAATCCTTTGTAAAGCTGTAAAAATGGTTCATTTTTTTGGAAGCCGACCATTACAGAACAGGTTGTTTGCTCTCTTTGTTGTTTTTACATATATTGTTGTTAGCTCACTTAGCTGATGTATTTTCGCATTTAAACGACTCGAGTATGAATTTACAAGAACGTGATAAAAACTTTTTATTAATAACAGACAAAGCTCATGCTTTCATTAAGAAGCTTGATATCTGAATTATTCGCCTTCAAAGCAAAAACTTGGATATGTTCCCACCCACTTATTATATTGAGAAAAATTTGAATGAGTAACACCATAGTTTGGATTGCATGAAGATACATTTGCGTTAGCTAAAAACTCAGTTGACGGAGTATTTCCCGGAAGATAAAAATGATTTCTCGAAGAGATGGGTACTGAATCAGTTTAGTGGAAACGTTGTTGCCGCTGCTAAGTTACTAATTGAGATTCACGACCAGTTCAACGAAATGTTTGCCGACAAAACGCTGCAACTGCAATTTACATCTGAAGATATAAACACGTTTTGACTTGCTCCTCGAAATGAATAAGGAAATTTAGTGACAGAATCATTGAAAATATTAATTCCTTTCGCCACGTCTTATCTCTGCGAAAAAGGTTTTTTGTTTATGGTTGCACTAAAAACTAAATACAGAAATCGTCTCGTGTCACTCGAAAACAATTTGCTTTTGTGCGTTTCTAACGTAGATCCAAAAACATGCAACCATCACATTAATTTCTTTTCTTTACATATGTAGTATATAGCTATATGTACTACATATATACTTATGTACTATAGTAAAATATTTATAATAAATGATTTTTGTCATAAAATTATTTTTCATTATTGTTTAGGCTATTTCAGGACCTCCTTTCAATATCACCGCGACCCCCAGGTTGAGAAACGATGCACTAGTGTATATGAAGTTTCACCTGAAACAAAATAAATACTTTGAAGCTATAGCCATTTAAAATTGTATAGTCATGTTTTAAAAAGCCCGTTATTTTCAAACTAAATTACTCCTAATTCACGACAGAGCAATTTCTGGATACAAGAAATTTTTATAATAATAAATCAAATATTACTTCTTACTATTGAAATTCACTCACTGTATAGCTACACAAATAGATAACGGGTGTTCAGAAACATTCGAAGTCAAAGTAGTCCTTGAGA
The DNA here is from genome assembly GCA_935421215.2 of Melolontha melolontha. NCBI lineage: Eukaryota > Metazoa > Arthropoda > Insecta > Coleoptera > Scarabaeidae > Melolontha > Melolontha melolontha. The sequence goes on along the minus strand of OW285243.1, from coordinate 76,110,570 downwards.
ATATGAAGTCATGTCTAATATAGATTGATACATTTACTTAATACAATTTTATAGGTTATCATATACCCAAATGTACTTAAGTAAAGATATACGATTTTTTGTTCCGAGCCCACTTGACTTCGAATGTTTCTGAACACCCGTTATATAATATTACAGGTATCTGTTACCTGTTTATTTGAAAAAACTATGTATTTGCTTTTAATAATATCAATTACATCTAGAGGTCGAATACGCCAGAGATCAAGTATTACTTCACATTCAATAGGTTTTTAATAATCGTTTATCATTCGACTACTAGCTTTTTGTTTGTATACGTACGAGTGTATGAACCTTTTTCATTTTTTGTCTACAGTAACGTACTGCAAAAAGCCGGAGAACTAGGAGTACATTCCATAGGCCTTTGTTGTATTAATTCAGTGAAACGGAACTATCCGCCCGATGAAGGAGCACATATAGCTTTACGTGAGTTATTAAACTTATTAATATTATATTTATTATTTACATTCTTGCTTTGAAGTTTGTTTATTATGGTTTTAGTAGTGTAATAATTCTAGAAAAGTATGTATCTATCTAAAAATATTCTTTGTTGCATTATTCTTGGTTATTTTAATTTAATAGAGAATCTTTCTTTATTTGTATTTCTTTAACGAGTTCATTTTTGTTTTTTTAGACGCTAAATTCTGGAAAATAATATTATTTTATAATAACACAGGTCTACAAAATTAAACTTTTTGACAGATGTTTTTATTTTGAAAACTGATTTTATATAATTTTGGTAGGCTGATTTCAAAAATTCTATGCATTTATTTGTATCACGTAAGGTTTTTTTGCAAATATTAAATGAAAAAAACGATATTTCTAAAAAAATTTATTTGTTTATTGAGTAAAAAGGAATACAAGTTAAGAAAGTGGAAAAAAATACTTTACTCAGTCTTTTTTAAGTGAAATCTTTGTCTTTTTGCCAGAAAGCTGCGTTGTCCGGACATTCGGTTGTATGTTTTTAAGGGCATATCCCGTTTTAACATCCAGCAGTAGTCCGCCATCATCGTTATGCTCCATCTGCCTTGGTATCGCCGTTCCATTTCCTTAATGTCTTGGTGAAACCTCTCTCCCTGTTCTTCGCTAACTGCTCCAATATTTTCAGGAAAATAGTTCAGGTGTGAAAACAGGAAATGCACTTTCAAACTCATATTACAACCTACGCGACGAAAGTGTTGTAACATATTTTGAACAATATTTTCGTAGTTTTCGTCCTTAGAGTTCCCAAGAAACTTATCAATTACTTCTTTAAATGAAACCCAGGCGTTTTTCTCGACATTGGTCATTGTGTTTTGAAAATCCTTGTCTTTGCATAATGTTCTTATCTGCGGCCCAACAAAAATACCTTCTTTTAACTTGGCATCGGATAAGGCTGGAAATGTCTCGCACAAATATTTAAAACACTGTCCATTTTTGTCTAGGGCTTTAACAAACTGCTTCATCAAGCCAAGTTTGATATGGAGAGGAGGCAGTAAAAATTTTTTGGGGTCAACCAAGCTATCTCTTAATATAATTTTGCTACCAGGTGTAAGGCTTGTTCTAGAGGGCCATTCTATTTGAGTCCAATGTCTATCCCTTGCTCGACTATCCCACTCACAAATAAAGCATGGAAATTTTGTATAACCTCCTTGTTGTCCTAGTAGCATGCACAGCACTTTAAGGTCACCACAAAGCATCCACTGATGTTCTTGGTAGTTTATTTTCTTTAAAAGAAGTTCAAAATTTTCATACGTTTCCATTAAATGTACCGAATGGGCAACGGGAACCGAGGCCAGCTCGTTACCATTGTGCAATAAAACGCCTTTTAAACTACGCTTACTCGAGTCAATAAACAGGCGCCATTCTTCTTTTACATACGGCACATTTCCTAATTTTGAAATTAAGTCAGGAATATTGTTGCAATACACTAGCGGTCCGTCTTGAGTAAAATATTGACATAACTCTTTTTCGCGATCCCGGTAAAAGCTTGATGTGACGCCAGGTGCCAGTAAATGTTTCTCACGAAGTCGGGAGGCTAACAATTCGGATGCATCCTTTGGAAGGTGCAAATCTCTAATTAAATCATTTAGTTCGCTCTGGTTAAACACTTCGGGCTTTCTGAAATCTGGTGTGAAATCTGAGTCATCTGGGTCGCAATTAGATTCCTCTGATTCTGACGCTTCTTCGCTGATTCTAGTGCTTTTGGGGCGGTAGGTATCGGTACATCTGGTCCATGAGGAACTGGTCGAATAGCAGAGTCAAGATTGGGATACACAATTTGTTTCTTATTTTTTCTGTTGAATCCTTGAACATTACACGAACAAAAATAACAATCATCACTGTGATTTCTAGGCTCTCGCCATACCATAGGAACACCAAAGCTTAAACATTTCTTCCTACCTTTTTGCCAGTTTCTTAATGCTTCAACGCAAACGGAACAAACAGTATGAGGAGCCCAGGACTTGTCTTGGTCGCCAATTTTTACACCAAAATGAGCGTGGTATACATTTTTCACAAACGAAGTTATAGTTTGCCTCTGCTTTACTACGTCATAACTACCACAGATATAACAAAAGTTATTCGGATTGTTCACACAATGTCTTCTTTCCATATTTATATGTTCTAGAACACTTAAAATACGCAACAACGAAGACAACAAGCGCGCGGACACAGTAGCACGACGACTAACACAACCAAACTGCACATAAGGAGGTTTCAACGTTATGTTGACGCTTCTGCGCCGACTCTGTTGCTTTGCTGAGAAATCTAATATTAACCAGTGTTGCCAAATCACATTTAATTTCATAAAAATCAATTCATTTAAAAATCATGCCTAACATGGAACAAATATATTCTTGTCATAGGTATGTATATTAACAAATTAACACTTTTAAGATATAGAGCGCTATAAAAAAAATTTACGTGATAGAGCAAAAATATGGCGTTTTTTGGAATAAGGGCCCCCAAACATATACAAATTAGCAAACAGCTTTCAAACATCAAAATCACTGTAGACCTGTGTAATTTAATAATAATAAGAAAAATAAAAATAATAATGAACTGAACGTAGTAATGTGCAGTTAAATTTAGATCATACGTTGAGCAAATATTGCATTCCGTATTGCATTAAATAAATATCACGTGAAACTGATACATTATTTTTTTAATATGTCTCTTTAAATTAGAAACAGAAATAAGAAAAACAGCCTAACCACAATATATATCAATAAATACTATATACGTATTTCGGCAACTAAGTTGTCATCTTCAGTAGAATAACCTTAAAAACTGAAAAATGTTAAACGTAGCGTTTTTGGCTAAGGTAAACGTTAGAAGATATGCTCTTCACCAAATCGCCAGTGGGATAACACTAAATTCCTAACATCGAAATAGCACTTATATACTACTTAAACCTAGCGTGAAATTTAGGGAAACGTGAAGCGTGAATACATGAAGCTTAAAAAAAAATTTAATGCTATTGTCACAATAAGGCATACAAACTGGACTGAGGGATTGGTCCATTGTCAGAATTCATTAATTTATTCTTACTTCTATATATATAAATACTTTCATAACTATCTAATTCTCTATAATTATTAACAGTTTTAATCAACCTAAGGTTATTTGCCGGCACAGAATGATCTGTGTCCCAAATATGTCGGGCAACGCTAGATTTTTCGGGTCTGTTGAATCTAAAGTGGGAAATATGTTCCTTGTAACGAGTTGAAATTGAACGTCTAGTTTGGACGATATATTTTTGGCTGCAATCGTTACAATTTATTTCATATATACCAGATTTACGTTCTACCTCAATTTTATCCTTGGTGTTACCGAAAAGTGATTTTAATGAGTTACATGATTTAAACGCTATTCGAAGAGAATGGTTTTTGAAGATAGCGTTCAGATTTCTAGAGGCTGAATGGTACGGTAAACAAACAAATTTCTCACCTAGGTCTTTTTGAGGTAGTAAGCTCGTGGTATCATAAATAAGTTTTCTAAGCCCATGTTTCTTAATTAGGTTGGTTATTATTTTCGAATCGAAACCATTGTATGCAGCGATGCTTCTGATTAATCCAAGTTCTTTTTCATATCTATCTTTTGTAAGCGGGAAACTTAACAACCGATGGATAAGAAAATTAAAGGATGCCATCTTTTGTTGGAAACTGTGATTTGAATCCGCGGTTATAAACTTGTTCACATTGGTGTCTTTTCAGTAAATATCTATTTCTAAGTTATTATTATTATTAATTACCAAAACATCTAAAAATGGTTTTTGTTCATTGTTCTCTTTTTCTATAGTGAATTTAATTGTAGGGAATTTCGAATTTAATTCTATTAAAAAATCGTCCAAATTACACAACTTTGTATTAAAAACCGCGAAAATATCATCGACATAACTAATCCATACTTTAGGGAAATATTTAGATTATCTCTTAAATTCTATCTCAAAATGACTCATAAAGAAGTTCGCCATAAATGGAGACAAGCAGTTGCCCATTGCTGTGCCATGCCGCTGTTCATAGAAGTTTCCTTCAATTTGAAAGCAGTTCTGAGACATGCATAAAGTTGTCAACCTCCAGTATTCATTTATTTTCTCGCGTTCAATATTGTTCTTAAGCAATAAACTGTCTAAATATTTCAGTGTTTCAGGAATAGGTACAGAAGGGAACAATGAACTGACATCAAATGATACTAAAATTTCACCCTGTTCCAGCTTATAATCTTTGATTTTTTGAATAAATTCCAACGAATTTTGAATTGAAAAACTTTCTGGTTTCTCGGGTAAATTTTTAGACTCGTTTACCAACCATTTTGAAATCAAGTACGTCGGTGAGTTAATACCCGATACAATAGGTCTCATCGAATTACCTGGTTTATGAATTTTTGGTAAACAATACATTCTAGGTACAAAAGGGTTGCTTACGTTTAGTTTAAATTTGAGGGGAGCAGTTATTAATTGTGGACAGTCTTTTAACGCGTTTTTGGTTTCTCTAATCATCTTAGGGAGGGGATTTTTGTTTAATTTGACATAAGGTCCATCCAATATTAAGTGATTAACGCGATTAAAATAGTCGGTTTTGTCCATAATTACCAATTTATTCCCCTTATCTGCTTTTAAGTAAAAGCAGTCTTTGTTTCTGAGATTCTTAATGATATTCCTTTCATTGTTGACCGTGATATGTTTGTGCTCCTGAACGTTCTCACGGATGCGATTCGTGCAGGCCTCTCTAACGAAAGATTTTGCAGTATCTCCAAAATTTTTGATAGAGGTTTCAATGCCCGCAACTATCTCATCCATGGGAACCCCACGGCTGGGCAAACAATATTTTAGACCTTTGTCTAATAGTTTTAATTCTTCACTATTAAAATTCTCAGACGACTTATTGATGACTAGTGTCTCTTTCATGGAATTATTGACAATTGGTTTTTCGTGAACCGACGGGCAAATGTTACGAAATTTCTGAATTAATTTACAAATCTTAGTGTTAACTTTATGTTCAGTTATCTCCGTTACATGTCTATGAAAATGACACCAGTCCTCGTATTCATAATTACTTAAATTTTTAGTTAAACATAAATGCAAATCATTATAATTCCAATTCTAACTTACTACACCTACTATAAAGATATTTAATTTCTGAAGTCAGCCATTTCATTTTCGCGTAAAAAGTTACTCTTTAAATTATTTTAATAACCTTGCTATAGATTGTTATATGTATACCATAATGCCCTCAAATATTGCATAATTATATGCATATTTGGTTGTGAATGTTGATATAAAGGTATTATTTATACCGCCTGATTCTGAGCAAACGCAACGATCCCAACGTATGAATATTTCTCCCGCTTCGAATACAATTCCCCTGAACGCGTTAAGCCAATCACAAAACAGTCTGTTGCTAAACCCCCTCCTCGCGCCAACTTAATTGGCGCTTGCTATATGTATGACATCGATGTTAAGTCAATCACAAAACAGTCTGTTGCTAAACCCCCTCCTCGCGCCAACTTAATTGGCGCTTGCTATATGTATGACTTCGATGTTGACGCGCCTACAGCATTCAGGGGAATTGTATTCGAAGCGGGAGAAATATTCATACATTCGGGTCGTTGCGTTTGCTCAGAATTAGGCGGTATATGGCTTAATAAACAGTATTTGGAATGCAACAATTAACAAGTAAAATTATCTATATTTTTACAATTGTTGACAAAATATGTAACAAATAATCTGTGAAATGTCATAATTAATAAAATAATTTAAAACTTTGCTCATTCAAAATTATACGTTTGTGACAGATTATGTGCACTGTCACCAACCATTATCAAAAAGCATGTCCGTCTCTAATGAGGAAAATTTTTGAAGACACTTGAGTTGGTAAAACCTCACTATTTTTTGTATAAAACAAATACATTTTTAATAATACAAAAATATTATTACAAATTCGAGTGTGGAGAACACAATACAAGTTCCTGGATAGCAATTTTCAGACAAATATAAGCTGTTCGCTTTATACGAGGGTCCAGAAAGTAGTACCCGTCTACATATAATTGAAAGAAAAATGAAGGAAGGTAAATAATAATTTTATTAAATGAAAGTAATACAGAAATAAAACTAATTGTTAAAATCTTCGCTTTTTTAATACGTAATCGTAAAACGACGACAATTGTTTCTCCAGCACAGTGGTTTCATCAGGTACTTGTAACAAGTTTATAACGTGCTATTTAACTGTAAGTACCTGATGAAGCCACTGTGCTTGCGAAACAGTTGGAAATGTTCTCCTGGCAAGACATCCTTGAATTTGGTGAATAAGTGAAAGTAACTTGGAGTCAAGTCGGCGCTATACGGAGGGTGGTCAAAAAACTTCCACTTGAACTTCCAAAGAAGATCATTGGTTTTTCGAGTCGTGTGGGTACGAGCATTATCATCTAGAAGAACAATGCCACGTGTCACCATTCCCCGTCTCTTGTTTTGGATGGCCCTACGCAGCTTCTGAAGTGTTTTACAGTATACGTCCGCATTGATTGTTGTCCCTTGGGGCATGAAGTAAACCAACAACAGACCATAACCTTTCTCGTGGAAAACGATTGTTTAACCTTGCGCGGCTTTGTTGGTGATCCTGGATAATGGCACTCCACGGACTTGCTTTTGCTTTCAGGTGTGAAATGACATATCCAGGATATCCAAGTTTCATCCCCAGTCACAATTTGGTCAAAAAACGACAACGCTGAACCCACGCGATTACTCTTGCGCTCGTCGGCAAGCATTCTGGACACCCATCGCGAGCAAATTTTCCTGAAATTCAGATGGTGTGTCATAATTTCATGGAGCAATGATTGCGAAATTTGAGGAAATTGCTTGCTCATTTCGTTAAATTCGCGCCGATCTTCCCTGATGAAATCATCGAAACGTTTCTTCAGATCGTCGATCATCTTACACATTATCTCTCCCCTCTTTGAAATTTCGAACTTAGCACCTGACAATTTTCAATTTTCATGGAGCTTTTACGTTCTTAATAGTCATTGCACATTTGGTTCTATGTAATCTCATATTTTCAAAAAGTGAATTATTACTTTTATCTGTAAGGACTAATAATTCACTCAAACAATCAATTGATCTAATACTTGTATGCACTGCAACAAAAGCAGCTAGTTTTATTTCAATTTCTTTACTTTTGTTTGAAACAATTGTGACATTCTCCAATGTTGATTGTTTATGCAGTACTGGGTTACATTTTGTTACATTTCGCAAATGTAATTTCCTTTTTGCATGCCTTTGTAAATTAGTTTTATGTGGCCGTAATTTTACCTTGCATAATTTGCAATATGCCATATTCTTTTCATCATCTTCTATAAGCCAGCCTAATATAAGACAATCAATTTTTATTTAACCTTTTTAATAAGCCTAAGTATTTACCTTTAAATTGTGGTAAAGATTCCCATGTTTTATTGTACTTTTTTGTATACTTGCTATACTTTCCCATTATCACAATTTGTTAGTTGGAAATATATTCACATACACGAAAACTGACAAAAACAAGCTAGGAAAACTTATGCAAGTTGTACAATCAATACATTCGAGCAGTATGTGAAGTACAGAAATAAACAGTATATGTAACATACAAACTCAAAAACAAATATAACTGAAGGATTACAGATTACTACACCGATTGCGATTACGCTTAAAAAACTGGTTTATAATTTAATCTGCTCTGAATAATCAACGCCCAATTTGCGCGGAATCCAAAACAAATGTCGCCCAAATTGCGATTATCGCAAAAATGATAAATGAAGACGCATTTTAGAACATTATGTCGCCCAATCGGCGATAAATCGCCCAACCTGGCAGCACTGCTTACTAGACGCAAATTTTTGTCGTATTACTAGCGCCATCTCTTTGATTTTCTTAGGAGTTTTTTGGACCACCCTCGTATATTTAGTTCATGGTTGTAAAGCGGGGAGATTTAATTTATTTCACATATATGGTTTATAATTTTGTGAATATACTTTTTTAGTATTAAGTGACTTATTCCACGTCATATATTCTATTATCTTAAATCAATTCGCTAAATAATATTTAAATATTGGATTTTACCCGTAAGCTCATTAAAAACATACATTTTTGTAATGTTTGCATATAATACATTTAAAAGAAAACACGTCCGCAATTTGCGTCATTGTGTTACTCATCACTTATTCAAAAATCACTTTCGCTGATGTTATTGATAAAAATCTTACGCATGTATTTACTTAGATACTTGGCGATTCTTCAAGATTATAATTCAAATAATCTTTTCAAGTACGTAAATCGTTTAAGGCAAAGTTATATTGTATCGAGTTGAGGTGCGACTACACGCTGTCTTAGTTAGTCTTCTTCGAATTAGCTTTTCCTTTGATTAATTTGGACCAGGTTAGTGTTAGTTTACACAATTTTATTTAGTTTCAATCGAACGCGACCATGTGTATTAGTAGTTTAAGGTAAAGTTGCCAAAAATAAATTTATTAAAGTTCGGGTTAGATCTGGTTATAGCTGCAATTGTTATTCCAATATTTACGGAAAACTGGGAGGAATGCTATTTTGATTTTTATTCAAATGGTCTTAGAAACGTTTGTCAACGTCCATTTCCTGGGCAAAAAATTGACGCGAAAAATTATTTTTACACAGTTCCACATCAAAAAGTTTGAAAATAATAGAGAAGAAACTTAGATTTTACTACAACATATTTTCTAATTGTCTACTATTTACTATAAACATTGGATTCGTATACTACTCCCAATATTGTTGCTATATCATAGTTACACAGTGGTAAAGTAGTCTAATTCTTTTGAATTTAACTTTTAAAATCTTGACATTTTGTTGCTTTGAATATTTTAAGTGATATACAGATGGCTTTGAAATAAAGACACAGTATATGATTGATGGAAAGATGTAATTGTATAGAATTTAATTCAAAGTATTGTGAGTCAATTACGACGCGAACCCCAAAATTAAAAATCCCTGAAAATTGTATCACGTGACGCCTATCAATTCAAAATATACACAATATTATATATGTATAACGTGTGTTCATTTGAAAAGTCAATCTAGGTTACTTTGAAATTTTGATAGAATAAGACGCATATATATTAGTATGTGTTTGTTGTTCCGTAAACGTAAATCCAAATGACATTTGATAATGTCAATCACATTTGTTATTTATTTGTATGTATGAAACTGTCAAAATATACGACTTCGTAGGTTAAGTAGTAAATTTTAATTTACGACATACTTCAAAATGTTCTCAGTAAATCACATGCTACTAGATTGACTTATCAAATGAACACCCGTTAGTATATGTAAATAATAAATACCCTTATGTAACAGCTGTCGATGGTATAAAAACTATAACGTTGTATGCCAAGGTCAATAACCTCAATCAAAATCACCTGTTTATAGATTGAAGTGAATTATTGAAAATTAAAAAAATATTTATTATGTGTGTTCCGTGAATGTTTTTTTTTTTGTTACGAGAAAGGAACAAATATAAAATACTAATATGCATACAAAAAAGACCGCTATTGTAAATATTTATGTTTAAAAAAACGCTAGAAGATAACATTGTGTATAAGTTGTGTATGGTAATAGGTTCGATAACCTGGTACGACAGTGTATGCTCTACGGGCATTTAACGTCTTATTTGGTAACAATCTATTTTTAATCGAAGACCTAAATATATATTGCATTGAACGCACGTAATTGAACTAAACGAAACTTAAAGCGAGATGGACAATAACAAAGCAATTTTTCTTGTTATTATCGGTCAATTTTAAGATATTGTCATTTATAATGCAGTTGACCGTACAGTGTCGTGACAAATTTTTTTTTAATGTCATTTTTTTTCTCGCTTATGAGATGGAATTTTGAGAAAATATTTTGGATTTATATTCTACATAATCAATTCTTTCAATTTTTCATACGTTATCTTTTATATCAAAAACAACAGGGTACATAAACTTTAATTTTGTTGTACTAATACCGTATCTTTTCTTCATCTCAAGGCCACTTATATTTCGTGTGCATTTGAAGGAGTCGGAGGACGAAAACTATTTAAAATTTAGTTTATTAAAAAGGAAATCGAAATTAAAAGTAAAACCCGTATCTATTAGAAATGCTATAGAAATTTGTTATTTGTTAATTTATTGAATCATACCTAACCTTTATTACTAGCATTACCAACTCAAAACAAGCGCGAAATTTAAAAATGTCTATTTGTGGCTGAACTCTGAAACATCAGAGTTTAATAACTTACTTAAAAAGTGTTTTGTCAACATTAACATTTGACGTATGTTCGACGTAAAAAATTAATTCAATTGAATCAAGATAATTTTATATGCGAAGCATATCCATAAACTAAGTACCGATTAGTCTTAAAAACTACAAGAACTTTGTTCAATTTTTTTAATATCATTTGCCTACATGTATCTCAAACTATTTCTAAGGCAATCGTCATTTAAATTTAACTATCTGGCGTAGCGTGGCTTTTGTATTTCATTGTTTGTGAAATTTTCTTGCAATAGGTTTCTCCAATTTCAACCACTGCTTAATGTTAAGAAAGAAATAATAATCACTCAGTGCAAGATGAGGGCTATCGGCTAGGTGATTAAAAATTGGAAGCGCGATAGAGGCTGAGTGTGGTCAAGCAATGTTATGCAGCGAAATAATTCCGGAATTGAGAAGACCTAGGCTTTTATTCTTTATGGCCATTCGCAAATTTTATAGTGTACTGCATAGCAAGCAGTTGGATTTGTCGTGGTTCTTTTCTTCATGGAATCTACGAATAGTACGTCATGCTTGTCTCTTTTTTTGTTAAAGTGTGTTTCATTTTTTTTTGTATCGGTGATCCACTACGCCGTCAGTCCATTGATTGCTGCTTACTCTCTGATGTAACACGAGTAATCCAGTTTCATCGACCATCACAGTATTATCCAAACATTTATTACAACTAACGTTGTAGCGCTTCAAAAATACCATTGCTGCTCCAATTCGTTTTGCCCTGTGTTCTGCAACGAAGAGCTTTGGTACCCCTTTTTTGCACACTCGATAATGCAATGTTTCTGTTACAATTACATGCAACAAAAACAGTAAAATTTTTGGAAAGTGAGTGGTCAAATTCAAATATTGCAAATCTTTTCTTCTTATAAATTTTCTTATTCTCTTGTGAAAGCTCAGCAACTGATAATTGTTTCTGACTTGGTTCTTCATCGTACATGTTTGTTCTCTCTTATATAATATCTGCCCCATCCTTCACTCATTACATTTTCGTCGTAAACTTCAGAAATTTGTGGAAACATTTCTGCAGAACGTTTCAAGATTTAATTGCGTGTCCGGCACTGAAACTTTCTTTTTTCAACGAGACCTGGTGGTATGACTGGAGCTAGTTGCCACGCGGTAGTGTTTTTAGCCGAGAACATTGATGGGGGAACGTCAACAGTCGTCAAAATGCTTTGTGTGAGAGAGCAACGCGCGTTTGCAGTAGAAACATACTTTTCACGAGGCCAGTCGATTGTCGCGATGCAGCGGGCGTTCCGTCTACGGTACAATATTCCCCCTCGAGGTGCTGTTCCTGTCCGTGGATCAGTCTTATCGTGGGTGGAAGCTTTTAGTGCAGTTGGAAATGTGTCCCGCAAGAGACCAGGAGCAGCACGGACCGTTAGAACACCTGTAAACATCGAGGCAGTCCGAGCTTCAGTTTTGCGATCTCCTAGGCGCTCTGCTTCAAAACATGCGGCTGCCCTGGAGTTGTCAGATCGATCTACTCGCCGAATTCTTCATGATAACCTTCAATTTCATACGTATGAAATGGTAGTCGCACGACTTTCTGAACTTTCTGACTTGGTTTCACGACAAACAGCATACGAAACGCTCCTCGAGAATTTCTCTCCTGACGGAGTTGTGTGGTTCAGTGATGAGGTAGATTTCCACATCTCAGGGTGTGTTAACAAACAAAATATGCGTTATTGGAACGTATCAATCCCAGTAAAGTTCATGAAGAGGCCTTTTCATGCGGATCGGCTCATAGTTTGGGCTGCGATATCAAGAGTAGGGATCATTAACTTTTTTTTTGAGGAGGACAATCTCAGGCACATTTCCACATCTCAGGGTGTGTTAACAAACAAAATATGCGTGATTGGAACGAATCAATCCCAGTAAAGTTCATGAAGAGGCCTCTTCACGCGGATCGGGTCACAGTTTGGGCTGCGATATCAAGAGTAGGGATCATTAACTTTTTTTGACGAAGACAATCTCACGGTAACAGTAAATTCGGGGCGTTATGGTAATTTCTTTCTGTCAGCTCTTGAAAATTTTTTCTGTTGGCGAAGTATGGTTTTCAATGCGTGTTTTGAGAATAAATTTTCCAGGGCGACTTAGCTCCAACATAGGTGACATCTTGTGGCCTGCACGCTCGCAAGATTTAGCCCCATGTGATTTTTTTGGGGGGGGCTACCTCAAATCGAAAATCTATAACAACCGTCCTGCAACTCTTGAAGTATTAAAAAACAATATTAGTCATGAAATAGTTAACATACCGGTTACTATGCTGGGGAGAGTCGACTTGCACTTCAGAAATCGGCTACAACAATGCATCGACAGCAACGGGGGACACTTGCCAACTATTCTTTTTAAAACAGTTTGATATCAAGCTTCCCCTGTTAGTGCATAATGCTAATAAACGAAAATTTTAAAATGTACAATGTATACTTTTATGTTTTACCTTTTAAAAAGGAAAGCTTCAATACTGGACCCTGTACACATGACTATCTCATAAGTGAGCGCATTTTGTACAACTTTATTTATTCTAACACAATATAAAAAATAAAATTACTTAGAGCAAATTTACCATCTACTATTGGAATTTATTTTGTAGATATGCTTCGTATATTGCTGCATTTCCTGTAATAGCTATAAAATCGAAGTTACAAACTTTAAAACACAGTAATTACATCTATATAGACTTATTACATAAACGGGAAACCATTTGAAAACGAAATTATTCATGAGCTTGTTAAGCCAATCCTATTTACCGCACCTCCGGAGGAGCGTGTGGCACATCAGACGTCAGTTTTATGGAACGACTCGCTGTTTTTAGTTTTAGTGTTTACAACAATAATATTGATTTTTCGCCGTCATTAATTGCAAATTTGTTTTTCAGGTACGGTGCGCCGATTTTTAGAAAATTACGGAAGCTCATTCGATACTGTTATATTTGTTGTTGATAGTGCCGAAATCGGTATCTACGAAGTGTTATTACCTTTATATTTTCCACGATCGAAGACTGAAGAAGAATCGACCCGTTGGCAGTTACCTTCCGATATCGGAGGACCATTTGGTGAACCAATGTTGCCTGACAGACAAATACGCATCATTGATAATCCACAGCACACGTTGCATCGTATGTATCGACGTATTTTATAGCTGGTAAAGTCTTAATTTAAATGTGAAAGTAGATATTTTAAAAAGAAAATCGATGCCTTAGATATATCTTTTGATAGGTGGCCCAAAAATCGTGCCCGAATTTTAATAATTAATCATTTTCTAGTGTTTTGTTCAGTTTTAGGTATGTCAAAATACATAGTTTGGAAATGTACACCTTTTAAATAGCTTTCCCTTCATACAGACGAGCTTTTTCCCGAACTGATCAAATTTCAGCCTGTACCATCTTATTTCTGCATGAATGTCGTTTTTCAATATTGTGATTCAGATGCTTATTCACATTGATTTTCTATTTAATATAATTCCATAAAAGGAAGTCTGGAGCTATGAAATCAAGAGACCGTAACAGTTAATGAATTCCAGATCTTGGTGAAATTATTCCGTTGCCTAGTTTAATAACAACCGTGTGGTGATTTAAATAGTATGACGAGTTGCTTAATCTTGCTGAAATCACATCACGTGTGCCGTACAAAATGCTCGAACAGTTTACGATAACGTTACCAATTTATCATTATTCCATTGCCGTCGTCATCTTTAAACAACTAAGACCTGATAGTGAATTGTGAATAGCGCACCACACTTTATTGTTAACTGAGTGGTGTTAGTGAATAACTCTGGAATCTTCTTTAACCCAAGTGCGAAGTTCTCTTTGTTAACTTCAATATTAATGAGGAAATGTATCTCATCTGGTATAACCAAATGGTGAATAAATTTGTGTGTGGTTTCTGAACAGTTCTTGCAATCAAATGGCGTAATAGATGTATGACTGGATGTACTTTACTTCGTTTCCTAACAGGTGAATTGAATTTTTGATGACCATTAGTCATACCAAATTCAAGCAGATTTCCTGAGAGTTTGCTTCTGGTTCTTCATCCATATTTTTTTGATCACTTAGATTAATACTGTGTCTTAATTAAATATCGACGAGACACTAGTTGGTCTAATGGATTTTTTGTGATCATTAGTCATACTAAATTCAAGCAGATTTCCTCGGGGTTTGCTTCAGGTTCTTCATCCGAACTTTTTTGATCACTTTAATTAATCCTGTGTCTTAGCAGAATTGAATTTTTGATGATGCATTCGTCATATCAAATTCAAGCAGAGTTCCTCATGGTTTACTTCTGGTTCCTCATCCTCACTCTTTTGATCACTTGGATTAATCCTGTTTACCGAAACGTGAATGCTCACTTCCACTATTCACTTCTATAAAACGTCCATCGAATCGTTGAATCGTTAGGTGGATGTATTCTCTGACATTGAAATGTCGCTATCAGACTCGATGCGTTGTAATAATAGAACCTTGCACAAGTTTGTACAATTTTAGTGCGCTTTGGGGTCGTGTAAGTTTCCATAGGGAATTTCCGAAGTCTTTGAAAAATAAAGAAAATTATAACACAATTATTGAAAATGACAATTTGAAAATCTTGGCATGATTTTTGAGGCATTCCGTATTTATATTTCCAGTTTATATTTGGTTTGGAATAAACTTCGGGGTAGTATATGTGTGGAATTTTCAAAATGGAGTAACCTGTATATTTTCGCAAATTTCTATTGTATCCATGTTCTTGGTTTAAAAACATATTTGTAATCTTTCATTTCCAATTTGATTGATTTTTTTAATTCAATATTTTATGTAGATTAGATAATTATATAGATTAGACAACAGTATTGATATTTTGATAATACTCCCGATAAATTAATTGCATACTCCACTTGTAATGTAAATATTATGGAAAGTTAACAAAGCATATTTATGAAAAGGTTATTATATTATAGAAATTTGAATAAGGGCCAGTCATTAAGTATCTAATAAAATTAGTCAATAGATAAATGGTATACATGTATTTCCACCTACTAATACCGTAATTCGGTAAATAAAAGCAGCTTATTCTTTTAAAAAACTTTTAGGTATAGTAGTAGTTTAAGGGTTTGGATAATGATTCAACTGCGGTCTGTTTACATATTGATAAGGAACCGGACGATCTGCTGTGTATTGACTGAATGGACCCTAACAGAAATTTTTAAAAACTATTACTAAGTATATAACAAGTGTTCATTTGAAAAGTCAATCTAGTAGCATGTGATTTACTGAGAAGATTTTGAAGTACATATGTCGTAAATTAAAATTTACTACTTAACCTACGAAGTCGTATATTTTTACAGTTTCATACATAACGGGTGTTCAGAAACATTCGAAGTCAAGTGGGCTCTGAACAAAAAATCGTATATCTTTACTTAAGTATCTGATTTGTAATAATTATTAAATGTCAACTGTTGTATGTCAGAAATCAATCTATCTTAGACATGACTTCATATTTTCAAGGACTACTTTGACTTCGAATGTTTCTGAACACCCGTTACAAATAAATAACAAATAATAGGTATTTATTGAAAACTATAACAAATGTTGAAAATGTTGTCCTTCAAGATCAATGCACTTTAAAATCCTCCGTTCAAAATTTCTGATGATATTCTGCAACATTACTGGATTGTTATTAATTTCCATGCATTTCTGTTCGATTCTCTGTAGCATATCATTCAAATTCAATATAGGTGTTCGAAATATGTTATTTTTTAGATAAGGCCACAGAAAGAAGTCGCAAGGTGTTAAATCGCATGAACGTGCAGGCCAGGCAATTTCAGTATTTCGACTAATTATACGCTCATAAATAAATTCTCTTAAATAATCCAAAGATTCTGCAGTACAGTGACAAGGTGCTCCGTCTTGTTCCGTACGGTACCTTTGAGCAGTTAACGTTCCCTGAAAAAATATTGGTCCAATGATTCGCCTTTGGCTTATCGCTGCCCAAACACCAATTTTCTCTGGATGTAGCGATTCTTCATTAATTACATGTGGATTTTCACTACTCCAAATTCTTGTATTTTGTGAATTTACGTATCCCGTTTTATAAAACCATGCTTCATCAGTAAAGATGACTCTTTGCGAAAGTTCTCCATTATTGTTCATATTTACAAACCAATTACAAAACTGTAGTCTACGTGGGTAATCAATTTCTAACAATTCTTGTACTGCTGTGACACGGTATGGATAAAGTTACATATTTTTTTTTAATAACTTGTGAGTTGTACCAACAGAAAGGTTTATTTGTTGACTCAAATGTCGAACAGATGTTTATGGTTCATTTTACATTATTTCTTCAACACGATTGACAACTTGAGGTGTACGTTTCTTAACTGCTCCGCTGCCTGATTTTCTTAAGAGACTACCAGTTTCAGAAAAAAAGTTTTAAAGTTCTATCCAAAGTATTCTTAAATTGTATATAATCTATTACAAAATGTGGAAACTCAACTTGAAATTCTACCATGCAATTTTGAACTGAATAAACCCATAAACCATCAATTTTATTACCACTTCGAAAATAAGCCTGGACTAAAAAAATTTTATGTTCTAAAGTGAAAGCCATTTTAAAACTGAGAAGCAATTTATTTAAACCAGAATCGACGCACGATTATTTTACGCACTGATATTTGTAATTGACATTATCAAATGTCATTTGGATTTACGTTTACGGAACAACAAACACATACTAATATATTTGCGTCTTATTCTATCAAAATTTCAAAGTAACCTAGATTGACTTTTCAAATGAACACTTGTTATACTAATATGCAGAGACATGTAACTTGGTTTTTGTGAAAATTCAGAAATATATTAATGCGAATAATATTAATACCTGTTTAATTACTCTCGTTTAATATCTTTGACTATAACCATTTCTCTAGACCCTCACCACGGGGGTGTTTAATGGAAGTATTTACCCGTCAGAAAGCTCTTTTCTTGTTGTTTGAAAAGGACTATACTTCTATCTCCTTAGTAATTGTTTAATAATTATGCCGATAACACACGGAAGATTTATCGAGTAGCAACGAATCTTATTTAAATAAGTCAGTATCATTGAAAATAGAAGATCCTATATTCTAGTAGTGATAATCTTTTGATCAACAATCCCTAAACCTAATACAATGAACATGTCTTAATAACGTGTGTTCAATAATTTGTGGTGGGTGGACATGTAACGAGAAAACATAACGTGTGTTCATTTGAAAAGTCAATCTAGGTTACTTTGAAATTTTGATAGAATAAGACGCATATACAGTAACGCGCCAAGTATCTTCCGCGCCGTCGTGCGAAATACTGATAGGCGCCTTTACCCTATATGTATTGAGCCAAAATTACCAGCCACTCTCCCACAGTTCAACATTGAAATTTATGACGAACTCTTTAGACATGTTAGTACTGGTAGGTATTTTTTATTTGCGGCAAACAATAGGTTCACATACAAAAAAATATTATTAAAATTTTTATTGCACACTGAAACAACAGTAGCAAAATAAAAAACAGTATTCCAAATTATTAAAAAACAAAAGGTCAAATAAAATATTTTTAGAGTGCCCGTGTTTTTAAATAGATAAACGTGAAGGAAAACAACGGAAATGTCTTATAGAAATTGGACTTTTCTAGCTTTACTTTTGGCAAATTCATTAATAAGATTTTCAATATTCAGCTGCTTTAAAAAGTCAGACTCTATAGAAATGATAGCAAGATTTTCTAGCAGCTCCTGGCCCATTCTAGATCGAAGTAATCCTTAATTAACTTTAATTTAGAAAATGATCTTTCGGCTGTAGCTACAGAAATTGGTATAGTTAACAATATACGTAATGCAATTGTAATGTTTGGGAATGAGTGGGTTAAGTTATTTATTGTAATGTTACAGTATGATTATTAGCTTCTATTAAAATGCTTAAGATACCCCTTTCACCTTTTTTAATTATTAAATAATATTAATTAAGTTAAATTTATACAAAAAACAGTGTCGATGCAAATATCAAGTACACTCTTTGAAGTAACAATAAAATTATTGCTGTCAATGCTAAAATAATTGTAATAATTGTTTTATGTAAATTTGTTGATTTGTTGTAAACTTTCAAAAAATGTTTTTAATATTTTTAAAATTTAACTTATCACAAGTGGCCGTAGGCGCCTTTAAGGCCTTGGCGCCGTTGTGCGCTGCACGACCTTGCCCATATGGACGGCGCGTCACTGCGCATATATATTAGTATGTGTTTGTTGTTCCGTAAACGTAAATCCAAATGACATTTGATAATGTCAATCACATTTGTTATTTATTTGTATGTATGAAACTGTCAAAATATACGACTTCGTTGGTTAAGTAGTAAATTTTAATTTACGACATACTTCAAAATGTTCTCAGTATATCACATTCTACTAGTTTGACTTTTCAAATGAACACCCGTTATATACAATCTTACCTTATGTGATGTCTCTTAATATAAAAACAAATATAATTATTATTATGGTTATAATTAGTGACGTTTATAAATTAAATTTGACATTTATGAAATTGTATTTGCTTTTATTGACATCGCATAAGGTAAGAATAGATATAGAAGAAACGCGTTACGTCCAATTGTACGTCATTGATGACGTTTACATGTTGTCATAACTGTATTTAGAGAAACTAAAAAAATGATTTTGTTAAACTATATTTGAAAGCTTTTATTTCACTAATTTAAATACGAAATGTTATAAATTCATGATAATGTAGACATTAATGCAAATAAACACATAATTTCCGTTTCAATACTAAATGTTTTTTGTATATATTTTTAACGGGGTAATAGTTACTTGCGGTGTTGAAAGATAACATATCTGTCAAATAAGCCCAGTTTTGTGAACATTTTTCCCGTTTATTTTGATTGTCTAAGAACAGTTCCTTTGAGAACTACTTACATTGTGTTTATTATCTCGTTGCATCATTTGGATATAATATCGAAAAGTTTCTGTAAACAGTCGAAACAATTAATTGCTTTATTATTAACCTTTTTATAGTTGACATCTGATAATCTTATAATTCACATTTGCCGGCAACATATATAGGACGTGTCGTCATGGATCTAGTAGTATGACGTACAATTGGATATAACGCGTGTTCTCTATATACGTTTTATCGTACATGGCCACCCAGGACTGCAATAATTTTTGAACACATTTTATACAAATATTTAACCTAAAAATACAAACATTATTCACTATATTTTATTAGATTTTCAAGCTGTTTTACACTTTTGATTTTTTGTTGTGCTAAATATTTCAGAAAATAAAATCCCATAACTTCGTCATAGAATTTTTCTGTTTACACCTTCTGATTTTTGCTTATTTTTCTAAAGCGTCGTGTAACAAATAAGAAACGCTCTGTATATGTAATAACACAAAATATGCGTTGTAATAATTGTAATGAGAGCCAGAATAGTATATTAGAGAACTAGTGTCATAAGACTCATAAGACGATGTTTTGTTGTACGAGGCCAAGTTTGGAAAACGAACCGAAGGCGAGTTTTCCAAAGGACGAGGACAACAAAACGTCTTATGAAACGAGTTTTCTATACTATTTTTTCTATTTCGCATTTCCATAACTTAAAATTTGTATTTTTCATAGTATGCAATTTGTATAAAATAAGTGACATTTACTTTTTTGAAATGTAAACGCTGGTCAAACTGACATTCCCTATTTTTAAATAGCGAATGTCATTTAAAATTTATTATTATTCTAATTCAAACAGAAACTATAAAGAAATGATCGATAATTCTAATTACCTAAGCGGGACACCACCGAATCTCCGTGAAATAGCAGAAAATACATCTGGAAGTTTATTACCAGAAAAATCTCGTGTAGTATATGAAAAAAATTATCAGCAATTTGAATCTTGGTGTATTGAAAATGAAGTTCACATACGATCAGAAAATGTTTTATTGGCATATTTTAAGCTACAAAGTGAAATAAAAAAGCCCTCGACACTATGGGCATTATATTCTATGTTGCGTTCTTGTTTAAATATCTATAAGAACTTAGATATATCAAAATATTCTAAACTACAAACATTCTTAGAACGTTGTGGACAAGGATATCAGCCAAAGAAATCCAAAATATTAGATATGGAACAAATTGATCATTTTATAGAAAATGCTGATGATAAATTGTACCTTGCAATAAAGGTATTTCTGTTTCTCTATTAAAACACAATTTGAATAGCATTTTCATTTTAGGGTGCATTATTAATAGGTTATGCTGGAGCTTGTAGACGAGATGAATTAGTAAATATGTCAATCAATGATATTGAATATAAGGATGATTTCATTGTTTTTTCGATACCTAAACAAAAAATTATTTACCTAGAAGTTTTGCAATCACAACCCCTAAATGGATTGATTTAATAAAAAAATATATAAGTTTAAGACAAAAAAACACAACCATTCAACGTTTCTTTCTTACCTATCGCAATGGATATTGTATATCATGTCCAATTGGAATTCATACAATAGGCAAGATGCCTAAACTTATTGCGGTCTTTTTTAAATTACTAAATCCTGAATTATTTAGTGGACAGTGTTTTAGACGTTCCAGTGCATCTCATATAGCAAATAATGGTGGTGATTTGATTACAATTAAGCAACATGAAGGATGGAAATCGTCAACTATAGCTGAGGGTTATATTGATACATCCATGAAAAGAAAAATTGAGGTTGCTCAAATGTTCTCGTCTGAACAAAATACATCAAGTGGGTGTTCAAGCGATTCACAGCCACAATCTTCAAATAAAAAATCTAAAGTTATTGTTGAAACTAATACTACAAGGAAAACGTTAGTTTCCAATCAAAACCTACCTGGCATTAGTATAAATGCTTATGATTCATCGCAAGTTAATGTACATGTTTATACTAATTACAATAACTAAAATAAAATACATTAACATAATTATATTTTTATATTGAGTTTTGTGCTTCATTATTACCTTGTTTAAGTACTAAAATATAATAATAAATAGTCGTTATTCTACATTCATGTATTATCTTTTGTATTCTGGTTAGTGATGGAATAATCCGAATGAAAATACTCGGTGATGCCGAATATCGAACTACTCGGATGATTCCGAGTATTTAAAATTAATCCGAATTCATACTCGGCAACGATATTGTGTTCCAACTTCGGTCAATATTTCAATGCAACGGAATCAACGGATTAATCTAGACGGCATCGAACGTTGTTTTGTATTCTGCATATCTATTAATAGTTTTTAATATATTTATCGTCCATATATCAATATATGTACCTTAATAAATAAAATTTGGAATAAATTAATAAATAATTGTTATAAAACTTAACTTAATCTTTATTTCTATAAAAAGACTAAGTATATAAAACAAAATTTATAAACTTACTAAAAGAATAACAAATATATAATAAAACATACGTAATAAATAAATATAATGAGTAATAATGACAATATTAAATATTCTTTAAATAAAAGAAAACAATACTTATCACCGATAATGGGTTTCATTAGGGAATAAAGTAGTCTGTTTACAATCAAACATTAAAAAAAAAAGTAATTGCACCACAGAATTAACTATACTCATATAAGAAAAAATTAAATTCAAAAACAAGTATTAAGAAATAAAATTTTTTCGAAATCGGTTGAATATGCCGAGTATATAAACCATCCGATTCCGTACACTCGAATATCAGATTAATCCGAATATTTACATCACTGTGTAATGGTATATATGTGGAAGTGGTAAGATTTCGAAATCGGATGAATATGCCGAATATATAAATCATCCGATTCCGAATACTCGAATATCAGATTAATCCGAATATTTACATCACTAATTCTGGTAGGTACATAACCTATATTAAGCAGCGTGTCAAATATTATTCCAAATTAAACAGGAAACCAACACTGAATAATGAAAGGTTGCGTCTCGAAATAAGGTTCATTTCGAGCCGCGAATGCGTATCAAAATGAGATCATTGTGTGTGCGAAATAGAAAAAATATTTTTTCTATTTTGCGTTCGAAATGAACTCATTATGAAACCCAAAACAGTATCGAAATGAGCTTCATTTCGATACGCTTTTTTTATTTTTCAATGTTGGCGTTGTTCGAATACAGAAATAAATATCATTGCTGTCATTTGATTTTAAGAATTTATGTACATTTGACTGATATGATATATGTCCGTATTTTACACAAACAACGTATGTTGTATACAATTGACAACAACATATATAAGTTTCTATGTCACTCATGTTTATATTTTTAAATGAAGTATCAAGTAATGTTAACGAAAATTAGTAAATAATATGTAATATAATATACTTCGCGGATAGCAAGATTTAAATTTGAAAATGTCAAGTATCAATGTGACCAACTGCATGCTTTATATAAAAATTAAACTCTGAACTTTCAAATTAAATAATTCCAATTTAAGCAATTTATTATTGTAAAATATGCAAAATAGAAAAAATAGTATAAAAAACTCGTTTCATAAGGCCTTTTGCCGCACTCGCTCTTTAGAAATCTCTGATCTCGTGCGGCAAAATGGTGCCTTATGAAACTTGTTTTTTAATATACTATTTCAGAGTAGACTATGAACTAGATAACTCATCATATGTATCAGTTAAATGCATATGTAGAGAAATTGATTGAGAACTGTCATAAAGTTCAGAATGTTTGTCAAGTTTTTCTGAAAATTTGTCAGTATATAATGGGTTTTGTATTTAATGAACAATAAAAATAATCTATACTGGAAATTAATTTAAGAAATGGCAAAAAATTCAATGGTGGATGGGATATAGGAAGTGTGGATCGCAGAAAAAAGCAATGGTAAAATAACGCATAGAAATGAAGTAACTGCTAAGCAATGAGGCAAGTAATTTAATAACAATCACATAGATATTTCTGTGCAACACTTTCAGTAAGAACTAGATTTTTTTTACGGTACTAATAAACGTATCCTTAAATAGAGCATTTTTAAGGATACGTTTATTAGTACCGTAAAAAAAATCTAGTTCTTACTGAAAGTGTTGCACAGAAATATCTATGTGATTGTTATTCAATTACTTGCCACTTAGATCCTTACCGTTTACAAGCGACCCATGAAATACGTCCTGCAAACGTACTCCGAAGACACAGCTATGGAAATTTTGTTTAGTTTGATTTCTTTCACAATCTTTTTGCTTGTTAAATAAAAGTGAAATAGATAAATTTTTTTATCATCATAAAGTTACTATATAGACAGAAAAACCTGTAAGTAGAATCAACCTAAAACATGATTGTTTTTTCTCACGCCCATCTCTGAAGAAAAATTTTATGGCCCTTATCTTTTACAGAATACATACTTTGCTAAGAACATAACCCCAAAAAACAGTCAATTTAATGTGACAAGTAGCCAGTCAAGTCTCGAGAAGTGTGTTCAATTATAAAATTGAATTGAAAATTTTTAAAAAATTATTGCCAAAATGAAATAGAAAAGCAAACCATTCAATTAAAATAGTGTAAAGAGAAATATAATATCAAATTTTTGCTGTCAGATTAAATTCAAATGCGTGTCAGTATAAAAACTGCTTGAAACGGCTTAAACAATATTTTTTCGGTAAGTTCTAACATTCTCAAAGAGTTTACTTATTAACTAAGTGTTAAGATGCAATTTACTGTGTTTGTTATCATTTTATAAGCAAAAAACTTGTTTTAACTTTAAATAAAATGTTTAAAATGATCTCCCCAGGAAATAGATAAAAGAATGCAATGAACAATGCTCAATCTATTGTAAAACTCGTTATTATTGTAAGCAACGGTTTTCTAGTAACATATTTAAACATTTACAGAATTGTAATAATATCGTCAACATTTTGTTTCTTAATAACACATATCAAGTGTCTATCTTACTCCATACAGTTTCTTTTTATCTTTTTTTATTTTCTTTTTAGAAACTAATTTGTAAATCAAGGCCAATTTTTTTTGTATAACTCATGTTGCTAAATTATGATTAACAATATTTTTACAAAAGAATGTTGAAAAGAATTAACATGTAATTAAAATATTAACGTACAAAATGTATGGTCAATTTTAAAATAAAACACTATAACTTTCATTGTAATATTTATATTTATTAATGACATGTAATGTTGTATAGTTCTATGTATGTATTTATTTATTTATTTATTATTATAGGTATGTTATTTTTAAAGTACTATTGATATTGTTAAATTACTAGTTGAAAGAAAGTGTTGTTTGTATTAAATTAAATTTAGGAAAAACACGCATGCAACGCTGTCTTTCAAAACTATCTTTAATATTGCGAATTAATGAATACCAATAACAGATTAATTTGAAAAATTTAGACGCTTAAGAAATTGATTCAATACTTGTATAGGCAACCATTATTACATTACGTTATTGCATTTAGCCTACATACAGAAATACGAACTTTTGGCGAAATCAAGTTGCAATAAAGAAATTCATTTATTTACACGAAATAATTGATTATTCAGTAACAAATTGGCAATGGAGAAAAGATATTCTTAATTTATTCAAGAAATGCACGATAAATAGAGAACACAACGTATATCTCTGATAAAAAGCAGGAACCCATTCTGTTATATGATATTCAAGATCATCCTACACATCAAAAATAGTTTAGCAATTTGACAATTTAAACTACAAAACTTCCACGCCAATACCAAGGATAAATGTATAATTTTTTTTATGATCTGTCAATGTCAAAACGTCATTTAAGGTTTACATTTTTATCATAGTGAAGTTCACGAACGAGCAACGTTTGGAAATTACTAAAAATTACTACCGACGTTCTGAGTCGTTGATCGCAATTTTAAGAGCGCTTACTCCAATTTTCGGTCGTATTAATCATCCCAGCAGACAGGTTGTGCGTGCTATAGTCGATAAATTCGCGTCAACATATTCACTATTGAATGTTCCTGTGCCAGTGAGACAACGTACCTGTCGAAGTACTAAAAATATCGCAACCGTAATTGCTTCAGTTCGATATGAGCCAAATTAGTCTATTCCGCGCCATTCACAGGCTTTTCTTAACTTAGACCCTTATAAGATCAACTTAACTCAAGAAGTGAAGCCTCTTGATCGTTTGAAGCGTCGAAACTTCTCTGATCAAGTTTATTCTCTGTAAAAGTTTGAAGGAAATCCTGAATTTTATCGCAAAATCATCTTCAGCGATGTAGCTTATTTTTGGCTTAATAGCTTTGTTAATAAGCAAAATATGCGTTATTGGGCGACAATAAACCCACATGTGCTTCAAGAGACTCCATTGTATCCACAAAAAGTCACTGTGTGGTGTAGATTTCATGCCGGAGGTGTGATTGGACCGTATTTTTTCTTCGATGAAAATGATCGCCATGTTGGGGTCAATGGAGTTCGCTATCGTGCCATGTTGGAAGACTATTTTTGGCGAGAATTGGATGGACTTGACATCAGTGATATGTGGTTCAGACAGGTCAAACAATTTAACTATTGAAGGGAAAGCTTGGTAATCGTGTAATCTCGATAAGTGATCCGGTTGAATGGCCACCTCGCTCATGTAATTTAAGCCCGTTGGATTTCTTGTTATGGGGTCACGTTAAGTTGCTGGTTTATTGGCAACAACGTTAGTGAGCTCAGGAACAACATCGAACGCGAAATTGCCAACTTTCCGGCCGATATGTGTGGAAAAGTCGTGGAAAATTTGCTTTAAAGAATCGATAGCTGTAAACGTACTCGTGATGGCCATATAAGCGTAATCAAATTCCATATTTAAATTTAACATGTATACTACACCTGGAATAAATCCCAATATCTCATGTATTCTATGTTTTATTTAAATACAAAATTGTTATGTCCCTATTGAAAACCCCACTAGTTGTTCCTAAAGCGTTTGCGAGATTTTTGGGTAAATTTTCGTACCTGTCAGTTTAACTCCTTCCACAAAAGTTCTCTTGGATTCAGATTAGGACAGAAAAACATTCTTGAAGACAATTTTTCCTTCATGTTCCATTTGCTCCAAATATTCACGCCATATTGTGGGTGTAAGTTTGAAGTTATTATCTTGTTACAAACAATAGTTTTTCCGAAACAATAGTTTTTCCGATTGATTAGAATCAAGATGAAATAGCATTTGGCTCCAAAATTTCCCTTAGCGGTTTTTTTAAGTATGTTTTCATATTCAATAAATCTCCAACGAATGTGCCAACTAGACAACCTCAAACCATTTTTAATCCTCTTCTATATTTTATTATGAGTATAGTACATGATTCAAATGCCAATTCCCCTGCCGACTTTTTTTCTTTTTGGACCAAATATTTCGAATAAAGTTGCGTCGATTCAAAGCACGTTCTTTCATTTTTCCAGTACAGCCTCTTTGACTAGCTGTTTCAGTTCTTTTAGGCCTTTATTTTGTTTGGGTAATAACGTGGGCGCCTCTTAACTGTTTTTCTTCTATTGTGTTTACTCATTACCAGGGATTGGCAATTAGGGGTATATCATGAATCCCGATTTGACATTAATTAAATTAAATAAAAATATACAGAGTGTTTCATTTAAAATGAAACAGTTATTTCTGGCTAACCCGGAAGTCTGATTTGAAAGTAAATATGCTCTTCAAATTCTCTATTTACATTAACTTAAATGTGGAAAATTTTATTAAAATCTAAGTAGCTGCATCTTTTTTACCCAGTGGGTGTAAGGGTTACTTACAACTTGCACTTTACACTAATTCTTTATGAATTTGTTTCACTCTTTTCTGTTCTGAGCAAGCTTCTTTGCTTCTGGCCAAGTTTTCTTTAGGATTTTTCCGATTGTTTTGTCTTAGGTTTCTCTTGGCCTACCTCTCTTTCTCTTGACCGGTGTCTTGCATTCTCAAACTCTTTTCACTTGTACTATGCTGTTTAGTCTTTGGAGGTGCCCCACCATCCGAGATATCGTTGCTCTATGTAGTCTTCAGCTGATTCTATTTGAGGTCTGTTCTTATTATTTTCGCTTTATCTTATTCTTACGTATTAATTTCGTTACTCCTTGTACTCTTAGGTATTTCATTTGCATCGCTCTAATCTTTTTCTTATCTTTCACTAACAACTCCTACGATTCACGCCCGTACGTCAGGATAGGCCTATATATTGATTTGTGTATTTGCATCTTTGTCTGAGAGGAAACTTCTTTCTTATTTATGAGGCACTTATTCCTTGCATAATCAACTCTGTTTGCCTTTTCTATTCTGTTGTTTAACTTGACATCTTGTCTTCCTTTTTGGTTCAAAGTAATCCCCAAATATTGGAAAACATCCACCTGCCCTCTTGATTCACTTTCTATTTCTATTTGTATTTCTTTATTGTGCTCAGATACTGCCATAGTTTGGCTCTTATTTTTATTCAGTTTCATTCCATTTTCAGTTAGCACTTCGTTCCAAATATTCATATGGTCTTGTAATTCTTTTTCTTTTCCTACTATTATTACAATATCTGCCGCAAAGGCACATTCAGAGACACTAGCCACCTCCAGATTTCTGTAGCCCACAAACATTGGTTTTTCTCTTTTTTTGAGTCTTTTTAATCAATTCACCCATAAAGGTAGTAAACAACAGTGGACTCAAGTTTCTCCCTGTCTGACTCCGTCCTTTGTGTCAAACTAGTTATTATTATGATTAATTTTGGTTCAACTTTCCTTTCCTTTAAACATTCCCATATTTTTTTCACATTGTCAAAGGCTTTTTCTATCTCCAAAAATGCTAAAAAAGCTATTCTTAATCATGTCAAAATTCTATTGATAATTTCTTTTACTGTAAATACACTATCTTGGGCACTTCTATTTTCTCGGATTCCGCTTTGTGTGTCTGCTAACGTTGATTCTATTTGTTTTCTTAACTTTCTTCAATAATTTTTTCTACGAGTTTTACTACTGTACTCAATAGAGTTATACCTTCTCTAATTAGTACAGTCTTTGTTATCGCCCTTTTTGTTTACTGGAAGAATTATTCCCATCTCCCAATCGTTTGGAATTTGTTCACATTTACATATTTTATTACAGGTTCTGAGAAGTAGCAGTATTCCTATTTCTCCCATGTTCTTTATCATTATATCACTTGCATTCTTTAGTTGTTTTATAGCTTCTATCAACTCCCCCTTTGTTATTCCTATCTTTTTGGATAGATTGTTCTCCTTCCTGACAGACTATTTAAAACTTAGATTATTTTGTTTCCTTATTTAAAAAATTCAGTCCGCAACATAGACCTATTTACGGAGAGACTGCGTATTAATGAAGATATGTTGATTCATGTGTTCGAAAATACGAAGCATTAATTTATGTTTAAACTGTTGATAATCAACGTTTTCAACATCCGCTGTGATAAATTAATAAAACATATTGTCTTTGTATCTTTAATATTAATATACTGATAGATTGGAGAAGTAGGAAATTTAAAGCGTTGACGGGACAAACAAATAAAGGAAACACTTATGCGTACTTCGTTCATATTCTCAAGCAAAGCTGATATGCGCAGAGATAAGGAGGAGAAGGGAAACTTAATGTTAAAAAGTGGTACCCTGTTTATTTATTGTTCCTGTTATAACTGTAGTTAGAGCCACAGTCGATTGAAAAAAAGCACGGTTTTTAAATTTAGTAATATATTAATTATAGTATTTTAAAGGCTTGTTCGTAGCCTCTACAGTCTACACTGTTGTAATATGTATAGCATATGTATGACGGTACACATACTACACCCGTGTGGAATAATGTAGAAGCTGTAGACGTCTCGATCAAACCTTTAAACAAGTTTTTATCACTTTTAATTCATGTATACCTTAAAAAAGAACAAAAAAGCAAAGCTCGGAAATAGAGACACATACAGCCTAAATTTATTTTTATACTTTGCAAATTACATCAGCTGTATGATAATTTAGAAAATAAGTTTAATGAAAAGTATATTATAGTACTTTTGTCTTTCATTGAATCTCTTAAAATACAATTAAATATGTTTATATATTTATTTATATTTTCATAAATACATGGATTAAACTTTGATTCGCAAAATTAAGACATTTGACGAGATTTCAGTACACATAGGTTTTAAAAAATACTCATATATAATGAACTAAAAGTTTTTATAATGATAAAATACATCATTGTAATTAAAAAAACAATAATCTTTATTAAAATCAAAAATTAAAAAATTCAGGCATTGTCACAAAATATATATATCACAAATAAAAATAATTTTCTTAAGTAATAGTTTGTACAATATGAGTTTTAATTTTATTAACAGATTGCTTAAGCTAACAAGAACTGATAAAAGCCTACATTACTGTTGTAAATGAATATTTCAAGGGCTTATCAGCCCTTAACAAATCTAATCGAATCAAACATCTGAATACATAAATACATGGATTGAAAAACAGGCAGTTTTCAATTGATTAGTACAAATAATTATTACATTAAGGACCGATTTTATAAGAAATTATCAAACATGAATGTGAAATTATTTCTTTTTTGATTTTAAATATTTATTCTTACACTTTCGAAAAAATATAAAAAACGGGAAGCTCTCCCTTTAAATAATTGAAAATAATTAATTTAATAAACACTTTTCTTATAGAGACACAAAGTTGCTCCTTGTGGCTATTGCACTTTATTAAGTATTCAAAACGAATTTCATTTGAAATTGTTGCATACAATATTTTGTAAAAGTCTTTTTTAAAACAAATTTATGGCAATAATATCATACATAAATTGTACATAAATTCCATATTGCAAAAAAACTATAATTGGAGTACTGTAGCTTTTTTTGTTTTGAAAATTCTGTAAAACTGTGGCGTTCTTCAAATTGTCCGATAACAATGCTTTAACCTAAATGCACTTTTTCTGTAAATATACATATATAAACAAAAGTCTGCTAAATAAAATACTCTAAATATAAAACACGCTATATATATATATATATATATATATATATATATATATATAAATTATATGTTTTTCACACAAAATGGCACATTACAACACACAAAAACAATTGCAATACAGGACAGGTTAATAACACTACCAACAAAATTTGGAATTAAGGCACGTAACATACACATTTCTGAATTTCTAAAGTCACTAGATATATATCGATACGAGCGCCACGTTGGTTTATAACAGGAACTACAAAATTTTAGGAACCATAATTCCTATCCAAGCGCGCACCTTGTGGATATGCGTCTGGCTGACAGTAGACGTTTAACGGTGACAATCACTGTTATGCTAAACGTATACTGCAGGGGTAAACCCTTTGCCCCGGCGCCGCTTTAAATTCCCTTCTCCAATCTATCGGTATAGTTCATAAGTATTTCTTTTCAGTCCAAGGCCAAATTTAAGCGATAAGATTACGTTTGGCCGCTACGGCTACGCGAATTTTTGCAAAATCGACATTTTTGATTAGGAAATTTACGGTTTTCCTGGCATAACTCGAGAAGTAGGCGTCCTAGAGCCTTCTAGTTTAGACCAGTCGATTCAGAGCGTCAAAACGCGTCGGACAGTATAGGATAGGTCATCTAGAGCCAGCTGATTTCCAAGATACAGAGAGGCGTCGAAATCGAGCATCATATTTCGGCGAAATTTTCGTGATTTTCAAAAATTTTCGATCTCGAATTTCAACTCAAAATCCACACTAAGGTTTTCGGGGGCGCTAAAGAAGACGGTCTGAACGATTTTCCGCTGAAAATTCGCGATTTCGTTTTTTGTACTTTTGACCTGTCGACACTTTTTCGTAAATATCTCGAGAACCAAAGCAGATAGCGAACTCTAGTTTGGATTATCGTAATCAGCGGGTCCGATTACATATAGTGTTGGCGTCAAAACAGGGAAAATCTACAATCGACATTTTTGAAATTTTTAAATTTCATCGCCTGAGGTTAAAAAAAATCGCGAAAATTTCAAAACGCCATAACTCCCTCATTTCTCATCCGATCGTCGCGAATCTTGCGCCAAATAAAGATATTGTATTACGGCGCGTATTTATGTGTGTTAGAAAGAGATAAAGTGCAATTTGCAGTTCGCACTTTGAGTAGTACAAATTGCAAAGAAATACGTTACTAACTGTACCTAAACTTTTATTTAACTTAATAATTGTACAATAATAAATGTCCTATTTTCTATGTGATTTTGAATGACGATTTATTTAAGGTTACATTGAATAAATTTAATTACAGAAGTGCGTTTTGCAGTTCATTGCTGCCCGGGCCGCAAGGACTTTTTGCTTGCGTTATGCTTACATTATAATACACCGGACACGAGCGGCCGATAACTAAACGCCCACGGGCGTACTATTGAAAATTTGTATTTTTAAAGAGTTTTTAATTTTGTAGTTCAAGTTGAGTAAAGGATTATTAATATTAACTGGCAATACTTTCACAAGATTCTCTTCTGTAAAACTTGTTCTCTTTAAATGAAATACATTCTTGTAGATATAAAACGTCCTTTCTACATCACAACTGGTTATAGGTGCATACTGGAAATATTCTTTTATTTCAGTGTACTTAGCAGTTAGATTTTGAGGCATTGTCCCCATACACAATTGCCGCAATGTTATTAAATCTGGATTTGTATGAAAAACTGCGTCTAACTTTTGCCGAAGGCCACATCCGAAGTCACTTGGAATATTTTTCAAGTAATCTTCTATAGATCGTTTCAACCTCCGTATTCAGTATACGTCTTATGGGAATTTGTTTCATGGTTGCCAAATCATCCAATCAGCTGTACATTACAATTTCCGGTTAATTATTTGACATTTCACGCGATCAAATCATAACCTTTATTTACGTTTTTTGACTTAAAAAAGGTATATAAGCCCTTACCACAATATATACCTTTTTTAAGTTTTTACTTAGCCACAGTCTCCAAAGAAAGACTTTTTACGTTTTTTGACGTTGAAGGTGCAAAATTATTGAGATTCATATGACATTTTGCTTATTATTTTATTAAAGTAACTAAATTTTAACAGAGTGCATAGCGAATTCGCTGCACGTAAAATTATAGGAAAGAATACTGCAAGAAAAATAGCTGTATTTCAATATTTATTAACAATACTACACACATTTCTAAACAAATATACATATGAACCATATCTATGCAACGTACAGTGAATATTTACTTCGATTTTGGGGTGTTATGCAATTTATTAAATTAAAAACGATGATGATCCTTTAACAAATAATAGTTTCCATTTTTGTAACAAAAAGAACTGGAATCATACAAATACATATATTTTTCGTATTATATTTATATTTATATCTTTTTATATTATATTTCGTCCTACTTTTTTTAATTCGAAACCCATATCGTGTAACAATCTATGTAAAGTTGTTCGACTGAAGTTAGGAAGTTCATCATCAGCATTGACAGCAGCAAGAATTGTATTTAATGTAGGTGGCATATTCTGTATAAAAAAGCCATGCACTTTACGTCGAATAGCTGCTTGCGTGTTCTCATCATATGTATGTAGTCGATCATTTAGTTGTATGCCTTTCCTTTTTTTAGGTTTGTTTGGACTTGATAATAAACCAGTTCATTGCTCCTGTTTTACATGATATATTGCACGGTCTGAGATACCCAAAGCATTACTTGCTTCTTGAACGGCAGCACTCACATTCATTGATTTATTGAAATAATTGAAAACATTTGCAATCATATACTTCTCCTTACGGCTAAATTTGTCTCCTTTGCGCCGTTTTCTTCCTACAGGCTCCATTAATGCAGTGAAAACTGTAATTACATTTATATTATGTTATAACGTTTATAAAAATCAATAAAAATACCTATATTACCCTGTGCACGCTTGAAAAAGATAGAAGTTTTCTGTAATGAACAATTTGTACATCTATATAAACAAATTAACAATTCAACGAAATATTTTAAAAGTAGGACGACGGCGGTTGACAGTTGATATTAATAGACAGATAGATACTGTTGTCGATGCCGACAGCATATGTCAATAAGTTTCAACATAGCAACCGGAAGTGAAAATAGCGTTAATGACAGCAACTAGGGATAGTAAGAGATAAAAGTTGCTATTATATCCCATACTGAATACGGAGGTTGGAACGATCTATTGGATATTGCTTATTCACAATTCACAACCAATGTGTCCAGCTTAGATATTCAATCGGTTAATTTTCAAACATAAGACTGCTCTTCCCTCAAGGTTCCAATTGGAAAACGTGGTTGTACTCTTCTACAAATTTATATAGCGCCAGTAAAAGAGTTTAAACAAAGGTAAAAAGAAAATCACAATAAATTTAAATGAAACTTTAATACAAAAAAAATTAAAAAAAAATATCTTTATGGAGTATAAAGATAAATATTGCGTCATTAAACAATATTATTAAGGTAAAAATATTATACGAAAATGACCGTAACGTATAATTAAACTTCCTTAGTGACAACCGAGCAAAATTACAAACTAATAAATTGCAAAGAAGTACTTTAATTTCTCCCACAATTAACAAAGTAAACAACTTATATGACAGCCCGAAACAACCTCAAACGCATGTGCAAACCACATGAAAAAAATATGCCCTTGAATCCAAGCGAACAAAATTGATCGTTACAGAAATTTTTTTATATAGAAATTTTAAAAAACGTTCTTTGTCATTTAATTCATATAACTATGCATAAAATATAAATCAATACATACAAGATAATAAGATATATAACATAACAAGATAATGATAATAAGAATAATATAATTCTACTTTACGTAGTATAAAAAAATATATATTTTTTTCGAGACACCTGAGTTAAAAAAAGCCACTAATTAAACAATTACGAGTTCTACACACTCGTAAATAAATCGGTATTGAAATCCAAACACCATCCACAATTAAATTAAATCACGAAGTTAATTAAAACAATGATAAAGAATTTATCTTCTCAAAACATGACCTTCTAAACTCAGCATACAATAGTGTCTGCCGAAATATCAAAGTAACCGGCGTACTACAACTACGCAAGTCAAAAATATTAAATATCAGTTCAAAATAAAAATACATTCATAGATAATAAATCTCAAAAATTATACACTGGCATCAAAATAAATGTACGTACATAAAATAATATAACTTTTCAAAATGTTTGCGGGGAAAAGTCCATAGCAATATGTATCCATACAAAGTATCGATTGTTCAACAGATCTTACAGAGATCACACTAGTAGGCTTAATTATTGCAACTTCTTTCAAGAAAATTTAAATAATAACGAAATTCTTGATCTAAGTTTTTTTACGGATGAAGCATGGTTTCATTTAAGCGGGTTTGTAAATAAACAAAATTTACAGAACATGATCTATAAACAATCCAAACAATCACATCGAAGTTCCTTTATATCCTGTTGAAGTTGGAATATAGTTAACTGTATCTCGTCGTAGAAAAATAGGACCAATATTTTTTCATAATAACATTAATAGCCAACGATACCGAGAACAGTTATTAAACACCATTTTTAATTCAAGCGCAACGAGACGAATTTAATGGGTGTTACTTCTAATAAGATGGGGCTACTGCACATACAAAACTTTAGCGCTTTTAGAATGTTACTTCCCTCATCGAGTTATTAGCAGAGGTGTTTAACCAGCAAGGTTTTCGGATTGCTAAAAAATTAAGTATATAAGACAAGAATGAATAACAATTACAATTAAATGTAATGAAATAACACCAAATGTATTGCAGAATATTTTTGACAACATGAAACATCGTATTGCATTATGCATTTAACAGAATGGTGACCATTTTGAACACTTGTTATAAATTATTATACAAAAATTTTTTACAAATTAGTTATTTACTTTAGTTGGTTGATTAATATCCCATCCCATCTTTAAAGTTTTCTTATTAAATAAATTAATAATCTAATTGAACTTGTTATTAATTTCATCATGATAAATTTTGACAGTAACACGGAGATTAGAACCTAGATACCAATTAATTTATATTCGCATTTCACGAATGCAGTACATCATAATTTATAGGAGAAATTCATAGGCAACTAAATGTAATTATTTTTGAAACACGTTGTATCATAAATAACTATTGTTTTAACTCTCCTAAAAATACCTGTCGATCCCTATTAATCAGAGAATATACTTTCAAACAATATTTACTGTAACACTTTATTTTTATTTAATTTTTGCCTTACACGTGTGCAAAACAAAAATGTAGTAGTCAGACATGTAATTATAGTGTTATTTTAGACAATCATACTATTCCTTTTCATTTATATTTACAACTGCTAATAATTATTGAAACGATTATGAAATACTTGTATATATTTGTATTACTATTTAAGCTTATTTATTCAATAGTCAGTATTGATTTATATTTCATATTTTGAATTTTTAGCCGTCCAAATTCATATACAACTTTATACAACAGTTTACTAAAGTTTTTATTCATTTATTACATCGTTAATTACATTGTTTTATTTCTTGTGTTTACTTGTTGCGTTTAATTTATATAAAGAGATAAGTAACTAACGCGTTCAAACCACCTTCTTGATAAGTGTAAAATGACAAATTTCTACACTATTATTTCATCTCAACAACTAAGGCTAAGAAATGATTAATGAATCTTTCGAGTTATCTTCCTGTACGTGGATATATTTTGATAATTTTAAACGCTACTTCACACACCCACTCATATACAAGATGTTATTAACATATTCTTTTTTTGTTTCAGCTGATGAAGAATCAATAGATTTATCATGTCAACTGGAAACGTCAGTTAATGTCGGTGAACATGCCTTCAGTCAGATGCAAGGTGATCTCGATCAACAGAGGTTACTTGGAGAAAGACCTTATAATGATCCACTTGCCGATATTATGGTGAAAGAAATCCAACATCAAGAAAGGTAAGTCTACACTTTATAACTGGGACGCGGACGTTGTTTTTCTTAGCGTGGCGCGGTCGTATATGTCATTTTTCCATTGTCCAAATATTGTAAAAGTAAATTATGTCATTTATATCATCTGACTTTATTCTGTTATGTGTGCAATTATTTAATATACGATATGTGACAATGTTACGCAATATTTTCATGTTATTACGTAAAAATTCCGTTAAATTACAAATATAGATACTCTCATGCTCACTTGGGTTACAGTAAAGCTTTATTTTCTTATTTATTCATGTAAAATTCGAATTAGTCGTCATATACATAAAATAAATTTATTTTCCGTTAAAAATCTATTGGCAGGAATTACATAGTTTTTAATGTATTACGTTAAAATTTCCATTAAATTATGAAAATACAGGATGGTCAAGTTAATGTGATGACTTCAAATTGCGGCCAAACTAAGTCAAAATCTAATTTAGTTCAGGCAAATTTATAATATACAAAAAGGTTTTGTTTAAGTATGACAATACGTTAAGCACGTATAAAGCGTTTGTACAATATGAAACAAACATGTAAATAATTTACATATCTGTAACTATGCACATGGACAATACACCTCGTATTTTCAGCATTTACTTCTGCTTAATACATATGTTTCTGCCATCTAGGCGTCCTCAGTTAAGCTAGTGAAGCAATGTATACAAATTAATACAAACCTGTTATAAACAACTGGTTTGTATCTGTATTTAAATTTACTGAAATAGCCCGCATAGATCAAGCAATTTCCGTCCTATAAGAGGACAACTATTTAATAATTGACATCTTACGGGCGAAAGAGACTTTGTCTGGAGGGCTACCTATCGTTCGAACAGCTAAGCTGCTACGGGAAACGATAAAATACGTATGTAGATGTAGTCCATTAACAACCAGCCAGATGGCGGTAAATATACAAAAAGGTTTTGTTTAAGTATGACAATACGTTAAGCACGTATAAAGCGTTTGTACAATATTTCAGTAAATTTAAATACAGATACAAACCAGTTGCTTTAAGGTTTGTATTAATTTGTATACATTGCTTCACTAGCTTAACTGAGGACGCCTAGATGGCAGAAACATATTGCAGTGGAATGTGCTTTTGATTTGCTAATTAAATTTACATTCACACTACAACTTAATCTTCCGGCTGTTCAGTCTCGTAGATTTCCTTGAGCTCACTTCTCTCGGGTCGATCCTTACGGACGCGGGCCAGGTTTAAATTTTTTAAAGTAAAACAATAAGCATTAATAAAACGTCACATTTAGTTTGTTTACAGATTTAATAAAAAAAAGAAAAAATCCCTTTACTGAGTGTACAGGGAGCTAAAGCAAATTAACAGTAGCTTAGGAGGAAAGACTCTTCATGATAATGACTCGCACAAAGAGAAAAACCCCCTGTGACTCCCGAGCAAACATATAATTAATAAATAATTAAGAAATTTGTCAAGTTTGACCTCTACTGTAACCCCTATAAATCAAATGTCAACAACCACCAAGTTATCGAGTACGCGTGACAGCCTTACAGTCATGCGCAATATAACATGACAAAATCAAACCCAATAACAAAAAAAAACCCAACCTGAATATAAAACGATCTAGAATATCTTGTCTTAAAGAAAAAACTCCATTACAAAAAACATGACAATTTTCTTGAATATTCATATACTAATTTATATCTCAAAATTTATGCAAATTTTAAACTACAATTACAAACATACTCAAATTATCGCAATAGCAATTATATAAATTAAGTGTTTTATTACTTACATCGATCTAAGCACTTTTAACACTAAACAATGTGAGAGATACCATTATTTAAATAAAATATCAATAAAGAACGAGCTCAACAAACACTCGTAAAAATCGTAATTAAATTTAAATGCACAAACAACACCAAAATCAAAAACAATCCGACTTTACTCAAAAACAGAAGAATAAAATGACTTTTTATTCTCACTGACCATCTGGTTTCAAAGGCCTGGTATCTCTGCTATAAAATATCATGAAAATCTCTTACATCGAAATTCAATAGTACAACATTTGGCCGCACCCATCGATCTAATATAATATGCATACAGGGTCAGTCAAAAATATAATTACAAACATAATAAATATAAATAAAAATTCAAAATACATTTTAACTCCAAATTATTCAAATATTGTTCAATACTTAATTCTTCCTTTTTTTTTTCTCTCTTCTGAACGGAAAAATCCATGACAATATGTATTAAGCAGAAGTAAATGCTGAAAATACGAGGTGTATTGTCCATGTGCATAGTTACAGATATGTAAATTATTTACATGTTTGTTTCATATTGTACAAACGCTTTATACGTGCTTAACGTATTGTCATACTTAAACAAAACCTTTTTGTATATTTACCGCCATCTGGCTGGTTGTTAATGGACTACATCTACATACGTATTTTATCGTTTCCCGTAGCAGCTTAGCTGTTCGAACGATAGGTAGCCCTCCAGACAAAGTCTCTTTCGCCCGTAAGATGTCAATTATTAAATAGTTGTCCTCTTATAGGACGGAAATTGCTTGATCTATGCGGGCTATTTCAGTAAATTTAAATGCAGATACAAACCAGTTGTTTATAACAGGTTTGTATTAATTTGTATACATTGCTTCACTAGCTTAACTGAGGACGCCTAGATGGCAGAAACACATGTATTAAGCAGAAGTAAATGCTGAAAATACGAGGTGTATTGTCCATGTGCATAGTTACAGATATGTAAATTATTTACATGTTTGTTTCATATTGTGCAAATTTATAATTACATTTTTTCTGCTTATGATGTTCTAAAAACCGTATTAGTTTTAATAACAAATAAAATCATAATTATTCAAAAACCCGGGCAATATTCCTCAATTTACTAAATCAACATTTATGTAAAAATGTAAATTTAAAGTTGGGCTTCATCAATACTTATTGTGCAAGTAAAAGTTTATTCAAAAATAAAAGTTTGCAGCATTGAATTATAATTAATGTATTTTCGTTATGTATGTAATTCAATTTGTAAGAAAAAGATTAAATTATACTCCGTGTAAACTGTGTAACTTTGCCTAGCGTAAACTGAATGGAAACTAGGGCCGAATTCGATTGGAAGTAGTAAGGTTCGGTATGATTGTGTACTGATACCACATCTAACCGTTCAAATTTGATTGAGTAATTATAACATCAGTCCGTCAAACTCGTAACCGCTGTTCAAGTACGGTATCAGCTTGTGTGACGCGATATACGAATATTTGAAAACACTTGCAATAACTTTTAAGAGGTTAGAATTCCGAACGCTTTAATAAATATTATTAAGCTAGTATAAACCCCGAACTGATATCCTTTACATTTAGATAAGTATTTTCTGAATTTTTAAGGAAGAAAGTGCCAGAAAGATAATAAGAAATAATAGTTATTTATGTATTAAGGGCATAATTGGGAGATTATGGCACGAGAGAGTTTAAAGCCCGACGAAGGAGGGCTTTTAATTTCCCGAGGGCCATAATCGGCAATTATACTCGTGGTACATACAGCGTTTTATTGCATCGAGCCGTTGATCGATGTCAATTTTAGGGTGTGTAGATCGTGCAGATAGTTGTTTGTTTTGATGTTAGGGATCCTATGTTTCATATTGTTTGGTTATTAAAAAGATCGCTTTCAAAATGATAATTGAAGTAGCGGAAAACGTTTATTCACAAGAAATTTTGCACGAATTTGAAGTAGCTCAGAGAAAACTAATACCACAGAAGTCCAAGGAATTATATATCAAAGAATATGTTTTGCGAGTGGCGGCGTTAGAAAAATGTCATTAGCAATAATTGTTATAAAAAATCGTAATGGCGTACTTGCTTCAAATGGTAAGAAAATGTATTTAAAATGATTATATTTAATAAATTGAGATCCATTTTCTGTAGTCAAAAGTTTACAAAGCTTCATCTCTTTGATGCGTCTATTCTAAGCTCAAAAAAATGTTAAAAATTAAGGAAACCGTTGATATCTCTAAATTCCTTATGGTCACAGAATATATGAAGAGTAACTCCGTGGGTGATGAACCTAAGAAGTCGTGGGTACTTCAGCGAAAGGAAATTGAACAGTTTATGATAAAGGCATCAGATCTCACGTATTTGTTAGTCAAGGTAGAGCCTGTTTTCAGTTCTCATACAAATTTAATAAATAGCGTATTCCAGGTTGTTACAGCATTCGGCATATTTGGAGCCTGCCGACGGGAAGAGTTGCATGATTTATGTATTCAGGATGTGACGACTGAAGGTTCGGTTTTGTTAGTGAAAATTCGTAGGACCAAAACTTACACTTCCAGACAGTTTACGATTGTTCCAAGCGATGGTGTCGTGGACTATATTGCTTTGTACAACAAATATGTTGCTTTACGTCCTAAATATGTCAAAATTGACAGTTTGTTTCTGTCATATCATAATGGCAAGTGTAGTTTGCAGCCGGTGGGAAAAAATACTTTCGGAAAAATGCCAAGAATGATTGTTGAGTTTCTAAATTTACCCAACGCAAATAAATATACGCGACTCTGTTTCCGCAGAAGTTCTGCAACTATACTAGTGGAAAGCGGTAGTGACACAAAAACTTTGAAGCAATTGGGAGGTTGGCGATCGGATAAGGTAGCCGAATCTTACGTTGAAAATTATCTTCATAACAAAAATAAAATAGTTCAGAATATCTGTGGAGGAGCTTCGATAATCATATCAGAGGCTAATGAAGGACCTATCAGTTTCGACGATAGGCGCCAAGTTACAATAACTAATCCAAGTAACTGTACTTTTAATTTCCACAAATAGTGTTGCAGAAAATAATGTATTATTTTCCTTGATGTTAATAAATGTTATATATTGACGTTTGTTTGAATTATTAATTCAATTGTTGCCTAGCAATTTTTGATTGATCTGTGCCAAAAAAGACCTTTTTCTACAAACACCGTTAAAAGTTGACATTTTGACACGGCTAACTTTAATTAAAAATGCGATTTTATAGCGTAGCGTGTTAAAAGTAGTACTTTTAACATTAGTGTTAAAAGTAAATTGACATGACAGTTAGTCAAAAATGACAACATATATTAAAGTGATTTTTATTACTAAATGAAAATTACATATTTCTAGGATAATTAATATTAAATGTACAGTTTGTGTAATTCGAGATATTTATTTCCTGTGTTGCAGTACTTTCAGAATTATTATTCTCGCTATTACTTCATTTTCTTTATTAAAACACGAACTCATCTTTTGTATGAATTGTGACAACTTAATTTAACGGTTGCGTCCAGTTGTGTCAAAACGTATTCATGAGCTGTCAAATTTGGTCAGTGGAGTTTCATTATATTTTATAATAAAAATTGTGTTTGTAGAAAAAATATTGTACGATACACATGTTAAAAATGCTATTTTATTTCACTCGTAAACTTTTACTCGTGAAATAAAATCGCACTTTTAACACTTGTATCGTAAATAACTATTATGCCCGCATTTGGGGGCCTATAAAGAAGATATGATTCTAAAATCGATTAATAGATATTTATGTATTAACGGAATAAACGACAGTTTTAATCCCGAGACAGTAAGTAATGCCTGAGCGACCGAAGGGAGCGAGGGCATCATCTGTTGAGGGATTATAGACGTTTATTCCCGAATTACATACAAAACCTTTCTCCCGACCTTAAATGTAATAATTTATTTCATTATTAGTTTGACAGTTGATTGATAGATTGATCTGATGTCATTCAATTAAGTTGGTTTGTCATGAAAATGTGCATAGTTTCTGGTAACTAAGGTAAAACGAGTTTGTTTGTGTCTTATTTTTTTCCAAAAAAACGCAGTCCGTTTAAGTTATTGTGCAAAAATGAATATTAATGGCAGTGAAGGAGATAATTTTTGCACAAGCACTACTGTAAGCAACCGCCAAGTAGTCTAATATATGTCAATTGTCAGATGTATAAGATGACACTTTATTCTCGGTCGGGAGAAAAATATATTTTTTTGATAATATAATATTAAAAACATTTTTTTTTTCTAAATATATAAAAAGGTAAATAACTAAATTAATAAATAATAATCATATGGAAAAAATGGAAAATGTTCATTTTATAATAAATTAATTTGTTTTGAGACTGATATTGATACATGTGTAAAAGACTGCTGCAGAGTGTGTAATAATAAGAACAATATTACATGAATAAAATATAATTCGTATTGTGTTGGAGACAACGACTTCACATTAGATTACATCCATAGATCGATTAATTTTGGGCACGTAGAACATGTATCTGTTGAAGATTTCCCAATGAACACCTTACTATCTGTGCAAATCCCTTGTAATTTTGCAGAATGACTGAACTTTCGGTCTAAATACGTATCATGTTTAATAGTAGGTACTTTACAGGGAATATTGCAACAATCAACTGTTCCAAAGACCACAGAATTATTTTGAATTTTCTAAAAACTATTGTACTTATTGTTTGGAATTCATTCTTGTTAAGCAACATCGCACATTTAGGGAGTAGATTCACAATTACAGAAACAATGAAATGCGTTGTATCACATGTAGTTGATTGTGATTGATATATTAAATGTATTGGCGATGAAGATATCAGTGTCTCCTTTACAATGTCGTGATAATACTTTTAGACCGCATGAATTTTTCTGTATCAACAAGCTGTTTGACTACCTTCACGAACACACGAGGGACGTGTCATCGAAATAATTCGTGGTAAAGGGATATGCATACATGATTCTTTCTAATTACATAAGGCTACCAATTCACTTAGTACACCTTAGTACGTATTTAACAAAATTACTAATAGTTCATCAACTACAACGGCAATTAACACAGTTTCGATTTTTTTATCGATGGGATTCTTATGTAACTAAAAAAAACTTGATAATTTAATTATTGAAGCAGCATATTTAAATTCAATAAAGTGTATGGTTAGCACGAGCTTGTAATGGAAGTCAAAACATGTGTCAAACAAACAAATAGGTTATCTTCTCTGTCATGGTGTTTGGCGCGTTACAAATTTAAATTGATGATGTCATGTGTAACACATCCTAACCAAGGTCACCACGGACCAATCAGTAACACGCTCATACCCAACCTTACCATTCCCAATCGAATTCGCCCTAGGTATATAGTACGAGAGCGCGAAATAAAAATATTCAAATTTAAACATTACTATACGGAGGAACTGGCATGCGAAAAATTAAATAAAAAAGTGTAGTGTG
Organism: Melolontha melolontha; assembly: GCA_935421215.2. Lineage (NCBI taxonomy): Eukaryota > Metazoa > Arthropoda > Insecta > Coleoptera > Scarabaeidae > Melolontha > Melolontha melolontha. The sequence continues at coordinate 76,066,565 of OW285243.1, read as the reverse complement.
TTAGAAACATCACCTTACAATATAACTGTTAAAATAATACGCCTTCCATTTAAAGAAATATATGTGTGCCGTTGTGGTGATTGTTATAAAGCCAATATTGCGAATCGAATTTGCCCTCTGTAGAACATCATAACTTTACGTGGGTTTCTGCTATACGAGGTGCATTCAAGTTCTAAGGCCTCCGATTTTCTTTCTAACTAACTACTCACCCGAAAACTATGAAACTGGTGTTACTTGTCGACGTAATCTCCCTGCAGACGTACACATTTTTCACAACGTCGACGCCATGATTCCATGGCCGCGGCGAAGGCTTCTTTAGGAGTCTGTTTCGACCACTGGAAAATCGCTGAAGCAATAGCAGCACGGCTGGTGAATGTGCGGCCACGGACAGTGTCTTTCATTGTTGGAAACAGCTAAAAGTCACTAGGAGCCAGGTCAGGTGAGTAGGGAGCATGAGAAATCACTTCAAAGTTGTTTTCACGAAGAAACTGTTGCGTAACGTTAGTCCGATGTGCGGGTGCGTTGTCTTGGTGAAACAGCACACGCGCAGCCTTTCCCGGACGTTTTTGTTGCAGTGCAGGAAGGAACTTGTTCTTCAAAACATTTTCGTAGGATGCAGCTGTCACCGTAGTGCCCTTTGGAACACAATGGGTAAGGATTACGCCCTCACTGTTCCAGAACTGGACACCATCATTTTTTCAGCACTGGTGGTGACCCGAAATTTTTTTGGTGGCGGCGAATCTGTGTGCTTCCATTGAGCTGACTGGCGCTTTGTTTCTGGATTGGAAAATGGCATCCACGTCTCATCCATTGTCACAATCGACGAAAAGAAAGTCCCATTCATGCCTTGGTTGCGCGTCAACATTGCTTGGCAACATGCCACACGAGCAGCCTTGTGGTCGTCCGTCAGCATTCGTGGCACCCACCTGGAGGACACTTTTCGCATTTTCAGGTCGTCATGCAGGATTGTGTGCACAGAACCCACGGAAATGCTAACACTGGAGGCGATCTGTTCAACTGTTATTCGGCGATCCCCCAAAACAAGTCTCTCCACTTTCTCGATCATGTCGTCAGACCGGCTTGTGCGAGCCCGAGGTTGTTTCGGTTTGTTGTCACACGATGTTCTGCCTTTATTAGACTGTCGCACCCACGAACGCACTTTCGACACATCCATAACTCCATCACCACATGTCTCCTTCAACTGTCGATGAATTTCAATTGGTGTCACACCACGCAAATTCAGAAAACGAATATTGCACGCTGTTCAAGTAAGGAAAACGTAGCCATTTTAAGTATCTAAAACAGTTCTCATTCTCGACGCTGCTGCTACAATTCTATCTGCCGTACAGTGCTGCCATCTCTGTGACGTATTGACAACGAACGCACGCTCATTTTAAAACAATGCACATGCTTCTATCTCTTTTCAGTCTGGAGAAAAAAAATCGGAGGCCTTAGAACTTGAATGCACCTCGTATGTATGTGGTCCGACTAAGTTACAGTAGTGTATTACATGTTTTAAATATTATTACAATACGAGGAGTGCCAAAAACATTTTTTTTTATAATTTATTTATTTAATTTTTAACAAACACCCTTCAATCCCTTTCAAAATACTCTCCACTGGCACTAATATACTTGCCCAATTTTTTATTCCATTGCTAAAAAAATTTCAAATTCGTCTTTTGTGATGCCTGACAGCGCCTACGTCGTTTTTTCTTCGCCCCAGCTATGTCAACAAAACGCTTTCCTTTCATGTCTTTTTTCATTGGGAGAAGTAGCAAGAGTCGTAGGTGGCAAAGCCGGGTGAATAGGGGGGCACAGGGGTAATACGAATTTTTGTAAAAAATTGGTATATAAACAGGGCTGTGTGAGCAGGGGCGTTATCCAGGTGCTTATCTTCGGTTAAATTTTTTCAATGCTCCGTCGTCGATCTTCCAACTGCGGTTTTTTTTCAACATTTTCATCGGTTCAGGCCGTGGATGGTCGACCAGAGCGAGATTTGATATTCCCCTCTTTTAAAACGGGAAAACCACTCAAACACTTGAGTTTGCCCAATGGCATCATCCTTGTAGGTCATTTTTAACATTTCAAGAGTTTCTGTGCCAGTTTTGCCGAGCACCGTTTACTAGAATCAGCCATGGCAAAAAAGACGAGCTCACAAAATAATTGTCACTAAGAAATTCACACAAACCGAACGGAGCCTTTTCTAGCTACGATGCTTGGCTTACTTGAGTGGTATGGATGGCACTTTATATGTCTCTAGTGGCAGAACGTAGTACTACAAGAACTCCACTCACCAATCATTTCGGTTTATTTTAGGTACTTCCTCGTATATTAATCAGAAACAAGTCTGGTATAATATTATTGTATATTTTGTAGATTATTTGATTTTATTAACTCTCTTAATATAAACAAAATAAATTATTTCCCACCAAACTGTCTATAGCTGGTTTTAGTTTTTCATGTTTTACCTTAATTTTCTATTAAATTCTATTAAATCTAGTAATGTGTGTGGTCCGCGTAGGTTACAGTAATGTATTGTTTACTTAGCTATTTATTTAAATACAAATCTGGTATAAATATATTTTGTTATTTTTTATTTTATATTCTTATTTTTATGAACTGTCCTGATATACATAAAAAATCTATGATTCATTTTAGTTTTCAATTAAATTTTCATTATTTTCTTTATTTAGTTTGCCAATTTCAATATTGTTTGTTGGAGAACATGTTCCTTTCGCGCTATCTCGCGTAAATAATAAATTCCTTTTTTTTCGATCGCAAATTCTGGGGTTTTCCCCGTCTGATATCTCTTTTTTTATCATTATTATTTAAAAACGGTCAAAAATAATACAATTACACTTAATCATAAATTTTAAAGGTTCGGTTAAGGATCATTTATTTGATGTTAATTTTGCTTGTTTTGATTTACATTGCATACTTTTTTGTAGGACTGCTTCTTTTAACATTTTAAGCACTAAAATACGTTAATATTGTGAGTATTTCTTTCTGTCCAGATCAGACAAGCATCAAATGCTTTAGTGACTTCCGTATGTGTTGGAATACCAACTGTAGTTTCTTTATGCACGCTTTCCCCGTCACTCATAATTTTTTCAAAATCTTCGTCTTGTATATAACTACTTCTAAATCGTCATTCCAAGCCAAAACTTCTACAGCAGTGAAATTTACCTGAAATATGGTTTTTACTTTGATGCGAAAAGGAAACAAGGATCTGGAGAAACCATATTCAACATTGAACCTTGAACGACACTGCCCCTTTCACGTGGGCGATATTTTTCTCTTAAGATATTTAATGAAGTATCATCTTCCCTATCTTCAGCCGATCCATCAATCTCCAAAACAGGTTTTCAAAATTTGACTATGGTTTTCTCTGAATTTTTTTCTCAAGCATTTATTAAATTCACTATGCTATATTGAATTTAATAAATGCTTAAAACCAAGTTTTAAAAATTTCGCAAAACATCCAAGCAGTTGTCGAGTAGTCATATTCTACTGGCAATACATAATTTCAAAAACTCCGGGATTTTTTTTGCAGCTGCAATCATCAGAGGTTTCAATTTATGTCGTCCCGAAACGTTAGTACATGCGAGAAACGTTACTCTTGCTTCTTCAGTTTTTCAACCCAGAGTAAGTTTTTCCCTTGGAGTCACGAGTGTTTTATCAGGCAGAAATTTCTAAAATAGGCCGGTTTCATCAGCGCTGTATATTTAATCTGTTGAAATGCCCAATTCATCTACTTTTTTATTTGAAAGGGTCAACTCCCTCGACATTTAATGAGAGTTTTTACTTGAAATTTTCAAGTCGAAGGCCGTATCTTCTTTTGAAATTCCGCAACTAACCTTGACTACTAATAAAAGCTGCACTTTCTTTGAAGGTCTCGCTAAAAATTGTTTCGCCTTTTCTCTTAACATTTCACCAGAGACCGGTTAATTCTTACTTCGTTGTTCTACAAACCATTATACAAAGCACTTTCCATTTTGGGCGTTTTCTGTTCGTTTTATTCTTCTACGTATTTGACAGAGCTATCAAGATTTTTTTTAATACCCCATATGGTAGATTTTGCAACTCTATATTGGCATGAAACCGAATTTACACTTGCATTATGCATTTTTTTAATTATTTCAACTTCCATATTTAATGTTAAAGCCTTCATTGTTCTTAACACATTTTACTAAATACACGCCATAAAAGACAATGAATGCATATGTTGCATCAGACACATGATGCAGTGAAATAATTAGAGGGTTCCTATTATTCAGTTATCCAAGCGCGTACACGCTAACTAATACATACAAAACAAATTATTCATCTTATTAAGTTGCTTGTTGTTCACCTTATAGAATACTGTGTGTAAAAATTTATTTGTTCACCTTACCGAGTTGTTCATCTTCTGAGGTGTTCACCTTATTGCGATTCTACTGTATCTGTAACAATATATTATATTTTAACAATTTTATTTATTAATATTCATATTATTATTAATCACAATTGCTAGATTATTTTGAAATTTGATTTAATGATTAATAATAATAACCTTTATGATTGACAATAATTGTATAAATGCGATTTTTAAAATTGGAATAATACAGTCAATTTATTTAATTTTTAAATAAGTAATAAGGATCATACCACTTTTCACATTCCAATCTCCATATTATATTCTACCAAAATTTGGCTTTAATTTCATGGCACTAAATTTTACCAGTTTTTTTTTATAACAATTAAAGCTTTCAAACCGCGGTATATTCTTCTGAAAAATATTACATTATCCTTATATTTGCGAAGGGACCAGTTTCGTCAGATTTATATTTCTTGTAGAATATTTTTTTTTCCTTCTAAATCATTAGCTTACGAATACGTATGTTGTATACGATGAAGGATAATGGAACGCTTTAATTTTATTTAGTGTCAATCGGCTAGGATCATCTTTCTCACGCTAAAAAAAAATCAAGAAGTACATTGCTGATCTTACACGTTTTCTTTTTCTTCTCAAGTAGGTTAATATAGGAATATTACCTTGTAGCTTAGTAGAAACTAAGCTACTATCCTTCACTCGGGAGATGTTTCTCTCCAACTCTTCTTTTACCAATCTAATAATGTGTTTCTTCAATTTAACACTATTACTTGAAATCTTTATTTTATCCTCTATTCCTTCATATTTTTTCTATTATTGCTTGTAATACTTGGGCTGTCCCAGAAGGTTTTTGTAGTTTTTCTTCTCATTTAAGGTGAATGCCGACAGCTAAACATCTTAAGTCGTTTCAGCGCGTGCGTAATAATAACTCTGTTGCTGTTATGGGGGATGGTAAGGTGTGAATAATAATAATAATTATATTATTATATTAGTTTATTTCCGCGATTTGATATATAAGGACTTTGTTAATCAACCAAAAATGTAATGTTGAACTACATTATTCCTGGAATTTGTGCGTTGATTCTACAAAACCAAAGTACTTTGTAGTAAAATTATTACTGTAACAACATTCTGGAGGTTTTGTCGTAATTCCTTTTTAAATACTTAATGTTCCACTAATACTCTTGATAGCACCACTGGTACTAGTGAGAAGCCACAGTTTTTCACCCTTCTCTGAAACAATAATGAAGGTGCCCCCAAGTCAAAACAGATAATTGAGAACCAGTTCTACATATAAGGAGCCATAGGACTTATCTTCCAAGGAATAACGATCAACTGGCTAGCAGCTCTGGTGTACTAGTCTTACATCACTAACAAGGCTTCTGAAGTTCGTGCGTTGATTCTACAAAATCAAACTACTTTGTAGTAAATATTATTACTGTAGCAACAAATTCCGAAGATTTTTGCGCAACTCCATTTTAGACACTTAATGTTAATGTTACTCTATTGATAGCACTACCAGTAACAGTGGGAAGCCACACTCCTGGAACAATGATGAAGGCGCCCCCAAGTCAAAACTGATCGCTGAGAAACAGCCCTACATATAAGGGGCCTTAGAACTATCGCCCAAAGAATTACCGGTCAAGAGGCTAGCCCAATCGGTTGTACTCAATTAATCCGATCCGATCAATCGGATGTACTAGTCTTACATTTCCAACAAGGCTAACATTATTGGGTTACCTACTGGAAGTAGTGATATACATCCTTTCAACGTTATTCAGGGCTAGGGTCATTCAATGCTAAATTAGTATAAGTTATGACTTATTCTTGTATTCTTTCACATATAATATAACACAGTGAAAAAATATGTTCGTACGAGAAGCATCCATATATCTATGAAGTGGCGCCAAGCGTGTACAATTTGGTAAATTACTTTTACGTATTTAAATTAACTTGGACAAAGAAATTGTAAAGAGTACATGTGTGATGTGTAATTTATATATTTTTATCTTCGAGCGATATAAATCAACAACACACACTTCGCAAATAATTACATTGGCAATGTTAAACAACAAGTTAAAGTACGGTTCAACATCCATAAGTTGTTTTAAATTGAGTACTAATGGTAACTAAAAACGAAATATTATATTGTCACATTGGTATTTTAAAATTTATAGTATGTAATTTTCTCAGAAACTCCTGTTATTTGAAGACTTATCAAGTTATCTATTTAACATTTCAGAGTAGAAATAAGTATTTCTTTATCTTAAAAGCGCAATTTAAAATATGGAGTAATAATTTTTTACAACTGTTTGAAACGTACATATTTGAGATTGAATGTTGTTCCTCAAGAGTACCAAATATTGTAGATGTATATATTGAGTGAGACACAAAAAAGTTTTCAGATATGCCATGAATTAAATCAGTTATGTCTTGGATTGATTAAGTGATTTAACCTACACGTCGTACTATCTAAACTAATATTATAAAGAGGAAACATTTGTGTTTTTGTATGTATGTTTGTAATGTTAGCACGCAAAAACTACTGGACCGATTTCAAAAATTCTATCACCATTAGAAAGCTGCATTTTCACTGAGTGCCATAGGCTATATTACATTTTCCAAAAAAAAGGGATCCCCAATAAAAATGCATTAATGTAACCCAAGGTGTGAAAAAATTAGTCACAAAAAATCTGTCATCGCGTACGCTGCGAAAACTATTGTTGATAGAACAAAAATGTTCTACAGTATTATAGAACGTATTAATATCTACAAAAAAGTCCGCGAAACCATATGTTCAACTACTGTAGTTATGCCACTATAACTACTTTTTTACATTTTAAAAGTTAATAAAAGTGCCGACAATAATCAACCCATATTATCCATACCTCTGTATTATTCCTTATCCTATTAAATGATATTTTATTAAAGAACATTTCAATACCAGTAAAATACTTTTTAAATTATTAAAATCGGACATTCCATTCAAAAGATATAACGAATTTAAAAATGTCAATCTAAAGAAAATAATGTTATAATATAATGTAGTAGTATAGCGATGGCCATATTCATTTTATTTGTAATAAATTGACAATCGAAAAATTATAACTGGAATAAGAATAGTATTGGCAGAAGGAATTTAATAACAAGTTCAATGAGACTGAAAAGTAATAGGAAACAGGCACAGAGAAGCTGTTATAGAAAGAAGTTAAACATAAAGTGATATAAAATCCAAAAATTAAGGATCACAAGAAAGGAAGATTAAATATTTAAGAGAATACACTCACTATTGTATTTATTCAAGGTAGGATCGAAGAAAAGAGAACATAAACGATACAAATTTTATTAAAAGAATTTAAATAACACTGAGATATTTGAAAGGTGACGTTTTTGAAGTAATATCAACAATGTGTCAAAAGCCAATTGACAGGAACATTATTAAAATAGCGGGTTACATTGTTTATAAGTAGAGCTGAGGATGTTTGCGGTATAACCATGGTTATATCATGTAACCATAGTAATTTACTATGGTTACATGATATAACCATGGTTATACCGCAAACATCCTCAGCTCTATTTATAAGTTATGTTAAATTGCTAAATGGACTAAACAAAAAATGTAATCAATTCATCAGCTTTACAATTAAAAAAATTATTTTTTTGTCAAAAACATTTTTTTTCCTTTAACTTCACATAGCCACAGCAACGCAATTGGATGATTTGTTTTCCAAGTGAATTTATATTTACTATAATACATTTATCTCTTTTCTCATTCATTTCATTTCAGATTGAGTCTCAGCGAAGCGTGGTCGTTAAATAAAGGCTGTCAAGTGACATTCATTAAGCTAACCTAATATTTAAGTCTACGGAAAAATTGAATTACAGGGCAAGGACGGTTATTTGAAAGTTTTGGTTGTTGAAATGTGTAAATTACAATGATTTATTATAAAAAAAAATATAGTTTTTTTTTGAGTCCTGTCTGTTTTAAAATGAAAAAAATCCGAAAAATTAAATTTGAAAACTAACATCAAAAACCAAATTAGATTAAACAAGATTATGTATATAAAATCTCAAAATATTCAGGATAAAAATGAATTAATAATTAAAATAAGCATAGCGATTTATAAATGCAGTATACAAAACAAGCAAGCATGACATTGAAGCAATCATTAATTTTTTCTTTTAACAAAACTGTGTTGGTTTTGAAAAGAAACTTTTTTATTGGAGAAATTAATCTTCGTCATTTGTGAAGATATCCATTGGGGTTTGTCGTGTGGGGTTTTGATGATCCGCTTACCCTATTGTTTAAAACAAAAGAAGAACAAAACACAATCTATTACGTAACAATATTCATTAAATAAGGTGCGTAATATGGCCACCGCCTTCATCTCTACGCGTAAAGTTCTTCGGTTAACAGAGTTAATAACATTTTCTGGGATCCAAGGTGAATTATTAATTTCTACGATCTTATTAGTGATCCTTTGTAGCAGGTCATTTAGATCAAAAACAGGTGTTACAAAAATAGAATTTTTTAAGTACGGCCATAAAAAGAAATCGCACGGTGTTAAATCACAGGAACGAGGTGGCCAAATTGTGTTTGTATTTAAACTAATAATTCGATCTCCAAAAAATTCTTTCAGAAAAACAATGTTTTCATTGGTAGTATGTACACGAACTCCATCTTGTTGGAAGTAGCCTTCCTGTAATTCATCATCGTGTAACATATTTACAAATGATATCAATATTTCCAGTTTGTAGCGCGCAGCGTTTAATATTCCTAAAAGGTGTAAGCATTTTTTGGCTATTGTTTAAAATTTTGTATTTTTAATTGACATACCTTCAAAAAATGTAGGGCCAATAATCCTTCTCTGACATATAGCTGCCAAAACTCGTAATTTTCTGTGAATGCAAACATCACTGCATTCACAGAAAATTAGAGTTTTGGCAGCTATTTGTCAGAGAAGGATTATTGGACCTATATTTTTTTAAGGTATGTCGATTAAAAATACAAACAAGTGCGCATTATTTGCCATCCATATCTTGATGTTTTGAGAATTTATGTAGCCAGAAGCAAAGATAACGTTTTCAATGCCTTCATTATTAACAACAAAATGGTCAATAAATCTTTGACAAAATTCCTGTCATTTCGGTCTGTCCACAGGCATTTCATGAGTCGCTTGTTGCAAGCGATAGGGGTGTAAATGTAGATCATGCTTAAGGATACATCTGCAAGTACTATAAAAAAGATCTAATTCTTGTTGTAAATGTCGCGCAGAAAGCTGAGGACGTTCTTCTACCAATTGCCTTACCGCTTCAACATTTCCTCCATTTCTAGCTGTTGGCCTATCACTGCGCTTTTTGCGGTCCACGTTTCCTGTTTTCCTGAATAATTGCACAAAACGGCAAATGCATGTGGAAAACTGATCATATGGTATAGCAATAACTGGAAATTCTTCTAAAAATTCCTGACATGCATTTCTGATAAAATAAACCCATCCACTATAGATTTTACTACTAAAATAAATTTCAACCATGTGCCGGTTTTTGTTGTCCGTTAAACACAAAAGCCATTGTTAAATAGCTAATAAATTGCAAAGATATATTCCAACTTGTCAATTTGACGTATGATTATTTACAAATGATACTTCCTCAATTCGTTTATGGCATACCTAGGATATAAATTTTGTGGCTCGCTTGATACTAAGGGGACTTTTTATAGAAATACTTAGTTTAGGGTAAAAATATACTTTATTTTTCAACATAATTCCAATCCAATTCATCCTCATTTGTCCTGTATCTCTTCCCATCAAGCCATTATTTCAATTTTGTGAACAAGAAAAAGTTACTTAGCGTCAGATCTTGTGTATTAGGTGGCGGCAATTCGTAATCTAATGCGACAAATTTACGATAACAATGGCAAAAATATGGCCATAAACTTATTGAGTCATGAAAGAAGAAAGAAGAAGAAATCCATTGTTCTGAATGCGTTTTTGTATAGGGAGTATTATGATGTATCTAGGGTGTCATATCGATGGATTCTGTTGGAATTTGTTTGAATTTACCCATACAGTCATTTGAAATTTTAATACGAGTTTGCTTAATACTGCACCCATCTCACGAATAGCTTTTTCGTCCTTGAATGTTGGTGTAAAATATTGTGAACTGAAGACGGCATTAGCTATCTCACAATGATACGGACTTTATTAATAATTTCTGGAGAAATTACTGTAAATGAAGATCGGGGACGTTCAGTATCTTCTGTGTGATACTCATACGATCTCTTTTGAAAGCAGTGAACAACTTACATCATTTCATCGGAAGGAGCAGATTCATCGTAATATTTATATGACTTTAATGTTTTTACTACGCAAAAGGTAATGTTTAATTACCACACAATTTTTTTTTCCATATTTACACAAAACCACAGTTTACTTTAAACGATTGTGAAAACTTATCTATCTGATAGATTTTGTCCAAATTTTGACAGTACACTTCTAACAAGTCTCTGAAATCGGCAAGATAGTCATCATGCCGAAAGTGTGCTTACTGTATCATACAAAAGCAGTATCTGGTATTGCATTATCATGGTGGAGAATTCAGTCGTGTCTGCCCCACTTTTTTCGACGTTTCCTTCTCATGTCCTCCCGTAATCGCTTTAGGACTTCACGATAAAATTCCACATTAATTGTTTAACGTTTAAATCGAACTTTTTGTGAGTGGTCCTATCAATATCGAAGAAACATATCAGTAAAGATTTAACATATTTGATACGTTTTTAAACTAGACGTAAGTTTGTGTTTGGCAGAAAACATCACCCTCGACTTTAGCATTTTGTGTTTACGCGGCAGACTCATCTAGTTTAAAGCGCTGTTCTCTAAAATCGGCCATTGAGTAATCGTAAATGCAAACAGAGAGACAGCAATGAAGATTTGAATGTTTCCACTTACAATGACGCCTCTTGGCATACCGATTCACAAAAGGTTTAGACAACTCTATGCAGCGGTGTTTGATTGTAACTGCATCCAAAACTCGCAAAAAAGTGCGCTTGAATTAACTAAACAACAGGATAATTAAAAATTCGTGAAAGGGCACATCCCGGAACGTGTAGATACATTTCGTTCTTATTAGAGCGCGTCAGCACAATCAGTTCCGTCAGTGCAGAAGGTCTTGCTCACCATTTCTTGGGATATAAAGGGAGTCATTCATACCGAATATCTGCCTCTGGGATCAACGATTAATTCTAAGATTTTGCAAAACTTTACGGTCACTAAAGAATCATATCCGTAGAGTGAGTGAAACGATGAAGACAGTGACGAGCCCGAAATTCACTCCCCATTCATTCGTACACTCCTGATTTCGTTGGCACCCTCAGATTTCGAGTTGTTTCCAAAGTTGAAGAAGGTCAACATTTTTCATCAGATACTGAAGTTCGGGCTGCTGTTCACAATTGGATCAACAATAAAAAAGAAAGCTTTTTAATGAACTAAATGAAGAAGTGGATTCAGTGTTTGGAGAAATGTGTTGCACTAAACTGTGCAACTGTACATATAGTATTTTTACGATAAGAGATCAGTCACGTCATAACCAGTAATATCAGATACAAAAACCTAATAAATTAAATTTACTAACGTAGTACAAATAATTTCTCCCAAATTTTATAAAATTTGTGTTTTCAATGTTACCTATTCCGCGCATTGTTGTCACGCATAATCATGATATGATACCCGCTTGTCATCTGTCAGTGACAGTTTCATATTACTATTACCCATTTTATTCTTCTCGTTTTAAAAATAAACCGACTGTTAATATTCACGTTTTTAGTCAATGCGCAGTAAGAAATTCAATTTATGGTGTGTAAGAAATAGTATTATTTTATAAAACTTATAAAAATATTACCTATACGTAAAGAATCGCAGAACAACATATTACTTTGGGTACGTTGAATAGTGTTCTTCGAGAACGAGAAATATTCTTTGTGGAAAATATCGGTTTCCATTTAAAAAATACGACTCTAATTGAGAATTAATGGAATTGCCTCATATTGCTTTGAAAAGAATAACATTTTTGCAACAATATATGCGTTTTAAAAATGAAAATACATTCCAGTTTGTTTTTCTTGATGAAACTTGGGTTTTTTGAGATGGAAGCTCTCAAAAATCATATAAACATGAGAATATTAAATCTGTAAAAGCATAACAAGTAGGTGGCAAAAGGTATTAATTACTTAAAAAGTATTGGCATAGGCAATAAATCATTGACGTTTGTTCTGTAGATACATAGTTGTACATGCTAATAGCAATAATAGTTTCGTTTCTGGAGCAGAATTAATCTTTGCAACAAATAGTAAAAGTATCGAACGCCACCATGATATGAATCAAGAAAATTTTCTAGAATGGTTTTGAAAATCAATTGCTTAAAAATTTAGAAAGCCCTTATAGAAAATGCGAGCTATCATAGGACAATAATAAATAAATCTCTGACATCATCTTTAAAAAAATTACAAATTCAGGAATATCGAACTAATAATAAAATCAACTTTGACAAGACAGCTGTAAAAATACAGTTACTGGAAGTGGTTAGAATGTTAGTACATAAAATAATTACTAAATTAAGTTCAAAATTATTTTTTATATAAATATATAAGCCATGACCTATTTATGAAGCCGATGAATTAGCAGAGCAATATGGCCACACAACACAGTTCTTCGACTTCCTGTATTTTAAACCCTATCGAATTATTTTTGGAAATTGCAAAAATATATTATTTTAGTAATATATGTAAATATAGTAGGACTATGAAGGCTGTAAAAGATTGTGGCAGGAAGCACCAAGTCAAGTAACCACTGAAGCGTGTTTTGTTGACAAATTAGAGCAAATTAGAACTTTTTGACATTTACTCATGAAATAGTTCTTTTGCGTGTAAACAAGAATAAAAATAAAATCTAGAAAAGGTATACTTCGTTAATGTATTTAGGTGTAAAGAACTAACTATTCTGGTTGATATTGAAAATTCATAACATATGAATAGTGGTTTTGGATTTATAAGTTACAATTGCACTTTTACCTTTTTATCATAGATTTATCTATGAATTCTTTAGTCCCAGTGAAAATATTTGTGAAATTAAGAACTAATATAGTATTTTGACTTTAATATCGATTTGACTTTATATTACACAATATAATATATGCTTTAGAGACACATTACTAATTTATTTCGAATGCAACACCAATTATTACCTGTGCCTAAGAGACTCATGAGTGCAATGTGATAAAATCTAAAAAATATAAAACCTTTATATTCTATTGTTAAAATTAATGTATGTACTGTTAGTTCATGATTATTAATATTGACTGTAATAAACTATTTCTATTCCTTCCGTTTTTTTAATTCTAAAACATTGATATTATATTTATGAATTTTTCAAAATAAAAGTACTAATAAAATTGCGTTTATTAATTAACATAAGCTATGTATTTTTCTAAATATAGAGTGATAAATATACAATATTAACATTCTAAACAGTTTAAGGTATAACCTAAATGCCATTTGTAAAAAAGATTTTTGAAGTTTTTAAATGTACTATAACCTATAAGCCAAATGACAATTATTTGCAAGATGTAAACCATAGATTTGGCAACGTTGTGTGACGCACATTGATGACGTGACTGATCTCTTATCGTAAAAATACTATAGTAAAATAATTATGTACATTGGTAATGCAATAAATTTCCTTTATTTTGAGACCGGTTTCATTATTAGTGTCTTTTCCTATTCTTATTTTATAGAGTTATTGTACGTTAATGTACATATTACAATTTCTTATCAAATACATTCAATTTAGTAGATGTTTCCCATTATTTTTATGCTTAAACCTAAATAAAATTAAATAGCTATGCTTTACTAAATTTTGGTAAATACTAGAATTATAATGATATTAACATTCAGTTCGGAATGTTTATATAAATACACTTAAACTTGAAATTTAGGATATCAAATATGGTAGGTACGTTTATTATGTTTGCAAATTGATTAGCTAAAATGTTTATTGTTTAGGTTGAAATTTTATTCAGATTTTGTTTATATCATAAATATCAAATTATTCAAATAATGTAATTTTGATAACGGTACAATATCCATAAATTCTAACTTATTTCCTGCTTACTAATGTAGGAGTAAATGCAGCTTGTGTAGTCTCTGAACAGCAGAGGTGATCTTAACAGTGATTATTCATTTGATATCAATGATTTTAAATTATCAGTGAAAATTAAACGTAGTTGTGATCACAGATTCCGTATATATCTATATAGGCAACTTGTGTCGATGTAACGGGTGATTCATTTAGAGATACTTTTTCCAAAAGCAAAGAACAAATGAAAAAGGCCAATTTATATAAGAAACTTGATTATCATACAAAAGAACCATTCTTTACAATTATTTTTTAAAGATTATTTCTCTCAAATGTTGGCCGCGACTGCGGTTAACGTAGTCTATTCTGCTGTTCCAATTTTCAATGACGCGTTCTAGCATTTCGAGTGGTATTTGTCCAATGACCCGAGTAATATTGGCCTCCAATGCCTCAATTGTAGCCGGTTTATCCATGTAGACTTTAGACTTCACGTAGCCCCACAGAAAAAAGTCTAATGGTGTGATGTCACAAGATCTAGGCGGCCAATTTACTGGTCCAAAGCGTGAAATTAAATGTTCACCGAATCGTTCTCGCAGTAAAGCCATAGTTTCACGAGCTGTATGGCTAGTGGCGCCATCTTGTTGGAAGTAAATGTCTTGTAGACCACGGGTGTCAAGTTCAGGCAGCAAATAGTCCCTTATCAAGGCGCGATAACGGTCGCCATTCACAGTCACATTCCGGCCGGCTTCTGTTTTGAAGAAATATGGACCAATTATTCCACCGGCCCATAATCCGCACCAAACAGTTGTTTTGTCTGGATGTAATGGTAGCACTTCAATCTCTTCAGGTTGCTCAACGCCCCAAATACGGGCATTTTGCTTATTCACGTACCCATTAAGCCAGAAATGGGCCTCATCGGAGAACAAAATTTTTGTCGAAAACAGTGAATCTTCTGCAAGTTTATCAAGAGTCCAGCGGCTGAAACGGAAACGATTCGGAAGGTCGGTCGCCTTTAGTTCTTGCACTAGTTGATTTTTGTATGCTTTTAAACCAAGATCCTTTCGTAAAATACGCCAAGTTGTTGCATACGACAAACCAAGCTGTTGAGAACGGCGACGAATTGATTCTTCCCGGTCTTCGCGTACACTCGCTGCTACCGCCGCTATATTTCCTTCACTACGTGCTGGATGAGGTCTATGTGGTCGCGTATTATCCATTATTGTAAATTGAGTTTCAAACTTATTGATGGTATAGCGAAATGTGCGTTCGGTAGGCCGATTATGTGGCCCATATGTTGCTCTAAGCGCACGATACACATTCCTTGTAGAACGCCCATTTTCGTAATAAAGCTGTACTATTTGTAGACGCTGTGCCGGGCTAAGTCTTTCCATTACGTAATGTCAAATAGTACTGAACCAGAATGCGCAGTCCGCTGACGCGTCGCATGCGCGCTCAGCCATTAAATCCCCACCTAAAAAAAGTACCTCTTAATGAATCACCCATTACTTGCATTTTACATATTATAATCATAATATACCAAGGTACGTAATTCAATTTCTTGGCATTGCGAAGCCGTATGTGAAAGTAGTCGATATATACTTTACTCTCTTTATACACATGCTATTGGTTCGATTGATAAGATGAGTTAAGAGAAATATTCAGTGCATAAATAGAATAAACAGACGTGCAGTTGCACCACATCTATCCCTACTTGCATCTAAATGTAACGAGGATGAGAGTACTTTCCTATTTCTTTCTACTTACTTAGGCATATAGAGATCTATTTCATTCTGGTACATTGGATAACTTCAATGTCAAGACCTAAATTACGTACCCTAATATGTGCAAAATGTATCCAATATTTCTTTCTATCCTTGTTCTAAACTACACAAGCATTTTTACGATATGTGTGCCAGAAAGGTATAAATATATAAATATAACATAAAATAAAACCAAAACTATATTAAATTGTTTTACAACATGCAGCTAAAATATTATATTAAAACACAAGTTTCATTAGGCACCATTTATTTTGTGTTCAGTTTAGAAGAGCCGATAGCGGCGAGTTTTCTAAAGAACGAGTGCGACAAAAAGCCTTATGAAATGAGTTATTTATACTATGTACTTTTTCAATTTTGCATTTTTTGTGTTAATAAATTTAAATTATTTAATTCAGAGATTCAGAAGATTCAGAGTTTTATTTTTTTTTATAAAATATGAAGTTGTCACATTAATACTTGACATTTTCAAATTTATATCTTGTTGTCAATTGTATACAATATACGTTGTTCGTGTAGCCTATGTACAGGGTTGGCCATTTAAGGTTGCGGTTTTTGAAGTCATATTAAACATACAAAACATTAATTTAAAAAAATTATTTATTTGTGCAATTAAACAACAAGATCTGCGGTTTAATAAATCAGATTTTCAAAGTGGGAGCCTCGAGCAACGATAACATTTCGCAGCCTCTTCTCAAATTCTCCACAAACTGCCTGAAGTGTGGCGTACGGTATCGCTTCTATTCGCTGCCGTATTGCCATTTCAAGGTCATCTAGGGTGTCTATACCATCGTGATATACCGTATCTTTTAGTGATCCCACAGGTAGAAATCGCAAGGATTGAGGTCTGGACTATATGGTGGCCATGGTATCCCTCCGCCTGTACGTAAAGACCAATGATTCTGTTGCCGAAATGTTCTTCAAGAATGTTGAAAACTTCTTCCGTGCGATGCGGACGAGCCCCGTCTTGCATAAACCATGCATTCTCCGCCATATTTAATCCATGCGCCACGGGAATAAAAGACTCATTAAGCATTTCACAATATTTTTGCGAAGTAACGGTTCCATTGACAATCACGGGACCGATAATTCCTGCCGACGAGATAGCACACCATACAGTCAACCGTCGAGGGTGAAGAGGACGAACAATTGCTAGATGTGGATTTTCTGTCCCCCAATGTCTCCAATTTTGCTTATTCACATAACCGGATACATCGAAATGCTGCCATTTTCAATGCGTTCGATGATTTCGTTCGCAAAATTGTAGCGTCGCTCCATATCAAACGGTCTCAACGGCTGATCAATCTGGATTTTGTATGCTTTCATCTTTAGATCTTGCTTTAGGATCCGCCTTAGTCTTGTACGGGGTATTTCGTTCTTGAGGTCGATGCTGAAGGTTGAGCTGTAAAGTGCTCCCGTACTCGTTCTATGGTTTCCGGTACCCGGATGGTCTTTTAACGTTCTCTAACAGTTGATCTTTCGTCTGCCGCAGATGCTGTTGTTTCAAATTTCACTACAATCCTAAGATATTGTCGGATTAGTAGACATGGAAACACGATAACGAATACTTTGTTACTTTTCTAAATTTATCTTTTTCTTTCCTTACCTTTTTATAGTGTTTTCCGTTGGTGCGTTATTTCTCCCGAATAGAGTACGCAAGTGTCTTGCCGTAGCTGCAAAAGATTCCCCATTTCTATAATAATATTTTATTAATTCCACACGCACTTCCGTTGGATACGACGCCATCTTGAAAACTGACAAGGCATATATTTATTATAAACCGCGCTTGGCCCTCTAGTGTAAAAAATATATATTATATTAATTTCTATATATACAAGGGAATAGCGCGATTTTTAAAACCGCAACATTAAATGGCCAACCCGTTACATATAGCATATCTGTTAAATGTACTTAAATTCTTAAAATCAAATGACGGCAATGATATTTATATCTGTGTTCGAACAAAGCCAACATTTAAATTTTAAAATGAAGCTCATTTCGATAATGTTTTGGGTTTCATAATGAGTTCATTACGAACACAAAATAGAAAAACAATACTTTGATATTTTTTAATATAATTTACAGAAATTGCCAAAAAAATATAAAATGTCTTAATACCTATACGTGTTACTATAGTATAGGGTCCGTCTAAATTCAAGCGTCAAAATTTTTGTAGTGATAGAGGGTAGTAAATGCAAGGACTTTTTTAGTATATTTTTATTCAGGAAACGCTTTACTGAGAAGTTCAATGGTTTTAAAATACCTCATTTTGTCTGACATGTTGGCAAATTTTTATACATCTATAGATTATATTTTTTGTTAGCTATATAAATTTCTTAGCAACGATAAAATATAAATTGTGTTTGACATTTATCATTTCGTGACTAGCAATATATTTTTTTTCTTACAAATATTTTTTTACTTAATAGATAATGCTATTAAATAATGTACACACTGTAAGAACATGTTTTTATTATTGAAGCATATTTCCGACGTGCACAATTTCTTAAAGGAGAATGGCAATATTCCTACGCGGAATACAAGCGACGGTTTCACTTGCAGTTTCCTAATAGAGTTACGGATAATACCGCTTTACATCATCACATTCGTCTAATCGTGAATTTTCTGGCTACAGGACCTTTGTTAATAGCCAAAAGTTCTGATAGACTACGTAGACAGCAAAATATTGTTGAACACGTTTATACATACATCAGTTCGTCGTTTATCAGTTCAAACGAACTGTACCGTTCTGTACTTCTAGTACCGTTCATAGAATTTTGAAGCGTCATTTACCTATGTACTTATCTGTACAAAGTATAGATTGTTCAACAGTTCTTACCTAGAGATCACGCTAGTAGGCTTAATTATTCCAACTTCTTTCAAGAAATTTTAAATAATGATGAAATTCTTGATCTAGTTTTTTTACTGATCTAGTTTTTTTACTGATCAAGCATGGTTTCATTTAAGCGAGTGTGTAAATAAATAAAATTACAGAACATGATCTATAAACAATCCAAACAATCACATCGAAGTTCCTTTACATCCTGTTGAAGTTGGAGTATGGTTAACTGTATCTCGTCGTAGAAAAATAGGACAATAGCATTATTAGCCTACGATACCGAGAACAGTTATTAACACAATTTTTAACTCTAGTGGAACGAGACTAATTCAATGGGGGTTACTTCCAGCAAGACGGGGCTACTGCACGTACAACTCGTGACAATTTAGCGCTTTTAGAATATTACTTCCCTTACCGAGTTATAAGCAGAGGTGTTTGGCCAGCAAGATCACCAGATGTTACTCCGTTAAATTTTTCTATTTTCGGATTGCTAAAAAATGAAGTATATAAGACAAGAATAAACAACTTAAATGACTTGATGAATACAACTACAATTAAATGTATTCAAATAACACCAAATGTATTGCAAAATATTTTTGACAACGTGAAATGTCGTATTGCATTATGCATTGAACAGAATGGTGACCATTTTGAACACTTGTTATAAATTATAATAATTAAAATTTTTACAAATTAGTTATTTACTTTGGTTGTTTGATTAATATCCACCGTTAAAGTATTCTTGTTAAATAAATTAATAATCTAATTGTACTTGTTATTAATTTCATCACCCAATCTTAAGAATATGTATAAATGTCTAATTGGAAATTAAAAAATAGATTTATTTGTAAATTTCTTTTTTGATTTCCAGTTAGACATTTATTCGTATTCTTCAGAATCGCATAGTTTTGCCGCTATTTAGCGGTAACTCTGCAGTTCGTAAAAAACAATGCTTTTTTATTTCGAAATTTGTTTGTCTCTGGATGTGATAGGATAAAATTTAAATCATATTTGAAAGCACACACATATTAAACCTATTACCTATTAAAATTCAAACCCCAGCGAACAAACTTAAATCTTTAATCGAGTGTTACTGCTATTTACCAGTTTGTATAATAATTTTACATTTTGAACGTTATGTGATGTCTTGGTGAAAATGTATTCTCTATTAATAACAATTCATTGATTTAACAAGTGTCCATATTATTAAGAGAGCGGCAGCGTATTTTGTCCAGTAAATGTATACATTTCCTTCCTACACATATACTTGACCCAAAAATCGTGCCCTACTTTGCGTATATACAAAGGGAAATAGATTTTTGTTCTAAAATTAACAAAAAAATCGACACAACTTCCGCCATCATGCGATTGAGTTTTAAATGTGCAAAATTTCGGCTTGAAAATAAAATTATTGTTAGTAGCACAACACTTAAAAGTAGAAAAGCTTATGATAAGGAAAATAAAGTTATAGTCCGTAATTTTTAATTACCAGAACTATCCTTAATATATGTAAATTTAGATCACCTGCTTGTTGTATTTAAACAATTACAGCGATTTTAAATTATTTTGAATAAGTATTATTCGATGCTAACAGTAAATTCAGGAGAGATTTCATTATAACACGTCATATAAATCTTTCAGTTTTTATTACCTCCATTTAACTCAAAAGCGTATAAATAATTAAGAAAGCATTAGTTAGAACGCAGTTACATTTTCGAATTAGGCATTGGCTATCACCATACTGCGTCAAATTATCTCCAGGAATCTTATCATGATCAAATAATTAAATTATAATTTCTTAATATGTGTGCATGAGAAGTACAAAAGAACGTAAAACCAATGCGGAGTTTCGAAAAACCTATATAGACGGCGCGCCATGTGATTTCATTTGTAAAGAGTTAGAATACGCGCATCTGAAAAGCCTGTTGAATGTTGTAGCGGGGTTATAGACAAACTACTGTCGGGACAGTCATTCAGTAGCGCTTATGAATCTTTATGTGTATGTACTGATTGTCAGCGGGTGTCGAGTTTTTGCCGACAACTGAAATATCAATCATCTTCGTCTTCAGTATTGGGTATATTATACATAAGAGGCGTATTTTAAGAAAAGTAATATGCCAGCTGAAGGGGATGAATATCCAATCTTTAACTTGTACAAAATATTGGGTTTTTCAGAAGAAATTGATGAACATAGGTAATATTTTATTTTCATTTTAAATCGTTTTATTTGTTTACTTTACAATGGCAATATTTTTATTTAGATATATATATTATATGTACAACAACCCTTAATATTTGATTAAAATTGTATATTGTTTATTTATACCATAATTGATGATATTTTTGATCGCGTGCATAACATGTACCTTTTGGATTTAAATACGTTTTAGTTTATACAGAGACTTTTCCGAAAACATATTTCAATAAACTTTTCTTAACTTGAAAAAATCATAATTTCTACTATTCTAAACTTTCTACTGGTTTTTTAAAATCAAAATTCATACATTAAAGTCTTTATATTAAAGATTTATTCACAGTTAAGTGAAAATAAATTATTTCCGCCTCCAAAGTTTAATTGATGAATTTTATATACTTAATAAATGGAATATTATTTTAAAATCCGATTTGACAAATATTTATTATTTTATATTTGCATACAAAAAGCTTCTTTTTACAGAAAATATTTTTGTGGGAAATATGAAATAAATCTGTATTATTTATTTTAGGACTAATTTAATAATGTAATAACAATTATAATTAAGTGTGTGATCCTTTAAAAAAAATGTGTAAAGTTATTTATAATTTTTAAAATGTCTAAAACTTTCTTAATGTCACCGATAAGAAAAAATGTCCAGTAGGTGCTATCCAGTTATGATAGCAGTATATTTAGCAATTGTTTCACGATATTTAATAATAGAAAAGGCTTTAGAATAAACTGTACAATACATGATGTATATTCAATATTTCGTTTTCTCAACAATAACATTCACCACTTCTTTGACTCGTTGAGGTATATAATTGATGTAATTAACTTTAAATATCTCTACTATTTTTCTAATTTTCGCTAATTTTTCTTTTCTGAAACAGAGTGTACGTGATATACAGGTTCAGGCACACGTGTGGGAACACCAGATTTTTGACAAAATTATGTATTCTTTTAAACTTTAATAAAAGTTTTTTTTAGTATTTCTATTCGACTCTATCATATACTTTGTTTTTCTACAACTTTCACTTGTTTCGAGATATGGCGTCATCGGTAGTTTCTATTAAATGGATCAGCCTGTATATTTTAACATTTTTGTATAGTCACATTTTCAAGAATTACAATAATATACGGTTTATATCTTATAACATATTGGAAAAGGTTAGCCACAAGAAAATATTGAAAACAAGACAATTCATAATAAATGTTCAAACTGATGACCTTTTGCAGCCTGACAGTATCCCAGTCTATCAGCGTAGGACCTTAATAACTTATGAATCACGTCTTGTGCTATCTCTTGAAAGGCCATTCTAATTCGATTTTCCAACTCTTCGAGCGACTGAGGTTTAGTTTTATAGACATTAGGTTTCAAATGCCCCCAAAGGAAAAAGTCTAAAGGACTTAAACCAGGCGATCGCGGAGGTCACTCAATATATCCTCTTCGACATATCCAACGTTGTGGAAATACTTCATTTAGCATGCATGCACGTCAATTCTATAATGCGGCGGGGCTCCATCTTGCTGATACCAGATGGCATGTGAGAATAATGCAGGATTTATGGGGTTTGCAAATAAATGAATTTCCTCGCGCAATAATTGTAAATAACGAATAGCGTTCAAATTTTCGCTAAAAATGAAAGGTCCGATTATGTATCCTCCGATTAAACTTGCCCATACATTTAATTTTTGAGGATATTGTGTGTAATTGTCTTCCATCCAATGAGGATTCCGATCACTCCAGTAGCGACAGTTATGTCGATTTACATGTCCATGTAGAAAAAATGTCGTTTCGTCGGAGAATAAAATGTTATTGATAAAGTTACCATTACGATCATTTTCATAATTTCTTCACAAAACTGCATCCTTCTATCGGGATTATCTTCATTTAATTATTGTACTAAATGTACTTTATACGGATGAAACTTATTTTTCGGCAATATCCTCTTTACCAATCTCTCGCTAATATAAGTGCTGTAAGGACAGTTTTGATAGTGATTTTTTTGGTTCTTCTTGAAGATTAATAAGAACATACAATGAATTATAATTTGTAGCAGTTCTACGTTGACCGGTTTTTGGCAAATTTTTAACACTTCCCGTTACATTAAACTTTCGCAACACCCTCGACACTGTTGATTTTGAAATATTTCTTTCAGGGAATGTGGTATTAAAAATATTGCATGCATCTTGTAGAGATCTCTGCCTGTCTGCCATAATGAACGTCTACTTTTGTTGAATGGAAACTATCTGTCACTATTGAGTATGACTGTCAATAATACTAAGTAATTCCAATATTTTTATTTTTTGCTTAAAAGGTTTGCATGGCAACATAAAAATACGAATATTTTTTATCAGATGTATCTGACAAAAATATGTTTATAGCAAACTTTTTTTTTTTAATATTTCAAGTCACACGCCAGCCAAATCGTATATCAATGTTATTCTTGAAAATATGTCTATCCAGAAATGTTAAAATATACAGATGATCCATTTAAAAACTACCAATGACACCATATCTTCAAACAAGTGAAAGTTGTAGAAAATCAAAGTATGTGATAAAGTAGAATAAAAATACTCCAAAAACTTTTATTAAGGTTATTTTTAATAGAACTCATAATTTTGCCAAAAATCTTGTGTTTCCACACATTTGCCTGACCCTGTATATTCAATATTTCGTATTCCCAACAATAACATTCACTACTTCTTAGACTCGGTGAGATATATTATTGAGGCATTTAACTATACTATGAATATCTCTACCAGTTTTATAACTTTCGCATATTTGTTTATTAATCACAGTATATGATATATATTCAAAGTTTCGCTTTATCAATAATAACATTCAACACTTCTTAAACTCGTTGAGGTATATTATTGATGCAATTAACTGTACTTTGAATGTCTACCATTTTTCAAATTTTTGTTTATTTTTTTCTTAAATATTGGCACTATTACACTTGATAGGATCCAGTCAACTTTCTGCTAAATTCAAATCTTCTAACCTGGTATGTCAAATCTAGGAAATTTGTAAATATTTATTTTGATTTATTATACTTCTTAAAAATAAATTTACTAAAGAAAACACTCGGTATATTTGTTTCACAAAATATATTTATTAAATCTCTAACACGTGTTTCGACTTTACAGTCATTGTCAAAGAGTTTGTAAACTGACCTAAAAATACACTTCTACCACTATTTATGAGTTTTTAAAGACTTTATTACGGCATCAATAGTAGGGGTATTGAAAAAAATCCAGCTGTGTATTTGTGACATGTCTATTAAGATTTATGGCTTTTTTAATTTCTAATATTTCCAGAAAGTCGAGTCTTTTTCCTTTATTACAAGTATGTAAAAGTTTAAAATTATTGGTATTGAACAAATGTGTATTTTCGATGCAATGTTCCGCGAATCCCGTATTCATATTACCATAAAGAATAGAACTTTTATGCTCTTTAATACGTTCTTTTATTGAGCGTCCTGATTGGCCAATGTATATCGCATCACAATCACTGCAACTTAATTCGTACACACCTGACTTATCACACAATTCTGTTTTTTCTTTATTATTTACTAAAATATTTCCTAGATTGACTTTATTCACTTGGATGTTAGAGATTTAATAAATATATTTTGTGAAACAAATATACCGAGTGTTTTCTTTAGTAAATTTATTCATTATGTTTCACCAAGAGCCAACCGTGGATTCTATACATTATACTTTTAAAAACACATAAACTATAATAATAAATAAACAGTACCTCTTTAATAGCATAATCTTTGAATGTTTTGCAGCCCCCGAGAGGTGCTTTTTTAAAATTTTCAAGGAAGAATTCTTGAATATAGAATATTCTTCCTTACGAATTCAATAATATCTCACTGTTAATAAATGAAAGTTAAGTAAACACTCAACTGGAGTACAAAAAAGGATACTTTTTATACGAGGATGATTTGACGCAAGGGAAGACTTTCATCAATATTACAATGTAGTTTTTCAACATAATCGCCATTTAATTAAATACATTTATCCCAACGATAAATCACTTTTTTTTAACCCGTCCTCGAAGAACTTTTTCGGCGTCTTCTCAATCCACCTATTTATGGTACGTTTTATGTCAGTTAAACTCTTAAAACGAATACCTTGTAAAGGTTTTTTTCAAATCTGGGAACAGATGAAAATCATTTGGTGCGTGATCCGGAGAATAAGGTGGATGCGGAAGCAATTGCCATCGTAAATCGTTCAAAACATCCTTCGTTTTTCTTGCGGTGGACGGTCTTGCATTATCCTGTTGCAATAGCGGACGCTTATTCAACTTCCCAAGCCGATTTCTGATAAATGCCTGCCGCAGTGGTCCGGATAATAAGTTCGAATAATATTCTGCGTTAATTGTAGTACCTTTCGCCAGATAATCTATAAAATCCCTTCGGAATCCCAGAATACAGTAAGCAACCTTTCCAATAGACGGAACTGCACGCGCCTTAAGTGGAGGCTTCTTCGTGTTTACACCATTCTTTGGATTGACTTTTGGTGTCGGGATTGAAATAAGGAATCTACGTTTTGTCAGTGGTTATTATCCGTTGCCAAAATTCATCACCGTAACGGGCTAATAGCTGTTAATGACGATAAATGTCGAACCTATTGAGTTTCTGTTCCGGTCCCAACAGGCTTGGCACTCAGCGGGCTGAAACTTTGCTTACGCCCAAACAGTCATGTAAGATCTCATGAACTTGTCGTGTACTTATTCCTAGACGTACACTAATTTGAGAAATACTCATTCGTCTGCCCTCTTTCAGTAGGTTCTCTACGGCGGTAACGTTCCTTTCATTTACCGACGTGCTCGGGCGACCACTGCGTGGATCGTCTTCTAATGATGTTCTACCACGTTTAAAACGATCGATCCACCGATATACAGTACTTTTAGATTCTGCAGGCTCACTAAATACTCCTTGCAGACTTCAGAGGCAGTTTTCACAGCCTCTTTCCACAAAAAGAAAATTATTGCTCTTTGAGATTTAGCCGCGTCCTCCATGCTTACACCAACAGTGCTACGAATCGGAATGCTATTAGTCGAGCACCTGAGTCAGATATTGCACTGGATAGCTGCATAAACATGTCAAGACTTCTCTATCACCAATAGCATTGCGTAATTGAATTAGAGCACACTTCCCAGAACTTTGGAAACATCCCTCGTATATCCTTTCGCCGTTAATAAAGACTAGTCTTACATATATCCATTAAAACTTGGTTGGTTCTTCTTTTCTAAGTAGTACAGTTTCTTTCCTCCATAAATTCTTCAGAAAAACTTTTTACCATATTTATATGTTTTTTCATTTATCAGCTTGTTTAGACTAGACTTCACAGCTTACAACCACATAGCATATTTACGACGATGATTTAACGGAAGAGACTTACAATGAAACATTTGAATTACGGCAACGATTTTTTAAAATTCTTAACATATTCCTTCCCCGTTCCATATTAATACACTTCTACCAGCGGTGGTGAAGTGCCATTATACCAATTTTATAATTATCAGCATCAAAGTCTAAAATACTGCTCTACTTCTGCAATAACTTCCTCGTACGTCTGCAATACGTCTGCAGCTTGAGTTTTGGGAAGTGTGAAGGAGCTATCCTGTGAATAGGGTGTCTGGAACATAACCTGGAATCATAATGCATCCAGTTTTTCTCGAACAATGCGACTGATGTGTAACGATGCATTGTCACAAGGGAATAGTACTTTCTTTTGAGCCATTGCTGACGTGCCCTAAGATCTTTTCTTTAAATAGGAGAATAAATAATGGTCGCAAACCATACAACAAATATAATTTGTGTTAACAATTGTGTAGTTGTGTATTCAAAATATTATGACCATAATCTGTTGATTATCTGTTGATTGGATTATTTTTGCATTTACGAAACGAGGTTCATCTAGTCGTCATCATTCCATTGATTCCTTTTTTGGACAAAAGATCATAATACAGAACCATGGTTTCATCTTCTATGATAATGGACTCCAAAACCAGTTTCAGATCGTCTCCTGACAATTTTAAAAACGAACGGAGACAATCAACGCTGACGTTGAGACGTTGACGTTGAGAAGCAGAAAGAAATCATGGTACCCATCTTATACTAACCTTATTCACCCAAATGGTCACGGAGAATACTATAATACATGTTTCGGAAATGTTAGACATCACGCTGATAATTCCTTCAGTTTCAAAAGGCAGTCTTCTAATATCATTAAATTAAATCTTTTATGACGTAACCACTTCAATTGGTCAACCGGGACATCATCTTCAAGGGATTCTATTCTTCATTTTACTTATTTTTTTTTTACAATAGAATATGAAGGAAATAAATCACCATAAACGCCATTTAAATGTCTTTTATTTGATTACACGTGTTTCACTTCTTTGTTAAAAATTTAATAACCGCCCGATGTTCAATTTTTGTTATTTGAGATATTTTCATGCACTAGTGTCGTTACTTTATTGTAGATTGCAACTATAACGCAATACACTTTGAAAACGTTTGAACATGTATAAGCCTGTCAGGCCATGAAAATATGACGCTTACCTTGTAAATTAACGTTATTATTATGCTTAATAAGCAGCAAGTACCATCCAGAATTTGTAAATGTTTATTTTGACTCATTCCACCTGTTAATTAAACATAGCGGCAGAGGAACGCGTTCTTCTTATTTTTTTAGACACTGTTCTTATGTATACATGGAGTATGGAGTATATTTGTTACAGATTCAATGAGGATGAATGAAACACTAATCTGAAGTATAAAAGGAAATACTAAAAAAAAGGTGTTTTATTAACAAGCCTTCTCCACTTAGTAATATGTATTGGTTAGCTCAGTTCATCCAAAATTTATATTTCTAATTAACTTCGGTTTGTGAACTTTAGATTTTCTTGTAATACCATTCTCGTTTTCTATTATTGAGGAATTCGGTAAATAATTGCTGCTGATGTTCTACGATTTATAAAGCTATGGCTATATTGTGTCTATCGGATCATGACATCATTTTCTTTTTTGTTACATTTCCTATTACTTGCTTCAAAATCCTCGATACTGTGTTTAAAAAGGGATTTAGTGGTATTATCATCTTAATTTATAATACCTATTAAGACTTACCAAGAAAGCATATTAATAACAATAACACAGGTCTACAAAATTAAACTTTTTGACAGATGTTTTTATTTTGAAAACTGATTTTATATAATTTTGGTAGGCTGATTTCAAAAATTCTATGCATTTATTTGTATCACGTAAGGTTTTTTTGCAAATATTAAATGAAAAAAACGATGTTTCTTAAAAAAATTATTTGTTTATTGAGTAAAAAGGTGGAATACAAGTTAAAAAAGTGGAAAAAAATACTTTACTCAGTCTTTTTTAAGTGAAATCTTTGTCTTTTTGCCAGAAAGCTGCGTTGTCCGGACATTCGGTTGTATGTTTTAAGGTCATATCCCGTTTTAACATCCAGCAGTAGTCCGCCATCATCGTTATGCTCCATCTGCCTTGGTATCGCCGTTCCATTTCCTTAATATCTTGGTGAAACCTCTCTCCCTGTTCTTCGCTAACTGCTCCAAGATTTTCAGGAAAATAGTTCAAGTGTGAAAACAGGAAATGCACTTTCAAACTCATATTACAACCTGTACGATGAAAGTGTTGTAACATATTTTGAACAATATTTTCATAGTTTTCGTCCTTAGAGTTCCCAAGAAACTTATCAATTATTTCTTTAAATGAAACCCAGGCGATTTCTCGACATTGGTCATTGTGTTTTGAAAATTCTTGTCTTTGCATAATGTTCTTATCTGCGGCCCAACAAAAATACCTTCTTTTAACTTGGCATCGGATAAGGCTTGAAATGTCTCGCACAAATATTTAAAACACTGTCCATTTTTGTCTAGGGCTTTAACAAACTGCTTCATCAAGCCAAGTTTGATATGGAGAGGAGGCAGTAAAACTTTTTTGGGGTCAACCAAGCTATCTCTTAATACATTTTTGCTACCAGGTGTAAGGCTTGTTCTAGAGGGCCATTCTATTTAAGTCCAATGTCTATCCCTTGCTCGACTATCCCACTCACAAATAAAGCATGGAAATGTTGTATAACCTCCTTGTTGTCCTAGTAGCATGCACAGCACTTTAAGGTCACCACAAAGCATCCGCTGATGTTCTTGGTAGTTTATTTTCTTTAAAAGAAGTTCAAAATTTTCATACGTTTCCATTAAATATACCGAATCGGCAACGGGAACCGAGGCCAGCTCGTTACCATTGTGCAATAAAACGCCTTTTAAACTACGCTTACTTGAGTCAATAAACAGGCGCCATTCTTCTTTTACATACGGCACATTTCCTAATTTTGAAATTAAGTCAGGAATATTGCTGCAATACACTAGCGGTCCTCCTTGAGTAAAATATTGATATAACTCTTTTTCGCGATCCCGGTAAAAGCTTGATGTGACGCCAGGTGCCAGTAAATGTTTCTCACGAAGTCGGGAAGGCTAACAATTCGGATGCATCCTTTGGAAGGTGCAAACCTCTAATTAAATCATTTAGTTCGCTCTGGTTAAACACTTCGGGCTCTCTGAAATCTGGTGTGAAATCTGAGTCATCTGGGTCGCAATTAGATTCCTCTGATTCTGACGATATGACGTTTTCTAGTGCTTTTGGGGCGGTAGGTATCGGTACATCTGGTCCATGAGGAACTGGTCGAATAGCAGAGTCAAGATTGGGATACACAATTTGTTTCTTATTTTTTCTGTTGAATCCTTGATCATTACACGAACAAAAAATAACAATCATCGCTGTGATTTCTAGGCTCTCGCCATACCATAGGAACACCAAAGCTTAAACATTTCTTCCTACCTTTTTGCCAGTTTCTTAACGCTTCAACGCAAACGGAACAAACAGTATGAGGAGCCCAGGACTTGTCTTGGTCGCCAATTTTTACACCAAAATAAGCGTGGTATACATTTTTCACAAACGAAGTTATAGTTTGCTTCTGCTTTACTACGACATAACTACCACAGATATAACACAAGTTATTTGGATTGTTCACACAATGTCTTCTTTCCATATTTATACGTTCTAGAACACTTAAAATACGCAACAACGAAGACAACAAGCGCGCGGACACAGTAGCACGACGACTAACACAACCAAACTGCACATAAGCAGGTTTCAACGTTGTGTTGACGCTTCTGCGCCGACTCTGTTGCTTTGCTGAGAAATCTAATATTAACCAGTGTTGCCAAATCACATTTAATTTCATAAAAATCAATTCATTTAAAAATCATGCCTAACATGGAACAAACATATTCTTGTCATAGGTATGTATATTAATAAATTAACATTTTTAAGATATAGAGCGCTATAAAAAAAATTTACGTGATAGAGCAAAAATATGGCGTTTTTTGGAATAAGGGCACCCAAACATATACAAATTAGCAAACAGCTTTCAAACATCAAAATCACTGTAGACCTGTGTAATTAGTTAAACAGTAAGTGTACATAATAGCTCAAAAGAATTTACTAAACAAAATTATTAGCTAACTAAAACAAAACAAATCGTTTGAACAAACACAAAAATCTATATATGAATTGTGAAAGAGAGTACTTATCTACGAGGTGTGATCCAAAAATACGGCGAATGAATTTTTATAGCAAGAATTGCTGCTGACGTTACATTTACAAGTTGTGAATTGTCAGTTGGTTTTCAGAGCCGGAAGAGCGAGGTCCTGTTTACCGTGTGTGTTGCGTATCATGGATTTCAAAGAACGCGTTAGCATTAATTTTTGTTTTAAGTTGCAAGAAAGTGTCAAAGAAGCGCATGGAATGTCAAAATCGCGGTAATGTGTCTGAAGACTATAAGTGATATTAGCTATTTAAAAGCGGAAATGAGTCGGTCGAAGACGAGCAACGGTTGGGGCGTCCTTCGGCCTCAATAAATAGACGAAAACGTGCAAAAGTGGTAAAAATGGTTTAACTATTGGAGAGCTGTCCAAAAAACTGAACATCTCGTACGGATCCGCGCAAAGCATTTTACCTGATAATTTGCATATGAGACGAGTAAGGCTTTTGCCCAGGAATTTGACTGACGAACAGAAGAGATACCGTTTGATATTTTTTATGGAATTGAAGGATCGGCTTCATGGATATCCGGACTTCAAGGCAAAAATTATAACTAGAGACGAAAGATCCCGAGACAAAAATTCAACGTTTTCAATGTGAGGACATTGTGATCGTTGCAGTAAACTTCGAATATTACAAGGGCATACTATAATGTTTGCGAAATGACTTACGAATAAAAATGGGCTAATGGCTTCTTCCTTCATCATGACAATGCGCTATAACTCGTTTCTTATCCGCGTGTTTTTGGCCGAAAAAAGGCTCCTGTCTGTCCACATCTGTTTTACTTTCCGGATTTAGCACCATACGATTCCTGCCTCTCCCCAAAATAAAACCCGTACTAGTAGGAAAACGTTTTGACACCATTTCCGACATTGAGAGGGTTAAGACGGAGCAGCTGAAGGCCCTTTTGAAAGAAGCCTTCCAGGAATGGAATCAACGTTGGGATAAGTACATCGCTAGCCGAGGAGAGTACTTTGAAGGAGATTAATTCAAATTTGATGTAAGCTTATTATTTTATTCGTAATAGAATTATTGGCCGTACATTTTGATCACATCTCGTATGTGAAAGATATTCCCCCAAAGAAGGAATATCGCTTTTAATTCTAAACTAAATACAGCAACAGATTTTTTAGATGTTGCAATAGTCTGTATGTGTCTAAGTCGCAAACAAAACTTAACTATAAAGATTCTCGGTGGAGGTGAATAACAGAAGAATTTTAATATAACCGACTGAAAAATGTTTATATATAAAGTATCTTGAGTAATTTTAGAGCATCATCAAATATGATTTGATGTTTCATGTCATGATACATGATTCATTTAGTGCTTTAAATATATTTAGTCTCACTACTCATTTTTAACAAACTATTACTCATTTAATATCTTTATTTCCTTTTTGATTAATAAAAATATGACAAATATTGCATAAACTTGTAAATATTAGTTAAGTCTTCATTGCACAAATGTGTAATATAATACAAACAAATAAGGAGTTCTAATATTAAAAAAAAAATACTTATTTGATAAATATAAAATACCTAGATTTTTTTTAAACATTGATAATTTCTCTTCACACATTTCTCCTTGTATTGAAAGCAATATGCATTAGCCCTTGGCTGTAATTCATGAACGCCAAATGTATCAGCTTGCGTGTTTTAGTGTTCTAACCTGAACCTCACCTACTAATCTTTATTAATGATATCACAGATCACCTAAAGCGGGAGTTTTTGTTATGAGCTCATGGATATAAAAGCGTATGTATTTTAAAATCAATTTTAGTCGTAATGTATCTTAATTATAAATCGATAACAACTCTATACAAAACTAATTTTCACGCGCCATTTTCGTTAAAAATACTGTTGCATGAATGTATAAAGTTGGTGAAGTTTTGGCAAAAATGTATAAATTTTATTATTTTTTTTTATTCGATTTTATTTAGAATAATTAACCTTCATCTACCACGCCTTGATACATAAACAAAATTTACTTTTCGTTACCTTAATTTTAAATGATCTCATAAAAATATGGATTCTGGTAATAGGTTTAGTTTATATACAGTGTTTTCCAAAATTTGCTTAACAACAAATTATAATGTGTAATTTTCATAAATATTTTTGTCAATTTTGATGATTAGCTGATATAAAATGGTTGGTTGTCTTGCAACACTGTTTTTTTCATAATTTTATAGAATTTTTTAGGGATTTAGGAGTTACGTTTGATTCTAGCGCTAGTTTTAAATCTCATATCACAAACATATGTTTCGAGGTATTTAGATTCCTTGACTTATCATGAGGATGTCGAAGTATGTATTTCAAAAACGTTATGTTCATAAAGATTCTATATTTTGCTGTTTTAATATGGTATCACTTATATGATTCTCTTATTATATACAGTACACTCGTAAAGTAGCGGATAAATTCAATAAAAATTAAAAGGGAAGTTTTTCAAAAATTCGTCGATTTTTATTTTTAGTTTAGTTTTATTACGTGCAAAGTTTTTAAATAATGTGGTTACATGTGACGAGAGTTGGTTTTATTATTACGACCCTGAATTAAAGTCTCAAAGTATGCAATGGAAGCACAAAGGCAGACCAAGACCGCAGAAGACGAAAACTGTGCAAAGCGCCGGTAAAGTGATGCACTTAATTTTTTTTTCATAAACGGGGCGTTATTTATAATCACATTGTACCTAGAGAACATACAATAACTGGAGAGTACTATTCTAGTATACGTTGAGGAACCTTAAAGGCAAACTTAAAGAAAAAACGACACCTTTATCAAGACATCGGTTGGATCCTGCATCACGACAATGCTCCGGCCCACAGATCAGAGATTTGTCAACGAACCCTTGAACAATTAGGGGTGGAAATTATGCTTCACCCTCCCTACTCAACTGACCTTGCTGCATGTCACTTCCATGCTTTGTTTCCTGAAGTCAAAAAAGAATTGAGAGGTCGAAAATTTAAGTCAAATTTAGCTCAACAACGCGGTGATAGGTATACTAAATAGACTCAAAAATGGTTTCTAAGATGTTTATGACAAGTGGAGAAAACGACGGGACAAGTGTATTGCACAGAATTGAGAGTGCTCTAAAGGATAGTTGCTGAATAAATGTTTCATTTTTGCATTGCAGCAGCAGTCTCGTTATACAAGTGTCCCGTATCGTTATGTTCAAATTTTAGGAGTGTAAAGTAGACTTCATTTCAAGTAACAAAAACGCAAAACTTGTATATCCATTTTTATTTGTTTCAAAGTTACAAAGATCTATGAATGTGATTGTCAGATCATGTAAAAAAATGTAATCCTAAAGTCAATACAAACTGATTTTATTTAAAAAAAGTTATACGATTCAATAACAGGCTTGTGATTGTTAACGTCGCATAATAAAATGTTATTCTAAAATAAATAAACACGTGTCGCAGTGCATACAGTAATTTCTTGGAGATCTACAAAAAAGTCATCTGAACATTTGTTTATTGTATGATATTCATCATACAATAAACAAATGTTCAGATGACTGTAACGTGGCATATTTTAATAAAGGATTACATTACGTTTCAGTTCATACAACAGCTTATTAGTGAGTGGACACGTTTTATTTATTCAAAGTGTTGCCGATTTTCTTCTCAAGAGTATGCGGGCATGCATTTCGTGTATGGCTACTGTAACGGCAGTGCACGTCAAGCAGTTATTGATTACCGACATCGGTTTCCCGATTGGCGCATTCCTCATTACAAAACTTTTCTGGACGTACACAGACAATTTCGGGACTGCGGACTGCGTGATTATCTTTTCGACCGAGGAGTAAATTTGCCAGCAGACTTAGAGGAAGAAACAGTAGCTATTGTTACAAGGGATCCAACTCTCAGTGTACGTCGAATCGCCAGACAACTAGGAGTGCCACGAACGATAGTTTGGCGAATTTTAAAACGTGAGGGCTTATATCCATATCACTATCGGATGGGACACGGTTTGCTTGAGACAGACCACTATGCTCGTCTAGTTTATTCTACCTGGATATTAAGACAGTCACGGCTTAATTTTAATTTCTGCAGAACAGTCATCTGGACGGGATGAATCTACGTTCACGAGAAGTGGTATTACAAATCTGAGAAACCTGCACAGGTGGTCATCAGAAAATCCCAAAGCTATACGCCCATCTAAATTTCAACATTAATTTTCTATTAACGTTTGGGCGGCCCTAATCAATGACTTGTTTATTGGTCCTGTCGTTCTTCCTGCGAGGTTAAATGCGGACAATTACCTTAAATTTCTTATTGACGAACTGCCAGGTCTTTTAGAGGATGTCCCACTGAATGTTCGACGAGACATGTGGTTTCACATGGATGGGGCACCACCACATTTCGGAATTGCTGTCCGAAATTGGGTTAACGTCAATTATCCAAGATGGATTGGTCGAGGTGGTTCCTGTTGCATGGCCACCCAGATCACCCGATCTTAATCCCCTTAACTTTTATTTATATGGGTACATGAAAAATTTAGTCTACGCGCAAGTTTCGAACACAAGAGAAGAGTTGTTGAATTTTATTCACCTGGCTGCCGAGCAAATCCGACAAAACAAGTATGAAATTCGGATAAGTACTTCTTCTGTTGGCTTACGGGCACATGCCTGCATTCAACAAGGAGGTGGACATTTCGAAAATATTATTAATTGAACTTTTTTAAATAAAATCAGTTCGTATTGACTTTAGGATTACATTTTTTTTCATGATCTGACAATCACATTCATAGATCTGTAACTTTGAAACAAATAAAAATAGATATACAAGTTTTGTGTTTTTGTTACTAGAAATGAAGTCTACTTTATACTCCTAAAATTTG
This sequence comes from Melolontha melolontha, assembly GCA_935421215.2. Classification (NCBI taxonomy): domain Eukaryota; kingdom Metazoa; phylum Arthropoda; class Insecta; order Coleoptera; family Scarabaeidae; genus Melolontha; species Melolontha melolontha. The sequence continues at coordinate 76,030,759 of OW285243.1, read as the reverse complement.
AACATAACGATACGAGACACTTGTATAATATAATTTTATTATTCATTGCGAATTAAATACATAGAACTTTCAAAAGGATGCAATCAAATTATGGACCAAATCAAGGATAATATCTTCCTCATTAGCTTTTTTGATAACAATTTCGTGTTTTCGTTTTGTCTTGGGCAATTGTTTCGAACTTTTGTCTTTATTATATCCTAGTTTACGTTTTCTATAATGATTAAATCTGGAATACTATCAGGTTATTGGAAAAAATTTCGTCGTTCTTGTCGGTGGAGTTTAACAAATTCAGTATTTTTGTGCGTTTGAAAACTGAAGATATACTTTTAAACTTAATTTTTTATTCCACATAGCTGCGATATAGAGAGATGAAAAACGCATATATACATTAAACAAGGAATGAGATGCTGATAGCTTTCAGATAAGAAGCTTTTATTTCAGTTACTGTGCTCCGGTGTTACTATGAAACCAATATAATTTGATACTTCTGTACTTAGTCTCAATCAAGAGACTCTTTGAACACGATTGTTTTCATTATATGTATACATACAACTACTGAACACGTTGATAAGTAAATACAGGTTAATAATACTCCATATGATATTCCTAAATATTTTATTGATTTAGTAGATATTCACATTGTCCATCGACCACCTGTAATAATTCTATTTATTTCTATTGATTATTTGCTACCTCAATTGTCTTAACGTAAATTAATTCTGATACGAATTAGAATTGTCTGAGATTGACCTCAATTTTGAGAAAATATTAAATTAATGAAAAAGATTGTGCATAAAGATATTTTATTTCGTCTAAATCTGCGTGACGTATAATTTACTGCTTTTGCACTCTCTACTTCCCGTGCATGTTTACAGAGTAATCTGGGTTAAACGCATTTGTTCTCTAACTTTAATTATTATCAAAAGGCACGAGGCTGATCAATAAAACAAGTTTTCTCAATTACGGCAACTAGCTAACTATTAAACGAAGTGAAGTCGTACAATTGTTAAAGAAAGTTATCATATATCAAAATATACAGGGATGCTTGTGGAAGCTTATTTTTAATATTCAATATTTGCGTTGTAATTAAATTGTAAATATGAAATTATATAAACAACATTTACAAAATTACTTAAATAATTTCAATAAAAAATAAAAATACTAAAGATTGAAGTTGTTGTTTGTGATAATTAATCACATTGATTAATCAATCAGAAAACACTAGATTGTTATATATATATATATATATATATATATATATATATATATATAAAGATAATTATTTCGTGACCTTTGTATGTTATGGTAGATTCAATTAGTTGGCGATTTAAGGTCTGGTTTTACTTCAAAATGTATATATTTAAAACAATCTTACATCTTTCGGCATGTGATGCCTTTTTCAAAGAATTTAAAATATAAATTTATATTTTAACGTAGATAAATTAAAGATTCCGGAAATTATGGCAAAAACATGAAAGAAAGACGAAAGAAGCGATTATGGAATATGAAAGACGTAAGGTTATTACAAATGCTTCACTAGAATAAGTTTGAACATTTTGTAGTATTTTCTTGATCCAACTTACTGAAAAACTTGCCAATTTTAAAAAGGTATCGCCTAAAGAAAAAAAACGGTATCTCAAGCCACTATTGAAACTCAAATGCTTCCATAGTCATATGAAAAGATGATTGCAATATCGTCGAAACGTCGAAAAGAAAGAGATTCCTTTATTAATTGAAATAGTACGCTGAACAACCGAAAAACAACTGTTTCATCACTCGCGATAATGTCGTAACCAAACATTTTAGGATAGGTTTGTATCGTTTTTCATAAACTTCTTAGATCTCTAGTTTTAGAAAGGTTCGTCTCCATCTCGGTTTTTACTCAGTTGCTTTTCCAGCTTCACTTTCAACTTTCTATTTCCCATATTTACTTGTGAATTACTGAATTTGTTTTTAAGTTCTGCCCTATTTCTTCCAACTATTTAGATCTAGGTCTGCTTCTTCTCCTTCTACCAGTCTACCAAACTAATAATAATAGTAATTGTAATAATAATTGTAGAGACTGTCCTCCATATGTAATCCCAACAATATTATTCTCTCCTGTTTACTCTCCTGTTACTCGTAATTATTTCTAATTTTATATTATTTCCTCGTTGTTTTTATTGAACCACCTAATGTTCATAACGTGTGTATGCAAGTAAGCATTCATTTTTTACAATGCAACCGTTAGCAAAGGCATGTTTATAATTTTAAACTACGCGTCCAATTCTGATCTTTATCACACCACGCATCTATCTATTGATTTAATCTGTATGTATACATAATGAAATAAGTCAAACTAAATATACAAACCAAACAACAAATATCTACATGAGACATAAAGAAAAATAAAGTTGTTCATGTGAATTCGTTTTGAACGTTGGAAAGATATATTCTGTCATGTGCGATATATTTTTCCAATATTTGAAATATTTGGCATTGAGGTTCTATAATTACATTTTGACGCAGTTAGGAGTTCGTTTTAGCAATTTCAAGCATTTATGTATATGTATGTCCGTATGTAATTGATTTATAGCAATCTCAAAACATCCTTAAAATGTTTATTATTGTATTTCAGTTTACCAACGCGTGTTCTTCAATAAAAGTATTATCCTATCCCCAACAAATTAGTTAACATTTTAGATATTCTGCCGATAAGAAATAATCAATATCAGTAGGATTTATGCAAAAATACAAGTTTCTCAACGATGCTAGATAGGTTATTATTCGAAAAATCGCCAAAGAGTTTTCAAAGCTCTTTATGTGATTATGAATAGTATTCCTTTATTCTTCTGTTAAATTAATTTCACACTATCTCGACAGGGTTTATGTGAGGTAACTGTGGAAGTCAAATCATATTTACAATTGTCCTTGTGTTGAATAAAAAGTCATTGTACAGTTTGAAGGTAAGTCTAGGACCATTACTTTATTGTAAAGAAAAGTATTTTCTAAATGGTCTAAATTTCGATGGCATTTCCATGTTGCTTCAATATCATTTTCGTTTAGAACTCCTTTGAATTTTGATAGTGTGAATCCCCATTATCGTCAAAGCAAATTAGCTTCAAGCAAGAATTCAACCACCTCTATTTTTGATAATGATAAAGTGGGACGATTGCTGATTAAATACTTAAATTATAAATAAAATAAAATACTTGAAACTTAAATTAATCGAAGTGCAATATTGGTTTTTCACATATTCATGTCACATTCTCAAGCTCATTACAGCCGTTTCTTGCAGTTTTACAGCCTTCGCCACCAGCTCAATTGTCGTTTCTCGATAAACTCTAGTGTTGATTCTATTTCTACATCTTCTTTTGTGTTTGTGTTTCGCAGTTTATCTCTCGTTGTGACACCTTTCACTCGTCTTAAGGTATTTCATTTCCACCGCCTGTATTTTACTCTTCTGTCTTCTGTTTAATATCCATGGTTCACATCCAAAAGTCAGGATTGGTCGGTATATGGTTTTAAATACGTTCATTTTTGTCTTCTTGGATATCTCTTTTTTATTTATAAATACCGTGTTTATTGAGTAATAGATTTTATGGATTTTTTGTATTTTATTATTTATTTCAACGTCTTGTCCTCCTTGTTATCTATTTCTACACCAAGGTATAAGTGTTTACTTGTTCGATTTTTCGCCGTCGATTTTCACTTTAGTTTTGCTTTTTTTCACCTTCATTCCATATTCCTGCAAGGTTTTGTTCCATACTTCCAGATTTCTTTGTAAATCTCTCTCATTCTTTGCCATAATCACTACGTTGTATGCGAAGGCGCCTTCCGATTATTCTTGCCTAAACCCCACCTGCAATTTTTTTCATTTTAACTCTGCATTTTTTAATATGCTTTATATAAAGTTGTTATAATAGAACTAACGTTTGCTGAAAAATGCTATAAACTTTCTTTTCTTTGCTACTTCATATCAAAGGTTTTTTGATACAATGTTTTAAGGAATTAACAAATCATATCTAAAGTCTGTTGCAGTAAAAGAATCAAGATTGAAAACATCGATTAGAGAAATAAATAAAATTCCCTATGAAAGTCTACTAAACGTTCTAAAAGGAAAGATTTTCATTTACATCTACTAAGAGAGAGACATAATATTGCTTCTTGGTATGATATCAAATGCGTTTGTAGGTACGATACGTTTTATTGAGGGCCTATATATATTAATTAAGTAAAAATTTAAAAAAGGACGTGTTAGTAAATATACTACATAATAAATATTCGTAGTTGTACGTTGTCAACACTTGCGGAAAAGATATAATTAGTATTTAAGATAAGATAAGAAGACCGTAGTATTTTAATAAAATTCTAGAATATTTCTTTGCATATGCACCGAATTGATGCTGATATTTGGTTTGGTTAAGCAAACCATGTTCTTAAGTAACAATTCGCTATTAAATTTGGTGTTAAAAAGTTTTAAAATAAAACACGTATTAAATGTAGATTAAATAACTTTAAAGTAAAGTTCCTAATATTTTCAATTTAGAGTTGTTTTGCCAAACATTGGCTTAATCAGGTGGTTGACAAATACATACAAGGTGGCGCAAAATTAATCATCCAATTTTGTTTTTGAATAACTTTTTTAGTAAATTAAAAAAATTTTTTGGGTGGTGAAAATCTTTATTTGGACCTTACAATTTTTTCTGTTAATTGGAAAATATGATATCCGCCAAGTGGCTGTCGCCAGTATTGATACACATTTGTGCCCGTTTTATCGCATCTTCCATAACTTTCCGCACGATTTCTGGTGATAACTGTTCGCATTCCTGTCGAATATTCTCCTTAAGGGCTGCGATTGTCTGAGGCTTGTTGGCATAAACCCGCGACTTCAAGAAGCCCCAAAGAAGGAAGTCTGGGATGGTTAAATCGGGCGATCTTGCTGGCCATGCCAAATCGCCAAAACGGGAGATTACGCGACCAGGAAATGCTTCCTTCACAATATCCATTGTGGCTCCTGCTGTGTGTGCGGTTGCACCATCTTGTTGAAACCACATGTTCACCAAGTCCCGCTCATTCAATTCTGGCAGTAAGAAGTCGTTTATCATGGCACTGTAGCGTTCGCCATTAACAGTAACCGTATTGCCGATGGCGTCCTCAAAAAAATACGGTCCAATCACTCCTCCCGCGTGAACACCGCACCACACAGTAGCCTTGAGTGGATGTAACAGCTTTTAGTGCATCACACGCGGATTTTCAGTGCCCCAGAAACGAAGATTTTGCTTATTGACGTAACCCCTTAAATGAAAATGCGCCTCGTCGCTCATGATGATTTTCGACTGAAAATCATTCACTTCGTTGTTGAGATTGAGGATGGCTCTACAGTAATTCACACGCGACTGAAGGTCAGCAGGCATTAACTGATGCACTGTTTGCACTTTCTATGGGAACATGTGTAAGTCTTTCACTAAAATTCGCTGTAGGGTCCGTCTGCTGACGCCCAATTGCGTGGAACGTCGTCTGGTTCATGTTTCTTCGTTCTCAGCAACATCAGCAGCCACAGCCGCGATATTCTCGACAGAACGACCAGTCCGGTGGCGGCCACGCCCTGGAAGATCTCTTGTGGTTCCAGTCTGTTCGAGTCGAGCAGCTAAGCGGCGTAATGTTTGTCCAGTTTGCGCGACACGATTAGGAAATCGACGACGAAATTCACGCTGCGCTAACACCACCGACCGATTATTGGTAAAAAAAATCAACACAATTATTCCACGCTCTTGCGGAGTATAGCGCTCCATTGTTTGTCTGTTTGTATTCTGCAGCTGTCTAGTTCACAAATGTCAAATATGATTAACGTACGACGCCATTTGCAAAAGTTATAACATCTTCCGACAGGGTGATTAATTCTGCGCCACCTAGTATATACATACTACAGATTACACCTAATTTACACTGGGTGACCATTTTTTATCTCTATATATGAATAACTTTCGTAATATTGACGGTACAGGATCGGTTAAATTAGCAATACTCAAACGTTTGAGAAGTATTTGACAATTTTCTGATTTGTTATCAACTTTTTGATATTTTTAAAAAATTGCCGAAATGGTTATTCCAAAAAGATAAGAAGGTGTGAAATACGAAATAATGGTGGTGATTTTGAGCATTTTCTGAAATAATATTCGCTGTTATTGTTGATTTCCTTTACAAATTTTTTTTTAATGTTCACTGTTTGTAGTTATTTATTTTTTATCGCTTTTTTTTCAACATTAAAGTAGTTTCTAAAAGCCTATTTGGGAATTATTTGCTCAATTAGTAATAATAAATTATTTCCAGCTGTGATAAAAAATTTGAAGAACAATACATAAATTTTTTATCCATGAAATCGGAAGAAAAATAGGCATTTTAATTCATTCATAGCCAACTATGATAGCCATAAAAAAATATAAGTTTGTGTTACGAGGATGATTTGATGGAAAGTAAGATTTAAAATGAAACACTTGAATTATGGCAACAATATTTTACGAACAACATATCCTTCAATATTAATACACTTGGAGCAGGCCAGTTTTATAATCATCAATCATCAGCATCATTTTCGGTGAGAAACAGTTTGAGTTTTGGAAACAAGCGAAAGTCTGATGGGACTAGATCCCGTGAATAGGTGGAATAAGGTGGCTGAGGAATAACCTGGAATTGTAAGTCATCCAAATTTTTTTTCGAACAATGTGGCATTGTCATGATAGAGTATCATCTTCTTTCGATCCTTTGCGGGTTTTGCTTTCCTAATGGAACCTTTCACTTCATCCAAAAGGGCAGCATAACTGACTTTGGTGAAGAATTGCCGCGATACCTCCACTGTTGTGATTGCCTTTTCGATTCTGACACATAGTAATGGAGACAACTTTCATCGACCGTAACCAAGGGATGTAAATCTAAGGTTAACGTCATTCAAATTGTCGTTGGAAATTCGCGATTTTTCACGTTTTATCATAATGATTAATAACTTTAAAATTATGAGAGATAGGTATTGGGAAACCTATACCTATACGATCCAAAATGTTTATATACTACAAGCTGTTCCATTAAAAAAAAACGATTTTTCCTTAATTAACGATTACTTAAATAATCAATAAATTTCGAAAACCCTTTAAGAGATTTATTAAATGTTTAGATATTACTCAGAAACTTATACATTTCGCTGTCTCCAGCAGAAATATGACGTAGTTCAGTTTAATATGTGGTTTTAAAAAGTGCATTGAAAAAACAAAAATTTTCAAAAAAATCGAAATAATTCAAAAACGGTTAATTTTTTACAAAAGAAACCTTAATATAAAGTGTTATAGCTCTTTACAAGGAAGCAATTAAAACTTAAAAAAGCAATGAAAATATAACATTCCATTTAAAATAGCAAAGTTGGCTATAACCACTTTCGGTATAACAGGAAGTGGTTCATGGGTGTAAATATTTTATTTTAACACACCAAGTATCAAGATTACGTGTCATAAATTTTCATGTCCTTTCGTGTCGTAATGCCTAACAGATAATTTCCAATGAACGGGTTACGTGAAAACTCCTGTATAAAGAAATAGAAAATGGGCACTCTGTATACTGGAGAGGGAGGCTAACAAATTACAATGTTAAAATAAGTAGAGAGGAGTTGTTTAAGTCTAATTGGTCGTGTAGTAGAAAGCCTAATTATTTTTATTAAAAAATAAAACTAAAAAACGCCTTTTTTATAATAAATTTATCCGATATTGAAACTACTTTGATTGAGTCTCTTATTAATAAATATTCATTTTAATTCCATGCTCGTTCAAATTTTCTGTATTACTTTTTTAACAATCTTAGTAATTTTAAAACAGGATTTGATTATTTTTTTCTTTACTCTAATTCTAGAGGGAGTAAGTGCTATTGTTAATCTTCGGAACGAATTCGAATGTAAGATTTAGAAAAATTTACATTTATAATTTCAAAACATGATTAAATAATATCGAACACGTGATGGTGCCAACAAAGCTAATGTAAATAAACACCGTGAAATTATAGAACTTATTTTAAATTTATTGCCTTTATAAACAGATATGAATTTATTTTCATGTTATTCCATTTAGTTAACCCTATTGTAATTCGAAGGATGTATAACTTGCAAATCATTGCCTTTATACGCTATAATTAATTACCATTATTGTGTTAATAAGCTTAATCCTATCAATTCGAAGTTAAGGATGTGGTTAAATGAAAACGAGACTTTATTGATTAACATTTGGTATTCGATATAACCTGTCCATACATTTTTATGGTTAATATTAGTTTTATATTATATATAATATTAGTTGGTTTCTTTATTAATTTCTAGAAAAAAAAACTTTTCTTAACTATTAATATACGTTGAGAAATAAGCAATAATTTTATAGTTTCGAATATTGATTATAACCACTACAATATTGCTTCGCTATAAATTTTGAAAACCGTTTTTATCCAGGAGATTTCGTCATTTCGTAACGAAACAATTTTGTAGTGGTTACAATAAATACTTGAATCTATAAAATTATTACTTATTTCTTAAATAATAGTATTTTTTTTTATCACATATGCATATATACATATATACACAAAATGCATTTACTTTATACAGTGAAAAAATTCAAAATATTGAAAAAGTATAAACTTGAAATTAATTATATCACTTATAATTAAAGTGAATGCTTTGTCACACCACAGTAAACATTTTTTATTCACATTAATTATTACAATATATTCGAAACTTTGTTCTGTAAAATGCGTTCTTTTATTAGACAGTATGCCTTTAAATCTTTAAGTTTAATATATCTACCGATTTCCGTATTTTGAACACTACTACAGAAGCCTTTCAGGACATTAAAATCAGGACTACGTGCGAATATTACATCAATTTTATTATTAAGCGAAACCTACTCTGTCTCTGCGCCTGCATGACTCATTAGAGGATAGTGTCTGTTCCGCAATCTACACATAAGTCACGAAATCAAGACGAATAAATTTGAAATAGTCCTGCCAACAACAGACGTATAATTTTAAAGTACTAGAAACTTAATATTTTACTTAAAAATACTAGGACTTTAATGTTCCATTTTTTATATCATAAATAATCCGAAAAATGTTATTTTTGACATCAGTGCGAAATAAATAAATGTACTTTATGCCCAGCAGGTAATACTTAATAACAGGACAAACTAAAAAAATATAATAAATAAAATTGGTATACATATTATTAAACAATGCCATTCTCGATCGGCTCGCAGAGGCGTGGATAAGCGAGAGGTTCGGGATACTCACTTTACCAGCGCTTCGCGTACAATAGGTATGCACAGCTATGTGTGTAAATTTGAACGAAAAGCATTTTTCTAAATAACGCGCACTTTTAGTTCAGTAAAGCCAATACAGTGACACCGCTGCTTGTCTACCTAAGTGGCGGTCTTTACATATGACATCCCTCAAAAATATAAATTTAAGAAAAAATTAATTATATAAGAAAATTACAATATATCTATTTAAACGAAATTATGTGTGCTCAGACTTCCATTGAAACCATCACTAGTACACATCATAATTCTTATACATGTGTTACAATGGTCTTACATTAGCGCATTAGTTCTTGGTATGCCCATGACAGAAGTAGCAGAGTGCCTGGCAGACATAGAAATTTATTTTTGATAACAAGAATCGACAATCAATTATTAGAAATAATTTTGTACAAAAATTTACCACTGAAAATGTCTCTGCTCCTACTCAATGAAATCATTCTATGTTGAAACAAAAGTTCTTCGTAGTGCCGAGTAGTTTTCAGAGAAATAAACTTAAAAAATCGACGCTAAACACGCTCCAATGGTAATTTATGCGACAACTATAAAGGATATCAGATAATAAACCCAGACTGTAGCTTACTCACAACAAAAATACCGATACGGTATGAAAATATGCCGATGTCCTGATTATAAATCCTAATCCATTGGAAACCTTATTACAAATTAATTTAATATGATCGCTAAATAATGAATTAGTGATAAAAATAATACAAAAGTGTTTGACTTTGACAGCTATATCCAGAACATAATCTTTCATTAACTAAAGGCAATTAATGGGTTAATTTTCCGATAATAAATCGCAACAATGCACTTATCAACGTTTAAATGTATTTTATTGAGACGTGACCAGAAAACCACAAAAATAATAGCTGATTATAATTTAACACAATCTGCGTAAATAGATACACAGATGTACAATTTAATGTCATAGGCATTGACAAGAAATGCACAGTATCTAAGAGATCATTAATAAATAAACTAAAAAATAATGGACTTAGGTTTGAGCCTTGAAGCACACCGAAAACTAAACAGAAATCAAAGGATCTACAACCATTATAAAAAACAGTTGCATCAATTGTTCAAATATGATGACATCAATTTAACCCAAGGACGGGCACGTTATAATGAAGTCTCAACAAGTACAACTTTCCTCAATCAACGACCAAAATATTTTGTTTTTAAAAGAACGGTATTTTTTTGGAATATTGAAAACTTTGTCGTCGACTAAAATTTCAAAGCTACCTTTCAAGTAATCCATCTTTACTATCGAACTCCACGAAATTATTTTGGACATCTTATAATGCGTATTTAATTTCAACGAGATAAATGTTAATATCACTGTCACACAATGATAATTCGACTTTATCGCAAATATTGCATAATACTGCACACTAGATTTGCATGAAAAGGAAAATCAATATTTATATGCACCAACCTAATACATATATCTTAAACGAGTCCCTGTTAATATTGTGCGATTCGCTGTTGTTATATCCACTAGAAACAAATATAATAAAATTAATTAAACTTGTTTATTAATGAATTTACCAATGCATATACAATATAAGCACCGTAATACTTGTGATAGCGTTATCACTTGCATTATGTGTTTAATTGATCGATTTCAAGCGTGGAATTATTGTTCGAAAAATAACTGCGCAGTGGTAAGTCACTGCCTTATCGTGTCGGCGGTCCTGGGATCGAATCCGGGGTTTGCTGTCTGTTCAATGGTTTTCCTTTTCGTTTAAAATGAATGCCGACAGACAAATATCTTATGTCGCTCTACGGACTCTGCCAATGCTCCCTGTAATTGGGGTCAACGTGTTGGGGAATGGTAGGGCATGAATTATTATTATTATTGACGCTAATAATTTATTTCAGTCGCTATAAACTGCATTTTTAAACTCTTATTTGAAACTACCTTTTATGAGAATGAATCATGAAACTATCGGAAAAATAGTCAAAGATTATCGAAACCAACAATCAATATATAATACATTAAAGCTTCTTGTATTTAACAAACTAGTTTCCTAAATTAGTTAACTCTAATGTTTATATAATATGTATATTCGAGATTAGAAGAACGATATCCAATCCTATCATAAGTTCTGTCCCCAGACAATACTGCTTTACCAACGAATAAAGAACGATCATAAAGTTTCCATTAATTTTATTGATTAAACATATAACTAAACAATAAAGTTTATCCCATATCTCTTCCAATTATCATCATTTGTCTCAGCTGCCATCATGGTCGCATCTGTCGCTGCAAGACCATTGAAACTGTTCTTTGACTAAATAAATTTTTAGTGTTCAGTGTTAAGAGGCTTGGAACAAGCTTTTTTAGGTAAAATATTTCATAATCAATAGACCTGACAATCCAAATCGGAACTTTCAGATTGCTATCCTCCGCTGGGCTTGCGTTTCTTATTATACGTACTATATACATACATACATATTCAGTTTAGAAAAAATAAAATTATTTTGTATTTTACTTAATTGTTCTTATTACTTCATTATGAAACAGACATGTAAATAATTTACACATCTGTAACTGTATCATGGACAATACACCTCGTATTTTCGGCATTAACTTCTGCTTAAGACATATGTTTCTGCCATCTATAGGCGTCGTCAGTTAAGCTAGTGAAGCAATGTATACAAACAATACAAATCTTTATAAATATATCTGTATATAACATTAAGCCACAATCCCTATTAGATAAAGCAAATTTTATCCTGTAAGGTGGCACTTATTATTTTCCGGCAAAGTCTCTTTCGTCCGTCAGATGTCACTTATTAATAAGTGCCACCTTACAGGATAACATTTGCTTTATCTAATAGGGATTGCGGCTTAATGTTATATACAGATACAGATCTATTTATAAAGATTTGTATCATTTGTATACATTGCTTCACTAGCTTAACTGACGACGCCTATAGATGGCAGAAACATATGTCTTAAGCAGAAGTTAATACCGAAAATACGAGGTGTATTGTCCATGGTACAGTTACAGATGTGTAAATTATTTACATGTCTGTTTCATAATGAAACAAAAGCATTATACGTGCATTAACGTATAGAAATATTTAAAACCTTTTTGTATGTTCTTATTACGTTCCTTGCTTTTCCAGATTTGCTTCTTTGTATTTTTATGTATATGCCCTTGCAAGTAGCGATCGTCGATTTAAAGTACGTGAAATAGCTAATGAAGTAACATTTCAACCGAACGGGTCTGCTATATTTTCTATGAACATCTAAATGGCATGAAGAAGCTGAACGCGCGATGGATGCAGCGTTTGCTTAATTCATCATTATACTCCAGAAACGAGAATTCACTCGAAACGATGGATTTCTCTCGAGAAGCGTGCCCTCAAGAAAGTAAAAATAGTTTTTTCGGCAGATAAGGTTACGACCACAGTTTTTCGGAATTCCAAAGAGTTATCTTTATTGATTATGAAAGACAGGGGGAAACGATAACTGGCCATTATGCTGATTTGGATTGCGGAACTGAAGAAAAACGACCGCATTTGTTGAAGAAAGGAGTGTTGTTCCATCATGATAATGCGTCCGCTGTTGCAACGACAAAATTTGTCGAATTACGTTACGAATTGCTGGCTCATCCGCCATTTTTGCTCGATCTAGCTCCCAGTGATTTCTTTTTATTTCCAAATTTGAAAAAAAGTGGCTCGGTGGAAGGAGGTTTCGGACAAATGAAGAGGTGATATCAGGGACAAATGCATATTGTGCAGAGTTGCCGAAAGATTACATTTTGAATGGCTTGAAAAATTGAAAACAGGCTGGACTAAGAGGGTAGATTTGCAAGGGGATTATGTCGAAAAATAAAATATGTTTTTAACCCTAAAATAAGTATTTCATTAAAAAGTTATTCGCCCGTCAAACCGCTCTCGTAAGAGGGATGCCTTTTATATTTCGGGAAAAGGAAACAGAAACTAAAATGAATCGTTGTACATGGCTTTATTGTTTTTCAAAATATTCTCCATTAAGATCAATACACGTTTGTATGCGCTTGAACCAATTTTCGAAGCACTTTTTCTACTTCGATTATGGTACCTCCAAAGCATGCATTTTGAAAGCATCAACCGCTTCTTCAGGCATCAAGAAACGTTGACCTCGTAATTTATTTTAGATTTGCGAGAATAGAAATACGTCATTGGATACCAAATCAGGACTGTCCGGCGGATGACTCATCAATTTAACTTTTTCAGTTGTCAAAAACTCTCTTGTTTGAGCAGATGTGTGAGAGCGTCCATTATCCTGGTGGAGAATGATCCGTCTTCGGCGGTTCGTTTCCCTTATTTTTCCGAATACTTCTGGCAAGCAAATGTTCGTGTACCATTCAGAATTGATCGTCCGACGTTGCACTAATGGTACAGTTGTCACATGCTCGATTTTTCCGAAGAAATAAGACCATTTGCTTCGAGGTGCTTCGTGCGCAAATCGCGCACGAAGGGTTGGATTTGGCTCGTCTTCAAAGACCCATACAGTCGACTAGTGTTTATTTTTGGGCTCGTACGTGTGGATCCATGATTCATCACTTGTTGCGATTTCATATACGTGTTTTAAAACACACCGATCGTATATATTTACCATTTCTTTCGAGCAATTGACAAGAGCCTTTTTTGAGCGATTGTAAAATTATGTGGGATCCAACGCGAAAAATTTTTGACGGCCAAATGTTCATGTAAAATTTAATGTATGCTGGTCCCACTATCGCCCAAGGATACCTTTATCATACGATAATTCACATGATGACCTTGCAATATCAGTTCACGCAGAGCAGCAATGTTTTTTCCGATCAACAACGGATTTTGGACGAGCGTCACGAATTTCGTCAGTGAGCGAAGCACGGCCACGATTGAGTTCGGTATACCACCGATATACGCTAGGCTTTTTAAGGTGATTTATCGCTACATGTCGAATTAAGTTCATCGATGCACTGTTGTGATAATCTACGTCGAAAGTTGTGAAATAATAATAGCACGGAAATGTTCACGAGTTAATTCCATTTTTACACCGAGATGAATTTTTTAAGTCACTGTAAACAACACAAATAGCACCTGTACGTATAAACGTTCTGAGTAAGTATTCTGTCAAAAATGTCGAATATAAAGGTATTTTTAATAATATAAAATATTATTAAAAATCTGGTGTGAAGAACACAAATGCAGGTTCACTATTAATATTTTTTGTGAACGTGTCCGAACATATCCCTCCCCAGAGACGCAGATACGTATTTCGCCTTTCTACAGGCTCATCGGTACGCCCCAGCTGTAGAAAGGATATCTTCAGACACATTCACAAAAAAGAACCACATCGCCATATCACAGAAATTATCCAGACCGAGCGTAGAAGTAAATTCAGCGCTGCCTGTTGTCAGACAGCCGAAGTACCTCGCTCTGCCCACATAACCAATGCGAACCAACGACGCCTTTCCAAAGATGGCACAGCCGTCTCTCTAGAAACTGCATTTTGTTAATGTCTTCACTCATACTACGGACTAACCGCATGTGTAATGTATCAGAATAATTGAAACATTCATTAGTGGGTAAAACCCCACCAGTTTTGTATAATACAAAGGTATTTTTAATAATATAAAATATTATTAAAAATTGTATTCTTCACACCAGAGTTTTAATAATATTTTATATTATTAAAAATACCTTTGTATTATACAAAACTGGTGGGGTTTTACTCACTCCTGTATATTTCAATTTTTCTGAAAAATGTCGAACTTTACAAGAGAGGTATCTGTTGTCAGATGGCAGCACCAGGATCACCTATTCCCGAAATATAAAAGGCATCCCTCATAGAATAAATAGCTTTTCTGGTAAAAATTTGTATTTCATAGAAGTCCGCAAAACTAAAGCGGTTTCATAATGTCTTAAGTAATCTGAGGCTTTATAAAAGAAAAAAAAAGAAACCACTTAATTATGAAAGAAATGCCTGAAAATGTAATCATGGCAACTTGTTTTAGTTTGACTACTACTTTAACATTACAATAAAGAAACTCTTTTCTCTAAATTAAAATAAGTATACTTTGTTGCACTTAGCTTGTCAACATATTCGTTTTAATGCGGTTATAAAACATGCAAGGGAAGTAAATAGACAACCACTTACAAGAACAATTAGCTTGCTATTATTTGCAATATTACATACAAAGTGGCCATGAATAATATTAATTAAAATTATATGCAATAAGATTACTTTCTTACTATATATGTCTTGTATATATTTAATGCATTTAATATGAAAATAAGTTCTCGAAATCGCTGCCGGATTTTACCGAAGCCAATGACGCAGTGTATTTTGAAATAGAGCCTTTTATGTTTTACAGCAGATTAGGATTGCTTATAAAAATTTTAGGAGATTCAGACATCCACATTGCTTCTATGGGTACTTGTGTAAATGGGAAAACATCTATTATAATCTAATAATTAGATATAATCGAAATCAGTAAAAGTTTGTAAATATATTCATTTAAAATAATATGCGCGTTGTGAATGTTTGTGTATTACGTCAACAATATATGCCAAGAAATTACGTTTATGTTTTTAAATCCGTATTAGACAATGCGGATTAACAAAGCTAATATTTATTACTTTATACTTTCCAGCATGGAATATATTAAAATTTAGTACTTAACAAGTGGTATTGTCAATTGGTAGATAAATAAATGTTTCATTGAGGTCAATGTAATAACCTAAAAATCGCGATGTGGTTTTTACCGTTTCTTCTTTATGGAAAAGTAATTAATTGTTCAAAGAAAATTCGGTTATTGGTTCTTGATTATTCTAGGTACAAAGTAGACACACTCACAAAGGTAAACAAGGATAGATATTAGTATTGCATTTAATTCTTAAGATTCAGTTTTTTAAATGAAATGCGGTAATTAACTATATATATATATATATGCGTTATATGCATCCAATCTTGTTGAAGAAGTTATTATTATGTTATACGAATTTAAGGTTCCTAAGAAAGTACCATCATCCAACCGAACTTAAGTAAAGATACTACGGTATTTGAACGCAAGTAATATCATTGCATTATTGCGTTGGATAAGTTAACAAGCCATTATCCCGAGAACCGAGCAATGTTAAACGCATTTTATTTAGTACAAGTGAAATCTAGATTTGTATGGGATGGTGTGTGTTGCGTAGACGAGCTCAGTAGCCTGACATTAGCCTTGGTCCCAGGGCACGAAGGCTATAGGGGCAATTACAAAGCGGACGAATTGGCTCGATAAGATTTGTCTATAGCTTTCATAATACAGCAGCTTTTCTGTGGAATTTCAACAACAAATATCAAAACAGCCATGAAGATGTGGGTTCAAAATAGATCTTAGGAAAAGTGAAACTCCCTAATCTCAAGTTTTCAATGGACGCACTGAATAAAGACAGAAAGGCTGTTAAGATATTCAAGCTCAACAAACGTGTACATAATATTAACTTGACAGAAGAAACCGTGTGGTAGATTCTGCAATTCTGTCAAGCGGAAGAAGAAATTGTGCTTTATGTTCTATGCCAATGTGAAGATCTGACGAGATCGCAGTTTCTTACAAATGGGAGCAAATAGAAACCGCCCTCGAAGCTTAATTAAAAGAGCAGAGCTAGAGAAAGTACTCTAACGAGTAATGGAGACGTAAAAATAAGGACGTAGTGGAATAGGCTCTATGGCGACATCGAGTAATCTTATCTAATCTGGTGGCGTACAAAGCAATCCATTATGTTTGATAGTAATTTTATTTTACTAATCGAAACAAGATAGAATATGAATAATATACTATGGAGAGCTGCGAATACAATTTCCGAAGAACTCAAAATATCAATGTAGATTTCTCAAGGTAATCCGCAATGAGAAAGCGAACGAATTGGCTCGACAAGCTTTGTCTATAGCCTTCCTAAGACAGCAGCTTTTCTGTGGAATTTGGACAACAAATATCAAAACAGCCATGAAAAAGTGGGCTCAAAATAGATCTAAGGAAAAGTGAAACTCACTGATCTCAAGTTTTCAATGGACGCACTGAATAAAGACAGACAGTCTGTTAAGATATTGCAAGCTCAACAAACGTGTAAATAATATTAACTTGACAGAAGAAACCGTGTGGTAGATTCTGCAGTTCTGTCAAGCGGAAGAAGAAACTGTGATTTATGTTCTATGCCAATGTGAAGATCTAACGAGAACGCGGTTTCTTACAAATGGGAGCAAATGGAAACCGCCCTCGAAGCTTAACTAAAAGAACAGAGCTAGAGAAAGTACTATAACGAGTAATAAGGAACACAATTGGGACGTAGAATAAGAACGTAGTGGAATAGGTTCTATGGCGACCTCGAGTAATCTTATCTAATCTAGTGGCGTACAAAGCAATCCGTTATGTTTGATTGTAATTTTATTTTACTACTTTTACTATTCGAAACAAGATAGAATATTAATAATATACTATGAAGAGGTGCGAATACAATTTCCGAAGAACTCAAAATATCAATTGGGGATTCCTCAAGGTAATACTTTAAATCCAATTCTATTATATATTTCAATGATTTAGCTATACTAAATCCTAACTTTCTAATAATTAATTATGCAGATGACATTACGTTACATAAATGTACTGCACAGGAGTGATGAGTATGACTGATGACAGTAGGCAACTACAATTTGACTTTTACATATATTCCTGTAACCGCTCATCAAAATTTTAATTCGATTAGTTTCCGTTAAATTATCGCATTATTAATTAAACACAAGTTTGTTTTGAAAAGATAATTTATACCATTGACATGTATTTATTTTCTCACGTCTCGTTACTATTTTAATTACCTAGGAAGTTTTTGTTTCAGTGTAAAAATCTATGGGGAAAAAATAAATAATAAACGTCGTTGGTTTTTGCTAATAGATCAATGGAGAACATTTTGAACATTTCGTACACTAAGAGCCAGTATTATAAACGATAAAATCTGCAGATTTTATTTAGTAAGCAAGTAAATTTAATTTACTCTATATATTGGGTATTATAAATAGCGAATAGGGAAACTAAGCAAGTAAATCTACCAATTAATTTACACTCTAGAAAATCGTGGTATTAAATGTTATTCCTTGGTTAAATGCGAACAGCTGTTTGCTCCGCTGGTTTCAATTAAACATAACCTTATTTTGAAAAGTTTATATTTTGTGTGTGTTTGATAACTTTAATTTTAATAGTGCTAGATTTATCGATTTGTATTTTACTAATGTAAACAAAAAGAAATAGTAAAGAATTAGGTTTTTTTTTGTATTTCTTAATTTTATTCAGTGGCTCCATCGTTTATCGAAACGCGAAATTGCAAAATACATAGCTATTCAGAGTTATTAAACAAATACTTATTTTACTTGCAGGCATTTTTTATAATACCAGATTTCAATTTATTCGTTGAATAAATTTATTCGTGAAGTAGTAACTCAGAAATTTATTCGCTGTTTATACTGCCGGCCCTAAAACAAACAAGAAGTTCTCTAAAAAAATATTTTTTTGATTTAATACTGTTAATTTTTCCTACTTTTGCGTTTTCAATAGAACTCTTGAACTAATTAACTTTATCATTTAAACCATGTCGTTAAATACAAAGGATTTTGTAGCATGCAAAAATGTAAAAATATACAGAGCGATCCAAGTTATTATATGAACTCATGAAGTCGCTAATGAAGAAATTCTTAAATTTCATTTGCGAAAATCGTCATTCGTTGATTTTTAACCATCTTATAATAGTATGAAGCAATGTATCTAATAATCTTTGTGTCATAGTCGAATATTTGTATACGAGGTTTGTCTATAAAATTCGGTCTAATACAGTTGATGAAGTTTCTTTGCAGTTTGTACTGCTCAAAGTGCTTATCGCTAATTGTACTTTATCTCTTTCTAACACACATAAATATGCGCTGTAATACTACACACGTTAGTCATTTAAAGGTATTCTTATGCCTTATATTTTGGCCTTGGATTGAAAAGAAATACTTTATGAACTGTATATCTGTATTATTCATCGCTTGAAACAAGGCCGTTCATATGTGGATATGTTTAGAACTGACCTCTGACGGGGATTGCATGGGGCTGATAAAGCAGTACTATTGCATTCATTTCAACTAACTAACATTTCTACTTTCTTCTTCTAATTGGGTAAACGACAACGAAACCACATGCAATGTTAATACAAGTTTGCGGGCAGGATTCTGTGAGTAGAAAATTTGTGTACGATTGGTGTGCGCGCTTTGGCGACGGCAAGGAATCTGTGGAAGATGAACCGCGTTCGGGTCGCCTATCCACAAACAGGACACCGGAAGACATTGTGTGTGTTGCTAACAAAAGATCGCCAATTGATTCTGCGATTAATAACAGAAGAAGTAGGTATTAGCAAAGACACAGTGAGAGCAATTATCCATGAAAATTTGGGTAAACGCAATATTTTTTACTGTTTGTGCCACCCGTCCTAATAAACGAGCAAAAAGCATAGCTTTGAGAACAGTGGTGATTTCACCGGCATATATGACCGGGAGCTGTCTTTTCTGGGTTCCACTGTCATAGAAAATGAGTCTTGGTGTTACCAAAAAGACGAACAATGGAATGGCGGTCACCTTCTTCCCCGCGACAAATAAAGAGCCGTGTGCACAATTCCAAGGTGAAGACCATACTGATCACATTTTTCGACAAAGAGGGATCATAAGGAATTCGTCCTTGCTGGCCGAACAGTGAATGCCGCATTCTACCTGGTGGTTCTCAAACGTTTGTTGCAGCGCATTTGGCGCTTTAGACCACATATGATCGAGATCGGAAATTGGATGTTACTGCACGACAATGCACCGGCGCATACGAGCATCCTTGTACGCCAATTTTTGTCTATGCGTGGCGTGTTTCTTTTGTTGACATTTTTTTTGTTCCCTCTTATTAGGGGGCCTGAAGCGATCACGGTTTGCGGACGTCAAGGAGATTCAGGACCGTGTGACAGCTATTCTGAAAACGGTTCCAAGAAAATACTTTTCGTATAGTCTCCAGAACCTATACGAACGTTGTCAAAAGTGTGTTGTATCTGGTAGCGACTACTTCGAAGGCCAATAAAGGTGTTTCCAATGTGCATTCTGTTTTTGTGTTTTTATTATACTATTCAACGAATTTTATAGACAAACCTCGTATACTTCAAGAAACTACACTTCGTTTATTAAGATTTGATACACGCCGTCGATTATTGTCAATATCAAACGAAGCTATACTTACTTAATCAAGCTAAATACAGTATAAACAGTCCATATGCATAGAACAAGAGTATGCTGAATTTGATAATTGGCTATGAACATATGTCGTAACATATCTATCCTCGTTTATCATGTGAAAAAATAGATCTGCTTAGCAGACTAGTATAAATTCGTTTGTATCTTTTCAATTAATTATTATTAATTAAAGCAAGATAATTTAATTCATACAGTGCTTAACGTGTGTTGCTTGACTATGGCATTCATTTAAACGGAGCGTATGTCCTTTGGCATTATTGCTCATCAGAAGTAATAAATAATCTTAAGAATAAAGTTCGTATACGTTTTCGATAAAATTTCAAACTTTAAATCTAGCTGCTTAGTTGTAGAATCCCCTGTATGATCTAAAACGTCAATTCAAAATCGCAGATATCCGATTCACATTTAGGTATTCAATGCATGTGTATTTACATTGTCTTAATTGAAAACCTATTTAGGAAAGGCATAAACTTAATTTCGATTCATCTCGACAATAAAAATAAGAATGGTTACTGTACAACTGTACATCCATAGTGTTTGTCTAACGTAGAATATTAAGATCGACAGCTATTTTCGCAGTAAATCTCTATTTTGTCGACAACAAAATCGATATATGTTTACAAAATAAGTCAACTGTACTTGAAATTTGTCACTTAATAGATACGGTAATTGAAGGATTTGATTATCAATAATATATCCGCAATACTATTGGATCTAACTAAGGCATTTGATTCTATACGCCATCTAACATTATTAGATAAATTATTAAAGCATAAGAAACGTCTCGTTGGAACGTTTTAAATCCTACCCTTTTGATAGGGGTTAAATAGTGACTAACAAGAGCAACAAGTCTAAGAAACACTGTTAATAACGAAATGCCATAAGGGTCGAATATTGGTTTTATACTATTCCTTATCTATATCAACGATTTCTGTGATAATCTAAATACATGTAAACCTATGATGTATGTACACGATACCATTTTAACATTTACTGTTAATGCACCTAACGAATTAGAAAAAAAAAGAACTTGGAATGAGAGTAGACAAAAAATGTGGTACCGAATGAATGATTTAAAATTTTACTATTGATATTAATAAGATGCAAAATAGTATATTAAAAAACAAGTTTCATAAGGCACCATTTTGCCGCACGAGATCAGTTTAGAAAACGAGCCGCGATAGCGGCGAGTTTTCTAAAGAGCGAGTGCGGCAAAAGGCCTTATGAAACGAGTTTTTTATACTATTTTTTCTATTTTGCATTTTTTATATTAATAAATTGGAATTATTTAATTTGAAAGTTCAGAGTTTAATTTTTATATAAAGCATGCAGTTGGTCACATTGATACTTGACATTGTCAAATTTAAATCTTGCTATCTGCGAAGTATATTATATTACATATTATTTATTAATTTTCGTTAACATTACTTGATTTTTTATTTAAAAATATAAACATGAGTGATTTAGAAACTAATATATCTTGTTGTCAATTGTATACAATATACGTTGTTTGTGTAGAGTACGAACATATATCATATCTGTCAAATGTACTTAAATTCTTAAAATCAAATGACAGCAATGATATTTATTTATGTGTTCGAACTACGCCAACATTGAAAAATTAAAAAAAGCGTATCGAAATGAAGCTCATTTCGATACTGTTTTGGGTTTCATAATGAGTTCATTTCGAACGCAAAATAGAAAAAATACATTTTCAAACACATTATACCGGGTGTTCTTGAAATAAAAAGACAACGTATGAGAAATGGAGAGATACAATTATAAGAATGTGAATCCAAAATATTTTCCTAAAATTCCAACTAATACGCGAGGAAAAATTACAGATATTTAAAAAAATTGTCACGCCATTGTTCGATCAACTATATCAGAGACGATATATTAAGACTAACGTACTGTGACAAAAAAAATAGTTTTGTTATTGTCTAACTCGCTTTAAGTTTCGTCTAGTTGTCGAACGTTAGGTACGTTCGATACGATACTTCTTCGATTAAGGATAGATTGTTACCAAATAAGATGTTAAATGCCCCGTAGAGCATACATAAATTTTTATCAACTGACTTTCATACCAGCTCATAGGATATTTACTGTAATTAAATTTATACGCAATGTTATTTTCTAGCATATTTATAAATATAAATATTGCAGCACGTAAATACATTCTGAATCCTTATATTTCTTGACTCTCACAACAAAAAAAAAACATTAATTTTTCATACGTTTTTCTTTTTACAAGCGGTATACAAGCAAAGATAGATAAAAAGATGTGATGGTGGTGCTGGCTTCTGCCAGAGGTGCTAGCCAGTGAGAAAAATCACGAATTCTCGACTTTAAAAACAGTGCAAACCACATTGTTAATTACACAGTTAGATAGCTTCAACAAATATAAAAAAAAGTGCGGGTACTGCTTATATTATAAGAAAGCGTTCTTGAAATGGGAATCACAAACACTTTATTTGTGGCGTTACAGTGGTGTAACTACACCACTGTATACAACTGTATTCATTATTGTTGCAGGGATATCAAAATTTGGGCAACGCATACCTATTGCCTGATAAGGGTTTAGTATTTTTTTTTATAATCCGTCCGACTAAATTTCGAAACTGCGCACACGATGACCTCGCAGAGTTATTTCTGCTTCGCCGAATACGTAAATAGTTCCACTGAAAATAGTTCGTTCATGAAAATACATTTCCGAAAAGAAGTTTATTTACTACGTAATAATATGCGTACATATTCATTCTGTTTGGGAGACATTAAATGTATTTTAGGAAGTTATACAGATTAATTACTTGTAATATTGATCTCACTGACATTACCTTAAACTTACTCAATGTACTTGCCTTATATATGCATGTAGATTTATATATATCATGTTTATGTACAGTAATACCCCAAATTGTTATTTTTGACCATCATATATGTTTTTGTTTTTTAACTTTAAATGCGTATAAATGCTTCGATAAAACAACAAAACTATTATTTTGCAGAAATATGGTAATACTTCCACAGCAATTTTATTCTAAAAAAAATGAAATAATTTTATAAAACATTTTCTCTTACGCGGGATTCGAACTTACTATTTCTTGCTATTTTAGGTAAATGCTTTAATCACTGCTTTATTAAATCATTGGATTCGGATTGTGTTAAATCATTTAATTCATACCACCAATCAGCAATTTTAATCTAAAAAAAATGATTCTTGCTATTTTAGGTAAATGCTTTAATCACTCCTCTATTAAATCATTGGGTTCGGATTGTGTTAAATCATTTAATTCATACCACCAATCAGAACGCAAAGACGGTAAATAAACATACTTTACACATCGCGTGTTAATTTCCTGATATAATACTTACTAATTCAATTTTACATATTTTCTACTATTATAATTGAAAGTTAAAAAATAAATTAATAATATACAGGTGAGTTTTTTTTAATTTTAGCATTGGGATCTCAGAAACTACTGGAGATAGAAAAACGCTTAAATGAGGAAATATGCGCAGTTTTACGAGTTTGATTTAAAACTGCTTTTGTTTCTCCGATAACTTTCATGGCTTATTAGATATTCAAAGAAAACTAAATTTTACGATTTTCTTTAAACATGCTTAGCATCGTTGATAGTAATTTTAGAGAAAAAGTGTTCAGACAAAAGTTTTAGATAATTTTACGCCAAATAAGACTATGTAGTTAATATTTTTTTTTCGTTCACCATTATCGAGTTATGACACAAACTTGTGTTTCTTTAAATGGAAACCATAGTTGGTTTTGACATCATTAAAAAGCTTATTTTTTGCTGATTACAATAATATAAGGTTGGATATGGTTATTTTAAAAAATAAAGATGATATAGACATTTTTATGGTTTTTATGAAAAACAATTGAATTTCGAACTGATAAAATACACACCAAACGAAAACTTATTTTGAAATCTTATGTAGTAATAAAATGAAAACTATAAGAACTTTTAGTAAGGGCACACAACATTGTTAATGTTCAAAGATACCTCCATTATTATTAATACACAAATTGCATCTCTTCACAACAGAATTTGTAGCATTGCGGACTTTACGCCTATCGATGTTATTAAAAGCAACTAAGACAGCTTCTCTTAAATCGTCGATTGTTTCATATGTTCTTTTGTATACTGTGTCCTTTAGTACACCCCACAAGAAAAAATCCAAAACTGATAAATCAGGGGATCTAGCCGGCCATTCAATGGGTGCATTTCGTCCTATCCATTGATTAGGGAAGTTCAAATTTAAATAATTTCTAACATTCAGTTGATTGTGCGGAAGCGCTCCGTCATGTTGAAACCATTGCAGCATTGCTCGGGTTCTTAAATTTAAATTATCTAACATTTCCTCGAAATCTTGTTGTAAAAAATTAAGATAACGATTGCCAGTTAGTCATCCATCAAAAATAAAAGGAGGAAGAACAGTTGATCCTATAACACCACACCAAACATTAAACCCAAATTTAATTTGTGGTCTCCTATGTTCAACGTGAAGTGGATTTGTTTGAGACCATATGTGCTCATTGTGCCTATTAAACATTCCACAATTTGTGAAACGAGATTCATCAGTCCATAATATTTTCATTGAAGTGTGGATCGTTTTGACATTGATCTTTAAACCATCTACAAAAAGCTATTCGTCTGATGTTATCACCTTCATGTAAAGTTTGTGATACTGATAATTTGTAGGGACGAAATTTATGCTTCTTCAACACTCTGACAATAGTGCGTTAAGAAGAGCCCATTTCTGTTGAAATTTGTCGGGTCGATGTAGATGGATTCTGAGCGACACTTGCTAATATGTTTATTTCTCTATCTTTATCCATCCCTTTTTTTGATTTTGGTTTAACGAACCAACCATAATCTGCTAAATTATCCCATAATCTCTTAAAAGTAGGTAGCGACGGCTGACGTCGATCAAAATAATTTTCAAAATAAACTTCAGCAGCTCTAGCAGAATTTTTCTTGCAATTGAATGTAACATTCAACCATATCACGCTTTTCTACGTTAGAAAATTCCATAGCCAATGCAAACTTATGATTAACGGCCGTTTGCACCGCTTATAGTTAAGTTACAATTAAATTAATTAATAGTTAATTGTCCATGTTTGACAATTAACTTGACTTAAAAGTGAAAATTAACAGCTCTCACTTCTGTGACTCAACGTGAAAGCAATGTTAGTATATTTATCCCGACTGCTCCAATCCTATTGTCCTATCCTATTGTAACTCAGATTTTTCGTTTTTTGAATTACAAAACACCAAACATTTTTTTTGTAAAGTTTTTATCTTATAAAGTGAACAATCATAGAAATCATAGAAACCTTATATCATTGTAATCAGCAAAAAATAAGCTTTTTAATGATGTCAAAACCAACTATGGTTTCCATTTAAAAAACACAAGTTTGTGTCATAACTCGATAATGGTGAACGAAAAAAAAATATTAGCTACATAGTTTTATTTGGCGTAAAATTATCTCAAACTTTTGTCTGAACACATTTTCTCTAAAATGACTATTAACGATGTTATGCATATTTAAAGAAAATCGTAAAATTTAGTTTTCTTTGAATATCTAATAAGCCATGAAAGTTATCGGAGAAACAAAAGCAGTTTTAAATCAAACTCGTAAAACTGCGCATCTTTCCCCATTTAAGCGTTTTTCTATCTCCAGTAGTTTCTGAGAGCCCAATGCTAAACATTCAAAAAAAGTCAGCCTGTATATGTATATCTAAATCTGCATAATACAATAGAAATTATAAAATTATACCCTGCTGATTTCATTAATTTTAATCAAACAAAACGTAGAGAAAATTATTGTTGCTTATTCCAAATATATTAAGTGATGGCTCATATGTATGAGGTGTGATCATTTATGTCTCAATATATTATTAGAAACGATGTAGTAGAGGGTAGGTATTGTTGCCTTCAACGTACTTCTCCTTAAACATTTACGCTCTGATACAAAATAATACAAATCTGTATAAAAACAAATTTGTATCTGTATATGCATGGACACACAGTACGTATTTACCAGCTTTTGCTTCAACTACCAGACGCATGCGTTTCTGTGTAACCACTTTGTCAATGATAGATTTACGAAGCAAAAGACTGTAGTACACTTGCGGTCATGTAGTAAGTTTTGTCCTATCCGAAGACAACAGATAACCTCTTGCCATCTGACGGACAAAACCGACCACGCCGGTGCAAAGTGTTCTTCTCGAATAGCAAAGCTATTACTGATAAAGAAGAAAAATACGCATATTACTGTGAGTCCATTAACTCGTCGCCAGGTGGCGTAGTATAGCAAAAAATAGATTGCATGTCGATGCGATAATTCACATCAAGCTTTGATACAAAATAATACAAATCTGTATAAAAACAAATTTGTATCTGTATATGCATGGACACACAGTACGTATTTACCAGCTTTTGCTTCAACTACCAGACGCATGCGTTTCTGTGTAACCACTTTGTCAATGATAGATTTACGAAGCAAAAGACTGTAGTACACTTGCGGTCATGTAGTAAGTTTTGTCCTATCCGAAGACAACAGATAACCTCTTGCCATCTGACGGACAAAACCGACCACGCCGGTGCAAAGTGTTCTTCTCGAATAGCGAAGCTATTACTGATAAAGAAGAAAAATACGCATATTACTGTGAGTTCATTAACTCGTCGCCAGGTGGCGTAGTATAGCAAAAAATAGATTGCATGTCGATGCGATAATTCACATCAAGCTTTGATACAAAAGTCCGCAAGTGTACTACAGTCTTTTGCTTCGTAAATCTATCATTGACAAAGTGGTTACACAGAAACGCATGCGTCTGGTAGTTGAAGCAAAAGCTGGTAAATACGTACTGTGTGTCCATGCATATACAGATACAAATTTGTTTTTATACAGATTTGTATTATTTTGTATCAAAGCTTGATGTGAATTATCGCATCGACATGCAATCTATTTTTTGATATACGCTCTGACTAAAGGCGTGTTCCGATTTCTGGAATATTATTGAGCGGCTGTCTTTTACATTTTGTTGGATGTCTGTTGTACTCGTATTATAGAGATGTCGGTTTTTCGCTTCTTTTTAGTAATCGTTACTATCCGTTACTCAAACCTAGAGTTATCGTTGAATGTATTCGCTACTTTGATTCATACACATATTCCTTTTACAAAACTACAAGCTTAACGTTCGGTGCCGGCATTCATCTTATTGACGTTATTATATCACTAATCGGAATTATTTGCCTCGCAGAATTAGTAATGGTATACGTAGCTGTTTTTCACTGAATTTGCGAAAATATTAAAACAAACTGCGTAAATTTTATCAAATTGTATTATAATATATTTATTGTAATATGACGCACAATGAAATATTAAAAAATATAGGCAAACAAGGAAATAAACTTTAATACATTATATACAATGTGTCCGGGAAAATGTGGGAAATCTCTCGGATTCAGATAGAACATTAAAAAATAAGATGACAAGTTCCCATAATTTTTTTCCTAGCGGCCCTCCCTACGGAGATACGGCCTCCTAAAGGACGCCACTGGAAATCAATTTTTCTTGAATAACTTTTAAACTACTTATTATAATTTAATGAAAATTTAATATGATAAACAGTAGTAAGGACCTCTTAAAATACTGCCCTTAAATTTAAATTAGCTTGTTTAGTTTACCAGGGGCGGACTAGGTTGTACATTTTAATGCTTACATTTTTAACACCCTGTATGATAAGGAGTTAAAAAAAACAAATTTGGATACCTTGAACATTAAGCTAAAGAAAAGGTACTCTTGTTCATTGTCGATAAAATGAATCGTTTTCGAGGAAAAAAAAATAAAAGAATTAAAGTTTTGTTTCTATTAAAAAGAACCATGTTTTTTATTTTTTTTGTCTGCAACAAAGGGTGATACAAAAGTAATTCCAGGAACAAAAAAGTTTTAGTTTAGGTTATTTAATACGACAAAATTACAAAGATTCTTAGAAATGCAGTTTTGTCCCAGAAAGGCACCTTAACAAAAATTATGTTTAGAAATATACTCACTAAAGCTTGCAAAAATACCTAAATACGCTAATTAGAAATAATCAATTAAAAACTTCATAAGTGGGTTCAACATGGTCTCCGTGAACTCTGATACACTCGCGGGCACGACGAATAGAGGACTGCTGTACTCGCCACAACAACCCAGCATTGTTTCTTATCACATCACAATGAAATGTGATTCTCTGTAAAAGTTCCTCCCTAGTATCAACCGGAGAGGAATACACCAAGGTTTTGAGATGACCCCACAGGTGAAAATCCATTGGCGTTAGGTCGGGAGACCGCTGAGGCCAGGCAATGGGACCTCCTCTGCCTATCCAACTGCTTGGATAGACGTTGTTCAGGTGGTCGCGTACAGCAAAGCTAAAATGAGGTGGGGCCCCATCATGCATAAAATACATTCTTTGGCGGGTTGCAAGTGGCAAATGCTCTATTGAATCCAGAAAAGCGTTCTGAAGGAACTGTAAATAAAGTTCACCATTCAATCGTGGCGGCAATACGCATGGTCCAATCAAAAAATTGCCAATTATTCCTGCCCAAACATTAATTGATTGGAACTGATGTTGATAACGATGAACGACAGTGGCATGAGGGTTTTCATCAGCCCATACATGCGAGTTATGTAAATTTACAATACCATTTTTGGTAAACCCTGCTTCATCGGTAAAAAGAATAGTGCTAATGAAGTTTGGGTTTGTTCGTTGCTGATCTAACAGCCAGTTTGCGAACTGGATTCTACGAGGAAAATCTTCAGGAATTAGTAGATGCACTTTTTGCAGATGATAAGGGTAAAACAACTGTTCTTTAAGTACTTCATGAATTGTCGTTTTTGACGTATTAAGCTGCGCGGCTAATCTTCGAGTGCTTATTGAAGGAGTATCACCTACAGTATCCAAAATATTTTTCTCCAATTGCACCGTACGTACTGTTCTTCTCACACCAGCATCAGTACTTTTTTTCGCAAAACTTCCTAAAACATTAAAGAATGTCAATAATGTTACCTTATTAACTGGAATCGCCCACCAGTCTCTCTTAGACGTTGGTCAAGTCGCTGAAATGTTTTCTGATTTGGAATATTGCGATTAGGATATCTTTCTTCATACAACCTTCTTGTTTCCAAAGCATTGCAAGATGCAAGACCGTACATAAGATGCATATCTGCATACTCACTAAATGTGTATCCCATTATCAAATTAAATTTACCAAGATATTCAAAATTCAATAAACTAATATCGAAGTAAAGGATCAACGTGTTAACAATATGAAAGATTACAAGATTTAAAATTTACACGTCAATGCAAGATATTTAACGTTTGTAAAAACAATACGTTTTTTAGTACTGAAAACAGTTTTATTTCAGACTTTTGTATCACACTTTGTTGCAGACAAAAAAAAATAAAAAACATGGTTCTTTTTAATAGAAATAAAACATTAATTCTTTTATTTTTTTTTCCTCGAAAACGGTTCATTTTATCGACAATGAACAAGAGTACCTTTTCTTTAGCTTAATATTCAAGGTATCTAAATTTGTTTTTTTTTAACTCCTCATCATACAGGGTGTTAAAAATGTAAGCATTAAAATGCACAACCTAGTCCGCCCCTGGTAAACTAAAAAAGCTAATTTAAATTTAAGGGCAGTATTTTAAGAGGTCCTTACTACTGTTTATCATATTAAATTTCCATTAAGTTATAATAAGTAGTTTAAAAGTTATTCAAGAAAAATTGATTTCCAGTGGCGTCCTTTAGGAGGCCGTATCTCCGTAGGGAGGGCCGCTAGGAAAAAAATTATGGGAACTTGTCATCTTATTTTTTAATGTTCTATCTGAATCCGAGAGATTTCCCACATTTTCCCGGACACATTGTATAAACGTTTTGCGCCAGCATGTAACAACAGTTAAAATGTAATAAGAAATAAAATGATGACAGTTGACAGATAAAAAAAAAACATATTTTACCTTTTCATCTTTTAACATCACTGTATTTCTTGGCACTTTACTTATTTATAGGTATGCTGTCGTAAAACCTCTCATCACATTAGTTCAATTTGTACGTATATTTTTATTGTATAAATATTATATAATCTGTTGTATGTATTAGGTACAACTTAATTACTGTTACTTTACCCTGATGAAGCACACCAGTTGAACGAAATATTGCCTAAAAATAGACAGTTAAAGGAATATTTCCAACTTTCCTCAAACAAACTTTTTAACCGAGACTCCGAGATCTTATCAAATCAAATTATATTTTAAATCCCAATTGTGTATCGTGCTCGCCATTATTTAAGAAATTTAAAAGTTTTGTGGCAAATTTTTACACGCTCTGCTTTTTAGAAGCCGGAAAGGTGATGCGGCACAAAACGACTTATTACTTTTTTTAAATGCAGGTGATTATGTATGATTATGATTGTTTTAACAGCTGCGGATCCAATCTTGAGTTGATGCTCTATTACCGCATAAGTGGCTTTATTGTCCTCTTCAACATTTTTTTAACAGCAGCAATGTTTTCGTCAGTAATAGCGGTAGGAGGATGCCCTACACCTTTTTGATGCTGAACAGAATTCCTTTCACGTTCAAATTCCTTATGCCATGGGTAAATTGTAGCCAAGAAAGGTGCTTGTTCACTAAAAACTGAATCTAAACTCTCTTTGTGCTCATAAGCGCTTAAACCTCTTTTAAAATCATAATTTATTATTATTTTAAAAGAGGTTTAAGCGCTTATGTTCTCTCTGGTTAATTGCATTTTCTTTTACTTTGAACAAATAAGTAGCTGAGTTATAATGAACGTAACTTCAACAAACTAAACGTCAAATGACAGTTATAGAGTTGCGCTAAATAAACACTATAATTGTTTTTCACAGTCTATTGGATTTTCTTATTCTCAATAAATTCAGCTTATCCCTCGTATAATATATATATATATATATATATATATATATATATATATATATATATATATATATATATATACGAACATAACGATATGTACGAAAGTAATCAAACACGATTGTAACGATATTTACCGAAAATAGTTACATACGAGTGTAAGGGTATCTACTGAAAATAATCAAATATGAGTGTAACGATATGTACCAAAAGTAATCAAATACAAAAGTACCGAGTACATTTTCAAATAGGTAATCGTTACTTCGGATCCGGTCGTGTAACAAATACTAATGTACCGAATAGTTACTTCTTCGACACCACTATTGTGTCCTAATATTAGTCCTTCCAGCGCAATTTTTAATTTCGATAATAGTCAGAAATTATTGAGAAGGATTTTAAGTTAGGTGAATAAGCAGTAGATTTAATTAGGTAATCATTTTTTTGTCCAGAAAGTCTATCATACTATCTCGTATACCATAAATTATCCATATTTCGAACCATTTTCTTCGAACAGAAGCTTATAATATTCTTTCAGATATAAATTTCATATTTAATTGTCTAATAATATTAAAGTCTTTAATTACTGTTTTCGACTCTTCGCTTCTGAGGCTATCCAAAGATCCAAAGCATTTTCTTGTTCATGTTTAAGCATCCTCCAATTTTTCATAGAATTTTCGCAATTCGTTATTACTTGTAATAAGAACGATTAAATAGAACATTTACCGATTTTGACGTAAAATTTAATATTAACAATATTGCCAATACCTAAAGAAGTTTGAATCTTCTTCCATAATGCTTACACATTCCAAATTTATCTTTACAATTTCATCATTCCAAACTGGTATTCATAAAACACTAAATAAATTTTTGAACAATTTGTATGACACTACTGTAAAGTTATACATATGCTAAGTCTTAAATTTGTTAATTTTTAAAAACCGAACGAACGTCTCTGTATATTTATTTAATTGGAAATCTTACCTTTGAAAACAGGAAATTTTATTTTTAAGAATTTTCCACATTGAAACTCGAATGACGCACAAAGCCAGTAAATATTTTAGTAAAGTATATTCGCGCTTTTATCATGTAGTGTTAGATGGTAAATATTTTGGTTTTCTCATCTTTGCATTAAATATACATATTTAGATAGCAAAAATTGTATTCATCAGCCTTCAAGTTTTCCGTGCTCTAGCAGAATATTTTCAATTGAACTATTAATTGTTAATATTAAATAATGCAAAATATAAATAAAATAGAACTATTATTACGAGGGAAAGTCATTAAATAAGTCACAAACTGCTGTAGGAAAGCTGAAAATAGGAGTGAGTTGTTTCCCTATTTGTCAATAGGTGTCACCACAATCCAGCTTTATAATTCTCAAGTGACAGTTGGTGTGCGCGAACACAGGCAGTGTTAAAATGGCGACCGTGCTCGAAGATTGTACTGTGGAAGAGCAACGTGTTATTGTGCGTTTTTTCTGGGCAAAAGGACTCTCTGCAAAAGATATTCATAAGGAAAGGTAAAGCCGTATATAACTTGGTCGAGAAATTCTCTCAAGGACGCTCAAAATTTGTTGACGATCAGCGAAGTGGCCGCCCCGTTCAGATTTCGACAGATGTAACACTTCGACGGGTGGAAGAGATGATTCGAACTGACAGGCGGGTAACAATAGACAGTATAGCAACTGCAATAGGGTGTTCTCATGGTTTAGCCTACGAACTGATGCACGATCGTTTGAATTTCCGAAAAGTTTGCGCACTGTGGGTACCTAGACAACTGACCGAGGAACACAGAAGAATTCGAATGGGCTTGTCCTTGCAACACCTCTCTCGATACACAGTGGAAGGGGAGAACATGCTTAACAGGATTGCTACTGGTGATGAGTCATGGGTGCGCCACTACCAACCCGAAACAAAGCGTGCTTCAATGCAATGGAAACATCCTTCTTCGCCGTCAACAAAGAAATTTAAGTTTGTGCCCTCAGCTGGTAAGGTTATGCTTACCGTGTTCTGGGATTCTCAGGGAGTGCTCCTAGCCCATTTCCAGAACAAAAAAGAGAACGTGACTGCTGAATCATACTGTCGAGTTTTGTTGTTGCTTCGGGATGCAATTCGACGAAAACGTCTAGGCCTTCTGACGAGAGGAATATTGCTGGATCACGATAATGCCAGGCCCCATTCGGCCCACTTGACCCAGGCGAGAATTGCACAATTTAGGTGGGAACTTCTTGAACATCCGGCTTAAAGTCCCGATCTGGCCCCAAGCGACTATCATCTGTTCGGTCCACTCAAAAAGCATCTTGGCGGCAAACATTTCGAGGGTGACAACGATGTTCAACAAGAGGTACGCACGTGGTTCAGACGCCAGCCCAAACACTTTTATGCAGCAGGCATTGGGGCATTGATAAAGCGATGGGAAAAGTGTATTAATATAGATGGAGACTGTTGAAAAATAGAACTTGTTTTTGGCTAACTATTTCTCTAATTATTTTTATAATACCTTTTTGTGACCTAATTACTGACTTTCCCTCGTATATATAATAAATTACAAATTTTGAATGATGTTATGTATGGTAAAACTAAGTATTAATTCTCACCAAAATAGTCTGCCAAAATAGTCATGACTGTAAACATATTTTTTTCTTACAATTAGTATTTCGGTAATTACCCATTAATCGAAAACGTGATAATTTCGTTTGCTAAATATATTTTATGAAAATTTTGCACGCTAACAAATACTTAATGGTAATTATTGCGAATCTGTAAGTGGATGAAAATAAAATTATACGTACATTGCGTAGGCATATAGTAATATAATATACATAATGAAAATAAATATTGTGATAATTTTTTTTTTAAATAAACCTTGTTTTTATGTTTTTGTACTAACTTATAGGGATAATGGAAATAGACCAATATATGTTTTTAATCTAACCTAAAACATTGATGGGAAAAACATATCTAAGAGTTCACCTCTTGATGTTCTATAGCTTCTGAGACATTGTTATATCAACATATTTTTTTATGAGGATTAGCACATTAGTGCATTACCCTAATATACTTGGCAAAACGAAAATTTTGTAATCATCCTGGATTTCAGCAACCAATTCATGGTACAAGTGACATACGATCCCAAGTTTGGAACATTATAAATCAGTCAATTTTGAAGATAGAGCGTCGCGGGTGATACCAATCGCTTCCTTTCGGCGAGATACACTTGGGTATGTCTTAACTATGGATAATTACAAACCCGTAGAAAAGATATTTCCAAAAAAGTGCAGAAACGGATCTGTCCTTAACCTTCTAGGTACAGAATTAATGAGACTTCTTAAAAAATTAGGTTTTTCAACAATATTTTCCCAGATATTTTCAATAGATTCTCGTAGTTGTTCCCCATTAGTAAATCTTATACGAGATCTATGAATTTCCTTTGTCATTTTTTTAATTTTCTCTCAAATATTCAAACAAATTTTGATCTTGATCCGTTGATATTCTTTTAAGACCAGTTTCTCGTTTGCGACATATACTACCTTCATTTTCCTATCCTTTTTTGAACTTGTAGTACTGTAGATTTGTTCAAATGAAATTCTTCTGTGACTTGTTTAATGGTGCGACTACGTCGAACATTATTACATACATTTTCTAAAGTCTGTGGATTATTGTTTATCTCATTAAATTTTTCAATAATTCAATGCCTTAATTCATCTACGTTATTCACAGGTGTGTTAAATATTGTGTTTTTAAGATAAGGGCATAATTTAAAATCACATGGTGAGAGATCACAAGATCATGGTGGCCAGTTGTTAGGAATGTTTCTGCTTAACACTCGTTCATCAAAATATTCAGAAATTGTGTTCAGAGTTTTACGGGTACAATGAGGTGATGCACCATATTGCTGAAAATATCGTAGTTGAAGTTCATCATTATGCGGCTCATTAATAAATGGCTCCAAAATCTCTTGTTCCTTGAAGCGCTTGAAATCATCTTTCCCGACAAACTAGTTCTCATGGTAGGCGACTTCAGTACTACCGATGCATCATGTCTTAAAACGCAAATTTCAACACTTTAAATTTAAAACAATTTAATAATATCTGTAATTGTGATAATCGCTTCTTGGACCTTATTCTTTTCAATACAGGCTGTGAAATCTTAATCGAGCCTGAAACACTGCCATTTATGTCTGTTGATCCATATCATCCTGCACTTTCGTTCTTCATTTAATTTTTATCTGAAACCAAATTTCCAAAATTCCCGATTTCAATGTCTGCCCACTTCAACTTTTGTTCAGCAAATTTCAATCAACCTTCTGCTTACTGATTGGACTTTCTTGGGTGAGGTCCGTGATGTAAATACTGTGACCGCCAATTTGTATTTTTCGCTGAATAAAATATGTTCTAAATCTGTGGCAGTGACTTCAAGAAAAGGAGCTTCTTATCCATCATGGTTTACTACCACTGTAATCTCGAAATTTAAACTCAAGGATTATTATAGACCATGGTGGAAGACTACAAAGATTCCGTCTTACTACAACGAATTTAAGAGACTGAGGTTTGGCTGGAAGTTTACAATTTCTTCCGCATACAGAAGTTATTTGAGGGATGTTGAGAAATCAACAAATAGTAATTCATGCGATTTATTCTCCTTCTTTTGATACAAGAAATATTCAACTAGAATGACTGAAAAATTGAACAATAATGATGAAGTGTTCGAAGGTACACAGTTAATTATTAACGCTTTTGCATAATTATTCTTAAGTATGCAAACCTAAAGCAGTCCATGTTCTCATATTGATGAACGTAGTAATTATTTATCTTTCTCACTACTACCTGTCACTGAAGATGAGCTGATAAAAATAATGTTAACATTTCCTGAAAAGTATACGTCTGACGAGGACAAATTTCCAAGGTTTTTAATTCGTGATGTTCGTTCTTACAAAACCTTTAGTTCATATAATCAATTTATCCATAGTACTTGTACTTTTCCTGATATGTAGAAGAGAGCAAGATTATGTCTATAAGAAAGGTGATACTTCATTGCTAAGCAGTTACAGACCTATTGCTATTTTGTTTAATTTTACAAAGGGTTTCGAGTATGTCATTTATTCGCGTGTATTTTTTAATGTGAAATCTCTTCTCTCCACAAAACCTACAGTTCATATAATCAATTTATCCATAGTACTTGTACTTTTCCTGATATGTAGAAGAGAGCAAGATTATGTCTATAAGAAAGGTGATACTTCATTGCTAAGCAGTTACAGACCTATTGCTATTTTGTTTAATTTTACAAAGGGTTTCGAGTATGTCATTTATTCGCGTGTATTTTTTAATGTGAAATCTCTTCTCTCCACGATCCAGCACGGGTTTATGCCAGACATGTCCACAGTAACTAACTTAACTACCATCACGCAATATAATGAAATTCTTGCTTTTGATACAATAGGTCATTGCATCTTACTCAAAAAGCATAATTATTCTGGCATGTCTCCTAGCTTCCTGCATTTACTAGGAGGTAATTCGTTGAATAGATTAAATTTAGTTTTTTACAATGGTTATTCGTCTTACGAATTTTTAACATCGAGTGTTCCTCAGGGCTCGAACTCAGGCCATTATTATTTATAATTTAAATAGACGATCTTCTTGGTATTTTTAAATGTCCTGCATTGGTCTATGCTCATGATATCAATATATATTAGTCTACTTTTTTACGACAGTAATGTTTTGGTCTTGCAAGAGAATATCGAGGTTTTATCTCAGTGGTGTCGAAATAATAGCTTATCATTAAATATCAATAAATGTAAGGTCGTTACCTATACTATAAAAAAATTCAATCATTTCCTCATTATGTAATATTGATAAAAAAGTTTGATCTAAGACGTGTGATCTTGGTTTAATTTTCGATCAACCCCTGAGCTTTAAGGATCACATGAAATATGTTTCTACAATGGCTTGTAAATGATTTGGATTTATAATACACAGTTCCAGACAATTTAGTGACTTTAGGACTCTAAAGTTCTGATATTTCGCATTTATTTTGAGCTGTTTATAGTATTGCTCCATTGTCTGGTCATTGGAGACAAAGACATCGATCAATATTTTTGTGGAAACTGCTAAATGGTATTATTGACTGCAGCAATCTACTGTATAAACTGGACTTCTATATTCCTAGCCGTCCGGACACCGATAGCAATGTGGAAAATGTGGGTGTTTATTGGTTGTCGATTCTTACTGATGCTTTAGATTCAGCCACTGTCATTTGGATAAACTGCACCACCTTCTTTGGGATTCCAAATATAAAGAGGTCATTAAGCATTTTGTTTCTAGCGACGCTATCAAAATCTATATATGTTATCTAGACGTACAGTCTTGAATTCGTAGGCCTTTTTCTGGATTTGCCTTATTACGAAAATTTAATCCGTTGTTCGGTTTGGACGGAACCTACATTGAATATTGTACCAACAACTCTTCTGCATATTCATACGGCCAATTGAATATTATGCCTGATAAAACTTTACCAAAAAAATTAATACGAGGAAGAATTTTATTATGTTTTAAAAATTTAAATAACGCTTCTGTTTATTTTTATTCATATTTTATATTCACTTTTGCAAATAAATAAATAAATAGATATTAAAATACTTGACATAAAGTATTTTTTATAATAATTCGTGGTGAACGTAAAAAGAACACAAATATAAAACTAAGGTTGACATAAAGTATTTTTTATAATAATTCGTGGTGAACGTAAAAAGAACACAAATATAAAACTAAGGTACTTACGTTTAAATTTGTATTTAATATTGAAATGTCTTTCTATGTACGTATACATGGTATACACAACGCATACTTATTTCGCATCGGTGGCTTCTACGTACGTATACGTGTTTCGAACTCATCCAGTTCTGGTCAGCGTTCGAAGAGAAGCATACCAAATGCTTTGCGTCGCTGCCTTATACACAATCTTGTGCTTCACATATCATGAGAAAACGTCTCAAAACATCTGGCGGTTACAGTTTCCGTGGGTGGCACTGTATTTACACCTGATCTTAGTTAAACATCGATTTGCTATCTTTTACATTGAAAACTCTTTCATTTATTTAGGTCTGAATAACTTCCAATAACACATAATATTGGGCCGTGACTTTAGTACTTCTAAGTCATTGAAGCAGAAACTAAAGCTCTCCTCGAATAGCACAGAATTTTTAAAATTAAATTGTAAACAAGTTTTGTATAGTTTTTATTTGATTGAAACCGATAGCTCACAATATGTATTATAACTAACAACTTGGACGAGAGGTGTACACATTGTACACCTATTGGTATTCGAAATTCCAAATATCGCAATTGTTCATTCTCATAGCATTCAAAACCGATAATATTCTCCTTCGATAAGATGAATGGTAAACAATCTGGACCAAAAACTCGTGCGCTTTATCACTTTTATCAGATGGTTTGCGTATATGGGACATCATCACCCAACGAATCAAGCAACCCACACGAGTTTATACCATATTGTTCGTGTGTCATGTCAACTTTGCTTTTGTTCTATTCCCCAGTAGTTATAAAGCTTATTGATTTTTCCTGCACAATGGTTATATATAAATGGCCTAATTGAATCGTACTCGTACCACTACATGTGCAGTAGCTC
This sequence comes from Melolontha melolontha, assembly GCA_935421215.2. Classification (NCBI taxonomy): domain Eukaryota; kingdom Metazoa; phylum Arthropoda; class Insecta; order Coleoptera; family Scarabaeidae; genus Melolontha; species Melolontha melolontha. The sequence continues at coordinate 75,991,551 of OW285243.1, read as the reverse complement.
TCACGTACTAACAAGTTCTTGAACGTCTCTACTGCTGGTCGGGGCGAATGACAGAATTTGAAAAGTTATTAGCGATGCTAAGATATCGACGTGTACTCCTGCAATACCTTGTCGAAATTGTTTGGAAAGTTCGCCATTGTCTTCATAATTAAAAGCACAGAATAGATTTTAAAATTTATATATTATTTATGAGCGTATATACACTACCGTGCAAAATATAATTAGGAAAATACAAATGGAAGTAAACATATTAAAAATGTATATAGGCAATAGATACGATAGGAGTTTTTTATTTTATCTATGAAAACAATATTCTATCGTGACAATTTTCTTACGTCAAGTTTCTGTGAACAAAGACGTAGAAAAATTCATAACCGTATCCGACGTAACAGAAGTAATCGCACATGTAAAACTAGGAAAGTCGGCGGGCCATGACAGAATTAGGGATGCTAAAAAACTTGGGTTGTAAGGGATTAGAAATATTAACCAATAATCAATCAATCATGGAGTGGAAGCGAGGTGCCAAAGACTGGAAAATAAGAATTATCGTACCGATATTCAAGAAAGGAGACAAGCGAAACTGCGCCAATTACCTAGGCATTATATTAGAGAAAAGACTGAAAAATACAACAGAAAACCAATTAGCAGATGTGCAAAGTAGGTTTAGAAAAGGAAGATGCGCACAAGACCACATCTTTACACTCAAACAATTGATAGACAAAACAAGAAGAAGGGACACGGACTTATAGTTAGAGTTTATACATATGGAGAAGGTATTCGACAGGGTATCACAAAAAGCTATTTTGGAGGGGCTAAAGCGCAGAAAAGTAAGTGAAACACTAATAAGAGGAGTGCAAAGTCTATATGAAAATAATAAGAGCTACGTAAGGAAAAACAACATGCAATCGGAAACTTTTGACATAAGCGACGGTTTAATACAAAGAGGTGTATTGAGCTCAACACTATTCATACTGGTATTGGATGACGTCATCAAAATGATACAAACCAGGACCCCTAAAGCACACTTAGGGTACAGACGACTAGAACCGGTTCACTTTTCGGAGTGTGCATTTGCAGACGACCTGTTGATAACTGCACCTACTGAAAGATACCTGCAATTAAACCTTACGATATGGGAAGAAGAACTTCTGGAAAAGAACCTAATGATTAATAAGGGCAAAACAAAGGTAATGGTGATAGGAAAGGAAAACAAAAGAATCAAAATAGTACTGGGACAATTCAGCAAGTCAATTAATACAAATACCCTTGAGTAACACTTGAAAGAGAGGGAAATATGGAAAATGGAGTAAAAGAAAGAATAAACAACGCAACAAAGGTATATCATACTCTGAATAGAGCATTAATAAGGAAAAGAGAAATTAGTAGGAGAACAAAACTCACTGTTTACAAAACCATATGTAGACCTATACTGACCTATGGTAGTGAAAGCTGGGTGATGAATGCCGCGCAGAGGAGTAGCTTACAAGCCATTGATATGAAGTACCTTCGTGCAGTCAAAGGAATTACACGCAGGGGCGCAATTTAGAAACGATGCCGTAAGAAAGGAATTGGGGATCGAGTCCATAATGAATGCCACTGAAACGAATCAGCCGAAATGATTTGGCCAACTCACCCAAATGACGGAAGATCGACAGGTGAAACGTATATGGGCAGCAAAAGTACATGAACAAAGGAGAAGAGCAAAACGAAAGAAATCATGGAACAACGAAGTAGCTAGAATACTAAATAGGGGAAATAGAAGCTGGAGAGAAGCAACAGCACTGGCCAAGAACAGAAAAGCATGGACTAAGTTTGTGCACGGGCATTTATAATATAAGACTAACCATTAACTTTACGTACACCTTACACCTCAGGGTAAAAGGTTATGTATGTATGTATATAAGTTTCTGTAACATTTTATAGTGTCATCTCCAAGTTTGATTCGAATCGCTTGACATTTGTTACTTTTACATTCATTTAAAGAAGAGAAAATTAATGATTTGAAATTTGAACGCAAAAGCGTCTTAAAATTTCTGGAAGCACAAACTGAAGAAATCATCAACAAAGTTGAACATTTGGCGTTGATTGACTGTCGAGCAAAAGTTTAAGCCATTACTAGAGAAATAGGATTATCAGAAACGAGTGTTTCTAAGTTTTACACGAAGATTTAGGAATGAGCAAAGTTTTGGCACGATGGATTCTCAGGCTGCTCAGTCCCGAACAAAAATTGTGTAGACGACAAATTTGTGAAATGAATTTGACTGTTTTATCTCAAGATGAAGACTTCTTCTTAAATAGAATTATAACTGGGGATGAAACTTGGGTACACCACTGGGACCCTCATGAAACAAGAGTCCACGCAATGGATTTATAAGGGTTATTCACCGCTCAAGAAGGCAAAAACGCAATTTTCTGCGGGAATAGTGATGGTCACAGTTTTTTGGGTCGCGGAGAGGTTTCTCTTAATTGAGTATATGTTAAAAGGTACTGCAATAAATGGAAATGTCTCCGAAGATACAACTAAGAGTTTGAACACAGCTATGCGCGAAAAAAGATCCCACAATTTTGCTCAGAAAATTCTGCTTCTGCACGACAACTGCAGGATGCATAAGGCATATTGTTCAAGCAGTAATCACTGAATGCGGCTTTGAGGAATTACAACATCCACCCTACAGTCCTGACCTCGCCTCCTGTGAACATTATCTCTTTCCAGAATTAAAAAAAACAGTTGAGCAGGGGTCGTTCTTTTATCGAATGTCGACGTGGAAAATGTTGAGGGGTCGTATTTTCCGAAATTACTAGAAGAATTTTTTCCGAAGGCATAACGTTATTAAAGAAACGTTGGAATACGTGTGTCAGTGTTAATGGTTTTTACGTTAATTTTTTTTTTTAACGTTTCTTTCATAACTAGGTAGCTAACATAAAAATTCCCCTCGTATATTCAATTATGTCGAATTAGTTTATGCCGTAATAGTGTATTTAGGAATAAGTACGGAGATTGAGAAGGCCATATCATATTTTTTAGTATTCCCTGTTCTTTTTTGCTTTATGTAATCCTGACATAGTTTCGAACACATTCTGAATTATCTTTTTGCAAAACGCAATTGACACCAAGTCTTGTTTTTCTTGTAGACACAGTAATCGTTCAAAGCCTGACCCTCTTTTGATCAATTTTGCAAATTGAACATGTACTGAATCTCTTTCAAACCATGACATCAATGTGAGGATATCCATAATTTAGCCCTTAAGATCTTGTGTTTCAATTTGTTCATCGATAGCACACTTTTCCAGTCATTAGTAATCAATACATGTTGTCGTTTTTTCCCATGCCAGCGGGTTTGTTAATTTTTTATGTTTTAGGAATTAACCTAAGCAAATACTTTCGTCAAGCAACCTATATCGACAAATATACTTGTGCTTGATTTAAGTCTGCCACAATTCTTTGAGTTATGTTTGGTCTATTTCATTAACTTGTAACTTCAATAAACTAATATGTTTTTGTAATTATTTTGTCTTTTTCTCCGCTTATAGTATTTGTTGCACACCCGCGTAGTATAATTCACAAAAAATATTAATAGTGAACCTGTATTTGTGTTCTTCACACCAGATTTTTAATAATATTTTATATTATTAAAAATACCTTTGTATTATACAAAACTGGTGGGGTTTACCTACTCATGCACGTTTCAATTATTCTGATACATTACACATGCGGTTAGTCCGTAGTATGAGTGAAGACACAAACAAAATGCAGTTTCTAGAGAGATGGCTATGCCACCTTTGGAAGGGCTTCGTTGGTTCGCATTGGTTATGTGGACAGGGCGAGGTACTTCAGCTGTCTGACAACAGGCAGCCCTGAATTTACTTCTACGCTCGGTCTGGATAATTTCTGTGATATGGTGATGTGGTTCTTTTTTGTGAATGTGTCTGAAGATATCCTTTCTCCAGCAGGGGCGTACCGATGAGCCTGTAGAAAGGCGAAATACGTATCTACGTCTCTGTGGAGGGATATGTTCGGACACGTTCACAAAAATATTTATAGTGAACCTGTATTTGTGTTCTTCACACCAGATTTTTAATAATATTTTATATTATTAAAAATACCTTTGTATTACTAAATTACCCTTACAAAAAGGTTGTGTTTATGTATGACAATACGTTATGCACGTATAAAGCATTTGTTACAATATGGAACAGACATGTAAATAATTTACATATCTGTAACTGTACACATGGATAATACAGTGTACCGTTACAGATATGTAAATTATTTGCATGTCTGTTTCATATTGTAACAAATGCTTTATACGTGCATAACGTATTGTCATACATAAACACAACCTTTTTGTATATTTACCGCCATCTGGCTCGTTGGTAATGGACTACACCGACATACGTATTTTTTCGTTCCTGTAATAGCATAGCTATTCGAATGGTCCCCTTCCGACATAGTCTCTTTCGTCCGTAAGATGTCACTTATTAAATAGTGTCACCTTATAGGACGAAACTTGCTTTATCTTTGTGGGTGATTTCAGTAAAATATAAATACAGATACATATAATCATTTGTTTAATTGATTTGTATCAATTTATATACATTGCTTCACTAGCTTGACTGATGACGCCTAGCTGGCAGAAACATATGTATTAAGCAGAAGTAAATGCTGAAAATACGAGCTGTATTGTCCATGTGTACAGTTACAGATATGTAAATTATTTACATGTCTGTTTCATATTGTAAATTACCCTTGTCAAATACTATGTTTTACTCAAATTATTGTGTTTCAAATTTTAAATTATGAGTGATTAAAATCGATTCGCAATTTTCAAGTGTAGTTCATTCAGTAGGACACATATGATATCATCATGTTATTAAACTTTTTGTGCCTCTAGCGTATGAAAAGATACGACGCTATATTCAGACATTAAATCGCTATATAATTACAAAATATCAAATAAGTCGTATGTTTCCATCATATATTGTAACAGCATCTGTAATTTAGGCATTGAATAGCAGCAAGAGCAATTAAATCGGATGTAAATGACAGGAAATACTTTCTGAGTATTACAATGTCTAGTTAACCTTTGCTTATTTCGAAATGACAATGAATATTCCACCTTGCTTCTTTTTAATTATGTACATCGAAAATTTGGTCGTCTCGGAAATTATTGATCAAATCATTCATGTTGTTTACACCTTGATTCCTTTCTTTCTCAGAAATATTGTTTAGTAACGTGAATGCATTATTAAAAATTGAGGCGCTTATAGAAACCATGATGCGTAAAATATGTTTTAAAGGAACTTTTATTCTTCGTACTCTGCTACAATTCTTTTAACGCTTGAACTTAATTCGTTAACTTTCTTATTTAAAATATGATTTAAGAGTGACAGTTTGATAGGTAGACGCTAATAAATGAAATATTTTATAATGAAAATTTAATATAGACTGGGTAAATACATTTTTAATCCATTGCACCCTGAAAAAAATCATATTTTTGCTTATATCATGTTGATGCAAATGTTTGTAGCACTAGTTTCCAGGATGAAAGTGCCTAGAAAAAAAATGTTAGGCATACGTCAAAATTATTTTAATGTTTTAATTTTTCGAATTTATGCTTAGATTGTATTAATTATTGGCAAAAGAAGATGGAAATTCAAATAAAAAAAAAACACTTTCCACATTTCCTTTTGTTCGAGTTCAACAGAGGAATTATTGCATTGTAAACCGTTAAAATCTTTTGTGCCCTTTACGGAGTACAGCATGGAAATGGTTTTCTCGATTTAAAGAGGGTCATTTTGACATAAACTATTTTCAACGTTCAGGATGAGTTATATTCATCGTGAACTCTGTTCTGTTTATGGTGAAAATGTCATGAGTGACAGTATGGTTAGAAGATGGTGCCGTATTTTTCGAGAAGGACGAACTAATATCCATGATGAATAACGAAGCGGAAAACCAACTGTTGCGACAAATGAACTTGAGGGTAATGTAGAAGAAAAAATTCGTGAAAATCGGCGACTTACAATCACAGGACTTTTCCCTCTCAAAGTTCACGTACAGTTTTGTAGGAGGTTGTTACTAAACATTTTGGTTATCACAAATTTTGTTCACGATGGGTGCCAAAACTTTTTACCGAAGACCATAAAACAAAGAGAATGGGATCGGCACTAACTTTTCTGACACGTTATCATGTTGAACGTGAAGATTACCTCAGGCATATCGTAACAGGTGATGGGACTGGGCCGCCTATGGCAACGTTCAGACGAAAAGACAGCCAATGCAGTGGGATCGCTCTAAGCGCTTATGAGGAAACCTTTAAAGTGCCACCAAACTAACGACTACCGTCTCGTCCCTAACATGAGGAAATGGCTTAAGAGCCAACTGTTTGAGAGCAATGAAGAGCTGCAGGACAGTGTTACAGCATGGTTTAATTCGCATGCGGCGGAGTTCTATGAAGAGGGCATTAAAAAGCTGGTTCATGGCTATGTCAAATGTGTCAATCTTAATGGCAACTATGTAGAAAAATAGCTGAAAGTAGTAGCTTTAAGTCGTATATAATAAAAAGTACTTCATGTATCGGTCTTTTTTTTAATAACCAAACGAAACTTACTTTACTAATCATCCTCGCATTAAAATAAGTATATAGCAATGAATGTTTATCGCGTGCGTGGTATTTAAGTGGTTTAAGTTTCCAAGATTATCGAGAAGACGTTGCAGATGACGCCTGGGACGCCCTTTCACGCTAAAAACGGATGGTAATATTAAAAAGGTCGGTAATGTGATGATCTGACTGCCGGTTAACTATTCGTGCAATTGCTGAAACTGTAGGAATTGACAAGGAATGCGCATGACAAATTTAAACATGCCTAAGCGTGTGGGAGAATGGTGCCGAAAATTTTCACAATCGAGCAAAAAGAAGCTCATGAAAATATTTGCACTGACACTTTAAGTGCCGTTGAAAATGACTCAAACGTCTTGGAAAGAATGATAACATGTTAAAATGCATTTTGTTTTTTCACCTATGATCAAGAAACTAAGCGTCTATCAATGCGTTGGAAGAGTCTAACATCACCAAAACCTAAAAAAGTGCGAATGAATGAGCATATCATAATTCAAAGTTTTGATGATTGTTTCGATGTCCATGAGGTCGTGTACCTTAACTAGGTACTCCTGAAGGTCAAACTGCTAATCAGCATTACTACTTTGAGTTTCTTACCCAACTCCGTAAGAAAATCAGAAAAAAAAACGTTATGGGTTCTTCATTAAGGCAACGCACTGGCGCACACTGTCAAGACATTTGTAGTCAAGTATAACATCCCAAGTGTTGGGACCAGTCGAATAAGATGACCATCCACCTTATTCGCCTGACCTGGTATCATGTCACTTTTATCTCTCCCCAAGGTTAAATCTGCATTAAAAGAAACAACGAGTTCAGATCCCTGTAGCTGTGAAAGAAAAGGCGACGCACGGAATGAACGAAGTCACAGAAGAAGAAGGCACTGTTTTGCAGAATAGTAAATTCGAATTGAGCAGTGAGAGATAGAAGAGGGATGTATCAGGAGATAATAACTAAATATGTAAAAATTTAAAATATGTAATACTTATTTGTGTCACAAGAGATGTAAGTGTAATTTTTCGGTCGAGGATATAAGTTTGTAAACCGAGGCACAAGCCAAGGTCTACAATATATCCAAGACCGCAAAAGCACTTACATACCGAGTTTCATACAATATTTTTCCTACTACGACTATAATTGTCAAACTAGTAGGTGTGTAAGATGCTATGTACTTATGTATAACCAGTATTGTATAACTATCACAATGGAAGTAAAGTGATACAAATAATATTATATATTTATATAATATATAATAGTATTTATAATAGTATATATAATAGTATTTCATCCACCTGATGAAGCCATTGTATGGCGAAACAATATTGTAGTGGTATTTACAATAAAAGAATTTTTGAAACTAGAAGTTTAATTACTTATTTCTTAGCGTGATACAAGTAAATTCATAAACAGATCACATATTAAATATTAAAATTATTGTTCATCGATGTCAACAGCCATAAACCATGTGTGAATATGTGTGAAGTAGTTGTGAAGTCAAAGAGGCAGCTGATTTTGCTTGTAGGTCTTTGTTACCAGTTTATATTGCAATTATCTCATGCATAAAAATTTCAAACCTTTTTTTACTCTGTCATCTGTCACTGACAAATCTAAAATCAAATTAGTTACCTCCCTAGAGAGGTAAGTGAAATATTATATCCCGCTGTCAAGGGTTACAAACGTACATAAGTCGTAAGTAGCTGTTACTTCCCTCTAAACAGAGCAATAAGAGCCAACTTGCAAAGTCGGTAGTAAAAAATTTAATACCATCAGTCCCATTATTTTATAGCCACACCTCGTATAATGCAGGTATTTTGACTATACAATCTAAGGTAAGAAAAAAATCTTTGTAATCTTTTGCGTATCTACACAACAGTGGGAATGTGACGCGATCATTACGGTTAAGTTCACCCATACCGCTGTAGTCAATAATAGCCTGGGATTTCTTCCTGATTGTACTGTCTCAATGCTTCTAATAATGTTCAATTAAAATATGCAAATATTTTGCTATTCATAAGAAATTCTGCAACTTATTTCTTCAAAGTAGATTATCGAAAGAACGTTATTTTAACATACTCTATATTACTTCTATTGCCTATACCTTGCAACGTCTGCATAAATATATTAGAAATGAATTTCCAGGTGTACGTTCGTTAATAAATGCTGGAAAGAAAATATGAAATAGAATATCCTTATGTAAAGAAAAATATCCAGCTCTTTCATTACCTCCTCTTTACATTATTTATTAACAATTAATAATTATTAACACAAATTCCTCAGTCACATATTATTTAAATAAATAAAATAAAAAGATGTGTTTTATAAATCTATCCATAGAGAAATTCTTACAGCTAGGATACTTTAAGCAACTACGCTAAAAATAAAGTGATACTTCAAGTTTGTATAGTTGTCTATTGTATCCTTTTCTGCGGGTGCTCCATTTATTACACAGGCCTGCAAATTTGGAAGGCATAAACGTCCCCTTTTTAATGATTTACTTTGCAGTATTTTAATGCGCAGATTACGAATATGTCTTCATCACGTCCAGATTTTTCAGACTAGACGTAGAAAGAAAATTAAAAAAAAAACGCCTTTACTCAGAAAAAAAATTTATTGAAAAAGTATACTTAATTCTAGAACTCAAAAACTGTTGAAATTTGATAAACAATTACTTGTTTATTGTGTAAACATGTCACTTGTCTTTGTGAAGCTGTGTCCTTTCTTCTTAGAAGCTTCTATTTTGAGATTTTCTCTTAAATTTTCTTTTTGGCTCATCTCGCCTCAGCAGCCAACAGTAGTCCGTGAACATGTTTGTATTCCGTCTGTTCTCTTTTCCATATCTTTCAAATCTTAATGATATCTTTCACCTTGCTTATCGTTAGCGGCTACTAAATTTTCCGGAAAGTAGTCAATGTGCGAATTCAGGAAATGAAGTTGAATGCTCATATAACAGCCCATTAAGCAAAAGCAATTATATTCGCCACTATTCTTTATAATCGGGGTTTTTATTGTTCCCAAAGACATTTTTCACCACCTTCTTAAAAGATTTCCATTCTTCTAACTCAATTTGACCGAGTTTTTCGTCGAATTTATCATCCTTCATTAATTTTCTTATATCAGGGCCAACAAAAATTCCTTCTTTCAGTTTAGTGTCTGACAATGATGGGAAAATGGTATGCAGATATTGAAACCTTCTCCTTTATTTAAAGCCTTCACAAACTGTTTCATCATATCCAGCTTAATGTGTAAAGGATTTCAAATTCCTATTACTTCCCCAAAAAAATTAATTCGCAGAGTTCATTGTCCAACTTAAATCACCTATTTTTATCGTAATAACGATGTATTACTTATACTAATTATGTAGTATTTAACAAATTATGACTCGGAATTTAATTTATTAATTTTTAACAATTAGTTAGAACTTGTTTCAAAAAGTTGTATCCATTTTTGAATTCAACCCTCCGGGCAATTTTAAGCAAAATTTAAAATGCTAAATAAGAAAATGACATGATGATTTTTTTGGCTATTTTTCTCGCAATCAGCGCAATAAAAATGATCGGAAACGCTACTCAGATCTGAAAGGGGGAAACCATTGTAGGCCTGTGTTATCAATTGGGCAGGACAACAGAGTGATGATATTTGTACCATATGAGCAAAAATTGTTTAGATAAGGGGTGGCCATGGCTGGGAAGATCACTCACTGTCTTCGATAGGTTCAGCCTGTTGTTGATTCTACATGTAGGTTGAATGTCAGTTTCGATTTGAATTTTTATTTGACATGAATTAAATGTCAGTTTCGATTTGAAGTTTTATTCGAGATGATTTAAATGTCAGTTTTTTTAACTAACATAACCAATATAATCACAACTACTTCAAATCAAAACTGACATTTAGTTGGCAGCAGCAAGCTGAACCGATCAAAGACGGTGATCCTCCCAACCATGGCCAGCTCTTATCTTAATTATTTTTTGCTGATATGGTATATATTACATACTATTGTAATGGGTGTTTTTTTTTGCTTAAATAGAACTTATGAAAGCATTAATTGTCAAACGGGCTGTCATATTGCGTTCATATTTTGACATATACGATCAGTATATTCTGGTAAATCATCATTGAATGCATTCACACTTGAACAGCGCTACAAAATTATCCAAATTTACTTTGAAAATTAGTCGTCAATTCGCGCAACTTATAAATAACTTCGTGATTTTTATGGCGCACATAATCGTTCATCTAAGCAAGCCATGGGTCAAACTGTGGATAGATTTTGTACCACACATTCTCTAAATAATGCAACAACACTAGCAGACCGAAGGAAGAGAATATCGCCGGTGGAAACGTAAGTGTGAAAATGATTCAAATTTACCAATTCGTCCTCGGTCGCAGGAATTGGGGCTCTGTCCATCCACGATATGGAAAATTTTGCTTAAAAATCTAGGCCTACATCCATATAAGATGCAGCTGGTATAGAAATTAGTGTCACAAGACCAACATATGCGTTGTTCTTTCGCCAATTAAGCCCTTGAGCAATTGGGAAACCCATTGTTTTACTGCAAAATTATGCTCAACGATGAGGCTCATTCTTGGCTGAACAGATTTATTAATTAGCAAAATTGCCGCATATAGAGTGAGACAAACCCACAAGAGATCCTACAGACTCCATTACATTCAGAAAAATGAACAGTTTGGTGCGATTTACACGCTGGTCACGCATCATCGGACCTTATTTCTTCAAAAAAGAGGCTGTAGTTCGCATTACGTTCAATGGAGATTGTTACTGTGCCATGGTAAATGATTTTTTATTTGAAAAATATGGTTGATATTGATTCGGACAAGATGTGGTTTCAACAATATGGCGCTATGTGCCAAACGGCGATCGCATCGGATTGAAAGCAAGATTTGACGATAAGTTGATATCGAGAAATAAACTAGTCAATTGGCTTCCGAAGTAGTATGATTTGGCACCCCTCGATTATTACTATATTATTATTACATATGGAGCTACTTGAAGTAACTGGTTTATGCTGATAAACCAACAATAATTGACGAATTTGAGAACAATATTGTGTTCATGTTATCTGTGATATACGGCCAGCACTGCTCGAAAAAGTGACCCAAGAATACCCTTTGTTAAGAACAGCTGTAGTGGCCATATACCCGAAACAATTTTCCAATTTTAATGTTAATGCCATGAATTGATCTTTCGAATAAAAATATATACACAAATACTTAATATGTTTACATGTCGATGTGATATTTTTTGGTATATTGGACCATCTGGCTACGAATGAAGACTACACAATTATACGTATTTCTTTCTCTCCTAGAAACAGCTTAGCCGTTTCTTTTTACCTGCGGACCTTTTTTGTCCGTCAGATGTCACGAGATATATTTCCCAGCTGATGGTATAAGATTGTGCTTATCTTGCGCAAATTTAAAGACGTAACTTCATAACTCCACTGAAGATATGGTTAGATCGAAACACATGTGTCTGATTGTTGAAGTGACCATTGGTTGAATATTTTGTGTATATCCATGTATGCAGATATGTTTTTAACATATTTGTATTAATTTGTATTCACAAATACTTGTTTACACATCGTTACGCTATTTTTTTATCAAAAATATTGATTAAAATTTCAAGGCTTTATAGTATTTTTTTAAATTACAAGTTCTATAGAACTTGAAAACAACCACACACTATTAACAACGCTATGTACCTGATAGTAATACGGATAAAATATAAAATCGCTTTCACTGCTTGTTACTTGCAAACTAGAAGGAACGTTTTTTATTTTATCTAAAAAGATACATTTGTTTCAGATACGAGAGACTTTTAAGGAGAGCAAAGGCGGAGGATTTAACGGAAGTTTCCGGAATAGGATGTCTTTATCAAAGTGGGGTCGACAGGCTTGGTAGACCTGTAGTAGTTTTCATCGGTAAATGGTTTCCTTTCAACAGGATCAACTTGGACAAGGTAAGAAAATTATATTGTCAACATACGAGGATGTATTGAAAAATTCTTAGCCTCAAACAAAATTTGAAAGGCAAAATTTTTTATTAATCAACATACTCTACTAATTGGATACATTTATTACAACGAACCTGCAACGCCTCTAGACCTTTCAAAAAGAAATTTTTATCTTGCTTTGCAAACCAGACCTTTAAATTTACGACCTTTTAATTTTTTTTTCAATTGTGGAAAGACATGATAGTCGAACGGAGTCAGATCTGGTGAATAAGGCGGGTGTTCGAGTAATTAGCACCTTAAATCACGAATTTCTTGCATGGTAACATGCGATTTGTGTGCAAAGGGCATTGTCCTGCAGAAACAAAACACCTTTGGATAACTTTCTGCGTCTTCTCTCCATAATTTTTTAGAGTGGTCAGTAGCGTCGAATAATAATTCCCAGTTATTGCTCTATCCTTATCCAGAAAATCAATCACGATTACTCCATGGCAATCCAAAAAAAAACTGAAGCAAGAACAGTTCCAGCAGATTTTTGAACGCAAAATTTCTTAGGCCTTGAAGAACCAGAGTGTCTCTATTCCATCGATTGTTGCTTTGTTTTTGGGTCGTAGAAATGCACCCAAGTTTCATCCATAGTAACAATACGGCTTAAAAAGTCTACATCACTTTCAAACCGAGTACAGACTGTAAGCGATGCTTCCACCCTTGCACGCTTCTGGTCAACATTCAGACATTTTGGGATCCATTTTGCAGAAATTTTTCTCATATCCAAATCGACGTCAACTATATGATGGACGCGTTCATATAAAATATTCAGTGCTTCAGATATTCGTCTTAGCCCAATTCGACTGTCTGATAAAATCGTGTCATGAACTGCATCAACATTTTCGGGGACGGACACAGAAACTGGCCTTCCCGATCGGTGTTCATCTTCAATGGAAAATTTACCCCTTTTGAAGCTTGCAATCCAATTTTGCACTGTGGCATACGAAGGACATTGATAGCCAAGGGTATTAAACATATCTTCGTAAATCTGCTTACCTCTTAACCCCTTCAAATACAGGTACTTAATGATGGCTCCATACTCCAATTTTTCGATTTTCACAATTTCGGTCGACAACCTTTTCTTCAAATTTTATTGCGCAACTTTGGTTTGACTTTTTGACGTGATACTTTACACTGACACTTCTAATATGATATTTTTCGTTGCTATGGTATCGCAAATTTTTTTTTTGTACACGGAACCGGTCTAGAATAACTAGATACCAATACCGTCACGTCTATTTTAATTAAACCAATTTTCCATAGAATACATTTTGTATTCCACTGTTCTTGGCTATATTCAAATAGTGCTAATTATGAAAACGTCCCTTTTATATAATTCACGTATAGATATTCATATTATATGGAAGTTAAAAAATTAAGCGGTTTGACATCTATACGCTATACCACAAAGAAATAGACAAATTACGACCAAATCATTGTGAACGGTTCTTACAACAATAATAATATTGAAGGCTTAACTGGTATGTTTTTATTTCATAGGAAATGTTGCAATTTAATTGAAAGGTTATGTTGAATATATTTTAACCTTATAGAAACCTACGTAAAATTTCATTTTTCTTGCAATTCCATATAGTACTGCAAATTGTGAATAATTAAAGCAATTATTTCAAATGAATTGAAAAATCATAATGAATAGAGTTAGGATTTTATGTAAATAACATATTTTTTATTATTATAAATATCACCCCAAAAAGCACCCCATTCATTAGTTTATAAGATAAGCAATCAGATGAGAAGTGAAATCATATAAAGAATATTGTATTAGATTTTTCTGATTCAGCTGAATCAATCAGCTCAATCATTATAAAATCCAAAAGTTTATTCGAAACACGCGAAATTCTAGATAAGTTGACGTATATTAATGCCCATTATAGTTTTTTAAGTGGATTAATTAAAAAATTAGAGACTGACCAAATATCTTTATTACAGTGAATTTCTATTATAGAACATTGAAAATTTACTGAAGAATGTTCCAGGTTGAACTGGTAAAGTTATATTAGATACATTTTTTAGTGTTAAAACAAAGAATGATAGGTTTCAAAAGTTAACAGAAATATCAAAGATTTTATCATTATCATTAAGTTCAACTGTTAAAGATAATAATTTAAATTTAGGCCACGGACATCTGGCGTCATTAAAATATACACCTATCACTTCAGTTGTCGAAAGAACGTTTTCAACATATAAAAATATTTTAAGCGATAGAACACAAAATTTTAGTGTCGAAAATATAGAAAAGCACTTAATTATTAATTGGTAGAATAATAAGTTTAGTAGATCGTATTGCGAAGAATAGTTATTAATAATAACAACTATACATAACGTGTGTTCATTTGGAAAGTCAATCTAGGTTACTTTGAAATTTTGTTAGAATAAGACGCATATATACTGTATGACATGGAAACTGCAACACCAAGAAGGGGTGCGAATTTTTTGACCAAACTTGGTAGAAACGTATAACTATTCAAAGGCCATAATTGATTAAAATTTCAAAGAAAAAAAACAAAAGACTAACACAATTTAACATAATTTTTATTAATAATGTGTCGAGCCGCCCCTATTAGTTACACACTCCCTCACTCTTCGTGACATTGATTCGACTAGGTGGTCGATATCCTCTTGGGGTATGGAGTCCCAAGCAACCTGTAATTCATGCCGGAGAGCTATTAGTGTCTGCGGGGGATTGGCTAAATTCATAAGTTCTCGTCCCATAATGTCTCACACATGTTCTATTGGCGAGAGGTCGGGGGATTTGGGTGGCCATGGCAAGATATTGACATGAGCCTCTTCCAAGCGATTTATAGAAATTCTCGCTACGTGGGGAGGGGCATTATCCTGCTGGAAAAGTGGGTCTTCGAGCATTTGAAGATATGGAAGAATATGGGGTTCTACCACCTCAGCAATGTAACGCTGAGCGTTCATGGTGGCTTGGATGAACACCAACTGAGACCTACTCCCATATGCTATAGCACCCCATACCATAACACCCACAGCTCGATGCACATGCCTTTCAACGGAAAACTAAATATCACTACGTTCCCCTCGTCTTCGTCTGACCCTCATACGGCCATCATGCATCCCTAGACAAAATCGAGATTCATCACTGAACACCACCTTATGCCACTCCACGATCCAATGCATTCGCAATCTACACCACTCCAAACGTTGCTGTCGGTGTTGAGCCGTAAGTGGTAACACAAGATGTGGACGATAAGATTGTAAGCCCAAACCCCTAATTCGGCGATAAACGGTTCGAAGGGTTACAGGACGACCTTGATTACCTAACCACACGTCAGCAATTGATCTGGTACTGGAGAACCTGTCTCTTAGTGCCATTAGGCGAAGGCGGCGGTCCTGTATCCCATTAGTTCTTCTTCGGCCTCCGGTTCCTCTTCGGCGTCTTTCCTGACCCTCCCTAGTCCATGACTGATAACAGCGCATAATGGTGGATTGGTTCCGATTAAGGCGATTTGCAATTTCCCTGTATGAAAAACCACCTTCTCGCAAACCAACAATTCGACCTCTGTCGAATTCGCTTAATTGGCGATAATTTCCACGTTGCCGCACTCTAGGCATAATAAAACTCTCTAAACACGTTAAACAAAGGTATAATAAGACAAAACCGTTGAAATAAATTTGAAACAAACAATAAATACACCACACATTAATGTCAGCGAAAACTAGTGAAGCGAAGTGTCAGAAGTGCCATGACCACTTGATATATCGCAACAAAATTTTAATCAATTATTACGTTTGACTAGTTATACGTTTCTACCAAGTTTGGTCAAAAAATTCGCACCACTTCTTGGTGTTGCAGTTTCCATGTCATTGAGCATATATTAGTATGTGTTTGTTGTTCCGTAAACGTAAATCCAAATGATATTTGATAATGTCAATCACAAATATCAGTTAGTGCATAAAATAATCGTGCGTCGATTTTAAAGGGATTTTAAAGTGCGTTGATCTTGAAGGACAACATTTTCAACATTTGTTATAGTTTTCAATAAATACCTATTATTTGTTATTTATTTGTATGTATGAAACTGTCAAAATATACGACTTCGTAGGTTAAGTAGTAAATTTTAATTTACGACATACTTAAAAATGTTCTCAGTAAATCACATGCTACTAGATTGACTTTTCAAATAAACACTTGTTATAATTCTATGGATGTTATTTAATAACATAATAACTTATTGTGTTATTAAGTAACATCTATAGAATTATATGTATATAGCTATTAATTGTAACCTTTTACCATATTATTATGCAATGTTTTTATCATAAATTATATAATAAATAATAATAATAACTTATGATGCATAAATGTTAATTTAGACTACTTTTTGTTCTTTTACTAATCTTTCCTTGATTTCCAGTAAGCGAAATACATTAAAAATAAAGTGAATAGAAATGCATAAATGGAAAAAATCAAGCATATATTTGACATATTTTTGGGAAGAACGTGACATATTTATACGCATATTTAAAGCATTTCTTGTGCATAAAAATCCGAATTTTAATAATGAAGGATTTATTTGTGAAAGTACATGGCATATAGGTATTATTGATTATCTCTCAGGCTAAATGTAATTGTAATATTACAATCAATAGAATATACATGGAAGTATTTGTGAGGAGAGCTCATAATATTCATAATTGCTTTATTTTCATTTGAAGCGTAGGCTCTTAAGCTAAGTGGTTGTAATATCACATTCAGTAGAAAATAAATGAAATAAATCAGTGAAGAATTTATTTGTTAGAGCACATGACATGTAGGCATATTGTTTTATTTCCAATTGAATCATACTTTTAAAGCGAAAAGCAATTGTAATATCTTTTATTTAAAAATAAATACATGTACATTCACAAATTCCATTCAGAAACTAAATTTACCTATGGACATTAGTACATCAAGCACTACACGAACATAATGGACATACAGGGTTAGGAAAATGTATGGACCCATTCGAATATCTTTGAGCCATATCAAAGATATTCGAATGGACTTTACACAATTAATTAAATGTAAGTCGGGGATTCGATGAGTTTATTTATATCCGAATCAGACTTCCGGTTTAGCCGGAAACGATGTTAACTTTTTATTTTAATTGAAACACCCTGTATATTTTTACGAATTTCAATAGAGCCCTGCTCTGGGAGTTCAGCAATAATAAGGTTTGGCACCTTTTTGTTCAACAACGACAAAGATATTTCATTAAAACTGATATTTTCATGTTTAGTCATTAGTAGAATAGACCAATTTCCGCCAATTACGCGCCATGAGCGCCGGTAGAATATACGATAGAATAGGGACGCAACATGAGCTTGTTACCGATATAAGTATAGAAGTAGAGACATTTATTCTATCAGAAATAATTAAATATACATTTGGTTTTCTGCTATTAAAGTAATATGCATAAACACACGAAAAATAAGAATAGCACATATTATAGCAGCATATATATATCACATCGGCACACATGGCGCGCACGGAAATTGGTCTGCTCTAGTCATTAGTCATGTTTATGTTTAGTAAACCATGGAATTTAAATTCAGTAATTGACTTGAACTGTCAGAATTAACTTTATAGACGTCCAAATATTAATACTGAAAAAGAACGTATTGAAATTCTGATGATGATTAGTTTTGGTGACCGTGTCAGAACTCATAAAGAAGTGTGCGATTTATTTAATAATTTGTATCAAGATCGGCATCCAATATTACGAACTGTAGTTGGTCATATTTTGAGAAGGTATAACTTGACCGGAAATATTTAGAAATTTACCGAAAAGCAAACGACCACAAGTCGCAACTAATGAAGTTACTGAAATTACTCAAGATATTGCTATAGCCATTGAACTATAGTATATAGTTCAATGGCTATAGCATTAGAAGAATTTCTACAAACTTCTACTACATCCCTCGCACTAAACTATGATATAAGTTTCCGATCAGTAGCCAGAATATTGAAACACGAAAAATATCATCGGTATAAACCACATTTAGTGTAAGAATTATTGGACGGGCGAAAAAGTCGTTTAACTGTTGCAGGATTTGTCTGTTAACATGGTTGCTGTCGCTCAAAATGGAATTTGTAGCCATGTATTTCAATAAAATGCAACAGATATTCGCTTCTATAACTTCATTATGACTTTCAGTAATTAGATTGTCTTCTTTGCAGCCAAGGTTTGATTACCAGTAATCTGTTTGTTTAATAATCTGGAGAATTCGAGAGAAGCTTTTTGAAGACTTTTGATTTCTTTTATGTAGGTGCAGAACTAATCTCTACCCTTTCGTAGCTAGATTAGGAATTGATTGCGTTTTTTTTGTGTAAATATTGCGCAATATGGGACAGTATTTGTGATAAACAAATATATAGTGTGAATGAGATTAATAACTACTTCCTTTCAACTATTTATTTGTATTCACCAAACTAATATATACTCGTAGTATCTTTTTGTTAAAATTAGATCTTATTATTATGACATTATTATTGATTGTTTGCTTGCATTTTTTACTGAATATTGTCCTTTTAAAACAAAATTTTATTATATAGATGTGAATTTTGCCTACCAAATTTATTATGAACAATGTCAAGGTTAGAGTATACAAAAAAAAAACAGCGGTTGTCATTTTTTTCGATATATATTTCTGATGGCATTTTTGTATTTACATTTAACGGAAACTGGTTCGCACCGATAATCACGGGAAACCTTGGAAATAAATTTTTCAACCATACCAAGAATTACGCAACGTACACATAAACATAATTAAATGATTAGGTTCCTATAATTATGGAAATAATAGGTGGATTAATTCAAATCTTTAAAAAAAACGAACATTTGAGTGCATAGTTACTGCTTCGTGAATAGACTGTTAATTTATTTTCGTAATTAATCTTAGAAAATGTATTTTATGAATAAATTATCGAGAACATCGGATGATTTTTTTTTATATGAAACTAGCTGAGCCCGACAATGCTGTGCAATTGCTAGATTTGACTATATACCGGGTGTTCTTGAAATAAAAAAACAAGTTATCAAAAGTGGAAAGATGTAATTGTATAGAATATATATCCATATATATCCATATATTTTCCTAAAATTCCCTCTCATCAGCGAGAAAAAATGAGTTATTTAAAAAAAAATTTGCCTCGCCACTGTGCGACCGACGATATTATAAAAAGTATCAGAGACGATATCTTAAAGCTGACCGACAATAACAAAAAGAATAGTTTTGTTATTGTCGGTTTTGCTTTAAGTATCCTCTCCAACCCAGTCGGTTGTCGATCGTTACCTACGTTCAATATTATTTTCATTTACGTCTTCGATTAAAGATAGATTGTTCCCAAATAGGACGTTAAATGCCCATTCAGCACAGATCTTACAAGGTCTGTTAATACATCGTCTTTAAAAATACACTTTTAACAGCTGACTTTTGTGCCTTATCGACTTATCGAATCCTTACCATACAAAACTTATACACAATGTTATCTTCTAGCGTTTTTATAAACATAAACATTGCAGCATGTGTTCACAGTAGCGGTCTTTTTATATTCATATTAATATTTTATATTCGTTACTTCTCGTAACAAAAAAACATTTACGTAATACACATGAAGTAGCTGATTTAGATCAGTTCTAAAAAATTTATAAACAACTGATTTTGTACGCAAATATTTAGGATATTATTGACTTTAGCATACAACAATATCATAGTTTTTATAACATCGACAGCTGTTATATATGTAAACATAGGCTATAGCATATGAGTGTGGTAAAACTTCAATAGAGATATTTATTATTTATGCATTCTGAATATTTTCCATTCATAGACGGTACATAATATAATTTTCAAGGGGTTTTTAGTTTTGGGGTTCGCGTCGTAATTGACGCAATACATATTTTGAACGTATATTCTATATAATTACTTCTTTTCATTTTTAATACGTTGTTTCTTTATTTCAAAGACAAATGAATACAATTGAAAGTTCGTCATCAATTATTGTATTTATTTAAAATTACTTCAATATGAGAAGTACTGTCTAATTGCGCCATCTACATTTAGATAATAGTACTGCTTCTATTTATATTATTAAGCCCCTAACTTTCTTTCTACTGGTCAGATCGAAGATTTCAATAGCTGTAAACCTTTTCCGGACAACGCGTATCATTTTACAAGAAATCGCGCGTAAATAGGTCCAGTAAAAAAATACTAAAATCTAAATTTCTTTACCTTTGATTTAGCCCCCAAAAACGAAACTCCATATTTTGTTCTAATTTTCGATAGACGTCATTGGCTGGTGTTAAATCTATTACTCCTATAATAATTCCCTTGAATTTTTGTCTCTAATTATTACGATTTTAAATTACTAAAATGCATAAATAACTTTAATTTTCAAATATCTGTTCATATTTAAAGTAAATATTTATTTTTCAGGCTTTACTATACCTAATATCACTGTTAGATCCAATCGTCAAAGGTGATTACGTAATCGCATACTTCCACACGCTTACCACCAGTAGTAACTATCCATCGTTTTCTTGGCTCAGAGAAGTCTACAATGTACTGCCTTACAAATACAAGAAAAATCTGAAGGCCTTCTATATAATACACCCCACTTTCTGGACCAAGGTATATTTATGTTGATTACTATGCTATCAGAACCAAATATAAAAGGGTTAGTTGTGTTATTAATTCATGGAAATTGTACCTACGGGCAACAATACCCAAGGTTTACGATAGTGTCTTAAAAATCTAATTTTAATTAATAAATAATAAAATATCATTACTAATTAAGTATTGGTGTTAAATATAAATCTAAGTATGTAGTTCCGGATCGTCCCTTGTTAAAGTAATAAAATTTATTATACATATTTAGGGAACGTGATCTTAAGGATCAATATACAGATTAAACCCTTTGTTCACTATAACCCAAGGTAATAAAATAGCGGTCTAATGTATAAACCAATAAATAAATTTGTAAATGTAAAAGATATCGCTTTTTTAGAACCTAAAGAAAGTTTCATAATTTGAATAGTATAATAAAATCATGCTATACAGCAGTTTACACTTGAAAATGCATTTTGAATATTTATAAAATTAGAAATGTTGTGTTTGAATTCTATATACTAAATTTACTTATATTTAACAATAAAAAATTAAAGTATTACAAAAGGATATTAAATATATCCTCTGGATTTAATAGCGGCGCTGAGAATCGAAAATGCCTTGTACACCAAATCATTTTATTATATATCTGTGATTATCTCTGTTAACTCCCGAAGGATTTTTATTTATTTCTAACGTTCTTAATTTGTTTAATAATTTAGGTTTCTTCTTCAGTGTTATTAGCACGTTGCGCTAAGTTATAACATTATTGGAGGCATGAGTAACGCTTGTAAACTATTTTAGAACGCTTGATATGAATTATACGTTTATTATTAACAAAATATAAACAATATATAAACGAACTTGCTGCTAAACTTAAACTTAATTAATTTGAAATCAAACCCTTTTCTACTTATTAATAAAATATTTTGAGAAATCGAATAAATATCATTGTGAAACTAACTGTAATTACAATGTCTATAATTTCCTTGTTTACCAGATGATGACGTGGTGGTTTACGACATTCATGGCTCCGGCTATTAAGCAGAAGGTGCACAACTTGCAGGGAGTTGAATATCTTTATTCAGTGATGTCGCCAGATCAACTTGAGATTCCGGCATATATTACGGAATACGATATGTCTGTAAGTAGATTTATTAATTATTTCCTCTTCTTCACGCTACAAGACCTCATTCATAGTACGCAATTTGTATAGAACGCTTGTGCTCTTTTAGCTATGTTTCCTGTAAAATTAATACTTGCTATACTTGCATTCCTTTTCCGTAGCTTAATTTTATTTCATTTTCTTGTATTATATATTCGTAGAATTGCTTTGCTTTCCCTAGATTAGGTAAAATCAGTATTTGCATACATTTTTTCAAGTAATCAACATAGATCGTAGTTTAATAACAATGTAACTGAATATAATTAAAACAAAGTTGGTAGATACACAGTGAGTCAATAAATTATTAACTCACCTAATTGTTTAGTAGAATACGAGCGTAGTCTTTTATATTTTGCACTGGAATAAAGCAGCAGTTAGCTTTTAAAGACTTTATTGTTTTTCGAAGTATTCTTCACGAAGATTGATGCATTTTTGCATGTGCTCGAACTAACTCTGGAAGCAGTTATTCCACTCGTTTGTTGGTACAGTCAAAAGTGCGTTTTTGAAGGCATCGACTGCTCCATCTGACGATGGGAACTTTGACCACGTAGTCCGTCCTTTTTCGGAAAGATAAAGAAATAAAGGGACTTAGGGCAGGACTGTACGGATGATGGTCTAACAATTAAACGTTTTGTTGCGTTAAAAATTCAATTTTCCTACGAGCTGCGTGCGGACTTGCATTGTCTTGGTGGAGGATGCTATAAACTTCTAGAACGGCTTATCTACAATAGAATAGTACCCACCGTCGGCGAGATTATTAATAAGAAGCAAGCTGGTTTCAGAACGGGAAGGAATTGCTGTGATCAGGTCTTGGCGTTAACAACGCACATTGAAACAGGTTTCCAGAAAGGCCTGAAAATATCCATTGCTTTTGTCGACCTCTCCGCTGACACAGTCTGTAAGAATGGAATGATTTGTAGAAAATTTAAATTGTAGAAAGCCATCCCATGTGATAAATTAAGCAAACTTATCCAGAATATGCTGAGTCATCGCCAAATCGCAGTCTGCTTAAACTTTTGAACTAACAATGATAAAACCTTGCAAAATGGCCTTCCCCAAGGCTCAGTTCTGGCTCCTCTAATGTTCAACATTTACAGCGATGATCTCCCACCAAAAAAAAAATCACGAAAATTCCTATATGCAGATGATCTGGCTTTATGCACCCAAACCAAGAAGAAAGGTGAAAACCCACAATAATATACTTCATAAACTTGCCAGATTTTCATGGGGAAACCGGTGGTGAACGGCAGCAATTTCACTAACTCACTCTTTTGCTGAATACTGTGCTTCTGTGCGGTATCGAAGCTCTCATACGATCTAATCGATATACAATTTAATGATACAATGAGAATCGTCACCGGTACTGTTAGATCCATATCTAGTCTCTGGTTACCGATTCTTTCTCACATTATCTCACCCGGTATCAGACATCTCGCTCCAGCACAGAATGAATGGGTTAATATTGCCATCAATATTGATCTTCCTATACACGATGATTTGGAGGACGTTCCCACGACCCGACCGCAATTTAGGAGACCGATTTGGCTGTATACGAAGGCAGTTGAGCACCCTATCAATATGAATGATTACTGGATAACCCTCCGCGAATAATACCCTGAATTGAGGAATGAATTTCGTCCCTGCTGGGCGAAACCCTCCCACATAGGCAACGGTGTCAATTAAATAGATTCCGCATAGGCCACGGAAGGTGCTACTCAATGCTGCATAAATGGAAACTAGCAGATACTAGCCTCTGCGACTGCGGAAATATGGAACAAACTATGGCCCGCATAGTAAACGACTGCCTCAAAAGAAGTTTCCCTGACGACATCCACAAGTTGAATAATTCCTGCCGCACTGGACTAGTTGAAAAATTTAGATATTAGGGTATATAAATTATTTTTATGATCTTCTAATTTAATTTATTTTTTAACATCGCTTGTCATAGAAACTAAATTTAATAAAATACATATTTGAATTGTTTATGTTGAATATATATATATATATATATATATATATATATATATATATATAGGGTGAGTCGTGAGGAATCGACCAAACTCAAGGAGTGTATTCTACTGGTGAAAGTAATGTAAAAGAACTCAAATGTTGTTATCCGATTTTTATTTGTTTTCGAGTTATAGCGTAATTAAAAATGTAGATTTAGTATACCATGTTTATATGTATTCGTAAAAACAGTGAAACCCCGGTAGCAATTCATTATAGGGAAGTCTTCCTAGCTGAAGCGCTACCTGTTCGTGGTTTTCCGAACAGTAGTGACATTGAAAGCAGTCGAGAAATAGTGTAGAGTGGTTTGTATGCCTAATGCGTCTAATGTGACTACCTCTAGTTCATCGTTGATATAGTGAGGGCGCTGCCATCATAAAAAATGTTCCCTATACCTTGGAGTAAATTATAACATTGTGTTCGGGTATTGTGACATTGACTTGACGTTTGTACGACTATAGTGTAACAAACTAAAATGCCACACACTTATTCTAATTTATAATATGTTAATATGGTGTTTGTTTATGGATTTTGTGATGGGAATGCTACAGCTGCTGCTAATGAATATCGTCAACGGTTTCCACATCACAGGCATCCAAATAAAACTGTATTTATTAGTGTATTCAACACATTGTGCGCGACCGGAAAGCTTCCCAGTGTAAACATAATATCTGAACGAGGCAGTCGACAACAATTACAAGAAGTAGAAGATATTCTGGATGTAGTCGAAGAAGACGCAACTACCAGCTCACGGAGAATTAGTATTCAATTGGGCATTCCACAAACAAGGGTGATAAAAACACTCCACGAGCATGGCTTACGTCCGTACCATGTACAAAGAGTACAGCACCTACAACGAGATGATAATCGTAGACGTATGGAATTTTGTCGATGGATAAATGATAATCCTCGTTTTGTATCGCGTATACTGTTTACGGATGAAGCGACATTCACCCGTGACGGTATTAATAATTGTCATAACCAGCATGTATGGTCAGACGAAAATCCACACGCAACAGTCGAAAGTAACTTTCAACATAAATTTTCGGTAAACGTGTGGTGTGGTATGATCGATGGTTTTTTAATTGGTTCTTACATTTTTGAGAATCGCCTCACGGGAGATACCTATTTACATTTTTTAGAAAATGAACTGCACGGATTGCTAGAGGATGTTCCCATAAACATCAGAATCCAAATCTTCTACCAGCACGATGGAGCGCCTGCACATTACGCTCGTGCAGTCAGGCAACATTTGGCTGAAAGGTTTTCAGGGAGTTGGATTGGACGTGGTTGTCACATTGGTTGGCCTCTTAGATCTCCGGACCTCACGCCACTCGATTATTGTTTATGGGGCTGGTTAAAAAATGAAGTATATCAAGTAAAAGTGGACACTCGTGATGCACTAATTCAACGGATTATGAATGCTGCTGACAATATCAAACATCAACCTGACGCAATCAGGAACGCAACCAGCGCCCTTGGTAGACGATGTAAAAAATGTTTTGAAATGAATGGCGGTATTTTTGAAAATATATTATAAAGAACGATAATACCAATAAAATACAAAAACTTCAATTTATGAAATTTTGTTTATTTTTAATTACGTTATAACTCGAAAACAAATAAAAATCGGATAGCAACATTTGAGTTTTTTTACATTACTTTCACCTGTAGAATACACTCCTACAGTTTGGTCGTATCCTTACGACTCACCCTGTATATGTTTATATGCATGAAAGGTATATAATTAATAAAAATAGTAATCTAATCTCTGAAAGTAAAGATCTTAATCCGTAAGTATCATAAGTCGATTCACTCATTTATTTGCCATAAGAGGATGTATTAGGAAAAAACCTACGGGAAGTTCAATTCTTTGGTATGTTTTCAATGACATCTGATATCCATTGTTTAAGTTCCCACAAGTAGTAGGTCTGCTAAGAAATACCCTTTCTTTAAGGTAACCTCATATCCAGTAGTCAGCCGGATTGATGTCTGGTGACCTAGCAGGCCAACTGATTGGAAAATGCCTACTAATTACTCGATCGCCAAATGTGTTAGTTAATAGTGTTTTTACGATATTGTGAATGTGAGGTGGAGCTCTGTCTAGCATATAAATAATGTTTCCAATATCATGATTCTGAAGTAAATTCTCTAGTTAATATGTATGTACAGAAGAAGCCATTTTGAACTGGGAACTTAATTTAGAATAACCCTATATTTGACAATGGCGCATTTGACTTATTTGTGTAGTAAAATTTGTCTATCCAGCATTATGCACCGATTCCATAATAGGCCGAAACACGTGTCTGCATACCTGGATGGCAATTTTTACACAAATACGTACTTGTATTCTCCACGCCCGATTTTTTAATATTTTTGATATTTTAAAAACGTTTAAAAACATAGAGCAAACATATTTAAAAATCATTCAATACTATCCGAAATATAGTGAACAAATATAAATAAACACAATGTAAAACTCATACTAATCCACAATGGGACTGAACTGCCTTGTGTATATCTACTAGATTTAACACGTTGACTCCTGGACATGTGCTTGGCATTGGTTATAATGCGGAGGGCGACCGCCACAAAATGCGTGATACGTTGTTTGACTTTAAACCGGATAGGCAAGCGTCAGCTTGACTGTCAATCAGCTTATCTCGTGTTTTCGCTGTGAAAACGTTAGTAAGAAGTGATATTCGGTGGCGGTTTAAAAAAAAACATATATTTGAACTCCCAAGTCATTATTAGTTTATAGTGCATTAAAATATGGATCAAACAGATATGCCGGAACCTTCTGTGCAAATAAAAATCCCGAATAAATTAACACACGAAGAAATGACGGCCATTTTGGAAATGTCAGTTATAGTTCCGATGAAGATGTCGTCAGCGATGATGAAATTTATGAATGTGAATTAGATAATTTGGATGCCGCAATGCCCGACAATGTAACGCCAATTATTATTGCTAACAAGATTGTTTAAAGCGATCTTCCGTTAATAAATCGTCAAAATCTGTTATTTTGTAGACAACCAGAATTGAAACAACTACCAAAAAAATTCTTACCAAAAAAATTACGCATATTTCTTGGCATCTTTCTACATAAGGGGACTATAAAAATAAATCGAACGCAGGAGTATTGGAGAAAACATAGTCAACATAACATTGAATACTGTAGATGTCTAATGGAAGTGCAAAATAAACGTGGTGAGGCTAAGCTAATTCCTGAAGCCAGCATAGCGTATAAAAAGTATATGTCAGGCGTCGATCGTAAAGATCAGATGCTGTCATATAACGCCTCTGATCGAAAAACCCTACGATGGTATAAAAAAGTATTCATACACACATTACCGACACTATTGTTAAATACGCTGTTTTTATATAGATCATGTAGACGAAAAGACATCTACACCCAAGAAATTCATCAAACCTACAGAAAGTGTTCATCTGCCATTAATGCTACCAAAAACATCTGGTAAGACAGAATTTGGAAAAATCGGAAAAATATTCGATAGAAGACAAATTATTGTTGTGACATTTGTACTGAGAATCCAGGATTATGTTTGGAACCTTGTTTTAAACTTTGACTGTTTATAATTAGTTCTACAAACGTTTTTTTTTTTAAATTTCCTTCAACTAGTAACCACCATTCCGCTTGATTTTTGAATTGTAATGAAAAAACTACGTCTCATCATTAGTTTCTAATAAATTTTCAGTTCTTCATGCTTCTCTTTGTAATACCTAATTCGGTACAATTTTTGATCATCTGTCATCCATGTGGAACAAACTTTAAATTTAGCTTTCAAAGACTAAGTTTTGCGGTTAAGATGCAATCAATTATTGTTTTGGATATTTCAAGTTTTATTTATATAAATTTACGCTATATTTTTTCAAAATTTTCACTTTTTCGACGTTTTCGACGTTTTTTTCCATCATTTTTTATCATTCCACATCATCTCCGCCTTCTCTGAATCATCGATGCAACTCAAAACCTACTGCTTATAATAAACAATGATTTCCATAAGCGATTTTAAGCATTTTCCACGTTTCTGTAGCATTTCACCGTTTTTAAAACAAAACCTAACCAAACGTCTTCGAATTTTTATAGATTTTTTTAGGAAGCTTGACGCTTCATAAATTAAATTCCCACCAACAGATGACGTTACTAATTTCGTTAATATAAAGTCAATTTGATTATTTTCGGGATAGAGGGTGTTTTTATCAATTTGGAGTTATTATGAGGGTTGACGAATTTGCGCCAATAGCCAGTGGCCGCCGCATAAAAGTTTCCACATAAAATAAATTAGCAATTGTAAGAGGTGCTCAAACACTACCATAATGTTTCCACAGTTTTTATAGTCAAGCTAGTATGACGTCCGGAATAAATGTTTTTTAATGCCGAAAACGACCATTCTACTTATGTGATGTTATATTTGCATATTTAAAATAATCTTTGGAACAATTTAATGAATCTTTAGACACACCTTCACACATTTGTCTTAATATGAGAAAATCGGAATCTTTGTCTAAAATACTTTCAAATTTTTCTATTACACATTTATTTTTGTCGCCTGCTACAACGCATAGCTACGCGTGAACATCATCCACAATTTGAAGAGAATCCTCTAACGACACATCACGTTTAAAATCTCATCGGCAATATAATTTTCGACTCTTTTGGAGACGAGTAAGATAGAGGGAGACGATTGAAGTGGTTCCATTGTACCTACCATTGCATGTTGTTTCGTCCACACATAACTCAGTTTTTTATCTTTCAATTCCGATTTAATTCTTTTTTCAATGTGTTTACGAGTATGTAGATGGTACTCACCTTTGTAACGATGCCCGACTTGATAATTTACAGTCTGCCTAGTTGTTCCAAAAGGAGACACATGCTTCGTCGTCTAGTAAATAAAACGTCAGATTGCATAAAATAAAGGTAACACAAATTAAATTTAAATTTTTTAGTGTCGTTCGCCATTTTTTATTGAAGAATGGTGTTTGTTATTGACATGATGTTGACAATCCCTTTTGGACCAATGCATTAATGGTATATTACAAAGTAGACCTTCAATTTTAATTTTTAATTTCATAATATAAGTCCGGCGTTTCTGCTATAAAGTTTTTAACAGTGCCCGACATTGGTCGTTTTCTGTGACATTTTCAAAATAAATGTAGAACTACGAAATAGTAATTACGGCAGCATACGGGTATATACAATAGATCTCGTACAGAGGCGAAGTAATACTGAAGGTTGTACAGAAAGATCAAAAAAAGTTGACCGTGCCGCTTCATAGTCATGATGGAATTGCCGTATGTGTCACATTCTGAATTGCATTTCGTCCGTGCAACATCTATGATTATTTTACGTATGAACTACTTCCGAGATTGTTAATATTTACTTAATTCGTATTTTAATAACTTAAGGAATGCATTCAGCAATAGGAAATATCTTTATTAGATATTTAATATACAGATCGATATTACGTTACATATTTAGAAATATTATAACATATTCTGAATGTGGTTATGAACTGTGGTTTTTATATTTATTGTACCACGGTTCACAACTAATCTACCCAACTAGGATCCTCAGTCGGTTTATTTCCAAAAATGGGACTGCTTTCTTCTCAGGGTTCCAATCGGAAACGTGGTTGTCTCTACGAAAATACTTGGCGCCAGTCAAAATGTATTGACAAATATAATAATTATATTTCTTTAAGTTACTTATTAAATTCGTGGTGAAAGGTTAATTAAATAATGATCACAATATAAAATTTAAATGAATATTTAATACAAAAAAAATCAAAAAAAGAAAAAAATGATCTTTATAAAGTATAAAGATTGTGTAATATAAATTACAACGAGGTAAAAATAATTCACGGAATATGACCGCTACGTGAATTTAAACTTCCTCAATGACTACCGATCAACTTAATTAAACAACAAAGTTTATTTTTAATTTCTCCCCAGAAAACAACATAAAATAAACAAACTTGACAACGCGATCAAAAATCTACCACATGCGCACTCACATGTCACAAAAAATTCCCTTGAATTCCAAACGTATAAAATTTTACAGATATATCTTTTTACGTAGAAATTTTAAAAATACTCTTTGTCATCTACCTCAACTAATTAAGACTAAATCTCAATATAACAATATTAATACAATTGATATACAATATCTTTTAAATTAATAAGTCGACTTATAATATATATAAATATTTTTACTTACATAAAAAATAATGTGAGACACGTTGACAAGAAAACGTTATTAAATCAAATATAAACAAAATTACGAGAACAAAATCTCGTAGAATATACGGGAATTGAAATATCAACACCATCAACTAATTAATTCAAATTCAAACCGAATTTTACTTTAAATATATAATTATATACTTTTTTTAAATAAAAAGAACGTTCTTGTCTAAAGGTTTAACTATGTCTCTCTAGTCCACATCAACCACGGTGGCTTCGCATAAGGCTGACCTTCAATAATACAAGTTTTTGCTCTAGGCACATGAATTACATTTTCAAAATATACACTTAAGTTCAAAACAATAGTACACAAATATATATATTTTAAATATACTTTAGGGAAAAATCCATAGCAATATGCTCAAAATAATGTCCTTCATTTTGCAGACACATTAACACGGCTTTTTAGAGACTTGAAGACATCTCGAAACACTTCTTCTATTACATTGTTAACGGCATTTGTCATGGCATTTTGCAGTTCTAGTAACGTATGTACTGGAGTCTTAAACACTGTGTTCTTTAAATACCAAGAAAGGAAGAAATCTAATGGACTTAACCCTAAAATTAAGCAAAAATGATAATGATACTTGTATAAACACACACAAAAAAAGCATAATTTACAGTAACAATGAAATGTAACTTTTATTGCCTTGAGAAAGATATTTGTAATATTCAATTAAATGCAGTAAACCAAGGGAAAGAGAAACTACAAAAAGTTTATAGGTATTACTGGCAAATACAAATAATGCAAATGACAGAATATTGGATTGACAGCCACTTTAGCGAAGTTACAAATCAAATAATTCATACTACAATCATTAACGTGTGTCAAACAAAATTGTCGAACCTACACCACTGCCTGTTGGCGCTATTAGCCAGCTCTAGGTATTATTTATCAAAGTAGTATAGAAAGTATGGATTGCGTATCAAATCTTATAACAAATGATTAGACTTCCAACGTTTGCGTAGAGTTTATTTTTGTAAAAACTAATTGCGAAGGTACCGAGGTCAATGTACCTTACTTTTTACCTAACTTGTATATACTAAAATAATTTTGTACGTAGTAGACACCTACCTATCGCTTTATCTAATCTACTCTTCATTAATAGTTTTGACGTAGTTATACTTCCTCATTATCGATTTATACCTACCTATGTTTGTACGTCTACAATTTCCCTCATAATGCACCTCTCCCTCAACTCTTGCACATAAAAATACACGCTTGCTTACTAATAACATTAAGACTACGCTTCATGTTTGCGCCATACAGAGCATCATGTCATAGTGCAATATTAAGTTATGTGATACAAGTAATTATATTTTGTTGTTTACAGACAAATGGCCTGCGGTATTTCCAACCTAGTGCTCCTACATAAACTCCAATTCGTTTTATTAATGAACCGTGTGTACAAAGTAAAGTGCGGATCTCTATACAAACAAACGTGATATCATGCAATATTGTTCATTATATAGGGTTTTAAACAGTGCTGTGCCAATAAAAAAAAAATGTATGAATGTCATCGTTTAACGAGAGGACGAATTCCACGCTAATCCGACACAGTGTTCCCCTCAACTTTCGTATATACAAAACGTATATGCGTAGATTATATACATACATATATGAAACGTTCTGCACCAATTTACGATGCCCTTTTATTGTTGAAACACGATGTTATATAGCAGGGTGTGTAACATTTAGGTCTTTACAAATATACCTAAGTAACATTCCAGTTTTGTTATGAATATACGATCCCGTCGTATGTGGTTGGGGATTTTTATACAGAATTTGTTAAAGGTAACAGAATGATTTGTTATTACTGATGAATGTTTCGGTAACCGTGTATATAACAGTGGTTGGATATATCTTTTGGTTTTCAAGATACTTTATTATTCTTCCTTCAGTAAATTCGAATCAAGTAATCAAAAATAATTATTAAGAAGTATTATATTAGAATTAATCTAATATGAATACAACGTAGCAACACCTTACCGATTAAGGAAGAAAGTTTCAAGTTGTATTTTTATAATCTCAGTTTTTTAAATTAATTAAAAATGAATGAACTTCAAATAAAACACTTAACGGTTTCACATATTCATTAGATCAGTCTAACACAGTGGTCTTCCTAACGCTAAGATTCATTGCTCCAATACAGGAGTGTCAAATTGAGTTCTGTTTTTTCCCAGACATTCTTGCCGGACGGCATTAAAACAAAAACTTCAAGTTTATACCGATACAGAAGACTATTTAAGGAAATCCATAAAAAATTATTACTACAATAGCAATTGGGTATAGTAACTATTTTGATAATCCAGATACTTGACATCGTTTCAGCTTTATTATTCATCAGTGTTAAGTGTCAAATCAGATGCACTGGTTTTAATATCGCTTGAACATGTTCATTTGTTAGTCTCGGATGGTGTTGCGATTTGTTAATTTTCATTGTTGACATATGCCCACATACATATGAACTTCCATATATACTTACATAAAATATCAGCTGGCATGTTTCTTCATGTTAGTATTGTTGTCATGACTTTTAAAATACTTTGAGTAGAATGTCAAAAAATATTTTAAAACAGTGTCGCATTGCAAATCCATTGGTTACATTTGCATATGTTACACCTCGCCAACTTGAAAGTGAATGGATTATTAAACAGAAGAAATTTATTGGAATTCAGTCAATCTAGCAAGCAAAAAATCTAGTCAAGCAAAAGAAAACTGCCAGTTTCTTCTGGATTGTACGTGGCACATGCTAGAATGTTAGGAAAGTAACTTGTTATCGCAACATAACTTTAATTTCATCCTAAACGCCTGTACGCTTGCGTGATATTCGTGCTTTTGCCTTGAAGCTTAACGTTTAAGGTATGTATTGAAATGTTCCCTCATATACACCAAAAAAGCACACTCAAGCCATCATTCGTCGCTCTGATTAATTAGTTTTCCCTTTTGAGACATAAAAGTGACAATATGTACAGACAATTCGAAAAATCTCTTTAATATTGCACTGCGACTAAGCCAACGAATTTCTCTGAAGTATAGAACATCTGAATGTTTCATCGAGATCTTTTAAAAATCGTGCTTATTGGCGGTGATATAGACCTCGGTTCCGTATGAAATTCATAGTTTTTAGCATTGGCTTCATGACGTGATTCATTTTAAGTATTCCAGATGTCAAGCTTTCTTGATAAATGATACAGTGAATTCCAACAAGTTTCTGTTTTAGTTTGATCTTAAATTTTCGAACGTATTTTCGTCACAACACCAGAATTTTTTTCAACCATGGCTAGTGCACCATTAGTCGTTATACTCCATAATTTTCCTTAATCAAGTTCATTAATTTTAAAGTAATTGCTCAATTGCCTGGTGAATATCTTGGGCCGTGGTAGTATCCTTTAAAAGTTATACATTTCAATAGTTCTTCAGTAATGATAAAATCTTTATCAATTCCGTTAATCAACACAGCAACAAGCTGCTCTGTATCTTCGATATCAGTACCTTCATTCACGGTAATGGAATAAAAAACAAATTCTTTAATTTTGTCTTTAAATTGAATATGCAAATTATCCGTCATTTCATTTACTCTGACAGTAATGGTATTTCTTGATAGGGATATATCTTGAATCACAGGGGTGCGAATGAAGTGCCACAACTAACATACATTCTTTTACCAATTCGATGTCACTAAAAAGTTTTGACTTTTTTGCAATTTTTAGTGCGATTACATGACTAGCTCTCGTAGTCTTCTCACTATCAGTTTTGGTATTCGTAAAGAATGATTGCTGTCCTCTGAGTTTGCTTTTTAAACATTCTAGTTTTTCTTGCCTGATCACGTTGAAGAATTTGGCAAACTTCTCTTTATGACTGGTTTCATAGCGTCTCAAATTGAACACCTTTCATATAGGAATTGTTTTGATTATAAATTAAAGAAAGTGGTTTGCCCTTCCATTCGATATAAAAATACGAAAGTTCCTACTTTGTTTGAAAAACTTAACTTTCCGTTTATTACACATTGCACTCACAAAATTGTAATAAACGCAACACACACTGAAATAAATTAAACAACGTAGAATCAAAACGTGTCTGTGCAATGAGACTGACAACTGACGTCTGTGCATTGAACATTTTAGATGCGCTTAACCCCTTGAAAATTAAATTAAATACGCTGCAATGTTTATGTTTATAAAAACTCTAGAAGATAACATTGTTTAGACAGCTGTCGATATTATAAAAACTCTACAAGATAGCAGCTTGCTAGTCTTAGAGTTTAATAACCTCAATAGGATTACGTACGAATATATCAGCTGTGAATCATTTATAAACTCTTCAAAATTGCAATAAACACAACACACACTTAAGTAAATTAATACTGAGACTGACGTCTAAGCATTGATTGAGCATTTTAAATGCGCGAGGGCGAATCGATGGATTCGACGCATAATGACATCTCTATTGGCCCGCGGGTCGTATCTTCGATATGCCACTAACATATATATTGGTAAGATAACTTGCAATGATTAAAGGGTGATTTGTAACACAGTTAAGCGTTTTTTTTAAATTTATTCAAGTTATCGAAAGCCTCCTGTACAAAGAGTTTTATAACTCGATTCCCTCTTTCTCCAACTAAATCCGTTTCAGATTCATTTTCCAATATTTTTCTTTTATCTGTTATTCTCCATTGTACATAGGTACGTGATACAACCGTTAATAATGACCAGTTCAATAATTGTCCTTTCATTAAAATGAAGATGCTGTTTTACATTGTTTATAATAATCTTGACTGGTGAAGAACTTATTTAAGTTAACCATTTCTTCTTCCATCAATTAATGACAGTGTTAAAGGTATGCATTCATTAATTTTTTTTCACACTCCTCGACAGCGCACCATTTCCTATGTCGTCTCGTTCCGGCTCTTCTTCCTTCATATAATTCCAAACACATCTTGTTGTATACTAAACTACTATAGATTGGTGATACAAGATTTGAAAAAAGAAATTAAATCAATAATGAATAATCAATAAAATTAAGACTAATCATGGAGAAGTATACAATAACTACATCTATCATATGATTATGTGCAATTTATATTCTTTTGTTAAACGAGCTTAGACTATTAGTTTTTGCTCTTCACTTGAACTCTACCTTCATTCCAGACATTCCGCGAACCTCATTTTTAACACAGTTTAGTCTCTCATATGTTTTACTGATTTCATGGTTTGCATTTTATGCAGATGTCTTCACCAACTGAGCTGTCTCAATTGTATACATTCTATTAGCAAATGTACTTCTAGTTCTTGTCATACTTGGAAATTTCTCATTTTACCTGTTCTTGTAAACACCTTGGATTCGCCTAAAGCACTTCGTCTCTATGACTGGTGTTCCATTTATTGTTAATATTTATACCTCAAATTTAAACATCAGTAAGTATAGGTTTGTAAATATTTCGGTTTTTTTCTAAATGGTTACTTATTGTTTATGAAACTTGTACCTGTTTCACAATAGATTTTTAATTCCAACTTTTATATGCTAAAATGTACTAATTTGCTGTACCTTTATGTTATATAAACATATGGAACGCAATTATGAATATTTTGTTGAGATTGGTATATATTTACCTTAAAGACTAACTGGGAATATTACGGTACAAAATGTAAAAGTATGGTAAAGTAACTTAAATTTGCATCTGTGCGAATGATAAAGTATCTTGAAAATTGCATTATTGTGAGATAAATAAACTATTTGCTTTTGAAATGCATCAACCGCAACCGAACAAAAATTAATGGGGATTAATCTCCATTTTAGTCTCCGTCTCATTTTAGTTCTCCTGAGAGTCAGAATACCAACTGCCTTTTCGCCTTTTTGGTGGCCTTCTCGATGGTCTTTGATCTCTTGTCAATTTATCCTTTAGAGTAACGCATCATTTCAGGTACGATATATCCAACCAATATTTCGATCCAAAAATAAGACCGTTTCGACCCGTATACATTTTTTATCTTTCAAACGCTAACAATATTTTTTTCAGAGATAACATCAGGAACAAACCATTTTGCTATATTTTTCCTAAGTCTGTATATCAAATAGGTCATGAAATTTAATAAATATATATTGTAGATTGTTATTAATGTGTTTGTAACCCTTTGTTATCAAATGTTGGTTTTTTGGAAGGCAAATTTTGAAACGCTTTGAAATACGCGAAGATTATTCACAGGCATGCGCAATAATAACGAGTAAACATGAAAAAGACACGAGAATTCTAATGAAAATTAAAGTTTTCGTTATTATATTGCGCTGTTACGGAATTCAGCTTAATGTACTTATATATTGAATAAGGACATCATAAAATTTAACTGTCGTTAGGTAATATAACTTGTTATACCCGTAGATTATTTTGCTTTATCTGTATTACGCTATTAGTTCATTGTTATTCTTTAATTTTCATTTTTTTTATATACTCACATAAATATTCTATATAATATATATATATTTTCTTTAATTATCCGATTATAATCAAGTGTACCTAATAATTACTTTTATGTATTATTATCGAGCAATATTTATTATCAAATGATGAATATCATAACATTAGTATAGCTTAATACAAAAAAAGATTTATTGTTATTTAAAATGATAAAGAAAAAATATATGAAAAAATGAGAATACAATCCAATAATGTTAATATATTTTAAATAACATTGTATGTACAATACTTATGCAAAGTGAGTTGTTGAATATTTTAATTTTATAAAACTGTGAAATTTTATTGAAAATAAAACCGTTGTTCACCCTTAATTTGTATTGATTATTAGACTGACCTGTTTTTTTAAATGACTTAAATTTATTTATAAAATTCACTATACAGGTGTCCTTAAAATAAAGAAACGCATGAAACATGGAAAGATGCAATTATATAGAATATAAATTCAAAATATTGCCAATTACGACGCAAATCCCAAAATTAAAAACCACCTGAAAATAAAATTACATTCGCTGCAATGTTTATGTTTATAAAAACTCTAGAAGATAACATTGTTTAGACGGCTGTCGATGTTATAAAAACTCTACAATAGAGCAGCTTTGTTTATGTAGGGTTCAGTAGCCTCAATACGATTGCGTACGAATATATCAGCTGTGAACCATTTATAAACACTTTGTTCATTTCATGTGTATTATGTGAATGTTTTTTTTTTACGAGAAGTAACAAATATAAAATATTACTATGGATTCAAAAGGTCTAAAAAAATACAGCTATTTATTTACTTATTTATATGCAAACACACACTTCGCTGCATTGTTTGAACAGTTTTGTATGCTAAGGGTTCGATAATCTGGTACGAAAAGTCAGCTGTTAAAAATTTATATTTGCATGTGAATTTTTTAAAAATCTAAGATGTGTGCTATACGGGTATTTCACGTCCAATTTGGTAACAATCTACCTTTAATCAAACACGTAAATGTAAATCATATCGAACTCAATCGGAGACGATACTTAAAGCGAGATCAACAATAACAAAACTACTTTATTTGTTATTGTCGTTCAGCTTTAAGATATCGTCTCCAATACTCTTTATAATATAGTCGGACGCTAGTGGCGTGACAAAATTTTTTTAAATCTCATTTTTTTTCTCGCTTATTAGGGGGATTTTGGAAAAATATTTTGAATTTATATTCTACGTCTTTCCATTTTTTATACGTGGTCTCTTTATTTTAAGGAAACCTGTATAGGTTATTTTAAATAATATTAAAGTCCTTCCCGTGAAAAATAAACATTTTATTATATCACCATACCTTTGTGCGCGAAGTTGTGTGATATGTGGGATAAAAAAAAATGTTTTGTAACCTTCAAGAATTTACTCACATATCTATTTTTTTTTAATAACACGATGAGCACCAATGAAATATTATACTAGCAAGTGTGGGGATGGCCGCCTTAATTTATAAACTCTTCTATTTGTCAGGAATTTATTAAACACAAAATACATATTTCACAAAATGCTGACTAATACGTCTAATACATAATGTTCCCAATTCTGCCAACCTTCCCTTTACACCAACTTAACACAAGTTAAGCGGCGCGAAATTTGAAATAATAATTCTGAGCCCTACACAAGTTAAATTGTTTATTGTTTCATTAGTAGCGATTCCTTGTCCAATTTACAGGGAGGTTACATGGAATTTAAGGTAAAAGTTATTGTTGATTAATGGAATTATGAACATTTTTTTAAATTCTGACTAAATATTTTAAACTTGAGGTCAAGTTTTGTCGCGCGCTTGTTAAAATTGGGTTTTTTATTATTTAAACTATTTTTCTCTACTTGACATTGCCAATGTAGACAGTCAGTCCTGACTGGTATTTCGTGAAAATGTTCTCTACTGTTGTTATTTATCGACAACGTGCATAATATAGTTAATAATTTTGTAGTTTCCGAATAAGTTTCATAAGTTTAACTTTAGATCGTTAATAGCTGGAAAGTGAGTTTGAATTAATTTTAAAATATTCTGCGGAAAATAATTTTTATATATTTTTTTAAATTGATCAAAGCGGTCTCTAATAAAGTTTAGCGATTTGTTGAATGATCAGTAACGTTGAAGCGTTTATTAATTTCAGATATTAGGATATTGTATAATTCCAAATATATAAATAAATGGAAATAAATAAAGTAATTTATAAGAAATAAAATCTTACGAACACGCAAATAAAATACTTAATTACGTTTATAAGAGATACCTTAAATACAACACTCAAACAAATAACTTCCAGCGACGTAAACAAACACATATACCGGGTTTTTTATTGTTACACACATTTTGCCCTATGTGTAATGGTAAAAAAAGGAAAATTAATGCATTGGTGGCATAGTAGGCAATCAGTTATACACCAGTGACTTATTTTTCTAAATGACAAATATTTCTGACTTGTTGTTCATACATAAATCTTAAATTAAATACATTTTATTGAAAAATACATAATTTATTTAAAACAGTTGATTATCATAACAATCGTATACCTTGTGCGAAGACAATTTTAAATATTTTTAACAAATTCAAAAAAGATTAATAGCATTTCTTTAACGATGAAATATATCTAAGATAGTCAAATTAGTGTATCAAAAGAGGTAGAAAATACGCAAGCGTTGATAACAAAAACCTACAAATAGATTTTTTACCATTTTATGAGATTGTAGAACTTAGGTACATCATACTTTTAACGAACTACCGAACGTAACCCATGTATTAGAGGATTTCAGTAACACGATAAAAACCTCGAATAAGTGGTTTATTAAAATGATGAAATTTACCTTAAAAAACAATAGTAGGAAATTCTTATATGTAATAAATATGGTGCTATTTCTTTAATAATCTCAATAACTTTTTGAATATACAATTATCTGACAGCATCACTACTGGAATTAAAGATTGAAGAAGGGAAGACTTATGCAACAAACTTTTGGAATCTGTTAAAGCAAGACTAGTTTCATATGAAGGACGATCAGTTACTAGCGTAGCAACTATTTTAGACTCTTGATTTAAAAGGTTTTCATAGTACTGAAAGTGCTACTGGGGCTACTTCTTTTCTAGAACAACAAATGTTTAATATTATGAAGAAAATAGATCTAAAAATAAAGACCAAATGCCTGTCATCGAAACAGCCATTGATCCACATCAAAAGATACCTTCATTATTTGGATTTTTGCAAGAAATAATAAAAGAGAAAGTACAATTACAGCTGATGTAATAATAACTAAAAGGCAATATCTCGAAAGGCCAATTTCAAATCAGGACGTAGATCCTCTTTTATTTTGGAAGGTAAGTTTAAAAAAAAGTGGGTAAGTGCATTTTTTATTTGAATTTTCTTTTAGGTAACAGGAATGGAGCTGAAACCCTTAGAACAGTGTGCTAGGAAATGCTTCTGTATTCCAGCGATTTCAACAGAAAGTGGAAGAGTGTTTAGTACAGCTCGTGTAATAATAGAACAAAGGCGTGCAAGACTAAAACCGAAAAATGTTCCTAAATAAACATTTAAAAATATTAATAAGTAATCTATGTATTTATTTTATTAAAATTACACCTAGCCTTTTCCTATTAACTAAAGAAATAACCCAATGGGTTTCACCTTACTCTATTAAAGATATTAAATGTTTAAGCATTCAAAGGGAAATTATTTAGATTGTCATACAGCATGTACATGAAACTATTTAAATCTATTATAGAACTGCTTGCTTTATCAGTAAAAAATATTTTATTTAAAATTTCTTCATTTTCATTTAAGAAATTAAACATTATATCACAAAAATCAGTTCGTTTTACTTTATCTTCCTCGAAAGACTCTTGATGATCAAACCATCAAGACAAAACCACTTGTATGGCTTGTATTTGAATTCTTTCAGGGTTTTGAACGCCGAACTGTACTATACTCCAAAACGCCGGCTACATCTAAAAGCGATCCTACATAACACAGGATATTCAGCTTCATGTGTTCTATTAACACGTAATTGGTTTTATTTTTTTTTCATGGGAAGTTAGAAAACAACCATCTTCTTTGAATTTGTTAAAAATATTTAAAATCGTCTTCGCACAACGTCTACGCCTGTTAGAATAATTAACTGTTTCAAATAAATTATCTATTTTTCAATCAAATATATTTAAGATTTATGTATGAATAAAGTCAGAAATATTTGGTGTATAACTGGTTGTCTATTAGGCCACCCATCCATTGATTTTTCTTTTTTTATAATTACAAATAGGGAAAAATGTATGTGAAATAATAAAAAAAGAACCCGGTTTAGTAAAACGCACCAATCCACCTTCGTGATTAAAATCCATGACGTAATAGTTGTCGTACGTGTATGGAGCTTTGTATCGAATTATAAAATTTACGGTGAAGTATAGGTTATAGTTATATCTAAATGAGGTTATATTTATACCTATATTGACCAAATTTTCTAAAGTCAAATTAAATACATCCTTATTAAAGAAAATAAGTAATAAACTAAGATAAAATATACCTTTTTTTGGCATCATTTATAAGATTTTTGTGATCTGGAATTCACAACTTTTATCAGCTTGACAACTTCTTGTTCACCACTCTTACTTGCTTAAAGACTCAAACACATGAAGTATGTTTTCTATTTTCTGTCCCATTTTGCAATAAATTAGTCCGCAACTTTTTTTTGACAATACATTGCACTTTGACAAAGAACTGTTACTAGTTTCAAAGCTATTTTGAATTCATGCAGATACATGGTTGAGGAAGGGTAAACCCAAAAGCTATT
The DNA here is from genome assembly GCA_935421215.2 of Melolontha melolontha. Classification (NCBI taxonomy): domain Eukaryota; kingdom Metazoa; phylum Arthropoda; class Insecta; order Coleoptera; family Scarabaeidae; genus Melolontha; species Melolontha melolontha. Next base: position 75,949,577 of record OW285243.1, on the reverse strand, counting down.
CCTGGGTTTAATTTGTAGGTTTTCCAGGTTTTAAATAAATTGATAATTACAACTGATTAATTAATTTTTATCTAACGAAATCTCTTAGGTATTTTTACATACACTTTACATAATAAAACATGAAACCAAAACAAAAATTTTGCGGCTCAATGGGGGGCTTGAACTCGGAAATTGTGTGGACTACAATATCGCCAATCGTGATAACCACTCGACTGCGCACAATTTTAAAATTTTTATAACGATGTTCCCAGAAATTGTTAATAGCTCAGCTTCTAATAAAGATTAAAAGAAAGTCATCTGCAGCACATAATGTAGATTGCTTTCACAAATTTTATTTAAAATACCCAGGATTCTTCATTCGGGTGAACTTTACCTTCCAAATTTGCATATATTTGCACATATCTTTTTACACATGTGCTTTTTCAATACGAAACAAATATGTCCAACGCTATTGTCCATAGAGGTTTTAAAATCATACCGCTGTCAAGCAATATCAATTTCTCCGAAAAAAAATGTGTGCGAAGATCCATTTCTGTACTTTTTTGAAACAGTTGCTCAAGACATACGAGGGTGAGTAAAATTTAAACCGGACTTTTGTTTTCATACCAAGCTAACTCAGCGGAGCTAGCAATCGATCAGGGTTCTTGTAAACGGGAAAATAGGGAGGAAATTGCCGCGGTTCCGCATACCTACCGGCATTTAAGCTCGCCAGTATAGTCATGTCTGAGCAAGAGGTTACACCAGCAGTTCCGCAACGCACTATTAAGTTTCTGACGAATGAGGGTACCAAGCCCAGCGAAATTCTGGCTAGACTGACTGCACAGTTTGGTGACGCAGCTTTGTCACGTACTCAAGTGTATGGCTGGGTTAAAAAATGCAAGGATGGCCGTGAAACTGTAGAAAATGAGACGCACAATAGGCGTCCTTGGTACCAGACAGCAATCGAGCTGTTTGTGACCTCATTGAAGGTAATCAGCACCTTACGATTGACTAAATCGCTAATGAAGTACAATAAGTCACGGTAGTGCGTATTCCATTATTACCGAGTATCTGGGTTTCTGCAAAATTTGTTTAAGATGGGATCCAAGGCTTTTGACAAATGATCAAAAATAGATCCGAAGAGACGCTTGTCAAAAACTCCCTAAATCGATTTCAACGAGAAACAAGCAATTTTCAGCATAGAATAGTGACATGTGATGAAACATGGGTTCATCACTATACACCCGAATTTAAATTGGCGAGTTTGGAGTGGAGAACCTCGCCCTATGAAAGCATCAGCTGGGAAAGTTCTCTTTCGACTGGAAATGTGTTTTTGTCTAATTTATTTCTTAGATGAACGCTGCCTATTACGGCCAGCTCGTGAGGAGGGCAAAAGTCGTCTACAAAAACAAAAGGCGCAACGAATCGATAAGAAATGCGATTTCGCTGCGTGATAACGCAAGACCTCACACGGCCGCACTGATTCGAGTTAGAATGAACCAAATCCCCTGGAAAATTCTAGAACATCCTCCCTACAGTCCAGATCTATCCCCATGAGACTTTCATTTGTTTGGGTCACCGAAAGAAGCACTAGGTGGACACCATTTTCAGAGCGATTAAGAAGTAGAGGAGTTTGTGTGCAATTGGCTGTTGACACGGTCTCACGCTTTTTATGAAGACGGGATCCACAAGCTCTCCAAATGCTGGGAAAAATGTGTAAACGTTGAAGGAGACCATATAGAAAAATAATAAACTTGTTTTGTAGTTTTATTTTGACCTAATAAATTATTATAAAGTCCGGTTTAAATTTGACCGAGACTAGTACTTAAGCGTATCTCGCCGAGAGGAATCGATCATCCACGACGCCTTAGCTTCGAAATTGACTGACTTAGAGGTTCTATAGCTTGGGATCTTATACCACTTATGCCATGGGAGGTGCTTTACCCGAGCCGCAGTGCATTTAGATGAAAAACGCTAAGAGACGTGAGTTATAAATGTATATATGAGGATTAATTTTAAAAACACCGCATCAAAAAAGCTTTATTAGTTGCCGAGATCCAGGACGATATAAACTTTTTGTTAAGGCACAGATAAGTTCCTTACAGATAGCCGATGCCGTACAAAAACGTAAAATCACGCAGGTTGTATGAATGCTAGGCGTTTTATTACAAGTTTTTAGATATATAGAGCTCTGTGGGAACAAGTGGAGAAAGGGAACACATCGTTATGCCACATGATTGGCGGGCACACTCTGTACGCTTCGTAGGGGACCCATTTCGACTAAAATTCCGTGCCAAATTTCGTTATCTTCAGCTATCTGATATAACTTATCTGTGGTTCGCGTATGCACTGCCGTGCTTACCTGATTATTGATTTTATTATAAATACATAAGTGCATTAATTGTAAAATAAAAACAGTTAATTAGTAAAATTTCTTTATTAACTGAAATAAGTTAGGTCACAACTCTTTTTCAAATAACAATAACAGATGTCTGATTTACTACACATATATCATCATCAATTGTGTATGTACATTTCATCGAATTATAATAATAATATTTATTGGCAGGGGAAAAAATCTCTTAGACAATTCAAATATACATACACTACAAAACACATTAATAAAACTACCTAAAATTTAATTAACAATTGGCTATTATAAATGTTTCATAAAATGGTTTTGGCTCTCTATATATATATATTTATATATATTTTCAATATATAGATATATATTTCAAATTTAATATTTTCTTCCTTTTTTTTTGTTAAAAACACAAGTGCGACAGTGAGTAGTAATACACCAGTTGATTCTTGTATATTTTTTCCTTTATCAAGGGGAACTCGAAGTATATCCACATCTATACAAGCCGTCCAGTCAACTAGTTGTGTGTAAAACTGGATTACTAAACGAGATTACTCGAGGAAGTAGGGCTAATCGAGAGAGAGAGAGAGTATAGGAAATAGAGAGTAGTAGTACAGTAGTTTGGGCTGTCGAACATTTACGTTAAAATGAGCTGGTTTGCAAGCACGCATTTTTTTGTTAGGCACTGCACGTTCCTATGTGTCGCAACCACCAAAAACGGGGGACACGAAAGAACTTGGGGTTGCGCGGCAATTTTAGTGCAGGCGGTTGCGTGGCGGTAGGGTCCACACTGGTGGGGCCAAGCGTCACAGTTTTTCCTTGGTCGGTACCCAGATTGATGGGCCTGACTGTTGGGCGATAACGTCTTTCACTTGACTGTAGATGTCTTCGGGTGTGTCACCTTGAACGACAGCTGTAAAAACAATACCACATATTATTTTTAATTATCAACGTTTTTGTCTGTAAAATTTCCATTTTACAAGAGCGTATGGATTGGAATACTCTAATTTGGAGCTAGATGGTATGACCAGCAGTTTTCAGGATAATATATCTGACAAGATTTATTGCTTACGTCAAAAAAACGGAGTTACACGCTTCCCGCTCAAGGGTTCATCGTGGAATTTTTACAAAACATAAAACTGAACCACGGTAAAGAACTTTATAGAAGGACAATGCATCATAACTTATTTCACATTTATTCAGATAACCATTTCGCATTTAACAACAAACCAATATATTCCTTGAAATATGTTTTTAAAGAAATCATCATTTTTTATGCAAGAGATTATTAGATGTTTAAATGATTTCATTTCACCACATTCACATAAATTATCTTAATTTTATTGTAAATAGATAATCACTACAAATGCCATTCTCGCCTGTCTCACATTCGACGCAATATCGCTCAAATTTGTTATATATGGATCTTGTCATGTTAGAAATAATATCATTTAAAGGCGAGAACTAGTTTCTGGGAGAAATCAAAACTTAACTTCGTAAACTCATCTGCAAGTTCATTTCCATATACACACCAATGTGTCCTTTAATCTATAGAATTTCAATTCCATGATTGAGATCATAAATTTGTTGATAAATATGGATATTATTATAAGATTTACCTTAGAATTGAATTAGTATATCCTAACTTGGATGTAAGGAGTTTATATATTTTAAATTCTCATAAATTTCTATTCATTCCGTTGTTTAAACTTACATAATAGAATTGAGGTTATAGGATTGATTACGTTACTTGTGGGTAATAAAAAGAACAGCCGAAGTAGCCGCTTATATTTAGTAGTCAGTGTAGTAGATAATATAATAATTGTTACATTCTTTTGTTATCAATTCTTTAAATTCCTGATTGATAAATTTGGAAGGTGAACGATCAATTTATTCAACATTTTAACAGCTGAAGAGGTACCTACTTTAACAGAATATGGAAAATACTAAACTTATAATTACTAACCTATATTTAAGTGATAGTACTAGGAAACTAAAAGACATAAATTTAGTCGAGCCTAGTTCACTTCATCTGACGAACAAAATCCGGTCACTTAAACGATATTTCAAATGGAGAGCTTACTAAAGATACATCCACGTATAACATATTAGAAAGTGTCGGAAAGACTAAATTGTAACACATACTCATCGACATATTAAGAAGATTGGTTATGTTTCAAAACTAAATGAAATAATGTCACGATTTGCTGCTTTATATAACTGTTATAATAACAAGTCAAGTAGGTAGGGTATTTGTCAGCATGTACATAACAGGCTGAACATATTATTAACAGTTCTTGAGTATACGCGAAGGGTAACAAATTTTTTCTTGAAAACATATTCTGCCTTATTAAAAAACGTGTTTAGTCGCTACTAACATCGTACTAACTCGCCCCTAAGAAAAATCCTATTAATAAACGGTTTTAGTTCGTAACTAAGCTTAGTTGCGACCTAACATTTTAGTAACGTTTAAGGTTATATGATTGTTTCGGCCTTTACTTGATGAAATTCCATTATAACTATTAAGATAAAATAAAACAAATTTTATGAATTTCACTTTTTAATTATCACTGTAACGAATCGTTTCGCACCAACCTGGGCTTCGTCCATAGAATTCTTTACCTCCCTGTAATATAATGTAAACCTCTAGTTTGATTACTTAAGAAAGTACATATTGTATAAACCGTAGCGAAAGTTTTGTGCATAGACATCCAGTAATAAAAAGCACCCATCCCTCCGACTATTTTTTAAAATAAAACATGTGTTTTTGCTTGTTACCGTTTACTTGTGTTCAATATAAAAAAAATATTTTGTAAATAAGTTAGTTATATGTCTGACGAAGCCCAGGTTGGTGCGAAACGATTCGTTACAGTGATAATTAAAAAGTGAAATTCATAAAATTTGTTTTATTTTATCTTAATAGTTTAAGGTTATGTTTAGAGCACGATTTCAATATTAAAATTAATCTAAAAATATCCGTGTATAAAATTTTCGTCTGTATCCGGCATTGACATTAATAGTGAGTGTTGTTAACAAATGCATGAATTAAAAAAATTAAAAGGAAATGCATTTGTTACGATTGAAATATGAAGAAGAATATTATCAGGAGAGAATTAGGTTACTAAGACATCAAAGTGAATATATTTAAGTTTAGGTTTAAATTTTTTTAGTTGCTCTTTTTTTAGTAAGTTTAGTTACTTATAACATAACTAAACTTAATGTAGACATGTTTTCATTCCAGTGTGATTGAAAACTGGACGACATCCTAAATAGCGATAGATATTTAGGATATCGTCCAGTTTTCAATAAAGGTATCTATTTTCACTTTTGTATCTCTTGGTATATTTCTTAGTTTACCTATTTTACGAAATTTAATCTATTTTACGACAATTTGTTAAAATATTAAAATTAAAAAATGCAATTAATAATACACGAAAGAACAGGCTGTACTTATTAGATTTTCGTAGTTTAGGTAACCCATTTCTTTCTAAATACTTTCTAACATTAAGAATGAATGGTGACGATGTAGGTAAAAACTCTTTATATTTCTATAGGGCAATAAAATTACAATTGTGTGGTTAATATTTCATCTTATTAATGGCCCTTATAAAAAAAGCATTATGTTCGGACTCAAGAACAATTCTCAAACAGATATAATTCATCTTGCGTATAGACAAAATATATGGTGAATCTAATTAAATTGCCAAGGACGGTATACACTGTGGAAGTAAGCAAACTGAATGATGTGGGAGATGTCAATATCCCACTTATTTTAGTTTGTTATCCTTTCGTTGGCAGAGCGTTGGTCAATGATTGGTGAATAGAATTAAAATGCCATTTTACTTTTATTACACGAGGTGCTACCCAGAAATTCCCGGAATTTGAATGTGGCGCACGAAGGGATGACAGTACAGTTTTATAGCGCTAGATGGTGTGAGTTAAGGTTATACTAGGTGGCGCAAAAAGTATCACCCTATTTGAAGACGTTAAAACTTTTTTATTTGGCGGTTAATATAATTGTTTTTTTTACATTTGACAGGTGAGTTACGAAATTTATTGTATTTCAGAAAGCGAAAAAATTGGTTCAATGTTTTTGCAGAATATTTCGTCAGTGTTTTTAACTCAACGTGAATTTCGGAACAAATATCCGAGTGGCGCCTACTGCTCAAACAATTCGACGTCTGGTGGCTCGACTTGAAGAGACTGGGTCAATCCGAGATTAGAAATCAACTGGATGGCCTCGAACAAGCCGGTCACTTAAGTCACTTCTCGGCGGTCCCTTCAATGAATTTTGATCAAAGATTTGAAGATGTTTCCGTACAAAATTCAGATGGTTCTATAGCCGGTGCCAGCCGACCGCCAAACCCGTTTGGCGTACAGTCAGAGGTTGTTGCAGCTGTATAACTAAATGACTGATATTTTCGAGAAATTGATGATGAGAGACGAGGCGTATTTCCACCTCTCTGGACATGTAAACAAACAAAATACCCGGTTTTGGGCAACCGACAATTCTCGTGTTCTCCATGAGAAACCACTTCATTCACAAAATGTGACCGTATGGTGCGGTGTTTACTCAGAACATGTGATTGGGCCATCCTTTATTGAAGATGGATCATGTTGAACTAGTCCTAATACTGAAACTGGATGAGTTGGACGATATATGGTTCCAGCAAGACGGGGCCGCTATCCACACAGCGCGCGACACCATGGAGATTTGAGGAACACTTTTCCAGGCCGTTTGTTTTCTCGATTAGGGGATTTTGGTTTGCGAGCGAGATCGCCCGATTTGACGGGCGCAGACTGCTTTCTGTGGGGTTACTTAAAGGGGCTGGTCTACGTAAACAAGCCGCAGACCCCCTCAGGTCCTTAATAATAACATTCGACAAGAAATCGACAATCTAACACCACAAACGAACGTGATGCAAAATGCCATAAAAAAGCCGAAATTTGCATTAACTCTGGTGGCGACAACCTATCAGATATCATCGTCGAAACATGAAGAAATGAAATTTATTGCTTCAAGTAAACATATGCCATTAAAAAAATAACTTTTTTTAATTATTTTTGTAATTACAGCAAAAGAAAATCGGATGATACATTTTGCGCCACCTTGTACTAAGTCAGTCTATCAAACGGAACTTTGCTAGGTGATTACAAACAGTTTTTGTGTTTATATTTATTGTTGTGTTTGAGTTATTCTGTGACACTACAATGTGTGATGTGAAAGAGCAAAGAATGTGCATCATTGAAGGACGTTGAAGGAGATGGTAATGAATAAGCTGTAAAAACAATTTAATATTTTTTTTCTACGACTCTTTATAAAAAGACATTTTTTGTCACTATATATAGCAGCGAAAACTTGATTTCCGTCATTAGTGAGAGAAAATCCCATAACGTTAACTTTCGTCCCTAGTGACGAAAGTTACTTACTAAATTTCACCTGCGTCTAGTTGCCTACTGTCGCTGTATTCCGTCATTTTTAAATCACGTCAGTTTGTGTTGTTTGAAACTTTATCATGATTTCTCATTCAGAAAGTAATTTAATTCCCAATACGCTACCAGAAATAGTAAATCAAGTTGAGAAAACCTATGTGGGCTTCTTACAAGAAAAATTGTGAAATAGGTATGAAGAAGTCTATTGGAATAGAGGGCTAACAATAGCCTAAATTCATATTCGGAAATTGTGCTGCTTGCATATTTTGAAAAATTGTGGGAAAATTTGAAGCCATTGACCTTATGGTCAACAATTCTATGTATCAATGTTTAAATCATAACTAATTTAAATATGATTTATAATTTTGTAATTTTTAATTGAAAATAAAGTATTTTTTTAGATATTTTTTTAAAGTTTGTTATAATGCCATAGGCAAGGTCGTAGAAAAAGTATAGTGTTTAACTTTTGTCGAAATTATTTTTTTAAACTCGCGAACATTGCCAAACTCTGCTTCACCTCGTTTGGCAAACTGTTCTCTCGCTTAAAAAACTGTTACTTTCGTCACTCATTACACAATATACTATTTTATCACATTCCATGCATTTCTGGGTTTTTAACTTTATGTACAGTTGTTTCTCGATGCATTTACAGTGTGTAGTAAGCCCACTGTCCAATAAGACGTGATAAGGTAATAGGGAACTGTAACTGCGCCGTACTGGCGTTTAATTACCAGGCGTAAACGATGCTGGTGTTAGCTAGTATTTATATATATATATATATATATATATATATATATATATATATATATATATATATATAATCAAGACCTTTTCTACCATAAGGTGTAAAGGTTTACTTTCTCTAATGTATGAATTTCTTCCACTTCTCCCGGTCACTGGCTTCCTTCATAGCTTCTCCAAATTCTTTGTTTCTCCCCTTCAGTATTTCTGCTATCGCCATATTCCACGTTTTCCTTGGCCTGCCTCTGTCTCTTTTCCCGTTTGTTCTAGCTTGCCAAATGTTTTTTGTTGGTCTTTTCTCGTTCATTCTTACTAGGTGTCCGAACCATCTCAGTTGATTTTGTTCGATTGTTTCAATGATTGATTTTACATTTAATTCCTGCCTTATTAACTCATTTCTTATTTTATCCTTTCTTGTTACTCCCTTAATTAGTCTTAGATACTTCATTTCCATGGATTGGACTTTGCTTGTCATCCTTTTGTTTAGTACCCAACTTTCGCTGCCATAGATGAGTATTGGTCTATATATAGTTTGGTACACTATAATTTTTGTTTTCCGACTAATTTCTTTCTTTCCTATGAAGGCTTTACTCAGGGTGTGATACACTTTTGATGCATTATTTATCCTTTCTGCTATTTCCTCATCCATTTTTCCATCACTTTGTATCATTATTCCTAAATATTTGTAACGTTCCACTTGCTCCAATTTCTTTGTTCCTATCCTTACACTTATTCTTTGTTGCTTTCCTATGCTCATTATTTTGGACTTTTGTGTGTTAATTTTCATTTTTCTCTTATTTAATTCTTCTTCCCACATTTTCAAATTATCTTGTAACTGCTTTTCTCCTTCTGCACAAATCATAATGTCATCTGCAAAGGCGCATTCTCCCAGCTTTACAGGTCTTAAATTTCTATATCCAATATTCACTCCACATCTTTTCTATTTCCCTGATTATTTGTTCTTTCATTCCATTCCAATTCCATTTCCTCTCCATTGCCAATATTTCCTTCCGTGTATCCGTCCTGTTTATTCTGTATTAGTTTTTTGGTATTTGCTTTTCCATTCTCTCCGTTCCTTTATTCCATCGCCATTCCACTCCATTAACAATTGCTTTACTATATCCAATTTTTACTTCTTTTCCTTTTTCTTTTTCCGTCTTAACAAATGTTCTCAGATGTTTTTGTTTTTCTCTTTCCTTCGGTGTCATATCCTCATTTATAAAGATTCGCTCTTCTTTCATATTTTTCAGTCTATACTTGTTTAATATAACTTCTCTCCTTTCTTCCTCGTTATTCAATTCTATGACGCATGTCCTCTCCCCTGTTTTTATTACTGATCTTGGTGTAATGCTTAATCTCAGTTGCTCGCTTAGGAATCCTTTAATTCTTTCTTTTAAAACTGCTGGGTCATTTGTGTCCATCCTGAGGCCATACATTACTACGTTACATTTCCTTCTTTCTTTTTCTATTATTTCCAATGTTTTTTCCACTTTCTGTAGTTCTTGTCGTATTTTCTTTCCGTATTTCCTGGTTTTCGTTTTTCAAGGATTCATTTTCTATTTTTAGTTTTAGCAGTTCACCATTGAATTCTCTTTGTTGTATCTTGATTTCTTGGGTTTCTTTTATGATTTCTTTTTGTTCCAGTTTCATATTCTTTTGATCTTTGCTCATTTCCTTCATCAATTGTAATATTTGCTCCAATTTTCCATCTCTTTCTTTTTTGGATTTATTACCAGGGGATCTAGACTCCTTTTTTCTTCTTTCAGCATCTTACTCCCTATTCACATCTTTACTTTTCCTACTATCATCCGTGAAACAATCTTCGCTTTCCATTTTACTCATTCCCAATTGTATCTCGAGACAATTCCCCGTAGGTTATGTACTTCTCAACTCTTCTTTATTATAACTTATTTGGTACTAATCACTTAGTTCGAGAGACCGCTAACTGAGCTTTATCAGTACCAAGCTTATATATTTCTCTCAGTGTTCTTCTGTTTGGTCCTTCACCGGTTATTAGTAAATTATGTTATATCTCCGGTAGCGCCAGAGACAATCCGCAGGTCGCCCCTTCAAACGGACTATCTCTACCAACCAACGGTACCCACTAATAAATGACTTCTTTATTTGTTTACTCTGTTGTATACTTGGTTGCTACACTACTTGTTAAATGGTAACTTCCCAATGTACATTTGGTTGCCTATCTTGTCTTGATGCAGGACTTTGTTTATATAGTAAATTCTCAACTGGTTCTAACCTATGTTTTATATTATCTATTAATTTTTAAAGCTTGCTTGCTTACTATATTTTCTTTCCTATATCGTTTTAACTCAGTGCAAAGTTGCACAGTTCTTCTCTGCACTTGATGTACTAATTTTCACTTTTTAATATTGATTCTACTACGCTATTTATGTCACTTTGTAACGGAGCCGATGTATTCGGTTATCCCGTTGACAACCAACCTCGCTAGTATTTATGAAATCTAATTCAGTTTGCAGTTTATCAAATAAAACAAAAAATATATATTACTAAAGTATATCAGCTAAATTACCATTAACGCAAAAATTAGATACTTGAATTGAATTGAAATATCTAATACCTGTAAAGTACTCTCCGAATTCCTGTTCCATTTTCAAAGCTCTCTCATATGTTTTCTTCGCTTGCTCCTCCGTCATTCGTTTATTCATTTCCCTAAAAGTTTTATTTTATAATTTGCGATAACACCGAAAACTAATCGACTACAAATATTACTTACATTATAGATTCTACTGACTTTGGTTTTATGAAAATAGCTATTGGATAAAGTTGGGCTACTTGAAGTCTTTTAATTGCATTCCCGCTCACGTCTAGAATGCAATGCTTTCCCTAGAAGTACAACAGTAATTGTAATAATTGCCTAACAATCTAAATCACATAAATAATTACTTTGTCTGCTACCTCCTTCACGGAGGCTACCGAGGTACCGTAGAGGTTGTCATTATATTGTCCCGCTTCAATGAACAGATGATTTTGAATATCTTTTTCCATTTGCTCTCGCGACGCCACAAAATGATAATCTCTTCCATCTACTTCGTACTCTCGTTTAGGTCTTGTCGTATCTGAAATTTTATTAACTTTTTTTTAATGTGCACATTTTTCTTTAAATTTATATCGGCTGCATTAAATCAGAAAAGAGTAATGATGCAATTTATTCTAAAATATTTAAATACAACTCAAATCGTTATTTACATTCATTTACCTATAATGCCGTGGTCTGGCTTATGAACGCGAAAGTTGGCGCTATTCGCTAAGGCGTCAAATTGCGATTTTTTTTGTCGTTTAACACCTGCACCTTATGTACAAGAGAAGGTCAATGGTTTAATTAACACTTAAATAACAATGCCATAATTTGGTAGAACGACAAGCAGTTATTAAAAATAAAATTAACAACATTAGCATAGAAAAAATATAACGATTTCTTAAAATACAAAGCGATTAATAAATGTTTGTTTAGAAAATAATGGACAACATTTCCCAACATTTATTGTATTTATTAATTTGAATCAATTAAAAAGTTATAAAATATATGCTTTACTAGATCTATTTAGAAAAGAAGTGTTAAAAATGTAGTTTTCCTTATATGTATTAACTTTATATAATTTTTAACTATTTAATTGTGGAAATTAAATTATGAAATATAGGGATTTTTATGTTGGATATTATTAATGTTTAATTAGTGTGTTTTAGCTTTAAGCTTAAGTAAAGTCCCTGTACTTGTGTTGCCAACATAATTATGAAAACTATCATTACTGTCTCATTCTCGTTTCTAACAAAACGTGGATTCGGTTTTTTTTCTATAAAAAAATTCGAATAAATTAGCGTCGTAATATGTAGAAAGCATATTTACATTTACAATACTTCGCGAAAAATGCAACAAATTTGCACACGCCTTACTACGGGCAAGATATATATCATCTGTTTCCTTGATGTAACTCAAGGTATCCCCAGAAAGATTCGGACCCATTGCCTTTAATAGCTTAATGGTCTAGAGCGTTGGTCCGGCAAGCCATGCACGTGGGTTCGAATCCCACTTTTAGGCGAATTATTTTTCTACAAAAAATTCGAATAAATTAGGGTCGTAATATGTAGAAAGCATATTTACATCGGTCGTCTATAGTTTAGTGTATATTTAATGTATTTGTGTCTATCAAAGATTCTTGCTTGTTATGTTTACGCAGTAATTGATTATTTGCAGTTATACGATTTCTAGCTTTTAACCATCGCTTCAAAGTGATATTGCGATCATCCAAATGCGCAGTTTTTCGTTACTACGGCAATTTCTTAATTTTTTTCATACATTGTAACTGGCTTTGTCAATGGTGTTCCTTTTTCCAAATCATTTAAAAATAAATAATGCAATAATTAACTAGAAGATTCTTACATTGTTGAATGCCTTGTTAAATTCTGGATACAGTAAACCTCCACATTGCTATTGAGAACAAAAACATGATTTCCTGGAAATCAGTTTTCATTAGCAACATCATAAGCCATGAATGAATTGGTAAAATAGCTAATTTCCAAAAACAAGTCCATTAAACTCGGGATGTTAACGCGTAAGATACTGTATATTCGATCAATAGAAATGCCCAAGAGTTTCAGTAGTCTTGCACACTTTCACTCGACGGTCATTCATAACGATATCACGAACTGTACCAACGATTTTCGTCGTGGTAACTTCAACTGGACGCTTAATCTTTTACAGTATTTAACGATGGAACAGAGTTTGCACAAACTTCATCTAGCTCCTCTTTGATCTGGGCATCGATGTTTTTTATCATTTCTTGGAATTCCTGTTATTTATTTTTTATCAAAATTCTCATTTGTGGAAAGTGAACAACTCCTCGCATTTATATATAATTTGAACAGAGTTAGGTTTGAAGAATAACAGTGGTGAATTGTGCTGTTATAGAAATTTATTAAATCTGTAAAACATTATCCTCGTACATACAAGCACAAGCATTTATATCGAAAACTTAATTCACTATTCACTGATATCAGCGCAGAGTTTAGAATGTTTTACCTTCAATATAAGCTTATTTAAAGTTTTCCTACTATCGACTTTGAAAGTTGGCTCTTGTTGTTCTATTTGGAGGAAAGTAATAGCTACTTACGGCTTATGTACGTTTGTAACCCTTGACAGCGGCATGTAATATTTCACTTATCTTCCTAGGGAGGTAAGTAAGTTCACACTAGATTTGGCTGTGATAGATGACAGAGTAAAAAACATTTGAAATTTTTATACATGCGATAATTTCAATATAACTGGTAACAAAGACCTACAAGTAATATCAGCTGCCTCTTTGGCTTCGCAACACTTGCATATTCACACATAGTTTATGGCTGTTGACGTCGATGAACATTAATTATAATTAACATGTGATTTGTTTATGAATTTATTTATATCACTTTGCTTCCATTGTGATAGTTATACGCACCTAGTAGTTTGACAATTATTGACGTACAAAAACAAATACACTCCACATCACCAAAGATGATCCCTGCGTCTTTGATCTATAATTCTATCAACGACATTCAAAGAATAATCTCCACATCCAAATAACAAACAGTACCTACTTGTATGACAAGGATAGCTTGAATGAAAGTATGTGTTTTGACGCTTCGCCTAGCACAGACATACAGCTCAAGCAATTTATTTGAGTAAGACAAAGACGGGATTATTACCTACTCCGTGATAAATACACACATTTCCGCTTAGTAGTTCTGTCGGTACTCGTTGACATTTGACAACATACATTCGTTGATATTTGATGGAATTGTTATATATTTTCTTTTTATAAATACATATTTCTTGAAATTTATTTTTTCAAAACTATAATGGCAGCAATCACGACAACTTGTTTTAAATTCGTTGCAATATTTTGAACGAGAGAAAAACCATGGTGGTGTTAATACCTATTACATGTGCACATAATATATTTAGATTTTAATAAACCTTTTGTTTAGCGAGTGGCAGATGCATTGTGCTTGGGATTAGTTACAGTAAAACGCATCAAAGCTGTGTAGCAGCAGTTTAAAACGTGTACTTCACAATATTGGATTTAAATATAAAAAGGATAATAATCATAGAGCATTAGTGGAACGATCCAACATTGCAGAGATAAGATTGACATTTCTTAGAATTACATAAAGAATTTGAGTTGTTCTGTTCAGAGAGAAGTGGTATTGCTTGATGAGACCTGGCAAGATAATAATCTGTGTGCGTAAACTTGAGGGTTACGAGGGCAAGCGATATGTTGTGTTACATTGTGGTTCAAAATTAGGTTTTGTGTCAAATGCTTCTTTATTGTTTTCAAGCAAATCACAAATAGAAGATTATCATGGTGAAATGAATGGAGAAATGTTTAAGAAATGGATTGAAGAATATTTAATACCAAATTTGGAAGAACCAGCTCAAATAGTGATGGACAATGCACCCTACCATTCACTAGTAGTAAAGAAACATCCATCATCGGCTTGATGTAAAAATGATATTATTACATACTTGTCGAAGCATAATATACCTTGCGAACTCTATTTAAAACTGAACGACTATTCTTGGATAAAAATTTGCATAAAGAAAAACAGTATCAAGTAGATGAATTGCTACAAAGTCATGGACATGAAATATTGAAGATTGTCTCCTTATCATTGCGAATTTAATGCTATCGAAATTATTTGGGACCATGCAAAACAATATTATAATAAACATATTTTCAGGGATGGACATGGAGATGATAAAGTTATAGCTTTGTGGAAGGAATCACTAGAGCAGTGTGCGGAAGAAATTTGGAAAAATTGTGTTATACACACGGAAAGTATTATAAAAAAATGGTATAATAGAGAAATACATTTACATTGTGAAATCAATGGCTTTACAATTAACATTGATGATTCAAGCAGCAGTGAAGATAGTGATTAACAATACTTCCTATATGACCGCAGATAAAAAACTGTTACAGCTATCCCATGTTTTTTTAACTTACATGCAATTGCCAGACTATGGCCACAATTTGTATCTAAATATGTCTAGAAAGGTAGAAGAATTACAAGAAACTAAACAGATTTTATCAAGTAGCTAGATTTCCTAATGTACTAAGTAGAATTGATTGCACTCACATGAGAAAACAATCTCCTGGTGGTAATAATTCTGAGCTGTACCGAAACAGAAAAGGATATGTTTCATGAAATATTCAGGTAATAGGAGATTCTCAATCAAGAATTTGTGACATCGTAGCTAGATGGCCAGGATCTACACATGACCAAACAATTTTGAATGGATCGGCAATAAAAAGAAGCTAAGAAAATGTACATTTCAATAACTCAGTTATACTTTGTGATAGTGGTTACAATATTACAATAGTATATTAAAAAACAAGTTTCATAAGGCACCATTTTGCCGCACGAGATCAGTTTAGAAAACGAGCCGCGATAGCGGCGAGTTTTCTAAAGAGCGAGTGCGGCAAAAGGCCTTATGAAACGAGTTTTTTATACTATTTTTTCTATTTTGCGTTTTTTACATTAATAAATTGCTTAAATTGGAATTATTAATTTGAAAGTTCAGAGTTTAATTTTTATATAAAGCATGCAGTTGGTTACATCGATACTTGACATTTTCAAATTTAAATCTTGCTATCCGCGTAGTATATTATATTACATATTATTTACTAATTTTCGTTAACATTACTTGATACTTCATTTAAAAATATAAACATGAGTGACAGAAACATATATACATATGTTGTTGTCAATTGTATACAACATACGTTGTTTGTGTAAAATACGGACATATATCATATCTGTCAAATGTACATAAATTCTTAAAATCAAATGACAGCAATGATATTTATTTCTGTATTCGAACAACGCCAACATTGAAAAATGAAAAAAAGCGTATCGAAATGAAGCTCATTTCGATACTGTTTTGGGTTTCATAATGAGTTCATTTCGAACACAAAATAGAAAAAATATTTATTAACCTCTTTAGCAAATCCTCAAAGTCGAGCTGAACAATTGTACAATGAATCCTATTTTAGAACCAGAAACTGGATTGAAAGATTTTTTGGTGTCTTAAAAAGATTTCCAATCTTATTACATATATGGTATGAGAGTTAATGTGGAACTCTCGAAAGCAATAATAGTAGCAGTAACAGTATTACACAATGTTGTGAATGGGTCATTGATGAGGACATAAAATTCCACAAAGAGCAGCCAGAAGCAAATATGCAAAATGAAAATAATGCATTTGTAAATGTTAATTTTGCAAATTTATTCTAATATCGATTATTATACTATCTTCTAAATATTTTTTATATTTCCTTTTTTTTGTATATATACTCATGATAATTTTATTATTAAACAAATAATGAGGCAATTTTCTTAAATGATTACATATGTATATTAACTTATTAAACAATTTCCTGTTACATTGACAATTTAATATATTGAAGTTTATTTTTTAATTGGTTCCTTTTTTTTTACTGCATTTCTTTTTCGTTGTTATTTTTATATTTGGAGTTAAAAATACAATGCGTATAAAAAATGTATGTCCAATTAAATACATTTGAATGTGTTTTCATCTTTTTGTAGTAAGTTTTTGCAAGATACACTAGTGAAATGTGGTTCGACTGCCTTATTTGATTGGTGTCCATTGGCTCTAATCTTCTGGTGTTAACTTAAAAATTTTTAATATACACAAAACAAATTCATACAATTTGATGAAGACAATAAATAAAATAACTATTGTTTTTCTTGCTCCATTTCATGTTCCTTTTTCAAAATTTCTTTCTGCAATCGTACAAGTTCTAATTTACTAGCAGTCAACATTTCGAACCAAAAAAAAACATTTTACAGCAAATAAGTTTGTATAAATATGTTTTGTTTATAATGCATACAGCAATTTCAAATATTTATACCGACCTTTTTGCAAAACTCAACTTATCTATTATGGCAGTGTTAAGTTATACTGCAGTTATTCCAAATTTTATTTAAACTTAGGCACTGTAGAACGTTTAACTAGAGATATCTAGGGTTATTCGATGATATAATTGGGTTAGTGTATTGTAGAACTGTCCCTTAAAAATTTAAAATTGTATTGAAATATATTTGATGTAACTAAATTGTTTATTTTTTTAAAACAAATATACATTTTTTATAAGATAATGTTTATAAAACTGTCATACCAGTGAATATGTAATTACTAGAGAACGGATGCAATTTCCATAAAACGCAATCGGCAATTGAAATTGTGTATAACGTCGCTCAGTACATCCCGGCGTAATTCAATGAAGTATTTGTTTGACTTACTTGGCCACCTGGTCGCAGCGATAACAATGGACAATCCAGCTATTGTATTCGGAGAATATATTCCATAAAACGCAATCGGCAATTGGAATTGTGTATAACATCGCTCAGTACATCCCGGCGTAATTCAATGAAGTATTTGTTTGACTTACTCGGCCACCCGATAAAAATGAACAACTAAGCTATTGTATTCGGAGAATATAGTCATGTGGTAAGAATGTCCGTTCTCTAGTAATTACAGTTATATAAAGTAGATACTAGGTCTATTGTATGATTTAATTCCAGTAATAATGCTTTTACAACTAACTTGAAAATTGCTTGGTTTTGCCATTCATTGAAATGATTAAAGAATTACATAATCTTATATGCTGGCATAAATGTTGTAAATTCTTGATAGTTCATTTTATTTTTCATGTGGTGTTATAGTTTAATTTGATTCGCTGTTTACGCAGCTTTGTTCAATTTATAGTAATTTTAATATAACTTAAGATGTAATTCGATTATATATGTTCATATAACCTACAAATTCGACCGACTGTCAAATATATTTGGCCCGGAAACGAAGTTATAGTTCCATATTCATTTTGCAATTTACAGTATTTAATATGACGCCGAAGTACTGATTTGAATCATACAATGTTTATTGATGACGCAGGGATCATCTTTCCTGACGACGAGTGTACTTCTACTTATTTTCTAGTTTCACGAGCCCGTAGTAGGAAAAATATTGTATGAAACTCGGGATGTAAGTGCGATTTTGCGGTTAAAGATACGAAAAATTGCACTTACATCCCTTGTGACAGAAATAACTATAAATTCGAGACTTTGTAAAGAATTTATATTAATTACATTTAAATTAAAATTAGTTTATCAAATTTGACAATGCTTTTCTACTAAAAAAAACTTGTAAAAGATCTTAAAATCAAAATATGTAATAGCATGGAGCGAAATGAAACAGAATACAAGACGGAAAAAAGGTGTAAATAATTTCAAGATATGGAAAGGGAAGTCAACTTAGCAATTTGATTCCACTCCTATGCTGTACATCTGCAAAGGTAGAAAGGTTATAGAGAATTAAGATAGGAAAATCAAAACAAACATCTTTACAATTACTGCTACAATAGTAATAATTATTATCCGTGCTATTTCAAGCTTCTAGTTTGCTCTACTTACAGAGGTCCCCGATAGAAACCCGTGTTTAACAGTTTCAATTTAGGGGTGAACTTACGTGGAACGCAGCTTCCGAACTTCTCTGGAAACTCCGAGATCAGGTCGTCATTAATTCGATCTTTGAGCGGACCTAACACTATTACAGGCCTCGTATAATTTATCTGCATCTGTTGGACCGGTTCGTATGACAGTACGCTCTCTTCATTACCTGAAAGAATGATAAAAGAGGTTAGCCAAATCCGATTGTGCGGTCGGATTCGATTATATTCTATTCATTTCAGTTTCCTTTCATCAAAAAAATAGACTGCAACAAACGCAACAAAATATATAGAATTACTAAACGAAAACGTAAAATTGTATCGCTACGCAAATTTCCTAGTTAAGCCAATTCCAAAGTAAATAAAAAAATTTTTTTTTTAAACTACGTTAGGCACGGATACAATAACAAAACACAAGTACACTTTTGTTTCACCTAATTATGCAATTACTTGTTTTAATGATGAGCCAATAAGCACAAAAAATATATCGCTGCAATTTCATTTCAAGGTTTGGAGATGCATCATATTTTAGGGTACGTGATCCCAATAATATTTCTTATTTGTTTTATTTTATGTCCATCTAAAATTGAAAGTGGAATTTTACCACCTACAAACAGAGAAGGCGAAAATAGAGGCAATTTTAAAATATTTGAGAAAAATCCTTGGTACAAAATGAGAATTAATGAAGAAATATTTAAATACCAAGTCAGAATGAAAGTCCTATAATTGATCATTTACCAGGTTGGCAAGCGTAGGAGTCAGAAGCGAGTTAAAAAAGAAGACATTTGAGATATTATTGTAACTAAAACATTAGACAAAAGAAAAAATGAGCAGAATAGAATGAGATAAACTCAGCCAGTACTTCTTTAAAATAAACGCACTCTTAGTGTACCATCTTTTTAACATTATTTGCTGTCAAATTTAAGTAGACGTAAGCAACACTATTGCGCCAAAACTGGTTTCGTACATTGCTGGAAAAAATGAATGTCGAAACTAATGAAAAAGTCTTTCATTGTTGATTATGGCTAAGTAAAAACTTTAAAAAGGTGAACCACATCAATATCCGTATCCTATTTCGACAACTTATCATCTTCAATAAGATATTAAGTTGTCATCTTCAGTAAGAAGAAATAACAGTGTTGAATATGGAGCACACTAAAGCTAACACAAAAATCGTGAAACATTCTACTATAATATTCTTTTCCAACTGAAGATGACAAACTACTTATTCAAAAACCTATTTAGGATACGAATATTAATGTGGTAAAGTGTTTTATACCTTTCAAGGTCAAAACTAACATTAATTTCTGTTTTAAAGGGAAAACTTTTATCGAAAACATTTGAAGACGGACGATCATGATCGTTCATTACAGACAACAACTCCCAACACATATATGTGTCAGACGTCAAGATCGGCCAAAAACTGGCACCAACAATGAGGAAAATGTGAGTTCATTAAAAATAGCTTTAATTTTCAAAGAGAGTTTATAAATGTGAAGCTCTAAATATCAGAAGATACTTGGCTTGTAAGCTTCCACGATCGTTATTCATAATAGCTTTTATGCAGGGCTGGTGCTGCGGTCTTGATACTGCTTCTGTCTTAACCAAGAAGGAAGCAATGCTTAGAACTGGGTTTCAGCCCGGAGTCCCAGAAACTGCCACTAGAAGTCACGATTCATCGCATTTTAACATAAATTTTTTATTTAGTGGGGTGAATACAAAGTTCATTGACACATCAATTGACAAACGAGTGAAAGTTGTTCTGAATTCACTATTTACATCAATAGCTATGGAAAGAACAATTGTAATTTTATTTACATCATAAGTTA
The DNA here is from genome assembly GCA_935421215.2 of Melolontha melolontha. Lineage (NCBI taxonomy): Eukaryota > Metazoa > Arthropoda > Insecta > Coleoptera > Scarabaeidae > Melolontha > Melolontha melolontha. Next base: position 75,928,689 of record OW285243.1, on the reverse strand, counting down.
ATTAGTTGAATGTAGAAAGAAATCACCACAATATTGCTCGGCTCACCAGAAGAAGAAAACCTGAAAAAATACTGATTGGTTTTTACGATTACAAATCAATATATATAATATTCGCTTTAACCGAAAAAAAATATCTGGGTATTAAATGTTTACTTTCACGCTAGCTCGGCTAGAACATTGCAAAAATTGAAATTGGTGTGAAAATGCAGCAGTTAATGGCTACTAGGTGTGATTAGAAAGTTTTAAGATTGAAGTCGCTACTGCTCAATACGAGGGAATGAGTTTTCCTGCATGTTAAAAGAAAGCTTGTTTTGCCCATGAAATGTTTTAAAAATGTCACCGCGTTATGTTTGTTGAGCAGAAAGTGTCAGTCTGGTAAGTGTATACGTGTTTTCGGTTCTCGAAACAAAGAGTTTATTTAAAATTTTGTGTTCAAACCGAGAAATCAGCTTTGAAAACTTATCAATTCTTGAAAACAGTATTTAGAGATAGATGTCTAAGCCGATCAAATATTTTTATTTGATTCGACAAATTGAAAAATGACCGCGAATCAATCGATGATGACTCCCGGTGTGACAGACCTTCCACTTCCGCGAAAATTACAATTAGGAAAATGGGTGGTGAACTGAATTAATTTAAGTTTTTACGCGGTTCAATCGAAATTCATTCCAAAATTTCTGTCAGACGAGCAGAAAGAACATCAACTTCAAGTGTCCCAAAAACTGATTAATCGAAAGTGTTGTTTGTTGAATAGTTATTACAGGGGACGAAAAAAAGCGCGTCAAATTCGGTTGAATATGAATGTTGGTGATTTTTTTCGATTCTACGAGTATTGTGCATCATGAATATGCCCCTAGGAGACACACAGTCAATTAAGTATACTATAAAAGCGTCCTTGAGTGTTTGTGCAAAAATCTGCAGAAGAAAAGGCTTTCACTCTGACGAGACAAGAATTGGATTCTCCACCACGCCAATGCACCGGCTCGTTGTGCGGTCTCAATCAAGAAGGAATTTTTGGCAAAATTTGAAATTTTTATGTTACCTACCTGATTCCTAAATTGAAACGTTTGCTGAAAGGGAAGCGATTAGTTTCCACTGAAGACATTAAGGTAAATATGGAGAAGGTCTTAACATCGTTAACAAAGAAAATTTCTATGAATGCTTCCAAAAGTGGAAACACCGTTAGAGTCGATGTGTTTAGTCAGAAAGGAACTACTGTGAAGGACGTCCTGCCCAAATGCCAGTATGATCTGCCATTTCCAAATTACAAGATCAATCTTAAAATTTTCTTATACACCTCGGACAGCCGTTTTTTTACCAACAAACAAAGACATCATATTCTTCTGATTAGGTTAGATGTATTTATTTTCTGATTTTTAGGCTTCTATAATGATAAAATGAAAACGGTATATGACATTACTGTGATTACAACACGACCACTAACATCTTAAATTTTATAAATTAAAAAAATAGAAAAATTTCTGAAAATATAATAGAACTTCCATGACAAAAACGTGCATAATGAATTGTTATCAGAAAAATACGATATTTTCCTTTGCTTAAATTTTGATGTAATAGCATGTTTGATAATTTGCGGCCAAACCACTTACGATTCGGTAAAAAAATCAGACCACTTGCGGCCGAGGTGATTTTAACTGTTTTAACATTTTAAGAAATAGGTGACTAATTACACAGGTCTACAAAAAAATATTTTTGCGTGCTTTTGTAATTTTCCATCTGAATATACATAATATAAAAACTCTAAATTCAAATCTGTTTTCAGTTTTCCTCTATCGGGATGGGTTTTCTTACAAAATCAAGGCAAATGTAATAATGTACCTGAAAAAAGATAATTATGTGTCAATAATTATGAATTTCTAGAAGAAAACTTTATTTTTTCAAAGCTCTCATATGTCCTTCACTAGTGTCTCTTTTCAAACACCAACAGTAGTCAGCCATCATTGACACATCCCAATGGCCCTGGTAGCGAGTTTCCATTGCTTTAATGTCTTTGTGAAACCGCTTACCTTGTTCTTCACTCGTTGCACAAACATTTTCAGGAAGGTAATCAATATGACTGGTGAGAAAATGCATTTTACACCCTAGATTTCTAAAATGTTGTAACATTTCCTCCACAATTTCCTTATAGTTCTCAGACTTCTTGTTGTCAAGAAAGTTTTCCGTCACTCATTTGTATGCCAACCATGCTGACTTCTCTAACTCGGACATCGACTAAGGAAAGGACTCATCCTGCATAAGTTCACTAATTTGGAGCCCCTCGGAAATACCTGCAGCTATCTTAACTTCAGTTTTCTGTAGGAACTTTGTAACGAGAAATTTGAATCAATCCTTATTCAGAGCAGTTACAAATTGTTTCATCAAGTACATACCGTAACAGGAAACATAATCGAGGGGTGGGAAGGCACTTAAAACAAACTTGTAAGGGACAAGATTCTAATTACTATTTATTGATATTAAGTTATCTTTTTTCAATATATTCGTTAATATTTCAGTTAATTAAACCTGCAGAAACAGTTTGGTTTTAACTTTATGTGTTTAATATATTTGTAATATTTCATTGAAAACATAAGTACATATTATATTTGATTTAATTTTGTGTGAAAAACTAATCCGATAGAGGAAAACTAACAACAGATTTGAATTTGTGTGGAAAATTAAAGAGAAGTACCTACGAAAATTTTTTTTTTGTAGACTCGGAATACAATCGTGGACAAAAGTACACCAAAGTCTCTTAGTACAAAAAAAATTAATTGTTTTCTTTTTTCTTAACAAAACATTATCTTCAAAGTTAGAATGGGAAATAAAAAAAGGCACTTAACATTTTATTCAATAAGAAAAAGTCTCGAAACAGTAAATTGTGCAAAATTACCAAATTCATCTTATCGGCTAGGTTTTACATTTATGTTTTTCTATAATTTAAGCGATTAATAGTGTGTACTACCTACACAAACTAAAATATCTTCTGCCATACGGCGTGGTAAACTTTAAATGTAGTTGGTGATTTTTTCCCATTCCTCACGAAGTGCGATTCGAAGATCCCGAATGGTTACCGTTATGTGTAGTCGGTGTCGAACACGTCGCCCTAATGAATCCCAAAGGTTTTCGATAGGATGCAAGTCCGGGCTTCGACCTTCCATAGCAAACTGTGAAAGTTAACCGCATCCAAATATTGCTAAATCACTCACGCGTTATCGTGCAATGGAGTAAAGTTCGCACCTACGAATGGAGCAAATGGTACGACGTGATCAGCTAAATACTCGTTGATGTACCTAACAGCCGTCATCATAACATTTTCAATGAGAACAAGCTCAGTTTTCGCTTACAGTGAAATGCCAGCCCAAACTATTATACCGCCTTCCCCAAATACCATTCTTGGAGATATTGCCACCACCGCGGCGTAAAATTTACAGTGTGGCGAGTGATAAGGTGAGATCGTACGCTGATCCTCTCTGGTCTGAACCTACCTGTTGATGTAAGTCCCCAGGAAGGTCTCTGCCGGCTAACTCTCTCTAGACTACGGAGAACGTCGCGGATTCAAGGCCGCGAGGTGGAGGGGTATGTGGACGCCACCGTTATTATCCACCTGCAGAGATAACGCTATAACGGAAGCAGGCGGGACCTGGTAGCTCCAATTACACCAGAGGATCAGCCCCCTATCTCTCGTCGATAAACAAGAAACTTGACATACTCAATGCTAGTGGGAAGGGATTTAGAACGAAACGCTTTCAACAGTACAACTAAATTTATTGCGTACACAATTCGGTAAAACAACTTAATATATATCCAAAACGGCAAAGCCAACGCTTAAATGCTAGGTACCAGACACGGTCGTTTATACATGATTCAGAACTAACGTAACATTAAGGGTGAAGCCCGGTTCAAATACAATTTGAACACCAATAGAAGGTAGATAATTAAAAAAAAGGTTTAAGACCAAAACTATATCACTCTCTCCCGTATAAGTAATTCGAGAGGTGGGAGGGGTTAGCCCAAAATTTATTCCTCGGGTCGAAGTTATTTAAAATACAGACAAACGAGAACAAGGTAGTCTCAAATACGTAAATGCGCAAGATTCTAAATTTTTAAAAAAAGAATCTCAAGAAATTCGGTAAGTTTCTTTATAACAAATCCAAGGTTAGGCCTTGATTTCAATTATATTCAAAACAAGAAAAGAAACGATCATAACATACAAATTACCCGGTAGGAAACTTTTGGAGTAACCCCCGTATAACAGGTGTGCAAAAATTCAATAAAATCGAAATAGTTAAAGAAATAAATTTACAAGAGACAAAACTAGAATACCAATTCCGTATACGCAATTTTCATTCTGTACAGTATTTCTATATCAAACATGAAAGGTAGATTACAGGTAAACTATGATTAAAATAACGACAAAACAAAACTTAGGCCCGTTCTGAAGGAATTGGGCTTGATTTCGACTATAACAAAGTGCAGAAGACAAACAGTGACGCTGTCGATCTTCAGGTTTAATTAAAAGATTCCGATTACAGAAACCCCGGGCAAATGCTGAACAAATCGGGTTTAAATTATAATCAGACTCGTAAGATCCAGTAAAACTAAATTGAAATAAGGGAAAATAAACTCCCTACGTATGATCTGTATACCGAGATAAATCTCCACCCCTAATGAGTGTCTTTCTAGTGGTATAAACTTGACATTTAATTTAAATTATAAGATAAGCTAAACGATTTCTGTACTAAAAGTTATTGTATTTAAAATTCAGCAAATAATAGAACAACACCTACTTTGTCTGGTTCTACAAACTGTAAACGTTTCTTCCAAATTCTGTTACCGCACACATATGCATCTCGATGCTCTATGATTTTCCGGTAGTCCTCACGCCGACGCCATTTTGGGGTAGAACAATTTGGAAGTTCGCGTCCTTCCTCCTATACCAAAAGGGTTCCGCAGAAGAAATGTGCCCCTATTACTCAGGTTACGGACGGCCTGCCGGTTCTCGAGATCTGCGACGGTAATATTCGAACGGCCTAAATACGTTCCCAAAATAACCAGGTAGAAATGCCGGAGACGCCTAACGCCTCACGGAAGAAAATCTCCAAAATCTCCGTTATACAAAGAATTGTACGTTCACAATAACGTACAGAAAAATCCTGTAAGTTCAAAAGGGATATAGCATAAATTTTAAGAGGATTTCCATACCTTTTACCGCAAAGATCAAATTTCTGTTACACAAGTCACAAACACGACTCAGCGCTAAGGGAGATTAAGCCACAATGGCGGTCGTTTCGAAATTGATGAAGATGCCGGAAACACGTCATCGTAATTTAGGAAGTTCAAGAAGAAAAGGAGTTTATTTTCGAATTTAAGAAAGATTTCAATTTGCAAAAAAAAAGGTGACATTTAAAACTAGCAACGTGAAACAATTAAATGTCTGGAGACGTAAATTTCTAAAAGGATCGGCAAGTGAGATTCCTGTCGCAGAAGGCGAACGTCGAAATGGAGATGGCGCAATAAGCGGTGAAACTATAATTAAATTAGAAATAGTTTTTTTAAAAGAGCAAAATTAACGAAAGAAAAGCGTTTAGATGATCTATAATTCGTAACAAAAATTCCTATAAATTCAGTTTGACATTCGGTAAGGCATTAAGCGAGTTATCAGTGTAAAACTTGCGATCGTTTCGGTAAAGGGTAAATAAAGATGGCCGCATGCTTTAAAACATAGGCTTTCAGAATGATTTGAAAGAATTGTAAAGGATTGACAATATTGTAGTTGAAGGGTCTAACTGTTCGATATAAGGAGTTTGAAAGCAAATAAAATAGCATAAGTAGAATTTTTTTTAGAAGATAAAGCTACGAGGGTTTTATGAGTAATAATGGAGTAAACTTGCACTAAAATAGGTCGTTTGCAGAAAAGTGCATTTGTTAGCGTAACAAATTCCCCCCTTTCACAACAGAAATTTACTTGTAAATTTCTCCAGAAGTAGAAGGTAAGTCTCCTAAAGAAAACCAGAAAAGTGAAAACGTGAGCCTTAATTTAAAAAAAAAAAAAAAAACTGAACAAAAGTTCGGCGGAGCGGTGTCCATAAACGACGGTATCTAGCAAAACATTTGATAAGAATCGACGGAACGCAAATAAATCTAAATTCTGAAACTATAGTGACCTATAGTCACAAAAGCGAAACGCAAGAATCTGATGAAACAATACAGAGAATTGCGGTAAAACCAAATATAAACGTAAGCTGAGTTATAACACGACACTAGTCGTAAACAAAAGGTAGCACTGAAGAGCGACCTAAGAACATGAGTCAGAAATACACCTCAATCAAAACTATCTAAAACGGATAGAAGCAAAATGATACGCAGAAGGCGAAATCGACACAAAGTCAAGCATAACCTATCTCTCACTAGACAGGAGCGAAACTAATCGAAAAAAGAAAAGCGAAAACGACACTAAGTCAGGTAAAACTATCTTAAAGAAGATAGGAGCAAAATATTACGCAAAAAGCGAAATTGACACAAAGTCAAGCAAAACTAACTTAAACTAGATAAGAACCAGGTAATTCGCAGAAAGCGAAACTGACACAAAGTCATCTAACTATCCAAATCTAGAAAGAAGAAAAGTAAAACGCAGAAGGCGATAATGACACAAGGTCAGCAAAACTATCGACGCACAGATTGTTCGACGGCAGAAACTCATTAGCACATCAATAACCAAACCAACACACCATGTCAACAGTTAGCTCGGCCTAAACCACCACAAAGGCCCTTCGACATTCAGCCGGTACGAGGATTACAAATAACGAGAACAGAAAACAACAAAACAAACAGTACTGAACGGTCGTCACCCCAGCATCAGAATGTGCAACAGCCGATATCATGCCGAGTGTTCATGCGCCACGAAGAAAACAAGAAAGGGGAAGGAAAAGCTGCATAAAGCACCGAAAAAAGCACAGACTAGGAGGGGATCATTACTCCTAGCGGCGAAAGAAGATAGAAAGCTGCGCTATGAACACAAGTCACGAAAATCGTTGCGTCACAACCAAAACTAGGGAACAACTCCCGACAGCTCTAAAGAGACTAACTACCGTGAAGCAGTAGCAGCTCAAAAAAAAAAAAAAGGATTAACTAAAAAGGTATATTACTACTGTATAGGAAGCAAATGGTTAAGGAAAAGTAGGTAAGAATCTAAAAGGTAGGATATGAGTAACTGTGACACTGTGTACTTACGAGTTCCAACAATCTTACAAACGTTACGCCATGCGATAGAAACAACAACATAAAGAATCTTAATCTGGCCAAACAAAATAAGAGATTACGTTACAACAAATGTTTAAAGTGCAGCGGCGGCCTACCACCACACTGATACGGTTGAGGACCAATACACAGAAAAAAGTAAACAAACATAGACACGTCCATGACCGATAAAAGAAAAATCGCGATTACAAACGAGGGGTGTCGGTCTCAGCCCTATAAGAAGCTAACGGGAATGGACGACGGAATTTATTGACGTCCATCCCGCTTCTTAAAGCGAAAGAGTCAAAATCGGTAAATATATAGAACACAACAAGATGTATCCAAAAGTCCACATACTATTATCTTAAAGTAACATTCACAAAGGTCAAGGAGAAAACGGTAAACAGCAAATATGCAGGTAAAATAACAACCCATATGCCAAATATTAACCTAAAGTGAAGATCTCTATAAGAAAATTAAACAATAGTCAAAATCGGTATTTAAAATTGGAATGTATAAAATCCAAAAGTCAAAATCAAACGTCCAGTACGTATAAGAGTTTACAAAACCCTCACACGAGGAAAAACCTACACGGTACAATAAAACTCTAAACGACAAGAACAAAACAAACAGGTAAGATCTGTATATAAGTGTGATCTCCAAATCCTCTAAATAGAGATGCAAAACAGCAATTAGAACAACACTATCAACAGTTCTAAACCTTATAACGTCCATACTCATATTATAGTATAACAATCTACAAGATTGTTTACTGAGTCAACTCGAAAGCATAAGCTATCATAGAATTTAAAAGACACCATATTAAACCAACATTGTCAGAATCAAGATTCGATAAATGTATCAACAACCAAACGCAGTCCGATCCAAACTTGATATACCAAACTTAACTCAAAATAAGTACAACAAAGATCTAGCACAACATCTAGAAACAAAACATACCAAAATTAAAGGATCTGCGATACGTAAACTTGTCAACACGAACAATCGTTCCAGAACAGACAAATGAATGTCACGGTAAATAAGTCAAGTCCAAAACGGTATACAGTACGATAAATTATTGAGATCTAACTTCAACCTGAAAAAAAAAAAAAACGGAATGTACAGATGGAATGAACAACAAAGCAAGACTCCCTTTTGGACGCCTTTTACGCCAGGGCGGATTACACCCGACTGAGTATTCGTCTAGCCCCCAGACAGGCCAAAAAAAAGATTCAAGATGTAACGATCAGAGCTGAGCATGACTCCTTTCTGTCGCCTTTTACGACATGGTGGATTACACCAGTTTGAGTATTCGTCCAGCCCCCAAACAGGCCACTAAAAAAAACACTAAACAACTCCAGGTTGCGCTTTTAGGTGTGCGCTATTCCAAGTTCCAGGCAGAAGTTCGCCTTCGCAAGTTTTTAGTTCATAGAAATCGGAAGATAGTCGACGATGTATTCTATAAGGACAAACGAAATTCCTACGCCAGACTATTTGATTCGGCAAGAACTCTACTGCTCGATGTCTCATATCACATCGAGTTTTAGATTTCGGTTGGGTATCAATGTTATCGATACGAGGTTCTTCCACAGACTTAACTTCACGAGAGTGATCTTCCATACGACTAATAGGTTTGCGTTGCTCGGGTTTCGTATTCAAACAAGTGTGACAGCGATTAACATAGCGAATAACATCAGCTGACATTTTAGGCCAATAATATGTCTGAGATATGCGTCCTAAGGTTTTCGAGATATTCAGATGTCCAACAGTGGATGGTTTATGATATGCTTTTAATAAATCGGAACGACGATCTTTAGGGACCAACTCCCTCCAAGAATCGCTTACGGTACCAAATCTACCACGCCAAGGGCGTACAAACTTAAAAAGCTTACCATCAAAAATCTGGAATGCTGAATATCTTTCTGGAGATTCCCTAACATGGTGTAAGAGTCGATTATACCATTTGTCAGAAGTATTAGACATGGCCTTCATTGAACAGGTATGAGCGCGAATCGGCTCTCGGATATCTCTTTCTCGATGAAAAACGGATGTAGGGTTCGGACACGATCTCCACGACGTTTCCTTCTGTCGTTCCCTAGAAAAATTAGAAGATTGACAACGAGGACAAGAGTTTACGGTATGTCCACGAGCACCACATCTAAAACAATAACGGGATTGACGAGGATTCGGACAATCTCTAACCAAATGTCCTGGAACATTACAATTCCAACATTTCGGACTATTGCTGGATAAAGGTACAGATATCGTCGCAACACCAGATGATGTGTGTGTGTACGCCAAATCAGGCTCTTGCAAAGAAGTTTTATTACGAGGTGGAGGAGCATAAGCTTCTATAGAGATCTTACATGCTTCTAGTTTTCTGCACAATTCTAAAAGCTGGTCTACGGATTTAATTTCTGTAAGCCCTAATTGACTCTGATAAAACGGAGCAATGTTTTGCAACAGAACGTCCAATTTAAGTCCCTCGGCAACTGGCACAGTCAAACGCCCAAACATACCATTCATTACCGCCACGTACATACCTATCGTCTCATTCGGCCCTTGAGTACGCCTCTTTATTTCCTGAAACAATTTGTCGTTATAGTTGGGAGGTTGAAATTGAAGACGAAGTTCTCGTACAAAATCGACCCAAGTCGTTACCTTATGGCGAGTGGAACGCCACCAAACCAAAGCCTTTCCTGAAAACAACTCTGTAGCGGACCTTATTAACTGTTCCTTAGCGAGATTATTAGCTATGCATTTGTCTTCGATGGTTTCGAGAAATGCACTCAAGGATTGACGCGAATTTTCTCCATCAAATTTGGAGAAGTTCCACCTTGACACCGGAACAACCTTACACGACGGAGATGACGCAGAAACAGCTGCCGAACTCACCGCATGTGACGCAGTCGCACGAACAGGTGACAGAATCGGTTCTCCCACAGATTCTTCGGAATCGGAAATTTCGCTATCAGAAGCAGTAGGACCTTGTGCTACACTAGTGGATGCGAACACAAACGACATATCTGCAGGAACGGTACCTGCCAAAGCTGACTTCCTAGCCTTCCGGGCCTTAGACTTAAGAGTTGTCTGAAGGGTTACCAACTCAACAAGAAAACCTGCTACTTCCTCCTCAGCCTCAGGTGTCTCTGGCTTTGCTCGCCTAATACGTGAAAAAGCATGGATGATTTTTGTGTTAATTTTCCGATACCTTAAACTAGTTTCTATTTCAACAAATTGATCTAGAAGATCATTAATCTCGGCAATCTTCCTCTTGACTTCGCGAGTGTCCTCTTCGATAGTGTAGGGATTAGCTGGCTTAGCCATCGGTATACCCCCACTCTCTAACTGTAATAAACTCCTAAGAGTCGCACGCATTGTCTTGACCGGAACATTTTCGTTTGCTCCACGAACCCTTAGTTCGTAAACTAACTCATCTCGCTCTAACCTGTTGATTTCGATCTTACCTTCCATCACAACAAATGTTCAGACACACAAAGCGAAAATCTATTTACAAAAATAACGAAACCTCAAAACTCCAAACGAATTCAATAAATCTAAAACAACCCTAAGCTGAATATTAATCTCAATAAACGAAAGTCCCTCCCACAAGCGTGAGCAAGCAAAGTTTCTATAGATTTTAAAAATAAAACAAAATGGCCTCCACACAGGGCGCCAAAAACTTGCCACCACCGCGGCGTAAAATTTACAGTGTGGCGAGTGATAAGGTGAGATCGTACGCTGATCCTCTCTGGTCTGAACCTACCTGTTGATGTAAGTCCCCAGGAAGGTCTCTGCCGGCTAACTCTCTCTAGACTACGGAGAACGTCGCGGATTCAAGGCCGCGAGGTGGAGGGGTATGTGGACGCCACCGTTATTATCCACCTGCAGAGATAACGCTATAACGGAAGCAGGCGGGACCTGGTAGCTCCAATTACACCAGAGGATCAGCCCCCTATCTCTCGTCGATAAACAAGAAACTTGACATACTCAATGCTAGTGGGAAGGGATTTAGAACGAAACGCTTTCAACAGTACAACTAAATTTATTGCGTACACAATTCGGTAAAACAACTTAATATATATCCAAAACGGCAAAGCCAACGCTTAAATGCTAGGTACCAGACACGGTCGTTTATACATGATTCAGAACTAACGTAACATTAAGGGTGAAGCCCGGTTCAAATACAATTTGAACACCAATAGAAGGTAGATAATTAAAAAAAAGGTTTAAGACCAAAACTATATCACTCTCTCCCGTATAAGTAATTCGAGAGGTGGGAGGGGTTAGCCCAAAATTTATTCCTCGGGTCGAAGTTATTTAAAATACAGACAAACGAGAACAAGGTAGTCTCAAATACGTAAATGCGCAAGATTCTAAATTTTTAAAAAAAGAATCTCAAGAAATTCGGTAAGTTTCTTTATAACAAATCCAAGGTTAGGCCTTGATTTCAATTATATTCAAAACAAGAAAAGAAACGATCATAACATACAAATTACCCGGTAGGAAACTTTTGGAGTAACCCCCGTATAACAGGTGTGCAAAAATTCAATAAAATCGAAATAGTTAAAGAAATAAATTTACAAGAGACAAAACTAGAATACCAATTCCGTATACGCAATTTTCATTCTGTACAGTATTTCTATATCAAACATGAAAGGTAGATTACAGGTAAACTATGATTAAAATAACGACAAAACAAAACTTAGGCCCGTTCTGAAGGAATTGGGCTTGATTTCGACTATAACAAAGTGCAGAAGACAAACAGTGACGCTGTCGATCTTCAGGTTTAATTAAAAGATTCCGATTACAGAAACCCCGGGCAAATGCTGAACAAATCGGGTTTAAATTATAATCAGACTCGTAAGATCCAGTAAAACTAAATTGAAATAAGGGAAAATAAACTCCCTACGTATGATCTGTATACCGAGATAAATCTCCACCCCTAATGAGTGTCTTTCTAGTGGTATAAACTTGACATTTAATTTAAATTATAAGATAAGCTAAACGATTTCTGTACTAAAAGTTATTGTATTTAAAATTCAGCAAATAATAGAACAACACCTACTTTGTCTGGTTCTACAAACTGTAAACGTTTCTTCCAAATTCTGTTACCGCACACATATGCATCTCGATGCTCTATGATTTTCCGGTAGTCCTCACGCCGACGCCATTTTGGGGTAGAACAATTTGGAAGTTCGCGTCCTTCCTCCTATACCAAAAGGGTTCCGCAGAAGAAATGTGCCCCTATTACTCAGGTTACGGACGGCCTGCCGGTTCTCGAGATCTGCGACGGTAATATTCGAACGGCCTAAATACGTTCCCAAAATAACCAGGTAGAAATGCCGGAGACGCCTAACGCCTCACGGAAGAAAATCTCCAAAATCTCCGTTATACAAAGAATTGTACGTTCACAATAACGTACAGAAAAATCCTGTAAGTTCAAAAGGGATATAGCATAAATTTTAAGAGGATTTCCATACCTTTTACCGCAAAGATCAAATTTCTGTTACACAAGTCACAAACACGACTCAGCGCTAAGGGAGATTAAGCCACAATGGCGGTCGTTTCGAAATTGATGAAGATGCCGGAAACACGTCATCGTAATTTAGGAAGTTCAAGAAGAAAAGGAGTTTATTTTCGAATTTAAGAAAGATTTCAATTTGCAAAAAAAAAGGTGACATTTAAAACTAGCAACGTGAAACAATTAAATGTCTGGAGACGTAAATTTCTAAAAGGATCGGCAAGTGAGATTCCTGTCGCAGAAGGCGAACGTCGAAATGGAGATGGCGCAATAAGCGGTGAAACTATAATTAAATTAGAAATAGTTTTTTTAAAAGAGCAAAATTAACGAAAGAAAAGCGTTTAGATGATCTATAATTCGTAACAAAAATTCCTATAAATTCAGTTTGACATTCGGTAAGGCATTAAGCGAGTTATCAGTGTAAAACTTGCGATCGTTTCGGTAAAGGGTAAATAAAGATGGCCGCATGCTTTAAAACATAGGCTTTCAGAATGATTTGAAAGAATTGTAAAGGATTGACAATATTGTAGTTGAAGGGTCTAACTGTTCGATATAAGGAGTTTGAAAGCAAATAAAATAGCATAAGTAGAATTTTTTTTAGAAGATAAAGCTACGAGGGTTTTATGAGTAATAATGGAGTAAACTTGCACTAAAATAGGTCGTTTGCAGAAAAGTGCATTTGTTAGCGTAACAATATACAACGTGGAATCACTAAACAACACCTCAACGAAAACATTGTATCAGAGTAGACTGAAAGAAAAAATGACTACGAAGCAAATGACCGAGGACGAGGATGTCGAACAAATGTGGGATAAGATAAAAGCCAACATAACGGGAGGTGCCGTAGAGGCACTCGGAGTGAGGAAGGTAAACATAAATGGTAGAGAAAATAGAAAGCAATGGTTTACAGACGAAGTGAAATGCTGGCAGAGCAAAAGAAAGAAGCCTACGTCAGATATAGGAGCAGAAGAACAGCAGAGGAATACCAAAGATACAAAACGATCAGAAACAGAGTGAATGACGCCATAAAGGAAATAAAGAAGACATACTGGGAAAAATTTTCTACCGACATGGAACATGACCTATACGGAGGACAAAGAAGGATCTGCAACACACTGAGGAACAGGAAAAGAGCGGTAAACGAAGAAGTACAAATAAACATCATTACCCCAGGAGAATGGGAAAGGTATGTAAAAGGCTTGTATGAAAAGCGGACAGACGACAATGGAGAGAATGAAGACAACACCTACACAGAACAGCTCCTTGAAGAGGACAACATAACACGGGAAGATGTACATGAGGCACTAATAAAATCGAAAAACCGGAAGGCCCCCGGCCCAGACCAAATCGTAAATGAAATGCTCAAGTACGGGGGGGGGGGGCTGAATTGGAAACAGCAATCACATTATTATTCCAAAAAATAATCTCGACCCAAAAAGTGCCTAATGATTGGAAAAACAACATCACAATACCGATCTACAAAAAGGGAAATAAGAACGACCCGGAAAATTACAGAATGATATCTCTCCTACCTAGCATAAGCAAGCTCTTTACAAAAATCATTGCAACAAAGATAATGAAGAGAATAGCAATAAACGAAGAACAACAAGGCTTCAGACTAAATAGATCGACAATTGACGCAATCTTCATCCTTAGACAAATGATCGAAAAATCCCTAGAATACAACAAGCCGCTGTTTCTCTGCTTTGTGGATCTCAAAAAAGCGTTTGATAGAGTACAAATAGCCGACATCATAGATATACTCCAGCAAAACAAGACACCCGTGTCGTACATTAACATAATAAAAGACCTCAAGTAAAGGTAATACAACCAAGATCAAAACACCAAAGGGACTCACAGAACAAGTACCAGTAGTGACAGGCGTGCGCCAGGGGGATAGCCTGAGCCCAGTACTATTCAACCTCATCATGGATCAAATAATCAACGGCGTAAAAGTGGATGGAGGATATAGAATGGGACAGGAATCGATGCGGATACTGTGCTACGCTGACGACGCAATCCTGATGGCGGATAACGAGGACGACCTTCAGCGACTGCTATATCGGTTCCAAACAAAAGCAAAGAACCTTAACATGCAGATATCAGTGGAGAAGACAGAATCAATGGTAATAGCAAAAGAACCCACTAGATGTAAACTGGCTGTAGATGACAAACCCATCCGACAATGTATGCGAGGCACGTACCTGGGAGTCGAGATAACAAGCTCCAAAAACCTACAACAGGAAGTCAGAACACAAATGAATAAAGCCTCAAGAATTTCTGGCTACCTAAGGGACCTCATATGGAGGAATAAATATATGTCCATCGAAAATAAAGTCCGCATATATAAAACAGCCGTGAGACCGGTGATTACATACGCAGTAGAAACCCGAGCGGACACAACAAAAACGAAGAGCATGATGAAAAGAGCAACGGAGATGAGGACCTTAAGGAATATCAGAGGAGTAAGCTTGAGAGATCATGTAAGAAGCAGGGATATACGAACAGACCTTAAAATTCAAGACGTGGTGCAATTTACGAGAAAAAGACGAAGATACTGGCGAGACCACGTCGACCGAATGACGGGGGACCGATGGGCAAAATGGGCAAAGAACGAAAAACCGAACTCAAGGAGACCTCCAGGCCGACCTCCCAAGAGATGGTGCGAGAGCTGGACATCTGCTTCCCAAGAGGCTGAACAAAATTGAAATAGTAGAAGAAACAAGACTAAGTCTTAAGGAAAGAGAAAGAAGAATAAGAAGAAGATAAAAGTTGAATAAAGAGTACACCAATATTAATTTTTCTTTGGGTTGGGTTCGTCATTATTTTTGTTTTTTTTTTGGCTGTTTTGATAAATTAAATATTTTGTATCTTCTTTAATTTCTAATTCTTATTTCATAGATAATATTTCATGTCTTGTAAAAAAAAAAAACAAGAAAAATGGAATTTTAATTATAATAACAAACATTTACTTCAGTGTCCACGAGCGTGTTAATTTCCACAACAGCGATTTCTGAAAAAAATAGCCTGATGGAACAAAACTAGTCTGGTTTGAGAGCTTCCATCAGGTAAAGAATCAGAAAATATCAAAAGCTTTCATTCAGCAAAAATTGTGTTGACCTGTGTTATGCGTTAATATGATCAGTATCAGTATTATTTTTACCTGTTTATTGACAAAAACCCCTCGACAGCATGTGGGCCGATTTTTGACCTGGTTGCAAGATGCCCGTATTCGTTAGCAAGACGTGTTTATTATGTAACGATTTGCAAAGTTAATTTTAAAAATATTAAATTGTAGCTAAAAGGAACGCTTTAGTGTATATAGATCGCATAATTTAGCTTAATTTTGCATTAAATCGTTTTAATATAAAGTGAACAAAGCAATGAACTTAATCAGTAACAATTTGCGAAATAAAATTAATTTAACATGTCTGAGTATTAATACCATTGTCTCTATTCAGTCGTATCATCTTCATTCCTCATCTATTCATTGTAAAACCAAAGTATTTTATTTATTTTTTCGGCGTAAGCTCACAAAAAAAGATCCAACATTCTCGTAATTGCATTTTTAAGTGAAACCTAACGCATTTAAATAGATATATATTCTGAGAGCGTGTCGCATTAGCGACTCGTCCCGCAAAATAACACACACATGTATATACAAATTTCACCCTAAAATAAGAAGCTGGAGAACGTTTATACGAAACAAAAAAAATAACTTCATATTAAACGAAATCATAAAAACAAATATTACGAAATTGAATATGTCGGCTAACTCGCAAAATAACATCATAATATTTTGTAATAACGTAAACATATAGAAAAGAAAAGTGTAATTAATTAAGTAACAATCACAACATCTACTTACTTATATAAACTCAAAGTACGACTAGTCTATGTTAATGCAGAACCTCTAATTGTTATGATTTGGCGGTATGCACATTCACAGTGCCCAAGGCCCGATTGAATATGTATAATTATGAATCATTATTCCACTGAAATACCACAAAGCCCCTTTACGTACCTTAAGGTGAATTAGGTTTATATTCTAAGCGCTTTAGATTCCACCTTACTCCAACAAAATGTACTTTGACACGTTATTATCCGGTGTTTAAGATGTATATTCTATTCTATGTTTATCTTACTTCAATAGGAACTATATTAATGACTCATATTTACTATTAATCGGGTCTTAGCATTGTCTATTGTTGGAAATTATAAAATGACATAGCCATGTAAAAGTAAAAAAAATATATAGTTAGGATTCCTGTGAAAGTATTAAAAAAATGAGAGCTGTAACTTTAAATATGTATTTTAAAAATAAATGTCAAATTTATATCTGAATATACGTGTAATTACTAATTACTTCAATTATTTATAAAAATTGACATCATTCATAAACAGTAGATGTCGCTTTCCGCTCGTTTTAGGTTTATTAAGACCGCAGAATATCTAATAATGCTTCACAGTGTTATATCATAAACGATTCTATGCATTTAATCATTTCTTACTAAATTTATTCAAAATACGGCTTCATAACCACACGTATTGATATATTATGATTTTCCACAATAAACTTCAATGATAAAAAGCTAAAATTCCCGGAATTCCTTTCAATTTTCTGTTGTATTAAATTAAATTAGAGAGAGACAATTGATTCAGTCTTTACTTGATAAAAATCTATAGTATTAAAAAACAGCACTGTAAGATTTTTACTGTTTATTGTATGTACTGTAGGTATACATACATCTCTGATCAAGCCGCTGCAGTGAGTGAAACAATTGTCCATTAAACAGTAAAAATCAGTGTTGTTATTTAGCAGTTTCGTCAGAAATGTATACATTTCTGATGAAGCCACTGCAGTGAGCGAAACAATTGTCAAGTTTTATATACATTTAACAGTCAAAATCTAACAGTTGTTATTTAGTAGTTAAATTAGATACTGTTAAATAAATTGTCGGCGTAAATTAATGAAATTTATTTTAGTAATGTGAAATATTTCTATGTATAGGACAGTTAACTCAAATTTGAAATATACATATAGCACTGAAACAAATTATAAAGCCAAGAACTAATCTGAACTGGCAAGTATGGCAACGTTGTGAAATGTTCTCACAGATCAGCTGGTAGACTAACCTCTTAGGAATAAATTAATTTTTAGCCAATTCTAGATTTGTTGTTTATTATTTATTGAAAAACAACTTAATGAATTATTACACTCATTTTGCTCAATTGTACAGCA
Source organism: Melolontha melolontha (assembly GCA_935421215.2). Taxonomy (NCBI): domain Eukaryota; kingdom Metazoa; phylum Arthropoda; class Insecta; order Coleoptera; family Scarabaeidae; genus Melolontha; species Melolontha melolontha. The sequence goes on along the minus strand of OW285243.1, from coordinate 75,910,687 downwards.
TTTGAACCGCTTAAAATTTTATAAATTCAGGATTTGCGTCCATTAGATAAAAAAAAAACTAGCGACTAACGTATATATGTATATTTAAATAGAACCATAATTAAAAAAAAACAGTAGGTCAGCAAAATTAAGTGTTAAATTAATTTAGAAATAAGTAAAATACTTTATTTAAACTATTTATTTTAAATAAATATGATGAATAGGAGCCAATTGAATTTCAGTAGAAATAAAGGCATTTATTTTTAGTTCTAAGCAGCAACTAAAAAAAGAAATGAACAGCTTTAACAATAGTTTATTGCCGCATTGTATTCTTTTGCAATAATATACATGTTCAAACACGATCCGACTATGTGTAGAAATTGTTAATATATGTCATATCAGCATATAAATATATGTAGAAGTGATGCTTATGAAGTTAATCTCTTGTAAATTTCATTTTGATTACTTAATTTACTAAAAAAAAAAAATTGCGATTTATTTCTATTTTATGTAAAAAAGTGTAGTTTTAAAGTTAATATCTATTCCAAAATTCATAAACAAAAATTGTACTAATATCAGTTTTATAAAAGAAAGACAGAAAAGTCTTTATAATGTAGTTGAACAGTTATATTAAAATGAACCACCTTACTTTTTCCCAATATACCAGGACCATTCGTAAAGTAAGCTGCGGTGTAGCCTGGTTCAGTGTGAGCCTGACAGTGTGAATGAAAGAATCATTCGGATATTCTTTCGCGCTATTTTTGTCTTTTTTGTGCAAACTGCCGAGATTCATCGTGGACTTTGTTCTGTTTTTGGTGAAAATATCATGAGTGACAGTATGGTTAAAATATGATGCTGTATTTATTGTAAATGACGAACTAATGTCCACGATGAAGAACGGAGTCGACGACAAGTCGTTGTAACAAACAAACTTGTGGGAAATGCCGAAGAATTCGTTAAAATCGGTGATTCGCATTCACAGAACTGAATGCCGTTTTCTACTTGTTTTGTACGAGTTTGTTACTGATTTAGGTTACATAAATTTTGTTCACGATGGGTGCCAAAACTTCTGATCGAAGACCATAAAACAAAGATGGGATCGGCACTAACTTTTCTGACACGTTACGATGTTGATGGTGAAGATTTCCTCAGACATATTGCGGTGATAAGACTTGTGTCGCCTATCTCAAAGTTGAGGCTAAAAGACATAGGCAATGCAGTAGGGTCGCTCTAACTCGCCAACGAGGAAACCTTTAAAGTGCCATCAAACTTTTTCAGTGAGAAAAGTCATGGTCACTGTCTTTTGGGATAAGAAAGGCGTCCTTTTTGTAGACTTTATGGAACGAGGGATAACAATAAATACTGAAGGACAGTGTTACAGCATGGCTTAATTCACAGTGTAAAGAGGGCATTAAAAAGCTGGTCATCGCTATGACAAATTTAATTGAATCGGCCGATACTTGCTGGAAATCCTGAAATCCTGCTGGAAATATGACAAATGTCTCAATCTTAATGGCAACTATGTATAAAAATAGCTGAAAGTAGTAGCTTTAAGTTGTATATAATAAAAACCTGTTCATGTATTGGTGTTAATAACCAAGCGGAACTTACTTTACGAATCGCCCTCGTAAATGTGTGCAATGCACGCAGCACGTGGTGAAACGAGCATTGAACGTAATGTGCGACTGGGATCATCGATAACTACAACTTCGGTGATCTATAAAATGACTGATATTGTTTAGAGACTAAAGAATTGATAAGGAGATAGTATACGTCACATTTTGCACAAAGAATTAGGCATGTCGAAGTTGTCAGTAAGGCGAGTGAGTGAATTGAATTCTGATCAAAAACATAAAAGAATATTAACGTCACGAGATAATACAAACATGTTTAATTAGAACTTATTTTTGCTAAGTTTCGTTATGATTAATAAAGCCTGGTTTCACTACTATATTTCTGAATTCAAACACATCATCGCAGCCCTTCCTCTTCAAAGAAAGCTAATACATTTCCATCGACGGACCAAAATTACTATATTGCTCTGCAAAAAAAAATTAAGAAAGCAATTTCTTAAGAAACTACCTAAAATGGTCCATAAACGTTCTACTTTATCACCAAAACGCGCTTTTTCACACCAATCAAGTTGTTTACGACAAATTGTATCGAGGTTTCAGGTTGTGACTGACTAACCAGCACTATTCATCAGGTCTAGTTAAAAGTAATTTTCAATTATTTTTCAAACTCAAAAGTTTCCTAGGGGTAAAGAAGTTAAGGTCAAATGAAGAACTTAATGCAGCGACGGAACAATATTTTGAGGACCGTGAGGAAGATTGTTACTAAAATGGCGTAACTATACTTCAGCATCGTTGAAAAATAATAAAAAATTTAATATCCTAACTCGGTGATGCAATGTGTGTGCTCTAGGCAGTCGCAGAGTAAACTTTACAAAATCTTTTTTTTTGTGATTAGACACTGCGCCTAATTCATTTGTCTCATCTCAAGTCTCATTCGCGCCAAATCATCTTTTAATATTAATTTTAATCACATGTTGATCTAGAAAGGAATTGCGATTATTCCTTACCAAATGGTAAATATATGGATTTAATGGAGTGAGTTTGTTTCTTTGGGGAAAGTTTATGATATTACGAGAGTGGTTCGGAAATTACGTGGCCTAACAAAAAAAGTTTTATTTGCCAAAAATCGTTTTATTTTTCAATATAGTCTCCTGTTCGCTCAATACACTTATTCCAATGCTATATTAGTAATGCCTTCATTGTAGGTCAATGAATCTAAGCCATCGAAAAAGCTATTTACAGCAGCGATTACCTCGAAATTAAACGAAAACCTCTTACCGCGGAGCCATTTTTCAGGTTTGGAAAGAGATAATAATCGCTGGGAGCCAAATCTGGGGAATAGAGCAAATGAGGCACTAATTCAAATCATAATCCATGTTTTTTTGCCATTGCAATCGCATATTTGTGCGCAGGTGGGTTATCCTGATGGAAAAACACTTTCCCTTTGATTTGATCACTTAATTTTTGTAATAAATTGACATAATACTGCCCATTTATTGTTCTCCCCTTTTCTAAGTAGTCATCCAAGATAATTCCATGAGAATCCCAAAAAACAGTTGCCATAACCTTTCCTGCTGACAAAACCGTTTTTGCCTTCTTTGGTGGCAGAAAATATTTTTTGTCCATTGTTTGGATTGTTCTTTGGTTTCGGAAGTGTAATGGTGGACCCAGGTTTTATCGACGATCATGAAACGGCGTACATAGAACTTCTGACAGCGGCGAAAACGTGCCAAAATGTCGCGGGAAACACTCAAACAATTTAGTTTTTGCTTCGGTGTGAGTAACCGCGGCACCCAATGCGCCGAATATTTTTTTCATTTTCAATTCTTCAGTTAAAATTCTGTGCACACTGTCATTTGAGATACCTACAATGTCTGTTATCTCGCGCACTTTTACTCTACGGTCATCCAAGACGATACTGTGGACTTTCTCAATCATATCCGGAACAGTAACAGTTTTTGAATGTCACTACGGGCTTCGTCATTTGCGCTCATACGACCACGCTTAAATTCGGCAACCCAGTTTTTAGCCATTGAGAATAAAGGAGCGGATTCAAATAGTGTTGAATCCAGCTCTGCTTTGATTTGGTTGGTGTTAAGCCTTTCAAATGAAAATACTTTATCACTGCTCTAAACTCAATTTTTTCCATTATTACAAAATCAAACGAGACGTTCACTTTGGCGTACTGTCAAAAACAGATTGATTGACAGTTTGCTCTAGACTGTCATATTTAACATATTGATCATCATATGATTCCGCAGAATGGTAAAGAAGATTCCTGCGAATTCGCGCCATCTCTGTCTTAGGCCACGTAGTTTTCCAACAATCGTCGTACTTAAATTCTTTAACTATGGTCACGGCATGTAATGCTGCATGCTGTAACTGCTCTACTCACTTAATGTATGACTGGGATTTCTTTTTACTAAAATTCTTACAACTTCATTGTTTACCAAAGTTTTGGGTTCACCCCTCACCTTACATCCAAGTGACTTATCTCCAATGAGTTGAATGTAAAAACAAATCCCATTTATTTTTTTTAAATAATTGAAGTATTATTGTTATTATTATAAAATACTTGAGCGAAATTATACAATGGAAAAGACTGAATGACTTATTAACAACACAAAATTTGGTATTTATCACAAATATCGTACGATATTGCACTATCTATGAAAGGAAGAAACGACTTCTGATATTCGCCTATTGTTAAGTAAAATATAATAAAGAGTAATAACATATTGTCAGGAATTGTTTTTTATTAAATTAATTATTTTTTTAGGAAAATAATATTTATTAGGATATTTAGCGAAAATATGCGCAGTGTAATAAATAAAAAATGAGCGTTCGACGTATTGTAAAACTAATAATTCATATAAATAATAAAAACTGAATGGATGGTTCAAATTAGTAAAACATCAAAAACGTTATTTTTGTTCGGATAATGATGATTTCCTTTTTTGTAATATTCCAAATGAAAAATGAAAATTTATATAAATGCGATTCAAATATTTTCGCAATTAATTTATAGTTAAGCACCTTTATATTTTCACTGAATTGGAAATACAATACAAAGCATGAATATCAACGAGCAGTTTTTTTTGTCCTTTTTATCTTTGTTCTATATACAGATATTGCAAACATTTTACAGTTCTCATTAAAATATATACTTCCACGTAAAATTAGATGATTCCTGTATAAAAATGTGTACCTTGTGGAAAAGCCACCACTAATTTAAAAAACACAATGTGTAAATTAAAAAGAAAAACTAAATTTGTCAAAGATCAACAATCAAAATCATGTGAATATGTAGAAACGTATCATTGATGTGATGCGGTGGTTTATTAGCCCAAGCGTTACAAAAATAAAAAATGCATCGATTTCTAGCAGATGGTTGGTACGCAATGATTGATATTAAGGTATTTTAAAAGACTTTTTTATTTATTAATAATGCTAACCTTGCTGTTCTTCAAATTAGCGAATTCAAACTTCATAAATAACGCACGTATATATCTGCATTTTAGATATAGAAGTCTTTTTATATTTTGCCTGGATTCATGGTTCTATAATTTTAGTAAATGAAAGTATAATTACATAGATTAAAATACCGGGTCTTCTTGAAAGAAAAAGACAACGTATAAAAAATGTAAAGATGTAATTATATAGAATATTAATCCAAAATATCCTCCCAAACGCGAGAAAAAAAATTACAAAAATTCTTATAAAATATTTGTCCCGTCACTGGTGCGACCGACTATAAAGAATAGGGGTAGCGTTAAATATCGAAAGAATTGTCCACCGATTCAGTTTCGATTGTTACATGTGTACGTTCGATATGATTTACACTTACGTATTCTTATTAACGCATTCCAATTAAAGGCACAGGTAGATTACGAAGGTTGGGCACCAACACGATTTCAATATTTTTTATTTGTTACTTCTCGTAACAAAAAAAAACAATACATATGAAGTGAAGCTGGTTTAGGTCAGTTCTAAAAGTTTTCGTCTACAAATTATTTTTAGTTTGATTTTTAAAATGGGTTTGTAAATTAATGTTAAGTTTGTGTAATATAGTATTTATTTAGACTAAAAAAAAACCAGTGAAACTGAACAAAATAATAAAATAATCGAACAGCTGAAAAACGTGAAATGCCCAGTGAAGCACACATCTTAATTTTTAATAATTTACTTGAATATAAAATAAAAGTAGAAACAGCTGCGTACGTAAACATATTGAGGTTATTGAACCTTAGTATACATTGTTATTTTAGTGTTGTTTTTATAACATCGACACACATACGCTGTAGCGTATGTGTGTGTAAGATCAATAGAGGTATTTATTATTTATAGACATTTTGAATTCATAGGCGGCACATAATACAATTTTTAGAGGGTTTTTAGTTTTGGGATTCGCGTCGTAATTGATTCACAATTATTTAGATTCATATTCAAAATAGTTGCATCTTTTCATCCTTCATACGTTGTCTTTTTCTTTCAAGAACGCCTTACTTTACATTATTTCCTTAAGTTGCGAACTTGTAATTAATCGCTATTCTAATTTTACACGACAAGTATTATTTTCTCTCAGCCTCCAAGGAGGCAGCAGCACGTTTTGTTTTGTTTCTCTATTTTTTCTAGCTTTGAATGAACGGAAAACTAAAGGCTGCAAAAGCGATATGTATAAGGTGTGCTGTTCCTCGTTTAATGCCGTGGTGACTCCTGGTTAAACTTACAGGAAGGTCATATGGAATTTGACGTAAGATATTGTTGATAAAAAATTAAGGAAATTTAAGGAAAATGGTAATTCTTGATTAAATATTTAAATAGATTTAAACTTGTTGAGCAATTCTTCGTTCTTTAATAAGGTATTTTGTTTATATTATTTGTTTACGATTTTTTAAAATATTTAACAATGTCAATGCAGACAGTTTTTCTTGACCTATGGTATTTCGTAATAGTATATTAAAGAACAAGTAAGAATAAGATAAGTCTTACGATACGAGTTCTTTATGTTATTGTCCCTAAAAAATCTTTCTTTTGAGACTTGTGGTTAAGTAAAAACTTCGAATTCTAAACAACTGAGTTGTCATTCTCAGTAAATAAAAATCATAATCATCACAGTGTTTGAAGATGGGCAGAATTGAACGCAAACGGCTTAGTTTCAATCAGTTGCAAAATTTTTCGTTAACAAGAGGGAAACCAAGAAAAGAATAGATTTCATTGAAAATATTGCAAGATATAATGGTTTTGGCAGAGGAATAATTAATAAATTAATTAGAAAATGTATTTAAAAATGACAATCCGCGATTCCACTTATTTGTTACCTCAACAAATCGCGACAAAAAGTTCATGTGTTTACCATCTTATCAAATTACGAAAAAAACTAAATAAAGTTGTTAAAAAACTGAGACTGCAAGTTGCTTTTCGGTCCGAAAACTCAATTAAATCACTTCTGGGAAACACAAGATAAATTAGATATGATCCAGAAATAGGGTATATATATATGCAATTAATTGCCGCGATTGTAAATTTAAATATATAATGGGTGATTCATTTGGACCTACTTTTTTAGGTGGGGATTTAATGGCTGAGCGCGCATGCGACGCGTCAGCGGACTACGCATTCTGCTTCAGTACTATTTGACATTACGTAATGGAAAGACTTAGCCCGGCACAGCGTCTACAAATAGTACAGCTTTATTACGAAAATGGGCGTTCTACAAGGAATGTGTATCGTGCGCTTAGAGCAACATATGGGCCACATAATCGGCCTACCGAACGCACAATTCGCTATACCATCAATAAGTTTGAAACTTAATTTAAAATAATGGATAATACGCGACCACATAGACCTCATCCAGTACGTAGTGAAGGAAATATAGCGGCGGTAGCAGCGAGTGTACGCGAAGACCGGGAAGAATCAATTCGTCGCCGTTCTCAACAGCTTGGTTTGTCGTACGCAACAACTTGGCGTATTTTACGAAAGGATCTTGGTTTAAAAGCATACAAAATTCAACTAGTGCAAGAACTAAAGGCGACCGACCTTCCGAATCGTTTCCGTTTCAGCCGTTGGACTCTTGATAAACTTGCAGAAGATCCACTCTTTTCGACAAAAATTTTGTTCTCCGATGAGGCCCATTTCTGGCTTAATGGGTACGTGAATAAGCAAAATGCCCGTATTTGGGGTGATGAGCAACCTGAAGAGATTGAAGTGCTACCATTACATCCAGACAAAACAACTGTTGTGCGGATTATGGGTCAGTGGAATAATTGGTCCATATTTCTTCAAAACAGAAGCCGGCCGGAATGTGACTGTGAATGGCGACCGTTATCGCGCCTTGATAAGGGACTATTTGCTGCCTGAACTTGACACCCGTGGTCTACAAGACATTTACTTCCAACAAGATGGCGCCACTAGCCATACAGCTCGTGAAACTATGGCTTTACTGCGAGAACGATTCGGTGAACATTTAATTTCACGCTTCGGACCAGTAAATTGGCCGCCTAGATCTTGTGACATCACACCATTAGACTTTTTTCTGTGGGGCTACGTGAAGTCTAAAGTCTACATGGATAAACCGGCTACAATTGAGGCATTGGAGGCCAATATTACTTAGGTCATTGGACAAATACCACTCGAAATGCTAGAACGCGTCATTGAAAATTGGAACAGCAGAATAGACTACGTTAACCGCAGTCGCGGCCAACATTTGAGAGAAATAATCTTAAAAAAATAATTGTAGAGAATGGTTCTTTTGTATGATAATCAAGTTTCTTAAATAAATTGGCCTTTTTCATTTGTTCTTTGCTTTTGGAAAAAGTATCTCTAAATGAATCACCCATTATATATAACGTGTGTATAAATTGTCGCAAAAGCTACACGCAGCGACGTTCTTCGTTTGGTTCTGAATAAAAAATCTTAATGTTAAAATGTCGTATCATGCTTCGTTTGTTTTCACGGGGTTCTTGAAGTTCAGACTTTTAGTGCGTAACTAACCTTTGCTCTTCGGTATCTGTTAATAGAGATAGATGCAATTTAGTTTAAAGAAAAAATTTTTACTAGTATTATTTCGTAAACGTTTTCTTGTTGATTTAAAAGCTTGTTTTAAACATTTATTCATTAGCGTACTTCCACGAAAAACACATTTGGCAACGTTGTAGAACAAAAAGTTTGTATTTCAAAGTGAGTTCAATCGAAATCATTACTGTCAAATTTTGACATTTACGAATTTACGAAGCATGATACGACATTTTAACATTAAGATTTTTTATTCAGAACCGAACGAAGAATGTCGCTACGTGTAGTTTTTGCGACAATTTATACTCACCTTGTATACGCTTAATAATAACACGTTATAGAGAATATATATCGCACATTAAATTCAATAGACCGGAAAAATCGAGTGTCAGCCAGGCGTTAAAAACGAATCACAACCGCCTAGTGCTAACGCACTAGCTTATCATATCGGGGGTCCCGGGATCGTATTCGAGGCTAGGCTCTCCGAGAAGGTTTTGGTGTTTTCCTTCTCGTTTAAGGTGATTACCGACAGCTAAACATCTTAAATCGCTACACGAGCGCAGACGTAATAATAACTCATGGCCTGTCAATACCCCCTGTAATTCGCGTGAAGCTGTTGGGGGACCTAAATTTTAAGTTCCTTAAAACTCAGTATATACGTGAACGCCTTGTTAGGTGTTTCACGATATTTGTGTTAGCTTTACTGTGCTCTATGTTCAACACTGTGATTATGATTTTTTTACATAATGGGTATGACAACTTAGGTGTCGAAATACGTATTTAGGATATGAATATAGATGTGGTATGAGGTTTTGTTTCTAATTTGCTTTTTTTATGACCTCTTTTACATAGATAATAGTAATTTCAAAATTTTTTTGGTGGTGGCACTGTGACATTTGAACTCAAATTTGAATTTGTCAATTTTCTATTGAATATACTCATTAAATTTAAAGCAAAATCGATGAGAATTTTTCATGTACCTCAGCTGAAATTAGAGAAATTGCTGAAAATCCTGTAAATAGTTTACTTCCTATTAGATCTTTTATCAATTATGAAAAGCAGTTTATGAGATTTGATAAATGATTCAAAGAAACTATACATCAAATTGTATCTGAAAATACTTTAGTTGTATATATTCTCAATTGCAATATTCTAAACAGAAACAATCTATACTTTATAGACAATTTATTTGTGATTATTTGATTACATTTGCATGAATTTGAACATTTTTTATGTTTGACTTTGATATGAAATTTCAATTGACCATCTTTGAAAAACTAGACTTGTTTTGGGTAGCAAATTAGAAAAAAATGTAGTCCTTTTAATGTTGGAAAACATCGTTGGCTCTCTACAGATGTCGTCGGCGGTGTGTACAGTCGTATATAGAAAGTTTAACTTTACATTTAGTTCGAGTAAACTCTTTGATAATAATATAAATATACCGAAACAATGTTGTTAAAGAAATTTAATAAAATTTCATGAATCAGATCAAATGGTATTTTATTTATGTTAAGTTTATAAGTAAAATATGTCCGCAAGAACGGTCTGCTATATCAAATAACAAATCGAAAACGATACTAACTGGACTGTTGATCCAGATCGATCATTAAATCGCTTAGGTTCTGTTATTGCTAAACTTCGGTCTAATTTGCTAAACAATTGCATTTAAAATATCGGGGTCACTGAAGGACACCAGGTAGGTCACTTAACTATGTACATATAGATAGAATTGATGTGAAAAATTTCTCCCTTGAGAAGCCGCCACTAGAGTTGAATGTCTTTCGCCTACAAATTTCACAATACTTAACGTAAGTTTATATTACGAACAAAATATTTGAAATTATACACATCATTTAAGTGATGTGTTGTCTAAGAGAGCGGGGAGATTTTAAAACTACATAACTTTGAAAGCAAATTAAATAAAAATTTAATTAACATTTTTATTTATTAAAAATTATGTCGTTTAAATGACCCCTCCTTTTCTGTGTGCACTCTTAAAGCTGATCTTTGAAATTCTCCATAACACGATCTAACCATTTAATGAAATTTAGCAATTTATTCAAAAATTTTTATTTTCAGCTTCTGAACATTTCTTTGTTCAACAGTTCATCAATAAAAACTTTATTCTTTAGGTAGCCCTACAAAAAAATAATGGCATGCAGGTAAGGTCTAGCGATCTTGAAAGCCAATCGATGTCTCCACGCGTATAATAATACGCAAAATAATACGATCCAGAAGCAATCTTCGTAGAGCTTCTAGTGGTGCTCTTACGGTAGGTGAAGTAGCACCAACTTTCTCCAACCACATGCTTTCATTGTTCTGTGGAAATATGTTGATTTGTTGCATAAGTGGTGGATCATTTTGGTATAGCGCACAGCATTTTCATGCTCATCTTCGTAGAAGTAGGGATCGATAATTCTCATTTAAGACTTTGCGCACCATAGTGTTAGCTGAAGTGAGGGTTATTGGTAATGCTTCTGCGGATTTTCAGGATTCCAACAAATGAAAATATACCTTGTCAGATATCCACAAATTTTGAACATTGATTTCGTTCTACAGCATGATTTCAGGAAAATAGAGGCGAGCTGCAAGATCTGTTGGTTTTAATGCCTAAGCAATCTGAATTTCGTTTGAATTAAAATTAAGATCCTTATGTCCAATTCTATGTAAAGAAGTACCAGATAAGCCCAATGTTTTTTATTTAAATGTTTTGGACTGTGCTGCTCTTACGCGAGCAATGATATCGGCGTTTTTAACACTTTTGCTTGGTCCAATATGTTTGACATTTTTAGCTGAACTTGTTTCTTCTAATTTACGTATTCGCTCTTTAATGGCAGGCGCAGAGGGAACTAACTCTACCATGACGAGGATATAAAATGAATTCGAAATAACTGTTCATAATTACGAAATAATAAGATCAAAACTTCCTGTTTCCGCGGATCACTTTGTATTATAAATTATGAATGTATTATTTCAAATTTTAATCAAACACAATGTTGTAAATTTTCCGGAAAAATATAACATATTCCTCAAACAATAAATTTTTTCACGACATTTACATGATAAAATTACGAAGTATCTTTCACATGAAGTCAAGAATATTTTTTATTCGTGCTGGAGAGAATAATCAAAGAAAAACATGAAAAATTTAATAGTTCTTTAGTCCATTCAATAACTAAAGAAATCATTCTCAGAATTTTAGAACTTTAAATAAAATGACACACAAATTGAATGTCCTTAGAAAATTGCTGGTCTAAGTATAGTTTAAGTATAGATATGTAGAACACGACGAGTATCAAAGAAGTCTCCTTTTAAAGGGTCTCTTGTACGCTTCTGATGTAGCAGATTTCCTAATCAATATATTATGTAACTAAGTGTATTTCAAAGAAAAAATCTTCAAACGCTAGCAATATATGCTCTAAAATAACAATATACAATCTGTTTGAAGTGCTGGGTATTTCCAAATATTATTAAATTGGAATTAAATAAGATTATATTTAATAAGAAAATATAAGCTTAGGCAATATATTTGGAGAATGAAAAGGGGAATATATGCCGATTATTAATAATTACAATATTTAGGTTTAGAGCCCAAATGAGAGGGACGTTTTAAAGAGGATTAGCAATAATATATATATACGATGGTGATCAAAAAAATTACCCGTGTTTGGGGAGCTTTTTAAATTACTTTTTATTTGTTTCTCGTTAAAGCGACTCCCCCTTCATACACTTAAGAGGGTGGATCAATCCATGACCTTTTGAATGATAGTTCTTTTGTAAAAAAAGCTTTACTTCTCAACATAGTCTCCTTTGAGTTCAATATACTTCGTTCAACGTTTTTTCAATTTTTTGATCTCTTCCTAATAGGTAACAAGATTTATCGAAGTTTTCAAAATAGCCGTTTATTTGTTTTTATTATTGGAGCCAAATCTCTTTGCGCCGAGCCATTTGTTCAGGTTTGTAAAGAGGAAATAGTTACTGGAGGCTAAGGGTAAGTCCGGATAATATGGCGAATGAGCGAGCAATTCGTAGCCCAATTCATGAAATTTTGCCATGGCGACTACCGGAACTACCATTCTATATCACGCGTGCGCCTGTGCATTGTCTTGATGCAAGAGGACTTTCTTATTAGCCAAATGCGATCGTCTTTTCTTTAAATCCCAATTGAATCGGTCCAATAAGTTTCCGTTGATTGTTTTTCACGTTTGAAGGTTAACGATGTGGATTATGCTGAGTGCATCTCAAAAAACTGTCGCTATGACCTTGTTAGCACTGGTGTGTTGTGGTAGATCGATGGTCATCTATTATGAACCGGTGCAAAAATTCGTCCAGGTTGCGGACGCCAAACACTCCGTTGAAGTGTCACATGATTGTTTGTGATGAATTGTGAGCATCTCATCCGCAAGTGATAATTTAATATCGAAATCAATCATATGATGTACATATGGCTTCTAGAATTGCACGTACTTTCAATCTCTGATCGGCCAATACCATATCGTGGATTTTTTCAATTGTTTCGGGTGTTGTGCTTTCAACTGGGCGTCTAAAACGTTCGGTGCCACTCATGGTTGTGCGACCACTTCTTTACCAGTGATTCTGTTGGTGCAGAGTTTCCATAGTTCCCATAGCATTTATCAAGCTTAGCTTTAGGTTGAGTGGTGTTTTTCTTCCGCAAAGAAATGCTTGATGAGCAAACAAAATTCACTGTTTTTCCATTTTCATCAAAACGTACAAGGTTGCCGGTTTTAAATGGCTGTCAAACATTAACTAAAAGACGCAGCTTTCTCAAAATTTAACAGTAATCTATTGACAGATGGTATTAGACGAGAGCAGTGTTGCATTCCAATTTACATATATAATTCTTTGAAAGTGGTCCAAATTACTACTTTCATGAGTCGATTTTACTGATTTAGAAAGAGAGCTTCTCGAATATTTGTCAAAAAAAAACTTGAATTACAAATTCGAGATACGATCTAGATGTTCCCGGACAGATCCACAGAAATTTGAAACTTAACTTTTATTCTTGGTGGTCACCTTCGAAATGGTCTCTTTGCACAACTATGTAACACTTCCACTGTTTTTTCCAGTTCTGGAAGTTATTTGGGAAGTTGTTTTCTGTGTGCAAGTAGAGTACTGCTTGTGATTTCTCTTATATGCCATTAAAACGTCGGCCTTTTAGCTCCAGTTTCATTTTCGGGAAGAGATCAAAATCTCAGGGAGCCATGGTTTATGTTTTCCTCAAAAAGGCTTGTGTGAAAAATGAACGGTGAGACGGTGCATTGTCTTAATGCAGCGATCAATTTCCTGCTCGCGAAAGTTCGGGACGTTTGTGTCTGATATCCTCAGTGAGCCGCTGGAATGAATTCCTTGGGAACTATGCCTTCCATGTTAAAGAAAAACAATGAGCATGTCCTTGACATTGCTTTTCACTTGGTGTTTCTTGGGCCTTTGCGTGTTCGGACTCTTCCTCTGATTTGACTGTTGCTTAATTTCTGTATTGTAACCATAAATCCAGGTCCCATTGCCAGTAATCACTCTTGACAAAAAGTTTTTATCGTCCCCAGCAAGTTGTTTAAGCTCAATGCAAATGATAATTCATTCCTGCTTTTGGTCGTAAGTCAAATGTTTCGGAAGGAATTTCGCGGCAATGCGGTTCATGCCCAATTGTTCAGTCATAATTCGCTGACATGTTCCATATCCGAATCCAACTTTATCGCAGATGTCAAGAATGTCCGATGTCCGACGACGACGGAAAGCATTTTTCTAAATAACGCGCACTTTTACTTCAGTAAACTCAACGCACTGACACCGTTGTTTGCTTATCTAAGGGCCGGTATTATAAACAGCGAATAAATAAATCTCTGAATAACAACTTGACGAATAAATTTATTCAACGAATAAATTGAAATCTGGTATTATAAAAATTGCATACGAGTAAAATAAGTATTTGTAGAACAACTCTAAATAGCTAAGTATTTTGCAGTTTAGCGTTTCAATAAACGATGGAGCCACCGAATAAAATGAAGAAATACAAAAAAATCCTAATTCTTTACTATTTCTTTTTGTTTATATTTGTAAAATACAAACCGATAAATCTGGTATTATCAAAATTCGAGTTATCAAACACACACAACATATAAACTTGTAAAAATAAGGTTATGTTTATTTGAACACAGTGGAGAAAACAGCTGTTCGCATTTAACCAATAAATAACATTTAATGCCACGATTTTCTAGGGTGTAAATTAGTTAGTAGATTTACTTGCTTACTTTCCTTATTCGCTATTTATAATACCCAATCTATAGAGGTAATTAAACTGACTTGCTTACTAAATAAAATCTGCAGATTTTATTTTTTATAATATCGGCCCTAAGTGCCGGTCTTTCGTAATTAACCTATGTTGGAACTAATTACAAATATGATAAAATCGACATATAGAGACCAGCTCCCGTAAAATCACTGTTGAGATGCATGAATATTAATTACAACAATAAAACCTAATGTGTGTGTTTAAGGTGAAATAAAAGTCAAATGAATGTCATTTTTAATAGTTTCTAAGAAACCACATTATATTTGAACTAACAGTTCATAATTGTATATAAACTAAATTTCTGCAAAAAATATTTTTTGCAAAAATTAAATATTACAGAATTAGATCGATGTAATACGTCAGACACAGTTCCATTTCTTTAGGTAATAAGGTCAATTTCTATTCGCTGGAATACGGTAATTTAGTATGCTGGCGCCACAGTGTCTAGTCTTTGTTTTGTCGAAGTATATCTCGGAAAGTACATACATAAATGGTGTTATTCTCGTGCTTTTTGCGTCTAATGAAAAAGCGACCCTCTGAATTAGATTAAAGAAGGAAGGGAATAGAAAGACAGCAAAACCTTAGTCGTATATAATGTGTACAGTTACATCAACGAAAAATCCACTATATATATTTTGCATGAAAAATATCTGCGTGTTATAAGCAAATATGCGGCGACTTTATATATTCTGGAAAATTATTATTGAACCAGTGGTGTTTTCGTCTTATTTTTTTTTTCCAGCTAGTCTTATTTTCGTAATCAAAACATTTTCTTTTCTAGCATAAATTTGAAGTTATTATTCTAATATTTAGGCGGGTTGCAATTAAAGCAAGATAAAATTTACCATGTAAAAGCTAGAATATCAATATTTAACTTACATAAGGTGTAAAATACAAAATATAAAAAAGTTAAAAAACATAATATTACACTGTATTAAACATGTATTGTATAGGAATTACTGAAAAAAACAAGTCAATCAACGGGAAACGTACAGACGCGCGTTTCGTTCTGGTTGGAACTTTTCAATGCACGGCATTCCTCGAAGACGGACATTGCTTTTCATTTCTATACTTTCTGTATATATAGTTAACATTTGGAACTTACTGCAAGTGAGAATTAATGTGTAGAATAATTAATCATGTAAGAATGAGATTTAATATTCATTAATTTTCACTTGCAGTAAGTTCCAAATGTTAACTATATATACAGAAAGTATAGAAATGAAAAGCAATGTCCGTCTTCGAGGAATGCCGTGCATTGAAAAGTTCCAACCAGAACGAAACGCGCGTCTGTACGTTTCCCGTTGATTGACTTGTTTTTTTCAGTAATTCTTAATTAACCTAATAACCAGGAAGTTCGTTGTCGCGAAAGGGTGTGTTCTGCATACTGGTACAAACTTAGTTTGTCGGATTGTAGTTATGAGCGCATCACATAAGTCGACATTTACATGTAAGAATGAGATTTAATATTCATTAATTCTCACTTGCAGTAAGTTCCAAATGTTATGTATTGTATACTTGATGTTAGTTAAATAGCGATATGTTATCTTTTACATGGTATATTAGCGCGAACTAGGCTAGAAGTAGTGTACTATATAGTTAAACATATAATTTCCTGACAGTAGTAGCTTAGTTACTCAAAAAAACCATTGGCGGCGTGCTTTATTTGCCCATCAGATGTCTGGAGATAGTGTCTCACATTTGCAACGTCAGGCATTGGCATGCTTCTCCACGTACACTGACGAGAAGTAGGATGAGTTCGAAACATGTGTCTGTACGTCGAAATAACCAATACGTAAAGTATACGTTGTGCATGTCTATGTATACATATACATTATTAATAAATTTTATAATTTTTTTTTTCCATTTGTATGTAGTTCAGACCACAAAAAGGTTACCAATCTAAATATTGTGACTTCTAAAACTTTCCTCATTATAGTAGGCTGTTTTTTTTTAATTAATGAAGTAATCAAAGATTGGTGCACATGCGAAGCTTTAGAAAACTTGAAATTCTGACAGTTGTCGTACATAAATTCAAATTATAGACGCTTATATTTTTTAAATTATTTTATTATAATGTTAGAGTTACACCATAAAATATTTATTATTCAAAGTTAGTATAGAACTGGCCAAAAATTAGAAAATGGAGATTGGATCTATTTAAAAAATCAGTGCTTACAGCAGTTCCGGCAACAGTATTCTAATCTGCCAGTTACTTACGCACAACTGCAAAAACATATTCAAGTTTATGTTATTAAATTTGGTGAAACAGGGGCAATAACTCGTAAACTTGGCGGTGGAGCACCTAGAAAACAGCAAATTGCATAGAAGATACTCGACGTCGAATGGTCAACTCGCCCAAAAAATCAATCGCAAAACTATCATAAGTTCAATTGTGGGAACATGTCATACTATTTCAAAAAAGGACTTAAAGTTGTTTTCATATAAAATTCAAGCAGTTTCGGAACTCAAACAAGTAGATTTTGTTACAACACGGTATTGTCTATGGTTTTTGAATAATGCCATTCTCGACAAATGCTTCTTTTCGGATGAGGCTTGGTTCCATCTTTCGGGATATTTGAACGAGCAAAATATGAGAATTTGGTCGGCAGCAAACCCTCATGAATTTGCGGAAACTAACGTTACATTCACAAAAAATAGGCGTCTGGTTAGCAGTTTCAAAAAGACGAACTATTGGGCCTATATTTCTCAATCAAGTCATAACTGCTGAAAGATATTGAAATGAATTATTACAGCCGTTTATTAATGAACTTACGGAAGGATATTTCCGACAAGATAATGCACCAGCGCACAAATCTCGAGAAACAATAGCTTTTTTGCAAACATTTTTCGATACAAAAATTATTAATTTTCTTCGAAGATGTCCAGATTTGACAATTTTTGATTATTTTATTTTTCCATATTTAAGGGATACCATTTTCAAGACCAGACATCACACAATCGAATAGCTTCGTAATGCTATTGTGAATTCTTGTACTGACATAACCCAAGAAATCCTAATAAATGGCTTTGAAAGAATGAAGCGAGTTCAACTTTCTTTTCAAAATAATGGTCAACATTTCTTCTGCTTTAGTATTTTTTTTTTTAATTTTGACTATTGTAATAAACATGTTTTCAAAAATTAAATTACTAATTATTACAGACATTTACATGACATAACCAAGCTATCAAAATTATACGTTTGTGACAGATTACGTGCACTGTAACCAACCATTAAAAGAAAAGTATGGCCGTCTCTAATGAGGAAAGTTTTTGAAAGCACGTTACAGAAACTCCTTACGCATTTTCAAAACGGTCGATAGTACAAAAGATAGACTAAGCCTTCAGTGAATTTTCCAATAGGTCGTATTTCTTTTCTCAAGGAAATTGCAAAACATTCTCGATTAAATTACATTAATGACTTTTTAATGATCTGATTTCGCAGTAGTATACATTTGTTTTTGCTGGAATTTTCCTTGTATACTAAAAATTTAATTGCAAAATTATTACTGATGTTGATCAAATTATTGTCGTGACTAGTTTACCAATGACTAGTATTTCTGTGTTTAATTGATCTACTCTCTGTTTAGTTCTTGGAACCAACACAAAGTGGCCTATTCTTTCAAAATTGCACCATATGCTTAACACAACCTTTCTTTCAACTCGATGTTGCTGAATTGCTGGATCGCATTGTTGCTCAAACATTTGTCGTCCCTTATCAGAATTGATAAAAAAATATCACCTTGATATCTGAAGATATAATGCGATGTTTAATTAAGATTTTCCAGTAACTATTTGTTTTGTAATTCCTCAAGGGGTGGCTCTTCATCGTGGCGTTTTATCATTTCCATGTTTTGTTCTTTCGTTAAAATTACAGAACTTTGCTTCCTTTTTCTGGCTCCTTCTGTAATATTTTACCTTTCGTATTTCTGGGTTCTCTTGCGGATTTAAATTAGATATCTTTAAATTTAATTTTATATTAAATTCGGTGTACTGCTACTCTTGCATTCATTTGGAGGTTTTAATTCGCATTGTTTTAATAACGACTTCTTTATCTTCTCCATTGCACATTTTCATATTAAATACTCAGTCTTTCAAAATGTTGTTCAGTTTTGTGACTGGTGTATTTTCCCCCGTTCGTCGCTAAATGATTGGAATTGTTTCCATAACGAATTATTATTAACCATGGTATTTTTGCACGAATTTTGTTTAATTTGTGAGTTTATATCTTCCATTGATGCTGAACTTAATCTCTTTTGGTTCATTTTTTACAATTTAAAATGAAACTTGACAGATGTCAAAGCTACAAAATGCGTTGTCAACTAACAAAAATGAAGTACTAGAAATTATTCTCAGGAGAATAATGCAACTAGATTATTCTCACGATAATAATATTGTGACTATACAGAATTACAAGCTTACAAGCAGGCTCAATGCTGAGTCGGTCTATTGCTTGCGTGACTTTAATATCGATTTTTTAAATGAAAATTTACCTTTAAGGCAGCGAGTTTCACATATGTTTGATACCTTAGACATCAAACAAATAATAATGGAACCTACTCGAGTAACTCGCACCACTACCTTGGTTGATTTAATTATTTCCGATGAGTCGGACTTGGTCGAAAGTGGTGTAATTTCATGCGACTTATCAGACCACGACATCCCCTACTGTAGGTTTTCTAAACCTCAGATTGTTAACACACCGAAATGTCAAAATGTCAGAGATTACTTGAGCTTTAATTACGATCTCTTCATGAAAGATTTAACCATTATTCCCTTCAATCACATGTTTTTTATGACTCCAAATGACAAACTGGATTTCTTCAATCGTGTAATTCATAATCTATTCAACGCTCATGCTCCCCTTAAAACGGTAAAAATTACGAAACCTCATAAACCTTGGATAACTGAAAATATTAAACTTCTGCAGAAGTTCCGCAACGATGCTAAGAGTAAATTTAGGAGAACCAAACTGGAGTCTCGCTGGATTTATTACAAACAACTCCGAAATGATACTACTTTGGCGATTAGAAATGAAAAGACAGCTTATTTTCAACATTTGTCTTATAATAGGAACAGTAAATCTCTTTGGCGCGAACTTAATCAGTTAAATATTGGAAGGAAGAAGAAAAATGAGATTTCATATGAATTCTCTCGCTGGGTTTATTAACAATGAACCTCTCGTTTCTGTAAATTTTCTGGAATGTATTAATAATTACGTTAATAATACTTCTCCGGACCTAAAAAAATACTTTCGTATTTCACCCTGTCGACGAGAATGTCGTGTTTCGATTCATCTTAAGTATTAAGAGTGCTGCTGTCGGTAGTGATGGCATTGGCGTCACATGCTGAGATTGCTCATACCGTATGCGCTTCCATACATAACTTATTTAATAAATTGTTGCATAACAGAAAGCGTTTTTCCGGTAACGTGGAAAAAATCACTTGTAATCCATATACCTAAAAAATGTGAACGCTGATAACATCGGTGACCTTCGACCTATTAGTTTATTGCCTGTTCTAAGCAAAGTCTTGGAAAAAATACTAAATACACAAATCAGTGAACATCTGCAAGCTTTTGATTTGCTCCCTCAGTGTCAATCCGGTTTCCGAATTAATCATAGTTGTACTACTGCACTTTTGAAGGTCACAGATGACATTCTCAGATCTAGAGATTATAACGCTATGTCTCTATTGGTCATGCTAGATTACAGTAAGGCGTTTGATACTGTTAACCATGACATTTTATTGGCTATTCTATACAGCAGTGGTGCCTTGGGTCTGGTACTTTCGTACCTCTCCGAAAGGTATCAGTGCGTAACGTTGTGTGGCGACGTATCATCACCATTGCCTGTGACAAGTGGTGTTCCACAGGGATCAATCCTTGGCCCTTTATTTTTCTCCATTTATACCAGCCACTTACACAAATGTGCCAAGCACTCCCAGGTGCAAATGTATGCTGATGATACACAGCTCTACGTTGGTTTTACAAAAAAACGATGTTCAAGTTGCTATTGATAAGATTATCACAACTTAGAGCGCATACAATCATTTTCGCAGAATTATGCACTAACGATCAACCCGGAAAAGACCACTGCCGCCTTGTTTGGTAACCCTGCATTAATTCAGAACATCAAAGAACAAATCATGATCAAAATTAATAATGCAGAAGTGTCGTTGGTTGATTCGGCAAAAAACCTAGGTTTAATCATTGATAACACCTTCCGATACAAGAAACATCTTTCAAAAATTATTCAGTCAGCCTATGCCAATCTCAAAACATTGTATCCTTATCCATCAACTTTTGACATCCGTACTAAAACCATGTTATGCGAGAGTCTTGTCTTGTCGCTATTTAATTTTGCGTCAACAATCTACGGCCCTTGCTTGGATAGTGCTGATCGAGCTCTCGTACAGAAGGTTCAGAACGCGTGTATGCGTTATATTTTTGGTATACGCAAATTTGAACATATTTCGCATAAACTTCTTGAGTTGCTGTGGTTAAATATGGCCAACAGGAGAAAGCTCCAAGCCTTATGTCTATACCATAAAATTATAACTTTGAAAACGCTATCGTACTTAACTGAAAAGATACGTTTCCGGTCTGACACCAACTTGATTAGACCCCCCAAACACAGATTGGCGCTTTTTGAAAGATCCTTCACGCATAACATTTACCTGCTCTACAATTCCATTCCGGCGTGTTATAAATCCTTGGAGACAAAGGCATTCAGGAAACAAATCATGTACTTTCTTTTTAAGCGTCAGTAATGGTTTTCGGCTAGTATGTGCGTGTATGTATGTATCTATATGTATATATACGTATGTGTGTTGTTGCGTGACTGGATGTACATGCTTTATTGCATATTGCGGTATTTGCATACTGTTTGTTTTATTTATTTTTTATGTATTTTTATTATTATTTTCTTATTATTATGTAGAATAGCAGAATATTATTTTTAAGTTAGACTAGGCAAACTTTTTATTGTTAGTGATCGTGTGCATTAAGGTTTTGGTGGAAGAACAGGGGGCGGAAATTCTTTTCCGTCCATTTGAACCACGCCTTAAGGTTTCAGCATTCTTTTTTTGGCTCTTTTCTCTCTCTGAATTTTCATTTATGTAATGTGAAAGAAAATTTGTGTTGAAATAAAGGATATATTATTATTATTACTATACAGAATTAAACACCTGTCTACAAATACTGCTAAACGATTGGTTAATGGAATTATTAAAAAATAATAATAATAATATCATGATTTATAACATTATAATATATATAAAATTACATATATATATATATATATATATATATATATATATATATATATATGTATATATAATTGAAACGAAATTATCGACCGTGATATAATATAAAAAATTAATTTAAATTCGGGTAAGCGGTCTGTCAATTAAAAAACTCCTTTATTAAATAACCCTATATTTCGCAACAGAATTTGTTGCTTCTTCTGGGGAAACTACAAGATTAATGAGAAAAATAACAAAAAATAAATAAGAGTATAAAACAGTAGTAAAAATACTTAACAAAATGTAGAGTTGAAAAATAATCAAATTGACGTACAAAAAATAAAAATGATTAGATTTAAAAAATACAGTAACTATAGAAACAAGCCTTAAGAACTTTTAAAAAACATGTATATGTAAAAGTTACAACATGAAAAATAAAAAATATATTGCAATATAAATTTAACAAAATATGGACCAAATAACAAAACGATTTAAGATGGTTAACTAACAGTCAAACCCAGTATATTAAAATAAATTATACTAAGACCATCAGTATCAGATCTATAATTTATGTTATTTGCGTCTCTGTTAATGTGGACCATTTCTAAAAAGGTTCTTTTTTTAAGGTTATTTTCAACTTATTTCAATCTTAACGTCAACAAAATTGAAAGTATGGTCACGATCAAGTGCATCGTCCACCAATGCACAAGATCTCTTACCAATACGGACATCACTGTTATGCTGAGTGATGCGCTGTCAACAATGGCTATCCTAAACACATACTTAATAAATTTATATTTAGCCCAAACTTTTTTGATGGCCCTACTGAGGACATTCCTGCAGACAGTGTGATTTACAAAAAAATCCCATACATTGGTGGTCTTACTCATACAATTGTATCACATTTTAAACAATTTAATAATATTAAAATAGCTAAATACAACACCCATACCTTGAAGAAGTTGTATAGTAAGATCAAAGACATAACACCTTTCTTTTTAAATAGTCATGTTGTTTACAGGATAGCCATGATAGATATGTTCGGATTGTTGTGGCGTTTATATAGGTCAGACATCACAGTGGCTAAAACAGTGCATCACTCAGCATAAAAGTGATGTCCGTATTGGTAAGATCTTGTGCATTGGTGGACCATGCACTTGATCGTGACCATACTTTCAATTTTGTTGACGTTAAGATCTTAGACGTTGAAAATAACCTTAACAAAAGAACCTTTTTAGAAATGGTCCACATTAACAGAGACACAAATAACTTAAATTATAGATCTGATACTAATAATGGTCTTAGTATAATTTATTTTAATATACTGGGTTTGACTGTTAGTTGACCATCTTAAATCGTTTTGTTATTTGGTCCATATTTTGTTAAATTTATATTGCATTATATTTTTGATTTTTCATGTTTTAACTTTTACATATACATGTTTGTTAAAAGTTCTTAAGGCTTGTTTCTATAGTTACTGTATTTTCTAAATCTAATCATTTTTATTTTTTGTACGTCAATTTTATTATTTTTCAACTCTACATTTTGTAAGTATTTTTACTACTGTTTTATTCTCTTATTTATTTTTTGTTATTTTTCTTATTAATCTTGTAGTTTCCCCAGAAGAAGCAACAAATTCTGTTGCGAAATATAGGGTTATTTAATAAAGGAGTTTTTTAATTGACAGACCGCTTACCCGAATTTAAATATTTTATATATATATATATATATATATATATATATATGTATATATATATATTTTATAAAGCAGAACAGCAAAGCTAGCATACAATAACGTGATTTAATGATATTTTGTTAGTCAAAACGTGAAAGTGAATGTAGTGATTTTTTTAATGCCAATAGTAAGTTGCAAAACCAAACGAAAATAAATCGACATGTGGGAACAGGGAGAGAGAGAGAGAGAGAGAGAGTTATAATAATAGTAATAATTTAATGGCGATCGCCATGCAATCACAACACTAACACTTACTATAGTCGTCATAATTATCATTATTCTCCAGATAAATTAATGTGATCTCTTCCATGTACGGTAGTTCTACACGATATAATATTTCACCTGTACTATGGAACACAGAAAGAAGCGAAAAGAAAAATTTATATAGTAAACCAAAATACACCGCGGCTCGTAATTTGCATGTTTTTTTTTCTTTTAAAAGAACATAAAATGTGATACTGTACCTTCTGCGTTCGCGTCCTCTTGTGTATAACACAGCATGAAAGCTGCAAGAAAAACAAATCGTGAGAGAGTGGTTGTGGGTAAAAATATGGAAATCAATCAATCAATGCACACTGTAAATCTGGTGTGTGCGTGCGTGTGTGTGTAGTATTCATATATCGGGGAATATTATAAAAAGGGGGGCGTGCATATTTAGCGTTTTGAGTAGAAAGCAAAATAAAAAAATAAAAATCTCCAACTCTAACGTTTGGATTATTAGTTAAATTTTGGTATGAATTTGAATTGTTTCAAATTTAAGAAGATAAATTTATCGAAATCATTGTCAATGTGAATATACTTCAGTTCAATGTATTTGAACAGCTTTTTAAATAATTTGGGAGCCATTCGAAAGTTATTAAACAAAATACGAGGTGTGACAAATTAATTCGTTCACGCAATCATATAGAAATCACACGAGTATCCGTGTTACAACATGCTGGAACTAATACGTTCTTACACTCCGTATATAATAAGAATGTTTTCATTATATTTTTAAAATATGCTTCTCACAAATATATCGAATTTAAAATATTAATGCTTTTAGACATTTTCTGTTAAGAGCATTTGTTTTGTTATTGTACTAGCTAATCGACCCTTCGAAATAAACCTGGACTGAACGGTCAACTTAAGTTCGTTTCGTTTCCTTTTTTATATATTTCGATTCAATTTAGTTATTAATGAAGTACATGCAACTTCTATTCCAGTTATTTCTTAATTAGTAAGTTGATTTATTATCGAGCTATTTTCTCTGCATGTCCAAATTATACCGACCCCGTATTAATATTGACATATTTTAATAGTCACATTTAAATTACTGTTGCGAAGTTCATCTAAACTGCTTTATGTCTGATACCATTTTAAAGCTTTTTTCACATGGAATATTTTAATTGTAGTTATGTAATCGACATCGCAACTCTTTCATTAGTTCTTAATTCTTAAGTCCAATGTCATTGATTTGTCCTTCCTTAGAAACTGGGTTATAAAACCTTTTCCAAATTACGAGTGTTTTCTACTACACAAAACGTCCCTCTTCTTCGTCCAACTGCCATGGGATAAGCATCGTTTCTTCATAACAACTAACAACGTATAGTGCGTTCAGAATGATAAGAGACTATCTTTTAATGTGTTTACAACAGTTGTTGCACCCCCATGGCGACAATTCTCTCATTTTTAATGTATACTGCAGGTAGGTGAATCGTTTCTCATCATTCTGAACGTGACATATGTTTCATGGGTAAACTCTGAGTTGTTCGATACAGAGATTTATTTTAATCACATTTAATTTACGAATTAACAAACTTTCTTTTTAGTGTATATTTCTTGTGTTAATTTTTAGATAGTTATCCGTCATTTCTTGTATATATAGCTTTTAATTTGATCACGTTAATGCATTTCAAATCGTAACTTCTTCCTTATGTAAATAATGAATAAACTTTAACGTTGTTGTGTTTACTTTATTTAATAAGTTGTAGTTGTAATACATTTATTTCAGTATACCACACGTCCTGGACCATTGATGCATCACCATCACGCCATTTATTATTTTAAATCTTTATCATTATTGTTAGCACGCCCGGTCGAGCAGCGTTCTTCGTACCGTGGTTAACTTGAAGCCTATATGCCAGTTTTAAATTACGAGGGTATTTATGTTTGTGTAACTGGCAACATTAACGTTTGTTTCTAGGCGCCATCTGATATATCCATAGTAGTTTGACAATTTTGAGAGCATATGTACTCAGAACGTTTTGTCATACGCAAGCTATTTGTGTTGTTTATAGTGATTTGATAATTTCATCTGTTAAAAATGGAATTAACTCGCCATGATTTACAACGGCTTTCGACGTGGCTTATCTCAACAACAGTGCATCGATAATTTTACTTCGAATTTTGGCGATCAATGACCATCTAAAACCACTGTATATCACTGGTTTAGTGAATTCATCGTGGTCGTCGTTTGCTCATGGACGAATTTAGAGAAGGTCGTCCAAAATCGGTTGTTGTGCCAGAAAACATTGTTGCTGTGTGTAAACTGATAATGCAACATCTTTATATGGCATACCGTGAGAGTGATGCATCCCTGAGTATTAGTATGACAAGCATACATAAGATATTGCATGAATATATAATCGTGAAAAAGAATTTTTCGCGTTGGATTCCGCATAATTTGAGAATCTCTCAAAAAAGCTCGTGTTGATTGGTAAAAATAAATGATAAAAAAATACAATCGTGGTGCCACGAAAATCTTGTATAATATCTGCATAGATGGCAAGTCTTGGATCTATGCGTATGAGCCCGAAAACAAACAGCAGTCGACGGTGTGCGTATTATAAGATGAGCAAAACCTAACAAAAGTTTTTCGCGTAAAAAACACTTCGAAGCAAAGGGTCGCCTGGTCTTTGGAGAAAAAATGGACATGTGGCTACAGTGCCATTAGAAGATCGTAGAACGGTAATTCTGAATGATACCTTTGGCCATCGGCGCAGACAATTTAATATTTGACCGGTCAAAACATGGAATTGATTGGGTATTCACCGTACAGCTGATTTGGCATTTAATGATTTCTTTTTGTTTCTGTACGTGACGTGGTCAACGATTTTTGACGCCAGAAGAAGCGGCTGTACGTTCAAAATGCATGTTTAGGAGATACGGCAATCGAAACGAAAAAAATTGAATGAAAATTGGTTCAAACGTATGCAAATCAATCATCACAGAGAATATTTTGAAAAACAATAAAACCAGCTCGAATGATAAATATTTGCTTTTGCTTATAATTCCGGATATATAAACAGCAACCCTCGTAACAATTAAAAAGGTAATATTCTTTGGGATGACTTAAAAAACAAAAATATTTATAAAATCTTGACAAAAATGCAGCTCAGGGAATAAAAAATAACCACATGGACCAAAATCGTGTGAACACGAAGATTTTGAAAGCAAAAAAATGAATTTTTGGTCATCAGTGACGATTGAAGGTGCATTATCGGACAGCAATTGTCAATTAATTGGTTCTCGATATTCAGATATTTAGCCAAACACTCTCTTCGATACTATTTATTACCAAGATAATACTCAGCCTGAATTATTGTACTACTTGGAAGCATTTAGTAATCAGGGCGTACCACAAGGAATTGTTCTAGGTCCTGTTTTGTTTATAATCTACGTTTACGTTATTAACAACTTAAATAAAATTTCAATCGTCACACATGCTGGTAATTTAAGCTTTTTAGCGTAGAGTTACGGATTTTCAAAATAATTGTGGAAAACAAAAACGAAGTCTTTAACCAAAATCTTTGATTGGTTTTCCTTCAATAACCTAATTCTTAATATCACAGAAACTCAGACAATATTATTAGGAATCAGATGGAGTTACTATGAAGAACTAGAGATCACATTGAATAACACCTTAATTATTGTAACGAATGACACCAGAGTCCGTAATAATCTTTTCTGAGGCGGTTACCTCATACTGAAAAGAAACGATATCTAATAGATTGGATGAGTTATCCTATCTTTAATCCGAACTAGTTTCCGGTGCTCTCTGGTCATTTCCAAAATTTAAAAATGACTTAAGAGCACGAAGAATTTCTGATACTTTCAACAGAATGTGAGACAGTATTTCGGAAAATTACTTCCAGGTCTGCTTTCAGAAATTAGAACCTGTTTAAGTAATTGTATAGATGTACAAAGGGGGTACTTTGAAGATGGCAGTAATCTCTATTTTTAGGATTCCACATGTATGCTTAGAATTAAATTGTCGCACCTCTTAAATATTTTTGTGGAAATTTTTTTAAATTTTATAAATCGAATAAAATTAAATTAAAACAGTAGTTGTAAAATAATTGCTCCTTCTTTAGCACTATCACCATTCAAAAATCTGTGGGCTACTCTACAAGGTATTATAATATTCTAACCTAGGTCTAACTCTCTTCGTAGTCTTTTTGGACTCCAAGTTCTTAAATTTCTTGCTTTTGATGTACGTGTTTATTTTATATGGTTATTAATATGATCCTAGCTCTCTCTAGAGTTGCTAATATGTTTATTCTTTGTACCTTTACTTAGTTTCAGATTATTACATCAATTTTCTAATTGAAACACGAGAATAAGTGGATTTTCTAATAATACCCATTACAGAAAAGAGAAAGTACAGTCGATTAATGGATTATTAACGATTTACCACTAAATTCGTATCTTCAGTTTCACATTTAACTACTGAATTATTCTTTATTTAATTATTTTTGTATTAGAAGAAATCTGGTAAGTCCATATAAAGTCTGTATCAAATTTCCGGTCTATCTATTCCCACAAGGATATAAGATTATTTACAATGTGTGATAGTGTGAAAAAAGTACACATTCAGAAAGTGGTAACAAATGATATAAAAATAGACCAAACCACATTATTTACATCATTTATATCCTGTAGTTTCAAACAGAAACAGGTAAGTAAATAAAAACAAGCATTAATATTTGGAGTGAATACTGATTGTGAAAATATGAATGTAAAGCAAAAAATGAGAAACACTGTACATACCAATAAAATGATAAAAATATATCACAAAATGTAAAATTGAAAAAAGCTATTTACAAAATATCTATTTTACAATACCCTATTTCTGAAATATATAAATGTATTTATTATTGTGTTAATATTGCATTTTAAAACATTTTTTCTTTTATTTCCTACTGGTTACTTTAATACGTAAAAACCCATCACAAATAAAAGACTTACACACAAATTCTGCTGAAATAATAACTAATTAGTTTACGATGTGTTGTTAATAAAATAATTATTAAAAACTAATAAATAGACAGAGAAATTGAAACGTGGGTAATTATTTTTTAAATAATCTAAAAATAAAATTAAAGTTAGTTAGATATCATCTTAAATTTTAGCTTTATTATATTTATGTACTTTCCATGTCATTGCAAATACAGTGGAGTATTTCTTAATCAGCCACTTCGTGACCGGAACCTAGGCCTGATTGTGTGCTTTGGCCGGTTAAACCGTTGTTCTCTTAATAGTATTAAAATACACCCCGAAATCGTACGAAATGACGTACTTTTTAAATAAGGTTTTGTTTGTGCATAAGAGTGAGGATGACGCGCGATCGCTGCAGTGCGCATGCGCGTCTGCTCCCAATATGCTTTGCGCGTGTTTAGACGCCATTTGCAACGGTATCGTCTGTCGCTGTGTTGCGCATTAGAAATTTACAATGTTTAAGAAAACTAAGTCGACCGTGACCGTGATCTGCAACTCGATTCTTGAGTACAAGAAATTTGACAACAGCGGAAGTTCACCGTTAGATTTGTAAGTTTACGGTAATAATGCTATCAGTGACAGTAAAGTTCGAAAGTGGGTGAGAATATTCAAGGACGGAGGGGTTAATGTGCATGATAAGCCACGTTCTGACCGACCTTTTCTGATTTTTGAGAATTTGCTTCGAGAGGGCCAACGATTCACGATTTCAAAGTTTTCGATTGATTTTCCACAGGTGTCACGGTCAGTTTTGTACACCATTGTTTCGGAGAAACTGAAATATCGAAAATTGTGTTGTCGGTGGTTTCCAAGACTGCTTTCTGACGATCATAAAACAAAAAGATTGGGCTGTGCTTGATCGTTTTTCACTATATACGATCAGGAAGGAAATTAATTTCTGGACCATATGGTTCCAGATGAGACTTGGGTATCTCACATGACTTCTATAGTGTATTATGAGATGTTGAGAAAACGTCGGCGTGCCTTGCAAAACAAGCGACGTAGCCTACTGTCTTCCGGTGGGATCTTTCTCCATGACAATTCAAGGCCACATGCTTCTGCACAAGCACAAGGTGTAATCGGGTTTTTTGAGTGGAACAACTGGAACATCCACCTTACAGTCCAGACCATGCACTCAGTGATCTTCACTTGTTTCGGGTGCTTAAATGGTCAACGGTTCGACGACGAAGAAGAAGCGAAAACTGCAGTCATGGATTGGGCTTCTTCACAAGCGACAGAATTGAGAAACTTGTTGAACGGTATGACAAATGTGGAACAAAAATGGAAATTATGTAGAAAAGTAGAGGAAAGTATGTAGAATGTGGAAATATAGTTATTTAAGTAATAAGGGAGGTAAGTAACATTTACTAGTCGAGGACTAGTTTGCGTCCGAGGACTTGCAATAGAGTTCGAGACTGGTAAATGTTACCTCCCGAATTGCTTATAACATTTTTCCCACTCCCCAGACAATAAAATCCTCAAAAATTAAATGTAATCATGATAAACAGTAACGGTGAACAACCTCGGAATTTAATAAATTAGACATTAAGTGTTGCTGATAAAGTAGGTGATAATAACATTGAATTATCAAGAAATATAAATAAATATCCCAATTTTGTTAATAATGTTACTAATTGTACAAACTGTAATATTACCATAAATATAAATTAATAGAACACGTGTTTTTTTATGCGCTTTTTTTCCCTAGAGGACGTAAGTAAATTACTTACGCCCCGTTGTCATAACAATCACAGTCATTTCAGTAAAACCAACTTACGTCTATTGAAACAATGTATTAATGGTATGCTTACTATAAGGGGAGTGGGAAAAATATATTTTGATGATATTTACAGTATTTTTCTTCCTTCTAAAAAAACAAACCTTATTTAAAAAATAGCCCTCGTTGTTGGGAACTCCATTTTTTCACAAGTATTATGTCATCTGGAGTGCACTATTCTTGCCGTTCAATGTAGGATGCTACTAGCTTAAGTACGGCTTTTGATTTTGCGTGGCTTACTTTTCTTCCTTTATCTTCCTCTTGAACAATTTAATTTTTTTTCTGGATCATCTCCACCAATAACTGCATGTACTATATCATCGTCATTCAAAAACTCGTTTCAAGACTTTCATCAGAAGTAACCCATTCGTTCACATCTTTTGCACTAAGGCAACCACATTCACGAAGTTTTCTGGAAGTCAATGAGTAGGTTGGTGCCGTCAGCTTCTGTAATATTCTGCACAGCTGTAGGATTATTCTCTTTACTTTTTTCGATAGCTTCCAATACACTTGGCCAGAGTTTTCTCCAAGATTTAGTAAACATAGTATTGGGCGTTTCTTCATAGGTCTTAGCCAATAAGTAGATCACATTCTTAATGATTACAGTCTTCAAGGCAGCGATTGGTCCTATGTCTCCTATCATTCAGCTTTGAGAGGATTTCAGAATGGAGTTTGTGTCTGCAACACCTTTTCAGACTTGCAATTGCCTCTTAGTTCACGGGTTATAATAAGCTCGTTATATGTGGAGGAAGAAAATAAATTGTTATTTTGCCTTCACATGTGAGCTCCTCTGAATGTGTTAAAGTGTTGTCAATGACTAAAGCACCTTGGATCGGTAATTTCAGTGTTGTGAGGTGCTTTTTTACTTTAGTCATAAACTCAGCCACAAACTGTCGTATAAACAAATAACTGTGCAAACAAATAACCATCCCGATTTCTGCGTACGATAATGTACAGGAAGGGATGATATGTTTACATTTTTTAAAGCATGATTTAGATTTTTCAATTACGAAAAGAGGCATCTCGTGTGTTCCAGTGGTGTTGGAAGGAAACCCTACATTTAGTCTCTTTTTGTTGCTCTTAAATCCCGGAGCTGACTTTTTTACTGCCCTTTGTCCAAACGTCCAAGAGCATTTGGCTTTTACTCCATTGTTACAACTTTACGTTTCCCTTTATCACTCACTTCTTCAACACAATACACACGGATACAGTACTCGCATAGTGATACGAAAGAAAGGCGACAAAACTATAGTAAATCAGCGGTTAAACTTAATTTAAGACCTATCGGCTGGAGAAATGTCGCGACAGGTGCGTGAGTCATCATTATCTCAAAATCGTAACGACTAGTTAAGAGAGAGTCCACTGTATATATTGACATAGACACATAAGTTCAAGCTAGTACAGCTCTCGCAGTATAAGTATAATATAAAGTTGTAATATCTGCAATATGAATTGTTTCAACGTTTTGTTTACCTAGTCTCAAAATAAGGAGGAGTTATTTAAATATCGCGCCGGAAAAGTGATTACATAAGCTCTTGAGCTAGCAAGTGCAATATGGAAAATTATATTCATATTCAAACATAGACTAATCGATATTTCCCTTTTTCTTTCCTTGAAAGAAACCCATTTGATTTATTGCATATTTCTTCAAACAAACACTCTTTAATGTTTGCTTGCTCTTTATTCTTTTCATGTTTTAAAGCATCTACTTATTAGTAATACTTTACAGGTTTCAGGTGTTAAATTATATAAACTGAGTGAATCAAATTTTAGCGCGATATTTAAATCACTTCTCATTTTGAAAGAAACTGTAGACGGTATTTATTTACTTTTCATAAACAAATTACCCATGTTCAAACCTCTCCCCTTGCAACCAAAATAATTATTAAAAATTAATGTCACTGTATTTTGGCTAAATGGAATTTTTTACGACAATTTCCTCAAATTGATTTCCCCCGCGGGAGATTATTTGAATTTAAAATTTCCATTTAGTCAAACGTGGTTAATCCAAACGCCAAAGTGTTAGTAAAAACATTACTTACATGACGGATTTGATTCGGAATCTATGGCAGAATTAGGAGTGGTACATTGGGAGTCTAGAGGTTAAAAATTAAAAACAAACGATAAACAAATACAATAAAGTAAACTGATAAAAAATAAAATTAAATAAGATTTGTAATTATTAAATGAACATTAATTAAACTGAAAAACATAAAATGATTAATTAGAAGTCATTCTGATGTATAACATTTACGGATATGATATGGATATACTCACGTTCTTGATCAGATCCATCTTCAGACTTGTCATCCTTGCTTTTCATAAAAGGAAATTTTCTACTGAATGAAAAGTTTTTCTTTTTTCTATCTAGCGTTGATTGCTGAATATACAAAAGAAATATTTCTAGAATTAGAAATACTATCACAATTAATAGAATATTAACCTTTTCCATAATTGTAGGGGCATGACCTTGGAATTTTACAGATCTATCTCTCGCCCTTTGCTTTCGTTCCCATCGTCTCTTTGACGGTACAATACCCATACCCTGTTCATCACCAGTATTAAGAACTCTTCTGGCTTGCCACCACTCATCGTCGCTGGCATTTGTCACATGTAAAATATCACCGTAATGAAAGGCCAATCCTCGACTGGGAAGACCATCGTCCTTCATGGGATCATAATCGAACAATGCTCTAGAATCAATACACATTTTTAACTTGGGTTAAACTCTATTAAGATTGTGAAAATTACCTAACGTATAGGGATTTCTTCTGTGTCGTCTTCATTAGGGTTCCAGTTGTAACTTGTTGGGCCAACTGCTGTTTCAGGTCATGGATTTTGGCTTCGAATCTATTATATTCCTCGGGTCTATATTGTACTACTATGGATACTGGACTGGTAGTTTTCTGCAACAAATTAACCTACGTTCGAAAATTATATTTCAAATTAATAAGAGGTTCTTTTCTAAAATACTTAATTAGATACGAAAACAACATTTATTAGAAAACTAACTATCACTAAATAATGGTTTCAACTATTATTTATGTTTTGGAAATCATGGCGTAATGAGACTTCCAAAATCAATACAATTCCCGTTTTGGATTTGTATTTTCTAGCCAGTAAACTTTAAGTGTCCGAAATTGCATATCTTAAGCACTTTATCTAATTCCTACTGAATCTTATCAATTGTCGTTCTTTTAAGGAAATTTCATTTTGGGAGCAAAAATTTAAGAATGACTATTGTAATCTC
Organism: Melolontha melolontha; assembly: GCA_935421215.2. Lineage (NCBI taxonomy): Eukaryota > Metazoa > Arthropoda > Insecta > Coleoptera > Scarabaeidae > Melolontha > Melolontha melolontha. The sequence continues at coordinate 75,876,547 of OW285243.1, read as the reverse complement.
ATAAAGCTAGACACTGCTGGGTATCTAATGATGAGTGAATGAATGCATTGTCATGCTGCTGAATGCTGTCTGAATTTTAAGATAGTAACGAGTGATCATTAAAATTTTCGCTCAAGTAAGCCATGTACACAAAAAGTATGTCCTAACTTAAGTTATTAGAGGAGATCTGTCATTATAATTTCAAACGTCATGATTGTTAAAAAATAATTTGAAATGCTGACTTTTATATTAAATATATTTATAATTTTTATACAAAGTAATAGAATATTATAAAAAAATGTGTAAAATGATGACCATTCTCCACCAAGCATAATCGCACTCTATTTCGTAGAGCATTGAAAACATTGATCAGTATTTGCGGTGACTTATTGATGTGTTCACATTTTTCAATGATTTTATGTCTTAACTCTTGTAGATTATTAATTGGTGTTTCATAAATAATATTCTTTAAATATGGCCACACAAAAAAATCCATGACTGTTAAATCAGACGATCGTGGTGGATATGGAATCGCTGTATTTCTACTTATTATCCTATCGCCATAAAATTGTTGCAAAAACTGAATATTTTCAAGTGTAACGTGAGATGTAGCCCTATCCTGTTGAAAATATCCGACCTGGAGTTCATCATTAGTCAATTGATTAGTAAAAACACTGAGAATTTCGTTACGATATTTCTTCGATGTTATCGTGCCCTCAAAGAATATTGGTCCTATTAATCGGTGACGACTCATACCTACCCATACGCCTATTTTTTCTGGATGTAGAGGAACTTCTCTGTAGAAATGAGGATTTTCACTGGACCACATACCCCTATTTTGCGAATTAACATAACCTTTCAAATAAAACCTAGTTTCATCGGTGAAAAAAGTATGATTTAAAATATTGTCTGTCATTGTTTGAATAAACCATTGGCAAAATTGTGTTCTTTTTTCATAATCCGTAGGTAATAGATTTTGTACAGTAGTTAATTTATATGGATACATGTGCAAGTCCTTTTTTAAAATTTTTTGACATGTTCCATACGAAAGCCCAACTTGTTGCGAAACTCTGCGAATAGATGTTTGAAGAGATTCGTTAATAATTTGTCTGACATTTTTAATTACGCCGCGACTTCTCTTGAGAGGAGGACCGCTTCCCTTTTTCCTTAAAATACTGCCTGTTTGACGAAAAAGATTTACACAATGCATTAGCGTATCATGGAAAGTTTTATAGCTAGGAACAGTATTTGGATATCTCTCTTCAAACTCCGCAAGGCAATTTTCTATTGAATGCTGCCAAATACTATCAATTTTTTGAGATGTCAGGAAGTAACCTTCTACCATAAACGCTTTATGCATATCATTAAAGGCCATTACTTTTTCTTTTGATGAGACTTTAAAATATATATTTGACACTGACAGATGTTTGAAATAACATCTTAATGACTAAAGCTACGACATAATTTTTATATACACGGCCAGCTACGAGTGAAAATTTTAATGATCGCTCGTTACTAATAATAATAATATTTTATTTATAGTCCTACAGATACAAATCCTAAAGCATATTAAAATAGCGATAACACACCGAATTAGGCAATATACTATGCGCACATATACAAATTATTATGTACAAAGTGTTACAATTCAACAGTTAAATATGTCGCCACATAATAATGAGGTGCTACCCAGAAATTTTAAAAATGTGGAAAAAACAATCAATTGTTCTTACAACATATTCACTACCATTCCCTTCAAAGTGCTCTCCTTTCACATGAATACACCAATCCCAGCTCGTCTATGATTGGAAGCAGTGCTGAAAGTTTTCGCGTGTTAACGTGTTCAACACTGCCTGCGTTTCGATCTGGATCTCCTCAATTGTCTCAAAATGGCGCCCCTTAAGCTTCAGTTCCAACTTCGAAAGCCGCCAATGGTCACAAGGGGCAAGAGGATGTCCCGGGGAGTAAGGAGGATGGCGAGGTACTGCCGTCTTCGTTGAAGTAGGAAACTGATTGTTGCGCCACTTGGCGGGCCACTTGCGTTTAATGTTTACTATTAGTTAGTCGCTGAAGCACATCGCAATAAAATCGTAGATTAACTGTTTCACCTGGTGGGAGAAATTCTTCGGTTGTAGTTACGATTGCGTCTTTCACTGTGATGACTGCTGCTTTGTTTCAAGATCATACCCGTACACCCATGATTCATCGCCAGTAATGATTTTGGTACTGAAGTTCACATCGTGTTCGGCAGTTTCTTTCAGCTCTATGCACACATGAACACGGTCTCGTTCTTGTTCAATGCTGAGTAACCTTGGCACAAACTTCGCAGCAACACGCCGCATATTCAGTTTGCTACGCTGACAAACGCCGTACGACAAGCCGAAGATTGTTCTTTTTCGGTCTTATATAGCATCATGCACTTTTGCTATATTTTTTGGCATGTTTTCCATCGATGGACGACCGGAACGCACATCATCGACCCACATACATCCATTTTTAAAACGTTTGTACCATTTATAAGTTTGTGTTTGGCATAAAACATCCTCACCAAACGCTTGTTTAAGCATTTTCAGAGTTTTCGCTGCCGCTTTACCAAGTTTAAAGCAGAATTTGATGCACGTTCTTGGCTCTTTTACATCAGATATTGTAGTGCCGCGGAATAACTCAAACACAACTCAACAAATATAAACACAAAAACTGTTTGTGACCAACTAGCAAAGTACAGTTTGAGAGACCGACAGTATAGACATAGCTCACACCATTTAGCGCTATAGAGCTCTATTGCCATCTCTTCCGCGCCACATTCCAATTTCAGGAATTTCTGAGTAGCACCTCGTATATGCGTTGCGCCCACAATTAAACATCGGTGCCCTTCGAAGACTATTCGTTCTACCTTCACAGAAAGACTAAAAGTGTTAACGGTTCTCGGTGCAATATGTGACACAAGGAAATTAGGTTTAGACAAAGGGCTTGGTGCGTCTATATTGTTTCTAAGAAGATTGACCGCAAATAAAACGCTATGTTTCTGATGCTGTTCATTCAAACTTGTAAGTCCATGCCTTTCCAAGAGACCGAAATCCAGTTTGACACTCAAGTACTTTAGAAACTTTCTATGAACTCGTTCGATTTGATTCTCATACATATTGTAAATCGGATACCATACGATAGAAGCGTATTCCAACTAACGACTTAAGCAAAAAACAAAGACCTAACGGCAACCAAATTATCAGTCTTTAGCTATTCTTATGATAAATCCCAGTGGTTAGTAGCCGAGGTAAAAACATTTAGAATATTTTTTTAAAAAGTTAACTTTGGGTCAAATGTAACGCCTAAATCTTCGACAGAGAATGGGCTACTGTCAATATTATATCAAGAATGTCAAAAGTTTGGCCGTTTTGTATAAGAAACAAAATACTTGGATATGTTTAGAGATAATTTATTTATTTATTTAATATATCGTACTGATGATGCTTTGGAAGAACCAGTTATCTTCGTTTATATCAATAGTATGGAAAGTTTGTATATCGTCCGCAATATGCTAACACAAAACACTCTAGGGAAACGATGATCATTATAGTTTAATAGAGTAATAAAAAGCATAAATAAGAGCGGGTTGAAGCCTTGTGGAACTCCAGAAGGATGTAGGTACGATATTTATAGCCGTTAGAGTATACATAATTCCATCTGTTTGGTCGATGGTATAAAGCCCGACTAAAATCGGTATAGATGACTTCGAGTTGAGCACCATTATTTAAATTTTCTGCGTTATATAGCACATAAGTTCGTGTCAGTAGACCGCCTAGGCATAAAACTATGAAGAAGAAGAAATAAGAGAATTACATCCGAAAGATAGTAATTTTATGAAAAAATGGCGACATAATTTAACCAAAGGCAGAATTTTTTATACAAAATATTTTTGAACGTCGAGCCGTTGTAGTTTAGTTAGAGAAGATTAGATTACAAGTTCGAGGGTTTCGAGTCTCAGATCGCCTCTAACATTAATAGTGTTTGATGGTAAAATGAGTACTCGTTGTTAGTTCTGAGGTGCTAGAGTCGATGCATAATGGTTTGTAACGGACCTATTTTGGTATAAACCCATAAGCTTTGAAAGCCTCTTATGGGCACGTATTACTAAATATCTTGAACATCAAAGGAAGAAAATTAATACTGGTAGCCGTAACTTTGTGGTAATTCATTTTGAAAATAAAATAAAATAAAACAATAACTTTGTTATATATACCACTTTATTCACATATAATCGTGACCGCGGTTTCGACATACAATGTCATTATCAAACTCCAAAAGTTACAGGCCTACATAGAACTTATAAATGACACAAAAATATATGGGGGTGGTTTATGATGTTATTTAAAATTACTACTATATACTTAACTATTATATACAACATTGGAAAAGAGGTGTATATATAAGGTCCAACTGTTCGTTTAAAACGATATCTATTGTGTTGTGTCTGCTTTTGAAAACCTCTAGGGCCTCTAAAATATTTAATTTACGACCTTTCTCGGCCAAATGCAATATTTTACGGTGACCAAATGTATGTCCTTCTGTAATAAGATGGTTTGCAAATGTTGAATCTGTCTTCTTTAGTTTATATGACCTCCTGTGTTCTTTTTCCCGTATAATAAAACTTCGACCAGTCTGACCTATATATACACTTTTACAATCGTTACAATATAATTTGTACACTCCTGATTTATTATTATCTGTTTTAGGTTTTGCGTTAAAAATGAAATTACTTGTTTTTACATATGGTTTGTAAGCTATACTAACGTTACTATTATTTTTTGAAATTATATTTCCAATTTGCTCGCTTATTTTACCGAAGTAAGTTAACGAGACAAATTGCTTCAAATTAGCACTATCTTTAGGATATACTAAACTAAGGGCCACTTGTAACTGTTTTTTCTTTAGTATACTGTCAATTACGCTACTTTTATAACTATTGTTTACCGCTATTTGTTTTATAGTATTGATTTCACGAACAAAAGATTCATTAGACAAAGGAATATTTAATGCTCTATGTATCATAGAAATAAAAAAATGAATGTTTGTGTGTCTTATAGGGTGTAGTGAATCTTTGGGAATAATGCAATCAGTGAAAGTAGGTTTACGATATATATCAAATTCTAAGCTCTGATCTAATTTGTTTAATTTTAAATCCAGGAAGTTAATACTGTTATTCTCTTCTATTTCTACTGTAAAATTGATATTAGAATGGATTGAATTTATGTAGTTCAGAAATGTTTGTAGTTGTCTATGAGTACCCTTAAAGCAAGCTAGGATGTCGTCTACATACCGATACCAAAATTTAATATGTTTTTTACCTAGTTGTGATGAAAGAATTTTTTCTGTAATATGCTTCATGAAAATTTCAGCTAATAGAGGACTTAGAGGTGAGCCCATTGCCAGACCTTCTGTTTGTTTGTAGAATTTGTTGTTAAATGTAAAGTAACTTTGGTTGGTGACTAACTCCGTTAGAGATATGATTTCGTGTATATCTCTAACGGAGTTAGTCACCAACCAAAGTTACTTTACATTTAACAACAAATTCTACAAACAAATAGAAGGTCTGGCAATGGGCTCACCTCTAAGTCCTCTATTAGCTGAAATTTTCATGAAGCATATTACAGAAAAAATTCTTTCATCACAACTAGGTAAAAAACATATTAAATTTTGGTATCGGTATGTAGACGACATCCTAGCTTGCTTTAAGGGTACTCATAGACAACTACAAACATTTCTGAACTACAAAAATTCAATCCATTCTAATATCAATTTTACAGTAGAAATAGAAGAGAATAACAGTATTAACTTCCTGGATTTAAAATTAAACAAATTAGATCAGAGCTTAGAATTTGATATATATCGTAAACCTACTTTCACTGATTGCATTATTCCCAAAGATTCACTACACCCTAAGACACACTAACATTCGTTTTTTAATTCTATGATACATAGAGCATTAAATATTCCTTTGTCTAATGAATCTTTAGTTCGTGAAATCAATACTATAAAACAAATAGCGGTAAACAATAGTTATAAAAGTAGCGTAATTGACAGTATACTAAAGAAAAAACAGTTACAAGTGGCCCTTAGTTTAGTATATCCTAAAGATAGTGCTAATTTGAAACAATTTGTCTCGTTAACTTACTTCGGTAAAATAAGCGAGCAAATTGGAAATATAATTTCAAAAAATAATAGTAATGTTAGTATAGCTTACAAACCATATGTAAAAACAAGTAATTTCATTTTTAACGCAAAACCTAAAACAGATATTAATAATAAATCAGGAGTGTACAAATTATATTGTAACGATTGTAAAAGTGTATATATAGGTCAGACTGGTCGAAGTTTTATTATACGGGAAAAAGAACACAGGAGGTCATATAAACTAAAGAAGACAGATTCAACATTTGCAAACCATCTTATTACAGAAGGACATACATTTGGTCACCGTAAAATATTGCATTTGGCCGAGAAAGGTCGTAAATTAAATATTTTAGAGGCCCTAGAGGTTTTCAAAAGCAGACAAAACACAATAGATATCGTTTTAAACGAACAGTTGGACCTTATATATACACCTCTTTTCCAATGTTGTATATAATAGTTAAGTATATAGTAGTAATTTTAAATAACATCATAAACCAACCCCATATATTTTTGTGTCATTTATAAGTTCTATGTAGGCCTGTAACTTTTGCAGCTTGATAATGACATTGTATGTCGAAACCGCGGTCACGATTATATGTGAATAAAGTGGTATATATAACAAAGTTATTGTTTTATTTTATTTTATTTTCAAGGGAAGATTACAATATGGATATTACTATTTTTCTCTGCAAAGTAAGTAAACCAGTCAATTTCCACTATATTAATTATCTCTTCTTCGAAGTTATAACTGTAAACCAACCATAAATATTTGCGGAGATTTTATTAGCGTGTCCTAATATTGATGATAATGAAGATTTCTTATAAATTAATTAAATAAAAATTGGTTTCTAAACTTTTCCAAGCCTTCAACATGTTTCTATTGAACATTCCTTGTATAATAATAAAAATATATATATATATATATATATATTCCGATACCACGTCTTCTAATTATATGTTCAATATCTATTAAATAAATCTAGTTCGCTTAGTGCAACATTAAGTACCACCCACATAAGAAAACGTCAAATTTTTATTGGTTCGTGAAATATTTCTCCTACATTTCCTCGATAACGTGCTTTTTCAAAATTAACGAATGTCAAGCACAATAAAACCGGTCTACCGTACTAATAGTCCTATTCCGTACATCATTTTGAAAATGGCACGATTAAAGCCGATCAATATATGTCGCTTAGTGCTAAAAGCTTCGTCAATTTATCACAACAGTATGTTAATTATTTTCACCAAGTTCATGTGAATACAGCTACCGTAGATAAAAATAACAACGTAACACAAAAAGCGAACGGATACAAGCAACATAAACAAATTAAAGAGCAGGGTTGAACTTGTCAACCATATTCTGGACTTTATAAGTATTTATACCATGTGCATAATATGTATTTAGGATAAATGCCCTTTTCTTTGAAGTCTCTAATATTTGTTTGAAATTTTTATAGAAAGAGATTTATCATTTTTTTAATGTAACTATTTCTAGTAACCTCTTTAGTTTATGATTCAATATTAGCTTGTTCATTGCAAGAAAATGAATGAATTTGACTATGTCGAACAGATAAATTTAACTTAAAACTTTTTTTGATAATTAATTAAAAACGAATAAAAGTAGTTTATTTAACTATTAAACTATCTGCAAGGTTAATTTATTTTTCACAAAAAAAGATGTTCAAACCATAATTGTAAACTATGAGTAGTAGATTTCTGGTTAATTGTGTTTATAAATTGAAAAATACGGGCTGTTCTAAAAGAATAAATTGGCATCATAACTAGGGATCGACAGTCAGAGGTACATTCCAGGAGGGGTCTTAAATGAATGTGTAGCGGAGCGATCTATTGTTCTTTAGTTTTATTAGTTAATTGAGTTCTATTGCTTAAATATGTGTTGGATAACGACATGGCAATATCTGCACATCTACTTGCACCTAAGAGAATCGAAATAACTAATGCAGAATTAATATCAAGTAACGTAACTTCGTGTTTGAAATCGTTATGGGGTGAAAAGCACGATATAAATATAGAATCAGTGTTATTATTTTGTAACAGATAAAGCCGCATATATGGAAGTGGCTGGTCGACCCTTACAACAAGTATATAGTAGTATAGCGCATATCACATGTTTTGCACACGCTCTTCATCGAGTATCAGAGGAAGTCAGAAAATGTTATCCGAATGCAAATTGATATCTTCTGTCAAGAAAGTTTTTGTGAAAGTACCTGCATGCAAGAATTTATTTCCTGAAAAACTGCTATATGCGCCACTACCACTAGAACCTGTTATAACGTGCTGCGACACATGGACATAAGATATCCTATCACCACATGTATTTTGACGAAGTTAAAATTATAATACAGCTACTGGATCCGAATGATGCTGTTTCTATTTTACATGCTCAACAAGTATTTATGGACCGAACTATTCAGGTAGATTTAGCCAATATTCATGAACATTATTCCAGAATACCTGTAACTATCAGCCATCTAAAGATTACTCCGACCAACCTATAATATTCTGTAACTAACGTCGTGAATATTGTAAATGATCTTCGTCAATTCTTTTCCCAATTACCCAGAGCTGCTGCTGATAATGTAAAAAGAGAATTTGAAGCAGTTCTAAGTAATAATCCAGGATTTCGTACTGTACCCTGAGTTGTTTACTTGTCTGATGGTAAAGAAGTAGATTTTTCCGAACCGGGGATAAATGTGCGGTCAACAAAAAAAAAGTCTATGTACTTTAAATCGGTAGATGTTGAACGGTCGTTTTCAATGTATAATTAGCATATGGAACAGTTATTGGTGATTTACTATCATACGAATTCTGGCTATAAGCTTGATATGTTATAAACCCTGCAATATTTCTTCTGGAGATGTATTTACGTTACTTCAGAAGTACTTATTCCTCTATACGTATTTTGATTCGCGTGTGAAAAACACTGAAAGTAAGGATAGTTTCGAAAAATCATATGGTAGAATCGGGAAGTTGTGGGCAGAGGAGCCCATTTCTGTCTAACACGTGTACCTACAGAATATTTGTACTCCCTGTTATTTAGAGTTATAGTATCGTGTGTGACGCTGAATTATATATTTACCTCTATACCCGAAAATAAACGTCAGTCCGTTGTTTGGGTGTTTCATGATGAAGAGAATCCGACAAAAGTTATTAGTTTGCGAAGTGTGTCGAAAAAGGTGGCCGTAACATTCGTCTCAAACTCAAGGTCATGTAGCTACAATTCCCTTCCAAGATCGAAGAACGGTTAATGCGGATTGGTACACAATTGTTTGTTTGCCAAAAATAATCGCCGGGTTCCGAGAAACCAACTTACAACGGTTAATCATCCTGCATCATGACCTTGCGAGTTCGCGCTCAGTTCGAAAGACAAAGAAAGAGTTTTTGGAGCAGCAAAAGATTGAATTATTGGGTCATTCTCCGTAAAGTCCCGACCTTAGTCGCAACGATTTTTTTACTTCCCCAAAGATCAACAATAGAATCTGTGGTCGATTATTTTAATCGCAGGAAGAAGCAGTAGATACCTTCAAAACGCCAATTTCAACTGCCCTAACTGAAGACTAGAATAACTGCTTTAACAATTGGTGTGAACGAATGCAGAAGTGTATCAATTTTTGGAAAATATTTTGAAAAGCAATAAAGCGTTTTGAGTCAATCCACTGTTTGATTTTATGTCTATATGCAACACTAAAAAGACGTCCCTCGTAATAACTTAATTTCAATTTTGAACTCATTCATGTTCTTAAACTCGAATGTATGACGGTATATTCATTTAACGAAGTAAAGTGGTAAACTGAGGTTATATACCCCTTTAAAATTAAAAGCAATCGTAAACATGTCGCACGCCAGTTGGAGCAAAATAAGAGAACGTTTACACAGAAAGGTCGTAAAAGTTATACAAGGAAGCACATTTTCATTGTTTGTTTCTGCCAGTGTGCGCATGAAATTGGCATGGAATTTAATTTTAATTAAGGAAAGTGAATGAAGGATAAACTAGACAGATATATTAGGCGATTCTACTTAATTAATGAATTTTTAAAGGTCGTTATAGATTAATTATTCAACTAACAACCATTGCGAACTAGTAAAAAATGCATAGAGATGACAGAACTTACTGATTCGTTCAAGATAGTATCAGCTGTATAGTGAAGGCGGTTTTAAACGCTTTAAAATTGACAGATAAGGTTGAGTTGATAAAAAGAAACAGGAAAACGCTTAAAATAACACACAGGGTTACGGCTCGAGCAACAATTTGCCATCCTTACTGATAGAGCATTAGATCTTAATATTAGGATCTCAGTTGTCCAAAGAAAGTTACTATTTTACAGAATGGAGACTGGGACATTAAAGAAATTAGATATTAGAAAACTGGAGGCGTTTGAATTATGGATAAACAGAATAATGCTAAAAATGTCATGGGTTGACAATAACAAACACAGAAGTGATAACAAGGATGACAAGCGGAACAGAAATTATAGTAATGTAAATATTGCTTTCTACATTTTATGACGCTAATTATTCGAATTTTTTAATAGAAAACATACACACTTAAGCAGGATTCGAACCCACGACCATGGCTTGTCGGACCATTTCTCTAACCACTAAGTTATCAAGGACTGTGGTATCGAATACATTGTGGGAAGTCTTAAGTCACATTAAGGAAACAGATTTAAATGTTTGTGCCCCTAGTCGGCAGTTGTTGCAAATTAATTGCATTTTCGCGAAGTAATTACATTTACATTCACATTACTTAGCGACAAATGAATTACATTTTCGCGAAGTAATTACATTCACATTACTTCAAAATGCAATTAATTTGCAACAAGAGTCGACTTGGGGCAAAAATATTTATATCTGTTTTCTTAATGTAACTTAAGGCGTCCCAAAAAGTATTCGAAACCACAGCCTTGATAGTCTACTGGTTAGAGCAATGGTCCGGCAAGCCATGGACGTGGGTTCGAATCCTGCTTAAGGACGAATTTTTTCTATTAAAAAATTCAAATAATTAGCGTCGTAAAATGTAGAAAGCAATATTTATATTCACATTACTTTGCGAAAATGCAATTAATTTGTAAATTATAGTAACCATCAAACAACGAAAACTGCAGTACCTGGGACATATAATTAGGAGGAATAGATACCATTTGCAGTAAGTAATTATGCAGGAGAACATTCAAGGGACTAGAATTCTTTGAAGAAGAAGAACGTTATGGCTGGAAAATCTTAAAGAATGGTTTAACTGACCCTTGAACAAACCAATCAACAGTTTCAAAAGTAAAAATAGCAATCATGGTTGCCGACCTCTGTAGCGGAGACGGTACTTGAAGAAAAAAGAAAGTTAGAGATGCAGATTGGCATTCACAGAAATATTATGTAAAACATTTTTATCTTTTTTAAGGAACAATATGTCTTGTATATTTTTACTATTTCTGTATCAATAATTAAATTACTTAAAACTAATATATTATAAGTTTTTTTTTAATTATTCAAAACTAGTATTTTGTACATTTTTACTAGTGTTTAATAATATTTTTTTTTAAATTATGATTTTATACATTTTTATTAATTTTTCAACAATTAAATGATTAAAAACTAACATTTGTATATTTTCAGTAGTTTTTTTAAATAATTAACTTATTTGAGAGTAAAATTTTATATATTTTACTAGTTTTATAATCGTTATATTATTCAAAGTAAAAATTTTCTGTACTTTTCCTAGCTTTTAATTATTAAATTAATTAAAAATAATAAATTATTACAGGTTTTTAAATAATTAAGTTATTGAAAACTCAGGTTTTATATATATATATATATATATATATATATATATATATATATATATTAGTTTTTAAATAACTATTAATTACTAGTTTTTTTAAATAATGATTTAGTTTGTAATAATTATTTTTTTTTAATTATGATTTTATCCATTTTTACTAATTTTTTAAACAATTAAATTATTAAAAACTAATATTTCATATATTATTAGAAGTTTTTTTAAATAATTAAATTATTCAAAACTAACATTTTGTATATTTTTACTAGTTTTTTAATAATTAACTAATTCGAAAGTAAAATTTTATATATGTTACTACTTTTTAATAATTAAATTATTTAAAAATAATATTTTATATGGTATTACAGCTTTTTAAATAACTAGAAATTACTAGGTTCTTTTAATAATAATTTTTTTTAATTATGATTTTTAACATTTTTACTAATTTTTTAAATAATTAAATTATTAAAAATTAAGGTTTTATATATTTCTAATAGTTTAACTAACTTTAAGTTTTGTATAAAAAAAAATTAAACTAACCTTGAGTGTTTGAGCTGCCTCGTCGTGTGTGGCGTTCCTAAGATTGATTCCATTGACGCTGAGTATTTGATCACCTCTACGAAGTTCACCGCTAAGATCAGCCGCTCCGCCAGCAAGTATGAACGAGATAAAGATGCCCTCACCGTCCTCGCCGCCGACAATATTGAAGCCCAGACCCGAATTGCCCTTCTGCAGCGATACTGTTCGCACTTCTCTGCAAGTAATCACAAGGGAGAAAATCCCAGATTAGAAAAACGTGTCCGAATGATCGGGCTTTTGATTAAACGTTCCCGTCGTAAACTATCAGAGATCAAAGTGTCTTGATTATCACTATGTCCGAGGGAGTCGAATTTACAAACGTCTCAACCGTTGCGAACATTCTCACCATCTTTTTCATCACGAATGAATGTTATGTTATGATAGGTAATTAGAAACGTTGGGTTTTCCACGTGGGAGCGCGAAATAGCTTAATTAGGTTAATTGCCTAATTAGTTGGAGTGGACGTATCAGATGCATGTTTGAAACGGATGTTTTTCTAATTATGTGTATCAAATTTCTCATTTAATAAAGTAAAACTGAAATAAATAAGGTGTGAATGTGTAACTTGGTTTATTCATACAAGATTGGAGATTTGCAATTTTCCAGAAAAAATAGAATTTTGATAATACAAGGGATATTTGAAATGTTTCCCGCCCTTTTAAGAAAAACATATTTCGAAGCAAAACAAAATTTTTTTTCGACGTAATCTTCCTGCAACTCGATACATTTGGTCCAACGTTTTTCCCATCCCTTCAAGCCGTCAGAAAAAAATCTATTATCCAAACCTGAAAAATACTGGTTTACAGCGTCTTCAACCTCACCATTTGATCCAAATTTTTTCCGCCGACATATTTTTCTAAATTAGCGAACAGGAAAAACTCGCTGGGCACTAGATCTGGCGAATAGGTTGGATACGGAAGCAATTCAAACTTCAATTTGTTCAATTTTGACATTACAACCATGCCCGTGTGAACCCGAGCGTTATCCTGGTGAAACAGGATTTTCTCTTTTTGGTAAATGTGAACGTAATTCCTCGGCTATTCCAAAAAACTGTCGCCATAACTTTTTCTGCAGAGAACGACCTTAGCCTTCTTCGAAGTTGGTTCTCCCACCGCAAGCCATTGCATTGACTACTATTTGGTCTCGGGCGTATAGTGGTGTACCCAGGTTTCCTCGACGGTTCTCAATTGCCGGATTTTTTGTTTCAGGTTAAGACGTTCGCCTGACATGTTGTCTGTATGCGTTTTTGGTCGATCGTCAACAAACACGACACCCATCGCGCCGATAATTTTCTCATATCTAAATTTTGATGTAAGATATTGTGTACCCGCTCAGATGATATTCCACAAGCCTTAGCTATATCCATAGCAGTCAATCGATGATTTCCATGACAGTTTGTAGCACGAAATGGTCGATCATTTCGTCAGTTGTAGCAGTTTTCGAACCCCCGGAATGTGTCTCGTCTAAAATGCTCGCACGACCATGTTTGTACTTGGCCACCCAACGTTTTATCGTTGTAAATGAAGAGGAGGCTTCACCTTATACAGAATCTAACTCTTCTTTATTTCTTGAGTCTCTTTCCCTTTCAAATGAATGAATTTTATCACTACGCGATACTCAAGTTTCTCCATTGTTGAACGATAATGTGAACTAACAACTTTAGAAGCGTACCATAGACAAACTAATGACCAGTATGACTTACAATTTTGTTAGTTTACATATGTCGAGGCCATCTATCAAACGGCTAAAGAAATTTTTTCTACAATTACTTTATGTCGTTAAAGTCAGAAACATTTCAAATATCCCTCGTATTTAAAAATTTCTCTTGTTATGCCATTATTTATTATATCTAGCCTTCCATTGTTCTTCATGTTATTTATTTAAAGTGTCAGGTGTAAGCAGGAAGTAAAAATTAGTGATAAATAACGAAAATGCCACAATGAACAAGCTTGTTATACTTTTACTATCTTTTACTTTGAATGCCGTTTTATTTAAGTTTAAATATTGAGCGGGCCACAAAAAAGTTTTCAGAGTATGTCATGGATTAAATCAGTTACGTTTTAGATTGATTAAGTGATCTAACCTACATGTCGTATTATTAGTAATAGGCTAAATCGTAACTTGTCAACTTGACTTATGATAATTTACAAATGACGTCAATTCTCTAAAGTCAGACATGATTTATATGTAGAGAACGGACACGCTTACCACCCAGTGCAGTACTGGCGAAAGGCTGTATTTCTAAAATATTTAATTTTATTTATATAATTGGAAAACGAACGGGTGGTGATCTATAAAATTACGAAATACATATTTATTTGTTGAAAAGTTGTATTTATAAAGTTTTTAATTTTATTTATATAATTGGAAAACAAACAGGTGGTGATCTATAAAATTACGAAATACATATGTATTTGTTGAAAAGTTGTATTTTTAAAGTTTTTAATTTTATTTCTATAATTGGAACATTTTTATTTGTTGATTTTGTCGTTCAAGTTGAGTAAAGGAGTATTAATATTGACTAGCAATAGTTTCTCAAGGTTTTCTTCTGTCAATTGTGTTCTCTTTGAATTAAGTACATCCTTATAAATAGAAAACGTCCTTTCTACATCGCAACTGGTTATAGGTGCATACTGGAAATATTCTTTTATTTCTTCATATTTAGCCGTTAGATTTTGTGGAATTGTCTCCATACATAATTGCTGCAATGTAATTAAATCTGGATTTCTATTAAGAATTGCTTCAAACTTTTGCCGAAGGCCACATCCGAAGTCACTTGGAATACTTTTCAAATTATTAACAGCCACATCTAATGGGGTTAATGCGTCATTTAATTTGAGATTTCGATTTTCAAAATAAGTGATTAGTTTTGGCAATTTTCCAAAGTGTTCGTGAAGAAAGTACAACTGATTTTTTAAATTTGGGATTTGTGTGCGCTCGTTGCACTCACCAATACTTCTAGCATCCTCCTTTAGCAGTGTTACGAAATGTTTTAGACTATCGAAATTCTCGGCATAATAACTAGTAGCTTCCAGCCATGTTCCCCATCTATTTATTACTGGAGTGGGAGGCAGTGACAGAGATGGAAATCTTTCCCTGAAAAGAGCTACTCTCAATGGTGCTTTTCTGAAAACTTTTTTAAAAGCTGATACAAGTCTATCAACTTCCGGAAAAGTGTCTCTGATATATTCACAGATTCTGTGGAGAGCATGTGCTACACAAGTAATATGCAGCATATTAGGATATGTTTTCTTCAATAGTCTGCCTGTTTTTAACATATACGCAGCACTATCACTGACAAATAAAAGTATTTTTTCTTTGTACGTGGCGTCCGAATGAAGCATTTTTTGCATATTCTCCTTAATGGTTTCAGCAACTGTTTCCGCATCAACTCTATTTATAACACTTGTTGCTATTACATATGAGTTATAGGGAATAGTTGGATGTAGTACACCAGCTTCAACATTTACCACACAGCGTCCTAACATATCCACCGTTTCGTCGGCGCTTATCCATATGTATTGATTTAAAAGATGGCTTCTAATGCGTTCTACTGTTCTCGTATAGCACCTAGAAACATAATATTTGCGTAAAGTTGATTCATCAGGAACATTTCGACCAGTATATTTTTGAAGAAATATTTTTAAAGTGGGATTGCTAAGTTTATTTAATGGAATATTAGCCGCCATAAAAGTTTTACAGAGTTCAGATGTGTTTGCGATCCTAGGTAAGGATTTTTTGACGATATTTTACGGATTTTGTAATAAATTTCGGAATCACTGACAATGGACATACAATCAGTATGATCGTCAATCCAACTCGCCATTGTTTTACAATGCTCTAGATCTAAATAAATGAAAACTAAAAATGTGTGCGTAGGTTATTGAAACTGAACGAAATTCAAAGCACACTTACGTCGAAATAATTGGTAGAAATAGATTCAATCAAACGATATTAAACAGGATCTATCACAAAAATTACGATGTAATTAACAGTTAAAACTATGAAAACAAGAAACTTACTCACAGCACTTTATTTATCTTACGAAATATAAACTAATAAATAAAATACATTATAAAAACCCCGCTTCTATCTACGCTCATGAAAGCACTTTAAAAAGCACTATATTCTCGGAATACAATAGCTGGCTTGTCCATTGTTATCGCGGCGAGACCAGGTGTCCGAGTAAGTCAAACAAATACTTCATTGAATTACGCCGGGATGTACTGAGCGACGTTATACACAATTCCAATTGCCGATTGCGTTTTATGGAAATTGCGTCCGTTCTCTACTTATATGTCTATCCCAGTCGTTCAAGGCCTACCTAGGTTACAAACTTTGTGGCTCGTTTGATAGATTAGTTTTATGCGTTTTACAGTGTCTGCCTGCTCAGGACGTAAGGACTTTCTGAACATCCGTTATATGTATTTGTAATATGGAAAATAATGTAGAAAATTGAAATAAACTTCCGCCTGGAAAGATCGCTGAAAGTAAGGATAGTTTCGAAAAATCACATGGTAGAATGCGGAAGTTGTGTCGGAGAAGCCCATTTCTGTCTAACACGTGTATGCCAACGAAATATTTGTACTTGCTGATATTTAGAGAACATTAGATGAAAAAAATAATAGTAAAGGTAAGACCCAAGTAATCTAGTATTAGAATAGCAAACACCAGAATTTATAATCATGGAGAGACGAACTGAGAAAATAGCATATCGATATGTAAACACATTAAGTGTATACAAATACGTTGAAACATATCTTGTATGTACACATGAACATACACAACGTATTTAACCAATGGCCACTTCAACCTGTAATGGCGTAGTCATTTAAGAGAAAGGGCTCATACTGGCGAGCTCCTATTGTCCATCAGATGACGCGAAATATCTCTTGTCAGCTGACGGAATAAGTTTTTTTTTTTTTGGGAGAGCGAATCATAATATGTTACTTCATTAATCTGCACCGTTGAGATCGCTAGATCGAAACGCATGTGTTTGCGGTTGATGTGACCATGGGTAAATACGTTGTGTATGTCCATGTATACTAGACTGGCCCTTATTTATAGAAAATTCCTTCGATTTCCGATTGCTGGGCGGAAAAAGTTTCCTTTTGATACCAAATGCTTAGCATTAAAATTTGGTAGCGATCGGAGAACGTTTGAGCCTGCCGCCCAAGACTTAAAGTTTGAAAAATCGAAATATATGGGAAAAATCAATGTTTTTATTGAAATACTTAAATTTTAATACATAAAACTAGTTTTAGTTGTTGATTTTTAATATTTAATCAAATTGCCAATTAAATTACCATTAATTGGCAATAATTAATATAATAATTAAATTGTCTGTACCCAAGATTGCATTTTTGATTTGCAGCTTGATAATATAAAGTCGGACGAACCATCAACCTCTGCCGAAATGGAACCAACCACATCAAAAGTGATTACTCGTGCGTCTGATAAAGTATCACGTGATATATATTTGATTGGCAATGTGACACATCAAATAAGTGGAGCTAAATTACCCTCCAATCGACAAGTATTGCAAGTCTATTTTTATAATATTCGATTCGCCAAATTATCGCAGAAAGAAAGTGCAAGATTGGCAGTGAACGCTGTATCCCTTTTTTGGCTACAAGCCCGCTTACCGATCCGTGATTTGTACAAATGTGCTTATAAATTGACAAAACTGTACAATGAATGGCGACGTGTTTCTAAAAAGTCGTCGAAAGGGAAAGCGAACAAAGATCAGGCAGAATTTATCGAAAATTTGGACAATCTCTTCGACTTTGCTCACAACAACGCGTTGCAGATGATTCGCATTGAAGAAGATCGGGAATTTTTATTGAAACAAAGACAAAAAGGGCGCCCCGGATGCATGATCGGAGTCGATATGCATTTATTCAGCCGTGAAAAGCGATTGCAGGAGCGAAGATCAAGAGAAGTGTCACGAAAGCGAAAGCACGATGAGTCTCAAAACGTAGATATTGGTAAATATTTTTAATTTGCATTGTATAATACATATCAATTATTGGAATGAATGAATTCCTAACTTCTTTTATGATTTCATTCAGCGATTGAAGAAAACAATAGTGCTAGTGAAAGCGATAATATTTCCGACGACAACGATCCAACAATGGACGTGGACGATTATGACACTCAACCAGAGGAAAGAAGAGGCCGTACGCAATTGATAACACCACGTCTTTCAGCCGCTCTGGATGATGCTAAGGTTTCCGATAGAAAAGCAATACATATAATAATGGCAGTGGCAGAAGCCTTGCGTGTCAACGTTGATGAGCATGTTGTCAATCGAACGTCTCTCCAAAATTTACGAAGAAAGCACCGTGAAAAAGAATTTGAGAAGATTCAGGCCGAGTTCGCCGAAGACGTAATTTACTTTACTTTTGGTTTAATTTTAATTATATATATTTTTTTTCCGTAGATAAATAGTGCACAATCATTAGTTGTTCATTGGGATGGCAAATTAATGGAAGCAATAGTTGTTAAAAAAAAAGTTGAGCGAATCGCAATTCTCGTCAGTTATAAAGGCACCGCAAAATTTCTCAGTGCAGCAATTGTAGAACCCGCCACGGGAGAGAATATTGCGGGCGCTGTTCGTAATGCTTTAATCAGTTGGAATATCATTGATCGCGTTGGTGCGATGAGTTTCGACACTACTTCTTCAAACACTGGTCCTAACAATGGTGCAATCGCATTCTTACAACAATATTTAGACCGGAAATTAATCAAACTTCCATGTCGTCATCATATTTTCGAAATTGTCTTGAAAAGTGTTTTTGACTTAAAATACTCAGCGACCAGTGCACCCGAAGTTCCTATTTTCAATCGATTTGCGGAAGCTTGGGACAATCTCAATCACACTTCATTCAAATGCGGTCTCGACGACGAAATTGTCCGTTCAAAAATAAGCGAAGAGGATTGTGATGAAGTCAAACATGTCTGCTATCAAAATTTACAAAAAGATCAAATTCGCGCTGATTATAAAGAATTTCTACAGCTCACAGTCACATTCCTTGGTGGAAACGGTGGCAATTTTCGGACGTGTAGTTCAACGTCCCATGCAAGGTTTATGGGAAAAGCAATTTATTGCCTGAAAATATTTCTTTTTCGCGAACAATTCAAATGCACAGATAGACAATTGAGCGCGCTGCGAGATGTATGTATTTTTCTAGTTCGACTATATGTCAAAGTCTGGTATGGATGCCCAAATGCCATCACAGCTCCAAATCAAGATCTACAATTTGTAAAGGACTCGATCGCATACGCTGAAACAGATGCAGCAGTGTCCAACATAGTTCTATCAAAAATCAAAAACCATTTGTGGTATCTAGCACCAGAAAACGTTGCTTTAGCATTTTTTGATCCTTCCGTTTCAGATGAAGCAAAGCGCAAAATGATCAAATGTCTCCAATCAAGTGAACCGAACGTAAACCTATTGGAGAACCGTCGAATTGCAAACGTTGAAGTTTTACGTTCCAGTTCATTGAGCGATTTAGTATCATATAAAACAAAATATTTTTTCACTGCATTTGGTTTGTCTGCCTGTTTTTTGGAAAAAGATCCATCGTTATGGGAAGAAGATGATGACTATCAAGACGCTTTGGAATTTTGTCGTAATTTGTTCGTCGTAAACGATGCTGCCGAACGCGGCGTCAAATTCATGAAAGATTCCAATCGAATCTTAACAAATGACGAAAATCAAAAACAATTGGTATTTCAGTTCGTCGAGTCATATCGTCAGAAATTCCCTTCACATAAGAAATCCACACTCACTTAAATTTGCTTGTATTTAGTATTTTTCAGCTATAAAATTGTCTAACTTTGATATTTTTCATTAAATTTTGGATTTATAAAGCTCGTTGAAATGGTAATTTAATTGGCAATTTGATTAAATATTAAAAATCAACAACTAAAACTAGTTTTATGTATTAAAATTTAAGTATTTCAATAAAAACATTGATTTTTCCCATATATTTCGATTTTTCAAACTTTAAGTCTTGGGCGGCAGGCTCAAACGTTCTCCGATCGCTACCAAACTTTAATGCTAAGCATTTGGTATCAAAAGGAAACTTTTTCCGCCCAGCAATCGGAAATCTATTTTTAGTGGCCAGTCTAATGTATACAGATACAAATATGTTTTAATATATTTTTCTTAATATGGAGACATAAGTAGATTTGTTAACAACTTTAAGCAAAGTCGGCTTTAGATAAAACCTATAATAGCCTATAATAATAAGCAAAGAAATATATTCGAAACTATATTAAATATGTCAGAATCACTATGGAGAATTTACATATACAGTGCATTCGTAAAGTAGCGGATAAATTCAAATAAAAATTAAAATGGAAGTTTTTCAAAAAAAAAAATCCTCGGACCTGTCGATTTTTATTTTTAGTTTAGACTTGTCTTATGTGAAACAGAAATATACAGGGTATCTCCAAAAACCGATATGACGTCATTTTTTCAAATATAAACACAAATTTTTATTACAGAATTAGAAAGGGTAAATTTTTTACACACAGGAAATTTTGAGGTAATATTATCGTAAACATTAAAAATGAAAACATAATAATTTAAATTAAGTGTTCGACCTGAGCACCGTTAACAATCTGACAATAGCCAAGGCGATTAAGAAATTCTTTTTGAACGTTGTCGATGACATCTGCGATACTTTTTCTAATTTCTTAGCGTATTCGTGCTTTTAAATCTTCTAGAGATGGAGCGCCGCCACACTACGCTTTACCTGTTCGCGCTTGTTATTGGAAATTAGAAACATTACCGAAGATGCCATCGATAACTTTCAAAAAGAATTTCTTAATCGCCTTGGCTAATGTCTTATTGTTAACGGTGCGCATTTCGAACATTTAATTTAGATGATTATGTTTTCATTTTTTAATGTTTACGATAATATTACTTCAAAATTTGCTTGTGTAAACATATACAAAAAGGTTTTGTTTCAATATGACAATACGTTAAGCACGTATAAAGCGTTTGTACAATATGAAACAAACATGTAAATAATTTACGTATCTGTAACTATGCACATGGACAATACACCTCGTATTTTCAGCATTTACTTCTGCTTAATACATATGTTTCTGCCATCTAGGCGTCCTCAGTTAAGATAGTGAAACAATGTATACAAATTAATACAAACCTGTTATAAACAACTGGTTTGTATCTGTATTTAAATTTACTGAAATAGCCCGCATAGATCAAGCAAGTTCCGTCCTATAAGAAGACAACTATTTAATAATTGACATCTTCTTATAGGACGGAACTTGCTTGATCTATGATCTATTTCAGTAAATTTAAATACAGATACAAACCAGTTGTTTATAACAGGTTTGTATTAATTTGTATACATTGTTTCACTAGCTTAACTGAGGACGCCTAGATGGCAGAAAATTATGTATTAAGCAGAAGTAAATGCTGAAAATACGAGGTGTATTGTCCATGTGCATAGTTACAGATACGTAAATTATTTACATGTTTGTTTCATATTGTACAAACGCTTTATACGTGCTTAACGTATTGTCATATTGAAACAAAACCTTTTTGTATATTTACCGCCATCTGGCTGGTTGTTAGTGGACTACATCTACATACGTATTTTATCGTTTCCCGTAGCAGCTTAGCTGTTCGAACGATAGGTAGCCCTCCAGAAATCACCAACCGGGCTTAGACCTCGTTTTGCATTAGTTCATGCTGGAGACAAAGTCTCTTTCGCCCGTAAGATGTCAATTATTAAATAGTTGTCTTCTTATAGGACGGAACTTGCTTGATCTATGCGGGCTATTTCAGTAAATTTAAATACAGATACAAACCAGTTGTTTATAACAGGTTTGTATTAATTTGTATACATTGTTTCACTAGCTTAACTGAGGACGCCTAGATGGCAGAAACATATGTATTAAGCAGAAGTAAATGCTGAAAATACGAGGTGTATTGTTCATGTGCATAGTTACAGATACGTAAATTATTTACATGTTTGTTTCATATTGTGTAAACATAATCCAAAATTACCTTGTCGTATGTAAAAAAAAACTCTCCTTTCTAATTCTGTAATAAAAAATGGCTGTTTGTATAACAAAAATGACGTCATATCGGTTTTTAGAGATACCCTGCATATTTCAGATTCACGTCAGAAAACTCAAAACTAAAAATAAAAATCGACGGGTCCAAGGGTTTTTTGAAAAACTTCTCTTTTAATTTTCATTGAATTTATCGGCTACTTTACGAATGTACTGTATAAGTTTATGGTTTGACTTGCACAGAAACTTATGTACAACAATAACTTTTTCTATAGTGTTTTATGTGTAACTTCATTGCTTTAACATGTATTTTATCACGCAATTTAGGGCGATCAAAGAAATTATCAATGCAATCTAAGTAGTAGAAAAGTAGTTAGCACGTCCGTCGCGAAAGTAGAAGTACGTGAATTCGAATTTCACTTGGAGAGGACTGTTAATAAATTGATGTATAATAGTAGATTAATATTAACAATTATTAGCACAATGGAAAAAGAGACGAAATTCAACAGAATTTAACAAAAAAAACGTTTTTTTTATTTCTTTTAAAATGTTTAATAAATTGTATTTCCATCCGTTCTCTGACTGCAGACTCTCATGTGTTGTTTCAAATAATTGCATAGTTTCCTGAAGATATTGGCGTCCAAACGAAAACTACTAATCATTAACTAGCATTAGAATTTACAGTTTTTGGCTTTACGTTTTTCAATAGATAGATAATAGGCAGATAATTACAAATATGCGTCTTCTAATTTGAACCCATGACATCTTTCACGTTAAACACTCTAAATTGTAATGGAAACAAATACGTGTTCTTGTCATTCGTTTTTTTTGTATTTTTAAGTCTTTAATACCATAGCTATGCAGTGTTCCAATAATATTCTAATTAATATGTTTAGAAAATCATAATTTTAGCTGTTGTTAACTGTTGTATATAATTTAAAACTTTTAATACGAATTCACAGTTAATTTTGTTGGTAGCATTGTTGTATACTGATTTTCATATATTATACATGACACTTGAAAATACTCGATTATACGAGACGTACTGCCTGAAACAACACGAGACCAAAGGTCGTCGAGTGGTGTCTTTTTTATGCAATACGTCGGGTTTCGAGAATTTTCAAGTGTCTTGTTGTATAGTATAAGTGTCGAATTGTATACAGGTAGACTATATCATGAAAATTAAAAGAAAAAAAGTAGTGCGAAACGAGCCATGATGATAACTAACACATCTGACAATTCAGTATTGTTAAATTATTGAAGTCAAAATCATAGTAATCTAATCGTAGTTTTGGCAGCGCATATACAAGAGTTCGTATATTCGATTATACAAAGGTTCGAATATTCGATTTGCGTCATGAATTTAAAGGCGGCAGACTATGTGCCCGGTGCATGGTGACATTAATCATGTCAGCATGTGTACTAAATATTATTTTGGATACTATAATATAAATATGTTTTGAAGGTGCATCTGTTATTGCCAATAATACCACTTTTTCTTTAGAATAAATGTTTCGTTCATTGTTAGAAATACAAAATAATGTTTTTTTTTTTAATTTTGATTTAGAACTGTAAAATATATGTTCAAATTCTGTTATCTCTTTGATAAATGCATGTATGGAAATATTTAGGAAACTACTAAATATATGTTTTTCTGCTCCGATATGTAAACAAAGCGAGAGGAATGAAAAATAATAATATATATTCTAATTCTGTTATCTCTTTGATAAATGCATGTATGGAAATATTTAGGAAACTACTAAATATATGTTTTTCTGCTCCGATATGTAAACAAAGCGAGAGGAATGAAAAATAATATTTAGTACACATGGTGACATGATTCATGTCACCATACACCGGGCACATAGTCTGCCGTCTTTAGTCATGATACGTCAATAACCGCTGTAATACATGACAACTACGGATAATCCTGCGTTTTCATTGGTTCATAATTTTAGAATGATGTAGAAAAAAAAATCCGAACATCCAGAAAGAGTCGATCAATTGCAATGAAAACTACTCCGTTTTGTCTCTGATAAGAAATGATAATAATACGGACAAAAAAATTTAGCAGGTGTACATTTTTTATTTTGCTTTATCAAATTTGCGTTTTCTCCAGATTGAAGCAATATTTCGTAGGGACTTGTTCTTAATTTATTAAGTCATTAGATCATTATGCCTAGGCGCCGTTTACGAAACAATTACAACCATTTAAGTGAATTCGAAAGGGGGCGCATTGTTGGTATGTGGGAAGCCGGTTCTTCAATAAGACAAATTTTCGACCGCATGGGACGCAATGTGTCAGCAGTGTTATAGTGTTGGTCTAGGTGGTCTGAAGAAGGAATCCATAACGGGCGTCATGAATTCGGACGACCCTGAGCAACTACAGCGCGGGAGGATTGTCATTTGAGGATTGGGACTTTACAAGGCAGTTTCAACAACCCGGTCGATGGAAAATGCTTGGGTGGGAGTATTACGACAAAGAGCCTCTGTGGCAATGATATGTGGCAGAATACGCGCTTTTGGGCTTCGTTCGTAAAGACAATTTTTTTGTCTCCCACTGATATTTAGATAGCCTGCTGCTCGGATTGAGTGGTATAACGCCAGATTAAATTGGGATGCTGAATTGGATCGTGTTGTGTTCTCTGACGAATCCCGATTCTGTCAGTGGGTTAATTATGGTCGCAGACGAGTAAGACGATTACGCGAAGGACGCAGAAATTTAGAATTTGATGTGACACAGCATACGGCCCTTACACCGGGGGTGATGGTGGGTGCGATAACATACGGTAGCAAGTCACCTCTAGTTTTTATTGACAGAAATTTGAATGCAAATGATTATGTACAAAACGTACTGCAGCCTGTTGCACTACAATACCTACGAAGATTAATTTAACTCCTTTTCCAACAAAACAACGCACGTCCTCATACAGTAAGGATTACTACAAGGTTCTTACAAGAAAATAACGTGACCTTGTTACCACAGCCTTCTGGCACCCCGGACTTGTCACCAATCGAATATGTGTGAGATATGATTGTGGAATACTCGACTGGGTAATTTACCCCAATCACCAAATAACTTACTTCGTCGCCGAATTCAAGAAGCCTGGGATAACATTCTCCAGGATACCATAAATAATTAATTTCAAGCATACCTTGAAGAGTTATCGAATACATAAGAAACAGCGGCGGACCCACTCATTATTAAATAACATTGTAATTTTTTAATATTCTAGTTTGATTACACAAGCATGTTTCTAAATTTTATTAAAATTGATCAATTCCTACTGGGTGTTAGGATTTTTTGACAGTCAGTATATGCATGGCATGCTTTAAGATTAAGTTACTTAATATTGTGATTTTATCAAGATTTGAATGAATATTTAGTTGATTTTATTCTGCGTCTTTTCAACGAAATTAGTTTATGTAAGTCACTTAAATGATTAGATTGCGATGGGGTACGCACGAGATTATTTGTGGTAAAGACAATGTTATTACATTTATACGCAATACGGATATAAAAAGCTTTACTATACAGAAGGCGAAAGTTATTTGTTATTTTATTTCCTCAGATAAATTACACGTGTTCTAATCAACAAAAAAAAAATGCGGTTTATCTTTATCCTATTTACGTATTTTATTTGGAGCTGATTCCTAAACATATTAGTGTTCATTTACATACTATGTAAATGAACATAAAATTTATTGATTTCTGTTTATGTACAAGTCTTGTGCTAATCCGTACTTTTGAGGTCAGTGAATTCCGTGACAGCTTAACGTTAGCACGGATTTGTTACGACTGTAATTGGATTATTTTGAACCATGCTCCGTAATCAATACGACATTTGGTGAAAACTGTTTTGTAAAAAGGATTCTGAATTCCTTATAACCTATAAGTGATTACTAGTAATAAAGTAATATTATTGGAATTATAGTAGTGTTAGAAATACTATAATAAAGTTTTACCAATTATAATTATATATATATTGCTTGTTTAAACGTTGCATCTACAGTAAAATTGTTCATAAGCGAACACAATTTTTGTCCACTTAATAATCATTTTTTACTTGTCGCTTAACATTTATTCGCCTAAGAAGTCTAACAATACAAAAATTACAAATATCCGTTACACTAAATTCAGTAACTACTAATGGGTACAAGTAATAAAATGTATTTTTTACTAATATGTACGAGGAGGTATCGAAAAATATTTGAAATTTGAACCATTTGTGTAAATGGACGTAGTTACAAACAAACGCCACTAGATGGAGCTGTTTACACATTTTATGAGTTAGTATGCCAAGCGACATCATTGTAAATAGAAACGTTCTTTGTTGATGAACAATTTTTCGGTGCTTTGTCAGCTTGGTTTTGCAATTCTTTAATTATCGATTTGAGCGAACAGCGTAATTGTATCAAGTTCTGCTTTAAACTTGGTAATACTGCCGTAGAAACACGCACAATGTTAAAGGAAGCATTTGGGGACCACGCTTTAGGTCGAACACAAACTTCCGACTGGAAACGTTTCAAAAATGGCCGAACATCAGTTGACGATGAACCTTCCTGACGGCCATCAACCGGCATTGTCGTTGTTGTTTGTGAATGATCGTAGTCAGACCATCCAGGATATTTGTAACATAGTGGGACACATGTCAGCGGATTTTCTCGGAGAAATTGAAGAGGAACGATTGAGAACGTAAGGCCACATACCACTGTCCTGATACAGCAGACGAAAAACTACATGACTATTGTTTCTTAACCAGTGTTCTCACCAGACTTGATTCAATGTGACTTTTTCCTCTTTCCAATGATGAAAATGAAGTTGAAAGGGCAAAAATTTGTCTCGATAACGGAGATTGAAGTTGAATCGCAGACGGTGCTGAACACATTAACATAACAATACTTTCAGATTGCATTGCTTTCGTTACAGTAGCGTTGGGATCAGTACTTCCAGTCGCAAGGGGACTACATTGAACGTAACGCACGTGAATGAAATGCAGTTATTCTGAATTTATATGTATCGCTACATTTCGGGAACTTTTGGGTACCACCTAGTATATTTTAACAAAAAATCTAACAAAGTAAACTGTTTTTTGTGTCTCATTTCAAACAATAAGTTTTTGGATGTACAGCTTAGTCTAAAGGTTCATAATCATCACATTTTCGTAAAAAAAATCATATTCCTAGCTGCAATTGTGCCATCTTGTGATGTTTTTACTCGACATTCAGGTTATCCATCGTTGACCATTTGATTCTCTTCCTCATCATTATCGACTTCCCATTCAGCTGGAGCTTTTAAGTTATTATATACAATTAATTTCAGCATCTACATTGACAAAATCATTAGGATCGATATCGTTATTGCCCATGACTTTCATTGCATTTAACATTCGCCTATACACAGCTAAGGAGTATTTGATCCTCAGTTTCATGGCCTTCTGAAAAATCGATAATGTCACTAAATCGAAACGTTGCTTTGCACAAGCAATTTTGAATTGTAGTATCAGTAATCCCATGCTTTTTTCATCAAATATATAGCGTCTAGTATATCAATCAATTGAGTTGGACTTCGTACTGAATCGACATGATCTGTGCGAAAATGTGTTTTAAAACGAAAGTTCTGTAAAACATTTTAAAGTTTTTTATGATCCCTTGATCTAAGGGTTGACATAAAACTGTATGTAGTATTAGGAGGAAGAAAAATTATTTTTATTTTGCTCAAATTAATGTCTTTAGGATGAGATGCTGCAATGTCTAAAAAGAGAAGTATGTTACGCTTTTGCATTTGTAATTTCTGGTTGAATTCTAGGAGCCACTCTATGATAATGTCGCACATCATCCACGGTTTCTTATTATATTTCCAATTTCCAGGTATGGTTTTAATAGGAAGTGTCTTAAATGGCCGAAGTCGACCTGATTTATCAATTACCAATAATTTTTCTTTTTGTCGCACCATCTTTACACAGAGCAAAATCGTTAATCGATCTGTACTTTCCATTTGAACATTTTTCTCCTTTTAGTGTGAGGGTCTTATTAGGAAGCGCACGAAAAACCAATCCGGTTTCATCTGCGTTATAAATAGTTTCAGATTAGAATTTTCTAATTATTGAAGCAATTCTGTTCGCAAATCCAGCTATATCATTTTTATTGACACTTGGAGATTTTCCAGAAATGGATTTAAAAACTATATTATGACGAATGCGAAGTTTTTATCACCATCCTTCAGATGCTTTAAATTGTTAATACCTAATTTATTTCCAATCTCTTTAGCTTTACTTCTTACTATACATCCGGAGCGTGAATTTTTTATGTTTCTAGCTTTTTCAAACCATCCATTAATAAATTGATCTATTTCCATTCCATCCGTTTTAAAAAAACTTCGCCTCTGAGTAACGTTTCCAAATTTATTCCTCTTCGTTAATAATTAATTTTTATTTCGAATAATATTTGCCGCTTGGGTTTTCTCAATCTCGAATCTCCGCGTCCAACTTCTCACGCTTAACTTAGTTATCGTACCAATTTAAAATGTCAATTTTGTCTTTTAAAGTTAGCATTCTCTGTTATTGTACATAAATAATTTACTTGCTTAAATATGTATCATTAAAAGACGGCAGACTATGTGCCCACACTGTTAAATTTAATAATACACATAAGGTGTATTAGATAAAAATGTAGATTTTACAAAATTAGGGCAACTTTTTACCAATACTGAAGATCCATTGTACAGATACAAAGAGCACTTTAACTATGGAAATATAACATCGAACAATCCTTCTCAGTATGTAAACATATATATATATATATATATATATTAAATTTATTATATTATATAATGTATAGAATTCACGGTTGGCTCTTGGTGAAACATAATGAATAATTTACTAAATAAAACACTTGGTATATTTGTTTCACAAAATGTATTTTAAATATCTCTGACATATGTTTCGACTTATTCAGTCATTCTCGAAGAGTCATGTAAACTAAGTAAAAAGTATACTCCTACCAATATTTATGCGTTATTTTTTGAAAAGGTTTATTACAGCATCGATTGTGGGGGTCCACATCCAACACGCAGTTGGATTTTTCAAGCACCCCCACAATCGATGCAGTAATAAACCTTTTCAAAAAATAACGCATAAATATTGGTAGGAGTATACTTTTTACTTAGTTTACATGACTCTTCGAGAATGACTGAATAAGTCGAAACATATGTCAGAGATATTTTAAATACATTTTGTGAAACAAATATACCAAGTGTTTTACTTAGTAAATTATTATATTATATTAAATTTGACAGTGTGGGCACATAGTCTGCCGTCTTTTAATCATTATCAATTAAATAATTCACCTTTCTTTAAACAAATGTATCACTGGCAAATGAATAGGACTGTTTCAAGAAGATCCGTTCTCTTGTGAAATCGGAATTAAACAAGAGATAAATAAAACCCTAGAAATCATACACGTATACATATTTATCTGCACTGCTATTATGTGATGACAATCAAACGAAGAAGAATTATTAATTATTAATTTCTGTTGTTCGTCTTATAGTTGTCGTATATTTTACTACTATAGAAAGACTAGAAAGAACAAAAACACCTATAGGAAATAAATTTCGTTCTCACATTCTACACGCTCTAAGAAGTAATACTTTTACGCCATTTTTACTGCTATTTAACACCTATTAATTTCAATATTGTACATGTGGTTACAGTAAAGTGACTTGAAAGTGAGTGTTTGTATTGACAGTTACAAAATAAAGTGGGTCAGTTGCTTTTTGCATATTTTGTTTCAAAATGTGCACATCTATACGAGGGGCCGTTTTTATCTTACCGGACTAGACGGCTTTAAATTTAAATGCAATTTCCCATTATGTTTTTTTCTTAAATCACATATGCCTTGGTAACTTGTATACCAATTTGCAAATTATCAATTTTATTAGTTGTCAGTTGTTGTTGTGCATTGATTTTATATCAAAATGAACAAAATATAGGGTCGCTAGTAAGTTCCTCACAAAACTAGGAGAAGCTCCAAAAATTATTTTTCGCGAAATGATGGCTTTATACAGGAATTATTGTCCTTCCAAGTCAAGTATTTGCGAGTAGTCAAAATTGTTTAAACATGGTCGACAATTGTTGCATGATGATTCCAATCCAGGTCTGATAATGTGATCACTTCAGATGTTTAAAAACAAGTGCTTGGTACTGGAAGATACGAGATCCAAGAAGCGAAAATTGGCAGGTTTACTAGGTGTTTCAGAAACGACTGTCTCTAGAATTCTACACAAGTACCTTGGAATGAAATCATCATTATGATCCACAATCGAAACAGATTCGATGCAATGGCATGTTAAGAGCTTGAGCCACCCCAAGAGGTTTAAAGTAAGCCCTTTTGCAGGAAAAATAATGGGAACTGTTGTTATGACTACCAAAAAATTATGTTAATTATCTGAATAAGGGTAAATAGAAAGTATTATACAAGCTCAGATTCTACTAAAGTGAAAAGTCGCGGGAAACTCACGCAAGGTGTCTTGTTACTCTACGACAATGCACCAATGAACAAGTAAAAACTTTCAAAATTGCGACTTTGGAGAAATTGAACATCCGCCTTAGATTTCAGATTCAGAACCCAGTGACTACTTTTAGTTTCCGAATATAAAAAAACAGAGCAAAAGAAAGGAAACCTTTTTGAACTTAGTGCTAATGAGAATTAATGACGATTAAATTTCATTTCTGCATGCAAATGTCGCTTAATGTGTTGCGCTAATTACTACAAATTAACAAACTAAGTTTGTATCAGATCAGTATGCAGAACGCAATACATTGCGACGTCAACCTTCCTATTGTTAGTATAATTAACAATTCGCGAAAAGCCACATCCATAATTATCCAAGAAAACATAAATTTGAATTGATGTTCTAGTCTTTTGGTTTCACGACTAGTCCGGGAAGATAAGAACGTCCCCTCGTACGAGGATGGTTTAAATAAAAACATGTTCAGAGGCTGAAAGCAATTTTTATTTAATGAATTTAAGAGAAATCTCCATTAATATTAAGCCATTAAACCCACTGGTGCATTGTCTAGATTTCCTGCTGATAGATTTCTCGCTGCTCTTCGTAAAACCAGTCTCTAATATCGGATTCTATCTTAATGTCGGAATTGAACTCCCGCTCCTTTAGTGATTCTTTTAATATGTTAAACACACGAAAATTCCATGGAAATACACATTGACTGTTTTACGACGCATACATGCAAATAGATCTCAAAGTGTTCGAGATAGTGGCAAGCATTATCTTCTAAAAGTGAGATTGTCAGACCGTTTATTTTTAGTACTAATGTGTTTTAAGGTGTCAGAATGTCGTTAAGCATTTATGTTGATATCAATTTATTTAAAATTGAATAGTAGTACCCTTTGGTAATTAAAAAATATCGTCGCCATTATTTTTACTCTTGAAGCTTAAGATCGACATTTTTCTCTTTTGGAGATTGAATTGGATTCTGGTTCGTAGTGATAATATTAAAATTCATTATCCTCAACAATTTAGTGTAAAAAGGCATTAGTTTATAGTTTGCAACGTACTAAATGCTGTATTTATAAATTTTTCTGATCATCAGCGTGGAACCCATTGAAAAGCAACTTTCTAATAGACAACAACACTATTAATATTACTACACTATTAATAATTTTCAATGGGATCGCACTTTTATACCATGCTATAACACGAGCTTGCCTTGGACGAGACAAATCTTTAATGGATTTTCTTTCTCGTTAAAATTTATTGCATCTTTCAACCACTGTCGTATGAGAATAACTATAGTAAGGATGTGCGGCTTTCATTTTTGTATAAATTTACACTGATGAAGTAGCGAGCTATGAACAAAAATTGAATAAGTATTACCACGCAGACTATCTTTGGACGATTTTCTACCATAAATTTTATTTTCCAATTTAATAACAACGTTTAGAAAGAAACAACCAGGATATATTTTTATTGCAGTTTCTTTAATATTGAAATGTGCATCATGAAACGGTGACTTAATCGATGACGCCACCGGCTGTGCACGTTTGCACGTCCTAGGCGTTTCTCGAATAGACTAGAAGGGAAGAGTCGAGAAAATTTCCGAGGCCTATATAAGCAGTCAAGGGAAGCACGACTCACTCAACCAGAAATAGTCGTGTACTTAATATCGTAGTAATAAATGTGTGTATAAATAATTATAAATATTATTGTTATTAAAGTTAGTTATTTTTAAGTATTTTTTTAATAAAATAGTTATCCTTAATTACTGTTAGTTTCAAACAGAATATCATCACGGTATGTAAACAATCAACATAAATAGCTGAATTTTGTTATCATTGCGAGAAATTCATGTCTGGGCAGTCTAAACATATTTCTATTTAGTAATTCCAATATATACATTGCTTTCTGCGATACTTAATTGATGAATGTAAATAATATGTATTTTAAGTAAAACGATATTCTGGAAAATTATCAAAGAAAACATCACAAACATAAGGAAATATCTAGAATTTACATATACCAGTTAGATGAATGAGCCATGAGCAATGTTCGAAATATATTTTAAATTATGTAGGAATAAATTGACGAAAAATAGGTAGGTCCCACATATCTTGAAAGCAGAAAGTAGAGTATGGTATAGAAACATGAAGAAAATGTGATAAATTACTGTAAAGACTGAAGGGTAGGAAGAAGTCAAAACCATGATATTCTCACTTTAGATAATATTCTAACTTTACATAAAAGTATTATAGCGAATACGAGGATCTTTATAAACAAATTAATGCGATTATTTTGTACATACATGGGACACTGCATTATCATGGCGGAGCATAATTCCCTTGTCTGGAACTCTACTGAACACTTCGGCAAACATTTTTCAGTGTACCACTTAGCTGTAACTGTCTTTTGTCCAACTAGCTTAATTGCATTTACTAAGCCCGCACTTCTGAAAAAAAAACCGCATACATGACCTATTCATAGCTCGCTACTTCTTAGTAATACAGGAGTTTCCTAAATCTTTGTGAATCCATACACAACTCTCTTGGCGGGTAGGAAGGTCGAAAGAGGGAATATAAGTTTCGTCACCTGTCACTATTGTGGTGCCCGCCATTATTTAAGAAATTTAGTTTCATGACAAATTCTTATACGCTCTGCTTTTGGGAAGTTAGACAGGTGATGCGGCACTAAACGACTTACCACTTTTTTTTTAACGCAGGTGATCGTGTTTGATTGTTTTAACAGCTGAAGATTCAATCTTGAGTTGATGCTCTATTACCCCATAAATGGTTTTATTGTCCTCTTTAATTATTTTTTAACAGCAGCAATATTTTTTGTCTTGCCTTTCCCTTGCTCTTTTTTGAAGCTGAACAGAATTCCTTTCCTGTTCAAATTCTTTATACCATCGGTAAATTGTAGCCAAGGAAGGTGCCTGTTCACTAAAAATTTAATCTAAACTCTCTTTGCACTCATAAGCGCTTAAACCTCTTTTAAAAATCATAATAAATTATCATTCGAAAGTGCTCTCTTGTTAATTCCATTTTCTTTTACTTTTAAAAAATAAGTAGCTGAGTTATAACGAACGTAACTTCAACAATAAAACGTCAAATGATAGATAAAGAGTTGCTCTAAATAAACACTGTATGATTGTTTTTCATAGTCTATTAGATTTTCTTATGTTCAATAAATTCAGCTCATCCCTCGTAGTGACGACTGTTTGTTAAGTATTAAGAATATATATATATAAATTCACAGTCCTATATTGGTTAGCAAACATATGCAATATTATTTGTAAGGTGAGTTAAAATCTTTAATTTTGCCTTTGACATTTCTATTTTATATGCAACAACAATAACAATATATTATCTCGAAGTAATTATTATCTTTGTTGAAGGATATTGTATCAGATAAATTTATGCTTGAAAAAGTATCTTAATGTTTCTTTTGACAAAGTTTTGCAACGTAAAAGGTTATATTTGCATACTTCCACTGTTAAACATATTTCGCCACATATGAGATTGTCATTTTTTTCAAACCACGTTATAATAAAATTTCATTCTGTGATTAAAGATGTTATTAAGCTAATAATCAGTAAAACAGGATTATAAATTCATTACAGAAACTTATTACGGGAACTATATCTTAAAATCTTCTATATTCTAATTACAACATGATAAGTAGCAAACTTTTAAAGATCAAATATGACATTTAAAGCAAAACTGATTATTTTAAAACATTCTGAATGAAACATTAATAAATCTGTATTACATCCTCCTAGGTTTTACAACTTAATGTCTTTTTAAGATGTTTTCTTTTATCTGAAACATTAATTTATTTTCATTCACTTTTAAAGTTTACTTATTTGATTTTTACTGGATTATTTTGACAAAATTTGGAACAGGAAATTATGACAGCTGAACACTTTCCCTTAAGAAAGATGTTTCAAATAAATACATTGTGTGGTAACGTTTAAATGAAATTGTGTCATTTCATTGATGTTAACGTTAGATCTCTTCGAGAATCAAAACCATAATGTATAGAACTATACGCTACAACTGATAATTAATTCATCAAGGTAATGAAAGAGAACGTAACGACTGAAAGGGTGAAACCCGGCTGATCTATTTTGAGCGACGAGCTGTGGAGTTGGCAACATGAAGTCTAAAAAAGGGTGAAATAATAAATCTTCACCACCATTCGGCACCATTAGTGTCAACAGTAGACGTCAACAAAATTCGAGTTGAGTCTCTTTTGTTGTCACATGGCCGGAAGATGTGCCAGAAAAGAAACACAGATACAGAAAAGTAAAAGATCTAAACGGACACACGCACACACTCTTTTGAACTTACCCTCCGTTTTGTTTACGTCCTAATGGCATCGTTCGCCCCGGTCAGAAGTTCTGCGTGATGGCTACATCTTACGCATTACGATGGACGCGTTCAATTTTGATAAGTGTATACGCGCAATGATTGGTGTGACGACCGTTTGCCTTCAACGAACATCACGCGCACGGACCTACCGCAAGGGGAATCCGGCGAAGACTTCTGCGAATATGAAGAATCGCGGATTTGTTGGGTGCGCTTGCGCTGAAAGAACACCACAGGTGGCATAATCAATATCTATCTGGTACTGAAAAAGAGTCGGCGACAACGGTGGTGATGGACTGAATGTCCACCGCGATTATTACGCTATGATCAAAATGACGGGCTATTTGAAGTATTTAATAATATAGCAGCAATGCCATGTATATTAACAATCTCTTCAACGAATGAAAAAAAATAAGTTCTTGCATTACTATTGTATTATATGAGATAGTATTTCCTTGCGCAAGTTCTAAATAATATAATACAGTTTGAATTATACAATTCACGAGACTTCGCAAATTAAAATGATAATTTTTGAAGCGCCAAATGAATAAGAACAAGTTGACTGATTCGAATCAAAGAAATATATTTAAATAAAGGAAACGGAATAAACGGTACTTAACTTTGGCGTATAACTTTATAATTTTTTGCTTTTTCTCCAAACAATATACCTACTTTCTTTCTTTTCATAGTACATCTAATAAAAAAAGTCCTCGAATTACAATTGTATTAGATGAAATTGTGGTGGAAATTATGCGTACTGTGATACAGATTAATTAAATTTTGACCGTGTTACAATAAGACGGGAAGATGTTAACAGTAAAGAAATATATATTTTTGTTGTAAAATTTTCGAGGTTTTTATCATTTGCTATATGGTAATTATTAGAGAACGGACACGCTTACCACCCAGTGCAGTACTGGCGAAAGGCTGTATTTCTAAAATATTTAATTTTATTTATATAATTGGAAAACAAACTGGTGGTGAACTATAAAATTACGAAATACATATGTATTTGTTGAAAAGTTGTATTTTTAAAGTTTTTAATTTTATTTCTATAATTGGAACATTTTTATTTGTTCATTTTGTCGTTCAAGTTGAGTAAAGGACTATTAATATTGACTAGCAATAGTTTCTCAAGGTTTTCTTCTGTCAATTTTGTTCTCTTTGAATTAAGTACATCCTTATAAATAGAAAACGTCCTTTCTACATCGCAACTGGTTATAGGTGCATACTGGAAATATTCTTTTATTTCTTCATATTTAGCTGTTAGATTTTGTGGAATTGTCTCCATACATAATTGCTGCAATGTAATTAAATCTGGATTTCTATTAAGAATTGCTTCAAACTTTTGCCGAAGGCCACATCCGAAGTCACATGGAATACTTTTCAAATTATTAACAGCCACATCTAATGTGGTTAATACGTCATTTAATTTGAGATTTCGATTTTCAAAATAAGTGATTAGTTTTGGCAATTTTCCAAAGTGTTCGTAAAGAAAGTACAACTGATTTTTTAAATTTGGGATTTGTGTGAGCTCCTTGCACTCACCAATACTTCTAGCATCCTCCTTTAGCAGTGTTACGAAATGTTTTAGACTATCGAAATTCTCAGCATAATAACTAGTAGCTTCCAGCCATGTTCCCCATCTAGTTATTACTGGAGTGGGAGGCAGTGACAGAGATGGAAATTTTTCCCTGAAAAGAGCTACTCTCAATGGTGCTTTTCTGAAAACTTTTTTTTAAAAGCTGATACAAGTCTATCAACTTCCGGAAAAGTGTCTCTGATATATTCACAGATTCTGTGGAGAGCATGTGCTACACAAGTAATATGCAGCATATTAGGACATGTTTTCTTCAATAGTCTGCCTGTTTTTAACATATACGCAGCACTATCACTGACAAATAAAAGTATTTTTTCTTTGTACGTGGCATCCGAATGAAGCATCTTTTGCATATTCTCCTTAATGGTTTCAGTAACTGTTTCCGCATCAACTCTATTTACAACACTTGTTGCTATTACATATGAGTTATAGGGAATAGTTGGATGTAGTACACCAGCTACAACATTTACCACACAGCGTCCTAACATATCCACCGTTTCGTCGGCGCTTATCCATATGTATTGATTTAAAAGATGGCTTCTAATGCGTTCTACTGTTCTCGTATAGCACCTAGAAACATAATATTTGCGTAAAGCTGATTCATCAGGAACATTTCGACCAGTAAATTTTTTCAGAAATATTTTTAAAGTGGGATTGCTAAGTTTATTTAATGGAATATTAGCCGCCAAAAAAGTTTTACAGAGTTCAGATGTGTTTGCGATCCTAAGTGACGAATTTTTGACGATATTTTACGGATTTTGTAATAAATTTTGGAATCACTGACAATGGACATACAATCAGTATGACCGTCAATCCAACTCGCCATTGTTTTACGATGCCGTTCTCGACGTTCTTCCGTATAATATCTGAAAAAGTAACTTAAACAATGCTCTAGGTCTAAATAAATGAAAACTAATGTACGCGTAAGTTATTGAAATTGAACGAAATTCAATGCACACTTACGTCTAAATAATTGGGAGAAGTAGATTCAATCAAACGATATTAAACAGGATCTATCACAAAAATTACGATGTAATTAACAGTTAAAACTATGAAAACAAGAAACTTACTCACAGCACTTTATTTATCTTACGAAATATAAACTAATAAATAAAATACATTATAAAAACCCCGCTTCTATCTACGCTCATGAAAACACTTTAAAAAACACTATATTCTCCGAATACAATAGCTGGCTTGTCCATTGTTATCGCGGCGAGACCAGGTGTCCGAGTAAGTCAAACAAATACTTCATTGAATTACGCCGGGATGTACTGAGCGACGTTATACACAACTCCAATTGCCGATTGCGTTTTGTGGAAATTGCATCCGTTCTCTAGTAATTATGTATGGAAGATAATATCGGTCAAATGCCATGGCCATGACTTCAGCGGTACACCTCCACCCATTGATCTAAATTTTGAAAATAATAGTAATAATTCACGCCTTAGCATACCCCAACAACTTGACATTAACTACAGGAGGCATTGGCAGACTATGAGTTATTATTACGCCCGACGATTAAACGAGAAGAAAAAAACACGAAAGCCTTTTCGTACAGCCCAAGTCTGGATCCGATCCCGGTAACCCGCGCACGATAAGCTAGTGCGTAACCACTAGGCTCTCGGCCGCAGCTATGAATGACATCTCAGCATAATTAGACCCCTATGCTACCAATATGTCTTCTTATTATATTATGTCTGCTTTAATGGTTTTCACTCTCGACGTTTCCATCCAATAGCCGGTATAACCAAAGCTCTAATTTGGGGCCTTTACTTTTTAAATATATGTCTTAATAATTTACTTTGTTCATTGGATTACGGAGTTTTGGCTTATGCGGATGACTTACAACTCTATATGGAAGTTACGAACATTGAAGATTGTTACGAGTGTAATGAAAACAACATCTCTTTAAATATTAACAAATGTGCAATTGTAAGATATTCCAGGATTGCGAATTCATATAACTTTCCATATGGTGTTATATTTTGTTTGATGTGTCGCTTCAATTTACTGCTCATAACTTTTCTGTTTGTAACGCTGCTTTAAAGTCTTTGGGCTTCCTGATACGAACTTGTCGTGACTTAAACAATCCGTCGACTTTAAAGTGCCTGTTATATGCTTATGTGCGGAGTTTGCTGGAGTATAGTGCAATTGTGTGGTATCCATATTACAACTACCAACAGATCCCTTTGGAGATAGTTCGGAAGCGTTTTCTTAAATACCTTATCTTCAAGTGCGATGGAATTTATCCAATGCGTGGAACGGTTTATAACGTTTTGCTTAACATACATGGTTTTCGTTCTCTAACTAGTAGAAGGGAAGAAGCAAGTGCTACCTTTCTTTTGAAACTGGACAGCAACACCATGGATGCATCTAGTCTGCTATCTCAGGTTGATTTTCTTGTGCCGGCTTACCGTACGCGTTCGTGTGCTACGTTTCTGTTGCCAACGACCAGATCCTAATGTTTTAAAGAAGGCACCTCTGGTGCACATGATGCGGAATTGCAACACCTTGGATTTGAACCCGTTCTGCAGTTAACATTTCTTTTTTTACTCTTACTTACTTCTTTTACTCTTACTAGCATATTTTGTAGTCATTTTTAATTTTTGCTAATTCTTAATATTTTATTTTTTTTTAAATTTACATATTTATGTATATCTACTATTGTAAGTGGCAACCGTTTATAATTATAATTATTTTTGTTCTGTAAATGGCTTGCTGTTGGATAATAAAGATTATTATTATTATTATTGAGGAAGAACTAAAAGTGGAATCGATCTTAAATAGCATTGAAAGGCAAGATCTGAAGTGGTTCGGACATGTAATACGAATGGAAAACCAGAGACAACCGAAACGGATATGGCTGGCAAGGACACAGGAAAAGATCTAAACTTTGAAGTTCTTGTTTAAAAAATGAAATGAAATAAAATAAAATAAATTCCAGTTAATTAAAATTAAAAATGAACCTTTACCACCATATAATTTTAATCTCCAATACGTATTTCGACAACTATGCTGTCATCACCAGCAGTAGAAAAAGTATTACACTCAAAAAACTTAACAGGTTGATGTAAGTTCGAAGACATTTTAGTTACTAGGATAGCGTGCTTGGAAAAAAAAATTGTTAAGCGTATGTTAAAGTTATTTTAATGTCAGGTATTGTTTAATTGAATAGTTTCCGAATTAGTGAATTTATGCAGAATATTGTATTAATTATTGACTAAAGAAAATGGGAAAGGGGAAAGTTGAAAAAGTAAGCATTTCCGACATTTTTGTTGTTAGAGTTCAACAGAGGTGTTTATGCATCAGAAGCGTGCGGCGTTTACGGAGAAAATATGATTCTGGAAAATACAACATGAAAATTGTCTTCAAGATTTAAAGAGCGCAGCGGCGGTTCTTGATGACGTACGACACGGATGAGACTGCTTCGAATGATTTCAGACAATTTCGGTTGCAGCTACTTGCTTCTCTGTATATATGAAAGCTTGAACGAAGCAGTCTCATTCGTGCAGCAACTTATATGGTACGTCATCAAGAACCGCCTCTGAAAGAGGGACATTTATAAACGATTCTCAATGTTCAGGAAGATCAACGGACTTTGCTGAAAATCGTCTGAACGCTTTAATTCATGATGATCCACGTCAATCAACCCAGGAGTTTGTCATTTTTTATAAGCAGTCGATCATGATATGATATTTGCATTCCATGAGCAAAGTTTAAAAACTGGGGCTTTGGTGACTTAGCCCTAACAAAAAGCTTTCCAAACAAAGGTTCATATCATCCGCGCAAGCTGATGTGCATCTGCTGGTTAGTCTTATAAGAAATGTAATCATCACCGCTGAGATTTATTGCCGACAACTCCGTCTAGTTGAGGTCGCAATTCAAGAAAACAGATCAGGAAGACATTAGGACGTTTTGCTTTACGATAACGTTTGACCTCATACTACTAACATTACAAAAGGGGCTATTCAATAATTCAGTTGGGAGGTCATTTCACATCCGCATTATTCTCCAGTTCGCACCATTAGATCTTTATCAAACAGCTTCCGAGGAATCTCTTTTAATAACCATGTGGCACTTCAAAATTAGCTTAATACAACCTTACTTCGACACCATCGGATTTCTTCAGGCATGCAATCGAAAGTTGACAGATCGTTGGGAAGCAATCGTAAATGATGCAGGAGAATAAATTCTTGATTAGTCCATGTATTTCGTTTGTTAAAAAATTTAATAAACTTTGAGTTCAATAAAAACGCTACGAACTTACTTTTCAACCCAATAGATTGTGGTAAGAGTTAAATTGGAGACTAACTTTTTATAGTCTCCAACTTAATCAGATTTACAATACAGTTATTCAACAGACGTATTTTTTATTAAATAAAACCTACAATTCTACTTCAATTTGCTTTTCTACTTCTCGGTATTCGCATTATGTAAAATGTAAAAGTAATGAAAATATAAAAGTATCTAACTGAAAAGCGTGTTTTGAATTGCGTTTAAATATGTAGAACTTTGCTAATATTTAAATACCCAGGTTCATGTTTTTTCATATAAAAAAAAACTTACAGCATTGTATTCGTTTTCGCGAAATTTGATATTAATTTTAAAACAAGCAGCTCTTCATTCAATTAAGTAGCAAGAAGCAAATACGAGAGAAGTCTTTTTAGTATTGCATATAGCATCATAGAGGGCGCCAGTAATAAAACGTCAAGCGTTTAATCCCAATCTTTCGTTAACCTAAATCTGAAGTTTCATCAAGATACGGCAAGTGTCATAGTCATAGTTAATTTTTAAAGTTTATAAGTTAGCGAAAAAATGGAATTGAGTCGAGA
The DNA here is from genome assembly GCA_935421215.2 of Melolontha melolontha. NCBI lineage: Eukaryota > Metazoa > Arthropoda > Insecta > Coleoptera > Scarabaeidae > Melolontha > Melolontha melolontha. The sequence goes on along the minus strand of OW285243.1, from coordinate 75,834,648 downwards.
AAATTTTCGCGCAATAATGTTTTACAAGATTCGGAGAGGATTAGATTAACTCAACAACAATATCTTGCCGAGTTAGTTTCTGTTTTTGAAGACAAGGCACCACGTCAATCGACAATTAAACGTTGCTTCTATGGATTCCAATCTGGACGCACTAGTATCGTCTGATTAAGGAAGAGAGACATGCGACATTGAGATATCCGTGGGTATTTCAAAGACCTGAATCCAAACGATCCTACTTGATGAACTGGGTGTGCGAAAGATTAGTTTCCCGTGGGATTCTCCATCTTTAAACCTAAGAGCAAAAGTCAGCTCGCATTAATTGGTGCCGAAAAACTTTGAGTCGTTTTAATAACGGAAACTCAGGAAACGTCTATAGCATCGTGAGTGGCAATTAATCATGTATTTAGCTCTATACCCGAAAATAAACGTCACTCCGCTGTTTGGGTGTTTTAAGATGAAGAGAACCCTACAAAATAGTTCGCGATGTGTAAACGGATGATCGAAACGTACTCTAAGCCAAAAAATAAATAAACAATTTAACTAGCTTCATAGCACTTTAAAGTGATGTTTAAGTTAAACATTGGCAGATATAAATATCATGATTATCCGAAATTTGGCATATTTTGGATGTTTTGGATTGATAATATACAAAATTCAAGCTTAAGTTACCCACATTAGTTTATAAAGCAAATTACTTCGCTTTGGTGTCCTTTAATGATTCCAAAAGTTTTTTTCGAGATACAGGAGGTTGGAAGGATCTTAATAATAGCCTTATTATTATTGTCTAAAGTGTGTTTGTAAAAACTGCAAGGAGTCGCTTTACTCTTAAAATTTTATATTAAAAATGATTTTGAAAAAAAAATTAATATAATTTATTAAGCAAGGCAAAGAGAACTTGAAAAATTTCCTGGCAACTGAAATTATTACAGAATAAGTAGAAAATAATAATAAAAATTTACGCCTTAGCAAAATAACGATGCAAATTAAAAAAAAACAATTACAAAGCAGACATTAATAAAAAATAAATTTACGGGTACTCGAGGAATATAAGAAAAATTAAGTACAAATTCAATAGAAAGATATTCTCAAAATTACAACGTAAAAAGAACTGACAAGTAATGAAAAGTACTTTTTATTAGATTCTACTTTCATCGTTTAATTCTCATTTCCGAACCTGCGTCCCGGCGAAAGCAAATATATTTTTACAGACGCTGTGTTTACCTTTTGAGCTTGTCTTTATTCCGGAACCTCCTGCTAAGTGTTGCGAAAGTAGTCCTCAGGGGAAAGGGATGTTGTTTATTTTTCGTCATCCTCTTGGACACGGTGGAGTCGAACAGAGAAAAATAAAACGCTAGCAGAGGTAAAATAATTCTTTAATTACGAATTCGTGTTCGGAACGCTCGGGCTCCACTGGGAAAACTTCGGTATCAAATTTTGATGTTGAAAATTCCGGGAAGAATTTCGTTCTCCAAATAATTTCGCATATGGGTGCTTTTTAAGGAGTTTTCCGAACATATATTCTCCTTTAAAGAACTTTAATAATTATAAGGATAACATATTTACATAATCATCAATTATTTGTTGAAAAATGACGATTCTAAAAACTACAAAATCAATAGTTTTGTTTGCCAACATTTATCAGTCGCCTTATTATTGCAAGGAAGTACAATAATTAAATAGTATTATTTATATTGTTTTTGCGCTAATTTTAGCCAGCATATTTGTAAAAAAAAAATTATGATGAAATACAATCTTAGTTTTTATATTTTAATTATAAGTTAACACTTTGCTTAAGTTTAGAATTTATAATTAGAATCATTTCCTGTATTTAGCATTCTAAATTCTAGAAAAATATTTAAAATATAAAACCTATTAATAAATTCCAATCGTAGAAATTTATATGCATGCTTTTTTGCACATTCTACCCAAAATTTTCAATAAATATTTTATTACGCAAAGTCAAAATTTAAAAATATATACAGGGTGAAAACGATATAGGGCTACACTGCATTAATATGTAGTAGCTGTAATAATATTAAGCATAAAATGTTAATGCACGAAAACTCTATCTTGAACGAGATCAGAGAAAAAAAAGTTTAATAAGTGTGTGTGGCCCGATCCGACTCTGGTAAATTTAGTACTCCTTTATAATTGCAGCTACTGAAGCGTAATGGTGGGAGTTGCAGATGCGATGACGCATACTGTAAGCCGGAAGTCAGTCTTTTATCAACTTCCGTGAAGTATGACTTATTCAAATCACGAATTAACAGATATCGTCTTACTATACTATGAAACAAGTGGAAATGTTAGATCTACTAGGTGTATTTATAAAGGGCGGTTTCCAAACCGAAGTTATCCATCAAATGATTTCATTCTACAAATCGTGTACAGATTGGGAGATCGCAGTACATTGCATCAAAGTTATGAAGGCTGTGTCTGTGAAAGACAATCTTAGGCAACGTATTTTTCAAGCTGTGGCCCTTATCCGCGAAAACCGAGTAGAGTAAAAGCGTATACATACTTCTAAAGTTTATCGACCGAACATATTCTTTAAGCGTTCCACCTGTTTCACAAAAATTTGCCCTTTTTAGGGAAAAGAAATTGTCATTAAAGGAAGAGACAAACAGAACACAGAAAAAACATTCAATTAAAATTACTATAAAGTGTAATTTATTATTTGTCGATGTAAATCGTCGATAAAATGTCGATGTTAAATGTTAAATAATATTAAGACAACTAAAAATTACAAATTCCATATCACTAAAAGACTCGATATTTTATTACAAGGTCAGGTTCAAGGTATTCAAGGTTAATAGGTCAGGTCATTGACCTATTTATAAATAACAACCAAACAGTCGATGCATAAAAAAATGTATGAATGCATGTGATACATGTTTATAAAATTTTTCACACAAAGATATATTTATTACATTGCCGAAATGTGTAGGGGATGTTTGTTGAACTTGAATAAATAAATGCTTATTTGTTTGTTGAATCCACAACACATAAGCTTATAATTTCTATTTATTTAGAGTCAATTTGAATACAGGACCGTATTTGAAAAGTTTGAATTGAATTAAAGCTTCGATAGAATAAAATTTTTTGTATATTTAAATTGCTGTCTTACGTATCTCATATATTATAATATTATTATATTAATTCATTTACACCCTGTATATACTCGTATTCCATAACTGTAACAGCATTTAACATATTACCAATAATTTAATAAATTTAGATATGAATATTCGAAAACAAGACGAGACGGAAATCTAACCAACTCAAAAATGAAATTCGTTTCACATTAAGAACCTTATAGCTTGTATAGTATTTAAAGTACTTAAGAAGGTTGGATGGCAATACAACAGATATAAGGATTACGTTGCGTACATTAAAATTCAGTACTGTGCCAGTTATGATAGGAAAATACCGTCTGCCAATATGCACAGTATCTGCACAAATTCCAGAGACTTATGCAGTTTTTGCTACGATATTTTAAAACGACTCCAATAAACATTAATCGGATTGTAAAAGCTACCCTAAGGTGAAATTGTTCTTAATTATCTAAATATTTAATAACAACCAGGGGTTTCCATCTGACGGACACAACCGCAACTTGCGGAAAGTATTAATGTGCCGCCACTCTGCATCGGACACAACCGATAGTGTATATTACAAAGTAATTTGAAACATAGTTGAGTAGGTAAAACCTAACTATATTTTATATGAAACAGAAACATTTTTTAATAATATAAAAATATTATTTGTTTTATACAAAATATGGTCAGGTTTTACCTACTAGTATGTTTCAAATTATTTTGTTATATACGCCATCAATTGTATCCCATGCAGAGTGGAGGCACGTTAATAGTTTCCGCAAGTTGCGGTTGTGTGTGGAAATTTGTGGAAGCTGATCGCCGATACACATTGCAAGATACTGCTGAGGCTAAACGCATTTCCAGAGAACGGATGTCGTATATTTTAAATGTTGAATTAGACATGTCTAAGCTCTGTGCTAGATAGGTGCCGCGTTTACTAACAACACAGCAAAAACTCAAACGCGTGGAATCTACAGCTATTTTGGAGCGGTTTCGGCAAAATCCAATAGATTTTTTGCGCAAATTTGTGAAGTGCGATGAAAATTTGGTCTACCACTACACACCAGAAAATAAAGAGCAATCAAAACAGTGAATTAAACATGGTGAACCGGCTCCAAGAAAGGAAAAAGTCAGTCTATTAGCAGGAAAGGTGATAGCTTCCGTTTTCTGGGATGCGAAGGGAAATTTGCTTATCGACTTCCTGCCAAAGGGACAAGCGATTTCTGCACTATACTATTCTAAACTTTTGGATCGATTGAAGGCAGTTATCGTCGAAAAAAGACCGGGAAGAAAGCATAAAAAAATCATTTTCCATCAAGACAATGCTCCAGTTCATACGAGCGGAATTATCAAAGAAAAATTGGCCAAATTAAAGTTCGAAACGCTTGAGCATCCCACTTATTCGCCGGACTTAGCTCTGGCGGACTATCATCTATTCTCCAAACTGAAGAAATATCTCGGCGGTGTGAGATTTGCCTCGGATGAGGAGCTGATAGCTGCGGTTGACCACTATTTTGAGGAACTCGAGGAAAATGAGTACTGTAAAGGCATAAAGAAACTTGCGCATCGACTAGATAAATGTATTGATTTTGAGGGAGATTATGACAGAAAATAAAACACATTTCACTGAAATATTGTTGTTTGTTATACTTTAGTTATCGAATTTTTCAGCTTACCCTCGTAGATGCATGACTGGAGCGTCTAAAGTCCTCTGTTAAAGCAAATGGAGGCTATTTTGAATAATTTGTTGAAATACCGGGTGGCGCAAAACTACCGTTATGGTTTGAATGTTTAATAACTTTTTTTTAATAAATTTATATTTTTTATTTTTATTTCAGAATTTTGTGAAGAAAAGTTGGGGAATTAGAAATGGAACGATACACCACAGAACAGCGATTAAAACTTGTTGAATTTTATTTTGAAAATCATCGGTCAATTGTATTGACGCAGCGTGCTTATCGTGGTTTTTTTAATGTGCGTACTGGACCTTCAGCACCAACAATAAACCGCCTGGTTGAAAATTTTCGACCTTCCATGTACCGGAATACCACGTACGGTCCACACGGAAGAAAATATCCAACGTGTTGTGGATAGTGTACAGGACAGTCCAGAAACATCAACAAGAAGACGTTCGGCACAACTGGGGCTATCGCGGAGGTCCGTTCAGAGGATTATGGCCGCATTGCACATGTTCCCGTATAAGGTTCAGCTTGTACAAGAATTGAAGCCGTTAGACTACCAACAACGGCTAGATTATGCCATTTCATTCCGACAAAAAGCAGAAGAAAATCGCGATTTCATTAACAATTTGATAATGAGCGATGAAGCCCATTTCCATTTTTAATGGTTTCGTAAACAAGCTAAATTCCAGGATATGGGCTACGGAAAATCCGAGAACAGTTCATCAGCAACATTTACACCCAGTTAAGTGTACTGTTTGGTGCGGTGTATCGTCCGAAAGAATCATTGGTCCATATTTCTTTGAAAATGCACATGGCGCCTCAGTTACGGTTAATGGTGCTGAATATCGAGCGATGCTGGACAATTTTTTGAGGCCAGCTGTAGAAAACCATCCACAGTTGTGGTTTCAACAAGATGAAGCCACAGCCCACACTGCAAGGGATACAATGGCTATGTTACGGGACCTCTTTGGCGAACGCATTATTTCGCGCAGAAGCGATTTCAATTGGCCCCCACGTTCACCGGATTTAACAGCGCTAGACTGTTTTCTTTGGGGTTATTTGAAAGAAAGGGTATACGTAAATAAGCCAGCGACCATACCACAGCTAAAACAAAACATTCGCAATGAAATTCAAGCCATAACACCGGAAATTTTACGAAAAGTTATGCAAAATGTACTGGAAAGAGCACGAATGTGCGAAGCCGAAAATGGCCACCACTTGCGGGATATAATTTTTCATACTTAAGCCAAAAATATTCCCCATTAATAAACTTTATAACAAAAAAATAATAATAATAATAACTAACCATTAAATAAAAAAGTTATTAAACATTCAAACCATAGCGGTAGTTTTGCGCCACCCTGTATTTGTTACTTATTTATTGGTCAATAAATACTGTGAAAATTGTTATGAAATCTTTTCCCATTTCTATTGTACAACTATAAATTCATGTAACAGTATTTATGATAGTACTAGGTATAATAAATAAATATATTATACTACAACACTGTATTTAATTTTTTTCTTGAGAATTCTAAGCAACACAAATATTGTGACGTTGCCTAATAATGAGGTCTGATGGCTGTGGTTTCTTCTTTCCTTTAGTTACTAACAAACTGTATTTGGTTGCAATAAAAGATCTATTTTAAGTTGAGTTATGAACACACACCATTGTAAACTATAAAAAATATTTCAAACTAAAAACATATCACGACCGAAGAAAGTCGATAGCGAAATTGCAGAGGATTGGCTGTACCATCGACGTATACATACATATTTCATTTTGGTCAAACACGCGCGCGATCTATTAATGTATAATCATAATCATGCACATGTATTTGAAATTGAACGTTTTCACGTTACAATACTTCTATAAATAGAAAATCGTGTTGTTGAATTTATCGACATTTCCTAGTAAAGCACAGCTATTAAAGTCTTATTCACATTTCAAAATAGAGCAATTATTTATTTTCTCAAGCTGAAATAGACGCGGATTTGAAGCCGCCCGTTTGGGTGAAAACGAAGGAAATTATTAGCAGAAATGATGTAAACGCCAATGAGTATTACGTAAGACTGTAATTAAATTCAAATTTTCTTACACGGAAAATTAGCATGCTAACGCTGATGGGATTACGTAAATATTGATTCTATATCACACAATTAATGAACACTTATCTATTTTAATATTGTTTAGGTAACAGGAATTTTTTAATTTATACAATATAGACGCGTGCATAGACAGAGATGTTTGAAATTATTCAGCGATTACAAAATATTATATAAAGATGAGTAGTTGAAACATTTGAAAGTTGTAGCGCAAGATTTCGAGTGACCCTATAAGTTTCTTAACCTCAACGTATCGTACATATGTCAACCTTGCCGTTACCCATTTTTTTTCCCTCAAAATATTTCGACAGGACACCGGCATTCACATTTTTTTTAAGAAGGAACTGGTTTGGTAATGTAAAAATTCATGGACAATTTCGAAATTATTGGTTTTATTAATAATAGCGTGTTGGACGAATGTCAGAAATTGAAATTATATTCACCAGAACACATTAGAGACATTTAGGAAACGATGTAATAAAAATTTGCATACGAGGAGAAAAACATTATTCGTTTCTTATTTTGTGTCTTGTTTGAAACACATTTTCCTATTTTGACAGCATAAAATATACATAAATATGGCTTCCGTTCTAATAAGACACCTGTCGTATAGAAAGAAACCAAAGTGTGTGGAAATTCCTTTTGTCGTGTTTATATATGTCGGACACTCCTGGAAAAATGCATTAAAGTTTAATAATAACAATATCCTTTATTACCAAACAGGCAATCTCCAATAACAAGGTACATTACATAAATGAACATGAATATTAATAATATACGTGGGATGTCCGGTTACTAAGGTACATTTGTGAATTACAGACAGACACTACTACAGGGTGGCCCAAAATGACCGAAGGGGTTTGAGTTCATTATAACTTCTTATTTAAGACATAATTATTAATTTTTTTTAATTTTAAATACAGTATATTAATTGAGAATATTTAAAAAAAAATTAGATCTCGCAATGGATCGTTGATTTGAGAAATAAAGTTCAACGATTTTGGCACGTTGTTCAATTGTGTACTGTTCCATTTTAAATTCCCCAAGTCTTCTTTACAAAATACTGAAAACAAAAAAACAAAAAAATTATAATAAAAAAGTTACAAGGAATTAAAACCCCTTCGGTCATTTTGGGCCATCCTGTATATTTATAGAAATCAAACATACACTAAGTAAAAGTATGTACTCTTGTATTCAAAAACATCGCGTACACCATTTAAATCAAGTAAACATTTTTTACTAGTTTTTTTATCGTTTAAAAACAGACTTTCTGTCATTAAGTCAAATGTTATTATTATAAAAGTTATGTGTTTTTAGAATATTCCCATTCCCATCTTCATTTAATTCTTAAAATTGTGCTTTTATTGTAATGGAAATGAAGTGCATCATCTCTAATTGACCAACCTTCTTCAACTTTTGCTATAATAAAATACTTTTTTTTTGTTCGGAAACTTTTGGTATTTGCATTTCTGTTTAACTTTATTGTCATGGCATGACGCTAATAAACGTCAGAATGATACAAAATTAAACGGGGAAAAAATAGATGTACGCGATTTTTTTGAATACAAGAGTACTCCCTAGCTACTTTTCAACATAATCGCCGTCAATGTTAATCCTTATACAGGGTTAGTTAAAAGTATGGAGACGGCGATTTATTGTCGTTAATATTCATTTTAGGGATTTATGTTCAATATAAAAGTTTGTTAGGATATTTTGATCTACATTTGAGATTATTTGAATTTTTTTTTTCTTCAATTGTTTTTTAGTTACGCCTGTCCGGGCATTTTTTTTTAAATGGGAACTAGTAAATTTTACTCTACCATTCGATAGAGAATTTTTTTTCTCTTTACAAAAATATTTTTGTTTTTTTTAAATTCATTTTAATAACTTTTTTACAAGAAAAATAAAACAAATTAATAACAAAGTAAATTAAAGTAAGTGTTCAAATTGTCGTCCATTAGTAATTTGACAATGACCCAATCGATACAAAACCTCGAACAGAGTTCTGTAAAAAATCTCGGGGAATTTCTTGTATCGTTCTGGTAATTCGGATTTGTAAATCTTCGACGTTATCGGGCTTATCTTTGTAAACTTTGTTTTTTACGTATCCCCAAAGAAAAAAATCTAAAGGACTTAAATCTGGCGAACGGGCTGGCCATTCAATGGTTCCTCGTCTTCCAATCCATCTGTGGGGAAAAACGTTGTCCAGATATTGACGAACATTTACACCATAATGTGGTGGGGCGCCATCTTGCTGGAACCAGATACTGTCATTGGGCAGGTGTTCATTGTTTTCATGAGGATAGAGCGTAGCACAAGCAGGTATTATTTCATTTTGCAGTAACTGCAAATACCGAGCCGAAGTTAATTTGCCATTGATGAAATAGGGACCGATAATATGACCGCCTAGAATGCCAACCCAAACATTAACCTTTTGGGGGTACTGCGTATGGTGCTCCAAAAAACAAGAGGGATTTTCCGATGACCAGTATCTGCAGTTATGTCTGTTTACTTCACCGGTAAGGCAAAAAGTAGCTTCGTCAGAGAAAATAATATTGTTGACAAAATTTTCGTTATTATTGCAAATATTTAACATTTCTTCAGAAAATTGTAATCTCCTATCAAAATCATCTTCCGTTAACTCGTGTACAAGGTGTACCTTATAAGGTTTATACTTTTCACTTTTAAAAAATGACACGATCGATGACTGTGAAATATTGAAATTGGCCGCTAATTGATTGGTTGATAAATGGGGATATTCAGATACAGCCAATAAAATATCCAGTTTGTTATCATCGCTTTTTGCTGTTCTAGGTCTACCACTCCTTGGCAAATCTTTAACGCTACCCGTTTGTTCAAAGCGTCTTAAAGTTTTACCAACGGCGGATTTAGAAATTGGCTTTCTATTTGGATGCGTATCATTAAATAAATTACTAACGTCTTGTAAACTTCTGCGTCTATCTCCATAACCCAACATCATAAGTATTTCAATTCGTTCATGTTCACTTAAACTCGCCATTGTTAATATTAACAGCAACAAATTGCACAAATGAATTATTTCTGTCAAAGATTTGACGTACACAATAACCACTGATAAAATTATGTCGCTCAAGTTTGTTTATCGCTACGCTTCTGTCTATCTACTATGTACGGAACATCTGTTAAACACATGAACCGGCTTTTTCTTATAAAAAAGTTATTAAAATGAATTTTAAAAAACAAAAAAAATTTTGTAAAGAGAAAAAAAAACTCTATCGAATGGTAGAGTAAAATTTACTAGTTCACATTTAAAAAAAATGCGCGGACAGGCGTAACTAAAAAACAATTGAAGAAAAAAAAAATTCAAATAATCTCAAATGTAGATCAAAATATCCTAACAAACATTTATATCGAACATAAATCCCTAAAATGAATATTAACGACAATAAATCGCCCGTCTCCATACTTTTAACTAACCCTGTATATACCCTCTTCGTAAAGGATGCGATCCAAATTTCTAAAATACTGAGGTAATTCATCTTGAAGTTCATCGTCGTCTTCAAACCTTTTACCCGACAAATGATCTTTCAACGGCCCGAACAAATGAAAATTAGAAGGTACCAGATATGGACTATGGGACGGATGGACAACAACTTCCCAATTGTGTTTCTGAAGCTAGGCCTTCGTCTGATTTGAGGTGTGCGGTCTTGCATTGTCATGCAAGACCGCACACCTCAAATCAGACGATTTCTTCAACTTGATTCCTTTCGTCAACCTTCCTCTTCGTTTCTGTCGAATGGCTTGGTGTATTTTTCGAGAGTTTGACAATAAATATCGCTGCTGATTGTCGTTTTCGGTGGTAAAAGCTCTATGAGGAAAATGCATATTCCAGAACACAGTTGCCTTTGTCTTTTTTGCAGACTGCTGAACTTTGGATTTTTTTCGGTATTGGTGAACTCAGATGCTTCCATGTCGTCGAGTCTTTATTTGGTGCGGGGGTATGGTAGTATACCCACGTTTCGTCTACTGTAACTATAGGCTCTAGAAATCCGTTTTTCTGACGATAAGGGCGTTGTGTTGGTCGGTCAACAGTTTTGCTACCCGTCTCGCGGACACTTTTCGATAGCGTAATTCAGATACGATTGAACAGAACTTTTAGAAATGCCGGTTAGTTAAGCAATTTCCCGTATTTTCAACTTACGATCTACTCGAATGAGCGTATCGACCTTTAACTGATTCTCAATGAGACGCCTCAGACTATAATCTGTTCCCTCGATTGAAAAAAAAAGTTTAAAAGAAGGTCAATTTTTGTGCAACGAAGAGGTAATAGAAGCTGTGGAGGGCTAATTTGCAGACCAAGAAAAATATTTTTTTTAGAAGGGTTAAAGGCATTCCATGATCGCTGTATTAAGACTATTATATAATTTAAGAGGAGACTATGTTGAATAATGAAGTATTCTAGGCCCCAACTTGAAATTATTTCAATAGTAGGCTCAGAATATATCAATACCTCTTCGTATTATCGTCTACGAGGCGATCCATTTCCTAAACGAACATTTTATTGGCTTTTGTAAGATATAATATATGTTGGAGTTAGTTCTTGCAAATGGAAGTACGAAGGTAGAGCTATACTTGGAGTTCATATGGGGAACTAGAAACGGCATTTGTTCTAGTATTAAGGGACAGTCAATATGTCTTTTAATCAGTTTTCATCCAATTTTCCCAGAGATATGTTCTCTTTTCGTGGCAACAAATAACATACTGAGGCGTAAAAGCAATTCAACCTGGAATGCACCTCTCTCTTGATAAACTCCATCAACTTTAAATGAGAGAAACTTCAAAAATTTACGGTGATATAAACAAAGTGATATCTTTAAAATATTTTGACGCACACATAATAAATACCAGAGATTTGAAAGCATTTGAACAAATATTAATTATAAATGGGAATATCCAAAGGGTTCTTAAAAAAAAGTACATAATGAAGACCTGCTGCTCCATAAAAAAGGTCATCTTACTGTTCGTTTAAAAGCATTGCGATTAGAAAGAGTGGCAGCACTCGTAATTCTGTATGACGAAGAAAGAAACAAACGTCTTTCGACCCTGTTTTCCGTTAAAATTAATCTTAATATTGAAGGACACTACAATAAAGCTGATAAAGCTTTTTCCAGATAGATCTGTTCTGAGTATCGATGTAAAGAGAAAGTTATGTAAGGCTTGTGTTCTTTCACAATTTACTTATTGCCCAACCATATATCACCCAGCATTTGATCGTGAATTCAAAATATTCAAAATTACTGGCTTAGATTTATGTATGGTATACGCAAATATGATCATATATCTCATGCGCTGCGGATGAGAGGATGGCTGAATATGAGAAACCGCAGGGAATTGCAGTGACTGTGCTTCTATTATAGAATTGTAATGATTAAAACACTTCCTTATTTAACCATAAAATAAGATACCGCTTGGACGTACATAATATTACCACTCGTTTTCGTGGCCTTATCTCGCCTCCTCATAAAACTGCTCTTTTTGAAAAATAATTTACAGAGAATATCAAGTAACCAAATAAGTTCGTGCGGTTTTTGTATACAGTAGCGTGCCAAGATTATTTTTTGAGTTGTTGATCGATAGCACTTGCTTGTTATCTGTCATCTACTTTAGTATGAATCTTTCTTTTATCGGATACATTTGGTGACAATTGTTTAATTCCTAGTTTTAAATAGTTGAAAATGATAAGGAATAAAACTTTAAATCGAGGTTGTTTACTCTATGAGTACAAACTTGGTACCAAAGCTGCAATGGCGGTGCGAAGAAGATGTACCGTAAGTGATTGAAAAGCATAGAAGAGGTTCAAGAAATTCGGTCAAGCTGAGATCTCTCTTCGAAATTTCAGTTTCACTCATGAAGCACGCTCTAAGAGACCGAAGATCATAAGCAACAATTTAACAGGTGGAGGAAAATTCCAGGACAAGGTACCTAGAGCTTTCAAAATGGTTCAATGTGTGTGATGAAACCATACGTTTGTACCTTCATCAACTAGGAAAGACGTGGAAGTTAAGCAAGTGGGTCTCACATGAATTTTTAAATGATAACAAATTAAGTTGCCTTACCATTTGTTCGGCAAATAGTTCACACAACGATAATGAACCATTTCTTGATCAGTTGGTTAACCTTCGACGAAAAGTGTATATACTACTCAAATTCTAAGCGTTCGTATCATTGGTTTTCGTCAACTGATTCGGTACCACACTCCCAAGGCTTCCTTGCACCCAAACAAGATTTTAGTATGTATTTGATGGACAATAACCGGAATTGTCCACGAGTTTTTGGAAACGGGTCAAGCCATCACTGCTAATTTGTATTGTGAACAGTTTCAGCGAGTTCAAGCAGCACTCATCAAAAACAGCCTTATTTGATCAATCGAAAGAGTATTATTCTTACAGGATAACGGGGTAGATAAAGAAGTAGATTTTTCCAAACCGGGGATAAATATGCCGTTACTAAAAAACTAAATACGGCCCTACTTCATTCAGTAGATGTTTAATGGTCGTTTTCAATGTATAAATGGATTTACGATGACACGACAATAATTAAAACATGAGCATGCGGTACAATTACACTGTGCAACAACCAAAATCGGAATGGGATGAAACCAAAAGAAAATGAAAGTTGACGATCTCCATAACAAAACCCTCATGGGTTTTTTCTAGTTCAGTGATCGTTTTCATTTACAGGCATTTGAAGTTTGTGATTTTGGAGGGCTGTGTAGCAAGTGAAAATCACAAAAAATTTCATAAAATAATGCTTATTTATTTTTATTATCCTAGAAAGTTGTGGTATTTTACTGTTTTTGGGGTCGAGGAATCCTTTTTTGATATTTATCTTTACATGAAACTAACGCTAGATGGCGCTGTCATGCAAATTTTGCTATTTTTTCTAGATTTTCATAGAAAAAACGATTTTCTTACTTCTTTGGGGCTAAAAAATCAATTTTTGATGTTGGCTGTATTGTAAAATATATTTATAATAATATTACAAAGTACATTTTATTATTATCAGTACGTTATTATTATATATAGCAGCATATATTATAGCAGTAGATTGTGGATCTGTGTATGGTTGTTATTCATCGTCAGTATCCTCTTCATCGGTGGTTCTTTTTAACCACCAGCATAAATCCTAACATAGAATCTAGAAGAAAAAAAAAAAAAAAAATTACACTTCGCCGAGTCAGAGACTACGTAATAGTGGCGTACTGATAACAATAAAATGTACTTTGTAATACAGCCAACATCATAAATTGATATTTTAGCCTCAAAAACAGTAAAATACCACAACTTTCTAGGATAATAAAAATAAATAAGCATTATTTTATGAAATTTTTAATGATTTTCACTTGCTACACAGCCCTCCAAAATCACAAACTTCAAATACGTGTAAAAAAGAAACGATCACTGAACTAGAAAAAACCCATGAGGGTTTTGTTATGGAGAGCGTCAACTTTCATTTTCTTTTGGTTTCATCCCATTCCGATTCCGAAAGTTCAATTTTGTGTCATTGTGTTATTGGTGATTTACTATCATTTGAACTCTAGATATAAACGGTGAATAGTCAGGATGTGTGATAGGTTTTATAAACTCTGCAATATTGTTTCTTGAGAAGATGTAATTTACTCTTACTTGATAAGTACTTGTTTCCAGTGGCGGCTGGCGCATAAGCGCTGCAGTGCTGCAGAGCTCCCAAAAAATTGGGCGGGCGAACCTGTATTAGTTATAACTAGTTTTCTTTTACATAATTTTTCCGACATTTCTGATGTTTATAAAAGCGTAACATATTGTTGTGAAAATTCTCCCCCTGTATATCAAAAAATTTGCATATTTTTCTACATCCTCCTGTAGAGGACATCAAACCCTACAATTTGACACCTCAATCATCAAAATCCGATCAGTAGAAGCCGAGATATTCGCTTCCGTAATTCCAACACTAACGCCGGTTATATAGGTATAGTATTTTATCAAATAATATACAATAGGCGACCAGTGGAATAACCAACCTAATTCGCGCGATCGCTCACTTGTTCCTTATCTGGGCCACACGTACGTGCGCTCAGAGCTCTTTCAAACACCCGCGCGCACCCCGCTACCCCCGTGGCTGTCTTAAACCAATGCGTGATTTTACCAGGCATCGTCGCTGCATTTAAACCAGCGCGAAGGGCGATATGATTTGGTATGTAAACTAATATTATAAAGAGGAAACATTTGTGTTTTTGTATGCATGTTTGTAATGCTTTCACACAAAAACTACTGGACCGATTTCAAAAATTCTTTCACCATTAGAAAGCTGCATTTTCACTGAGTGACATAGGCTATATTACATTTTCAAAAAAAAAGATATCCCCAATTAAAAATGCATTAATGTAACCCAAGGTGTGAAAAAATTAGTCACAAAAAATCTGCCATCGCGTACGCTGCGGAAACTATTGTTGATAGAACAAAAAAATGTTCTACAGTATTATAGAACGTATTAATATCTACAAAAAAGTCCGCGAAACCATATGTTTAACTACTGTAGTTATGCCACTATAACTACTTTTTTACATTTTAAAAGTTAATAAAAGTGCCGACAATAATCAAACCATATTATCCATACCTCTGTATTATTTCTTATCCTATTAAATGATATTTTATTAAAGACCATTTCAATACCAGTAAAATACTTTTTAAATTATTAAAATTGGACTCATTCCATTCAAAAGATATAACGAAGTTAAAAATGTCAATCTAAAGAAAATAATGTTATAATATAATGTAGTAGTATAGCAATGGCCATATTCATTTTGTTTGTAATAAATTGACAATCGAAAAATTATAACTGGAATAAGAATAGTATTGGCAGAAGGAATTTAATAACAAGTTCAATGAGAATGAAAAGTAATAGGAAACAGGCACAGAGAAGCTGTTATAGAAAGAAGTTAAACATAAAGTGATATAAAATCCAAAAATTAAGGATCACAAGAAAGGAAGATTAAATATTTAAGAGAATACACTCACTATTGTATTTATTCAAGGTATGATCGAAGAAAAGACAACATATACGATACAAATTTTATTAAAAGAATTTAAATAACACTGAGATATTTGAAAGATGACGTTTTTGAAGTAATTTCGACAATGTGTCAAAAGCCAAGTGACAGGAACATTATTAAAATAGCGGGTTACATTGTTTATAAGTTATGTTAAATTAGTAAATGGACTAAACAGATTTAATAAGCGATGAGCCACCACCAGAAAAACGCAAACGTCCAAATAGCAGCAGATTTAATCATCGAATTTCGGCTTTAGAGGTGTGTTAGAGGTGATGTTATTCTAAATTGTGCAAAAGATCGATTTCATTTTAAAGAGCATCTAGTAGTGGCATCACTTTTTTTTTCGGAATGCTTTGGAGAGTATTGCAGTAAATTTCCTGAGAACAAACTCACTTCCGCATGCTCCTATTATCCCACCCTTGATAAAGAAAGATTACGAACTGAATTGTCTGTTATTTACTCAAGAACTGATCTTTAAAAGGCGCACTACCTCTTCTGAAATTTTTAATAAAAAAAATCTGGGAGATACGTTGAAGGAGACTAGAAAATTATTAGAAATTGTAATAACAACTCCCATGACAACATCAGAGGCCGAACGATGCTTTTCAACACTAAATCGAATTAAGACGTTTCTCAGAAATTCAATGACCGAAGATCGTTTAGCATCTCTTTCCATGCTATCTATCGAAAAAAAATTTATCTCCGAAGTAGACAATTTTAATGACAAAGTGATAACAAAATTTGCAAATCGAAAAGAACGTAGAATAGATTTAATTTATAAGAAATAATTTGTTAGTAAAGTAGTGCTTAGTGACTCTTATTTTTTTGTGTGACAATTGACAATCGTTCTAGAAATCCATTACTTCAGTGCGGAAGGCGAAGAAAGCACGATAAGATCGATGGGAGACAACCTCTTACTGCCCGTGCAAGGTAAATTTTTTTGTAAAACTTGCAGAACACCTTAAAATTTTTAGCACGAGCCGCCACTGCTTGTTTCTCTATACGTATTTTGATTCGCGTGTGACAAATGTTGAATAGGGATTATTGTCCTCGCACCGTCCCTGGGCATTGACGTCATGTACCCCTGACTGCCGGTCCCTAATCATAATATACAATCCACCAAAAATGACTATTACTAATTAAAATTAAGGATATTTTCGCTTGATTCACACGTATTAGAACCGAATTTTCTAAATATTTTAACAAAACATGGATTAAATATTAAAAAAGGATTTCTTTCATCAAAAAATAAAAAAAGTCTTTGTATTGTTCTGAGCGGACATAAAATTATGTAAATATTCATCCATACATACGCATAATTAGTTTCGTATTCACGGATAAAACGCTTGAGAGCTAATATTAATATTCCGTAACACATAGGAACTTTAATACTTATAATCGCCATTAATTTTTACAATCTTTCACACATTAATATCGCATTTTATACGCTTTAATATAAAAACAATTGTGACGTTAAAAGCAAAAAAAAATATGAAACAAACGCAACAAGCACTTTATGTTTCATTTAGTTCCTTAATTCAATTACACTAAGTTTATTTCTAAACTTCGCGTTTGTTGCCATGGGAGCGAGCGCCTATGCTGACAACTTATAACAGTGTCCACATTAACAGTAATAAAATTATATTTATTAAAGATACGTAAGCTACAGCAAACCAATTGAGGAAGTACGTCAGTAGCGAATAGATACTTTTTCAGTTGTATTATTTGACGATGAATATTTCAAAATATATTATTCATTAATATGACTCATTAAAAACCGAAAAATATCAAAATATTAGTACAGATCGATAAAAACAATCACTGTTACTAAAACGTGGAATGAATTTGAATTAAATTTTAATTCAAATCATGAGTAAGAAGACTTACAATTAGTGTCACAAGAATGTACTTCATGTAAAAGATATTAAGGAATGAATCATTGGTGCATGTGTCATTGAACAATGTCACATAGATAATATGAAATCCAGGCCCTATCTTCACAAAAAAAAAACCTTGAATTGATTTAAGACACTTTCTTCAGCATAGTTACTCAACGTATTTAGTAAACCTTACTTAATAATTTACTTCTAACTAAATAGAGTTTCCCCATAATTTGTATTTTAAAATTGTCCGCAGATTTTATTAATGTGTTTCCGAATCCAATGTTTTAACAATAATAATAATTGTCTTTATTGTCCAACAGATTTCTCCATTAAGAGGACAATACAATAATAAAGTAGTGTCAAAAACTAAACTAAATTATTACCATAAGCTAATTAGAGTAAAAATAACAATTCAAATAAACAAAAGAAATACTAACCCAATTTTTAAATTGTCAATAGACGCAAACGTGGGTAATTTACTGAATTAAAACGCTTAATTATAGCGAAAGGGTAAGTAAAAAAGATCAGGAAAAATTCTGTTAGCATTTCTAGCCATATCTGTAATTGATGCTTCAGCAAAGACGTTAGTTCTAGCCCTGGTTTCGGCGAATTTCTCATTTCATCTCGTTGCATATTTTGGCACCTCAATGTGAACAGCAGAGAGTAAGTTCGGTGCGTCGATGCCATTGTTGACTAGCTTAATAATACAGTGAGCACTCGCTATCTCTCTGCGATCAGAAGTCAGGTAAAATTGTGTTCACGCAGTAATTCTTACTGGTCAACTTCCCTAGCAGGATAAATACCAGATAATTTATACGTTAAATATTTCAAGAAACTTCGCTCTACTTTTTCGATCAGTAAATTCTGGTAGACATAATAGGGATACCAAATAATTGACGCATATTTGAGTTTAGGGCGAACCAGTGTAAAATAGAGCGTTTTAAGCGTATTTAGAGTTGCAAATTTACGGCAGGATCGAATAACAAAACTTAGAGTGCGTGGAGCGGAGTTCTAAATAGATAGAATGAGGTCAGTGAACTGCAAGCGTTGATTAAACAGAACACCCAGGTCTTTAATTTGTGACTGTCGTGAAATATTG
The DNA here is from genome assembly GCA_935421215.2 of Melolontha melolontha. Lineage (NCBI taxonomy): Eukaryota > Metazoa > Arthropoda > Insecta > Coleoptera > Scarabaeidae > Melolontha > Melolontha melolontha. The sequence goes on along the minus strand of OW285243.1, from coordinate 75,815,710 downwards.
AAGTGATCAAGTGAGTATGTATAGGTCTTTGCACATTTATTTATACTGATCCCTATCTTGTTCTCGTAGATAGAGTTTAAATCCTTTTGCAGAGGTTCGCAATCAGAGGTAGAAGATATTTTCCTGAAAATTTTTAGGTTGTCCGCGTAGGCAAGAACGTGACAGTTAAGCAACAACAGAAGATCATTAATATAAACATTAAACAATAGCGGATCAAGGTTAGAACCCTGAGGAACACCGGAAGAAGCAGTAAATGTGGAAGAATAAAAGCCATTATAGCAGATAACAAGACATAGCAGACATCACATATTAATGTTTTTGTTAATTATTATGCGTTACTGAAGAATAATACATTGTTGTCAAAACAATGTTCGATTTATCTTCCCACAACCCTCGACCTTCTTCTACGTGCCAAATTTTTACCAAAATAATTTTTGGATTTAGTTTATAATCCCCATAATTCGATAAGCAATTCAATTATGATGTATTTATTTCGAGCAATATACGCCGGTCACGACTCGAAGACGTGCATGCCATCAACAGTATTTTCGGAATCACCATCACAAAAACAATAAACGGACTACAGGGTTGGCCAGAAGGCAAAGTAGGATTTGACATGTAAATATCTTGTTTGCTAACGGTTTTGTTTGTTTACTTACAGGTGCATATCGTAATTGATTCCTTCGAGATTGGACATGCTCAATTACACCAAGAAAGAACGACTAAAAATATTCGAATATTTTCAAATTTTTGAGTTTAGGGTCTATTATTCTAACGCAAAGAGCTTATCGCAACCATTTACACGTCAGACAAGGATCCTCAGCGACGATGATTCGGAAACTAATGGCACGCTGTGATGAACCTTCCCCCTACTGGCCGACCACGTTCAGCTCGCTCTGAAGAGAACATTGAGAGTGTTAGAGCCAGTGTCGAAGAAGAACCAGGAAACATCAACGAGAAGACGTTCTAGGGAATTGGGAATGTCCCAAACAACCTTAAGAAGAATTTTAAAAGATGAATTAAAGATTCCATACAAAATACAGTTAGTGCAGGAACTGAAACCTGTGGACAACGAACTGCGCTGAAATTATGCGATTCGCATCCAAGAATTAGCCAGAGAAAACAATGAATCTATTAATCAACTTATCATGTCTGACGAAGCTCATTTTCAGCTGAATGGTTTCATCAATAAAAACAGAACTGTCGGTTCTGAGGTACGGCAAATCCAAGGATAATTCATCAGCGCCAACTGCACCCTCTGAAATGCACGGTTTGGTGTGGTGTGACCTCGCAGGATGTTATCGGGCCTTACTTCTTTGAAACTGATAACGGTAACAGTGTGACAATTACTGGTGAGAGATATCGGGATATGATTGATAATTTTTTACGTACTGCAGTAGAAAATCGTCCCGAAATGAGGTTTCAGCAGGATGGGACAACCCCCCATACAGTGAACCTCCTGAGACAACTATTCGGTGAGGAGATAATTTCAAGAAATTCCCATGTTAATTGGCCGCCACGTTCTCCCGACCTTACGGCCCGCGATTACTTCCTGTGGGGATACCTTAAGGAACGTGTGTACGTGAACAAACCGCGTACACTTGATCAGCTGAAGGACAATATTCGTGCATTAACTCCTCACACCTTAACCAATGTCATGAACAATGCAATCGAAAGAGCACGACTTTGCGAGGCCGCAAATGGAAGTCATTTGAAGGATGTTATTTTCCATACATAATCTCCATATGTTAAACATTTACTTTGTGGAGTATCAATAATATTGGTTTCCAACTAACAAAGTTATTTAAATGTTAAATCCTACTCTGCCTTCTGGCCCACCCTGTATAATATTATATATTAACATCATTGCGAATGCATGGCCCACCCTGTATAATATTATGTATCGACATCAATGCGAATGCATATTTATGTTGGTGCGAATGTCCAGTGTTGACACATATCGTTCCGTCATATTTTACGTGTGTTTGTTTACTTTTAGTTTGAAATGGCGAAAGCGTTTTGCTGTTAATGTAAGCGATTTGTTGCATTCGCAATTGCAAACTGTGAAGCAGAACGCAATAATGATGGACCTTTATCAGTTGTGGGAGAAATAAAATTGTATTTGTATTTTGCTATAATTTCATATTACATATTGCACTTTTTTGGTAGCATGCAGCGAAAGTTTTAAGAGTAAACGTGACATCTGTCAGCAAAATTTCCTCGTAAATACAAAAGGGACAGGCAATTTGCAGCCCCAAACAGAAACATGACAAAAAGAAACCTATAGAAACCTATGGAGATTGATTACTTCGCTATTATAATATAATTCTGGTATAATTATAGAACAACATATTTCCCCAACATCATTAAATACTATACTTGTTGAAAGAGATATTTTTATGGGTGGTAAAACATCTTTATGGAAAGTGTTGCGGAACATTAGGTATCATTATAAAAAGGATGATCCAAGAAGAGCGTACGTACTATATTGGAGGCATGATGTTTTTCAATATTTGTGGCTAAAATTCTCTTTAGGAATAGATCTGCACTGGTCTATAAAATTGATAATCTGGCCCATCATACATATTTAATGTGATGGCGAATTTATTGTTAATCTTGGCGAAGACTTTGAGAATTAAGACGATTTATTTTAAAATTAATGTGTCACTTATTTTCAGTATTCTATTTATTATTAAATACGTATAAAGCTTTCACTTGTTTTTATTGTTTGATTACTTTGTAAGAGAAATAATAAATTCGGTTATTTGTAAATTATAACTTAAATATTGCAAGTTTGACATAAGCGTTTACTACCCTAACCTAAATTGTAAACAAGTTGATTTTTCCAATGGATTTTGCAAACGATTTCACAACATTGTTTTGACATCATTGATGACGTGCACGTCTTGGAATCGTGAATGGCGTTTAAATATTGGACAATTTAATAAAATAAATATTATGAATAGGCACTATAACATATATTAAATGTAAGATTATCCATAAAAAGTAATGCTCAAATCTCTTGTTTAAAGATGAGAAGGTAACGTTGCCCGACAATCTTAATGTCGAGATGAAGTTGTTTGTCCCTGGGAACATCTGCCGCTTTACTTGATAGCCTATTAACATTTAGATGGACGTTTTCAAAAGTTGGTAATTGCCGCCATCTATATAACAAAACTTTAGGGATAAGTTACCCTAGTTTATCAGAAGAAATACGCCAAGCAATTTTCAGTTCACTTTAATAAAATGAAAGTAAGTAAATAGCTAAAGGACATAATTGTAGATGTAATAAATTGTATAGATAACTTCGTTTTATTGACTGTTATTCAGTCCGCGTTTCTGATTATATATTACTAGAAATTCTCGAAAAATACACGATTGAGGGTAGGATGAAAAATCTATAAAGTTTTCTCGTTGACAAGAGCACGTATTCCAGACTTTTTCTATTTTTTCATCTTGTTTTATATACATACATACATTGATGAAAATATGAAAATAAACTGTAATGCTTCAAAAATACCACTAAAAGGATTCTTACGTTCATTTAGGTGATTTATTTTGTGGGGAATTATATTATATATACCAAATTTCTTTAAAGATCTAGGTCAACATAGACCCTTATACTCTTAGGGTCGATTGTACAAAAGACGTTCAACGTTGAACGTAGTTCTTAGATAGTTCAACATGGTTCAACACATGGTTGAACTATAGATGAATTACGTTTAGCGTTGAACGTCTTTTGTACAACCGGCCCTTAGAGATTTAATAAAAATAATGAAGCGATTGTCTGTTGCAGCTATTAAAAGAAAACCTGGCCATGTCAATGAAACTAAAATTGAACTTATTAACATATTACATAGCACAATAAAAACTATTATTCTTTGCTTTGAAAAGTATCTTATTCAGAAAATAAATATACCTAATTTATGTTTATATAAAACACAATTTTTTTTAATAATATTGAAATATTATTAAAAATCAAAAATTCACACCCGATTCTTAATAATTTTTCGGTATTAATAAAAATATTTCTTGTGCGGGAATATTTTTCAAGTACATATAGTTTTTTAGAGCAAGAAAAGCCGATATATTAGTCGCGCAAAAAATGCGCTTTTTGTGTTGTGTTAGATAGGACAGTTTTCTTTGAGCGAAATCGGTAAATTAGAAGAGGTTAGCCACAGAGTACTGTGGCACAATTATCTAACAAAATAAATGAGGATTATTTTTTGGGATTACATAAGCAGTTACGCAGCAGGTATTTTGGTAACGATTCGATGAATCAACATCAATATTTAAAAGTATAGTCATAGGATGAATTTCCCATGGCCTGAAAATTCCCCTGTATTTAATCCTATCGTGAAAGTTTGGCGTCAATTCAAATAAAATTTTAACAGCTTGGACATTCCCACCGCATTAATATTAATAAAAAATTTGCGAAATGCGTGGTATCGTTCTCTTCGAACAGACAAATGTATTCGAATTTGTATTAGAAACATGCTAAACCTCATTACCACGTATCATTCCTGGGAAGGGTGGCAAAAAGAAATATTAAATTTCTTTTTTAAATTAATTTCAATATGTTAATTAGAAAATTAATAAAAGTATCGTATGGCTAAATTTGTTTCCCTAAAATTGAAATTTAAGTTTAAATATAGGGTTGAACTTACCGTGGTTAGTGGGAATTTACGTTAAGTGACACGCCACCATGCGGTAAATTTTGGAACTAGCGTTGGAGGTATACTTGTAATATTTATTGCAGTTTATTGGGTTCTATCGTGTGAAAAACTGTATTGTGTTTTCATCTTTTCCTTGATATTTTATATTATCGCTACTGTTTTACAAATTTGTCTTTGTAAACATCCATGGTTAGCATATTCTTCAGATTGTATTATCTTCAAAAATAATACACCGAAAAAATTATTAGAAATAAAATGTCCATACAATGGAAACGATAAAAGTGTTGTAAATTGCATCGATTCATATCTGATATCGGAAGAAAATAACACAGCGATAAAGAAAAATCATTCATATTATGCGCAAATTCAGTTAGGAATGGGCATATATTTAAACGAGTGCAACTTCTTTATATTTGCTTCATATGACTCGAGTTACCATTCTCACTGCGATATCCATTCTTGCTACATCGCAGTTGAGAGCACTTACGTCAAATACAGCGTAAATACGAACCCGGAAGAAATGGCCGGAGAAAGAACAGACAACGTGATTCACATCACCAACATGGCGCTGAGGCCAACATTCAGAAAACGATGCACCGAGCAGCAATTAATCGACGCCAAGACTATAATTGAAGAAACAACCGACGAAAAAGAAATTCAACGTTTGTTGCGCGATCAATCACAAATATTTATGGTTGATCGCGAAAATCCGTATGCAACAATTACATTCAACACACCTGACACAGAAGAAAACAATCTGACAGCAACAATTACATTCAACACAGAACACACAGAAGAAACAAAACCGACAACCGAAACAATAATCACAGACGCTTTCACAATCCCGAAGAAAACAGCAAAGAAACAAAAAACAGAACACGAAAATTCACCGATACAAATAAAAAACTCATACAGCGCACTTCAAAAAACCATCGCCGATGAAAAAATGGAAGAAGATACTCCACAACCGTCAACCTCAAACAACAGCACTCCCAGGGTAAGTGACAAAACCTACATAACACACAACACAAACACTGACACACGAAAACCACGAAAAATTGCACCTATAATAATAACGGACAAAGACAATTGGACATACATACGACAATTTCTTAAGACAAACAACATTAACACTGAAGAAAGCAAACTTGTGAAACCTGGTATTCACATAGAACCAAAAACTGACAATGACTACCGTACACTGAAACAAATACTGGACAAAGAAAACATACAATACTACACATTTCAACTTAGAAGCGAAAAGACATTAAAGGTAGTTATGCGCGGCATTCCTACCTTTATTACTGACGACTTGACTGACAAATGATACCCGACACTGAAAATAAAGAGAATGAACGGCAAACACGGCATTCCCGCACCACTGGCACTAATCGAACTGACGAATCAGTATAAATCAATTCACAACCTACGAGACTGCTGCGGACTTACAATTAAAATAGAACCCTTACATAAACGGACAGACATAATACAGTGTCATAAATGCCAGACTTTCGGACATCACCAACGGAACTGTAACGTGAATTACAAATGTATGAAATGCGGAGACGGACATTCGACTCATCTATGTAGAAAGACCAAAACAACCCCACCAAAGTGTGCAAACTGCGGTGGTCCACACTTATCCATATCCATCAACTGTCCTAATAACCCAAACAATCCTGCAAACAAAACCACACCTCAACCTAAATACATACCAGCACCACCCCCATCAAGTAACCCATGGACACAAAGACAAAACAAGACAAAACTTAACACAGTTGACGAATTAGCACTTGCCTTAGGCAACATGCTAATAACACTACACTCGACTAACGCAACAAACGAACAAATACAACACTTCGTTACACAGACACAGGCAATAATAACACTCTACAATAAAACACATTAAACACACACACAACTGACACGCAAACAAAAAATGTGATGATGACCAACGAACGTACACACGTGACTTAAACGCACAAAAAGCGACTGACACACAGACTTTACACACACAATACACACAGGACCGCGCAAAAAAAAACACAACAACGGACGATTAAATCAGACTCAAACACTCACAACCCTGGGACATACATAACAACGGTGTGGAAATGGAGTTATCTTCGACCACAAAACAAAATTCAAGACACATGACTCGAGTTACATCAATATTACAGTGCCTTTTGATAAAGTATATTCATACAATTTAATTACAACTTTAAGGAACAAGTATGCAAATAAAATGGTATACGTGATACGTAAAAAATAAAGATTAAAAGAAAATTTGAAGTACTTCTCAATTTTAAAATTGCTCATGATGTGTTGGAGATCATTAAATAATATGCAATAGACATTTATTGTATACTATGTTATTCACAATAGTATGAAAGAGTATATAAGTTTTATTTAGCAATTTGTGTTAAAGAATTCTTCAAATTCAAAACAGTTGGGATTTTGCACTTACATCGTGTTATTTAACAGCTCGAGTTACATAACTGGTTGTCAAAAAGTTTTATTATCAGTACAATATTCTTACATGTTTGAGTACGCAGATGAAGTAGAGCTTTAAAAAAAGATTTTTCTTGATGAAGAAATTCAAATAAACGTAAAATAAAACCCGGAACCAACTTCGAAAACACACGAGACGCTATAAAGGTATACCTCCAATTGACGCCATCTTGGCAACGATAGTGGCGCCACCACCGGTAATGTTAATTCCCAATATTTTGGGCGTAATACTGCAGGTTATACACCCAATTCTCCTGAGAATTAAAAATATACTCTTCATAAGGAATAGTATATTGATCTACAAGTTTAAAAGTGATAGTTTTTCAGTGAGTGTAGATGTTTGAATTCACGAGTGACCGCAGCTCACGAGAGGATCGAATTTATACGAACATGGAAATTCACTTTTCTAACGTGTAGATCATGCTATTTTTTCGTGTAGAAAATAACGCTAATATAAAAATTAAATTATGGGTGTCGAAGAATAATATGTTATCAAGGCATGTATGTCGAGCATTTGTTGACATAGTAACAAAACATATGAGCAAGCATATAATTTGTGAAAAAACCTTAATCTGAAATGAATCAATCAAACCAAAATAATGAAGAAATTGGTATCAGAAACAGAGTCAAGTTAATTATCTAAAAAGTCCAAAGCAAAGTACGAGAAAAATTACAAACAGTTATGTGTCTGGAGAAATGAAAAAATGAGCAAGGGGCAAATGAAGATATTCTAAATGCGTACTTTTTTGAAAAGGTTTGTTTTAATTGAGGCCACTAGATGCAAAATTGTGTATATGCATGAAATTTAAAAAATGAGTTTATTACACCGTTAAATTGGTTACAATTACTTTTATATGATTTGAGATAGGTTACGGATGCAAAAATTTGTTTTTAATGAAAAAAACTGCTTTAAAATCTAATAGTATATGCAAAACTCTGTATTTGTTTTGACAATTCGGATGCAAAAAATATGTGAAATTCAACCTATGATAACGCATGGTTAGCTAAGAAAGCACCTAAACACATCAAAACTGTGCAAATTATCTTCTCGATAGTTGGACATTCTTTTCTCTTTACCATCGAATCGAGTTTTTGGACTCATCGAAAAGCAGATAAGAAAAATCAATATACCTAATTATCTGCAAAGAAGAATACGAAGCCATTATCAAAAATAATCCGACAATAAGAAAATGAGAGATGGAAAATTTTCGATTGAAAATAAGAGACCAAGAAATTTACAAAACGTCCAGGTCAATGGCATTTTAAATTTAATCCTACAAAAAGATTAATATTCACTAAAAGCTGTAATTCGGTTAGGTACATTACCTTTCAGATCTTTATAAGACAAGGTTATTTTGAGAAAGAATAAAAAGTTCGATCAGTTCAAAGCAAAACTATTAGTACCTATTCAAAATAAACTTAAAGGAGATAAATCGACAATAGCCACTCTGTTGAAGAAGCATTATGGAATTGATTGAAGGCAAAATCCAAAGCTGTCATTTTATGAGATTATTGATCAATGTACGTCAGCAATTAATGAAGAAGCAATTGAAGAAAACGAAGTGGAGAATAATTTCTTTGAGTACGGCAGTGACATAGACTTACGAATTTGTCTTACTACCATATTTTTGTTCTACCTCCTATTAATGTATAATAAAATGTTAGTCAACTGAATTATGTTGAATTTTTAATCATCTTACTTATATAAAAACGTAACGTCGGCTGCAAAACTTTGTATATGATATTTTTAAACTGAAATTAGTTCCTTTTTACTTCATAAATTTGGACATTATTCTACCTTTTGGTTCGGAAAAATCAGCTCTATCTATTAATAAAAAGGCTGTTACAGAATTCTATTTATTATACTGCAAAACAGTTTTTGCAATTGTCTCTGAATGAGGTGGATGCCATATACAAAGTGTTGCATCCACTGGCCTTATATATAAGATTTATTAGCACTGATTTTTAAATATTCTTATGTGAAAACTCTTAAAGCTTCAACACTATGGTCAGTGTACTCGACGTTGAGAAGTATTCTACAAATAAATGAAAATGTAAATATTTCTACATATAAAAAATTACTGGCTCACCTGAAACGTAAAAATAATTGTTATGTGGCAAAAAAATCGAGATTTTATCGATGGATAATGTGAAGGAGCTTTTAGAAAATTTTCCTGATGTCAGATTTCTACTTATGAAGGTGGTGTCGGTAATTGCGTTGGACGGAGCCTGTCGGGCGGAAGAATTACGTTTACTAAAAGTGGATGATGTAGAAGATTGCGGGCATATTTTGGTCATAACATTACATGATACGAAATCAAAGAAAAAACGAGTCGTTACAATTACATCGGAAGATGGAATAAAATGTGGACCATCGCACTTCAAAATCAATTTATGTTTTATAGTCAGGGCAAGTGCACAAAGCAACCAATTGATATAAACAACTTCTACAATTTACCAAAGAAAATTGCTGCGTAGTTAGGGCTACCGGAGTCAAACAGCTTCACAGGCCATTGTTTTTGAAGAACAATAGAGACCTTTTTGGCCGACAGTGGAGCCGACATCCAAGCTTTGAAGAGACACGGCGGCTGGTGTAGTAGTGCTGTTGCAAAAGCCTATGTCGAGGATAGTATCGAAAATAAAGTAAAAATTTCAATAAAAATTTTTAGTAGTTCGTCTGAAGCGCTATTTCGACCTCCGAAACGTCAACATTAGCAGTAGCAGCAAGCCAAGTAATAAACTCTAATTTGTCAGTATCTGCGTTGTGATCAGTTTCCTCAACTTCTGTTGTAATATTTAATAATTTGACAAATTATTCATTTACAATTTACGCTAATAAATAAAATGAATGAAAACAACTAACTGAAATCGTGAAGAAAAGTGTTGCTAACGAGAAAAATCACACTTTCCTTCACGATTTTTGATTAAACAATGTGTCACTTTTCTATCAACTACACGAAAAAATAATTATCTGAGTTTAAATAACCATAAATTACGAAATGAGATGGATAATTTAAGCAACAATGTTTATAATTTCAATACATTTTTGACATCAAAAAGACATATCTTGATTATTTATGTAAAGTTACAATCGTATTGCATGGAGTAATCTCGTGATAAATTTAAGTGTAAACGAACGTTTGCATAATTAATTAGCAGAACGCCGGTTATTAAAGATCGCACACGGTATGGTAACCACTGATTAGAGGATACATGAGAAACGAGGTCGTAACAAATAAAGGTGACCAACATATTCATGGTCGATCTAAAGAAATTAAGTGGCTAAAGGACGCTGATTGACGAACTCGTGCGGTGGTTTTCTTGTAAGACAGTTCGGGGCAACCTAAAATTGGTGAGGGTCGCTTAGTAATGGATGTTAAAATAATAAACGGAATGCAAAATATCGACATCAAGTATAACCAAGGAGAACGATTATATTATCAGTTATGTATGGGACAAGGTTATGCATAACATTTTAAAGTATTTCCATATTTAAATATTCCTTGTATTTAAGTAAAACTTGTGTATCATTATATGCAAATAAATAACTACAATTATGTTTTTGATCACGTTATTAACACGCGCTTGTTGTTACTATGGCTCCGCTCTAAGCGCTAGTGTTATCACTAGAGCTGAGGATGTTTGCGGTATAACCATGGTTATATCATATAACCATATTAATTTACTATGGTTACATGATATAACCATGGTTATACCGCAAACATCCTCAGCTCTAGATCACGTAAAATATAAATTTGGATTCTTTTATTTGGAAGGGTAGATAATGAATAATACGAGGGCGACACTGAAATTTTTAGAAAATCAAAGGATTAGTTAAAAAAAAAATTAAATGATTTTTTTTTTCTGTGACGGGAATAAAGTTTGACACTTTATCCCTCTTGACAGGTAAAAAAATATCACTTTCTATGAAATTATTTTTTCCCCGGGAAAAAAATGAGTACTTCTTTCCCGGATATGTGTACAGATGAGTAAGAACACGGAGATATTTAATTTTTAATATTTTATTATACAAAAAGTTACATTTCCTTAATGTCAAAAGTACAGTTGTTAAATGTGCATTGCATGAAGGACATATTCGATGAACGATTCAAAATGGAATTATCTCGAGTTGAAATCATATTTTCTGCCATGGACAGAACTGCCGATGATGTATCTGGTCGCAAATTGTGTCTTATTTCATCTAATGCACTTTCCAAACACTTTATTAGCTATTTTGTTAAAAATTACTTTAAAGGTTTCCTTAGCAACGCAGGTCCATTGTTGCTATAAGTATAACAGCCTTCCAGTTTAAAACTTTAAATTTCACATCGATTGAATTTTTGACTTGAATATGTTTATATGTTTTTTCAATATTAAATCGTCGTTTTTCCCGTCACAGAAAGAAAATGGTGTATTATACATGGGTAAACACATTAGATTTTAGCTCTCGGTATTTTGTCTCTCGATGTGAAGCGGAAAGAGACAAAACCTCACAACTTCGAGGTAAAATCGAATACTTTGTCCCCATGTATAATAAATAACTATTATTGTTTCTCATCAATACATTTGGACGTTCCATGAAACCAGTCCCTGAAGCCAATGATGCCGTTCTTCCTGAGGCATTCCAGAAACCAGATTTTTATAATGTTCCACTGCTACATTTCATGACATAAAAGTGATTCCACGCATTTTATCTTGAGTTTTTGGAAACAAAAAGATATCACAAGGTGCTAGATCAGGGCTGTATGATGGAGGGTCCATGGTGCAGACGTTTAGTTCATCCAAATACTCAAATACTTTGCCTTAAGCGATGATGTCTTCTTTTGGGCGTTTTTCACGAACTTTTTCGAAAATTTTACTATAGCTGTACGTGTATCTTCTAATGCTATAGTACCACAATATGGCCCGTTTTCGAAAAAAAAAAACATTCTCTTACCAGCACTGTGAATTCGTCGGACTTTCGTGGGCTTAAATTCTGTTCGAAAAACCTATTAAGCCGAGTGACATTTCTTTTCAGGATCATAACAATAAATCCATGATTCATTACCAGTAACGATATTCTAAACCAAATTCGAAGTGCCGGCTTGGAATTTTTCCAGAGACTTCCTGCACCATTCAATGCGTTGTTCTTTTTGATTGGGAGTCCGTTGATGTTCATCGACAACAAGTTTTCTCACATCTAACTGTTTATATAATGTTGTGGATTTGACTCGTACCAATGTCCAATGTCGTTCAAATAAATTTATATGATGTCAGTCGGTCTTCGCAAGCATTGCTCAAACAGCGGAAATATTCTCATCACTAACAACAGTTTTTGGAGGACCTACATCATCACTAAGAAAAAATTGATCTCTTTTGAATTCGTTGTACCAATTATAAATTGTTGCCTTAGAAGGGACTTCTTCTCCAAATGCATTTCTAAGCCGATCTTCACATTGCTTAGGCGTTAATGACGATTTAGGATCATAACAGATTATATCCCGGAAATGTTCTTCAGTCAAATTCATTTTTGGATAAACCCGAAGTCTTTGAATTATCATAAAACATTAAAAAGTAGCTGTCAAATAAAAACAAATTTAATTTTGTTTAGAACTTGGTCATTCTAGATTTTTCAGTGTTCCCCTAGTACGAGGCATTAATACATATTTACGTAATTTTAAAATGTACGTGGGTGTGACGGACGAGTGACTTTTAAATCAAATATTTACTATAGGGTAAAAAACATATTTTATTTTTCAACACAAAACCAATCGAATTCTACACACTTAACCCAGCGATTTTCAAATTTTTTAAGCTGCTCAAAAGGCAATCATTGGAAAATAGGCCTTCTTCATTGCGGCTTACCTCATTTCTCCTGAATCTCTTTCCGCCGCAAGCCTTGTTTCAAGTCTAGCAACTATTTTGTATGAAACAGCATTCGTATGCTAATTCGATAAATTTAGCGGATGAATGAGAGGACGTGTTATCCTGATCGAACGAAAACTTATCTGACAAATTTTGGCAAAATTTTGACAATAGTAGGCTTCTAAAACAAGGCCGAAGTTAGTAAAATACTCATCATGGTAAAAGTACTGCCAACTTTTGAAAAATCACACTCTCGTCAAGTCACCCTCGTATTATTGGAACGATTTGAAAGCAAACGTCTAAAAAAATCATTTATGGATATTATTACGTATAAACTGCCTCCAAGATATTTAAATTGAATGAGTAGCAATGTTCATTAATTATATCATTAAAACTGTGTCTTATTTACTCTATGCACCTACATTATAGCGTTAATAACACATGTATTGAATACTGACTGCATATATGAACAGGTTGTTTCAGAAAAGACTCGTGAATATTTTATATTGCGTTTTAGAAAGGTTATAATTTCGCAATATTAAGATGATTATTTTCTACGAATTATGCAGGGGCTATGGTAATAAGTATGGGAAATCGTTGTGAGACTATTCTTAAAAATAATGGAGAATGAATGCTATATTAAATATTAGCGAAAACCCGGCATGCGTTGCTACGCCCCTCAAGTATACATTTTTTTTGGTCTGATTCTGTAAATAGTATTTGAAAGAACATTTATTTAATCGAATAAAATAGTATTTTATTGAGTTTTTATTAATTTTATTGAGCAGCTGTTCGCGAATTAAGGATGTGGGAATATAGAGAAATTGAAAGATATTCACATATTTTTAATTCCCCTGGTCGCACCACGTGGGGGTCACTTTTCATGACACCCGCCCATGAAATTTCTTATCATACTAGATCTAGATATTCGATCTGGTATGATATGATGTTATTATATTTCATCTCCCTCCGTTGTATTTTGATTTTTCATTCTTTCATTGAAGTGCTTTGGGATGCACTATAGTTTTTTCGTCTTGAGCAAAAATAAATAATTTTATGCATTGTCCTACTTGTGCGCATGCAACATATAATTGACTATGTGAAAAAGCATGGATTTTCCAGATTCAAACAGCATACATCAAGCGTTTGACCTTGAGGGGTGTCTATAATTAATTGCTGGTACTTTTTTGTTAATTGTTTCGTCTAAATATAGGAAAAATAAAGAAACAAAGTAAGTGAGAATATATATAAGAAGATAAGAATTCTTTCTTATCACTTACTTTGTTTCTTTATTTCTTGAAGTTCATGTTCAGAAATATGAACGACAAAATTCTATTCGGCGCGCGCCAATTTGGCACCAAGCTCTCGATGTAATAAATGTAGACAGGCAAACTGGACACCAGGCAGATCAGGTACCTTTTCAAAGCGACCTTTGAGACAGGCGAATTCAGCACTTTCTAATGTTGGACAACCTCTAATGTCAATCTCTTTATTTCAATTTAAAATTATTTTTAGCTATATCTATTTAAGTATCCTTAGATAAGCTACGCTTTAGAATGTAACGGTGCAAATGGTCAAGGATATAATTAAAAACAAGATGTAATAATAATCATTACTAACATTACCAACATTAACTAATAGTTATTTATGTACCTAGGTTCGTAAGTACAGTTTTATGGTCGAGAATACAATTGCAAACCGAGACCCGTAGGGTCGATGTTTGCATGTATTCGAGACCATGAAAGTGTACTGTACGAACCTGGTGCATATGATATTTTTCGTCATACCTACGTTATTTTTAAATAGACGAATTTGAATGATTTTCCACTTTACTTTTACTATATGTATTACTAATTTTTTGCAGGTTGTTATGATTATGGGAATTGCTGGGGCTTGTAGGAAAGATGAACTAGTTAAAATGAAAATTCAAGATGTGGAAAATAAAAATGATGTAATAATAATTAAAATACCGGATACTAAAAATGGATTAAAACGTTCTTTTACAATTATTGCGAAGGAAGAATATCCAATTAATTTTATGCTAATTATTAAAAAATACATTGGTCTGAGATTAGAAAATATTATCAATGATAGATTTTTCTTAAAGTACAGTTTTGGTAAATGTCGAAATCAGCCTGTAGGAAAAAACGCTCTCGCAAAAATTCCTAGCCAAATAGCAAAATACTTGTCGTTGGAGAACCCCACTACCTACACCGGACATTCCTTTCGAAGGACCTCGGCAACATTATTAGCCGATTCAGGAATTGATGTTCTTGGTCTGAAAAGACACGGCGGATGGAAATCTTCTACCGTGGCAAAAAGCTATGTTTCCGATTCAATGATAAATAAAGTACAGATAGCTGACCGAATTTTATATAAACAAAATATTACAAAGGCCGTTTGCTCAACTGTGATACAGAAAAATGAGAAGAAAGTTGATGATTCCATTAGGAATCCAACCATTAATAATGTTGACATTATTGAAAATATAAACTTGCCTAGTAAGAAAGAAGACTCTATTGTTCAGATAGCTAATTGTTCTAATTGTTCGTTTACATTTAATATTACAAAATCATAAGTTTTTGTACAAGATTCTATTTTTCCTAGTTATATTAATTAATCATGTTTGAAATAAATTTGTCATAAATTTTCTAATATTGCTATTATTTCCCTAGGGTCGTAATAAATATTACAGCCCGCTACCATAGCAACTGTCAATACGGTATGTAAAGTGTCACTTACGTTTCAAAAAAAGGTGTCATAATTATTTACTTACGCAGAAGGTGTGACGAAAAATTTTTTTTTAATAAAAAGTGCCTACTATGAATTTTTAATTTTGACAAGAAAGATAACTGTTTGCATTAATTCAGCACCTCATAACTTCTTAGTTTGTTTATTAACAAACTAGTAATAAAGTGCGCAATTGGCTAATCTAAAGTGCTCAATTGGACGGTCTCCGTTTGGTCCTTGGTGCTCAATTGGTGTGACCGGCAACGGTATACATTTCTACCTGGGTGTAATAAAGTGCTCAATTGGTGCCCGTCCATTCTATTATCGAATGTATGTTATAATACAGGTGATTACATTTGCCCGTAATTGGATTCGTTTGCATTATATTGAAATGGTATCCATAAAAATATTTATAGGTACCACCAAAAAATTACTGTAAGGCATCGTAGGATCAATGTGCTTCAGCGACAAGTTGAATCGTATCATTCCGTCAATGAATAATAATGTCACGCATATTAAACTTATTTCTCACCATAACAATGGGCACTTCATCAGTAGTTGGTGCGTTATAGCGTCTGGCATTCCCTCTGGCTAGTATTTTGTCAGTTAATGAAACCCGTTTTCATAACTTCGAGAAGTTCACTTTACCGAATTGGCATCTCTGGAGAGTTTCTCGAAATTTGTACCGCAGGCTCATTGTCAGCTTATCCTTTTCGATAAGTATAAACTTATTCAGCAGCTTATTCTGTGTCTTTGTAGTTACGTCAAAGCGCATTTATTAAATTGATGAGAGGTCATCCTGGTCACTTCGTTACAATGACAAAGTATATTTACCGCACACATCAAGCGATTGATTTTAACTCGAGGAATATTTATTTGTTTAGTTATACTTGTATTTTACAGAAACCAACACTAACAAACAATAAACAATAACAGTAAACAACAATATACCAAAATTTCATGGTAATCGGATAAACGGTATAAGAGCCTACACGGAACGAACAGACACAGATTCATTCCCATTATTTATATTAGATTAACGTATTAGAATATAAGATGTACTTTGTAACAATATACATATCTATTTTGTCGATTAGCCTTTTTTGGTAAAAATATTAGCCCGCGCTTTATCATATAGACGTAATTTGAGAACAGCAATATATTTTCGAAATACTTTCTAAATTTGATAACTATATTAAAACCGGTTATATTGTAGACAATAAGGAAGATCCATTGTTGACTTAGGCATTCAATAATTCATCTACAATTGATTAAAGAAAACAATATGCGTCTCTTCTAAGTATTTTGTTATAAAGGTTAAAAGTAATCGATTCATATTAAGAGAAGTATGTTTGGTTTGGCTGTGGTAATATGTTCATAAATAAAACTGACAAATTTTCTATATTATTTATACAAACAAACAGAAACTGTAAGTTAAATTAAACATCTCCACGAAATGATAGATATTAATACCACATGTTTGATATTAATATTTGATGAGATCACGCGTCATCGATATTTTTGCGTATATATTTCCCTTCATCAGTACACATTCGTGGTGAAATAGAAGAGTAATGAATAAAATTAAATCATTAAAGTTAGGATCAAATGTGGGTATATTAGTATATAGTTTTAGAGCGGTTTGATTTACGAGAGCAATTCAAATTTAATCTGGATTTTACTTTCTTCTGAATATAATTGAAGAGACTGCAAAGCGGTTTTACGTTCATCGAAGTAGGTATGTTAGCGAACGTTATAAACAACAGCAACTTGTGCAAATTGTTTCAATGGTATCAGTTGTATTAGCAATGGCGTGTCACAATGTGTCAAATTTTGTTGCACAACTAATATTTATAGATTTCATAAACCGTTTGAAGAAGAATGTTATCACTTAGAACAGTTCTTGAGTGGCGTAAATCCTTCCAGGACGGTCGTCAATGCGTGTCAAACTTGCCGCATAGTGCCCATCCAGCTGAGCAATTGAGAAATGTATGTGAAGGAAATTGCTGTAAATATTAGTGTTGGTACTGTTCAAGTTATTGTCCACGATAAGGTTAAAGTTAGCACCAGGTTGGTTACAAAACAACTTTCCGCGGAACAACAGCAGAAACCACTTCAGGTTTGCAGAGAACTCCAGCTTCGCCACGAGTATAAAGGCGATAGCTTTTTGTCACATATCATAACTGAGTTGACTTGGATACACCATTATATCCCAGAAAGCAAAAATGTTAGCATGGAATAGCGCCACTTAAGTTCACCCCACCCAAAAAATTTAAAACACAACCATCGGCTGGCAAAGTAACGACAATTGTATTCTTGAGACGTTATTGGACTAATTTACGTCGACTTTCTTGAAGAAAGAACAACGATTCATTCAGCTTGTCACAGTGAGCTTCTTGGAAGGGTTAGGTCCAGGTGGCCATACGAACAAGAAGACGTGGTCTCTGAAGCAAGGGCGATATTCCCCTACACGATATCCCTCGCTCACGTACAGTCCATCGAACCGAACAATACATTGGCTAAATTGGATTGAGCAGTTACAAAGCGGATGCTCCGAGTACTCTACCTACTACTGAAACAATTAACCTTACTTCTGGTTTGGGAGAAAGATTTTTCAGTATTTTGGACCAATATAAAGATAAAATTCACCAGGTTGTTGCACTAAACAGTATTACAGAAACGAAGGGCTGCAACAGATCTCGAGCTATCAAAGTGGAAATAGAATTACCTGCCAGAGACCAAACTGTCATTGTGTCGAGTTATCTTTTTGCAGGTATTATTGCAGCATCTATATATGCAGATTTACCTTATGATGATCTCAAACATTTTATTGGTAATTTGCAATCCAAGATAGCCTGTTGGAGTGATCAGTGAGATTACTACAGAGAGTCTTCCAAGACAAGAACATCAAATGTTTGGTATTTTGTTTCACCGGACAGGGCAAGGATTCCTTGAAATTTTTCAAATGTCTCAAAAACAACGAGGATCCGAATTTTAAGCCTGCTATAATAACAGATCCCAAACGAAGAACTGTGTTCATATTGGCCTCACATGGTACCGAGCACGAACCCAAACTTGCTGCTCTATTGCATTGTTCTATGTGGACGCAATATACGCCTCTAGTGACATTTTGCAAGAAAACCGAGAAGTTATTAAGGTTTTTCCCATTAAGTTGGATCACCCAAGTTCTTGTCACTTGTTTTTCGTTGGAATCTCAAGCTAAAGTTACATACGTAGATCAGTTTACTGAAACAAGTGCCTGCAAATTTATACATGATTTGGGAATTGACCTGGTATTCTTAGATGGAAATTTTGCCACTAAAATTATGAAGAATGCTATCTATCTATCTATCTATCTATCTATCGATCTATCATGCCTAAAAGTTATGTACATTGGTGGATTACGTTTATCTCAAGCAAATTTCTCACGAATAGCAAAGGCGTAAATGTAATATGCTCATATGGTTGTTTAGAAATGGAAACGATATCAACAATAACAGAAGAAGTTTTCTACAACAAGGATAAATTAAGTTCTGTGGGACAATTGAATCACGGCGTAACACTTCGTATAGTGGACACCATCACAAGACAACCACTATCGCGTCATAAATGCGGTGAACTTTTAGTTAAAACTGCAGGAATTATTTTGGAATATTATGGCGATCAAAACGCAACCAATAGAGCATTTAGTCGAGGTTACTGTTACAGGCGATGTCGTTCAATACGATAGAGATAAATTTCTCTACATAAGAGGACGAGAGAGTTATGATATTAAAAGGGGAAGGTCAGGTTTTTTCATCAATGGAGATAGAAGATGTGATTAAACTTCACCCGACAGTAGCTGATGTTGCTGTATTTTCAATAGCCAATGAGATAATAGCCTGTAAGCCATTGTAAAGAAAGCTGGACATGAATTGAATTCGTCTATAATAATGGTGAATGTCAACGACATGCTCCTTCCGCACAAATATCCGACAAAAGTTAATTTCTTCGAAATTTTTTCCTAAGATACTACATGGCGAAGTGAAAAAGTATATTTTAAAGGAAACATTATGAAGCTCATACGAGAAGACCCCCTATAGTGCGTATTTGGCCCCAAGTAACTATCATCTCTTTGGCCCACTCAGAAAGTTCTTGAGAGGTAAGCGATTTGCCTCTAATGAGAAAGTCAAGGATTCGGTGCAAAAATGGCTACGTGGTCAACCGAAAGAATTTTTTCGACGGGAAAACAGAAGCTAGCGGAATGATGGGACAAATATATTTTAAACTGGGTTTGTTACTTAGAAAAATAATTTATGTATATATAATATTATTTTGTAGTTAGTATCGACCAGAACAAAATAAAATGTAGGTCAAATTTGAATCACTCCAATAGTATTTTTGATGCAAATAAAATTTAAAACAACAAATTACCTATCAATTATAACGTTTAGATTTTGCATAGTTCGGATGTTAGTGTTATTAAATTATCCTGTTTAAGTGTCGGCGAGAATTTCAAACTAACATTCATTTTATATCGTTCTTATTTGTAAGCACTATGTATGTAACTACATATGTGTGTAAGCAAGAAGTTTTATGGTTTCCAAGAAAAACATAAATAAATATAAATTAATTGGATATTCGTTAGTATCTATTAAATTATTGTCTTAAAATTGCCACCATTAAATATTTTATGTCAGAACGCACAAATTTTACTTAATTAAAGGAGAAATGTGTTTTCGATTCACAGATTGTTTTATTGGAAAATTCTTTTTAAATTAACGCAGAAGTACGACAGGTGTTCATGCTTGTAAAAAGTTAACTTTCCCTACATTTACATGTGCATATAAAGTACAGTCCGTTCCATAAACAAATGATTAATTGAGGCTGCAATTTTGAACATTTCAGGGCGATGATTGCATTTACATTAGGTAGTCTATACTATTTACATTTATAAAAATGACTGTAGAAATTAACAATTCCTTATTCCTTTGAGGTCTGATAACATATCTTTTACACAGTTTAATCATACAGTCAGTATTTTAATGGCATATAAAGAATCAATAACTTAGCGTACAAAACTGAAATACATACGAAATGACAGAACAGAAGAGAAGAAGGGTCAACGTTGAGACGAATTACAAGATAGAGGCCATATGGAACACGAACAAGAGGTAGGCCAAAAATTAGGTAGGAGGACCAAGTAGTGGATTATATCAAAGACCTGTGGACCGTATCAGGGACAGCACTAATGTTAAATAGAGAAAAATGGCGAAAAATAGTGAAGAAGGCAAGAAACATACCTATAGACTAACAGAAAATGGAGTGACTCACCACAAAACAAGTCTTGAGTTCAAAGAGCGGTGCAATTCCAGACTAAAATGTATAGTCGTATATATATAAAACTTAACGTTCAAAACTGAAATACGTACGAGATGCTACTACGTACGAGATGCTAGTAACAAAAAGTTACTCTCCATCCGCGTGAATACACTGATTCCACTAACTTGTCCATGACTGTAAGCAGTGCTGGAAGACTTCGCGTGTTAACGTGTTCAACAGTGCCTGTGATTTGGTCTGGTTCTCTTCAATCGTCTCAAAATGGCGCCCCTTGAGCTTCATTCTCAACTTAAGAAACACGAAGAAGTCACAAAGGGCAAGATCTGTGGACTAGGGAGGGTGGAGAAGAACTGCCGTCTTCGTTGAGAGGCGTAACCAGTGATATATGGGTTGGTGTATTGTCATGGTGTACGATCCTACGCCGCATGTTGATTTCATCGGCCAGAATACGCTGATAAACGCCATACGACAAGCCAACTATGTTACAAATGTCATATATTGGTTCTCCGTCGGTCTTGCAGGATAGCATCACGTACTTTTGTCACATTTTGTGGCGTGTTTTCCGGCCATGGACGATCGGAACGCTCATCATCTCCATTTTTACGCCATCTAGCACTATAGAGCTGTACTAGCATTCCTTCGCGCGTCACATTCAAATTTCGAAAATTTCTGGGTAGGACCTAAAAGTACAAAAGATAAGATTTCAAACAATGTAAACGTTTTCACCTCCTGCATCCAGACAGAATTGCAAACGTCTATCGATTTATGCTAAAATTGGATGACGTGTCTTGCGACTAGCGATTGTCGAGAGTGTTCATGTCCGAGCAACTAGACGGAGAACCGGAGAATCTAATCTCTCCTATCGAACAGGGTACCGAGACGGGATGGCTACCACGCCTAAACTCGTTTCAAGATCTTCTGGACGTTTAGGGTACCTAGACTATACAGCCTATTATTTTATTGGTTAAATATTTTCTCGTCCGAGAATAAGGCCATAACGACTTAACAATATCTTCACTGTTTTGGATGTTATGACCTTCAGGGCTAGTATTAAAAGATGGTGTTTGCCCCTTCTATATGCGATGTTCATTTTACAGGACAAGATTGATTGCTTTCGCAGTGAATTTTTTCTGAATTTATTATATCTTACAATTTAAATTTACAGGATAATCTGTTTTTGTATTTCACTACATAACATTGATTTGAATGTTTATATGCAGTAATATGTAACATTAGTAGGAAGAATGACATTTGCAAAAGAGAAGATGTGGGAAGGCGAATGCATAAATAAAATTAACCTATTTTTAGGATAATTATTAAACGTATCTTCTGCGTCATAACATTAATGTAAACTAAGCGTTGTAAATTAATTTCATTCATTTCCACTACAAATATTTTTCCTTAATACTTCTACTAGGAAGTTAGAATGAATAGGCGACAATTTATATTACACGAGTTTTATATAAAGGTCATTTCATTATAAGTATGCATCGGTATTTCGCGTGGATCTTGTGCCGACCTTGTACTTATTGAAAAATTTAAAAAATCGACTAATACGTAATACACATATATTGTCATTTGGCGTAGCTCTTACATTAGCTAAGAATTCCTATTAATGCATAACAACACAAGGACGCATGTTGCACGCGCTTTAAATAAATTGCTCAGTAGTTGATTTTCGATGACAGTATTAATTTAAATTGACTATTGTTAAATGATATATCAATTAATCAATTGGCAGAGAATTAAATGCGCAAACAGTTTGGTAATATACATATACATCAGTCAACTACTAGATCTACCGTATTTTTTTAAATAAAACGAATCTAAACTTTGAGCATATTTACGAGGAGGTATTGATAAATTCTTAGCCTACAATTGAAACAGTTTAAAGTTGGGAATATTTTATTATTCAACATAGTCTTACCTTAAATCAATACACTTAATATAGCGATCCCGTAATACTTTAATCCTCCCAAAAAAAGATTCTTCTTGGTCTGCAAGGCAGCCCTCCTCAGCTTCTATTACCTCTTCGTTACATCAAAATTCTTTTAAACTTTTTTTCAATCCAGGGATCAGATAATAGTTTGAGGGGGTAAGTCTGTGGAACAGGGCAGGTGTTCCAACAATTCGAATCCTAGATCCCGATTTGTATTGGATTCAAGCGGTAATTGGATGATTTGTGTGCAGGGGCATTGTTCTGCAAAAACAACACATCTTTCGCTAACATGCCACGTCTTGTTTTCCCTTCTCTCAGTGTGGTTAGTAATTTAGAGCGAGAATCTTCAGTGATGATCTGATGCTTTTTTAGACAATCGATCAAAATTATTCCACGGATATTCCAAAAAACTGAAGCGAGGACTTTTGAACTCGAAACTTCTTAGGCTTTGGAGAAGGATGCTCCATCGCTCGATCGCTCGCTGTTTTGTTTCTGGGTTGTAAAAATGTACCCATGTTTCATCCTAGCCACCAAGACGGTTCCAAAAATCTCCATCTCCTTCAAAACGCACAGATTAACCGTGATGCTTGCACTTTTGCTCGTTTGTGTTCGGCGTTCAAACATTTTGCAAAAATTTTTCTCATATCTAAATTGACGCGAACTATATGATGGACGCGTTCATATGAAATGTTTAGTGCCTCAGCCATATGTTTCAGCCCAATTCGACGGTCTGATAATATTATGTCCTGAACCGCGTCAATATTTTCGGGGGTGGACACTGAAATCGCTGTTCCTGGTCGCCTCTCATCTTCCACGGAAAGTTTTCCTCTTTTAAATGACGCAATCCAATTTTTGACAGTCGCATATGATGGGCATTGATCCCCAAGTGTGTTAAGCACATCTTCGTAAATTTCCTTACCACTTAACCTCTTGAAATACAAGTATTTGATGATGCCTCGATACCCCAATTGATTTTTACATTTGTTTTCAAAATTTACTGCACAGTAATACTACAACTTCTTGACGTAAGATTTTACAGTGACACTTTCAATTACCAGTATTAAAAGCTTAGGGAAAAAATATAATAACGAAGGAACTTTTGCGATAGAACCAATTTTTCAAAAACAATTAATATATGCATGTGAATCATGCGATGGGCATTAAATATACGGTAGGTCAACAAAACAAAAGATTTCTTTAACGCCAATAGATTTTTTAACTTCAGAAGTTACGCTAATTACTCTAACAGATAAATCCTACATCCATTTTATCAATAAATTAATTTATTTTATGGTTTGGTACACATTATATACATTTAACATGCCTTTTGTTGGATTAATAAATTATGAAATATTTAAATATAAAAATGTTAATTGTTATACTATATACCGTATATATTTCCTATTTATTGTCAGCATGAGAGACTTACAGGGCTCACAGTCGGTTCGTGAGCAAACAAGATAACTAATGTTAAGTTTATATTTTAATTAAAATGGTCTCGGGTTTAAATCTGGATTGCCAGCAAGATAAGCAGTGCGCTAGATAGAGGAGCAGGTTGCAACCCGCTCCAGATGAAGACGAATGAGATTTCGTTGAAACGTCGAGATAGAGGTTCTTCTCAGAACCAAATTCACACGCAGAACTATGCCCGAGAAACCACTTCGACATATATAAATATGTATATATATATATATATATATATATATATATATATATATATTGAGGCATTGCAAGAAGGATTCTTTCTCTGAAAGAAACAAAGAATATGTAACCATAATATTTATACCATAATGTTTATATCTACTTTGTACTTTAATATCAAGAAGGGGAAAGATTGATTCAAAGAATAAATACGTTATTTTGACGACAAATTTACCTTGAAATAATTAACTTATTTTTCTAATTTTTTTATTATGTTTATATTCATTTTTCTTTCAAATACATATTTAACGCGTGTTTATTCAAACAAATGTAACGTATTTATTTTCAAATGCATTTGAACGATGAAGCCCCGCCCACAATTTCAACGGTGCAATAACCCGAGAATAAACCGATATTGACGGAGTGTTTGTAAACACATAAAACATATGTTATTCAACTAAAATTATCTTATAAATCAAATTGTAATTTTTTCAACTGTTTTATACTGTAAAATTGTCTAATTTAATAATATTAACAAATTTAATGCAAGTAAAGAATAGGGCGATTTAGCGGAAAGTTATGCAATTAAAAACAAGTGAAAAAGCAAGCGTCGGTAATTAGTCGTCACAGTGAGAGGTCACTTTTTTTTGTGCTCCGTAATAATTAAAATAATTTGGCGAAATTATTAAGTGAAAAAGATTTTTAATAATACAAAACGTTACACCTACCTACAAACTACCTGTGGACAAAATTTAACAGCTGCCGACCAAATAGTCCGAGAGTTACGAATTTTTAAAGTTTTACCCGCCATAAAAAATCTCACCGTAGCTTGACCAACATCATTGAACGATCGAGATCGGTCATTCGCTCTAGACGCAGTCGGACTTGGAGATTTCAACGAATTTCAAGTTATCCCGAGGGACCGTAGCAGAAATATTCTCCAGTTTCCCGTTGTGAAGACGTCTCCAGAACACAGGCGCAGGAAGCAACGGAGGTTATATCCGAAGATTCAGGTTTTTGCTAATTTTAACAAAAATTTCCCGCGCCATTTTTACTTGCGCATGTACGTTTCTAGAACTTTACTTTGTTTATTCCATAACTAACTATTTACATTACTTTCACCGATATTTTACCACTGTAATCTTTAGTCAACTTATTTAAATATTGGCATCTACTATTTGTATTTTTAAAACTTGATGCTATGTAATTTTTATAAACTATTTTGCTAAGACAACACATTATTGCACCTGTCTTACACCATATTGTTATACTGTACGAATACCAACCGTTGAGTGTGTCTCCCTTAATGTTACTTGTGTGTCACGAAATTATTAATATAAATTTCTCAAACTTTGCAAAATCTTTTATCCCTAATAAAGTTAATTGTCAATATTTTACTTTGGTTTTTTTTGTAATATACTTGAGATATTGTTCCGTTCCCAACTAAATAAAAACTACGTAAATAAAGTCAATGTGGAAAGAAGTGAACCTACCTCAACCCTGAAGAGAAAACAAGAAGCTAGCCGAAGATAATAAAAAACAGATAAGTATATATGAGCCCGATTTGAATTTTACATGACTTTTTTTTATGACATTCATTCATTTTATTTTACCGTACATAGAAACATTTTTTATATATATTAACGTCATTGACATATTACATTTGTCAGCCCAACTTTTGGGGCATTGAAACATTACATTTAGAGCCCAACGTTTTGGGGCAGTTATAACCATAATAAACATTTTTATTCATTAACAACAAACCTAGTAATATAACAATATATATATATATATATATAAAACGGGTGTTCAGAAACATTCGAAGTCAGAGTAGTCCTTGAAAATATGAAGTCATGTCTGAGATAGATTGATTTTTGACAGACAACAGTTGACATTTAATAATGATTACAAATCAGATACTTAAGCAAAGATATACGATTTTTTGTTCCGAGCCCACTTGACTTCGAATGTTTCTGAACACCCGTTATATATATAAATATGTATATACAGTGTTGTCGGATAGGTGTCCCAATAGGAAAAAGATTTTTATTGTAGATTTAAGAAAAAAAAATCTTTAATAAAGTTTTTGCTTGATTGAAGATATACAAATAACACTAGACTTTTAAAATAAATATCATAGTAATGCGTAAAATAGTTGTTTTCTGCAAATTTTGAGTAACAAGTCCTTAGTTGTGAACGTAATGCATTTCACATTGTGTACGGCATGTGTTAGGTGAACTACTTGAACTACTGTCATGCAGTGTTTAATTGTCAAAATGCTTGCACAAAAAGGAAAAAAAAATATTATGGATTTCTGAAAAAGATTATTCTTAAATAAAGTTTTTGGTTAATACACAAATAAGTACAATAAGTTCTTATTAGTAATTTTTTAAGCAGAATCCTTTTATATCCATGTAATGTTTAAATTATGTTGAAAATATAATTGTCTGTAGATATTAAGTGGAAGTGCTTCAAGTTCTTCTAAAAAGAAGTTATTTAGCATATTCAAATAAGTACGTTAGTTAACAGTAGTTTTAAAAAAATACGGGCCGATAATTCTGCGGTATAGTACCGCACACCACACATTTACCTTTTTTATAATATTGCCATAATATTGCCGATTATGATTAATAATAAAATTTGGATTTGTGGCACTCCAATACCGAGAATTTTGAGACGACACATGATAATGAAGATATCATTCCTCTTTCAGAGCTACGTTTACAGCAAGTTGATGATGCATCTAATTATATTACAACTTTGCTTCAGGAAATAGAACCATTGCAGCAAATGACTCATTTTGAAATCGAGCAATGGATTACTGAGAACACTACAGATACTACAGCTTTAAATGAAGAATACTGTATCGACGATGACGAAGTTGTCAGTGAAGAAGTTGGTGACGTGGTGCTTAATTTGAAAAAAATTACATCGGAGGATGCTATATCAGCATTTAATATTTGCGTGGAATGGGCAGAGCAAAACAATGCTTCCTTAGAGGATGTTATGACACTCCAGAGGCTTAGAGGCAGCGCAGTACTGAGTAAGAAAGTCTGCACAAAACAAACACGAATCGATTTTTTTTTTAATATTACATAAAAAATGTAAATACTTAAAACTTTACAAGTGTATTGAACGAAATTATAAAAAAAAAATAAATGCTGAAAAGATCATTAATATAATTGAATGAAAAAGTTCGGTACTTGCAACAACCTCAAAATTTGCACCGAGCCCGGTTTTCATTGCGAGCAAGAATCGAGTTTTTACTGTACTTAGTTTGAAGTAAAAAATATTCTTGGCAATAGATGACTTCATTACTACTTTCCAAATACTGTAGTGATTCTTTCTAAGCGAAAGAAATACCTACAGCATTTAAAATGTAGTAATAAAGACATCTATTGCCAACTATATTACCATTATTGAGAACAATAAATTTAAATATACCGGGTAGAATGCAGTAGCTTGCAAACAATCCGCTAGAGTACTTATTACTAAAAATTTACTCATAGTAACAACCTTCTATATATGTTTGTTCTATGATGGGAATGTGGAGTGCACATTGCAAAAATAGTTCACTTATACATATTTGTTTACGAATGTTGGAAGTTTTTTTTTATGATTACAATGTCATCGTCATCAATGTAGTGTATGGAATTTAAATTGTTGTAGTTTACGTAGAATAAATGATTAAAAATAAAGGCAATGGATAGAATTAGAATTGAAAAAAAATATTAGATTTTAACAAATAGTTTACAAGTTTAATAAGAAAAATATTTAGTACACATTCAGCTATATTTCTGACGTAAAATTTTAATGTATTGTAATGTATGTTCATAAAGTTTATTTTCCGTTTACATCAATTTCGAATTGTATGTAGAAATAGCAACCAAATAAATAATTTAATAATTAAATATAGGAAAAAACACGATATTAATTTGCAAGCATGAAGGTATTTCACTTTTAAACCTTGCAATGATTTATCTTATTAATAGATAATTATATAATTAAAAAACTTTGAGAGAAGTTTAATTTAATTATTGTAATTTTAATAGTAGTCGGAACAGGTTTTAAAATAATTTTTAGAGATTAATGGAGTTTCCTTGACGTAATTCATTAAGTTCGGATTTTTAAAATTATGATGCGTTAAATACGTCAGAATAAACCCAAGTTATACAGGGCAATCCAAATTAAGTGTTCACCATTGGTAACTTTGTTATTATTGAAGATACAAGATTGTTTAAATTAGCAAACTAGTAGTACTTTTAACGCTCTTTAAGATGGAAGAATTAAAAAAAACAAATGAGCAGCGCGTTTTCGAGTTTTCCCGAAAAATATGTTTTTTTCAAATGGAAACCCCTGTATATTATATCATTTTCTGTTAGAAATTCAATTTTTAAACAAAAAATCTTATAAGAACTTTTTTACTGGGATTAAAAACACTTGAGTTATAATGTATAAACAAAAACAGCTAAATAATTTTTATAAACTTTATTTTATACATTAACATATCATTAAAAGAAAATAAAAATCACTGATTTTTTCATAGAAGATGTTCAAAAATACAACCTTGTTGTTCAATACATTTTTGAACACGTTTCTGAACTTGTCGAACTGCTTTTAGTATGGTCCTACCATCTATTTGGTTTATCTTTTCACTAACTGCAATTTTTAGGGCGTTTACGTTTTCGTACCTTTGCTTATAAATCTCTGTCTTTAAATAACCCCATAAAAAAAAATCAAGCGGTGTTAAATCTGGCGATCGGGGAGGCCACTGAATAGGACCATTTGTTCCTATCCATGAATTGTTAAAACTAGTATTTAAAATTTGATGAGTACCTCTGTAGTTGTGCGCAGGTGCGCCATCCTGCTGAAAATGCAGATTCTGTCTACTTATGAGATCAATATCGTCTAAGAAATTATTCAAAATTTCAGTCAAAAATTCTATGTACCTTTCACCAGTTAGAGTGCCCTCATAAAAGAAAGGACCAACAATCCTTGAACCAATTAAACCGCACCAAACATTAAAACTGTAACGGACTTGCGGGCGTCTTGGATGTACTAAAAGAAGATTATCCTTTGACCAGTAATGATGATTTTTTGTATTGTATATTCCAGAATTTGAGAAATTTGATTCAACGGTCCATAAAATATAACGAAAGTTGTTTACATTTTGGCGACAAAAGTTAAGATACCAGTGGCAAAAAAACATTCTTCTCTCTGGATCCCCTGGCAAGAAAACTTGAACTGGTTTGTACTTATAAAGAATGAATTTGTGTTTCTTCAGAATCCTATGCACAGTACCGTGACTCAAATCAGATTCCTTGATAATATCTAGTATGGAATTCTCACGGTTGGCCTCAAAATATGCAAGAACTAGAATTTCGGTGGCCTCGCTTATTATAAAAGTCCTTCTTGTTCTTGTTTTGGCAAAAACACTCTCATTGCTTCTAAATTTTCGGTACAGTCTCAGAAAAAATTGCTCATTTGGTTGTGTTCGGAGTGGATATAATTCAGCGTAGTGTTCTTTTGCCCTCCTAGAGGATTTTCTGCACACTAAATAAGATTCTAACATATCACACTTTTCTGCATGGGTAAAAATAATTTTTTTGTCAAATTAATAACTAGCAAAATGAAATTTATGAGTGAAAGACTAATAAAACTGTACTAATATTTGACGTTTACTAGAAAGAATTAACGTCGTTATCATAGAAACATAGAAATGCACTTGACTTAGCTGTTTTTGTTTATTCACTATAACTCAAGTATTTTTAATCCCAGTAAAAATTTTTTTATAAGATTTTTTGTTTAAAAATTGAATTTCTAACAGAAAATGATATAATATACAGGGGTTTGCATTTGAAAAAAACATATTTTTCGGGAAAACTCGAAAACGCGCTGCTCTTTTTTTTTTAATTCTTCCATCTTAAAGAGCGTTAAAAGTACTACTAGTTTGCTAATTTAAACAATCTTGTATCTTTAATAATAACAAAGTTACCAATGGTGAACACTTAATTTGGATTGCCCTGTATATTAATAAAATAACCTGCAGATTCAACAAAAATTGTCATAGAAGAATTACGATTTAATAAAATTGAATAATTATCAAATTTATTAGATTATCTGATAAAAAATTACAAGAGATATTGAGCAAATTTCTGATATCTAGTAGCTTAAGTAGTACTCGCGTTTTTCAACTATCACATTCGCCAAATTTGACATTTTTAACCAATAATTCAGTTAACAGTTCGTATTTAACATAGTTTTGTTTACATAGCATAACAAGGAAGTAGTTTTAAGTCAAAACTGGAACTTTCACGACAAAATTTTGGTGTCATGATTGATTATGATTTCGAATGTGGTTGAACAGCGAAATAATCCATTGATCGACCTTATTTGGTATTTTTTTGGATGAAACACCATTCAAGAGAAGTGTTTGCAATTGATTTGTAGAATTGCAACATGGACGCCCCACTCCTAGGGACGAATTTAGTAAAGGTCGCCCACCACCGTCTACTAATGCCAGTAATATTTAAACTGTGCGTAATGTTTGAGGGAGATTGATATGCCACTTAGCGTAAGATGGAAGCATTCTTGATCATTAAATGCACGATTTTGCATAGTTATTTGTATGTATGGAAGCTTTGCAGTTATTGGATCTGACACAACTTTAACAAGCGCAAAGGCAAGGGGGTGTCAAATGGTGCAGAAATATACTTAGAAAATTTAACTGAGCGCGTTTTAATTAAGTCTACAACTTTGTTAGTGGTGACGAAACATGGATTTGTTCGTGCAATCCCGAAAATAAACAACAATCCACAATTTGGGTCATTCAAAGCGAGCCGAAACTTACAAAAGTTGCTACGAAGCAATTGGTCGCTTGTTTCTTCAGTTCCATTGGACGTGTGGCAACCGTAACTTCTAACAAGCATAAAAAAAATTAAATGAATAATATTCGATTTTCGTCACCTGAAGCAGGCATTGAAGGATTCTAATCAATGGTTTCCGAAGTATCAGCTTCAAAGCGGAAAAAATAGCGTTGTAAGTTAGTTCGACCTTATGCAAAATTGAATTGATGCCAAAGGCGAGTGCTATTAAGAACAATAAAGTCATTTACTAAATTTTACGAGAGCGTTAAGATCGCAGAATGGGGGAAAAGGAGAGGAAATAAAAATACAAAATTATTTTTCTATTTCAATATATTCATTTTCAACCCTGATAGATTTTTCAGATCGTTCAATGAGCTTGTAGAAAAAATGCTTTATATTTGCCTGAAAAATACGCCAAAACTGCGTTCTTTACTTCATCGCTCGTAAATTTCTTCCCACGCACTTCTCTTTTCATTTTTGGAAACAGGTAAAAATCAGTCGGAGCGAGGTCTGGACTATAGGGTGGGCGATTCAAAATATCAAAGCACACTTTATACAGAACAGCCAGTGTAACACATCTCTTGTGGACGGGAGCAGTGTCGTGCAGTTTTCGTCAATTTTCCCCTTGTTTAACTTCTTTTAACCCATTCCGGGATTGAAGCGGAGTATTCTGCATTTATGGAAACGCCTTCATCTTTGTAATCTGTTAACAGAATTCCTTCTATGTTCCAAAAAACATCGCCAAGAGTTTTCTAGCTGACTGTGGCACATTAAACTTCTTGGATGGTGGTATGCCTTTTTTAAGCCACTGCATGGAGCCTTGCTTGGACTCAAGTTCGTCATGATGAACACAAGTCCAACCATCCCCAGAACCAATTTGACTCAATATACCTTCACTGTCTTCATTATAGAGGTCCAAAAACGAACAGGAGCAGTCCACGCGCTATTGTTTTTGACACTGGCCTTAGACATGCCCAGATGATAATAAATAATTTTAAAAATGATTGTATCAGACACTCCAATAATTCCTGCGAGTTGTTTCTTTTAGTCGAGCATCTTCCATTATTAATTTTTCGACTTTCGAACAATGTCTTCCAGTCATTTCTTACCTTGCTTAAACAGACTGTGCCCCTTACAAAACATAGATTTTCCCGAGTAAGGATCATCGGTTTACGGGGGTAAACCGATGATCTCTTTCAGTATGGTTTGAACAGACTTTTCTTGATTTTGAAGGAACTTTAAAACGACGCGATACCAGATTTTCTCCATATGTCAAACTTACTGCCCGATTGAATTGCTTGGTTGGCGTTAGTTCAAACACCACTGATGGAATTATGATAAACTTTTATATTTATACTAATAATGAGTCAGTGAATACGTAACGATATGAAAGAGCTCTCTCACAAAAAATCAACACCCTCCCTATTCTGCAAACTTAAAAACGCTAGCTCGTATGTTCCCTTAGATCGTTTAAACAAACATTCCTAGCAGCCCTCGTAGTTTGATCAAAAAAAAAGGTGGAAATTAATACAAAGTTTAAATAAACAATTTTACTTTCAAAATAAACGCAATTATACATATTTAATCAAATTAGATCGATATGATGGAGGGATGGGTGGTTATAAAATATTTGAAATTTTTAAGGTAACGATTTATATTTTATCATTTTTAAAGCAAATTTGTAAATATTACAAATTACTGGAATAAGTTTCATGCGAGACTGATTTTAAATAGAACATATTGTATGTATTTCAAGCACAATTACGTAATTGTTCTAGCATAACTATTTAATAGCGTTGCATATACAAGAATAAAAAAAAAAAGAATTTAAAGCTTCTGAAACTATATTTAAAGTTTTAAATATTTTAAAATGTCAAAAATTAAAAACCTAATTCCATCGGATATACGAGGCGCAATTATTTAATTCTCTAAATGCGCCTTTAAATAATGCACATAAAATAAATATATGAGGAAATTAATGGTTATGAAAACATAATTAAAGTTTTTAATATTTTAAATTTACATTATTTGAAAATTAAATTCCATCGAGGTGTGATTATTTAATTCTCGCAATGAGCCGTTAAAAATATACATATGAAATGTACTAGAAGGCTACAACCGGTTTTAAATTACCCCTTTTATATATAAACCGACCTAGATAGGGCTTCCATTTCTGAAAACTTATATTCTGAATAAATTCAAATTTTCTTTGAATTATTTTTATATCTTTATTATTTCCAATTGGTACTAATATTAATATTAAACAAAGCAAAGCGAGTGTTTATATTTCTGTGAGTGGTAGTGTATATGAGATTTAATTCCAATATTGAATCCTAAATACTATAATTAAATGCCCTACATAGTATTAGTACCCAGTAGCTCCTTCAAAGAACAATTAAATATGTCAAAATTAGAACGTATTCGATTGTATAAGGGCAACGGGTGATTCAAACATAAGATTTGTGCATGCTGCTGATATATAGAATGTTACATTCCTCGCTGCATATCTGGATACATGAAATGCTAGTTAACTCGATGCAAAAGAAGAATCAATTCCATTGTGGAGCAACTTATTATAAAAGGTAAGACATGAATTGGTCTGTTACAGAGATACAATCGAAAATGTATACAATAGTACAGCATGTGAAAATTCTCATACAAGTATTATATACTTTAAACCTCAAATTTTTCAGAAAATGTCTGTATATTTTTTTGTGTTTCATAGTAGGGACAGCATATGATCACAGTGTATTCAAGTTTACAGGTCACTAATGAGAAAAATGATACTTTTACTGATGTTATATTAGTAGGTAATGTTGTATTAGGTTGTTCGGAAAAAAATGTAATTTTTTAAAAAAATTCAAAACATGCTTTGCAAAGCATGTAAATATGTTTCTTATTTTATAGATTCAAAACGTAGCTATTCTAAAGAATATACTACGACGCTGTCAATCCATATTTTCCTGTCATCCTACAATGGATAATCCAAAACGAAGAGTTCTGGAGTTGTTATTGTATGAGTTTAGAAGGGAAAGTAATGCAATACAAGCGACACGAGGTATCTGCGGACAAGAAGGTGAAGGATCTGTTAATCTAAGAAAACTTCAGCGTGAATTTAGAAAATTTAGAAATCGAGATACTACTCTCGGAAGGAAACGCGGCTCTGGTCGTTCTTTAAAGGTGGATGAAGATGTCCTTTTGCAATTTGTTAATGAAAACCCAGTTACTACGACACCTCGATTGTCTACCCAGTTGAGGTTATCCAATTCAGTTAATCAGCAGTTAATTCTGATCTTTATTGTGTTCAGCTTAACAGAGTACAGGATATTTTGGGTGTACGGTACCCTGGGTTAGTAAACAGAAACCAGGCAATCTTCCACCAAGATAACGCAAAACCATATACTGCAGTTCAGACTCAGCAAAAAATTTTGGAGCTTGGATGGAATATTTTTTCGCACCCAGCGTATAGTCCTGATATTGCTCCTTCGGATTACCATATATTTCGTTCGATGGAACACTTTCTTAGGAACAGAAACTTCAATGAACTTCAGGAACTACAAATAGCATGGCAAGAATTTTTTGATTCCAAAGAAGTTGGCTGGTATCGTCGCGGAATACAACTGATGGCAGAAAGATGGCAAGTGGTCACTAATGCAAATAAAAATTATATAGTTAAATCTAAGTTCAAGGTTTTTGTGTAATAAAATTATTTTGAATTTTAAACAAAACGAACAACCTAATATTATGCAAAATAAAGCCTGTCATTCTAGTGGCTGGAATTTATTATTAACAATAGTATAATCAAATGTAACAGGATACGTCCTTCTAGTAAAGGTAAGTATAGTTTATTTCAAATTATAAGAATATAACTTTGAACGGCTCTACTGTAATGATTTTATTTCACCACCTGCAGCAAAAACTACCGGGCCGCTCAATACGATTATCTTTTACGCAAACAAACTGCTGAGGTCCGTAATGACAAAATTTAAGTAAATTGTAATTACTGCAATTTAGATGAAATAAAATTTAATAATAATATAAGTACCATCAGTTGTTAATTTGAATATATAGTTATTATATATAGTTAAATAGTCATTAAATTACAATTTAGATGAAATAAGTGCTTATATTTATTAAACAAAATTTAAGTAAATATAGTTAGGAGAGTAGGTATTACATCTAATATTGAGTCTATTTATCATTTATTGTTAATCTTTACTGCTGTATACATATTTGATTTTTTTTTTTTTGATAATACTGTTGTAGCATGACAGAGAAAGCATATATCAGAAGATGCAAAACAGATAATTTTCAATGTCTATCATACCCTGATGGAAGAAAATAACGAACTACAAACCCAGAACATTCAACGAACGTCGCAATTAACCAAGGTGCCTTTTGGAACAATATATAAAATACTTAAGAATAACGCAGGGCCTCGAAAGCAAAGAAGTTACAAAGGAGCACCGAGAAAAATTGAAGAGTATGAAATTGATACTATTAGGCAGCAAGTATACTCCTTCTACAGAGGAAATGTTGTATCTACACTTGACTGCTTACATAAAAGAATCAGTGATGAGCCTATAAATATTCAGTGTTCTAAAGCAACCTTGTGGCGGACGCTAAAGAAAGCTGGTTTTAAGTTTGGCACTATAGACAAACGTCGCACAATTATGGAAAGCCCGAGGTTACAGAAACTTCGATATGAATACTTAACGGCAATTAGAAAGTATAGACAGGAAGGACGATTCATATGTTATTTAGACGAGACGTGGTATGACATCCATGACACAATTTGCAAAGGTTGGGTGGATAGTTCAAGTATGTGTCAGTTGGACGCGCCGGTTTCGAGAGGGAAGAGAATAATCATTCTTCATGCTGGGTCAGAAAAAGGATGAATCGGACAGCCGCTATTATCTGCTAAAAATGTTAAATCCTCAAGTTTAGATTACCATGAAGATATGACTTCATCTTTATTTGAAGAATGGTTTTGTGACACTTTGCTGCCAAATTTACCAAAAGATAGTGTGATAATGATTCTCGACAGCAAACCAAAGTTCCTACAAAATGTAATAATAAGAAAGATATTAAAACATTTTTAGAAGCAAATGATTTATATTTTGAGGATCATTATACAAAAAACCTTCATCACCTCTATTAATTGAGGTGATGAAGACAAAATAATATTTAAAGGATTATTATGTGGATAACAGAGCCAAAGAAGCGGGACATACAATTTTGCGTTTACCACCATACCATTGCATTTTCAATCCCATTGAATGATATGGGCCCAACTGAAAAATACCATAAGACGAACAAATCAAACACCGAAATTTAGTGAAAGCAGTGTAACACACATAACAAATGCTATGGAACATATAACTGCTGTAAATTGGAAAAATGCTGTTAAACACGCAATAGCAAAGAGGACGAATATATGCGCATGTACAAAATAGTAGCACCTTTGATTATAAATTTGCAATACGATTCAGACACAGACACCGATTTGCAAGACGACTCAATCACAGATGATTTATGAAATGCGGTGACACAAAAAATTTTATTATGTATTACAAATAAATTAGCTTTATATATCTGTATGTATCCACTACACATGTTGCCACACGATTTGTAATTTTTTCTTTGTATATAAACCCAATGTACAGATATTTTATTATATACTTGAAATTAACAGCGTTTTATTATTATATTATAGGGCCCTAATTTATAGTCAATACAGCCCCTAGATTCATACGTTGTAAATAGGTAAACCGTACCCGTTCAATAATAATAATTATCATCACAGAAAGTGGTGTAATAAAAGCATTAGAGCCGTTCAAAGTTATATTCTTATAATTTGAAATAAACTATACTTTGCATTTCAAACCGGCTTAATCTAGCCTACTTATCGAATACCAATTAGATATTGATATTAGGTTTTCTTACAATCGGTTACCGAAGCAATATTTGCGAAAACTTTTACATCATCACCAAACATTAATGCTTCACAGTCGATTTGCCTTCCGAAACGTTATTGATTAAAATAACAAAAACAGCAATGATCCTAAATTAGAACTTTGCGGAACCCCATATGTGGTAGGTGACTTTTTAGAATGAAAACCATTGTATGATACACAAAATTCATGGCCTGTTAAGTAAAACTGAAATAATTGAGAAAGAAAAGGCGTTATTGTGACCAAATTTGTTATTGAGACGTAATTTTATCTAAAGAGTATCATTGACCAATATCGTCAAAAGAATTTGATAGGCCGTCCAAAATTTCATAAACATATTTATCAAATATCATAAATTAATAATTGCTGATCTCCTATCAACGAAGTCATGCTGACTTAAAGATATATGGCTTGCAATACGAAAGTAAACATGTTTACCAGTGGCAATATGTTCGATAATATAGAAATCGATTGATAGTTGGCAACATTTTTAAAAACAGAGATTTGATTTATTTCGATAATTGTTAAGATTTGTTATTTGAGTATTTTGTTGAGTATTTTTGTTTATATTTATTACTTGTTAATATCCTTGCTTGTGGTAATAATAAATAGTTTTTTTTTTATATTAATTTATTTATAAAAGATATTTTTCAGTTTTGTAGTAGTCGCTTAATCTGCGCTCACTGTATTAGATAGGGGAATAATGTTATGACTAACTGTATTTACTTAGAGGGGTTGCGTGATATATTCCCATTTGTATTTTAAATCAATAATTGCTAAATAATTAAATGCTTTCTTCTTAATTGAACACATTTAACGTAGTTATTTTAAAAATCTGTTAGAAACAGAAACGCTTGATAACTTGCGGAGGTAAAACTATTTTAATTTTAATTAATGTATTCAAATCTTAATTAATATGCTGGCATTTTGTAGTATCATCCATTCCGCTAGATAAATTGTTATTTATAGCTTTTGATATGTAGTTTTTTTTCTAATCGCCGTTTTTCAATCAACAAACAAAACTTTTGAACGAAGAAAAGGTTATGAGTCATTGCAAAATAATCGATAAAATTGTCTAGTTTTAATCCTGTTACCTGCATATAGGGGCATTCGAATGTATTCACTTTAAAAGCCTTAGAGAACGGAAATAATAAACAAAAAATAAAACACTGACACCTCACGAAATACTAAAGTATACTTATGATATACGTGTAGTATACTTAAGGACTGTTTCTTTAGACTATAGTGTTGAATACCTACTACACATCTGACACTTAAACATAGAAAACACTGCAGAACACCCACGTCATTAAAAATAAAGCCGACTGTCGCGCTATGTCGAATTCATGTGACTCACTGTCGGACCTAATACAAACAGTGTAACAAAACTCATAAACTTCTACCGCTCCTATGTGTGTAATGACAACATCTACTACTACTACGAGTACTACTACCACCACAGCTATTGCTTTGGTTGATATTACTGTGGTCTCTCATTGGACGACCTTACGAAGTAGTCCAAGTTCGTGCAATCCGTACGAGTGAACCGAAAGAAACTGTAAACGCTGCCGGTGCAAGTGATTAGGTGAAATAGGGTTGGTTTGGCTTACTTGATGTTGATGTTATTACTGAGTGACTGCTACTGCTTTTACTGGCGTGCGATATGAGGGGAAGCGAAATATATTGCACGGTGTAACGGCTCTTTTTTGTTGTTTTGTAAGTGCCCTCAGTCACGAACAACCCTCATGCAGTCTATTGATAAGGACGGCCGTAGGGTTGTTTGCTCCTTGTTCGTGCATTCTACATATTAATCATTTGAAATATACAATATGAAAGTATTAGGTTATCATTAAATAATAACATTACGTAGGCTATTTTAATCAATAATACTTGAAATAAAGGGTGCATGCATATAACATAAATTATTTTATGTACAGTTACAGTGAAAATCATGGAAGGCTCTGTGTTTAACTTTATTAATCCCCAAAAGCAAAAGGTTGAGGAACTATTCAATAAAACAGTCGTAGACATGAATGAAACATAGTTACATTTTATGACATCAATTAAATTACAAAACAAATGTATTTCTCTGCACTAAATAAAATATACCTATATAAATAAATATTGAAAAATAAACTAGCATTCAAAAATGTACAAAGGCGAAATTACCTTAAATTTCCTTCTTCAATAATGAACAATGTTTGTTTAATAATTGAATTGATTCGGCTTTTACTTCTTGATGAAGCTCCATAATTTAAAATAGAAATAAAACTAATAGTTAAGATCTTCACTTTAATATTTGTTAGTGAAATAACAATTGTTTCGCCAGCACACTGGCTGGGCGATAGTAAACTCGGACGCTTAACAGAACATGTACTAATCCCGCAGGTAAACTGGGCCTGCCAGAAATTTTCTTTCATAATCTTCATAGGTAAACTCGGGCGGTAGATACTTGGGCCGCCCAAATACTTATCTGGTATTTTGACCCTAATTAGAGATTAACATTATTTCATCTTTTTATATTTTTTGGGGTGTATAAAAATTTTATATTATATATTATATATAATAAAAATTAATGAGGGGTTTTAGGCCTTTTTCGGTTGTTTGCTTTTGGGAAAACAGCTAAATTTGTAGGATTCTGCCTTGTTTTTTAAGACGCCACATGCCCTGGTCCAGAAGTAACATTTTACATCCTACTCGCGGCACATTCAAATTCCGGGAAATTCTGGATAGCACTTCGTACTTTCTTCATAAACTAATAAAAGACTTATATTGAAACAACATTTTTACAAACATTTAGGAGATATTTGTGATCTGTCCTAGAGTTTCTTATATCCAAACAGATTAATTTCAAGAATAAGCCTAATAATGAAAGATCTATTCTGAGGTGGGTAAGATGAGTACTTCTTATATTCACCTAGTGTGGGTTTAGGTTTGTTCTTTGCTAAATATCACATATAATTATGTTCGAATATGACTAAAATGAGAAGATAAAGATAAATAAAGCACTCAAAAAACTTGAATTTATTTAGATAAGAACGTGATCTATTTGATCGAAAGCATTTCTAAAGTTAGTTATATAACGTCTACTTGACCACGCTTGTCTAATGCGCCATTGATAGAATGATATCTAATATTAAAATATATTTTGAATTTGTATATATAAATAAATTTTTATGTCATATGCATTTGTGATTTTATTTAACAAAATTAGTATATAGAGTTATTGAGGTAACCTCAGCCGCTTTAGATAAGTGTACTATTCGGCTCAAATTACTTACACAGCTTAAAACTTATTTTGACCGCGGAGGATTAAAATATCTAAAACGGCCGAGTTTACCTCTGCCCGCTTGGGGGCAGCTTGGACTATCAGGCCGGGTTTACCTATACAGCTTAAAACTTATTATGACCGCGGAAGATTAAAATACCTAAAGCGGCCGAGTTTACCTCTGCCCCACTGGCTAAATCAGGTAATTACTAGAGCACGTTACAAACTAACAACATAAATATAAAAAGGTTACTATTACACACATCAAAATAATCTAGGGGACAAGCAAAGAAATGGATTTCTGCTTCACATAGGTGAATAATTGTTTGTATATGTGAATTTATAAGTCGACCATCATTAGTTGCTTACTTTGAGAAACAGTTAAGAATAATCAATGAAAAATGTCTGTTTATTTAGAAATAATTTTCAAAATGAATAAGTTTTTACAAAACTTATTTAAAAAGAAAAACATGTGACAATAAGTCCAATGACAGTACCCTGTGGGATTTCCATAAATGTTGACTACTTTTCTGGAGCTATTTGGCATAGTCATAATCAAGTGTTCTAGCTCTTGTTGATCGATGGCATTCTACTGTTCTACAAGACACTGATACAATTATTGTTTTGTTTCAAAGACTAGATTTTGACGCAGTATACTTCTTTGCAGCAAATCCCATACGTGTTCTATTGAACTTAAATCAGGTGATTGCGCTGGCCATGACAAAACATTAATTTCGTGGTTTTGATGAAATGCACGAATGATACCTGCAGTATGCGAACGCGCATTGTCGTGCATGAGTTGAAAATTTTCACTAGTTCTTGCAGCACATGGTAGCACATTTTCAAGGATAATGTCCCGATAATCAATGGCGTTTAAATATCGATCCAAGAGAACAAGGTCAGTTCTTCCACCATCCCATACCATTACACTACCTCCTTGGAAGCTGTGAACAGTTTGCGATGTATCTAATCGTTCTGCATTCCCGGGACGTCTCCACACTCTCGTTTTTCTTGTATCAGACCGCAAACTAAGTCAGAATTCGTCAGGAAACAAAAACAGATGCCCAGTTTTGTTGATCCCAATTTAAATGTTGGTGCGCACATACTAATCTTCTTCCGCGATTTCCTCTCAACAAAGCGGGAACTCTCAGGGGACGACGGGCATTAAGACCATCTGCATGGAGTCTGTTCCTCACTGTTGGATCGCTTATTAACACATCATGAGTAAAGTCTAAACACTAATTCTGTCGCAGTAAT
This sequence comes from Melolontha melolontha, assembly GCA_935421215.2. NCBI lineage: Eukaryota > Metazoa > Arthropoda > Insecta > Coleoptera > Scarabaeidae > Melolontha > Melolontha melolontha. The sequence goes on along the minus strand of OW285243.1, from coordinate 75,773,705 downwards.
GTTGCAGTTTCTTAATGCATAAATTCTGTATCTGTCATGAATTAGTCGAGTTGCTCTTGTGCGTCCTGTAGAACGTTCACGCACATCATTGGTTTGCTCATATCTCAACCACAAACGATTGACAATACTTTTTGACGTGTTGAGAGCTTCTGTAACGGTCCTTTGAGTTAAACCACTTTCAAGCATTCCAATAGCTTTTAATTGCACATCACGATTTAAATGATGTCTCTCCAGCCTCAATTAATGCTAAAGAAACTGAAAAAGAAAATCGATTGCAAAATATAGACAAAAATCTCAGGATGACAATCTGATCTTACATTTTTAAAAAAATTTCCACTGATTTTTCAGTTAATAAGACCTTATTGTTACTTAAACTGTCGAATCACCAGCAGCAAACTCTACTGGCGTGTAAAATAACATTACAAATCATTTGTTATATACAGAGAATTTCACTTAAGATGCAATATACAAACATGTATAGGTTTTTTATTTCCATAGAAACTAGGTAATACATTCTTACATTGTCCCACGTAAAATGCAACATATCAATATAATTTGACATTAGTTAAGTCAAAAGTAGCAGTATTTCTATTTCGATATTAGCTTAGTATCAATCTTAAATGATATACACAAAGGAAGAGAGAACTCAGTTAGTGACATGGTATCTTTCGGGATTCAATTCAATAAACGATATTTATCGGAAATGTAGTTTTAATCCTAAAACACTACATTGAATTAAATAGGCTTTACTGTCAATAATTTGACAAAACAACCATGAAAGATATCATATCGATCATAACTATTACATATTGCATTTTATGTGGGACAGTGCAAGTGCATAGTATTTTCGAATCTATGGTTACTACATTCATATATTGCAAGTTACATGAAATTCTCTGTATGGCTCGCAAAATACTTGCAAATAAAGGCTTGTCCCCTAGATTATTTCGATGTGTGTATTTTATAATGTATTTAAACTGTGAGAATTTATACCAAAGAAATTTGAGTACATCAATACGTTAAGCACGCATTACGCATTTGTTACAAATGAAACAAATATGGTATTACACACATCTGTATCTGTACATCTTGTATTTTCCAATATTTACTTCTGCCGAAGAAGACACGCGTTTCTGTCACACAATAGACTTCGTCAGTTTGACTAGTGAAGTAAAGTTTCATGGAACGACTCATAGCTATAGCAAATTTTTCACTACCCAAACTGACGAAGTCTATTGTTGACAGAAACACGTATCTTTGGCAGAAGTAAATGTTGGAAAATACAAGGTGTATGTCCATGTGTACAGATACAGATGTATGTAATGCATATCTGTTTCATTTGTAACAAATGCGTAATACGTACTTAACGTATTGATGTACTCAAATTTCTTTGGTATTTATGCTGTCATCTGGCATTGTGTTAATGGATTTACACATATATACGTATTTTTTCCCTTGTCTACCAGCATAGCTGGACGAAAGAAAATCGCTATTTTCGGCATAGTCTCTTTTGTCCATCAGATGTCACCAGATTATCTGGTGCCACCTGATAGAACAAAATTTGCTATACCTATAGCCTATACCACTAGCCAAACTGACGAAGTCTATTGTGTGACAGAAACACCTATCTTCTTTGGCAGAAGTAAATGTTGGAAAATACAAGGTGTGTGTCCATGTGTACAGATACAGATGTGTGTAATGCATATCTGTTTCATTTGTGAGAATTTACACAAATATTGAAGTGAAAATGTGTGGCCCATATGGTCGACCCTCACCGTTATACTATTGGATACTAAACACGTTTACAAATATTTTTTTTAATAAACTAAATGCAAAGTCTGTTTCAAGATATGCGACGGCAAGCTGATGTATAAATACTTTAATTAGACACCCTGCGGTGAGGGTCTAGAGAAATGCAAACAGTGATTATAATATCGGCATAGAAAAAAGAGTATTAAGTATAAATTTTTATTATAGGAACTTAATTTTGTCTATACATATTATAAATTGATTGACGAATAATATCGACTTGCCACATTGGACTTTCCTTGGATCCTTTTCCTTTTTCTTGTTTGAATGCTATATTTGACAATTTTGTATCACTTCGTTTCAAGTTATATAGTGCGATGAGGATCTATTTGTATTTTAAGTAACTGGAATCTATCTAGGCCGGCTCGAGTGTATTAAGAAAGTAAAGTAATTAATATAAATCTCTAATTTTAACATTTTAATACTGTATACTTACTTATATGTTATAGTCAAATAAAATTTTCAATTTAGTTTATTTTAAACAACTAAGATGAACAGGCGTAATAAATTAGCGACGGGAACGAAATGTATAATATAAAACAAAGACAACATTTATCTATGGATGCAAAGCAAATTGTATTAAATTATGTACTTTGAAAGCTATCCTAAAAACCTCAAAACTTACCAAAATACCGGAATACTTATATAATGCTGTCATTAAGAAGCTTGATATCTGGATTATTCACCTTCAAGGCAAAAATTTGGATATGTTTCCACTCACCTCGAATTATATTGAGCAAAACTTGAATCAACAAGACTATTATTCACCACAGTTCAGATTGCATGAAGACGCATTTGCGTGAGCTAAAAACTCAGTTGATGGAGTATTTCCCGGAAGATAAAAATGATTTCTCGAAGAAATGGGTGCTGAATCCGTTTAGTGAAAACGTTCTTGCCGCTGCTGAGTTATCAGTTGAGATTCACGACCAGCTTATCGAAATGTCTGTCGACAAAACACTACATCTGCAATTTACCTCTGAAGATTTAAATACGCTTTGGCTTGCTTGTCGAAATGAATATGGAAATTTAGTCACAAACTCCCTTTCTTCTTCTTCTTCTTCTTCTACTTATGTTAGGCCAAGACCTGTTATTGCAGTGCATTTTCTTGGGACGTCGATTGACAGCTATCCTTCCACTTTTTTCGAGGTCGTTCTACTTGTCTTCCTCTCTTGCGATTTTTGATATTTTTTCTCCGTTCATTCTGTTTACGTGTTGATTCATTTTCTTCTTCTTTGCTGAGACCACCGAACAACGTCTGGTACTGTGCATGTTTTTCTGATTTTACCGTTTCGTACTCTATCTCTTAGTGTACTGCTTGTGATAGATCGTAATGTTCACATTTCCGTTGTTGGTCAGAATTCTTTTGATTTCTGCGGTATCTGCCCTTGCTTCGACTGCATATGTTAAAAGCGGTCTTGCGCACGTTTTATAGACGCGGACTAGACTTTCTTAACTCGCGTTTTTGTCTCTCTACAGGCATCTTGAAACTTTCTTCGCTTTATTAACCTGTTTACATACTTCTTCTTTCAGGTTACCGTAACCGCATACTTATATATTTTACATCTTGTCGACTTTCTTGCTGCTACTATATTTTTAATTTTCTCTATTGATATTTTCTTATTGTAACTTTCTGCAATATTTGTAAATTCATGCACCATTAAGTACATCCTCCTCGTTTTCGCCAATGATTATTGCATTATCTGCGTATCTTTATCCTATTGTTTCCCAACCGGTATCCTATTCCTATTGTTTTGGCGTTTTTAATCATCCTCCATTATTAATTCCTTTCGCTACATCTTAACTCTGTGAAAAGGATTTTTCATCTATGGTTGCGCTAAAACCTAAATACTTATCATTCGAAAACAATTTGCTTTTTTGTTTCTAACGTAGATCCGCGTATGGAGAAACTTTTAAATAAAAACACAAATGCAACCATCACATTAATTTCTTTTCGTTAAATGTGCACTTATTGTAAGTAAAATGTTTATAATAAATTATTCTTTCTCACAAAATTATTGTTTAGGTTATTTCACGACCCCCCTCTAATATAACCACGACCCCCAGGTTAAGAAACGATGTTTTAAGGTAATCTAACTTCCCGACAGTCTCATTCCCAGAAATTGCAGTATATGCACCGCCAAGATTCCAAATATTACATTAGCTTTTTTATTTCTGTGATAAAACAAAGAAAATAAAGAAAAGTTAAGTACATTACCACTAAACAACTTTGCCACTGGATACGATTGTATTATTCATTACTCATTACATACTTATCTACCGAATAAGGAAAGTAAATTCAAAATCTACTTTATCTATAAACATTTATTTATCTTAAGGATTGCTATCAGTAATTATATTCATAAGTGGAAAAAGCGGCCGCAAATCACATAAAACAAATTTTAAAGGAGAAGCTTCTTCTAAAAGATAAAATGCATAAAAGATAACTTCTCAAGATAAAAAGCTTTATTCTTAATAAATATCCACAAGAGATGGTGTTTATTATTCATGCAATATGAGAAAAATTAAGATAAAGATCACAAGAAAACACTATGAAACCACTTAAGACACTAATAATTGGATGATAGTGGTTGTTTTCTTGGGTTACAAGCTCAGATTATACTTTTATTTACTTTTACACAAAAATCATTCCGAGAAGATATTTAATATTAATATTTCTTTAAAGTTGACAATACTAAAACACTCTGTGTCGTTTCAAATTAGTAATTAAATAACGGAAGGCTTCAGAAGCGTGTAATTCAAGGATAGAAGTAAAGGTGTGTTATACTAATAGCTGACTTGTTTTGGAGAACAACGCTGCTGACATTGAATACTTAATTAATTGAAATTCAGGAGCAATTTCAGGATAACAATTATGGTCGCAAGTGCGCACGTTATATATTTCGCTTAACATAAAAATTGCTAAAATAAATGAATTATTTATTTGCACGCTTCGTATATTCGAAAACTTCCTATTATAAATTTTAGCTAAAAGTGTTATCACCTTGACATACCAACTTTGTTAGTAATAAAAGTAAAAAAAGAGCAATGAGAATGGAGTACTTGTAAATTTGCAAGCTGTAGTTGCACAAATATTAGCGAGATTTTAAATTTTAAATGTCAGAAGAGAAAGTTCCGTTGAAATAGACATTTTCAAGAAATGAATTATCTTTTTCTTCCATATTTTGCCATTGTCTTCCTAAATGTCAGACACGGAATAAAAATGCACTGCTGAACTAAATTTATGTAATCTCAACATTTGAGTGAAAGTTATTAATGATAATCATCAATAAAAATATATTTACCTGATCTGTATATGTGAAGTTAGTGTTATCAATTACTAAATATTACGTATTCAAGCTGATCTAAAAAATGTTACGTGATCAATAAAGGTTCATTGAAAGATGCTGCAATTCCTTATACGAGGTGCATTCAAGTTCTAAGGCCTCCGATTTTTTTTTTCCAGACTAGAAAGAGATAGAAGCATGTGCATTGTTTTGAAATGAGCGTGCGTTCGTTGTCAATACGTCACAGAGATGGCAGCACTGTACGGCAGATGGAATTGTAGCGGCAGTGTCGAGAATGAGAACTGTTTTAGATACTTAAAATGGCTACGTTTTCCTTATTTGAACAGCGTGCAATCAGCGTTTTCTGAATTTGCGTGGTGTGACACCAATTTAAATTCATCGACAGTTGAAGGAGACATGTGGTGATGGAGTTATGGATGTGTCGAAAGTGCGTTCGTGGGTGCGACAGTTTAATGAAAGCAGAATATCGTGTGACAACAAACCGAAACAACCTCAGGCTCGCACAAGCCGGTCTGACGACATGATCGAGAAAGTGGAGAGACTTGTTTTGGGGGATCGCCGAATGACAGTTGAACAGATCGCCTCCAGTGTTAGCATTTCCGTGGGTTCTGTGCACACAATCCTGCATGACGACCTGAAAATGCGAAAAGTGTCTCCAGGTGGGTACCACGAATGCTGACGGACGACCACAAGGCTGCTCGTGTGGCATGCTGCCAAGCAATGTTGACGCGCAACCAAGGCATGAATGGGACTTTCTTTTCGTCGATTGTGACAATGGATGAGACTTGGATGCCATTTTTCAATCCAAAAACAAAGCGCCAGTCAGCTCAATGGAAGCACACAGATTCACCGCCACCAAAAAAATTTCGGGTAACCGCCAGTGCTGAAAAAATGATGGTGTCCATGTTCTGGGACAGTGAGGGCGTAATCCTTACCCATTGTGTTCCAAAGGGCACTACGGTGACAGGTGCATCCTACGAAAATGGTTTAAAGAACAAGTTCCTTCCTGAATTGCAACAAAAACGTCCGGGAAAGGCTGCGCATGTGCTGTTTCACCAAGACAACGCACCCGCACATCGGGCTAACGTTACGCAACAGTTTCTTCGTGGAAACAACTTTGAAGTGATTTCTCATGCTCCCTACTCACCTGACCTGGCTCCTAGTGACTTTTGGCTGTCTCCAACAATGAAAGACACTGTCCGTGGCCGCACATTCACCAGCCGTGCTGCTATTGCTTCAGCGATTTTCCAGTGGTCGAAACAGACTCCTAAAGAAGCCTTTGCCGCGGCTATGGAATCATGGCTTCGACGTTGTGAAAAATGTGTACGTCTGAAGGGAGATTATGCCGAGAAGTAACACCAGTTTCATAGTTTTCGGGTGAGTAGTTTGTTAGAAAAAAAATCGGAGGCCTTAGAACTTGAATGCACCTCGTACTATTAAGAAAATCTTCATTCTGTAAAATACTTGTCTTTCTGGGTTCTTTTAAATAAAACTAACGGTAATTTAAAACATATTCATAATAAAACACACTAAATACAATTAATCACTAATAACTAATAATATCAGTATTTATTTCAATATTTAAAACACACTAAATACACTTCATTACTAATAACTAATAATAATAGTATTTATTTCACATTTATATCACAATATCAACCCGACGGCGATTACTCGTTGAATGCCCCGTCTCTCTCCATTTCAAGTTCTTATATAGGTCTATAGCTCATTCGAGAGCCTTCCAGAAGCTTTTGTAGGAGGTCCGGGAGACATGACGACGTATTCGACGAGTTATACCGCTCGCCTCACGTATCGTCGAATGACTCACATCACATTGCTCCCTTCTTAAAGATTAAGTTTCGTCCCAAAACATGTCATGCTTTGGTTCCCTCAAATGATGACGAAATCTACATTTGTTGTATTGCGACGTCATATCGAAGTAACAATCCACGGTCTTATCTTGCCTGGGTGTAAGGGAATATTCAGGCCGGTAGCTGCATACCAGAATTTCCATACCAGTATGTTGGAATATTATTTCTAACACGCTTCTTACAATTCTCCAGTCCAGACGGTCCAATCCACAACCCAATTTTGCAACTGCTAATTTCAAAATGTATTGTTGTAACATTTGTATAATTACTGCTAGAATTAATTTCAATGCTATTATGTAAATTGGTATTAATAATGATCTTACAGTAAACTGAACGTAGCAGAAATAAGCACAAAACATAATTAAATCACCTATATACCTATATTACTAAGTCAATTTTCTCGCAGATGGGCACTGAAATCGGTCTTTCTGGTTCCTTCTCATCTTGAACGGAAAGTTTTCCTCTTTTCAATGACGCAATCCAATTTTTTACAGTCGCATATGATGGGCATTGATCGTCAAGTATGTTAAGCACATCTTCGTAAATTTCCTTACCATTTAGCCTCTTCAAATACACGTATTTAATGGTGCCTCGATACTCCACTTGATCGATTTTCACATTTGTATTCGGCATGCTTTCCTTCAAAATTTACTGCACAGCAATACTTCAACTTCTTCACGTAAGATTTTACAGTGACACTTTTAAAATGTCATTATTTCTTGCCATTATAACAAGATTTTTTGTTCAAGGAAAGTGGCCTAGGCTAACTAGATATTAATACCCCCTTGTATTTGGACAAACTGAGTCAATCAATTGCATTCATAAAAACGTGCTTACAATTCGCAGCAGACTAAACAAATGTATAAAATTGCAGATAAATATTTTTCATTGTTTCATGTCTAATAGAATAGTTAATAGTATATTCATTATATTTTGATTCGTTCAAAACCAAAATGAATTTGATCGTTTTGTATTATCTTCTTCCATTTCATGATTTACCACAGTGGAATGAACCACTGAAATTGTGCTTGCTTTCCAAACTGGACGTATAAAACGAAATATAATATACTGTATGAGTTTTGATAAACTGTAGGTGGCTGGATAAATATGTAACTTAGTTTAATTTATTGGTTTTCAGGTATATTTTGCAAAAATCAAAACAATTCAAAGAATATTAGCTTCCTTAGTAATGCATTTGTTATTCAAAGGCAATATCTTTTAATATTTCATATTGCTAGTGCCTACGTCTTCGAATAGAAAAGGGAAAATAATAAACAATACTTCCACGAAATACATTGTTTGTGTATGTACCTATATTTGTTTTAAGATTTATTATTATAGAGTTATTGTCGATAAAAAGGTTTTCTTGCAACAGAAATAATCAAAGAACGTACCTGTATTAGTAATTATTGTAATGCGGATCTCTTCGGTTAGTTTCTAAAAATAACAAGCGTTCTGAGAAACTGCATCTGCTTTACCGGCATTTTATTTATTTTCTTTCCAAAACATATTTCCCAACTACTTAATTTAAAATTATAACGAGGTTATTTATACACAGAAAAATAACACGTTAGAACTTCGTTTAAATTGAAATGCAAATTGCACAATATTCATAAATTTTAAATAAATAAGCAGATAAACAAAAGGTCACCGGCTGCACGTTCAAATTCTTATTTATTAATTTTCGAAATTAGTGTCCAAATATTAGAGAATATTTAAGTATGTAAATATAATACAGTGATTAATTGATATATCTATTTGCTTTTGCAGAAGGAAGATACTATGAAAAATATTTAATAATAATAATAAAGTCCTTTCTGTTTAACAGTTTTACACCAATAATAGGAAAAAATAACAAAATTAAATGCACTTAGACAGTAATTAATAACTAGAATTGTTATATTTCGTCCGCACAACAGAATCGGGCTAGACGTCTCGTTTACGGCTTCGGACTAATTCAAATATGCGAAGTAAAAAACTGAATACTAAACAGCTACTTATGCGTTATATAGGGATGTTCTTGAAATAAAGAGACAATGTATGAAAAATGGAATTGGAATGGAAGCAATTAGATGCAATACAAATCCAAAATATTGTGTTAATTACGACCCTAACCCCCAAAATCAAAACCCCCCGAAAATAAAATTCTGTGCCGCTTATGGATAAGAATGTCTATAAAAAAGAACTCGACGCAAATATATGCTGCAATGTTTACGTTTATAAAAACTCTACAATGAAACAGTTTTGTTTACTTAGAGTTCCATAACCTCAATGCGATTACGTACGGATCATTTACAAAACGTGTGAATCATTTACAGACTCGATTTGTAAATAGGTGAAGCAGGTGGAAAGCTCAGATAAAATGTTCGAAATGTCCCGTCTTCAGCTGAAGGCGACAAATATTTTCTAAATATCTTGTCATTTTTTATCGCGTTTGCGAAATAATTTGCGGAAAATATTTTGGATTCATATTGTATATAATTACATCTTTCTTCATTTTGTATGGATTACGTGAACGTTTGTTTTATTACGAGAAGTAACAAATATAAAATATTAATATAGATGATGAATGTCTATAAAAAAATATTTACATGCAAACACAAGCTACAGTGTTAATATTTATAAAAACTCCTGAAGATTGAAGATAACATTGTTTAGACGCTTTGTATGCTAAAGGTTTGAGAAAAGTCAGCAGCTAAAAATTTAAAGCGAGACCGACAATAACAAAAGCACTCTTTTTGTTGTTGTTCGTCAGTACGATAGTCTTTATGATATAGCCGGTCGCACAGTGGAGCGACTACAAATATCTTTTAAATATTTTTGTAATTTTTTTTCTCGCTTATGAGAGGGAATTTTGGCAAAACATTTTGGATTTATATACTATGTAATTACATCTTTCCATTTTCCATACGTTGCTCTTTACTTCAAGGACAGCCTGTAAACTTTATAAATAGAGATTACATTTATACGATAAATGCGGGAGAATGAAAGCATATTTAAACAAATGCCGTAGATCAAGTTGTGACTACAATATTGGAATATACAAAATTTATGTTAAACTAATTGATGTGCTGGGTTGCCGTATCGCAATTTAGAAAACATAATAAACGCTTACCCTTCTAAACAGCGTAGGCAGTTGGTAAATAACTGTAGCATTAGGTATGTTCCCACAGTTGTTTCAGCGTGATGAATAAATGTTCTTATATAAAGAAAACGGCATCTAGTGATGTAATATTAGCAAAATTTAAATAATCGTTTTTATGCAACGAATCTGTAAATGCAGTAGCACTAAGTACGCGTTAATAATTGGTTCGCACGGTCACGTGGTGGTGAGCGCGGTAGACTCTGTTGTACGGACAAAACTCTATGGATAACTATATAGTTACGAGAAGTAATAAATATTAAGTTTTGAGAATTAAAAGAACGAGCGATATGGGTATTTAACGTCCTATTTGGTAACAGTCTATCCTTAATCGAAAATATATCGTATCAAACGTACGTAACGATCGACAACTAGATGAAACTTAAAGCGAAATACACAACTATTTCAACATTTCAAAACTTTTTCTTTTGTTATTTTGTGTTTGCTTTACGATATCGTCGCCGATATAGTCGATCGCACAATGGCGTGACAATTTTTTTTGAGTAATTAGTGCCTTTTTCAAAATATCCGTTTTTGTTCTAGGAAGAACAAATGTATTAGGCGAACAAATCATGTGTATGATGGAGTTAAGAAGCCATATTTAAAAAATAGTGAACGAGAATCTATACTATTAGTGATAAGTTTGTTTAAAAATCAAGCGCTATGCTTCTTACTTCTTTAACTGAAAGTTCCATTCTGTAAACAGACATGGTTTTGTCTGTTTACAGAATCTTCGTATCCTATACAACAAGGTGTACAAACTCCACCAAATTTTAAACAATAAGAATATTAAATAATATAAAAGTATTTAGTGGGAAACAAGAGCGAATCTGAACTTGGATGAACTTCATATTCAAAGCAAACGCCGCCGTTATTGAAGCAAAAAAAAAAATGAAATGGTTAGGGCATTCAGAAAAATTGAAATAATGAATATATTCGAAGGAATCAGAAATAAAAGAAACGAGCCCAAGCAGTAGAAGGAGATTCGGAATGGAAGCAACTCAAAAATTGGAAACTATTAACTTAAAAAACTTTTTTGGGAAAGCTAATTTAATCTAAGCTAAAGCTCTAAGCTAAAGCTAATTTAATTAAAGCTAATTTAATCTTAATGCAATAAAATAAAACGACCTGGAATATGTTTTATAATCATGCACAGTGCACAAGTCTTGCTATATAGCAATAAAACATATTGTGCATAAGAAATTGAACATCCGTTTCTTTTACGCCTTAGAATAAATATACAGACAGTTCAAGGGCAGTAATTGTGGAGACAAACAGAAAAAACAGGCCGATAATATCCTAGTGGTAAAACATTGACTTATCATGCTGAGGGCCCTGAAATCGGATCCGGAGTTCGTCAGTCCGAGAGCACTTTCGTGGATTTCCTTGTCGCTTAGGGTGAATGCCGACAGCTAAACATCTTAAGACGGGGACGTGGACGTAATTATAACTTATGGCCTGCCGATAACTCCTGTAATTGGCGTTAAGCTGTTGGTTGATGCTACGACATACAATATTATTTTTATTATTAAGCAGGGTCACACCCCAAAATTACGCTTCAAACAATAATGCGCAGTTTACCTAAAACTTCTATTAATAAATCGTAAATTGGTTTACTATTTATACATAAGAAAATTACTATATTCGTTGGTAAAGTAACTTTTTCCAAACATAATTAAAGAATACATTCTGCAATATGATATACGCGATTAAGACAACCAAAAAATGTATGATTAAATGTACGATTTCGTAACCATAAATGCAGGCAGGTGACTATAATTCTGATTCTTCCTAAATGAGAATGAATGGTCAATCATGTACGAGTCTTGCGGTCTTAGAACCTTACGAATATCCGTCTTAAAGTCAAGATTTGAAACTCTATGATTATTTTTGTTTCCAAACCTCTAAAACACTTTAAGGGACAAAATGATTAAGTTATAGCAGACTGGGAATTGTTTTGCGGTGAAACCAAAAGAATATTTTTACAAAGGATTAATAACGGTCTAATGCATCTATTGAAAAGCAAGAGATCTATTGAAAAATAAATTTTTGAGCTGCTCTAGTAAGTCGTGGTATACGAATTTTTAAAGTAATTATATTTTCCTCAAACTTTCCATTTTATAAATTTTTTGTCGTTAGAATAGGCACCACTGTGCTACTTGAAAACAAAATAACGCATCTATTAAAGAAGTATAGCAAACGCCAATTAAGTTGGCGCGAGGAGGGGTAAGTTCGCGCAGGATTAGAAGTAGTGGGGAGATTTGTATTTGGTTTTACATCAAATGTCAGATAATTCTAACCTCTGAGCGTGTATCACTTTATGATCGCCAAGCAAAGACATTATGTTCCGTCAAACGTCAATGGCAAATGTATTCTGACAATTACTTGAGTAGTGGGGGTGGACGTTTTTAAAAACGGCTTTTGCGCACCCCCTACTCGCGCCAACTTAATTGGCGCTTGCTATAAATTTATTGAATAAAAGAACTAATAAATAATTCATTTAGAATAGATTCCGTTTGAATTTTGTAGTATTTAATATCCACTACCAGTTTTACAAACTTCATCATATAAATTAGCTTTAAAATGCTTCAATTTCACAAAATTCATTTTAGCAGTTTAACTAGACAAGGTACGAACATTTATAAAACTATGTATATGTCGAAAAAAGTTCCGTAATTGTTCCAAGCTTGTATAGATTAACTAAATTCAACATTGTGCTGAACTACTGGGAAAATTAAATTTAATTACTGCACCTACACTTTAGGGACAAACCTAGACATATTCAACCATCCCCAAGTTAAAAGAGACGGTGACTACAAACTCAACAGATTTCCTTTTGTTCACAGTCCGTGAGCATACTCGTACTGTAAAATGCCATTACTAATACAGTTATGGCCTGCAACAAAGTTTACTTGTGTAGTGAATAACAATTCAGTTTTAAATATGGTGATCGCACTTCAAAATTATTCCGATGAAAATATCTTTGTTTATAATATCGGTCCATGGAAGACTAAAATATTCTGTGAATATGTATTTAATTCCTAATAATAAAATATGTTTTGCGGATTCTAATTAATCTCTAAAGCAAACATTATTGCAATAACACTGCTCTTAGAGTTTAAAAAATCGCTGTAATTTCTATAAAATCAATATATGACTACAGCTTATAAATAATTGATTTACTTTAATTTTTTATTTCAACATATAGAAATTTTCAATTTAAAAATAGAGGAAAATGTAATGTTATTTGGGAAACAATATTAACTCAAGTGAGAAGTGCATTTGTATGATGATAGGTAATTTATTCTTACCTAAATGAGTGACTACTATAAGAAATCATTTCTTATTATTACGCATGGAAACCACTGTAAATAAATATAATATATAAAAATCCCTTTAATAATAATTTTAGTTTTACAAGGTGTAAGGTTTTGAGCTTGAACTTTGTGAAGATATCGGAACCTCTCACAGCATATAGTTCGTGTAAAATATTCCACAATACTCTTACTACATTTCTCTGAAAAAACGAACCTTACCTTAACTTAAATATATTGCAAGAAACACGAATAACACAGCCCTGCATTTTTCAACTCTTTGAATGTTGATTTAAAAATTTTAACTGTTTTCTAGTAATTGGGTAGCGCTGATTTCAAATCTGCTTTTATTTTTTTTGTATCACGTAAGGTTATTTTTCAAACCAATAAAATCAAAAAATATAGAAAAAACACGATTTATTTTATTTATAAGCTAGTTTTATATTATATTAAAAAAATACAAAAATATACACATAGAAACTATTAGAAATAGTTATTTATTCTTTATGCTTCTTAAAAAAACGTTTTCGTTTTTCAGAAAAGCTTCGTTTGGTTGTTTTTCTGTCATATTCTGCTAAAGGAAGATCTGAAGGTAGTTTCTGGGGCAAGCAAATTTTTTTAGTTTCAACCTAGACCCCAGTACTTCAGAAAGACTAAATATCCACAAATATAACAGAAATCATCTGGTTTGTTTTTGCAACACCGGCTAGACATATTTTTAAGCAATGTTTATTTATCAAATACCACGCACAACACTAAAGACAAATTAATTTTACTTGCTTACTGATCAACACTCAGAGCTATAATGAAGTAAATGACATTAAAATATACATTTTGTTTGGAGTGATAAACTTGAAATCCTTCTTCGCAGTACTAATAAAGTGGAAGCATAATAAATAGGATTTAGCAGGTAAAAATTCCCGGAAATCTTGTCCAAAATTAATACATGTAATAAAAGATTTACATCAGGTAATGAGAGCCTATTTAACAAATTTCTTTAAAACCACAACAGAAAATTATTTTTGGGTTAATACCTAGAATTTGAAGTAGTACATTCATTTTAAAATGTATTAAAACGCCTATTATAAGATTTTCTTTATATTTTTTTCTCTTTCTTTTGTGCAAAAAAAAATCTGTTGGTGGTAGAGACCAACTGTATTTTGATTAGTTATTGGTATATAAAAACTGAGCTTAACAAACAAAAATCACGTCATCACAAATTTTATGCAGGCCTGTGTAATTGAATGAAATTTATCTTAATTCTAGCACTGATTAACAAGCTAGAATAATATAATTCGAATTGCAAAACATTAACTTGAAGTAACAGAAAATTTCACAATTTGCTTAGTTCACTTTTTGACTACTATGGTGTCTCAGAATAAGAAGGAGTGACTCAAATATCCCGCCAAAAGCTACTTATTTTTCAAGAATTTCTTCAACTTCGTCGACGATAAAGAAAAAATTCTCTTTTTTCAGTGTCGTAATATTCAATTTTGTAACGCTTTTAATAACATCTGCCCCTGAGTTATTATATAGATTGTTGCGGATATAATGAATGTCTTGAACGGTGATTGTACTGAAATGACCATTATTTTCTTTTAGAGCTGAATGTATTATTTTTGAAGGCTTCTCATAATTATCATCGGTTGCTTTACGTTTAACACTAGCACTTACTATGTGTCTGTTTAGTTTCTTCAGATTATTTTCATGATTATGCTTTATTTCATTGCACACAATTAAATTTTCTGCACCCACAATATAAACTTTTGCCTTACAAGAGCGATTCGAACATCGCCAATAAATTTCACCACTTTTTAAGGATTTCTAATTTGGTAAATTTTCAGAGTCTACAATTAGCACTTGATTTCCACGTTCACTTAACGAATTATAGGTATATAGTATGTATGGTAGATTTAGGTAAATGTTAAATTTAGATAAATTAGAATTTAATAGGCAGGATAACTTTGTATTTATATTTCCAAGAAAGTATAAATTTCTTAATCTCTTGTCCGGGGACAAATTAAGCTAAGGGTTTAAAACGCCGTAATTCGCATGGGGGCGAATTAATGTAGCAAACATTAGATGGTACCTGCTGGGGAACGAGTTTAGAGCCGCCCATGTTTTGTATACGAATATAACCTGTCAACGTTTTCTTGCATTTTTGTATCATTGTTATCGTCATCTACCATTATACTAAATCAAATCTGTAATTTTAATTGCAAAACACTATATATGCGATCAAGCAGGTCCGAGTAACACATCAATTTCACCGCCCAGAAAGCGCCAATGTTTGGGACATTTATGGCGTGACAAAAAACATGCCATATTGAATATAAAATGTTAACGTTGCAATCTCCAATAATTAAAGAATACAAACAAACGGGCGAACTCGCGCCTTCTAAACAACGTGTTGGACAACAAAATTTTGATGAATCTGTTAAAAATTCTGTGCGGCGGATAGTGCACAGTGTCTTTATTAAAAATGAACTTCCAACTCTTAATAAAATGATGGCAAAATAAGTACGAGAGATGCATCTGTACCAAATAGGAAGAATTTATTAATAGAGAAGGGCGAAATAATCA
Source organism: Melolontha melolontha (assembly GCA_935421215.2). Classification (NCBI taxonomy): domain Eukaryota; kingdom Metazoa; phylum Arthropoda; class Insecta; order Coleoptera; family Scarabaeidae; genus Melolontha; species Melolontha melolontha. Next base: position 75,757,681 of record OW285243.1, on the reverse strand, counting down.
GATGGAGAAGAAAATATCGACGACAATAAAACAGTACAAACATGAAAGTCGACCAATATTTTATTTAGATGAAGCTTGGTCAAACGAAGGAAATACAAAGGCCAGGGTTTGGGTCGATGCAAGCATAGCAATGTGGGATTAAAAAATCCAAGCAGTAAAGGCAGACGATTGATGATACTGCACATAGAATCAGAATTAGGGTTTGTGAACGATGGATTATTGTTCTTTGAAGGTAGAAAGACGGCTGACAATCACGATGAAATGAATAGCACTGTTTTTGAAGATTGGTTTGCGAAGATATTAACAAACTTACCAGATAATGCTGTAATAGTGATCGACAATGCAACATATCGTTCACGTAGAGCTGAAAAGGTACCAACTTCTTCCTGGAGAAAAGCTGCAATTCAAGATTGGTTACATTCCAAAAATATTGAATTGAATAAGGAACAATATAACGTAAATGTCACCGATGGAATGGCAACTGCTGAAAATAAAACTGTATTACGGTTACCACCATATCATTGCTAGCTTAATCATCTCGAATTGGTTTGGGCACAAATAAGGGGTGAAGTTGCTTCAAAAAATAGAACGTACAAAATATTACATGTGCAAGAACTTTTAATGGAAGCACTTACAAGCGTTCCAGCGAACAAATGAAAAAGTTGTATTCACCATGTAATTAAAGTAGAATGTGGGACCTAGATGGATTAATGAATGATATCTTGGAACCATTTATTATTTATGTTGGCAACAGTGACACTGAAAGTGAATCGTTAGAATCCAGCATGAGCGAAACAGGCTAATAGTGCAATGTTTCACTATGTACTATTCTTTCTACTTCATTTAATTTTGATAATTTTATAATCATAAGTTATATTTTTGAGGTAGTTTTGCAGTAAATTCTAAATTTCGTTTTTGTTTTACTTTAAATTAGCAATATTTTGTAGGAATATGGGTAACATAATTATATACATGAAATATTTGTGCTCGTGTTTTTTGGAACGTCAGAAATCGGTTACGCTCAGATGTGTACACATATGGTAAGTCAAGTTTTAAGCTATATGGACCGAGTTTTGGCGAGATATTTTAGTCACACTTTCTTATTCTAAGACACACCATAAAATCAAAATTGTTAGCTTTTCTCGCAGCAGCTAAAGATGACTGAAGAGAATATTAATCTCAAGAAAACTTCTTCCACATTATTCTTTGTTTTTATCCGAATTTATATAATAACTTAATATAAACATATTGTAAAGTTAAAGTAAATAGAAATTATTTTTTCTTATACCTATGTATCAAGGAGAATAATGGGTCACATAAATTTACGGTAATTTAGTATAGATTATACACTGTCTAGCTATAAATATTGTTAGTACTTTAATGGCGTATAAAAAAGAATAATTAATTATACAAATCTAAAATACATGTACCTATTTAAAAAAAGCACAGGAAATAAGCTTTCAACGATGTATAATTTATTCGAAGTGTTCGCCTTCACCGTCCACGCTAAGTTGTAAACGACTGAAAAGCGTTTCTTGGTGCAGCAGCTACATGTTTTACTGCCGAGGCAGGTGCACGCCGAAGAATATTATGTGGTTGAATTGTATTTTTAGCTACTGGTTCTATCCTTCACTCCAAGCTGATTGGAGAAATATAAAAACTGCAGATGCAATATTCGGATTTAGATTATCACTGTCGCTAACACTTTTTGCATTAGTTTTATCACCATCGTCATCACCACTGGATCCAGAGACCTTATCATAATTTGCTTCGAAATCACTGTCCATTACGTCATCAATTTCTAGTTCCGGAACATTTCTCCAGAAACTGGATCATCATTTGCCCATTGGAACGTTTCCACGAACTTCGGATTACCAAACTTTACACATTTTCGATGCGTTTACTGCTTTTGTACTTTCAACTTCACTCAATGTAGTTTACGATTCAACATTTATGCTGCATTTATACATCCAGTAAAAATGCAGATTCTAACTTCTACAAACATGTAGATTCGTTTACTTCAAATTGTCGGACAACACACGCCAGTTGTTATTGCTGGTGTGTGTTGAAACGTGTTAATACAAAAAAAAAAATGCTCGTAGGCCCGGTTTCGATAGTGATTATGAAAAATTATTTTCTAATTTAAAAAAATAAATAAAAATTATTTCACCTGAGAAACAGTTTAATGAATACTTGTTTAGACCATACCAGAACGATGGATTAATTTAAGAATATTTAAGACAAATTATAAACAATCAAATATTACTCCGGGCCTGATCTGTCTCTTAGGGTTAAGAAAGAAACGTATTGTCAATTATTAAATTTCGTTGAAATTTTGAATTAAAAATTCTACCTGCGTGATATAAACAAGGGCATTTAATTGGCCATTGTAAAAATCTCGGCGTATATTTTATTTTTAAACTAAAAATACGTTGATGATGAATTCCCTGGGGGCAAACAGGAAACGACAAAATACAAACAAAAACACACTCTTAATAAGAAAAAAAAAACCTAATTGGCTGCGAAATTTCATTGCTGTCTGCTCTTATTTGTATGAAACAGTTTGTGAATTAAGGAAAATTAGATGGTTTGATATTTAAAGTGTTAAACGAATATAATATCTGCTAATAAAGATTACTTATCTAATCTACTTAGCTAATCCGATTACGACTAATTTGGAGATTATTGTTTTGTTATAAGTAATTTCTATCAAACCGAAAAGTATTATTATAACGATTTGTTATGTAGGTTTTAATGAAATAATAAATGGAACGTCTGATATATTTTAAGAAGCTGTAATGCAGGTAGTTAAGTTAAAATATAAAATTAAACAAAATGATTATACTATTTTGTTTAATTTCATATTTTAACTTAATCACTAGTTTATTCGTTTTACTCAGGGCCGGTATTATTAACGATAAAAATCAGCAGATTTTATTTAGTAAGCAAGTAAATTTAATTTATTCTATAGACTGAGTATTATAAAAAGCGAACGAGGAAACTAAGCAAGTAATAAATGTACCAATTAATTTACACACACCCTAGAAAATAATTGTGGTATTAAATGTTATTCATTGGTTAAGTGCGATCAGCTGTTTGCTCCACTGTGCTTAAAATAAACATAACCTTATTTTTAAAAGCTTATATTTTGTGTGTTTGATAACTTGAATTATGATATCAGATTTATCGGTTTCATCAGTGTTTTCGAGATCATCAGTAGAGCTGAGGATGTTTGCGGTATAACCATGGTTATATCATGTAACCATAGTAAATTACTATGGTTATATGATATAACCATGGTTATACCGCAAACATCCTCAGCTCTAATCATCAGTCTCAGGGGTATCTGAATTATCAGACCGTGAAAATCAACCGTATGAATGAAAGATTTCGTTTAACAAAACGGACATTTCAATATGTTTTAAATATAATTGAAAATAATTTGAAACCTTACACAAATAGGTATAATTTCTGGACCGTTCCCTTTTTTATCTTCAGATATTTTATAAATACAATAAAATATAATACACTGATGGAAAAAAGTGACGAGCACACCCTGTATAATCTGAACGTGTCAAGATAAATGCGTAGATTTAGCGGAACATTGTTTCCTCTAGACGAGTTTGCGCAGCGAGTTTTGACTTTTTCTATCGCTGCATCTTTTACTGAGTGCCTCCGACAGCTACAATATGTTGTCTCCATGGAGACCGATGCCAGGAGGGAGAAACCGGTTATTGTTAGTGTGGTGGAAGCGGGTAGTTGAAGTAGTACTTTGTGCGAGATGGAAGGCCGTTCGCGTTATCTGAGTGAGTTTGAGCGAGGAATGGCTGTGGGGATGCACATGACAGAAGTATCCTTCCGTGATATCGCGCGCCGTCTCGAGCGGTCATTATCGGCAGTGCAGCGGGCATGGCGAGAATTGATGGAGCAAGGACGTACGCGCCTTCAGCCACGAGCGGGACGGCCCCACGCGAGCACAGCACGCGAGGATCTCGCCCTTGTGCACAGCGCTTTAGCGTCGAGTAAGTCTTCCTCAAGGCAACTTGGAGTCTCTTGGCCAGCAGGAAGGGAAGGCGCACTCACTAAGCGAACTGTACGGGGACGTTTGCTAGAAAGTGGACTGCGAGCGCGCTGTGCGCTGCAGCGGATTCCACTGACTCGCGAGCACCGCCGTACAAGGCACCAGAGGGTGGAGGCTAGACATCAGTGGGTTGTCGAGTGGAGGCACATTTTGTTTCCGACGATTCACGATTCGAATTGAGCACCGGTGACGCGCAAATTTTGGTTAATCGGAAACGTGGTGAGCGTCACCTCGAGGAGTGTGCAACTAACACGCCCTATCCACCCAGCAGGGTATTATGGTATGGGGTGCTATTATAAATGGTGGACGTACACGTCTGCTGCGTATACACAGCATACGATGACGGATCGCCGCTACGTAGATGAGGTGCTACGGCCTGTTGTGCTTCCCTACGTTCGATGGTGCCCACGTCTTCTATACATGCACGACAACGCTCGACCGCACACTGCACGTGTTGCCCAGATTTTGTGGAAGAGAACCATATACGGATGCTTCCATGGCCGGCACGTTCTCCGGATCTCAATCCGATCGAACATGTCTGGGATATGATCGGTCGGAGACTTCAACGTTATCCGGCTCCCCCGGGTAACGTTCAGGAGCTATGGAGGCAAGTTGAAGCAGCATGGTTGGACATCCCTCCCGCTACCATTACTACGGACTTATTGACTCCATGCCTCGAAGTGTGGCGATGGTACGCGCCTCTCGCGGGGATATTCCTGCTATTAATGCATCCCTTCCTAGCAGGGCTACGCCGCTCTCCAGGTGAGGGTAAGTTATGCTAAGTTAGTACTACTTCCATACCAAATTTCATTGCGTTAGAACCACTTCAGATTATACAGGATGTTTTTTCCAACAGTGTATGTACAATAGCAAAATTAATTTAATGTCACAGGCAAATTCCAAACCACAGAGGAAACTTAAACACACCACACCTATAGTCTACAAATACAAACAAAAAATAACCATAAAGAATTTTTTTTTTTTCTAAATGTGATCTAATAAGGTTTAATAAATTATCAAATCATGTTGGGATCATTCTTGTATACATAAAAATACATCATGTATTTTTAGTTTGAATATTACCCTTCAAAATTCTCCCCGTTTCTCTTTGTTTATAGTTACAAGCTTAACCCACCAACGCGTCGTACCCTTCTTTCACATTTGGTTTCCTTTTTATTTTCCACTTGACGTCTTAATAATGTAAAATATTTATCTTTCTGGGTTCCTTTAAATAAAATAATAATAATATATATTTCATACAGTATTTATTTACGTTTATGTAATATCATACTCGTTGAGTCCATCATAATTCCTTCCGAGCGGTTCTTATATAGTGTATAGCAGCCCCTTCCAGAGGCTCTTTACTAGAAGGTCCGGGAGACTTTGATGACGTATTCGGCGCGTGATACCGCTCGCCTGACGTATCGTCAGATGACTCGCACCACAATAATAATAAACTCAAAAGTTGTATTGTAATTAGATTTCTGCCAGCCTTGAAATTCATTTTAGCTAATAGGACAACGATAATAAATTCAATGGTATTAATTTTAACCTTAAAGTTAACAAACGTCAAAAATATTCAAGGCAAATCAACAGTAGCGCGTCCGCGAATCTTTAAGTTTACGCTTGCTTAAGTTTATTGTCAACGGTAAATAAATTTACGTATTTCTTATGTCTTATGTTTTTCTTACGCCTTACGTGACTCTTGTCTTACGTCCTTTGTGAATAAGGACTTAGTATCATAAAGTAAAAATTAATTTATTTATTATAAATTTAATAATTACTATATTACCGCTTGCCGAAGCCCTTTAATTTTTGCGGAGTACGGGCACAATACAATTCAACCAACCCAGTAAATATGATCTAATGCGTATTCGTTCTTCTCGCCTACATAAAACGAACCGACTGTACATGATAGCCAAAAACGTTTTTAACCCTCCCTTTTTAAAGTAATTATCCCAGAACGGCATACATACGAGGTGCCCCATATGTTCGCGGTCTCATAGGGAATGCTGCCAGGTGGTACACAAGTTCTATTTTCTGTACAAAAAATATCGTTATTTAAGATGGAAAATTCCTGTTTCATTCCCTAAAGATACCAACGTGAAAATCAATTCTTTTGTTGGTATATTAATAAAGAAGATGAGGTGCCTGTTTATAATTTATAATTACAATTTTGGAACTTACATCTTAACATATAATATACGTCAAAAATGCCCTTCTTCTTTAAAAAAAATCACATTCACCATAAAATATCTTTGAAAAAAGGAATAATCCTTTATACCTGGCAGCACTGCTCACAGGGTTAAAATATTTGTGAATAGTCTTGTGTAAAGTCTAAATCCTTATCAGTTTATGTTTGAAAATATACTTAAGTCATTACTTATTATATTACTCTAACCGAGGGAAGTGCGCTCAATGTTGTACGGTGGTATCTGACAAAATATATATATACGAGGGTATATCAGATATAAACGAGACTGATTTTTTTAAACTATTAATGCTTTATTGAACAAGGTTAATACAAATGTACTATTTTTCTACATAATCTCCCGCCCGCGCAATACATTTTTCCCAACAGATTGGAAGCTTTTTAATCCCGTTATCGTAAAAACTTTTAGGCCGGTCACACAGCCACTGGAGCACAAATGTCTCTACCGCTTGGTCGCTGTCGAAACGCTGGCCTCCAAGAGCTTCTTTTAGAGGTCCAAACAAATGGTAGTCACAGGGTGACAAGTCTGGACTATAAGCAGGATGTTCCAAGATTTCCCAGCCGAATTGTTCCACTTTTTGCCTCGTAATGTTTGCCGAATGTGGTCTGGCGTTGTCGTGAAGGAGAATGACATTTTTAACGGATTGCGTCTTTCTTTTTCGTCGTAAAGACAATTTTGCGGCATCCAAAACGTCGCAATAATATTGGGCATTAATTGTGCGGCGATCATGAAGAAAATCAAGCCTCAATGTTGGCTTCGGTAACGCTCGTTCGTGGGCGTCGAACGTGGCTCTGGTTTTCAACTTTCTCCCGGCCTCCAGAAAATTGTTTATGCCATGCAAACACGCGAGGTCGTGAAAGGGTGTTCTCCCCGAACTGTGCGTGCAATCTGCGTAAAATGTCTGTTGGATTCACCCCCTCATTGGTCAAAAACTTAATAATTATCCGCTGCTCCACGGAAACGTGCACTGCTTGCTCACTCATGGTCACTGCACTACTGAACGGTCTCGACGGAATTTCAGACGTTGCTCTCCCCACCCTAAGTGCTTTGTCTACATAGCCACCTACTTCGCCGATTCAAAAAACTTTTGTACGAGTCATTAAGAAATCAGTCTCGTTTATATCTGATATACCCTCGTAGGTATATATATACGCGCGAGGACGAGCCGCCGCGCCGGTGCGATGTTCTCGAATGAATCTCTCTAATTATACGTGTAGGCCGCGATATATTTTTATACAGACTGTTGTACGTTGTAAGTGATAATGTCGCAGTTAGTAGTTCGACAAAACGACTATTGTCAGACCTAGTGCATAAGTTTATTATAAACACGGGTTTATTATATACAGGAATATAAATGGCAAGTGTTCCACCACGTTTTATAAATTCACAACTCATTATACATATATAAACTGCATCTATATGATGCGCATCTCAATTTGGCTTCTCTAGACATGTGCCTATTTACAAATATAAAATAATGCACATAGACACAGCGAATAAGTAATGGCAAACCCGGGCTGCTTCGGCTTTCGGGCTGCTTTAATATTCAACATTTACACCAATGATCTCTCACTTACAAAATCATGAAAATTTCTTTATGCGGATGACTTGGCTTTATGCTCCCAAACCAAGAATTTAGATAATCGAGAATTACAACTTGCTGAAGAACTGCGAATATTATAAGAAATGGCATTTACAACAAAACCCTTTAAAATGCGAATCATGTGCCCTTCATTTGTGCAATAAGGAAGCTAATAGTGAGCTGACTGTCGAATTTGATGGTAGTCGCATCAACAACAACCCCCACTCGAAATATCTGGGCGTAACTGGGTTAAACCGATCTCTGACATTCAAGTAGCACCACTATAAAACTAGTCAAAAGGTTTATAAGGCAATAATATATTACATAAACTTGCCAGAAATTCATGGAAGCGAATGGGAAGATCTTGCGAACGGTAACCATTGCAATGGCTTACTCTCCTGTTGAATACTATGCTGCTGTTTGGTATCGAAGTTCTCATACCAAGCTAGTAGTTATTCAAGTTAACGATACAATGAGAATTGTCACCAGTATTGTTAGATTCACTCCTAATCTCTAGATACCGATTCTAACATTGCCTCGCCGGATATCAGACGTCTCGCTGCTGCACAGAATAAATGGGCTAAGATTGCCAACAACATTGATCTTTTCATACACGATGATTTGGAGAGCGTCCCCAAGACCCGACTGAAATCTAGAAGACTGATTTGACTGGATACGGAAGTTCAGTATCCCATAAATGTGAATTATTGCTGGATAGCCCTCCCCGAACAGCATCCTGAATTGAGGAATAGAGATTTAATCTCTAATCCTTCAGAACGTCGGGTGTAACCTTCCCACGTAGGCAATAGTCTCAATTAAATAGATTCCGCACAGGCCACGGAAGACGCAACTCAATGCTGTATAAATAGAAAATAGCTGATACTAGCCTTTGCAACTGCGGAAATGTGGAACAAACATGGCCAACATAATAAATAATTGCTCCAGAAGAAATTTTCCTGGTGGCATTCACGAGCTGAACAAGGTAACTCCTGCAGCTCTGGACTTGTTGAAAAATTTAGATATTAGTGTATAAATTAGTATCATGACCGCGTTTTCTGTCATAAAAGTGATTTATACGCTAATATCTAATTTTATATTTTACTTCCCATGCGAAATAAATAGATAAATGTACGTAGAAAATAAATAATTAAAGCTAAATTTATTAGAAAATTTAGAAATAAATAAAATTAAAAAATCAAATAGTGTTTAATAAACGAACAAAGATAAGCAATTCACCTTGACTAAGTCTGTTTGTGTAATATAAAATTTAAGATTTAACTAACAGTCGAGGATATACAAGGTGGCGCAAAATTAATCATCCAATTTTGTTTTTGAATAACTTTTTTAGTCAATTAAAAAAAAATGTTTGAGTGGTGAAAATCTTTATTTGGACCTTTAAAATTTTTTCTGTTAATTGGAAAATATGATATCCGCCAAGTGGCTGCCGCCAGTATTGATACACATTTGTGCCCGTTTTATCGCATCTTCCATAACTTTCCGCACGATTTCTGGTGATAACTGTTCGCATTGGGTCAAAGGTTTAATTGCTCATTGTAGGTATACGGTCCCCGTAAAGTTTGTTATGTAAGTTAGTTTTAGTTCTTTACAATAATTAAAAAATAGAAACTAGTAAACATTTTTATCTCCGTTTATTATACTTTCCAATTACAAAATTCAGGCTGTTTCTTGTATATTTTGATCATTTCTTATGACAGCTGAGAATCTGTATTTAGAGTTTAAAATTCTCGAGGACAAAAAATAATATTTATTTGAATATTTTAGAAATAAATTCAAATCACAGTACCGTTTGATTATTTATCAAACAAAACGAGATCCATAAGTGGGAAATAAATGGAAATAGAATTATTAAATATCAAATCACCAATTACGTTATGTAAAGCACCATTACACTTTTAAAATGTATATAAAATAATAACATCCTTGTTTTTATTCATGCGCCGCTTCAAGAATCTACATTCTTTTACACTTGAATGTTATTCAACACAATAAAACGGAGAGACTTTACTTGGAAATGTATGTCGGATTGTATTGTGTCAAATTACCTTCATCCACTCACTTGGATCGTGACTCCGTCATTATTTTTCATTGAATCTCTATTAAATTTCAAGAAGAAAGCTTTCTGCACGGAGAAGGTACACGGCTCTACCAATGAAGGCATTGAATGTTTAAATAAAATTAGGAGGACTGGTAAAAATTAACATAATTAGCCGCCAACGAAATTGAATACCTACTGTGTAATAAGTAACTAGTAAATAATGGTAATAAGGAATAAGGAAAAAAAATTACAATTTTTTTATGGTGACCAATTATGAAATATTTAGACGAGATCATAAGAAGAGATCGTACACTTTTGAAAATCTAATTGGACAAATTACGTAAAATGCGGTTAACGAATGAGACAAGCATTCATCTAGAATTTCGTTTGGCTTTTTCATAAAGACGGTTTCTCATAAAGGTTTACTCGCGAACCTGTAACCGCACTTGCATATCAGAAACGAGGAGGTTTGCTTTACACGGTTTAGTTCGCTTTTCATTGGCTGTTATATTATGCAAGTTAAACACAAACGAGCGTAAAGTTTCCGCTTCTCTATGTTTTCCTACATACTGTACAAAAGACGCTGAGTGTTGTTCAGTAGTGGCTTAATTACTGCAGGATGCGGTACTAACCTCTAGCGAGAAGTCCACAATATCCACGAACTGTTCTGTTGGTCGAACTAAATAAATGTTGAGTGTTAGAAGTACAGTTTTTTTTTTGTCAATCCAGCGTGAAATGATAATGATAAAATCCATGACGAAATATACAGTTTCTGGCCAAAATATTAGAAACATGATTAAAATTTTAGATATTGTAAAATTTCGCACAAGTCTCATAACCCATTCGATCCCACTGTACTCGCTTGAGTACATAAAAAACGTCAATTTTGTGACGCTATATCTGTCATGTTACTAGTTTTTTAAAGAGATTTTTGTTGACATATTAGTTAAGAGTGTAGAGAATGAAAATATATAAATGATAAACAACAAAAATATAACGGTAAATTTGCAAATTCTTTTTTGTCAACAGTGTTTTTCGTTTTTGTAATTTTTTGCACTTTTCGTTGTAACTTGATGTCTATCACTTCTGCTTGAAATTAATTGGTGGCAAATTTAAGTGTAAATCAAATTAAACATATCTATGTTTAAATATTTAAAAAACAAAGTATATAAAAAATTGTGAAAAGTGTTTTTTTGTAAGCATAAATATTGGTGTACGCTTGAGTACAACGGGACAATGTATGTGATATTTTTTGTGTTGATTTTAGCTTTCTGCCTGCGATGGATGTTAGAACATTTTATGGTAAAAGATTTGAAAACATTGCCGCTGCCACTGATTATGCTACAAATCAAAGTCGTTCAAATTTTGATTTTACTATCATTCCTCCAAATACTGACCGCGAAACAGATGAGGAGGAAATTGATGAAGGCAATTTATTTTGTGATGATCTGCCAAATGATATTCCAGGTGAATTGGAATTACTTTGCAGTAGCGACAGCGAAGATGACATTCCATTAGCAGACTTGAGAAAACATCTATTATCACCAAGAGAAATAAAATGGAGAAAAAGGTCAATGAATATGGATATGCCTAGTACCAACTTCTTTGAAACTTTGAAGCATGAAATGGATATATCACTGCAAGGTAAAACACCTGTAGAAGTATTTGAAAAAATTTTTGATGGTGATGTTGTGCAGCTAATTGTCACGCAAACAGTGAAGTACGCCTTTCAACATAATATGCATACCTTCCATTTCACCGAAGAAGAGCTCAAAGTGTTCATTGGAATTCTCCTGTACAGTGGCTATCACACCATGCCAAGGGAGCGTATGTACTGGCAATTAGACGAAGATACGCATTTACCTTTTATTTCCAACAATATGTCGCGTAATCGTTTTCAAGAAATTAAAAGTTACATACACCTTGCCGATAACTCTGAACTGGATTTCTCTCAATTGACGAGTCAATGGTCAAATATTTTGGAAGCCATTCCGCGAAACAATTTATTAGAGGAAAACCTGTTAGGTTTGGTTTTAAAAATTGGATGCTTACCAGCAGTTGCGGTTATTTATACCAGTTTGATACGTATTGCGGAGCTAAAGCAGTTGAGAGTCAATGCCAACAGCTACCATTAGGATCAAGAGTAGTTATTGATCTCATAAAAAATATTTCCCAGTCTACAGACCACATATTGTTTTTTGATAACTTTTTCACTTCGTATGATCTTTTGTGCCTTTTAAAACAAACGGGATTCAGGGCAACAGGAACTGTTCGAGACCGAAGGACAAAAAATTGTCCTCTACTGCCAAAAAAAGTGCTACAAAAAGAAGAGCGCGGAAAATTTGATTACAGGTAAGCAAGTAATTATGAATATTCCTTTTATAGTATATGAACCTTTTGTCATAATAACAGGTATGCTGATTTCGGAATTCTTTTCGTAAAATGGAACGATAACAGTGTAGTGACTGTCGGTACAAACTATGATGAAATTTACCCCATGCATTTAGTAAAACGGTGGTAATAAGAGTAAAGTGAACGTGCAACAGCCAAAGCTAATTGCAAAATACAATGCTGGAATGGGTGGAGTAGACCTTCACGATCAGGCGATAAATGCATACAATATAAAATTCAGAGGAAAGAAATGGTGGTGGCCTCTTTTTACGGCAATAATTAACTCGTGTGTCGTAAATGCCTGGAAGCTTTATAAGAGTAGCAACAATAGCAACATAGATCTCTTGAATTTCCAACGAGAAATTGTCCGGTATTACCTACGAAACTATGCCATACGTGCAGAAGAACCAAGACGTTCTACTACATCGTCCATAGCAACATCGGCAGGAAACCACTTTCCAAAACGTATACAAAATCAGCTAAGATGCAAAGTATGTCACAATAAAGTTCGATGGATTTGCGAGCTTTGCAACGTGACACTTTGCGTAGAAAAGGACTGTTTTAAAAAATTTCATACCGAATCTATAAATATGCATAATAATAATTAATTTAGTATTGTTTTACTTGTGTTCCAAAATGTCTCAATATATGAATAAAAGTGAATTCTAATTAAAATCTATATGTATTTCAAGTTAGCTTAATAGGAACTTTTGCATCCACATTGTCCCATTGTACTCGTATGAGTACAGGTTATAAAACACTTTTCCAAAAAAAAAAATTTTATTTGTTCTTCATATTATTATTTTTTGAGTCCTACTAAGATGAATTTTACAAACAGAACTGCGATTTTTTTGTTTTAAAGATGGTTGGGATCTAATGTGTTAAATGTATGTCACTATTTAGGAAATTATTATCGGGATAATGTAAAGATATGTCCATGTTAGTTATATGTCTGACGAACCTCCTGTGGAGCGAAACGATCGTTACTGTGTAAAGTAAAAAGTAGTGAATTCAATAAAATTTCTTCTATTTTATACCGATAATAGATATACTGGAATTTCATCAAGTAAAATGGCCGAAACGATCCTATACTTAGGAAATTGGTTATATAGATCAGTGCTTCCCAAAAATTATCGACATGCATGCCCTTTTTCCTCTTGTTAAGAGAAAAAATGTCTAGATATTAGCAACAATCGGCTGAGTAAAAGATACTTGGAAGAAAAAGATAAATGCATATCGGGTTATCCGAATTGCAGACGCGGTCGACCTGACCGTTAATCCTTTCCATGAATTGCAGTCAGAATATATTAAGTATGAAAGTATGATCAATTTAAATGAAACACTTGATAAAATCAAGTTTACTTATATTGCTATTATATATACATGTTTGTAACAGTAACCTATCAAATTACAAAATACAAAAAATAGTGATAAAATACAGAAACTAAAGAAAATTCTTTTCCAAAGGTCTTTCAGAAATATCTTCCTCAGCTTTTCTTTTAACACTGTTACTAATTTTCTGTCCATTTATCACCTTTTCACTATTAGCTTCATAACTATGTTCACATTTTTTTGATAAAAATAAACGTTGGTCCACACGTATATTAATACATGACCTTTTTGTGCAGCACCAACATACCTCCCCCGTAGTTTTAAACTTCCGATATTGGTAAAATATAAAACCATCACTAAGTAGTAGAATTATGTCTTTCTCACTGTACATTTGCGTTAGACCGCTCTTTCTGGTTAAACAAAAACTAAAAACTAAAAAAAAAACTTATGTACAATATTTGAGAAGAGGTATTTGGACCTTTGTAAGATTCAAAATATTTTGAAATAATAAAATTTTAAATGATTTTATAATTGTAGAATTAACAATTTTAACAATTTCCTAAGTGCAGTCTTATTTGTTCGAGAAGTTCATCTCCCTAGCTAAAGGAATGACTTTATAGATATTGCATTTAATATTAGGCATATATTTTCTTGAAAAGTTATATTCCAGAGAAATTTAGAAATTAACACTTATAACCAATCTAAAATCTTTCTTATTTATAGTTACGGGATAATATAACTTAATGAGACCTGAAATGACACATAATTAATAAGAATTAAGCACATGTTACGCAAGAAATGTTTGATCTATTGTTAAAAAAGGTATTATTTTGATATTACAGAAATGTAAATTCTTTATTCTTAAAGTTGTATCTACATTTGGGTTAAAAAAGACACCAACTTGCACAACAAGCCTTCATAGGAATGGAGTCTTCTTTAGGTATTGCAAAAACAAATATCAAAGCAACCACGAGCTGAAAATAGATCTAAGGATAGGTGCAAGAATTCCCCAGATCAAAGACAGGCAAAACAGTTCTTTAGAAAATATTCGCCCAAGTTGACAACGGACCTTACGAACAGAGACAGAAAGTCTGTTAAGATGATAGCAGGCCTATTAATTAGGCATTATAAGCTCAGCAAACATATGAACAATTTGGGCTTGACCAAAGAAACGATATGTAGCCAAGAGGAAGAAAAAAGGTTCAGAGGAAAGTTTAACAAGAACGTGATTCTTACAAATGAGAACAATACCCTAATGAGGAACTATTTTTAAAAGATCCGCTTTTGAAGGAGCTAAGCTTAACTACAAGAGCAGGGCTAAAAAAATATTTAAACGACATATGAGGGCCACAATAGACCTAGAAAAGTAGAGACTTTTTATGGATATTAATAATAACTTTTACGTTGAATATGTCGACAAGCCTATGACGCATTTTAATTAATGAAATGAAAGTTAACTAGTTTGAACGGCAAACTTTTTTTTAAATAAAATGAATATGTTTACAATCAAACAAAAATTGTTATAAAACAAAAGAAAACTTAATGTAGCGTGCCCATGGGGTGTCTGATGGGATAGATACCTGGTATTTAATTATTTGTATGAAATTATTTACATATAATTATTTTTTCTTTAAATGTGTGGTGGTACTGACAAATACCGATAGAACAATATAATTTGTCGGTAAAGAGAATTGGAGGCGGAAGCCCGTATATTTAACTGCGACAGGGCCGGACTAGAATAAAGAAAAATAATTTTCTCGTTACTGTGTCATTTTTTGTACGAAGGCATTACTCATATACAAGGTCATTCAATAGGTATGACCTACTTTCAAACATTCACTCATCAAAAAATGGCGAAATTAAACAAATTTGTGATAAACGAGAACTATATTATATGCAATTTTAATTCCTAAAATTATGCATTACTCTTTGTAGCATTGGACTATTAATCGCACGCATTTCTTCTCGAATGGCTTCTTTAAGATCTTGAATTGTCCGCGGGCGTCTCTCGAAGACTTTTTGCTTGAGATATCTCCAAACGAAGAAATCTGGCGCAGTCAGGTCTTGGGATCTTGACGGCCATGGTAAGGCTCTAAACCTTGAAATGAATCTATTCGTAAACATTTGCTGCAACGCAATCAAACTTCGCCTCGCTGTATGTGGTGTGGCACCGTCTAATTGAAAAAAATGTTCTTCGTCTTACTCTACGTAGTTCATGCCCTAGGAATGTTTCTAACATAAAAATGTAACGCTCCGAGGTGATCGTAACAACTTCCTTACTTTCCTCGAATAAATACGGCTCTACTATTTCAAATGATGAAACACGACACCATACCGTGATTTTTCTTATCATGAAGCAGTTTTCCGTGTAATTGTTGTGGGTTTTCAGTTGCCCAATAACGGCAGTTTTGTTTGTTTACACTTCCACTAACATAAAAATACGCTTCATCGAACATAAATAAAGAATTAATTTCATTTTGGTCTTGATTCAAAATTTCCAACATATTCTTGCAGAAAGTTATTCGGGAATCTCGGTCACCATCTTGCAACTTATAAGCGACTTGGATTTTGTAGGGGTGAAAGTGTAAAGCATCATGTAAAATTCTCAGCAGACTCGTTTCAGTAATTTGCAAAGCAATTGAATGTTTTTTGCAGAACGCAACCGACTTCGTTGTAGTTCTTGCCTGACGCGTTCAATATTTGTCGGTGTCCTCACTGTCGTACTCTTCCAGTATATTTTGATGAAACATTCTCTCTTTCATCAAAATTCCTCACCCACCTCAAAATAGTTTTTCTGCTACGAACTTGTCCGTGTCTTGCTACGTTGAATTCTCGTCCAAAAACTTCTCTGAGGTTGATTGATTGATTTGTAATAAAACTCTTAACTGCAAAAACTCTTCGATTGATTAAAAATTTGTCTGTTTTACATAAAACTGCATATATTGGGCTACATTTTAACAATTAAGTGACAACAATTAACATATACTACTAGTCACAGCTCCCTATTTAAAATAGGTCATTCCTATTGAAGGACCCGATATATCGTTCACCCCTGTTTTTATTTGTCGCTATACACAACTAAGATTGTATATATGGAGATTTCTTGAGTTTTTGTGCCATTGAAAATCTGTAACCATTAATTTATTTTGCGCATTTTTTCCTTAAATGTTTGAGCAGCTACGCTTTTCGCAAAGAGATGTCAAAAACAGATATTTAAGAACAATTACAAGACAACACAAACTCTATTATGGTTAATTATATTAGATGTCATGTTATAAAATGCTACTAACATATATGTGTATAGAAGACGATACATTAAATATATTTTTCTATTTTGCGTTCGAAATGAACTCATCACGAAACCCAAAACAGTATCGAAATGAGCTTCATTTCGATACACTTTTTTTCATTTTTCAATGTTGGCGTTGTTCGAATACAGAAATAAATATCATTGCTGTCATTTGATTTTAAGAATTTATGTATAGCAAGCGCCAATTAAGTTGGCGCGAGGAGGGGGTGCGCAGAAGCCGTTTTTAAAAACGTCCACCCCCACTACTCAAGTAATTGTCAGAATACATTTGTCATTGACGTTTGACGGAACATAATGTCTTTGCTAGGGGATCAAAAAGTGATACACGCTCAGAGGTTAGAATTATGTGACATTTGATGTAAAACCAAATACAAATCTCCCCACTACTTTTAATCCTGCGCGAACTTACCCCTCCACGCGCCAACTTAATTGGCGTTTGCTATACATTTGACAGATATGATATATGTCCGTATTTTAAACAAACAACGTATGTTGTATTCAATTGACAACAACATATATATGTTTCTATGTCACTCATGTTTATATTTTTAAATGAAATATCAAGTAATGTTAACGAAAATTAATAAATAATATGTAATATAATATACTTCGCGGATAGCAAGATTTAAATTTGAAAATGTAAAGTATCAATGTGACCAACTGCATGCTTTATATAAAAATTAAACTCTGAACTTTCAAATTAAATAATTCCAATTTAAGCTATTTATTAATGTAAAAAACGCAAAATAGAAAAAATAGTATAAAAAACTCGTTTCATAAGGCCTTTTGCCGCACTCGCTCTCGCCGCACTGATCTCGTGCGGCTAAATGGTGCCTTATGAAACTTGTTTTTTAATATACTATTTTCTTTTCGCGGATGTATTTAAAAACTTTTGTTTTATTTTTATTTAAGCTATTTCCCTTTCTTTGTATGATATTCTTTCCCGATTATCTTAGTGCTTTCAAAATCAAATTAATGATCACACCGCAATTTGTGCGTTGACAAGCATGGCTCAACCATTTAGAAAAATGCAAAGGGAGGAAAATAGGAACGTTTGAAGGATACTTGAAGAAAGACGAAAAAAAGAGGAGACCTATCAAAAGGTGACAATGTACTTATCGGGGATTTTAAGCAAAAAGAACTCAAAAATTAGAGAGAAAGAATATAAAGGATAAGAAAAGATGAAAAAAGCTAATCAAGCAATTGGCCCAAAAAGTCTGTGAACAATACACAATAATAGTGATATAATAAAGCTTATAACATTGTCACAGTTCACTTTATTCATTACTAGATGGCACTGTTATTTAATTATTTCCAAATATGATTAAATTTTGTTTAAAAATAACATTTTCATGTGTCCGAAAAGGAAATTTATTTGTTTCAATTACTTTAACAATCCTTTTTCTTTTTTATTACTCAATTACTTCGGTGTTAAGGCGATAAATTACAAACACGAGAAAAAAATTACTACTATTATCTAGCTCATTATTCTATCCGAATGGCCCGGAATACACATTCCGGGCAAGGAAAAAATCCAACAGCTCGAGCATCTGTTCCGCAAGGAAGCGAGCACTCGTTTCGTTAGACGTTCTGTTTTTCCGCAAAAACGCAAAAACCGGTATAAACGTTTGTGTGCGATCGTACGTGTGATTTATAGCGTGAGAAAGGTTAGATATACGTTTGTGCCGTGTGGTACCTACACATGTATGCATGCATACATGTGAGTGTAAAAGCCGCGCGTTCCATATTTTTTCCGCTTATGTATCTATATACGTTTCTTACATTTCTCATTTGAGAAGTAGACCGTCGCTGAACTAGTTCATCTGTCGAATTGGTCTTGATGAACATATATACATAAGTATAAGTGTCGGAGAGTGTTAGCTTGCCTTTTAAACGCCCCGTTTTTTTCTTCACCCCGTCACTAACGGTACGAAAAAAGTGCCAAAAGCAAATTCGTGGCGAACCAAACGAGGAGCGCCCGATCAACAGGAAAAATTCTCTTTTTTTTTTTAATTCCAATTACGTTTGCTGAAGTTAATTTTAAAAAGATTGATAACTCAATCTTGCTTGAACGTGATTGATAGGTAGTAATGCTTGGGCTAACATTGTTAATTATACTGGTATATTTAAATCAAATATATCTATTGTTAAGAAGTATAATAAGGAATGAAATACTTGTAATTAAATTCACTTATTAATAGATTCTTAATCTATTCTATAAGTCTTCTGTAAAATAAACACAAAACACGGACAAGGAAAGTTCGTATACTTCCGATTATTATTAAGGAGCTAAAAACCACCTTTGATAGTCAGCATTTTTTTTTGTTTTTTAAAAATTATTTTTGAAATAATATCGAAAACAATTTAAAGAACCAATATTTTCGCCTTCTTATGAGGTATACCTTAACGGTAAAACATAGTTTTTCCTAATCGAACTTTCCTTGTTGTTGAATAGATGAATTTAAAACATACTCTTATAAAAATATCGATTGATGGTCACTTTAACATGAAATACGAGGTAAGGGCCATATGTTCTCGACCTTGCAGAGAAAATAAAGTTTTGAAAATTTTATAATTCCTACTTTTCAATATATTGTAACTTTTTTCGTCTTTCTGGGTTCATTAAATTAAAACTAACGGTAATTAAAACACACTATATCAATAATAAAACAAAATACACTACATAACACTTAAAATAAAATAACAGTATTTATTTATTTCAATATTTATTTCACAGTATTTATTAATATCACAATACTCGTTGTCGGTGGTTGATCGTATGATTGTCTCCCTCCATTCCGAGTTCGTATACCGTATGTGTTAAATATCATTAGGCATAGAGAATCAACGTATGAGTACATACAATGTATACGTACATGAGAAAGCCAGTCCAATGCCAGCGAAGACCGCGACGACTGACGATTGTCTCCGATACCGATTGACTGGAAATTTTGCATTCAGTCTAGCTGCGGCCGTTACAGTTTGAAAGCGTACAATAAAATTAATGTATAATGGCTCTTTATACACCCACTGAAAAGCTTCAGTTAGTGAAATGGTTTTATGCTGGCAAGTCTGCAATGGAGTGCATGAATTTGTTTGCGCTGACTTTTGCAGGCCGTTTTGTACCTTGCAAACAAACAATTTATAATATTATAAATATATTTGAAACTTGTTTCTGTCTCAATAACTGTACGAAATGCAAACCAAGAGAGGTATCACCACAAAAAATTGAGGAAAGAGAACGGCGGGATGTATTAATTTGTAGTATTGTGGAAATTGATAACACGAGATCTACTAGAAGTCTGCCGAGGAATTGGGTACAAGTAACACAACTATTTCACGTATTTGGAAACGTAATGGTTTAAATTGTTTCAAATATTCGAAAACTGAAGAAATATTTCCCGAGGACAATTTCCGGAGAATGGAGTTTTGTCAAGACGTTAAAAATATTCTCTTCACCGATTAATCAACTTTTCCATTACACGGAAAGCACAATCCCTCTGTTCTTCGATATTGGGCTTCGGAAAATCAACACCGGCATTTTGCAAATCGCACTCAGTATCCTCAAAAACTAAACGTTTGGGCAGGTATTTTAGGTGACCATTCTATAGGCCCCTATTTTATTGATGGTATATTAAATGCCGACAAGTATCTCGAACTACTGAAAAATCAAATACTTCCCGCCATTCAAAACAGTGGAATAAATCAGGAAATCGTTTGGTTTCAACATGATGGCTGTCCAGCACATAATGCAGTGAGGGTAAAGGAATTTTTAGGAAATACATTTCCTGACCGTCTTATTACTGAAGCAGGAAACATTAAGTGGCCCCCGAGATCTCCTGATCTATCTCCAAATGATTTCTTTTTGTGGGGATATCTAAAAAATATTGTTTATACTCATGAAGCTGGTAGAGCAGAAAATCTAGTTGCCTTGAGAGAAAAAATAACTGAGGCTGCGAATTCATTAACTGCCGACATGTTAGCAAATGTAAAAGTTAATATCTACGATCGCCTAGGACAATGTCTTGCTGCGCAAGGAGGAATTTTTGAACCTCTTGTATAATTTATTATAATTTTTAGAATCCTTTTTTATTTGTTTTATTAGGATTATTCTTTAATTTTATTAGAATTATGCTATTGTTTATGCGACGCACCGCAGCTTAAAAATTTCCTGCATCTACTGAAAGAAACAAGAAAAGCAAATCCCTTGCAAATCGTAAATGTTATTTTAGAACGCATTACAAGTACCTATGTCGATGGTCAAATGATTACTGCTAACTTGTATTTGCGAAACAATCGGAGACAATCGTTGCCGGCCGTCGCGGTCTTCGCCGGCATTGGATCGGCTTTTCCATTGCACAGTAAAGCTAACGAACCGCTTACGCAAACAACTACTTTACACCGCGTCCACGTATAGACGGCAGTCTATACGTGGACGCGGTGTAAAGTAATTGTTTGCGTAAGCGGTTCGCTAGCTTTACTGTGCCCCATGTGCGACTTTTTAATTAGTGGTTTTACCTACTGATGATGACAACTTAGTTGTCGAAATACGTATTTAGGATACTATTAATAATTGTGGTAAGGGGTTTTATACCTTTTTTAAGTTTTTACTTAACCACAGTCTCCAAAGAAAGAATTTTCACATTTAGAATGTGTATAAAAAAAATAAATACCACACATGTTTACGTAACAGCAGGATGGAATGGAAAATAACAAAACTATTATTTTTGTTATTGTCAGTCAACTTTAAAAGATCGTCTCTGATACTTTTTAGGGCCGGTTGTACCATCTATAGTTAACTTTT
Organism: Melolontha melolontha; assembly: GCA_935421215.2. Taxonomy (NCBI): domain Eukaryota; kingdom Metazoa; phylum Arthropoda; class Insecta; order Coleoptera; family Scarabaeidae; genus Melolontha; species Melolontha melolontha. The sequence continues at coordinate 75,735,912 of OW285243.1, read as the reverse complement.
AGTTCAGTTGATCTACTGGTCAAAGAAGATATGCTAGTTCACCGTTGTTTGCGTTGTACAAAAGCTAATAAACAAGTAGTTAGTTGACCGTTGGTTAAAGTCGGTTGGTATTAAGGGAAAATAATAAATTCGGTGCATACGATAAAATATTTATGTAGAGGGTAGGTATAAAATATAAAAATGGGCGTGAACGGAAAAATCTGCTTTTCACATATTTTATTATTGATAATAAATAAAATGCAAATATATTTCTTCTATTTATTCACTTGCTGCTTGCAGCAGAAGCAACAAGTACATATTTGCTACTACATTACATAAATTTATTTCAGTAATGAATATATCGGGTAAGTTTTTCTATATTTCTTATTTATTTATATGTAAGAACAGAGTATAATTTTTAGAATGGTTAAAAAAAAGGGTAACAAATTTCTCACCCAAAGAAGAAGCTACGTTACTATCTCTTGTTAGAAAGTACAGAAATGTATTTGAAAATAAAAGAACCGATTCAGCCTCTAATTAAAAAAAAGATAATAGAAACATGGAATAATCTGGCTGGTGACTTTTAACAGTATATGTGGAGTATCTTCCGTGATAGCAGAACATTAAAAAGTAAATAAGAAAATTTAAAGAAATGAACAAAAGAAAAGTTTGCTAATGAAAAAGCTCACATGCAGAAGACAGGAAGGGGCCCTGTAGTGTAGACAGATATCAAAGAAGTAATACAGGTACAATTAACAGGGCTTGAATCGTAATTTGATATAAATTCAATGCAAGTAGATCATAACTATGCACAAGCTGCTGATGTTAGCCTCGTAAATGCAGAAGTTGAGGTGAAAATAAGTGAGTGTAAGGTTTAATGATTACGTGAATATAAATCTATATTTCCTTTGTTTTATAGTTGAATAAGAACATGATATGCTAGAGTCATGTTCAAATTGGTCCACCTACACAAAGCATGTTAAAAATGCCTAAATCACCTACTCTTAGAAAAGGCTCCAAGAAAGAATCGGCAGAGTTATAAAAGGCATGTTTTCTAGAAGAACATAACTTAAAATTAAAGTTATTGCAAGATGCGCACAATTTGGAGATGGTAGAGAAAAAGAAAGTAAGCATGCCGAGGTTAAAAATTATGCAGGAAGAACATGATATAAAATTAGAAATTTAAAAAAAAATTGTAAAATTTTATTTCATTTAATACATATTTATTATTCACATATATGTTGTTTAATTAAAAATATGAAATATACAAGTATCCCGTATCGTTATGTTCAAATTATAGGAGTGTAAAGTAGACTTCATTTCAAGTAACAAAAACGGAAAACTTGTATATCCATTTTTATTTGTTTCAAAGTTTCAGATCTATGAATGTGATTGTCAGATCATGAAAAATATGTAATCCTAAAGTCAATGCAAACTGATTTTATTTAAAAAAAAAGTTATACGATTCAATAACAGGCCTGCGATTGTTAACGTCGCATAATAAAATGTTATTCTAAAATAAATAAACACATGTCGTAGTGCATACAGTAATTTCTTGGAGATCTACAAAAACGAGTACTGGAAATTGATTTATGATAAAGAAGGTTCTTACTTATTTCGTAAGTGCTAAACCATGAATATCATACAATAAACAAATGTTCAGGTGACTGTTAACGTTGCATTTTTTAATAAAGGATTACATTACGTTTCAGTTCATACAACAGCTTATTAGTGAGTGGACACGTTTTCTTTATTCAAAATGCCTTACCGATTTTCTTCTCAAGAGTATGCTGACATGCATTTTGTGTATGGCTACTGTAACGGCAGTGCACGTCAAGCAGTTATTTAATACCGACAACGGTTTCCCGATAGGCGCATTCCTCATTACATAATGTTTCTGGAAATTGAAGGTGGAACACAGACAATTTCGGGAATGCGGACTGCGTGATTATCTTTTCGACCGAGGAGTAAATTTGCCAGCAGACTTAGAGGAAGAAGCAGTAGTTATTGTTATAAGGGATCCAACTCTCAGTATACGTCGAATCGCTAGACAACTAGGAGTGCCACGAACGACAGTTTGGCGAATTTAAAACGTGAGGACTTATATCCATATCACTATCGCAGGGGCCACGGTTTGCTTGAGGCAGACCACTATGCTCGTCTAGTTTATTTTACCTGGATATTAAGACAGTCACGGCTTCATTTTAATTTCTGCAGAACAGTCCTCTGGACAGATGAATCTAGGTTCACGAAAAGTGGTGTTACAAATCTAAGAAACCTACACAGGTGGTCATCAGAAAATCCCAAAGGTATACGCCCATCTAAATTTCAACATGAATTTTCTATTAACGTTTCGGCGGCCTTAATCGATGACTTGTTGATTGGTTCTGTCGTTCTTCTTGGGAGGTTGAATGCGGACAATTACCTTCAATTTCTTTATAGACGAACTGCCAGATCTTTTAGAGGATGTCCCACTGAATGTTCGACGAGACATGTGGTTTCACATGGATGGGGCACCACCACATTTCGGAATTGCTGTCCGAAATTGGGTTAACGTCAATTATCCAAGATGGATTGGTCGAGGTGGTCCTGTTGCATGGTCACCCCGATCACCCAATCTTAATCTCTTTGACTTTTATTTACGGGGGTACATAAAATTTAGTCTACGCGCAAGTTCGAACACAAGAGAAGAGTTGTTGGATCGTATTCACCTGGCTGCCGAGCAAATCCGACAAAACAAGTATGAAATTCGGATAAGTAGTTCTTCTGCTGGCTTACGGGCACAAGCCTGCATTCAACAAGGAGGTGGACATTTCGAAAATATTATTAATTGAACTCTTTTAAATAAAATCAGTTTTTATTGACTTTGGAATTACATTTTTGTTCATGATCTGACAACCACATTCATAGATCTGTAACTTTGAAACAAATAAAAATGGATATACAAGTTTTGCGTTTTTGTTACTTGAAATGAAGTCTACTTGACACTCCTAAAATTTGAATATAACGATATAACACACTTGTATAAGCTACTAACACTAAAAATTTAATGATATTTATATACATAAATATCTTAAAAAAATTCAATAATTATATTAATCATTAACATTTAACAATTGATGGCTCCCTTAACATATCCATTTTTATAAATATTCAGAAAATATAAAGAACATTTTCGTGAACAAATATATATACGCAGGCGTTAACGAGTAATATTACTTGAACTGCTACTGAACGCCCGAGATCCACCGTTCACTTGACTGCGTCATTGACAAGCAGTTCAAGCTTGAACTTAAGTTGGTACAACGCATGTTTTCTGTTGAACCAGTGAACTGTGTTGGTACAACCGGCCCTTATAATCGCACAGTGCCGTGATCAAAGTTCTTTAAATGTCTATGTCTTTTTTTTTTCTAGTTTATGGGAGGGAATTTTGGGAAAATATTTTGGATTTATATTCTATATAATTACATCTTTCCATTTTTCATACGTTGTCTTTCTATTTCAAGGACAACCTGTTTATTATTTTTTAAAAGTAGTTAGCGTATATAAGAATATGAGAACATTTAAAAATATAAAATCAAAATTAGTTGAATAGGCGACAGTTGTACTTTCTTTTCATCACAACAGCAGAAAGAAGAGTCACAAAGAAAAAAGTGTAACATTGCATAGAATAAAAAGAACGTCGCAGACGCTTTTATATTTCAAAAATTCTCACATATTTTATATTACTTTGATGCCGGAGGAAATCTCTTTGCAAATTAAATTCGTAGGCACATAAAAACCGAATGTGCATTTTCTCTAACCAAGGTAATTATTGTTCATTTTTTCTCGGTAACACTTTTGTCCTGGTTAATTTGAAAGAAGCCGCAGTAAAAAGAAATCTTTTTCTGCGGAGAATTTTTTTTATTTCGCGCACTGATTAGTTCTATAAGTAGTGTGATATTCACGAGGCAGTCGTAAAAAAAGTCGGTGGTAAGTGGGATTTTAAAGGGATTAAAGTCTTTGCTACACTGCACATACTTAAAAGTTCGTTAAACTCTTAAATGAAAATCTAGCATAGTTACCGTAGACACTTGTATGACTTACAATTCGTACCTACATTTCCCTGCAAATACCTTCCTGTTATAACGGGTGTTCAGAAACATTCGAAGTCAAGTGGGCTCTGAACAAAAAATCGTATTTCTTTACTTAAGTATCTGATTTGTAATAATTATTAAATGTCAACTGTTGTTTGTCAAAAATCAATCTATCTCAGACATGACTTCATATTTTCAAGGACTACTTTGACTTCGAATGTTTCTGAACACCCGTTATTAAACGTAATGAAAATGTAAGTTGGTTGAGAACTGTTACAAGAAACTGAATATAATGATATTACATAATCTTAGATACAAATAAGCGTGCATATAATGGATAAATGGTATTATTAGATCGATTGCTAGACCGTTAAGTTATTCACAATAAGTAAACAGTAATTTTGAGTAATAAGACATTTAGATTTAATTAGCCAGTAAAGTAAAACTTGCAATAAAATGTCTCACTAATTAGGTAAAGTGTATTTAAAAAGTACTTACAATGTCATAATAATTTTATTGTGGATAATTACAAACTCTATTGTGTATACAAGGGATGTCTTTTAGTGTTACATATAGCCATAAAATCATGCAGTGGATCGACTCAAAATGCTTGATTGCTTTTCAAAATATTTTCCACAAAAATTAATACACTTTTGCATTCGCTCAAACCAATTAATTGTTAACGCAGTTATTCCAGTCTTCGGTTGGGTCAGTTAAAACTGCCATTTTAAAGGCATCTATTGCTTATTCTTCCTTTGCTTATATTTGTGCAAAGCAGTGCTGGAAGTCTTCTGTGAGCTCGTTCATGACGCGTGCCGTTTTTGTCACCACAGCTTCATCGGTCTGAAATCTTTGTTTTTCTTAATAGAGGACCTTGGGGAACAGATAAAAGTCATATGGTGTCAGGTCAGGCGTATGGTGTAACACTGGGTACACACTAACACTAATATTGGCTAGAAACGTCTTGACAGATGATGCAGTGTGCACCTGTGCGTTGTCCTGATGAAGAATTCATGACTATTTTTTCGACAATTCTGGCCTTTTTTTCTGATTTTGCCACGGAGTTGAGCAAGAACCTCAAGGCGGTAATGCTGATTAACAGTTTGTCCTTCAGGAACCCAGTCAAGATACAGAATCCCATGGAGACTGAAACAAAACAATCATCATAGCTTTGAATTCTGATTTGCTATGCCGCGTTTTTTAGCTCCCGGAGAAGTTGGGCTCTTCCAATCAATTGGTTGACGCTTAGTTTCTGGATCATAGGTGATAAACCCAGATTCATCACGTGTTAGCACTCTTTCCAAAAAGTTTGGGTCATTTTCAATGGCACTTGACAGTATCAGTACAAATATTTTCACGAGCTTCTTTTTGTTCGATTGTGGAAATTTTCGGCACCACTTTCGCACGTGTTTAAATTATTATTTAAAATTTGCTTTACGCATTCTTTGTCAATTCCTACAGTTTCACGAATAGCTAACCGATTGTCAGATCGGAACAGATTACCTATTTTTTCAATATTTTCATCCGTTTTTGACGTTGAAAGGCGCGTTCGTCATCTTCAATGTCTTCTCGGTCACAATGGAAACGCTTAAACCACCCAAATACCCGCACACATAATGAACATCCATTGCCATATACTTCTTTTAATAAAAGACTCAGTAGCGGTTTTCAAATGAAATTTCGTTTTTCTCCGACAAAACAAAAAAAATAGATATCATGCAAACGAAGATCATAGCCAAACTATTATGTCTACAGACACGCGAGGGGTGGCAATTGAAGGAGAATGGTTTACGTTACGCTACATAGCTGCCAGTCGTACGACTTTGGCGCATGCGTAGTTCGTCTGTAGTAGCATCTGTTTAGTTATTTTATAGCTACACATCGTAATATATCCACAGGTGACGATATGACTTAAAAGTCATTTTCCTCTCTTCGACATCACGCCAAAGCCTTCCACGCATGTAAAGACGTTTTCTTGTACGATATCACTTTACGGATTGCACAAATGTTCGGTTCAATGATACTTGTCCGTGATCGGTATGCATGACTTGGTTCCCGGAAAGGATCCTTGCAGTAAACTGTACGGTTACTCGATCCTAAATTTCGGCAGATTTTACGCCATTTTGCCATAAAAATTTAATAATAATGTGTCCCAATGGACACGTACCTCTTGCTCAGCTTGCTAACTGCCGATCTTTTGAGCTTCATTCTAAGTAACTTTTCTTTTTCTCCGAACTAGACCTAATTCATCGATCCCATCTTTTGCTAACTCTACCTGGTTTTTGCATTTTTGCGCTATTGCTTGTCATATGTTTCTGACTTCCCTTGTCATTCATTTAGCATAAGTGTTCAACCATTTCAGCTGATTTTGTTCAATGAAATCTAAAATTGATTCTGCTCCTAGTTCTGTTCGCACAGTATCATTTCTAATTTGGTCCCTTCTGGTTACTTCCTCAACTTTTCTTAGATATTTAATATGTGTGGCCTATTTCTTGGTTTTTAATTTATTTGGAAGAATCCATGATTCGTTGCCGCGCCATAGAATTGGTCTGAATACTTGTTTATATATTGTCATTTTTATTTTTCAGCTTATTTACTTCTTTCCCAATAAAGAATTACTCAAGGCAAAGTACGTTTGAGCTGCAGCAGTAATTCTTTCAGTTATTCCATGGCACATGTCCTTCTCTATTAAAACTCCTAGATATTGGTTGCTATCGATTTGCTCTAGGTTTTCACTGTTTATTTCTATATTAAGTTTCTTGTATTCCTTTACTATGAACATCGATTCTATTTTGCCAGTTTATTTCTATATTTTATTGAAGGAACTCTTTCTTGGAGATTAGATTCTTTTGGGCACAAACAATCAAATCGTTAGCAGAAGCATATGCAGTCCACTGACTTAGTTTATCAAATCCTATATGGAGTTTTGGAACTATTTCATCGAGCTCTTTAATGATAGCAATGAATAATGTTGAATTCATTACTCCACCTTGTTTTAAGCCTTCCCTGATCCGGAATGTCCCCGTTTGCTTGTTATTCTTGTCGACGTAGAACCTATTATCATCATACAAGCTCTAACTTCTTTTTTTCAATTTTTATTTCACGTTTCTTTGTCTTAAACTTTTCCATATTTCTTTCCTGCAATAGTTGATCATCAAAAGCCTTCAAATCCATAAAAGCAAGACTGTTTAATTGTAAATATATGATCACGACCACTTGCTCCTTTCCTGAAATCACTAAGAATTTTTGCCAATCGTTCTACGATATTTTTTACCTTTTGTTTCTAGTATTTGTTAATATATTTTTGAAACAATATTAAGTAGTGTAATATCTCTGTAGTTTAAAAAGGTTTTAAAAAGGATTAGTGGCTTTATCTACTGATGATGACAACTTAGTTGTCGAAATACGTATTTAAGATACGATTAGTAATTGTGGTAAGGGTTTTATACCTTTTTTAAGTTCCTCTGTAGTTTGGCAAGCTTCCACCGTGACCTTTGTTCAACACTGAAATGATTATTTCAATTTTGCGATCATCAGGGACTTTACCTGTTAGCTTCAAGGCATAATTTATTTTTTAATTTTTATATTTTCTCCGTCGACATCCATACCTTTTGACTCTATCTCTTCGCTGACATCGTCTTGGATTTTGGTCTTTAGGAGCTCCAGGAAATATTCCTTCTATCTTTCCACGATTTCAAATTCTTCGTAAATAAAACGTATATAAAATAATAAAAAGTGTTTTATACGCTCATTCATTGTGTGCCCGGATGCAATTGACAAGGAAAAAAAAATTATTTTTGAATTGACGCCAAAAAGTCATTCTTTATAAAAAGTTCGACTTGTTGAATAAATAAATGTATCATCAGAAAGTCTAATATTAAATGTATAGAATGTCCATAAATAAAGATAACATGAAAATACTTCAAGAGAGAAGTAACATTTATTGCATTTTTTTAAAGTTTAAATACAAAATTTCAATATTTAATAAAGTCAACAAAAATTATTTTACAAAGCCACCTCCAACTTCCACACATTTCTCCATCATTTTAATAAATTCACCATAGGCTTTACGTATGATTTGTGGATCACTTATTTCAATCACCGTGTTCCGTATTTGTGCTTTTAGTATTTCTCGATCATTCGGCAGGACATCTGTGTAAACTTTTCGTTTTAAAGTACCCCCCCAAAAAAAAATAAAATCAATAGATGTAAGGTTAGGCGATCTAGGAGGAAATTCATTTGATCCAAATCTTCCCATTCATCTTACATCGAATTGATTTGTCAACCACTGCCGTACCAAAAACGTCGAATGCAGAGCACCCGTATTGTCAAAAAATGTTACGCCTTATTTCTAGCGGTAAATTATCTAGAAACGGTAATAAAAAGTTTCCAAAAAACGCATGTAAACATGATGATTCAAATTTTCGTCAATAAAATATAGACGAACCTATCGTAAATTTTTTTTTTTCAATGACGTAATTTGGATTTTGAAAAGCCCAATAGCGACTGTTTCGTGTTGAAACGTGACCATTCGTGCAGAAGGATGATTTATCAGTAAAAGGAGCAATCTGTGAAAATTTGTTTCTTCGAGGTAATTCTGACCAATCCACAAACAAAAAGCAAATCGCTTCTATTCATCTCCATTTTCAAGTGTATCGGAGCTTTGGTTTAAAAGGCCGAACGTTGATTTCTCTATAAATTCTTTGCAGATGAGTTTTATTAATATTCACTCTTTGTCATCGTTTCCGTAAAGATAACTTTGGTGTTTCTATCACTGAATCTAATACCAAAAGTGTAGACAAGTATCGTCTTCGTTGTATTTTTACTTGGGTTTCTTAACAGTAACTACAGATCCAGTTAAATAAAATTTATATACAAGTTTGCGCAGTGCGTCGCACAATACCACAGTGTTTGGGATTTTTCATGAAACATGTCTATAGCATATCGGTAAGATACGTTTCCAATGCCATAACATTTAATTAAATAAATACGTTCTTCAATGGTTAACATTTTTAAAACCAACGGGAAATAACTAAAGTGAAAAATCTACACTTAAAGACGTTTGACAGTTCAATACAATAACAAGCAGAACTGTTTATAAAGAATGACTTTTTGTCGTAAATTCAAAAATAGTTTTTTTCCCTCTTGTCAACTCCACTCGGGGACGCAGTGTATATGTGAACGTATTTTTTTGACGGAAGCAATTCCAATTTTTTAATATTGCGATTGTTCAACAGAAAGACATAAATCTGCACAATCTCAATTCCATCGTCATGACACCTAAATTTAGCTGTTTACACTTAAATGTAAATTATGCATTATAAAAAAATTAATAGAGTAATGCCATAAATGCAAACTTTCTGTATACACAAAAACAAATTGTTTATATTAGCTTGAATTCGAAAAAAAAAATGAGAAAAGCAAAAGCGGATTAAAAATAATACAGAAACAAGAAGCTAATGAAATATGTCCAATTAATTTAATTAAAGGAGTTTTTTTTAAAGGATATGTTTATTTAGGTTTTCTTCAATGAATAAAATAACAACCTTTATTAAATTAGATCAATGAACGAGGTTTAAATTATAATTTTCTATATTAATTAATTGAAGAATATATAAATTGATGGACAATTATATGAACGTTCATTAGTTATAATAGCAGCATGTCAATAAAGTTTGAAATTCTTAAAAAAGGTACTAAAATTTTAAGGCAAGATATCTCTTCACAATTAAAAGTGAATTAATTAAATTAATGTCGAACATAATTATAGATGCAAATTGCAGTTAACTTAGTATTAAAACACTATTAAGAAGATTAAATTTTACTTTTATGTTATTAATTTGCATTTATGCTTCATTTTATATTCATTGTTGTATTTATATACATTGACGGCAGTAATCTCACCACCTAATGTTGCTCTTTAACTGCATCGATGAGGTAATCTCATAATCCAGCAGGTATTTTCACTACGAACAGAGTTCAGGCAGTAAAAGTAGTGCGTATAAATAACAGGAACTTATGAAATTTTTAAGGTTAATAATATTTAACCGTTATATTCCACATTAAAAACAATTGAATTGGCTGTATAATTATTAAAACTAATAACGATTGATTTTAAATACAAAATTATTAACACATTCGCAACGTATTACAGCAAGAATTAAAAGTAAATAAAATTATCTCTAAAAAAAAGGAATCTTAATTGTAAATTCCTCCTATTGAGAAATATGTATATGATATACATTTATATAAATATGAGCAGTAAAATTTAATGTTTTGATGTTGGCAGTCTGATATTGTAAAAGTTATTCAAATGTCAACGATTGCGTTAAAATACCATATGAAAATAACGATATTTCACATCTTGTTTTTGAGTTTATTAAATGAATATGTTGGTTGATAAAGCAGAAAAACGTGCAAGTTATGTTTAAGTTATTCATTAGTATAGCAAGCGCCAAATAAGATGGCGAGCGGTGGGGATGCGCCGTAGTCTTTAAAAACGCGCACGCCCACTTACCTACTTACTTTGCAACTTTATGCAAAACCAAATACAAAGTTTCCCACTATTTCTAATGCTGTGCGAAATTATTCTCACCGCCCACCATCTTATTTTTCGTTTGATAGCAGGAACTTCCGAAATTTGGCTAGTCATGCTTGCGTCGAAAGTATACAAAAAGTAAGGTTATTTAATTGTTTTTATTTTCTTGTAGTTTTACAGTACGCGTGCCTCCAAAACTTTATAGAGAAAAGTTGTTCCTTTTTGGGTCCTTTAAAGGTTTCAATAGTTTTTTTCGCATATATTTGTCAAGCAGATTCTTGACAAAATCCCGCATTTCTAATAAAATAAAAGATAGGTATAGCAATCGCCAATTAAGTTGGCGCGAGGAGGGGGTGCGCAGAAGCCGTTTCTAAAAACGTCCACCCCCACTACTCAAGTAATTGTCAGAATACATTTGTCATTGACGTTTGACGGAACATAATGTCTTTGCTAGGGGATCATAAAATTATACACGCTCAGAGGTTAGAATTATCTGACATTTGATGTAAAACAAAATACAAATCTCCCCACTACTTCTAATCCTGCGCGAACTTACTCCTCCTCGCGCCAACTTAATTGGCGTTTGCTATATATGAAAAATAAATTAAATTGAAAAATTGTATAAATGGATTTATTAAATCAGGTCATTTATCTAGGCTAGATTTCATAAAATGTGTTTTACTTTTATATGTGTATATAATGTACATAGCTGACGTTGTCAGTTTAGATGTGATACAAGGTTATGTAGACTGCCATAAATCAGACCTTTTCCGCCGCAAACTGTAGCGCAATCTTTTCAAAACTTCCAGGTAGGAAACCTGGTTAACTGCCTAGCCCTGCCGAACAAACTCTGAACGGATGACTGCTCTCACATCGAAAAAACAAATAACCATTGTTTTGGCGTTTGATTTCACTTGACGAACTTTTTTAAGGCAAGGCGAGCTTGAAGTCTTACACTGGTTTGGTCGTTGCTTCATTTCAGGGTCGTAACCGTAACACCTTGATAACCTTGGAAAAAAAGCTTGCATCATTTTGAAACTCTCCTTTCAAAGCATAGCATGCTTCCAGGCGATCGTGTTTCTTGTACAGCAGTCAGCAGTCAAGACACGAACTTGGCAGCCAACATTTCGATCCCCGATTTTTCCGTTAAAATTCGCTTAATTGAACTCCGAGTTACTTCAGACAGCTCCTCAATTTCTTCAATGTTCCATCGTCGATCTTCCAGGATGATTTCGCAAACTTTTTCAACATTTTCATCGGTTTGGGCTGTGGAAGAATGACCAGAGCGAGGTTTGTCATCAATTGACATTTCACCTCTTTTGAAACGGGGAAATCACTCAAATACTTGAGTTTTCCCTATAGGATCACCCTTGTAGGCCGTATTTAACATTAAGAGTATAGGGGCCAGTTTTTACGAGCAAAAAGCAAAATTACCACCGCGCACTATTCACGAGAATCAGCCATTGCAAAAATGACGAGCACACAAAACAACTCAACCAAAAAATTCACACAAATCGAACGGAATATTTTTCAGCGACAATGTTTGGCTTACTTAGTGGTACGAATGGGACGCTATACGACCCGAGCGGCAGAACGCGGTACTACCAAAATTCCGGTGACCACAACATCGGTTCGGTTTTTTTTAGTAACACCTCGTTTTTGTTTTGTTTCGTTACTCCGAATACATAAATAGCAACTTTCGTAATTGGCATTAAGTTGTTCCGGATGCTAAAGGATCTGGATATTGGTAATTATTAGAAGAAAGTGACCAAACCCGGACCCTACCCCCTAAAGCGGACCCCCTTCGTTTTGCCTCTGTATTAATCTACTTTCCAATAGAAACAGGCGTAACTGATAGTTTCGAAAGCGGCCGCATGCGAGTCGAGCGGTAGTATCACTGGCTTCACCTTTTGGTCGTCAGTCGGCCATTATATGTTGTTGTGAACATAAAAGTTATTTTAAACCGGCGAATTAGTAAATCGTTACCGATTAGTTCACAGGTAAGTCATTCAAGTTATATAAATTCTGAAATGGTATTGTTGCTGCTTCTAATTTATCATATTGTGGTTTAGTTAAGTCATCTACTTAGAAAGTTGTCGGCCTTCAAACAATTTGGTTATGGTTGCGTAAACCGGACCCTCTGCAGTTTCCTAAAGCGGACCCTCTATTTGGTCTTGTTAGAAGTTCTCATTTTCTAAATTCTTATTCTATTGGGATTCTGTTGCAGCTTCCTTAAGAATGGCGAAGACGAAATTAAGAAACTGGAATGCTGCCGACATGGCATGAATGTGCTGGTGCCGAGACAGATTCCTACTTCTGTGACTTTTGTAAATACAGTACAATCCCGATTATCCGAATCGCGATTTTCCGAAATCCGGTTTAACCGAAACAAACTATTTAAAAACAAAAATCCCGATTAACCGAAAAAATTCGCATTATACGAAACGCGTCTGGGATTCACCTATACTGCTAGGTGGTTCCCCTCGGGGTTTCACGGCAATACGACGGTCTAAAATGCGAATTGTTTTGGTTAGCCGACAGAGTGTTACAAGTACATATGTATTAACGTCTGGTATTATCGCAAAAAGAGTAGTTTTATTCTCAAATATTTTACAAAATGCAGTGTCAGAGCAATAAACGAAAACGTGTTGTTATCAGCTTGCAGGAAAAACTTAAAGCGGTTCGACGATTAGATAATGGTGAATTGCTTAAAAATATAGCAAAGGATTTAGGCGCAGGCGTAAGTACGGTTGCAGAATGGAGAAAAAATCGCGAAAAACTTGAAAAATGGTGTAGTGTTTTGTCATCGCCGACCCCGGCACGAAAAAGTATGAAAAGTGGTGAATACGAAAAAGTGGATGATTCTTTATTTTTATGGTTTACACAGAATCGAGAACGTGGAATACCAATTTCGGGGACCATTTTAAAACAAAAAGCAGTGAGTTTAAGCGAAGAATTGCCGGTCATTGAAGCGCCTGAAAGTTTTTCTGCAAGTGATGGATGGCTAGACCGATGGAAAAAAAGACATGGTGTACGTCAACTGAAAGTTTGTGGGGAAAGTTGTCTGCCGATGTATCTGCCGCGAAAAAATTTGCAGAGAATTTTATGGAGCTTATGAAAGAAAATGATTTACAACCAGACCAGATCTACAATTGTGACGAAACCGGCTTGAATTACAAAATGTTGCCCTCAAGTACCTTAGCTTCAAAAACGGAAGCTGGAGCACCTGGTTATAAACGTAGCAAAGAATGTATCACTGTTCTTGCATGCGCTAATGCTTCTGGGACACACAAACTTCCATTATTATGTATCGGTAAGTCAGCAAAACCACGAGCCTTCAAGAATATTCGTCCCAATGCTTTTCCTGTTTTGTATAAAAATAAAAAAAAAGGCTGGATGAAAGCAAATCTATTCAAAAATTGGTTTTTTGAAGATTTCGTACCAAAAGTAGAGTCTTTTTTAAAAGAGCACGGATACCCCAGAAAATGTGTTTTGTTACTAGACAATGCTCCCACTCACCCAAGTGCGGAGCAACTTGAAAGTGGGGAAATAAAAGCAATGTTTTTGCCTCCTGCTGTAACTTCTCTCATTCAGCCCATGGATCCGGGTGTGCTGGAAAATTTAAAACGTAATTACAGGCGTTTGCTATTGGGGCATATTTTGGAAGAAGTAGATGAGGGTGCCAATCTCACTGAATGTCTAAAGAAGTTAAACTTGAAAAATGTTGTATATTGGATAGCTTCAGCTTGGAATCAAGTAAAAGGTAGAACCCTGGAAAAATCTTGGTCAAAATTGATTCAACACGAGGAGGACACGTATCACAGAAGCAGAGTCCGACCATGAAGAAAGTTTACAGCAAATTTTCACGAAAATACCAGGATGTGAAAATGTTACGGAAACAGAAGTTAATGAATGGTTAAACAGTGATAATGTAGAAGATGAAATGACTGACCAAGAATTAATTGAAAGTGTTTGCAAAAATGCTAATGAAATAAGCAGTGATGACGATGACGAAGTCGAATGCACTGACAATATTCCAGTAAAAATGTCACATTCAGAAGGACTAGAAGCCTTGGAGAAAGCGTTAACTTATGTAGAACAACAAGAAAATGCAACTGCCGCGGATGTTCTTTTTATAAAACGTTGGAGAGACATTGCGGCCAAAAACAGAAGTAGTGCTAAACGAGTGCAGTTAAAAATTACCTCATTTTTAAACAGTAAAGTGTAGAATGGGATATATATCTTATATTTTACGTTGCATTTAACATGTCTTTTATGAATGTACATATGTATGTACATACATATTTAGGCATTTATGTACATACTATGTTAAAAAAAATTAAGTAATAAAAATTAAACAAATTATTTGTTGATGTTTATTTTTAAATTAATACATAAATTCAAGTAAAATATTTCATAAATGTTTTTAAGTCGATCAAATGATATACGCATCCTAAACTCCTATTTTCCACAAAAAAATTCGGATTAACCGAAATTTTGATTATCCGAAATCACTTTGGTCCACATTATTTCGGATAATCGAGACTGTACTGTAATTGCAAAAAAAAAAAACTGTTTTTTGTGTTATGTACCAAACTTTCTTTGTTTTGAATTAATTTTCTGCATTTAAGTCAACATTATTTTGGTTATTTATGTGGGGTCAGCTTTAGGAAACCTTCTGTCCAAGTTGACAACATTTACGGTTTGTGAAAAAACAGATTTTCACCGAAAAATATTTTATTTTTGTACATAAATAGAATACATATAATAGATAACTCAATAAAGCATACACTACACGTATTTCCATTTCATTTTGCACAATATTCTAATTTTTTTTAATCAAAACCAAAGTCCGGGGTCCGGGTTTGGTCACTTTCCTCTATTCTTAATAAAATCAAAATGAAAAAGCAATATCACTTAATTTCCACTTTATTGAGGTAAAATTCCATTACAATTGTTTCAACACACCGTGTCTTCCTCAGATGGAGTTGTATTGCCAACTAAACCTAAAGGATGTTGACAAAATTTAAGCTTAAATTAATATTGAATGAATATCAACATCCTTTAGGTTTAGTTTGCAATACAACTCCATTTGAGGAAGACACGGTGTGTCGAAACAATTGTAATGAGATTTTGCCTCAATAAAATGGAAATTAAGTAATTTCCATCAAATAAAGGCTATTTCGATTCAAAATATTATTATTATTATCATTCACTTATTACTAAAAAAAAATACACTTTTACGTTCACAATTAAATTAGAAATTTATTACGACACGTAGTACGTAATTTATCATTATCTGATCACCTCGAAATCAATATCAATAAATAGAACATATTAGATACTTCATAACTAAAAACGTCTTGTAATAACCGCAAGTAGGTTAACCTCACACAAGCGCAACGTCCATATGGGTCGTAACAAGTTTAAATTTATGTACAGTACATGTCATCCTAGTAAACTATTTTTAACATTCTCGCAAGGGATAGGCTTTAATCATAAAATAATCGTAAAAAAGAGAATATCATAAAACATACTACACTGACAAATGAACAAAGTGTAAGAAAGTGTAAAATAGAAACACGCGAAGCATTTAGATCTCGTGTAGTAATATACGTAGTTGTTATTGGTTTTTAGTAAACAGTACAAATGATATATTAGTTCCATGTCGGCATCAAAGAGTTATAATGTGGTTGTTTATGCTATTAATATAACTAGTGCCATTTTCCTAGACCATAAAGCTATAAATTTATGCCTCGTTTAGATGTACTACTATGCCAGGAATTTTAAACACAATATCGGACAATAAATCGTCGTTTCTATTTAATTGCAACTACATGGCTCTTGTAAATTGATAAGAAGGCCGACCATTCTCTCACCTCTATTTCGTTGCGTACAATTTTTTCTCTGATTTTCCTCAAGCAATCTGTCACGCACAATTACGCCTCTGCTATATTCGTATCACTACGTACAGTCGCTTTTAATCTACCCAATGTTTAAATCGATAAACAAACATTTATCAACCCGTGTGGACCACACATCGAACACGCATTAACGAAGATGGAGAAAGGACGAAAACAGTTTCGATGTTGAAGTTAACTGTCTGTGTACGGCTTTAATTCCATCTTTACAGACGTGTTCGTATGTAAATAGGAATGCGTCAATTAAATTTAGTTCGAATGTCGTATTTACCAGTACGATAGACGACATTGCCCTACATGTGATACTGAGCATAGCCACCAGGTTAATGGCATTTTGGTTTTTGTCCTGGTCGGATTTTATCCGTGCTTACGCTGAATTAATTGTATTTAAGCCGTGCCCATTAATGTAAACTGTGATAGATACTTTAAATAACTTAAATTAGTTATATGCATACATATTTATTGTATCAAGTTGCTCGAAAAACACGTAGCTTCAGTGCTTCATTAAATACTCCAATAAAAGTGCTAATGAAAATCTACGAGGTTCGTTTGCAAGTACCGTGACTTTTCGATGGAGAGCGCTATGATCATCATAATGAATACATTTTCAAGGTTTGATAACTCTAATAAATTTACGTGCGAAATTTCAAACAAATTGTTACGGTTATTTTATTAACTACCCTCGTATGTCCAGTTGTGCTTTACCTTGAGATAATTTTCGACCGATGGGAGATGTGCCATGCGCTTAGCATAGTGGGGATTTTCGGTGTGTGAAGGCAAAGGCGATAGGGTCTTTGTCTGACACTTCCGTTTTGAGATTTCGAAGAGGCCGCCTTTGTACTAGACTTGCAGCCATTTTGGTAGTTTGTATAGTGTATTGTGTTTAGTTGCGAATATAATCACCTATTTGGTGGATACGTACTTTAAATCTTATGCCGAGTTTCCAAAAGAACTCAGCAGTTCTTTTGGTTGATTTTATTCGACACGCCGACTTCGATGTAATCCCGACTAGTTATTCGGTAAGAGACGTTTTTATTTTGATATGTTGTCTATTCTTATCTTTTAATGCACATATTACATTTTAAATTCAGAGAACCAGAAAGGTCCATTTGGATGTGCACAGATTAAAATTCCTACCGCAATTACGCAGTAAGGGATTTACCTACGTGGTCAGCTTTACTGGAGAATTGCCGTATGCTGATGCTTGAAACTGGACTCATCCCTTCAAAGATAAGTTTTAAACGTTACTGTGCCAGTGAGTTGCATTTAATTAATTTATCGCTAATTGTTATTTAGAATTGTTATGTAGACAATATGGAATATTAAAACCCTCACATTCGATTATTAGTAATTAATTTTAACGCTTTCTAGACAACATGGTATATTACAAACCTTCACATTTGATAATTAATAATCGATTTTAACGCTTTGTAGTCAATATTGCATATTACACCTTTTACTTTAGATATTGAACATATAATCCTGTAATTCTTAATTAAATTTTATTTATACAATTTTTTCGTTAATCTTTAATTAGTCTGTTTTGCAATTAATTATGTATCGGTTTAATTTTTAATTGCACGAACGAGGAGATCTCTGACCTTCACCACTCGCCCCTCAGACTTCTGAAACGCATCCAACTTTAAAGGAAATTAAGGTGGCCACAATAAAAGCCGAACGTTTTCTTCTTGTCAATGGTAAAGAAAATAATATCCTAATGTTTTCATATTCAAATCAAATTTAAAGTTTTTGTGTGAAACAGTGACCACAGTTGATGAGACAATATTGTTTAAAATTTTATTTACAACTGTTCTCAATTCATGGAATTCAGAACAACCAATACGTGCCGCTAGGGTTTTTCTTGTTGTGAATCAGTTGATGATAACCCTTGACCTGGCTGACCTTCCACTTCAAAAACGAACGAAAACGCGTAAATTTGCGATTTAGTGCTCTCTGACCATCGACTTACAATTGGGGAAATGGCTGATGAATTGAATTTAAGTTATTGCGCGGTTCAGTCAATGTTAATTGAAGATTTGAACATGGGTCGAGTGTCGCGAAATACATTCCGAAATTGCTGTCAAACGAGCATAAAGAACGCTCACTATCCCAAAAACTGCTTAGTCGGGCCGAAAACGACTCAGATTTCTTGAATTATTACAGGCAACAAATCATGCACAAAAATGCACGTCAAATCGATCGAATATTAAGACAATATTGTTGAATTTGTTTTGGATTTTAGGGGTATTGTGCATCATTAATATGCCTTAAGCATACTGTCAATCAGGTACACTATAAAATTGTCCTTGAGCGTTTGCGCGAAAATCTGCGGTAGATCTATACTCTGGCAAGACAATTGGATTGTCCACCATGATAATAGAGCGACCCATTATGTGATCTCAATTAAATGGAAGCCTCACTGAAAGGGAAGTTATTTGATTCCATTTTGAAGACATCCAGGCAAATACGGAGATTTTTGACACCCTTAACGAAGAAAATTTTAAGGAATGCTTCCAAAAGTGGAAACAGAAACAGTTCGAGTAGGTGTTTTCAGTCAGAAGGAGAGTATTTTGAAGGACATCCATCACGTGAGTTATTTAAATGTGGATGAAACATGGATCCATCACGCCAGAAACGAAAGAACAATCTGATATCCTTTCTTTAAGTCTTGCAAATTGTCAGGAAATTCACGTGACTATTAGGTAGTATACGAACGAATCAATGAACTTACGTAAACGAACACCAAAGTAGAAAAAAAGTGGTTCCATCTGCCGGAAAGGTATGGGCTATGGTGTTTTGCATGGCATCACATCGTTTATTTAAAAAAAGAGAAGACTGATCAAAGGATGTATTATGTTAATTTATTCGACTAATTCAATGTCGAATTAAAGAAAAATAATTATATTTGGCGAAGCACAAAGTGTTTCACCACTAAATTTCACTAAATTAGTCGAATTATATTTCGAATTGCTGTCCCATCCCTCCCATATTCGCCTGATCTTGCCTGTGATTTTCTTTTATTCCCAAATCTGAAGAAATGGCTCAGTTTGGGGAGAAACGCATTGAACGGAATCATCGTTGAAACGTACGCCTATTTTGCAGAATTTCAAAGATCATTTTTGAAATATATAAAAAAGTTGAAATATCACTGATTTAAAATAAAACTTTTTTGTATCAACAATAGTTTTTCATTTAAAACTCACATTCCCATCAAATATTCCTCGTAACATGTACTAAAGATTAGTTACTTCTAATTTTTCCGTAAGCGATTCACATTTTATATTAGAACATCCTTTAATAAATTCTGAACAATTACCGATCATTTGCGTTCCATTTCCCATAATACGGTTATCTGCGAACTGTACGGTGGTCGATTTTAATTCGGTCAATGATAGTGGTATTTCCAATTTACTGGATATACCTGCGCACACACATCCCCGTCCTTGGGAAATTGCGGAGTTACTGTAATCGATACGGTAAATCACTATGACCGGTAATTTAACACTGTTTCATTTCTCTGGTACGTAGGTATTTTGGTTACGAGATGCCGAAGCCTTAATTAATCTCTCGCAGGAATTCCAGGAACTCGTACGGTGAAATAGTTGTTGCTATTAATACTAAAACTAACAGAGAACTGTAATATTAAACGCTAGTTCGAGAATATATGTTGCAGTATGTTGACGTATAAAATATATAGAACCTATAAAAAAAATTAATTTCAATACTTCAACGAACTATTGGGAAATATGTGTAGACGTGTCAAGAATGCTTGGGTTACAGATAAATATTGACGGTTAAAAAGTTTTAGTGTTGTAACATTTTTTAGTCCAATCGTCTAAAAGAGAGATCGTAAAAAGAAACTTTTTTACGTTAAAATTAACTTACTTTCGTAAAAAATAATAAAAATTATATTTTACGAAAACAATTATTGGGATCTTTATTAGTTCTTAAATAGAAGGGAATGTTTTTATCTTTCCGGACTAAGCTGAAAACAAGACTCGAGCATCAATAAATATTTATTTTTCAATATAGTTTCCTTGCTTTTGAAGCTAGCATTACACCGTTTCAATAGCATATTAAATCCATGGTAAAACTATTGTTTTTGTTTCTCTGTAAAATGGTTCTATACAGCGGCTATACGAGGGATGTCTTTTATGTTTTGCATACTGGGACATAGAGGGTGCCACTAATCAAATATCAGTACTAAAAATTAACCTCCATCTTTAGTTAGCCTAAATCCAAAGTTTCAGTGCGATATGTATAGTATTGTAGCCACAACGAACTGTCAAAGTTGACAAGTTAGTCGAAAAATGGAATTAAACAGTGAAAATTTTTGCGTAATCATTTTTTATAATTTTCGAAGACAATTATCTCAACAAAAATGTCTCGCCGAGTCTGTTTTTGTTTCCGGCAATGAAGTAGTAATGAAGTCCATAATTTCTCGTTGGTATGGAGAATTCAAACGCGGACGGATTAGTCTTAGCGACGATCCAAGAGCAAGTGTACCAAAAATGGTAGTCACTTAGGAAAACGTCGATGCTGAACGCAAACTCAGCAACAAAGATCGACATATGACATATCGCGAAATTGTGACATCATTGGGGATTTCATAGACCTCAATTCAAAAAATTTTGCATGAAGAATTGTATGTAAAAAAATAGGCTTCCCGATGGATACTGCATCTGTTGAATGAAGAACAGAAAACAGCATGGTAAATTGGTGTCAAAAAACTCTATACGGCTTCAACGCAGGAAACTCTAAAAGCGAGTACAACATCTAATGGTGATAAATCTTGGATTTACTCATACGAGTCAGAAAATAAACGCCAGTCGCTTCCCTGGGTGTTCCAAGGTGGTGGAGAAAAGCCGACAAAAGTCATCCGTTCCCGAAGTGTCTCCAAAAAGATGGTCACGACATTTGCCTCGAAATCAGGTCATGTATCAGCAATTTCTCTGCAAGATCAAAAACCTGTTACCACCGATTAGTATACAACCATTTGCTTGCCGCAAGTAATCATTGAGCTCCGAGAAACGAAACTACAACGTCGAATCATCCTCCACCAAGCCAATACAAGTTCGCACACGGCTCACAAGACAATTGAATTTTTAACGCAACAAAACGTCGAATTGTTAGACCATCCTCTGTACAGTCCCGACCTAAGTCTCAACGATTTCTTTACTTTTCCGAAAATCAAGGATGGACTGCGTGGTCAAAGGTTCCAGTCGCCAAAAGGAGCAGTCGGTGCCTTCAAAAATGCAATTTTGACTGTAGCAACAAACGAGTGGAATAACTGGTTCCACAGTTGATTCGAGCGCATGTAAAAGTGCAAGACAACCCTCGTAAATTCGTCATCATCCCTAAATTTTGTTTCCCTAAGTGTTTTTTTTTTGAGTTTCGGAAACAAAAAGTAGGCACTTTGTGTTAAATCTGAACTGTAAAGTTTCTTCAAAGTCACAATCAGCAAGAACAGCTTGGCTTATACACTGGGGCATTGTCGTGGAGCAACAAGACACCTTGCGTGAGTTTTTCTTGTCTTTTCACTTTAATCGATTCCCTGAGACGATGCATCAAGCTTACATAATACTCTCCATTTACCGTACGACCCTTATTCAGATAATCTATCAGCAAAATTTCTCGACAGTTACAAAAAATAGTTGCCATTATTTTTTCTGCAGCAGGGGTGATTTTAAATTTCTTGGGGTGGACTTGCTTCGATTCTGGATCATAACAGCCTTAAGCATATCTTTGACATCACAAATTAATATTTTTATGCATTTGTGATGTCAAGCCTATTTCAGATAATTTCGCTTTGTATAGTTTATTATAGGATATTATTTATGTTTAGGGTTATTATAAGTTTCATTAGTTGTTTAAAGTTATAGTAGGAAATAACCTAACTTCAAAAAATAAATAAAACAAATAAATGCATAGGACAAAAAGTTAAAAATAATATACCAGTAGACCAAACGGTTCTAGTCGTAACTGACATGTTTTGTTTAGGCAAATTAAGCCTTCGAAACATTACAGTTGTCTACTATCATTGGAAGCAATTTTAATGTTCTTTTCGTTGCTAACTCATTGATGTTTATTCTTTAGTCCCGTCGTGAACAATATCAATTATTGGAAAAAACCATTGTGAAATGAGTGTTATGTCACAATAGTTTTGTTCCAATAATG
This sequence comes from Melolontha melolontha, assembly GCA_935421215.2. Classification (NCBI taxonomy): domain Eukaryota; kingdom Metazoa; phylum Arthropoda; class Insecta; order Coleoptera; family Scarabaeidae; genus Melolontha; species Melolontha melolontha. The sequence goes on along the minus strand of OW285243.1, from coordinate 75,713,221 downwards.
TTTGTGAAAATTAAAAGAGAGATTTATAGTATAATAAATACGTCCTGGTTTATGACACTTACCTATCACTATCGCTTGTGATAGTGATAGATATTACTTGAGACCATAATTTAAAGAAAACTTCTATTTATAAGATTCTAAAATATGAAAGGTGGTATCCGTATAAGCCTTGTATTGTTTGTAGACGACTTGGATCGAAGATTGGAGTTTTGCGAATTAATAACACGTCGATTTGAAGCAGACGCTAATTTTCATAAAAATATCCTCTTCACTGATGAGGCAACCTTTTGTTTGAATGGTACAGTCAACAAGCAAAATGCACGTTACCGGTCCTCATCAAATCCTAAATGGTATCTGGAAGAACACACTCAACACCGACAGAAAATCAATGCCTAGGCTGCAATTTCAGTTTTTTTCATGCGCCTCAAGAAAATTGTTCCTAAATTTTTAATGAATTATTTCTCGAAAATTCCCCTAATGCAAGATATCAAACATTTTATGCTGTCACCCAGACAATCAATGGGCCTCTCAAAATCGCGTGAAAAAACTAGGCGCTGTCTCCCAAAAAAACTCAAATACGCTCAAATACAAATGAATGTAGAAAAATGATTATGGCATGAAAATATGTATTTTTCAAAAACAAAATCGACGCGTTTCATGATTTCATAAAAGCACTTGTTTCAGTGCCGAATGGGACTGAAACAAGTGCTGAAACAAGTATTCCATACTTTCCGGACACGGTGTATATTATATATAGCAGCGTACGAGGTGATATCCAAAACTTTCTGAAATTTGAATTACGCACATAAACGGACGCAGTTTCAAACGCCGTTACGTGAAGCCCTTTGTCGATGAGCAATTTTTTATTGTTGTGTCTGCTTGCGTTTGCGATTTTTCAATGACCGATTCGCGGGAAAAGGTTCTGTTTTAAACTAGATAAAATTGCCGCAGAAACAGCAAATATTAAAGGAGGCAGTCGGATATCATCACAATTGAAGTCATCATCACCACCTTGGCCAAAGAAAGCGCGTTAAGTCAAAACCAACATCAAGTCCTTACTGATCTGTCCGTTTTTCAACATTTTTAGGATTGTCCACAAAGAGTTTGTACCTCTAAATCAGACGATTAATGCATAATTCTTTGGTGACGTCGTAAGGCGGGTAAGGGAGGAAAGCGTGAATTTTACATCCATGATAACGTGAGGCAACATATCGCTTTCATGACAGCAGTTCCTCTTTCCAAAGTTGAAAATCCAGTTGAAGGGACGAATATTTGACACGATAGAGAAGATTAAAGCTGAATCGCTGACGGTATTGCCCACATTAACAAAACAAGACTAGCAGAATATATTCCTTCTGTAGCAGAAGCGTTGGGATCGGTTTTTACACTCCCAAAGGGACGGCTTTGAGGATAACAGAGAGACTCCCAGAAATGTGTGCAATTGATTATTGAATATTTTGCATAGACGTCTTTTAAAGATAAAGTATAACTAATATATTATGATTCTATTGAACAAATATGGTTTTTAGATGTGTATCTGTTAAAGGAAAGGAAAGCGACCTTTTTTAAAAGATTGATTAATAATTCCAGCGTAAAATAGATTTTTCTGTTTCTTCTCACACTGTTTGGTCACCTACATCTAGACAAAATATCATAGTTAACAGCAACAAAATATATCTCGATCCATTTCTCAAAAAGTTGCTGCGTTCTTATGTTTATTTCTCTTGGACTTTGTTTGTCTTGTATATCAAGTTAAACTTAATAAATAAATTAGGTAATTCTTAGTAACTTTACATTTTTACTGTTATTATTTGAACAATTATAATTTAATAATAAGAAATACAGGAATTAAGAACTAACGAAATATTATTATTTCAAACTTGAATAGCCATATTATTATAAAATAAAAGTTCAAAGCAAGTCCATATTTTTGTACTGTGCTGACAGCATTTAACGTAAGAACACAAATAAATTCCAATTTGTACCGAACAATCTTAAACGTTGCCGTAAATAGACCAAACACAAACGTACTTAACACAAACTTTTAAACACATAAAACTTGTACTGGTAATAAGAGCCGGGGCGAAAATGTTCTCGGCGCAAAATATAGTAATATATAAAGCTTTCTTCGTCCAAACAAACGTTGAAAACACTGTTAATAACGAGAACTTTTTAGTTAGAAATAAAACGATAAATAACAAACATAAACTAGTTTCAAGAAACATTTAAAAAAGGAAATATTCCCAGAAGTAAAACTAAGCATTCCTCGTCTCATATTTCAGTTTTGTTAAATTCTTATAAACTAAGTCACTGTATTGTATATACACAATACATACACACCCATGTAAAAGTTTAAATACACGCCTGAAAAACATAGATAAACACAAAAGAACCTAAAGGTATTATTATAAAAGAATAAAATAAACAATAAAATACATATATGCAAATAATATTTATACATACAGTTGAAATGTTGGATTTATTAAGATGTTACATATACCGGGTTATTTTTTTATTATTAAACATACATCTACCTATGTGTGATTCTAAAAAAAGAAAAGTCAATGTATAGGTGGCATAGTAGACAACCAGTTATACACCAGTGAAGTATTTACCTTACAAACAATATCTTAATTCTTAAATCAGTTTGCCATGGTTTAATGTCAAATTTTTCTGAATTTTCATTCATACATGAATCTTAAATTAAATACATTTTATTGAAAAATAGCCAATTTATATAAAACAGTTAATTATTCTAACAGGCGTATATCTTGTGCGAAGACAATTTAAATATTTTTAACAAATTCAATGAAGATGGTTGTTTTCTAAATTCCCACAGAAAAAAATAAAACCCATCACGTGTTAACAGAACACATGAAGCTGAACATCCTGTGTCAGTGGCGGCTCGGGGTGGTTCACATAGCATCCTTATAAATTTCACCGACGTTCTGTTCCAGACAGGTACTGTTCATTGTAGAGTTTGTTTTGAGGGAATAGTAAATATTACACTACACAGTTTAATTATATCTGACGATAAACGAAGTCCATTTTACGTGTATTTGACTTGCAGAACAGGCCTATCACATTTTCATTAAAGTTTGGGAAATAATTTATACATTCTTTTTCACAAAATAACATAGTAAGGGCATTTAATCTCTCTTCTTTCATTGTATTTCTCAGTAAAGTTTTTATTCTCTTCAGCCGTGAAAACTGGCGTTCCGCTTCGGATGTTGTCATTGGGATTGTAATGACAATTTTTAAAATCTTAACAACTTCATTAAAGTTGTCGCTTAATCCATCCAGCAGAAGACCTAACAGACCTACAGCACCGACTTCTATATTTTGCCTAAATTCTTCTCTAGAATATAGAACGATTAATTCAATTCGTAGTCTGCTTTCATTGAGGCGTGGATAAAATTTTACTGCTTCTTTAAGGCAATCTTCCGGAAATTTTTTTTGAAAAGAGGAGAACTGTTTAAAAGAAATTAAGTTTGCTAATATTAAGTGCCCTGTATACCGAAATCTAGTTTTTACTTCTAGCAAAATAATATCGCACACTTCAATAGTTTCCCTCCTTCGTTGGCTACCATCAGTTACTCTTCGCCGCTTTGATGGTCGAGGAGTCAGTTCTGGGTCATTTTGTTTAACCAACTGATTATCTGTGTCAGCGATTTCGGTTCGAATTTTTCCAATAGCGCGTTCAAAATTATCTAAATTATTCTTGATTTTGAATACATCTGTATTGACATTTTGTAATTGATTAAACAATATGTCCACATGTGGCATAATTTTATGAAAGAAAGTTAACCAATAGATAAAATTTTCCTCCTCTAAAATTCGCAAATTCACGGTGTAGTCGCGCAAGCGAATTAGCTGTCGCTCCCGCATATGGGTGTTAGTTGCAATGTTTATATCGTCAGGGGAACTACTCGCTCACAATATTTAATAAACCGCGTTGTTGGTGTACGTAACGGTCATTTAAAAAATGGAGTATTATACACCGGAGCAAAAACTCTTTATGATTAAACAATTTTACGGTGGTAATTCCGCGGAAGTAACTCGAGCTTTATTTGCAGCTAATTACCCTGAAACTCAAATTCCCAATGCAAGCACCATTCGTAGGACAGTTAATCGATTCGAAACTACATTTTCTTTAGTAATTAATAAAAATAAAGTTGTTCCGGATAAGAATACAAGTGATATAGAAATTCGAGTATGTGCTTTAGTCGAAGTAAATCCCACTATGTCGTCTCGACAAATTGCCCGCGAATTAGGTATCTGTAAAACAACGGCTCAAAAGATTTTACGTACTAATAAATATCGTTCATACAAATTTACAAGTTCACAAGTACTTTTTCCCGATGATTATTATCGCCGTATGCAATTTTGCGAAAGAATGATAAATAAATATCACGAAAATGAATTCTTTCTTAATAACGTATTGTTCACAGATGAAAAAACATTTCGGCTACACGGACATCATAACCGCGCAGTTTGTCGTTACTGGTCGCGTAAAAATCTACATTTGAATATACCAACGCGAACGCAGTATCCAGAGAAGCTAAACGTATGGGCAGGTATAATTGGGCCTTTCTTTATTGACGGTAATTTAAACGGAAATAGATATCTACAGTTACTCGAAAATAGTATTATCCCCGCAGTACGGGAGCGGTTCAATATTAATGAAGTTTGGTTCCAGCAAGATGGTTGCCCAGCGCACAATACCCGTTATGTAACAAACTTTTTAAACGTGGTTTTTGGAAACAGATGGATCGGTAACTCGGGTCCTATTAAATGGCCAGCGCGATCTCCTGATCTAGCCCCTAACGATTTCTTTTTATGGCCCTTTTTACATAATTCGATCTACGGATACGGTGATGAACGTCCATCAAATCTAGAGGAACTTCGCGGGAGAATTACCGAAGTCACTAATACTGTCACAGCAGATATGTTAACAAATGTGCGTCGGAATTTTTATAATCGGTTGGGTTACTGTTCGTGTCAAGAAGGAGGTTTATTTGAACACTTAACTAATTAATTTATTTAGAATTTAATTATTGCTTAAGAATAACATTTTCTTTTAGCTAATTGCAGGTTTATTGCAATGTTGAATTACAATTCTGTTTTAAGAAGTAAATATTTTATTTTTAAGTATTTTATTATTGTTAAGTTTTTAGAGTGTAATACTACTATAATACTAAATATTATTTTCGTTAAGAAGTTTTTTTATGTTAAAGTCTAGTAGTTCTGTTTATGTATGTTTGTTTTTTTTTGTTGTTTATGAAGCTGTGATGAGTTACTTCACTGAGATGTTATCAGTGATTATTTGATGCTTCAAACAACTGCAAATATTTACTTATATCGGGAAGAAAATACCTCCTACACTGCTTTTCACTTGCTTTGCCTACGAATACATTTATACGTATAACTTAATAATACGCCCGCTGTCGGTGTGGCAATTCAAGTTGACACGCCCATTATAGTCGACCAGTAGTTACTAATACATGCATCGCGCTATGGATGGCTGCCACACTGTATATTATCGTAATAAACTATTGATCTTAATAATTTTTTTTGTATTCATTTTATTACGTTAATAAAATCCTAAATTAAGTTTAGTTAAAAGTTAACACAAAATTTATTGACTATTAGGCGGTACGAAGTTCGCCGGGTTAGCTAGTTGTACATAAAATATAAATTTCGATATAACGACAATACTATGTCGACGCATTTTTGAGAAAATTTAAACCGTAATTGGCACGATATCATCTTGAGTAATCAACCTTCTTTTTTGGTATTTATTCAACGATGTGTGGCCATAATTCTCTCAGGTTATTGAAAGGATACGGTTCACCTAATATAAATCCATTGGCCGTATTGACTATAAATTAGAGCCCTATATTATTTAATTATCATAGGCAACCTGTATATCTGAGTAAGTATGTGAGGTAATTACAAATACAATTAATTTATTGTTAGTATCTATTGCTGTATATATATTTAAAGGTTACAGTTTACCATTTCTCTCTTATAATTACCATGTCACGACCTTTTAGTGACAGTTAGAGCGATATGAATGATAGTAATTTTGGAGAACAGCAGAGAAAGCATTTATCACAAGACGCAAAACAGATCATTCTCAATATTTATCATACCTTGATACAAGAAAATAACGATGGGCAAACCAAGAATAATGAACGAACGTGGCAATTAACAAAGTGCCTATAGGAACAATATATGAAGTAATTAAAGGTGACGGAGGCCCTCGCAAGCAAAGAATGATTATGACATCGATACTATTAGGGAGCAAATATACTCTATGTACAGACAAAATGTTGTACCTACTCTTGAGTGCTTGCATAGAAGAATTAATGATCATTCTATCAATATTCACTGTTGTTAAACAACCTTGTGGCATGTATTAAAGAATGCTGGATTTCAGTTTGGCACTATATATAAACGTCGTACAATTATAGAAAGCCTGAGGTTGCAAAAACTTCGGTTCGATTACTTAATGGCAGTTAAAAAATATAGAGGTAGGATGATTAATATGCTATTTAGACGAAACGTGGTATGATACTCATGATACTGTTATCAAAGGTTGGGTGGACAGTTCAAGTATGTCAGATGGACGTGTCTGTTTTGAGAAGAAAGAGAATCATTATTTGTCATGTTGTATAAGAATGTATTGTTTACCCAAGATACATAAACCAGGTAACTCGATGAGACCTATAGTTTCAGGTATCAACTCACCGACTTACTTGATTTCCAGATGGTTAGTGAATTAATTTAAAAATTTACCCGTCAAACCAGAAAATTTGTCAGTCAGTAATTCCTTAGAATTTGTTAAATTAATTAAAGATTGCGAACTGGAAACCGGGGAAATTTTAGTTTCATTCGATGTAACGTCTTTATTCCCCTCGGTACCTATTCCAGAGACTATGAAATATTTAGAAAACTTGCTTCACAAGAATAACATCGAACCTTCTAAAATAAAAGAATACATGAGATTGACAACTCTGTGCATGACGCAAAATTATTTCCAAGTAGGAGAAAAATTTTATGAACAGAATCAAGGCACAACAATGGGTAACTGCCTATCTCCTTTCATAGCCAATTTATTCATGAGTCAATTTGAAGTAGAATTTAAAAATAACGCTAAATATTTCCCGAGAGTCTGGATTAGGTATGTAGATGACATTCTCGCGATTTTTGATACACGGAAATGCGAATTAGACATGTTCGTTAAACAATTAAATTTGAAATTTCCGACGATTAAATTTACAGTGGAAAAGGAACACAACGGCAAGATACCATTTTTAGATACTTTACTGATTAAGAATAAACATAAAAAAGAAATCGATATTTTCCGGAAAGAAACCAATGTTAATAGATTCATCACCGCGGATTCAAATCATAGTTATAGCATAAGACAGCTTCCTTTAATTTCTTAGTCAATCGGTTACTAAATTTTCCGTTAACAAAAGAGAGATATGAAATAGAACTGGAGTTCATTAAAAATATCGCGAAATACAATGGCTTTGGCATAGAAATAATCAATAAATTAATTAGAAAAACAAAAATAAAAAATACAATCCGCGAATCCACAAGTTTGATATCTCAAAGTAACCAGGAGAAAAAGTACATGTGTTTACCATACCACCCCGTCACGAAAAACATTAATAAAGTTGTGAAAGAAAGAGGTCTCCAAGTTGCCTTTCGGTCCGAAAATACTATCAAAAGTCTCCTAGGGAATACTAAAGATAGAGTTCATTTCAATTCGAAATCAGGTATATACGAAATTAGTTGCGAGGATTGTAATTTGAAATATATAGGCCAAACTAAACGACCAATAATAACCCGTTTTAAAGAACATATATCACATATTAAATACAATAGACCGGATAAATCGAATGTAGCCAACCACGCTTTAAGCACACTACGCAATGTATCGATTACAGGGTTGAAGTTGGTCAAAGGAATTAATAAACCCCACGAAGTTGATGCTTATGAAAGTATATATATCGCGAAAAATAAACAAAATTCCATGACTAGCGATAGATCACCGATTCCTTTCAGTTGTCTCTTTTCATTTTTATTACCATAATTATGTCATCGTCGTTTTAAAATTGAAGTTATTAGGACATGTTTAGTGCCGTTCCCTTAAGAAAATAATGTTTGCCGGTCTTTCGTTCGAGATATTTCAACTCGGAGATTAAACATATGTGTAGGCCTTTTTTCCTTAAGAGGTAAGTGCTCTTCGACCTTTTCCTAGTTTATATTTGCATGGTAAAATTAGTCTATACGTGGACGCGGTGTAAAGTAGTTGTTGCGTAAGCGGTTATCTAGCTTTACTGTGCCCCATGTGCGACCTTTTAGTTACTGGTTTTTACCTAATGATGATGACAACTTAGTTGTCGAAATACGTATTTAGGATACGATTAATAATTGTGGTAAGGGGTTATATACCTTTTTAAGTTTTTACTTAACCACAGTCTGCAAGAAATAATTTTCAAACTGAAAAAACATTTAAAACCAATAGGAGCTATAGAAAAACATGTTTCAAGAGGTAAAACAGATAAAAACTTGAATCTTGAATACTTTTACTTTATTAGTTGATAAAGATATTCCAGATTAAAATTATTTACAGAAATTTATAATTTCATTAGAAGCAACTTCTTAAACTTAATTAAGGTTGTTTAGCGAGCAAAAGTAATTTGAATATACTTAATTTATTTGGGTATATTTGTTGTAATAGAATTAAAAATTAGGAATATGTTATGTTTAATGTTAATAGAAATTAGGGTTAGGGGATGGCTAAGTTTAGTTGTTATGTATTCTCGGTGCAGTAAACTTTATTACCACAGCAATTAACATATGATGAACTAACATAACCTTTGATATACCTACGTTTAAAAATAAAGGTATCAATCGTCTAAGCCCATAACTGCCCAATTATAGGAGCTAAGTCTAGAACTAACATGAAGCTAACTTTACTTACGATCTCTATATTATCTTATGATATAGGCTTCTTCATCGTTTTCATATATGTAATATAAATCCTAATTAAATTTGACAATGTAGTATTATATACACCTTTCTTTTTTCTTGTTACAGGATATGCTGTAACAATCATCAATGTTTGTTTAGGTTAAGGATTTTTACAATTTAGAAGAAAGAGTCGAATTTAAAGGCCAGTGTAAAACTTATATTATTCTTTTAATAAATTAAGTCTTAGATATGAAGAAAATTTAATTAGTTCCTAAATAAATGCAAAGGACAAATATAGAACGTTTATGCCTATTTTTTAGTACAAATCTGATAATTATCGATCACTGAAGACGTAATATATTAACATTTTGTGTACAATAATATTCAGAAGAAATATTCAAAAATAGACATAAATAAATCTTAAAATGATTGGAAAAATACTCACTACAACAAACACTTTCCTAAAAATCCCTTTCAAACAATACGAGCACATACAACAACAAAAAAAAGTAAAACTCACATCATAATGGCACTCACTCAATGTTACAGTGTACGCAATAGATAGTCCGGGCGTGAATGGGAACCTCATAACTGAAGTATTTATTCAAAGAGACGTTCAAAGATGGAGTAAAAAAAACCAAGCGACGTGACAGAATTTCCACACAATCGCGTTATAGCTTTTCGTGCGGCAACTTCCTCTAAATGGATGAAATTTCCGCGACGGTGGGCCAAACATGTAAGTGATCGGATATAGGAAAACATACTTCGATTCAAACCGTTAATTGGCCCATCGTTGCCGATAGCAGACCAAAATACGGGCAACAATTCGAGGTTATGTGTAAACGTCACATTAGTATTCTAACGGAGTAGTTTTTCCGATATGTTCTAAGAAATGTCGGGATATATATACGCTGGCATTTCATTCATATTGTGTGATGATAATTGTCGATGTGTACATTTCAGACAAAATAATTCAAAATAAACGAGAATTAACATAAATTTAATATTCTTTTGTTTCCAATGAAAATAAGCATCGTATGTTTTTAAAATCAATAAATATAAGGTGTAGGTGCAGGTGTGTCTTGGACGTGAGACCATCACTTAATGTTTTTTAGCCGCCTCGTTTATTTATTTAATTTAAATTCGGTGTTAAACTATATCGGGTGTCCCAAAACGTAGCGGCAATATTTCAAGAATTAATTTCAGAACTTATTTAGAATCGAAAAGTCCATATAAAGTATGTCCTAAACGTAACCATTAACGAGTTATTGTTTATTTCATAATTTATGTGGCTAAATTTTAGTTCTACGAAATTTATGAAACACATTTATTATTGAGCTATTTTTTCTACGTATCAAAATTATACCGACTCCCTATTAACATTCATTATTGAGCTATTTTTTCTACGTATCAAAATTATACCGACTCCCTATTAAAATTGACAAAATTTTAAAATTAACATATAAATCCCTATTATAAACTGTATCTACACCATATGTGAGGTATCATTTTAAAGTATTTTTCGCAAGGAAAATTTTAATGATATTAACTTCATTGCCATCACAACTCTCTAGGTCACGTCTTTAATTAATTTCTAATTCTTAGACATCGCTATTTGCAATATCATTTGTTATCCATAAACTAAATCCTAAAACGACCCTTTTCAACTGTTGAAGATACATTTAATATCCTTTCATAATATTTTAATTTCAAACATTTTTTATTGTTAAATTAAGTAAATTTAGTATATAGAGCTGAAACATAAACATTTACAATTTTATAAATATTCAACGTTCATTTTCGAGTTTGGGCCACTGTATAATATATTTTCATTAGCACATACAAGTTGTAAAAACTTTTTATAGGTTCTAAGAATTCTTTACATCTGCAAATCTATTTATTACCTAGGATTATTAATAATCGGCATCTTATGCTAAATTTATTTATTGCTTTATTGACTGGTTGGTAGCCTATTGGTAGCGCAGTGGTTTATCATGCCGGCAGTCCCGGGTTCGGATCCGGGGCTGGGCTGTCCGAGTATGTTTTCGTGGTTTTCTTTCTCGTTTAAGGCGAATATCGGCAACTAAACATCTTAAGTCGCTCCACGGGCGCAGACGTAATAATAACTCATGGTCTGTCAATGCCCTTGTAATTAACATCAAGCTGTTGGGGGATGCTAAGCCATGAATTATTATTATACATCAGACCGTTTGTTTATTACTTAGGGTTATCAGTGAACATATTTAAAGACGACCCTTAATATACCTCCCATTGTTAACTACATATATATATATATATATATATATATACAAGGTGTGTATAAATTGTCGCAAAAGCTACACGTAGCGACATTCTTCGTTCGGCTCTGAATAAAAAATCTTAATGTTAAAATGTCGTATCATGCTTCGTAAATTCGTAACTGTCAAAATTTGACAGTAATGATTTTGATTGAACTCACTTTGAAATACAAACTTATTGTTCTACAACGTTGCCAAATGTGTTTTTCGTGGAAGTACGTTAATGAATAAATGTTTAAAACAAGCTTTTAAATCAAAAAGAAAACGTTTACGAAATAATACTAGTAAAATTTTTTTCTTTAAACTAAATTGCATCTATCTCTATTAACAGATATCGAAGAGCAAAGGTTAGTTACGCACTAAAAGTCTGAACTTCAAGAACCCCGTGAAAACAAACGAAGCATGATACGACATTTTAACATTAAGATTTTTTATTCAGAACCAAACGAAGAACGTCGCTGCGTGTAGCTTTTGCCACAATTTATACACACGTTATATATAGTAAATTCAATCAGTTGGCGATTTAAGGTCTGGCTTTACTTTAAAGTATATATATTTAAAACAACCCTACATGTTTCGGCAATGATGCCTTTATCAAGGATATAAAATATAAATGACAGTATACAAAATTTTGTATTTTGAAGAACATAAAGTGTTATAGTACAGCTGAAAGAAAAAGACAACTATCATGCAAGCCAAATTTTACAATTCCAATATTTTCTTATTGTTTAATATTTTATTCTACATTAGTAATTAAAAGGTACTGTTCTTGTAAAATGTAATAGCTTTTAATTATGAATTTAAATACAAAATTTCGACGTCCAATTTCAAAATTCCTATACCTAAATATATTTAATAATTGTACATCATTTGGCAATAAATTTCCAGTTAAATTTGACGCATCATCAAACATACTTAGAACCAAGAAAATTAAATTTCCAATGGAAGTTTGGTAGAATTAGTGCCGACTAAGATGCGTAAGGAAATTGCTTATATGATTGAGTCTTTGTGGTAAGATTGACCTGCTCGAGGGATAGCCTTTGAAGCTTTGAGGGCCAATCTATTTCCCGTTCATCTGTTCGTTTCGTAATTTTCAATTGTCGAAAAACAATCTCTACTTTGCCTAAACGCATTACAAAATTCAATTGTGTATGTGTGTGAGAGTATACAGTATGATAGTAAAGTATGAATTCATAATGATTGTATATAATCCTTTAAGAAAATTCCTGGAACACGACAATTTTTAATTTTAAAATGCCATCTTCTGACGCAAAAATAAAACTGATAATGTCATTACTCTCTGAGCAACGATCATATATTCTTTTAACAACACCCACTTCTTTCCTAGTTGTGAATAGACCTCTTACTTCTTAAACAATTGATAAATAACATTAGAACCTTACATAATAGTTTTTGAGAAAAATAACCAAAGTACTTAAAAAACAAAATTTAATTCTTAAGGATGGAATTAAATCAAAGTTTATTAATCAAATTATTTACAATTTACAAATATCATGAATAAATTTTGATTTTGTTTTTTTTCCAAAAGAAATTCATCGTTAAGCATTGTTCTCCGCCATATGTAAACACCTATCCTACGCTCAATACTATTTGGTTTAATTTTTCTATTAACGCTCAAATTCGTTGCCGTAATTCTTCTAAGGTGTTAGGTTTGTTAAAATAAACTCTTGATTTTCGATAACCAATTCCATTAAACCTCGAATTCTCGCTATAATTCTTCTAAGGTTGGATTTGTTAACATAAACTCTGGATTTTAGAGAACACTACAGATAAAAATCTAAGCAAAAGATACCGTTTCAGCAGACCGCTGAAAAAAGATCAAAGAGATCAGTTGATATTATAAACATTTCAAACTTACATACAAAATATCCTTCACAAAGAATTGGATATGAAAAAGCTATCCATGCGATGGGTGGCGAGTTTACCGGTTGTCGAAGAAAAGCAGAATCACGAAATCACTTTGAAGCAATCTTTAGCGTAATTCTAGCGAGATTGAACGAAGTTGATGAGACATGTATACATATGGGTACTAGGTTACTACATCTCAGAAATCAAAGTTTAGTCAACACAGTGAGTCTCTTCCGAGGAACGTGTACCAAAGAAGGTGAGAAAGGTGCCATTGTCCATCGCAAGACATAATCTTGCACATCTATTTTGAGAAGGGAAAGACAACCAACACGCAGTACCATTCTGATTTATTAGGCCGATTCAACAGTGAATCGAGGAAGTTAACTATCCCATTTGGTAAAGAAAACAAACATTTTACATCATTGCACCGTCTCACTCGTCCGCCATCATCACATAAAAACTGGTACGAATTGCTGCCTCATCCGTAATATTCTCTAGATTTAGCTCCAGCGGTTTCGCTTTATTTCAAAATATAAAAAATTAATTGAAAAGCTGTTCACATGAAATAAGGTGGCTATCGTCGAAATATCTTTCAAAGCTCAATTAAATCATATTTTTTTATTGTTAAATATATACAAAGGTCGGCATAAGTCAGGCAACGCTCTCGAAAAATCGGCATAAGTCCGGCAACGCTCATAAGTCTGGCAACGCTGTCGAAAAAGATTAAAACGAAGCATGTTCGTGCTTCAGACAGTTGTCTCGGTGTCATGATAACACGTGCTCGTCGAGTAGACGCGTTTTCAGAATGAATAACCGATACAAGTTCACGCTTCAAGAAATAGTTTTTTTTGTTACGTCGTATCTTCGTACGAACGCGGATTACGAAACTATGTTTACCGAATTTCAACAACAATTTGCGAACTCGCCGCTACCAAATCGTTCAACAGTGTGGAAGATGTACCAGAAATTCTTAAAAACGGGCTCTGTTGTCGACGCGCCGCGTTCTGGACGACCGGTATCTGCAATTGAAGAAGAATTAGAAAATCTTCGCGGACAGCTTGACGTGCTTCGCCGGACCTGCCTCACCGTTGAGAAACGTTGCAGTAAATGCATTGATTTCTTTTAATGCAAATTTGTTGCCTGACTTATGCCGACCCCTGTATAAAATAGCTTGACTAAAAGCATAGAGCCAAAATGTGATGAAATGTTGGGATATAAATCAAATTAAAAAAAATATGTCTCTATATTTGACGTTTTATGACAATGAATATGGTGGAATATGAAGATCGCGTACACGGTCAAATCCTACTCGCCTATTTAAATTGAAAATTTATTGGAATTACCTGACTGTATTGACGTATTTTATTAATGAAAACAATTTGCTGATTTTCAAAATAATCCTCGCTCGCTAAAATTCCCTTTTAGCTTAAATATACTAGCTCCCTTCTTTGCAACCACTTCATGATACAGCCAGAAAACTCTTGTTTTGATAGGTGTGACATTCAGCATTGGCATCAGGAAATCACTTACAATGGATTAAATTTCTAATCAATGGTAACACATTGAAAGATTTGGACCGTATGTACAATGACTTCGGATTCGTGTACAAAATTTGTTGTTTTTGTGGCTGTATGCCGAGTGGCGTTGTTATATATAACAAAATGCAATGCAAACTAAATCTTGGACGATCACTGCAAAATTTTTCAAAGGCTTGAGTAAGACAAACTTCTGCATACCAACGGCATTTACAATTTTGCAATCTTCAAGAGGAATTACTTCAACTGGGTCACTGTACCTGTAGAAAACAGAAGTATTTTTTTGTTGGAGACAAACTTCTGCATACCAATCGCCAATTACAGTTTTATTATCTTCAAGAAGAATTACCGCAAATGACCTTGTTCCTGAAGAAAACACGCTTCATTTTTTTGTTGAAGACAAACTCCTGCATACCAATCGCCATTTCCAGTTTTGGCTGCTGTACTGGACTACTGTACCTGATGAAAACAGAAATTGTTTTTTTGTTTGCACTTTTATCACGAATAAGCTTTGTTGGTTTTGCCTTAATCTTAAACACCCAAACAAATGATAGCTATTTTGCCTCGAAGTCGTAATTGTATATGCAGGTTTCATAATCTGTAATGATATTAAATATCTTCTTTCAAGGTCATTCAGGACCAGAACCTGTAAGTGGAATCGTCAAGGATTCCGCTAAAAGGGAGATCTGGTTATGACTAGAAAGAGAACATGGTGGAAAATACTACTAAGGGAGTTTAACGGAAGGTTTTCAGCTAACCTAATTCGTAGTAACAAAAAAAATTGTCCTTTAAGGAACCATCTGTAAAGCATGGGCTTGGTTAGCGGGCCCTGGCGTAGGAGATGTGAAAAACAGGACGAAACTAGCCTTCATGTAATATGCACGTTTAAGGAACTGAAGGGACCCAGGCAGAAACATTTCGGAAGAGATCTATTAGATCCTACGAGAGTACTCAAACTTCCCTGAGGAGCGGATAGTGGCTTTTATCGAGGATACAAGACTAACAGAATGGAACAGAGAGATCTATTGGGGATAGTACAAAGAGCAGTGTGCTCAAGTGCCTGGACGTGCTGGCGTCCAACCCAAAACAAAAGAAGAAGAAGGTCCTCCATCGAACTTGTCTAACATAAACCTACTAATCAGTCTATTCGTGCTTGTTTTCTTTTTCTTCAGTTAACAAAATGTATATTCCACCGATTTGTCAACGTTTTGCAGGCTGCAGATGATCCAAAGTTTAATTCTTCTGGAATTTTTGGTGATATTTTGATATTTCTTAATTATCTATTCTCTGGTAATAGTGTTTTTCGTACAAACAGCTACTGCAGATAGCTCCAGGCTCATCTTCCGTATAAATTCTCGAAATCAGTAAGTAACTGTAGTTAATGAAGAACTATTGTTACCAAAAGCCGCCACTAAATTTTGATGAGTTTGGTTTTATGACAAACTTCGTTTAAAATCATAAAAAATCATATATAATATGACCCGAATATAACCGGAAAAGCCTTCCGCGGAATTTCCATATTACTTATTGAAAAGCAGACGACATATAACATTTAAAAAATGTATTTCAATATAATACAGTAACATTACAACTGAAAACTGTCAAAAGAATGGGGTGTCAAGTGACGTAAACTTTATTTTTGTCGAGATCTAAGTCCTATTACTAAATATTTTTAGAACGTCTCTCCTATCAAGCAAATTTTCGTAATCATCTTGCGCTTGTATTATTCCTTGAATTATACTTATCTACAGCCAGTTCTTATTTCTACTAAAATTATTTCATTTTTTTAACTCCCGCCACTCTTGAAACTATAGTCTTTCAAAATTTACTTTAGAATAATTGTTAATTAGTGTTTATTGACTGTTTTCTATAGTCTTTTTAGGAAATAAATATGTATATAAATGTTAATTTCAAGCAATTTAGTAATTTGATTTAAAAAAATAATCTTTTAGGACGGTATATTTCTTTTTAAAATTGAAATTAGACCGATCTCTTAGCGCAAAACGCGAAATTGTATATTTTAAGATAAAATATCCTTTAAACGATGACTTACATAGCAATGAATTGATACTAAAAATTAATCAAGCGCCTATTCATAACATTTTGAATAAATCTAGGTTAATTAACAAGTAAACGTAATTAGGTGAAAGAGCAGAGACATAAAAGTAACTAAGCAAACTCACCGAGAAATGTCCTCCTGACTGACGGCCCTGGGCGTAGAGGGCGCCAGCGCCAACGAAGAGGAATGGTGTGACTCGGGATACGCATGGGAGCCTTTCGTCGCTGCAAAAAAAAAATAAAAATTCAAATGAACGCCGTCGCCGCTAATAAAATTTTTACGCCGCGGTAGAATGTCCCACCTAGAAACTGCATGCGCGAAGTGGAAAAATCAACTTTGACAGCGGTCGCTTCGAAAAAAAAAAATTCACCCCGAATGCGTTTAATATAAAAAGTTAGATGAAATTAAAGGGCAGCAAGGTAAAACGGAATTTCATATGAAAATATGCCTGTAAAAAGAGTCTCTAAGGCGAGAGAAAATGAATTTTATATTAAACATGTATTCTGCGAAAAGCTTAAGTTGTATATCAAAGAAGTTATATTACAGGAACCGCCGTAATAAATAAAATGATTCTCTTTGATGTCAAAATTTAGGAACAGATTATATAATTTATATTGTTTCATCTTATTAAAAATACGAGAATATTTTTGGTTTAATTAATTTTTACACAAGCAACTTGTAATAGAGTTACAATTTTCTATGCTTTGAATTTCTTATGTTAAGATGCAAAACTGCTTCACTCTAAGTCTGGTAAATCTGTGGCTTTAAATTTCATAGTCATAGACGACGAAGCGTAGCTTTATTACGAAAACGTATTCCAAACAGGTTATCAGGAAAGTTTGTGCCAATTTTGAAGTTAAATTTAAATGCATTAGATTTAAATTTCGATATACATTTATTGAATTATATAGGTGCCTCCATTTCGTTCCACAACCTTTCTCGCAACTTGAACTTTCAATTCTTCAGAACTTCTCAGGTTTTTCGGCGGAAAACTTTTCAATCTGATTTTTTATGTCGACTAAAGATATAAAAGTGTTGCCATTAAGGGAATTTTTAATGACGTAAATAGGTGAAAGAGATGTTTGGTAAGTACGAGGTGCTACCCAGAAAATCCCGGAAATTGAATGTGGTGCGTGAAGAGTTGGTAGTTCAGCTCCGTTCTACGGCCGTTTCTATCAAATACGAAATTTCGGGCAAGCGGTGCGCGCTATCTCGGTTTCATATTGCGTACTAAATATAGTATTGTTGCCAAGACTTTGTAGTCTCTGTATCTAAAGATTATAATGAAACATTAAAGAAGGTTATGGTATGAAAAATTAGATAGCTTTTAACGTTATTTTCAAAAAGTCTTCATTGCTCATATTCTTAAGAAATCTATCAATAAATATGGAGGAATACTATAAGAGTATGCGACATGGCAAAAGTGCACGGTCTTGAGGATAGAATAAAAATGCAAATCATAACGCCCTAGCGTTTACAAATTATTTTTGAAGAGGGACAAGTTTTGGGTAAGTTTTATTATTATTAATTGTTGTAGTAATAATTCATTTCAATATTTTGCATAAAAATTTACTTTTATAATGACTTTTCCAAGTATGCATAAATATAAATGTAAAATTCCAAGTTGCGAAAATCGATACTATTCCAAATATTTTTCCTGATTCGAGTTATCAAAATAAACATTTCTTTACTCTCTCTTCTGATGATGGTAAAAAGTTGAACTCTATAAAAGATTTTCAGGTATTGATGTTTCTTCGAATTGAAAACAAATGTATGTTTGCGAGGATTATTTTGAACAACATTCAAATAATTTAGTGTTTTCTCATTCCATTGGATTCGATTATTGTGAGGAGGATACTGGGCATATCTTAGCTAATCTGCAATCATTTGTCTTCTATTGAGCTTAAAAGTGCTAAAATTAGTATATTGGATACGAATGAATTAGAAGATTCTTTAAATATTCTGATTAATGATGAGAATGATTTCAATTATCAAGCTGTCCCCTATGCATGTGGATTTTTCCTAGGAAAGCTTAATTTACCCGATTGTGAGGTTTGTAATCTTTTTTATTTTCTGCTAACATAGAACCTCATAATACATTTACAATGTTTAAGAAATTTAGTGAATCAAATAATCTTTATTCCACTCTTAGTTTGGTATTATATGTTAATACAATTTATGATAAGATGGTTGTGTCATTAAAATCTTTTGGTTATGTAAATTCTATTCACAAGAAAATGTTGGCAACTTTACAGAAGGTTAGTTTTTCATGCTATATTTGTGTTAAATCCGATCATAAAATTTTAGTTCAAGAGAAGTTGTTAAATATATCTATCAGTTTAATATTAGGAAATTTCATGATGACATTTGTCGGTCTTCTAATAATAGATCTCTGAATCGAAACTCGAGAAAAATTAGACAACTGATGTATTTGTAGAAGGTAGAGATAGAAGGTTCATGGTAAATTAGCAAGTCTAGTGTTTTCTGATCTTTTGTGCATATGAAGAATTGTGTTTATTTTATATTGCTGTTTATTTATTGTTATGAGTATACCGCCTGATTCTGAGCAAACGCAACGGCCTGAATGTACGAATATTTCTCCCGCTCCGAATAAAAATCCCCTGAACGCGTTAAGCCAATCACAAAACAGTCTGTTGCTAAACCCCCTCCTCGCGCCAACTTAATTGGCGCTTGCTATATGTATGACATCGATGTTAAGCCAATCACAAAACAGTCTGTTGCTAAACCCCCTACTCGCGCCAACTTAATTGGCGCTTGCTATATGTATGACATCGATGTTGACGCGCCTACAGCATTCAGGGGAATTGTATTCGAAGCGGGAGAAATATTCATACATTCGGATCGTTGCGTTTACTCAGAATTAGGCGGTATAGTTTATTTTGTGTTATTGCAAGAATATTGCATATATCTTTATATATTTGTTGAATTTTAAATATTTATTTTTCTTAGATAGAGTTAAATTAATTTCTTTCCCGGAATTAATTTTTATATATATGCACGTAAATACGTGTCTATATTTATAGATATATCGCACTGATGAGATCAAAAAAGATCGAAACATGTATTTAGAGCATATTTAGAACAACAAAAAAAAACAGTAATTTAAAAATGCCGCCATCGCGGTTGTTTAAAAATTTAGTATTGCCATGTCAACACTAGGGGCGCTAGCGTAAAGGTCTAATTTTTAACGTGGAATGTGGCATTCTTATATGACATGCGCCTTGCGCAAACGGTATTTTGCTAGGTAATGATAAACAGTTTTGGTGTTTATATTGTCGAGTTGTGTTTGAATTATTCTGCGACATTACAATGTCTGATGTGAAAGAGTAAATAATATCCATCAAATTCTGCTTTGAATTTGGCAAAACGGCAGCGGAAACTATGAAAATACTTAAACAAGCGTTTGGTGAGGATGCTTTACGCCAGACACAAACTTGTGAGCGATACAACCACTTTAAAAATTGACGTGTGTCGGTTGATGATGAGCCGTTCGTTCCGCCGTCCGTTCGTTCATCGAACATTGTAACATTTGTAACAATCGTAACATTCGACGCAAGCGACCTGACAAGTAGCGCAACAATTCACGGATCCTACATCAAGACAGTTCAGTTGTGCGTCAGTTTCTAGCTTCAACGAAGATGGTAGTACTACCCCATCATCCCTACTACCCAGATATTGCTCCTTGTGACATCCAGTTTTCGAAGTTGAAACTGAAGCTAAAGGGGCGCCGTTTTGAGACGATTGAGGAGATCAAGACCGAATCGCAGGCAGTGTTGAACACGTTAACACACGAAGACTTCCAGCACTGCTTCCAGTCATGGACAAGTCGCGGTAGAAAAAGTTTTTGAAGGGGATGGTTGTAAGAACAATTTATGGTATTTTTCACATTCCGAGAATTTCTGAATAGCACCTCGTACGGTAGGCGGGGTAACACAGTCCAGCCAATCTCCAACAACTTTTGTCGAGTAATCACGTAAGACTAGTGCTGGACGCTTTTGTTCAATTCGTCTAACTGCGAGTAATGCTTTTTCGAATTTATCGTTTGGAGGTTTGGTAGAAACTCATAATACAGGATTTCTTTCCGGTTCCACAAAACACAAAGCATACTTTCTTCGAATGAAGACTGACTCTTGGGATAGCTAAAGGTGATTCATTCCGCTTTCGCCAAAATTCTCTCCGCTCAACATTATAAATAATCCAATTTTCTTCCCCCTCACTACTAGCTTCAAAAACGGTTAAATCGTGGGGAACACATATATTGAAATGGTTTATATGCCAAGCTTCACAAAATGCTCGTGGATGGTGAATTTTTATAGTTTTACCATTTCTAATAAATCACGTGTCGCATAGTGCGGGATATTCTCGATCAGTGTTTCTATTTAACCTTTATCAGTGATGGAGGGCTTACTTGAGCGTTCTTAAAGGTTGAAATCACCAGTTCTTACAGCACCGTTATTTTAAACTTTAAAGTAAAGCTGCAAGTACCTATAATAAACTTTGCTTCCTTCCATTTTGAGAGTATATAAAACTAAGAAAAAATATTGCATTCTAACCAAATATACCTAAAATATCACCTTTCAGAATATGTGCACGTGATTTGTTTTCAATTATTCTTATATATTCAAACCTGTCCTAATGCCACTACCGAAAATCGGCATAAACTTTTCGAACAACCCAATATATTATCAACCTAGACAGGAAACAAATAGCGGTGAGAACATAATTTTTTTAAAGTAGCTGTAACATTTACAACTACTTGTCCTAAGTCGTGATTAATTTGTACGATTTATATAGATTTACATGTTTATTTTGATTTATTTGCTGGCGAAATCAGCGAAACCGAGGCGGAATATTGCAGTTAAAAAGTTCCCGACAACAAAAGATAAAGACAAAAAATTAGTTACGGAAGAATGGTTGCTGTGTATGCGGAAGAAGAACCACTTTATTTTCAAGTTAAATTTTGGTCTAAACTCTTTCGAAACAGGGTGAAGAATCAAGTAACGGTGACCTAAGGTTTGGACGACTCATGGAAGCTCTAGCTGAAGAGATTGTGCCAAGACGTATACAGAAAAAATTAAAAAAATATATATATTTAGACCATCCTCCCTGCAGCCTAGATATATCCCGATGCGACTTTCATTTGTTTGGGCCACTGAAAATGCACTAGGCGGACACCATTTACCATTTTCAGAGCGATCAAGTAGAAGAGTTTGTGGGCAATTTTTTTGTTGACACGGTCTCACACTTTTTATGAGGACAGGATCCACAAGCAGCACAAACGCTGGGGCAAAATGTGTAAACGTTGAATAAGACTATGTACAAAAACAATATTGTTTTGTAATTTTATTTTGATCCAATAAATTATTAAAACGCTGCTAAATCTGGTGAATATGGAGAATTCTGAACAAAAAGAAAACATTCTTAGTCTAAAAATACGTGATAATTGATGAACGATAATAAAGCGCATTATCAATTTATAAGACGAAAACACGCACACAACCTACTAAACGCTTCTATATACCAAAACAATACTCGGCATTGACTATTTGTGAATAATTCCTTTGTAATCGTAAAAAGCAATGAGTATTACTTTAATTGCTCACTAATCAAGCCCATACTGTACAGATGCTTCCTTAAAGGACAGTGTCCGGATATCAAGCCGGTAACAGTTTTAATTTCTTTTTATTACTACGAATTAGGTTGGCTGAAAGAGTAGCCTTCAGCTCCCTCAATAGTGTCTTAATACGGTGTTGATCTTCCTTTAACCTCCATTTCCTTTTTATGTTCTCTTTCTAGCCATAACCAATTCTCTCTTCTACCGGAATCCTTGGCGATTCCACATACAGGTTCTGGTCCTATGAAGTTCGTCTTAGAACCTTCCTTAGCCAGTTCGTCGACTCATTGCCTTAAATCTTCTCATGCAACAACATGACCCATATCAGTGACACAGTATTGTCTTGTGTCAAGCTATTGAGGACCTGTTTACAATGTTTCACCAGTTTAGACCTGATAACCCGTGAAACACTACTTTTGTATAAGAATGTATCAGCATATTTTTCGACAAAACCCTTGTTTGTTATACGTTAGTATTTTCAATAAAACAAAGTGCTCGTATGGACTTAAAAAGAAAATATTTGTCTTCATTAAGTTTTCGGAATACGGACCTCCTTTGTGTGCTGACTCTGGGTCTCATATAACACTATTGCATACAACACGGCATTTTCTAGGAGTCTATCTACCGTGTGATAGGACAGTTGCCTGTATTTTAAATCAGTAACAATAATTTTATTCACGTTCGATCAATTTTATTCGCAATCCTTGTGAATCAATATTACATAGAAAACTTATTTAAATTAATTTAAAAACTCCTATTACCTTAAATTGGCAATCGAACAACAATAAATTTCAAAGTTTACTAAACGTATTAAAACTTTTCGTGTACTTTTTATTTTCGAAAGTGCTTTGTTAGAAATAAATTTGACGAGTTATCGAAAAATATATATTTCATTTAATTAAGCGTCCCCTCTTGATAACATTCAATTTTCAAGGATCCTTTTACAAATTCCACCGTAACGATCATATTTTAGATCGAAGTTTTCCAATCGACGAAACGTTATTTAATGAAACGTACAAAAGATAAAGTCTGGAGTATCCATGAGAGAGAATTCGAACTCCATATCTCCGGTGAAAAATTAAAATCGCCGAAGCGGAAGTATTACGATTATGTTCGCTGCAAAACTCATCGATTAAATACATCGCCTTGTAATTGCCGAAAGTTGTCAGACAGTACAAGTGTGCAGTTAGCTGCCTTCGATTTGGTTGACGGCGGGGAAAAAGATACGGCGCCGATGATCGAGTGTCTATCTAACTGTACAACGGCTAAAAAAATGACTGGTATTCGTCCGCACAGGTTCATGTGTAATTGTTAGCACAATGAACTCTATTCACGATATTTGACGTTGGGATTTCCTTTTTTAATTACCTGGTGAATCCGGTATGAGCCGTGGAAATTACAACATTATCATTCGCCAAGTATTAATTTCGTGATATAAGGTTACGTATTGTCGCTTTCCGTAAATAATAGCAAATGCTGCATACAAACAAAATGCGGTGCTTCATTTGTTTTTTTGATTATTTAATACTAAAAAGTCTTTCTTTGGAGACTGTGGTTAAGTAAAAACTCAAAAAAGGTATAAAACCCCTTACTACAATTAATAATAGTATCCTAAATACGTATTTCGACAACTAAGTTATCATCATCAGTAGGTAAAACCACTAATCAAAACGGCATGGGGCACAGTAAAGCTAACACGTAGAATCGCGCACGACTTTAGACGGCGTCTACGTGTACACTGACTAAAATTACGTCAACTTACCTCTCTTAAGAAAATGGCAACATGGCAATGGCAAAATGGCCTTTATTCTCACGCCCTCAGTCTTTTCTAACTCTCTTCTAAGAATTAAAAAAGACAACTGTATGGGATAGGACCGTTGTCCGAGTTAAAAGTATTAAATTTGTTTGTAACGATATGAATGCGTTGAGATCTCTGGGATTGTGAATGTTTTTGAAAAGTTGTAACGCTTTTACCGAGTCCAATGCATGGTTTGCAACGCTCGATTTTTCTGGTCTATTAAATTTAATATGTCATATGTATTCTTTAAAACGGGTTATTATTAAACGTTTCGTTTGACCTATATACGAGGGATGTCCGATTTTAAAGGTACAGGTGGCTGTGAAACAAACACCGCAAGCGAAATATTGTCGTCATATGCATGTCTAGACAGGTTGAGACGTGCTAGCAGAATCTGGAGCGTTGTTGTGTATAACTCAATTTAGTAGCCTACGGGAAGCAAACAAGCATGGCGTGTGTAATTGCAGAGTATTCCAAGTGTGAAGTGTGTGCGGTTATCCGATTTTTTTGCAAGCCGAAGGAGTTAACCAGAGCGAAATTAATCGCAGATTAGATGGCATTTATGGCCCGAAGGTGTTAAGCCGAAAAGAAGTCAGCGTTTGGTGCAAAAAAAATTAAAGATGGACGAGCGGACTTATTTGATGATCCGGAGAAGAACAGAGACAGACCAAGAACCTCACGCACGGATGAACACTGCTCAATTGTTGAAGGTTTGATTAGAGAAGATCGTCGCATTAAAGTTCGTGAAATTGCGGAAATGACTGGCATTCCTAAGAGTTGTGGACTACTTTAATCGACTTGACAGGCAAGACTACCGTGAAGGGATCTTCAAACTCCTGTCAGGATGGTATAAATGTCTCAATCTTTATGGAGAATATGTAGAGAAATATACAAAAGTAGGTAGTTTTTTGTAGAATGTATTAAATATTTTCTTTAAATATACATGTTAGTGAAATTTTGGCTTGTACCTTTAATATCGGACATCCCTCGTATTTCAAATTACAATCTTCGCAATTAATTTCGTATATATGTACCTGATTTGAAATTCAAATTAACTTTATCTTTGGTGTTACCTAGGAGACTTTTGATGGTGTTTTCAGACCGAAAAGCAACTTCGGTCTGAAGTTGATATGGTAAACACATGTACTTTTTCTCCTGGTTACGTTGAGATATCAAACTTATGGATTCGCGGATTGTCTTTATTAAATTCGTTTTTCTAATTAATTTATTAATTATTTCTATGTCAAAGTCATCATACCTCGCGATGAGTTTAATGAAATCTAGTTCTACTTCGTATCTCTCTTTTGTTAACGGAAAGTTTAGCAACCGATTGACTAATAAATAAAAGAAGCTGTCTTATGTTGAAAACTATGATTGAATTTCCGATTATTAAATTCACGGTGGAAAAGGAGGAAAACAATGATAGGATACCATTTTTAGATACATTAGGAATTAGAAATAAGCATAAAATAGAAATCGATATTTTCCGGAAAGAAACCAATGTCAATAGATTCATTACTGCGGATTCAAATCATAGGATACCATTATTAGATACACTAGTATATAGAAATAAGCATAAAATAGAGATCGATATTTTCCGGAAAGAAACCAATGTCAATAGATTTCATTATTGCGTATTCGAATCATAGTTTTCAACATAAAACGGCTTCTTTTAATTTGTTAGTCAATCGGTTACTAAACTTTCCGTTAGCAAAAGAGAGATACGAAGTAGAACTAGATTGCATTAAAAACATTGCGAGGCATAGCTTTGACATAGAACTAATTGATAAGTTGTTAAAGAACAAGGTCTCCAAGTTGCTTTTCGGTCCGAAACACCATCAAAAGTCTCCTAGGTAATACCAAAGATAAAGTTAATTTAAATTCGAAATCAGGTACACACGAAATTAATTGCGACGATTGCAATTTGAAATATATAGGTCAAACGAATCGCTCAATAATAACCCGTTTTAAAGAACACATATCACATATTAAATTTAATAGACCAGAAAAATCGAGCGTGGAAACCATGCATTGGACACGGATCATAATATCTTGGTAAAAGGGTTAAAACTTGTCAAAAACATCAATAACCCCAGAGATCTCGACGCATACCAAAGTATGAATATCGTTAAAAACAAATTTAATATGTTTAACTCGGAGAACGATTCTATCCCATACAATTGTTTTTTTGTCATTCTTAGAAAAGACGTAGAACAGGTTGAGGGCGCGAGACACATGGTGTTGCCGTTTTCTTAAGAGAGCTAAGTTGGCGCAATTTTAGTCTGTGTGTTTGTTTTAAAGTCAGTGTTAACTTTACTGTGCTCTATGTTCAACACTTTGATTAGTGATTTTATCTACTGATGATGATAACTTAGTTGTCGAAATGCGTATTTAGGATACGATTATTAATTGTGGTAAGGGTTTTTATACCTTTTTTGAGTTATATAATACTACTGCTTATGAAATTTACTATTCGAAATTTTAAGAATTCATATTAACATGACCGAATTTCATCTTCAAATGGTTGTTGATTTGAATTCTTTCTGCTGATGAAAAGAATCTGTAATATGGCAGATGCCATATTTCAGATGAATAAATAAACAGCGGCTTTCAATAGAAACAGGCCTGTAAATAGGAGGGCGGGTTGGCTTATTCGTGCGATCGCCTAGAGTAGGCCGTGAAATAAAAAAAATACATATTTTGACAACCAAGGCGCCAGTTTACTGTTAGTGTTTGATAAATTTGAGACGAAGCATGTTTCGTAGGGATTCTTTTTTTTATTTTACCCAGCTACTAATTAAGTGTTAATGGATAATTTTGAACATCGTGCACTGATTAAGTATCTTTTAGAGAAAGTCATGTCCTTTACCGAAATCCTTGACGATTTGCGAGATACTTAAGGTGGGAGTGAGGGTTGTCCTTCGTATGCAACCGCCAGAAAAAGAGGAAATGAATTTAAGTGTGGCAGGATCAGCTTAGAAGATGATCCACGTAGTGGACGGCCGAAAACGACTATAAGTCCAGAAATGGTCGATAAAGTCCATGATTTGTTGCTAAGTGACCGAAGATTGATAGCGTTAGAACTAGCAGAGGCAGCGGGCATTTCAAAGGAACGGATGCTTTATATTTGTCATAAAAAATTTGACATGAGAAAGCTGTCAACAAGATGGGTGCCGCGTTTATTGATGACGGAACAAAGAAGTGTTCACTGTCAAATAACTTTTCCTCCCACCTTCCTACATATATAAAGACAATACTAATGATATTCACTTTATACATGAACTAAGTAGCAATGTAAATGAACTAATTCGAAATAACAATTTAATACGATTAATATTTACGGAAAACTAGCAACCGGCAAAATTATTCAGATGCAAAAAAAAATGAAAAGAAAACCTTTAGCGCAAGTGGCTTACGTAAGAGAAAACAGAAAAAATTACTAATCGTTTCCTCAATTAATCCATGTTTTTACTTTCAAATTCGCGCCGGTATATCGGCAAGAAACAACATCCGGCAACGTGAAACGAAAGGTATCGCACTGCGGCAGAAAACGGAAAAAGAGAAGGAGAGAATTGGAGAATAGGGTCACTAGTGATTGTAAACACGTATTCTGAACAGGTGTATTTAATGATTAATGTAGAATATTGACTGAAATAGATTTATTAAATTAATGTATAAATATGCAACATTATAATCCAACACTTACTTTATCATTGCAGTCATAACAACAATTTTATTATTTATTGCATTATAAAGTGCAACAGGATTTGATGATTTAAAATAATGAAAAAAATCTTACTTTAAACATTTTAAATTTTACAACAATTTGGTCATATTTGTGAATTTTGAAAAGGACTTTGGCACAGTTAGTAAAGACAAAATGCCGTGAAATATATCTATAAACTTGATCTGATTAATTAATATCTTGTACGAAAACTGTAAATATATAATCGAATATAAAGATGAATTAAGTCAACATTATTTATTTAGCATGATACAAAGTATAAAACATAAATAAACAATTTAAGTATAAAACAATAATATTAAATCCAGATTACGAGGTGTGACAATTAAATAACGGAACTGCGCATGCCCTAGTCGTTAGGCTTTTATGAGGGGAATGAAAATTGGGATGTAGTTGATCTTGATGCTTCCGATGCAGGTAGAGCCAGATTGCGCCTCTCTATGTTGCGAGTTTTGAAAAAAAAGAGCCAAATTGTGTCTTTTTTTTATTTAAATTACCTTCGTTTTTTTTATTGGCGCGTGGCGCCTAATTTTAACGTCTAACGGCTGCAAAAGACGAATTTTTTGTATTATTAGCGTTGAAAAATTATTGTAGCTGAAATTTATGATGTTAGTTCACTTTCTGTGCTTACAGTTGGTATTGATAGTAACAAATATGCCAATGTGATATTTTATTTATATTAACGGCAATTGGCGGGAGGAATGCAAGAGACTGAAGCAAATACGACAAGAAGCAATATGAGTAAAGTTAAAGATCTAAAGAAATATAATAGACTGTAGGGGGAACATTAGAATTTTTCTAAAAAAGACTGTTGTAAAAATTTTGTGATAATTCAAAATACCATGTACACTAAAAATTGTGATACTGATAAGGAAACTCTAAAGGAGCTAGACTTTATAATAGATTCAATGTAGTAATTATTTATATTATGTTCTATACTTGATTATTACATAAGTTATTTTATTTGTCGTAATGTAGGTAAAATAGGTCCCTACTGTGATTTGTATCCTATCCAAAAATGTTGTTTTTTTTTAAATATAGTTTTTACTCCAGTTCTTAATTGTTAATTTAAATGAGCTATTTTATTTAATTTTATTTTTTCAAGGAGTGTCAATTGATTTGAATGTAGCCCTTTTTGGTGCTTTTTCGTGAGTAAAGGGGCGCTTCAGTTTTAAAATAACTGGCAACCCTGCCTCTCTTTTTTGTTCAGTTGTTTGTTATTTCTTGCTTGGGTAGGACATTGTTTTGTAGGATTGCCGCGATGATGATAAGCTTAAAAATTCAGTAGCGTATTAATGAAGTTAAAAAACCTCCAATTTAATGTTTTCAATTATTGAAAGAAGTATTTGGCAATAATTTAATCTCGTACACTTGAGTTCTTGAATGGCACGAACGATTTTTGGAAGGTCTGGAGGAGGTTTGAAGATGATGAACGGTTCTGGTTCTGGAATTGATGAAAACATTCAGAAAATTAATAAAATTGTGCGGAAAGACCGATGTCGTCTGAGTATTCTGAATATTGACAGACAACGAAAAAAATTTTGCATGAGGAAATGTCACAAAAAAACCTCACAAGTGTGCAAAAAGAAAACAAGAAAAACATCTGCTCTGAAATCCTGAAGCGCTTCACAGCAGGACCTGAACTAATAGAAAGTCATCGCATGTGACGAAACGTGGATTTTCGACGACCTAACTAAACGGAAATCTATACACTAGAAGGCGACCACGACAAGAAGCATAAAAGCTCGTATGAGCAAATCGAAATTGAAAGTCATGTCAGTCGTTTTTTTCAAAATTTATCATCATGATTAAGTGGGCACCTCAGGGCCAAGCAAGGGTTACTACATCGAGGTCCTGACTAAGCTGAGTGAAAGGGTGAGAAAGAAAAGACCAGATCTGTCGAACAACTCATGTATGCTACATCAGAACAACGCGCCGGCGCACAATGCACTTTCTGTGAAGCAATTCTTAGCAGAGAAGAGAATTACTATGCTCGAGAACCCACCGTATTCACCAGTAAAGTATGTAAATTGCACATATTTTCATAAAGTTGAAGAGGTCAAGGCAAAAACAGAAGACTTGCTGGAAATGACGACGTTTGAAGACCTGCAACACTGCTTCGGATAATGGAAAAGACGTATGCAGCAGTGTATAGATAGTCAAGTGGAGTATGTGAAAGGGGTTTAACAGTTATTTGTAATAAGTTTTCAACAAAGCATATCTTTCAGACCAACTTCGTTATTTAATTGTCACACCTCGTATTGTTCTGAGGTTATTTGTCATGCGGACCTTATGAGGAAAAATATACATATTCTAGTTCCAATTTATGTGTAGTAGTAAGGAGATCCAAAGATATTGTCTGATTTTCGAGAATCGGTCGATCTTATTTAGGAGTGAACGTCCACATCCATAAAATATAAAAATAATTAAAGACACACACAAGTACAAAGCAACATCAGAAACGGAATTAGATAAGGATGCGCACTATCCCCGATCGTATTTCTTCACAATAATTGAGTGGTAATCCAAAATATAACAATGAAACAGATAGAAATTGGAATATCCACATTAAACTTCCGCAAATATTCAGAATCCGCAGATATTTGTCTTGAAGAAAGAGCCATATTTAAAAAAATCATAGATCTCTTTAAAATTAGCTACTCATAATCAATAGGCTCTCACATAAACGTAGAAAAATTTTAACTAACGAAGTAAGTCAAATATCATCTTGACTGAAACACCATATTTAACAATAACAAGAATATACTAAAGTTAAGGTGTTATTTGGATTATTTTCGCCAGATGCTGGAAATAAGAGATTAGACAATTATTAAAAATAGTATAAAACTCCAGAAACTTTATGAGGGAATGACTGAAAAGCAAATTAGCATATCGATGCGACAATTCACATCTAGTTTTGATACAAAATAATACAATTCTGTATAAAAACAAATTTGTATCTGCATATATGTACATGGACACACAGCGCGTATTTACCAGCGTTTGCTTCAACCACCAGACGCATGCGTTTCTGTCTCACGACTTCGTCAATGGCGGGTTTACGAAGACAAACGGCTGTAGGTACACTTCGCGGTCATGTAGCAAATCCTGTCCTATCAGATGACACGAGATAACCTCATGACATCTGACGGACAAAACCGACCACGCCGATGCAAAGTGTTTCTTCTCGAATAGCTACGCTATTACAGGAAAAGAAAAAATACGCATATTACTGTGAGTCCATTAACTCGTCGCCAGGTGGCGTAATATAGCAAAAGCAAATTAGCATATCGATGCGACAATTCACTGTGTGTCCATGTATATACAGATACAAATTCACTGTGTGTCCATGTATATACAGATACAAATTTGTTTTTATACAGATTTGTATTATTTTGTATCAAAGCTTGATGTGAATTGTCGCATCGATATGACGAGTTAATGGACTCACAGTAATATGCGTATTTTTTCTTTTCCTGTAATAGTGTAGCTATTCGAGAAGAAACACTTTGCATCGGTGTGGTCGGTGTTGTCCGTCAGATGTCATGAGGTTATCTGGTGTCACCTGATAGGACGGGATTTGCTACATGACCGCGAAGTGTACCTAGAGTCGTTTGTCTTCGTAAACCCGCCATTGACATAGTCGTGAGACAAAAACGCATGCGTCTGGTGGTTGAAGCAAACGCTGCTAAATACGTGCTGTGTGTCCATGTATATACAGATACAAATTTGTTTTTATACAGATTTGTATTATTTTGTATCAAAGGGAATGACTATAGATTTACCTTAATCATCAATGAAGAAATAAACCACAATAAACACAGCTTTATGTACCGAAACAATATTGATATATAAAGATGATAAAAGAAAATTTGTTAAGAAGAGAAAAAGTCGAGAAATGTACTTTAGCTAAACCTAAAAAATTGGAAAGGATAATCAAAATATTCGCAAGAAACAAACTAAAATTTTATAGAGAATTTTACATTAAATTTCCAAATAAAAAATTGATCAAATTAAATTTTAAATTGACTTCAAATGTTATAGTGGCATAGCAGTTAACCACCATGAAAACACCCAAATTTTGAAATTACTATTATTTGTAAAAGAGGCAAGAAAAACATAAAGACCTTATATTAATCGCACTCGACTTTTAGGACCAAATATGTATGTCTTCGTGCATTCAAAGATAATTATGCCAATCTCCCAGCTACAACCAGCATTCATTCAATAAATTTACATGATTAAGGGTACTGCGTTTCAGTGATCGTAGTTTAGCACATTTGGAAAGTCTTTCCTTTATGAATCTTGTTTACGAGCTGAAGCCATCACTACTACTAACCCACACGTTCACTTTGTCACGTTAAAATGATTCAAAATTAACCTGAAGTGTATGGTATCCTCAATTTTGTACATTTGTTTTTTCCTAAATTTCTCTCCAAATAGAGTTGCCCCTGGCATGACATCTTTATTATTTGATTTCTTAAATAGGTCTTCAACGATGGATTTTCGAAATGACCTTTCATGTAATTTTGTCAAGTGTTTAAAGTTACAACTTTCTAAAATGGATTAATTTTGTTTGCCATACTATTATTTACAAAATGCTTTCAATCTTAGAAATACCGTCCAAATTTAGTTTTGATGAAAATAGAAATAGATGAAATTAGATTATAATTAGAGCAGACCAATTTCCAATGTGAGGATGATTGTATTGCATCAGAACTAATAAAAAGCATTTAGTATGTGTTTGGTACTTGCTTAGACTGCATGTAAGTGTAAGCATACGTAATAAAATGTCGTCGACACATAAATCGAGAAAACGACCGTTTCAGACGAAGTGAATAAGTTTATTATGGATTTCCCGGACTTAATATACGATGGCTCAAAAATTAAATGTTTAGTGTGCAATACATATCTAATATGTTGGTCAAAAACACATTGTAAAGAACATGTAAGCAGTTCGAAGCACAATAATAACAAAATTAATCGACAACAGTTTATACATGAACTATGTGAACTATGATTGTGTGTACACTGCCGTTTACCTTGTTAAGTAATGATTCATTTATTTCAATTTGGAATAAATACGCGAATCAAACATTACCGAGCACGACAACGTTACGAAGGAATTTATGTTCGGTGCGTAAACAGATTGAAAATAAAATCAAAGCCGAACTGAAAAATAAAAAACTGTGGTTATGTGTGGACGAAACAACTGACAGCAAAAAACAATCTGTAGTTAATGTGATGGCGCGTAATATGGAACCACATCAACCAACGTCTTCAATTTTATTAGCATCCAGACGACTAGAGAAAAGTTCAGAGGTGCTATTAGATACTTTGGAAAAATTTAAACTTTCGAAAGACCAAGTATTAATGTTTATGACCGATGGTGCCGCAACCATGTGTTCTGTAGGCCGGTCTCTTAGAAAATATTGTCCTAACTTGTTACATAATACTTGTAAACTCCATTCTCTACACCTTGTGGCAGAACAGATTCGTAGATGTTATCCAGAGGTAAATGCTTTAATATCGAGTACAAAGGCAGTATTCCTGAAATCTCCAAAACGTATTCGGAAATTTCACAAATTGTGTCCCCATACCCCTGAGCCACCACAGCCGATTCTGACACGTTGAGGTACATGGTTACGGGCGGAGTTTTACTATCATGAACATTTTGAAAAAATTAAGGACGTGGTTTTATCATTCGATCC
The DNA here is from genome assembly GCA_935421215.2 of Melolontha melolontha. Classification (NCBI taxonomy): domain Eukaryota; kingdom Metazoa; phylum Arthropoda; class Insecta; order Coleoptera; family Scarabaeidae; genus Melolontha; species Melolontha melolontha. Next base: position 75,679,581 of record OW285243.1, on the reverse strand, counting down.
AAAAGAAAGTGCAGCTATCAATACAAGCCAGAAAAAATTTCAAGATGCCCAGATTAAAATGGATTTACAAAGTATTCGTGAGAATTACTTGGGACTAGAAGAAGCAATAACAAAATTAGAAAATTCGTCGCTGTCGTTAGAGGAATCACTGCAAATCGTTAAAGATGTTCACGCACAACTGTGTGCTGTAGAAGACGCAAAAAGTGAAAGTGTTCTAATTAAATTTGAAAGTGTTTTAGACAGAAACGCATATTTTGACACCTTAACACGTATTTGTGAGGGCACGTTTACAGATGCGTTAAGCTGCTTAAAAAAGTATTTTGATTATGTGAATATAACATCACTAGATGTAAAACGCTCGTTTTCCGAATATAAACATATTTTTTCCTCACGGCGTACATGTTTTTCAGAAATAACCTTAGAAACGCACCTGATGTTGAAAATATACAATCGAGTTTCTCCCGTTTGTTAATCCTTGGAAGACGCTTAAAACGGGAAGTGTTTTTTAAATCCTCTGTCGTGCACACAATCACTGATTTCATACATTTTCCATTTTATTTATAGGTACATACAACGCTGCTATAATATGTACTATTCTTATTTTTCGTGTGTTTATGCATATTACTTTAATAGCAGAAAACCAAATGTATATTTAATTATTTCTGATAGAATAAATGTCTCTACTTCTATACTTATATCGGTAACAAGCTCATGTTGCGTCCCTATTCTATCGCATAATCTAATATATTACGAATTACACTCCCATACCGGCGCTCATGGCGCGCACGGAAATTAGTCTGCTCTAATTATAATGGAGCGACACCAAACCTTTTATGAAACATCGTGCAAATTCCAACAATTTTCTATATACAAAGTAACAATAATAACACTACAATATTATTCGAAGTGAGTGGGCATATATCCAAATGTTTGCTTTGAAGGCGAATAATCCAGATATCAAGCTTCTTAATGAAAGCATACTCTTTGTCTGTCATTATCAAAATGTTTTTATCACGTCCTTGTAAATTCACGCTAGTCGTTTAAATGCGAAAATACATCAGCTAAGTAAACCAACAACAACATACACTCATTATTCTGTAAAAAATAATGAGAAAGGGGTTTGTTTATCCTGAAAAAATATTATTAATTTATCTCGCAATTCCAATATCCGGGTTAACACTTTCCCTCGCGGTAACCATCTAACTTCTGTACGGAAAAGAAAAGATTTTTTTATTTTGCCCCGCGGTCGGCTTTTAATAAAATGAACCATTTTTACAGCTTCACAAAGATTTTGATTGAGATTTTGCGACATGTTTTTTGCGATAAGAGGATGTCTGTGAATCCATTCCGCCGTTGGTATAAAACGATCTTTTAATATTTTCATTAATCCGCTGTTCTTTCCTCTTATCGCCTTTGCACCATCTCTACATACTGCAATACATTTTATTTAATCTATGTTAGTATAGTTTCTAGTAGCTTCATAAAAAACATTAAAAAGACATTGCCCTATTGCACTTACTCCTTGTACTTTTAAGGAATTGCATTTATTATTAGTTAATTCCTTTCTTCATGATGAAAGCCTTAAGTACAGTAAAAACGAAGAGAAAGAAATTCGTTTTATTTACAAAAACATTAAAGATTTTTAATTTTTAAAGATAAACCAAATTTGTATAGTTCAAAAGTATCCACGTTCTTATATTTTATCTACCAAGTAAGTAACTAATATTTAATTGGCTCTCTTTATGATTGCGTTAAAATGTCTAATATTTTTCTGTATTTTACATTTGAGAGTTGAATACTACTTTTGATTTTGAATTTTTTTAATTGTCTTGATTTCACCCCACAAATTCTCTATCCTAACTCTACAGTGATGTTGCTAAATAATGATAATTCACTGCTTAACGATGCATGCCGAATGTGTCGGATCGTTGCCTTGTTACCGCTAACCTTTTTTTATTAAAGTCAACTAAATCTCCAGCTTCATTGAAAACTAGTTCCGCTAACCTTTTTGAGCAAAGTAAGTTTTATTATTAAAACGATTTTATTAAGTGAGCTAGGAATGTGGGCAATTTCTAGGTTCATTTTAAATAGAGGTTCTCTCGCTCTTTCAAGCAGATTTTCGTTTAAAATATTCAAATAACTTAATTTGATCCTTTATGCCGTCTATTAAAACTAATTACTTACTACATCGGTTGCTAATTACAATGCGGGCACAGACAGGCGTAATTAGACGTCCTATTGAATAATAAACGCGGGCATCTTATATTTTAGCCACGGTACATTACGAGGTTCTGCAAATTTTCATAAATAATATTAAGAAAGTATATCTGAACAATTCTTGTTTCACAATAATTCCTAAAAGGCAGTTCAAAAAATTTACGTCTAAGCGAGTTCGACTTGTCAATCAAGATTCCATTATCCATGCGGTACTACTATATGGGTAGATACCATGTAGCATATAACAGCGATTCTCAAACCTTCTTAGCCCCGCGACCCTCCAAATAGTAAATAAAATTAATATTTCGTACCTTGAGAAATCAACATGCTCTAGTTGTAGGTCAAGCCATACTGATAAAAGTGTACTTGAAGTATCTTATCTCGTAGCATTAAGAGTAGCTAAGCTATGTCCAAACCCCATACAATCGCCGAAAATCTCATATTGCCTGCTGCAGTTGATATGGTCAGTATTTTAATAAATGTGGAAGAAGCAAAAAATTAGAAAAAAGTCCGCTTTCTAACGACATAATATCAAAGCGAAGCGAAGACATGGCTGCCGATGTTCGCGACCAGATAATTCAGCAAGTAAGTGAGTTCAAGCGTATTTTTTAGTATTCAATTTGATGAATCAAAATGAATGAAAGTTCTTATGTTTTGTGAGATATGAATGCGATAGGGAAGTAATCAAAGAATATATGTTGTATTGCAAAACAGTACCGGGTCATGCCATCTAACTTGTAATAATACGTGACTGAAGTATGAATACCTACGTCAGTCACTGTATACGGAATATTTAAATAGAGATTTTATTTTAAACAGTATATACAGTATTACAGTATACAGTTTATTTTAAACAGTATATAAACAGTATCTACAATATTGGTAAATGTACTTTTATATAATACAATTAAAAGTGAAATTTCAAAAAAAGTTTTATAAAAGAATAAATGATTAATGATTAAATTATTAATCGTTGTACGATACCTTTGCGCCATCTGTCAACCGACAGTAAAATTAGAAAGGTCGCTGCGTCAATCAATCGCGCAAATTACCTTCATGTTATTCCGTTATTAGGACTTACATAGCTGTGGTGAGTACGATGGATCCGATGTGGGGGCGTTGAAGGCACTGTCTGGTTTGGCCACTATAAGAACTACACGGTCTTGAGTCGTCTTCAAGGTAGCTACTGCGTCTTCGTGGGTTACGTTTTCGAGATTGGTTTCGCCTCGCTGGAAATAAATACATAGAATTGAAGAGAAATAGAATTAACGATATAACATATTTCTATAAATTTGTCTTACAGTTTAACATATTTTTGTAGGTAATAATTTAATAACAATATTTATTGTAATAATTGCAAGATTAGTGTTTCTTACATATAATATAAAAAAATAAATAGAACAATATTTTATGAAACAGAAATTGTTGCATACAATGTAGTAACATTTTTAAACATTTTAATTTTTCGTATAAATAACCCAATTCTAGTAAAAAGAAAATGAAAATATTTTGAAACTATATTCAAACGACTCGAAATAAAAAATAATATCAAGAGAAATTACAAGCAAAATACTATTTTTAATAAGAAATTAGTATCTATTTTAAATATCATACAAATATGTTAAAGCATTTTTGCTATCAACTTGGAAACGTAGGTAAGTTTTTTTAAAATACAGTAGTACCCCCATATCCGCGGGGGTTTGGTTCTGTGGTCTTCCGCGGATACTTCTGCGGATAGTAGCGAACGCTTTATTTTCGAGTACAATATGAAATATGAAGCAAAGTTAAAACAATGAAACAAGAAAAAATAAGTTATATAATATTTATTTAAAATAAATAAACAATAAATAAATAAATATTCTTGTGCTGTGGCACAAATAGAATTTAAGTTTAATAAATATATAAGTTCATACATATGTACATATAGTACATATTTACATACACAACAAGAAAATATACAACAAGAAAAACTTTATCATCGTGAGCTACATATTCATTCATCTTCCTCCAAGTCCAAGTTAGCAGTCGATTGTTTACTTAGATCCGAAGCAAACGATGTTGATGGCTGTGCATTATCGATAGTTTTGTCGACTTTTTCAAAGAACATTGTTATTGGTAGTTGTCGTTTTTGTCTTTTCATTTCAATAAACAAATCCTCCAAAGGTTTCAAGGCTTCTGTTATAGTGCGAGTAATTTTATACTGCGTTCCATTATTGGATCATATTCTACCATCTGTTCTTTTAAAGTTTGAGCAGTTCGAAATATCGCTAAAAATTTTTCAAGCGTCCATGCTGGCGGTTCTTGTTGACCCTCATCCTCATCGTCACTCGCTTCTGGAGAAGATTTCACAAGGCCTTCCAATTCCTCGTTGGTGAATACTTGATCCTCTTCGTTTATGTAATCACTGAGTTCCTCTTGGGTTATATCGTTAAATCCTTCTCCATCTATTTTCTGCGCTATGTTAAATATCGTTGTTAGATGTGAATTAATATCATGTGTGTCTTCAGAACTAAGAACGATGTCATTCCACAGATTTTTCCAACATGCTATTATCGTTTCTGGCTTTAATTCCTCCATCGCTCCTTTGATAAATAGAATTGCGTCAGCAATTGTAAATGACTTCCAGCATTCCATGAGCCCGATATCAGAGCATTCGTTAGCCATTGTATACAGCATTTCGAAAACCTGTCGAATATATATGGCTTTAAAGCATCAAATGACACCTTGATCAAGGGGCTGAAGCAATGAGGTCGTGTTAGGTGGTAAAAAAAGCACTTCAACATTTTTATCTTCTGTGCCTAGTGACACAGGATGCCCAGGAGCATTGTCTAGTATCAGCAGCACTTTAAATGGTAATTCTTCCTTTTCCAAATATCTTTTCACTTCCGCAATAAAGCATTGATGTAACCATTGTGTAAATAGAACAGCCGAAACCCACGCCTTTCGATTTGATTGCCAAAACACAGGCAGGCAAGCTTTATCTTTGTATTTAAGAGCACGTGGACTCTGTGATCGGTAAACAAGTCCGGGTTTAATCATATGACCAGCTGCATTTGTACAAAATATCAAGGTAAGTCTATCCTTAATTGCTTTAAAGCCTGGTGCACTCTTTGCAGTCTTATGAATATAAGTACGTTGAGGCATTTTTTTCCACATAAGACCAGTCTCATCGCAGTTAAAAACTTGCTTAGGATGATAATTCTTTTCTGCAATAATTTGTTTAAATTTTTCTGGATACAGGGCAGCAGCTACATGATCAGCCGACGCAGATTCCCCTGTCATTTTTATATTTTTTAGATTAAACCGAGTTTTAAATCTATGCAGCCACCCCCTACTTGCTGTGAATGATTTTCCTTCCTCTTCAGTATAATCATGGGTCTGCATATCTTCATATAAAACCAACGCCTTTTGTTGTAGCACTTTGCCATCGATAGGAATATGTTTTCTTGTCATATCTTTCACCCATAAATTTAAGGCATTATCTACCTTAAGTAACACTTTATTACGTATTGTGGTTGCAACTTTTGCAGTTTGGGGTGCACTAGAAAAACTAGCTCGAATCTTATCTTTGTTTTTTAACACTTCTCGTATCGAAGATTCGTTTTTATTGTATATTTTAGCAACAGTTGCAATAGATTTTTTTTCTATTTCAATCATATTAATGATTTTTATTTTTCACTAATAGTGAGCATTTCACGTTTTCTTTTTGGTTTAGCAGCGATTTTAAAATGATTTTCTAATTTACTTGCTTTATTTAAAAACTATTGCAAGCACTGTCTTGTCCGACAATTCGAATAATACTAAACTCATAGTTAATAGAAGTGTTTATATGTACAAGTAAGCGAGTGGCACCTTAAGCACGTTCCAACTTGTTTAACTTATCATAAGAGAGCGCCGAATTCAGGGGATGACTCATATATACGACGATATATCGACAAATGCTCCTATAACTTTTATATTTATTGATATAACGCGTTTTCTGCTCATCATAGGTAAATCGCGGATACGGAGTCAACGGATAACGGGGTACTACTGTACATCAATGTATCGATGTATCATAACATTCATAACTTGTAGCGACTTCTTCAGTTGATATTTACGAACGTGAATTAATAAACAATTGGCAAACTAAAGGAAAGCCTTATACCGTGTGTACAACGTCGTGCGATCGATGGATATATAAGTAATGACTGGCCAACTGCAAGTATATTCGCCTTGCTTGAACACAATGAGCGACTGATAGGAATATTCAATGTGTTAGAGAGAGATTATTTGATTCGTACTTAGATCGTATGTAGAATGTGTTGGATAAAGAAATGGAACGCCCGTACAGTTAGACAGTAGAACAGATTGAATATACTCTCTCAACCCTAACCACATAAACTCGCTATTCGTCTTCGTCTTACTACATTGTGGTAGATCAATCACTCCCCGGCGTTCATACGGTATGTAAATAACTATAGCATATTGTTGAACGAGTGACGAAAATAATATTTCTTTAAGCGAGAGAACAGAGAACAGAGAGGCGAAGCCTCGTTTGGCAATGTTTGCGAGCTTAAAAAAATGATTTTGTCGGGATAAACACTATACTTTTTCTACAAGCTCGCCTATGGCATTATAACAAACTTAAAAAAATATGTAAACAAATACTTTATTTTCAATTAAAAATTACAAAACTATACATCATATTTAAATTAGTTATGATTTAAACATTGATACATGAAATTTAATAAGTAACTTTCGTCACTAGGGACGAAAGTTAACGTTACAGGATTTTCTCTCAATAGTGACGGAAATCAAGTTTTCGCTGCAATATTTGGTGACGAAAAATGTCTTTTTATAAAGGATCGTAGAAAAAATTATTTAACCGACCGAAAAATACTGTATTGTTGATCTTTAAAAAAGACGAAACTCAAAATACTTTTGTCAATAAACCCCGGAAAGTATGAAAATTTTAAGACCACATAAAGTAAACGTATAAGTTAGTGATTTTAGGAAAACGGTACATCTTGAGTGGTCCAGTGTTAGTTAAATATCGCTATGCTACTTTTTACATGGTATTTCTTCTATCTTTATATATATCAGATATATTGTGTTTCATTTAACGTTAACAGGGATACCCAACATATTTACATAAATTATTTTAAGATCATCAAAATGCAAAATATGTTAATTCTTCAACGTGCATACCAGCATTTCATACAACATATTTCCTATCGTTAAATTATTCTCTAAAACTTCACTACAAATTTTCATAGCTCTTTTTGAGCAACGAAACTATATATAAGTATACGAGATGCTACCCTGAAATTCTCGCTATGTGAAAAAGGACACAGTAAATAGTTTTAAAACTTATTCACTATCATCCCCTTCAAAGTACTCTCTTTCCACGTGAATACACCGATCCCGGCGACTTTACCGTGACTGGAAGCAGTGCCGGACGCACAACAAGTGACGTGTGGGTTGGTGCATTGTCGTGGTGTAGGATTCAATTGTTGCGCCACTTGGCAGCCCGCTTGCGTCGAATGTTTTCCCTTAATCGCAAAAAAACATCGCAATAAAATCGTCTATTAACTGCTACACCTGGTGGGAGAAATTCTTTGTGCACGATAGCATCAGCGTCAAATAAGCAAATCAACATCGACTTGACGTAGCTTCGAACTTGCCGTGCTTTCTTCGGTCGTGGTAACGATGGCCAGACGCCATCGTCACCACGACCGAAGAAAGCTGCGATGAATGCTGCTTTGTTTCGGGGTCATACCCGTACACCCATGATTCGTCGCCACTGGTACTGAAGGAGTAATCTTGGCACAAACTATCGTACGACAAGCTGACAATGTTATAAATGTCATGGATAGTTCCCTTCGGTCTTGCAGGATGGCATTGTTTCGCCATAAAACGAAATTTCTTATATTGCATATATTTATATGATAGATATAAGTAAATTTAGTATAACAGAATTAAAGAATAACATTTCAAACTTTACAAATATTCAACGTGCACTTTCAAGTGCAAACCACAATAAAAAGTACTTTTATATATTCAAAATTGTAATATTTTCCGTAGATTCCAAGAATTTACATTTACTAATCTGAATAATAAAATTAAAAAACCCTTACCACAATAGAATTTAATGATTCAAAATACGTATTTCTACAACCACGTTGTCATCTTCAGTAGAAAAACAGTGTAACACTTGAACGCACAAAAACACTCACAGGAGGATTCTTCTGAACGTCTTCTAGTTTAACACTAAAATCTTCAATCTTAAATGCTACAAAACTTACCTACATTTTGGTAAACTCCACCTATTCATGCAAGAGCATTAACCCATTATTTGTAAATTCTATAGAAAAAACGTTTAGAAATATTATAAAAGCCGTAATTTAACATACATTAAGAATCCAATTATGAAACTAATCTTTAAATTATGTTGAAATATAAATTTGGAAATTAATGTTGAGTCAGAATATTTTAATGGCAAATATTGCAATGAAACGAATTTAAAAATAAATTCCATGAAGTCGAATATTTTCTAATGGTTTTCCTATTTTTCTTGCTCTAATAACATCTAACTGTCAATTAACTCAAATAAAGAAGAACCTGGTATAGGACCAAAATCTGCGCTAATTACGTTATTCCTATTTTTAAAGATAAAAATGCTCTCAAAACTATCTAATTCGCGGGGCGTGGGACGTTTTTTATTAATCTCAGACAGTCAGATGTTACGTTCTGATCTGATTCAAGAATATGTCGGGCAACACTTGATTTTTCCAGTCTATTGAATCTAATATGCGAAACATGTTCTTTATAACGAGTTAGAATCGAACGTTTTGTTTGGCCGACATATTTTTTATCACAATCCTTACAATTTATTTCATAGATTCCAGATTTGTTGTTTACCTCAACTTGGTCTTTTGCGTTGCCTAAGAGAGATTCTAGGGAATTATTCGACCGAAATGCTACTTGAACATTATACTGTTTAAAGGGTTTACTTAAATTTTTCGTAGTTTCGTGAAACGGTAAACTAATAATAAATTTTTTGCTCGAATCAATTTGACGTAGCAAACATGTGGAATCCTGAATTGTTATTCTTACTTTGTTTTCTAACTAGCTTGTTTATTATTTCTGAATCGAAACCGTTGTAACCCGGGATTTTCTTAATTAAAGTTAATTCCTTTTCATATCTATCCTTTGTCAATGGTATGCTTAACAAACGATTGAAAAGAAAATTGAAAGAGGCACTCTTGTGCTGAAAAGTATGGTTTGAATCTGTGGTTATAAATCTGTTGACGTTGGTTTCTTTTCGGTAAATATCAAACTCTAAGTTTTTGTCCATACTTTTCAGCACAAGAGTGCCTCTTTCAATTTTCTTATCAATCGTTTGTTAAGCATGCCATTGACAAAGGATAGATATGAAAAGGAATTAACTTTAATTAAGAAAATCGCGAGTTACAACGGTTTCGATTTAGAAATAATAAACAAGCTAGTTAGAAAACATAAAGTAAGAAAAACAATTCAGAATTCCACATGTTTGCTACGTCAAATTGATTCGAGCAAAAAATTTATTAGTTTACAGTTTCACGAAACTACGAAAAATTTAAGTAAAACCTTTAAACAGTATAATGTTCAAGTAGCATTTCGGTCGAATAACTCCCTAAAATCTCTCTTAGGCAACGCGAAAGACAAAGTTGAGGTAAACAACAAATCTGGCATCTATGAAATAAATTGTAAGGATTGTGATAAAAAATATGTCGGCCAAACAAAACGTTCGATTCTAACTCGTTATAAAGAACATGTTTCGCATATTAGATTCAATAAACCGGAAAAATCAAGTGTTGCCCGACATATTCTTGAATCAGATCACAACGTAACATCTGACTGTCTGAGATTAATAAAAAAAAGTCACACGCCCCCGCGAATTAGATAGTTTTGAGAGCATTTTTATGTTTAAAAATAGGAATAACGTATTTAACGCAGATTTGGGTCCTATACCAGGTTCTTCTTTATTTGAGTTAATTGACAGTTAGATGTTATTAAAGCAAGAAAAATAGGAAAACCATTAAAAAATATTCGAATTCATGGAATTTATTTTTAAATTCGCTTCATTATAATATTTGCCATTAAAATATTCTGACTCAACATTAATTTCCAAATTTATATTTCAACATAATTTAAGTATTAGTTTCATAATTGGATTCTTAATGTATGTTAAATTACGGCTTTTAATATTTCTAAACGGTTTTTCTATAGAATTTACAAATAATGGGTTAATGCTCTTGCATGAATAGGTGGGGTTTACCAAAATGTAGGTAATTTTTGTGGCATTTAAGATTGAAGATTTTAGTGTTAAACTAGAAGACGTTCAGAACAATCCTTCTGTGAGTGTTTTTGTGCGTTCAAGGGTTAACTATTTTTCTACTGAAGATGACAACGTGGTTGTAGAAATAAATATTTAGAATCATTAAATTCTATTGTGGTAAAGGTTTTTTAATTTTATTATTCACTTATAAGCCACAGTCTCCGATTTGTTAATTTACTAATCTGTTTATTATCTGCTATTGTTAATTATATTAATATGTATAATAGGCTTACGATTTCCACAAATATGTACCATAAAAAGATATTATTGATGAACCGATCAGATGCAAATACAAGAAGATTTATCACCTTATTAATACGTAATTAGTAGAGAACGGACGCAATTTCCATAAAACGCAATCGGCAATTGGAATTGTGTATAACGTTGCTCAGTACATCCCGGCGTAATTCAATGAAGTATTTGTTTGACTTACTCGGACACCTGGTCTCGCCGCGATAACAATGGACAAGCCAGCTATTGTATTCGGAGAATATAGTGGTTTTTAAATTGTTTTCATGAGTGTAGATAGAAGCGGGGTTTTTATAATGTATTTTATTTATTAGTTTATATTTCGTAAGATAAATAAAGTGCTGTGAGTAAGTTTCTTGTTTTCATAGTTTTAACTGTTAAATACATCGTAATTTTTGTGATAGATCCTGTTTAATATCGTTTGATTGAATCTACTTCTCCAAATTACATATTTTGACGTAAGTGTGCATTGAATTTCGTTCAGTTTCAATAACTTACGCATACATTTTTAGTTTTCATTTATTTAGATCTAGAGCATTGTTTAAATTACTTTTTCAGATATGATATGGAAGAACGTCGAGAACGGCATCGTAAAACAATGGCGAGTTGGATTGACGGTCATACTGATTGTATGTCCATTGTCAGTGATTCCCAAATTTAATACAAAATCCGTAAAATATCGTAAAAAATTCGTCACTTAGGATCGCAAACACATCTGAACTCTGTAAAACTTTTATGGTGGCTAATATTCCATTAAATATACTTAGCAATCCCACTTTAAAAATATTTCTGAAAAAATATACTGTCGAAATGTTCCTGATGAATCAACTTTACGCAAATATTATGTTTCTAGGTGCTATACGAGAACAGTAGAACGCATTAGAAGCCATCTTTTAAATCAATACATATGGATAAGCGCCGACGAAACGGTGGATATGTTAGGGCGCTGTGTGGTAAATGTTGTAGCTGGTGTACTACATCCAACTATTCCATATAACGCATATGTAATAGCAACAAAAGTTATAAATACAGTTGATGCGGAAACAGTTGCTAAAACGATTAATGAGAATATTCAAAATATACTTCATTCCGACGACAGGTACAAAGAAAAAGTACTCTTATTTGTAAGTGACAGAGCTGCATATATATTAAAGGAAACATATCCTAATTTGCTGCATATTACTTGTGTAGCACATGTTCTCCGCAGAATCTGTGAATATATCAGAGCACCTTTCCAGAAGTTGACAGACTTGTATCCGCTTTTAAAAAATTTTCAGAAAAGCACCATTGAGAGCAGCTCTTTTCAGGGAAAAATTTCCATCTCTGTCACTGCCTCCCACTCCAGTAATAACTAGATGGAACATGGCTGGAAGCTACTAATTATTATGCTGAGAATTTCGATAGTCTAAAACATTTCGTAACACTGCTAAAGGAGGATGCTAGAAGTATTGGTGAGTGCAAGGAGCTCACACAAATCCCAAATTTAAAAAATCAGTTGTACTTTCTTCACGAACACTTTGGAAAATTGCCAAAACTAATCACTTATTTTGAAAATCGAAATCTCAAATTAAATGACGCATTAACCACATTAGATGTGGCTGTTAATAATTTGAAAAGTATTCCAAGTGACTTCGGATGTGGTCTTCGGCAAAAGTTTGAAGCAATTCTTAATGGAAATCCAGATTTAATTACATTGCAGCAATTATGTATGGAGACAATTCCACAAAATCTAACGGCTAAATATGAAGAAATAAAAGAAGGATGTACTTAATTCAAAGAGAACATAATCGACAGAAGCAAACCTTGAGAAACTATTGCTAGTCAATATTAATACTCTTTTACTCAACTTGAAGGACAAAATGAACAAATAAAAATGTTCCAATTATAGAAATAAAATTAAAAACTTTAAAAATACAACTTTTCAACAAATACATATGTATTTCGTAATTTTATAGATCACCACCCGGTTGTTTTCCAATTATATAAATAAAATTAAAAACTTTATAAATACAACTTTTCAACAAATAAATATGTATTTCGTAATTTAATAGATCACCACCCGTTCGTTTTCCAATTATATAAATAAAATTAAATATTTTAGAAATACAGCCTTTCGCCAGTACTGCACTGGGTGGTAAGCGTGTCCGTTCTCTAGTAATTAGGAATTCTATTTTATTATTATATTTATTTCTTAGTAAGATCTTTAAGACTATCGGACACATTGGGTATTGTTTGCATGTAAATACAATTTCCAAGAAGTAATAATGAAGGTAAATTCCACAACAATGACGTAAAACACATACACACATTTTAGTTATGCTGAGGTAGTGGTAGTGATATATTTTATATATACTTGTAACACAATAAACATTCTATATACATCATTATGTATACAACAAACAGACAATATACAACATTTATACTGAACACAACAATCCTTCTATATACATTCTTACAATATACAACAATCAATCTGAATACAACAATCATTCTGAATACAACATTCATATTCTTAACACAGTACAATACAAGACATGCAGCCTGAAACAATCAGTAAAGCATTAAGTTTCAGTTTACATTAAGTGCTATATTGTGAGAATAATCTTATAAAATTAGGTTTAAGTAAGTGTTTTTTTTTGTAAAATAAATAAAATATTCAGAAAACACACCAACTTTCAAAATAACTACCACCAGCCAAAAGAAATAACCAGCTTATACGGAAGTTACGCCCCGTGAGCGGTGGGTCAAAACACAAAATTATACATGGTCATTCGAGAATCGAATATAACGCAACATTTGGTACTTTGAGCCAGATAATAAGTTTATACATGGTACTTTGAGCCAGATACAAGAATATACAGGCATCATGCACTTTTGCCACATTTTGTGTCATGTTTTCTATCGATGGACGTCCGGAACGCTTATCATCATCAACTGGCACACGTCGGCTGCTGTTTTGAAGCAGAATTTGATGCATGTTCTTTGCTTTTACACTTCAGACATTCTAGTGTCACAGAATTACACAAACACAACGCAACCAACATGAATACAAAAAACTGTTTGTCACCACCTAATAGAGTACCGTTTGACAGACTGATATAGTATGGATGTAGTTCACGCCATCTAGCGCTATAGAGCTGTACTACCATTCCTTCGCCCGCCATATTCAATTTCCGACAATTTCTAGGTAGCACCTCGTATAGTAGTATTTCCTTAACATGACATACAAACTGCATCCATATTGCATAAAATAGGCGAGCATTACATTATTCTATCATTAATAATAGATACGATGTAATTTTAAAATGCATTAAATAAAAAATTAACATGCGTGTCGTGGAATCTGATATGGAGAATCTACATATTCGTAAATACAATACATATGAACGTAACTACATTAAGTACATGATAAATGAATACTTTGACAGTAAATATTGTGTATTTTCGATTATGTAATCTGCTCCTCTAGTATAATCAACTTTTTAATTTGTAATTAAAATATGAATGGAATAACCAACCAGTAGTTCCACTAAACAAACAAACAAACAATGAGATTGGAATAGTCATGCAATATTCCTGCAGAAATAGGTTATTAACTCGAAATCAAACTACCAATTTACTCCTCGATCTGATGAAATAATACAAACTATCAAACAACTTTGCGTTAATGAAAGTAGTACGGAATTTTTTGATAATTTTTTAATAACACATGAAAACATTATTTAAATAAAAGGCCAATTGAAATGGAAGAGAAAATCATATACAGCAGTGAACGCTTGATAAAGTGAATTCTCGATTAAAGCGATCCAATTTGATAAGTACGAACTAATGTGTCATATGCGCGGTATTAATTTTTTCCTCATATTACGAACCGATTCATAACGATATTTCGATTAAAATCAACTTTTTAGAGATAAAATTCTTAAAATTTCCGGTTAAAACGAACTTTTAAGTGCTTCTCCAACATTAGAAAAACACAATATTTCCTTTTATAAACAGTATGAATCGGTAAAAACACCGTGTATTCACCTTATAGGCCAATAGGGGTATAATATAATGTAGAGAGGTTCATTCGAGTAACATAGCACGGGCGCGTGTATGTACAGGGTCCTTGAACGAAAAAGACAACGTATGAAAAATGGAAACATGAAATTATGCAGAATATGAATCCAAAAAACTGTGAGACAATTAGGACAGGAAACCGACAATTAAAAACCTCTTGAAAAAATACCGCTACTGAATTTACGAGAGAATCTTTTATGTTATCTACCTAACTATGAAAACAATATGCTATCGCGACAATTTTCCTATGTCAAGTTTCTGTAACAATTTATAGTCTCATCTCCAACTTTGGTTCGAAATCGTTTCGAATATATGTTACTTTTAAATTCGTTTAAAGAAGAGAAAGTCAGTGATGCAACAAACGCCTATTTTGAGGGCTTCGAGAAACCGCATTATTTGGAGCGCATAAACAAAAATTGGAGAAACGTTGGTTCAAGTGTATCGAGCTGAAAGGAGATTATGTTTAAAAGTAAAATGTTTTTTGCCGAATAAAGTGTTCCGTATTCCAATTTTCAGGGACTTATTGACCCACCCTCGTATATTTGTATTTTTTATTTTCATGTTCATTAATATCTCCTAATTTTTGTATGCGTTCTATTGTTTTGTGAATGAAAAAAGTAAAATAAATATGTCAAATCGTCAAACGAAGTGAAGAACACTATCATATTTTATTCAATATTTATTGTAAAAGATGATTTATTAAATAAATACAAGCCTTCTTTTGATAGGGGCCACATATTGGAAAGTAGTAATAAAGGCAGGTATTCGCATACATCTTAATTACTACACGTTGACGATTATGCTTACGTTTTAATCACACATTTTATTGATTATTACATTACGGTACTTTACCTCACGTTTATAGATCTTATATTTTACTAAACCAAATTTACCGCTAAAGATTAGCAACATCGTTATCGAAATACGTAGTTATACAGTTTAGTATTCATTATTATCATATAAAGTGCTATGTTCCACAAACCAAAATTATTAATTGCCTTAAATGATAGGAATTTAACAACGAACAGATATAATGACTTTGACATTGTATTATAATACCCGCCCTCTCTCGAACCAATTGAAGAAGAGGCTTTACATATAGGACTGGGTTTAATTTGCAATAATTTTGTTTTTATTTGTGAAGATAATTCAAAACATCCGTTGTTATTGTGCAAAATTTACCTTCGAAACGAAGTAAATACCGGAACATTGTAATAACATGATTAAGCTCTTATGAGAGGAACTAGACAATTATATCATCAGAAGAGAATGTCCAACATTCAAAGACTAGTTCTGAACTGTACAGGAAAATACAGGAACATTGTAATGACATGATGGGCGGAACTGGACAATCATACCAGAAGAAAATTTTCAACACCCAAAGACTAGTTTTGCACTATATTGTGAAGAGAATGGAATAATCTTCTCCGAGAAATATGAATGCTTGGAACAGAGCAGGCAGTGATTGATGCAAACCTATTTAGGAGAAGACGATATGTTGAGTATCGTAATATTAAATCTACCGAATTAAGCCCAACATCTGGTGTTCCGCAGGATTTGCATCTAGGTCCATTGCTGTTTTTGATTTTTATTAACGATATATCAACCGTTGTCTCCTGTGAGCATCTACTATTTGCTGATGATCTAAAGTTATTCTATGAGATTAATACCGCGGAGGATTGTCTTAAACTACAGAAAGATGTTTCTAACATTGAAGAATGATGTAGAGACAATAATCTAACCTTAAACATAGACAAGTGCAGAGTAGTAACGTTTACTCGTAAGCATGAAATATGTATGTTTGACTACAGAATTAATAGTGAAATATTGGACCGCTGTGCCGAGATTAAGGACCTGGGCGTGATCTTTGACAGCAAACTGTACTTCATCAAACATACTTATCAATCAAACAATAGCTTCTTCCTAAAAGAGTTATGGATACATATACAGAAATTGTAGGCATTTCCGCAGTGCTGATTGCCTCAAAGCGTTGTATTGCGCTTTTGTCAGGTCTAAATTAGAATACGCTTCCCTCATCTGGTATCCGACCTACAATGTACATATTAAGACTGTCGAGTCAATTCAGAGACTTTTTTAAAATATATGATGTTTGTCGATGACGGGGTTTATCCCACCAGAGGCATTGACTCTAAGCTAATGCTGAACAGGTTCCATTTAACGCCCTTGGAACTTGGACGCCCTTGGACGAAATATAAGCAGTGTAAAATTTTTATACAAAATCTTGCATAACGATATTGTCTACTGCCTTGCTTTGTTGCATAAAGTCAATTCTATTGTGGCTCGATTCAACAACCGCAAAAGCAACTTTTTTTATTGTTCCTCAAGTAGAACCAATATAATGGTAAAATCACCAATTTCAATTATTTGTAAGAACTATATTCTATTTCTTACCTATGTGATATTAATTGATACAACTCATACGATCTCGAATATTATTTTAAGTCTATGATATGTTTCTAATCATATGTACTCTCTCGATACGTTAATAGCTATTAAATTTCCTGTACTTGGGGCTTCCCGTTGGAAATAAACATTATTATTATTAAAAGAGAGTTTTTTTTTAAGAATAAAAACTTAATCAGATTTGTAATTTTTCTTATCAAAAATGAATGTTTATTTTGTTTACGTATTCGTTTCTTTTATGTTTCATTTCTCGTATTTATATGCTTGAAGTTATCCTTAAATTTCATATAAGATATCAAGCGCCCATTCTTTTAAGAGAGGCAGCGTATACATAGCACTTAACTAGTGATATAATAAAACACATTTCTCTTATCTTTAATTTCATGCACTGCACTTATTCGTCTTGAAACTATGCACGGCAAATTTCATCCCAGAATATCCATAAATTATACCCCTTACATACATCTAAAAATAGTCATTTCCTAAGTGGTAGTCGACTTCCTTTTTACTCTTTTAAAAAGCAGACCCCGGTGGCTTCTAAAACAAACTGCTTCCATAAACAATCCCCGAGGATCGTATTTCACGGTCGGTCAGAAAAAGTTACATTAACGAAATGCCCGTCCCGTGCACACGCTTACATCTTTCGCAGCTACGGCTCCGAAATTTCATGGAGTCAAGGGAGCGAAATGCGAATTAGGATAATTGGTCCGCCGAACGGTAATTAGTTTTGTCTTAATTTGAATTACTCCGTCAAAATATTTTTGTCGAGAATACTTAGAATGGAAGTGAATTAGAAGTAAAACGAGGTTTGGCGAGTTAACAACACGGGAGTTATTTCTTAATGAACAAATGAAAATCTACTGTACGTACGTCCAAATAGCTACGAGGGATGTTTTTTAAGTGTTGCATATAGCCATAAAAACAAATAGTGGATCTACTGCGTCTGCTTTTTGAAGGCACCTACTGCTTCTTCTGGCGACTGAAATCGTCGACCATGCATTCTATTCTTGATCTTTGGGAACGTAGAAAAACCGTTTTGACTATACGGAGGATGATGTAATAATTCGATATTTTGCTGCCCCAAAAACTCGCATTGCCATAATGCAGGATATTTCACCGTTGAGGTTTGGTTTCTTCGAGCACGGCGATTATTGCTGGCAAACAAACGGTTGTGCACCAATCCGCATTAACTGTTCTTCGATCTTGCGAAGGAATTGCAAAATTCTCTTCATCTTGAAACACCCAAACAACGGACTGACGTTTATTTTCGGATTCATAGGAATAAAGCCATGATTCATCACCACTATAGCATCGTAATAGACGTTTTTTGAGTTTCCGTTACTGAACCGGTTCAAAGTTTCCGGTACCAATTATCGCGAGCCGACTTTTGTTCATCAGTTAAAAGATACGAAATGAAATGGTCCAGTTCATCATGTAGGATCGTTTGGATTGAGGTCTTTGAAAACACATAAATGTATCACTTTCACGATATGTCACATGTCTATCTTTCTTAATCAAGCGGCTCATAGCATCAATAATTTTCTGGGTGACTGCAGTTCTTGGCGGACTTGTCCTGGGATCGTCGGTGATACTGGTACGTCCACGTTGGAATTCACAGTACCAACGTAAAATTGTCGTCTTCAAAAACAGAAACTAACTCTGCAAGATATTGAGTTAATCTAATCCTCTCTGAAAGTTGCAAAAAATTATTGTGCGAAAATTTTCTGGACTCAATTCCATTTTCCGCCCAAGATATAAACTTTAAAAATTCACTGAATACATCATTGGCCGTAGCTTGATGGAACTTTAGGTTTAGGTTAACGAAAGATTGAGATTAATTCTGACAACTGACGTTTTATTACTGGCGCCCTCTATGGGGCTTCTGCGGCTTATCTTCTAATAAAAAGAAGTTTCTATTTCTAACTCATGTTTGACAAGAAATAGTACAAATATTGTCAATACAAATGTCCGTTAATTATAAAATTTGGCCTAAACAGATCCGGACTGAGGATCCTAAACAAAAGAAAATAGAAATTGTTTTAATACTTTTTCTCGAAAAGGCTAACCAGGAATTAATTCTCTAGCACCGATCATATTAAAAAAGGAGCAGGAACTAACGAAATTAACGGTAATAAATATTAAATTCGATATATTGGATTCAAAACTAGGAAAAGTCTGATAGTGATAACTAAAGACGGCAGACTATGTGCCCGAACAGTAGCGTGATGTGGAGGGATCGAGTAGAGGCGTACGACGATCAATTCAGTTGCCGTTGAGACGTTGTAAGCGATACATTGTTAACACAATCGTGTTGAAAATGTCGGGAGTGCGTAGAAACAATGCATCGACTCGGTTGCATGCTAACGTAGTAAAGAAATTTTTACATCGGTTTCCCGATTTAATATATGACGGTACCGTAGTGAAATGTTTAGTTTGTGAAACAACTTTATTAACTTGGAAAGCAAGTCAGTGCCAAAGACATATAAATAGTGACAAACATAAATCGAATAATAGTGGACGCAGATCATATAATAAATTTGTGTGTGATTTAACAATGATGTTAATTGCGACCAATATACCAATGCAGAAAGTGGAACACCCAATGTTTCGTCAGTTTTGGAAGAAATACAATCCTACGTGGAAATTACCAGCAAGCAGTACGCTACGGAATTACGTACCGTCAGTGCGTGAGAGAATTGTACGAAAAATACGGTAAAAAAAAATTCCTGTGGTTAACAATAGACGAAACTACAGATATTAAAAAACAGTCCATCCTAGCCATTCTAGTACGGACGCTGTCTCCGCAAGGACCTTCTCCTCCTTATTTACTAACCTGTAAACGAATGCAAGGGTGTACTGCCAGAGCGATATATGATGTATTAATAGAAACACTACACAAATTTGAGATTTTACCGAAGCAAGTGTTAATGTTAGTTACCGATGCTGCCAAGATTATGTGTTCCACGGGAAACTTTCTCAAAACGATTCAACCAAACCTGCTGCATGTCACATGTTTGCTTCACGCTTTGTAACAAACACTATACGTACAACTTATCCTGATGTGGATCAACTGATAGGACAAACGAACGCGGTTTTTCTTAAATCTCCGAAACGGATTCGGCTATTTCATTCGCTGTGTCCTGATATACCCGAGCCGCCGCAACCAATTCTTATACGATGGGGTACTTGGTTAGAAGCAGCATTTTATTATTATAAACATTTTGAAAAAATTAAATCAGTGATTTTACAACTAGATGCCAAAGAAGCAGCTGCAATACGGCTCAGCCAGGTTCAATTTAACAATCCTCAAGTTGCAGCAAATTTAAAAATTATTTACGACAGTTACGTTCCAATACTGGACGCAATAAAAAAATTTACAGAACACTGCGCCGTCCTTATCGGACTCATTAGCAATTATTGACCACGTAAAACTAGTGCTGCATATCCTTGAAGATGAAAAAAGTGATTGTGTCCGTGAAAAATTTAACAGCGTATTAGATAAAAATGTAGATTTTACAAAATTAGGGCAACTTTTTACCAATACTGAAGATCCGTTGTACAGATACAAAGAGCGCTTTAAATATGCAAATATAACATCTCTCAACGTCGAACAATCCTTCTCTGTATATAAACATATATATACGTCGCTACGTACGAACCTTTCCGAGACTAATACAGAAACATATATTATGGTGCAGTTTTTTCATCGCGCACATCCGCATTTTTTTGCAACAATGTAAACATGTTGGGTAAGTTATTTATGTTTTTTCTTAACGTTTTGTATAGGGATTCGATATATTTATTTTTAAGTAAGCGCACTGTTATTCCACTGCTGGGGCACATAGTCTGCCGTCTTTAGATAACTATAAAGGAGCAAAATTTGAGAATAGAGAAATTAGAATAGAAATACAGGATCAAGAATGAATAAACGTTGTTACCATACATATAAAAGGAGCGGGATAGAATAGAAGGAGCTTATACAATAAAAATGATAAAACTAAGGAAGAAATCATTACAATACATAAATGATTATTAAGAACCGGGTGTGGAGAACACAATACAAGTTCATATTTGTGTGAAAATTGCTATCCAGACATGCAGACACGTGTTTCGTCTTGCTATAGACTCGTCAGCACATGATGCTTGGACAGACAAAATTCACCACAATCATACAATCAGATCACAAAAGACAGTATGGAAAACATTCAGCACCACTTGACTAATGCCAACATTACAAACGCCAAGTCAACCAGCGCTGTCCTCATGACAAGTGTAAGACTAGCAAGTGGTTTTCAGTTGACGATTACAGCCGCAACAGATGGAAACTCTATTAACTCGTCTTCATTATAAATCGAATAGCTCCAGCAGCGTACATAACAAAACAATTTTTTAAACATATTTTAATGGATAAAACCTCATCATTTTTAATAATATTGAAAGATATTAAAAATGTTTTTGTCAAGACTACATAATACAAGGTGACACAGAAAAAGCGGAACTAGAAATGTGTAGTGACAGCCATGTATAGTTGGCAACACTGCGGAACAGGGTCCTTGAGCTACAAACAATATCGCCATTTAGCAATCATGGATCAGTGAAACGGTCAACACCGTGCTTTCGACATAAAATGCTTTAAAAAAACAACGATGGTTTGAAAGGTGTGCAGATGGAGTTCTAACGTTTTTCCAACTTAGAGCGTCATGGTTGCGTTCCCTCGAAACATGCGATAAAAACTATGAAGAGAATGAATCTGCTCAAAATAAAAAGAAAAGACGACAGGACGACCTAGAAGTGCTCGTACTCCATAGAAGATCGAAGCTGTACGCGTTTCAGTCTTACGGAGCCCAAGGCGTTCAGTTCGTATGCAAGCAGCTGTGGTGAGAGACCTCCGAGAGAGTGTTCGCCAAATTCTTCATTTTTATTGAAATTTTTATCCGTAGAAGCTGCAGATCGTGCAACAACTGAAGGAGAGCGATCATTAGTTGCGATTAGAATTCTGTCAGCAAATTATGACAAACAGAAAGGAGGACAATTAATTTCTGGAAAAGCTGTTGATATCAGACGAGGCCCATTTTTATCTCTCAGATTAGGTGAATAAGCAGAACTATCGTTGCTGGGCAGACAGGAACCCTAATGAAGTTCATGAATGCCCTTTATACCCCAGCAAGGTGACAGTATGGTGTGCAGTTTCGACACACGGGGTCATCGGACCGTACTTTTTTGAGAATGAAGAGCGGACTGGCATGTTGGATCGGTATGTTGAGATGTTGCAAACTTTCGTTACACCTGCATTGAATGATTTTCCACAACTTCACTAAACTTGGTTTCAACAGGATAGTGTGCCATCGCACACTGCAAGGCAATCAATGGCAGCAGTGCGAGAATTGTTCGGTAACCGTGTCATCTCAAGATTCGGTGACATTCCCTGGCCCCAAGATCATCTGTGTTCTTTTTGTGAGCTAAGTGTACACGACTCGACCAAGGACACTGGATGAACTGAAACAAAGAATTCAAGACAAAATTCCTGATATCTCAGCTAATATATTGCAGCGAACAACCGAGAACCTCAACAGCAGATTGGAAGAATGCATACGTAGAAGAGGACGCTATCTACAGACATAATTTATAGACATTGATATCTTGGATTACTCTCTCCAAAAGGGCAAATTGTAGTGGTTCAATTGCTGCCAATATTTTTTTTTAATTTCTGGCATTTTTATTGGGTTATTCAATAGTTCTCGTTTTTCTATGTGAACTTGTATAATCAATTCGTTTTTCAGGATAAACACTGTCAGCCTTAAATTATAAATACTTATGGTAGTATCTCCGAACAGCTTCAATCCCACAGATTTGTGTTTTATAGATCGGGTGCCACACCAAGGATGATTGAAGTATTCACATTGGACCTAACTAATGCAAAGTAAAGCAAGACTAAAGCTTCATTCACATTTAACTTAGCGCAGAATATTAGTGCAGTTGGGAAGAGTATTGCGGTTGCTAGAAAAGGAACAGTTCGAAATAGCGTTTATCGTTAATTATTGCACATGCATAATGTCACTTGAAATTATAACCTTTATAATAGAAATCGTTAAAAATGAATAATAGTCCAGAAATTGCTAGTACAATATCATATTTGATATCACCAGCAACTTCAATTGTTACAGCATTACATAAAATAAGAAATAAACGCAAAAAACGACATTGGAGAATTCGTTTGATTTTTGGAAGGATGATTCCAATAATTTATTTAAAGAGATTAAATTAACTGATCACGGAATGTTCTTCAATTACACGAGAATAAGTGTAGAGATGTTTAATTATTTGTTATTAGTATTATTGATTATTATCGATACAGGTTTTCCTGACAAGTATGAACATCGTAGATCTCGGTTTCCGGGTTGGAACCGCATCGAGTTAGGCGTAATTGCCAACGTTTCGTCCACTGTTTCAAGGGACATCTTCAGGGCTGTACGTAGAGGTTCGTCGTTTCGCAGTAGCTTGAAGAATGCTATGACAGAGAACTTATATAGGGGGGGGCGGGTCAGATGGTGGCCTGCTATTGGCTGGGGACAATGAGCCAATGGCATGCGTTGTATGGGCGTGGTAATTCTTAGTAGAGTTCAGTAGAGTTTGCCACGTTGGATGTAACGTATAGCCATCGTCTCTATTGAGATTTCGGGGATGTTTGTAAATTTCAATAGATTCACGGATTTTCCTAGGGATATAATGCAATTCACGGGACAGAAGCTTGACATCTTTGAATAGAATTTGATGACCGGAGTTGAGTTCGTGTTCTGCCAGCGCTGAACCGGCTATATGTAACAGTCTAGTACGACGTTCATGGCGGACACACGCACACCAACTGGCCGCTTAGTTTCGCCAATTTACACACTGCCACACGAACACGGAATGCGATACACTCCTTGTGCTTGGAGCGGAGATATTTTGTCTTTAACCGAGGGTAAGAGGTCCGAAACTTTATAATGGGGTCTGAAGACAGTTTTGATTTTATTTCTATGTAGAACCTTTCCTATATGATCGGTGATACCTTGAATATACGGTAAGGCGGTGCTGATGTTAGGATCGGGTTCACTCCGAGGTTTGGGGTTACGATGTCTCACTATAGTACGGTGTATGTCGTGGGCGTTATAATTATTCTGGAATAGGGTGTTAGAAACATGCTTAAGTTCGGAGGGTAGTGCCCTAGGTTCTGAGATAGAAAACGCACGATGTACAAGAGTATTGATGATCGCTTATTTGTGTGCCGGGTGATGATGGGAAAACCCGTTCAGGTATCGGTGCGTATGAGTCGGTTTCCTGTAAACCGTGTGGCCCAGTTTGCCATTGATATTGCGGGTCACTAAGACGTCTAAAAACGGGAGACTTCCGTCTGATTCCACCTCCATGGTAAAGTGAATGTCACGGTGCTGGGAGTTTAGAAAAAGTAAGAATTCATCTAAAGACTGCCGCCCATGCGGCCAGATGACGAACGTATCGTCTACATATCTAAACCAATTTAGGTTTTAAATGAAAGGAGCTTAAGACTTATTCGAACGCTTCCATAAAAATGTTAGCGACAACCGGGGATAAGGGGGAACCCATAGCGGCTCCCGACACTTGTTCGTAGAACTTGTTTCGAAATTGGAAGTATGTACGTGGAAGTAAGGCACACATTTACGAGTTCGGATATATCATTCGGTTTGCCGTGGGCGGCTATACTGTCGGAGATGATTGATTGACACTGTGCCCGGGATCGGGACCTTCGTGAAAAGAGATTCAACGTCAAAACTAACTAGTAAATCACTAGTGTCTAAGGAAAAATCCTGTAAACGAGTTACAAAATGTTGAGAATTTTTAATCGCAGAGTTACTATCACCTGTGTATTGTTTGAGCGTATTAGATAAATATATGGCTAATTTGTAGGTGGGGCTGTCAATAGCGCTGACAATGGGGCGAAGAGGCACGTTGAGTTTGTGAATTTTAGGTAATCCATATAATCTCGGCGGCTTGGAGTGTCTTAGGATAAGAGATTTTTGTATGTCTCCGGGGACAGATGATCGTTTGATGAGATCCTGTTACAGAACGTTCTATCCGGGCAGTAGGGTTCCGCTTCAAAGGCGATAAGAATCGTCTTAGAGTAGGGTGTCTATTTTCTCCTGATAGACATTGTTGTCGAGTAAAACTGTTGCGTTCCCTTTGTCCGCATTTAATATTACAATGTTGGGGTTCGTTCTGTGAGTTTTTAGGGCAGATATTTCCGATTTTTGTACGTTCGGTCTAGGAGGTTTGGCACGTCGAAGAATAGCTGAAGTTTGGTGTCTTATAGGGTCTGCAATGATATCTGGGAGTTTTGTGAGGGCACTTTCTATACCGGATATAATCTCTTCGGTAGGTGTGTGTTTCGGCGTCAAAGCAAAATTTGAACCTTTTGAAAGAATAGATTGTTCGTCAGGAGTTAGAACGTGCTGTGACAAATTGATGACGGTCTGGCGTGGGGGAGAGACTGATTTAGTGAACTGTTTGGATTGAAGTACGTTAAATTTCCGAATGTGAACGGCCGTCGAGAGGGCATGTGATTTTTCGGCTTGAAGAAAGGTTCGATGAGAGAAAAATAATCGCGGGTGAGACGTTGCGCTAGCTCAAGATGCGTAGTGAAAATCTTAATAGAAAGAATATTCAAATTGCGCCTAGTGTGCTTTACCCTCTCACGAAGTAATGAGGCGCTAGCACGGCGACAGATTTGTTGGGCTGAACGGGATTTGATGTGGTGTGTAAAACGTACGAAGGTAGGTATGACATTACTGTCTCGGCAACGGAGTAAAAATGTTAATGAAGAAATTTGTCTTACCAACCTCTCGAGGAGGGGTAAGTTCGCGCAGGATTAGAAGTAGTGGGGAGATTTGTATGTCGAAGGGTACCAAAAACTCTGGTCTTCTTCCATATTTCCTCCCCGTAGAGGGTAGATAAATGTAGGTGTAGGTTTCCGCGGTCGTTCTCTAGATGTAGATCTCGGTTTCCGGGTTGGAACCGCGTCAAGTTAGGGATAATTGCCAACGTTTCGTCCACTGTTTCAAGGGACATCTCCAGGGCTGTAATAGATGTTCGTCGCGGTTCCAACCCAGAAACCGAGATCTACATCTAGAGAACGACCGCGGAAACCTACACCTACAAGTATGAACATCGTTCATAATCGGAAAATTTCGAAAACTACATCAATTTCTATTGGTCTGCAGCCACTGTTAATTGTAGCAATAGCGCAAAAGTTTAAACTTTGGGAGCTTCTGCACTAATTCTCGTCCACCATTATACACTAAGTTAATTCTGTACGCAGTCATTAAAATACTCAATTCAAATCTTTATTCTTTTAGGGTACCATGCCATTCTACACTAAGTTGATTCTGAATGATACTTAAACATTTAACATTCTTAAAATCACGTCAATTTTTTAAATAATAAGGCGATAATGGACAGAAGAAATCGAAAAGGCGGTAAAGCAAGCAAATAATTCTTAGACACCATAGACGAAAATAACAAGGATTTTTAGACGAAGAAGTCCAGACAACGATTTAGACAGAGAAGGGAAAATGTGTGTGCCAATATGAAAACTACAAGAAAAGCTAAAAAAATACAGGGCAAAAAACGGAGTAATGAAAAATGAATCAGGATTGAAACATAATGAAAAAACCGATGGTGTGAAATAACTCCAACATCCTGAACGGAGAACAGTCGAAATATTAAATAAAAGAAAAAACTACCGTAACTGTTTTAACATCGAATATTAATACACTGAAATGAAAATAAATAGAACTTTTAGAAGAAATTATAAATATTGATATAATGGAATTAGTAAGAGTTTAATAAGAATGGAAAACCAAAATAAAATTTCAATTGATCATATTTTAAAGTTTAAAACATTCTTCAACGAATTAGCATATACAAATGATAAATGTATTTTCCTCTACAATTTAAAAGTTTATTTATGAAACTAATATAAAAAAATTATTTAACAGTAATATTCTTGACCCGCTTGAATTTTACCAACCCATATAAATATTTATTATACGATCGAAAAACGTAACAAACTTTAGTTCTAGCAAATCCTTTATCTCTTTTTTGCCGTGAATCCGTATTCTTCTCTGTTTCACTCTTTCCTCTTTGTTCTTCTCTCTCTGTTTAACTTTTACTATAGTTAAGCGTTTCAATTCAATTCTCGCAAATTCAAATCTACTACTGCTTTCTCGGCCCGTTTTTTTTTTTGTTCAAACTTCACAAAAGTGGAAACCCGACAAAAGGATAAGTACTGGCGAATCCTGAGGTTTCCGACATGTCATTCAAACCCTTTAGCCTTTTCCGCAATCCAGTGAATAATGAAGAGAATAAATTCTCACCTAAAGAAACAACTTTTTCTTTTGCTTCCTTTATTTCTCTTTTCTGCTTACAACTTCCTGTTAATTTCTTTTTGTTTAGAAAGGATATTTAAATGTAAATGTTCGGCGCCAAGATAAAAGCACGAAATTTTACAGCTACTAGCGACAGTCTTTCTTTTTTGCCGGTGTCGTTTACTAGTTAATGTTTTAAGAAGAATCGCAAAAAATGTTGAACGTCTTTTATTTAAAGAAAGTAATCAAAAACCTGCTATTATTCACTTTTTGCCATGCAATCTAAACATAGTTGAAGGCTAGCTTGAATAAAAGCGCTATACCCGTACTAACCCGCGTTCAAGCCTGAGGTTCCATTACTAAACATCTTGTATATTTTTATTTTTATTTACAATCTACTTTATAATAAAATAATAAATAAATGTTTTAGCAAAATCACTGACAACGTGCAGGAAATAACCTAGTAGTTACGAGAAAGAATCAGTAGTTAGTGAGCCTGACGAAAGAGTACACCAATAAAAAAATCTTATAAGTTTTTCAAGTTGGCAATCCTTCAAAATATAACTGTCAAAATTTGCGTTGATTTCGATTCTAAAGACGTTTGTTATTTGAGTAGAAAGTGAAGTGTTTTTAGCATGTTTTGAAACATGGACAAAGTGAAGTACCGATCAGTGAAGTTCTTATTAAAAAAATCTGGAATCTATTTACGAGGACCAATCTCCATCGATTGCAACCATAAAACGTGGCCAGACCAGTATGTTTGATGAACAGGGAAAGCCCAAAATACATATGCGCGAAATACCAGAGACTGCATATCTCATCTAAATTAGTGATTTCCATTTTTGCAGAATGTGCCGCAGTTTTGACTGTAGACCACAAACGAGAATGCATATCAGTCCTCGATTTAGCGAAATTAAAACACGATCCGAAGGAATTTTGGCGCCGAATAATAACAGTTGGTGAAACCTGAAACACCATTATACACCTTAAATGAAGCAAAAATCAAAACAATGGACTGATACTGATGCAGGTGTTCGCCAGGAGATGTTATGGCTACATTCTTTGGGGATTGTAGTGGGATACTTTTCATTATCTTCAAAAAGGTAACCCGATAACTGTCCAGAAACCTGGACAACGTTTTTAATTAATAAGTTTTTTAATTAATCAATTTAATTCTATGTATGTAATTCTAAGATTTCTTTTTAATTTTGAATTTTATCACTTCATTCAGAGGGACCAGGCATTCCCCGTTATTAACGTTTATGACAGCGTTAACCCAATATTATAACATCCCTTTTAGAAATGTATATGTATTTAACACAAATTTATCAATTTAGTTGATGGTTATTTATTCAGGCCTTTTACTATTTTGTATTATTCCTACTTAAGGTATAGCCGCTAAGGTCACCGCATGTATAGGCACATCAGTTAAGCCTTCTAATGTTCAAATCAAAAGTTTACGGCCTATTGTAATAAACACACCGTTGTCCGTTAAACCAGACGAACCCTTTACAAAGTTTTATTACGGTCGCATTATTAAGGGCCTTTGGTATTAAACAATACCATTTCGGAGACACGATTTATCTCAAGTCACGTCTGGGTAAAACCATGTAACTAGCTTGTTTCGACCAATCGTAAGTGTCTTATGATTGGCATTTTCTTTTACTTGCCTAATACATTTGAGAATATAGTTAAGTTTGCTAAGATCCATCAAGGGGAATACACGCGCTATTCCAAACAACTTCAAGCGTTACTGAAATTAGATATGTAACCGAGTTTTTGTAATTATATATTTGCTGTCGCTTATGTAAATTTAGTTTTTTGTTTATTACTTAATAATTAAAGAGTGTTGTGCCTTCAACAAGTGTTTTTTTTATTCTGCTAACCACTGAGCAAGGGAAGAACTTCTATTCAAGGGTTGAATTAACGACGATTCAACGAAATTTAGTATTACGGATTTACGACCCGTGATTACGCAGAAGTGTCAAACCCAGCCACATTCGCCCAAAACAATAACAAGAGAACACAACGCAAAAGAAGATGCGAGTGGTTTTTCGTGCGTGTTCACACTTCTATTTCAACGACAAAAATTTTTGAACTACGAGAGCGAGTTGACTAATTCGTGCGATCGCCTAGAGTAGGCGGTGAAATAAAAAAATACAGATCATATTTTGACAACCCATGCCTTTTGCAGTTTACTATTAGTGTTTGATAAATTTGTGACAAAGCGTGCTTCGTAGGCAATTTTTTTAAATTTTACCCTGCCACTAATTAAATGTAAATGGATGATTTTGAACATCGTGCATCTTTTAAAAAAAGGCACGTCCTTTACTGAAATCCATGATGATATGCGAGATACACTATGTGCAGGTTGTCCTTCGTATACAGCCGTCAGAAAATGCTGAAATAAATTTTAGCCTGGCAGGAACAGCTTAAAAGGTGATCCCCGCAGTGGACGGCCGAAAACGGTGGATAAAGTCATGATTTGTTGCCAAGTGACCGAGGATTGAAAGCGTTAGAAATGAAGAGGCAGTGGGAATTTCAAAGGAAGGGGTGCTTTATGTACACTCACCGGCAAAATTAACGCATATTTTGAATTTTTATGATCTTTATTACAAAAATCTTGAATTATCAAAAAAAGTGTGCAAAAGTGGTTTTAATTCTTTGAATAACTCATGAATTTGAGTAAGTTATGTTTTAAAATTCTTTTATTTAATAAAAATTACAAAACCTAAAGAATCTAGGGTTGTTGCAAACGAAATTTATTTATGGTTAATATCTAGTATGACCTCTTCGTGCTGTTATAACAGCTTGAACACATTGAGACATGGTCTGAATCAAATTTAGCACAAAGTTTGGGCCGACATTGTTCCACTCTTCTTGAAGCTAGTTATGTTATGTCTTCTGTTTTGTAGCTTTCTTTTCATCTTATCCCATAGATGCTCTATGGTATTTAAGTCTGGACTGCAAGCTGGCCAGTCGAGACTGTGAATATCAACATCATTTAAAAATTCATCAAATACAGCAGCTGCGTGGAGTCGGGCATTGTCCTACATTAGCAGAAAATCTGGACTGCGTATTACAGCAAACGGCATTACATGAAGCCTTGCAGGACTTCTTCAATGTACCTATGAGCATTCCGAGCAGGTCTACTAAGAATGACTAGGTCCGCAGAGCATCTCTAGAATTGTGCAGTCCGCAAAACGTTCATCTGGCCATCTCAATACACTCTGTCGACCGTCGACACCTTGTATACTAAACCGGCATTCATCTGTAAAAAGAACTCTACCAGTCGTTCACATTCCAGTTGGTATATAAACGACAAAAAGCTAGCCGAGCTCTTCGATGCTTTTAGCTTTTAAGTAATAACAGATCCACAAACAAACACCAAAATGATTGAAGCAACTTTAAAACAACAATTACGACGTATATACGGTCTTTATTAACTGAATTTCTTTGATTGATTGAATTAAAATAGCTGTCTTAGTTAACGACAGGCGCCTACTTGGATTTTATTCTACACAAAGTACCTAAAGTTAATTATATATTATAATAAGCCAAATAGAAGCATTTGTATTGAAAGAAAAAGCATTTTAATAAATTATGCGTTAATTTTGCCGGTGAGTGTATAAGAATTTTCTAAGTTTATTATCCATGATTTTTTCCAAAACCTTGGACAGAGTTGGTAGTATACTGATGGAACCGATATCCTCCAAAGCAATAGGAGAATTAAATTGAGGAATAGGAACT
The DNA here is from genome assembly GCA_935421215.2 of Melolontha melolontha. Classification (NCBI taxonomy): domain Eukaryota; kingdom Metazoa; phylum Arthropoda; class Insecta; order Coleoptera; family Scarabaeidae; genus Melolontha; species Melolontha melolontha. The sequence continues at coordinate 75,648,138 of OW285243.1, read as the reverse complement.
ACAATTGCTTATTTCCCGGCACTAACACCGATTCAGTGATACAAAAATTTATTAGGTGTGTTATAACAGGTATAAGAAAAGAACTTCACAACTATATGGCATCTAATACCAATGTCATCCGCTCCAACACACCGAGACTTAAGACAAGTTATTATTTGAAACACATCCGACTCGTCAACGTCATGAAAAGAAAACGAAGCACTGAGAGTGTGTAACTTTCCAGAATTGTAGTGACGTTGGAGGTCAATATCAACGCCTCAAAAAGCTGACGATTGTAGAAGAAAGGCATTCAATGAGTATGGGTCAGATAAATTTGCAGGTAGCTGCTGCGTCGGTGACTTATGAGTAGAGCAGACCAATTTCCGTGCGCGCCATGTGTGCCGATGATTGTATTGCATCAGAACTACTAAAAAGCATTCAGTATGTGTTTGGTACTTGCTTGGACTGCATGTAAGTGTAAGCATACGTAATAAAATGTCGTCGACACAAAAATCGAGAAAACCACCGTTGTCAGACGAAGTGAATAAGTTTATTATGGATTTCCCGGACTTAATATACGATGGCCCAAAAATTAAATGTTTAGTGTGCAATACATATCTAATGTGTTGGTCAAAAACACATTGTAAAGAACACGTAAGCAGTTCGAAGCACAATAATAACAAAATCAATCGACAACAGTTTAAAAATGAACTATGTGTAATTATGATTTATGATTTATTTATAGGTACATACAACGCTGCTATAATATTGTAACGTTTGTCTTTTCGGGTTCTTAAATAAAACTAACAATTCTAATCTCGCATTGCCATTTGATGATTTCCGTCAATATTTGCGTCGTTATGTTAAACTATTTCGTCAGACTGACTCTATTTTACGTAGATGACCTAAAAAGAGAATCGTAAAGGCAATCGAACATGTAAGGCAGATTACACAGGCCTGCATAAAATTTGTGATTTTTGTTTGTTAAGCTCAGTTTTTATATAGCAATAACTAATTAAAATACAGTTGGTCTCTACCACATACAGATTTTTTTTTTGCACAAAAGAAAAAGAAAAAAATATAAAAAAAATCTTATAATAGGCGTTTTAATACATTTTAAAATGAATGTACTTCTTCAAATTCTAGGTATTAACCCAAAAATAATTTTCTGTTGTGGTTTTAAAGAAATTTGTTAAATAGGCTCTCGTTACCTGATGTAAATCTTTTATTACATGTATTAATTTTGGACAAGATTTCCGGGAATTTTTACCTGCTAAATCCTATTTAATATGCTTTCACTTTATTAGTACTGCGAAGAAGGATTTCGAGTTTATCACTCCAAACAAAATGTATATTTTAATGTCATTTACTTCATTATAGCTCTGAGTGTCGATCAGTAAACAAGTAAAATTAATTGGTCTTTAGTGTTGTGCGTGGTATTTGATAAATAAACATTGCTTAAAAATATATCTAGCCGGTGTTGCAAAAACAAACCAGATGATTTCTGTTATATTTGTGGATATTTCGTCTTGAAAAAGTTTAAGAGACCAATTAGTGAATTTGTGAAAAATGCATATTATGCTTATTTCAAAATCAATTAGGAGATCAAGATAAAGATTGGGCACCGCACGTTGTTTGTAAGGTATGTGAAGAAGGTTTAAGACATTGGACCAAAGGGAATAGAAAAAAGCCTTCCTTTTGGAATACCGATGGTTTGGAGAGAACCGCAAAATCATCATGAAGATTGCTACTTTTGTCTTTGTGATATTAAGGGGCATAATAGAAAAACTTTGAAACATACATTGTACCCAAACAATATTAAATCAACTATCAGACCAGTTCCTCACAGTGATCATGTACCTATACCTATACCCCCTAAAGTATACAAGATATTGAAACCTCTTCAACTTCCGGCTCCGTACAGATGGATAGTGATTTTGAACCATCAACCTCAGGTCAAAACCAACCTCAGCTATTTTCACAAGCCGAACTGAATGATTTAGTAAGAGATTTGAGTAAGAGATCCTTCTGAAGTACTGGGGTCTAGGTTGAAACAAAAAAATTTGCTTCAGCTGAATATGACAGAAAAACAACCAAACGAAGCTTTTCTGAAAAACGAAAACGTTTTTTTAAGAAGCATAAAGAATAAATAACTATTTCTAATAGTTTCTATGTGTATATTTTTGTATTTTTTTTAATATAATATAAAACTAGCTTATAAATGAAATATATCGTGTTTTTTCTATATTTTTTTATTTTACTGGTTTGAAAAATAACCTTATGTGATACAAAAAACAGTTAAAATTTTTAAATCAACATTCAAAGAGTTGGAAAATGCAGGCCTGGGTTATCGATGAAGCTCCCAGAACATCCGTACAGTCGCATGGAATTCCAAACAACTAGTACAGCAATTTTTTCAAAATATCTACTATTGTAAACGGGTATTTTACTGACATTCGTTGATTCAGGTTATGTATCAGTGTCATGCTTGCGTAAGTCATAAACAATTCAATAAAAATTGTATGTCAAGATACTGAAGAAATTTAATGTTTAAATAAGTATACAATTGTATCAGTATTTTCTTGAAACACCATTATGATATAATTTTTGTCATTCTAGTATTCGATTTAATTTCATTTTGAACTAAGAAAATCGAAACAAAAAAAAGTTTTTTATTGGAGAAAGATGTATTTTCAAAATTCTAATTTTATTCTAAATATTTTTTTAAACGTACCGTTTCGCGTATTAGAAATTTCTATTTAAAAGCTACTGGTAATAGAAATGTTCTCTTTACTTACCACAGCATCCCTGACTCCAACTAATTTATCTCCTACGGCTAATCGGCCATCAACTTGGGCAGCACCACCCTCCATGACTTTAGTAACGTAAATGCCATTATCACCGGGTATATGCTGATTGCCGATACCGCCGGCTATACTGAATCCCAGACCCTTGTTTCCCTTCACTAGCTCTATATCGAGGACCCGTAAGTGACGAGGTTGTCGCCTTCTCCTCACCCACTGTAAACAAAACAAAGTGATACAATTAAAAAAGAAGTATCGACGTAGTCTTCGAAATTTCACCGTTAGCCAAACCTCGAAACAGAGGTCATAAAATCTAGGGGAATGAGCGCGCTTAAAAGCCTGGAAATGTGCCAAAGCTTCGCGGAATGCAAAGTTCACTATGTGATTTATAAATGCAAATTTCGACATGCAAGAAGTGTCAGACGGTTCGGATAGTTGGCGTGTTGTACAGGGACAGTTGAATAACTATTTAATTGTTTGAACGACTTCCATACCAATCCCGCAACTGTTTATCAATAAATGCACGTGACAATTGCTACGCATTTGCAAGGGATCATGTTCCAGATATACTATTCGGAGAATTTATGCCATAAATTAGGATAACATTAGGTGCCTGGATCGAAATTAAAATTTAAAAAAATAGGATATTAAGAAAAAATAATTTTTGCAGCAATTTCTGGAAAATTCTTTTTCAAAAAGTAGACTTGATTTGAGAATTTTAGCGTTTTTTTTTGTTTTTTCAAAGTTTTGCCATGAACAAATACAATTGCTATCTCTCTATTCTCTAATCATTAAATTCAAACAGGACTCCTAGTGGAATATTTTATTGCAAATATACGAGGATTATTCAATAAAAACACGTTTAAAGCTATAAACACTGAAAGTTACAAAAGTAAAAGTTTAAAATTAAGTAAAATGTAAAAAGTCTATCTTTAAAGACTGTGGCTAAGTAAAAATCTTAAAAAGCGGTTTTATTGAATTTTCAGCCCGAAAAGCAACTGAAGATCCTGTTCTTTAACTTTATGTTTTTCGTAATTTTACAGTATGGTAAACACATATAACGTGCCTTCAATTAGAGACGGCCATGCTTTTTTTAATGGTTGGTGACAGTGCACGTATTCTGTCACAAACGTATAATTTTGGTAGTTTGGTTATGTCATGTAAATGTGTGTATAATTTAAGAATTTAGTTTTTTTTAAATTTTTTATTGCTACAGTCAAAATTAAAAGAAAATAATACTAAAGCAGATATTGGAAATGTTGACCATTATTTTGAAGAAAAAGTTGAACTCGACGATTCTTGCTTTCAAAGCCATTTATTGGGATTTCTTGGGTTATGTCACCACAAGAATTCATAATAGCATTACGAAACTCTTCGATTGTGTGATGCTTGGTCTTGAAAATGGTATTTTTTAAATATGTAAAAATAAAATAGTCTAAAATTACCAAATCTGGAGATTTTGGAGGAAAATTAATAATTCTTCTTTCGAAAAATTCTTACAAAAAAGCTATTACTTCTCGATATTTGTGCGCTGGTGCATTATCTTGCTGGAAATATCCTTCCGTAAGTTCATTATCATGAAGTTCATTAATAAACGGTTCTAATAATTTCTAATAATTTCGATATCTTTCAGCAGTTATGGTTTAATAAAAAAATGTAGGCCCAATAATTTGTCTTCTTGAAACTGCTAGCCAGACGTCGATTTTTGTGGATGTAACGTAGTTTCCACAAATTCATGAGGGCCTTCTGCAGACCAAATTCTCATATTTTGCTTGTTTAAATATCCTGAATGATGGGACTATCCGAAAAGAAACATTTGTCGAGGTCATTATTATTTATGTTATTCAAAAAACCATAGAAAATACTGTGTTCTCATAACAAACTCTACCTGTTTGAGTTCCGAAACTGCTTGAATTTTATATGGAAACAACTTTAAGTCCTTTTTCTAAATAGTATGACATGTTCCTACTGACAAATAATCTTGTGATAGTTTAGCGATTGATATTTTGAGTAAGTTGTTCATTCGACGTCGAATATCCTCTATGCAATTTGCTGTTCGTTTTCTAGGTGCTCCATCGCCAGATTTACAAATTATTGCCCCTGTTTCACCACATTTAATAACACTAGTTTGAATATGTTTTTGCAGTTGTGCGTAAGTAAGTGTCAGATTAGGATATTGTTGCCGGAAACCCTGTAAGCACTGATTAGTGGAATAAACCCATCTCTATTTTCTAATTTTTGGACAGTTCAATAGTAACTTTAAATAATAAATATTTTATGTTGTAACTCTAACATTATAATAAAATAACTTAAAAAATATAAGCGTTTCTAATTGAATTTATGTATGACAACTGTCAGAATTTGAAGTTTTCTAAAGCTTCGCATGTGCACCAATCTTTGATTACTTAATTACTTAAAATCAGACTACCATAATTAGGAAAGTTTCTGAGGGCATGTTACATTTCCTGACGATTTCATTGAGGTAACAACCACATGTTTGTTATCGCGGATTGTGTTTTTTAAATTAGTCTTGCTGATCAACCATATTATGAATTATGTCCCTGTCAAAACCATTGTATCTTGCGATATTTTTAATGAAATCTAATCGTATTACGTATTTCTCTTTATTTAACGGAAAGTTTAACAAGAGATTGACTGGAAAATTGAAAAAAAGCTGTCTTTTGTTGGAAAAAATCTCTTCTAGGTAACGTAAAAGATAAATTATATATGAAGGAGAAGGCGGGGATATATAAAATTAATTGCCGTGAATGTAATTTGAAATATATTTGTCAAACTAAACGTTCCATAATAACCCGTTACAAAGAATATACATATTAAATTCGAAAGGCCGGAAAAATCTAGTTTCGCCCGCGATGCATTAGAATCCAATCATAATATGACGATAGAATATTAGAAACTTATAAAATACATAAACAACCCGAGGAAGTTGGACTGTTACGAGTCCATTCATATTATTAAGAACCAAAAGAACACGTGCAATGTCGACAAAGGTCCAGTGTCTGGTAGTCTTTTCGGGTTCTTAGAAAAGTAGATAATACGAGAGGGTGAGTGAAGGAAAAAAACACATGTATGCCTTTTCAGAAGATGAGTAATATAATTTTTAGTTTTTCTTAAAATTTAGTGTATATGTGAACACTTGTAAAGTGTTACTCAGTGCTACTGAGGATGACAACTTAGTTGTCGAAATACGTATTTAGGCTACGATTATTAATTGTGGTAAGAAGTTTAATGCTTTTTTTAAGTTAAGTAGAATGTGTTTGTTACATTAGCATCGCCGTTTCATATGGCCAGTATAACGGAAGAGTAAGTAGTCCTTATAAAATTTAACAGGCATAGAACCAAGAAACGTATCATAGTAATTTCTGTTATAAACACTTAATTAAAACCTATTGTATACGACATTTCAACAGCATACTCTATTTCCTTATTGCCCGTTTTATATATTAGGCAGGAAGTCATTACTAAATTCTACAAACTCTGAAGTGAAAATAATTGCCCAACAAATAATAACCGTAAACTTACCAGTCTGACAGTATTGCCGGCTTTCTTGAGCGCGTCAACGGCTACCGCGTGAGGAACGTTGATAACCGACACTTCGTTGACCTGAAGAATGCAGTCGTTGATGCGCAACCGGCCATCGGTGGACGCAGCACCTCCAGGTATCAACTTCGTTATGTAAATGGCAGTGTCGTCGCCTATGTGGGGATTATCCGTACCGCCCGCAATACTGAACCCAAGACCCGCAGTTCCTCTCTCCAAAATGATTTCTTCGTCTTCCCATTCATCATCGCCATTTACCTGGAATAAATAAATAAATTATATAATTAGAAATACCAACTTATTGTTAAATAATCTAAATGTTTACAATATGAAGAAAATACAAATGCCATTGGATTCCCGACACAATCGTCGTATTTCAATTATACAAGGTGTCGAAATAAAGAGACAACGTATGAAAAATGGAAAATAGAATATAAATCCAAAATATTTTTAATTGCGACGCGAACCCCAAAATTAGAAACCTGAAAATTGTATTATGTGCCGTCTCTGAATTGAAAGCATTCATGTGTATAAATAATAGCTCTATTGAAGTTACACGCACATATACGCTACAGCGTATGTTTACATACGTAAAAGCTGTCGATAAAAACTATAATATCGTTGTAAGCTAAGGTCAATAAACTCAACATATTTACGTACAAAACCAGCTGTTTATAAACTTTTAGAACTGACTTAAATCGCCTATTTCATGTGTATTACGTGAATGCTTCTTTTTATTACGAGAAGTAACAAATATAATAGTTATTTATGTACCTAGGTTCGTAAGTACAGCTTTATGGTCGAGAATACGTTTGCAAACCGAGACCCGTAGGGTCGAGGTTTGCATATATTCGAGACCATAAAACTGTACTGTACGAACCGTGGTGCATATGAAATTTTTCGTCATACCTACGTTTTTTTTTAATAGACGAATTTTGATGATTTTGCACTTTACTTTTAATAACGAGCGATCATTAAAATTTTCACTCGTAGCTGGCCGTGTATATAAAAATTATGTCGTAGCTTTAGTTATTAAGATGTTATTTCAAACATCTGTCAGTGTCAAATATATATTTTAAAGTTTCATCAAAAGAAAAAGTAATGGCCTTTAATGATATGCATAAAGCGTTTATGGTAGAATGTTGCTTCCTGACATCTCAAAAAATTGATGGTATTTGGCAGCATTCAATAGAAAATTGCCTTGCGGAGTTTGAAGAGAGATATCCAAATACTGTTCCTAGCTATAAAACTTTCCGTGATACGCTAATGCATTGTGTAAATCTTTTTCGTCAAACAGGCAGTATTTTAAGGAAAAAGGGAAGCGGTCCTCCTCTCAAGAGAAGTCGCGGCGTAATTGAAAATGTCACACAAATTATTAACGAATCTCCTCAAACATCTATTCGCAGAGTTTCGCTACAAGTAGGGCTTTCATATGGAACATGACAAAAAATTTTAAAAAAGGACTTGCACATGTATCCACATAAATTAACTTCTGTACAAAATCTATTACCTACGGATTATGAAAAAAGAACACAATTTTGCCAATGGTTTATTCAAACAATGAGAATATTTTAAATCATACTTTTTTCACCGATGAAGCTTGGTTTTATTTGAAAGGTTATGTTAATTCGCAAAATATGCGTGTGTGGTCCAGTGAAAATCCTCATTTCTACAGAGAAGTTCCTCTACATCCAGAAAAAATAGGCGTATGGGTAGGTATGAGTCGTCACCGATTAATAGGACCAATATTCTTTGAGGGCACGATAACATCGGAGAAATATCGTAACGAAATTCTCAGTGTTTTTACTAATCAATTGACTAATGATGAACTCCAGGTCGGATATTTTCAACAGGATGGGGCTACATCTCACGTTACACTTGAAAATATTCAGTTTTTGCAACAATTTTATGGCGATAGGATAATAAGTAGAAATACAGCGATTCCATATCCACCACGATCGTGTGATTTAACAGTCATGGATTTTTTTTGTGTGGCCATATATAAAGAATATTATTTATGAAACACCAATTAATAATCTACAAGAGTTAAGACATAAAATCATAGAAAAATGTGAACACATCAATAACTCACCGCAAATACTGATCAATGTTTTCAATGCTCTACGAAATAGAGTGCGATTATGCTTGGTGGAGAATGGTCAACATTTTACACATTTTTTATAATATTCTATTACTTTGTATAAAAATTATAAATATATTTAATATAAAAGTCAGCATTTCAAATTATTTTTTAACAATCATGTCGTTTGAAATTATAATGACAGATCTCCTCTAATAACTTAAGTTAGGACATACTTTTTGTGTACATGGCTTACTTGAGCGAAAATTTTAGTGATCACTCGTTATATGTACCTATACACATTATAACATCAAGTCAGGAATGTTTGTCGTATCTATGGTAACCATATTTGTGTCAATATAAATTTATATTTTTGATAAATGTCAAAGTACATGCAATATATTCTCAAAAGTTTTTGCTTTTATATAAACTTTATAAATATGGATCAAATAGAGATGGAGGCTATTATAGCTTGTACTGAAATTTTGCTACAGAAGTCTTGATACAATCTCCTAAATTGAAAGGATTTTTGAAGCATAAAAATGATGGTTTTATACGGTCTAAAACCATCGGTAACATTATTAGCAGATTCAGGAATTGATGTTCTTGGTCTGAAAAGATACGGCGCATGGAAATCTTCCATCGTGGCAGAAAGATCTAATTGTTCGTTTACATTTAATACTACAAAGTGATAATTTTTGAACTAGATTCTACTTTTACTAGTTATGTGTTAAAATTATGTTTCAAATAAATTTGTTATAAATGTTCTAAATATTGCTATTATTTACCTAGGGTCGTAATGAAATATTACAGCCCGCTACCATAGCAACTGTCAATACGGTATGTAAAGTGTCACTTACGTTTCAAAAAAAGGTGTCATAACTGTTTACTTACGCGGTAGGTATGATTAAAAATATTTTGATCGTGTTGTTCTACAACCTTCGTAATTTCGTAACAATCTACCTGTTTCCATAGTAACTTTAAACATCTTTGTATAGATAATACCTTATTAAAAATCGGGCGTGGAGAATACAATACAAGTTCATAAAAGATACTTTCACATATATAAATATGTACTTGTATTGTGTTCTCTGCACTCGAGTTTTAATAGTGTGTAAACTTATGATCGGTATTATACAAATCTATTTCAATGCTTTATATTGGAGGTTTGAAGTTTCTGCCAAGTAGTCTCAAAAATATATGACATTATTATTATTAAACATCTAAAAAGAAAATAATATTTAGGCTCATAAAATTGGAAAGATATTCCTCTATACTACGAACTACTTAGTGCGTAAGCACTTGGGAAATTCAGAGTTCAGACTACTATAAATTCCATATTGCACCAACGATGAGTGTAAACATAACACTCAAATTGTGTATTCACAAATGATATGAATACAAATTAATGATTAAAATTAAAATAATTAGCACTTAATAATTTGAAACATAAAGCCCATATATGTATGCACTTGCATATATATCAACAAAAACATGAATTTCAAGTTTGACCCGAACACATGTTACGAGAAATTAAGTTGAGGTGTAAAGTATTGTCTTTATGCTATACAGTGTGAGTACTACTTATAGAAAATATATATTTTTGGCGTTATTTTAGAAGCTCCTAAAAATCACGTCAATTTTTAAACTTAATTTTACGTCTTTAAATTAAAATTTGAAGGTACAGGTGATTCATGTATTCGCAGTAATTGATTGGCGAGTTGTGTTAAAAGGAGCACCTGTATACTTATGTATTTTTGAATGCATATGATTATTTGTATTTAACGACGTACAATACTTATGGTTTAAATGATAGAGATAATGTTCTTTAATAGATTTATTGAAAACGAAAAACTAGAGAAAATGAATAATACTAAAACAAAAAATATATTTCTACTGAACTCCTTGTTGTTTGTTTTAGCGTATTAAATGCTCAAAATGTTCTATATTGACTTCTTAGCAACAACATAGACTGTAGCAGAACGCCTACTTAACTTTCTCAAAAACTTGAAGTGAAATATTTTGTAATTCTGTTCGTATTCTGTCTTTGAGTCTGCCTTCGTTACACAGACTTTAGTCTTGAGCCCCACAAAAAGAAATATAAAATTGTCAGGTCTGGTGATCTAGCTGGTCACTCAATTGTACCTCTCCGCTCAATCCATCTATTCGTAAAGATTTCATCTAGATAGAGTCTTGCTATCAGAGCATAGTCGAGTATTGCCTTGTCATTTTGAAACCAAACATTTTCATGCGGTAGGATCAGATCCACAGCAAATGGAGATATGTTTGTCAGAGCAGAAACATCTTCATTTCGAAGTAAATTTAAATATTTTTCAGTAGTCAAATTTCACTCAATAAACATTGGTCAAATAATATGTTTCTTCTTCTAATTTTTTGGGTGGGCGCCAGCACGTGCAGGCACTTGAGCACAGAGCTTTGTACCACCCCCAATACATCCCTCGGTTCCGCTTTGTTAGTCTCCTATCTTCGATGAAAGCCACTGTCCTCCTCAGGAAAAGTTTGAGTACCTTCATAGGATTCAATAGAAATCTTCCGAAGGGTTCCTGTCGTTAAACTCCTTTTTTCTTATAGTTAAATTAACACGTTCATAATAAAACAAAAGTCGACATAAAATAAACAGCTTTATGTAGCGTATCCAATGGGATAAGTACCTGGTTTTTAATTATTTGTATGGAATTATTTAAATATACTTTTTTTTCTTTAAATTTGTGTGTTACTGACAAATACCGATAGAACAACATAATTCGTCGGTAAAGAGAATTACTCATCAATTAGAGGTAGAAGCCCGTATTGCCGCCCGTATATTTACCCGGACTCGAATAAAGAAAAATCACTTTCTCGTTCCTATGCGAACATTGGACCGCGATTTTTTGTATAAAGGCATTACTCACATATACCTTTCATCCCTTTTTTCTTTGAAGCTATATCCAACTATCAATGTATGGCATACATGTCTAAGAAAACATATGACATTCACGGCTAACCCCAGCGTGTGTAAAGGGAAATTAAGATGAGGTATAAAATATTAATGTTATCCCTATATTATACAAGAATTAGACTCGAATGATTCTTTGCTCATGTTGCTACAACTGCTAGCAGACGCCATGTGAAATTGCAAGTCATTCCATTCAGCTATTGGTTGTAGGCAGTTATTTGAATCAGTTGCGGTGCGTGTGTTTTTTTGGAAATGGACAAAATCGAGTATCATGCGGTGATAAAATTATTCGTAAAAGACGATTTAACGGCGGCCTAAATTCAGTCAAAAATCGTAAATGTGTATGGTGAATATTCTGATTCAATTTACACCGTGAAGAAATGACAGCTAGTTGAAACGTGGCCTTAAAATTATCCAAGATCATCCACGTGAAGGACGTCCTCCGAAAACGGCAACCATACCGGAAATCATCGAAGAAGTGCACGATATGATTTTGAAAGAGTGGCATGCGAAGGTGCATGAAATTGCTAATACTCTAGGGATATCAAAAGAGCACGTTAGTTACATTATGTGTGAGCCGCCGCGGATGAAGAACGTATTGGCATAACATTTTTCGAACAATGCTTGGCGCGTTTTTCTAAAAACAAGAGTTATTTTCTGCGTCGATATGTGACAATGGACATGTATTCGACATTACACACCAGAATAAATAAAACAGTCTAAATAGTGGACATAGGTCGATGTTTTCAGATGCGAAAGGGATTCTGTTGAACCATTATCATGAAAAAGGTAAAACAATAACTGGGGAATTCTATTCCAACTTTCTAACAAAACTTCATGACAATTTCCGGTTTGCGGAAGAAAAAATAATCTTCCATCAAGATGATGCACCTTCCTCCCATACGAGTGTCTTTAACAATGAGAAAATTTAGAGATTTGCACTATTAAATGCTGGAACATCCGCCCAACTTCCCGTATTTGGCTCCCTCGGATATTCATCTCTTCACAAAGATCAAAGTCTTCCTCGCAAATCAACGCTTTTCGTCCAATCAAGAAGCGATTGCAACTGCAGACGGGTACTTTGCAACGCTTCGGGCGGAACACTACAAGAATGATAAAATGGCACTGGAACACGCTCGATGAAATATTAAAGGAGATTATGCTGAAAAATCAAGTTTCTGAAAACATAAATTGTCATTTTCACTATCAGGGCGAAAACATAACAAGCATTCACCATCGATCAAGTGCATCGCATCACTGATGTAATTGAAAAATCACTTGAAGAGAAAAAAAATTGTGCAACGATATTCCTTGATGTGGCCCAAGTATTTGACAGAGTGTAGCACCAGGGTCTGGGATAGAAACTAGAACAATATTTGCCACGACAAATGACAAATTCTTCGATCATATATCTCTGACATACACTTTAGGGTCAAACATGGCGAAGAATATTCAAAAATTAAGAACATCTCTACTGGAGTACCACAGGGCAGTGTCCTTGGACCTGTACTTTACCTGCTGTACATCAACGACATCCCACAGAGGTAGTAGTTACGGCAACGTTTGCCCGTGACAAAGCTCTGCTCGCTACTGACAAATTTCACCAATAAAAAACATGACTACATTCCAGTATTAGTCAACCAACAAACAATTCCGTATGACATCGAAAGCAAAGCATCTGGGCATGACTTTGGATGTTAAGCTACGTTGAAAAACACATGTGAAGAAGAACCTCAATTCAAAACAAACTGCTTCTTTACAAGCAAATATTAAAGCCTGTAAGGACTTATGGCATCCAACTCTGGAGATGCACCAAAAAAGCAAACCTAAAAGTCATTCAGACGTTCCAGGATAAAGTACTCCGAAGCATCGTCAATGCACCGTGGTACATCCCAAATGAAGACATCCATATCTACCTGAAGATGCCCAAGGTTGAAGACGAGATCAAGAGGCTTGCAAGCAAACACCGGAGGTTGGAAAATCACGAAAATGTGGAAGTGATCTCGCTACTCGACAACAACGGACTTGTTCGGTGACTTAAGAGACTAAAACCATTCAAACTAGTGTAGTGACAGTGCAGTGCCTAGAAATAGTTCTAAGTGTACTAAAATCTCGTGAACAACGTGATAAGGGTAACGTGGAGTGTGTCGCTGGATGCTCATCTACTGAACAGATATACTACACATTAGGCAAAAATTGTTAGATGGACTTTGTCTAGATTCAATGCGCAACGCCCTTTGGGGCTTTTAAATTTAAAAAATATATTTTTGTAAAGCATGTTAAAAAAATTATTGTCATTGAAATATTTTACGTTTCTAAATAAGATAAAATCAATATCAATACATATATCAACACTATTCACCCAAAAATAAATTTTACTATAGGAACAGAAATAAATAAAAGCATTAATTTTCTAGATTTAACCATATCACACAAAACTAATAAACATGAGTTCGCTATATACCATAAACCAACACATACAGATACCACAATACACGCTAATTCTTTTCATCCTATAACACACAAATTGTCAGCATACCAATCAATGGTATATAGATTAATTCATGTACCTATGAGTAAAAGTAATTTCGACCTTGAACTAAATAGAATATATACAATAGCATTAAACAATGGTTACTCTATAAATATTATCAATAACATCTTGAATAGCCAACAAAAATCTAAAACCCTTTTCCTAGTTTACCCAAAATTAAAACACAAGATAATTAATTCCTACAATTCAATCACTCGGAAAAAATTGGTACTTTCATTAAAAAAGTTAATAACGAACATATATCATTTAAAACAGACAATACTATACAGAACATTATTAAAAATAACAAAGATAAAATAGACAAAGAATCAAACTCTGGTGTGTATAAGTTAACATGCGAAGATTGCAATAAGGTATACATAGGACAAACGGGGAGGACATTCAAAATTAGGATGAAAGAACACGAGAGAAGCCATAAAGAAAAGAAAACAGATTCAACTTTCGCAAATCATTGTTTAGAAATTAATCATAGATTTAATATAGATTTCAAAATTGTACACACTCAAGGAAAAAGTAAAAAAACTTAACCTGTTAGAAAACTTAGAAATTAATAGATACAATAGTTTAGGATTAGCTTTAAATGACCAACTAGATTTAAACAACTCCCCTCTACTAAATTTAAGATTGTAAAAAAATCTTTCCACCACCATTCCCCAATAATTTTTACATAAATATTCTAACTTGCATTGTACATATTCAGTATTCATCCACCTGATGAAGCCATTGTATGGCGAAACAATATTGTAGTGGTATTTACAATAAAAGAATTTTTGAAACTAGAAGTTTAATTACTTATTTCTTAGCGAGATAAAACATTTACTTACAAATCATTTTTAGCACCTCTATAACATTACTAATAAATAGTATTTGTATTTGATAATACAAACACTATTATTTATTTACTATTTATTGGCTGTGTCATTGACGATGTTAACAAACCTTTAAACTGGTTTCGTTGGTATAAGGAAGTACGTTAGAACATTAAGATTCAAAACATTTGATGTAACATAATCAAACAAGGTTGAAGACCTTGTTTCAGTTATAAGAGAAGAATGTCTTAAACCTGAAACAGGTTAAAAAAAAGTGGATTTGTAGAAATCCCGGACCTTACATATGTACATATGAAACAACCGCGTGAATGTTAGTGAAAATAAAACGGCTGCTCTAAAAATAGAATCGCTGCTCTAGAGCGGCACATGGAAACTCTCATGACATGACGCAAGGCGTCTTAAATAGATATCTCACGCGGCCGTAACTTCTTCACTGCCACGGGCTTTCCCTTCTCAAAAACATTACAAACACCTCTCACCCCATGTCGGCCTTCTGTCGAACGGAAACTGTCGCCTCTCTTTACGTCGCAGCCCATCATCCGACCGCCTAGCGATGGCATTTAAACTTTAAATCACCGCACAAGAACTTTCGGAATGTTAGTCAGTTCGCGAGATAGAAGAAGCACTCCAGACGCGACAATGTACGAGCGAAACAGCAGAAAATCACAGCACGATCGAGCTGTTACAAGTAGTTCATGTTTTTATACGAGCGTTTAACTCGAAAAACATCAATTTACCGCGATAGTAACGTACGAAAAACGTTCGAAAATTACGCGCACCGATCTGTGAAACGCTTCCGCGCCTCAACCGAAACTACACTACTCTACTTGCCGTGTGATAGGCTCCTAAACATTCGAGTTTGACCGTGATGTACACAGAAAAAACTAGGCGCACACATACATGAGCCTGACCGCCATATCTCTGTTGTTGAATGCATTGGGTGTATGGAAAACGTGCTACGATGTAAATTGTAGAATGTGCGGTAAAAGAGGTGACCAAAAAATAGAAAGAGAACGAGAATAACGTGATTCCGTTAAAGCTGGTCACTCATAAATTAAATTCCTAAAATAACGGCTTCTACCGAAATTATGAGAATATTGAGCGAAAGAAATGGAAAAAGATATTGCTTATAATACATGTTTATTTTACCAGTGAAAGTTTTTAAATGTCCATGACACATTGACATTAATATTTATTTTTATGTAATAAAATCCCGAATAAATTTTACAATTTTTGTTTAGAATTCTTCGACATTACTCATCGAACATTTTATACAACAAACAAGAGAGTTCTTCCAAGATCACTATTTCATTTAAATTTTCTGAATTACGAGGATGATTCAAATTTAACCTGCATTTTATTTTTTTCTGGTCAAACATAACAAACTATAAATTAATATTATAACAGGTTACAAATGAAACAGACATGCAATATACATATCTGTAACTGTACACATGGACAATAATTATAACAGGTGTTCAGAAAAATTCAAAATCAAGTAAGTTTAGAAAAAAAAATCGTATGTTCTTGCTTAAGTCAGGATTTGTATTAAATATTAAATCACTAGTATCCCACCCTAGGAGGTAATAGATATAATTACTTTACAACTAGAACGTAGAAACACGAACATTGTCAAAAAGACCGAAATTTTACAGCTCCTAGAAACGTGCCTGGAACAAAATTATTTTCAATTTAAAAATAAATTTTATAAACAAACAGAGGGTCTAGCAATGGGAAACCCACTAAGCCCCTTATAAGCGGAAATTTTCATGAATAATTTAGAAACTATAATTAGTACACATCCCTTGTTTGGTAATTGTGTATATTGGTTCAGGTATGTTGATGACATATTAATTTGCTTTAACGGTTCAGATAGACAATTAAAAACTTTACATAATTATATCAACACTATTCACCCAAAAATAAATTTGACTATAGAAACAGAAATAAATAAAAGCATTAATTTTCTAGATTTAACCATATCACACAAAACTAATAAACACGAGTTCGCTATATACCATAAACCAACACATACAGATACCACAATACACGCTAATTCTTTTCATCCTATAACACACAAATTATCAGCATAACAATCAATGGTATATAGATTAATTCATGTACCTACGAGTAAAAGTAATTTCGACCTTGAACTAAATAGAATATACACAATAGCATTAAACAATGGTTACTCTATAAATATTGTCAATAACATCCTAAATAGCCAACAAAAATCTAAAACCCTTTCCTTAGTTTATCCAAAATTAAAATACAAGATAATTAATTCCTATAATTCAATCCCTTACTTAGGAAAAATTTCGGAAAAAATTGGTACTTTCATTAAAAAACTTAATAACGAACATATATCATTTAAAACACACAATACTCTACAGAACATTATTAAAAACAACAAAGATAAAATAGACAAAGAATCAAACTCTGGTGTATATAAGTTAACATGCGAAGATTGTAATAAGGTATACATAGGACAAACGGGGAGGACATTCAAAATTAAGATGAAAGAACACGGGAGAAGCCATAAAGAAAAGAAAACAGATTCAATTTTCGCAAGTCATTGTATAGATATCAATCATAGATTTAATATAGATTTCAAAATTTTACACATTCAAGAAAAAAGTAAAAAACTTAACCTGTTAGAAAACTTAGAAATTAATAGATACAATAGTTTAGGATTAGCTTTAAATGACCAACTAGATTTAAACAACTCCCCTCTACTAAATTTAAGATTGTAAAAAAAAAAATACATATTCAGTATTTCATTCACCTGATGAAGTCATTGTATGGCGAAACAATATTGTAGTGGTATTTACAATAAAAGAATTTTTGAAACTAGAAGTTTAATTACTTATTTCTTAGCGTTATAATGAAGTTTTAACAAGTATCTCTTTCGTCAATTAACTATTTAAATATTAAATGTCAACTGTTGTCTGTCAATAACTGTCAGAATCTAATATTAAGTACTATTCTTAATATTAGATTCATATTTTTGAATTCTGAATTTTTTTTTTTACTAACATATACAAAGCTTTTATCTTATTTTCGAAATTAGAAAGAACTATGAACAGTGTCCACTTTTTCGAGAAACCGGTAGTGTGGGACGATGAGGTGGGGTGGTTGGCAACCAAAAGTCCAGGCAGGAGAAGCGACTGATAATGTTAAACGAATAATAACTGATGCCCCAAAAACTTTACTACGAACACTCTCTCAACAAACTGAGTTTATTTATTATTTACCGTGCATTACAAGAAAAAAATTTGCAAATAGAACAATTTTGTAATCCAAAATAAAACATTCCCAAGTTTGCAAATTATAGGTAGAAATGTGTATTACAAATAGGAAGGATCCCAAAATCCAAAACTTAAAACGATTCCACTGTAACAACTACAATTAGTAAGAAAAAAAAAGAAAAAGAAGAATCAAGGAAACCGCAAATTCTTTAGTAATTGCAGAAAGGCGTGGTTTGAAATACTAAGCATTTATTTATAATATGATCTATACAGGGTGCCCATTTACTATCTTCGTATATGGGTAATTCTCTTAGTATTGAAGACACCGGATCGGTTAAATTAGCAAAGTTGCTCAGAATTTTGATGAGTATTTGATAGCATTTTCAGATTTGTCATGTTATCAACTTTTTGAGATATTTAAGGAAAAGTCAAATTTGACGAAATTTTCAGTTGTACATATCTTCGTAGATATTAAAGACAGAGCAAAACTAAAAATGGCATCTGATAGTATTTTTTACATAGAGTTTAATCATCTTTATTAAATATTCATGGTACACTTGAATATAAAGATATAAAATAAACTTACATTTTTTTAAATGGCAATCATAGTAAGCCATGACTTCATTAAAATGCTTATTTTGTTCTGATTTCATAAATATAAGGTTTGGTATGGTTATCTTTTTTAAATTTTTATTATACTGAAAGTAATTCAAATAGTATTACTAATTGAAGAAATAAAGTGTTTTTTTAAGAGATGTAGGATTATAAATTTAAATAAATTGAATATAAATGAAATATAAAAATTGAAATAAAAAACAAGTGTTAGGGAAATGAGAAATTTTTTAAAAATCGGTAAGATAGTTTTATGACATTAATGATGGGAGATGATTTCGGGCATATAGCCATCACGGGAGCGTCTGAGGCACGTCATTCTGGAGGACGAATTTTAGACTAATTTTTCGAGCGTTTGAGGCCGTGTATTACGCTCGATGGTTGTTTCCAAGGCTGCAATGGTTGTTGGCTTATTTGTGTAGACCTATGACTTCAAATAGTCCTACAAAAAATAGTCTAGAGGCGTCGTCAAATCACATGATCTTGAAGACCAGTATGCGGGTCCATTTCTGGAAATAATTTTATCGCCGAACACTTCCTTAAATAAATCGATGGTTTCGTCATGTGGCACCGTTCTGCTGAAACTAAGAGCCTTCCAGACCGTGTTCATGCATTTTTGGGAATAAAAATCTTTAGACATGCCTCTATACCGGCCGCCATTGTCGGTGACAGCTCGATTTTCTTCGTTTTTGAAGAAGCATGGCCCGATTATGTAATCGGGCCACAAACCGCACCAAACAGTGCATTTTTCGGGGTGTGGATTAGTGTCGCTCTAAATGCAACAATTTTACTTATTCACAAAGCCACTGAGCCAGAAAAGAGCCTCATCATTCAACTCAATTTGACCATAAAATAATGGATCGATATTCAACTGTTCAAACGCCCAATTAATGAACTGACGTTGAAAATTATGCCCAGTTGGCTTCAATTCTTGCACCAATTTAATCTTGTAGGCATGTTAAGTCAAGATCCTTGCACAAAATCTTCCACAAAGTCGATGGGCACATGCCAAGTTCTTGCACACGATGACAAATTAATGAATTTGAATCATCCTCAAGACTGGCCTAAACGGCGACAATATTTTCTTCAGGGCGCACTCTACGCAAACCCGTTGGTGGATGGGAGTCCAAAAGAGTAAATTGAGAGCAAAATTTTTCAATTGTGTTGAAATGGTCGTCTCAGTTGGCCGATGATGTATGTCGTAAATTGGGCGAAGCGCTTTGTGGATATTATTAACTGAACACTGATTTTAGAAATAAATTTCCACAATTTGTAGACGCTGCTCGGCTGTAAGTTCTTGCATTATAAAATGTCAAACAATACTGAATAAAATAGCGGTATGTATCATGTCAGTTTCTCTCTTTTAAAAAGAAAGGTAGGCTTTCTAAAAGATAGTAGATTGTAAGACGGAAGTCTAGGAACAATTCTCGTCTTAATTTTTTAGTCATGATTCGCTGACATGTACTATTGTGGCATTAAGAAACGCATGCACTTGAAATTTTTCCGCGTAATTGTGATTTTTTTTTCAAAACGCAACCGTATTTTATATTGCAATTTAATCGCGATATAAAAGTCATATTGACATTCCGCAATTAAGTGTTGTCCAAAAAACCCAAACAATTGCTTTAATAGGAGAAGGATGATCAGCCAGACGATTAATTGTAAGATTTAAAATATTAAGTTTTTTAAAATTATACAAATGTCCCGTATCGTTATGTTCAAATTTTAGGAGTGTAAAGTAGACTTCATTTCAAGTAACAAAAACGCAAAACTTGTATATCCATTTTATTTGTTTCAAAGTTACAGATCTATGAATGTGATTGTCAGATCATGAAAAAAAATGTAATTCCAAAGTCAATAAAAACTGATTTTATTTAAAAAAATTCATTTAATATTTTCGAAATGTCCACCTCCTTGTTGAATGCAGGCTTGTGCCCGTAAGCCAACAGAAGAAGTACTTATCCGAATTTCATACTTGTTTTGTAGGATTTGCTCGGCAGCCAGGTGAATACGATCCAACAACTCTTATCTTGTGTTCGAAACTTGCGCGTAAACTAAATTTTTCATGTACCCCCATAAATAAAAGTTAAGGGGATTAAGATCGGGTGATCTGGGTGGCCATGCAACAGGACCACCTCGACCAATCCATCTTGGATAATTAACGTTACCCAATTTCGGACAGCAATTCCGAAATGTGGTGGTGCCCCATCCATGTGAAACCACATGTCTCGTCGAACATTCAGTGGGACATCCTCTAAAAGACCTGGCAGTTCGTCAATAAGAAATTGAAGGTATTTGTCCGCATTTAACCTCCCAGGAAGAACGACAGGACCAATCAACAAGTCATCGATTAGGGCCGCCCAAACGGTAATAGAAAATCCATGTTGAAATATAGATGGGCGTACAGCTTTGGGAGTTTCTGATGACCACCTGCGCAGGTTTCTCAGATTTGTAACACCACTTCTCGTGAACGTAGATTCATCTGTCCAGAGGACTGTTCTGCAGAAATTAAAATGAAGCCGTGACTTAATATTCAAGTAGAATAAACTAGACGAGTATAGTGGTTTGCCTCAAGCAAACCGTGTCCCCTGCGATAGTGATATGGATATAAGCCCTCACGCTTTAAAATTCGCCAAACTGTCGTTCGTGGCACTCCTAGTTGTCTACCGATTCTATGTACACTGAGAGTTGGATCCCTTGTAACAATAGTTACTGCTTCTTCCTCTAAGTCTGCTGGAAAATTTACTCCTCGGTCGAAAAGATAATTACGCAGTCCGCATTCCCGAAATTGTCTGTGTACATCCAGAAACGTTTTGTAGTGAGGAATGCGCCTATAGGGAAACCGATTTCGGCATTCAATAACTGCTTGACGTGCACTGCCGTTACAGAAGCCATACACAAAATGCACTCTTGAGAAGAAAATCGGTAATCGGCATTTTGAATAAAGAAAACGTGTCCACTCAATAATAAGCTGTTGTATGAACTGAAACGTACTGTAATCCTTTATTAAAAAATGCAACATTAACAGTCATCTGAACATTTGTTTATTGTATGATATTCATGGTTCAGCACTTACGAAATAAGTAAGAACCTTCTTTATCATAAATCAATTTCCAGTACTCTTTTTTGTAGATCTCCAAGAAATTACTGTATGCACTACGACACGTGTTTATTTATTTTAGGATAACATTTTATTATGCGACGTTAACAATCACAGGCCTGTTATTGAATCGTATAACTTTTTTTAAATAAAATCAGTTTGTATTGACTTTAGGATTATATTTTTTTCATGCTCAATCAATGACAATCACATTCATAGATCTGTAACTTTGAAACAAATAAAAATGGATATACAAGTATTGCGTTTTTGTTACTTGAAATGAAGTCTACTTTACACTCCTAAAATTTGAACATAACGATATGGGACACTTGTATATGCTATATACTTATATTAGAAATATAGATTATGGTAATTTATATGAATTTTCGTTTAACGTTTTGAAAAATTGAAAACTGACATTTGTCAAAATTTACATTATTAAAATATTGCAAAATCTAGCCTAAAGCCGTGTGTCCACTACCAAGTTTTCTTGCGGAAGTTGCTTCCAGAAGTGACTTCCAGAAGTTTTCATCGTGTAAACACGTATTAGAAGTCGACTTCCAGAAGTCACGGCTTGCAGAAGTTACTTGCAGCAATTATGTGGAAACACGTGCTTGTTGCTTGCTGGAAGTAACTTGAACGACTTGCTGTGAACTGCAAGTGTTTTGAAGACTTGCAGAAGAAGTCGGGTAAACGGTTTGTGGTATTCTCTTTTGTTTTCAGTTTTGTTTTGTTTTTTTTTTTGAGATCTTTTCCAAATTTATAAAAATGGACAAAAATAAATTCGTTTGGAGTAGTGAAAAAACACATTTGGTAATTGAAAAACATGAAAGTTATCCTGAATTATGGGACACGTCCTCAACGGACTATAAGAATAAAATTAAAAAACAAAACGCTTTAAAGGCAATAGCCAATGTTATAGACGCGTCCGAAGAAGAGGTCAAAAGGAAATTGCACAACCTCCGAACGCAGTTTGGTCAAGAAGTAAACAAAGAAAGGAAAAAAAAGTGGCCAAAGTGCTGAAGATGTATATGTTAGCAAGTTGGAGTTTTATAATGACATGAAATACATGACGTCATCAGATAAAAGTATTCAAAATCATCATTAGACATTCTCAGGAAATTTTTCAGCTGCATGGAATCTTTGGTCCGCAATTCTTCAAGTAATGTATTTTGGAAACTTAAATCTACGCGCCGCAGCACCCAATTTCTCATCCAAACACATCTTTTTGTTTCTTTTTTTTTAATTTGTTGTTTCTTTTTAATTAAATATGCTGCGATGGCAGCTGCCAATCTTACTTTGCCACAAGACATATTTTTATACTGTCATTCGTAAAAAAAGCAAACCTACTGCAAGCTGTACTCACATTGTGTGGAAACACGTCTTCAATTTCTTGCAGCAAGTTCGTCGTAATAACTTCTACAAACTACTTATGGAAGCAGACTTCCGCAAGTTTCGGTTTGACTGGAAACACTTCAGCAAATACTTGCAGAAGTTCTTCCGCAAGTGACTTGCTAGTGGACACAAGCCTTAAGAGTTGTACGAGTTTTTTAATGCCGCAATTGTACCATCGGGAGCATCGAAATTAGAACGATAACATTTTCTATTGTATAATAAACTTTTATACAGTCGTTATTGGTGGTGATAAAGTTGACATATTAATAACATGCATTTAAGCGGTAATGTCCTCTTAAAAAAAAAACAAAAATGGTGCATCTTGTGATTATACAGAAAAAAAAAACTTATAAGATGTGTATAGGAGTCGTTCAATTTTCCAAGCTCCCGGTAGTACCATATCCGATTCCAACTTTATCGCAGATATCAAGGATAGTCCGACGACTGTCTTCATGAATGAGACGTTAAACTGTTGCGATATTTTCGGGCGCGGTAGACGTCAAAGATCTCGCTATTCGTTCGTTGTCATTAATGGACGTTCTACTGGTCTTAAGACGCGCAAAACACTTAAAAGTTTATGTTCGGCTCATTGCTTGTTCACCGACTCCTTACTCAATTATTTTATATGTTTCAGTGGCGGTCGTTTCGAACTTAAAACAAAATTTAATGAACGCGCGTTGGTCATGTTTTTCATCTATTATAATGATCGTGGCAGGACACAATTAATTACCACTTTACCCAATCGCACGTAGACAAGCGAAAACTGCGCCGATTACGCCGGTATTATTTTGGGTTCTCGTGCTATAGCCTCAGTCAAAGAATATCTGGATCGCACCTTGTATAAATATTTTCTTTCAATTTTCAATTGGTTCATTCAAAGGTTTTTGCAGACATTTTTCTTTCAATTCTTTTTTTTCGTTTCATTTTGTTCAATTCCGCTAATATTCAAAAAGATTTCATGCTACTTTTTGTCCATATTAATGTGTAAGTATAAACAATGAATTTCAATTTATTAAGTTGTCATTAACATAACATAATATACCTTTTTGGTATTCCGAAACACTATTTAGAAATGAATAAATGCTATTTACATAAAAGATAGTTTGAATTAAAATAAGTGTTTTTGGTACTTTGAAAGACAAACGAATAAACATTGAGAACGAGTGCCAGTATGATGATAAAAACAAATGGTATTAAAAACACGAGAAACTCTGGTAAAAACATCGTTGTGAGAATCCTCGCCATGCGGGCATTTTGCTTGCGCTTTTTGATTACTTTTGTGACAAAAAAAAAAGATTTACTGGGAACAAAGGAGTAGTAATATTCACCCAGTGGAATTTCAAAAATTAATATTTGACCAATGAAGTTGAATTTAAGGCGCATTATGTCACATTAATTCTGAATATATGAGGGGGTATTAATATATACTTAGCCTACTATTGAAACAATTTAAAATTAGTAAAATTAGAACATTTTATTATTCAATGTAGTCTCCTCTTAAATTAATACACTTAATATAGCGATTCTGTAACGCCTTTAACCCATCTAAAAAAACGATTCTTCTTGGTCTGCCTTCCACAGCTTCTATTATCTCTTCGTTACAAAAAAGTTGACGTCCTTTTTAACTTTTTTTCAATTGAGGGAACAGATAATAGTGTGAGGGGGCTAAGGGCGGGTGTTTCAGTAATTCGAACTCTAAATCCCGAATTGTATGCATGGTAATGCGCGATTTGTGTCCAGTATTGTCCTGCAAAACAACACACCTTTCGCTAACATGCCACGTCTTGTTTCCTTAATTTTCTCTCTCAGGGTGATTAGTAATTTATAATAAGAATCTCCAGTGATGGTCTGACCCTTTTTTAGGTAATCGATCATAATTATTTCACGAATATCCCAACAAACTGAAGCGAGGACTTTTCCAGCGGATTTTCGAATTCGAAACTTCTTAGGCGTTGGAGAACCATGATGCTTCCACTCCATCGATTACTGTTTTGTGTGTGGATCGAAAAATGGACCCATGTTTGATCCATAGACACAAGACGATTCAAACAATCTGGATCTTCTTCAAAACAGCCACAGATTGACCGTGATGCTTTCACTCTTGCTCGTTTGTGTTCGGCGTTCAAGCATTTAGGAATCCATTTTGCAGGAATTTTTTTTCATAACTAAATCGACGTGAACTATATGATGGACGTGTTCATATGGAATCTTTAGTGCCTCAGCTATATGTTTCAGTCCAATTCGACGGTCTGATAATATCATGTCAATATTTTCGGGGGTGGACACCGAAATCGATCTTCGTTTCTCATCTTCAACGGAAAGTTTTCCTCTTTTGAATGAAGCAATCCAATTTTTGACAGTCGCATTTGATGGGCATTGATCGCCAAGTGTATTAAGCATATATTCGTAAATTTCCTTACCTCTTAACCTCTTCAAATACAAGTATTTGATGATGCCTCGATACTCCAATTTATCGATTTTCACATTTGCATTTCATTCAAAATTTATTGCACAGCAATAACTTGAACTTCTTGACATAAGATTTTCGAGTGACACTTTTAAAATGTCATTATTTCATGCAATTATAACAAGATTTGGTTTTGTTCATGCAAAATAGCCTGGGCTAACTAGATATCAATATCACCTTGTAGAATACGTCCTTTGCACGAAAAAAAAAATCGAATTTCGAAACCTATTTCCAATTTTTCTGAGCTTTCTAAAAAGCAATCTTTCGGAAGCTTGTCAAAGTAGCCATTCGCTACGACTATCACTTCATCTGCCGTGAATCTCTTTCCACCAAGCCATTTCTTCAACTTTGGGAAGAAGAAAAATCACTGGCAAAGAAGGTTGATAAGGCAGCAGGTAGCCTCTACGTAGGTAACCCTGCTTTGCAAATAATTTGGCTACATTTTTTAAGTTTCATCCTTTAGTTGGCAACGATGAAAATTTGAGTTATTTGTCAAATACTTTGTTGCAAGCAGCTCTTCAAATCAAACGTGTTTTAAGTTTGTATTGAAATGAATAATGCTAAGAAACACGTCGTTATTAAATTTCTTTACATGAAAGATTTAAATAACGAAGGAATATAGGAAGAGATGTTAAATATTTTGGATGCCTGTAGTCCATCGTATGCAGTGATAAAAAACTGGGTAGCTTAGTTCAAACGCGCTAGTATGAATGTCAAGGATAAACACCGATCGGGACGGCCTAAGTGTCACTACTCTAGAAATTTTCACTAAAATACAGGATATGGTGATAAAATCCGACGGCCCTAAATAAGTGAAATACCCAATTCCGTTGCGCATTTCAAAAGAGCGGGTATGCAATATTGTCACCCAAGAATTAGGGATGAAAAACCTGTCGGCGAGGTGGGTGCTGCGTTTAGTCACAATAGAGAAAAAACGTGTGAAAGTACAATTGTCAGAAGAATGTCTGACCGTTTTCAGCAAAATCCGTCTGACTTTATGCCGCGATTTATTACCGCCGATAGACCCATGTTTGTCTACTATTATACCCCCCAAACAAAACTTCGGGCTAAATAGAGGGCAGAACTTGGCTGTTCGACGTCAAGGAAAGCCATGGTTACGAAGTCCGCTGGTAAGGTAATGGCATCAGTTTTTTGGAATGCAAAAGGAATCCTGATGTTTAATTACCTTCTAAAGGGACAAACGATAAACGGGGAATATTACGTTAATCTTTTGGATAAGTTGCACCAAAAATCTTGAGAAAAAGACCTGGTTTAACGTGCAAAAGATTATCTTTCGGTATTGTTCCAATGGTTAAAATTCACTGAACTATAATTTGCTTCCGCACCCACCGTATTCCATCGATTTAGTTGTCTCGGATTATCAGCTATTTCCGAGGCTTTAAGCATTTTTAGATGGACAGAGGTTTTCCCATGGACGAGGACGACAACAATCACAATCACACCGTAGACGGCTATTTTGCTGGGCATGGAGAAAATATCTTTCGCGATGGGAGAAAGGCATTGTAATATCGTTGGAAAAAGTGTATTGAACGTTTAGAGAATTACGTTGAAAAATAATAGTATATTATGGAACAAGTGGTTGAAATAAAATTTCAACGTTGAGAGTGGTTTTTTCAACGAGCGACAGCGAGTGAAAAAAGTAACGCGAGACGTTGAAATTGTATCCGCCATGCAACTCATGGCGGATACAATTTCAACGTCTCGCGTTACTTTTCTTCTACATTTCTTCTATGAATTTTTAAAATAAACATTAATAAACCATTTTTTATTATTACTATAATATATACTATACTATAATATATACTATAATAAAACAATTTGTGCAATTTATATATTTATCGAAGTATTTGTATTCATTTGACAGGACCCATCAGGCATAACTGAATTTGAGGTCGAGCTTATTTATTGTTTATCTGTAAATAACTTGGTCGCTATATATTTTCTTACATATAAAGATTCATCGATGTAGCTTTCAGCTATAACCGACGATTTCCATCCGGCGTGTCTTTTCAACATAGTATAAAATAATAAACGCAGTTCAAAGGAGATATCAAAAGTAATATTACAATTATTATTTAATGTTTTAATATAATTGAAAAAAACACAATATTAAACTCGTGAGAAATGACCATTTTCATTCTGATGAATTATTCCACTCGCCTTCAGTTCGTTTTAATCCTCATGGAAATGGCTAACTTTCTCACTCGTTGAATAATATAACAGGTGTCCGCCGGGGAGGTATACTACTTTGTTATGCCGCCATTTTGGTAAATATTAGTTTTGACAGTTCTTATTTTTCAGTCGTTGAGACGTGTAAAATGTATTATGGATAAATATTCGATAAACTAACGTGTTTTAATTGTTAAAATATTTTATGCAAATCAATCATTGGTTTCTCTAACGATAAGGAAGTTACGTGTACTTTTTGGGAGAAATAACGTACCAACAAATTGTACTATTTATCGTGCAATGAATGATTTTGAAAAAAGAGGGTCTGTAGGTGATAGGTTCAAGCGTGGACTACAACGGACTGCAAGATTTCCTGAGAACATTACTGCTGACTTCAATTTGACACCGTGCTAAGAAATTTGGTTTACGAAAAACAACTTTGGCCACAATTATGCACAAGGATTTAAAATTGTTTCCATTTAAGATTTAATTAACACAACAGCTTCTTCCACAAGACCCTTACGCCGCCATACATATGCCAATAGGATGTTACAGCTTGCCTTTGACAACCCTCATTTTCATGAAAAACGCATAATGAGTAACGAGGCGCATTTTCATTTGAATGGATATGTGAATACACAGAATAGTCGGTTCTGGGCAATGGAAAGCCCACAAATTATTCATGAGTCGCTCTTACATCCATTAAAAGTGACAGTCTGGCGTGTAGTTTGGTCAGGAGGAATCATTGGACCTTACTTTTTTTTAATGAAAACCGCTTAACGGTAACTGGCGAACGATATTGTGACCAGTAGCGGCTTTCTTGATGCATTAAGTCAAGCACTGATTTACCTTAAATTTCTGTTCAATTAATGAATATTTTATTCCATGTTTCTTAAATTTTTCGCTCGGAAAATAAGTTAACGCTAATTTCTTTCGTATAAGAGAAATAGTAATATTTATATTAATAATATTACAATAAAAAACTATTATTAATATTTTCATATTTTAAACGAGAGTGGAACGCTCCTTCCATAAGCAAAACGACAAACTCGACAAATTGAATCAATTCACTATTCGCCGCAACTTGATTCTCCTGTTTCTCCATGATGACACGTAAATCTTAAGCGAGAGCGAATCGCTACGTGGTCCCAGTGAAGCAACACAGTACGTTGCTTCACTCGTTCAGTCTGCGTCTGACACTCGTTCGGTCTGTATCTGTAAGGTATTTCTAGACGTGTTTTGCATTATCGTGTAAAATGCCATTACCACTGTTCGATCCCGTGCGTGTTTTATTGGAAAACCCTTTTTCGTTCTGGCATGAAGAAGATAAAAAACTTTTTAAAAAGTGAAAAACCTGCGCCCGATTTGGATGTTAATAAAGTAAGCAGTAGTTTGGATGTTATCAAAATTTGTCGCCTTAAGGAATAAAAGAATTGAACTTATGTTCAAGAAATAGTACCACCTGTAATTTCACAAATGGTAAGTTTTAACCGTAACCACTTTTTATTTCTTTTTTAATCTTGACTACATACACATTAATTTTTCGAAGAAGGGAGGGGGGAGATGGATTTTACCGACATTGCGTCACCTGTTATTGAACTCACGCGACGCCACCGATTGTGACATGATTGAAAACTTTTTGACGCCCGACCTGCATACTACGGGCTTAATTAACATCTGATTTAAGCAAAACGGTGCCACATCGCCTTCAGCTAGAATTAAGAAGTTATCTCAGAAAATGGTGATGTTGAATGGCATCCACGGCCGGATTTGACTGCTCTAAACATCGTTTTGCGGGGATATCAGAAGAGCAAGGTGTATGTAAACAAAGCAGAAACCCCTTAGAACAAAATATTCGTGATGAAATTAATGAAATACGGGTTGAAATGTGTCAAAATGTAATGAAAAATGTGCTCAAAACAGCCCGCATTTGTGATGTATAATTGCTAACATTTAATAAATCATTTAACAACATTAAATCCATTCTCTTTCATTTAACCAACTTATGATCAAACAAAGTAATATACCTTCCCGGCGGACAATTTGTACTGTTAACATAGGAAATAATTTTTCGCCATAATAACACAAAAACAGCAAATAGCTTACTTTAAACGATTCTAAACATTTCTGAGAGATTTAGGAGGTGAAAAATTTTAACAATAGGCTGCTAGCTAAAACATGGCCGAAGTCAGCAATATATTCATCATGGTAAAAGTATTGCCAACATTTGAAAAGTCGCTCCTATCGAATCACCCTTGTATATAAAATCACACTACTTTCTCCTCACTGACTATTTTTACCGTAAAACTAGAGATTTTTCCAATTCCATAAAATGCATCTCCACTTGAATTATTAAAGGACAAACTTTTAAACTCAATATAAACTTTAGATTGACAGGCGTGTAAGATTAACCGTAGTTACAAATTGTAGTTAAAACTTTTTAAGAAATGCGAATCTATATTTATTTTTCGTGTTCTTTAAAGGCTGAATAAACCTCTGTCATCCTTAATTACTTATTGTAAAATACAGACTTTGAAACTAAATAAACTAAAATTAATTTATATTAAAAGTACATTAATTCTACTTTCTACTACATATCTAGAATTAGTGATAATACTTACTGGTTTATTATCTCCGGGTCCCAAAAGAGGGGAATGTGCCTGAAACAATAAATCAACATTTAGAATCATAGTAGAACTATTATTTTCAATTTCATCTAATGCAAAGGTTACATTAAAATGAATCGATGTCAAGTCATCTAATGCGGTCACGAACCTCATTTATTTTGGGCGACAAAATTGAAATAAGTACACATACTTAAAGTAGTTGCTTAAAGTAGATATGCATATAAAGTTTGAAACTAAACGGTTCATACTCGTGTATGCACGTATATTAAACCGTCTTCCCGGCGTATTATTAATGGTTGTTCCTAAGTTTCTCTACTTAGAAATTAGCGTCAAGTATTATGTAAAATAACGAAATACGAAGGCTGCTGATAATATGTCTTGAAGCAATATAAGAAAACATAAAATTTAGTAAACGACTTTATTGTTAAACAACTAATTGAATGAGGAAATACATGTTGAAATTTCATTGCAATAATCAATATCACGATGTTCTAAGTTTCTAAAAGATTATGTAGGCACTAGATATTGCTGTGTATTCGGCTTGTTGGGGAAAACGCGAAATTGACTGTTCAATGAAAAATTATGCAAGTATACATTTTTCACAGACTCTGTTTGTGTGCTTATCTCAGGGTGTCTACTGAGTATCGATACAAGGCCCTAGCATCATACAGGATGATAAAAAATTGGAGCTTTATTTTTAACTGAAAATAGTACACACAAAATAATGCCAAATGAAAAAAAATGTGATAAAAGTTGTAAAGTAACAGATATTCACACTTATGCGAGCAACACAGGAACACTAATAAACTCATTTCAATTGAATGGAGAATTTCACAGCAATGTTTCGCCACACTGTGGCCTTTTTTACTATATGTTTCCAATATACTTAATGAGATTCTTATTATTAGATTTTCTGGTTTAATTTATCTTTAATTTATCCCATAATGAAACCCAAAAAGGTAATAATTAAACATATCAGAAAAAGCAGACCATTACCAAAAAATCTAATAACGAATCAATTTCATTTAAAACTAATAAGTCCATACTGAAACCCATTAAGAATAACAAAGATAAAACGTAGAAAAAATGGAAGTCAGGTGTTTATAAGTTACCTTGTGGGGAATGTAAAAAAGTCTACATAGGGTAGACAGGTAGGACTTTTGAAGCCAGAATGAAGGAACATGAATTATGTTAGAAGGATAAAAACAGACTCTAGCTTCTCCAACCACTGCTTAGAATTTAATCAAAAACTTAATAACCATATCCACATCTAACACATACAAGAGAAAAGTAGAAAAATTAACTTACTGGAAAGTTTTTAAATTAATAAATTTAGTAAAATAGATGGAATTTTAAATAATCAGTTAGACGTAAATGCCCCCACCCTATTAAATCTAAATCTGTAATACACAGCCCCTTTCCTAATAATAATTGGTTTTTTGGATTTGTATGTATATAAGCACCTATTCTGTAAACCAAATTAGTATTTATCATCACCTGATGAAGCTACAGCATGGCGAAACATATTGTACATGTAGTAGTATTCTACATGTAGTGTCTACATTATATCTTCTTGTAACTTAAGTCTTTATTGTTTCTCAAAGTAATCACTTTGACATTGATATACTTCTACATATGCTCGAACCAACTTTTTGCCACTGATGCTTCGGAATGCAGATAGATGTTTCAGGCTACGAAAATTGCTTAGAGGTAGTTTACTTTTGATGTTTGGGAACATATAGAAATTGCAAGGTGTATACTGGCAATAAGCCATTAATTTAACATTTTTATGGGCTAAAATACAAAATTTGACGTCCTAAGAACTTGCGTTGACATGATGAAGAAGGTTTGCCGATTCCAATTATTTCTTTTTATTTCATTGATGAGTTCCGGCAAAAAAAGAATAATGGTATACCAATCAAGATTCATGTTTCTTCGATTCTCTAAAGTTGTAGTTGCTACACGCCCAGTAAAACCGAAGAAAGAAGCGATTGTTTGCTTTGCAGCACTGCTTGAATGAACAATTTTTGCAGGTTTTGACTCGTTTTGAAAGGCCTAAATGGTGGATTGTTGTTTAATTTTTTTGCACCATTTGATCGCCCTTGTTTTTTAATTTGTGTTATATTATGTGCAGTCCAACGAATGTAATGTCCAACAAGTCCTTAGGAAAAAGGTTCTAATCTTTCCACTATGGTCCACAGATGGGGGTTGAAATGTTCGTTGAGATAATTCGCGTACAATCCACTCACAGAAGCAATTATTTTTTCACCCTAACCATATTAAGTAAATCATCAAAGTAAATACACTGCAGGAAAACATTCATTGGCACACGCCGTATATTGAATGCGTAAAAATACACGCATAATTTTAAGGGTGCATAAAGATTTTTCCTAGATGAGTTTATACAGCGAATTAGGGGCTTGGAAAGGTGCAAATTTCTTTCGGCGCGGAGACAGAAATAGGTGGTGGAAACCGACCGTTTTTACTGTAGCGTGAGGAGGTATGCAGTGATATGGAAGGCCATACGCGTTACCTGAGGGAGTTTGAGCGAGGAATAGTGGTGGGTTTGCTCTTGGCGGGTGTATACTTCAGCGAGATAGCGCTCTGTCTGAAGCGGTCGTTAGGGACTGTGCAATGGCCACGGCGAGAATGGAATGAGGAAGGTCGGACGCACTTTTAACCGTGACCGCAATAGCTCCGCGCGACTACGACATGCGAGGACTGTGCTCAGCGCTGTAGCGTCGCGTACGTAACTTGGAGCCGTTTGGCCAGCAGCAAGGGAAGGTGTGCTCACAACACGAACTACACGGGGCGTTTGCTCGAGAGTGAATTGCGAGCGCGCCGTGCGTTGCAGTGGATTCCACTGACCCTCGAGCACCGCCGTACACGGCGCGAGTGGTTCGATGTTAGACATCGATGGGTCGCCGAGTGGAAGCATATTTAGTTTTCTTGTTTTCCGACGAATCAAGATTCGGTGAACCGCATATTATGATTCGTCGGGGACCTAGTGAGCGTCTATCTGAGCAGTGAATACAACCACGCTTAGTCCATCGCCAGCAGGGTATTATGGTATGGCGTGCGATTATACATGGTAGACGTACACGTCTGCTGCTTCTTCGGCCAACAGATGCGGTATCCAACGAGAAACTAATTTTTTTACACACTTCTTCATGCGAAAATCGCCAATAATGCTTCAATTTCGCGATATGTCACATGTCGATCTTCGTTGATGAGCTTACGCACAGCATCGGCGTTTTCCTGAGTGCCGTTTTTGGTGCACCTGCTCTTGGATCGTCGCTAAGACTAATCCGTCCACGTTTAAATTCTCCATACCAACTAGAAATTGTTTCTAGAATTGAAACTGTTTCATTACCGAAAACAAAAACCAACTCGGTGGGGCATTCTTGTTGACATAATTGAAGAGTGGAATTACCAAAGGCACTAAGTGCCAAAATCTGAGTTTTGTAGATATTTACTTAAAAAGGTTGTAAGTCCCATCGCCAATGTACGAGCAAGGGTTGTAAGTGTAATTTTATTTCTAAGCTTTAGTAAAGTAAAACTAGATGGCGCTCAGCACTATGTCCTGGAAGTTTTTATTTTGAAAGGGTATAGTTCCAAAGTCGGGTTGAATGTGTAAGCGTGCTTCTTTGTTTTTAAACGTTTATTGGACAAGAAATTGCAGTGTAAACATGGAAGTTGTGCAAGAAAAGACTAAAGGAAGGTTTATAGAACAGCAGAGAATGAAAAAGAATGCTGGGAAGGCATATGTTAATAGTAAGAAGAGAGAAATTCGTCCGAAAAATCCACCTAATCAAGAGGTAAGAAATTTTAGGTTATGGCGGTAGTTTAAGATTATTATGCAAATAGATAGTGACTCCTCGTCCGTTGAACGAGCGGCGTATTTAGGTTTGCTGTAAAGTTAAACGGACGGTGAGTGATAAACGTAAATGTAAAAATATTTTATTGACCTTCACCTAAATATTTGCGTATCTCTTTCAGGAATCGTGTAAGTGTCATTTTGACTGCAAAAAAATAACGTACGAACGAAAGCTTCAACTATTTGAGAGATTTTATGCTGAAAATTACAAAACGCAAGGGACGTATCTGATGGGCCTAATAAATTTAGTGAGAATAAAAAGACGTCGCCATGGAAATTATGAAACTGCCGCAGATAGCAAAAGGCAAATTTCCATATCCTACACACTTCCAGATCAAGATGGAAATTTTGTGCATGTATGCAGAGAGACATTTATGAATGTTTTTGATTGTACTCAGAAGCGTTTGGTTGGTTTAATAAATAAGAAAAAAATGGGAGATACCACATTTACTGATAGGCGTTCTAACAATAAGCTAAGCAAGTTCACGGAAAACGACCGCCAACTGATCCATCAACATATAAACTCCATCCCTAGAGATGTTTCACACTATTCACGTGCAAAATCGGAAAAGCAATATCTCAGTCCTGATTTAAATATTCATCGACTTTATAAAGCATTTTTGGCGAAAAACAAAGAATCTTCTGTAAGTTATAAGTTTTATAGAGGTGTGTTTAAGAAGGATTTCCCGAATCTAAGCTTTCATCGTCCTAGAGTCGATACATGTCATACCTGCGATAGGTTAAATTGTGAGGCAAAGTAAACTTCTAGTGCTGGCTGCAGTGCGAAACAACAACTCAACCTTCACCACCGAAAAGTACAACAAAGTCTGGAATATATGAAGAACCAAACCGCAAATTCACAACTTCCTGGTAGTGACAAATGCTGCATTTCGTTTGATCTCCAACAAGTTTTATTTGTTCCTATGTTGACACATTCAGATATGTTTTATCTGTCTCAACTATCTTGTTACAACCTGGGAATACATTTGTCGGACTCTAACCATGCTTTTATGGGTATGTGGCATGAAGGTGTTAGTGGACGTGGAGGCAATGAGGTAGCATCTACCCTCCTCAAACTTTTAAATTCCGGTGTCACACCAAAAAAACATTTGCTACTATGGAGTGACAACTGTGCGGGGCAGAACAAGAACAGAATGGTAATATTTGTTTTAGTGTTCCTTGCTCTTCATAAAGTTTTTGAGACAATAGAGTCTAACTTTCTAATAAGTGGTCACAGTTTTATGGCTTGTGACCGAGACTTCGCTCTCATCGAAAAAAGAAAGCGTGTTATGAAGGCAATGGTGCCAAATGATTTGCAGAATGTAATAACTTCCGCAAAATATGATCCGCCATTCGAAGTTATTGACATGTCTGTAAACGGATTTTGTAAGGCAGTAAGAATAAAGATTGATTATAAAAATCCAACACTACTTCATATAAAAGAAGCTTTCTCCGAGTTAGAAGCCTGGAAAAAAATCAATGTATTGAAGAAAGGAAAAACCACGGAAGATCTAAGATCAGCAGAAATAAAACCTTTACCACCTGAGAATAAGATTACCGCTAATAAAAAAAATCTCTATCGTCCATGATTCCTTGCCTGGAAAATCCTGAACACAAAATATTTTATAGAGAACTTCTTAATTTAGACGAAGAAAGCTTGGGGCCAAGCAGCAGCTCAACTCACCTTTAATTAGTACTTATAACCTTTAGGTTGTGAGGTACTTAAGACAAAATTTTGGTTTTTGCTTATAACCTTTGTAGGAATCATAGTTTGGCACTTATGCTCTTTCAGTTTTAGTTCTAAACAAACTTCAATATTTTATTTTTTTGATAGAAACATTAAGTTTGTGTTCTACCAGTTACTATTTCTAGATGCTAGGAATCGTTTTAAAATGTTTATAATAGAAAAAATAAAAAAATTTTGCTTTCTAAAGTTGTTCTCTTAATTATCTCTGAATTATGAATATGGCACTTAGTGGCCTTTGGTACTTCCACTCTTCAATTGTCTTCGAAAATTATAAAAAATTATTGCGACTAACTTGTCAACTTTGACAGTTCGTTGTAGCTACAACACTATACGTATCGCACTGAAGCTTTGGATTTATGTTAACTAAAGATGGAGGTTAGTTTTTAGTACTGACAATTGATTAGTGGCGCCCTCTAAGTCCCAGTATGCAAAACATAAAAGACATCCCTCGTAGTTATTTATATGATGATTTATATGATTTATATGATGATGAAAAATCTCTATCGTCCATGATTCCTTGCCTGGAAAATCCTGAACACAAAATATTTTATAGAGAACTTCTTAATTTAGACGAAGAAAGCTTGGGGCCAAGCAGCAGCTCAACTCACCTTTAATTAGTACTTATAACCTTTAGGTTGTGAGGTACTTAAGACAAAATTTTGGTTTTTGCTTATAACCTTTGTAGGAATCATAGTTTGGCACTTATGCTCTTTCAGTTTTAGTTCTAAACAAACTTCAATATTTTATTTTTTTGATAGAAACATTAAGTTTGTGTTCTACCAGTTACTATTTCTAGATGCTAGGAATCGTTTTAAAATGTTTATAATAGAAAAAATAAAAAAATTTTGCTTTCTAAAGTTGTTCTCTTAATTATCTCTGAATTATGAATATGGCACTTAGTGGCCTTTGGTACTTCCACTCTTCAATTGTCTTCGAAAATTATAAAAAATTATTGCGACTAACTTGTCAACTTTGACAGTTCGTTGTAGCTACAACACTATACGTATCGTACTGAAGCTTTGGATTTATGTTAACTAAAGATGGAGGTTAGTTTTTAGTACTGACAATTGATTAGTGGCGCCCTCTAAGTCCCAGTATGCAAAACATAAAAGACATCCCTCGTAGTTATTTATATGATTCAGAATATTCGAAACAAAACAAAAACAGAGACAAAACTTTCCTCAAATTTTTGCCTCTTCCGCTGGCATCGTATCGATAAACATTTCATTTCAACGCTTGAATTCACGTCAAATAGTGCATCCATTGGCATATATTTCATTTATCAATAGCGCGCGTGAGAAGCCCTTAAACGTTTCATTTATATTCGAGATGAAATCGACAACTCAAGAGAGTTTGTGTTCTACATTCACCCTCGTCTTATCCGAGACGAAACGTATTCGGCCGCAAGTGTCAAAGCAAATCCGATTTGCGCCTCCGTGAGCGCCTCCGTGTAAGCAGAACGATGTGTTCTTCCTTTTGTTGAGATTACACACAGACACACCTCAATTCAAGACACTTGCGTACATTTCCACGCGAGGTTTTACGATCCGCGTTTAAATCCGTTGATATTCTGTTTCTATAGAAAATACGTATGGAAATTCAAGGAACAGCGCACAAAGTTTAACGTAAAATTTGATCCTCCAAAATATGGGTATTTTTAGTAGATATTTAGACAGTAAGCAGAACAGATTGCGATAAATATTTGCTATAAAAGCCATGATACAATTCTTGGCATATTTCCCAATAGACGTTGATTAGTTTTGATTTTCTTTTGGTTTAAATTTTATAATAAAATATTGATTTTTTAGTAATATTTATATCACTCGTAATCTGTACATACTTATAGCATACCTATTCTCCTAAAGCCAAGAGTGGTTATTCAAAATATGTATTAAAGAAATCGAGGAAAAAAACGGGAAAAAAACAAAAGGGAAATTTTTACAAAACCACGGAGCGTGGTCTTGCAAATTTCGTATTAAAAACGTATTACCTCCACTGCGTAGAGGTGGTCCGACTCAAAAGACTACAGTAGGCGAGGCAACATGAAAACTGGACAATAGAACAATGCGCAAATATTCCATGGACAGATAAAGACGAATTTTGTGTTCGGTCAACGAAGAAGCATATTCGTAAGACGATCTACTAATGAAAAAAACGCTTCGCGAATGTATTGTACCAACAATGAAACACTACGACTGCTTCGTTTTGTTTAAGGCTGATTTTCCCCATTTAAAAACCAGGAACGTTACCAAGAATTCGAGGAATAATGAGAAATTATTATCGTTAATTTTCGCAATAGTGTTATTCCGTCTGGTTTACAGTAATCCCTTAACATTCGCGAGGGTTACGTTCCAGAAAAACGTCGCAAATGTCGAATTCGCGAATGTTGAGTCCATCTTTCTGTGTAAGTGTGAGGTTACATTCCATAATGGTAAATAAAGATACAAAACATATGTGATTTGTTTTACGGTTTAATAATAATATGTATGTATATATGTTATTTTTTCATTACACAACTTTTTTAAACTTATATTTTAATCTACATCTGTGTGTAATTATAGTTTAGTTAATTGTTGCTTGTTGAAGGCAGAAAATAACGAGTAATCTGGGATTGCTTGGCCGAATGTGTCTGTAACTTTTCTAGTTCGACGTAAGGGGCCATCGTAGCCTTGATTTCTCTCTTAAACTTCAAACTTTGAACAAGGAACGGATCAAATTCAAGAGCCTTTTCAACAAGTTGTTGTAAGATTAAAATTTCTCTTAGGTGTTTCGACGAGAACTTCTTGTCTAAACCCATATTAAAGAAAAGATAAAGAAATGAAATGCCGTAACGTTTGCCTGAGATTTTATCCTCCTCCTTTTCGTCTTCACCATTTTCGAAGTCCTGTTGTTTGTCTTCCATCATCTCCAATAGCTCTTCTTCGGTTAGCCCGTTTCCGTGAGATTCTATTAGGTCATGAATTTCATCTTGCTTGATATCCGCAAATCCATCACCCCCTATGGGCAAGTTGATGGGCAAGTTCGATGATCTCTTCTTCTTGATTTGTTATGGGCGGAAGGTGGTTCTCTTTAACAACCACTTCTGGCCAAAGATGCTTCTAATATGCATTGATAGAGCTTGTCTTCAACTCTCTCAGTGAGGCGTCGATATCTGCGATGCAATCCGCTTTGTTAAATTTTTTCCGACTGGAAATT
Source organism: Melolontha melolontha (assembly GCA_935421215.2). NCBI lineage: Eukaryota > Metazoa > Arthropoda > Insecta > Coleoptera > Scarabaeidae > Melolontha > Melolontha melolontha. The sequence goes on along the minus strand of OW285243.1, from coordinate 75,608,916 downwards.
ACTGTTTTTTCTGAATTAAGCACAATCGAATCCAAAATTCGCTTGAAACATCGCCTGGTGTAATAGGCATTAAAAGCTGCAATTATTCCATGATCCAGGGGTTGAATTAAAGACGTCGTATTTGGGGACAAAAATATCACAATAACATTAGGATGAGAGTTCCTACCAGAGTAGAGGGATGTCCAGGTGCGTTGTCGATTAGTAAAAGGACTTTGAAGTCAAGGTTTTGAGGCGGAAGATAGTTCTTTATTTCAGGGATAAAACAATCGTTAAACCACTCCTGGAATAAAACACCAATGACCCATGACTTTTTATTAGCTCGCCAAAAAATGGGTAACTGATTTTTATTTTTTCGCTTCAATATTCGCAGATTTATGGACCGATATATCATCATCGGTTTTATCTGAATATCACCTGAGGCATTTGCACACAAGAGAAGAGAAACTCGATTATTTTGCTACCTTGAAGCCTGGAGCTAAACGTTCTGTTTTAGAAAGGAAAGTCCTACTCGGCATTCTCTTCCAGAACAGTCACATCTCATCCGCATTAAACACCTTGGAATAAAATTGCTTATACCTGCAGTCAGCAAAAACAGTATTTCTATTTAGTTTTATTTTTTATTCTCTTATCTGCTAAAGCGGATGGGATGAATATACACATTATTTTTAGACGGTTTTTTTACTAGGTAGGCTTGTCATTTACTTAACACATTACATATTGCTATGAATTGTGATCTTGAAATTTGCTTATTCACAATTCACGACAAATCTATCCAGCTAGGTTACTCAGTCGGTTTAATTTCAAAAAATGGGACTGCTTTCCTCTCAGGGTTCCAATCGGAAAAGTGGTTGTCTTTTCTACAAAATTTATAATGCGCCAGTAAAAGAGTATTGACAAATGTTATAATTATATTTCTTTAAGTTACTTGTAATCTTCTTGAAGTAAGGTTAAATAATAATAATCACAATATAAAATTTAAATGAAAATTTAATACAAAAAAAAAAAAAAAAATCTTTATAAAGTATAAAGATTAATATTGCCTCATTTAACTAGAAATTTTAAAAACCTTCTTTGTTATTTATATCAAATAAGACTAAATCAATACGATAATTAACACAATAGAAAAATACAATATTCAATTCATTCAAAATAATAATATCTTTTAATAATATATTACTTACGTAAAAAATATATTCAAGACACGTGAGTAAGAAAGTGTAAAATATAACAATTACGAGATCAACAAACTCGTATAAAATATCGGTAATGAATTAACACAGCACCAACCACAATTAAATCAAAAATAAACCCGAAGTTACTTTTAAAAAGATAAAGATTTATCTTTTTATAAACACGTCTTTCTTAACTCAGAGTACACTTGTGTCTGTAAAGGTAAAATCAAGCGCGCAGGCTTAGAATATAAAACCAGTTTTTTTCAAAACACATGAATATTACAAACAATATACACTAGCGTTCAAAATAACTGTTCAAAGATAAATACATAAATTTTAATATTTTTTATAGGGAAAAGTCCACAGCAATATGTACTATAATATATCGTACCTATTCTTTACAAGTTTATTATATTTATTACATACTTCATTTTTACATTTGTTACTGTTTGTTCGCTAATAATCAAATCCAAAGGTCGCGAATGTGGAATTTGTCCGCATTTTAATTATCGCGAATGAACAAAACTCGCGAATGTCGAAACCGCGAATGTTGAGAGATTACTGTACTTTTAATTGAATAGAATTTTGTATTTATAATAATAAAACTAAGCACATGTTCGGTGTAATAAGAGTGCCGATTTATAAGCATGAACAAACTCGAAATAAGCGCTTAAATCACAAAATCTTTTGAAAATAAGCATATAATATAGCATAAAAATTAGAATAAGCATAAAAATAAAGACATTAGAAATTAATAATATTCTTTATGAATATCAAAAAACCATTAAAACTAAAGCACATAATGTTTTAAAAAGTTTTGAACAAGGAATTAACACCTACTATTCATTTTTGAATAAACCAATAACTATTTCTTTAAATTTTCAACAGAACATCCCCTACTTCTATCACTAAGCACATGAAAAACTTCGTTCGACATCTACACTAGTGATTGGCGCATATTTAAACTTAGAAGTAATAGTTGCATTTATAACAAGATCCTCAATGAAATCTCCGTTAACAACATTTATTTTATTCAAAAATATGTACAGTATATTTTTATTAAAAACTTCATCTTAAAATTCTCAATTATTCCCATAGCTTCAACTAGGCCCAATCCTTTTCTTCGAGTTTCGTAATAGTTTTTCTTACAAAGATGAAGTTTGTTTTTAAAAATTCTAAATTTTGTTTAACTGCTTAATTTTTTTTTAATTTCTTGACAGTTTACAACTGCTTCGGAGGCGGATCCAATAAGCTCTAATGCAATCTCCCTGAAAGACTCGAAATGATCAGCATAATAGCAAACAGCATCAAGCCACGACGTACCCCACCTTGTAATGACGGATTCAGGAGGAAGTGGTACATCCGGCATTCTTTTCCGAAACAATTGATCACTCACTGGAGCGTTTAAAACTTTCTTTCCAGTTTTTGGCTAAAGTATTTACCGAAGAAAACTGTGCTCGAATGGTAATTGCGTCCATGTGCTAAACATGTACAATGTATTATGTGTTCATAAAACGCTTTTAAATTGAAATATGCCATTTGTAAAATTTTGTCACTTGGAATGAAGTTTTGCAAAAAGAATTTCGTTAATTAATCATGCATAAATTTCGTAATCGTATTGTTATTCATTTTTTTCTAACCACCTAGAACTTATTAAAAAAGCATTAGTTGTCAATCATTAAATAGGCCATGTATCAACTGGGTGAATCCGCTCCATCTACACAAAACCATATACAGTGAAGGCTCCACTCGCGGACAGCTCCTATCACCGGGCATCTCTCGTAACCGGGCAAATTTTCTATATACAAGTATTTTGTTACGTTTTTAGTACAAATTACTATCCGATAAGCGGACGCTCTAACGGACGGACGCGGACACTATATTTCTATACATTTCGTACAAAACATCTCCCATAAGTGGACACAAAACACTTTCTAAGTATGTAATGCCCAAAAAAGAATCGTAATAAATCCGGTGTTCCCCTTTTTACGTAGTAGTATGCTCAGCGTGTATCACGAATCGCACAGAAAGGAACAATTCTTTTGTTCTTGAATAATGTAGCATCTCATTCTAGAGATTTAAAGTTAACAAATGTTAATATATTTTTTTACCTGCAAACACAGTTGCAGTATGTCAACCCTTGGATCAGGGCATAATCCAAAATTTCATTACAGAGGCTTTATTTTGAAGCACATATTATCAAAAATGAATGCAGCCAATTCAACATCACAGTTGGCAAGATGCATTAATGTACTTGACGCTTTATACTTCATTAAAGCTTTGTAGGATAAAGTTGAAACAGTGACTATTAAAAATTGTTTTCGTAAAGCAGCATTCATAAGAGATAATTCCATCCTTCCAGAGTTTGATGCCGAAGATGAACTACCATTGTCAACACTTTTAAATCTACAAAGCAGGTTCGTCGAATTAAGTGATAGAAATTTGGAAGAATTTTTAAATATCGATGAAATAGTCCACATCACAATATAGAAATTCAATTAGAAAATGAAAATGACATTATGGCAGTAATAGATTCAGAGGAAGAAGAGGCCGAAGTCGATGACCAAGCTCCTGATTCGACAAAATAATATGATGAGGCGCTGAAGCAAATTTCCCGTTTGAAATGCTTTGCAAGAGATAACTTCTAGAATTTCAACATTTGAAAAAATTAGAAAGTCATTTTGAAAATCATCAGTTGAAATGGAAGGAGGCCAAATTTCAACAGACGAAAATTAATAAATTTTTTTCAATCCATGTAAATTTTATTTTTAAACTTTTAATATATACATACATATACGTACATATATTATATATATATATATATATATATATATACATATATATATATATACATATATATATATACATATATATATACATATATATATATATACATATATATATATATATATATATATATATATATACATATATGTACGTACATATCTATGTACTATACATGCGTACACACTATGTTATTTATATATAGTAATACTTATGAATTTGTAATAAAAGCTATTTATTATAACTGAATTTAGGGAAATACTGTTTTTTATTCATTATCTTAAAAATACTGGTCGAATAAAAAATTTTCTTCAAGGTATCCCATAAGCGGACACCTCCCATAGCCGGACGAAAACACTGGGACCATGAGTGTCCTCTTATGAGAGCTTTCACTGTATACATCATTGTTTCCAATTGTCTTCTTTATTTTTTCGATAACGGGTACATTCCTGTAAACTCGATCAACATAGTTTTTGCGCAAGGTTGATTCGACTGGAATATGTCTACTGGTGTATTCTTGTAAAAAGGAACTAAGCTTACCATTATTTAGTTTTAAAAATGGTGTATTGCAAGAAACCATTACATTACAGAAAATAAAATTACTTTTGCTTAATTTATGTGGATGAACTAGCCATCGATTCCAACAAAGTTTACTGTTTATTTGTACAATTTTTCATTTTCTTCATATGTTCTTGACGAATTATGCTGTATTATGTTGTATTTTTACTCGCAATTAATCTACAAAGTGGTATTTTAATTTTAACTATTTTACTAAATTCACGCAGGGAATTAAACTTACCGCTTTTATACAGGACCTCTAAATTAATTTGTTGTTCTCAAACTACAATTCCGAATGGCCTCGTCAACCGTTGGTTTAACTTTAGGCATGGCTTAAAATATTTAAAAAAACACATACTTTATATACCTATACTCTGCGGTTTAGCAGCACAGACCAGCATGCGACATATATGCACTGCCTGTTCAGCTTCACAGCATTGGCCAGGGCAATCCCCGAATTTTGTAGGATACGGGCACGGTTGTTTATAATACGGAACCGTCCTTGGCGATTCATGTGTGCGCGGTGCCGCCGGTTCCGACTCGAATTCAAACGTTCCGATAAAAAGAAATAACAAACGAGGCTAGGGGTTGTGATTCATTCTAAATTTGCCTTTATTGAATGTGAGAAGTAACAAATATGGAGAAAAAAATGTACAAAGTTACATATAGGAGTAAGTGCAAAATATGCGATAAATATGTCACCAATGTTCTAAATATGCATAAAACTGCCACACAGGGAAATATATGCATAAAATCCCCTTTGCAAAAAATACCTTTGTAATATGCATAAAAACAAAAAATAAGCAAAAAGGCATAAAAAAGAAAAAATTAACCGCGTGCGTCCATTTTTGGTAATTCATGTATAGGTATATACTACTGTGGACAAAAAGTAATGAGTGTATTTTTTTTAAATACGCGCGATGTGAATATCAATGTATATTTATTTGGTAGGTTGGCAGGACTCTTGTGAACAGTTGACATCTCATGACAATTGCTTTGTTAGTTTAGAAATTACAACGTGTTTTGTATTTGTGAAAAATTTGTTGCGGCAAATTTTTTAATATGGATAAATATATTGAACAAAGAATTAACATTAAATGTTGTTGTGTAAAAAACGAAATTTTTTGTGCGGATACATTAAAAATGTTAGAAAAATGTTACGGTATCAGTGTTTATCAAGATCACAAATTTTTAAGCGGTACAAATTATTTGGTGAGGGTCGTGAAGTAATCGAAGACGAACCTCGTTCAGTAAGGCCATCAACCTCAATTACTACTGATAAAAACATCAACAAAATAAAGGAGCTTGTACTTTCCAACCGGCAATTGCCTCAAAGAGACCTTGCAGACATTGTTAGTATGTCAAATGAATCAATACAAACAATTTTAAAACACGATTTGAGCATGCCTCGAGTATTTTCTCATCTCGTTTCCAAATCATTGAATTTGTTTGAAAAACAATGTCGTGCTGGAGTGGCTGAAGAGATGCTTTCTATGACTGATGATGATCTGAAATGCATAATTACTGACGATGAGACTTGCATCTATGGCTATGACACGGAAACAGCTTTTTAAGAAAGCTTAAGACAAAGGTGAACATTTGCTTGACACGGTATATGTATATATTCAATACAAAACAATGATATTCATAATTGTTTTGTGTTTTTTGTTTTACATAGATTCAGTTTAGTTTATCTATATTTAGCTAATTATTTTCCTTAAATTCATACTCATCATGTATTTAGTATTTAAAAGATCTCGCATTTGGGTGATACGAATTGGTATTCAATGTTAATTACATATCTTTATAATCCATGCGAAATGCCGAAATTTCCAAATGATATACTTAAGATTTCCTAATCGATTTAACATAATAAATGTAATTCTGTGACTCATCACGTGCCTGTTATTTAGTTAAATATGCAAAGGCGAATGTAAAGGTTCATTATGGGTTCTACCCTCTTTGTCTAATTCCTTGAGGGTTTTCCCGTTACCTATTGATTAACATTTAAGATTTCTTAAAATAAATGTAATTTTATTTTATTACTTTGTCGGAATAATTGTGCAAGCGAACCCATAATTTACCTGGGACAGTCAAAAACAGTGTATACGAAGAATTCAACGAGCAAGCATCTACCGAGAACTCGAAAAGCACCGAGCTAGACAAAAAAAACTCGGCATTCGCTCAGACATTCAAGTGTCTTTTATAGAACAATTAAATAGTTACGTACATAGTAATTAGATTAAAATATTTTAGTTCACAATCAAGTCTTTTATTCGAAGAAACTGTGCATAACAAAATATCGTGCTGCAGGTGAACCAAAACAAAAAAAAAAACACGTCAAAGCAAGTCAAAAATAAAAGTCATGTTGACTGTTTTCTTCAACTACTACAGATAGTTCCTTCGAATTGGCTAAACAGTCAACAAAGAATGCTATTTAGGCCTTTTGCGTCGTTTTCGTGAGTCAATTCATAAAAAACGACAACTGTGGCGAAAGAGTTCATGGTTTTTGCATCATGATAGTGTACCATCACATAGGTACTGCCATCATTATTCGTGATTTTTCATAAAAAATCAAGTGAATGTCGTTCTATAAGCACCGTATTCGCCAGATATGACTCCATGTGGCTTTTCTTTTATTTCCTCGATTAAAATTACCACTTCGTGGACATCGTTTTGAGTCAATAGGCTCTACCGGAAGCTGGGTAAATGAATGATTCGAAGACTAGAAGAAACGTTGGAATAAGTCTATTCCAGTAGGAGGGGATTATTTTGAAGGAGGCACAATAAATTTGGATGAATAAAATATTTTCTTTGTTTTATTTAATCGGTCTCATTACTTTTTGTCCAGACTAATACAATCAAAATAACTGTGCTATCAAAAATCACCTATGGCATAATAGCTAGAAATCCGTGCTCTAGTAATAACATGGTCTTCGTAAAGCCCAAATCTGAATTCCACTGACTTACTTTTAGACAAATTTGGTAAAAAATAAAATCTATGGATCCTGCTTTGAAAGAATAATATCCCAGATGCAACTTCAGGATAACTAATTCGAAGAATTCTATGACTCGTGCAAGCTATTATCAATGCAAAGAAAGTGTTTTTATTTATTTATTAGTAAAATGTAAAGTTTATGCAACTAATCCATTACGTTAAACGCTTACCTACTTAATACTAACTGAATTTTCTAATAAGTGAAATATTTTTCTTTCTATTTCCATATCAATATAGCCCATAAAGAAACTGTATTAAGAATGGTTTATGTAATTGAAGGAATTATTATTATTATTATTATTTAACAAAATACCGTGCAAGTATTCAAAATTCTATGTAAGCTGCCTCTAATCTTATTCTTAGACACACAACTGATTAAAACATGAACGCCAACCCGATTGTATTACAAAATTGTCAGTAATACGGTGACGAGCGCGTAAATTTGGATGCTATTTAATTTACAGCAGATAATTGCTTGGTAATTGAAATCTCCAGTACATACTTTGAGCAAGATCGAGTTGATGCCATTCGAACGTGTTAGCGTCAACACGTTATTTACATGCAAATTGCGAACGAATGGACAATTATAAATTGATTATTCGACAAATGATGGACTTCTATCCAGCTTCATTAACAAATTCAATCGAGGAATTAGTGAAGGGGAATATAATTTCCAATGTCTCCTGACAAAAAATTAACTGTCGGTTGGATTAAATTCAATTTTTTTCCAAACTTTTTTTTATTACTGTATAGACAGCATTGAAATTCGAGAGTTCTTTTCAAAACCATTATAAGATCTAACACCAAAAATCAGATTTTTTTCACACATGTGTGTATATATACAGTGTCATTGAAAGAAAGAGACAACATATAAAAATGGAAAGATGCAATTATATAGAATATGAATCCCAAAAATTGTGAGTCAATTACGACGCGAACGCCAAAATTAAAATTGTATGCTAAGGGTTAGATTACCTCGTACGAAAAGTCAGCTATTGAAAATTTACACTTGCATATGAATGATTAAAAGAAGATGTGTGCTCTACGGGGCATTTCACGTCCAATTTGGTAACAATTTACCTATAATCAAACACGTAAGTGTAAATCATATCGAACGTACACATGTACACATGCAACGATCGACAACTGACTGAAACTAGGGAACAATTGTTTCGATACTTAAAGCTGACCGACTATACCATAAAGAGTGGCGATACCTACTCTTTATGTTATAGTCGGTCGCACAGCGTCGTGACAAATATTTCATAAATATCTTTGTGATTTCTTTTCTCGCGTATGAGAAGGAATTTTGGGAAAATATTTTGGATTCATATTCTATATAATTACATCTTTTTGTTTCGAGGACACATATATATGCTTTGTAAGTACTTCTGGATATGATCTGCGCTGTAGAGGATATAAGTGACTTTATTTTTCTTCTTCATTTGATACACTCACTGCTGCCATATTCAGGACGCAGATCCTTGATTCGAAATGAGACTTCTCGCGGCAACAGCTTTCTGACGTCTGTGAGATATGTTACCCACATGGTACTTCGTACGTTCCTTGGTGTTTTAACTGTAATTTGTCCTTTGGGTTCTTAATACTTTGTGTGATCTTTTTATCTGTATTCTGTACTGCAAATGGTTTACATGTTTTTTGTTCAGGTAACAGTACAAATACCATTATCGCGAGGAGCTCTTCTCATTTAGAATCATGACTTCCTAAAGATGTCAGCAATGATTCTGTCGAATGTTCAAGGGGGAAGAAAAATAAAAGGTTCATTTACGACTTCTAAAACGCGCGTCATATTTAGAAATACTTACAATGAAAACTAGTATTACTTTTATATTTTAGAGAGCTACAAAATTACTTTTTCATAAATATTAGATTGCAGTGACAAATAAAATAGAACTGTAATAGTATGCACTGTGTTGATTTATTGACATTGAATGTTTACAATAAATCTCACTTCATTATCCAAAGCTACTTTTGAAATGGTATAAAAGTAGAAAATGGAGAATATATTTACAAATCGTTCTGGTACATAGAAGAACTTACTGAAGCTATCTGAAATAGCTGTAAGGCAATTTAACAGTAAACGTTCAAGGAATGCCTTCAATAACATGCTCCCTTTGAAAATTTATTGTAGGTACTTTTTATAATTAAACTTTTTATTTTTTTAATTGCAGCCTTTGCATGTAGTTATTCGTCAAAAACATTTGTCAATAATGTTCCATAACCATGCCCTGATATATTTTTTTCTTACTTCAGATGTTACGATATTCAATATAGTTTGCAGTTGTACAATTAAGCATTTGACTCTTTTCGACCGTTTAGAAATTTTGAAAAAATATTACCAAAGTTCGAACTCAATTGTGGGTGCTCAACGTTTGTTCACCAGAGAATTGGGTCGTCGTCACCGTTACTCTGCGCAGGCTATAAGCCGCACTGCGGAAAAGTTTGAGCATGAGTTCACTTTACAGAACAATAAGCCACCAATAAGACAACGAAAACCGCGAAGTGGGGAGAATATCGCAGCTGCAGTGGTCAGTATTGCCGACGAGCCTAATTTGTCGATTTCATGACGATCGTATCAATTGGGGCTTTCTCGAACATCAACTTGGAGATTTTTGCGTAAGGATTTAGGCCTAGATTCTTACGAAGTCGTATTGATTCAAGAGCTGAAGCCGATTACGATTACAGATTGCGTTGGAAGTTTGCTGCTTGGGCAGTTTGGAAGATAATCATCTTCTCAGACGAGGCGAATTTTCAATGAATATATTTGCTAGCAAACAAAATTGCCGTTATTAATGAGAACAACCTACAAGAGTTACATGAAATGCCGTTGCATCCCGAAAAACTTACTATGTGATACGGTTCATGGCATGTTTGCGTAGTCGTACCTTATTTCTTCTGAAACGAGAAGAAAAGAGCCGTAACTGTCAATGAGGAACACTATAGAGCCATGTTATTCGAATTTGTGTTGTCAGAACTTGAAACATTGATATTGAAGGAATGGGGTTCCAATAAGACGGCGCTATGCAGCTATTTGTAATGCTACACTCGATTTGCTGAGGGATAAGTTTGGGTCATCTCACGACGAGGATTTATGAATTGGCCATCGCGGTTATATGATTTGACACCCCTAGATTATTTTCTTTGGGGCTACGTCAAAGCCGACAATCCACAGACTTTGAATCATTTGGAAACCAACTTTCGTCAAGCTTTCGCCGGCATACAGCTGCAAATGTTGGACAAGGTGATCAAAGATTAGAACTATCGGGTGCGTCAGTAAAAGCAAAGCCATGGTGTTTGAACAATACCTTGTTCTGAACATAACTGCATTGTACAAACTTCGTAATAAAGCAAAATCTAAATTGATATGCCAAACCGTTGTTTTATATAATCATTTTAATGTAAGACCCAACCCAATTCAAGTATGAAGAAAAACGTTGGTTTTCAGGGTATAAAAAGTTTCAATTATACCTATAGATGGTATCCATACATCTTAATAGTAAAATTGAAGCCACCCAACAAGATATTTTTAGCGGTTCATTTCCTGTAGTGAATCGCCCAATGTAGTAAATTAACTACATTATACTGGAGTTTATATTGTTTAATTTTTTCCTCCATTCTGTAACTCTCATCATCTTCATATCTTTAATAACCTAATCTGTCCATTCGTTAGTCTGCTTTTGGTGCAATATCCCATCAATTTTAACTACCGCCTTTCTTTCTAATCCAATAGTTCATAAGTCTTCTGTATTCTCTTTCCGCTATTTCACTGGTCTAAAAATTTTTTCGATCAACATTTTTTATATTTTCTTGATCTTTGTTTGTTAAATACATGGTGTCTGAAACGTTCTTTGCTTTGCAATGAGTATTAGAATTTGCGAAAGATTAACTGTTAAACAATCGGTTATACTGTGTTCATTTTTGACATCTATAATCAATATATTCTGACAAATAATCATGAATGGACGCTTGATTTTGTATTTTATTTGCAAATCAGTCGTTGATTGTGATTCGTGATTTTTATGACGCACATCTATTTGAGCAAGCCATCCTTCAAACTATGGATAGATTTCATACAATAAACTCTTTAAATAATGCACCAACATCAACATGAACGGGCGTCTTGAAAAAAATATCGCCGCGGTAAACGAGAATCTGTGGGGAAGATGATTCAAATTTATCCATTCGTCGTCGGTCGTCGGTCCATTCACTGCGCGGAAAATTTTGCATAAAGATCTTGGCCTACACCCGCATAAGCTGCTATAGGAATTAAAGCTACAGCACACCATCATAGGCGTCGTTCGTTCGTAGATTGAGTCTAGAGCAATTGGAAACAAATCCGTTGTTTCATCGCTAAATTGTGCTCAGTGATGACACATTTATCTTTGGCTGAATAGGTTTGTTAATAAGCAAAATTGTCGAATATGGCATTAGACCAATCCACAAGAGATCCTGCAGATTCCTTTACATCCAGAAATATGTCCCGTTTGGTGCGGTTTACACATTGGTGGCATCGGTATTTCTTCAAAAATGAGGTCGGAGCTGGTCAATGGAGATCTTTACCGTACTATGGAAAATTATTTTTTTGTTTGAAAATATGGTTGACGTTGATACGGACGAGATATGGTTTCAACAAGATGGCGTTACGTGTCATACAACAATCGCAATGATCGACTTATTGACAGCATAATTTGACGATAAGTTGATTTTGAGAAATGGAGCAGTTGATTGGCCCCTGATTTGACATCCTTCAATTATTACCTACGGGGATTACGTTTTGGGTGCCAGCATTGTTTGCGGTATTCATGACAAATTGCCACCAGTACTACACCAATACAAATTGCCACCGGTAAACGTGACCAAAAATGGAACTTCCAGAATACGCTTCGTAAAGAACAACCACGGTGACTATATACCAGAAATAATTTTCAAATATTAATGCCACGAATTCTTCTTTCGAATAAAGAAAATATTCATTAAAATTTCAAGGTTTTGTATTTTCTTTTTACAATTTCAAGTTTTATAAGGCTTAAAAAACAGTTTAATTTAGATTTTATGGTGACATAAAATATAGATACAAGTGCAATTGAATCTAATACAAACTACTAAAATGTACTCCGAATAGATACGATTTTGAAAATTTCAGAATTAAATTTCTGCATTAATTTTCCGATCTTAACAAACTTGATAATCGCGTTCACTTTGAATTTAACCCGTATGAAGTTTGTTCAAATTATTTCTCTTTTTTTTTGAACGAATATAACAAGTTCTATATCAAGCCAGTAGAGTTCATAAGATAATACGATTTGTATATTTAGGACGGAATCAGCGCACACTGCATCATCCACGCTAATTAAATTACTCTCTCCAAATCTTTCAACATTAATCTGATTGCCGGATGTAAATCCTCCAGGTCGACGGTCCTAGATTTCACTTCCAGGGATTTTCTAAAATCTACAAAACGAACATTTCGCTGACATTCAATGCAAACAAATTTTCCCTTATAACTCCTCTTCCAACGGTTATCTTGTCGGCGACGATGTTTAATTTGAAATGACGTTTTTGTTTGACTGTGAAGCGGTTATTAAAATTTTAATTTCTAATAAAAATTCAATTCGTGTCTTTGAATATGCAAAATGGCATGTCCAAAGTGTCTCTGTCGGTTTGTTATTATACTTGTGTTAAAGCTGGTTGAAAAAAGAACTCTTCCGCCCGTTTCTTTCCCGCTAGTCTTAAAAATAATTTACTATTAGCATCCTTCACTGAACGTTTTGCCTTGCGGAATATATATCGGGAAATCTTTTTGGGTTTTTATTTTCATGCATTGTTGTACTGTTATATGGTGTATAAACAAGCTTAATCTCATATATAATATATATATAATAAATAAATATAATAAAATAATATTGAATCCCTACTTCCCAGTACACAGTAACCTGGCTAATGCCGGCCTGTCGAGACTGAAGTCTGCTCTCCTCCGCTACTGCTAGTGCAACTTATAGCAGAAAAATTTTAACCCAAAGAATTTTAAACCATAGATGGAGAGAGTATTGGGAAACGCTCATGCAGCCCATATCATCGATCCTACATAATTCTATTTATTTTCGAAAAGTCTATGTTCCTTAAGACAGAGGTTGTTGCGTATTAGTATTTTATATGTAATATTTAATAATAAAAGATTTTTTCATAATTGTTACTTCTTGTAATTCGTGACACTCTTTTATGTTTATTATATTGAATTATTAAAAGTTAATTTAAAAACCCTCATCGCACTATAACTTTAAATGCGGGATACGTGTTTCGACAAATAAGTTGTCATCTTCAGCAGTAGGAATTACACAAGTAAAGCACATTATACGTCGGTGATATAGTAGAAGATTGGCAAGACGCGTTATGACTTGTTATAAATTAGGATCTTTCAGCCTCTGAAGATAAGAAAGACGATAAAGTTCAACAATTTAAAGTCTGATAAACTTAAAAATTATTGCCACAATTAATAGTGGCACCCTAAATACGTATTTTGACAACTAAATTGTCATCGTCAGTAGGTAAAATTAATAATCTGTGTTGAACATGAGGAACAGTAAAGCTAACATAAAGAAATACGGAACACTTTACAAGGCGTCCATCTGTACACTAATTTAGACAACGGATCTGTACCTCTGTCGAGTCTGAACGATTTGCCGGATTATGGTTGGAAAACTATTAAATGTAAGTATTACGAGGTGCATTCAAGTTCGAAGGCCTCCGTTTTCTTTCTGCAGACTGGAAAGAGATAGAAGCATGTGCATTGTTTTAAAATGAGCGTGCGTTCGTTGTCAATACGTCACAGAGATGGCAGCACTGTACAGCAGATGGAATTGTACCGGCAGCGTCGAGAATGAAAACTGTTTTAGATACTTAAAATGGCTACGTTTTCCTTACTTGAACAGCGTGCAATCATTCGTTTTCTGAATTTGCGTGCAACACCAATTGAAATTCATCGACAGTTGAAGGAGACATGTGGTGATGGAGTTATGGATGTGTCGAAAGTGCGTTCGTGGGTGCGACAGTTTAATGAAGGCAGAACATCGTGTGACAACAAACCGAAACAACCTCGGGCTCGCACAAGCCGGTCTGACGACATGATCGAAAAAGTGGAGAGACTTGTTTTGGGGTATCGCCGAATGACAGTTGAACAGATCGCCTCCAGTGTTAGCATTTCCGTGGGTTCTGTGCACACAATCCTGCATGACGACCTGAAAATGCGAAAAGTGTCCTCCTGGTGGGTGCCACGAATGCTGACGGACGACCACAAGGCTGCTCGTGTGGCATGTTGCCAAGCAATGTTGACGCGCAACCAAGGCATGAATGGGACTTTATTTTCGTCGATTGTGACAATGGATGAGACGTGGAAGCCATTTTTCAATCCAGAAACAAAGCGCCAGTCGGCTCAATGGAAGCACACAGATTCACCGCCACCAAAAAAATGAGGGCGTAATCCTTACCCATTGTGTTCCAAAGGGTACTACGGTGACAGGTGTATCCTACGAAAATGTTTTGAAGAACAAGTTCCTTCCTGCACTGCAACAAAAACGTCCGGGAAAGGCTGCGCTTATGCTGTTTCACCAAGACAAGGCACCTGCACATCGGGCTAACGTTACGCAACAGTTTCTTCGTGAAAACAACTTTGAAGTGATTTCTCATGCTCCCTACTCACCTGACCTGGCTCCTAGTGACTTTTGGCTGTTTCCAACAATGAAAGACACTGTCCGTGGCCGCACATTCACCAGCCGTGCTGCTATTGCGTCAGCGATTTTCCAGTGGTCGAAACAGACTCCTAAATAAGCCTTCGCCGCGGCCATGGAATCATGGCGGCGACGTTGTGAAAAATGTGTACGTCTGCAGGGACATTACGTCGAGAAGTAACACCAGTTTCATAGTTTTCGGGTGAGTAGTTAGTTAGAAAAAAAATCGGAGGCCTTAGAACTTGAATGCACCTCGTAGTATCATTAGGTGGAACTGTGGCCAAATCACACTTAATGACTCTCAGGCAAGCATACGAGTATGAGTAAAAGTAAATATGGTTAATACGTCGCTATTGACTGTTTCTATGGTGCAATGTATACAGCAATTAATCCATTTGTTCCACAGTATTAAACTGTAGGTCGCCGATATCCTCTATGGTTCGCTGCACATTCAAAAGCATCAGAATTCGATATTTGACTAAAATGAAAATAAAAGGTATATATGTGGAATATCAAGCTCGACTAGAATCTAACATTGCACGCGATCCGCAACATGTTTGGAATTTTGTTAATAATAAGCATTCCTCCACCAGAATTTCAGAAACTTTTAACACTAAACGATGTAAATATTGAACAACCACTGGATATCGTTCAAGCTTATGCTGATATTTTTCTAATGCCTATAATTCATCCACTTCTCCAGAACGTGTTCAGTCCGACATGGATCTGAATTCAGTTGCGTTTGATTTTGGGTATTCTACTTCGGAAGAAGTATTTGTATTATTGTAATGGAATTATAATTACTATTATTAGTATCGTTAGGTGGAACTGTGGCCAAGTCACACTTAATGACTCTCATGCAAGCATACGATTATAAATAAAGATAATTAGGGTTAGTTTACTTCAGAAATAAGCATTAATATACGTCAGGGATATAGTACAAGGGTACAAGTTTTTTAATTTCTTCATCGTAGAAAGTTTTGACTTGCACGCGTAGTCATTGGAGCACAAACTCCTCTACTGTTTGGTTATTGTTGAAACGCCGACCTCCAATGCTTCTTTCAAGGGTCCAAAGAGATGAAAATCACAAGACGACAAATCTGGATTGTCGGGAGGGTGCCCCAATACTTCCCAGCCCACGTTTAATTTTTGCCATGTGTCGTTTGCTGAATGAGGCCGGCATTGTCATAAAGAAGCATCACACTTTTGACAGATTTGGTCTTCCTTTTTCGTGGCAAAGACAACTTTGCGGCATCCAGAAGCTCGCACTAATATTACGCATTAATTGTGCGTCGATCATGGAGAAAATCCACGTGAACAGCGCGAAGCCGATCAAAAAAAAACAGTTGCTAAAGCTTTTCTAGCCGACAACCTAGTATTCACTTTCACCGAAGGCCTTTCACAACTCTTTCTCCACTCCATACTCGTCTGCTTTGACTCAGGAGTGTAATGATGCAACCAAGTTTCGTCGCACGTTACGATTCGATTAAAAAACGCCTCGCCCTCTTGCCGGAATCGATTCAACAGACGTTGACAATCCTCTCGCCGATGTAGTTTCTGTTCATCCGACAGCAGCCGCGGAACTCATCTTGGAGACACCTTGTGGAATCCCAAGCCCAGTGTCACGATGTGCTGAGCACTCCCATAACTAATACTAAGTTCCTTGGTAATATTCCAGAGCGTTATGCGCCTGTCGTCCTCCATAAGTTGTCTAACCGCCTCGATATTGGCTTCGGTCGCGCTTATCTTCGGGCGGCGATTGTGACTCTGGTTCTCAACGTTTTCATGCCGGTCAGAAAGTTGATTGTGCCTTGCGAAAACACGGGTTCGTGACAAGGTGTTGTTGCCGAACTGTGTTGTAATCTCAGCAAAATTTCAATTGGTTTCACAACGTCCTTGGCCAAAAACTTGATAATTATTCGTTGCTTCACAGAAACATGTACTTATTGCTCACTCATAGTTTCTATAGTACTAAGGTGACCTGAGAGAATTTGAGTTGTTACTATCCTCTCCCTAAACACCTATATTAGCTGAAAATCAACCCATCCCGGGGCAACGACATGTATGGAAAAATCAATTCCGTTCAAATTTGATATATCCTCGCACATCTTTGCTTGTGTAAAGTGTGTTAGGGCTCCGAGTGATGACAACTTAGTTGTCGAAATACGTACCAAGGACTTAAAGCTATATTGCGGTAAAAATAAACCACAGCCTCCGATTAATTCAAAGATAATAAATTATTGATGTTCCTTGTAAATAGAGATTATCAATTTTGGAAAGCCCCAAGAACCCTGAATTTTAAATAGTTGATTTAGTACCATTATACACAGAAACATATATTCGTTTATACCTGTTCATAACTCTCAAACACAGAAAATTACCAAATGCAAGTTTACTAACCTATTTAAATCACATTACCTCTGCAACAACAGATTGTCGAATACAGCATAATACACTTATACGGAATGAGAAACACATGTACGTACCCTTTGTTTGGAAGATAAGCGAGGAATGTTAACGTTGTAGAATACTATCCGTTTTATTAATGTATTTTAGGTGCTGTATGACCCACTTTTACTACAACAAGCAAAATTTCACAGGTACAATACGATGTATAGGTTTTAATATAATTTAACATACGTAACGTTATATTTTACATCATAAATTGGATTAAATGCGTTTGAAGGTCCTCATTTGTAGAACAACAGCGACTGTTCATTAATTTTCCCGCTACTATAGTTATATTAGAGGCATTCTCACACTTGCTTAATTATGAAGAATGTTATAATGAAATTCTTGCATAAATTACAGCGATGTGAAAAAATAACGTGCATGTTAGGTTTTCGTAATGCTGCTACAAGATGTGTTTAGCCAATTAACTGTCCAAATTACAAGAATTGTATTAGCATTTGTTTACTTTTTATGCATAACAGAATAAAAGTTACTGAATGAACGAACTGTTCGCTTTAAAATATAGTAATCTTGGTAAACTGTACATTACTCTAGATTTGTAGGTTAAAATTATAATATTCACCATGCATCTCAAATAATTATAAGAAGATATTAACAATAATCGTGCACTTTATTCATCTAAAATATTTATTCTTTACAAAAAGAGAAACCCTGCTTGCATTTCCTAGCTAGGGTATGCTGCAGGGTTTCATTCTAGGAAGATTTCTTTTTACTGTTCACACCTCCGAATATGTTTCGGAGGCGTGAACCAGTTTTCATACATTGAAAGACATGCAAACGATTTCCTAGTAATCTGTTGTTTTGGACCACGACGATGGTTCATTGTATTGCGATTTTGTTTTATGTTTAGCTTCGATACTTTATGAATACTTTAAATTTTGTAAAATATAGTATGTATTTGGAAAACTTTTGGACATTTTATTTTGGAATATTGCTACATCCATGATAGTGTTAGGTTGTGACGAAAAACGATTTCATAAATGTTTGTATGTTTTTGCTTCTTTTTCTTAAATATGTATATGTATAGTTTAATTATTTAGAATTAAATAGTGTTCACTTACAAATTGACATCCTGTATACCGAAATTTTAATTTTCATATTTAAATTGCAAAACTTACTATGTGTTCTAAGGAGCGGGTTCCTTTATATTTGAAAGTTTATTACCTTTTTTTATTATACTAATTTGTACCTGTTTTATCATTTAATTAATGAACAAATTCAATACCCAGTTTTTAATCTCCCTAGCTGTCTATAATTTCACGTTTCTTCAATGTGCATCGTTAAATTCCATTAAGAAACATGGAATTTAATCTAAACTTTGTACTTAGGTTTAAGATTAGGAATTAATTAGCATAGTTTAAAAGTATATTGGTAGACCCTTTCATGCTATTATTACTAGTATGTACCATATACCAAGACCTTCAAAATTAACACGAATTATGTCGCAATCTGGCCGTATAACCGATACGGTTCCCATTTATTAGTTATGCAATAACTTGCGGGGGAAATGGTAAATTTGGCAATATGGGAAAAATGGCAATATTGAGACAGTGTTAGTTGTTTCGGCGTTCGTCAATGAGCAGCGTTGAATGCTCTTCTACATTCTGTCTTAATAATTTCTGTGATATAACGAGGTTGTTACTTTGTGAAAAGTATGATGAAATACGTGTCAACGTCTCTGGAGAGATACCTTTCACAAATACGATGGATGCCTTTTATATTTCGGAAATAAAGAATAGAAACTAAAATTAATCGTCGTACATGGCTTTATTGTTTTTGAAAATATTCTCCTTTAAGATCAATACACTTTTGCATGCGCTTAAACCAATTTTCGAAGCACTTTTTCCACTTCGATTGAGGTACCTCCAAAACATGCATTTTAAAAGCATCAACCGCTTCTTCAGCCGTCGACAAACGTTGACCTCGTAACTTAGTTTTGATTTGCGGGAGAATAAAGAAGTCACTTGGTGCCAAATCGTGTCTGCACGGCGGATGACCCATCAATTTCACTTCTTCAGTTGTCAAAAACTCTCTGTTTGAGGCGATGTATAAGAGCTCGCATTGTCCTGGTGGAGAATGATCCGTCTTCGGAGGTTGGTTTCCCTTATTTCTCCGAATACTTCTGACAAGCAAATGCTTGTGTACCATTCATGGTACGGTTGCCGCCTGTCCAGTTTCCCAAGCGACCATTTGCTTCAAAGTGCTTCGTTCGCGAACAACTTTTGTTGGATTTGGCTCATCTTAAAAGATCCATAAAGTCCACTGCTGTTTACTTTCAGTCTGATTCGGCACCTGTTACGATGTCATAGACGTGTTTTGAAGCATCCCGATCGTATTTTATTAGCATTTCTTTCGACCAATCGACACGAGCGCTTTTTTTAGCGATTGTAAAATTATGTGTGATCCAATGGGAATAAATTTTTTGACGGCCATTCATGTAAAATTGAATTATGCCGATCCCACTAGTGCCCAAGGATACCTATATATCACGATAAGTCACGTGACGATCTTCTAAAATCAGTTCACACACAGTAGCAATGTTTTTCGGAACAACAAGCGATTTTAGACGACCTTCAGAGAGAAGAGAGAAGCACGGATCTCACGAAAATGTTCACGAGTTAAATAATGAATTTTTTAAGTCACTGCAAACAACGCAAAGAGCACCTGTACGTCAAAACGTTCTGAGTAAGTATTCTGTCAAAAATGTCCAACTTTGCGAAACATCGGTTGTCAGATGGCAGCACCAGGATCGCCTATTCCCGAAATATAAAAGGCAACACCCGTATATGAACTTGTATTGTGTTTTTCACACCAGATTTCTAATAATATTTTACATTATTACAAATATTTTTGTTGTATACAAAATTTGGCGAGGCTTGACCTACTCAAGTCTGTTTCAAATTATTTTGTTAAATTATCTTTATTTATTATTGTCGCTTCATACATAAGGTCTAGAAGTTATTTCTTACATCTCAACTCCACCGAACGTCTGAAGTTATTGAAATTATTCTGATTATGTTGTACTTGCTTTTCTATAGTCTGTGTAAGTATTTGTAATGATAATGATGTTTGAAATATATTAAATTTAGCTTCAACATCATCCGTGTCATACACCTTAAATCATTCCTAATTTGCTAGTATAGATACAAATTTTGTTCTGTTATGTAAATTGTTTGTATATTTTACTAGTAGGCAAGTTCGATTTTTAAATACTGTAGTTTATAATATGATAAATGACCTGAAAGTACTCCTGAATCAATGATATTCAAATCATCATCAAGAAATATATTGTTCAAACAACTTTGATATCTAGTCGGCTTAAGTGAACTAAATCACCGTTAAATATTAATCAAAGATCTGGTCAAATGGACTAACCTAATAATATTAAAACAAATAAATAAATAATGCATTTTAAATTTAAAATACAAGCTAAAAAGATTTTTTTTAATGTTCAATTAAAGATTGTATTCAAACAGATGGTTTTCAATTAATGATATAAGATTCAAGATTTACTTTCATAATTAATTTCACTCACCAGTCGTTCTTATTGCTAATTGTGTAATTTACAAAACAAATTCATGATGTATATTTAATAAAAGTGTAAATTGCATGTTTGTTTTAAAAGTTAAAACATAAATGGCCATAATACTTTACTCGCCTGGCAATTAAAAAATATAAACTACATATAAACATTGTACATAACCTACAATATTATATTATTTTAATAAAGATTAATAATACGGTGAAATGTTTGAAATACTTTTTTTTTATATTTGCTGCTATAGTAACGCTATTAAAATACTGAAAACGATGCATTTAAAATGTAGTGTTTTAGTCTAGTGCAATTGTGCTTTTTATGGGCGGTCAATTGAAATTTGATATTACATTCAAACATAAAAAAATATAACGTTGAATTGTCAAATACAAACGTAGTCAACCAAATATCTAATAATAATAAATAAACTATCCATTATGTAGGTTTATATTTAAAACCTCCTAATTGAAAATATACAATTTAATCATTTTCTGATACAATCTGTTTTTGTTTTGCATCATTCTTCAAATTTCATGTACTGCTTTTCATAACTGATACTTGACTTAATAATATCTTGAACCCTTCTCTTTCGATCACCGCCCTTCCCGTGTCGTAGACCTAATAGTCTGGCTATACCTCTCGTTTGTATTAGATCTATTTTAGTGTTTTAATAGGGCAACAAATTGTCGTGAAATTTCATATGAAACTTGAAATAACCGCTACTGATCTATCTTTTATTAAAAAAAGTAACAAGTGTTCATTTGAAAAGTCAATCTAGGTTACTTTGAAATTTTGATAGAATAAGACGCAAATATATTAGTATGTGTTTGTTGTTCCGTAAACGTAAATCCAAATGACATTTGATAATGTCAATCACAAATATCAGTTAGTGCATAAAATAATCGTGCGTCGATTCTGGTTTAAATAAATTGCTTCTCAGTTTTAAAATGGCTTTCACTTTAGAACAGAAAATTTTTTTAGTCCAGGCTTATTTTCGAAGTGGTAATAAAATTGATGGTTTATGGGTTTATTCAGTTCAAGATTGCATAGTAGAATTTCAAGTTGAGTTTCCACATTTTGTAATAGATTATATACAATTTAAGAATACTTTGGATAGAACTTTAAAACTTTTTTCTGAAACTGGTAGTCTCTTAAGAAAATCAGGCAGCGGAGCAGTTAAGAAACGTACACCTCAAGTTGTCAATCGTGTTGAAGAAATAATGGAAAATGAACCACAAACATCTGTTCGACATTTGAGTCAACAAATAAACATTTCTGTTGGTACAACTCACAAGCTATTAAAAAAAGATATGCAACTTTATCCATACCGTGTCGCAGCAGTACAAGAATTGTTAGAAATTGATTACCCACGTAGACTACAGTTTTGTAATTGGTTTGTAAATATGAACAATAATGGAGAACTTTCGCAAAGAGTCATCTTTACTGATGAAGCATGGTTTTATAAAACGGGATACCTAAATTCACAAAATACAAGAATTTGGAGTAGTGAAAATCCACATGTAATTAATGAAGAATCGCTACATCCAGAGAAAATTGGTGTTTGGGCAGCGATAAGCCAAAGGCGAATCATTGGACCAATATTTTTTCAGGAAACGTTAACTGCTCAAAGGTACCGTACGGAAATTTTACAACCATTTGTCAATCAGTTGCATGATGATGAACTACAAAATGCATATTTCCAACAAGACGGAGCACCTTGTCACTGTACTGCAGAATCTTTGGATTATTTAAGAGAATTTTTTGATGAGCGTACAATTAGTCGAAATACTGAAATTGTCTGGCCTGCACGTTCATGCGATTTAACACCTTGCGACTTCTTTTTGTGGCCTTATCTAAAAAATAACATATTTCGAACACCTATATTGAATTTGAATGATATGCTACAGAGAATCGAACAGAAATGCATGGAAATTAATAACAATCCAGTAATGTTGCAGAATATCATCAGAAATTTTGAACGGAGGATTATAAAGTGCATTGATCTTGAAGGACAACATTTTCAACATTTGTTATAGTTTTCAATAAATACCTATTATTTGTTATTTATTTGTATGTATGAAACTGTCAAAATATACGACTTCGTAGGTTAAGTAGTAAATTTTAATTTATGACATACTTCAGAATGTTCTCAGTAAATCACATGCTACTAGATTGACTTTTCAAATGAACACTTGTTATATGGCAATGAATGTTCATCACGTCCACGTATTTGAGTGGTTTATGTGTTTCCAAGATGGCCAAATTGACGAAGAATGCGTAGGGCAAATTTTACATAAGAATTTAAACATGCAAAAAGTGTGTGCGAAAGTGGTGCCGAAAATTATCACAATGTGTGGTAAATCTTGGTTTTCCACTTACCATCCATAAACTAAGCGTTAATCAATGAATTAGAACTTCCAACTTCACCGATAGTTAAAAAAGCGTGAATGGGCAAATCAAAATTCAAAGCTATGGTGATTGTTTTTTTCGATATCCGTGGGAATATGTACCATAATTGCGTTTCTCAAGGTCAAACTGTTAAACAGTTACTACCTTGAAGTTTTTGGTTAACTTCGTTGGAAAATCAGAAAAAAGATCTGAATTGTGAGAAAAAAGGCGTGGGTTCTTCATCAGGGCAATGCACCGGCGCACCGTTTCCTTTCAGCCAATAGGATTCTGGGCACGTTTCTTTGAGATTCCAAAAACGTAATCTTAATTGACTACAGTACAATAACTGGCCAATATTATATAATGCGTTTCGATTCCCAAATGAAGAAAAAATAACCGCATTTATTCAGAAAAAAGTTTTGTTCCAACCGCATAACGTGCTCTCTCATTTATCCGTTATTGTGATCGCTTAATTTGTCAAATTAGGATATAAATTGCTACCTCATTCATCATATTTACCAAATCTGGTTGCAAGTGATTTTGTCCTTGTCCCAGACTTAAAAAAATATTTTGGTGAAACGAGATTCGGGACAAATGAACAGGTGATAGCCACAGCGAGTGCCTGCTTTGATAATCCTCCGAACGATTATTTTTTGGACGGCTTAAAAAAATTGGGCTAATTGTATGGAATTGGATGGAAATTATGTTGAAAAATAAAATATCAAGCGAATCACAAAATGTGTATCCTAGATAGGCCAGGAACGAGTGAGATAGACATATAAGTCACGTATAAGCTTAGAGAATTCACGAAGTGTCATTTGTAAATAATCATAAGTCAAATTGACAAGTTACGATTTAACATATTACTAATAGTACAACATGTAGGTTAGATCACTTAATCAATCTAAGACATAACTGATTTAATCCACGGCATACTCTGAAAACTTTTTTTGTGACTCAATCAATACCTATATTTTTTACCCTAAAAAGTATTTCATTGAAAAATCACTCTCCCATCAAATCACCCTTGTATATGTACAAGGTGGTCCATGGTAATGGGAAATTTTGAGAACTTTATTATTCTAAAAGCAACAGTACTTAACTAAAACACATATACCAGTACCTCCAGAGGAGTACCTCCTCTTTTTTCTATAACTTCCTGAAGTTGGACGTTGAAATTATGCATAACACACCGAAACATATCTAACGGAATTTTGGCAATTTCTTGAATAATTTTTCTTTTCAGCTCCGGAATATCTCGTGGTTTATCAATAAAGACCTTGATTTTGAGATAATCCAACAGAAAGTAATCAAACGCCGTTAGGTCTGGTGATCTTGGAGGACACTCAATGTTCCCGTCTTTAGAAATAACGCGATCTGGAAACAGTCGTCACACACCAGTCATTAATATCCTTGCGGTATGTGCACTAGCATCGTCTTGCTGAAACCATGTATTATAGTTGTTTTGTGGAAGCAGGTTCAAATGCTGTGTCAAAAACTGGTTTATCATGTCAGCATAGCGTGCAGAATTGACTGTTACAGCATTTTCATTCTGATTCTCAAAAAAGTAGAAACTAATAATTCCTATAGAGGACATTGCACACCATACCGTTACCTTCGGACTGTGTAATGGTTTTTGGTGAAGTACCTTTGAATTTTTCAAAGACCAATAACTGCTGTTTTGCTTATTGGTATAGCCTGATAAATTTAAATGCGCTTCATCAGACATCCTTTCAGCGAATTGCAGGCGACGAGGCTGATCTGTTAGCTTAACTGCTTGCACAATCCGGGCTTATAAGGATGGAAATGAAGATCCTTATGTAAAATTCTGCAATTGCCTTACTACGTTTTCGACTGGAACGTTTCTGGCTGTGCTGTATAGCTGCTCTAACTCGATCAATGTTATCCAAAGTTCTGACACTTCTGTTTGGTCCCGCGCGTTTGACATTGTTCGCTGATCCGCTTTCTTCAAATTTACGAACCCACTTTTTATGACGTGACCAGATGGAAGTCTCCTGTGACGAGGAATATTGAAATTAATTCGAAATTTCCTCCGTACTGTGACCACAAAGTCATTATTTTTTAATACGCTTTGATTACAAAAAAACGTTGATCACCGGACAACCGTTCCAAGATTACTGAGTGGCATAAAATGTCAAATCATTTGACAAAGAAATCCATAGCAACCTATGATTAGTTTGAAAATAATGTTTTCAAAATCTCCCGCTACCATGGACCATCTAGCATAACTGCGAAATAAGAATTTTACATTTTATTGATAGTTTTATATTTTAAAAGTGTAGGTGTTGCTTAGACTTAAAAAATGGAAGTAGCATCAGAAAACATAATTTTACGAGTAGATCCTATACATGGCAACATTTTATCGTAATTGCCTCAAGAAAATGTTACATTATATCATTCCTTTTTTTAAATTAATGAACTGTGTATGTGCATCATTTTCCGAAACAATCTACTTTTACTTCTATTTAGAAAGCCGACCCTATAACACAAGATAAAACTAAGTAACGATTTTCTAAAACATCACACATATGCAGCCACTTGTTTTTATACCCTTTATCTACTCGAGTCAGGCTCCAAAGTGGTTGTTAATTATCACAGTCCATTAGAAAGATGTTTGGAAAAACATCCGCAACTCCGTACAATTTATCTCGGTAGTGTGGTCTACGAAATAAAGGGGAAATTTATGCCCGAACTCTAAGGCGATACATCACCACATCTCAGCGCCATAATTCTTTTCGGCGTGCATTCAATTTTCACTGACGGATAGTCCAGCGTCTACCGCGAAGGGATATGTAACATCGCACATATAACCAATCCATCCTTCAGTCCAATACGATAACAGTATCCTTTATTGTGCATTGATTTCGTAATCGAAAAAAAAACTCTATTTGAAGGAGTGGAAAGATTATATTCGCCTAACATTCTTTTTCTGGTATTTTGTCCAAAGATTATATCAATTCTATGCTGGATATACACTAACCGGCCATATATAAGTCAGGTTACGCTAAGATAACAGTTTCCACATTAAGCGAGTGATTGAGGTAGAGTTACGAGATGATTTTATTAATATTAATAAAATGAACCCCAGAGTTTTATAGGAAAACACTTTATTTATACAATACTAGCTGACCCGGCAGACATTGTACTGCCTTAAATCGATTGTTTTTGTTTTAATATTTTGGAATTGAACGTTGTGTTTGTGATTTTTTAAATTTTTCTTTTTTTGAAAACATTTCGGTTACTATATATCAAGCTATTTAAAAAAAAAATAAGAAAATCCACCGAACCAAGCGTGCGTTGTTGCGGAAAATATGCGCTACGTGAAATTGATAGATATATAAAATTCCCATTCAAAAAGTAATTTTGATTTTTCACGATTTTTCAAAAATGTTCTCAATTTTTCCAAAATTTCAATTGACAAAAACAAAAACACAAACTAAAAATGTCGCTCAACCAGGAAAATACGAAACGACTATACGCAGACCGATGCAAACAATACATTACTCTTAACCCAATAATACAACCCGACACACCCCAAACAGCATGGGATAAACTGAAACAAAACATCTATAAAGCCGCCGAAGAAACCCTAGGCACACGCACGGTATCGCAGAGCAGTAGACCGAACAATAAACCTTGGTTTACAACGGAAGTCAAGGATATCACAAGGGAAAAGAAGAAAAATTATTTGCAATACAGGGAATCTCCAACTCAAGAAAACCGAAATAAGTATATTGAAACTAGGAACAAGGTCAATAATAGGGTTAGAGAGATCAAGGAAGAATACTGGCAGGAATTCAGTAACGAAATAGAAGCAGACATGTATGGAGCACAAAAACGAATTTGGAAACTACTAAGAGGCATGAAACGGGAAACGAATGAAACAATACAACAATTACCGAAGAAACTTGGGAGAAATATTTCAGAAATCTATACGCAGACATCGAGAACCCTGTAGAAACACAAGAAGAAGACATACAAAACGACCCACCAGAAGAGTGCACGCAAATCACCGAAGAGCAAGTAAGAGAGACAACGAGGAAACTTAAGAACAGGAAAACTCCAAACCAAGACAAAATATCAAATGCGCTAATAAAAAATGGAGGAACTGCCACCATAAAAGAATACACAAAACTGTTTAATATCATACTACAACATAGGAGAATCCTTGCAGAATGGAAGAACAGCGTAACAATACCCATCTTCAAAAAAGGAGACAAAACCGATCCAGCAAACTACGGTGGGATAACATTGTTGAGCACCTCGCTAAAACTCCTAACTAAGATCATTGCGGACAAAATAACCCCAACAATGCCAATAAGCGAAGAACAACAAGGATTTCGAAGAAGTCGATCCACCACTGACGCTCTATTCATACTCAGACAACTGATAGAAAAATCATTAGAGTGCAACACCCCTGCCTATCTTTGCTTTGTAAATCTAACTAAGGCCTTCGACAGAGTACAACTAAAAGACGTCATCACGATCCTGGAAAACAATAATACGAAGAAAGAATACGTAGAACTCATTAAGGACCTAAACACGAACACAAGAACGCAAATACGCATAAACCTCACCCTAACGCAACACCTACGAACCACAACAGGCATCCGTCAAGGCGATAGTCTCAGTCCTTTATTATTCAACGCAATCATGGATGAGCTGGTGAAAGCTGTAAAGAACACCGGATTAGGATATCGGATGGGCATACACAACATAAATATACTATGCTATGCTGATGACGCGGTACTTATTGCAGAATCAGAGGACGACCTACAAAGAATGTTACATGCTTTCAACAAACAGGCAGGAAAACACAACATGGAAATTTCCATAGACAAGACCAAATGCATGACCATAGCAAAAGAACCTGTACGCTGCAAATTGGTAATAGAAAATAAGACCGTCGACCAAACCATGTCAATCGAATACCTTGGGTGCAAAATTACAAGCGCAGGGTTTTTGGGTGATGAGGTGAGGAAACAAGTAAACAAAGCAGCAGCAATATCGTGACATCTTAGGTATCCAATCTGGAGAAACAAACACCTAAGTACGGAATGCAAACCAAGGATATACAAAACATGCGTACGGCCGGTGATGACATTTGGTGCGGAGACGAGAGCGGAAACGACGATAACAAAGAGGATACTAAGAACAACCGAAATGAAGACCTCAATGAAACCTGAGTCCACCATTACACTCCTGAATCCAAATAATAATCCAAACAATAGACAAAAAAGCTTTTCCACCACCAAAGAAGGCAAAAACGGTTTTGTCAGCGGGAAAGGTTATGGCAACGGCTTTTTTTTTGGCATTCACGTGGAATTATCTTGATCGACTACTTAGAAAAGGGAAAAACAATAAATGGGGAGTATTATGCCAATTTGTTGCAACAATGAAGCGACAAAATCAAAGAGAAATGACCTCATTTGACAAAGAAGAAAGTGCTTTTCCATCAGGATAGCGCACTTACCCACAAGTCTGCGATTGTGATGGCAAAAATTCATGAATTGGAGTTTGAATTAGTGCCTCATTCGCCCTATTTCCTAGATTTGGCTCCCAGCGATTATCTCTTTCCAAACCTGAAAAAATGTCTCGGCAGTAAGATTTTCGTCTAATTCCGAGGTAATCGCTGCTGTAAATAGCTATTTCGACTTGGATTCATCAACCTACAATGGAGGCATTACTATCTTGGAATAACGTTGGAATAAGTGTGTTGAGCGAGAAGAAGATTATACTAAAAATAAAATGTTTTTTTGTCAAAAAAACATGCGTTTTCTTTGTTAGGCCACGTCAACATTCTTCATCAGACACGGCAAATGGATCAACAGTAAACAAGAAAGTTTTTTCATAGACGGAATGAAGGAATGGATTCAGCGTTTGGAGAAATGAGTTACAAGTGGTGATTATGTGGAAAAATAATTATGTACGTTGGTAGTTCAATAGTAGTTCAATAAACGGTGGCTTTCGGTGTGCTAATAATAATGAAATTATTTTATAATAAATATATTAGTGGTGTTGGTGAAGTTCCTTCAAAGGTCCAGGACGTGCGCGATGATGGTTAATTAAAATAAATATACTACAACTTACTTACTAAATAAAACATATGTTGTCCTTAAAGTTTGTATTTATATTTACATAAGAAAGAAATGAAATTGGTATATTTAAAAGTAATTAAAACAAAAGTAATATGTACACGAGGAGCGGTAATTAAGTAACTGAAAATTAACACAAAAAATACTCTGAAACGAACGTTTAATTGAGCAGTAAATTAAGGGTTAATTAATTACGATGAATATAAAATAATCTCAGTATCGGACAATACCAAGTTACCTGTGAGTGGCGGCCACGTGGTCTGAAGATATACTCGGACAAGTATATGTAGAGCGATGTTCGGCCGGAGGAATAGAAATTAATTAGTTAAATTAATATGAATTCGCTTAAAAGAATAATATATATTGAACAATACAAAATTACCTTTTAATTGCGGTGAGATGCAGGGGCACGTGGAATCATGGCTAGCACTTGAACAGTACCGCGCGTAAGATGTGGACCTTACGAGCGTTGTAACGAGAAGAAGGACTGATAGTTTGTATCGAAAAGAACACTGGTTTTGAAAACGGTCTGTTTTATGATCCATCGAAGAGAGGGGTCGATATCTTGAATTATAATTAATAAGAAGCGCGACCTGAAGACGTGGTCTATCGATGTCATAAATATTATTAAAATAACCCTTGTGACCTAAGCTTTCTAATAATATGAAACACCATATATAAAGGAAGATGTATGATTGAATTAAAACAATTTAAAATTGAAATGCATCTAGAAAGAAATTCCACAGTCAGGTAGTAGACGAAGGGTCTGTCGGTCAAGATATATAACAAAAGAAATACACTTTCTCTTTGGACGAGTATGTACAGTTGTACAAATGTAAAAATGTCTTACGTTAAATATATTTTAAAACGAGATATTTTAAAGAAGAAATAGGATTAAAAATAGGATTAAAATATTTTCTATATGCTAAGCGTAACAATATATATATATATATATATATATATATATATATATATATATAACAATTGATAAATTATTGGAGTTTTTCGGCTTTTATATGAAATATTTACAAATATCAAATTAGAATGTATGTAATTGCAGAGTAAGTGGGGATGTAAATATTGCTGTCTACAAATTACAATGCAAATCATACGAAATTTTTAATTGAAAAATATGGTCTACGTTAGGACTCGAACCCAAGTCTACAGCTTGCCGGGCTGTCGCTTTTACCACTTAGCCACAATAGACCTAGGTTCAAGCTATTTAGAAATGCATTATAAAGTAGCAGTGTTAATGAATCAGATGTCAGTTATTGAATGTAGATGTCAAGTTGAAAGCAGAAGTCAGTTTTGAAAGCTCATGTCAAAGCTCATGACATGGGCTTTCAAAACTGACTTCTGCTTTCAACTTGACATCTACATTCAATAACTGACATCTGATTCATTAACACTGCTACTCTATAATGCATTTCTAAATAGCTTGAACCTAGGTCTATTGTGGCTAAGTGGTAAAAGCGACGGCCCGGCAAGCTGTATACTTGGGTTCGAGTCCCAACGTAGACCATATTTTTCAATTAAAAATTTCGTATGATTTGCTTTGTAATTTGTAGACAGCAATGTTTACATCTCCACTTACTCTGCAATTACATACATTCTAATTTGATATTTGTAAATATTTCATATAAAAGCCGAAAAACTCCAATAATTTATCAATTGTTATATTTAATAAACGGCTAAGAAATTATCTAAACACACACATATATATATATATATATATATATATATATATATATATATATATATATGTGTGTGTGTGTGTGCTTACATAAAACTTACAAAACCATATACACCATACTTAAATATAAAGAACAAATAACTGAAGTCATTACATAATTTATAAGAGTGAAGCCTGCTGCAACGATATCTAAGCCTTTTGGAGACGCGCCTCGAATAAAAGAATAGACTGCACAAAGAAATTATACGGTAGGTGGCTTTTCATGTCAACTCTCCTCAGAGCTGACTTTAATAAAAATGTCTTTTATGGAGACATAAAAGGAACTGCATTCGCGCTGTCATATCTTAAAACATATGAACAGACGTAAAGAGATGGAACATAATCCGCCTAATGTGAAGTAATATTGAACATATTGAAGAAAGTAAGCCTTTAAATACGAACTTGCGCTGCAGTTTGAAAGTTTCACCGCCAACATTAAGTAGAAATGAAACATTGTTTTCATCTGGCACTGTCGGGTAAGGGCGACTATAAATTAAAAAAATGTAGTTTCAGGGACGTTGCTATTGTTTCAAAATATACCTAATTCGGTAATATTGCGATCAAATATCAATTATTCTTCACAATTATATGGGAACTAACAGAAGAGGTTTTCGATCTAATGATGACAACCAACTGAAAGAAAAAGAGTACGTCATTTTCAGTCCTGAACAAGATGCATGATAAAGTTGTTAAAAACTTCAATACTAAAACACCAGTTTGTAAAAATAAATTAAAATGGTAACATTAATTTTAATGACTATTTCCCTCAGAAAATTTCAACCAATTATATTAATGCAAATTACAGAAATAACATAGTAACGGATGAATACGAGGTCTGGCTATTATATAACGAGACTGCGCGCGCAGAAGACGTCGTAGAGGGGAAGGGGGGAAAACAAATGCAGCGTTGGATAGCTGGAAGTGTCTACTACTCCAGTACGAAAACACGTTTCTGTCGCTGTAGTAGTATTTTTTCTACTATAGAGGTTAGAAACGAACGTGTTTTTTCCTCGTGCCGATAACAATGTGTGACGAAAAACACGAGCAACGGATCAATGTGAAATTTCTCGTTAAATTAAAAAAAAACTCCGACTGAGTGCTATAAGTTGTTGAAAGAGGCCTATGGTGAGAATTCTCTATCTCGTGCGCGCGTTTTCCGAATGGTTTAAACGGTTTTCTGAAGGCCGAGAGAGCACCGAAGATGACCAACGTCCAGGTCGACCTGTCTCTGTTTTAGCTCCGCAAACAATGACCAAAATCAATGAAATTGTTCCACAGGGTCAAACTGTAAACCAAACTTACTATTTGAAAGTTTTGGCAAGACTGCGAGAGCGAGTTCGTAAGAAACGGCCGGAGTTGTGCAAAAACAAGTCGTGGATCTTGCATCAAGACAACGCACCTGCCCATAACGCGCTGTCTGTGAAGCGTTATTTAGCCGCTAGAGGCACACCAGTGCTCGAACACGCGCCGTACTCGCCTGATTTAGCACCCTGTGACTTTTTCCTGTTTCCGAAAATCAAGTCTGCCTTAAAAGGAACCCGGTTCGAGTCGATGGAAGAGGTAAAGCGAAAATCGGCGGAGCTCCTAAATGCTCTTACAAAAGAAGACTTCCAGCATTGCTTTGACCAATGGAAAAAACGAATGGAACGGTGTGTGGCGAGGGGAGGGAAGTACATTGAAGGAGAGCATTCGATTGTAGAATAATTTTAAAAATAAAACTCATTTTCATAAGCAGTCTCGTTATATAATAGCCAGACCTCGTATCACCATGAAAATATCCGGGTTTTTGCACATGTGCATAAAGTGAATATTTTTTGACATTTTAAAAACATTCGGGCTTTTAATTATCAAAATGCGTCTATTAATTTATATTACAACTAGTATTTGAACAATAATAGTTATAGTTATTATTGAAAGTACAATTGATATATGAATTACTGGATGCACTGAAAGCAGTGTTTGTTAAAACATCGTTAACATTTTATTTTTTGGATTCTTCTCGTAGCTTTGCAATTATATTCCCGTGGTGACTTCCTTCGACTTTCAAATATGAGTTTATGGAAGGGATATTTGAATGACCTGTTATTTTAATAATTTCATGTTCTCCTACACTTCGTTTTGCAAAATTTTTACAACTGTTGATCGATTAGAATGGTTTGTTATTAGGTTTTACATATATCCCAATCTTTTCAGCGGCAGTTGAAGTCCACTAAGTAATAATATTTCTTCCGATGGGCGAATTCTCAAAAAACCAACAGAGCTCTTTTGTTTCTACGCTGGATTCAGTGTTAAGAAAAACCGGTTTGTAGTAATGTGGGTGCCTCAGTTTTCGATAAGTTTATGGAACAATTTGAAAAGTTATTTTCTAGATGATTGTATAAAAATTACCTAACTGGACATCGATCCGGGTTGATTTTATTTTCAACCAACTATTTCTTTGGTGTTACCGGCTTTCCCCCTCCTTGAGAAGTTTTACTAAACACTGGGTTATAAACAATCCGTCCTGTATGTGCGCCAAAACTATCTTTTTCTATTGAAAAAAAAGTTATCAGACACTCTTCCGCTTTATCACCACGCCAAACTAGTTCCAATGCCAGTGTGTGATAAAACTTCCTTTGCAACCCTCGGGAAGTATCGTCGTCTCATAAAACTATGATTTAGTTCTGCTAGTCTTCGCTTAAAACTGAAGCATTACTTTTCTTTTCTTGCCAAAAGCTTGCAGTTTTCTTCGTTTTGCACCTCGTACATTTATTGTGTCCTTGAATACCACATCTTTAAATGGATCGAAAGTTGTTCCAAATTCCTTGTGAACTTTTTCTTGTAGCAGTTTGGCAATTCTGTTTCACTCACCTTCTTTGTATTCAGACCCGTCTTGCTTTTTCATATTAAAAGCAAAATCTTTAAGGATTTCTGTTACCTGAGGTATGGGAGTATCTTCATTAAGAAAGTAAGCCCTTTCCTTGCAGAATACTTCAAACTGCTTCCACACACAAGTATTCGCTTTTATTGTATTTACAGGCGTTAATGTACGGATTTCTTCACTGACTCGAGTTTGATTGACCAAAACGAATTGAACACATTTTTAAAATTAAAATGTTTCCACAATATCTTGTCAATTTATTTTTTTGGCGTTTGAGACGTCATATTTAGGGTACTTTTATAATCTCTATTTTTTTTTCGTAATTCATCCAAAAGTAATTATTTTGTTTAAATTTTTTATTGTTCCTATTTTGAAATCCCTACTATCCAAAATTGCCTGCAATTTTTTTCGAGAAATAGTCCTCGATATATCCCTCTTACATGTCATTCTCAAATTAATACAAGAATTACGTTTCATTAAAAATTTAAAATATTAAAGGAAGTGCAAAAAACGAAACGTAACAAAGATAAAAATGATAATGTGGTTTGCAAAAACGCCCAAGAGATGTTTCTGAACGAAATTTTATTAAATGACCTACTTACTATTTTATATCAACAGACTATCGTCCTGAAATTACAGATTATGAAGTGATTCATTCAGTTGTAATTTACGTAGAACACAAATCCAATGAAAAATTTATCTTATCTTTCGTAATTATAATATGATACTTGCAATACCATACATTTGTATATACATTCCACAAAAAAACAAGTACGAAATTTCCATATAAATATACGTCCTCGTGCTCTTATTAAATATGATGAATATGATGATAAACACTGAATAAATATTAGCGTATTGATATGGGACTTTAAATGATATAAAAAATATATTATAAAAAATTGTTTGCCCAATATATAAATGCTTAGAATTTCAATTTCAACAATTACCATAGTTAAAATTGTTGTTTAAATTAATTAGTTTTATTAAATAGTATTGGAAAAAGATTGAAATATGGCATATCAACAGAGAATCGATGAAACAACCATTTAAAGTATATAGTATAGAAATAAGTAGTCGGACTAAGTTTTAGAATGCTTTATAGATAACACAGGTCAACACTATTTTTGCTGAATCAAAACTGTTGATATTTTCTGATTCCTTACCTGATGGAAGCTCTCAAATTAGCCCTAGTTTTGTTTCATCAGGCTACATTTTTTCAGAAATCGTAGATATAGAAATTAACAGTTGTAATAATACAAGTCTACAAAAAAAAATTTTTCGTGCTTTTCCACCTGGATATATATATATATAAGGTAAATTTAATAAGTCGGCGATTAAAGGTCTGGTTTATTACTTCAAAGTATATATATTTAAAACAACCCTACATGTTTCGGCAATGATGCCTTTGTCAAGGATATAAAAAATATATATATATACTATAAATATATATATATATATATATATATATATATATATATATATATAGAATTTCAATTTCAACAATTACCATAGTTAAAATTGTTGTTTAAATTAATTAGTTTTATTAAATAGTATTGGAAAAAGATTGAAATATGGCATATCAACAGAGAATCGATGAAACAACCATTTAAAGTATATAGTATAGAAATAAGTAGTCGGACTAAGTTTTAGAATGCTTTATAGATAACACAGGTCAACACTATTTTTGCTGAATCAAAACTGTTGATATTTTCTGATTCCTTACCTGATGGAAGCTCTCAAATTAGCCCTAGTTTTGTTTCATCAGGCTACATTTTTTCAGAAATCGTAGATATAGAAATTAACAGTTGTAATAATACAAGTCTACAAAAAAAAATTTTTCGTGCTTTTCCACCTGGATATATATATATAAGGTAAATTTAATAAGTCGGCGATTAAAGGTCTGGTTTATTACTTCAAAGTATATATATTTAAAACAACCCTACATGTTTCGGCAATGATGCCTTTGTCAAGGATATAAAAAATATATATATATACTATAAATATATATATATATATATATATATATATTTTATATCCTTGACAAAGGTATCATTGCCGAAACATGTAGGATTGTTTTAAATATATATACGTTGAAGTAATAAACCAGATCTTTAATCGCCGACTTATTAAGTTTACCTTATCATACCAAGGTCACGAAAATATTATATTTATATATATATATATATATATAGATATATATATATAAGTATATATATATATATATATACATATATATACCAGGTGTAGAATGGATTTTCGTACATAGGGATTTTACATGCAGAACTAATAATTTGCGAATATTCCCTCCCCTAATTATTTTATAGGAAAATGTTTAACACAAAAGTTGTGGACAAAAAAAAAATGTATCTAAATTATTTGTTATTTATTTTCTAACACCTTCTGGACCTGCTAGACTTGAAGAAAAAGTATTAGGAATGAACCAATAAATAGTACTAGCCATGAATCCTGACAGCAATAAATGTCACGTTTTGACAAACAAAATAAGTTTGCTGATTCTTCCTGAATGAAATGAATTCCTATAGCCAAGAAGAGAAAGTCAACTTTATTAAATGGTACTACTCTGGATTGTCTTTTAGAGACATACAAGCAACTTTTGCTGGATTCTACCCGGAGCGACCAATTCTAAATTTGAACACCCTGAATAGAATTGTTAGGCACTTTGAGACCAACGGCACTGTTAATAAGAAATGTAAGTGCCAGAAAGTAACAGCTGGTGCAAGTAGAGAGAAGGTAGATGCCGTTCTCTTAAGCGTTGCAGTAGAACAAAAATGTCTCCTTAAGACAAATAGGTAATAATTTGGGGATTCATTTTACTACTGCTCAGAAAATTTTAAAGAGTCAAGATCCGCGGTTTCGGTCTTATAAATAAGAAAAGCACCAAAAAATATTCGAGGAGGATAAAGAAAAAAGAATGCAGTTTTGTGAAATAATGATGGATATGGCCAATGATGACCGAAACTTTTTATCTAGGATTTTATCCAGCGATGAGTGTCGATTTCAGTTAACTGGTGAACCAAATCAACAAAATTATCGCTACTGGAGCACACAAAATGAACATTTAACGTTGCAGACTCATACGCAATACCGGGGTAGTGTCAATGTTTGGGCTGGCATACTAGGTCCTCACATAAATAATTGGACCGTTCTTTATTGCAGACCGCTTAACTGGTGCTGCGTATTTAAATTTTTTGCAAGAAGAAGTCGGGCCAGCTATCGACGAATTGGGAATTAATTACGAATTTTGGTACCAACATGATGGATGTCCGGCGTATTACCAGCGCGATGTTGTAGACTACTTAAATCATGTATTCCCAAATCGCTGGATAGCTCGAAGTGTAGAAATTCATTGGCCTCCAAGATCTCCGGATCTTTCGCCAAATGATTTTTTTCTGTGGCGCACATTGCATGATCGGCTATACAATGGAAGGACGTATCAAAATGTGGACGCTTTAAGAGCTGCAATACTTGCAGAATGTCGTCAAATATCATACTATCAACTGGCCGCAACTAGAAGAAATTTTTACGACAGATTGGGGTACTGCTCAGCTGTCAACGGAGACTTGTTTGAGCATTTAATTTAGTTGTTACTACAACTACCTTTATTACCACGTTCAATAAAATTTTAAAATCTCTTCAGCACGTTTTTTCTTTTCTGCAAACGACTTAAAACCTATGCTTAAAACAAATTTAAACGCCTCTACTAAAATTGTCACATTCTTTTGTTAAATGAAAGAATTTTGTTACTTTGGTTGTCACACGTCACGGCTTTTGCTATTTTGTATCATTTCTTCAATTCTTTTTGCTTTAATTGTGAAGTCCCGGAGGCTGTTAATAAGCAAAGAAGAAAAAAAATTTGAACTATTTTTAATGCTCTACAACTTTTGTGTTTAACATTTTCCTATAAAATAATCAGGGGAGGGAATATTCGCAAATTATTAGTTCTGCATGTAAAATCCCTATGTTCGAAAATCCATTCTACACCCCGTATATATACATGTATATATATATATATATATATATATAGATAAATTCTTGGATAGATAAATTTTCGGCTTTTATATTAAATATTTTTAAATTAGTATGTTATTTTGCAAAGTAAATGTGAATGTAAACATTGGTGTGTACAAACTACAACACAAATCATACGAAACTTTATTTGAAAAATTTACGTCTACGTTGGGATTTGAACCCAAGTCTACGGTTTGCCGGACCGTCGCTATAACCAACTGAGCCATGATTTCAAGGGTAGGGCTATTTCATAGGTAGAGCAAATTTTATCCTATCAGGGGCACCAGATAATATCTAGTGACATGTGACGGACAAAAGAGACTATGCCGAAAGTAGCGATTTTCTCTTGTCCGGCTATGCCGGTACAGAAGAGAAAAAGATACGTATATAGGTGTAAGTCCAGTTACAGTGGCATGCAAGAGAAAATCGCTGCTTTCGGCAAAGTCTCTTTTGTCTATCAGATGTCACTAGATATTATCTGCTGCCACCTGATGACAGAATTTGCTATACCTATCAGGCGATTCATCAAACTTTACTTCACTAGCCAAACTGACGAAGTCTTATAGTTGTGACAGAAACACGTGTCTTTGGCAGAAGTAAATGTTGTAAAATACGAGGTGTATGTCCATGTGTACAGATACAGACGTGGATAATGCATGTCTGTTTCATTTGTATCAAATCTGTTGTCGGTTTTCCTCTATCGGGTTATGTTTTTATACAAAATAAAATATAATAATGTACTTCTGTTTTCAATGAAATATTACAAATGAGCTTCGGGGCATATGAGGCTTCGAAAAAATTTTCATTTCCCCAACAATAAAATAATTTATAAATTCATAATTATTCACAAACAAATATATTTTGACAATATATTAATTAATATTTCAGTTAATTAAACCTGCAGAAATAGTTTTGTATTAGCTTTATGTGTTTAATATATTTGTAATATTTCATTGAAAACATATGTACATTATTACATTTGATTTTATTTTATATGAAAACCTAGTCCTACAGAGGAAAACTGAAAATAGATTTTAATTTAGAGTATTCATATTATATATATATCTAAGACGAAAAATTAAAAAAGCACGAAAAAATCTAAGAATTAACACAAATGTAGTAGGTAGAGAAAATGAGGCTCACTAACTCAAATTATCATCGGGAAACAGTTCTTGCGTCGTTTGTACTTTAAACCAGTGAAACCCATTCCTTTTGAGAATACGCCTGACAGTTCTAGCACTCACGTTAATTTCCATAGAAATCTTTCTACTGGTACAAGATTCACTAGCTTCAACAAATGCACAAATATCAATGTCACACATCCACAAGTTTGCAACTTTTTAACAACGATCCTAACTGTTGTCGCCTTTGGTGGTGGTCTATTTTCATAGGCAACAATAAATAAATTTATTGTTTCGTTATTGGAATTAACCTGAAAGTACCACTTCACAAGTTGTATTTTCTCTGCTACTGTATACTCTACCGTGTAAACGAGGCAATAAAACGACACTGCTGCGCAAGACGCGCCCCGGCGCTTTACTTCTCCGATATGTTTATTGAATGTATAGTGTAGCATTTTATTGGATAAGCACAGGTCAGCATAAGGATAGGTCAGATGTAGGTGTGGTATACACATTTTTATTGCGTATGTGTATACGCAAGGTACTTAGATGAGAGGTCTTGCATCGCAGATAATAATGATAAAAATGCACAAATGCTGTACAATAAACAAAAATATTCAGAGAAAACAAACGCATAATTCCACCATAACGAAAGAAAAATCTGTGTATTTATAAATAGCACAAACCTGTGATTGCATACATAATTAAATTCCGGTGATGTACAAGCTCTACATTAAGGAAAATATAAACAAATGAAAAAAATTAAAACTATGCTAACGTAACTAAATACTTGCACTTGAAGAGAAAATTAAAAATATTCTGAGAAAACGGACGCATAATTCTATCAAAGAAAATACAAAATTCTGTGTACCTATTAGTAAATTACATAAACCTGTAATATAGATTTCAGGTGAAAAAGTACTGATGTACAACCGCTACAACGAAAAAAATTAAAAGTTTGCTAACGTAACAAAATAAAAACGCAATTCTATGGTATGATAAAGAATAAACATATTAGTTAAATATTTTTTTTCTGGTTGTGTATACTTTGCCATTACAATCTATGTTCTACGTATAATTACTCTGCACATCTATCGTCAACGTATCTGATCAGACTGGGCACAGACACGCCTGGCGCCTGGTGCTATAACCGTCCCTTCTCTATTATCTAGTGTACTGGTGGGGTATCGTTTATCTGCCCGCCGTTCTCTCACCCCAGTTCCGTACGGTATATGAGGCATTTTATTTAATTTTATTATTGCTTATCTTACGTAGTTTTTAAATGCCAAAGGCTTGATTGTTAGAGGTGCGAACGGTTCAGAAAAGCCAATGTAAAGACCTATGCACGCTAAAAATATGACCCGATCTGTATTAATAACTGTAATAAGATGTAGGATAACTACATAACACGAAATGACTGTTGTTTTCTCGATCTTACACAGAGATGGTGCAAGTAGGGTGCTGCGAAGTTTCAAACGCATACATTTAGTTCCTATATAACGAAATATATATGTTTATAACAGAACATTATAATGCTATTACATTTCCACACACTTTATACACTAAAATCGATTCAGTTTGTATATTTACACAATTTATAATTATGTATTTTCATTATACAAATATATCTTTATAAACAAAAACTTTAATGCGAACGGTTCCTGTACCCGATAAGTAGCATTGAGTAACAGGAATCTATCCCGAGGACTTTTCCTTAAAGTTTGATTCTCGAAAACGATTTTAGACACTTTTCCGCGGGGCTACAAAAAAAAAACGCCAAGGCAGAAACGTGCGCTCCCTTCTCGAACAGGAGGAACATTAATTACAGAACGCTACGGAAAGTTATCAAAGATGTATGAAGTGTCACTGAAGTTTATATCTTTATTTCCTGAAGGAATCGCCTCGCCCAGCTATTTCAGTTTAATTGCGGCTCCGAGAATGTGGTTGTGTCATTGATATAGATACCAGACATATTTTAATGCCGGTAGGTGATATATACGTTTTTCTATTTTCAAGAGTAAAATTTAAGAGTACGTATTTGACTCGCAATTTGAGTTTAGAATCTGTTTCTAGCGAAGCGTGTATAATGAGACAGCATTTAAAGTCGACTTCAACAATATGAGGTTTGAAAGAAATGTTTCTTAATTTATTTATGTTGTTTCTTTAGATAGAAAATTTTGTTCTAAATTTATGTCGTTATATAGCGCAAATTTTAGTTTGGAAACTCTTATCTGCTGTACTTTGTAATTTAGAACTACACTAAAAGCTGGAGAAATATTGCAAGAATTGAAAATTGGTATAATAACGTATATAATATATGAGGGTGGATCCCTTTGCTCCACCCCTGACCCACTCAATACACACAAATATTTTACTATTATTTTCCAACATAGTCTCCATTAAGGTTAACAGATTGTTCAACCTTTGCAAACCACTAATTTAGCGCGCATATCACATCATTATCTAACGAAAATCCTTTACTGCGCAAGTGCTCTTTGAGTTTTAAAAACAGTGCGTAATCGCTGGAGGCAAGATCTAGCTAATATGGCGGATGTTCAACTAATTTGAAGCTTGCTTGAGCTATTGCAGCTGTTGCAATGGCGGACCTGTGACTGGGTGCGTTATCCTGATGCAAAAGAGCACCTTTGCGCAATTTCCCCCGACGTTTTTCTTTTATCAAGACACGCAATTTGGGTATTAAATTGGCATAATAAGCACCTGTAACTTTAACCCCCTTCCGCAGGATATCTACTAAAATTACACCTTCAGCATCCCAAAATATGGATAGCATGACCTTCCTGCTACAGTAAATAAATAGTTAATAAAGAAACTATTTATTTTTTGGTGTTGAAGGCTATGATTTGAACATTTAATACATTATATTGCAGTAATTTTAATTTAATTCCAGAATTTTTCCTATTTATTTTGAAATATAAAACATATTTCAGATTTACAAAGCTCATCTTTTTCCAGAATGTCTTCTAGTGGAAATGCAGTACCATTAAAACTCGGTTCAGTTCTTCGATTTATTTAAAAAAGTAAATCCAATACTAAAACAAAAAGATGCTTCTAAAATCTAATTATACGAACTATGTATAACAGCATATTAAAAACAATCAAAAGGAAACTGTTTTACGAAGTAAATACGAGAGTTTAAACGAAATAATAATAATAATAATAGTTCCCATCACTAGCCCGGCAGGCCCTTGGAGTATAACATGGTAATCGGTATACTAGGATGGTAACGTGGCTAGCGCTATTATTACCCCAGAGTTTCACCTACAGATACTAATTTGTGTCAGCCTGGAACCGAAAAAATGCTATCGTTATTGGCTAGACCAGGGTTTGAACACGGTTCTCATCAGATTCATAGTCTAGTGACCTAGTCACTAGACCAACACGGTCCCAAATGAAATAATACGATAAAAAGTAAAGATACGTAAGCCAAATAAATATCGTAATGAATGAAAAAATCGCTATTTTCTATATTAGCCAATAAAGTACAAACTAAGATCTGAATTAGTCCTCCCTAACCCGCACTAGGGTTACTACCGAGTCCCGTCTGCGTAGGTGCATCGCACGACTCCAACTTGTATTTATATTTTTGTTATAAGGGGAAAATCTTATAACAATGCATAAGTATTTTAACGAGTATAGCAAACGCCAATTAAGTTGGCGCGAGGAGGGGTAAGTTCGCGCAGGATTAAAAGTAGTGGGGAGGTTTGTATTTGGTTTTACATCAAATGTCGGATAATTCTTACCTCTGAGCGTGTATCACTTTATGATCCCCTAGTAAAAACATTATGTTCCGTCAAACGTCAATGACAAATGTATTCTGACAATTACTTGAGTAGTGGGGGTGGACGTTTTTAAAAACTATTTCTGCGCACCCCCTCCTCGCGCCAACTTAATTGGTGCTTGCTATACCTTCCTACGATATTTTTCAGACAGATATAGCAAACGCCAATTAAGTTGGCGCGAGGAGGGGTAAGTTCGCGCAGGATTAAAAGTAGTGGGGAGATTTGTACTTGGTTTTATATCAAATGTCAGATAATTCTAACCTCTGAGCGTGTGTCACTTTATGATCCCCTAGCAAAGACATGTTCCGTCAAACGTCAATGACAAATGTATTCTGACAATTACTTGAGTAGTGGGAGTGGACGTTTTTAAAAAACGGTTTCTGCGCACCCCCTCCTCGCGTCAACTTAATTGACGCTTGCTATATCTATAAATAACAATACTATTTGAAGTCCATATCAATAAAAATCAATACCATGTATTGGTGGACGTTTTTAAAAAACGGTTTCTGCGCACCCCCTCCTCGCGCCAACTTAATTGACGCTTGCTATACCTATAAATAACAATACTATTTGAAGTCCATATCAATAAAAATCAATACCATGTATTAACCAATACAAATTTTAATTCAAATGGCAATAGAATTGAACAAATATAAACTTTTGAAATCAAAATCACCAAAAGGACACTCCCGCGAGCTCTAGCCAACGAAAAGTATGCTTGACCTAATTGTTAAAGTTCATAAATAATCTGGAAGCTTCACACCCCTACTAGAGCAAGTGTGTGAATTGGAAAGAGACTATGTAAAAAAGAAATATTTCCTTTAGAAATAAAACTGGATCCTAGATCAGGCTGAGAGCATTTCACTACATCCTCGTACATTTTAAGATCTTGTATTGTTAAGTTCAGGCAGTCGTGGCAGGGTGGCGCAGGGGAACGGGAAATTTTGAAATAACGTCATGTCCACGAATAAATTCATAAAACTAGTAATTTATTAACGAAAGTGCATGTATGCAGCATGCCATTTAAGTTTTTACAATCAAAATGTTCAAAAGTGTCTCTTTACTTTTTAAAGATGACATCGGAAAGATGTCCTCCCATTCGGCGTTCACACTCTAACAGCCTGTTATGAAAACTCTGGAATGCGCGGTGTAGCAAATCTTGGGGAATGGCAGTGATTTCTTGTTGAATGTTCTCCTTCAGTTCATGGATTGTTGCAGGACGTGTACGCTACACCTTGCCTTTAAGATACCCCCACAGGAAGAAGTCGCACACACTAAGATCAGGGGATCTCGCAGGCCATTCAATCTCACCGTTACGTGAAATAATGCGTCTTCCAAACAATTGACGAACTGCTGCCATCAAATGTCGTGCAGTGTGTGACGTGACTCCGTCCTGCTGGAACCACATGTTTTCGATGTTAAGATTAAGCTCGTACAGTCTCGGTGTAAAGAATGTTTGAAGCATTTCAACATATCGAGCGGATGTTACTGTCGCTGCACTACCATTCTCACTTGTAAAAAAATAAGGGCCGATAACACCATGACATGATACAGCACACCATATTGTTACCTTGTCGCTATGTAGTGGTCGGTGGTGTAACTCACAAGGATTGTCCTGGGCCCAATAACGAAAATTCTGTTTGTCTACGATACCGTTTAGGTGGAAATGTGCTTCG
This sequence comes from Melolontha melolontha, assembly GCA_935421215.2. Classification (NCBI taxonomy): domain Eukaryota; kingdom Metazoa; phylum Arthropoda; class Insecta; order Coleoptera; family Scarabaeidae; genus Melolontha; species Melolontha melolontha. The sequence continues at coordinate 75,563,927 of OW285243.1, read as the reverse complement.
TCTGATATCCATATGTTACCAATGAAATTCGCGTCCTCGTTAATTTTAGCCAATATCTGCCTACTAAACTCCATACGTGACGCTGGGTCTCGTTCATGTAATTGTTGCACAATCTGCAACTTATAGGAATGGAAATGTAATTCGTGCAGTATTCTTTGTAAGCTTCGTCGCTTAATCCCTAGCGTAGATGCATGCTGTCGAACGGAGCGGCGAGGACTTCTCTCGATTGCAGCTCTAACAGCTTCAATGTTCTCTGGGGTACGTACCGTTCGAATGCCACCTGGAGCTTTCTTTTTGAAGGCAGATCCTGTTTCTTCAAAATTACGCACCCACGTTGTAATCGCATGCGCAGATGGGACACGTCCATGACGTCCAAGCTGGTAATGCTGTCGAAATATTCTCTGCGCGGCAGTCGCACAATCACCATTTTTATAAAACGCTCTCACAGCTACTGCACGTTCCGCACCAGTCCAACGATCCATGATTACTAAATGGCAATGCGTTCACAACAATTGTGCGACGTTACGAACAACTGCCGGCTCTACAGTGCTGACAACTGTAACGTTCAAAATTCCCCGTTCCCCTGCGCCACCCTGTATTTAGAAAGTTAATATAATTTCTTTGAGTAACTGGAATTGAACTTTTTCACTAAACAGGGTATTATTATTATGCATTTTTCATGATTGATCTAACCTAATGGCCTCGGGCTGTATATCATTTTAACATTAAATACCTTCTATCTTAAGTTGAAAAACCTTTTGGCATATACTTAAAGATATCAATCAGAAATGGGTTCTCTTCATTTCAGTAACCTTTCACGCACACGTTACACCTTTCCATATCAATGACTTTCGTTGAAACTTCATTATTCATATGAACCTGTCACACCTATTTCAACTACGAAATGTAGATATATAGGAAGGAAACAAGTCCAGACTGGAAATAAACCGTTTACTTTTCAAGCCGAGCCCGAGCACGTACGTAGTATATGTGCAGGATTCCGGGTTCGCCCTAAATGGCTAGAAGTTCTGATGGAGCTCCGAGAAAACGATAACTTATGGCCGATTACCGTTTGTATCATATTGTAAATGGCGTTTTATTAAATTGAAAACTTTTTTTGTGCGCAAAAACGATTGTATTTTAATAGCGGTAAAGCGTCTGCGCTCACGTAAGGCGCATTCACGTCCCACTTTTATGGTGATATCTCCCGACATAAATTCATTTCTAATGGCCTCTCTGATGCCGCAATGACATGCCGAAATACAAGCGAAGATAAAAGTTATATAAAAATAATGAGGTTTATTTGTGAAGGAAATACGCGAAACACCAGTTAAATTCGTGTTTTAACATAAGCTGGAAATAAAACAATTTTTATGACAATTTTGTATCTCTCCAACGTAATATTCACACGTTTGCGTAAACGTATTCAAGATAAATACATATTAGATTACTTTCCAAATAACACAATGAAGCGCTTAAGTATAATCAAATAAAAGTATATTTTATAAACATTCCATTGCATTAAATTGGACTATATTTCAGTTTGATGGATACCAAGCTGGAGTTAAATGTTCTCAGCCTGACCAAAGTAATACTTAGTTCAGCGATTTAAGCTCCTTTGTACTCACGGTATACTAAGATTTAAGACGTAATGTATTGGTTTATTATGCCGAGGGTCCCGATATCGGATCCGGGGCTTGACTGCCCGAGAAGGTTTTCATGTTTTTTTTTAAGGTGAATGTCGACAGTTTAATATCTCAAGTCGCTTCACGGACGTGGGCGTATGACCTGCCAATGTTCCATGTAAGATTGCTCGAGGCTCTCAAAATAGGCGTTAATTTCAGACATTACCATTACAGACAGATATTTTTTCATATTGGGAAATTAAGTCATTAGGGGGCAGCTTCGTCATAAAACGAAATTTATTATATTGTATATACGAGGGCGGTTTGGCCTAACATGGTTGGACAAGCAGTATGACAACACGATACTGCCCCACTCTTTGTATACCCCACCAGCAATTGGTCGTATAGTAACTGGGGATGAAACCATGGCGCTCTATTATGATCCTGAGAGCAAACGCTAATCAATGGAGTGGCGATTCAAGGGGGAGGCTCCCCCACGAATAGTAGAAGTGCAACAATCTACCCGAAAGATCACGTGCACATTTTTTTGGGATTCACAAGGAATCTTGTTAGTGCATTTTTAAAGATCGTAACACTACTGTAAACGCGGCTTATTATGCATTACTTCTGCATAAATTGAGAGACTGCATTAAAGAAAAACACCGAGAAAATTACAGAGAGGAGTTTTGTAATTGCACGAAAATGCTCCTGGCGAAACGGCAGGTCTTGTCAAGGCTGCTATTGCTGAATGTGGCTTCACTGGGCTCGAAAATCCGCCTTATAGTCCGATATGGCTCTAAGCGACTATTATTTGTTGCTGAATCTAAAAAAAAATTTTCGTGGAACAAAATTTTCAAGCGATAATGAGCTGCAAGCCGCTGTATTAGGTCATTTTGAAGAGATAGGAAAAGATTATTTTTTTAACTATTGATTCATAGATGTAACAAGTGAGTTGCAATAAAGGGTGATCATATACAAATGTAATATCTGTTTCATTTAAATTTTTCTTCTCGAACTCGATCAGGCCCGATCATTCTGGGACCCCCCCTCCTATGTTAAATATAAGTAAATACAGGATATAAAATCCAACTATAACATTTCCAATTTTATAAATATTCAACGTTCATTTTCAAATTTAAACCAGCATATAAACAGAATAATAAAATTATAAAAATTTCTCTAGAGTCTAAGAAGCGGCCTCTTTTATATTTGCAAATTTATTACTTTTTTATTTAGACCGCTTGTTTTACTACCTAGCGTTATTAGTGAACGAATTCAATAGACGGTGTTTAGTCTGACCATCTATTCTTACGCTCACGATTCCTAAATAGGTATCAATAAATTAAATTCTAACCTCTGAGCGTGTGTCACTTTATGATCCCCTAGCAAAGACATTATGTTCCGTCAAACGTCAATGACAAATGTATTCTGACAATTACTTGAGTAGTGGGGGTGGACGTTTTTAAAAACGGTTTCTGCGCACGCCAACTTAATTGACGCTTGCTATATCTATAAATAACAATACTATTTGAAGTCCATAAAAATAAAAATCAATACCATGTATTAACCAATACAAATTTTAATTAAAATGGCAATAGAATTGAACAAATATAAACTTTTGAAATCAAACACCGAGAAAATTACAGAGAGGAGTTTTGTAATTGCACGAAAATGCTCCTGGCGAAACGGCAGGTCTTGCCAAGGCTGCTATTGCTGAATGTGGCTTCACTGGGCTCGAAAATCCGCCTTATAGTCCGATATGGCCCTAAGCGACTATTATTTGTTGCTGAATCTAAAAAAAAAATTTTCGTGGAACAAAATTTTCAAGCGATAATGAGCTGCAAGCCGCTGTATTAGGTCATTTTGAAGAGATAGGAAAAGATTATTTTTTTAACTATTGATTCATAGATGTAACAAGTGAGTTGCAATAAAGGGTGATCATATACAAATGTAATATCTGTTTCATTTAAATTTTTCTTCTCGAACTCGGTCCCTCCTATGTTAAATATAAGTAAATACAGGATATAAAATCCAACTATAACATTTCCAATTTTATAAATATTCAACGTTCATTCTCAAATTTAAACCAGCATATAAACAGAATAATAAAATTATAAAAATTTCTCTACAGTCTAAGAAGCGGCCTCTTTTATATTTGCAAATTTATTACTTTTTTATTTAGACCGCTTGTTTTACTACCTAGCGTTATTAGTGAACGAATTCAATAGACGGTGTTTAGTCTGACCATCTATTCTTACGCTCACGTTTCCTAAATAGGTATCAATAAATTAAATTACTAAACAATGGAATTTCTTCGTAACTGTACACTTAGATTTACAACTAATATATTTTATTTTAATATTTTTTTTTTAAATATTTTAAGATTAATTTGTTAAAACCTATTGCAAACCTCGGTATTGTTGCCAGTAGGTACGATTGACTAAGAATTGATCACATGGAAATTTTCCCTAATTATGACGTCAACCACTACAATGTACAATAGTTTGTTGTGGTAGTGGTGGATTTTTACCTACTTACAATACAATACACAACAGTATTATATTAACATCAAGAGACAGAACAGTCTTATCATAACAGTTAACATGGGTCTCAACAACAGTACAGTACTTAGTTAATTCAACAATATATTAATTAACAGTAAAGAATTTTAGTTTAACATTAAGTATTTCATTTGTGACATTTACCTCATAAATTAGGGTTAAGTTTTTTTTGTTAAATAAAATAAATAAACTACTCAGAAAGCACACCTAAGTTTTAATTCGAGAGATGCCTTTTATATTTCGGGATTAGGCGATCCTGGTGCTGCCATCTGACAACCGGTCTCTATCATAAAGTTCGACATTTTTGACAGAATACTTATTTAGAACGTTTTGACGTACAGGTGTTTGTGTTGTTTACAGTGACTTAAAAAATTTATCTCGGCTTAAAAATGGAATTAACTCGCTAATATTTCTGTGCGATTATTTTTTCTTCTCTTTAATTTTCGACGTGGATTATCGCAACAACAATGCATCGATTAACTTAGTTCGACTTTTGGCGATGAATCACTATAAAAAACTATCATGTATCGGTGGATACTGAATTCAATCGTGGCCGTACATCGCTGACATACGAATTTCGTGAAGGTCACCCAAAATCGGTAGTAGTTCCGAAAAACATTGCTGCTGTGCGTTAGCTGATATTGCAAGATCGTCATGTGACTTATAGTGAGATAGAGATATCCTTGGGCATTAGTGGGACCAGCATACATTCAATTTTGCATGAATATTTGGCCGTTCCCGTTGGATCCCGCATAATTTGACAATCGCTGAAAAAGGCTCGCGTCGATTGGTCCAAAGAAATGCTAAAAAAATATGATTGGTGTGCTTCAAAACATGTCTATGACATCGTAACAGGTGACAAATCATAGATCTACGCGTATGAGCCCAAAAGTAAGCAGCTGACTGTATGGGTCTCTCAAGATGAACCAAATCCAACAAAAGTTGGTCCCTTGTTTCTTCGGAAAAACTGGACGTGTGGCAATTGTACCATTAGTGCAACATCGGACGATTAATTCTGAATGGTACACAAGCATTTACTTGCCAGAACTATTCGGAAAAATAAGAGAAACCAACCGCCGAAGACGGATCATTCTCCATCAGGACAAAGGCGAGCTTTCACACATCGGCTCAAACAAGAGAAACTGAAAAAGTGGAATTGATTTCTATACCCGTAAATCAAAAATAAATTGCGTCAACGGTTTTCGACGCTTGAAGAAGTGGTTGATGCTTTCGAAATGCATGTTTTGGAGGTACCTCAATCTGCGTGGAAAAAGTGCTTCGAAAATTGGTTCAAGCATATGCAAAAGTGTATTGATCTTAATGGAGAATATTTTGAAAACAATAAAGCTAGTACGATGATTCATTTTAGTTTCTGTTCTCTATTTCCGAAATATATATATAAAAGGCATCCCTCGTATAACTGCCACCAAACAAAATATCTTCCGCTTATACGGAAGTAATGCCCGGTGAGCGGTGGGTCAAACAAAATTACAGAGGCTAAGTCCAACGAGTAAGATGTGTGGAAGCAATTCATATTATAAATCAAACATTTTGTTCGGGCAGAATAACAGAATAACTTTCTTTACCGATTGTTATCGTTTATTTTTTATTGGAAAATTGAATTTGCTCAGCAATAATATTGCATAATATTCTCCCTTTCTTAGATAGTCAACAAGCAGTACGTACATCCAAAAAATGATAGTCATTACATTTCCAGACAATGAAGCTGTCTTTTTCCTTCTTCAGAGCACCTGAACTAATTTCTACTACCCATTGTATAAACCAGGGATAGGCAAGATTCGACCGTTAATCAAGACTAAACAAAAAGATAACTATAAAAACTGCTCAGCTCGAATAACTATTGTTACATAGGTCGGTTTTAGAAGATAAAACACTTGCACTTTTGCACTTACTGTATTCCAGAAATCACTTTGTTAGCCTTACAATCATTTATTTTGTTTATAAAATCACCTTCCTAAATCCAACACTGCTAAAACGCATCGTTATGTGCCTGTACCGAGAAATGCGATTTTTTACACAATGAAAAGTTGAATACCTGTTAAAATAGAGAAGACAAAAGAGTTTGTTATCCTGAAGAAATTTTATAGACAATTCAACAGTAGATTTCATAGAGTTCAAAAGACTAGAAATATTACTGTACCTTTTCTCGATGCCATTTAATGTAGATCCTAAACGACTACCTCTTGTAACGCAATTAGAATTGAATTGCAGTGCAGCATTCAACTGATACAAGCTTTCTCAATCAAAAATAAGTTTGATTTTTGTAAATTATTACAGGAAAATCACATACCCAATCGTGCAAAACATCCAAAAATTCATGTTAATGTTAACATCGTTAACATCTTGTCGAGTAAGCATTTCTGGAAGTTAAATAAGAGTAATATTCGCAGAATACCTATCATCAAATATATATAGCATGCGCACAAATGGACAGCATACGAAAAGATGATGTAATTACGTAATCAGTTTCATTGTTGCTACACTTCCACTTTCAGCAAGCAATGATCAGCCCTTATAGTTTGGTTTAAAAAAGCAATTTGTAAAATTTCTATAATAAGCTACGATATACCCGCCTGGTAAGAATTTATGGACGATCAATCTTTCATTTGTCAGTCACCGTTGCCGCTGGTAATGGGCTATGTAATACATAACACTGGCCTACAACCATTTTGGTGCTGGAGATTTTAGACCCGATTTTAAGTATGTCTTACATGGCGATATCAAAAATGTTACCCGTTTTCTTCTGTCAGTTCTAGTTCCCGAGAAAAAAAAAACACAATTCACGAAAAAATATATATTTTATTGACATTAAACATCAAGAAATTGTCTTTTGAGTGATTTTCTAGAATGAAACTGACTCGGGCAATCTCGCATGATTCCCCAGCAATAGTCAGCCATCATATGACTGTCCCACCTTCCTTGGTATCTATTCTCCATTGTTTTTAGGTCTTGGTGGAAACGTTCCCCTTGTTCTTCGCTTAGATCTCCTAAATTGTGTTGGAAATGACGTAGATGACTATTGAGATAGTGTAATTTTATACTCATATTACAGCCTAAATCTTTGAATCGCACCAGCATTTCCTCTACTAGTTCTACATAGTTGTCAGCCTTATGATTTCCGAGGAAATTTTGTGCAACTGCTACAAAAGATTGCCAGGCAAGCCTCTCAACATCATTCATACAAGTCTCAAAATTAGTTATGTCTTTCATCAATTTACGTATTTGAGGTCCATCAAAGATACCTGCTTTTAGTTTTTCAGTACTTAAACCAGGAAATTTGTGAGAAATAAACTGGAAACATTGACCGTTTCTATCGAGAGCCTTAACAAATTGCTTCATTAGCCCTAATTTTATATGCAATGGCGGAAGAATGATTTTTTCTCTTGAAACTAAGGGTTCATTTATAACATTTCTTTCCCCAACAACAAGAGCATCTCTCACAGGCCAATTTTTTGCAGTCCAATGACGTGATTTAGCTCGACTGTCCCAGAGACAAATAAAACATGGGTATTTAGTATAACCACTCTGTTGACCCAATAAAAAATTAACCATCTTCAAGTCGACGCAGATCACCCAGTTATGTTCAATATATTTTATTTTTTGTAAAAGATTTGAAATTACCTCATATTCTTCTTTTACACATGTTGAGTGAGCAATTGGAACGGGAGCATATTTATTTCCATTATGTAGAAGAACTGCTTTTAGACTTCGTTTACTACTGTCAATAAAGAGACGCCATTCATTGGGCTGATAGATCGTTAAACCCATGAAAGCCAGCAAACCACTCACATTACAGCAATACACCAAGTTTTCATGAGATGAAAAAAACTTCAATAACTTTCCCTCTCTCGTGCGATATGTAGACCCTCGAACATCTGAGGAAAGACAATTTTTTTCTTTTAATCTTGACGCTAGTAACTCAGCACGTTCCTTCGAAAGATCTAAGTCTCTGATGAGGTCACTAAGCTCATTCTGCGAAAATGGCTTAGGATCTGATGTTTTTCCGCAGTATTGAAAGTCATCATCTACTTGGGAAGAAATAGGTATTTCAGCTTCATCCTCCTGAGATTGCTGCACTACCTGGTGAAAAGTTGGTATTGGAACATTTTTTGAATGAGGAACAGGTCTTTGTACTGAAGAAATATTGGGGTATTTCCATTTATGGCGATTGTTTTTGTTGATGCCCACTATATTAATCATACAAAAGTAACAGTCGTCATAATGATTTTTTTGTTCTCGCCATATCATAGGCACTCCAAACTTCAAAGACTTACGTTTCCCTCTCTCCCATTGTCGCAAATGTTCAACGCATATTTTACAAACACTATGAGGCACCCACACTTTATCTTGGTGTAGAATTTCAATACCGAAATAAGCAAAATACAAACGACGCACTGTGTTTGTAATCGATTTACGCTGATTTTTCAGTATGTATTAACCACAAACATAACAAAATATATCAGGGTCGTTAACACAACGTCTGGACGTACTAGCCATAATGAAATAGTAACACAAACTTTATCGATGATATTGTAATAATGACTAGTTACGAACAAGACCATAACAAGACCGACAACAATTCACAATGAGGGTAGTAGGTAAACTAGAGCTGATGAGTTAAAATGACGTATGTCAATATACTGTACATTACCTACTTTATCGACAATTCAAACAAACAGAGATGCACCAAAAAAAAAAAAATTTTTGTAGGCCTGTGTAATCTATGAGGATGCGTATAGGTTTGTTTTGGTTTGCAATTCTGAACACTACTCGCTGTTTGGTGTTTTGGTTACATATGAACTAATTCAGAATTTTTGATTATATGTTTTTGTTGTTGCAATTTTGAATGTTGGTAAACAGTTGGTCTATAAGTTGCTCTAAGTCTCTGATAAACAATAATGTAAATAAGAACTATAAAGAATTTGAAGTAAAATATTAAGTGCATTAATTTAATTTACTTTTGCATCAAAGCATGGCAATAGCAAATAAATTAAAGGTATCGAGATACAATCATCATCCTGACTGAAGTTTTGTTGATACTGATTTTCTAAAAATAATATTTTAAAGTAAATAATTTTAAAATATTTCGTATCATATTTTTACCTTCATTATTCATGTTTCTTTTTTTAATAATTCTTAGCGGGTAATTATGAGCCTCCACAAAATAGTATATTAGAGAACTAGTGTCATAAGACGATGTTTTGTTGTACGAGGCCAAGTTTGGAAAACGAGCCGAAGGCGAGTTTTCCAAAGGACGAGGACAACAAAACGTCTTATGAAACGAGTTTTCTATACTATTTTTTCAATTTCGCATTTCCATAACTTTTAAAATTTGTATTTTTCATAGTATGCAATTTGTATAAAATAAGTGACATTTACTTTTTTGAAATGTAAACGTTGGTCAAACTGACATTCCCTATTTTTAAATAGCGAATGTCATTTAAAATTTATTATTATTCTAATTCAAACAGAAACTATAAAGAAATGATCGAAAATTCTAATTACCTAAGCGGGACACCACCGAATCTCCGTGAAATAGCAGAAAATACATCAAACCAACCAATATTATTCCATTATTATCTTTTGTATTCTGGTAGGTACATAACCTATATTAAGGAGCGTGTCAAATATTATTCCAAATTGAACAGGAAACCAACACTGAATAATGAAAGGTTGCGTCTCGAAATAAGGTTCATTTCGAGCCGCGAATGCGTATCAAAATGAGATCATTGTGTGTGCGAAATAGAAAAATACATTTATATGTGCAGTTATGCAAAAAATTTAAAAATTAGAACTTGCTTAAATTGCTACTAGATGGCGCATTAGTAAAGTTTCAATGTGTTTGGTTTTCTTAAGTTCACTCGAATTCAGAATAATTATGGAATTAAGAAAGTTGTGCATATCAGTTCTGCGCAGTTCTATTACTGTTCAGAATTTCGAACCAAAACAAACCTTATGTTTTCTATGGGCTCTCCACTCAGGTTCGCTAGACAACCTTAAGTAGTCTACTGCTTGATATCAGTATGATTATATGTATAGATATGTCTTGTATCGAAGTTTTTATCCTATTGGCAGACAGGAACAATCATTATTTAATACTACTTATTGTTCATAGACTTAAAAAAATCGCAATCTGTTTAATTAGAAAAATAAACTGGTATCTTATCATAAAAACACGAATAAACTAATAGACTAATTTCTAAAAATCAATGAAATCTATCATTTCAAAGAAAATAAATTAATTTTCTAAATTCGAAATGTATTTTATAGCGAGTATTATAAAATTAAACTAAAATTATTTTAAAATAATGTATCGAATGTCGAAATTATGGTCCGCAACTGTAGATATTACAGATTAATTTTTAAAAATAAATTCAATTCTAAAACAGATCCTTCTAAAATCGAATTATACGAACTACGTATAACAAATACATTAAAAACAATCAAAAGAATTTAAATACGAGATATTAAAAGAAATAATTTAAAATACCACAGAAATATCAAGGAAGTCAAATATCTATATCAGCCAATGAAGTACAAGTTAAGATCTACATTGAACCTCCCTAACTAACAATAGGGTTATTACAGAGTTTCATTTGTATAGATGCATTTTTATTTACATATCTCTGTTATAACGGGTACATATTGAAACAGTGATATCAATACATTTGCATAAATTAGTTCATGTTACTTCGCCACAAATTTCCATTCTTTCAATTCACTCAAAATATTTGTCCGTCCTTGGTTTAGACTGGTACTGTATCTTGAGTATGTAGTGATAGATTCAGGTCTCGTCAACAGTTATGAAGTGGAACACAAATGCAGAAGAAATTAAGCTCCAAACACCGCTTTGAAATGTTTAATCTTCGACATTGTTAGCAATCGCGGCACCCATCTTATTCAAAACTTGATCATGTGTATGTAAGTGCTCGTGTAAAATATACCTTACCAGTTCATTTGATATCTTTACAATGTCCACTAGCACCTAAACCTTTTAAAGACCAACGTCCCTCTTTGGGACCATACCTTTAAAATTTTTGTTTTGAAGCCATTTGGATTTGCAAAATAAAGGAGTTAGTTATTGATTCCTATAGCCAAGATACTCCACTTTTATTACAATATTATTTAAGTTGGTTATGATCTCATATCTAAGATAATCTTCTAAATGCATTGTAAGACATATTTTTTCACTGTTTCAGAACCGGCCGGTCTAAATGCGCATTTTTTTAAAGATTCTCGAAGTTGATTTTAACAACTGTTAACAACTTTTTGTGCAATTTGTTATTTAAGAGGTTTTTGCAATTATGTAACTGGTTTTGCCATAGACGGGCCAGAAAGTTACATGTCCCAGTTTGGGAATGTCGATCGTTGCGGTATAGTAAAATCTGCTATGCGTATTCGCACTTGCCGTACGCAAGTCTCTGCAGGTTCATACATGAATTATTCCTGGTCTTCTCTTAGTGAAGCTTGTTTGCATTTGATCGCTAGTGTTGTGTGGATTACATTTTCAAGAATGGATCCGATTAGTCCGCAGAGATTTTATGGATAAGTTTATAATATAAATTTGTTTCTAGAAAGAAGGCTAATCAGATATGTACATTTTTAGAACCTCTATTAGAAACTATAAATATCTGGCAAGTGCTCTTGATGCTGTGGAAACTTCTATATATCAAGATGTAATTGATGTAGTGATTTTATTACCGGAATCTGGTGATCTACAGATCCCAAGTGAAGAAGAAGAAGTCGACAATTAGATGTGCTTGATTTACTAAGTGCATGCTGGACAGTCAGAAGAAAGTGATGAAGAACAAGAGGAAACTATTCGAAGAAAGTAATCGTGGAGAAAAACAGAAAATGTAGGTATTGCTCAAAACATAGATGAACCTGACAAAATCGGTGAAGAGCATGCTGATAAATCAGAATATAAGATTTTTCTCTTTTCTTTACTCCTGAAATGATTATATTTATTCGGGAACAGAGCGAACTTTATGCTCGAAGGGATAAAAATTGCCAAAACTTTTACTTGTCTAAAGAGGACGTTCGCCAGTTTCTGGGATTGTTATTGATTAGTGGTTATCATACACTTCGGAGTGCAAATGATAATTATTGGTCCACATCACAAAACTTGGAAGCACCCATATTTGCCAAAACAATGAGTAAGTATGCCTACATCATAAATGCTATTTGCTTTGATTGTTTGTTTATTCATTAAATGTTTGTATGTAAAACAGTTTAAAAGTTTTTTATACTATTTTCTTAAATGCACATAATTGTAGTGTAATAATTCGTTGATAGTAAAAAATTGTGATGCACTCATTAAACTGATATAATGATGCCAACGTTCCCGAATTAGTAACATCATTTATTGACGAAACTAAGGTCAATGTCACCCGTTCCTTTTTTTTGGAATGAGCGGTTACAATTAAGCATATTTAGCAAATTTTTACAATATCAACAATTTTTAACGTGTTTATAAGCAAGAGGTCTAAAAGGTTAAACGACGAGCATTCAGCACTGTATTGTAAACTTTTTCAATATCAATGGTTGTGACCCATGTCGTTTTTATTTCAGTTAGTGTTAAACCTTCCGAAATGAAGTATTTAATTACTGCTCTATTTTAGCAAATGTACCAAACTTGGAATGAAAACCTGTTGACAGGGCGTGGCGTAAGCTTGTAATCCAGCAACATGGATGTCGGATGCAGTGGTATGATAATATCAGGGTAGATATGAATTACTGAGATTGATGATTTAACTTATGTAATGATTAACCACAAGGCCTGAATTACTTTATACATTAATCAATAACGGTAGCTTAATAAAATAAAGACTATTTCATACTCTGCCACATTATCGACGTATCACCCCACAATTGCTTGTCTTCAATTTTTAAAGTTTAGTAATCAGTTACATTATGACTTATTTTAAAACACCTTCTGGAAATATACCTATATAACCAATAATTTTCTAGTGTAATTGTATCTTTGCATTTTATCCTTCCGAATTATATAAATGTACCGTTCTATTTCATGAACAAAGATTAAATCTAGTCAGATACAATGTTATAGTAATCTTTCAGTTCTTAAATATCCCACTAAAATTAGAATGTTTGTACATCCCAAATCTTTCACAACACGAACTAGATGTTTGTTTTAATGAATGTGCAGAGGCACACTAATTTTTCTCCTTTCTTTTTTTAATTTGCGTATTCTCATAACAATGAAGCGCTGAAGTAGTACATTACCATACTGCTTGTAATATTGCTATTATAAATTTCCGTGTCCATCTCTCTAACGTTCGCGTCCACACGGTAAAAAATGTAAATTAGTTTCCCAGACGTTCAACGTAAGCTAGCGTTTTAATATATGTATGCCGCTGAGCATCGAAGTAAATCGCGTTCCATAATCATTAAAGCGCAAGAAGGCCCTCCTCATTCGACGAATTAAACGATATTTGTGTAACCCTTATTCAGCACTTTCAAAAGCATAGAGAAGTAATTTAAATAGAATAAGCAGTTACGAAATTTACTCGGTACCATGATGTTACTAAATGTCTGGTTTGATTACTTGCGGTATATGTTAATGGTAAATTGAATAACAAGTTAATTGAAATAAAAAGCATTTTGAAATATTTGTAACATTCTCTACAATTTTTTACACTCTTTTGTCATTTTCTTTAAGGTTTTTTTTTGATTTTATTAGTCAGTGAACAATAAGCAATAAATATGGTGTTTTTACTAATTCAACTTAATATAATTCTATAAATATCCAGTTTGGGACATTATATATTTATATTATTTAGCATATCGTCTATACTTAGCTTTTAGTATACAGTGAAAATTATGCAAATGTACATAAATGTACATAAATATTTATTTCTTTTACCAAAAACAGCATTACAGCACAATAAAACAACAATCACTTATACCTACAGTATCACACTTCACATATATCAAGAATTTTTCTAATTCCGTTTTAAATTGTATTTTTCACAAATAAATCAAATTTTAAAATATTTAAGCTATTTTTCTGCCTGTCAAAACTATGCCGACCGCGTATTATTTGATATAATTTTATAGCCGCGTTAATTCGTTAGCGTAAAGGCTGGCCAAACCATATCGTGTAACGTATAGTTTTAAGGTATTTTTTTCAAGGAATCCCGTAATGATAATAATTTCATTGGCGTCACAGCTCTTTAGCTTGCATCTTCAATTAGTTCTTAATTCTTTAGGCATCGTTATTTGCAAATAACGGATGTCATGGAAGCTTTGGGGGAAAAAACAAATTCTTTAAAAATAAGTACAGGTAACGTAATTAATTTAAATTAACACTCTACCAATATTTTATAGTACATCTCATTTAAATCTACAGCTAAACTAATGCCAAAGGGCCATGGTTTTCAACGGTACGCAGTTTTTGTTCTAACTTGTCCCATCATGTTTTGAACGATGTTTATATCAATTTCTCTTATCGTTTGATATATTCTACACCATAGCTGTGCTTTATTTTGAGCTTCTCACCCCTCATTATATACTTTTCTGGTCAGTATTCTCCAAAAATTTTCGATTGGTCGTGCCTATGGTGCATTTGGCGGATTGTCAGCTTTTGGCACAAAACGTATGTCTTGAGCTTCTAACCATGTCCTAGTCGTTCTTGAATAATGACAACTTGCTAAGTCTGGCCAAAACATTATTACATCAAATAGATGCGTCATATTAATAAATAGAATCAATTTAGGTGGACAATTCTCGGTATAAATGTTGGCATTAATTGCTTCACCCCTCACTTGCCCAATAAAAGGTCTTGAAACTTCGCTGTCCGATATAGCACGCCAAACTAGCATTTTTTCTTCAAATTAATTTTTACTTGGTATTTAACATTATCTGGACGAACAATTTTCTACATTATTGATAAAAAAACGCCTTTCATTTCTGAGTGAGATAATGTCAAATATTTTTCATCATCCACTATGATCATTTTATTGTTTGCAAAATGATTTCGACATAATCTACGACAATAAATTGGAATTCTTCGTAACTGATCTTCTGTATAACGTAGACATTTACGTCTTTTAACGGTACTTTAAGCCTTTTTTGCATTACTCTTCTTAAAGTTTCATTATAAATATTAAATCTTCTACATAACTTTCGACACAATATTCCAACTGGGTCTTTTGTATTTTCGAAGATACCGTTAGCGCGATTTTAGGTTAGCAACTTGGGACGTCCATTTTTTGGTAAATTGAGACATGGTATACTCTGATCACATTCTGCGATTACCTACTCTATAAATGGTTGTCTTTAAAATATTTTGATTGCAAAAATGTTCACAATTTTTCGCTTGGTCACGCGTCCAACCAAGTTGTAAATGCTTTTCCGGATTTCAAGTTTGAACGACGTAAATGCCCAAAATATTTGACATTACGATATGTCATAACAAGTTTGAGTATTAATGAATATTTGTTTTACATGGTTACTATATTAGTAAGTAGTAAGTCATTTACATTTATTTTTGAGCGGATTCAAATTTTCCCAAAACTTCTGCGACATACGTTATGGTTGGTTATCTCTAAACTAAATTATAAAATCCAGCCTTAGTACGACCAACTCTCTAGAAAACTGTAATACAACGCCCTCTCTCATTTTTCAACCACGGTGCTGGGTAGAACTACAGCTCATGTTAAATAATATTTTTTCTATTTGCAATACATTTAGTCATATCCAGCGTGTATATCTTATCAATAAATATAATAAATCTAATTTATTTATCAATCAAATAATAACTAAATCTTACTGTTTTTTGTACTATTTGATGATTAGGTAATTATGTAAAAATTGTACTTGAATATATGTATGTTCAGCAATAACAAAAAGTAAAAAACGACATTTAAATCGTTTTAATTTCCTTAGTAAACACTATTTAAATTTGTCCTTTATTATCATGTCACAACTGTATAATATAATCGTTCATAATGGACACTATTAATCTATTAGCCTATAGGAGAGTTTAATCGTGTTTTTTAATAATAATGTTGGTTTGGTGGCGAAGCTTTTTATTTAAAAAAATTTTGCAATAATCAACGTAAACAGTTCCAAATTAATTCTACCAAATTACTCTGAATCACCAAAAACATTTGTGGTTCCATTCTTCCCTATACTATTGCCTAAAACTGGACGTTTTTAAATAATTACTGCATCTAAATTTGTCGGTTGTGACAAAATTAATGGTCTCTGCCAGTTACAAAAGTTAATAATGAACAGATCTCTATTCATCCCACTAAATGCATAGCATTTTCTTGTCTTAATAGAAATTCGCTTTTGTAGTTATTGAGGCTAATTGCCCACATTGTTCATAGAAAATTACTGTAATGAAACCATTTTTAATCTCTTACAAAACTGGTTTACAGTGTACCCCGTAAAAAATTTTCACAATTTAGTAACAAAGTATTTCCAAGATATGCACAAGTGTGTGAAAATAACTTTAGCTTCAGCCACGGTTTACAAGCTTTATACACTTGCATTCGTAATCGTATTAAATATTTGTCCCAGGTACAGCAGCTTGTGCATATTTAAACTTGCCTGAACGCACGCTGACTTATTTGTAGAGTTCACTCAACCACAGAGTGTATATAAGTGATACATTCCTTAAACACCGTCGTGAGCCCTTGTTGTGTTAGCTTTCTTGATGATATCTTCATTGGTCCACAAATTAGGAAATTATTTTTGGACAGTCACTTTAAAACTAAAGAGTGGGCCAATAAGAGCGCAACATTTAATTTTTTAATAAAAGATATATTTTTACATAACATACAGACATAAGTAGGTACATAATCTCCAATTAAGTATGAAAAAGAATATCCAATAAATAGCCACCACGATTTTGCTGGCACTCTTATTCTTTTAGTAAAATTTTTGATCACATTTATGCACATTTGCTGCTCAATTTCACCAATGAAATTCGAATTTAATTCTTAAGCTCATCAATTGTCGTTGGATGGTTTAAATATGCGCAAGACTTTACAAAACCTCACAGCCAGAAATCGCATGGCGTAAGATCACATGATCTCGGTGGCCAATTTTGGTTGCTTTGGCGTTAAATGATACGATCCTGAAATATGTCTTGCAATAACCGTATTGTCTCTTGTAATGTGTGACAGGTTGCTCCATCCTCCTAGAACCACATATTGTCCAGGTCTATACCGACCAATGCAGGCCACAAAAACTCTCTGTACATATTACAGTCATGGTCACCATTCACTGTAACTGCGTTCGCGGCTTCGTTCACAAAGAAATATGGCCCAATAACTCCGCCATTCCACAACCCACACCAAACAGTCGCTTTTTGTGGATGCATTACTTTCTCATGAATTCGCCTAAGATTCTCAGTAGCCCAAACACGACAGTTCGTAGTATTCGCATACCCATTCAAATGAAAGGACGCTTCATCGCTAAACAGGATTTTTTTCGAAAAATTAACATTCACTTCATAATTTAGCAAAACCCGGTTGGAAAATGCAAGCATTATCTACTGGCTTAATGGCCTGAGTTAATTGCACCTTATATGGATAAAGATGAAGATCTTTCTTTAAAATACGTCGTAAAGCGGTTCTTGAAACTGCCAATTCTTGTGAACGGTGGCGAGTCGAGGTTGTTGGGTTCTCAGCAATACTTTTAGCCATTCATTGCGGCAATAGTTTCGATAGATCGTCTCAGCCGATGAAGAATTGGTGTTTTCTTATCCACAACCGAAGCAGTGTCCTAAAATTTTTCAATCAAACGTTTAACCGTCGAACGACTGGGTGCGTATTCTCTACCAAAAATTGCACATAACCTGCGAAACTTTCCCGGTATTTAAAATTTTGACAATGACTGTGCGCTGTTCACTGGTGTAACGCTGCATTTTTGATAATCGGGTTATATCAACTTGGCGACATTTTAGTCCCAACATATTTTATTTAAAAAGACTACCATGAAAAGCGAATGTTGCGCTCGTATTGGCCCACCCATTACTGTGACGGCAGTTGAAAGGGAAGCCTGGATTGCTTTCGAAAGTGTATTGGAAAACTTTGTAGGAAATCATAAATCACAGGATTATGAAGAAGTTATTCAAATATGCTGCAAAAGCTTCGCGATTTAAGTTGCAATATCAGCATCAAAATTCACTTTTTGCATGCCCATTGCCCATCTTTAATTTTCTCCCGAAAATCTTGGACAAATGAGAGAGGAACAAGGAGAGTGGTTCCATTAGAACATAAAAGAAATGGAGCAGAGGTACCAGGGAAGGTGGAATACAAAAAAGATGTCCGAGTACTATTGGTGTTTAAAAAGAGACATCCCTGTATCTGTGCATAAAAGAAAAACAATTCAAGGCCTTTTCATAAAAAGAGACAACAGTCTTATTAATGAAAGTTTCGGAAATTCGATTAATAGGTACTATTTAATATTGATGTATTTTTTGTTATATTGAAATGTAAAAGTGTCAATTTGTCATTATTAAATACAATAGTTTTATACGTTCGTAAAAAACAATGCTTTTTTATTTCGTAATTTGTGTTGGTAATCTGGATGTGGTAGGAAAAAATCTAAATCAAGTTTGAAATCCCATGCTTAGTCAATATCATCTGCCTATTAAAATTCAAACCACAGTGTAAACAAACTTAAATTTGTAAACTAGTAATAGAAATGGGATTATTTTGTCGATAGTTTTATGTCTAAAAAATTACTTAAGAACTAAGAAACTTAATTTTCACTTTCCCCTTAGCAAACTTAGCTAATTGTTTCTTTAAAAATATCTAAGTAATTTTAAACATCAGTGGTGATGCTAATCTATTGTTGTAGAGTATATAAACTAAATTTTACGCATTCTTCTTCAGACAAAATATATAATAAGTAATAACGGAAGGTTGCTTTTCGAAAGAAATAACGTAACATCGAATGAGATATACGATCATTGTTACACACATACAAGATTTTAATCAACTGTTACATCCAATGTATCCGTAATTTGAAAGGATAACAGAGATATATAATACAAGTTGCCACATTGTACGGATCGTTTACAATGTTCAACATCAATGATGTAACCGCACTAGCTAAATGAGTCGGCCGACCTATGGCATGCCATCGATATCGTAACATTCAAGAGGCGTTTCCTAATATCGGCGCCATCCATTTATATCAAACTTAGACACCCCATTTTGGAGGCTGTTATTGCTCCATCGCAATAGCATTTAAGAAGAAAATTTCGAATAAATCACGAAGGGTTAATATCCAGTTGTCGGAATAAATGTTCATATTAAAAGGACTCAACAAGTGAAATTTGTCAATTATGCAAATTGTGAACCGCCATAATTCAAATTCGTTGAGAACTAAAGACTGGTTTGGGAAATTCTGGTGTTATTCAAAAGAATATATAGAAATTTTTTTTAATATAATCAGTCTTAATTTTACGTCATTTAATTTACTATTTATTTACTTATTTATTACCTATCTAACATAAGAATCCATTAATAGGACAAATTAGTAATATTATTTCAACATATTGCTATGGATTTTTCCCCGCAACATTGTCAAGAAAATTTTATTTTTGATTAAACCATAATTTTTGATGACTGTATGTTTTGTGAAATTATTTATGATTACTGATTTTGTATTGAACTGTTTTATTTTGATTTAGTTTTGATTAGGGTTGTAGTTCGGCGGTTGGCCATGCTATATCCGCAGACACGTCTTGATATCCAAGTAAGAGAGTCGAATATTTGAAGATAAAACTTTTTTATTTTTATTTCATGTAATTTCAGTTTTTGTTTTTGAATTAATAGTGTTTGTGCTTGCTTAATTCATTACCGAATTTATACGAGTTTGTATACTTCGTATTTTTGTTTTAATTAATCTCTTACTTAACGTGTTCTCAAGGTTATAAAATAAAAACTACGTAAGTTTTATTTTACATTAAATCAAATTATTTCTTTATTGTATGCATTTATTTTTGTATAATTGATTGTATGAATTTTTATATATTTTAATAGTAATTAAAATATAAATGATAAAGATAGTTTTTTGTTTCAAGTAATTTTTTTTGGTAACGTTAAATTCTAGAACGTTTTAGAGTTCAAGGTTGGCGTTTTTGTACGTGTGGTATCGCGCATGTGTTGGAGTTTTCGGTCTGACAGGTTTATCTGTTTACTTTTGGAGTTTGTTTATCAGGGGTGATAGAAAAAGGTATCTTTATAATTTATTAGTTCTTAATTTTGATTGGAGTCAATAAAGATTTTTTATTATATGTCCTAGTCACTTTACATATAATATTTTTGCCTTAAAAATATTGTTTATTGTTGCAATATTTATCTTAATACTTTATTTAGATTTTTTTTTATTTTTTTTTTGTAATAAATTTAATTTCATTTTATTGTGTTTCCTTTACCTTCGTTTGAACTTTTGTACTGGCGCCTGTTAAAAATTTTGTAGAAGAGAAGTACCAGATTTTCCCATTGGAAACCCGGAGAGGAAAGCTGTCTCATTATAGAGGTTAACAGATTGAGCATCAAAGTTGGACAGAGTTGTGGTGAATAGTGGCTCATTGTCATTCTTACCCACTATTCATAGCAATATGTTAAAAAAAAATCAGAGACCTAACACAGTAACATAAAGTATCTAAAACAATATCATAGCTTTACTAATAGGAAATAAAGAATCTGAGCATATATGTTTGGATTTTTGACGCCATTTTTAAGAGTATGAACTTTATCCAAGGGAACTTCGTGACACTCAATATCGAAACCAAAACTAATTTGGTATATTCCGACTCACTACTAATATTATATAATATACTTATATAATTCTCAGCCGAATTGATTAGGGAATATAATTTTAAATAATTAATTGACTTGGCAGATACATGTTGAAACTCCATTATAAATTATAATAAAACACGTTTATACGTTTGTTTCAAATACGTTTTAATAACACTACAATTGTTTCGCCAAACATTGGCTTCATCAGGTGCTGATAGTCTGATTATACAATAAAACAACTTAATATATATAGTCTCACACTCATGTATGTAACACATTAACAGTGGGGATGTATTGTAGATATTAGAATTGTAGGAGGGGTGAAAAATTAAATTCAGTTTGTTCATTTAACGCTACGCCTAATTTGTTGTCTATTGATTTCTAAAGTCTCCAATAAATTAAGTTTTTTGCTTTTATCCTGTACATGTAAAATTTTATAATCTATATTAAATGTATGATTTAACTCTAAGCAGTGGTTTGCGAAAGTGGAGTCTGTTTTTTTGGTTTCTATAACATTTTTCGTGTTCCCTTGTCCTCTGTTGGAAGGTACGCCCCGTCTGAATATAATTTATAATATAATTTTACATCATCTGCATAATCTAAACCTAAACAAGAAACAACCAAGAAAAAACTCATAATTAATGAAATAAAAATAAAAAAGCAATATTACTTAGTTTCCACTGTATTGAATAAAATCTGATAACAATTGTTTCGACATACAATGTCTTCCTCAGATGAAGTTGTATTGCAAACTAAACCTAAAGGATGTTAATAAATTTAAACTTAAATGCATATTATAATGAAAAAATAATTATACTCAGAAGGATAGTTCAACAATAGGCACTTTCTATTCAAGATGTAAACTTTATTACCCAAAGGGACCAAAGTTTACCGAGTACAAACGTAAAACGGGAAGACCAAAATAACTAAAAAAAGAAAAAATAAAATAAAAAAGTCAGTTATAAAATAGGCCTAAATAAAGGAGAGTTGTTTACCTGATTGTTAAGTAAAAGGTTTGTGTTTTTATGTTTCAAAATTTCCATTATTTCCAGTAAATTAAATTTTTGCGATTTATTTTCTGTATATAAGATTCTAAAGTTATAATTAAAATTATGGGCTTCTTCTCTCAGATGTATTGCACAATGTGAGTCATTCTTGTTAGTAATATAGCTACGTTTATGCTCTTTAATTCTTTTAGAAAAGGATCTATCTGCTTGACCTATATGAACTACATTCAAGTTTGTAAACTCCCGATTTATTGTTCCTATCTATTTTTTGTTTATTGTTCTTAATAATTGAACAAAAAATAGATAGGAACAATAAATCGGGAGTTTACAAAGTTGAATGCAGTTCATGCCCGAAATTTTATATAGGTCAGACAGGTAGATCCTTTTCTAAAAGAATTAAAGAACATGAACGTAGCTATATTAATAACAAGAATGATTCACATTATGCAAAACATCTGAGAGAAGAAGCCCAGAATTTTCAGTTTTTGCTTCGGTGTGAGTAACCGCGGCACGCAACACGCCTAATATTTTTCCATTTTCAATTTTCAATTCTTCAGTTAAAATTATGTGTATACTGTCACCTACAATGTCAGCTATCTCGCGCACTATTACTCGACGGTCATCCAAAACGATACGGTGGGGTTTTTTTATTATATCCGAAACAGTAGCAGTTTTTGGACGTCCACTACAGGGTTCATCATTTGTGCTCATACGATCACTTTTAAATTCGGCAACCTAGTTTTTAACCATCGAAAACGTTGTGTTGAATCCAGCTCGGCTTTGATTTCGGTTGGTGTTAAGCTTTTCAAACAAAAGTACCTTATAACTGTTCTCAACTCAGTTTTTTCCATTATTACAAAATCACTTTCGCGTACTGTCAAAAACAGACTAATTAATGGATCACTCTATATTGTCATATTTAACCTATTAAAGGATGATTCTACAGAATGCTAAAGAAGATTTCTGCAAATTCGCGCCATCTCAGTGTTAGGCCAAGTAATTTCCGAACAATCCTCGTATCATGAAGAAAATTACGAAATAGAAAGAAAATCAAAGCTACACTAATAGGAAAAAACTTGCACAATCTAAGTTTATATGTGTACATATTTAGGTTAGAATCTTGAGGTACGCCAAAAGTTACGGTAAATTCGCTTGAAGTATGGCCACTATAGAACACGTGGCCTATTATATTAGATAATAGATCACGAATAAATTACGAAATAGAAATAAAATCAAAGCTACGCTAACGGGAAAGAAACTTGCACAATCTGAACATATATGTGTAGATATTTGAAGCCATCTTTAAGAGTGTGAACCTTATTCAAGGAAATTTCATGACGCTCACAATGTCGAAATCAACATAAATTGGTATATTTTGGAGACTCATATTATTCTGAGGCAAATCTATTCCAGAATATAATTTTGCATCATTTGCATAAGCTAAAACTAAACAAGAAACAACCAAGAACAAACTTTTATTAAAAAAGAACAAATAACAAAGGGTCAAGGTTACAATCTTGAGGTAAATCAAAAGTGGCGGTAAATTCGCTTGAGCTATAGCCATTATTAGACAATATATCATGAATAAATTTCGAAATAGAAACATCTTCCATGCAAAAATTTTATGTAGTAACATTTATGTAACATTTCGAGACAGACAAGATCAGATACTCCTAACTTTTTAGAACACGATTTCACGTTGTCACGTTCATCGTTGAGTCATAATCCAGCTCTAACTTGTTATAAGGAACAGGTGAATGCGATAATATGCATGGCGTAATTTCCATCGATTGAAAGAGAGGAATGATTGTAGGCATGGACACGGTAGAAATTATTTATTTTAGTTTTCATTGGGACACGAACGCGCTATTGAATGAGGGTGAGCACCTTGTATTTTTGGTGTGTTTTGGGTCAAATTTTCAAATCAAATCAGAAACACTAAAAGGCGTTTCTGGCCTTTGAATTAATTTTGTTGTTGTAGGTGTATGGGACCAGCGACCCCATATACCTAGACGATATAAACTAATTATTATTAATGCTTCTAAAATATTCGAACATATTCTATAACAAGCGTAATTTAAAATATAATTATTTAAATTTAAATTATTGAAACTATAGAAACAGAAATAAATAAAAGCATTAATTTTCTAGATTTAACCATATCACACAAAACTAATAAACACGAGTTCGCTATATACCATAAACCAACACATACAGATACCACAATACACGCTAATTCTTTTCATCCTATAACACACAAATTATCAGCATACCAATCAATGGTATATAGATTAATTCATGTACCTATGAGCAAAAGTAATTTCGACCTTGAACTAAATAGAATATACACAATAGCATTAAACAATGGTTACTCTATAAATATTGTCAATAACATCCTAAATAGCCAACAAAAATCTAAAACCCTTTCCTTAGTTTATCCAAAATTAAAATACAAGATAATGAATTCCTATAATTCAATCACTTACTTAGGAAAAATTTCGGAAAAAATTGGTACTTTCAATAAAAAACTTAATAACGAACATATATCATTTAAAACAGACAATACTATACAGAACATTATTAAAAACAACAAAGATAAAAAAAACAAAGAATCAAACTCTGGCGTATATAAGTTAACATGCGAAGATTGTAATAAGGTATACATAGAACAAACGGGGAGGACATTCAAAATTAGGATGAAAGAACACGAGAGAAGCCATAAAGAAAAGAAAACAGATTCAACTTTCGCAAGTCATTGTATAGATATCAATCATAGATTTAATATAGATTTCAAACTTTTACACATTCAAGAAAAAAAGTAAAAAACTTAACCTGTCAGAAAATTTAGAAATTAATAGATACAATAGTTTAGGATTAGCTTTAAATGACCAACTAGATTTAAACAACTCCCCTCTACTAAATTTAAGATTGTAAAAATTTTTCCACCACCACTTCCCCAATAATGTTCACATAAATATTCAAACTTGTATTGTACATATTCAGTATTTCATCGACCTGATGAAGCCATTGTGTGGCGAAACAATAAAAGAATTTTTGAAACTAGAAGTTTAATTACTTATTTCTTAGCGTTAATTATTGAAATATTGTTATCCTTAAATTTTATCAATGAAAATGTATTATATTTAATAATTGCGATTTATTATTATATTATTTATTGCTATAGTTACTTTCATGCCAGAGATATTATTATATATGAGATTAGGATGCCGTATTTGGAATTTCATCGAAAAAAATTAATTTTTGATAAGCATACTGAGAAATAAACAATATACAATAAAAATAGCATGTAATAAACAAATGATCGTTTATTGGAATACATAGATCGCCATGTGATAAAAGGAATTTCTTCATGAATGTCTAGCTGAAATTAGCGTATTTTCCAATATGTTCTGTTATAAAAAAAAAATTAAAGAGATATTGTAATAAAATATTGGACACAAAAATTAGGGATGAAGAGCCCACCATTTGAAGTACTTTTAAATGTACAAAAAAAAGGTAAAGTACTAAAGTTGTTCCTTTTTTTAATTAAACGCCCTATGTATTTTTTACATTTGAGATTCCCCTCGGGAACAATGTTTCAACAAAAACACTTGGAATCTAAAGTATTTTTTTAAATTTTTTATTATTGTTTTATTATTTATTATTAAGATAGACTTTTTACATCCGGAGTCGATCAGGTGATTTACAATTAGCGGCACAGGTAGACCCTTCGGAGAAAGAAGGTGTAATAGACCTTGGATGACTGCAACCGTAAATACTAATTCCTTCGTTCAACAAGAATTTCTGAATTTTCTTCCGCCGCATATTCCGCCAATATGTACCTGATTTACATTTTGCCAGCCGAGAAAACATTTGTTTTTTAACATACCATCTATTATTTTGAACATTGGCAAAAATCATCATTGTTTTTTAACATTTATAGGAAGTTTGAATACGGAATTAATATATTTTCCATTAGATTATTGTACGAGAATATTAGTACATTCGTTATTTTGGTTACTTTGTATTTCTGAATGCCATTTTGTATTACTACAATATTTAAGTAGCATTTATTCTAGCATTCGTGAATACAATATATCGAAAGCTAAAGTATTCATTAACTGTGAAGTTTATTTATGAATGATTGCCTGTATACGAGAACCATACATTATCAAAAGTAATATTAATGCTTATTGTCTTTACTTATTGATATAACAGGAATTCCTGCCATACGTTTGACATTGTGGGACAGGCAGCCGAACTAAATACATAATAGCCGTGTACGGTAGTCCGATTCGATAACATATAAATAAATAATTTCAGAGATTGTTTCAATTAAGCCAGCATTACATCATTAGATGTGTATCAGTCGCTTTCTGCAAATAAGAATATATTTTCATCGCGAAAAATATGCCTCGCTGAAGCAAATGTCGATACATAGGTATCTGACACTGCGATTTCATCCACCATGAGATAACGAATCTCAAGCGAGCAAGTGTCTAATACTTAATTTTATACAATATGCCGGCCTCATAACATCAGCATTAATAATTATTATATTTGCCGCGTAACAGTTATCGATCTATCTAATGTACATCCACATAGTACTATATCTCGGGTTTAACTACTCTCATTACTGCTTTTCGCATAGAGCGGCTGTCCCTACAATACATCCCTGACTTATGGACAAACGGCGCAACTCTATTAATGTATATCTACATACTCACATATATACACGACCGCCCAAAAATATTTGTGTTTCCTTGTTTTTACCGCACTATTTCTTTATATTGAAGAATAGATAGTCCTCAGATACGTACTTTAAAACTAATGAAGTAATAATGAGAGATGGCATAATGATGCCACATACATAGCCGGAGATATTTCGTGCGTTATCGAGTTTGATATCAGCAGCTAGCCATGCGAATGGAACCTTGAATTGCAAATTAATATGCAGTCGTGTCGTGTACCTATATAATATGGTAAGCGTTTGTGCACGTTTTATAATTTTTTTCTTATAATTTAAATTAAATTTCATGCGTACGCCGCTGGCATGTGTGTCGAATATGCCATCCTCTAGTAATAATTATCAAATTGTGCACTCTATTTACCGCAATAATCCGATAATCCTTTCTTCTTCGTAAAAGGATAGGTAGAGAATTTTCGAGTTTAGATATTCCTGGAATCTAGGTAACGATCATTTAACGACGTTAGGAACAAGTTTTATGATAAAAACTCTCAATCACCGACATTTTTACTTAGTTCATTTTTCGTGCAATTTTCACCGTGGATTACGATATAAAAAAATGAACGTAGCAGTTTTCTCAATAAGAAAAGAAATGGGAAACCAAGACATCCACCCTGCCATAGTAGTTACCAGCGGATAAAATAGACGAAAATCAGCAATGGAATGAAGCCGCAGTAGAAATAAAACTCGTTAGAATCCAATAAGGGTTTCTACTGTAAAACGTCTCTTATAAAAATGATCTTCATCGACGAATAACGAATAGCTGCTACGTTTACAAAAGAAAGTGATTAAATTAGTCTCGTGAACATCAATACTGGACAGTAGAAGACTGGAATAAAGTGCTGTGGACTGATGAGTCTAAATTTGACATTTTCGGTTCGTTGGTGATATTGTTAAAACTGACGCACTTTTGGAAGTCAACCATTACCTTGTGGAACCAGAATTTTGGGTCAAAATTTTGTATTCCAACCCAATGACCCGAAACATTCTTCCGAAATTATTCGAAAATATCTAGAGCAACTGAAAGAAGATGTAAGAATAAAAGTTGCAATGGCCCCTCCAGAACCCCGATTTAAATCCAATCGAGTTATTGTATGAAAAACTCGATCGGAAGGCGCGGAAATCAGGACCAACATCTGCCGCTAATATATGGAATATGTACAAGAAGCATGGACACAAATATCACCGGAAGCATTGGTTAAACTAATTGCCAGAATACTCCGATTATGCGCCGCTGTTATAAAAAAAAGAGGTCATCTACTGTCATCCACATAGATGATACAAAAGTTTAAGAAATGTAAATAAAATATTTTTTACTTTTTGTAAGTCTATCAATATATATTTTCACATTTTTGTTTAAATTTTTAATTATTTCTGCTAATACTATGATTTTATGTGGACGTCCAAATACTTTTGAGCGGTAGTGTATATATATAGGTATACAAGGTGTGTATAAATTGTCGCAAAAGCTACACGTAGCGACATTCTTCCTTCGGTTCTGAATAAAAAATCTTAATGTTAAAATGTCGTATCATGCTTCGTAAATTCGTAAATGTCAAAATTTGACAGTAATGATTTTGATTGAACTCACTTTGAAATACAAACTTATTGTCCTACAACGTTGCCAAATGTGTTTTTCATGAAAGTACGTTAATGAATAAATGTTTAAAACAAGCTTTTAAATCAAAAAGAAAACGTTTACGAAATAATACTAGTAAAATTTTTTTCTTTAAACTAAATTGCATCTATCTCTATTAACAGATATCGAAGAGCAAAGGTTAGTTACGCACTAAAAGTCTGAACTTCAAGAACCCCGTGAAAACAAACGAAGCATGATACGACATTTTAACATTAAGATTTTTTATTCAGAACCAAACGAAGAACATCGCTGCGTGTAGCTTTTGCGACAATTTATACACATGTTATATATATATATATATATATATATATACCTATATATATATATATATATATATATATATATATATATACCTATATATATACCTATATATATACCTATATATATATATATATATATATATATATATATATATATACATCACGTTCCCAGTATCTATTTTCTTATGTAAATAGATTAACACAAATGTACGGGCATAAATTATAATGCATCGATAAATTTGTTGCGCATATTTGCGTTTTACTAACCCTTTATTAAGAGAATTGAAATAATAACCTTCATTCAAAGCGAATGTTCAAAAAGTTAGTTTGTTCCGCTAAATATTTACATAGGATTTACCATTTACTGTTGCATTAAACACTCGAATATCTTTCCCGCCCAAATGAAATTCTATATACTCAGAGAATGAGTATGTCGCCACTGCCTCAAAAAATTTGTGCCAAATGTGAATACACATTTCATAATACATATATAATATAAACTGCTAAATATGTTGACTAAGGTAAAGAATATTACTGCAAAATATTTTCGAAATAGTATATTAAAAAACAAGTTTCATAAGGCACCATTTTGCCGCACGAGATCAGTTTAGAAAACGAGCCGCGATAGAGGCGAGTTTTCTAAAGAGCGAATGCGGCAAAAGGCCTTATGAAACGAGTTTTTTATACTATTTTTTCTATTTTTCATTTTTTACATTAATAAATTGGAATTATTTAATTTGGAAGTTCAGAGTTTAATTTTCATATAAAGCATGCAGTTGGTCACATTGATACTTGACATTGTCAAATTTACATCTTGCTATCTGCGAAGTATATTATATTATTTATTAATTTTCGTTAACATTACTTGATTTTTTATTTAAAAATATAAACATGAGTGAGTTAGAAACTAATATATCTTGTTGTCAATTGTATACAACATACGTTGTTTGTGTAGAGTACGAACATATATCATATCTGTCAAATGTACTTAAATTCTTAAAATCAAATGACAGCAATGATATTTATTTCTGTGTTCTAACTACGCCAACATTGAAAAATGAAAAAAAGCGAAAAAAATAATTATTGTGGCCTTTAAAAGACCTTAGTACCTGCAAATATTTAACTAATAATATAAACTTATGATGGAAAAGATACTGGAAAGTTAAAATAACATATAAAGTGGGTAACGCATTTTATTTAATTTTAGCTAGAATTATTGTGACCTTTAAAAGTTACAATAATTTTTCGAAATTATTATCCAGTAATATTCTTTGCCTTAGCAAAGTTTTTTCTATTATTATTATAACTGTAAGTCAGTAATTCTCAAGCTTTGTGGGGAGAGGTGCTCCTCCTTAGCATTGAGAATAATTTTTTTCTTTAAATATAAATAAATATTCACAGAAATCACAATATTTATACTCTTTTTCCATTATTTGAATAATAAAATTATATACTGAAAAAGAAAATCAAACGCCACAATTACATTAATTATGCCACATATTTACCAAATATTCTAACGGTATAACAGCAACAAGAAAAAAGCATACATCCACCAAAATCCGTCCTAATCTACTGCATTATACAGCCATAGCCATAGAAATAACACACCATGTTTATAAAATATTTAAAACTAAATTTTCAATATTTAGAAGACCTTGTAATAGAATGAAAAGCTAAATTTACCATATTATTCATAATACGGAATTCTGTATATGTATTGTTATTTAAAAAAATTACAGACGTGTTTCGTAAAATGTTCACAGTAACAAGACTATTAAGGAGAAACTTTGGTTTTAAAGTGGTGTTATTAACAAATGAAACAGACATGCAATATACATATCTGTAACTGTACATATGGACAATACACCTCGTATTTTCAGCATTTACTTCTGCTTAAGACACGTGTTTCTGCCATCTATAGGTGTCATCAGTCAAGCTAGTGAAGCAAAGTAATACAAAATAATACATATCTGTTAAAAAAACAGATTTGTATCTGTATATACATTTAAGCTGAAATCGCCTACAAGACATAGCAAATTCTATCCTATCAGGTGGCACTATATAATAAGTGACATCTGACGGACTAAAGAGACTATGCCGAAAAAGGCAACCTTTCCCTTGACCAGCCAAGCTGGTACATAAGAGAAGAAAATACGTATATAGGTGTAATCCATTAACACGAGCCAGATGGCAGTAAATATACAAAAAGGTTTAAGTATATCAATACGTTATGCACGTATAACGCATTTGTTACAAATGAAACAGACATGCAATGTACATATCTGTAACTGTGTACCATGTACCATGTACTATACCATGTGTACAGTTAAACTGTACACATGTACAGATATGTACATTGCATGTCTGTTTCATTTGTAACAAATGCGTTATACGTGCATAACGTATTGATATACTTAAACCTTTTTGTATATTTACTGTCATCTGGCTCGTGTTAATGGACTACACCTATATACGTATTTTCTTCTCTATGTACCAGCTTGGCTGGTCAAGGGAAAGGTTGCCTTTTTCGGCAGAGTCTCTTTCGTCTGTCAGATGTCACTTATTATATAGTGCCACCTGATAGGACAGAATTTGCTATGTCTTGTAGGCGATTTCAGCTTAAATGTATATACAGATACAAATCTGTTTTTTAACAGATTTGTATTATTTTGTATTACATTGCTTCACTAGCTTGACTGATGACGCCTATAGATGGCAGAAACACGTGTCTTAAGCAGAAGTAAATGCTGAAAATACGAGGTGTATTGTCCATGTTTACAGTTACAGATATGTATATTGCATGTCTGTTTCATTTGTAACAAATGCGTTATACGTGCATAACGTATTGATATACTTAAACCTTTTTGGTGTTATTAAGTTCATTTTCAAGGTACCCTATGTAATTTTGTTGGTAAAGCTTTTTTTTAAAGCAACTCTCAAAAATTGCGTAAAAAATTTCTGGTAGATGTCGCGAATAATCCAATGCTACCAAATCCAAAAAATTCGAGCAAGGTATTTCAATGTTCCTTTTTACGAAAATATGTGGGTTCAAATATGTTCAATTTATGTATTAATTTTATCACACAATAATATTACTGAATTTAAAATTTATTGATGCGTCATTTCTACAGCCAAGGCCCTATTGGAACCTTTTCAAAGAAAATAATTTTTACTGTGTTATTAAATTTCATTAAATTTGTTCATTAAAGACCTGTACTGATCAAATGTGACGAAAACGGACTTCATTCCTTAATTAGCTAACACTGAAAATTAAAGAGAACTTTTTTAATTAACTTAATACCCTCTTATTTTTTAAATCCTTTCCCCAATTTCTCTAATGTACTTTCTTTGTGATACATTTTTTACAAAATTTAAAAAGAAAATATATTTCGGATGCTTTCCTTTTAGAGTAACTAATATATACTTTAAAATAAATTTAAGCCACATGATTAATTTGCCGAAATCCCCTTTCGCTTAGTTAATTAATTTCTTTGAGGAGACGATTCCATAGAACACATAAGGACACTCACAGTATCTAAATTGAAAAGCGAGGACACCTTTTTAATAAATCCGTCCTGTTGCTTCTTCTTCCTGCGTGATGTCATGGTCACTTCCACAGATGCTGGCAATAAAGCACTTCCGATGTCAAATCCGAAACGTTTCACAATCACATAAACACATAACACTTAAAAGTATTGCAACTATTACAAGAACTTAATGTTCAGTGCAAGTACTTGCTTGGGAAATACATTACATAACTAAAAATGTACAGAGCATAAAATTTTCTTTCCTTACGAGGTATTTTGTTACAATAAAAAAATAAGACTGCACACAATAGCAATATTTACAAGGAAATTCAAGGTCGCATAATCATATTAAATAACAGAAAATGACACAGTGCTAATATAAAGTTACACTCATCTAAAACGTCTTAAAACATGTACGTGTGTGTGTGTATTTTATGTGAGAAAAACCAAAGAACACAAGATTTGTAACTTTTATAAATAATCAATGAAACAAATAAAATGCCATTCAAATGAAAAAACAAATCTGTCTTGAGGGCAAAGTTTAACGACCTCGATGTTACAGTTATATGCTAAGATTAAAATGATGCAGTCAATATAGAAGAGAA
This sequence comes from Melolontha melolontha, assembly GCA_935421215.2. Classification (NCBI taxonomy): domain Eukaryota; kingdom Metazoa; phylum Arthropoda; class Insecta; order Coleoptera; family Scarabaeidae; genus Melolontha; species Melolontha melolontha. The sequence goes on along the minus strand of OW285243.1, from coordinate 75,531,145 downwards.
TAATTGTGCATAAAGGTACAAAAAAAAGGACTCAACGCTGACTCACTAGAAAGGAATGTTAGAAACACAAAATATTCAACATATTTAAAGGCATAGAACATCGGACGAGGTGGTACGTACTACAAACGTATTAAGGGTAAGTATGCTATTCAGAAGTTATATTTAACGCTTCGCTTGAAATAGAATCTTACAATGGAATGTAAACACTTCAGAAAAAGTAGATAAACCAGATTTTTATAAATTGCATGGCAGGTAAATGCAATTTGTAATGCAACGTATTTGTATAGGTTATGTTACCTTAAATTTTAACAAGAAAGTTCCTAAGTGGATATTGATATCACTAATGCAAGTACTTACACAGGACATTAATAATTTAAGTTTTGCTTTATTGGTATATCCAGAAAACCGGCGCTAGCAACAGGTAATGTAAAACACATTGCGAACACACACCTAGAAATTTCACTGCAATGTTTTCACGAATTTTGAATACATTTTGCACAGTTCGAAAACAATTTACGGTCACGCAAACGTTTTCGTTTCATATACGATAAAAGAGTAACATTTTTAACAGTAATATTGTCTGTTTTCGACCACTTGTAGCTTGGTTAGGGATCGGGCTTCGCTTGCATGGCGGAGGACTTCTACTACGTCACACAAACATTTGAAATAACTAACCGAACTCTCACGAATAAATCCGAATGCCATTTAAACTACATTATCTAATTACTATTTAATTATCATTTACTTGTAACAATTAGAATTACTACCAATTGTGAATAATTACAATTTTTTAATTTAATAAATATCTAATTTTCTTAATATATAAAAATGTCTGGGGTATTTGTGTTACGCATTCATTATTTTTCCCCCATAGTAATAAGTAGTAACTGCATTTTTACTTGCAATATAATTAGAAGTTTTGTTCAAATATTTTAAATAAACTTACTAACTTGCATAATAAGTTATTGCTATTGGTAAGACATATTTCAAAGGTTTATTACAAAAAAAAAATAGTACAGCACATCTTAATAAGTTTAAATGATAATATTGACTAGAATTCAGTATGTCTATCAATTAGCAAAGCAGAAGGACATACCACATATAGAGAAAAAGAAAAATTTTTCAGCTAGCGTCAATATATTAGAATTTCTATTATGACTTACAGGTCAATAAATGTTGACATCTTAAAACAAATATTAAACAAAATAAAAATAAAGCTTGTTGCATTTCGACAAATAATATTAGATACCTACATTTAAATAAATATGACGTTAAATCAGCAGTAACAAACGTAGTAGGTATATTTGTAATTTAAAAGGAGTACATACAAAAGTTAAGCTTTTGAATTTATATTTGCAATAGCTGTGATTTAAATTTCCCCAATTAGGAATTCAAAAGGAAACAGGATTCTTGGAAATATTTTATAAAAAAAAACGCAATGAAGTCTCCGTATTAGGTTTCATATAAAATGTAAAGTGAGTGTCTTGCATATAAATTCAAGATAAAAACGTAGTGTAATTTAGAATTTGTTTAGATTACCTAATAAGGGCGTTAAATGCCCGTATATGTTCTTTTAATACATCAGCTTTAAAAATTCACAATAAAATTTTAACAGCTGACTTTCATACCAGGTTATCGAACCCTTATCACACAAAACTTATAAACAATGTTTCACATCTTCTAGCGTTTTTATAAACATATATTAAAATTATATTTGTTACTTCTTGTAACAAAAAAAAACATTAACGTAATACGCATTTTTTTAATTTCTAATCATTCACTTGAATGTATAAATAGCAGATTCCGATTGAGATTATTGACCTTAACACACAACAATGTTATAGTTTTTATAACATCGACAGCAGTTATGTATGTTATTTCAAATGTTGCATACGCTGTGTGTGTGATAGAGCTATTTATTATTTATACGCAGTCTGAATATTTTGAATTCATAGGTGTCACGTACTAGATTCACAATATTTTGAATTTAATTCTATATAATTACATCTTTCCATTTATCATACGTTGTCTCTTTATTTGAAGGACTGCCTGTATAATCTATAAAATTAAACTGTAAATTATCATTGGTATTTTACAAATACAATTTCGTGCCACAAAATGATTTCAAAACATGTTTTGATAAAAATATAAATAAAGGCTGATTATAAAATAGGTATCTATAATAAATATTTAAGGCATGGAGTCCTCTGTATATTGTACAGATACGTAAGAAATATTTCTTGGTATAATAACATCATACATAGCAAAGCCAATGTAATAATTTATTTTATTTTTCCTGGAAGTGAAATTCAATATTCGCAAGTGCATGCCATTACATGAGTACGATGGATGTACTTTCTTACTTTGCGTTCAAATAAATGAACTTAAAGTCGTAAGGTGTAACTATATTCGTAATTGACCCTAACTTTAATGTTTAATAACAAATTACTATGTAATCACATAAAAATTAAATAATTCTTTTTAAGTTAAGTCATATAACAATAATAATATTAATAATATTTATTCACCCAACAGATCAATACCTACACTCCAATTACATGATAAAAAAATTAAATAAGACAAAATAGTACAGAACAGTTTCATTATCACAGATAGACAGAATGGTTATCAAACTGGAAAATCGACATGTTCGGCCGTATTTCAGGTGGTTTGTGAAATACTTGATGCCTGGTCGAACAAAGAGCAAGTAACAGGAATTTTTATTGACTTTTCCAAGGCTTTTGATAGCGTTAATCACAAGATCCTTTTGGAGAGATTGGAGAACTTGGGATTTAGGGGAAATTGTTGGAGCCTTATTAAATCTTATCTAGAAAACAGAAGACAAAGTGTCGTGGCAGTGAATGGAGAGGGAACCAGAATTGGGTCTGGGTGGCTCACTGTTACCAGGGGTGTTCCACAGGGATCCGTGCTAGGGCCTCTTTTATTTTTAATTTACATAAATGGGTTACCACTAGTATCTAATTATCCTATGGCCTTATTTGCGGATGATGTTTCTTTGGCAATAAGATCAACGGAAACAAACGCCTTGAGGGAAACCATTGCACAGGTATTGTCTTCTGTGAGCGCATGGTTCAGAGTGAACGAACTTAAATTGAATGTAGGCAAGACCCAAATCATCCATTTCGCTGTTTCTCAGCGGGAAGATCTTGTTGTAAACTTTGGAGACGGTGTACTAGCCTCGTCGCCCGAAGTAATGTTTCTCGGCATAATGATCGATTCACAACTGAATTGAAAGTCCCATATACGTTATTTATTTCGGAGGATTTCTCCATTTCACTATGCCCTGAGGATTATCGCCGGCTCAGTAAACAGTGAAGCCAGTTTGTGTGCGTATCGAGCTTACGTGGAATCACGGTAGCGGTATGGTTTGGTCTTCTGGGGGAACAGTGTGGATGTGGGAAGACTTTTTATTCTGCAGAAGAAATGTCTTCGTGCAATTTTTAAGTTGGGACTTATTGACTCGTGCCGAGAAATATTTGGAACAAGAAAAATACATACGCTTACCGGTCTCTACATTCTCGAGTGTACTTTATGTGCGAGAAGGGGTATGAGCAGTGCGTTTGGCAGGTATGTTTTAAATCACAAGTACAGTACTCGCGGGACGGAAAGTGTCTATTTTGCGGTGCCACAAACAACTCTGACTAGGGTACAAAAGAACGCAACTAGTCAGGTCTTAAATATTTATAATCATATCCAAAAGTACATTAAGGACTTGAGCAGGGAAAAGTGCTTCAAGAAAACATTAGAAAATTTTTTATATGTACAATCTTTTTATTCTTTGGATGAATTTTATTCAAAAAAATTTTAATATGGTGTCTGTGTCACGGTTTATTTTGTTTTTATATATTTACATGTATACTTGACGAGTTCTATACACTTGTATAATTTTGAACAAATAAATATATTATTATTATTATTATAAAAAAGCAAATCAAGAAAACTTTAAATTATTTGTACAAACTTGACAAGCTAATATATGGAATCAAAGAAAAGAAAAAGGTAAGATCACTAAATTACAGAATGCAAGAATTAAACTAGAAACATAAAGCTTAAAAATAAAAATGAAAATGAAAAAATTACTATTTCCTCCAAAATGGATCATGACATAACCTAATGATATGCATCAGCTGGTGTCTTGTTATTTGTAAGTAGGTCAATGGCCGACCTATATATATATACATATATATAATATCCCGAAAAAAAATAGAATATCCTGTTTCTTCAAAAATTTTAAACGCTATAAGAGTTTTCTGGTGATTTAGTTGTCTTAATATTAAATTCACAAGAAATAATAAATTAGATTTGTAATTTTAATTGAATGTTCATCTTTTTTTCTGTGTTCTATTTGCCTCTTTTTTAAATGATAATTTTTTTTGCCGTAAAAAGCATAAATACAAGTATGTACACTCTTTAACACAGCTCGGTTTCACGGATATGGACCACAGATTGAAAAATACGAATATCGTCTTTCACGGCCATAGCCTTCGTAACTTGGATGCAATGTACCGCGATCTTTCAATCTGTACACGATTTGTAAAATTAAATCAGTTGAACATCTTCGGTTCAGAAACCGCCCTTCATAAATACGGCTATTAGGTCTGATATTTTCACCTGTTTCACCGTATAGTGAGACGATATCTGTTAATTCCTGATTTGAATTCGCCATACTTTACGGTAGATGATAGCAAACTGACTTCTGAGTTCTGACTTACAGTATGCATCATCGCATCTACTACTCCCACCATTACGCTTCAGTAGGGGTAGCGCTGCAATTTTAAAGGAATGCTAAATTTACCAGAGTCGGCTCGAGCCACACGCATTTATCTCGTTTGAGATAGAGTTTTCGTGCATTAGCATCTTATGCTTAATATTATTACAGCTACTGCACATTAAAGTATGCAGACATATTTCGTTTACACCCTGTATATATATATATATATATTGATAAATTATTGGAGTTTTTCGGCTTTTATATCAAGTATTTACATATATCAAATTAGAATGTATGTAATTGCAGAGTAAGTGGGGATGTAAATATTGCTGTCTACAAATTACAAAGCAAATCATAGGAAATTTTTAACTAAGGGCTAAGAAATTATCTAAACACTTATATATATATATATATATATATATATATATATATATATATTATATATATAACGCTAGTTGTGTATAGTGACTAAGAAAAAAAAAGAGGTGAAAGGCATATGTGAGTAATGCCTTCATACAAAAAATAGCGGGCCAACGTTCACGTCAACGAGAAAATGATTTCACTTTATTCGAGTCCGGCCCTGTTGCAGTTAAATGTACGGGCGACAATACGCGGATCCACCGCTAAAACCTACGCTGAGATTTACATTTTAGTATGGGCATAGTCTTCGCTGGGGCTACGTGCGTTTACAATGGCATCCTACTAGAATATAGAATATATTGATATGATTTAAATTAATGGCGAAACAGAACAAAATAGCGGCAAAAAATTTGTACGCAGAACGTTTCCTGAATTGACGTCTTCGTTCGAGTAAGGCAATGGTGAGATCCGTGAATCGACTTCGGGATACGGAATCAGTAACTTCACAGTTCGATGGTCGTGGCTCTCAAAGCTCACGCAGAGTACAACAAGCAGAAGAGGATATTTTAAAAATCGTGGAAGGGAATGCTAAGTACGACAAGCCTAGCTCGGGAAGTATATGTGTCTCAAACCACGGTGCGGCAAATTTTTAAAACTAATTCACTTCAAAATAGAAATAAAACTACGGTTCTAATCTTCACTTTTAGTCTTTAATCGTAACACGACAATTGTTTCGCCAGCACAGTGGCTTCCTCAGGTGCTTACATCTAAAGAGTACGTTACAAACTGTACTAGTTTGTAACGGTTAAAGAAAATATGTTGTTCTGCAAAACAGTATCGGGTCACGCAACAGGACAATGTCTTTTTGATGTTTTTTATGTTAATAGTTTAATAGAAACTATACTAACGTAGATTGGACAAAATGTATTGCAGTATGTAGTGATGGTGCAAAGGCGATAACAGCAAAGAATAATGGACTAATGAAAATATTAAAAGATCGTCTTATACCCAAGCGCGGAATAATATAAATCTGTATAAAAACAAATCTGTATCTGTATATGTATACATAAATTCGTAAATCCGTCATTGATAAAGTCGTTAGACAGAAACGCATGCGTCTGGTGGTTGAAGCAAACGCTGGTAAATACGTGCTGTGTGTCCATGTATATACAGATACAGATTTGTTTTTATACATATTTGTATTATTTTGTATCAAAGCTTGATGTGAATTGTCGCATCGATATGCAATTTGTTTTTGCTATATTACGCCACCTGGCGACGAGTTAATGGACTCACAGTAATATGCGAATTTTTTCTTTTCCTGTAATAGCTTAGCTATTCGAGAAGAAACACTTTGCACCGGCGTGGTCGGTTTTGTCCGTCAGATGTCATGAGGTTATCTGGTGTCATCTGATAGGACAGAATTTGCTACATGACCGCGAAGTGTACCTACAGTCGTTTGTCTTCGTAAATCCGCCATTGATAAAGTCGTTAGACAGAAACGCATGCGTCTGGTCGTTGAATCAAACGCTGGTAAATACGTGCTGTGCGTCCACTCAACGTGCCCATTTAAATTAAAATGATTATGAGTTTAATTTTATCATTAGTTAAATAGATATAAATCGAGTAAATTAAATCACTGTTTTCTATAGACAAAACGATTGGTTTATGTACGATCTAATCCCATATATTGAGTGAGCCACAGAAAAAGGTTTCAGAGTATGCCATGGATTAAATCAGTTATGTCTTAGATTGATTAAGTGATCTAACCTACATGTCGTACTATTAGTAATAGGTTAAATCGTAACTTGTCAATTTGACTTATGATTATTTACAATTGACACTTCGTCAATTCTCTACGCTCAGACGTGACTTATATGTCTATCTCAGTGGTTCATGACCTACCTAGGATACAAATTTTGTGGTGACCTGAGTATGAATTTACAAGAATGTGATAAAAACATTGTGTTAATGACAGACAAAAGTTCATGCTGTCATTAAGAAGTTTGATATCTGGATTATTCGCATTCGAAGCAAACATTTGGATATTTTCCCACTCACTACGGATTATATCACGAAAAATTTGAATCAACAAGACACTATTATTCGCTACAGTTTGGATTGAGTGAAGATGCATTTGCGTGAGCTAAAAACTCAGTTGATGGAGTATTTCCCGGAAGATAACAATTATTTCTCGAAGAGGAAAACGAAAACGTTGCCGCTGCTAAGTTACCAGTTGAGATTCACGACCAGCTCATCGATAAAACGCTACAACTGCAATTTACATCTGAAGATTAAAATACATTTTGGCTTGCTCGTCGAAATGAATATGGAAATTTAATCACAGAAGCATTGAAAATTTTTATGCCTTTCGCCACGTCTTATCTCTGTGAAAAGGGTTTTTCGTCTATGGTTGCGCTAAACACTAAATAAGTACAGGAATTGTCTCTTATCAATCGAACACAATTTGCATTTGTGTGTTTCTAACGTAGATCTATGTAGGGAGAAATTTTTAAATGAAAAGCAAATGCAGCATCACATTCTTTTCTTTACATCTGTACTTATTGTAAGTAAAATGTTTATAATAAATAACTTTTTTCTTATAAAATGATTTATCATTATTGTTTAGATCATTTCGCGATCCCCTTTATCACCGCGACCCCCTTGTTGAGAAACGATAGTCTATGTAAAGGAGCTTTTATCATTCATTATATGGAAAAAAATGACAGTGTGATTTTGATATATAAATATATAAATGCAGTGTTTAGGATTTTACTTTTGTAAACCATATGTTTTATGAATAAAATATAAATTAGTAAATAAGGCACTTTTTCCGTTTCATTTCACTTATGTGGAGTATTAATTAATAATAATTAAACACACGATTTAGTCAATTGATAAATTACGTTTAGAGGCAGAAATACAAAATTGTATTTGACGAATGATTTAAATCACATATAAGTGTTTCTTTAACTTTAATTGATTGTAGGTACTTCTACATTGGAAATATGACCAAAAATTTATTACGTATGTCAATTCAAAACTTCAGTCGCAAAATTATGGGAAGTCCTTACAATAATTATTTTGGCAATGAATGAACACCGTTACAGACGATAAATTACTGTCTTGGCATTCTGCCATTGCCATCTGAAAACCATTATAATAATGACTAATGTGTTCCACTCCTTATTCAAATATAAATATAAGATAGAAAATAATATTTTACTGCGACATATTAGTATTGTGTATGTAATATGTTCTTTATAAATTAGCGTAATTATATACACGCACATCGCTACAAAAAACAATCTCGTTAGAAAACAGTTGAAAAATCTACATCTCCAACATCAAAAAAAATTACTTTCTATATTTAACCACAATGTATCGATAATGCAGGAAATATTTTATTTATTCTGTTAAAATACGGAATAACTAACTTCTTAAAAAACGAATGAATAAAATATTCGTCCATTAAACATCTACCTCAGGTAATCACCACAACCATATTGTCATCATATTGTTTCATACAGGAACAAATGCCGTTTAAATTTCTCCCAATATTAATTTTTATTAGAAAAATTTCTAAATTTACTTAGCAAAACCTTTTAACGAGTGTACAATTTCTCGTTCCATTGATATGTAATCAATGCAAAATATAAATATTTACTTACTTAACCTAAAATAATTTTGAACAAAATTGGTTATTGCCAAACCGTAAAATGTTAAATGTTGAACACCACTTTCATTTATAATAATATAATTATTGTAAATGTTTACAAAACAGTTATTTTCTTTGTCATGAGAATTACAGATTTCTTTGATACCGACTTATTATAAAAAGTATAAAATTCCTTCTGTAAGAAATAATAATTACCACATTTTGGTTAATATATACAATGTTAAATGGATAAAATTAAAATTAATGCGGAAATCGTTTAATTTTGTTAAGAAAAATTAATTAAAAGATTATTTATAAAATGTTTTGAATTAGGTTTTGTGCGCCCACTAGGATAGAGATTCTCAACTTTGAGAAAATGTATGGTGTAGAATTACACTTCCTTCACATTTAAGAAAATTGAAATGAAATAAATATTCAAATTTATAGGAGATTTATTTAATATAAATTTATATAAACTAAATGGATTTTATTTGTAAGAGTAATTTGTTATGCAGATTTGCCGACTTTTAGCGCGACCTATATTATCATATTGCCTTCCTAATTCTGCAAAACCAATAAATAAAATTGATTTTATATATATATATATATATATATATATATATATTATAATTGCTTACAATAATCAGTCTCTTTTAGAACATCTTATTTTCTTTAGGACTAAAAAATTGGTAATATAAATAATCATTATGAATTTTTCTTTTATATAATATAGGCAACTTATATTACGCAAAACATTAAATGAAAATCAACACAAAGAAAATTAATATGTATTTGGTTAAAATAATAGTAAAAGTATTTAAATAAATCAATGCATTAATTATGAGGTCCTGCATGTGTAATTTACTCGCATTGATTGCAGTTTACTTGACAAATCCACTTTTAATGTAATACAGGGTTTTTCGGTTGCCTTTCACGTTTTGTCATTTGTGATTCATTATTTATCAAATGACATTCACTTTTTTATTTGTCTTTCACCATTTGTCATTTGTATTTCACCATTATTCAAATGATATTCACATTTGTCAAATGAATTTCATCTTTTGTCAAAATAATTTCATGAACTGTCATTACTGTAACATGGAGCGTGTGAGAAGGCGAAATGCGAAAATTAGTAACGAAGTGCGCGCATTAATTATTAACTCCATGAATCAGGGAAAATCTTCTATTGATGTGGGAATACAGTTTAATGTAAAACCGAATACAGTGCGTAAAATTTATGCAAAACATGTGCAAACGGGACAGATACATAAACAACCTCCGGGTCACAGAAAGCAAAAGCTTAATGAAGCGCAAAAGGAACGAATATGTGATTGGATTGACGAGGATTGTACTCTTACACTTCGTGATTTACAAGCAAAGAGTCTTTGCCAATGGCCCGACATGCAAATATCTACATCAACAATTAATAGGGCTCTAAAAGAATTCCATTATTCTATGAAACGAGTGACGTGCATACCAGAAAGAAGAAATACACCAGCTATAATACAAAATCGTTTTGATTATGCAATTGAATACAACAGAATTATGCATGAGAGAGACCAAATTTTTTTCATTGATGAATTTGGTATAAATGTTTACTCAAGAGTGTCCTCTGGTAGATCTGCCAAAAATACTCCAGCATGTTTACGTAAAGCCCAAGTTAGAGGACGAAATTATTCAATTGTAGCTGGAATGAATTTTAATTCGTTATATTATCTGTTAAATTTGATTAATCATTTTCGTGATGATAATATCGTAGAAGCTTATCTTATAATGGACAATGTTCGCTTTCACAAAAATGCTGAAGTACTAAATCTTATTCGAGCTCATGGCCACCATGCTGTATTTATTCCGGCGTATAGCCCATTCTTGAATCCAATTGAGGAATTGTTTAGTCAATGGAAAACTTACATCAAGAGATCACAACCAAGAAATGCGGATGAGCTATATCAATCCATACAGAAAATATCACTCACGAATACTGCCTTCACTACATACAACATATGGAGTCCTACTTAGGCGATTGTTTACGAAGAATCGAAATTCTTTCGTAAATTGTACTTGAATGTTTAAGAATTTCATTACTTATTGTCTATTTTACATAATAAGTTTCTTTTACCTTTATCATAATAAGTTTCGTTGGTTCCTAATAAATATACTTGAGTTCGATTGCTTTCTATTATTTTATTTGCATAAGAATAGAGAAAATCATTTGACAAATAGTGAAACAGTTTTGATAAAAGGGAATTACAATTGACACAAATTTGACAGTTGGTAAAGTCATTTGAGAATTAGTGAATTACAAATGATAAATTAACTCCTATATAAAAATGTCCATTTGCGGGTGACATTTTTGTCACTTTGACAGCGATAAAAACCTACATAGCTTTTTATCACCGATAAAAATGCTTCTTCCTCCGATAAAAATGCTTCTTCCTGTTGCATATCTAGTAGCCCTGCATCACTTAATTTATTTTGGCAGCTGACAGGTAATAACTATTAAGTATCGTTGAACGTAAAATGTACGAGTCGGTTTGGGGAAATTTCAACAAATATCAAAAGATCAATACCGCAATACACAAGAAATACAAAATAGTCAATATGGAGACAATTTAAAAAGTTTTATTCATGTCGTTAATTTATCTTGCCAAAAAACACTCGAGCTTTTCTTTCAATCGGATAAATTTCTTTTTAACTCAATATTTTTCCAATCAGTAATTTCGCTCGAAAAACTTACATTAGACAAAATCGCTCGACCTTTCGGTCTCGCGATTTTTTCATGTAAGTTTTTCTCGTCAAATTACTGATTGGCAAAATAATTTCGTTACAAGGAGAAATTTATCCGATAAAAAAAAAGCTCTTGTGTTTTTACTTATGATAAATTAACTCCTATATAAAAATGTCCATATGCGGGTGACATTTTTGTCACTTTGACAGCGATAAAAACCTACATAGCTTTTTATCACCGATAAAAATGCTTCTTCCTCCGATAAAAATGCTTCTTCCTGTTACATATCTAGTAGCCCTGCATCACTTAATTTATTTTGGCAGCTGACAGGTAATAACTATTAAATACCGTTAAACGTAAAACGTATAATTATGAGTCGGTTTGGGGAAATTTCATCTAAAGAAATTACAACAAATATAAGAAAATCAATACCGCAATCAACCAAAAATACAAGATCATCTATATGGAGACAATTTAACGAGTTTTGTCAAGTTCGAAATTACAAACTTTCAGAAACAACTCCTTTACACGAAATAGCAAATATATTAAAAGATTGGGCTTATAATATGAAAAAGAAAAACGGAGAAGATTATAAAGAATATACGGTTAAAACAATCTGGAATTCAACTGCGAAGATGATTCAAGAAAAATATTTCAGTGAGTACAATATTAAAATTGATCCTTTTGCCGACATAATTTTTAAAGAATCCCGCGATGCGAAAAATTGTAAACGAAGGGAATTACAAACTCTTCCCGAGAAAAGAAAAGTAAGTTCTATGCCAATAGACAAGAAATATATAGTAAAAATGGCAAAATTGTGGAATATAGATGAACCAGAGGGATTACAAAAAAGATTCTTTCATATAGCTTCATATGAATTAGCGTGGAGAGGAGGAGAAGCCGTAAAATGTAAAATTTACCATTTTAAAGAAGAAAAATATCAAAATGGAACTCCAACAGGAAGAATTGAATATAATTCTATATTTTCGAAGACCGCACAAGGTGGGTCGAAAAAATTGACGGACAGTAAATGGTTGACAAAAAATGATATGGATGAAAGTATTTGTCCGGTTAAATTATTAAAATTACTCTTAGAAAAAAGAAAAGAAAATATAACATCTGAACGACTTTTTTTAACTCCAAATCCCTTTTGGAACAAGGCACATTCTAATAATTGGTATAAAAATGTTCCAATAGGAATAAATTTGATATCTACTTGGACCAAAAATTCTGCATCTAAAATTGGACTGGATATCACCAATATTAAAATTACCAATCATTCAAACCGTGCTAGTACTGTTTCCCACTTAGCCAAAGCAGGAGTAAGTGACCAACAATTAATAAAGATAACAGGACACTCTTCTTCATCATCAATTAAACCTTATCTCCAAATTGACCCTGAACATCACGAAAATCTTGTCAGTAATTTACGCGAATCCGATAAAATAGGACAAAACAATTATTCAACATGTGTAGAAAACAACAAAGAAAATAATATTAAAATTAGTACACCAAACCAAACTATTTATAATAATTGTACATTTAATAACTGTTCTCTTGCTTTCAAATAAAAATAATTTTTGTTTCTGTTTATTTATATCGTTAATTTATCTTGCCAAAAAACACTCGAGCTTTTCTTTCTCGGATAAATTTCTTTTTAACTCAATATTTTTCCAATCAGTAATTTCGCTCGAAAAACTTACATTAGAAAAAATCGCTCGACTATCGTCTCGCGATTTTTTCATGTAAGTTTTTCTCGTCAAATTACTGATTGGCAAAATAATTTCGTTACAAAGAGAAATTTATCCGATAAAAAAAAAGCTCTTGTGTTTTTACTTATGACAAATCGTGAAAGGCAACCGAAAAACCCGGTATTGTTGACAACAGAATGAGATTTTATCTTTTTTAAGTAATTTCAACAATTAATTATAATTAGTATTTCTGATATTTTGCAGCAATAATTTGTTAATTAAATTAATTAAAATGGAGAAGTATAAGTATATTTGTCCAGTCGCGATGGCGCTAGCTTATGCATTTCAAACAATCAGATAACTGCAATAATTTGATACATTTGCATAGTTGATAGCGTTGTTTCCGTTTGGTTATGTTAACTTTGCCCACCTGTTATATAGTGAATTTTATTTCTTTTTAAATTTAATAAATAGTTTAGTATAGTATATTTAATAAATAATTTGGTGTAGTTGGACATAAAAGAATTATAAAAACTGTAGCCCAATTGTGGAAGAACACGGAAACTTCACCGTTTTCCTACGGATATGGAGGTAAATGACATATTGCTATAGATTTTTCCTTGGACAAGAAAGGAAATATGATTGAACAATTTTGAACTCTATAATGAAGGACATTTTTAAAAAAAATTAGCTATTTCAGTTGTATGTTTATTTAGTTCAGACGGGGATCGTTATATATATATATTTTATTTTATAAGTATAAAATATTTTTATAATGTATGAAATTATGATTAGCCCTCGTATATTTAGGTTGACCAGAGGATTGAACTTGCCGCTTTTCCGGATATTGTATTTGTTAAAATGTGTTGTCTGTATATATTTTGATTTTATAGATGGTAGGGATGGTCAGGCGGATGTTGAAATTTCATTTTTGAGTTAGAGATATCTTGACGGTTAAAGTGATCGGTTTATTAAAGAATAAAATTCTCAATTTTATTCTTTGTTTTATAAAATCGGGTTGAATATTGTTTATGCATTTATTGTAAGGTGCATGTAAATTTTAATTCGATTATTGCGAGTGTTTTGATGTTTATTGAAGTTTTTTTTGTGAAAAAGATATCTCTCGTGCATTTTATAAATTGTACATGGATCTATGTAAGTTGATAAAATATTTTGTTTATATATTTGATATCACGATTATTTACATTATTATAATTTCATGTATTTCTTGTAATAATTTATATTTGAAAGTAGTATATGGGTATTAGAGAAAGTTGTCATGTTTTTTGTAAGGGAAGTTTTTTCTTAAAATAATTTTCGAGAACATTTTTGAATTCAAGGTTGGAGTTTTCTTTAGTGGGGATTGACCTTGTTGTGTTATTTTTGCGCATGACAAAATTCAATTTTCGTGAGTTTCGAAAACTTAGTTTGTTTTTGACATTTGTTTGAAGGGGTCAAAGTAGAGGTTAAACTTGACAAATTTCACTAGTATTTATTAGTTTTATGTTTGATCGAGTGTCACAAGGGGTTTTTCTCTGTGTGCGAGTCATTATTCACAAAGAGTGTTTCCTCATTGCTACTGTTTGATGATGCTTTAGCACCCTATACACTTTGTAGAGGGATTTTTTTTATTTTTTTTAAAATAAACTAACAAAGGAACTGATTAGATTTTTATTTGTGTTTATCGTTTTATTCTCGGAAAAAAACTTGAACCTGATCCGCGAGGAACGATCCATGAGATGGGAGATCGTGGATTCTACTAGACTGAATAGCCGGCAATATAAGCTGTAGTGTGAATAAAAAAATTAATAAGCAATTTCAAAGTAAATTCCACTGCAATATGTCCCAAATTATAGAGAGCACCTACTAAATATTTTTTGTTATTCCTTAATGAAAATTAATACTGTAATCACTGTAATGAAGTGTTTAATATAATGAAGTATTAATTTTCAGATTATGGAATGTTGGCTTGCGCTGGATCTGATGTAAAAATATGTCAATTTGGCTAGAGATACATACCTATAGAATATGTTTGTTTGGACCATTTCAACAAAAAAGGAAAATTTACAGAATAGCGCAAGAGGACTTACTTACAACAAAATGCATTGCCACCTATAAATTTTCCAGGTGAAGTATTACTAGAATTTGTCTAGTATATAATAAAAATTCATACAAGAATGTAATAGAAGCAAAAGATATTTTTGTTGAAATCCAAGGAGTAAATATGTAAATTAATTAAAAATATTTGCAAATAATTTGTAATAAAAATTATGTATGTACCAAATACTATTTATGTAGAATTATATGGAAAAATTGCACAAATAATACGTTCATGTCTCATGTATCAATTATATACACAAAATGGTGTTAAACAGCTATTGAGAAAAGCCACAATCAAATTTATACCTGTTGTAATAATACACAGGGTGAGTTTTTTTTGAATGTTTAGCATTGGGATCTCAGAAACTACTGGAGATAGAAAAACGCTTAAATGGGGAAAGATGCGCAGTTTTACGAGTTTGATTTAAAACTGCTTTTGTTTCTCCGATAACTTTCATGGCTTATTAGATATTCAAAGAAAACTAAATTTTACGATTTTCTTTAATCATGCCTAGCATCGTTAATAGTAATTTTAGAGAAAAAGTGTTCAGACAAAAGTTTTAGATAATTTTACGCCAAATAAAACTATGTAGCTAATATTTTTTGGTCGTTCACCATTATCGAGTTATGACACAAACTTGTGTTTTTTTAAATAGAAACCATAGTTGGTTTTGACATAATTAAAAAGCTTATTTTTTGCTGATTACAATGATATAAGGTTTGATATGGTTATTTTAAAAAATAAAGAGGATATAGACATTTTTAAAATTAGCTACATAGTTTTATTTGGCGTAAAATTATCTAAAACTTTTGTCTGAACACTTTTTCTCTAAAATTACTATTAACGATGCTAAGCATGTTTAAAGAAAATCGTAAAATTTAGTTTTCTTTGAATATCTAATAAGCCATGAAAGTTATCGGAGAAACAAAAGCAGTTTTAAATCAAACTCGTAAAACTGCGCATCTTTCCCCATTTAAGCGTTTTTCTATCTCCAGTAGTTTCTGAGATCCCAATGCTAAACATTCAAAAAAAACTCACCCTGTATTTGCAATATGCATAGATTTAATTTTAGATTTTTATATACAGTGTTGGGAAAAGAACGCAAATAAAATATTAAAACGTGTAGATTTAAGGAATGTAAACGATGTTATTAAAAAAAGGCTTTCTTAAAATATAGAAAATTAAGATATAAGAATTTAAAAAATTAATTATGAATATTTACTAGGAATTTTTAATAAATATGCTTTATGTTTAACATTGTATTTTTTCTCTATGCTGTATAACAGTAATTTAAAACTTCAAGCCCATAGCACTTCTACATTCGTATATAAAACACATATTCTTGGATGGAGTTCAATTCTATTATCAATAAATATTTTACAGTGATTTGTTGTGACATTCAAAATCAAGAACGAAGCTGTCGAATACACGTTATTCTTGTTTGCATAAATAGACAAGATTAATGCGATATTCGACAACATTCTTTCTCGATTTTGAAGGTGTCTTAATTTAGTGGTCAAATTTACATTTAAATTCATATTTAAAACTACCGCGAATTGTTACTACTAGCGCCAGGATCGAATGGGAGAGCAATTAGAAAGTTTGACGCATGCGCAAGAAATCGTGCTGGAAATCGTGCTGGAAAAGTCGCGAATCTATTTTTATATTATCTATGGAGATATCTATGGCGGAGCATATTGACATGACATTGTTTATTCCAAATGTAGGTACAGTTTTTTTAAAAAACAACGAAAACTAGTTGGGAATTTTTGCAGCTTTGGAAAAAGAGCTCTTTAATCTTATTGTTTTATAAACTACTTATCCCTGTAGTTTAAAATTATTTAAAATATTTATGTTAGAAATCTTCTCTGGTAAGTTAATTTTAAAAACGCTGATTCATTTATTTTAAAACAGTGTGCATTTTGAAAGAAAGTTTTATCATGTATTTATGTGAATTAATACACAGCACGTAAAACTCACAAATCCTTATTCACCGGTAAATACATACTTCATGTCATTTTGTGCAAGAAATTTAGTTTTATTGCCACTAAATAGATTCCAAATAGAACTTTTATGCGCCGTAACAAACCTACGTATCGCTACAATGGCCAACAATAAGACCCAGTGCTTCTACGTGACGCATAACCTCAATTATGCATCAGATTTATGCGCTCCGTTCTTCAATATTCAACACGCGCTTTCGTCCAACGCCATGACGTTTTTAATAACGTACACGAGAAGTGTTCTCATTGCACGATGATGTTTCGACTGAAATCCTACCGTGCATTCAAATATTTCCCGTAATTAAGCAAAGCGGCACACTAATGCTCGATGAACACGGGCGAACCCGTGTAAACCTTCATAAACGACTCATTTAAATACTAAATTGCGTGACCTTTCATCGTTGAACGTAATTTAGCGACGGCACGTTGCAATCTGGACAACTGATTAATTTCAGTTTTCGATCATGCAAATGAGTTAATTAACACTTAATGGACTGCGCGCCAAAACAATGTCTCCATTAAATAATTCAATAATGCAGTACTTGTATCGCTATCTATCGCATGTTTTGGGAATTTTATCGAATGTAATACGACTTTAATAACCTGTCTATTCAGGAATCAAATTAGCAATAATTAGCTGTCTCTTGTTGATTTAACGTATTGTAATGTCAGTGTATCGATCTAATTAATATATATTTTTTTCTTCAAACGTCAGTAAATCAGCCATTGTTCGACTGAGTAGTCGACGGAGGTTCATTTTCTACTTTCCCGCCGCCGGAGGAAAAAGTGTTATCATTAGCAACATACAAACATATAAGAATCAACAATTCACATTTTAATCTATTAATTGGTGTTACGCTTCGCATATAAAAATATTTTAATTTATTTTTAAATAATATATTTCTTTTTTAAATATCTCGATTTAACTTAGACATTTTTCTGTACATTTTCGTTACATAGAGAAAGCATTTCTTTTGTTATATCCTGACCGACGAGACCCTTCGTTTTCTACCTGACCGTCAGCAACCCTAACGTTACTGTGGAATTTCTTTTTATATACATTTCATTTTATATTATTTTCATTGAATTACATACATCTTCCTTTATATGTTGTGTTTCATATCATTAGAAAGCTTAAGTCACAAGCGTTATTTTAATAATATTTATGCCATCGATAGAACACATCTTCAGGTCCCGCTTCTTAATTAATTATTACTAGAGAACGGACGCAATTTCCATAAAACGCAATCGGCAATTGGAATTGTGTATAACGTCGCTCAGTACATCCCGGCGTAATTCAATGAAGTATTTGTTTGACTTACTCGGACACCTGGTCTCGCCGCGATAACAATGGACAAGCCAGCTATTGTATTCGGAGAATATAGTGTTTTTTAAAGTGTTTTCATGAGCGTAGATAGAAGCGGGGTTTTTATAATGTATTTTATTTATTAGTTTATATTTTGTAAGATAAATAAAGTGCTGTGAGTAAGTTTCTTGTTTTCATAGTTTTAACTGTTAATTACATCGATTCTGTTTAATATCGTTTGATTGAATCTATTTCTACCAATTATTTCGACGTAAGAGTGTGCATTGAATTTTGTTCAGTTTCAATAACTTACGCATACATTTTTAGTTTTAATTTATTTAGATCTAGAGCATTGTTTAAGTTACTTTTTCAGACATGATATGGAAGAATGTCGAGAACGGCATTGTAAAACAATGGCGAGTTGGATTGACGGTCATACTGATTGTATGTCCATTGTCAGTGTTTCCGAAATTTATTACAAAATTCGTAAAATATCGTCAAAAATTCGTCACTTAGGATCGCAAACACATCTGAACTCTGTAAAACTTTTATGGCGGCTAATATTCCATTAAATAAACTTAGCAATCCCACTTTAAAAATATTTCTTCAAAAATATACTGGTCGAAATGTTCCTGATGAATCAACTTTACGCAAATATTATGTTTCTAGGTGCTATACGAGAACAGTAGAACGCATTAGAAGCCATCTTTTAAATCAATACATATGGATAAGCGCCGACGAAACGGTGGATATGTTAGGACGCTGTGTGGTAAATGTTGTAGCTGGTGTACTACATCCAACTATTCCCTATAACTCATATGTAATAGCAACAAGTGTTATAAATAGAGTTGATGCGGAAACAGTTGCTGAAACCATTAAGGTGAATATGCAAAAAATGCTTCATTCGGACGCCACTTACAAAGAAAAAATACTTTTATTTGTCAGTGATAGTGCTGCGTATATGTTAAAAACAGGCAGACTATTGAAGAAAACGTATCCTAATATGCTGCATATTACTTGTGTAGCACATGCTCTCCACAGAATCTGTGAATATATCAGAGACACTTTTCCGGAAGTTGATAGACTTGTACCAGCTTTTAAAGAAGTTTTCAGAAAAGCACCATTGAGAGTAGCTATTTTCAGGGAAAAATTTCCATCTCTGTCACTGCCTCCCACTCCAGTAATAACTAGATGGGGAACATGGCTGGAAGCTACTAGTTATTATGCTGAGAATTTCGATAGTCTAAAACATTTCGTATCACTGCTAAAGGAGGATGCTAGAAGTATTGGTGAGTGCAAGGAGCTCACACAAATCCAAAATTTAAAAAATCAGTTGTACTTTCTTCACGAACACTTTGGAAAATTGCCAAAACTAATCACTTATTTTGAAAATCGAAATCTCAAATTAAATGACGGATTAACCACATTAGATGTGGCTGTTAATAATTTGAACAGTATTCCTAGTGACTTCGGATGTGGCCTTCGGCAAAAGTTTGAAGCAATTTTTAATAGAAATCCAGATTTAATTACATCGCAGCAATTATGTATGGAGACAATTCCACAAAATCTAACGGCTAAATATGAAGAAATAAAAGAATATTTCCAGTATGCACCTATAACCAGTTGCGACGTAGAAAGGACGTTTTCTACTTATAAGGATATACTTAGAGAACAAAATTGACAGAAGAAAACCTTGAGAAACTATTGCTAGTCAATATTAATACTCCTTTAGTCAACTTGAACGACAAAATGAACAAATAAAATTGTTCCAATTATAGAAATAAAATTAAAAACTTTAAAAATACAACTTTTCAACAAATACATATGTATTTCGTAATTTTATAGATCACCACCCGTTCGTTTTCCAATTATGTAAATAAAATTACATATTTTAAGAAATACAGCCTTTCGCCAGTACTGCACTGGGTGGTAAGCGTGTCCGTTCTCTAATTATTACTCAAGATATCGACCCTCTCTTCGACAGGCCATAAAACAGATCTTTTCTAGACCTTTTCTATCAACACAAAAACTATCAGATAGCTTGTCGTTAGAACTCTCGTAACACACAGATCTTACTCATCGTACTGTCCAAGTACACGCCACGATGCCGCCCGGTGTCTTTCGCTTCTAAGAATCGCTCTACATATACTTGACCAGGTATATCTACGAAGGCCACGTGACCATCTCCGCCAACCAAAGGTAACTCTGTATTGTTCGATACAGAGATTATTTTATATTAATGGTATTCAATTAACCCTCAATTTACTGCTCAATTATACGTTCGTTTCAGAGCATTGTGTGTTAATTTTCAATTACATATTTAATACCGCTCCTTGTGTATATATTACTTTTGTTTTAATTACTTTTAAATATAACAATTTCAATTTCTTTCTTATGTAAATATAAATACAAACTTTTAGGACAACGCTCCTGTGTTTTATTTAGTAAGTAAGTTGTTGTATATTTATTTAAATTAACCAATATCACGCACGTCCTGGAACTTTGATGAAACTTCACCAGCACCACTAATTATTTTATTATCTTAGAATAATTTCATTATTATTAGCACGGCACATCCACATCCCGATAACCAGCAAAACCGCCGTTTGTAATATTGGTAATCATATGAACATAATTTTTATTTATCACTAAATTGAAAATTAAACATACAATGCGAAATTGTTGCATTTTGAAAATTAAACCCGTGCAATACCGTTGTACCATCTTGTTGCGAATTTAGGATTCCATTTACAACTGTTGATTTCAACAATGACGATTCAATGCAGTATTCGTCAATATTCGTACTCAGGTTTAATATTTTGCTAGCGGTTTATTTCTAAGTGATTCTTCTACATAACCCTTGGCTGCCCCAGTTGATCTCCAACCTCCATACCTCTTCAAATATTCAATGTTTTCTCCACCATCAATCAGCAACGTAGCTGAAGTGCGCCTTAAACAGTGCTTACTGCTAAATCATTTTCCATTTTGATATTTCAAAAAAATCTTTTTTCTGCTCTAAATGAATCGTAACTTCGATATATTTTCTCCGATTATTGTAAAAGATCGAACCTTCCTTGTTTTACTGTCAGGAATTTTTATGAGAATTAAATTTCCCATATCTTTTAAGTCATCAGTAGTCATTTTTACCTTTCATCGCATCTGCATGCCCTGGATACTCCAATTAATAGAACAATCTAAATAAATTATCCTGTGTTAAAGCACATACTTACTAATTAAAATTGAACTGAATTTATCTTCATTCCCAAGTATAGATAATAGATACATCGTCTGACGCTTCACATAAAAATCTTTCAAACTGTTCTTTGGTGAATATTCTCGACATCTTAACACAATATCCTTCATTACAAATGAAACCTACATGCATTACACACATCTGTATCTGTATACATGGATATACAGTGTGTTTAAAAAAGATGCGGCAATATTAAAGGGGGTGATTGCCCAGGTCATTTTATACAAAAAGTTCCTATAAACATAGGTCCGCATACGCTTCGTTACCGATCTACAGCCTATTGAAGTTTAATTTTAAGAAACAGTAAAAATGAAATTTTAGTCGTGTTAATAGCTGTGGGAGACACATACTTTGCAATACAACACAATGTTTCAGTTGTACCTGTGGCGCGCGTATTGGCACGTCACAGGCTATTTTTCAAGAAAAAATAGGACGCCTCTGATTTCTCTAAAAATACAAATATGCTTTTATTTATTGTTCAATTATGAAGAAAAAAGCTCTCTTAACTTTTTATCGTACGACGTACCGTTTTTTATTAAAAAAAAAACATTTTAGTGCATGTCCATTTATTACAGAAAAAAATATTAAAGAACAAGGTTTTATTCAAGGGAAAAAACAAATATTTTACCAAACCAACAATTTTATCAACCAAAAGTTACAAAAACTGTGTAAAGTGACCACCTCTAGCTCGGATGCAAGAATTCAATCTTCTCCTCATTGACTGGCGAACTCTCTGAAAAACACCAGGATCGGTTTTAATTGAGTTGCACCCAGCAATGATTCGGTTTCTTAAGTCTTCTACGTTTTCCAATGG
This sequence comes from Melolontha melolontha, assembly GCA_935421215.2. Lineage (NCBI taxonomy): Eukaryota > Metazoa > Arthropoda > Insecta > Coleoptera > Scarabaeidae > Melolontha > Melolontha melolontha. The sequence continues at coordinate 75,508,499 of OW285243.1, read as the reverse complement.
AGTAGCGTACACCAAGGACTTCAAATGGCCCCACATGAGAAAATCCAGGGGACTTAAGTCCGGGGATCGTGCAGGCCATGAGTGAGGTCCACCTCGGCCTAACCAGCGATTTCCGTATGCTTGTGTTAAGAAATCACGAGCTACTTGACTAAAGTGGGCTGGTGCGCCATCGTGCATATACCACATTGCATCTCTAATTGCTAATGGTACGTCCTCCAGAAATCCAGGGAGCGTGTTTTCCAAAAAGTTGCGATACACCTCTCCGGTAAGTCTCCTTGGTAAAAATACCGGTCCAATTATGCAGTCACCCACAATCCCAAGCCAAACGTTCAAAGAAAACTGATGTTGAAAACGATCTTCAACAATTTCATGTGGATTTTCGTCACACCATACATGGTTATTATGGATATTCCGTATTGCATTTCTTGAAAAATTCGCTTTATCGGTGAACAGAATCAACATCAGGAGTTGAGGGATTTGAACCATTTTGTGCAAAAGCCATTGACAGAATGCAATGCGAGGAGGAAAATCAGCAGGAAGAACTGCTTGAACGCATTGTATATGGAATGGATACAACAAATTTTCCTTCAGAATGTGCCAAATAGTCCCATTACTTACATCCAAAGCGTCAGCAATTTTACGAGTAGAAGTACCTCGATCTTCTTCAATCATGTCTAGCACATCCTCTTCCAGCTCTACCGTTCTTGCTGTCCTTGGCCTTCCTGCTCCTCCATTTCTTCTTAATGTGCCTGTTTCATAAACACGCCGATGAATACTTTCGAAAGTTTTTCTATCAGGAACAATACGGCCAGGAAATCTTTCAGTATACAACCGCCTAGCTTCTAATGCATTGCCATCAGCACGCCCATAAATTTAGTGCATGTCGGTCATCTCGGCATTCGTATAGCGATTCATGATAAGGAACTTCAACAAATTCGACACATACAAAATTATTAATCACGAGACTCATTCAATATGTCAGTGAATAAAACAGGACTGTGGTTTGGTAAAATATTTGTTTTTGCCCTTGAATAAAACCTTGTTTTTTTATTTTTTTTCTGTTATAAATGGACATGCACTAAAATGTTTTTTTTTACTAAAAAACGGTAAGTCGTACGATAAAAAGTTAAGAGAGTTTTTTTCTTTATAATTGAACAATAAATAAAAGCATATTTGTATTTTTAGAGAAATCAGAGGCGTCCTATTTTTTCTTGAAAAATAGCCTGTGACGTGCCAATACGCGCGCCACAGGTACGACTGAAGCATCGTGTTGTATTGCAAAGTACGTGTCTCCCACAGCTATTAACACGCCTAAAATTTCATTATGATATCTCAAGCCGCTTTGGAAAAATCAAGTTTTTACTGTTTTTTAAAATTAAACTTCAACACGCTGTAGATCGGTAACGAAGCGTATGCGGACCTATGTTTATAGGAATTTTTTATATAAAATGACCTGGGCTATCACCCCCTTTAATATTGCCGCATCTTTTTTAAACATACTGTATACTTCGTATTTTCCAACGTTTACTTCAGCCAAAGACACTTGTTTCTGTCTCATATATACTTCGTCAGTAGTGAAGTAAAGTTTGATGGATCGCCTCATGGGTATAGCAAATTATACTCATAGGTAAAGGTATAGCACTCCTATCAGGTGGCACTAGATAATCTAGTGACATCTGACGGACAAAAGAGACTACGCCGAAAATAGCGATTTTCTCTCGTCCAGGTATGTCGGTATAGAAAGGAAAAAATACGTATGTAGGTAGAAGTCTATTAACACGATGCCAGATAGTAGCAAATATACCAAAGAAAATGGCGTACATCAATACGTTAAGCACGTATTACGCATTTGTTACAAATGAAACAGACATGCATTCCATACGTCTCTGTCTTTACACATATTGATGTACTAGTAGCTGTAAGCGTAGAGTTACATGACATAAATATACTATTAAAATTATACGTTTGTGGCAGAATACGTGCACTGTCACCAAATATTAAAAAAAAGCAAGGCCGTCTCTAATGAGGAAAGTTTTCGAAGGCACGTTACTTCAAAAATAGATTTCATATCTCAAGAGAAATGAACTTCATTGAAGGTCAGAAACTGTTGCAAAAAGGGAATTATTTTCTACCTTCGTCTTCTCCTTCCATCGTACTTATTTGCAAGGCAAGATTTAGAGCATTTTAAAAATATGGTAAAATATCTTCATTCACAAAGTTTATATTATACCGATAGAACCAGCTCTGAACGGGCCATAACCAGCAATAAGTGGCAACAGCGAATCCCCTCCACGCGCAGTAGCTTAAATTGCCATACATTGCAGTTATGAATTTAGTAAGACTTAAACCGCGCAAGGATATAGTCGTTTGCATATTCGTTCTGTATACGTAATTTTCCCATTTGTTTCAGAAATAATGAGGTCGTAATAAAAAAACAATAACGTTTTCTAAAAGATAAAAGTAAAAAAATCAATAATTCTGCAAAATAAATTTAAATTTTAAGAAAGTCATATTTCCTAAACGCATTTACGATCCTTTCAATCGTCGAATGCGAAGGAATAGGCCGATTTACGTACTCTACAGCAAATAAATCAGCGGTTGTTCGAAAGGAATTGCCGGCAAGATACCACGAAACTATTTGTACCTTCTCTGCGGTTGTATACACTGACATGATAACTACCTTTACGTTTGCACAGCTAAATACGAATGACGGGCAATCTATTGCTCTCGATCATCGGACTTATGTATGCGCACGCGGAGTGGCATCGTACACACGTTGCCACATCGCATTACGTTCCATACGTATATTGTTGCGTATGGCCCGTAGCGGGCTGAACCAATCGGTATATTTGTGGTATTCGTGTGGCATCACACAGTTTTTTGAAAAACTTTATCTTCAGCGGTTGAATTTTTATAAAGTTTATTATGATCACTACGTATTCTAAAACCTAGTTCAATATAGGACTCAGATATTTTGACGTGAGTACTTTCCCCTGAATGGGTCACACTGCGACAAGAAGTTTACTTCGAATAAGTGCCTGCAAACCTCTATAACACCCGGCCATGGAATGAATACCATTTCACTTAGTTCATTCCAGCAGTTATTCTTTTACAAAAAGGGTCTTTTGTAAATGTTATTGTTTTGTAAATGTTATGCCAAGTCACTAATCATTTGTATTATCTGTCACCTCATCTAGCTGCAACCCAAATCCCTTTCGTTAATTTTTTCAAATAATGATTATCGAATTCCTCCGATATGAGATTGATTTTACTGGTGATTGTGTTATTGGACAAGGCACTATTGAAAACAGTTTTCCAGTAGGTTGACCGATAATAATGTTCACCATATCTGCAGCAGCTGGTAGGATGGGTTCCTTGGCGATTGTATGTTGCTTTTTAATATATAACAATATTCAGTTGATACAATCTCCGCATATTAATTGAACACTAAGATCAGTATCTTATATGACTAAGGGCGCGGGAAACCGACAGTTATTTATATAGGAACACAAGTACCAAGAAAGTTCGAGAAACTACTAAAACAATCGAAGAACTCGCTTAAACTATTTATAGAGGCTTCTGAAAAGAGTTACTACTAAGTGAGTTACTGGTTTGCACCAGGTCCGCTAGATGACGCGTCCTATTACACTGAATTGTAAATGTAAATAAAATTTGAAAATGTTGTAATATTTTGTAGTGTCTTTGTGAAGAATTTTGGACACACGTTCTTGATTGATGACGTGCACATCTTCGAATCGTGAACGACGTATACATTATGTTTTCGATAATTCAAACATAATGGAACATTATTAAAAACAACAAAGATAAAATAGACAAAGAATCAAACGCTGGTGTATATAAGTTAACATGTGAAGATTGTAATAAGTTATACATAGGACAAACGGGGGGGGGGGGGGGGGGGGGCGTTCAAAATTAGGATGAAAGAACACGAGAGAAGTCATAAAGAAAAGAAAATAATACATATTTCAAAATTTTACATATTCAAGATAAAAGCAAATAATGTAACTTGTTAGAAAACTTAGAAATTAATAGATATAATCATTTAGAATTAGCTTTAAATGACCAATTAGATTTCAACAACTCCCTTCTACTAAATTTAATATTGTAAAAATTTTCCATTACCACTTGTTTTTTAAATAATTTGTACGTAAATATTTAAACTTCCTTCAAAATTCAACCTGATGAAGCCATTGTATGGCGAAACAATATTGTAGTGGATTTACAATACAACATTTTTGAAACTAGAAGTTTAATACTTATTTCTTATGGTTATAATGAAGTTTCAACAAGTATCTCCTTCGTTAATTAACGATATGTGAAATACCTACTTCATTCTGCATAGGATAAATTCTCTTAGAGTATACATATACTGATTAAACAAAACAAATCTGAACATTCAGAAAGAATCGACCAATTGTAATGAAATTTGTTATACTACTTTGTCTCTGATAAGAAATCATAACAATATAGACAAAAAAAATTAGCAAGCATACAATTTTTTTTTAGTTTTATCAAAAAATTTTGTTTTTAAATTTGCTTTTCCTTCAAATTGACGCAATAGTTCATAGCGATTTGTTCTTAATTTATTTAGTCATTATGCCTAGGCGCCGTTTACGGAACAATTACAATTATTTAAAATTCGAAAGGGGGCGCATTGTTGGTATACGGGAAGCCGGTTTTTCAATGAGACAAATTTCCGACCGCATGGGACGCAGTGTGTCAACAGTGTTATAGTATTGGTCCAGGTGGTCTGAAGAAGGAATCCATAATCGTCGTCATGGATCCGGACGACCTCGAGTAACTACAGCATAGGAAGAGCGTCATTTGAGGATTGCGGCTTTACAAGACAGACTTTACAGAACTCGGTTGATTGGAAATGCTTGGTTGGGAGTTTTACAACAAAGAATCTCTATGGCAACGATATATCACAGAGTACGCGTTCTTGGGCTTCGTTCGTATAGACCAGCGATGCACGTACCGCGGCCCACTGTCGATATTTATGGGGCCCGCCAACGAATTTTAAAAATTGTTCGAAAAACTACAAAAGTAGGTAAAAATCCATTCAAATCAATATTTCTTAACTTTTTATTTTATTCTAACTTTTGTAATTGTTAGTAAGATACGTATCTTTAAGTACCTACTACTTTCTTGTTCAGGTTTACTAGGACAGGTATGCTCCTCGTCGTTCCAAGCATATTGTTACGAGACTAGAAATCTGTCTAATCAACTAGATTACTCGAAGATTCGCGAAACACGTCGGTATTATCCCCGAACAATGTGGTAGGTTCTTGATGTTAGGTAACTCGTATAAATACAACACATCGCCCGCTATCGGGGCAGTTAAATTTTAACTACGGACAAGCGAACGTTATATTGTTTGAATTGTAATCTGTGAAGAATAAAAATTTCGTCGTTCGAAATTGGCATCTACCTACGTAACAATATAAAATCAATTTTGATATGGATAAACGAGGCCCCAGTAAAAAACGTAGTCGTAAGGTTGAAGATGAAAATCGATAGTTTCAAGATATGTATTTGCACCGAAAAATACTTTTTTATTTCATCGCATAACAAAAGTGTCTGTTTAATATGCAAGAGTAGTGTTTCTATTCCGAAGGAATATAATGTAAAAAGGCATTATGAAACCCAGCATAATACTTTTACCAAATTAACCGGCGAAAATCGAACGCGAAAAATTTCCTCTTTACAAAGGGAACTAATAGGCCAGCAAGCTATGTTTACAAAACCAATTCAACATGCTGAAACAGCTACTGAAGTTAGCTTTAAAATATCTAGAATAATAGCGAAAACTTGTCGGCCTTTTAGAGATGGTGAGTTTGTTAAGCAGTGTTTAGATATCGCCGCAAAAAAATGTGTCCGAAAGATGCAAAGAGGTATGAGAAAATTTAACTAAATCGGATGACTGTTCAAAGAAGACTTACCACATTAGCAGCTAATATAGAAGAGCAATTAGCTACGAAATCGAAAAGTTTTGAGTATTTTTCCATAGCACTCGACGAATCTACAGATATAAGTTCCACCGCTCAACTCCTAATATTTTTACGAGGTGTAACGCAAAATTTTGAAGTGAGTGAAGAGCTGATTGGTACGAGTTCTTTGACAAGTCAAACCAAGGGGAGTGACATGCTCAAAGCTTTTCTGGAAAAATGTTCTATAATGGATTTGGATTTAACGAAATTATCTGGATTTACGACTGACGGAGCACCTTCAATGTTTGGAAGTAAATCTGGGATAATAACTATGTTAAAAGAGTATTTACAAACTAAAAACATAGATACCAAGGAATTAATGCAGTTTCATTGCATTATTCATCAAGACGCCCTCTGTTCAAAATTATTGGGATTTGAAAATGTGATGAAAGTTGTAGTACCTACTGTAAACTTTATAAAATCACAAGGTCTCAATCACCGACAATTCACACAATTTCTCGAGGATATTGAAAGCGAATATGGTGATCTACTGTTTTACACTGAAGTAAGGTGGCTAAGTCGTGGGTTGTCACTAGAGCGGTTTCTTAACTTGATTGAAGAAATCAAAATATTTCTGGTGGAAAAGAAAAAGGACGTCTCCGAACTCGACAACCTTGATTGGCTGTGTGACTTAGAGTTTCTTGTAGACATCACAAATCATTTGAATGTCTTAAATACGCGACTCCCAGGCAAAGATCAATTGATTTCGCAGTTATACTCTCATGTTTCGTCCTTTCAATGCAAATTGAGTCTCTTCAGGACACAAATCAATTCAGAAAATTACAGCCATTTTCCGAACTACAAAAAAATTATGGAGAAATTCAATAAAACTGATCTCAATTTCGCTTATGTTAAAAAAATTGATATTTTAATACAAGCTTTTCATGATCGTTTTCTAGACTTCAAAAAAGTTAAACCTCTATTAGACATTTTCAGCAATCCTTTCAACATTTCACGCGAAAATGCACCGGAATCAATAGCTGGATTTGATAGACATGCAAAACGATGATAATTTACGAAACACGTTTAATGAAGGTAATTTACTCAACTTTTACCGATGCGTTGACAAAACCGCTTATAAAGAGTTGCGAATAAATGCATTGAAATGCGCAAGCTTATTTGGCTCGACGTATATTTGTGAGCAAACGTTTTCAGTGATGAAACTTAACAAAACAAAAAATCGAAACCGTCTGGCAAATGAAAATCTGGAAGCAATTTTACGTGTGGCGACAAGTAATGTGGAGCCAAACATAAACAAAATTGTTAGGTCAATGCAATGTCATGCATCAAAATAATAAAACATGAAATATTACATTGTAATGATTAGATTACATTACGATTACATAATTACAACAAACATTTTTAAATGTTCTTTTATTTTTATCAATTGTAGTAATTCATACTATTTAAAAATAAAAATATTTGTGACCATAAGTATTATTTGTAGTGGCCCCTGTTCCCTATAAGTCTGTGCATCCCTGGTATAGACCATTTTGATGTCTCCCTCTAACACCTCGGCATCGTGCTGCTCGGATTGAGTGGTGTAATGACAAATCAAATTGGGATGGTGAATGGAATCGTGTTGTGTTCTCTGACGAGTCTCGATTCTGTCTGTGGGTCCACGATGTAAGGAAGAGTAAGATAATTTCGTGGAGAACGCAGAAACTAAGAATTTGCTGTGGAACGCCATACGGCCCTTACACCGGGGATGATGGTTAGGGTGCGATAACATACGGTAGCAGGTCACCTCTAGTTTTTATTGATAGAAGTTTAAATGCAACTGATTACATACGAAACGTGCTGCAACCTGTTACAATGCCATACATACAAAGGTTAATTCAACCCCTTTTCCAACAAGACAACGCACGTCCTCGTACAGTAAGGGCTACTACAAGATTCTTACTAGAAAATAGTGTGACCCTGCTACCATGGTCTTTTTGCTCCCCAGACTTGTCATCAATCGAACACGAGTGGAATATAATTGGTACTCGACTGGCTAATTTACTCCAACCACCAGATAACCTACTTGACCTTCGTAACCGAATTCAAGAAGTCCGGGATAATATTCCCCAGGATACCATAAATCATTTAATTTCAAGCATGTCTCGGAGAGTTATCGCATGCATAAGAAATCGCTGCGGACGCACTCATTATTAAATAGCATTGCTATTTTTTATATATTTTAGTGTGAAAATGTTATCATGTCTGAAGTTTGATTAAACAAACATTATGTATAAATTTAATTCAAATTGATCAACTCCTACTGGATGTTCCAATTTTTTTGAAAGTCAGTATATTATTACCATTCTGCACGTACAACCAAATTGACTGACAAACTTACTCCGTAAATAACTTTACATTTTATGGAAAGAGGACCAATAGAGAAGTATATTACGTTTTCAATTTCCACTCGAAGTCATTTTATACAACCTAAGGGGGTTTTCCTCTGCAGCGGTAGTTTTGTAGCCAATTTGTAAATGTGACTTAAATTGTTATTGCAAGGAAATCGATATCGGAATATATACAGTCGTACAAATGGGGAACTTTGCGTATACGAATGACATATTGATGTTCGAAGTAATAAGATGTGTCAGGATAAGAGATCATAGTTGGCAAAGTTTAGAATATTATTCAAACTAGACCGTATAAATATGCTTTATTACTTCCCGAAGCAAATCTGTTTTCGAATATTTTTTTTTCAAGTTATAAATTTTATATTTATGAAACGAGGTAGCAAAACTTGAAAAATTGTCAGTGTCTAAGGACCTAATTCAGACGAAAAAATTACGAAATGCTTAAGAATATTAACACTTAATAGTTAAGCTCTTAATGATTAAAATGTGAACATAATTTTAATATTTAATTTTTTTAAATACAACACAATTACAAGACAATTCACTGTCACTGTATTTCTTAAAAAAATGTATTACAGATAGACGTTTTGAACATTTTCTCTTAAATAAGTACCAATTGACATAATAATGAGCTCTAAATACCTTAAAAAACTTACAATAGAAAACAAGTAGAATGCGGGAATTCCCAGTGTTCGATTCCAGGTCCTATATTATTCTTAACTTATGTCAAAACGAATAAACGAGACTAGCATAATAATCCAGAATGTAAATTTTAGAAAACCTCCCAATAATTTTCTACAACTCGAAGAAGAATAAAGCGTTAAAGAATACGTTGATTTTGACATTAAAGTTGCTAATATGCGATACATATTTCCTTACTAACACAAACTGTAACTTTGATACGAGGGCAATTCAAATTTCACCTGCAGTTTATTTTGTTCTGAACATAATTGAAGACGTACTGCAAAGCGGTTATGTATCCAATGAAGTAAGCATGTCCGCTAGCGCCATTATTATAAACAATTCCAACTTGATTGTTTCAATACTGTCAGTTGTATTAACAACATCGTGCAACAATGTGTCAAATTCTGCTGCGCAACGAATAATTAAATTTCTTTTCAATGAAGTTGTAGAAACGACTGATATTCATCAGACTTCATAAACAGTTTCGTGAAGAGTGTTTATGACTCAGAACAGTCCTTGAGTGGTGTAAATCCTTCCATGATGGTCGTGAATGCGTGTCGAACTAGTAGGATGTTGCCCATCCAGCGTCTGTTTTGAATCTTGGGAACATGAAAAAAGTTGACCAGCTGATCCGGAGCAATAGGTGAATATCTGTCAAGGAAATTGCTAGGATTGTAAACATTAATGTTGGTGGTGTTCACACTATTGTTCACGAAACGCTTAAATTTAGTAAAGTTAGTGGTAGGTGGAACAACAGCAGTATGAAGGCGATAACTTTTTGTCACGTATTAATCACGTATTTTATCACGTATTAATTGGTGAGACCTGGGTACACCATTATAATCTAGAAAGCAAGAAAGTCCATGCTAACTTTCTTGCGTATCGATTAGAAAAAAATAAAATGCAGCTAAAATTTTAATCATGAGATAAAAAATCAATAGTCGGAGATTTTTGGTTTCACGACTGGAGCTTCTCTTTTAAATAAAATTGTAAATAGAGATTTGGTTTACTTACTTGATCACTATCGTGCCCTTGCCAACTGTCTGTTCCCTGAAGAAAAAGAAAATACATTAGAAAAAATATCTTAACATATCTTTCAAAGCATTGTTCCATTAATTTCGTATATCTCTCATTAATTAATGTAATGACAAAAACGGTACTAATCCAAAATTATATCACGTCAATGGAAAATAATATATATATATATATATATATATATATATATATATATATATATATATATATAAGTGTTTAGATAATTTCTTAGCCGTTCATTAAATATAACATTTGATAAATTATTGGAGTTTTTCGGCTTTTTTATATGAAATATTTACAAATATTAAATTAGAATGTATGTAATTGCAGAGTAAGTGGGGATGTAAACATTACTGTCTACAAATTACAAAGCAAATCATACGAAATCTTTTATTTGAAAAATAAAAGATTTATTTTTTTTTATTTGTAATTTGTAGACAGCAGAACCAATCAACAAATCATCGATTAAGGCTGCCCAAACGTTAATAGAAAATTCATGTTGAAATTTAGATGGGCGTATAGCTTTGGGATTTTCTGATGACCACCTGTGCAGGTTTCTCAGATTTGTAACACCACTTCTCGTGAACGTAGATTCATCTGTCCAGAGTCTTAATATCCAAGTAGAATAAACTAGACGAGCATATTGGTGTGCCTCAAGCAAACCGTGTCCCCTGCGATAGTGATATGAATATAAGCCCTCACGTTTTAAAATTCGCCAAACTGTTGTTCGTTGCACTCCTAGTTGTCTAGCGATTCGACGTACACTGAGAGTTGGATCACTTGTAACAATAGCTACTGCTTCTTCCTCTAAGTCTGCTGACAAATTTACTCCTCGGTCGAAAAGATAATCATGCACTCCGCATTCCCCAAATTGTCTGTTTACTTCCAGAAACGTTTTGTAATGAGGAATGCGCCTATCGGGAAACCGATGTCGGTATTCAATAACTGCTTAACGTGCACTGCCGTTACAGTAGCCATGCACAAAACGCATGTTCGATTACTCTTGAGAAGAAAATCGGTAAGCCATTTTGAATAAAGAAAACGTGTGCACTCACTAATAAGCTATTGTATGAACTGAAACGTAATGTAATCCTTAAAAAATGCAACGTTAACAGTCATCTGAACATTTGTTTATTGTATGATATTCATGGCTCAGGACTTACGAAATAAGTAAGAACCTTCTTTATCATAAATCAATTTCCAGTACTCTTTTTTTTAGATCTCCATGAAATTACTATATGCACTACGACACGTGTTTATTTATTAGGATAACATTTTATTATGCGACGTTAACAATCACAGGCCTGTTATTGAATCGTATAACTTTTTTTAAATAAAATCAGTATGTATTGACTTTAGGATTACATTTTTTCATGATCTGACAATTACATTCATAGATCTGTAACTTTGAAACAAATAAAAATTGATATACAAGTTTTGCGTTTTTGTTACTTGAAATGAAGTCTTCTTTACACTCCTAAAATTTGAACATAACAGTGTCCCGTACTTGTATATATATGTGTATATAACAGTTAAATAAGAGAATAGAAGAAATTAAATTGCTTTAAATTGATTTATTGCTTAGAACTAGCCTTTGCAATCGAAACGAGCTCTGCATTTAATATCAATGCTTTTTTCAACCGAGAAAATGCAAGGCAAATGCTTTATCATTTTTTAGTGTGGACGTTTCTCACTTAAATCGTAAACCATAAGTCTTATTTCACATTTGTTTTACTTCCTTAATCGAACTAAGAATCATTAGGCTAAAGCCCTAATCCTCAAAGCGTAGGGTTCCGATCCCCTAGAAGCGAAATGTGAAGGAAGACAAACTAAAACAACGTGTGTTTCTTTTTCAGAAATTAGCTCTCAGTAGCCGTTTATTATTAAAGAGGGAGTTGCCGACAGAATTCTTGTTATCTTTAGAAAGTTTTAGGACTAAAGCAAATAAATCATGTTATACCGGTTGAAGCATCCATCTGACAAGGTACATTTTCTCATAAATTATGAATACAATAATAAAAAAATCATAAGCTGGAGTTGATAGGGTTGCTATTGCTGCATTCTAAAAATGTGTAGACTTATACAGATTGTTTCGTAAATCGCTGGTACAAAAAAGATGATTGTTTGTTTCAAAATCAGGTCATGTAGTTACAATTCTTTTGCATGATCAAAAAATGGCGTATCATGCTGCATCACGACAGTGCGAGTTCGCACACGGGTCGAAAGACAGTAAAATATTGAATTATTAGATCATACTCCGTATAGTTCCGACTTAAGTCACAACGATTTTTTTACGCTCCTGAAGATGAAGAATGGATTGCGTGGTATACGATTTCAGTCGCCGGAAAAAGCAGTAGATGCCTTCAAAACGCCAATCTTGATTGTTGCAACTGAAGACTGGAATAACTGCTTCAGCAATTAGTTTGGATGAATGCAGAAGTGTACCAATTTTTGTGGAAAATATTTTGAAAAGTAATAAAGCATTTCGAGTCCATTGTTTGATTTTATGGCTATATGCAACACTAAAAAGACATCCCTTGTAATTACCTTATATATTTGGGCATTAGAAAGTCATTTTTGGTAAAAAATAATTGAATTATTTAAATGAGAATGAATAGTAGGATAGACGTTAGTTGTAAACTCTTGATATAAATATATTTCAATAAATTCGCTATCGAATTCAAATTATATTTATGTTCATACATTTCCTTTAAAACACTCCTTATCGTGAAATACAAATATTCCAAATATCAATTAAATCATTAGAAAAAGAACGAAGTAAGTAGTAGGATATATTCAAACAGAACCGAGAGGAATCCTTTTTCACAAGTATCATTAGTTACCCAGGATCCACGTAATTTTGTTCAGGTTTTTTCCAATATGTTTGATCGCTTCTTTCGTCGGTTACGTCCATATGGAATGTAATCAATATTTGTGAATGGCCATCAGTATCCGTCGACGCTAATAGTTTCCGTTTTGATGGTAATCCAATTCCGCATTCAGGCCCACGTTCCTAATTCCCTATCGTTCGGCAAACTTCTCCGAGGAATGATACATTGCGGTACTGGAAATACGCTTCCCGGGCCGAATTCCTGAACTTGCCATAATTAATTATCTTAGGTGGCAGCAGTGGCGCCGCTATTACTGCCATAATTAAGACCTACGCTTCGCGGCTAAGTCTGTACACAATCGAATGTAGTCTGAACGTGTTCGTCAACTTCTTGCGCGCAGAATGTGTAATAATCAGCCACCGGAATGTATATATATATATATATATATATATTCTTGTACATGAGAAGAATATCTGAACCGGCATTAAACAGATAATACTAGCTCCAAAAAGATTTTCCGATGCTTCCGGAGCACTTTCGTTTGTTTCTCTTTTATTGTGAAATTAGCGCCTCGTGCGACGGTAGAAAAAATATATAAAACAAAAGATACAATTGCGAACATAGGGACATCAATCACAAGTATAATTCGGCTGGAAGGAAGATAATCAAAATCATTTTTAATAATTTACAATATTATTAAAAATCGGGTGTGAAAAGCACAATATAAAATTCGTGTGTTGTGTTACTATTTCTTAGTATTACTTACTAAAACAAAGTATATATTGACGTCTCTAAATATACCTAGATTCGTGTCAAGTTGTTGAGGATTAAAATTATTTGTTCCATACAATTTTCTTAAAAAACCTCACCATTAAAGTCATTCACGCCTGTCTGTTTCATTAGTGATGATTAGAGAATGGACACGCTTACCACTGGCGAAAGGCTGTATTTCTAAAATATTTAATTTTATTTATATAATTGGAAAACGAACGGGTGGTGATCTATAAAATTACGAAATACATATTTATTTGTTGAAAAGTTGTATTTATAAAGTTTTTAATTTTATTTATATAATTGGAAAACAAACGGGTGGTGATCTATAAAATTACGAAATACTTATGTATTTGTTGAAAAGTTGTATTTTTAAAGTTTTTAATTTGATTTCTATAATTGGTACATTTTTATTTGTTCATTTTGTCGTTCAAGTTGAGTAAAGGAGTATTAATATTGACTAGCAATAGTTTCTCAAGGTTTTCTTCTGTCAATTTTGTTCTCTTTGAATTAAGTACATCCTTATAAATAGAAAACGTCCTTTCTACATCGCAACTGGTTACAGTTGCATACTGGAAATATTCTTTTGTTTCTTCATATTTAGCCGTTAGATTTTGTGGAATTGTCTCCATACATAATTGCTGCAATGTAATTAAATCTGGATTTCTATTAAGAATTGCTTCAAACTTTTGCCGAAGGCCACATCCGAAGTCACTTGGAATACTTTTCAAATTATTAACAGACACATCTAATGTGGTTAATCCGTCATTTAATTTGAGATTTAGATTTTCAAAATAAGTGATTAGTTTTGGCAATTTTCCAAAGTGTTCGTGAAGAAAGTACAACTGATTTTTTAAATTTGGGATTTGTGTGAGCTCCTTGTACTCATCAATACTTCTAGCATCCTCCTTTAGCAGTGTTACGAAATGTTTTAGACTATCGAAATTCTCAGCATAATAACTAGTAGCTTCCAGCCATGTTCCCCATTTAGTTATTACTGGAGTGGGAGGCAGTGACAGAGATGGAAATTTTTCCTTGAAAAGAGCTACTCTCAATGGTGCTTTTCTGAAAACTTTTTTTAAAAGCTGATACAAGTCTATCAACTTCCGGAAAAGTGTCTCTGATATATTCACAGATTCTGTGGAGAGCATGTGCTACACAAGTAATATGCAGCATATCAGGATATGTTTTCTTCAATAGTCTGCCTGTTTCTAACATATACGCAGCACTATCACTGACAAATAAAAGTATTTTTTCTTTGTACGTGGCGTCCGAATGAAGCATTCTTTGCATATTCTCCTTAATGGTTTCAGCAACTGTTTCCGCATCAACTCTATTTATAACACTTGTTGTTATTACATATGAGTTATAGGGAATAGTTGGATGTAGTACACCAGCTACAACATTTACCACACAGCGTCTTAACATATCCACCGTTTCGTCGGCGCTTATCCATATGTATTGATTTAAAAAATGGCTTCTAATGCGTTCTACTGTTCTCGTATAGCACCTAGAAACATAATATTTGCCTAAAGTTGATTCATCAGGAACATTTCGACCAGTATATTTTTGAAGAAGTATTTTTAAAGTGGGATTGCTAAGTTTATTTAATGGAATATTAGCCGCCATAAAACTTTTACAGAGTTCAGATGTGTTTGCGATCCTAAGTGACGAATTTTTTGCGATATTTTACGGATTTAGTAATAAATTTCGGAATCACTGACAATGGACATACAATCAGTATGACCGTCAATCCAAATCGCCATTGTTTTACAATGCCGTTCTCGACATTCTTCCATATCATGTCTGAAAAAGTAACTTAAACAATGCTCTAGATCTAAATAAATGAACACTAAAAATGTGAGAGTAAGTTATTGAAACTGAACGAAATTCAATGCACACTCTTACGTCGAAATAATTGGTAGAAATAGATTCAATCAAGCGATATTAAACAGGATCTATCACAAAAACTACGATGTAATTAACAGTTAAAACTATGAAAACAAGAAACTTACTCACAGCACTTTATTTATCTTACGAAATATAAACTAATAAATAAAATACATTATAAAAACCCCGCTTCTATCTACGCTCATGAAAACACTTTAAAAAGCACTATATTCTCGGAATACAATAGCTGGCTTGTCCATTGTTATCGCGGCGAGACCAGGTGTCCGAGTAAGTCAAACAAATACTTCATTGAATTACGCCGGGATGTACTGAGCGACGTTATACACAATTCCAATTGCCGATTGCGTTTTATGGAACTTGCGTCCGTTCTCTAGTGATGATGCTTCACTGTTACAAGATCCATGACGACTGTATACTTTCATATTTAAACCAATGCCAAAACATTCAATAGAGACATGTTTGGCAGTAGTGGTACCAGTCTAGTATCTTTCCAGATATGCAGACACGTGTTTCGTCTTACTACAGAAACGTCAGTGCGTATCTGGGGAGATACTTTCGAACGTATATGAACTTGTATTATGTTCTCCACATCCGATTTTTAATAATATTTTGTATTATTAAAATTGCTTTTATTTTATACAAAATTTGAAGAGGTTTTACCTACTCAATTATGTTTCGAATTACTTTGTTATAAAAAGATAAACCATACAAGAACAATAACGGAAAGACGTATTATTAAGTCTGCAATGCAAGGTTGTGAGTTAAGGTTTGTTCCTTAGCACATTCGTTATACACACATTCGTATTTAGGTATATTATAAGCATATTACTTTAAGATGAGATAATTTCTTCGACAATAACATTCAGGCTTTTCTCGATTATTTGGCTGGAATCGCGTTTCTGATACTACTCCTTCCTTTGCAGACGTTTCGTCCACACTTGTAAGAGGCATTTCCAGAGCTGTTATTACCGTTGACGTTGCTGTAATTGAAACTGTGATTATATACAGGTTAACTCAATATTCACTTCCCTACCTTTGGATATATGTTCTACAATTAAAAATAAGACAAAAATGAAGAATACTAAAATTCCGAAGGCGAAGCTGTTTTCTGATCAAATTGAAATAAAAAATTAATGAACGATTCTATTTATTTATTTAGCATATGGCTAACATGGATTAAAAATGTACATCTAAAAGTTAAATTTTAAAATCCAGGCCATTGATCCAGTCCAACGCGGAGACAGTAGTTTGAAAGAAGTCACTCATCTCGCCTCCACATGCTGTAAGGGGGCACTCAGCTGTAATATGGTGAATAGTCTAGCGAGGTTCTCCGCATTCGCCAGTTGGTGTCTTAGTCAGTTCCCATTTATAGAATTAGTCACGACAAATTTCGTGGGACGTTCTTTTTCTTCTTCTTCTTCTTCTTCTTCTTCTTCTGTTTTGAGTTGGACACTAGCACGTCCAGACACTTGAGCACGCTGCTCTTTGTACTATCCCCAATATATCTCTCAGTTACACTCTATTAGTCTTGTGTCCTCGATAAAAGTCACTATCCTCCTCAGTGGAAGTTTGAGTACCCTCGTAGGCTCCAATAGATCTCTTCCGAAATGCTTCTGTCTGAGTCCTTTCAGTTTCTCACACGTGCATATTACATGAAGGCTAGTGTCCTCCTGTTTTTCACATCCCCTACACCAAAGTTCGCTAACCAAGATCATGCTGTACAGATGCTCCCTTACCGGACAATGTCCGGTTATTAAGTGGGACGTTCTAATTCTATTGAGTGTCTTCCACTCATGTCGAGTCAGCTCCATTCCTGGTAAGGGCACGATATGGGTCACTTGAGCGGATTTCGAGGCTTCTCAATACTTTCCCCATTTATCATTTGAGTTGAAATCTTCTGTTATAAGTTGTTCTGCTAGCAATAGTTGAGGAGATCTAGACTTCAGTCTCGATAGACCAGCATCAGGCAAATCACTTTGTACTGGAAGGTGGGGATTCGATATTATTTTATTATAGCCTATTACTAGGCTTTCTTGTCTCCGGATGATGGGAGGTGCAATATGGCTTAGAACCGAAAGCCAATGAAGAGGTGTAATTCTTAAACAACCGCTAACTATTCCTATGATCTCCTTGAGTTTGATGTCGATCTTCTTTGCGTGGCAGCTGTTTAATTAGACTGGGGCGCAGTATTCAGCTACTGAGTAAACAGGGCTAAGAGCCGACATTCTAAGGGTGAATGCGTTCGCACTCCAAACAGTACCGCAGAGTTTGTGGATTATGTTACTTCTAGTGTTTATTTTAGCTGCGGTGTTCTCTAGATGCTTTTTGTATGAGAGTGTTCGATCCATTCTTACTCCCGGATATTTTAGATAAGGATTATAACGTAGCAAGTTGTTATTGGAGTACATCTGTGGCTGTAAGCGTTCTTGTTTATTATTGAGGTGAAAGCACGTCACTTCTGTTTTATTGATATTTGGGATTAGTCTCCAGTCGGCGAAGTATTTTCCTAGCATGGACATGCAAGAGCCAGGTCATCGGCATATCCAAACATGTTTGACTTTGTGTGTGGCATGTCAGAAATAAACAGGACAGTAAGTTTTTGGGCAACATAACGTTGCGAATATCCTTCTTCAAGGTAAAGTTCCAGCTCTATTAACTTCTATCGACGTGAATTGCTGGGCATTTGCTTTATTTAAATGTTTGTGGACTGTCAAACTGGTCCAATATTTTTTAACATTAAAATGGCTCAAAGCTTGCTTAAACGTTTATTCTTAAGTTAGTTTTTTCATTTAAGTTTTTGTATTGTTCGAACATTTGAGGTTACAAGTTAACTATAACAAGAAGTATTCGAGTACAATTTTGTAATTACGTGAATAAATGACGATTCAATGTATGTTTCAGGTTTGATCCAAATCTCTTAAAATATAAAAAAAATATCGAAGTTCGAAGAAGTGACTACTTTTATTTTTTGAGTGGTGTATATGGGACTTCTTGCTGGGATATTATAGATTGAAAATACGTCCAAAGAAGTGGTATATGTGGGTATTTTTTCACATAATTGATTTTGTTTATGTCAATGCTTGGATTTTGTGGAGACGAACAAATGAAGAGTACAATTTGTTTTTACTAAACTTCAAATTGGCTATAACTGAATGCCTGTGTAAAACAAATAAACACATTTTTAAACCAAGAGGTTGATCAAAATTATGAATTGAAGTTGAACTGCAGGCTAAAAACTATCGAGGCCCAACAACTGATTTTCCAATTCGAGTGGTCAGAATAGACAGAATCGATCATTGGGGCTATTGGCAGAATCAAAGACAAAGGTGCAAGCTGCCTGGATGTACGGGAAAAAGCTTCATTAAATGTGAGAAATGTGAAGCATTTCTTTGTCTAAACAAAGATAGAAACTGCTTGTATGCGTTTCATAATGAACAGGCTCGCACAATGTTTTAATTGCATATTGTGCAGTATGTGGCGGAAACCCTTTTTTAATATATAAATATTTTAAATTTGTAATATAATTTTTTTTACATTTTTCTTATTTCTTAAACATTATTTCCTGTCCATTATATTTTTTCAAAGCAAAAATAAATAATCATGCCGTAAGTAGTTAAAACAGGTTCGTCTTTCTGACCCGTAAATTCTTCCTATTATTATCTATTCAAGCCTTTTCTGTTTATTTTACTTTTTACTTATAAGACGGAATATATTTTTATACGTTTTCTAAAAATCCAACCATATACACCTTGATTTCACATCTTTTTTTATAAAATAAATAATTATTTATCCCTTTCAGCATGTGTATATAGAGAGAATATTAAACACCAACAAAGTAGAATTAATGTTCTTGCCTTCAGATTAATTCAAGGAGACCCAAGTTATTAAGCTCTTATTAACATTCTTGTCTAGTCAATTTTCCAGACTATCATCGACCTATGTCATCCGTATAAGAGAAATTAGAATCCCGAAATAGTTCAGGGAATTTAATCTCTTAAATGGATCTACGACTTTGGAGGGATATTCTTACTCATTTTGGTAGTTGGTAGAGATAGTAAAAATATAATCCAATCTCGATAAGTTAATTTGTAATATAATGATAAAATAATATCGTTTTTTTAAGGAGTTCAGAGAATAAGTAAATATGATTTTATACCTTCATTCTATGAAAGCATCGAGGAAATTTCTTCCATAACATTTTAAGTAAATAAAATAGAATTTTTGAATACTATTATTATGATAAAGTTCGCGCTATAGTAAGATACACCTCTTGTAAATTATACCAAAAAACACTGTAAATTTTTAGCTTTATAATTGTTAACCACTTGTGAATTGAAATATTCGGTGAAATAAAATAAAACAACCTTAAATTTCACAAACGAAATTTATTCCTAATGATCATTTCGTGTACAGTGTATCGTTCATTAGCAGTGATTGGCTTCTATATCACTCTTACAAGTTACAGGATGTCTTAAAACATAAAAGCAAAATGATGACAATTAAGGTAAAATCGATCAAATCCGAAGATGTGATACAGATGAATTTACAAGTGGTCACGATGAACTTCCGAATTTTTTGATCACGGACTGGCACACATTCTATGGAGTACATAGAATGTGTGCTTGCGCACGACATCACAAACTATAGACCAATTTGCGTATTATGCAGTTGCTCAAATATTATCAGAATAATTGAAACATACATGAGTAGGTAAACCCCACCAGTTTTGTATAATACAAAGGTATTTTTAATAATATAAAATATTATTAAAAATCTTGTGTGAAGAACACAAATGCAGGTTCACTATTAATATTTTCTGTGAACGTGTCCGAATATATCCCATCCCCAGAGACGTAGTTCTACAGGCTCATCGGTACGCCCCTGCTGGAGAAAGGATATTCCCAGACACATTCACAGAAAAGAACCACATCACCCTATCACCGTAATTATCCAGACCGAGCGCAGAAGTAAATTCGGCGCTGCCTGTTGTCAGACAGCCGAAGTACCTCGCATACCGTCCACATAATTAATGTGAAGTAACGACGCCCTTCCAAAGGTTGGCACAGCCAATCTCTCTAGAAAACTGCATTAACAAAATGCAGTTTTGTCATCAGCATACAGACACACTTGTCCCGATGATATATTAATTGGAAGGTCATTAATATATATATATATATATATATATATATATATATATATATTAATATAAGGCGAAATGTGCTATATAATTGATACGTATAATTATAGTTAAAGTAATAATTAATTTGCCCGAAAAATAAAATCTAATTTAAAATATGCACTAGTGTAGTTCTAAATGTGACCTATAGATGGCGTTAAGTTTTATTTATACGATTGACACAGGTGTAATATTACAGAACATTAAAACGATAATATAAACAATTTATACTTAACTCATATAGGCCTCTTTCAAGTGTTAAACTTATTACTAAATACTTTATGTGTATTGTTATCAAAATGCCGGCTAGCTGATTGGTAAAGGTGAATGTATTACAGTTTTTATAGCGGGTTCGGTACGTTGATAGAATATAAGCATGAGTTTACAAAACAAGTTATTCAAAGTGAAAGACTTTCCGATGTTGATTTTAATAAATAAAACAAGAGGATAAATTGTAAATATCACTGGTTTAATCAGAATCTCAATGCAAAAAAGGTAAGTTTGAATACAATATAGCATAACATTAGCATGAAAAGTCACATGATCAGATATAATTATTAAAGTAAGGTTAAATATTTTTATAAAATAGCTAATGCTCAAATATAATCTATGTAACTGGAATTCAACTTAAAAAGATTTGTATTTTTCGATTTTAAACTGTATATGGATTAAATGCTAACATTTTTGGTATTTATATGAAATATTAACGATTATTTTCAACATGTAAAAATTAATAATTTTATGTTTTAGGAGATAAATAAATAAATACTCAATTTGATAATGGTCGTGGTCTCTGGATGGTCGATGGATATTCGAGTCTTTATATACAAGATAAACGGGCTCAGGTGTAGGAGAAAAGCTTGTATCTTTCCAAATTCGGTTTAGCGTCCCTGCGAAGCTGGAATTTTCGTTCTCCGCGCTCAGGCAAGTCTAGGATGGGGTAACCTTCGTAAAAACGAAGCTTGGTGGTAAGGATGCTTGTAGGATATATTTTGGGTACGATTTAGCTAATATATTTTCGATTTTATCACTTAAATACTGCAACACAATTTTATAATAATTCGACACGTTGTACCATTTTTAATTACCCAAGCCAACTCTCTCTTGTTTTTGTTGAATCTCCAGGCATCTTATTTTGAATGTTTGTTTATACTTATTTAATCTCGTTAATAATATTTTCAAAATAAAACAAATTACTATTCCCAATTGTTTAGACATTTCACACAAATTATTGTTTTAATTTTACAATAGATAAAAATGTATTTTGAATGTTAAATCTCCGCTAAATACCTATTTACATTTGGGATAATTCCCGCCTTATCTGATTCAAATTAGGTACAGCTATGACCATAATATGTGACATATAATTCCAATCAATTAAGTTAAATATCTTCGGTGAAATAAAAATGTATATGAAAATGACTTATGTGAATGATTACAAGAAATTAAATAAATGTGTGATTCAAATTTGATCAATTAAAAACGCGGAATTAACTTTATTGATATGGCACGTGAAAAATGCAGTTCTAACAGTGACTTATTCTAAATTAACAATTTAAATATTAACTCTGTATTTTTGTTCTAGGCCCCTTATGTACATGGGTAAGCCTCTTTACAATATATATATATATATATATATATATATATATATGATAAATAAAAGGGGGCCGAGAATGAATCCCCGTGGTACACCCTGCCGCAAATTTACCACGTCTGACCTCTCACCCGCATATTCAACATATTGCCTTCGGACACTCAGATAGGAAGACATCAGATCATGAGCAACCTCACGGATTCCATAATAATGTAGTTTCTTCAATAAAATGGAATGATTTCGACTGTGTAAAAAGCTCGTGTCAAGTCAAAGCATGCCATCTCCCCATACTGGTGGTTATCTATAGCCTTCGTACTCCCATTTTTTCTAAAACTGTCTTGGACTTCGAATGAAAGATTGTTTTTTCAAAATATTCTAAAAGCCTTGTAGCTATCACATATCTCTCTATAGTTTTGTGCACAATTTACGTCGCCCCTTTTAAAGATTAGGAATTACCTTAGAAATTTTTAACTACGCAGGAAATTTGTATTCTAACAAGCATTTATTAATCATTACTGTTAGCGGCAGTATTATGCTGTCACAGATATTCTTCAGTAATTTAGTTGTTACTTCGTAGTGGTCTTGTGTATATTTTCATATACACAAATAAAAGACTTTGGCATTTTGTTTGATCAACGTTTACAGTTTTCTGAGCATATCCATCACATCTACAATTCCGCCTCGCGTACACTTAGCTACCTTGTAAGATCGTGTCGTAAGTTTTCAAATATGGAGACATCGGAGACACTTTTGCACATACATTGGTATGTCCCAAACTTGAATATGCATCGGTAATCTGGTACCTTTGCTTACTTTATCAGACATAGAGAAAGTTCAGAGGAGATTCTTAAAATATCTAGCAATTAGAAGATCTGGAATTTGCCATGCAAGGGTGTCGACTACGGAAATTTGCTTTCGGACGTCAATTTTCTCTCCCTATCCGCACGCAGAGGGACTGTCAGTGCTAATTTTATAGCAAAAGTAGTGAATAACAAAATTGATGCGCGGAATCTGTTCTCAAGTGTAAATATCATAGTATCTCAATATGGTACTCGACTGGATGATGTTTTTTCGTTACCAGAGCTAGAACAAACGTCTTCGCCAGGGAACTCCTCAATCGTATGGCAAGAAACGCGAATAAATTATGAACTGTTCCTTTTTACTTACCCTCAACATCTAATCAATTTTTCTACTTATCATTTACCCTCTTTTCCTTCAACTTAATTACTTTTTTTTTTCTTTTTATTACTGTATATTATGTATATTTACGCACAATTATATTTACACGTACTGTATGAGTACTATTGTATTATCCTGTTATTGGAGAAATCGGTTGGGCAATAAAGATTATTATTATTATTATTACCCTCATAATCGTATAGTTATATAGTTATAATCGTTATAATGTTTTGTTCAATGCACAGTCTAGTTAGTGAATTTATATACTCTGCCCTTTATTAAAATGAGAGAGAATTCAAACGTATATAGACCCTCAACATGTTTAAAGTGGTATCAATCAGAATTCTAGGAAATTAAGCTATGGAATCAAAAGATTAAGTTTATCACTTGACTTTACTTTGGAATTATTTAGTTTAGATGTGAGATCCGAAATGTTTAAAATCGAGATATTAAATTTGCTGAATTCCTTGACTAACTATTTGGCAATTTCATAGGTAGATGAATGTGTATTTGAAACTACTGGACGATGTGAGTAGCTGAGTTTCTAAATTTTAGGTAAGCAGTATAGGAGAGGGATTTAATGATTCTACATAATTAAATTTAATATTTTGCAAATTTTCCGCAGATAGATTGAGACAAACTTTTATTCCATAACAATTAAAAATTTAATTAAAATCGACCTTTAACAAACTATACAAAATTTTCTGCGTCCGTCGTTAACAGTTTTTAGGTGCATGTATTTGAGTATTTGTACTATTGCCGACAGCTTTGGATGAATGGAGTATGTACTTTTTATAAACACCGGACTGATAGACAACAATACAGTTTATTAAATTTCACGGCCCTCTATTTTCTTTTACGATGTGATTAATTAAAGACTGTAAGGGTGCTACTGAAAGCTATTCTCGAAACTTTGGTACGCTTTTTTAAAATTATGGAAATGATTAATGCGTTTTAGTATAAAAGTAAATGGTGAGAGTAAAAATTAAGATTTAATTTTTTCGTTAGAAAATTAGGATATGCACAATAGTTATAAAAAAGATAACATTTTTTTTTAAATTTCAATCATATATGTTTATACAAATAAAAAACTTTTAAACCAAAATCATAAAACTGTAAAAGGGACTAAACTTGGAAAAACGCTGTAACTTTTCTTCTAATTTCTCGCATTAATAAAGAGTGTTACAATAAGAGCGCGATATTTGGATTTAGATAAAATATGGTTTTCTATAGCAAAATATTGAAATATTTATTGATTAATAATGTAGACATTTATACGCTGTTTCGCAAATTCATTGCAAAACAGCGAATAATTGTTTTTAATTAAAGGGTTAGTAAAATGTACATCCACGTAGTACTATAGCTTGGGCCTAACTACTCTTACTGCTGTTATTCGTATCAGGCGACGGTCTGTACAATACATCCCTAAAGTGCGGAACATTACTTATAATTCCCTTGGGAGTTATACTAGGCAATTATGAATTCTTAACTCTCTCCAATGTAGTATCAGAAAATCCAACAAAGATAAAGGAGTTCTTGAATCTAGCACTAAAATTGTTACTCGGATTGTTAGAATTGAACAATATTTCCATTAATGTGCTATTAGTAATGACTGACTAAAGGCCGGATTATATGCACAAAAAAAAACTGAAAATATGCGCATAAATATGCAGATGTTTTAGCCTAAATATGCACTTCCTTATGAAAAATATGCAGGTAAAAAATACGAGGAATGTTAGAAAATGGAATACTGTAGAAAAAAATATATCTATTATGTTTACTACAAGTTTATTTAGAACACTTTACAACATAATTAACTATGAAAACAATTTATAATCATAAGGTGCAATCCATCCAGGCACAGTCGCTATTTTCGGCATTCTTGTTATTATATATCACAAATTACAACTCACAAGTTTACACTTCAAAAAGTCAAGGTAAAATGACGTTTAAAATAAAATTACTTTCGAATATGGGAATAAATTTCTCCGAATAGCAAAGAAACACATATACTCCTAATTATCTGGTAAAATGTATTTTTGTATTTATTTAGAAGTTTTAAGGTATTAGCTTTTCCTGGAATTTTGTCTCGGCCTGGATGTATGGGAAGAGTATTAATAAAGTCTTGGAGGCGCTTGGCGGAAAAGTAACGGAAAGAGGCTTAATAAAATGCTGTTTTTTATTTAAAGAGGGCTGTTTAATTTTTGTTTGTTTATTACATTCAGGACATATTTTTAGTAATGCCTATAATAAATTTGATTTAGTAAATAAATAAAACTCGGATACTTAAAATATGCAAAAATGCTGAATTACTACAAAGTATGCAAATAATATACAACATGCATATATTATACAAATAGGCCTTTAGTAATGACCGTACTCAAACATGACGTTGACGACACACTTCTCTCGTTTGATATGTTTATTTTTCATTTCCATGCTGTTGGCCATATACCTTTCTGTTAAAGTCGAAATCGCCCATCAACCGTGTCGGGAATTGTGTATGGAACAACACATCTGGTAAATGGCCGCCACGGCTTTGGTTACACACGCGACTTTGATCTAAATTTGGGGGTGTTTTGTTGATACACCTTTCAATTTTGGCCTTGAATGTTAATGTGGTCGCGGGCTTGTTAGCATAAACCCAAGACTTCAAAAAATGTCCATAGGTGCTTAATCACCAGAAGGTGGCATTACATGCCTTGTTTTCAAAGAAACATGGTTCAATGATTCCTCCAGAACACAATGCATGCCAATCAGAGACACGTTCGGGATTCGTTTGTTTCTCATGAATTAATCGTCCCAACTGCGGCAATTTTGCTTATTAGCAAAGCCATCTAGATGAAAATGGATCTAATCGCCGAATATGATTTTGTCCATAAAATAGGCATTTACTTCTTGTTGTTCAATTATCCAATTGGTGAACTTTCTTCGCTGTGCATGGTCTGTTGGCAGTAGTTGTTCAGTTAGTTGAACCTTGTAAGCGTGGAGATGCCATTCTTTAGGGGAAATACGGTGAAAAGTGGCTGTTCAAATGTCCAGTTCTTGTGCGCGATGACGAACCGAGTTTCCTGGCCTCTAGGCCACACTCTCGCGAACTGCCGTGATATTTTGTTCATAACTAAAATTACAAGCTGGTGTGGAGTGTTTTACATAACTAACTGAATCAATTAATATTATTTCTACCGAAAATTGGATGCGCTTTCTGAATTGTAGCAAGCAAACCTTCATCATTTTGATAGTAGCGTATGTTTAACAATAAGGACGCGCTGTTGAATGGTGCAGCGCTGCATGTTTACTAACTCTTATCTGTCTACTATAATGTGACCATTTATTTTTTTATCCGATTTCTGTGTGCAAAGAACATAATAGCTGCTGAGATTTATTGTGAACATTGTTCTGTGTATGGTGAAAATCTCATAAGTTACACTATGGTTAGGATATGGTGTCGTATTTTTTGAGGAAGAACTAATGTTCATGATGAAGAACGGAATGGAAGAGCAACTTGTTACGTGCTCGTAGCTACGTCCTCGTTTTGGTTGCAAATTTATTCTTTTATTTTATTCCGTTATGTTTATTTTGAACTGAACTGTAGTACTTTCACTTGCGTGCGTATATCTTCACATACAATAATTACGTATTAGTTTTCTTCGGGGTCTTCCTCCCTTCTCGATTCTCGAGTGGCGATAACTTCTAGAGAGAAGAGTCTGAGATCGCTATCGATAGAGAGAAGGTCGATGGTTGTCATTCGTCATTTGTTTTGTAACGGCTTATTGTAGGGCCTGACTGCTTTAAGCAGTATTCTGTTTTTTTTTCGGCAGCCCTCTCGTTTGAACGAGGTTTTAATTTAGTCGCTACAATTTTTAATTGTAACTACAATTACCCGGCAGGGGATTTCTGGATGACGATTAGAGCCGATTGACTCCTTCTCTACGATACACTATATTGCGTTGTTAATCATCAGACATTATCCTGTGTTCTCGATAACAAGTGTCTTTTCCTCTACCGACGCAAACGTTGTTCATAGCAGGAAACCGACGACGCGCACAAATATCCCGCTTGCAGGAAGGAGACGGACACAGCTAAGACTTTAAAATATTGAAATATTTTCTTTGTTGAACTTTTTTTTTAGATTCAATTTTTCTTTGTATAGTTATTTAACTTAGTTATTGCGTCGTTACAGACATCATTTTTCATTTTTTGTTTAGTTAATTACCTTACTAATTGGTATATCTCATTAAAAATTGCAATACATATCTTTTTTTGTTTGTTAAATTTATTTCGATAGAGTTTATTTAAATTACACATCTGTTCCTCACGGTGACAAGAACTTATTTTTGCTTCGAAAGCATCGAAAGAGTTGTCTTTTTTTTGCTGCGTTTTCTTTAGCATAGAAAACGTGGGTATTATTTTGTGAATATTAAGTTTGTTTTCTAGATTTGTAAATAAAATTTTAGTACTGCATATTCCGTCATTTTAATTTTAAGCTTTCATTAATCATTTTTTTCTCTCTAATTATATCTTACCGTTAACTTTAATTAATTCTATTCTCAGACCACAACTTTGCGAATTTGTACAAATTTATTACTTATCAATATTTGCATGTAACAATATCTCTCTATATGTACCGGGTTTGTTCAAAAGATCGGACTTTCCATTTTTGGTTTTAAATTATCTGTGAACCAACGAAATCCGTATTTTGCTGGGGAGTGAACTTCTGTGCGCAAATGGTCTGTTAACATTCTTAGTTTGTTTTTTTTAACTAGCAAAATTTAATTATTTTTTTTTTAATTATTTTTAAGTTAGTGTCACAAATAAAGTCTAATTACATCTGGCTAAAATCCACCTTTTTATTTCTTTCTTTTCTTTACGTTCGGACGGCCTGCGCGTCTTGCCTACTTTTGTTGATCATCATTTTCGAATTTTGCGACGTCTGCTGCCTCTAAAGCCGGGTGGGTCGCTAGACGTTGGCAGGGGCGGGTAGGTGAGGGAATTCTCGTCGCCCAAAACTTGAGTTCCTCTCTTTTCTATGGTCTCGACGTACAGAGCGTAGTAAACTATTGTGATGAACGAACTTGTGGGTAATGTCGAAGAAAAAATTCGTAAAAATCGGCGATTTACAATCACAGAACTGAGCGCTTTTTCTCTCAAATTTCTCTCATACAGTTTTTTACGTGTTCATTACTGAACATTTAGGTTATCACCAATTTTTTTCACGATGGGTGCTAACTAAAATTTCTTACCGAAGACTGTAAAACAAAGAGAATGGAATCGCCACTAACTTTTCTGACACGTTACGATGTTGAACGTGAAGATTTCCTTGGGCATATTGCAACAACTGATGAGACTTGGGTCGCTAATGTTAACGTTGAGAAGAAAAGAGAGTCAATGCAGTGGGGTCGCTCTAACTCGCCTACGAAGGAACCTTCAAAGTGCCGTCAAATTTTTCTGTGAGAAATGTCATGGTCACTGTCTTTTGGGACAAGAAAGGCGTTCTTCTTGTAGACTTTATGGAACGAGCCAATGGTTTGATGGCGATGAAGTATATGAATATACTGTTATTTATAATTTCAAATTATTTGAAAAAGGCATTAATTTCCGAAACATGTAAGATTATTTTAAATATATACATGTTAAAGTAAAACAGACCTTAAATCGCTGACTAATTAAATCTACTATATATATATATATATATATATATATATATATATATATATAATGCAATGTCGGCATCCGGAATAATTGGCCCTTTTTTTTTCTAAGACTAACAAGGTCACAGTCACTCTAAATTCTCGGCGTTATGTAGACATGATTCAAACTTTCCTCACTCCTGCTCTTAAAGAATTTGAAGGATACACTCAGGACACCTGGTTCCAATAGGACGGAGCCACCTGCCACACTTCCAATCTTTCTTTGCCTGTCGTTCAGGGGCTTTTTCCGGGAAGACTGATTTCTCAAAGAGGGGATATTGAGTGGCCCCCCCCCCCCGAAGCCCTGACTTGAGTCCCTGTGATTTTTTTTCATGGGGTTATCTCAAAAGTAGAGTGTACAGCAACCGCCCTGCCACTCTGGAGGAACTAAAGAACAATATTCGACAAGAAATCGAAGGCATAACTGCAGACACTTGCCGCCGCGTTATGGAAAATTGGAGAGGTCGTCTTCAAGAGTGCCTGGACACAAATAGGGCACATTTAGATAACGTAATTTTTAAAAAATAAATTTCCCGTAATTTTTGTAAGCCTTAAAAATAACTTTGTTCAAGTAGATCAATTTGTATTGTTTTTAATTCTATTCAAAAAGTTAATATCTTTATGGACCACCTTGTATATACTGTTATATAAACACTACGTAAAAGAAGACAAACTTAATAAAGCATAATTACTTAAATTCCCTGGCGTTATTAATCAAGCACTCAATCTACGGTTCAGCAGCAAAAGTTACGACTTTATCCTAGAAGATGTTTATGGCGTACTGAGAATAGGGGTTGATTATTAGAGTCTTTATCTGTTGTCGTGCTGGTGATGTGTCTTCTACGACAATGGAGAGACCATTCAAGTGTTGCCAAATAAAGGACGAGAATTTACGAGACGCTGTTGTTCTAATTCGATGAGGGCGCTTTACAAAGTTAGTCGAGTGGAAAATAGAAAATTCAACAAGTTAACCTCTATCGTTATTGTGTAGTTGAGGGATTTATTTACGAAATATGCCGAGATCATTGATTTGTGTAAATAGTGCATGTGTAATATGGATTAAATTTATGCATGGCGTTGTTTCTAGACACATTTGTTATAGTAAAATATTGGATGGATGGATAAAATATTATTGCGGTTTCATTCTCTGTTTCCAAATGTTGTTTATTTACTTTTTCTTTTGGTTTAGATTTCGCTCTTTTATAATGGATTTCATTTGTAATGCGTTAATGCAGCATTTAATTACCAAACATTTGATTTTTATTGGGTTAAAAATAATTTGAAAAAATCAAGTTAATTTTGCACCTCAGTTTAGTTAATTTTTCGAAAAAAGGATTCAAAATGTATTCATTCTTAGGTGGCCTGCTTTGTTCAGATTTTACAACATGAGCTATGCCAGAAAAGTAGCTATATTTATATAATTTATAATCAAAAACGAACTTTTTGTATTTCTCTCTTACTTATTGATAACAGTGTTACGATGTTAATATTTACCCTGTCAGATTCGAAATGAGAAATATGTGGAGCGTAATCTAAATGCAAATATAACTTTGATTATGTTTTCTCAGGCTTCTTTATTAAAATGTTAATGTGTATACATCGTGCTTTAACCGTATTTCTTTGAGCGTCGCGTCTGCTTAATATTATTCAACATACACTAGCAAATCTTTTGTAAAGTGTGTAGATCTTAATACACGTGGAGGGAAACTTTGTTTTATAATTCCACAAAATAGAATTTCAGTAATCCAGCGTATATACGTTTGATAAATATGATTCATTTTATTCCATGTGTAATTATCTGGATATACATATAGTGTACGTAGGTTGCGCCATAAGCTACCGTCCTAAATAGAATGCAAACAAAAGAACTATTTACTAGTCTTTAAAATAATCTTCTCCGACTTCAATGCATTTGTTCCAACGTCTAATAAGCATTTCTATACCGCTATGAAAATAATATTTAGGATCGGCAACAAAGTGCTCCATAAAGGATGTTTTAATTTCATCGTCTGTATTAACATAGCTTCCGTGCAATGTTTCTTAAGTCTGGGAAATCAGAATTGCTGAAATACCACTTTCTGCTATTAGGGGAATGTTCAGAAAATTGCGGGACAGATACGAAAATTGCCTTCAAGCACAAAAGGGAACATCTCAAACATAATAATAATTAAAATTTCTTTATCATATCAAATTATGTAACACTAGAATAGTATATTAAAAAACAAGTTTCATAAGGCACCATTTTGCCGCACGCGATCAGTTTAGAAAACGAGCCGCGATAGCGGCGAGTTTTCTAAAGAGCGAGTGCGGCAAAAGGCCTTATGAAACCAGTTTTTTATACTATTTTTTCTATTTTGCATTTTTTATATTAATAAATTGGAATTATTTAATTTGGAAGTTCAGAGTTTAATTTTTAAATAAAGCATGCAGTTGGTCACATTGATACTTGACATTGTCAAATTTAAATCTTGCTATCCGCGAAGTATATTATATTACACATTATTTATTAATTTTCGTTGACATTACTTGATATTTTATTTAAAAATATAAACATGAGTGACATAGAAACTAATATATCTTGTTGTCAATTGCATACAATATACGTTGTTTGTGTAGAGTACGAACATATATCATATCTGTCAAATGTACTTCAATTCTTAAAATCAAATGATGGCAATGATATTTATTTCTGTGTTCGAACAACGCCAACATTGAAAATTGAAAAAAAGCGTATCGAAATAAAGCTCATTTCGATACTGTTTTGGGTTTCATAATGAGTTCATTTCGAACGCAAAATAGAAAAATATATTTTTAAGTTTCGGTATACTTTATTCTGTGCCATACTGTATATTATTGCGGGGCTTCATTTTTTGAGTAGTTTTGATAGAGGTGCTGCTTAAACGTTAAGAGACCCGTCTAACGTTATGCCCATATATTTAGGGTGGGTGTTGTGGTTGATCCGACTACCACTAAATTCAATATTCATCTCTCTATTCGCTTCTTTGTTACACAAATGAAAAGCACATAACTCAGATTTTGAATGGTTTAGTTGTAAGCGCCATTTCTTATAATATTCGTCTAACGCTTGCAGATCTTCAGCAAGCTGTAACTCTTCATCCTCTAAATTCTTGGTTTGGGTGCACAAAGCCAGGCCATCTACATAAATTTTCGTAATTTTGTATGTAGAAGATCATAATGTATCACTATATTTGGCACGAACCAAGGCGCATTCACAATTTAATTCAGCACTTTTGAATGGAATCTTTGCAGTGTTGCTATATTTGATTCACTTGGGGCACTCCATAGTGGAGCACCGTACGTCGAAATTGGTTTTATGATTGCTTTGTATAATAGCACTTTATTTTCGAGGGACATCTGAGACTTACATAAAATTAGCCAATACATTTTAGAGAATTGCAGACTAAGTTGTTTCCGTTTAGTTAGGATTTACAAGTAAGCCTTCAGTCCAAGTGTATTTCTAGATATTTTACTACCTCAAGTTTTGGTTTTTAACGAAAAAGTTACGTTCATTCGTTTTTATGCGCCAATTTCTCAACCAGTTTTGAATAACATTCAGGTGTTCGTGTAAATTTTGAGAAGCAATTATGGGATATTTTGAAGGTGCTAGGATTATTGCATCGTCAGCAAAATTGGAAGTTCGTCTAATTTTGGGAAGATTCCCTGTGCATAAAATTTACAGCATAGGCCCGAGAATAGTCCTTGATATTTTACCGTAAAGTACCCGTTTGTTAGGTAGGGATGCAGTATTTGATAATTGTGAGGCAACTAAGTTTTCATTTTATATAACAATCCCTCATTCCAGATCTTATCAAAAGCTTGGGATTCTTGTTTTGTCGACGGGTTCTAGTGATACATCCATGCTTCATCACCTGTTATAATTTTCGAAAAATATTTTTGACGTTAGCTGAAACCCTCAAGTTTCCTTCATAGATTTATTGCCGACAAATTTTTGTTCAGGAGTAAGCAATCTGGGAGTTTATTGGACTGACACTTTGTTCATTTGAAAAGCATCATGGTAATATTTTTAATATTATGGCTTCTGGTATCTTCACTTCAACAGCAATAATTGACACCTTCTTTCTCCGATCTGCAGATCTGTTCCTCGACTTTCTTGATATTTTCTTTAGTTCTTGCTTCGATAGGCCCTCCGCATCTTGGATCGTCCCGAATTGATTACCTACCTATCGAAATTGCTTGGTCAGCCTCTGATGAATATTTTTGAGTCTTTTTTTCGTCAAGAATTTTTTCACGCTTATTTTTTTCTGTCTAAATTTCACTCATTTTTGGATAAATAAAGCTCTAAGAACAGCAAAATCTTCTGAATTTAGACTAAACTTGGTCAGTATAAATTCAAATGCTGAAGCTGTTTAAATGCAAAAGCTAGGTTGATAATATAAAAATCTACTCTGGTACAAATGAAAGCTTTCAGTCCAAGACATAACTCGAAATACATCTTATGTAAGTCTTGATCTAATAGTTAATCTAAGAGTTGTTCCACTGAACACACTCTCATTTTGTATTTGTGTGTTGTCTCATTTTGTAAAATATGTATTATCTGGTTGTCAGGTCTGAGGGTTTAAATTTCTCAGTTCTTAGGGCCCTTCAACTCGAACCAAAAAGGTTAGGATGGGAAGTTATCCCTATATTTGATACCGTATTTTTTGATTTCTCCCTTAATAAGTTGCATGTTTAAGTTAAAGTGTAATCCCTTGTTTGGCATATACGATGAGGAATTTATTGCAGCTCGTAGGATTTTATTTTGTGTTGTAAGATATCTTTGTTTGAGTTACTTGTCGAATCCGCAAGGGTATGTTATATGTCCATAAGAACCTGTATATTTAATAGAATTTAAGTTCATGCTGTCTTCTTTTTGTAAACATGTGAATTGTCTAAATATTTGGCTACTTTTCTTTGTGATACAATGTTGCCAATAATTGTGACTGGAAGGAAAGTTGTCTTTCTTTATAATAGAAATGGACTCTTTAGGTTTCTTTTATTGACTTTTATGTGCTATTTTATAACAATTTTTCTAGTTTATTTAGATCATTGATTCCCAAAGTGGTCCACGGGAGACTCGACGGGGGTCTACGTTGGCGTGACAAAAAAATGGGGGTTCACAATTCGTAAGCGGGGGTCCACGAAAATTTATCTGGTTTCGATAGTGAGGAACTAAAATGTTGGCTTGAGTTTCACCTATCAATGTAGGCAGATAATATTTTAAGAAGCTCAGCGACTGTTACTTGTAAAAACTTGCATATTCCATATTCAGTACAACGTGTCGAGACTTGCAAAGTGCTGCCGCTGCCGCCGTCCGCAATGCTTGTTCAGACGTGCAAAGTTTTAGTGTCGTTACAAACCTTTTAACAAAAAAAAGGAGCAGATTGAATATCACAGAACGGGGAGATTTGCGGTTATTCTTAACAAAACTGAAGCCAAATATTGATAATTTGCTGTCAATCCATCAAGTACATCCCTCCCACTAAAATTATGACTATTTTGTAATTGTCATTGTAGAAGTTACGTTACGTTATTAATATTTAATTTTAATTATATTACGACTGTTATCATATTACAATGTAATATGATAACAATAATAATTAATAGTGTAATAATTACATATTTGAATAAATACAACACAAGGAAATATACTATTTTTCTTTTTATTTTTACCACTCCGAATGGGGAGTTTTCTAAATAAAATATGTGAGAATTGATTGGTTTCTTGTGCTGTGAGTAGATGTCAAAAGAGTAAAGTTGGATGGAATCACTTTTTTGATTGGCTAACTTTACTTTTTTGACATCCACTCACAGCACAATCAATTAATTAATTAACCAATAACTCAGCCGCAACGCAAATTTCTATAGTTAGAGCTAATCTTCACATTTTTTGTCGAGTTTTGGGAATATGGTAGAATTGTAGCTGCAGGGGGTCCACCGGAACCAGCAAAACTTTCAAAGTGGTCTTTGAGAAAAAAAAGTTTGGGAGCCTCTGATCTAGATGATTTTGCAAATTTTTGGAAACGATTTTGAGAATTTGATGCGAACCTAGGATTCCAGTGTCATCGCCGTAGTTAGCTGCTATCTTTTGTCTAGATTTGGGCAAATCTGTAATGTATTATAGATATAATGTGGAACCAAAGATACTACCCTGTAGTTTTCAGATTAAATAGGATAAATTTGAGTATATTCCTCTTGATATTTTAATTTTAATTACAAGGTTCTGCCGGCAAGGTATTATTTATGATGAAATGCGCGCCTAAATTGGTAATGTAGGCGTAAATGCCACAATTTGTTAAGTTGCCCATTTAAATAACAACTTTTAGATACGATTTAAGAAAAGAAATTTCAAATCATCTATTAGGTGTATTACTATACTGAATAAATATTTAGGTAATGGAAAACATGAAATTTGTAAAATAGAAATCGGAAAGTGACCCCTTTTTTAAGTGGACGTTATTATAATATTAAAGTATATTTAAAAGAAGTTGGTGAAGACGCACATTTTTGTAATTTTTCTTCCAAAATCTCAGTTAAAATAAACTTAATTGTCATCAATAGCCTTTCATTAATTTCAAACGTGACGAAACTGTTTTAGGTATTCTCAAAAACATGTCATTGTCATAAGATTAATAATAAAAGAAGCGAATACAGTAATTTACCCTTATTATTAAGTACAATATTGTTTTCTTGTCTGGAA
Organism: Melolontha melolontha; assembly: GCA_935421215.2. Taxonomy (NCBI): domain Eukaryota; kingdom Metazoa; phylum Arthropoda; class Insecta; order Coleoptera; family Scarabaeidae; genus Melolontha; species Melolontha melolontha. Next base: position 75,472,545 of record OW285243.1, on the reverse strand, counting down.
AAATATGATAAATTGTTTATTATGTTTCCCACACTGTGCACAGATGCCTGTTTCTCTCGATACAATGCAGAGCTTAGGACGGCCGGATGATAAAGTGTTTTTTGCGCATCTTTTGCAAAAAAAAAATGCGTTTCGAGTTGCCAGTATGATTTATGTATAAAATAACTTTAATTTAGGTGGCGTGAAAGTCACCGCTTGCGGAATTTAGTAACCACTCTGCAAATTGAATGGAGTAGTATGTTAATTTTAATTAGGCCTTCTTGTAAATGAGCGCGCTCTACCTCCCGGTATTCCACACGAATAACTTGTAATAGGGATTCGAGGGGATTTCCTCAGTATCTCTCCTCTTTATGTCTAGTAATAATGACAACAATATATCTTAGATTTATTCTCGTGGATTTTAAAATTCTTCCAGATTTATTCGTGTTCTAAAAATAATGAAGAACTTAACAGGAAATATTTAACCCTAAGACTACCAGGAAAACGGCCTCTCTCTACTTACCGCGCGGGTCCATTGGACGCGTATTACTTACTATATGCTGGGTTTGAGCTATTATTCGGCGATTATGTTGAATTCAATATAGCGTAAGCATTATTATATTTGACTTTTATTTTATTCAACATAAGAAAACACCATTAAAATAAACCGAAGCAGTAATAATAATAAGACATAAATATATTAAAATAAAATAAAACAATAACTTTGTTATACCACTTTATTCACATGTAATAGTGACCGCGGTTTCGACATACAATGTCATTATCAAACTGCAAAAGTTACAGGCCTACATAGATCTTATAAATGACACAAAAATATATGGGGGTAGTTTAAAATTACTACTATATACTTAACTATTATATACAACATTGGAAAAGAGGTGTATATATAAGATCCAACTGGTCGTTAAGAACAATATCTATTGTGTTGTTTCCGCTTTTAAAAATTTCAAGTGACTCTAAAAGATTTAATTTACGACCTTTCTCGGCCAAATGCAATATTTTATGATGACCAAATATATGCCTTTCTGTAATAAGATGGTTTGTGAATGTTGAATCTGTCTTCTTTAGTTTATATGACCTCATGTGTTCTTTTACCCGTATAATAAAACTTCGACCAGTCTGACCTATATATACACACTTTTACAATCATTACAATATAATTTGTACACTCCTGATTTATTATTGATATCTGTTTTAGGTTTTGCGTTAAAAATGAAATTACTTGTTTTTACATGTGGTTTGTAAGTTATACTAACATTACTATTATTTTTTGAAATTATATTTCCAATTTGCTTGCTTATCTTACCGAAGTAAGCTAACGAGACAAATTGTTTCAAATTAGCACTATCTTTAGGATATACTAAACTAAGGGCCACTTGTAACTGTTTTTTCTTTAGTATACTGTCAATTACGCTACTTTTATAACTATTGTTTACCGCTATTTGTTTTATAGCATTGATTTCACGAACAAAAGATTCATTATTCATCACTATTACATGTGAATAAAGTGGTATAACAAAGTTATTGTTTTATTTTATTTTATTATTTTCAAAATGAATTACCACAAAGTTACGGCTACCAGTATTAATTTTCTTAGACATAAATATTGTAAAATAAAATATATAAATGACTTACATAAAAGTAAAAGTGGGTTAAACACATTTCTTACAAATAACTACTGAGTGTTCTCCGCATACATTGTTTTTCTGTCTTTTGAAGATGGACGAACATCACATCTCTTCTTCTTTCTTAGAATCCCAGAACTAGTAGATGCTTCGGCTTCTTCTTCTTCTGCTTCTGGTTTTATGTGGTCCTTGTATTCTGTTAGCCCCTTTCCTAGTTCAATTAGAAAGTTTCTTTCTTCTCTTTTTCAAATCAAAAGCTGAATTAGGTTTCAAGAGCTGCCATAGTATGTATGCGTTCACGGCGCTGATGTTATCATGTCATAAAAAACTACAAGAACTCTTCGTCATTCTCTTCACGGTGTATGATCGTGTCATTTTGTCCATGTTATCTACGCCACCTTTTGTTTTATTGTATTCCAGGATTACCTGAAGTTTTTTTATTTTGGCCATTATCAACATTTTTCTCACGTGCAGAGTCCTCAGCAACGCTACAAGCTTGCGTTTCTTGGAGCAATACGAAATAATCATCGCATCGTCTGTAAAACCAAATTGTGTGGAAAACACTTAACGATTTTTTGGATCAACAAATGAAGATGACAATTCAGGTTTATTTTTACGGATCGTACCAACTAATGCTAGGTTTTTTTGATAACAAATACTTTGCAAGATTGTACGAAGTAAAGAAATTGTCGCAGGTGACATTCCTTCCAGAGTTTTCAATTTCTTCTACTAAACGTTTTACAACCTTTTCGCCTTGATTCTTGTCTCTTTCCTCTCCCTGCTTTCCAGCATAAATTTCCAGTTTCCATGCATAGGTTGTTAAACTATCACAAATGGCTCAAAATTTTATTCCCTATCGTCCAGGTTTTGATGGAATATATTGTCTAAAGTCCTCTGAAAGTTACAAGCTGTTCATCAACCTTCATACACCAATTTGGTACATACGCATCTCGCAAATAAGTATTCCATAACTCAAAGTATTCCCGTATTGGTGCTATTTTGTCGCCACTCCTTTTTCTTCGTCTTTCCGCTGCGTAGTCGAATCTAAGTACACGAAGTATATTTTGAAATCTATTTCGAGCGATAATAGTACCAAAAATTTTTCGACCATTGTTTTTGCTCCAAAGTTGTGTTACGTCCTCGTTATAAGATTTGTATACACCTATTAGTATCAAAACTCCAATAAATTTCTTCAATTCTTGGACAGTCATTTTTATTAAATTTTTGCCGAAAACAATCTCTCCTTCTTCATTCGTCCACTTTAGGATAATTTCAAGAAGAGGTTTACGAAAATAAATCAAAAGAAGAAGAAGCACGTGTATCGATCTGGCGATTTCCAAAACGTGTTGGGCTTGAACGTTCTCGTAAAATATCGTGGTTGTCTTCCGTGATGAGGTAAAATAGGATCTTGGTACCAAACAACTTGTTTGTTCTTTGATATAAAATAATTAGCTCCAGCCGGATTTCTGTTGTGGTCGTCATAACTGCTCTCAGCAGATTCTTCGCTATTTGATTCTTCTGCTGAACTTGTATCACCTCCATCGATGAGGCCTCCGACTGTATCTACCTCTCCATCGTCGTCTGAAGCTTCATATCCGCTATTGTATTCAACGTCACTAATTTCGGTTACTATCGTCTCTAGCTATTGTTCTGTAAGGTATTCCTTATTTCTACGATACATTTTCCGTAATTAGTAAAACGCAAAGTAGAAAAAGCCGCAATAACAGGTTCAGAAATAACTACGTGACAATTGATAAAAAATGATGGTAAAATATCAAATCGCACATCACAACTGAACAAAATATAAATTTTGTCTTATTCACAGTAACAAAGTAACACTACACAGATTCGGCAAGCACTGATGCATTGTTCACGACGTGCGGCTATAAATATGCTGAAACACGTAAAGTTACCAAAATCCGCATGATAAAGGGATTTCCCCTTTCTGTATACATCGGGGAATGCCAAGAAAGGTTTATCAGCAGCGGGGAAGTCCGGAATTTATAAGCGAACTACTATCATTGTAAAACACACTCGCTTTTCCTACATTTATACAGTAAACGACATATGGGTTTAACGGATCTGGTTGGTAAATCGCGAAAGTATTTTTATACTGCCAAAACAATTCTTTCTAAAATATTCTTTTTGTCAAAATATTAAAGCTCTAATTCGTACTTAAAATGACTAAGTACGATAAAACAATGGTTTGAAATCGTTTCGGGTCCATTGGACCCACTCGGTAGTCCTAGGGTTAAAAGATTTTAAATACTACGAGGGATATTTTTTAAATATGGTCCTATAATCGTGTTGTTTCTTCCTTTATGCCTTGGGACCAAGACTTTGGGATTATAAAAAAACATAAAAAGTGCTACAATGATATTTACATTCGTAAAGTTTGGGTCAAAATAGTTAAAAATTCTGGAAGCAGAAGCCATTTACCGTAATTTAACTTTCAACAGAAGATTTTATTAACACAGCAGTATTAGATAAATCTATAACAAACGGAAAAAAGACGGTTGATAAAGGTGATATGAAATGGTTGAAGATTCGGTGGTTAAGTGTACGAAAGATTGTCCACAAGAAATTTACTTCAAATATTCAAATAACGAAGCAGTAGTATTTCAAAAGGTAGACATTAAGAAAAGAAATGTGAAGCTGTATAAAGGAGAACTTGGAACATTGTATAACTTAGGGAGAAAACTGGAACCTGCAAAATACTACAATTTACAAGATTTGCTAGCCTATATTCCAGTTCACCATGATTTCTACACACGTTTGTTACAAGCGAATAAAAAAGGTGAAAATTGCGATGATGAATCTGATACTGTACTGTATTGTTTTGAAGGGACTACTAAACAACTTGGAGACGACACTAATAATACATCATTAACTCCAAATGTTGAATCACACACCAGAAGAGTTAAAAAAGTGAAGAAGTAAGATGAAAATAATGAGCATCTAGCAATGTATAGTAGTAATGTTCTGTTTCATTTATTTATTAATAAATTCTAATGCTTTTAATGCTGTCTACCTTTTCTAAAAATAAATCAGTTTATTTGCAGTTTCATCTTACTTTTTGTACCTAATAGTAATAACCTATACTTTTTAATATATATATTGATGACGTGCTACGGGAATGGCTGACAAATACTAAGCACTACACACATGACCTAAACAGACAAAAATACCTGATGACCATACTCTTCGCCGACGATCAAGCTCTAATAGCCAGTGACGAGGACACACTTCAAAGAGCTGTCTACGACTTAAATAGAGTAACCGAGAAATACAATCTAATGATATCAACAGAAAAAACTAAAGTAATGGCCTTCGGCGGAAACGAAACAGTGCGATCAAAAATAATAATTAATAATAAGCCAATAGAACAAGTAAAAACATTTAACTTCCTTGGATCCACTATATCGTATTTATACGATGACACGGATATACACACGAAACTAACAAAATTCAACAGAATAACTGGCACCATAGCCAGAACACTAAAAAATAAAGTGAGGAAGGACACGCTGTTAATATTCTATAAAACAATGGCAATCCCATGTGGTATATATGGGAGTGAAAGCTGGACCATTACCAAAGCGAATGAAAGAAGAATCCAAACATCGGAGATGAGGTTCCTAAGAAGAGCAGCAGGCTACACAAGAATGGATAGGAAGAGGAACACAGAAATAAGACAAGAACTTGGAGTTGAAGATGTGAACGAGATGATAAGAGAATACAGACGTAAATGGAGAGAACACGTAGAAAGGATGGAAGATGATAGGATACCCAAAAGAATATAAAAAATATAAGGCGAAAGGAAGAAGAGCGACGGGACGCCCACGGAAAAGATGGGCAGACCAAAAATAAAGATCGTAACAGGCTCAAAGCCTAATACGTGAAGTAAGAAGAAGTAATAACCGTTGTCCCATTTACGTAAAAAATTATTATCAACAAACAAAAAGTGCAATAACAACTCAACTAATAATTTTACCGCAATAAAAAATTAAAAAAAGGTCCATTCTGTATAACTTAGTGTCAAAAGCAATAATATTTGAACTCACTAAAAGTTTCACACTATTTATAAATTAATAAATTTGTTAATTGAATTTGAAACTTTCTTATATTTTTAAGCCCCCATACATTAAAACGGTGTTTTACTACTTAGGCTATTGTTGCCTACGCCTAATTTGTGTGAAAGTATCTTTCCAGATACGTGTTTCATCTTACTACAGAATCATCAGTACATGCTGCTGGAGAGATACATTCACCATAAATAACACCCTTACTATATTACTTGAGAAATCGTGGAAACTAAAGGAGACGTTGCAGAGTATGCAAAAGTATAACTGTATTCATGTGCAATAATTGTAGAATTTCATTATATTCATACCGCTTCGAAGACCATTATAACTGATAATTGTAAAATTTGTGCGTATAATCCAATGTTGCGTTATTTTGTAAATAAAACAGATTGCGGTAAATAAAGGACGTTAAAAAAGAAAGAGTAGAGGATCCAGGTTCGAGCCTAGAGGAACGACTGCGGAAACGGTGAAAGTGGCCAGCATATCTCATAGGTAGTTCATAATTTTAACAATAAAGTAGCTAAAGTTGAACTACTCTTCTGTTTAATTTATTTAATAACGTAATATTTCTAACGATTAAGACTATAAAGAATCGGTTCAATTTTTTGTTTCGCTAAAACTCAAACGAATATAGAATTATGAAAATATATTTTTCGCTTTCAGACGAGGTCTATTTATTTTGAAATTTCATAATCGTATCATTAGTACGTGTAAAACCACATTTTTAATCTCATATTTTCTGGTGTAGAAACTTTTGGACAGCCGCAAACAAAATATTTAGCTTTTATTAGAAAGATACGTGAAATGCCTTTAATAATTCAACAGGGCGAAAATACACGTTTCTCGCTACCTAAAATATTCACTAAAGACTGCCTTTGCAGAATTTTAAAATTTAACGTGTACCGAGCTAAAATGTTTTTCACGTTGTTTGTCTGGAAAATATTTTTATGCCAACATGTGCTTTGTTTGACTAACGAAATTGTCATAACTATAATGTATTCTATGCTAATTCAAAATGAAAATTCTGCGAATTTTACATTGTCACAAATTACATATTTTAACGAGAATTATATGTTTGGTGTCTGGCCATATGACGCGTTAAATAATAAAATTTGACATTTCTAATCAATAATTCAGTTGACAGTACATACGTAAGTGAACTATCGAGTGACCATAAATAGCTGAAATTTTTGTTATTAAGATGGCAATCATTTTACAAATTTATTCTCACAAGCCTGATTATTAAATTTAAATTTGCCAAAATTTTGACAAAGTCAGACAAGCTAATAAATAAAACAATTTGTTGATTTTACTTTCAAAATAGTCTTTTTACTGTCGAGCAAGATACATTTATTGTAACAACCTATTTTCGAAGCGACTTGCTTGGATACATTCCAAGCAGTCGACTTATGATCAATTTGTCGAAATGAAACGAGAAAAACAAATTAAATATCCTTACTTTTCACAACACAGTGTCAGAATATCCAATTAATAATTTTAATAATTGGAAATGTGACTAAAGGTACATCTATGGTAAAGGTAAATATACATAAAATTGTTGAAAAAATTATCATGTTTCTGTACGTTGTTCATTCCAACCAATAGGTAAGCTCCATTTAACAATTAATATGTTCTTTTCATATTTTGTACATCCATTCTAGAACTGTCCTATGAATGCTCTCGGAAGATTCTGCTACATTTACACCCATATAAATTTTTAATTGGCCATCAAATTTATCCGCCTGATTTTTCCGCGATTGACTGACGATTCCAGTTTTGTTAGTAGTATTATGATCATTTGCATAATAGCATTGAACAGCAAAATATTACTTTCTCTTCTGATGAAGAATGGTTTCATCTGTCTGGTTATGTTAATTCGCGTAATTATAGAATTTGGGTGGCAAACGATCCACACAATTTAATTGAAACACCATTACGTCCAGTTAGAATTGGTGTGTTTGGGTGGCAATTTCAAGGCGACAAATTATTGGGCTAATATTGCTTCAAGAAATAATTAATGCTCACAGATGTGAAACCATTATCTTAAAGCCATTTATAAATCAGTTGAATTCACTAGTGATTATCTTGGATTGTCTTTAAGCTTATTTTAAGATTTTGCAAGATAGTCCTTATACGCTGAAGATATTTGTTTCTTGACTAATGCTCTCAGATGCTTGAACAGTGTTAATGATGTAGCACTATTGGTTCTTTTAAAATGGTTAAAGTATTTATATTTTAATTTTAAGTTATTGTGGAAGTATTATTTCGGGAGTAAACCATTTAGGAAAACATCGGGGGCGATTCACATACATCGGAGCATATTTTTCGAGGACAGAATAGAGAACATCACAGAAAAACATTACATATGGTATCAACGTCTGAGATATTGTCCAAAAAGTCCCAATTAATACACAACAGCGCGTTATATAATTCAGGAAAATTTGCTCTGCGAAAGTTGAATGAAAGTTGAATAGAAGTATTAATAATTAAAGGAGGATGGGAGTGTCCTTGAGAACTAATGGTGAACTGTCACGTATATCTTCAAAATTAATGTCAGGTAAGATATGATCTAACAGTTTGTTGTTAGAATTGCAAATATAAAGCGAATGACCAGGCAAGCCAATTTCTGATGGTTACCAAATTAAATTTGGCTTCAATTATTTACCTTACACAGCATTTAGAAGAAAGCAGTGTTGTCTAAAAATAAAAATTTTCGAATTATAATTTCAAAAATAGTTTAATGTCGAAACAATGTATCGACTTTACTTGGCTTTTAGGAACGAAGTTCCATTAAAAAGTAGTGTTTACAGTTGGTTTTCTGAATTTCAGGGCGGAGACGAGGTCGTCAAGGTTGTACATCTGTTGATACCTTCTGCGTTGCCATGGTTCAGATAATTGAAAAAAATTGGTATACCACATACCGTGACGTTGACATATTTTTGGGTATTGGCATGAAACAAGTACATATGATTTTGCATGAACATTTGAACGTGCTGGAGGATTATAGTCGTTGGGCTCCATACAATTTGCCAGAAGCTTATAAACAACTAAGCGTTAAACGGTGCAAAGAAATGCCAAAAAATTCAAGCGCAGTTGTTCAAATTTGGTCTAAACATGAAATTCGAATTTGTTTTTACGATCCTGAAAGTAAACGATAATTGTAATTTACTTTTGAAAAACTTAAACGGTGAATTATAATTCATCGTTTAGGTTTTTCAAAGCGAGCTTAACTCTACGAAAGCTGTCTCGTTCACGCAGTGCTGCGAAGCAAACCATTGATTGTTTCCGAGGGTCACTGGGTATATGGCAACCGTACCTTTAAAGAATCGAAGAACCATGAACGCAGATTGTAATATCACAAATTATTTGCCAGAAGTCGTTGACGAAATAAGAAATAAATGAAATCGGTGAAGTATGTCAAACCGTTGATTTTGTATGTATTAAAAATGTTGAATTAATGATACGTTGGCCGTATTCATCTGATTTATCGCTTTGTGATTTATACTTGTGTCCAAACATAAAAAATAAGAAGCGCTGTGAACGATTTTCGTTGCTTGAAGCTGTTGTAAAATTACATTAATTGTATAAGCAACTGAATTACAAATTCCCAATTTGACGAATTAGAAAATTAACAAGAACTTGGGCACAAACTATTAGATTCAAGATATTTTTCCAACATCTACCTAATGCAATTAAGAAAATATTTCAACGTAAGAAGGGTTACATTTGTTTTGTAAAAAAATTAATAGCATTACAAATGGTGAATACTAGATTCTTCTAAGTACTTGTCACAACAAATATTAAAATAAGTGAGAGTTTTGCTTCATCAAATGATTTACCTTTGTGTTTAGTTAGTTGTTCGCAATTTTAAATATAATTTCCGTCATTTTGTGAGGGACATTTTATAGAAATAATATTTCATTCATATTCCAATATTGCTTAAAGTTGTCCTTTTAAATTTACATACTTAGTTCATCTCATAGATATCTTAAGGCCATTCCTTTAAGATACAGCATTTTTCCGAATTTCGTCATGTTGCCAGTGTAATAATCGATGTTTAACTATTCATAATGACAGGTTCTTCAGAACCTATTACTCAGATGCAATCTAAACAGTATTAAACGATCATTTTCACTTAACTTTATCTGCTTTAACGTGATAATGTAAAGACCAGCCGTGTGACATAATTGCCGAAGCAGGAGTGCCAGATTATATCCTGCTAGTATCTCGTATACAAGGACATTTTGACATATTTAGTAAATTGGCAAAATAATTCGTTTAGAATTGTCATCACTTACAAATGTGATTTGTCAAATACGAGGGATAAGCTGAATTTATTGAGAATAAGTAAATCTAATAGACTGTGAAAAACAATCATACGGTGTTTATTTAGAGCAACTCCTTATCCGTCATTTGAGGTTTTGTTGTTGAAGTTATGTTCATTTTAACTCAGCTACTTATTTTTTAAAAGTAAAATAAAATGGAATTAACCAGAGAACACTTTCGCATCATAATTTAATATGATTTTAGAAGAGGTTTAAGCGCCTATGAGTGCAAAGAGAGTTTAGATTCAATTTTTGGCGAGCAAGAACCTTCCTTGGCTAAAATTTACCGACAAAAACATTGCTGCTGTTAAAAAAATAATTGAAGAGGACAGTATAGCCACTTATGCGGTAGTAGAGCATCAACTCAAGATTGGATCCTCAGCTGTTAAGACAATCATACTCATCACCTGCATTTAAAGAAAGTGGTAATCGTTTTATGTCGCATCACCTTTCTGACTTCCAAAAAGCAGGGAGTGTAAGAATTTGTCATGAAACTTTAAATTTCTTAAATAATGGCAGGCACCAAATTTTTCCCAAAGTAGTGACAGGTAACGAAACCTGTGTTGAGAGTCGTATGTGTATGGATTCACGAAGATGAGAAAACTCCTACAATGACTAAGAAGCAGCGAGCTATGTAAAGGGTTATGTATGCGGTATTCTTCAGAAATTCGGGTTTAGTAAATGCAATTAAACGAGATGGACAAAAGACAGTTACAGCTAAGTGAAAAATGTTTGCCAATAGAGTTCCAGGCAAGGGAATTATGCCCCGCCATGATATTGCATCATTCCATACGGCAGTTTTGTCTCCCCAGTTTTTGTCTGGAAAAAATATAAAACTAATAGAACAGTCGCCATACTCACCTGATTTAGCAATGTGTGACTTTTGGCTATTTTTTGGGTTTAAACGCAATTTGCGGGGTAGAAGATTTACGTCTGAAGAAGAGATCGATACTGCAGTTCACCCTTATTTTGAAGGTATTCCGAAAGAAGATTGGTTGGAAATTTTTAAACAGTGGAAAGAAAGAAGGGAATTAGTTTCAGCATTAAAATAAAATCCTAAAAAATATTAACCGTGTTTTTTATTCTCAATAATTTCTGCTTGTCCCTTGTAGTTCATACAATAGCAACCGATTGTCAACTTTCTATAGACAATTAGGCGAGCATTGCAGTAGTTACCATAAAAATCGATAATCCTGAATTGATAGACGGCTGCCCAGATTAAAGTGGATTTAGATGTATTTTATGGAAATGGCAGCATTATTTAAAAATTATTCATTTTTGAATCAATGAATTTAAACGTGACTGAACATGGATTGCAGATGAAGTACACTCTGGACACCCAGTTGATGTCACTACGACGGATCTTATTGAAAAGTTCATTGTGATAAAAATGTATGTAAAAGGACATTGCAATGCAGTGCTTAGTTATATTTAATTTTACTCTTCAAGACATTTTGCATTGATTTATAACCATGGATGAAACGTGGATCCACCACTATACAACAGAGTTATAGCAACACATAAAGTAGTGATCTGTGACTGGCAAAAATGCCCTAAAGAAGACGATGGCTGTTTTATCGGTTGGGTCATAGCCTGTTCTAATTTTCTTTTGTGAATTCGTAAGAAATTGCGTCGACTATTTAGAGCAGGGAAACAGCAACAGCACCGTATTATACTAAATTATCGGGCTGCTTGAAAAAAGACTTGAACCAATAAAGGTAATCAGCGAAGTAGTGAGACAGGGGGGGGGGGGGGGGGGGGGGGGGGGGGGGGTAAAACCAATGTTTGTGGGTTATAGAGGTGGTTAGTGTTTCTGAGTGTGCCTTTGGGGACGATATTGCAATAGTAGCAGGAAGTAAAAAACAATTACAAAAAAATATAAATACATATTTGGAATGAAGTGCGAACTGAAAATGGAATGTGACTGAATAAATGTTAGAGCAAAACTATGGCAATATCTGAGGACCGTAAGTCAATACAAATAGAAATAGAAGGTGAAGTAAAAGTGGATAGTTTCCAATACTTAGGGATTGCTTTGAACCAAAAAGGAAGACAAGATGTCGAGTTAAACGACAGAATCGAAAAGAGAAACAGAGTTTATTATGCAATGAGTAAGTGCCTCCTAAATAAAAACGCCGTTTCTTCTCAGACAAGACGCAAGTATACAAATTAATATAACAGGGTTACTACAAAAGAATTATCGGGTTTGAGAAAGCTATATTTCCTCGTATTATAGATAGAATAGTAAATGACATGTGTATGCAGAGAAAATAATAAAGTTTGTGAGCATATCATTACAAATGTTCAATGTGGGCTCCTCGAGTCACACGACAAACGTCCAAACGATAGTCCAGTTCGGTCCATACACGCTGCAAGGTGTCTCGGTCGATACTGTTAGCAGCAGCAGTAATGCGTCTCCTGAGTTCCTCAAGTGTTGTAGGTAATACATAAACCCTGTCTTTAATATACCCCAAAAAGAAATAATCGCACGGGGTAAGATCGGGAAAATTGAAAGGCCACGCGTACAATGCCACATCTGTTTCAGCATAACGGCCTATCCAACGTTGAGGTAGCACCTCGTTTAGATACCGACGCACTTCATTATGCCAATGAGGCGGAGCACCATCTTGTTGGAATATAAAGTTGTTTAAATCATCTGTAATTTGCGGAAATAACCACAATTGCAACATATCAAGGTAGGATATACCAGTCACAGTTTTTCACGCAAGAAAAACGTGTGTCGGATACAGCACAGAAGACATTCAATTAGGGAGAATCCCTTTCATGTTGCACAATGACATGAGGTGGTTCCGTACCCTATATCCGAATGTTATGACGGTTCACTTTGCCACTTAAATGAAATATCGCTTGGTCGCTAAACACGAGACGGTTAGCAAATTCATCGTCTTCTATTGCTGTCTGCATGTCACAACAAAACTCGGTTCGCTCGACATAGTCGTCTGAACGTAAACTTTGCGCCATGTATATACGGAACGGCTTAAATGCACGGCCTGCGCCATTGGTAGATTGTTGTGGCGAACGCACGAAGCTATGTCTAACCGCATCCACTGTTACTTCAGGCACTCGTGGACGTCCGGTGCTTTTACGTTTAGTAAGTGAACTTGTTGTCTGAAATTCTCGATACTATCGTAGAATGCTCTGATGACCTGGAGGATCACTTGCGTATTGCCGTCGGAACGCACGTTGCACCGTAACAAGCGAGAAACATCGCGCGTACTCTAACACGCAAAACGCTTTTTGTTGCATCGTCGCCATTTTGCATACTGCGTGCTGGCCTCGGTGCGCATGTCCAGCGATGTACGTAGGCACAGGTTCTAAACTTGAAGGTTGTCGCTGACTATAGACATGTCATTTGCTATTCTATCTATAATAGATTCTGAAATATAGCTTTCTCAAACCCGATGATTCTTTTGTAGTAACCCAGTATATTGGCATATCCTGACGTACGAGTGCGAATCATGGGTGTTGTTAGAGAAAGATAAGAAAAAGATCAGAGCAGTGGAGATGAAATACTTAAGAAAAGTACAAGAAGAGATAAAACTAGATAAACTAAAAAGCGGAAAAATAAGAAAAGAACTTAAACCAGATTAAGTTGAAAACTATATAGAGCAACGACAAGTCGGATGGTGGGAACACCTTGAAAGATTACACATTTCGGTACCAATGAAAAGAATCTGGGAATGTAAGACACCGTTCAAGAGAAAGAGAGGTAGGCCAAGAGAAATCTGGGGTAATACAATCGGAAGAAAGAATAACACTAAAACCTGATCAGAAGCAAATAAGTTCGCTTAGAACAGAAAAGAGTGGAAAAAGTTCATAAAGAATTAAAATAAAGTGCAAGTTGTAATCTTTACACCCTCTGGATGCAAATGGATTTGAAGAAGCTCGTTTAGAACAGAAAAGAGTGGAAAAGTTCATAAAGAATTAAAATAAGGTGCAAGTTGTAACCTTTACATCCTATGGGTACAAAAGGAATAATAAATTGATTACTTCTTGGATTCTGGGCTAAAACTGGGTCTTTGGCACTGTTTCCTTCATAGTCGACGTTTGCACTGAACTACTCACGTAGTTTCAGTGCAGCAATAGTAGTAGTAGCTATGAAGATGCCGGCCAATTCGGAATTCAAGAAGCAATCATGAGCAACAATCGTGGAAGCCTACAAGCCGGATTAACAATAAATTGCTTGTTTTACACAATTTTAAATCGTCTAATCGATTCTGTCGCGCCCCGTATACCCTGAAACATAACCTAAATGACACAACTGACTGTAAAGTAGGCCTAAGTTTATTAAATTCCATTAAAGGCATCTTACATCAACAATATGGCTATATTACGAATTTTCGAATGAGGATGAATCTTCGAAATTAATCGCCTGACGTAACGATATTAATAAATCATTCGCAGTCAACTAATAAGTGGCGTTCAAAAGTTACTTGAGCTCGCCGACGGCAACGTTCCCAGCAGCCAGGATGTCGCAGATAATTTATGCATTCCGAAATGCGACCGCACTGAAATCTATGACGTTTATTGAGCCGTGTGTTCGGAATAATTATGGAGATATAAAGCATAGATAAATCTTCAGCCTTTATGAATATATAAAAGTGGTGTGGTGAATTTCTTCCCCAATTTTTTTTTATATTTGATTTTTTAAATCGAAATGTGCCGCTTTGAAATTGTATTGTGTTTGGCTAGAGTTTCAGTAATTTGAATTCCATTCTAAAATTAGTGTCGACGTAATTGTTTTTTCATGATTAATTATTTGAGCAAGCGTTTCTCTCTTTTGATTAATTATTTCTCGTGCTTGTCGATCAAACATAAATCTTACTAATTACAGAAATTAAATTTCATGAAGTTACTGACACTTTTTGCAAGAATCAATAATTTAATGTTATAAAAACAAAAGAATAAGGGATATTAATATTCAAGCACTGTTGTGAGATATTTTGGTACGCCTAAGTGTCAATTATATACGAGTGATATTATTTTTCTATTGGACCTTATAAAGTAATGAGCCTATATACAGTGTGTCCGCCTTAGTCCTCTGCATACGGAAAAGTTTTTTTTCTACGCCCATGTCTGTAAACGTCAAAAATCGCACTGTCAACATTCCTTGTAAATGATATTTAACAATAACATGCACGTAATGAGATCTCATAACATACACGTGCGTTTTGAGAAGAAAACTTAAACTTCTTGGTTTAATCAAATTGCAATCAAATTTTTATCTACGTAAAACTTTATTTGGTCTATTTACACAAATTTAGTCAATTAAAAAACATAAAAATTTTTAGCATTAGCGAGATATATTTTGGATTAAAAGAGTGATGCCCCTAAATTTAGGCAGCATATTACGCAATTTCTTTAAAAATAGGACACGTTTTCTTAAGTAACATGCTATGGAAATAAATGTCATGTCATTTATATTGTCAATTTCTTTAACAAAATATTATTGTATCCGAACATTTTCTCAACTTTATCTACGAATATGTCTGATAGTAGTGAAAGTTATGAAATTATGAGCACTCCACCGGAGATTTTAGAAAAAGCTCAAGCTGCCACACATAATTTGTTACCGCTAAAATCCAAAGAAAGGTACGAAATTACCTATAAAAAATTTATGGATTGAGGACACAAGTATATCGTTAAATACTTTTCGGAGAATGTTTTACTTGCGTATTTTGAAGAATTATCAAAAACTATGAAGCCATCTTCTCTATGGGCCATTTATTCGATGCTAAGAACTACACTAAACATTAATAATAACATTACCATAGCAAATTATCCAAAACTAATCGCCCTACTGAAGCGGAAATCGGATGGATTTAGAAGTAAAAAATCGAAAATTATTTCTACAGAACAAATTAATAAGTTTCTGAAAGATGCCCCAGACGATAAACATTTGTTGTCAAAGGTAAAGAATTAAAATGTTGTATAGTTATCATCACATAAAAATGAGTTTTTGTTTTTTTGTTTTCAGGTTATCCTCATTATTGGATTAAGCGGGGCTTGCCGTAAACAAGAACTTAGAAATATAAAAATGGAACACATTCAGGACACGGGAAAATCCTTGATAATTGATATTCCAGATTCTAAAACTAAAACGAGACGTTCATTTGTAGTACCAGAAACGTTTTATATCACATGTCAAAAAAACATGAATTTGCGTCCTGCTGAAATGGAACTTCTTTTATTTCTTAATTACAGAAATGGAAAATGCATGAAACAGGTTGGGGGGATAAACACAATCGGTAGTACACCACGTAAAATTGCTGAATACCTTGAACTACTGGAACCAAAGCAATATACTGGCCATTGTTTTAAGAGATCATCAGCCACTATGTTAGTTGATGCAGGAGGTGATATGCTATCATTAAAGCGACTTGGTGGCTGGCAATCTTCTACAGTGGCGGAAGGCTATGTGAATCAATCTCTTAAAAATAAAAATGACAACGCATTACGAATATCGGAGGCGATTAGCAATTATCAATCTTCGTCTTCTGATGTACCGTGCAGTACTACAATTATAAATAACCGTTCATCACCATTAAATAATAAAGCACAATCGATTTACAATAATTGTTCAATTGTTATTAACAACTATTATAATAAAGTTTAAATAATTGCGATGTCTTTTATTTAATAGAAGAAAATGAGTGGGCGTAGAAAAAGTATAGTACGTTACACGAATTGTAAGCCCATTACGCACTCGTGGAATTTACGCACTCGCCGCTGCGCGGCTTCGTGCGTAAACTTTTTCATTTCGTGCGTAATGAGTTACTTACAACTCTTGTTACGTAATATACTATTATTATTAATTTTACGAAAAAAGGTGCTCAAGCTCAAAAATTAAAATACAAAATTGATTTAACAGATACGCATTATTTTTTTTAGTTTCAAAATATGTAAAAATGAAATATGTTTAAATTTAACGCTATTAACTCTTACTGTCACAATTTATGTTTACATCTGTGGCGAATCAATTTTTACAATAAGCACCACCGCAAAAAAAAACTTGTTTATTGTAAACTGTATAATTCTATGAAATAGGTAGGATTCGAAACTATAGCTCGTTTCAACCTTAGAAAGAAGTACAGTATCTTACATACTTGACAATTAATACATCGTTTCCTAGCACGTACAACGTTGTAAAATTATAATAATAGTAGCATTTGTTCAATCTGTCACCGCACGGTAATCTGTCATATAGCTTTGTTTGTGTTTCATTGTATATTAGTTTGCTTTTCTATTTATTTCGCATCTTTCTCAAGTAGTTGCACAACTATTAAGAAATATATTCTTTTATATAGTTAACATCATAATTAATAATTAGATATTTTAAATTTATAAATTATATAGTCTGAATCATATTAATCATTTCGCCGTTTAAATTTATATGGAGAACTTAGCCAAATTGGAGTATTTACAATGTTTAATAAGGGGCTTGTCGGATATTGGGATACAAATTCAAATAATTCTTCTTCCTCACTTCCCTCTTGATGTCTTTTAAATTTTTTACTCTTTTGATTGCGTCCTTGATAATATGTTGGATTGGTTGATAAAGAGGATCCACTGGGGTCGCAAGTAGAAAATTAGAGCGAGTTTAAATACTGTTTGAAATATTATAGGAGCTGAGTATACTGAAACCAGCGATTAAGACAAAATGTCGCAACATCTAGAATTGAGATTAGAAGCAGTCAAGTTTGTTTATGAAAATTATGGTTGGATATGTAATATTAAAACAAATCTAATTAGAACATATTCCATTAGATTTATTTAAAACGAAAGTGGACCCAAAATGTATAGAGAAGTTCTGGAATTTAATTTCACCTGACAAACAAATTGAACTAGAAGAATATTGACCGTGTTTTATGCACTATAATACCGGGGAGGAACAAATTGACGGGCCACCACCCTCAAAAATAAACTGTTCAGTTTGTAAAAAGAGTATTACCCAACAAGTCAAAATAGAATTGATATTAGAAGCAGTAAAGTTTGTTTACGAAAATAATGGCTGTCTATTTGGTATTAAAACAAATCTAATAGAACATATTCCATTAGATTTATTTAAAACGAAAATGAACCCAATATGGATAGAGAAATTCTGGCATTTAATTTCACCAGACAAACAAGTTGAACTAGAAGAATATCGACCGTGTTTTATACACTATAATACCGGTGAGGAACAAATTGACGGGCCAGCGCCCCCAAAAAGAAACTGCTCAGTTTGTAAAAAGAGTATTACCCAACAATTCAAAAAATTCAAAAAATAGAAAACCGAGGCAGAAGAAGTTGAAACATTGCTAAATATATTTATGTGATAGTTAAATTTAAATAAAAAATTATTAAAATCAAATTTAATTCGTTCTTTTTTCAATTTAAATACTTACATAAGAACATACGCTTTTAATAACAAAATTAGGCGCTGTGGGTACCTTTCAAACTAATTTGCATTCGAAGCGAGTGAAAGGTAAGTATCTAAAACCTTTGGTTTTTACCCACAGCGGCAACGGCGGCGGGGGAAAGTATATTGTATATGACTTGTGCTGTATTTGCAGTTTACTGTGGAGTTTTCACTTAAAAGGAAACAGCAAGATAAAGTTTATAAATCTAGAGAACGGCAGATGATTCGTAATGTCTTTAACTATTTTAATAAAACCATGGGTGTATCAAAAGCAGTTGATGAAACTCTTGGTTGTTGTAAAACCATTGTATATGCAGTACGAATATCACAGAGATTTATAAGCCCACGTAGACAAATGCCGAAAAGTGGTTTACAGAAAAACACTAGAACAAACACATATGATGTGGGGCCTATTATTCGATGTAAAGTGCATAATTTCGTTTTGAATAATACTCCGCCTACGTTAAACAAAATTTTTGCTATTGTTAACAGTGATTCTGATTTACCAACATTTAGTAAACTGACATTGTACCAATTGTGGAGAATAGATGAAATAGAAGATAATGTCGAGGATTTTATAATACCATTTCAACTGATTCAAACTTCTTTCTCCGATTAATAAAACTTTAATTTCTTTATTTAATAATGTAATGCTTTATGCAACCTACATAAAATTTTTAATCTTTGTGGTAATGGATAAAGTTTATTTGAAATAGCCTAAAGTTTTTTCAATATGTTGTTAAAATATAAATGTAGACAATAAACAATTTGTTTTTTGTATTTAATTTTAATAACAAAAACTTCAAAATTGTTTATTCTATACCCAATAAATTAAATTATAATTTTAACTATACCCATTAAATGAAAAATTTACTTAAATCCATTAAATTAAACTTAAAGTAATTCATCAATAAGCTTCCCTCTTCTGAAGAAAAGATAAGAACTTAAAAAAAATGAAAAAATTGTTTAAAATATTCTTTGTTTTGATAAAATATAATTTTATATATAATATTAATCTTATTTACCATATTATTAGCCCTTTATTGGAAATATTTGATGAAAGGCAAGTTTGTTAAAAAATAAAACAAGGTTATTTGGTTATCTATTTATTGACATCAATTTATTAAGACGACAACAAAGATGAAGTTAGGTACATATGAATAGGCAATAGCGCACCTCTTTCCCATATGCCCCGTACGTTTTTCTACGGTTGAAACGAGCTATAATTAAATTACATATGTCATTATGACAATAAGTTCTGTTTAAGTAAAATGTCAAAGTGTATACTTTGCTTAAATATGCCTATGAAATTGTTGAAATAATTTTAATTGTCGAAAATAATTACAAAATGTTTCGGAAAGCAGCAATAATATTCAACGAAAGACACCCTAACAAAAATATACATTTTACAACTGTAAGAAATGTCCTTTCTAAATTCAAAACTTTTGGAAGTGTAGATAATAGGTTTAGTAAAAAACGAAGATCCAGAATTACAAATGAAGAAAACGTTGAACATGTATTATTGTCCGTGGTAGAAGATGGGAAAAAATCACGGCGTAGAAGATCTGCAACATTACCAAATTATATTTGCAAAAGCTCTACTTCAAAAATATTAAAAGCAAATAAATACCACCCATATAAATCAAAATTTGTACATACTTCGAAACCAAGAGATTATGATCAACGTTTTGAGTTCAGCAGTTGAGTACAAGGAGAGATTGAAGATGATCCCTTTATGGCGAGAAAAACTCTTTTCAGCAACGAAGCAACTTTGACATTAAATGGTACTGTAAGTTCACAAAATTGTCGACGTGTGACGCAAATCCCAATTTCACGATACAGACCCGTAATGATATAAATTAGTGGTAAGCCCCCAACACCTTCAAACGATATGATGCGGTACACCATGCACTTACTTTTTGATAATTCTGTCTTCGAAGACTCATTCGAAAGTTTGGATTTTCTTTAGGCCAGTATTGACAATTTTTAGAGGAAGTAAAGCCTTTTGTAGTAAAAGTGTCTTCGTCTAAAAATACGTATTTTTATTTTTCAATACATTTCTCACCGATTTTAAGACAAAATAATAATCTACCTCCTGTATCACCTTCTTCGATAGTGTCTACAAAATTTGGATTGAATGACGTTCCCTTTTAGGATTTATAAATTTTTTGCAATTCTAATTTACTAACGTTAAAATTACGAGAATGTTCCTTTAATGATAGCCCCGGATGCTTTTCCACGGAATAAATAGCAATTAATAGCAACAATAGTTGGGGCACATTAAGAACACTGCCAATTGCAAGATAATTCTTAACTATTTTCATGGCAGTCATACGTGTAATATTGTTGGAAAATATTTCGCTAAAATTCCGCACCACATCTCGTATTGCAATTCCTCCGAGTCCATAACACTGAACATAAACTCTCTGCTGTAACGTTAACATAATCTAGCAGTAATTGAAATTTGAACTAATACAAAGGGATACTACAAATTGTAATCTGACCGTACTTAAAATTATTCAACGAATGGTTTATTATGACCTCCTGGTAGTTACATTGAATAAATAATTTATAGTACATCAATTTTATTACTACGATTCGTAAGTTAAATTTTTTGTAAATACTATTAGCTTTGTTCAATGTCGTACAAATAAAACTTTTAATAAATAAAATTAATTTTGCTTTATCTTTAAAAATGACAGTTTAATCAATGTAAGTAGTTCTTTCTGAAATTCTATATAGGGTCATAATTTTTTATTCTGAACAACTTTTCTTAGTAAAATTTTGCCGTATCATCAACAAAAGGAGCACCTTACCTGAAAAGAAAATAGTTTTCGCATCTCTGTCAAATTGTTTTTCAAAAATTGAAAATATTTATAAAATTCTCTTCAAGTCAAGCAGGACTTAATCTCACAATATTAAAATAAAATAAAAAAATTCTCAGTTCCTCGCACCTGTTGTAACATTAATCTTGGAACATAGTATACATTTATATACAGGTTAGGCAAATGTATGGACCCATTCGAATATCTTTGATATGGACACTTAGATTTTGATTAGACTTTTCGCCATTAATTAAATATAAATCGGGGATTCGATGAGTATATCTGTATCCGAATCAGACTTCCGGTTTAGCCGGAAACGATGTTCACTTTTTTATTTTAAATGAAACACCCTGTATATTTTTACGAATTTCAATAGAGCTCTGCTCTGGTAGTTCAGCAATAATAAGGTTTGACACCCTTTTATTCAACAGCGACAAAGATATTTAATTAAAACTGATATTTTAAAATCATGTTTATGTTTAGTAAGCCATGGAATTAAAATTCAGTACTTGACTTAAACTGTCAGAATTAACATTGTAGACGTCCAAATATTAATAATGGTTCAATTAACTGAAAAATAACCTATTGAAATTCTGATGATGATTGGTTTTGGTGACCGCGTCAAAACTCATGAAGAAGTATGAAGTACGCGATTTATTTAACAATTTGCATCAAGATCGGCATCCAATACCACGAATTATCGTTGGTAAAACTTTGAGAAAGTATAACTTGATCGCAAATATTAGAAATTTACTGTAAAGCGGACGACCAAAAGCGCAACTAATGAAGTTATTGTTCAAGATATTGCTATAGCATTAAAAGAATTATCACAAACTTATACTACATTCCTCGCCTTAAGCTATGATATAAGTTTCCGATCAGTAGCCAGAATATTGAAGCAAGAAAAATATCATCTGGATAAACCACATTTAGTGCAAGAATTATTGGACGGGGATAATGAACGTAGAAATGAATTTTGTGAAAGAGTGATGGAGATTTGCAAAACTGACCAATATTTTACATACAATTTGCTGTTTTCCGGCTACGTTTTGTTTGAAAGGTACCCTTAATCGCCATAATTGTCGATATTGGTCAGTAGATAACCCTCATTGGATGCTAGAAACGCATACACAACATCCGCAGAAATTAAACGTTTGGGATGGTATTTTCAGAAACCATATTATTCGCCTTTTTCTCATTCATGGTACACTAACTGGACAGAGATATTTAGATCTTTTACGTGATTAGGTTGTTCCTGATATTGAGGAAGGTGGGGATTTACCTGTAAGTGTTGGTTCCAACAAAATGGAGCACCCCTTCACTATGCCCTTAATGTTAGAAGTTTTTTAAACGAAACATTCCCAAATCGATGGATTGGTAGTAGAGGATTCATTAAATGGTCCGCATGGTCTCCAGATTTAAATGTTCATGAATGAATTAAATTTAAAATCTGTGGTTTATACTAGATGACCGCATAATCTGGACGAGTTATGGCAGAGAATAATTGAGGAAGTGCAATTAATTCGTGAGGAGGCTTTGACAAGTATCATTTAAGAATTTGTTCACAGACTTGTATATTGTCAAGCATTGAACGGTCATCATTTAGAAAACTTTTTTAGCTGATATTAATTTTATTTACATTTGTTGTGTTTATTTTTCTTGTTCTCAATAAAATTGCCATTATTATATTTAATTAGATATCTCTGTCGTTGTTGAACAAAAGAGTGCCAAGTCTTATTATTGCCAAACTCCCAGAGCAGAGCTGCATTAAAATTCGTAAAAATATACAGAGTGTTTCATTTAAAATAAAAAGTTAACATAATTTCTGGCTAAACCGGATGTCTGATTTGAAAATAAATATGTTGGTCGAATTCCCTATTTGCATTAACTTAAATGTGGAAAATTTAATTAAAATCTAAACAGCCGTATTAAAGATATCCAAATCGATCCATACATTTCCCTAACCCTGTATACTGTATGAGCGAACATCTTATAGTCAGCCGATGATAAGGACATCTAAATACGAGTACATTCCAATACTTAGCGTCAAGAAAATGTATCGAATTTCCTCTAGTGGCAAGGAAAAACTTAATATTGTAATAATAGAATGTAATAATAATTGTCGCCTAATAAATTTAAAAATAATGTAGTTGTATAAACAAATTTTAACTACAATCACATTACAATAGGAGTTTTATCCACATTTATGAAGCATATAAAGGGACCTATTATCCACTAGTGAAATAATGAAAAAATTTAGACTACAATGAATCTAATTTAATTTACTTGTTTAAATTAACATGAATATTAAGAGACATTTCGTTCTTCGCTTTTTCATATTTCACTCGATTCCGTTAATAGCAAGCAAAGTTGCAATCATTCTTGGAACCAATTGTGGATGTCTCCTCTTCTGAGCAACGACTTAAACTAGAAGAACCTTGCATTTTCCTTGGAATACCAAGTTTGTTAGATACGGAGAACTCTTCTACCCACCATGCCGCTTGATGGTTGCAAGATCAGCACCTTTATTAGCCAATAAAGTTGTTGAAATGCGTCTCATACAGTAGCCACTACAAGCTGCCGCGTTAGTCAAGTCTAAAAACGATGCTACTTTTGATGGATGATAAACAAATTTTAACTACAATCACATTACAATAGGAGTTTTATCCACATTTATGAAGCATATAAAGTGACCTATTATCCACTAGTGAACTAATGAAAAAATGTAGACTACAATGAATCTAATTTTTTACTTGTTTATATTAACATTAATATTAGGAGACATTTCGTTCTTCGCTTTTTCATATTTCACTTCGTTTCCGTTAATAGCAAGCAAAGTTGCAATCATTCTTAGAACCAATTATGGATGTCTCCTCTTCTGAGCAACGACTTAAACTAGAAGAACCTTGCATTTTCCTTGGAATACCAAGTTTGTTAGATACGGAGAACTCTTCTACCCACCATGCCGCTTGATGGTTGTAAGATCAGCACCTTTATTAGCTAATAAAGTTGTTGAAATGCGTCTCATACAGTGGCCACTACAAGCTTCCGCGTTAGCCAAGTTTAAAAACGATGCTACTTTTGATGGAACTTTTGCCAATGTGTTGATTACAACAGGACACTATTAGGACGCTGTGTGGTGAATGTTGTAGCTAGTGTACAACATCCAACTATTCCATATAACGCATATGAAATAGCAATAAAAGTTATAAATACAGTTGATGCGGAAACAGTAGTTAAAACCATTTACGAGAATATACACCAAATGCTTCGTTCGGACGACATGTACAAAGAAAAAATACTTTTATTTGTTGGCGACAGTGCTGCATATATGTTAAAAACAGGCAGACTATTAAAGAAAACATATCCTAATATGCTGCATATTACTTCTGTAGCACATGCTCTCAACAGAATTTGTGAATATATCAGAGACACCTTTCCGGAAGTTGATAAACTTGTAACCGTTTTTAAAAAAGGTTTCAGAAAAGCACCATTGAGAGTAGCTCTTTACAGGGAAATACTTCCATCTTTGTCACTGCCTTCCTCACCAGTAATAAATAAATGGGGAACATGGTTGGAACCTACTGGTTTTTATGCAGAGAATTTCGATAGTTTACAAAATTTCGTTCCATGTTTAAATGACGATGCTCGAAGTATTTCTGAGTGCAAGGAACTAATACAAATACCAAATTTAAAAAATCAGTTGTACTTTCTTCTCAGAAACACTTTGGAAATTTGCCGAAACTAATCACTTATTTGGAAAATCAAAAATCTCAAATTAAATGATGGATTAACCATATTAGAAGTGGCTATTAATAATTTGAAAAATATTCCAAGTGACTTCGGATGTGGCTTTCGGCAAAAGTTAGACGCAGTTATTAATAGAAATCCAGATTTAATATCATTGCGGCAATTGTGTATGGGGAGAATGCCTCAAAATCTAACTGCTAAATACGCTGAAATAAAAGAATATTTCCAGTATGCACCTATAACCAGTTGCGATGTAGAAAGGACGTTTTCTATCTACGAGAATGCATTTCAGTCAAAGAGATCAAATTTTATAGAAGAGAACCTTCAGAAAGTATTGCTAGTTAATATTAATACTCCTTTACTAAACTTGAACTACAAAATGAACAAATAAGAATGTATTTCGTATTTTATACATCACCACCCGTTTGTTTTCCAATTATAAATATAAAATTAAAAACTCTTTAAAAATGCAAATTTTCAATAGTACACCCGTGGGCGATGCGTCACCGGTCTCTCGTGTCTGGTCCCTAGTTATTATCTTAATTATCGAATGTTTTTTATCGCAAACTTTAGTCAAAAATTCTTCAATCTGCACTTTTTCCAAAACTGCAGCTACCAGTGAGCTTACTATATTTTCCAATATCTACCTTTTATAGACTTTTATAACAGCTTTCAGCATTGAATACTTCGACCACATGGGTGAAATTGCATATTTTTTTTCAAAGTTAAGAAATACGATAGCATGACTTCTTCATTTATTATCATTACCTGCCGCTTCTCTCTCCATTCGTTTAATTTGGCAAGCGGTTTTTCATAACGTTCTCTGGATTTCACAGACAATGATTGGAGAGTTGCTTCTTGAGCTTTCTCGTGAATTACAAAAGGACCACAATCACTTTCTTGCATGTTTCAAAATTTCATATTTTTTTATGTAAACAATAAATAACGACCATAACAACTAGTAAGTATGACACAGCCTGCTACATTTCATTTGATAAATACGAATACTTTTTAATTAATTTCGAATAATTCCATTCCATTAATGTAGTGATTGTGGATAAAACGTTGTACATGCGCGTTTTAGATGCATTTTATCCACTTAAGGAAATTAAACGCTCGAATTGGCGTTTTCGCGTTTAACCATTCTTGCGTCTATAAAATGCTATCTAAAGCACTTATACAGGGTTCCCCATATTGGACTACCCATTTTGAGATGCGATTTAAATCTAAACGAAGTATATGATTATTTTTTCTTTAGTAGGTCAAGTTCAGTAGGCTTCGGGATTACATTTTATCGAGTAGGCGTCTGTCTCAAACCAATCGAATAATTGCTAGATACAAATTCGCGTCGGTGTCATAAACGAAGTGTTACAATTTGTGTCAAATTTTATAAAATTTTTCAGTGGTATAGATTATTCAGTGCAACAACGTGTGTTTTCCGTGAAAATATACATTGGAATTAGCTCAGTAGAATAAGTTCGGCGTGCATTTCGACGGCAGTTTGGTGATAATAATAGTGGTAATCCACCAATGCGCAAACCAGTTATGGCATGGGTTTGTCAATGGCGTGAAAATGCTTCTGTGCAGAACATTAAAAAACTTGGACGTCCAAGAACGGTTCGTACGCTTGCAAATATTGGACGAGTGATATTTGCTTTCACGAGAAATCCTACCAGATCTGCTAATCGGCAATCACTTGCTCTACGAATATCCAAGGGAAATCTTTACAGAATCTTTCACAACGATTTAAAATTTCATCCGTACAAATACCAAATGGCACAGCACGTTAGCCATTGTGATAAGAAAGCAAGGTTAACATTTTGTCAATAATTTTTAAATTGGTATCGAGAATCAATATTGTGTATTGTGTATTGAAGTAAATTTTCATTTGGATGGCGTTGTTAACAAACAGAATTTTTAATATTGGGGAGCTGTAAATCCTCGCGAATTGTTTGGAAAGAATCTCATTAGTCCAAAAGTCGTTGTTTGGTGTGGTGTAGGTTCATTTGGTATCATTAGTCCTTAGTTTCTTGAGGGTTTCTTGAGAGTTTCTGTAATGGTCAATTCCGAGCGTTACATAAACATGTTACAAACGTTTCTCATTCCAGAACTGATTAGACGGAGATTGCTAAATGATGCTTTGTTATTCCAACAAGATGGAGCAACAGCTCACACAGCCGGAAACTTCATGAAGGTTCTGCGAGAATTTTTTAACGGCCGTATAATTTTGCGATTTGGAAATTGGCCTTGGCCACCTAGTCTCACGACTTAACGGCACCCGATTTTTTCTATGGCCCCGGGTATTTAAAGACAAAGGTCTATGCAAGTCGTCCTGCAACATTTGAGGAACTGAAAGACCGCATTTGAGAATAAATCACAGGAATAGATGGAGATTTGCTTCGCCGGGTGATGCATAATTTTGCATTCGGAATTAAAAATTGTAATCAAGTTGATGGAAGGCATTTAGAAAATATGATTTTTAAATAATGAAGAAAAGTTTAAGTTAATTATAAAACCAAGAGAATTACTTGTACATCAGTGTATTAAAAGATTTTTTTACTCTACTTAGAAGGATTTTATTCGAAATATAAAATGGGTAGTCTAATATGGGGAACCCTGTACAATAAATAACTATTGTTTATAATATGAAATAAACACACCTCTACAATTACGAGTAAAAAACTTTTCTCAAGAAACTAAACTCTTAAAGAAAAATAACTGAATAACAATTCCGAATAATTTTATTAAAGCAGATGTTCAAAAGCTAACTGAAAAGCGCAATATCCTAATATGCCAACAAAAATTCTGTGAACATTCGACAATGTCTGAGGTAATATGTTTCGCATGCAATGATCAATGTTCGTAGTTAAATTAGCGGTAGTACGAGCTTTGTTGTTTTGAAAACTGTGAATGCACGATCTTGTATAACCCCACAAGGGGGCTAAATTAGTCGACCTAGCAGGCCAGCGAATAGCATTCCAGCCAGTTATCAATCTGCAAATATACTGTTTAGATATTGTCGCACAATTCCTGTATTATGAGCAGGGCATCTATCCTGCTGAAACCAAACCTCATTTATGGAAATAACTAGTATGCTTTGCGCACAAGGTACGATATTACTTTGCAAATGAAGTAAATACCTTTGTCAGTTTAAATTTCCTTCAATGACATGGTCACCTAAAAGTCCTGTCCAAACAAAAATATTTTGCGGATATTGCGTTCATGCATGATAAATTATAGGTTTATTTTCCTTAGACCAACAAAGCACAATCACAGAATTATGAAGAGGGAAACTGTATTCATTAGTAAGTAATATATTGGATGTCCTTGAAACAAAAACACAACTTACGAAAAAAGGAAAGATTAAATTATATAGAATATCTAGAATATATACCCAAAATATTTTTCCAAAATTTTTTCTCATAAGTGAGAAAAAATAAAAGTATTTAAAGAAATGTTACGTCACTACGACTGAATATATCGTAAATATTATCGGAGACGATATTTTAAAGCTGACCCATAATATAGCCATTGTTCATCATGCTTTAAGTATCGTTCTGCTGTCGATCAGTTCGATACAACTTTTCAATTGAAGATAACAGATTGTAACTTAAATGACCATAAAGTACACATCTTGCATTCCTTTAATATATCAGCTCTAAAAATTAACAAGTATAAACTTTTAACTGTTAACTAAGGTTATCGAAGCCTTACCACAACAAAACTTATCGGCTTCATAAATATAAACATTGCCGCTTTTGAATATAATGGAGTATTCAGAATCCTATATTCATATTTTATATTTACTACAACAAAAACAAAAGACATTCGGGTAATTACGACAAAACGCGACTCTACAATAGATGCATTTCACTTGACAGCCGGTACGAAACTAATTCAAGTTGCGTTATCAACATAAGTTTAGCAGCCAGCGTTAGCAGTAAGACGGACCTCCCTCGCACTACTCTATTTCTGAATATATGAAATAAAGAGACAACGTATGAAAAATTAAAAAACGTAATTATATTGAATATAGAATATAAATACAAAATTCCCTCATAAGAGAGAAAAAACGAAGATATTTAGATAATTTTTGTTACGCCTGTGCTACTATATGTGACGAGTATATAATAAATAGTATCAGATACGATATCTTAAAGATCAGCGACAATAACAAAAAGAACAGTTTTGTTATTGTCGGTCTTGCTTTAAGTTTCGTCTAGTTGTCGATCGTTACACCTTCGATACGATTTACGTCTTCGATTAAAGATAGATTGTTACCAAAAAGGATGTTAAATGCCCGTGGAACACACATCTTACATGTTCTTTTAATACATCGTCTTTATAAAAATTTACACGAAAGTATAAATTTTTAACAGCCGACTTTCGTACTAGTGTCATCGAACCCTTACCGTGCAAAACTTATATACAATGTTACCTTCTAATTTCTAGTTTTTTAACATGACAATTGCAGCGTGTAAATTCAATAGCGGCATTCTGAATCCATATTAATATTTAATATTTCTACTTCTCATAACAAAACAAATGTTCACGTAATACACATGAAATAATCTCAGTTATATAACTCCACAAATTATTTATAGTATGATTTTTAAAATGGGTTTGTAAATTAAAGTAACACACATCTTAATTTTTAATAATTTACTTGAATGTATAAACAGCTGATTTTGTATGAGGTTATTGATCTTGGCATACAACAATGTTATAGTTTTTATAACATCGACAACTGTTACGTATGTAAACATACGCTGTAGGGTATGTCTGTGTATTACTTCAATAGAGGTATTTATTATTTATACACATTCTGAATATATTTTCACTTTTCAGGTTCAGTTTGTAAGTAGGTTAAAAAATCAAATGGCCTGTTAGGTCAATCGAAAGAAAACAGCACACGTTTGCAAAACTGTTCCTTAATTTGTAGAAAATAAATAACAAATTAACGTAAATCATCATACCAATATGGGCCATCTAACCATCAGGTAAACCTTGGCACGTCCAAAAAACCTAAACTTTCTAAGCCGCTTCAGTTTTATGTTACTGAATCCCATCGCACAATAGGAGACATTACCACACTTACTTTACACTATATTTTCACAAAATTGTTTATAAAAAGCAAAACTTATACTAAGAGTTATGTTTTAAATCATTAATTTTACTTATGTTTGGAAGAAGTAAAGTTTCTTTCGATGATATATCTAAACAAACCAAATGGTCTCATGTATGTACGTTTATTGAATTAGTATGATACAATATGGATGCAACAGATTACTATAAATATGAACTGAGGTTTATAGATGGATAGTTTGATAGTTTTAGTCAACAAATATTCTAATTTCGCATGTTTTTTTTTAAATAAAGAATCAGTTGATCTACTGACAACTTTATGTTTATATATTCGTTATTTGGTATCCGTTTTATAATACTATAATACTAAAATTGCTGTGGGGAAAACACAATGTTGATTTTTGAAATTTATACGCTTCAAAAGTGGCATTTATTCCGATCTAAGAAGTGACTATGATTTTTGTTTGAATAACATAACAACATTCAGTTAGTATCTGATCGAAGAAAGCTACATAAAAAATGCGTGAGAGCAATGTCTATCCCGAAACATGCATATACTAGCATTTCATTCTCATTATAAATCATCAGTACATAATATTCGATGACAGATATATATACTGCGTGGATATATACGAAACATATTAAACTTAATGCATATAAGAATAACTATTAAAATTTCATTTTACATCCAATTATTAATTCTCATTTGCATTAAATTCAACATGTTTCATATATATATATATATATATATACACGCAATATAGAAGTGGAAGTCATATCTGTCTCAGAATATCGTGTATTGATGATTTCTAATGAGAGCGAAATGCTAGTATATGCACGTTTCGGGATAAACCTGGCTTTCACGCAGTTTTTCATTTATCCTCACAACCAGAGAGGTTGACGTCGCGACGTGTTGCGTTCTACATTCTAGTACAAACTTAATTTGTCGGATTGTAGAAATTAACGTAACAAATTTGGCGACAATTGCATTTAAAATGAGATTTTAATAGCTATTAATTCTCATATGCATTAAGTTCTACGTAGTATTCGTTTTTTATTTAGGGTAGCAGATGGTCAGTTTGAATGTTCTGACTTATTTTTTGGCATTAATTTTCATGTTACGCATTACGTCCCGACAATTTTCTACATTTATATATCGTACGCCAAAAACGAATATTTTTTGAAGCAAAAATTAAATCAAATTGTCAAAAATACCAATAGTATATAATCTGAAATTAATTACTGGGAGCTTACGTTCTTTATATAGGTAAATTCATAGTAATTTATTTTTGATGTGAAACACCTAATGGCGCGCCACGGGGGAAAACTCGGCTCTTGAATGCCATCACGCGATGACCGCTCAGTCAGCGCTCCCCTCTCTTCGCCATACCGCTGGCTCTACCCTCTTTGTAACGCTCTAACCTGTGTGAATGCTGGCCCCCCTCTCCGCTATCCCAGCAAACTATCCATTAGGCGTTCGCCGATTTTACGTGTGTGTGTGTTAATCGGTGCGCGCTAGAGTCGCTTTACTTGTGTACACTGCGCGACATATAAAGCCCGTATAATTCTTATGAGCATAAAATCAGAGCTTTTTATTTGAGTAAACGCGACAAATATATTCATACTGTCCATAGGTTATACATACATTGCCAATACCTGTAAAACTTAAGTCAAATTTGACAATTCAAATAAGACATGTCAAATTTGATAAGCCTGACTTATATTGATAATATGTTAGTGTACGGGTTCGTTCTTTCGAGCATACAAAGTATTTCGAACCGAATATGAAACAACATTTTATTGATTTTAAATATGAGTGATATTGAAAGTAACAGTGATAGTGACAATCTGAATAATTCTTACACCATTGGAAATCGCTCGTGAAACTTATTAATAACATGAACATAAAATGCTCCCCAAGTCCGTAGGTATTAGGCGAATGCGTTGTTAGATAGTCAACATTTTTAATACAAAAAATTATAAAGAAAAAGTAAGTTACACATTACATAAGTAATCAATTTAGAACAAATACTTCGAAGTTTTGACATTTATCTAAGATAATGACAGATAATTGTTTGCTTTACTACGACGGGATTGTTCGCTTAAAATACAAAAAAAAACGCAGAGTTAATGAAAGTCATTCCAAAAATTTGCATAACGCCATACTAAAAATAAGCTTCAGACTAAGTCTGGGGAATCCCAAAATGTGATATACCAATTCGAAAATTTCTGGTCCATTATACCTACTTTAAAATCAATCCGGGGACACACTGTATATTTGACTAACATTTTACTTGACGTTTGTAATGTAAGCGCAGTGTAGGTAACGACATACAACTTCAGCTTCATAAACGACTTGATTACAAATTATCTCGATCGCTTGTTATTTCTCTATATAAATATGTAGTTCTACTTACTTTATCCAAATCTGTGACATATTATTGTCATTATTATTATTATTATTATTATTAAAAGGAATGGCCATCATACTAATGATTAGAATTACAGAAAAATGACATTTTTCGATAACAAAAGACAATCTTGCAACTTGTTTCATATTTTTAGATCAAACGTTTCTACTGAATAAACTTGTATCGATATTCCCAGAAATTGCCAATATCAGTAACTAATTGCCAATAAGTATCGAGTAAGTGTAGCATTTACTTTCTCAGAATTAAAAGGAATCCAATACCAAATTATTAAGTCAATAAAGTCCATGAAGTAAAAATATAGATAACTTATGGGAGTTTTATAAACCTGTTATCATTAATACTTTTTCCCAAAATTATTCATTTGGTGATAGCTCTCGGATTTGTCATATTGTTATTTTAATTTAATTTATTACTTCTTTTTTCAAAACTCGTATGTTTACTAAACCAATAAAGTAAAGAGATTTCAAGTACAGACAACACAAATTGCACACTTGTAGCAAGCTAAGTCCTACTTGATCAAATATACGGCTCAGTTTGTTACAGGTCTACAATTTGTGTTAGTTATTCGCAAACAGCAACACTGTTTGTGATACTGAAATAAAGGACATCATTTCAGTGTTGCTACACACATGCGCTTTAATATTAAATATTTCTCAGTTTAGTTTTTGAATGTCTTTGCAATATTCTTTATAATATTGAAATATTCTTCGTTTCCTCTCTTTATATAATTCTTATCAGATTGCCACTTGCTCTTCTGAAACAGCATTTATAAACTAATACATTTCTACTTTTTTATTTCACGGCTTCAAAGCTTAATATTTCTTACGCTTTATTTCACTCAAAACGTGCAAATTTCAGTTACATGTTTAACCAATTAATAATGAAAGCAATTTTATACGTTATGTTCTATGACCAAGTAGATTTCTTACTTACTTTCCACTTTTCAATAATATTATTCCCACACGAGATCTTGAGTGAAATTTTTATTCTTCTTTGTGCATCTGGTAACTTCCGCTGTCAAAGGTTAACGATTTTTTGTTCTTACATCTACTGGTGACCGTTAACTTTTACAATTTAGTTTATGATTAGGATAATGCCCGGTTCGTATTTTTACATTTAAATGTAAAAATAAATCCTATCCAAGTAGTTAGTTTTTTGGTAGTAATGTAAAATTCAGTGAGTAACAGAAACTAGATAATATACGAAGGGCTACCCAGAAATTCTCAAAATTTGAATGCGGCACACGAAGGAATGGTAGTATAGCTCTATACCGCTAGATGGTGTGAGCAACGTTTATACTAAATTAGCTTGTTAAACGGTACTTTGCTAGGTGGTGACAAACAGTTTTTGTGTCTACATTTGTTGAGTTGTGTTTGAGTTATTCTGCGACACTACAATGCCTGATGTGAAAGAGCAACGAACGTTCATAAAATTCTGATTCAAACTTGATAAAACGTCAGCGGAAACTCTGAAAATTCTTAAACAAGCGTTTGGTGGGGATTCTTTAGGCCAAACGCGAACTTATGAGTGGTACAACCGTTTTAAAAATGGAAGTGTGTCGGTTGATGATGGTGAGCGTTCCGGTCGTTCATCGACGGAAAACATATTCACAAAATGTGGTAAAAGTGTGTGATGCACTGGCACGAAGGAGAACAACCATGACATTTGTAAGATTGTCGGCTGGTCGTACAGAGTTTGTCGGCGTATTCCGTCCGGTGAACTCAATATGTAGCGTACTGCTGCAAAGTTTGTGCCAATGTTACTCAGCATTGAACAAAAACGGGACTGTGTTCGTTTGTGCACAGAGCTGAAGGAAACTGCTGAAAGGGATGCAAACTTCAGTACTAGAATCATTACTGGCGACGAATCATGGGTATACGGGTATGATTCCAAAACAAAGCAGTAATCATCACCGTGGAAGACGCCATCCTCACCACGATCGAAGAAAGCACGGCAAGTTCGAAGCAACGTCAAGTCGATGTTGATTTGCTTCTTTGACGCTGATGGATGGTGTCGTGCATAAAGAATTTCTCTCAACAGGTGAAACAGTTAATGGATGATTTTATTGCGATGATCTTCGGCGACTAAGAGAAAGCATTCAACGTAAGCAGTTTGCCAATTATCGCAACAATTCGTGGATTCTATACCATGACGATGCACTAACGCGCACGTCAGTTGTTGAAGTCTAGTTTGTAGCCTTATCGAAGATGGCAGTACTATCCCACTTCTCCTACTTCCCAGATCTTGCCCCTTGTGACTTCTTCCTGTTTTCGAAGTTGAAACTGAAGATCAAGGGGCGCCGTTTTGAGACGATTGAAGAGATCCAAACCAAATCGTAGGCAGTGTCGAACACGTTAACACACGAAGATTTCAAGTTCTGCTCCAAGTTATGGACAAGTCGCCGGAATCGGTATGGAGAGAGAGTACTTTTAAGGAGATTATAGTGAATAATGTGGTGATAGTGAATAAGAACAATTTATTGTGTTCTTTTTCACATTCCGGGAATTTCTCGGTAGCACCTCGTATACTAGATTCATGAATATGAACGATAAAATTAATTGACTATGAAATGGTCGACTTACTAGTACAGTGAATCGCCGCTATTCGCGCGGCCTGTATTTACGAATTCGCTTATTCGCGATTCTGTTTTTACAGGCATTTCTCCGTAGCATTTCTCCAAGCTCCGTATTCGCGGTGCAGTATGAGTAGTTTCCCTAAAGTTTCGGCATTTCCCTAATTCGTTTATTTGTTTAAAAGTTGACAAACCGTATTTGGCTCTTATACGCAATATGTATGCATGTACATCTATTTGTGTCGATTATATTCATACATACCAGTAGTTCATACATACATACGAGGGATGTACAGTATTTATTGCCCCTAATATATAAAACAATATTACATTTCAATATAGTCACCCTGCACTTGAAGACATTTATTCCAACTAAGTTCTAACATATTTACACTTTTTGAAAAAGCTCGATTTCTCGCTAACAAGAATTCTTCAACTGCTGTCATAACCTCATCATTGCTATTAAATTTTGTCTCGCGAAGACTTTCCTTTAGTTTTGGAAATAAATAAAAATCACTAGGAGCTAGGTGAGTATAGTGGATGGTCCATCAGCTCGAAACCTGCATTTTTAATTGCACTTAACGAAACAAAGCTCTTATGCACTGGAGCATTATTCTGATGAAACCACGCGCCAACTTTCCTCTTCTTTTTTCTTTGATGCAATCACGATGTTGATTAATTAGTAGCGTAATACTGGTCCGTGATTGTATGTCCTTGTTCCGGCTAATTAATTAATAAAATTCCCTTGGCATCACAGAAAATGGTGGCCAAAATTTTATCCGCCAAGGGTTGCACCCTAAACTTGCGTGGTGGTGGAAATTCTAGATGTCGCCACTCCTTGCTTTAGATTTTCGACTCGGGATCGAAGTGATGCACCCAGGCTTCATAAACGGTAACAATTTTAAATTCGCATCTGAAGTCGTGACTCTCTCTCTCGCTTTTGTTCGGGTGTCAACATTCGGGGTAACCATCTTGCCGACACCTTATGAAGTCCCAAATAATCATTGATTATTATTCTAATTGCACAGTTTGAAAAACCTGTTATCTCTGCTAAACGTCTACGAGTTAACCGACGATGCACAATGTTTGGGGCTTACCAGCATCTTTTGCATGTTCGCAAGTTGTTCTTCCACATCGAAATTTTCGAGACCCATTCTTCACCACCTGATATGAAGGCGCAGCATCCCCAAGTACACTAACCATATCTTCATAAATTTGTTGTGGCGCTAAACCATTCTTTTGCAGATATTTAATAACAGCGTGACTTTCGTTTTTCTCCATTTTTGAAAGTCTTTGAGCAGCTTCTATTTTAACTCAAGACAGCTTTTTAATAAATACCGCTACACGACTCAACTTTGGCACTTTGTTTGACAGATAAACAACGAATGAATGGTGTTGTTGTGTAATGTTTATTGCAACGCCTACTATACTAGGGACAGTAAATACTGTACATTCCTACATACCTATTATTTTTGTACCCGATATTCGCGAATTCGATGTTTTCATGGAACGCAACCTCCGAGAATAGCGGGTCCACTGTATTACAATCTGATAAAATGTTTGTAATTTATCTCATAAATGTTTTATATAATTTAATAAAATAATGAAACAGTTTCAGCTTAAATTTACATAGTAATACTTAGAATTTGCTGAATTTTATGAATCGGATTAATAATCACAATCACTGTTGGAATTTCGAAGAAATTCATGTTTCATATTACCAAATATATTGATTGTGATAGTTTGTTAAATGTACTTGCTTTATTTTTTTCCTTTTCATCGTTTGATTGTTAAATTGCTAATCAAATTCTGAGTTTATTTAGGTGTTTTGGCCTTAATAATTGTTTTCAATTATTCATTAACAAAAATTAATCAAATAAAAACCGTTATATTGCATGTGGGTACTTTTTTATATTTAACATTTCTTTTACCAGTCTTTTATTGTAGCTCTTTTTGGGTTTCTATTATTTCAGTTCAAATTTGACAAGACCGAAATAATAGAAACAGAAACAAACTACAATAAAATACTAACAAAAGAAATGTTCAATATAAAAAAGCGCCTAATATATAACAATAATAAAATAAATCATAGGAAAGTATATCTTAGTTAAATTTCGGAATTTTAAAATTTTTAAAAAAAATATTTGTTAGTAGTTTTTGACATTACAGAACAATATAGATTATAACTAGATTACATTTGATGTTTATTAGCGATTTATCTCACGTAACAGTTACATTAATAACTCTACTTTACTAATGCATTGCCCATCTTATACAGGGTGTTGCCTTAGGTATCCGACAAACTTACACAATGTGTCCTAGAGTTGATTATGAACAAAAAAGTTCATATACAATTTAGCTTAAATTTTTTTCGTTCATTAGATTTCGACAAAAGAAGAAAATTGTTTCAGTAATGTATTTAATCATGAAATTACATAACAAACTATTAAACTAATATTATAACAATTACTCGAAATGTTCGCCTCTTCTTTCTAAACATGTTACTAGTCTTTGGGCCATATTCTGTTTCCAGTTAATATCTATAAGCTCATTTCGTAAGGAATCTACACCTGCAACTATTCTTTTGATCAATTCCCCCCGAGTGTTTGGGTTACTGTTATAGTAAACACGATTTTTTAGACAACTCCAAAAGAAAAATTCAATGGCGAAAGGTCAGGAGAACGCGCAGGCTATAATACCTATCCACCGTAGAGGAAAATTTGTATTTAGAAAGTCCAATAACTTGCCTACTAAAATGCGGTTGATAAAACATGCCGACGCTCATGATACATATTTGTCATTTTGTAAAATGAGTGGCAACAACGAAGAGGCGAACATTTCGAGCAACTGCTATAATAATAGTTTATTAGTTTATTTAATTTCATGATTAAATGCATTACTGAAACAGTTTGTTTCCTTCTTTTATTGAAATCTAAAGAACAAAAAAGAAATTTATGTAAAGTGCATATGAGTTTTTTTGATCAGAATCACCTCTAGAACGCATTGTGTAAGATTGTCGGTTACCTCAGGGAACACCCTGTATATTAAATTTTATCTTATTTTACTCCACATGTATCCGACTACGTGAGAGCTGATGAATGAAATTATTGAATTAGCGCCTGCATTATAATGAATGAATCTATTGAGTCAGCGTCTGTAACTTGTGTTTCGTCAACTAAGCTGACATCTTCGGTAGAAAGAATTAACAGTGTTGAACATGGATACAGTATAGTTGACACGCAAAGATCGCGAAACACTTTATTAGACGTCTACGCTATACTAAGTGTTAGCTTTACTGCGCCCATGTTGAACACTGTTATTTCTTTCTACTGAAGATGACAAAGTAGTTGCCGAAATACGTATATAAAATACGAATATCTATTTAGTAAGGTATTTTACGTAGAGAAAACATTAGAAAATTCTGTTCCAATTTAACAAAAAAGTTTTAAAAGAAGAGTTGTTTAATCAAAAATACTTTAAAAAGCTAATTTTTCATAATTTATTAGTGAGTAATTAGTAATTATGCATTATTCGGAAAATTAAAAGTTTGGTTAAGGTCCAGTTTATCATTCAATAAATAGTCTGAATATTTGCGTTTGTTAATCTCTAAAGACTTTTACAAATTTAATTAATGAAAAAAAGATTTGTTAGAATCTTTAGAGATTAACAAACGTAAATGTTCAGACTATTTATTAAACGATAAAATGGACCTTAATACCTTGCCATTGTTAAATTTATATTAGTTATGGGGACAGATTTTCCCTAATCTAACAATCACCCCATTCTAAGTATTTTGGCAATTAACTAGTTATGATAATAATAGATACCATTAGGTTTTCAAATTGTATTTATTGTAAAACTAAGTTTTAGGAATTTGTGTTTGTTATATATAAGAATTGAAAGGTTGTAGGTTGTTAGCTAATGTCATATCTCTTTTTTAGGGAGCTATTTTGTAGTGAAACTGCTGTTGTGGTTTTCTAAATATAGTGTAAGTCTAAACAGATTAATCGTTTGTTTCATTTCTAAGACGACTAAGACGGTGAGAGTGAACTTTTATAAACCAACGGAAGCAATAACTGCGAAATGTGACAAAAATGTTAAATTCCTGGGAATACATCTGGACTCGAATCTGAATTGGAATATTCAGGTTGACACTGTGATTGGTAAAGTTAATAGAGGTTACTATGCCATTCTGAAATTAAAGAGCTGTTTGGATAGGGGAGGACTGTTGGGCATGTATTATGCAATGGTTTACCCTCACCTGGCTTATAATATTGTAGTGTGGGGAAGGGCAAACGATTTTAATAGACTTTTCATTGTGCAGAAAAGAGTAATTCGATTAATTTGTGACATTAAGAATAGAAATACATGCAAGAATGTTTTTCGGGAACATGGTATCCTCACATTGCCGAGTATATACCTATATAAGTGTGCTGTGTTTGCATATGAGAATAAGCATTTATTTCCGATTAATGCCCAAACTCATGACTATAATACGCGAAATGGAGAGTCCTTCCGGATACCCCTCCACAGAACGACAGCATATGAAAGATCTCCTTACTATGCCTGTGTTAGCATATTCAACCGTTTGGCGAGGGCTATAAGGATTAGTAGTACGACCAGGAATTTTAAATATAACTTAAAGTGTTTTGTTATTAATGAATGTTTGTATAGTGTTCAAGAGTACTATCATACGTAGGAATGTTTTCATGTAATTTTAATTTTAACAGTGTAAGGTACATATTTTGATGACGAAACCTATTTCATAATGCTGTGATCTTCAGGTTAATAAAGATTATTATTATTATTATTATTATTATTATTATTATTTCAAGAAGAAAATCGATGTACATCAAATAAAGACCGACTCAACCCGAAAATTTAGATTGGATTAATAATTAGTTTATTTAATTCCATTTAGGTGTTGCATTGATTATTACTTTTTCAGAAACAATAGTTATGTTTGAGGAATGTAGATATTTATACTCGTGCCTTAAATAATGAAAATAGAATATACATAATATATTATTAAATAATAGAAACTAGAATAAAATAGTATAATAAGCAGCTGGTATAAATTGAATTACACAATTTTGAAACGATGCTTACGTTTTAAAAAATATTATATTATAAAAACAATTTCCAAAAGTACATTTTTGATCATTTATTTGGCAATTTTTGCTTCGGGAAATTTAAAGGCTTGTGTCCTAGAGTTAAAAAATATGTTCTTGGAAAATATTTGAACTAGTTTAACTTGTTTCGTGTATATTACAAAATTGGGATATAATTTTTATATTTTGCGCGCGCTAAAATATGTTTTTACTCATTAAAAAATTTATAATTAAATTCGCAAAATACAATCGAGGAAACAAAATAATTGTTTAAGGAAAATGAATAAAATATAAACTTTTATTTTCTGTTGCTCATATTGTATACATACTATTTTTAAAACGCACAAATTCATGAAGTTTCACATTAAAACTTTGTTTTAAACGCGCGCAATTTTCCAAGTTGAAAAAATGATCGCCGCGATACCAAAGAACGATTCGAAAAGTGAAATGAAAATATTCTTTCATCTAAATACTGAAAGAAACGCGAACGAATCAAGACGCGCGATATCCAGATACCAATTCGCTCAACCAAAACATTCCGACTACTACGGTGATGCGTGTTTAACTGAAGGGGATGCTGTGTGTACCGTGAAGCTTTCCCCCAACGGCGCAAGCGACATCTCTCTCAAAATCGCACCTGTCATATCTCCGAACGTGAAACTACGTTCCATACCCGGTGCCGGATTTCTTCCATCTCTCATTGTTTCGCCGGATTAAACTCGTCGAAACGCGTTAAAACTGACTGTACGGCGGATGTACGGATTTACGGTGGAGGTGCGGGGATATTTGGAAACAGTTCAAATCATTCCGGCGAGGGCGAAGGGTCGATTGTGTTTTGTTTTGTCTGGACCCGTCGAAGGATTCGTGGGGATTTGGGGAGTTAATGCCGATAAATGAAGACGCTTATTTGATGTTAGTTTTAATATAAGTCCTAAGTAATAAGTTTCTGTATTATTGCTGCCGGAAATTAGTTTTCGTGAGTTCAAGAAAGTATAGAATCGTCAGTTTACTTAAGAACAGTGATAAAAGTTTAATTCTTACATCTTTTACGACACAATATGTTAGATTTACTGAATAATTTGTAATGTTTGAACCTATTTAAGAATATTATTATGGAAATACGCGAAGCGGTAATAAAACGCGAAGTAATTACATAATTGAAAGAGAAGAAATTGTGTAATATAATATGTAAATTAGGTGGATGGACGGATTTCGGCAATCAATCATAGGCAAAAGATTAGAGATCCAACACTTCAAACAAATCTAAATAATCTAACTAAATAAATTAAAATTATAACCTAAGATATTAAACGAGATGCGATGGGGTGATAATATAGCGGTATCACCAACATATTGCCGTGATTCTTACTAAACGAGATAAATTTAAAAATAATATAGAGCGAAACATCAGTGAAAAATTTAAAATTGGTCAATTTTGAATGTTTATTACATATAGAGATTCTCTATTATTTTCTGTAATGGGTTTAAAAATGCAACAAAAGAGATCGTAAATTAGGTGGATGGACGGATTTCGGTAACCAATCATAGGCAAAAGATTAGAGATCCAACACTTCAAACAAATCTAAATAAATTAAAATTATAACCTAAGATATTAAACGAGATGCGATGGGGTAATAATATAGCGGTATCACCAACATATTGCCGTGATTCTTACTAAACGAGATAAATTTAAAAATAATATAGAGCTGAAACATCAGTGAAAAATTTAAAATGGGTCAATTTTGAATGTTTATTACATATAGAGATTCTCTATTATTTTCTGTAATGGGTTTAAAAATGCAACAAAAGAGATCGTAAATTAGGTGGATGGACGGATTTCGGCAACCAATCATAGGCAAAAGATTAGAGATCCAACACTTCAAACAAATCTAAATAATCTAACTAAATAAATTAAAATTATAACCTAAGATATTAAACGAGATGCGATGGGGTGATAATATAGCGGTATCACCAACATATTGCCGTGATTCTTACTAAACGAGATAAATTTAAAAATAATATAGAGCTGAAACATCAGTGAAAAATTTAAAATGGGTCAATTTTGAATGTTTATTACATATAGAGATTCGAAACATACTTGAGTGGGTAAAACCTCACTAAATTTGTATAATACAAAAGTATTTTTATTTTTAATAATACAAAAAAATATTATTAAAAATGGGGTGTGAAGAACACAATACAAGTTCATTTATGTTTTTTTTTAATGTATCTTCTCCAAAGACGTAGATACGTATTTCACATTTCTACATGTTCGTCGGTACGCCCCTGTTGGAGAAGAGACACATTCAAAACAAACATAACTACGTTACTATCTAGCCCAAATTATTCAGACAGAGCGTGAAGGAATATTCAACGCTATCTACATAATAACAGCCGAAGTAGACGTGTTTCTTATAGTCGGTAACCACCGTATCTATAGAAAACTGTATTCTCGTGTCTTCACTACTTGTCGGCGTGAGCCGAATGTGTATATAACAACATAATTTGAAACATACTTGAGTGGGTAAAACCTGACTAAATTTGTATAATACAAAAGTATTTTCATTTTTAATAAGATAAAAAAATATCATTAAAAATGGGGTGTGAAGAACACAATACAAGTTCATTTATGTTTTTTTTTGAATGTATCTTCTCCAAAGACGTAGATACGTATTTCACATTTCTACATGTTCGTCGGTACGCCCCTGTTGGAGAAGAGACACATTCAAAACAAACATAACTACGTTACTATCTAGCCGAAATTATTCAGACAGAGCGTGAAGGAATATTCAACGCTATCTACATAATAACAAAAATTCTTTCAATGGAGACTGTGGTTAAATAATAATTTAAAAAGGTATATAACCCCTTACCACAAATTGATAGTCGTATCCTAAATACGTATTTCGACAACTAAGTTGTCATCATCCGTAGGTAAAAACTACTAATTAAAGTCACACGGGGCACAATAAAGTAAGATAAACGCTTACGCACAACTACTATACACTGCAACCCTGTAAAGACTGACTCTTTACAGGGTTTACAGAGTCTTTACAGGGTTGCAGTGTATAGTAGTTGTGCGTAAGCGTTTATCTTACTTTATTGTGCCCCGTGTGACTTTAATTAGTAGTTTTTACCTACTGATGATGACAACTTAGTTGTCGAAATACGTATTTAGGATACGACTATCAATTTGTGGTAAGGGGTTATATACCTTTTTAAATTACATAATAACAGCCGAAGTAAACGTGTTTCTTATAGTCGGTAACCACCGTATCTATAAAAAACTGTATTCTCGTGTCTTCATTACTTGTCGGCGTGAGCCGAATGTGTATATAACAACATAATTTGAAACATACTTGAGTGGGTAAAACCTGACTAAATTTGTATAATACAAAAGTATTTTTATTTTTAATAAGATAAAAAAATATCATTAAAAATGGGGTGTGAAGAACACAATACAAGTTCATTTATGTTTTTTTTGAAT
The DNA here is from genome assembly GCA_935421215.2 of Melolontha melolontha. Taxonomy (NCBI): domain Eukaryota; kingdom Metazoa; phylum Arthropoda; class Insecta; order Coleoptera; family Scarabaeidae; genus Melolontha; species Melolontha melolontha. The sequence goes on along the minus strand of OW285243.1, from coordinate 75,428,826 downwards.
GTATCTTCTCCAAAGACGTAGATACGTATTTCACATTTCTACATGTTCGTCGGTACGCCCCTGTTGGAGAAGAGACACATTCAAAACAAACATAACTACGTTACTATCTAGCCGAAATTATTCAGACAGAGCGTGAAGGAATATTCAACGCTATCTACATAATAACAGCCGAAGTAGACGTGTTTCTTATAGTCGGTAACCACCGTATCTATAAAACCGTACCGACGAACATGTAGAAATGTGAAATATGTATCTACGTCTTTGGAGAAGATACATTCAAAAAAACATAAATGAACTTGTATTGTGTTCTTCACACCCCATTTTTAATAATATTTTTTTATATTATTAAAAATAAAAATACTTTTGTATTATATAGAGATTCTTTATTATTTTCTGTAATGGGTTTAAAAATGCAACAAAAGAGATCGTGTGACATTGATCGTGTCACACATGATGAGACGCTGGACGGAAGATAGAAGAGGATAGTCAATTAATTAGTAAGAGAACAAAGATACGGTCGTGAACATGGAACACTTTAACGTGAAAGATAAAGAAGGGATAGAGCTGGACATAAGAGAAGGATAGAATAAGTAAAAATACTTCTTAACTGATTTTAATTTCGTTTTGTAAAACTTTAAAAATTGAAATAAAAACAAGTTTTAAAATAGAAAACACTATTTAATAGTAAATATTAAGAAACTTAAATGAATATAAGAACAAGAGTTTTTAAATATGGAATATAATTTAGAACAGAGAACTTACATTTAAAAAAGAATTGACGTCACCAGTCATATATATAGGAAATTATTTCAAAAAGGAGGTACTTGCTTGAAATCTATTGAAGGCAGTGGTTAGATATTTCAGTAGAATGTATTAAAGGTATTCAAAACTTTGAAGTTCATAAATGAAAATTTTAAAATTACTTATTTTATATGGATATTTGATTGATCGTGTATTTATTCTAATTTCTGTTTTATAACGGAAGAAATAACACAGGCGTAAATCGCAAGTAGAGTAAGGAATCACCAGCATTTAAAGATATCTGGGTTTTACACTCGTAATCAAAATCTTCATTAAATAATTTCAAATTTCAATTTCTTATTGATATATTCTTATCAATAAGAAAACTGACTCAACCTACTCTAATCATTTAATAGAGAATGAGCACGAATTTAATTTACAATTCGATATCATACATGTAGAAAATAAAGGTAGAAAACTAAATTGTTTAGAGTCTTTAGAAATTAATAAACTTAAAAACTCAGAAATATTACTAAACGATAAATTAGACTTGAATTCATCCCCACTGTTAAATCTGTTCACCCATTGAAATATTGTTTCTTAGTTGCTTATACTATATTTTTATACTTAAACCTCACACAAGTAGGACATGGTATATTTTTTTAAAAAGCAAAATATAAATGTAATAGTTCCTAGAATTTTAACTTGGGTCAACTACCTGATTAACGCTGTATCTTGTATGTATCTTTAGTCTTAAGTTGAATTTGAAGAAGCTACTGTGTTAGCGAAACAGCTGTCATTATTTTATTAATAAAGTGTAAATCTAAAACATCTTATGTGTGTTTTATTTATTTGTGTTCTGTCATACTTTGGTATTTTGTAGAGTATTACAATCACTGGTCTAAGATGATACAGAGGTGTATTTTGAAGATTTATTAAAATCAAACAAAGGCCTTCAAAGTCATATTTTTAGATATCTAGATATGTGTATATATTGATTAGACATAAAGATGAAACATGATATGTTTCACATTAAAAGGAAAATATAATTGACAACATTTATTACGTTAAAAATCAAGTATATTTTTTCAATCTATGAACAATAAATGTATTAAATTCAATATTCTATCGTATTATTTGTCTCCTTTTTTTACATTGGATGCTAAGCCTAGTTGCAAAGAACTCCTTTTGAAAACAAACACCCTTAGAATATTTTTAAGAGTCTAAACTATAAATATGTGTGTGTGACCATTCATGTTTGATAATTGCAGCCCATTTTGGAAATCAAAGTACACAGCAATATGTAGCAAGTGTAATCGATATTGGTTGGGTCCAGAACACTTTCCTGGGGTAAGCCAGCAAATATGATCTGGAGATTTGTGTATTCATCCTGGTGCTGAAAAAAAAGTCTATTCTCCAAATAGAATTTCATTTAGGTACATAGTGCTATGGGCTTTTCCCCGAGAATATTTTGAAAAGTTTTATTATTTATCGTTGTACAATTATTTTGGATGCCAGTGTATAATTTTTGAAATTTATTATTTATGAACGTATTTTTATTTTGAACTGATATTTATTTTTGACTAGTGTAGTTGAAGCACGCCGGATTTGCTGTATCCGTATTCAGGCACTAATGTACTCTGAAGTTAGAAGGTCGTGTTTTCGAGAAGATAAATTTTTTTATCTTTGTTTATTAACTTCGTGATTTGATTTAATTTGTGATGGTGTTTGATTTCAATACCGATTTATTTACGAGTGTGTAGAACTCATAATTGTTTAATTTTTATGCTTTCTAACTCAGGTGTCTCGTAAAAAATAAATATTTTTTTCATTTACGTAAGTAGATTATTTAAAAGATATTTTTATAATTTCAAAGTGTTAATACTGTATTTTCTTATGTATTATTATTTTCGTATTGATATATAATCTTAGTTATTTGAAATAAATGACAAAGAAGGTTTTTAAAGATTCTAGTTAAAAAAATTCTGCTAACGATAAAATTTTATACGTTGGTATATCAAGAGCATTTTTTTCATGTGGTTTGCACATGCGTTTAGAGTTAGTTCGGGCTGTCATATTAGGTTGTTTACTTTGTTTATTGAGGGAGAAATTAAAAAGTTTCTTTGGAAGTTATTAGTCTTAATTTTGCTCGGTTGTCACTAAGGAAGCTTTTTATTACATGCTACGGTCATTTTTATATAATATTCTTACTTTAATAATATTGTTTAATGACGCAATATTAATCTTTATACTTCATAAAGATATACTTCTTTTTTGATTTTTTTTTATTGTTGTATTAAAGTTTCATTTTAAGTTTATTGTGTTTTTTTATTTAACATTACTTCAAGAAGTTTACAAGTAACTTAAAGCAATTTAATTAAAACATTTGTTAAAACCCTTTTACTGGCGCTATATAAATTTGTAGAAGAGAAAAACCACGTTTTCCAATTGGAACCCTGAGGGAAAGCAGTCTCATCTGGAAAATATACCGATTGAATATCCAATCTGGACAGATTGGTTGTGAATTGTGAATAAGCAAATTACAAAATCACAATTCATAGCAATATGTTTCTTAAGTTTATATAACAGAACTCTATGACAAATTATATTATATGCCTGTGTGAAGCCTAGAAACACCGCAGAACAGTACCTCTTTCTATCCAAATCGCCATCTATTTTGTTTATCGAGGCATCTGCCCGATTGTCCCATACTTACTTCGAAACAAAGTGATACTTTTGAACTAGATTCCCTGATTATACTGCTAGTAAGTTAAAAGGACAACAAAAGGTGTCCTTAAGGAAGAGTACTGCCACCGCTACTATAGAGTCTAGTAGTAGATAATCTCATTAGGTTATTAAATGACCAGGGACTATGGACCCAGGGGTTTGCCAATGACATTGTCATTGTATCCTAGGGGTACTTCTCAGGGACAGTGAGAAACGTTCTACGAATTGTGGACAGATGGTGCTTTGAGGAGGGATGGATTGTCAATATACAAAAAAGCAAGTTGGTAGCTTTTACCAAAACGAGAAAACCAAATGATTTTAGCAGCGGAAGACTGTTTGGACAAGAGTTAGAACTAACCAATGAAGTGAAGTATTTAGGCACAACACTTGATGCGAAACTGAATTGGGACAGACACCTAGTCACCGTGACAAACAGGGCGACACAGCTCTTTTGGAGATGTAGAAGAGCTGTTGGCAAGACCTATGGACGACTAAAACCAAGTGTGGTACACTGGTTGTATTCAGTAGTAGTAAGATCAATGACTATCTATGGGGAAGTTGTTTGGTGGAGGAGGACGGAGATGCCATCGGCGGTGGAGCTACTTATGACTTTCCAGTGACAGGCTCTGTTGGGAATCACGGGGGCTAAGAAACAACACGGGAACCGCGGTTCCCTTCGCTGGAACTATTTGCGTGAGGCTGAATGCCAATGGCTTATGGCATCCTAATGAGGTTGAAAGAGGCCATACTGGGAGGGCCGTATTACAAATGCCGGCGGACAGTATAGCACCTGAGATTATGTTTACAGCTAAGCTGAACATGTCTATACCAACCAGGGAACAGGAAGAAAATCGCTAGAGCGAATGGGTTCTGGCACTTGGTACACCGAGGGATCGTTATTAGAAGCTGAACTATTATTTTCGGGAATTACCTCTAGAAAATTTTTCAAATTGTGTGGGGTCTAGTGGTTATCACGTTTGGCTGTGGACTACATGATTTTATTTTTTTTGTTTTCATGTTTTATTATGTGTGTTCGAGATTTCGAATTTTAACCGTATTTTGCTCATTTATAAGATCTTTTTGGGAGTTTGTTGTGGTCTGAAATCCACAGCTTGACATCTTCTTGTCCACCACTATTATTTCTTTAAAGACTTAAACTCATGAAGTATATTCACTTTTTTCTGTCCTATCGGGGCATTTTACAATAAACCAGTAATATTTTATGTAGGGTCAAGTCTACATTTCTACGACATCACTATTCGGTGGTTGTAAGATACTGGTCCCGTGAAAATCAGCACATTAACGTGCCCGTGAGCATGCATTTTCTATAATTTTATTATTAGTCCATTTTTGATTGAAGGTACGTGAATTGCATAATAGTTATTTACGAACCAAGTGCGTGAAATCATATTTCGCGAATGAGTGACCAGTTTAAAGCGCGAGCCGTAGGCGAGCGCTTTATGGACACGAATTCGCGAAATGTTTCACGCACGAAGTTTGTACAATATTTTTTGTACGAGAACTATAATAATAATACTTATTGTTAAATACGTTATCGTTTATGACACACTACTAATCCCTTGATATTAATTAAAAAAATTAGAGTTGGCAGTATTGATTATTTGAAGTGACATTTAATTTAAAATTATCAAATTCAAAAAATTCCATACAAAATAAAAACCTCACCAACAACATGAATTCTGATAATGAAATGCAATGTACACCGCTTGAAATTCGCGAAGCTGCCAATATTGCAGTGAATAATTTATTACCCATAAAATCAAAAAACATATACAAAAGCACTTATACTAAATTCGTAACTTGGGCTAGATCTAAAAATATACAAAAATACTCCGAAAATTGTTTATTAGTTTATTTTCAAAATTTACAATCAAATAAATCATTATGGTCCACTTATTCCATGTTAAAATCATGCTTAATAATATATGATAATACGGATATATCTAAATATGCAAAACTCATAGCGTATTTAAAACAGATAACGAAACAACATCAGCCTAAAAAATCAGCAGTATTAACCGAAGAACAAATTACTAAATTTATTGTTGAAGCACCAAATTCTTTGTTTCTATTAATGAAGGTAAAGTCATTTCGATATATTTAAATTCCATACACTATTTGTATTTATAGGCTGTATTAATATTGGGTATTTCTGGAGCGTGTCGACGTGAAGAACTTTGCAAAATGTCATTGCGAGACATAGAATTTAAATCGAATTTAATTATCGTAACAATTCCAGAAACTAAAACAGGTAACAGCTGTACATTTGCAATCATTAAGCCCGAATGGATTGCATTAATTCGGCAATATGCAAATTTAAGACCGGACAGCCAGCAGCGATTCTTTTTAACATATCGCAATGGCAAGTGTGTTTGTTCACCTGTTGGTCTTAATACAATTGGCAAAATTCCAATGCGAATAGCTGAGTACCTTCAGCTTGATAGAGCAAGTAACTTCACAGGTCACTGTTTTCGAAGGAGTTCAGCGACATTGTTGGCAAACCAAGGAAGTGACTTGCTTTCAATTAAAAGGCATGGTGGATGGAAATCATCTACGGCTGCAGAAGGATATATCGAAAATTCTCTGCATAGTAGAATTAGCTAAAACAATGACCCCGTTAGAGATATCGACTCCGCCTGCAACTTGTTCGACATCTGAAATACAAGATATATGTAATAATACAATCAACGTTACTCTACCTTCGCAATCAAGATCAATTCGAACAAACCAGTTAATCCCTGGGGTATCAATCTCTGGTTGTCAAAATTGCCCAATCAAAATTTTTAATAATTGTTCCGTTTCAATTTCTGAAAAGAATGAATAATGGTAATTTATATAATATTTGTTGTTGTTCTGACATTGAATTACATACTTTCCAAATATAACAATTTCTATTTCATTTCCTTTTATTTTCATAGAAAAACAACGAACTGGGTAGCATATTATTAAGGTTAGGGATTTATGATTTTAAAATGTCACTAAATTAATCAAGTTCCAGGAAGTACCAACTTTACTTTTACGCACTCGTGTTTAAAGTGACTTTTTACGCACGCAAATCGAATCGTGAAATGACAGGTTTTGATAAGCGAGTATAAAAAAATATTTATACTTACTTCGTAATCAAATTATTTCAACTATTCAAAGGCTACCTGTTAATTTTAATGAAATTTAGTACTAGTAGATAGAATATGAAGTAAATTTTATAATCTTAGATTGCCCAGAAAAGTAAGTATTTATTTGAGAAAAAGCAAATTAGGAAAAAAAATTTAGTTTCATAAAATAATTAATAAATAAATAATTTTTTGAATTCGAGAATGATTATCTATTTCGATTTATTTTTACTAACTAATCTTAGCTTTTTACGCAACCAATTAAAAACCTATTTTCAATTAAAAAAATTAAGTGCCACTTAGTACGTCCGCAGAGAATATATGCGATATAGCCCTAATATAAGTCAAGTAGGTTGCTGCGTTAGTAGTGCATCGTCCAGTAGCAAATAGATAATGCGCTTCCCCCACTTAATACGCCTCTTAACTCCTCTTATAAATAAATCAAGCCAATAGTATATGGATTAATTCCATATATAACTTCTATAGTGTCCAGTAATGCATTTCCCTACTCTGGTATATAATACAACCACTTCTGTTGCCTTACCAGGCTTAGAAATTATGACTACTCTACTTTCATTCACTTAGTGCTATAATATAAGGATTTCAAAACGTAATTGACGTTTTGAAATTCTTATATCCACTACGGTACATTAAAAAGTCCTTATTTTCACATTATGCAGCTGTTTTAACTCTACCATTCGATGTCTACTCTTTATTATCAAAGCAGCTTATTTCATAATTAGTGCTTCTAATTTATAAAAAGAGATGTGAATACGAGAAGAAATTTGCAAGAAATAATAAATCCAAGTTTATTAGAGTATAATTCAAATTAGTGAAATGGTAAAAATATTTATTGCACAACTGAGTGATCCCCGAGGTGTGAGTTGCAACCCTCAAGGGGAAGTCGTAATCTAACCTAGTGGATCGCGAGAGAGTTTTTAAAATAAAATAAATAATGACTTGTTAACGGCGTATTTATTCTATATTTGGGATCAAAGCTTAGCATCGTTAAAGTGAAACAAAATCAAATGTTACTGCTACATAATAAAAAAAGCAATTAGGTAAATAGATTTTTTGCTGAAGAGACATCATTTTCAAATTCCTGTCGATTTCACGGTTGTATTTTATTATCTTTTATAATTACAATGGTAATTATAAAGGACAAACTCAAAGAAATACATTAGAGAACATATTGCTATGAATAGTGGTTTGTAGATTTAATACGCCACCATCCACAACTAGTTTTCCCAACTAGGTTTCTCAGCCGGTGGATTTTCAAATATGAGACTTCTAACTTCTCGGGTTCCAATAAGGAAAGTCGTGTCTGTGGATAATACTAGGCGCCAGTGAAAAGTTCACACAAATTTATTTACTTATTTTATATATATTGAGCTTCAACAACAATATTGGTATGTAAAATAAAACAATCGCAGGATAAAATTTAAACTGAATATTTAATACAAAAATAAAAAAAGAAAAAAAAATCTATCTTTACAAAGTCTAAAGATTCTGTATTACACAAAATACATGAGGTAGAAATATTCACTGTAATATTGACAGCTAAATGAATGAAAAAATTTCCTCTTAATGACTCCGATGAAACTTATCTAAAAATAATAAAGTTTATTTTTAATTTCTCCCCAGAGAACCACACTGTATAATCAAATCCTGAAACACGTTATAAATTACACATGCGCAATAAACATGTACAAAAAACCCTGGCTCCTCTCGAATAAATCCTAATTACTATAATTTTAACATAGAATTTTAATAGTAAGCTTTATTATTTATATTTCTAATAATAAATCTCTTAAATAACAATCTTGGATACAATAGAAATATTCTTCTAATTTTAATTAATTTAATTAATTTTATGACATCATAAAAAATATCTACTTACAAAAACTATTTAATGTGGAGACGAAGAACAAAGAAGGTGCTTATACAATTCAAACATCAAATAACTTACGAGAATTTAACTTAACAACTCTCTAATACATCAATCAAACATTTTATCAATAAAAAAACCGAATTAATTATATAATTAATTATATCACACCAAGCTACCTTCTAGTATGAGCTATTCAATTTGTCTCCCTGAATTTACATAGGCCTCTCGATCAGATCGACCTCGAATAACTAGTTTTTATCACACGTTAAGCAAAACCTAAGCATTCTTTATTAAAATTAAGAGTATCTAAACATTGACAACTTGAAAACTTCAAAGTGTCAACAACTGTCATTTAAAATAAAATTAAGGTTAAATGCGTAACAACTGTCAACGACATGACAGTTGACAGAAATCTCGGAACTTTTCGAATGTAATTTGAATTTTCCGCTTAAGAAATTAATTCGTTGTGAAAAATAAGATCTTGTATCAACCACTGGCGTTATGGCATTTATATTGGCCTCGGTTGACATTCACCCCTCGGGCCAGAGGCCCTCGGGCTGAATTAACATCGACCTCGGAGCAATATAATACCCATAACGCCCTTGGTGCATAAATAACTATTACTAACTGAACTAAACCATAAAACTTTTTTGTTACCTATGAAAAAATCGATCCTGTCTTAAACTGATTCTATTTGTTTCGAGAATAAAGATTTGAAAATGAATTTTCGCTAATTTCAGTTGTCAATAATAGAAAATTTTGTTGCAATATTTATTGTTCGTTACAGTCAAAAGTCACAATTAACGCAAAATATTAAAACAAAAGTTTATACAAATGCAATTAATCACATCGCAACCAAAAACTTTCACAGAAGGTTATGTAAGGCTTTTGTTGTTGTCAATATTAATTTATCGAAACTAATAAATCCAGTTTTGCGAAATTTCGTGGCCAAATCTACCAACATAATTATTCCACACTCATTCACATTAAGCAAATATCACTTGTCTAAATGTCATGGACCACCGATATATTAAATCGTTGTATTAAATGTTACACATATGAAGTAAGCGTCTCGTTCTCAGTCTGACGTAAAAAAAGGTTTTGAACATTTTATAATTTTTATTTTTCAAGATAATTTCAAATAATTACAATGCATTTATTACAATGATTAATTAATAATTCTATACCCTCGAAAAATAATCTAAAGTTTTCTTTAAAAAAATTTAAATTAATGAAACATAGCCAAGTGTTTTATTCTCAATATTTAATAAGTTAGTTACTAAAATGTTTCATCAAGAAGTGTCTGCAACATCAATTAATGATATTCAAAATTTTATATTAAGACTGATTGCAATACAATATCGTTTCGAAAATGACGTCCCCTAAGATTTTTAAAATAGGAAAACAGACACATACTATATTCTAATGGCAGGCTGAGAAATTGTAGCAGTGTGAAATAACATCTTTAGACAATTTTCCTCGACATTTTCAGGAACATTGTCCCTCAATTTATGCGACAAGCATAATATATGCTGTTGACGTTGTATTGCGATCTCTAAAGTAAATCAGTAAAATGTTTCTAGAATCATAAAATATTAATGATTACGTCCTAGTCAGTTAATTGAAGCGGCAGCGCTATGAAAGATTGCATTTAAAAGTTTGAAACTGAAGAAATTATCAGCAATGTCGAACATTTCTAGAACAAACATTCGCCGAATTTTGTATGACAATTCGGGTATGAATAAGGTTAATGCGAGATGAGTAAAATAATTCTTTGTGATTCACGACGTCAATGTTGTCATTGTTACTATCACATTGTTACAGGGAATGAAATAATGGTTCTGTGATATGATCCTCTTTCCAAAAAGAAGTCTATGGAATGGTTACGACCAGGTGAACCTCTTCTTCTTGTACTATGTGAGCATAGTGCTTTGTACCACCCCCAATAGATCTCTCAGTTTCACTCTGTTAGTCTTGTGTCTTGTGTGCGTGATAAAAGTCACTATCCTCCTGAGGAGAAGAGTATCCTAGTAGGATCCAATAGATCTCGAAATGTTTCTGTCTAAGTCCCTTCATTTCCTCACAAGTGCATATTACATGAAGGCTATTTTCTTTCTGTTTTTAATATCTATTACACCAGGGCTTGATAACCAAGCTCATGCTGTACAGATGCTTCCCTAAAGAACAGTGTCAGGTGATTAAGCCGGTAATGGTTTTAATTTCTTTTTATTATAACAAATTAAGTTGGCTGACACCCTAGCGTTCAGCTCCTCTAGTAGTCTCTTAGTATGGAATTGACCTTCCATTAGCCTCCATATCTTTTTATGTTCTCTTTCTAGCCATAAACAGATCTTCCTTCTAGTGGAGTCCTTGGCGATTCCACTTAGATGAACCTCGTCTTATACAGACTAAAATCGATCACTTGTCCTTATGGGATGAGGTTCATCTAGTCGCCACCATTCCATTGACTTCTTTTTCAATAGAAGTTCATAATATAGAATCATTGTTTCATTCTCTGTGACAATGGACGAGCGCGTATATTCAACACAACAATGATGAATAGGAGAATACACTTAATCCGCGCCGTGAAACTGCCGCACAGAAATCTGTAGACGTTCTTCAATTACTTGCCTCATCGCAACAGTTACTTTATTTCAGACCGCTGGTTTATCACTGCCTTTTCTGAGATTCACACTTCCTAGTTACCTTAATGACATCATAAAGTGGAAACTAGGTATATTGGAATGATCAGTCGGGGTAGCTTTATCTGCAAATTTCTCTAGAACATCTCCACACAAGTCGTCTACAAAATAAACCCATTCACCACTGGATTATCTACCATTTCTTAAATCAATTTCCACTATTATATTTTAAAATACTTGTCTTTCGACTTGTGATAAACGTATACACGACTGCGATTATTCGTTGAATGAATCGTCTCCCTCCATTTCGAGTTCTTATATAGGTCTGTACACAATCCAGAATTATGCAGACTCCGCTTTTAGACTTCTCCGGGCGACAGCTGGCATGTTAGGCGGATGATATCATCGCCATACTGTCGCCTGACGTAGTTGCGGATGACTCACACCACAATAAAATTTTTGTTTAATAAATATGAAATCCATTATTTACTGACAAATTACCACAATTATCTGACATATTCTCAATTTGTCGATTTGATTTTCAAATAGCAATGTCACTGAGGAAACAAAAGCCAACAACAAGAGCTGAAAAATTCAACATAGAATTGCTCAACCAGGAAAATACGAAACAACTATACGCAGACCGATGCAAACAATACATTACTCTTAACCCAATAATACAACCCGACACTCCCCAAACAGCATGGGATAAACTGAAACAAAACATCTATAAAGCCGCCGAAGAAACCCTAGGCACACGTACGGTATCGCAGAACAGTAGACCGAACAATAAACCTTGGTTTACAACGGAAGTCAAGGATATCACAAGGGAAAAGAAGAAAAATTATTTGCAATACAGGGAATCTCCAACTCAAGAAAACCGAAATAAGTATATTGAAACTAGGAACAAGGTCAATAATAGGGTTAGAGAGATCAAGGAAGAATACTGGCAGGAATTCAGTAAAGAAATGGAAGCAGACATGTATGGAGCACAAAAACGAATTTGGAAACTACTAAGAGGCATGAAACGGGAAACGAATGAAACAATACAACTCAGAACAATTACCGAAGAAACTTGGGAGAAGTATTTCAGAAATCTTTACGCAGACATAGAGAACCCTGTAGAAACACAAGAAGAAGACATACAAAACGACCCACCAGAAGAGTGCACGCAAATCACCGAGAAATCACCGAAGAGCAAGTAAGAGAGACAACGAGGAAACTTAAGAATAGGAAAACTCCAAACCAAGACAAAATACCAAATGAGCTAATAAAAAATGGAGGAACTGCCACCATAAAAGAATACACAAAACTGTTTAATATTATACTACAACATAGAAGAATACCTGAAGAATGGAAGAACAGCGTAACAATACCCATCTTCAAAAAAGGAGACAAAACCGATCCAGCAAACTACCGTGGGATAACATTGTTGAGCACCTCGCTAAAACTCCTAACTAAGATCATTGCGGACAAAATAACCCCAACAATGCCAATAAGCGAAGAACAACAAGGATTTCGAAGAAGTCGATCCACCACTGACGCTCTATTCATACTCAGACAACTGATAGAAAAATCATTAGAGTACAACACCCCTGCCTATCTTTGCTTTGTAGATCTAACTAAGGCCTTCGACAGAGTACAACTAAAAGACGTCATCACGATCCTGGAAAACAATAATACGAAGAAAGAATACGTAGAACTCATTAAGGACCTAAACACGAACACAAGAACGCAAATACGCACAAACTTCACCCTAACGCAACACCTACGAACCACAACAGGCATCCGTCAAGGCGATAGTCTCAGTCCTTTATTATTCAACGCAATCATGGATGAGCTGGTGAAAGCTGTAAAGAACACCGGATTAGGATATCGGATGGGCATACACAACATAAATATAATATGCTATGCTGATGACGCAGTACTTATTGCGGAATCAGAGGACGACCTACAAAGAATGTTACATGCTTTCAACAAACAGGCAGGAAAACACAACATGGAAATTTCCATAGACAAGACCAAATGCATGACCATAGCAAAAGAACCGGTACGCTGCAAATTGGTAATAGAAAATAAGACCGTCGACCAAACCATGTCAATCGAATACCTTGGGTGCAAAATTACAAGCGCAGGGTTTTTGGGTGATGAGGTGAGGAAACAAGTAAACAAAGCAGCAGCAATATCGGGACATCTTAGGTATCCAATCTGGAGAAACAAACACCTAAGTACGGAATGCAAATCAAGGATATACAAAACATGCGTACGACCGGTGATGACATATGGTGCGGAGACGAGAGCGGAAACAACGATAACAAAGAGGATACTAAGAACAACCGAAATGAAGACTCTAAGAACGATAACAGGATACACATTACATGATAGGCAAAGAAATACAGATATAAGGGGGAAGTGTCAAACGGATGATGTAGTCAGATGGATACGGAAAAGAAGAAGAGAATGGAACCACCATGTCAGCCGAATGACTCCCGACAGAATGGCCAGAATAGTACGAAACAACATACCTCACGGAAGAAGACCCATAGGACGACCACCAAAACGCTGGCGAGACAGCTGGCAATCAAATTCACAAGAACTGCTGCCACAAAGAAACCGGAACTAAACAGGCGATACGCCTATTGAAAGAAGAAGAAGAAGAAGAAGAAGATTTATAAATGAGAGTTCTCAGACAATTTCTCAACATATACGAGAAAAAATGTGACTCAGTTATATAACCAAATTCTAAATAGAGAGAGACTGTTCTTTAGATTGAAAATGTGCTCAAGTAGCTTATATTTTAGAATTTTCAATAATCCTACCATCAAAACTAAAAGTGAATATTTTCCAAGATCTTGTTAAAGCAATATACAAATATGTCACCTTATATATATTTTTTTGAATATTCACTGCTGCATATTTCTTACGTACGAGTACATCTAATTGCATTCCAATGATTTGGACAACTTATTGCGATAACTTTTGTACCTCTAATACAGCATTAAATTAATCGAACCGCATACGCTAAATTCTGGGAATACACGGTATAATCACGTTTGTGGGTTGCACGTTTGCGTTCGTCCTTTCCGCAGTCACCTATTAGGACGATTCAAGTAAATTATATCTCTTCGGGATAATTTGCATCGAAGCACAGTATTTGTATATGCTTAATATGCAATAGTTAGTCAATTACATTGAAATTGTTTAATCTTATACATATGGTTCGCTACGCTGTTTACGTAAAATTAAATATTAATAAATGTTCCGATATTATATTTTGGCGCCGCATCAACTCTCCAATTTTAACAAACTATAGATTGTATAATCAATCTTTGATTAAAGGAGATGACATTAGAGACCTGGAAGTGATTTTTTGTCCCTTCCCTTAGTTTTGCTCTTCAGGATAATGCGGTGTGTACCTCTGCCTTCGTATGCATTCGAAATATTGCACTAATGCGAACCTTATAAAAAGTTTATACTACGGTATCCGCCAGAATAAACAGTACCGAAATTTATGGTTCTATGGAGTTGCTTATATATATATTAATATAAAGCCAAAAGGGCTAATGATATATACAAAATTAATAAAATGAAACTGGTAAGATTATTTTAAAAATGAATTATAAATATCTATATTAAATACGCTATCAAATGTTACACACAGATGGGGTTGTATAACATTAAATCTGTTACTTGCGTATACTTCAAAGATACATAATCGTTTAATCACGAAGTATACTTAACCTAAACATCTGTTCATGTGTATAACTTCTTATAGTTATTTTCGGGTGGGCTAAACTGGTGTTAAATGTCCGGCTTCGAAGAACAATTAGACTCTTGTGTTGTGCATGGTGAAATACACTTAAAAATGTAGGTTCGGTGCCTCCAATAGAATATGTACAAAATCAGCTGATGACAACATAATAATTAATGGTAATACTATTTTCAAATCTACTAAATAAAACGAGTGAGATAAGGAATAATGTAAAAGACTTTAATGAAGATGTTGAATAACAGGTAAGTGATCAAATTAATTAAATTATGAATAATCAAAACGTATCAGGTCACGTGATAAAATAAACATAAACTAAATTCAAAGTTAAGCATAACGACTAAATGAACGTGAAATTAATAAGACTAAATGCATAAATAATACTATTATTAAATTTAGTTATATTTTAAATAGGAAACTGTATTCTTCTTGACTTAACTTAAATTATACTAATATTAAAATGTATCATAAGTTATATCTATTAAAAATAATTTGATTGAGGTTTTATTTGGTGAAGTGAATTAATTTAACATTTTTAAAAATTTGTAGGAGTTTAAAAGAATACTTATGTAGACATAGACAGAAATCGGTTAATCTGGGGTCTTCTGTGTATTCGGAAAGGCAGGATTCAAGTTTAGGCAGTTTCTCGGACGGTGTGGCTAATTAGCTTGGTCTAGCTGCATGCTTTTCCCGGTGAAATGATATTTTCGGTTTCTGAGGCACTAGTTGGAGTCTGGACACGAAAAATGCGTCAAAAAGGAGCTGGATAAACAGGCAATGTTTTTACTAGGTTCGTTGTATATGTTTTCTAATTTAATTTATGATTTTTTTTTTAATTTGCAGAGAGGCACTTAAATACGTCGATGTGTTCAATGGAGTTTTTTGTTTAGTGACGCTAACTCTCGTTTGTTCCGAATGCTAGCTTCTTATTCGTCTAATCTGTATGTATTACTATAATCTCGTTACTTATTTATAATGAAAATGATAATTTAATCACTCAAAATATACAGATGCTTAATAAAAATTACATATTTTATTTTAGTAAATAAATAATTGTCGGGTGAATGTTAATAATTTTATATAATGCTAATTTATGGTTGGGATATTTCCCGCTGTAGTTATTTCAAATAAGTACAGTTTTGCCTAAAATAATTTGTATTATTTATTATCGATCAATTAAGTTGAAATATCTTTGGGAATACAAGATATCGAAATAAATTGAGTAAGGCAAAAAAAAAGATAAAAATAAATAAATATGAGAATTAATTTTAAACAATTAGAAACGCGAAATCAACTTTATTGATATGACATAAGAAGAATTCAGTTTAATAATTTCTTATTTTTCTAATAATTACATATACACGTTAAAAATCTGTTTCTTGCAAACTAAGGCATTCTTATATGTAGGCTTGACCTACATCAATATATATATATATATATATATATATATATATATGTATATATATATATATATATATAAATGTATATATATCTATATATATATATATATGTGCATTTGTCATGTCATTACTGACGTAACTGTCATTAGTTGAATTGGAATTAAAAAAGGTTCTAACAACGGTAGAAAAAGTGTTCTTGGCAGAACATTATTTTCGCTGATACGAAAATGGTCGCCAGGAAGGTCCAAGCTTACAGCAGGTGTCAGTAAGAAATTGACAACAGTTTAAGAAAGTATCCCTCAGTAAAAGTGATATTAGCTGTTGTTGGGAAATTTCGTCGCACTGGTAATGTATTGTGTCAACGTAAAGGTTCTTCAAGTCGTGGAAAAACAATGTGTAACAACGAAACCGTAGGACGTGTTTTTGCCCAAATTGTGCATTCACCGCAAAGAAGCCTTGTAAGAACTGCATGTAAATTCAACATCAGTGAAACATCTATACGTCGGCAGTTCAAATTATTGGTGGTTATCCATACCGTATTCAAGCTGGACAACGATTAAACGCTGCGGACCAACGTGCGATGAAATTTTCCTGTGGTCGCATATTGAGCTTAATTTACGAGGATATCGAATTCTTGAAAAGCATATGATTTTCAGACGAGAATCACGTTCATCTTAACAGCTACATTAATTAATCGACAAATAATTCGATTCCATAGATTTGAGCGTATTGATTTTATTGTAGAGAAACCACTCCACATTGTCCGATAATTTGTCCATATGTCGTTGAAGACGATAATCAAAATCCACTTATTGTCAACCAAAACCGTCACAGAAAGAACATTATTGTACCTTTTGGGAGAGATTTGCAGAACTCTTGCCATGCAAGAAATCTATTGGTGGGTACACAATGGTTTCAACAAGATGGTGTAAGGAGCTGTACAGCTGCGCCCACCCTAAACTTACTCCGTCAGCATTTTGATGATAGAATAGTTTCCCGGAATTACATTCTTTCTCGTAGTTCTGTAATATTCTCCCGGATTTTCTGAGCGAAATATTTTGTCTTTCATCATACTTTAAATGTATGTATCAGGCGTCAGATCCGGTGAATGAGAAGGATATTCGAAGTCTGTTCGCCAGAAAATTATTCTATCATCAAAATGCTGATGGAGTAAGTTTAGGGTGCGCGCAGCTCTATGGCTCGTTGTACCATCTTGTTGAAACCATTATGTGCGTACCAATAGATTTCGTGCACGGCAAAAGTTCTGTAAATCTCTCACAAAAGGTACAACAATGTTCTCTCTGTAACGGTCTTGGTTGTCAGTAAGTGCATTCTGATTACCAGCTTCAACGAAATATGGACCAATTATCCTATGACCAGAAACTGCGCATCAAATGGTAAATCGGACAATGTGGAGTGGTTTCTCTAGAATAACATCAGGGCGTTAAAATTCAAGGAATTGAGTTGCTTGTCGATTAATATAGCTGTTAAGATGAACTCTCGTCTAAAAATCATATGTTTTTCAGGAATTCGGGATCCTCGGAAATTAAGCTCAATCTGTGATCACAGTAAATTTCGGTATGGAATACGGTATGGATAACCACCAATTGATTTGAACAGCCGACGTGTAGATGTTTCACTGTTGTTGAGTTTACATGCAGTTCTTACAAGGTTTCCTTGCGGAATCTATAACTTGGTCAAAAACACGTCCTGCGTTTTTGTTGGTACACACTGTTTTTCGACGACCTGAAGAACCTTTACGTTAACGCAAAAGTCTACCAGTACGACGAAATTTCTCAACAACAGCTAATATCATACTTTTACTGGGGGCTACCTTATTAAACTGTTGTCGATATCTTACTCACCTGCTATTAACTTGGACCTTCATTGTGACCATTTCCGTATCAGCGAAAATAATGTTCTATCACGAACACTTTTTCTGCCGTCGTTAGAACCATTTTCAATTCAAATTCAACTGCAGCGTAACATTGATATGTCAGCTAATGACAATTAAGTCAATAATGACAAATGTATATTATGTAAGCAACTCCATAGTACCCTTAGTTCCAGTAGTGTTTATTCTGGCGGATACCTTATTAACATTTTAAGTTCACATTAGTGAAATATTTCGAAGTGCATGGTAAAACCAAGCATACGATAGGCAAAGGTACAAACCGCACTATTCTGAAGAGCAAAACTAAGGGAAGAAACAAAAATCACCCCAAGTTTCGGATTATTTATTATGGCAGATACCGTAATTGTTTTTACGTTTTTAATTGTGTAATATAAAAAAAGTTTACATGTTTAATTTTTTGTTTTTAAATTGCGAAAATTTCAGTTAAATAAAAACTGGTGAAGGAACATTCGTTTCTGTTTTTAATGTTATTGTAATTTTAATAATTTTGTAACACCTTGTATATTTTGTTATTATTACTAACAAGTGTTCATTTGAAAAGTCAATCTAGGTTACTTTGAAATTTTGATAGAATAAGACGCAAATATATTAGTATGTGTTTGTTGTTCCGTAAACGTAAATCCAAATGACATTTGATAATGTCAATCACAAATATCAGTTAGTGCACAAAATAATCGTGCGTCGATTCTGGTTTAAATAAATTGCTTCTCAGTTTTAAAATGGCTTTCACTTTAGAACAGAAAATTCTTTTAGTCCAGGCTTATTTTCGAAGTGGCAATAAAATTGATGGTTTATGGGTTTATTCAGTTCAAGATTGCATAGTAGAATTTCAAGTTGAGTTTCCACATTTTGTAATAGATTATATACAATTTAAGAATACTTTGGATAGAACTTTAAAACTTTTTTCTGAAACTGGTAGTCTCTTAACAAAATCAGGCAGCGGAGCAGTTAAGAAACGTACACCTCAAGTTGTCAATCGTGTTGAAGAAATAATGGAAAATGAACCACAAACATCTGTTCGACATTTGAGTCAACAAATAAACCTTTCTGTTGGTACAACTCACAAGTTATTAAAAAAAGATATGCAACTTTATCCATACCGTGTCACAGCAGTACAAAAATTGTTAGAAATTGATTACCCACGTAGACTACAATTTTGTAATTGGTTTGTAAATATGAACAATAATGGAGAACTTTCGCAAAGCGTCATCTTTACTGATGAAGCATGGTTTTATAAAACGGGATACCTAAATTCACAAAATACAAGAATTTGGAGTAGTGAAAATCCACATGTAGTTAATGAAGAATCGCTACATCCAGAGAAAATTGGTGTTTGGGCAGTGATAAGCCAAAGGCGAATCATTGGACCAATATTTTTTCAGGGAACGTTAACTGCTCAAAGGTACCGTACGGAAATTTTACAACCATTTGTCAATCAGTTGCATGATGATGAACTTCAAAATGCATAATACTGAAATTGCCTGGCCTGCACGTTCATGCGATTTAACACCTTGCGACTTCTTTTTGTGCCCTTACCTAAAAAATAACATATTTCGAACACTTATATTAAATTTGAATGATATGCTACAGAGAATCGAACAGAAATGCATGGAAATTAATAACAATCCAGTAATGTTGCAGAATATCATCAGAAATTTTGAACGGAGGATTTGAAAGTGCATTGATCTTGAAGGACAACATTTTGAATATTTATTATAGTTTTCAATAAATACCTATTATTTTTTATTTATTTGTATGTATGACACTGTCAAAATATACGACTTCGTAGGTTAAGTAGTAAATTTTAATTTACGACATACTTCAAAATGTTCTCAGTAAATCACATGCTACCAAATAGACTTTTCAAATGAACACTTGTTATTATTATGTGTTTTGAGAAGTATTAGTACTTTCTACATCAATTTTAAAAAATGTACATATACACAACTGTTATTCGAAGCACATTCTTCCGTGAATTGGCGCATATTCTATCCAATACTTGCGTGTAAAGATGTGACATAATTGGCGTAATATTTCGTTGTAGGGTTGAGTTTAATTAGTCAGATATTAAATATATGATAGACGGTGTGAATGTTCACAAATTTCCAACTGTTAAACACCCACTTAATTTGCACAACCATGACGTCATTTGCGGGAAGCTAAGGAATGTAATGTGTATAACTTGAAAGAAGATTAAAAGCAATTACTCAGAACATTATGGCATGATACGAATTTCTCCATCTACAATATTATTAAAGTTAGAAAAAGTTACACTAAGCAATTTCGCTTTAAAGTCCTTTCATTAAATGGTTAATAGTAACAACTTCAAAGAAAAATTTTGAAACGTCTGGAAATATTACGTTCGTCGCAACGTAAATAGAAATACATCAAACTAAAATAAAGTCGCCATACAGGAGCCATACAAATATCACAGCAACTATACTGGAAGAGCCGATATTTCAAATGCCGGTGGACAGTATGGCACCTGAAATTATGTTTACAGCTAAGCTGAACATACTTATACCGACCAGGGAACAGGCAAAAAGTCGCTCGATAGATTGTGGTGCCGGCACCTGGTACACTGATGGATCACAATCTAGTCAGGGGGCAGGTGCAGGCATATGCGGAATGTGCCCTAGAAGGAAGATATCGATATGTCTGGGGAAACATACTACGGTTTTCCAGGCCGAATGCCTGCGCCGATGAAATTCGGGAAGCCGGCTGCACAAGCAAAAAAATTAACATAATCACTGATAGTCAGGCGGCTATTAAAGCCATTATGAACCCATCGATCAGGCCTTAGCTGGTGAAATATTGTAAACAGGTCCTCAATAACCTGGCACAAGACAATACAGTGTCGCTGATATGGGTGCCAGGACATGAGGGAATTAAAGGCAATGAGATAGCAGGCAAACTGGCCAAAGAAGGTACTAATAGGAACTTCATAGGACCAGAACCTGTATGTGGAATCACTAAGGATTCCGCTAAAAGGGAGATCTGGTTATGGCTAGAACAAGAACATAAAAATAAGTGGAGGTTAACGGAAGGTCAACTCCATATCAAAACACTACTAAGGGAGCTGAACGGAAAGCTTTCAGCCAACCTAATTCATAGTAGCAAAAAAGAAATTAAAATAATTACCGGGTTAATAACCGGACATTGTCCTTTAAGGAAGCATTTGTACAGCATGGGCTTGGTTAGCGAGCCCTGGTGTAGGAGATGTGAAAAACAGGAGAAAACTAGCCTTCATGTAATATGCACGTGTGAGGAACTGAAGGAACTCAGAACAGAAATATTTCGGGAGAGATCTATTGAATCTTTCGAGTGTACTCTAACTTCCCCTGAGGAGGATAGTGGCTTTTATCGAGGACACAAGACTAACAGAGTGGAATTGAGAGATTTATTGGGGATAGTACAAAGAGCAGAGTGCTCAAGTGCCTGGACGTGGTCGCGTCCAACCCAAAACAGAGACGAAGGAGAAGAAGAAGAATAAAGTCGTAACTTAATTATTTAGGATGTGCTTCTGTGATCAAATTCAATTGGAGTTAATATTTTTTCCTAGGTTTGTGTTTTGTGAACAAATTGAACGATTTTGGAAACAAGCGAAATGAGACACGTGTAAGGCCCAAGTGTTCTTTCAACATTGCTTGAATCAATCCAAATGCAATCGCAGTATTATCTATAAAATCTCTAATTGTCATCCGACCTTATGAGCACAAGATCTTTAATTTCCTTAACGTAGTTTTCATCAGTTGACGTTAAAGGTCGGCCAAACGTCTTCAATGAGTTCTCTGCTCTTTTTCAACATTCTGTACCACTCAAACACTCTTGTTCTTGATAATTTTGTATGCAAATTCTTTGGTCAGCAAGATTAGATGTTATAAAAATCGCAAGAAAACGCTTTTTACGCCACAAAAAAATAATCGTTTCGTTCCTCACTAAGAAGAATAATTATATGAAATTGTGCAAATATGAAAGACGGTGCTACCGTCTTTCACATTTGGCTAATTAGTTTATTTCACAAATTTAAGTAGTTATTTTTCTTTAATATTCTGCAACAACTTTGTGAGGTACTAGAGATATTTATATACTACAATGTTTTTTTTCCGACATCACGTTATTCTAGGCGTTATTATTGCAATCCCTATTACATTTTATTACTATACTTGCATATTAGTGTGTGTGTGTGTGTGTATGGATGTATGTGTGTGTGTGTGTGTGTGTGTGTGTGTGTGTGTGTGTGTGTGTGTGTGTGTGTGTGTGTGTGTGTGTGTGTGTGTGTGAGTGTGTAATACTAAATGTAAGGTTCAACAACAGATCTGCCGTCGAATTACGAATTTTTGGTTTTAGGTTAAGGCAAATTGAAATTATTTAATAATAAATAAATTAATTAATTAATTGTCATAATTTTGGTGCATTTTTCAGATTAATTTAATTTATCTGAATTTGGTGCTTCAAGTTGATTCAGTATAAAATGTAAATTTTTGTATCGTCTATGTACAATGTTTAATATGTTCAATAACTTAATAACAGGCTCTTCATATTTCAGTGTTAATTTTTCATTTGTTGATTACCTGTTAACTACTTGTTAATTACTTCTTGCTTTATTTTTTTATTTACAATATACGAATTAACTATTTTCTGATTTTTTTATTTTGTATTTTAGGTACCCTTTTTTCCTTTAGTTTAGCTCGTCATTTCGGTACATTTTCAGTAGTCTGTAAGTGCATGCGCCTACGAATGCGCAAACCCTTTTCTTAGTATTCAATATCGAGCCTCCGTAAGTAAAGCTAAGTATCGCTACCTATCATCTGTTTTAGGCCCGGTTTCATAATGGAATTAATGGGAGGATTAACTATAATTCTGAATTAAAATAAAAATATCAGTTTCATAATCCGTAATTATCTTTTAATTCTGCGTTAGTACTAATGCCACGAAAATGAACATTTAGGATTTAATGGCCTATTTAAGTTAACCTCCATTTTGTTCGCATTTTCATGTGTCATTTTTGAAGTATATTATTATGTGTTTAGAGTTTAACAACACTCATTTTATTTGTTTAAAAAACGCATTTTTAAAAGCATTTGCATTAAATTTGCTTCGCAAGGATTTATATTTAAATCTAACAACAATAATTCATCTTCCTTGTTAAAATTACACGAACGAACTTGTTTCGCAAGATTTATTACGTTTTATTTATCCTTTATTTGCATGGAAAATAATTTACTTTTCACATATGTATCAGTTACGTTAATTTTCAAAACAGCTGGAAATAATGTAAACAAGAAAATAACAAGCAGGTAACTTAAATCATGTTAAAAAGTTAGGGGAAATGAATTCAGGGCTATCAACATAACTTTAATTTCTTTAGTTACAGCATTAGCTAACAAACTCGTCCCCAACTATTATGAAACTCAAATATTTTAATGGACTGTTAATGACAGGATTAACTTTAATTCTCAATTAGATAATTTTCCGTTAAGGGTATAATTATGAAACCCAGCGTTAGTCAATCCACACCCGTCTCCACTGACTAAGGGTATACACGATGAATAGATGCTCCCTTATATTGTGCGTTACGACTACCGATTTCGTTAACTTACTGACCATCTCCATTTTGCCAGAATTGCGCCTGTGCCCGCTAGGCAGCATTCTATAAAAAGTCCTTGAACAAAATATTCTGTAATTTGACGTTATTTTTGTCTCAAATACTAAAATTAACCTAGTTTGGCGTTACTGCCTACCGAAGATGACAACATCGCTATCGAAATCGTATAGAGATTAAGATTTTTTTGTGAAGTATGGAGTGCGAAGTTATTGAAGTGTTTTATAGTTTGTTCATCTTTAATCTTTTACAGTAGAAAGTAAATGTGTTGTTTATTATATTTTATTTAATATTTAAATGTTAGAAGCAATAAATTTCTATCAAGAAATATACATAAGAGCAAAATCTAGTTTCCTTGGCTTGCTAAAATTATTTGTACGATCTTCATAATTAAGGATAATTATTATTTTTAAATTGCAGCATTTCTTAAATCAAGGAAATATCAAAAATTAAGAGAAAATATAGGTACTGAATACAATCATAAAAGATAAAAGTGTTTAAAATAAGCTGTGGGCGCTATTGTCTTAAAGATCAAAACATGTTTATAAAGCTTTCGGGTTGTCAGCTTTTTTTATAGGCGTGAGCAAGATGAATATGTTTTTGAAATGTTTATCTTATTTTTAGACTGGGACGAAGCAAAAAAATCAGGAATTGCTGCAACATCTGTTATTTATTGTTTTCATAATATACATTACAAAGGGACTAAAATAATTTTGTATTGATTGTAATGGTTTCCGTTTCTCTTTTACAAAATTTTATTTACGTTCAGCATTCTTCATGCTATAAAATGTGTTTATGTTCTTGTACGCTCATATATACTTCTACTTCCTTTTCTATTAATAACAGAACCACGTACTTCGTTTTTATGATTCGTATTATATGTGTGGTTTGATTGTAATTCTGTTTTAGACCTCGTAATATTTGTATGTCACACAATAAAAAAGTATAAATGTAAAATCGAAAAAATATACCAACATACGTTCATATGTCTATCATATGTGAAGAAAAATGAGTAGTAAACTTACATGGAAAACAGAAGTAAATATAAATAGAAGAAAATAAAGACCAAGAAAGAAATTGAGCGTATGTTACATATATACATTTGCTAATCTATGTAAGTAGTTTTTGGTGTTACTCGAGCCATCCTTGCAATAACTCATGTGTTTTAAATACAGTATAATATATAAAGTATAAATCGCAGAAATTTCACAGTAGTAATAGTCCCCGTACTAGCCTCCTACCAGACCTTTGGAGTAGTAACATGGTAGGTTTGTTACTTACAACTTGAGCTGTTCGATACACTAGGATGGTAACGCGCTGGGATCTAAAAAACGTCGTCGATATTATTGGTCTTCGACCATCGCCCTAGCAACCTACAAGCTTTGAACGACACAATACGCTTGGAAATAGGCCGCACACGGCAATACATGCTTCAGAGAGCTATGCGGAACTTCAATATCCAGTTGCAACAGTATATTGATAAATTACAAGTTTACAAATTCCGGTCAACTTTTGGATCAGAGCAGATGAGAACAAATCTTGACGTTATTTGAGGTGCTGAATTCAAATCCGGGTTTCGTTTTTCAAAATTGGTTCTACTTTGTGAGTTCGCGCATGTTGGCAGCACTGCGCTATCATAATGACAGTCAGCTGTTGGCGTCGCTAGAAACAATATTTAATTTGTATTTTTAAAGTTTTTTTTTTTAATCCAAAACGTGAAAATGCAAAGACAGAATTGTAAAGTTGATTCAAAGTGTTTCTGTTATGTTTGTGGATGTTATATGATCAGAAAAAGTGGCAAAGTTATTACTAATGTGATCAGAAATGCATATTTTTATTATTTTGGTTTCTCTGTATCAAACACTCACAAGCCGTGGGTACCGAAATTGTTTTGTAACGCGCGTAGCACAATATTATACAAGTGGTCACGCGGTAAAAAAGTATGTTTTTCATTTTCATTGCCAATGTTATGGAGAGAGCCGAAAAATCATGTAGATGATTGTTACTTTTGCTTGATGAATGTCGTCGGTGTAAATGCAAAAAAACTTTCAAAATATAAATATCCTGAAGTATCATCAGTGTCTAAGCCATTTCCCCGTGCGAGCAATGATCCTTTGCCAATTTGTCCAGGTACGAGTGCAAATTACATGGAAACTTGTAGTTCATCACCGACGAACAGTGGAAGCGATTTTAACATGGAGGAAAAACATTTAGTTTCGCAAAGTGAACTCAATGATTTGGTTCGTGATTTGAATTTATCGAAACAAAAATCAGAATTGCTCGCATCACGGATGCAGGAGTGGAAATATCTTGACACTCAAACAAAAGTCACTGTATATAGAACCAGAAATGGGGCACTTTTACCGTTTTTCAAAAAAGAGGAGAATATATGCTTCTGATATGACATCAACGGTTTGTTTGATGCGATGAATACACCATACGATGTAAATGAATGCCGTTTGTTCATAGATGGTTCAAAATACAGCCTGAAAGCTGCTCTGATACACAATGGAAATATAAAACCATCAATTCCGATTGCTCATGTAGTACAAACGAAGGAATGCTACGATACAATATGTAAAATTTTTACCAAGATAAAATATAAAGAGCATCAATGGAAAATTTGTGGCGATTTAAAGGTTTGAAAATAAATTTCAATTCAATTTTAAAGAATAAATGATTTATATACAATTCCTATAGGTTATTGGTCTCTTGATGGGGATGCAATCTGGTTTTACCAAATTTTGCTGTTTTTTGTGTCTGTGGGATAGCCGTGCAACTGACCAACATTATGTGAAAAAAGATTGGCCAAGCCGTACTAATTATGAACCAGGAAAACAAAACGTCTCTTCTATACCACTTGTGAACCCACAGAACATTTTCTTGCCACCTCTCCACATAAAGCTTGGCCTTATCAAAAACTTTGTCAAAGCGTTCGACCGTGAAGGACCGGTTTTGAGTACTTGACCAAGTTATTTCCCAAGTTGTCGTACGCCAAAATCAAAGAGGGAATATTTGTCGGACCTGATATTCGAAAATTAATGGCCGACAGAAACTTTACAAAATATTTAACGCCCAATGAAGAAGCAGCATGGGTATCATTTCAAGATGTTGTTCACAACTTTCTCGGTAACCGCAAATCCCCGGATTTCAAGCAGATAATCGACAGTTTGTTGCAAAATTATTGCAAGATTGGAGCTCGAATGTCCCTCAAAATACATTTTTTGCATTCCCATCTCGAATTTTTTCCTGAAAACTTGGGTGATACAAGCGACGAGCAAGGAGAGCGACTACACCAAGATTTGGCGAAAATCGAAAAACGATACCAAGGATTTTGGGACGAGGGCATGATGAGCGACTACTGTTGGACTTTAATGCGTGAAACAGATCCCACACAGTACAAGCGACTCAGTTCGACTGCTCTTCATTTCTAATTTAACACTTTTTAATGAATAAAATGGAGATTAATTGTCAAAAATTGTAAAAATTGTGTTTATTTAATATCTCGAAAACTAGAACCAAAATCAAAAAACGGAGTGCAGATTCGGAATCAGCGCCCCAAATAACCATAGAAACAGCTTTTGGTTGCTTAGATCCAAAACCGTGTATACTTGTGATTAATAAGGGCCATCATTTGCGCGATATTTTATTTAAAACGTCGTGGAATAAACTTCCAATGTTGCTTTTTTGAAACAAAAAATAAATTTGTTCAACCTTTTCTAATTTCTTTTTTATTCACCTTTAAAGTTAGGGATGTCCCACTCATTATAAGAAAAAAAGTATACAAACCCTGTGCATTTTTTTTGGTTACAGACTTTTACAGATTTTGTAATTAATAACACAAAGACATCTCTTTTTGAAATTTAAAACGTATTATTAATTATCATAATGAAGTTTTAATACGTATCTTCTCAATCAATGAGGTATTTAAAATATATATATTCGAAAAATATAGCCAATCATTGCTTCTGGGGTTTCGGGCTGGAACTGTGTCTTCGGCAATACTTCCATCTCACCCGATGTTTCGTTAACTGTTGCAAGAGACATGTTTAAGGCTGCTACCGCTGTTGCTGCACTGAAACCAGCTTCAACAAGGAAGGAGTGCCAAGACCTGGATTCCCAAAATCAATAATAGACAACGTCCACGGAAGCCGACAAGCCAGATTATTGGAAATAGGTTTTCAAACGATGTATAATTTATTCGAAATATTCGCCTACTGCGTCCGTATACAATGTGCAAACAATTGGCACGTTCCTCTATCGATTTGCACATTGTTTCTAATGATGCTTTTGTTGTAGTTTCGAGAATACTTATGTGCTTATGAAACTCCAAATTTCTTATAAGCTATACTTTCGAGAACATTCCTTAATCGATAGTTGACAAAGGTCAGATTAGGGTTCCCAGACAGCCAATCGGCAGCCTTAATAAACTTAAGAATGTTATTTTCCAGCCGTGTTTGTATTATTTTCGTTTTTTTGAGCCGGTGCCGAATCCTGTTGAAGCACATATTCATCACTCAGAATAAGGAACTTGTCAGAGGCTTCATCATAATTTCCAACACAGATTTTTTGGTTCATTCGCACCCATGTTTTCATCCCAATATCAAAAAAATTAATAGGAGAAACACCTTCGTAGAGACAGGTGGGAGACATTCCACCAAATTATTGCCGAGGTTGAATGGTCATATCACGATCTTCCGGTCTGCTAGGATACTTCGAGCATGCAATATATAATTTTGTCAGTTAAATTTTTCCTCGTTCGAGAATAGGATTTTTTGATAGCATGTTACCTTTAAAAATATCATTTTTAAATAATAATTGTGTGTTTTGGGTCGTGTTGTACTTGCCTTGTTCTTTCGAGATAACCCGTCATACTAACAGGTGTTCGGATGATGCAATCGAGCGATAAAACTTCGTAGATCGAAGCACTTCTCCTCTGACTCGTTTGGACGATCGCGTCTAGTTCGATTTCACTTGCGTTTAGTATATCGACCAAGAGGCACGTGTCTGTGCAGGTGCCACTTGTAGTTATCGTAAGTGTTGTGAGTTTTCAGGAAAATTACACCGACTCGGTGGATAATGTGACCGCACTTTGTTTGAGTAATTCAACTCAAGATATACTTGGATCCCCGCACGTCGTTTAGGTCGCCCTTCGACCATTTAAGGTAAGCGAGGCTACGTCATTTTGTACGCGGCATTCTAATTCATTGTTCCCGTATTCCGTTCCTGGCTAATGCATACTATATTGTCACAGGGATTCCGTTACTAGCTCCCGTTATTTGGCTCCAGTTAATGATTGCCGTTGCAAGCCTTTCTTAGTAGTTGGAAAATCGTTGGCTTACTGAGAAGTAAATTAATTAACGGGATATCGAAGAGAGAGAGAAGGAAGAGACGCCATCATCATCGCCGAGATATCATCGATGTACCCTCCGAAAGTTAGGTTTCCGTTTCTAATTATATCGTTTCAAGTAACAAGATTTTTTATTTAGTTTACAAAAATTTGTGTAGTACAAAATATTAACCGGTCAATTTCAACTTTGTTACTTGTTAATTCATTTCGAACATTTAATAATAATTATTATTTAGTACACCGTTTTACATTGAAAAATATTTAGCGTCACGTTTGTTTTAAAAATTAAGCCATCAAAATGTAAGTTAAGGTAGGTCAAGTCTGTTTTAGGTAGTGGCCGGGGATTCGAGATGGAGCTAAACGCTGCCTTAATTATTTATCATTAACATATACTATTTTCTTGGAGATTTGTCTATGGACATATTGCATATTTTCATATTGCATGTTTTCAATGATACGTTTATGCTGTTATGTAATTCTTTGACTCATAATTTCAAACAATTGTGCAACGTTGACAGTATTTATGGTTAGACTATGACATTTATATTTTTGTATACCTACTTCAGTATTTGAATTCTATATTTTCAATAAAAGCTTTTCTGTCTATTTCAGATATACGGAAGCAGATGTTTATTAATTAAGTTCTTATTGACATTTTCCACTAAAAAAATAGAAATAGAGAAACGTATTTTTAGGAAACATTTAAGTACAAAAATAGCAAATGCTTGAAATAAACATAAATAACGTGTCATAAAAATACCGTAACAATTTAAGTGTTGAGATAACAACGTCCAGTGTTATTACAATTATTCTGAAAACATCTGTAATTTTTAAATTTCACGAATTAAATAAACACTCCTGTAAAATATGTTAATTTTTCGTATGTTTTGCATATCGAAAATCTAATTTTCTCTTTGTTTATAAACACAATTTTTTCAAAGTATCAATAAATGTTAAAATATAGCCTAGGATACGCTATAAATATCCGTCCTAAGATGCTTAAACCCGGAACAACCTGTTGAGGTGTATGTAGTGTGGAAATCTCTGAGCACTATCGAGTAAAATTGGGCAAAAACTGAGTATACGAGGATGGAGTTCTCTGCCTAATACATAGATGGCGGTCGTCGGTATATCAAATATAGTTTATTTTCTGAAGCTATAATCTGTTACGATGAACAACTTTTATTAGCAAAAGGTCTGAAATTTTCACCTTATAGTTATAGTAATAAAGATATAGAAACTTTAGCTGATAACACAGATTTAATTACAAAAGATTTAGATAACCTAGAAAGATACAATATCGCGAAAACAATCAGCAATAATATCAACCCTAAAAACAAATCTAAAGATAGCAATATTGTAAAACAGGTTAAAAATAAGATTTCCGACAATAGTTTAATTTTATGCAAGGCCGACAAAGGCAACACGGTAACCATTATGTCCGAAGTAAGTTATTCAAACAAAATGTACAATTTACTAAATACAGACGATTTCTCAGAACTTAAAACCGACCCTACTCACACCTACCAAAAAGAAATCAGACAAGCGCAAAAAGATGTCAAAGATATTTTGCCACTCACTTATTTAACAATTATGGACCCTAGAGCTCCGATATTATATGGTCTTCCAAAGTTACACAAAGAATCGATTCCCTTAAGACCGGTGGTGTCCTACATTAACGCCCCTGCATATAAATTATGTAAATCATTAAACAAAAATTTACCAGATATAATAAATTTCATTTCGCCTAAAGCAGTAAAAAATTCCTTGGAATTAATAGACAAATTAAAGAATATTGAGTTAACCTCTAACATGAAACTAGTGTCCTTTGATATAAAAAGCCTGTTCACTTCTATCCCCTTAGATGAACTAAAAACTATTTTAAAGAGTCACATTCAAAAATCTATTCCGAACATCGAATTACAGAACACTTTATATAACCTAATTAATATTTGTCTTAAACAAAATTATTTTAAATTTCATGAAAAATTTTATACACAAACCAACGGTTTACCGATGGGTAGCCCTCTTAGCCCTTTACTCGCTGAAATTTATCTAGCAGATTTTGAAGATAAACACATTCATAATTTCAACCGCAGTCCTTTATTAAAATACGTTTCCTTTTGGGGCAAATATGTAGACGATATTTTGTGCTTGTGGTCGGGCACTGACAGGCAGCTGGACCAATTTCTTAACTATTTAAATTCCCGTAATAAAAAAATACAATTCACAATAGAAAAAGAGGTAGACGGAACGATTAACTTTTTAGACTTAAAATTAACAAGAGTTGATAAACGATTTGAATTTGATATCTTTAGAAAACCCACTACAACAGATACAGTAATTCCGGCAAATTCCAACCAATCGTGGAATATAAAAATGACAGCTTTTCACAGTTTCATACACAGACTGATTAATTTCCCTCTAAATAATAAGAACTTCGAAAAAGAAGTATATACAATAAAAACTATAGCTAGAAATAACGGGTACAAAACAGAATTCTTAGACAAAATGATTTACAAAAAACAACGCGCTATCCTTATGAATAATTTTTACTCCGGACATACATACACAAAAACTAACAAAGTGTTTCCCACCCTAAACTATATACCTGGGGTTAGCAATAAAGTTTCTAATAAACTAAATAAATTAGGTTTAAATGTCATCCTAGTAAATAAATGCAATTTAGGAAATATTCTAGTTAACAATAAAGGAAAAACAGAATTGCGTGATAAGTCAGGGGTGTATGAATTATATTGTAGTGATTGTGACGCGGTATACATTGGCCAATCAGGACGCTCTATAAAAGAACGTATCAAAGAGCATAGAAGTTCTATTCTACATGGCAATATGGTCACGGGATTCGCGGAACACTGTATTCAAAATTCTCATCTGTTTAATGCTAATAATTTCCAACTTTTACACTCTTGTAATAAGGGTAAAAGGCTTGACTTAGAAATTTTAGAAATAAAAAAAGCCATAAATCTCAACAGACAGGTCACAAACACGCAATTGTATTTTTCAAATACCCCCACAATCGATGCTGTAATAAACCTTTTAAAAATAACCCATAAATATTGGTTAGGAGTATTCTTTTCACTTAGTTTACATGACTCTTCGAGAATGACTGTATAAGTCGAAACATATGTCAGAGATATTTTAAATACATTTTGTGAAACAAATATACCAAGTGATTTATTTAGTAAATTATTAATCATGTTTCACCAAGAGCCAACCGTGAATTCTATACATTATACCTTATGATCTAACAATGATCAGTCATTAATGTACATTCGTCAAATTTTGTCAACACGTTTGTTGACTTATTACAATAAAAACACAATTAAGTATTAGGTGATAGTTAAATAATTTGTGGAAATTTAACACCAAGAAATATCAAATTTTTGCATTGCTATTTCTTCGTTCTCAACAATAAAAAAGCGGGTAGCAAGATTTAAACGGACTTGTATATTGTTTTGAGATAATAAGCACTTTGCAAGGCCCAAATCGACTACGATCGAAGCTATCATTGAAAAAATTTATAATGTAAAGTGGAATGGTCATCGTATCTAGGAGCAGAAGCTATCGGACATTGTAAAGATCTCAGATGAACGGGAAGATATATTTTATATGAGCATTTACATCTGTAAAACTCACTTGGATTCACTTGGAACTTGGAAACTTGGAACACCGAGACAAAAGAGCAATAGAAACGATGGATGCATGCCAGCTTTCCAAACGAACTAAAGAAGTTCAAACAAACCTTGTCTAACAGAAATATTATGCTACTGTATTTTGGGTCTGTAGAGAAATTTTGCTGGTGAAGTTCATGAAGCATGTGAAAACCAATTTCTCTGCCGACATATTGTGAAACTCTTACACTCTACGGAGAGCAATGCAGAACGAAATGAGAGGCATGTTGTCATCAGGACTTGTCGTTCTTCATGACAATGCATCCTTTCGTGCAGCAGCACAAACAAAGGAACTGCTTAAAAATTTTGGATGGGAGCAGTTCGACCATCCATTCTACACCCCAGAGTTGACACCAAGTGACCATATATTCGTTAAAATGAAAGTGTGGTTATGAAACCAGCAATTCAGTACTAATGAGGATGTGCAAGATTGGCTGAGATTACAGGCGGCGACATGGTATGAGGAGAGTATACAGAAACTCATTCGTCGTTACGATAAATGTCGGTGGTGACTAAATTCAGAAATAGTTCAGATTTATTTGTAACTCTTGTGTATATTAAAACTTCTGGTTTCCCTTATTTGTTTTTGTCAACTTATAAGACATTTTATTGAATATAAAATTGGTATTTTATATCTAAAATATTTAAATGCGAATGGTATTAAAATACAACACCATATCACAGAATAAATTAAGGAAAATTTAATAACAGGTGAACCTGTTAAAATTTCTTATAAATACAGGTTCAAACGAACTCCTGTTTAAGTAATTATAAAGTTAGTACATCACGGATATGGCAAGATTAATTTCGAAATGCTCTTACATTCTGTTATTCACCTAATGTAAGCGGGTACTTATTCTTGAAGCTCTCTTACTGCTCCTGCGGGATTAATTATTTACTTAGTGTTTTCTCTTTAAAATTTTCCCTTAATCAATACGCGTAAAATATAAGGAGTTCTACAGAAAAGGTAACCTAGATAAAAAAAAGTAAACTGCATTAATTTTATTCGAGTATTTAACTAATTATGAACGGTACTTTTAGTTTTGAGTGATGGTAGTTATTAACAGGCTTTGGATTTTTATTCGGTAGTAGCTTTTTACTAACAATTACGCGCTTTCAATTTCCCAGGTAAACATGCAAGCTGAGAGGAGTGTTGCAATTATTGAAATAACGTAAAACAAACCAAAACATGTAAGAATATAAATACCGGGTGCTTTCAATAGGTATCACCTATTTTAAATAGGTGTCTGTGTCTAATAGTATATGTTAATTGTTGTCGTTTAGTTGTCAAACTGTAGCGCAATATAGGCGGTTTTATGTAAAATGGACAGATTTACAAATAATCAAAGAGTTTTTTCAGTTATTACAGTGACAGAGCAATGGTCCGGCAAACCATGGACGCGGGTTCTAATCCTGTTTAAGGGTGATTTTTTTTTAAAAAAGAATAATTAGCGCCGCAAAATGTAGAATTTGCAACGAGTACCGACTACAGACAAAATATTAACATCTGTTCCTTAATGTAGCTTAGGGCTTGCCGATGTATTGGAAGTCACAGTCCTTAATAGCTCAAGTGGCAAAGCAGTGGTATTAAAACTTCTGGTTTCCCTTATTCCCAAACCATGGACGTGGGTTCGAATCCTGCTTAAGAGCGAATTTTTTAAATTAAAAAAAAATCGAATAATTAGGGTCGCAAAATGTAGAAAGCAATATTTGCATTCTCATTACTTCGCGAAAATGCAATTAATTTGCAACAATTGCCGAATACAGGCAAAATATGAATATATTGCTATGAATAGTGGTTTGTAGATTTTAGTGCGCCACCATCCACAACTAGTTTTCCCAACTAGGTTCCTCAGTCGGAGAATTTTCAAAAATGAGACTTCTATCTTCTCGGGTTCCAATTCGGAAAGTCGTGACTGTTTCTACAAAGTTATTTAAGCGACAGTAAAAAGTTCACAATTTTTTTACTTATTTTATATATATTAAGCTTGAACAGCAATATTGATGTTATAGCAAAAATGAAACACAGAATAAAATTTAAACTGAATATTTAATACAAAAAAATCAAAAAAGAAAAAAATCTATCTTTATAAAATATAAAGATTCTGTATCATACAAAATACATGAGGTAAAATATATTCACTGTAATATAGACAGATGAGTGAATGAAAAAACTTCCTCTTAATGACTCCGATCAAACTTATCTAAAAATAATAAAGTTTATTTTTATTATCTCCCCAGAGAACCATACTGTATAATCAAAATCTGAAACACGTTCAAAATTTACACATGCGCAAATAACATGTACAAAAAAACCCTTGAATCCTCTCGAACAAATTATAATTATAATATTAATATAGAAATGTTAATAATAATCTTTATTATTTATTTCTAATAATTAAGACTCTTAACTAATTATTTTAATACACTTGAAATACACTTTTAAAAGCTTTTTGAACTAAGACGTTTTATGAATATAATTTTACTTACATAAAAAATATGCTGGAGACACGTTAACGAGAAAAAGTTGTTTAATCAAATACTATATCAAAATTACGAGAATAACAATCTCGCAGAAATATCGGGAATTACATATAAATACCAACAACAAATGAACACTATCGAAAAAAACCCGAACTAAATTAACGATATATAAAATATATATCTCAAAAAACACAACTTTCTCGTAATACAGCAAATCTTGGAAATTTCGTGATTGAGATCGATCAAGGGTGCCGGTATCTAGCTTACGACTTCCAGGGGTTCTCAAAAGGGTCCTCAATGTGCTCCAAAAATGCCGCTCAAAACTCTAGCGGAGTTTTTCTCCATACCTCACACTCAACGGTCTCGGCAATTTCAGAATTTTCTTGCGTTCTACGCTATTATCCGCTCTAGGCGATTTTTAATATCACGCAGATTTCGTAACTGAAGCCCCTCAAGAAGGTACAATGCACTTAAACTATCAAACTGATCTTATTCACTGCAGGTGAACGAATCTCTATGCGGCGATTCAGCGAGGAGCCGTGCGGGGGTGACACGATTAACCATATTCACACACAGAGGGCGATAACGTACTCGTGAAAATGAAATTTAAACCAACATGTGACGAAACAGAATACGGGGAGATAAAACGTTAAATGTATATTATGAAATTCAAAGTGTAACAACTAAATAATATAAGAATACAATTTAAAGCGTAACAATATCAGACACAATCGAATGCGTATATAACAAAGTAATTTGAAACATACTTGAGTAAGTAAATCTCACCATATTTTGTACAAAATAAAAACATTTTTAATCATATAAAAATAGTTAAGTTTAGCTACTCAAGTAGGTATGTTTCAAATTATTTTGTTTAAACATTTTATGTCAAATAACCTGCATTTTCTTTTCTTTATTAAGTAGTCTAAATAAAACAGTACTATGCACCTATCTGAAAAATAAATATTGATAAATTGTAAATCACTTCGTATTTTCAACACCAATTAATTAGCCGAGCTCTTTGTTTTCAATAGCTGTCAACTTATATTGTACCATTTCTACTTTTCAGACAGTTAGAGAATAGTTTCAGTGCATCTCATTCGGACTCCCGTGGGAAATTATCCTTGTACCTTGAACGTAGTCGGGCGCGAATTAAACCGTACTTCATTACTGGAGGCTGTCTCCCTTAATGGGTTTTATAAGTGACGGAAGGCTTCCACCGAGCTTTGCTGCACTTGACGCAGATATTTGTAAGAGTAAAAGTTGAACTTTTCAATTGTTCTCTTCGAGCTTAATGAATTGATACCGCATTTTAATGAAAGCGTATTAAAGCGGAGTTGCTAAATGAATTTTCTTTTTAACATCGTAATAACGATAATGGCATATTTGAAAAACAAGTTGCTCGTTTCGCTGTCAGAAGGTCCCGTATTATTATGAAATCTCATTTAGAATTTGCCCTGTTTTCTTTATAGGTAACTTATGACAATTAATTTAATTTCATTTAATTTTAGTATTTTTAAGGGTGTCTAGGTCTGGGTTAGTATGTTTAAGTTAAAGAGTATTGACACTATAGTTTAATATATAATATAATCCCTTCATATACAAAAACAACATAAATAATAATAATAAATAATAAAAACAAAATAACAATAAAATAAGCATAGAACTTGTGGTATATACCGTTATATGATGCATACCAA
Organism: Melolontha melolontha; assembly: GCA_935421215.2. Classification (NCBI taxonomy): domain Eukaryota; kingdom Metazoa; phylum Arthropoda; class Insecta; order Coleoptera; family Scarabaeidae; genus Melolontha; species Melolontha melolontha. The sequence continues at coordinate 75,391,779 of OW285243.1, read as the reverse complement.
CACCGCAACGTATAACCGAGCCGCGTATAACAGAGCACATATCTACATATATGTGGGTCGAGTAAAATGCTTTTAGGCTATAGGCTGTCAGTGCCAAATAACTCGACGCCATAATGGCAATAATAATAAAATAGTCTTGTTTGACACGGGTGCAATCATTTGATAAATTCTTGGAGTTTTCGCCTTTTACATTAAATATTTTAAATATTTTCAAATTAGTATATTATTTTGCGAGGTAAATTGAATGCAAACATTGCTGTCTACAAATTACAACGCAAATCATATGAAAGTTATTTGAAAAATTTTGTCTACGTTTGGACTTGAATCCAAGTTTACGGTTTGACGGACTGTCGCTCTAACCAATTAAGCTACGATAGACCTTGGTTCAAGTTTATTAGAAACGCCTTATAAAGCGATGACGTTAATAATTCAGATGTTCGTTTTGAAAGCACATGTCAGTTTTGAAAGTTTGAAATTGCTAATTTTTACTCCTTAGCTATTAATGTATGTAGATAATTTCTTAGCCGAACGGCTAATCTTATGAAAACCGCACCTCGGTATAACTCTAGCTATATGTACCTATATAAAAATAAACTATGTTTGCCTGAGAGTCATTAAGTATGACTCATTACTAATTTAGTTAGTCAGAAGATATGTACATGCAAATTATAAAACCTGTTTTATGGAACATAAGTAATAGAATCAGAGCGAATTAATTTTCAGGCCAATTATGTAGTGACATAATAAACTGTTCAAAGTATTAAGGACTAAATGTTCTATCTTAATACCATATTGTGTGTGTATATATTTCTTTATCGAATTATCAAAATCATATTTCAAAGAAATTTTAGCAGAATTTAATTAAGAGGTAAATGAAGGAGTTAAAGAAAGGTCGTGGTCCCTTCAGGAATGGTGAATCGCCTTTTCACGAAAGACCGTTTCGGGATTATTAACTTGGTCCGGGGAAAGCCTCAGTGGATTTGCGGGAACAACCGAAAATTTATGTAAAATTAATGAAGTCATTACCGAAAATACGTTTGCCTTTCTCATATTTTATGATATAAATTACATAAACCTGGATAGAGGGTGGTGTTAGTGTGTTTATATATTAAAGTTGGAACAGTGTTTACGAGACTGGGAACTGCAAGATCGTATTTTGCAATAAATGTTGATTAAAGGTGTGCGATATTAAATGCAAATAAGCTCGACATCGAAGATTATTTATTTAATTAGATAATAAAAGAGAAGGTACGAGAATGACACTATACGATTTAAAAGTATGGCAAGAGTATAGTATTAATTACTGCAATTATAAAGGTTCAGCATAAACGTTCTAAGTGCGCATCGCCGCGCCCCGGCCGTCGTAGAGAGTAAACAGGGACGCCACGAGGCATTCCTACGAATGTGGGTAAATATAGTTGTCTGGAATATTCTAGAATAAACATTGCAAAACAAAAAACTAAAGTTGCAAAAGAGCTTAGTCTACCGACTGCTCTTGACATGGTTAGTATTATGCTGAGAGAAGCAGAGGGAAAATTAATTTTAAAGGTACCTTTGTCTAACAACACTATTAGTCGAATAATCCACCATATAGCTCTTTATCTCAATGATCAATTAACAGAGCAAATGAAAGGCACGGAGTTTGGTCTGAAACTTGACGAGGCTACTGAGATTAACATTATTTGTTATGAACGTTTCCTGGATGATAATATTATCATTGCAAAAGCATTATTGGGAGCGTAAAAGCTTATTTGACTTATTTGAGATGCTTGACAAGTTTGGGATATTTTGGATTGGGAAAGTGCATCAGTGCGTGTACTGATGGAGTCTGAATATTATCTGGTTGCTATGGAGGGTTGCAGGATCTTATTCGCAGCAAAACACCGCGTGCTGTGTAGACCTCTTCGAATAGGTTACAACAACTTACGTGTGTGAAAACTTTATTCAGCTTTTAGCGGTGGCGTTTATCCTTTCTAGCCATTGTCTTTGGAGTTTGATATTCTTGTAGAGAACCTATTACTCATCACCAGTTACTATTTGACCCACAAAAATTTCATTCCTTGTTCATTTACATTTAGACTTTGTGCACGATTAAACTGAGAAAGTTCGTGTGAAACCTATGGATTCAATTTGCTGATTTTTTTATGGTACGCAGGTATTGATGAATAGCTAAATGAACCATGCTAAGCTTCTACAATTCTACGCTAATTCTTCAACAATTACGATGGTATTTTGTTCCACCAGAGTTCGCAGCATGTCCTCTTCTAGAACGAAGTTCGTCATCAAGGCTGTAGTTTTTTACTTGATATTTTCGTTTGTCCGTCTATCATATTCTGGATGAATATTCTTCCTCATTGCTTTTATTGAGCACATAAATCATAATAGCATAATATGCTGAACATGCTCCCTTGTTACTTCCGTTTTAACTTTTCCGACATTAATCATATTATAAATTATTTGATATTCAATAATTAATTTTATAGTTTTACCTACAACAATATTGATAACATGAACCTGAACGGTACATAAAAAATATTTATTTATTTATTCATTCATTTGAACATTACGAGGGTGTGTCAAGAAGTACTTGAAAATTAGAACAGATGGCGCTACCACTTCAAATTCAACATCGTGCTTGTTAAGAAGCATCTTTCTAAAGAATGCACACTAATTTCCAGACTAATCTGTCAAATAGTTTTGTTGTGACAACCATTTGAAACAGACGTCTACGAGCATTTTCGTAAAAATGGAAAAAGTGAATTTAGTGTGCTCATTAAATACTATTTTTTGTGCGAAAAAATCATCACGCAAACCAAAACAAGCTTGAAAAGTATTATGGGGACTCTTCACCATTGATTGGAACGATCCATCACTGGCTTACTCAATTTGGGTGCGGTTGTAACAACACAAGTGACGGCGAAGGTTCTGGTCGCCCAATTGAGGTCACCACATCAGAAATGGTCGATAAATTCCACGGTATGATATTGGACGATCGGTGAGTGAAGGCACGCGAACTTGAACTTGTATAAATATTTTGATATGAAAAAGCTATCCGCAAAATAGGTGTCGCGTTTGATCACAATTGACAACAAACGCAAGCGTTTGATAACTTCAAAGGAGTATTTGGCGATGTTCAATCGTAATCCGAATGAATTTTTGTGCCGTTTTGTAACCGCCGACGAAACATGGGTTGATGACAACACCCAGAGGCCAAGGTACAGTCGAGACAGCGGACTTCTCATGGTGAATCGAAGCTAATGAAAGCCAAGGTGGGCCTGTCGGCCAACAAGATCATGGCGACAATTTTTTGGGATCCGCACGGTATCATTCACATGGATTACCTTGAAAAGGGTAAAACGATTACCGGCTCATATTATGCAGAGTCGATTTGACGCCGATTTGAAGCAAAAGCGACTGCATTTGGCGAGGAAAAAGTTCTCTTCCACCAGGACAATGCACTGGCGTACAAGTCCGCAATTGCGAATGGCGAAATTGCACGAATTAGATTACAAATTGCTCCCTAATCCCGCATATTCCGCAGATTTTGCCCCCTGCTACTTTTTTCCTCTTTCCAATTATTAAGAAATGGCTAGGCGGTAAGAGATTTGGGTCGAATGAAAAGTAAAACGTTTTTTGCTGAATAAAGTGTTCCTTATCTCAATTTTTAGGGATTTATTGACCCATCCCTGTACAGAAAATAAATTCCAAATAGTACAATCTCTACAAATAATATAAATAAATCAATAAACAATTATGAGAATGATAAAACAAAATAAAATTCTATAGTAGAAATTAAAAAATGAAACTATACTTAAAAAAGGACAAAAAATAAACCAAATGAAAGAAATGTATAATCATAAAGCTTATACATTCAAGGTGTATTGTGCACTAGAGATACAAATGAGTTATACAAAGTATTAAATAAATCTATCTCAAGGGATAAATTCAGAAGTACTAATAGCCGATCTATAGGATTGTGCCGATCATACTCAGTCCTATAAAACGGTATATAAAATTTATTATGCAACGAGAGTAAAAAGTTGGAACACGGAAGTCTACAGATACTAATAAATTAGGGCAAACAAAACAATTATGAATTAAACGAAATCTCGCTTTAAGGGCAATCACCCAACAACGAGATTTAAGAGATTTTATGTTCAGCAGGTCTTTCATTAAAAGTTAGATGATCCTTATTAATAACTATTATCAGGATAAAATAAAACAAATTTTAATGAATTTCACTTTTTAATTAACACTGTAACGATCGTTTCGCTCCAACCTGAGCTTCATCAGACATATAACTAACTTATTTACAAATTTTTTAACACAAGTATACGGTAACAAACACATGTTTTATTTTAAATAGTTGAAGGAATGGGTACTTTTTATTACTAAAATGTCTATGCGCAAAACTTTCACTACGGTTTATACAATACTGTTCTTAAGTAATAAAACTAGGGGTTTACATTATGTTACAGGGAGGTAAAGAAATTCTATGGAAAAATACAATATGTGACTGTTTGAATATCAAATAAATAAATTGAGTAATAGTGAATTATTTGTTTCTAATTGATCATTGAGGATCTTGTCGGTTTTCTTTAATGTATTAATTTCAAGTGACTCTAATAAATTAAGTTTTTTGCCCTTATTTTCTACGTGTAATATTTTAAATTCTTTGTTAAAATTGTGGTTTGTTTAATTAATATGAGACGCATATGAAGAGTCACTTTTATTATTTCTAAATGAAGAAAAGTGTTCTTTGATGCGTATTTCAAACGATCCGCCTGTCTGTCCAATATACGTCATAGGGCAACTACCGCAGGTTAACTCATAGACTCCTGACTTTTTATTGTTGTTTGTTAAATCTTTATTGTTTTTTATAAATTTGGATAAATTGTTGTTAGTTCTATACGCTGTATTAATGTCAAACATTCTTAAATATTTACAAATTTTGTGGTCATTTTAAGTGATCATTTTAAATTTTTGGGTGTTATTATTTAATATTGGGTAAACTTGTGTTATGGCTTTTGTAAGGAGTTTTTTATTTAAAATGTTATCTATTATATTACTTTTACATCCATTGTTTATAGCTATTTGTTTAATTAAATTTAACTCTTTCTCTAAATTTGTTTGGTTCAACGGAGTATTGATTAATCTATGTATAAGATTGTGATAAGCCGCTAATTTGTGTTGTATCGGATGGCAAGAAGTGTTATGAATAGTTATATCTGTAGTTGACGGTTTGTGGTAAATTGCAAAGTTACATTTGTTGTTAATTCTAGTAATCGTTAAATCGAGAAAGTTAATACTATTATTTGTTTCCTGTTCCATTGTAAACATAATATTGTGATGCAATGTATTAATATAATCAAATAATAAATTTAATTGTCTCTTTGTACCTATGAAACCTAGTAATATATCATCTACGTATCTGTACCAAAATAATACATTTTGAAAAAGAGGATTTTTTGAAATAGAATTTTCAAGATAAAAATCTCAGCTAATAACGGACTTAGGGGATTACCCATGACTAAACCTTCTTTGCAAGTGTATATGTTTTCATTAAATTGAAAGTAATTTTGTTCTTTGCATATGTTTAGTAAATCAAGAATTTCATTAATAATTATTGGATTTACATTTTTTTATGGTTTATAGGCTCTTTAAGCACAAAAATTTGTAAATATTTAAGAAAGTTTGACATTAATACAGCGTATAGAACTAACAGCAATTTATCCAAATTTATAAAAGACAATAAAGATTTAACAAACAACAATAAAAAGTCAGGAGTCTATGAGTTAACCTGCGGTAGTTGCCCTATGACGTATATTGGACAGACAGGCAAATCGTTTGAAATACGCATCAAAGAACATTTTTCTTCATTTAGAAATAATAAAAGTGACTCTTCATATGCGTCTCATATTAATTAAACGAACCACAATTTTAACAAAGAATTTAAAATATTACACGTAGAAAATAAGGGCAAAAAACTTAATTTATTAGAGTCACTTGAAATTAATAAATTAAAGAAAACCGACAAGATCCTCAATGATCAATTAGAAACAAATAATTAACCCTTACTCAATTTATTTATTTGATATTCAGACAGTCACATATTGTATTTTTCCATAGAATTTCTTTACCTCCCTGTAACATAATGTAAACCCCTAGTTTTATTACTTAAGAACAGTATTGTATAAACCGTAGTGAAAGTTTTGCGCATAGACATTTTAGTAATAAAAAGTACCCATTCCTTCAACTATTTAAAATAAAACATGTGTTTGTTACCGTATACTTGTGTTAAAAAATTTGTAAATAAGTTAGTTATATGTCTGATGAAGCTCAGGTTGGAGCGAAACGATCGTTACAGTGTTAATTAAAAAGTGAAATTCATTAAAATTTGTTTTATTTTATCCTGATAATAGTTATAATGGAATTTCATCAAGTAAAGGCTGAAACAATTTTATATCCTTATTAATATGTAATTTGAACAAAATAAAGTTGACGAATTTCCTTTCTACGCGTTTCACTCTATGGTTTGTATTTGGTAGGTAGAACAAATAACACACCAGTATTCAAGGATTGGTCTAACTATGGAATTAAGTAAGGTGATAATTGCCATGACATTTGTGAAATCGGAGCATATGCATTTGACGAAACTACATAATCGCATCGAGGGACTAACAATGACATTGATGTGAGGATAAAAATTGAAAAGATTTTCGAACTTGACTCCGGCATCGGTAATTTGCGTCAGCCTATCTAACCACGTACTGCCTAAAAAGGATTTGGAAAAGAACTTTACGAAAAAGTAATTACGCGACATTTTGAGAGATGTTAAGGCTCACATTGTTTTAATTTCACTGTACGAGGAGTTTATCTAAGGCGCGTTGCATCGAGTCACAATCAATTTTTGAATCAATACACCGGTACACCATCAAGTCATCAAAATATCCTAGAAAATGATTATCTGTGAATAAATAGTATAAGTCGTTTGTAAATAGCGAAGATAGAATCTGTGCGAGATGATTGCCCTGAGGAACACAAAAAGATACTCGAAATGACAATAGTCCCACTATCTGCAGTATTCTATTCACAGGTAAGAATGTATCTATGATAATAAAGCCTCATTAATCCCATAAAGAGTGAGTTTATGAATTAGCCGTGCATGATCGATCCGATCGAAAGCTATGCGAAAATTCAAGGAAAGTACTTCCATCTGCTTACCAGATTCTAGAGAATTACTTATATAGTTAGAACACTCAAGTAAATTTGTTAGGGTACTACGTCGAGAAAAGGAATCGTGTTGATTTGAGTTAGGGTCGGTGTTATAAACAATAAAATCTGCAGATTTTATTTAGTAAGCAAGTAAATTTAATTTACTCTACAAGTGTCCCGTATCGTCATATTTAAATTTTAGGAGTGTAAAGTAGATTTCATTTCAAGTAACAAAAACGCAAAACTTGTATATCCATTTTTATTTGTTTCAAAGTTACAGATCTATGCATGTGATTGTCAGATCATGAAAAAAAATGTAATCTTAAAGTTAAAACAAACTGATTTTATTTAAAAAAAGTTATACGATTCAATAACAGGCCTGTGATTGTTAACACGTCGCATAATAAAATGTTATCCTAAAATAAATAAACACGTGTCGTAGTGCATACAGTAATTTCTTGTAGATCTACAAAAAAGAGTACTGGAAATTGATTTATGATAAAGGAGGTTCTTGCTTATTTCGTAAGTGCTAAACCATGAATATCATAAAATAAACAAATGTTCAGATGACTGTTAACGTTGAATTTTTTAATAAAGGATTACATTACGTTTCAGTTCATAAAACAGCTTATTAGTGAGTGGACACGTTTTCTTTATTCAAAATGCCTTACCGATTTTCTTCTCAAGAGTATGCTGACATGCGTTTTGTGTATGGCTACTGTAACGGCAGTGCACGTCAAGCAGTTATTGAATATGACATCGGTTTCCCGATAGGCGCATTCCTCATTACAGAACGTTTCTGGAAGTACACAGACAATTTCGGGAATGCGGACTGCGTGATTATCTTTTCGACCGAGGAGTAAATTTGCCAGCAGACTTAGAGGAAGAAGCAGTAGCTATTGTTACAAGGGATCTAACAACCAGGGACAGTCACGGCTTCATTTTAATTTCTGCAGAACAGTCCTCTGGACAGATGAATCTACGTTCACGAGAAGTGGTGTTACAAATCTGAGAAACTTGCACAGTTGGTCATCAGAAAATCCCAAAGCTATACACCTATCTAAATTCCAACATGAATTTTCTATTAATGTTTGGGCGTCCCTAATCGATGACTTGTTGATTGGTCCTGTCGTTCTTCCTGGGAGGTTAAATGCGGAAAATTACCTTCAATTTCTTACTGACGAACTGCCAGGTCTTTTAGAGGATGTCCCACTGAATGTTCGACAAGACATTTGGTTTCACATAGATGGGGTACCACCACATTTCGGAATTGCTGTCCGAAATTGGAAACGTCAATTATCCAAGATGGATTGGTCGAGGTGGTCCTGTTGCATGGCCACCCAGATCACCCGATCTTAATCCCCTTGACTTTTATTTATGGGGGTACATGAAAAACTTAGTCTTCGCGCAAGTTTCGAACACAAGAGAAGAGTTGTTGGATCGTATTCACCTGGCTGCCGAGCAAATCCGACAAAACAGGTATGAAGTGGACATTTCGGAAATATTATTAATTGAAGTTTTTTAAATAAAATCAGTTTTTATTGACTTTGGGATTACAGTTTCTTTCATGATCTGACAATCACATTCATAGATCTGTAATTTTGAAACAAATAAAAATGGTAGTATATATGTTGAGCACTTGTGAAATTATTACACTATTAAACTTAAATAAAACACCTTATATTTCACAAACAATAGTATATTGACTATATGTACATTTCATGTGCACTGCACACATCATCAGTAGTTACTAAATTTAAAAGTAATATTTTTTAAGTACATGTATAGTAAAAAATATCTATTTTTTGGTTAGGGGTGTAAAAATTACAATTATAAATGGTCAACAAATGGTCAAAAAAAAAACATGTATATAAAAATATAAAAATAAAAAATTATGGTCGTATATTGTAATAGTGCCTGCTAAAATCTATTAAAGTTCCAAGAAGGACAAATTATGGGAAAGACCGTTACCTATGAAAAACAAGACATCTGACTATGTTTGGCATGTCGGGTTCTATTAAATAACAATATAGTAGCGTGAAAAGGAAAATTAGTTATTAGATACTGTAGGTATACAATTTAAATTGTATACCTACAGTATCTAATAACTAATTTTCCTTTTCACGCTACTATATTGTTATTTAATAGAACCCGACATGCCAAACATAGTCAGATGTCTTGTTTTTCATAGGTAACGGTCTTTCCCATAATTTGTCCTTCTTGGAACTTTAATAGATTTTAGCAGGCACTATTACAATATACGACCATAATTTTTTATTTTTATATTTTTATATACATGTTTTTTTTTTGACCATTTGTTGACCATTTATAATTGTAATTTTTACACCCCTAACCAAAAAATAGATATTTTTTACTATACATGTACTTAAAAAATATTACTTTTAAATTGTAGGTATACAATTTAAATTGTATACCTACAGTATCTAATAACTAATTTTCCTTTTCACGCTACTATATTGTTATTTAATAGAACCCGACATGCCAAACATAGTCAGATGTCTTGTTTTTCATAGGTAACGGTCTTTCCCATAATTTGTCCTTCTTGGAACTTTAATAGATTTTAGCAGGCACTATTACAATATACGACCATAATTTTTTATTTTTATATTTTTATATGCATGTTTTTTTTGACCATTTGTTGACCATTTATAATTGTAATTTTTACACCCCTAACCAAAAAATAGATATTTTTTACCATACATGTACTTAAAAAATAATACTTTTAAATTTAGTAACTACTGATGATGTGTGCAGTGCACATGAAATGTACATATAGTCAATATACTATTGTTTGTGAAATATAAGGTGTTTTATTTAAGTTTAATAGTGAAATAAAAATGGATATACAAGTTTTGCGTTTTTGTTACTTGAAATGATGTGTACTTTACACTCCTAAAATTTGAACATAACGATACGGGACACTTGTATAGATTGGGTATTATAAATAGCGAATAAGGAAACTAAGCAAGTAAATCTACCAATTAATTTACACCCTAGAAAATCGTGGTATTAAATGTTATTCACTGGTTAAATGCGAACAGCTGTTTGCTCCACTGTGTTCAAATAAACTTAACCTTATTTTTAAAAGTTTATATTTTGTGTACGTTTGATAACTTGAATTTTGGTAATACCAGATTTATCGGTTTGTATTTTACAAATATAAATAAAAAGAAATAGTAAAGAATTAGGATTTTTGTATGTTTTTATTTTATTCAGTGGCTTCATCGTTTATCGAAATGCTAAACTGCAAAATACATATGGCTATTCAGAGTTATTCAACAAATACTTATTTTACTTGCATACATTTTTTATAATACCAGATTTCAATTGATTCGATGAATAAATTTATTCGTTAAGTTGTATTCAGAGATTTATTAAATATATAATTTATTTATTAAATATTAAATATGGACTTGAAGGCGATATGTTTCGAGATTATATATTTTTGAAACGTTAGATAATAACGAAAAGGACAAATACGACTTTCCACATGGCAATGAGAATACTTCAACAAGGTAATTTAACAAAAGTACAAGCAAGATTCTTAGAAAATTTGATATGTGAAGTATGTTACTCCATCGATCATCTACTCAAGAAAGAGGTTTCTGAAAAGTAAAACAGAAGATGGCACAGAAGCCGGAGAATAAATAGAAATACGTATTATGAATGTAATAAAATATATAGCAGACAAACGACACTAAAAACAACTCGAGCTTCTTCATTCGATCATAAAGGATCTTTAACTCTACTACCATTGAACGTAAATATTACAGGATTATATTAAATTGGAAGCTTGGCTTCGATTTAAACTTTCTAGATCGAACGTTTACTTCTCTATTTACATTTCAATTTTCGAATTTCTCTTTTAGTTATTAGCTTTTCTTGGAATTGTTTGTCTTTGTTGGATAATGCCGAAACTCAGGCAATCATATGTCAAATATTATATTTTCACTAGCACTTTTCCAAGATGTACTGTGTTATGATAACGTTATTCATGTTTTTTTTTAATAATAAATACTTAATTAAAGATCATATAATATTAACTTCGAATTAATGTTAATATTAATGGATTAAATTCAGTACCTATAAAAAATGAGAATTTCATTTAGGGAGTCGAGTGAATTTATTTAGTTAGTTTATTAGAAAGTTCAAACAGAAGAATTTCAATTAAACGTCTTTTAATTACGAAATTAATTTTATGAAGTAATTTACTTCGGTTATGTTCCGAATATGAGATTATTTACACTGAGAATTATTAATAAACAGAGAGCGGACTGAAGCGATTGTATGACCAATTGTATTGTATTGTATGCATGTTATAACAGCCCCACTATTTGCTTGCTCGATTGCATTCCTCGAGCAGATGTTTTTATTTCCGTTGTTATGAATAGCACATTGTGTGTATTCCTTCAAAAATTCTGTTCACAGTGACGTGTAATACGCAATATATATTTATATAATATTTCGTTAGACTTCGTTGAAATAATCGCTTAAAAAATTATTTCCGCTAATTTGAAAAGTGTCTAACTGGTAAAAGGGAAGGAGCAAGTGTCAGTTTTCTTTTAAAACTGGTCAATAATTCCACGGATGCATCTGGTCTTCTGTCTCAGGTTAATTTTCTTAGGTAGCTTACCGTACACCAGGGATGCACAGACTTATTGGGAACAGGGGCCACTCGGGAAAATTATAAGCCAAGGACAGGCCAAAGAATACTTATGAACACAAATATTTTTATTTTTAAATAGTATGAATTACTACAAATGATTAAAATAAAAAACATTCAAAAATGTTTGTTGTAATTATGTAATCGTAAAGTAATCTAATTATTACAATGTAATATTTCATGTTTTATTATTTTGATGCATGACATTGCATTGACCTAACAATTTTGTTTATGTTTGGCTCCACATTACTTGTCGCCACACGTAAAATTGCTTCCAGATTTTTATTTGCCAGACGGTTTCGATTTTTTGTTTTGTTAAGTTTCGTCACTGAAAGCGTTTGCTCACAAATATGCGTCGATACAAACAAGCTTGCGCATTTCAATGCATTTATTCGCAACTCTTTATAAGCGATTTTGTCAACGCAACGGTAAAAGATGAGTAAATTACCTTCATTAAACGTGTTTCGTAAATTATCATCATTTTGCATGTCTATCAATTCCAACTGTATTGATTCCGGTGCATTTTCGGGTGAAATGTTGAAAGGATTGCTAAAAATGTCTAATAGAGGTTTAACTTTTTTGAAGGCTAGAAAACGATCATGAAAAGCTTGTATTAAAATATCAATTCTTTCAAGATAAGTGAAATTGACATCAGTTTTATTGAATTTCTCCATAATATTTTTGTAGTTCGGAAAATGGCTGTAATTGGCTGAATTTATTTGTGTCCTGAAAAGACTCAATTTGCATTGAAAAGACGAAACATGAGAGTATAACTGCAAAATCAATTGATCTTTGCCTTGGAGTCGCGTATTTAAGACATTCAAGTGATTTGTGATGTCTACAAAAAACGCTAAGTCACACAGTCTTTTCCGCCAGAAATATTTTGATTTCTTCAATCAAGTTAAGAAACCGCTCTAGTGACAACCCACGACTTAACCACCTTACTTCAGTGTAAAACAGGAGATCACCATATTCGCTTTCAATATCCTCGAGAAATTTTGTGAAATGTCGGTGATTGAGACCTCGTGATTTTATGAAATTTACAGTAGGTACTACAACTTTCATCACATTTTCAAATCCCAATAATTTTGAACAGAGGGCCTCTTGATGTATAATGCAATGAAACTGCATTAATTCCTTGGTATCTATGTCTTTAGTTTGTAAATACTCTTTTAACATAGTTATTATCCCAGATTTACTTCCAACCATTGAAGGTGCTCCGTCAGTCGTAATTACAGATAATTTCGTTAAATCCAAATCCATTATAGAACATTTTTCCAGAAGAGCTTTGAGCATGTCACTCCCCTTGGTTTGACTTGTCAAAGAACTCATACCAATCAGTTCTTCACTCACTTCAAAATTTTGCGTTACACCTCGTAAAAGTATTAAGATTTGAGCAGTGGAACAGTGTAGATTCGTCGAGTGCTATAGAAAAATACTCAAAACTTTTAGATTTCGTATGCTAATGTGGTCTTCTTTGAACAGTCATCCGATTTAGTTTAATTTTCTCAAACCTCTTTGCATCTTTCGGACACATTTTTTTTGGGGCGATATCTAAACACTGCTTAACAAGCTCACCATCTTTAAAAGGCCGACAAGTTTTCGCTATTATTCGAGATATTTCAAAGCTAACATCATAAGCTGTTTCAGCATCTTGAATTGTTTTTTTAAACATAGCTTGCTGGCCTTTTAGTTCCCTTTTGAAAGTGGAAATTTTTTGCGTTCGATTTTCGCCGGTTAATTTGGTAAAAGTATGATGCTGGGTTTCATAATGCCTTTTCACATTATATTCCTTCGGAATAGAAACACTAGCCTTGCATATTAAATAGACACTTTTGTTATACGATGAAATAAAAAAGTATTTTTCGGTTCAAATATCTTGAAACTGTCGATTTTCATCTTCAACCTTACGACTACGTTTTTACTAGGGCCTGGTTTATTCATATCAAAATTGATATTATATTGTTACGTAGGTAGATGCCAAGTTCGAACGACAAAATATTTATTCTTCACAGATTACAATTCAAACAATATAACGTTCGCTTGTCCGTAGCTAAAGCTTAACTGCCCCGATAGCGGGCAATGCGTTGTATTTATACGAGTTCGAGAACCTACCACATTGTTCGGGGATAATACCGACATGTTTCGCGAATCTTCGAGTAATCTAGTTGGTTCGACAGATTTCTAGTCTCGTAACAATATGCTTGGAACGACGAGGAGCATACCTGTTCTACGTAGTAAACCTGAACAAGAAAGTAGTAGGTACTTAAAGATACATATCTTACTAACAATTACAAAAGTTAGAATAAAATAAAAAGTTAAGAAATATTGATTTGAATGGATTTTTACCTACTTTTGTAGTTTTTTGAACAATTTTTAAAATTCGCTGGCAGGCCGCATAAGTATCGACAGTTGGCCGCATGCGGCCCGCGGGCCGCGGTATGTGCATCGCTGCCGTACACGCTCGTGTGTCAAGTTTCTTAGGCCAACGGCTAGATCTTATGTTTTAAAGAAGGCACCTCTGGTACACATGATGCGGAATAGCAACACCTTGGATCAGGAGCCATTCTGTAGTTAACATTGTTCTCTTTTACACTTACTTTTAAGGCTGTTATGTTAAGGCTGTTTTCATAACATAAATTTTAATTTTTATATAAGCATATTATGTATTAATTTAGAATTTTCTTTTTTTGGTGTTTTGCTAATTTTTCGTTTTTGATTTTTTTAAATTTTTTATTTATGTATATATACCATTGTAGATAGCAACCGTTTATAATTATCTTAATTATTATCCTGTAAATGGCTTGCTGTTGGATAATAAAGGTTATTATTATTATTAATTCTCAACTCCTGCTCAGAGTTATTGTAAATTTTTGAAATAGGTTGAGGTTTTGTTTAGAAGCCAATGGGAGGTACTTAAAAGGTATTATTTTTTTATATATTGCAAGTTGGTTTAATTTTGTCATATTTCAACAATTTTACAGCTTTATTGAAATGTCTCATATCAGCTGCCAAACCCGGTATTTAAAATTATTCTCCAATTTTAAAACAAAATGAATAAATACTGAAATACATAGAGTGTAGCTCTAACAGTTAGAAAGATAGTCTTTGTGTGCTTTCTGTGTTTAAAATTTCATTGGGACTCTGAGAGATTAAAACTCGTTATAATAAGTTATACCGTTTGATTTCTTCCATAACTTGTACTACTAATTTTTATAGTCGAAATAGTAAAACTATTTCGAATCACTCTAGAAAGTCAGTCTTGATATAAGCAATATCATGACATATTTTTAAAAGAAATAAAGATCGAAACTTATATTGAAAGCATCGATATTTGAAGCTGGAGTAATTTTCACAATAAACTACAACTAAGTAATATCGTACTGCTCCGCAACCTATGACAAGAGAGGGACTGAAAATAAACAGGAGACTGGCCGCAATTTCCGAAAGAAATAAAAATGAACGTTCACAGTGATTCGTTTTCTTACGCTTCTAGAACTGACACACTTATCTTCACTTGGTTTTGTTCTCTTATTTAGTTAACAACTTGTGCGAGAGAAAATCTAACCTGGCGTCAATGAAGTGAATAAGAGCTTTTTTTTGTTCATTACAAATGATGGATTAGATACAGAGAATTACGCAAAGATACCGATGGGAATCGTTTGCTTTTTATATTTATAGGTAAGCTTACGTCTTCTTAATAACGTTTCGTTTTCATAAAGAAACCAAGGTTTGGTTAATACAATTTTATGTTTGCGAATACTTCTCCTCTTGGACAAGCACTTCAAACAGTACATCTATAAAATCTAATTTAAAATTGTTTTGATGTTCATAGAAAATGTAAATATAACAATCCTTTTTTAAAAATAGAATTCTTGTTTGAATTATTGCCAAATTCTATTATGAAAACACAACTTTGAAATGAAAGACTATTGTTGGTACCAAAAAAGCTTTATTTTTATAAATAGTTCCCGCTTTTTTTGTGGTGTGTGTATAGTGCTCCAACGTGTTAAGCTGAGAGCTTGTCAAAATCACAGGACTATAGTAAAGGGTGATCCAAATAATTCTTTACGATTTTAAAGTGAAATATGGCAAACCTGTACAGTAAATACCTTCATGTATTTGTCAGTTTTGTAGGTTAAGTTATTACAAAACTGTTGGGGCAACTAGTGGATTTGATCGTCGCTCCTATGTTGACTCACCGCGCACGGGTTGTAAGGCCGTATACGCACTAATTTTTTAATCTTCGGTGACATTTATTAATGAAATGCGGCACATCCAATTTAACACCTTTAATTACATATTTACCTACATTACTTCATACATAAAATTTGTTGTATAATGAAAGACGGTTGTCTTTTGATAAAATATGAGACTGGTGTCTCTTGATATTAAAAGTCGATTGCTGTCTTGAACATTGTTCTTACGACTGTTTGTCTAGAACTTTATTATGTTAATACTTGCGACTGTTAGTAATTTATGTAGACTGTTGTCTTGAACATTGTTCTTACGAGTAATGTAAGAACGTTGTTCTGTGGCAAATTGCTACTGACGACTTGTCTTAGTGACTTGCGTTCGCGACTTGCTTTAGCGACTTGTTTTAGCGACTTGCTACTGTTGTCATCGCGCGCTGAACTATTTAAAAACTTTTTAAATATTGTAAGCAAAATTTACCCTTCCCTTTAATTAACAAAATAGGCCACATGCGGCTAAATTACGAAGAAAGGTCGGCAAGTTACAAAGAAACGCCTTGCTTGTATAAATTGTGCCTACAAAACCAGCAAACGTTGCATGTAGTTTTTGAATCTAACTGTATACATGTGGAGGCACGTTAACTAATAAAATAACATAATTTGAAACGTATCAAATAATATAATTTGAAACGTATCAAATAATATAATTTGAAACGTATTTTGAGAAGGCGGCAATAAATAAGTGCCGGTAGAATAACAAATATGTATGCGGCAATAAATAGTGCCGATCTGTTGACAATATCTGTATGCGACAATAAATAAGTACCGGGCATGCATATCTGATGACAAATATGTAATACGCGGTATCATAAATTTTATAGTGAAACGTTTGCATCTTAATACAATAAGAAAATGTAATTACATATACAGAAGGTTTTAATTTTGTTTCTGACTCTTATATTTAAATACTATAATCTATGATTTTATTAAAATGAATAATACTTATATTTAATATATAATACAAAATTAATAATATTTATGTTTACTATACGATATATAAATTCGTTTCGTTTATAAGACGAAACAATAACAAAAAGCGACATTTAACGGCCAAGGAACGTTACAAAATTATTAAAATATAGGATTTTAAAGTGAAATATGGCAAACCTGTTCAGTAACTACCTTCATGTATTTGTCAGTTTTGTAGGTTAAGTTATTACAAAACAAAAAGCGACATTTAACGGCCAAAGAACGTTACAAAATTATTAAAATTTATTATCAGAGACAATGCTCTGTATAGGAAATCTAGCATAGATAACGTGAATACCATGGTGTACATCATAAACCAAGTGAACAAACAATTAGTAATGTTGTGAAGACATTTGGACGTGCTGGATAATCCAGAAAAAAACGTGTCAGTCAGAAATGCGAGAAATGCAGAAAGAAGCTGTAAGATAGAGTGTTCGTGATAATCCAAACTTGTCAGACATCATGGATTAACTTGGAGGATTATTTGCATCTACATAAAATCCAACTGGTCCAAGAAATGAAGCCATCGTCTTTGTCGTGATTTTGCTGAGAGCAGATTCATTTATTCACAGCATTGTAATGTTCAGCGATGAGGTACATCTCTAGCTAAATGGCTATGTGAACAAGGCGAACTGCAGAATTTTTAGCGGAGACATTCCTCACGAAAATGAAGAAACACCCTTATCCGGAGAAAGTTAGAATTTGGTGTGCCATTAACGCCGGTGATGTCTTCGATGATCTTTGAAAATGTCCAACGACAACGAATCACTGTTAATTATTGGGCTATATTAAACGAATATTTCTTCCTAATTGTTTTTGCAAACAATCTTCAGAAATATTTGTTCCAACAGGACGGCGTTACATGTCATACCGCCAATGAAACCGTTTGTGCGAATTTGTGATTTGACGCCATTTTAACAAAATGTTTGATAAATTTTGGTCCTATGAAGATCGAAAAATTAATTAAAAAAGCCAATAATGAATTCGTAGCATTTAAAACAAACAATTCTCTACAAAAATACCTTAGGAATGACAAAGATAAAACAGAAAGAAAGGCGTCTATCTGTTTACATGTGAACGCAATAAGGTCTATAAAAACGCTTTAAAATGATGCGTCACATGATATGGTTTAATGACTGTTACGATACTTAATTATATCGCAGCTATAAAATGATGTCAATTAATACAAGGCCGGTATAATTTTGTCAGGTAGAAAATTTAATTTAATAACAAAAATGAATGATTGAGATATAATTAGAATAGGAATGTATGTGATTATAACTAAACTAAAATGTATAATATAAATTCGAAAGGAATGTCTGAGTTTGTATTAAATTGCCTGTTCATTGGAGATAGTAGGGTGTGGTTTATGACCAGTACGATGATACAAAAGAAGTGCTTTCTTTTGAAACTATGTGTATAAAAGGTCGCAAAGTGTCTTATGAATTTGTTTTAACATTTTTAAATTTGATATATTTCTGAATAATGCAATTTAAAACGGGATTTAAAAAATGATGTATGTGGAGTGTAACGATGTTAATGCTAAAAAATATTTTCAATTTAACGATATGTGACATACGTTTAAGAGTTATAAGGGAGGATTGTTTTATTATTTACATCTAATAAACGAAAGGATTGATATTATATCATTAATAGGGATTATGAAGGAGTAAAATTAAGTTAGTTATGTGAATCAATTTGATTTGAAATTAAAGGCTTATTTAAGGTTTTTGATCAAAAAAAGTATTTTGATTATTAGATTTATTATAGAAAATAATTATATAATTATAGCGAAATAATATAGAGATAGAATATTGTTCAATCATATCATGCAACGGCGTCAATATTAGTGGCAACATCGATAGACGAAATTTTTCGACGAGAATGGTGTGACGACGCTGAAATTCGATAAACGAACTGTAAATATTACTCTTCGATGGTGCTTCATTTCCAAAACGCGAATAAAGTCAATCTATGTATTGATTCAGCCTTGAACCACATTTAAAATTCCAAAAAAAAATTATTCACGTAAAAATTACATTTTGACAAAAATTTACTTTCTTTTCAATGCTGCATTAGTAAAACTAGTTCACTTAAGTACGAGGGTAGTTTGGAAACTACGTGACATAACAAAGAAAACGCAAATTTTATTGAGAAAAAAGATTTTATTTTTCAATATAGTCTCCTGTTCGTTCAACAAATTAGTAATGCCTATATTGTAGGTCTATGAAACCAAGTCCTCGAAATAGGTATTTACAGCAGCAATTACTTCGGAATTGGGCGAAATTCTCTTACCGCTGAGACATTTGTCAGGTTTGGAAAGAGATGATAATCGCTGGAAGCCAAATCTGGGGAAGAGGGCGAATGAGGCACTAATTCAAATCTCAATTCATGAATTTTTGCCATTGCAATCGTGCACTTGTGGGCAGGTGCACAAAAGCACTTTCTTCTTTGCCAAATGAGGTCGTTTCTCTTTGATTTTGTCGCTTAATTGTTGCAAGAAATTAACATAATGCTCCCAATTTATTGGTTTCCTCTTTTCTAAGTAGTCGACCAATATAATTCCATGAGAATCCCAAAAAAAAAAAACAGTTGCCATAACCTTTCCTGTTGACAAAACTGTTTTTGCCTTCTTTGGTGACGGAGAACATTTTTTGTCCATTGTTTGGATTGTTCTTTGGTTTCGGGAGTGTAATGGTGTATCCAGGTTTCATCGATGGTAATGAAATGTACAGTCTTTCTTATTATGCCGAAAACGTGCCAAAAGGTCGCGAGAAACACTCAAACGATTCAGTTTTTTGCTCAGGTGTGAGTAACCGTGGCAAACAAAGCGTCGAATATTTTTTCATTTCCAATTCTTCAGTTAAAATTCTGTGCATTATTTGAGATACCTATAATGTCTGCTATCTCGCGCAGTTTTACTCGACGGTCATTCGAGATAATACGGTGGACTTTTTGAACCATATTCGGAACAGTAACAGTTCTTGGACGTTTATTACGGAGTTCATCATTTGTACTCATACGACTACGTTTAAATTCGGCAACTCAGTTTTTAGTAATTGAAAGCGAAGGAGTGGATTCTAATAGTGTTGAATCTCTTGCTTTGATATCGGTTGGTGTTAAGCCTTTCAAATGAAGGTACTTTTTCCACTGCTCTCAACTCAGTTTTTTCCATTATTACAAACTCATACGAGACATTCTCTTTGGCGTACTGTTAAAAACAGACTAATTGACAGATCGCTCCGTACTGTGATATTTAACCTATTAAAGGATGATTCTACAGAATGGTAAAGAAGATCCCTGCGAATTCGTGCCATCTCTGTGTTAAGACACCTAGTTTCCGAACAATCTTCCTTACAAACTATCAAACCGAATTATTGGAAATGTCAAACTTGACGAATATGGCAGTTGAAAAACGTGGACACCACTTCTACCATCAGATTCCAGAAATTTTCCTAGCTGCCCTGGTATTAAAAATAAT
The DNA here is from genome assembly GCA_935421215.2 of Melolontha melolontha. Classification (NCBI taxonomy): domain Eukaryota; kingdom Metazoa; phylum Arthropoda; class Insecta; order Coleoptera; family Scarabaeidae; genus Melolontha; species Melolontha melolontha. Next base: position 75,371,177 of record OW285243.1, on the reverse strand, counting down.
AGTAAAAGTATATATATCTTATTAACCCTATCCAAATATACTTAGATCGATACCAAATAAGTTGTAAATTGAGAAACTATTTTCAACAAAAACAAAAACATTCCATGTTAATCAATAGAGACATAAATTCAGAAAAACAAGGGGTAAAATTCAATTCAAACGATTTCCGAAGCAAGTCCTTTTCGTTTTATGCGTGTGATGAAACTTTATTCTGGAAAATGTCTGTAACAGTTCGAACGTTTAAAGACACATATTTCCCTGGCCGACTTATTAAAATAGATGCACATAAAAATTTAATCGAATGATAAATATTCTATGTGATGCGATTTAAGGTCCTCATAAAAGGTAAACGTCTAAACTTTTCAATAATAACGAGGCCGTTTGTCTACGTTATTGTATTGTAAAATGTGTTTTTCAGGGTATGCCATTATACGTATCAAAATGTCTTTATATACAAACGTCTTTGTTTTATTTCTTTTGTTTTCGGCTGTTACTAGAAGGTCACGTTACGAACGGTATTGGAAAATACCAATTTATGACATTTCATCATAAAAGTAAATGTTGCTTACAAAGGGAAATGCAAACGCTTTACTTACTAGATCACGAAATATAAAAGTTTTCTTTATATTTTGGCATTGGTAAACAGTTTTCTACTTGCATTGAATTCAACGTGTGCAATTTGCATATACAGAAATCCTAATTACGTCTAGAATACAAAAAAAAGGAATTTTACTTTTGTATTGTAGATGTGATGAGTGAGTTGGTTTGTAAGGAGAAATGAAAAAAAGTATCGTTGCCGCTAGATCAGAAAGATCAATTCTTCGAATTGGATAAGTTCGTATTTCTTTCCATATCCATTTCTCCTTTGACACTACTGATAATGCGTTTCGGACTTAAAACTTTGGGCCAAATCCACGCTTTATTGACCTCATAACATATTATTTATCTAACAAAGTTGGTTTATCTCAAAATTAATTTTTTCGATAATTTTTTTGTTATCTGCATGACTTTTAAGCTCTTACCTGTCCTACTTTGTGGTGGATATGTTGTTACGCCGTAATTTCCATTTATAGTGTTCCTTACTTATTGTCAAGTCCCGGTATCTTAATTTATCTGCGAATCATCTTTTAAATAGTTCAACGGGTACTTATATCGCTATCTGTGTGTAAAAGTTGGTAACTGTATCCCCGCCCCTATCGTTTTATATGCAAGTGATAATTGAGGGACAAGAATGCAAACCTTGGTGGTGATAAGTCAACTCTTGCTTATGTAGTGCATATCTTCTGTAATGAAGGCTTAGACCCGCGTTTAGACCTATCGTATTTCTTAATCGCCTAGGCGGATCATGTATTGATACGTATGAAAAATCATTCTTCCATCTTTTGCCTATATTTGTTTGAGTTATTTCTAATGTTGTTTTCTTTAATGCATCGCAGCCTTTTCAAACTTATATTTTTCGCTAAATTTAGTTTTATTGCTTTTCCTATAATTACCGATCAGCTTAGGTTTATCCAAACCTGGATATTTTCATTTAAATTTCTTTCGTTCAATTTATTTGGGAAGACTATGTACATATTCAACCGGCTTCCATCTTGAAAATTTTTCCACTTAGTCATACACGCTGTAATTCGCTTTATCTCGTATTATGTAACTCAGTTACCCACTCTTTGGTTGTGGTAATTTTTATTTTGAATTTAAAGACCGTCTAGACGCATTTTCCTTTTTGATTAATCTTGTTTTACTGATTTAATTTGCCTAATTTATTTCCTCCGCTTATCACGCCCTCTCCTTATCGTTTGAGATTCTCCTTTTACAGAAACCTGCAATTTGAGGTGTTTTCCTTTTAAATATTTACTGACTTCTGTTGATTAATTTATTGATGTATTGTGTTCTATTAGACTCTTATATCGATCTTTAATCGATTAAGAGATTTTGAGGAATTAGTTTTCCTCTTTTAACTTTCCGACCTTTTTTTGTGACGTACGACCGGCTTGTACTTCTCGTGAGTCGTGTTCGTCGGCCATTAGTCCTTAAGCCATAGTAGCGCTAATTTGCGATCCATTTGTGTGTAATGGTCCAACATCTTTGCGGTAGGTTTATTCTCTTCATTTGTACTTTGGCTTATTTCTTTCTTTTATTTCTTTCAGGATTATAATGTTATTCTTAATTTACGATGCATATATGACGTCGTTTTCGTCGTAATACCTATATTCCTTATCTCACCGTTGATTTGTGAGGGGGTTATACATGTGAACTTCTGTTCCTGGCAAGTTTTGCGTGCCTTAGGGAAGGCCGATTTGGTGATTTATACACTGTTTGCTGTACTGGAGTAAACAACGTAGATTTGGAGGAATTTCTGGGAAGCTAACCTCTTTCCATTTAAGCGCGGGAAGAGTTAATTCACCACGTGCAAGATGGTGTCGAGATGGCGTCTATTCGGCACTCCATCTTAAGTTAATCCTGGAATTGGATCGTCGAGCAATCACAGGGAAGGCTAATCAATTGTAAAAAATTCATTAGGGGACGTTAATATAGTCTATGACATGAAGTAGGTGTAGAATTACTTAATTTTATATTTGTTCATTATTTTAAATTTTGCTATCCTTTTAATTTTTCTTATATCAGCTGTTACCTATTAACAAGGCTCTTGTGTAGCCGTTCAGACGATAAGGACAGACGATGTAAATTTAAAAGTCACTGATTTTAGTGTCGTGTGATGTTGATTGTTGGAATCGGAACTGATTCTTGGAAGAACGAATTTTGCACGTTCTCGTCAATTTATTTAGTCTGATTACAGGACTTTTATTCTTTGCTTTACGTCATCTGTTCTCATTTTAGAATTTCATTTTCTTATTTGAACTTAACACTAACGTCGCGAGCGATGATAATGATGTTATTGCACAGTTAGTCGTTTGAACCACTGGGTTCAAGATATAGCTTGTATATTATCTGGCTGTCCGCTTCATCGGCTGCCAGAAGAGCTTTACTCAGAGCCAACTCTGTGGCAGGATCCTTCAGATCAGCCACGATTGGTGATAACAATATCTTGGAGTACGTTTCTCGATATTAAGTAATACTTATGATGATAGCTTTGTAACCGTTATGTGAAGAACCACTAAATTAAGTATACGTAATTTGTGTTCTAATTAACCTTTGTTAGATTGATTAAACAATTTTTTTTTTCGTAAATAACTTAGATTTTGTCTCACCTGTTTATACAGGGGAATTTACTGGATTTGGATCGTACTCCAATTTTAAACTTTTATAGTACCTTCCTGCTTTACAGGGGGAACATTTAATTACTTGTATTCACTATTTAAATTTCTGTGCCTTTACCTACCCTATTTTGTGGGGGGGGGGGGAAATTTGATAAAACGAAGTGTCTTAAACACTTTGATAAATTTTACGTATAACCACATATAGATGCATTTCGTAATCGGTAATTTCTAATACAATTAACTTTCCTTCATACTGACTTGTCGATTGCGTTGGGAATTCAATTCAGAGTACATTAAGGTTGTTTATTATTTTTTTTTCCCTCTTGTAATTTTACTTCTAGTGTAGTCGACGACTATCTTTTAGCTTCTGAGATAAAGCTTAAGATTATAACCTGCTGCGTATGTTAGTAAAATTTTGTTAAGTTGACGACATTGTTTGATTGATACCTGTCCCACAAGTGATTATTTATTTTGGCAAAGTTCGATTTGTATCTTGGTTATAACAAGCAGTAGGAGCAACCTCTTTTTTTTCGGTAGCTGCCATTGTACCACCCGCTTCCGTGTTCTTAGGGTAATTCTGTGCTGGGGTAGTAACACGGTGGCGCTATATCACCTCGCGACGTTGTACTCGCGCACTCTCCGAATCTTTTGGGCTGGCCGGCAGAGGAATACCTGGGGTCGATCTCCATCAGGTGGCTCCGAAACGAGAGAGGGTGGCCCCGCCGCACATCATACGATCTCGCTACTGCTTGATTTGTCTCTTTTATTTTAGTACGTCGCGTTTTGCGTAGCAGTATAAAACAAAGGAATATATTTAAATTGAAAACAGCCAATTTTGACGTAGCAACTTGAGAAGTTTGGATTGAATAAATTCAACCAAACTGGGTTTATCGTAGGGCGTTCCTTTTTCCGATCTACGGAGATAAATAAGCTCGTTGACGGAGATTTCATCAATGTACTGCAGCTTTGAACATCTGGGACAAGCTCGAGGTTAATTATCTAATTTATTTGATACACAAAGCCAAACACAAAACACCGAGTCGTGGCGTATACTAATTATCCGTCTCTAAAGGACAGGACGAAATTAGGAAACAAATATCTTGTATGATTATTTTTTTTTTAATTGCGTAATCTATTACACCTGTTAATATGTTTTGCTTTCTTAACCCGCCGTAAATGATTTCGTAGTATTTTGAGCTCGACATAGAGTAAATTCAGCCTATTTTGTATATTGCACCTTAAAAAAAATCATTTTAGTAGATTATAGAGTATTTTAGTAATTAAATGTAAAATTAACTTTGCCTTTATTGATATTAAATACTAAATTTTGGGTCATATTCATAATTTTTGTACTTATTTTTTTTACGAATATCTTTTTATTGCCGCATGTGCAATCAAACGTTTTTTCCATGCCCCGCTGCATGTAGTACGTTGTAATGTCGACGTATTTTAAAATATAATTTTGAATTTAAAATCAAATCTTTTGTAATATTTTGTAACATATTTTAATATCGCTATATTTGTTTGCAATAAATTGTAAAGCTGATTCCAGAGGAACCTTAGGAAAAGTTACGTCGAATAAGCTTATGTAATAATTTAATCTTTATACCAGTTTTATTTTTTTGTCGATTTGTTAGGAGAATAATAATTTTCCGAAATGGGTTTTTTTTTCTGTAATTTCTTGATGTATGGTTTTCGTATGAATATTTTTTAAAACATTTTGAATATACAGTAGAAATATTTATACAGTAAGAGAAAATAAATATATTTTCGTATGAATAAATTTTTAGTAGCTTTTGAATATATAGTAAAAATATTTATACAGTAAGAGAAAATAAATACGTTTTGTTTATTTTGTTAATCGATGCTTAAATTTATTACATTAATTTTTTTTTATAATTATACATCTTAATTTCTGTTCGTGAATATACGGATTGATTGTTTCTAGTTTTATTCTTTGCCTTTGGCACTTCCTGTAGAGATTTCTTTTCAGATATTCTGTGCGGCTTGTTGGTAATAGTACTTAGTAAGTATTTAGCGTGTATTTTGAGTAGTTTGTGTGCGCATGCGCCTAAAAACGCGCAATCCCTTTTCTCAGTTTTCAGACTGAGCTTCTGTAAGCAAGTAGTCACCCACACCTGTCTCCACTGACTAAGGGCATCCACCGTAAATAGAAGCTCCCAGACATTGTGCGATATAACTACTGTTTCGTTAGTCTTTATTTTCAGCATCTTCAGACACCATCGCTGCCCCTGCTTCTCGCGTAGGTAGCAATGTGCTTTTGTTTTTAAGACACAGAATAAGACTCAAAAATTCTATAATTTTTTTCTTTGGAATAGAGCGAAGAAGCTTTGTGATATTAACAATGCTTGGCATAACGAAAAGTTTGAATCATCCTGGTTCTCAGCAACCAATAAAGTTTTTTAGATGCATGTTTCTTAAAATAAACCTCATATGTAACTGGCGTCTGTCAGCGTTTTCCACAAAAACGCACTGGCACTCTACTAGGGCCCCTCCCATGGTATAAGTGGTATAAACCTCCTAAATCAGTAAATTTTGAAGTTAGAGCGTAGCGGGTGATGCCAATCGATTCCTTTCGGCGAAATACACTTAGGTATGTATTGACTGTGGATAATTACAAACCCGTAGAAAAGACGTTTCAACAAAGTACAGAAATGAACCTTTGCCCCAGAATTTTTTTTCAGGGAAATGGATATTGTTCGACGGAGGTATGGTTTTCAGAATCTCCATGGTTAGTCTTAGATATACATATTTTTTTCGTACTGAAAAGAATGTGTGTGAAGAGATATATGCAAATATATGTAAATAAAATTCACCCGAATGAAGATTCCTGGCTATTTTAAATAAATGGATAAAAATTGTGGGGGACGAGGGAAATGCCAAGAAGCGTGAGTGTGGGTCAGGTCGACGACCATTATTGCCTGAATTGGATGACATCATATTTGAATGGATTGCAAACAGAAGAACAAAGTGTTTAGTTGTTCGTAGGGCTGATATTCAAGCATTTGCTCTTGCAATGACACCACACCTTGACATACCGCCAGACGAATTCAAAGAATCACAACACTGGGTGGATAGCTTCCTTCCGTGACATGAACCGTCGCTAAGAAGATCGACAACACTGTTCAACTTGGACGATAGTGAAGTAATAAACATGCACTTGCTTTCAAGGGTTTCGTTGATGGCAACGACTTCTCTATGTATCTACTTTCGAATATGATTGTTATGGATGAAATTGCAGTGTATATGGGTCACGCGTCTCAAACTACCATTGGTCACAAGAGTACTTCTGCGATCTACATTCCCTCCACTGGTTCCAAAAGTGCACGCATTACATATATTTTGGAAATTCGTCTCGATGGAAAGAAAGTCCCTTCTATAATCATCTTTAAGGGCAAGGGATATCGAACTTGTTTCAGGTATTTATGTTCTTGAAACTGAAAAAGCTTGATCAACACAAGCAGCAATAATAAAATGGATCGATTCATTTCTACCACTTGTTTTGGGCTGTGGCAAAAGGGGTATGCTAGTGTGGGATTCTGCTAGCACTCACCGTGCTGTAACCATGAAGAAACCTTGCAGAAAGAAACATTGATTCCCGCAGGAACGACTACATATCCCCAAACTCTTGGTATTGCAATAAATAAGCCGTTTAAAGATCATATGCGCACGGAAATTAATGACTATATTGAATAAAGAACGGAGAGAAATCAACACGTAAACTTTGTAAAGCCTAAGCTACAAGAAGTCGTTACTTGGGTGAAGAATGCATGGAATAAAATAACGGACAGCTGTGTTGTCAATGCTCTACGAGCAGGCTATCTAGACAAGGTGAGGTCATTTGAGGAGAGCGCTATTGCTAAACATGAAAGGTTACGACCAATGGTCTTAGAGGAAAGAAAGACGCCACAAATTCAGGCTGGAATTCGGAATGCGCAAATAATATTCCAGAAGAAGATAACATGACTATATTTTTAGACTAAATAATTTTGTTCATTTCTTATATATTTTTTTGTATCTTCCTTTATAAATAATAAATAAATATATTTCTTGAACTTGAAAAAATATGAATTATTGTGCATGAGAAATAAGTCATCCAAATAAGTCCTAGGGCGTCTTTCGCAGCAAAAATTAATATAGAGCCGGGTCTTATTTTCGGGGAAACACGCTAGCTTTGAAAGTAGTATTTCTTTGTCAAGGTGCAAAGTATTCCCAAAAGAAGTTGTGGAATAGTTTATTGCAAAATGCCCTGATGGGACAGAAAAAAGGTAAATATACTTCATTTGTTTGGGTCTTTAAGTAAATAAGAGTGGTGGACAAGAAGGTATCTAGCTGATAAAAGTTGTGGATTCCAGACCCCAAAAATCTTATAATTGATGCCAAAAAAATTATTTTATCCTTTTTTGGCCCCTGAGGCACACTGACAAAAATATCCTGTGTAATAGATTTATGATATTTTAGTACAACAAGTTCCTTACGATTACTTAAAATGAGTTAAACCATTTCAAAACCAGCCCTCTAACACCATAACGTTCCAATTTCATTAAAAGCAACTTGTGGCCAACACAATCAAAGGCCTTTGCAATATCGAGCGTTTACAATTTTACATAAATTAATGAATTCACATGCAGTGTCAATGCTTTTACGCTTCATGAAACCATGTTGATTGTGACTTAAGATGTTATTTTTAGAAAGAAATGTTAACATATTTTTGTTAACAATAGACTCAAAAACATTTGAGAAAGTAGACAACAAACAGATGGGTCTATAATTAGATACAACGTGTAATTTCGCGAATCACATGATCTTACCCACAAGGTATTCGCGTATGACTTATGCACCTTTATCGAATGCACATTAATACTCTGAATCGATCCTCAGGCGCTCGCTACATTCTAACTCGTTTAGTTTCAAGTTACAAATTCTATATTTGTACAAATAAACAATTCTCACAAAACAACTTTATCGGGGATGCTTCGGATTCGCCTAAAATATATATTCCCCTATGTAAATGTTAAACATGTCTTATTCTCTAAAAATACGAATTTAAAAGGAGCGTAGGCTTTCCGAATCGATAGCTTGTAGTCTCTGAGTGCCCCCTTTTAAACAGGATTTACGCCTTCTTTTTTCCGTTTCCTCCGTTCTCTCATCAATATTGTAAGATCACAGCCCGATCTCTCCCAGTAAAACGTTACATAAAAATATGTAAAATGTTCCCGGATTCAACAGTCGTAAAAGAAAATTGCCTTAGAAGGACTTAAAAAAAACATTTAGAATGTCCTATGTATGCCTACATATGCGTATATTAGGAGTAAACGTGATAAATCTAGAATTCAGTTGATTATCTTTTATTTATGTTCAGTATAGGGCCATTACATGGTTAAGCAGCATTATGGCGGTAATATTGTAAGTTTAAAACTCGAACCGTCTATATTTTCTACATTTACACTTACTTCATGATTTCTGCGGAGTAAGATTGATTGCCTGTATTTATTTATTTATTTCGCATGAGAAGCGATGTTAGAAAAAAAAATTGAAAATTAAATATGTATTTGTATATAAATCACTTTTATAACAAAACGGTCAAAAAATAATTTATACACTAAGATCGAAATTTTTCAAACAATCCAGTGTTGCAACAGTTGCCTTGTTCAGCTCGTGGATACCACCATGGAAACCTCTGGGGTAGCAAAATGGTAAATTCACTAATATTTTCATCAGGAGAAGAACTAGAGTTAAGCGTTAGCAGTCTTATTAATTAATTTACACATAATTGTAACTAGCAACTCACAAATAAAACATGAACATTACATTTTTAAACAACAAACTGAAACTGTAATGATTACAGTTTTAGTGCGAGTTACCTACTTTCTATTATGTAGTGACGATTCTATTTAAGGATTTATCTATAGTTATCAGTAAAGACGGCAGACTATGTGCCCCAGCAGTGGCGTTGCGTGGAGAGTTTAGCAGAATAACAGTGCGCTTACTTAAAAATAAATATATCGAATCCCTATACAAAACGTTAAGAAAAAACATAAATAACTTACCCAACATGTTTACATTGTTGCAAAAAAATGCGGATGTGCGCGATGAAAAAACTGCACCATAATATATGTTTCTGTATTAGTCTCGGAAAGGTTCGTACGTAGCGACGTATATATATATTTATATACAGAGAAGGATTGTTCGACGTTGAGAGATGATATATTTGCATAGTTAAAGCGCTCTTTGTATCTGTACAACGGATCTTCAGTATTGGTAAAAAGTTGCCCTAATTTTGTAAAATCTACATTTTTATCTAATACACTCTTAAATTTTTCAAGGACACAATCACTTTTTTCATATTCAAGGATATGCAGCACTAGTTTTACGTGGTCAATAATTGCTAATGAGTCCGATAAGGACAGCGCAGTGTTCTGTAAATTTTTTATTGCGTCCAGTATTGGAACGTAACTGTCGTAAATAATTTTTAAATTTGCTGCAACTTGAGGATTGTTAAATTGAACCTGGCTGAGCCGTATTGCAGCTGCTTCTTTGGCATCTAGTTGTAAAATCACTGATTTAATTTTTTCAAAATGTTTATAATAATAAAATGCTGCTTCTAACCAAGTACCCCATCGTATAAGAATTGGTTGCGGCGGCTCGGGTATATCAGGACACAGCGAATGAAATAGCCGAATCCGTTTCGGAGATTTAAGAAAAACCGCTTTCGTTTGTCCTATCAGTTGATCCACATCAGGATAAGTTGTACGTATAGTGTTTGTTACAAGGTGTACAGCGTGAAGCAAACATGTGACATGCAGCAGGTTTGGTTGAATCGTTTTGAGTAAGTTTGCCGTGGAACACATAACCTTGGCAGCATCGGTAACTAACATTAACACTTGCTTCGGTAAAATCTCAAATTTGTCTAGTGTTTCTATTAATACATCATATATCGCTCTGGCAGTACACCCTTGCATTCGTTTACAGGTTAGTAAATAAGGAGGAGAAGGTCCTTGCGGAGTCAGCGTCCGTACTAGAATGGCTAGGATGGACTGTTTTTTAATATCTGTAGTTTCGTCTATTGTTAACCACAGGAATTTTTTTTTACCGTATTTTTCGTACAATTTACAATTCTGCATTGGTATATTGGTCGCAATTAACATCATTGTTAAATCACACACAAATTTATTATATGATCTGCGTCCACTATTATTCGATTTATGTTTGTCACTATTTATATGTCTTTGGCAGTGACTTGCTTTCCAAGTTATTAAAGTTTTCACAAACTAAACATTTCACTACGGTACCGTTATATATTAAATCGGGAAACCGATGTAAAAATTTATTTCTTTACGACGTTAGCATGCAACCGAGTCGATGCATTGTTTCTACGCACTCCCGGTATTTTCAACACGATTGTGTTAACAATGTATCGCTTACAACATCTCAACGGCAACTGAATTGATCGTCGTACGCCTCTACTCGTTCCCTCCACATCACGCTACTGTTCGGGCACATAGTCTGCCGTCTTTAGTTATCAGTCAATTATTAAATAAGTGGGCGTATTTTTGTGGCGATCCCGAGCGAAATAATATTTTCTGGGTTTGCCGTATTTTTATGAGAAGCAATTTGGTCCAAATAATAGGTTATTGCGAACAGTATAGCTCTCTTAAATATGACACATAGGTAATTAGAACCTATAATTAGAATGTTTGTTGTATAAGGAAACGTTGCAGAAAATCCACGACTTGAGGACGTGCCTGCAGGTACTTCTGTCTTTCTGCACTTTTTCATATTTTTCTTTATTACAGATTTAAACCCGTCCTAATTTAAAAATATACTACATTAATGCATACATATAAATAAATGGAAACATTTAATACATAATATGCAGTTATAATCAGTTTTACTTATAAATAAAAATATGTAAATATGAAATACAATTATCCGCATTGGTAGTTCGAAATCTGAAACAGACAGAAACCAAAAGTGTTCTACTGAAGATGACAACTTAGTTGCCGAGATACGTAGAGTTTATATTGTGGTTAGGTATTTTTCTTGTTCCTGTCTGTTTAATGAAATAGAGCATATTATTTAGAAACAAATAACATTACTTATATTTTAGGAATACTTTTATCATTTAAACGTATATCTGTATTTATAAATTGATCTTTTTAAAATGATAAGAAATGTGCCCAAAAGATAAGTTTCTCTACTAATACAAAAAAATTAAATAAAATATTTAAATCTTTTAATTTCTATTTCTTTCGACGACAACAGATGGCGCAAATACGATGCTTACTTTCTATTATGTAGTGATGTTTTTATTTGAGGGTTTATCAAAATGCTAGCCAGCTTGAATCATTTTACGAATTTGCTTAAATTCTACTCTCAATTTGTTTATTGTTGACGAATCATTGCTAAGAATAGAATTCATCTTAGTTTTTATTTCAGTTGTAAACATTGCGAAACGAAGTGCTTCAGTAGTGCTCCATTCTCACGTTTTCAATCGAAACAAATTTACAAAAGTTGTTTACTTCAAACTCAAATGAAAACTTGTTGAATGTACATTAATGAACAACATATGGTAAGAGATTGCAAATTCATAAAATAAATGGGCTCTCTGACAATAAAAAATATATGTTAGTCGGTGAACATTTCACACCACCCACGTATATAGGTATGTATGAGTATTCCATTTTCCTTTTCCTGTGGTTTCGTGTCTTAGTTGCCTTATTTCATTTCTTTAAATTGTTGCACTTTACATACAATAAGAATTTTGTAATCAGGTTTGTAAATTGCATCAAGTATTTACATAAAATCGAATTTAAAATATTAAAAAAAAAATTCGTTGACAAGCATAATGATAAGATAATTATGTGCACAAATAGGTATTGAGAAAGAAAGAATTTTTTTATGCCATCCGTCTAGTCGAAAATCCTTTCGAGAATGTACCTGTCACAAACGGTTATGTCATTTAATACGGTTCTGAAACGTTGTTTCTAATATATGAAATTTAGCTATTAGTTACATATATTTATATTTCAATTAAACCTAAATTTTTCCAGAAATTAAATTATATTTTCTAGATGTCAAAATTATACCGGTCGCGTATCAATTGACATAGTTTATAGCCGCGTTTTAACTCACTAACGCAACAGTTACCTAAACGATATTATGAAACGCAACATTTGAAACTATTTTTTGCAAGAAACCTTTTAATGATTGGTTATTAATAAAGTTATTGATTATCATTTTAAACCTATTCACTGCGCGTTTTAATATATCTTAATTTTTGATTGTCGCTTATTTGTCGATCACTAATTTGCATTAAAAAATACCCTCGTTCTGTGTACTATATTATCGTTCTAGATACGTATTTCGACAACTAATTACTCTCGAAGCCTTAACACAGACTTTACACAAGCAAACTACATCGACGTATTAATTCTAATTATGGTAAGGGATTTTTTAAATTAACTTCTTTTTTACTACTTTACTACAATATTGAGGAATGACTATATAATTTTCATAATCCTATATCTTAACAACCAACCGTATTTGCATTTAGACATCTTAAAAATTTTAAACATAATTTGCGATGATCAAAGTCAATTTATTTTAAGATGAAACTTCTTGACTGAAGTACGAGACGTGGTACGTTCGCTACCAAATTGGATTACCGAAAACTACAAACTCTGCAATTAAAGCCAACACCACTTTCTAAATCAAATATTGTAGTTTACCGGGGGATTACAGGAAATCTACGAAAGCGAAGTCGTCTATTAATTTTATTTTCATAACTGTTCGTAATATTGGAATTTTGCGAGAAGCCACACAGAGTAACTTTTGTTAAATCGCACTAAAGTAGCTCTAAGGGCTAGCCACTTTTCGATAAATTAACGTAACTTTGTCGAAATGGTTTTAATTAAGGGAAATGAGGAAATGAGGTAATTAATGTAATTATGTTGATATTGTTAAAATAATAATGGTATTTAATTACTCTAGATTTAATATGTAAGTTATAAATTGAGTTGCGATATTTCGTTCGTACAACAGAATTGGACTAGGCGTCTCGTTTGCGGCTTGCGGATTTATTCAAACGTGCGAAGTAAAATATATAATACTAACAGCTATATATGCGTTATATAATCTATAAATAGATATTATATTTATATAATAAATATGGGAGAATGAAAGCATATTTAGCAAATGTCATAGATTGTCGTAGTCATGTGAACATTAACGTAGCGGTGGGCGCGTTCTATTCTGTTGCATGGACAAGATTCCCAACTTTAGTTATTAGATTAACTTATTTTAACTTATAACAATTATATTGCAGTTAATTGTTTGTAAAGGAGGGGCATTGGTTGATTTCTTATTAGAATTGCTATAAAATATACGCCGTTCAATATTTTGTATAAAGTTTGATGTTTCATTGAACAGGGTAAACCCTTCGATTAGTAATGGAACATAATTTCATCCGAATTGCTGTCTCGGCTAGTTTTGCAGTAACCCATCATGTAAACCAAATGTTTGAGTATATTTTGAATAGGTTTGGGGCTTTATTTCACGAATACTTAGATCTATATTGTACCCAAGTGGATGAATCGTTTTAGGAGTGTAGCGTAACATCAATCTTTAACTGCACCAAAAGTCCAACGGTGTCAAATGACAGGGCGCAGGCCAAGCAATACCTCCAGAACGCTTATTTACACGATTATTGAACTTAGTGCGTAAGAGATCTATTATTGCACGACTTGCGTGGCACATAGCACCTTCCTGCTAGAATTTCTTGATTGTAATGCTATTTCCATCTTCTTCTTGGAAGACGTTGCGTTTTAAATCGCTTCCTTTTAATATTTAACGTTTTATTATACGGGATACTGTTTTTGTGACGAATTATTTCAATTTGTATCCTGGGTATACGTATGTCGCCCTCTCTATCGCCTCGATTGTCGTCTCGATATAATTTTCACGAGCTGTAAGTAAGATCAGTTGATTGTGCTAAGCGCATTTTACATTCTTGAGGGAATTAAGTTTTACGTAATTCTACGTATTTTGGAAAAAAATCGCATTGCGAATAAGAACGTAGAACGTAACACAATTTAGAAATTGCCGATACTGTTCCGTGTGAGACTTAGACGTGTAAAAGGGGAAAAAACCTTCTTTTTGCAAGAGTTTTTGGACGGCAGTTTTGGAACGTCATCATCGGAACACGGTAAACCCTCTGGAAGTTGTAATCTAGGCACCGATGTTTATTTTTGAATCTCGAATTGAGGAGAATCCATCGTATATCCCGATACCGACTCTTGAAGGCAGAAACCAACATCCACCTGGAAATCTCCGTGTGAACATCTGTCCTCGGCCGTCGCTGGTATAAACAAAAAACCTGTCTGCAAGTCGTGCATGTGCACTTAATACAATATAAAATTTTATTTGATTTATAAATTTTTGAAATACACGTAAAACAATTTTATTATGTGTATAATTGCTTAATTACTATACTCTAAAATTTTCTCGTTGGTATCGTAGAAAAGACTAATTTATTTAATTAATCTGTAATTTAGATGTGACATTTAATTCTTTTTTGTGATATAATTCATTCGGTTTCGTTTAGTATTTAGCGTTTGTATTTTTGTAGTCTGTTTGCGTATGCGCCTAAAATCGCGCAATCCTTTTTCTCCGTTTTCAGATTTGCGCTTTCGTAAGTAAAACCGAGTGGCGCTACCTACCATCTTTTATTTTAGTTATTCACACCCGTCTCCATTGACTAAGGGCATACACAATGAATAGAAGCTCCCAGACTATTGTGCGGTACGATTACTGGTTTTGTTTTGATTTTGACCATCTTCAGATGCCATTGCTGCACCTGCGCGCGACGTATGTAGCAAAGAAAAATGGGCCAATAATGCCGTTATTCCAAAAACCAGGCCAAAGTCACACGCTGAGGATACAGTGACTTCAGTGACTTCAGCACGACTACGTGCTGGTTTTTCGAGTCCCAAATACAGCAGTTTTGCTTATTTACATAGCCGCCGAAATGAAAATGTGCCTTATCCGAAACGATTATTTTTTAACAAAACCGACGTCATTTTCCAGCAGGTCTATAGCCGAAGAAGAAACGCAATAACGAAGATGGTGATCACTTTGAGGATTTTATGCAGAATTCTCCTCAGACTACTGAGATTAATGTTCAGTTGCTGAGATCTGTCATAAGTTCAGTTTCTCCTCTTTCCAAAATTCGCCCTGTTTCGGTAACATTCGCTTTGGCAAGTTTTAGTAAATCGAGTCATTTTGTATCGAAAAGGCTCGTCATTAAAAACCTGTCAATATTCTGAGCACGTTAGTGTAGCCAATGTTAAATAACATGTAGTTTAAAAAACACCAGCCGAAAAAGCCCAGTCTTTATGTACATGTACAATTTACAAATCCGATTAAATACAAACAAGACAGTCCTTTTAGTGATAAAGTTGACCACGGGGTTCAGCAGTAAATCTATTTTTCTGCGGACCAGCTAGATATTACAAGACCTCTACAAAGATAGAATTATATGTTTGAGCTGTTCTGCCCTTGGTTATAGTCAAGAGGACAGAATCTATTCTAATATTTTTGACGGGCGATTTTGATATTTATAATTACTGACATGCGAAACGTATTTTTTTGTTTATTATGCAATATTATTATAAACTACAAAGAGTAAACCGAAATATTACAGTAAATACAACTCTGCAGTTTTTATTACAATGTTCTTATGTCAGAGAAACTGATAAAAATTTTGTTAAATTTTTTAATAGTCCAGCGATAAGTCCGATGACGTCCTGTGTTTGAGTCTTCTCGCTACTGAAGGCATTCCTAGGTCTCGACAAATATCCTTATTTGTGACGAAATAAGGAGACTCAACTATGGAACATAAAACTATGGATTCAAACGTCTCAAGGATGACAATATTTAATCTAGCATGCGTTCCTCAAAGCTGTATTACATAGGTCCATACCGGTTTTAGGATAACATTATAATATAGCAGCTTGTTTGGAAGTGAAAGTTGAGATTTTCTTCCTAGTAACCAATAGTGCATGTAAAATTCGGTGTCTAGCTGCTTTATCTTCTTTCATATATGTTCTTCCCATGAGAGTTTATTATCTAGCTGGGGGCCTAAGTATTTAACGCAGTTTGAGGTATGTTAATTGTTACTTGAGGCGACTTATTGTGGCATTTCGTAAATACCATATACATGAATTGTATTATTATTATTCTTAATTATGTGGTTAACCATCTTCCTCTACACTATGTGGAAAGATTCTTTTCAAACATGGTAAGCTATCAGTAGTTGTATGTGCAGCACCTCTGTCTTGTTGAAAGTGTTCATGCGACATCACTTCATCTTGTTGGTTTGGATTTCAAATTAGTTCTCTATCGCTGAGCGCTAAATGTTTACTAAATAGAGCCAATTAATTGGCTTCGATACATTACTACCAACACTAATTTCATTGAATGAAAGCTTATCTCGACTGAACTAAGTTTGAAATTTTTTACACATACCCAGGCAGATGAAACCAAGCTTGTTAGTAAAAAATCCTTTATTCAATACATCTTTTTTGTTAAGTTCTTTTGAAAACTAATGGTGTTTAGCAAGGCTGCAAGTGTAATTTTCGTATTACTTTATGGCAACTTAGAGAAGATGATCTTATGGCAAAAAATAATAATAATTATGGTTCACGGAAAGAAGAACAGACATATGTTTGTTAAAGGAGTTTTAGTGCCTTTGGAGTTAAAATATTCGCCAATCGGAAGACTTTGAACGTACTGCCTGTAACAAAATTATATAGAATATATCTAAGAACTCTAGAACTAGAACTCTAAGATCTTGGATACTGCTAAAAAACGCACGTGTTGGAGACAATAATATCTATTTCCAAGCCTTTATTTTAATCAGTCATTTTTACATGATGTATAAATATTACAAGATATGTAAATATGTAAACATTTTGCTTTAAAAACAGCATTTTATTAAAAATGCCTAAATGTTTATATTTATTTAATATTGAATGTTATAGATTAGAAAGTAATCGCATATATTACCAAAAAACTTGTAATAACGACCTAAAACAAAGTAGGTAATAAAAATGCCGAAGAGAGTCTTATCACGGCTCATTTAATTCTTCTTTCATTGTTGAATTTATTCAGCTGCGCCATGCATTATATATTTTCAGAAGTCAAGATTAACTGCCAAAGTCAGTCTTCTAATAAATATATATGAATTGAAACGATCTCTGCTGTGCATTTGCAAAATGTGAGTGGAAATGGGAGGAGTTTGTGAATCACATAGATCTAGAATATTCAATGTACGTATGTAAGAGAATCTTTTCGACTTTACAATTATAAATCATCAGTTTAAGAACTCGTTCCAGAAAAAAAAATGAAAAATATATTTATTTAATAATGGCAGTATATTAATTAAGCCTTCTGTTAAACAAGAAATTAAAAGGTTTTCATTTGAAGTATTTTTAATTCATATTTTTTAAAGATAAATCTAGCATGTAAATTCAGAGAGAACGTGAATTATTAAGTTGAAATTGTCTCAGTTATTAATTTTATTATTACAATCTGTGCGTTAAATCTTTCTCCAATGAGAAAGTGCAAAATATTATAAAACGCATTACTCTAATCTGGATCCTTACGGTATATATTTACGGTATTGACTTCATGAGATCAAAAAACGAACGGTCACAATGTCAAAGCGATCATTCAACAATAGCAATTGAATGTCTTAAGTTGTATTTAATTTGTAAGATGAATTAAATTAATGTGGAACATAAACTTCTTGATCAAAAAGGAAATGGTTTAAAAATTATTTTGGAATTTTTCAATATAATCAAGTTAAATTTTGATTTAATTTAACTTCTTCAAGAGAGATGGTGCGAAAAATTGATGATGAATGAGATTTGGTATTATAAGAGTGGAGTCTGTATATTTGAAAATTTCGCATATCGATTTGGCTATGAAAAAGGTGTCTGCATAGTCGATTCCCAAATTACCCGCGCCTTTCTCACATTGTTGAGAAAAAGTTTCTTAACAGTTTTGACTATGTTGGAAAGGACTAGCCATCCAAAGAAACTAACAGCAAAGTCAATGTAGAAGGTGTGGTATTGGAACTTTTCAAGTAAATAAGTGTTGAGGCTGGAAAATCTATTATCCACCGTTTTGTTCGATTTCAAGTCGGAGAGTCTTCGGAGTATCTGAAATACAAACTAAAGGAGTAATACACCATGATAAACACAAAGCTGTACTTTTTGCTGACGACACTATGCTGCTAATTAAAACGAAAGTTGAACTAGAAAACTGAAAAATGCAAAGGAATTCGGGCTTTTTATTCGTGAAGAAATACCAAATATATAGAATTGAAGTCAATTGCCAGATGGCACGATATCAGTACAACATTAAATGTAATTAATAGAGTTAATCAGTTTGTAGGGGTTGAGCAGTTCGACTACTTAGAAGTGCTAATAAAGAATAAAATTTAAGAAGACATGAAAGTAGAGGCAACAGTAGGCTAAGGATGTTGTTAGAAAAATGTTGAAATAAAAAATAGTAAACAGAAGAATTTTTTGAGTTTATAGAATTGTACTTAGAGCGTCAGAGATGTATGGATGCGAAACATGGATCCTACATTTATCAATATGCCAAGATTTATGTTTGGAAAAGCACAAGTTGGAGGAGGTATACTAGGAGTAGTGAAAATGCTCTTGGAAGGAGAAGGAAAAAGTAGATAAAAACGATGAAAATGGTCAAACAAAAAGTTAATTGAGATGGAAAAATCCAAACAGTAAATTAGAAAAATGGAAGAGAATTATTCAAAAAATTAAAGCTTATAGGGCTAGTAGTGGTGTACATGTTAGGTCGTGAAGACTTAGGTATATTACTGAGGTCCTCTTATTAAATAGTAATACAGTGGATTCATAAGGGCTCTTCATCATCAAAATGTCGAAATTCAGAAAAAAAATTGTATGGGATGCTGAAGGTGTCTTGCTTCTAAAGAAGTCTACAAAAATGTAATAATAATTGGAGAGGTCTGTGGTAATATAATTCACATTTTGTAAATTGCTCTGAAGGAGAAATGCCGGCATTACTTGCAAGAAAACATATTGTTGTACGTCAAACTAAATCCACTAGATAAGATAATCAATGACTTTGGATTAATAGAAGTACGGCATTCACATTACAGCCCTAAACCTGCTGGTTATACCTCTCTTCATTCAAAAACTTAAGAAGGCATCTCAAGAGAAAGCGTTTTGCTCCTGATGAAGCTGTTGAAAATATTTTGCATGAGTTGTCAAACGAATTTTTTCTGAATGTATGGGGCAAGTGGAAAAGAAATTGTTGATGAAATAGGAAATTTATTGAGATAAAAACAAATACACCCTGTTTGTCTTCGTATTTTTAGTCGTTGCTGCTATTCGACTCAATAGAGCAAAGGTTTCTTGTTAGCAGTTACAGCTTTATGCCCTGCGACTGAGACTTTGCGTTGATCGAAAAACGTAAAAGATGCATGAAAGCCTTCGTCCCAGAAGATATGATTCGTGTTATCGAATCCCCAAAATATACTCCACCGTTTAATGTTGTCAATGTTTAGAGTTGAAAACGACAATCCCCTAGTCATTAAAACAAAATGTGCGCATTCGCGCCCTTGGAATGAGACAAATATTTTAAAGAAAGGTAAAACCATCGAGCTCCTCAAGAGAATAGATCTTCAGAAGTTATCACCTGAAAATAAAGTTTCTGAGAGTTTTTTATTTTTTATTATTAGCGTATGCCTAAAATGTGTATTAATTATTTCATAAAATGTATTTCTGTTCTACATTAAACGTGCATGTCGCATATATTTAGAATAAAGTTTTAAATTTTCGTTTTAAAAAGTTTTTTAAATATCTCGAAAGTATCTTTTTGGCGCTTACCACCTTTCTAACTTCCACCCTTCAATTGCCTAAAAAGAACTGCCAAATATGATTCTTTTCTTTATATTTTTAATGCGCGTACTCAATACAAAAACAATCATTGTTTCAACTAAGAAACCCTTAATTCATTGTTAAATCATTCATAAATTCTATTATATAAATATATACTGCTCTATCTATCGTATATTTTATACATTAATTACAAAGTGATTTTATAAACACTTACCTTTCGATATTGTGAAGAGGAATTTGTGTCCGATATAGAGAACGTATCTACGAATGAATCAAAGCGTACGAGTTTTTTCGGCGGCGCTTTCTTGCGCGGACATAACGAGCACATCCCGTTGACATCCCGCGGGGGCATATTTATCAAATCCGGAACTTTTCAAATCGCATTCGTCCAGCATCCGGGCGCCATCTACCGATCTCGATATTTACCGCTTATATATTTATTGTAGTTGATAGGATGTTTGAAGAGATGGCGCCACGGAGACTCTACCGGCGCGATAAGGGAACTAAATACCAATCGATTTTCACCACTTATTTTTAAAGGTTAATTCCTTCTTCCGAAGTAACTAAATGAATGTTTTTGCAGTATTATAAGGATTGAATGCAAATATGTATGAAATACTATTAGTGTAATTAGGGTAAACGTTAATATAATGTTTAAGAAAAAGTAATTTCCTGTCTTAGAATTGCTAGAAAGAGTTTAAAAATGCCGATTTAACAGTTATAATAAATTTGACGCTAAGTGACTTGTTTGTTCAAAATATGTTTTTAATTATTATAATAAAAATCTATGTGTTATCTGAAATATTTTTATTATTAATGACAACATTTTCAACTTCAAAATTTGTTTCGATTATTAATTAGAATACCTACGTGTTACTTTTATTTCAAAGTTTTGTGAAGCTTCAATATCTACGCATTCATAAATGCTTATATTACTCAAAGTAATCTATTTTACATTTAATAGCACAGCTAATATCTATCAAATTGTAGCTTTATATTAAATAAGGTTTTCATGTAGATCTTAAAAATCCAAAACCAAACTGTCTCCAGAATGTGAATTACCTGCTTACAGCAGTGTATTGTTTAGTTAAATTAGATTCCATAATGAATTAGCGGTGTCCCTTTAAACAATTTTCTAATTCAAGATTTTTCACGAAATAAGAAAGTATCTGAATAACAAATGCAGTTTATATTGTCCACCTAAGATATTCTATTCTACTGTTCACAGGAAAAAGAATCAATATAGATATTATTATTATTATTAATAACATGTTTATTTCCAACAGTTAAATCCAATTACAGGAAGTTAGAGTATTATTCATAACTACCTAAAAGAAATTAACGATAATAATAGTACCATGTAAAAATTAGCATATCCATGTTTATATTTCTACACATACTAGACGATAGAAGGCATTCGTTTAAAATAGAAAATTTGGAAAAGCACATAATTATCAATTTTTTTAATATGTAGTACCTAATTGTCATGACTGAGTAGATCATACATCATAAGTAAAGGCCGGATTATATGCAGTTTGCATAAATTTGTATAATATATGCATTTTGTATATTATTTGCATATTTTGTAGTAATTCAGCATTTATTTGCATATTTTGTAGAAATTCAGCATTTTTACATATTTTAAGTATCCGAGTTTATTTATTTACTAAATCAAATTTATTATAGGCATTACTAAAAATATGTCGTGGATGTAACAAACAAACAAAAATTAAACAGCCCTCTTTAAATTAAAAATAGCATTTTATTAAACCTCTTCCCGTTATTTTTCCGATAAGCGTCTTCAAAAATTTATATACTCTTCCCATACATCCAGGCCGAGACAAAATTCCAGGAAAAGCTAATACCTTAAAACTTCAAAATAAATATAAAAATACATTTTACCAGAAAATTAGGTATTTATTTGTTATTCGGAGAAATTTATTCCCATATTCGAAAGTAATTTTATTTTAAACGTCATTTTACGTTGGCTTTTCGAAGTGTAAATTTGTGAGTTGTGATATATAATAGTAAAAATGCCGAAAATAGCGACTGTGTCTGGATGGGTTGCCTCTTATTCAGAATTGCGTATGGATGGAGAAAAAGTGTTTTGCGTAGCATGCTGCAAGATTGTGAGTAAAATTTTAAGTTTATTTCCTCTTATTAATTAATTAATTAAGTTTTTAATTATTCCTTTATCTTCTACTAACATTTATTTTATAAGAAAACAACCGATGATGTGATATTTTTTTTGCAGATTACAAGTGAGAGAAAGTTCCAAGTCGACCAACATATGAAAACTCCATCTCATGCTGCAAAACTAACAAAGATTAAATTGGCGAAGAAGAGCCAGCAAACATTACCGAAATATTTGCCATCAACTTCCAAAAAATCGGAACAAGAACAATTTAATGAAGATTTGTGTCAACAATTATCTTTATATATGCGTCGATGAAACTACTGATAGTGTCGGCCGATACATAGTTCATTTAATGATTGGTATCCTTAACGTATCGGTTCCAGCAAAATCCTATTTAATTTCATCCAAACAGTTGGAAAAGGCAAATAATTTGACAATAACAAGGTTTATACAGAAAGAACTGGCAACTTCTTTCTTACCAGAATCGATTCCAATAGAGAAAATTCTATTGTTTTTGACGGATGCAGCACCATACATGGTGAAGGCACCTTTCAACTTGAAAATCTTTTACCCAAATTTAATTCACACAACTTGCTTGGGGCACGGACTAAATCGTGTTGCAAAAGAAGTCAGAAACCATTTTTCCTTAGCAAATACTTTAATTAGTAGTGTTAAAAAATATTTTTACAGGCCCTATTACGAGTTCAGTTTTACAAACAACATCTACTCTGTGTCCCGCTTCCTCCTCAACTAGTAATCACACAATGGGGAACGTGGTTGGAGGCTGCTATTTTTCATGTAAATCACTATGAAGAAATAAAGACAATTATTATGAATCTTGATAGGGATGCACAATCTGTGATAGACGCCCAAAACGTGTATTCGAGTAAAGAAATACCTCAACAGTTGGCGTTTATTAAAGCCAATTACAGTTTTATTTCCACTTCTATATAGCAGGTGGAAAAACAATTTATGTCGCTAATAGAGACCGTTGAAATAATAAACAAATTTAAAAGTCATGTTTCGATGTTAAAGGAGGAGTGTATGAAAAATTTTTAAGTGTAAAAAGTGAAAAAATGAGGGTTTTAAAAAGCTAAAGGACATCGCTAAAATCTTGTGTGGTGATTCAGTACCTTTCAGAACCTTTTCAATATATAAATACATGTTTTCAGACAAGCGTTGCAATTTTCCTGTTGAAAACTTTGAGAAATATGTGATTGTAAATTGTTTTATAGTTAAAAAAACTGAAAATATGCGCATAAATATGCAGATGTTTTATGTTTTATGGTCCTTATGAAAAATATCCATGTAAAAAAATACGAGGAATGTTAGAAAATGGAATACTGTAGTAGATAATTATCTACTACAGTATTCCATTTTCTAACATTCCTCGTATTTTTGTACATGGATATTTTTCATAAGGAAGTGCATATTTAGGCTAAAACATCTGCATATTTATGCGCATATTTTCAGTTTTTTTTTGCATATAATCCGGCCTTTAATCATAAGTAATAAGTAGAGAGGGGTTTCTTAGGATTTACGCTTGTAGTAAATATTGATAGCATCAAGAATATTTTGTAAAATGTGCACGAATTAAGGAAGTTTTCAATCTTTTTTTGCTTTTTTTTTGCTGTTTGTACTTATTTAAAATTTTTATGCTTATGTTAAGTTCTTGTGCTTATTTTTAAGCTTTTTTTCTTTATTTTTGGTGTATTAATATTTTATTTAAAATTTAACTCCTTTCTAAGACACCGTTGGCATTGCATTACAATGTAAATATACGTCTGTATTCGGTTCCAGATATAATTATTCCCTTCTAAACCTGAAGAAATGGCTCCATGGATAAAGATTCACATCAAATAATGAAGTCGAACAACTTATTTTGTAGAGTTGTACAAAATTTATTAGACTGTCGTTGCTCTGAATGCGTGTTGAAAAAATTTAAATAAATTCAAAAATCGTGTTTACTTTGTCAGGCAGAGAACATTTCGAACATTCTTCGTAAAAGAATTGCTAAAAAGGATGATAGATTGGTTTTGTAAACAGTTGCGGGAATTATACCAGCAGAAAGTTTATAAATTAGTACACCAATAGGACTCATGTTCTAATTTTGATGGACACTTCTTTTAAATTCAGAAAATAAAAATTTCACAACCTGCAAAAGTGTTTGTATTGAACAATCATCGTATGTTCAGATGTAAGTCTGTACAAAAGTATATTTGTAAGTCTACATAAGAAACAACCTAAAATTATTTGTTTGTATTCGACTGTATATCAACACAAAAATGGAAAATAATAGTACTCGATCGATAGAATGAAAGACATTAAAATGTTTGAGGAAAAATTACTTAGCGTGTTCACGTAAACGGCTTTGAAAATACTCAGCCTACATGCAAGAATATAATTTAAGGAACCCTAAGTATGGTAATTAATCATAATAACAAAGCGGCATATTTGATTAAAGCTTGTTATTCGTTCAATTAATTATTTGAGAGAAGTGTTTGAGATTTAAATTTCGTTAATTATGGAAATTTTTCCAAACAATTATAATATGTATTTGCATAAATATAATAAAATAATATAATAAAAGAAACTAAAATTGATAATGCAATAGGGTTATGTATGAGTGGTGTCCAAAGTTAACTAGGACTGTTAAAATTTAATATTTATTTAGAGACGATTCCAAAAATTAAAGTTTGTTTGATGCTTGTAAGTTATGTTTATCAATGGGTTCGCTATTTTTGAAACTAATAATCAATTAATAGACAATTAATATTTAATAATAGTAATAATAATAAAGGTTTATTTGTCCAACAGGTTCATATCCAGTAGTATAGCAAAACTATATCGGGTGAATCAACAATCCGACAAAGTACATTTGCTCATAAGTAGTAAATATAATAAAAAATCATATGCTGGAGTTGATGGGGCTGCTATTGCTGCACATTCTAAAAATGTGTAGACTTATATAGGATGTTCCGTAAATCGCTGGCACAATAGTGTTGCATTTTTTTTAAATTGAATAGCCTATATGAGGCAACTAGATGTAAAACTTTGCTTCTGACGTCCAACTCATTCAGAGATAATTGTAAAAAGAACTGTTTTGGAGTATAATAAATAGAATTCTGTAACAGATTTTTTATTAATAGATAGAGCTGCTTTCTCCGAACTAAAAGGTAGAAATTTATGAAGTGAAAAGGAACTTATTTCAGTTTAAAAATAACATACAAAGTTTTGCAGCCAACATTATGTTTTTATATAAGTAATATGATTAAAAAATCAACATAATTCAGTTACTAAACATTTTATTTTACATTAATAGCAGGTGGAACAAAAATATGGTAGTAAGACATGAAATTCGTAAGTTTATGTCATTGTCGCACTCAAAGAAATCGTCCTCCATTTCATTTTCTTCAATTGCTTCTTCAGTAACTGTTGAAGTACGTTGATCGATAATCTTGTAAAATGCCAGCTTTGGATTTTGCCTCCAATCATCTCTATAATGTTTCTTCTACAGATAGTCTATTGTAGAGTTATCTCCTTTAAGTTTATTTATTTTAAATAGGTAATAGTTTTGGTTTAATCATCTTTATTAAATATTCATGGCACACTTGAATATCAAGATATAAAATAAACTTATGCTTTTGTAAATGGCAATCATAGTTGGCCATGACTTCATTAAAATGCGTATTTTGTTCTGATTTCATAAATATAAGTTATTATATGGTTATCTTTTTTAAATCTTTATTATAGCGGAAGTACTTCAAATACAATTAGTAACTGAAGAAATAATAGCCAAATGGGCCGGCGTTCCGTCATACTGGAACCACATTGCATTCCTAGTTAAAAGACCAACTTCTCCTAAAAGAACAGGTAAATGTTCATTTAAAAATGATAAGTAGCACTTAGATGTTCTTAAAAAAGTCCAACAATTTGGGAATGTTTGGGTGCTTTTCTGAAAGCTTTTTTAAAAGCGGATACAAGTCTTTTAACTGCCGGAAAGGTGTCTCCGATATATTCACAGATTCTTTAGAGAGCATGTGCTACACAAGTAATATGCAACATATCAGGATATGTTTCTTCAGAAACACCTTTCCGAGTTGATAGACTTGTGGCCGCTTTTATAAAAGTTTTCGGAAAAGTACCATTGAGAGTAGCTCTTTACAGGTAAAAACTTCCATATTTATCATTGCTTCCCTCTCCAGTAATAACTAGATGGGGAACATCTAGTTATTACTAAAACAGCATTTTATGCAGAGAATTTTGATAGTTTACAAAATTTCGTTACATATTTAAATGACGTTGCTCGAAGTATTTCTGAGTGCAAGGAACTAATACAAATCCAAATTAAAAAAATCAGTTGTACTTTCTTCTCAGAAACACTTTGGAAATTTGCCAAAACTAATCACTTATGTTGAAAATCAAAATCTCAAATTAAATGATGGATTAACCACATTAGATGTGGCTATTAATAATTTCAAAAATATTCCAAGTGACTTCGGATGTGACCTTCGGAAAAAGTTTGACGCAGTTTTTAATAGAAATCCAGATTTAGTATCATTGCGCCAATTGTGTATGGGAACAATGCCTCAAATTCTAACTGATAAATACGCTGAAATAAAAGTATATTTTCAGTATACACCTATATATAACCAGTTGCGATGTAGAAAGGACGTTTTCTATCTACGAGAATGCATTTCATTCAAAGAGATCAAATTTTACAGAAGAGAAGCTTGAGAAAGTATTGCTAGCTAATATTAATACTCTATTACTCAACTTGAACTACAAAATGAACAAATGAAAATGTATTTTGTATTTTATAGATCATCAACCGTGTGTTTTCCAATTAAGAGTTAAAACAATGAGAACAGGAAACTAACTCACCGTACTTTATTTATCTTAGGAAATATAAACTAATAAATAAAATAAATTATTGAAACTCCTCACCCTTCTATCTACGCCCATGAAGAAAGGAATTTAACTATAATATTGAAGTAATTGCGTCACAATTCAGCGACAAAAGACAGATGTGCGGTTAACCGAATTAATAGTGGTATTCAATAACTGCGTGTTGTACTTTGCGATGTTATAGACCATTTATATGGTGCATCGTAATTCCGGTCTGATGCGTCCGGTCTCTAATTATGAGATACTTATTGGAATACAAGGTAATTTACTTAGTAATTTCTCTAGTGGATACGTCGTTGTAGATGGTTAGTCCTCGACGTACTTGGGTTGAACGTATTCATACGGCAAGTATTAAGCTAAGGTACATTAAAACTAACAGCAGATAATATCCAAGGGCAATCAATTCTATTGCGCTGAAGCTTAAATAAGTAATGAGCACTTCGATTATTCCTCTTATCGGTGAATGTTTGGAATCTAAAACGTAGCACAAGTTCGTCGTAGGAAATATTTCTGTTCGGATATGCTCTAGTATTTTTGAAAAGCGATAATAATAACATAACGAGGAACCAGAAGACAGATGCATATTCCAATTTAAGAAGAAAAAGTGTGAAGTATAAGGACTACAGCAGCGCAACATTATTAAAATATTTACAAGTTCTGATAATAAATTCTAACATTCATGAAGTAGAAAAATATTTTTTTAAATATGATTATTAAACGATAAATATGAATTTAATGACACTCCAAGATCCCTAATTTCACTCATGCTGGTGTGTCGAAAATCATAAGTTCAGTAAGAAATCAAGTATGGATGTGTTTTTTTCTAGTGAAAGTCATAGTATAAAGTTTTTTTTAATATTTAAAACAAGTATTACTTTCAGATCAATTGGCCAGCAAGCTCGAATTATGCTGAAGTATGTGTACATCGCGTTGATTATAAATACTACGAAAGAATTTAAAATTATCCGCATATGCTAATATTTGACAAGATAATAATAGAAACAAATTTTTGTTATGTACAGTGTGGTCATAAAGTTTGGAACCAAGCTTATAACCGCATTATTTTACATTTTTTGGAAAAACGCTCGGACAGGTAAATTTTCTTTTTTAAAACGCCATCTTTTGACATACAATTTTTTTCTATGACGTCATTGGTTTTCGAGTGATGACGTTATCAACACTTTCTTTAAATAGCAACCATATTATTTTTTTCTCGTTTTTGGTAGATCTTTATATCCACCAAATAGTGATATAAAACAATTGGTATGTTTCATCACAATTTTTTTGAAAAAATTATATAAATTTAGAAAAAAATACGAAAATTTCATTTTTGTACAAAATTAAAATTAAATTAAAAAAAAAATCTGAACTTAAATTTATTGTAACAGTTAACGTAAATTTTCAAAATGGACCCCACCAACCAACTGACACTGTCCCAGCCGAGTGTAAATGCTTTGCGATCAATAGTAATCTGCGTTATTCGCTCCAGGTCAAAAGAAATTCGTCTTCCCAATCGGCCAATTACTTATTAAAAAATCTTATTTAACATTAAGTAGTTTCACTAAAAAGGGCCAAAGAAGTTTAATTTATTTAAAAAATTGACATGCTGTGGCAGACCATTTCTTAATTAAAATTATCGCCCAAAAATAGAAGATTTCAAAAACTAATTAAGCTTACTAAATTTACTGAAATATGTAAGTAAGTTTTTTTCACACTTCTGTCTTGTGTGACGACTTAAATATTCTTCTTGAACAAACCGGATCGTCAAAAGCACATGTACTCATGTTACTATGCAAAAAATTTACAAAAACAAAAACACGCACTTTTTTGCAAGATATTTCTTTATGACATTCTTGCTTCTTTTTATACAATTTATGTGCAAAAATTTTAGTTTGAAATTGTTTCTATGGCGACAACATTGTTGAATTATTTACTTCTATTTTTGACGTTAAATTTTTGAGATATTGCGTAAAAATTGTTCATTTTCGCTAATATAAAAAATGGCACATTTATCTGAGCGAGAAAGAATCGAAATTTTAATTATGGTTGGGTATGGGGACAGACATAGAACGCATGCAGAAGCATGCGATTTGTTTAACCATGAACACCCTGATAGACCTCCAATTACCAGGTCTACGGTGACAAAACTCGTTGGAAAGTTTACCGAAACTGGATCCGTAAAAGATAGACCACGGCAAGGTAGACCTCAAGTAGGGGAAGATGTGAAATGTGCTTCTAGAAGCAGAAGAAAGGCATCATGTTTCCACCAGAGCTCACTCATTTGTCGTCAACTTATTTAAAGAAGAACACTATCGTCCTTACAAAGTTCAACTTGTACAGGAATTACATTAGGATGACGAAGATCGTCGACTGCAGTTCTGTGAAGACGTAATGTTACGTTGTGACCAAAATCCAAATTTCTTGGAAAACATCGTCTTCTCAGATGAAGCTACGTTCTGCCTAAATGGATCTGTTCACCGCCATAATTGCAGATATTGGTCGCAGAACAATCCGCATTGGACTCAAGCGTGTCATACTCAACGCAGAGGAAAAGTTAACGTATGGGTTGGAATGATTGGACGACGCATTTTAGGACATTTAGGATATTTTTTTGAAGGAAATTTGACTGCTGTGCAATATTTAGAATTTTTAAGATTTGAACTGGTTCCAGCGCTCGCTGTTATTTTCCCAAATCACGACGATGGTGATGTACCCCATCCAAATATTTGGTTTCAACAAGATGGGGGCCTCCCCATTATGGTGTAGAGGTTCGCCACTATCTTGACGAAATATTTCCCAATAAATGGATTGGACGGAGAGGCGCCATAGAATGGCCACCTCGTTCTCCTGACCTGACTCCGTTAGACTTTTTTTGTGGGGTTATTTGAAATCGAAAGTGTATTTTAACAAACCGAACCATTTAGAAGATTTAAAAGAACGAATTCGCGTAGAACTTACACAAATATCCCCAGACATAATTGAGGCGAGTATACAAAGTGCTTACACTCGGCTGGGACAGTGTCAGTTGGTTGGTGGGGTCCATTTTGAAAATTTACGTTAACTGTTACAATAAAGTTAAGTTCAGATGTATTTTTTTTAATTTAATTTTAATTTTGTACAAAAATAAAATTTTCGTATTTTTTTCTAAATTTATATCATTTTTTCCAAAAAAATTGTGATGCAACATACCAATTGTTTTATATCACTATTTGGTGGATATAAAGATCTACCAAAAACGAGAAAAAAATAATATGGTTGCCATTTAAAGAAAGTGTTGATAATGTCATCACTCGAAAACCAATGACGTCATAGAAAAAAATTGTATGTCAAAAGATGCCGTTTTAAAAAAGAAAATTCACCTGTCCGAGCGTTTTTCCTAAAAATGTAAAATAATGCGGTTATAAGCTTGGTTCCAAACTTTATGACCACACATATTAAGTGATGCAAATTTGTGGAATTCCAGATGATACAACAAATTCAAATGATCTAAAACCACTGTAAAAAAAACAAATCCAAGTCTATTCGAGAAGCAATAGCTAACTAAGGTAGCATTCAAACCAAAAGATTCAAATTTCTATATAAGAAACTTATGATTAATTGTATCGAAAGCTTTGGAAAAATCTGTATAAATAAATAACGTGAACGGCTTCTTGACAATCCTTCGTGTATGTATTGTGTAAAATTCACAAGAGTAATAATAGTCGAGTGCCCCGTTACAAAACCACGTTGAAAAGATGTATATGGGAACGAACAAAGGAATATATTGAGTTACATATAACTTAAAAAATTAAGAATACATGAATACATTAAGCATGCATTGCGCATTTGTTACAAATGAAACAGATATACGTTACGCACATCTGTATATGTA
Organism: Melolontha melolontha; assembly: GCA_935421215.2. Taxonomy (NCBI): domain Eukaryota; kingdom Metazoa; phylum Arthropoda; class Insecta; order Coleoptera; family Scarabaeidae; genus Melolontha; species Melolontha melolontha. Next base: position 75,340,070 of record OW285243.1, on the reverse strand, counting down.
TACATGGACATGCGCTTTGTAATTTCCAACATTTACTTCTGCTAAAAACACGTGTTTCTGTCACACAATAGGCTTCGTCAGTTTGGCTAGTGAAGTAAAGTTGATAGGATAAAATTTGCTATATCTATGAGGCGTTCCATCAAACTTTACTTCATTCGATACATTTAGCTGTAATAAGCTAACGTATTTCTCAAAAATTTTGGCACAAATTTCTTTAGAACATTTTAAAAAGAAAAAATGGTTTTCGGCAATTTCTCAGAGCAAGATATAATTAACAGCTTTATTAACAACAAAATTTTTATTTTAAATTAAACGTAAAGGTCCATAGTCTTTAACAATACGCAGTCTTCTAGGAACATCTCGCATCAAGCGTAGGACCGTTTCAACATCAATCTCTCGAATTTTTCTAAAAATTCGTCGTCTTAATTGTTGCTCTTTTCCGGCTTTCCAACCTCCATCATACATTTTTCGAGACAAAATGGCTAAGAAAACTTCAATTGGTCCAGCCTGCGGTAAATTTGGAGGGTCGTCGTTTTTCGACACAAAAGGTATGTTGTGAGCATTCACCCAATTGTAAGTTTCTTGTGCATAATGGCAGAAGTCAAGTCCGAAGCCAACTCCTACCAAAATATAATATCATCTTGAGCATGATTCTGGTGGATAAATTTAATCAATTTTGTTAAGTAATTGTTAATATAACTTCGACTGTCAACAGCTTCGCCTCTAACTTGTCCAACATAAAGTCTAGAAATCTCACCAATTGATATAGCGCACCAAGCTAAAATTTTATTGGAAAATTTGGCCTTTTGCTTGTATTTTTGAAATTCTTCTCCATTGTGGGTAAAAACGGTCATTTCCTTTAATTTCGAAATTACTCAGAGTAAAGTACATTCATCAAAGTTCATCATCTTTGACCGTGATTTTGTTATTTGCCAAATGAGTTCACCTTAAAGCACGGCAACACCTCAGTATTCTAGCTAATTGATTTGCCGTATATTTAGGACATTTCTTTTCTTCGCGATATTATACATCTCTTCTCTCCAGTCCTCTGGAAATTGTATCCTTGTAAACACCGTAACGTCGCGTTTTCTCAATGATTGTCCAATTTTATTCTTGGCACTTTCGACTAACTGGTTTGCTATATGTCCAGTTAAAAGTCTTGGTCTTCCACTTTTCAGAAGATTAATTATGGAAAACCTTACACTCATTCTGCTATCACACGATATATGGTTCTCCGCGACACAATTTGATTTTCAAAAAGTTTGACTTAAAAGTTTGAACTTTAGGCATATGCCCAAGTAAATTATAAACGCTATATCTAAGTTCTAATTTAGAAGCTATTACAACGCAATCGATTTCGGTAACTGAACTGATGACACATCATTGTTTGCAAAGCCAACCCATTATTTTGATTTTTTAAATATTTTTCATAGAGTTGTATTTTGCTCCAAAACTTTTGAGACATAGATTCATATATTATACTGGGTTCGGCAATAGGATTGAATGGTTTTGAGAAGGTTGCTGTGGAAATACTGTTTGTTTGGCAAACGTCAAATAGTGATAAAATTGTATTTTATTATCGAATGTTATGATTTACAATGGCAAATTGGCCTGTTAATCAACGGATCTCTGCTGTAAAATCATTTATCTTGATCCAGTCTATCGTGCAAACCCTGTGAATTTAATTTGTCAGTGCGCGCCGCCGTTCATAAAGAATTGCAATTTTGAGATGGGTAAGAGATATAGACGAAAGGGGCAGTGTAAACTCAAATTTGTCAGAGGTATACTTACAGTTCGTACACAAAGTAATATTGAAAGAACCAGAGTAGCCATTGAACGGAGTCCAACACGTTCTGCAATTCGGCATTCAATTGCACTGCGAATTTTAGAGCGATGTGTGCGACGGATTTTAAAGCTGGATTTGAAACTCATCCATATAAGGTGTAGATAGTCAAGAGGCTGAACCCTGTTGATAAACTTAACCGCCTCAATTTCTGAAGGCAATTTCTTAATAGAATGCAGGAATTCTTGATAAACTGATCATGCCTGACGAAGTTCACTTCCACCTGAGTCAGTACGTTAATAAGCAGTACTTTCGCTACTGGGCGGACACATAACCTAAGAGAAATGCATGAACACCCTCTTCACGACCAAAAGGTAACGGTGTGGTGTGGAATGTGCAGCTTTGATGAAATCGGGACATACTTTTTGAAGAAAACGGCCACACCATTACAATCAATTCATTTCGGTACGTTGAGATGTTAGAAACATTTGTGGCTGTGGAACTTCAAAGAATGGACCAAGATGGAGTATGGTTCCAACAGGACGACGCCACAGTGCTTACAGCTAGACAGTCCATTGCTCTTTTACGGCGTATGTTCCCGAATCGCCTAATTTCCAGGTTTGGTGACATTGCATGGGCCACAAGATCACCAGACCTGGCGGTCCAGGATTTTTTTCTGTGGGGATTCTTAAAGTCCAAAGTGTACTCTACGCGTCCCCAAACACTTCTAGAACTCAAAGAAAGAATTCGCGTCGAAATAAATTTGATAAACGAAGATTAACTCAGACGCGTTATGGTGAATTTCAAAAACAGATTGCAGCAATGTAAAAAAAGTGTTATAAGAAATTTCCAGAATTGTGTTTTTAATTGTAATAATATTAAGTCCAAATATATTATTTGCTTCTTAACAGTGGCCTATTAAAAACCGTTCAATAGTGTTGCCGAATACTGTATTTATACTTCAACTTTTATATTTCATTTACTTTATTTTATTAAATTCCGATAACGTACTCCTTTAATAAAGAGAATCTTGTAATAATATACAGGCTAGCAAAGATCCGTATTTACCTGCCACTTATCCTATCTTTTGCTTGTTATGTAAACTATATAATGCAACACGAAATTATATACTCTTCCTCACCATCAATCATTTAGTAACATAATTTTCCTCAATGCTTTCCTCGATAATATTTTCTTAATTTCTAGCACAGTCTGTTGGTGATATTATCGATCGGTACACCATTGCTGACTTTCATATTCATTAATTTCTTAAAAAAAGTGTAATTTTGTTTACAACTGTTATTTTAAATGTTACGTTTGTTAATTTAACAATACGCACGACAAACAAAGAAACGGGTATATATAAGCTACAACCATAAATAATTCTAGCTTTAAGATATAATTAAGAGGTAATTAGGTGAGAAAGGGGATATTTCCCAAGTAATAACTGCTTAATTCAGAATAATTGAAACATACATGAGTAGGTAAACCCCACCAGTTTTGTATAATACAAAGGTATTTTTAATAATATAATAGTATATTAAAAAACAAGTTTCATAAGGCACCATTTTGCCGCATGAGATCAGTTTAGAAAACAAGCCGCGATAGCGGCGAGTTTTCTAAAGAGCGAGTGCGGCAAAAGGCCTTATGAAACGAGTTTTTTATACTATTTTTTCTATTTTGCGTTTTTTACATTAATAAATTGCTTAAATTGGAATTATTTAATTTGAAAGTTCAGAGTTTAATTTTTATATAAAGCATGCAGTTGGTCACATTGATACTGGACATTTTCATATTTAAATCTTGCTATCTCTGAAGTATATTATATTACATATTATTTATTAATTTTCGTTAACATTACTTGATATTTCATTTAAAAATATAAACATGAGTGACATAGAAACATATATATGTTGTTGTCAATTGTATACAACATACGTTGTTTGTGTAAAATACGGACATATATCATATCTGTCAAATGTACATAAATTCTTAAAATCAAATGACAGCAATGATATTTATTTTTGTATTCGAACAACGCCAACATTGAAAAATGAAAAAAAGTGTATCGAAATGAAGCTCATTTCGATACTGTTTTGGGTTTCATAATGAGTTCGTTTCGAACGCAAAATAGAAAAAATATTATTAAAAATCTGGTGTGAAGAACACAAATACAGGTTCATTATTAATATTTCTGTGAACGTGTCCGAACATATCCCTCCCCAGAGACGTAGATACGTATTTCGCCTTTCTACGGGCTCATCGGTACGCCCCTGCTGGAGAAAGAATATTTCCAGACACATTCACAAAAATGAACCACATCGCCACATCACAGAAATTATCCAGACCGGGCGTAGAAGTAAATTCAGCGCTGTCTGTTGTCAGACAGCCGAAGTACCTCACCCCCGTCCACATAACCAATGCGAAGTAACGACGCCTTTCCAAAGGTGGCACAGTCATCCCTCTAGAAACTGCATTTTGTTTGTGTCTTCACTCATGAGTGCATTTTGTTTGTGTCTTCACTCATGAGTGAAAACACAAATAAAATGCAGTTTCTAGAGGGATGACTGTGCCACCTTTGGAAAGGCGTCGTTACTTCGCATTGGTTATGTGGACGGGGCGAGGTACTTCGGCTGTCTGACAACAGGCAGCGCTGAATTTACTTCTACGCCCGGTCTGGATAATTTCTGTGATGTGGCGATGTGGTTCTTTTTTGTGAATGTGTCAAATATTCTTTCTCCAGCAAGAGCGTACCGATGAGCCTGTAGAAAGGCGAAATACGTATCTACGTCTTTGGGGAGGGATATGTTCGGACACGTTCACAAAAATATTAATAGTGAACCTGTATTTGTGTTTTTCATACTAGATTTTTGATAATATTTTATATTATTAAAAATACCTTTGTATTATAACTGCTAAGTATTAAGAAAAATATATTAATATTGTTGTTCAATAAGACTATTGAAAAGATTAGTTTTAAATAGGTAGCTGGTCATTAAGAATAATGTTTCACGAATTTTTAATACCTTCATAAATTTTTATGAATTCTAAGATATTCAATTTGAAAGTACTTTTTTCATTATCTAGAATTAATGTATTATTCAAATCAGGAAAAAGATGACTTGTTTTTAAATATCATCCGCTAAAGTTGAATCCGGTTTATTAGTTTTAAATGAACGTAAATGTTCTTTCCGTCTCAAAACGTCAAAATTTTATCAAAACATAATTTTAATATGAGTTTCAAATCCCAAACAAAATTATCTCAGTTACTTTTCAATAACAAAGATAAAATTCAAAGACATACAAAAATCCGAGTTTATAAGTTGAGTTGTATAATAAACTGGATTCTTCTTTCGCGGATCGTATTTTAAAACAGGTCATCTTTCTCATTATTTGAATAATACATTAATTCTAAACAGTGAGAAAAAAGGTTTCAAATTGAATATCTTAGAGTACACAGAAAATTTAGAGAGGTATTAAAAATTCGAAAGACAATTGTTCTTAATGACCCAGTGGACCTATTTAAAATGAATCTTTTCAATAGTCTCCCTAATCAACGATCCTAATATGTTTTTCTTAGAGTGTAGTTATTACTTGGGATATTCCACCATTCTCACTTAATTATATCTTAAGGGTAAGATTATTTTTGGCCGTAGTGTATACAGGCTTATTCCGAATAAGTGTCATTTAATTATTAGATTGTACTACTAAAATATATGCCAATAGTCATTTTTAATAAAACAAAAATTAATTTAAACAGATAAATTATGGCGTTTTGAAATTTTCGCGATTCTTTTGAACCTCATGGGATGAAATTTAAAAATCGAGAAATGGCGAGTGTCGATTTTCGCTGTTTTGACGCCGACCCTATATGTATTCGCGAAAATTTCGCCGAAATATGATGTTCGATTTCGACGCCTCTCTGTATCTCGGAAACCAACTGGCTCCAGATGACCTATCCTATACTGCCTGACGCATTTTGACACGCTGAATCGACTGGTCCAAACTGGAAGGCTCTCCGACGCCTGCTTCTTGAGTAACGCCAGGAAATCCGTAAATTTCGTAATCGAAAATGTTGATTTTGCAAAATTTCGCGTGGCTGTAGCGGCCAAACGGTTGGTCCTAGAGTGGCACATTGTATACGCGTTTTAATCCTTATGACGAGATCTTTAATTTGGCGCAAAATTCGAAATTTTCGCGATTTTTCTGATGAAATTTAAAAATTTAAAAATGGCGAGTGTCGATTTTCCCTGTTTTGACGCCGACCCTGTAATCGGACCCGCTGATTACGATAAAACAAACTAGCTGGTCTTTCTGATTAAGCTGATATGTGCCATATGTATATTCTGTTTCGCTTGCAGATATACCAACGTATTTGTTTACTTACGGCTTGTTTACAATGAATCGATGCATACACAAGAAAGTTATGAATGAACCTCGACAAAGCAACGGGAAAACTAGTTTCAGTTTGCCTGCATAAATAAATGGAAAGAAGTACACTTTATGTTATGAAATAGGTTATCCATTTATCAAAACAATGATACATTGACAGATTGAAATAAAGGCGACAGCAATTTTCTTATATGATACATTTATCTAATTTACACGCACGAAGTAATCATATCATATTAGATTATTATGTAACCACATATTATTCATTCAACAGTTTTGTTTAAAGAGCTATAAGCTCTTTAAATGTTCAAAATGATGTCCCTTCGTCGCAGTACAAGCATCATCAATTAGATAATCAAGCCTGGTAGAAATAGTCTAATGAATAAAGTAATAAAATTGCAAATATAAAGGATGCCGCTTCCTAGAATACTCAGAAAGTGTTACAATTTAAATGTGATCATTAAAATTTTGGTATACAAGTGTGTCAGTTTGTAAGTGAAGATTATTTAATTATAAATATCTAAACTATACATATTAGAATTAAGGAAAAGGAACAAAAACAAACAGAAACTATGAAAATTATTGTTCTAGTGCTTAAAACAAAGAATAAAAACCTATTACTTAAAACTCATTAGGAAAAAGACGTCCTCCTATACTAGTTTGTGTGACATTGGCCGAATTGACGAGACACCTGCACACTTATATGAATGAATAAACAATGGAAGAAAGAATGATTCATTGATAAACAGTGAACGTGCGATATCAACGATGTTAGTAGGGTTTATGAGACTCTCGATACAATAGATGGGTATCTCGTGCGGTACCAAAACAGTTTAATTAAATAATTTAAAATTAAAAATAAAATTAGACAGCGGACTTTTTAGATATTTTTTTAAAATTAAATATAAAATATATATATATATATATATATATATATATATATATATATATATATATATAATCTAAATTCCTTTCTACCATATAATGGTGTCGGGATGAAACTGTATTTTCTACAAGTTCTTTCCATCCTTTTCTTTCTTCCGCCATTTTTTTGCTCCTGTCCATATTCTTTCCTTTGTCTCCAGTATTTTCACTATTACTCCATCTCATTGCGTTTTTGGCCTACCCCTCCTTTTGCTTTTCAGTATTTTTGCCTCTCACACTCTTTTAGCTGGTCTTACTCCTTCCATTCTTTGCAAGTGGCCGCACCAACCCAGCTGTCTCTTTTCTATAAATTTGAGTGTTGGTTCTATTTCTAGGTCTTCTCGTATTTTCACGTTTATAATTTGATCTAGGTTGGTAACTCCTCGGACTCTTCTCATGTATTTCATCTCGACAGCCTGTAACTTGCTCTTTTGCCTCTCGCTTAAAAGCAAGGATTCGCAGCCAAATGTTAATATGGGTCTATATATCGCTTTAAATATTTTCATTTTTGTGTCTCACGAAATTTCTTTATTGTTTATGAATTTCTTGTTCATCATCATCATATAATAGAGCTTTAACGTTTTCTCTATTCTCTGATTGATTTCTACTTCTTGTGTTTTCTTTTGGTCTATTGGCACTCCAAGATATTGGAAAGTCTTCACCCCGTCGATTTCTATATTTATGTTTTTTGGTACATCTCCTATCGTCATCACTTTTGCTTTACTTCTGTTTACTATAATTCTGTGGTTTTCCAGCCCTGTGTTCCATATTTATAAGTTCAATTGTAGTTCTTTTTCACTTTTAGCGATTAAATATTATGTTAAATATTAAATAACATGTTTATTCACAAATTAAATTCCCTAACACTTATTTAGAAAAACACCGTATTTGCTTCTCGTACGTATTGTTAATTTTGTTTGAGAATGACATGTTTTTAATGTCGAGGCTGTTGTAACCTTATCTATTATAATAAAATGATAAAAACAATGTAAAAGTTCTTTTGTATATCAGTATGATTTATTATCACAAAAAAAAACGGTTTCTACAATCAATTTCTTATTTGAAGTCTATTTTATTTTAATTATTTGATTTTTTATATTGTTTCGTCATAAAACGAAATTTGTTATATTTATATATGTTAGATATAAGTAAATCTAGGATAAATAATTAAATTATAATATTTCCAATTTTGTAAATATTCAACGTGCATTTTCAAGTTTAAATCAGTGTATAACATACTTTTATTATGATATTCAGATTGCAAAACTTTCTTTAGATTCTAAGAATCCTTTATATTTGCTAAATGTATTTATTACCTACTTTATAATTTAGATCACTTCTTTTATTGCCGAGGCTCATAGTAAACGCATTCAAGGGATGGTATTTAATCTGATCACACATTGTTAACTAAATATGTGTAGCAGGCTGACGTTTCCTAAATAGATATATGTAATAAAATCCATTACTGGACAATGGAATTCATGCCGAACTACTACTACTACTTAGATTTATAACACCTACTAGTACTTTATTAGTAACGATATTTTATTTATTTATTAATAAGATCTTTGAGACCCTATTGTAAACCTTGGGTACTGTTATCCGTAGGTACCATTTCTACGAACTAATAACACAGTAATTCCCCGTTATGACGCCAAACAGTACACCGTTCAACGAATACCTACATTTTAGTTATGTAATAGTTAGGGTATATTTAGATATATTTGTAGAACAGTATTAAGTCAACAACAGTACAGAACAGAACAGCATCAATTGAACATCAAGACAAACAGTGTATTCATAACATTCATATCAAACAGTATCATATTAACAACAAGAGACATACAGTCTCATATAACAGTAAAGAATTGAAAGTTTTAAATTTACATTAAGTTTTACATTTGCGAGATTTACCTTAATAAACTATCGTTAAGTGTATTTTTGTTAAATAAATAAAATATTCAGACAACACACCAAGTTTCAATATAACTGCTACCAACCAAAATAAATAACCAGCTTATACGGAAGTGCACCCGTGAGCGGTGGATAAAGAAACAATTTATACATGGTCCTTGACGAGCCAAATAAACCCCAATATTTGGTTCTTCGAAAGCAGATATTCAAATATTATTAATTATTTAATAATTAATATTTCATAATGGCCTGACAAATTTCTGTCATACCAAATATAAATAAATATTTGTTATAACTGTAGTTAATATTACAATTAATTCCTGTTGACAGTGAACAAATTGTGCATATGTTGCGGCGTATTGGTAATCGATTAACGATTTCAGTTAGTGGTTGTTTATCCCAAAGTGGTAACCGCATACACATTTGCATTCAATCTTTATCATTATTATTGAAATCATTTATGTATTAATCACATACATATGTACATACACATACTGCACACTTTGTTTTAATCCTACTGAACCAAAATACATTTATAACTTACTACTATTGCAGGTTAATTGTAATTTTCCCAACTATTTCATATTTAAAACTAATATAATTTTGTATTTCGATCTAGTATTAGGCAGATGTACTTGTCCTAATTAATAGGTGTATATATTCATGTTTTTTTCAGAATCGTAGTATGTTTCTATAAAAACACAAATAAAATTATATAAAATTACTCAAAATATTCGTGAAAGCATTTGTAATATTGTATTATATGCATACGCAAAATGAGCACACACTATGATCATTTTTAATATACTAATAGGGCGGATTGATATATATGGTCTCCAACAGTGCCATTGTGTGAGTAGTGGGGATACAAACGAGTTCTAACCTGCAAACGGTAATTTCGAGTATCTAGTCTTAGTACGCAAAGTTTTATTTTGCTGTGTACAAAGGTACCGTCGCACAGAGGAGTACTGATATGAGAAAAGCGGTCAAAATTATTCTTAGACCTTTTCTGTAATACAGTATGGCTAGTAATTTATGGTACTGAAACTTTCAAACTTTATTCACTTAATATTTAATAATAAATTAACACTTAAGTATTAGCGTTACGAATAGCATATTCCGAGTGCCCTCCATTACGTTGAACGCACAGTTGTATCGTTCTTGCATATTTGCGACCATATCTGAAAATAGAGGCTGTTGCATCTGTCGTATCGCTTCTGTAATTTTCTCTTATAGCTGTTGTATTGTAAACAAAGGGTTATCTCGGAAAACTCATAGTTTCAGCATACACTAAACATATGCATCCAATGATGTTAAGCCCAGAGATTGAGATGGAAAAGAAATATCGGTGAAACGCGGAATTACATTGTTTGCAAACGACTCCCGCAGAAATGTTCTTGTAGCATGTGCTGTGTAGCATGTTGCCCCATCTTGCTGTAAAAACAGGCTATCGAACGGTTCCTTGATCTGTAAAACCTCCGAAGGTCTTGATTAACAGTTACTTGACGTTTTCCTCTATGAAGTAAGGCCCAATAATTTTCCGTCCAGAAACTGCGCACCAGACGGTCGCTTTTTCACTATGCAATGGTATCTCTTGCACCTCTTCTGGTCATTGGAAACATAAAGATCTATTTACATGACCCCACAAATGGAAATGATATTCGTCACTGTACCAAATGTTACTGATGAAACTATTGCAGAGCACTGATTCTGACACAGTATTCGAGTCTTGCAGCATAATCACCTCCTCTAAATTGTTGGGTCGTCCGAATAATGCATGAATGGGCATTTAGTTGCTTCAACATCTTCTGGAGAGTCCTTCTGTTCATATTCACTTTTGCAGCAGATCACCGTTGACTACGACGTGGTGAGTCCATAATTTGATTGAATACCCGTTCGTGATTGTAGTTGGTATCCACTGTTTTTCTTTCAGTTCCTTTTCTTAGTGTAGCACACTTCTAGTTTTTCTAAATTTGTTTATAATGTTCAATGTAATAGCATTACTTGATGCCTGTTTATTGAAATGCTCCGAAAATTTATTGCGAACGAATTTAATGCTTGGACTATTTTGTCTACCTAAACCGTATGAGCGAAAATACTGCTCAACTAAAAAGACTTTTTCTTCAGTAGATAACATTATTTTTTGTTATTAACTTGCAAACATATCAGCATATCTAACCAAAACTAAACGTCAATGTTTATGTCAAATAATAGTGTCAATTGCTATAGGTTTAACCACTAGAAGGCCTACCGTTTCAGTAATGTAAATTATTAACCATATTGTATTGTGGAAGAAGAAACAATATTCGATTATAAAGGATAAATTAACTCCTATATAAAAATGTCCATTTGCGGGTGACATTTTTGTCACTTTGACAGCGATAAAAACCTACATACATATCTAGTAGCCCTGCATCACTTAATTTATTTTGGCAGCTGACAGGTAATAACTATTAAGTATCGTTGAACGTAAAATGTACGAGTCGGTTTGGGGAAATTTCAACAAATATCAAAAGATAAATACCGCAATACACAAGAAATACAAAATCGTCAATATGGAGACAATTTAAAAAGTTTTATTCATGTCGTTAATTTATCTTGCCAAAAAACACCCGAGCTTTTCTTTCAATCGGATAAATTTCTTTTTAACTCAATATTTTTCCAATCAGTAATTTCGCTCGAAAAACTTACATTAGAAAAAATCGCTCGACCTTTCGGTCTCGCAATTTTTTCATGTAAGTTTTTCTCGTCAAATTACTGATTGGCAAAATAATTTCGTTACAAAGAGAAATTTATCCGATAAAAAAAAGCTCTTGTGTTTTTACTAATAATAAATTAACTCCTATATAAAAATGTCCATTTGATGGTGACATTTTTGTCACTTTGACAGCGATAAAAAGCTACATAGCTTTTTATCACCGATAAAAATGCTTCTTCCTCAAAATTGGATTATATATCTAGTAGCCCTGCATCACTTAATTTATTTTGGCAGCTGTCAGTTATAATAACTATTAAGTATCGTTGAACGTAAAATGTATAATTATGAGTCGGTTTGTGGAAATTTCAACTGAAGAAATTACAACAAATATAAACAAATCAATACCGCAATCAACTAGAAATACAAGATCGTCAATATGGAGACAATTTAACGAGTTTTGTCAAGTTCGAAATTACAAACTTTCAGAAATAACTCCTTTACACGAAATAGCAAATATATTAAAAGATTGGGCTTATAATATGAAAAAGAAAAACGGAGAAGATTATAAAGAATATACGGTTAAAACAATCTGGAATTCAACTGCGAAGATGATTCAAGAAAAATATTTCGGTGAGTACAATATTAAACTTGATCTTTTTGCCGACATAATTTTTAAAGAACCCCGTGATGTGAAAAATTGTAAACGAGGGGAATTACAAACTCTTTCCTTGAAAAGAAAAGTAAGTTCTATGCTAGACAAGAAAGATATATTAAAAATGGAAAAATTGTGGAATATAGATGAACCAGAGGGATTACAAAAAAGGATTCTTTCATATAGCTTCATATTTTAAAGAAGAAAAATATCAAGAAGGAACTCCAACAGGAAGAATTGAATATAATTCTATATTTTCGAAGACAGCACAAGGTGGGTCGAAAAAATTGACGGACAGTAAATGGTTGACCAAAAATGATAAGGATGAAAGTATTTGTCCGGTTAAATTATTAAAATTACTCTTAGAAAAAAAGAAAAGAAAATATAACATCTGAACGACCTTTTTTAACTCCTAATCCCTTTTGGAACAAGACCAATTCTAATAATTGATATAAAAATGTGTCAATAGGAATAAATATGATTTCTACTTGGACCAAAAATTCTGCATCTAAAATTGGACTGGATATCACCAATATTAAAATTACCAATCATTCAAACCATGCTAGTACTGTTTCCCACTTAGCCAAAGCAGGAGTAAGTGACCAACAATTAATAAAGATAACTGAACACTCTTCTTCATCATCAATTAAACCTTATCTCCAAATTGACCCTGAACATCACGAAGATCTTGTCAGTAATTTACACGAATCCAATAAAATAGGACAAAACAATTATTCAACATGTGTAGAAAGCAACAAAGAAAATAATATTAAAATTAGTACACCAAACCAAACAATTTATAATAATTGTACATTTAATAACTGTTCTCTTGCTTTCAAATAAAAAGAATTATTTTTTGTTTATTCATATCGTTAATTTATCTCGCTCGAGCTTTTCTTTCACGGATAAATTTCTTTTTAACTCCAAAATTTTTCCAATCAGTAATTTTTCTCGAAAAACATACATTAGAAAAAATTGCTCGACCTTTCGGTCTCGCGATTTTTTCATGTAAGTTTTTCTCGTGAAATTACTGATTGGCAACATAATTTCGTTACAAAGAGAAATTTATCCGATAAAAAAAAAAGCTTACTTATGATATATTTATAATATATATTTTCTTACCAAAATGCATATATACAAACAATTGCAAATTTACGGACAAATTCTTAAAATATGTAATATATTTTTAACATTAATCTAATTCAGATTCGGAGTCTTCATCGTCGTCATCGTTATCTTCACCTTCTTCATTATATTCATCGCTACTCTTGTCATTTGGAGGTGGAGGTGCGCTTGCGACCGTCAAGTCTATTGCCTCTTTAGAAAATGGCTTCCGCTTTTTGTGTTGTCTTGGTTTATTATTGCTTAGATAAGCATCTGAATTTAAGAGTAGTCTGTTTTATATATCACTATTAAATTCTCTAGAGAAATTTAATCGGTATTACTGGTAGTGCTTATTTCCTGCCTCATCTGCCTCCTTTGATAATTTTCCAATAGGTAGAATTGTAATTTGGCATCGTACAAGATTTATGTACAGTGGGTGACATAATATGTAACCCATACAACTTCCACGTACAATTTTGCTGTTTCGCGTACAAAGGCAGCAAACTTGTGAAAATATATATGCTGAAGCCACATGAAATCACCAGGATTACTTTGAATTTCCATATTAGATCGACATTCGCTCCAATGATTCCGGAAAACAATTCCAGGTTCCGCAAAGAATCTTCTCGATGTATTTCCATCGTTAGTATTTCCGAATCCTGCCTTAGCAACATCTACCGAAAGTCCCATTTCTTCTTTGAAATCTTTTGAATTTTTCTTTCCTTTCTTTTACTATTTTCTTTTCTTCATCACTTCGCGTCTGCCACTTTTTATTGGTAGTTTGTAAGCTAAATGATGAAGCGACTCAAAGAAGCGTACTTTCGCATGTAGCACCGAGAGCCCGAACTGCAGTTGTTCCGCATTAATTTCTTCTACTTCTTTTAGACTGTTAAAGTCCTTTAAAGTCAGGGCGCATATATACCACCTTATAGTGGACACAGTATCAGTTGCATCATTTTTGACTTTCCCGTCGATTATAGCATGCTTAATTTTTACTGTTCCATTACTCCGTATTTCAGTTACCCTGAGGTCTTTGATTTGGTTTTCAATCTATTCTATTTTCTCTTTGGTAACATCTTTCGTTTAAGAAGCGCATGCGTATAGGTTCGCAACCTTTTCTTAATATGCCAGGTTTCATTTTCTGTGTACTGTCGTTGAGTAACAGTGTCATTTATCAAGAATTCGATTTCTGAGAGGCGTATCAAGCAATGATCCATGATAGAATTTTTAATACTGAGAGGTTGTACTCACGTCGAAATTTACAGAGGTTTGAAAACTGTTTATGGGAACGATTGTGTGAATGCGAAGAATATTCGTCAGTAGGTTCGACGTGCAAAATTTTGCTATAGAGGCGAATTGAAGGGACTTGATGAAAAGCGGTCATGACGGCCAATATCAGTAAGTGAATGCACTGATTCAAGGAAATCGCAGGATTATGCAAAAAGAAATTGCTTGGCAATTAAGGATTAGTTAAGAAAGAGTTCAGTACATTGTTAAATCTTTCCGCATTCTTCTATAATTCAACGTTTAATTACAGAAGAATGCGAGCCAGATAGGCTCCGCTACAATTAACGGATGTCATGAAAGAACAAAGAAAAAAAACATTTGTCAGGAACTTCTTAAACAGTATCGACATGGAGAAGAATATTTTCTCATGAACATCACCATCGCAGATGAATCTTGAGTTACTCATTATGACCCCCGAAAATAAGTGGCAGTCAATGGAATATGGCCGTCCTGAATCTCCATAAGAACGACCATTCAAAAGAGTTTCATCAGCGCAGTGAGTCATGCTGACCATTTTCTGGGTTGCAAAAGAAACCGTTTATACCATATATACGCCGATCAATCGTTAAATTCACTAAGATATTGCAAAACATTTTACGATCACTAAAGAATCGTATGCATATAATAAGGTCGGAAAGAACGAATATTTCTTTGTACCAAGGCAACGTCTTGTAGAAACGAAACTATGAACTGAAATTTACGGTTGTTTTGCACCCTTCGTACAGTCCTGAATTAGCATCCTCAAATTTTTGGTGTTCCCAAGGTTGAAGAAGATATTGAAAGGTTAACATTTTGCACCAGACACTGAAGTTGGGGTTGCTGTTTGCAATTGAATCAACAGTAAATAAGAAAACAGGAATTAGTGTCCATACATAATTATGTACAAGGGCAGTATAGTCAATTTACTTCATTTTGAAACTGTTTGTATTATTTTACCTTTTCTTATTCTTCAGAGTCTTTCTTTGGATACTATGCTTAAGTAAAAACTCAAAAAAAGATATAAAACCCATTACAACAATAAGTAATCGTATCCTAAATACGTAATTCGACAACCAAGTTGTCATCATCACTAGGTAAAACCACTAATAAAGGTGTTGAACATGGGGTACAGTAAAGTTAACACAGCATCGCGCACAACTTTACACGGCGTGCAAGTATGTACACATACGATTATTTATTGTAGTAAGGGGTTTTATATCTTTTTTGAGTTTCTTATTGTTATTTTATAAAGTTGGAGACTTTATATATCAATCAGCTTTCGTACATATTCAGGAAAATATATGGAGTAGTTGATTAAAATTTCAAATCAATCTGACAATTAAGACATGAATTATTTATGAATTTGACGGGTTTAATACGTTGGTTTTTCACGGCGTGCTATACATAATTATTAGTCCATCTAGGCAAGAGGTGCAAGAGTGCAGAAGTCATCAATATCCTTTTGGGGTATCTTATCCCAGACTGCCTATATCTTTTGACAAAATGCCGCCAAAATCTTAGAGGACGTGGTAAATTTGATAATTTATTGATAATAGTCCGCATATGTTCAATAAAGGAAGATCTGCAAATCTTAGCGACCATAGCAAGGTATTGATTTGAGTAGGCTCAAAGAGGTTCAGTGTTAATCTTGCTACATATGGTCGTGCATTATTTTACCGAAAAATTGGATTTTGAAGGTTTAACTTCAGCTATACAATCGAGACTCCTTCCATAGCAAATTGCGCCCCTCATCACGTTGTTGTGTCATAATTTCCCGAAATCATGAAATCATGCATGGCTAAATAAAACGAGATTTCTCGTTAATGGCGTCGGTTACGTCAAAAGCTGGGAGTAAGAGGTACCACCAAAATATGACGGCGTTAGAAATTATCAAAATTTCTTCTCCGACGTTCCATGTTTTGCAAAGCATTAATTTGCAATCACTCCAGCTGGAGAAACAATCTCTTAAAGTTTACAGTAGTGCCCAATAATTACGTAGCAAGGTATTGTACGTAATTCTACAAAAGAATAATCATTCAATAATTCGTTCTCTATTGAACTTCTTAACTTGGTGATAATTCCATTTCTCCGCATTCTTGTCATGGTAACCAATTCAAAGAAATTTTTAAACACACTATTCAGTAGTGAAATATGTAGTACTGCTACAAATTTTCTCTATCGCCTATTCAGGTATATAGCGGGCGACTATAAATGATTAAAACTATTGTTATTAAGATGGCAACATTTCTGAAAATTTATTATGACAGGGCTGATTAAATTAAAATTTATTAAAAATTTGACAAAGTAAACGTCACATAAGTAATTCTAACCATATATCATCAATGTTTATACAAAATATTCTAACCAAAAAAGATAAATTTAAAGCGAATGATCAAGCAAGCCAATTTCTCAGAGTTGCCAAATTAAATATTTCCTTCAATCATTTATAGTCACTCGCTATAAAAAGTGTTTACAGGTTTTGAAGCCACTTGCTTCGTAAAGTTATTCTATTTCGTCCTGTCCCTTGTCATCAATCTCCAATTTCTGAGTACCTTGCCTTTTACATACTTCCTAACAGCATATCTCCATTTTCTCCTTGGTTTATCCCTTATTGTCTTTCTATCTGGTTCCTTCCATCCTATACTTTCAAATAATCTGTCTTCGTCTAAACTTTCCAGATGGCCGAATCACTGTAGTCGGCTCTTGTTAATGAAATGTGTTACGGAAGCTTCTCAATATAAATTGCGAATTTCTTCATTCGTTCGCTTCTCCAATCCTTCTTCTGTCGCCTTCCTTCAGAATATTCAATTTTTCTTGTACCTTGATATTTATTATCCATAATTCGTCTATACAGGTATTCGAACAAAAAGTAGAAAAATGAAGATATTCAGATATATACAGGCTATCTCCAAAAATCGATATGGCGTCATTTTTTGTAATGTAAACACCCATTTTTTATTACAGAATTAGAAAATTTACATACGACAAGGTAAAAAGTCTTTCTTTGGAGACTGTGGTTATGTAAAAAATTAAAAGGTATAGCACCCCTTACCACAATTAATAATCGTATGCTAAATACGTATTTCGACAACTAAGTTGTCATCATCAGTACGTAAAACTACTAATCAAAGTGTTGAACATGGGCATACTGGTTTTGCTACCGTTTTCTTAGGAAGGGTAAGTTGACATAATTTAAGCGAGTGTATTTGCTTTAAAGTCAGTGAATACATGGGGAGTACTATTATTGAAATGTAGATGGCGACACGAGACCGTATTTCTCAGATTGAAGTTCACGAGGTAAGAAATGGTGTCGCGCATGCATAGAAGTAAACTCGAGTGCTTTTGTTTTTAAAATTAGGTTTATTTACATTCTTACTTTTATAAAATGAAAGATAAACATTGTATATCCAAGAGCATTGAAATGAATTTATAAGTTAAATGCAACAGTAATTACAATTTATGTAATTTAAATCACAAAAATGTAAATATGTATCTAATTTTAACTAAATATAATAATTGATATCAAACTTTCAGTTGTGTTTGTTTAATCTGTATATACACACAAATCTAGTAATAGCAGAGCATTGTCGGTTTCAGCCAGTTAAACATAAAAAAATAGATTATTTTCACCCTAGAACTTTTGTTTTATTATAGGATGAAAACTTTCATTTCTAAACCCGTTCTTACTAAATATTTTTACGCTTTTTTAAAAGTTAATTTGGAATTAATAATTACCACAATGCAGTTTAAATCCTAGATATGTATTTCGTCAATTAGTCGTCAACTTTAGGAATATAAAAAGTATTTAGAGCACAGGTTGTGAAAGTGCATGCTATTACTTCAAGTATAGTACTTCTTTTATTAATACTCAGTGTTATCCCACTGGTGATTTGTTGGAGAGCATATCTTCATAGGTTGTACCTTAACCAAAGACTTTAACAACTTAACCTTTATTTCTCAGATTATTCTAATGAAGATGGCAACTTAGTTGACGAAATACGTATTTAGAGTTTATTGATTTATATTGTGGTTAGGAGTATTGTTTTCTCTTTCCGTTTTAGATTTCAAATCACAATTTCCACAAATTTGGATCACTTCTTTTATTGCTGAAGATGAGAACCTAGTTGTCGAAACACGTATTTTTATTGCTGAAGATGAGAACCTAGTTGTTAAAATACATATCCGGGATAAAAATTACATTGTCGTAGGAATTTATTCTTAACTAAC
Source organism: Melolontha melolontha (assembly GCA_935421215.2). Lineage (NCBI taxonomy): Eukaryota > Metazoa > Arthropoda > Insecta > Coleoptera > Scarabaeidae > Melolontha > Melolontha melolontha. The sequence continues at coordinate 75,321,110 of OW285243.1, read as the reverse complement.
TTTCGTAGTATTAATCAGTCTCCAATTTAATCACCTTCTTTAGTTAAATATTATTACTCGTAAATTGACGTTTACAACAACTGACCTTTTAATATTAGAAAAGACCAACATTTTCAATATTTCAACAAAAGCATAAAGCTTGTTTACGTCTTTCTTATTACTTTCCGTTATTTGCCTGGGATTCATAAATTATTGATATTTTCATAGACAACAAAAGCTGGATCTTGAATGTACGTCAAAACAAAGCTATAAATCGAATTCTCTTTTTCAATATTGAATTGTTGACCGAAACGTTTACGTATGTGATTCTGATGCTTTGAACTGACATTTCTGAAAAGCTATTATGAATTAAACGAGCCGACAGTTAATATTCGACTATAATTTACTAACTGACGATAAGCCATCAAGAATAATCAGTTATAAGGCTATTACAAAGTTTATGAAAGTAACGATGTAATATAAAGATTTTCCTAAAATTATAGGAATGAGTATACAACTTTTTTAATTATTGAATTTTCTAATACTTATTTAAAAATACTTTATTTTAATATATAATTAGGCTTCAAATTAACGATAATACAACATTTAACTTTCTTTTAAACCAAGTAATTTAATAGAAAAATATTTAATTCTCTACTTTTTACCTTTTACCTTCCCTTTGTCGGGATTAAAAGCGTATTAATTCATAAAAAAACAATAACAAATTTTAAAATTAACTTGAACTTGTTTCTTTATTAACATATAATGAGTAATTTTAAATTTGTGCCTTTATAGTTTTGTACTTTGTCTTGTACATGCCATGTTTAGCAGTGAAATCTTAACATCTCGATGTTCTTAAGTATGTCTATCAACTAAGATAACATAAATTCTATCAAATCGATAAAAGAAAAACTTACAACCGAACTTTACACGAATTTGTGTTCTCTTTAGGCGCTTATTGGAACACACCGAAGTTCCTAGAGTATCAGGGAACGCCTGTCACCAACAGTAAACACACCACTGTTATCACATTGACGACATTCTGACAGTTTTCAAAAACCAGATGATCGCATTGCTGTACTACCCGCCCCGCACTATACGATTTAGTACTAAAAGCTGCCGTTGCCGGCCGGGGTTGTGGCGTTACCGATTTTGACGATAGATGTCACTTTAAACGCGGTCGGGGCAATAATCTATAACCACTGACCTATCCAGATAGACATGGTTAATGGTGAAATGAACATATTTACACCCTCGATTAAATACAGGCAGCACCGTAGGAATTTGCATGGAAATGTATTTAATAATATTACAAACTATTTATTTAAGAAAAAGTATTTTAAATTTTAATGGACAGTTTTTGATGCGTAAATTAAAATAGAATAATAATAGAAAAGGCAATAAAAAATATAAATTCATCAACGTTCTTCTAATAACTTATAAGCTTAATTCATTAATATCAAGACACGATCCTAGAGCTTGGTCTTCTCTACTTTTAATCCAAATTGTTCGAATTTAATTTATTTACACCGTATGAGAAGCGATGTTAAAAAAAGACCTTAAAATATTTTATACAATAATATCTATATTTTTCAACCAGTCCAGTGCTGGAGGAGTTGCCTTGCTCAGTTCGTGGATGCCACCAGGAGAACTTCTGGGGCAGTCGTTTACTATGTGGGCCATAGTTTGTTCCAAACTTCCGCAGTCGCAGAGGCTAGTATCTGTTAGTTTCCATTCACGTAGCATTGAGTTGCACCTTCCGTGGCGTGTGCGGAGCCTACTTAATTGAGACCATTGTCTATGTTAGAGGGCCACGTCACGGCTGGCAGAGGTTTTGAAGATTAGAAATTAAACCTCTATTCCTCAATTCAGGGTGTTGTTCAAGGAGAGTTATCTAATTATCACTCACATTGATGGGGTGCTAAAATTCCGGATCCAGCGAAATCGGTCGCCTCGGTTTTAGATGGGTCCTCCAAATCATCGTGTATAGGAAGATCAATGTTAATGTTAATCTTAGCCCAGGTCTGAGTTGTGTTTGATCAGACCACCACCAAATTCAACATTTAGCTTTATGTTGGTTCTTTTTATACAAAAATTAAAAGCATATGATTCGGATTTTGAAGGATTTGGTTGTAAGCGCAATTTCGTTTAATATTCATCTAAAGGTTGCAGATCTCCAGCGAGTTGTAATACTCCATCCTCTAAATTCTTCGTTTGGGTGCACAAAGTCAGTTTATCTGCGTATATAAATTTTCGTAATTTTGTGTGTGGGAATGTTGAACATTAGAGGAGCCAGAACCGAGCTTTGAGGAAGGCCACTTTTCAATGTTTTGCCATTGCTAATTCGATTGTTTAGACAGACTGCGATTCGGCGATTACTCAGCATATTCACGATAAGTTTGCTTTTTTTAACACATGTAATGGTTTTTTGGAATCTAAAAATCATTCCATTCTTCCAGACTGTGTCACAGGCACCGGTGAGATCGACAAAAGCATGGGATGTTTTCAGGGCCTTCTGAAAACCTGTTTCAATGTGCATTGTTAACACAAAGACATGGTTATAGTAGTTCCTTCCGTTCTGAAATCGGCTTGTTCCTTATTAATAATCTCGCCGACTGTGGGCGCTATTCTATTGTTAATAAGTCATTCTAGAAGTTTATAGCAAACAGACAAGGGATCTATATAGATATTTCTACAGATGACATTTTCCCAGTTATTCGAAGTATGTAAAATGAATAAAATTTTTCTAAGACTAATTTTAATTTACATTGGATGCCAGACCTAGTTTTTTTCCTTAGAGCCCAAAATCAAAATCCTGAGACATAAACACTATATCGAAGAGTCAAAATAGAAAGATGCGTGACTGACAATGTTACGCCTTAATTTCCCTTTTTAATATTGTTTAATAGTCTTCATTATTTATTGACGAGTCCTGGTATCTTATATTAAATACCTTATTCGGATGCTTGTTCCGATACCTGTGTGTAGAATTTGAAACAGTTTTCAATCCCCGCTTCTGACGTTTTACACGAGGGTGAAATTCGAGAATTAGCAGACAGATTTTGGTAGTGTCAAATCGTTTAAAAATGACGAGTGTACGTCTCCTTATGGAAGTTTAATTCACGCATCTTTAACATTTAGTTAATTAATCGATAATAAATGGATCATGACAAAGGGTGAATTCTAATTTTTGGAGCAAGCAATTGTCGTTTGCGACTTACGTAGGTTTGGGGAGAATATAACTCAACCTTGGTTTTTGTGTGACGTTCCATATTTGTTTTCGTAAACGAAAAAAATAGCTTCCGGCTGAGGAGTTCAGTAGCTCTGTAGCCTATATTTCAAGGGCAATTTATGGTCATTTAATTCCCCGAACAGCGACCTACCTGAGGACTTATTTACCACCTTCGACGGACAGGGACAAGTAATTCGTATTATTAGAGTTTTTTGCGCAATTTAAATTTCTTTTAAAGTCTTATAATTTTTTTTTATATATATTGCTTTCATATTTTGCTGTAATCAATTTAACTTCCTTTAGCATAACTTAAATTTATTTTTGTAATATTAATATAGTTATTAGCATTTTTAATGCCACATTAATCAATTTGAGTAGCGGCTTAGAGCCCAACTCATATAAAATTTAATATATCCTGCATAGTATAACTAAACAGAATTAATTCTTGTCAATTAAAGTATTTTCTTACTTGCATTTAATTCTTTAATTATTCTTTCGTATATTGGAAATTAAAATCTAAATTTTGTAGCATATTCCGATATCTATATATTTTATAGTAATTTCTTCTGCGGTCACAATTGTTTTTGCCGTGTCGTACGAGACCACAGATTCTTTCTTATACATGCAGATGTCGATAAATGACGACGCATTTTTGTAATTTAATAATTTTGAATTAGAATTATATCATTTGTATTTGTGAGTAGGATATTTTTGGCTATCGTTATTTACAGTTATGTAAATAATTTACATATCTGTAACTGTACACATGGACAATACACCTCGTATTTTCAGCATTTATTAAGCATGTATTAAGCAGAAGTAAATGCTAAAAATACGAGGTGTTTTGTCCATGCGTACAGTTACAGATATGTAAATTATTTACATGTCTGTTTCATATTGGTAGTCAAACATAATTGAGTAAAGCTGACAGCAATATATCTCTTCATACATCAACTACAACGATGAGATCGTTAGATCGAAACACATGTTATGTCGAAGCGCATGTGTTTGTATGTTGAAGTGACCATTGGTTAAGTGCGTTGTGTATGTTCATGTATGCAGATACATATGTTTTTCTACATTTCTGTGTTAATATATTCATCAGAAAGTAGGTTATGTGTATCAACGATAAGAAATATGTACTAAATTTCTAGTTTCAAAAATTTATTGTAAATCCACTACAGTATTGTTTCGCCATACAATGGCTTCATCAGGTGGATGAAATACAATTATTCAGTATTTCATCCACCTGATGAAGCCATTGCATGGCAAAACAATATTGTTGTGGATTGACAATAAATTTTTGATACTAGAAGTTTATTTCTTATAGTTATAATGAAGTTTCAACAAGTATCATGTGTTTCATTTGAAATTAGTGTAATATTTTCAATTTTTCAATTTGATAGAGGTATGTTTAACTTTGGTTGAGATTTATACTTATCCATAAGTTTTCGATGTCATGACAAACAGTAGAAAAAAGCCTATAAGTTCAAATCGATTTGTGGCTTGTTTGAGATTTATGGTGTTTTCTATTCTTTCCAATTAATTACTGGTTAACTAAACAAATTGAAATAATGTGTTCTTTTAAATATATGTAAATTTACAGTTTTATAATTACAAACTGTGATTTTCATATTGGAGTTTTAGAAATGTAATCGTAAATGTTTCCGTGTGTATTTTTTATGATTAAGTCCAAATAGTGGTAAAAAAGGCGCTCATTTTCAATTGATCTTTTTAGTGTCAATATTAGTGAATATGTTTACATTTAGCGAAATTATGTTCCTAGGCGATCGAAATTCTTGTAAATATTTAAGCTTTATCGTAACGAACTTTTTTTTACGATGAAACACGCGATTTATGGAAACCATCGGCCTGTTGCCAGAATACGAAGTTCTATTTTTGCTATTCACAATAGAGGCGGGTAACATAAATTGGCTCACGGCTTCTGTTTACAAATAACGATTTCCTTGTTAATAACTTCATTGTTTCTTCGACAAATGATTGATCATTATTCTATTTTGATCCAATATACTGGAACTGTCTTTTAAATTGAGGACATGTAGTTCGTTTCGTCTGCGATTCGATTTTTTTCTCGAATGGAAATAGGATATTTATAATAATAAAAAATATTATTAACTAACTTCCGTTTTATATATTCCTCATATCATAATTTCTAATGTGTCTGTACTTTATAAATCAAAAAACATTTTGTGTATATACACCGTTTCAATCGCACCTCTTAATTTGTAAAAATAAAAGTTTCGCTTACGCAAATGAAGATACATTGAATACGTTTAGAATTTATTATATCTGGAAATCGCGAATTCCTATTCTATAAATAAAGTAATGAACTAATTATAAACATTTTAGTTTTTATTTTTGGTGCAGGTTCTTTCTAAATGTTTGTATATAAACTGGTACAGCGATCCATTCAGTTCCTACCTATTAACACTTTTTAAAGTCTCTCAGACAATGTGTCAGATAATTAAAATTCATAATAGAAGAAATAAATAAAATTTCTGAATACATATATATACATATATATATATATATATATATATATATATATATATATATATATATATGGTAAATTCAATATGTTGGCGATTTAAGGTCTGGTTTTACTTCAAAATATATATGTTTAAAACAACCCTTCGGAAAATGATGCCGAAACATGTAGGGTTGTTTTAAATATATATATATATATATATATATATATATATATATATATTTTGAAGTAAAACCAGACCTTAAATCGCCGACATATTGAATTTACCATAACATACAAACGTCACGAAATAATTATCTGTATATATATATATATATATATATATATATATGTATATATATATATATATATATATATATGTATATATATATATATATATATAAGGTAAACTAAATAAGTCGGCGATTAAAGGTCTGGTTCATTACTTCAAAGTATATATATTTAAAATAACTCTTTATGTTTCGGCATTTATATTTTGTATTCTCTTGACAAAGGCATCATTGCCGAAACATGTAGAGTTATTTTAAATATATATACTTTGAAGTAATGAACCAGACCTTTAATCGCCGACTTATTTAGTTTACCTTATCATACCAAGGTCACGAAGATATTATATATATATATATATATATATATATATATATATATATATATATACATATAGATAATTATTTCGGGACTTATGTATGTTATGGTAGATTTAATTAGTTGGCGATTTAAGGTCTGGTTTTACTTAAAAATGCATATATTTACAACAATCTTACATGTTTCGGCAAGTGATGCCTTTCTCAAAGAATTTAAAATATAAATGACAGTATATTAATGTCATACTTATACATTTGTAGTTGTCATGGATAAAATTATTCAAAGAGACATTCAGTTCAATAATAATAAATTATGCCTTAGTATTCAAAAAATAGTTAGACAACAAAAACGGGGAAAGGCAAGGCATAAGTTATTATTATGTATGCGCCCGTGGAGCGGCTTAAGATGTTAAGCTGTCGGCATTCGCCTTAAAAGAGAAGGAAAACCAGGAAAACCTACTCGGACCTAGTCAGGGATCCAAACATGGAACTGTCAGCATGATAAGCAAATGTACAGATATTTAAATAAAACATAAGATATATATTTATATAACAGCAACATATATTATGATGGTAAATTTCAGATCGTTACATAATTAGGTTATAGTATATACTGCTTAAATTTTCGGTATCACTTCTGTTATTAATTGAATTTCTTTCCTGTTTAATACTAACTAATAATCTGTGTGTTTTCAAAATCGAAATGGTGATCGCGTTGTAGTTTGTGTGTAAATATAGCAGTTTTATCTGTTTTAGAGTATTTGTGACCCAAGCGGTATACTTCTTCCGCAATACTATAGAACGCGAACAACAATTCAACAAACCCGATGACTATATAAACACTTAAGGGAAGGATGATTCATTCAACCAGTGATTATCGTGAATTAAATATCGTAGACATAAATGTGTATAATAATAAAAACTGTTAATTATAGTTAAGCGTTACTTATTCTTTTTATTAATATAGTTATTTTTACTAATGTTTAAAAAAAGAATCAACCAAATATACAACACTGCAGACACCAATAACAATTTAATAACAATGAAACAACATATATCACGATTCCATATGTTCCACAATTATCAGAAAAAATTAAATATGCTATAAAAAAATATGATATAGCTACAACATATAAACTTAGTAATACTAATAACATCTATTTTCAAAACTTAACGCCAAAATAGAAAAAAATCGAGAAACACACGTCATCTATAAAATATCATGTCGTGATTGCGACAGTTACTACATAGGCCATACTAGACAATATTTATACAAAAGAATACAAGCCCACAAATACTCGAAAACAGACAAAGTTGCTTTATTTACACACAAACTGCAACGCGATCACCATTTCGACTTCGAGCATTCAGATAATGCTCAACACACAATGAAAAAGGAAATTAAAGAAATGATAAACAAGAAAAAAATTCAATTAACAAAAGATGTTACATAAAAATCTAAGCAAGTTAATAATGTAACGATCTGCAATTTACCATCATGAATATATACAATTGTTATATAAATATCTATCATATGCTATTTAAATATCTGTACACTGGCTTATTATGCTGGCAGTCCCGAGTTTAGATCTCGGACTAGGCTGCCTGAGTAGGTTTTCGTGGTTTTCCTTTTCGTTCTAGCGAATGCCGACAGCTTAACATCTTAAGTCACTCCACGAGCCCAGAAATAATAATAACTCACGGCTTGCTTATAATGTAATTGACCTGTAATTGACGTCAAGCGTGGGAATGCTATGGCATAAATTGTTATTATTAAACTTGAATGTATTTTTGAATAATTTCATTTTATCCATGACAACCCATACATATATATGACATTAATATACTGCCATTTATAATTTAACATTCTTTGAAAAAGGTATTAATTGTCGAAATATGTGAGATTATCTTAAATATATAGATATTTAAGTAAAATAGACCTTAAATCGCCGATTAATTAAATCTACTATAATATACAAAGGTCAAGAAACATATATATATATATATATACGAGGGCCATCCAGGAATTAGATTAAGTTTTCGTCTGCAGCAGCAAGGGGCAGGGCTGGTGCGGCCATCTTGGTGTCTGAGCGTTCTTCCGTTCAGTCGGAATCCAGCCATGCTAGCCCGAGGTTCGTCTCGTTTCCCGTTATTTAACAATAAAAGTTTGAAATGTGTGCAGCAATTGAAAATCCTGCGAGTTCTGAGGTGCGATCAGTAGTAAGGGATTTGGTAGTGAAAAGTCATAAATTGATTGAAATTTATCGACAACTGTGTGAAGTGTACGGAAACAATGTAATCACTGAAGGTGGAGTACGCTAATGGTGCAGTAGGTTTAAAAATGGCCGAAGTAATGATCATGATGAAGAGCTAAGAGTGGACGACTAAGCGTCGTGCCAAAAGATCGCGAGAAACATTCAAACGATTCAGTGTTTACTCCGGTGTGAGTAACCGAGGGACCCAACGAGCCGAATATTTTTTAATTTCCCATTCTTCAGCTTAAATTCTATACACACTGTCATTTGAGATACCTACAATGTCTGCTATCTTGCGCAGTTTTACTCGACGGTCATCCAAGACGATACAGTGGGCTTTTTCAATTATATATGCAACAGTAACTGTTTTTGGACTACAGGGTTCATCATTGCGGTCATTCGACCATGGTTAAATTCGGCAACACAGTTTTTTACCATTGAAAATAAAGGAGCGGATTCTAATAGTGATGAAGCTGTGCTTTGATTTTGGTTGGTGTTAAGCCTTTCAAATGAAATTACTTTATCACTGCTCTCAACTCAGTTTTTTCCATTTTACTGTAAAAACAGACTAATTGACAGATCGCTCTGTACTGTCATATTTAACCTATTAAAGGATGATTCTATAATTTGTAACTTGAAAATATATTTTTTCGTTTATTTATTTCAACCTATCTGAATCTTTAAGGGTATTTTATTGAATTTAGTTAAATAAAATTTTAAGGGCAACTTATTTGATTTCTTTTCACGATTACTTTTTTTTGTTTGCTATATCTCGGAGATTTTCATGTTCATCACGTATCAAATAATTATTATTTTTATGGTAACGCAATAACTAGAGCTGAGGATGTTTGCGGTACGGCAGGACCGTATGAAGTGCATCCCCACATTTAACTATTTATCTAAATATTCTCTGAAATGATTTGCCGGATCTCATAAATTAATAGAGTGATATTTTAGTATGCACTGGATATTGTTATTATACAAAATCATAATAGCCATTTGTATTTATGGATCATAAATAATAATACGCATGTATTTGTATTTGGTTGTGAATTCAATTTAAACTTAAAACGAATCGTAATATTTTAACGACAAGCCGTCCTTACAATACATGCAATACATGCATTCGTGACAAAGTGTGCAACTCTACGAATAACTTCCATAATTGATCGAAAATGGACATTTTGGAGCTGAAGTAAAGCCCCTATTCTTAGAAAATTTTATTACTGTCGTTAAGAACTATTATTATAAATAAAGACGGCAGACTATGTGCCCGAACACTAAGTAAACTAACTGCCTCGGTATATGTATTTATATGATCGTCTCTTTGTTCTTTTCTGCGTTTTTTTTTTAATATTTAACAATCAATAAAAACATCCATACATATATGTGTGTTTATTTAGGTTGTCTAACGTAAACGAATTTCAAACACATGATGTTATTGTTATATATATATGTATGCATTAATAAATGCTTCATATTTTCAAAATATTGTATTTATAAAATTGTATTTATTAAAATGTTTTGAATTTTTTATTGGCGTTGGCAAAATAAAAAAAAACGCAGAAAAGAACAAAGAGACGATCATATAAATACGTATACCGAGGCAGTTAGTTTACTTAGTGTTCGGGCACATAGTCAGCCGTCTTTAATTATAAACAATAAAGGCCTTTTGTTAGTGTTGAAGTTTTAGTTTCATTGAATTTCCATGTTGTAAGTAGTCAATTGTAAAGTGTTCATTCACAATATTCTAAAACAAGGTGTAAATTTAACTAAAATCCAGAAAAACACATTCTGATAATATATTACTAGATTAGAAGCTGTGTTTATTACTATTTATTATATTATTTTTATAACCAAATGCAATAAAAGCTACGAAAACAAAAGAAACCTCGATTTATTAAAATCTTGTCACACAGCCTTTCAAAGCCTGGCAGCACATATTTTGCATATATTTTATATATACTACCTACTTGAACTAGGTGAATGAAGTTAGAAGTTATAACTTATAACTTCTAACTTCATTCACCTAGTTCAAGTAGGTAGTATATATAAAATATATGCAAAATATGACAAGATTTTAATAAATCGAGGTTTCTTTGGTTTTCGTAGCTTTTATTGCATTTGGTTATAACAATAATATAATAAATAGTAATAAACACAGCTTCTAATCTAGTAATATATTATCAGAATGTGTTTTTCTGGATTTTAGTTAAATTTACACCTTGTTTTAGAATATTGTGAATGAACACTTTACAATTGACTACTTACAACATGGAAATTCAATGAAACTAAAACTTCAACACTAATAAAAGGCCTTTGTTGTTTATAATAATAGTTCTTAACGACAGTAATAAAATTTTCTAAGAATAGGGGCTTTACTTCAGCTCCAAAATGTCCATTTTCGATCAATTATGGAAGTTATTCGTAGAGTTGCACACTTTGTCTCGAATGCATGTATTGTAAGGACTGCTTGTCGTTAAAATATTACGATTCGTTTTAAGTTTAAATTGAATTCACAACCAAATACAAATACATGCGTATTATTATTTATGATCCATAAATACAAATGGCTATTATGATTTTGTATAATAACAATATCCAGTGCATACTAAAATATCACTCTATTAATTTATGAGATCCGGCAAATCATTTCAGAGAATATTTAGATAAATAGTTAAATGTGGGGATGCACTACATACGGTCCTGCCGTACCGCAAAGATCCTCAGGTCTAGCAATAACTAATCAGTATTTGAAGTTCATACGTAGCGTTACATTAAATACGTGTTTCTAGTGAGGGTTATTTCCGAAATTGTTTGATGGAATCTTATCTGCTACCTTCTGGTGGTGTAGCGTTTGTAACTTAGGGCTGGAAGTCATGTAGATAATCAGAAGATTAATGACTTTAATTGAACAAAGAACTAGAATCAAGAAACTCTTATTCTCTTCAAAAAAATAACAGCGTTAGGCAGATAACGCATAAACAAAAAAGAAATAAAAGAGTGCTAATGTATATATAGAGTACTGTATAGATATATTATGAATTAATAAATACTATATTTAATATTTCCTAAAATTACTTACAATTAAAGTAAAATTAAGCTCTCTATGCCCGTCGTCTTTAATTATTTTTGTTCTCGAGAGAAAATTTACTTTTACATTTCAGTCTTGTAATAAATCATACTTAATAATGTTTGGTTGAGGTAAATGACTTCATTCCTACTATAAATAGCTGTTGTATTTGCATACGTTGTTATTTCTAATTTTAAACTTATCTTGAAAAAAAGTATTATTAGGAATTACGAGCAAAACGTGAATACTTTTTAATTCATATATATGTATATATACTCGTGTATATATATAATTTGACCCACCCTAATATATATATATATATATATATATATATATATACATACGAGGGAAGATCAGTAAGTACCCGTGTTTGAAGACAGGTGGCGCTGCTGAGGGAAGTTGGCATTATCGTCGTGTACTACTATCTGTCAGACAACACCATAATAAATTTCAGACTGATTCATAGGTTAGTTTTTATTTGGCAGTCAGTTGTATCACACGTGTTTCTCGATAAAATGGAAAAAGAGCAATATCGATCCGTAATTCGCTTTTTATTTTTGGATGGAATAACATGCGAAGAAATAAAAGCGAAGTTGGATGCTGTCTATGGGGACCCTTCACCATCTATGACAACCGTAAGATATTGGTACAACGAATTTAAACGTGGTCGTACATCTGTTTTTGATGAGGAGCGCCCAGGCCGCCCGGCAGACGTGGTTACTGAGGAAATCGTTGAAAAGGTCCACGACATGATTCTCGCTGATCGCCGAACGAAAGTGCGCGAAGTAGCAGAGGCCGTAGGCGTGTCGTACGGAACGGCAATTAATATTTTACATGATAAGTTATCGGCGAGAAAGGTGTCGGCCAGATGGGTGCCGCGATTGCTTACGGTGGACAACAAGCGGATACGGTTGTCAATGTCGAAGCAGTGTTTGGACATCTTTAGGAGAAATTCGCAGGAATTTTTGCGTCGAGTCGTCACCGTTGATGAAACCTGGATCCATTATTATACGCCAGAGTCCAAGCGACAGTCAAAACAATGGATTTTTCGGGGTGAATCTGCGCCGAAGAAGGCAAAGACGGTCCGGTCCCATCAGCCGGAAAGGTCATGGCCACGATTTTTTGGGATTCCAACGGAATAATCCTCATGGACTTTTTGCAGAAAGGAAGAACGGTCACGGGGCAGTACTACAGTGAATTATTGGACCGATTCGATATAAAATTGAAGGAGACACGGCCCCATTTGGCTAAGAAAAAAGTGCTGTTTCACCACGATAATGCACCAGCACATTCATCCAGAATTGTCGCGGCAAAGTTGCATGAACTGCACTACGAATTGCTGCCGCACCCACCGTACTCGCCTGACTTGGCTCCCTGCGACTTCTTTCTGTTCCCCAACATGAAAACGTGGCTCGGGGGAAAAAGATTCAGCTCAAACGAGGAGGCTATCGTCGAGACAGAAACGTATTTTGCAGAATTTGACAAATCGTATTTTTTGGAGGGGTTAAAGAAATGGCAGAAACGTTGGGAAAAGTGTATTTTACTAAAAGGTGATTACGTTGAAAAATAAAAAAAAAATTGTGAAAAACTTGCGTCTTCTTTCCTAACACGGGTATTTATTGATCCACCCTCGTATATATATCTAAACTAATATTATAAAGAGGAAACATTTGTGTTTTTGTATGTATGTTTGTAATGTTTTCACACAAAAACTACTGGACCGATTTCAAAAATTCTTTCACCATTAGAAAGCTGCATTTTCACTGAGTGACATAGGCTATATTACATTTTCAAAAAAAAGGGATCCCCAATAAAAATGCATTAATGTAACCCAAGGCGTGAAAAAATTAGTCACAAAAAAATCTGTCATCGCGTACGCTGCGGAAACTATTGTTGATAGAACAAAAAAATGTTCTACAGTATTATAGAACGTATTAATATCTACAAAAAAGTTCGCGAAACCATATGTCCAACTACTGTAGTTATGCCACTATAATATAACTACTTTTTTACATTTTAAAAGTTAATAAAAGTGCCGACAATAATCAAACCATATTATCCATACCTCTGTATTATTCCTTATCCTATTAAATGATATTTTATTAAAGACCATTTCAATACCAGTAAAATACTTTTTAAATTATTAAAATCGGACATTCCATTCAAAAGATATAACGAATTTAAAAATGTCAATCTAAAGAAAATAATGTTATAATATAATATAGTAGTATAGCGATGGCCAAATTCATTTTGTTTGTAATAAATTGAAAATCGAAAAATTATATCTGGAATAAGAATAGTATTGGCAGAAGGAATTTAATAACAAGTTCAATGAGAATGAAAAGTAATAGGAAACAGGCACAGAGAAGCTGTTATAGAAAGAAGTTAAACATAAAGTGATATAAAATCCAAAAATTAAGGATCACAAGAAAGGAAGATTAAATATTTAAGAGAATACACTCACTATTGTATTTATTCAAGGTAGGATCGAAGAAAAGAGAACATATACGATACAAATTTTATTAAAAGAATTTAAATAACACTGAGATATTTGAAAGGTGACGTTTTTAAAGTAATATCAACAATGTGTCAAAAGCCAAGTGACAGGAACATTATTAAAATAGCGGGTTACATTGTTTATAAGTTATGTTAAATAACTAAATGGACTAAACAAAAATGTAATCAATTCATCAGCTTTACAATTAAAAAAATAATTTTTTTGTTAAAAACATTTTTTTCCCTTTAACTTCACATAGCCACAGCAACGCAATTGGATGATTTGTTTTCCAAGTGAATTTATATTTACTATAATACATTTATCTCTTTTCTCATTAATTTCATTTCAGATAGAGTCACAGCGAAGCGTGGTCGGGAATAGCTAGTATATATATATATATATATATATATATATATATATATATATATATATATATATATATATATATATAAAAAGCGTTCAAATATGCTATGCCTCTAGTAGGCCATTCCTTTAAAAACGTATGATTATTAATAATTTAAATTTGCATTAGTTGTCAATTAGACAGATGCATAGTTGACAAAAATTGCTTTGTAATTTAAAATTGATTTAGTTTTTTGTTGAAACCGCACTTCATCCGCAGAAAATTGGTGTATGGTGTGCGATTAGTCGAAGGAGAACTATTGGCCCTATTTTTTTTAACGGAACCTTAACAGGAGAAAGGTATCGACAAGAAATTATTATGCCATTTATCGAACAGCTTGACGACGAAGAAATAACACAGGGTTACTTTCAACAAGACGGAGCTAGAGCACACACAGCAGGTGAAACAATTAATATTCTGCAGCAATTTTTTCAAAATCGGTTGATAAATTTAAACACTGAACATGAATTTCCACCAAGATCTGGTGACATTACCCCATGTGATTTCTTTTTATGGCCATTCTTAAAGAACTCAATTTATCAAGTACAGATACCTGATCTTGCAGGCCTTCAAATCAGAATTGCTGAAAGAATTAATGGAATTGACAATGCGATACTACAAAACACTTTTTCCTCCATTAGAAGAATATGTGAGAAATGTTTCGAACAAGGTGGTGGACACTTTGAACAATTTTTATAAAATTTTGCTTGTTTGTTGGAAATAAACATATTTCATTCACTTAAAAATGTTCGTTTTATTATTTTGACATTTGTCATTTCAATCAAATATCTCATCTCATAACCAACAAAATTCCTATTAAAATTAGTAACAAGCTAAGACATA
Source organism: Melolontha melolontha (assembly GCA_935421215.2). NCBI lineage: Eukaryota > Metazoa > Arthropoda > Insecta > Coleoptera > Scarabaeidae > Melolontha > Melolontha melolontha. The sequence continues at coordinate 75,305,735 of OW285243.1, read as the reverse complement.
ATCATAATTTCCAAGGGCTACTTTGAGGTAAAATTTATTTGAATTCTTTGTATATATATATATATAGTAAAAACGTGCTTAGTGCGATAGGGGAATATAGTGGGGATATCGCAAGATAGGTCAGCGATCACGTTCACTTATATCAGTTGTGTTATTTTGAAGTTCATCAAATTGATTACTCGCGTCCCACTTACTTCTCCTATCGTAAAGCATCAGTCACATAATTTTGTATATTCGCAGTGAGTGCGTTTTTACTGTATATACACTGCTCGATAAAATTAGCGGAACACTACTTTGAACGCCTGTAACTTTTCTTTGAGTAGAAGACGAATTTTTTTTCATGTTTTTTATTATTGTCTGGAATGTTTTAGCTAGGCGTAACAGAAAATTAAGTTGATACATTTTTTCTTTTTCTCCTTAGATGGTTAAATGTAAAACACTACCCAAAACAAAATGACTTTTGTTCCTTAAGCAAACAATCAAAACTCTTTTAGTTTTTTGATATTTTAAACGTCAATTTTTACTGTCAATTTACTTCCAAGATTAAAATGCCTTATTTAGGTGAAATCAAAGTCGTGAGGGGGGTTACTGTACTTGAAGATGGTCGGTCTATGCTATATGTCGCCTACCAACTACAAACCAATCCATCGATTATCTGCAGAGCATGGCATAGGTATCAGGATACGGGCAGATACTCTAGGAGAACTAGACAAGTACGTCGAAGAAAAACTAGTCGTCGGGATGACTGTTACATTATCAATTTTCGCCTTCGCCGTCGAACTTCCATTGCTTGTGACTTATAAAATCTACTTCGAAATGCTACCGGTATAACATAATCTGACCAAACGGTTAGAAAAAGACTTAAAGAAGCAAATTCCACTTCTCAGAGGCCTGTGCGATCTCCTCTCTTGACCAGGAATCAAACGGATCCGCCTAAATTTTTCTCGCGAACATGTGGAATGGCAACTTCGACACTGGAGGTCTGTGCTTTTTAGTGATTAATCCCGGTTTACTTTAACTCGTTGTGATGGTCGCGTACGAGTGTACGGACGGCCTGGAGAGAGATACACTGCAGAGTGTATACAGGAAGTGTATCGATTTGGAACAAGATCAGTTATGATACGGAGTGGAATCAGCACAGATGTTCGTACTGACTTGGTTGTTGTTCCTCAACATATCAAAGCACAGAATTATGTTAGAATGATCCTTCAACAGCATGTTGTACTATTTGCCAACAATTTTGGTGATGGTTTTATCTTCCAGCAGGATAACTGCCGAATTCGCGCAATAAATTTTACGACCAATTTACTTTGAGAACAAGAAATCCATATTGATGGAGTGGCCGGCCATGAGTCCTGATTTGAATCCTATTGAACATGTTTGAGATTCAATTGTTACGAATTTCAGAAAGCGCCTTGTTGCACCTCATACTCTTCAGGAGTTAGTAGAAATGGCAAAACTCACCACAAGACATGTTAAGACGCTATATCCGTAGCATGCCTCGACGATGCTATGCTGTAATTAATGCTAACAGAGGGCACACACGATATTAAATCTGGATATTCGGGTCTAAACATAATTTTTAATAATTTTATGTAATAAAATACATTTTGATTTTGGGAGCATTCTTAATTGTTTGTTATTGTACAAGAAAATTGTTAAATTAGGGCACATTTGTTATTAAAATCTTATTAATTAATTTTGAAAATTTGATATTCCAAAGTTCATAATTATGTCTCTCTTTTGTTTAAAAAACGTAGCAGTATTAAATTTGTGTTCTGCTAATTTTGTTGAGCAGTGTATACAAATTGAATTTACTGAATTTATTGAAATAATTATCTCTATATATATATAATATATATAGTATATAGTATATATATATATATATATATATATATATATATATATATATATAAGTATACAGTTGTACCATAAAGTAGTTCGCACAATTAATTTTAAGCTTTCATGGTAATGCAAATGAAGTTTTTAAAAAATCGTAACTGAAATAGAGCACGAGTTTGTCATATGTGCAGAAATTCTATGGAATATCGATTCCAGCTTTTATCGGAGACTCCACAATAACAGGAAACAGGTCGACAATTAGAGAACTCAATTCACCGCTTCTTTCATCCGCCACTCGAGTACCTATTGTAAGAGTATGGCTTCTAGTTTACAGGTATATACATACTCGTAGTTGCTAATTTAGTTTCTGCAAACTAATATATCACATGCAAATTACATTTTCGTATTTACGTTAGTATATTAACTAACAAAATTCAAAACAAAAGTTTCTTAACTATAACTATCTACGACAATGACTAGTTCTGGATAATTTTTTAACCGACCATTAATAAAAATTGATTGCATGTCGATGCGATAATTCACATCAAGCTTTGATACAAAATAATACAAATCTGTATAAAAACAAATTTGTATCTGTATATGCATGGACACACAGTACGTATTTACCAGCTTTTGCTTCAACTACCAGACGCATGCGTTTCTGTGTAACCACTTTGTCAATGATAGATTTACGAAGCAAAAGACTGTAGTACACTTGCGGTCATGTAGTAAGTTTTCAAAACTTACTACATGACCGCAAGTGTACTACAGTCTACAGAAGAAAAAATACGCATATTACTGTGAATCCATTAACTCGTCGCCAGGTGGCGTAGTATAGCAAAAATTGATTGCATGTCGATGCGATAATTCACATCAAGCTTTGATACAAAATAATACAAATCTGTATAAAAACAAATTTGTATCTGTATATGCATGGACACACAGTACGTATTTACCAGCTTTTGCTTCAACTACCAGACGCATGCGTTTCTGTGTAACCACTTTGTCAATGATAGATTTACGAAGCAAAAGACTGTAGTACACTTGCGGTCATGTAGTAAGTTTTGAAAACTTACTATAAAACTTACATTAACTCGTCGCCAGGTGGCGTAGTATAGCAAAAATTGATTGCATGTCGATGCGATAATTCACATCAAGCTTTGATACAAAATAATACAAATCTGTATAAAAACAAATTTGTATCTGTATATGCATGGACACACAGTACGTATTTACCAGCTTTTGCTTCAACTACCAGACGCATGCGTTTCTGTGTAACCACTTTGTCAATGATAGATTTACGAAGCAAAAGACTGTAGTACACTTGCGGTCATGTAGTAAGTTTTGAAAACTTACTACATGACCGCAAGTGTACTACAGTCTTTTGCTTCGTAAATCTATCATTGACAAAGTGGTTACACAGAAACGCATGCGTCTGGTAGTTGAAGCAAAAGCTGGTAAATACGTACTGTGTGTCCATGCATATACAGATACAAATTTGTTTTTATACAGATTTGTATTATTTTGTATCAAAGCTTGATGTGAATTATCGCATCGACATGCAATCAATTTTTGCTATACTACGCCACCTGGCGACGAGTTAATGGATTCACAGAAATATGCGTATTTTTTCTTCTTTATCAGTAATAGCATCGCTATTTGAGAAGAACACTTTGCACCGGCGTGGTCGGTTTTGTCCGTCAGATGGCAAGAGGTAATCTGTTGTCTTCGGATAGGACAAAACTTACTACATGACCGCAAGTGTACTACAGTCTTTTGCTTCGTAAATCTATCATTGACAAAGTGGTTACACAGAAACGCATGCGTCTGGTAGTTGAAGCAAAAGCTGGTAAATACGTACTGTGTGTCCATGCATATACAGATACAAATTTGTTTTTATACAGATTTGTATTATTTTGTAACAACCATTAATAGGAAATAATAGAAAAAAAATATTTTTTGACTCTATGAAAATTTTGTAGAAATTATTAAAATAAAAATCTAAACTGAATAAGACAAAGGTACATTATATTAAAAAATAATTAGAAACACAAATCTAACTAAAATTAAAATGCAAATGGAGCGTGAGAACCACTAAAAGGAGTATGTTGTAATATGAAAAAAACATGAAATGTACACAGTATAGAGGTGTAAACAGCTGTAAATGAAAAACTCAAAATAATTGAATACCAGGGAAAGTACAAAGATAATGAAAATGAAAAACGGGTAGCAAAGTTTGCTAGTTAAAGAATTATAATAGACAACCTATCACACAGTATCCAATATTATTTGAATATACAGAGAACATACAGCACAATTGGTATTAACACTAATAAAGGGTTATCAAATAAGAATTACATATTTTATAAAGGTTATAGCGGCCATTTTTTTTTCAAATTACCTTCAAAATTGAAATTTGTGTTCAGTATTGATTGACAAATCAACATGAAAAGATTTGCACAGTATTTAGGAGTTGCTAAAATTTAGTACAAAAATAAAGAATCTGTTCGGGCTACGTTTCGCGGATTACATGAAATTTATGGTCAATATAATCGACCTACAGAGCTTACTATTCGTAATGTTATTACACATTTGGGGACAAATAGTAGGGTTTGTTATATTAAGAATCCAACCCGTCAAAAATGTAAACGTACTGCTGAAAATATCGACGCTGTGAATCAAAGTGTGAATGAATATCCAGAACAATCAATTAGACGTCGTTCTCGAGAACTTGGATTATGGCACCACATGGAACATTCTTCATAAGGATTTGAATTTAAAGAAGTATAAGTTTCAGTTGAGACAAGCACTTAAACCAAATGAACATTTATTGCGTAGAAATTTAGCAGACTGGCTTTTCAGCAACTCGAAACAAATCCCTTATTTTATGCAAAAATCATATTCAGCGATGAAGCTCATTTCTTGTTAAATTGCTTCTTGAATATTTATTTATTTATTTAAACTATACATCCTTATACCGTTAGGTGTCGGATTTTATTACTACATTTCAAGTTACTATTGCATTTATTCTTTCCTTCCACAAGTTTCTGTTCTGTGCCAAGTTCCTTGTTTCACACCATTGTATACCACGTTCTGCGGCTGCCTGTCGTACTTGTTCTTCCCATTGTATTCTAGGTCTTCCTATTCTGTTCTTTCCCTGTACTCTGGCTTCATACACCTGTTTTGATGGTCTATTTTCGTGCATCCGGTGCAAGTGTCCTAACCAACCCAGCTGTCTTTCTTCAATAACTCTCTTAACCGGTTTCAGGTTCCTTCTTTGTAGTATTACCTCATTTCTAATTCTGTCTTTCCTTGTAATTCCTTCAATTTTTCTCAGGAATCTCATTTCTGCTGCTGTTATTCTGCTTTTGTTTCTATCTGAAATTGTCCAAGACTCACAACTGTATACTAGTGAAGGTCTTACTACTTTTTTATATATCTCTGTTTTTATTTCCTTTGATACTTCCTTTTTTCCAAAAAATGTATCTTTAAGCATGTTAAAAATTATTCCTATCTTTCCTATTCTCTCTGCTATTGCTTTATCTATCCTTCCATTTTCTTCTATTACTGTGCCTAAATAGTTGAAACTTTTAACTTGTTCTAGTTGTCTTCCCCCTAAGCATATTTTGTGTATCTTTTCCTTTCCTGCCATTATCATCGTTTTTGTTTTGCTTATGTTAATTTTCATATTTATTTTTTTGAATTCTGATTGGTATATATTTAGATTCTGTTGTAGATTATTTTCTGAATCTGCTACTACAATCATGTCGTCTGCGAACAATAATTCGCGTAGGGCACTTTGGTGCATTCTCCAGCTACCCACTATCAGTTTCTCACATCTCTGTTTACAATTTTTTATAACATCGTCCATTAATATCGTGAATAGAAGAGGGCTAAGAACACAACCCTGTTTTAATCCAATTTTTGTTTCAAATTCTGTTGATTCTTCGTTATGTGTTCTAACTTTATTTTTATTACCTTTATACAGGGCCTTTATTGTATCGATAATATATCCTTCTATCCCCCTGTTTTCTAGAGCTTTCCAGATGTCTTCTCTTTTAATTCTATCGAACGCCGATTGTAGGTCGATATGTATTTCTTTTCCTTTTTTCAGAAATTTCTCTCCTAATTGTCTAACTATGAATATTAAATCTTGTGCACTTCTACCTCTTCTAAATCCATGCTGTTGTTCTTCTAGTGTTGGTTCTATTATATCCCTTAGTCTCTTTTCTAGTATCCTTGTTAGTACTTTTCCCGGTATACTAGTTAATGCAATTCTCCGATAGTTTGCGCATTCTCTCATGTCTCCTTTCTTATAAAGTGGTAGTATTATTGCCATGTTCCAATCTTTCGGTATTTCCTGTTTTGTTAATATATCGTTCAGCAGATTACAAAATTCAGTTGTTGCTTTATCTCCCATATATTTTATCATATCTGCTGTTATTTTATCCTCCCCAGGTGCCTTTCCCGATTTCAGTTTATTAATGGCTTCTATTACTTCTTCTTTTATAATTGGCTGAATATTTGTTTCTGTACTATATTCTACTTGTTTGTTTTTTTCTTTCTCTTGCGCTTCGCTATTTGTTTCTGTTAGTTCTTTGAAGTGCTCCCTCCATCTTCTCATTATTAGTTTTTCCTCTGTTACTATGTTTCCATCCTTGTCCTTTATATTTTTCAATTTTATTTGTTTCTTTTGTCGTAGGTTCTTCAACATGCTATAGAACAGTTTCTGATTTTCTGCGTAATTTTCCCTCATCCTGTGACCAAATTCTTCCCATGACTGCCTCTTTGCAAGCTTAACCATTTTATTTACCTCAGTCCTTAACTGCTTGTATATATTATGATCCTCTTCTGATCTTGTTTGTATGTACATCTTCCACTTTCTTTTCTTGTCCTTTACTTTTTGCTGAATATCTGGTGTCCACCATTTGCTTTTCTTTGTGCTTATATTTGCAGTTCTTATTACTCCGCTTCTTGCTTCTTGAATAAGCACAATTATAACATTTGGAGTGAAGAGGGCCCACCTGCTGGTCATGAAACACATTTACATCCACTAAAATTAACAGTTTGGTGTAGTTTATAGTCTGGAGGTGTAATTGAACCATATTTTTTTGAAAATGAAAATGGCATTGGTGTTACCGTCAATGAAGAAAGCTCCAGACACATGATTACAGATTTATTGTGGCATAAATTAGATGATTTCGACTTAAACAATACGTGGGCACAACAGGATGGCGCAACATACCATCTCATGACACAATAAATTTATTGAGCGAAAAGTTTAATGACTGCGTAATCTCCAGAAACCTCGATGTGCCGAGGCCACCAAGATCATGCTATATAACTCCATTGGACTTTTTTCTTTAGGGTTATGTTAAATCATTGGTTTACTCCAATAAATCGCGAGGCGGTCATTTATTCATGAACCAATGTCTAAAATAAATAAAAAACTATATTGATATCTTATATTGTTTAATATTTCTTACAAAATACAAATATATAGTTCCTATTTGATCACCTGTTAGTTTACATTTTTTACTTTCAAAAACTAATATCTCGGGAGCTATTCGCTAAAAAAAAACGGAACCTGTGGATATTACATAAATCATTACATAAATACAGCAGACCGATTTTCATGTGGCCGGTTAGATGTACCGCCCTCGACATGCGCACGAAATTCATAGTTAGGGGAACCTCTGGCATTCAGTGTTTTACATCGTTTTAAGCGATAAACACAGTAGTGCAGTGCCGTATTAAGGTAGTGAGTAATCGAGTTTAAAAGTAAATTAAATAAATGTGTTTTACACAGTCAAACTCGTGAAGTGATCTCAAATGTATTTAAATATATGCAAGAAGAAAAAACTTCAGGGGTACTCAAAATTCCACTGGATCAGTTATATGAACGCGTTATTGCCGCAACGGGTGTTTCTGAGAGAAGTATTAGACGGATTGTTAAAGAAAAAAGTGAAATAAACGCAGGTGCCGGTTCATCTTTTACATCGCCAAAGAAAAATAAAAAAAAAAACCAAGCCCAAAACCGACTTAGACGATGCAGATAAAGGTGTGCTGCGTAGAACAATTTTAAATACCTTTACTGTTGACAAAATTGTGCCTACAATGCCAAACATTCTAAGAAAATTTAAAGAAACAGGATACACTGGAGGAATAGATTCTCTTCGGAAAGTAGTAAAAGATATGGGCTTTCGTTGGAGAAAAACAAAAACCAACAGAAAGTTGCTAATGGAAAAGCACGACATTCGTCAGTTAAGAGTGTCTTATTTGCGTACCATTCAAAGCTACAAAAATGAAAAAAGACCGATTATATATATGGATGAAACTTACATCCACAGTTCTCATACCGTGGCTACTTGTTGGAGTGACAATTCCAATGAAGGATTAGCAAGGCCTATATCAAAAGGTCTAAGACTAATTACTGTTCATGCTGGATGCCAGACGGGATTCATTCCGAATGCTAAATTGATTTTTAAGTCTAATACCACAACGGGAGATTATCATCACGAGATGAATTATGAAAATTACAAAAAATGGTTGTTAGAAAAATTAATTCCAAACCTGCCTCCAAAGTCTGTCCTAGTAATTGACAATGCTCCTTATCATAATGTCCAAAAAGTTAAACCACCGAATTCTAATAGTAGGAAATCAGTTATGATAGACTGGTTAAGGTCTAAAAATATTTACTTCGACAATAACATGCTCAAGCCCGATTTATATAATATTATTAAAGTACATAAGCCAACATTTAAAACGTTCGAGATAGATGAAATGTTAACACAACGTGGCCATAGTGTTTTGCGATTACCGCCATACCACCCAGATTTAAATCCGATTGAGTTAGTATGGGCATCTCTTAAACAATATGTGGCACAAAAAAATGTATCATTCCCTATTAGATATGTTCAACAGTTATGTGATAACTTTTTTGATGAATTTAGTACTGCTGAATGGAATAAATGTTGTGACCACGCGATAAAGTGGGAGCAAAAGTTTTTGGAAGCGGAACCTCTCATAGACGAAGTTACAGACCAGTTCATTATTAATTTGGGTGAAGAGTCTGAATCGGAGAGCGAAGAGGAAGCCAGTGATAGTGATTCTGCATAACTTTTTATATAATTATATGTATAATTTACCGTAATTTTTTTGAAACTTAGTTATTGTTCATTATTGTTTTCTCCTATAATTATTTTTGAGTATTTATGTATTATTTCTTATTTTAATTATTATTTTCATTGTTATTTCCAATAATATTAGTATTAATAATATTCTTTTCTCCACGACTATTAAATAATGTTATCACAACACTCGCCTACGCTCGTTGAAGAATATACTGTTCTTTTGTACATATAGAAAGTTTACAATGTGATTATAATGAGAAAGAGATTAGCATAAACATTATTTGCTAATAATTCAGTTAATTATCCAAATTAGTTTTACTTAATCCTAAGCCTTTCTACCGTTAAGTGTAGCTAATAATCTTATTCAGTCATTCCCTTAATGTGATGTTAGTACGCTATTAGCTAGTAGGTAAGGTAAGACATTTTAATTACATGTTACATGAAACTATGCGTTTTATTTTACTTCTATTTGCCATAATTTAGTGAAATACAAACCATTATAAACATGTTCAACAATGTGATTTTCTGAATTTATCCCTTACTACGTCCCAATGCACGACTCGCACAAAGAGTTTGCATTTCATTTTTACGAAAACTGTCTCTATCTAACACTGACCCTTACTTGACGCACGTACAAATTCTCCCACCGGCCAGATGAAAATCGGTCTGCTGTACTTTATTATCTATCAAACTCCACTAAAAAGGAAGGGGTTTGTATTTAAAAAAAGTCTTTGACGTCATAATTTCAAAACGGAGAGAGGTGGAAAGATGAAAATGATCTCAAAGTATTTTAAACTGAACAAATAAATATATATCCAGGTATTGAAACTTTATGCGCTCTCTGTATACATGGAAAATATCGTAATATACGTAAATCCGGCACTGTGTGCCAAACTTAAGCTGCATAAGCTATAGCTTAGGCCCCCCACTTACTTGGGGGGAGAAGGCTACGAAATTGTCCCGAGTGAGTAAGTATCATATATACTTAAATGTACTACAACCATTATTTGTCCTCACGTCCTTGCGTATCACTTGATGATGTCATCAGTGACTCTAGCAAAGGTAAGAAAGGACACAGTTTTAGTTTAATATAATTCCTTAATCATTATAACATGTTTCAAGAGATTACATAATAAGCCTTTGAAAGTTGTGTCTTTTAAAAGAACTTTTGTTTCTTTTTGCCAGATTTGCATTATTAAGTTTGTTATGAATAAAAATGATTTTCAATTAAAGATTTATTATTTCTCCGTCAATATACTTTTTAATTGTATTTCAGTTTAACACTCTAGGTATCCCAAAATTGTATTTATCGCCGACATACAACATCTGGACTTATAAAAGGGCCCCATGACTCAAATACCTTAGGGCCTTATCAAGTCTAAATCTGGCACTGACAATACATTACATAAGAAATACTATCAATGTCCATTGGCCCCGGTGGTAAGAGATTATGAGTTATGACTAGAGCTGGGGATGTTTGCGGTGTGCCAGGATAGTATTCAGTTAAACGCACGAATATAATGACCTTGTTTCGATCGGTGATGCATGCGTGATTTTATTGCTTTACATGCATTCGCTATTTATATCACTTAGGTATGTCAGTTATGTGTACTGTATATAAATAACACACTTACCTTATTTACGATTATTATAGCATAGCGCCAAGTGGATAAGACTTGCAGTAAGTTTGTAGCATTAGATACGTTTCCATATTTGTAGCGGTGAGCGATGTACGCCGTGATGAATAATTTTTTTTATATTTTGAGAAAGACCGCTCGACATCTACGGATGTAACACACGCACAATTAACTCAAGACAACACACGATCACGTTGCCAGTTCACGACTAACTAAAGTGTTTCGCTGCATCGTGTTTATACGCTGGTGGGGATGCACTACAAACGGTCCTGCCGTACCGCAAACATCCTCAGCTCTAGTTATGACTGCTACGAGTACGAATTCTGCCCCTACTTGCTTATGAGAGACTGGTAATTATTGAAATTGCCTTTTACTTCAGGGACACTGTTGAAAAACTGTGAAATGAAAAATCTAGCTGTTGAGAAAGAGTAACTAACAATTCTTCTATTTTAAAGCAAGACAGTGTAAGCAATAAGCAATAATATTTTAGATACAAATTGAATTTTGTAAACTGTTTAATGTACAATGTGTGAATGTCTGAAAGGTGTCCATGTCTTGCTTTAAATCAACATAAGATGGTCACCAGTTTTTGTAATAATATAATCCATGCAGTGGCGGCTTCTCAAATGTGTCATTTGGTCAATGACCTAATCTTTTCTGAGATAGTATGAAGTATACCAGCCAAAATAATTTATTACAGTTAATGTAAAATAATAACTACCCACAATATAAGTTTGATTGTCACTTGAACATCCTAAATTCTATTTATATACGCTGTGTTACGCTACGCATATAAAAATATTTTATTTATGTTTAAATAATATAGTTCTTCTTTGAATATCTCGTATTAATATTTAAACTTAGACATTTTTCTTGTATGTATTCGTTTACAAAGAGAAAGCATCTCTTTTGTTATATCTTAACCGTGACCCTTCGTTTTCTACCTGACCGTCAGCAACCCTAACGTTATTGTGGAATTTCTTTTTCATTGGACATTTCATTTTAAATTGTTTTAATTGAATTACATACATCTTCCTTTATATGTTGTGTTTCATATCTAATGACGGCAGACTATGTGCCCCACACTGTTAAATTTAATAATACACATAAGGTGTATTAGATAAAAATGTAGATTTTACAAAATTAGGGCAACTTTTTACCAATACTGAAGATCCATTGTACAGATACAAAGAGCACTTTAACTATGCAAATATAACATCTCTCAACGTCGAACAATCCTTCTCAGTATATAAACATATTATTATTAAATTTGACAGTGTGGGCACATAGTCTGCCGTCTTTATTCATATCATTAGGAAGCTTATGTCACAAGGGTTATTTTAATAATATTTATGCCATCGATAGAACACATCTTCAGTTCGCGCTTCTTATTTAATTATTATTCAAGTTATCGACCCTCTCTTCGACAGGTCATAAAACAGACCGTTTTCAAAACCAGTGTTCTTTCGATACAAAACTATCAGTCCGAGCTTCTTGTTAGAACCCTCGAAAGTGCAACATTACCCGCCGTACTGGTCAAGTACTAGTGGCATGATCTACGTGCCCCTGCATCTCACCGCAATTAAAAGGTAATCCTGTATTGTTCTATATATATTATTCTTTTAAGCGAATCCATATTAATTAAACTAATTAATTTCTTGTTCCTCCGGCCAAACATCGCTCTGCATATCTGTCCAGGTATACGACGCACCACGTGGCCGCCCATCGCCGCAAATCAAAGCTAACTCTGTATTGTTCGATACAGAGATTATTTTATATTAATCGTATTCAATTAACCCTTAATTTACTGCTCAATTAAACGTTCGTTTTCAGGGTATTTTGTGTTAATTTTTAATTACTTAATTACCGCTCCTCTTGTAAATATTACTTTGATTAATTACTTTTAAATATATAAATTTCAATTTCTTCTTATGTAAATATAAATACAAACTTTAAGGACAACGCTTATGTGTTTTATTTATTTAGTAAGTTATATATATATATATATTTTAATTAACAATCATCACGCACGTCCTGGACCTTTGAAGAAACTTCACCAGCACCACTAATTATTTTATTTATCTTAGAATAATTTCATTATTATTAGCACGGCACATTCACATCCCGATATACACAGCACAAGCCGCCGTTCGTAATAGCTGTTAGTCAACTGAGGTGCATTTGTCTAATCTATGTTAGTATAGTTTCTAGTAGCTTCATAAAAACCTCCTGTTTCATGACCTGGTACTGTTTTGCTAAACAACATATTTTTTTTTAATTGATTGGGCCCTACCACGTTCATACCTCATAAATCATAAGAACTGAGACAAGTATGCTACATCTGTTAATTAGAAAACTCCCATCGCGGATTAAGTTTACTATATCAAAATAAAATCATTTCGCTTGACGGGTTAAACTACACTGGAGTGTCACCGGCGGTATGCATAATATAATAGTTAATCATTTTACAGCTTCTGAAAATGTCTCATTAAGTTTGATATTAAGAAATAATTAAAGTTATGGTAATGGATTACGGATAAAGTTAAACTACCCTTATCGCCTAACGTTCAGTTTGCTCGGTTTGAGGGTGTATTTTAAAGTACTACCTCTTAAACTACAAAAAATATTTTGTCGATAATATTTTATTTTCCGGGAACAAATTATTTGAAGTTAAAAGACAAACTTAGAGATATTTACCAACGTGATGGTTTTTGTGACTGTTCTGAGGCTATATCATTACTTTAATTATTTCTTAACAACAAACTTAATGAGACATTTTCAGAAGTTGTAAAATTTTTAACTATTATACTATGCGCACTGTTGATGACAACTGCACAAAACGAACGATATTTTTCAACATTAAAAAGAATAAAAACATTTTTACGAGATACGATAGGTCAAGAAAGACTTTCTGCATTGGCAACGTTAAGTATAGAAATCCTATTTTAATGAACGCATTATAAATTATTTCGCAGATGCTAGAGAGCGAAGACTTGATCTCAAGTTTAAGTCTGTTTAAAATATAGAATCAGTAATTACAATATATTCATTAAAACACTTTTTTTCAATCAATACGTTTTACCATAAATTCCATGTATATTTGACTAGTAACCGCCGTTGGTCTATTGACCTTTCTGACGTTCAAAGCTATGTCGTATGTACACTGAACACACACAATATCCCATACTACAAACGATAGTTACTATAGCAACAGCAACCGAGATGTAATAAAAAATACTACATTATTATGGTTTGTTAAAGTGGTTGGTTGTACGGTAAAATTAGGAATTCTAGGAATTGATATACAAAAATAATACAGTACAGTTTACCTATTAATTTATAGTACTGAAACTTTACTCACTTAACTTTATTCACTTAAAATAATATGTAATAATAAATTAACATTTAAGTATTAGCGTTACGAATAACATGTTGCAAGTGCCATGCATTACGTTGAATGCACAGTTCGTATCGTTCTTGCATATTTGTGACCATATCTAAAAATAGAGGTTGTTGTATCTGTCATATAGCTTCTGTAATTTTCTCTACTGTTGTATTATAAAAGGAGGGCTATCTCGGAAATCCCATAGTTTCAGCATGCCCCAAACATATGCATCCAATGTTGTTAAGTCCGGAGATTGAGATGGAAAAGAAAAATCGGTGAAACGTAAAATTACATTGCTTTCAAACGTAACCCGTAGAAAGGTTCTTGTGGCATGTGGTGTGTTGCCCCATCTTGCGGAAATAACTGGCTACCGATGGGTAAGTTTCTTGGTCTGCAAAACCTCCGAAGGTCATCTACAAACTGTGTGAGAACTCGAGTAATATAGAACTCTTGATTAACAGTTACTGGACGCTTATTTTCCTCAATGAAGTAATGCCCAATAATTCTTCGTCCAGAAACTGCGCACCAGACGATCCCTTTTTTACATTGCAACGGTATTTCTTGCACCTCTACAGGTCGTTGGAAAGCTTAAAATCTATTACTACGCCTATTTACATGACCCGACAAATGAAAATGACATTCGTCACTGTACCAGATGTTACTGATGAAACTGGGATTATCATATTGCAAAGCAAGGATTCTGACACAGTATTCAATTTTTGCAGCATAATCACCCATTCTCAAATATTGGGTCGTCTGAATATCTTATGCATGGGAATTATGTTGTTTCAGTATCTTCTGAAGAGTCATATTCAATTTTTCAGCAGATCTCCGTTGACTACGACGTGGTGAGTCCATAATTTGATTGAATACTCGTCCGTGATTTTCGTTGGTATCCACTGTTTTTCTTCGTCCAGCTTTACCTGTTCCTTGGTGTAGCACACTTCAAGTTCTTTTAAATGTGGTCATAACGTTCAGTACAATAGCATTACCTGGTGCCTGTTTATTGAAATCCTCCGAAAATTTATCACGTACGAATTTAATGCTTAGACTATTTTGTCTATCTAAACCGTATGAGCGAAAATAGTGCTCAACTATAAAAATACTCTTTCTTCGGCAGATAACGTGATTTACGAACTCGCAAATAAATCAGTATATCTAACCAAAATCAAACGTCAATGTTTATGTCAAATAACAGTGTTCATTGTTAGAGGTTTAACCACTAGAAAGCCTAACGTTTCAGTACTGTTAATAGCCATATTGTATTATGTATTAATAATCTCTCTTTCTTTCTTTATTCTGTTATCCCTATTTTATCTTTGGGTGTTGATGGGCTGAACGAACCTAACTGTAGTATAATTTTATTTTAGTGGCAGCATGTTGAATTTCAGGAAAGAACATTTAATATTGAAATATTAAAGCAAGGAGTACCACAAGTCTCGATATTGGGCCCACTTCTGTTTATAATAAATACGATATAAACAATTTTCCTGAAGCACTAAGAACTACTAATGTTTGCCTTTACACATATGGCTCTAGGATGGTAATAAGAGCGAGTTCGTCATTAGAACTGCAAGCAAAATTTGCAATAATATGTACAAGAAATATAGATATCTGGTTTAATGCCGATAAGCTCGCACGAGCGAATGAAAATACACGCTGATTTCGTAGGCGAAAGATGTCGCTGTACCGGTGTTTTGACAGTTGAGAAAGAAAAATTATTAAAATATTTTTCATAACCCATATCTAATCTAAATTTATTGCAATTTCTGGTTGTTTTAAGTATTATGAAATGATGAAATTTCTGTAGACTTAGAGAGATATTTTTGTAATTCTCTGCCCAGGAACTAGAAACGGTATGTTACAGTATAAAATTATGTATATGTATTATAACCTTTTCATAGACAATTGAAAGAATTATGTTCAGCAATAAATTGTTATCAAGCATGGCGGAAGGAAAAGGCAATAATAAAGGGAACGAATCAGAAAATATTGAGGCTTCCTAATTTTGATAAATTCTTATCACCAGACGATAAATAAATAGGCTACTATACATTGCAAATAGAAAACATGAAAGAGTTTGTCATTTATATACATGTGGCCGCGTGCGTCTGCACTATAGCGAAACCTGTAGTCTAAGCAAAACACACAGAGGTGTCCGTGTGTTAGAACGGTAAAGAAGTAGACGCAATGTTTCAATGGATTACAAGAGAGCCTAGTATTTCGCATATCCCTATGATGCAGTCGTATTTGTCCAATAAATTCACATTTAGACGGTGTAGTCGCGCAAGCGCATTAGCTGTCGCTCCCGCATATGGGTGTTAGTTGCAATGTTTATATCGTCAGGGGAACTACTCGCTCACAATATTTAATAAACCACGTTGTTGGTGTACGTAACGGTCATTTAAAAAATGGAGTATTATACACCGGAGCAAAAACTCCTTATGATTAAACAATTTTACGGTGGTAATTCCGTGGAAGTAACTCGAGCTTTATTTGCAGCTAATTACCCTGAAAGTCAAATTCCCAATGCAAGCACCATTCGTAGGACAGTTAATCGATTCGAAACTACATTTTCTTTAGTAACTAATAAAAATAAAGTTGTTCCGGATAAGAATGTAAGTGATATAGAAATTAGAGTATGTGTTTTAGTCGAAGTAAATCCCACTATGTCGTCTCGACAAATTGCCCCCGAATTAGGTATCTGTAAAACAACGGCTCAAAAGATTTTACGTACTAATAAATATCGTTCATACAAATTTACAAGTTCACAAGTACTTTTTCCCGATGATTATCATCGCCGTATGCAATTTTGCGAAAGAATGATAAATAAATTTCACGAAAATGAATTCTTTCTTAATAACGTATTGTTCACAGATGAAAAAACATTTCGGCTACACGGACATCATAACCGCGCAGTTTGTCGTTATTGGTCGCGTAAAAATCTACATTTGAATATACCAACGCGAACGCAGTATCCAGAGAAGCTAAACGTATGGGCAGGTATAATTGGGGATCATATAATTGGGCCTTTTTTTATTGACGGTAATTTAAACGGAAATAGATATCTACAGTTACTTGAAAATAGTATTATCCCCGCAGTACGGGAGCGGTTCAATATTAATGAAGTTTGGTTCCAGCAAGATGGTTGCCCAGCGCACAATACCCGTTATGTAACAAACTTTTTAAACGTGGTTTTTGGAAACAGATGGATCGGTAACTCGGGTCCTATTAAATGGCCAGCGCGATCTCCTGATCTAGCCCCTAACGATTTCTTTTTATGGCCCTTTTACATAATTCGATCTACGGATACGGTGATGAACGTCCATTAAATCTAGAGGAACTTCGCGCGAGAATTACCGAAGTCACTAATACTGTCACAGCAGATATGTTAACAAATGTGCGTCGGAATTTTTATAATCGGTTGGGTTACTGTTCGTGTCAAGAAGGAGGTTTATTTGAACACTTAACTAATTAATTTATTTTGAATTTAATTATTGCTTAAGAATAACATTTTCTTTTAGCTAATTGCAGGTTTATTGCAATGTTGAATTACAATTCTGTTTTAAGAAGTAAATATTTTATTTTTAAGTATTTTATTATTGTTAAGTTTTTAGAGTGTAATACTACTATAATACTAAATATTATTTTCGTTAAGAAGTTTTTTTATGTTAAAGTCTAGTAGTTCTGTTTATGTGTGTTTGTTTTTTTTTTTGTTGTTTATGAAGCTGTGATGAGTTACTTCACTGAGATGTTATCAGTGATTATCTGATGCTTCAAACAACTGCAAATATTTACTTCTATCGGGAACACAATACCTCCTACACTGCTTTTCACTTGATTTGCCTACGAATACATTTATACGTAGAACTTATAATACGCCCGCTGTCGGTGTGGCAATTCAAGTTGGCACGCCCATTATAGTCGACCAGTAGTTACTAATACATGAATCGAGCTATCGATGGCGGCCACACTGTATAAAGAAAATTGAAGCTCTACAAATTTACGTATGAAGATTGAATAAGTTTTAAATTGTTGAAAATTAAGTGCCCAAATATATATATAGATATAGTAAGCGCCAGATATGTTGGCGAGCGGAGGGGTAAATTCGCGCAGGATTAGAAATATTGGGGAGATTCGTATTTAGTTTAACATCAATTTGCAAGATACCATAGGTGGCGTAAACTACACATCTATCATTTAATAAATTAATAATTTATTAGAGTAAAATATATAACGTGGACGTTTATAAAAATGGCTTCTGCGCACTCCTCCTCTCGCCATCTTATTTGGCGCTTGCTATACTGTCATATGTATCGATATTTAGAAAATATTAATATGTAGTAGAATACAGCTATATGACCAATATTAGGAGCAAATTTTGTTAGCTTCCGATTTATTGAATTTAAGAAGTCAATCTAATAATTTCTTCAGCATTTTCTAATAATTACATGTTTAAATAGTATGTTACATATACACTGTAAAAATAAAATATTTTACCTAATTTTGTATATTATTTAAAGAAAATACACAATAAATTAAAAAAAAAACAAATACATCTACCGAAATATCTGCAACAATTATCGCAATGTAAATGGTGTAATTGAATACCATAGTAAAACAAACTTATAACAAGTCTTTGCTTAAAACTCTAACGAGGCGAGTAGTCCATATTTGAAATAAAGTGCTTGATTATTCATCTTTGTAGGTTTATTAAGATACAGTAATAAACTACAAAACCTATTCAAAAATATTACAAGAGTAAAATGCATACTAAGCGTAAAAATAACATAATAATCTTTAATCTTTAGAAAGCAAAGTGTGACTCAAAACATTTAGAAGATTCATGGGTTTCAAATATGCGTTTTAGCGAAAGCACTCGCTTACAATAAAAAATAAAATGGAAATAGTTTCAAAATAACCGCAAAATTCTAAGTAAACACCGTAGTTGACAGCTGACAAAGTTAGGATATGTCACTAAATCACTGAAATTTCAATCGTTTGTAACTGACTTTTCTTTAATTTTAGCCAGCCAATCAAAGAGTAGTGTTTGTTATTATTGACTATATATATATTGACTTTGTAAATGTACTATTTATATCAATAAACTATCTACTATCTACTATCATTCCCAAACTGACTACGTTAATGCCTGTTTAACTACTTCAATTATAACACTGTTACCTTGAGCACAAAGCCGTACTGTCTGCTATCAAACTGTTTTCTTATACTCTTGTATAATATTACTACATATTTATCGCCTCTGATTTACCCATCGGCGTAGAAATCATGAGAGTATAAAATAGTCCTTTGTGCAATAATAAAAGACGAATATAATTTTGTTATTACGGCATCATATTAGGCACTTATAATAAACAATACTACTTGATTCGATTTTAATAACCTCCTTCGGCAAGGATCTAATGCACATTGTTTTTCATACAACAAGTAATTGATGTTACTTTAAGATAGCCAAATTTTATATTCGCATTTCTTCATTTGGCTACCAATTGTGTGGTGTATTATCACAACATGTTACCTTCGAAAGTATCGTTTTATTTACATATCAAAAATTTGTAAAATCTACCACAATACCACACTATAAAAAATAGTTTCTAATGTTTTTACTTTAGCTAGATTTAATATTCGCGTTTGTTTACTGAACTAAAGTTATAGTGTATATTTCTAAAATACGTTCACCACAAATATTTTGTTCTCTGTACAATTACATTTTTTTCACTGCGGGATACACTATTAAGTAAAGAATTCCCATAGAGACCCTGAATAAAGCCTAGAAAAATATTCAGTCGCCGACCATCTATACCGAGGGGTCAAGATATTGGCTACCAGCGAATACTACTAACAAATGATTAGAGAATCACTGGAAATAATGAACAACCCCAAGAATTTCTTGCGAGGGGATGGTTAGAGATTGAACCCGAATACTTTTTTTGTGGCCCCAATTTCGTTTTTATGGAATTTATATAATATTTTTCCATTTTCTTACAATTCATATTTCTTCTGTTTGAAATGAATTTCATTTTCATTACATGTTTTACAGTGCATGTGTTAATTGGGTTTTAAGATTTCTAAAATTTATCAAGTTCGGTAATCAACGTCAGTAATTTAATTTTTGCGATTTGTTCGTCTATAAAATATACAGGGTGTGATCAAAAAATACGGTGAATTAATTTTTATAGCAGAAAGTGCTGACTCTATATTTATTTGAAGTAATAAATCCCATAGCCGGATTTGTTGAGACAGTCAGTGCCACGTCAGAACAAGTTGTGGCTTGTCAGTCGGCTTTCAGAGAGAGTGAGGTCGCGTTTACCGTGTCTGTTTCGCATCATGGATTTCAAACAACGCGTTAACATTAAGTTTTGTCTAAGTTGCAAAAAGTACCAAAGAAGCCCATGAAATGTTAAAATTAGTATATGATGATGATGAGATGACTCTGAAGATTGTTTAAAAGTGGTATGAGCGATTTAAAAGCTGAAATGAGTCGGTCGAAGATGAGTAACGGTTGGAGCATTCGTCGACCTCAAAAACAGACAAAAACGTAAAAACTGGCAAAAATGGTTCATTGAAACAGGTGGATTGACTAACGTATGCCTCAAAAGTTTTGGCACAAAATACAACTATATGAAAAAAATGAAAAATATCCAAATATCGAATTGGTGATTTAGTTGGGTATATGCCTAAAGTTCAAATAGTCCAACTTTTTGAAAATCAAATTTTGTCGCGGAGAATTATACATCGTGCGATAGCAGAATGTGAGCAAGGTTTGACATGCCTAGATTTTCCGAAAAGTGGAAGACCAAGACCGTTAACTGGACATAGAGTAAACCAGTTAGTCGGAAGTGCCAAGAATAAAATTGAGAAAACTTTCACGATGTTATTGTTTCCAAGGGTTTCGCGATGTTACGGTGTTTCCAAGAATACAATTTCTAGAGAACTGAAGACAAAAGGTGTATAATATTTCAAAAGAACGAAATGTCTTAAATATACGCCAAATTAGTTAGCTAGAATACCGAAATGTTGCCGTGCTTCAAGGCGCACTCATTTCGAAAATAACAAAGTCATCGTCATAGATTATGAAAAGTGCTTTACTCTAAGTAATTCCGAAATTAAAGGAAACGATTGTTTTTACATCTAGAATGTAGAAGAATGTCCAGACAATATAAAATACAAGCGAAATGCCAAATTTTCTGATAAAGATTTTAGTTTGGTGCGCATTATTAATTAGAGGTATTTCCAGACCTTATGTGGGACAAGTTAGAGGTAAAGCTGTGGACAGTCGAAGTTATATTAACAATTGCTTAACAAAATTGATTAAGTATATCCACCCGAATCATGCTCAAGATGATAGTTGAAGATTTCTGCGACATTTTGGCTCAAAAAGTATATTATGGAGGTTGGAAAGCCGAAAATGAGCAACGATTAAGACTGCGTATTGTTGAAGACTATGGACCTTTACATTTAATTTAAATAAAAAACAAAATAAAATTGTTGTTAATAAATCTGTTAATTATATCTGTTCTGAAAAATTGCCGTAAAATCATTCTTACTTTATAAAAAGTTCCATAGAAAATTGTGCCAAAACTTTTAATTAAGACATTGGTTGTTCGAAAGCTTTCCAAACAACTGAACATATCGTGCGGGTCCGTGCAAAAGCATTTTAACCGATAATTTGCAAATGAGACGAGTGAGTGCGAAATTTGTTCCTAGACTTTTGATTGACGAATAGTTTGCACGAAATTGGAGGATAGTCTTGAAGCAGATCCGCACTTCATGGCAAAAATTATAACTGAAGATAAATTTTGGGTGTATGGCTATAACGGTGAGACAAAAATTCAGAATTTCCAATGGAAAAGAAGGCACATCAGTCAAAGCCGGACATTAAGATCATTATTATGGTCTTTGTTTTTTTTTTTATAAAGAGGGCATAATTCGATCAGAGTTCGTTCCAAGGAGACCGACTGCAAACTCAGAATATTATAAGGACGAACTGCAACATTGGCGAAACGATGTACGTAGAAAGAGACCAGCGAAATGGGTCAATGGCTTCATCCTTCATCACGACAACGCGCCATGCCATACCTATCTTCTGAACCGCGAGATTTTGGTCGAAAAAGATTTCTTATCTGTTCAAATCCGCATTACTCTCCGGATTTAGAACCATGTAATTTTTGGCTCTTCCAAAAAATAAAAACCGTGCTGAAAGGCAAACGTTTTGACATCATTCCCTACATCGGGAGGGCCATAATGAAACAGTTGAAGGCCTTTTCGAAAGAAGCCTTCCAGAAATGCTTTAAATCATGAAATCATCGTTTGGATAAGTGTATTGTTAGCGGAGGAGAGTACCTTGAAGGAGATTAATTCAAATTTGACGTAAATTTATATTACTTTCTCTGTAATAATATTCACCGTATTAATTATTCACCATATTTTTGACCACCTAGTGTATGTATGTACTTCTATATTTCGTCCCGCAAGCAGTCAATCACCAACCACTTCACTTAATTGAATAAAAAGCACACACAAAATTACTCACCGTTGTCGTTTTGTATAAATCTCTAGCTATGTGGTCTCTGTCGGCAGAGCTCTTACGTCGCGCTGCTCTTTCTAAAGAACCATGTTTTGAAATGCCGTCTAAATTCGTGGAATCGCGAATTCGAGGGGGAGAAGGCGGTGGTGGCATATCATCCTCGACGTACCGTGATTTCTGTGGAAAGAGGAGAGAGAGTAATACATTAACTAAATGCGAATTTTAAAAGTTCCAAACCTTTTAAACGCAAGATTTACTAAAATTGTATTTATTAGAGCTGTACTTGATGAAGATCAACATTAAAACAACAGGAATAAAATCTCTAATAATTTATAATCTTACCTTTTATCAACTTTATTATTTACTTAAAAAAGGTATATAACCCCTTACCACAATTATTAATCGCATCCTAAATACGTATTTCGACAACTAAGTTGTCATCATCAGTAGGTAAAACCACTAATCAAGGTGTCGCACATGGAGCACAGCAAAGCTAGAACACCGCTTACGCAACAACTACTTTACACGGCGTCCACGTATAGACTAATTTAAACATGCAAATATATCTAACGAAAAGATCGACAAACTTACCTCTCTTAGGGAAACGGCATTCACATATGTTTATACTCCAATTTGAAATATATCGAACGAAAGATCGACAAAAATTACCTCTCTTAAGGAAATGGCACTCAACATGTGTTAATACTTCAATTTAAAACGTCGACGACCTTTTTATGGTTCTAAGAATGAAAAGAGACAAGTGAAGGGGATCGGTGCTATATTACCGTTCATGGAGTGTTGTTTGTTTTTAGCGATATGAATGCTTTCGTAGGCGTCAAGATCGCGGGGGTTATTAATGCTTTAATCGACACATTGTGTAGTGTACTTAAAGCATGGTTGGCAACGTTAGATTTATCCGGTCTATTGTATTTAATATGTGATATGTGTTCTTTAAACTGGGTTATTATTGGTCGTTTTGTTTGGCCTATATATTTCAAATTACAATCATCGCAACTAATTTCGTATATACCTGATTTCGAATTAAAATTAACTCTATCTTTAGTATTTCCTAGGAGACTTTTGATAGTATTTTCGGAACGAAAGGCAACTTGGAGACCTCTTTCTTTCACAACTTTATTAATGTTTTTCGTGATGGGGTGGTATGGTAAACACATGTACTTTTTCTCCTGGTTACTTTGGGATATCAAACTTCTGGATTCGCGGATTGTATTTTTTATTTTTGTTTTTCTAATTAATTTATTAATTATTTCTATGTCAAAGCCATTATATGTCGCGATATTTTTAATGAAATCCAGTTCTATTTCATATCTCTCTTTTGTTAACGGAAAATTTAGTAACCGATTAACTAAGAAATTAAAGGAAGCTGTCTTATGGTGATAACTATGATTTGAATCCGCGATGATGAATCTATTAACATTGGTTTCTTTTCGGAAAATGTCAATTTCTATTTTATGTTTATTCCTAATCAGTAAAGTATCTAAAAATGGTATCCTGCTATTGTGTTCCTTTTCCACCGTAAATTTAATCGTCGGAAATTTCAAATTTAATTGATTAACGAACATGTCTAATTCGCATTTCCGTGTATCAAAAATCGCGAGAATGTCATCTCGATTAGTGGTTGAGAATGTCATCTCGATTAGTGGTTGAGAATGTCATCTTGATTAGTGGTTTTACCTACTGATGATGACAACTTAGTTGTCGAAATACGTATTTAGGATACGATTAATAATTGTGGTAAGGGGTTATATACCTTTTTTAAGTTTTTACTTAACCAGAGTCTCCAAAGAAAGACTTTTTATTATTTAGTTAATTTTCTAAGTTGTTTAAAATAACTACGAAATGCTCTAAATTATAGGGTTCTTTCATTATTACGGGGGTGGTATTTATCTAACTGGAAATGGCAACAGTGTTGCAAGGCGCCATTTGACATATTCATCGCAAAGTGTGATATTTTTGACGGTTACGTACTTATAAAGTTTAGTCAGACGAACGCTACTTGCGTCGTTAACTCACGGACGAACTTAAAGGTTGTTCAAAATCGCTTGTTGCGCCAAAAAATATGAATGCGCGAACTGATAATGTGACATATCGTTCGATTCAAGCATCGCTGGGCATTAGTATCACAAGCATACACAAGATGTGCATAAACATTTAGCCGTGAAAAAGATTCGTTCGCGTTCGATTCTGCATAATTTGATAATCGTACAAAATTGTCTAGTGACTATTAGTGCGAAACAATGTTAAAAAAATACAATCGTGGTGCGCCAAAAGCCGTGCATAGCACCTATATACATTTTTTGGAGGAAAAATGGATATGTGGGTGTAGTGCCACTAGAAGATCCAAGAAGGGTAAATGTAGCCATGATGGCTGCATTTACCCTTCTTCGGATTTGGATGACAACAGAAATTATGAAAACGATGATGATCATCGTTGTCATAATTTCTTTTGCCATCTAAGCCCTTTTGTTAGAAACCCATTCTAAGGGTAATTTGTCAAAATAATTACCCTTAAAATAGCGAGGATCTTTACTTTTTCCTACTATTAATTGATCTTTCTGCTCACCTTCCATATTTGTTCACAGTAAAATGGTCAAACTTTGCTTTGCTGCCATCTTCCCTGCCATCTTCTCTGCACAATTCTTATTTTTAAATGCAAATGACTTATTTGGCATGGTGAGGCAATAAAGACCTGTTTCGTCAGCATTATAGACATCTCGAGGAGAATAATTCCTTAATATCAACGGTAACTTGGTTTTGCAGTTTATTTAAAAGTTATACTGTGTCACCCGCAGAAACTTTCCAACCATCCATTAGATTCTGCAAAATTTTTCATTTTTAAACTGCTTGCTGCTTTCAGTGCTTTATGTTTAAGTAGCGGCGCAGATATTGGAATTGCTTTATTTCTGACGTTGCAAAATCAATTGTAGACGACTGCCAATCCTTCCGACTTGGGAAATTTTTATTTTTGCTCCAAGTTAACATCTACCTCAACCATCTTTTTTAATTCACCTTTATTTTTCATAATATCGTTTGTGTTTTTCCAACCCCATACTTTTTGACCAACTTTCGCTAATTTAATGCATACTTTTCACTTTCCGCGATTATATTTATTTTGTCTTTTGGTGACAAACGTTTTCTTTTTAGCGACATACTTAATTAAGAACCTTTCAAATACGGAGAGAACTTTAAACTAATCAAGTAACCAAAAGAACCTTTCGCATACGGAGACAATTTTTAACTAACCAAGTTACTGAAAAACTATAGTATGTATTAGAAATGAAGGCGATCTCAGTTTGATCAAACATCAACATGCACGTATTATTGTGCCAGCAATTTGCTTTCGGGCCGCGTTTGGGAGATCGCATTAATTTCTACCAGTTTAATTTAATTATGTATACAAACTAGGAATACGTAATTATGGGCAACTTCTCACAAATACAAAATAATGTTGGATATTTCCATTAATAAAGATAGGTCATAAATAGTCCGGTCAATATCGGCAGCTAAATTTCTATGAAGATAGGCCGCAAAAATTTGGGTTTTCGTCGTTCTGTAAGAGTGGCCGTAAATAACGGGTTTTCGTATATGGGAATTTCCTTATATTCGGTTCGGGGAACTTTGAAAGTATTCGTTACCTCAGGTGGCTGCTTTAGACAGGTGGCTATTAACACAGGTTTTATTGTATATATATATATATATATATATATATATATATATATAATAATTTTATATATATATATATATATATATATATATATTGCTGAAATAGACGGTGCTATTAATTATTTATAACAATAAAAATACGTTGAAAATGATACTTACTTGGGCTAAGCTCAGATAATTTAAATAATAAATAAGAGATCTCTAAAAACAGACAGGGTCTTAATGCAGCTTCCAGACACTTAGATAAGTAATGCTTTCTTAGCTAATTGAAATAAAAGACTAGTTGATAAATTAAGAGGGTTTTAATATATTTATGTTTTCATTTATTTTTTTTTATAAATAAATGGTTTTAACAGACAATGGTTAACAGGAAACGTTTACAAGCATATGATATCTAAATTACAAAAAGTGTAATAAAGGTATGATTTGGTAAGTAGTTATTTTATTGAATAATTTGGTGAATTTTAACCGCGAATGCTCTGAATATATATTTATCTTGCAAATAAATGTTCGCGAAAAATACCTTAGATAATATATTGGAGAACAAATATTTTTCAGTAAACTAGCTGGAACAGTCTCTTAGGAAGTTTTCTTAAGGATTTTACGGGAATATCTTGTATTTGCGGGCCTTGAAGAAAGATCTGGGACGTTTTCAAAATATGGGAAATCGGTAATTTCAGGACAAGAAAAATTACTTAAAATTGTAGGTTATTTTTCGTTTATATTGTAAAACACTAATTTACAATGAATGCTATAATTTTTACGCGTTTTTCTTAATTTATTCTTCAGAGCGTTCAAAAATACGTGTTTTATTAAGCTTCGGTGAAAATATTCTCTCGTTCAAAAAAATGTTGTTTTAGCATGGCAACGGTAACTGTCTAAATATTTTTAATTTTCTTTTGAGATTTATATAAAGGTAAATGATTCTTCAAATAATGTCATTTGGTAGATATTTTTAATTTAATTTTCTTAATACTGTCAATTCATTTATTTAAACATTTTAATATTAATTAAATATCTACTTATAACCGATTTTTCTAAATATCTATGTCACGTGACTTTGAAGTTTGTCACTGTTAAATACAAGTGGTAAAATTTTGGTACATTACTTTTCTAATCAGAATTAGTTTTAGAATTATTAATTAATCGCGATATTTAAATACTTTGAATGCAATAACGAATACATATAATGAAAATATGAATTTAAATGCAATAATATTTCGATTTCATAATTAAAGAATTAATTGAGATCTTACAATGTTTTGTATGCATATTGTTCATTTAATAACATGTTTGATATTAAAATATTGTGTGTACTATCATCTTTTATGCTAATTTCTGTTTTTTCTTTGGTAGATTAGGTCATCTCTGTGAACCATAACAATATATATATATATATATATATATATTAGGTTTACTATATATATATATATATATATATATATATATATATATATATATATATATATATATATATATACATGATTTCTTTTAGGTTTGCGCGGGTAGTAGTATGTGTTGTAACTGGATTCCGGGTTTTCTTCAGCGTTTCCACTGTTTGGTATTCGTAAAGACCGGTGCTGGTTTCTGAACGACGTTTCGGAAAAATCACCTTTTCCATCTTCAGATCGGCGATAACTGTCCGCTTCTGCTTCTGGTTACTCAGTTTACGAGTAACCAGAAGCAGAAGCAGACAGTTATCGCAGACCTGAAGATGGCAAAGGTGATTTTGCCGAAACGTCGTCCAGAAACCAGCACCGGTCTTTACGAAGACCAAACAGTGGAAACGCGGAAGAAAACCCGGAATCCAGTTTCAACACATACATATATATATATATATATATATATATATATATATGTATATATATATATAGTTTGTTACGATATTTTGATCTACATTTGAGATTATTTGAATTTTTTTTTCTTCAATTGTTTTTTAGTTACGCCGGAATTTAATAGTTATTAATTCATATTTACATCGCGTTTTCCATAAATATATATATATATATATATATATATATATATATATATATGAAAAACGCGATGTAAATGTGAATTAATAACTATTAAATTCCCACATTACATGCAATATCGGTATCTGCACATTCCAGATGGCTATGGCTTTCATACATTTTTCATATATATTTATATATATATATATATATATATATATATATATATATATATATAGATAGATAGATAGATAATTATTTCTTGACCTTTGTCTATTATAGTACATTAAATTAGTCGGCGATTTAAGGTCTGGTTTACAATTACGGGGATTGGCATAATAACTCATGGCTTGCCAATCCCCATTTAAGGTCTGTTTTACTTTGATATGTATATATTTAAAACAATTTTATATGTTTTGAAACATAGTGCCTTTTTCAAAGAAATTAAAAATATGAATCAATATATTTTAAATTTCTTTGAAAAAGGTACTATGTATCGAAACATGTAAAATTGTTTTAAATATTTACATATCAAAGTAAAGCAGACCTTAAATCGCCGACTAATTTAATCTACTATATATATATATATATATATATATATATATATATATATATATATATATATATTTAGTGTTTATAAGAATTTTATTTTTCTTATTTATTTTATTGGCCGTGTCTTAATATTAAAAATAATAGACTTTTTATTGGTTTAGCGACCTTTTATTGAATTATGATGTTTTATTCTACGACGTTTCGACTTTTATTATTTTTCAG
The DNA here is from genome assembly GCA_935421215.2 of Melolontha melolontha. Classification (NCBI taxonomy): domain Eukaryota; kingdom Metazoa; phylum Arthropoda; class Insecta; order Coleoptera; family Scarabaeidae; genus Melolontha; species Melolontha melolontha. The sequence continues at coordinate 75,276,780 of OW285243.1, read as the reverse complement.
TCTTTTTCAAGTATCTAGAAACAAGAATTAATACAATGAGAACATGAGAATTGTGTTTGCTTTTGTGAGATTGAATTAACAATTAAATTAACAATTAAAATTAAAATTAGATTAAAGACTGAATTACCAATTAGATTAACAATTAAAGTTAAAATTTAAAATTAGATTAATAATGAGTAAGGACAATTAAAGTGATTACATCTGTATAAATGAATAGAAAAATTTGAATTAAACTACAATACAGTAAGGTAAATAGAAACAAGAATTACTACACTGAAAACGTGAGAGTTGTGTTTGCTTTTGTGAGACTGAATTAACAATTACATTGACAATTAGAATTAAAATTAGATTAAAGACTGAATTACCGATTAAATTAACAATTAAAGTTAAAATTTAAAATTAGGTTAATAATGAGTAAGGATAAATTACAGTGGTTAAATCTGTATAAATGAATGAGATGTTAAACTTTTGATGTTAAACTACATTACATGAACAATGAATGACAAAACTCACCGTTTCTTTTGGTTTTCAAAATCACGCATTCTGTGTAACATGTGTATCGGGTACCCGAGACCTTTTTTTCTAACGAACCGATCGCACTGGTTGGAATATTGTAAGTGTTTGTGGCTTTGTTAAGAGAGGTTAATTTTTGTTCTGTTTTTGGAATTTAGCAAATTGATCAGGACCGTGTTTAGGGGTATGTAGTAAAAGTATTTACAAATGGGAACTGATAAAAAGTTTTTTTTTTTTTTGTTTTTTTGGTTTGTGTTTGTGTGTGCGGGGGGGGGGGGGGTGATTTTATCTATTGTTTTTACCCACTGATTAAACAATAGATAAAATCACCCCCCCCCCGCACACACAAACACAAACCAAAAAAACAAAAAAAAAAAAACTTTTTATCAGTTCCCATTTGTAAATACTTTTACTACATACCCCTAAACACGGTCCTGATCAATTTGCTAAATTCCAAAAACAGAACAAAAATTAACCTCTCTTAACAAAGCCACAAACACTTACAATATTCCAACCAGTGCGATCGGTTCGTTAGAAAAAAAGGTCTCGGGTACCCGATACACATGTTACACAGAATGCGTGATTTTGAAAACCAAAAGAAACGGTGAGTTTTGTCATTCATTGTTCATGTAATGTAGTTTAACATCAAAAGTTTAACATCTCATTCATTTATACAGATTTAACCACTGTAATTTATCCTTACTCATTATTAACCTAATTTTAAATTTTAACTTTAATTGTTAATTTAATCGGTAATTCAGTCTTTAATCTAATTTTAATTCTAATTGTCAATGTAATTGTTAATTCAGTCTCACAAAAGCAAACACAACTCTCACGTTTTCAGTGTAGTAATTCTTGTTTCTATTTACCTTACTGTATTGTAGTTTAATTCAAATTTTTCTATTCATTTATACAGATGTAATCACTTTAATTGTCCTTACTCATTATTAATCTAATTTTAAATTTTAACTTTAATTGTTAATCTAATTGGTAATTCAGTCTTTAATCTAATTTTAATTTTAATTGTTAATTTAATTGTTAATTCAATCTCACAAAAGCAAACACAATTCTCATGTTCTCATTGTATTAATTCTTGTTTCTAGATACTTGAAAAAGACTGAAAAATAATAAAAGTCGAAACGTAGAATAATACATCATAATTCAATAAAAGGTCGGTAAACCAATAAAAAGTCTATTATTTTTAATATATATATATATATATATATATATATATATATATATATATATATATATATATATATATATATATAATAACATTTATATCCTGTCATTTATATTTTGTATTCTCTTGATAAAGGCGAACTGCCGAAACATGTAGAGTTTTTTAAATACATATATTTTGAAGTAATATACAGACCTTTAATCGCCTACTGATTAGGTTTACCATATATATATATACATACAGGGTTAGTTAAAAGTATGGAGATGGCGATTTATTGTCGTTAATATTCATTTTAGGGATTTATGTTCAATATAAAAGTTTGTTAGGATATTTTGATCTACATTTGAGATTATTTGAATTTTTTTTTTCTTCAATTGTTTTTTAGTTACGCCTGTCCGCGCATTTTTTTTAAAATGGGAACTAGTAAATTTTACTCTACCATTCGATAGAGAATTTTTTTCTGTTTACAAAAATATTTTTGTTTTTTAAAATTCATTTTAATAACTTTTTTATAAGAAAAAGCCGGTTCATGTGTTTAACAGATGTTCGGTACATAGTAGATAGACGGAAGCGTAACGATAAACAAACTTGAGCGACATAATTTTATCAGTGGTTATTGTGTACGTCAAATCTTTGACAGAAATAATTCATTTGTGCAATTTGTTGCTGTTAATATTAACAATGTCGAGATTAAGTGAACATGAACGAATTGAAATACTTATGATGTTGGGTTATGGAGATAGACGCAGAAGTTTACAAGACGTTTGTAATTTATTTAATGATACGCATCCAAATAGAAATCTAATTTCTAAATCCGTTGTTGGTAAAACTTTAAGACGTTTTGAACAAACGGGTAGCGTTAAAGATTTGCGAAGGAGTGGTAGACCTAGAACAGCAAAAAGCGATGATAACAAACTGGATATTTTATTGGCTGTATCTGAATATCCCCATTTATCAACCAATCAATTAGCGGCCAATTTCAATATTTCACAGTCATCGATCGTGTCATTTTTAAAAAGTGAAAAGTATAAACCTTACAAGGTACACCTTGTACACGAGTTAACGGAAGATGATTTTGATAGGAGATTACAATTTTCTGAAGAAATGTTAAATATTTGCAATAATAATGAAAATTTTGTCAACAATATTCTTTTCTCTGACGAAGCTACTTTTTGCCTTACCGGTGAAGTAAACAGACATAACTGCAGATACTGGTCATCGGAAAATCCCTCTTGGTTTTTGGAGCACCATACGCAGTACCCCCAAAATGTTAATGTTTGGGTTGGCATTCTAGGCCATTCTAGGCTAGGTCATATTATCGGTCCCTTTTTCATCAATGGCAATTTAACTTCGGCTCTGTATTTGCAGTTATTGTAAAATGAAATAATACCTGCTAGTGCTATGCCCTATCCTCATGAAAACAATGAGCACCTGCCCAATGACGGTATCTGGTTCCAGCAAGATGGCGCCCCACCACATTATGGTGTAAATGTTCGTCAATATCTGGACAACGTTTTTCCCCACAGATGGATTGGAAGACGAGGAACCATTGAATGGCCAGCCCGTTCGCCAGATTTAAGTCCTTTAGTTTTTTTTCTTTGGGGATACAAAAAGCAAAGTTTACAAAGATAAGCCCGATAACGTCGAAGATTTACAAATCCGAATTACCAGAACGATTCCCCGAGATTTTTTACAGAACTCTGTTAGGGGTTTTGTAAATCGATTGGGTCATTGTCAAATTACCAATGGACGACAATTTGAACACTTACTTTAATTTACTTTGTTATTAATTTGTTTTATTTTTCTTGTAAAAAAGTTATTAAAATGAATTTTAAAAAAACAAAAATATTTTTGTAAAAAGAAAAAAGTTCTCTATCGAATGGCAGAGTAAAATTTACTAGTTCCTATTTAAAAAAAATGCGCGGACAGGCGTAACTAAAAAACAATTGAAGAAAAAAAAATTCAAATAATCTCAAATGTAGATCAAAATATCCTAACAAACTTTTATATTGAACATAAATCCCTAAAATGAATATTAACGACAATAAATCGCTGTCTCCATACTTTTAACTAAGCCTGTATATATATGGTTTTAAAAGTTCAGTGATTACTTTTAGGTCAATTTTGTGGATCGTATGTGCGCGATAATTAAAATCTCTGATTCTAATAATTCAAAAACGTATCCATCTTTCAATTTAGTGATGACGTATCAACTCAGCAATAAAAATTTAATGATTTAATTCTGAAAATTGGATTATAGATCTATTGGGGCTATAAAATTCAGATACGATATTCCCGATGTTTGCAAAGATAAAAATATTTATTAAAAACGACTGTAATTTGAATGAAATGCTCTTTTTAAATTATGAGCGATGCAAATATTGACAGCTCGTAAATATTATTAAACGGAAAGCACTATGGGTTATATACCGCGATCTAAAATATGATTTATATGCATATATGCTATCCGATGCCTAACTAATCATTTTAATTTGTTCCATAAACATTGCGGAAACAAAACAAAATATACATTGTGATATAAAAATTGTAACAATGGAAAGTATTATATTTTGCAATTTATTTGATGATAGTTGCGTGAATGATTTGAATTAATTACACTGGTCAACACAGTTTTCTTATACATCAATACGTGTAGAGTATGTCGTTTGTCATGCTGATTCTGAATCTGATTTAAAATTTGCTCCATTACGTCAGGATTTTGAGATATTTTCTTAAATAGTTTCTTCAAAAAAACGCATTCAATTTTACAAAATTTGAAAATTACTTTTATATAAGAAAGATACTATTAAAAATATTGTTCTGTCGAACATTAAATGGGTATATCTGAGCATTTCTTTGCATGCTTCCTACGTTAGAGCACTTAAACCACGTCCATTCTTGCTACGGAAACAATCAAATTAAGAATTTGTAGATATCTGGCTCTTTCGATTCAATGTAAGTCGGTTTGTAATAGTTGAATGAATAATCCAAACAGTTTCTGTTATGTATGTGGAGAATTAACTACCCACCAGCATAAGCGGAATATTACACCTTTAATAGAAAAGTTATGCTTTCACTATTTTGGCTTAACCATTGAACATCAAAACAAGCCATGGGCTCCCAGCATTTGCTACACATGCTATGGTTACGCTGAGGGGCTGGTCAAACAGTAAGAGAAGCGGTATGCCATTTGTAAGGCCTATGATTTGGAATGAACAAACGGACCATTCGATAATTGATTTCTACTTTTGCTGTACGAAAACTTTTGGGTTTTCCAAGAAAAATAACTTCGACATCCCGCCACCCCGCCACCCCCCCGAACCTCGGCGATGTGAGTGATGTGAACACGGTGGCGAAAGGTTTCATCAAGACATTCTGTTATTGAAAAATCTTATCAGGGCAAGTGGAACTGTGAAAAGCTTGCTAATTATTGTTGGACATTGATTTCAGAAAGTGCCGAAGAACAGTATAAAAGAACAGCAAAAAGAAGAAGATTTTAAACAGGATGATACAATATAATGTACTATTGTAACCAACTAATTTGAAACATACATGAGTGGGTGAAACCACACCAATTTGTATAATACAAAAGTATTTTTAATAATATAAAATATTATTAAAAATGGGGTGTAAAGAACACAATACAAGTTATATATTTGTGAATGCATCTCCTCTCCAGAGACGCCACGAGTGAAGACACGATAATACAGTTTTTATAGATATGGTTGCTACCGTCTATAGGAACACGTTGCTTAGTTCGGCAGTTATTATGTAGACAGCGCTGAATATTCTTTCACGCTCTGTCTTAATAATTTCTGTTTGATAGCAAGGTAGTTATGTTTGGTTGAATGTATCTCTTCTCCAGCAGGGGCGTACCGACGATCCTGTAGAAAGGTGAAATACGTATCTGCGTCTCTGGAGAGGAGATGCATTCACAAATATATAACTTGTATTGTGTTCTTCACACCCCATTTTTAATAATATTTTATATTAATAAAATTACTTTTGTATGTAATGTACTATTGATTTCAGGAAAATCTATATATTTCGCATTGAATTTACTATTTTATGGCCGGTAAATTCCCAATTTTGTATTTTTTGTTGAGTGAAAAATTTTTTCGTACGTAAGAATGACCTTATTACAAGAACCAAAATCTCTGTACACATAATTTAGAGAAAATATTACTCTCGACTGTTTTTGTTCATCGGTAAGAAATGTTTTATTAGCGGAGACTCTGTATTTTGATTCCGAAGCTTCTATTCGCCTGCTAACGGTGGGTAAAGACCCAGGATAATTGCTTTGATTTTCAGCTTCTTTTGCAGTGGAAAATGGAGATTCCCTTAAAAAATTTAGTAACTGGATCATCACAGCTATCATTTTGCACTAGAATTTTATACCTAAATTAATTTTTTAAAGGGCATAGAAATAAATCACATGGTGTAAGATCACACGATCTTGGAGGCAATTAATGCTCGCTGTTCAAACTAATAATTAAACGATTTTCTAACACTTCTCGTGTCATATCTATTGTTTCACCCACTGTGTGAGTTCTAGCACCATTTTGATGAAAATAACCCAACGCTAGTTTATATATTATCAAAAAAAAAATTGAACCGACAATCCTTCTTCTACTTATAAAGCACCAAACACCAACTTTCTGTGTATGTAGATGGGTTTCAATATAAAACTCAATGGACTTTGTATCACTTTGTATCACTGTGAGTAAACAAATCCACAAACATGAAACCAATACGTCGCCTGAATGAAAGTTTTGTCTGAGTTCATCATTAAAAGTATCTAAAAACCATTCACAAAATACTACTCGCCGCGGAAAATCATTATCGAGGATTTCTTACAAGCAAGTTATACGATACGGAAATCTTGTTTGTTTTAACAAGAGTTACAGTTTGTTGACCCAGAGCCCGTATCGAAGTGTTTGGAGCATCAGTCTAAAATTATTAATCACTTCTTCTGTGTGGACTTTTCGCCATCCACTATCTTCTTGTCATTTTTTCAAAAAACCGAAGCAATTCAATTAAGAGTCTTTTCAAAAGTATTATAATCAGAAACAAAGTCGGGAAATTCATCTTGAAATTCTTCTATACAATCTTGAATAAATACCTATGCATTGTCCATCGATATTTTGACCATTTCTAAAATACGATTCGAGCATGAATATTTTGCATAGTAACTGGAGAAGAACGGTTACAACAATAAGGAGATAAGAAGAGCTCTAGGTAAGACCAGAAAGGTAGCACCACCAACGAACACGAAACTAGCTAGAGGATTCGCACGTCTATCTTACATCTCTGGAGTCACCGAGAAAATAGGAAGGATCCTTTCTAAGCAGAATGTAAAAGTATGTTTTAGTATTCCTACCGTCATCCAACACAACTTTTCTGGGACCAAGGATAAATTACCACGAGCCATGTCAGGAGGAGTCTATAAGCTAATATACCAGTGTCGGAAGAGCTACCTCGGACGAATAGGAAGATCGATTGGGCAAATGTTAAAGAACATCAGAGCGACACCAGAAGAAAAATAATGTGACGATCAACAGTATCAGAATGTATACACGAGAACGGGCACAGAGTGAATTTGGTATTAGCTACAACAAATAATTACCATCGATGAATTATTAGACAAACTATCGAAATAGAAAAATATCCTAACTTAAACCACGAGGACGGCTATAGACTCGGGCGGGCATGGATTGGGCACCAACCAGCTGCTGTATAATTTCTACACGTGAATTGGGCACCGAGCTCCGAAAAGGTAATTTTAAAATACATGAATTGGGCACCGGACTTCTAATTACTGTTTATTTTGCTTATTAATTAATCTGTAATATTCTTTTAGTAGATTTTCGGGTTAAATAAATATGTACCCGATTACACATAAAACAAATTTTATTTAGTCAACTAGGTACATATTTTAAAAAAATAAGTCAAATATAAAAATTTATGGAAAAAGTTTATAAATGCATATATACATACAGGTATTATAAAATAATATAAAATATAAATTTTATCTCTTATAAAAATATCCTACGCATTTTACATATTGCAGCCTATAAATTTCCCCCAGGGAATACTGAGAAATTTTATTTTGTAAAAAATCATGCTTACGTCTTGTTTCAGGCTCCTTAATTCACAGCAGTTTGTTATTCTCTCCATGCTTGGTGTAAAACTGGCCCATATATCGGATGGAAACACAGCATTTTCTCCAATGTACGTGGAAATCATATAATCGGAAAAACAAACAATTCTATGATAGTCACGTTGAATAGACATAAGGTCAAAAACAAAACAAACGGAAACTTTGCAAGGATTCAAAAATTTGTCGGTTTACTTTCTTCAAATCGGCTTCGTGAGTGTGATTTACCTCACTTTTTGATATAATATTTTCATCACCAAGTGTCCACACTTTCGCTTTACATGTTCTAACACTGCACCGCCAAAACTTTTCATTCGTACTTTTTAAAATTAGTTATCAACCACCAACAGTTTATTCTAGATTCCATGTTGTATGACACAACGTTAACCGCATGAAATATCGTATTGAACTAAAATTAATAACAGAAAGGTATTTATAAGGGATAGTGCGCGAATGGTTTTATAATCCTCTAATGACCGATTTAATTGTATTGCCCAATTCATGTGTTACCCCAGGTAGGGAAATGGTATCCGTAATTAGAGATTAGGATTAGTGCCCAATTCATGAACACCCATAGATTCTCCTGGAAGAGCATACTACGAGAATCCGTCACAACCAATGGAGCAAGATGGTCACACACCAGTGACCCAAGGCCATACACAAGAAAGAACGAGAACGAAGAGAATCAGTCTGATACCAGATCCTGAAGAAGCTTGCAGTGTGGACAGCGAAACGTCGAGTGAAATTACAACACAGCGAAAAACGCAAGAAGATTGTACTAAAAGTGACAACGGCTGTGAAAGCTTACGCGGTATGTTATTAAATACCATTTTAAAATGCACAATACTGTTCTTGATATCAGATTCTGACAATTATTCACAAACAAGTTTTGACATTGAAAATTTAATAAAAAGCAATAGAATTAAGTTAGGACATGTGAATTTTTGGTCAACTTAACGTCGGATTTTTCTGTACATCCGTTATAAATAATACATAAATCAATGAAAATGTGCAGTATACGTCAAAACAATTTTTATAATATTACATGTGGTAATACTCTCAAAATAACTTTGTCAAAGGATCTGCATAACAGATATCTTCGCGCTATTAATAAATGTAAAAGTAGAATCGACACTTTCTGGAAAATGAAGTTACGCATTTCCGAATAAATCACAGTTGAAAACATGTGGCGATAATAGGTCAGCATGTACTTGTGAAACGTTCTATTTAAAATATAACATGATTTTTATTCTTGCTTAATTACTTCCTCTGCGATCTTGGCCAATTGCAAAAGAGAAAGTAACATCACAAGGGGCCGTTTTGATTTGGCAGTAATTATTAAAATATACACATGTATGTACAGGTGGCCCAAAATGACCGAAGTGGGTTGAGTTCATTATAACTTCTTATTTAAGACATAATAATTTTTAATTTTTTTAATTTTAAATACAGTATATTAATGGAGAATATTTTTAATTTATTATGAAAAATTATATGTCGCAAGTGGTGGCCATTTTCTGCTTCTTCGCATATTCGTGCTCTTTCCAAAACATTTTCCATAACCTTTCGCAAAACTTCAGGTGTTATGCTGTTGATTTCGTCGCGTATATTATTTTTTAATTGCTGTATGGTTCGAGGCTTATTAATATAGACTTTTCCTATCAAATAACCCCAAAGGAAACAGTCTGAAGCGGTTAAATCCGGTGAACGCGGAGGCCAATTAAAATCGCTTGTACGGGAAATAATTCCTTCACCAAAGATGTTGCGTAAAAGAGCCATTGTGTCCCTCGCAGTGTGCGCTGTGGCTCCATCCTGTTGGACCCATACTTGCCGATGGTTTTCCACGGCTGGCCTTAAAAAATTTTCCAACATTGTCCGATATCTAACAACAGTGATGGAAACGGCGACACCGTGTTCATTTTCAAAAAAATATGGGCCAATTATCCTTTCCGACGAAACATCGCACCAAACGGTACACTTAAGTGGGTGTAATTCTCGCTGTTGAACTACTCTTGGATATTCCGTAGCCCATATGCTGCAGTTTTGCCTATTAACGAACCCATTTAATTGGAAATGGGCTTCGTCGCTCATAATTAAATTATGAATAAAATCATGATTTTCTTCTGCTTTTTGACGAAAATAAATTGCATAATCAAGTCGTTGCTGGTAATCTGTCGGTTTCAATTGTTGGACAAGCTGAATTTTGTATGGAAAACATTCTTATTGTATGCAAATTTCCCTGCAGCGACCCTCTTGGGAGGCCAAGTTGTGTCGAACGTCTCCTGGTTGATGTTTCTCCATCTTCCCGAATACTCTCCTGTACCCGTTCAATATTGTCATCCGTGTGCACCGTTCGTCGTCTGCCGGCACCAGGAAGGTTCCTTACTGCCCCTTGTTCTCGAAAATTTGCAACCAGACGGTTTATTGTTGACTCTGAGGGTCCAACCCGCACATTAAAATAACGACGATATGCACGCTGAGTCAAAACAATGGATCGTTAATTTGAGAAATAAAGTTCAACGATTTTGGCACGTTGTTCAATTGTGTACTGTTCCATTTTAAATACCCCAAGTCTTCTACACAAAATACTGAAAACAAAAACAAACAAAAAATTATAATAAAAAAGTTATAAGGAATTAAAACCCCTTCGTTCATTTTGGGCCAGCCTGTATATAAGAAGTGTTGAATTGCGTGTATATCTGCTAAATGATATGGCAGCTGCCAGTCAAGTTATAATTTAATAAAAAAATAAAATAATTCGTTAATTTCCTTTAGTATATTATGCACACACGCAATTCAAAACATTTCAATGAATCTACAAATATTAATTGCTGGGGAATAGAAACACGCAGTACAAAAAAAAAAACGTTTGGAAAAAGTATTTTAAATTTACATTTTTTTTTGATTTAAACATTATTTATTTATCTAAAATAACAAAGAAAACCAAGTATTTTTTATTAAAAATGGTAGGAAATAGGAAAAATATGTTCCTAAAAAGACTAAATCCAGATCCTACCATCCTGCATGGTTTACACAAGAGATCAAAATCAATTTGAAAAATAAGGATAATTTTCGCCGTAAATGGATTTCTACAAAGACTATTGCATTTCTGAATGAGTGCTTAAGGTCTCTAAAAAAGTCTTTAATTTCTGGAGCCTACAGTGTTTACATAGCAAATGTAGAAGAAGACATTAAATAGAGTGGAGAGATTTGTGGAAATTTCTTAACAATCATTGTAAATTCACTAGAATTCCTGGTATTCTCTTTGATAATAACATTAAATTTTCAGAACTTTTAGACTTAACTATTGTATTCGCCCATACATTTTCTAACGTATATTTATAAAACGACAGTTCAAACTATTCTGAATCTTTTACGCACTGTCCATCTGACACCTTTCCTGAGATTACTGTGGATGACTTGGTTAAATGTATGTCCAATCTTAGCAATAAGTTTACTGCTTGTGATGACCTTTTACCAAGCTTTTTAGTGCGTGACTGCAGATTTGTATTTGTCTTCCCATTAGTTATGATTATGTATCTTTTCATAAAAACTGAAACCTTTTCTGATCAATGGTGGCGAGCAGTTGTCCCGTTCATAAAAAAGGAGTAAGTCATTGTTGTCAAATTATAGTCCTATTTCCATTCTATCTAATTTTGCGAAGGTCTTTGAACAAGTTACATATTCAAGAATATTTATGCAAATATTTGTCAGTTCTCATACCAAAGCCAGCATGGCTTTCTTCCTGGGCATTCCACACTGACTAATTTGTGTAGTGTCATATAAGTCATAAACCTATACCTGCTACACGTTGCTCCTTTGGCTTTGCGCCATCTTCTTTAAATAAGAAATATGTACCTTTATTGAAGTTACACACACCGTATGTTTAAATACGTAACAGCTGCCGATGTTATAAAAACTATAACATTCTGTACGCTAAGTGAATAATTAAAAATTAAAATATGTGTTACATTAATTTACATAATCATTTTAAAAATCATTTCAATAAAATCTTTTAGAACTGACATCATTTCATGTGTATTACGTAATATTTTTTTTGTTAGGAGAAGCAAGAAATAGAATATCGCTATTGAATTTAAAGGCGGCAATGCTTATGTTTATAAAAACGACAGAAAATAACATCATGTCTAAGTTTTGTTATGGTAAGGGTTCGATAGCCTGGTACGAAAGTCAGCTGTTAAAAATTTATACTTCCTCGTGAATTTGATGATATATTAAAAGAGCATGTATGATGCGTGCTCTACGAGCATTTAACCTCCTATTTGGTAACAATCTATCTTTAATCGAAAAATTGTATTGAACGTCGTAACGATCGACAAATGAGCGAAACTTAAAACAAGGTGGACAATAATAAAACCATTATTTTTGTTATTGCCGGTCAAGTTTAAGTTATCGTCTTTTATAATATAGTCCATCACACAAAGATGCGAATTTTTTACATATCTTTGTAATTTTTTTCTCGCTTGTGAGAGGGAATTTTGGGCATATATTTTACATAACTTAATCTTTACATTTTTCATACGTTGTCTTTTTATTTCAAGGACACCCGGTTTAGAAAAATGCATATCAAAATAAGAATATAAAAATTTATAACGAAAATGACGAAAATTATGATAATTGTAAGAAACTGACTCTCCAAACTAGTTGGGTTAAACAACAAAACATAAACAAAACGGTTTAAGTATATCAATACGTTATGCACGTATTACGCATTTGTTACAAATGAAACAGACATGCAATATACATATCTGTAACTGTACACATGGACAATACACCTCGTATTTTCAGCATTTACCTCTTCTTAAGACACGTGTTTCTGCCATCTATAGGCGTCATCAGTCAAGCTAGTGAAGCAATGTAATACAAATGATACAAATCTTTTTAAGAACAGATTTGTATCTGTATATACATTTACGCTGAAATCGCCTACAAGATATAGCAAATTTCGTCCTATAAGGTGGCACTATTTAATAAGTGACATCTGACGGAAGAAAGAGACTATGCCGAAAGCTGGTCAAGCGAAAGGTCGCCTTTTTCGTGAAACGTTTTGTTTATTTACGACTATTTCTTGTCACAATATATGTATATATATATATATATATATATATATATATAATAATAACTTCGTGACCTTGGTATGATATGGTAAACCTAATCAGTAGGCGATTAAAGGTCTGTATATTACTTCAAAATATATGTATTTAAAAAACTCTACATGTTTCGGCTGTATACGCCTTTTTCAAGAGAATACAAAATATGAATGACAGGATATAAATGTCAAGTAATTAAGTTGCTATGGTTTAAATTATTCAAAGATACATTCTAGTAATAATAATAAATCATGCCTTAGTATTCCAAAAAATAGATAACAAGGTGTGAAAATATGTGTTGTTTGCTGCTAGCAATTTGTGTCTCCTTCTGGGTATGAACTTGTGTGTTGGTTGCTGCTGGCAGCTTGCGTCTCTCTATGGGTGTGTGGTTTTGTGTGAGAGCGTAAGTGTAGGGTTTTGTATGTCGGTGCGTTCGTGCGTGTGTTTAGTGATCGGTCGCATGAATTTAGAGAGGTCGGATAACCAGCCGTTGCGTAGGGCCGCCAACCCTTTCCTGACAACTTCTTTACAATTCCGTGCAGTACTTCGACGGTCTGACCCCCGCCCCAACGAGGCAAGGCGCAGACAGGCGAAGCGCACCCTGTACGGGGTTGCTCATCGCAACTAAGGGAACACTCTTAGTGGCTACCTCGATCGACGATGGTCACACTTATGCCATCTTAACGTTTTCCGCCGAAGCGGGGGCATAGCACACACGTCGAACGTGTGTGTGCTGCTAACGGCAGCCTAGCCAGGTTGTCGCCCAGGACCGGTCCTAGTGGTGTGTGCATTGTGCGGCGACGAGATAGCGCCGCGTAGCATGGTTCCTCACTCTTGCTGGAAAGGCGGAATGGCACCTGACTGCCCAACGGGCAGACCCCCCTAGAGTTTTGTAGCGCATATGCTAGGCTGCAACCCAGTAGAGGACCACATCAGCAAAAAACAGAAAACAGGGATAGGCAGGGAAAAGCAAGACATTATATATATATATATATATATATATATATATATATATATATAACATTTGATAAATTATTGGAGTTTTTCGGCTTTTATATGTGTTGGGGGTTAATGAATGCTGGTTCTTGTTTCATTTCAATAAAACACACTTTGTAACCTTTTTAACTTTTTACTTAACTCAAGAGTAAATTTTGATATATATATACATTAATATACATGCGGCGTTACATGCTTGGTGGTGTCTTACACCCAACTCACCCTTACTTCTAGTCAAAAAACTACATATATACACTTTCTACCCCTACTCTAGCGCGGTAAAATATTTAAATTTAAAATACATAATTGTCATAACATGCCCCCGGCCTTAAAAGAAATAAGTCTTTTAACAAATATAGCTATGGTTTGTCTTCCACTGGTAAAGGACACAATTTTGTAAAAGCTCGTTTAATAATGCCGGATGCGGTTTTCACATTTGCCACTCTATTGATGTTATCCTTTCCTGGAAACACTTCTGTGATACGGCCTAATTTCCATTGCATAGGTGGTAAATTATCATCTTTCACCAGTACAAGGGATCCTTCTTCTAAGTAGTTAATGTTGGACTTCCACTTCGTACGTTGTTGAAGTTCACTGATGTACTCCTTTCTCCATCTCGTCCAAAAATGCTGCCGAAGTTGCTCTAATCGTTGAAATCGCGAAAGTTGCGTTTCTGGGACAATTTGGATGTCTGGTTCATATGTTGCAGTCAGAAGTCGTCCAACGAGAAAATGAGCCGGAGTCAGAGGAGTACAATCGGAAGGATCGGTTGACAGGGGGGTTATGGGTCGAGAGTTTAAAATAGCCTCTATTTGCGTCAATAAACTGTTAAATTCTTCGTAAGTAACATGAGAGTTTTTTAAAACTCTTTTCAAATGGTATTTGGTGGATTTGACGCCTGCCTCCCAAAGACCTCCAAATGTGGGCGCGTATGCTGGACCAAAATGCCAGTTTATGCCCTGATTGTTAAAAGCGCTTTCTAGATTGCATTGATTTGTACAAAGGAATCGGCTCAATTCTTTCAATTCACGGTTGGCTCTAACGAAAGTTCTGCCGTTATCTGAGTATATGTGTAGCGGTTTACCGCGACGCGCAATAAAACGTTTCATAGCCAACAAAAAAATATCTGTTGAAAGGTCACTTACCAACTCTAAATGAATGGCCTTTGTGGACATGCAAACAAACAGACATATATAACATTTTTCTAATTTGCAGCCACGTCCTCTTTTATTTTTAATATAAACTGGACCCGCATAGTCTAACCCAACGGATTGAAAAGGAAAACCAGTGCAAAACCGCGTAGCAGGTAAATTACCCATTAATGGTTGACTAGGTTTTACTTTGTATCGTTGGCATTTTACGCATTGACGCACAGTTAGCTTGGCTAAACCTTTGCCTGATATAGGCCAAAATTTATCGCGAATGCTCGCTATTAGGTGCTGCGGACCAGCATGGAAAAGCTCTTCATGATATGCACGAAATAATAATTTTGTTAAATGATGTTTAGTTGATAATATAATTGGATGTTTTTTCTCGAAATCAAAGTTTGAATTATCTAAACGACCACCGACTCTGATTACACCATTTTCGTCTATGTACGGATTTAAACTTAATAATTTGCTTCCTTTGCCCACCTGACCGCGTAGTGTTAAGTTGTTTAAATCATCAAAAAATGAAATTCTTTGTGAAACCTTTACTAAGACTATGAAGGCATTATGAATTTCTGTTGCAGTTAGTGGACCGCTTAGCTTAGATGCACCTTTACGCAAACAGTTATTTTGAAATCTGAAAATATACGCGCAACAACGTTTCAACCGGTTTAAATTTGAAAATTTGTCAAAGCAAAAGTTCAGTTCGATACTAACACATGAAATTGGAATTTGCGCTTTAACTTCTGGTAATATATCCGAACTATAATATGCATGACATCTTGGCCACTCCTTTTCGTTTGATTGCAACCATGCAGGTCCATGCCACCATAAATTTGATTGCACAATAATTCTGGGTTCCACGCCTCTTGAAACTAAGTCAGCGGGATTACATTTTGTTGAAATATATCGCCAATTCTTAACGTCTGTTAATTCTTGAATTTCTACTACCCGATTTCGAACGAATGGCTTAAGTAAGTTTGCCGAGCTATTGATCCAGCCTAGTTCGATTTGAGAATCGGTCCAAAAGAATATTCTATCTATCGTTAACCGTAACGAATTTTTTACCTTGTCTGCTAACTTCGCGGTAACATATGCTGCACATAGTTCAAGGCGTGGGATAGTACTGGGCTTTATCGGCGCTACCTTTGACTTTGAACATAAAAGCTTAGAATAGATTGTATCGCTTTCGTCGATTGATCGTATGTATATACAACCACCATACGCAGTTTCTGAAGCATCAGAAAAGCAATGAAGTTGCGTTTTCGTGGGGTTCTTGCACATAACGTGGCGGTCTATTCTTAACTTATTTAACGCAGATAATTCATTTACGAATTTAAACCATCGAGAGTTTAAATTGGATGACACAGGTTCGTCCCACGTCAATTTTTCTAGCCATAAAGTCTGCAGCATTACCTTCGCAATTATAATACATGGACTTAGAAGGCCTAGTGGATCGAAAATTTTTGCAATGCTGGACAGTATTGTACGTTTAGTAACAATCGTTGATTTAAAGTCACTATTAATGTTAAATAACAGACTGTCAGTTTCACATGACCACATCAAACCCAGCGTTTTAACGGATTCGTCTTCTCCCAAACTTAATATCTGTGTTTCACCTCTACTATTCAAGTGTTTTAATACTTGAGAGCAGTTTGAGCGCCATTTCCTCAACGAAAAACATCCCGATTGCAAAATATTCGACATTTTAGCACAAATGTCTTTTGCTTCATCCACATTTGTGCAACCACTTAATAAATCGTCTACGTAAAAATCTTGCAATATAATTTCCGATATCTTAGGTGAATCGTCGGATCGTTCCTGCGCCAACTGCTGGAGGCAGCGAATAGCTAAATATGGTGCTGATGCTGTTCCGTATGTAACGGTATTTAATCTAAAAATCTTTAATTCTTCGTTCGGACTTTCTCGCCACAAAATTCTTTGCAAATTTCTTCGTTCTGGTATTACAGATATTTGTCGATACATTTTCTCAATGTCTGCTGTAAATACCACCGAATGCTGTCTGAATCTCAAAAGGATTGCAAATAAATCATCTTGAATGGTTGGCCCAACCATTTGTATGTTGTTGAAGGATGTACCGGAAGTAGTACAAGCGCTTGCATCAAAAACTACCCTGAGTTTTGTTGTTAAACTGTCTTCCCGTATTATACCGTGATGTGGAAGGTAATAAGCACAAGGGGTAGAAGATACAATTCCGTCTGTGCAGTTTGTTGTGACTTCTGTCATATGTTCTAAGCTCTGATACTCCTGCATAAACTCACAGTATCTACCTTGTAGTATTGGATTTCGCTCAAATTTGCGTTCTAATGACAAAAACCGTCTTCGTGCTTGTTCAAATGACTCGCCTAAAGTTTCTGCTGAATCTTTCAAAGGTATAGAGACTTCGAATTGCCCATTTGAAAGACGCTTCGTGGTATTAACGAAATGTTCTTCGCATTTAATTTCTTCCAGTGACCATGGCCTTTTCGATGAAACATCTTCTAATTTAAAAAATGCTTCTAATTGATCCTGTACATCTAAGCAGCTATTTCTGTTGAAATTACAACTGATTTGCGTAGGTATTTTATTTGACACCATCCCTGATATAATCCATCCAAATTTTGTATTTTGTAGGAATGGCTTGTTATTACCTAAACTAATTTGTCCTTCGCTCAATATATTCCAAAATACATCAGAACCAATCAAAATTTCAACAGGACCCGGTTTGTCAAATGTAGGGTCAGCTAAGTTTAGGTTTTCGGGAATGTTCAATTCAGAAACATCTATTTTGCTTGCCGGTAATGTGCTAGTAATTTTAGGCAATACTAAACACGACAAATTAACATTATATTCATTATTTCTAGCCCAAATTGTTACATGAGTTTTGGATTTTAATTGACAAATAGAATTGTTCAATCCCGAAACTGCAAAGTTTATATTAATTAAGTTTAGATTAAGTCGTTTACAAAGTGACTCAGCAATAAAACATGATTGCGATCCAGAATCTAAAAGCGCGCGTGCGAGATATGCTCTCCGATGTCCATCATAGATAGTTACTAAGACTGTAGGTAATAACGTAGATTCATGTATCTCAGCATTATTGACGGTTAAAGCTACACTATTGTTAATATTATCTTCGACTGGCTGATCATCTGTGGTACTTTCCAAATGCAATAAAGTGTTATGTTTTCGTTTACACTTTTTGCATGAACCCCGTATATAACATTGCTTAGCAAAATGACCAGCTCTGAGACAATTGAGACACAATTTTAATTCTTTCGCTTTTACTAACCTATCCTCTACCGATAATTTTTTAAATTGTTCGCAATCATGATTTTTATGTGCTTGGTTACAAATTCTACAATTAATAATAACGCTATGTTTTTTATTTTCATTTTCTGAGACAAAGAAATTTTTTGATTTACTGCTATAATTTTCTTTTGATTTATCAGACATATGCTTACTCGTTTCTAATCGTTCTAATAAATCAGCGCGTCTTCTTAAGCAATCATACATATTTTCTAATGAAACACTTTCTTTGGTCATTTTATACTCTTCCCATTTTGAAAGACTCGCGTCATCTAGCCTTTTTGATACTAAATGTATAATTATTGTATCCCAATATTCAATTTTTTGTTGAAGACTTTCTAATGATCGCAAATGTTTACAAACGGTATCTATTAAATTATGAATTTTACTTGAAGTGGCTTTACTAATTTTTTCAATATTAAATAATGCATCTAAATGATTATGGATTAAAACATGCTTATTATCAAATCGTTTACATAAGAGCTCCCACGCGGCGTTATAATTTTCGGCGGAAAATTCAAATGATTTTATAACTTGCGCAGCAACACCTTCTAGTGACGCGCGAAGATAATGGTATTTTTGAATTTCGGTAATGTCGTTACTTTCATGTATTAAAGACCTAAAAATGTCCCTATACTCGATCCAATAATCATGAAGTCCCGAAAAACTAGGCAACTTTATATCCGGTAACTTAACCGCTCTTGTTAACTGTATATTACCTGATCTACTAGAAGAAACCGAGTCGTTGTCACGTACGTTTACGTTAGGTACGCTTTCTTTCAACAGACACTTTGCATCGCTTATGATACCGTAATAAATTTCTTCGAATTCATCCCTTTCTTTGTACTGATCATCCGCGTCGTCTACAGTTAGTTCTAATTGCGTTTGAATTTCATCATACTCGCTATATACCGATTCTAATTTTGATAATCTTTCCTCAAGTTCAACAATGTCTTTATCTAGAGGCTTTGTAATGCCTTTGAATTTATTTAGAAAGTTATTAAAGATTGTGACTTTACTTTTTAAGCTACCGCGCTTTTTTAGTAACGTTTTTTCTGTGTTATCCATATTTTGGTTAAACAAGGCGAATAAGGTCAAATCCAACAAATACCAAGTAGTAAAATAAAAATAGAAACCTATTATTCGCAAATAGACCACAAATAGGAAATAATTGTAAAGGAAAGACTCACGTTACACGTTGTTTGTCGCTTCTGCAATGGCGGGCTAGCTTCTTCAACTTTCTTTTTTCTCATGCGGGTCGAAGGACCATTTTATGTTGGGGGTTAATGAATGCTGGTTCTTGTTTCATTTCAATAAAACACACTTTGTAACCTTTTTAACTTTTTACTTAACTCAAGAGTAAATTTTGATATATATATACATTAATATACATGTGGCGTTACATGCTTGGTGGTGTCTTACACCCAACTCACCCTTACTTCTAGTCAAAAAACTACATATATACACTTTCTACCCCTACTCTAGCGCGGTAAAATATTTAAATTTAAAATACATAATTGTCATAACAATATGAAATATTTACAAATATCAAATTGGAATGTATGTAATTGCAGAGTAAGTGGGGATGTAAACATTGCAGCAATGTTTACATCCCCACTTACTCTGCAATTACATACATTCCAATTTGATATTTGTAAATATTTCATATAAAAGCCGAAAAACTCCAATAATTTATCAAATGTTATATTTAATAAACGCCTAAGAAATTATCTAAACACTCATATAGCTATGGAGTAATAATTAGCATTTTCAAACATTCAAATCTGACATCTGCTCTCAAAATACTGACATCTGCTTTCAATAACTCACATCTACTTTCAAAATAGGCATCTGCTTTCTAATCTGACGTTTGCTTTCATAACTGACACCTGCTTTCAAAACAGACATCTGCTTTCAGTAACTGACATTTGCTTTCACTAACTGACATCTGCTATCAAAACTGACATGAGCTTTCAAAACTGACTTCTGCTTTCAACTTGACATCTACATTCAATAACTGACATCCGATTCATTAACACTGTTACTTTATAATGCATTTCTAAATAGCTTGAACCTGGGTCTATTGTGGCTTAGTGGTAAAAGCGACAGCCCGGATAGCTGTAGAGTTGGGTTCGAGTCCCAATGTAGACCATATTTTTCAATTAAAAATTTCGTATGATTTGCTTTGTAATTTGTAGACAGCAATGTTTACATCCCCATTTACTCTGCAATTACATACATTCCAATTTGATATCTGTAAATATTTCATATAAAAGCCGAGAAACTCCAATAATTTATCAAATGTTATATTTAATAAACGGCTAAGAAATTATCTAAACACTTATATATATATATATATATATATATATATATATATATATGGTAAACCTAATCAGTAGGCGATTAAAGGTCTGTATATTACTTCAAAATATATGTATTTAAAAAACTCTTCAAGGTCTGGTTTTACTTCAAAATATATATATTTAAAACAGTCCTACATGTTTCGGCAAATGATGCCTTTTTCAAGGAATATATATAATGTGTTCATTTGAAAAGTCAATCTTGGTTACTTTGAAATTTTGATTGAGTTTTTTAAATACATATATTTTGAAGTAATATACAGACCTTTAATCGCCTACTGATTAGGTTTACCATATCATACCAAGGTCACGAAGTTATTATATATATATATATATATATATATATATATATATATATATATATATACCTATATATACAATACAATATATACATTTTTTGAATAATAAAAACGTTAAAAAAACACATTACGGATAAACAACCAGATCCCCGGTTACCAAAAAAAGGTTGGTATTGTAACATTTTGTTTATTGCGTTGCTTCTCGAAGATAATCTTAGGTTGTTCTTCTCAAACTGTATTGACATAAACGTCTACTTAATTAGTACTGTCACTGAAATGGAACATACGCCTAATTACAGCGAAGCGATAGCTGCTCAAGTTATTGCCTTATCTGAAGTGGGTCTGAAACAAATGCACAGATCGGAGCACTTGCATATGCACCAATTCACTATTTTGCGTATTCTCAAACGATATAGGGAAACCAGCAGGTTCTACAGACCGACTGAGATGTACAAGTGCAAGACAAAATCATGTACAACAAATCGCAGTTCTAAGAAATCGTGCCCTTAGTGGACATCTTGCGGAAACTACTTGGACGAATGTTAGCAGATTTATGGTATCGAGAAGGCTAAAGGAATATGGTTTAAAATCAAGACAAAATGCAAAGCTTCAAGAGTTGCTTCCACGGCACAGGACAGAAAGACGAAACTCTGCTCAATAACATTTACCGTGGAGTGCCAAGCAATGTGCTCTTTTGTGACGTAACGCAGATTCAATTTTGTCATTCAGATGGCCGTAACTTAGTGTACAGACGATGAAATGAACGTTTTACACCATGTACTTTGGTGAAAAATATTGCTTTTGGAGGAGGCTCAGTGATGTATTGGGCAGATATAAGTTTAGAAGGCCGTACTGAGCTTGTGGAGGTCACTCAAAGAATGACAGACGTTTGGTACTTGGCGCATATCCTTCAAGACCATGTTAATCCATACGCCGGCTTTATTGGGTTTGATAGATTCAGATTGAGTCATGATAACGCCCGCCCGCACATTGCTGATGTTGTGCAACAGTATCTTACTGACGATGAAATTGAGAGAGTGATCTGGACTGTAATAGAATCCGGATTATAATAGAACACGTATGGGTCTGCTTAAAGAGAAAAATTAAGAAACGAAATCCGCCTCCAAGCACGGAGGAATGACCTACGAATAGCATCGGAGGAAAAATGGCAACAAATTCTACAAGGGTATCTAAACAAATTTATTTTTGAGCCAGTTAAGAACCAGTTAATAACAATATGTTGCATTTATTTAAGGAACTTGTCTCGGTTTATTAATTTCTAACAAAAACACTTGTTTGTCAACTTTAGTTTCTGGTGTTACATAAAATCAAATAAATAAGTCGTAGATATTATGTTTACTCAACAAAGAATGAAGAAATAAGGAAGGGATAATATATTATTTAACATATTCAAAATATGCAATACTTTTGCTCATGAGTATATATAAATACTAAAATAATAGTGGTTAGACTAAAATAAACTTTAAAATAAATAAATACTTAACGGAAAAATAATTTTGGTTAGGAAGAAAACAGCTTTTGTTTATTTAAATATAGATTACACGTATCAGGTAAAATTAAGTTGCTTTTTTATTTATAATAAATATAATATCACACTAAAGTATTGTTAAAAACTATGTAAAACTATTTTAGGTAACATTAGCGAGATGTATAGATACTAGTTGCAGTAGCGTAATTCTTAATTTAAGATAAATCCAGAACTTGAATACGTATACATGTAAATTTAGCTTTGTATTTAGTATTTATTTTAGTACAATAGAATTTTCATTTGCGAAATACCTGCATCTCTTCCACCCAACAACAGGAGCAATTGGAGCCATGCCGTCCAGTTGATGTGGTTGCCCGATTAAAATTTGGTGTGTTTACTTTTTGCCGGCGACGTCTTCGCACTTTGCTGGGCACACCGTACACGTAATTTGAAAATCGACGCCTGGAATGTCTCACTATGGATACCCAATCAATCATAGTTACTACTTTTTTATTATATAGATATATGTATTATAATATATAAGTTACTTGTAGTGTTTATATTGAAAGAGACGGAGTTAATTAATGATAAAATAAAAAATTATAAAAAAAATAGAAACTAGAACGTTTAAAAATTGGACTAAACTCGATGAAACGACGTTTTATTGGTTAGGAGTAGTACATAAGAACAGACGCTGCTTGGCAGCGTCGCGATGCTAACTGAAAAGCTACGGTCGCGTCGGGCAGGTAAATTTTCCCACCGTCGTAATCAAATTTAGACGGTGGGACACGACGTCGAGGTGCTCCCTTTTCCATGTACCAATATGTTTGCCCTGATTCATCGGCGTACACCATGCCACGCACGAATGCACTTAACCGCTTTCAGATCATTGAAAATCCATTATCGGGTGTCAAAAGAGTACATCTCGCGTAGGTGGGAGGCCGTACGTGGAGTTGTATGTCGCAGAGTCTACAAACGAAAGATAAATATACCTTTTCACCATTGTGACGGGGTGCCACGTACATATGTCAATTTTCTTCACGCTCTGATAAAGCAAAAATAAAAGAAATTGGAGTAAATTGAACGAGATTCGTGCTAAAAATAAACTCGTTATTTGCGACCGATATATTAGAGCCCGTGAGATTCAGATATTCGCAGAATATACGAGGACGTATTTTTGCGTTATTTACCTAGCTACCATAAAAAAGAACACGTATCATATTAACCAGTCTTCGTCTTCTTATGTATCTATCTCCAACGCAAAAATACATTTATTCCATATTTTTTTCAATTGTCCCATATCTTCAGAAAGAGACCTTGTATGACTGCAAAATATTATGCAAAAGCTTCTTAGAATACTTTTTTAGATGCGGTATGCTTTACTTTAAAGTACTTTCTAAGTTAAAACAAAGTTTGGAGCTATATGGTGAACATTCTAACTCTCAAATTCGACAGTTATTCGTTCTTTACTGGACTTTGTTTACCATATGGATTTGACACTAATCGTTCAGTAACAAACTTTTTGGCAATAAGAATTCGGATGTTTTTCGTCTAAAGCATTTTACATATTTTTTATTGTGTTTTCATAGATGTCTTTATTTATTGTAGATCTCTTGGTAATTTAATAGTCGATACTGCTTCAACTTCCCAGAAAATTGTTGCCATCAATTTTTTTTCAGAAATTTGTGTTTTGGTGGTGAAAAGTTTACAAACCTCCTACATGGATTCATGTTTAGCAGTTGTGTACCTGGTGAAAGGAGTGCTATATTTAGATTAATGGTTCCACGAATTTCTTTTTAGGCATCCTTTAATTTTTGTAATCTGTCTAAGAGAGACAATAAGTGAAAGTATTAATAAAGAATCTAACTTGGTATAAGAAACAATTTTAAGAGAAAGAGTTATACGAATTAATGGCTTAACATATTGCAGTAGAGATCAATGTATGCTTTACGTTGATGATGTAGTGCTAATGGCCAGATGCAAGAAAGAAATAAGAAGAATATTTAGATTACTGGAAGAAAATATAGTCTAAAAATTAACGAAAAAGAAGGCAAAATGTAAGGTTATGATAGATCAAGATATGGCGGGCCGTTAATTCAGATCTTAACTACAGAACATACAGAAGCGACACTATTGTCGGCACCTTTGATGACCTTCGCGATTTTTTTGTAGGTACTTTTAAGCGTCAAGTTTAAATGTTATTGATACACAGTAGAATATTGTAATGGCCAACATTATGAAAGCATAGTATTAGTGAAATAAAGTTTATTTTTTAAATTAATAAAGTGGTATACATACAAAATTTAAATAAGTCCTTCCAAATACAAAGAAGCATCCAAAAGTACCATTTAATGATATGCAGTAAGTATTTAATTCAAAAAAATTAAGGAGAAACAAAGCAAAACAGGAGAAATAAACATGAACATTTTATTACATATTTATTACTATACATATGATTGGTTATGCATACAATTTGTAATAGATTATTTGATATTCTCACAAATATTTATTAGATTTTATTTTTCTATTTGGAAATGAAAAAAATCCTTAATCAAAGAATTAATTTAATGAAATACTTACAACACAAAATTTAACATGGAAAATAAAGTTTTATGTTCAAGATATGTATACATTTGTAGTAAGTTCGTTAGTTTTTCAAAAGAGACTACATATCTCAATTTGACAGGCATACAGATAAATAAATGTAATGATAAAAGTTGATGCTGTTAATTAATCTATACAATTAAATATGCTGGCTTTAGAGATGTAATATGGACAAATTTCTAATTTTACATATTCTTTTATTTGTTTTTAATTCTCTATTTAGAAATTTAAAACTATAAGAAATCCTTAGCTTAATAATAAATAATTTGATTAAATATGTAATGGGAAACTTAAAACACGCTGCATTGAATTTTGCAACTCTCACAATATGAAAATATATACACACGGACAAAAATATTGAATATTTTTAAAAATCTTTATTTATATATTTTTTATACCATTTCTGCCTTTTTTTTTGTTAAGTGTATTATTTTGAAGTGTTCTACGTAAATTAGTATTGTTATAGTTATGTTATAACACACGTTGATATACAAGAATGCTTGGATTTGTATAATTATAGGTGAGTTAGCAATATTTTACAATTACGGCAATATTTGATAGTGTGCCTTGGTGAGTCAGAATGATTATCTTTTGTTTTACATTATCAGAGTGACGTTTCTAGTGCATTGTGCGTTGATTTTGAGTTTTTTGTTAGTAAAATGCCACATCTAAATGATTAGAGGCTGTTAAAATTGTTACTCTAGCTAACGAGGGTCGCAAGCAAAAATATATTGCACAAATACTGGGAATAAATCAATTGACTGCCTCTCGTGTTCTACAACGATTTGAAGAGACTGGGAAATACAGAAGGCGACACGGACAAGGGCGTAAAAGGTGTACGACGCAAAGGGAGGGATGACCGATATGTGCAACTGCAAGCTTTACGAAATCGCACATTTACAGCTCCACAACTAAAAAATGAATTATTGAATACAAGGCAAGTTAATGTAAGTGTAAAAACAGTAAGAAGAAGACTTAAGGAAGCTGGTATAAATCCAAAACGTCATGCTAAAGTCCCTCGGCTTCCCCCACATCACAAAACCGCCCGGTTACAGTTTGCACGAGCTCATGCTGATTGGGGTGAACAGGAATGGAGCAGAATTATTTTTACAGCTGAGAGTAGAATACAATTGTGGAAGCCAGATGGACGTGATCGAGTCTACAGAAGAAATGGAGAACGATACGCTGCATGTAATCTTGTGCAAACCGTTAGTTTTGATGGAGGTTCCATTATGCGATAGGTTGGTATCAGTTGGGAAGGTCGCACAGCGCTTGTTGATGTTAATTTGAGAATGGATGCAGACTGGTACCTTTGAAACATTATTGAAGAACATGTTTTACCATATATCGGCTTTATTGGGTATGACAGATTTGTATTGATGCAGGATAATGCCCCGCCACATGTAGCCGGTATAGTGCTCCGGCACTTTGAGCAAGTCGAGATTGCGTCATTAGATTGGCCTCCATTAAGTCCTGATTTAAACCCGATTAAGCAGCTATGGGACATTCTCAAACGCCGTATACGAGCTCGAAATCCAGTCCCAAATTCAATTGAAATATTACGAAATGCAGCTCACGAAGAATGGAATAGAATTTCGCAAGAAACCAATAAAGATCTTCTGCGAAGCATGTCCAGAAGAATGCAAGCTGTAATTAGAGTTAGGGGAGGTAATACCCATTACTAATATCTTTATGTGACCTAAAAAAGAGATTATGTTGTCGTTATTGTCGCTCTTTTTAATTAAATGTTCTAACTAAAATCACCATCTTTTATTCAATCATCCACTAATCTGTTCTAACGCTATCATATGTAAGAAAAACTGTACTAATATACGTAGAACACTGCAAAATAATGCATTTAGCAAAAAAAAAGTGTATAAATGTTATAAAAAATATATAAATAAAAGATTTATAAAAATATGCAATATTTTTGTTGTTAAAATATACCACGAAAGTAAATATAAAAGGAATAAATAAACTAAATTTTCAAGTATAAATTCAAATAATGATAATTGTTGCACAATATCAATATTATAATGCTTATATTCGTTATAAATACACGCATTGACAGGACATCATACAAGATGCCTGTCAACAGGTTGAGATTTATGGTTGAGAGAAACACCTACAAAAATATGTAGGATTTCGCACATCCGTATAAAATTTCGTTTAGCGCGGGAAGAGAGAGTGTCGCTTCTGTATGTTCTGTGTCTAAACTGTGTAAAAAACACAAAGTATTTGATAGAGAAAGTGGCAGACATTGATTCTCTGGAACTAACGAAGAAAACGAAATAGAGTTGCAAGACGATTAACAAAAATAATTAAAGACGAAAATGTATCCAGAAGACCTACCGTTACTAGCGCTTGTGAAACATGGGTAATGAATAAAAAAATTTTAAGGAAAATTTATGGAGGAATTAAATAAGGCGGAGAATTTAAAAGAAGAACAAACAAAGAAATAAAGGAGTCATTCAACAAGCCAAGCGTTGCCCAGGTAGAGAGAATATAAAGAGCCAGATGGTTGGGACACATAGCTAAGATAGATGGGTCAATAGAATTTTAACTGGAGGAGAAGGAGGGAGAAAAGAAGACGACGACCCAGGAAAAGATGGTTAGAAGATTTGAAGAATGTAGGAGAGCCTGGAGCCATTAGACATGTAGTGCTGTTATAAATAAAGAATGCTAATGGATCAAATTGATCCATTTTGCAGGTACATCCTGTTCTGTGTGCTATAATTTCAAGCTGTTTTACCACCAGGAATTATTCTCAACGAGAAGGAGATGCGTTGGCTAAAGGATCGACAACCAATGAAGAAATAGTGGATCATATTATATACGAAGCAGAAATTGTCACAACTTCATTTTTAAGAAAAAAATAAAAATATCCACAATACCCCTTCTATCTATCACACACGCTGGTACAGTGGCATTAGGATGTCACGATTTGCGTATTCTACTAGAGTGAGAATGAAATTCAGACACGGCAGCATCTCCGATGTTCGTCGTTATTTTGAGCGACTAAAGTATACATCATTCGGCAAGTTAGTGGAACCATTTCCAACATCTGTGATACTACTTCTAATGTGCAATCATGTAAGGATATACAGAGTACTTATACATTTTTTAAGAAATGTTATATTAACATTCAAAGGAAATTTTGTACATATAAAATAATTGAATGAAATCACTATAATGTATTAGCATATTTAAAAATATTTTGTATATACTTCAACTATAAATTCTCTTTTTTGCTAAATCAGATTTTAATTCTTTGCCTTATTTCTTTCATGTGGAACTGATTAACTTGATGGCAGCCTTTCCTAATAAATATACGAGGGACATTCGTAAAGTAAGTCCCGTTTCTGCCTAGCGAGCAGAGAAGTGGAAATATCGGCACGATCGCAGTGCTGCGGTGTAGTCTGATTCAGTGTGAGTCTGGAAGTGCTAGTGAGATTATTATTTGGACATTCTTTCGTGCTACTTTGCTCGTTTAAAATGGCTGTTGCAATTGAAAATACCGCCGATTGTGAATTGCATGCCGACATCCGATTTATGTGTGCAAAGAACGTGAAGGTTGCTGAGATTCATCGTGAACGTACTTCTATTTATGGTGAAAATGTCATGAGTGACAGTATGGGTAGAAGATGGTGCCGTATTGTTCGACAAGGACGAACTAATATCTATGACGAAGAACGGAGTGGATGATCAACTGTTGTGACGAACGAACTTTTGGGTAATGTCGAAGAAAAATTCGTTAACATCGGCGATTCATAATCACAGAACTGAGAGCTTTTTCCCCTGAAATTTGACATATAGTTTTGTACGAGATTGTTACTGAACATTTAGGGTACCACAAATTTGGTTCACGTTGGGTGCCAAAGTTCTTACTGATGACCATAAAACGAAGCGAATGGGATGGGCACTAACTTTTCTAACACGTTACGATGTTGAAGGTGAAGATTTCCTCATGCATATTGTAACAGGTAATGAGTCTTGGGTCCCCTATATCAACGTTGAGACGAAAAGACAGTGGGATTGTTCTAACTCGCCTACGAGGAAACCTTGAAAGTGCCGTTAAACTTTTTCTGTTAGAATAGTCATGGACACTATCTGTCGGGACAAGAAAGGCTTCTTGTAGACTTTATGAAACGAGGGACCACGATTAACAGTGTTACAGCGAGGCTTAATTCACAAGCCTCAGAGTTCGATGAAGAGGCATTAAAAAGCTGGTTCATCGCTATGAGGGTTGTCTTATATTTTTATAGAGCTGGAGTAAAACAGTAGACAGCTTTTAAAGACTTTATTGTTTTTCGAAGTATTCTCCACGAAGATTTATGCACTTTTGCATGCGCTCGAACCAACTCTGGAAGCAGCTATTCCACTCGTTTCTGGATACAGTCAAAATTGCATTTTTGAAGGCTGCTCCTTCTGACGACTGGAACTTTGGACCACACAGTCCGTCTTTGATTTTCGGGAAGGTAAAGAAATCGTTGGGACTTATAGAGGATGGTCTAATAATTCGATGTTTTGTTGCGTTAAAAATTCAATTGTCTTGCGATCTGTGTGCGAACTTGGCGAGGTCTTGGTCGAGAATCAGTCATCGTTGTGGGTTGGTTTTTCGGAGCTCAGCGATAACTTGCGGCAAACGAATGGTTGTATATCAATCGGGAGTAACAGTTCTTTGTGCTTGTAGAGAAATTGTTGCTACAATACATGCTGTCGAGACAAATGTCGCGACCATCTTTTTGGAGACACTTCGATAAAGGATGACTTTTGTCGGCTTTTATTCACCTTGGAACACCCAAACAGACGACTGGCGTTCATTTTCTGGCTCTTATGAGTAATTACAAGATTCATAATCATTCAGGATGTTGTACACGTCTTTAGTGTTTCCTGCGTTGAAGCGGTATGAGTTTTTTGACACCAATTCACCCTAGCTGTCTTCGGTTAAACAAATGCGGTATCCAACAGAAAACTAATTTTCATACACACAACATTTTTTGAATTTGGGTCTATGAAATCCCCAATGATACCTCAATTTCGCGATATGTAACATGCCGATCTTCGTTGATGAGCTTACGCACAGCATCGGCGTTTTCCTGAGTGCCGTTTTTGGTGCACCTGCTCTTGGATCGTCTCTAAGACTAATCCGTCCATGTTTGAATTCTCCATACCAACGAGAAATTGTTGATTGATATGTTGCATCATTACCTAAAAGATATACCAACTGGGCGAGGCATTCTTATTGTGATAATTGTCTTCGAAAATTGTAAATAATTATTGCGGGGAAAATTTTTACGGTTTAATTCCGTTTCTCGACTAACTCTGACAGTTCGTTGTAGCTACAACACTACACATATTGCATTTAAACGTTGGATTTAGGCTACCTAAAGATGGAGGTTAATTTTTAGTACTGACATTTGATTAGTGGCGCCCTCTATGTCCCAATAGGCGAAACATAATGGACATTCCTCGCATGACAAATGTCTGAATTAATGGCAATATGTAGAAAAGTAGCTGAAAGTAGCTTAAGTTGTATATAATAAAAATCTTTTCATGTATTGATGCTTTTCTTTTAATAACCAAACGGAACATACATTACGAATCGCCTTCGTATAGCAACAAATTATGTTTTACGTTACTTGATTCGAAAATGCAAATATATTTTAT
Source organism: Melolontha melolontha (assembly GCA_935421215.2). Taxonomy (NCBI): domain Eukaryota; kingdom Metazoa; phylum Arthropoda; class Insecta; order Coleoptera; family Scarabaeidae; genus Melolontha; species Melolontha melolontha. The sequence goes on along the minus strand of OW285243.1, from coordinate 75,245,941 downwards.
TCTTCATTATTATTTCTTCAAATAACTCTTATAATAAATCTTTCTATTCGTGCAGGGTCATTCGCAATCTATGGAAAAGGACAGGGATAGTATCCGTACATAATTGTTGCTTAATTGTAAATATCAATTTTTTTAATTTTAAAATAAATGTTTAAAATTAGTATTTCATGGCAGTATAATTTATTTAAAAAATTACAAAACTACCTAGAAAAATCACAAATTAAAATTGAATACTCACTAAACATATTTAATAGTTCTGGCTCTCGCTAAATAAAAATAAAAAATCTCCTGTCATGCCTATTAATATTGAAAAATTATGAACGTGTAGTAAATAAAATCATCAATTTTCGCTTAACTAGCGTCAATTGTAAAGCCATTCTAGTGACCAATTTATCGCAGGTGATTAAATTTGCGCTGCTAGAAGCATGATTATTTTTTTTGACTGGTTTATCGGACAATTTTGTACCGTAATTAATGTCCATTTAGTTATTTATTTGTTCCAGCGTCGGGTAAAACAAAAAATATATCTGATCGACATCGCAAAAAAAAATCGCTCTCGTAAAACGAAACGATGGCATTATAAAGCATGCGTTCGTTCATCAAATAAATACCTAAAGAAAATAAAAGCAGGAACCCGTAAAATTTTGTTAGAATTTCTGAAAAAAGAATATGTTTAATGTTACTATTATTCACAGCCTCATAATTATAAAATCGCCAACTCGGCAAATAATAGCGGTACTAAATTTTGCGAAATATAAATTTTATTATGGCTTCATTATTTATTTATGAAAGCATTTTATTGATGTTTAAACATTATCATAAAATTTGTTCACGCTTTACTTTCCTGTTCATACTGTTTCACCTCGCATATAACTAGAATTTTTCTAAGTCCATTTAAAATTGTATTGTTCAGAAGTAAACCAAATTTAATAATGCTAAAAAATTCATAAGACACTTTGTGACATGTTAACAAACGAACCTACCTGCGATCAAACGATGAACCTAAGCCATTTAATATTTCCGAGACTTTCTTTTCGAATTTATATTGTACATTTTTACTTAGTTATTAATTAATTACGTACATTCTATTCTATATCGAAATCAGTAATTTTAGTTTTACTTATTATTAAGTTAGATTCCTTCATGTCAAAATTATACCAACCGCGTATTAAAATTGACATAATATTATAGCCGCCTTTAGTTCATCTAAATCAAATCGTATAACACATCATTTTAAAATACTTTCTACAAGGAATATTTTAATGATATTAATTTCATTGACGTCGCAACCCCTTAGCTAGCGTCTTTAATTAATGCTTAATTCTTTAGATGTCGTTATTTGCCGTATAATTGGTTAATCTTAAACAAGAAAATAAAACCTACGCTTAGTAGAGCTAGGAAAACGGTAATAGGAGACCCTATCTCAAAATGATGTGTGACACATCATTTTAAAGTATTAGTTACAAGGAATATTTTAATGATATTAATTTCATTGACATCGCAATCTCTTAGCTCGTGTCTTTAATTAACTCTTAATTCTTTAGATATCGATATTTGCAATATGATTGGTTATCCCTAAACTAGATCATAAAATCTACCCTTAATGCAGTCAGCTCCCTAGAAAACGGTAAGAGAAGACGCTCTCTCCAAATGATGTGTGACACATCAATTTAAAGTAGTTTTTTACAAGAAATATTTTAATTATATTAATTTCATTGAAGTCGCAACGCCTTAGATCGCGTCTTTAATTAACTATTAGTTGTTTAGATATCGTTCTTTGCAATATGATTGGTCATCCCTAAACTAGATCATAAAACCTACCCTTAGTACAGCCGGTTTTCTACAAAACGGTAAGAGAGGACCCTCTCTCAAAATGATGTGTGACACATCATTTTAAAGTATTTTTTATAAGAACTATTTTAATGATATTAATTTTATTGACGTCGTAACCCCTTAGCTCGCGTTTTTAATTAACTCTTAATTCTTTAGATATCGTTATTTGCAGTATGATTGGTTATCCTTGAACTAGATTATAAAATCTGTCCCTAGTACAGCCAGCTCTTTAGAAAGCGATAAGAGAAGACGCTCTCTCCAAATGATGTGTGACGCCATCATTTTAAAGGATTTTTACAAGGAATATTTTAATGATATTAATTTCATTGACGTCGCAACCCCTTACTTTGTGTCTTTAGTTAACTCTTAATTCTTTAGATATCGTTATCTGCAATATGATTGGATATCCCTAAACCTACACTTAGTAGAGCCAGCTATCTAGAAAACGGTAAGAGTAGACCCTCTCTCAAAACGATGTGTGACACATAATTTTAAAGTATTTTTTACAAGGAATATTTTGATGATATTAATTTCATTGACGCGCAACGTGTTAGCTCGCGTCTTTAATTAACTCTTAACTGTTTAGATATCGTTATTTGCAATATGATTGGTTATTCCAAAATTACATCATAAAACCTAGCCATAGTACAGCCGGCTTTCTAGAAAACGGTAAGAGAAGACCCTCTTTCAAAATGCTGTATGACACATCATTTTAATGTATTTTTTAAAAGGGGTATTTTGATTATATTAATTTCATTGACGCCGCAATGCGTTAGCTCGCGTCTTTAGTGAACTTCTAATTCTTTAGATATCGTTATTTGCAATATGATTGGCTATCTCTAAACTAGATCATAAAATCTATCCTTATACAGCCAACTCTCTAAAAAATGGTATGGGAAGACCCTCTCTCGTTACAGCGCATGTAGTTAACCACGTTGCCCAACGTTCCTTTATGTTTTTTTATCCGACCCGGATAAACATAAGCAAGTAACTCTATCATATCTTAATTATATTATTTTAACAACATTAACCACATTAATTTGTTTTGAGTTTGTAAATACTTATTTATCTTTATCTGTACATATACCTTTCATTTAAGTATTTTAATGTATTTCAAAGCTTGATTTCTTTTATGTAAATATTAAATAAAATTCTAATTACATCTTTGTTGTGTTTTACTTTATTTAATAACTTTCTTTCAGCATATTACATACGTTTTGGATCTTTCATGCATCATCATTATGTTACTCATTCTCCTTATTGTTAGCACGCCCGATCGAGCAGTATTTTTCTAACAATATACTGGGTACCATTTAAAAAGTAAGAGTGTGATAGTATATCACGAAAAATTTATTTGCATACTTTCAAAACAAATTTTCTATTTATTTTAACTCATATATATTTGCATATAAATCATTATGTTGTATATCAAAGGTTAATTGCCTGTTTGATTCGAATATAAAGTTTACTCGCAAACGATGAATTCTTAAACTGATGATAAGTCTATCAACACTGGTTCGAACCGATTCAGTTCATTTAAAAAGAAATAACTCCCACCGCTCGCCCCAATTACTTACTAATTACTCGTTTGATTTACGAAATGTTTATAAAATGCTAACGTTTTCTTTAATATCTTTACTGTAAAATTTGAGCTATTTACAGAAGCGAGCGTCTAGTTTTCGAAGAATAGACATTACAATGCATGAATCATGCAGTTAATTATCAATATTTGTGATTCATGAATCATATCAAAACTGTGCGTGCCACATTATACTTTTTTACGTAAATGCATTGCTTATATTTCCAAGCACGCAAGGATGATAAATCAGAGCCTAATATTATGTATTCTTGTTGCTTAAAATTTAGATATAAAATCTATTAGTAGCACAGAAAAGATTATGTTTAAAGTTACGGAACTAACTGGGAAATTAGATAAAATCTTCGTTATTTATTCATTTGATGTTTTAGAGTATTACTGAGATTTGTTAAGAAAATAGGTTTAATTAAATTCAACTTAGTCTGAAACATTTTAAATAATAACATAACATATTTATTTTTTCAAATTTATTTATTTACAGTGTGTCCCCGGAACGACGCACGAATAGGTAATAAAAAATCTTCGTAGGAAGATTTTTTACTATTTTAAACATTAACGCCTAAACAATGTGAAGATCGGCTTAGAAATGCATTTGTGGAAAAAGTTCCAATTTATAACCAGTACGACGAATTCAAAAGAGATCGGTTTTTAATTAGTGATGAATTTCATGAAGAACGCCCAAGAACTCCTGAACTGAATAGTGGAATATTTCCACTGTTCGAGCAATGCTTGAGGAAGATCGACAGACACCATAGAAATTTATTCAGGCGAAATTGGGCATTGTTATGAGTGTTTCATCCTCATGGATTGAAGGAAGTCGGTATGTGTAGACCGAAGTATGTGTTGAAATAATACAATATTTTTTGTATTACACTAATATAATTACAAGTTTAATCTTGGAGTTCCGTTAAATAAATGCAGTATCTGGCCTTAATACTAAAGACCGAGAAAAACTGGCTAATAAATAATATTTCTCCGATTTTAGATCACTGAGATCTTAGTAGGAACTGTTTGTTAGGTCACTGAGCCCTAAGCTTTAACTCGAAGAGATCGTACTTGTAACTGTAGTGAGCTCTAAGAGATCTTGTTTGGAACTGTAGTGAGCTCTAAGAGCTCTTGTTTGGAACTGTTTCTTCATTACCTTATTTTTCGGCAAGAAAGTTTTCTCCCCGCCAGTCAAAGAGAGGGAGAAAACAATGAAAAAGAGTATACGGAAATTTCCATATAACCATTTTGCCTTTCCAAGAAAAGTATATGCTGTAGTTTCCGACGTCATAAATGTATTAAAATAAACAATATACGCCGGAAACCCTTAATTATAGAAAATAAAATACCTCTTAAAGTAATAAATATACAATGCACAGAGATAAACTAATATTTCGCAGAATCGCCTCGAACCAAATTATTAAATCTATTATAATAATATATAACAGGAAATATGTACAATAAAATTTATTCTATTATAATTATGCTTATTCAAATACATTATTTACATAATAAATGGATTAACTAGAGGGTTGCGCCTGTAATAAAATAAATAGTTTTTATGACTGTAGAAAATAAGACAATGAAGAAATGTAATACCTGACCAGTCCTAAAGTAATTCACAATATTAAATATCTCTGAACTCCAAGACCTTTTCTATATACAATATATAATATTTACAATTTAAAACTAGGATTAAACATTAACATACCTACATCAAAATAAAACTAAAAATACAAAATTAAATCTGTTTTGCCCGAACAATGAGTCAAATCCAAAACATTTTAGATCAACAGTTAGACGTAAGAAAACTTTGTTATCGATGACAACGCATCGTTACATAAAGTAAAACTAACAACTGAGTTCTAGATGCCCTAAACGTCAGCACCATAGACCCACCACCATACAGCTCTGATCTAGCACCTTGTGATTTCTTTTTGTTACCAAATATTAAAGATAAAATGCCTGGAATCACTTTTACGTTATCAGATGAAGCAGTGGAAAAATATAAAAATTTGGTTTCTGAAATGTCTCAGGAAGAGTGGCACCATTACTTTAAGGACGAGTTTCATGGAATGCAAATATATTGATGTTAAAGGGAAATATTTTGAAACACAAAAAAATGGTTTAATTTATTTAAAAACTAATCTCTGTTTGATTATCTAAAAATTTTCAGTTCATTGCTATCTGTTGAGGCTGAATCCCATTCACGAAGGATCAGATGTGCTAATTCTTCAAGTATCTGGCTATGAATGATCATATGTGGGGGTAAATCCAGTTTACGAGGGTGTCGATGTATTGGTTGTTGCTTTACTGTGCACGGTTGAAAGTAACAAATTTAATGTTTTCGCATTGAGGAGAATTAACTTAATTGTGTTATGATGATAGAATCTGTAATAAGCAGTTCGATGGAAGTGACGGAAAACTTGACTTTGAAATATTAACATCACTATTTGTTTGTGCCTCCTGGTTTGAAGGACCTTATGGCTCAAAGTACCGAATGCTGCGTTGTACTCGATTCTCGAAGGACCAAGTATATTACAATATTATTAAAAACCTGGTGTGTATTATAGTGTGTATATATATGCGTGTATATGTATATATATATATAGTGTGTATATTATAGTGTGTATTATACAAAACTGGTGGGGTTTACCTACTCATGTATGTTTCAATTATTCTGACCAAGTATATGTTTTGTATTTGACCCACCGCTCACGGGGCGTAACTTCCGTATAAGCTGGTTATTTCTTTTGGTTGGTGGTAGTTATATTGAAAATTGCTGTATTTTCTGAATGTTTTTATTTATTTTACACAAAGACACTTAAAACTAATTTTATAAGATAATTCTCACAATGTAGCACTTAATGTTAACTTAAACTTAATTCTTTACTGTTTTATTGTTGCATGATTGTTGTAGAATGTATGTTGCGTTATATTCTGTATAAATGATTATGTTCTATGTTCAGATTAATGATATTCTATCTGTGACTGTTGTGCTACAAGTATATAAAATATATCACTACCCCTACCTTCACATAACTAAAATGTGTGTAGGTTTTACGTAATTGTTGTGGAATTTACCTACATTATTACTCTTAGAAATTGTATCAACATGTAAATAATACCAAATGTTTCCGATAGTCTTAAAGATCTTACTGATAAATAAATATAATAATAAAACAGAATTTCTAATTACGTATTAAATAGGGTGTCATAAACCTTCTTAATGTATTTATATCTGACCGGTTCATCTATAATGGATTTTTATGATACATGCATATATATCTTGAGCTTATTATGTGACGTGTGTTCATTTGAAAAGTCAATCTAGGTTATTTTGAAATTTTGATAGAATAAGACGGAAATATATTAGTATGTGTTTGTTGTTCCGTAAACGTAAATCCAAATGACATTTGATAATGTCAATCACAAATATCAGTTAGTGCATAAAATAATCGTGCGTCGATTCTGGTTTAAATAAATTGCTTCTCAGTTTTAAAATGGCTTTCACTTTAGAACATAAAATTTTTTTAGTTCAGGCTTATTTTCGAAGTGGTAATAAAATTGATGGTTTATGGGTTTATTCAGTTCAAGATTGCATGGTAGAATTTCAAGGTGAGTTTCCACATTTTGTAATAGATTATATACAATTTAAGAATACTTTGGATAGAACTTTAAAAAACTTTTTTCTGAAACTGGTAGTCTCTTAAGAAAATCAGGCAGCGGAGCAGTTAAGAAACGTACACCTCAAGTTGTCACTCGTGTTGAAGAAATAATAGAAAATGAACCACAAACATCTGTTCGACATTTGAGTCAACAAATAAACCTTTCTGTTGGTACAACTCACAAGTTATTAAAAAAAGATATGCAACTTTATCCATACCGTGTCACAGCAGTACAAGAATTGTTAGAAATTGATTAACCACGTAGACTAAAATTTTGTAATTGGTTTGTAAATATGAACAATAATGGAGAACTTTCGCAAAGAGTCATCTTTACTGATGAAGCATGGTTTTATAAAACGGGATACCTAAATTCACAAAATACAAGAATTTGCAGTAGTGAAAATCCACATGTAATTAATGAAGAATCGCTACATCCAGAGAAAATTGGTGTTTGGGCAGCGATAAGCCAAAGGCGAATCATTGGACCAATATTTTTTCAGGGAATGTTAACTGCTCAAAGGTACCGTACGGAAATTTTACGATCATTTGTCAATCAGTTGCATGGTCATGAACTTCAAAATGCATATTTCCAACAAGACGGAGCACCTTGTCACTGTACTGCAGAATCTTTGGATTATTTAAGAGAATTTTTTGATACGTGTATAATTAGTCGAAATACTGAAATTGCCTGGCCTGCACGTTCATGCGATTTAACACCTTGCGACTTCTTCTTTGTGGCCTTATCTAAAAAATAACATATTTCGAACACCTATATTGAATTTGAATGATATGCTACAAAGAATCGAACAGAAATGCATGGAAATTAATAACAATCCAGTAATGTTGCAGAATATCATCAGAAATTTTGAACGGAGGATTTTAAAGTGCATTGATCTTGAAGGACATTTTCAACATTTGTTTTAGTTTTCAATAAATACCTATTATTTGTTATTTATTTCTATGTATGAAGCTGTCAAAATATACGACTTCGTAGGTTAAGTAGTAAATTTTAATTTATGACATACTTCAAAATGTTCTCAGTAAATCAGATGCTACTAGATTGACTTTTCAAATGAACACTTGTTATATTAAAATAATTAATAATAGCAGGTATTGAAAGGTCTATAGAAATTGTTCACTAATTACCCTAGGCAATAAAGAAACGGTCTAAATGTCTAAAGGAAGTAACAATAAGATTAGTAAATGTAAATTCTTTTAATCTAAGGAAAATATTACAATTTTGAATATTTTAATAAAAATACGATGTATATAGTGGTTTACCCTTGAAAATGGACATTCAATATTTATAATGTTTGAAGTGCTTTTTTTAATTCTGTTATATTAAATTTACTAATATCTAAAATATATGAATATATGCAATATAAAATATTTCGTTTTATGACGAGACACTATTGATAATATAAATGGCAGATAATTGGAGAATGCAATGAGGCGTATTGATACCCATTATTTGGATTGGTACGATTTTCGTTACATCATTGAATGGCTAAATCCTAATCTTTCGAATTTCCTTGAATATGATTAAATGATAAAAATGAATAAAAGATTAACATACCATATCGGTAGTAAATAAATACGACCTGTCGTATTTAGATTTTGAGACTGAGGTTCTTTGTAGCTGTAGATGATTACTGGTATTTCTAAATAAATAAACTCTATCTATAGTTATCCTAGAAACACAGAAATATTTTTATTTCATACTGTCGAGTATACCTTACATTATCAATTTGAGTCCGGTAAATGAGTTATTACAGTATCAGAACGGCTAAGTGTCGCTAGGCAATACTTTAATGTTAATATATACATTCTCTTCAATGTTAATTGGAAAATGAACAGTTTTGCTTTGAATTGAAGAAGTTGTCTCTCTTTTTTCCTGTTACACCACGATGATTTGTGTGACATGATTTTTGTGACATTTAAAAAATAATTATGTAACTAATTGAATTGATTCGGTTTTTACTTGGTGATGATTAGAGTGGACCAATTCGGAGCGAAAGCAGAGGCGTATTTTGTGTCGGTACCAGTGTTTCTATATTTATGTCTTGCGCTATGCACGTGGCGTTGCAAATTTGATTTTGTTAAATAGTTTATATATATTTCTAAGTTCTGCTTTTCTAATTTACTGTCACAATCCTGGTAATATAAGGCCTTGTAATGTTTCCCAATATTTATCTAAAGCTGGTACACGTCTTCTGTGGCTCATTAATTGATAGCGGAGTATAAGATGAAAAAGTTCAGATCTTGGTAATATAAATTATACTTGTTTTTTTTATATTTTATTTTTAAAAAATTCGTTTTTTCCAAAAATACATCCAATTCATTCAAGTGCAAAAATTCTTCTCTCAAATTGTTTCAATAACTCACTATGGCAACCCAACAGCTTTTTCTCTTTTTAAGCTCATTGGTCGCTTTAGTTATATATAATTTTCCAAAATATTTGACATTTATACTATAATTTTGATCCTTGATTAATATTATGAATTTATTGGTTTACAATTAAATTTTCCTTCACACATAACCTTTGACATTACCAAACATTAACAATAGTATACAAAATTAACTAAATTTACATAGTTCTACAATTTTGGTAAATGTAAGAAAGTCATATACTTTTGAAATTGAATTATAGATTTGACACTCTAAATTAAGAAAACAATACAAATATAATAGACTTCCATCTTCTAAGAAATCCCAATAACAGAAATGTAACAAATTAAAACTAGTGTTTTCAATAAGTTTATTAACATTTTTATTATATTTACCTTCTCTCCCTCATAAAAAATAATTTGTGGAAAGAATTATAATAAATTATTTTTGAATTAATTGCTATGGTTAATCCTCTGCTTATTTTATTTTGTTTATTTAATTTTTTTTTTACGAAAAATAAAAGTAAATTGTAAGCCTATAGAATATTATGTAACATGTGTTGCCTAACCATTATAATATATGTAAAAGTTTAAATATCTAAATTTCCTTTATGGTGTATCATTGTAGTATATTAACATTATTTATATTATTTTGTTTAAGATGAATCTTCTATTTTGTCTTATATTATGTATCAAAGTTTAAAAACATTTGTATTATTTTGTTATCATTTGAATCAGAAATATCTAGGTAATAAGTATTATTGTAATCAATTATATATATAAACCATTTAACAAAATCAAATTTGCAACGCCACGTGCATAGCGCAAGACATAAAGATAGAGACACTGGTGCCGATACAAAATACGCCTCTGCTATCGCTCCGAATTGGTCCACTCTAGTGATGATCCATAATTTAAAATAGAAATAAAATTAATGGCTAAAATATTCACTTTTTTAATACGTAATCGTAAAAAAGGGACAATTATTTCGCCAGCACAGTGGCTTCATCAGGTACTTACTATTAAACAGCACAGTTTGTAACGTGCTCTTTAGATGTAAGTAAAATAAGTTTTTTTCAAACGAAATTTCTCCTAGTATGAAATAAAATGTACGATATACGAGTACGTCCGGCAAAAGATTTTCCACAGTTACTAGTTTCGAAATTCTCGACTCGGCTCCTTCGCCGCATCGTCCAAAAACATTTACCGAACTTATAACGTAAATAACTATTACCTTAAAGGTACGGGAAGTGTTTTTCATGTTTCGCGAAATGGAGGAAAAAGAGAAAATAAAATTACAAAATTATTTTTCTTTTTCAATATATTTGTAAATAAATAAACTATACGAGGGGATATTGCTATATTTTTAACCTAATATTGAAACAATTTAAAGTTGAGACTTATATTTTATTATTCAACATAGTCTCCTATTAAATTAATACACTTAATACGCCTTTAACCCTTCTAAAAAAAAGATCTTCTTGGTCTGCAAACCACCCAACACAGCTACTATTATCTCTTCGTTACACAAAAATTGACGTCCTTTTAAACTTTCATCAATCGAGGGAGCAGTTAATAGTATGATGGGGCTAAGTCAGGGGAATAGGGCGGATATTCCAGTAATTCGAACAATAACTGCAAAAACAACACACCTTTCGCTAAAATGTCACTTCTTGTTTCCTTAATTTTCTCTCTCAGGGTGGTTAGTAATTTAGTATAAGAATGTCCAGTGATGGCCTCCATTTGTTAGGCAATAGATCATTATTATTCCACAGAAATTAAAAAAAAACTGAAGCAAGAACTTTTCCAGCGAATTTTTGAACTCGAAACTTCTTAGGCCTTGCAGAACCATTATGCTTCCACTCCATCGATTGCTGTTTCGTTTCTGGGTTCTAAAAATGGAAACATGTTTCATCCATAGTCACAAGGCGGTTCAAAAGATCTGGATTCCTTTCAAAACGGGTTCAGATAGACGATGCTTTCACTCTTTTTCGTTTGTGCTCAGCGTTCAAGCATTTAGGAATCCAGTTTGCAGAATTTTTTTCATATCTAAATCGCTGTGAACTATATGATAGACACGTTCATATGAAATCTTTAGTGCCTCATCTATATGTTTCAGCCCAATTCGACGGTTCAATAATATCATGTCATGAACTGCGTCAATATTTTCGGGGGTGGACACCGAAATTGGTTTTGCTGGTCGCTTCACATCTTGAACGGAAAGTTTTCCTCTTTTGAATGACGCAATCCAATTTTTGACAATCGCATATGATGGACATTAATCGCCAAGTGTGTTAAGCATTTCTTCGTAAATTTGCTTGGCACTTACCCTCTTCAAATAGAAGTATTTGATGATATCGCGATACTCCAATTTATCGATTTTCATGTTTACATTTGACATGTTTTCTTTCAACTTCTTCACGTAAGATTTTACAGTGACACTATTAAAATGTCATTATTTCTTGCCATTATAACAAGATTTTGTTTTGTTCAAGGAAAGTGGCCTAGGCTAACTAGACTAGATATCAATACCCCCTCGTATTTATCGTTACCCTAGAAAAACAGAAATATTTTTACGTTATAGGTACGAGGAAACGTTTTTAGCGTTTTGCAGAATGGAGGAAAAAGAAAGAAAATAAAATTATGAAGTTATTTTTCTAACTCAATATATTTACCTGCAACTCTAATACATTTTTCAGATCTTTTAATTATCTTGTGTATGCCTTTATAAGAAAATATTTTATCTTTGTCTGAAAAATAGGCCGAAATTGCGTCCTTTTATCGCTTCTTTTAAACGCTTCGGGATTGAAGCGTAGTACTCTACAGTTATGGAAACGCCTTTAGCTTTGTAATCGATTAACAGGATTCCCTTTTGAGTCCTCAAAAAAAGTGGCCAAGAGTTTTCCAGCCGACTGTGACACATTAAACTTCTTGGGTGGTGATATGCTTCTTTTATGGAACTGTATGGAGTCTTCTTAGACTCAGGTTCATAATGATGAACCCAGGTTTCATTCTCAATAGCAATACACATGGACCTCTGTAATGAAGATAAGTATCTACACTACGATGGTCTAAAAACGAACGGAAACATTCCAGGTGCTGTTGTTCTTGAGACGGCGTGAGCATTCTCGCCGCCCATCTTGCGCTGAAGTTGGCAATGCTAAGATGATCATGAAGAATTTTAAAAATAGTTTTACCGGATACTCCAATAATTGCAACTTGTGTCTGCTTTAGCTGACCACCTTCCATTATTAATTTTTCGGCTTTTTTAATAAGTTTTGGAGTGGTCACTTCAATAAATCGCTGTGACTCGTCTTCAAGTGATTCCCTGCCTTGCTTAAAGGCACTGCCACTTACAAACCATAGTTTTCCCGAGCAAGAATCCCTGTATCTCTTTCAGTATTGAACAGACTTTCCTTGCTATCTTGAAAAATTCCTTTCGTTGAATCCTCTCTATAGAATTAACATACGTTTCATAGCAAGGATTTTATATACTGAAGCGCAACGTGATAAGTTACTGCGAGCTGTGAACAAGAGTAAAATATATGGTCATGATGGATAGATTTTATTTTTCCACTTTTACCGTGTCCTCAGGTGTTCCTCTAGGATTGAACCTTAGTACGCTATTGTTTAATGTTTGCATTAAGGATTTTCTGTCGCTGCTTAATTTTAGCGTTTTTGCCTATGCCGACAATTTAAAGATTTTTAGGAGATCTTCAACCTCTGATTGTGAAGCTTTGGATAAGAATTTAAACACTATTTACTACTGGTGTAACAACAACAAGATAAATGGCCGCGCGCCCCTTCTAGAATTTTTAATATAACACATAATTTAAGTGTTTATTTAAATATTTATTATTACTATTCATTTTATTATTATTATTCATATAAGTAGTTAAAATTTCCAAATTTCAAAAAACTGAACTCGTTTTCGTTGTCTAACGTTCTAACAACGTTAGACAACGAAAACGAGTTCAGTATTATATTATAGAATTATATTAAGGCGCAAATACGCCGCGGCCTGCATAAATCATTATAGATTGCTGGTGAATATGACCCGATATTGGCCGATAGTACACGATTCCATAAAAACATTTAGGATATTTTAGGGCGAAGTTATTTAGCGGCCAGTGTTTCAGTGCCGTCTACGGGACTATCGTACCGTGAATATGTATGTATGTAAATATGTTGTTCTTTCTTTTTCCTACTTATAAACCGTGGCACCTAGGCTATAGTTCCGAATGGTCAGCGCAGATTTAATTAACAAACTATACAAAAATGGAAAGCTTACATTTCGCTGGTTTCAAAAATGTGTGTCTTTTTATGCGAAAATGAAAGGAAAGTATTGAAATTAATTTTAAATCGCATTTTGAGGCTATATTTCCTCAGTTTCTACTAGTATTATGTTGCACAAAATTAAATGTCACCAACAATTTCTATATTAAATGATCTGCAACCGCCAAATATAAATCTTTACAAATTTGAAAGGTATCTTAATATATATTTTTGATAAATAAAGATGTACTAATTATTTACATTTTGAAATTATAGTAAGTATATATTAATCACTAGAATATATTTAATCAATTGTTGTATTAAAAATCTCGTTTCGGATATTTGTCATTTATCTATTTAAAGAAAACATTAATAAATTGTTATAACCTTATCATGTAAAGACGGCAGACTACGTGCCCACACTGTTAAATTTAATAATACACATAAGGTGTATTAGATAAAAATGTAGATTTTACAAAATTAGGGCAACTTTTTACCAATACTGAAGATCCATTGTACAGATACAAAGAGCACTTTAACTATGCAAATATAACATCGAACAATCCATCTCAGTATATAAACATATATATATATTAAATTTATTATATTATATTAAATTTGACAGTGTGGGCACATAGTCTGCCGTCTTGCTTATAAGTATAAATAAAACAGAAATAAATAGTCACTCTAATTTATTGGTTCCTTTTTATAAAAATACATAAGTAGTTTTAAAATTCAAACATATAGTATGAGTTAGTTTTGTTTTAAATGCAATTAAATACTACAGAAAACAAATGTACAATGGACAGTAAGTAATATGTTCATAGGATGGTATCTTTAATTGCATTTAAGTAAGCCCACTTGCCATTATGATCACTTTAACTTGTTTCCTTATATTGTATTTTAAACAAAATAAATATCAAAAAGTTATTATTATTAGGAAGCTCTTGACGATCATGTTCGTCAAGGCACTAACTGTTGAATGGGTGATGCAGAAAAAACAGCAACAGAAGAATGTTCTTGATATATAAATCAACATAAATAATGCATACATGTCGTTATAGCAATTATTAATTAAATTATTAAAACTTAATTAAAAAAAATAGGAATGCACATAAATTAAAAATCTGCATAACACCAACATCCCCATGCACAAAAATAATGAAATAAATAGAAATCCTGAATATTCAGCAAAATTGCTGAATGTTAAAACGATATCCCTTTTGGCAGCTGCAATAAATGCTATTGGTATGAAAATGAAGCTTAGAAATTTGAACTGTTCCAAAAACATTTACAAAAACAAAATTATTTAACTATTAAATACAGTAACTATTGAATATAGTACTGTATTCTACATACAGTAAATATCTCGAAACTTCATTATAATATCAAAACAAATTTATAAAAAACTTATCCAACTATGCTTTTGTTGCTGTTTGTTCTGCATGACCCACTCAAGAGTTAGTGCCTTGACGAACATGATCATCTTACTTTCAAGAGCTTTATAATAATAATAACTTTTTGATATTTATTTTGTTTAAAATACAATATAAGGAAATAAGTTAAAGTGATCATAATGCCAAGTGGGCTCACTTAAATGCAATTAAAGATACCATCGTATCAACATATTACTTACTGCCCATTGTACATTTGTTTTCTGTAGTATTTAATTGCATTTAAAACCAAACTAACCCACACTATATGTTTGAATTTTCAAATTACTTATGTTAATTATGTATTTTTATAAAAAGAAACCAATAAATTGGAGTGACTGTTTATTTCTGTTTTATTTATACTTATAACAATTTAATGTTTTCTTTACTAAATATATAAATGACAAGTATTCGAAACGAGATTTTTAATACAACAATTGATGATTAAATGACATTTAAGTATATTCTAGTGATTAACATATACTTACTACCATTTCAAAATGTAAATAATTAGTACATCTTTATTTCAAAATATATATTAAGATACCTTTCAAATTTGTAAAGATTTATATTTGGCGGTTGCCGATCATTAAATACAGTAATTATTGGTAACGTTTAATTTTGTGCAACATAATACTAGTGGAAACTGAGGAAATATAACCTCAAAATGCAATTTTAAAATATTAATTTCAATACTTTCCTTAAAAAGACACACATTTTTGAAACCAGCGAAACGTAAGCTTTCTATTTTTGTATATTTTGTTAATTAAATCTGCGGTGACCATTCGGAACTCTTACCGCTACCTACTTTGTGAAGTGATTTTTTATGACATTATAAAAACTATTCCGCTGTTCCAGCTCTTCGTTTTTGCAAACTTGATTTTTAAGGTAGGTGGATTTTTGTTTAAGATGAGACCTTTATTTTGGATTTTTTCCGTTTTGATTTACAATTATTATTGTTTTTGTCGTTATTGTAGGTATTAATATTTTTCAATTCCTATGTATTTATTCAACTTAAATAAATGTTATAAATGGATACTTTTTCGCGCAATTTGCCTATATGTCATTTGGTATTTGATTTCTGGTGCGCCCCTCCATACCCAAACCCCACGACACGCCACTGAATGTCGGTATAACGTAACTTTTGATTTTGGAATTAAACTAAATAAACTTTTATATTACCCAGATATATGCTAAAAATCGAAGGCAACTTTAAATTTGAAGAAAATTTTCGCCCATTAAAACGTTTTTTACTTAAAAAAAGAATAGTTGTGAGCATGTCTTAATGTAGACTATTCACTCACGAAGTTTCAATTTTTTTTAGGCAACATTTTTCATTTTACAGTTTACTATGTTCATACTCTTGGATGTTGTAAACTTGACTAATACGATTTAATAATTTATATGATTAAAATATTCATTTATATCATCTATTATTTATTTATTCAAAATTAATATAATAAACAAATATGAATCAATTCTAATATCAAAGTAAAACAGTTAACTTTATTTAAAATTTCAATAATATAAAAGATTGAACTAGTGGGCGACATCTCTGGCGAAAGCGCCGTAATATATGGAGTCAGGAATCTTTCTTATCCTTTACAGCGAACTGCTTTTATTTATAGTGCTATGTAGTCAGTGCGGCCCTCTATAGACTAACATTCTAAGTAATATTGATCGCAAATATTATTTACACGTGATTTAAACATTTTTTTTTGCTTTCTTAA
Source organism: Melolontha melolontha (assembly GCA_935421215.2). Classification (NCBI taxonomy): domain Eukaryota; kingdom Metazoa; phylum Arthropoda; class Insecta; order Coleoptera; family Scarabaeidae; genus Melolontha; species Melolontha melolontha. The sequence continues at coordinate 75,229,033 of OW285243.1, read as the reverse complement.
AAGCAAAGTAATAAGTAATTCTAATATTAATAAAAAAACATATACTAACTTGTATGTACGTTTGGTGGATGCTTTCTCTACTTGTAGTTCGTTCTTGTAAATTGTGCAGATTGTGGCTAACTTGGATAGGATCTCTGATTGCGTTACACCCCTGAAAATATAAGAAAAAAATATTAAATATGGCTTTTTTAATAGAAAGTATTAATTTAATTCTAAATTATAATATTTAATTCAGTTTTATTTAGTTTAGCGTCATTGTTGAAGATTATGAAATGGTTGTCGAAATACGTATACAGTTTAGTATTTCTCCATGGTATGTGGAGTGTTAGGTTCAAACAGAGGACCTAGCAATTGGCGTCCGATGACTTTTTGCAGTAGTTATTTCAGAACGAGCGTAAGCAGCCCTAATTATCGCAGACGACTGGTGAAAAAAGAGTGGTTAGCAATAAACGTTAAGAAAATGGCCGCATTCACAAAAAAGAGAGCGCTACAAGGCTTGCAGCAGCTATTTGTCAAGGAAGTTAAGTACCTTTCTGAGGATACTTTTTGTGAGGAACGCTCCATCGTAGAAACCACCAATAAAGTAATTACTGCCTTGGGAAGGTGTAGGCGAATGTGTGGAAGAAACTGGGAACTTAGTCCAAAGATAACTCTATGGTTATACAAAAGGGTAATTTGACTCATGAGAAGATATGGAGCAATCATATGATGACCAAAAACTAAGCAAAAACAGTTAGTAGACGGCTAAGTGGCATACAAAGTCTAGTATGTCTAAATGTGACAAGGGCCATGAGAACAACCCCTACCGCTGCGCTGGAGGCGATAGTAAATTTACGACTTCTAGATATCCATGTACAAGGAGAAGCAAGGTTAGTAGTGCAAGGCCTAATACCAATAGGCCAAGTCCACGGCCTAGAAGAACTCAAGGCAGATCCCATTACAGGGAAATTGAGCGATGCGATGTTTCAGAAATTTAATTTTGATAAGAAGGGCGAAAAAGGCCCACCCATTCAGGTGGAATCTATCTGGTGCACTGACGGCTTTAAAACAGATTAAAAAAGGTGTTGGAGACGGAATAAATGGGTTAAAAGAAAGGATGATGATCCAAGTGAACCCAAGTATAAATACAACGGTATTTCAAACATAAGTGGCGCATCGCTTCATTGCGTTGTAGAAATTAATAGATATAGTGGAAAGCAATGTTAATGGTAATGGAATCTAGACTTGTAAGGATTGTGTGCGTGTCCTGAACAAACTCAGTGATCACATGAAAGTTACATTAGCCTGGGTTCCATGACCATAGGTTTAATGAGAAGGTGGACGAATTGACTCCACAGGCTTCATCTATAGCCTTCATAGGACCGGAGCCATCCTTTGGCATTGCAAAAGCAATTATTAAGATAGACACGAAAAAGTGGGCTGAAAATAGATCTAGCGAAAGGTGGAAGGACTCTCGACGCATAGTCAGGCAAAACACTTCTTTAGGGAATATTCGTTTAAGTTTACTACGGAACTACTGAATAGAAACAGAAAGTCTGTTAAGATGATAATGGGACTATTTAACGGGGCATTGTAAATTCCACAAACATATGAATAATATGGGTTTGACAGAAGAAACTTTGAAAGAGGAAACTGAGGCAGAGGAAGAAGAAAAAGAAGTGTGGGACTCTTTCAAAGATATAGTGTACAAGCTTTTGAATAATTCTAAAGACCCTAATTATAAAACCACAACAAATGGTGGCTGCGTATAAAGCTCAAAGATTCAGGATGAGCTTAAAAGTTAATTTTTTACACTTCCCATGATACCCTCCATCTACCCACGACGTACACTAATGCCTTCATGTTACATGAGGACTTGGAGGGACCTTGTAGGTACGTCGTGATACATGAGGATCTTGGGGTACGTAGGGTACGTCGTAGATGGAGACTGGATGACATCAAAAGGGCTATAGCTGCTAGGGTCGTAGCGGAATACAGCAACCTGGTTCTCAAGAAAGTGTAAGACACACACACGTTGCCTTATGAGACTTTACAGGGCCCCTTTGGTGTTAGCAAGAGAGCTTCCGTAATGTCAAATCCGGTGTCAAAACGTGCCTAGCTCTATCGGTTTTCGGGAAAGCGCTGGAACTCGGGGATGAGTCACCGCCGACCAATGCGTCGGATTATTTCTGTAGCCACTATCGAATTGTTACCGCATTAATGCGATTTCAAAAATGCATATAGCAAACGCCAATTAAGTTGGCGCGAGGAGGGGTAAGTTCGAGCAGGATTAAAAGTAGTGGGGAGATTTGTATTTGGTTTTACATCAAATGTCAGATAATTCTAACCTCTGGGCGTTTATCACTTTATGATCCCCTAGCAAAGACATTATGTTCCGTCAAACGTCAATGACAAATGTATGCTGACAATTACTTGAGTAGTGGGGATGGACGTTTTTAAAACGGCTTCTGCGCACCCCCCACTCGCGCCAACTTAATTGGCGCTTGCTATACATATCTAATGATTGAAATATTTACAGATGTTATCTCGTAGATGACTACATGGAGGACTATTAAAACGACACGTTTTATAATTTACTTCTTACTGTTTATTTTATGTGTCTTTTAAGTTCTTAAATAGGAAAGTTTTTTCAACATAACCCATAGTAGAGAGATAGTAAACTAATAAATACAATCAATCACAATTTGTAGCGCACATGTTATAAAAGCAAAATATGCATCTATTATCACCAATAAAGTTTTTACAATTCCATTTATCTAAATAATTACTATTCAATTTAGGTTTTATGTTAAATTTTTCGTAAAGCGGACAAGGTCAGTTAGAGAGTTTTATTATCTCATTTCTTCCAGTGTAAGCATGCAATTGTATTACACAATGAAGAAATTGCACAATGCTGCATTTCAAAGTATAATACTTGCATCAATATAATGTAACGGATTCGACGTGACTTTACTCAAATAAACAACTTTCAATCAGTATGCATGAAGAGATCACAATTACTGTTAACGAAGCATTTAAGTTAAGTGCATTATAACTAGAGTGGGCCAATCCGGAGCGATATTGGTAAATATTTCATATAAAAGCCGAAAAACTCCAATAATTTATCAATTTATATATATATATATATATATATATATATATATATATATATATATATATTGATAAATCACTCAACAAATGGAAATTACCTTTATTAATAAAAACTCGTTTTCCAAAAATTAATTAGTTTTAAATTATAAAATTAAACACCATATAGATTAACCTAAAAAAAAAATTGATACCATCGTCTATACATTCAGATAGACAAAGATAATAATAAATGTTAATTTAGAGTTGACCAATCCGGAGCGATATTGGTAAATATTTCATATAAAAGCCGAAAAACTCCAATAATTTATCAATATATATATATATATATATATATATATATATATATATATATATATATATATATATATATATATATATATATATATATCCAATAATTTATCAATATATATATATATATATATATATATATATAAATTGATAAATTATTGGAGTTTTTCGGCTTTTATATGAAATATTTACCAATATCGCTCCGGATTGGTCAACTCTAAATTAACATTTATTATTATCTTTGTCTATCTGAATGTATAGACGATGGTATCAATTTTTTTTTTAGGTTAATCTATATGGTGTTTAATTTTATAATTTAAAACTAATTAATTTTTGGAAAACGAGTTTTTATTAATAAAGGTAATTTCCATTTGTTGAGTGACGCAACTATGGGTGTTCCTAGAAACGTGTCTATCCTGCGGTCCACTCAAAAATTTATTTCTTTGTAAATATTAAATTTCTACTCCGTCACTGCACCGAACGGAAAGTACAGTAATTTTAGAAATTTTATGTTATGTGTCCACAGATCATTCTCAACTTGGGGATCTTGCTTATTATGAGAGATAGAGATTTGGTTAAATGAGATCAAATACTCCAGAGATAAAGTTGTATCAACCTATACACTAGCTTTGAATTTAACGTACTTCGGGCGCTATTGCAAAAAAAAGGGAATTTTTGTTTTTTCGATTTTCTTTAATAACTCATTTATTTTTAAAGAATAACAAATTTAATTAGCACTTCATTAAGGCACGTTTTTAATAGGAATCTGGCGGTGTATTTAGATTTTTGAATACTGCTATAGTAGTTGAGCTACAATGGTAAAGTTTCATTTTCCGTTATGGGGGTCATAGTTGGCTATGCCATAAGCGAAAAGAATTCTTCTTTCCCTATTCAAAAATGTATAATTTGTTATACCTGCTACCAAAACTAATTTCGAAAATAAAAAAAAAGGACATATAGCTACATTAACAGGTCAGAGCGGCTGTGCCATTTGATAATAGAAGGTTTTGCAAATAAAGGAAGGTAGAAAACTCTATTTTAAAACAATTATTTATTAAATTAAAAACGTAGGCAGCTCAAAGAATACTTAGGTATTATTTAAAACAAAATTATAATAAGAAATTATAAAAAATGTTCAAACCATCATGTTCGAAACATAAATAGGATCTTCGAATAGTAGATTTAACAACTTTATGTAAAATACGCTTTGGAATAGCTCAACATTCGTGAACCACGCTTTCACGAAGTTCATTTACGTTATTGTAGCTGCGGGCATACACTTTGTCTTTAATGTAACCCCACAAATAGAAGTCGAGCGCGTCAGATCAGGAGATCTTGGTGACCATGCAACTGCCGGGTTAATAACCGGACATTATCCTTTAAGGAAGCATTTGTACACCATGGGCTTGGTTAGCGATCCCTGGTGTAGGAGATGTGAAAAACAGGAGGAAACTAGCCTTCATGTAATATGCACGTGTGAGGAACTGAAGGAACTCAGACAGAAATATTTCGGGGGAGATCTATTGGATCCTTCGAGTGTACTCAAACTTCCCCTGAGGAGGATAGTGGCTTTTATCGAGGACACAAGACTAACAGAGTGGAATTGAGAGATCTATTGGGGACAGTACAAAGAGCAGTGTGTTCAAGTGCCTGGACGTGGTGGCGTCCACCCCAAACAGAGAAGAAGAAGAATAAGAAGAAGAGACCATGCAACTGGTCCGATCCACCTGTTATCAAACCGCTGACTGAGGAAATTGGTTACAATTCTTGAATTATGTACTGAAGCACCGTCCTTATGAAGCCAACAATTATGAGCCTCTTGTAAAGGTAATTCGCCCAGCGAATCTTCAATATTATTTTGCAGTAAAGGCAAATAAACGTCGGACGTAAGTGTTTCATTAAAAATTATTGGACCAATTAATCGTGACCGTAGTATGCCACACTAGCCATTAAATCCAAAACGCACTTGCTGTCGAGCAGGTTTGATTACATGAGGGTTTTCTGTAGACCAAAATCGTAAATTTTGTCTATTAAATTGTTTATGAATCTAGCTTCATCGGACCATAATATTTGAGAAGAAAAATTATCATTATCATGGCATTGCCTAGTGTACCATTCACAAAATTCTCTTCGTCTTTTATTATCCCCTGGTCATAAAGATTGACATACATTGTATTTATATGGATGATATTTGCGGGAGGCCAAAATCTTATAAGCAGTAGATTTGTGAACGCCGGTGTTATGTTGAATTTCCCTAACTGATGTGTTTGGATTTTCAGCAACTGCTTGTAAAACATTAGTTTTAGTTTCATTACTTATGCGCTGCGGTTTTGTATATGGCTTAGTAAATGATCCGTTATGTATTAAATTTACCTTTAAATTTCTGTAAGGAGAAAGATGGGGTTGTCTGCGTTCTGGATACTGGTTTATGTACATTTCGGCAGCCCTCGTCGAATTTTTTTGACACAGAATATAACAGAAAAACATATCAAATTTGTCACTATTACTAAATGGCTCCATGACAGAAAAGTTATTTAATAATAATCACTAAATTTAGTATTTAAATGATACTTTATATTTTATTCTGCTAGGTATTTATTTTGCTATTCGATTTGTAACATAAACTAAATGTCAACTATAAACAAATACTAACAATGACAGATGAATCTTAGATTGTTTTATGTTTCCAAGATTTCGTATTGTTAAATGCCACAACCGCTCCAACCTGTTAATGTAACAATATGTTGTTTTTTTTTTAATTTTTGAATTTACTTTTGGTATCAGGTATAACAAATTATACATTTTTGAAAAGGGAAGGAAAAATTCTTTTCGAATGTGTCATAGCCAAGTATGACCCCCATAAGAAAAATGAAACTTGACCACTGTAGCTCAACTACTATAGCAGAATTCACAAATCTAAATACACCACCAGATTGCTATTAAAAAAGTGCCTCAAGGAAGTGCAAATTAAATTTGTCTTACTTTAAAAATAAATGAGTTATTAAAGAAAATCGAAAAAAAATTCACTTTTTTTGCTATAGCGCCCGAACTAAGTTAAATATTCAAAACTAGTGTATAGGGTTTGGTACAACTTTACCTCTAGAGTATTTGATCCTATTGAACCAAATCTCTATCTTTCATAATAAGCGAGATCCCAATGTTGAGAATGAATCTGTGGACACCCTGTATAATAATTTACCAACACGAAAATTTTTGATACCCCAGAAACTCTCTGTTTTCTTATCAGGATCCTCTATTCATTCCAAGTTTACATCATTAAAAAAGCGCCTATTTCCTTCACGAAAACCGACCGAATTAAAACGAATTTGCTATACTCGATGGACTGCCCAGGTATTTGCCTGTATTTCTGTGAAAAATGTATTTAGTGTTTCAATTCTTTTTTTTAGATGCCTTGGCAAATGTACAAAGCTCAAAATATCCAGAGGCTGCAAGTTTATTGGAATTGATTTTAAATTAATTTCACCTCTGTCTTTTTCACAACATTCTTACACTGGAACACCAAAATAAATATCTCTTACATTATTATATTTATTTACCTTTCACAATAGAAACTTGTCAAATTATATTACTATTATATTATTATTTCCTCCACACACAAGAACATTCAATTTGTTCTTGGTTGCCAGTGTGTAAACCCATCGGTTCGTGAGAACAAGATGGCTGGCATAACTATCATAATATTATGATTATTGTTGTTTATTGTTTCTTATTTCCAAGTATTTTTCCGTAACCTAACTATGCAGCTCTCCTTCATATTATTATTTATATTATTATTATTATTATTATTATTATTATTATTATTATTATTATTATTATTGTAAAGGTGCTCACTCTGTGCCCTCCTTTCACAATAGAAACTTGTCAAATTATATTACTATTATATTATTATTATTATTATTATTATTGTAAAGGTGCTCACTCTGTGCCCTCCAAAAAATTTAGATCTAGTTACGTGGCTGCATTTGCTTTAACATATTTCTGCCGCTGATTAGTTAGTTTTTCTTCTCTAGAGCTGATTTCCATTTTTACTATAGTATATCTTCATCAACATCTTTTGTTCAAATAATTAACTTGTTTTCAATATTCTTATCAACATAATTGGTTGAATGACTAGTGTAAATTCTAACTTAGGAAGCTCAACAATCAGATAACATGGTGTGGTATATTATAGGAGTGGTATAGTACTTTTACACCATTTACAGGATACGGTTCTTTATATTTTTGCCTTCGTTACTTTCACAAACAAATTATAGGTACTCTCAAATAAGTGATAGTCAATCTATCTATATAATATATAACGTGTGTTCATTTGAAAAGTCAATCTAGGTTACTTTGAAATTTTGATAGAATAAGACGCATATATATTAGTATGTGTTTGTTGTTCCGTAAACGTAAATCCAAATGACATTTGATAATGTCAATCATATTTGCTATTTATTTGTATGTATGAAACTGTCAAAATATACGACTTCGTAGGTTAAGTAGTAAATTTTAATTTACGACCTACTTCAAAATGTTCTCAGTAAATCACATGCTACTAGATTGACTTTTCAAATGAACACCCGTTAGATATTTATACAAGTGTCTGTACAAGGTCTTTACGAAAACTTACCACATATTCCTTACACCAAAATGAGCCGATTAAATGTCTTTAATCGGCTGTCGCTTACCTTGGTACAAAGTTGCTTAGATTGGGCACTAAACGACGCTGAAGTTACACTTCTGAAATCGTTTTGTAGTATAAATATAAAACGGATCACTCGATTTTTCTGAAATTTGATACGTTTACATAGTTTTATGAGACAAAAGAAAACATATCAAAATTTTGAGTAAAATCATTCCATAATCGTAGAACTTGGATTTTTTAATAATTGCGCATTTCAAATTTCTACGCCAATAGAACGAGAGGAAGGTACTCTTTGTAAGACTCGAATACTGTCATGGTTTTTGTGAAATTTGGATTTTAATAATTCAAAGTAAGAGTAAACAGAAAAACTATGTTATTAAAACATGGAAAAAATGAATGAAGGAGTCGTTGAAATTGTTGAAAATGTCTACCATTTACATGTACACACAGATTTTCACGATGAAGAAAATTAAATGTACTTCTTCATCAGCTTAACATTAACATTATTTGTTGTATCTTAAATACGTTGCCAGAGTTATTCTCCATTATCATGTCATGCAAACTGTGGACTTAAGATGTCCCCATAAAAAATATTTCATTGGCATTAAATCTGGTGAACGCGGTGGCTAATTTATAGAGGCGTTATTATCTCTACCTATTCATTTGTTTGGTAGTGTTGATTTAAGTGGTTTTGATTATTTAATTAAAAATGTTGTGGACTGGCTGAAGAAGTTATGCAAAGAGTATATTAATATAAATTATTAAAATACAAATTTAAAAAAAACATGACTGTAATCGAGTCTTACAAACAGTCTGTAGTAAATAAGTTACGCAATCTAAATTTTATATTTATCTTATTTATCTTCTCCTTCATTCATGAAATGCGCAATTATTAAAAAACCCAAGTTCCACACCTATGGAATGATGTTACTCAAAATTATGATATGGATTTTTTGATCTTATAAAACTATGTCAACGTTCCAAATTTCAGCAAAATCGTGTAGTCGTTTTATATTTATAATAAGAAAACGATTTCAGAAGTGTAACTTCAGCGCCATCTAGCGCCCAAAGTAAGCAACTTTGTAACAAGGTAAGTTGTCTTAAATCGGTTTATTTTTTGGTAAGTAATATGTACTAGTTTTTTGTAAAGACCTGTTACAGACTTGTATCTTATATAAAAATTGATTGGTGATTGTTGAAAATGCCATAGCTCGACAACCGCTTGTTCAATTTGCGTGATTTTTTATCATTGTGTTTGAAATAGTCCGCGAAGGAAAAATTGAGGAAAAATTTTAGAAAATCATTAAAAACCAACATTGGAGATTTGTATGGGCAATTCACTTCGGGCCATAACTCGCGATCGGATCGACAGATTTGATACATTTTTGGTTTGTTATATTGCTTTTGCTTTTGTCAATTGGAGTTTTTGAAAAAGTAAGGAACCTTTTTGGAAAATCATGAAAAATCGAAATTACTTTTTGAATGGGAATTTTGTATGGCAATTTCAAATAGCTCACATTTTCGACAATAATTCACGTTTGGATCGTTGGATTTTCTTATTTCTCTTAATGGTTTGTTAGTTATATAGTATTCGAAATGTTTTCAAAAGAGAAAAATTAAAAAATCACAATGAAAATCAAACTAGTCTAACGACAACAAAACCAAATATCAGAATTAATACTCGATAAAACTATTAAAACTTATATTTATCTCCAATTTCCACGAGTGCAAAAAATTATTCCGGAATCAAAACAATCGAGCATTACTTTCGCCGGCTGTCACAATCAGATTAGTGAAAACAATAATTTAACACACGTGTTTCAGCTGTCAAGTGTCAATGTCAAATGACATCTATTAGAAACAGATAAGAAACATCGCCATCTATTATCAATCGCGTTTTTTAACGGACAAACGCAACGTTCAATTTCAAAATATTAAAACAAAGACAGTTGATTTAAGGCAAAAAAACGTCTGTCGGGTCAGCTAGTACTTTAATAGTAATAGTAATAATAATAATAATTTATTTGGTCAAACAGACTAATCCAAATAGGACAACAAAATTTTTACTCTCTGTGATAATACATAAAAAGTAAATAAATTAATTCTATAAAAATATAAAGACGTCTCTAACTAATTTATTTGTGTTTCTTGACAAATACACTAATGAGTCTTGCACAAATGTAAGTTCTTGGTGTTAGAAAACACATAACATGGGATGTCTAGCAGCAATGCGTGGTCCCAGAAAAATCGCTCGCGCTAGCAGCGATGCTGAGTCGATCTTGATATTTATGAGATTCGCCACCAGTAATACGCCCTTTCTTTGTCTTCGGAGAGTTAGCATTTCCAACCCATGCCTCATGATCAAATTCCCGTAATCTATATTTTGTTCTGGATAGACACCAAGCCTGTAATTCAAGTACTTTCAAAACTTGTGGGCCGTAGATTAGGTATCAAACGGTTGACGCATATTCCAATTTATTAACGACATATGCGAAATAGAGAGATTTATGCCCGGTTTCTGAAAGCGGACAGATATCTGTCAGATATCTCTTGGATACCTGACGCATACCTAACAGATATCTTACAGGTATCTACTCGATAGGAAAACTGTTTCTGAAAACAGTGACAAATCCTTTAGTAATTTTTATATTTAAAAGTTTTCTTGCCACCTATCGTTTGGTAAACAAACTTGAAAGCAGTGTTATGGCAGTGTTCATAATATAACCCGACAGCCGAAAAACTCTTTTTCACGTAGTGTTTGGTGAGTTAAACAACATTTATTAAAATGGAGAAAGGGGAAAAAATTTCAGCGCGTTCGAAAAAGAAAAATTGTTGAATGCAGTGGAAAAATATAAACACATCATTGAAAATAAAAAAACAGATTCTGTAACGATACAGGAAAAAATGAAACCTGGGATGGGATTGCCGAGTTGTATAACAAAAGCAGTGAAACAGGGAAGAGAACTGCAAAGCAATTAAAAGAATTGTATGCCTTCCTAAAAAGAAAAACAAGGAAGAATGTTTCAAATAAATAAAACACACATAAGATGTTTTACAAGTTGCCTGACAATTAAAGAAGAATCTGTTTATTGATAGAGTATGTATATGTATTTATATTAAACAATTGTCCATTTCTTAATTGAGCTATATTTTCAGGCTGAGCAATTTAAAACTGGTGGAGGTAATTTCACACCTCAGAGCGATGAATTCGATTACAGAATAACCGCAAATTTAAAGGATCAATTTTTACCAGATGCAAATATATTCGATAGCAGTTGCCAGTTATATAGTGATGGTATATTTTTGTTATTGCATTTAGAGAATAAAAAACTATATTTAATTTCTTTTCAGTAATTGAGACAGTTGAAGTAGAATGTGATCCTAATATCACAAACAGTGTAAATAGAGAGCATGCATATACAGCTGCATGTCAAAGTACCACATCAGTACCAATGTCATCAATAGCAAGCACATCTCACACAATCACAAGAGATGAGATTCCAGAAACTAAATGTGAACCATCCACTTCAAACATAACAGCACCTACTGGTCCAATACCTGCATTAGAAGCTGCCAATGTCCTTCCTATAAGTGGTACAGCAAGGGGTCAAAAAAGAAAAGAATTGCATAGTGTAGCAAGATCGATAATCGATAGAAAAGCAACAAAAACAAAAAATGAGCTTGAACTAATAAGAAAGAAAACTAAAATATTAGATATGGAGCTACGAGTAAAGGAGCAAGAATTGGACTTGTTAATTAAAAAAAATAAAATAGCAGATTACGAACTTCGTATAAAAGCATTGGGATATGAAGTAAAAGAAACAGAATTACGAATTAAATTAAAAGACCTGAAACAGTGAAAAATATTTTGTTTTGTAATTGTTGTATTACCTTTTTTTTTGTTTTTAATATTTTTTCTTATACAATTAATGTTAATTTTTTATTTACTTCCTCTTATTTTTATTTTGTTAAATTTTGAATATACTTTTTTACTGAAATCTCGTTTTTCTTTAAATTGTATCTATAGCATGTGCATTGCTTTGTTAGGGTTTTTAGTAATTAACACAGATTAAAGAAAGAACAGGAAAATGAAATCATATTTATTACAAAGTATTCACAAATATATACACTTATCCACTACAGCGAATTATTACATAAAATGATTATTAATTAATGCTCTTCTTGCTTCAAAACCATCATTTCCTTCTAATGCAGGTGCGGCACCAACCTCTTGCAGCATTTCCTCAAATGGAAATTCATGAATAGGTATGGCGTTGCCTTCATCAATAGCAATGTTATGTAGAACTGCTGCAGCCACAATTGCTATCAATGTGGTGGCCTTTGCAGTTCGCATACCTATTGCTAAAGCAGGAAATCTTTTTTTCCACACCTCAAAACATCTTTCAATGCAGTTTCGGGTCCGTATTTGGGCATAGTTGTATTGGACTTCTCCATCATTTCTTGGATTTAAAATGGGTGTCATTAAATATCTTTTGCGTGGATATGCACTATCTCCAAGTAATGAACTATGCTGTATTTCCTGCTCCATTTTAATTTTACATTGAGATGCATTAAAAATTGAACTGTCATGTGTCGAACCTGGCCAACGGGCATCAATACTTTGGATTCTTAACTGTGGGGTACAAACAACTTGTACATTGTATGAAAAGTATCCCTTTCTATTGCGATACCGTTCAGCATTTTCACCTCCAGGTGACTGGATTTTAATATGGGTTCCATCAACACATCCGATAACATTTGGAAAACCATACATAGCAGAAAACTGTGTTTTCATTTCAGCAATTTGTTCTGGTGTGTTTGGCATTACAATGTAATTTGCAGAGAGTCTTGCTATAGCACTTAGCACTTTTTTTTAAATTCTGCACACTGTTGATTTGTGAATTCTTATAACATCACCTATTACATTCTGAAATGTTCCAGTAGCCAAGAAACGTAGTGTCAATAACAATTGGTTTAACGCAGTTAAACTCTTATTCCGTTGCGTTATCGGACTAATATTTGGTCCAATTATGTCCAATAAATTCACTACAGATTCCTTGGTGAGTCGAAAGCGTTGGTGAAATTCATCATCACTAAAACTTTCAAAGAGATTTGTTCTCTCGCGAAATATCCTTTGTTGAGGCATTATATTTATATACATTTCTAATTCTTCTTCACCAGAGGAAGAGGTTGATTCATCATATATCTCTATTTCCATTGCTCAGAATATAGTGTAATACAGTTATTTAAAAATAAGATATCCGCAAACGTTTATACTTTGATGTTTTTATGTAACTGTGAATTATGAAGTTCGTCCGAATTACTCATTTGTCATACAATCCACCTCCACTTTCCCTTATCAAGAACTGTCCGGTAACCCGTCGATTTTGAGCCGATAACCTTGTAGAAAAGATATCTGCTATGACGTCACTAACACGCCTTTCAGAAACACATATATTCTTAACAGGCAGGTATCTGCCCGGTAAGTACTTAACTGGCGTTTCAGAAACCGGGCATTAATGGTACCGACATTAGTTAAATTTAGGGACATTCTAATAATAAAACACCTAATTAATTTGGAGATTGTTGCTAAATCTATAAAAGTTAATAAAAAATAAACCGATAGGTAGTTTTTAATGCTTGATATAATTTCGGCTATTTCCTCATATTTCTATAACCTATCATTTGAGTTAGCTTATTATTACTATTTCTGGATATGATCTGCGTTACAGACTCCGTTAGAAATGAAACAGATATGCATTACATACATATATATCTGTACACATGTACATACACCTCGTCTATTCCAACGCTTACTTCAGCCAAAGACACGTGTTTCTGTCTCAATAGACTTCGTCAGTTTGGCTAGTTAAGTAAAGTTTGATGGATCCCTCATAGGTACAGCAAATTTTGTCCTATCAGGTGGCACCAGATAATCTGATGACATCCGACCGACAAAAGAGACTGCACAAAAATGCGTGTACAGATGTGTATAATGCATGTCTATTGTCTGTAGTTATGTACTCAAATTTCTTTGGTATACAGACTCCGTACTTATTTCTCTTCCCCACCGACTTTTCGACAGGACAAGAAATATTATTATATTATTAATACGTCGGTGTTATAGTGATTTACTTTATTCGTGTAAAATGAGTGTTTTAAGCGTAATAGATATTTCTACCGCTGAGGATGATAACATGTGTAACGGTTTGATATTATGACATGCTGTATATACTTGAAAAATTAATATTATACATGTTAGGAATATCCAAATTTCGAATTTAACAGATATATATTAAGTGAAGTTTTGTTTTAAAATTAAGAATTTTTAAATTTGTAACTAATCTTATAACATTTTAGATGTAAATGGGATTTAAGTAAAACACTTATACTAATTTCCAGTATATATTACACTTTATTACATGTATTAATAAATTGACGACATGTTTCGCTACGATGTAGCTTCTTCAGATCTTATATTACTACTGAACACGCTCTTCACAAATGTGTGGCTTTTTTCTAAACTATTTCAATGGGTTGCACTTGTCTACATTAGAATCGTCTCTTACCGATATATCGTCTAAAGTTATTGTTATCTTAATATTTGATGAAACCAGTTTAAAAGTGGGGAATTATTAAGGTCTAATTGGTCATTTAACAATATATCTGCATATTTAAGTTTATTTATTTCTAAGGATTTCAGTAAATTTAACTTTAATCCTTTTTGTTGTGACTGTAAAATTTCAAAATCTGTATTGAAACTATGATTATTTTCCAACAAATAAAGTGCATAATTGGAATCTGTCTTTTTGTTAATAAAACTTTTAAAATGTTCCTGTATTCTTTTCTCAAAGCTCCTACCAGTTTGGCCTATGTATGTTTTAAGGCACTCTTTACATGTTAGTTTGTATACTCCGGATTTATTACTTTTGCTTGTCTTGGATTTATTATTTTTTATGAATTTCCCTAAAGAATTATTAGTTTTATAAGCTACATTTATATCTGTTTTTCGTAAAACTTTTCCTATTTTTTCACTTATCGGTCCTATGTATGTTACTAATTTATAATTGCTTGGTTTATCTTTTATTATTGGGTACACATTTTCTATTGCTTTCCTATATTTCTTTTTAGATACCGCTGAGAATGATAGCGTAGTTATTGAAAAACGCATCCAGGCTTAAAAATTCCATTGTAATAAGGGTTTATTTATTAGCTTTTACTGCAAATTCTACATGTTTATATATGACATTTATCAGTGTATCATTTATTAATGAAACACATAAATACAGAACTTTATTTTAAATCTCCCCTTGTAATTGCTAATTCAAACGTAAATCTGTTGTACAAACCGTTATTAAACGTTTTAAATTTTAATCAGATTTATTTTCAAATTATGTAAAACTCTCTAGTTTATTCAATTCAAATAAAGTGGAAGATGATATTATTCATGCGTAACTATAATTTGAAGTTTTTAATCTGCATTCTGTTTTCCTCCAACAATCCTGAATACCCTATTACTTTTAACAGACAGGCGTACCACAATGGTTGAATGCCATGACTGGCTTCTAGTGTGAGGCGATAAAACGAGTTACTTATTCTACACCCAGATTAAAACAGTAAAGATAATGATGTAGCTTTAACGCCGTGACATAAAATTATTACTTCGTCGTAGAATGAATTATTTATTAAATTAATGTACGGATTAGGAGGACGATAATGTGGATTATGAAATCTTGGTAATACGAGGACTATTCAAAAAATTGCAAAAAATATATAGAACGTATGTTTGATGAATTATTGTTGAAGAATAAATTTTCTATTGTCTGGAAATGATCTCGGATCACTATCCAAGATCATGTCTGTCTTTAAATCTGGTGATAGGATGAGATTAGAAATAGTCGTGTATTTGACTTTTCTAAATCTTTCAAATAAATGTTGTTTGAGCTCATGCTCAAATTGAGCTTGCGCAACATGGATGTTTTGAGGGAACGTCAACAGTTACAAGCTTATCTGCATTTATCTATCTCGTTTTAGTGGCTTTGGATAACCGTCATCAAGTTGACAAAATTTACACTGATTTTTCAAAAGTCTTTGATCGAGTACAGCATTGCATGATCAGCTAAACTATGTAAATATTTTGGCTTCGCGTCTCAATCTTGTTGGCTCGCTTTTCATTTATACTGAATCTATGAAGTATCTGATTTGCTTCCGCCCAATCGTAAACTAA
Organism: Melolontha melolontha; assembly: GCA_935421215.2. Lineage (NCBI taxonomy): Eukaryota > Metazoa > Arthropoda > Insecta > Coleoptera > Scarabaeidae > Melolontha > Melolontha melolontha. Next base: position 75,212,780 of record OW285243.1, on the reverse strand, counting down.
GGTTCGTAATTCGTTACAAGTAATGCCAAATAGACGTTTTTCTAACAGTCTAATATGCTTAACAAATAGCCGTTCTTGTTCCACCGTAAATGAAGCGGAAAATCTTCCTAGTCCTTTAGAATGACTTTTAATTTTCGTATTTACATTCATTTGCATGCTTTCAACCATCCCATTTCTCCATTTTTAATATCAGTTATGGCATTTTCCATGGCGTTTGCATCCAGCGCTTGTCTATTGGTTTTTCTGATATACTTGCCAACCATCTCCGTAATAGATTAAAATACTTTGATTTAACACTTTTAAATCTGTTACGTGTCTGGCAGGTATAATGGCATAGATACATTCGGTCTAAAACGGCATATCTGTGCCTTTTTAGACTATGTCTAAGTATGCTATTTTAGGCAAGTAGACATAGTTACATATAGCCTACACATTTTACTAATTTTTAAATGAATTTAGTAATTGTATTTGCTATATTTTATAATCTGATGTGTTTATTTAACGACTTTACGACTTTATTTAACGATCTATTGAATTTATTTTAAACCCATCCACATTAGAATTATTTCAAGCTAAATATGGAAGTTATAAAAACCATCAAAACAGTTTCTGACGCTTGCACATAAAATGAACGTCGCTGTTATACTCGCATGTGACAGATGGCATTGTAATACACTATTTTGCGTAAGTTTTCGGTTTCCAATTGGACCGTATAATTCATGCCGTTTCATCCCAATATGCCAATTTAGGCCAGTTTCCCCTGTTACACTTCGTATATATAGAATATTATAATTTAATTTTAAATAATAAAATATTAAACTTCACTTAGATATTTTTCTATAAATTCGTTTGCAAAGAGAAAGGCTTTCTTTTGTTTTCGCTCTAGCCGATAGACCCTTAGACATCTATCTGCTTTGAACGGTCAAGTAATCATCTAACGGTCGTTTGAATTTTATTTTACATTTCGTTTTTAAAGTTCAATTATTAATTTAATTACGTACGTCTTCTATAATATATTGTCTCGCATATCATTTGAAAGCTTGTCTCACAAAGGATATTTTAATGATATTTATGCCATCGATATCACGACCTCTTAGCTCGCCCTTTTGTTTAATTTACTAGTCAAGACATCGACAACATCGATACCCTCTCTCAACTTAGGGCAATAAACAAACCTTTTTTCTAAACCAGTGTTACACTTCGGCACAAATCGGTGTTCTGCTTAGAACCTTCGTAAGATACATATATTACTTCACGTGCTCTCCAGCATGGTCTCCATCGGTCTAAGCATCGCTCTCCATACTTGTCCAAGTATATGTTCGCACACCTCGTGGCCGACCATCTTCGCAACTCAAAGATAACTCTGTATTGTTAGATATAGGGATTATTTTATATTAATCACAATTAATTCACATTTAATTTACGGCCTATTTTAACATTCTCTTCAGTAATTTTCGTGTGTTAATTTTCAATTACTTATTTACCGCTTCTTGTGTATATTGCTTTTATTTAATTACTTTAAAATATATCAACGTTCTATTTCTTTCTTGTAAATAATAAATATAAACTTAAATGACAACTTTGTTGTGTTTTATTTAGTTAGTAAGTTGTAATTAGAGAATACAATCCCGGAATCCCGAATCCAGGGATCTCGGGATCCCGGCCGGGTTTTGATCCCGTAAATCCCGGGACTGTACTTGGCTAATCTCGGGATTTTCGGGATTGCCAGTTTGCATTCCGTAATCCGTTGCGCCTTGACAATGACTAGATTATATTAAGGGTACTTATTACATAAAGACAAAAAATCAACCTTTGGCGGAAGAATTTGTTCAACATGAAAAAAAACAGTTAGCGTGGAGTTATTTTTTAGTTACTAAGACAGGAATAGTGCTAAATGTAGCGATGCCCTGCCATTCTCAAGACTTCGGGTGGATCGACTAAGGGATTACATACAAATTTTTCATCAAAACATAACATTAAGATTTTAGCTGACCTTAGTCGTTTAACAGCTTCAACAAGTCAAGATTCTGAAAATCTGAACACAGCACCGCCGCTAAACGAAAGTTAGAAGATTATTTTACTAAAAGTGCCGACGATAGTCTGGATGATGTTTTGGCAACAATGATTACATTAGATGGATTTCCATTCACTGTATTCATAACTTCAGACGATTTGAGAAAATTGCTCTTAGCGAAATACACGGATTTACCAAAATCAGCCGTCACAATTCGAAAGCGTGTTATGAATTACAGTGAAAAAATCAGAAAGCAAGGAACTGCAGAATTAAAACATTTGAAAAGTGCAGGTGAAAGATTTAGTGAGTGGACATCAACGTCCAATAAACGACTCATGGCTGTAAACGTCCATTCACATAAAAAAATTTGGAGCTTAGGACTCGTTGGTATTCATGGGTGTATGACGGTTGAAAATTGTCTTCGTATATTGAAAGAGCATCTAAGTAAATTTGATATTTCCCTGGAAACTGATATTGTGGCTACTCTAACCGATGGACCGAACGATATGATAAAGGTGGGACAGCTTGTTTGCACTGAATAACAACTGTGTCTCGCACATGGTATCCATTTGGCCGCCTGTGATGTGCTTTATAAAACAAAGAATTATTTTCAGGACAGGCAAGACAGCCCTACCTCAGATTCAGATGATACTATAAATGAACCAGCTGTGACTGCTGATTATATGAACGATAGCGATGATGATGACAATTTAGAAGACTTAGACTGTCCAGAATCAGGTTTAATCTTAATGTCACAAAATGAACTTGCGCGAGAACACATACCAGAGTTAACGAAAGATGAAAATATTAATGAGCTGATAAAGCAAATCCGCAAAGTTGTAGTGTATTTCAAAAGATCACCATTGAAAAATGAAACAGTAATTCAAAAATATGTGAAGATTGAACATGAAAAGGAGCTGTCACTTCTTTTGGACAGTAAAATCAGGTGGAATAGTCTTTTAACCATGCTGGAACGATTTTCTCTTTTAAAAACCTGCATTCAAAAAGCTCTTATAGAACTCAATCATCCAATCCGTTTAGAAGATGCTGATTTTGACTTGGTAAATAAAATTGCTGATCTGCTGACCTCAATTAAATTAACAGTAGAAGCAATCTGTCGATGAGATGCTAATTTATGCACAGCTGATGCCATTTTGAAATTTTTTATAAAACAATTGTCTAGCAAAGACTCAGCATTCGCCAATAAAATTAAAACATCCTTAGTGGAACGACGAAATGATGATTTAACTGGTGTGTTGAATTATTTACAAAATCCACGAAAAGATGATGAAAATCAGTTATTATCGGATTTGGAATGGCTTGACTTATTTCCAGTTCCTACACAGGCTGTAGTGAGTAGTAAAGAGTATGTATTGTTTAAAGACTAAATAGTCGAGATGACACGGAAGAGGAATAAAGGTCAGGATGTTGGGATTCCACGAGCATGGAATCCCCAGATCCTGAAGTATAAAATGAATCGGGGTTGGTAAATAGTATTAGACGCGAAATGAGCCCGTTCGAAAATGGAGGAGTTCATAGATATCACTTAGAATTAGCATATAAATATCTATTGCCTATACCTCCAATCAGTATAGAACCTGAGTGAGCGTTTTCAGCTGCTCCTTATGTTAGCAATAAACTACGAAGCAGGCTTGGAAGTCAAATATTGGATGCTTTGATATTTCTGCGATTGTATTAACAATATTAATAAATCATTTTTAAGAAATTATTTAAGTTTTTTTTCATTTGAGCCCACATAGTCTAATTCCTGGGTTTAATCCTGGGATCCCGGGATTACGCTTCAAAAATCCCGTAACCCCGGGATTGAAAAACATGCTCCGAATTGTATTCTCTAGTTGTAATATATTTAATTTAAGCATTATTATACACGTCTTGGACCTTTGATGATACCTCAACAGCACCACAATTATTTATATTAATAATCTCCATTATTGTTAGCAACCATAGCCAGTCAGAGCGCTTGTTAGTAATACCATAATAATGATTCTATAACAAGATGAAACAAGTATCTGCATGTCTGAAACGATGCTTGAAATTGTATTGTGTTCTCGACGCCCGATATTTAATAATATTTTTATATTGTTTAAAAATATTTTTGTTTTATCCAAAATATAGTAAAATTTTACCTACTCAAGTATTGTTCAAATAATTTTGTTATATTCTGATATCGTCTCAATTTGATTATTAAAACTGAAAATAATTTCAAAGGTTTTGCAAAACGTTCCAAATATATACAGAGAAAATTATTCAGAGATGTAATTAAACGTTGTAAATGATAGAACTAAATTCATTTATCATTTATCAGCAATTAACTCTTGTCTTTGTGTCAGCAGTAGCTAGGCGAATGTACGTGTATTGATAATTCACAGCGACTAAAATTCACATGAAGATAAAATATCTGCCATTGCGCAACTCATGATGAAACTATAAAACGACAATTCCAGGGATGCTATCTATAAATGAATAATAATCGTTTCATTGTTAGCCAGTTTTGGTAAATTGACTTCGAGATTAATCTATAAATTAACCAGTACAAAATAGCGACCGACTAGATCGTCGGTATTATTTGCACAATAAACACAAACACACATACATAGGCAAACATTTCTATCCTAATATCTGCAATCATGAAAATATGTACATAAGCTTTTGGACGTCAATCAAATTAATGGAGTGTGTAAACGTATATAATAGGCAAAAAATTAGTCGATCGTATTGAAAAAATTAAATTATCAAATTCAATGCAATTTTGTGGAAAATTAAATTACAATATCGTATTATGCTTTACCAGTAATGTAATGATTTTTTGGTGAAATTGTACCAGATTCAAACGCGGTAAGAGAGAACATTTACATGCATCCTTCTTTTTATACAGAAATACGAGGACATATTAATATATAAGATCTCCAACGCTATAAAATTAGAATATGATACACAAGAGAACAAGATAATAAAACCAGTCTCAAAATAAGTAAATTTATTGAACTACCAATTGCACAAGAAGATGTAAAATACACTGTATTTAGTGTACTTTGTGATGCTTAATTCAAATCTTCCGCTAGAGAAATTCCAGCACGTCTAGTCTTATAGTTACAGCAAGATGGCGCCACTGAGGTTTAGTAATGATTCCGCCTTCACTATTATTGTTTATCTGTGAAGGTATCGTGCAGACGTGTTGATTTCATTGATTATTTTACACATACAAATATAAACCAATCAGATTCGCGAAGCAACTCGAAATTACAGCGGTAATTTATCGATAATTTTCATAGTAGAATAATTAGGCGTTGTTATGGAAATGCGGTTAATAAGGATAGACATTTCTAAAGTTCTGTCAAAAAAACCGGTTTCATTGTCACAAAACAATGCTGAGATTTGGGGAAGAATCAGTTGTAAACATTGATCAAATAGTAAAACAAGCTGATCCGGCTAATACGAAAAAGAGTAAGGCGTCAATTTGGCGACAATTTTGTGAGTTTTGTGATGCGAAAAACTACGGCATCGAACAAAATGTTACAGAAGAGGAACTTACAGATATTCTGAAAGACTGGGCCTTCAATATGAGGAAGGTGAATGGGGAAGAATATAAAGGTGTTGTTCAAACGATGTGGAATGTCACGGCAAAATTGCTACAAGAGAAGTTTAATAACGAATATAACAGAAAAATTGATCCTTTTCAGAGCATCGTATTTAAAGCAACCCGCGACGCAAGGAAAGCCAAAAGGAGAATTCTTCAAGCGATACCTGGTAAACGGAAAATGAGTTCTGCAGCTTTACAGAAAAACGAATATGAAAAAATGATAAATGTTTGGGATGAAGAAAATCCAGATGAACTACAAAAGAAAGTTTACCTGATAGTGTCGATTGAATTGGCATGGCGAGGAGGAGAAGGCGCGGCATGTTTGATTCACTACTTCCGAGAAGAAATGAACGTATACAATACACTGACTGGAAGAATAGAGTACAATTCCATATTCACGAAAACTACCCAAGGTGGAGCACAAAAATGTGCTGACAGTAAATGGTTGATTCCCAACAAAGTAAAACCAAGTAATTGTCCAGTCAGACTTTTTAAAAAACTCATTTCAAAGAGGACAGAAAACGCTCGTATAAAAAGTGATAGACTCTTTTTAACTGTCAATCCAGCGTGGAATAAGAAAAAAGGTAGCTGGTATAAAAATATGCCTATTGGAAGAAATGAAATTTTGAAATGGTTTAAGAAAAGTGCTGAACTCGCTGGTTTCAACACAGAAAACCAAAAAATAAGTAACCATTCCAGTCGCGCGACAGCTGTCTCAAATTTAGCAAAAGCTGGTGTAAATGAGCAACAATTAATTAAAATTTCTGGCCATAGTAGTTCGCATTCTATTAAGCCGTATCTACAACTAGATAAAGAACACCATGAAACTATTATTAATCAAATGCGAGGAAATAGTTACAACAGTGCAAATATTGATTCAAGCACATCCAATAAAAAACAGAATGTATATAACAATTGTACCTTTCAGTGTACTAATTTATACATGAATTAATAAATAAAGAGTTTAGATAAATTTCATTTTGTATTACGTAAAATAATCTAATCAAATACCATACGAGCTTTGAATTAAAATCGATAATTTCACTCATACTTCCTGCATAACGACTTCGACTCGTGTCAATTTGACAATTAAACCACTCCAGCCCTACGGGCTGTCGTGATTTAAATGCTTGTCAAACTGACACTCGTCTTCGTCGCTATGCAACAAGCATTCGTTAAATTATCGATTAATTCAAAGCTCTTATGATATTACTACAGATAATATCGCATAAAAATGTCGAGCCGAATGTGTCAAACAATTTTTGCTATGTAAGTGGCAATATATTTTTGGAGCAATATATTTACATTATTTTGGTATCACGGTCGGTAGCCAGCATAAAAAATAGGCACCGCACTTGTTTTGCAATAGCTGCAGAGCTATTTTACACAAATGGGCAAGTGAAGAAAAAGTTTATTTGTCTTATAGTATATCAATGCTTTGGAGGGAGCCTGCAATCCTAGATGACGATTCCTATTTTTGCGTGACAAATGTCAATGGAATTAATGCAATTTACATATCTCCAAGAACAATACGCCAAGAATTTTAATGCTCTTGCAGTGTTCTATTGGTAATCTATATATGCTATAAATAAGCAGAATAATATTCCGATTCATTCCAAAAACCGTAGCTTTACACTTCCCAACCTTCAATGATAAATAATTTTCCTCACTTCATTGACAAATGGGTTCAAGATAAGATTGTAATGCATCGCAGTGGTTCACACTATCCGTTCGTTGATTAATTTTTAAATAATCTCTGTAAAGCAAGTACAAAAAATATAAAACCTTTATATTCTGTTGTTCAGTTTAACATAGTCTCCTCTTAAACTAATACACTTAATACAGTGATCCTGCAACACCTTTAACACTTCTAAAGAAAAAGATTCTTCTTCGTCTGCAAACCAGCCCCTCCACTTCTATTACCTCTTCGTTACACAAAAATTCACGCCTTTTTAAACTTTTTTTGATCGAAGGAACAGACAACAGTCTTAGGGGGCTAAGTCTGGAGAATAGGGCGGATGTTCCAGTAATTTGAATCCTAGATCCAGAATTGTATTAATTGTATTGCGCGATTTGTGTGCAGAGGCATTGTCATGCAAAAACAACACACCTTTCGCTAGCATGCTACGTCTTGTTTCCTTAATTTTCTCTCTCAGGGTGGTGAGTAATTTAGAATAAGAATCGTCAGTGATGTCTGACCCTTTTTTAGGTAATCGATCATAATTATTCCACGAATATTCCAAAAACTAAAGCAAAAACTTTTTCAGCGGATTTTTGAAGTCGAAACTTCTTAGGCCTTGGAGAACCATGATACTTGCACTCCATCGATTGCTGTTTTGTTTCTGGGTCATAAAAATGGACCCATGTTTCATCCATAGTCACAAGACAATTTGCAAACTCTGGATCTCGTTCATAACGGGCACGGATTGACCATGAAGCTTTCACTCTTGCTCGCTTGTGTTCGGCGTTCAAGCATTTAGGAATTCATTTTGCAGAATTTTTTTTCATATTTAAATCGACGTGAATTATATGATGGACGCATTCATATTAAATCTTTAGTGCCTCAGCTATAGGTTTTAGCGCAATTCGACAGTCTGATAATAACATGTGATGAACTGCGTCAATATTTTCAGGGGTGAACACCGCAATTGCTCTTCTCGGTCGCTTCTTATTTTCAACGGAAAGTTTTTCTCTTTTGAAAGAAGCAATTCAACTTTTGACAGTTGCATATGATGGGCGTTGATCGCCAAGTGTGTTAAGCATATCTTCGTAAATTTACTTACCAGTTAACCTCTTCAAATACAAATATTCGATGATGCCTCGATACTCCAATTTATCGATTTTCACATTTGCATTCGACATGCTTTCTTTCACAATTTACTGCACAGCAATATTTCAACTTCTTGACGTAAGATTTTACAAAGACACTTCTAAAATGTCATTACTTCTTGTCATTGTAACAAGATTTTGTTTTGTTCAAGAAAGCTGGCCTAGGCTAACTAGATATCAATACGGCCTTGTATTTTGCGAGTGCGTATATTTTGAGTGGAATTCAAATGCATTAAATCAATTATTGCGTTACTAAAATAGTAAATAAAATGTATATAGTTATATAACAAGGTTTTAAAATATGGATGAATGCAAGGAATTTACGACGGGCTATTAAACTATTCTAAAAAGTGGCATGATAGAATTTGCTAATAATAAAATAATGACGTTCATACTCATATGTACAGCTGATGAATGGCCTAAATGATTTAAAACTATTCTTGGATGTTAAAATTAAATATAAAATAAATAAATATTGAAATATAATGAATTCTGCTTCAGCAGATTCTATTATTAATTAAAATGGCCGTGAAAGTCTCTATGGAATGCATAACATAACCAATTTTAAAGATGCTGTAAAGTATCAAAACGTAACACCTATAATTTTAATAAAATTTTTATTCCAAAAGAAAAAATTAGCCGTCACGGGACGCCTGGCAGATGTGAAATATCGAAATCGATTGTTATTTAAAGAAGGGAATATAAAATAAAGTAAATAAATTATAATTTAATATTGCAATCCCTAAAATACGTTTAAAGTTACGTGGAATGTCATTGTTGACAACTGAATATCAAATGTTAACATTGACATATATGTATGCATGTATGTACAGTATGGCCATAAAGTTTGGAACCAAGCTTATAACCGCATTATTTTACATTTTTAGGAAAAACGCTCGGACAGGTAAATTTTCCTTTTTAAAACTCCATCTTTTGACATACAATTTTTTTCTATGACGTCATTGGTTTTCGAGTGGTGACGTTATCAACACTTTCTTTAAATGGCAACCATATTATTTTTTTCTCGTTTTTGGTAGATCTTTATATCCACCAAATAGTGATATAAAACAATTGGTATGTTGCATCACAATTTCTTTGAAAAAATAAAAAATTTAATTTTTATACAAAATTAAAATTAAATTAAAAAAATACATCTGAACTTAAATTTATTGTAACAGTTAACGTAAATTTTCAGAATGGACCCCCACCAACCAACTGACACTGTCCCAGCCGAGTGTAAACACTTCGTATACTCGCCTCAATTATGTCTGGGGCTATTTGTTAAGTTCTACGCGAATTCGTTCTTTTAAATCTTCTAAATTGTTCGGTTTGTTAAAATACACTTTCGATTTAAAATAACCCCACAAAAAAAAGTCTAACGGAGTCAGGTCAGGAGAACGAGGTGGCCATTCTATGGCGCTTCTCCGTCCAATCCATTTATTGGGAAATATTTCGTCTAGATAGTGTCGAACCTCTACACCATAATGGGGAGGCGCCCCATCTTGTTGAAACCAAATATTTGGATGGGGTACATCACCATCCTCGTGATTTGGGAAAATAACAGCGAGCGCTGGAACCAGTTCAAATCTTAAAAATTCTAAATATTGCACAGCAGTCAAATTTCCTTCAAAAAAATATGGTCCTAAAATGCGTCGTCCAATCATTCCAACCCATACGTTAACTTTTCCTCTGCGCTGAGTATGACACGCTTGAGTCCAATGCGGATTGTTCTGCGACCAATATCTGCAATTATGGCGGTGAACAGATCCATTTAGGTAGAACATAGCTTCATCTGAGAAGACGATGTTTTCCAAGAAATTTGGATTTTGGTCACAACGTAACATTACGTCTTCACAGAACTGCAGTCGACGATCTTCGTCATCCTAATGTAATTCCTGTACAAGTTGAACTTTGTAAGGACGATAGTGTTCTTTTTTAAATAAGTTGACGACAAATGAGTGAGCCACCTGATTGGCTAACGCAAGTTCTCTGGTGGAAACATGATGCCTTTCTTCTGCTTCTAGAAGCACATTTCACATCTTCCCCTACTTGAGGTCTACCTTGCCGTTGTCGATCTTTTACGGATCCAGTTTCGGTAAACTTTCCAACGAGTTTTGTCACCGTAGACCTGATAATTGGAGGTCTATCAGGGTGTTCATGGTTAAACAAATCGCATGCTTCTGCATGCGTTCTTTGTCTGTCCCCATACCCAACCATAATTAAAATTTCGATTCTTTCTCGCTCAGATAAATGTGCCATTTTTTATAATAGCGAAAATGAACAATTTTTACGCAATATCTCAAAAATTTGACGTCAAAAATAGAAGTAAATAATTCAACAATGTTGTCGCCATAGAAACAATTTCAAACTAAAATTTTTGTACATAGATTGTATAAAAAGAAGCAAGAATGTCATAAAGAAACATCTTGCAAAAAAGTGCGTGTTTTTGTTTTTGTAAATTTTTTGCATAGTAACATGTGCTTTTGACGATCCGGTTTGTTCAAGAAGAATATTTAAGTCCTCACACAAGACAGAAGTGTGAAAAAAACTTACATATTTCAGTAAATTTAGTAAGCTTAATTGTTTTTGAAATCTTCAATTTTTGGGCGATAATTTTAATTAAGAAATGGTCTGCCACATCATGTCAATTTTTTAAATAAATTAAACTTCTTTGGCCCTTTTTTGTGAAACTATTTAATGTTAAATAAGATTTTTTAATAAGTAATTGGCCGATTGGGAAGACGAATTTCTTTTGACCTGGAGCGAATAACGCAAATTACTATTGATCGCAAAGCATTTACACTCGGCTGGGACAGTGTCAGTTGGTTGGTGGGGTCCATTTTGAAAATTTACGTTAACTGTTACGATAAATTTAAGTTCAGATTTTTTTTTAATTTAATTTTAATTTTGTACAAAAATAAAATTTTCATATTTTTTTCCAAATTTATATCATTTTTTCAAAAAAATTGTGATGCAATATACCAATTGTTTTATATCACTATTTGGTGGATATAAAGATCTACCAAAAACGAGAAAAAAATAATATGGTTGCCATTTAAAGAAAGTGTTGATAACGTCATCACTCGAAAACCAATGACGCCATAGAAAAAAATTGTATGTCAAAAGATGGCGTTTTAAAAAAGAAAATTTACCTGTCCGAGCGTTTTTCCTAAAAATGTAAAATAATGCGGTTATAAGCTTGGTTCCAAACTTTATGACCACACTGTAGATAAATACTTAAGCCAAGCGGATAAAGAAAGAAAGAAAATATTTATATATATATTAATTCTTATATTGTAACTAAAAGGTGGTATTCGTTGGAATGCCAAATTTTTACATTAAGAGTTAGTTTTCACAGATTCAAATCATTGCCACTGTTACTTTTTATCATTTTCTCATAACTCTCATAAGTTAAGTGGGTGTAAATTGTCTATATTTTGTTTAGTCTATAGCGTTTGACTGCATACTAATATTTTGTATTATATTTAATTATGACTGTATTGCTTGAGTTCAATGAAGAAGATTTAAATAAAACTTCATCTCTAAAAATCGTTGCTGTTTTTTTATTTTCCAACTTAAAGTATAATTATAAATAATATATCTAAATTTAGATTATTTGTAATTATACACTTCCGTAATTTAATCAACATAATTTATACATATTTAACAGAGATCTGGTGTTATGAGATTTTAGGCTTAAAACAATAGAATTAACACATTAACACATTAACACAAGTCGACCCTAAAGGCCATATTTCCGTTCTTATTGAAAGAATGTGTAACATACAAGAACACTAATAAACGTCAATGAACTAAGGTTATTATCTAGATGCCAGTTGACTTTATTTTACACCATCTGGAAGCGCCAAATTGTTACCAGCTAGTGAACAGCGTTGATTTGGTGCTGCGGGCTAGATGTAGCTAAGTGGCTTATAAGGACTAGCATGTCTAAGTGTCACAAATGCCATGGCGGACAACTTTTATAACAGCGCTAGAGATTATGCTAAATCTACCACCTCTAGATATTCATATACAAGGAGAAGCAAGACCAGTTGCCTATAGACTAATGCAAGACCAAATACCTATAAACCAAGTTCACGGCATTGACACCATAAGCTGAATTCTAAGCAGATTTCATTACAGAGAAATCGAGTGATGCTATGATTCAAGTGAGCCTAAATAGATATAGTGCGGTATTGCAAGCAGAAGTGGCCGCATAGCATCATTACATTGACGAAATTAACAGATTCTTCTCCGACAATCAGGCAATGTTAGAAGCACTGGATTCAGTACGGGTTAAATCTAAACTTGTATGAGATTGTGTGCGTACCTTGAACGAGCTCAATGATCACAAGAATGTAACATTTGCTTCGGCCCCAGTGCATGAAGGCTTTAGGTACAGTAGACCTACTGAACAGAGACAGAAAGTCTGTTAAGATGGCAGTAGGCATATTAACAGGGCATTCTAAGCTCAATGAATTTAGGAATAATATGGGCTTTATAGAAGAAGCGGTATATAGATTCTGACCAGAGCTTGATTACATGACGTAATTCGAATGTGATCTCTACGAAAGTTGGAATGCAAGAGAGCTCCTTCTTAAGAAACTGGTAATGCGATGGATATTTTAACTTAATATTATTCAAGAACGGCTTGTAAAAAATACTTCTCATACGACTTGGTTTAGGTAATATTTACAATAGTGAATTAAAACGCGTATATTAAATCATGTCAATTGATACACGGCTGGTATAATTTTGAAATGTAGAACGTATTGTTTAATAAGAAGTAAAATTAATAATTAAGATGTAATTGTAGTAAGATTTGTCCGTAATCGATAATTAAATTAAATACAGCATATGAAATCTAACGAATGTACGAGAACGTGTTAAGTTGCCTTGTCCGTTTGGTAGATTATCAGAAGATTGTCGTTTATGACCAGTCCAATACAAAAGAAAAACTATATGTATAAAATCCGACAAAGTGTCTCATGAATTTGTTTTAACATTTTTAAACTTGATTTATATCTAATTATACAATTTAAAATGGTACTAAAAAATTCTTTATGTATGGGGGAGGGAGTGTAACAAGACTAAAAAATACTAAGATTATCTTAAAGAATACAAAAATTACCTAGTGTTTCAAATACGATTGTTAAAGAAATCACGTATTATTATTAGATTTACACAGAGAGCCCAAAATATTCTTTCCTACAATTCAATTTAAACAGTTATGTACACATATATTCCAAACTTAATTTACGTTGCTTCAACAAAAGAAACTACCCCAGAGTGTAACTCTTGCTGTACCTTGTTTCCGAAGCGATTCTATCTTATATTTTTACTCCCCCAGGAACTCGAGAACAAAATTACCCAGGAGAAAAGGAAGGATTACGAGATTAAAATTTTGTAAAGTGACTTAAAATAAAATAAAAATCCTTTTCGTGCGGAATCACTTGCAAATATATTGTCATTTTGTTTTTGAAAACTGTGTTGCTTGTTGTTGATTTATACAAAGTGGTACAGATAAAATAATATAAAAATTGTGGAAATATAATATGGATAGTCCTAGATAAAACATTGGTATCGTTTTGCAAAATTGAAAAATCTTTATTCTTATTCTGTATAAGTAGGACAGTCTAAAACATGATATACGGCGGCTGTTGGAGAAAATTTAGGAATTTCGTAATTTATCCTGTATTTTTAACCTGATCATATTCGTAAAATTTGACATTTCTAGCTAATAATTCAGTTAACAGTTTGTACTAAAGTAAATTAATTTTGTTTACACAGCATTTACAACAAAGTAACTTGCTGTAAAAATTAAATTTCTTGAAAATTTTCGAACCATGATTTTTTATAACTTCCTATATGGATAATGCCGAAGCTTTAAGCTTTATGCGTTAGAACTTTCGATAGCAAGGCGTCAATTACGGGAGATTGGCAAGCCATGAGCTATTATTATGTGTGCGCCTGTGGAGCGATTTAAGATGTTAAGCTGTCGGCATTCGCCTGGACCGAGAAGGAAAACCTCGAAAACCTACTCGGCAGCCTAGTCAGGGATCTAAACACGGAATTGCCAGCATGATAAGCCACTGTACATATATTTAAATAACATATGATACATACATATATATATATATATATATATATATATATATATAATATCTTCGTGACCTTGGTATGATAAGGTAAACTTAATAAGTCGGCGATTAAAGGTCTGGTTCATTACTTCAAATATATATATATATAGATAATTATTTCAACAAATTGAATTTACCATATATATATATGAAGCGTTGTTCTTCGGGATATTTCGCCGCGTTTGGACGATTTCGTCCTGAGAAGGACAACTTTCTTCCTGACGTTTCGGTGACATCACTTTCACCTTTTCTAGAGGATCTTCTCGTTGCGATGGTAACTTCAAGAGTGCGTCGATTTCCTGTGCCGCTCGACGCACTCTTGAAGTTACCATCGCAACGAGAAGAGCCTCTAGAAAAAGGTGAAAGCGATGTCACCGAAACGTCAGGAAGAAAGTTGTCCTTCTCAGGACGAAATCATCCAAACGCGCCGAAATATCCCGAAGCACAACGCTTCAACAAACGAGCGCGAAAACATTCGACGAAATATATATATATATATATATATATATATATATATATATATATATATGTTTTCTTTCAGGTTTCCGCGGGTAGTAGTATGTGTTGTAACTTGATTCCGGGTTTTCTTCCGCGTTTCCATTGTTTGGTCTTTGTAAAGACCGGTGCTGGTTTCTGGACCAGAAACCAGCACCGGTCTTTACAAAGACCAAACAATGGAAACGCGGAATCCAGTTACAACATTGTTTGGTCTTTGTAAAGACCGGTGCTGGTTTCTGGACCAGAAACCAGCACCGGTCTTTACAAAGACCAAACAATGGAAACGCGGAAGAAAACCCGGAATCCAGTTACAACATATATATATATATATATATATATATATATATATATATATATATATATATAAATATATATCAAGTTAAGATAATATAATATTAGACTAAATGATTTAAGCATAAATGTATTGTAACAATAATTTATTTACTAATAAACAAATTTAAATAATTGCCAAAAATTGTATAATTTCTCTGAAACATTTACATTGTGGAAGTTAAACTTAGTAGAAAAGAACCAAAATTAACCCCTGAGACAAGCAAAAAGATATAAAAGGATCTAGCTAGTTATATGCTTGTGTGAAAATCGATACATGTCATATTTATAGAATAAATAACACAGCAATATGTACACTAGTGGTTTTATAAGTATCGAGCATCATCCCTTTAAAGTGGATTTAATCAAAAACGTTTGTGGACTTCGTCATATAGTTTCTCAACTATTACTACTGCTATTTTATGCAGTAAATACATGTTTTAATAATACATTTCTCCCAATTTTAATCTACTTTTCCTTTAAGAAGGTTAGAAGGAAAATATTATAGGAACGAAAATAGCGGACAAAAGGAAGACGTAATTCCATTTAAAATAGTTCTAGACAATGCTCTTTTCATAAAAATAAAGAAACATCCTGTTGCAATATACGAGTACATGTATTTCTTTTTGATTGTTCCAATAATATTTTGAAAATATGTCAAAATTAAACGTACCACGTCTTATGTTATCGAACTTGATAAACCTAAACCCATAAAATCTCGCGTCAGTATTATCTTCTTCCTACATACGAATCGTATAAGCAATCACAAGAGAAAATCAATATGCCATTAAGAACCGTTTCAAAAACTGACTAACTAGTAGGAACGACCACATTTTTTACTTAACGTCTCGAGATCAGTAAATTAATAGTTGACAAGGCAACGGGGTTGGGCGTATGTGGGTATATAACAAGCAAACGTGTAATATTATCCATTGGTAATAAACTTCGATGGTTCTGTGAATTCACACTCGCTTGGTCTTTTATAAAGTTGCTCGGTAGTTTTTATTCGGAAATTTAACGACTCAATCGGTTTTCCGTTTTATTGCCATCAATGAACTCCTACCAGTTTAACTGGAGGCGTTTTTGTTGGCGTGAAATCCGAGTCGAAGTTATGAAAGCTATATTTTTCGGTTGTTTTAAATAGAAAATATATACATTGAACTCAAGCCGAAGTAGAATTTTAAAGTGTCGATTTAGGTCAATTCAATCAATAATAATCATAAATAAAGGGTCTTTCAAATTGAGCGCCTTTTTTTAAAAATAAATAAAACCTATAATTTGCATTGATTTTCAAAAACTTTTATTGGTAATTGTAGTATCAGTTGTGACATTTATATACGAAAAATAATATCTGACAAGCGACCACCTCTTGTTGCTTCATAGCTGTTCTCTCTTTTGCTAAATTTTCTATTACATTTCGACATACTTGAGGTTCTATTTCACAAATGGCACAAATAGTTTCATCCTTGAATACAGGAATCGATTGTGGTTTGTTCTTATAGACCTGGCTTTTCACGTAACTCCAAAGAAAATAGTCCAACGGTGTTAGATCACATGATCTAGTGGCCAATTAACATCATCATTTCTTGAAATAATTCTTCCTCAATAAAGCAATTGTTTCATTAGCAAAATGAGGTGTTGCACCGTCCTGTTGAAACCATCTATCCTCTAGATCAATATCATTCAGTACAGGTCACAAAAATTCAGTTAACATGTCATGATATCGAACAGCATTCGCTGTTACAGCATCAGCAGCAGAATTTTGAAAGAAATTTGGTCCAGTTACACCACCTGACCATAATACACACCAAACAGTGACTCGTTGAGGGTGTAAAGGTTGTTCGTGGATATTCATCACCCAAAATTCGACAATTTCGTTTCTTAACAAAATCACCAATTTCAAAATGTGCTTCATTAAAAAAGATGATTTTTTGTGGAAAATCATCCAGTTGTTCTTTAATCCAACTGACGAATGCAAGACGTGTAGCATGGCCCAATGGCTTTAGTTCCTGTGTTATTTGAACCTTATATGCCTTTAAAGCTAAATCCTTTCGTAAAATACGCCATATTGTTGATTCACTGAGTCCAACTTGTTGTGAAGGTCGACTAATGGGCATTTCAGATGTTTCAGCAACACTTTGCAACAATATGCTCTTTGTGAACGACCACTACGACTGTATCTTTCTCTTTTTTGATCTTCGACCCAACCGGTCTTTTGAAATTTTCTAATAATTCGACCAATTGTTTTTTCAGATGGACGATCATGTAAACCATAAAATTAACGTAGTTTTCTAAAAACATTTTTCACAGAACGCCGATTTTCATAAAATAATTAAACAATTTGCATGCGTTGTTTTATCGTGTATATAAATGTTATACATCACACTTTATAAATGTCAAAATACCTAGACGAATTCAGTGCGCCATCTATATTTTATTTATTTTAATAAGGCTAATTGTCAAATTTAATTGAAAATGAATCCTTACTACAACGTATGAGAGTAGACTGAAAAGTAAGGCACACATGGTTATTCAGGGCGAATAAAATGACCTTCAGAAGCGCGCCAGGTGGAATGTGGAAATGACATCTCCCCTCTATACGCATACACAGGTTTGAGGTTGTTGAATTCATCCAGTGTATTTTGAGAAGCGGAAGTATGGAGGTGTTCTAGTGCTATGTCAGCGCGATTTAAACTGTGTGCTGTTATCGAATTTTTGATTGCTGAAGGGTAGACCAACTTAAGCTTATAAGGGGATATAATGAAAACATGAGGTAAGTTGATAGAAGCGATCGAAATATATCGTAGATCAATTCGCAGGAAGAAGTGGTATTTTCCGCTGGCAAGCCACTGTATCGATCTGGCTGTTCAGAATGCATGGTCCTTCCACAGGTTCAATAGGGACAAACTGGACAAACTGTGTTTTAGAAGGGCCACCGTTTTTGAACTGCTAGAAACGCAGAAAGTCCTATGCAAAAAAGGAACTACAGAGATGCCTAGCACTCAGAACGAACACTCACGATTTGACAATGTCAATCATCTTGTGATATACCAAGACAACTGGACTAAGTGCGCTGCGTGTCACGAGAAGACCAATTTGCGTTGCGAAAAGTGCGATATTGGGTTACATCCTAAGAACTGCTTCCGTGAATAACACGCCAATTAATTAATTATTTACTTTCCAGTTGTTTATAATTATTATTATATGTTGCATTAACACATTATTCAAAGTTATTTATTTCCTTGCAGCGTTTAACTATACTGTCCTTTTAAAAGGACGCACTTTATTTCAATAATTAAAACTTGAATATTCTTTTACCAATTTTTTATAGCTTGCTGATAACTAATTAATCTATCGATCCCGTGTTTAAACTGATTCATAACTAATAATAATCTCAAGGTTATATGGGTTAAATGTGTCGCAGAAGGTAAGGCAAAGGACACATGAAATTGACTTATAGTTACAATTTAGTACTCACTAATTTCACTTTTTTACTGCATATCAAACAGAAGTTGAGAGTCATGCGTGTTACTTGATTTAATTAAGGTCACATTTTTAAAACACACATACGAGGGTAGTCCACAAACTAATCTCCGTTTATGTGTAGCGCGATAAGTAGTGGGAGTAGCGCCACTATTCTAACATCAGTATGCGCAGTGATTCAGTACGCTACTAGCTGTGCAAGGGGAGTATTGTACGGTCGCGCCTTCTCGAATTCTAACCTGGAAACATGTTACCGCAATAGAATCCCACCAAGTGTGAAGTGCGTAGCGTAATAAGATTTCTTTGTGCGAAAAACCACTCAGCAGCTGAAATTCATGTGTGTATGGTCGAAACATTATGAGTGAAAGTGTAGTCCATCAATGGTTACGTTTTTTTTTAAATGGAAGAACTAACGTTCACGATGAAGCCAGGAACGGTATGCCATCTCTTGTCAGTGATGACTAGAGAACGGATGCAATTTCCATAAAACGCAATCGGCAATTGGAATTTTGTATAACGTCGCACAGTACATCCAGGCGTAATTCAATGAAGTATTTGTTTGACTTACTCGGCCACCTGGTCTCGCAGCGATAACAATGGACAACCCAGCTATTGTATTCGGAGAATATAGTGTTTTCAGTGGTGTCGTGTACGTAGATAAAATAAATAAGTTTATCGTATTTCGTAAGAGAAATAGCACGTACATTCCTTTTCTTTTCATTTAAGCAATATTTTCCAATTATTTTCACGTAAGTGTGCATAAAATTTCGTTATTTAATTTCGTTTATTTGGATCTAGAATATTCTTACTTTTTCAGACAATGGAAGAGCGTCGAGAATGGCATCGTGAAACAATGGCGAGTTGGATTGAGGGCCATACTGATTGTATGTACATTGCCAGTGATTCCGAAATTTATTGTGAAGTGTGTGAAACGTTATTGAAAAATTGCAATAAATCAACCGTAAAACCGTAGGATCGTTAAAGCACGAAAAAAAATTGAACCCGTTGGAATCTGACAATTTTAACGAAGAACTCTGTGAAACTTTTATGGCGGCTAATATTCCATTATTTAAATTGAACAATCCAATTTTGAAGACATTTCTGAAAAAATATACTTGTCCAAATGTTCCTGATGAATCAACATTACGCAAATATTATGTTTCTAGGTGCTATACGAGAACAGTAGAACGCATTAGAAGCCATCTTTTAAATCAATACATATGAATAAGCGCCGACGAAACCGTGGATATGTTAGGACGCTGTGTGGTAAATGTTGTAGCTGGTGTACTACATCCAACTATTCCCTATAACTTATATGTAATAGCAACAAGTGTTATAAATAGAGTTGATGCGGAAACAGTTGCTGAAACCATTAAGGAGAATATGCAAAAAATGCTTCATTCGGACGCCACGTACAAAGAAAAAATACTTTTATTTGTCAGTGATAGTGCTGCGTATATGTTAAAAACAGGCAGACTATTGAAGAAAACATATCCTAATATGCTGCATATTACTTGTGTAGCACATGCTCTCCACAGAATCTGTGAATATATCAGAGACACTTTTCCGGAAGTTAATAGACTTGTATCAGCTTTTAAAAAAGTTTTCAGAAAAGCACTATTGAGAGTAGCTCTTTTCAGGGAAAAATTTCCATCTCTGTCACTGCCTTCCACTCCAGTAATAACTAGATGGGGAACATGGCTGGAAGCTACTAGTTATTATGCTGAGAATTTCGATAGTCTAAAACATTTCGTAACACTGCTAAAGGAGGATGCTAGAAGTATTGGTGAGTGCAAGGAGCTCACACAAATCCCAAATTTAAAAAATCAGTTGTACTTTCTTCACGAACACTTTGGAAAATTGCCAAAACTAATCACTTATTTTGAAAATCGAAATCTCAAATTAAATGACGGATTAACCACATTAGATGTGGCTGTTAATAATTTGAAAAGTATTCCAAGTGACTTCGGATGTGGCCTTCGGCAAAAGTTTGAAGCAATTCTTAATAGAAATCCAGATTTAATTACATTGCAGCAATTATGTATGGAGACAATTCCACAAAATCTAACGGCTAAATATGAAGAAATAAAAGAATATTTCCAGTATGCACCTATAACCAGTTACGATGTAGAAAGGACGTTTTCTATTTATAAGGATGTACTTAATTCAAAGAGAATAAAATTGACATAAGAAAACCTTGAGAAACTATTGCTAGTCAATATTAATAGTCCTTTACTCAACTTGAACGACAAAATGAACAAATAAAAATGTTCCAATTATAGAAATAAAATTAGAAACTTTTCAACAAATACATATGTATTTCGTAATTTGATAGATCACCACCCGTTTGTTTTCGAATTATATAAATAAAATTAATTAATAAAAATGGATTTCGTAATTTTAGATAGATAGATCAACACCCGTATATTTTCCAATTATATAAATAAAATTCAAAACTTTACAAATACAACTTTTCAACAAATAAATATGTATTTCGTAATTTTATAGATCACTAGCCGTTCGTTTTCCAATTATATAAATAAAATTAAATATTTTAGAAATACAGCCTTTCGCCAGTACTGCACTGGCCTTTGCGTCATGTGGTAAGCGTGTCTGTTCTCTAGTGATGACTTACTGAACTGAGTGAATGAAAAAATTCGTGTGAACCGTCCCTTCAAAATCTCGGAACTTTTCCATCATTTCCCTGAAATTTCTAGGAGTCTTCTACATGTTAGTGACAGAAAAATTAGGCTACCACAAGTTTTGTGCGCTCGTTGGATACAAAAACTGCTTACCGACGACCACAAAATCAAAAGAATGAGTTCTACCATAGACTTTCTTTCTCGGTATGACGTTGAAGGAGAAGAATTTTTTAACAGGATCGTTACTGGATATGAGATGTGGGTGTGAATGCTGAGACCAAAATATCAGTCAATGCAATGGGGTCATCCAGTTTCTCCAATGCCAAAGGAAGCACGTCAGACTTTCTCTACGAGGAAATTAATGGTTACGGTGTTTGGGGATGCTAAGGGCATCTTGATCGTTGATTTTATGGAGCGTGGTACGACAATCACTTCTCACTTCTGCAGTGTATTGTGAAACTTTGATAAGACTACGACGCGCTATCCAAAACAAGCATCATGGTTTGCTGACATCTGGTGTTGTGTTTGTTCACGACAATGCTCGCCCTCACAAAGCTTAAATGACCTTTTGGACAAGTTCAAATGGGATGTTTTTGATTACCCCCCGCAGCTCCGACTTGGCCCCCAGTGATTTCCTTCCTTTTCCCATACATAAAGCGGTAGTTTGCATCTCAGCGGTGCGCCAATGCCGAAGAACTTCAAAACGCTGTGACAGATTGGCTACGTTCGCAGGCGAAGGTGCAGTTCAAGAATTATTGCGTGGACTGCCATGCTTGGTGTATCATTGGGCCCTATTTTTTCCAAGACCGGCGACGGCGAGCACCTACGGTAAACAGTGAACGGTATTGCAATATGTTAAGAAACTTTTCGGTTTCACAACTGTAGGAAATTTAAGGTTTTAATGTGGAAACATAGTTTCAACAAGATGGAGCCACACCTGAAACTAATCATCAACTGGCCCTCAAGAAACCTCGAGCTTACACCCCTTATCCATTTCTTATGGGGTTTCTTTAAAGCAAAAGTGTATGCAAACAAACCAGGAACTCTATTGCCATTATAGCACAATATCCGCACTGAAATTGCCGCTGCTTCCAGAGCGATGTGTAGACGCGTGGCTGCTAATTTCCGTGTTCGGTTATAGAAGTACCAGCAGCGTAAGGGTCAACATTTGGACAACATAATCTTTGGCACTTAATTTTCCAAAACTTTGTCTAAAGATTAAAAATTAAAAAAATATTTTTGTACTCGCTTATCAAAACCTGTCATTTCACGATTCGATTTGGGTGCGTAAAAAGTCACTTTACGCACGAGTGCGTAAAAGTAAATTGGTACTTCCTGGAACTTGATTAATTTAGTGACATTTTAAAATCATAAATCCCTAACCTTAATAATATGCTACCCAGTTCGTTGTTTTTCTATGAAAATAAAAGGAAATGAAATAGAAATTGTTATATTTGGAAGGTATGTAATTCAATGTCAGAACAGCAACAAATATTATTTTTTAAATTTATAGAAAACTAAAAAAAAAATTGTCACAAGTGGGATTCGAACCCACGCCCTCAGAGATGACCAGAACGCTCGAGAAGCCGTATAACGGGCAAGCTAAACCTTGAGTCTGGCGCCTTAGACCGCTCGGCCATACTGACACATACTAGTAATATTGTTAAAAATACATATAAATATAAAAATTTTGAAATTATATTTATATTTTAGATAAATATTATTATTGTTTATAGTTCTCGTACAAAAAATATTGTACAAACTTCGTGCGTGAAACATTTCGCGAATTCGTGTCCATAAAGCGCTCGCCTGCGGCTCGCGCTTTAAACTGGTCACTCATTCGCGAAATATGATTTCGCGCACTTAATTCGTAAATAACTATTTTCTGCTTGTAGGTTTTTTTATTGAATTTACACATACACCCTACCCATTCTGGCCACCCTGTACTATTTATCTTTGGTATCCATTTATTTAAATGTAAATACAAGTTTAAGATGATATTTAACTTGGGCATACGCTCCATTATAATATTAATATAAAATCTTGAAAAAGATAAAGGGTTAATTTGTCAGTAAAACGAGAAAATCAAAGTTGCTAGTGATCGTCAAACATGGACCACCTATTTACAAACTGGGAACTGACTAATAGTGTTCTCTAACATTGATTAATGGCAACATCCTTGAAGAGCAATTACCCCCATTTCCACAGAAGGTTTATTCATTGCCTGGAGTGCAAACATATTGATATATTTTACCGATGCGTTCTAATTAAAGGAAAAATGTCAATAAAGGAGATATATAGGATAGAATCAATACAGCACATCAGATGCGGGTATCCACTAGAATATATTTCAAGCATTAACAAAAAAAGTACCTGGAAATAAATGTAGATGTCCGTTCAGCACTAAAAAATATAGTATGGATTTGAAATATCTGTGTACGTAGTATTTTTTATTGTATCAACATAATACTTAAGTTTAATGTAGGTGTTGTATAATGTGGATGTGTTCGGATCGTAAATCATTTTGTTGTGTTGTATATCTGAAAGTTTGTTTGATATGCGCGTATTCGTGTTGATGCATAAATCATTCAAGTTTCGTTTGTTTTATATCTCGTTAAATAGAAGTTATGCACCATAAGTTTTCATCAATTGTATGTACCTTTTTATGTGTGAAGTGAATGCGAAGACATGTTTAGGTTTAATATTTTATTTTTTCAACTTAACGACAAAGGTGCCAAATATATTAAATAATTATTTGGTATTATTTAATAATAACAATAATAATAAAATTGCAAAAATACAGGATGTATTCCGTTAATTTAATTTACATTTATTTCCAGGTACTTTTTTTGTTAATGCTTGAAATATATTCTAGTAATATATTCTTTATTATCACAATTGACAAACCAGTTCTCATAGTAGGCGACTTCAATACGAGGGTTGTCTTTTATATTTTGCATATAGAGCTGGAATAAAACAGAAGATAGATTTTAAAGACTTTATTGTCTTTCGAAATATTCTACACGAAGATTAATTCACTTTTATATGCGCTCGAAACAACTCTGAAAGTAGATATTTGTTGGTACAGTTAAAATTGCGTTTTTCAAGGCATCAGCTGCTCCTTTTGACGACTGGCACCTTTGACCACGCGTCCGTCCTTGATTTTCGGAAAAGGAAAGAAATTGTTGGGACTTAGGTCGACTGTAGAGTGGATGGTCGAACACTTTGACGTTTTGTTGTGTTAAAAATTCAATTGGCTTGTGGGTTGGTTTCTCGGAGCTCAGCGAAACAAATGCTTGTGTACCAATCGGCAGTAACAGTTCTTTAATCTTCTACAGAAATTAATACATCACCTGCTTTCGAGACAAATGTCGCGACCATCTTTTTGAAGACACTTCGAGAACGAAACGACTATTATCGTCTTTTCTTCACCTTGGAACACCCAAACAGACGACTCTCATAAAAGTAATTTTAAATGAATAAATTTAACAAAGGTTAAGAACTATAGAGTGGAGGCACGTTAATACAGTTTCGGCAAGTTGCGGCTGTGTCCGTCAGATGGAAACCCCTGACGAAGTTTTATATTTGTCATGAAAACAGCGATTGTTGTTTTGGCGTTCGTGACGTTGACGTAAGTCAATGAACGAAGCTGTGTTTTAATGATATTTGTGATGTATTTATGGTGAAGATATCTTTCTAGCAGTATGTACTGATGATTCTATAGTAAGATGAAACACGTGTCTGCATATTTTCGCACAAATATGAACTTGTATTGTGTTCTCCACACTCGATTTTTAATAATATTTTTATATTATTCAAAACGTTTTTGTTTTACATTAATAATTATACCGCATGTGTCAAATATCATTAGGCATAGGGAATACGTATGAGTACATACAATGTATATGTATATGGAAAAGCCGATCCAATGCCGGCGAAGGCCGGCAACGATTGTCTCCGATTGTTTTGCAAATACAAGTTAGCAGTAATCATTTGACCATCGACATAGGTATTTGTAATGCGTTTTGAAATAACATTTACGAATTGCAAGGGATTTGCTTTTCTTATTTCTTTCAGTAGATGCAGGAAATTTTTAAGCTGCGGTGCGCCGCATAAACAAAAGCGTAATTCTAATAAAATTAAAGAATAATCCTAATAAAATAAATAAAAAAGCATTCTAAAAATTATAATAAATTATACAAGAGGTTCAAAAATTCCTCCTAGCACAGCAAGACATTGTCCTAGGCGGTCGTAGAAATTAGCTCTTACATTTGCTAACATGTCGGCAGTTAATGAATTCGCAGCCTCAGATATTTTTTCTCTCAAGGCAACTAGATTTTCTGCTCTACCAGCTTCATGAGTACAAACAATATTTTTTAGATATCCCTACAAAAAGAAATAATTTGGAGATAGATCAGGAGATCGCAGGGGCCATTTAATGTTTCCTTGTTCCAGTAATAAGACGGTCAGGAAAAGTATTTCCTAGAAATTCCTTTATCCTCACTGCATTATGTGCTGGACAGCCATCATGTTGAAACCAAACGATTTCCTGATTTATTCCAATGTTTTGAATGGCGGGAAGTATTTGATTTTTCAGTAATTCGAGATACTTGTCGGCATTTAATATACCATCAATAAAATAGGGGCCTATAGAATGGTCACCTAAAATACCTGCCCAAACGTTTAGTTTTTGAGGATACTGAGTGCGATTTGCAAAATGCCAGTGTTGATTTTCCGAAGCCCAATATCGAAGACCAGAGGGATTGTGCTTTCCGTGTAATGGAAGAATTGATTTATCATGAAGAGAATATTTTTAACGAAATTTTCATCTCGATGTGTCTTTTCCATAACGTCTGGACAAAACTCCATTCTCCGGAAATTGTCCTCGAAATATTTCTTGAGTTTTCGAATATTTGAAACATTTTAAACCATTACGTTTCCAAATACGTGAAATAGTTCTGTTACTTGCACCCAATTCCTCGGCGGCACTTCTAGTAGATCTCGTGTTATCAGTTTCCACAATACTACAAATTAATACATCCCGCCGTTCTCTTTCCTCAATTTTTTGTGATGATACCTTTCTTGGTTTGCATTTCGTACAGTTATTGAGACAGAAACAAGTTTCAAATTTATTACGCTAAGAAATAAGTAATTAAACTTCTAGTTTAAAAAATTATTTTATTGTAAATACACTACAAAATTGTTTCGCCATACAATGGCTTCATGAGGTGAATGAATCAGGTGGAGTATTCATCCACCTGATGAAGCCATTGTATGGCGAAACAATATTGTAGTGGATTTACAATAAAATAATTTTTGAAACTAGAAGTTTAATTACTTATTTCTTAGCGGTATAATGAAGTTTCAACAAGTATCTCCTTCGTCAATTAACTATTCAAATTTAGTTATAATATTATAAATTGTTTGTCTGCAAGGTACAGAAGGGTCTGCAAAAGTCAGCGCAAACAAATTCATGCACTCATTGCAGATTTGACAGCATAAAACCATTTTACTAACTGAAGCTTTTCAGTATGTGTATAAAGAGCCATTATACATTAATTTTATTGTACGCTTTCAAACTGTAACGGCCGCAGCTAGACTGAATGCAAAATTTCCAGTCAATCGGTATCGGAGACAATCGTCAGTCGTCGCGGTCTTCGCTGGCATTGGACTGGCTTTCTAATGCACGTATACATTGTATGTACTCATACGTTGATTCTCTATGCCTAATGATATTTAACACATACGGTATAAATTAAACTCACTTGAGATAATTTGGCTTTCGAACGTAAGCCAATTTCATGTTTCACAATTCATTATAGTACGTATAATCCATACTCATGTACTGTTTGCTGTGCTGAGGTACGTAGACAAAACTTTCTATACTCTTTTCTATTGCATGCCAACGTTTCCTTAGTTCTCAAGTTCTTGTTTCTTTTTTCCAATATTTTCGCCATTTCTGTTCTCTTTTTATTCTTTTGTCGTTTCCTTCGTTGGTGTTAAGGATTTAAGGTTTATTATCCACTGTAGAAATACAATCGAAGTTAATTTTAGTTTACTTAAAACATCTGAAGGAGCTACTGTGTGGTGAAACAGTTATTATATAATGTTTATTAATTTAAGATAAATACCTTAACTTAAACACGACACATTTTTTTTAAGAAAAAATTAGTATTCAGCACGCAAACAAAACTTATATGTTGCAAAAACTTCGTTTCCACATATACATATAAACTATTCTCTTCAGAATGACAAAGAGGACACATTTTCAGTGAACACTATCGACGGATCAGTTTCTGCAATTTGCTGCAAGTTCGTCCACATACATCTTAGAGATATAGATACGTGTCTTTGCATTTAGAATCTACATTTCGTATAAGATATCCATATACTATCTCGATATATTCGGGTTTGAATTGAGAAAATAGCTCCAATGCACTTCTCGTACAGTTCTTTTACATAAGAAGAATTTTCACACATCATGAACACAATGTTTGAATAAAATTTTAGAATGTGTATGCTTAAACAGTAAAGACAGAATGCGCGATTTATCTAAATTGAATTCGCCTGGGTTATATATTATATTTTAGAAATTTGGAAATTTGAGTTGAATATTTTTGAGAAAAGAACTTATAAATATAAATGCGCATGCAATATTAGTAGATTGGATATCAGGATACGTAAGAAAAAGATATTTCACGTCAAAAATATAAAAATCGTTCAACGCTTTCTATGAGAGGGAGTCAAAAATTAAGATTAAATTTTTTGGAACAAAATTTTTCTCTATATAATTTCCTCTCTGGATTTTACATTTGGTACAATGGTACTGTAGTTTTTGAAATAATATCTATACAGGGTGACAAAAAATAAAGCTATATTTTTAACTGAAAATAGTGCACACAAAATAATGACAAATGAAAAAAATCGTGATAACAGTTGTAAAGTAACAGAGATATTTATACCTCCTAGAGCAAATGTTTGAAGTTACCGACTGCTTGAGACAAGCTTGCGCACGTCGTGTCCATGAATTATAACACGCTCGGATATCTTTCCTCCTTATTGTGCCTGCAGTATTTTGAAGATGTATGGTCATTAATTGAATGTTTTAAATTTCATTATCGTTATTGTACACCTGTGATAACTAAAGTAGGACACCTATTTTCACACATTCAATGTAATACTCAATTAACGCAACAAGCCCTTCTTAGTTACTGCATATTTCGACATTCTAGTTCATGTATATAGGTTAGCATGTCATTAAGCATACGAGTATGTACACCAGGTCACATTAACTAGGTTAATAGAAGTAGAGATGATATACAAACTAAAGACTGAGAAGTCTTGTCAGTCAATCTTGTGTATCAGATCGTAATGTTGTTATACAAGTGACCATTGTAGCCTGTAAGTTTATTGTTATTTCTTTAAATTAAACTATATTATATTGTTCCCGAATGAGTTATTTATTCTACCGATAAACCGACCTCCAATGAGTCAGCCTCGGAAACGAAGCAATGACAAAGACCAGGGGACATCACACACCATATTTTCATATGTCCCCATACATAAAAGTCCATCGGGTTCAAGTCGAGTGGTCTAGGTGACCATGCATTAGCCCACTTCTACCTATTCATCGGTCACCAAACGTATTATTTAAATGCTCACGCATTTCGTAACTGTTATGAGGTAGAGCACCAGCATGAAAAACCACATTTGTTGACACACGTTGCCATAGGTGTCCCCGTGTTGCTCGCATAAGTGTGAATATCTCTGTTACTTTACAACTTTTTACACAATTTTTTTTTATTTGTCATTATTTTGCGTGTACTATTTTCAGTTCTAATTTTTTTATCACCCTGTTTAATACCATTTATTCAAGTCTTTAAAGTAAGCTAGTTTCGCCGATACCTAGCTATTTGATGTGAAATCTGTTTTCCTAAAACCATTTCTCTAATATTTTTAAACAGATAATAGCCTGAAGGGATTATCTCATGAATACGGATACCCCTAAAGCCAGGTGTGTTGTCTTGTTGGTTGGTTTTTTATTCAGTTTTTCATTTAGATCATCTGGGAAAGTTGTGAAACATTGTCCAGTTATTGTTATGCCCCTTTTTAAAATGTCAATTAAGATTATATCACGAGCTTTCCTGAAAACGGTTGCCAACATTTTTACAAACGATTTAACGGTTTTTAGCTTCTTTGGCACAATTGCAACAGATTCCTCTTGAAATTCATTGTTTTGACTGTTTCTTGCTCCAAATTGGTAATACTGTATCCAATTTCCATTTATTGTTATGAAATGGGACATAAATTCCTGTGAATGATATTGAAATAGCCTGAGTGCTTACAAAGGTTAATGGTTCGTGTCCTACTTTAATTTTTAGTAAATGCGACACCCATCTTGCCGACAATTTCATCATATATAAATAATCGTGAAAATATGTGGCCCCTGTTATTGAAGATCCATACTACTTTAGCAATCTCGCGTATATTTCATCGCCCTATTATGAATTTTCTTAATATTCTCTGTAGTTGTTACTTCAACTTCAGAACGTGTGGTGTTTATATGGTCACTTCAAAAATTACTATATCATTTGTAAGAAGTTATAATTGATAGACCAAACATGCCGTAGTGTTTACTCAGCTTGTCTAATAGTGTTGGAAAACTATATGAAATATATTGACCAAATTAGTACCCATTTTCAATAAACGGAAATGCTTTATTGACTCAAATGATTGCCAGAAACCGAACAATGAATGGATATAACTGAAACTTGTACATGCATCTATGAGATGCTAAAAATTAAAATCGACTTTGATATTGCGTTATTAGCGCTCTGTCTTGGTTTTGCAAGAACTTAACGAAACCCCTTATACCAGTTCTATTGTTACACTTCGTGTATAATAAGATTGTTTTAATTCAATTTTAAATTATGTTTCTTTAAATCTTTCGAATTTAAAATATTAATTCAACTTACCCATTTTTCTGTAATTCGTATTCTTTCTAGAGAAAGTCTTTCTTTTGTTATCATACTACGACCGACCCTTCAACATCCCTTCAACCTTCGGTTACAACTGCTATAATACATTTCCATTTTAAATCTAAGTTATTTAATTAATTACGTACGTGTCCTCTTATACCTATATCATGCCACATATCATTTTAACGCTTTTCCCATTAAGGATATTTTAATGATATTTATGTCATCGATATCACAGCTCTTAGCTCGCGCTTTAATTAATTCATAATGGCTTTCGTATGGTAACCGCAACAACATTTTGTGTTTAAATTTACGCTTAACGCGAACTGCAAATGTGCATAATTGAGGTGCTGCATCAATTTTGTACAGCAAATTTCGTCTTTTGTAATAAATTGAAAACTAATTACGATTTTGTTAGAATTTAGAGAACATTCCTTATAATGGATGGCCAAATAGTGACACTATGATTGTCGATAAGTTTTATAATTCTAATCCTAATTAGACAGGCAAAATAAACTTTTGAATTTATTTTGATTAGATTCAGTTAGATTACTTTGGGTTATCATAGAACCAATTCTACTACGAATTTTCCAGACCTATTGCGGTTCTCTTCAATCGAACCTAATTGAAGAACCTTTCAGAGCAAAGGCTAAACTGCTCTTGAGTTATTTTTCTGTAGCTGTCTGTCTCCTTCTCACATGACTGGTAAAGTTATCGAAACATATGAATATATCAGCATAATATTTGTCAATTATTATACCCCTCTTCTGTAAATATTCAATAAAGATTACGTCCTTGGAATCCAAAAAATCGTAGCCATAATCTTATTGGCTGAGAGGCAGTTTCTGTATTCTTCGGAGCACGTTCATCAGAAGAAATCCTCCATTTTTTTGACTATGCTTTATTTCTAAAGTATAGTGATATATCCAAGCTTCATCTACCATGATATATGAACCAAAAAAATTATCTTGGAATTCATTTGAACTTAGCCATTCAGTCACTGGATATTGTATACGAGTTAAAATTTGCTCAACAGTAAGAAAACGCGGCACCTATTTCGCGACTAGCTTTTTCATATTTAAATGTTGATGTAAAATATTGTCCCCCTTCGGTTGAGATGTTTACCGTATTAGATATCACACACTCCTTTATTCGATTGTCGCTCTTTAAAATGATATAGACTTAATCCACAATTTCTGGAGAAATTACCAGAAATTTCAGTATCTTCTGTGCTCATATAACCACTTTAAATAGTAAACCAATTACAAATCATTCTATGGGACGGAGCAGATTCATCATATACTGATTTTAAAAAAAATTCTAACATCCAGAAGCAGCAATGAAATTTTTTATACTACTCTGTTTTGTTTCTGATAAGAAACGATAACAATACGGACAAAAAGATTTAACTGGTGTATATTTTTTTTTTATTTTGATATATCAAAAAATTGTTTTTAAATTTGCGTTTCCTTCAAATTAAAGGAATATTTCGAAGCGACTCATTTAAGTCATTAAGTTATTATGCCTAGGCGCTGTTTACGGAACAATTACAACCATTTAAGTGAATTTAAAAGAGGGTGCATTTATTAGTTAAATTTGGAAAAAAAACACGCGGTATTCCCAAGCGGTCACCCATCCAAGTACTAACCGCGCCAGATGCTTAAAATATCACCCACTTCGATATGATCCCTCTCCACTTTGGACCATAAAACAAAATCTTTTCCGACGAGTGTTCTCTTACACCAAACTCTTCTTCTTAGCCCAGATGCCATGCCGTAACCATCGTTTCTTCGTAACAGCTAACTCTGCGTACTGTTCAAGTACCTACCTGCTATAAAGCACGCGCTCACGTGTCTGGGTTTCTAAGGTAACTCTGTATTGTTCGATGCAGAGATTATTTTATTTTACTTGCAGTCACATTAATTGAATTAATTAATTTCTTTCCAGAGTAATTTTTGCATATCAACTTTTAATTAATTATTCAACGTTTCTTATATATTCTCACTCTTATTTAATCACTCTAATACATTTTAAATTGCTCAATTTCTAACGTAAATATTAAATAAAAACTTTAAGGACAACGTTATTGTGTTTTCTTTTAGTTAATAAGATGTAATGTATTTATTTCAGTACATTACACGCGTCCTGGACCTTTGGTGCATCACCAATACCACCATTTATTATTTAAACATTTTCAGTATTGTTAGGATGCTCCAGCTAGCTCGGAAAGAACCAACACGAGCAACAAGCGTTCATCTTGCAACAGTTTGGCGCTCCCACGTGGGCAAATACAATACAACATACACCCCAAATAGCGTTCTTTTACATATATTTATACAGTTGTGCCACTTAGTATAGCCGGAGGTTAAATGTTTTAAAGCCCTTTCATGGGAAACTGAATATATGAAATAGTACAAAACTAATATAATTACTGTAACAGGGAATATGGATGTTTAGTGAGTAAATACGAACCAACTGGTCTCGACCAATGATTGGTACCAAATCATGAAGAAAGATCATCCGCATGGACATCAATTAATGTATTTCGCAGATATTACCAAGTCTAAGATAAATATCAGGAAGTGGTTGTATTAATTTGGGTCAATTTTGCATTATGGGAGTAATATATCACTCGATACGTGACTCTATGTTCGTTAGTTCTAGGGAAATAACCGGCGAAGTTTTTGAAAATCACAAACGTATTTCATGTTACCAAATGTTGAGATATTAATATAAGTATTAATATGGTATTTTCTAACCAGTTATGTTAAATTAATTTTTCTACAATCGCTATCCAAAATAGATATTTGCGCTCGTAGTCAACAACGCAAGGTTGACGGTTTCCGATAACTGTCACTTTGCCACTTTAAAGAAACAAAATTGGAAAAACAATCGCCCTCCGAATTTTATTTTTAAAAGTCATATTTTGTCACATTCCGGGATAGACGAATAGACGATAGACGAACACTAGGGCAGTTGACACTAGTGTCAACGAATAAACAGAAACAATTGTTTAAGTTTGTGTCATGATGTTGGCGTTGTTTTTGTAAAAATACAAACACTCTTGCAAACTATTCAACCGCACTCCGTCACATTCCGGGATTCGTTGAAAAATTCGTCTATCCCGGAATGTGACGAAATGTAACTTTTCACGAATTTTTCATTATCTTAACAACCAAGATGGCGTCGCGACATGTAGCGTTCTGCATACGAACTGGTACAAACTTAGTTTGCCGAACTGCAGAAATTAACACATTAGGTGACATTTACATGTAAAGTCAGATTTAATACCCATTAGTTCCCATTTGCAGTTCAATATATTAACTATATATACGCGAAATATAGTGTTGGTCTCCAAGATATTGTGTGCTGACGAGCTCAAATAAGTGTGAAATGCATCCACACATTTCGGAATAGATGTGACTTTTCACGGATTTTTCATTATCCTAATAACCAGGAAGGTAGCGAAGGTCGCGAAGCAAAGTGTTCTGCATACTGGTACAAACTTAGTTTGTCAAAATGTAGAAATTAACGCAACGCATTAGGTACCGTCAGGGATACCGATGTATGAGACACACCTAATCTTCTCCTGTTCCTTCACACTTCCTCTAATAAAATCACGGCTTGCGCATTTGCCTCTCTCGTCAAATTTCGAAATTCACGTTGCACAATGGCGAAAAAGAAAAACAAGAAAGAATGGGATAACTATACTAAGGTAAAACACGTTATAAACACAAGTTAAAATTCATAGTACTTTAATTGATTATTGGATGTGATTTAATTTTATGTAATTAATAGAGAACGGACACGCTTACCACCCAGTGCAGTACTGGCGAAAGGCTGTATTTCTAAAATATTTAATTTTATTTATATAATTGGAAAACGAACGGGTGGTGATCTATAAAATTACGAAATACATATTTATTTGTTGAAAAGTTGTATGTATTTATAAAGTTTTTAATTTTATTTATATAATTGGAAAACAAACGGGTGGTGATCTATAAAATTGCGAAATACATATGTATTTGTAGAAAAGTTGTATTTTTAAATTTTTAAATTTCATTTCTATAATTGGAACATTTTTATTTGTTCATTTTGTCGTTCAAGTTGAGTAAAGGAGTATTAATATTGACTAGCAATAGTTTCTCAAGGTTTTCTTCTGTCAATTTTGTTCTCTTTGAATTAAGTACATCCTTATAAATAGAAAACGTCCTTTCTACATCGCAACTGGTTATAGGTGCATACTGGAAATATTCTTTTATTTCTTCATATTGAGCCGTTAGGTTTTGTGGAATTGTCTCCATACATAATTGCTGCAATGTAATTAAATCTGGATTTCTATTAAGAATTGCTTCAAACTTTTGCCGAAGGCCACATCCGAAGTCACTTGGAATACTTTTCAAATTATTAACAGCTGCATCTAATGTGGTTAATCCGTCATTTAATTTGAGATTTCGATTATCAAAATAAGTGATTAGTTTTGGCAATTTTCCAAAGTGTTCGTGAAGAAAGTACAACTGATTTTTTGAATTTGGGATTTGTGTGAGCTACTTGCACTCACCAATACTTCTAGCATCCTCCTTTAGCAGTGTTACGAAATGTTTTAGACTATCGAAATTCTCAGCATAATAACTAGTAGCTTCCAGCCATGTTCCCCATCTAGTTATTACTGGAGTGGGAGGCAGTGACAGAGATGGAAATGTTTCCCTGAAAAGAGCTACTCTCAATGGTGCTTTTCTGAAAACTTTTTTAAAAGTTGATACAAGTCTATCAACTTCCGGAAAAGTGTTTCTGATATATTCACAGATTCTGTGGAGAGCATGTGCTACACAAGTAATATGCAGCATATTAGGATATGTTTTCTTCAATAGTCTGCCTGTTTTTAACATATACGCAGCACTGACAAATAAAAGTATTTTTTCTTTGTACGTGGCGTCCGAATGAAGCATTTTTTGCATATTCTCCTTAAGGTTTCAGCAACTGTTTCCGCATCAACTCTATTTATAACACTTGTTGCTATTACATATGAGTTATAGGGAATAGTTGGATGTAGTACACCAGCTACAACATTTACCACACAGCGTCCTAACATATCCACTGTTTCGTCGGCGCTTATCCATATGTATTGATTTAAAAGATAGCTTCTAATGCGTTCTACTGTTCTCGTATAGCACCTAGAAACATAATATTTGCGTAAAGTTGATTCATCAGGAACATTTCGACCAGTATATTTTTTCAGAAATATTTTTAAAGTGGGATTGCTAAGTTTATTTAATGGAATATTAGCCGCCATAAAACTTTTACAGAGTTCAGATGTGTTTGCGATCCTAAGTGACGAATTTTTGACGATATTTTACGGATTTTGTAATAAATTTCGGAATCACTGACAATGGACATACAATCAGTATGACCGTCAATCCAACTCGCCATTGTTTTACAATGCCGTTCTCGACATTCTTCCATATCATGTCTGAAAAAGTAACTTAAACAATGCTCTAGATCTAAATGAATGAAAACTAAAAATGTGTGCGTAAGTTATTGAAACTGAACGAAATTCAATGCACACTTACGTCGAACTAATTGGTAGAAATAGATTCAATAAAACGATATTAAACAGGATCTATCACAACAATGACGATGTAATTAACAGTTAAAACTATGAAAACAAGAAACTTACACACATCACTTTATTTATCTTCCGAAATATAATAATATAATAATTATTTATCTTACTAAATATAAACTAATAAATAAAATACATTATAAAAACCCCGCTTCTATCTACACTCATGAAAACACTTTAAAAAACACTATATTCTCCGAATACAATAGCTGGCTTGTCCATTGTTATCGCGGCGAGACCAGGTGTCCGTCAAACAAATACTTCATTGAATTACGCCGGGATGTACTGAACGACGTTATACACAATTCCAATTGCCGATTGCGTTTTATGGAAATTGCGTCCGTTCTCTAGTAATTAACACCAAATTTCAACACAAGTTTGACAACTGAACGTCAAATACCAAGTTCTTACAAACCAACACCAACTGCTACAAATTGTCAGCAAATAAGATAAACATTTATTCGTTAACTACATGGTGCGTTAATTTCTTCGAGCAGTGTATATTGAGGTCAGTACCGATTACTTTGAAAAATAATAAAGTCGTTTACTAAATTGTATGTGTGTTTTCCACATTATTTCCAGAAATATTACCAGCAGTCTTCGTATTAAACATACAATAGGAACAAGATGTACATACTTATTCTTTATAAACCTTTATTAAAACGTCTAATTTATCATTAAAGGAAAGAGCTTTCATTTTGTCCATGCTGTTTACGGCATCTTGAAAGTTTATGTGAGAAATATGTAAACTTAGACACATAGACAGTACGAATTTATTGCAATGTATTTACAGTTTGTTAATAACTTTTGCTGCAAGTAACATAACGTGATGAAAATATATTCATTTAGATGGTAATACGAGTGCTCTCTGGCGTTAACTCTCATTATTCAGACTGCATTGTATTAATCTAGAGTCGGAGACTGAGTCGTTTAAATATGCAGTAAAATTCTTGCTTTGAGCGTTGAAACAGTTATGATCTCTTCCTTTCTTTTATGAAACTAGCTTACAAATTACATTCTAGGAACATTTACTATTTAATAATTTCAGTGGAGCTGTGTAGGTAGCCTGTACAGCCGCCTAAACCGCTGCAATGAATTCGAGTCAGATTTATTTCTCTTTCAGTTTTATGTCTCGCGTTATAATTTACTGTGTTTAACACACTGTAACTAATGCAATAATGCAGAAAAAAGCTTGTTATTATTCACATCCATTATTTGTAGAACACATTAATTTATGTGAACCTAGTCGCTTGGATATAATATGCACGGGCGGTTCAAAAATATGGTAATATTTTTATATAAATTTACGATAAAAAAATATAACACATGGTGTTACTAATTAGGCTTTTCTAATAAAATCTATAGATGTAAACGAGCAATGGGTAAAAAAGAGGAAAACTAACTAGAAATACGACAAAGGAAAATTTTAAGGAGAATTTACGAAGGAATTAAAGAAGGTGGTGAAGTTAGAAGAGAACAAACAAAGAAACAGAAGAGCTGTTCAACAAGCTAAGAATTGAGAGAAAATAGTGTGAGAATGCAAAGGGCCAGATGGCTTGGACACACAGCTAGGATATCTGATTATAAATTGGTCAAAAGGAACTTAATAGGAAGAGAGGAGGGAAAAGAGAGGACGGCCCAGGAAGAGATGGTTGGAGAAATTGAAGAAAGATTTGAAGAAGTTACGAACTAGAAAGAAAAGGCAAAACACCGAAGGAACTGGCTAAGTAGAGTGGCAAAACTCAAAGAATGTAAATATTGCGTTGTACATGAGAAAGTAACTCTTAGAAAATAGAGAAACGCAAATAGTTGCATTCGCGAAAAGAGGCTTTGTAGCCACTAGTACTTGGAATACAGAAATTCCATTCGACAGGAAAACGGCTAACAAGGAATCACCAGCAAAATAACCATTGAAGAAAACTAAGCAAAAATGCGTTAGTAGATGACTAAGTGGCACACAAAGACTAGCATCTTTAAGTGTCACAGAGGCCATGAAAACAACATAGCTAGAAGTGATACGAAATTTGCCACCTCTATATATCTATATACAAGGAGAAACAAAGGTCACTAGCCTTTAGATTAATCCGAGGTCAAGTATCTATACGCTATGTTTACGGCACTGACCATCATAAGTTGGTAAAACAAATCAAGGCGGATCTAATTAGAGGGAAAGCCGAGTCATTCCATTGTTTAGAAATTCAACTTTGATAAGAAATATAGGATAGCCATACCAAATAGGGAGAAGTGGAAAAAAGCCCACCCATCTAGACAAAATCTATCTGGTACATAGACGATTTTACAACAGAAAAAGATGTTGGGTCCGGAATATATGGTTTCAAAGTAAGGACGATGATCCAAGTGAGCGTAAATAGAGATACTGCGGTATTTAAAGAGGAAGCAGCTGCATTGAATTAACAGATAGGGTTAAACGCATCGTGCCATGACCATCTCCGACAGTCAAGCAATGCCAAAGGCACTGAATTCAGTGCAAGTTATATCTAAGCTTGTATGGCAGTATATATGTACTCTAAACAAGCTCTGTAATCACAAGGACGTGGCATTATCCTGGGTTCCAGGATAGCCATAGGCCTAATGAGAAGCTGGACGTACTGGCTTGACAGGCCGCGTCTGCAACCTCCGTAACACCAGTTTGAAAAGAGCATAGTTAGAGGAAGAATAGAACAAAATCGCCAATGTGGATAAATTGCCAAATGTATGACAAGGAGCTGGACGCAGAACAAATGCTAGAAATATGTGAACTCAAGGACAATTGAAAATCAAAGAGTACCTGAAGATCCTCTCATACCCTAGAAATCATGTAATGAGAAATTTCATAAGTAAAAGAAATAATATTGGAATGAAAGAATGAAAAAATAGCACACATGGTTGTATAGAAGTTACTCAGCATACAAGAATCCGTTCTTCTACATAACACAGGATATATAGCTTCATGTGTTGTGTTAACACGTGATTGGTTTTATTTTACTTTTTTTGTGAGAATTTAGAAAACAACCATTTTCTTTGAATTTGATAAAAATATGATGAGTTAAAACAGAGAATTCGGGATGAAATTCACAGTATTCCAGCTAAGATGTTACAGTGGTCAATGGGGAATCTCAACAGCAGATTTCAAGGATGTATTCGTACAACAGGCCGCCATCTAAAGGACGTAATTTAAAAAAAAATGATGAATTCCATCAATGTTTCGTAAATGGCAAGTTTTAAGGTTGCAATTACTATGAATAAAATTTATTTCCTTCATCATTTCTAGTTTTATTGGATTGCAAAAAAGTTCCCGCATTTTTCTATAAAATGTATTTAATTTAAGATTTAAGTATAAATGAAAAATCATAAATATTTGACAATTGGAAAAATATCACTGGTGTATAACTGGTTGCCTACTATGCCACCATACATTTATCCCTCTGTGTAAAGCTAATAGAAGCAAAATCAGTGCATTATACCTATGTGTAATGATAAAAGAAGGTATAGATAGCTTTGAACCCTAATTGTAAAAACGGTGTGAACTACCCGGTAGAGTATTCCTAAGACTAAGTCTTCACCAAGTAGTTCTGAGAGCGACTGAGTCTTGTGGGTATGCAGTAAAAAGAAGTGTCATATCAGAAAAACCAAAATAGGGAAGAGGTGACAAAAAGAAGATGTTACATGTGCCCTTCTGTTATCCATAGAAAGACTAAAATATTTGCGGCGAACACAGCGAAAAAACTGTAATATGCATCAAATGAAAGAACCTGCAGGGTAAGTTACTCGGAGATGTTTTTGTAAAGTTTTCGTAAATAAAAAGTTTTGCACAGTTATTTGTTATATAGAAT
This sequence comes from Melolontha melolontha, assembly GCA_935421215.2. Lineage (NCBI taxonomy): Eukaryota > Metazoa > Arthropoda > Insecta > Coleoptera > Scarabaeidae > Melolontha > Melolontha melolontha. The sequence continues at coordinate 75,172,809 of OW285243.1, read as the reverse complement.
CAAGTTCTCGTATGAGATTAGATTGAAAAAATTCATTAGAATCCTCATTTAGCACGCGCGGGTCCATCGGACCCACTTTATGTTATATCGTTCATTTCAGTAGGTCATGCAGATGAGGGTTAACAACATTTAAGAACACTCGATTATTTGCACACCATAATAACGAGTGATCATTAAAATTTTCGCTCAAGTAAGCCATGTACACAAAAAGTATGTCCTAACTTAAGTTATTAGAGGAGATCTGTCATTATAATTTCAAACGTCATGATTGTTAAAAAATAATTTGAAATGCTGACTTTTATATTAAATATATTTATAATTTTTATACAAAGTAATAGAATATTATAAAAAATGTGTAAAATGTTGACCATTCTCCACCAAGCATAATCGCACACTATTTCATAGAGCATTGAAAACATTGATCAGTATTTGCGGTGAGTTATTGATGTGTTCACATTTTTCTATACTTTTATGTCTTAACTCTTGTAGATTATTAATTTGTTTCATAAATAATATTCTTTATATATGGCCACACAAAACAATCCATGACTGTTAAATCACACGATCGTGGTCGATATGGAATCGCTGTATTTCTACTTATTATCCTATCGCCATAAAATTGTTGCAAAAACTGAATATTTTCAAGTGTAACGTGAGATGTAGCCCCATCCTGTTGAAAATATCCGACCTGGAGTTCATCATTAGTCAATTGATTAGTAAAAACACTGAGAATTTCGTTACGATATTTCTCCGATGTTATCGTGCCCTCAAAGAATATTGGTCCTATTAATCGGTGACGACTCATACCTACCCATACGCCTTCTGGGCCTTCTGGGTAGAGGAACTTCTCTATAGAAATGAGGATTTTCACTGGACCACATACGCATATTTTGCGAATTAACATAACCTTTCAAATAAAACCAAGCTTCATCGGTGAAAAAAGTATGATTTAAAATATTGTCTGTCATTGTTTGAATAAACCATTGGCAAAATTGTGTTCTTTTTTCATAATCCGTAGGTAATAGATTTTGTACAGAAGTTAACTTATATGGATACATGTGCAAGTCCTTTTTTAAAATTTTTTGACATGTTCCATACGAAAGCCCTACTTGTTGCGAAACTCTGCGAATAGATGTTTGAGGAGATTCGTTAATAATTTGTCTGACATTTTCAATTACGTCGCGACTTCTCTTGAGAGGAGGACCGCTTCCTTTTTTCCTTAAAATACTGCCTGTTTGAAGAAAAAGATTTACACAATGCATTAGCGTATCACGGAAAGTTTTATAGCTATTAACAGTATTTGGATATCTCTCTTCAAACTCCGCAAGGCAATTTTCTATTGAATGCTGCCAAATACCATCAATTTTTTGAGATGTCAGGAAGTAACATTCTACCATAAAAACTTTATGCATATCATTAAAGGTCATTACTTTTTCTTTTGATGAAACTTTAAAATATATATTTGACACTGACAGATGTTTGAAATAACATCTTACTGACTAAAGCTACGACATAATTTGTATATATACGGCCAGCTACAAGTGAATATTTTAATGATCGCTCGTTACATATTAATAAATGGATGACAAATATCGTTTAGTTAGATTTAAACTAATATTTTACAATAAAACAGATATTAATTCTTCAATAACTTATGTATACTTATGTTTCATATTGATTAAAGCTTGATTTATTTTAGATATTGAATGCTATACCCAGTAACTAATTTATTTTAACAATTAAAAATGAAGTACAGTGAACACCCGCTATTCACGGAGGTTGCGTTCTACGAAAACACCGTGAACACTGAATTCGTGAATATCGAGGTAAAAATATAATAGGTATGTACCTATAAACTACAGGTATGTATGTATGTAATCGATACAAGTAGATATACGTACATACATATTGTGTATAAGAGACAAATACGATTTATAAACTTTTAAAGAAATAAATGAATAAGGGAAATATCGCAATTTTAGAGGAACTACCAATACTGAACCGCGAATACGGAGCGCGGATAACGAGAAATGGCAGCAAAAAACAGAATCGCGAATAAGCGAATTCGCAAATACAAGAGGCGCGAATAGCGGAGGTCCTCTGTAATTTACGTGGAATTAACTGAAAATTTAAAGCTAATATCTCGCAGTTGTTTTATTAAAATAGTGAAGGTAAATGAATTACTACCTATTTAATTGTAATAGCAATGGTAATATTGCTTTGTTAGGACATGTTTCGCGGTACTCTCATACACAATTCCCGCCTACTTATACATAACCTCAATAAATCGTTTCTCGCGTAGATAATAGCGCTAGATTATTTCAGCGAAATCGCCGAACGTTTCTTGCTTGAGCGCGTTTGGTACATAAACTCACATACGATCACCGCGACTAATTTATAGCCAATCTCGTGTTAAACAATCGAAAGTGTTGTGTAATGCTGTGTGGAAGTTGAGACTATTAATCGCGACCTTAAGCGTTTTTTTTTACTTGCTCTCAGACGCTAAGGTCATATAACGTATTTTACTCCATATACATAAATAACTGTTACCACTGATTGATGAAATCTGACACGTTTCGAGATACATACTATGTTTCGAATATACATTTGTATACATTGCTTGCGTTATTTAACAGTTTGATTTTAACTGTATGTCTAATTACTAATTATTTATTAATGTTATAGGAACATGACAACACACATGCAAATGTGTGGAACCATGTAAATATCAGTTAAATTAAAAAAGATTTTCTAATAAGATTTTAAAGACGAAAATTAAGTGTAAAGCGCCATCATTTGAAGTATTTTCTAAATATACAAAGTGTTCAAAAACTGTAACGTACTATAGTTATATGTACATTTTTAAATTGAGCCTGTATTTTTTTTACATTTCGGAATTTTCCTCGATAACATGATTTCAACAAATTATAACATTTGTGAAGTATTTTTCATTTATTAATTAGCTAAACCCGGCCACGCTTCGTTGTGGCTCAGTGTGATGTGAAATGAATGGAGATGTAAATAAAATTATTGTAGCGAACATAGATTCATCGAAAAAACATATAATTCAATTCAATACCCTGCCTTGCGTTGCTGTGGCTTTGTGGAATGAAAGGAAAGGAAGAAAAAATATGTTTTTCACAATAAAAATATTTTTTATTGTAAAGCTAGTGAATTTACTACATTTTTTGCTTGTCTGTTTGCTGCATAAATATAAAGATCAGACGATTTACCAACTCTGAAGCATGCGACGTATAATTGCCCATAAGAGAAGCAATCGTTTTCTAAATTCAAACCGCACACTTGCAAAGATTGCTCTTTCACTTTATTGATAGTTATAGTGAACGCAAGGCGTATTGGAAATTGAAGTCGTTTGAAATCGAACGCTATGTTAATCGGAATGAGTGATATTAGTGGAAGCAGTACGTCTTCTCCTTATGAAATCCGATCAGAATTGTTGCTTCAATTAGATTGTTCATCAATTTTTGAACTATTAATCGTTTGCTTTGTACTTTGTCTATTTTTCCGGCTTGAACAAAATTACATTGAATAGCCGGCTTGTATGAAAAAGCAATTCGGTGATATGAAGCCCGATCATTCAGATATTGCAACTGCATATGTCTTAGCTGTTGACCTAATTGTTCTTGGCGCTGTTGAGATGATCGTGCTGCTCTTCTTCTTCTAGATTTAACTCGTAAGACATCAAGCCTTTCTTCCCGTTGATCTGCCGATTCTTCTGTTCACCTTTACGAAGTTCCCGACTCTTCATTTTCGTTTAAACGTTTTGATCATTGCAGTTTGATCTCCTGATTGCGTGTCGAGAGCGGCGGTCTATGTTCGAACGTGCGCAAGGCATCTCTATAAAATCAATTATAATTTCTTCTTTTTTTTTTTCTTTTAAAAACCCAGCTACTTGTTTAATTATTTTTCAAATATTAATATCATTAATATTTTCGCCTTTCAAATTTGGCATTTGTTTGTCATAATTTTTTTAAAAATGACATCTTCTGGTCAATTACATCTAACCCATACACATTATTTTAAGTTTTCGTTAAAAACAATAATTCAAGACTAAATGAAAGTTATTTTCGTTTTTAGCATTAAGATTTCATAACAATATGTTAGCGTAAATATAGTATATGATTATTAAATATCTATTATATATCAAGCTTTAATCGTGAGGGAAAAGTTTAGGTCACGAGCGTTTAGCGAGTGACTTAAATCCCCCGAACGTATAAAGTTTAGTTTAACCCCGGGTTATATACAATATTTTATTTATTAGTCAAGGTAAGTATGAAATTAAGATTAAGATCGTTGTCAAGGAGAATTATACTCCCTTGGGGAATAAAGTGAATTTTAACTCACTAGGGAATAAAGAGTCAGTTTAGCAATAAGAAAACAAACAATTAAAAGCATACTTTAAATGTGTGTAATAAATAAAAAGGTTTTGATAGTTTTATAGAATTTTCTATTTTTTTTATAGTATTCGCCCTAAAATCCAAATGTCATTGAATAAGTGATCAAGGTTGGCCTCAAGATTATCATTAGTAAACAAACTGTAGGATGTGTTAAAAATAAGCCTGTAGGGCTACAGTGTCATATAAATTATATAGCTAAGTTAACTGCTTGGAAAGCTGGGTTTTCCTCTTATTATTAAAATTATTATTTTTTTATTTTATTTTAAAAATTTTCAATTTTTTTCTTCATATTTCTTTCGTTGAATTTCGTGTTCACAAAAATCATTTATTACTCTTCAGAAACTTTACGAAATAAAAAACACTGCTAAAATTTCTTTATGCTTCAGGTTATTATCCATCTGCACTTGTAACGGTTTTCTTATTTCGTTATGGCGTTTGTTAAAAGTTAAATTGGGATGTACCTCGTCTTAAGAGAAGTTTCAACTTATTCAATTTAATTTTATAAGCATCAGTACCGACTCTTTCTGTTGCTGGTCTGTATTGTCCTAAGTGTTTCGGCGGAATCTCTTCGTCAAAGTCTCGAAAACAATCTAAGTTTTCCAGTGCTCGCGGAGAAATCGGATGATCCGGCCAAGTGTTGAATGAGTGGAAAAAATATAAACTCGTTAGAGAAAAGAAAGACGAGAAGAAACAGACGGAAAAATGAAGTGCGACGAGTCTAGTGGATGTAGGAAAGTTGAGAAAATTGGATAAGTTTATACGGAACGAGTGCCCAAAGTATTTTCAGAGTTTTATTCTTACAATAAACATATGATGGGGTATTTTTCAATACATATCAAAAGAATTTCCCAGAAATATACATTGATACATGTTTGGAAATTTTTATTACATTAGAGCATTGTTGTGAAAAATAAAATGAAAACTTCCTTTTGTGATTGATTTTATATGTCCTTTGTATATCTACTCGAAACGACGGTTTTTAAAATATGTAATATCAGAAATATGGTTGGTACTAATATTTTATTTTAGTTTCTGTTTTGTTATGTCTTAACCTACCATTCAAGGAGTGTGTTTTCCGTATAGGCTTTCTTTGATTTGTTTGGTGGCAGCTATATTGTAGTTTAGATGTGTGTTTTCGTTATTTTATTTATTTAATAAAAAAATACTTACATCTGTTTGATCAAAGCAAGCTTCATAAATCTTAATATTAAACTTCTTAAATTCGTTTAATATTGATGAATAGAGATTTTACTCGAATGAACCCTATTCGAGTAAAATCGCACGGGCGGCCCGTCCTCGCGATAATGTGTTCAAGGAAATTTCATTGCGAGAGACATATAGATAGTGTAATGCATAAGTGGCGAGATATATTTGTTTCTTTTATGTGTAACTTTCATATTGTATAATGTACCGTTTAAGTTAGTAGACAACGAATCATTTCATTCATTTTGGAAGAGCTATGGCAAAGAAACCTAGCTGGAAAAGTTTACTAAATTTTCTACTATACCTCCGTGAACGTATTGGACATATGATTAAATCCAAATTAAAAAATACGAAACTGTTATCTGTAGACGAAACAACAAATTGTAAAAAAATCAGTTGTTAATGTTATGGTACGTACAATGGAACCACATAAATTGTTACCTTTAATTTTCCTAACTTGCAGAAGAGTACAACAATGTACTGCAGAAATAATTTCAGTGTTAAATACATTGAAAAGTTTAAACGTTCAACAAACCAAGTGTTAAAATGTTTGTGAGTGCCGCAAACATGTTCTCTGTAGGTCGGCCTTTAGAAAAAGATTGTGCTAACTTGTTACATATTACGTGTAAAATCCATGCTTCACATCTGGTGGTAGAAATTATTCGTAGACGTTATCTAGATGAAAATGCATTAATTTCACAGACTATGTCCCGATATTCCTGAACCACCGCAGCCTATTATTACACGTTGGGGAACATGGTTACAGGCAGTGTTTTACCATCATAAATATTTCAATAATATTAAGAACGCGTCTTTTAAATTCTATCTCAAACAAGCTGCAGCAAGGAAATCTAGTCAAAATTTCAAGATTGTCAAGTTGAAAAAATTTAAAAAGTATTCAGAACAGTCGGACATGTCGAACTACTGAGCCTACAGTGGAATCTCTGCAAATAGTGCAACATGTTCAGGCACAGCTATGCGCGGTAGAAGATGCAAAAAATGTTTATGTTCTAGAAAGGTTTGAAAATGATTTAGAGAAAGATTCAGATTTTGACACATTAAGACAAACTTGTGAAAGTACGTCAACAGAACCGTTAAATTGTTTTAAATAATATTTTAATTATGTAAATATAATATCAGTAGATGTAGAATGCTCGTTTTCTGCATATAAGCACATTTCTTTCCGCAAACCGAGTGTTTCGCACTCGGAAACACAACTGTGGAAACACATCTGATCTGATATTGGAAATATTTAACCGATTTCTCCCAGTTTGTGACTTCATGGAAGACGTTTAAAACGGAAAGCATTTCACCACTTTTTATAAATTTATACCTTATTTTTTATTTATATCAGTTTCGGTGTGCTTCGGTTTTTAACAGTAATAATTTATTATTTTAAACGAGCGAAGTGCGCCCAAAGTTGTCAAGCTGCGACCCACAAAATATATATACGCGCGACAACGAGCCGAAGGTGCAATGTTACTCGAATGAACCTCTCTATTGATGAATCTGAATATGAATCTGAATTCATGTATTGATACTGTGATGTACGTCATGCAACAGTGACCTAAGCAATGGCGTCACAAGCGTCACATGCACGTCATCCTGAAATATTCTAGCCAAAGATTATTCTAGAAACACTCAACGAGTATATAAACACTAAAGCGAAGGATGATTCATTCGACCAGTGATCGTCGTGAAATAAACATCGTAAATATAAATAAATATACTGTTACTTGTTTTTATTCGTATAGTTATTCTTAATTACCGTTTGTTTTATTAATTGAATCCGAACAGGAGATTTATCACAATACACTTGATGCTACGAAACGACTCTACTGTTGGTGTTCAAAATTCTACCAATAAGCAAAATTTATCACTCCAACAAACTCTTGCATATTTAATAAAAACGAACCATATCAGCTGTACGGTTAGATAACGACATAACTATAGAAATTTTCAAAGTTACAGATTCCTGGTAAATTCTGCCTAGTGTAATAATAAACGTTGCAAATGTCTAACAACCTAGTTTTAACCTATATTAGTTGCATAATAGTTGTGAACCTAAGTATGAAGTTTATAATTATAACATCATTCTTAATAGTATTTATTCCGGAATATCTAGTCAACGTGAATTTATGAAAATATATTGAAAAGATATGCAGCTCGTTCTGCCTTTCCATGACAATATCAAATCGTATTTATTAAATTGACAGCCCGTTATGTCACTTCGTGACAATGGTCTCTCCGTGACTTCGTGACAACGTCGAAATATATGTACCGCACACATCAAGCGATTGATTTTCACTCAAGGATTTTTTTGTTTGTTTCGTTACACTTTAATTTTACAGAAACCATAAATAAAATAATTTACCAAAGTTTTATCGTAATTGAATGAACGGTATACGAGTATATACGGAACGAACACACACATATTCATTTTTATATATTCAACTAGCAAAAATCCGGCATGCGTCGGTATGTCACTCAAGTAATGACATTTTTTTGTCTGATTCTGAAAATAGTATTTGAAAGTACATTTATTTAATCGACTGAAATAGTATTTTATTGAGTTTTGTTACGAATTTTATTCAACAGCTGTTCGCGAATTAAAGATATGGGAATATTGAAAAATTCAATGTTACTCTCATATCTTTAATTCCTTAAGTCCCACCACGTAGAGATCGTTGCTCGAAGCACCCGTCCGTGAAATCACATATTATACTAAAGTTCGATATTCGAGATCTGCGTTGTTATTGAATTTCCCCTCCCTCCGTTGCATTTTTATTTTTCATTTTTATGTTGAGCTTATAGTGTTTAAGGATACACTATATTTTTAGTTATTCCATTTTTGACAAAAATGAATAATTTTGTGGTTTGCGCTACTCGTGAGCATACAACATATAATTGACCAGCATGGATTTTTCAGTCAAACTGCACACTTCAACCGATTGGCATTGAGTCTTGTTTATCGTCATTGAAGAAGCAAGACAAACAGTATCCGTAATCATTCATTTCAGATACTTTTCTGTTAAGTGTTTCGCCTCTACGTACGAAATAAAGAAATAAAGTGATAAAAAGGAAATCGAAAATATGAACGAGGAAATATCGAATGTTAATACAGATGATTATACTTGCCTGTAATTGGATTTGTTTGCATTATATTTAAGTGGTATGCGTCTCGCCCTCTTCAAAAAATTATTGGATACTGTAAGGCATTGTAGGATCGATGTGTTTCAGCGACACGTTGAATCGTATCATTTTGTAGATGAATAATAACACATGTATTAAACTCATCTTTCACCATAGTAATGGCCACTTCATCGGTACTTAGCTGGCCTTTTGTCATTTAATGAAACTTGAACGAATGTTGAAATTTAGGCCCTTTTTCATAACTGTTTTGTTAATTTTTTGATAAGTTCACCATACCGAACTGGCACCGAACACATTTATTAAATTGACAGCCCGTTATGTCACTTCGTGCCAACGGTCTCTTCCTGACAACATTAAAGTGCATCTATTAAATTGAGGACAGATCGTACTGTCACTTCGTGACCACGTCTGAACATTTATTGCACACTTAAAGCAATTGATTTTGACTCAAGGAACTTTCTTTGTTTAGTTATACTTTTATTATATAGAAACCATAGCCGGCACGTAAAGAATGATTTACCAGTTTTATAGCAATCAGATGAACGGTATAGGAGCCTATACGGAACGAACAGACACACATTGATTTTTATATATTAGATGCATTACTACAACTGTAATATGGGGTATTACAAACGATAGTTACTATAGTAACAGCTATTGAGCTGTAATAAAAGATCAACATTATTGTGATCACCTAAAGTGGTTGCTTGTATAATACAGTTGTGGTAAGAAAGATACTATACGCTGTTGGAATTCTTAGAGTTGATGTGGAAAACTAGTACTATGTATAAAAATATTTCTTTATTTATTTACTCTCTTATCCCTTTTTTACCTTTCAGTGTTGATGGGTCGAGCCCATCGAACCGTAATACCACTTATATACAGATCACCCATCCACCAACTGACCACGGTAATGTCTGTTTGATTATGTCTATTACAATACCGTTACCATGAGTAAACAGCCGTGTTGGTCTTCTGTTGATTGTATAATATATCGTCCTTGATTTGTCCATAGACATAAGAGTCGTAGAGTTATGTATAATAATAAAAAATGAATAATTTTATTATTACAGCATCGTATTAGGTATTATATAATATATAATATATAATATATAATATATAATATATAATATATAATATATAATATATAATATATAATATATAATATATAATATATAATATATAATATATAATATATAATATATAATATATAATATATAATATTAATTCTTAGCTTTTAATAATCTCCTTAGACAATAATCAAAAGCATTTTTTCCTTCATACAACAAATAATGGTTTATGTTGCATTTAGGACGGTCGAATTTGATATTAACATTTCAGTATTCAACTACTAATTGTGTTTGACTTTGAAAGTATCGCTTTATTTACGTTTGTGGAACCACAATATCTCACTACGAAAAATACAAAAAAATAATTTTCAATACTTTTCATATAGTTGGATTTTTTCTTTCCTGGACTATAGTTGTATAGTTTTCTATAATACATTTACTATAAATATTTTGTTCTCTATGGAAGTACAGTATAGATGTTATTTCTGATGAAGTATTGCTAGGTTTATTTGATAAGTAGGATCTGTATAAACGTTTATTGCTATAGAACAAAATTGCATTAAAAGTGATGGTGATCATTTTGATTACTACACATTGTTGTTAATTTAGTATTTTGGCGATAAATAGATAACGACAAATTTAAATATTGCTTTCTTCATTTCACATTGGTAATCTAGTAGTACTTCATTCATATATTTATTAACTCTATTCAACGGCAATTTACAATCTTGTGTAATATCTTAAAACATTTAATTAAAGAACTGTAATAAAATGATAAATATATGCACTAAAATGTTGCACGATAATCATCTCAGACACAGTTATTTATAATTGCTTGCATACAAGAACACGTACACATACAAACCCATATGTACACATTGGCAAAATAAAATACCCGACCTTTCAAACCGCTCTTTCTGTAACAAATTAATATATTCGAATCTTGAAACATATTCGATAAAATGTATGGGTGTGGTGACTTAATAATATCATATTAAAAAAAATTCTTAGGATTGCGCAACGGACTCCTTTTCAATATATTGTAGTAGATGCGTTTGAATATACAAATACAACCAAAACTAATTAAGATTTTTTTCGGTAAATCAGTTTGAAGTTCAACATTTGTTACTTAAATAATTTGATTTTGTACAATTAGTCCTTGTCATTTAAAATTGCTTGTTAGAATTGAAAAATACTATCAACTAATGAGATTAATTCTTAAACTAATCATAGTTCTTATGAATTGTGGCATGTTAATATTCTACATACCTATATGTAAATGCAAAATGTCTTTTATACGTAACAACTTCTAAATCTGTTCTTTTTCGCCTTAGTTAATGGCAAAACTTTTGTGTTCAAAAATGAGTTTTCATATTAAAATATAGTTACAACTTTCATAGTTTCATAACTAGTATGTGAATATACAATGTGTTGCATAAATTAGTTTTTGTGATATATTTTAAGCGAGGGTTTTCATACAACGTGTGTATTCTAAATGGCAGGTGACCTAAAAGTTTGTTTAGTTTTTGCTTATGTTGATTTATATATTTATTTATTTAATATACAGGGTGGCCCATTAGTGCGAGGAAGTCCAATATTTCGTTTATTACAACACATATAATATTTCGTTTGAAAAAAATAAGTTTTGACCTATTAAAATGTGATGATTTTGTGCCTTCATATTAAACACCCTGTGTATGAAAAAAAAAAACTCTTGTGCCATATGTTTAATAAACTCTTTCTCTTTGTAATTAAGAAGAATTTCGCTTTACATGTTATTAGTAAACTTTTATGAGATACATTTATGATCATGCAATTCTCTCTAAAATTTCATACGTTTCGCAATAATTTGGCAACGCGGTAAAATTTTGTCGAAAAAATCTAGTGACTTATGTACACCGTTATGCTGATTGCGAAAATGTAAAAATATAGCTACCATGCCATTTAAAAAAATATTTCGGTTAAATGCCTCGACTAATCTGAGCACCCTGTATAGTTCCAATTATTTTACAAATATGCAGTGCTGCATTTGCTACAACTTCTGTTTGAAACATTTTTTTATATGTGTTGTAATAAACGAAATATTGGACTTCCTCGCACTAATGGGCCACCATGTATAACAGAATAGTTTAATAAATAATGCACTATAAATATATAATTATAATTATGTATTCTTTATATGTAACTATCTGAACCCGACAATGCTTTTCCATTGCTTAGTTTGAGTATATACGAGGTGCTACTCAGAAATTACCGGAATTTGAATGTGGCGCGCGATGTGATGATAGTACAGCTCTATAGCGCTAGATGGTGTGAGACACGCCTATACTAAGTCAGTCTGTCCAACGGTACTTTGCTAGGTGGTGATAAAACAGTTTTCATGTTTATATTTGTTGAGCATAGAACGTGCATCATATTCTGTTTCAAACTTGGTAAAATCGCAGCAGAAACTCTGAAAATGCTTAAACAAGCGTTTGGTGTGGATGCTTTAGGCCAGACGCAAATTTATGAGTGGTACAACGGTTTTAAAATGAACGTGTGTCGGTTGAAGAAGATGAGCGTTCCGGTCGTCCATAGACGGAAAACATGCCACGAAATGTGGGAAAAGTGCGCAGTGTCAAGTAGCGCAGCAGTTCGTGGATCCTACAACACGACAATGTACCAATCCACATATCACTTGTGCGTCATTTCTAGCCTCAACGAAGACGGAAGTACTACATCACCCTCCTCACCCTCCAGATCTCGCTCCTTGTGACTTCTTTCTGTTTCTGAAGTTAAAATTGAAGCTCAACAAGCTGCTGAACACGTTAACACCCGAAGACTTCCAGCAACGCTTCCAGCCATGGACAAGTTGTTGGGATCGGTGGAAGGAGAGTACTTTGAAGGAGACGGTAGCGAATAAGTTGTAACAACAATTTTCCGTGTTTTTTTTTCACATTCCGGGAATTTTTAGGTAGCACCTCGCATATACACTGCTCAACTTTTGAACCGGTACACTTACAAGAACATATATAAATAACAATTTACTACTTTTTGAGCAACACTTTCTTGCTTAATTGATAGTATATGGTTCTGGGAAACACTTTTAAGGCGAAGAATAACAGAATAAAACTTAAATAACGAATTTCAATTGGTTTAATAGAAAAATAACAAAATCTTCATTTTAGTATTACAGAAAAGTTTGCTTTGGAAAAAAAAGATAACCAAACACTTAAAGATTAATAATGCGTGGGACCTCTTCTAGCTCTTATGGCCTCCTGGCAATGCTTGGCATGCTGGAAATCAAATTCCGAATGTAATGCTGAAGAATATTTTGGCATTCTTCCAAAACGGCAGTTCGGAGGTGACGGTGATTGTTTGGATCCAATCCTCGTGATCTTATCGACCTCTTCAGGAAATCCCATACGTTCTCTATGGGATTAAGATCTGGAGAGTTCGCTGGTCAATCCATGTGCGCGCAATATTGTTCTCTTCAAAAAATGCATTGATTCGTCTTGTTCTATGAGGACACGCGTTATCATCAGCAAACACAAAACCATCGCCTGCTTCATTAGCTTATGGCAACACTACAGGTTCTAATACCTCATTAAGATACCTGACACTATTCATTGTAGCATTTCCAAGCATAACTAATTCAGTACGACGAGTCGCAGAAATACCTCCCGAAACAGTAACTGAACCACCTCCATAAGCTTGATGGTAAGTCACGTTGTTCTCAATATAGCGTTCTCCTCTGTTTCTCCAAACTCTAACTCTTCCATCTGAGCTATGGAGATGCACTCTGGTCTCGTCACTGAATAAAAAACGACCCCAATCTTCAACATTCCAATTTGCATGTTGATGTGCCCACTCTAGCCTTCTTCTTTTGTGGGCTCTGGTCAACAGTGGGCATTTTTTAGAAGATCTGGACCTTAAATTTACCCTATAGAGCCTTCTTCTTACTGTTTGAGTGGATACTTGAGTACCTGTTGCATTCAATAACTAAATTTGGAGTGTTATTGCAGTAGAAAATCTATTCCTTCGACACTGAACCTTAATAAAAGGGTCCTCCCTGACTGTTGTACTGCGATTTTGCCCTCCGCCCTGTCTATGTTGGACAGATCCAGTATCATTAAAACGCATTCGAACTCTTCTGATCACATTGTGGCTCACATTGAAATGGGCAGTGACAGTTCTTAGCGATGCACCAGTCATAAGCATTCCCATAGCGTGGTTCATCTTTTCAATACTTAAACTCCTTAATGGCATCTCTAAAATGCAATCAACAACTATGCATTAAAACTTATTCGAGAAATTAGCAAAAATTCTCTTAAAACTTGATAAAAGTATAAGCGTCCGCGAGCTCAGTAACTGCACTTATGACAGATAATAACAACAAACAACAATGGAGTCGCAAATGTCATTCGATAGACATTTGTTTGCATTCCGAAACACAGCCCTGATCATATAGGAAGTCATGCCTAACGCCTACGAAGGGTTGTTTACTTTTACTGCATGCTATATAAGTGTACCAGTTCAAAAGTTGAGCAGTGTAGATTAAATGATCATAATCGAAAGCTGTATATAAGTTATTGTATTTAGTTAAAATTTGATATTTAAACATTACGGAACTTCACAAAATTTAACCTTCACTTTATAAAAGTAAGAATGTAAATAAATCCAATTGTTAAAACAACAGTACTCGAGTTTACTTCTACGCATACGCGACAGCATTTCTTCCCATGTGAACTTCAATGTATGAAGTACTATCTTGTGGCACCATTTACATTTAAATATAGTACTGCTACTATTGATATTATATTATTAGGCCCCTAACTTTCTTTCTACCGGTTAGATCGAGGATTTCAATAGCTTTAAATCTTCTCTGGACAACACAGATGATTTTGTAAAAAAACCGTGCGTAAATTGCTTCAGTAGTTTTTTAGCCTATAATCGATACACATACGAATGTCTTTATTAACTTTTTCATATAAAATTATTAATTAATTAAGCGGGTAAGCGGTCTGTTTACTAAAAAATTCATTCATTTTAAACCTCTATATTTCTTAGCCATTGGCTACTTCGTCAGGAGATTAAAAACAGAATTAAAAATTAACAGTAAACGTAACTAAACATGTTAAAATAGATTTACATTAAATTGAATCTCTTGGTTTCACATCAACCTTTTAAAAACCTAAGAAGGTTTTTCCTTCCAGCAAATATGGGGTCCTTAACGAGATAACATGCACTTAAATGTTTATTGAATACAATGCTCATATGGGCTATGTCGATAAGTTCGATATGTTAAAAAGCCTTTATGAAGTGGACCGCAAATCACATAAAGGTGGCATAGAATTTTCTTTTACTTTATTGACGCATGTGTAGTAAACTCTTTCATTCTGTTTGAACTACGAAGCGAATTAAAAAGATTAAATTTGAAAGCATAGCGTTTGCTTGTAGCCAGGGGTCTTATTAGGGCAGTAATTCCTTCCAAATGATGAAGGCCATCAAACGAGAGTCCTGTCAATAAGTTTAAGAAGGTTGTTTCATTGGAACTATTCTGCTATTCTAAGGCATGCCACATGCCAAAAAGTCTACGTTACTGAGATGTGTCAGTTGCAGCACCACAAAGGAAGTTAGCCGTACGAAGTGGAGTGTTTAATTTGCAAAATGACATTGTGTAAAAAAGTAGATCTATTTTCTCATGTATTCGCCTCGTTTCAGTATTTTTTTAAAAAAATATTTTTTTTTTTTTTGTTATTAAAGATTGTTATTTGTCTAATAGTAATTTCGGGATACTATATCCTGCAGGATAATCCTTATTATTTTTAATTGCAAATATCGTTTTAAGAGCTTACTATAATATAAATAAACAAAATTACAATCTTAATTTTGTTTCCTTTTTTCACAAAAATAAATCCGTTAAGGGCAGCGGCTGACAATAGGTGCTTCTTCGCGGGCACTGACGAGATCTAAGAGGAGATCGAAACATGTGTCGGCACGTAAAAATGTTTTAGTTAAGTAGAAGATAAAGTTTTCTAAAAAAAGGTTCCAAAACGTTATGTTTTGATAGTTTGAGTTTAAATGAAGGAATATTATTTTCGATGGGTAATAATAGTAATAATAATATTTATTGATATATATATATATATATACATTCATACGTCATATTAAAATATTCAGTATAACATATAAATGAGGAAAGTACAAAATAACAATACAAGAAAAAAAAAACACTTTAACATTGATGATTGAAAAAATCACTTATCGAGTAGGCAATATGTCTTCAGTTTTGATTTTAAATTTTCCACGGTCCAAGCCTTTCACATTCCAATGGGAATTTTATTGTAAATTTATAGGGCTAAATAATTTGTACTTTTTTCTTTTCTGTAAACAATGGTAAGGTATCACTGTTTTATTTCGATTCCTGATGCCGTAATAAATGTAAAAATCACTATTTAAAGAGAACTTTTCGGGCGTATTGTGCACATATTCAAGACAGGTAAGTACATACAAGAATGGCAAGGTAAGTATTTTATGTGTTTTAAACAGTTGCCTACAGTTAGTTTTGCTGGAGACACTACTAAGAGCCCTAATGGCACTTTTTTTGCATTTTAAACACCAACTTAGCTGCTTAGGATACTATATGTAGCTCTGCACTGAAAATTGGGAAAGGAGGTCATTCTAGCTGCTTCGTATGTTGCTACCTGTTTTATCCTACAAATGGAATAAACAGCTGCAGCAAGGTGGCGACACAAATTTTCTACATGGCAATCCCAATTCATGTCACTGGTGACTTGTAGACCCAGAAATTTGATACACTCTTTGTTCTCATTTGAGATCCTTTTTGTTGCAAGTGCTAACTACAGTGTTTTATTTTGATTTAGTTTCAGGTGGTTACTGCCAAACCATTCGCCTGCTTAAGTTTTAATGCCTGTTCCAAATTTTACCACACCTACCCACTTCCTGGGCTCAGACCAAAATGGATGTATCATCTGCAAACTGGGCAACTTTCCTTGATGATATATTGTAAGGCAGATCATTCACGTAAATTAGAAAGAACAGAGGACCTGATATTGCCTATTAAGGATATTATCTGATAAAAATGGTCAGACCATGGATGTAGTATACATGGAACATTAGAGAGAAAAAATTGTAAGCGAGATAGAGCTAGTACTGGCAAAACATTCGGAGTTCGTATTCTGACAGTGAAAAATGTTGAATAGTTAAATCAGTTTTATTTTAAGCACGTAGTGAAATTTTATGAAGTAAAGTAACAACTGGATGTATCTATCATTAATATAAGCAGTAGTAGTTTTATTTTGCATTGTAGTTCGTGTAAAAGATGGTGATTTCGTGTTCCGCTTACGGTTGCACAAACCGTTTTGTTAAAAATAGTAACAGGTAAGTGTACTTATTTTTACATTTTTATATCATATTAGCATGTATTTTAAATTTGTAGATTCCCTTGTGATCCACAGTTACGGAAAAAAATGGATTATAACATTAAAAAGAAAACATTTTGATCCTTCAAAAACCGCAGTAATTTGTAGTTGTAGTACCCATTTTAGTGCAAATGATTCCTAATAAAAGTCCATTGCAATAGAATCTTGAAGAAAGGTTCTATACCAGCGAATTTTAAATCTAGACGAGTCAGTGTACGCATTTCAAATATAGAAAGTGGAAACGAAATTCAAGAGCTACACAATAGAGAAATTGAGGAAACACAAAATACAAGATTTTAAGCACATGTGGAAGAATTGGTTATTGAGGTTTCAAACTCCCAATGTATCTAAACGAAAAATTTTAATGAGAGGAAAAGGTAACAAGTAAATATATTATCCATTATACAAAATATTAACCTTATATTGTAGGAAAAGAACAGAACCACACTACTTTAGAGATTATGAGGGACACAACATTTAGAGGATTTCATAAAAAGAAAAAAAATATTGGTTAACATCTCAGAAAGTAGTTAAAACACTGAAGCAGAAATGTAAATATTGCTTTCTACATTTTACGACAGTAATTATTCGAATTTTTTAATTGAAAAAATTTGGCTTTGCGAAATTTTTTCTATTAAAAAATTCGAATAATTAGCGTCGTAAAATGTAGAAAGCAATATTTACATTTACATTACTTCGCAAAAATGCAATTAATTTGCAACTGAAACACAAAGTTAAATACTTTGAAACAAAAACAAGAAGAATGAAAAATAAAATTAAATCGTTATTAAATCTAGTTGTGTTTTACTACCCATGTGTTTTCTATTGCCCTCTATTACTAAGTAACTATTTAATTATTTCATCCTATAAATACATGCGCATTTAATTTATACTCATTCAGATTTTTTAAAGCTGTACCCTATATATTCCGTATACCGCATCTTAAAATTAAATTAAAATTTGTAATTCAGTAAGAAATTATTTATTTTATAAAGATACAAACAAATCCACGAACCTGATAAATGTATTATAGTTAAACAGCCAGGTAAGTACAGCAGACCGATTTTCATGTGGCCGGTGGGAGAATTTGTACGTGCGTAAGTAAGGGTCAGTGTTAGATAGAGACAGTATTCGGAAAAATGAAATGCAAACTCTTTGTGCGAGTCGTGCATTGGGACGTAGTAAGGGATAGTAAGGGATGTCAGAGGTTCCCCTACCTATGAATTTCGTGCGCATCTCGAGGGCGGTACTTCTAACCGGCCACATGAAAATCGGTTATATGCCGCATGTATATTTACCTGTCCCGGTCGATCGTCCATGTATTTTAATAGGGAACGCGCGTTTTCTTGCCAGTACTAGCTCTATCTCACTCGGTAGTTTCTCTCTCTAACGTTGGAGTCAATCGAATGCACTGCTTTGGTTATATGTGCCTTATCCATATATACTACATCCATGGGTCAGACAAATGAGGATTAAAAGTCTCAAAAAATTGTTTGTTTATAACCTCCGATGTAAAAATATTATCTTTGCATATCTTGGAGATTTTAGATACATCTGGAAGGCTCACTAAATATTTTGTGCAGCCCATAAGTTATAAATAAATTGCTCATACGAATCGCGTCCTTCGTCATAATATTGAAATCTACATTGAAGTCGCCTGCTACTACCAAATTTGCATCAGGCAGGCATTCATTTATTTCCTGCAAAGCTTTAGGGGACTTGTAGACCCTGGCATAACAGGCACAAGAAAACAAATACCTATTCATCTTTATTCAGTAATTAAATGTTTTATTTAATAAAGTATTATTTGTATGTTTGTGTTATAAAATTGATGGTTATGTTGCAAAAAAAAAAAATTGATCAAATCAGAGTTCAACGTGTGCAACATAAATTATTATTAATACCAAATTTACAAAATTAAATTTATTTCTCAAAATAAATGTGACTGAACACTATTAATTTTATAGTTTATCGAGCGGCATGAAATTTATTGTATTCATATAATATGAAATATAACATCATTTTCTCGTATATAAAGGACTAGAATTTCAACATAAAACAATATCACTGTGAGTTTATCCGAACATATAATCTTTCTCAGTTTATACGTCATTACTCGGATGTTTAAAGCCCATTTATTTTGACTTTGTTATTGCATTGGTCTTCTCTTATCGTCCTCGGCATGCGTCCAATTTATTTTCTCATTGGGGTTATAAAATTTTACGGTTTTGTAGAAAAAATAAAGTTGTTAATATATAGAGCATCTTAATGGTATTGTTTTAGTTTATAAAAGATAAAGTAAAGTTCGGAGAAGTTTTTTTTGGTCATGTACGAAGGTATAAAGTGTATGTCGTGAAAATTTTTCCAAAAACAAACTTAATGTCAAAAAGGTTTTTTGGGGTATAAGTTGCAGTTCTAATATTTAATTTAAAGCGGATTTCTATTTTATTGAGAATAAATATGCGCTTATTGTTTTTGTAAGATTTAATTTTCAAAAACACGAAAATGTAACATAAAATTGGCAAGACACGATACAGGTTATACGAGGATAGAATACAATGTTCTTGATCTGACACATAGATGGCGGTCATAGTATCAAATAAAGTAAAGGGTGTTCAGAAACATTCGAAGTCAAGTGGGCTCTGAACAAAAAATCGTATATCTTTATTTAAGTATCTGATTTGTAATAATTATTAAATGTCAACTGTTGTCTGTCAAAAATCAATCTATCTCAGACATGACTTCATATTTTCAAGGCCTACTTTGACTTAGAATGTTTCTGAACACCCGTTATATTCTAATGAAATAAAAATGAATAAGCAATATTACTTAATTTCCACTTTATTGGGATAAAATCCCATTATAATTGTTTCGACACACAGTGTCTTCCTCGGATAGAGTTGTAAAGGATGTTAACAAATTTAAACTAAAATAAATTATTATAATGAAAAAAATATGATTATACTCGGAAGGATGGTTCAATAATAGGAACTTTATATTCAAGATGTAAACTTTATTACACAAAGGGACCAAAATTTACCGAGCACAAACATAAAAACGGGAAAACCAAAGTAAATAAAAGAATGAGTTGTAAAATAGGTCTAATAAAGGAGAATTGCCGAAATCTATATGTTTGTTTAGTAAAAGGCCTGAAAAGGCCGGAAATGCTATTGTCGTTTTTGTAGAAACACACTACATTTTATAATGCTTTTATCTCCGTACTATTGCTGTTTTTAAGGAAGCCGAATCATCAGCTGTTCGGGTCTTCTTGGAGACTGTGTAAACCTCAAAACTGGCATTTTGGGATTAGAGCTGTTTTTTGAAAGAAAAACCCTTCAATTTTTACTCGGACCCATTTCAAGACATTCATTTTCTATGTAACAGGATAGATCTTACATGGATATATTATATTTTATTGTATAACAGTAAAATGCAACTAAACAATTTTAATTTTATTTTATTTTCTTCTTTACTATGCATATCCAGTGTAGGCACAGTATATTAAACATACAGTAGGGACAGGTGCCGTCGGCACCTTTGATGTTCGTAGTCCAGTGATACATATAATATTTATATCAAATTATGAAAAAAACAACTACATGCAGACAAATAGTTGGAAATATTAAATGGTAGAACTACCTATTGTTATATATTTAAACTAATACGAGTATATATATATATATATATATATATATATATATATAACATTCCGTTTAATCGAATTGAATACGAAAGAGGCAATTTAGCTCTATATTTTTTTATAGCCACTTTATCTTGGGATTTTTTATATAATTATAATGTATGTACATATACGCGCAAGTAATGTTAAGAAGAATACTAACATAATGAACAATTATATTTATAATGTGTTTTACGCTTCCATACAGGCATAATTTTAGCATCTCTAAATTATACCAAACCAATGTCTACAAAATAATAACACGTTACGCATATTTTTACTAATAACAAAGACCTTTCTTGTCCAACAGACAAAATACATTTAAAATATACTACAATTATAGAGTAAATATAATCACAATAAGATTAAACAAATAAAATACAGATCTATTATCTATCTATACCTATTGTTATGTATTCATTAATTTTATGGAAATATATATCGCACAAGCATAATATGCATATATAACATAATATACATATTTACCACCAATACTTCAAATAAAATTGAGGTTTTTGCGTGGATAATAAACATAAGAATTAAAATAGCGCTCTTTCCAACAAAATATAGAAGTAAATCAAGTTTATATACACAACAACAAAAACAATATTTTACATTAATAAATTTAAATGATTTAATTTGAATGTTCGAAAGTTTTATTTGTAAATAAAGTATACGGTTGGTCACATTGATACTGGACATTTTCAAATTTAAATGTTGCTATCCCCGAAATATTTTTTATTAATTTTCGTTAACATTACTTGATATCTTATTTAAAAATATAAATATAAGTGACATAGAAACTAATATATCTTCTTGTCAATTGTATACAATATAAATACGTTGTTTGTGAAGAATTTATTTTTTATTTTCTGTCGACACCTGTCGGGCAATTGTTGAAGGACCGCCAATTTCACACATGCGCCCTCAGAAACTGTATACCAAAATAAGCTAGCTGTCCCTACTGTATGTTTAATATACTGTGGTGTAGGTGTATATCTAAGAATGACTTTATCGCTATTTTTTCACGTTCTTGAGAATTTATCGGATAGATGTTCACAAGAGTCGCAAAATTAATGAAAATAATTCAGTGTTATTTATTGTTTTTAATTTTTCGGTAGAAATAAATGTAAAGTACTTCTTTAAATTACAGAGAAGTGTGCTAATTATATGCCCATGGCTGTATACAGGGTGGTTGCTTTTTCATTGGACACTCAATATTTTCGTCAAGAGTATCATATTTAAAACAAATCCAAACGTATCCGATACTATTTTTTGTCCTCCTAAATAGAATGCTATTACTCGAAAAACAAAAGATGATCTAATGAAATTATTATTTTTTAATTGACCACCTGTACATTATTGGATACTTAACTAGCTCATATAATTCTGAATACGGTATAATTTTGTTTTTAGTTGGGCAATTAATAACGCTCATAAATCATAATAACAACAAAAAGAAACACATAAGTATGATAAGTAGGTATTGGTTAAAGAACAATAGAAAAACAATAACACGATAAAGCAAAAATACTAATAAAGAAATTGTTCAAAATGTTCATCATTTTTGTGGATACATAGGAGCTCCGTGTAATAGATTATGTTGGGATCTTCTTAACATATTCGGTGTAATTTCCTGTGCCGCCAGTTGTATTTTATTTTTGAGTTTTTCTAGGGTATTCAACAAAGTACAATAGACCCTATTTTTTATAAATCTTCAGACAAAAAAATTAATATTGAAAGGTCAGGCGATATCGGAGGCCATAAATGTGACCCTGTATTCCCAATCCACTTATTTTCAAATTATAAGTGTAGAAAATTTGTTACTAATTGCGCGTTATGCGGTGGTGTGTCGTCATGTTGGAACCACATTTGTCTCCGGATAGCTTACGACAGACGGTCTAAATATTTTTAAAATTCAGTTTCAAGAAAGTTTAAATATCGGTTTTCATTAAGTGTGCCGCTATAGAAATAGGGTGCCAATAACTGATCCCCTATCACATTTATCCAAACATTTCACGTATTTGAGTATTTGACATCTAGTTTGCTGGATCCAACGAGAATTCACATCATCCCAAAAGTGATTATTCTGTTTATTAAACACACCGTTTCTATGAAAATTTGCTTCATCCATCCACAAAATGTGTGACAAATATTGTCGTTTAATATTTAATAACCAATTGCAAAAATTCATCGGTTTTTGCAGATCGAGCAGTTGTAAATGTTGCACTAAACAAATTTTAAAGGGTTTAATTTTGTGTTTCTTAAGGACTTTCATAATTTTATACCTAGTGATGCCAAGCTCTTGTAGAACAATTTGAGTTGAAGAAAGTTTTCATAAGAGTTTCCTCTAAAATACGACAAAATATTTACTTTATCATTTTCTTCGGCCTCGTTCAGATTTATATCTCTATTTCTTACTTTTATTACTTTTTCTAAACCCTTGTGTTTCAATAATGAAATGTGCAAATTTAGAAATGTATTTCAGTGTGGTTGTCTTCGATCAGGGTATTGATTAACATACATATTTGCAGCTTGGCAGCAGTTATCATTTGTTAAATAAAATCGTCGTAACATATCTGCTTTCTCTGCATTAGTAAATTCCATTTTTAAATGCTTACGGCCGGTATTATCAACGTAATTAAAAGGACATTTATTTTAAATGGCATTTAAAAGTAACGCAAGCGTATTATCAACATGTTTGAACGAAGATTTAGCTCTAAACACGCATTTATACTTAAATGTCCAAATTCGGCGACTCATCATCGCTTAGGATTTTGTCAACAAAATGAAGGAAAACATTTTGAGCATTTGTTATAAATTTGATACTGAAAATGCCAAAAATAAAACTTAGAATTACAACACAGTTTACTCAAAAATTTTCTAATGTAAGATACCAAAATTTTTACAACATCGAATAAAGAATTGTAAAGGCTTTCAAAATCCACAAAAAAAAATGGGGTTGACATTTAAAAAAATTATCAATGACGTCATAACTTATTCAAGGTCGACGGAAAAAACAAAATGGTAGCATCTAAATATAGCTAACAAAAAACATTAATCGATATATCTTTGCATTTTGTCAAATAATGCACAATAACGTTATTACGGGCTTGTGTCCATACTTTACGGACACAGTGTATATATATATATAAATTGATATATATATATATATATATATGTATATATATATATATATATATATATATATATATATCCAATAATTTATCAATTAATATATAGATATATATCTATATATTAATTGATAAATTATTGGAGTTTTTCGGCTTTTATATGAAATATTTACCAATATCGCTCCGGATTGGTCCACGCTGATCATCAGTGATTAAATGATAAAAGACGAATTACGGAAGAATTACCTTCTCTTGATTAGTCACTGCATTTGTTTGTTTATTTTCTAGAATGTCTATATAATTGACCACCAGTAACAAGAGATCTATAGCCTCTTGTTCACTAAAATTTTTTCCACGACTTTCTTATTATTCATGTTAACACTAAATATTGTTTCACAAAAATTAACTTGAAGAATCTGGAGACTGACGCGTGTTTGGTATTAAAAGCAGCAACACAAACAAAAGCAAATATAGCCACAGACTGTTTAAATGTGCTAAAATCGTTCATTTGTTCTAAAAGTAATGCCAACCTTCCTAGATACCACATTTAAGTAAATGCTGCTTAAATTCATTTCATAATACGGAACCCCTAATTTAAGTGACACTTAATTTAAATATCATTTAACTAAAACTACTTTTAATAACAGTTGATAATACCGACCGTTAATATGGTAAATAGCCCAGGAAAATTACCAATAATGAGACACTGTTCGCTACACTGTGACCATCATCTGGTATACGAACTGACACTTAAATAATATTTTGTAACATTTCTAAAGCAAACTTTTTCTTTTTTTATTTTTGTTATTATAGCGCTATTCATTGCCCAACGAAAATATATATATATATATATATATATATATATATATATATATATATATATATGGTAAACCTAATCAGTAGGCGATTAAAGGTCTGTATATTACTTCAAAATATATGTATTTAAAAAAACTCTACATGTTTCGGCTATATACGCCTTTATCAAGAGAATGCAAAATATGAATCATATTTTGCATTCTCTTGATAAAGGCGTATATAGCCGAAACATGTAGAGTTTTTTTAAATACATATATTTTGAAGTAATATACAGACCTTTAATCGCCTACTGATTAGGTTTACCATATCATACCAAGGTCACGAAGTTATTATATATATATATATATATATATATATATATATATATATATATAGTAAACCTAATCAGTAGGCGATTAAAGGTCTGTATATTACTTCAAAATATATCTATTTAAAAAACTCTACATGTTTCGGCTGTATACGCCTTTTTCAAGAGAATACAAAATATTTTGTATTCTCTTGAAAAAGGCGTATACAGCCGAAACATGTAGAGTTTTTTAAATAGATATATTTTGAAGTAATATACAGACCTTTAATCGCCTACTGATTAGGTTTACCATATCATACCAAGGTCACGAAGTTATTATATATATATATATATATATTGATAACGACCCCCCTTTTATAATGGGCTGTGGTGAGATTATTAAATGTTAATGAGATAAAAGTGTAAGATAAAATTATGTATTTGAAAAGATTAGTCGGGCGCCTTAATTTATAAAATCTCACCCCAGATTGCGCTATCTTTATCTCAAATAGCCAACTAGTCGGAAAGCAAGAAACTATATTTAATAAAATTTTACTAAATGTGGGTGATCTCGGGCTCGTTGTGAGTTTTAGGTTGTTGCTTCCAAAAAAGGGAATAATATTAATGTTGACGCTTAATATAATAACTCCTACAAATAAATATGAACAAATAAAAGATTCATGTAAAATTAAAAATATTATGTTTATTAAATTAAAGGAAACTGTAAAAATATAACGTATTACAAATGTGATATTAACGAAACTGCATATACGCATAAACAACAAGGTGTTACTAATGTGAAAAGAGGTTATGTGTGTTAAACTAATAAATAATATGAATATAAATGTGAATACTCTTATTACAATTATGGTGAGTACCCTTTTATTGTTATCTCTAAGATATAAATAGGTTGTTTAATTAAATATAAAGATCATGACAGGATGTGGTAGATTAGGTAAATAATTCGAGAAGATTATAAAATAAAAGTTTAAAGAATTTAATTTTTGAAAAAAAAATAAATATTATCTGAAAACCTGTTATAATAATGATGCTGATGTATGTTTGTAGATCGTCTGTGTGAATTGGGAAGATCCTCGGTGATCCAAAAATGTTCGGGTGCAGCACAAAATGATGGCGGTGTAGGTGGCTGTTTACGCGGACGCTATCGAAGATTTTCCTCGGACTTCGTCTTCGGTGCCTAATTACTCACTGCGCTCGTTTCTGGCTGTAGAATTTCAGGTATCGTTGTTGATGTACGTTAGACTATATTGTTGAAGTTCGGCGATGGATTCTTATATATATTTCTTCTGATTTTCTATCGTTTTCGGTGGAACTACGTCTGTGACGCTATATTGTTTGAAAGTTCGTTATTACCGAAAATTCTTGTAGTAATTCTCTTGACGATCGAGTTAATTAATATTCTGGATACTTTTTATCACTTTTAGTTGAATTTATAATTTAAATTTGTGTTTTATACAAGATTTCTAAGGCTTGGTCTAAAAAGATGCGTCTATTTTTTTCAAATTCAAGGATCGAATAAATCGACAGCACTTGTCTGAATATTACCAAACACGCTATCTATTGATATCAATAATCTCGATGATTTACCCTTTTAACAATTTTATATACAAAGAATTTGATTAATTTAGATTATCTAAATGATTTTAAAAATTATATTATAAATTACCAAGTTAGGTTAAGATAAATTTGCATGATACAAATCGCATACTGCGCATGATAAATGTAAACATAGCGAGATGTCAATTTGTAGGCGTGTCTTACTAGTGTCGATATAATACAAAGTTGCATATGGATTTGAATATGTTTTTCGCGCTAATATTTGAAAATTTGAATATGATATAATAAAATTAAATAATGAAAGGAAAATGTATATAGAAATTTAAAGAATGAAATGATCGTTATAAAAATACATATGCACTTCGATACTACTAAGACTTAATAATATTATTTATATAACCATTATATTATAACCCTTTTTCACTTTGTATGTCTTATTCTTCCTATTTTAGATGCAGCTCTATATGGATAACATGCATCACAACAATGTCCCCGTCGAAAAAATGTCGGAATGTACAAATGAGGACATTCTTTTCGCTGAAGATGATGTAGGAAATGAAAGATAACAACCTTGTTTTTCTAAACTTATTACGTGTCGTTCGAATTAAACAATTAGAAAGAAAAATAAGTTAACACCTTAATATAAAAACTTTATAAATTGTAAAAACGAAATGTTTGTTTGTGTGATGGACTTTCTTAACATTATATTAGTATACCAAAGTCTTTTTCTCTTTTTTTTTTTTTTAATTATCAACTATTATTCTATTGTTTCTTTGTAACTTCTCTTTATTTATTCAAGCTGTCCAAATTCAAATTATCCAGTCTAAATTAATGTTTCTTGTTTAAGTATATTTATTTGTAATTATATAAAAATAGTTTAGTTATAGTATTCATTTAATTGATGTATTTTGCGAGCTATAACATACCTTTCAATGTAATTAATAATTTTAATGACTGTATTTATTCAATTGTATATTACTGTTCCGTTAAATAATCCTGCAACATCGAAATATGGTATCTACCCTTTATGTACCCGGTTTCTTCTTCCAATAATTCATAGGTATTGTTGCCTAAGATTCTATTAATAATATAAGGTCCTTGATATGGTTTTAGCAGTTTTCCCATTATTTTATTTTTAAGATCAGTTACTCTCAATCTTTTCACTATTACCCTATCATTAAGATTATATGTCTTATATTTCTTATCAACGGTATTCCTCTTTCTTTCCCAATTAATTTTCTTTGTCAATAATTTCTCTCTTACTTCTATAAGTCGTTCGTTGAAGTTGATGGCTTCTGGATCTGTCCAAGGTCTCTGCGGTGGCTGACCAGTAAAAATTGTTATGGGACAATGGTTATGAACTGTACTGGGTGTGTTATTAATGGTGTGTTCTATTTGTTGTAAATATTTAGCCCATTTATTATGATTGTCATGTAGAAGTATTCTTAAATATTTCAGAGTTTCTCGTATATATCGTTCTGTTGGATTGCCCTGTGGATAACGTATTGATGTATAGTAGGTGCGGATGTTATGCGAATGTAGAAAGTCCTTGTATCTGTCATTGTTAAAGTATGTAGCGTGATCGGATAGTATTGCTAATGGTTTTCCAAATTGGGTAAAATAATCTGTTAACGCTTGTAGTACAGTATTGGTGTCGCATTTCTGTGTAGGAATAAGTTTGATAAATTTGGAAAAGATATCACAAATCACAAGAATATTTCTATAACCTTTCGTACTTGGTATTAAGTTTGAAAGAAAATCTATAGATATCAATTCTAACTTGTCGTAAGTTACAATATTGTGGCAGATATTGGTATTCGTAAAGTTCTTGTCCTTCGCAAGTTCACATGTTCTGCAGTGTTTAATTACGCTTTTGATGATTCTCTCATCATTGATACAGTAGAATGCCTCTCTAAACAGTAACCAGCATTTTCTACCTCCTATATGCGTGTATGAATAATGTAAATATTCCGTTATCTCCCTGGTGTGTTTCTCATTTGTGACATATACGATGTTCCTACCTATCTGTTTTACTATTAAATTATCCTTAAGTGACATGCCTTTGTAAGTTCCCTTTTCCTTTAACTGTTGATGTAATTCAGTGAAATCTGGACCTGATTGTATAGATAAAAGCTTGTTAATGGAAAATATTCCCTGTCTTTGAAGTTGTACCAAATTTATGCAAATATTTTGTCGTTTCACATCCCCGTCCTGTCGTGTTAAAGCATCTGCTGTTATCATTTCCTTACCTGGTTTGTATACAATGTTAAATTCGTACTGCTGTATGAGCAACGTCCACCTGTAAATGCGACTATTATTCAGTTTGCAACTCATTATGTTAACCAGAGCTTTATGGTCCGTTTCTAGCGTAAAACTTTTTCCAATAAGGTAATATCTTAACTTTGTAAGTGCAAAAACAATAGCTAACATCTCTTTCTCCGATATTGTATATCTGGTTTCACATGCTTTGAGTGTTCGTGAAATGAAGTATATAGGTGTTTCGATGTTATCTTTGATTTGAACAAGCTCCGCTGCGATGGTTTGATGTGATGCATCAGTTCTAACTACAAACGGCAATGTAAAATCAGGGTGGTGAAGTTTTAGGTTTTCAACAAAGCTTTCTTTCAACAGATTAAAACAACTTTCATGTTCTGCGGTCCACGACCATTTCTTGCCTTTCTTCAATAGATCTAATAATGGTATGGTTCTTTCACTATAATGGGATATGAATTTGCGATAGTAATTAAGAACCCCTAAGAATCCTCGTAGTGTTTTTAGATTTTTAGGTCTTGTATAATTCTTAATTTCATCCAGGCGTGTAGGATCAAGTAAAATGTTATCTTTATTTATCACGTAGCCAAGGTAATTTATTTCGTGACGGAAAAATTGACATTTTAAAAGGTTTAATTTCATACCTTCTGTTGTTAAAGTATTTAGAATAATTTTTAGGTGCTGTAAATATTGTTCGACACTCTCGGAAAATATTATTATATCATCAAGATAGTGTAATGCGAATTCGTCGTATTTATCCAATATTTTATGTAAAAATCTAATAAGGGCGGCGGGCGATGTTTTTAGGCCAAATGGGCACACTCTGAATTGATAAACAATACCATTCACTAGAAAACCACAGTACCTTTTTGATTCTGGTTCTAAGTTGATAAGCCAAAATGCGTTCTTAAGATCTAACTTGCTGTATATGGGCTTATTACCACATTTTGTTAATAATACATCGATATTTTGCGGCATTTCGAATTCGGGTTTAATTCTTCGGTTCAATGCTCTTGCATCTAAACATATGCGTAGAGATAAGTCTTTCTTTTGGACTATAACTATCGGATTTATAAAGTAGGTATTTGACTTCTCTATAATGCCAGTCTGTTCTAATCGTTCCAGTTCCTGACTTACTTTCTGCTGATAATGATACGGAATGGGGTAATTTTTACTAATTAGTGGGTCTTCGTTATCTATTTTAATCGGATGCTGATATCCTTTTGCAAACACTACATCATTGTTAATAAGAGTAATATTATTGTATAAAATTGCTATTAAGTCGGGTATGACAGTTGTATCTGGTATCTTAGAGTTCTCTATAAAATTCTTTATATCATCATAATTATTAATTGTTTTCACTACTTGATTATCCATTCTAACTTCCATAACATCTCCTCGCTCGTGACAATCCTTCGTTCCTTGCCTAACTACCATTCTCTCTATTCCAATATTTGTATTATTAAATTCTATTATTTTTCCATCTGTTTCATTATTCCCCTCGTAATCTCTTCTATTGCACGGTTCATTATTTAATATAATATTATTTATTTCACTCGTAAGCACTTCCTTCTTATATAGGTTATAACCTTTTAACTCTTCTTCTGATAATTGTTTTTCAAATATAACTTTATTCACATCTATATTTAGTATACCATTTTCGAAATCTAAGATCATTTTGAGTTTTTTAATACTGTCAATACCTATAATACAGTCGTATTGTAGTTTATCTATAATATAGCAATGTATGATGTATTTTGATTTGTCGACTAATATTTCTGTTGATAATTGTTTTGTTACCGTCCCCATGCGTTTTCCGTTCGCTGCAATGATATCTGTCCCTTTCGTTTTTACAATGTTCTTCTCGTATCCCCGTATATTCGTAGCTTTCTCTGCCTTTAATAAAGTTATTTCCGCTCCTGTATCGATTAAGCAATATAAAAAGATATTTTCGAATTTTAATTTTACAATAGGTAATATATATATTTGGGTAGTTTGGTTGCCTGCATCTTCTACAGTAATGAATTCTTCCGGATGTTGATAGAAAGTAATATTTTCAAATTTAAAAGGTATGTTACAGTCGTCATGGGTTATTAATTTTGTGCTGATGATGGGCCTTGTGTTGGGTTGGTGTAGAGGTCCTCTGTTAAAATTGGCGTTTTTTTTAATACCTCTTCCATATTTGTTCGTATCGGCGATACAGATCGATGACGTCTGTTAATATTATTTACGTGACCACGTCCACGATTACGGATATGATTAAATCCTCTTCCTTGTTGATTAGTATTATGGTTTGTATTGTTATTGTTTGTTTGTCGATCCGTAGTGCGATTGTAATTATTGAAATAATTATTACTGTTGTATCTGGATGGCTGGTAGTTGTAGTTAGGTCTATTTGATGGATTGTTTGAATTATTATTATCCCGATCATTGTACATATTATTGTTAGAATTGTTATTATTATTATATGCTCTTGTAAAATTTTGATTTCTATTATTGTTGTTGAAATTATTATAACGTTGCGGTGGTGAGTTATTTGGGTTATTGTTCGGATTATTTGAATTTTGTGACGGATGATTGCGAGAGTTGGGATTGCGATATATGTGTTGTGGCTGAAGGTTATTCTCCGAATAATCATCTAGACGTCTCATTATGTCTATGAGAGAGTCCATATCCGTAACTCTTTGACATATGATAGCCTGTGTATCGGTGTAGATGAAATGATTTAGGAGCTGCCTGGCAATCATTGATTCTTCCATGTCATTCAGGTGTTTACACTGGTTATAGATACGGGAAGCGTATGTCTCGCGTGATACTTGTCCCAATCGATATTTGCCTGTCAACAACCGTATTCTAGCTCTGTTTTGTTGCGTTTCGTCCCAATAATTCTTCTTAAAGAGTGTAACAAATTGGTCAAGAGAATTGCAATGGTCCTCAATTCTTTGAAACCACTCCTGTGCACTGTAACGTAAAGTTACTCGTATGACCTCCATCCTCTGCTTCTCCTCAGGTATATCCTCTAAGTAGCGTAAAAGACAACTAAGATACGTCATAGGATGTACACGTGTGATATCCCCGTCGAAATGATGTAAATTTTCTATCTTTATAGAGCTGTTATTAGTGTTAATATAATTAGTTGATGTAAAATAGCCTTTTATTTTATTTTCCAATCGTTTAATGTTAGTCTGTGTAGTCGTATAATTTTCATTATTAGTTATAGTTATAGTATCTAAATTTTGTCTGACAATATTGATTTCTTGTTTATTATGATCGTTGTATTGGTTTAACGATGATTTTAATTGTTCTGTGTTATCATTGTTTAATTTGTTAAAATTGGTCAATTTTGTATTAAACAAATTATTATTTTCAGAAATCATTTTGTCTATGTTTTGTTGTATGTCTTGTGTTGTAGTTTT
Organism: Melolontha melolontha; assembly: GCA_935421215.2. Classification (NCBI taxonomy): domain Eukaryota; kingdom Metazoa; phylum Arthropoda; class Insecta; order Coleoptera; family Scarabaeidae; genus Melolontha; species Melolontha melolontha. Next base: position 75,140,361 of record OW285243.1, on the reverse strand, counting down.
AAGTCTCTGTTCAGTATTATTTTGAATTTCCGTAGTTGCGGTCTCTAACTGCTTAGCCCAATGTAAATTCTGTAGATTAACGGTTTCATCAAGTTTAATTAAGTACTTGAGTTCGTTTTCTTCCATGTTTTTCTGAGCTGTAGAAATTTCTGCTATCTTACCCTCTAAATCTACTTTGAAAGCACTTAATTTGTTGTCGATGTTTGCATTATTTATTTCAAATTTTTGATTAATATTGTTCATGTTTATCTCTAATTTAGTTGTTAGATCACTATTCATGTTGCTTATGTCTGTTTTCATATTAGTTAGTTCTTGTTTTAAGTTTTCATTGTTAGTGTCTAATTTGTTTGTTAAGTCTTGTTTTAGGTTATCGTTATTTGTATCTAATTTGTTGTTCATATTTATATTGTCTTGTTTTAAGTCTTTCATTTCTAGTTTTAAATCTTGTTTCAAATTAGTCATTTGTGTCATTAGTACCTGTAACATGTTCATTACCTGGCCATTGTCTGGTGGACTTACCCCTTCAGTTGTAGACGCTTGTGTCACGGGAATGTCTCCCTGTTCAACCCTATCTTCTTCAGTACTGTCCTTAACTGCTTTGGTTCTATGTCGAGTATCCATTTTGATATTTATTAAATTTATGAAGTTCAATGAATTTATATAAAGATGTATCCTTTATTTTAAAAGTATGATAATAATAATAAATAGTTAAAAAAATACAAAGTTATGTTTAAAATATGAATAATAATACTCGAGACACCGTAATATTATTAGTGAATCAAAAGTTAAATAAAATAACGTAAGCACAAGGTGATATTTTCCCTTTCACTAACCTCTAATATGTCCAAGAATCCTCCAAAGTCTGCGATGTAGTGAAATAAAGGTAACAATCTGCTGTTATAATAGGAAAAACATGTACACACAACGACAATAATAATCTACACCTTTTTTGTCTATAAAATATATGAAACAATTTGAAAAGTATCAATTATTTGCAATATTTAACTTTGTAGATGAGTTATCAACAAGAAGCAACAGCCCCACGTTGTCGGCGACAATTGATAACGGCCCCCCTTTTATAATGGGCTGTGGTGAGATTATTAAATGTTAATGAGATAAAAGTGTAAGATAAAATTATGTATTTGAAAAGATTAGTCGGGCGCCTTAATTTATAAAATCTCACCCCAGATTGCGCTATCTTTATCTCAAATAGCCAACTAGTCGGAAAGCAAGAAACTATATTTAATAAAATTTTACTAAATGTGGGTGATCTCGGGCTCGTTGTGAGTTTTAGGTTGTTGCTTCCAAAAAAGGGAATAATATTAATGTTGACGCTTAATATAATAACTCCTACAAATAAATATGAACAAATAAAAGATTCATGTAAAATTAAAAATATTATGTTTATTAAATTAAAGGAAACTGTAAAAATATAACGTATTACAAATGTGATATTAACGAAACTGCATATACGCATAAACAACAAGGTGTTACTAATGTGAAAAGAGGTTATGTGTGTTAAACTAATAAATAATATGAATATAAATGTGAATACTCTTATTACAATTATGGTGAGTACCCTTTTATTGTTATCTCTAAGATATAAATAGGTTGTTTAATTAAATATAAAGATCATGACAGGATGTGGTAGATTAGGTAAATAATTCGAGAAGATTATAAAATAAAAGTTTAAAGAATTTAATTTTTGAAAAAAAAATAAATATTATCTGAAAACCTGTTATAATAATGATGCTGATGTATGTTTGTAGATCGTCTGTGTGAATTGGGAAGATCCTCGGTGATCCAAAAATGTTCGGGTGCAGCACAAAATGATGGCGGTGTAGGTGGCTGTTTACGCGGACGCTATCGAAGATTTTCCTCGGACTTCGTCTTCGGTGCCTAATTACTCACTGCGCTCGTTTCTGGCTGTAGAATTTCAGGTATCGTTGTTGATGTACGTTAGACTATATTGTTGAAGTTCGGCGATGGATTCTTATATATATTTCTTCTGATTTTCTATCGTTTTCGGTGGAACTACGTCTGTGACGCTATATTGTTTGAAAGTTCGTTATTACCGAAAATTCTTGTAGTAATTCTCTTGACGATCGAGTTAATTAATATTCTGGATACTTTTTATCACTTTTAGTTGAATTTATAATTTAAATTTGTGTTTTATACAAGATTTCTAAGGCTTGGTCTAAAAAGATGCGTCTATTTTTTTCAAATTCAAGGATCGAATAAATCGACAGCACTTGTCTGAATATTACCAAACACGCTATCTATTGATATCAATAATCTCGATGATTTACCCTTTTAACAATTTTATATACAAAGAATTTGATTAATTTAGATTATCTAAATGATTTTAAAAATTATATTATAAATTACCAAGTTAGGTTAAGATAAATTTGCATGATACAAATCGCATACTGCGCATGATAAATGTAAACATAGCGAGATGTCAATTTGTAGGCGTGTCTTACTAGTGTCGATATAATACAAAGTTGCATATGGATTTGAATATGTTTTTCGCGCTAATATTTGAAAATTTGAATATGATATAATAAAATTAAATAATGAAAGGAAAATGTATATAGAAATTTAAAGAATGAAATGATCGTTATAAAAATACATATGCACTTCGATACTACTAAGACTTAATAATATTATTTATATAACCATTATATTATAACCCTTTTTCACTTTGTATGTCTTATTCTTCCTATTTTAGATGCAGCTCTATATGGATAACATGCATCACAACAATATATATATATATATATATATATATATATATTCAGAATTGAATAAGCTAGCTAAATATTCAATAATTCAATTAAAAAAAAGTCATTAGATGTTTTGTTTTTCAAGTGATCGGAAAGAGGGCGAAAAATAGTATCAGAAATCAAAACGTAGATTTCTTTAAAATATGTAACTCTCAATGAAAATATTGAGTGTACAATGAAAAACCAAGCACTCTGTATATTCCACAGTAAGCTACCATATTTATTTTATATTATTATTTTATTCAGTGTATATTAATTTTCTGGTTATTCCAAATTAATAATACAAAGCAGAATTATGTACGTGTAATGATGCCTTACTTTCACTACGTTCTGAAAGGTACATTTATTCAAAATTTTAACCGGCTGTTACATACATATTTATGTATATAATGAATCTCACAATTTAAAAGGCATTCTGAAAGGATTTATAATATAAGTTAGGGAATTTAATTCAGGCAAATGTTACATATTTTCTACGACGTGTGATAATTAACGACTACTTGTTGACCTCAGTATAATTTTGCTGAACATTTTGAATATGTTTGGAATTAATGGGGCAATTAGCAAAGAGTCAGAACTGTGATTGTGGCGGATGTGTTCTGAATATTAATTTCGCTAATTGCAGAAAAAGAATGAGAATACAAAAATGTTCACTTTGCGTGATCGTTAAATTATATTGTATTGGAACAGGATATACAGGGTTATTAGCTAAATGCGCGTCAGTCTATAGCTTCTTAACCAATGAAGTTAGGAATTTCGTTCATATGTCATTTTATTATATTTGTCTATATTTTAGGAACGTATTTTTATTATGAATACAGAAGACTTAAACCAATGATTCTTTACTATGTTAAGGATTTAAATACGAAATATTAGTTCGCATGTGGTTGGGTTAACTAGACATGTTTACTAATTTTTACTACAAGCTGCGCGATAGGAGTACTAATTTAAGGACCACGCGCTTGCTAATTTTGGCTGAATATACTATATACGACTGTCTATGACTAGAGAACGTTCACTCATACGGTATGTATCGAGGATATATTTACTTTAATATTAACAAGTAGAGTTGTCAGATTTACCCCATATTCCAGGATCCTACTCAGTATAAGTTAATATATACGTACGAATGCTTTCAAACACACACCGGGTTTTATAAAGAACACGAGTTCGTATGAAATTACAACTCAGCATTTTTGTTAATATATACAGTCCGGTAAGATTTAAGTATTAACACAGAAATTACTTATTGTACGAGATATCTACGAAAAGCTATGTTTTTTTTTACGAGACGTACGCAGTTACAAAAGAAAGATTGCGAATTTGAATATAAGCGGGTTCATTGAATGCATTATATCGCGTATGCCAGCCAGATGTTTATATTTTAGCTAAGCGCTATTGAAAAATTGCTGTTGTTAGTGAAGTCGCTACAAATAGTGGACAAAGTGAAAATATTACTGCACAATAGAGGTGGGCGAAATCGTTCCTTTTGTGGACTCGTTCCTTCTGCAGATGGAACGAGTCCAGAGGATTCGTTCCTTGGAACGATTATAGAGTAAAATTACTTTCGGATGAGACTGAAGATGCGCGAGCGATGACATTACAAAAATACTGAACACCTTAAAAACATTGAGCAGTCGCAGCAGTCGGCATCGGGAGCAATGTACGTACAAGACCGCTACGAAACACACAGATCAAATGCCTGATATCGACTGACAAATAATCGATAAACGTTTGTGGCTCGTATAGTACACGGATTTATACTACTAGCTGTTTCTCTCATTTATGAGGTGGCTCTCTTTCTAATTACTAAAATATGTTTCTGCGCCAGTCTCATCCGAAAGTAATTTTACTCTAACAACCTTGATGTTAAATGCCGCTCGGAGTTCTAAAGTCCGACAAGTGACACATTCATTTCGATCTAGCTTTATTGTATCGGAGTGATTGCCTGTTTGTTTTATTTATTTATTTAAGAGCTGCATGAGTATGTATATGTATAATATTTATGTAGGAAAAGAATGTATAAGTACTCATTTTATATTTTATATTTACTTGTACACTGACATGTTTTCATGTGAATCTTACAATAAATACAAAACAATAAATATAAACTTATAGTACTGGTGACCTGGTGTACAAAAATTACATTAATACAAGTTATCATTATAATTTCAAAATATTATTTTTTCATAAAGGTATATAAATTTATATAAACATTTTTCCTGTCTTCTCACCATTGAAGAGGATTTTGATTCCTAGTTAATAAGGATTCTTGAACATATTTATCAATTTCACTAATTGCTTCTGCAGTAGGGTTTAATGATGTTTTTATTTCCGAAATCTCATTATCAGAGTTACTCCATATGTTATCGTCTGTTGTATCTACACTTTTTCTATTGCAATAGGCTCACTGCGGTTTGCATTTTTCTTTTCAATTAAAGCGGCTCTTATACGGCCAATAAAATAAATAAGAAACCTTAGATTCTTATTAACATCGAATGTATATATATATTATTGAAATAAGCGATAATTGATGGAGTAGATAAGAGCCAAATGTTAAAATAAACATAAATAGAGAGACTCATCTCATGTATTAATGATTTGTTTACATTATGAAAATATACATGGACAATATATACATTTATAATTTATATCTTAATAAGCAAGTATGCGAAAAGACCGACAAATGCTTGACGACGTGCCATTCTATCGTGGTTATAGATTGAATGGTCTCGATGGAACGAAATAGAGTAAAATCATTTTCGGATGAGACTGGCGCAGAAACACATTTTAGTAATTCGAAAGAGAGCCACCTCATAAATGAGAGAAACAGCTAGTAGTATAAATCCGTGTACTATACGAGCCACAAACGTTTATCGATTATTTGTCAGTCGGTACCAGGCATTTGATCGGTATGTTTCGTAGTGGTGTTGTACGTACATTGAGAGTTTTCCTATTTGTAATATTATTGTTGTGTTTTATCTATTAATTAATTTTTTTTCAAAGCTATTCAAGAGTCAGAATGCATCCTCTTGTAAGTAGAAATATACTTATCATAAAATTCCTGAAAATTTAGTTGTATTTATTTACACAGTGTAAAATGTCTGATATGGCAACAAACTCTGTCCTGGAGGAAGTGAGCCCTTGTTCGAAAAAGAGAAAAGTTATTCTTGAACAATCTCGTGAAATAATTTTTAATGTACCTATATAACTATTTTAACAAACAAGGTATGACAGGTAAATATATTTACTAATTAGGTGGATACATAATATTTAACCTGTAATAATATTACTTTTTTTAAATCAAATTCAAAATTATAATTTATGTTGTTCATCATTTATAGGTGAGCTGCTAGATACAGTTGCAGAAGCAACAGGTATTTCTAGGAGCACTGTAGGTCGAATAATTAAAGAAGGTCATGCTGTTGAAACAAGAAAAGTAAATTATTATTAAGCATTCCTATCGACAAAAATAAAACCACCAAAACCATCACCAAAATCTACTGTCGATAACTGTGAGGAAGAAATTATTCGCAGAATTATACATAATTTTCATGTGACTGAAAAGAGAAGACCCACAATAAAAACCGTTTATAATAAAATTCACGATGATAAAGGAATCGGTTTTGCAGGAGGGCTATCATCTTTTAGGAAATTATTGCTGCGAATAGGATTCAGGTACTTTTTTTATTATTTTTAGTAATATCACTCTAAACTTTTTATTTGCTAGATGGAAAAAAACTACTGATAACCGTAAGATTTTAATGGAGCGGTTTGACATAAGAGAGCTGAGGTGTTCTTACATCCGCAAAATAACAAATTATCGTACCCAAGGACGTCCAATAATATATACAGGTATAAAAAGCATTTAGAAAATCTATTTATACATATTTTAAGTACATAAGTAATTTTTAGATGAAACTTACATACATGCAGGGCATACATCTCCTTTTGGATGGGTCGATCAATCTAATGAAGGATTAAAGTGTCCAATTTCAAAAGGGAAGCGTTTAATAATTGTTCATGCTGGTTCTGCAGAGGGTTTTGTTAATAATGCGTTATTAATTTTCAAATCAGGTCAAAAATGTGGCGACTACCATGACGACATGAACTTCATAAATTATAAAAAATGGTTAGAAACATCTTTAATTCCTAATTTGCCTGATAATTCTGTGATTGTTGTGGATAATGCCAGCTACCATAATGTTATGTCATATAAACATCCAACATCAGCCAGTAGAAAGTGTGATATGATACAGTGGCTAAACGAAAGGGGCATAACTTACGATGCAAATTGTACTAAACCGGAGTTGTACAATTTAGTAAAACTTCACAAGCCAAAACATATACAGTACAGCATATATGGTATATTTGCAAAAAAAGGCCACACCGTCCTGAGATTGCCACCATACCACCCAGAACTAAACCCGATTGAAAAAATCTGGGGCATTGTAAAGAATCGGGTTGCATCAAGAAATGTTACATTTCATATAAATGATGTTGAAAAATTGGCGAGAGAAAATTTTCAAACATCAAGGTAGAGGAATGGTCAGAAACTTGTCGACATGTGGAAGGTGCTGAAAAAGATTACATTATGAAGGAGCAAATAATGGATGATTTTTGTGAAGAATTTATTATTAATGTTAATAATGACTCTGAAGATGACTTCTACGATTTTTCAAGCGACGAAAACTGAAGATTTTAAATGTTTCAAAATATATTATATTAATTTTGTCATCAGCGAAAATAAATATTTGATTATACATTGTATGTATGTATATTTGTTTTAATAAATACAAAAAATTTTCTAGGCACATGCTTGTGTATTTATCTTCTTTTAATGTCTCTAAAGTGAAATTTTGGTTAGGAGAAAAATTATAATGAGAAAAACCAAAATTAAGGTTAATGAAAACCATATTACAAAATATGGATTAATATAATAATAATTTATAAATACAAAGACTTAAATGTGAAAACACTATAAAATGAAATATTTCATTGTAAAATACAATTTATAAAAAATTTGTTACATAATACCTATTGATTTAATAATTATTTTATTCTTCGCGAAGTAATAAGTTTATTTAAAATCGACAACAAAACATAATTATTATGGTTTAATATAACTAAATATTATATAAATTTAAAACTGCCGCCTATATTGTCAAGACTGCTCAATGTTTTTAAGGTGTTCAGTATTTTTGTAACGTCATCGCTCGCGCATCTTCAGTTTCATCCGAAAGTAATTTTGGTCTATAAAGGAACGACATACAGTTACAATTTCGGATTCGTTCCACGGATGGATTCGTGGAATCCACGAATTGGAACGAATCCGTCCGGATCGACACATCACTACTGCACAAAATAGACGACATAAAAAACGTTCGCGTAGTAGAAAAGTTCGATAGTGTTTTAATTTTACCAGATTAAGACAAAGGTATTGATTTTACTAGATTAAGATAAATTTGTGATGATGTATGTACAGATCCTTTATCTATTTATAAAGATTATTATAATTATGCGTGTGTTACATCCGTAGATTGTTCGACATCTACGGATGTAACACACGCATTTTTCTCAAATTGTAAGAAAATTTTCTCACGACGACAAACATTGCTTACCGAGACAAATATAGAAACTTGTCTAATAATGCAAGCATTTTGCCGATTTCCTACATTTTAGATGAGTGTTATAATTTCTTACGGACAGGCCTACTTTACAAAACGTGATGTATATTGAAAACGTTTGTATATATTAACTTGTACTGAGTAGAACTCTGCAATGTGGGGAAACATAGCGACTCTATTATAAGACAAATTACAAGATTACAAGAAAAGTAATACCTTTCAATAAATAGTTAATGAGCATGGAAAAGAGAAGAGAAGAAAATCAGGAGAAAAGTTTAATTATTAAATGTAAATATACGTAATAAAAAATAAAATTGTGTATGTTAATGTGTGAATTTAAAGTAACTACAAGCGAAACGTTTAATCCGTGCACTTTCCGCCAATTAAATTGATTTGGCCTTACAATAGTTTCATTTAAAATAGAGTTTCATTTGTTAGCTTATTTAACCCGGCATTAGTCGCTAGGGTAAAAATCCCATCGTTAGTCGCGCGTGAGATTTACTCTCACGAGCAAAATTTTAAGAAATAAAACGCTCTTTTTAATGATTAGTTTTATTTGTAAATTGAACAGTATGAACAGTTTTAAAACATGATATTTTCAATTGCAAACGACTAATATGTTTATAAATCTTCATCAGGTTCCATCTCTAAGGTACAGATTCGACAAGAAAAAATTGTGTGTTCAGGGAAAATGGGTCGCTGGAAGGTCTACATACTTTCTTGACTTTTCCATTTTTTTGGCGAGAACAGAAGCTACAAAAACTTTCATTGACATTCTCAGGTTGTCTTACTTCTTCTGGTGGTAGTTTTGCTATTTTTCTAATAGAAGTTCGTAGGCTGTATGGTAAGTTTGTAATTTGTGATCGGCTTATTAGGTGAGGTTTTATTAGCAAAAGAGCCAGTTCCTTCAAATATGCACGTCTAGTCGGAATGGGGTCGTTGATGTGATTCGCCTTATATATTATAAAGCTGTTGATGCCCCCAATGTTTAGCATTGAAAAATATATCGTCAGTGGCCATCTACAACTTATTCTTGCAACCGAGTATAACGCTTTCATTTCGTCAACTACGTCGACTGCACCCTTAGTTAAATTATGAAAAGGTAAAATTTCGGGCTTTACTTGGTCTCCTGTCTCTTCATCTATCACAGCGCCGTTGTGCATGGTACACAAAAGAAGTACATTTTTCTTCGTTGTCTTCTGAGGGACGTATGAAGCCATTACAGACCTTTTTGAAAAAGCAAACATGCTACTCAGAAATGGTCGTTCTTTGATATTTGACAATTGAAGGGAATTTCTTTATTTTTTCGCAACGTACCAACAATGGTAATGTTGTGGTTAAGTTTTAGATCTTTAGCGAGTGGAATGGAAGTAAAATAATTGTCCATAGTGACATTCCTACCGGTATTGGGAATTGGCTCATAATCCTCTTGACTACACTAAAAGCAGTATTTTCCATTTTATATTGACCTTCAGGCTGTTTTCCTGCATAAATTTCTAAATTAGAGGTATAAAATGATCTAGAGTCGACCAAAGCGTATATTTTAATGCCGTATTTTGCCGGCTTGTTAGCACAATATTGTCTAAATTTGCAGCGACCTCTAAATGCCTCAAGCATCTCATCCACAGTTCCATATTCACCAATTGTATAATGCGATTTACAAAACTGAACAAAATTATCAAACTGTCTTCTAATAGGGGCCAAATTATCCGACGCTTTGCGAACATCCCTATCATGAATGTCGTCAAATCGTAGAGCACTTAGTAGTGTATAAAATCTTCTTTGACTCATTGTTGCCCGAAAGCATTCAGGAGCTGTGCCGTCATCTGTCCAAAGTTCAGAAATATTGATATGGCTACTTTTTATACCAGCTAGATATAGAAGACCAATAAGAGCACTTAGTTCATAAAAATTAGTGTCAGCACAATCTCTTTCACGGCTATAGTTATTGCGCTTTATTCGAAGGTATTCATTAGTGCAATCGACCACTTCTTGAACCGATGCGTCAGGAAAGAAAAGTTTCCAACATTCAAGCGGCGTTTTTGCATTACGTGCTAAGCCTTTTACACCAGGCATATGAGTTACCAAATTATGTCTGCGTGTACGACCTCTAATAGTGGGGTCGTGCTTCAACCATTTCGTTACTTTATCTTTACCAATGTAAATTGGAGCATTTTGGAAAAAAGTATCATCAGTGTTTCCATCCATTAATTCACCACTTTCATCAAAACTTTCTTGTTCTTGAACGCCTTCATTGCCTTCATTTTCTTCGCAATCGGTTTGGTCTGTATCTGTATTGTGTAGGCTGTGTTCGGTTTCTGCGTCACTTTCTGGTCCGTCACATCTCCCTTTATCATCTTCAAGAGGTTGAATATCTTCATTTTGATCTGAAACAACTTTATTCTTTAGTCTTTAGATCAAAAATAAAAGGTCAAGCACGAATTGGAACTGAAATTGTTCCATGTCATTGATTTTTTATTTTTATTTTTAGTGTAAAACAAAGAAACCGACAGAAAAAGAGAGATAGTTGCGCAAACCATTCTGATGACAGTATCAGTTTTACTGATTTTGGTACAGAAATCAGAAAAAAAAATCTATGCTTACCTTTGTTCTTTTCCTGCTCAAACTTTAAAAGTGTAAGCTCTACAAGTTTTTTCCACGACTCATTGCACTACACTAATCAAAAACAATAACCGAGAGTCTATAAAAACAGTTCCAAAATTATTACACGCTTTGTCGCGCAATGAGAGAAAATCTCACACGAAGTGCAACCGTCTCTACTATGCACAATACTAATGCGACACGATCGGCTTACACTTACACTCGTTATGCCCGTAAAGGGAGTGGGAGTAGCCAGTAAAGTACCTAGAAGGACTCGGGTCAGTATTGTGTTGAAAAAAATTTGTACCAATTAAAATAAAAGTGTGAGAGAAAAGCTCATAAAGCGACTAATACCGGGTTAATACGTTTGAAGTATTTGACTTCTATTCCAGTATACATACCTAACAGCAGAATGAGATTAGATAATGCTGAAAATTCGCAAGTTGGAAAGTCTAAATCAAACAGCTCCTTCACGTTTGCTTTAGAATTCTTTGCTATGTTTTGTATTAATGATATCATTGAATCTAAACGAAGTTTTAATTCAAATCAAGTATGAATATTGAAATTTTTAATCCACTATCTAACTATTTACGTAAAACTTAATAAAAGGAACACAATTTTATATATTTAAGACGCTCTAGTCGAGACAGTTTAAGTTAAATTTATTCTCCGTTTAGAAGTTCATATCCGGATTACTGAATAAGGAAAGTTGTTGCTTTAGCACATATGTTACGTTGTAAATGCACAAGATAAGGAGTACATTCAGGAGCTGTTAGGCAAAATAGTTTTCAGGCAATGTTATTTCCATAATTACGGCTAATTCATAACGTGACCCCAATTGCATTAATATAGTGAAAACATGTTAGAATTTGTAGTAAGTGCAGACCATTTTCTAAATTTAATTTGAGAAATTTGGTAATATTTATGTATTTAAAGAAGAATACCATGTAGTTTCGCTTTTTAGTTGATTATTCTAAAATAATTTTTTTAAATGCTTAATTTTTTCCAGGAATTCGGCGTAATAAATTATTCTTCAAATAAAAAAATCATATCAACGTTTCGACATTTATTGTCGTCACAGAAACTTGAAAAAATTTAAAAGCAAGATCAATATTAGAACTAATTCAAATTAAAAAACAAGAAGAAAATGCCGCAAGTAATCGTAATGAAATTGCAGATTTATCAAAACTATAATTTTCTATTATATAAATACAGTAAACATCGTTTATAACGACGGTGAAGGGACCAACGAAATTCTCGTTATAAGAGTAGGTCGCTATATCCAAATACCAAATTATTATATAAACACATTTTATTTATCTTAGAAAATACACTTAAACAACGAAAACAATATTCTAGTTTTATAAAATACAAATAAAAAAAAACATTTCCTTCTCAACTTATTTTACTAACAATTTAACACATATGTATATAATAATACATAGGCACGGACTGCATTGTACATACATAAATTTTAATAAAAAAATCTGTCATTTTGGTTTGTTGTAATTTTTTGTTTTCTAAGAAGTGTTTTTCAATAATTTTTTCCAAATGGAGCAATGCAGAATCTGTTTTAGCGCCTTTCAAATTTTGATTAAATGTGAAAAAATGCTGAATCATTTCAACTGCTGAAAATGCATCCTTTATAGTAGGTGGTTGAAATTCCTTAGTTTAGTCCATTTCCACTTCATCGTTGTTTATTACTAACTCCAAGTTTGCACTGGACCCAGCTAAAAATTTCATCATCTGTCACATCTTCCTCCGTTTCGAGTTCTTCATCAACATTTGAAAAATTATCCCAACCCTCTTGTGTTGCCAGGTTAACTACAGGTAAAGTGCGGACCCATTCAGTTAAAGGTAAGTTATCTTCTTCCGTATCATTTTGTAGTCGAAGCCACTCAGCTAAGGGTAAATTATCGTCATCAAAAGAGTTTTCTGCTGTGTGTAAATTAAACCCAGCATGTGCAAAGGAATTTGCTATTGTCTGTTGAGAAACGCGATCCCAAGCTTTGGAAAGTAGAAAAATAGCCTGCAGGATATCTAGTTTTTGAGGAACACCATTCTCGTCAATGTCTTTTAAAAGCTTTATAATTTGAAGTTTTCTAAAATGTGTCTTTAGGGACTTTATTACACTCTGGTCCATCGGTTGAAGAACTGACGTGGTATTTGGTGGAAGGAAGGCAAGTTTTATAGCTTTTATGTTTTGAATATTAGGATGAGCTGGACAGTTGTCTAAAAGCAATAGGATTTTCCTTTTTTGCCGAATGAGTTTATTGTCCCATCGTACAATTATTATCGTACAAATAATGCTGATGTCATCCATGCTCTTTGGTTATTTTCATATTCAACAGGTAAATATTTTATATTTTTAAAGCATCGAGGATGCTTAGCTTTGCCAATAACCACAAGTTTCATTTTTTCCGATCCAGTCATATTTTCTTACTCAGTTTACCACCAATACATTTTTCCCCTTTAAATTTCATCGTTTTGTCTGGCATCATTCTGAAAAATAAAGTCTCATCTGCGTTGAATATTTCTTCGTCTGTATATTCTTTTCTTAAATTTGGCCACACTGTATTTAACCAGTCGTCACAAATCCCTTTAGGTACATCTATTGCTTCGCCACATATTTTACCAAAAACAATATTGTGTCTTTTTCGGAATCGTTGAATCCATCCAACTGTGCATTTAAAATCATCTAACCCTAATCGTCGAGCAAAATCATTTGCTTTCTCTTGCAATATCGGACCGCTAATAGGAATGTTGTGGCTCCTCTGAATTTTGAACCATTCATATAGGGCCTCGTCTACTCTATACGCGTTACAAGATCTGATCTTTTTCGTTTGTAATGATGAAGATCTATTAATTAAATACTCTATTTTATTCCGTTTTTTTCAAATCGTGGAGATTGTTGAATGCGCCACCTAAATAAACAAAAATAGTATTAGTATGCATGTTATTCTCATAGAAATCAAACAAAACTTACCTTATATTCTTTAGTAATATTAATATTAGAATTTCCAGCCTCCAAGCGCCTAATAATTGATGCTTTTTCTTCAATTGTAAACGCCTTTCGTTTCGCCATATCGACGTCGACAATGTACCTTCAATTCCTAGATAACTACTGAATAAATACGTTTATCTGTCGCATTTCGCCTTGCCTTTTCATAACGCTGTAATTCCCCTAGCCAATTCGAAACTTCCCCACCGTTTTCTTACTATGCGACGTGTCCGTCGTTATAAAAGATAACTTGATCCAAATTTCAAGCTATTTTTCGTCGTTATATTAGTTTCGTCGTAATATCCGATGTCGTTATAACCGATAGGTTTCGCGTTTAGAAAGCATTGTTTCTGGCCAGGACCTTGAAATTTCGTCGCAAAAACCGATATGTCGTTATATCAGATGTCGTTATAAACGATATTTACTGTATATTATAAATGAAATTAATTTCAAGATAATGATAATATTATTTTAAAATTATTGGTACTGGGTTGAAATTATCAAATTACAACCAGGTCCAAATCAACACGTATTTGCTTTTAAAAAATTCAGTTCCAACTTTATTGTACAAGACAAAGAGTGTACATATTAATGTAAACAGCTCTCATTTATAACGCTGGTCAACAAGCTTTCGTTTTCTTAAATTTTTGTTTAGAAACAACAAATTTTTCTGACATGTTGGGTTTTGAAGGAAACCTGGTTCTGTAACATCATATTCTTCACTCGAAACACCTATGAGTCTTGATACTCGCAAGGCTTCCGAATGAGGTACTGAACGAGTAGCAGAGGGCAGACTAGCATAATTAATATTTTTCTTATTCTTGCTGGAAAATCCGAAAGTTTTCGTGCAGCAAAAGTAGCAATCAGTCGATCTGTTTGTTCAGGCCAAATCATAGGTCTTGCAAATGGCATAGCGCTTTTTTTACAGTTTGTGACCAGCCCATCAGAGTAACAGAACAGCGTGCGCAGCAAATGCTGGGTGCCCATGGTTTATCTTGAATGTTCAATGGTTAAGCCAAAATAGTGTATATATAACTTTTCTATTAAAGGTGTAATATTCCGCTAATGTTGGTGGGTAGTGAATTCTCCACATACATAACACTGGCCTACAACCATTTTGGTGCTGGAGATTTTAGACCCGATTTTAAGTATGTCTTACATGGCGATATCAAAAATGTTACCCGTTTTCTTCTGTCAGCTCTAGTTCCCGAGAAAAAAAAACACAATTCACGAAAAAATATATATTTTATTGACATTAAACATCAAGAAATTGTCTTTTGAGTGATTTTCTAGAATGAAACTGAATCGGGCAATCTCGCATGATTCCCCAGCAATAGTTAGCCATCATATGACTGTCCCACCTTCCTTGGTATCTATTCTCCATTGTTTTTAGGTCTTGGTGGAAACGTTCCCCTCGTCCTTCGCTTAGATTTCCTAAATTGTGTTGGAAATGATGTAGATGACTATTGAGATAGTGTAATTTTATACTCATATTACAGCCTAAATCTTTGAATCGCACCAGCATTTCCTCTACTAATTCTACATAGTTGTCAGCCTTATGATTTCCGAGGAAATTTTGTGCAACTGCTACAAAAGATTGCCAGGCAAGCCCCTCCACATCATTCATACAAGTCTCAAAATTAGTTGTGTCTTTCATCAATTTACGTATTTGAGGTTCATCAAAGATACCTGCTTTTAGTTTTTCAGTACTTAAACCAGGAAATTTGTAAGAAATAAACTGGAAACATTGACCATTTCTATTGAGAGCCTTAACAAATTGCTTCATTAGCCCTAATTTTATATGCAATGGCGGAAGAATGATTTTTTCTCTTGAAACTAAGGGTTCATTTATAAAATTTCTTTTCCCAACAACAAGAGCATCTCTCACAGGCCAATTTTTTGCAGTCCAATGACGTGATTTAGCTCGACTGTCCCAGAGACAAATAAAACATGTGTATTTAGTATAACCACTCTGTTGACCCAATAAAAAATTAACCATCTTCAAGGCGACGCAGATCACCCAGTTATGTTCAATATATTTTATTTTTTGTAAAAGATTTGAAATTACCACATATTCTTCTTTTACACATGTTGAGTGAGCAATTGGAACGGGAGCATATTTATTTCCATTATGTAGAAGAACTGCTTTTAGACTTCGTTTACTACTGTCAATAAAGAGACGCCATTCATTGGGCTGATAGATCGTTAAACCCATGAAAGCCAGCAAACCACTCACATTACAGCAATACACAAAATTTTCATCAGATGAAAAAAACTTCAATAACTTTCCCTCTCTCGTGCGATATGTAGACACTCGAACATCTGAGGAAAGACAATTTTTTTGTTTTAATCTTGACGCTAGTAACTCAGCACGTTCCTTCGAAAGAGTTAAGTCTCTGATGAGGTCACTAAGCTCATTCTGCGAAAATGGCTTAGGATCTGATGTTATTCCGCAGTATTGAAAGTCATCATCTACTTGGGAAAAAATAGGTATTTCAGCTTCATCCTCCTGAGATTGCTGCACTACCTGGTGAAAAGTTGGTATTGGAACATTTTCTGAATGAGGAACAGGTCTTTGTACTGAAGAAATATTGGGGTATTTCCATTTATGGCGATTGTTTTTGTTGATGCCCACTATATTAATCCCACAAAAGTAACAGTCGTCATAATGATTTTTTGTTCTCGCCATATCGTAGGCACTCCAAACTTCAAAGACTTACGTTTCCCTCTCTCCCATTGTCGCAAATGTTCAACGCATATTTTACAAGCACTATGAGGCACCCACACTTTATCTTGGTGTAGAATTTCAATACCGAAGTAAGCAAAATACAAACGACGTTGTGTTTGTAATCGATTTACCCTGATTTTTCAGTATGTATTCACCACAAACATAACAAAATATATCAGGATCGTTAACACAACGTCTGGACGTACTAGCCATAATGAAATACTAACACAAACTTTATCGATGATATTGTAATAATGACTAGTTACGAACAAGACCATAACAAGACCGACAACAATTCACAATGAGGGTAGTAGGTAAACTAGAGCTGATGAGTTAAAATGACGTATGTCAATATACTGTACATTACCTACTTTATCGACAATTCAAACAAACAGAGATGCACCAAAAAAGAATTTTTTTTTTGTAGGCCTGTGTAATAGAAACGGTTTGTATTATTTATACATTAAGAAATAAAAGTCTTTTTATTTTAGTTATCGTAAACCGACTTACATTGAATCGGAAGAACCATGTGTAGCTTCTCCATATACCCACATACTCAGATATCTATCAATTCATAATTCGATTGGTTCCGAGCCAAAAATAGCTGTCGTTTAATTGTTCTGGCGTAGGAAACATCTAAGCACATGTTCAGATATGTCTACTCAATCTTCGACACAACAATATTTTTAGTAGTATTTCTCTTATATAAATCCAAGTGAAATTTTGTAAAATTTAATGCATTTTTTGAAAAAACTATATAAGAAAATATTCAAATCCTGACTTGATGGAGTAAATTTTAAATCAGATTCAGAGTCAGCATGACAAAACGCATAAACTACAAGAATTTGTATACAAGAAAACCAAACTATGTTTACCAATGTAATTAGTTAAAGTTGAAAATGTACAAATGTTCAAATTATATCATACAGTATATTGTTAATTAAAATTGTTACATACTTACAGCAATTTTCTAACCCTTTGTAAATAATAAATATTTTTTCTGACGAAGACAATAAGTGTCGAAACGTTTAAATTAATGTTTTTATTTTTATTTGGACAATAATTTATTAACCCGAATTCCAAGAAAAAATTAAGCATTACGAATTAAAATTGTAAAGATGTAAAAAGTGTTTCCTTGGGAGCAGTAGCCTGGTAATTAAAAGAAGATGTATTCCATCCTTACGTTTCGGCAGTATGCATACTGCCTCTTTCAAACTGTAATTTTATTAATTCAAATTCGTGAATATATTACGCGTATGTGTGTGAAAGGAGTATTTTTAAAAATAATATTTGATTATATTATAAAATAAATAGTTGCAAATAAACTGTAGTTCTTTATGACTATGAAATACGTAAAGTATGAAAAAAACTGACAAATATATTTGTCAATAATGGTCAATCTGGCATTGAAAATATGTAAATAGTTTGTATTCTAAAAAGACATATCGAAACTAGATTATAAATAAGTAGTCTGAGAAGAAAAAATATGAGAGAGAGAAAAAATTAAGTTGTAGAAGTAATACCGATTATTTTCTTAAAAAAAATTATTGGATGTAATTAAATTGAAATACGAGTAATAGATGATTTTTTTTTAAATCAAGATTAAATGTTACAAATCTAAAACTAAAGTAAAGAGAAGATCTACATAACAGAATGCTAAGTGACAATTTTAAATGGTGTTGCAACAATTATATGTACTTGTATAAAATGGAATAATAAAGGTTTAGAAAGAAATTTGAAGATACAACGTAAATATAAAGGAAGGGAATTTATATCGAATTATCAATTTACATTAAAAAAAGAAAAATTAAATAATCTCGAACGAGAAGAAATCAAGTACAATGCAAGGAAATTTGGATGAATAAAGTGTCATTAATCTAGATAAATATACAGGCTATTCCACGAGAGCCGTTCGTTAGAAGTTTTCGTGGTTAGAAAAAACTTAGAATTCTGAAATTTTGGGTTCCAGGGTTATTCAAGATTCTCTTTCATTTTAAAATATTTTCAAGATCATACTACTTCCGGTTATACCGGAAGTCGCCATTAACTTCCTTATTTTAAATGGAACACCCGGTATATTATTTCATTTTTGGATTCCTGAGAAAATTTCATAGTGGGTTTTCATTAGGTTTCCCTATACTTATTTTCAATTTTTTCTTAGATATCTTGATTTTTTTGAAAATTTTGACAGATGTAGCCCTGTTTTGAGCATTGCGCCCTTTAACCAATTTCGATTGATGTAAAGCGCTTCTGGGGTAGACGGAAGTACAGGAATGATACTTTGGAATGCCATATTGACAACTGATTTATCGCATACAGGGTATCCAAAATTTAATGACCAATTACATCATTTTAAAAGTTGAAAAAGTTCGTTTTTTCAAATGGGACACCCTGTATTTTATTGGATGGTCGGATGCAGAATTTGATTCTGCATCGATTTGCTATAACATTCCCTATACCTATTTCCAGTGGTTTTCTTGTTAATCCATATTTTTTATTTTAATGTGTTTTTTTGGCAGAAACCGAAACATCGCTTGCCTTTCGTAGCCAAATAAACATCAATGAAACGGTAAAAAGTTTACTTTAATGAACATGACATTAGTACATAACATTTAGAACGAAATATAAAATAAAAACAAAAAAATTGGAACATAATGACAAAAAATAATAAGAGAATGTAAAATTACAATAATTGTTCTATATGACCTCCATTTTGGTTCAAACACTGAATAACTCTGTCATATAATCCTCGCGAAACAGATCTCCGAAGTTCGTCTGGACTTATATTAGTAAACGCATGGTGAACACGGGTTCAATAATTCCTCTCTAGTTTGTACCGGCCTAGAGTACACTAGTTCTTTTATACGACCCCAGAGGTAAAAATCCAAGGGGGTCAAATCGGGTGATCTGGGTGGCCAGTTCCAAGGTCCCTGCGGGCCAATCCACCGATCCTCGAACATCATTGACAATTGCCGGTGTACAGCTATAGTTGAATGTGCTGAAGCACCATCAAGCTGATACCAACTGTTTGCTCTATCACGTGGAGGTAGGGCATTTAGAAAATCACTAACACTCAGTATCTCCAGATATCTAGCCGCATTTAAATTTTCATCGTACACTTGATAAGCCACTCTGTTGTCCATAATTAAACAAAAAACATTGAAACTAAAGCGGTCTTGGTGATTATGTTCCCTAATAACATGTGGATTATCTTGTGCCCAGTAGTGAGTATTTCGGCGATTTGTAATTCCTTGCCTGCTGAATTTCGATTCATCAGTCCACATAATCTGATGAAGAAATCTCGGATCTTCGGTCATTTTCAAAATCATAAATTCGCAAAAGTTGACACGTCTTGCCTCATCACCAAGACGTATTCCTTGAACAGTTATCCCACAAAAAGGATGCATTCCATGTTTTTTTAATATTCTGTGGATTGATGTTTTTGAAATACCCAAATCCAGCGCTGCTGTCGAAATTGAACTACGCGGATAAGCTTGAAAAAACGCCAACACATTCACCACGTTACCTTCATTATCAGTTACGGGCTTTAGGTTATTTTGAGTTGTCCTTACGTTTCCAGTTGCTATAAAGCGAGTTTCGATTCTTGCGAATTTTCCGGGAGTCATTGTTTGTAGGTCCGGATATCGTTCATTAAATAGTCTGCATGTTCGTCGAACAATTCGTCCACATTCACCGTGCGTGTAAAACAAATTTAATAAATCATTAATGGAATATTCTTCAACATTCTCCATTATAAACTGTACTTAAGCAAGTTAACAAAATCCCTAGAACTGTAAGTAGATACCTCACGAATCTGTACGATGATACTGCTTTGACATTAAATCAACATTGTTTCAATTCCTGTCAAAATCAAGGCTTACTAGGTAGAACTTTTGGAGTTTGATCACCTTTTGATAAAAATATGGATTAACAAGAAAACCACTGGAAATAGGTATAGGGAATGTTATAGCAAATCGATGCAGAATCAAATTCTGCATCCGACCATCCAATAAAATACATTTGCCCATTGAAAAAACGAACTTTTTCAACTTTTAAAATGATGTAATTGGTCATTAAATTTTGGATAGCCTGTATGCGATAAATCAGTTGTCAATATGGCATTCGAAAGTATCATTTCTGTGCTTCCGTCTACCCCAGAAGCGCTTTTCACCAATCGAAATTGGTTAAAGGGCGCAATGCTCAAAACAGGGCTACATCTGTCAAAATTTTCCAAAAAAATCAAGATATCTAAGAAGAAATTGAAAATAAGTATAGGGAAACCTAATGAAAACCCACTATGAAATTTTCTCAGGAATCCAAATATGAAATAATATACCGCGTGTTCCATTTCAAATAAGGAAGTTAATGGCGACTTCCGGTATAACCGGACATTTTGTTTTCCGATGAATCAAGATTCGAATTGAGCACCGATGACGCGCGAATTTTGGTTCATCGGAGACATGGTGAGCGCCAGATCGAGGAGTGCATCCAACCACGGCCTATCCACCGCCAGAAGGGCATTATGGTATGGGGTGCTATTACACATGGTGGACGTACACGTCTGCTGCGTATACAGCATACGATGACGGCTCGCCTCTACGTAGATGACGTGCTACGGCCCGGCCCGTTGTGCTTCCCTACGTTCGACGGCGCCCTCGTTTTCTATACATGCACGAAAACGCCCGACCGTACACTGCACGTGTTGCCCAGACCTTTGTGGAAGAGAACCATATACGGATGCTTCCATGGCCGGCACGTTCTTCGGACCTCAATACGATCGAATATGTCTGGGATATGATACATACAACGACTTATCATCCATATAACTTATGTGCCATACAACGACTTATTGACTCCATACCTCGTCGTGTAGCTATTAATGCATCCCTTCCCAGAAGGGCTGCGCCGCTCTACAGGTGAGGGTAAGTTATGCTACGTTAGTACTACTTTCGTACCAAATTTCATTGCATTAGAGCCACTTCTTCAGATTATACAGGGTGGGCTCGTCACTTTTTTCCAACAGTGTAGTTCGTTTGGAAACCCTGGTAATTATACTTCATTTAAATAATAAAAGTTATTTGAAAAGCCTGTGCTGCAGAAATTGGAACCTAAGCTGAAAAGTCACCAGATTATCCCTAAACACCAATTTGACTTTAGGCCACAAGACGTAACTATAGAGAAAATACATCGTGTAACAAAAGAAGTCAACCAAGACATTGAAAATAAATTGTATTGCTCCACAGATTTTTAGTTATGTCCTCCTGGTATGTCTCAAATAATATTATAGTCCATGACATGAAAATAAAAAGCGTGAAGGACGAAATCAAAACTTTTCCCGAAAAAATATGTAGAAAGACTAAGTAATTCTAAGGGATTCTCTAGCAACCATTCTAATGACTTGATCCAGGCGTAGACTAAAGCAGTTCAATTCTACTGATCCTCTTACGAGATTTAATCTTCTATAAGCATTAAAATTTTTTTTTTTATTAAATTATACTGAACAGGATCCTGTCAATTGGCGGTTTCTTACATGTCGATGTATTTCAAACACATTGTATTATATTTGTACAGACTGTAAGTAAATTTAGTTGTTAAAAAAATGATATATTATAATCGAGTAAGATTTATCCAACAGGCAAGTTTAGGCGAAATGTGATGCAATGTGTATTTATCCTAAAAGCAATTAAACATTTAAAGAACCATAAGAAAATGCTGACATTTTGATTGCACAGCACAAAACGTAAAGAATGAGATCATTCGACACGCGTTGCATAAGTACGAGCATATCGCTAGACAGTAAGACAATAAGAGGTCATATGTCAGCTATTGGTATTTAAAATTACTTAATGATAGAAGCACTACATAGATCTACATACATATCTATGGATATACATACGTATTATGATTATGCTTAGCTTTATTAAAAGAAAATTAAAATATATATATCATTAATGGAGATTATTAAAGTTAGTCGGCGTTTATTAGATATACAAAATGCACACTATATACTTATTAGTAATAATAATACAATAATAATGCCTATATTTCCTTTAATAATAATATTTATTCGTACAATAGCAATTGCCACTTACAGGACATTTATAGAACGGTATAGATTACCATTATTACATAAAGTACGTATACGTATATAAATAATACTAAATAATATAAAAAAAAAACTGAAATAATGAAGAGGCAAAGACTCATTTTAGAGAACATCATTGTAAAACATGTCAAAATTCCTACACATAATTTACGTAGAGACTTTAGATGTGCATTTGCTTTCACTCTAGATAATGTAAAAGTTATACATTTGTGACTGTTACTCGTCAAAAAAATTCTGATACTACAATCGTAGTTATATGCTTTGAAAGAAGCCTGTGAAAGTTCAACCATTTTAAACTTTCAGTTGTTGTTTGGCAGTCTTTTGTATCAGTCGATGTCATATATACGAATATTTTAATTTAATTTAAAATTATATTTCTTCAAATATTTCGAATTTAAAAATATGAATTCAAACATTTTTTGTGTATATTTCGTATTTGCAAATTTTGTTAGCGCACTACGACCGACCCTGCGACGTCTACCTGGACTTGAACGGTCAACTCATATCTAACGTTCGTTTACAAATATTATACATTTCATTTTTGAAACTTAGTTATTTAATTTAATTACGCACGTCTTCATAATTATGTCATATCGCATATCATTTTAAAGTTTATTTCACATGGAATATTTTAATGATAGCGAGTGTTCTCTTACACCAAACTCATCCTGCTTTCTAGTTCAGCTGCCATGCCGTAACCATTGATTCTTCGCAACCGCTAACTTGTCGTACTGTTCAAGTACCGGCCATGAACCATGTGTCCATGTGTTTACGTTTCTAAGTTAGCTCTGTATTGTTCTATGCAGAGTTCGATATTTTATTTTAGTTCCATTCACATTAATACAACTAATTAATTTCTTCTGTTTCCAACTCTTGTAAGATACACGTCGTTCAAACGCTATACGCGCTGTTCCAACATCCAAGTGCCGTCCGGCCTTGCTTCCACGTGTCCGATCACGACATGCTCGCAACACAAAGGTAATCTGCATTGTTGAAATATATATTATTCTTTTACTTAATTCAGATTTAATTTACTGCATAATTTAAGTTTCTTTCCAGTACACATTTTTTTAGGTTAATTTTTAATTACTTATTTGCAGTTCCTTATATTTATTGCTACTTTATTTAATTACTTTAATGCATTTTAAATAGCTAAATTTCTTATGTAAATATTAAATAAAGGACACCGTTGTTGTATGTTATTTTAGTTTATAAGTTATATATTTATTTAATTACATTACACCAGTCCTGGACCTTTGATCCATCACCATCACCACCATTTATTATTTAAACATTTACAGCATTGTTAGGACGTTTCAGCTAGGAAAGAATCAACGCGAGCTACAAGCGTCCATCTTGTATCAATTCGGCGCTCCCACGTGGTCAAATACAATACAACCTTAACCCCATCTAGCGTTCTAGTAACAATTTCAATCCTTTTATAAAAACGATAAAAATTGAATATCGTCCCGTGATTAAAGTCCTGCATTTGAAAGGCTATACGACTGCGCAAATTAAAACTGAGTTGGACGCTGTTTACGGGTAGTCTGCCCCCATCATTTGCCACTGTGAAAAGACGGGCACCTGAATTTAAACGTGGTCTTACTAGGTTGGCTGATGACGAGCGTTCTGGACGGCCAAAAACTGCGACTACCATCGATAAAATTGTAAATGTTTACCAGATGGTACTGGACCATCGTCTAATCAAGGTTAGAAAGATAGCAGAAGCCATACACATATACAGTGGAAGTCTAATATTATAATCACGGATAATATTATTAATCGGTTATTGTTATTACAACTAATCGGTCTCAAACCACATCATATAAAGTTACTTAAAAATAATTCGCTTACTATAATCAAACTTCGGTTATTGTTATCAATATTCTGATAATAAAGATTTATTCCTAAAGAAAAATGTGCTGTTCTTAAAATCTATGATATGTCACCGAAAATGAGTGAGCTGAAGATATCACAACCACTTTTATGGGCAATTTAATTTAATTTAAAAATGGAAACGTTACGATGGGAGCTGCAAGTCAAAATTAAAATTTGAACTGTGGAAGAAATCGTGGTGGAAAAGTGGAATCAGCATTGAAATCGTATTTTCTAATGTTCGCGACCAATATCCTCGAGTCAATGGTCCTTTGATGCGGCAAAAAGCAGAAGAACTTTCAAAATGGGAAAATATGACTTTACTGCCACAGAAGGGTGGTTCGACCGTTGGAAAAAACGAGCCAACATAGTCTATAAACGAACACATGGAAAAATAAAAGATGCTAATTTTGGAGCGGCTGATAAATAGATTAAGAATGAATTATCTTAGATTATTTCTGAATTTTCACTAGAGAATGAAACGCCAATGAAACTGGCCTGTGTTATCGAGTTTTACCAGAACATACATACATCTTTAAAAATGAAGACGCACAAAGTTGTAAAATTTCGAAAGAATCACTAACCGTTCTATGTTGTGTTAATATGATTGGGAATAAGGAAAAAGTTTTAGTAATGGACAAATATCAGAATCCTCGATGTATTAAAAACATCGACGATTCAAATATGTTACCGGTTAATTACCATTAAAATTCTAATTCTTGGATAACAACAGTAATTTTTAAGGAGTGGTTAATTAAGTGGAATGCTAAATTGAACCGTAAAAATTGTTTTACTTGTTGACAATTGGATTGCGCACTACTGTGCACAGTGTAAATTTATCACTAAAGAATATGATTGTTGTTCTTACCAGCTAACGCAAGTCAATTTTACAACCATGTAATCAAGGAATTATCCGTATACTAAATGCGTACTATCGACGTGAAATTTGTAGTAGAATTTTAGAAAACATTGAAGAAATGAATAAATAGCAAATGTTAAAAGTAATTGTAAATGATTTGGTGAAAAAACTAGTCTTTTAGATGCTCTACATATGTTAGCAATGTCCTGGAATCATGTGTCAGAGAATATCATTCAGAAATGCTTTAAGCAGGGAGAATTTTCGACTCAAGCCGTAGTAGAGGAAATTTTAAATATCTAGCAGTTGAAACAAAGCGATATGACAGTAAATGAATTTGAAGAATGAACAGCTATTGATCAAAACGTTGAAGTAGCCGCATAGTTAACTGACGATGCCATTTGTGAGATGGTTACCACTGCAGAATCAATAAGAGGAGAAATAGAAGAAAATGAATGTAAGGTATATCCCCAACGGAAAATAATGTCCGGCGGGTAAATCTGCATTGTGAACATTGTGAACTTTTTTAATGCTAAGTTTGGCTGTAGCCAATTTTGACCTTTTAGGTCATTTACAATCGTGAATCGATGTACGACCATTTCTGAATTCTGCTACCGATATTTATTTTATTGAGAACGAAGGAGAATC
Organism: Melolontha melolontha; assembly: GCA_935421215.2. Classification (NCBI taxonomy): domain Eukaryota; kingdom Metazoa; phylum Arthropoda; class Insecta; order Coleoptera; family Scarabaeidae; genus Melolontha; species Melolontha melolontha. The sequence goes on along the minus strand of OW285243.1, from coordinate 75,114,133 downwards.
ATATTAATAGTTGACTTCATCTTGGTTTTGCAATTCAGTTGACATTAATGGTTTCAAAACGAAGTATTTAGTTACCACGGGTTACCTTCTTTTATTTCTATAAATTAACAAATGTTTTTTACTTCAACTTTGGATGAAAATTTGTTGAATGTATATTGACGAATGGTAGTTGGTAGAATATAGAGTATAACAAAAATGGTAGTTTCAGAAAATATACATTATTTGATACTCTGATCTCCATCTATGTAACGGGTGCCGCATTAAAATTGCAAGATTTAAAATGTGCTCTACGTTCGTTTAGTTAGGTTGGCGGCACTGATAGTATAACAGCCTTCATTTGACATAGTTGGGATTAGTAGTCATGGAGCATTATACGATGGAACAACGCGTTATTATTGTGAAAACGCATTATAAGTATGAAGAATGTTATGCGGAAACAGTTCGCAGACTTCGTGGAATTTTCGGTCGACGAAATGCACCAAATCTGTTTACAGTTCAAAGATTAATTAAGAAATTCGAGGAAAGTGGTTCGACTGTTAACAGAAAAGTAGCCGTACATCGTCTTATGACCCGATCTCTCAAGAATATTGCAGTAGTGCGCGAAAGTATTACCGATAATCCAAAAATATCGATTCGTCGTCGTTCTCAACAGTTAGACATTTCGAGAAGCACCCTGCAGCGAATACTATACTAATATCAAAGATGCAGTTGTTACAAGAACAAGAACAGCAGACCATGGGCAGCGTCGAGAATTTCTTAATTCCTAATTGGGTGAAAACCAACGAGAGGACGATGATTTTTTGAAGTCAATCATACGAGGGTATATCAGATATAAACGAGACTGATTTTTTAATGACTCGTACAAAAGTTTTTTGAATCGGCGAAGTAGGTGGCTATGTAGACAAAGCACTTAGGGTGGGGAGAGCAACGTCTGAAATTCCGTCGAGACCGTTCAGTAGTGCAGTGACCATGAGTGAGCAAGCAGTGCACGTTTCCGTGGAGCAGCGGATAATTATTAAGTTTTTGACCAATGAGGGGGTGAGTCCAACAGACATTTTACGCAGATTGCACGCACAGTTCGGGGAGGACACCCTTTCACGACCTCGCGTGTTTGCATGGCATAAACAATTTTCTGGAGGCCGGGAGAAAGTTGAAAACCAGAGCCACGTTCAACGCCCACGGACGAGCGTTAGCGAAGCAAACATTGAGGCTTGATTTTCTTCATGATCGCCGCACAATTAATGCCCAATATTATTGCGACGTTTTGGATGCCGCAAAATTGTCTTTACGACGAAAAAGAAAGACGCAATCCGTTAAAAATGTCATTCTCCTTCACGACAACGCCAGACCACATTCGGCAAACATTACGAGGCAAAAAGTGGAACAATTCGGCTGGGAAATCTTGGAACATCCTGCTTACAGTCCAGACTTGTCACCCTGTGACTACCATTTGTTTGGATCTCTAAAAGGAGCTCTTGGAGGCCAGCGCTTAGACAGCGACCAAGCGGTAGAGACATTTGTGCTCCAGTGGCTGTGTGATCGGCCTAAAAGTTTTTACGATAACAGGATTAAAAAGCTTCCAATCCGTTGGGAAAAATGTATTGCGCGGGCGGGAGATTATGTAGAAAAATAGTACATTTGTATTAACCTTGTTCAATAAAGCATTAATAGTTTAAAAAATCAGTCTCGTTTATATCTGATATACCCTCGTATTTAGTGATGAGGTGCATTTCTAACTGGGTACGTGAACACTCAAAATCGGATTGGGATTTGGAGTTGGGGCGAGAATTCTCGAGTGATCCATGAAAAGCCATTGCATACAGAACGAGTTACTGTCTGGTGTGGATTCTGGGCTGGCGGAATAATAGGGCCCTACGTTTTCGAAAATTATGCTGAACAAGCAGTAACAGTGAATGACGTACGCTATCGCAACATGCTGGCGGAGATTTTGTGGCCACTGGAATGGATATCGAAGGAATGAGGTTGCAACAGGTCGGGGCAATCTGTCACACGGCGAGTGAAACAATGGATTTGTTGCGAGAAAAATTTCCTGGACGAATCATCTCACACAATGGCGACCGGAATTGGCCCTTACGCTCGTGCAATTTGCCCACTGCGACTTCTTTCTTTGGGGGTATGTGAAATTTCGTTTATATACCAACAATCCACGAAGAATTCCTGGACTGAATGCGGAGATTAGATGTGTTATTGGCGAAATCGAACCACAATTATGCGCAAAAGTCATCGAGAATTTCGTAAAAGGAGCAAGAGCTTGCCAGCAGAGTAGTGGGGGACATTTGTTAGATATTGTGTTCCACGCTTATCCGCAGTGTGTGTACATTATACTGAAATAAAATTTTTTTATACTTTTTGAATATACGATGCATTTTATTATAAAATTATTGCGCTCTCAATGGGACAGCCTATATAAAGTCGAGAGTACACTATCCTCGTACATCTACTTGTTCTTTTTGATCACTGTCATTATGAACAACGGAAAACTAAGAAACTCAATGCGTTCATGTTTTACAAATCGTATACTTGTTTACGCACATATATTTAAGAAATATTAAATCAGCTTATAGTTATCGCCTTATATCTTGTCCAATTAATTACTTCATCCACGCCACACTAAACTGTTATCCATAATCTCTAAATAACTCATAACATAACGTAAAGGACAATCATGGACATTATGATACCCACTTAATTAGTTCGATCATAAAATTATTTGTGGAAGCACTGGTCGACGCCCCGGGACGTAATTTATTTTTATACAAAGCGGTGTTCAATCGCCTACGGTATCCGGGTAAGGCGCTTATGTCTAATAACTTGTTAAGCACCGATTCGACGATATAAAAATTCGAGCGATATTAACATAATGAACAATAACAAGGACAATATCGTGAACTGAAAGAGAAGCAAGTTCCAGCGAAGTGTTGGTGCTTGACTTGTGGTTTACGTGGTTCGCCGTGTACATAAACAGACTACTGTTATATTAATTGGGTGGCCTTGTCGAAGACATTTCGAAGAATTTTAAAAATAAATGTATGCGATTTTCCATATAGTTCTAATATTGTAATTTACTTGTATTTTTATTTTTAACTTGGATTTTTTAGATGTAAGTATATAGAGCATGGGTAATATTTAACACTTATGTAACATATTTGCTCGGCTATTAAATATGTTACCATTGCTATAATACCCGAAGTTAATCAAATAAATCTTACATGTGTTAATATATGTGAACCAGTTTTATTTATGTTAATATACAACGTGATATAGAGATTGCAACACTGAAAATTATTGAATTTGTGGATAACATACGTACATATATAGACAGGCTGATTCATTTTCGAACCTCACCATGGGGATCTCGCTTATGATTGGAGATAGAGGGTAGGTTTAAATTAGGCAAAGTTGCTAAATTTTGTGTTTGTTATGAACCTGAAGAGAAAATGGACCTGTGTCAAATGACGTTCGAATTTTTTTCTTTAAACAAAAGAAGCTTATATTTATCTTTTACCTCTAACACGTTTGTGTGGTGTTGCAGAGGAAAACTAAAAACATATTCTCGAGGCCACTTTTGATCTACTGTCTAATAATAAATTCGAAATTTCCATATGACGTTTCCATTATATGTGGCCATCATCAACTTTCTTATTTATTATGGGCACTATGTCGGATTTTGACACCGCTAGAGAGAGTTTTTTTCTAATTTCAACCATGTATGACATGTTGACACAAGTTTTTGATATTATGCTTTAATTCACGAAGAATGCATTTAAAGATTAAGTAAGGTAGCCATGAAATTTCAAACTGTCAAACATATCAATTATCGTACATTACTAATAGAAAAATGTCGTACACCAACGAAGAGAAACGAGATATATTAAGTATTTTTTGTTCATCGAATCGAAATACAACAATAGTGCGTACAAGATATTTACAATTGTATCCAGAACGACAACAGCCACATCGTACCATTTTTCTGGATCTTGATAGAAACCTGGTAGAGATTGGTTCGTTTACCAAACCGTGTGATGTTCATTTTACAGGAATTTGAATGAAAATTAACGGTATATTTTACAAATGGTAAATTAAAGGTGTGTTTTTTCAAAGTCTATGTAAGTCTTGTATCTTTTAGATAAATAGTAATCCATCAACATCTACACGTAAAGTGGCGTCAGAATTAAATTTGCCCCAAACTCTACTATGGAGAACTTTACATCGAAATAAGTTTAAACCATACAAGATTTATGTTAGTCACAGTTTAATACCTGGTGATAATTTAAGATGTCTGGAGTACTACAACTGGTTTGTGGGAACACTTGCGAACCTCTAGTATGCTTTGGCAATACACAAACAGTTTCTCGGGTTCTTTGAAACGTTCTTGAAAATACTATTCGTCCCGCTTGTATTCTATTTGGAAACGGTCGTTGGTATTCTCATGCAGTATTACAGCATTACCATCACAAAAACCGTAAAGAAAGATCATATCCGTATATTCGAGTGAACTAAAAGATGCCATGTTTAGAGGTTTTTTGAACGTTTACAGAAAAATAGAGTAAATGCAATAACAATTTCACAATTCTATTACATTAATTTGTTGCTAGAACACCAAGTAAGGCGCTTACCTCGTATGCTACTGTGCTGCGTGCATTCCAACTCATGGAGTCCATTTTGTGCACTTAAATATGTAGTATTGTGAGTTTGTGTATGGATAATTTAGAAACCCAGTATATCCCAACTATTAAAGATTTGCCACATATACATAGGAACTTATTTGTTCAAAATAGCATTCCTGATCACCCATTTGCGTTTGTCATATAAGTTATGAATCACCCTGAATATATATATATATATATATATATATATATATATATATATAAGGTAAACTTAATAAGTCGGCGATTAAAGGTCTGGTTGATTACTTCAAAGAATATATATTTAAAATAACTCTACATGTTTCGGCAATGATGCCTTTGTCAAGAGAATACAAAATATAAATGACAATATAAATGTCAAATAATTAAGTTAACTTAAGAACTTAATTATTTGACATTTATATTGTCATTTATATTTTGTATTCTCTTGACAAAGGCATCATTGCCGAAACATGTAGAGTTATTTTAAATATATATACTTTGAAGTAATCAACCAGACCTTTAATCGCCGATATATATATATACCAATTGATAAATTATTGGAGTTTTTCGGATTTTATATGAAATATTTACAAATATAAAATTAGAATGTATGTAATTGCAGCGTAAGTGGGGATGTAAGCATTGCTGTCTACAAATTACAGAGAAAATCATACGAACTTTTTAATTGAAAAATATTGTCTATGTTGGGACTCGAACCCAAGTTTACAGTTTGCCGGACTGTCGCTTTTACCACTTAGCCACAATAGCCCTAGGTTCAAGCTATTTAGAAATGCATTATAAAGTAACAGTGTTAATGAATAAGATGTCAGTTATTGAATGTAGATGTCAAGTTGAAAGCAGAAGTCACTTATGAAAGCTGATGTCAGTTTTGATAGCAGATGTCAGTTAGTGAAAGCAAATGTCAGTTATTGAAAGCAGATGTCTGTTTTGAAACCAGATGTCAGTTATGAAAGCAAACGTCAGATTTGAAAGGAGATGCCTATTTTGAAAGTAGATGTCAGTTATTGAAAGGAGATGTCAGTATTTTGAGAGCAGATGTCAGATTTGAATGTTTTAAAATGCTAATTATTGCTCCATATCTATATGAGTGTTTAGATCATTTCTTAGCAGTTTATTAAATATAACAATTGATAAATTATTGGAGCTTTTCGGCTTTTATATGAAATATTTACAAATATCAAATTAGAATGTATGTAATTGCAAAGTAAGGGGGGGTGTAAACATTGCTGTCTACAAATTACAAAGCAAATCATACGAAATTTTTAATTGAAAAATATTGTCTATGTTGGGCCTCGAACTCAAGACAGTTTTCCGGACTATCGGTTTTACCACTCACCCACAATAGACCTAGGTTCAAGCTATTTAGAAATGCATTATAAAGTAACAGTGTTAATGAATCAGATATCAGTTATTGAATGTAGACGTCAAGTTGAAAGCAGAAGTCACTTATGAAAGCTGATGTCAGTTTTGATAGAAGATGTCAGTTAGTGAAAGCAAATGTCAGTTATTGAAAGAAGATGTCTGTTTTGAAACCAGATGTCAGTTATGAAAGCAAATGTCAGATTTGAAAGGAGATGCCTATTTTGAAAGTAGATGTCAGTTATTGAAAGGAGATGTCAGTATTTTGAGAGCAGATGTCAGATTTGAATGTTTTAAAATGCTAATTATTGCTTCATATCTATATACAGTCTATAGTCTAACTGACTATCAAAACTGACATCAGCTTTCATAAGTGACTTCTGCTTTCAACTTGACATCTACATTCAATAACTGACATCTGATTCATTAACACTGTTACTTTATAATGCATTTCTAAATAGCTTGAACCTAAGTCTATTGTGGCTAAGTGGTAAAACCGACAGTCCGGCAAACTTGTAGACTTGGGTTCGAGTCCCAACATAGACAATACTTTTCAATTAAAAATTTAGTTTGATTTGCTTTGTAATTTGTAGACAGCAATGTTTACATCCCCACTTACTCTGCAATTACATACATTCTAATTTGATATTTGTAAATATTTCATATAAAAGCCGAAAAACTCCAATAATTTATCAATTGTTATATTTAATAAACGGCTAAGAAATTATCTAAACACTTATATATATATAGGTTCGACGCTCCATGTTGGTACATAGACAGTATATTTCCATAAGCTCTATTGATCCGGTTCTCCACTTTTCGTATGGTTTTTTTCTTCACTCTTTCATGTCCATAACTTTTTCCCTCCAGGTTTCTATTCCCATCCTTCGAATGTCTTCTATTAGCTGGTTCTGTCACCTAGCTTTTGGTCTCCCTCTTGGTCTGGAATCCGTGAGACGTCAATTCGTTATTTTTCTTATGATTTCATCATGCGGTATCCTTTGTGTGTGTCCAAACCATCTCAGCTTCTGAACTTTTATGTATCTTACTATGGCTTCGCCGTCCATTGAGCGTATAACTTCGAAGTTGATGAGTACCCTAATCTCCTATTCCATCGTCTTTGGTCCCAGAATTTTCTTAGGATCATTCTTTCCAGTATCCTAAGCCTTTCTTCGTATTCGTTTGTGAGACACATATGCGGCGCATATGTAATTACTGGTCGTATCGCTGCTTAATGTAGGTTTTGTTGCTTTTCTCAGCCTTCGCTCTTTTAACAGTTTGTAGTTTTAGTAAACTCTGTTCCCTGCTTTCATTCTCTTGCTTATTTCTGTAGTTTTGCCATTTTCGCCACATGATATTTAAAGCATTCTATTTTTTCGAAGTTATATTTGCCTATTATTTTGAGTTTGTTATACTGTCTGCTGTTCTCGCACTATGAGGTATTTTGTTTTCTCCTGGTTAATTCATAACACCCTGATTTCAGCTTCTCTAGCCAGTCGTAGTAGTGATTTATCCAGACTTTGTTTGTCTCTTGCTGTCAACCCCAGGTTGCATACTGCATATTCTATGATCTATGTTAAAATTTGCGGAATCATCTCTCTCAGTTCTGCGTTTTGCACTGCTGCTTCTAGGGCAATGTCAAAGAGCCTTGTCGACAAACCATCTCCTGTCTTACACCTGCTTCTATATTGATATTCTCTGTCTCCGTCTTTCGTTGTCATTTTTGCAATTGAATTCTCCATTGTTGTTAGTCAGTCTGATCGGTTTTGCTGGTATATCCATGTCCTCCATTTCTTTTATTAGCTGAAGTCTATTTATCTTATCGAAGGCTTGCTCCAAGTCGATAAAGAGGATATGTAGGTCTATTCGTGTTCGTAACATTTTTCTATACTTTTATAAAGTTTTAGAAAAAAATGTTATGAAATTTAGATATTCTTTTATATTGTATAAAGAACAGATTTTAAATAAACTTGTAAATTATAATTTTAGCGCGGTGAGTAAATATACTGGTCTCATAAATTACTACAGTTTTAATTTGTAACACCTCAATTGACATTATATACATAATATTAATGATATGTACTTTTAAGTCACTACGAAATTATTATAATTAATTACTCGTTACGCTTTAAATTCTTATTAGCAAACTAAGGTCGTTCCGGTAAAGTTTCAATGATAAAGTTCAATATACTTTAATAGTTTCATGCATCGTTTAACAAGAGCGATTGAAATTATAACATTGTACAAGGTGTTAGCTCCATTCCGTTTAAATGGAATTTCACACACTTTGCACTTGGATCTTTACAATTGGTTCGATTATCTTGAAAATTGGAATCTTTGTCAGTTTTATGAAAGAATGGATTGTAGGGATTTCATTTTGTTTGATATTAGAATGGACAATGCGCGACAAATCGCTGAGGTACAAATAAGCGCAGAGAACTCATTTTCTGTTGAGAACGGCAACATTTTTGTTGCGAACGGACAACAAAACGGAAATCGATAATTGGTGAGGAAATACAGTTTCGCTTTGGAATGTATTTTGCGCTTAGGTTTTCATTTTGAAACGTAAAAAGTTTGCAGCTTCGACAAGGGAATGGGATATTATTACGAAAACAGGTTTAAAAAAGCTTCCTTAGTGCAAGGATAGAAATGGCGAATAAATAACTAGCGTGTTACTCGTATCAATAGCAGCGAATTTATTCTACGTTAAATGGTATTTTATGAAAGCCGTTTATACGGACTGTTATTTTAATAACAAAGAAAAGTAACTGATTATTTTACAGCTGGAATTTAGAGGGTTCTTTTCATTTAACCACCAGTTTTGCAATGTAAAATTACATGCATTAATATTCATAGCTGATGTAAACTTATTTTCACTGATTAACATTGTACAAATCGCTTTTTGTTAACCAAAAATCTGGGAAAAGTACTGGTGTGCTGTTAGCATTATGACTAAATCGGAATGCTTTTAAATGTAGTTATTATATGTGAGAAGAAAACGAGGTTTTCTTAACCTCACACCGAAAATATCAAGGGGCAAAATATCTATTTGCTTTCCTTAACATGCTTGTTAATAATTTGTCTAATACGTCTTTCCCCAAGTTGGACCTTTGCTAGTGGCAATATAGTTTGTTTAAGTGGCGCATTCTGCTTTGAGCCATTAGAAGTCTTGATCCCAGCTTGTGATGTAGTTATAGCAGGTAATGATATTTCAGCTGTAATTCCTTTGGGGTCATCTTTGCTTTTTGTTTCATCAATGACCCCAGTTTTTGGGGCGCTGTTGGTCTGCATCGAGGTCTCGAGTTGTACCAGGTCTGGGTTGAGTGTTCCTGATGTGGAATTCGAACTCACACGTACCTCGCATCTGAGGTTAGGCTTTCGTGCAGGACCAAAATTTTGACAGTAGAGTGGTTAGTAATTCATCTGTGTCGGAAGGGTGGACTGTCGTTAGTCTTAGGGAGTAGACGCTAATATAGGCTAGTTATCCTGTTAGGTTCAGAGTCAGTTCTAAATTTATTGGTACTACCTGGGTGGAGGAACCAGTCGATTTAAATCTTCCTCAAGATCGCGCTTAGTTACTTAAAATCTCTCAATGATAGTTGTAGTTGCTCCCGAAGGCGGTAGGAGTATCAACTGTTATTCTTAATGTACATTCAATAAGTTTTGATCCGATTTAGAAATAAATAACCTTTGCTCATTTGTTAAAATAGAAAAACACTTAGCATTTAGCCTTAAGTAAATACTTCATTCTGAAAGGTTTAAGACCAACTGAAATGAAAACTAGGATGGAATTAACTATTGGTAATAATTTTTCTTTGTTCTCAATAGTAAAAAAGGTTGAGAGCGGAATTTATTCTTGGTCGTACATTGATTTAAATTGATGAGTGTTTTACATAAGCATTTACATATGAATGAGCTCTCAACTAGATTGGTGGTGCTATTGCTGACAGTCGAAACGTAAACGAAAAACGTAAAAGAGGGAGCATTTTAAAGCGGCGTTTGGAATTTTGCCAACGTAATCTTTTATAATTTTTGCGGCGTTTCATAATTTTTGATGAGATATATATCCATCGATATTCATCCAAGACAATACAAAAGTTTAGACAGTGAGCAGAAAAGCAAATTCAAATGCTCAGAAAAATGCAATAGCAGCTTCACTAATTGAGAAGGTAACACGTTTTTTAGGATGCAGCTTGTGTAGTACTTGTCAACTATCTTGAGAAATGGAAACTCTTCACAGGAAAGCATTTTATAACATTATTGGACAAGTTTAATATTCAAATCAAAAGCAAAGGACAACATTTGGAATTGAAGAAAATTGTGTTTTATCACGACAATGTATTAGCTCATTCGGCATTAACTTCACAAGCGAAAATGTTTTCATGGAATTTACGTCATGGATTGCTCTCACATGCTGTTTAATAGTTGAATTTAGCTCCTAGTCACTTCTTGTTCGCCAATTTGAAATAAATGGTTGATTGGAGAGGGATTTGGTGCAAATAATAAGGTAATGTCTGATATTGATACCTATTTTGAGAACTTCGAGTACCCGTTGGATTAAGTGTGTGGAGGATTCTAAAAAAATAAGTATACAGTCCTTGAAATAAAGAGACAATGTTTCAAAAATGAATGGAAATTTGCAATTATGTGAAATATATATCCAAAAAATCATGAGTTAATTACGGCACGAACTTCAAAATTAGAAACTCCTGAAAATTAAATTAGGTGCCGCCTAGGTATCAGTATGTATATTAGAAATACCTCCTTTGAATTTACACATACATGCTACAGTGGAAACATGCCCAGTAATTCTAAGAAATGTGGCGACTATCTTCTTGTTTCAGCTTTTTTCACGAACAACTTTTGTTGGAGCTGACTCATCCTCAAAGACACAAACTGACGATTTTTGCTTTTTTTCGGGATAATAGCAGTATACCCATATTTTATCACCTGTGATGATGTACAATAAATGAGACGATCCATGGTCAAAGCGATCTAGTGTAGATCTGCACTATCTCACACGGTCTTCCTTTTAACTTGAAGTCAAGTTGTGCGGAATCCACCGAGAACAAGGCTTACGGACCTTCAAATGTTTGTGTAAAATAATGCTAATCGCTTTCACACCAATCTTTAAAGTTGCTAGAATGCTTCCGACAGTAGTATATCGGTCCTCTTCAATCATATTCCGAATAAGACCAATATTTTTTTCTCTAACAGCCGTTTTTTGGCGTAGAGCTCGAAAATTGTTATTTAAGTAAAGTCAACCGCGTTGAAATTCACGCCACGCTTGAAATAGTAAAAAATCACAGCTCGATAATGCTCCTTGTTCAGTTCCATGACTTATTGGCGAAAGGATTACTCTAAACTTATGTAACTAACAAACAACCAGGTATATTTGACAACTTGACAACAAAATTTGTCGCAAAATATGATCGCCTACTAGATAGGCTAAGTGGAAAGAGAACAGCCCTTGCATTAACATGGATATAAAAAAGACCGCTATTGTAAACACACACTCCGATGTTTATGTTTATAAAAACGCTAGAAAATAAGATTGTGTATAAGTTTTGTTGGTAAGGGTAAGGGTTCGATAACTAGTATGAAAGTCAGCTGTTAAAAATTTATTGCAAATTTTTAAATATGGTGTATTAAAATAACATGTGTGCTCTATGGGCATTTAACGTCGTATTTGGTAAATTTAAATTGTATCGAACGTACGCAATGATCGAAAACTAAAAGAAACTTAAAGAGAGATGGATAATAAAAAACTATCCTTTTTGTTATTGTCGTTCAACTTTATATCGTTGCTTATAGTGTAGGCCATCGCACAGTGGCGTGACAAAATTTTTTGAAATATATTTTATCATTTTTTTGTCTCGCTTGTGAGAGGGAACTTTGGGAAAATATTTTGGGTTAACATTCTATTTAATTACATTTTTACATTTTTTACACGTTGTTCTCTTTGCCAGACTGGGAACATATCACTTCACCCTCGTATAGGCACGATATGCTTTCCAGACAATTATTTAGTCCCTAATATTAACACAACACTGCCAGTATGCTATTTTAGAACAGGCGATGAAGTTAAACCATCTGTGATGCAGTATTGTGATGTTAAATCTAATCATTATTTTCGTAAAGGTTTTGGAATGCTTACTTTACGGGGATGATTTGACGGAATATAAGATTCATCTACCAGTGTTTGTTTGTGAAGAATATCGGCATTATTCGTCTCGAAGGTAAAGAACCTCCTAGGCTACCAAAACGTGTTATCATTAGGGAAATGGTTGAAAATCTTCATGATATTGTGTCTACTGGACGTGTACACACTACATTTTGCATGTCGAATTCGGCATGTCTAAGCTCTGTCTGGTGGATGCCGCGTTTACTGAATCTAGATAAATTCAATAGATTTTTTGCATCGCTTTATTGTGGTCGATGAAGCTTGGCTCCATTACTATGTACTAGAATCGAAATTGCAATTTTAAAATGGCACCATGCCCATTTTCCGCCAAAGAAAGCCAAAGACGTTTTCCTGATCTGGAAAGGTAATGGACATTAATATTTTGGGATTGGAAGGAATATTATTTATCGACAATTTCGCAAAGTACCAAGCTGTTCACAGGACATACTGTGCTACCCTTTTGGACAAAATGCATGTTGCCATTATAAAAAAATCACCGATAGTGACTCGAAAGGAAATGCTATTCCTTCATGGCAATGCAGTGTCATACATCACACGCTTTATTAAGGAAAGATTTGATAAACTATGATTCCAGGTTGTGACCCAACCACCCCACTCATCGGATCTGGTCCCTTCAGACTTATTCACTTATTCTCGAAATTCAGACATTTTCGCCGGAAGGAAATTCAAGACAGACGAGGATGTTATTGCAGAAGAAAAGGAGTATTTTGATAAACTTGATGCTGATTATAAAACTGGTACAATGGCACTCCAGCATCGCAGCTTCAAGTATATTAATGTTGTAGGAAAATAAATCGGAAAATAGAAAAAACAGCCGTCAAGTTGTTTTAAGTTTCACCTTATAATAATAATAATAATCTTTATTTAAGAGCATGTAGCTCGTAAGTCTCAAAATATGTACAGTACAAGATACAAGATATAATATACACACCAGATAATACATGACATTGCAGCATATACATGCAGTATATACAGTATATAATGGTCAATGCAAAACACTGATAAAACTAAACAAAAACACAACATATGCCCCTACAGAACAGTGTATATATATACATGTCAGGGAACATAATGTAAAAATTGTCGATCAATAATGCAAAAAAGGTCACAAAACAAAATAGAACAAAATAGAACAAAAAGAAACGAAAAAAAAGAAACATATTATTACGAAGAATGTACAGTGCCATACCAAAGCAGCGAACATTAGATAAGCCAATGATACCATCTATATCAAAACAGTCTCTTTAATATAAATAACACACTTTCGTTTAAAGTTTATTATATTACTACTAGCTTTAATGTCATTAGGAAGTTCGTTATATAATTGTAGCCCCTTGTAAAATAGACTATTTTGGCTGTAATTGGTCCTAACTTTATTTAAGTAAAAGTTACCCTTAGAATTGCCTCGGGTATTGCGCTCGTGGACCTCACTAACAAACCTACAGTGACCCAAAAGATGACTCGGTAGTAATTGGTTAATCATTTTATATATGAAGAGCATAGTATTAAGGGTCACAGTTTGTCTTACACTCAATAAATTTGCAGTTTCTAACATATAAATTCTGCTTGTTCGCCTATGACATCCTAGAATAATTCGTAAAGCTTTATTTTGCTTTTTCTGAAGAACTCCCATTTCTGACTTATTCATCAAAAATAGTAAGGTTGAACAAAAATGAAAATGTGGTGCTATAATTGTTTTGTATATTGTCATTCTTGTCCAAGAACTTAGATCGTTTGCGATTCGCCCTAATACGTTGATTTTTTTAGCTACTTTATTGGTGATATAACTAAAATGCTCCGAAAAAGTAAGATTCTCATCTATTATACACCCAAGATATTTGAATTTCCTTACCCTTTCAATAGTCGTATTGCTGATATTTAAGTGGGGATTGTTTGATAATGCTTTTTTATTATATTTATTTTGTATAATCATCATTTTGGTTTTATTTGAATTTAGTCCAAGGGAATTGTTATTGAGCCATTCCAATATGTTATTAAGATCTTCGTCTAATGAATCTATGATATCCCGCACTGTATCACCCGAAACATATACCAATGTATCGTCCGCAAAGAGCTGAATGTTACATTTTTTAATTACTTTCATCGTATCGTTTATATACAAAATAAAAAGTGTGGGTCCCAGCACAGTTCCCTGGGGCACCCCATGCTCATTCATCCTGGAACCAGAAGTATTACCATATTTTGTCACCTGTATTCGCTCACTGAGGTATTCTCGAAACCAAGCCAAAACGTTGTCTCCAAACCCATACCTTGCCAATTTCAGCAATAATAGTCGTCTGTTTATGGTTTCGAAAACACGTTTAAAATCCAGGAATCCAGGAATACCACTCCAATAAGTTTTCCCTCTTCTAATGTTGCTTTCCAGTCAAATAGAACACTCTGTAGCGCACTCTCACATGAGTTTTTACCTCGGAAACCCGCTTGAAATTCACTTAAGATGTTGTTTGTTTCTATATAGTTTATTATTTGTTTATTTACACATAATTCCAACAATTTTTCATATGGTGGCACAATATTAATGGGCCGAAATTCTTCACTCCTTATGGTGCCATTTGTCTTCTCTATTGGAACTACGGTATTTAGTTTCCAGTTCTTTGGAAATTCCGCCTTCTCTAAACTTGTGTTGATGAGATTAAGAATCCTATCTCCTATTGTTTCGAATGCTGCTTTTAGTATTTTAACCGTAATGCCGTCTGTATTGCTTTCTTTGTTCGGCATATTTTTTATGATCGCTCGCAATTCAGACATTTCCAACCTGCGAAAACTTTCCATCCCACAATCAACTTGTATATGATCAATACTCCCTAGAAGTGTTTTACTTGGTATTATGTTTTCCACTATTTCCGTAATACTGTTTATGAAGAAATTATTAAAGGACTCACTTATTTGATCACCGGATACAATTTTATCGCCAAATACTATTTCTGCTTTGGGAAAATTTTTATGTTAAATCGTTCTTGTAAGTTTGTAACAAGCACATTAAAGTCAGGGAAAATTATTTTAAAAAATAGTAAATACTTGTTTTTGTGTTTTTCTTTTATTTGTTAGAAATTTATGGCATGACCTACTTTCACGTTACATCTTATTGTTTATTCAGCTATCATATCAATTTCACATTTTTTGCAAAAAACCGAAGGACTTATTGTACAAGTTATTCCAAATAAAACTGCCAAAGATTTAATGTCGTATTCTATCAATAAATTTAAAAATAAAGATTGTGTAAACACATTTCTAAATTATTCAAGGAAAAATAAATATTTTTATGTTGTCACAGAAAGAAGTTAGGCACAGTGAGATAAAGATACGGATACACGATAAATATTTATATACATTTTATGTTATGCCGATATTAAAATCTTGAAACACGAATGGAATATCTGAAAATTATGAATTCTAAAGCAAATAGAATTAATAATTCAGTTCGCGTAAAATATGTATGTATATAAAATTTTTATTCGATATTACAGAGATCGGTTGAAATATTTCCATGTTGATCTGCTTGTATTTGTGTTCCATCAATTTTTCAGGTCAAAGTTAAAGATTTAGTAGGGTAATATTTAACTAGCAATATAATTAGTCATGCTTACAATATACACTCCACTTACTAAACATGCGGAAAAATTTCATGGTATTTTTTTGGTGATTTCAACATTTTGTCGATTTTCTGAAAAATGCTTTATTTCAAGAAACATGGCTGTAAAGGTTTGGATATTTTTCAAGGTATTAATATACCCGAAGGGAAACTATGGTTTACGTATTCAGTATTAATATTAGTCACAACTAAAGTATATAGAAAGCCGACCCATACAGGACAATGCCTTCACTATGAATCCAACCATTATCACAGTGTTAAAGTAGGAGTATGCAGGTGCTTATATGACAAAGCGAACTGGAGGTAAAAGATGTGTGATTACCAATTATCCGGAAAAAGAGAGAAGATCTACAACTACGGTACCAGAGACAGAATCGACAAGATTAGCCAGGGTGCACACAACATGACACAGTAATGTAGTACATAAAAAACTACTACGCATACGACATGGCGCAGGCTACTGCGCAGGTGCATGTAGCTTAAATAGAGGTTTTATGAAATAGTATTTTGTCCCTCAAATAGCATAGAGATTAGGTGCTTTTGAATGCCAGACCAGGTTCGAATCTCCTACCAGTACATTTCGCAATTAAAAATTGTGAAGACATATATGTCAGATATGAGTTTGGCCAGAACCAACCCTATTCAGGACTACCCTGAAGACGACAGTAGGTTGACTGCCGAAACGTCGGATGTCATGAGTAGCGGCAGAAAAAAAAAGAGAATCTCTACATGACATATATACATACATACCGCATATTTGGCTGTTAGACGTTCTAAAACTGTACAGAATTGAAGAGCACATCATTAAGCTAGTTAATCACGCCATGACCACATGGAGAACAAACTTACTTCTGAGAACATCAACCACACATATCAATGCATGTAAAATGCAAATTAAACGTGGCATATTTCAAGGCGATGCTTTGAGCCTAGTGTGATTTGTTTGGCGCAGAAGCTAAGCTCGAAGAAGAAGTCACAGTCTATATTCTTTAGTTGTGACTATGTCGCCTGTGTTTTTGCGTACTAGGATGTCCAGGAATTTTATTTTGTCTTCCTTTCCTTCACTTTCATAGTGAATTTGATGGATTCTTCTATGTTATTTTGTTCAGGGAATCGATTTAGTTCTTCTTCCTCGTATGGCCATATGACGAAGCAATCAAGTGTTGTTCCTTACATCCCCAGGATTCCTAGTGATACCCTTTTTGCTCCTTTCTTTGTTATTATAGGAAACGTGTATATTTTTCTTTTTTTTATATTTGCTTGTAAAATATAGCGTTCAATACTTGTTGAAACGTGCTATATGTATATTTAAATTAAAAACTAATTTAAAAAAAAAAACATAAATAATACAACCTTCAAGTAGAAACTCAAGAAAAATTTTTATTCCGCGTATTTCATAAATTTTATTCATTTCGAATAATTCCATCGGCGCAAAGGTTATCGCCTAACAATTCGTTATTTTATTGTTTTCCGTATACTGACTTACACGTGTATTTTTCAAAAGAATAACCTACATTAAGCATTTATTTATGTAATGATCGATTAGGATTCAGAACTTGAAGCAATGTGGCAATAGACTAGGACCTCGTACAGAAATATTTCATTTTTTATAGGTGAATTCACTTTAGGGGTAGTAATACATATTCGTCTGAGCTTGTAATATATCTTGCTAATGTTCAAGCTTTCTTCTTTTATTTCTTTTTTCTTTACGTGAGTTGAATTTATATAAATGTTTATTTTAATTCAGGGACATAAAATATATGAAAACTTTTAGCACAGCTAGTTCAGATGTTAAATAATGTTTGTTCTATGTATCTGAAGGTGATTTCACGGGGCAGTCACTTTTAAAGAAAACGCTTATTTTAGAGTAAAAAATGTATTTTATTTTTCAACACAATTCTGCTAGGGCCGGTTGATTAATTCGCGTGATCATACAGAAACACTAGAATATGTATCGGTTTAAAATGTTCTCCGTGGTTTTCTGATGCCCAATCTCCATTGGTCCCTGTCTTCCCATAAGTTGTTTTCTAAACCTCTCACTTCTATTTCCTTGTCGATTCCCTCCCTTCCAGTTCTTCTAGGCCTCCCTCTCCTGCGATTTTCTTGTGGGGTACATTCCATCACTAGCTTGGGTAGCCGTTCACCTGTTATCCGTTGCACGTGTTCATGCCATTGAAGCTGTTTCGTTTTGATGTCGTCTACTATGGTATGCTTGACTCCCATAATTTCTCTTATTCTTTAATTTCGTAACCTGTCCCTTCTAGATCTACCTGCAACCCTTCTCCAGAAGTCCATTACTGTTACCAGCGAAGCTCTTACTGATTTATCTTCAAGTGGCCAGACTTCAGAGCTAAATGCTGCTTTGGTCTTAAAAATAGTATTGTATATTAGGATTCTTATTTTTCTTTTTGGAGATATTTTCATCTCAGAGAATACTATTTACATGGCCTATAGCTTTTCTCGAATAATTTAAATAAATAAACTTTCTTTTTCTACATAATCTCCTCTTAATTCGATAAATTTGGTCCATCTGTGTTCAAGCTACTTGACTTCGTCTAGTGATTTTCTTCTAAGCCTGCAAAATAATGTCCACTGTTGAAGTTAGCTTTTTATTTGTGCAGTATTTTTTGCTTCCGAGAAAATCTTTTAATCAAGGAAATAGATGAAAGTCAGATGATGCTAGGTCTGGCAAATATGGTCTTACCCTATTGAAGATAGTCTACTAACAATATTTCTTTTGCATCCCAAAATGCCGATGCCATCATATTTACCGCCAATAATATCTTGACCTTGTCTTCTTTGAAGTTGTTTCTACACGTTCAGTCCACATCTTCGACTGTTGTTTAAATTCAGGTGTATAATAATGGAGCCTTGTTTCGTCCCAAGTAACAAATCGGCGCCAAAAAATATGTTGTGTTGCGTTTAAAAATTTCTAAATTATTCATCGATGTTTGACAGCGAACACGTCCTTGCTTCGTTGTGGCACCCATCTTGCCGAAAGCTTTCTAATATCAAGTTATTCGTACAAATATAAAGCACTCGTTCCTTTGAAATGCCCACTGCCTCTGCTATTTCTAATGCTTTCAAATGTCGGTCACAAATCATGAACTTTATCCATCATTTCTTAACTTCTAGTCGTTTTCGGTCGTCCACTGTGGGGATCATCGTCTAAACTGCTCCTGCCACCCTTAAATTCATTTTCCCATTTTCTGACGGTTTTATACGAAGGACAACCCTCAACCAGTGAATCTCGCATATCATTATTATATTTCAGTGAAGCACATGCCTTTCTTTTAATAATACTTAATCACTGCACGATGTTCAAAATTATCTATTTAAACTTAATTAGTATCAAAAAAATGCCTACGAAACACGTTTTGTCACAAATTTATCAAACTCTAACAGTAAACTGACAAGACACCGGTTGCCAAAATGTGCTGTGTATTTTGTTTATTTCACGGCCTACTCTAGGCGATCGCTCGAATAAGTCAACCCACTCTCGTATATATCTCAACAGTAATATTTCTTAAGCACGTGAAATAGTATATTAAAAAACAGTTTCATAAGGCACCATTTTGCCGCACGAGAAAGTGCGGCAAAAGGCCTTATGAACCGAGTTTTTTGTACTATTTTTTCTATTTCGCGTTTTTTACATTAATAAATTGCTTAAACTGGAATTATTTACTTTGAAAGTTCAGAGTTTAATTTTTATATAAAGCATGCAGTTGGTCACATTGATACTTGACATTTTCAAATTTAAATCTTGCTATCCGCGAAGTATAGTTTATAGAAACATATATATGTTGTTGTCAATTGTATACAACATACGTTGTTTGTGTAAAATACGGAAATATATCATATCTGTCAAATGTACATAAATTCTTAAAATCAAATGACAGCAATGATATTTATTTCTGTATTCGAACAACGCCAACATTGAAAAATGAAAAAAAGCGTGCGAAAAAGTAATACTTTATGCAACTCAAACGAGTGTCGAAAAGTGCACTTTATAGCACCGAAATAGAAAAATAGATTTTATTGCGCTATCACTAGACTGCGGAACAGACGCTATCCTCTAATGAGTCATACAGGCGCAGAGACAGAGTCGGTTTCAACTTTCTGGTAGTCGCTGCCCTAGCGAACGCGGAAGGTGAACGTAGGCAAGCGTCTTTCACATTTAGATGCGTGTTGTTTACACTATTTGCATAGATCTAGAAACACATCTTTTCAATTGTTTATATTAGTTATTCATTTCTGTTGTACCAGTTATTTTTATTTTAGAGTTTCTTTTAATATTTTTTTATAGAAAAAAAAATAAGTTGGGTTTTATCATTACTTCTTCCATTTTTTTAGTACATATACACAAGTATATGTGTATATGACCCAAAATGACCGAAGGGGTTTGAGTTCATTATAACTTCTTATTTAAGACATAATTATTAAATTTTTTTAATTTTAAATGCAGTATATTAATGGAGAATATTTTCAATTTAATTATGAAAAATTATATTTCGCTTCATTTTCTGCTTCGCATATTCGTGCTCTTTCCAAAACATTATCCATAACCTTTCGCAAAACTTCAGGTGTTATGTTGTTGATTTCGTCGCGTATATTATTTTTTAATTGCTGTATGGTTCGAGGCTTATTAATATAGACTTTTCCTTTCAAATAACCCCAAAGGAAACAGTCTGAAGCGGTTAAATCCGGTGAACGCGGAGGCCAATTAAAATCGCTTGTACGGGAAATAATTCGTTCACCAAAGATGTCGCGTAAAAGAGTCATTGTGCCCTCGCAGTATGAGCTGTGGCTCCATCCTGTTGGAACCATACTTGCGGATGGTTTTCCACGGTAGGCCTTAAAAAATTTTCCAACATTGTCCGATATCTAACACCAGTGATGGAAACGGCGACACCGTGTTCATTTTCCAAAAAATATGGGCCAATTATCCTTTCCGACGAAACACCGCACCAAACGGTACAGTTAAGTGGGTGTAATTCTCGCTGTTGAACTACTCTTGGATTTTCCGTAGCCAATATCCTGCAGTTTTGCCTATTAACGAACCCATTTAATTGGAAATGGGCTTCGTCGCTCATAAATAAATTATGAATAAAATCATGATTTTCTTGTTTTTTTACGAAAATAAATTGCATAATCAAGTCGTTGCTGGTAATCTGTCGGTTTCAATTGTTGGACAAGCTGAATTTTGTAGTGAAACATTCTTATTGTATGCAAAATTCTCTGCAGCTACCCTCTTGAGCGACCAAGTTGTGTCGAACGTCTCTTGGTTGATGTTTCTCCATCTTCCCGAATACTCTCCTGTACCCGTTCAATATTGTCATCCGTGTGCACCGTTCGTCGTCTGCCGGCACCAGGAAGGTTTCTTACTGCCCCTTGTTCTCGAAAATTTGCAACCAGACGGTTTATTGTTGACTCTGAGGGTCCAACCCGCACATTAAAATAACGACGATATGCACGGTGAGTCAAAACAATGGATCGTTGATTTGAGAAATAAAGTTCAACGATTTTGGCACGTTGTTCAATTGTGTACTGTTCCATTTTAAATTCCCCAAGTCTTCTTTACAAAATACTGAAAACAAAAAAAAAATTATAATAAAAAAGTTATAAGGAATTAAAACCCCTTCGGTCATTTTGGGCCCCTCCAAAACACCCGCAGGATAGCCCTTCAATTCGACACGAATAAAAAATTTCTGATTTTCTTACCAGAGAATTTTAACACAAACCGCTTTAATTAAAACAAACCTAGAAATTGCCCACATCTCTAGCTCACTTAATAAAAACGACTTAATATTAAAACTTACCTTGTCTCTTGAGAAATTTAACCATAAACTGAATCTCATCATTATCCGAACCATAGGATAGCCCTTCAATTCGACACGAATAAAAAAATTCTGATTTTCTTACCAGAGAATTTTAACACAAACCGCTTTAATTAAAACAAACCTAGAAATTGCCCACATCTCTAGCTCACTTAATAAAAACGACTTAATATTAAAACTTACCTTATCTCTTGAGAAATTTAACCATAAACTGAATCTCACCGTTATCCGAACCATAGGATAACCCTTCAATTCGACACGACGATCTGTTAGACAGCTGGATTAAAGAATTTGTTTTTTTTTAAATTGTTAATGATACGGAGATCATTTGTAAAATTTGTTCAAATACATTTAAATGTTTAAAAAAGTCTAGACTACCCGCGCATCTAATTACTAAAGTGCATCGCGATCAACCGAGTACGTCAACAGACAGTTTTTATACAGACTAAACATTCACTTTAACTATAGGTGATATAATTTATTTCAAGTCGATATTTTTTCAATATTTTGAATTTTTTCACAATATAAAGTAAATGCATTTTGTATATATCTAGAATTAATTTCAATTCAGGTTAATTTAAATTTATTTAACTTCAGTGTTTTATTTATTTTCGTAAAAATAAATTTCAGTATATAGATTTCATTGCCTTTATTACGACTCTGGCGAAATATATTTCACATCTCCGTCTGTTTGCATTAATAGACGTACAAACAGACAACTTTTATCAATACCATCGCGCTATAACATTCATATATACGTTTGTTGTATACGTTACATGTTAAGTTGATCGATTGTGCATTGTCGACATAGCGCCGTTTCCGCAGTCTAGCTATCGCCAACTAATTTGTCCGCAACTTCTTTACAAAAAAAATTTTTTCAAGTTAGAAAATAAGAAAAAATCATTACAATTTAGATCTGGTATAATTTACTTCGATAAATTTACCGGTTACAATACTGCTAAACACTTGCATAAGCCAAAATTAGTTAAAATTTAGCAACCGTATCTACAAACGAACTAATGTTCTACCAATAGGAAATCTCTTAAGTTCCATATTAGCAGAAATTGACGTAGGATATTTTGAAAAATCTTATTCATGAGGAATAATAAAAACATAAAACAAATATTATTTTGAGCTAGATATGTAGATAGTGTCTTCTGTGTACTTAAAGGCACCGACAGACATACAAAAGAATATTTACATCAGGATTCGAAAATAATAATAATAAATTAAACTTTCTAGATATCGTAATCAAAAAAGAAAACAACAAATTAAGTTATGCTACATACCGAAAACCTGCATACTGCATACTGCGTGTCCTTAAAATACAAAGGAAACGTATGAAAATTCGAAAGATTAAATTATATAGAATATATACTCAAAATATTATATATATTATAATGTCATAAACGAGAAAAAAAAACGTATAGCGTATAGCTTTGGGATTTTCTGATGACCACCTGTGCAGGTTTCTCAAATTTGTAACACCACTTCTCGTGAACGTAGATTCATCTGTCCAGAGGACTGTTTTGCAGAAATTAAAATGAAGCCGTGACTGTCTTAATATACAGGTAGAATAAACTAGACGAGCATAGTGGTCTGCCTCAAGCAAACCGTGTCCCCTGCGATATTGATATGGATATAAGCCTTCACGTTTTAAAATTCGCCTAACTGTCGTGTTCGTGGCACTCCTAGTTGTCTAGCGATTCGACGTACACTGAGAGTTGGATCCCTTGTAACAATAGCTACTGCTTCTACCTCTAAGTCTGCTGGCAAATTTACTCCTCGGTCGAAAAGATAATCACGCACTCCGCATTCCCAAAATTGTCTGTGTACTTCCAGAAACGTTCTGTAGTGAGGAATGCGCCTATCGGGAAACCGATGTCGGTATTGAATAACTGCTTGACGTGCACTGCCGTTATAGCAGCCATACACAAAATGCATGTCCGCATACTCTTGAGAAGAAAATCGGTAAGGCATTTTGAATAAAGAAAACATGTCCACTCACTAATAAGCTGTTGAATGAACTGAAACGTAATGTAATCCTTTTTTAAAAAATGCAACGTTAACAGTTATCTGAACATTTGTTTATTGTATGATATTCATGGTTCAGCACTTACGAAATAAGTAAGAACCTTCTTTATCATAAATCAATTTCCAGTACTCTTTTTTTTAGATCTCCAAGAAATTACTGTATGCACTACGACACGTTTTTATTTATTTTAGGATAACATTTTATTATGCGACATTAACAATTACAAGCCTGTTATTGAATCGTAGAACTTTTTTAAATAAAATCAGTTTTTATTGACTTTAGGATTACATTTTTTCATGATCTGTAACTTTGAAACAAATAAAAATGGATATATTACTTGAAATGAAGTCTACTTTACGCTCCTGAAATTTAAACATAACGATACGGGACAGCTTGTATATGTAATTACATCTTTCCATTTTTAATAAGTGGTCTTATTATTTCAAGAACGTCCTTTACAGCAATACATGCCGTCTCAAAACGATAACCGAAAATGCCACTTTTCCATAGTTTAATACATAGATTAGTAAACATAACATTAAACAATTTAGAATGTAACAAAGAAACAAAATATAATTCAAATAATATATAATAAATAATAATATAAAAAAAATATCGGCTATACCTCCAAAACAATAGTTTAAAAACGAAAATTTGACAAACACACAGAAAGAATTTTTAAACACCCAAATAATAGACATCATCATAAAATGGTCAAAATAGCCACATAACAGAAATACATGTATACAACACTTATTAATTACATTATGAGTTGTGCCCCTACATTTAGTTGAATAAAACTTTTTTTAGAAAATAGTAGGCGTTACCGAAACAATATCGTCAGAACAATAAAAATAAAGCAGTGAAATTTTTAAGTGTTTTGTTTTATAATTCGTATATTCGTAATATAGTGTAATTACAAAAAAAAAGATAGATATTTAATTGACCGAAGTGAAAATGTGGAATTATTCGCCACAGAACGTGTTTCGTCATTTTGAATTTTAAATAATTATTGAAATTTGTAAATACTTAAAAGTTGTTAATAATATGTTTTGAGGTTTTAAAAACCTTTTATAATATTTAAAAAAATCTGAAGTCCAAAAAAATGATGTCATACAACTGCAGAAACTATGAATTTGGTTATCATTATATTATAAATATTAAATTATAAAGTGTGGGTATTAAACTATTAACAAGATTTTTTTTTGGATTTTGTTTAATGTATACTTTTACAACAATTGATTACAATTTAATAACTACAATTAACACAAATAGTGAATGGCCATTTTTTATTCATATCCTGGATAATATTTCGATTTTATATTTATCACATCCTTTAAACGCTTGTACGAAATTAAAAACTATGTTATCATTCTATACTAATTGCTAAAATACCGTATGCTCCATTTACTACCTTTAAATTGTAATTATTACCGATGCATTAATAATGGTATATAATTACACACACACATCAACATATGTACATATTAATTAAGTGTAGACTATAAATAAACTACATATTTAAGTTTCTATTTTTACACTACTTAATCTGTAATCGAAATAATATTTCGAAATTAGCAGACCATAAACACAATTTCTTAAAGAAATTGAAATGTCAATGTCATTACTAAAACTGCAGAGTAATTTGCATGATTACTGCGGAAAAAACGAAAAATAAATATATGTTAAATTAGATACATTTTTACTAATAGATAGTAGTAAATAATCATAAATAAATGTAACACAGCAAAAGGATATTTATATATATATATATATATATATATATATATATATATATATATATATATATATAGATAATTTCTTAGCGGTTCATTAAATATATCATTTGAAAAATTCTTGGAATTTTCGGCTTTTATACCAAATATTTTAAATATTTTCAAATTAGTACGTTATTTTGCGAAGCAAATGTGAATGTAAACATTGCTGTCTACAAATTACAACGCAAATTATTCGAAATTTTATTTGAAAAATTTTCGTCCACGTTGGGACTTTAACCCAAGTTTACGGTTTGCCGGACCGTCGCCTGAGCCATGAGAACCTGGGTGACAAGTCTTTTTAGAAACGCCTTCTAAGGCACCGATGCTAATATTGAGATGTCAGTTTGAAGGTTTTGAAATTGCTAATTTTTCATCCTTAGCTATTAATATATAGAAATAACTTCTTAGCCGTTCATTTAATATATCATTTGATAAATTCTTGGAATTTTCGGCTTTTACATTAAATATTCTAAATATTTTCAAATTAGTGTGTTATTTTGCGAAGTAAATGTGAATGTAAACATTTCTGTCTACAAATTACAACGCAAATTATACGAAATTTTATTTGAAAAATTTTCGTCCACGTTGGAACTTGAATCCACGGGAATAAAAAATATTTTTTATTCCCGTGACAAAGGCATCATTGCCGAAACATGTAGGGTTATTTTAAATATATACACTTTGAAGTAATGAACCAGACCTTTAATCGCCGACTTATTAAGTTTACCTTATATATATATATATATATATATATATATATATATATATGTATATATAGATAATTATTTCTTGACCTTTGTATGTTATGGTAAATTCAATTTGTCGGCGATTTAAGGTCTGGTTTTACTTTAAAATGTATATATTTAAAGGAATATAAAATATAAATGACAGTATATTAATGTCATACTTATACATTTGTAGTTGCCATGGATAAAATTATTCAAAGATACATTCCAGTTTAATAATAATAAATCATGCCTTAGTATTCTAAAATAGATAGACAACAAAAACAGGAAAAAGCAAGACATGAGTTATTATGTATGCGCCCGTGGAGCGACTTAAGGTGTTAAGCTGTCGGCATTCGCCTTAAGCGAGAAGGAAAACCTACTCGGACAGCCAGTCAGGGATCAAAATACGGAACTGTCAGCATGATAAGCAAATGTATAGATATTTAAATAACATAAAATATATAATTATATAATAGCAACATATATTATGATGGTAAACTGCAGATCGTTACATAATTAAGTTATAGTATGTACTGCTTAAATCTTTTATATCACTTCTACTGTTAATTGAATTTTTTTCCTGTTTAATACTAATCATTTCTTTAATTTCCCTTTTCATTATGTGTTTGTTAATGTCATACTTATACATTTTGTATAAGTATGACATTAATATACTGTCATTTATATTTTATATTCCTTGAAAAAGGCATCATTTGCCGAAACATGCAGGATTGTTTTAAATATATACGTTTTGAAGTAAAACCAGACCTTCAATCGCCAACAAATTGAATTTACCACATATATATATATATATATGAAGCAGCTTGAAATGAATTCAATACGAGGATTGGACAGAAAGTCAAATCAGAAAATATAAAACAGTAAAATTAATTTAATTTTAATGTATTTCAAGAGACCATTTTAAGCATTGGTGATCAGTGATCATGGATGTGCGTTCTTTGGTATTGAGATTGTTAGTAAATTTTTTTTAATGACAACGTTCTATATAATTTTATTAGAAAATCATACGGAAAAGCCAATATTTAGTAAAGTGGGTATGTTTTTAAGAACGTATATAAAGCTGGTTACAGAAGTGAACAAGCGCATTATTATGTTCTAAGGGAGAAGACCAATCTATTCCACTAAGCGATTCGTACAAGGTATCACAATTTGTCCTCCGAAAATAGGACGTACAAGCGCACGAAAATATAAATTGCAAACAGCTGCAATGCAACATTTTGAGGGCAAAACTTAAAATTGTTTTTACAAGAATATAGAATTATTAAGTATTCGTTGTAATAAATGTACTGAAATTAGTGGAAATTATATTCAAAAATAAAAATTACAGAATATTCAAAATTTATTTTTTCTCTGTCAGTCCAAGAACATAAGGCGCTTATCTCGTATATATGGAGTAGATTATCAAAGTAATACACTTTCTATATACGTATTCAAACCTTTTTCCGTTGAAGATTCACTGAACAGCAAATTATATAATGTTATTGATTATCTGACTAAACCAATGAGTGTCAATGCGGCGTATTGGGTTGTATCGATAGCTAGTCCCTGAGTAATAATGTACGGAATGTAATTATTACATCTGTATTTCAACAGAGGAATAAAACATTATCTCCCCAAAGCACAAATTTGGACATGGGGAATTCGTTTCAACCTTGATTAATTGTAACCGTATCAAAGTAGACAAGATTCCGAAAGGAAATATGGAATCAAAATTAACATTTTTTGAGTCATTTGTAGGTGGTTAAAAATATATATGGCATCAATAAATAAAAACACTTTAAAATATTTAATAACTTAATTTTAAGAATCATATTTCTGTTTTGATTGTATTAATCGATTTTGTACAGTTGCCGAAAATATTTTAGTGTTTCAGTAAAAATGCATCTAAAATAGGTTACGGCTTTAATAGTTACCAATTACATTGACATCATTATTTTTGTAAAAACTGGAGCTTATTTTAAAAGAAATTATGTAAATTAATAACTAGCTATTCCCTGTTATAACGTTTAGAAACAAAGTTTTATAATATATTAATTTGACAAAAACAATTTGAAGCATGCTTTAGTCTTTCGTAAATTTGAAATTGTTTTTATTACACTCGAATACAAAAAAATCACGTACACTTCAAAAATCAAGCAATGTAATTTTGGAAGTATTTTGTACTTTGTAAATGTGGATTTTGAAATTATATTGCAAATAGGTTGTAAACTATCATTGAAATTGTCACTATTTTATTTGAAAGCAAGTAAACTTATTTATTACTTATTATTTATTGAAACCAATTCATAGAAACGTTATTAGGTAAATCAAACACAACAACCAAAAATTTTGATTTAATATATTTTATAAAGAAATGTAAATAACGATTAATCTTTTGCCATTGGTCCATTAGCTTCTAAAATCGGATTAACCCTTGCAGGCGTTTTTTTATCATATAAATTTGACACCTAAAGTAGGAACTATTTTGCTTAAATTACTGAAGACTGCGGATAGTTTCAATAATTTTCATCCAGGTTCAATTCCTTTCAATTGTTTTCTACAGCCATCCACAATTCTTTATCGTTTTGAGGTCGGGAGTTTCGTTTATATATATTTTTGACTAATAAACCCCAAACGTTATCTATCGGGTTTAGATCAGAACTGCACGAAGGCCAAGGCAATAACTCGATATTATTCGTCTCAAGCGACTGCATTATCATCTTGGCCGTATGAATGGGGCAGTTATCTTGTTGGAAGACGAAGTTATTTTTGGGAAATATTTGGTCCACTGAAGGAAGCATAAAGTTTTCCATTATATCAAGATAAACTTGCCCGTTAAAGCGACCGCTAACACGCCACGCTATACCCGAATCATACGCACATATTCATGTTTCGTTTATATATCTTTTTGACTAATAAACCCCAAACGTTATCTATCGGGTTTAGATCAAGACTGCACGAAGGCCAAAGCAATAACTCGATATTATTCGTCCCAAGCCACTGCATTATCGTCTTAGCTGTATGAACGGGGCAGTTATCTTGTTGGAAGATGAAGTTATTGTTGGGAAATATGTGGTCCATTGAAGGAAGCATAAAGTTTTCCAATATATCAAGATAAACTTGCCCGTTAAAGCGACCACTAACACGCCACGCTATACCCGAATCATACGCACATATTCATGGCTAAACATTAACTGCAAATCATTCGTATCTGTTCTGTAAAGACACATCTTTCATTATATCGTGACCTAGGTGGACGGTATACAGGGATACGGCCGTCATGAATAGACTGGAAAACCTTCTCGTCAGAAAAAATGACATTATTCCAAAATTGAAGCGGGCAATAAACATAATTTATGCAAAATAGGATACGTAATTGCTTTTGTCCTTCCGTCAATATAATTTCTCTAGCACTTGCCGAACTTTTAAAACTGGAACTTTTAACTCTTCGACGTACCGTTGACTGAGAAGCCAGAAAGTCTGTTGCAATGAATGCATCCCTCGCTGCTTCAAATGGATTTTCCCTTAAATAATTTCCCATCATTATTTTGTTTCTGTTCCTTGTATTGGTTTTCTTTCTTGAATTTATTAGAGGACTTAGCAAGGGATATTCAAGAACGTAGGAAGGGTTTCTAGAGGACTTAACAGGAGCTTGTCAAGTTTGAGCGATCACGTGAGAGATTATCCCGCACCAGGTATTATCTTTATCTCCACCACGAGGTTAGCGATTTTTAATCACACCAATTGGACACCTAAGGTAGGAACTATTTTGCTTAAATTACTGAAAATTGCAGATTGTTTCATTCGACGTCTCACAATGAGAAAGACGAGTGTAAATTTTGTATATAAATTATAAATAGATTCATTCATTTATTTTTTCTGTATTAAAATACCTAATTATTTAGTTAGTTTATGATATCGATACCCATATTCTTTAATTCATATACAATGTGTCCGGGAAAATGTGGGAAATCTCTCAGATTCAGATAGAACATTAAAAAATAAGATGACAAGTTCTCATCATTTTTTTCCTAGCGGCCCTCCCTACGGAGATACGGCCTCCTAAAGGACGCCACTGGAAATCAATTTTTCTTGAATAACTTTTAAACTACTTATTATAATTTAATGAAAATTTAATATGATAAACAGTAGTAAGGACCTCTTAAAATACTGCCCTTAAATTTAAATTAGCTTGTTTAGTTTACCAGGGACGGACTAGGTTGTACATTTTAATGCTTACATTTTTAACACCCTGTATGATAAGGAGTTAAAAAAACAAATTTGGATACCTTGAACATTAAGCTAAAGAAAAGGTACTCTTGTTCATTGTCGATAAAACGAACCGTTTTCGATGAAAAAAAATAAAAGAATTAATGTTTTGTTTCTATTAAAAAGAACCATGTTTTTTATTTTTTTTTGTCTGCAACAAAGTGTGATACAAAAGTCATTCCAGGAACAAAAAAGTTTTAGTTTAGGTTATTTAATACGACAAAATTTACAAAGATTCTTAGAAATGCAGTTTTGTCCCAACAAAAATTATGTTTAGAAATGTACTCACTAAAGCTTGCAAAGATTGAACCTAAATACGCTAATTAGAAATAATCAATTAAAAACTTCATAAGTAGGTTCAACATGGTCTCCGTGAACTCTGATACACTCGCGGGCACGACGAATAGAGGACTGCTGTACTCGCCACAACAACCCAGCATGCATTGTTTCTTATCACATCACAATGAAATGTGATTCTCTGTAAAAGTTCCTCCCTAGTATCAACCGGAGAGGAATACACCAAGGTTTTGAGATGACCCCACAGGTGAAAATCCATTGGCGTTAGGTCGTGAGACCGTGGAGGCCAGGCAATGGGACCTCCTCTGCCTATCCAACGGTTTGGATAGACGTTATTCAGGTGGTCGCGTACAGCAACGCTAAAATGAGGTGGGGCCACATCATGCATAAAATACATGCTTTGGCGGGTTGCAAGTGGCAAATGCTCTATTGCATCCAGAAAAGCGTTCTGAAGGAACTGTAAATAAAGTTCACCATTCAATCGTGGCGGCAATACGCATGGTCCAATCAAAAAATTGCCATTGGAACTGATGTTGATAACGATGAACGACAGTGGCATGAGGGTTTTCATCAGCCCATACATGCGAGTTATGTAAATTTACAATACCATTTTTGGTAAACCCTGCTTCATCGGTAAAAAGAATAGTGCTAATGAAGTTTGGGTTTGTTCGTTGCTGTTCTAACAGCCAGTTTGCGAACTGGATTCTACGAGGAAAATCTTCAGGAAGTAGTAGATGCACTTTTTGCAGATGATAAGGGTAAAACAACTGTTCTTTAAGTACTTCATGAATTGTCGTTTTTGACGTATTAAGCTGCGCGGCTAATCTTCGAGTGCTTATTGAAGGAGTATCACCTACAGTATCCAAAATATTTTTCTCAAATTGCACCGTACGTACTGTTCTTCTCACATCAGCATCAGTACTTTTTTTCGCAAAACTTCCTAAAACATTAAAGAATGTCAATAATGTTACCTTATTAACTGGAATCGCCCACCAGTCTCTTTTAGACGTTGGTCAAGTCGCTGAAATGTTTTCTGATTTGGAATATTGCGATTAGGATATCTTTCTTCATACAACCTTCTTGCTTCCAAAGCATTGCAAGATGCAAGACCGTATATAAGATGCATATCTTCATACTCACTAAATGTGTATCTCATTATCAAATTAAATTTACCAAGATATTCAAAATTCAATAAATTA
This sequence comes from Melolontha melolontha, assembly GCA_935421215.2. Taxonomy (NCBI): domain Eukaryota; kingdom Metazoa; phylum Arthropoda; class Insecta; order Coleoptera; family Scarabaeidae; genus Melolontha; species Melolontha melolontha. The sequence continues at coordinate 75,082,143 of OW285243.1, read as the reverse complement.
ATATCGAAGTAAAGGATCAACGTGTTAACAATATGAAAGATTACAAGATTTAAAATTTACACGTCAATGCAAGATATTTAACGTTTGTAAAAACAATACGTTTTTTAGTACTGAAAACAGTTTTATTTCAGACTTTTGTATCATACTTTGTTGCAGACAAAAAAAAATAAAAAACATGGTTCTTTTTAATAGAAATAAAACATTAATTCTTTTATTTTTTTTTCCTCGAAAACGGTTCATTTTATCGACAATGAACAAGAGTACCTTTTCTTTAGCTTAATATTCAAGGTATCTAAATTTGTTTTTTTAACTCCTTATCATATAGGGTGTTAAAAATGTAAGCATTAAAATGCACAACCTAGTCCGCCCCTGGTAAACTAAAAAAGCTAATTTAAATTTAAGGGCAGTATTTTAAGAGGTCCTTACTATTGTTTATCATATTAAATTTTCATTAAATTATAATAAGTAGTTTAAAAGTTATTCAAGAAAAATTGATTTCCAGTGGCGTCCTTTAGGAGGCCGTATCTCCGTAGGGAGGGCCGCTAGGAAAAAAATGATGAGAACTTGTCATCTTATTTTTTAATGTTCTATCTGAATACGAGAGATTTCCCACATTTTCCCGGACACATTGTATATATATATATATATATATATATATATGTATATATATATATATATATATATATATATATATATAACAATTGATAATTTATTGGAGTTTTTCGGCTTTTATATGAACTATTTACAAATATCAAATTAGAATGTATGTAATTGCAGAGTAAGTGGGGATGTAAACATTGCTGTCTACAAATTACAAAGCAAATCATACGAAATTTATTTTTTTAATTGAAAAATATGGTCTACGTTTGGACTCGAACCCAAGTCTACAGCTTGCCGGGCTGTCGCTTTTACCACTAAGCCACAATAGACCCAGGTTCAAGCTATTTAGAAATGCATTATAAAGTAACAGTGTTACTTTAAGAAATTATCTGAACATATATATATATATATATATATATATATATATATATATATATATAAATGTTTATACAGTGTGTTTCGTCAGGTAACCGACAAACTTACACAGTGTATTCTAGAGGTGATTTTAAACAAAAAAGTTCGTATACACTTTGCTTAATTGCTTTTTCGTTCTTTGGATTTCAACAAAAGAAGAAAACTGTTTCAGTAATGTATTTAATTATGAAATTACATAACAAACTAGTAAACTAATATTATAACAAATGCTCGAAATGTTCGCCTCTGCTTTCTGAACATGTTGCTAGTCATTTTATAAAATAACCTATAGTTATATATATAGTCATTTATCGATAAGTGATAACTGTAAAAATATTATCAGTAACCATGCCTAGAACGTACATTAATACGGAATACGCTGACATGGTGTTTGCATATGGGTATTCTACAAGAATATCGTGAACGTTTTCCAAATCGTGCAGTTACTCACCATACGACATTTTCTAATGCCCTTAAGTGTTGGAGAGAGACGGGATCTTTTCCAAATTCACTTGTCGAAAGACAGTTAGATTTTCATTACCAAGCTAATGTCCTAAATGAGGTTGAACAAGATCCATCCACAAGTATACGCAGGATACCTACCATGACCGGTGCTTGTGGAACCCAGGTATGGCAAATTTTACATTACAATGGACTTTTTCTCAATCATATACAGAAACTCATTGTATGCTACCAAGAGATTTCGTGAATTACGTACAGTATTGTCAATGGTTACAGAACAATTTAGAACTTATTACGTGTGTCCTTTTTGACAGACGAGTTTCAATTTACTCGAGAAGGTACAAACAACACTCGGAATTCTCACACTTGGGCTACTGAAACCCCACATAATGCAGTTTTGGTTAATCACAATATCGTTTTTCTGTAAATGTATGGTGTGGGTTGTTAAACAAAGACATTATTGGGCCACATTTTATCCAAGAAAATCTTACGGCAAATTATTAGAGGAATTTACTTTGCCGGGATTATTGGAAAATGTTCCACTTGAAACTCGACGCGGCATGTTTTATCAACATGACGGCGCTCCACCGCATTTTAGTAGGCAAGTTATTGACTTTCTAAATCAAAAATTTTCAGGACGGTGGATAGGCAGAGGGGGTCCTGTACTATGGCCTGCACGCACGTTCTCCTGACCTTTCGCCATTGGGCTTTTTTTTGGGGTTGTCTAAAAAATCGTGTTTACCATAATGGTAAGCCAAATACACAAGAAGAATTGATCGAAAGAATAATTGCAGAAGTAGAGTCCTTACGAAATGAACTTGCAGATATTATCTGGCAAGAGAATATGACCCAAGGACTAGCAACATATTCAGAAAGAAGAGGCGAACATTTCGAGCAATTGTTATAATATTAGTTTATTAGTTTGTTATGTAATTTTATAATTAAATACATTACTGAAACAGTTTTCTTCTTTTGTTGGAATCTAAAGAACGAAAAAGAAATTAAGCAAAGTCTATATAAACTTTTTTGTTCAGAATCACCTTTAGAACATATTGTGTAAGTTTGTAGGTTGCCTCAGGGAACACCCTGGTATAGGGTTATCGAAGCACTTCATGTGACACTAGGATCATGCTAAATTTTGTAACTGTTATTTAGTAATAATTTTCATAAAGTTAATTATTACATTTCTTTTTCTTTTATATAAATTCAGAAGCATTTAGTATAAGGATGTCGACCAGAGAATGTCATAAAAATAATTATAGATTTACTTTGTGTAATTTTTCTGGATTAAAAACTTAAATTATCAATCATTTAATTTTGCGTTATATTTAATAATTTCTGCGGTAAGCTTCCTATTTAATTTACTTTTGTTTATAATTATTTATTCAATCATTTCGATACGTCGATCTTATTTTTTTAATTAAATCTTATATTATGTTAAATCACATGTTATCCTGCTGTATCTATATTTTCTTGTATTTTACTGTACCAAGCAAGTGATTATTATTTTTATTTTAACTACTTTTGGGATTTGTCTAAAACTCAATGATATTCTGTTCATTTAATTCAAATTAACGTTATTATTCAATTTATTGTACACGATTTAGTCTTTTATTTAACTTAGTATACTGTGTAGGTCCTTAACTCATGTCCAGTCCTTACTTTGCTTTCAATGAGAATGAACATATCTATGTTAATGTAATTATCACGCTTGTCAAGGATATTTATACTTTCTTTAAATTTTTTTCATTCATTTTGTGGCTTGAAAGCCTGTGTAGATTTCTTGTCAGCCTTAATTTTTAGGTCTTGCAGATTTTGTTGGCAGGTTCTCATATTACGTGAGATCTTGACACTTATATCAACATTATTTTCTGTTTGCTGTTGAGTATTCCGTTGTGAATAAATTCTCTATTGTTATTGTTTTACATTTGTTGTTTTATTGTTATGATAACTATACACGTATATACCTATGATTTAGTCAAGTTACCGTCGGCAGTGTCTATGTTCGCTGTAACGGCTAAAGAGTTTAAACAAGGTAGCGCCTACATTAAAAGAACTCTCCCTCCGCTCGCCTCAAAACGGAGTTGGCCTTTAGAAGAAGATCTTCGGTGCAATTATGTTATTGGGGTGAGTTGGTAAACCGTAGATAGGTATTACGTTGAGTACGCAGGTGCACAACTATTGCTCGTGTGGGCATATAACAATGTGAAGAATATTTGCAAGTCAATTCGACGTGCAAGACTCTGTCACAGAGGTCAAGTAAAGGTGCTTGATCAGAAGCGATCAGATTGACTAGTATCAGTGACGCATGAGAAAAATCAAATACAGCGAATGCACTGATTCAAAGAATTCGTCGGATTACGCAAAAACAAATTGCTGGACAATTAGGCATTAATCAAAAAGGAGCCTAATACATAGTTCAGATGTTGAATTACACAAAAAATAGGCTTGATGAGTAATGTGGCAATTAACGGATGTCATAAAAAAACAAAGAAAAAATTTGTAAAGAACTTCTGGAGATGATTTTTTCATGAACTTCCCCAATTACCAGGAATGAAGAATCTTGGGTAAGTATATCATTATGATCTCGAAAACAACAATATCCTGATTCTTCGCGTGTTAAAAATTCAAAAATGTTCCATCAACGCAGAAAGTCATGCTGACCATTTTGTGGAAAGCAAAATGACTCATTCATACTGCAAAACTTCACAGTCACAAGACATGAAATTTATGAGATAAAAATTGGAAAATAAAGAAGACCTAAAACATTGAATTTATCCAAACAAAAATAATGACTAACCCAAAAAGATTCAACCCAACCCAAAAAATCTTGGTGTGGTTTTTATTCAGCTTTTATCTGTTGTGTTGAAAGGTTATTTGAACTGTCTGTACTGACACTTATTGGTTGACAAAGTGCAAGCAGAAAATGTAGCCCGAGCAGTAGTCTTGAAAGAAGATGCACGCAGTATTCGATACATCGCTGCTGTCTTGAATATTGCCAGGAGTACCGTCCAAGACGCAATATAGCGACATCGTAAAACTGAAGAATACACAACAAGGCAAGGATCAGGCACACCTCGCTCCATAAATCGGTGAGAGGACCGTTTTATGGTGTTATCTTCACTACGCGATCGTGGGTTACCATCAACAATTGTGTCTCGCCAAGTCGAAGACGTTTACGGTGAAGGAGTCTCTGCACGAACCGTTCACCCAAGATTGAAGAAATACGGACTGATGTCAGGGAAACCTGCTGCTTGCCCACTTTTGCTCCCAGCTCATCGTGTTCAGCGACTACGATTTGCCCGTTAACACAGATGTCGGACAATGAATCAATAGAGCTTCGCATTGTTCACGGATGAGTCTCGTTTTTGTATGTGTTCGCCAAATGGACGAGAACGTGTGGGGAGAAGGCCTGATGAACGATTTTCAGCGTGTTGTATTTATATCCAAGAATGGCATTTGGCAAAGGCGGTATAATGGCGGGGGCTGGCATTTCACTATACGCGAAAACTGAGCTTGTTCTCATTGAAAATGGTATCATGACGGTTGTTAGGTGCATCAACGAGTGTTTAGCTGATCACGACATATCATTTGCTCCATTCGTAGGTAAGGAATTTACTCTAATGCACGATAACGCTCAACCTCCCACCGCACGGGTGGTTGAGCAATATTTGGATGCGATAAACTTTGGCCGTTTGCAATGGCCAACTCAAAGCCCGGATTTGAATCCTATCGGAAATTTCTTGGATTCATTAGGGCGACGTGTTCAGCACCGACAACTTTAGTGAATAAAATGTTAAGTACTATTTTTTTGTTTCTCGTAGTTACTCTGTAGATAATGTTTCATGACTTATTAAAAAAAAAAATTAAAAGACATTTTCTTCGGTGTCTGGAATTTTTTGTCCACGACTCTATAAACATAAGTGATATCGAAAGTAATATAAAATTAAAATCAATGACAGCAATAATATATTTATTTTTTTCAAAAATGAAAAAAGAGTATCAAAATGAAGCTCATTTTGATACTGTTTAGGGTTTCATAATGTGTTCATTACAAACGCAAAATAGAAACAAATATTAAGTGCATTGATAGTATAATAAATTTGCTTCAATTTGAGATAGATGTCAATATTTTATCTTTTATTATTCTTATTTTATAAAGTTGGAGACTTTGTATATCAATCAGCCCTCGTATGATACACTTTACACTTTAACTGTAACAATAGAATTGAAAGAAATAGAGGTATATTCAACCCTTACGTCATAACTAACATATAATTGCATTCTTCTAGAATACAATTAACAATGGTAAATACCATATTTAATTGTACATTCAAAATGATATCGATAATATTCTAACAAAAAAGAAAGAGAAAAAATCTTTTCAATAACTAAACCGAGCTCTTGAAGAAAAAAGCTATTAGAATCTTTACTGAAACAGAGAATCATTTGGTTCTGAAAGCTTTTAAAGACTGTCAAAGGCTTTAACTGAACCTTTGACCAGTTGAAGCTTTATTTTTATATTTTTTAAGAGTTCGCTTGCTATGAACGTGGGTAATACTGACGGGAGAATATAATCCATTGAAGGCAGTTAAATTTCGCAAAAGGTAATATCAAATGTTTTATACATACAATCCGATTCCGTATATCAATTCCCACGTTTACAGTCCATATGAGTTCTCTAAATGCTTTAATAAAGCTTTAGATTTCGAGAGAGGCAACTTGTTTTTCGTACTGTTCATAGACTACAGAGAATGTGTCTTCCCTTTAATTTGCAACTTCAAAGTGAACTTTTTCGCTTATGAATTTAAAAATGTAATATCAATTAGTACTGTTACAAATGAAAACATTTTCGGAATGCGCCCTGTCTACATATACATATATACTGAATAATGAGAATATTCAATATTAAAAGAATGCTATTTTCTTAATTAATTATGATATAAAAATCAAAAACATTTCATTTGTTCCTGATAGACTCACAAACTACATAATCGATCGATTTTGATCAAATTTGGTATGTATGTTCCTTATGTTGTGTGGAAGGATATCTTCATTTTTTTTTTCTAAATTTTATCGCCAAACATTAAAGAATTAGCAATATGTAAAACATGAATTTCTATAAGAAAAAATCGAAATGTAAATTTAAATCATTATATAAAAACCATTACAACGTGACATATAAAATATAACAGTAAAAAATATAATACGAGTAAACTGTCACTTTTTATAATTATATGTAATTGTAATTGAATCTTCATATTTAAAAAAACTTTGAAAAATGCTATAAGTGCTAAAACATATACTTAAGACAATATGAAACAAACATGTAAATAATTTACATATCTGTAACTATGCACATGGACAATACACCTCGTATTTTCAGCAATTACTTCTGCTTAATACATATGTTTCTGCCAATATAGGCGTCCTCAGCTAAGCTAGTGAAGCAATTTATACAAATTAATACAAACCTGTTATAAACAACTGGTTTGTATCTGTATTTAAATTTACTGAAATAGCCCTCCGGACAATGTATCTTTCGCCCGTAAGATGTCAATTATTAAATAGTTGTCTTCTTATAGGACGGAACTTGCTTGATCTTTGCGGGCTATTTCAGTAAATTTAAATACAGATACAAACCAGTTGTTTATAACAGGTTTGTATTAATTTGTATAAATTGCTTCACTAGCTTAGCTGAGGACGCCTATATTGGCAGAAACATATGTATTAAGCAGAAGTAATTGCTGAAAATACGAGGTGTATTGTCCATGTGCATAGTTACAGATATGTAAATTATTTACATGTTTGTTTCATATCGTACAAACGCTTTATACGTGCTTAACGTATTGTTATACTTAAACAAAACCTTTTCGTATATACCGCCATCTGGCAGGTTGTTAATGGACTACATCTACATACGTATTTTATCGTTTCCCGTAGCAGCATAGCTGTTCGAACGATAGGTAGCCCTCCGGACAATGTATCTTTCGCCCGTAAGATGTCAATTATTAAATAGTTGTCTTCTTATAGGACGGAACTTGCTTGATCTTTGCGGGCTATTTCAGTAAATTTAAATACAGATACAAACCAGTTGTTTATAACAGGTTTGTATTAATTTGTATAAATTGCTTCACTAGCTTAGCTGAGGACGCCTATATTGGCAGAAACATATGTATTAAGCAGAAGTAATTGCTGAAAATACGAGGTGTATTGTCCATGTGCATAGTTACAGATATGTAAATTATTTACATGTTTGTTTCATATTGTACAAACGCTTTATACGTGCTTAACGTATTGTTATACTTAAACAAAACCTTTTCGTATATACTTAAGAATTAAAGTATCTTAAATAAATAAATATTAAATTAAAAACAGACCTTAATCGCCAACTAAAGAAAATCTCCTATGACACAAAAAATTAAAATTTTGTAATGTGTGTAAATCAAATTTTAATCAGTCGTTTTGATGACAATGTAACATTTGACAAATCTATAGCCGGTTTATTACTTAAAATGCCGAAATTATCAGAATAATAGAACTAAATACTAATTTTGAAGAAAAGTTTTTATTCTGGTATTCGAAATGTTATTTTTGAAATTTAAGTAAAGCAGGACACTATCTGCAGTTTTGTTAACCATTTTTTTTTTTACTATTTTTGCAATACATTTTGCATTTTACGCCAATAATTGGTTTGAGTAGCGTTTACAAAAAAGTTTACACTGCTCGAATGTAGATGTCAAGTTGAAAGCAGAAGTCAGTTTTGAAGGCTCATGTCAGTTTTGATAGCAGATGTCAGTTAGTGAAAGCAAATGTCAGTAATTGAAAGCAGATGTCAGTTTCGAAAGCAGGTGTCAGTTATGAAAGCAAATGTCAGATTCGAAAGCAGATGCCTATTTTGAAATTAGATATCAGTTATTGAAAGCAGATGTCAGTATTTTGAGAGCAGATGTCAGATTTGAATGTTTGAAAATGCTAATTATTACTCCATAGCTATATGAGTGTTTAGATAATTTCTTAGCCGTTTATTAAATATAACAATTGATAAATTATTGGAGTTTTTCGGATTTTATATGAAATATTTACAAATATCAAGTTAGTATGTATGTAATTGCAAAGTAAGTTGGGATGTAAACATTGCTGTCTACAAATTACAAAGCAAATCATACGAAATTTTTAATTGAAAAATATTGTCTATGTTGGGACTCGAACCTAAGTCTACAGTTTGCCGGACAGTCGGTTTTGCCACTCACCCACAACAGACCTAGGTTCAAGCTATTTAGAAATGCATTATAAAGTAACAGTGTTAATGAATCAGATGTCAGTTATTGAATGTAGATGTCAAGTTCAAAGCAGAAGTCAGATTTGAAAGCTCATGTCAGTTTTGATAGCAGATGTCAGTTAGTGAAAGCAAATGTCAGTAATTGAAAGCAGATGTTAGTTTTGAAAGCAGGTGTCAGTTATGAAAGCAAATGTCAGATTCGAAAGCAGATGCCTATTTTGAAATTAGATATCAGTTATTGAAAGCAGATGTCAGTATTTTGAGAGCAGATGTCAGACTTGAATGTTTGAAAATGCTAATTATTATTATTAGAAATTATCTAAACACTCATATAGCTATGGAGTAATAATTAGCATTTTCAAACATTCAAATCTGACATCTGCTCTCAAAATACTGACATCTGCTTTCAATAACTGATATCTAATTTCAAAATAGGCATCTGCTTTCGAATCTGACATTTGCTTTCATAATTGACACCTGCTTTCAAAACTGACATCTGCTTTCAATTACTGACATTTGCTTTCACTAACTGACATCTGCTATCAAAACTGACATCAGCTTTCAAAACTGACTTCTGCTTTCAACTTGACATCTACATTCAATAACTGACATCTGATTCATTAACACTGTTACTTTATAATGCATTTCTAAATAGCTTGAACCTAGGTCTATTGTGGGTGAGTGGTAAAACCGACAGCCCGGCAAACTGTAGACTTGGTTTCGAGTCCCAACATAGACAATATTTTTCAATTAAAAATTTCGTATGATTTGCTTTGTAATTTGTAGACAGCAATGTTTACATCCCCCCTTACTTTGCAATTACATACATACTAACTTGATATTTGAAAATATTTCATATAAAAGCCGAAAAACTCCAATAATTTATCAATTGTTATATATATATATATATATATATATATATATATATATAATATTTTCGTGACCTTGGTATGATAAGGTAAACTTAATAAGTCGGCGATTAAAGGTCTGGTTCATTACTTCAAAGTATATATATTTAAAACAACCCTACATGTTTCGGCAATGATGCCTTTGTCAAGGGAATAAAAAATATAAATGACAGAATATATTCTGTCATTTATATTATGACCAAAATACTCACTAGAGAGCAAGTTGATGAATTTATGCGTACAGCTCCAGACGAGGTATTTTTGATGATAAAAGTAGCTTTTTTGATTGGTCTAGGAGGGGCTTGTAGAACCATTGAATTAGCGAGAATGTCTACGGATGATGTTGAGGTTTTAGAGACTAAGGTAGTTGTTACCATTACTGACATAAAAACTCACAAAAAAAGATTTTTTGTCCTTGTACCTGACGGTGACATTAATTCCGTACTTTTATTTAAGAAATATGTAGCATTGCGACCGCGTCATGTTGCGCATAAGAGACTGTTTATATCGTACAGAAATGGAAGGTGTACAATTCAGCCTTGTGGTATTCATTTCTTTTCTAAAATACCTGAAAAAATCTCTACATACCTCAAACTAGAAAATCCAACTTTGTATACTGGTCATTGTATTAGAAGATCTTCAGCAACTTTTCTGGTTAACGCCGGTGGAGACATCTTAGATCTGCAAGAGCTGGGTGGGTGGGAGTCGAGCAAGGTTGCTAGGGGGTATTTAGAAGATAACGTAACGATGAAAACTGCAATTGCGCAGAAGATTCAGATGGGAAGGGTTTTAATAAACAGTGTGTCAAACTCTGAACAATCAATTGAGTTTTCATGTAAAAATGAAAATTTGGAGGACGTAAGCGGCTTGAACATTATGTGTGTTGAATCATCCGAAAAAAAAAATTGTTTGTGAAGCTGCTGAAGATCGCGGATTAAAGACAGATATGAAAGACATATCTTTCAAAATTAAGAACTGTCAAAATATTGAAATTCATGTTCACAAATAATGTACTATTTGACGTATTATGGTTTTGTATCTAACGTATTATGGTGCTGTATGTAACGTGTTATTAGTTCGTTACTAACGTATTATGAGTAACTAAAGTATTATTAAGATATTGTAATATTATGTTCCTAATAATTATCAATAAATGTTTCACATAAAGATGGCATAATAGTTGATGATACGATAAAATAATTAATATATGTAATAATAAGATTTATTAATAAAAAGTATAGAAAGTATATGTCCCAAATTACAGCCCAGAGGCATGCCCGATATGAATGGCAATTGACAGAAGTAAGATCCATTATGTAATACAATGAACCATATCTGCGCGTAAAAAAAATTAAATTACTTTCCGAGCAAATTAATAGTATAGCTATATTAAAAGAGAGAAGATGTTTTCCCTTTGAATTCAGAGATGTTCAATGTATTAGCAAACGTATAGATAATTCTTATTTAAATGGCGTGCTTGGTAATATACCAATATGATTCCGTTCTTTTTATGTATGCAGCATGTAATTAGAATTCGCTGAAGTATAATATAGAACGACATAAGAAAGTCTCATTATTTGACCTTTGGCAAATGTTATAAGTTACGTTATTACTTCCGTACGTTAAATTATACTGTCAGCTAACACCACAATTCACTTTGATGTTTTTGCAATTTTTGTTATCATTACGATATCGAAAGACATTTTCCCATATCCGCTGCAATTTAGTTCTTGTCTTTATAGCGCACACACACACAGATACACATATGTACGTAACGTATGTAATTTCATCTTGAATCCGCTCTCTATCTCAATAAAGTGATTAAAGAGAGTAAAAACACAGATAATTTATTGCTTTTAGATCATGACCCTGCACCGTTCAGATTAGTATGTTGAACCACCCACGTAAGCCATTACAAGGACAAGTCGATCGTTTGCAATGACACATACAGCTAATGGCTTTTCGAGTATCCTTCTTTTGCTGTACTATATCCTTTTCAAAACAAAGAACTTTATTCCTGTTGTGTGTGGGAAAATATAGGTATACTCGATTTATTTATTATTAGAACGTGGACATTACAATACTTAGCGGATTCAATTTATTATTAAGTAAGTACGACCTTTCAATTAACAATAGAAAAGTTGTTAAGTCATTGTGTTATTTGCTTATGTTATTCCCTTAATAATTGAATTAATTCGCCTTTTACTTGATGGGGATTCATAATTTAAAACAGAAGTAAAACTAATAGTTAGAATCTTCACTTTATTAATATTTGTTCGTGAAACGACACAGGGGCTTCGTCAGGTACTTGCTAGAGCACGTTGCAAAATAACATCGGTACACATAAATACGAAAAGGTTATAGAAGCACCAATAATTTACAACCACGCCCAAACAATGTAGATTTTCGAAATATTGTTTTCTACATTTTACGATGCCAATTATTTGAATTTTTAACAGAAAATTTTTTTTTCTATTATTACAATTCTATTACAATTTGCAACAAATGCCAACTACATGCAAATATTACATCTGTTTCCTTAATGCGACTTAAGGCTTACGCACAATGTATTCGACACCACAGTCCTTAATAGCTTAGTGGTTAAAGCAATGATCCGGCAAACCATGGGCAACTTTATCACGTACTCAAGTGTATGTCCGGGTTATAAAATTCAAAGATGGCCGTGAAAATGTAGAAAATAATAGGCACAGTAGGTGTCCAAGAACAGCTGCACTGACGACAACATTCGACCGATTTGTGACCTTACCGAAGGTAATCGCTACCTTACAATTGATGAAATTGCTAGTGAAATACTAATAAGTCACGATTGTGCGTATCCCATTTTTACTGAGCATCTGAGCTTCCGCAAAATTGTTCAAGATGGGTTCCAAGGCTTTTGACAAATTATCATAAACAGATCCGAGGATACACTTGCCCGAAAACTCCTGAATCGATTTCAAAGAGAAACGAACAATTTTCTGCATAAAATAGTGTCATGTGATGAAACATGGGTTCAAAAATATACAATGACGAGTTTCGTGAGACGATGTAGTGGAGAACCTCGCTGTGAAAGCAGACACTTTTATCAGTTGCAAAAATTCTTGCAAGTCTATTTCGATTGCAAAGGTGTTTTGCTAATTGATTTATTACATGAACGTCGAACTGTAAACGCTGTCTATTACTGTCAGCTCGTGGAGAGCGTAAAACCCACCCACAGAAACAAGAGGAGCAGCCAACCATTAAAAAAATGTGATTTTGCTGTATGACAACGCTTACACGGCCGCACTAACTCGAGCTATAATGAACTAAATCTAGAACTTTCTTCCTACAACCCAGACCTATCCCCATTGCGACTTTCATTTGTTTAGGTCACTGAAGGAAGCACTAAGCGGACACTATTTTCAGAGCGATCAAGAAGTAGAGGAATTGTGCGCAATTGGCTGTTGACACGGTCTCACACTTTTTATGAAGACGGATTCCATAAGCTCCCCAAACGCTGGGAAAAATCTGTAAACGTTGAAAGAGACTATGTAGAAAATCTTGAACAGAGCCTTTAGGAATGCCGGTCAGTAGAGCAATTTCCCGAATTTTCAACAGGCGATCTTCTCAAATCAGCGTATCGACCTTTAATTGATTCTCATACATTCGGGATCATCGTTCAGAGCTGTGCCTCTACTTTTTGAACTGTTTATAACAAACACTAACTTGTTTTCGACTCGTAACGCCTTCTACGTAAGTCTTCAGTATCTTTTTATGAATTTCGGTAGGTGTTTCATTATTTGCATGCAAAAAACCACTGACCGCTAGCACTTAAAACCAGGAGTATGTTTCGATCGGATCTGACATTGTGCGGCTGTCAATGCACACGTTGTACTTAACCTAAGGCAATTACAATAACACAAAGGTATTTTTAATAATATAAAATATTATTAAAAACCTGGTGTGAAGAACACAAATACAAGTTCACTATTAATATTTGTGGTTATGTGGACGGGGCGAGGTACTTCGGTTGTCTGACAACAGGCAGCGCTGAATTTACTTCTACGCCCGGTCTGGATAATTACGGTGATGTGGTGATGTGGTTCTTTTTTGTGAATGTGTCTGGAAATATTCTTTCTCCAGCAGGGGCGTACCGATGAGCCTGTAGAAAGGTGAAATACGTATCTACGTCTCTGGAGAAATATATTTTCGGACACGCTCACAAAAATATTAATAGTGAACCTGTATTTGTGTTCTTCACACCAGGTTTTTAATAATATTTTATATTATTAAAAATACCTTTGTATTATACAAAACTGGTGGGGTTTACCTACTCATGTATGTTTCAATTATTCTGATACATTACACATGCGGTTAGTCCGTAGTATGAGTGAAGACATAAACAAAATACAGTTTCTAGAGGGATGACTGTGCCACCTTTGGAAAGGCGTCGCTACTTCACATTGGTTATGTGGACGGGGCGAGGTACTTCGGTTGTCTTACAACAGGCAGCGCTGAATTTCCTTCTACGCCCGGTCTGGATAATTACGGTGATGTGGTTCTTTTATGTGAATGTGTCTGGAAATATTCTTTCTCCAGCAGGGGCGTACCGATGAGCCTGTAGAAAGGTGAAATACGTATCTACGTCTCTGGGGAAAGATATTTTCGGACACGTTCACAAAAATATTAATAGTGAACCTGTATTTGTGTTCTTCACACCAAGTTTTTAATAATATTTTATATTATTAAAAATACCTTTGTATTATACAAAACTGGTGGGGTTTACCTACTCATGTATGTTTCAATTATTCTGATACATTACACATGCGGTTAGTCCGTAGTATGAGTGAAGACACAAACAAAATACAGTTTCTAGAGGGATGACTGTGCCACTTTTGGAAAGGCGTCGCTACTTCACATTGGTTATGTGGACGGGGCGAGGTACTTCGGTTGTCTGACAACAGGCAGCGCTGAATTTACTTCTACTCCCGGTCTGGATAATTACGGTGACGTGGTGATGTGGTTCTTTTTTGTGAATGTGTCTGGAAATATTCTTTCTCCAGCAGGGGCGTACCGATGAGCCTGTAGAAAGGTGAAATACGTATCTACGTCTCTGGGGAAAGATATTTTCGGACACGTTCACAAAAATATTAATAGTGAACCTGTATTTGTGTTCTTCACACCAGGTTTTTAATAATATTTTATATTATTAGAAATACCTTTGTATTATACAAAACTGGTGGGGTTTACCTACTCATGTATGTTTCAATTATTCTGATGAATTACAATAACCACCTGTGCAGTACATATGCGCATCTAAAATGCGTGCAAGTTTCAACACGATCGAAGCGACGTATTTGTGCCGGGCAAACGTACCTTTGGAACCGGACATCCCTCGCAATTTAAAAAATAGTTTCTGCTACTATAGAAAAATTTGTTGCAATAAATGCCAATTGATTTTGAATTAATTTATTTTCTAACGACTCTTTAGCTTTTTTTTTTATAGAATCTGAATCATGAGAGAACTAATACTTCGATAATTTTTTAAATTATCTATATTTTGCATATAAGTATTGTAAAACATTGGATTTTATTGGCCACAACAAAGTGTTTTAATCAGCTTCCCCAGATAGTTTTTAAATTTGGTATTTCCCATGCCCAGTTATTTTTAAACTTGATACCTACTGGAATTTTTAGCTTGAAGAAAATATGCAGTATTACATGAAATAAGTATTAAGTATTAAAAATATGCAAAATTTGCTTCTTTTAATTGTCTTATTTTATTTAAAAAACATTAAATAAACTCAAAAAACACATAATTTTCATTCGTATACCTGTATATTCCTTCTGGTTTGAAGGACCATGTATATCTTATATATGGTCAAAGTACCGAATGTTGCGTTGTACTCGATTCTCGAAGGACCATGTATAATGTTGTATTTAACCCACCGTTCACGGGGCATAACTTCCGTATAAGTGAGTTATTTCTTTTGGTTTGTGGGAGTTATATTGAAAATTGCTGTATTTTCTGAATATGAATTTCTGAATTGAAAGTTGGTGTGTTTTATTTATTTTACAAAAAACACTTAAACATAATTTCATATGATAATTCTCACAATGTAGCACTTAATGTAAACTTAATTCTTTACTGTTTGATTGTTGTATATTGTATGATTGTTATGTATTGTATATCTGTTGTATGCAGAATGATGTATATTGTCTCTATGAATGATTCTTGTAGAATGTATTAATGTATATGTTTGTTGTGTTACAAGTATATATAAAATATATCACTACCCCTACCCTTACATAACTAAAATGTGTGTATGTGTTTTATGTCATTGTTGTGGAATCTACCTACATTATTACTTCTTAGAAATTGTATCTACATGCAAACAATACCATAGTCTAAAAGATCTTAATTAGACTGAAAAATCGGAGACTGTGGCTTTTAAGTGAATAAAAAATTAAAAATCCTTAGCACAATAGAATTTAACAATTCTATATATGTATTTCGACAACCACGTTGTCATCCTCAGTAGAAAAAGCAGTGTAACTCTTGAAAGCACAAAAAACACACAACACTCACTGAGCGCTATATTGTACGGCTTCTCGTTTAACACTAAATTTTAAAAACCTGAATACTACAGAACTTACCTCATTGGAAAAACCCTTTAAATACGTACATGGATTAAGAGACCATTAACCGATTAATGCTTTATTCTATAAACGGGCCTTTTGGAAAATTACACAAAGGGGATACCCTAATTTAATATACATAAAGAAACTATATAAACTCATCTTAAATTATATATGTCAATTTGAAATTAATATTGAATCATAATATCTTGTTAAAGGCTAATGTTGTAATGAACCGAAATTTAAAAAATTACATAGAATTAGATTAATTTGTTAATGGTTTTCTTATCTTTTTCAGTTTAATAACATCTAACTGTCAATTAACTCGAATAAAGATGAACCTGGTATAGGACCCAAATCTGAATTAATTACGTTATTCCTATTTTTAAAGATAAAAATGCTCTCAAAACTATCTAATTCGCGGCGGCTAGTGACGTTTTTTATTAATCTCAGACAGTCAGATGTTACGTTGTGACCTGATTCATGAATATGTCGGGCAACACTTGATTTTTCCGGCCTATTGAATCTAATATGCGAAACATGTTCTCTATAACGAGTTAGAATCGAACGCTTTGTTTGGCCGACATATTTCTTATCACAATCCTTACAATTTATTTCATAGATTCCAGATTTATTGTTTACCTCAACTTTGTCTTTCGCGTTGCTTAAAAGAGATTTCACGGAGTTATTCGACCGAAATGCTACTTGAAGATTATACTGTCTAAAGGTTTTATTTAAATTTTCGTAGTTTCGTGAAACGGTAAGCTAATAAATTTTTTGCTCGAATCAATTTGAGGTAGCAAACATGTGGAATCCTGAATTGTTTTTCTTAGTTTATGTTTTCTAACTATCTTGTTTATTATTTCTGAATCGAAACCGTTGTATCTCGCGATGTTCTTAATTAAAGTTAATTCCTTTTCATATCTATCCTCTGTCAATGGCATGCTTAACAAACGATTGATAAGAAAATTGAAAGAGGCACTCTTGTGCTGAAAAGTATGGTTTGAATCTGCGGTTATAAATCTGTTGACGTTGGTTTCTGTTCGGTAAATATCAAACTCTAAGTTTTTGTCATTCCTAATTACTAAGTTATCTAAAAATCAGTACCTATCCCAGAAACGTTAAAATATTTGTCTGACTTACTTCACAGCAATCATGTTGAAAAGGAAAAAATAAATGAATATTTGCAGTTAACTGGCCTCTGTATGGCACAATTGCTTCCAATTCGAAGGAAAGTTCTTTGAACAGCAACAGGGTACAGCCATGGGTAATTGCTTATCTCCATTTATCGCGAATTTATTTATGAGTCACTTTGAAATTGAGTTAAAAAGACGGCCAGATATTTTCCAAACATATGTGTGACTTAGATCATTTTGTAACAGAATTAAATTCAAAATTTGCTAGTATTAAATTCATGGTTGATAAGGAAAACAACGGACGTTTACCATTTTTAGATAACTTAGTAATTAGGAATGACAAAAATTTAGAGTTTGATATTTACCGAAAAGAAACCAACGTCAACAGATTTATAACCGCAGATTCAAACCATACTTTTCAGCACAAGAGTGCCTCTTTCAATTCTCTTATCAATCGTTTGTTAAGCATGCCATTGACAAAGGATAGATATAAAAAGGAATTAACTTTAATTAAGAACATCGCGAGTTACAACGGTTTCGATTCAGAAATAATAAACAAGCTAGTTAGAAAACATAAAGTAAGAAAAACAATTCAGGATTCCACATGTTTGCTACCTCAAATTGATTCGAGACAAAAATTTATTAGCTTACCGTTTCACGAAACTACGAAAAATTTAAATAAAACCTTTAGACAGTATAATCTTCAAGTAGCATTTCAGTCGAATAACTCCTTGAAATCTCTTTTAAGCAACGCGAAAGACAAAGTTGAGGTAAACAATAAATCTGGAATCTACGAAATAAATTGTAAGGATTGTGATAAGAAATACGTCGGCCAAACAAAGCGTTCGATTCTAATTCGTTATAAAGAACATGTTTCGCATATTAAATTCAATAGCCCGGAAAAATCAAGTGTTCCCCGACTTATTCTTGATTCAGGTCACAACGTAACATCTGACTGTCTGAGATTAATAAAAAACGTTACTAGCCCCCGCGAATTAGATAGTTTTGAGAGCATTTTTATCTTTAAAAATAGGAATAACGTAATTAATGCAGATTTGGGTCCTATACCAGGTTCATCTTTATTCGAGTTAATTGACAGTTAGATGTTATTAAACTAAAACAGATAAGAAAACCATTAACAAATTAATCTAATTCTATGTAATTTTTTAAATTTCGTTTCGTTACAACATTAGCCTTTAACAAGATATTATGATTCAATATTAATTTCAAATTGACATATATAACTTAAGATGAGTTTATATGGTTGGTTTCTTTATGTATATTAAATTAGGGTATCCCCTTTGTGTAATTTTCTAAAGGGCCTTTCTATAGAATAAAGCATTAATCGGTTAATGGTCTCTTAATCCATGTACGAATTTAAGTAGGGCTTTTCCAATGAGGTAAGTTCTGTAGTATTGAGGTTTTTAAAATTTTAAAATTTAGTGTTAAACGAGAAGCCGTACAATATAGCGCTCAGTGAGTGTTGTGTGTTTTTTGTGCTTTCAAGAGTTACACTGCTTTTTCTACTGAGGATGACAACGTGGTTGTCGAAATACGTATATAGAATTGTTAAATTCTATTGTGGTAAGGGTTTTTGATTTTTTATTTATCTTAATTAGAAATAAATATAATAATAAAATAGAATAAATAATTACGTAGTAATAGGGTGTCATAAATCTTCTTGATGTATTTTCATCTTCTTGTTCGTCAATAATAGATTTTTGTGATACATGCATATTTGGGTATCTTGAGTATTATGTATATTAATATAATTAACAATAAGAGGTATTGAAGGGTTTATTGAAATTGTTGACTAATTACCCTAGGCAATGAAGAAACAGTCTAAATCTATAAAGCTGGTAATAAACAGACTAGTAAATGTAAATTCTTTGCATCTAAGGAAGATATTACAATTTTGAACATGTTAATAAAATATATAGTGGTTTACTCTTGAAAATGCACGTTAAATGTTTATAAAATTTGAAACGTTATTCTTTAATTCTGTTATAGTAAATTTACTAATATGTAAATATATACAATATAAGATTTCGTTTTATGACGAAACAATACCTTTTCACAACAAATATGGATTTTACATGTAATCCGAGCTTTATTAATAACATACGCATCATTATTAAATAAATATGTTACCACGCCATAATAATATCAGTTTGTATTTATTTCAAATAGGCCACATCTTATATGTATGTACGTGAAGTTTTATGTTTAAAGTTATTGGATCGACTAAATTCCTCAAGGATGCAAGTAAGTATTATTAGTCATATTTCAAGCTATATTTCAAGATTGGGCCCATATATTTACTACAAATTATTAAAGGAACTCACACGTACACGAAACCGCTGACATAAGCCAACAATTTTGATTAATTTATGTGAAATCCCGGCTGCTCTAATCTATAATAAGTCGTTACCTAATTTGCGATCGATCGGTTTCTTTTGCAACTCGCGGCACTAATGCCAGTATTCAATTACACCTCTACTGATTTATTATTCTCGACACTTGGCGTAGTACGTACGTCGCCTACTAATATCGCTTTTGCTTTCTGTCGTGGTTTCTTACGAGAACGAAACGCGGCCTACTATGTATTACAACAAAAGACGACTCGATCCATTGGCGTTGACATAATTTCGTTTCTTTTACGTTTTTTTTTCTAGCTGAGCCATTGCTTCAATTTGTCGCGTACCTCTTGTTTTCAACATTGATGGCGTGACGATCGACGAAAACCACAATCACCTGCTTTCTTTCTTCACTTGCTGACATTGACATGGATTTTTTCCGACTGGTACGCGCGCCATTCGAGTACAACAGGATTCGATATGACTAAATTAATTGAGACATTTTATATTCTGACTTAGTTAGGATTAATAAGATAATTACTGAAAAATATGAATAATTTTGAATTTATTAAAAATACGTTTCGAAGTCAATGGTAATAAAGTGCTTTAAATAACATTAAATACGGAGGCTGCTGGTAAAATTTCGAAATAGAGAGGATAATAGTATATTAAAACACAAGTTTCATAAGACATCATTTTGCCGCACGAGTTCATGTTTAGAAAATGAGCTGCGATAAGCAGCGAGTTTTCTAAAGAACGAGTGCGACAAGAGGCCGTATGAAACGAGTTTTTATACCATTTTGTCTATTTTGCATTTTTTACATTAATAAATTGAAATTATTTAATTTGAAAGTTCAGTTTTATTTTTATATAAAGTATGCAGTTGGTCGTATTGATACTTGACATTTTCAAATTTAAATATTGCTATTCGCGACATATTGTTTATTAACTTTCCTTAAACATTACTTGATATTTTACTTAAAAATATAAACTTGAGTGGCATTTATTCACTATAGTAGGCTGTTTTTTAAGTAATCAAATTAGATAATGGAGACTGGGTTTATTCCAATAATCAGAGCTTACAAGATTTCCGGCAACAGTATCCTAATCTGCCAGTAACTTACGCAAAACTGCAAAAACATATTCAAGCTTATGGATATTCGACGTCGAATGGAGAACTCACATAGAAAATCAATTCCAAAACTATCACAACAAGTTCATGGGAATATGTCATATTATTTTAAAGAAGGTCTTAAAGTTGTTTTCGTATAAAATTTAAGCAGTTTGGAATTCAAACAGGTAGATTTTGTTACGAGAACATAGTATTGTCTATGGTTTTTGAATATCATAAATAATAATGATATTGTCGACAAGTTCTTCTCTTCGGATGAGGCTTTTGGTTCCATCTTCCAGGATATTTAAACAAGAATATGAGAACTTGGTCTGCAGAAAACCCTCATGAATTTGTGGAAACTAAGATTCATTCACAAAAAATAGGCGTCTGGCTAGCAGTGTGATAACTAAACCAGGTCATGTATTCAAAATATCCATTTCGTCAACACAACCTCATTGAGTTATGGTCTTACACCACATTGTTTTTATCTTGTAACCAGGTCACTAGGCTAAGGGGACACGACACACTCTAAATGTATAAAACGAGACACTGAGAGGTCTCTACAGGCAGAAGTCAGAGTCAGAGAGTTAGAGTCACTACCTAGTCTAGTGCCTCATATTTATAATGCAGTATTTACTGTTGTTATCGTTGTTATTATCGTTATTGAATTATATGTACCTGCTGAATAAATGGAACTGCCTCGGCAACAATGTTACCTCCAGGACCAGGTGACATTACATGGCAATCCTGTCCACGTCTGATATTACATGGCGATCCTACTTTTAGTTAGATGATCCGATATTACATGGTGATCGTGTCAGCCACTTAAGACTGTGTATACATTAAGTGGAAAGTGGAACAAGCCCGAACATATGATAAACCTGCTGTATAAATGGAACTACCTCGGCAACAATGTTACCTCCGAGACCAGGTGACATTACACGGCGATCCTGCCAACTGACATTACAGCAGTTTCAAGAAGACGAACTATGAGGCCTATATTTTTTTAATCAAACCATAACTGTTGAAAGATATCGAAATGAATTATTAGAGCCGTTTATTAATGAACTTCATGATGATGAACTTACGGAAGGATATTTCCAGCGAGATAATGCACCAGCGCACAAATCTCGAGAAGCAAGAGCTTTTTTGCAAGAATTTTTCGATACAAGAATTATTAATTTTCCTCTAAGATCTCTAGATTTGACAATTTTAGATTATTTTATTTTTCCATATTTAAAGAATATCATTTTCAAGACCGGATATCACACAATCGGAAAGCTTCGTAATCCTATTGTGAATTCTAGTGCTGACATAACCCAAAAAATACCTAATAAATGGCTTTGAAAACATGAAGCGTAGAGTTCAATTTTGTCTTCAAACATTTCCAACGTCTGTTTTAGCGTTTTCTTTTAATTTTGACTATTGCTTCGAACTGCTTACGTGTTCTTTACAATGTGTTTTTGACCAACACATTAGATATGTATTCCACACTAAACATTTAATTTTTGAGCCATCGTATATTAAGTCCGGGAAATCCATAATAAACTTATTCACTTCGTCTGACAACGGTCGTTTTCTCGATTTATGTGTCGACGGCATTTTATTACGTATGCTTACACTTACATGTAGCATAAGCAAGTACCAAACACATACAGAATGCTTTTTATTAGTTCTGATGCAATACAATCATCCCCACATCGGCGCACATGGCGCGCACGGAAATTGGTCTGCTCTAGTAATAAGCAATAGCATGAATATTTCTTGTATAGGTAACGACGGTACATTTTGAAATATTGAAAGTTAGTCTGTTGGGAGTGCACCAATTTGCTATTTTGCTAAGATTGTTTTGTAATAATAAGCAGTTTTGTATGGAGGTAATGGCTGAACAATGTTTAGATCATCGGCGCAATACAATATGTGAAGAAAGATTTGTAAGGATTAAAAATAATAGAGGACTTTCCTTGTGCTTACCGTTTGATAGAAAATAACCACAGTTTTAATAGCATTAAAAAATATAAAAAATTGATATTTTAATTGTAGAAAATAATGGTATAAAATCTGTAAAAATGATTAAATTCGGTTTTAACTTAAGATAAAGAGTGCATTTTGTTTAATACTTTCATAGGATTTAAAACATTGTATATTGTATTTTATAAAATATTAATTTTTAGAAATGAATAAGTTAGTGATAAAGCTAATTTTATATATTGAATATAAGAATATTTTGAACAGCTATTTGCAGTTAGTTATAGCAATGAAACAATTCAAAAAAACTTACAGAATTATCGAAGTCTTCTTCTTGAGCTGCTAGTGAAATCTATAAATTATAATAATCAAATTAAATAATTTAATTAAAATTAATTAAAAATTAATCAAACATTAGGCATGTGTTAGCTCTTGCAGATATTGTTTATTTGAACTAAAATTTGAGCAATGCATGTATGTAGTAGGTTTGTTTTAGCGGCTTAAATAATTCACTGGTAGAGCGGGCGTAATTGGGCAAGCGTATTATTTATTTATTTATTTATCTATTCGTTTGTACATTATAGATAATAAATTCCAAATAGTACAATCAATACAAATAATATAAATGAACAAACAATTGTGAAAATGATAATAAAATAAAATAAAACATTAAAGTAAAAATAAAAAAAATATATAATGTTAAAGAGTGTTGCACACTAGAAATAGAAATGAGTTATACTATTACTAATAAATTATTAATAAATAAAGCATTGATAGCGGATCCACAACCCGAATATACGCAGTCCTATGAGACGGTATACAGGTGTCCTTGAAATAAAAGGGCAACATATGAAAAATGGAAAGATGTAATTAAATATAACATAAATCGAAAATACTGTGTCATTTACGACGCGAATCCCAAAATTAAAAACCTCCTGAAAATTGTATCATGTTTCGCCTATGAATTCACAAATATTCGGAATTCATAAATAATAAATATGTACCTCTATTGAAGTTACACACATCGTATGTTTACATATGTAACAGCTGTCGATATTATAAAAACTACAATATCCAACATTCATTCAACAAGTGAATTATTAAAAATTAAGTGTGTTAATTTAATTTGTAAGCCCATTTTATAAATCATCCTAAAAATTATTTTTGGACTTTTGGAACTGACATTATTCCATGTGTATTACGAGAAAGTTTTTTTTTTATTAGGAGAAGTAAGAAATAGAATGCCGCTATTGAATTTAAAGACGGCAACGTTTATGTTTACAAAAACGCTAGAAAAGTAACATTGTGTCTAAGTTTTGTTATGGTAAGTGTTCGATAACCTGAGTCCGCTGTTAAAAAATTATTCTCGCGAATTTTTAAAGATGATATTTTAATAGAACATGTAAGATGCTTGCTTTACGGGCATTTAAAGTACTATTTGATAACGCTTTATCTTTAATCGAAAAATTATATCGAACGTACGTAACCGTCGACAACTGAACGAAACTTTAAGCGAGATGGACAGTAACAAAATTATTTTTTTGTAATTGGCGTTCAACCTTAAGGTATGGTCTTTATAATATAGTCCATGGCACAAAATTATTTAAATATTTTGTTAGTGTTAGGTATTTTTTTTCAAATTCATTTTTAAAGATTTACTGCCAAAATAAAATTAATTATACCAGTGTTTTACGGTAGTTAATCAACATGAGTCTGTTCAGGTCATCGAAATATTCATACTAATCTAATCTGTGCTTAAAGTTATAAAAAATAAACCGCCTCTTCTGTTTAAAATAATAAAGTTAAAATTAAAACATACAATAATACTAGGTTATACGTCTTTTTTAATGCAGAGATATTTAGAATTTTTAAATAATATTAAATCCATGACATAAAATGGTATTTTTAACGTATCTACAGTTTTAATAGCACCCGACAGCTATGCATATCCTCTAATTTTTGATAATCCATAAAAGCCATATTTGTGTCATTTACCTAGTCTACATAATTATAAAATAGAATAATTTGGATACGTTTTAGTGTATTACAGAGGATACACATACAAAATGATAAAATTTACATTTTCGGCATTTATACTGTATTATGTTATATTCTGTTTGAGTATTACATATCAGTGAAAAATTGAAAATGATATTAAATGGATGCGAGTTTTATAGCTGAATATTATCTATCCTAAAATTAATAATATAATTTTTTCGGTTGCATGTTTTTGTTTTACTTTTCATATGAGAAAATAGTCTATTTTATTTAATATAATTTTATATTTAATAAAACGTCAAAGTAATAAGCAAATATGTCAGTATAACAAATTAATTGAAATTTCGCGAAGTATTCTTTATACACTTTACGACGCTATTTTATTCGAATTTTTTTATAGAAAAAATGCGCCCTCAAGTAGGAATCGAACCCACGACCTCTGGCTTGCCGGACCATTGCTCAACCACTGAGCTGTTGAGGCGTGAATTAGAAACTTTTTAATGGGGATGCTTTGAGTTACATCAAAGGAAACAGATGAATATATCTTGCCCGTAGTACGGCAGTTGTGCAAATTAATTGCGTTTTCGCGAAGTAATGTAATTGTAAATATTCCTTCTACATTTTACGACGCTATTTTATTCGAATTTTTCATAGAAAAAATTCGCTCTCAAGTAGGAATCGAACCCACGACCTCTGGCTTGCCGGACCATTGCTCGACCACTGAGCTGTTGAGGCGTGAATTAGAAACTATTTTATGGGGATGCTTTGAGTTACATCAAAGGAAACAGATGAATATATCTTGCCCGTAGTACGGCAGTTGTGCAAATTAATTGCGTTTTCGCGAAGTAATGTAATTGTAAATATTCTTTCTACACTTTACGACGCTATTTTATTCGAATTTGTCATAGAAAAAATTCGCTCTCAAGTAGGAATCGAACCCACGACCTCTGCCTTGCCGGACCACACATATTTACATATTTACATATAGACATATTGACTGACATACAATGTCAGTATAGTTTGGGTAGAACTTCTTCACTTCCGCAGACACTGAAGGAATTTGAACGTCTTTTCGTAGCACAGAACGACAATAAACTTGATCCAAATAAATTCCAATAACAGAGAATCATGTTTCGACAACCAGGAAAATTGGGCTAAGAAGTAATTTTGAAAGCAACGGGATATAGTTTCAGCGGCAAACCTAAAGTTGAAGAATAATTGTATGGTACGTCAACAACGTCACTTGAAAACATACGTATATTACTGCAATGGTACTGGATGAACCTTCTACTTAATATCTTGATAGATACCAGAGACCAGACGAATGGTCACTCGAACAACAAGGGTGAATCACCTGCTTTACGAATGGATCGCAAACTAATCACGGTACAGGAACTGCTATTTCGGGACTGTCTGCGTTAAAGAAATAAAAGCAAGAAGCTACACGAAAAGGCGAATAAATCCAATGGTTTTAGTAAGATAAGCTAGATGATGAAAAAGTAGCAAATCCTGTGTTAATTTATGTTAATACGTCGGAGTTTCGGATTATAATTATGACAATTTAGGTTAAAGTCACCAAATGATTTGCAAACATACTTGTTTAACGAAGTCTTCTTCTTGAGGTACGATCAAAATCTATAAATCGTAATTTAGAAATTAATTACAATATCAAAATTGGCAAATTACAGTATTAACGAAATGTTATTTTGGGACTGTATTCTAGAAAAAAGGTATCAATGACCATGAGAAAGCACAAGATAATTTTCAAAAACAATTAGCATATCGATGCGAGAGCTCGCTTCAAGCGTTGTTACAACTAATACAAATATGCATAAAACAAATCTGTTGACATACAGTACGTATTTACTAGCGTTAAGTTCAAACACAGACGCATGGGTTTCTGTCTAATGACTTTATCAATGCGAGTTTATGCAGGAACGACTAAAGTTCGCTTTCTGGTCCAGTAGTGAATTTTGTCCTATCAAATGACACCAAATAACCTCGAGTCATCTAACGGGCAAAACAGATAACGCCGTTTGTGATGAAAGTGGTTTCTTCTCGAATAGAAAAGTTATTATAGAAGAAGAAAAAATACGCATATTACTGTAAGTAACTCGTCACCAAGGAGGATGTCACGAGGATATCTCGTGTCATTTTATATGACAAAATTCACTACTAGACCAGAAAGCGAACTTCAGTTGTTACTTCATAAAGCTGCATTGATAAAGTCGTTAGATAGAAACGCGTGCGTCTGTGGTTGAAGTTAACGCTGATAAATACGTACTGTATGTCCATGTGTACAGATACATATTTGTTTTATGCAGATTTGGATTATTTGTAACAACGCTTTATGCGAGTTCTCGCATCGATATGCTAATTTGTTTTTGGTATATAGCGCTACCTGGCGACGAGTTAATGGACTTACAGTAATATGCATATTTTTCTTCTTCTGTAATAGCTTTGCTATTCGAGAAGAAATCACCTTCATCGGGGTAGTCTGTTTTGTCTGTCAGATGTCACGAGGATATCTGGTGCCATTTGATAGGACAAAATTCATTACTGGACTAGAAAGCGAACTTTCGTCGTTACTTCATAAACCCGCATTGATAAGTTAGTCAGAAACGCATGCGTTTGTGGCTGCAGTTAACCCTTGTAAATAAGTACTGTATGTCCATGTGTACAGATACAGTTTCATTTTATGCAGATTTGTATTATTTGTAATAATATTCAAGGTTAAGTTATTCGCAGTTACAGTTTGTGCTCAAAAAATCGGAGGAGGCTGCGCGAAAAGACAAATAAACCAAGTAACATGCCTTCAAAAACTTTCCTCATTAGAGAAGGCCATGCTTTTCAAAATTATACGTTTGTGACAGATTACGTGCACTATCATCAACCATTATGCGCCTATAATTAGGAAGGTTTTTGAAGGCACGTTATACCAATATGTGTAGTTTAAGTCTTTTGTCATGTTGATTCTGAATCTGATTTAAAATTTGCTCCATGACGTTGTAAATTTTACAACATTTCAAAGTTATTTTTATATATGAACGATACTACTAAAATATTGTTCTGCCGAATATTGGGTGGACATGTTTGAACATACCCTTGCATGTTTCCTACGTCAGAGCACTTAAACCACGCCCATTTTTCTCTAGAACCAATCAAATTAAGAATTGGTAGATATCTGGAAATGTGGGTATATAAAGAGCTAACACGACTCTTTCGATTCAATGTAAGTGGGTTTGTGATATCTGAACTAGGCTGGTCAAACGATGAGACAAGCTCTTAGTCATTTGCAAGACCCGTGATTTGGCACATTTCGGTGTATCAAAAATCGCTTAAATGTCAAGTACGTACTGGATTCAGACTCTTTATATATTTGGCATTGTTTTTAAATTATACTTCAATAAATTAGCTATGAAAGAGGATAGGCAATTATCCATTATTGTGCCTTGTTTCTGTTCATCAAATTTTTCTCCAACTTGAAAACAGTTTTGCGCCATGCAAAAAGATTTTAATTTATTCTTTTACTATTAAAGGTTCAATGTTATTCTTATAAAGCAAGACCCCTAAATATTTCAGTTTCTGGAATAGAAACTTTGAAATATTTAGTGGTTTTACCTACTGGTGATGGCAACTTAGTTGTCGAAATATGTATTTGGGATACGATTATTAATTGTGGTAAGGGGTTGTATACCTTTTTTGAGTTTTTTCTTAACCACAGTCTCCAAAGAACGAATATTTTGTACGTACCTATTTAATATTATTTCATTTACTTTTCAATATCTTTATTCCAGAACGTGACATGTCAGAATAAATTTGTTGTTATTACTATTAGAACTATAGGACATAGTTTTTAAAGAAAATCAAAAAAAATGAAAATTTGTTAACCAGTGTAGTCAGATAAGCTAGATTGTGAATAATGACCCTAATTCTGTAATTTAGTTATGTTAATGCATCCAAAAACTTCAAGTCATAATTATGAAAATTTGGGTTAGTTAGTCATTGAATAATTTGCAAAAACTTACTGGCTTATCAAAGTCTTCTTCTTGAGGTGCGATGGAAATCTATAAATCGTAATTTTGAAATTAATTCAAATTCAACATTGACAAATTATTGCTTTAATGCGGTGTTATTTGGGGACTGTGTCCTAGACGGAATATATCAATGAGCCTGAGAAAACACGATGGTTTTTCAGGTCAAGCTGTTTGCAATCTGTAGTTTATGCTGAGAAGAAGGATGTATGAAAAGGTACATAAACCCAATGACCGATATTTAGATTAGCTAAATTGTAAGTAATAAATAGAATGCCAAATATGGGCGACGCACTAGAGGCATGCACTTGATGGTAGGTAAATAAAATAAAATAAATAGCGATATCTAATTTATGAAACGTGAAACATTTACCTTTTTAAGTAGCTATATTCTTGTATAGGTACAATGTATAAAATACTGTAATACAGGTAAATACGTCCGAACGAGATGCACACTGCATTATATACATACAACATACATACATACATCTCTACGCCTTATGAAACACCGACCGAATTTTCGCTCTAATAATGAAGCAATTTCTGTGTTAATTTATGAATACATATAAAAATTTCATATCACATTTACGGAAACCTGGGCTTAATTAGTGTCATTAAATGATTTGGAAAATTACTGTTTTATCGAAATCTTATTCGTTCTTCTTGAGGTATAATGGCAATCTATAGGTCGTAATTTTGAAATTAATTAAAATATAAACATTGACAAATTATTGTGTTAATGAGGGAATTTGGGAACTTTGCTCTGGAAGGAAGACATCGATGAACCAAAGAAAATACACGAGGGTATGTTGAGCTTTTTGCATTTGCAGTTTGGGCTGAGGAAATCACAGAATAAAACAGCAGGAAAAGGCAAATTAACCCAATGACTGGTAGAGATAAGCTAGATTGTAAGTAATGAAGGACATTCTATATTAATTTATGTTAATATATACATAAATTTCAGATTACAAATATGAAATTTTTAGTTTAATTACAGTTATTAAATGATTTGCAAAAACTTACTGGTTGATTGAAGTCTTCTTCTTGAGGTACGATGGAAATCTGTAAATCGTAATTTCGACTTTCAGTAAAATGTCAGTATTGACAAATTATTGTATTAACGCTGCGTTATTTGGGGATTATGCAGCTGAAGGAAGTTATTTATGACCTTGAGAAAACACACAACGGTTTCCCAGGTTGAGCTATTGGCAGTGACAGTTTTGTACTGAAGAAATTAAAGAATAAGGCTGCACGGAAGACAAATCAATCCAATGATTGATAGATAAGCTGAATTGTGGGCAAGAAGCAAATTCTATGTTAATTTATCTAATGTAATTTAATGAGGTGTGAGGTTTTGCAAAAATGTCGTACTGAAAACGTAATTTATATATACTCGTATAGCAAACGCCAATTAAGTTGGCACGCGGAGGGGTAAGTTCGCGCAGGATTAGAAGTAGTGGGGAGATTTGTACTTGGTTTTACATCAAATGTCAGATAATTCTAACCTCTGAGCATATATCACTTTATGATCCCCTAGCAAATACATTATGTTCCGTCAAACGTCAATGACAAATGTATTCTGACAATTACTTGAGTAGTGGGGGTAGACCTTTTTAAAAACGTTTTCTGCGCACCCCCTCCTCGCGCCAACTTAATCGGCGTTTGCTATACATGGAAAATGCATTTGGTATTGATAAATCTTTAGAAATGTGTTAAATATGCTAAACAAGACGTCCTTCCGTTTATTACTTATTAACGTGATAAAGAATTAATTTACTTTGCATTTAAATAAACCATGGATTTTTGTTCTGAAATGCATATCACTTTAATATTTAAAGTTAACGGAGCATTGGATGGAGATCTTCAGCTAAATTAGAGAAGTAAATAAGAGGAAGAGATGAAACGAAATGAGAAAAGTGTATATCCACCAGTGAATAAATATAGGTCGTGATTATGATCATGATTTGGGTATTGGCCAAGAAGTGTGAGCTTCTTGATAAATTGTAAGATGTATTATTCACACCCACAAAAATGCAGAAGTAGAATCATATATATTACAATGTAATCACCACAATTCCAAAAAGCGTTTTACGATAACTTCGTATAATAACTTTGTATTGGAACCATAGAAAAATTGTTTAATATTTTCCATAATCGTAAGAGCCTTTTTTCTTGTTGCTTTCAAAATTTGTTTAATCCATTACGTGGATAAGGGAACAAACCAAGCTAATACACGTGATGGCGTAGAGAAATCAAAAAAATGAGCATGAATAATTATGTCGCACGTAGAATGAATGGGCAAAACGCTGTCTAGCATGGTGATTAAGAGAAGGATATAGAATGTCTGGAAGATGAAACGTTAGATGGAAAGACAATAAAAAATATGGTGGATTTGTTTGGATGAGAAAAGCGACTAACAGGAAGTATGAAATGGAAGAAGTTTACCGTAAAGAATTAGATCGATATAGGCAGACTGTGATTGTAATATCAGTAAGGAAGTGCTACCTTTCTGATACAATTAAAACAAGTGGTAATAATATTTGTTTAAGCAATAACATTTCACAGCCATATTACAACAATTCAAGCTTTGCTAGAACGGGAATGCACATTAATTAATCAAGATCCGAGTGCAGGTCCTTGAGGAATACCTCAATACGAAACTGATTTAAGTAAATTATAATGCTATAATATGTTAGCACAATATAAGATGATTAATAATTTGTTAGATCATATAATAAATTGAAGGCGGCAATGCTTACCGCATTATGATCTAATTTCCTCAGAAACATACAACAAATTTGGTATCATAAAAGCAAAAGCTTTAGATACATCGAGATTACAATAATAAAATATTTTAATTCAAAAAATTTATTAATTAATGAACATTTGTTGAATAAAATTTGAATTGCAAATTAAAATATATATATTAAAATATCAATATAGCAGATTCTAATACCTCCAGTATTTACATTTACTAAAATAATATTTATTATTAGCAAATACTATTAGCGTATATATAGTTTTAATATACTCCAAAAGCAATGTTCTCCAGTTTTAGAGAATATGTATGAATACTATATTAGGTCAGTGTTGTCGCTTATTTAGTTTGTATTATTATGCTCTCTAATAATGGAA
Source organism: Melolontha melolontha (assembly GCA_935421215.2). Classification (NCBI taxonomy): domain Eukaryota; kingdom Metazoa; phylum Arthropoda; class Insecta; order Coleoptera; family Scarabaeidae; genus Melolontha; species Melolontha melolontha. The sequence goes on along the minus strand of OW285243.1, from coordinate 75,050,117 downwards.
TAATGCTTCCATGTTCTACAAAAGAGATAACTAACACAATGATGAACTATATTTACATAAGATTTATTATAGGAATTATATTCTCTTTGCGTATTATATGAGTATATCACTGTGCATTTGTGAATATTAAATAGATAAGGGTTTTGTTGGTCAAACTCTAGAGATCGTCTACTGTTCTATGTACAAAAAGTATCTCATGTTTTGTGCTGAGGATTAGTTCTAGACATTGCGCTAATGTTTTTTATCAGATTTTGTCAGCCAACAAAGTTTATACAAAATGATACCGAGATTTTGAAATGATATCGTTTCACTTAGCCTGTATACTGTTTTAATCATTAAATTATTTATATTAGATAAGAAAAATACGATAGTAAATGATGATATTAGTTTGTTAATTAACATCTATGACCTAAAAATGTTGTCAAAAAGCTGAGCATATCTATGGTAATCAAGCGATTTGGGCTCATCAAATTCTTCCTCTTGTTGTGCAATTAAAATCTATAAATTGTAATGATAGATGTAAGTAGAATAATAATTTGTTATTACAATATTCGTTATAATATTTTTAATACACTATAGGCCAGATATTGCAAAGGAATTATAAATTAAACAAATATAAGATCTCGGTTTATACAATATTTGTTTTCAAATTTAGTCTATTATAATTGCAGTTACCATAATATTAAATGTTAAAGGTAACGAAAGAAACTCTATGTTAGTATCTCATGCGTATAAAACAATTTATTTCAATTGTTAAATAGTTACTTAAATTTTGAATAGAATTATTTTTATGCCTAGTAGTTAGTACCTGATAAAATATATATTATAAATATATAAAAAACTGTCTCAAACATATAAAGGAAAATTGATTTTTTATTAATTTTAAATAAAGCGGTTGCGGATGTATGTTAATATGAACTTTTTTTCTAAAAATATTCACAGACTTTAGAATCTTAAGTGTTAGCACGCAATTATAAAACACCCTGTATGCATTCTAATTATAAATTAGTTACAAATCAAATCACCGAGACTTATTGGGTCGTCAAAGCCTTCATCTGTCATCGAAATCTGGAAATTACAATCGAGATAACTATTTATTGTATTAATTAAATATTAGTTCTTCGAAAAGTTTAATAATGAAATATTTTATTATAAAATATTCAAAATTCATCCATTTTCTACTAATATGGTTTTGAATCATATACATAAATTATTCTGAAAATGTATACTTATTATTAGAGCTGGGGATGTTTGCGGTGTGCCAGGATAGTATTCAGTTAAACGCACGAATATAATGAGTATTATTATATATAATATATTTGCCTATTTGCATTTTATTATTTACTTCTTTTGTTTATAAACCTTATCAATATAAAAAATAGTATATATAATATACGCAAAATAAATTGTTGTCCGAATACTTCTTTGTAGTCATACGAATGAAAAGTATCAAGATAGATAGAGAATTTTTATAATTAAATGAAAACCTATTTACTAATTCCATATGGACAAAAGTAAATTGTGTGAAATGACAAATAGAAATGAATTTGTTTATTATGTAAAACATGTTTATGGAAACATAAAGTTATTCACAAACTTACTTTAATATTACACGAAGCCCTTAAAATGTTTGTAAAACATAAAAAAAAAACGCATAGTATTTATTGAGAAAAAAAAATTGAAATATAATGTTGTCACCTACCTAAAACAAACATACAAAAAGATGTTTTGTAAATAGTTATGAATCCACCATATGTTTATCTCTATCAACGTTAGAGCGCTGGTCGTCATTACTAATGACGACCAGCGCTCTATCTATCTTGATACTTTTCATTCGTATGACTACAAAGAAGTATGCGGACGACAATTTATTTTGCGTATATTATATATACTATTTTTTATATTGATAAGGTTTATAAACAAAAGAAGTAAATAATAAAATGCAAATAGGCAAATATATTATATATAATAATACTCATTATATTCGTTCGTTTAACTGAATACTATCCTGGCACACCGCAAACATCCCCAGCTCTACTTATTATTGATGTAGATACAACGTGTTTCAAAAAGAATTACATCTAGTTGTCCATGAATTTCTCCTATAAATTATGATGTTCTGCATTCTTGAAATGCAGATATATGTATATTAAATGGTATGAAGGTTATCTACCTGTCACTGTCAAAATTTATCATCGAGAGATATGGTGATGAAATTAATAACAAGTACGATTAGATTATTAATTTATTTAATAAGAAAACTTTAAACATGAAACATTAATCAAACAACAAAGGTAAATACTTAATTTCTAGAACTTTTAATTATTATAATTTATAACAAGTGTTCAAAATGGACTGTTGAATACGACGTTTCAGGTTATCAAAAATATTCTGCAATACATTTGGTGTTATTTGATTATAGTTAATTGTATTATATTCATCAAGTCATTTAACCCATTTACGGCCAGTGGTGCGTTTACGCACCACTGATTACAATTTTTTTTTCCGCTAATTGTTTAGATGCAGATTTTTAATTTTGTGATTTGGTGCAAAAACAAAATTCAAAATGTCATAAATCTACCTAATCAATGAATTTAGAGTTGAAAATTTTCATATGGTAATGGACGAACCCTTCTTCAAGCAAGAAGAAGTGTTTAAGATAATTTGAAGATCGAGAATACCAAGAAGTTCTGAAGTTAAACTCAAAAAAGGGTTAAATGTAGAAAAATAGTCATTGGGGCAATAACCCGTCCAAAGATATGCTAAGGAAGAAGAAAAAGAATGCGGAATATAATTGTTATACAGATACAAAACCTGGAAAATGAGAAAAACTGGGTTTATTGTAAAAATATTTTGAAAATATATTAGAATCCAATCAATGAATAGCAACCAACATGTAAATGAAGAAGAGAAAGATAAGTAAGTAAAACAAAAGTCAAAACACAAAAAGAGATATCTGAAACAGAGTTTTTTAAATCTGCGTTTAAAATGAGAAAATGCCTAAACTAGTTATACCATTTATAATAAATGCTCTAGCAAATATAGATAATTGTTAAATAAATGAGGCATAGAAAGTCTATTCCTATGTGCATTCTCGGAACAAAATTTTCGGTCTGAAAATTGAATAAAATCTCTTCTGAATAACGTAAAAGATAAATTATATATGAACTAGAAGTCGGGGATATTTGAAATTAATTACCGCAACTGTAATTTGAAATATATCGGTCAAACTAAACGTTCAATAATAACCCATTACATTAAATTCGATAGGCCTGAAAAATCATGTGTCGCTCGTCATACATTAGAAACTATTCATAATATCACGATAGATTGTTTGGAACCTATAAAAATATAAACCGAGGGTGTTGGACTGTTGCGAGTCCATTCATATTATTAAGAACCATAAGAACACGTACAATGTTGACAAAGGCCCAGTGTCAGGTAGTTGTCATTTCGGATTTTTAGGAAAGTAGATAAAACAAGAGCGTTGATGTAAAAAAAATATGTGTGCCTTTTCAGAGGAGGGGTGAGTAAATAATTTTTAGTTTTTGCTTGAAATTTAGTGTATACATTTTGTAAAGTGTTTCGCGATTCTTTGTATTAGTTTTATCGAGCGCTATGTTCAACACTGTGTTTGTTAATGTTACCTACAAAGAATCACTACTCAGTTGTTGAAATACGTCTTTAGGATACGAATATTAATTGCGGTAAGGGACTTTATACCTTTTTTTTTAGTAAATGATATGCCCCATTTACTTAAAAGAAAAGGTATAAAAAAATAGAAAATATATCCGATATATTGTTAGTAGTGGTTATAAATAGCGTACACAAGAACTTACTGGTTCTTCCATCTCAATTTCTTCCGGTGCCATCAAGATCTATAAATTACAAGAAATATTTGAATTATATTCTGGGATCGTTCATAGTGTATTTTAATCAAAACTTTGTCATTTCTAATGTATATTTTGCTATCTTTAGGCAGATCTAAATTACTGGTTCAAAATAGATTATTTTCAATGTATATATACAGGCGCTTGGAGTGCTTTTTCTGATTGTTCTATTAATATCTATAACATGCTGTTATAACTGTAAATCAGAGATTTATGTAAAGTAAAATAATTGCAAAATAAAGTGGTCAATTCTTAGGTATAAGAAACAATTAATGATTAGTATGTTGTCGAAAGACATACATTATTAGTTTAGCAAGCAAATGTAATAATAATTAGAGGTTATTACCTAAATATAGATTAATGAAAAATTAAAAATCCTTCCTTTAAAATAGAGTTGCTAGATTGTGTTTTGCTAGAGCTCATGCAAACTGGCAAATTGACGACTGGAAACGAGCTTTGTTTACGAATAAAACACGAGTCAGTCTGAAGTTACCAGATAGGCGTGAGTGTGTTTGGAGAAGACCACATGAGAGGTATGATGACCGCAATATCTCTCGAAAGAGTTCCATTTGGCGGTGGGTCAGTAATGTTCTGGGGAGCAATTTGTTTTGACGCTCGCACGGAGTTGGTACCTATTCGAAGGAGATAAATGAATGCAAATTTTTATATCGAGAATATTATAGAAGTGCATGTTGAGTCATTTGCTCCATTTATCGGCAGTGACTTCCTCTTTGTACAAGATAACGCTCGACCACACGTTTCTGTAGATGCAATGGACTACGTTCGAGTGGTGAATATTCAGGTTATGGAGTGGCCACCTGAAAGCCCGGACATGAACGTCATAGAGCATCTAAACGGGCAGTTAGACACCACATACCTGCTCCTACAACATTTAGGGAACTTGAACAAGCTGTGGTTGCTGAATGGGAGAATATTCCTCAAGCCACCAACAAGCAACTTAATTAGTAGTATGCCTAGACGAATGCAAGCAGTTATAAGAGCAAGTGGCTGCAATACCCAATATTAATTTTATAATTTTAAAGTTCAATTTAATTTTAGAAGAACTTTTCATAATTTCTAAATGTTCGCTGTGCCTTCAAGTTTAGATATTACTGTAACATTTTTGTTAAATTAACATTGTAGCACGTTGAAAATGTTGCTAAAAGTTAGTTAAGTTAAGTATAAGTGTTTTTTGTTACAATTCATGCGTTATAATTTCAATAATAAAGGTTTTTCTATTATATTATAAGTGAAGCTTTAATTTCGCCAAGGAGTTTATTTTAATGATGGTTACAATATTTTTCTTCTTATTCAAAAGCGGACCTTATTTAAAAAATATAAGTCGTAAAAGTAGGAAATTATTAAATTAGTCTCAATATTTAATGGCGAAAACTTACCGCAACCTCTTTGTCAACCTCACTTCTTTCATCGGTGTCTGAGTTCTAAAATAATTATTAGTCCATTATTAGGGTTTGTATTTAATTTAATTTTACTTACGATGTCATTGTTTTTATTATAGAAGTCTTGCACATCTTGATTAAAAATATCAAATCCCAGTGGATATCCTCCCTAAAAAAGAATAATTATGAGATGGATACTATCGCGAATGATAAATAATATTAGGAGATTGTCGTAACGGTAAACGATACAAGAACATGATGAATAATGATAGTAATAGAATATTTTAAGAACGTCGAAGAAGTATTTACAATATAAATATGAGGGAAATTGCTCACTTGTCGCTAGCAGAATAGAAGGAAGCAATTGAGATGTTTAAAATAATTTAATTTTTGAACATAATCTCATGTAAGGTTAGTGTATTTGGTTGGATAACTTTGGGAAGAAAATGTTTTTCCTGATCTGCAACCACTCATTCAGAACAATGACTGTAACATTGTCGTCAGAAAAAAGTTTGTTCTGCTTAAAATAATCGCTGAGAATCATATCTGTATCATATTTTTGTATTTATTGTTAATATGATAAGCAGTAGACGAGTCTCGGTATGATTCTGAGTCTCACATAATTAACCCTTAGTTACTTGCGCATCCATTGAATATGTTGTTACTCGAGCCGTGTATTTTGTATACCACTTGCAAAAAAGCGACAAAGAGTCTTCTAGGGAACCAAAATTGTATTAAAATGGATAAATTTATATAAAAACATTCATATACAATAATATATTAGATAGAAAATTTTAATTAGAGATATTAGAATCAGGTAAACTAGATTTTTCGGTAAACTTTTTGCAGACCACTGTCGAAGAAGAGTGCTCTTTACAAATAAAGTAGTTACATGAAGAACATTTAAGAGATAAAGGACTCTATTTTTTGCTTTTCCATAAAGAACACAGCGGCTTCGATTTTAAGGGGTCTGTTACCCTTGTCAATTTCTTCTTCTACTCTTCTTTTGCGGAATTGACCAAGTAACCCTTGGGCATCTGTAGTAAGATTTGTTATACTTGATCTTTCCTCTAAGTGACTTTTCATCAACTTCAGCTCCAGAGACTTGAGAAATAATTGCCACCTAATTGAATCGTGTATTGAATTGTATAAGACTTATGCATTAGGCCCGCAATATTCAGCAGATGAAAAAAAATAATGGCTGCAAACTGGACTATTGACGACTGGGAACAAGTATTGTTTTCGAATGAAACACGAGTCAGTCCGAAGTTACCAGATAGACGTGAGTGTGTCTGGAGAAAACCTCCAATATCTCTCGCAAGAGTTCCCTTTGGCGGTGCGTCAGTAATGTTCTGGGGAGCAATTTGTTTTGACGCTCGCACGGAGTTGGTACCTATTCACAGGAGATCAATGAATGCAAATTTTTATACCAAGAATATTATAGAGGAGCATGTTGAGTCATTTGCTCCATTTATCGGCACTGACTTCTTCTTTATACAAGATAACGCTCGACCACACGTTGCTGTAGACGTAGTGGACTACTTTCGAGAGGTGAATATTCAGGTTATGGAGTGGCCACTTGATAGCCCGGACATGAACCTCATAGAGCATCTGTAGGATGTTCTTAAACGGTCAGTTAGACACCACATACCTGCTCCTACAACATTTAGGGAACTTGAAGAAGCTGTGGTTGCTGAATGGGAGAATATTCCTCAAGCCACCAACAAGCAACTTAATTACTAGTATGCCTAGACGAATGAAAGCAGTTATAAGAGCAAGGGGCTGCAATACCCAATATTAATTTTATAATTTTAAAGTTCAATTTAATTTTAGAGGAACTTTTTATAATTTCTAAATGTTCGCTGTGCCTTCAAGTTTAGATATTACTGTAACATTTTTGTTAAATTAACATTGTAGCACGTTGAAAATGTTGCTAAAAGTTAGTTAAGTTAAGTTAAGTATAAGTGTTTTTTGTTACAATTCATGCGCTATAATTTCAATAATAAAGGTTTTTATATTATATTGTAAGTGACGCTTTAATTTCGTCAAGGAGTTTATTTTAATGATGCTTACAATATTTTTCTTCTTATTCAAAAACGGATCTTATTTAAAAAATATAAGTCGTAAAAGTAGGAAATTATTAAATTAGTCTCAATATTTAATGGCGAAAACTTACAGCAACTTCTTTGTCAACCTCACTTCCTTCATCGGTGTCTGACTTCTAAAATAATTATTAGTCCATTATTAGGGTTTGTATTTAATTTAATTTTACTTACGATGTCATTGTTTCTATCATAGAAGTCTTGCACTTCTTGATTAAAAATATCAAATCCCAGTGGATATCCTCCCTAAAAAAGAATAATAATGAGATAGATACTATCGTGAATGATAAATAATATTAGGAGATTGTCGGAACGGTACACGATACAAGAACATGATGAATAATGATAGTAATAGAATATTTTAAGAATGTCGAAGAAGGATTTACAATATAAATATGAGAGAAATTGCTCACTTGTCGCTAGCAGAATAGAAGGATGCAATTGAGATGTTTAAAATAATTAAATTTTTGAACATAATCTCATGTAAGGTTAATATATTTGGTTGGATAACTTTGGGAAGAAAATGTTTTTCCTGATCTGCAACCACTCATTCAGAACAATGACTGTAACATTGTCGTCAAAAAAAAGTTTTTTCTGCTTAAAATAATCGCTGAGACTCATATCTGTATCATATTTTTGTATTTATTGTTAATATGATAAGCAGTAGACGAGTCCCGGTATGATTCTGAGTCTCACATAATTAACCCTTAGTTACTCGCGCGTCCATTGAATGTTATTCGAGCCGTGTATTTTGTATACCACTTGCAAAATAGCGACAAAGAGTCTTCTAGGGAACCAAAATTGTATTAAAATAGATAAATTTATATAAAACATTCATATACAAAAATATATTAGATAGAAAATTTTAATTAGAGTTATTAGAATCAGGTAAACTAGATTTTTCGGTACACTTTTTGCAGACCACTGTCGAAGAAGTGCTCTTTACAAGTAAAGTAGTTACATGAAGAACATTTAAGAGATAAAGAACTCTATTTTTTGTTTTTCCATAAAGAACACAGCGGCTTCGATTTTAAGGGGTCTGTTACCCTTGTCAATTTCTTCTTCTACTCTTCTTTTGTGGAATTGACCAAGTAACCCTTGGGCATCTGTGGTAAGATTTGTTATACATGATCTTTCCCCAGTGACTTTTCATCAACTTCAGCTCCAGAGACTTGAGAAATAATTGCCACCTAATTGAATCGTGTATTGAATTGTATAAGACTTATGCATTTAGGCCCGCAATATTCAGCAGATGAAAAAAAATAATGGCCGCACATTTTGTCTATCGTACCAACACCTTCTTTCGTTGCAATCACTGCTGAGTTTTGTGTTTCACTATTGTTTTCGTCATTGTCAAGCAGAATAGGCGTTTTGTTCCTCCTTGGCACCTGAAGCTTTGTCATTATATTTTTTTGTTAACCAAATAATGATGAATTTATTGTTTTGTCTTTACTAGGTAATAATTGAGGCGGTATTTTGCGTGTCAATTTAAGTAATATTTTGCTCTATTAATGACAGAGCTAATGGATAGCTGGTATACCAGTTGTCGCATATTAAATTTCGGTTGGATGCCATCACATGAATTAGCAGATTTTTTACAAATTCGCTTGGCGTGTTTGCCCTATTATATGGGCACTCAGGTTGCTGACGCTCGCGGCGACAATATGCCGGTGATAGGTTAGGTAAATGCATATGCGCGAATTGCAATTCCTAATCAAACAAGAACGGATAATTTCGCGATGTTGTACAAAATACATTAGCGAGAGTAACTAAAGGCTAAATAAATAAATAAACAAGCAGCAGTAGTTCTATTCATCCTTTACTTTGCTTATAATAATATAAGTTTGTTTTTAGATAATAATTAAAGCCTTAGGTATGATATTCGAATGAGAGCATTGAATATAAATATCACATCAAGGAAATAAAGCAGCATTTCATTTTTATTGCAGTTTTTATCGGTGTACTTACGCAAATTTAGAATTAGATTAATGCAAAGCGAAAGAATCGGATTACATTCAATTAAAGCACACACAATTCTTAATTATATGTAAAAAAACTAGGCTAGATGCATTTCCGTTTTTAAGCGAAGAATTAATTACAAAGAAGTAATTACATTTAGTTTTCGATTCGTCATTTAAAGTTTAAATAATCGTAGCTCTATATATATATACTAAATAAAAATATTTTTTGGATTTTAGCGACCTTTATTGAAATCAACTATGAAAAGAAAAAGGAAGAAAACTTGTGAAGTGTATAGTTTAAGATAGTTTAGTTCCTAGGAATACATTAATTAACGAATACGGCAATTGGTGAGTTTAGTTATACAAAAATTTTCATATAAAATATTATTAAAAACATAATTTCTTGTTCCGTTACAGTTTCTATACATGCACAAACTTGACAAAGACTAATAATTAATAAAAGTCGAAACGTCGTTTTCATAAATAAATTTGTTTGATTTCAATAAATATATACATAAAAGCTCAGAAGCTGAGATGGTTTGGACACACACAAAGGATACCGCATGATGAAATCATAAGAAAAATAACGAATTGATGTCTCACGGATTCCAGACCAAGAGGAAGACCAAAAGCTAGGTGATAGAACCAACTAATAGAAGACATGCGAAGGATGGGAATAGAAACCTGGAGGGAAAAAGTTATGGACATGAAAGAGTGAAGAAAAAATAAGAAGCGCAAAAACATATGAAAAGTGGAGAGCCGGATCAATAGAGATTATGGAAATATGCAGTCTATGTACCAACATGGAGCGGCGAACCTATATATATATATATATATATATATATATATATATATATATATATATATATATATAAGTGTTTAGATAATTTCTTAGCCGTTTATTAAATATAACAATTGATAAATTATTGGAGTTTTTCGGCTTTTATATGAAATATTTACAAATATCAAATTAGAATGTATGTAATTGCAGAGTAAGTGGCGATGTAAACATTGCTGTCTACAAATTACAAAGCAAATCATACGAAATTTTTAATTGAAAAATATTGTCTACGTTGGGACTCGAACCCAAGTCTACAGCTTGCCGGGCTGTCGCTTTTACCACTTAGCCACAATAGACCTAGGTTCAAGCCATTTAGAAATGCATTATAAAGTAACAGTGTTAATGAATCAGATGTCAGTTATCGAATGTATCGAATGTAGATGGCAAGTTGAATCAATTAAAAATTTCGTATGATTTGCTTTGTAATTTGTAGACAGCAATGTTTACATCCCCACTTACTCTGCAATTACATACATTCTAATTTGATATTTGTAAATATTTCATATAAAAGCCGAAAAACTCTAATAATTTATCAATTGTTATATATATGGTAAATTCAATTTGTTGGCGACTTAAGGTCTGGTTTTACTTCAAAATGTATATATTTAAAACAATCCTACATGTTTCGGCAAATGATGCCTTTTTCAAGGAATATAAAATATAAATGACAGTATATTAATGTCATACGTATACATTTGTAGTTGCTATGGATAAAATTATTCAAAGATACATTTCAATATAATAATAATAAATCATGCCTTAGTATTCTAAAATAGATAGACAACAAAAACAGAGAAACACAAGACATGAGTTGTTATTATGCATGCGCCCGTGGAGCGACTTAAGATGTTAAGCTGTCGGCATTCGCCTTAAACGGGAAGGAAAACAACGAAAACCTACTCGGACAACCAGAAAGGCATCAAAATACGGAACTGTCAGCATGATAAGCAAATGTATAGATATTTAAATAACATAAGATATTTAATTATATAACAGCAACATATATTATGATGGTAAATTGCAGATCGTTACATAATTAAGTTATAGTATATACTGCTTAAATTTTTGATATCACTTCTGTTGTTAATTGAATTTTTTTCGTGTTTAATACTAATCATTTCTTTAATTTCCCTTTTCATTGTGTGTTGTTCTTTATCAATTATCTGTGTGTTTTCAAAATCGAAATGGTGATCGCGTTGTAGTTTGTGTGTAGATAAAGCAGTTTTGTCTGTTTTAGAGTATTTGTGGGTTTGTATTCTTTTGTATAAATATTGTTTAGTTTGGCCTATGTAGTAATTATCGTAATCGCGACATGGTATTTTATAGATGACATGTGTTTCTCGATTTTTTCTATTTTAGGTTTAAGTTTTGAAAATAAATGTTGATTAGTATTACTAAGTTTATATGTTGTAGCTATATCATATTTTTTAAAAGCGTATTTAATTTTTTCTGATAATTGTGGAACATATGGAAGCGTGATATATGTTGTGCCATTGTTTAAATTGTTATTGGTGTCTGCAGTGTTGTATATTTGGTGGATTCTTTTTTTAATTATTTGGTCTATAAGTTGTGGTGAATAATTATTATCTGTTAAGATTGTTTTAATTTTCATGATATATGTATATATATATATATATAAATATATATATATATATATATATATATATATATATATATATATAAACTTAAAAAAGGTATATAACCCCTTACCACAATTATTAATCGTATCCTAAATACGTATTTCGACAACTAAGTTGTCATCATCAGTAGGCAAAAACCACTAATTCAAAAGTCGCACATGGGGCACAGTAAAGCGAAAGAACCGCTTAACGCAATAACTACTTTACACCGCGTCCACGTATAGACTCAATAATATAATATATATATATATATATATATATATATATATATATATATATATAATAACTTCGTGACCTTGGTATGATATGGTAAACCTAATCAGTAGGCGATTAAAGGTCTGTATATTACTTCAAAATATATGTATTTAAAAAACTCTACATGTTTCGGCTGTATACGCCTTTTTCAAGAGAATACAAAATATGAATGACAGGATATAAATGTCAAGTAATTAAGTTGCTCAGCAACTTAATTACTTGTATATATATATATATATATAATAATTGTGGTAAGGGGTTATATACCTTTTTTAAGTTTTTTACTTAACCACAGTCTCCAAAGAAAGAATTTTGTATATATATATATAGAATAAAATAAATTAAAAGCGGGCAAGCGGTCTGTCAATTAAAAAACTCATTTATTAAGTATCCCTATATTTCGCAACAACTTTGTTGCTTCTTCCAGAGATAAAAATGTAGAGTTGAAAAAATAATAAAACTGACGTACAAGGACAATAAAATTGATTAGATTTAAAACATTTTTATCTCCGGAAAAGCAACAAAGTTGTTGCGAAATATAGGGATACTTAATAAATGAGTTTTTTAATTTACAGACCGCTTGCCCGCTTTTAATTTATTTTATTCAATATATTACGGTTGATAATTTCGTTTAAATTATATATATATATATATATATATATATATATATATATATATATATATATATGTATATATATATATATATATATATATATATATATATATATGTGTGTGTATATATACATTTGCCATTAAAAGTTTGGAAACGTTATTGATTTATAATGATTAAAAAATAAACATTTGACTAATAATAATATGTTCAATATTTCTGTTATTCTTTTCAATTTAATCACAGCCTACAAATAATCTTAAATTAAAAAAGTTTTTAAAAAATAATTCGAGACTGAATGCTTGTTATACTAATTTTGTATACATTACTTCACAATAAACTAACAACTAACACACGATTGATGTTACGATAATCAATAATTCTATCAAAATATCAAGATTATGAAAAAATAAATAAACGTTTTCAAAGAAATAAGTTCTATATGTTCTCGGTTAACAGCCTTATAACGTGCCTTCAAAAAACTTTCCTCATTAGAGACAGCCTGGCTTTTCTTTAATCGACAGTGCACGGAATCTGTCAAAAACGTATAATTTTGATAGTTTGGTAATGTAATGTTTCATCAAATGTGTGTAATAATTAGCAACTTAGTTTTTGAAAAACTACTTATTACCATAGTTAAGATTAAAAGAAAATAATACTAAAGCAGATGTTGGAAATGTTGACCATTATTTTGAAGACAAAGTTGAACTCTACACTTCATGCTTTCAAAGTCATTTAATAGGATTTCTTGAGTTATGTCACCATAAGAATTTACTATAGCATTATGAAGCTCTTCGATTGTGTGATATCTGGTCTTGACAATGGTATTCTTTAAATATGGAAAAATAAAATAGTCTAAAATTGTCAAATCTGGAGATCTTGGAGGAAAATTAATAATTCTGGTATCGAAAAGTTCTTGTAAAAAAACTATCGTTCCTCGAGATTTGTGCCCCTGTGCATTATCTTGCTGGAAATATCCTTCTGTAAGTTCATCATGAAGTTCATTAATAAAACGGCTCTAATAATTAATTTCGGTATTCTTCAGCAGTTATGGTTTAGTCCCAATACTTCGTCTTCTTGAAGCTGCTAGCCAGACGTCTACTTTTTGTGGATGTAGTATAGTTTCTACAAATTCATGTGGGTTTTTTGGCACATCAAATTCTCATATTTTGATTGTTTAAATATCCTGAAAGATGGAACATAGTCTCATCCGAAAAGAAGCATTTGTCGACAATGTCATTATTATTTATGTTATTCAAAAACTATAGACAATACTGTGTTTTGTAACAAAATCTACCTGTTTGAGGTCTGAAACTGCTTGAATTTTATACGGAAGCAACTTTGAACCCTTTTTTAAAATAATATGACATGTTATGACAATTTGCAAATGTGGTTTTCGAGAAATTGAAAATTTATAGATCTGTTTCCATTTAACAAAAATCTCTTAGTCATAATTTTCATAGAAATATTGTCGGCCGAGAACATATGGGGCTTACTTCGTATGTATCAAGCAGAATATCAGTCATACACTTTATATACAGTGTGGTCATAAAGTTTGGAACCTAGCTTATAACCGCATTATTTTAAATTTTTAGGAAAAACGCTCGGACAGGTAAATTTTCTTTTTTAAAACGCCAACTTTTGACAAACAATTTTTTTTCTATGACGTCATTGGTTTTCGACGTTATCAACACTTTCTTTAAATGGCAACCATATTATTTTTTTCTCGTTTTTGGTAGATCTTTATATCCACCAAATAGTGATATAAAACAATTGGTATGTTGCATCACAATTTTCTTGAAAAAATAAAAAATTTAATTTTTGTACAAAATTAAAATTAAATTAAAAAAAATACATCTGAACTTAAATTTATTGTAACAGTTAACGTAAATTTTCAGAATGGACCCCCACCAACCAACTGACACTGTCCCAGCCGAGTGTAAACACTTCGTATACTCGCCTCAATTATGTCTGGGGCTATTTGTTAAGTTCTACGCGAATTCGTTCTTTTAAATCTTCTAAATTGTTCGGTTTGTTAAAATAAACTTTCGATTTCAAATAACCCCACAAAAAAAAGTCTAACGGAGTCAGGTCAGGAGAACGAGGTGGCCATTCTATGGTGCTTCTCCGTCCAATCCATTTATTGGGAAATATTTCGTCTAGATAGTGTCGAACCTCTACACCATAATGGGGAGGCGCCCCATCTTGTTGAAACCAAATATTTGGATGGGGTACATCACCATCCTCGTGATTTGGGAAAATAACAGCGAGCGCTGGAACCAGTTCAAATCTTAAAAATTCTAAATATTGCACAGCAGTCAAATTTCCTTAAAAAAAATATGGTCCTAAAATGCGTCGTCCAATCATTCTAACCCATACGTTAACTTTTCCTCTGCGCTGAGTATGACACTCTTGAGTCCAATGCGGATTGTTCTGCGACCAATATCTGCAATTGTGGCGGTGAACAGATCCATTTAGGCAGAACCTTCATCTGAGAAGACGATGTTTTCCAAGAAATTTGGATTTTGGTCACAACGTAACATTACGTCTTCACAGAACTGCAGTCGACGATCTTCGTCATCCTAATGTAATTCCTGTACAAGTTGAACTTTGTAAGGACGATAGTGTTCTTTTTTAAATAAGTTGACGACAAATGAGTGAGCCACCTGATTGGCTAACGCAAGTTCTCTGGTGGAAACATAATGCCTTTCTTCTGCTTCTAGAAGCACATTTCACATCTTCCCCTACTTGAGGTATACCTTGCCGTGGTCGATCTTTTACGGATCCAGTTTCGGTAAACTTTCCAACGAGTTTTGTCACCGGAGACCTGGTAATTGGAGGTCTATCAGGGTGTTCATGGTTAAACAAATAGCATGCTTCTGCATGCGTTCTATGTCTGTCCCCATACCCAACCATAATGAAAATTTCGATTCTTTCTCGCTCAGATAAATGTGCCATTTTTTATATTAGCGAAAATGAACAATTTTTACGCAATATCTCAAAAATTTAACGTCAAAAATAGAAGTAAATAATTCAACAACGTTGTCGCCATAGAAACAATTTCAAACTAAAATTTTTGTACATAAATTGTATAAAAAGAAGCAAGAATGTCATAAAGAAATATCTTGCAAAAAAGTGCGTGTTTTTGTTTTTGTAAATTTTTGCATAGTAACATGAGTACATGTGCTTTTGACGATCCGGTTTGTTCTAGAAGAATATTTAAGGCCTCACACAAGACAGAAGTGTGAAAAAAACTTACTTACATATTTCAGTAAATTTTGTAAGCTTAATTAGTTTTTGAAATCTTCAATTTTTGGGCGATAACTTTAATTAAGAAATGGTCTGCCACATCATGTCAATTTTTTAAAGAAATTAAACTTCTTTGGCCCTTTTTTGTGAAACTATTTAATGTTAAATAAGATTTTTTAATAAGTAATTGACCGATTGATAAGACGAATTTCTTTTGACCTGGAGCGAATAACGCAGATTACTATTGATCGCAAAGCATTTACACTCGTATGGGACAGTGTCAGTTGGTTGGTGGGGTCCATTTTGAAAATTTACGTTAACTGTTACAATAAATTTAAGTTCAGATTTATTTTTTTAAATTTAATTTTAATTTTGTACAAAAATAAAATTTTCGTATTTTTTTCTAAATTTATATCATTTATGCAAAAAAATTGTGATGCAACATACAAATGGTTTTATATCACTATTTGGTGGATATAAAGATCTACCAAAAACGAGAAAAAATAATATGGTTGCCATTTAAAGAAAGTGTTGATAACATCATCACTCGAAAACCAATGACGTCATAGAAAAAAATTGTATGTCAAAAGATGGCGTTTTAAAAAAGAAAATTTACCTGTGCGAGCGTTTTTCCTAAAAATGTAAAATAATGCGGTTATAAGCTTGGTTCCAAACTTTATGACCACATACGTATCTCCACCTTTTTCCATGCTAGATTCATTGCTAAAATGCGAAGAATTACAAGGCGAATTCCTAGTTTGTTTCACAAATAATGCATTTATGACCATTTTTAAGAATTATTAACTCGTTTTCAAACTTTTTAACGGTATTGCAAATTAGATGTATGTAGTGTGGAACAAATATAAAATTGAACCTTAGTATCTTAGCATAGTGTTATCAAGTGTATTTCTAAGAAGTATGTCAAGATTCCATTTTCATTTAAAAATTGAAAGCAGAAAAGCGAATTAAGGAAAGCTAGATTACTTACAGATAACATTCTAATAAGTTCTTTTGGTACTGGCGTTGGCAATTCCTCAAACGATTTTGGTGGTTCCTATGATAAGAAAGTAATCATACTTGGTGTTAAAAATTACTTAAATATTAAAATATTATAGAAAACAAATTCACCAAATATAAACTCTAGCATGCGGGAGCTTTAAAGAGAATTTTAAAATGTATTATTTCTGTAGGACAGTTTTTCACCCACCCGTCAAATCATCCTCATTATACCTGAAGAATAATGTGGATGTGATAACACTTCCTAGCCTAGTTTCGACAACTTTCTTTGAGTTGTTATAAAAGCGAGTAATCTAGCCTTATCGAGCTGAAAAGTAACTCTTTTCCTATTGAATAAAGAGGAACATCTCCCTTGGTTTTCAAAGTCGTCAGTTTTTAACAATGGCGATCAGAATTAGGTCACAATAAAATGGGCCTTTTTTAATTTATCAAATGTACAGCATTCCCTTCCTTGAAATTGTTGGAGCTGATTGTTTTGGTTTTAAGTACGTTTTATTTTTTGATAGGATTACTGTAGTGAATTCCATTTTCATCTTAAGTAATTAAGCGATCCAAAAAGGATCATTTTCATTTCGTACAAGTTTTTAAGGTTAGTGTAGTATTCAAGACCACTTACATTTATAATGTCCATTCCAAACATGTCACATTTACAAACGGAACAAGGAGTGTCTCAAGTAAATTTCATTAAGATATTATTTTATCTTTTTGATTTAATAAAACCGCACGCATTGATGGTTGAATTATGAATTTTGTGTAACAGTATTTTCAAGGGTGACAGGAGTGAAACATTAGACGAGTTGATATTTAAACGACATTGAAGAAGCCTTGCCGACATGGCTTGGAAGCCTCAGGACTATTCGCTTAATGGTCCGTCTCCATCCTTCTCTGTTCTGAAGAAACAATTATAAAGGAAACGTTCTATTATCACGGTAAATGGTGAAGTTCTCTGTGCAACTGCATTTGTCATTAGGACACACGGTATATGAATTAAGTTGCTTAGGACTTGTAAATTGCTTTTTTTTGTCTGCGCAGATAACCAGTTACCTCTTTAGTCAATAAGAATCTCCAGTAATAAAATCTCTAGAATAAATACTTTCTATTTAACTCTAAACAAGAAATTAATTAACTTTTCTTCATTGACACATGATATGATCCCCTAAAAGTCTTGTCGAAACATTAACCTTTTGCTGATATTGCGTTTGTTTACTTTACATAAATATTTTAAATACCTGCCCTTTTGAGGAGTTTAATAGACAGAACCATCTTAAGCTGCATTCAGTTATTCTGTAGAAATATCTAAGAATATTTTGTGTGAATTTTAATAATATATACATTGGATAATATCACATGTTTGAGAAATATTTCCTGGAGGAATCACTTGATGTTATAAAATGTAATTTAAAGTTAATTAACGCTTTCCTGGATTCGCCAAAATGTACATATAAAATTATATAATAATAGGAGTTCGTTGTAACTGAACGAGTTAGTTCCAGGATAGATTGGTATATAAGATCTCCAACGTAATTGTGTGAGTAGTGGGGATAGAAACACGTTCTAACCTGCAAACGGTAATTTCGAATATCTCGTGTTAGCATGCTAAGTTTTAAATATCATGAATTTATCATGAGTTCGATTTCTAAGATGCGTTCCAAGCAACATGATAGAATTTTTAACGCCAGAATTTTGCGTTGGCATCCAGGGTTTATAATTATGGTCCCGGAAACAAGCGGTAGTCAATGGAATATTATCCTGATTCTTCCATCGAATATCTCCCGATTAATCAACGATTGATTCAATAACATACTACAAAACCTTACGATTAGTAAGGAATCGTATCCGTAGAGTAAGGCCGAAGAAAAGAACGAATTTTTTCTTGCACCACGGCAACGCCGGACTGCATCGCAGCAACGACACGATAAAGACAGCGACGAACCTGAAATTCTCAGTTATTTCACAGCTTTCATAAAGTCATGATTTGGCACTTTCAGATGTCTGGTTGTTTCCAATGTTAAAGGAGGTATTGAAAGGTCAACATTCTTCATTAGATATTGAAGTTCGAGCTGCTGTTTGCCATTGGATCAACAGTAAACAAGAAAGTTTATTCATGAACGAACTGAAGAAATAAATTCAACGTTTGGAGAAATATATTGAGAGCTAAATGGTGATTATGTGAAAATATAATTATGTATAGCAAACGCCAATTAAGTTGGCGCGAGGAGGGGTAAGTTCGCGCAGGATTAAAAGTAGTGTGGAGATTTGTATTTGGTTTTACATCAAATGTCAGATAATTCTAACCTCTGAGCGTGTATCACTTTATGATCCCCTAGCAAAGACGTTATGTTCTGTCAAACGTCAATGACAAATGTATTCTGACAATTACGTGAGTAGTAGGGGTGGACGTTTTTAAAAACGGCTTCTGCGCACCCCCTCCTCGCGCCAACTTAATTGGCACTTGCTATACATTGGTAGCACACTAAATTTACTTCATTTAGAGACTGATTTCATTATTGTTGTCTTTTATTATTCTTATTTCAGAGTTGGAGACCTTATATATCAACCTTCCCTCGTATTTATAAAAATATATTAGTAGTAAATGCAATCGAAAAGATTTCAATCATCTTATTTATAGTGTTAACTTACTGTTTTAGTTTCAGTTTGGACCTCTTCAATCTCTTCCATTGGGTCGCGTTTTATCTAGTTATTCAAAATAAAATGCCAAAGGTTACATTTTACAGATAGTAATCTTCATCGGTATTAACACTTACGAAAATGTGTAGTTTTTCAACATACGACTTTCGCTGAGCTTTGGTTTCATTCTACAAGTAATGTAATCATTAATATTGTACAATAAGAAATAAAATGTTTGTATATTAGACCAAAACTTACATTAATATCATTAATAGTTGCTTTTTGTGATTGTTTTGGAACCTACAAATAGGGGAGAAACTAAAGAATTCTGTTTTTAATCTCATATAAATAAGCATACCCTACGAGTTTCAATTTTAACGTACAGCTAATGATTTAAAACTTTGAACTTAAAAATTTATACAATGGCGCCACATCAAATGAATGTATCGTGAAATTAAGCTTAATTAACTAGCCGATGTACAAACTCAACGCGAGGTCTGCTGGGAAAATTTCTGGAATCTAGTAGTTTATGTGATGTTCGTTTTTTCCACATTGTACTACAGTGCATTAATTTTTTTTAGTTTTCCTTAAAAATTGAACTTTCCGGTGAAAATTATCGAGCGATAATTTCTAAAATGTAGAAAGTTACTTAGATTGTAATATAATATTGTGAATAATAATAATAATATTATGTTAGAAAGTTCTACTGAAGATGGCAACTTAGTTGCTGAAATACGCATTTAGAAGTTTATTCATTTATTGTGGTTAGAGATTTTTCTTGTTTCTGTCTGTTTCAGATTTCAGGCCATAGTCTCCACCAATTTGGATCACCATTTCCAATATGATTTAACGCTGTAGAGATGCATCGATGGACTTTATTTCGCTGGTGAAGATAAACGTTTCTGCTGTTTTAACAAAACAAAAAGATGCCCGTTGTTAAAATTCACTTGAGGCACTGTTTGTTGAATTTGTAAATGTGGTGTATTTGAAGTAAACATTATGAACGTAAGTAGTCTTGAAACTTATACGAAATGAAAATTATTGTTTTTTGAATCGTTTAATTACAGAAAACGAAAAATGGATTCGCTACAGTAAGCCTATAAGAAACAGAATGTACTTAAAACCCGAACGATCAGCTCCAACATATATATATTATCAATACCTTATTTACCGTTAGGTGTTAAGGTTGAATACAAAAATCAAACAATTCCTTAAAGTTACAGTACATTAAATCAGTAAGTGCAGCCTATCAGAATCTATCATTATTATTTTATTCTAATTTCGTTCCGTATATCATCCTTGCCCATTCTTTCTTGTTGATTGCCATTCTTTTCGCCTCTCTCCCTGACATTCCCTTGGCTCTCAATATGTCTTCCACTTGGCTGTCCCACGAATTCCTAGGTCTACCTCTTGGTCTTCTCTGATATCTTCTTGCTTGCCATACTTTTCTTATTGTTCTCTCCTCTCCCATTCTTGTCAAGTGTCCAAACCATCTTAATTGATTTCGTTGTATATCTTCCTTCAGCGTCCGTACTTTAAGTTCTTCCCTTGTTTTGCTATTTCTTACTCTGTCTCTCTTAGTAATTCCCATTATTACTCTTAAAAACCTCATCTCCATTGCTTGTATTTTGTTTTCCATTCGTTTCGTCAATGTCCAACTTTCGCTTCCGTATATCAATACGGGCTTAAACATAGTTTTGTAAACTGAGGACTCCTTGACACTTCTCTTCGTCTCAGGAACGAATTGTTCAAGTAGTAATAAAGTGCTGATACTGCATCTAACCTGTCATTCAGTTCTGCCTCCATGGTTCCTGTTTTGTGTGTTTTCACCCTTAGGTATTTAAATGTTTCTACTTGTTCTATTTTAGTGTCGTCAAGTTTTATTTGTAATTCATCATCTTTTTTCCCTATTACCATAACTTTGGTTTTCTCTGCGTTTATTTTTAAATTCTTCTTTCGCAACGCCTCTGCCCATATATCTAGATTACGCTGAAGGTTGAGCTTATTTTTCGCATAAATCACCAAATCATCTGCAAACATGCTCTCTGCTATTTCTACCGGTTCCATGTTGTAGTATCCCACCTTCATTTTCTCAACTTTCATTTTCGCTTCTTTTGTTACATCATCCATTATTATATTAAATAATACTGGGCTAAGGTTGCCTCCTTGTCTTAATCCCTCCGTCGTTACAAATTCTTCAGATCTTGTGTTCCTGGTTCTAACGTAATTTCTTGTGTTCTTATATACAGCTTTAATACAGTTTATTAATTTTTGCCCGACTTCTCTCCTTCTTAGACTGTTCCAAACTAGTTCCCTTGGCACGCTGTCAAAGGCATTCTTGAGGTCTATAAAGGCCACATATATATTGTCATTGGTACATTTCTCTATTAATTGTTTCAGTGTGAATATGTGGTCCTGAACTCCTCTTCCCTTTCTGAAACCACTTTGTGAATCTTCTAACTGTCTTTCCACTGTTCTTTCTAGTCTTTTGGTCGGTATCCATTCATAGAGTTTGGCCAGCGTGCAAAGCAAAGTAATACCCCTGTAATTAGCGCAGTCCCGTTTATTCCCTTTCTTGAATATCGGTATCAATATTCCTATCTCCCAGTCATGTGGTATTTGTTCCTCTCTCCATACTTTGTTTAGTAGCTTTACCATTATTTCCACAGCTTTCGGTCCTAGGTTCATTATCATCTCCGTACATATTCCATCGTGCCCTGCCGCCTTGCCCCTTTTTAATCTTCTCACGGCTTCCGACACTTCTTCGATTGTTATCTCTACGTCTTGTTCGTTATTTTCGTTAATATTCTCTTGTTCTTCTTTAGTTCCTATGTCATTGTTCTTTTCTATCATTAAGAGTTCTTCGAAATACTCCTTCCACCTCTTTATAATGTCCTCATCTTCATCTAGTATTTTCCCTTGTTTATTTTTAATAAGATTCGGCTTATATGTTCTTCCGTGTCGAAGGGTTTTTAGAACTCTATAAAACAACTTTAGGTTTCCGGAATGGTCTCTCTCCATCTTGGCTCCAAATTCTTCCCATGATTCCTGTTTCGCTGCTTTTACCATGGTTTTAACTTTATTTCTCTGCTCTTTGTAACTGTCGTATTTTTATCAGCTCCAACAATTGCTAAATTAGATTTTCATCCGATGACAAGAATGCTGGGTGTTCGATGAAATAAAAAAGATCTATTATATTGTGAGATAATTATGGTAGGCATCGCTAAAAACTGATAAGCTTGAATGTAGGAATAAGAAAAACGTTCATCTTTATTCAACAAGAAAAGAGTTGCTTTACAGCGCGGCGATAAGGCTAAATCACACGCTTCTATGACAACTTCAAAATCGTTGTCACAACTTAGTTAGAAGTGTTATCACATCCTCCATATTCTTCAGATATATGAGCGTAATGTGACGGGAGAGTAACTTTTCAAATCTTGGCAACACTGTCGCCATAATGAGTATACTACCATTATAAACTGTGTGTTGTTCTTATGTTATTTTGTTAATTTTTTAATCCAATTTTTAAATTATATTATTTACAAATATATCGAATGTTCAAAAATGTTCAAAATATACTACCATTATAAACTGTGTGTTGTTCTTATGTTATTTTGTTAATTTTTTAATCCAATTTTTAAATTATATTATTTACAAATATATCGAATGTTCAAAAATCTGTTAGAAATTTTGTGCCATATGTAATTCATATTTTATAGAGAAAAATCTTTCTTTTGTATCGCACTGGTCATAAACTACTCCTTCTCTCATAAACCTGCGACTAAACGGTCAACTAACGTGTTCAATATTCTGTAACTTTCGAATTTCTATTACATTATTTTAATTAAGTTATTAATAATGTCATTAATTAATTAATTACTTCTATCCGAATTATTCCTTAATTAATAATTTTATTCATTATTGACTTACTTTTTCTACATGTCTAAATTATACCGACTCTGTATTAGAATTGACTTAATTTTAATAGCCATATTTAAATCACTTATTGTCTGCTTTATTTAAACCATATCGTGTGAGGTATCGTTTCAAAGTATTTTTTGCAAGGAATATTTTGATGATATTAATTTCATTACAACCTTTTAGTTCACGTCTTTAATTAGTTATTAATTCTTGAACATAGCTATTTGCAATGTGATTGGTTACTATTAAACTAGATCATAAAGCGACTCTTTTGAACCACGGGTTTTCTTTAGACAAACTCTCTCTTAGTCTTCAGCCTTCAGGAGGTAAACACCTTTCACTATAACTGCTTGTTTAAGCATATACACATGTCCGATCGCGACGTTATTCACGAGTAGCTTCTGTATTGATCGATGCAGATATTATTTTAATTATATTTACCAAGTTATTAATTTACGAAATATCTAACTTACTTTTCAGCTTGTAAATACGAATTCGTCTTCACCTGTATATACAACTTGCATTTGATTACTTTAATACATTTCAAAGCTTAATTTCTAATGTCAATATAAATAAAACTTTAAGGACAACGTTGTTGTATTTTCCTTTATCTAATAAGTTGTAATTAATAAATACAATAAGATCATTTATATTTACCCTCTAGCAAGCCATGAAATTATTTCTTGAAAATATCGTGTTGGTAGTGACAAATAAAGTACATCTGTCATTATGTGTATGTTCTGATAAATAAAACTCATCTGTCATTAATGTACTTATTAAATGACACTTAAAAATGTTTACAATAAATCATAAAGTTTTTTTGATCGAATCATACTTTAGGA
Source organism: Melolontha melolontha (assembly GCA_935421215.2). Lineage (NCBI taxonomy): Eukaryota > Metazoa > Arthropoda > Insecta > Coleoptera > Scarabaeidae > Melolontha > Melolontha melolontha. The sequence goes on along the minus strand of OW285243.1, from coordinate 75,025,761 downwards.
ATGGTCTAAAATTAGAAAATGGAGAATGGTCGTACTCCTTGCAGCCTTGTATAGAAGAATTTCGGGCAGAATTTCCAAATTTTCCAACAACATATGACAGTTTGCGGCAATTAATTCAAAAGTCAGTGTTTAAATTCCGTGAAACAGGGTCTGTGTCTCGAAAACCAGGTGCTGGTAGACCACTAAAGCGTACAGTTGAAAATATAGCAGATGTTGAGGGACGAATAAATCAATCACCTAAGAAATCGATTCGTAAGCTTTCACAACAAACACAACTGTCATATGGGACCTGCCAGAGAATCCTTAAAAAAGACTTACAAAAATTTCCATACAAATTTCATTGCGTGCAAGAGCTTTTACCAATCGATCATGTAACCAGAGTTAATTACTGTTAGTGGTTCTTAGGTACGATTAATAACGATGACGTTCTTGACAAATCCTTCTGGTCCGATGAAGCATGGTTTCATTTATCAGGATATATAAATAAACAAACAATGCGCATCTGGTCTAGTGAAAATCCACATGAAATTCTTGAAACACCCTTGCATTCACAAAAAATAGGCGTTTGGCTTGCTGTTTCTCGTAGACGGATTATTGGTAAAATATTCTTTAATAGTACGATAAATGCAGAACGATATCGTAATAATTTATTGCTACCATTTATAAATCAATTACATGATGATGAGCTCCGCGAGGGATATTTCCAGCAAGATAATGCAACAGCCCATAAGACAAGAGAAACGATGGAATTATTGCATGAATTCTTTGATAATCGAATAGTAGACTTTCCACCACGATCTCCGAGTTTAACAATTATGGACTATTTCATTTATCCACATCTAAAAAATAGAGTATTTACGAATCGTCCACATACAATTGAAGAACTTACTAATGCTATCCGAAATGTCTGTGAGGAAATTACACCACATAATTTAAGGAATGCCTTCAATAATATGAGACGAAGAGTTGCGCTATGCATAGAAAATGAAGGAGCTCACTTTGAACATTTATTGTAGCTGTTTTTATTATTAAACTTTTTATTTTTTCAACTGAAACGTTTGTATGTAATTATTTGTCAAAATGACAAAACCCAATCTGTCATCAGTATAAAATAACCTATATCACACACACGCTGCAAAATAAGTTAACTTAAATTATGGTACCAACTTAAGTTTAAAAAAGAAAAATGTCATTGCCTTCTAGAGGGTAGAAATATATGATCATATGGTATTTACTTTAGTATACTATAGACGACCTGAACCTTTAATGTTCAATATCACGTTTCATGTTACACATTAAATCATTTTCATTATTGTTATGACGCTAAAACTAGTCCGAAACAAACCAACCAGTGGCATAACACTGAGTGTCATCCTATTGGCGATTTGGTGAGGAACATATCTTCAAAGGTTGTACCTTAGACAAAGATGTTACACTTAATACTATTTTTCAGATGGTTCTACTGGAGATAGCAACTTAGTTGCTAGTAGTATGTATTTAGAGTTTATTGATTTATATTGTGGTTAGGGATTTTTCTTGTTTCTGTCTGTTTCAGATTTTTATTGTATTTTTGCTTCGTTTCCAGAAATATTACCAGCAACTTTTATACTATAGAAGACTCCATCGATTATTAATAATTATTACAGAATATATCCGATAATTGCTAGAGAGATATAAGTTATTTAAGACTATTGATTTAATGTTTTAGGAACCGAATATTATTTATAGCAAGTACTACAATTCCATAAAATACAATTCCTTAAATTTTACGAGCGGAAAACGAGCTTATTATTCTAATACTTACACTTTCAGTGCTGATTTCATTCATGCAGTTTGCCCTCTCATTCTGTAACTGGTTTTAGAAAATTTGAGTGAAATCTGTATGATAAAATATATGCTAATTAAGCCTAGCACTTACGAAAAGTTCTATCTCTTCCGTAAAAGCCTTTTCAGGTACTTCGGTTTTGATCTCTCTCTGCGGTATATTTAACTTTAGCATTTGAAATTCAATTTTACTAATATAACTTACATTATTATCAAATCCAGATGGTGGTTGGTCTTCCTTTGGAACCTACAAATATTTATTAAATGATAAATATTACGTTCCATTAGATCATTAGAAGCGAACTTGTTAAGGGGAAAAGTCAGTAAATTGATCACAAATGGATATAAATAAAAGAATATTCACTAAGACATTTCTTCCCCTTTTTTTCATTTTTTTCATTTTTACAAGCGACCTTATTAAAACTGCCTAAAAGTTTTTGCAGAACTTGCATCGCCATGGTTAGATTTTAACAAAACACGCAGGTAAAAGTCGTTAGGAATTAAATCGAGTTCATGAATTCTTTCCTACTGTATGGCGCCTGGAATTATCATGATTATCAGTTATATTTTCTTCGAAATACAGCTTGAAGTAGAATACTGAATTTACATTCTCGTCTTTTTTCTGATAAAACGATTAGCAGTACCTACTGTGTGAAAATTCCAGAATTGGTCACTATGTTTTCTATTGAGGACAGAACCTTCAATCTCTATCTATTTATCCATCACTTTAAAACAAGATTACGATGTCACCTGATGACACTTTCAGAAAATGTTAACTACTATTTTAAGATATTCCACATCAATTTGTGATCTATGTACTGGCTATTCTTCAATAGTAATAATTGAAACTAACAGTTAAGTTGGTTAAAATATAGGAAAATATTAAAGAACACTTACGGAAACTTGCACTCCTTTATCATGCATTTCATAAGGTTTTCTATCTTCGTTCTAAATTTGATAAAATAAGAGATTATGACTACGCTGCAATTCATAGACATAACAAACTTACGAAATTTAACAAATATTCCTGTTGATTTTGTAGTAGATGACGTGTGTGTTTGATCTATTAGCATAAATACAATCACATTATAAGCTAGCGAATATCGAGAAAATCAAAGCAAGCGAAATGAAAACGTTAGCAGCAATAAAAGATTAAGATTGAGCGACAAGGTGCGATAAAAATGCAATAAGAAAAAGGTTAGGCTATTTCTGTTAAAAAGAGAGGTAAACATTCTGTAAGATTTTTTGGTCACATGTGCGGAATGTTTATTGCGAGATATAATAACGAGAAAATGATTTTTCTTTATTAGAGTCCGGCTTTTAAATATCCGGGCGGCAATACGAGCTTCCACCTCTAATTCATCAGTAATTCTCTTTACCAACTAATTATATTGTTCTATCAGTATTTGTCAGTAACGCACACAAATTTAAAGAACAAAAATTATATGTAAATAATTCCATAGAAATAATTAAAAATCAGGTATGTATCTGATCGGACACGCCGTGGACATACCATGGACATAAAGCTTTTTGTTTATTGACGATTGTATTTTATTATAAACATAATCATTTTACTTTTAAAAGAAGTTTAACATTCAAAGTATTTAATCCTAATCATGTTTTAATTAATGCGGCGTAGATTTATCGACATATTCGACGAAAAGATTATTATTGATATCCACAAAAAAAAACATCGCTATATGTGGGACCGAGTATATTTTGGTAAGAAAATAACCACATTAACTCTCTGTGAATAGGAACTTATGTTAAAAGTACCTATCATGCGCAATCTTTTTTTGCAGATTAATGAACTTTAATTTCAACTGTATTTCGGTAAATATAGAATAAACAAAGATTTAACCGACTATAATTACATTTTGGCCCTAAAAATTTCGAAATTATTGACAAATTACAAAGAAATTTCTTTTTTGATTTTCAGATAGACATTTATACATAATATTCGGATTCGCATAGCTTGGGCGCTACTCAGCGGTAACCCTATCGAATACGAGGGATGCCTTTTATATTTCGAGAATAGAGAATAGAAACAAAAATTAATCATCGTACATGGCTTTATTGTTTTTCAAAATATTCTCCATTAAAATCAACACATTTTTGCATGCGCTTGAACCAATTTTCGAAGCATTTTTTCCACTCCGATTAAGGTACCTCCAAAACATGCATTTTCAAAGCATCAACCGCTTCTTCAAGCGTCTACAAACGTTGACCTCGTAATTTATTTTTGATTTGAGGGAATACAAAGAAGTCACTGGATGTCTAATCAGGGCTGTACGGTGGAAGACTCAATTACACTTTTTCGGTTATCAAAAACTCTCTTGTTCGAGCTGATGTGTGAGATATCGCAACTTGTCTTGGTGTAGAATGATCCGTGTTCGACTGTTGGCTAGCAAATGCTTGTTCATCTGTTCATCTGATGTTACACTAATGGTACAGTTGCCACATATCCGGAATTTCCTAAGAAACAAGCAACCATTTGCTTCGAAATGCTTCGTGTGTGAACCACGTTTGTTGGATTTGACTCATCTTGAAAAACTAATACAGTCAACTGTTGTCTACTTTCGGGTTCCTACGCGTAGATTCATGATTCGTCACCTGTTACGATGTCATAGACGTGTTTTGAAGCACCCTGATTGTATTTTTTAGCATTTCTTTCGTCCAATCGATATGAGCCTTTCATGAGCGATTGTCAAATGATGTGAGATCCAAATTTAATGTATGCTGGTCCCACTAATGCCCAAGGATACCCCTATATCACGATAAGTCACATGACATTCTTGCAATATCAGTTCACGCACAGCACACATGTTTTTCGGAACAACCGATTTTGGACGACCTTCACGAAATTCGTCAGTGAGCGAAGCACGACCACGATTAAATTCAGTATGCCACTCTAGTTTTTTATGGTAATTCATTGCCAAAAGTCGAATTAAGTTCATTGATGCATTGCTGTTGTTGATAATCCACGTTGAAAGTTGTTAAAAATAATCGCACGGATGTTCTCGAGTTAATTCCATCTTTAGGACGAGATGAATTTTTTAAGTCACTGTAAACAACACAAATAACACCTGTACGTCAAAACGTTATGAGTAGAGACCGGACACGTCGGGTTGAAATGACGTCGTCGTTACGACGGACGATATAAATAGTCCACAACATCTGTAAGTACATCACGCAGTTATTGTTTGCACTATTGATCTGGCTAGCGTGGACATCTGTTTTCATCGAGAATTGCGACGTTTTTTGTTGGATATTTACAGTTAAATTTCTCTTTTCATGGGCGTAGATAGAAGCGTGTGGGGTTTTAATAACTTAGTCTATTTAGATTACATTTCGTAAGATAAATAAAGTGCTGTGAGTTAGTTTCTTGTTTTCATAGTTTTACCTGTTAATAACAAAAAAACATCGTAATTATTGTGGTAGATCCCGTTTAATATCGTTTGATTGAATCTACTTCTCCCAATTATTTCGACGTAAGTGTGCATTGAATTTCGTTCAGTTTCAATAACTTACGCATACATTTTTAGTTTTCGTTTATTTAGATCTAGAGCATTGTTTAAGTTACTTTTTCAAATATAATATGGAAGAACGTCGAGAACGGCATCGTAAAACAATGGGGAAGTTGGATTGACGGTCATACTGATTGTATGTCCATTGTCAGTGATTCCGAAATTTATTGCAAAATCTGTAAAATATTGTTAAAATATTCCAAGAAATCGCATGTATAACGCCACTTAGCATCGCAAACACATGCACAGAAATTGAAACCGTTGGAATCTGACAATTTTAACGAACTGTGAAACTTTTATGGCGGCTAATATTCCGTTAAATATACTTAACAATCCTACTTTAAAAATATTTCTCCAAAAATATACTGGTGAATCCACTTTACGTAAATATTATGTTTCTAAGTGCTACATGACAGCAATAGAACGCATTAGAAGCCATCTTTCAAATCAGTACCCCTGGATAAGTGCCGACGAAACTGTCGATATTTATATTAGGACGCTGTTGTCGCTGGTGTACTACATCCAACTATTCCATATAACGCATATGTAATAGCAACAAAAGTTATAAATACAGTTGATGCGAAAACAGTTGCAAGAATCATTAACGAGAATATTGAAAATATACTTCATTCGGACGACAGGTACAAAGAAAAAGTACTTTTATTTGTAAGTGACAGTGCTACATTTATGTTAAAAATAGGCAGACTATTAAAGAAAACATATCCTAATATGCTGCATATTACTTGTGTAGCACATGCTCTCTACAGAATCTATGAATATATCAAAGACACCTTTCCAGAAGTTGATAGACTTGTATCCGCTTTTAAAAAAGTTTTCAGAAAAGCACCATTGAGAGTAGCTCTTTACAGGGAAAAACTGCCATCTTTGTCACTGCCTCCGTCTCCAGTAATAACTAGATGGGGGACATGGTTGGAAGATACTAGTTTCTATGCAGAGAATTTCGATAGTTTACAAAATTTCGTTGCATGTTTAAATGACGATGCTCGGAGTATTTCCGAGTGCAAGGAACTAACACAAATTCCACATTTAAAAAATCAGTTGTTTTCTTCAGGAACACTTTAGAAATTTGCCAAAACTAATGACTTATTTTGAAAATCGAAATCTCAAATTAAATGATGGTTTAACGACATTAGATGTGTAATAATTTCAAAAGTATTCCAAGTGGCTTCGGATGTGGCCTTCGGCAAAAGTTAGACTCAGTGTTTAATAGAAATCCAGATTTAATAACATTGCGGCAATTGTGTATGGGGGCAATGCCACAACATCTAACTGCAAAATACGCGGAAATAAAAGAATATTTCCAGTATACACCTATAACCAGTTACGATGTAGAAAGGACGTCTTCTATTTACAAGGATGTATTTCATTCAAAGGCAACAAATTTTACAGAACCTTGAGAAGGTATTGCTAGTAAACATTAATACTCCTTTATTCAACTTGAATTACAAAATGAACATATAAAAATGTATTTCGTATTTTGTGGCCGTATATATAGCCGTTTTATTATTATAAGTATAATTATATAAATAAAATTAAAAACTTTAAAAATACAAATGTTCAATAGTATGCTCGTGGGCGATGAGTCTTCAATTTCTCGTGTCCGGTCTGTAGTTATCAGTATGTATTCTGTCATAAATGTCGAATTTTATGATAGAGACATGGTTGTCAGATGGCAGCACCAGGATCGTCTATTCTCGAAACATAAAAGGCATTCCTCGTAGAAGAAAGTTGAGAGCAAGAACAAAGGAATATTAATAATAATAATAAAGTGAACTGTTGTTATTAATTATCGAAATGAAGTATTAGCATGTGTCCCTTCAATCAATTAGTTATAGTTGACTTAGTTTGTCAGTTTATTGTAAACAATCGTTTTTACTTGCCTTTACTTATGCCCAAATTTAATGAATTATTGGTGATTGTTATAGTTCTTGTTCTCTAATTGGGTTTGCCTTTTTGGAAATAAATATGTATACATATTACTATTAAAAAGCATTGACAACACTGAATGATACATTTACACCAACAATAATAATTAAAAGTAGCATCAAGGAAGGGTAAAAACATTTACATTCAAAATGTAATATGTTTCTTAAGGAAAACCCTAAAAGAAATTATAGCATACAATAAATATATTGCAAGCTCAATAAAGACAAGAAAATTTAACCAGACGTGAAATGTCTAAATTAAATTTAACTTTACAAAATTTTAATTAAACCACACGGAAATCTTATTCTAGTATAATATTCACTTATTATGGCAAAGAATGAAGTTGCCGCCGACTCATAAGAGACTGTTCTAGTTACATAAGCTAGAAACAAACTGAATATATGCGGCATTGGAATATATGGCATTGGATAATAAAAGTTCATTATAGGAGGTGCTTCAGAAAAATTCAAAACAATTATGGTGTTTTTTGCCAGCGACCATTTTTCTTTAGAAAATTTCATAAACGAAATGTACCAGTTGATTACTATTCACACATTTTTTTAAATAAAATTCTTAATTGTTAAGAAAATCAATGTTAATTCAATCTCAAGCGTTTATAAGGTTATTTAAATGAGAGTTAGTGTAAATTTAAATTAATTGCATATGTTAATCAATAAGCCACTATCTATGTTATTGGAATATTTTATAATCACAAATTTGATAGGAATACGACGTCTTCACTTGGCATTTTTTTTGTAGAAAAAGCAGATATTAATAAATAAACTTACAGAAACTTGTACTTCTTTATCGTAAGTTTCACTAATCCGTTTTTTCTTGTTCTATAGGTAAGAGTTAGTTTAAAAAAGGTTTCTTTGATAGAAATTGTATATAACTTACTAGTTGATTCGATTCCCCAAGCAATGGCGACTTTGGTTGTGCTAACTGCAAGCTCAAAGTCTGAAACATAAAATCCTTCCCAGTTTGTACATGCTCTTGTTTAAAAGATGAATGTTCTTTAGGATATTTATTTAAAATATTTAAGCATTAGTAAATTTTACTAATAAAGCACAAATGTTAAGGTTTCAAAATTACATTGTAGACATTACATATTGCTGTGAAGTTTGACTCTAATAAGTTGGGCCACCATTATTTAAAATATAAATTAACACTCACGTATATATCTTTTTGACTCCTTGAAATTATATAAGTTTCAGGGTATTGCTTTCGGGTTCTATGTAACTAAGTCTAGCATCCAATGTAAACGTAAAGAAATAATACAACGTGTTTCCAAAAGAATTACAACTAGTTGTCCATGAATTTTTTCTAAAAATTATGATGTTTTGCATTCTTGAAATGCGGATATAGATTAAATGTTATGAAGGTTAACTACCTACCACTGTCAAAATTGATTACCGAGAGATATAGTGATGAAATTAATAACAAGTACAATTAGATTATTAATTACTGAATAAGAAAACTTTAAAGATGGGATATTAATCAAACAAGGTAACTAACTAATTTGTTGAAATTTTAATTATTATAATTTATAACAAGTGTTCAAAATGGTCACATTGTCACCATTCTGTTGAATAATGAATTAATTCTGTTGAATTAATGCAATACAACGTTTCATATTGTCAAAAAATATTCTGCAATATATTTGGTGTTATTTCATTACATTTAATTGTAATCGTATCCATCAAGTCATTTAAGTTATTCAATCTTCTCTTATACATTTCATTTTTTAGTAAATCGAAAACAGAAAAATCTAAAGGAGTAAGATCTGGTGACCGCACTGGCCAAACACCTCTGCTTATAACTCGATGTGAGAAGTAATATTCTAAAACCGCTAAAATTTCACGAGTTGTGTGTACAATTATTATTTATATTATTATTAAATTATTATAATTAAAATCTAGCTACTGCTATTTTAAAAATTTATTTTAGTTATTTCGTGTGGTGAATTTGAACAAAATCACTCAAAGTATACTCAGAGGGCGTGGTATATTCCTTCTGCATAATTTATGATAAAATTCGATAAAGAATTACATGAGACTTTAAATTTATAAGTTTATGGACAAAATTTAAGTATTCAGACTGTAATTCTCGGATATTACAAATAGATCCATATTATTATGATGGAACTCATATTTAGTACCAATTAAAACATTGTTTTACGTGCAATGATGCTTTACTGTTTGTATAAATATTATTATGTAATTGTGCATCATATTTTTTACACATATTCTATATACATATTAAAAATTATAATCAATAAATTTTTATATTTGATGCTAGGTCTTATAACAGAAAAACTTAATCCTTGAGAATATGTTTCAAGTTAATGAGTCTAAACAGATATGCAACAATATATAGATTTTATTAAATGCTTTTATTAGAGCTTATAAAAATATTTACAGTAGTGCCTCGAATATAATTTTGAAAACTTAATACTTGTATTTTATTAGTAAATATATAATCACAGATTATACAGATGTATCACTTGGCCAATTTTCATGTTAATATTGTATTTTTTATAGTCCTTGAGCAGAAGTATAACAAAATCCATGCGCTGTTTTGGAACATGCGCATTTCAGTTTATTAGACGCTGCTGATGCTCTTGTATGTTTCCGTAGAAATATAGCAAACACCAATTAAGTTGGCGCGAGGAGGGGTAAGTTCGCGCAGGATTAGAAGTAGTGGGGAGATTTATATTTGGTTTTACATCAAATGTCAGATAATTCTAACCTCTGAGCGTATATCACTTTATGATCCCCTAGCAAAGACATTATGTTCCGTCAAACGTCAATGACAAATGTATTCTGACAATTAGTTGAGTAGTGGGGGTGGACGTTTTTAAAAACGGCTTCTGCGCACGCCCTCCACGCGCCAACTTAATTGGCGATTGCTATACTTAAGTTTTCTTTTGAGTGTGAGAGTGGTTTTGGTTTTTATTATTAATTTCGGTAGTGCTTTAAATAGTGTACATATATATATATATATATATATATATACCGATAGGTCCAGCCCGCTACGGGCCATAGGCAACAATATACGTATGGAACGTAATGCGATGTGGCAACGTGTGTACGAAGCCACTCCGCGCGCGCAACATAAGTCCGATGGTCGAATGCATATAAAAATGTATGTTCAATTAAATACATTTGAATGTGTTTTCATCTTTTTGTAGCAAGTTTTTGCGAAATACATTCGACTGCCTTATTTGTTTTGGTTCTTCTATTAACTTTAAATTTTTAATATACACAACAAATTCATATAATTTGGTGAAGACAATAAATAAAATAACGATTGTTTGTATATATTATATGTTTCTTATAATAAATCTATAACTTAGTGCAAGTACAATACTTTGTTTGGTTTAATTTAATTTTTGAAAGTTCAATTGTTAAACTTTATTTTCTTGTTCCATGTCATGTTCCTTTTTCAAAATTTCTCTCTGTAATCGTACAAGTTCTAATTTACTAGCAGTCAACAAATAATTTCGAACCAAAAAAGACATTTCACAACAAATAAGTTTGTATTATATTGTACTGCGATTTCAAATATTTATACCAACTTTTGTGCAAAACTCAACTTATCTATTATGGCAGTGTTAAGTTATATTGCAATATATTCCAAATTTTATTTAAAATTAGGCACTATAGAAGTTTTAACTAGAGATTAACTAAACTTTATCCTTATTCGGGTTATTCGACGATATAATTGATGGTTAAAGTGTATTGTAGAACTGTCCCTTAAAAGTTTAAAATTGTCTGGAAATGTATTTGATGTAAATAAATTGTTTATTTTTAAAGCAAATATTCATTTTTTATACGATGTTTATAAAACTGTCATAACAGTGAATATGTAATTACAGTTATACAAAGTAGATACTCTGGTCTATTGTATGGTTTAAATTCCAGTAATAATGCTTTTTATCTTTTAGAAAACGTTATTGTTTTTTTATTACTTAAAATTACTTTTCCGTAGCAGCTAAGAATACAATAATAATAATAAACTGGACCTTATTATGTCTGAAACAAATGGGCAAATTACGTATACAGAACGAATATGCAAACGACTATATCCTCGCGCGGTTTAAGTCTTACTAAATTATTAACTGCAATTGAAGCTGCGGCGCGTAGAGGGGATACGCTGTTGCCACTCATTGTTGACTATGGCCCGTTCCGAGCTGGTCCTATCGGTATATATATATATATATATATATATATATATATATATATATATATATACATATATAATAACTTCGTGACCTTGGTATGATATGGTAAACCTAATCAGTAGGCGATTAAAGGTCTGTATATTACTTCAAAATATATGTATTTAAAAAACTCTACATGTTTTGGCTGTGTACGCCTTTATCAAGAGAATACAAAATATGAATGACAGGATATAAATGTCAAGTAATTAAGTTGCTATGGTTTAAATTATTCAGAGATACATTCTAGTAATAATAATAAATCATGCCTTAGTATTCCAAAAAATAGATAACAAGGTGTGAACATATGTGTTGTTCGCTGCTAGCAATTTGTGTCTCCTTCTGGGTAAGAACTTGTGTGTTGGTTGCTGCTGGCAGCTTGCGTCTCTCTATGGGTGTGTGGTTTTGTGTGAGAGCGTAAGTGTAGGGTTTTGTATGTCGGAGCGTTCGTGCGTGTGTTTAGTGACCGGTCGCATGAATTTAGAGAGGTCGGATAACCAGCCGTTGCGTAGGGTCGCCAACCCTTTCCCGACAACTTCTTTACAATTCCGTGCAGTACTTCGACGGCCTGACCCCCGCCCCAACGAGGCAAGGCGCAGACAGGCGAAGCGCACCCTGTACGGGGCTGCTCATCGCTAACCAAGGGAACACTCTTAGTGGCTACCTCGGTCGACGATGGTCACACTTGTGCCATCTTAACGTTTTCCGCCGAAGCGGGGGCATAGCACACACGTCGAACGTGTATGTGCTGTTAACGGCAGCCTAGCCAGGTTGCCGCCCAGGACCGGTCCTAGTGGTGTGTGCATTGCGCGGCGACGAGATAGCGCCGCGTAGCATGGTTCCTCACTCTTGCTGGAAAGGCGGAATGGCACCTGACTGCCCAACGGGCGACCCCCCTAGAGTTTTGTAGCGCATATGCTAGGCTACAACCCAGTAGAGGACCACATCAGCAAAAAACAGAAAACAGGGATAGGCAAGGAAAAGCAAGACATGAGTTATTATTACGTATGCGCCCGTGGAGCGACTTAAGATGCAAAGTTGTCGGCATTCGCTCAAAACGAGAAGGAAAACCACGAAAACCTGCTCGGACAACTAGACAGGAATCAAAACACGGAACAGTCAGCATGATAAGCAAAAGTATATGATATTTAAATGATATTTAAATAACATAAGGTATATAACAAAAAAAATATATAATATGATGGTAAATTGTAGATCGTTACAAAATTAAATTATAGTATATACTGCTTAAATTTTTTATATCATTTCTGTTGTTAATTGAATTTTTTTCCTGTTTAATACTGATCATTTCTTTAATTTGTCTTTTCACTGTGTGTTGTTCTTTATCAATTATCTGTGTGTTTTCAAAATCGAAATGGTGATCGCGTTGTAGTTTGTGTGTAGACAATGCAGTTTTGTCTGTTCTAGAGTATTTGTGGGCTTGTATTCTTTTGTATAAATATTGTTTCGTTTGGCCTATGTAGTAACTATCGCAATCGCGACATGGTATTTTATATACGACATGTGTTTCTCGATTTTTTTCTATTTTAGGTTTAAGTTTTGAAAATAAATGTTTATTAGTATTACTAAGTTTATATGTTGTAGCTATATCATATTTTTTTAAAGTGTATTTAATTTTTTCCGATAGTTGTGGAACATATGGAATTGTGATATATGTTGTGTCATTGTTCAAATTTTTATTGGTGTCTGCAGTGTTGTATATTTGGTGTACTCTTTTTTTAATAGTTTGGTCTATAAGTTGTGGTGGATAATTATTATCAGTTAAGATTGTTTTAATTTTTTTGATGTTATCTTTTCTGTATTGAGTATGTGATAGTTTTACTGCCCTATCAGTCAGATTATTTATAATCACTTTATTGAATACTGTAGGAGCATTTGAGTGGTAATTCATATATCGAAAAGAAGCTGTGGGTTTATTATACCAATTTGTATAAATAGTACCCTGTCTATCATAGCTCAAAGAAATATCAAGAAAATTAATACTGTTACTAAATTCTTCTTCAATAGTGAATTTTAATTTGTTGTGAAAACTGTTGAATTTATTTAAGAGATAGTTTATTTTGTTGGTCGGAATACATGTTATGATATCATCAACATATCTTTTGAAAAAAATGGGGTGGATGTCTAATGAATTGATAACGTTTTGTTCTAAATGTTCCATTACTAGATACCGAGCGTAGAAGTAAATTCAGCGCTGCCTGTTGTCAGACAGCCGAAGTACCTCGCCCTGTCCACATAATCAATGTGAACCAACGACGCCTTTCCAAAGGTGGCACAGCCGTCTCTCTAGAAACTGTATTTTGTTTGTGTCTTCACTCATACTCATGTGTAATGTATCAGAATAATTGAAACATACATGAGTAGGTAAAACCCCACCAGTTTTGTATAATACAAATGTATTTTTAATAATATAAAATATTATTAGATGTAGAAAGGCGAAATACGCACCTGCGTCTCTGGGGAGGGATATGTTCGGACACGTTCACAAAAAATATTAATAGTGAACCTGTATTTGTGTTATTCACATCAGATTTATAATAATATTTTATATTATTAAGAATACCTTTGTATTATACAAAACTGGTGGGGTTTTACCCACTCATGTATGTTTCAATTATTCTGATAGTCTTTAAATTTCTTTTTTGTTATTTTAGACAATAATCAACAGAGATATGCCATAATCTATTTATTTGGTTAGTAAAAAGTGAAATAATTATTGGAAGCCTTAGTGTAAAACTCAACTAAGTAATCATAGACAGTGTTTAGCAAAAATCTGTATTCCTGTTGCGCTGAATGCCCTCCAAATCTAGGCTTTCTAAGATAACACTTTCTAGACAAAGAAATACAATATTTTTGCTAAAAGAAACTTACGGAAACTTGTACTTCTTTATCGTAAGTTTCGCTAGTCCCATCATCCTTGTTCTATAGGTGAAAGTTAATTAATTAGGATTCGTTTGAAATATATTAAATTGCAACTTACGAAATGGTCTGTATCATTAAATATTATTGGTTTTAGTTGTGCTACCTGTAAGTATAAAATCTAAGATGTAATTCGTTTATTTTTGTACTTAATTATATAATAAACATATCTAAATACCTTGGAATAAAATACTGTGAGTGTTAGAGCAAAATTTAATTTTCTTATAGAAGGCAGTAATTAGAATATAAAGAATGTTAATTACAATAGGCCACTACAAACTCGATTACAATTCTTTATGTTTTTTCATGTCAGACAGTAATAATACAAAATGTAATTAGTATAAAGCGTTAATTATTTATCCAGCACAGTTTATTTCTTTTATCGTTTAATTGCTAATGTTAGCTTCGCGTTCCTTTTTCAGAAATTTATTAGCGAATTAAATCGCGAAATGTTGTGCGAAAGAGTCTTTGAAATTTAATTCTTTAATGAAAAATTAAAGAAATAATTTCTAAGATTGAAACACCCTTAGTCCAGTCATTCTGTCCGAAAATAGGCCGTGAATTAGAACGAGATCCCATAAAGCCAAATTTTTTATGTTGTTGATGGGGGGCGTCAGCAGTGCCTAATTTGAAGTTCTCGAACGAAACCCTTATGACTATTTTCCGATATTTAGAAAACAAGGGTGGATTTTTGTTTCCGTTGTAACTCGGCTCCTCGTCATTCTACGGGGAAGTTGTTACTTTTGCTCCTTTTTTTTATTTCCTACAATTTGTGTCTTTTTCACCTAACATCGTCCGCTCTCGTGATATCGGCGAAAATACTACAAAATTTGGGGTACCAACTAGGTTTTCACTTTTTTCTTCTTTATCGTCACGCATAGCGAAAAATTTTTATCGTCTAACTTGTAGGGCATGTTTGTACCTACAATTCGATATTTTCGTTCCGCCTCCATCTCCATAGTTACGAGTTCTAGCGCGCCGTAAAATCGGCAAGTCGACACGTCCGTGCGAGGGTTCGATCTTTCCACTCGTGCGCCGACATCTTGAAGAAAGAGTGGTAAATTATGGTTTTCACGATAACTTGGTTCCTCGTCGTCTTATGGGGAAGTTGTATTGTCACTTTTTGTTCCTTTTTTTTATTCTCTACAAAATTGTGTCATATGATTTTCTTACCTAACATTTTCCGTTCTCGAGATATCGGCGAAAATAGGAGAAAATTTGGGGTCTGAATTAGGTTTTCATTTTTTTTCTTCTTTATCGTCATGCATAGCGAAAAAAATGTTTATCGTCAAACTTGTAGAGCACGCTCGTACCTACAATTCGATATTTTTTTTCCCTCCATCTGTAGTTCTGGCGCGCAGGACCATCGAAAAGAAGGAAGACATGAATATCTTTTTGACAGCAAGAAATACGTGTTTATACGTGTGATTCATAATTTCACTGTCTTACCTATATTGTCTTTCAATAATTCTATTCAGAACGGTGAATCCGTTACTACATATCCACACAATGGCGCCAGCTATCGAATCGAAACGTCGCACCGACTTGTCGAGTTCGCGGTGCGCTAGAACGCATAATTTTAAAGATGGAGGGAAAAAAAAATATCTAATTGTAGGTACGAACGTGCTCTACAAGTTTGACGATAAACATTTTTTCGCTATGCGTGACGATAAAGAAGAAAAATTAAAACCGAGTTCGTACCCCAATTTTGTCCTATTTTCGCCGATATTTCGAGAACGGACGATGTTAGCTGAAAAAGTCATATGACACAAATTGTAGTGCATAAAAAAAGGAACAAAAAGTAACCATACAACTTCCCCGTAGAATGACGAGAAGCCGAGTTACAACGGAAACAAAAATTCACCCTTATTTTCTAAATAGCGGAAAATGTCACAAGGGATTCGTTCGAGAACTTCAAATTAAACATTCCTGACTCCTTCCAACAACATGTAAAAAATTTGGCTTGATGGGATCTCGCTCCAATTCAAATGTACATAATGACTGTACTACCTGGAGAAACTGTAGGATATTTTTAGCATGAGCGTTTTTGTAATATTTGTAATATTTTAGATCAAGCAAACTAAAAACTGTTAACACGAGAAACTTACAGGGGATTGTAGGTTTTTATCGCAATATTTGGTAGTGTCCTCATTTTTGTTCTGTTGGTAAAAGTTATTTAAATAAAGTAGTAATACAAACACTAAATATCACTTACTACTTGAACTTTGTCATCAATTATAATTGGTTCAACATGGTCAACCTAAAACATAGAATACTAAAGACATATAATTTCTTCTTATGTATAGACAATCTTGAAACTAAATACAAAATTAATGGTTAATTTTCCTTCAACAAGAAGAATTTGTTATTATTTATTATTAAACGCCGGATTATATGCAGTTTGCATCAATTTGCATAATATAGGCATTTTGTATATTATTTGCCTATTTTGTAGTAATTCAGCATTTATTTGTATTGTAGTAACTCAGCATTTTTGCATATTTTAAGTATTCGAGATTTATTTATTTACTAAATAAAATTTACTATAGGCATTACTAAAAATATGTCGTGGATGTAACAAACAAACCAAAATTAAATAGCCCTCTTTAAATTAAAAATAGCATTTTATTAAGCCTCTTTCCGTTACTTTTACGATAAGTGTCTCCAAGAATTTATTAATGCTCTTCTCATACACCCAGGCCGAGACAAAATTCCAGGAAAAGCTAATACCTTAAAACTTCTAAATAAATACAAAAATACATTTTACCAGAAAATTAGATATTCCACTACATAAATTAAACAATTTAAATGTCAAGTTATTTTTCCAAAACTACATCAGCAAATATAACAATCTCGATGAGAGCACGTTAAAAAAATATATTCGCTGTATCTATGCAGAAACATTGAATAGCATTCAGAAGATTGTTGCAAACAATTATCTTCATGTATGTGTAGATGAAACTACTGATAGTGTGGGCCGATACATAGTTCATTTAATGATTGGTATTCTTTACGTATCGGTTCCAGCAAAATCTTATTTAATTTCATCCAAACAGTTGGAAGAGGCAAATAATTTGACAATAACAAGGTTTATACAGGAAGAATTGGCAACTTTCTTCTTACCGTAATCGATTCCAATAGAGAAAATTCTATTGTTTTTGACGGATGCTGCACCATACATGGTGGAGGCAGCTTTCAACTTGAAAATCTTTTACCCAAATTTAATTCACACAACTTGCTTGGCGCATGGACTAAATCGTGTTGCGGAAGAAGTCA
This sequence comes from Melolontha melolontha, assembly GCA_935421215.2. Classification (NCBI taxonomy): domain Eukaryota; kingdom Metazoa; phylum Arthropoda; class Insecta; order Coleoptera; family Scarabaeidae; genus Melolontha; species Melolontha melolontha. The sequence goes on along the minus strand of OW285243.1, from coordinate 75,008,028 downwards.
GAAACCATTTTCCCTTAGTAAATACTTGAATTAGTAGTGTTAAGAAAGTATTTTTGAAGGCCCCATTACGAGTTCAGTTTTAGAAACCCCCGGTGTTTCGTTTCCTCCTCAACCAGTAATCACACGATGCGAAACGTTGTTGGAGGCTGCTATTTTTCATGCAAATCATTATGAAGGAATAAAGACAATTATTATGGATCTTGATAGGGATGCACAATCTGTGATAGACGCCCAAAAGGTGTATCCGAGTAAAGAAATACCTCAACAGTTGCCGTTTATTAAAGCCAATTACAGTTTTATTTCCATTTCTATATTGCAGTTGGAAAAACAATTTATGTCGCTAATCGAGGGCGTTGAAATAATAAACAAATTTGAAAAGTCATGCTTTGATGTTAAATGAGGAGTGTTCGTGTATGAAAAATTTTTAAGTGTAATAGGAAAAAATTAGGGTTTTAAAAAGCTAAAGCATATTGCTAAAATCTTGTGTGGTGAATCAGTAGAAATTATTTAGTTGACAATAGATGATATTTCTAATTTGAAATATGCTCATATAATAAGCGTCGACACAGAACGAATCTTTTCAATATATAAATACATATTTTCAGCCAAACGTTACAATTTTTCTGTTGAAAACTTTGAGAAATATGTGATTGTAAATTGTTTTCATAGTTGATTGTGTTGTAAAATTTTCTAAACAAACTTGTAGTAAACATAATAGAATATTTTTTCTACAGTATTCCATTTTCTAACATTCCTCGTATTTTTTTGCCTGCATATTTTTCATAAGGAAGGGCATATTTAGGCTAAAACATCTGCATATTTATGCGCACATTTTCAGTTTTTTTTTTGCATATAATCCGGCCTTTATTTATTATTATCTTTACTTAATTAAATGGTGTGAATTAGACTTTAGACTAAAAGTTTTAAATGCCAAAGCTTTAGTAGCGGATACGAGAGTGGATACCAATAAAAATTCTATTTCTTTCATGTTAGTAATGCTTCGAAATATAACTGTCAAAAATTTCGTCCATGTAGATTACAAGGACTCTTGTTACGAGGGTTGTCTTTTATATTTTACATATAGAGCTGGAATAAAACAGTAGATAGCTTTTAATGACTTATTTTTCGAAGTATTCTCGACGAAGATTAATGCACTTTGGAAGCATTTATTCCACTAATTTGTAGGTACAGTTAAAATTGCGATTATGTTGCAGGGTTAGAAGAAAATCACTTTCGAGACAGAATAAGGAAGCTTGAACACAGATGGTGGTCCATCTGTATTCAAGCTATGTATCCAATTAAGAGGAGATTATGGAGAAAAATAAAATTTGTTTATTTAAATTATTTCTTTGTTTCTGTACCATCGCGCGAATTAATCAACCCGCCATTTTGAAAAGTAAAATAAGCTGCAGGCTTTCATGTAAAAATAAAATTAAAAAAAAATGGTTTTGGTTTTTTTCATTTATAACGTTGCTTACTTAAAAATACTTATAGTATTGTTCTATGATTAAAATTTGTCAAATAATGTTGGTTTGAAGAATAGTAAACAAAGCTTACGACCTCATGTTTGCCTCTGTTAATGAATTTTAGGGTAATACTTCTAAGTATAACAAATTTTTTTTCTAATAAATTACGAAGCTGCATTCACTATTTTCTAAACAAGAATGTATTACAAGAAAGGTAACTTTACGTATGCGAATATTAGTAAATTGTTAGTGAAAAAGAAATATAAATTTTTATGATGATAATCTAATATAGACGAAGCAAGGAAAAGCTTTTAATAAAAGGGGCTTACAGGAAGCTTTGCTTCTTCATCATCGTAAGTTTCATCAGTTCCCTCACTTTTACTCTATTGAATTAAAGTTTGTTAAATAAGGCAAGATATCAGATACAACAACACAACTTACTAATTGATATTTGTCATCAGCAATTACTGTCTCTCGTTCCACCACCTGCAAGCATAAAATCTCAGAAATGTGATTCTTTTTCATTTATAAAAATTCAATAACAAAATATAAAATCAACTGTTTCTGTTATTTCAGTCGCAAAGTTAGTCTGTGAGTTTTAAAGAGAAATCTCATTTCGTTATAATATAGGGTTATTCTAAAGTAAGTTTTCAGTTTGAAACGGTTATTCTAAAGTAAGTTTCCAGTTTGAAATGGCCATAAGTTTGGCAAATTTTTAATATGTATAAATATAATAGCAATAATTTGTTCACAAAGAAACGAGATATTATAATAACGAGAAGAAATAGGAAAAAGCTAAATGTTGACCAATATATTTCAATAAGGGCGTATTGATAATCATGTAGAAATGTGAAATACGTATCTACGTCTTTGGAGAAGATACATTCAAAAATACATATGAACTTGTATTGTGTTCTTCACACCCCATTTTTAATAATATTATATATTATTAAAAATAATTTTGTAAGTATTATATTGTTTGTAGTGCCAATAAAGTTGTAAAGCATTTGGAAATGAGTTACTCTACACTATGGCGAATTATGAGACGATAGCTTCGGCTCTATCCTTATAACATTAAAATGTTATTTGAACTCAAAGAACGAGATAAGTTGATTCGCGTAAGTTTCGCTCTGCAAATGTTAGTAGAAATTCAAAATAACGTTGAATGGCTGGACAAAATCTTGTGGACAGATGACACATAATTGCAGGGTATATTCGAATAATAATCCGAATACGATTGTTGAACAAGTATTACATTATGTCAAGGTTAATGTCTGGTGTGGTTTTACGTCAAATTTTATAATAGGACCATATTTATATGAAGAAATGGGAAATGGACAAACGAAAACAGTAACGTTAAACTGACAGCGCTATTTTCGAATGTTACAAGACTTCGTAATACCAGCGTTACAGAATCATGATATTGAAAAGATTATTTATATGCAATACCTCCTCACATACGCAATACTGTAAAAACACTATTAACACATTTGCCGATAGTGTAATTAACTAGATCGTGTTATTCCAAACAGTTGGCCTGCGATGTCTTCAGGTATAGATTCAGCTGACTACTGATTATGGGGTTACCTTAAAGAAAAGTTATTTCTTAGTAGACCTACCACTCGTGAGGAACTTAAATAATCAATATCAGATGTCATTGAAAACATACCAAGGAAGGCACTTTCTAATGCTGTTTATACTATAGAAGAACGACTAACTTATTGGTGGTCATATTTAACTTTTTCCTATTTCTTCTTGTTATAATAAAATCGCGTTTCTGTATGAACAAATTAGTGCTAAACTAATGGCCATTTCAAACTAGGAACTTACTTAAGAAGTTCCTCCCTATCTATATAATGGGTTAATATCTAAATGTTATTTGTTATGTTGAAACATTAGAAAATCAGTTCAATTCAGCAAAGATAATTAATATATAGTCATTAATATACAGGCTGTTCCCTGAGGTAACCGACAAACTACACAATGCGTTATAGAGGTGATTCTGAAGAAAAAAGTTTATATGCACTTTAGCTTAATTTCTATTTTGTTCTTTTGATTTCAAAAAAAGACAAACACTCCTTCAGTAATGTATTTAATGATGAAATTAAATAACAAACTAATTATTACTATTATTAAACAAATTATTATTATAACAGTTGCTCGAAATGCTCGCTTCTTCTTTCTAAACATGTTGCCAATCATTTTATAAAATGATAAATGTGAATTATGAGCGCCGGCATGTTTTACCAACATAACGGCGCTCCACCGCATTTTAGTAGGTAAGTTAATTGGACTTTCTAAATCAAGATTTTCCTGGACGATGGTTAGGTTGAGGGGGCCCTGTATTTTGGCCTGCACGTTCTCCTGACCTTTCGCCATTGGATTTCTTCTTTTGGAGTTGTCTAAAAAATCGTTTTCAAAGTCAAACACTCGAGAAGAATTGATCGAAAGAATAGTTGCAAGTGTAGATTCCTTACGAAATGAACTTACAGATATTAACTGGAAACAGAATATGGTCCAAAGACATTTCGAGCAATTGTTATAATATGAGTTAATTAGTTTGTTAAGTAATTTCATGATTAAATACATTACTGAAACAATTTTTTCCTTTGTTGAAATTTAATGAAAAAGAAAATAAGCTAAAGTGTATATGAACTTTTTTGTTCAGAATCACCTCTAAAACACATTGTGTAAGTTTGTCGGTTACCTCAGGGAACATCCTGTATAGTTGTGTCAAAGAATTACGTCCACATCCAAATAAAAATAGTATCTACTTGTATAACAAGAATAGCATAAGCGAATGCATGTGTTTCTAGTGAGCTGCTAATGACGACATACGATTCACAGAATTTACTTGAGCAAGACAAAGGCGAAATTGGTTTGCATACGCTGTATCAGGCGCGGCTCGTGACGACGTATTTTGGTTTGCAGTACAATGATCCGAGTGCTTCGTGTATTCTCGTGTACTAAATGTAACGTTTGCTTAGTAAACACCGAAAACACACGACGCACTCGTATCATTGTACTGCAAACCAAAATACGAGCCGCGCCTGCGCTGTATTATTTTATACATTTCCGTTTAGCATTCTGACACCATTTGTCTGACATTATTCTTTGATGTTTGTATTTGATTGAAGTGTTTTGCATTCGTGTCATAAACTACAATATCTGAACGTGGTAGAACTTTAGGTTCACAATAGTAAGAACTAGTTTTAAATTTATTGCAATATTTTCAGCAAGAGAAAGATAATGGTGGTCCTTTAATATCCATTACATCTGGACAAAAGGTAAAAAATGAGTAATTTGACATCTTACAAATTCCAGTAAATCTTTTTTAGCGAGTAGCAGATGCATTGAAAAGTAGGAATAGCTACCTCGATCAATAAATAGTGCTGTTCTATCTACTCCAAAGAAAAAAAGGCCCCGTAAAAAAGCAAAAAAAGAACACATTGGTTAACTATCTTTCTGCAGTTTTATAAATACATAATCACCGATAAATTTCTATCGCATGTTATTTGATGTAAATAAATTGTATTTTTTATTTCTTTTGTAGACACATTATTTCTCAATAAAGAATAATAATAAAAAAGTTGATAATCTAATTATACATAACTTAAAACTAGATCGTTGAATGTCATTCTAACCGGAAATAGTACATTGTGTATGTAATGTGATGTGCTTTTTCTACGAGGTACACATACTTTTTTTTCTGAAATCGGAATAAACATTCTTATAAATTAAAGAATTTTTATAAATGCATAACATTTTATCATTATCATCTAATTGCCTATGAAATCGTTTCAGTGACAATCTCTGTTTGTTTGTTGTTGAGGGATTTATTACTTATTTTCCTTTAATACCTACTTATCGCTAAAAAAAATTTAAATGAACAGTGATGAGAGTGTCCTGATGTGCGGGACACTACCGGAGTTAGTAAAAGCTACTGAAAATGTTCTCTGCGTGTATTTATTTACTATCTAAAATGTATATAAAAAACCGGTACGGGAAAGCTAACGACTTTCCCGGCTGAGGACGAAAAAGCCCTTCCCGGACTGTTTGCTGATGGTTGCTTAGCAACGGACTAAAATACTAGACCAGCTTATTTTTGGGATCTGAAATTGTACCGAGAAAGTACGAGACTAAAATACTAGAAAAGCTTATTTTTGGGATCTGAAATTGTACCGAGAAAGTAGGCAATCCTAACCGATTTCAGAAAAAAGTTAATTGTCACTATAATTTTCGTGTTCGTTCTAGATTTTACAGTATTTATTATGACGACGAAATATTGGTTTGAATCATACAATATAAAATGATGACGTAGGTATCATCTTTGCTGAATTAAAGAAGCATATCTAGGTTTTGGGATAGATTTAAGCTTATTTGAATCTCAAATTAATGTAAAAATTACGTAATTATGTAGTTAGTAAATAGCACCTAATAATTGTAAATATTGTTTTCTACATTCTCCGACGCTAATTATTCGAATTTTTTTAATTGAAAAAATGCAAAAATTCGATTAATTTGCAACAAGTGCCGACTACAGGCAAAAATGTTAACATCTGTTTTCTTAATGTAACTTAAGGCTTCCCGATGTATTCCGAACCATAGTACTTAATAGCTCAAGTGGCAGATCAATGGTCCGGCAAACCATATTCGAAAATTAGCATCGTAAAATGTAGAAAGCAATATTTCCATTCACATTACTTCGCGAAAATGCAATTAAGTTGCAGCTCCTAATAATATTGCGAAGTTTTTCAAATTGGATTGTTTCAAAATGGGAGTTTTTAATGTGTTATTGTTTTAAGTGGAGTTAAGTAAACTTTTTAATAACATAAACTTACAAGAGAAGATGTTTCATTAACGCAAGTTTGATCCGTCCCATTAGTCTTGCTCTGTGGGTAAAAATAAATTAAATAAAATCTTAATTTTAAGTATATTAAATACGCGACTCACTAATTGGTTTTTCTCGTTAATTATTACTGGCCCCGATTGCATTACCTGCAAATGCAGAATATTAAATAACTATTTTCACTTAAAAGTTAATAATTTATAGTGCTAAGTAGTTAAAAAGCTAATTAGCTAAAACAGAACAAAAAATTTCTTAATATTTAAGTTTATATGTGTGGAGGTCAGTTTCGTAACAGAAACTTTTATATTTCTTTGCTGTAGTGGATTGCTTCGCATGGTTCCTGTATTATATTCTTAGATCCTAAGATCTGTCGAACATTGCAGGGTATTCAAGATTAGATTCAATTACTTGAGGTGGTCTATTCCACTGCGACCTTTTCAGATCTATTGTGGTCCTCTCTCATGCCTCGTTAGAGTAATTCTTCTAGCCCTTTTCTTTTAATTAGGCTTAGCAGCATCGAGAGCGGTTCTTTTACATGTAGTTCAGCTTTAGGATATTGATCTCCCATTTGTAGGAATAGCGTTCTTGTTTCCTACTAGCAGACTCTGCACACCGTTTCTTCTGTCAAGGCCATCTTATTCATATGTTTGTTGAGTTCACAGTGCTCCATTAAAAGACCTACTATTACCTTAATAGACGTTGACATTCCCAGTATTGTTTTTTCTGGAAGCTGATTAAGCCCAACAGTATTTCAGTTACTTTAATTGTGTACTACCAAAATACTCGTAGTTTAAGGTCTAAATCTCATACTTTTTATACCAATGTTTGTGAACACACGTATGATGTAATTCTTATTACGGAATCTTGGTTGGACGAGTGAAATTTATTTTTTTCTGATTCTGAGTATTTTAAAGCTGATTTATTTTTTACAAACAGTGTACAGATTGAGAGATCGCAGTATATTGCATCCAATTTATAAAGGCCGTGGCCGTTAAAGACCACGTGGGGTAGATTTGAATTGCTGTCTTACGTATCTATTATATATTAGCGTACGTCGGCATATTTTATTTACACCCTGTATACTAGACACCGTATATATTGACAGAACTTATTCGTATCAATTGGGTATAAAAGAGTAATAAATTATATGGTAAGTAATCTTTTTGTGGATGAAATGGGGATATGGTATATGTCTGGTGTACTCCGTATTCAGGCAGTTATTAAGATATTTTACGATTATCGCATATTATCAATTTTTCAATACATGTTACTAATAGCCCTAGAAAAAACCACTCGATTTTTCCTATCAATTAATCTCAACCTACGTAGTACAAGTCCAGAGAGACTCATTTACATTACATCTTTCTGTAGAAATTAAAAAAAACCATACATCATATGCAGCAGCCTAATGATTACTTGAAAAGACGTACGAAACGATTCTGTTTTTTACCTTATTTATTTTTAAATGAAACAAGACAAAGCTTTGAATAAAAGAAACTTAAGCGAACTTTGGTGACTCTGTATTGTAAGTTTCAATAGTCTCGTTGCTGCTACTCTAAAGTTAAAAGTTAGTTAAAGAGTGTGGACTTGAAAAGCATTAAATTCAACTTTCTAATTTATCTTTTTCATTTCTTATTTTTTGAGTTTTAGTACGTTAACTGGAAACACGTAATCTTAAATAGAAATAAACTCCGCATATATTAAAGATGTTCTGAATTTTAATTTTAAATTATATTCTTCACAAATATTTTGAATTTAAAAATATTAATTTATATAGCTATTTTTTGTATATTCGTTTTTATAAAGAGAAAACCTTCCTTTTGTCATTGTACTAACCAATCGACCCTTCGAAATCTACTTGCGACTGAACGGACAAATCCAGTATTCGACGTCAATGTACAATTTATACATTACATTTTAAATTTTGTTATTAATTAATTACGCAGAACTTCTCTTCTAATTTTGCTTTTCTTAATTAGTACGTTGATCTATTATCGAGCTATTTTTCATACATGTCGAAATTATATCGACCCAGTATTAATATCCACATTTTTCATAGCCATAATTATAGTTACTATTGTGAACTTCTTCTAAACTGGGTCATCTTTGGAATGATTTTAATGCTTTTTCACAAGGAATATTGTAATAATATTTATTTAATCGACATCTCAACACTTTAGCTCGCATCTTCGATTAATTTGTTATTCTAAGACATCGTTAGCTTCGCTCCTTCTCTCCAAATTGGGACGTAAAACCTACACTTTTCAACAACCAGTGTTTTATTACACAAAACGTCCTCTTCCGTTCCCGACTTTTGTAAGATACATACCAATCAAGGCATGCTGTTCAAGCAGACATGTGCCGTCCGGCCTTGCTATGCACACATCTGATTACGACATGCTTGTAACATAAAGGTAATTTTGCATTATTCGATACATGTATTATTGTGAAAAGTCTTTCTTTGGAGACTGTGGTTAAGTAAAAACTTAAAAAAAAGGTATATAACCCATTACCACAATTATTAATCGTATCATAAACACGTATTTCGACAGCCAAGTTGTCATCATCAGTAGGCAAAACCACCAATCAAGGTGTCGCACATGGGGCACAGTAAAGCTAGTAAACTGCTTACGCAACAACTTTACACGGCGTCCACGTATACACTAACTTAAACATGCAAATATATCGAAAGAAAGGATCGACAAAAATTACCTCTCTTAAGGATAACGGCACCCACGTGTGTTTATACTCCAATTTGAAACGCTCACGACCTTTTTATTTACGGTTCTAAGAATGAAAAGAGACAGGTGAAGGGGATCGGTCCTTTATCTCTGTTCATAGAATTTTGTTTGTTTTTAGCGATATGAATATTTTCGTAGGCGTCGAGATCGTGGGGGTTATTAATGGCCTTGGCAAGTTTCAAGCCTTTAATCGACACATTGTGCAGTGTACTTAAAGCATGGTTGGCAACGTTAGATTTATCCGGTCTATTGTATTTAATATGTGATATGTGTTCTTTAAACCGGGTTATTATTGGTCGTTTTGTTTGGCCTATATATTTCAAATTACAATCATCGAAATTAATTTCGTATATACCTGATTTCGAATTAAAATTAACTTTATCTTTGGTATTCCCTAGGAGACTTTCGATAGTATTTTCGGACCGAAAGGCAACTTTGAGACCTCGTTCTTTCACAACTTTATTAATGTTTTTCGTGATGGGGTGGTATGGTAAACACATGTACTTTTTCTCCTGGTTACTTTGAGATATCAACCTTGTGGATTCGCGGATTGTATTTTTTAGTTTTGTTTTTCTAATTGATTTATTGATTATTTCTATGTCAAAGCCATTATATTTCGCGATATTTTTAATGAAATCCAGTTCTATTTCATATCTCTCTTTTGTTAACGGAAAATTTAGTAACCGATTGACTAAGAAATTAAAAGAAAGCTGTCTTATGTTGAAAACTATGATTTGAATCCGCGATTATGAATCTATTAACATTGGTTTCTTTCCGGAAAATATCGATTTCTATTTTATGTTTATTCCTAATCAGTAAAGTATCTAAAAATGGTATCTTGCCGTTGTGTTCCTTTTCCACCGTAAAGTTAATCGTCGGAAATTTCAAATTTAACTGATTAACGAACATGTCTAATTCGCATTTCCATGTATCAAAAATCGCGAGAATGTCATCTACGTACCTGATCCAGACTCTCGGGAAATATTTAGCGTTATTTTTAAATTCTACTTCAAATTCTACTTCAAGTATCGAAACTTCGATTAAGTATTTAGAACAAGGCCAAAAAACTTTATTCGAGAAGCTTGTAAAACCCAAATCGATAAGAATTTGCAGCAGCACAAACAGAAGTCGGTCAATAAAGAATGGAATATCATTAAAACTCTTAGATCGAAGGACTGTTTTTACCTAAAAGCAGATAAAGGGAACAAGTTAGTAATTATGGACAAAATTTTCAAAGAGTTAAAAATTTAATTGCCGAAGGTCCGTATGTAGAAATTAAGAGAAATCCGTTACCTAAAATGATTAGTGACATAAAAGACGCGTTAAAGAAATGTCCAATTTTAATAACTTCTACCCAAAAGTATAAATTAAATGTTAGTAATCCTTTAGTACCAAGAACGTATTGTTTGCCGAAGATACATAAACCAGGTAACTCCATGGGACCTATCGTTTCAGGTATCAACTCACCGACTTATTTGATTTCCAAATGGTTAATGAATGAATTTAAAAATTTACCCGTAAAACCAGAAAATTTGTCAGTTAGTAACTCCTTAGAATTTGTTAAATTAATTAAAGATTGTGAACTGGAAGCCGGGGAAATTTTAGTTTCATTCGATGTAACGTCATTATTCCCCTCGGTGCCTATTCCAGAGACTATGAAATATTTAGAAGGCTTGCTCCACAAGAATAACATTGAACCTTCAAAAATAAAAGAATACATGAGATTGACAACTCTGTGCATGACGCAAAATTGTTTCCAAGTAGGAGAAAAATTTTATGAACAGAAACAAGGCACAACAATGGGTAACTGCCTATCTCCTTTCATAGCCAATTTATTCATGAGTCAGTTTGAAGTAGAATTTAAGAATAACGCTAAATATTTCCCGAGAGTCTGGATCAGGTACGTAGATGACATTCTCGCGATTTTTGATACACGGAAATGCGAATTAGACATGTTCGTTAATCAGTTAAATTTGAAATTTCCGACGATTAAATTTACGGTGGAAAAGGAACACAATGGTAAGATACCATTTTTAGATACTTTACTGATTAGGAATAAACATAAAATAGAAATCGATATTTTCCGGAAAGAAACCAATGTTAACAGATTCATCATCGCGAATTCAAATTATAGTTTTCAACATAAGACAGCTTCTTTTAATTTCTTAGTCAATCGGTTACTAAATTTTCCGTTAACAAAAGAGAGATATGAAATAGAACTGGATTTCATTAAAAATATCGCGAAATATAATGGCTTTGATATAGAAATAATCAATAAATTAATTAGAAAAACAAAACTAAAAAATACAATCCGCGAATCCACAAGATTGATATCTCAAAGTAACCAGGAGAAAAAGTACAAGTGTTTACCATACCACCCCATCACGAAAAACATTAACAAAGTTGTGAAAGAACGAGGCCTCAAAGTTGCCTTTCGGTCCGAAAATACTATCAAAAGTCTCCTAGGGAATACCAAAGATAAAGTTAATTTTAATTCGAAATCAGGTATATACGAAATTAATTGCGATGATTGTAATTTGAAATATATAGGCCAAACAAAACGACCAATAATAACCCGGTTTAAAGAACACATATCACATATTAAATACAATAGACCGGATAAATCTAACGTTGACAACCATGCTTTAAGTACACTGCACAATGTGTCGATTAAAGGGTTGAAACTTGCCAAGGCCATTAATAACCCCCGCGATCTTGACGCCTACGAAAGTATTCATATCGCTAAAAACAAACAAAATTCTATGAACAGAGATAAAGGACCGATCCCTTTCACCTGTCTCTTTTCATTCTTTGAACCGTAAATAGAAAGGTCGTGGGCGTTTCAAATTGGAGTATAAACACATGTGGCCCAACTTACTGTGCCCCATGTGCGACACCTTGATTGGTGGTTTTGCCTACTGATGATGACAACTTGGTTGTCGAAATACGTGTTTAGGATACGATTAATAATTGTGGTAAGGGGTTACATACCTTTTTTTAATATGTATTATTCTTTACCTACATTCACATTAATTTATTTCACCAATGTGTAATTTGTTTGTGTTAATTTTTAGATATTTGTTCGACGTCCCTTGTATATATTACTTTTATTTAGTTACTTTAATGCATTTTAGATAGCTCAATGTTCTTCTTGAAAATATAAATAAAAATTTTAAGGACAACACTGTTGTGTTTTATTTTATTTAATATATGTTGTAATATATTTATTTCAGCTTGTTATACGCTACTAGACCTTTGATGTATCATCATCACACCATTAATTATTTAAGCATTTACAGTATTGTTAGGATGCTACAGCTAGCACAAACACAACACAACACGCGCTCCCAGCGTTCTTTGTAACAGTATAATTCCACTTTACTTACAAGTAATTGTAATTATCGTTTTTAAAACTATAAAAATCTATTATGTTAATTAATTTAATTATTTGAACACACCTTGCAAAAAAATAGGAATCTGCAATATTTGTGGCAGGGAATAATTAGTAAATTACGTTTTTTCAAACTTTAGAAGCTCGTGGATTCAATTTTAAGTTTGTTAGAAAAATTAGTAATTGCAAATACTTTTATGAAAGAGGACAATTATACAGGCTGTTTCCGATTAACTTGGCCAAACTCTAGGGGCGTGTTGTACTCACCCAAATAATCATAAAAGTTCATATACAAAATTTACGGAAAACGCTCTCTTAAATAGTTGTGATGGTTTTTCACTAGTGTTAATAATTTCGCAAATTATGGAATATTGTAGTACTTATAACATTTTATTATTTTAATGATTGCTCGAACAAAGTTCATCCACATGATCATAGCAATCGGTGCCTTGAGATTCGCAGGATGGTCCACCTCCCGAAATCTTGTCACAAAAAGACAAAGGAAACATTATCATGTCAATATTGACATTAAGTTTCATACATACATGTCATATTCAAGTGTAGCACTTTTAAGTTTCTCATAATGTATAAAAACACAAAAGCAGAAATGACAGATATCCATTCCCAATTAGCTGTCCGGCTGTATCGTGAAACATATCCAGCACGACATTGTCCAGCTAAAGGTACTTTCGAGGCTATTCATCGTCGTCTTGGAGAGACAGGATTCTTCGCGAAGCTTTTCTTCGACAGTGAGGTTAACCGAACAGTTCGTAATGCTGCTATAGAAGAAGGTATTCTTATGACTGATGCTAACCCAAGTACAAGTACTAAATGAATTGCTGCTGATTGCTGGTATTTCATCGAAGACTGTCTGGAATGTTCTTCATGACCAATTATTGTACCCGTTTCATGTACAGACAGTGCAAGCTCTTTCAGATGACGATTTTCTTTCACGATTGCAATTTGGTCGTTGGTTTTTTAGAACAATGACCCTAATTTTCATAATAATGTGTTTTGTAATACCTTTCTTTTTCAATAGGGAGAAACTCTGACATTAGAAGACATTAGAGGTGACAACTCGTACCGACATTTTATTCAGTATTATTTGAGATTTCATAATGTAAAACTTACAGCCGAGCAGCGTCTACAAATTGTGGAAATTTATTTCTAAAATCAGTGCTCAGTTAAAAATGTTCACAAAGTGCTTCGCCCAATTTACGGCATACATCATCGGCTAACTGAGATGGCTATTCGCAACACAATTGAAAAATTTTGCACTTAATTTATTCGTTTGGACACCCATTCACCAGAGATTACGTAGAGTGCGCACTAAAGAAAATATCGTCGCCGTTTAGGCCAGTGTTGAGGATGATCCAAAATTATCGATTCTTCATCGTGTGCATGAACTTGGCCTGTGCCCATCGACTTTATGGAAGATTTTAGATTTTGCACCAGGATCTTAGCTTACATGCCTACAAGATTAAATTTTTTGCAAGAATTGAAATCAACCAACCATAATTTTCAACGTCAGTTCAGTCAAATTGAGTTCAGTGATGAGGCTCTTTTCTGGCCCAGTGGCTTTGTGAATAAGCAAAATTGTCGCATTTGAAACGATACTAATCCACAGGTGACTCATTAACTAGCAATTCACCCCGAAAAGTGCACTATTTGGTGCGGTTTATGACCCGATTGCATAATCGGGCTATGCTTCTGCAAAAACGAAGATAATCGAGCTGTCACCGACAATGCTGGCCGATATAGAGGCATGTCCATTTTTTATTACCAAAAGCGCATTAACATGATCTGGAAGACCCTTGGTTTCAGCAGGACGGTGCCACATAGCGAAACCATCGATTTATTGAAGGAAGTGTTCGGCCATAAAATTATCTTCAGAAATGGACCTGCACACTAGTTTTCAAGATCATGTGATTTGACGCCTCTAGAATATTTTTTATAGGGCTACTTGAAGTCGTTGGTCTACGCAAACAAGCAAACAACTATTGCAGCCTTGGAAGTCAATATCGAGTGCACTATTCGTAACATACGGCCTCAAACACTCGAAAAAGTAGTCTAAAATTAATGCACCAGGATGACGTTTCCGTGGTGGCCATATGCCCGAAATCATCTTCCATCATTAATGTCATAAAACTATCTTACCGATTAAAAAAAAATTCTCATTTTGCTAACACTTGTGTTTCAATTTATAATCCTACATCGCTTAAAAAACACACTTTAGTGTTGTTTTTACTGATGACTGCAATTTTTCAAGAGATGGAATAATGAATACTCGTTATAATCATCGATGATAAGACGTGAATCCGCATGAAATAGCACATACTCGACATTAACAAAGATTTTCCTACAATGTTTAGGCCGTCATAGTTGACAACTATCCATTGGGACCAGTTTTTTTTTCCACCGAGACTTAATGGTCAGTATTATAGGCAGTTTTTAGAAGAAGAGTTAGAAGCGTTGGTGGATGTAGTTCCATTGGAAATAAGCCAAAATTTATGGTTGATGCAAGATGGAGCTCCTACACATTTTAGCGTTGCTGTACGAGATTTCTTGAATACGAGGTTTCCTAATCATTGGATTAGAAGGACAGGACCAATTGCGTGGCCACCATACTCACCTGATTGCAATCCATGTGATTTTTTTTATGGGGACCTTAAAAAAGAATGGTATATCAAACACCAACTGTAAATGCGCAAGTTCTCCGACAACGGATCGAGCATGGTTTTCAATAAATTAACGAGATTCCTGGAATTTTTCACTGTGTAAGACAATCGATGTTAAGGCGCTATGAGACCTGTGTTATTATATATATGGGCACTTAGAGCAATCGTTAAAATAATAAAATAAGTATTACAATAATAAAGTTATATTCCATAAATTGCGATAGTGAAAAACCATCACAACTATTTAATATTAAACTTTCATGATTATTTTAGTGAGTAGAATACGCCCCTAGAGGTTGGCCAAGTTAATCGGAAACAGCCTGTACAAACAATAGAAACTTACAGAAATTAATATTTCTTTATCATCTGTTTCATCTGTTTTCTCCTTTTCATTCTAAGAACAGAATATATAAATACTAAGCAATGATAAAATACATTCAAGCAAAACATAGTTAGACTTTATTAATTACGATTATTCAAGTAATTGATGCTAATTGTAAATATAGGAAGACATATACAGTTTTTGTAAGAATAAATAAGATTGCATTAAAATGTAATTTTTACATACACGAGAATGATTTGATGGAAGATAAGGCTCGCCTATTAGTGTTTGTTTGTGCAAAAATTGGTATTATTTTCGATTTAAATTTTCACTATCGCCTGACGATTAGTTAGACAGATACAGTTATTTAAAGAGGACTTGTTTAGTGAATGTTGTAAAATGGATGAAATCCCTATTTGTTGATTCAGTACTTGGTTTTTAAGAAAATGAACACAATTGAGTTTTTGGCACATATGCAGAACACATTTGACAATGACTGTCTCGAAGATGAAGAACTGCCTGGACTATCAAAACATGTGGTTGAAAAAGCTCATGATATGTTACTTGAAGGAAGAGTGAAAGTGGAGGAGATTGCCGAGACTGTGCATGGCTTCTGAATGTGTACACAAAATATTGCACGTCGTATAAGGTATTCCTAAGCTCTCGATCAGGTGGGTGCCGCATTTTCTGAATGAATATCAATAATGTGAAAGATCGCGAATTTCTAACAACAATTCGGATGCTCTTTAACATCAACGCCAGTATATTTTGTGCGTTGCTTTGTTATGGTCGATGAAATTTGGTTCCATTACTATGTGACAGAATCGGGACGACAATCTCAGCAGTGGAGGCATCGTGGCAATCCTTCACCAAAACGTTTCCTTCAGTGGAAAAGTAGTTTTGGGATTCAAAGGCGGCACTTTTTATCGACTTTCTTGCAAAGGGCCAAACTATCAGCTGCCCTTCCGGAACAAAGTGATTGGAAGGCGATACCTCTTGTCAACTATCTAGCAAAGGGCCAAAATATCAGCTGCACTTCTGGACAAAGTGAAAGTTGCCATTACCGAAAAACGGTCAACAATGGCTTAGAAGAAGCCGTTACTCCATCACGACGATGCACCTTCATACATCTGTCACATTGGGAAAAATTTGATCAATTACGATACCAGGTTATGCTCTAGACATCCTATTCACCGCGTCTCTTTCAGACTTGCACTTATTTCGAAAACTGTTTCTCGCCAAACAAAATTCAAAACATGCAAGGAAGTTATTGCAGAAGTAGAACAGTATTTTGAAGGCCTCGATACTGATCCTTATTAAACTGACATAATGGCATTCCAGTATCAGGCTCCAAGTGTATTAATGGCGAAGGCGAATACGAGGAAGTGTTTTCAAGTTCGTAGAATGGTGGGAGGAGTTTGATGGTAGTGGAAGAGCTCTTTCATGTCGTAACGTATTCAGTGGCTCATTATTAGTATAAATTTAAAGTTTTATCATAATTGTATCAGTAGTGTTTGAAATATTGCCGACTAAGTAACTTGATCGGGAAAAAAGTGTGAAATCTGGAGAAAATGGAGTATCGCGCTGTTATAACGTTCCTTGCAAAGCAAGAAAAATTCTGTTCGAACCATACTGAAAGAGATATCATTGCTAGTCAGTAGATTGTTGCCAGTGAAAAACTATGATTTATAAGTACACAGTCTCTTTAAGCAAGGTAGGGAATCACTTGAGAACGTCCCCACAGATTATTGAGGCAACCACTCCAAAACTTCTTCGAAAAGTCGAAAAACTAATAATGGAAGATACTCGACTAAAGAAGGCACAACGCGCAGGAATTATTAGAGTATTCGATATAACCATTTTCAAAAATCTTCTTGATCATCTTGGCATGACTAAGGTTAGCGCAAGATGAGTGGTGGGAATGCTAAAAAGCAACAGCGCGTGCATGCTCCCGTACGTTTTGGACCTCTGTAAGGAAGACATGGATGCTGCATTGAATCAAATTGTTGCTGCGGATAAAACTTGCGATCATTGTTATGAATCTGAGTCCAAGAACACTCGATGCTGTGGCAGAAAGAAGGTATACCACTACCAAAGAAGATTAGGGTGTCACAATCGGCCAGTAAAACCTTGGTGACGTTTTTTCGGACTTAATCAATTACAGAGGTAGAGGCGTTTCCATAATTGGAGAATACTGCGCTTCAATCCTGGAGCGATTAAAAGAAGACATTAAAGAAAAAAGGAGGGGAAAATTGACGAAAGGTGTCCTGCTCCTACTCAACAATGGTCCCGTCCGCAGGAGGGATGTTGCGCTGATTGGCCTGCATAAAGTGGACTTCGATATTTTGAATCACCCAACCTATAGTCCAGCTTTGTGGGAAGTAACTTACGAGCGATAAAGAAGTAAAGGACGAAGTTTTGGCATATTTTTCAGATAAATGTAAAACATTTCTTTATGGAGGCATACACAAGCTAATTGAGAGGTTTGAAAAATGTATTAGGGTTGCAGGTAAATATACTGAAAAAGAAAAATAATTTTGTATCGTTATTTTTTCTAATTTTGCCCCATTTCGCGAACTTAAAAACTGTCCATAGTATGTTGAAAATTTAGAAAAAATTGTTGCCGTAACTAAAGTATTTTATTTTAAGTCGCAGCTTCCGCAAAATCATCCCCATGCACAGTGTTTCAGTATCGTTATAAAAAAAAAACGTAAAGAGTGTTACTTTGTTTTATTTTAAAGAAGAACAGCATAAACATGTATGCATAACTTACTACTAATTCATTTTTTACATCAATTTCTTCCTCTTCTTCTTCTTCCGGTACTTCTATCTAGAAGTGAGAATATCGTGAATGTTATTAATTGATATATTCAAAAATACACTCCTAATTTCCATGTTATAATTCGTAACCAAATTAACCAAATTCCAAAAATGGAATGTTAAGCACTATTGATAGTCATAATTTTATGAGCTTAAGTTCATTATTAGTCTAATACTGTAAAATAGCCTTCATTGCTTGTAACAAAACTAGAATCGACGAGGGTTATAGCAACCCCATAAGTTTGTGGAAGCTATAATTGTGTAAAGTGGTGGTGATCACTTTATTACCAATCCTAAATGTTGCTTGAATTAAGTAAGCACTAACACGTCCATATTTCTCTGTTGCGTTGTAAACAAATGCAACATTTTTGTTAGTGAACAAGGTTTTTAGATACCATGTACACGTATAATTTTTTAGAGTTTCACGATTTAAACAAAATTAATTAAACTGGCCTTTTATGGTAAATGACAATTTAAATGGAAACAGGTTAATTCGCGTTTGAGTTTGTATAAAATTTCTTCTTGAAAATGCTAAAATAAAATTTCATGGTCTTTCTAGTATCTTTTCGGTTTGCTACTTCTGTTAAAATAACGAAAAATGAAATTTAAATGGCAGAATGATATTCGTGTATATAAATCATAGTCTATTGGTGAGTTTCAATATTAAATAATAATAGTCATAACATAGTAAATGCAGACTTACAATTAATTCGATTTCACCGTCCTTGTCTGGCACTATACCAACCTGAAACAAAGAATAACCCATCAAGAAAATATGAAAAAGAGATAATAAATAAAATAATGATCATAAATGTAAAAGCTAAAACCATACTTAGAAAAGGTGTAAATCTAAAATACTAGTGACGAGAAGTTGTTAACGATACAAGATTAATTGAGTTGTTTGTGCTATTTCTATCGATTGTGTCTAAACTACTCAAAAATGAATAGGGAATTAGATCTTTTTTTAACAGATCTAATTAATTCGATTAAATTTAACGTATTTTCTTAAACTATAGATAAATTAGAAGGCCCACAGACGTTTGTGGACATTTTATTTGGTAAATGTCTTTTCTGTGTGATAAAATATTGAATCTTGTATTTTAACCTTAAATTAATTTAGAATACAAAATTATAAAAATCGCATTTTTTGACAAGTATTATTCATTTTAAACGTCATTTCACATTTTCACGATGCCAAGACGTCATTTAAATAAAGAAACTTTTGATTTAATTGCGTTATTGCATCAGCGAGGGCAATCTGGAGCAGAAATTGCCGTAATTTTTAATGTGTCTCCAAGTGTTGTTAGTAGGGCTCTAACAAGATTCCAACAGGTAGGATCTGCAAGGAGAAGACCCGATAGTGGATCTGAGAGGAAAACAAATCAGAGACAAGACCGCTACATACGAATTCAGACAAGGATGAATCCGTTTAGAAGTGCTGTATGGTTGCAAACACAGTTACGTGCCGCCACTGGAGTTAGAGTTTCGGATCAAACCATCAGAATCCGTCTGAGGGAAATGGATCTTCATAGCTGCAGGGCTGTAAGACGCCCAAAATTAACTAATGCCAATAGAATGGCTAGAAGAACTTGGGTTAACCAACGACTAGCAGAAAATTTTCAATGGGAGCATGGTTTATACACCGATGAATCCAGATTCTGCTTATTTAGTGATAATCGTAGAGTAAGGGTCTAGAGAACTCGAGGAGACCGTTATAGACGCGAGTTTACAAAAGCTGTGGTGCCTTTTGGCGGCGGTGGTATCATGGTGTGGGCGGGCATTAGTTTGAATGGACGTACGAACCTTCATCTCTTTGAAAACAATGTCAATGGACACATATACAGAGATGACATTATTCAGCAATATGTGGCCGACTTTCGTGAGGCTGTGGATGAAAACATGGTTTTTATTGATGATAATGCAAGACCTCATCGTGCACAAATTGTAATGCAAGCAATAAATGACCTCCATATTAACCATCTACCTTTACCACCAACGTCTCCCGACTTGAATCCAATTGAGCACATTTGGGACAGACTTCAAGAACAGCTCAACGAACATAATCCAACCCCAGTTAATGTGCAACACTTGCGGGAAATTTTACCGCTGAGTTGGAGAAGAGTGTCACAAGAACACATTTATAATTGCATTATGAGTATGCCCCGACGATGTACAGCTGTGAGAGATGTCCGTGGCCATTATACACGATTTTAGAATTAATTGTTACGGAAAAATGTTTATTTTAGCTATTGTTAAAAATGTTGCTTATTTCATTTTTGATAATTTCTTAGTAATCTAACGATTTTTCTGAATAAATATATTTGAAAATTTTAAATTGTTGTGTACAATTATGTATCTAATATAATACACTACAAATATTTACCCATACTATCTAAAAAATACAAAAAAGTAAAAATTCCTTATTCATTTTTGAGTAGTTTATATGTGGCACTCATGTCTGACATATATGTTTTACCAATTTTTTAATTGCGAATGTCAGACATGAGTGTGGCAGAACTAGCCTTTCTCAGAGCTACCCTGACGACGACAGTAGGTGATTGTCGAAACATCGTATTATTTAACTCATACAAACGATGAAAATACTCCAAACAACTACTCAATTATAAAATACCACTTTATATATAAAAACAAACTTCAAATATATAAACATCGGAAAACGTTAAGATTTTGAGATATTAACATCTTTGCTAACATTTCTATAGCAAGTGCGTCATTTGTCAACAAAAGTGGTTCTAACTGTCCTTTTGTACATATATCAGTGTATTTACACCAATACATTATGCTGTATCTTAATTTACATGTCATGTTGTTTACGAAAAAATTCCATTACCTTCACTGCACCCAAAAATTATCGCAACACTTGAAATATAGCATATATCTCACATTTATCGCGGAAGAAAACCTTTACTTGGACGAAAGCTATATCCTCGTGAAAAATTAAACTTAAATTAAAATCTCATTTGAAAACTTTAGTTCTTTTTTATTTTTTTTTTCAAATGTAATAAAAATTACGAAACTAATTAATGACAAAAGAAAAAAAAATAAAAATAATTAATAATTGCCTCCTCTGGCTGCAATAATAGCTTGACAACGCATTGACAAGCTTGAAATTAAATTTCTTAATAAACGATCATCCAAATGTTCTCAAGCTTCCACCAAAGCTTCTGATAATTCTGTTAAAGTCTGGGGCGCCGTAAAAGTAAACGAACACCAGTTCAAAGTGACAATGTTCACTTCATTAAGGTAATTCCTTACAACAATAGTTGTGTGGTTTTGCGTTATCATATATTAATAACAAATCGTCTCCTATAAATGAGGCAAAAGGAACATGGGGTTCCAAATTGTTTATTATATACCCATCTGCATTTACCGCGTATTTAACCATTACATGTGAATCAGGACGTGCCTCTAAGTTAATGACCCCATACCATAATCGAATCACTTCCACTCTATATTGAATGTTACACTGAGCAAACGCTCTGCTGGTCTCTTGTAAACCTCTACACGATTGTAAGATGAAAATAAACAAAATTTGGACTCATCTGTATAAAGAACTTTGCTCCATTCATTAATTTCCCAATGAACATGTTCGGTAAATTCTAAACGTGCTCTACGGTTTGGCTGGCACTTGTAGTGTCAATTGGTATTCTTTCAACCTATTCCTAGCAGTCTGAACGTGAATGTGTCGGTCCTGTACGTTGGCTAACTCAATCTGGATATAACTATGCGTTTCATTAAAGCTTTGAATACACCTACTGATGGTTGAAGAATGGACGTTTAGAGTTCTCACAACATTCCAAACACCTTAACCACCGTTGATTAAAGCGACTACTTGAGTCGCTTCTTCATTGCTTAAATGAATTTGTCTTTCTTGACCATTTATTTTAATCAAAATTTAAAAAAGTGTAAAAAAATTTCACTAAACTTCGCACAAAATTTAGCAGAATGACACAATCCGTCAGATTTCTTTCAAGCTGTCGAAAAAATTAATAATGCAGTCATGGTAATACAGTGATGACAGGTTTTTAGTTTAAATGTGTGTTATATTTTATTTATGCATTTTTTTGTCCAAATCTCAGAATTCGGAAATAGAACAGAAATAAGTAAGTGTTGCAATGATTTTTTGGTGCAGTGTGTATTTCAAAGTGCTTTTGCATACACCATATTCATCGGATTTGACTTTCAGTGATTATTATTTCTTCTCAAACCTAAAGAAATAGATCGCTGAAGGAGGAACGATAAAGTAAAAGCTGACAACTACTTTATTTCGCAGGATTAGATAAATCGTCTTATACTCAGAGTATTGAAAACTATAAAGTCGTTGGTGTAATATATTTAATATTACACTCCTGAAAAATAAAAAAAAATTCTCAAAGAACTTGTCAGGCCGAAAATATTTCGAATATTGTTATTGTTTTTTGACTATACGGAATTAATACTTTTACAAATAGACGTTAATACATATTGATATTTCGTTGTGTTTTTATGGATTTAAGTTCAAGAGATTCTCCCAAAGCCGGGCACTTCCGTAAAACAGTTACTTTTACTTTCCTTGCAGGCGACCGATCTTTTACTGCCAAAGATGAACTTCATCCTGTAGGAATTTTTGTTATACTAAATTTTTAAAAGTAGTCTTCTTATAGCATATTCTAAAAGAAACGCCTTTATAATAATTTGACATATATTTAACCTTGGATCGTGCAGAGCTTTAAATAAATAATAAAAAAGTATTACATATGAAGCAAATTCTTTTGCAAACGCTGTATATTTAATAGGTAATAATATATTGATAATTAATTACACTCAGTTTTCTTTTAGATTTCGTAACACACTCATCAACAAGACGACTTCTTCATGCTTAAAACAATTGACTAACTTAACCCCGAAAATTGTTATAACATTGGAAATTTCTATCTTTTAAGACCTTTACATAACTTTAAGTGATACCAACTAAATATTTATGCGATTGCTAATTGAGGTACATACAAATTCGGCCGATTGCACGAAATAATTGTTATGCGCTTTGTAGTACGTTTAGCTTATGAAATCGAATTTGAATTAGTATAAATATGCTGTACGTCTCCCAAGCATCATCAGTTTGTGAACAGTTTTATCACTAAAAGTATTATGGCATTCAAGGTAAGAGTTAATCAGTATTAAAATAATAAAATCACAATAAATTAGTGATAATTAGTGAAAGTGTTTTCTTTATACCATGATTCGATGCGTTAATTCGTACAATTTTTATGATTATTCTTATATTATGATAAAGAACATTTATATTGCGAAATTTTTGTTTGGATTGAGTGGTAATTCGTAATGGGGATTATCCTATAAAATGTGTTTGTTAAAAGAATGATTAGTTGCAAAATATTTAAAATGATTTTGTGAACTCAAGTTCATTTAAATAATGCAAATAAATAATGTTAAATATTCATTATATTATTGTAATTTGAGATTGGAATGAATAGAAGTGGCTATGACAGTAATGATTATTGTTATTAATCTCTTTTATGCAGTATTAATTAAACATGTATTTTCTTCTTTTCAGTTTGTATTCTTAGCTACTTTGATAGCTGTGGCTAGAGGAGGAGTACTAGCTCCGGTAGCTAATGTAGCTATAAGCGCTAGACTAGCAGATTCTGAATATGATCCAGCACCTCAATACACTTTCGCATACGACGTTCAGGACGCTATAACCGGAGATTCCAAGAGTCAAATCGAAAGCCGTAATGGTGACATCGTCCAAGGCCAATACAGTCTTAACGATCCAGATGGTACGAGACGCACAGTTGATTACACCGCCGATCCAGTGAATGGATTCAATGCCGTAGTTAGCAAGGCTCCTCTTGTTCAAGCAGTTGCTCCAGTTGTTGCCAGGGCAACCGCTCCAATAGTCGCAGCCGCCCCTGTAGCTAGAGTAGCCGCTCCAGTCGTTGCTGCTGTACCAGCTAGGATTGCCGCTGCACCTGTCGTTGCTAGAGTAGCAGCACCTGCCGCATATACTTCCTCGGTAGTGTCTAGAGTAGCAGCTCCAGTTGCTTACTCCGCACCTTTGGCATATGCTGCTCCAGCTGCAAGATTTGTCTCGCCTGTTGCATATTCAGCACCTCTGACGTATGCTTTTTAAAAAGGAATCTTTGCCATGTAAATGACCTTGTATATACATTTGATACAAAATATATAACATTCATAAAAAAAGTATATTTTATTATATATTTAAATCCATTAAATACTAAATTATGCAACGTATTTCTATTTACATGCTACTTAGGTAGATGACTATTGCGCAATATCATGTAATATTTGTGATAAAACCATCCAAAAACTTGATCGACGATGTTATAAGAGGACTGCAATGGAAGAAAATTTTACAGAATATGCCATGTTTATTAAACTTATCCCCAAAGTATTGTTATTTATTCTGTGTTAACACGTACGCTGCCGGTGACTCATTGGCGTGTCCAAACTCAATTATAACCAAGTATCTACGGTGCACTAGCGTGTCTGTACATTATACAAATCTTTTGTAACATATGTCTGCTAGCCTTACAGTTAGGACTTTCTAATCTTGTAAGCACCTGATTGAAGGATCAAGACTGTTTAATTTCGGTCGCGGCTTCAGTTCAGCGTATTTAACATTTCCTTATCCAGTTACATTGTCTGAGTGTTTGGCCTTGTTTGTGATCCATTTTATAAAATAATGCAATTGAATATGTAGGCATATCGTTTGACATAATTATTGACACGATAAATTTATACAATCAATGCAGTAATTATTCACTACATATCATCAACAGAATTACGTTGCTACTGAGAGAGGTGAAAATACCATGAAACTGGAACCAATTTTCAGGGAAGACAATAAAAAGTCGAAACGAATGAGCATTTTTAATTTATGAATACAAATCAAGCCGAATTCCAAGAAACAATTAAGTAACGCTAAGAAATAAGTAATTAAACTTCTAGTTTCAAAAATTCTTTTATTGTAAATACCACTACAATATTGTTTCGCCATACAATGGCTTCATCAGGTGGATGAAATACAATATTGTAGTGGTATTTACAATAAAAGAATTTTTGAAACTAGAAGTTTAATTACTTATTTCTTAGCGTTATAAAGAAGTTTCAACAAGTATCTCCTTCGTCAATTAACTATTTAAACAATTAAGTATTTAAAATTAATAGAACGGCTAATAGAAACAGAAATATATGTATATATAAAGATAATTATTTGTTGACTTTTATATGCTATAGTAGATTAAATTAGTTGGCGATTTAAGGTCTAATTTACTTTGATATGTATATATTTAAAATACTCTTACATGTTTCGGCACATAGTGCATTTATCAAAGAAATTTAAAATATAAAAAAATAAATAAAAATATTTTAAATTTCTTTGATAAAGGTACTATGTGCCGAAACATGTAAGAGTATTTTAAATACATACATATCAAAGTAAAACAGACCTTAAATCGCCAACTAATTTAATCTACTATATATATATATATATATATATATGAAAAATTTTTTGTGAAAAACTTATCTGCGCGGAATGTGCATATATCGATATTTCACTGTTTTTTACAGATCATCAGTGCACCTTACCGAAGACAGACATGATATTCACTTCTATACTACGTGTATATATACGAACTGTAATGAACTTCATGTGTATGAGAATTAATAATTATTAAATCTCATTTTACATGCGATTGTCGCTATAATTTGTTGCATTTAATTCTACAATTCGGCAAATCACTTTTGCCCTAGATTGTAGACGCAACAAGCCGTATAGAAGTATATAGAAGCCGTATAGAAGCCGTATAGAAGTGAATATCATGTCTGTCTTCGGTAAGGTGCACTGATGATCTGTAAAAAACAGTGAAATATCGATATATGCACATTCCGCGCAGATAAGTTTTTCACAAAATTTTTCATTTGTACTGACAACTTGTACAGTTGATGTCGCGGCTTGTTGCGTCTACAATCTAGGGCAAAAGTGATTTGCCGAATTGTAGAATTAAATGCAACAAATTATAGCGACAATCGCATGTAAAATGAGATTTAATAATTATTAATTCTCATACACATGAAGTTCATATATATATATATATATATATATATATATATATAATAACTTCGTGACCTTGGTATGATATGGTAAACCTAATCAGTAGGCGATTAAAGGTCTGTATATTACTTCAAAATATATGTATTTAAAAAACTCTACATGTTTCGGCAGTACGCCTTTATCAAGAGAATACAAAATATAAATGACAGGATATAAATGTCAAGTAATTAAGTTGCTATGGTTTAAATTATTCAAAGATACATTCTAGTAATAATAATAAATCATGCCTTAGTATTCCAAAAAATAGATAGCAAGGTGTGAACATATGTGTTGTTCGCTGCTAGCAATTTGTGTCTCTTTCTGGGTATGGACTTGTGTGTTGGTTGCTGCTGGTAGCTTGCGTCTCTCTATGGGTGTGTGGTTTTGTGTGATAGCGTAAGTGTAGGGTTTTGTATGTCGGTGCGCTCGTGCGTGTGTTTAGTGACCGGTCGCGGTTAGGGCAAAGTGGAAGATCCATTAAAAAACGCATATCCGAACACGTAAGAGATATAAAGTATAGTAATAAAAACACAGGTTTTTCGACACACTGTATCGAACAAAACCATTTGCCCGATATGAATAGCTCCACCGTGTTACATAACGTAATAAAAAGTAGAAGACTAGATTTATTAGAAATACTAGAAATTAAAAAATCACAAAAACAAAATAGAATAATTACGAATACACAGTTAGAATTTGTTAACACTCCCATAATAGACGTGATTGTAAATATGTCCCAACCAGCACCCTAGCACTAAAATATAGGTATAAAAGTTAAAAGGACACGTATTGTAAGTTAGTTTTAAGATACTCTTTGACAATGGCATAACAGCCGAAACATATGTTAGACATAGATCTAATAAAAAATTGTGAAATAGCCAAGTGTGTTTTTATAATAATTTGTTAATTACAAAATGTTTCACCAAGAAGTGTCTGCTACATCAATTAATGAAATTAAGATTTTTTATTCAGAACCAAACGAAGAACGTCGCTGCGTGTATCTTTTGCGACAATTTATACACACGTTATATATATATATATATATCAAAAATTCTTTAAATTCGGGTAAGCGGTCAATTAAAAAACTCCTTTATTAAATTACCCTATATTTCGCAACACTTTGTCGCTTCTTCTGGGGTAACTACAAGATTAATGAGAAAAATAACAAAAAATAAATAAGAGTATAAAACAGTACTAAAAATACTTACAAAATGTAGAGTTAAAAAATAATAAAATTGACGTACAAAATAAAAATGATTAGATATAAAAAATAAATTAACTATAGAAACAAGCCCTAAGAACTTTTAAAAAACATATATATGAAAAGTTAAAACATGAAAAATAAAAAATATAATGCAATATAAATTAAAACAGTATATGGACCAAATAACAAAACGATTTAAGATCGTCAACTAACAGTCAAACCCAGTATATTAAGATAAATTATACTAAGACCATTAGTATCAGATCTATAATTTGTTATTTGTCTCCCTGTTGATGTGGACCATTTCTAAAAAGGTTCTTGAAGAAGTTGTATAGTAAGATAAAAGACATAACACCTTTCTTTCTAAATAGTCACGTTGTCTACAGGATAGCATGTTCTGATTGTTGTGGCGTTTATATAGGTCAGACATCACAGTGGCTAAAACAGCGCATTACTCAATATAAAAGTGATGTCCGTATTGGTAAGAGATCTTGTGCATTGGTGGACCATGCACTTGATCGTGACCATACTTTCAATTTTGTTGACGTTAAAATCTTAAACGTTGAAAATAACCATAAAAAAAGAACCTTTTTAGAAATGGTCCACATCAACAGGGAGACAAATAACATAAATTATAGATCTGATACTAATGGTCTTAGTATAATTTATTTTAATATACTGGGTTTGACTGTTAGTTGACGATCTTAAATCGTTTTGTTATTTGGTCCATATACTGTTTTAATTTATATTGCATTATATTTTTTATTTTTCATGTTTTAACTTTTCATATATATGTTTTTTAAAAGTTCTTAGGGCTTGTTTCTATAGTTACTTTATTTTTTATATCTAATCATTTTTATTTTGTACGTCAATTTTATTATTTTTTAACTCTACATTTTGTAAGTATTTTTAGTACTGTTTTATACTCTTATTTATTTTTTGTTATTTTTCTCATTAATCTTGTAGTTACCCCATAAGAAGCGACAAAGTGTTGCGAAATATAGGGTAATTTAATAAAGGAGTTTTTTAATTGACCGCTTACCCGAATTTAAAGAATTTTTGATAATATATCACGGTCGATCATTTCTTTTCAATTATATATATATATATATATATATATATATATATATATATATATATATACAGACTGTCCCGTAAAAAAGCCAACATTCATAATTCCGTTATTTATTGTCCGGTTTTATTTAAACAAAAAGTAAATTTAATAGCATCAAAAACACTATAAGATAGCAGTGTTTTATTTGTTTTCAATTGTTTTCATTAATGTCAAACGATAGTCAAGTTTTTTATTTTAAATGGCAACATATATATTTAGGCTATATTCGGATTGTATTTTTTTTTCTGAATTCAACGATGTATAACATGTTTATTTTTGATAAACGTTTGTTGCAAAAAAAAATTTATAAATTTCATCTTTGTCTTCCATTATTTATAAATATTCGAATGTGTCATGAAACATTTGAAATGTAAGTATTATAAATATTATTATAAGAAACAAAACACTTTACAATAAATGTTGAAATTGCCCGCCACCTTGTTTAACACATATCGCACATCTCCTAATAATACAAAATAAAAGAGAAACTTTATAAATTTCATCTTTCATTATAGTAGACTTGGCCCAGTCCACTAGCATTATGTCAATGTGCCTTAAGTGTCAGTTTGACTTTATTAAGTTTTCTGTATTATCCTGTTTGAACGTTTTGCCGCAACAAAAAGCGTATTTTCGTTAAAAATGAATAACAATGAAGTAACGGACATGTTACAAATGTTCTTTGAATGTAATAAAAATCGCCTTCAAGCAGTTCGTCGGTACAGTGCTCGTTTTCCGGACAGAGAAGTTCCAGGTTCGAAAATATTTCAGAGAATTGAAAAGAATTTAAGAAATTATGGATCATTTACCAAACCAAAAACACAAAAACGGAAATTCTCCGAAGATAAGGAATTAGATGTTCTTCTTGCAGTACAGCAAAATTCACGAACTTCGATTCGCGAAATTGCACATAATATTGGGGTATCAAAAACTACAGTTCATGGTATTTTAAGAAAACACAAACTTAAACCGTACATAGCTCGAAAAGTTCATGCATTAGAACAAAATGATCCTGGCCGAAGAATCCAGTTTTGTCGTTTTTATTTAAATGCATTAGAACAAGACCCGAATTTTTACAGAAGGATAATTTAGTCTGATGAATGCACTTTTAGCAACAACGGTATTTTTAATAGAAACAGATTTGTAATTGAAAATAATTTTCAAAGACGTTTCAACGTAAATGTTTGGTGTGGCATTTTAGGTGATCAATTAATTGGGCCATTTTTTATAGATGGTTGCTTAAATCAAGAAAAATACTACACTTTATTACACGAAAATCTCAAAAACTTTTTAGATGAATTACCTTTGGTAAATATAAATAGAATATTTTTTCAACAAGATGGGGCTCCCGCGCACAACGCCAGAGTAAATACTGATTTGTTGAACACCCAATTTGGAAATAGGTGGATAGGAACATCCGGTCCTATCGAGTGGCCTGCGCGTTCACCGGATCTTACGCCCCTCGATTTTTGGTTGTGGGCTTATCTACAAGATCGAGTTTATTTAACAACTCCAGAAAATGTTGACATTTTAAGACAAAGAATTATTAACACTTGTCAAGAAGTACCTGCCGCTTGTCTTTTAAATGCGACCTTTGGAGTAATTAGGAGATGTGCGATATGTGTTGAATAAGGTGGCGGGCAATTTCAACATTTATTGTAAAGTGTTTTATTTCTTATAATAATATTTATAATACTTACATTTCCAATGTTTCATGACACATTCGAATATTTATAAATAATGGAAGACAAAGATGAAATTTATAAAGTTTTTTTTTTGCAATAAACGTTTATCAAAAATAAACATGTTATACATGGTTGAATTCAGAAAAAAAAATCCAATCAGAATATAGCCAAAAATATATATGTTGCCATTTAAAATAAAAAACTTGACTGTCGTTTGACATTAATGAAAACCATTGAAAACAAATAAAACACTGCTATCTTATGGTGTTTTTGATGCTATTAAATTTACTTTTTGTTTAAATAAAACCGGACAATAAATAACGGAATTATGAATGTTGGCGTTTTTTACGGGACAGTCTGTATATATATATATATATATATATATATATATATATATAGACATAGTAGATTTAGTTAGTAAATAATCCAAATCTTACATGTTTCGGCAATTACTGCCTTTTTCAAATAATTTTAAATATATAAATGTTAAAAGTAAAACAGACCTTCCATCGCCGACTAACTAAATCTACTATAATATACGAAGGTCAAGAAAGAATTATCCATATTATGTATATATATATATATATATATATATATATATATATATATAAGGTAAACTTAATAAGTCGGCGATTAAAGGTCTGGTTCATTACTTCAAAGTATATATATTTAAAACAACCCTACATGTTTCGGCAATATGCCTTTGTCAAGGGAATACAAAATATAAATGACAGAATATAAATGTCAAATAATTAAGTTGCTATGGTTTAAATTATTCA
Source organism: Melolontha melolontha (assembly GCA_935421215.2). NCBI lineage: Eukaryota > Metazoa > Arthropoda > Insecta > Coleoptera > Scarabaeidae > Melolontha > Melolontha melolontha. Next base: position 74,976,848 of record OW285243.1, on the reverse strand, counting down.
AAGATACATTCCAATAATAATAATAAATCATGCCTTAGTATTCCAAAAAAATAGATAGCAAGGTGTGAACATATGTGTTGTTCGCTGCCAGAAGCTTGTGTCTCTTTCTGGGTATGAACCTGTGTGTTGGTTGCTGCTGGCAGCTTGCGTCTCTCTCTGGGTGTGTGATTTTGTATTTGTGTGATCGCGTAAGTGTAGGGTTTTGTATGTTAGTGCGCTCGTGTGTGTGTTTAGTGACCGGTCGCGTAAATTTAGAGAGATCGGATAACCAGCCGTTGCGTAGGGCCGCCAACCCTTTCCCGGCAACTTCTTTACTTTTCCGAGCAGTACTTCACACACACACGAGCGCACTAACATACAAAACCCTACACTTACGCGGTCAGACAAATACAAAATCACACACCCAGAGAGAGACGCAAGCTGCCAGCAGCAACCAACACACAGGTTCATACCCAAAAAGAGACACAAGCTTCTGGCAGCGAACAACACATATGTTCACACCTTGCTATCTATTTTTTGGAATACTAAGGCATGATTTATTATTATTATTGGAATGTATCTTTGAATAATTTAAACCATAGCAACTTAATTATTTGACATTTATATTCTGTTATTTATATTTTGTATTCCCTTGACAAAGGCATATTGCCGAAACATGTAGGGTTGTTTTAAATATATATACTTTGAAGTAATGAACCAGACCTTTAATCGCCGACTGATTAAGTTTACCATATAATACCAAGGTCACGAAAATATTATATATATATATATATATATATATATATATATATATATTCCAATTTAATATACATTTTCCACTTAAATATCATCTAGATGACATATATTTTCTATTAATAAACATTCAACCTGTAGCGTACAGGTCAACACAAAAGTTGTTCTCGTTGAAGTATCCTATGTATCAGCATTCCGTGCAATATGATGTGCATACAACTCAGCTGTTTATTATTCATGGATGTTTGTACACTCCCAATTGATTGGTAAAAGTTTGTTAATGGGTTGAGTTACGAAACATATGGTTGTGCCAATAACGCGTACTTATAGCTTGCAAACATAGTAGTACATTTTGCATCATTCTAATAGTGGAGATAAAATGCTTATTGATATTGAGTTTGATGTTTTAAATATTTAGTTAAATGAATGAATTGTGGTTTAATAGAAGATGTATACTATGGAATAAATGAATTTAAAAAAATTATAATACCATGTATATAGAAATAGTAGAAAAAGATACCATTATCGATACGTAAAATATGCAATATCTAGGCAAGCTAATAGCTAATATACACTCGTGGACAAAAAATTCCGGACACCGAAATAAATGTCTATTAGTACAAGAAAAATTAATTCTATTTTTTAAAACTACAAAATTAATAATCACAGTGTTGACCGTGGGACACAATAAAGCTGTTTAACACTGTAATAATTAATTTCACCTACTGAGGATGACAACTTAGTTGTCGAAATACGTATTTAGAATACGAATATTAATTGTGGTAAGGAATTTCATACCTTTTTTAAGTTTTTTATTTACTTTACATACTTTCCAATTTCATTTTTAAGTGTAAATAAGAACTTTTGATTCATGCCTGGCTATATTAACAACAAGGTAATGCGTGCCGTGCCGTAAATTAATTAAAAATAATTAGGTTTCATTTTAAATAATTTTATGGTTATACCTTGTTTGCCCTTTCCATTGTAAAGGGCAAAAAACTAAACCTTTATTTATAAGAGGAATTGCGGAGTTAGAAGTAATTTAATCGACATCAATTAAAGATAAAAATAAATCCGAAATACGAATCTTACATTTGATTACTATCTTCCATCTGTTTTCATTACAGCGAATTATTTCGTTTAAAATTAGTTACGGTAATACTCAATAAACTTCGTAATTTATTTACCTCAAAAGTAAGTTTAGAAAGACGTATTTATCACGTTAAGTGTTTCTGATAAACATATATACGATTCCTATATTTCGAACACAAAACCGTTCTCGGAGATGTAACTTGGAGCCTTTACCTAAATAAAGATTTAATGGGGTAGCAGTGAAAGTTGTTGCAACAAACTTCGGAAGATAAACATTAAAGTTTACCTTCTACATCAGTATGTCCTAATTTAGTTTGCGAACCTGAAATTATATTAGGCAACACACATCTACGTGTAATCATAATAAATTGGAAAGACATCGAATTACCTCAAGTTGGGCACGTTAATCGATTTTCATTATGTGATCGAAGAATCTTACAATTCACATTTTTAAATATATATTGTATTATATAATTGTTTTTGTTATATTTTTATACTATTATTATGATTATTATATTGCTTTTCATATAAAGCTATATTAATTTTGAGTTTTTTATTGCGTAGGAAATCTGAGCAATTCAAGCAGAATTTCAACATATTTACTGGAGGTTTTTGTTACTATATTATCGTCTATATGATGTACATATACAGTCTGGTACTTATTTGAGCAGCATAAATGCAAAGGAATGACATATAGCATAGAAAGAATGAGAGGCGGTAAACGAATAGGGTTCTAACCTAAGAGTTAGTAGCCATAGAAAAATATTTGCCAGTATTGGGAGAAATAATTTTGAAAACAGGAGCAGCCAATAAGAACAAATGGATAATATACTTGAAATTATGTGTTAATAATAATAATAATATTCATCATCATCATAATATTGTCCAATAGTAAAATTCCAATTACAGGACAAAATATAACTGAAATAGATATATACAGTATACCATAATATAATTAAATATAATGTACCTACTGTTAAAAAAATATAATAAATAGAAAAATACAATGCAAATACAAAACAAGAAACAAATGACAATTCATAAACAGATACGGAGTAGTCAAAATTAAATTAAATTCAAAGAAGGAAGAGATCAGGATAGTATTTGTGCAGGTTGTGTACCACATGCAACAAAGGGGCTTTAAGTAATACATTGGATCTAGCGATGGGAACGGTGAAAGTGTTCGACGATAGAGTTAAATGTTTTGGAACTAAAAAATGTGTAACGGAAGAGACGGACACTCAATCCTTCCTTTTAATAAATTAATGAGAAATTTGGTACTAAGCTGTTCCTTTCTATCACTACGAAAATTAAAAAATGGCGTTTCAGAAGAGACGTGCATTCAGTGCCTCCTTCCAGATACGATCCATCACACTTGAAAGACAGATACTTTAAAAATCGTCTTCCAACATTCTACACAGCCAGCTCCAAATGCAAGTAATGAGAATACTATATAAGAAGGCCGTATTCCAATCTACTTCTTACTTAGGTATAATAGAGATATTTTAATGTTAACGGATACGAAACTTAATACACGTTCTTATAGTGAATGCCAAATATTTAATCGTTGCGGCACACATATCGTGAATATAACTATTAAATCGTAATGCTGAATCAAATAAAACACCTATATCCTTAACTTAATTGATTCTGGGAATGGGAATATTCTTCAGCATACGGGATGCTGAAACTAGACTCGCGACACGGACATACAGAACAATTGCATATTTGTCAGTATTCAAAGCGATTCCATTATGTCTACACCATTGATCAACCAAATGAAGATTAACAGTTTCCTGCATTCGTTTAACAACGAAACTTTATTTTAAGATCATCCGCGTGAGCTAGCACTTTACAATCGACAAGCATAATGAGACCATTAATAAAAATATTAAATAATAAGGGCCCTAGAGTATATCCTTGGGGAATGCCTGACAATGGAGTATAGTGCTTGGATTGAAAACCATTGTAATAGACACAAATAAGGAGGTATTAGTTGAAGCATACCATACAAGAAACCGAAAGCGTCCAACTTGGTTAACAATAAGCAATAACTAATAGAATCAAATGCTTTGGTAAAGTCAGTATAAATCTATTTGTATCAGAGCATCTAAAGCTTCACTAACATATTGGGTTATATCGGCCAAATTCCTAATAGTGGATCTACCTGCAATGAAATCGTGTTGTTATAAAGCTAACGCAGATTTACACTTGAAAATAATTTGTCGATTCAAGAAACTATCAAAAATTTTTGCGAAATTGCCAATAATGTTAGCAGTTCGATAAAATTTAAAAGGCTAGATCTGATGCCCTTCTTGAAAACTGGAATCACTTTGCTAATATTCCACACTTCAGGAAATGAGGATGTCTTGAGTATTAAAACAAAAATTACTGTGTTACTAAACGCGCGCTGGTTCGGTTGTGGCGACGTGCTAACAATAAAAGAAATTATTTAAAATAAATTGGAGCGATGAAGATGCATCAAAGGTCCAGGACGTGTGCAATAATGCTGGGATAAATATATTACAACTTATTAATTAAAAGAAAACAGACGACGTTGGCCCCAAAGCTTTTATTTAATATTTACAGAAGAAACTGAGCGATTTAAAATGCGTTAGAGTAATTAACTAAAAGTAATATAATTTTATTGTCCTTGTACGTCAATTTTATTATTTTTTTTAACTCTACATTTTTATCTCCGGAAGAAGCAACAAAGTTGTTGCGAAATATAGGAATACTTAATAAATGAGTTTTTTAATTGACAGACCGCTTGCCCGCTTTTAATTTATTTTATTATATATATATATATATATATATAAGGAACGTTGAATAAGTAATTAAAAATTACCATAAAGAAATGTGGACTGGAAAAAAATAATTAATTAAATTAATATGAATTAAATAAAATAATAGTATATATTTTAATAATACAGATTACCTTTGTGTTGCGAACATCTCGCGATTGGATATGTGGAAAGTTAGGCTGAACGGCGCTTGGATGCTGGAACAGCATGTGTCAAGTTTGAACAATGTGCATCTTACAAGAGTTAGAAACCGAAGAAGGAATTTGTGTAGAAGTGAACATTGGTTTGGAAACGGGTGGGTTTGTTTTATGGTCCAATGTTGAGAGGGGGATGAAGCTGACGATGTTTTGAATTAAGAACTAATTAAAAGCGCGAGCTAAGAGTTGCGATATCGATGAAATTAATATCTTAGAATATTCCTTGTGCGAAAAGCTTTAAAATGATATGCGACATGATATAATTATTAAGTAGTGTGCGTGATTAATTAAATAACTTACGTTTTAAACTGAAATGTATTGTAGGAATTGTAACCAAACGTTAGATACTTGGCGACCGTTCTCAGTTAGGTAGATGTCAAAGGGTCGGTTAACAAAAGAAAGGCTTTGTCTTTGCAAATATGAATGTGTACAGAAAATGTCTAAGTTTGAATTAATATTTTAAATACGAGATATATGAAGAAATATAATTTAAAATTAAATTAAAATATTTTTATATATACAAGAAGTGTGAGAACTGTTAAGGGCTCACATAGCACTCCCGCACAATATTTCACAAAAAAAAAACTGGGTAAACCGTCATGTACCGAAGTAAAGCTCGATTTCAGATTTTTCATGCACTTGAATGTTTCCTCTGAAGAAAAAGGTTGACTTGATATGCATAATGAGTGATTGTGAGTCGATGTGGTGTTCGTGAAATAAAGTATAGAATGAATAACATTTGAGAAAAAATTAGCAAAAGTATCTATTTCCTAAGGATTTGAAACATTATCATCGTTAATTATCATAGAACCAAGTATTCTTGATATGTTCCTCTTATTCGCCATAAAATTCCAAAAGGATTTTGTATCTCTCACGATTTCAGCCTTCACACTCGATTGATAAGAATTATACGTACTCACTACTTCACGGTTTACCTTGGAAAGTAGCCTACAAAATTGCGAACGATAAAACTAAGATCTGGTTTCCTTAAATTTTCGGAAGTAATATTCTTTCAGTTTTATTAATTTTTTTATGTTAGTATTGTACCAGGGAGGAAATTATCTTATCGTAAGAAGTAGATACTGCAATATTTGCATTACTAAATGAAGAGAAAATAAGGAATTTAGAGCTGAAATTAATTTTTTAGCAATTTATTTGATAAAGGTATTGAAGATATTTCATAAAACAATTAAGTTATTTCTTATTTATTTATATAATATGTACAAAATATAGCAAAAGACAATTTGTATTTATTATATCGTATATGCTGCAGAGTATGTTAAAGGTGCAGCAACAGCTGGTGCCAGGGGTGCTGCAAATCTGGCTCCGAATGGTGCGGGATATGCTAATGGTGCTGGTGCTGGTGCTGGAAACGCATAGGGAGCAGCTGCTCTAGCAAGAAACGTTGAAGGACCCGCTACTACTGGCGCAGCAAATGGAGAAGCTACAGCTCTTGCAACTGGGGCGATAACTGGAGCGGCTACAGCTCTTGCAACAGGAGCAAGAACTGGAGCTGCGGGAGCAGCAACAACAGGAGCTGCTACTCTAGCGACTACCGGAGCGGCGATTACTTGTGGTCCCCTGCTGACGATCGCATTAAATCCGTTGACGGGATCCGCAGTGTAATCAACAACGCGTCTTGTACCATCTGGGTCATTAAGAGCATACTGTCCTTGAACAATTCCACCGTTTCTACTCTCGATTTGGCTCTTAAAGTCACCGGTTATGGCGTCCTTGACGTCGTACGCGAAGGTGTATTGAGGATTGGGGTCGTACTCCGAATCAGCGAGCTTGGCTGCAATGGCTACATTAGCTACTGGTGCCACCACGCTGCCTCTGGCTACGGCCACCAAAGCGCAGAGTAAGACGAACTGAAAGAATTATAGAATTAGAGGTAATCCTTTAGCACTAATTCACTAATGTATTTCACACTTCACTTGTAGTTTCTTTATTTAATTGTTCACTTCAATTAACGCATTTAAACGAACCCTTACCTTGAATGCCATGTCTTCTTGTGTATGTTGAACGGTGAAGATCGACTGATGGTTAGACAGTGGCTTGTTAGAGTTTTTATAGGGGACGTATCGGTTTCCTAATTGACTGTGTATTGTCAACGCTGAATACTAATGTGTTAGAAATCGGTCGAAATTTTAGGCAATTCCAACGATACAATTGACATACGAAAGTGCTTCCTTATATTTTAATTGGCGGTAGTGTTTGCATTTATTTTATCTTTACATATACATTAAAGGATTGCTAATAAATGTATGTCATCGTGATGAATATGTAACGGTCTAAGTAGAACAGTAACTAAATTGTGTAGGAGTGTTTCATTTCTTGAATCAATAAATATTTTATAAATTACGTACAAATTCGATAATTATTATACGTAAAAATACAATAAAATAAATAAATTTGTAACTGTAGCTTAGATCTACATGAACAGAAAATACGAGAAATATTTTCACGTACCTACATAAACGTGCACAACATTGCTTTCATTTAAAACATGTTTTAGATGAAAGCAGTATTATTTAAATCAAACAAATGATATCTTCACATATAAGGAAAGATGTATTACATTGTCTGAAGGAAAATAATTTCCTTGACAACAGAACTGCTCGAAAATATTATCTTGTTCTTACAAAATATTATCTATTTTAATAAAATATGAAAATATGTATTTTTGTGAGATGCCTATAATGCAGCTGCATCATTCATATCAGGATATTTTACCTAAATGTTTGCTTATTTAAGAAAAACCTATGAATTTATGTCTATGAAGAAAAGAGATTGTTTTATTCCTAAATACCTTAAAACTAAATTTTGAACAAACCTAATTCTTTACATAAAAGTAATGATAATTTTGAATTTAGTAAATGGCATTAGATTGTCACAAAGTAAGAGATATACAAGTTCTTCTGTAGTTTTTGGAAATTGAAATAATTGCAAATAGTGATTACTGGATTCAATCCTAGTTGCTATAATAACAGGATTTTATTCGATTTTAGAAACATAATCTTCTTTATAGGCTCCCAAATGCGAACATAAATAGGTCTTTATGGCACAGATCAATCAAAAATTGCTAGGCAACAATTGAATTAATAATTCAAACAAACGTCAATATATAACATTTATTAAAATCAAGGAAAATAATACATTATTTTCTGCAACATTATTTGTGGAAATTAAAAGTACAATTGCTTGGATTATTTATTGTAACTTGGCGCAAACTATCGCCTAAACTAATAGGTCCTTCATTAGCCTCTCATATGATTATCAAAGTTCCCCTATAGATATTCTGAGCAATTTTATTTTTGTTATGCAGAGAATTTTCAACGTAAGATTCAGCTACCTTATCTGATCGCCATTCACCCAATTTCTTCAACGTTCTTGTGTCACTGCTGCTTTCCGCTAGTATAGTTGTAGCATTTCTGCAGAAACAATGTCCCGTATATTTATTTGCGTTGGGTAATTTTAGAAACTCGGCAATCATTCTTGGCATTTTTCCGAAAGTATTTTCCTCACCAGCTGCGAACTACACTTGCCATTATGATATGACAGAAACAAACTGTCAATTTTGACATATTTAGGACGTAAAGCAACATATTTGTTGTACAAAGCAATATAGTCCACGACACCACAGCTTGGAACAATCGTAAACTGTCTGGAAGTGTAAGTTTTGGTCCTACGAATTTTCACTAACAAAACCGAACCTTCAGTCGTCACATCCTGAATACATAAATCATGCAACTCTTCACGTCGTCAGGCTCCAAATATGCCGAATGCTGTAAAAACCTGGAATACGTTATTTAATAAATTTGTATGAGACCTGAAAACAGACTTTACCTTGACTAACAAATACGTGAGATCTGTTGCCTTTATCATAAACTGTTCAATTCCTTTTGCTGAAGTACCCACGACTTCTTAGGTTCATCACCCACGGAGTTATTTTTCATATATTCTGTGACTAAGGAATTTAGAGATATCAACGTTTTCCTTAACTTTTAATCTTTTTTTGAGCTTAGAGTAGACGCATCAAAGAGATGAAGCTTTGTAAACTTTTGACTATAGAAAATGGATCACAATTGGTAGTCATGCATTTTAGGTACATTTTTTAAGCAAAATATATACACAAATTTTATGACCAATCATAGCAAAGAATTGTTTTCGTAACCATGGAAACACGATTCAAAATTTAACAGAGTTGCAATGTTACCTAATACGTTTGAATTGAAAATTCAGTTATAAACAGTTATATATCGTAGTCGTAGACCACTGTTTATTACAAATTACCATACACAAATTCGTTGAATTTATTGTTTTTTAGTTATTTTATAGATTTTAATTAAGAGTTGTTCATATTTTACTTAATTAAATATATATAATATATATACATACATATTAATTAGGTATTAGTGTGAGTTACATTTTTAATTTTATTTCTTTATTATTACAAAGGGAATTTTATAATCTTGCGAATATGTTATAAGTGTTTTGGCATTTTTAAATAACATCACCTTATCGTCGATCAGGATGAATGAAGATCAAATGAGGAATGAAAATATTTCACTCACTCTTATTTCATTTAGGAGTTCATGGGAGTGTATTCAGTGGCTATGCAGGAGACGTCTTTTGTATAATATGTATGCCTGTGGTATTTGTTTGAGCCAGATGTCCATTATGAAAAGAGCCAATTTGAGTGATGGGTATTGGAAGCCACCTGTCACTTCAGCAGATTTTAATCGTATTGCATAGTTGGTAGAGGGACTGGTCGCAAAAGGACATTCATCATGAAGCAGGTCTAGGCGAAGGATCTACACATTTTAATTTGTTTCAAGTCCTTAGGTATGATTGTTCTACATCCTGGGTCAAGTCATGATAGTGTCATATTTGATGGTAGTGCTAAGACTAATAATGGAAAGAGGTGGATATTCCAGGATTATTTCTAGGAGACAATGGTTATACGTGTAGACATTACCTTTTAACTCCAGTGTTACAAACATTGTGATACCCACAGAATATTAATAGTTGAAAATGAATTCAATTTCTACATTATAGATTCTGATCAATTCAGTGAGTATGAGTATTCAAATGAGTATGTAATTCTATTAATTAATGTAATCTGATGTAACTCTAGGTATAAGATGTTGCCATATTGCTTCTGTATATTACGCTAATAAAACAGAGTTTTACACTCATTCTGTTCAGACATCTCTGAAAGAGAGTGTTTTTACTGGACACATGAAGTTTCCCCCTATCGAAACAATTTTTCTCGTATATATTCTTTTTGTAGTTTTTTTATGAATAAAAAATTTAATGTTTAATTTGTACCATTTATTTGAAATACATTAAAAACACATATACATAACAAGGTGTATTTGCAACTAAAGTAATTCCATCAAGAAAAATATAATTCTGAAACCTTAATCAAACTACATTTCTGCTAAAAGCGCAAAATTTGAATGTACGCTAGCTGCAACTTATACATAAGCAAAAAAGTAAGAATCCATTCACCAAGAGATATTAAAATTATGTAAAAATACTTTAATCATCTGCTACAAATAGGAATAAATCATTACAACTAAAACTATACCTGTTATTAATAAAATTCAAATTCTCTTAAAATATAATATTCTATTACTGATATTCAGATCGCACCTACAAAATTACAAATTAATAAAGTGTTACTAAATATATTTTAAGAAAAACTAAATATATTTACTGTCTCTATCAATTGCTCAAGCTAAAATAAAGCCGCTTTATCTGCAGGTTTCTGAAGATCCGGTCTTACTGGCTCTATTAATAGTTCCACTCTTTCTGTTTTGAACTTTACCTTTGACAGTTCTTCCATTTTCCTTTTTTTCTAATAAGGTGAAGTTCTTTCTGCTGAAGAATGTATTATGTTCTTACCTTAGCATTTCTCTCAGTTACTGTTCCTACTCCACCCTTCCTTTTGAGATACACTACCATATTCTTTATTCAAAATACTACCATATTCTTTATCTACAACACATACATTATTACTTATTATAATAGGAAGCGATTCAGCTATATTTTCCTTATTTTCTAATATCAAACTGGGAACTTATGTACCAATATATTCATTATGTTTATATTTACCTTGATGAACTCTAATTTGTCCTCCTTTTTCCGTTAGCACTACCTCCACATCACCTTCCTTCCATGAACAACTATGTTCTGTATTACTGTTAACTAAAAGTCATGTTTCCACTTAATTTCATATAACAATGTATATATATATATATATATATATATATATATATATATATATATATATATATAATTTTAATATTCACAATTATCATATAAAGTAATTGTGATATGCAATAACATTACGAAATATATATTTTTTAAATAGATAGTTGGATTTAATTACCACGATTTTTAATATTTTGTTGAATATAACCTTATCTGTTTTGAAATTATTTACTTCAAATAATCTAACATATGGCAACGCTGTTGAGTGATAATCACGTTTCATTGGTTACAAATTCATGTATAATATTTGGCCTTACTAAGGTACCTAAAATGAATGATTACCTCACAATTTATTAAATATAATAATTTTAAATACATTTTCTTACCATTTGAGACAAGTAGGTACGCCATTACGATTTTTTCATTACAATTATTGCTAATGACATTTTTCTCATGCCGCCAGTCGCAAAACTTGTCATATTCTTTGATATATAATTCCTTGGACTTCTGTGGTATTAGTTTTCCCTGAGCTGCTTCAAATTCGTGCAAAATTTCTTGTGAATAAACATTTCTCCTACTTCAATTATCATTTTGAAAACGAACTGTTTAATAACCAAACAATATGAAAGATAGTATCCCTAACAACATCAAAACAAACAACTATCTACACGATCTACACACTCTAAAATTGACATCGATCAACGGCTCGATGCAATTCACTCGCATTTGTTGGCACTTGTCGCAAAAATAGTAAATAATTTATTAATGTTTTGGAAACTAAAATCCAATAAAACGCTGTATGTACCACGGGCATAATTGCCGATTATGACCCTCGGGAAATTAAAAGCCCCCCTTGGTCATACTTTAAACTTTCCCTCGTGCCATAATCTAATTATGCCTTTAATACATAAATAACTATTAGTGTATCTATGTAAAACATAAGTCAAGGCAAGTGATAAAACAAAGCGATTATTGCATTGCGATTAAGCAATTTAGTGATTTATTCTCAATATAAAACTGATCCTAACGTAAATTCAAATGAGTTGAACTTAAAAAATGAATCCGCAAACAAGAAAAAGAAATTTCACTTTTGGTTTACGAAGATTTCGTACCGAGATTAGGAAGACCAAGGATTTGTGATATTTAATATTGTTTAATATTTACTATTGTCCATAATTCTATGGTATATTACACTAAGTATGTAAATGTACATTTATTTGAACTAAAATTTAAACGAAATTAGTAGATAGGATTATGCAAAAAAGTACAATACTCTTCGAAGCTGTAGACATTTATGTGTGCCTCAGATGTTCAGTAACCCGTTATTCATTTCAATAGGAGCGTATTATGTATTTTTCTAGTACAATTTCAAACAATGTAGCAGACTTGGTATTATTAGCATTGCATGAAAATATATTTGAATAAATAAATACGTTTATAGGTAATAAAATTAAAGACTTCAAATTGAATTTCTTCTTTTATTTTGCGGAAAAACTATAAACATGTTCTAAAGTTTGAAATAAAATTTACATTTAAAATGTTATTGTCGAACGTATTGTTATTCAAATTCCAAACAAAGTCACTGAGCTGAAAGAATATTAAAAATCGATTTAAAATACTGAAATTCCGATGCAACATTGAATTTGGTAATATGTGAATATTTTTGTTCAATCACTTCCTTTCTTCTTTTAAATTATTTGAATTCTGTACGTCTTCTTCCTATTTCTTTTACCCAAATTAAGAATGCTCCGTTTGTGTAGAGAATTTAAATACGCCAAGAACCATTGTTATTCTGAATACATCCGTTTTGTGCTTGATATCGATTATGACGTTACTTATTGGACTAAATAAGGGATATTTATTTTTAATGTCGAATAATAGGGCAGGTTTGAGGGATAAAAATGTTGACAACATAAATTGTATTGTCGTTCTTGAAGTGTATTTAATCATATTTTTTTTTAATTTGAAGAAACGTGCATTTAAAGAAATTTAATTCCATACGTTATTTATGGTTTCTAATGTTAACATATTTATAACCGCGGATTAATGAAGCCATTTTTTGGCGAAAGTAAAAAAGTGCTTGATTTAACTTTCTTATCCATCGGTTGTTAATTTTTTTTGCCAACGAAGGATAGATATGAAAGCGAAATTTAATAAAAAATATCGCAAGATACAATAGTTTTGATTCGGAAGTGATTAATAAGTCAATTAGAACATCTAAATTAAAAGAAGCATTACAGTCTGAGTATTCAAAAGAGGTGACAAAAACTCCCCTTAAAATTATAGAGAAGTAACATTACTGAGCTCAGTTTTGAAGTTGTCTATCAAATTCTTGGAATCGATAATTCGTAGTTACGCGGGCATATCAGAAGACCAGCAAGGATTCAGAAAAAAATAGATAAACTCTAAATTCATAATAAGGCAAATTATAGAAAAATCTATGGAATACAGAAAATCAGTCTTCATGTGCTTTGTTGATCTACCTCTCTAAAAGTCTTTGATAGAGTGAGACTGAATGACATATTCCAATATATTAAAACAAAAATAACTACTGAACAACTTAAGAGAAATTGTCAAACAAGTCAATTTACATACATCTCTAACACTAACAGACATTAGACAAAGCGACTCGTTAAGCCCTCTGCTGTTCAACACAATAATGGACAAAATAATAAATTCCATCAAAAACTTCAGAAACGAATATAAAACTAACGACAGGAGAGATTAAAATTATATGCTACGCTGGTAATAACTGAAAATAGAAACAGTTACAACGATTCCTTCACTCATTCTATTTGAAAGTCAGAAGTCTCAACATGAAAATATCAACAGCAAAAACAAAATCACTGGTTATTGCCTAAGACTCAATAAGGAGTAAATTCGTAGTGGAGGGCAACCCAATGGAACCGGTCATGATATTTAATTGCCTGGGCGTGGTTTTTTCAAGTCAAGATAGAACGCAAGTCAGAAGCGAAACCAATAAATAAAGCATGCAGAATATCCGGGACATTCGGAGATGTATGTTATTTGGTATCATAAATTCATGAATAAGCAAGCCAAAGTTAACCGATCGAGATGAAAATACTGAGGAACATGTCATGGTACACACTAAGAGATATAATTTGAAACAAGAAGATAAGAGATGAATATTTATATGTTGCAAAATAGGGGCGACAGCGACGAAGACATAGTAACAAGTATATCAGCAATATGTAAGATGGTAGAGTTGCAAAAATCGCGTGAGAGAAATCCTTGAAACACGACAATATTTGGGCAGACATCCTAAACGCTGGAAAGATTCAACATCAAGCGAAAGCTAAGTTGAGATATATAGGCCTAAGGCCTAAATTAAGAGGCAGAAGAAGAAATCATTTTTTCTTTCTTCTTTTGATTCTACTAATTTGTTGCCATAGCGCTATGATTCCGAAAAATTCGTATCGCTATCTATCTCGGGTTCTATGACGGATCTAAATCCAATAGTACATTTAGAAAACTTCTAAGAAACGCGAAATGAAAATGAGAATAAAGTTTAGGCTATTATAAGTCTGCAATCTATGAAATAAAAAGCTAAGTTTGTAGAACAAAACGTGTTGGTTAAATAAAACGCGTAAATTTAATCCGCAACATGTAGCACATATTATATTTAACTGGTCTGAAAAATCATGTATTGCCTGACATATTTTGGACAATGTAGTAATATATAATTTAACATAAGTTAAGAGTACCAAAAAAGTTTAAGTATATCAATACGTTAAGAGCGTATTACGATGAAACAGACATGCAATAATATACAAGTCTGTAACTGTACACATGGACATACACCTCGTATTTTCCAAGATTTACATCTACCTAAGAAACGTGTTTCTGCCATCTACTGTCAGGCTTCATCAGTTAGGCTAGTGAAATAAGTAAAGCTTAAAGATATACGTATTTTTTCTCTTCTGTACCGGCATAGCCGGACAAGGGAAAATTGACACTTTCGGCATAGTTTCTTGTCCGTCAGATATCTACATTATATGGTGTAAGTGATAGGACAAAATCTGCTATACCTTCTGAGGCGATTTATTTAAGCTTTACTTACTTCACTAGCCCAACTGATGAAGCCTGACAGTAGATGGCAGAAACACGTGGCTTATTCAGAAGTAAATGTTGGAAAATACGAGGTGTATGTTCATGTGTACAGTTACAGACCTGTATATTATTACATGTCTGCTCCATTTGTAAGTTAAGAGTGTACATAACAATGAAGAATTTGATAGCTATGAGAGAATTTTTGTTTAGACAAATAAAAATAAGACCATGAATTCATCGAGCCCAGTCGAGTCTGCACGATTTGCTAGATTACCGGTGGAAAAACTACTAAGTATAGGTATTTGTATTTTTATACGAAATTACGTACGGCTAATGACTCGGGTAAGCATGCGATTATAAGTAGAAATAAATATAGGTAGTTTACTTTTAGAAATTAGTATGTCGGTGATAAAGTGATGTGCTTTGTTTGTGTAAAGTCGTGCTAGTACCTTGTCTGCTATTGATGATGCCAAGTTAGTTATCGAAATATATATACAGGATTTAAAGCTATATACGAGTTATTTGAATAACTTTTTGATGTTGTAAGACTTCAATACAATTTCAAAAGATTGTTAGTTGTTGTGACAATAATATATTAAATCGCAACAATAAAACTATTATGTTATAACCTACACTTGCTGCCAGTAATTATAGAGCTGTGGTTATTTTATCTAACTTTTTGAAAATCTACGATAATTTGCTATACCGCTTTTCGTCGTGGCAAAGATGGGTTCATATATTTTTCTGGTGTAACATGGTTTCAGGACTAGACGTACAACTCTTACAAATCTGACAATATAACAACGCAGTAAATTGCCATGGAATTGGATAATGGTGGTCAAATGGATGTCATCTATATGAACTTTTCACGTGCATTTGAAATAATCGATCACCTTAAGCTTTTTCGGAAATTAAGCTTATTTGGAATACGGTCTTCATAACTGATGCACAGTTATTTGTATAACAAAGCTTCTGTGGTACACCACGCAATTACTAACTGTTTAACAAGATCGCACAGGGTTTTAGTGTTTTTCATTTTACATAATACATAGTACTTTTTCTAAAAATATACAGTGTGTCCACAGATTCATTCTCAACATGGGGATCTCCTTTATTATGAGAGATAGAGATTTGGTTAAATGGGATCAAATACTCCAGAGGTAAAGTTGTATCAAACCCTATACACTAGTTTTGAATATTTAACGTACTTCGGGCGCTATTGCAAAAAAAGTGAATTTTTGTTTTTTCGATTTTGTTTAATAACTCATTTATTTTTAAAGTATGACAAATTTAATTTGCACTTCCTTAAGGCACTTTTTTAATAGAAATCTGGTGGTGTATTTGATGTTTGAATACTTCTATAGTAGTTGAGCTACAATGGTCAAGTTATGGGGGTCATAGTTGGCTATGACACCATCGACAAGAAGTTTTCATTCGGTTTTCAAAAATGTATAGCTTGTTATACCTGATACCAAAACTGATTTCAAAAATTTAAAAAAACAACATATTGTTACATTAACAGGTCAGAGCGGTTGTGACATGTGTCAATAGATTTTGCAAACAAAGAAAAGAAGAAATCTTTATTTTGCAACAATTATTTATAAATTAAAAACATAGGCAGCTCAAAAAATACTTAGATATTATTTAAAACAAAATTATAATAAGAAATTATAAAAAATGTTCAAACCATCATTTTCCAAACATAAATAGGATCTACGAATAGTAGATTTAAGAACTTTATGTAAAATACGCCTTGGAATAGCTCGACATTCGTGAACCATTCATTTACGTTATTGTAGCTGCGGGCATACACTTTGTCTTTAATGTAACCCCACAAATTGAAGTCGAGCGGCGTTAGATCAGGAGATCTTGGTGACCATGAAACTGGTGCGATCCACCTGTTACCAAACCGCTGACTGAGGAAATTGTTTACAATTCTGAAATTATGTACTGAAGCACCGTCTTGATGCAACCAACAATTATGAGCCTCTTGTAAAAGTAATTCGCCCGGCAAATCTTCAATATTATTTTGCAGTAAATGCAAATAAACGTCGGACGGCAGTGTTTCATTAAAAATTATTGGACAAATAAATCGTGATCCTAGTATGCCACACCAGACATTAAATCCAAAACGCGCTTGATGTCGAGTAGGTCTGATTACATGAGGGTTTTCTGTAGACCAAAATCGTAAATTTTGTCTATTTAATAAACCATTGTTTGTGAATCTAGCTTCATCGGACCATAATATTTGAGAAGAAAAATTATCATTATCATGGCATTGCCTGTGTACCATTCACAAAATTCTCTTTGTCTTTTATTATCCCCTGCTCTTAAAGATTGAAATACATTGTATTTATATGGATGATATTTGTGGGAGGCCAAAATCATGCAGTTGATTTGGAAACGCCGGTGTTTAATTTCCCAAACTGATGTGTTTGGATTTTCAACAACTGCTTGTAAAACATTAGTTTTAGTTTCATTACTTACGCGCTGCGGTTTTGTATATGGCTTAGTAAATGATCCGTGATGTATTAAACTTACTTTTAAATTTCTGTAAGTAGAAAGATGGTGTTGTCTGCGTTCTGGATACTGGTTTATGTACATTTCGGCAGTTCTCGTCGAATTTTTGTGACATAGAATATAACAGGAAAACATAAAATTTGTCACTATTATTAAACGGCTCCATGACACAAAAATTATTTAATAATAATGACTAAATTTACGCTCTGTCTGAGTAATTTCGGCTAGATATTAATGTAGTTATGTTTGTTTTGAATGTGTCTCTTCTCCAACAGGGGCGTACCGACGAACATGTAGAAATGTGAAATACGTATCTACGTCTTTGGAGAAGATACATTCAAAAATACATAAATGAACTTTTGTTGTGTTCTTCACACTTGTTGTGTTCTTCACACCCCATTTTTAATAACATTTTTTATATTATTAAAAATACTTTAGTATTATACTAAATTTAGTATTTAAATGGTACTTTATATTTTATTATGCTAGGTATTTATTTTGCTATTCGATTTGTAAATTTCACAGAACATAAACTAAATGTCAACAATTAACAAACACTAACAATGACAGTTGTATCTTAGATTGTTTCATGTTTGCAAGGTTTCCTATTGTGAAATGCCACAACCGCTCTAACCTGTCAATGTAATAATATGTTGTTTTTTTTTTAATTTTTGAAATTAGTATTGGTATCAGGTATAACAAATTATACATTTTTAAAAAGGAAAAGAAAAATTCTTTTCGTTGGTGTCATGGCCAACTCTGACCCCCATAAGAAAAATGAAACTTGACACTGTAGCTCAACAACTATAGCAGTATTTAAAAATATAAATACACCACCAGATTGCTATTAAAAAAGTGCCTTAAGGAAGTGCAAATTAAATTTGTCTTACTTTTAAAATAAATGAGTTATTAAGAAAACAAAAATTCACTTTTTTTGCAATAGCGCCCGAAGTACGTTATATATTCAGAGCTAGTGTATAGGGTTTGGTAGAAATTTACCTCTGGAGTATTTGATTCCATTTAACCAAATCTCTATCTCTCATAATAAGCGAGATCCCCATGTTGAGAATGAATCTGTGGACACATTGTATATTACTTTATACTATGTGTAGTGTTCTTTTTTCTTTTATTTTGTTCTATTATGAACGTAGATTGTATGATACGTTGGCATAATACGCACTATTATTACTATTACACTTGAAAGTCTTAAGATATTTTGCAACATTTTGGATTTTATACTGAAAGGGAGTTTTTGATACTTGATCTAGGCCGACCAATTTTTTTTATCTATAATTTTTCCTTCAAGAACCATATCTGTAAGCAAAATGCTTAACTAAAGATTTCCTTTATATTACATATTGGTGTTGAGTAGATTGAAATATGCCAGCTTATTTTGGTATCTAAATGCTCTTAGATAAAATTTCAATGCGATTCTTTAAAATTCTCCCAGCTATGTGATGTGGAGCTGGTCAAGAAAAATTGTTATAACCTGAACTTTCACATCTATTTGAAAGAACAAATTTTAAGCAGCAAAGTCGACGTTTGTAATAATCGTTAAATACAATTGGATTTCTTTTTATCTTGAAGTTCAATTCATGTTCAAGGATTTAAATCTGGGCATGCTGGAGGATTTTACACTTCTACCAAAAGAATTTATATTATACATGAATTTCCAATTAATGTATGTGCTAGGCAGCTGAATTACTGTTGGCAGATATAATTTAATATTTTAGTGTAATTCTGATTTTGCTTTGAATACTTTCTTCCTTTTACATGTATATTGTCATCTATCTTGTACTACTTTGCCGTATTAATTGATTCTTTTATTGGACAGCTATTCAATCAACCATTTTGATGAGGTTAAAATAAACAATATTAATACGTCTGTTTTATTCTAATCAATATTAACGAATTACCTACAGGAACCATTCACTTCAAATAAAGCCTAAGTGCTTTTAACGTTTTATTAACCACAAAGTATACTATTAAATCCTTCGGAAAAATCAATACCTCAATATAATTGAAATGAACGGGAAGAGTAATCTACAGCAATTTTCATTCCATGTTTTCATTAACTCTTCAATCTAAATGAAGAGCAATCTTTCTATTAAACGAGTTTGAAAGGATGGAATTTTGCTATTTGAGGGTATTTGCAGTGTTTAATTGAAAAAATATTTTGTTTCTTATTTTTGTTTATACTTTGAACTTTATTATAACTAGAGACTGGACGCATCAGGCTGAAATTACGATAGACCATATAAATAGCCTATAACATTGCTAGGTACAACACGCAGTTATTGAATAGCACTATTCATTCGGTAAACCGAACACCTGTTTTTTGTCGTTGAATTGTGACGCAATTACTCCAATTTTACAGTAAAATTATTTTCTTCATGGGCGTAGATAGACGTGTGAGGAGCTCTTATAATTTATTTTATTTATTAGTCTATATTTCGTAAGATAAATAGAGTTCGTTTCTTTTTTCATTGCATTAACTGTTAATTACATACTTCTTAAATTTTGTAATAGATCCTGTTTAATATCGTTTCCTTGAATCTACTTCTCGCAATTATTTTACCGTAAGTGTCTAGTGAATTTCGTTATGTTTCAATAACTTACGCATACATTTTTAATTATCATTTATTTAGATCTAGAACATTGTTTAAGTTATTTTTTAAGATATGATATGGAACAACGTCGAGAATAGCATTGTGAAATAATGGCGAATTGGATTAAGGGTCATACTGATTGTATGTCCATTGTCAGTGATTTCGAAATTTATTGCAAAGTTTGCAAAATATCGTTAAAAAAATCCAAGAAATCGCACGTAAAACGTCACTTAGCATTGCAAACACATACACAGAAATTAGATCCGTTGGAATCTGACAATTTTAACGCAGAACTCTGTGAAACTTTAATGGCGGCAAATATTCCATTAAATAAACTTAACAATCCCACCTTCAAAACATTTCTTCAAAAATATACTGGTCGAAATGTTTCTGATGAATCCACCTTACGCAAATATTATCGTTCTAAGTGCTACACAAAGGCAGTAGAACCCATTAGAAGCCATTTGTAAAATCAGTACCTATGGATAAGTGCCGATGAAACAGTCGATATATTAGGACGCTGTGTGGTAAATGTTATAGTTGGTATACTACGTCCAACTATTCCATATAACGCATATGTAATAGCAACAAAAGTTATAAATACAGTTGATGCGGAAACAGTAGCTAAAACCATTTACGAGAGTATGCATCAAATGCTTCATTCGGACGAGAGGTACAAAGGAAAGTTACCAGTGACAGTGTTGCATATATGTTAAAAACAGGCAGACTATTAAAGGAAACATATCCTAATATGCTGCATATTGCTTGTATAGGACATGCTCTCCACAGAATCTGTGAATATATCAGAGACAACTTTCCGGAAATTGATAGAATTTTATCCGCTTTTAAAAGAGTTTCCAGAAAATCACCATTGAGAGCAGCTCTTTAGAGGACAAACTCAAATCTTTGTCACAGCCTCCCTTTCCAGTAATAAGTAGATGGGGAACATGGTTGGAAGCTACTAGTTTTTATGCAGAGAATTTCGATAGTTTACAAAATTTCGTTACATATTTAAATGGCGATGCTCGAAGTATTTCTGAGTGCAAGGAACTAATACAAATTCCAAATTTAAAAAATCAGCTGTCCTTTATTCAGGAACACTTTGGATATTTGCAAAACTAATCACTTATTTTGAAAATAAAAATCTCGAATTAAATGATGGATTAATCACATTAGATGTGACTATAACTTTGTTATATATACCACTTTATAACCACATAGAATAAAGTGGTATATATAACAAAGTTATTGTTTTATTTTATTTTATTTTCAAAATGAATTACCACAAAGTTACGGCTACCAGTATTAATTTTCTTAGATGTGACTATTACTAATTTAGAAAATGTTCCTAGTGACTTGGGATGTGGCCTTCGCCAAAAGTTAGACGCAGTTTTTAATATAAATCCAGATTTAATAACATTGCGGCAATTGTGTATGAGGACAATGCCTCAAAATCTAACTGCTAAATACGCCGAAACAAAAGATTTCCAGTATGCACCTATAACCAGTTGCGATTTAGAAAGGTATTCTATCTACAAGGATGTATTTAATTCAAAGGGAACAAATTTTACAGAAAAGAACCTTGAGAAAGTATTGCTAGTTAATATTAATACCTACTCCTTTACTCAACTTGCACTACAAAATGAAGAAATAAAAATGTATTTCGTATGTTATAGATCACCACTTGTTTGTTTTCCAATTATATAAATAAAATTAAAAACTTTTTAAAAATACTAATTTTCAATAGTACGCCCGTGGGCGATGAGTCATCAGCCTCTTGTATCTGGTCACTAGTTATAACAGATAGCTTTACTGTAGCTTCGACATTAACAACATGTCATTCTCAATTTTTAATTTCGTTTGAGAATGACTTGTTGTTAATGTCGAAACCGCGGAAACATTTTCTGTTATAATAAAGTGCTAAAAACGTCACTTATCACTATCTTGGAAAAAAATTGGTACCCGCCATTATTTAAGAAATTTAAAGTTCCATAGCAAATTCTCCAAATTCAATATGCGAGACACCCAATATGACTAGATCGCCGTGATTTTGAAACAACAGCTAAGAATCTAACGAAACGTCAAACCTCTGCTGAAAATTTTCACGTCAAGTTTCCATCGGCCATGAAGATCGTGCTCTTCATCTTGTGGGTTTTAGAGAACATTTTTAATCAACAAGCGAAATTGGTGATAGATGGAGAGGTTTAGTATATCAACAGATCTCCATACGATTTGTGTATCGAATAATCCTAGCTTTTGTGCTTAGATCGTACCGTCCATTTCTATGTTTAACTCTAACTCCACGTCATCGAACTGCACGACTAGATGATTATAGGTTGCATTTGAATGAGGAATGGAATCGAGTCGTCTTTAGCGATGAATCTCGATTTTGTTTATGATCTCATGATGGTCGCAGAATGGTCAGAAGACGTTCTGGACAAAGAAGAAATTTGCAGACATACGGCTCTAACTCAAGATGTAATGGAGTTGGATGCTATCTGCTATGGAAGTAGATCTCCTTTAGTAATTATTCAAGGCACATTAGATGCGAATCGTTTTATAAACCATGTGTTGAGACCAGTGTTAATCACATATCTGCAAGAGCTGGTAAATCCCATTTTTCAATAGGATAATGCGCGGCCACATACCGCAAGGGTTACTATGGAGTTTTTGAATAAAGCTAATATTGATCTGCCTCCACGGCCGTCGCGATCGCCAGACTTATCCCCTATAGAATACGTATGAGATATGGTAGAACGAAGGATGAATAATTTACAGCCACCCTCAAACAGTATAGAAATTCCCCGACGACGGATTTTAGAAGCTTGGAGCAGCATACCACAAGCTACCATAAATGCGCTTATTTCGAGCATGCCTAATCGAGTAGCTGATCGCGAAGTAGACGGTGGCCTACGCGTTATTAGTTTTATTATTAATTGTTGAAATTTTCATCGTTTCTTAATACGAATAAAATACGTCCTTCCTGTAAATTTCATTAAAATATATTTACGTTTACCGGATGTTCATTTACTTAACGCGGCCAGTATTAGTTGACGTGTTCAATGTCGTTGTCAGTGGGAATTGAACAAAAATAACTGCATAACTAACATAAGAGACCATGGTTGTTAGTGTCACCCCCAGTCTCTCTATTTATCGATCTATATATTAGAAAAACATATGTTTTAACAGCTGTTGATATTAGTGAAAGCTTCCAAACTATTTAAAAAGCATAAGTGCAGCTATTTTTAATTAAAAAAAAAATATTTTATAATAGAAATAAAATTAATGGTTAGAATCTTCACTTTTTAATACGTAATCGTAAAACGATAATTGTTTCGCCAGCACAGTGGCTTCATCAGGTACTTACAGCTAAAGGCCACGTTAAAAACTAAATTAAAAATATATAATGAACAAGGTTAGTATTATTTTACGTTTTTAAAAATCTAAAAATTTACACTAATATTGTAGGTAGTGAGATGTCGCCCTTCTGTTCAGCCCTAACTGTTATTACTATAGGGTACTAAACATGTTTACACGTAAATTTGGTTTAATAAACTAAATGTACATTTCCATTGTCGCCTAAACAGTTTTTAAATTAATAAATTTAACAAAGGTGAGTTATTTAAATTTGTGATTCTTTTAATTTATTGATTTTTAAACTTTCCAGTAAATTTAATTTAGTGCCTTTACTTTCTAAATGTAGAATTTGAAAATTCTTATTGAAAGTGTAGTTTTCTTCCAATATATTAGAAGAAAACCACACTCAATAAGAATTTTCAAATTCTACATTACCACTTTTGCTAATCATCTATTGCAATAGATGATTAGCAAAAGTGGTTTTTATTTCTAAACGAAGAACAATGTTCAGCAAACAATCTTTCTGTTTGACCAACATACATCTTAGCGCATCCACATACTAACTTATACACTTCAGATGTCTAATTTCTATGTGTTCATCTATTAGATATCAATAAGGAAAACCACACTTTCAATAAGGATTTTCAAAATTTTAAATTATGGATCTTCATCAAGTAAAAGGCGAATCAATTCAATTATAAAAAAAATTTATTAAAGAATTTTCGATTTGTTAGAATACCGATGAATAATATTAACAAGAAAATTACTATTCCTTTAATATTCATTCAGTAATGTGATACTAATTCCATTAAAAGACAGTAAATTCAATGTATGTGTTATGTAGATTCTAAATACTAATTTAAGTAAGTAACATATATTTATTTCTAAAATAAAAGAAATACGTTCAGGAAAATTTATTACCGCTTTTAGTTCGAATGGAATTTATTGTTTGTCGACCTGTTTTCTGGCGATAAGAAATTGTATTTTACTTCGAGTAGACGACGTATAGTCAGGAAAATTTATTGCAGCTCTTAATTAAATATGAATAAGTAAGTTTGTTTTACATCGAAGTAGTGTTTCACCTATGCACGAATTTCATTCGCGGAGTTACCCTTATTTATTTATGCTACCTAATATTATGGTACGTGAAATATAATAACGCACAACCAGCGTAGGTTGATACGCTTACTTAATTACCTCGCTCCAGGATTACTAAAATACATGGTTGATCAAAATATATACGTAATAAATATTTGTGAATAGTTTTATTATAATTTTATTTACTTATTTAAATGACACTGACGTTTGATAAATAATGAAATGACATTACCTAATTTTTTTGTTTAATAAACATATGTCTGCAAATGAGTCGTTTGTGCTGTAGAGCAATAAATTGTTTTAAATCATATCCAAATAACTAAAGTAATTCTTGATTTAGTCGGACGCCACTGTCTTTCGTTAAATATTTTTTGGTAAAACTACGGTTTTTGTTGGGCGGCAGAAACATTTCTTTATAACAATAAACATTCCACAGATGGCGATTTTGAGATCGTAGTAGTTCGTATTAGTGACATTTAGGTGTCTTCATAACATTAACTTTGTTGACTGTTAATTTAAAATTAAATTGAAAATGAATAATAATATCTCATTTGAAGAACTTGACGACGTGCGCCTTGCTTATGGTGCAGCACAGTGTAATGGAAGGGACGCAGCACGCTTGTATGAACAGAGATATCTGGAACGTTGGCAACCTCATCATACAACTTATGCTTCCATCCATCGTCGCCTTAGAGAAAGTGAGAACCTAATATGTCCTGGTGGTGATGGTCGTGCAAGAACAGCTCGTACGATTTAATTTGAAGAAGAAGTTCTATACTGTGTGGAAGAAAACCAATCTACAAGTGTTCGCGCAATTGCACACCATATGGGATCCTCCAAGCAGACGGTACACCGGGTCATTCATGAACAGCTTCTCTACACTTACCATTTACAAGGCATACAAGCTTTAAATCCTGAAGATTATCCGCATCAATTGGGTTTTTGCCACGGTGTCACGATAAACCTGATTTCGGGAAAGTAGTATTGTTTTCCGATAAGGCATGTTTCACGTGCAATGGTTTTTTTTTAATAGCAGACACAGTCACATTAGGCATGATGAAAATTCTAACACTGTGGTCTCTAGAAGACACCAGCAACAGTTTAGTGTTAACGTGTGGGTTGGTATTGTTGGCGAGAATCTTCACTTGATGCTTGCTTATTTGAACGCAGACATTTACCTGAATTTTCTGCAAAATGTTTTGCCTCTATTATTGGAAAATGTTCTTTTAAACATGAAAAATAACATGTGGTTTCAACATGATGGGGTGCCTCCACATTTTGGTTTAAACGTGCGCAAGTATTTGGACCAGCAACTTCCCCGCTGACGAATTGGAAAAGGAGGTCCCGCGGCCTGATTTGCGCGTTCTCCCGTTCTCGATCCCCTAGATTTTTTTCTTTGGGGTTATTTGAAGTCTTTAATTTACGAAACGCCTATTCGTAATGAGGAAGATCTCTTAGTAAGAATAATGGTGAGTTTTACACATGTAGAAGCTATTTCTGGAATATTTTATAGGGTCTGCGAGTCAATGAACCGACGGTGCAATCGTTGTATTGAAGTAAATGGTCAACATCTTCAACAATTTTTGTAAACCATAATTTATTTGTCAATAAAACAAAGTCCAACATGAACAAAAAGTGATTTATTAATGTCCTCCTAAACATTTTTGTAAAAGAATACCAAAACAATTTTTTCTGATTTCTTTAAAGATTCGATTACCTTGCCATTAGATATTAGTTTGACCAAGTATTTTTTGTAATACGATACTTAAACTGTTATATAATTTGCAGTCCTACAGCCTAAGTGACATTTCTTTAACTTTGCTATTGCTCATATAATGTACATATTGCAATAAATAATTTAATTCCTGGACTTTGGATGGTAACTCCAATGACTTGAGACAATTTGAGAACTGATAGAGAATAATAGGGCTCACTGAGACTGCGCACACAGATATAGGGCGCCACTAATCAAATACGAGGTGCATTCAAGTTCTAAGGCCTCCGATTTTTTTTCTCCAGACTGGAAAGAGATAGAAGCATGTGCATTGCTTTAAAATGAGCGTGCGTTCGTTGTCAATACGTCACAGAGATGGCAGCACTGCACGGCAGATGGAATTTTAGTGGCAGCGTCGAGAATGAGAACTGTTTTAGATACTTAAAATGGCTACGTTTTCCTTACATGAGCAGCGTGCAATCATTCGTTTTCTGAATTTGCGTGGTGTGACACCAATTGAAATTCATCGACAGTTGCAGGAGACATGTGGTGATGGAGTTATGGATGTGTCGAAAGTGCGTTAGTGGGTGCGACAGTTTAATGAAGGCAGAACATCGTGTGACAACAAACCGAAACAACCTCGGGCTCGCACAAGCCGGTCTGACGACATGATCGTGAAAGTGGAGAGACTTGTTTTGAGGGATTGCCGAATGACAGTTGAACAGATCGCCTCCAGTGTTAGCATTTCCGTGGGTTCTGTGCACACAATCCTGCATGACGACCTGAAAATGCGAAAAGTGTGCTCCAAGTGGGTGCCACGAATGCTGACGGACGACCACAAGGCTGCTCGTGTGGCATGTTGCCAAGCAATGTTGACGCGCAACCAAGGCATGAATGGGGCTTTCTTTTCGTCGATTGCGACAATGGATGAGACGTGGATGCCATTTTTCAATCCAGAAACAAAAAGCCAGTCAGCTCAATGGAAGCACACAGATTCACCGCCACCAAACAAATTTCGGGTAACCGCCAGTGCTGAAAAAATGATGGTGTCCATGTTCCGTGACAGTGAGGGCGTAATCCTTACCCATTGTGTTCCAAAGGGCATTACAGTGACAGGTGCATCCTACGAAAATGTTTTGAAGAACAAGTTCCTTCCTGCACTGCAACAAAAACGTCCGGGAAAGGCTGCGCGTGTGCTGTTTCACCAAGACAACGCACCCGCACATCGGGCTAACGTTACGCAACAGTTTCTTCGGGAAAACAACTTTGAAGTGATTTCTCATGCTCCCTACTCACCTGACCTGACTCCTAGTGACTTTTGGCTGTTTCCAACAATGAAAGACACTGTCCGTGGCCGCACATTCACCAGCCGTGCTGCTATTGCTTCAGCGATTTTCCAGTGGTCGAAACAGACTCCTAAAGAAGCCTTCGCCGCGGCCATGGAATCATGGCGTCGACGTTGTGAAAAATGTGTACGTCTGCAGGGAGATTACGTCGAGAAGTAACATCAGTTTCATAGTTTTCGGGTGAGTAGTTAGTTAGAAAAAAAATCGGAGGCCTTAGAACTTGAATGCACCTCGTAGTAATACTGAAAATTAGCCTACCCTAAATACAAAGTATCAGTGCGATGCGTGTAGTGTTGTAGCTACAATGATCTGTCAAAGTTGACAAGTTAGTCATAAAATGGAATTAAACCATGAAATTTTTTTATAATTTTCGAAAGCAATTATTTCATCAAGAATGCCTCGCCGAGTTGATTTCTGTTTTCGTTAATAAGCACCACAGCAATCAACAATTTTTTGTTGGTATGGAGAATTAAAAGGTGGACGGATTAGTATTAGAGACGATCCAAGAGCAGGCGCACCAAAAATGGCAGTCACTCAAGAAAACGTCGATGCTGTGCGCAAGCTCATGAACGAAGATAGGCATGTGGCATATTTCGAAATTGAGGCATCATTGGAGATTTCAAAGTGATCAATTCAAAAAAATTTACATGAAGAATTGTTTGTAAAAAAATTAGTTTCCCGTTGGATATCGCATCTGTTGACCGAAGAACAGAAAACAGCTAGGGTGAATTGGTGTCAAGAAACTCTATGCAGCTTCAACACAAGAAACTCTATGCAGCTTCAACACAAGAAACTCTAAAAACGTGTACAACATAGTGAGTGGTGACGAATCTTGGATTTACTCTTACGACCCAGAAAATAAACTTCTAAAGGACAAAACCGTAAACGGCGAATACCTTTTACGCAAATCTCTTCTAGATTGTTTGAAGACAAGAATAACTAAGAAGAGAGTGCTCCTTCGCCACGATAATGCACCTGTGCTTTCCAGTATGGTTGCTACAATGAATTTGAAGAATTAAGGTTCGAATTAGTACGTCACCAGATCTAGCACTATATGACTTTCATCAATTCCTTAAATTAAAAGATTTGATCGGAGACAAAAAATTTTGTACAAATGAAGACAACAAACAACACTTTAACACAGTGGATGATTGTTTTGCAGGGTTCGAAGAAATCACGCTTGCGGCGGAAAAAAGAAGCTTGAACACAGGTGGACCAAATGTATCGAATTATGTAGAAAAATGGAATTTCTTTATTCAAATTATTCCTTTGTTACTGTACGATCGCAAGAATTAATCAACCCGCCCTAGTATATCTATTCTTCAATAAAAATATATGAATTTGGGTGAAAATGTTTTGAACTTTTCTTGAAAAAATTGGTGCGTAATGGAGAAAGCTATTGACATATTTGGAACACAACTCAATTCTTTATACTCAGTAATTTTACCAAACCCGCAAAGCATAACATTTTCTTCTTATTGTATAGTATTATTAGCATAACATTTTTTTCTTATTGTATAATTTTATTATTATTAATTAGATATTTGAACCGTCAATCGAGTTTATGTAAGAAACATATTTTATTGTAGGATTCTCGATCAAATTTTAATATGGTCGGTAATCTAACCATAGTAGTTACTAACAAGAATTTGAGATTTCTACGCCAAATTCGGTCAAAGATCCTGTAATTAGCAATGACAGTGACCGACTATTAAGGGTACTAATTACATTGTTATGTGTATTGCAAAATTTAAGCCATGCACATAAGCCGCATTACACTAGAACAGACGAAATTACATGTGTGTTTACGGCCAATTAATTTTCGCATGTCCAATGAATTTTAAGCATCCAGAAGAGGGAAACACAGTTCGATTAAATACAGGCAAATTCAATTGTAATATATTAACGGAAATATTAATAAATTTCTTGAATAAAACGGCGTCTATAACGACACAATAAATTACGGTACTGCTAAACGCGGACATGAAACAAACAAGAATTTATTTCCAACTCGTAAATTTCGTTTATATTTACTGCTTCACGGGGAATAAATTTCTTCACATTGTCCATATCCTTCTCAGTTGTTTTACTGAACACCTACAATTAATTATTAATTAAAAACAAGTTGAAAAAAGCGAACACGGGTAAGTTTTAATTGCAGCTTGGCCGAGTTTGAAATAATCGCTGATTGTTCATTGTTTAATGTTCTTACTAACAAGAAAAAAGTTCAGATATCCGTTCGTCCTTGCCGCAGGCGATTTCCAATTAACTTTACGTGGCGTTATGCTTCCAGACATTACGCCTGTACATACAGTATTATACGAAAGAAACAGTGCCTACTGATATAAGAAATAGCGCAAACAAAAGCACTTTACAAAGGTATTTTATATTATTAAAAATATATTTGTATTATACAAAACTAGTGGGGTTTACCTACAATTATTCTGATAAAAGTACTTTAATTTTAATAAATTTGTTATGTAACAACTAACAATGCAATGACACATCTAAAGTGAAGTTATTAATAGTAAATAGATTCTACACAAATTTTAAGGTTTACAACTAGAGGACAAAGATAAGATGGAAGATTGAATCCAATATTTTCCATTGTCTTTATGGATATAAAAATTAAAGAATATTTCCCGAAAAGCTATAAATATACTATGTAAAATAGAAAAGTGAACACCAATTATTTATGATTTTGTTTCGATAATTTTTATCACATTTCAAATTAATCTGATTTTCAAAACATGAGTTAAATTTAATAACGTGTCAAACACGATATTTCGTATAGGCTTGCTTCTGGCCAGGCCTTCATATCCTAATCAAAGAATTTCGCAATCTAATTTACTTGCGTAATTATGGAATTCAGGTTTACATAATGAGCCGCCAATTTAATTTATTATAAGTAAATTTCAAATAAGCTGGTTAGGTTTACCAGTGATTATTTTTTAATTAGTTACATATTTGCAAATTCATACAAAACCGTAACATAGACAAATACGATACCCAATTGGGATTTAAAATATAACTTGATTTGTTACGATCAGGAGTCTCGATTAGAAATTATGATAGAGAAATTAGGAATTACTCCTTTAATTTTCTATTTTTACCCTATATTTGGCCACTCAATTGGTGTACTTCATCAGGGTAAGGTAACGGTAATTAAATTGTACCTAATACAACATATTATATAAAATCTATACAATAAAAATATACTTAGAAATTGAACTAATGTGATGAAAGGTTTTATAAAAGCATACCTATAATACGTAAAATGCCAACAAATACAACGATGTCAAAAGATGAGAAGGTAAAACATGTTTTTTATCCATCAACAGTCAACATTTATTAAAGTTTATTTTCTTGTTTGCCAATATTTTTTTAATATTTCATACGTATTATATACTCTATATTACAATAAATATATTATAATACAATTTGATAAAACTTATGCTGTTTGTTTTAATATTTCCGTTTATTCAGTGAAAAGCAGCTACATATACCATTACTAATTCTACGAGGCAAATAATACCGATTACTAACATAAGACTAATAAAATCAATGCTGATACCGTTAAACATGTAAAATGAAAAATAATCAAAGTATTAAAGTAATCAAAGAAATCAAGGTAATCAAAGTAATCAAATAATCAAAGTAATCAAAGTAATCAAAGTTATCAAAGCAATCAAAATAATCAAAGTAATCAAAGTAATCAAGTATTCAACGTAATTAAAGTAATCAAATTAATAAATACGTTCAACGGTTACTCAAAATTTAAATAACGAATGGTAACGATTACTTGAAATTTTCGAAAATCGACATCTGTTTTAGACATTATATTATCTTTTATTTACTGTTTATTTCTTTGCCGTATCTGAGTTGTTTTTATTAGGAAATTATTGTATATTATTATTATTAAAATTACACTTTAGATAAGAAATTTTGCTTCTTAATATCATTAGCGGTAATGTGTCAGCTATTAATTTTCGAAAATTCCAAACTTATATACACATAAAAGAAATAATAAAAACTGATTTGTAATTTATTCTGCGGAAATAAGTAACTGAAAACGACGGCAAAAAAGAAGGTAGGACCGCTTCAGAAGCGATTAACTTAGGAAACCACTTCTTCATCTCAAAGAGTAACTTAATAAGTGTGCTCCTATTTCCAATAGCAAAGTTGATTTTCTACCGGGCTTTTTGCTAACGAGCTTCGAAATTGAATGTTAGGTTTTTGTGAAGTCTTCCAACACAGTCGGAGAAACTTTTGTTTCAATAGCTTACAGTAATGTATTTATTTCTTTGTTGGCGCTAAGGGTAAAACCTGTTTAGAAACTTATGTTTTCTTTTTATTATTATTATTAGTAATGGTTACTATTATACAGGGTGTTTGTTCATTAGTTGATATAATATAAACGGTATGTATAAGTACATTAATTATTTAAATATCCGCTAAAAAAATTAGTTTTTTCAATTATCTTGATTAAAAAAGTCAACGTTTTTATGTTAGATAGTACACATTGTGTTGAGGTTGGTAAGAGATAAATAACAAGAATTCGCTGTTTAGTTAGTTCAAACACACAGTCCAGTGACATGTACAAAAAATAAAACATAGTAAATAAATATGCCTTTGTTTGCTTTTTATTATTAGACTGGTCACTCATAAAATCATTTGTATTTACATGCTAATGTGCAACAACAAAGATTTGGTTTAAAGATCGATGCATGTTCGCTTTATGTAAACACATTCATCAATGATAAAATAAAATACCTACTCACCTACTCACCGATTACAAAATATTAAATTAAATAGTTTTTCTTCGTCCAGTATCTTTTAATCGTTGAACTAATTGTACAAAAGTAGCTCTAGGTAAAGTAGTCTATTAGGAAATTGTTCTGCATGTCGTCGCCGAGCTCTTGCAGCATTCTGTTCGCACATACCATACATTAAGACCGTATCTACTAATTTATTATTATTTTAAACCATATTGATGTCAGAAGACAACACAAGAACAAATAATAAAATGATACAATATTTGCTAGGCATAACTTCACTGGTCGGTACAAATACGAACATGAAAGTTTCATGGGTAAATGTCTTAATATGAGTAAACACAATAGCGCCATATGTTCGACAAGTAGGTCTATTGTTCACAGGCCAGCATTTTTCCTTTAACTAACAGTCGGTAGCATAATACTTACGTAGAAAGCACATACACACACACTTACACTATGCATGCAGGCCGTTTAAAAAACATTTTCCTATATTTTCTTCTTTTTTTTTCCGCGCTTATTTGAAAACTTTTTCTACGCGATTTTTTTGGTAATACATTATACAATTTGGGAACTTTATGCCCTCCAAATTATGCATACGAGTGATCAAACACCCTGTATATACATACTAAATATGCATTTATAAACGTTATTAAAAAGTTTTAATAAATGGATTTTCTTTTTATAATGTAGAACGTGCGTTAAATATTCGAATGCTTATGCTTAAAAACTACATCTTTAAACTAATATGGGCGCGGGTTGATATATGAATAAGGTCTCGAACTCTACAAAATAAGAATAAGAAGAGACAAAATAATAATAACAATAATAATGTAATTATTAGAGTTCGGATTTTATGTATGTAAATAACATATTTACCACAATACGGCATGCTTTAATAGTAGATTTTTAAGAGCTTCCTGAATATGTTCTGTACTGTAAATTATAGAAGTCAGTAAACTTTTTTTATAATAAAGTTAAGTGAGTCGTAGGACGTTCTGATCCATAAGCTGTATCAATGGTGTTACATTAGGGGGCATAAACATATCAAATATTTTACCATCAGGTCTTTTTAGTTCTGCGTCCGAGGGATGAGAAGGAGCGTTATCAAGAAGAAGGATGACATATTCTGTCATGTTTTACTAAGTAAAGAAGCTCTAACCTAAAATTATTAGAATAATCTGTGGGAATTTGTATTTGGTTTAGACTTACCTCAGGAAGGAACTGGTTAAAAAAACAGTCTTTAAAAATGTCTTTAGTTATCCATGCATTTGCGTTGTTCTTGTAGACAACTGGATTAGAGAAATGAAATTAGAGAAGCATCTAGGGTGTTTTGCTTTTCCAATTACGAGCGGCTTTGATTTGTGCAAGCCAGCCCCATTTGTACAACCAAAGAATGTAATTCGTTGTTTTGCAATTTTGATTCGGAGAGCATTATTTTCGGCAAGTGAAACATAGGTCCTCTCAGGCAAAAGTTTCCAGAATATTCCAGTGTTGTCAGCATATAGATTTAATGTTCATTTAAATCAAATTCCGCAATTTTTTGTCTTGATTGCTGTTTAAAAGGATCCACTAGATATTTCTGAGATGATCATTTTTTCTCCGACAATTTCTAAATGTCGAATTCCGAAACGCTTTTTAAAACGTTGGTGCCACCCATAACTGGCATTAAAATTATCTGTACTTTGATCCATTTTTTCCTAAAAAGTAAAAAAAGCCTTTTGACGAGTTATTTCAGTAGTAACCGCAATGTTCTTTTGGCGTTGTTTAAGAAACCATGTGTATAGAATTTTTTCCAATTTTTGGATATTCCGCTTCTCTTAATGTACGTTTTTTTGTTAGATGTTGACATACTAGCCAAAGCAGTGATGATTTTTTCCTTTTTATTTTTAATCGAGCAAACTGTCGATTTTGCTGCGCCATACTTTTTTGAAATAGCTGTCACACTCAAATCTTTTTCACAATCTTCTATTGGTTTACCTTTTTCATCTTGGGAAAAATACTTTGCTTTAACTTTTGTTATTTCACGGAAGTAAACAACACACAAGAGCATTCACTGAACACTGTGGCGTGTTTTTGCATAATGTAGCATAATGTGCTTTTATTAAAAAAATTTCTCATTAGAGACGGCCATTTCAAAATTATACGTTTGTGACAGATTACGTGCACTCTCACCAATCATTATCAAAAAGCATGCCCGTCAATAATAAGGAAAGTTTTTAAACGCACGTTATCATAAAGACAGGGGGAATCCCAAATAACTTCAAAATTAAGGCTATTTGGAAAATATTTCATGTTCACAGTATCTAGATATTCATGTTAACGTATTTTCACGTTAACGAGATCTTATTGTATATGAATCTGACCTCGTATGTTCTTCCCACATCCTCTTACTATGCCCTAATCTAATATCTTTGTTTTATTTTTATGTATCAACTACTTCAATTTCAATTAATTAATTAATTAATTTATGTAAAGAGAAAATATTTTCGTTCGTAATTAATTATAATCTGCGAATGTTGTCCCTTTGAGAGGATGTGTTTCTGTTTAAACTTAGTTGAAATGAAATAGCCTAATTTTTATTTAAAAACATACAGTGATATAGAGCGGCAGTTAGAGTACTAATACTGTACAGTAATTACAACATCGGATAATTATGCATTTGCATATTTTGAACCATTTTCATTATGAATCCATATTTGACCTTTTCAGCAAAGTATTATTTTAACACACTCTATGACTTCACATAAATATTTAATGTTCTTGTTAGTGTAATTACACTTCCATGATTTCTTTTGTTTGTATGTGTACCGGTTGGTATTTCATAAAACTTTTTAACACTAAGACATTTCGCATACTTATAAATAACACCCATTAACTGAATACCAAACGCAAACAGACACTTTATAGCAGACAATTAATTAATCTTCTAAGCCAGTGAATAGATAGATGAAGTGAATAGCAAGTTAAAGCTGCATTTACTATAAACAGCCAACGCAATAGTTACTGTTTTGAAACCACAATACCTGCAAATATTAAGAGAATTATCGGAGATTACCCGGGTAATCGAACAACGAGAAATAAGTATAGCGATTTTACCACGTTCTTTTACATTCCAACAATCTGTATTAGTTATATACTAGTTACGATAGTATTAATATCCAGCAAGATGCCAAAAGAAAAAAGTTTGTAAGTATAATTTTAAGTCAATTTGTGAAGGATTATAATGATTTTACAACAGATGGGCGTCTGTTATTTTGTAAATACTGCGAAGTTCGTGTTACGGTGACCAAGCATTTTCAAATCACTCAGCATCTTCAAACCGGAAAACATGCAAGCAATAAAAATCGTAAAAGGAGAAATAACGAAGGACAAGGGTATTTGGTTAGCTAAATTA
Organism: Melolontha melolontha; assembly: GCA_935421215.2. Classification (NCBI taxonomy): domain Eukaryota; kingdom Metazoa; phylum Arthropoda; class Insecta; order Coleoptera; family Scarabaeidae; genus Melolontha; species Melolontha melolontha. The sequence goes on along the minus strand of OW285243.1, from coordinate 74,940,914 downwards.
AGGACTGAAGTTTTTCGCAACTTTATGGAAAAGTATACAAAAGAAAATATTCCAGATGAATCGATGTTAACAAAAATCCAGAAAGTTAGTTCCGTTTGTATTTTTTTGCCGCAGCAGCGCTGCCATCGCAGTTTCGTGCATGTGTGACAGTTGCTCTGAGTCAAGGAAAAGGAGATGATGCCATTTCTAGATCGCTGTTTGTCGTGTACTCTTTGTAGTGCTTATTTAGCATGTTGTTTAGCATTTAGTTGATTGAAAATCCCGTCGCTTGTGAAATTAAATCTGTAATTTGTAATTTGTAATTTCTAAATGCGAAGAACATTAAACCAGTTCAACCATTCATCGACAAATCTTCGAGGTTTATGGATAAAATGTAATGAGTGATTCAATGGTGAGAAGATGGGTTCGACAGTTCAATGAAGAACGTGATCAAGTGCACGATGAAGAACGATGGGCGTTAATCTTTGGTTGCTGATGAACTGATTTGTGCAGTTGAAGAACAGATTAAGGAAAACCGTAATTTCTGTTCTTTCTATGGACTTTCCGCAAACTTAAAGATCACTTACTCATGAAATTGTTACTGTAAAACTGGATTTTCGAAAACTTTGTGCTCGTTGGGTACCAAAACCACCTACATAAAAAACATGTACATTTTGACATGTTACGACAATGGTGGTGAAGACTTTCTCAGGCAGATAGCGACTGGGGATGAGACTTGGATTGCTTATTGCACCCTTGAAACTAAACGACAATCGATGAAATGGAGGCATACTTCCTCGCCAGGAATCACAAAGCCAAGCAAATCTTGACACCTCGAAAAATAATATGTATAGCGTTTTCAGATAGATAAGGCATTTTACTGATGAATTTTTGACCGCGAAGTGAAACAATCAATGCAAATGTTTAGTGCCAGACGCTTAGGAAATGCTCAAAAACGGTATTGTTTTGATTCATTAGAATGCCCGATCTCACACTGTGAATATGAAAAAACTTTTACAGAGCTTTGGCTGGGACCTGTTTGACCATCCCCATACAGCCTGACTTCGTCCCTAATGACTTTCATCTCAGCACCTGAAATCGTTTCTTTGTGGTCAACACTTCACGAATGATGATAAGCTCAAAGGATATGGTTGACGATACAGGTGGCAACCTCTTCTGAAGAAGGCATACAAAAACTTGCGCCACGCTATGGAAAATGGTGAGAAAAAGAGCTTAAGATTTGTACATTGTTTTGCAATAAATAGTTTTTTTGTATCTCTACGTGATTTCTTATCATTACCAAACGGAACTTTCTTTCTCGACTTAACTCGTATAAAGAATATACCATGTTTATGTTTCTGTGCTACTTCCTCAAGTATTGCAGATAAATATTTTATCGTTCTATAACACCCAAAAAACGATATGTAATTCATAGACATTCAACATGTCGAAATCACTACCGCTGATGTAGTTGGTGCATAAATTTTATTTTCACGGAATAATAATGAATGATTTGACATTTGCTCCATTTCTCTATATTGCAGTAGACAGAAATGTATTGTTAAAAAAGATTTCATAATAGCAACTGTAACACCGAATCCAGCTACAGTGTTATACAACCTACTTATTTCAATTCAAGCTTTCTATACGAGGTATACCTACCTTTACGGCAAAAGTACCCGGAGTGAATATAAATCGATTTGTTTAATATGGATACGTTTTAACAATGAACAGTGTGAATTTTAATTCGTTTAAATTTCAATGTAAACATTTATATTAACCTTTTATCATACTTAACCTGTGTAATATTGTCCATAATTTTATTACGAACTAGTTAGATTTTGCTAGAGAGATATATAGCTTTGCTAAATCCATATATAAACTATATATATACAAACTTGATGAAAAGTAAATGGATCTTGTTAAAAATTATATCAAATGCTCATAATAAAATACAAATAATTATAGGCAATTTGTAAAATTTACAGTAAAGTTTAATTATAGGAATTTACTGCAAGTGAGAATTAATGAATATTAAATCACATTCTTACATGTAAATGTCGACTTATTTAATGCGTATAAATCTACAATCCGTCAAACTAAGTTTGCACTAGTATGCAGAACACACTCTTTCGCGACAACGAACTTCCTGGTGATTAGGTTAATTAAGAATTAAGAAATACTGAAAAAACAAGCCTATCAACGCGAGGAAACGTACAGACGACCGTTTCGTTCTAATTGGAACTTCTCAATGCACGGCATTCCCTTTCGATGACGACCTTGCTTTTTCATCTCTATACTTTCTGTATATATAGTTAACATTTGGAATTTACTGCAAGTGAGAATTAATGAATATTAAATCACATTCTTACATGTAAATGTCGACTTATTTAATGCGTATAAATCTACAATCCGTCAAACTAAGTTTGCACTAGTATGCAGAACACACTCTTTCGCGACAACGAACTTCCTGGTGATTAGGTTAATTAAGAATTAAGAAATACTGAAAAAACAAGCCTATCAACGCGAGGAAACGTACAGACGACCGTTTCGTTCTAATTGGAACTTCTCAATGCACGGCATTCCCTTTCGATGACGACCTTGCTTTTTCATCTCTATACTTTCTGTATATATAGTTAACATTTGGAATTTACTGCAAGTGAGAATTAATGAATATTAAATCACATTCTTACATGTAAATGTCGACTTATTTAATGCGTATAAATCTACAATCCGTCAAACTAAGTTTGCACTAGTATGCAGAACACACTCTTTCGCGACAACGAACTTCCTGGTGATTAGGTTAATTAAGAATTAAGAAATACTGAAAAAACAAGCCTATCAACGCGAGGAAACGTACAGACGACCGTTTCGTTCTAATTGGAACTTCTCAATGCACGGCATTCCCTTTCGATGACGACCTTGCTTTTTCATCTCTATACTTTCTGTATATATAGTTAACATTTGGAATTTACTGCAAGTGAGAATTAATGAATATTAAATCACATTCTTACATGTAAATGTCGACTTATTTAATGCGTATAAATCTACAATCCGTCAAACTAAGTTTGCACTAGTATGCAGAACACACTCTTTCGCGACAACGAACTTCCTGGTGATTAGGTTAATTAAGAATTAAGAAATACTGAAAAAACAAGCCTATCAACGCGAGGAAACGTACAGACGACCGTTTCGTTCTAATTGGAACTTCTCAATGCACGGCATTCCCTTTCGATGACGACCTTGCTTTTTCATCTCTATACTTTCTGTATATATAGTTAACATTTGGAATTTACTGCAAGTGAGAATTAATGAATATTAAATCACATTCTTACATGTAAATGTCGACTTATTTAATGCGTATAAATCTACAATCCGTCAAACTAAGTTTGCACTAGTATGCAGAACACACTCTTTCGCGACAACGAACTTCCTGGTGATTAGGTTAATTAAGAATTAAGAAATACTGAAAAAACAAGCAAGGTCGTCATCGAAAGGGAATGCCGTGCATTGAGAAGTTCCAATTAGAACGAAACGGTCGTCTGTACGTTTCCTCGCGTTGATAGGCTTGTTTTTTCAGTATTTCTTAATTCTTAATTAACCTAATCACCAGGAAGTTCGTTGTCGCGAAAGAGTGTGTTCTGCATACTAGTGCAAACTTAGTTTGACGGATTGTAGATTTATACGCATTAAATAAGTCGACATTTACATGTAAGAATGTGATTTAATATTCATTAATTCTCACTTGCAGTAAATTCCAAATGTTAACTATATATACAGAAAGTATAGAGATGAAAAAGCAAGGTCGTCATCGAAAGGGAATGCCGTGCATTGAGAAGTTCCAATTAGAACGAAACGGTCGTCTGTACGTTTCCTCGCGTTGATAGGCTTGTTTTTTCAGTATTTCTTAATTCTTAATTAACCTAATCACCAGGAAGTTCGTTGTCGCGAAAGAGTGTGTTCTGCATACTAGTGCAAACTTAGTTTGACGGATTGTAGATTTATACGCATTAAATAAGTCGACATTTACATGTAAGAATGTGATTTAATATTCATTAATTCTCACTTGCAGTAAATTCCAAATGTTAACTATATATACAGAAAGTATAGAGATGAAAAAGCAAGGTCGTCATCGAAAGGGAATGCCGTGCATTGAGAAGTTCCAATTAGAACGAAACGGTCGTCTGTACGTTTCCTCGCGTTGATAGGCTTGTTTTTTCAGTATTTCTTAATTCTTAATTAACCTAATCACCAGGAAGTTCGTTGTCGCGAAAGAGTGTGTTCTGCATACTACTGCAAACTTAGTTTGACGGATTGTAGATTTATACGCATTAAATAAGTCGACATTTACATGTAAGAATGTGATTTAATATTCATTAATTCTCACTTGCAGTAAATTCCAAATGTTAACTATATATACAGAAAGTATAGAGATGAAAAAGCAAGGTCGTCATCGAAAGGGAATGCCGTGCATTGAGAAGTTCCAATTAGAACGAAACGGTCGTCTGTACGTTTCCTCGCGTTGATAGGCTTGTTTTTTCAGTATTTCTTAATTCTTAATTAACCTAATCACCAGGAAGTTCGTTGTCGCGAAAGAGTGTGTTCTGCATACTAGTGCAAACTTAGTTTGACGGATTGTAGATTTATACGCATTAAATAAGTCGACATTTACATGTAAGAATGTGATTTAATATTCATTAATTCTCACTTGCAGTAAATTCCAAATGTTAACTATATATACAGAAAGTATAGAGATGAAAAAGCAAGGTCGTCATCGAAAGGGAATGCCGTGCATTGAGAAGTTCCAATTAGAACGAAACGGTCGTCTGTACGTTTCCTCGCGTTGATAGGCTTGTTTTTTCAGTATTTCTTAATTCTTAATTAACCTAATCACCAGAAGTTCGTTGTCGCGAAAGAGTGTGTTCTGCATACTAGTGCAAACTTAGTTTGACGGATTGTAGATTTATACGCATTAAATAAGTCGACATTTACATGTAAGAATGTGATTTAATATTCATTAATTCTCACTTGCAGTAAATTCCAAATGTTAACTATATATACAGAAAGTATAGAGATGAAAAAGCAAGGTCGTCATCGAAAGGGAATGCCGTGCATTGAGAAGTTCCAATTAGAACGAAACGGTCGTCTGTACGTTTCCTCGCGTTGATAGGCTTGTTTTTTCAGTATTTCTTAATTTTTAATTATAGGCATGAAAAATATCCGGGTAGTACATACTTTAAATCCAAAATTTGATTGCGTTTTAATTAAAACCTACCTTCGACCTTTGTTATATTAATTGGATTCATTCGGTTTTTACCTAATGAAAATCTATATATGTAGGTCAAAGAGGATGATGATTTAAAAAACTTATTGCTGAACACAGTTCTTCGTTTGGAAATAAAAGACAAGATTCCACTTTTGTCAATCATTTAATGGAAGAAAACCACACATTCAATAATGGCTTTAAGATGCTATATTTAAAATATAAAGGCATACAATTAATTTTACTGGTAAGCTTAGAAAATAATAAATTAAAACAATCGCAAATTTTACTCAAGATCAGTTGGATTTAATGAACTCACCTTTGATCAATTTATTAATTTAGAGCGATCGTTTAGACGAAATAAAATGCACATTTAGTTTATTAAATTGTTTATTAGTAAATAACAAGTGTTCATTTGAAAAGTCAATCTAGGTTACTTTCAAATTTTGATAGAATAAGACGCAAATGATAATGTCAATCACAAATATCAGTTAGTGCATAAAATAATCGTGCGTCGATTCTAGTTTAAATAAATTGCTTCTCAGTTTTAAAATGGCTTTCACTTTAGAACATAAAATTTTTTTAGTCCAGGCTAATTTTCGAATTTGTAATAAAATTGATGGTTTATGGGTTTATTCAGTTCAAGATTGCATGGTAGAATTTCAAGTTGAGTTTCCACATTTTGTAATAGATTATATACAATTTAAGAATACTTTGGATGGAACTTTAAAACTTTTTTCTGAAACTGATAGTCTCTTAAGAAAATCAGGCAGCGGAGAAGTTAAGAAACGTACACCTCAAGTTGTCAATCGTGTTGAAGAAATAATGGAAATTGAACCACAAACATCTGTTCGACATTTGAGTCAACAAATAAACCTTTCTGTTGGTACAACTCACAAGTTATTAACAAAAGATATGCAACTTTGTCCTTACCGTGTCACAGCAGTACAAGAATTGTTAGAAATTGATTACCCACGTAGACTACAGTTTTGTAATTGGTTTGTAAATATGAACAATAATGGAGAACTTTCGCAAAGAGTCATCTTTACTGATGATGCATGGTTTTATAAAACGGGATACCTAAATTCACAAAATACAAGAATTTGGAGTAGTGAAAATCCACATGCAATTAATGAAGAATCGCTACATCCAGATAAAATTGGTGTTTGGGCAGCGATAAGCCAAAGGCGAATCATTGAACCAATATTTTTTCAGGGAACGTTAACTGCTCAAAGGTACCGTACGGAAATTTTACAACCACTTGTTAATCAGTTGCATGATGATGAACTACAAAATGCATATTTCCAACAAGACGGAGCACCTTGTCACTGTACTGCAGAAACTTTGGATTATTTAAGAGAATTTTTTGATGAGCGTATAATTAGTCGAAATACTGAAATTGCCTGGCCTGCACGTTCATGCGATTTAACACCTTGCGACTTCTTTTTGTGGCCTTATCTAAAAAATAACATATTTCGAACACCTATATTGAATTTGAATGATATGCTACTGAGAATCGAACAGAAATGCATGGAAATTAATAATAATCCAGTAATGTTGCAGAATATCATCAGAAATTTTGAACGGAGGATTTTAAAGTGCATTGATCTTGAAGGACAACATTTTCAACATTTGTTATAGTTTTCAATAAATACCTATTATTTGTTATTTATTTGTATGTATCAAACTGTCAAAATATACGACTTCGTAGGTTAAGTAGTAAATTTTAATTTACGACATACTTCAAAATGTTCTCAGTAAATCACATGCTACTAGATTGACTTTTTAAATGAACACCCGTTATGTAATAGCATGATAGTAAGAACTGACCAACTGCGTCACATATTTTTAATAGAATATTTGTGTAAATCCCCACATTTTGAAGACACTGTAAAATAATATTAACCTCTTTGTATTTATATCTTTTGGTTCATTTGAAGATCGATAGTCCTTAATTGTTGTCTTAATTAGATTTTCTAATACCGCGTATTGGTTGGGCTAGGGCTAATATCAGTTCTAACTCCCTCGTTTCAAGGATGTTCGAATATTTAATATTTTATGTTGGCGGTTTTGTGATGATCACCATATGCTCCTTGGTGGGAAAAATTTATTTATAATAATATAGTAAATGCTATTATCAGGATAAAATAAAACAAATTTTAATGAATTTCACTTTTTAATTGACACTGCAAAGATCGTTTCACTCCAACCTGAGCTTCATCAGACATATAACTAACTATAGTTAGTTATATGTCATTTGTCAAATTCAAAATAAAGATGAGCAAGATTGTTATTTAGGTAAGTACAGTTTATGTGAATTTATTGTAGTATATCATTATTGATGCTTCATTGTTTTGCAGGAGGTTTATTAAAAGTGAGAACCATTAAGAGAAGAAGGCCGAAAACTTGTGGAGGAGCTGTCAAAAGTCATACGTTTTCCTATAAAATTCGCGATGGAACCCTTGAAAAGATCATCTGTAAGCAAGCATTTACAAGCATGCATGGAATCACAAACAGAATAGAAAGAATAGGCAATCATTTGACTAACCACGTACTTTCTCCAAAGGATAAGAGAGGTCGTCATAATACCAGACCGAATGAAATTCCAGCTGTTACAATAGAATGCGTTAAGGAGCATATCAAAAGCTTTCCAAGAAGGAAGAGCCATTACAGCAGAAGTGATAACTTTCATAGACGATACCTTTCGCCAGAACTGAATGTAAGACAGATGCACAGATTGTATCTTCAAAAATACGAACCCGAACAATACCTCATAATCGATGAGCAACACTTTAAGCCAAAAGTGACATATTCATTTTATCGACGCGTCTTTGTAGAAAATTTCAATTTGAGTTTTGGTTCTCCCAGAACTGATACCTGTAAAGTCTGCGATATGCTAGATAATAAAATAAATTCTGCAAAGGATAATGTTGCCGAAACAAGTAAATTAAATGCTGAAAAAAAGGTACACTTGACGAAAGCTGATACTTTTTATAAGGAGTTGAAAGAAAAAACATCTTTGGCTAAAGAGGCCCCTTCGATCGAAGTCATCTCATTTGATTTCGAACAAAACATGCCCTTGCCACATATCCCCTCTAGTGATATATTCTACAAGCGACAAATGTGGTTTTATCCTTTTTGCGTTAATAAAGGGAGTGTTTCAAAGACTTTCTTTTATGTTTTTGATGAGGTCACAGCTCGAAAATCTCCGACCGAAGTAATAAGTTCCTTACACGATTTTATTAACAACTACATAGCACCGGAAGTAACTACCCTGTACGTTTTCAGTGATAACTGTGCTGCACAAAACAAGAATGCAGTTCTCGTTCAGTTTTGGCAGACTTTAATATTACAAGGTAGATTTCAAAAAATCAGACATCGCTATCCAGAGCCGGGACATAGCTTTTTACCTTGTGGTCGGTCCTTTGCTCTGGTAGAAAAAGAAAAAAGGAAGAAGGAAAGAGTGTACTTGCCACAAGAATGGAAACGAATGATAGAAAACACAAGGAAGAAATTTTTTGTTAAAGATCTTACGCAAGAAATGATATTAAACTATAAAGCCAAACCAGCCCCATTTTTTAAAAAACAGAACATCAAAAACACTGATGGGCAAAAATTCCAAATCTCAAAGTACAGGATAATGGAATTTAGTGGGGAACATAAGGAAACAATTTTATGTTCGGAGACAACAAGTGCTTTTTTAGTGGCAAGGTTCAATCTTTTGAAGAAACCTTCGGTCATGCCATTATTTCCCGGACCTGATGATAAACTATATAATGGTCTTATACCTCTTAAAGAAGACAAGTTAAAAGATGTGATGGAGTTAGCTAGACAGTATGTAGGGCCAAACTGATATGTGGTACTATGACCAACTGATTCCTGTGCAAGACCAAGATATTCTGACTTCAGAAACTGATGATGAAGATGATTAATTTTTTGTATTGTACTTTAGTATTAGTTTCATTAGTTTTGTATTTTTCATCAAAGAATTTTCATGTTTGTTACTTTTCACAATAAAATAGAATACATAACCGCCAGTAAAGTGTAAAAATTACATATTTTTTTAAATTTTAGTTAAGAAACAGGCAGCTCCAACATCTTCTAAAAAAATTTTAAGCCTGCAAGTAATTAAAATTTCAAAAAGAAATGCTGAAATATATCACTTTGTGCATATATTTGTACCAGAATCGAGTAAAAACCGTATAGCAATACTTCTTATTTTTCTGTAACTTTTTTTTCAATTTCCCACAAATTTGCTAAAATGGAGCTGTCTGGTTCTTGCACTCACCCCTTCATTTTCCAAACCCTGTATATTTGAACATCCACTACTAGCACTGGAATACTAACGCCGCGTACGTTAGCATACAAGTTTATGCATGTTTGAAGTTTAAGGTCAGAAGGTTTAAGATGTCACTCTAATTGAGTGGTGTTATCACATGTCACTAATTTCAGCGTCAGCCTTGTATTAGTACTTCAAAATGTTTGGACAAATACGTACCTAAATGATAAGCTGATAGAGTCAGTTAGTTAAATATTGGTAAGATAATGGATACTTGCTTTTGGACTTTGGTAAAGAAATAAGCAATCGAAATTTATAGCAGTATATTACGCTGGTATACAAAGGTTTTGTTACGGAATTTTCCTGGCTGAATCTGAATATGCCATTAGAATTTATCCATCGCCCAACATTTTCTTTCTAGTTGTACGGTTTACTTCCAAATTAGCAAATCTAGCCCCTAATGACACCTGTGACTTACGCCACCTATCTCAGAGAAGTTTCGCCAAATTGATCTATAAAATCTATTTAAATCTATTCATTGAATTTTGCAAAATAATGATGGAGATTTGTAAAAATTATGAATATATGACATACAATTTGCTGTCTTGCAATGAAGCTACGTTTTATTTGAAAAGTGCCGTTAATCACCATAATTGTCGATATTGGTCAATAGATAACCCTCATTGGATGCTAAAAACGCATACACAACATCCGCAGAAATTAAACATTCGGGGGGATATTTTCAGGAACCGTATTATTAGTCCCCTTTTTATTCATGTTACATTAATTGGACAGAGACATTTAGATCTTTTACGTGATCAGGTTGTTACTAATATTGGGGAAGATGGGGAATTCCCTGTAAGTAGTTGGTTCCAACAAGATGGAGCACCCCCTTAATATGCCCTTAATGTTTTTGAACTAAACATTCCTAAATCGGAGAATTGGTCGTAGAGGATTTATTGAATGGACGGTCTCCAGATTTAAAGCACCTACATTTTTTCCTTTGGGGTCATTTAAAATCTGTGGTTTATACTAGACGACCGCATAATCTGGACGAGTTACGACAGAGAATAATTGGGAAGTGCAATTAATTCGTGAGGAGGCTTTGGTAAATATCATTCGAGAATTTGTTCACAGATATGCATATTTTCAAGAAGTGAACGGTCATCATTTCGAAAAATTTCTTAGCTGATATTGATTTTGTTTACATGTTTTGTGTTCATTTTCTTATAAAATTTGCATTATTAAATTTAATTAGATATCTCTGTCGTTGTTGAAGAGAAGGGTGTCAAACACTATTATTGTTGAACTCCTAGAGTAGAGCTCTATTGAAATACTTAAAAATACATATATAGGATGTTTCATTTAAAATAAAAAAATTAACATCGTTTCTGTATAAACCAGAAGTCTGATTTAAAAATAAATATGCTCTTCGAATTTCCTATTTGCATGAACTTAAATGTGGAAAATTTCAATAAAATTTAAGTAACCCTGTCCAATATATTCTAGTGGATATATACATTTGTCTAACTCTGGTATGTAGTCAAGGAATTAAGCCGAGAGCATTTCACGGCTATGATTTTGAAGAGGGTCTTAATGAAGAAGAATGCATATAACGCTTGCATACGGCTTTTGGGGCCGAAGCACCATTACTACGGTTTTTAGATGGTTTACAGAATATAGCCGTGGTCGCTGTTATTTGCATGACGAGGAACATTCAGGTACGCTCAGGTCAGTAGTCACCTCTGAAAATGTGTTCGTAAAATGGTACAAGAAGATTGAAGGTGCATCTATGTGATGATAGAGGACACCCATGGTATTGATCCGCAGCAGTAAGGCTAATCCTGCATGAAGAATTATATGTGAGAAAACCTGCTGCACCATGCTAATCCTTCGGCGCATAAGACGTGTGTGACTGCAACTTTTTTGAATCCTTCTTATTCGCCGGATCTAGTAATGTGCGATTTCTGGCTATTTTTTAATCTTAAAAAGAATTTACGTGGTCGTCGCTTTTGATCAGAAGAGGAGATTTACTTCACACCATCTACGAATATTTTCAGTAAATTCCGAAGAACGCGTGACTTGAGGCGTTCGAAGTGTATGGATAATTAAGGACAGAAGTTTGAACAACAATAAAATTTTATTGAAATTTTATATAAAAAATTAAATCTTATCTTGTTTCATTTCTCTATATCTTACTACTTTCAGCGTCACCATCGTACTCGCGTGAATTCTGCACAACTACTACATCGGTGATAATAGGCGCTATTAAAGTGTTGCTCGTTGTATATGTTCACAAAAATTAATCTTAATTTTATTACATAATTGTGACTAGACATGACGTTATGCATATGCTAATTTTAAATAACTTCATAATTATATAAAAAATGAGAATTAACAGTATCCTATTTAAGTTTACGATCTTAGGTAAATACCAAATATGTTGAAATTTATTGCCCATTCCTTAAATAAGTCAAGTTCTATGATTTTGTATTTACATAAACTCTATATTAATTTACCTCGATAGTTTCCATTACATTTCCTGTTTATTATTACTTATTCGCATTAAGTTACAGATAAAAATTCCTAACGCAATTTGTGTGTAAAGGCATTCTGACTTTAAATCCAACAGCGCAGCGCAGCAAACGAGTTTGTGGACTTTTTCAAAGTCGTGCAAGAGACATCCCTCGCAATACACATCGGTCAGTAAAGTTAGTGTTCTTAGATTACGCGAAATGAAGCAAAAATGTCGTAGGTCGGCCTTCCCAAGGCGTGGCCATATTTGTACAGAAACATGAGAAATGTATTGACCTATATATAGGTAGATCGTCCTAATAGATTCAGTTTTCTTCAAGATCCACTGAAGAATCGAGATGGCTTTGAAGGTTAGGATTATTTTTCTTTTTTTTTTGAAATTGTAACGCATGTGCTTTTATTTATGTTTCATGTTGTATAGTTAGAAAAATATTAAATTATAAACAGTTATATGCGCCATAAAATAATAATAATTATTTTACAAATTTTTAAAAAATTGCAAGATTAATTCTTATTTTGCATTACTACAGTGTTTATACAGGGTGTGTATAAATTGGTAGATAATCTGCACGGGGAGTGTTTCCTTATACTATTCTAAGCCATTTTAAGATAAATTTTTTTTGTTTATTTTTTAATTAATTTTTTTTAGAAAAATTATGTAAAAATTTAACATATTTCTTCAGTAATTTATTATTATAATAATTTGCAGTTTACAGCAGAATAATAACGAAAAATTGCATTTTTGGTAGAGAAAATTCGAAATTTTGGCGACCTCGTGTAAAGTTATTATCAACCGTTGGAAGTTCATTTATAAGGAATATATCGAAGAATAACAAAAGAAAAGACGCCACGTTGTAGATTGTCCGATAATTTCTACACACCCTATATAATAATAGTAATAATTTGATTGATTCGCGAAGATTTTAACTATTTGTTTTATTTCTATTTTAATAGTAATGGCTTTATTTTTCTTCTGGATATTTCGCTTCTAGATATATGCGTACCATTGAATTATAATTCGCGGTAAATTTACTCGGTACGGTTTACTTTTAAGCAGATAAATAACATAAACATCTCGATGATCGCACTAGGATCCATGTCTTACGCCGAAACATTAAAGCTTTATATAAAAATTATATATATATATATATATATATATATATATACACGCTGTTGCGTTGCATTCTCTTCGATTTAGATGTATCTCTGCCAGTTTAATTTTTCTTATTAGACTTTGTAATAATCTTGTCGATTTACCATAACTTATACAGCATTTGAAATTAGCAATTCCTCATTCTGAAAAGCAATACAACAGTACTTTTTGTTTATCCTTCGCACGAATCAACTATCTAGTTAGATCACCAATTTAGATTATATCTTAATTTTAACTATCTCTTACGTGATTTTAATTTATTCTTTTGATACATTCTTTTGTTCTTTCAATTTTCTGAAGCAAATTGCTGTTGATACATTTAATGTATTAATATTTTTTCATTTTCCTTTTGTTATAAATTTTTCTTTTAGTTTATAGTTGATTTATGCATTTACAATTGATTAATTACCTGTGCACATATTTAATTTAATATAGATTTTTTAATTGTAATTATTGTAAATTATGTTGAGAAATAAAACTATTCATTCGTGTAAATCCGTGGGCCATTGCCTTTTGAGGCTTCTTAGAACATTAGGCTGATTTTATTATTATTATTAGTATTTCTCGAATACAGGAAAGTTAAACAGCGTCTATAATTTTAGTAACTAAATCTACACTATTCAAAAAATAGAAGCAGTCACTTTTTTAAAATTCGATATGTTCCTTATATTTTAAGAGATTTAGATGAAGCTTGAAATATAGAATGATCCATTATTTATTAAACCAATTTTAGCAAATTAAAAACATAAAAAAACTGTTATAACCTACTACTAACTTTTATGTATTAACATGTGCAAAAATAAAGTGATTGAAATCAAATCAAATTAAAAAAGTCTGACAACTTGGCTAATTTGTACAAATTGTGAAGTTAATATCTAGTGTGGTCTGCTTTTGCTTGCACAAGTGTTGGGCAGCGTTGTGGCATGCTATAAATAATCCTTCGCAAAGCGTCTTGGGGGAAAATTGTCCCAATCTTCAATTAATGCCTGTCCCAACTGTTCAGTTGTAATTGGGGAATTTGGACGTCGTTGAACACGTTTCCATAATTGATCCCAAACATGTTCGATTGGATTCATGTCTGCGCATAATATCCATTTTACGGACATTGTGATCATCAAGATAATCAGTGACGATTTGAGCAACGTGCGGTCGGCATTATATTGTGTGAAAATAAAATTTTGACCAACAATATTTGCTTCAGTGATCACTTGACACTCTACAATGTAGAATTAAGAAATACTGAAAAAACAAGCCTATCAACGCGAGGACACGTACAGACGACCGTTTCGTTCTAATTGGAACTTCTCAATGTACGGCATTCCCTTTCGATGACGACCTTGCTTTTTCATTTCTATACTTTCTGTATATATAGTTAACATTTGGAATTTACTGCAAGTGAGAATTAATGAATATTAAATCACATTCTTACATGTAAATGTCGACTTATTTAATGCGTATAAATCTACAATCCGTCAAACTAAGTTTGTACTAGTATGCAGAACACACTCTTTCGCGACAACGAACTTCCTGGTAGTTAGGTTAATTAAGAATTAAGAAATACTGAAAAAACAAGCCTATCAACGCGAGGACATGTCCTCGCGTTGATAGGCTTGTTTTTTCAGTATTTCTTAATTCTTAATTAACCTAACTACCAGGAAGTTCGTTGTCGCGAAAGAGTGTGTTCTGCATACTAGTACAAACTTAGTTTGACGGATTGTAGATTTATACGCATTAAATAAGTCGACATTTACATGTAAGAATGTGATTTAATATTCATTAATTCTCACTTGCAGTAAATTCCAAATGTTAACTCTACAATGTCATCAATATACCTTCGAGCTGTTGGTCCACCATTGTGAATAACAACAAGGTCCGTGCGAGAGTTTATTGTTAATCCATCATTAATTCATTGTTAAACCATTGTTAGTCCACCACCAAAAGGGACGGTTGGGCGATCATGAACTCGTCCCCGAGCGGGTACTATCTAATGTCTGCTACATTAATTCGCTCCCATGCTAATTACGGTGTTTTAATCCCTTACTTTAATTTGTCCCCGGACAAGAGATTAAGAAATTTATACTTTCTTGGAAATATAAATACAAAGTTGTCCTTCCTATTAAATACGAATTAAATACAAATTTATCTAAATCTAAAATTTACCCAAATCTACCATATATACTATATACTTATAATTCGTCAGTCTGAAATAACATTCTTGGCTAAGAAGTGCTATTTATTTGTGAGAAAGCATGGAATGCTTTGTCAGTGCGAATCTTTCCTGCCATTTTTTATTCTACGCGTCCATCAATTTTTCATTTTATTGAAATTTTGAAACAGTTTCAAACAGAGACATATAAAAATTCAAAGTTTATCTAATGTGCAAGAACACGAGATCCAGTCGTGCGTAGACGTAAGCAGTGCGTTACTAAAAAAATCGATGAGTATAAAAATGGATCTTTTTCGAGATTTTATTTTGTTAAATGTATAGTTTATTTTTATAAACGTTAAATGTAAATGTTAATATGTATTAGTGCTTGTATAAAACTCAAGCAGGCATTTCTATTCCATTCTTAATTAATAAAATATGTTTTGTGGCACTTACAGAGTTTTTCATTTCTTGCATAAATAAATATATTATCTATAGATGTGAAACAATTATATGGGTGAGTCATATTGCGGACGAATTCATTAAGTTATTTTTGTGGACCTACTCTTCTCGGGGACAAGTTTATTTCTGAGGACGAGTTTAGGTACATCCGGGACAGCTTCATGCACTGTATTTGACATGAAACGTCCTCTAGGCGTCCTCCAGACTCTTACACGTCCATCATTACCTGACAGAACAAACTTAAACTCATCGCTAAACATAAAAGAAGTCCAATGACGAAGTTGCCAGTTTAAGTGTTCTCTTCCAAATTCAAATCTTCCTCGACGATGTTCTCTGGTCAATTTTGCACTTTTGCAGGACATCTTGCCCTCAAATCAGTCTCTATTTGCTTATTGGGGACAGTTTGGTCGCTAATTCTTGTTCCTCGTGCTCTCACAAGATCCTTTTGCAGGCGCAGTTCATGTTCAATTTTGAAGGGCTTGCAATCATTACCTGCCGAAGTTTTCCTTTGCCAACCTGTTTACCTGCTCGTATTGTTATGGTACCGGTTTCTTGATATCGTTTCCAAAGCTTCTACACAGTTCTTTGTACAACTCCAAGCTGTTGGACAATATAACGTTGTGAATATCCTTCTTCAAGTAAAGTTACAGCTCCACTAACTTCTATCGACGTTAATTACAGAACCATTGCTTCTTTTAAATATTAGTGTACTGTCAAACTAGTCTAATATTGTTTAGCACTAAAATGGTTCAATGCCTACTTAAACATTTATTCTTCAGTTATTTTTTTTTTATTTAAGTTTTTTTTTTGTTTGAACATTTGCGATTTATAAGTTAACTGTAACAAGAAGTATTCGAGAACAATTTTGTAATTACGTGAATAAATGACGGTTCAAACATATTTCAGGTTTGATCCAAATCCCTTAAAATACTAATAAATAAGTTAAAAAAGCGACTAATTTTATTTTTTGAGTAGTGTAGATATTACAAGAGAAAATCTTCTATATCATATAGTGCAGAATCCAATAATTTTTTTAAAATTTTTATATTAAATAATTTCTTAAAAAATACTTATTTGCTACAGATACTGTTCATGTTAATTAAGAGGAACAATTTTATTTTATAGCACTTGAAAATGCAGTCACATGAAGTACGAAACTTTGTGAGAAATACAACAAATTTTTATTTAATTTTTATTTGTTTGTGAATAAACAATTAAAAGAACAATTATTAAGACCTAAATGCCTGAAGG
This sequence comes from Melolontha melolontha, assembly GCA_935421215.2. Lineage (NCBI taxonomy): Eukaryota > Metazoa > Arthropoda > Insecta > Coleoptera > Scarabaeidae > Melolontha > Melolontha melolontha. Next base: position 74,923,846 of record OW285243.1, on the reverse strand, counting down.
AACTCAAAACTGGAATAACAATGTAAAAGCCAAACGGTCAAAAAGAAAAAACGAGTTTGTTTTTTCACAACAAAATTTCGCGAAATTTTTAATTTTTTTTTTGAAGTTGTAAATTAATTGGGAGAGTATTTTGCAAGTTAAATCAGTTAAGTAATTTAGCGTTTTGACCTATAATTACTTTAATGTTTGACATATTTTAATACACGATTTTGAAGTAAAATTATTGCTTTTTGTAGTAACGACTTAGTCTTCAGAAACATCGCAGTTTTTAAAATTATTGATAAAAAACGCTTAGCTTTATGTAAAAGTAAATTATTAACTTCTTACATTTTAGCCAGTGAAATAGTACAATCCGAATACAATATGTATAATTCGTAAGAAAAAAATGACAATTGTTACACATTAAAATAATACGAAAAAAATTGTGTAGATTTTACTACGGTTTATTTATATTTTTCCAAATTTTGCAATTCTAATATGATTTTAGTCATCCTTTTTTTATTCCATTTTATTCAACAATATATCCCTTTGTTTCAAAGAAATAAGTTAAAGCCGACTACAAAATGACTACAAAACAAGCAAAACAAAAGGTGCATGTAGGGAAAGGTTTCAGTGAAAGATTTCTTATTACTAGTCAGCTCTACGTAAATCTTAAGCTAGTAGATTACAGTTAGTTAAAATCTAATTGTTAAGTTGATTTATATCGATTGAATCTGCATATTTTACCACTTATATGAAATGGCTCACTCGCGAGCACATAAAGCTGTTCACATTAAGTCTGTCGTTACATATTTTGAATTTATTCCCTAATTGTAGGACCTTTAAGAACTCACTGCATTAACGGATTAAGCACGGAGCAAGGAGCGTACACTACTATCCTTAAAACCATACTTTGATATCTTTATAGAATTTCAATGTTAAAATTGCTACGAGCTTCATAATTGAACACCATAAATCCAAATAGGTTTTAAAATAGTTTCTATCAATGATCCTGTATAATTAATTCATTCTTTCTCTGTGCCATAACATCCTGCGCGGTATTGTACTACTTTTTATTATCCTTCAGCGAGGACTAATTTAATGATTAATTTGCAATTGCATAGTCTACACTTCTTTCAATATTCACTGTAATTCTACTGCTGAGATATACAGCCTCTTACAAGAAAGTGGGTCAATCCGTTAACCATATATTCTTCGGGCTTAAATAATGGCACATTCTTTATGCCACTTTCTATTGGAACACCTTTTTTTTTAATATGCAGGGTGTCGAAGTTAACTTTTTAAATATATCCTGAGAGTCAAAAAAGGTATACAACAATTTACCACAATTAACAAACGTATCCTAAATATCTATTTCGAAAACTAAGTTGTCATCATTAGTAAGTAAAACCATTAAAGCTAACACATAGAATCGCGCACAACTTTACACGGCGTCAACGTATACACTACCAGTGAATATGTGTTAGTTTTACTGTGCCCCATATGCGACACTTTTATTAGTGGTTTGACCTACTGATGATGGCAACTTAGTTGCCGAAATGCTCATTTAGCATACTATTATTAATTGTGGTAAGGAGTTTTATACCGTTTTTGAGTTTTTACATAACCACAGTCTCCAAAGGAAGATCTATCATGATCGTCATAAAAAAATTAAAATTGTCTTCGAGGTCAGTTCGAGGGCCGTGGTGATTTTCTCGATATGGAGGGTGCGAGTGGTTTACCATTGGGAAAATATCGCAGGAATATAGGTCAAGTTTGAGCAGCCATCGCTGCAATACCTTGTCAACTAGGATGTTCCCGTTTTTTTTCTAGTAAATGCATTCTCTGTAAGTATCCACTTGCAAAATTTCAAGTCACTATATGTACCAGATCGGGAGCTACGATTTTTCGCGCGCCTCTTGCATATCGAGAAAGTCACCACCGCGAGGCTATAGGTAAATTCTGATACCAGATTCGGATTCTACGGGGTCGATTTCCTGAAAAAAGGTGTTAAAATTGAAAGTGACATAAGGAAAGTTTCATTATTTACGCCCAAGGAATATATGGTTAACGGATTGACCTACTTTTTTGTAACACACTGTATATTTCCTTGTCATAATTTTCAAAGTGAATAAATAACTATAAATTTTTCTTTGTTATTATTATTATTATTATTATTATTATTACTGCTTGATGTTTTAGGTATATTTTGTCTTTATTTAATTCTGTAAGTTGCATACAAATAAGGGCTGTCACATAATATTTTAGACGACTTCCATGTCTATAGATTTTAATTGTTGTTTAATTTTAAGTTTCATTTGTTCTCGAAAATTGGTTTCCCAGTCACTGCCATATACCATACGTAACACTATATACCAAAAGTCTTCAATCGATTCTTTAAGCATTTTCTCTTTTATATACATACATGGGAGAAATTACGGCTACTGCAAGCAGCACCGGAAATTTCTCGAGAGGAAATAGCAAAAGGAACACTTTTGGGTCGAATTTTTCCTTTTGCTTTATAACGTACGTAAAATAGAACTTTAGTTTTATTATTCGTAAAATATACAGTATTTCCAAGTATGTCGTCATTACGTAAAGTGAAATTCTTCTCATCATCCGTAGCGATATTCACATCGGTATATTTTCATGGCGACTCACGTTTCTACTGTTTTATATTCATTTTTAGTAAATTGCGACGTATAATATGATGGTTATTTTAAATTTGTCTTCCATCTTCTGCAAAGATGTACCCTAGGTACCTTCGGTTTATTGTATATGTTTCCAATTTTTCTAGTTTAACTGAAGCCATTTTCTTCTTTGGGCGGCTCTTTGTTGTCGTAAATAATTCGCTATTTACCTTACTAGAAGCTAGGTGCCTATATATTGTGAAAAGAGTGTGAAATTATCAAAAAATATATTTTGTACTTTTTTACATTAATTTACTTTGTCCACGAAGCAGTTTTACCCTAGTCTATTTTTCCTAAAAATGATTACTTACTATATATATATATATATATATATATATATATATATATATATATATATAATATTTTCGTGACCTTGGTATGATATGCTAAACTTAATAAGTCGGCGATTAAAGGTCTTGTTTATTACTTCAAAGAAAACAACCCTACAGGGTTGTTTTAAATATATATACTTTGAAGTAATAAACCAGACCTTTAATCGCCGACTTATTAAGTTTACTATATATATATATATATATATATATATATATATATATATATATATATATAATTGAAAAGAAATTATCGACCGTGATATATTATCAAAAATTAATTAAAATTCGGGTAATCGGTCAATTAAAAAACTCCTTTATTAAATTACCCTATATTTCGCGGCAGACTTTGTCGCTTCTTCTGGGGTAAAAAATGTAAAGTTAAAAAATAATAAAATTGACGTACAAAATATAAAATTGATTAGAAGAAGAAGCGACAAAGTCTGTCGCGAAATATAGTGTAATTTAATAAAGGAGTTTTTTAATTGACCGCTTACCCGAATTTTAATTAATTTTTTTTATATATATATATATATATATATATATATATATATATATATATATATATCATTTGATAAAATTCTTGCTGTAACATAAAGTTTCGGCTTTATGTTAAATATTTAAATTAGTAAGTTATTTCAAGAAGTAATTTTAACGTAAATATTGCTATCTACAATTACAACGCTAATTATTCGAAATTTATTTTTTAATTTCGCGGGAATCGAACCCACGTCCATGGTTTGTCGGACAACCGTTCTACCACCTGAGCTACGAAGGACGGTGACTTCTAATCTATGTAACTAATATATAAAGTAATAAATGAATTTCCAAATATAAATTCTTAGAATGAATCTAAAGAAAGTTTTATAATTTTAATATGACAATAAAATTATGTTATACAGTGGCTTAAATTTGTAAATGAATCGTATAATATTTATAAAATTGGAAATGTTATAGGTTAATTTTTTTATCTTAGATTTACATATATTTAATATGTATAAATAAATGCAATATAACAAATTTCGTTTTATGATGAAATACACTGTGTATGAATTTAAAACCTGTAGCTGACTAGATTTGCAAATATATATGTAAATTAAATTGCTTACATAAAGTGATGATTAAAAATGTTAGCGCCGCAGTACAAAATGCTGTTTCATTACCAATTTCATTTTAAATTTTATCCGTCTCAAAAGGAGACATGTCAAAAGGGAAATTATTATGAGCCGTTTAACTTCAAGAGGCACCAAAACGATATATTAAAAAAAAGTTTAATTTGCCTTTCAGTTATTTGTTCGCTTTTTCATGCAGTAAATATTCAAATCTACTTCGGGTAGAAAATAAATTTTCGCCATTGTAACTAGTATCCGCTCTATAGAGCGATCTTAGTTTTTGTTAGGCGAACAGTTTTAAGCAAAACAGTCTGTTTCTAATGGTCGGCTTTTAATATATATAGATAAAAAGATAATTATTTCGTGACCTTTGTATGTTTGGATGTATCTTTGAATAATTTTATACATGACAACTATAATTGTATAAGTATGACATTAATATACTGCCATTTATATTTTATATTCTTAGAGAAAGGCATCACTTGCTGAAACATGTAAGATTGTTTTAAATATATACATTTTTAAGTACCAGACCTTAAATCGCCAATTAATTAAATATATATATATATATATATATATATATATATATATATATATATATATATATATATCAAAAAACCCTTTTACCCTGAAGCGTGTCGGGTAAATACATTTCTAATCTAAATTATGAACAAAATTCCTACATAATCTTTGGTTACTGGCCAGTGTTTTTGCTTCTTTCCAGCTCTTTCCCCTTTTCTGGATGCTATTTCCAGTTCCTCTCGTACTTGTGAATTTCTCATTTTATCACCTCTCACTCTCCTAAGATATCTCATTTCTGCAGCCTGGATTTTGCTTTTTTGTCTATTATTAAGTACCTATGATTCACATCCGTATGTCAGAACTGCTCTGTAGACTGCTTTGTATAATTTTATCTTGTTGTTTCGTGATATTTATTTTTTTATAATGAAGTACATACTTATTCATTGCGTAATACAATTTGGGTACTTTTTCAATTCATTCATTAATTTCTGACTGATTTTTCCCAGTGTTTTCTATCGGGACACCTAAATAATGAAACTCATTTACTTGTTGAATATTTATTCCTTCAATTTTGATATTTAGTTGTTTTTCACCTGTGGTCATTACTTTTGTTTTATTTTCATTTATGCTCATTTCTTTTTTGTTAAGTGTTTCGTTCCATATATCTATACTTTCTTGCAGGTTATTTCCATTTTCAGCTATTAGTACTATGCTATCTGCGAATGCTGCCTCAGCCTCAGCAGATTTCTGTACCCAATTTGAATTTTTCGCGTCTGCATTTAGCATTGTCTTATTACATCGTCCATAAATATAGTGAACAGTACGGGATTTAATCCTCCGCCCTGCCTTAACCCATCTTGAGATACAAATCTCATGTTCCGCCTTATTATATAATTTATGTTGTTCTTATATACCGGTAGGTCCAGTTCGCAACGGGCCATATCAGCAATGTGTGGCAACAACGAATCGAATCCCCTCCATGCGCAGCTCCTTCGATTGCAGCACATTGCATATTGCATTGCAGTTAAGAATTTAGTAAGACTTAAACCGCGCAAGGATATAGTCGTTTGCATATTCGTTCTGTATACGTAATTTGCCCATTTGTTGTATTATTGTATTCTTAGCTGCTACGGAAAAGTAATTTTATGTAATAAAAAAACAATAACGTTTTCTAAAAGATAAAAGTAAAAAAATCAATAATTCTGCAAAATAAATTTAAATTTTAAGAAAGTCACTCAATATAGGCATCGTACACACGTTGCCACATCGCATTACGTTCCATACGTATATTGTTGCCTATGGCCCGTTGCGAGTTGGACCTATCGGTATATAACCTTTGGATATTTCGTATTATTTTTTTCTTGACTCCCCTTTCTTCAAGAGCTTTCCATATTTCACACCTTGATACTCTATTAAAGGCTTTTTCTAAACCAATAAATGCGAAATATGCCTTTTTCCCTTGTTGCAGTCGTTTGTTAACTATTTGTTTTAGATCTTGTGTGCTCCTAATAAAATAAATCATTTTCACAGCTTCGATATTTTGGGAAGAGTTGGACCCTAGAGGCTTGTCTTATAAACCCACAGGACATTTTCCTGCCACCTCTTCACATAAATTCAAATGGCCTTATCAAGAACTTCGCTCAACCGGGAAGGACCAGCTTTTAAGTAATCAAGTTGTTTTCCAAATTGTCCCACGCAAAAATCAAAGAAGGAATATTTATCGGACCTTATATTCGTAAATTAATGGCCGTCGGAAACTTTACAAAATGTTTAACGCCAAATGAAGCGGCAACGTGGGAATAACTTCAAAGTGTTGTTCACAGCTTTCTCGGTAACCACAAATCCCTGGATTTTAAGCAAATAATCGGCAGTTTCTTTCAAAATTACCGCAAGATTGTTGCTCGAACGTGAATCAAAATACATTTTCTGCATCCAAAACAATACGAACGACTCAGTTTAATCGCACTTCATTTCTGATTAATTACTTTTTATTGAATAAAATGGCCCCGTAATTGCCAAAAATAGTAAAAAATGAATTTATTGAATATTTCGAAAATAACAACCAATCTTAAAAAACGAATTGATAATTCGATTTCAGCGCTCCAAATTACCTTAGAAACAACTTATGCCTACTCAGGTCCAAAACCGTGTACGAAACACTTAACAAAAAGGGAATGAGCATAAATGAAAATAAAACAAAAGTAATGACCACAGGTGAAAAACAACTAAATATCAAAATTGAAGGAATAAATATTCAACAAGTAAATGAGTTTCATTATTTAGATGTCCCGATAGAAAACACTGGGAAAAATCAGTCAGAAACTAATGAACTTGTGCAATCAATAAAACACAGTGGCAATCCCTTCAAATGTGTTGATTAAATTGATAAAATCCGTGCTTCTCACATGAACAACTGTACGTGGCGTGTTCACGCATTGGCAAACCGACAAATTTATTTGTGTATGCACCTGATGGCCGAACAAATAATATTGTATACCCGAACGCATTGCAATAACTAGAATTATTTTAAATTTAGCACAGAAATAAAAATCATAGTTTAATAATCGTCCAATACATATATAGTATATACTTAAAAAAATATCTATTTTATTTCATTAAATGGAATTACAACACACGCAGGGCATCCCCTAGTTATTTATAAAAATATCGCGCTAATACAATAACCAAAAGTATAGAAAGTGTTGTCCTTGTATTATCTCATAATATTACATTGTTAACAACAACTTTTATTAAAAAAATACACTAAATTGAAACTAAAGTTCAATTAAATGATTACTTTTTGAATGATCTAGCGATTATCTTAAATTTAAAAAGACATGTAATTGTATGGAAAACTATTATACGAAAACATGTTGAGGTAAATATTTAGAACAGACTGTGTATATATTACCCGAATTTCGAAAGAAATTTCGCATTTACCGCAATAATATTTCATACTTAAAGGTCTATTAAATATATTGAAAACGCTTTTTGCTTTCGATTTCGTATTTTTAAAGTCGCTCCTGGGCTTTTTACGGCCGCACAGGCCATTTCGAACCATTCATAAGTATTTTTTGCGGAAGTCAGATTTTAAGGGGAATGCTGCCATCTATCATCATTTTCGAGTCGAATGTGGAAATATTTCTTTTGGTATTTAACTATAATAACATGTCTAGGAATAGAATGATATGAACCTACTTTTTATAGTGCTACATATATATATATATATATATATATATATATATATATATATATATATATATATATATATATATATATTGTTGTGGGGCAAATTACCCAACAAAAAAATATATATTCAATTAGATTTTACAAATAAAATTTTGTAAATATTTCCTTTGATAATTTTAAAATATAAGTCAAAAAGGATATATAAGCCAAATATTTGAATAGTTTTTAAATCTTTTAATAAAAATAATTAGTAATTAAGTTTAATTTGAGTATGTAAGAAGTGTTAATTGTACAGAAATATATATAGAACTTATATTTATTAACGTATCACCTCCGTTGTGGTATTTTGACCAATGGAAGGTGAGATAATTTTCAAATTTCATCAATTGTTGAATTATCGCATCCCGGCAGTCGTGGTCGATATCCCATAAGTTACAGACGCCATTTTTCATAATTTAGAAGCATCTTAGGCATCTGGAAATTTCTTAAACTCGTAATAATTTAATAATTAACGACGAAAAGTGTTAAATCACATTTACAAAAGTTAGCCTTAAATATTATATTATCGATCTCTTATCAATTTTATCGATTTCGACAACGTATTTAATTAATTTTTCGAAAAAGAATCGTTTTCAATTTCATAAACCAAGATGGCGGCTATTGACAGTTGAGTTTAAAATACGATTTATTAAGAATATTACCTCATATTTGGTACTTAAAGAAGTATATTAATGTATCTTGTACATCCAGCCTTTAATCAAGATCAGTTTTTAGGAAAACCGAGCAGATTTTCCCTACCTATTGTACCTTCCTACAATTCCGAAGAATTCTAACACATAACTTCCTATTTATACTGTCCATCTAGTTTATTCCAGTAGAAGATACCGACAATTAACTTTATTTACTGGTTGTTTAACCATATATTTAAATTTAACCAAATTTAATTCAATAATTTAATCGTAATAACACGATTCAACCATAAACTATTCAAATACTCTCCGTATTAACATATCATTGCTTATTAATTATTATTATCCACAGATAATTGATCTGTTCTATAAGAAAAAGTATATTTTTCAAGAGTTTGATTTGGAAGACCTCATTAAGGTTCATTACTCTCTAGTTTGTCATCGGATTTGAGTTTGTTTCAGTTCACATAAGTTTATAGACAGATTTAGACAATCAGGCTTATATTTCTATTGACAAAGTTAAATACCAGTTCTATACATAAAAAATATAGTACATTAATTGTTAATATTGTTATCTTATGTAACTAGCATTTACTTTTTAGTTAATTTTACTTTCATAATTTACATCTATACCTGATATTTCCTATGTTCATTTATCCTTTAATAATTGTTATTTTTTGTATGTCTAAAGAAGTGTTGTTTTTATTTTAACGTCGTTCTAGAGTGTAATTACTGATAAAGGTTATGATTAAAATAAACCTAGTGAATAACTTTATTACTGTCTTACTATAGAAGTACCCACTATTATCACATAGATGTCAGGTCAAATAACTCGAGTTTGAGATATATGATATTTATTCTAATAAATCAATAATAATAATTATCAGAAAAATAATTTAAATCTGTACTTGAATCTCCCAGCTTCTTACGGACTACTTACACGCCTTGAGATATATTTAAAAAAGTTTTAGAGTCTCAACATAGCCGAGTTTTCTAATAATAAATTAATAAATTTGATTTAAATATTTTCTTTTCAACCTGTGGTGAAATATAATTTTTCAGAATTATTTCCTTTCCTCTTCTCACGGGTTACAACAATATATATATATAGTAAATAATTAACTGAACGGGTAAGCGGTTTGTCAAATAAAAAAACTCGTATTTCACTCTATATTTCATAACCATTCGCTACTTCTTTAGGAGTTCAATTACAGAGTTAAAATTTAGCAAAGACGCCACTAAACATGTTAAAAATCGATTGTCTACATTAAAATATTAAAACTAACACGATATTGATTTCACGTCAACCTCTTAAAAACCTTTCTTTAAGTAATTATGCGTAGCAGGATGGGCCATCAAAAGTATCTTAATAATAGTTTGCCGCAAGGCTCTGTCTTGGCACCTCTTCTCTTCAGTCTGTATATAGCTGACATCCCTGATACTGTGTCAAGGAAGTTTGGATACGCTGAAAACACACTAGCTGTGAGTCACAAAGATCTCGAAATTATCGAAGCCATCTTGAACGGAGAGTAAATGGAGGCTGATTCCCAGTGCAGTTAAAACGGAAGTAACTACGTTCCACCTAAACAACAAACTGGCGAACAAGGAAATCAATGTCTAGCTTGAAGGCACGTTGCTCTCAAATACCCTAAATATCTTGGGATCAACTTGGTTAGACAACTAAGTTTCGAAACCCATTTATCTAGAACAGCTGCCAAGATAATAACGAGAAAATTATCATCCAGAAACTTTGTGGGACAACATGCGGTTCGTCAGCTTTAACACTGAGAACCTCTGCTTTTGTACTGGTGTATCCTGTGGCAGAGTATTGTGCTACAGTGTAGATTAACAGGGGTTACAGCAGAATTATTGACGTCCAGCTTAATTAGACAATGCGGATTATCACAGGAACACGCAGGAACACACCAACGTTTTGGTTACCTATCCTTAGCCACATTGCACCTTCTTCTTTCCGACGGGAATCCGCTCTGAAACTATAGTTTACAAAAATAACTGTACCTAACCTTCTCCTGATCCTGACCTTTCTGTTCACACAGACATTCCTACAGTTAATAGAAACAGGCTTCTCTATTGACACCATCCAGTACAAACAGCTTGAATCATGTATAATAATGGATTTGATGTGCAAGATCGTTGCACAGAAATATAGAAGACCAACGCTACTTTAGAGCAATCTAAGATGCCCAGCTTATCAACTGGTCCACCAGGTGTTGAAGAACGCCGTAAAATTTGATCCACTTTGAACAGAATTAGGACAAATTGTGGTAGAAGTACTGAATCTTTGTTCAAGTGGGGTATGCAGTCATCGTCCAGTTGTGATTGTGGTACTAAACGACAAAGCAAACAACATATGATACAGGTATTTCCACTACGAGCATGCATAGGTGATACTAAAGAGTTCCTGATGGCAACAGACAAGGTCATTGAATACATACGGAACTTCGATACTCGTTAGTAATTAGTTATAAATTTCATTGTTTGTGTTCATTCTTTAATATTGTGATGTAGCCATGAGCGGAATAAATAAATGATTATTAATGAATATTACTATTAAGCACTATTTTGTCCCTTAAATTTTCTTAAATATTACTTGAGATTTATATTTGGGATTCTCACAGATTTACATTTTATTATTTCCATTTTAATGTGAACTTTCGTTTTAACCATTTCAAAAAACTTTAGACTAACCATTGCTGCAGAAGTAATAACGTAATTTCTCTATTTTTAGGATACTACATTGGTTGTACTTCTCACATATGCTACAGTTGCAACGGCATCGATAGCTTACGCACCAATTACCAAAACTGTTGTCGACACCGAATACGATCATAATCCTCAATATACTTATTCATATGGCGTCGAAGATGCTCTAACTGGTGATTCTAAAAGTCAAACGGAAACCCGTAATGGAGATGTCGTAACAGGCCAATACTCCCTGATCGAACCAGACGGCAGTAAAAGAATAGTGGATTACACGGCAGATTCGATTAACGGCTTTAATGCCGTTGTTCGAAAGGCCCCACCTGCACTAACTTTGGCTTATACATCCCCAGTTCTAGGAAAACTGCCTTCAATAACCTACGCTAGTCCGGTGCTATCGAAAGTTGCAACACCGGCCACTTACACAACCCCGGTAATATCGAAATTGGCAGTTCCCGTAGCTACTGGATTGAATTCCGTGTCGTATGCCTCCGCTCCGATCACGAAAACCGTTATTCAAGGACCTACTAGCATTAATTATGCAAGCCCTCTAGTGTATTCAACAAATTTGGGAAAAACTTTTGCTACGGCGCCTTCGCCGTGGTACTCGTATCCGGGTTATACTCATGTATATACAAATCCTTTGGCATACGCAAACATACATTATTAATCTTATTGTAGCTTGTAGACAACTGTACAATAAATACTAATTACAAAATTTTTATGCGATTGTTTTTTTATTTTTAATTTGATCTAGTAAACTCTGCATTAAATTTGCAAAATTTAAAAAAAATCGTTTTAAAAATATTTAGTTTGCTCACAAAAACATTCTCAGTATGGTTGAGAGGAGGGAAATAATGAACAATATATAATAATCCGAATTGGCTTGCATTATGAAATAGAAAGGAATAAGAAAAACCTCTAACCACAATATAAATTAATAAACTTTAAATTTGCATTTCCGCAACTAATTTTCCATTATTCAGCAGAACAATCTGAAAGACAAAAGTTGCATTAAACGTAGCGTTTCTGGCTAAGGTACAACCTTTCTAGATATGCTCTTCACCAAATTGTCAGTGGGATACTACTGCAGACAGTATTACTGCTATCCCACTGGAGATTTGATAATTTGGCGAGTCGGGGGAACTAATACGATCGACATAGCGTAATGTCAAGTGTGGTGTTCTACAGGGGTCTATTTTGGGACCATTGCTGTTTCTTCTTTATGCCAATGATCTACCACGTGTTATAAATAATTTATTAATATTGTACGCAGATAATATATCTGTTACTGTCCGAGCTGAGGGTAAAGGTCAGGCAATGATTATATTGGAACGGACGATAGAAACTCTAGATGGGTGGTTTGCACAGCACTATCTATAAAAATACATGTAGACAGAACAACTTTATTAAATCTTTATAATATAACGGAGAGACTAGAGTTTCATAATCGGAAACAAACACTTACAAGTGTAGAGGAGATCATGTTTTCGGAGTTGTAGATTGATGTGGCGTCCACACATCAACGAATTTGCTATAAAACTGTTTCGATTTTGATATGCGTTGAAAGTAATAATCAGTACGGTAAATGTGTTAGATGTACTATTAGCGCTTGCTAGGCATATGTGCGATCGCTACTGCAATATGGTGTTATCTTCTAGAATACTGTGGTGTATATAAAGCACATTTTTATTCTACGAAAATCTTCAATTAGAACTATTTTCAAATTTAACCACCGAGATTCTTGCAAACCAATATTTATAATTAAGAAAATACTTACGTTGCCATCAATTTATGCGTTAGAGTGCGCATTATTTGCAAGAAGAAGTTATAGTGATTATTTCCAGAAATTTGAAGTATCGTATGATCAAAAAGTCTTTGGATCGCTATTGCCATGGAATTTACGAGATATCTATGAAATTATTTATTTCAATTAGTTTTGACATTTGTTTGACAACTTTCAAGTCATCTGGTTATAAAATATACATAAAATGCAACTAATTACCATATCCTAAAATCTATTTTATTTGTGACTTATGGGTACTTAAAAATACAGAAATAAATAATTCTATAGAAGGTTTTTATAATTCATGGCTATCGCGTACCAGTGCAAGATTATATAGAAATAGTCCCATACTGCAAAATGTATTTAGTAGCATTCGGAGGAGGTGCGTAAAATGCTTGGAAGAAGGTGGTGGACATTTTCAACATCTTTTATAATTATGGCCATTATTGTTGGTAATTTATACAACTACAATTTATGATATTTATTATAAGGTTGTAATCTAAGGACTCTACAAACAATTTATTTGTTGGAAATTTATTTTAAGCCATTTCTTACAATAATTTATTGAATGTTAATCTTATTAAAGTAGTACGATAACTAGATACTATTGTCACTATAAGATGAATAAAACCTTTACTTGTAAAGTTATTTCCTCTTAATTCTGCATTGTCTTTTTACATGTTACTACAGATTAGATGAGCTTTATTACACAAGAATGAATAGCATATTAATTGGATTATGTAATTTTTTCCAGTTGTCGCATGAAGAGGTGCTATTGTTCAGCAAGAATTCTCTAAAATATCAAAATACTTAATTTGAAATTTGCAAATTAATTACTGTTACCTTCTAAAATCATTATTTGACTAGTTTATATTAATTAATATGGCATATTAAAGTAATATATTTCGACATAAACTGACATTTGCATGTATGATAACCTATAAAATTGTATTAAGTAAATATATCAATCTATATCAGACATGACTTCATATTTTCAAGGACTACTTTGACTTCGAATGTTTCTGAACACCCGTTACAAATAGTAATATTTGTATATCTCTCGCTATGTGTTATGTGAAGGTGTTAGGTAAATAACACCTTCATAATTATATAATATAAATTTGCAGTTTGTATTATTACTAACACACTGTTTGGTTCGGCTGTGGTTGCTAACAATAATGGAGATTATTTGATAATAATCCAGGACGTGTGTAATATGTAATAATGCTTAAATAAATATATTACAACTTACTAACTAAATAAAGTTTATATATATATTAAAGTTTGTATTTATTATTTACAAGAAAGAAATTGAGCGTTGATGTATTTATAAGTAATTAAATTAAAGTAATATACACAGGGAGCGGTAAATAAGTAAGTAAAAAAAAAGTAAAAAAACACAAAAAGATACTGAAAAGAATGTTAAATTAGGCAGTAAATTAAATCTGAATTAATTGTGATTAATATAAATAACTTCTGTATCGAACAGTACAGGGTTACCTTAGAGTTGAAAAAATGTTCGTTCACGAGGTGTACGTCATATATTCGGACAAGTATGGAGAGCAATGCTTGGCAGACGGACGAAGAAATTAATTAGTTAAATCAATTAAATTATAGTGGATTAGATTAAAAGAATAATATATATATAACAATACAGATTACCTTAGAAGCGAAGAAGGCCGGGCGGCATGTTACATCATGCTGGACAGCACGTGAACTAAGATCTATACCTTACAAAGGTTCTAAGCAGAAGACTGATTTGTGTTGAAGTAACACTGGTCTAGAAAAAAGTGTTTTATTGACCTAAGTTGAGAGAGGGTAAATCAAAGTTGTCTAGGTCTGGACTAATAAAATAATCACAAGCGCGAGCTAAGAGGTTGTGATGTCGATGATATAAATATCATTAAAATATCCTTTGTGAGACAAATTTTCAAATGATATGCGACACAATATATTAGTAAAAGATGAGTACGTAGTTAAATTAATAACTTAAGTTTAAAAATGAAATGTATAAAGAAATTTAAACAACCGGTAAATGCTTATTGACAAGTCAGGTAGATGTCGGAGGATTTATCGGCTAGGCACGAGAACAAAAGAAAGGCTTTCAACTTGCAAACGAATAGGTACACAGAAAAATGTCCGAAGTGAATTTTAATATTTTAAAATGCGGAATATTTAAAGAAATAAATATAATTTAAAAATAGAATTAAACATTCTTATATGTGCGAAACGTAACAGTATCTACCAGAAAAAAATAAAATGCTGGTCAAATTTGAATCAACCTCGTATCTTTATGTATGTCTATTAAAAATTTCTGTATTGCATACAAATTTTATACGTAAACTGCACTATTATATTTTATGCTTTACAAGATTTTAATTAATTAGACTTATTTAGACTATTATCTTAATCATATTATTAGAAGGTAAATAACCAGAAATATTTGCATTAAATTATGTTGACGATATATCTTTCCTTCCGGTATATTATAAACTCTGCTAACGAAAATATGACACGAATATATATAATGGCATACAAATTGTTATTGCGTGCTCATGATTTAACGATGCGATATTAGGGATTTATGACTGACATCTGGTATAGCTTAAGACGTAGTTTATGATATGCACGGGAGAGTTAAATGTCCCAGAATGTGTAGCGAGAATACAACCTTTTATACATACGAGTATATAGCAATAAACAGCAGAGCTCGTTTTGGCAAAACGGGTAGAGTTAGTAAAGTTTAAAATTTACAGTTAATTGCTTTAAGGTACTAAATCTAGTTGATAATTTTGCATTTATGAAGAAGCTCCGTGCTTAGTAGAAGAACAATCATAACGAGAGAAATGTACAAAATCTGCAGTTGACAAAATACCTTCATCTTTTAAAATAAGATTCAATTTTTAAAAAACTAATTTTTAATACACAGTGTTCAAAAAAGTTGTTCGATAATTTTACTTGCTAATGGTTCTCATTAAAATAAAGAAAAAAGTTTTAGTAAACCTACGTCATCAAATCAGTCGTTTCGGAGATATAAACAATTCCAATATTGTTATTGAATAAAGCTGTTTAGTCATAAAATGTTCTTTCAATAGGAAAACATACATACAAAAATTAACAACTGAACAAGCGATGCTTAAATTAAATATTCGATCTGACCTCCTTCCATGTGCAAACATGCTTGACATCTACGCACAAAAGAATCTCACACTCTGTCGAAGATTACTGGAGAATGGAGAATTGTCTCACAGGCGTTTTGTATTCGTCGCTGGAGATCTTCTATGTCATTTAGATGTGTGGAATAAATTAACGACTTTAAGTAACCTCAAACAAAAAAGTCTAGCGGACTAAAATCAGATGATCTAGGTGGCCAAGTATTTGGACTCCCCCGTCCTATCCATCTATCATTAAATTCATTAAATAATTATGAACAATGTGCGTGCAATGTACTGGCGCGCCATCAAGCATAAACCACATATGTAACCTATCGTGAAGAGGTACATCTTCTAATAATATTGGCAAAGTATTTCGCAGAAATTCCAGATAAATTTTAGCAGTTAAGCGATTAGCAAGGAAAGCTGGCCCTATCTGTTGATCGTTTAAAATACCAAGCCAAACATTAACACAAAACCTATGGTAGCTCCTTGATTCCACAACGGCGTGAGGATTTTTGTCCGCCCAAACTTGACTATTGTGAAAATTAATAATGCCCTTTTTAGTAAATGCAGGATTTTCTGCAATTTTCTGCAAAATCATTTCAAAACACACTCGCGAAACGTAGTCAGGAGCGGTTAGTGCTTGCACTCGTTGAAGGTGATAACATACAATTGTTGCTGATGTAAAGTTGTCCAAACTAGAGAAGCGCTAATATTTACTGCAGCAGAGATCCTTCTAACACTAATACTCTGGATATACTTCAACCCTTCATAAAACATCCTCTTCTACTGCAGGAGTACAAACAGATCGAAGTCTACCAGCATCGCGATAATATGGTCCAATCGCTTGGCCTCCACGAAGTCCAGATCTTACTGTCTTGGACTTCTACTTTTGGGGATATGTCAAGGCTCTAGTGTTTGTGGAAGTTCCTACAACAAGGGAAAATATGATGGAACGCATAAGAGAGGCATTCAGAAATGTTCGCCAAGAGACATTACAGCATGTTCAACAGAATTTCACCAGGCGGCTTCATTTATGTATTGAGAGACGTGGAAGGACATTTGAAAGTTTTCTTTGATTTATTTGCATTTGCTATTTACATTTCCTTTTTTTATTTACAGTGCTATGTACTACTTTTGTTAATTAAATTTGATGTTGTGGTTAATAATTAGTATTTATTTAAAATAGTGCAAACTTTTAATACTACTCGTACTTGATTCTTTCCTACATGATTTCGATTTATGTTAAGCTAATTAGGTATGTATTGTTCCATAATAGGCATTCGTAAAATAGTTGGTTTTACAAAATGCTTTAAAATACAAATTAATTAGTGCAAATTTTTTATTAAACTAACACCAGATAACTTAATCGGCAGTGAATCTATTGAAAATGCTATATTACTTTATATTAATTTAATGTTTGCTTTCACCGCTGAGTGAAAATCAACTGTTTCTCGTACTTAATGGGGTTTCTTCTTGTTATAGACAATTTATGGATAATTTGTTGAATATCCGATCTTACAGAAGGTTTAAAAGCGCAAATTAGCTACTAAAAATACTATATGTCATTAATTCAACTCTAAAAAGAAATAATTAGCAAATGATCCATCCTAGGTGCATCAAATGAGGTATCAATAGAAAGCGTAGTAAAAGGGCTTTTCAATGAGCTAAAAATATACAGGGTGTTCCATTTAAAAATTACGAGATTTCTTCGATTTTGCGAAATTGTGCACACCCTGTATAACGCGAGCAGTTCCAGAATTTATTTCACGTAGCAACGAAAGTGCATACTAGTAGAAAATATTCTATTCTATTGGTTTCGGATCTTTTGATTTTCCTTATGCAGAATAGCCTACTGAAATATATCAATTTATCAAGTAAAATAATTATTTACACAGAAAGTATCAACTTTAGACCCATACAACATTATATCGATGTAACCAGCTTTCAAGCGCGGATCATTTTATCTATTAATATACAGGCTGTTGCATTTAAAAAATTGCAACTTTAGTCTGGCATTTCCATCTGGAACACCTGTATAAAACAAAATATTTTCAAAACGTGCGCTTGATGGTACGGAAGGATATCCGATAACTAAATATTTGACTACCTTTCAAATACGCGTGTAATCTTCCGTCCCCGCTTCGTTACCGGACCCTTTATATGAAGTCCGGAAAAAAATAGGAAAATTATATTTTTGTCTCGTAATAAGGTCGAAAGAGTGGATATATTCTTGCAATTAACGTTGCTAAGAGACCTATTAAAACACTCAAAATAATTGCTTTTATAAATCATTAAAGCATGAAAAATTTAGCAGATTCAGTTACACTACATCTATAAGTCAGTAATCATAGTGATAATTTAAGGTTATGATTAAATTGACAATTAATAAACATTTTATCATAAGGTAATTATATTTACAATACAATAAATAACAAATATTTTATTACGAAAAGAATCTAACATTCTTTGATTTTAGTTCATTTAGTCAACCATAGCCAACTAAATTAAAAAATCTGAATTGTTTTTTCAACATACGCGGGCGTTATCAACTGCCATAAAATTTCCCTAAATTATCAAATTTTTGCTCATTTTCTTAAAAAAAAAAAAACATTAACAAAGCTAATTCTAAAAAAAAAATAGCATAAAAAACATGTTTCATAAGACATTAAAGCACTCATTAAAAAGCTCGTGGCTTGCTTTTTAATATACTATTACAATCTTTGGTTCTGTTGTCTTCTTAATTCCTTCGTCACAAGGAAATATTTTCTCAATAAACCAAAATTCTTGCAAAATCGCTAATTCTAGTGGTACATTTAAGGTATTCATTAATGTACGTAACTTTTTAATTATTTTAAAAGTTTAAATCATTATTTTTAATTTTAAAACTTTCATAATACAATTCTCCGTCCGTAATTTTTACAGAGGAAAAAAAATAATCCTCTTTTCATTCAATTATTTTCACCATCTCTATGGTAATCAATATCAATTTTTCTAATTTCAAAATTAAATTAGCCTTTTCTGATATTTTGAAATGTATATCGAAATTCAAAATTATTAATTGATTTATGACATATATTTTAATTGTTTTTCAATAGTTATTGTTAGATATTTGTATAATTCCTTTTACATTAAATTACATTGTAATTTTAAATTTTGACATATTGAAAGAAATTCATAACCTTCACAAAATTTTGAACAACTACTTAAAAAAAATATATAGATACTCCAAGTATTTGATTTGTTAAGGAAATTATTTTTAAAATATCTTGAAAATAAAATGTTGAATTGAATATAAATAATTATAACATAATAGTAATTAAAAATTGATTCAATAAATACATCTTTATCAACTATATTCTTGCATAACTTCCTAAAATTATAATTATAAGCAAAAACTTCGCTTAATTAATATAATTGATTGGAAAACCCATAATAATATATATATACATCTGATGTTCCACAAGGTAGTTCACCTTAGTAGGTTTCCATTTTTATTTTTATAAATAATGTTACAGAGTATTTCCCGCTTTGTAGTTGTTCAGTTTGTATAGATGCTACTAAATTGCATAAAGCGATGGTATTATTAAAGAGCCGTGCTAGCATTCAGGCTAATTTAATTCTTATTTCTAAATATTGCATCTTCGGCAGGTTACTGTTGAATGTAAATGTTTTGTTTTAGTTCGCAATCCTGACCAGTAATAGAACTGCGCAGAACTGATGCGTACAACTTTGTTAATTCCAGAATAGTTCTGAATTTGACTCAATTCAAGAAAAGCAAAACACATTGAAACTAAATTGAAACTTTCTCTAGTGCACCATCTAGTGGAAATATAATAAGTACAGAAAATTTCAAATTTTTTAATTTCTGTATAATTGTACAAATAATTGTATTTTTGTGGAAACTCATAATTACTCGCCAAGAATTTAGAAAAAAAGAAACGTGTACAATAAAGGTAAAAATATGATATGAAATATTTTAAAATTATTTACTTAAATGATTATACCTCGACATTTTTTTTGTCAATATAAACTACCTCTTTTTCTATTAAATCACCTACAAATTAGAGCATAACGTTTATCTTTAATTTATTTGTCGTTACCATGCAAAAGTAAATTAAATTAATGCACTTAAATCTTTTTCTTCAAATTCTCTATGTATATTATTTAAATTATGTTCATTAGAGACTTAGCGCAACTTAGAGACCAACCGTTTACCAGCATTCAAAAATGTCAAAACAGAAACAGATAAACACAATGCGCAAGCTTGAACTATTAATTCTGAACCGGTATTCGCTAAGGAACAAGAACTGCTAGAACGATTCTAGAAACATTCCGAATTAGTTCTTGCAAGAATCAAAACATGTAATCAAAAAATCAGAACTAGTTCATATATAACCAAAACACCAAAGAGCGAGTACGATCGCTCAGTAGTTCTAGAACTATCCAGAATTGCGAACCAAACCAAACCTAATAATTGTCGAACTATCGTATGATCAAAAAGTCTTTGGATCGCCATTGCCGTGGAATTTACGAGATATCTATAAAATTATTTATTTCAATTAGTTTTGACGTTTATTTGACAACTTTCAAGTCAGCTGGTTATAAAATATACATGAAATGCAACTAATTACCATAACCTAAAATCTATGTTATTTGTGACTTATGGGTACTTCAAAGTACAGAAGTAAATAATTCTATAGATGGTTTTTACACTTCATGGCTATCGCGATCCAAAGACTTCTTGATCATACGATATATTTACACGCAATACACTATAAGCTAATCTAATCTAATTATAATTCTTAGAGGTTGGACGCCAATAAGTACAAGCACTAGAGCACAATGCTCTTTGTACCGTTCCTAATAGATTTTTCAGTTCCACTCTGTTAGTTTTGTGTTCAAGGTAAAAGGTACTATCCTCCTCAGAGGGAATTTTACTACCCTAAATCCCTTCAGTTCCTCATGAATAGATATTACATGAAGGCTAGTTTGCTTTTTACATCTCCAACACCAGGACTCGCTAACCAAGCCCATGCTGTGTAGATGCTTCCATAAATAACAGTGGCCGGTTATCAAGCCGGCAATAGTTTTAATTTAATTTCATTACTACGAATTAGGTTGGCTGAAAGCCTAGCATTCAGCTCTTTGAGTAGTGTCTTAGTGTGGAGTTGACCTTTCCATTAGCCTCCATTTCTTTTTATGATCTCCTGCTAGCCATAACGAGATCTACCTTCTAGCGGGATCCTTAGCGATTCCATATACAGGTGAGGTTCCTCTTTGAGCCCTCTTTGGTCAGTTCATTAGCCATCTCATTACCTTTAATCTCCTCATGTCCTGGCACCCATATCAGTGAGACAGTATTGTCTTGTCTCAATCTGTTGGACTTACTCGTAATGTATCACCAATTTAGATCCGGTAGTAAGGTACATGGCTTTAATGGTCGGCTAACTATCAGTTACTATATACATTTTTCTGTTCGCGCAGCTGGCTTCACGAATTTTCTCGACGCAAGCTGCGCGCTATATGATATACAGTTCACTGCAAATCAATCAAATTATTATTCTGAAAACGGATTTCTGTTGGGTAATAAAGGTCATCAGTATTATTATTATTTGTAGTATTATATTGGTTGTAAACTCTAATTCGACTAAGATGTAGATACTCTATCTCAAAAAAATTAAAAGTTTCTTCTGACCTTTCTAAACATAAACACCTTCAATGCTAATGTACTATGAATTTGAATTTACTTAATACAAATTATAAAAAATAATATGAATTTTAATATCGAATTTTGACGAGCTAAATTTATATTTAAGGATAATTACCAAGTAAAAATATTTGTCGAACAGAAAAGCTTTGGCAAGCTGATTGTGCGTTCAGAGCGACGTGGTACTTTTCTTCTATTCTTTGTGTGAACTTTATAAAGGTGTTTACAGAAATTTATAATAACACAGAGTAAACAATCTCGATCTGCTAGTTAAGCCAAGAATAAAAAAACGACTGATTTCGAAACAAAATAAAAAATAATTTCCCAGTTTGAATTTCCGTTTTTCCTCTTGAAAACTGGTATTTATACAAACCAAATTAAATATTCTAAATTTATGTACTGAACAATTACACGAAGAAATGCCAAGATGTAAATTTCGAACAATTATTTTCTGAAAATAAAGAAAAAGCTTTAAAACACACTGCTTTAACTCTCCTACTTCGTAATGGAAACGACCTGCTATTGATTCAAGCTGTACGCAATGCATTTTTCGATTTAACATTTACTCTAACTATTTTGCACTTCTCATTCGCAAACACTCTTTTAAAACTTTAAGTAAATAAGTGCTTTTCTGTGAAAGAGCCGCTAGAATCCGCTAACTTTTCATGAAAATGCGAAACCCTGTGATGTATTTTGGATAAGAATTCACTGACCTGAAATGAAGTTGTATAATATCGAAAGCCATTACTAGGTTCATGAATTTGTGAATTATGCATGTAATTAATAGTTGAGGAAGAAATGTTTTTTATATACGAATTTATGTAACCGATTAAGATTCTCCGGAGTATAATTTGAATATAATTTGAAATATCTCATCTATGTTATGTAGATGAAGATTGGGGATTTCTTAATCAATATATACAGTGATGGGCAAATGTAAATATCTGTTAAATTAGAAAAACATAGAAGATTTAAACTGAATTTAGAATTCTCATCGATAACACAATTTCAACAAACTATAACACTAGGGGTGTAAAGTATTTTTTATTTATTAATTGGTAAGGAAAAGAGAATAAACGGGGCATACAAACAAATTTAAAATTAATTTATGAGAGCGAAGAAGACAATGGCATGAGCACATAAAAAGAATGGACTCTTAACAGCATAGCTCGTGTTGCGCTGAGGGAAAACCGAGAGGACAGTGCCCCTCGAAGACCAACGAAAAGATAGCAAGACAGCAGGAACTCGATATAGTAGAAAGATAGGAATAATCGGCTACAGAACAGATCCACGGAACTCCTAGAATAACAAGAAGAAGAGGATAATATGTGGAAAAAAATAAAATATAGCTTCTCTTATAAGATCTGTATATACCAAAAAAGTAGATAAATACGTTAAGCACGTATTACGCATTTCTTACAAATGAAACAGATATGCAATATACACGCTGTAACTGTACATATGGACATACACCTCGTATTTTCCAACATTTACTTCTGCCTAAGTCAAGTCAGTTAGTCTAGTGAAGTGAAGCTTAAAAAGAAACGCCTCACAAGGTATAGCAAATTTTGTCTTATCAGGTGGCACCATATAATCTAGTGACATCTGACTAAGAAAAGAGACTTGCCGAAAGTAGAATTTTTTTTTCATTTATAACAAATGCGTAATGCGTGCTTAGCGTATTGATATAACGGGTGTTCAGAAACATTCGAAGTCAAAGTAGTCCTTGAAAATATGAAGTCATGTCTGATATAGATTGATACATTTACTTAATACAATTTTATAGGTTATCATACACACAAATGTACTTAAGTAAAGATATACGATTTTTTGTTCAGAGCCCACTAGACTTCGAATGTTTCTGAACACCCGTTACTTAAACTTTTTTGGTATATTTGCTGCCATCTGGTATCGTGTAATGGACTTACACCTATATACATTTTTCTCTTCTGTACCGGCATAGCCGGTCAAGGGAAAATTGCCACTTTCGGTATAGTCTCTTTTGTCCGTCAGATATCACTATATTATATGATGCCACCTGATAAGACAAAATTTGCTATACCTTGTGAGGCGATTTGTTAAGCTTTACTTCACTAGCCTAACTCATGAAGTCTGGTATTATATGATAGAAACACTTGTCTTAGGCAGAAGTAAAAGTTGGAAAATACGAGGTGTATGTCCATGTGTACAGTTACAGACGTGTATATTGCATATCTGTTTCATTTGTAACATAGCTAGGTAGACAATATAAAAATCTCTCTTCGTTTTAATAACAATTTTCTAATGTTTTATTTTCTTAATTTCTTCATATGTAATTGATAAGAATACTTTTCTTTTGTCTTGTACTTTGAATTAGTTTGTAGAGTCTTTAATATATATATATATATATATTTTTATTTTTAAGTTTTGACCTTTATTATGGATTATTTGTTATCTGTTGGACAATATAGTTTTGTTATTAAGATTAATAAAGGTTATTATTAGAGCTGGGATTATATGAAAATGCATATTTTTTATTTATGATATATTTACCTAAATTATAGCAGATCAATACGGATCACTTAAAAAGTAAACATTTGCGACTACTTTTGTTTTGCATATCTTGCATATAAATATTGCTTCGAGCATATTTCATATAAAATTGCATATTCGTTCATATTTTATAATTTATTTATAAAGTACACCGTAAAAATATATGAAATAATTTATTTATAATATATCAACGTTACAGTAACAGTCCGCATGAGCATTTCCGTACAGCGGGATTCCCAGATTTGTGTTTATCAAATCGGGGAAGTTCCAGTGAACCTACGAGCAATAAGGTTGACCTTTAGGTCAGTCAGATCGCGAGTTGTGTTTAATTAGTTCCTGAAAGTATATGTACACGTAATTTTACTTTGTTATTTTTGATATATCGAAATCATATTCATATGTGTCGATCTCGATAAAAGATTATCCAGAATTTTGTGTAGATAATGGCAGAGTGTTTTGTAAGTATCGTAGTAACATTTAAAGTTTATATTTGTTTACGTTTAATTTCTTGTTTTAATATCTGCAATTCATTATTGTAGATTTGATGCGACGAAAAATTTCAATTAACGCAGCAAGTTGGAACTGATTTGCATAAAAGAAACACCAAAAATACACCAAAAGCTACTCTGAATCAATCGTTTACTTCAACAAGTAAAAATATAGAACAGAATAGTTTCCATTATGACATGTGTAACGCCTTCTTAACTATAAACACTCCACTTTCAAAGTTGGATACTTCAACGTTTAAATTTTTTTTAGAGAAGTATACGAAACTGTCAGTTCCTAGTCGCTTGACTACAAGAGAAAAGTATATTAATCTACTGTTTAACGAAAATATGATGAAAATTAAGGAAACAATAGGTGAAAATTATATTTTAAATAGTTAATTGACGAAGGAGATACTTGTTGAAACTTCATTATAACGCTAAGAAATAAGTAATTAAAGTTCTAGTTTCAAAAATTCTTTTATTGTAAATCACGACAATATTGTTTCACCATACAATGGCTTCATCAGGTGGATGAATACTGAATATGTACAATGCAAGTTAGAATATTTATGTGAAAATTATTGGGGAATGGTGGTGGAAAATTTTTTTACATTCTTAAATTTAGTGGAGGGGAGTTGTTTACTATTTTCTAGTTGTTTGTCTAGTTGGTCATTTAAAGCTAATCCTAAACTATTGTATCTATTAATTTCTAAGTTTTTTACTTTTTCCTTGAATGTCTAGAATTTTGAAATCTATATTAAATCTATGATTAATTTCTAAACAATGGTTTGCGAAAGTTGAGTCTGTTTTCTTTTCTTTATGGCTTCTCTCGTGTTCTTTCATCCTAATTTTGAATGCCCTCCCCGTTTGTCCTATGTATACCTTATTGCAATCTTCGCATGTTAACTTATACACACCAGAGTTTGATTATTTGTCTATTTTATCTTTGTTATTTTTAATAATGTTTTGTATTCTTGTTAATTGGAGAAAACAAATAACTTAACCATAACAAGATGTATAAATGATAGTTTAACGAGGTTTTATTTGCCTAATGCCGTTTCAAGGACAAGTATTACTGATGTTGTTTGATGTTGCGACATATATGGTGAAGTCAGCATAGAATTTGAAGAATTTTGACTCGATGCACGTAACATGTTTGGCTAATGCTGTTAACAGACTAGCAGAAGAAATACGTTACACATTTCCAGATATTAATCCATTGATCAATTTGACAAAATAAGTATTTATTAAAGCACCGTTGAGGGTTCAGGCATACAAAGATAAGTTACCTGGTTTGGTATTGCCACCACAACCCATAATAACAAGATGGGGACATGGCTTGATGCCGCTGTATTTTATGCAGATACCATTGAACAGATAATAGAATTCATTCTATCTTTTTCAAGCGACTCGATTGCACTTGCAGATTGCAAAGATATACTAAATAAACCGCAAATGCGCCAAGAGTTTGTTTTTATGAAGGCAAACTATGGTTTTATTAATGAAATGCTACGAAAACTTGAAGCTCATGGTGTTGAATTCAGTGAATCGATAAAATTGATTCAAAGTTTCAAGAATAACATTTATGATGTGTAAGGTACCATAGAAGGGCGGTTCAAAATTAAATTAACACAAGTTATCTGCAAATATAAGTATGCGCCAATTACATCAGTTGATGTTGAGCGAAGTTTTTCAGCATACAAGCTATTATAGACGGATCGCAGAATAAAATCGAATAAAATATTGTTATAGTACTTTTTTGGGGTATCTACAAAATTTATATTGACATTATTTAATCTTTTGACAATAATTTAGTTGTGTAACTATCACTTAAACCTTATATATTTTTGCATATTTTAATAAAAGTTCTGCATATTTTCATCGAATTTTGGAAACATATATGCGCATATAATACAGTTTCCGCGTGCATGTAATTCCATAGCTTTAGTTATTATTATTATTATAATTGTAATAATAACGAAAACAACAATATTTGAAACTATGACTCCCAAATTATGTAATAATTAATTATTAACAAATTTACTACCCATATGTCACAGCGAATTTCACAATTAATGTAATATTTAATTCAATTCAAATACGTGCATTAATTATTCAAATGATAATTCCGTGTATTACATAGCATTATTGCTTTCCGCACAGACTCATGTACACGAACATATGTTGCGCATATTACCAATAAGATCACTTAACCGTATAATACATGACGTGGTTTAGAGTGTATGTATTCGCGGTAATGTCGCGTTTTTTACACTTCCGAAATTCCTTACGTACTTGAAAATAAATGAACGACCTTAAGAAGGGAGTGGCGACAGCCGCGAATATCTTAGAAAAATTGCTTGAATCCGGTAAGATAGTATGTATATAAGCGCTGCTGCAATTGTTGTTGGTATCATTCGATCGCAAGATATTCACTGATCTATTACAAAAATGGCGTTTAAGGTTAGAGTTCGATTATTTAATAATAATAAAGTTAGTTTTAATTGTTTTTATTTAAAAAAAATATTTTTTTTTCAGTACATCATCCTTGCTTTCTTCGTTGCTTTCGCCAGAGCCAGCTACATTCCATCTGTGGCCGTTACCAAAACTATCGTTGATGCTGAATACGATCCAAATCCGCAATATACTTACTCCTATGGAGTTCAAGACGCTTTGACCGGTGACTCTAAGAGCCAGACAGAAACACGCAGTGGAGATTTCGTGAAAGGCCAATACTCTCTTTTGGATTCCGATGGAACAAAACGCGTCGTCGACTATGCTGCGGATCCAGTTCATGGTTTTAATGCTGTTGTTAGTAAAACACCAGTAGCGGCACCAATTTTAGCTGCCCCAGCCATTGCTAAAGTTGCTTCTCCAATTGTATCTGCGGCCCCAGTTGTAGCGGCTCCAACTTTTGCTAAGATAGCCGCCCCAGCTTATACCAGTTATACTGCTCCAGCTTATACCAGTTACGCTGCTCCAGCTTATACCAGTTACGCTGCTCCAGCTTATACCAGTTACGCTGCTCCAGCTTATACCAGTTATGCCGCGCCAGTGGTTGCTAAAACCGCATTTGCTGCTCCAGCGATTTCCTCTTACAGCACTACTGTAGCTGCTGCAGGACCTGCTGTAGCTACATATGCTGCGCCTGCCGTAGCAGCTCATGGATACCCAGCTGTAACAGCATATGCTGCCCCAGCGGTTGCTACTTATGCCGCTGCTCCAGTAACCAAGACTGTTATCACCGGACCCTCTTCTGTATCCTACAGCAGTCCTGCAATTTCTTACGTAGCAGGTCACGGAGTAGCCGCTCCTCTAGCTAAATATTGGTAGATAGTTACATTGTAATTAATTTATAAATAAATAAATTATTGAAGCAATGTGTTTTCGTTTTTTTTTCGAGAATAAGAATGTATTTTAAAGTGCATAAGTTTGATATGGAAAAAATTAGAGTGAATATAGTTTTAAATGTTGAATATGGCTGGATAAAGATTATGACTAATGTGAAGCGACGCAATTTTATGTTTAGTTAAAAATATGCAGTAAGAATTTTTCAGATTATTTGCTGCTAGTTTTGATTTCATAACAATATATATATATATATATATATATATATATATATATATATATATATCAATAACTGACATCTGCTTTCAATAACTGACATCTGATTAATTAACACTGTTACTTTATAATGCATTTCTAAATAGCTTGAACCAAGGTCTATCGTGGTTTAAGTGGTAAAAGCGACAGTCCGGCAAACTGTTACAAAATATAATAAAATATTTCATATAAAAGCCGAAAAACTCCAATAATTTATCAATTGTTATATTTAATAAACGGCTAAGAAATTATCTAAACACTCATATAGCTATGGAGTAATAATTAGCATTTTCAAAGATTCAAATCTAACATCTGCTCTCAAAATACTGACATCTGCTTTCAATAACTGACATCTACTTTCAAAATAGGCATCTGCTTTCAAATCTGACGTTTGCTTTCATAACTGACACCTGCTTTCAAAACAGACATCTGATTTCAATAACTGACATTTGCTTTCACTAACTGACATCTGCTATCAAAACTGACATCAGTTTCCAAAACTGACATCAGTTTCCAAAACTGACATCAGTTTCCAAAACTGACAGGTATTAATCGCAGGATTTGAGTTATATGGTTAGAAAGCTGAATGAAGAGTATACACTAGCAGATCTTAAAATAAATATGAGTAAATGTGAATATCTCATTGTGGGCATCGATAAAAACAACAACCTACCATTGGAAAACGAAACAATAAATAACATTGACAAAGCTAAATATTTAGGAGTGACTTTCAATAAGCAAGGAAACAGCAAAGACGAGATCAAAGAAAGAAGTACAAAAAGTAGGAAAATTATTGGAGTTCTCATCTCCATACTTTGGGAAAAAAACATTAGACGAGACACAAAACTTCGTATTCATAACTCAATTGTGTAGAGCAGGGGTGGCCAAACTTTTGACCTCTGAGGTCTACTTGTGTTCAAAAATGTTTCTTGCGGGCGACTCTAAGGTAGAGTTTACAAGAGAGAAATAAAACATTTTAGCGATTTTAGCGAAGTTAGTAAGTATTTTTCTATTATATACGTTGAAAACAAAATACATAATGTTCATTCTGTATTAGGTTTTTGGGTGGATATTTAGCACTGCATATTCTCCACAATTGTATTATATTGAGGAGTGTAAGAAGTAACTGCGATGCGCAAACAGGAAGTTAAGTGGGCATCTGTTAAA
Organism: Melolontha melolontha; assembly: GCA_935421215.2. Lineage (NCBI taxonomy): Eukaryota > Metazoa > Arthropoda > Insecta > Coleoptera > Scarabaeidae > Melolontha > Melolontha melolontha. The sequence goes on along the minus strand of OW285243.1, from coordinate 74,894,174 downwards.
CGAGAACGATGTTTGGTTTTTATTGTATTTATAGTAGAAAATGTCGATTCGCAAAGATAGGTGGAACCGAAAAACGAAGTCAAATATAAGACAACCTTTCTTAGGCATGGGAACTTTTCTTTGCAAATCAGTTTCCAAAAATCAGTATTACTGCCAAATGCTCTTGCTTTCAGAAATATGTCGCATCTCATTTTAATTATTTCTTCTTCCACCACAACAGATTCTGAATCAGTTAACTTGCCGATTTTTGCTGTCAAGCTGTGAAGGTCATTACTTTCATTAAAAGGGAATGTAATGAAAGTTAGCACTTCTTCGAGAGCGACGAAATACAAAAACCTTCTATCGAACTCCAGGTGCAAGTTCTCCAGCTGTCTGGCGAAAGTTTCAAAGTCCCGATTTGAGTTGTGCGTGCATTCTTCTTCCATGTTTTTATAGTTTCTTTGTTCACCTCGTCTTATTTGAGATGCATGCCCTTGAATTTGACTTTTAAATGTTTTAATCAAAGTTGTCATATCAATCACATTCCTGTCTTTTTCTTGAAGATTTAAGTTCAACTGATTGAGTTTCTCCATTATGTCACAAAGAAAGGCGAGCTTCATGAGCCATTTTTCATCTTCAAGCTCAGGTACATTTTCTTCTTTCGAATGGATGAATGTTTTGATTTCTGGCAGTAATTGGCGAAACCTCTTCAAAAAAGCACAACGGCTAAGCCACCTAACATCTGTATGTAGCAAAAGATCCGAGTGTTCGGCTTCAGTCTCTTCAAGTAAAGCTCGAAATTGACGCCTTTGCAAACTTCTGACTCGATAGAATTAACTATCTTAAAGGCAATTTTCATGATAATATTCGAGTCAAGAATTTTAGAGCACAAAACTTGCTGGTGTATGATGCAGTGATAGTTGGTGAACCTTGGAATGTTGTCATGATTTTTACACAATGAAATAAAACCAACTCTTTGTCCCAGCATAGCGGGTGCTCCATCTGTCGTAATAGCAACTATTTTGTGAATCGGAAACTCAGTTTTTTCTACAAAATCTTTAAAAGATATCCTCACCTCTTGTTTGCCCTTTCAATGGAATCATCGTCAATAATTCTTCTTTTGACGTCATATCTTCAAAAACTAGACGCACGAAAATGCACAATTCGGCAGTGTCGTCACATCGGTGGATTCATCGAATTGTAGTGACAAAAAACTACATTTTTGCAAGTCTTCCTTAAGCAATTGTTCCAAATTTCCACTTAAGGCTTCAGTTCGTCGCATCACAGTGTTTCGTGACAGAGAAATAGCATTTATGGCTGAAATAATTTCTTTCTTATTTTTAAAGTCATTAAACAGTACTTCTCCAGCTCTCTGCATGGCTTCCTTGATCATTTCTCCATCTTCAAAAGGTTTCTTTCGTTTTATCAATATTTCCGTAACAGCAAATGACGCCAGTGTAGCAGCTTTTGATTTCAAGTCTGGTTTCGTAAAAAAAGATTGTTGCGCACTTAAGCTGCTTTTTAATTCTCGTACTTTTACCTTCCGAATTTCACTGCCAAATGGAAAATCTGTGGCGTATTTGGTATTGTGTAGTTTTAAAGTGCCTTTCCACATTTGCTCTTTTCGGTAATGCTACACTTGAATTACAAATTAGGCACACACATTTGTCGTTGGACATAACGAAAAAAAATTCCTCTTCCCAATCACTGTGATAATGGTAAGTCTTACTTTTTTTTGCACTTGAACCAGATGGCACACTCATTTTGATTAAATAAAAGTCACAAACTCACAAAGGTCCCTACGTTACTTAGTATTGTTACGCCGCTGCCTGACGAATTTCACGTGAGGAACGAACGATGTCGACCGAGAGTTCGGTATTAACAGTCAACACGCATACGTCTGTCCAAACGCACTCAGTCCATGACTCTTCACACACTTTTTATCGTTTCGCATCGCTTCTGAATTCAAACTGACTGGCTGTGTTTTATATGAGACTTGAATTTTGTTGTGGTCAGAGTTGCCTCTATTTCCACTCCATTGTTTTGTATTTCCCAGGGTTGTGACGTGTTTGTGTCTGATTAATAAATAATCGTGTGTTGTGTGTTTTTGAGCGGTCCTGTGTTGCGTATGTGTTGTCTGTGTGTTTGTCGCTTTTTGCGTTTAAGTCACTGGTCATCGGTTTTTTGCGTTTCAGTAATGTGTGTGTTTAATGTTTGTTGTTGTAGAGTGTGATTATTTTCTGTGTTTGCGTTACGAAGTATTGTATCTGTTCTGTTGTTGCGTTTGTGGAGTGTAATGTTATTAGCATATTGCCTAAGGCAAGTGCTAGTTCGTCAGTTGTGTTAGGTGTTGTGTTTCTTTGTTTTTGTGTCCATGGGTTCGTTGTTGGGGGTGGTGCTGGTATGTATTCGGGTTTGGGTGTGGTTTTGTTTACAGGGTTGTTTGGATTGTTAGGACAGTTAAGGAAAGTGGATAAGTGAGGAACACCGCAGTTTGCACACTTTGGTGGGGTTGTTTTGGGTTTTGTACATAGGTGTGCAGTTTTGTACAGTTACAGTTTTTTTGGTGGTGTCCAAATGTCTGACATTTGTGGCATTGTATTATGTCTGTCCGTTTGTTTAGTGGTTCGATTTTAATTGTGAGTCCGCAGCAGTCGTGTATGTTGTAAATTGATTTGTATTGTCTCGTCAGTTCTGTTAGTACAAGTGGTGCTGGTATTCCGTGTTTGCCGTTCATGCGTTTTATTTTTATTGTCGGGTAGCCTTGGTCAGTCAGGTCGTCGGTGATGTCAGTGTCTGTGATAAAGGTAGGAATGCCACGCATAACTACCTTTAGTGTCTTTTCACTTCTCAGTTGAAAAGTGTAAAATTGTATTTGTTCATTGTCGAGTATGTGTTTAAGTTTTCGGTAGTCTTCGTCAGTTTTCGGTTCGATGTGAATGCCAGGTTTCACAAGTTTGTTTTGTACTGTGTTAATGTTATGTGTTTTAATATTTGTCGTATATATGTCCATTTGTCTTTGTCTGTTATTATGATTGGTGCGATTTTGTGTGTTTTGCGTGTTTCGGTGTTTGTGTTTTGTGTGGTGTTTGTTTTGTCACTTACCCTGGGTGTGCTGTTTGATGTTGACGGTTGTGGGTTGATTTCGGTTACTTCTTCTTCTTCCATTTTTTCCTCGGTTTTGGTTTCGAGGACGTCGTAGGAATTTTTTGTTTCGATTGGTGGCGCTGTGTGGTCAGTTTTCTGTCTTTTTGTTGTTTTTTTCGGGTGTCTGAATTCGTCGTTTTCGATTTTCGGTTCTGGTTGGCTCTTCTTCGATTTTACGGGAGGCTTTTCTTCTTCTTGTTTTTTAACTCGATTTGGATCGTTGGTTCTTCTGGGTTAACCATTAGTATATCCCCTGATTTTTGTAGTAGCTTCTGGATATCTTCTTCTTCGTCGAGTATGTTGATTAGATTTTTAAAATCTTCCAGTATCTTGGGGAGAGAGAGAGAGAGAGAGGGGGGGGAGAGAGAGAGAGAGAGAGAGGGAGGGAAAGAGAGAGAGAGAGAGAGATCTTTCTCAGCCGTTCAAACGACATATATATATACCGGTTGTTTAAAAAATAGTGTAAACTATTTAAGGAGGTAGTTAGTATGAACCAAAATAAACAAAAAAAAGTTTAATAGACATGAGTCCGCAAAGTAAAGGTTCCGGAAATAAGGAAGTTTATTCTTTTTTGAAACATTTATTATACACAAACAAAGGAAACTTCTAACAAAAACAAAAAACAAAGTTACATAAGATGTTCGAAGTGCTCTCTTTCCTTTTCCAAACAGGCACGACATCTTAGTCTGAAAAATATTCGAACACTTTCTAGAATCCCCTCATTGGTTCAGATTTGTCGGCATTTTTTTATTAATTTGTAGATGCAGCTCCTCGAGGCTATTTACAGGAGTAACATAGACCAATGTTTTTAAATATCCCCAAAGAAAAAATCTAGAGGGTTTAAATCAGGAGATCTTGCAGGCTATAAAACAGGTCCACTCCTTTCTACCTATCTACGCTGAAAGTTTGACGTAAATTCTCTCTAATGGCATTCGAAAAACGAGCTGGAGCACCATCATGCTGGAACCGCATTTATTGCCTTTAGTCTAAGGGAATGTCGTCCAAATGATCACAATTTGTGTCTTCTAGTAAGTGTAGGTAAGCAGCGCCTGTTAATCGATTTGGTAAAACAACAGGATCTAGAAACATGCCGCCTACAATACCCATCCTGCATGAGGATTTTTGTCGACTCAAACATGCGTATTGTGAAAATTAACAACTGCATTTCGTGTGAACTCGGCTTCATCCGTAAAAGGAATATTGTCAAAAAAACGAGGGTCTTTAGCATCATTGCGTGGAAACTAGTGACAAAAAAACCATACATAATTGATGATCAAGTGGATTTAAAGCCTGCAGTGGTTGTACATAGTATGGATAAAGCAGCTGCTCGTGTAAAATTCTCCAAACAAGAGGAGCACTAATTCCAACCTCGCCTGATATTCTCCGCACACTCGTCCCCGGATATGTTATATCCGTGCTAGAATTTCTTTTTCTTATCTCAAAGAATAGATACCGACCTTGGACTTCTGGATAAATGGCACTGTTTGCTCAATGAACCAGTATCACGCAATCTTTGGTGAATTCTTCCGAATATGCGATGTGATGAAATCTGACGATTTGGATAAGCTTCAACATAAAGACGTCGCGCTTCGGTGGCAAACCCATTAGCACGACCAAACATGAAATGCATGTCGGCTAATTCTGCGTTAGGTTACACGGCTATAACAAACGAAAACTTGTGCACTGATAATAACAAGCAAAGAAAGTGACGTAGACGGAGATTAAAATTGATCAAATTTAATCAATTTTAATGGCCGTGCACGTCACTTTCTTTTTTTGAACTCTACATTCGTATCTCCAGAAGAAGCAACAAACTCGTTGGGGAATATAGAGATAATAAATAAATGAGTTTTAATTGACAGACCGCTTACCCGCTTTTAATTTATTTTAACCAATATAATACGGTCGATAATTTCTTTTAAGTTATATATATATAACGAGCCATCGAAAAAATTCATAATTGGAGGAGACTGTGAAATTGGGTTGATACTTTAACCACTTCCACATAATGACATTTATTATTTGACATTGAAACTATAAGTTTGTGTCAAATTTTTCAAAACTCTTATTAAGAAAATTGTTTGTGTTTAGATGTAAATGGACAACATTTTCAACAACTTCTGTAGCTATATGTAAATTTTGATTATGATTTCGATATTAAATAAATTATTTGTTTTCTTTTTGTTGTAGTATCATTTCAATGCCATAACCTTTTTTTACAATGAAACCAAATGAAACTGTCAAGCATCAAGTAATGTGTCATTATGTGGAAGTGGTTAAAGTACCAACCCAATTTCACAGTCTACTCCAATTATGAATTTCTTCGATGGCTCGTTATATATATACATACATTTGTAAAAACAATTAAGTTTATGCTTTAGTAAAAGTTAATTTGAATGAACTGTGCTTACATGCAATATACGTCAAATGTATCTGAATTGTGTTGTAAATATTGCACTGTTTTTAATGCAAATAATGTTAATGAGATATAAAAACCTGTAGCTGTGTTTAAAAAAAAGTTTATTACTGATAGCTACGAGTAAAAAAGGTAGAAGTTATAAAAATTTATATAGTAAAATGAAAAATCTAATAGGTTGAGAAATATAATTATTAGATATGACAAGAAAAACTCATTATCCTCGTAAATAATATTTTTCTTTAACACAAATAAAAATATTAAAGTTTTTGTAAAAGTAGCTATGTAATGGATATCATCATAAAGATTAAATTTTAAAATAAACTGCAAGAAGGCAAAGTTTTTATAAATAAATTAAAGAATTTCTAATTTGGATTTGGTAATCTTAAGACATCCATTATTGCTTTGTAAACAAAATAAACACATACTTTAATAATTTATTATTATTATATTAAAGTTTTATTGTTAATTATGTTTCTGATCTTTGACATTAGATTAGGAGTGGCTGCATGGTTCGGAAGTGCAATTTAATATAAAGAGCAAACAATACTCAGTTGCACTATCAGTTCTGTATAACAAACCGTGAAAGTTATAAAAATGATTTTTAAAGTAAGTAAATATATACATAGTATTACTATATTAAATTAAATTGTATTAATGTTATAATTAAAAGTAGACCATGAATTATAAATTATGAGTTTTCGAATTATTCTAGCTTATTATCTTGGTTGCTTTAATAGCAACATGCGGTGCCGAGAGATCCAATACAATAAGACGTACCGGCGATTCGGTTTCAAGTTTCTCTGACAACTCTGACTCAAATTCAGCATCAAATGAAGCTGGCTCAAATTCAGCATCAAACAAAAGTGTTAATGTAGAATCCAGAATATTTTGGGGACTTTGAATTCCATAAGAAGTGGCCACTCGCTTGTTTATGATATAATATTCTGTTATAAACTGTAATTGGGTATTTCAAAAATATACATATATTAAGTAAATACGTACATGTTTTTAGCATCCCGTTCATTTAACATCCACATTACATGTTATAGTTGCCATATTATTGCAGAAATTAATATGAATTAATGGAACGTAAATTTATTATTCTCTCAAAACGTGAAATATTGGCAATAAATTTTTCGAATTTTTTCGAAATTGTCAGTAAAATCACATAAAATTGTAAGGTATGTCTAAAATCGGCACTAAAGCAGTTCATTGTACTAGAATTATCTGAATTGCGGGTTGCAAACATGATCAGTAAACTGACAACGGTCATCTCATGCTGTTATAGAAAGTCGATTGAAAGTGAGTGAAAGTTATTTTATCATCGTTATTTTATAAACTTTCATTTCTCAAATAATTATAGGATAATGGAAGACCAGGATATGGTAGATCTTACCATGCACACCGCCAGAACTAAAAATCTTCCAAATAATGCAATAAAGCATTTGTTACCAGCAAAATCCGCAACTCTGTATAAAAAACAATATAAAAACTTTATTAATTGTGCCGATGAACATCATGCAAGCAATTACAGAGAAAGCGTTTTTCTAGCCTAATTCCGGCAAAAAAGAGAGGTTAACAAATCGTCAACATTGTGGTGTATTTATTCTATGTTGAAATCAACATTTATCTCTGAACATAATGTTAATATTTCAAAGTTTTCAAGGGTTATAGCGTTTATAAAACAGCAAAGCGCAGGGTATAAATGAAAAAAAACTTGTTGTTGTCTTTACAAGCGAAGATTTAATTAAATTTGTGAAAGAGGCTCCTGACAACAAATACCTTATATGGAAGGTAATTGTGATGACTTAGCAAACGTGTTTTACTAATTATTAGAGAACGGACACGCTTACCACATGACGCAAAGCCCAGTGCAGTACTGGCGAAAGGCTGTATTTCTAAAATATTTAATTTTATTTATATAATTGGAAAACGAACGGGTGGTGATCTATAAAATTGCGAAATACATATTTATTTGTTGAAAAGTTGTATTTATTTATAAAGTTTTTAATTTTATTTATATAATTGGAAAACATACGGGTGGTGATCTATCTAAAATTACGAAATACATATGTATTTGTTGAAAAGTTGTATTTTTAAAGTTTTTAATTTTATTTCTATAATTGGAACATTTTTATTTGTTCATTTTGTCGTTCAAGTTGAGTAAAGGAGTATTAATATTGACTAGCTATAGTTTCTCAAGGTTTTCTTCTGTCAATTTTGTTCTCCTTGAATTAAGTACATCCTTATAAATAGAAAACGTCCTTTCTACATCGCAACTGGTTATAGGTGCATACTGGAAATATTCTTTTATTTCTTCATATTTAGCCGTTAGATTTTGTGGAATTGTCTCCATACATAATTGCTGTAATGTAATTAAATCTGGATTTCTATTAAGAATTGCTTCAAACTTTTGCCGAAGGCCACATCCGAAGTCACTTGGAATACTTTTCAAATTATTAAGAGCCACATCTAATGTGGTTAATCCGTCATTTAATTTGAGATTTCGATTTTCAAAATAAGTGATTAGTTTTGGCAATTTTCCAAAGAGTTCGTGAAGAAAGTACAACTGATTTTTTAAATTTGGGATTTGTGTGAGCTCCTTGCACTCACCAATACTTCTAGCATCCTCCTTTAGCAGTGTTACGAAATGTTTTAGACTATCGAAATTCCCAGCATAATAACTAGTAGCTTCCAGCCATGTTCCCCATCTAGTTATTACTGGAGTGGGAGGCAGTGACAGAGATGGAAATTTTTTCCTGAAAAGAGCTACTCTCAATGGTGCTTTTCTGAAAACTTTTTTAAAAGCTGATACAAGTCTATCAACTTCCGGAAAAGTGTCTCTGATATATTCACAGATTCTGTGGAGAGCATGTGCTACACAAGTAATATGCAGCATATTAGGATATGTTTTCTTCAATAGTCTGCCCGTTTTTAACATATACGCAGCACTATCACTGACAAATAAAAGTATTTTTTCTTTGTACGTGGCGTCCGAATGAAGCATTTTTTGCATATTCTCCTTAATGGTTTCAGCAACTGTTTCCACATTAACTCTATTTATAACACTTGTTGCTATTACATATGAGTTATAGGGAATAGTTGGATGTAGTACACCAGCTACAACATTTACCACACAGCGTCCTAACATATCCACCGTTTCGTCGGCGCTTATCCATATGTATTGATTTACAAGATGGCTTCTAATGCGTTCTACTGTGCTCGTATAGCACCTAGAAACATAATATTTGCGTAAAGTTGATTCATCAGGAACATTTCTACAAGTATATTTTTTCAGAAATGTTTTCAAAATTGGATTGTTCATGTTAAATAATGGAATATTAGCTGCCACAAAAGTTTCACAGACTTCTTCGTTAAAATTGTCAGATTCCAACGGGTTCAATTTTTTTTCGTGCTTTAACGATCCTACGTGACGTTTTACGGTTTATTTATTGCAATTTTTCAATAACGTTTCACACACTTCACAATAAATTTCGGAATCACTGGCAATGTACATACAATCAGTATGGCCCTCAATCCAACTCGCCATTGTTTCACGATGTAATTCTCGACGCTCTTCCATTGTCTGACAAAGTAAGAATATTCTAGATCCAAATAAACGAAATTAAATAACGAAATTTTATGCACACTTACGTGAAAATAATTGGAAGATGTTGCTTAAATGAAAAGAAAAGGAATGTACGTGCTATTTCTCTTACGAAATACGATAAACTTATTTATTTTATCTACGTACACGACACCACTGAAAACACTATATTCTCCGAATACAATAGCTGGGTTGTCCATTGTTATCGCTGCGAGACCAGGTGGCCGAGTAAGTCAAACAGATACTTCATTGAATTACGCCGGGATGTACTGAGCGACGTTATGCACAATTCCAATTGCCGATTGCGTTTTATGGAAATTGCATCCGTTCTCTACTAATTATATTCATTTACTTTGCAGGTTTGTATGATTTTTTAAATTTGGTATCTCAGGTGCATGTCGCATGGATGAGTTAAAAAATTATTGTCGCAGATGTAGAAGATAAAGACAACTTCCTAACAATAAAAATCCCCGATTCTAAAACGGGAAAATCAAGACTTTTACAGTGTCAAATGTAGATTTAAGTCCACTAAATCTTTATAGAAAATATATATCAACGAACTCCACACCAATTCCTTTTTGTGTTGTATAATTATGCGAAATGTTCCATACAACCAGTTGGCATCCATACCTTCGGGAAAATACCAAAATCTATAGCTAGTATTTGCAATCGCCTGATATAAACTCGTTTACAGACCATGTATTTCGTAGAACATCTGCCTCTTTATTAGCCAATACAGGTTTCGATGTGCTGACTTTGAAACAAGATGGAGGTTGGAGGAGTGCATATATCTCGGAGGCCTATGTTGAAACATCTCTGAGTAAAAAACGTGAAACAGCGACTCAAATAGTCCAAGGTGTAACAGCGTGTACGCCATTAACTTCAATGACACGTGATTTAAGTATAAGTTCAAATATCCAACGCCAACTAATAAATATTTCAAACAATACGAACTGTCATATTACAATTAACGTACATAAGCTTTTCTTTGTTTATAATTATTTGTGTCAATGATAATAATGACCTAACCTCAAAAAACTGTTATACAGATATTTTCCCCAAATTTTCGATTTCGGAATAATTTAATATGCACCTCGGCGCTAAAGTTATTTTTCATGACTCATTTTGTTTTAATATAATGTATAGAATCCACGGTTGGCTGTTGGTGAAACATAATGAATAATTTACTAAAGAAAACACTCGGTATGTTTTATTTGTATTTAAACATACCGAGTGTTTTCTTTAGTAAATTATTCATTTTGTTTTATTTGTCTCGGCTAACGCCTCAGCAACTAAACATACATTCGAGATGAAATTAAACTTTATTGTGTTGATAGTACATAAATAACTATTATTTTTGCTAAGGATAATAGAAACGATTTATTTACATAATAATATATTATATTAAATTAATTTAAGAGCGAATGCTGAGATGGCGTTTAATATAGGTCAAAAAATATTAGATTTGTGTGATAAATTAGAAACAGGAGAACGAAAGTAAATGCAAAATAAACCCATAAAACTTGTAAAATAATTTCTAAAACGCTTGCATAAAACTTATGATCTAGAAACAGAAATAAGGAACAAAAAAATAGTATAAACATAAATAAAAGACAAACATTGCAACAAATGGCAACTATAAATGAAAATAAGACAGAAATTCTCAAGAAACGATTTCAAACGAAACACATATTTTAAAATAACTGAAAAGTTCTTCATCATTCATTACTTAAACAAGAAATGCGGAGATAAAGTCAATCACCCTTTTCATATACTGAACCACTAAGCACAAAACATAATTAACGTATAATGTAAATGCAAACAGACATATACAGGGTAATACAAAAAGGTAGGTCAATCCGTTAACAATATATTCTTTGGGCTAAAATAATGGGACTTTCCTTTTTGTCAGTTTCGATTCGAACGCTTTTTTTTTGGATATCTTTTTCAAATTGGTGCAGATTTTGTTCTTATTGGTTGATAAATGGGGATATTCAGATACAGCCAATAAAATATCCAGTTTGTTTATCCAGTTTGTTATCATCGCTTTTTGCTGTTCTAGGTCTACCACTCCTTGGCAACGCTACCCATTTGTTCAAAGCGTCTTAAAGTTTTCCCAACAACGGATTTAGAAATTGGATTTCTATATGGATACGTATCATTAAATAAATTACAAACGTCTTGTAAACTTCTGCGTCTATCTCCATAACCCAAAATCATAAGTATTTCAATTCGTTTATGTTCACTTAAATTCGCCATTGTTAATATTAACAGCAACAAATTGCACAAATGAATTATTTCTGTCAAAGATTTGACGTACACAATAACCACTGATAAAATTATGTCGCTCAAGTTTGTTTATCGCTACGCTTCTGTCTATCTGCGATGTACCGAACATCTGTTAAACACATGAACCGGCCTTTTCTTATAAAAAAGTTATTAAAACGAATTTAAAAAAAACAAAAATATTATTGCCAAGAGAAAACATTTCTCTATCGAATGGTAGAGTAAAATTTACTAGTCCCCATTTAAAAAAAAACAGCGCGGACAGGCGTAACTAAAAAACAATTGAAGAAGAAAAAAATTCAAATATTCTCAAATGTAAATCAAAATATCCTAACAAACTTTTATATTGAACATAATTCCCTAAAATGAATATTAACGACAATAAATCGCCGTCTCCATACTTTTAACTAACCCTGTATATTACAAAAGTATTTTTAATAATATAAAATATTATTAAAAATGGGGTGTGAAGAACACAATACAAGTTATATATTTGTGAATGTATCTCCTCTCCACCGACGATCCGACGTACCGACGATCCTGTAGAAAGGTGAAATACGTATCTGCGTCTCTGGAGAGGAGATACATTCACAAATATATAACTTGTATTGTGTTCTTCACACCCCATTTTTAATAATATTTTATATTATTAAAACTACTTTTGTATTATACAAATTGGTGTGGTTTTTACCCACTCATGTATGTTTCAAATTATTTTGTTAACCCAGTATATATCAAATTGCAATTATAGACATTTTATTAGTGTAATATTCTACTTAGAGGACCTACACATTGAAGCGTGTTTATTGTACGTCAATAATACTCAACAATGGCATGCGCAATTTAAATTTGGGCGCACTAAACGTAGTATGCGGAATAATTATATTTCGTTTTTATTAGACCATTTACAGATCCGGACTGTAATGAAATTATTGACCAACGATGCATACTCCAATTTAGTTTCGTTTGTTGAAATCATAGTTTTGCATATTTGTTTTCAATCTCGCGGCTATATATACAAGATATGTGTAAATTTTCAAATGAACTAGGTTGCAAAATATGAAACATGTTCGAGGAAGTTTAAGTAAGCCTACGAAAGTCAAAGTTTAAATTTATAAGAAATAGTATCCTTTATATTACAATAATGCACAAACAAATACAAAATTATACAAGTACTTCGACAACAATTTTGTTATCTTCAACAACAATGCTACCTTAAATTAAATTGACGATTCCTTCCGATTTCGACGGTATACCTTTAATTAGTGTATATATTGTCACCTTTTTTAAAGAGCGCCAACGTTTGTGATGGTTTTTAAACAGCTCTGCTTAAAATTGTCAGTTATATACTAATAACTTTTGGCAGTATAATCCACACTTTCAGGGATTTTTAATGTTTCTAAAGCATTTGATATAACTAACCATTTTTTAATTCTTCATTATATTAGACTTTCTCAAAAAGCAAACTCTTCCTTTCACTTATTTAGTAGATTTAGTAGTAGAATTTAAAATTCTTTGAAAAAGGCATTAATTGCCGGCGATCGGCTTCCGTACGATCTTAGACATGTTGTACGTGGTAGGGCTGTAACAAATTCCTTCGAAGCATGCTATGGACTGTTGCGTCTGAATCGTCTGTCTTTCTTGCAGCCGTTCGCGTAATTATGCTTGGATTTTCATTTACAATATCCAAAACTTGTTCCTTTGCATCTACTAACCCAAGTGGTCTATCACGACCACAGCCTTCATAACTTTGATGCAATTTATTGCGATCTCTTAATCTTTACATGGTTTGTAAAATTAAATCATTTCATGGACGTGTTCGGTTCGGAAACCACCCTTCATAAATATATCTGGTAGCTCTAACATTTTCACTTGTTTCACCGTATAGTAAGACGATATCTGTTAGTCCGTGATTTGAGTAAGCCATACTTCACAGAAGTTAATAAGAGACAATTCCTACCATTATGCAGTAGCACTGCAGCTAGAGAGGAATACTAAATTTACCAGTGTCGGATCGAGCAATGCGCATTTATTAAAGATTTTTTGATGGATTAGCATTTTCTGCTTAATATTATTACGGTTATTACTAGGAACCAGAGACGAGAGGCCCATAATTCATCGCCCACGGGCGTACTATTGAAAATTTGTATTTTTAAAGAGTTTTTAATTTTATTTATATAATTTGGAAACAAACGAGTGGTGATCTATAAAATACGAAATACATTTTTATTTGTTCATTTTGTAGTTCAAGTTGAGTAAAGGAGTATTAATATTATTTCTTTCTCAAGGTTCTTCTCTGTAAAATTTGTTCGCTTTGAATAAAATACATCCTTGTATATAGAAAGCGGCCTTTCTACATCGCAACTAGTTATAGGTGCGTACTGGAAATATTCTTTTATTTCAGCGTATTTAGCGGTTAGATTTTAAGGCATTGCCCCATACATAATTACCGTAATGTTATTAAATCTGGATTTCTATTAAAAATTGCATCTAATCCTTGCCGAAGGCCACATTCGAAGTTACTTGGAATATTTTTCAAATTATTAATAGCCACATCTAAGATAGTTAATCCATCATTTAATTTGAGATTTCGATTTTCAAAATAAGTGATTAGTTTTGGTAAATTTCCAGTATTCCTGAAGAAAGTACAACTTATTTTTTAAATTTGGAATTTGTATTAGTTCCTTGCACATCCATGTAATCCATGCACTTCCATGTAACAAAATTTTGTAAACTATCTAAATTCTCTACATAAAAATAAGTAGCTTCCAACCATGCTCCCCATCTAGTTATTACTGGAGAGGTAGGCAGTGACAAAGATGGAAGTTTTTCCCTGTAAAGAGGTACTACTAATGGTGCTTTTCCGAAAACTTTTTTAAAAGCGGATACAATTCTATCAACTTCCGGAAAGGTTTCTCTGATATATTCACAGATTCTGTGGAGAGCATGTGCTCTATAAGTAATATGCAGCGTATTAGGATATGTTTTCTTTAATGGTCTGCCTGTTTTTAACATATATACACTGTGACAGACAAACAACAGTATTTTTTCTTTGTACCTGTCGTCCGAATGAAGCATTAGGTACATATTCTCGTAAATGGTTTTAGCTAGTGTTTCCGCATCAACTGTATTTATAACTTTTGTTGCTGTTTCATATGCGTTATATGGAATAGTTGGATGTAGTACACCATATCGACAGTTTCGTCGGCACTTCGTCCATAGGTACTGATTTGAAAGATGACTTCTAATGCGTTCTACTGCTTTCGTGTAGCATTTAGGAACATAATATTTGCGTAAGGTGAATTCATCAGGAACATTTCGACCAGTGTATTTTTGGAGAAATGTTTTGAAGGTGTGATTTTTAAGTTTATTTAATGGAATATTTGCCGCCGTTAAAGTTTCACAGAGTTCTTCGTTAAAATTCGTCAGATTCCAAAAGGTCTAATTTCTGTGTATGTGCTTGCTATTCTAAGTGACGTTTTAACTGTTATTCCTTGGAATTTTTTATCGATATTTTACAGACTTTTCAATAAATTTCCAGGGACATACAATCAGGATGACCCTTAATCCAACTCGCCATTGTTTCACGATGCCATTCTCAACGTTGTTCAATATCATATCTGAAGAAGTAACTTAAACAATGTTCTAGATCTAAATAAATGAAAATTAAAAATGTATTGATAAGTTATTGAAACATAACGAAATTCACTATGGAATTAGCCATTAAAACAATGAAAAAAAGAAATTAACACACCGTACCTTATTTCTCTTACGAAATATAAACTAATAAATAAAATATTTTTTAAAAACTACTCACGCTATCTACGCCCATGAAGAAAGGAATTTCACTGTAATATTGAAGTAATTGCGTCATAATTCAACGACAAAAGAAATAGATGTGCGGTTAACCGAATGAATAGTGCTATTCAATAACTGCGTGTTGTACTTGGCGATGTTATATACTGTTTATATGGTTCATCGTAATTTCGGCACGATGCGTTCGGCTTCCAGCTATTACATATTAAACTATGTCGGCATATTTCGTTTACACCCTGTATATAACATTAAGAATTTGAAGTAATCACATAATTTTCAGAGAAGTAAAGCTTTCCTAAAATATTCACTTTCAAAAGTTCTAATTTTTTAACATTTCAAACATTTTAAATGATGCTTTTTATAAACGATTGTCATTTACATTGTATATCTAAATAATAATCTAAACATTCAGTTTCAGTGTCAATTATTTCTGAACGGAACGCTGTATTCAAATGCTGTGACTAAATGATATTTTGAAATAAACTTCCTGTCAGTACAGCACCACGTACTTTTAACGAGTTTTTGTCCCTTTCAGCACAATATACCAAGTTATAGCACACATACACTTGTACGTATAAGTCAAACATCTACATCACACGAAAATCTAAAAGCAGGCTTCACCCTTAAATGAATTCTAGTATTCACGGAATTAAATTAACAAACAATACGCTTATCTAAATCTCTTTTCTCCCCGTGTCATGTGTTAGGAAAGCTCGCCGAGAAAATATTAAAGCAAACACGACTGAATGTTTTAATCTCGGTTAGCTTTCCAACGAACTTTTCAGATTTTATTTCTCTCAACAAACAGAATTACGGACCGTTTCATGCGGGCCGGAAAGTTTATAAGATTTTAGAAAGTTCGGTTTAACGGAACAGATTATGAATATGTCAATATAATTTATGGGGGATGGAAAAGGAAGTCACTTTTCGAAGTAGGGTATCAGTATAAGTTATAGAATTCAGGATTAAAGTATCATGAACTGTGTACAAAATTTATTTGCATAAGGTAATATATATTTGTAAAACTTTGGGACAATAAATGCCCATAGGTACTTGTATTTACTTTTTACCGTTCAATTGATGTATCTTGGAAGGATTTAAATAAGGTTCGTTTTTTAATGAGAAGAAAAATACTGTAAATATCATTAAAATATATTTATATATTTATTTCCATATTCTACATACTTTCATCTACTTTTCTACATAATTTCCATTTTTGTTCAAACATTTGTAATACTGTACAACAAGTTTTTGAATTCCCATGTTGCCTGTGAAGAAGCCCAATCTATGATTGCAGTTTTCATTTCTTCGTCATCGTCGTCGAACAGTTGACCACCAAACAATTCCTTTAAGTACCGAAACAAGTAAAAATAGTTGGGTGCATAAGGTGGATGTCCGTTCCAGTTATTCCCATTCAAAAAACCTGATTAGACTTTATGCTTGTGCAGAAATATCTGGTCTTGCATTATCATCGAGTAAGATGACACCGGAAAAGCTATGCTGTTTGTTTTGTACGGCACGCCGGAATTTTCTCAACGTCTCACAAGACGCATTCGACTCGATTGTAGTGCCTCTCGGCATAAAATTCACTAACAAAATTCCTTTCCTGTTCCGAATCACAGTTGCCATAACCTTTCTTGTTGAAAGTGTCTGCTTGGCTTTCACTCTGGTTGGCGACGATGTGTATCATCATTTCATTGACTGCTGCCTGGACTCAGGAGTCATGTGAGACACCCAAATCCCATCTCCCGGAACAATGTGGTCCAAAAATTCATGCCTTTCCTGATTCTATCAAGTCAAAGATGATAAGGCAAAGCTTAATCTTTTTACTTTGTGATTGTCAGAAAGCAGTCTTGGAACCCACCAACAACAAGATTTTCGATATTTCCATTTTTTCGAAACGATGATGTACAAAATTGACCTTGAAACCTATGGAAAATCAATTGATAAAATTGAAATCGTGAATCGTCTGTGCTACCGAATTTTGTTGTCCACTTCACGAATCAAATCTTGAGAGATTAGAGAAGGTCGGCCAGGGTGGGGGTCATCATGCACATAACCTGTTCATTCTTGAACATTCTCACCCACTTAGTACTTTACTGTCACTGATAGTATTATCACCGTTAATTTCACAAATCTAATTTCCGCTGCTGTCAAATTTCTTTCAATCAAGAATCGAATTATAGACCGTATCTCATCGCCGACTGTGAGATACGACAAGCTGTCACAAAGTATCCCATGTTAGCCTAATTTGAAGGTTTGTGCAATTTTGCTCCTATTACAATGGTTGCATCGTCGTGCCAGAATGCTTTATATGCTATAAGTACGTCGTCTTCCCACCGATAAATTTTCCGTTTGTCAACTGCCTTTGCATGTGATGTTTCAGACGGTGTTTCAACGTCTAAGAAAAACTGGCTTGTTTCAGAAAAGTCTTATGATACTAGGCGTCAGAGAACAGTATGTATCCGGAGATGGAAAAATTTGGAATATTGTTGAAGATAATAATAAATAAATAAGTGTTAGAAGAATATCTGCTTAAGTGGGTAGAAGTAGCTATTTTGTTTTGGACAACTTCTTACGAGAAGCTGCTATACTCTTACGATATTCAACTGGTACAAGCCATTACTGCTCTAATTTAACAAGTAAGAAAGACATTTTGTCAGTGGCTGGCCTGGAACGCTCAGACTTCCTATTAACAGAAAAAGCCGGATTTTCTAAAAGTGGAATATTTAAT
Source organism: Melolontha melolontha (assembly GCA_935421215.2). Classification (NCBI taxonomy): domain Eukaryota; kingdom Metazoa; phylum Arthropoda; class Insecta; order Coleoptera; family Scarabaeidae; genus Melolontha; species Melolontha melolontha. Next base: position 74,876,186 of record OW285243.1, on the reverse strand, counting down.
TTCCACAATAATCATGTTTGGTCTGATGAGAATTCTCAAGATACAGTTGAATCCAGACATCAGCAGAGTTTCAGTTTGAACATCTGGTTAGGTATGATAGGGGACCAGTTGCTAGGACCGGTAGTTTTACCAAAACGATTATCAGGAGCAACATGCCTCAATTTCTTAGAAACAAATATAAACAAATATACATAAATTTATGTATATTTGTTTTTAAAAGGTTGACGAAAAACCGACATCATCTTAATTTAATGTTTTAAATTTGATTAATTTTAACATGTTTAGTGTCGTTGTTTGCTGAATTTTAACTCTCAATTACACTCCTGAGGAAGTAACAAATTCGTTATGAAATATAGAGCGAAATAAAGGAGTCTTTTTTTACTTGACAGACCGCTCACCCGTTAATTAATTTTTACTTATACAGTACGGTCGATAATACTTAATAGTCTATAAATATATATATATATATATATAATATCATTTTTATAAACCCTCTCAATATGAGGATGTGTTCTAAGATATATTTCTAGTCATATAATTTTAATTTCACGAACATTTTAGTAATCATAATCACTGCAATTAATCAAGAAATGACATATTTTTCTATTAATACAATTCTTTCAAAATGTATTTTAGTGCTAAGTTAGTACAATAATTAAATTGGAAGATATTTTCGGAACGATAATAAAAAAGCAAGGTCGCGATTCTTTTAGCAATTTCCTAAAATCCTTTACTTTACCGAACTTCGTACGTCGCGACCTTAGTGAAGGGAGTGACAGTTAACATTGGTCACCTTAAACGTACACGCAATCCGGAAAAAAGTTCTACTATATAAACGCATATACATGAAATGAAAACTATCATTCGATCACCGCAAAGTGCAGTTATTAATTCGAAATGGCTTTCAAGGTGTGTGCGTTTATGAATCTGCTAATTAGTGTTATTTTATGTGATTAGTGTTACATAGTTTTTATATAATTTATATATAATTATCGATTAGTAACTTATATAACAATAATGATCAATTATTTTTACAGTTTGTCGTTTTCGTAGCCTGTTTGGCCTTGGCTAATGCTAGCGTTGCGCCTTTACACGGATTATACTATTCAGCTCCAGTTGTGACAAAAACCATTGTCGACACTGAATATGATCCAAATCCTCAATACACATACTCTTACGGAGTTCAAGACGCTTTGACCGGTGACTCTAAAAGCCAGACAGAAACAAGAAGCGGAGACTTTGTTAAAGGGCAATATTCTCTTTTGGATTCCGATGGAACAAAACGTGTTGTCGACTATGCTGCTGATTCGGTTAACGGCTTCAGTGCTGTCGTTAGCAAAACACCAGCAGCTGTTCCAGTCGTTGCTAAAGTCGCTACACCAGTTGTAGCTGCACCTGCCATTGCTAAAATTGCTACTCCATTTGTAGCTCCGGCTCCACTTCTAGCCGCTCCAACTTTTGCTAAAATAGCTGCTCCATCATATACCAGTTACGCCGCTCCAGCTTATACTAGTTACGCCGCTCCAGTTGTTGCAAAAGCTGCTGTTGCTGCTCCAGCTATTTCGTCTTACAGTACTACGGTAGCGGCTACAGGACCCGTTGTTGCCGCCTATGCTGCGCCAGCTCATGGAATTCCATCCGTAGCCGCATATGCTGCCCCAGCTGTTGCCAGTTATGCTGCTGCTCCAGTAACCAAAACTGTTATTACCGGGCCATCAGCTGTATCCTATAGTAGCCCTGCTGTTTCCTATGTATCTGAACATGGAGAAGTTGCTCCTCTAGTTAAATATTGGTAAATAATTATTGTAATTAATTTATGAATTAATAAATTATTCAAGTAATACAGTCTACTTTGTCATATAGTTTACTTACTGTTAAAAATTGGTCGTTGTCATTTAAGCAACGTGAAAAACGAAAAATTGTAGGAGAATATGGATTAATATCTTACTTAAAATAAATAAGAACTAACTAATAAACAATACAATTTATTTCATTCATTATATAATTTTCATAATTGCCAATAACTCTTTTTAAATTATCAGATAACATTGAAATACTTTAGTAATGATTAATTAAGCGATTCTTAGGGCTTATAGGGAAGTGAATCTTTTTCAACCGAACTATGTCAACTGTTTTATAACGAACGAAACAGATAAAGATTTGACAGTGTTAGGTCGAGAGCATAAGATATACAGGGTGTAAATGAAATATCACAAAATTTTATTCTATTGAAACTTATTTTTTTGCACAATCTTTTCGAATACGGTCCAGTATTAGATTGACTCTAAATAAATAGAAATTATATGTTTATATGTTGTCGATTCAACAAACAAATAGGCATTTATTTATTTGTTTGAGTTCACCAAAAAATCCCCTTCACATTTCGGTAATGTAATAATATGTCTTTATGCGAAAAGTTTTATAAACATGTATTCACTTATAAATTTTCTTATGCAGCCCCTGTTCTGCTGTTATTTATAAATAGGTCAATAGTCTGACCTTTGTAATATCCCGAGAAAAAATACAATATCGAGTCTCTTTAAAAATTTTAAACGGTATAAGAGTTTTGTGGTGATATGAAATTTATAATTTAGTTGTCTTAATATTAAATTCACGTAGAGAAATAATACATTACATTTGTAATTTTAATTTAATTTTCGTATTTTTTTTCTTTGTGTTCGATTTGCCTCTTTTTTAATGACAATTTCTTTACCCTCTTTAGGGAGAAGTCAATTGCCATTGACTTCTGATTTACAGCATGCATCATCCCATACAACTGCCACCATAAGGCTTCAGTAGGGATAGCGCTTCAGTTATAAAGGAACACTAAATTTTCTAAATTAGTCGAGTCGAGCAACGCGCATTTATTAATTTTTTTTTTCTTTGTTTTTTCTTCTCGATCGAGATAGAGTTTTCGTGCATTAGCACTTTATGCTTAATATTATTACAGCTATTGAATATTACAATATTTAGTCATATTTCGTTTACACCCTGTATAAGTAAAATTTAAAGTAATATAAAATGGAATTATTAATATCTGAGGACAATTTGAATTTGCCGCCCTTGCTTTCAGTGTATTTCATATTTTGAAATTATAATTTTTTTAATTAAATATTATATTAAATGTCCTAATATCACTGTCAAAATTTCAGTGGCAACTCGTTAATTACATTGTTTGGTTCTTGTTATATTTTACTATTTAATTTTAGTCGAAGATAATTCTAATAGCCATTTTCCCTTAAACAAAAATACAATCTGAGTGGTACTCAGTCCACAACATAATATACCGCAACTCATTTGCGAATAAAATGTTTTGAAATTTAGCCAGTAATATTCAAATGGTGCAATTAATGTTATAAACGGCACGGAACAGCATCGGAAATTGGTTTAAACATGAATAAAATTTTGTTAATGGATGTTGTAATCGGTTCTTGGTGAAACATGGTATTTAAATATTCTTAATACAAATTATAAAAAACACTTCATAAGTTTCATAGTTTTATTTTATTGTTCTGGCAATACTAATACTGATAAAAATTACCGAAACAATATTGTCTGAGCAATAAAATAAAACAGTGAAATATATCAAGTGTTTTCTTATAATTTGAGTTAAATATATGCGAGGGAAATACTGAAAAAATATAGCATGTTTCTAAAAAAAATTAAATTACACAGAACTACTTTTTAATGTTTCCGAGTTGATTTCCGGGTAGTTTGTTCGATTTGCTTTAATAGTTTGGGAATTATCATAATTTAAATATTTCGTGTTCACCCAAAACAAGTAACAAGCAAAAACACATGTTTTTTTGCTTGTTACTGTTTACTTGTGTTTAATATAAAAAATATTTTGTAAATAAGTTAGTTATATGTCTGACGAAGCCCAGGTTGGTGCGAAACGACTCGTTACAGTGATAATTAAAAAGTGAAATTCATAAAATTTGTTTTATTTTATCTTAATAGTATCTATTTATTAGTTGTCATATCGGCATTATTTGTCACTTTCCGTTTTAACTACATTGTATTGTCATTTCTTGCTGCAGAGTTTAAAAACATTACGTTTTGTGTATAATTTGAGAAGTTTTATTAATGAAAAGGCGTCATTTACCACGGGAAGAAATGCTACGTGCTATTGGCAAGTTACAAGCTAGGCGGCGTCAAGCTGAAGTTGCAATCGAATTTCAAGTTACACAAAGCGTTATAAGTCGCTTATGGCACCAATAGAAGGACACTGATGAAGTACATAATCAACATCGTGGTAACGGCCGGATTACAACGGCAGCACAAGACCGTTACGTACAAATTATTGCCCGACGTAATCAAACCTGCACTGCTCGGCAGATACAAAATCAGTTTAACCAAACATATGGCGTACTAATTAGTGACCAAATTATTCGCAATAGGTTACATGAGGTACAATTAAGATCTAGACAACCTTTAAGAGTTCCACCTCTAACAAGAGGTAATCGCGGAAAACGTCTTTTATGGGCACAGGATCACCGAAATTGGACAAACAAACGAATGGTCATATGTAATGTTCTGTGATGAGATGAGACTAGATTTGGTATGTACAATGATTCAAGAAGAATTCGAGTTTGGAGGCAGCCAGGAGACGAAAATCGTTTGAATGCAGTCCAAGAAGTCTATTCTTGCAGAGGTGGTACAATAATGGTATGGGCTGGCATAAGTATTGATGGAAGAACAGATCTCGCTTTGATTGAACGTAAAATGACAGCTAAAGTTTATGTGGAACAGGTCATTTTACCTATCCTTGTGCCATATGCAGGAGCAGTAGAAGAAAATTTCAATTTCATGCAAGATAATACGCCTCCACATGTGGCTCGAATTGTAATGAATATTAGAACAGCAACACATTTTGTTATTAGAGTAGCCAGCTCAGTCTCCGGATATGAATCCGTTAGAGCATCTGCGGGATAAGTTACAAAGGAGGGTTGCAAATTCAAATGATCACATTAACGGTACCCGAAACCTTTTTAGAGTTCTTCAAAGAGAATGGAGAGCAGTACCACAGGAAGAGATTAACAATTTAATTTTAACAATACGTAACCGTATTAGGGCAGTAATAAACAATCGTGGAAGTCACACTAATCACTAGAAGTTGCTTTTGATGATAGGTTTAGGATTGCTTCCTAAATTTAAACATCTTCAAGATCTAAGATTACGTCGTTGTTAACAAAATTCGTATTTGCAAACTCAAGTTTATTAAAACTTCTTTAATTTACTTTTAATTTTGTACTTTTTTTGTTTATTTACGCTGTGAATATAATAATCTGGTCAATAAAATTGCTTAACAATATATAATAATATTTTTTCTCTTAATTCTGTAAATATCCCTGTACGATTTCGAGCAGTGTATGTTTTTACAACCAAGGAAATGTCCCAGACACACTGGATTTGAATGAAACTTGGCATTTACGTAGCCATATAGGAACTATCCGCCCAGTAAAATTACTTACTTGGGAGAAAATTTACTTGCTGCTTTTCTACCCTATAAAGTGTCAAGTAAGACTAATATCATGCTGTTTGTGAACTGTCATGTAGAAAATTAAGTTATTGACAAGTAAAATGGATTTATTTGAAGACACTGACGATATTTTAGACAACGATTTTGTCAATATTAATAATTTAGTGAATCGATATCGAATAGAAGACAATTTTAATAAATTTCATGATGACGAATTTGTTCGTTTATATTGTTTATTACATACTGTGTGTGTGGTAAATAAAGTATTATGTATTATTAAAGTATATGTTCTAAACAAAAATTTCATCTTTATTTCACATGTAGTCATAGTAAATTATAATATGATGCTAGACATAAAAGATATATTTAAAAAAACTGTACAAAATAAATATAATAATAAAACAACCAATATTAATACAGAATATATATACATATATTTATTTCCTTGTATTGAAAATACAAAAAGGGGTTGAATAACAATTTTTTTGATACTTCTGACCACGCATCCTCCTTTTGTTTCCATGTTGTACTGTTAGTCTTTTTGCATTTGATGACATTCTTGTACTTTAAAACTAGATCAACTAAAATTCTTAATTCCTCGATAGAGAAATTTGCCGATCTAACCCGTTTCTTACTTTCCATTTTCTATGAAATTAAACAAGTTTTGACAATAAAATGCTAACTGTAGCCTGGGATTAGGTCATAATTTAGGTAATAATTAGAGTGGACCAATCCCGAGCGAAAGCAGAGGCGTGACTAACGAATTGGTTCACGATTACTTAATATGTTGTTCACGGTCATCGTGTGTACACGTATAATAGCAGCAGGAAAGTATATTCTGTGTATTTAATAATGTTGCACAGCTATGTTCGATAGAAGACGCAAGAAATGAGTGTATTTTAAGTAAGTTTGAAAGTCACGCCTCTGCTTTCGCTCCGAATTGGTCCACTCTTGTAATAATATAACATACCTTTTTTATATTAAAATATGTATTTTATATTAATAATGTTTATGAAAAAAGTAAAAATGGACAACACGTGATAACACACAACAAACGCTTGAGATTTAAGGTTATATTAGATGCACTCATTTGTCATGCCGGCAACTAGAATTTAAAATTACCGAATGCTGTACATCCTTCTCTATACCATGTGTTAGTGGTATGTTACATCTTTCTCTATTTTCCTCTAACCATACTACTGTTATAAAAACATCTAGTTCTTTCCAGTAACTAACCGACCTTTAAAATTATATGAATAAACCCAAAAATAGTAAATGTGCAAAGTAAATTTAATTGTCAAGTAACTAACAGGTACTTTACAGGAAGGTGAATAAACCGGGCCTTAGTGTATACGTGAACGCCCCATAAATTGTTTCGCGATTCTTTGTATTAGCTTTTCTGTGTCCCATGTTCAACACTGTAATTATTAATTTTAGCTACTAAAAATGATAACTTAGTTGTCGAAATACGTATTTAGGATACAAGTATTAATTGTGGTGAGGGGTTTACAATCTCTAGAGATCGACTTTTTAGTGTTTGGTAAATTAAAATAAGTGCTGAAATCCGACTTGTTAACTTGTTTAAAAGAGAAGATCTTTAACTTCACGGAGTATGAACACTAACACTCATGAAAAAACACAACGCACTACAACGTACCTATGTGTTTGCAGAAGATGTGTAATTTTTAATATTAGAAATTACTATTTGAGACAGAACTGAACTGAATTTTAAAATTAAAATCAAACTGGGACCTTGTTAAAGTGAGGGATGATGAACGAAGGAAATTCTAGAATGGAGATCAAGATATAATTCATTCAGATGGAAATTGCTTATCTGTTAGAATGAGGATTGCCAGAAACTGGATTACAAATTGCTTTAAATCGGAAAATGTGTAAATGTTTCAAAGATTGATGATATAGTTCATTCACTTCTATGATCTTCAAAAAATTGTTTTGTAACAAGGGTACTTTCACGTATTTTTTGCATTTTATTAAATGAGTCATTTTCAGTGCAATTTTAAATTTCTCTTTTGTTCTAATTGTATACACATATTTGAATATTTTATATCAACTTAGCCGTCATATTTGAACAAAATTTATAAAAGTAGATAGTTTCATGAATTTTATTAGAAAGAATACGCAATAGTCAATCTTCAAATCAAAATAAATGCTGCAATTCTAGTTATTTAAATTAGAGTATTTTAATGTGCAAACGCATTTTAAACCTAATAAAATAATTAATCAAAAGATATTTTCTGAACGATAACATTGGTGATTTATATTATAACTCTGTATAGAAGGTCAAGATTTTTTGTAAGCATTTCCGAAAATCCTTACTTTACCGAACGTCGCACGTCACGACCTTGAGAAAGGGAGTGACAGTTAACATTGGCTATATTCAATGTATGCACAACCCGGAAAAAAAGCTCTACTATATAAATACACGACCGCAAAGTGAAAACTATCATTCGATCACCGGTAAAGTGCAGTGATTAATTCGAAATGGCTTTCAAGGTGGGTGCATTGTATCTATTAATTAGTGTTTTCGTGATAAGTGTTACATTATTTCTATAAAATTAGAAGTCTATTAGTTATTTATAAATTAACGATCTTCAATTTTAATTACAGTTTATCATTTTCATGGCCTGTTTGGCTTTGGCTAACGCTAGCATTGCTCCTTTGCACGGATTAGCCTACTCAGCTCCAGTAGTGACAAAAACCGTTATCGATACTGAATATGATCCAAATCCTCAGTACACGTACTCTTATGGAGTTCAAGATGCTTTGACTGGCGATTATAAAAGTCAAACAGAAACACGCAGCGGAGATTTTGTCAAAGGCCAATATTCACTTTTGGATTCCGATGGAACAAAACGTGTTGTGGACTATGCTGCTGATTCACTTAACGGTTTCAATGCTGTCGTTAGCAAAACACCAGTAGCTGTTCCAGTCGTTGCTAAAGTTGCTGCACCAGTTGTAGCTGCTCCAGTTTATTCCAGTTATGCCGCCCCAGTTCTTGCTAAAGCTGCAATTGCTGCCCCAGCTATTTCTTCTTACAGTACTACAGTAGCTGCTGCAGGGCCTGCTGTTGCTAGTTATGCTGCGCCTGTTGTATCAGCTCATGGAATTCCAGCCATAGCTGCATATGCTTCACCAGCTGTTGCAAGCTATGCTACTGCTCCAGTAACCAAAACTATTATTACTGGGCCATCAGCTGTATCCTACAGCAGCCCCGCTGTTTCCTATGTAGCTGGCCATGAAATAGCCGCTCCTCTAACTAAATACTGGTAGATAATTACATTGTAATTAAATTGTAAATTAATAAATTATTGCAACAATACTCGTTTTTATTATTAGCTAGTTCACTTGCAGGTCAAAACTTGTCGTTGTCAAGTAAACAATTTAAATAACGAAAAACTGCAGTTACAACATGTCAACTAATGAACAGGTCAATTTATTCAATGAATTATATCACTTCTTCAACAATCTGATAACAATCCACCTTAATTGCAAAAATTGTCCATGTATTAGTAATAAATAAGATTAAGTGCCTTTTAAACCTTTTTTTTTTAATTGTTTTCTGAACATATAAAGATTTGAAAGTGCCAGGTCGGAAGCATAACAAGTATAAGTAAAAATATATCAATATTACTAATTATATTTGCCTATGTCTGCAAGCACTTCCTTCTTTGAAGTAGTGTAAATGGAATCATACCTAGTTTCTTTATTATCAGCATCCAATAAGAATTTACAGCCATATGAACTGACCCAATACTATGATTAAGAAATATTGATCAAAAATCAAAATTATTTAATTCTACTGACAACTACGTGTAATAAAATCGAATGAAACAAATCTTTTGTTCAGTTGAATAAATTCAACCAAGTACTTCGATTTAAATGACAGAAAATTTTATAAGTCTTCATTTGTCTCGGAACTATGCCATTATTATGTATGACCTTTACATTTAATAAGACAGGATATACCATTTAACAGTAATTTTAATATAATACCAGACGGAACTTGTATACGTTTTTATGATTTTATTAGTACTAATCTTTCATCTTGAATTTTCGTTAAATAGGTATTGTAGAGAATTAATTAAAAGTAAATTTCTATTTTGAATTGATCATTACATCAGCAAATTACTATATTCTGCAAAAATAAAAGATTTTTGATATTAATGCTCCAAAGAGTGTCATACATGTAGATCTTCTAACACCATGTATTAAATAAGAAATTATGCAGTGGAATGTAAGCTTAGCAGTCTCAAGACTGATTCTTATAACTACAGTTTCCCTTTAGGATATTGATCTCCCATTTGTAACAACAGCGTTCTTGCTAGACCTTTGCATTGACATGGTACATGACTCGATTTTTCCTTAAGAGGAAACGCTCTTCGCTGTTATCGCTAAGAACTAAAACTCCTGACGGAATTTGCATATCGTTTCTTCTGTTCAACTCATATTACTCACATGTTTGTTGAGCTTACAATACCCTGTAAATAGGCCCACTAAGATTTTAAGAGAAATTCTGCCTATATTCATTAGGCTTACTGAAAACTTTGGCGCATGTTCCCACGAACTGTCTACCCTGGAAAGTTCTTCACATTTCTGGTGGATCTATTTTCAGCCTAGATGGAGGTTAAGTGATGATCCAAATGTCATTTTTTTGTCCTTTAAAACGAGTTAAATCTATGAATATTATTAGCAAATATTGATAATAAAAGTGATTGTACAGAAAGTAATTTTTTTCTGTGCAGATATTTAGATGACTTAGGTTAACAATTAAGGAGAAAATTATCTCTGTAAAGAATCTCATCATATTTAGTAATGTCATACAATTTGCATAATTAGTTTAGATTGTAAAGTACCATAGAGTCAACAAAAAATGGGATTTTGTTTTAAATAAAATAAATTAAAAGAAGTTTAGTATGATCGCCACCGTGTTGCGTAATTAAGAAAAGTTTTTCTTTATTATGAACGCCATTTGTAGTGGATTTCTTGGAATAAATCCAGCTGAGACTACTGGTTATGGGTTTAACTTATATATAAATATATATATATATATATATATATATATATATATATATAATATTTTAGTGACCGGTCGCGACCGGTCACTAAACACACGCACGAACACACCAACATACAAAACCCTACACTTACGCGTTCACACAAACACAAAACCACACACCCAGTGAGAGACGCAAGCTGCCAGCACCAACCAACACACAAGTTTCATACCCAGAAAGAGACACAGCCTGCTAGCAGCGAACAACACATATGTTCACACCTTGCTATCTGTTTTTGGAATACTAAGGCATGATTTATTATTATCAATTGGAATGTATCTTTGAATAATTTAAACCATAGCAACTCAATTATTTGACATTTATATTCTGTCATTTATATTTTATATCCTTGGTAAAGGCATCATTGCCGAAACATGTAGGGTTTTTTTAAATATATATACTTTGAAGTAAAACAGACCTTTAATCGCCGACTGATTGAGTTTACCATATATATATATATATATATATATATATATATATATATATATATATATACGGAACATGACTTATATACAGATAAGTACCTCTGTGTTTGATATATCTATATCACTACACGTCTTTTTTTACAAATAAAGCTGACGAATACTATTTCTTTTTTTATATTACATTTTTTTATTTTACATTTTCTTCTTTAATTAGAGGGCCCTAATTTGTAGACAATACGGCCAATGGATTCGTATACCGCAGGTAGGTGAACAGTATCCATTCAATAACCATGAGAAAATTATCGCCACGGGAGCTGCAATAACAGCTGTTAAAAGTTAGTTTCTTCTAATTCTGAATGCACTATACTTACAGGTGCAATTATGGTTAGGGAATGATATTTACCAATAACAAGAAATCAGCCGCCAGCTCCTAAAAACCTACTGAAAGTATTCTTTGGATATGGACGGCAGGATGCGGAGCTACTTGTGGATGCAGTAAACGTGGACTAAATTGCAGTGCAACTTGTTCGGAGTGCACTGGTGATAGTTGTTTAAACGCTTCTCTAATTTTACAAATAGACGAAGTTGAAGACGGAGATATCGGAGATAATTAGAATATTTTTCATTAGAGTAATGACTAAGTATGTTATTCACGAACTAAATATGTTTGTATAAATAATATAACGTTTTTCGTATAAATTATACCTGATTACAAAGTTTTTGACCACTATTTTGGTTACTTTCTTCTAAAATTTGCAATTTTCGACCTTGAATTAATATTTACCAAGCCCAAAAACATAAATAATGATTGTGATTAAAATTCATATAATAAAAATTATTGCAGTTACTTTGGATTCATCATTAATGTACAATTATTTCTTTAATTTTGTTAATAAACTACTAAATGAACAAAGATCGGCAAATTCTAATCAATAAACATTTTAGTATTGGGTTTTAGCAGTACTATGCAATAAACGCCCATGAAAATTTATTTACTGGTGTTCTCGTTCAAGCTTTTTCACTTTTTGCGACTAACAACACTCCACTATAAGATAAGGTATGATAGACTTAGCTAATCGTAGAGTATAGGCATTTTAGAAACAGAGAAAGTTCGCTTACCCATTAGAGTGTCAATATTTCAAAGATGTTTTGATATGACAAGGTTGATGAAATGGAAGTTCATCCACTTGTATGATCTTGACAAATAGCTTTACAGTAACGATACAGGGGCGGGGAAAAAGTACTGCATATCGCTAGCAACTTTGGAATGAGCAATTTAATTAAAAAATGTCTTGTACAAAAGATGATTCATATAATGTTTGGCATTACTTGGTGGCATTCGTTTTTTTTTTGAGTTCACTATTTTAATGCCAGGTTAACTATTTTTTTTTTTCTTAAATAGCGTCATGTATTTTTTTATTACATATTGAAAACACTTTTTTTCGTGAACATAATGATGTGCAACTTATAGGGGGGTTGTATAAGAAAATTTTTAAGAAAATAGTCATACTTTTATTATTGTCAAATTATAAAATTTTAATGAAATTAACAAAAAAAAAAACATTGTTGAAATATAATGTTATTGTAATATACAAACAAAAACAGTGAGTTAACTCAAAAACTAGAAAAAAAAGAACGACAAAATTACTGCCAAACAATGACCGAGTCGGTCTCTAAACCCCTGCAAAACATTTTGCGTGCAATTGGTGAAATCCTATTGACTTCAGTCTGAATTCTAAGCTGAAAATCCTCTAGATTATTGAGTCGATTTCGATAGACTTCATTCTTTATGGCCCCATATAAAAAAATAAAAAGAATTTAGATCTAGAGACCTAGCAAGCCATTCGATAGGACCTCTTCTACCAATCCACCTGCCAAGAAACACCACATTTAACCCTTAACTGTGCTAGTGGGGTCCGCGCGGACCTGGCGGTATAGTTTTCTGTTAGCATTCTTTAGAGTATTAAACAGATGGCGTTGTGGGTCAACGTAATCTTAAATTAGGTTAGTTATAAGAGACGTGTGTAGCTGTAAAGTCAACAGCTAAATTATTTTGAAAATTATAAGACCACGAATCTTTAAAGACCCCACCAACACGTAAGTGTACAGTGAAATTATTATTAGCTCTTCAAAAACCTAACTATATAATGCATTATTTTTAGTGTATTTTTGTCAATTTTACCATGTCAATGAATGAGTGGAGTAGACCTTTGACTGAATCAGAATTAAATGAAATAGCGAATGATCCAAATTTTTATTCCGATGAAGAAAGCGCAACTGAAGAAAACGAATTTCAAGCTAGCGATCATGAAACAAATTCAGAAGCTTCTTCAGATGGCGATGAAAGCCATTTTGATAACGATTCCGATGATAGTAATGTATTTTATGGTAAGGATAAAAATTTTAAATGGCAGAAGGCATGTAAAAGTCGTTGACGTACTCGCACTCACAATCTGATTATACATCTACCAGGCCCCAAAAGGAGAGCCAAAAATATCGATAAAAATGACATTACAGCAGTCTGGAAGTTATTTTTTACTGATAATATGCTAGAGACCATCTTGTTGCATACAAATGTGAAAATAAGGAACAGACATGAGCAATTTCAAGTACCTCGGCCATCGTACACAGCTGAACTGGATATGATTGAACTAAACGCTTTCCTTGGTCTTTTATATCTATCAGGTGTTATGAAATCTAATCACGAGGATATATCTGCTTTATTTGCCAATGATGGAACTGGTCGGGATGTTTTTCGGGCTACAATGAGTGTAACTCGTTTTCTGGTTATTTTGTTATGTTTGCGATTTTATGATGCACTTACAAGAGATCAAAGAAAAGAGCATAATAAATTGGCTGCAATACGGGAATGTTGGGATATTTTTATTGCGAATTGTGAATCTTTATATACTCCAGGAGAATATCTCACCATCGATGAGATGTTGGTACCATTTCGAGGCAGATGTTCATTTAAAATGTACATGCCCAAGAAACCGGCGAAGTATGGTCTAAAAATTATGTGCCTCTGCGATGCACGTACTTTCTACCTGTGTAATGCATTTGTTTATACTGGCAAGGAAAATACAGTATCAATAGATAAAGTATCTGTACCAACCCGCGACGTCCTAAAGCTCATACCTCCCATACAAAACACAAATCGGAATGTCACAACTGATAATTGGTTCTCGTCAGTCGAGTTATGTAACAAACTGAGAGAACAAGGCTTGACCCTTTTAGGAACTATAAGAATCAACAAACCGCAATTACCACTTGAGTTTAAGCCTAACAGAAGGAGACAAGTGGGTTCTACGATATTTGGACATGACAATGATATAACAATAGCTTCATATGTGCCTAAAAAAAAACCGATCGGTGTCATTGATATCTACCATGCACCACGATCAAAAAATAAGCACTGAAAATGGAAAACTTGATATGATCAATGATTATAATAGGACCAAAGTTGGCGTAGATGTATTAGATCAGTTATGCGCCAATTATTCAGTAGCTAGACGTACCAGGCGTTGGCCCATGGTAATTTTTTACGCTATGATAAATATAGCATGTGTAAATAGTATGGTAGTATTGAACTGTGGGCGAGAAGAAACATTTAAAAGGCGACATTTGCTGGTAAGCCTCGGAAAAAGCCTCATTACTGCGCATATGCAACGAAGAAATCTCAGCCGATTACCGCCTGAACTGCAAACAATAATTTGCAAGCAGTTGGGTAAAGAGCTACCTACAACCTTTACGAACAATGAGCCAACACGAAAAAAGCGATGCGATCTCTGCTCCAGGGACAAAGACCGAAAGGTTAAGAGTGTATCCAAAAAATGCGGCAAACACATTTGCCCAGATCACACCAGTTTAGTTTGCAATATATGTTTTAATAACGTTTAATCGCTTATAAATATTACTGTTTGTTGTATTTCTTTAAAAAAATAAATAAGCAATGTAAACATTTTTTGTTTTTATGAACTGGAAATTGGGGTTCGGACGGACCCCACCAGCAGATAAGTGTTAGCTTATTTCACCAGCACTGTTAAGGGTTAAGTACTCTCTTACTACTGCTCCATAATGAGGTGAAGCACCATCCTGTTGCTCAGGAATACCATTATATATAGGAAATAAGGTTGTACAAGAAGGAAGTACTTTATTTTGCAACAGATACCAACAGTACCCCTCAGAGGTTAAATTTCCTTCCACGAAGAATGGACCAATAATATTGGTGCCAATTATGCACAGGCATATATTTATTTTCTGAGGTCGTTATGTATGGACTTCTTCTGCCAAGTGAGGATTTTCTGTGGTCCAATATCGACAATTATGTCGATTTATTGAGCCATTTAAATAAAATTTTTCCTTATCAGAAAATAAAATATTCTGAAAAAACTGAAAATTATTTTCCCTTTGAATTCTTCTATCGAAATAATCTTCATTCAGTTCATGTAGAAGATGTAATGGGTCTTTTAAATTGAGCGTTTTATTTTAAATGTAAATAAAAAAGATAGATGGCGCACTGAATTCGTCTGGGTATTTTGACATTTACGAAGTGTGATGTATGACATTTATAAAAATGCCTTCTTACACGATACAACAACGCGTTCAAATTGTTGAATTATTCTATGAAAATCAGCGTTCTGTGAAAAATGTTTTTAGAAAATTACGTGAATTTTATGGTTTAAATTATCGCCCATCTGGCCCACTATTGGTCGAATTGTAAGAAAATTTCAAGAGACCGGTTCGGTGGAAGATCAAAAAAGAGAAAGATAGAGTTGTAGTGGTCGTTCACATGAACATATTGATTTGATTCGTGAAAGTGTTGCTGAAGCACCTGAAATGTCAATTAGTCGACGTTCACAACATGATGGACTCAGTGAATTAACAACATGACGTATTTTATGAAAGGATTTAGTTTTGAATGCATATAAGGTTCAAATAACACAGGAACTAAAGCCATTGGACCAAAAAGAACAACCAGATGATTTTTCACAAAAAATTATCTTTTCTGATAAAGCACATTTTTAAATTGGTGGTTTTGTTAATAAACAAAATTGTAGAATTTGGGGTGAGGAAAATCCACGAGTGATTCATGAAAGACCTTTACATTCTCAACGAGTCACTGTTTGGTGTGCATTATGGTTAGGTGGTGTAATTGGACCATATTTTCTACAAAAAGCTGCTGGTGATGCTGTAACAATGAATGGTGTTCGATATCGTGAGATGTTAACTGAATTTTTTTTGTCTTGAACAGAATAATATTGATCTAGAGGATAAATGGTTTCAACAGGACGTTACAACACCTCATTTTGCCAATGAAACAATTAAGGCAAAAATCTCCTGGAAGAATTATTTCAAGAAATGGTGATGTTAATTGACTATGAAGATTATGTGATCTAACACCGTTGGACTATTTTCTTTGAGGTTACGTAAAAAGCCAGGTCTACAAGAACAAACCACAATCGATACCTTATCTAAAGAATGAAATTATTCGTGTCATTGGTGAAATAGAGCCTCAATTATGTCGAAATGTAATAGAAAATTTTAACGATAGAGTGAACAGCTGTGAAGCTGCAAGAGGTGGTCACTTGTCAGATATTATTTTTCGTGTATAAATGTCACAATTTATACCACAATTACCAAAAAATTTTTTGAAAATCAATGCAAATTATGAGTTTCATTTATTTAAAAAAAAGCACTCAATTTGAAAGACGCTTTATTTTAAAATGATTTTGAGCACACGGATTTTGAGCACATATTTAAAGCAAGAGTTCGACTGTAAATTTTGGGATTCTTCTAATAATACGTTCAGAGCCTTATCTCCGTCAGTTACTGTTCTTGGTCTGTCGGTTTTTGAAGCATGTTTAACGGTACCCCCCTCATTAAATCGTTTTACAATACGATTTACAGTTGTTTGGTTAATAGACATCCGTTCAGGATACTTATTATTAAATAAATCACATAACTTAGCTTATACATTGTGTCCATAAAGTATGGACACAAGCCCGTAATAACGTTATTGTGCATTATTTGACAAAATGCAAAGATATATCGATTAATGTTTTTTGTTAGCTATATTTAGATGCTACCATTTTGTTTTTTCCGTCGACCTTCAATAAGTTATGACGTCATTGATAATTTTTTTAAATGTCAACCCCATTTTTTTTTGTGGATTTTGAAAGCCTTTACAATTCTTTATTCGATGATGTAAAAATTTTGGTATGTTACATTAGAAAATTTTTGAGTAATCATTTGTGTCCATAAAGTATGGACACAACCCGTAGTAACGTTATTGTGCATTATTTGACAAAATGCGAAGATATGTCGATTAATTTTTTTATTAGCTATATTTAGATACTACCATTTAATTTTTTCCGTCGACCTTGAATAAGTTATGACGTCATTGATATTTTTTTTAAATGTCAACCCCACTTTTTCTTTGTGGATTTTGAAAGCTTTTACAATTCTTAATCGATGTTGTAAAAATTTTGGTATGTTACATTAGAAAATTTTTGAGTAAACTGTGTTGTAATTCTAAGTTTTATTTTTGACATTTTCAGTATCAAATTTATAACAAATGCTCAAAATGTTTTCCTTCATTTTGTTGACAAAATCCTAAGCGATGATAAATTCCATTTCGCACATTCTGTAATATTTCGGGAGTGATTAGTCTGGTTTCGTAGATGATGCGTTGTCGTAAAACGTCCAAATTTTCCGGTTGTGTCGCATAGACTTTTCTAATGTAACACTAACACCAAAATGTTTAAATCATCGAATAAAGAATTGTAAAAGCTTTCAAAATCCATAAAAAAAAATGGGGTTGACATTTAAAAAAATTATCAATGACGTCATAACTTATTCAAGGTCGACGGAAAAAACAAAATCGATATATCTTTGCATTTTGTCAAATAATGGACAATAACGTTATTACCGGCTTGTGTCCATACTTTATGGACACAGTGTATACGTTTCCTATTACGGCAACTAACCATAATAACCATAAAAAAACTTCAATTCGTTCTTTTTCTGATAACTTTTCGATTTTTTACATAAGTTAACCTTATACAACCGGAATAAATGTGAAAATTTTATCGAATAACGCGTGATTGTCAAATTTTTTCATATTATGTCATGTTGACATTTAAAAACAGAATAATTGATTAAATCAAGACGACTGAGCTATCACTAGCAATCATAAAGTTTTACTACTAAATGATGCCAAATATTATATGAACCATCTTTTGTAAAAGAAATTTCTTTATTAAATTCCTCATTCAAAAGTTGCGAGCGATATACAGTACTTTTTCCCCACCCTGTATTTTCTCATATTTCTTATTTTTTGATAATGTATATTTTTAGAGCAATTTTCTTCGTGGTTTTTTCTAATTCTATAATTATAATATTTAAGTCGGTTTAACCTTCGTACAAGAATAAAATTTATAAAAACGTATGATAAATTTCAGATTAATTTTACAAAGTAATGTACACGTAATACCAACCTTTTCAAATTATACATGTTGGGATTTTATCTATTTAAATTCTTTCAAAGAGCATTTTAATGTGTAATCACATTTTTAAGTTATTAATGTAATTAAATTAAAAGATATTTGTCGAACGATAACGTTGGTGATTTATATTACAGCTTTATAAAAATGCATCGTCACGATTCTTTGTAGGCATTTCCTAAAATCCTTACTTTACCGAACGTCGTACGTCGCGACCTTCATGAAGGGAGTGGCAGTTAACATTGGTCACATTAAACGTACATACAATCCGGAAAAAAGTTCTACTATATAAATACACGAACATACAGTGAAAATTATCATTCGATCACCAGTAAACAGTAGTGGTTAATTCGAAATGGCTTTCAAGGTGGGTGCATATATGTAGTGTTGCTATTGTGATAAAGTGTATAATTTCTAGATAATTAAAAAGTGAATTAGTGATTTGTATATTAATAATGCTTAATTTTAATTGCAGTTCATCGTTTTCGTAGCCTGCTTGGCTTTGGCTAACGCTAGCGTTGCTCCTTTACACGGATTAGCTTATTCCGCTCCGTTAGTAACGAAAACCGTTGTTGATGCTGAATATGATCCAAATCCCCAATACACTTACTCCTATGGAGTTCAGGATGCTTTAACTGGTGATTCTAAAAGCCAAACAGAAACACGCAGCGGAGATTTCGTCAAAGGCCAATACTCCCTTTTGGATTCCGATGGAACGAAACGCGTCGTCGACTATGCTGCCGATCCAATTAACGGTTTCAATGCTGTCGTCAGCAAAACACCAGTTGTTGCTCCAGTTGTGGCTAAAGTAGCGTCTCCAGTCATATCTGCCCCAGTCATTGCTAAAGTCGCTGCTCCAATCGTAGCCGCTCCAGCAGTAGCTGCTTATTCCGCTTTACCAGCTGTAGCTTCTTACGCCGCACCCGCAGCACATCTTGCTGCTTATTCTGCTGGACCAGTGAGCGAAACAATTATCCAAGGACCATCTGCCATTTCTTATTCGGCCGCACCTGTTGCTCATGTTGCTGCTTATTCCGCTGGGCCAGTGAGCAAAACTATTATCCAAGGACCATCTGCAGTTTCTTACTCGGCCGCTCCTGTAGCATACGCAGCTCATGCAGCACCCCTTGCATATGCCGCCCATACTGCACCTGTTGCATACGCCGCCCACGCTGCACCAGTTGCATATGCTGCCCCATATAAAACAATCTGGTAATAAATTAAAATGTTTTAACTAGTTAATTATTAAATAATTAATAAAATTTTATAAATTATTAAAATTGTTTGATTTTAATTATTTAAATAAGAACCCTTAATGTAAAATTATTGAACACTTATTGTGACAATGAAGATAAATTTGCTATGAGATTTGAATATATTGGAAGAATTAATAGACCAAATAACAGTCAGACTAAGTGTTTGAGATATAGAAATGAATTAAGGTACAGCGTTCCGAAATGGATTCTGAAAAAAAAAAAACAAAATTCGACATGCAATATGTTCTTTTTCAAAACAAAGAAAGAAAACAGTCACTATTAATTTCACTATTGAAACATATTTCTTTAAGTTCTTTGATATTGGAGATGTAGAATGTCGTCATTGATTGCATGTTATTTCGTCTAGACATTCTAATATGAAATTCACGCTTCGTCTGCTGCAACAATGTGATAAAAAAATCGTCGCTTTTGTTTCATTGCTGTTTGTATGCATTTGTCAATATCTTCGACAAACATTTGACACATAACTTTCTATAGCCGAATTCTTCAGACAACATCTTATAAATTACTAATTATGACAGAAAATTATAAAATTTTTGTATTACAATTTTCACAAATTTTCGTAACGTTTATAATTAAGTACTTTACGTTGTTCATTCTAAATATTAATTCACATTTCTCTAAATAAGTGATTTTATGGTGTTAACTTTGGTGTTACTTATAATACATACTTCATGAATATGAACGTCACAAATTTTTCGTTCCATTTATTCAGAAAATTAGCTTTTCACCATCAAGAACTGAATTATTGACCTAACTTAATACTTTGCAATAATGTCTGCAATTATTACAAAAGAATTCGAATTCATGTATTTGCTATTAAGGTCAAAATACCTGAAATATTACTACCAATAGCTGATTACTGATTGAGATTATCAAATTACGCAAGCGTAATCTGCTTCAATGTAGATTGGTGGTAAATTTAAAAGGGACCTTATTTAAAAAGTATCTTATATTTGTGTGTTTATTACTTTATGTATAACATAATTTGGAACTATGAGACATTAATGCAATGCAAGTAATATCTTGTTGGACTTCTTGGAGTTCGGAAAAATTTGTATTCTTGAATTATATAATAAATAGCCTATTGTTATTCAAATCCTAAGACAAACAACGATTATTTAATTATACAGGGTTCGGCAGCTGGTATGACACATTTTCATACCTCTGCAAAATTGTTGAAAAATGCTGAAATTAAACGAACTTGCGATATATAACAACTTTTGAATGTGCAATTTTACTTTTTGAAAATAATATCTTTTAAGCATCTCCCAGTGGCATCTAAACAAAACCTTAACCTAGTTTGAAAATGTTCCATAACCGTGAGCAGGAGTTGAGCATTAATCACCTGGTATGAAAAATGCCTGAATAATTTGTGGTCGGTTCTTAAATACCCTATCCTTTAAAACGCCCCACAAAAAGAAATGAGGAGCCGATAAATTCGAAAATCTTGGCGGCCAATTTACGTTGCAATTTTGTGATATAATAACTATTAGGAAATATTTCCCTTAAAGTAAGAAGTGTCTGCCTCGCCGTATGGGCTATCGCACCATACTGATGGAACCATACGTTGTCTTGCCCAAATCTTCGTAGTTCTCCTACCAAAAAATTCCGTAACATGTGTATATAACGATGCGAGTTAACGCTGGTTGCTTGATTATTTTCCTCGAAAAAGAATGGTCCAACAATTCCACAAATTGATACTCCACGCCATACTGTCACTTTCTGGTCATGTAGAGGTTTTTGATGTAACTGTTGAGGATTCTTCAATCACCAGTACTGACAATTCTGTTTATTTATGAAACCGCTTAAATGACGGGGAGCTTCATCCGTCATTATCAAACAATGCGCACATCCTGATCTTCAATAAAAATTTCGAAGAATTCTCTGCACTTCATGCGACGTGCGACGTGCTCTACCGCCTCTTCCTTTAGAAACTGCACAATCTGAATCTTATAGGAGTGATAACATAAATCATTTTCAAGAATCCTACCCAGTCTTGTTTCAGAGATTTGTAAGGCCAATTAATGTTTTTCCGCAGATCGTATCGGACTTATGTTAATGGCGACACGAATCTCTTCAGTGCTTTCTGGTGACCAAAGAGTTGTAATACCACCATTAAATTTTGATGCAACATTGCCTCTCTCATTAAAATCATTCATCCACCTTAAGATTTTCTTCCGCGATGGAATTCTTCCATGTCTTTCAATAAATTCCCGCCGAAAACATCTTTGAGCTTGGACAACGGAACAAACAAATTAACAAACCTGTTCAATGCATAAATACGTTGGTTTAGTGGAAATTTCTCCATCTTAATCAAAATTTCTTGTATTAATGGCAAACTAACTGACATCACATTATTTGGTTTTTCATAGCAACCTATTCAAAATGTTAAGAATAATATCAGAATTTGAAACAATTCCTATTTCAATTTAAATTTAGATTTAAACTTTATTCTATTAGACTAATTTTATTATACTAAATCGATAGATCTGATATACCGGGGGTCCCATGACTTGACTGCCACAACTTAAAGGTGTTACTGAAGCAATTTCAAGTTAAAAATTCGAAGTTTTAGATAACCCTACAAATGCAGGTGTTTCGTTGATTTAGTTGTTATTAAAAAGAACACGTGGCCATGATTTATCATTTATTATCCATTGTGACAGTAAACGTCAATTCATCCAAAACCACATCAATAACACCAGCAATTCACATTGTTGGGGCACTTAAAAATCCACGGCAAACTAGAAAATCCCATTTTCAAGATATATTTTCGGTTAATATTTGGTGTGGTATTACTAACGACCGTCTCATTGCTCCGTTTATAATCGAAGAACTTCCTGAAAAATGACCTTCCAACATTACTGGACGACATTTCTCTTAATGTAAGACGACGAATATGGATACAGCACGATGGCTCACCTCCACACTTTGGTAAACAAAAATCAATCAAAATTATACAAACCGCTGCATTCGAAAAGGTTCAGCAGTTGGCCAGCAAGGTCACCAGACTTAAATCCCCTAGATTATCTTTTATGGGAAAGGCTGAAAAAATTAGTTTATGCAGAGAAACCCGAAAACAGAGAACAACTTGTTTCTAGGATTGTGGATGTCGCAGAAACTATTCGTGCTGAACCTGAGACTGTTAGCAGAGATATCTCATCAATTCTAAGAAGAGCTAGACTATGTGTACAACAACTGGGCGGACAATTTAAACAACTAATTCAATAAAGCGACTTCGTTTTAAATTACTTTCAATGAGATTTTATTTGCAGCTGAGCAAAATACTTGTATTAGTAGAGTTATCTGAAACTTAAAATGCTTGTAGCTCACTTACGAAAGAGTTTTGGGCATATGTTCATTTGACATTTTTAACTTGAAATTGATTCAGTAACACACCTTTAATGTGTGTCATGTTATGAGACAGTACAATAATAATATAAATTACCCCACCTTTTAGTTTATTATTTTATTTATATTATATCACATTAATGCTATTACTATCCGATGGTATTATTTCATATTATTTAAAAATATGTTTAATCATGTGATGTAGCGTGACCATTTTACCTGCCGAAAATATCTTAAATACGTAGAAAAAGAACATGTATTGCATAATATTGTGTTCTGGTTTGTTGAGGTTAAGCTTGAAGTAATTGGAAGTATATGTCCCGTGAGACTAGAACTACTAATAGTGCTGAACAGAGTATTGTTCTAAATATACTTAGAGTGTCTCTGTTTCTGGCAGAAGATTGTTACAGATTTTTATTTCAAACGAAAGAAATGAGACGAACAGGTTATTTCGTTTGATGATATAGGTACTTATTAAATATTATAATTCAAATTTTGCTATTTCGAAATCGATTTTGAACATTTAATATCTGATGATAATATAAGACACTACGAATTTTGTATAAATAACATTAAAATATAGGGTGATAATAGAATTGGAGCTTTATTTTTAACTGAAAATACTACACATAAATTACAAATGAAAAAAAAATCTCATAAAAGTTGTAAAGTAACAGAGATATTCACACTTATGCGAGCAATAAAGGAACACCTTGTGCTCGCCGTATTCACGAGTTATAAAACGCTCAGATATTTTGCCTGCTTATTATGTCTGCAGCATCTTGAAGACGTATGGTCAATAATCGAATGCTTACATTTTCGTTATTGTACAACAAATTTTTCATATGGCCCCATACATAAAAGTCCATCGGGTTAAAGTCGGTTGATCTAGGTGGCCATGCAAACCAAGCGCATTATTTAAATGTTCACGCACTTCGTAACTGTTATAAGGTGAAGCACCATCATGCATGTTTTTTATTTCCTCTTTTCTTCTTCTTCTTTTGTTTTGGGTTGGGCGCCAGCACGTCCAGGCACTTGAGCACACTGCTCATTGTAATATCCCCAATAGATCTCTCAGTTCCACTCTGTTGATCTTGTGTCCTCGATAAAAGCCACTATCTTCCTCAGGGGAAGTTTGAGTACACTCGAAGGATCCAATAGATCTCTCCCGAAATATTTCTGTCTGATTTCCTTCAGTTCCTCACACGTGGATATTACATGAAGGCTAGTTTCCTCCTGTTTTTCACATCTCCTACACCAGGGTATTTCTTCTTTTATTAGTTGTATAACACTCTTACTGAATTTCGGCGATTCATTTTTTCTTCGTAATGTTTTCTTTGAGTTGTACCCAAATCAATTCAATAGAGTTAAAAATGCAGTGATGCGGAGGCAAACGTAACAAATCATGATTCTTTTTCTTGCCATGATATCTACTACATATTCCTTTGAGAATTCAAATGACGTCATGCATTCAAGTAGGTAGTTCCTTTTTTGTATAACAACCTTCAAAGAAAATGTTATTGTCATATAGAAACTCTTGTCTAGTTCCCTTGCTACTGCTGCTATAGGGTATTTTCTTTTGTAAACGAGAGTGGTTGGGAGCACTATCAAAAACAATCACGCTATTTGTATTTAACTTTGGTATTAAACTATTTTCAAACCAATCTTCTAATATTGATGCCGACATGTCTTCGTGGTAATCTAAGGAACTGTTTTTTATGTTTTTTGCTGACAAAGCTTTATTATATTTTTATTAGCAATAAAACCTAAGATATACTAATAATTCCAACTAAATAGTAGAACTAGCTTCGCTAGAACTAAAACCTAAGGTATACTAAAAATTTCCTTATAAAATGAATAAGCTTTACATAAGTCAATTTCTCAGGGTTGGCAAATTAAATAATTGCTTCATTCATCAGTCGGTATCAATTTTTATATTGATTTTGTATACCGGGTCAGTCAAAAGTATGCAATGAATGGTTTATTTCCGTAATTATGAATTTTATAACAAAATGTCTTTAATAAAAGTTTTTTTTACTAATTATTCTCCATTTCTTACCCTACTCGTTGTTTTCTGTATGTCCACGCATTTCCATGGAAACGATATTTTTATTTTTTTTAAATTGCAATCATGTGTTTTTTTGCTGATTTCTATTCCTATCTTTTTTCTTGAAATGACTTCATATTTTTTCCATATGCTTTCATAACAAAATTTTAGAAAAAATACTCATAATAGTTTATTCACTAAAATAATATTTAACTCAAATTAAATGTTCAAACTAAAGACCCCTTGCAGCTTGAAAATAACCTAATCTATTACAAAAATTACGCAACGAATTTTGTAGCCAGATAGTTGGTATTTCTTCAATTTCATGTCTGATTCTGGCTGCCAGGTCTTGCAAATTTAGTGGTTTTTCTTTGTAAATTTTATTTTTTAAATGACCTCAGAGGAAAAAATCTAGGGGACTCAAATCAGGCGACCTGGCAGGCCATTCAGTAGGTCCTCGACGTCCTATCCAACAACCTGGAAATACGTTACTCAGAAACAGGCGAACATCAACTCCATAACGAGGTGGAGCGCCGTCTTGCTGAAACCAAACATTCCAGTTTGGCATTCCTTGTCGATCTTCATCCGAAAATAAATGTGCAATGGCAGACAAAATGTGATCACGCAATAGGTTTAGATATCTATCTGCTGTCAAATTTCCATCTATAAAGTATGGACCTATTATGTGGTGCCCAATAAGGCCAGCCCAGATATTAAATTTTTGTGGATGCTGTGTATGGTGTTCCATCATCCAATGAGGGTTTTCACTCGACATGTAACGAGAGTTGTGTCTCTTTACAAACCCATTTAGACAAAAAGTGGCTTCATCCGAAAATAAAATGTGGTTTAGAAAATTTTGATTATTATTGATCATTTCCATTATTGTTGCACAAAACTGCATTCTTCTGTCAGGGTCATCTTCGTTTAGCTCATGAAGAAGATGTATTTTGTAGTTCTTGTGTTTGTTCTTTTTTTAATATTCGAACAACCAAAGCAAGTTGCGTGGTTGACGTAATTGGATTATCCGTAACATTAAGTAATACATCTTGATTTGTGGCTGATTTTGGAAGTCCCGACCGTGGCATCTCTTTCACATTTCCTGTTTCTCTAAATTTTGTAACCAATTTAGGCACTGTGGATTGTACAATACGATTTCTTTCCGGATGAACGTTATTAAATAAATGACAAGCATCTTGGTGTGAACGTTGTCGATCTCCATAACCAACCATCATTAAGATTGCAATTCTTTCAGTTTCACTGAGTTTCACTGAGTTTCACCATGTTTACAAATTAAAATGATTCTTATTATATCAACTTATTGAAAGGTAGTTCACAATGACATGAAAAATGACATTAAAGAAAACAAAGGCCACTATCATTTTTTTGAGAGAGAGAATCTGATTTTATATCACATTTTGCCGTTTATTGGAAATTATGTTTTTACATAGAAATTTTGTTATGAAAGCATATGAAAAAAATATCAAGTCATTTCAAGAAAAAAAAAGAGGAATAAATTAGCAAAAAAAACACATGGTTGACATTTGAAAGAAAAAAAAAAAACGTTTTCATGGAAATGCGTTGACATACAGAAAACAACGAGTAATCTAAGAATGGGGAATAATTAGTAAAAAAAACTTTTATTAAAGACAGTTTGTTATAAAGTTCATAATTACGGAAATAATAATAACATTCCATACTTTTGACTAACCCTGTATAACAGCAATTAAGCAAATTTATTTCTAATAAATATAAATACTGTAAATTAATCGAAGTACTTAAATCTGATTAAAAACAAAAGAATGCTATTACTTTTAAAGTTCAATTACCTATAATTATAATTAACTGAAACGACCTTTGTTATTAGTTCCAGTACTTGTGTTTACGGTGAAAGAAAAAATATCTTTCGAAACAATTACAACACGCACATTTACTTATTTACTTAAGATTTTTCTATAGAATTTGCACTAATTAAAAAACAGGTGCAAAAATACATTATTTTAAAATAGCAAAATTACTTATTCCTCGTTTAAAATCTTATTCATTTCGAATCTCGTATCTAAGGCCGCCCGGAAGTATGAGTCGGTCGTCAAGGACCATTAGGCGTTAATCCTGAAACCGTCCGACGTCTTGTGCAAATACAGGACTTACTATACGACAACAGTTAATAATTCAATAACGTTGTATGTACGTGAGAGCCGTGCACTTTTGACTTTTACGATTTAGTGTACGGTTTTTTGCATATTTTTTTCACGTAAGTAAATTCATTAGATACAGGCGACCTTCCACGAGGCGTGGCCGCCCATGATTAAAATTCGAGTTGACCGCAGTCAAAACATGATCCTATATAAAGCCATCGCCGTTCATATTCCGGACATAGATCTTTCGAATCTAGCACAGAGAACATCTAAACATGGCTTTTAAGGTACGAACAGTGACAGTGATGTGAATTTTGTGTGTAATATGTGAAAATATGTTTGAGTAAAACGAAATTTTGTTTTGTTGCAGTTATTCGTTCTTGCAGCTTGTTTGGCTATCGCCAGAGCAAGTGTTGCTCCATTACACGGATTGGCATACTCTGCTCCAGTTGTGACCAAAACTGTTGTCGACGCCGAATACGACCCGAATCCACAATACTCCTATTCATATGGTGTACAAGATGCTTTGACCGGCGACTCTAAAAGCCAAGTAGAGTCCCGCAGTGGAGATTTTGTTTCTGGCCAATACTCCTTGATCGAACCTGATGGTTCCAAACGTACCGTCGATTATGCTGCCGATCCTGTTAATGGATTCAACGCTGTCGTCAGTAAAACTCCAGCCGTTGTACCAGTCGTCGCCAAAGTAGCTGCTCCAGTCGTCGCCCCAGCCGTAGCTGCTTATTCGGCCCCAGTAGCTCCAGTTGTTGCTAAAGTAGCTGCCGCTCCAGTAGTGTCTTCTTATTCATCTAGCGTAGCTTTATCTGCACCAGCTGTAGCTGCTTATTCTGCCCCAGCTGTAGCCGCTTATTCTGCCCCAGCTGTAGCCGCCTATTCAGCTCCAGCTGTAGCCGCTTATTCTGCTCCAGCTATAGCCGCTTATTCTGCCCCAGCTGTAGCCGCTTATTCTGCCCCAGCCGTAGCTGCTTATGCTGGTCCAGCTGTACATGGTTATTCTGCTCCAGCTGTACATGCTTATTCTGCTCCAGCTGTACATGCTTATTCTGCCCCAGCTGTACATGCTTACTCTGCAGCACCAGCCGCTTTGACCAGCTACGCTGCTGGTCCAGTAACTAAAACAATTGTGCAAGGACCTTCAGCTGTATCATATAGCTCCGCACCAGTTGCTTACACTAGTTATGGTACTCCAGTAGCCAAAGTTTGGTAATTTATTATAATTATATGTAAATATTTGTTCTATGTGTAAATAAAATATAAATTGCAATCGTTTGTAGACTTGTATTTATTATTCTTCCGTATACTAAATAATATATACCTTGATTTCGCTTCAATTTAATTTATATATTCTAATAATTTTTTAAAATCGTACTGTATATTAACATATCTGGCCAAATAATTAAACATAATTGCTTAGACATTTAGTTTATCGAAACTTTGTTTCTTTATTTATTGTTTCACCTTGCTTTTACACTCTAGTTATATTAATACTATTATTATTTAATTTGTATATTCATATGGAAATGCCAACCAAAAAGAGACACATAAAAAATCATGGTCACACCTTGTTTGCGATACTGCTAAGTAACGTGCAAAAACTGGTATTGCAGGAAGTAAATAAAGTTTAATATAGTTCATTTGGAGCTTTTTTTTAATTATTTAAATTGACATGTTTGAATTTATAAAATGATATTTGCATATATACATAGCACAACTGTTGTTAGTTTTGGAAAGAAAATTATAAAACAAAAAGACATGTGTGGGGACCACCTATGTACGTAAGAATATATATGCGATTATGAGGAGACATCCGGCTTTTTGTAATCAAATCAAGTACCTAATTAATAAAAAATCCGAATATAATTATTTTCTGTACTACTGAACTTCAATTAATAATAATTTTGCAGAAACAATTTCACTTTTCAAAGTTAAATTATTATGTTTAAAATAGATAAGATATTAGTTAACGAAAGTAATAAATAACACGTTTAGCTTCTTGTCAGGAAACGTAAAAGCCCATGTATTGGTTTAGGAAAGTAAAAGTGCTTACTAGATTTGAAAGACAGATACAGCTTCTCTATCTATTACACGTTCGTATTGATATTTTTATTCATCTTTCAACTTTACTATTTACGGATATGCATTTCAATATCAGGCTCCGTTTTTTTTTTCACTAAGAGTATAGAAAAATCTTAATATATTGTGTCTGTAAAGAAGTTTATGCACCGGTGAACAAAGACTGTTTCATCACTATAAGACATAAATTCATTATTATTTATTAATTATAAGACGGCCGGTGGTGCAGATGTAAGATATTGGCCCATCTGTGGGTGTCCCGGAATCACCTTTTGGGCTTGCTATTCGAGGTTTTCGTGATTTTCCTTCTCGTTTAATGTGAATCCTCCTGTAATTAGCGTTAAGCTGTTGGGGTATATTACAGTATCAATTATTATTATTGAAAATGGCTGGGTACTATGATAATTCATGTATTTTTCAATAAAAAAGGGTTATTATAAATCTGGTAGATAGAGCCGTGAAATTAACCACCCACAATTCTGAAAAGACATTAAGCAAAATAAAAACAATTTTATCAGACAATAATTATCCATCCACACTATATAATAGAAAAAATAAAACAAAGAATACACAAAATATATAATCACCAACAATACAGAGTTAATGAACAAACAAGCACACTTCAAAAAATATCTAACAATACCGTATGTTCCTACCATGGATGTAGTATACCGTGTGGCCGCCATCGATAGCGCGATGCATGTATTAGTAACTACTGGTCGACTATAATGGGCGTGCCAACTTGAAATGCCACACCGACAGCGGGCGTATTATAAGAATTCATTTTCGTGATATTTATTTATCATTCTTTCGCAAAATTGCATACGGCGATAATAATCATCGGGAAAAGGAACTTGTGAACTTGTAAATTTGTATGAACGATATTTATTAGTACGTAAAATATTTTGAGCCGTTGTTTTGCTGATACCCAATTCGCAGGCAATTTATCGAGACGACATAGTGGGATTTACTTCGACTAAAGCACATACTCGAATTTCTATATCACTTATATTCTTATCCAACAACTTTATTTTTATTGGTTACTATAGAAAATGTAGTTTCGAACCGATTAACTGTCCTACGAATGGTGCTTGCATTGGGAATTTGACTTTCAGGGTAATTAGCTGCAAATAAAGCTCGAGTTACTTCCACGGAATTACCACCGTAAAATTGTTTAATCATAAGGAGTTTTTGCTCCGGTGTATAATAATGACCGTTACGTACACCAACAACGCGGTTGATTAAATATTGTGAGCGAGTAGTTCCCCTGACGATATAAACATTGCAACTAACACCCATATGCGGGAGCGACAGCTAATGCGCTTGCGCGGCTACACCGTCTAAATGTGAATTTATTGGACAAATACGACTGCATCATAGGGATATGCGATATACTAGGCTCTCTTGTAATCCATTGGAACATTGCGTCTACTTCTTTACCGTTCTAACACACGGACACCTCTGTGTGTTTTGCTTACACTACAGGTTTCGCTATAGTGCAGACGCACGCGGCCACATGGTATATAGATAGCGTACATCTAACCAAAGCAGTGCATTCGAGTGACTCCAACATTAGAGAGAGAAACTACCGAGTGAGATAGAGCTAGTACTGGCAAGAAAACGGGCGTTCCCTATTAAAATACATGGGCGATCAACCGGGACAGGTAAATATACCTGCGGCATATACTTACCTGGCTGTTTAACTGTAATATATTTATCAAGTTACTTTAAAAAAATATTTGTGGATTTGTTTGTATCTTTATAAAATAAATATTTTGTAACTAAATTACAATTTTAATTTAATTTAAAGATGCGGTATACGGAATATACTGAGTACAGCTTCAAAAAATTCGAATGAGTATGAATTAAATGCACATGTATTTACAGGATGAAATTAATTAAATAGTTACTTAGTAATAGATGGCAATAGAAAATACATGGGTAGTAAAACACAACTAGATTTAATAACGATTTAATTTTATTTTTCATTCTTCTTGTTTTTGTTTGAAAGTATGTATTTAACTTTGCGTTTCAGTTGCAAATTAATTGCATTTTTTCGAAGCAATGTAAATGTAAATATTGTTTTCTACATTTTACGAAGCTAATTATTCGAATTTTTTAATAGAAAAAATTGCGCCCGGGCGAATTTTTTCAATGCTGCAAGAAACTAATACAAATTGCAAATTTAAAAAATCAGTTGTACTTTCTTCAGGAACACTTTAGAAATTCGCCAAAATTAATCACTTATTTTGAAAATCAAAATCTCAAATTAAATGATCGATTAACCACATTATATGTGGCTACTAATAATTTGAAAAATATTCCATGTGACTTCGGATGTGGTCTTCAGCAAGAGTTAGACGCAGTTTTTAATAGGAGTCCAGATTTAATTACATTCCGGTAATTGTGTATGAGCACAATTCCTCAAAATCTAACTGCTAAATACGCTGAAATAAAAGAATATTTTCAGTATGCACCTATAACTAGTTGCGATGTAGAAAGGACGTTTTCTATCTACAAGGATGTATTTCATTGATAGATCGTCTAGTTTCGGTCTTTAATGCTTCGGTAGTTGCGGGCTTATCGACATAAACCCGTGACTTCAGATAGCCCCACAGCCAGAAATCTAAATGTGTCAAATCGCAAGAACGTGACGGCAATTCTGGTCAACGAACCGGGAAATGACACGACCAGGAGCAAACTCGTGTAAGACAGTCAATGTTTCACGGGCGGTATGACATGTGGTCCCGTCCTACTGACACCACATGTCGTCAAGAGCAATATTTTCCAATTGACGTACAAAAAACTGCGTTATCATATATCAGAATAATTGAAACATACATGAGTAGGTAAACCCCACCAGTTTTGTATAATACAAAGGTATTTTTAATAATATAAAATATTATTAAAAATCTGGTGTGAAGAACACAAATACAGGTTCACTATTAATATTTTTTGTGAATGTGTCCGAACATATCCGTTAGTCCGAAGTATGAGTGATGACACAAACAAAATGCAGTTTCTAGAGAGATTGGCTGTGCCACCTTTGGAAGGGCGTCGTTACTTCACATTGGTTATGTGGACGGAGCGAGGTACTTCGGCCGTCTGACAACAGGCAGCGCTGAATTTACTTCAACGCCCGGTCTGGATAATTTCGGTGATGTGGTGATGTGGTTCTTTTTTGTGAATGTGTCTGAGAAAATCCTTTCTCCAGCAGGGGCGTACCGACGAGCCTGTAGAAAGGCGAAATACGTTATGATATCACGATAACGTTCGCCATTCACTGTTACTGCCATACCTTCCGCATCTTCAAAGAAATACGATCCAATTATTCCTCCAGAGCACAATGCACACCAAACAGTAACATGTTTCCGAAGTATTGCTTTCTGGTGAATCATTAGTGGATTTTCTGAGCCTCAAATGCGGCAGTTTTGCCGATTTACGAAGCCATCGAGGTGGAAATGGGCCACATCACTGAAAATAATTTTAAAAATCGGCATTCACTTCTGTTTACTCAAATATCCAATTGGTGAACTTTCTTCGCTGTGTATGGTTTGTTGGCAGAAGTTGTTGAGTCAATTGGACTTTATAGGGGTGGAGATGCAAATCTTGTGTCAGAATACGCTGAAGAGTGGCTGTTGTAATGTTCAATTCTTGTGTACGATAACGAATCGACGTCTCTGGACTTTCGGTCACATTCTCGCGAACTACCATGATGTTTTGTTCCGAACGACTTCTACGAGCTCGTGTCGTGTGTTTCACATCACTAACCGCACCAGCACTTTCGAATTTTTAATTAGTCTTTTCACTGTAGCTGAATTAGGAACATTCTGTCGACCGAATATTGGACGCACATTACGAATGGTGGCAATGAAACTTTCGCCATTTTGATAATAATGTTTAGCAATCAGTATGCGTTGTTCTATCGTGCTCCATGTTTACTAACTCCCATCCGTCAGTTTTCGAGCTGTCACATCATAATCACGTGTCATTATAGCTATCATACATGGCGGGCAATTCAAATCTTGCACTCTTATTGAAACACCCATTAGAAATAAAATTAGAAACTCTTTAAAAATACAAATTGTCACTAGTACGTCCGTGGGCGATGAGTCATGGGTCTCTCGTGTTCGGTCCCTACTTATTATACAAAGGATATAAATAAACATGAGAACCGTTCAAGTGGTTCGTGTGTAGAGTTGGAGTTATGTAGAAAAACTTATACCTACTTATTTTCCCGAATGAATATTAGATCCTTTACGAAAAAAAATCAATCTGTATACACGGGCAAGTAATGAGTTCCATCATTTAATAATTTTATATTTATTTTGCAAGTCAAATAGCAAATGTAATGTAACGTTTGAGATTACAAAATACATATGTACCCCATCATAAACCGCAGGTTGCCGATGGCTGACTTAATTGATTTTTAAAGTATCCCGCCTCGTCGATATATTTACATGCATATACGAACACCAGTTAGGGGGAGAAAGAAATTGAATGATAACTGAAAGTTTAATATTCAGTAAAGCGAACTGAATGGTCGGGGTGAATTTTAAAATAGAAGATTCTCTTTTTTTAGTGGACAAATATTATTGTTTAATTTAATCTAACTTTGTTCCATATCTAAAATAAAGATTGAATTTCTGGGAATAGTAATTTCTGTGAATATTCACAGGATATTATGTGGCGGTAAGTTTAAATACACAGTTTCATAAAAAAAAAATTGCGTGCTTTTTTTAATTTTCCACCTCGATATTACAGGTCATTGAAAAAGGTGTCCGGGATTTTGAAGCGAAATAAAAATCTTAATATAAATTCTAAAATATTTATTTGTACATCAAAAGACGCAGGAAATCTTATTTTTTTTTATCCTATCTAAAAATTTTAATGTGGGCTCCTTCCGTCGCACGGCAGACATCTAGCCGATAGTCTACTTCCCGCTAGGTGTTCTGAAGCATTTCAGAAGTCACAGTTGAAATTGCTACGTTGATTCTTTCTCTCAGATGTTGTAGGTCACGAATTTTTTTCAGAACAAACAAGGTTCTTAACGTAGCCCCAAAAGCAAAAATCTAATGGTGTCAAATCAGGACTTCTAGGTGACCACAAAACAGGACCATTCCTCCTAATCCAACAGCCAGGAAATCTGTTGTTGAGAGCTTCTTGGACGATTACGCTGTTGTGACATGGAGCTCCATTCTGTTGGAAAATGACATTAATTCCATTTTCCCTTTCAATTTCTTCAACTTGAGAGAACACACATAAATCTCTAACATGTCCAAGTAAGTAATACCTGTAATCGTGTTTTCTACAAATATGGAAGGGCCGATAACACGATCCCGCTTAAGTCCACGCCAAACGTTAACTTTTAGTGAATCAAGGACGTATTGGTAAACTTCATTTGGTTGCTGTTCTCCCCATATACGACAGTTATGGCGGTTTACACAACCATTAATGTGGAATGTTGCCTCGTCGCTGAATAAAATGTTGTTAAGATACAAGTTTCCATCGTCGTCAATGTTACGTAGCATTGTACGGCAAAGTCAATGCACCTAGGCTTATCTGCTGGTTTTATTTTATTTCTTAGTTGAATTTTGTTACCATGTAATTTAAGACGCTTATGATGAATATTCTGAATAGTTGTTTTAGCCATACCAAGCTCTAAACTGCGTTGGGCAATGGACTTTCTAGGACTTCGGACACATGACTATCTTACACGCTCAGCAACCTCTTCCGATATGCGTGGCCGTCCATTTCTTGATATCAGCACTTCCAGTTTCCTTGAACTGTTTAAACCAACGAACAATGATTTCGTCTGTTGGCCAATTTTGTCTTTAAGTTCACCGAAAATGACGCCGCACGAACACAACTGATTTGAATTCAGCGTACCACAAAACACACTGAACTTTCTGCTGTACGGTAGACATGATGGCTGTGAACTGACTGATCAGGTCCAGCCGCACTGAAGTGGTGGCACGCATCAAAATGGCGTCTAGGCATGCGCCCACTGACTTTAATAATTAAATTTAAGATTTTCTGCATCTTTTGATCTACAAATAAATATTATACGATTTATATTAAGATTTTTATTTCTTTTAAAAAAAGGTATATAACCCCTTACCACAATTATTAATCGTATCCTAAATACGTATTTCGACAACTAAGTTGTCATCATGAGTAGGTAAAAACTACTAATTAAAAGTCGCACATGGGGCACAGTAAAGCAAGAGAAACGCTTACGCACAACTACTATGCACCGCGTCCCCGTATAGACTAAATTTAACATGCCAATCTAAACTACGAGGGAGGTCGAGACAAACACTTACCTACTTAAGGAAAAAAGGTCTAAACATGTGTTTATTGTCGAACAAAGGAACGGCAGACATTCCTCTCTAAGGGGAACGGCACTAACTTCGATTTTTAAAAACTACGATGACCTACTTATGGTAATAAAAATGAGAATAGACAGCTGAAAGGTATTGGTGATTTATCGCTATTCAAGGAAATATGTTTATTTTTCGCGATAAATATACTTTCATAAGCATCAAGTTCGTGGGGTTTATTAATTCCTTTGATCAACTTCAAACCTGTAATCGATACATTGTGCAGTGTGCTCAAAGCGTGATTTGCGACATTCGATTTATCCGGTCTATTGTATTTGATATGTGATATGTGTTCTTTAAAACGGGTTATTATAGGTCGTTTAGTTTGGCTTATATATTTCAAATTACAATCCGCGCAACTAATTTCATATATACCTGATTTCGAATTGGAATTAATTCTATCTTTAGTATTCCCTAGGAGACCTTTGATAGTGTTTTCGGACCGAAAGGCTACCTGGAGACCTCTTTCTTTCACAACTTTATTAATGTTTTCGTGACGGGGTGGTATGGTAGACATATGTACTTTTTCTCTTGGTTACTTTGGGATATCAAACTCGTGGATTCGCGGATTGTATTTTTTATTTTTGTTTTTCTAATTAATTTATTGATTATTTCTATGTTAAAGCCATTGTATGTCGCAATATTTTTAATGAAATCTAGTTCTATTTCATGTCTCTCTTTTGTTAACGGAAAATTTAGTAACCGATTGACTAAGAAGTTAAAGGAAGCTGTCTTATGTTGATAACTATGATTTGAATCCGTTTCTTTGTTCGACAATAAACACATGTTTAGACCTTTTTTCCTTAAGTAGGTAAGTGTTTGTCTCGACCTCCCTCGTAGTTTAGATTCGTATGTTAAATTTAGTCTATACGGGGACGCGGTGTATAGTAGTTGTGCGTAAGCGTTTCTCTTGCTTTACTATGCCCCATGTGCGACTTTTAATTAGTAGTTTTTACCTACTCATGATGACAACTTAGTTGTCGAAATACGTATTTAGGATACGATTAATAATTGTGGTAAGGGGTTATATACCTTTTTTTAAATTTTTATTTAACCACAGTCTCCATTGAAAGAATTTTTATTTCTCTTCAAAATCCCAGATACCTTTTTCGATTACCCTGTATAATATGAATACTCTAAATTCAAATGGATTTTCAGTTTTCCTCTATATGGCTAGCTTTTCAGGATATTTGCCATCTGAAGAGGGCGGACCACAGCTAATAAATTAGGTAGAATTAAATGATCTTATTCGAGACTTGAATTTGTGAAAAACTAAAGCAGAAATACCAGGATCTAGACGCAAAGGCACACTCCAGGCGCACATATTACTGTGTAATGTAATCGTCCGAATGAACTATCAGTATTTTTCAATCGCCGAGGGTATTTCATACTGCAATAATGTCGATGATTTGATGTTGGCATTAGGTCGCCAACACCATCTAAAGCTGTCCTTCACATAAGAAACGTTTATTCATCCATCCCTGTAGGCCAGGTAATCCACTTAAAAGGAACATATGGAAATATGATTTTGAGTAGGATGATAAGTAATTACAAAATTTGCAAATGGCATATCAGCGCTATCAGTCGATCAAGAAATTCCCACTACATTTTTAAAGATTGGTTAGTCAAGACTCTGTATATTTCTGGTCAAAATAATATACTTCACAAGTCGCTGGTTGAACCTGATAAAATACTTCTATAATCATTACTCATAAAATTAGGTTTGATGAAAAATTTCGTTGAATGGATAAAGTTGGTCGTTAATTCAATACCTTAAACAAAAGTTTCCCAAAATCTCAGATGCAAAGCTTAAAGAGGGATTTTTGTTGGACCCCATATTAAACTTTAAGTGACTTGGAGCGTGTTGCTTGGAATGCTTTTCAAAACGCGACTAACGATTTTATAGAAAACAGAAAATCTGACAATTATATAGCACTTGTTAGAGAACTTCTTTAGAAGTTGCCATAAATTGCCATGTAACAACCTTAAAATACATTTTTTGCATTCGCATCTGGATTTCTTTCTGCCAAATCTCGGCGACGTGAGTGATAAACACGGCGACAGGTTTCACCAAGACATTTCTGTTATTGAATAACGTTATCAAGGCAAGTGGAACAGTGAAATGCTTGCTGATTATTTTTGGGCATTGATACCGGAAAGTGAAGAAGGACAGTATAAAAAAAGCGAAATGACAAATATTTTAAACAGGACGATACCATACAGCTCCACATAATGTACAGTCAGTCCCCAAGAAATAAAGAAAAGACAACAGATTCAGCTTTTGCAGATTATTGTTTAGAAATTAATCATAGATTTAATATAGATATCGAAATTTGACATATTCAAGATAAAAGCAAAAAATGTAACTTGTTAGAAAACTTAGAAATTAATAAATTTAATAATTTAGGATTAGTTCTAAATGACAAATTAGATTTAAACAACTCTCGTCTACTAAACTGAATATTATAAAAAATCTTCCACCAACATTTTTTCTCATTAATACATTAATATTCAAACTTGTATTTTAAATATTCAGTTTTTCATCCACCTGATGAAGCCTGATGAAGCATGACGAAACAATATTGTAGTGGATTTACAATAACATTTTTGAATCTAAAAGATTAGTACTTATTAGTAGTAACCCGGTATTATCGTTATACCGGGTGCAGCAATAGTGCGTCGGCGGAGCTTAGCATAGAAACTAATAAAGTTGTAGCCATGAAATTTTACGTACACATGTAGTATGCTACAGTGCATTTTCTATTTTTAATTATATATTTACAGGGTGTTCCAAATTTCCGCAACCACGTTCAATTTTTTTTTTAATAGATTGCTATACTTTCTTGTTATTATAATGACAGCCACCTAAATTATCTTTGCAATGACAATGTGCACTTACAACTGTTAGTTTTGATTTTGGTGCAAATTTTGTTAAAATCTTGACAGTTGCAGCGTCTAACATTTTAAGTCTTAGCCTGAAAATGGGTGCAGAGCCTCACGTAACATAACTCTTTTGTTACCAATTTATGGACTAATACGTAATATGTTTTTAGGGTGAACAACGTGACAACATTTACAGAGTGTTAAATATGTCGTGCCAAAGTTATCGAAGTTTAAAGGCTATTTTCTCTTTTTTTTTAAATTGGACCTATAATTTTTTTTATTAGTCAGCAAATTCCTTGTAAAATTGCCGTTAAAATGGTGCCAATAACATAGTACTTATTTCTAGTATTTTCGAAGTTATAACCCTTTAATGGGATATACCTGTGTTTATAATATTCAATATGCGGTGTATCTAATAGTTGATTGGCCATGAAATGATATTAAACAAAGTAAGTTTTACAAACACCTGTTTTTTAATTCTTTATTATTAGTTTTAGAATTACATTTTGTAATTTTTCCATAATAAGACAAAATTAATTTCAAATGTGTTCAAATATATGTCCATTCTGCTCTACACATGCTCTTAATCGCCTCTGCATCGACAGACTTACATTTTGAGCCATGTTGTTTTCATTCGGTTCTGCATATTCTCTGCCGTTATAGGAGGTGTTTCGTAAACTGTATTTTTTACAGGAGGCCACAGAAAGAAATCACAAGGGGTTAGATCTGGTGATCGCGGTGGCCAGCTTATAAAGCTTCCTCTCCCAATCCACCTATTGGTGAATACCCTATATAAATGTGCTCTTGCAGCAGCACCGTATTGTGCAGGTGCACCATCATGTTGGTACCACAATCTCCTTATGACGTTATCTGGTAGGCCTTCTAACAGCAATGGTAAATTATTTTGTAGGAAATTTGTGTAGATTTGACCTATAATAGTGTTTCCTATGATGCCTCCCCAGGTGTTGACACTCCATTTTTGTAGGTATAAAATGGGTTGCACAAAATGAAGGTTTCTAGTGTCATAATAATGAGAATTTTTTCTGTTTGTTATTCCACAATTAGCAAATGTTGCTTCATAAGTGAAAAGCACATGATCTAGAAAAGTTAGATCTTGTCGTAATTGGAAAAATAGCCATTCACAGAAAGCAAGTCTTCTTTCAAAATCCGTTTGTAATAAGCCTTGATGATTTTGAATTTTGTAAGGGTGAAA
Source organism: Melolontha melolontha (assembly GCA_935421215.2). Taxonomy (NCBI): domain Eukaryota; kingdom Metazoa; phylum Arthropoda; class Insecta; order Coleoptera; family Scarabaeidae; genus Melolontha; species Melolontha melolontha. The sequence continues at coordinate 74,836,316 of OW285243.1, read as the reverse complement.
TTTATAGCAAAAACAAATTGCATGTCGATGCGACAATTCACATCAAGCTTTGATACAAAATAATACAAATCTGTATAAAAACAAATTTGTATTATTTTGTATCAAAGCTTGATGTGAATTGTCGCATCGACATGCAATTTGTTTTTGCTATACTACGCCACCTGGCGACGAGTTAATGGATTCACAGTAATATGCGTTTTTTTTTTTTTCCTGTAATAGCTTAGCTATTCGAGAAGAAACACTTTGCACCGGCGTGGTCGGTTTTGTCCGTCAGATGGCATGAGGTTATCTGATGTCTTCGGATAGGACAAAACTTGCTACATGCCCGAAAGTGTACCTACAGTCGTTTGTCTTCGTAAACCTATCATTGACAAAGTGGTTACACAGAAACGCATGCGTCTGGTAGTTGAAGCAAACGCTGGTAAATACGTACTGTGTGTCCATGCATATACAGATACAAATTTGTTTTTATACAGATTTGTATTATTTTGTATGGGTGAAAATTATGTTTTTTTTAAATCCTTCTTACAGCAGTGACTTCTATCCCGTGTTCTTTCGAAATTATCCTTGTAGATACGCGCGGATTTTCCACAACGAACTGGACGACTTGTAATAACGCAATATAGTCATGTATATGCATAACACTCTCGGCGAGGCCACAGCCTCGCTCTTTTTAATACAAACGGTAACGTGTTATATAAACACAACCGGACTCCGTGTATATTGCATACACAAAACTATATGTCAGGGTTTGTGTTATATTCTAGAAAGATTACAAGGATCTTCTCTAATATATATAGACAGTAATTTAAGTGGAGAGATTTCACATTCACGTTTACAGTCATAGTAATAGTACTCGATGTAAATACTCTGTTAACCAGTTGTAAGTGTTAAAGTAATTATAAGATGTTACTCGAACTTTGTGCGTATCATTTACTACGATAAGTCGCCCTAACCTGCTATCCGATGTGGCCGCCCAAGCGGCCCACATTACGTGCCGATCCTCCAAGCACGTAGGACCTTATCACATTAAGGCCCACCTTATTACATGACGATCACTGCTTATTACATGGTGATCTCTGCCTTCCTTAGGGCATAGGGCCCTACATTATCACATGGCGCCCTGCCACGAACTTGCACAAACGGCACTATTATCACATGGCGATTCTGCCTTAGGGCTTAAGGCCCCCACCTTATCACATGGCGAACCAGACCAGCCCTTTAGGGCACAGGTTATCACATGGCGATCCTACCTATCCACACCACTAGATGGCCCTGCCAGCCATCTAAGGCTGAAAAAAGACCAAGTGGAAATCTGGAACGAATCATGGAAACAGAAAGTTGGTAAACCACTAAGAAAATGGGCAAGTACGCGACAAAGAACGGAGGAAATCATCTCCAAGAGCGATCAGAAGCTCCACACGGGAAGAGAAAAAAGAAGAAACACAGGTATTCCTTTTAAAATAAAGTGAATGAACAATATAAAACTTTCGTAGATATAAACTGTGTACATTTCGCTAGTGGAAATGTTTGTTTGCATTGTAAGGAACAATAATATTAGTTTAATGCATATACACAATATGTGTATCATTTATTTCTGCCTACGCAAACATAATGTAGCGTAATAATGTATTCTATATTTAAAGGTCAAGTTTATTTGAAAACTAATATGTACAATGTAATTTAGAAATGCTACAATTTTGGCCGTACACTTCGCAATTTTGTTATTAACGCAGAAGTTTAAATATTTTTTTTTTAAGAAGACGCCTATACATATATAAAACAGAGCAAAATATGTTATATTTTTCATAAGTTCAATTACGTGCATAAAAAATGCATGCGTCTTCATTTATGCTTTTTAATAAGCGCCATACAAGAAGGTTATATTTCATATATTTTATAAACAAAAGTATAAACAATAGCATGTATATTTAAACTAATCGCGAGTAAATAAACAACGATTTAAAATATGTATGTACCGACAAGACAGTTTAGGAATCCACGAAGTCAAGGTCAATGATAAAATGCACAAGCGATGTTTATTTTGTAAACGATCGCATAAGTGGCATTGAACAGAAGTTATTGCTGACATATTCAGAAAGTTTTTCGCTAACAAAAGAGAATAATATTGAATTAATAAAAGAAACCAATATACGAGGAGTGGTATATTAACTTTATTTATATAAATTCCGAAATTTTTGTAACAAATGCCTTAAAAGTTGATTCCAATGCCATAATGGTTAGTAACGGGACGATTCGATAGCATCCTAATCACGTCTGGAGCTCAATAAGACGACAGAGACCTATCGATTGTACCTTTACGACACCAACAACAGTGCAACCCCCAGGACAGATCATCCTAGAGTTGTGGAACTGGCGAAAACGATAACCAACCGAATCAGACGAACTTCTAAAATAGAAGAAAGGCAAAGAAGACTCCAATTCGCCCCTAGGTCGTGACGAAGCAAGCATGCGCTTCCAGGAAGTGATCCTGCACGACAAAAAACGCTCTCAGAATTTTTTTTTTAGAGATTACAGTTATAACAAAAGTGTGTTTTGTTAACTGGTCTCAAGTTTTTCTGTATTGAAGAAAAGGCTTACAGCAAAAGGGCATTTCCGCTGTACGAGCTCCCTTACTGTGGCCAGAATAAGCTTCAAAGATAGTTCTGCGCAGGAACATGACAGACACGAAATATGTGTTGTCCAGGGAAATACACGAAAGAGTGATTTCCAGAATAATTTTTTCCATGGAGGAAAATAGATAGAAAAACGGAGAGTCGATTTATTTTAAAGTATGGTTGGAAAGGGAGCATAAGAATTGGGAGCAAACGATCATGCACAAGAATGGAAACCACAAGATCAAGCATGAGGAATCGGAAAACAAGAACCAAACGCGAAAAACAAAAGACAAGAATGGCAAACTGCGAAACAAGGCAATTATTCTATATAAGTTGCACATGATATAGAAATAAAATACAAAAAAGCGAACAGACTAACAAAATTGAGACAGTGTACAAAGGCCCAATTAATTATTTTTTAATCTTCAACAATGTAAAACTGACTGTGTAACATTATCTTTTAGGATTTAAAATTATCTATTTAAAGCTTTACAATCTATATTATATATTTATTACAGTTTACATTAGGATATTTATCATCTTAAGATTTATATTATATATCTATTCGTTATATATTTATTATTATTGTATATAGATTAGACTATCCATCATTTTACCATGTACTTATTATAGTGTGATACTCGATAACGATTTCATTTTAGAATTTTAGTTATCGTAATTTTAGCAAATTTATTGTAAGTAATACCATTGTAAATTTAGAATCCCAACAATGTTACCATATTTGTAAGGGAAAAGTAAATAATTAGAGAGAGATTCCGATCAAAGAAAAGCAAACACCTTAGCGTTAGTTTTCTTTAACCCCAACAGGGATGGTGTAATAACGCAATATAGTCATGTATATGCATAACACTCTCGGCGAGGCCACAGCCTCGCTCTTTTTAATACAAACGGTAACGTGTTATATAAACACAACCGGACTCCGTGTATATTGCATACACAAAACTATATGTCAGGGTTTGTGTTATATTCTAGAAAGATTACAAGGATCTTCTCTAATATATATAGACAGTAATTTAAGTGGAGAGATTTCACATTCACGTTTACAGTCATAGTAATAGTACTCGATGTAAATACTCTGTTAACCAGTTGTAAGTGTTAAAGTAATTATAAGATGTTACTCGAACTTTGTGCGTATCATTTACTACGATAAGTCGCCCTAACCTGCTATCCGATGTGGCCGCCCAAGCGGCCCACATTACGTGCCGATCCTCCAAGCACGTAGGACCTTATCACATTAAGGCCCACCTTATTACATGACGATCACTGCTTATTACATGGTGATCTCTGCCTTCCTTAGGGCATAGGGCCCTTGCACAAACGGCACTATTATCACATGGCGATTCTGCCTTAGGGCTTAAGGCCCCCACCTTATCACAGACTGTCACTTCATTATCTTCTGTAACCTCTTAGTTCTTTCATGTTTGACGTAATTCACTGAACCCATCCGAAGAAACCTTGTCAACAAATTTTTGAGCGTCTTAATATCTGGTGCTCTTCGGTGAAGATACTCCATAGCATATGTTCTTGATGCTAAAAGAGGATTTCTATTGCTAGCGCCAAGAACAAATACTATGTCTATTAGCTCCTCTTTCGAAAAATTCATTCTAAAGAAACACAAATATAAACTATAACGGCATGTAAATAAAAAATAATGACAACAAAACGATATAACTGACAACAAGATAACAACTAATAACGAACAAACGGAAATTGGTAATTAACTAGCCGAACTTAAATTATAACAATTAAACGCGATTACAGCAAAGAGGAACAACAGAAAAACACTTTATATGGAAATTTTTAAGTAGATATTTGACGGTTGGTTACACAGCAATTTTTGCTTAATATCATTTCATGGACAACCAACCAACTATTAGGTGCAGCACCGCATATTGAATATTATAGAAATTGGTATATCCCATTAAAGGGTTATAACTTCGAAAATACTAGAAATAATTACTATGTTATTGGTACCATTTTAACGGCAATTTTACAAGGAATTTGCTGACTAATAAAAAAATTCTAGGTTCAATTTAAAAAACAAGAGAAAATAGCCTTTAAACTTCGATAACTTCGGCACGACATATTTAACACTCTGTATATGTTGTCACGTTGTTCACCCTCAAAACATATAAAGTGTTAGTCCATAAATTGGTAACAAAAGCGTTACGTGAGGCACTGCACCCATTTTCAGTCTAAGAGTTAAAATGTTAGACGCTGCAACTGTCAAGATTTTAACAAAATTTGCAATAAATCCAAAACTAACAGTTGTAAGTGCACATTGTCATATATCATTGCAAAGATAATTTGGGTGGCTATCATCATAATAACAAGAAAGTATAGCAATCTATTTAAAAAAAAAATTGAAAGTGGTTGCGGAAATTTGGAACACTGTAAATATATAAATAAAAATAGAAAATGCAATGAAGCATACTTCATGTGTACGTAAAATTTCATTGCTACTACTTTAGTTTTCATGCTAAGCTCCGCCGACACACTATTGCCGCACCCGGTAATGAAGTTTCAACAAGTATCTTCTTCGTCAATGAACGATTTAATACTATTTCATTTACTTTCCAATATTTTTTCTTCCAGAACCAGATGTGCCAGAATAAATTTGTTGTTATTACTCTATAAAAGAAACGAAAATTGTAGATAGATTCTAAAGAAAAATAAAAAAATTAAATTCATTGACAAATGTTATTATTATTATTATTGTTATTTATTTCATTATTGGCTTATTATATAATAAAATACCGAAGACTGCTTAAAAAAAGTCTGTTATAAGAGGTCAATGTCTGGGAATCCTTTTAAATTTATAAATAACATTCCGGAACTTAACGCTTCTTTAACACGAATCCAATTTAAATAATTTCGTCAATAACTGAGTCATCTCAAAGACGGTAGAATCTCGAACTTGAAACGTAACTGATGCGTTTGAAGAAGATCAAGGAAAGTAAAAGTATGAGTTATACAACAAGCGGAGCGACACGGGCGTAAGAAATTTCACGTCTCATTCATTGATACTCATTCAACCGTACTGGTACGTCCTTGTTACGTTATACGATAGCACAAGCCGTTCCTTAAAAGTTACGCAAACACAAAAATGTTAACCAACGGCTAGGAAAGAAAAGATGGGACGTGATGCTTTTAACAAAACGGAAAAGTAACACCCGATATGGATCGTACATACAAAAAGTACTTGATTGAGGGGAAGGAATCGTGACGTAATTTAAAAGATGAATTTGATATCCCGAAATATTATTCGCACTATATGCATATCTAATTGACAATATCTTAGTGGATTTAGATAAGAATAGATAGGAATAAGAATATATTAGGACGATAATCCGGGAAACGATTCAATAAAAATTCTAAAAAGAAATTTTAATCAAATCTTGGGAATATTTTAGCGAAAAATAAAATCTATATATTTGCTGGAGAATGCTTAATATTTCTTCTTATTATCTTTGAAATTTATGAGACTTATACACTTTAATTTAAGGCTTACAGAGTAGCTAATTTGAAAAATTCAGTTCCTTTCATGATCGTCAGCCAAATTAGTGTTTATCGATTGTTTAAAATGCGTTACGATTCAAAATATGACTGCTATCAATTGAAGTAGTAGTTTTTCTGTGAATATCTGGCCATGTATTAATTCTAGATGCGTTATTTTAGAAGAAAAATTATGTGATGACTTGAATAGGAGAATTTTAGGTAAAGTTATGCTACCGTCAGTAAAGCCCGATCTTTGGCGAAAATTTTACATACCAGCATGCAAGATAATACAAAACTTGAACATTTTTTAGCAATAAAGCAGCTTTATAATTTCAGGTTGGCCGTGTACTTCATCGAGCATGAATACTCGAATTTATGTCATCTGAACGTTTTACCTTGGCCCTCAAAAGGCCCAGACTTAAACCCTATCGAAAATGCTAAGGGAAAATTAACGAAAGTTATACACACAGCCGACTATAGACCAAGAAATCAGTTTGACCTACAACAATACATTGGAAGCTAGCAGAATATCACACCGGAATTTACTCGGTACTTGGTACTGTCAATGCCAAGGCGTTTACAAAGTGTGATTGACTGCAATTGACCAAATATTAAAATTTTACTGTATTAAAAGATAAAACGCACATGATTTTCTTATTACTTATTATACGTATACATTCAGTGTATACAGGACGTCGTGTAAAGTTGTTGCGTTATTATATGTGTTAGCTTTACTATGCCTCATGTGCGATACTTTTATTAGTGGTTTTACCTATTGATGATGACAACTTAGTTGTCAAAATACGTATTTAGGAAAGGATTATTAATTTTGGTAAGGGGTATTATACCTTTTTTGAGTTTTTTCTTAAACACAGTTTCCAAAGAAAGACTTTTTATCAATGTTATCGACCCTTTATTGATTACTTGTACCTGATTTTAATAGATATTAGATTAACGTTTGATATTTGTAGATGTAAGTATATCAAAATGTTACTAAAATATATTCATATCATGTTTATATCGGTTAAAATCTTCTATTGTCTTTCAGGTTGTTTCTGTATGTTGTATAGCATTGGATCGTTTTCATTTGATTTCGAATAAAAATCTTACCATCTAAACTTAATCGTATCTCTAGGACAAAAATAAACGATGGATACTTTTATAAAGAAAACTTGTTAGCTGTACATTAGATATGAATTCTATGTTACCATAAATGGTCTTTGATATACCATTTTAAATTAATTTTGGTACATAAGCATGTATTTTCTAAATTTTAAAGTAATATCGCTAAATTGTATAAGTAACCATAACATTTGACATGTAATATACAGATGAATTTGATTCACAATATGTTTAGTTACATTTATGGCTATCACAAAAGTATAATTAAAAATATCTTCAAATAATGGCATTGAATTGAATATCTATAATTGAAGCGCTTGGGGGAAAATAGTAATAAGCCACAAGTTATCGAAAATCTCGTTTTCAATGTAACTATTCTATTTAAAAAGGTAACAAGCCTCAGTGAAATTATTACCGCTACTAGTAAAAAGATCGCGCCACAAGTCCATGGTTACGTTCTTGATCCAAGTCAACTTCAAGGCAAATTTGGAGTAAAAACGTAACAAGCCACATAAATTCAACATGTCGGATGTAAGCTATGTGACATCTAAAAGAAAGTTAATTTGTAGTGAAGAAAATAGTAGTGACAGTGACATTTCGAGCGAAACAGATGATAGTATTAAGGACAAGGATTATATTTATACAAGTAGCAATAATGAAAGCAGCAGCGGTTGTGAATCAGAGGTAAGTAAAGTTTGATGTGGCTTATTCCCTTTTTAACAAAATTTTTCTACTAATATTTTTGGCTTTGGTGGGTTTGGTTTTGCTAGTGAAAGTGTAATGTTAAAATCAGTACTTTGATTTTCCAGTGTTAATCCATGTAAACTCATTACAGTACTAGCTAGGTTACAAAACATAGGAAAAAATAATCTAACAACTAAACAATTTATGGCTTGTTACTGATTTTACCAAATTTAATTTATGTGGTATTTTTACAGCATTTTTTATGGTTGTTTTAGAAAGAGGGTCCTACTAGGTAGGGCATATGTGACAACTCCGCCAAAAAAAAGCGCCATCAAGGCAAAGACAAACAAACATTCAATGCAGAAAGAAGGTGAAAGCTCAACAGAGGAGAAATATGGGCTATGGGTATACCACCCTAAAGGGTGTCAAAAAAGACTCTAAATCATTAGGACCACCTTGCAGTTGTAAAAAAAAATGCAGGGAATCATTAGAAAGGGAGGAACAAAATATTTTTCATTCATTTTGGAATTTACAAACGTTTGATAGACAAAACGCGTACTTATTCGGCATTATTAAAAGTGTAGGTAAAAAACGTAAATACCCCAAAAAAACAAAAAAGCAAAAGTCATCACGATCTACCACATTTAAATACTATGTTAAGACGAAGGGAAAAGACCATGAAGTGTGTAAAGAAGAATTTTTGTCAGTCCATGGTTTACAAAATAATAGAAGACGAGTTTATAATGTTTGCAAACAAATCAGGGACGGACTTAATACTCCAAAATCTGATGGGCGTGGTTATCCAAAATTTTTTTAATGATATATGGTTCGACATGCTTAAAACGTGTTTTGTAATAATTACCTTTAAAGATAAGGCAGGAACATCTTTCTATACATATAAAACTACAGTTCTCTTCTACATTATTCACTATGTGCGTACCCATATACACATTTCCCCTATAGCTATAACATCAAAAAAATTTAAAAAAAATGACCAGTTTATTTGTAATTCGCTTTTTTACAATTATACCTCTTATACCTGAAAAAAAAAGTAGTTATCTAAGCGGCGCTATCTTAAAGAATGGTGCCACGTATGTGGATATTCGGCTACAAGATGCAGTAGATCATGTTAACACAATGTAAACTTAAAAATTGTGAAAATAAAAATTTTAAGAAAGTATTTGAAATTATAATGAAGCTGATGAATTTATTTTCATTCCTTGTCCTCAATTTATATTTTTAGAGATTTTATTTTAATAATTGGATTGACTCGACTTTTACTCGTTTTAAATGAACAATAAACATGTTAGAAAATTCAGATTTAACTGTTCCACGTTCCATTCATTCCATTAGAGTGCCGGTGTTTTAACAATTGTTTACGAATTCTTCGATTGCTAAGCAATTTTTTGTCAATGTGACTGACTAGTTAGTTGTTAATTGTGGTTTTAAGTGCCAAAGATTGTTGTTAATTATGGTTCTAAGTGCTGAAGATTGTGCCAAAGCAGTAGTTCTCGTGGAAGATGGTCGAAGTCAACGGTATATGGCTCGATTACTCAACGTTAGTCGTTCTACTATTCAAAAAGTGCTACAACGTTTTGGAGAGACTGGCGCAAACAGACGAAGGCGTGGTAGCTGTAGAAAACGGGAAACTATCGCTCAAGACGACAGATTTCCATTTATTAATTTGCTACGGGATCGTCATTTGATCCCGGACAGATAAAATATCGACTTCTGGAGGTTCGTGGTAAAAATGTAAGTAAGTGGACAGTTCACCGAAGATTACATGAAGTTTGATTGAAAGTTTTCAGACCAGTAACTTGGCCTAAGTTATTACCAGGTCAACGGGTAGCGAGATTACAATTTTCTCCTGAACATACTGGTATCTGTAGTAATGAAGTAATTTACTGTTTACCGATGAGTCTAGGTGCTCTCTACATTCACCAAACGGACGGAAATCAGAACGGGGAACGATTCGCAGAGTGTGTTTTAAACCCCAGGCTTAATCATAACGGAGTCATAACGTAATGGTATGGGCAGGTATATGAATGGAGGCCACAACAGAATTAGTGTTCATCGAAGATGACTCACTCATGGCATAACGGTATATTGAGGAAGTTTTGACATATCTAGTGGTTACATTCGCTCCATTTACTGGTGATGATTTTGTACTGATGCAGGATAACGCGAGACCACATTCACCGAGATGCGTCGGTGAAAGTTGGCAGAAGTTGGCAATTGAAAAATCAACTGGCCAGCATGTTCTCCGGATGCAAATCCTATAGTACATATTTGGAACATGTTAGGTAAACGTGTTAGATCTCGTGCAATAGCATCAACAACAATAAACGAGTTTCATGCAGCTCATTAAGAAGAATGCAAGAATATTCCGCAGAATGCAATTCGGGAGCTCATTAGTGGTATGTAACACCGTAATAAGCAGTAATTAGGTTCAGAGGAGGCAACGCGAAATATTGAAGTCTATTTTAAGTTATAATTTTCGTTTTCTGTACATTTAAAGTTTATTGTTGTTAAAACAAATTTTGTTCAGTATAAACATAGTTTTTCTTTGTTTGTGTTATTGTTTATTAAGACTAGAATAAATATCATATTGTTTTTTAAATAGTTCAGGAGTCTTTTGTCGATAAAAAATCAAAAGTGTAAACTACAAGCCAAAGTAACAAACATACCCGATTTTCAAAAAATTATAGGCAGCCCGTTATTTTTTGCACTTGAGTGTCTAATAGTAAAATGACAATTATTTCGACAAAACAAAGACGTCGTCAGGTACAGCAGACCGATCTTCATGTGGCCGGTGGGAGAATTTGTACGTGCGTCAAGTAAGGGTCAGTGTTAGATAGAGACAGTATTCGGAAAAATGAAATGCAAACTCTTTGTGCGAGTGGTGCATTGGGACGTAGTAAGGGATAAAACACCGAATGCCAGAGGTTCCCCTACCTATGAATTTTGTGCGCATCTCGAGGGCGGTACTTCTAACCGGCCACATGAAAATCGGTCAAATCAACAACGGTATATATCAATACAACAAAATGTTAATATTATTTTTTCTATTCCGGTATCGTAAAGTGCTAATTACGATACCCCGTTGCTTGGTTACACAGTATCGTAATGGATTACTTTACCGCATTCTAATTTTTTTTGTCGAAGTTGGTCACAAGTGTTATAAGTGACTACTAAATTATAGAACTAAATCGTTTTAAAAGTTAGATATGGTTAGATATTAACGTTTGACAGTGATGAAAATGTAAATAAAAATTATAGAGAGAATAGTAGAGACATTTGCTAAACCTTTATTAGTACTAATTATACACAATAAAAGGCATTCGACAGACTCTTGCTAAAGGGGTGTATCTATAAATTCGTTAACAAAGCTAGACGCTATGACTGTCGGACTTCTATTGAAATTACTTATCATTGTAAATACTGCAATTGTTATATACTTTTACTGTAACACTAGAAGATTCTTGGTCATTAATAGATATTCCAGGCAGATTCTGGCAACACACTATATTTTATTTGAATCCCTGCTAATTCACATTAACTAATAAATAACTGTCCATTGAATTAGAAGTTGATGGATTCTCTAAGATTTTATTAGACGTATTAGGTAGTATTTTAGCAACATGTATTATTTTCTTGATTGAATTATCAATATAACCTTCAGCCACAGCGGAAGATTTCCATCCTCCATGGCGCTTAATTTGTAATTAACTCTCCTCCAGTTAACATTCTGAACTTACTGCAAATGAGAATTAATGAATATTAAATCCCATTTTTACATGTCAATGTCGCCTTATGTGATGCATTAATAACTACAATCCGACAAACCAAGTTTGTACTAGCATGTATAACACACCTCGTCGCGACTACGATCTTACTGGTTGTTAGGATAATTAAAAATTACTGAAAAGCCACTTCCATCAACGGGAACGTACAGACGCGTTTCGCTCTAATTGAAGCTTATCAATGTACAGTATCTCGAAGACAGACATGGCTTTTCAATTCTCTACTTTGTGTATATATAGTTAACATTCTGAACTTACTGCAAATGAGAATTAATGAATATTAAATCCCATTTTTACATGTCAATGCCGCCTTATGTGATGCATTAATAACTACAATCCTACAAACCAAGTTTGTACTAGCATGTATAACACACCTCGTCGCGACTACGATCTTACTGGTTGTTAGGATAATTAAAAATTACTGAAAAGCCACTTCCATCAACGGGAACGTACAGACGCGTTTCGCTCTAATTGAAGCTTATCAATGTACGGTATCTCGAAGACAGACATGGCTTTTCAATTCTCTACTTTGTGTATATATAGTTAACATTCTGAACTTACTGCAAATGAGAATTAATGAATGAAGGAAGTGGCTTTTCAGTAATTTTTAATTATCCTAACTCTCCTCCACTATTAGCCAAATGTGTTACACGGATCATCTAAAGCAATGTCCAGTGAAGAGTTGAGGATTAGGTAATTTCAAGTAAGTAGCAATACTTTTTGGTACTTTTCCTATTGTATTAATACCTATTGGAATATTTACACACAAGCCATTTCTATATTGCAGGAAGAAACGCCTATGTGTAACATGACTGGGACGAAGATGATAATATTTTTTCACAAAATCAATCTATAACCTTTGAGTTATAATAAATTGTCTAGGAACTTAAGTTTTAGTTTTAGCACGTCAACCATTATGACATCGTTTTTAAACTGTATATCATCAATAATTATGTTTGTTATTACTTCACGACGGCAAGCGCCATTAAATCCCATTATAAGAATGACCTAACATAATATTAATATGGCTATTATAACAAAATGATGTACACAATTAATAAAATACTAATTACTTACATTCATTGCTAAATATGTTTTATCATCGGCTTCTATTATAAATCGGTTAATGTGCTCTATTTCTAAAATCTTCGATTTCTTAGACTCATAGCCTTCAGATAATCTTTTTAAATATGCTATTAGTTTAGAAAATTTTGAGATATCTCTATTTTTATAAATATTCAAACAATATTTTGACAACGAATATTTGGACACAAGGAAGATGCCTTTTTTATTTTACTTTCTTTGTCAAAATAGGCAATCATAATGTTTTCTGTAATAGTCAGGATGTTATTTTCTTTACACCAAGTTATAGATTGGTAATATTCCTTTTTATAAATGTGCCGAGATTTTTTTGGCAGAAGATTTTCCAAATTGTCTTTTGCAATTTTCCGAAGCTCTGGCGGCGTCCAATTACTTATTTCGTCCATTTTAATGTTAGATAGTTACATAAATTAGTCTAAGATTTAAATTTCAAAACACATAACAATATTTCAAATCTTTGAAAATGTTTAAATTATAAGTCAGTGCAACCAACATCAAAAAAATAAAATATCTAAAATATTCGTATTGAACATGACTATTATTTTAAACATTTTTTAATTAATTAATTATAAAATACACGTTTCATAAGACATTTTTGCGTACTCGTTCATTAGAAAACTCGCCTACGGCTCGTTTTATAAACCTTGAACTCGTGCGTAAAAATCATGTCTTGTGAAACTTGTATCTTAATATACTATTATGGTATCTATAAAATGCGTGAAATTTCAGCAAATGTTGGAGTAAATGTGTGAACTAACTCGTTAGCCCTTACTGTTATACTGTTAGAAGACTCGTTTATTAATAGAAATTGAAAGGACTAAATCTAAATCTTTGTTGTCGTCTAAATATGCAATAATATTTCTAATTTCTTCTTATTTTTATTCTTTTCTGAATAATTTTGTATTTAATTTTAAAAGTTATAGCTTTCGAAACCAAAAATATTTTTAAAACAACCATTTCTCTACTATTGAAGTATTTAAAATTTAATTTTAATTAGTGTCAAGATTTTCTTTACATAATATGTAAAAAAATACACTTTTCAGTATGTGACGGCAGTATAAGTATTGTAATACGTTTTATAAAACGACATATATCTCGAATTTTTCACAATCTGTTGTAATTTGTCAACACGTTTCCATTTATTCGATGATTAGAAAAGAAAAAGCATTTCATCATGTAATCGAAATGAACTATACCGCCTGCAATTTAACCCAGTTTCTCTACAAGTTTATTACATAATGTCTGTGTCACATATGAATTTACCTTTATTTAAAACATCTCTCTAACGCATGCAGAACACAAATGAATAAGATTTGAGTATTATGTCTATTTATATGACACGTAATTCATTAAATACGTATTTCTTTATATCAATGTATTTTAATAAAATTAAAAATGACTGTACTAGTTAAAGTTATTTGTATATAGGACGACATATTGGAGGTGCAAGTGACGGTGTAAGTTCATAAACTAAGTCAGGGTCGTTTTAAGAAAGATTATCAACACATGACAAGGTATAGGAGCGGTTTTGGCTTGGGCGTGCCGGTTAATTTTTGACAAAACCCCTACTCGGATTTTTTTAGGTATAAAAGTGATACAATTCCCAGGGTAGATCACAGTTCAATTCGAGTTGTAACAGTAAACATATACAAACATGTTTCTTAAGGTAAATATAGTTACATTTTTTATTTTAGATTTTTCATAGTTTTGCGTTATTTTTTTCAGATTGTTGCCATCGCCACCTTTGTGGCTGTAGCCCGAGCTGGTTACCTTGGTTCACCATTAGCATATTCCGCTCCTGTAGCTGCTCCTTTGGCATACTCTGCCCCAGTAGCGAAATACGCGGCGCCACTATCTTATGGCGCACCAGCAGCTTACGCTTATTCATCCCCAATTGCCAAAGTCGCCGCACCACTTGCCGTAGCCAAGACTGTTGTTCAAGAAGAATACGATCCCCATCCTCAGTATTCTTATGCATATGACATCCAAGACGGTCTCACTGGCGATAACAAACAACAACAAGAGAGCCGTGATGGTGATGTCGTCCAAGGATCTTACTCCCTCGTAGAACCCGACGGTACCAGACGTGTAGTACAATATCAAGCTGATCCAGTAAATGGATTCAACGCCGTAGTTAGCAAGGAACCCCTTGCCGTTAAAGTAGCCGCTCCAGTCGTCAAAGCTGTCGCTCCACTTGCCTACGCTGCACCAGTAGCTAAATATGCCGCTCCTTTGGCTTACGGCGCCTCGCACTTAGGTTATGCCGCTCCATTTGCAAAAGTAGCAGCACCACTCGCATATTCTCCATATGGCAAACTATACTAAATATTACGATGACTGATGATTATTTATTTGTACAATATTTATACTAAAGAAGAATAAAGCAATTTGTTGAAAGATTTTTTTTTGTTATTGAATTTCTTCGTGACAGAAGTATATATGTAGTTCATCAGTGCAAGACAAATAGCAAATACGTTTAATTTTGAAAAGCGATGTTTAAGAAGTTAAATAAATTATGAAGCCTAACTGCATCTAAAATACGAAAACACTTTGAAACACACATGAAAGATTACAAGATTTAAAATTTACACGTCAATGTAAGATATTTATTAATTCGTGGGTACCATAGTAACGTTTGTAAAAACAATGCGTTTTTTAGTACTGAAAACAGTTTTATTTCAGACTTTTGTATCACACTTTGTTACAGACAAAAAAAATAAAAAACATGGTTCTTTTTAATAGAAATAAAACATTAATTTTTTATTTTTCTTTCCTCGAAAACGGTTCATTTTATCGACAATGAACAAGAGTACCTTTTCTTTAACTTAATGTTCAAGGTATTCGAATTTGTTTTTTTTTAACTCCTTATCATACAGGGTGTTAAAAATGTAAGCATTAAAATGTACAACCTAGTCCGCCCCTGGTAAACTAAACAAGCTAATTTAAATTTAAGGGCAGTATTTTAAGAGGTCCTTACTACTGTTTATCATATTAAATTTTCATTAAATTATAATACGTAGTTTAAAAGTTATTCAAGAAAAATTGATTTCCAGTGGCGTCCTTTATTAGGCCGTATCTCCGTAGGGAGGGCCGCTAGGAAAAAAATTATGGGAACTTGTCATCTTATTTTTTAATGTTCTATCTGAATCCGAGAGATTTCCCGCATTTTACCGGACACATTGTATATTGAGTGTATACGTGGAGGGGATTTACACTTTTTTTGAGTTTTTACTTAACCACAGTCTTCAAAGAAAAAATTTGTATATATAAACAGATAATTAAAATCTCATCCAAAAATACCTACAATAGCTTTTCAATTAATTATTTAGAAAATTAAACGCCTAATTCATAATAAAGGTAAGCAATACATTTGGAACAACATATTAAACAAATAATTAATTTAATAATAAAAATCAATTAATGGGATCATTACTTGATAGGCATTCCCCTCCCCTTTAAATCTGCTCCGAAAGTGGTAAACTAATTAGTTTATTAAATGTAAAGTACAATATTGTAAAATCCGGCTTAAGAATATTCCACCTTAATGCGACCCTGTTGTGTTTACTACTGCCCTTTACAGATTCCATTCCGACGATCATTAAAATCTCATAACCTTTAGACAAGTTATTTTAAATTGTCTTGACGAGAACTATACTTGTCTTAATTTTTACAACAAACACTAGCAAGCAGAACTTAACAGCTCGAACTACATTTCGACGTGAAATATCTTGCAGAAAAATGTTACTCTTTAGATATTTATTGTCAATGCTGGAATAATGTCGTGCAGCATTCGTGCTGACACAGGATCATTTATAATTTAGGAGAAGTACATTCTGATAATCTATAAAAAAACTGTATTATCGTGTCTTCACTACTTGTCGGCATGAACCGAATACGTATATAACAACATAATTTGAAACATACTTGAGTAGGTAAAAACCTACCAATTTTGTATAATACAAAAGTATTTTTAATAATATATAATATTATTAAAAACACGTCTTTGGAGAAGATACATTCAAAAATACATATGAACTTGTATTGTGTTCTTCACACCCCATTTTTAATAATATTATATATTATTAAAAATACTTTTGTATTATGGAAATTGGTGCGGTTTTTACCCACTCATGTATGTTTCAAATTATTTTGTTATATACGCATTCGGTTCGCCCGACAAGTAGTGAAGACACGATAATAGAGTTTTTTATAGATATGGTTGTTACCGTCTATAGAAACACGTTGCTTAGTTCGGCAGTTATTATGTAGACAGCGCTGAATATTCTTTCACGCTCTGTCTTAATAATTTCTGGTTGATAGCAAGGTAGTTATGTTTGGTTGAATGTATCTCTTCTCCAGCAGGGGCGTACCGACGATCCTGTAGAAAGGTGAAATACGTATCTGCGTCTCTGGAGAGGAGATACATTCACAAATATATAACTTGTATTGTGTTCTTCACACCCCATTTTTAATAATATTTTATATTATTAAAAATACTTTTGTATTATACTTCTGTTGAAGGTTGAGCTCGAAATTATTCTCCTCTTGAGATTCTGCTTTCTACGGCGTGAGCATAACTATAGTCATCATATTTAGCTTTCATTCTTGTATAGACTTTTAATGGCCGACGCATTTTAGCGGCCAAAAATTGAATAAAAGCGTGCAAATTTTGTATTGCTACCATTGCTACAATAAATTATTCACTACCATCCCCTTCAAATTACTCTCCTTTCGTATGAATACACCGATACTGGCGACTTGTCCGTGTCTGGAAGCAGTGCTGGAGGTCTTCGCGTGTTAACGTGTTCCACATTGCCTGTGAGTCGGTGTGTATCTTCTGAATCGTTTTAAAACGGCGCCCCTTGAGGTTTAGTTTGAAATTCCGAAACAGAAAGAGGCACAAAGGACTAGATCTGGGAAGTACGGAGGGTGGGGTAGTATTGCCGTCTTCGTTGAAGCTAAAAATTGACGCACAATAAGTGGTGCAACATCCACGAATTGTCGCTCCACATGGCAGGCCGCTTGCGTCGAATGTTTCTTCTTAACTGCCGAAGAACATCGCTATAAAATACTGTATATTTACTGCCATCTGGATCGTTGTTAATGGACTACCCGTATTGTTTCGTTTTTCGTATCAGCATAGCTGGTCGAACGAAAGGTCGCCTTTTTCGGCAAAGTCTCTTTCGTCCGTCAGATGTCACTTATTAAATAAGTGCCACCTTATAGAATGAAATTTGCTTTATCTTGTAGGCGATTTCAGCTTAATGTTATATACAGGTACAGATCTATTCATAAATATTTATATCATTTGTATACATTGCTTCACTAGCTTGACTGACGACGCCTATAGATGGCAGAAACACGTGTCTTTAGCAGAAGTAAATGCTGAAACTACGAGGTGTATTGTCCAAGTGTACAGTTACAGATATGTATATTAATTACATGTCTGTTTCAATTGTAACGTTCATTAACTGTTTACCTGGTGGAAGAAATTTATTGTGCACGATGTCATCAGCGTCAATGCAGCAAGTCAACATTGACTTTAATGTTGCTTCGAACTTTCCATCTTTTCTTCGGTCGTGATGAAGATGGCGTCTTCCACTGCTATGATTGCTGCTTTGTTTCGGGATCATACTCGTATATATACTGTTTCTTTCAGCAGTGTGCACACATGAACATAGTGCCGTTTTTGTTTAGTGCTGAATAACCTTAGCACAAACTTCGCAGCAATACGCCGCACAAAATACGCCGTACGACAAGCCGACAATGTTACAAATGTAATGGATTCTTCTTCTTCGTTCTTACAGTACAATATCGGAAGAAAACTAGTTTCTGTCTGATTTATAGGCTCACATTTAGTCTTTTCTACAAAAAAATGTTTTGTTTCAATCCCAATTGAACAATCAATATCTCACGCGGTTAAATACATGTCAAACATCCAATCAGCAAACGGAGACCTCATTTCCGGTAGATTTTGCAATTGAAGTTTTGAGTGCTTTAAAATAAAATTTTTCTCGTTTTTCAGATTTTGATGCCATTGCAAACGCCATCAAGATTTTACAAAATTCTAATAACGCCGACATTGAAACCGTTGATTCATTTGCAATGTAGGGATATTTTCAAAGAAAAATATTTAAACCTATCATTGTTTGAATTTTATAAGAGTTATACACCCACATAGTTTGATCAGTTGCAAAAAAATTCTCGTGACATTTGTCCGCTTTCGGAACCAGATATTGGGCCCGCTACATATTAATTTGGTAGAGAATTGATGGAAATCGCGGGCCATACTTTAGTGACCCCTGATCCAGTGAATAAATAAATTAATTTACTAAATAAAACACTTGGTATATTTGTTTCACAAAATGTATTTAAAATATCTCTGACATATGTTTCGACTTATACAGTCATTCTCAAAGAGTCATGTAAACTAAGTGAAAAGAATACTCCTACCAATATTTATTGGTTATTTTTTAAAAGGTTTATTACAGCATCTATTGTGGGGGTATTTGAAAAATCCAACTGTGTGTTTGTGACCTGTCTGTTGAGATTTATGGCTTTTTTTATTTCTAAAATTTCTAAGAAGTCAAGCCTTTTACCCTTGTTACAAGAGTGTAAAAGTTTGAAATTATTAGCATTAAACAGATGAGAATTTTGAATACAGTGTTCCGCGAATCCCGTGATCATATTGCCATGTAGAATAGAACTTCTATGCTCCTTGATACGTTCTTTTATAGAGCGTCCTGATTGGCCAATGTATACCGCGTCACAATCACTGCAAGTTAATTCATACACCCCTGACTTATCACGCAATTCTGTTTTTCCTTTATTGTTAACTAGAATATTTCCTAAATTGCATTTATTTACTAGGATGACATTTACCTAATTTATTTAGTTTATTAGAAACTTTATTGCTAACCCCAGGTATATAGTTTAGGGTTTGAAACACTTTGTTAGTTTTTATGTATGTATGTCCGGAGTAAAAATTATTCATAAGGAAAGCTCGTTGTTTTCTGTAAATCATTTTGTCTAAGAATTCTGTTTTGTACCCGTTATTTCTAGCTATAGTTTTTATGGTATACTTATTTTTCAAAGTTCTTATATTTAGAGGGAAATTAATCAGTCTGTGTATGAAACTGTGGAAAGCTGTCATTTTTATATTCCACGATTGGTTGGAATTTGCCGGAATTACTGTATCTGTTGTAGTGGGTTTTCTAAAGATATCAAATTCAAATCGTTTATCAACTCTTGTTAATTTTAAGTCTAAAAAGTTAATCGTCTACCTCTTTTTCTATTGTGAATTGTATTTTTTTATTCCGAGAATTTAAATAGTTAAGAAATTGGTCCAGCTGTCTGTCAGTGCCCGACCACAAGCACAAAATATCGTCTACATATCTGCTCCAAAAGGAAATGTATTTTAATAAAGGACTGCGGTTGCAATTATGAATGTGTTTATCTTCAAAATCTGTTAGATAAATTTCAGCGAGTAACGGGCTAAGAGGGCTACCCATCGGTAAACCGTTGGAAATAACGGGTACAAAACAGAATTCTTAGACAAAATGATTTACAGAAAACAACGCGCTTTCCTTATGAATAATTTTTACTCCGGACATACATACATAAAAACTAACAAAGTGTTTCAAACCCTAAACTATATACCTGGGGTTAGCAATAAAGTTTCTAATAAACTAAATAAATTAGGTTTAAATGTCATCCTAGTAAATAAATGCAATTTAGGAAATATTCTAGTTAACAATAAAGGAAAAACAGAATTGCGTGATAAGTCAGGGGTGTATGAATTAACTTGCAGTGATTGTGACGCGGTATACATTGGCCAATCAGGACGCTCTATAAAAGAACGTATCAAAGAGCATAGAAGTTCTATTCTACATGGCAATATGATCACGGGATTCGCGGAACACTGTATTCAAAATTCTCATCTGTTTAATGCTAATAATTTCAAACTTTTACACTCTTGTAACAAGGGTAATAAAAGGCTTGACTTCTTAGAAATTTTAGACATAAAAAAAGCCATAAATCTCAACAGACAGGTCACAAACACACAGTTGGATTTTTCAAATACCCCACAATAGATGCTGTAATAAACCTTTTAAAAAATAACCAATAAATATTGGTAGGAGTATTCTTTTCACTTAGTTTACATGACTCTTTCAGAATGACTGTATAAATCGAAACATATGTCAGAGATATTTTAAATACATTTTGTGAAACAAATATAGCAAGTGTTTTATTTAGTAAATTATTAATCATGTTTCACCAAGAGCCAACCATGAATTCCATACATTATAATAAATAAATTATATTAAATTATTTTTATTAGTTTTCATTAAAAAATAAAATAAAAATTTCTACCATAAAATAAATCCATGTTATCCATGGGAGTTGATAATATACCAAAAGATTTGAACTATAGTCTTATTTAAATAAAGTACGATTTCTGAAATGCAAACCGTTTTTTTTTTATTCCATAATTTACTAATTGTATTAGATTATTCTTCAATATAGTTTACTCAGTAGTATTTATCTAGAAACTGCTCTTCTCTGTACATATTTGAAAATAACAACATAAAACTTGTCTTAAGACGACTTTAATAAAAATAACTGACTGACATGTTTAATTACGATTATTTACTAATAGATAAGTTAAGTAGAATCAACGAAATTTAATTTAAACAAGCTTCACTTTACATTAAAAGAACAGATGCTGTCACGAACTTTGAAAGATTATACGCCGGTAACAACGCAGTGCTTTTCCGAAAATCTTAGACTTTGTTGTCGTTTTTGTTAAATGGAATTTTGAACAGGCACCTAATCCTTCGCATACCAAGTTTGTGTTGAACGGTTTCAACGAAATATTAAATTCTTGACGTACATATCTGCAAATATACAGCATGTAAAACAAGCCGAAAATTTGACTACGTTATTTAGGTCAGGCTTAACGCTATATAAGTATATTGAAAGCTGATGTAATACGGTTCACATACTAGTTTTGAATATATCACATATTTGTTGTTTTGTTACAAAAACTTCTTTTTCCATTAGCATTAATTGTGCCATTACAAAATATATCTTTTGTAAATGGAAAAGTAATGGACATTTTCAAAAACTAACGTACAGAGTTAGAACAATAACTTTTAAATTAACAATCTTATCATATTCGTTTCGGCTTTTATAGTATTAATTACATTACTAAGTAGTAATTTACATGTATCTGATAACAAGTAAGAAGTTAAATATAAAATATGTCTTTTTTGCAATTTATTTATTTCGTTTGAAAAGCGATATAAATAGAAGGAAGAATTAACAAATACATCAAAGGTAAAATAGGATACAAATCAAAAGACAGAACAAACTAGATACAAAATAATGTATATAGACATTGTGTAATTACACCTATTAGTCAATAAACTGAAACAGTCATCAATATTAGATGCACGAACATATAGAGGAGCTTGTGCGGACTCGGACCATTTTATGGTGAGAGCGATGGTAAAATTGAAAATAAAAGCAAGAATGACAATGAAAAAGAGGGAAAAATAACGGGAGAACGAGGGAAAATACAGAGAAGAAATAGAGAGGCAGTTGAGAAAAGAGAGTAAAGAGTAGATTTAGAAGCAAGATGGAATACTATTAAGGAATGTATCAATAGAGATAGAGCAACAGAAAAATAAGTCGGAAGAAAAGGAAAGAATAAACGGAACGAATGGTATAATGATCTCTGTCAGAAAAGGTTAGTAGCGAAAGTGGAAACAAGAAACAAATGGTTAAGATTAGGAAGAAATGAAGATAGAGGAGAATATGAAAAAATGAAGAAAAAACTTTACGAAAATGTAAGAGGGAGTGGATGGAAAATAAGATGAAAAACATCGAGGAAGAAAGTCAAAAGAATACCAAGCGATACCATCAAAAAATTAACGAGCATAACAGACTATATAAACATAAAGTGAGTGGCATAAGGGACAGGGAATGCAAAGTAGTTAAAAGTGAGGAACAATATAAAGAAGTACGGGTAAATCATTTCAAAGACCTACTTAGCGATAACCAACACTATGAAAAACCACTTGAGGAGGATGTAGTGTAAGTACATGAACCAACATCACAAGAAGTGAAAGAACTTATAAAAGCTAGTCGAAACGGAAAAAGTATTCGGAAAAGATGGTATAAATAATGAAGGAATGATACCTATGGATTGAAGAAACGATGCCAATGGACTGGAAATCAGGACAAATAGTGACACTGCGCAATAAAGGAGATCAAAAAAACTGCAAAAAGTACAGACGAATCACGCTTTTAATCACCACATGCAATATCCTATCATTCATAATACAGAGAAGATTAGCAAGTATAACGAAAAATCACATGGGACAGTATCAATATGGTTTCAGAAGCGGAAAATCGACTACGGCTGCGGTGCATAACATAATGCAAATATTGGAAAGAGCATATGAATATGATGTCGTGGTCATACCCAAAAGAAGAAAGATAATGGTCGAAATACTACAAGAAACAATTAAAGAAGGGGAGAAATTAGGTCTGAAATTCAATGAAACAAAAACCAAGTTGATGGGAGTCAACTTCAAGAACCCTTGAAGTTACCATCGCAACAAGAAGATCCTCAAGAAAAGGTGAAAGTAATGTCACCGAAACGTCAGGAAGAAAGTTGTCCTTCTCAGGACCAAATCATCCAAAAGCGGCGAAATACCCCGAAGAACAATGCTTCATATATATACAGGATATTCCACGAGAGCCGTTCGTTAGAAGTTTTCGTGGTTAGAAAAAACTTAGAATTCTGAAATTTTGGGTTCCAGGGTTATTGAAGATTCTCTTTCATTTTAAAATATTTTCAAGATCATACTACTTCCGGTTATATCGGAAGTCTCCCATTAACTTCCTTATTTTAAATGGAACACCCGGTATATTATTTTATTTTTGGATTCTTGAGAAAATTTCATAGTGGGTTTTCATTAGGTTTCCCTATACTTATTTTCAATTTTTTCATAAATATCTTGAATTTTTTTTTAAATTTTGACAGATGTAGCCCTGTTTTGAGCAATGCGCCCTTTAACCAATTTCCATTGGTGGAAAGCGCATCTGGGGTAGACGGAAGCACAGGAATGATACTTTCGAATGCCATATTGACAACTGATTTATCACATACAGGGTATCCAAAATTTAATGACCAATTACATCATTTTAAAAGTTGAAAAGGTTCGATTTTTCAAATAGGACACCCTGTATTTTATTGGATGGTCGGATGCAGAATTTGATTCTGCATCGACTTGCTATAACATTCCCTATACCTATTTCCAGTGGTTTTCTTGTTAATCCATATTTTTATTAAGATGTAATCAAACTCCAAAAGTTCTACCTAGTAAGCCTTGATTTTGACAGGGATTGAAACAATGTTGATTTAATGTCAAAGCAGTAATCGTACAGATTCGTGAGGTATCTACTTACAGTTCTAGGGATTTTGTTAACTTGCTTAAGTACAGTTTATAATGGAGAATGTTGAAGAATATTCCAATAATGATTTATTAAATTTGTTTTACACGCACGGTGAATGTGGACGAATTGTTCGACGAACATGCAGACTATTTGATGAACGATATCCGGACCTACCAACAATGACTTCCGGAAAATTCGCAAGAATAGAAGCTCGCTTTATAGCAACTGGAAACGTAAGAGCAACTCAAAATAACCTAAAGCCCGTAACTGATAATGAAGATAACGTGGTGAATGTGTTGGCGTTTTTTCAAGCTTATCCGCGGAGTTCAATTTCGACGGCAGCGCTGGATTTGGGTATTTCAAAAACATCAATCCACAGAATATTAAAAAAACATGGAATGCATCCTTTTTGTGAGATAACTGTTCAAGGAA
Source organism: Melolontha melolontha (assembly GCA_935421215.2). NCBI lineage: Eukaryota > Metazoa > Arthropoda > Insecta > Coleoptera > Scarabaeidae > Melolontha > Melolontha melolontha. The sequence goes on along the minus strand of OW285243.1, from coordinate 74,811,571 downwards.
TACGTCTTGGTGATGAGGCAAGACGTGTCAACTTTTGCGAATTTATGATTTTGAAAATGACCGGAAGATCCGAGATTTCTTCATCAGATTATGTGGACTGATGAATCGAAATTCAGCAGGCAAGGAATTACAAATCGCCGAAATACTCACTACTGGGCACAAGATAATCCACATGTTATTAGGGAACATAATCACCAAGACCGCTTTAGTTTCAATGTTTTTTGTTTAATTATGGACAACAGAGAGGCTTATCAAGTGTACGATGAAAATTTAAATGCGGCTAGATATCTGGAGATACTGAGGGGGTTTGTTAGTGATTTTCTAAACGCCCTACCTCCACGTGATAGAGCAAACAGTTGGTATCAGCTTGATGGTGCTCCAGCACATTCAACTATAGCTGTACACCGGCAATTGTCAATGATGTTCGAGGATCGGTGGATTCGCCCACGGGGACCTTGGAACTGGCCACCCAGATTACCCGATTTGACCCCCTTGGATTTTTACCTCTGGGGTCGTATAAAAGAACTAATGTACTCTAGGCCGGTACAAACTAGGGAGGAATTATTGAACCGTGTTCACCATGCGTTCACTAATATAAGTCCAGACGAACTTCGGAGATCTGTTTCGCGAGGAGTATATGAGTTATTCAGTGTTTGAACCAAAATGGAGGTCATATAGAACAATTATTGTAATTTTATATTCTCTTATTATTTTTTGTCATTATGTTCCAATTTTTTGTTTTTATTTTATATTTCGTTCTAAATGTTATGTACTAATGTCATGTTCTAATTAAAGTAATTTTTTTACCGTTTCATTGATGTTTATTTGGCTACGAAAGGCAAGCGATGTTTCGGTTTCTGCCAAAAAAACACATTAAAATAAAAAATATGGATTAACAAGAAAACCACTGGAAAAAGGTATAGGGAATGTTATAGCAAATCGATGCAGAATCAAATTCTGCATCCGACCATCAATAAAATACAGGGTGTCCCATTTGAAAAAACGAACTTTTTCAACTTTTAAAATGATGTAATTGGTCATTAAATTTTGGATACCCTGTATGCGATAAATCAGTTGTCAATATGGCATTCGAAAGTATCATTCCTGTGCTTCCATCTACCCCAGATGCGCTTTCCACCAATCGAAATTGGTTAAAGGGCGCAATGCTCAAAACAGGGCTACATCTGTCAAAATTTTCAAAAAAGTCAAGGTATCTAAGAAAAAATTGAAAATAAGTATAGGGAAACCTGATGAAAACCCACTATGAAATTTTCTCAGGAATCCAAAAATGAAATAATATACCTGGTGTTCCATTTAAAATAAGGAAGTTAATGGCGACTTCCGGTATAACCGGAAGTAGTATGATCTTGAAAATATTTTAAAATGAAAGAGAATCTTGAATAACCCTGGAACCCAAAATTTCAGAATTCTAAGTTTTCTCTAACCACGAAAACTTCTAACGAACGGCTCTCGTGGAATAACCTGTATATGAGTGTTTAGATAATTTCGCCGTTCATTAAATATATCAACAGATATCAATTGATACATATATATATGTAGACAAGGAGTCTTTGCCGTTAAAACAAGTATGAAAAACAATTGTTGTTGGGGAATCCGGCAATCAAAAAACCATTAATTAGTGAATGTTCTTTATTTTTTTCTTCTTTATTTTTATTTGATTACCGGATTCCCCTACAACAATTGTTTTTCATATATATATATATATATATATATATATATATATATATGGTAAACTTAATAAGTCGGCGATTAAAGGCGATTTGAAATATATAGGCCAAACTAAACGACCTATAATAACACGCTTTAAAGAACACATAGCACATATCAAATACAATAGACCGGATAAATCAAATGTCGCAAATCACGCTTTGAGCACACTACACAATGTACCGATGACAGGTTTGAAATTGATAAAAGGAATTAATAAACCCCATGAACTTGATGCTTACGAAAGTATATTTATCGCGAAAAATAAACATACCTCCTTGAATAGCGATAAATCTCCAATACCGTTCAGCTGTCTTTTCACATTTTTATAAGTGGGTGGGGGATGTAACATCAGAAATATAGACATGTGGGAATCCATACACGTGAAATAATGCAATTACCTCCTAAACAATGGTTGTTAAATGAAGCACTTTTGTGGAACAGATGTACCGGGTGTTTTGTTTATTAAATTATTTATCATGTTTCACCCAGAGCCTACCGTGAATTCTATACATTATTTTATATTGCTTAACTCCTTAACATGCCACCTATTTATAATGAACTTTTAAATTAAATACCTACAATATCCAATTATTCAATGACCCTTTTCACGTGAAGTGATTCTAATTTAATATGCAAAAATTACCTCCTTAACATACCCAGAGACTACCGTGAATTCTATTCTCATTTAATATAATACAACAAGCCGGATGTCTGGTTTTTCACATGTTAACGCCCCGTCTTAATTTTGTCTTTCTCAGAATTTGCAACGAGAGTTCGGCCTTTAATATATATATACGACTGTTTAACCATTTGTTAATGGAAATTTTTTTTTTTTTTTTTAAACTCCTACCCAATATAGATTTTGTCACTACCTGCGTACTGGAAATAACACGTTTAAATAATAACTATTAATTTGTACATTGCACAAGATATGCTCACACAGTTATATATACTAGTGTTATGTGGAAATATAAGGTGTTTCATTTAGTTTATTAGTAGGTCACCGTAGCTTTAAAATCGTTTTTAGTAGGCGCCTTCTTGAGAGAAGAATTTTTGCCGTCCCTTTGTTCGATATTTTAACACATGTTTTTAAAAACCTTTTCTAATAGACAAGTGTTTTGTCTCGTAGTTTGAGATGTGCATGGTAAATTTAGTCTTTACAGGGTTGCAGTGTATAGTAGTTGTGCGGAAGCGTTTATCTTACTTTATTGTGCCCCGTGTGACTTTAATTAGTAGTTTTTTACCTACTGATGATGACAACTTAGTTGTCGAAATACGTATTTAGGATACGACTAATAATTGTGGTAAGGGGTTATATACCTTTTTTAAATTATTATTTAACCACAGTCTCCATTGAAAGAATTTTCAAAGTATATATATTTAAAACAACTAAAAAATATAAATATAATATATATATATATTTATATTTTTTAATATATATATAGTATATAATATATATATATATTTATATTTTTTATATCCTTGACAAAGGCATCATTGCCGAAACATGTAGGGTTGTTTTAAATATATATACTTTGAAGTAATAAACCAGACCTTTAATCGCCGACTTATTAAGTTTACCATATCATACCAAGGTCACGAAAATATTATATATATATATATATATATATATATATATATATATATGTATATATAGAAGGCAATATTCGTATATGTGTGCGTTAGAGACTAAAAAACTACTGGACCAATTTACGCGCGGTTTTTTGCAAAACGATACGCGTTGTTCGGAGAAGGTTTAGAGCTATTGAAATCCTCGATTTGACCAGTAGAAAGAAAGCTAAGGTCCTAATAATGTAATATCAATAGAAGCAGTACTATTATTTAAATGTAGATGGCGCCACGTACCTCTCACATCGAAGTTCACATGGACAATTAAACGTTGCATGCTCCAATGTAAGAAAACCAAGGGACTTGTTTATATATATGCCAAATGGAATCACCAAAAACATTATATATCTAAGAGTATTGCAATTAACTTAACATTGAATACAACAATAATTACAATTTATGTAATCTAAAACACAAAAATAATAATTTACGAGTATATGTAGATATCTAATTTTAACTAAATACAATAGTTAATATCAATCTTTAAATTGTGTTAGTTTAATCTATTAGTATTCTCAAATCTGGCAGTAGCTACTATATTATAACGGCAATCATAAAATTTATTAAAAGCTAAATTTACGAGTGCATCTGAATATGAATTTAGAAGGTACCAGTAAAGATTTGAGACAAATTATAATGCATTATGTAATTATTCAGGTACAGGATCGCGGAAACTGAGTAACCTCAATAGACTTAAGTGGATAAGAAAAAGAGTTATGCTAATTTAATGTTAGGTATGCATTACTACATTATATATTGTGGAGTTGACATCTCAATTGAAATTGAAAATGATTATTTTTAATTTAGAAAATGAACGTAAAAGTCTTAAATTTTGATATATTTGATACATTTTCGTTTATTTACAAATATTTTTTGCAACCAGAAACATTTAAATACGATCGATAAAATTTCAGAATTAAGCACCGAAAAAGCTAAAACAAGTTTTACTAGCCAAAGTAAATAACACTGCAAATCGAAACATATTAGGTCTCTATATACACTCTTGACACGTTATAAATTTACAACTTTTTCTAGAGACGGTGTTATTTTACCCGAGAGATGAAAAATACATTGGGGAGCGTTGAAGCATTTGCAGTAAATCCTGCACGTTAATGTTAAACAGTACATTTTCTTTGTAACAAGCACTCTATGTTAATTAAACATTACAACGGCGTCAGATCTAGAATTGTATCTTCTTAATTACTAGCAAATTGCAACTTAATTATCACTGCCGTCACCAGAATATATTGCGTAAATACTATGATACAATTAAATACATTATTCACTAAATAAACCAAAAGAGTTCCTATTAAGATTTCCTTTTGAAATCGAGGAAAGTTTAAGAGACAATTGAAGACGAATTACAAGAACAGCCCATTTTGAATATTTTTATTTATTTGAGAATACCACTGGGAATAACAATAAATTATAAAGTAGACAGTGACGATGAAATAAATAGAAGAATGAATACAGAAAACGGGGTATACGATGTCTTGCAAACGAGGTTCATAAATTACAAGGAAAAAGCACCCAATACTACTGTATGGAGGAGAAAATTGGAAAATTAGATGTTGCTATTAATAATTTGAAAAATATTGCAAGTGACTTCGGATGTAGCCTTCGGCAAAAGTTTGACGCAGTTTTTAATAGAAATCCAAATTTAATAACATTGCGGCAATTGTGCATGGGGAAAATGCCTCAAAATCTAACTGCTAAATATGCTGAAATAAAAATATATTTCCAGTATGCACACGATCTAGAAAGGACGTTTTCTATTTACGAGGATGTATTTCGCTTAAAGAGAAGGAATTTCACAGAAGAGAACCTTGAGAAAGTATTGCTAGTTAATATTAACACTCCTTTACTCAACTTTAACTACAAATTGAACAAATAAAAATGTATTTCGTATTTTATAGTCACCACCAGTTTGTTTTCCAATTACATAAATAAAATTAAAACCTCTTTAAAAATACAAATTTTTAATAGTACACCCATGGGCCTCTCATGTCCGGTCCCTACTCAGTGACAGATCAACAACCAAGGGGAAACCCCAGTTCGACCATGTTGGGATTTCGGCCGAGTCGTAGCGCCGAAAAGGGACGATCGCACCGGATGATCCTCAGATAGAGCCTGAAAGGGCCAGTGATCCGTGCTAGTCACGGCAGCTTTCTGAACTGCACGTCGACCTGCACAAATCAAAATAACAGCCGTATTGGAGGCAAGGGTCTAAATGAGAAAACCTGTTCAACTCTGAGGAAGTGCAGGAGTTATGAACTTCTGTACTTCCCCAGAGTTGAACAGATGATTACAGAAACTATAGTTTTCCGAAAATCTGTGTGATGAACATGGTGGCTATAATTTCATAATTTAAATAATAAATTGCTAAGTTTTGAAATTGTTGTTTGTTATGTAAGGGGCTCTTGTATTAATGTATAACCTAATATGTCTCTACGTATTGATTAGTGCTGAGCATCCAGTTTTCAATTTACTCGGTTTATTGAATATATTGACAGCATCTATTTACTACGTTTTCAACATTGGGTTGAAGAGGGAATAATTAGTTACTCGATGTTTAGCTAATTCAATTACTATTAAAATTTGCGATAGATGCTTTGGAACAGATCTTGAAGGTTCATGTTTTTCTATATATTGGAATCTTTTGTTATAATTACTGCGTTCGCCCTTATTACATTTCACTAATAATGGATCTGGAAATGGTTAGTGATTATTTCTTATCAAATGCGAAGAGGACGCTTCTTTTTGATCCATCATAGTATGCGCGGATAGTTCAAGATACTCTCACTTTTTCTTCTTCTGTTTTGGGTTGGACGCCAGCACGACCAGGCTGCAGTGCCACTTTAGCACACTGCTCTTTGTACTATCCCCAATATATCTCTCAATTCCACTCTGTTAGTCTTGTGTCCTCGATAAAAACCACTATCCTCCTCAGGGGAAGTTTGAGTACACCCGTAGGATGCAATAGATTCTCTCAAAATGTTTTTGCCGGAGTCCCTTCAGTTCCTCACACGTGCATATTACATGAAGGCTAGTTTCCTCCTATTTTTCACAACTCCTACACCAGGGCTCGCAAAACAAGCCCATGCTGTACATATGCTTCCTTAAAGGATAATGTCCGGTTATTAAGCCGGTAATTATTTTAATTTCTTTTTTGTTACTACGAATTAGGTTGGCTGAAAACCTTCCATCCAGCTCCCTCAGTAGTGTTTTAGTATGGAGTTGACCTTCCGTTAACTCCTATTTCTTTTTATGTTCTCTTTCTAGCCATGACCACATCTCCCTTTTAGCGGAATCCTTAGCGACTGCACATACAGGTTCTGACCCTATGAAGTTCCTATTAGTACCTTCATGTCCTGGCATCCATATCAGCGACACAGTGTTGTCTTGTGCCAGTTTATTGAGGACCTGTTTGCAATATTTCACTAGTTTGGACCTGGTAGATGGATTTCTGTTTGCGCAGCCGGCTTCACGAATTTCCTCGGCGCAGGCTGCGACTGCAAACAATTCAGCCTGGAAAACCGTCGTATGTTTTCCCAGACATATCGATATCTTCCTTCCAGGGCACATTTCGCATATGCCTGCACCTGTTCCCTGATTGGATTGTGATCCATCCGTGTACCAGGTGCCGGCACCACAATCGCTTGAGCGACTTTTTGCCTATTCCCTGGTCGGTATAAATATATTCAGCTTAGCTGTAAACATAATCTTGGATGCCATACTGTCCGCCGGCATTTGAAATATCGGCTCTTCATAAAACTTCTTAATTTTTTTTATTGCAAGGGAATAGTGTAGCATTTTTCTATGTTTAAACTCATTGCCGATTAATAATTCGAAACTAACAAAAGCACATTTTCAAGGGACCTTTATACAATCCGTCAGTGTTTCGTGTCTATAATTTTTATAGGAATAGTGCTTTCCTATCCCACTGCAAAAACAAACATTGAAAGGAGAGATGGATGGACTCCCTAGTGGGTGATAGGGAAAGCAGTTCATTAGGAACCAGTTGCTCAAATTCAAAGGAGATCTACTAAGTAGCGATAGAAATTTAGATAGTTTGTTACAAGTTTAATAAGCATATGCATAATATGAGTTTACCAGAACAAACCATATGTATATTCTGCCCAATAAAAGAGAAAATCACGATCTACATATTATGTTGTGAGGGCATGATAAAAAAGTGATTTCTGTTAATGAGAAGTGAATATCTAAATATCTCTAATTAAAACAATAAAGTTAATACTTTATTGTTACACTCCAACTAACCAGGAGGACCACAATTGAACTAGAAAGGTAGCAATGGAATCAGCTCTATGGCCACCCCAAGCACTCTAATTTTTTGAATACCTTAAATGGCTTGATGAATACAATTACAATTAAATGTAATGAAATAACACCAAATGTATAGCAGAATATTTTTGACAACAAGAAACGTCGCATTGCATTATGCATTCAACAGAATGGTGACCATTTTGAACACTTATAAATTACAATAATTAAAATTTCTACAAATTAGTTATTTACATTGCTTGTTTGATTAATATTACATATTTAAAGTTTTCTGATTAAATAAATTAATTATCTAATTGTACTTGTTACTAATTTCACCATATTTCTCGACGAAAAATTTTGACAGTGATAGGTAAATAATCCTCATACCATTTAATCTATACCCGCATTTTCAGAATGCAGAACATCATAATTTATAGGAGAAATCCATGGGCAACTAGATGTAATTCTTTTTGAAACACGTTGTATATAAGTACAGTACATCGGCGTAAAATGAAGTACCTCATACCAAATTTATTTCAACAAGATTCTTATCCATCCATGTACATAAAAAATTATCTCTAAGTTAATAAATACGATCAAATTTTGTATTCACACCTCGTTATTTCTTGGCATAGTTGGATAATGTTTCAAAGTACTGCATACTTTTTGCTCCCTAAACAAGTTACCGAGCTCGATTGAACTTCACATTTCTTGCATAATGTAGTAATAGCCTTTTCACGGTCGTATCGTATAACAGTTTCAAGTGAGCGACGAATTCAAGTGCGCTTTTGAATGAGGCGTGTCGGTAATTTTCGAAATAGGCATACCCCTACCTATATTTATCGAGTATAAAAGAAACACGTTACAAGGGGTTGTCACATTTCAGTCAAACGCGATTTGAAATCACATACATACAATGTTCTTCAAAGTAAGTACATTGAATTATTCATTTTATAATTGATATAAATTATTTATATATATATATATATGTTTCTCTTTAGTTAATTGTCCTGGTAGCTGTAGTAGCTGTAGCTAAAGCTGGCGTAATTGGTTCACCTTTAGCTTCAGCGTATTCATATTCAGCTCCAGTAGCAGCACCTTTAGCATATTCAGCTCCAATCGCAAGAGTAGCCGCTCCATTAGCTTATCATGCACCTGCACCACTCGCGTATGCTGCACCAATCGCCAAAGTAGCTGCACCACTTACCGTAGCCAAGACCGTTGTTCAAGAGGAATACGATCCCCATCCTCAATATTCTTTTGCATACGACATTCAAGATGGACTTACTGGAGATAACAAACAACAACAAGAAAGCCGTGACGGTGATGTCGTTCAGGGATCTTACTCTCTTGTAGAACCCGACGGTACCAGACGTGTAGTGCAATATCAAGCTGACCCAGTAAATGGATTCAATGCTGTAGTTAGCAAAGAACCTCTTGCCGTTAAAGTGGCTGCTCCAGTCGTTGCCAAAGCTATCGCTCCAGTTGCCTACGCTGCACCTGTTGCCAAATATGCGACTCCTTTGGCTTATAGCGCACCCATTGCTAAATATGCCGCTCCTTTGGCTTACAGTGCACCCATTGCTAAAGTAGCAGCTCCTTTTGCTTACTCATCGCCGTATGCTAAGATTTATTAAAGAACTGAATGGAACATTAAAACATGGCACTTATTTATTATTTAGAATGTAAGAGATACTCGTAATAAATTGTTACCATTATGTGTTTTGCATATTACTTGCTAAAGTCTAACGTGATGGAACGTACCTTAGTAATAAAAGTAGCGTTACTTTAGAAAACTTAAGGGTACATTTTAAATTCGGCATTTATTATATAAAATATATACATTGAATGCCTTTTAAATAGGAATCCGTTGCAAAGAAGTGCAGCAAAGATAATTTTTTTGCGATCAGAAATTTCAAGTTCTGGTACTGAACTCAAGGGCTCTGCCTTATTTAATAATAATTATTATTATTATTATTATTATTTATTTCCTGATAATTACATGAAATGTCAAAAGGGTAAAAGAAAACGATACAGATATTAACGAATACAGCTTAAATACTATTATTTACATTAAATACTTGTTACATGTCACAAGTGAAGAAGTTTTATATTTTATATAAGGTTCTATCTATGAGATCCTGGTGTATTTGTATTGTAAACTTATTTGATGGTAATTCCTGGGCTCTTTGATGTAAATAATTATAAAACTTGGATTAGGATGGATTAGGATTATTGAGTTAAAGTTAATCTGTAATATGGAATTTGGAAACATGACTTTTCTCCAGTTGAGTAGCAATAGATATCTGATTATGATTCGAGGTTATGTTTGCTTTAGCAAAAAGTAAACAGCTGCATGTAAATACACATGGAATTGTTAATATTTTTAGTCCTATGAAGTTTGGTTTGCTATTTTTAAGGTTCTTCGTATCTGATAAACAGTTGTAATTAATCTTTCACATAGATAGCTTGCATTTGCATCACAATTTAAGCATTGGTCGATGTAGACACTTGTGTTTGGCATTTTGTCATTGTTTGAGTTACATGGTTTAATTCAAAATTCAATTTTTTGTTTTAATCCGTATTCAATTCTAAGTTGTTAGTTTTAAACAATTCTTCCGCTTCAGATATTACAAATGATTCCGCTGTTGTCAATTCCTCAGTAGTAGCAGGACTAAACAATATTGAGGTACTATCCGCAAACATTGTTTTACTCAATTGCGCATAAATCATTGACATATATCCGAAACAATATTGGTCCTCACTTGGAACCTTGTGGAACTCCATACTTGACTAATTGTTGTCTAGAAGAACTGCTTTGTATCATTACTACTTGTTTTCTTTCTGAAAAATATTACTGGAATCATTTTAAAGGCTGTCCCCGTGATACCTTAGTATTGTAATTTATATTGTAAGATCTCATGATGAACACAGTCAAAAGCCTTAGATAAATCCAGTAGTGTTCCAAACATTTTATGATGCATGTCGAAACCATTGATAACGCTATCAACGATTTCAGAGATAGCTTGGATTGTGAATTTACTTTTTAAATAACCATATTGTTGATTAAGGAAGAGAGAAGCGTTATTGAAGTAATCAAGCAATCTGGTCTTCAATAATTTCTCGTACAACTTCGACATAACAGGCAGAATTAGTATTGGCCTGTAAGATCCTGGACTGCTTCCATTCCCTTTTTATATATACAGGTACAACTATACAATAGAATGTTGCCAAAAATAATTCGATTGTAATCCTCAATAATTTTATACATACAACAATATTTAATAGAATTAAAAGGATATACCTTGGCAATAACCGTTCTACTTTCCTAATGCCATCAGAACTATAAGATTTGAACAAATGGTTTCGATTTGAACATATCTAAATAGGCTTTTGTTAATTTGGTAGTAGCTAGAGTTTTTAAAACATGTTCGGCTATATCAGTTGCCAATTCTGTTTTTATCACATCCGAATTTAATCTTTCCTGTACATTTGCATGACATTTACGACTTCAAAGAGATTTTTAGGAGCACCTAAAGATATTAGCCGCGGGCACATGTACTCGAGCAGAGAGCTCGGCGTATCCGATAGTAAGACAGTTGGTCGGGCCTCAAGATATACCACTATCCAAGGTGAGACCGGTACGTCTGTTCGACAGTCGCGATAATGAGGGCGGAGAACGGCCGATCACGCCGTATCACACTCCGGAGACAAAGGATCTTAAAAACAAATCTGTGCAGCTCTGGGAAAGTACAGAAGTTTTAGAATGTTTACAGAAATTATAATTTGCTGTAAATCAATCTGATGATCATGGCGGATATAGTTTAGTCATAATTTAAATAATAAAATTTTCAGTTTTTAAATTGTTGTTTATTATGTGTGGGGTCTTGTATTGACGTGTAACACAATATGCCTTTACTTATTTATCATGCTGAACAACAAGTGTTCAATTTACTCTATATTTATTGAACGTATTGGCAGCATCTATTCATTGATATGCTTTCAACATTGGGTAAAGAAGGAATAATAATTATACGATGTTTACGTAATTCAATTACTATTAAAATTTACGTTAGATGAAGAATAGGATTTGGAACATATTTTGCAGGTTCATATTTTTCTAAATATTGAAATCTCTTCTTATAATTACTGCATTCGCCCTTAACACGTTTCATTAATAATAAGTCTTGAAACGGTTGGCGATTATTTCCTATCGAATGCGAAGAGGACGCTTCTGTTTGATCCAACAAATACTTCAAGGTACTATCCCTTATAATTTTTTTAAAATTTTCTCCATTACATGGAAATACTATAGCATGGTATTATGGATATTTAAACTCATTGTCGATTAATAATTCGGGACTAGCCAAAGTCTATTTTAAAGGAACTTTCATCAAATATCTTGGACCAACGTTATGCAATCCGTTCGTGTTTCATCTGTCTATAACTTTTTTTGGGAATAGTGCTTTCCTATGGCATTGAAAAAATAAACATCGAAAACGTTATGGGCTGAAAACATCTCGGAGAAGTTGGAAAGACTCTCCAGGTGGGAAGTAGGGAAAACAGTTCATTAGGAATCAGTTGCCCAAGTTTAGAGAGGTACTGAGGGATAGAAATTTAGGTAGTTTGCTAAGATGATATTGGATTTACTAGCGGAGCATTGCAAGTTCAATAAGCATAGGGATAATATGAGCTTAACAGAACAAACAATTTGTATATTCTACCCAATAGGAGAGGAAACCACGATCGACGTATTAAGGTGAGGGCATGTAAGAAAGCGGTTTCTTGAATATCTCAAATTTTCTAAATCTAATTAAAACAAGAAAGTCAGAGAATGCACTCTACCTAACCAGGAAGGCCACAATTGAACTATAAATGTAGCAATAGAATCGGCTCTACGGCCATCCCAAGCAATCTAATTTAATTTGATACGAAATAAGTATTAACGCTATATAATACAGCAATCAGCTAACCCCTTCAGATTACATACTCCTTTGTTTATCAACAGTACTTGCATAAGTAGGGGAAGGTCATCTGGTATCGGACGCTTAAGCTTTTTTGCAGATTGTGAGTTCGATAATGACTCAACAAAACCAAACAATGCGCCATAGCAAACTTCAAAAGGTTATTCGAACACCCTTAGAAACAATTATCTTGTGAAAGTTGGTTTCTAATACTTATTGGGATTTGAAAAATACCTTACATTTTACTATCGCATAAAGTTGGAGGGTTGTACCGGACATGGTGTAAAATATAGGAAATAAATCATTATTAGTCGTAAAACAACTGTTTATTGCGCAAAATGAATAAAACAAAGTACATTAACGTGTGTTTAAGCCTGAAAGATTTGAATACACAAAACTTTACATATACCAGTTTCTAGCTTCTCGAATGGTCATTTTCTTCAAACGATCAACACCCTGCTTCATGTTCTGTTCTTCCCACTTAGGCTGTTTACCCATTTTGCCGGTAAAATTAAAAAAAAAAAACTTAAAAATAGAGTTTTATCGGTTTTAATTTTGTCCGATGCAACCCTCTAAACAACTCTTCGATACAACCCGACAAACATGTGATGCAATTTTCAGTATAAATCGTAATGCATTAAGCCGAACCAGATTTATTGCTCAAAACTTACTATATAATAATTCTTATTGTTACTAATACACGTAACATATCATTGTACTTATTTTCAAGGAAGGTATCACACTTCAAAGTTTATATCCGTGCACTCAAAACAACGCGAAAACAGAAAACGTGGAGTCGTTACTGAACACGGTGCCGTAGCGATCCAAGATAGTGTGAGCTAGTATGTCGTTTTGTCCTCAACACTGCAACGACAGTACAGGTGCTATCACAAGCAACAGTTGTCCGAAACACAGTTATCGTCGATACTAGACGCTGTCCGATACTAGAACATCTTCCCCTAGTGATACTTTTTTTGATAATTTTAACTAGATTCACGAAACTTTGTTGCTATAGATTTCTTAATAGCAACAAAGATAAGTGCTAATCTTGTTAAAATTATTGAAAAAAATAATCACCACGAATGTAATTTGGCGTGTTTATTTTGTAAACTATGTTGCAAAATGTTAAACAAGTATGTAAGTTATCTTTATTAGCCAATCGCAATAAGAAAAAAATTCAAATCGGCCAATAGCATCAAAATTACACGGACTACAAGGAATACACTGAAAATTCGGGAACCAGCAGTATAGTAGGTACCTGACTTATGATTTATACAAATTCGGCTAACTTCACATTTATGTGAATGAAAACCATGAAAGAATCTAGAAATGTCAAATAGTATCTTTACGGCGACAGTTAGAAGTTAGCGATACAATAGCAAAATGAATTTAGCAAGAGAACACTATCGTGCGATGATTTATTATGATTTTCGAGGTGGTTTAAGTCAACACGCACGTGTGCAGCGAATGAATTCTGCATTTAGTAGCGAAGCACTATCTAAATCTACAATATATCGCTGGATTCAAGGTTTCAAACTTGGACGTGATAGTCTCAGCGATGAATTGCGTGAAGGTCGACCATCAACAGCTGTTGTTACGCAAAATGTCGATGCCGTTCGTGAAATGATTAAGCTTGATCGATCCTTAGATATCCTTAGGCATTGGCATGACCACAATACAAACAAATTTACACGATCATTTAAATGCAAGAAACTGTGTGCGCCGTGGATACCACATAATCTGTCAGCAGACCAAAAAGAAGCTCGTGTGAAGTGGTTTAAAGAAACACTGAAACGCTTTCACTCAGGTTCATCAAAATTTGTGTATAACATCATCAGTGGCGATGAAACATGGATCCACTCATATGACCTTGAAAGAAAAAAGCAATCCGCTGTATGGGTGTTTAAAAGTGAAATAAAACCGACGAAAGTTGTTCAAGCGCGCAGTGTTTCTAAACAAATGCTTGCTTATTTTGTATCTAAGACCGGTCATCTGGCCACGATTACTTTACAGAATCGTGGAACTGTAATGTCAGAATGGTATACTACCATTTGATTGCCGCAAGTTATTCCAGAGTTGCGAAAAAGCAATTAGAACCGTCGTATCCTGCTTCACCATGACAATGCAAGTTCGCACAGCGCAAAACTAACACTCGACTATTTAACTGGCAACAACATTGAATTACTCAGCCATAGTCGATACAGCCCTAACCTATACCCCAATGACTTCTTTACGTTCCCCAAAATTAAAAATATTATGTGTGGACGAAGATTTTTATCACCTGAAGAAGCAATTGGGGCGTATGAATCACACATTTCAAACACACGATCTTCTGAGTGGGATAATTGCTTTACTAATCAGTTTATACCAATGGAAGAGTGTATAGAACTTAAGGGTGATTATTTCGGAAAACAATAAAGTATAGGATTATTTCAGTCTAGGACTGGAATTTCATCAAGTACTCCATTAGAACTATTATCGGGATAAAATAAAACAAATTTTAATGAGTTTCACTACTTTTTACTTTACAATGTTACGATCGTTTCGTTCACACAGAAACTTCGTCAGACATATAATTAACTTAAGGACATATCTTTAAATAAATAAACGGTAACAAACACATGTTCTGGATAGTTGAAGAAAGACTACTCATTTCTTAAACTATCCAAAGCATGTGTTTGTTACGGTATATCTATGTCATCATAAAATATAAACGTCATGTTTCAATATTGTCAAAATTTTACTATGCTACTTGCAATATAACCAAAGAGAGCATATACATAACCTACATGTCAAAATAATAATAATGAGTAAAGTGGGAACATTAATATTTCAAAAGTATTGTTTCTTTTCTAGTTCTGTATAAATATATTCTATCCAAGAAAACTATGCCGAAATTATTACTTTAATATTTGAACAAATTATTTTAAATGTTATTTATATCAGGAAAATATTCGATCAAAAATTTATTTAAAAAGAAATATTTCAAGTCAGATATCAATAGTGAAATGCATAGGTATTGAAAAGATATTTAGTGTTAAAAATGTTTGCATTATTAAGAATGACATACCTACCAAAATCATTTTCTTTCACTATATCTGGGTTAAGAAGATTGGGAATGTATTAATTTGATGAATAATTTAGATTTCTACTTAACTTATATATTGTTTATATTTTAAATAAATTTAAATATATTGGAAAAGAATGTAAAAGTTATGTTCGTAACTCTTTGAAAAAGAATTAAATCCTTTTGAAAGTTGTAAATATATGTTGTCAAATTACATTTATAAAATAAAAGAAACATTTATATAGTCTACATTTAATATTTTATTGTTTCTTAAGAAAATAATGGTATAATAATACAATCCAAATCCATATTATCCTTTATTAGATGAAAATAATATTTAACAAACACATGAGGATTTTCTGATAACTACATTTGATAATTTTGCAGGTTAGTACACTACCAATACAAAAAAAAAACTACACCACCAATAAGAAAAAAACAAACTTCATTCATATAAAACTTTGCCACGAGATCTTTATCATGTAATGTTTCGTTGAACCAGTGGCAGTAATTTCTTCCCTGCTTTATATTATGTGCATGCAAATGATACACATTGATGGTTTTTATGGCAGTATTAATGTAACCATATTAAACTTCTACAAAATATAAATATAAAAATATTTTGTCAAAATAAAATAGTTACCTGCTTATTAATGTTTAGTGAACTTTTATAGAAGTAAACTTCCCTGTTTCATCCAAATAAAACCTCAAAAATATTACTTGTATTATTTGCAATAGGTATGTTATTTTTAATGTGAATGGAGTATATATTACAAAAATGAATGAAAACTAGTCAGTTTTTGATTCTGATTCAAAACTTGAGTCATTTACATTATTATTGGAGCAATCTCTGCCCTATCAAGAAATTGCTCCCGCTCATGCAATTTTTTAATAAATTTTCCGTATGCCTAGCAAAATTATACCAAGTAATTTCATCACACTGTTGCAAAGCTTCATTCCACATTTCTTTAACTGATTCATCTGAATAACCATTTCTTCCAATATTTGAATTATAATAGTTTTTAACCTTAGTCCAAATCATTTCAATTGCGTTCAAGTCACAATGGTACAGAGGTAATCTTAAAACTTCATGTCCACTCTCACATTATTTCGCCTATAATAAATATCTTCTCTTCTTTATGATATTTTACTAATTGAATTAATTCATTCTTAGTCATTGCAGGTGAATAGCTTCTATCTTTTTTTCTCAACCATTCCATAATTTCTGTTTTTTTGACGAGGTATTTGGTTGTTTATTTTGACTAGCACTATGATAAGGAGCATTATCTATTATTATAAGTGTTGGTACCTCAAGATTTGGTATAAACTGATCATTTACCCATTGCTTAAAAGAGTCACCATTCATTTCTCCATGGTAATCACCAGTGATTGTTTTTGATGGAAAAATCAGACTAACTCCTTTAATGAAGCCATTTTCTGTGCCAATATGTATAATAATAAACCGTTTACCATCATAGTCTTTGGGTTTCCTAACACTTTTTATATTATCATTTTGCCAGCATTTCATTCTATTCTCTTTCGAAAAGATTCAAATTTCATCAAGGAACATAACCTGACGTAAAGTTGAATTTAAGTTATTCATATATTCCCTTAAAAATACATTTCTCATTCAGACTATATTTAATTTCTCTGTGAGCGCTCTCCTGTTACACTCTTTCTTATATTTGAAACCAATATCTTTAAGCAATATTGCCAAAGTAGTTGTACATGTATGAACAAATTCTTTCATAGCCAAAACTGCTTAAATTTTTTAAGGTAAGATGTTTTTCTGAAAAATTTTAACATGTAATAAATATTTACAATATATTAAAAACATACTTTCTTTATACATGTCATAAACAGTATTTCGAACTTCCATTTTAGTTGCTTCTGCTAAGTCCTTAGTTTTTGGCTTCTTACAAGACCTTTTTTTGCTAGGAGACGATAAGACTGGATTCTGAATGTTACGATGTTTAATAGTGTAGACCGTTCTACTAGAAATATTAAGGGCTTCTGCTACCCTTCTAAAATAAAACTTATTTCATAATACCGCCTTATCTAACTGATTATGTGAATTACCTCATGAACGCGGTCGATGGACATAAATGGTCCACCATTCTCCTTTACCCGTTAATAGGCTGTAAGATTTAATACAAGCTGTTTCGCTTGAGAACCAAGAGATTTACTTGGCATCTAAGAAATATTCTGTAAAATAAATAGGTTAGAAATGTCAAAGTAATAATCAAACAATTTCGTACTTATTGCCATTAATTGATATTACTATTTGTTATCAGTATTGTTCTCAAAAAACCAGATTTTGTAATTTTTGATAAACTAAATATTCAAATTGGAAGAATGCTTAACCTAGAAGTCAGAATACCGGAAACAAAATCAATAAACAACAATATTGAAATAATTTGACAAGTCGAATATCATAAGACTATCTCCTAGACAACCTATCCTTTTTATTTAATATAATATTTCAAAGACGTACGTCTTAACTCAAAATGACAAACGTCTGTAGTATTGCAGCGCGTGTTCATGTGTGTTAGAAAGAGATAAAGTACAATTTGCGGTTCACACTTGGGCAGTACGAACTGAAAACTTATACTTTATGAACTGTATATGTCTGGAGAAGCTCCTGTGTGAGCGAAACGATCATAACTTTGTAAAGTAAAAAGTAGTGAAATTCATTAAAATTTGTTTAATTTTATCCCAAGAAGGATAGCAATAAAGCATTTCAATCTGTTAATATTATTATTTTATTTATGATTTTACCAAAATTTTCAGTGTACTCCTCGTATTTGCTATTAACAAATAGTCAGTGTAATTGGCTGACAGAACTGTTTAAAAATAATAACAAATATCGCACAATATTGTCCTCTGTCTCTGTGTGAAAGAAAAAAAACGATATTTTACATAATTTAAATAAATCTATAGTGTTTTCTAAATAAATTATATTAGATATAAAATAACGTAGTACAAGCCCTTGTTAATTTAGATGGTTTTATATTTAGTATATCGATTAATAAAAGCATAGAAAACAAGTACCTTATACCAAATTTATTTCAACAAGTTTCTTTTCCATCTTTGTACAAAACAAATATCTCTAAGTTAACAATTATGATTAAATTTTGTATTCAAGCTTTGCTATTTCAATTAATTATTGGTATAGTTGAATAATGTTTTAAAGTACTGGATACTTCTGGCTCCTTAAACAAGTTACCGAACGATTGAACTTCACATTTCTTACATAATGTTGTAATATCTTTTTCACGGTCGTATCCTATAACAGTGTCAAGTGAGCGACGAATTCAAGTGCGCTTTTGATTGAGGCGTGTCGGTAATTTTCGAAATAGGCATACCCCTACCTATCTCTATCGAGTATAAAAGAAACACGTTACAAGGGGTTGTCATATTTCAGTCATACACGATTTGAAATCACATACATACAATGTTCTTCAAAGTAAGTACATTCAATTGTTCATTTTATAATTGATATAAATTAATTATATATATGTTTCTCTTTAGCTAATTGTACTCGTAGCTGTAGTAGCTGTAGCTAAAGCTGGCGTAATTGGTTCACCTTTAGCTTCAGCGTATTCATATTCAGCTCCAGTAGCAGCACCTTTAGCATATTCAGCTCCAATCGCAAGAGTAGCCGCTCCATTAGCTTATCATGCACCTGCACCACTCGCGTATGCTGCACCAATCGCCAAAGTAGCTGCACCACTTACCGTAGCCAAGACCGTTGTTCAAGAGGAATACGATCCCCATCCTCAATATTCTTTTGCATACGACATTCAAGATGGACTTACTGGAGATAACAAACAACAACAAGAAAGCCGTGACGGTGATGTCGTTCAGGGATCTTACTCTCTTGTAGAACCCGACGGTTCCAGACGTGTAGTGCAATATCAAGCTGACCCAGTAAATGGATTCAATGCTGTAGTTAGCAAAGAACCTCTTGCCGTTAAAGTAGCTGCTCCAGTCGTTGCCAAAGCTATCGCTCCAGTTGCCTACGCTGCCCCGGTTGCTAAATATGCCGCTCCTTTGGCTTACAGCGCACCCATTGCTAAATATGCCGCTCCTTTGGCTTACAGCGCACCCATTGCTAAATATGCCGCTCCTTTGGCTTACAGTGCACCCATTGCTAAATATGCCGCTCCTTTGGGTTACTCATCGCCGTATGCTAAGATTTATTAATGAACTGAATGGAACACTAAAACATGGCACTTATTTATTATTTAGAATGTAAGAGATACTCGCAATAAATTGTTACCATTATGTGTTTTGCATATTACTTGCTAAAGTCTAAAGTGATGGAAGGTACCTTAGTAATAAAAGTAGCGTAACTTTAGAATACTTAAGGTTACATTTTAAGTTTGGCATTTATTATATAAAATATATATATTGAATGCCTTTCAAATAGGAATCCGTTACAAAGATGTGCAGTAAAGATCATTTTACTGATATCAGAAATTTCAGGTTCTGATACTGGACTCAAGGACTCTGTCTTATTTAATAATAATTATTATTATTATTTGTTTCCTGATAATTACATGGAATGTCAAAAAGAAAAAAGAAAACCATGAATAAATTAATGAATATAGCTTAAATACTATTATTTATATTAAATGCTTGTTATATGTCACAAGTAAAGAAGTTTTCGATTTTATATAAGGCTTTATGTAATGAGATCCTGTTTTATTTGTATGGTAAATTTATTTGATGGTAATTACTGGGTTTTTTTAGGTAAATGATTATAAAATTTTATGGCTTAGTATTTAGCAGATTGTTGAGTCATTGTTAACATGTGATATGGAATTGGGAAAGATGACTTTTTTCAAGTTGGGTAGCAATCGATATCTATTGTTTATGTTTGCTTTAGCAAAAAGTAAACAATTGGATGTAAATAGAGATGCAATTGTTAAAATTTTTAGTCTTATGAAGTATGGTTTGTAATGTTCTTTACTGGATGCACTAATTATTGCTCTTACGCATTTTTTTTAATTTTAAAATTTCTCTCTGTATGCCTGTGCAGCCCCAGAGTATTATCTGTTATTGACGACTGAGTAGAAAGTGGAGTAGTATATTAGTTTTGCTGTATCTATGTTTGTTATTTCTACGGTTCTTCGTGTTTGACAAACAGTTGTAATTAATCTTTCACATAGATAGCTTGCATTTGCATTCCAATTTAAGCATGAATCTATGCAGACACCCAGCATTTTGACATTGTTTGAGTTACATGATTTAGTTCAAAATTCAATTTTTTTTTATGTAGTATGCAAGCTCAGAAGCTTGGAAGACCATAAAATCGGCAAAAGCATCAAACAAACAAGGATTTAACTTGAGCAGCATAACAAAAAAAGTGTGGGTACATCACTTCAAAGACTTTCTGGAAGAAGAACGCGTTGAATATCTGGGAGAACAATACCAAATAGGTAATTTAACTTATATAGATCTTAAATTAAAACAAGTATAAGAATCCGTGAAAGATACAAAGAAAGATACACCCGGAATTTATAAAATATGGACCTGAAAAGATGCTAAGAATACTAAAGTCCTTATTTGAAAGATGCTTAAATGGCGAAGAAACACCGACTGAGTGGAGAACTTCCTATATATCGACCACCCATGAAAAAGCTTCAAAAGACGATCCCAAGAATTACCGGGATATAGCAGTCATTCCAACAATAGGAAGAATATATTCCCGGATTCTTAGAAACCTAATTGAAGAGGACACTGAAGATCAGCAACCGGAGGAACAAGCGGGATTCCGGGCTGGAAGATCTACGACGGACAAACTTGTTACTTTGAAAATAAAATAAGAAAAGCGAACTGAGCGAAATAGAGAAACGCATATAGCTTTCATTGATCTTGAAAAACCTTACGACAATGCCCCAGTATCAGAGTTATGGAAAACAATGGAAAAGCTCGACATTAGACCAACATTAATTAGGGCCGTCCAACAATATCACAAAGAAAATTATACTGCAATCAAAGTTGGAACATCATTAACGGAATCCTTTAACGCCACAAAGGGACTCAGACAGGGGTGTTGTCTGTCACTTACCTTATTTAAAATATATCTAGACCAATTCCTAAAAGGTTGGATACGCAAATATAAGAACAATGGCCTGCAAGTTGGTGATGATATCCTATGCACTCTCTTTTTCGCGGATGATCAGGTAGTAATCGCAGAAGACGAGCAGGATTTGTGTTATATGGTTAGAAAACTCAATGAAGAATATATATTATCGGGTCTTAAAATAAATCTGAGTAAATGTGAATACCTCATTGTAGGCAGTGATAAAAACGACAACCTACCTTTGGAAGACGAAACAAATAATAATGTCCACAAAGTTAAATATTAAGAGTAATTTTCAATAAGCAAGGAAACAGGAAAGACGAGATCCAAGAAAAAAAAAACAAACGGTATGAAAACTATTGGCGCACTCAATTCCATACTTTGGGAAAAAAACATTAGACGAGACACAAATCTTCGTATTTACAACTCAATTCTTAAGAGTATTTCGACATATGGTTTAGAAGTATTAGATTTGAGTAAAACTAATAGAAGGAAGCTGCTGGTCACAGAAATGGATTTTTTAAGAAGAAGCTGTCGAATATCGAGACTCAAAAGGATAATAAATATAGAAATAAGAAGGAGGATGAACATCGAGAGGGATATTATTGACGACATAGAGAAAAAACAATAGACTTGGTTCGGACACACAAAAAGAATGAATGATACCAGATGGCCAAAGAAAGTGTTAGAATGGATACCTCCAGAAAAGCGAAAGAGAGGAAGAGCAAGAAGAAGTTGGAGAGATGACATTAACGAAGCTATGGATGCAAGAAATTTAGAGGAAGACATGTGTTACGACAGAAGGATATGGAAACTGGGGACGGAGAGGCGGCAAAAGCCGTAGATAATCCGTATATATATATATATATATATATATATATATATATATATATATATATGTAATTTTAAGTTGTTCGTTTCAAACAATTCCTCGGCTTCTGATAGTATAAATGATTCCACTATTGTCAAGTCAATTCTTCAGTTGTAGGGGCACTATATAATAGGGCTATATCATCCGCAAACATTATTGTTTTACACATGTGAAAGCTTGCGCATAAATCATTGACATATATCAGAAACAGTTTTGATCCTAACTTGGAACCTTATGGAACTCTATTCTTGACTAATTGTTCTGTAAGAATTGCTTTGTATCATCACTACTTGTTTTCTTTCTGAAAGGTAGAACTGGAATAATTTTACAGACCGTCCCCTCATACTTATTATTGTAATTTTTGTAGTAAGATCTCATGACGAACATATTGAAAAGCCTTAGATAAATCCACTAGTGTTCCAGATATTTTTCGATACATGTCTAAACCATTTATGGCCCTATCAACTAGTTCACAGATAGCTTGGATTGTGAATTTATTTTTTTAAATAACCATATTGCTGATTACCGAAGAGAGAAGCATTATTGATGTAATAAAGCAATCTGGGCTTCAATAACTCCTCGTACACCTTTAACATAACAGGCAGAATATATATTGTCCTGTAATATCCTGGATCGCATTCATGTCCCTTTTTATATACAGGTGCAATTATACACTAGAATGTCGCCAAAAAATATTGTATTGTAATCCCCAATAATTTTTACACAACAATATTTAGTAGAATTAAAAGGAAATACCTTGGCAATAATCGTTCTACTTTCCTAATACCATCAGAACTATAATATTTGAACAAATCGTTTCGATTTGAACATACGTAGGCATTTGTTAATTTGGTAGTAGCTAGAATTGTTGAAGCATATTGGGCTATATCAGTTGCCAATTTTGTTTTTATCTCATCCGAATTTAATATTTCCTGTACATTTGCATGTCATTTACGACTCCAAAGAGATTTAGGTATTCCTCCTCTACAGGTGTAACTAAAATTATTAATAGTGGGTACGTTAACTAGAGCAGAGAGCTCGGAGTATCCGTTGGTAAGACAGTTGGTCGAGCTACAAGATATACCACCATTCTAGGGGAAACCGGTACGTCGGTACGGCTAGACGTCGGAGTCGGGGGTAGTGGGGGTGGAGGAAGTCCGATCACTCCATATGATGCTCCGGAGACAAAGGATTTTAATGATAAAATTGTTCAGCTCTGGGAAAGTGTAGAAGTTTATAGAATGTTTACGGAAGCTATAATTTTCTGGTAATCAATCTGATAAACATGATGGATGTAGTAATCTCAAAATTTAAATAATTAATTGTTAAGTTGTAAAATTGTTCTTGGTTATACGTGAGGCCTTGTATTAACGTATAACACAATATGTCTTTACCTATTTACGAGTGTTGAAACAGAGTTTTCAATTTATTGTACATTTATTGAATTTTCTGACAGCATCTATTCACTACTATGCGGAATAATTAATTACACGATGTTTACGTAATTCAAATATTATTAAAATTTATGTTAGAACTTCAGCATATGGAACATATCTTCAAGGTTCAAATTTTTCTAAATATCGAAATCTTTTCATATAATTATTGTAGTGTCCCTTATCACATTTCACTAATCGGTCTAAAAATAGTTAGTGATTATTTCCTATCAAATGGGAAGAGGGCGCTTCTATTTGATCCAAAATGGTACCCAGAGATAATTCAAGGTACTCTCACTTATAAAACTTCTTAATTGCATGGAAATACAGTAACATGGTATTATGGATGTTTAAACTCATTGTCGATTAGTAATTCGGGACTACCGAAAATCTATTTTCAAGGGAGTTTCAACAAACATTTTGAACCAACGTTGTATAATCCGTTCGTGTTTCATGTGTCTATAACTTTTTTGGGTATAGTGCCATCCTATGGCGTTGACTTCCCAGAAAAGCAGTTCATTAGGAACCAGTTGCCTAAGTTCAGAGGAGTCCTACTCAGTAGAGACAGAAATTTAGATAGTTTGTGAAGATGATACTGGGTTTACTAACAGAGCATTACAAGTTCAATAAGCATATGAATAATATGTGCTCAACAAAATATATCATATGTAGATTCTGTCCAATTGAAGATGAAACCACAACCCACGTATTATGTCAATGTGAAGGCATTATAAGAAAGTGATTTCTGCTAACGGAAAGTGAATATTTGCTAATTCTAATTAAAACAATGATGTTAGAGAATGTGCTCTAACTAACCAGGAGGGCTACAATTGAACTAGAAAGGTGCCAATGGAACCATGGCTCTATGACCACCGCAAGCAATCTAATTGAGTTTGATCTAATATTTTGACGAAATAAGTATTAATGCGATATAATACAATTAGATAACTCTTTCAAATTACATATTCGTATTACGCTGTTTATCACAAATATCTCGCAATGTCGTCCCCTGTTTCTGTATCAAAGGAAAAAAAAATTTCATATATAGCTTAACAAATCTATAGTATTTTCTAAATAAATTGCATTAGATATAAAATAACGAAATAAAAATCGTTGTTAAATCAAATATTTTTATATTTAAGTACAGTACATCGATTAATGAAAGTACCTCATGCCAAATTCATTTCAACCATCCTTGCACATAAAAAAATATCTCTAAGTTAATAATTAGAATCAAATTTTGTACTCGTATTCATACTTCGTTATTTCAAGAGATTCCTAGTATAGTTGGATAATGTTTGAAACTAGTGCATACTTTTTGCTCCTTAAACAAGTTACCGAGCGATTGAACTTCACATTTCTTACATAATGTTGTAATATCTATCTCACGGTCGTAACGCATAATAGTGCCAAGTGAGTGCCGAATTCAAGTGCGCTTCTGATTGAGGCGTGTCGGTAATTTGCGAAATGGGCATACCCCTACTAATCTTTATCGAGTATAAAAGAAACACGTTACAAGGGTTCGCCACATTTCAGTTATACACGATTTGAAATAGCATACATACAATGTTCTTCAAAGTAAGTACATTAAATTGTTCATTCTATAATTTATATGAATTAATTATATATTTTTCTCTTCAGTTAATTGTCCTCGTAGCTACAGTAGCTGTAGCTAAAGCTGGCGTAATTGGTTCACCTTTGTATCCAGTGTCATATGCAGCTCCAGTCGCAAAAGTAGCTACTGCTTTACCTCATCCTGAACCACAGACTTATGCTGCACCAATCGCCAAAGTAATTTCACCACTTGCCGTAGCGAAGACTGTTGTTCAAGAAGAATACGATCCACATCCTCAATATTCTTATGCATATGACATTCAAGATGGACTTACTGGAGATAACAAACAACAACAAGAAAGCCGTGACGGTGATGTCGTTCAGGGATCTTACTCTCTTATAGAACCCGACGGTACTAGACGTGTAGTGCAATATCAAGCTGATCCAGTAAATGGTTTCAATGCTGTAGTTAGCAAAGAACCTCTTGGCGTTAAAGTAGCTGCTCCAGTCCTTGCCAAAGCTATCGCTCCAGTTGCCTACGCTGCACCAGTTGCCAAATATGCCGCTCCTTTGGCTTACAGCGCACCCATTGCTAAATATGCCGCTCCTTTGGCTTACAGCGCACCCATTGCTAAATATGCCGCTCCTTTGGCTTACAGTGCACCCATTGCTAAATATGCCGCTCCTTTGGGTTACCCATCGCCGTACTCTAAGATTTATTAATGAACTGAATGGAACACTAAAATATGGCATTTATTTATTATTTAGAATGTAAGAGATACTCGCAATAAATTGTTACCGTTATGTGTTCTGCATATATATTACTTGCTAAAATACCTTAGTATGTGCCTTAGTACAAAGTAACGTAACTTTGGTATGCTTAAGGATTCATTTTAAATTCGGAATTTATTATACAAAATATATACAATGAATGCCTTTTAAGTAGGAATCCGTTACAGGGATGCGTAGTAAAGATCATTTTTCTGCGATCATGGATTTCATGTTTGGATAATTAAGGGATGTGTCTTATTTAGTAGAATGTTGTGCAAAAATGATTGGATTTTAATGCTTAATAGTTTTGACAAGACAATATTTAGTAGAATTAAAAGAAAATACTTTGACAATAATTGTTCTACTTTCCTACTTTCGAACAGAATGATAAAATTTGAACAAATCGTGTCAATCTGAACGTAAGTAAGTATGCTTTTGATAATTTGGGAGTAGCTATGAGATATGTTAGACTATAGCAGTTACCAATTTTGTTTTTATTTCGTCCCAATTTAATTTTTCCTATACATTTGCATATCATTTACTAATGTATATTTATGGAGTGGAAAAAATCAAAGGTATTATATTTATATTGCTGTAATGAATCCAAAAATATTAAGTAAAGAAAATTTTGATGAAATAATGCTCTTATTGGAACTTGTCTGTGCACGGTATCTTGGAGACAGACATGTTTTACCACTTTCTTCACTACTTATATATATAGTTAAGATATTAAATATACTGCAAATGAGAATCTAATAATTAATAAAATCTCAATTTACATGTATATGTCCCCTAATGTGTCGTGCTAATTCTACAATTCGTAAAACTATGTTTGAACCAGTATGAAGAACGCAACAAGTCGTGACGTCAACCTTTCTGGTTCTTAGGATAATTTAAAATTTGTGTGAGTCACACCTACGTGCATTGACAAGCTCCAATAACAACTAAATGCATCTGTATGTTCCGAGATGAATGTGGCTTACACGAATTTTTAATTATCCTAACCACCAGGAAGGCTGGCGTTGCGACGTGTTTATACAAAAACTTACAAATAAGCCATGCGGAAGGTAGGCTTATTTAAAACAATTATTATCATTTATTATCAAATTTCGCTAATATAATTTAGAAGAAGAATTATCCTGCTATTAAAAGAATAATTTTAGTTTTTATTTATATAGGATATGGAATGGTTTTCTAGTACACCAATTTATTGGTTGCAATACTAGATGTAAATTTTGCGCTGATGTTTCTCTAAGTCTAGACTATCAAACTTTCGAATTAAAAGAAACTTCTAAAAATTTCTTTGATGTTGCTTGTGGAGTTCCGCAGTCGTTGAGCAGGATTCTTATGAAATTTCAGGCTGCAACCACGTCTTTGGCCGACGTTTTACCTACTGTTGTAGCGGTCACCTTTAGGGCTTCTTCTATTGTTACTGCACTGAAACTGTCAGTTTAATACGTTTCAGTGCAGTAACAGTAGTACCTGACCTAAAGATGTATCTTGCAACAGCGCGGAGGACATATCAACCAAGATGGGGGCAGCGCCAAGAACACGATTCCAGACCTGAACCCCATAAGCAATTCTTTTAATAACTTAATTAATTAAGAACACCTTAATACGTTTTTCGTTCGATAAAATAATATGAGAAATAAAATAATATTACTTCACTTTCGCGTTCCATAAAATCTTGAGAAAATTTTTTGCTATAGTCTCCTTAGTACTAAATTTTGATAGTTTTTAAATTTTTTGGTGACTACTTCTACGAATACCGCTCGTTCCGGCCGACATAGCATTCGATTTCAAACGTCTTCAATTTCCAATATACCTTGCGTTCGCTATGACTATTAATAAAGCACAAGAGCAATCTTTGCAAGTGTGCGGTTTGAATTTAGAAAACGATTGTTTCTCTGATGGGCAATTATCGTCGCATGCTTCAGAGGCTTCTGAATATATTTAATACTATCTAAACCCGTTGTGACCCAGTCTGATATGAAATGAATGGGAAAGTAAATAAAAGTATTGTAGCGAACATAGAATCACCGAGAAAACACATCATTCAATTTGATACCCTGCCTTGCGTTGCTGTGGTTATATGGAATGAAATGAAAGGAAGAAAAATTATGTTTAAAAAAATATTTTTTATTGTAAAGCTAGTGGATTGACAAGATTTTTTGTTATTCCGTTGTCTGCAAAAAATGCTGCAAAAACAGCTGCTTTGCAAGTTCATTCGGATGCACTTTGAGCCTTTCGCTAAATTTTGCATAAATTTTAATTAATTACAGTACTTCTAGATCACTTTGTATAACAAAATTTGGCATGAAGCAGGATACTGTATTAAAAATCTGTACTAAATGTATTTCGGATTGTAAGAAAAATCGATGCTTCTATTGAGTGAAAATATTAATTGAATTTTTTAAATAAATGAAATTTTATATTTACATACTTACGGAACAACTATGAATATTAAATTTAAGTCGTTGCTGAATGATTCTCCAGTCATCTCACATCTCAAGCATTACGATTTTGCCTGTGGTTCTTTCTAGATTCTAAATATATTGAAATATTTAGAATGCTAAATTCATGTATCAGAATTATTAATGATCAACAAAAAGAGAAGCACATATCTTTCTCTATGAAGGAAACTTGTTATACTTGCGTATGTAAAGCGCTCAACTAAAATTCACTCAGGTATATTGCTGATTTATGTATTATTCTAGATGGGCTAAGCTCCATGATAGAAATGTACGATGTATGTACTGTATATATAACATGACCGTAATGCGACATCCCATTATCCTTTACAAGGAATTGCCTTTTTATGGTTCGCTTATGTGTCGCTTAAATATTTCCATAACTTTCTTCATGTGAAGTATGTGTGAAATTGGTGTCGACAGAAACATATATTTATAATAGTAAAAGGTGATAAAATAAATTTCTACATTAGTTAACTGTATTTAGCCAATTTCTTTAAACCAAAATTAGCTATGTTAGCTAATGGTTTGGTTAGAAAATGCCAATCTAGAATCGACGGTAACACAAAGTTCGCAAGTGTCCCGAAAAAGGCATTGAAGTAATAAGGATGGTGTTTAGTACCCTAAAGAAAGTAAGTACTTCACATTTGGACAAAATAAATATCTAGTTCATTTTTACTATATTAACTATCAACAACATGTACTCTATTTTATAGAAAATCACAATCTTGAACTCCAATCATACAGTGGAAAAATTATCAGCACACAATTTCTATCACTGAATTTCTTTGTACAAGTCATTGATGAAAATTACAAATGTGCCTAAGTTAGTACCATGAGGTACATCAAATAGAGAAAAAGTAGTTAGAATGATGATCTATAAGAAATATAACTTCCTCTGACATTTAAGTGATCAATTTCTGGTATTGAAGTTGATTACCCAAGCTATAAGATAAAAAATAGACATAAAAACGGTTCTAAATTACAACTTTGTGGGTAAAGGTAATATTTTCAATCCGATAAATAAGAAGGTATTAGTGATGTAAATGATACGGCTAATTGTATACGTTTTAATTTACTGAGTAATATTCGATAATCGATGCCATCAATAGTATATTACATGCCGAGGCGGAAAATTGTTCATTACCGTCGAGAGATTAGCAAGTTCACCAAGACGCGCAACGTAGAGGTCGAGACGGGAATGAATCTTTGCCAAGGTTTGTATTCTATTTTACTCGCGATCGGTTAGTAATTAATTACACAGGCCTGCATTTTTCAAAACTTTGAAAGTTGATTTAAAAATTTTAACTGTTTTCTAGTAATTGGGTAGCGCTGATTTCAAATCTGCTTTTATTTTTTTTTGTATCACGTAAGGTTATTTTTCAAACCAGTAAAATCAAAAAATATAGAAAAAACACGATTTATATAATGAAATGTAACAAATGTGCATTACAATTTTCATGGTTACATTATGTAACAAAATCAGGTGAAAGAAGAGCTTCAGATGCAATTTAAATTTGGGCGGAGTTATCATTATTCGGTAAAACTATATCCCTACTTATTGATGTTCATTTAAGTATAAAAGACGTTGAATTTACGACAGAGTCAGATTCCATTTAAGTACCTTATCACACTACATTAATAAAATGTTCTTTAAGGTACGGATGCTGAATGCTTTTATTTTAATACAGTAAGCGTACTATAATATTTTGTTCTGTTATAGCTCACAATCCTTGCAGTCGTGGTGGCTGTAGCTAAAGCTGGAATTATTGGTTCACCTCTCGCTTCGGGGTATTCATATTCTACTCCTGTAGCTGCACCATTTGCCAGAGTTGCTTCCCCATTAAGTCTGGCTGCTCCAATTGCTAAAGTAGCTGCACCAGAAGAATACGATCCTCATCCACAATATTCCTTTGGATACGACGTACAAGATGCACTTACTGGAGATAATAAACAACAACAGGAAAGTCGTGATGGTGATGTAGTACATGGATCTTATTCTCTCGTTGAATCTGATGGTACAAGACGCGTTGTTCAATATACTGCAGATCCTGTCAATGGATTCAATGCTGTTGTAAGCAAAGAACCACTTGCTCCAGTGGTAGCCAAGGCTGTTGCCCCGGTTGCATTTGCTGCACCAATTGCTAAATACGCTGCTCCTCTGTCCTACGCTGCTCCTATAGCTAAAGTACCTGCTCCTTATGCGTACTCAGCGCCATATGGAAAAATATATTAAAACGTTAATTTAGTACAAACATATATTATGTTTTGTTTAGTTTGTAAGAAGTAGAAAATAAATTGATAAAAATTATTTTGTTGTACATTTTATTTACTAAAATTATAAATTACGCGTAATAAATAAAAAATTTGAGAGCAGAGTAAGTTCATGGGATCAAATATCAGACAGATTCCTAGTAGTAAATTGGACGAATCCAAATAAAGAATATTACAACATAGTAGTTACATACGCCCCTGGGGAAAATGACAAGAAGGACATCAAAGATATATACTATGACAAGTTTCAAGAAATAATACAGAGCCTGACAGGGAAGATTATAATAGTGGGTGATCTGAATGCCAGAGTTTGTAATAACCCCAGTGATGAAAATTCAGCTATAGGACGCTATGGTGAAAATATGCTTAATAACAATGGTGAAAGATTGATTGCCTTCTGTGAGAATAATAACATGCTAATCTCAAACACCTTCTTCAGCCACAAGTCAATTCACAAATTTACTAGGGAACAACCAACAAGGAAAGAAAAATCGATAATTGTAATCGATTATGTAATTATTGAGAGACCATATAGAGATGCTGTCAAAGATGTAAGGGTCATGAGAGGCCCTGAGTTAAATACGGACCACTATAGAGCAAGATTAAGGACCTATAAAAGTATGCGTTTATGTAAACAGAAAGAACATAATATAACTCAAGTTAGGATTAACTTTTATAAACTAAGGGAGGCTGAGCACTAAAGTAACTACAAAGAGAGAAAATTTGATTAATGGGAGAACAAAAAAGGAGGAATATCGTTAGACACAATGTGGAATAAATTTAAAGTCATCACATTAGGCGCAGCTGAGGAAGTCTGTTGAAAATCCATAATAAGACCGGGACACAAACAAACAGCTTGGTGGACAGAAGAAATTAAAAACGAAGTTAAACTGAAGGAAAAGGAATGGGCAAGATATTTAAGAACAAAAATGGAGGCGGACTATAAACAATATAAAAGACAAAGGAAGAAAGTAAAAGAATTAATCCAAAAAGCTAAGAAGAAAGAATGAGAGGAATTCGGAGAAAAGATGAAGAGAAACAGACACGAAAACCAAAGAATGTTTTATAGAGTACTTAAAAAGGTAAGGAAAGACAATAAAACACCTATGTCAAGGGGACTTTACGATAAAGATAAGAACCTTGTGTATGAGGATACCAGAAAAATGGAAATTTGGAAAGATCATTTCGGAAAAGCTCTGGGGGAAATGGATATGGACGTAAACGGATCAGGTATAACATTAGGAAATGTTGTACAAGAAGAACTGGACCTACAAGACGACGTAATGGAGGTGGAAGTCACCTTAGCACTTAGTAAAATTAAGTTAGGGAAAGCTGCGGGATATGACAACTTAGCCCCAGAGACAATAAAATTCTTGCCAGATAAAGGAAAGGAGATCCTAACGAAAATAGTGAATATGGCCTTCAAAACAAAAGAAGTACCCTATGATTGGACAGTAGCCATACTGCTACCAATTTATAAGAAAGGTGACGCTAGAAGCTGCGAAAATTATAGAGGAATCTCGTTATTATGTGTCGCAAGTAAAGTCTATGAAAGAGTACTTGAAAATAGATTGAGAAGTTACGTCGAAGGGGAAATAGAAGAAGAGCAGGAAGGATTTCGTCCATGCAGAGGTACGCAAGATCAAATTTTTACCATCCGACGGATAATTGGGAAGACGTTGGCATACGGGAGAAAGACGTATTTGGCGTTCATCGATTTAGAAAGTGCTTTTGATAAGATAAGTAGGAATGCAATTTGGAAAGCAATGGAGAGCAGAAATATAACAAGTAATATCATAGGCGGAGTTAAAAGTTTGTACAGACAGACTCTAAATATCATTAGACAAAATAACAACAACTCAGAGATCTTTGAAAGTAAAAGAGGAGTGCGACAGGGTAGTATCCTGAGCCACATTCTTTTTGTTCTGGCAATGGATGATATTATGAAGGAATGCCACCCATTTGTGAGACCGTGGGAAGTGGGATACTATAATTTCCAGAAAATTGTAATTAAAACACTTGCATATGCCGACGACCTAGTAATTTTCGCACCATCAGAAACCGCCCTAAATTTTAATATAAACTTATTGGACGATGCTTTGCACAAGAGAGGTTTAAATATAAACGTAAACAAATCCAAAGCGATGGTAATCTCCCAACACCAAGAACAGTTAAATATAGTAACACAAAATAAAAGAGTGGAACAAGTAGATAGCTTCAGTTATCTGGGTGCGGTAATACAGGCAAATGGACAAATGGATAAGGAAATCGCCAAAAGAATAAGAAATGCGGAGAAGATTTATTTTGCGTTGGGGAAAGTAATGATACATAAAAAGGAAATATCCAAAAATACCAAGCTACAGGTTTATAAAACTATATATGTACCAACTTTAACATGTAGCTGCGATTCTTGGACCATAAATGACAACACGAAGGCCCGACTACAAGCAATCGAAATGAAGTATTTACGTAGAATAGAGGGTGTGACAAGGTTGGATAGAATACGAAACGTCGAGATAAGACGAAGAAGCCGTGTAACTTCGTTGAATGTAACGATTGAGCAGTCGCAATTGAGATGGTTCGGACATCTGATAAGAATGGAACGGAGCAGAATGGCGAAAAAAATTTCGAGCAGTAAACCTATAGGAAGGAGAGCAAGAGGTAGACCCAAAAAAACATGGAACAATCATATAAACGAAAATTTAAGGAAGAGAAACTTAGAATGGACACAGGCGATACGGATAGCTGGTGACAGAAAGAGATGGAAAAGGACATATATGGAAGACGTAATTTAGAGCCCCCAATTTAGAGAAAATATTGGAGTCAATATAGTAGGTTATAAGCACATCTACATTATATAAAATTTATATTAGTATTGTATAGAGTATGCTGTGGAATGCATAATGTAATTAGTGTATAAAATTTATCATCCAACACTAGTATAACCGGTATATGGAAGTAAAGATTATGTATGTATGTATGTATAAATTACGTGATTCAAATATTGCCAAAAATATTTACGCATTTGAGACAAAATAATTAACATGAGTTGCTATAAAAATAAAAACTTAAAGTTAAAGAAGATAAGCAAATATTTATACTGAATCATAGGAGAATTGCCGTAAAGGTAAAAACAGAAACGTAAGCAATGGTAAAACAAAATTATACAACGAAGTAGTTCCTGAAAAGCTTCTGCTTGATGTGTTTCTAGACTGTTAAAAACTTCTTTGGACAAGTTTTTAACAGTCTAGAAACACAACAAGCAGAAACTTTTCAAGAACTACTTCGTGGTATAATTGCATGAGGCACGAGGCAAATTATAGCTGAGGAAAAATTTGACAATAACTAACACAGATTTAGAAAAGTTCATTTTTTTTTAATAGCGATTGATTACCTCGATCCAGAAAAGTACAAAGTGTGGAATGGCAAATTAAGGGCCCACTGTTTCGGCGAAAATTTCGAGTGACTTCTTCCGTCATAAAGACCATTGCAATTACTTTTTGACATTGTTAAAGAGTTTATTTTATTGATTGTTTATTACGCGGCACCCCATTACACGCCAATATTAATTGCGAATTTAATTCCACTTGTTCGTGAAGCAATAAAAGGGAAAAGACGAGGTAAGGCGATTTATTTCACCAGGATAATGCCCTAGCTTAGAAGCGCCCACCGCGCTGATTTTCGTAATTTATTAATTGACTTAGAATCTTATAATACGAGGGTGACACTGAAAACTTTTAGAAAATCAATCAAGGATTAGTTTAAAAAAAAGATTTGATTTTGTTTAAAAATAATTCCCTTTAACATCAATACATTTTTGCATTCGCTGAAACCAGTCCTAAAAGCCGTATAGATGACGTAAATGCGATTCCACGTATTTTATCTTTAATTTTAGAAAACAAAAAGACAGTGCGTATTTAACTAAATAATTTGATATATACAGTGGAACCCCGATTAACCGTGAGCGGTTAATCCGGGCGGCGGGTTATCCGTGCTCAAATTTATGATTGGTAAACCGTGCGCGGATTATCCGTTTGTAGTTGATTTTGATTAGCTGGAGTTTTAGTTGAGCTGGCAGCAGCTTTATAGCAGCTACTGGTTTAAGGTTGGTTTTCGGGGAAACCCAAGCGTTTCGGGGAAATAGTCGTGTTACGAACTGAAAATAAATGTGTGTAGTCTATAGTTTAGTTGACAAAATGCAGCGTACTGATGCAAAGGCGTAACGTTTAAGCGTAAAGTTTTGACTATAGAACAAAAAATTAATCTTTTTCAACAATTTGAAAAGGAGATAGGTATTGCATAACTGGCTAAAGAATATAATATAGGCAAGGAAACGGTGTGATATTGTGAAGAAAAAAACAGAATTACAGAGCTTTGTAGCCAAAGCAGACAGTGCGAAAGCTATTTCTGACAAAAAAACTCTAAAAAATATATTTCTCAAGAACTTGATGAAGCAATGTCCAATTGGTTCTTAGAGAAAAGAGCCCAAGGAGTTCCGATATTAGGACCTATGTGTGCTAATCAAGCCCAAAAGTTTTATAAACAATTGAAAATTAAAGGAAACCTTCTTGCGTTTTCTGGTTGGCTGCACAGGTTTAAAAAGCGCCATGGAATACGGGAATGAGCCATTCAAAAGGAAAAATTGAGTGTTGGTGATGTAACTATAGTAGAATTTTGCTATGATTTGGAAAATATTATAAAAGAACACAACTTAAGACGCGAGTAAGTGTACAACGCAGATATTGGAAAGTAATGCTTGAAAAAACACTCACTGACTGGAGAGAAAATAGTGCTCCAGATAATTCTTATTTGTCTTTATTTTTAAACAACTTCAGACTAAAACGTTTGTTTACTTCAGGTTTCAAAGTCAACAAGGACCGTACAACAGTATTATGCTGTGCTAATGCATCAGGAACACATAAAGTTAGCTGTTGTTGGGAAGTCCACAAATCCCAGGGCATTTAAAAATATAAAAGCCAAGAACTTACCCCTAATATATATAATCGTAATAGTAATTTTTATAAAGTGGTTTTTCGATAAATCCATACCTCAGGTTAAAGCTTATCTGAAAGAAAATAATCTTCCACCAAAAGCGATACTACTATTGGATATGATGCAGAGTTACTAAAAACAGAAGATGGAAACATATTTGTGGTATATTTTCCTCCAAATTTTACATGTATTGCTGATAGGTTGTGATCACGAAGAAAAAGGATGCCAGATTATGGGTGATGATGCTGATATTAATAATACTCATGCAGAAATAAGTTCCGATACTAGCAGTGATGATGAAAATGGTGACGGTGTCATCAAAAAAAGTCATCAAGAAGCAAGCGATGCAGTGAATGTACTAGTCGAATATTTTGACGAGCAACCAGAATCTAATGGTATTGATGTTCTTCAGCTTAGAAAAATGAAGGAAAAGCTAGCATATACGAATCACAAAAGTAAAAACAAATTACTGATTTTATCAAGCCGTAAATTTTATGTATCTTAATTTTTTATTTATTTGCATAATCCGTATTTAATATCTACAACACTTTTTCTATTATTACGAGCAAATGTTTTTATGTTTTTACTATAAAAATAAATTTTTAATGATTTTTCTATATGTATTTGTCCAAATAAAAAACATTAAAATGTAAATAATGATCTACTTCGATTATCCGTGTCTTTAATTATTCGGCAAACTCCCTGTCCCGGCCGATCCGGATAACCGAGGCTCTACTGTACTTGAGTATGTAAAACCTCAGCTAATTTTGTATAAAACAAAAATATTTTTAATAATATAAAATATCAAAAATCGGGTGTGAAGAAGACAATACAAGTTCATATATTTGTGAAGGTAGCTCTCTTCAGGGACGTGCTTTGTTCTGCCCTTGTTATTGCGATAGTGATAGTTGTTTTGTTGTCCCTCACTGAGCATCGCTGAACGTTCCTCTACACTATGTCTTAATCACTTCTATGATATAGCAATGTTGATGTTTTGTGAACGTATCTCTCTCCAGCTGGGACGTACTGATGATTCTGTAGAAATATTAAACCAAAACACTGGTACGTTTAAAGCAATTTTATTTGAGTAAGAATGGCGTGCATATACCCAGAAAGATCCAAATACAGGATCTTGGAATACCATAGCAATTTACTGCGAATATTACTAACATTTGCTGTTAGTAATATTAAGCAATTTACCAATCTAACTTCTTTAATGTGCCTTTACTATGCTTCTGTTATGAGTAAGTTTTGGTACGGTCCTGTTATTTGGTGGTATCTTTTTACTTATATTAGCAGTTAAGCATGAAGGTAGTACAGAAGCGTTTTTTGAAATACCTTTCCTTTAGGTGGCATCAACTTTTATCCACCACGTAATGTGAACTATGCAGCTCTTCTTCTGGAACAATCTTTTGGATCTTTGGGCAGTAGACTGAATATAGCGAGTGCAAGTTTTTGGAAAGCCGTCTTAATAATAACATTGATTTCGTAACATTGGACATCGCAAGTGAGTTTTGCCGTGCCTGCATATATAACTCGCATTGTTGATACTTTTCTTCTGCCGAGCTTCAGGTCTAACACCTTTAAAAAATCAGCTTTTTTTGGCTAACGTAAATGTATCTGTTTTTCCAAACTTAATAAATTGGTCGGACTTATATATTCGAGTATATGGAATTTTATAATTTGTTATATTTTTTTTTAATTTTTAAATAGTTTCGCTTGAATTAGCCACTGTTATAGAATTGTATTTATTATAGCGCTACTCTATAATAAATACAATGAGCATGATTGTTTATTTCGTTTGTATTTGTCCTAAAATTGGAATTTATATTTCGAAGTTGGCGTTGTGGATGACAGCGAGTAAAATGCAACTCTTCTCAGCAAGTACATTAATATGGTGAAACAAACTGTATTGGCCCCTATTTTCTGTTAATTTCTCATAAATTTTTAGAATAAGATTGCTCTGATATTGGTGTATTAAGGGGTGTTCACGTAGTAAACAATTAACACAAAGAAACCATTTAAAATATAAAAAAAATGTTGCCATGATTTTACTAGCGACAGAAGTGATTCGAAGTTTTTGTGGAAAGTGTGAGCTCTTATGACTGCATTCTACACTTTGTATATTTGACCCTGGATTAAGGAGATCTTTAACCAAAAAAATGTAAAACTTTTTCGGATCTGTGTCAATTATCGATACATTTTGCCTCAATGTTGATTTACTTGACACGTTCTTCGTGGCACGCTCTTAATAGTTTAGGAACTCAACAAGCAGCAACTTTTTCAAGACTTAATTCGCTACATATTTGTTTTTTTACAATTGTTTACAGAAAAGTCAAGTGTTTTTTGTTAGAAACTTTGGTGCAATCTTCCTATCATTGAGAACTAACATTCACTTATCTTTTTTGAGTTTTCGTTGCTATTTCTGTAGCTACTATATCTAAAAAAAAGCATGAACTTTGTGTCAATATTTATAGCGCGCAATTTAAAATTTTGGTAAATAAAATGCAATAAATTATTTTTAACAATTTATTTTTTAATACTTCTAAACTAAACAATACATAGTATTTATTTGTATTCCATTCAGGTATTAATATAGTTTTCCATACGGTGCTGAGTAGGCATAAGGAGCAGCTACTTTAGCAAGAGGGGCAGCATAAGTTAAAGGAGCAGCATA
This sequence comes from Melolontha melolontha, assembly GCA_935421215.2. Taxonomy (NCBI): domain Eukaryota; kingdom Metazoa; phylum Arthropoda; class Insecta; order Coleoptera; family Scarabaeidae; genus Melolontha; species Melolontha melolontha. The sequence continues at coordinate 74,772,759 of OW285243.1, read as the reverse complement.
TTTCGCAATTGGTGCGGTATATGCAACTGGTGCAATGGCCTTAGTTACCACTGGGGCAGCAGCTACTGCAAGTGGTTCTTTGCTTACAACAGCGTTGAATCCATTGTGTGGATCTGCAGTGTATTGGACGATACGTCTTGTACCATCAGATTCAACGAGAGAATATGATCCTTGGACTACATCGCCATCACGACTTTCCTGTTGTTGTTTATTATCTCCGGTAAGTGCATCTTGAACATCATATGCAAAGGAGTATTGTGGATGGGGATCGTATTCTTCTGGGGCGACAGCTTTGGCTACAGCTAATGGTGCACTTCTTATGAGCGGGCTTGAGTAAGCCAAGGGCGCAGCTACGGGTGTGGAATAGGAATATGCCGAAGCTAAAGGTCCGCCAATAACTCCAGCCTTAGCCACAGCTACTACTACTGCGAAGGTGATGAGCTAAAACAATGTCAAATATGTACTGTATTTTTCTCGATAATAAGCAAAAAACAAGCAAAATTAAATAAAATCCCTACCTTGAAGAACATTTTTGGTAATTTGTATTAATTGTTAATGTGCTCAAGTAATATCTGACAGTCTCATGGATATAACTTCTTTTATAATAAAAATTTCGATGTACATGAGTAAGTAGGAGCATAGGGTCATCGAATTACAACGACCTTGCCCAAATTTAAATCGAACTTGTAACTTCTCTCACTTGATCCTGGTGTTTAATACAACCGTAAAATATGTGAAGCGTATTTTTTAAAGTAGGTTATTGCATAAGAAAAACTAAATGTTGAGTTGAATGTTTTTAAAATAAAACAGAATTTATTAAATACTTGATTATTAAATGATTTAAATTCGGGCTACAGAGTTTTTCAGAAAAGTATTTAAATTTATTTATATTATTAGTCTAGTCAAATTTAGATATCTCAAGTCTTTTACAAGGAAAATAAACGAATGTTCGGTGTTTAATAATTAAGAAACAAAATAATTGAATTGATTCGACTTTTACTTGATGAAGATAGATTATTTAAAACAGAAATAAAACTATTGGTTAAGATGTTCACATTATTAATATTAGTTGTGAAACGACAATTGTTTCGTCATGGTAAATTCAATATTTTTATCAAAAGAATTGACGAATTCCAGTAGTGAATTTACCATGGACCAAGAAGTAAACAATAGCATTAATTTTTTGGGTCTAACTATTAAAAAATTAGAGTTTGATATTTACCATACAGACATAACTATACACAATTCGTCAATACATCCCATACAACACAAATTAGCAGGTTTCTTATAGAATAATTAATTATTCACTATCCAAAGAAAATTAAGAAAGAAAACTAAATTTAGTCAAACAAATAGCAATCAATAACGTTTACACAGCTACTTTAACTAAAAATATGCTGACAAAGAAACTATTTAAAAAAATTACTCTATGGTATATCCTGTAATGAAAGATAATCAAAATTCTAAATTTGTGTTACAAACATACACTGGAAAATCTACTGCAGATATTTAAATTATTTAAAAAAACAAAAAATAGTTTATCAAAACACATTAAGAACAGTAAAGATAGAACAGGTAAAAATAAAAAATCTGGAGTCTATACTTCAAAATTTTTAATACACTACACATATTCACTAGCAAATTGAATGAAGATATGTCGAAATCTTTGAAAAAACTTAATATAGGCGCGGTTTCAAAACAAATAATATATAATAATCTATCCACATTAAGAACAATAAATACATAGTAAATCAAAATAAGGAATCTCGAGTCTATACGTTAACGTGTGGATGCGGTAAGACACCATGCCTTCAAATAATTATCTGATTAGAGTAGGCTGTTTTTTGAGTATTTTCTTTGGTAAGATTAACGACACCGCGATACTTTTAAATTGTACTTTAAATTTTGACAGCTGTCAGTGACAAACTTAAATTATAAAACCCTATATTTGATTGTATTATTTTATTATTAATATGTTAGAGTTACAACACAAAATTCAAGAATTTTTTGAACTCACCCAGGTAGATTTTGGTACGAGAACACAATACTGTCAATGGTTTCTACATAACATAAATAATGACAACATTCTCGACAAATGCTTTTTTCTTGATGAGGCTTGGAAAGAATTCATAAAAACTTTATTACATCCACAAAAAATAGGCATTTGGCTAGCAGTTTCAAGGAGACGAATTATTGGGCCTATATTTTTTAACCAAACCGTAACTGCCGAAATATACCAAAATGAATTATTACAACCTTTTATTAATAAACTTCATGATAACGAACATAGTGAAGGATTTTTTCAGCAAGATAATGCACCGGCACACAAATCTCGAAACACAATAGCTTTTTGCAACTATTTTTCCACGATAGAATTATGAGTTTTCCTCCAAGATCTCCAGATCTGACAATTCTAGTTTACTTTATTTTTCCATATTTAAAGAATACCATTTTTAACGCCAGACATCACACAATCGCAAAGCCCCGCAATGATATTAGGAATTCATTTGCCGACATAACCCCCACAACTCCTGGTAAATGGTTTTGAGAACGGTAAGCATAGTATTCGAGTTTGTCTTCAAAATAATGGACACCACTTTCAGTATAACCTTTAGTACTATTTATTTTGAATTTTACTAAAATAAAAATTTATAATAAAGTTAAATTTTTTATTTTTGTGGCCTACAAACTGGCGATGTGATCAGTGCGCGCATGCACGGTTACCAATCGTTGTTAAAAAGCATGGCCATCTCTAATCAGGAAAGATTTTGTAGGCATAGTATATGTTGGTCAAACAGGGAAATCGTTTGAAAAACGAATTGCTGAAGATTGTTCTTCGTTTTCAAATAAAAAAATAAGATTCCACTTTTCCTAGTCATCTATCAGAAGAAAACCACATATTTAATAAAGATTTTCAAATTCTATATTTAAGACACTATATTAAATTTACTGGAAAGTTTAGAAATTAGTAAATTGAAACAATCACAAATTTTACTTAGCAATCCATAAGGGCTAACCAGATAGTTCCCATATTTTCACTACAATATTTGTGAAAATTCTTAGATTTTAATGATGTAAAATAATATTCACCTTGTTTATTATACGAGGTGAATTCAAGTTCTAAGGCCTCCGATTTTTTTCTCCAGACTGGAAAGAGATAGAAACATGTGCATTGTTTTAAAATGAGCGTGCGTTCGTTCTCAATACGTCACAGAGATGGAAGCACTGTACGGCAGATGGAATTCTAGCGGCAGCGTTTAGAATGAGAACTGTTTTGGATACTTAAAATGGCTACGTTTTCCTTACTTGAACAGCGTGCAATCATTCATTTTCTGAATTTGCGTGGTGTGACACCAACTGAAATTCATCGACAGTTGAAGGAGACATGTGGTGATGGAGTTATGGGTGTGTCGAAAGTGCGTTCGTGGGTGCGACAGTTTAATGAAGGCAGAACATCGTGTGACAACAAACCGAAACAACCTCGGGCTCGCACAAGCCGGTCTGACGACATGATCGAGAAAGTGGAGAGACTTGTTTTGGGGGATCGCCGAATGGCAGTTGAACAGATCGCCTCCAGTGTTAGCATTTCCGTGGGTTCTGTGCACACAATCCTGCATGACGACCTGGAAATGCGAAAAGTGTCCTCCAGGTGGGTGCCACGAATGCTGACGGACGACCACAAGGCTGCTCGTGTGGCATGTTGCCAAGCAATGTTGACGCGCAACCAAGGCATGAATGGGACTTTCTTTTCGTCGATTATGACAATCGATGAGACGTGGATGCCATTTTTCAATCCAGAAACAAAGCGCCAGTCAGCTCAATGGAAGCACACAAATTCACCGCCACCAAAAAAATTTCGGGTAACCGCCAGTGCTGAAAAAATTATGGTGCCCATGTTCTGGGACAGTGAGGGCGTAATCCTTACCCATTGTGTTCCAAAGGGCACTACGGTGAGAGGTGCATCCTACGAAAATGTTTTGAAGAACAAGTTCCTTCCTGCACTGCAACAAAAACGTCCGGGAAAGACTGCGCGTGTGCCGTTTCAGCAAGACAACGCACCCGCACATCGGGCTAACGTTACGTTACGTTACGCTAACAGTTTCTTCGTGAAAACAACTTTGAAGTGATTTCTCATGCTCCCTACTCACCTGACCTGGCTCCTAGTGACTTTTGGCTGTTTCCAACAATGAAAGACACTGTCCGTGCCCGCACATTCACCAGCCGTGCTGCTATTGCTTCAGCGATTTTCCAGTGGTCGAAACAGACTCCTAAAGAAGCCTTCGGCGCGACCATGGAATCATGGCGTCGACGTTGTGAAAAATGTGTACGTCTGCAGGGAGATTACGTCGAGAAGTAACACCAGTTTCATAGTTTTCGGGTGAGTAGTTAGTTAGAAAAAAAATCGGAGGCTTTAGAACTTGAATGCACCTCGTATAGTAGAGTTTAGACTTATCCAGTTTACTATACGCCAATATTCAAAAGATCTATCTCCTTTTATTTTTTCTGGAAGTCTCCATTAATAGATATTTTTGAGTTCATTTTGAAATTTTTCTTTCGACTTTTTCGAAAACAATAACTCTGATAACGTCTGGAAAGACATACTGGGCCAAAATAATGGGTATGTTCCCAGTGGTTCACAATGATACATCGTTTTGAAGAATAACTCATTTAATATTCTTGAAAGGTATTTAATGTTTTTCTTTCAATTCTTTCGGGAGAAAAAAAAGGCTGCTTAAGTCTGGAAAGTCTACTGATGCCTAATAATACGCACACCTATTACTATTTCTATTACCCTACAAGGACAGATCTTTTTGGGGACACTGTTCCTTCAGCTTTCTTAAAGAGTATTTAAACCATTTGGAACTTTTTCTTTCAATAATAGTAACAGATAAAGAGGTGTATAGTCTAGAAGAATGTACTTATATCAAATAATATGTACCTCTACAAATACGGCTTTGCAGTTTTTTGTGTCAACTGGCCATTTGGTATTTTTGGTATCTATTCATGGTTACCAGTTATTTTAAAACGCAAGCGCCACCTTTACCCACGAAAAAGCGCCAAAAAGCGCCACATTCAAATAAATTGGGAAATAATAAAATTAAATAAAACAGCTTATTTAAATTAATAATTTTGAACTGAAGTAAAAACTATATTTAAGGAAAAAAACTACTTTTTTTGGTAGAATACAAACCACAGTACTTATTTTACCTTCATTGCGACAAATGAAATAACCTACAATAATAATACAGTATAGAACATAATATCAATAATTACTACATCGAATCTATTATAATTGTAACTCCCCTAGAGTTTCGTTGTCATTATCACAATTTTTGGTGCACATGGTATTTTGGGTTATCACAAAATTTTTACAACTGTCTTTTTTAGAAAAACACTAAATTCTAATGTTTCTACCACAGTCTATTACATTTCCTTAGATTTTTAGCTTTACCCATATTACTTCCTGCAGTACTTCAGTCTCTTGAATTCTTCCCGCCAATTGCCGTTAATATAAATAAAATATCACATTGGCATAAGTGTTACTATCACTACCAGCTATAAGCACAGAAAATCAACTAATGTCATAAATTTTAGTTACATTAATTTTTCAACGTTAATAATACAAAAAATGCATCTTTAGCAGCCATTGGACGTCAAAGTTAGGCGCCACGCACCAATAAAAATAACTAAGGTAATTCAAATTTAATTTGGCGCCATAACTGGCAACATTGTGTATTGTTTAATTTTGATTCTTTCAACGAAACAAGGGATCGAATCTGAAAAGATGTACTGATGTCGTATAATATGCACATTTATTATTATTCCTGGTGATCTTCACTGCCAGACTGTTTTGAGCTTTAGCTCCTTTAAGTTTCTCGAAAAGTATCTGAATCGCTTTTAGCTTCTTCTTTAAATTCTAGCAAGAGATAAACAGCTAGTAGAGTCTGAATATATATATATATATATATATATATATATATATATATATATATATATATTATCGATACCTTATTTACCGTTAGGTGTTAAGGTTGAATACAAAAATCAAACAATTCCTTAAAGTTACAGTACATTAAATCAGTAAGTGCGGCCTATCAGAATCTATCATTATTATTTTATTCTAATTTCGTTCCGTATATCATCCTTCCCCATTCTTTCTTCTTGAGTGCCATTCTTTTCGCCTCTCTCCCTGACATTCCCTTGGCTCTCAATATGTCTTCCTCTTGACTGTCCCACGAATTCCTAGGTCTACCTCTTGGTCTTCTCTGATATCTTCTTGCTTGCCATACTTTTCTTATTGTTCTCTCCTCTCCCATTCTTGTCAAGTGTCCAAACCATCTTAATTGATTTCGTTGTATATCTTCCTTCAGCTTCCGTACTTTAAGTTCTTCCCTTATTTTGCTATTTCTTACTCTGTCTCTCTTAGTAATTCCCATTATTCCTCTTAAAAACCTCATCTCCATTGCTTGGATTTTGTTTTCCATTCGTTTCGTCAATGTCAATGTAAATATAGTTTTGTAAACTGAGGTCTTAGTTTTCCTTGACACTTCTCTTCGTCCCAGGAACGAATTGTTCAAGGAGTAATAAAGTGCTGATGCTGCATCTAACCTGTCATTCAATTCTGCCTCCATAGTTCCTGTTTTGTGTAATTTCGCCCCTAGGTATTTAAATGTTTCTACTTGTTCTATTTTAGTGTCGTCCAGTTTTATTTGCAATTCATCATCTTTTTTCCCTATTACCATAACTTTGATTTTCTCTGCGTTTGTTTTTAAATTCTTCTTTCGCAACTCCTCTGCCCATATATCTAGATTACACTGAAGGTTGCGCTTATTTTTCGCATAAATCACCAAATCATCCGCAAATATGCTCTCTGCTATTTCTACCGGTTCCATGTTGTAGTATCCCACCTTCATTTTCTTAACTTTCATTTTCGCTTTATTTGTTACATTATCCATTATTATATTAAATAATACTGGGCTGAGGTTGCCTCCTTGTCTTAATCCCTCCGTCGTTGCAAATTCTTCGGATCTTGTGTTCCTGGTTCTAACGTAATTTCTTGTGTTCTTATATATAGCTTTAATACAGTTTATTAATTTTTGGCCGACTCTTCTCCTTCTTAGACTGTTCCAAACTAGTTCCCTTGGCACGCTGTCAAAGGCTTTCTTGAGGTCTAGGAAGGCCACATATATATATTGTCATTGGTACATTTCTCTATTAATTGTTTCAGTGTGAATATGTGGTCCTGAACTCCTCTGCCCTTTCTGAAACCACTTTGTGAATCTTCTAATTGTCTTTCCACTGTTCTTTCTAGTCTTTTGGTCAATATCCATTCATAGAGTTTGGCCATCGTGGAAAGCAAAGTAATACCGCTGTAATTAGCGCAGTCCCGTTTATTCCCTTTCTTGACTATCGGTATCAATATTCCTATCTCCCAGTCATGTGGTATTTGTTCCTCTCTCCATACTTTGTTTAATAGCTTTACCATTATTTTCACAGCTTTCGGTCCTAGGTTCGTTATCATCTCCGTATATATTCCATCGTGCCCTGCCGCCTTGCCCATTTTTAATCTTCTCACGGCTTCCGACACTTCTTCTATTGTTATCTCTACGTTTTGTTCATTATTTTCGTGAATATTCTCTTGTTCTTCTTCAGTTCTTATGTCATTGTTCTTTTCTATCGTTAGGAGTTCTTCCAAATACTCCTTCCACCTCTTTATAATGTCCTCATCTTCATCGAGTATTTTCCCTTGTTTATTTTTAATAAGATTTAGCTTATATGTTCTTCCGTGTCTAAGGGTTTTTAGTACTCTATAAAACAACTTTAGGTTTCCGGAATGGTCTCTCTCCATCTTGGCTACAAATTCTTCCCATGATTCTTGTTTCGCTGATTTTACCATTGTTTTAACTTTATTTCTCTGCTCTTTGTAAATGTCGTATTTTTCATTTGTTTTATCGTTCAAATACTGAATCCATTTCTCTTTCTTGGTTTTTATCTCTGCTTTTATTTCGTCATTCCACCATCTGGTTTGTTTGCTGTTTTCTCTAATTTTTGTCATTCCGCAAACTCCCTTGGCTGCTTTAATTATTAGTTCTTTCATAATAGTCCACAAGTCTTCTACGTTTAATTCATTTATAATTTCTTTTATTATGTCAATCTCTATTTCTACACGTACTTTAAATTCCTTTGCGGTCTCTATATTTTTTAACTTATACGTTTTAATTCTTTCTGTATCTAAATTTATCTTTTCGCAGGTTCTGAGTGGGCGTTTTTGTTGTGTTTGTATCTTAATTTTAGTCACCACTAGATAATGGTCTGAGTAGATTTCAGGTCCTCTTTTTACCTTTGTATCTTTTACTTCCTTTCTATGTTTTTATTTACTAATACATAGTCAATTATGGACCTTTCATTTCTACTCTTTACTTCTCTTGTAAATTTGTGTATGTCTTTGTGCTCGAAAAAGGTGTTAGTTATCACTAGGTTATTCAGTATGCAAAAATCTATCAGTCTTGATCCATTGTGGTTTTTATAATTTTCTCCACATCGTAGTCTGAATACTGTATAATATATACATCTGCTAATATAGAGAAATACTTCCCGGTTTCTAATCAATAATGATATAAAGATAGGACCTGTTTCTATAGTACTACATTTTCTAATTTCACAAAATATGTGAAATAAGGGCCGTAGATTGCGTGAAAATTCGATAAAATTAAACAGTAATATAATTTAAGAATCGGCAAAATATATAAAATTATTTCACTAATTAACGAAGCTTTAAATATTTGAACTCTTAACTAATCCGGCAAGTAAGATGGTAATATTAAATTTAAAAAAGCTTTAGATATTAATCGACGCAGGTCTGTCATTTTAAGTAACATGTTTGTTTCTAAATATTGTAAATAATTAGACTTATTTACGAAATAACCTACTTTAATGAATACGCATTAAAATTTTTTACGGTCAAACTGAATACCACACGCAGAGAAATGCATTTTTAGAACAAGAAAAAATATTGTTTTACTACTATTTTCTTGGAATTAGAAAAGAGTTTGTTTCCTTTAAAACTGTTTCCTTATATTAAGAAAAGCAGTATTTCTCCAACAAAACTAAAAATTTCTTGAATAAATGTTTCTATAAAGAAAAACATCTATTTGGTGGAAGCAAACTTATTATATCATTTCTATTTTTAGCGATTGCGAGTTTACGTATAGGCCCGATCAGGGGTGCAATGTTAGACGTCTTTGTACACAAGTAACACAAGTTCGCTGCATTTGCTACCTTTGTGTCGTTGTTTATGTGTATGAATTATTATATTAAAGTGATAGTTATCAATATGGACGAATTTGTGAGTGATATATTAAGAAAGTGGGAATTACCACTGCCGAAGTTGAGGATGAGTTTTCTTTGACAAATCGTCAGAATTTTTCATTTCATCCTGTATCTACTAATTGGTATGAAGTAAATGGCAATCATTTTAATTTATCAGATGTAATTTTAATAAAGTATATTGATAATACGCCTCAGTTTGGTTTAGTTACGAAGATTTTAATTAACAGTGAAAATACTAGCATCTGTTATTTTACATATAATAAATTAGAAACATTAGATTACACTATGCATTATAGAGCATATAAAGTTAAGTTTACTACAGAGGAGAGACAAATCTCACTTAACGATATATATTCCAGAAAAACAACAATTGTTCATACTTTATTTTTAAATGAATCCTATGTAACATTATAAAAATTTATTACTGTGTTATAGAAATAATAAAATATTGTCGTATATTTATATGTATAATTTTCATCTCTCCTAAACCTTGGCATTTTAAAAATTACGAAAATAAAAATATTAGCTCCTTTTTATCAGAAAATTATCATTACAATGCATATATTGATTTACTAAATCAATTCTGCATTTAATAACGGTTTTATATTAATAATAAATTTTTTAACATCGATACTTGAAAATTTGATACTTTTATTTAATTCATACCTAACTAGGAATACTCATTGTCGGGGAGCTCTCAATTAAAAAGTGGAAGGAATTAAATTTGCATAATAAATAAATATAATAGTAATAAAATACGTCTACTATTCATTATATAATTTTTAAAGTTATACGAAAACTATTTTTAACGTATCCTCGTATATAAAAATCAAAACAATTTGGTAGTTCTATGCAAAACATTCACATTCTCACATAAAAATTATTTTCTTTCATTAAGAAAACGTAGCGTCTTGCCATAAGAATATTCTGCGACAAAACATACTTCAAGTAAGAATACAATGGATTTGATTTACGAATAGTTTTCTTAAGCAAACACATTTTATATGTTTCATTCAAATAAGAAATAGTTTTGAATGAAGTAAATAATTTCAAGAATATATTTATCTCTCCACAAGATAATATTGTCTTGTGGATATACAAAACAGAGAATTTCTTGAGTCAAAGCAGATTTATTTGATACAAACATGTATTTCTCTGCGTGCAGGATCAAGTGAAAGAAGAGTTACAAGTTCGATTTAAATTTGGGCAAGGTCGTTGCAATTCGATGACCCTATACTCCTACTTGCCGATTTATACCGAAATTTTTAATATAAAAGACGTTATATCCACGGGACTGTCACATCTTACTTAAACACACTAATAATAATTACATAATTTAAATTACCTACCAAAAATGTTCTTCAAGGTAAGGATTTTATTTTATTGTGCTTAGTTTTTATTTATAATCTAGCGAAATATAATAATAAAACATAATAAAACAAAAAAAAAAACATAATAAAACATAAAACATATTTTATACTGTTTTAGTTCATCACCTTCGCAGTAGTAGTGGCTGTGGCTAAGGCTGGAGTTATCGGCGGACCTTTAGCTTCAGCATATTCCTATTCCACACCAGTAGCTGCACCCTTAGCTTACTCAAGTCCGCTCATAAGAAATGCACCTTTAGCTGTAGCCAAAACTATCGCTCCAGAAGAATTCGATCCCCATCCACAATACTCCTTTGCATATGATGTTCAAGATGCTCTTACTGGAGACAATAAACAACAACAGGAAAGTCGCGATGGTGATGTAGTTCAAGGATCGTATTCTCTCGTCGAATCTGATGGTACAAGACGTATCGTCCAATACACCGCAGATCCACACAATGGATTCAATGCTGTTGTAAGCAAAGAACCGCTTGCTGCTCCAGTGGTAACTAAGGCAATTGCACCAGTTGCATATGCCGCACCAATTGCGAAATACGCTGCTCCATTACCTTACGCTGCACCTCTAGCTAAAGTAGTCTCCCCTTATCCCTATTCAGCGCCGTATGGAAAAATATATTAAGATCTAAATTGAGTACAAATAAATCTTATGTATTGTTTAGTTTATAAGGATTAGAAAATAAATTGATAAGATCTACTTTTTTGTGGTTTTATTTACCAAAATTATAAATTACGTGGTTCAAATATTGACAGAAATATTATTTTATGCATTGTTTGACGTTTTGTGAGATATAGCAATTATGTGGAGTTGTTAGAAATGTCACAATAAAAAGCCAAAGATGATAAGCAAATATTAGTACTCAGTGATATGATGATTGCAGTAAAGTTTACAACAGTAGCATATGGCTTTTCAGTATGCAATATTAAAAAATTTTGCATTGAATTTGATCTTGAAAAAGTTTCTGTTGATTGCTTCAGGTAAATCACATCGAATTTCGCCAGCAAGACTATAGTAACGATTTTGATGAATTTTTAAGGATTTCTTTATGTTAATTATTTACACTGGGCACCTCATCACACGCCGATATTTTACGGAATAAATAAAAGAAGAAGGACGAACAAAATAGAACCAAGAATAATCACATCTAATATAGATTTTGGGAGCAAAAATAAAGTAAAAGTATTGAAAAATGCGTTTGTTAGCGACAACCGTATTGAACGTCCTAACCAAAGCTGATTTTTCAAAGATTCATGGTCTAAATCGTACCATTGTTTTAAGATAGCTAATGGGCATTACTTACTATTAAGCATCTCTACAGCTCATTAGTGCATTTTTGACGATTCATCACGAAAATTAAAAAAATCATCACTTAAAATTGTTTTCAATAAATTTCATAATTTTTCATTAAATTGTTTGATTCAAATTACTATAACCTTTCTAAACACTAACATTTTCTTGTTAAATCAACGGAAAATGAAATGAAAATATCAGAATAACATTCGCATAAATAAGTCGCCACTTTCTAGTTGTGCTCAACATAATTATCGATTTAATTGTTCCTGTAATTTGAGTTAAAATAAAATTGAATTGAGTGTTCGTTCGATTAATGCAAATATAGTAAAGTCAAGTGAGACACAATACATTAGCATTCTTCAGGAGTTTGATATCAAGAATTTAATACTAAACTAGAATTTGAAAAGTGAAACCTTATTTTATGCCATCTCCCACACTACCACTACTAAGGGATAACTTTATAAAAACGTATGAGTAAGTAAAAAGGAAATACGAAATGAAATGTAGAAACATTTTTTTATTGCCCAACAATTTTTCACCAAATATTGACTTCATCAGGTGGCTGACTATAATTCATGTTGCTCATTATACCTAAATTATATAGTCAATAGAGAGTGGAAGGTAAGCATCACAAGTTACAAATATAAATTATACGAAGGGAGTTGCCAAATTTATGATACAAAACTCTTGAGGAATGCTGAGGTATTGTTTATTATTTAGTTTTGTTATGTCTGTCTTAATCGAACGAGTACGTTTAATTGGTAGATTAATATTCAGCCGAATTTTGTATATCTATTATTTTCCAGACTTTCTGGTAAGGTTCACTTTTCGCCCTTATTCTCTGGACTTTGTATTGAAATTGTGCTTATATTCTAGAAAATTGTTCGCGAATGTTAAGTTAGTTTGTTTTCTTGTCTTCTTCTGCTTCTTCTTATAATTTTTGGGATGAGCGCAGGCACGTTCAGACACTTGACACTTGAACAGAGTGCTAGTGTCCTCGATAAAAGTCACTATACTCATCAGGGGAAGTTTGAGTACTCTAGTAGGATCCAATAGATCTTTTCTTTTTTTGCTTACTACGAATCAGGTTTGCTAAAAACCTAACGTCCATCTCCCTTAGAAGAATTTTAGTATGGAGTTAACCTTCCGTTAGCCTCCATTTTTTATGTTGTATTTCTAGCCATAACCTGATCTCCCTTATAGCGGAATCCTTAGCGTTTACAAATACTGGCCATGTAAAGTTCCTATTAGTACCTTCCATGGCCAATTCGTCGGCTAATTCATTGCCTAATTCCCTCATGTCCTGGCACCCTTATTAGTGACACAGTATTGTCTCCTGCCAGTCTATTAGGGATCTATTTACAATACCTCACCAGTTTAGACCTGGCAAATGGATTCATAATGGGTTTAATTGCTGCCTGGCTATCAAACATTATGTCGATTTTTCTTGTTCGCGCAGCCGGCTTTCAGAATTTCCTCGACCGAGGCTGCGACTGCAATCAATTCGGCCTGAAAAATCGTTGCACTTTCTCCAGATTTAACGATATATTCCTCCTGGAGCACATTTTGCATATACCTGCACCTGTGCCCCAATTGGATTGCAATTCGTTCGTGTACCAGGTGCCGGCGACCCAATCACTCGAGGGACTTTTTGCCTGTTCACAGGTCGGTAGATTTGTCGGTAGATTAGCTGTAAACAAAATCTCAGGTGCCATACTGTCCGCCGGCATTTGTAATATCGGCTCTCCCAGTATAGTTCCTGTGATATCTGTATGGCCCTCTACAACCTTATTAGGACACTATACGCCATTGGCCTTCGCTTTCACAAAGAGTTCAAACGGATGGAGATCCACAATGGCCTCCATTGAGGTGCTTCCCGTGCTGTTCATAGCTCCCGTGATTCTCAACAGAGCCTGTCGTTGGAGAGTTGTGAGGAACTCCACCGACGATTTCAGCTTCGTCCTCCTCCACCAGACAAGTGCCCCATAGGTAAACATTGATCTTACTACTACTGTGTACAACCAGTGTACCATACTTGGTTTTAGTCGCCAGGTCTTATCAACAGCTCTTCTGCATCTCCAGAAGAGTTGCGTCGCCCCGCCCTCCATTTTGACTAGGTGCCTGCTCTAATTCAGTTTCACATCAAGTTTAATCCTAGATACTTCACTTCATTGGTTAGTTTTAACTCTTGTCCGAACAACCTTACGCTACCCAGATCATTTAGTTTTCTCATGTTGGGAAAAGCTACCAACTTGTTTCCTTTGCAGATTAATAGTTAATCCCTCCTCAAGACACCATCTCTCCACACTTCGCAGAGCATTTCACATAATGCTCGCCACTGTCTCCGAGAATTTCCTCTGGAACACAATGATAATGTCATCAGCAAACCCCTGCGTTCATATACTGTCCCAATGAGATTACCCACTACTAGACTCCATAGTAGCGGAGATAATACTCCTCCTTGAGGACACCTTTTTGTTGTCCTCGTAGAGATCGCTTTGTTTTCTTAACTTTACAACTTTTCTGATATTCCTTCATCCTTAATTCAAATTTCTTTTCGGTCGAACCCACGTATAGTTTGTTAGAATTTTCTCGAGTTAACTTATCTATATACGCCCGAGTTCAACCTATTATAAGTTCTTTCGTTGTTATTTCATCAATTTTTGAAGAGAATTATCTCCTTTTAGTCGATACATATAGATCCTTATTATTTTTCTTGATAAAATTCCTAATTCTCAACGAAATATTGCCGATATATGTTATGGAAATATAATTTTGAGAACTTTTATTCTGCGAATTTGGGTAAATTTATGGATTTCTGTTTGTTTAAAAAGATATCGTTTACAATGTCTTATGAATAATCAATTTCGCTCATATATAAAATTAAACTTATTGAATATTACACGAACGAAAGAAAGTGATTGTTATAGAACTTTTTCCTGCTTGTCCCGAATCTGATTCCAACTTTTCCCAGGTTATAAGATTTTTGAGTAAAGGGCGTTCGAGGTTTCAGAAATATTAATATTTTAAGGGATAATCAAAGTATATAACGGAATTTATTTATAAAATATTCTTTATTCGACTTTTGCCTGTATTTTATTGTTCGCATCTCTTTTAAGACCCCAGCAGTAGTCTGCAGCAACTTTAATAGGATGTAAATAAATTTCGATGTGATTGTTTGGATTGTTTATACAAACCCGATTAAATGAAACCATGCTTCATCAGTAATAAAACTTAGATCAAGAATTTCGTCATTATCTAAATTTTCTTGAAAGAAGTCGTAATAATTAAGCCTACTAGCGTGATCTCTAGGTAAGATCGATGAAGGTGAACAATCGATACATTGTATGGATACATATTGCTGTGGACTTTTCCCCATAAAAAATATTAAAATTTATGTATTCATCTTTGAACAGTTATTTTGAACGCTAGTGTATATTTTTGAAATTTATTATTTTTGTGAAAAAAACTGGTTTTACATTCTAAGCCTGCGCGCTTGATTTGACCTTTAGAGACACAAGTGTACTCTGAGTTAAGAAAGACGTATTTATAAAAAGATAAATCTTTATCTTTTTAACAGTAACTTCGGGTTTATTTTTGATTTAATTGTGGTTGGTGCTGTGTTAATTCTTTACCGATATTTTATACGAGTTTGTTGATCTCGTAATTGTTATATTTTACACTTTCTTACTCACGTGTCTTGAATATATTTTTTACGTAAGTAATATATTATTAAAAGATATCTTATTATATTTAAAAGAGTTAAATACTGTATTTTCTAATTGTATTATTATTATCGTATTGATTTAGTCTTAGATATTTGATATAAATTACAAAGAAGGATATTTAAAATTTCTAGTAAAAAAATTTTTGTAACTGTAAAATTTAGTACGTTGGTTTATCAAGGGAATTTTTTGTCACATGTGGTTGCACATGCGTTAGAGTTTGCTTCGGTCTGTCAAGTTTGTTTGTTTTATTTTGATTTTTGTTCTCTTGGGAGAAATTAAAAAGTTTCTTTGTAATTTATTATTTTTAATTTTGATCGGCTGTCACAAAGGGTTTTGCACACATGCAGCGGTCATTTCCATGCGTTATTATTACCTTTATAATATTGTTAAATGAGGCAACATAAATCTTTATACTTTATAAAGATTTTTTTTCTTTTTTTTTTGATTTTTTTGTATTAAAGTTTCATTTAAATTTTATTGTGTTTATCATTAAATTGACCTTTTTCTTTTCGAGTTTATAAGTAACTTAAAGATATTATAATTTTTCTCAAACAAATTTTGAGTGGCGCCTAACTATTTTACTAACTCAATTGTTTTTCCACATTTCCGATTGGAACCCTGAGAGGAAAGCAGTCCCATTTTATGGAAATAAACCGACTGAATATCCTAGCTGGATAGATTTGTCGTGAATTGTGAATAAGCAAATTTTAAAATCACAGTTCATTGCAATATGTGAACAACGCTTAAAAATTCTATGAATGGTACTAGAAGATACGTTCGTTTGAACTGATAAACGGTGAACTGATGTATGTGCGTTTTCTCTAACAAGGTTTTCTACTCTTCAACAATATTTTGCTGTGTACGTAGTCGACCAGAACTAGTGCCTATTAACACAGATCCTATAACCCGAAATTTCTCCACGATTAGACGAATGCGATGATGTAAGGCGACATTATCCACGACTCTATTAGGAAACTACAAATGATATTATCCACCACTCTATTAGGAAACAACTGCAAATGAACTGTCGCTTACATTCCGCGTAGGAATATTGCCATTCTCCGTTAAGAAATTGCGCACTTCGGAAAAATGCTTAACAATAAAAATATTTTCTTGTAATGTGTACATTATTTAGTAGTATTGCTTATTAAGTAAAAAAAATATTTGTAAGAAAAAATTATATTGCTAATCACAAAATGACAAATGTCAAAATGACATTAGATAAATAGTTTTAAATAAAAGGCAAGTGGCTTATAATAATTTGCTAGTACTAGTTACTTGGTGCCTACTGAGATGAAGTTGTTTTTGAAACACGTTGTATATAGAGCAAGATGTACTGATTTTCAGGTAAAATATACAATGACAAAAAATGGTAGGTGATGGCTAAGTTCTGATGGCATATGCGGATTCAGCAGACAAAATTGCATAAGAATCAGCGGTAACTGTACTTGTAACAAAATCTGTATTTACTGTTGCCGTGTAAATTCTATTTAATTCTAATTCAGTTTTCTTTACTCAGGAGGAAATTCATTAATCTGTGAATCATAGATTGATATGCTGATAGTGTTATCGGTTGACATGATTTTTGCGTGAATGATTGTATTCGTTTGTATGGGTTTATGATAAACGGCAAACCCATGCTTATTAGTGCTACTGTGTGAAATAGTTGAATGTAAGAAATTTTTTCTTTCTTTTCTTCTAATTCGACACTGAATTTTTTACTAATGTAATCAGGTAACTTTTAATTGCCTATGTGTCTGGTTGAAACCGATACCAATAGTTTGCAGATGTGCTTGTATATAAGTATGCTTGTGCTATTGATATCGGAATAAAGATAGTGAATAAAGATCGATTTTTTTTTTAAGTAAAAACAAGATATAAAAATTTCGTTAGTTTTTGCGAATAAAGTTCTCTTCGACATTATCTCTAAAATGTATCTTAACGGTTCATAAAGATAAACAGAACGTGTCACTCATAATAACAAATATGTACAAAAGCAAACAAAGAATGAATATAATTAAAAGTACTATTCATTTGAATTATGAAACTGAAAACAGTATTTTGTAAATGCTAAAATTGAAATTTACGCAAATGAACGACTATTAATTTAAATTTTGCAATAATGTAACGCAACAAATATGCATTGCATTTTTTACGGTCAAATCAAACATCAGGATCAAGTGGTAAACAAGTTACAAGCGTTACTTAAACTTGTGTAAGGTCATTACTATTTCACAACCACTTACCCCTTCTTGAAAACATGTAACGTAAAATTCAATATAAAAGACGATGCATTCATGGAATTGTCAGATTTTATTTGAACATCTTAACAACTAATATAAATTACTGAAAATGTTTTTCAAAGTGAGAATTTTATTTTATTTTGTGTTGGTTTATCACACACTACATATTTTATATTGTTTTAGTTCATCATCCTTGCAGTAGTAGCGGCTGTTGCTAATGCTGGAGTTATTGGCGGACCTTTAGCTTCGACGTATTCCTATTCTACACCAGTAGCTGCACCCTTAGCTTACCCAAGTCCCCTCATAAAAAGTGCACCTTTAGGATATGCTGCACCAGCACCATTTGCCAGAGTTTCTGCCCCACTAGGTTTTGCTGCTCCAATTGCTAAAGTGTCTGCAACAGAAGAATACGATCCCCATCCACAATACTCCTTTGCATATGATGTTCAAGATGCTCTTACTGGAGATAATAAACAACAACAGGAAAGTCGCGATGGCGATGTAGTTCAAGGATCATATTCACTCGTTGAATCTGATGGTACAAGACGTATCGTCCAATACACCGCAGATCCACACAATGGATTCAATGCTGTTGTAAGCAAGGAACCGCTTGCTGCTCCTGTGGTAACTAAGGCCATTGCACCAATTGCATATGCCGCACCAATTACGAAATATGCTGCTCCATTATCTTACGCCGCACCTCTAGCTAAAGCAGTCTCTCCTTATGCCTATTCAACGCCATATGAGAAAATATATTAATATCTAAACTGAATACAAATAAATCTTAGATATTATTTAGTTTATAAGGATTAGAAAATAAATTGTTAAAAATAACTTATTGCATTTTATTTACCAAAATTTTAAATTACGCGCTATAAATACTGACATAAAGTTTATGCACAGCTTTTTATTGAGATATAGTAGTTACGAAAATACCAACAAAAACTCAAAAAAGATACGATGTTCAAGATGGTCTTACTGGAGATAATAAACAACACAAATCATATTCTCTGATTGAATCTGGGTACAAGTATCGTTCAATACATCGCAGACCCAGTTAATGGATTCAATGCAGTTGTAAGCTAAGAAGTACTGGCAGTCTTTGCTGCTCCTGTGGCAGCCAAAGCTCGGACTCCAGTTACATATTCTGCAGCATTTGCGACATATTCCTCTCCTTTGGCGTACGGTAGTCCAATAGCTAAATAATTGCTTCTTATGCGTACTCAGCCTCATATACAAAGTTCTACTAATATTTGAATGAAATGTAAATATGTTTTATTTATTGTTTAGGTTATGATACATAATAAACTCTTAATAGAATATTAAAAAACAAGTTTCATAAGGCACCATTTTGCCGCACGAGATCAGTTTAGAGAACGAGCCGCGATGCGGCGAGTTTTCTAAAGAGCGAGTGCGGCAAAAGGCCTTATGAAACGAGTTTTTTATACTATTTTTTCTATTTTGCGTTTTTACATTAATAAATTGCTTAAATTGGAATTATTTAATTTGAAAGTTCAGAGTTTAATTTTTATATAAAGCATGAAGTTGGTCACATTGATACTTGACATTTTCAAATTTAAATCTTGCTATCCGCGAAGTATATTATATTACATATTATTTACTAATTTTCGTTAACATTACTTGATACTTCATTTAAAAATATAAACATGAGTGACATAGATACATATATATGTTGTTGTCAATTGTATACAACATACGTTGTTTGTATAAAATACGGACATATATCATATCTGTCAAATGTACATAAATTCTTAAAATCAAATGACAGCAATGATATTTATTTCTGTATTCGAACAACACCAACATTGAAAAATGAAAAAAAGCGTATCGAAATGAAGCTCATTTCGATACTGTTTTGGGTTTCATAATGAGTTCATTTCGAACGCAAAATAGAAAAAATATTTTTTTACACCCTTAAATAGCTAATATTTTCTTGTATGTCCAAATATTTGTATACGTTCGTTAACACTGAACACATTCATTTAATTGGAATTCTGACGTGGCATTATTCCATCAAGAAGAGTCCTATTAGCACATAAGATATTTATCTAATGAAGTAAATTAGCTAACTAAAGTTTAACCAGATATGTGTGCTTATCTTCTGAATGGCAAATTCAAATTTTGATTTTGCCATAGATCTTCACTGCCAATATTTGAAAAGTTAAAGTTTTAAATACTGTCTACAAAAATAAGTGATAAAGAAAAAGTGAAAATATTAAGTAACCAAAGACTAAATATAATTTTGTGTCACTTTAAGCAAATACAGAATTACCAAAAACATAATACTGTAAGAGATTAAGTAAGAGAAAATGTTTGACATTTTGTATATTTTATTAGTCACGGTTTCACTCGCTGCATTTTACGCTTGTTTAACATTCTTTTCATCCGTAACACCTTTTTCGTGTCTTCTTAAATTTGTGTTTAATAATTGGAGAATATTTTTCGATGGGACTTAATTTCAGAAAATTTGGAAGAATGGCAATTTTGGGTATACTTTCAGCATTATTAAATTATTACGAACAGCAACCCAGAGTAACTTTAGCAAAATGGTTATCACTAGATCGGGTCTAAATGGCGAGCTAATGATATGAAAATATGATTCTAAAATCCTTCTTAATGTACATTTGCTGGCTAATTGCATCGATAGTACCTGCAGAAATAAATTTGTTTCTGCTTAGGTCACAAAACCAAACTGTCTGTTGTACGAGAAACTTCACGGTATATTTAGTTAGTTTCTTACTTTTACATTTCTCATTGATATCGCTCTTTTGTAGACGATTTGCAATTACTTTTAAGATCGCAAACAATATTTAATTTGACGCTCCGGTACTATATAATAGTATCTTTTTCAAAAACTGTAAAATTTATGTAAATGTTAAAAATGGTATATACAAGGTGTGTATAAATTGGCGGACCCACTACACGTGGCGACATTCTTGGTCAAATTTTGAGTTAAAAGTCCTAATCCTAAAACGATGTATCAGGCTTCCT
The DNA here is from genome assembly GCA_935421215.2 of Melolontha melolontha. Lineage (NCBI taxonomy): Eukaryota > Metazoa > Arthropoda > Insecta > Coleoptera > Scarabaeidae > Melolontha > Melolontha melolontha. The sequence goes on along the minus strand of OW285243.1, from coordinate 74,751,767 downwards.
TTGTCTTCAGAATGAATTTGACAGTAGTAATGTATTTGACTAGAACAACATTAGGCTGCCTACTTATTGTTTTACAACGTTGTCAGATGTGTTTTTCGTCAAAATAAGTTAATAAACAAATATTAAAAACCAACTTTAAAATCGAAAAGAAAATTTTAACGAAAGGATAATAACAACAATTCTTCTTTCTTCTAAATTGTAGCTCTTTCTGTCAACAAATATCGAGTAATAATGCTTATTTCAAGACTGAAAGTCCGAACATTAGGAACCTCGTGCAAAGATATGGAGCATGTTACAACATTTTCGTATTAGGATTTTGGACTCCGAATTTAACGAAGAACATCGCCGCGTGTAGTGGGTCCGCCAATTTATACACAGCCTGTATATTGTGACGTATTTGTTAGGCATATCTAAATAAAACTAAACTTTTTGTATTAGTAGGTAAACCGTTTTCGGCTATGTTTTTATTTTAAAGGGTGAAAAGAATGTTAGCTTTGTCAACACTTTGGTTTAACTTTTCTCGATCATGTGTTTTTTTCTTTTATTTTTGTGATATTTATATTGTCATTATACAGGGGTGTTTATATAATGGGTAGGTATATTGCTGACAAGTTATTTAAATCTGTTCGGTTATTTATTGAATTTGTAGTTTTTTGTATGTCCATGCTTTGGAGTATATTTCTTGCTTTACTGTTTTTTTCATATGTAATTATTGTGATTTTATCGAAGTTGAAAGTGTATTTTGCTTGTTTGATATGTTTTTAAGGACTGCACTGTTGTTTGAAAATGTGTGCGCATTTAAACATTCTTGTAGATATTGTGTTGTTTGGCCGATGTATATGCCTTGAAAGTTATTGCATGGAATTTATGAAAATCCATGCAATGACTGTGAAAGTTAAATATTGTTTTAATTACCCGGCCGCTGTCTGCTTCTGCTCAGCCAGTAGCAGAAGCAGATAGTTATCGCAGACCTGAAGATGGCAAATGTGATTTTACCGAAACGTCGTCCAGAAATCAGCACCGGTCTTTACGAAGACCAAACAGTGGAAACGCGGAAGAAAACCCGGAATCCAGTTACAACACATACTACTACCAGCGGATACCTAAAAGAAAACATACAGGGTGGTCCTTAATTTCTTCGAGAAATTTTAGGGTGCGATTCCTTGGGTAATCTCGAGAGAAATAGTTCCTATAAACATTTGTCCTAAAGTTTTCCGTTGTAGAGATACAGGCTGATTCATTTTTCACAAAAAAAAAATTTATTTCAAAAATTTAGAAATCGATTTAGGGAACTGTTGTGTTGGTTGTCATGTTTACAGCATTTATTTGTACTTACGTAACTGTCATAAGTATTGTCAAACAATAATTAATTTGAAAGTTCGTACCTACAAATCTTTTTTTGTAATTATGGTGAATTATACAAATGCTGAAATGGCAGATATGCATTTTGTGTACGGTCTAGTTAATGGAAATAGTTATGAAGCAAGGCGTATTTACCAACAAAAATATCCTCGACGACTTGTACCTTGTGCGGAAACCTTCAATAATATTCACCGTCGTCTAGCAGAAACTGGTACATTTGAGAGAAACAAAAATACTCCGGGTAGACCTCAAACTAAAAGAACACCTGATTTAGAGGAAGCTGTTCCGCAGATAATCGATGAACATCCAGAAACCAGTACAAGAAAGAATGGTGTAACGGTAAACGCAAGCCATCAAACCATCTTAAGGATATTACATGATCAACAATTATATCCTTTCCATATTCAGAGAGTACAGGCTCTTCTTCCGCGTGACTTTCCGCAACGCTTAGTCCTTTGTGATTGGTTCCGAGAAAAAATTTCCCAAAATGCACAATTTCTAACCTACATTCTATTTACTGACGAGGCGAACTTCTCCAGAAATGGTATTAGGAATTTCCACAACAACCATTTATGGTCAGATGAAAATCCGCATGCCATAAGGGAGATGCACTTTCAAGAGCAATTTTCCTTAAATGTATGGGCGGGGATAATTAATAATTATTTAATTGGTCCCTTTTTCCTTCCTATACGACTTAATGGTGCATCATATCGGCTATTTCTTGAAAACGAGTTGAAAAATTAAACAGCCTGTATCTCTACAACGGAAAACTTTAGGACAAATGTTTATAGGAACTATTTCTCTCGAGATAACCCAAGGAATCGCACCCTAAAATTTAGTACAGAGTAGGATAAGTGAAAGAATTTTAAAAGGATGTATGAATCGGCGATGGGCTAGCAAATGTGATCGAATAAATTGCCTGTTAACACTATATTTATTTATTAATAAGATTTCATGTATAATATTAACATTATTCTTCTAGAAAAGCCCTAATCTTATCTACTAATTAATAGTAATTAGCCCATGTATTTATTAGACTGTGATTACTTTAATTCTCCTAAAGCTATATCCTTAATAGTCGTTGATGTTATTTTAAATTTCAATAATATAAAGAAAGTTTTTTTACCTTCAAATAATTTAGTAAGTGTAAAATATAGCACAGGTAATTTTAGTGATTTATATCAAATGCCAAATTAATGTGAAAATTTTCATAGTACTCAACGTGTCCATATTCTCAAAAACTTACTTTACTTACATGCGTGAGATTTTTCCTTGTTACTTTTTATTAGTGTCGAATTGAATTTGGAGAAAAATTCCTTTTGTTCAGCTGGCAGCTTCGAGTTATATATACGCTATATTTATTTTTCAGCGCTCTATTATTCCCGAGGAATACTGTAGACATTTTTCCTGTTCGCATTTGCTGAATAATAAATAACTTGTCACAAGAATTTTCTTTTCAAACGAAAACTTTCGTGTAAGGATCCGGCAACATTCATTCTATTGACTACAGCGGACAATTTTGATATATCTACATTTTCATGTTTCGGAATCGATAATGAATCATAAGATCAGGTAGAAAGTATATTAAATCTCAATATATTTTACACCATGTGCCTCAGAAATAATTGGAATGATTTTAAAATAAAAATTAATTAAGAAATTTTCACAAAAAATATTTTATTTATTCGAAATATTCACATTCAGAAGAAATACAACGATTTGTACGTCCAAGAAGTGCATCGCATCACACACCACATCGTTGATTGCAAATGGTATTGGAGATTGCTTGCCGCTAATCGTTGAGTTCACGAACAACGACTTTTTTCATCACGAAACGCAGCTTAAAATTTAATTCAGAATAATCCCTGATAATGTAGTTTAAATCCCGGGTATCTATTTCGACAACTACGTTGCCATTCTCAGGGGTAATAGTAATAGGCGGAATACGTGTGTAAACATTTATTTAATTATTTAATTTTTATAGAACTAACCATAGCGACCTATTTGATCAGATATCTAGCTTAAATAATAAAAAATAATAGTCATGAAGTTAAATCGGATAAATATGGGGATGGGGATTCAAAAAATTTTTTCTTAGCTAGTTTATTGCAGTGGTGTTGATATTTTACGTTGTAATGGTGCGATTAATCGAATTAATAACCAGAAAGCAACTTACTTAATCATTTCCTCTATACAATGTGTCCGGGAAAATGTGGGAAATCTCTCGGATTCAGATAGAACATTAAAAATAAGATGACAAGTTCCCATAATTTTTTTCCTAGCGGCCCTCCCTACGGAGGTACGGCCTCCTAAAGATGCCACTGGAAATTATTTTTCTTGAATAACTTTTAAACTACTTATTATAATTTAATGAAAATTTAATATGATAAACAGTAGTAAGGACCTCTTAAAATACTGCCCTTAAATTTAAATTAGCATGTTCAGTTTACCAGGGGCGGACTAGGTTGTACATTTTAATGCTTACATTTTTAACACCCTGTATGATAAGGAGTTAAAAAAACAAATTTGGATACCTTGAACATTAAGCTAAAGAAAATGTACTCTTGTTCATTGTCGATAAAATGAACCGTTTTCGAGGAAAAAAAATAAAATAATTATTGTTTTATTTCTATTAAAAAGAACCATGTTTTTTATTTTTTTTTGTCTGCAACAAGGTGTGATACAAAAGTCTGAAATAAAACTGTTTTCAGTACTAAAAAACGCATTGTTTTAACAAACGTTACTGTGGTACCCACGAATTAATAAATATCTTGCATTGACGTGTAAATTTTAAATCTTGTAATCTTTCATATTGTTAACACGTTGATCCTTTACTTCGATATTAATTTAATGAATTTTGAATATCTTGGTAAATTTAATTTGATAATGAGATACACATTTAGTGATTATGCAGATACAGATGCATCTTATGTACGGTCTTGCATCTTGCAATGCTTTGGAAGCAAGAAGGTTGTATGAAGAAAGATATCCTAATCGCAATATTCCAATTCAGAAAACATTTCAGCGACTTGACCAACGTCTAAGAGAGACTGGTGGGCGATTCCATTTAATAAGGTAACATTATTGACCTTCTTTAATGTTTTAGGAAGTTTTGCGAAAAAAAGTAGTGATGCTGGTGTGAGAAGAACAGTACGTACGGTGCAATTGGAGGAAAATATTTTGGATACTGTAGGTGATACTCCTTCAATAAGCACTCGAAGATTAGCCGCGCAGCTTAATACGTCAAAAACGACAATTCATGAAGTACTTAAAGAACAGTTGTTTTACTCTTATCATCTGCAAAAAGTGCATCAACTACTTCCTGAAGATTTTCCTCGTAGAATCCAGTTCGCAAACGGGCTGTTAGATCAGCAACGAACAAACCCAAACTTCATTAGCAGTATTCTTTTTACCGATGTACTGTAAATTTACATAACTCGCATGTATGGGCTGATGAAAACCCTCATGCCACTGTCGTTCATCATTATCAACATCAGTTCCAATCAATTAATGTTTGGGCAGGAATAATTGGCAATTTTTTGATTGGACCATGCGTATCGCCGCCACGATTGAATGGTGAACTTTATTTACCGTTCCTTCAGAACGCTTTTCTGAATGCAATAGAGCATTTGCCACTTGCAACCCGCCAAAGCATGTATTTTATGCATGATGGGGCCCCACCTCATTTTAGCGTTGCTATACGCGACCACCTGAATAACGTCTATCCAAACCGTTGGATAGGCAGAGGAGGTCCCATTGCCTGGCCTCCACGGTCTCCCGACCTAACGCCAATGGATTTTCACCTGTGGGGTCACCTCAAAACCTTTGTGTATTCCTCTCCGGTTGATACAAGGGAGGAACTTTTACAGAGAATCACATTTCATTGTGATGTGATAAGAAACAATGCTGGGTTGTTGTGGCGAGTACAGCAGTCCTCTATTCGTCGTGCCCGAAGTTAGAAGTTATAAGTTATAACTTCTAACTTCATTCACCTAGTTCAAGTAGGTAGTATATATAAAATATATGCAAAATATGTGCTGCCAGGCTTTGAAAGGCTGTGTGACAAGATTTTAATAAATCGAGGTTTCTTTTGTTTTCGTAGCTTTTATTGCATTTGGTTATAAAAATAATATAATAAATAGTAATAAACACAGCTTCTAATCTAGTAATATATTATCAGAATGTGTTTTTCTGGATTTTAGTTAAATTTACAACTTGTTTTAGAATATTGTGAATGAACACTTTACAATTGACTACTTACAACATGGAAATTCAATGAAACTAAAACTTCAACACTAATAAAAGGCCTTTGTTGTTTATAATAATAGTTCTTAACGACAGTAATAAAATTTTCTAAGAATAGGGGCTTTACTTCAGCTCCAAAATGTCCATTTTCGATCAATTATGGAAGTTATTCGTAGAGTTGCACACTTTGTCTCGAATGCATGTATTGTAAGGACGGCTTGTCGTTAAAATATTACGATTCGTTTTAAGTTTAAATTGAATTCACAACCAAATACAAATACATGCGTATTATTATTTATGATCCATAAATACAAATGGCTATTATGATTTTGTATAATAACAATATCCAGTGCATACTAAAATATCACTCTATTAATTTATGAGATCCGGCAAATCATTTCAGAGAATATTTAGATAAATAGTTAAATGTGGGGATGCACTACATACGGTCCTGCCGTACCGTAAACATCCTCAGCTCTAGTTATAACGAACGCAACTTCAACAACAAAACGTCAAATGACATATAAAGATTTGCTATAAATAAACACTTTATGATTATTTTTTACAGTCTACTAGATTTTCTTATTCTCAATAAATTCAGCTTATTCCACTATTATTCAATGTTTAATGAACAAATATTAGCCTCTCATACATCGCTATGTACTCCGTACGTAGATACATACATAAATGAATATTTTATTAATTTCTATCTGAATATAATTGTCTGTTTCACTGCTTGATCTTGTATTAAATATAAACCACTATTAACTGATTCCCTGTGCTCTTATGTATATTCTCTAATCGCTAGTGGCTTACAGGAAATTACACCACTGAACAATGCGAGTACCGAAATATAATAAATTAACAAACCTGGCTTTTGTTTCAAATTGTATTCGGGAAGATTAATTTATGGCACTGAATATGCAGCAGTAAATCAATGCGTGAAAATACAATTATACAATAACATTATTACATTTTATAAATATTTTACTAAGTAATGAATGTTAAAAGTTTGAAAGGAAAAACGATCGACCTGTCCTTGATTTTATTAATAATGTGGTGACCCTTCCCGGGCATTTCCATATATGCTGAAGATACGCTATATCTTCAGTGGCGTGTATTTTTCAATTTTGTTTGAGTGTATGCTGTTAATATTATTGTCTGCCCAGATTATAAAGATGTATCACTCGGTCAAATTTTCATGCTAATATTTAATTTTTTGTAATGGTTGCGCGGAAAGGTCCAAAAGTACGTGCGCAGATTTCAGTTCAATAGATGCTGTCAATGTTTTTGTATATTTTCGCAGAAAACTCAATGCAGTAAAGTTTAGTTATTTTGTGAGTGTGAGAGTGGTTTTAATTTTTTTTATAAATTTCGGTAGTCCGTTTGTATTTTTCGGAGACTTTTATAATTATTATTTCTTGTTTAAATAGCGTCATATTTTTTAACTTGAAACTATCAAATATCTCGAAAAATAAGGAATTCACGAAAAAATGTCCAGATCTAAAATTTAATAATACAATGGAGGAAATACATTAGTGCTAGAATTAGTCGGACTCTCTCCCTCCATGTAGATGGGGTGGGGGTAACTTTGAAATCTTAAATAGGAACCTGTATATTTTAATACAGATTCTAGAATTCTACTGGAAAAAGTATGTAGGATTTGTCTCAAAAATTTTTTTCAATTCGTGATAGATGGCGCTGTAATTGATGAAATTCATTTTTTTTTTCCATTTTTTCTCACTGAGAACCTACGCATACGATTCTGCAATTCGTTTTCAATAAAAAGAATACCACGAAAACTGACCTATCAAGAAAGTATTATTATCATAACTTAGGAACGGGCGTCCTTCTTTACATACTTGGTCAACACGAGTTCCTTCGCTCATGATTTATGGGAGTGCTTTCAAATCAAAAAAATTGTACTTTTCTTTTAATACCATTTCTTATGTTGAAAACAATTTTTAAAATAGCTATTTAAATCATAAGAAATCTAAGGACGTATTAATATTCGAGGTAGGTAAGTACAAGCTAAGGCGGAGCCGAAGCTTGTTGCCTGCCGAGAATGTTAATAGTCGATTCATTTCGTGTGACTCATTACAGTTTTCCTGCTGACGTCAGAAATTAATCTATATTTTTTAAGAAATCGTTTTGGTTTATTACCTGTCAGAATTAATTTTGAATTGAAACCCTTTTCGTGAATCGTGTTACCTATGTTATTATGTCATACAAATAGTTGACATTATAAACAAACCGACAAGATTATTGAAAATTGCATGAAAATACAAAAGTATTTTTAATAATATAAAATATTACTAAAAATCTGGTGTGAAGAACACACCATTGCATGAAAACGCTGGAAATAAATTCGAAATGGAGATTGATGAAATAGAAAAAGGCGTAAAAATCGTAATTTTGTATATATTTCATAATAAAAACGTTCAACTTCGATATTCCTAATTTTTACTCCAAACAAACTTAGGAACCCGAATCATGAGTTGTTCGTTAGTATCCTAGGAGTTTTCGTGATAATATTAAGTTGGTAATATTAATTGAAGTTCCGTTCTCTAGACGAAACTACAAACGAATGTTATATACGGCCTGATTCTGAGCAAACGCAACGATCCGAACGTATGAATATTTCTCCAGCTTCGAATACAATTCCCCTGAACGCGTTTAGCCAATCACAAACCAGTCTGTTGCGCAACCATTTATCAACTAATGTCACAAATTAGTGTCACCACTGTCACCCTATACGGAGTCTCTTAAGCGTTTGAATAGTGAAAATAAGAAAATAAGAAAAGAAAATAAACATTACTGGTTCTGTACAAAATTTAAAACCATTATTCCCAAATCGCAGAGTTCCTAATGATACGTTCATTTTAGTATGCGCTGCAATAGAACTAAATTCAAATTTGACAGTTAGCGATATTTCCAACGATTTAGGCATATGCTGCTCTTCCGTTAACCGCATACTAAAATTAAATGGTTTTCGTAATTATAAATATTTCAAACATCATCAATTATTTTACGGTGATGAGTTTAAACGGATGAAATTCCGTTAATATATAATTAATTTCTCATTATGAACAATTTATTTTATTATTTGTAAGAGTAAATTTTTCTTAACATTACTAGAATTTAATTTAGTTTTTATTTCTGAAGTTTATTTAGTTTCCTATGAACAGTTTTTGTGACCTTTATTATTAAAATTTAATTTATTAAATCTCTTGATGCCTTATTTGCAATTTTCTTAACCGCTTATTAATAATTTCATTACGCTTTGTAGAATAACGTATTGCAATTTACTCATTACCATAACACAGGACTAAACAATTTATAGTCCTTTAATAGTAATTTGGTAATCAGATAATTTTTCTTACGCGGCTCCATAATATGTAAGTATGTATGATATATGACATTGATGTTGACACGCCTACAGCATTCAGGGGAATTGTATTCGAAGCGGGAGAAATATTCGTACATTCAGGCCCTTGCGTTTGCTCTGAATTAGGCGGTATAGTCGACTCATATGCTATGTTGCTAGGGTTGTATCACTGATTTACATGATCGGCAGTAGGAAAAAATATTTTTGTATATACAATCTATGTATTATCAGGATAAAATAAAACAAATTTTAATGAATTTCACTTTTTAATTTACACTGTAACGATCGTTTCGCTCCAACCTGAGCTTCATCAGACATATAACTAACTTATGTACAAAAATTTTTTTTAACACAAGTATAGCGTAACAAACACATGTTTTATTTTAAATAGTTGAAGGAATGGGTACTTTTTATTACTAAAAAAAACTACTATGTTTCTTCCTCCTGGTTGAAGAAAGTTCGGTATGTATCGACCGAAGTATGAGTTGAAATAATACAATAGTTTTTATAACACTAATATATTTATAAATTTAATCTTAGAGTTCCGTTAACTTAATGTAAATGCAGTATCTGGTCTTAATACTAAAGACCGAGAAAGCTGGCTAATAAATAATATTTGCTCCTATTTAGATCACTGAGATCTTAGTAGGAACTGTTAGTTAGATCACCGAGACCTAAGCTTTAACTCGAAGAGATCGTACTTGGAACTGTAGTGAGCTCTAAGAGATTCTTGTTTTGAACTGTTTCTTCATTCCCTTATTTTCCGGCAAAAAAGTTTTGTCCCCGCCAGTCACAAGAAAGGGAGAAAACAATGAAATAGAGTATACGGAAATTTCCATACCATTATTTTTACCTTTCCAAGAAAAGTATATGCTGTAGTTTCCAACTTCATAAATGTATTAAAATAAACAATATACGCCGGAAACCCTTAATTATAGAAAATAAATTACCTCTTAAAGTAATAAATATACAATGCACAGAGATAACCTAATAGTTCGCAGAATCGCATCGAACCAAACTATTTAACCTATTATAATAATATATAACAGGAAATATGTACAATAAAACTTATTCTATTATACTTATGCTTATTCAAATACATTTACATGATGGATGGATTAACCAGAGGGTTGTGCCTGTAATAAAATAAATAGCTTTTATGACTAGAAAATAAGACAATGAATAAAGAAATGTAATACCTGACCAGGCCTAAAGTAATAAACAATATTAAATATATCTGTACTACAAGACCTTTTCTATATACAATATATAATATATACAATTTAAAACTAGGATTAAACATAAATATACCTACATCTATTTTCTTATATCTAAATGAAACAAAAATACAAAATTAAATCTATTTTGCCCGAACAATGTCTATGCACAAAACTTTCACTACGGTTTATACAATACTGTTCTTAAGTAATAAAACTAGGGTTTTACATTATGTTACAGGGAGGTAAAGAAATTCTATGGAAAAATACAATATGTGACTGTCTGAATATCAAATAAATAAATTGAGTAAGGGTGAATTATTTGTTTCTAATTGATCATTTAGGATCTTGTCGATTTTCTTTAATTTATTAATTTCAAGTGACTCTCATAAGTTAAGGTTTTTGCCCTTATTTTCTACGTGTAATATTTTAAATTCTTTGTTAAAATTGTGGTTCGTTGAATTAATATGAGACGCATATGAAGAGTCACTTTTATTATTTCTAAATGAAGAAAAATGTTCTTTGATGCGTATTTCATACGATCTGCCTGTCTGTCCGATATACGTCATAGAGCAACTACCGCAGGTTAATATGATAATATGATAGGATGATTATAGTTATAATCGAATTTCATCAAGTAAAGGCTGAAACAATCATACAATGTATGTATTTAATGTTTGTGTTATTTCTTCCATTCGTACTTTTTCTAATTACAAAGACACAAAATAAACGTACAAAAGAAATAACTTTAAGAAACAACTTATTACTTAAGTAGAGTATTTGACTGTACGAGAGAAAATTGAATTGGTTCTGGTCTATGAAGAAGCTGGCAGACGTCTTGATAATGCTGTCGATCTCTACGCTCAGCGTCTTCCGGATAGGATGCGGTCACTTGCTTCATCTTCCCATACTATCAACCAAAATACTACTGATGGCAGTGTGTTCAACCGAGAAAAAGGAGCCGTCGACCAACAGTCACAAGAGAAAATAAGGAAGTCGCTCTATTAGTTGCAGTGGCTGTTAGTCCTCATGTTGGCACAAGAGAAATAGTTCACGATTCTAGATTGTCCCATACCAGTGCTTGGAGAATTTTGAGTACCCAGTGTATTCCTCGGGGTTGCTCAATTTCCGAAAAGTTGCCACTTTCTGGATGTACCTGCTATGTTGTGAACTCCCATTACACTTCTAAAGCATTTTCCATTTTGATATTTCAGAAAGTATATTTTCTGGTATATTTTTTGGTCTCAATCAAGAGTAACTTAACTATATATTTTCAGAAACGTTTCTCCGATTGTTGTAAAAGATCGAACCTTCCTTGTTTTACTGTCAGGAATTTGTATGAGAATTAAATTTTCCATATCTTCTAAGTCATCAGTAGTCATTTTTACCATTTCATCGCATCTGTATGCGGATACTCCAATGAATATAACAATCTAAATTAATGATCCTGTGTTAAAACACATACTTACTAATTAAAATTTAACTGAATTTATTTTCATTCCCAAGTATATATACATCGTCTGACGCTTCACATAAAAATTTTTCAAACTGTTCTTTGGTGAATATTTTCGTCTCCTTAACACAATATCCCTCATTAATCTTTTTCAGGAAGACCTGTGACTTTAAGTATTAACTTATATCTACTCCTTGTTTAATAATTAATTCCGATTTGACCATTAAATAACGGCACCACAAAGTTGAGGATATCCACTTCTTTTTTTGTAAATAGTTAAAATAAGCGAGAGGCACATTCTCTGAATATTTGCTAACACATTCTTCATCGCACCATTGAATAAAATACTGATACGCAACAAAATATTTGTCAGCAGATTTTGAGAGTACAAGGCGCGATACTGCTTCTTTTGCCTTTTCGATAATTTCGCGTGGCGTGCACTGCCTTTCTAAAAATCACTAATTTAAGACCAAATTTTTCATTATATGATTGAACTTACTCAATAATTGCTTACTAATATCCCTAGACTACCTATTTCAACGTAATCTTAAAAATAATTTCAATGTTGACAGTGCCAACTTGACAGCTTTATGATGCGTTCCTTATAGAAACAGCCCGTACTAATTCACCTGTCCAAACGTCCAAACCTCCTTGCAAACCCGTTTATCTTGAATTGAAAATGGACGTTCTTGCATACATTTGCCGACATTTGAAGAAAAAATAACATATTTTATTTGGAGGAAAAGTTACTTTTCATGGCTTGCTCTCATGATCGCGCCATGAAAAGTATCACTTTCCCTCCGCCTAGAGCATTGATTCCCAAAGTGGTCCAGGTGGACCCCCAGGGGTCCACGGGAGACTCGACGGGGGTCTACGTTGGCGTGACAAAAAAAATGGGGGTTCACAATTCGTAAGCGGGGGTCCACGAAAATTTATCTGGTTTCGATAGTGAAGAACTAAAATGTTGGCTTGAGTTCAACTATCAATGTAGGCAGATAATATTTTAAGAAGCTCAGCGACTGTTACTTGTAAAAACTTGCATATTCCATATTCAGTACAATGTGTCGAGACTTGCAAAGCGCTGCCGCTGCCGCCGTCCGCAATGCTTGTTCAGACGTGCAAAGGGACGAAGTACGACTTGTGGTGTGTGTGCTTGCAATCATGCATGAACTTGTTTGATTCTTCACCAATATAAATACGAATGCCACGGATAAACGTTACTCATTTGTTTCCCGAATTTCGAAAAGAAAAGTAAAGTGAATCGATGTTAGTTCCCAATTTTCAAACTTGTCACAGGTAGAATGCCTTGATGAGGATATTCACACATACGTTCAACATTTAATTGCCCTGCATGATGACTTTAAAATTAGATTTAAAGATATTCTGACGATGGAAATACCACCATGGATCATAAATCCACTTGATGAAACGGAAGTGGAGAATGTGATATTACAAGAGGAGCTACTCGAGCTTAGCACTAATGAGGAGCCGAAGGTGAAATTTAAAAGAGGGTATCAAACATTTTGGCTACAGGCAGAAATACCCGAAAAATATCCTGGATTGTGGAGAATTGCGAGAAAGCTTTTGATAGCGTTTCCCTCGTCATGTCTTGTCGAGAAAAGTTTTAGTGTCGTTACAAACCTTTTAACAAAAAAAACGAGCAGATTGAATGTCACAGAACGGGGAGATTTCCGGTTATTCCTAACAAAACTAAAGCCAAATTAAGTTGCTGTCAATCCATTAAGTAAATCCCTCCCAATAAAATTATGACTATTTTGTGATTGTCATTGTAGAAGTTACGTTACGTTATTAATATTTAATTTTAATTATATTACGACTGTTATCATATTACAATGTAATATGATAACAATAATAATTAATAGTGTAATAATTACATATTTGAATAAACACAACACAAGGAGATATACTATTTTTCTTTTTATTTTTACCACTCCGAATGGGGAGTTTTCTAAATAAAATATGTGAGAATTGATTGGTTTCTTGTGCTCTCAGTAGATGTCAAAGGAGTAAAGTTGGATGGAATCACTTTTTTGATTGGCTAACTTTACTTTTTTGACATCCACTCACAGCACAATCAATATTAATTAACCAATAACTCAGCCGCAACGCAAATTTCCATAGTTAGATCTAATCTTCACATTTTTTGTCGAGTTTTGGGAATATGGTAGAAATGTAGCTGTAGGGGGTCCACCGGAACCAGCAAAACTTTCAAAGTGGTCTATGAGAAAAAAAAGTTTGGGAGCCTCTGGCTTAGAGTAAAAGAAAAAATAGCATATTTTATTTGGAGGAAAAGTTACATTTCATGGCTTGCTCTCATGAGCGCGCCATGAAAAGTATCACATTCTCTCCGTATAGAATAATATACTATTTCTTAGAAATGCGCAATGGAAAAGTCACCAATCAAGTAGTGGGCATAAATACAATAGGAAGTTGGCTTTAAAAGATCGCAAAATGCTTGAATTTGGCGGATGCACATCTTTATACTGGGTATAGGTTCTTCAGCTACCTTGTTGGTGAATAAAGGTGTTGATATTGTAGACTTTAAAAGACACGGTGTGTGGCGCTCGTCATTTGTTACAGGTTACATACTAATTCATTGGTGAATAAATTAGAGTTTTCCCGAAAAATTTTGCATGAGAATACACCCGAGGAATCTATCCTTTCTAGAGACATAACGACTACAGAAAATATTGTTGTATAGAAGAAGACAGGAAGCAATCGCACGCTAAATGCAAGCGAAGATTCTACCTTTTCTGGAACAATAAGAAGTTTCTTTACCAAATGCACTAATTGTACTTCCAATGTTATAGTTAAATAAAATTACAAAACTTTCATATTTGATTATTTACTGCCTTCCGATCGGTAACTGATAGTACTTACCGATCTGAGATTTGTAAACACAACATACTATTCTTTTAATCCAAACAGTAAATACGTTAAATATTAATCATTCAAAAATTAGTTTTCAACACGCAGGATACTGTAAACAAGCCACAAATAAAGGATACTATTACATGCTTAATGAACTGAATATTAATACAAATATGAAAAACTTTTATTATTAAAAGTGCTCTTCATTTCCGACACAAAAAAAGCTTCGTTTTCAATACTACAGGCTAACACAAACTCGCATATGAAAAGCCATAAATTGAAGCGAGAATAATTGATACGGTTGCTCAATGTATATTCTGAATGATTTAAAATGCATGGGTTTTTTCACAAATGTTATTTGCGTTATGTGCTGGTAGCGGATTGTGTTCGGAAATTTACCTTAAACAAGCAAATTTTCAAATGTAAATTTTCTCGAATCATTAAAATCTGCTGCTGTAATGCTTGTTGACAGCAGTTTAAAAAGAAATTTAATAAATTGTCGGAAATAACTGAATAAATAACTAAACAAGTCGAGTTTTAGATTTATGCTTAAATATATACAGGATGTGTGAAAAGTGTGACCCTATTGTAACTTTAAGTGTGGGACAATAAGAGCGCAACATTTAATTCTTTAACAAAAGACATATTTTTTTAAATGCATATTATTTTTATTGCAACTTAAAATACAAAATTTTCTGGCGATGGGTTTGCTGTAGTTTGTTTTTATAAATTCTAAATTTTGTTTAACTGCTTAATTTTTTTACAATCTTTGACAGTTTACAACTGCTTCGGAGGCGGATCCAGAAAGCTCAAATACGATCAGCCTGAAAGACTCGAAATGATCAGTATAATAGCAAACAGCTTCAAGCCACAACGTGCCCCACCTTGTAATGACGGGTTCAAGAGGAAGTGGTACATCCGGCATTCTTTTCCGAAACAAATGTACTCTCACTGGAGCGCTTAAGACAAAACTGTCCTTCTAATTTTGGCTAAAGTATTTACCGAAGAAAACTGTGCTCGAATTATTATCGAGTCCATGTACTAAACATGTACAATGTATTATGTGTTCATAAAAAGGTTTTAAATTGAAATATGACTTTGGCACGTATGCAACTGCATCACAAAGCATTTGCAAAATTTTGTCACTTGGAACGAAGTTTTGCAAAAAGAATTTCGTTAATTCATCATGCATAAATTTCGTAATCGTATTATTCATTTTTTTTTACTGCTTAGAACTTATTAAAAAAGCATTAGTTGGGCAATCTTCGCTCAATTTTCCAATCATTAAATGAGCCATGTATCGATTGGATGAATCCGTAGTTCTATGTACACAAAACCATATACAGGCTTAGTTAAAAGTATGGAGACGGCGATTTATTGTCGTTAATATTCATTTTAGGGAATTATGTTTAATATAAAAGTTTGTTAGGACATTTTGATCTACATTTGAGAATATTTGAATTTTTTTTTCTTCAATTGTTTTTTAGTTATGCCTGTCCGCGCAGTTTTTTTAAATGGGAACTAGTAAATTTTACTCTACCATTCGATAGAGATTTTTTTCTCTTTACAATAATATTTTTGTTTTCTTTGAATTCATTTTAATAACTTTTTTATAAGAAAAGGCCGGTTCATGTGTTTAACAGATGTTCGGTACATCGCAGATAGACAGAAGCGTAGCGATAAACAAACTTGGGGGACATAATTTTATCAGTGGTTATTGTGTACGTCAAATCTTTGACAGAAATAATTCATTTGTGCAATTTGTTGCTGTTAATATTAATAATGGCGAGTTTAAGTGAACATGAACGAATTGAAATACTTGTGATGTTGGGTTATGGTGATAGACGCAGAAGTTTACAAGACGTTTGTAATTTATATAATGATACGCATCCAAATAGAAATCCAATTTCTAAATCCGTTGTTGGTAAAACTTTAAGACGCTTTGAACAAACGGTGAGCGTTAAAGATTTGCAAAGGAGTGGAAGACCTAGAACAGCAAAAAGCGATGATAACAAACTGGATATTTTATTAGCTGTATCTGAATATCCCCATTTATCAACCAATCAATTAGCGGCCAATTTCAATATTTCAGTCATCGATCGTGTCATTTTTTAAAAGTGAAAAGTATAAACCTTATAAGGTACAACTTGTATACGAGTTAACGGAAGATGATTTTGATAGGAGATTACAATTTTCTGAAGAAATGATAAATATTTGCAATAATAATGAAAATTTTGTCAACAATATTATTTTCTCTGACGAAGCTACTTTTTGCCTTACCGGTGAAGTAAACAGACATAACTGCAGATACTGGTCATCGGAAAATCCCTCTTGGTTTTTGGAGCACCATACGCAGTACCCCCAAAAAGTTAATGTTTGGGTTGGCAGTCTGGCCGGTCATATTATCGGTCCCTTTTCATCAATGGCAATTTAACTTGGGCTCTGTATTTGCAGTTATTGCAAAATGAAATAATACCTGCTTGTGCTACGCTCTATCCTCATGAAAACAATGAACACCTGCCCAATGACAGTATCTGGTTCCAGCAAGATGGCGCCCCACCACATTATGGTGTAAATGTTCGTCAATATCTGGACAACGGTTTTCCCCACAGATGGATTGGAAGACGAGGAACCATTGAATGGCTAGCCCGTTCGCCAGATTTAAGTCCTTTAGATTTCTTTCTTTGGGGATACGTAAAAAACAAAGTTTACAAAGATAAGCCCGATAACGTCGAAGATTTACAAATCCGAATTACCAGAACGATACACGAAATCCCCCAGATTTTTTACAGAACTCTGTTCGGGGTTTTGTAAATCGATTGGGTCATTTGAATACTTACTTTAATTTACTTTGTTATTAATTTGTTTTATTTTTTCTTGTAAAAAGTTATTAAAATGAATTTAAAAAATACAAAAATATTATTGTAAAGAGAAAAAAATTCTCTTTCGAATGGTAGAGCAAAATTTACCAGTTCCCATTTAAAAAAAAATGCGCGGACAGGCGTATCTAAAAAAACAATTCAAGAAAAAAAATTCAAATATTCTCAAATGTAGATCAAAGTATCTTAACAAACTTTTATATTGAACATAATTCCCTAAAATGGATATTAACGACAATAAATTGCCGTCTCCATACTTTGAACTAACCCTGTATATATATAATTGTTTCCAATTTTCTTCTTTATGTTTTAGATTAGGAGTACATTCCTGTAAACTCGGTCAACATAGATTTTGCGCAAGGTTGATTCGACTGGAATATGTCTACCGATGTATTCTTATAAAAAGGAAATAAACCCACCATTATTTAGTTTTGTACGTGGTATATTGCAAGAAACCATTACATTACACAAATCAAAATGAAATTCCTTTTCCTTCCTTAATTAAGTGGATGAGCTAGCCATCGATTACAACAAAGTTTGCTGTTTATTTGTACCATCTGTCATTTTCTTCATTTGTTCTTGGCGAATTATGCTGTTATTATGTTGTATTTTTGCTCGCTATTAATCTACGTATTTCGACAACTAAGTTGTCGTCATCAGTAGGTAAAACCACTAATCAAAGTGCCGCACGTGTGGCACAGTAAAGTTAAAAACATATGGAAACGCACTAACTTTACACGGCGTCCACGTATATACTGGCTTTAAAATAAAAGTTATTTTAAAGTCAGTGTATACATGGACGCCGTGTAAAGTTGGTGCGTCCTTGAAAGAGCGGGGATTATGTTTGGTGTTGCGTTTCAATTTGTTGTTTTTCACAAGCAACTGCTGGAATTTTAAGAGGAAAAAAATCTATAGATTGGTGTACCAGTGTGATTCGTGCCTTAATTCTAATGGAGATTTCTTTCAAATTGCAAAAGAAAATTGCTGCACAGCCGTTAAAAGAGTTTCTGTTGAACTATACTCGTACGCATGTACCATTAAAATAAGAACTAATTAGGAATTCCAGAAACAGCCTCTTCGATATGAGAACTAAACTGAATATAAGATACGAATTTCGATTGATTTCTTCGTTACGAAACTATTGATACATATATTGTCGAAGATCAAAGCTACGGATAGGTACCGGAGAATTATTACGTAACATATTCGCACTTTCTTCATATCCGCCAACAAAATTACCTTACAAGTGGGTAACTTTTACCCTAAAGCCAAAAGGAAAGGCACCCATTCATAACTTTGCAATTACACATTAAAGGGTGTGCCGTTAAATTACTCGCACTCCATTTAGTCACCTAAGTATATACATAATACGGCAAGAACCCCTTATATACCAGATTTAGTGCGACATAAACATCAAACAAGATGGTCCGTGAGGTAAAATAATAGTATAATTTCATATTTGAAACGAAATTTTTATTTTTAAATTTTATTTTTCAGATTTTTCTATTGGCAGCTTTGGTAATTGCTGTAAATGCAGTAATTATTAATTCGCCTTACGCTGGTCCAGCTAATGGCTTTTCCATTAGAAAAATAACATCAGCGCCTTTATATTCCTCTCCAATCCAAGGTTGCAACACCAACTTGAAAAGTGAAAAGTGTAGTTCCAGAACCTTTCGATCCCCATCCACAATACAACTATGCTTACGAGATTCAAGATGAACACACTCGAGACATTAAAAGTCAACAGGAAGTACGCGACGATGATGTAGTAAAGGGATATTATTCTTTGATTGAACCTGATGGTGTTAAACGTACTGTAGAATACACTTCAGATTCTGAATACGGTTTCAATGCTAATGTTCATAGAGAAGCGGGTGCAGCTAAAGTTGCAGCACCAATTATCACAAAGGTAGCACCTCCAGTAGGATATGCAGCACCCAAACCTAAATCGCATCACCTATAGCTAACCGTGCATCGATTACCAAGCTAGCTGCTCCAGTTCCAGCATATAGAGCCAAAGTATCTAAAGTAGCTGCGCCTTTAGCGTATGCTGCTCCAGTTGCTAAGGTAACTTCCCCAATATACGGACATTATCACTAATAATCCGAAATATTAATTATAGAATTATTTATTTAAAATATGTTTATTAGAAGAAAATTTTAATTATTAATTTTCAAAACGTTAAAGCATTTTTTCTCATTAGGTCAAGAAGGGAGTATTAAATATTTTCCAAAAAATGAATGAATATTTAACATATTTCACATTACTAGATTTGTCCAACTCGCTAGCAAAACCGTACAGTGACGGTACCGGATATGCGTACTGCAGAAAATACGTTCCAACTTCATTTTGGACCGTACATAGAACGATACCAGATGTGTTCCGACCAAATTTTGATCATACGCAAATCCGTCACTGGACGGCCAAAGCAGTTCATAGATTGAAAGAGGTACCGTTTCTACTGACATGTGCATTACATGCTTCATCTTGTGAGAACAACAGTGGGTAATAGGAATATCACACAATATCATAGAACAGAACAAAGTTGATTATTACAATTATCAATTCATGAAAAATCACATCTGTCGCGAAATGTGTGGATGTATTTCGCTATTATATACACGAAGTATAGAAGTCATGTCTGTCTCCAGGATACTGTGTGTTGGCAAGCTCCAATAAGAGTGCAATGCATCCACACATTTCGGGATAGATATGACTTTTCACGAATTTTTCATTATCCTATCAACCAGGAAGGTGGCTTCGCGACGTATAGCGTTCTGCATACTGATACAAACTTAGTTTGCCGAAATGTAGAAATTAACGCCACATATTAAGCGACATTTACATGTAAAGTGAGATATAATACTCATTAGTTCTCATTTGCAGTAAGTTCAATATATTAACTATATACACGGTAACAGCTTGAACTGCGAATATACACCATTTGTGCGATTGGTCGCCGAGAGTAGGAGAAGTAGATGGGGTTGCTGGTTGCTACTTAGTCGTTACTCATAATTAGAGCTGAGGATGTTTGCGGTATAACCATGGTTATATCATGTAACCATAGTAATTTACTATGGTTACATGATATAACCATGGTTATACCGCAAACATCCTCAGCTCTACTCATAATATATTTTTGAATATAAACGTGTATTGTAGTAGTATATAAGCAATCTGACACTTTTAACAAATATAAAGAAAGTGGTTTTTATTTTTTAATTAATAGATTATTATCACCAGTGAATTTCAAGAAAGAACTAGACCACATAACTAAAGTAGCAGAATCTAACGGATACGATAAACAATTGGTGGAAAAAATCAAAAACAAACTAGAAAAGAACAAGCAAAAAACTTTTAAAATCAGATTAACTCCAAATACACGGAGTAATACCAAAAAATATTGCAAAATTACTTTTCACAAAAGTTGGCAGAATAACGTAAAAAAATTTAGTTGTAATCGGTCTTTTGAATTATAAGCGAGAATTAGGAGAGAATTCTCCTTATTACCAGTGACATCTTGATATCGTTAATTCCGTCAGTAGAATTAGTTATGTGTATTATAATGGTTTTTGATCGTTTGAATCTGCCCTAACATCAGAAGCACCTCAGGGATTCAAATTGGGTCCTCTACTATTCTTAATGATATTTTCGAATTATTTTCATGTAGACAGAAGATACCACCTCAGAGGATGGAATGAGCCCACAACATAACCTTAATGTTGCGAATGAATACCTAGTGAGTGGAGAACAAATTACCTCTTAATATAGAAAAAACGTTGTGTAGCTAGGTGCTGGAGGAGCATCTTATGATCACAATATAAACTATCACCTATTGGAATTTAAGAAACAAGACGTAGGTTTACTATTCGATAGCTATTTAGCTAAACACGTTTCTGGTATGTGTAAATCGGCTTAGAAAACTCTTGGATTTGTTATACGTAACTCCATACTTTTGAGGGAACGCAATTTAGAACTTTGCAGAAAAAACTTGTTGCTGCAGGCAGGTTTGGTGTTTGATTCATAAGATAAACAACTCCGCAGATAACACTGGTCAACACAATTTGGTTTTCCTAAATACCAATACGTGTAGGCTGATCAAACGGTAAGAAAAGCGCTATGCCATTTACAAGACATATTTACAGATTTATTATAATATCATCTTTTACCTCTTTGAACATTAAAATAAATTTTACAGTTTTTGAAAAAGATACTATATATAGTTTCGAAACGTCAAATTAAATATTGTTTTACTTACCCGCCGCTAGTTCCAAAAAATATTACTTCTATCTCGTATATATATATATATATATATATATATATATATATATATATATATATATAAATATAATTATTTCGTGACCTTGGTATGATATGGTAAATTCAATCAGTTGGCGATTTAAGGTCTGGCTTTACTTTTGGAATACTAAGGCATGATTTATTATTATATTATATATATGTATATATATATATATATATATATATATATATATAAATATAATTATTACGTGACCTTGGTATGATATGGTAAATTCAATCAGTTGGCGATTTAAGGTCTGGCTTTACTTTTGGAATACTAAGGCATGATTTATTATTATTCAATTGGAATGTATCTTTGAATAATTTTATCCATAGCAACTCAATTATAATGACATTTGTATACTGTCATTTATATTTTATATCCTTGATAAAGGCATCATTGCCGAAACATGTAGGGTTGTTTTAAATATATATACTTTAAAGTAAAGCCAGACCTTAAATCGCCAGCTGATTGAATTTACCATATATATATATATATATATATATATATATATATATATATATATATATATATTGTTGTAGGGCAATTAACCCACATATCAAATTCTTCTGCTTATATTAAATGAATATTAAGAAAGACAAATATGTCTTATTATGGGTAGATTATATATGTTTAAAGGATTGGATATGAAGATATGTGTATGGTTTGGAAAGCAATGATTAGTTTGTATAAGAAGCATTATTCATTATGGAAGTTAGAGCTAATATCTAAAGATATCAATTATAAATGAGGATTGTATATAACAATTTATTATAAAAGAATATTAAGCTTATACCATCAATACAAGAGATTAACAAAACAATAACGCCAAGTATAACACCATTTTCTAATACCAGAATATCAAATACAAATAAAACAAGAATTTAATACAAAATTTAGATCACAGAAAACAGCCCATTTCTACAGGTTTATTACAGGTCGAAAAGATATAATTATATATAGAACTCATATTAAATATTCAACTACTAATATAAATAAATATTTTCAGTTCGTAAGAATATTATTTAACTCTATAAAAGCAATTTAATTTTTCAACTACTAATTTTGTTTAATATTTATATTTCGAAAGAATTTACTTATACTATAGATATAATTCAATATTTCAATTATCAATTTATATGAAAATTTAATAAATAATTTCTTTAATTTTTAATTTAATAATATTCTGTGACAATTATATATGAACTTTGAGACATTTTCTTAATAATATGTTATACACAATTTTTCATTAAAGTTACACTTTTTCCTTTTATACTTAATACTACTGTTTAATGAATTTGAGATTCTTTAATAGTTTTTGATCATAACAGATTTATTTACTTAATAATAATTTTTAAAACTTTTCCTTAATAGTATGGCATTTATATTTTCTACAAATAGTTTCCATAAAGTTTAGTTTTCTGTTTTGTGTGAATTAATTTGATGGATCATTATTCGTTTTAATATTTAACTTAAACAATTACGAACAAGTTTTCCTTTTTTAAAAATAAAACAAGATACAATCTTCATTTACACTTATTTACTTTACCGTCTATAATAGCATTTATTTTGCCGAAAAAATTCCTTTTTCATAGAATTTTTTCTGTTAACAATGGGGATAATGTTGTAGGGCAATTAACCCACATATCAAATTCTTCTGCTTATAAGATAACAGATCCGAGAATGTTATATCTGTAAAATAATGTATTGTGAGATTATTGAATAGCTAAATTTTTCTACATTAATGTAAAACCATAGTTGGATTTAGAAATATTGATATCGATAAACATTGTAAATTATATTCAATCTATTTTTATTACTCGCTCTTTATTTAAATATCTTTACATTTTTCCGCGAAGGTCTAGGTTTTCTAAAGCTGATTATAGTTATATTCTTTGTTATACATATATTTCTTTTAATATTGTAATATCTTTTATTGTTCCTTGGATAATATCATATTCTAAATTTGTAATTTGGAATACGTGACTAGATTTCATCAGCATGACGTTTAGCTGTCAGAATTATTTTCATTACTAAATTATATATTTTATTTATAAAAGTAACATTCAAAATTATTCTTTATTTTAAATTTGTCATAGTTGTCTTTAATATAATTTTCGAGATCATTGTACAAATTCCTAAGAAAATCTGATTTATGGAAATACAAATTTATCTTATGGGAGCCGGGACAACGAAAAACAATATTATTGATTGGGAAGTTTTTTTGCATTCAGTTGAATAATTAAGTGTTATTTTGGAATTCCTCTACGAAATTATTCTCATAATAACTTATAAAAACGTGTTAATTACCAACAAGTGGATAATTTATAATTACTTGACATATTTACCTTGCGAGAAGATTTTGTCCGTGTGTGGAGATCAAGGGGACCTATTAATCTTCACTATTTTGATTCCTTTTATATATTAATCTATCTTCGTTTATGCAGTTTTATTAAAGAAGCTACTGGATTTATCTTTTGGAAATTTTGGACAAGATACACTCATCTGGAAAACGTATATACACATAACCATGCTGTTTACTTCATGCAAGAGGACCATTTGCGAGTCTACAACAAGATTATCTATCAGACGTTCGAGATAAAGATATCGTAACCTGCCTTTGCTGTATTTGTTGGTTTTCTACGGAACATTTTACAGTTGAGAAGACACGTGGTTTGACATTTCCATTTGTACTTAAAGTGACAGGTATTCTGTAAAGATTGTTTACCTTAATTATATTAAAGATATAACATTTCTCGAGATCAAATATCAAATATTTAAAATTACTCACGACATTTCAAAATATCATTTTATTCTGATCTTATATTTGTATTAGATTCTTTGATCAACCATTTTAATATTATATCTTGTTTTATAATTGAAAAGGGATAGCAGTTAATTTCTAAAATATATTATTATCATTATAGACATAATCGTTTTATTTTATGTATTCTTGTGTAGCGGTCTGCACGTCCGGAACCTACCTTTGACCCAGAGATAAGCAGTATTCATCTCAGATTATCTTTTATTTATTACATTTGAGCTAGCTTAATACAGGGTATTCTTTCTAAATTTATTTATATTTATCATTAATATATTTTCTTATTTTCTTATACCACGTCAGCGTTATATCATTAATTGGCGGCCCAACTGAGGGGCTGTCATCCGTATTATATCAATATATATATATATATATATATATATATATATATATATATATATTATATTTTTATTATATTATATATATTTATATATTATAAATAGAGATAATATTATTTTCAATGTCGACACTCAATTATTTTAAAGCCACTCGTATGATGTCAAAAGTATTAAACCACATGCAGGGGTAAACAAAAAATGTTTAAAATAAATAGACGTAGCAGGTAGTTTTTAAAGTTCAGTTGGCCTCCATAGTATGTATAGTAAAGTCAATATGTATGAAACTCAATGTATATTTTATATTTACTAAAACAGTAGAAAATGTAAAAGATACATTCAAATTGTAAGTACCATACAACTAGTGATTGCAATATCGGTACACTGGTATACCAAATAGCGGCATTTCGTGCTATTTTGCAATTTCGTGGTATTTTCTAAAGTAAAATAACGATAATTTCGGTATTAGTTATAAATAGCAAATATTTTTTTTTTATTAAAGGGTTTTCCATAAATAAATGTTATGTACGTTATAAAATATAAAAAATATTTATATTTGTAACGTATATGTTTTCAGATTTATTATTTATCCGTAATGAATAATAATCACTTTAATGAACATAAAAAGAATCTACCGATAATACTTCGGCTTGGTTTTACTATTCACATGATGAAAAAAATATCCTGACGAGATGTAAAACATGTTCAAGGATTATTCAAGTTTTTGGAGAAAGTACAAGCGGACTACATACATATTTAAAAACATAATGTAATATTAATTTATTGAATAGAAAAGAATTCGAGACAAATTCTAACTCGCCTAAAAATGATATTACTAAACCAAAGACATCACAAGTTACAGATTTTTTTTAATAGAAAAAACGACTGTTCGATGAAGTTTTATGTAGAATGACAGCATTAGATAGTTTGCCGTTCAAAGTGTTTTGTACATGACTTGAAATTGAATTGAGAAAGACATTAATTGCAAGATGCTTTAAAAAATATAACAAAATCTGTTAATTCTATAAGAAGAACTGTTATAAACTATATAACAGTGTTCGAGATTTTCTGAAAAAGAATTAACAGAATTAAAATTAAATGGTATAAAATTTTTAATCTTATAATAATAAATAAGTGTATGAAACAGACGTTATTTAAATATAAATATTCATTCAGAATAGAAAATATTTGAAAAATTGGAATATAACATCCACACATGTCTCAGGAAGTATGCAAGCTGCAAAATGTGCAGATGTAGTTAACTGAAAATTGGAGAAACATGGATTATTTTTAAAAGAAGATATTGTCTGCATAATTACTGATAAAGTGATGAAAAAAGCTAGGAAGTTGATTGATGCAAATCAGCAACTATGCTATGCTCATGGTATTCAGCTTGGAGTAATGAGTATTATGTCAACAAAATCAAGAGCAAAAGAAGCAAAATACTCTGGATTTAGAAACTTCTGGTTCTGACTTCGAAGAGTGTAACAATGAATAATAATAATGATAATAATAATAATAATACAATTGTAATTGTACAAATGTAATTGTAATAGTAAGTACCTTATTTGGATATGGGGAAGATAATAATAACGAGGACGAAATATTAACTTACCAAAGACTGATTCCTATAATAAAGAAAATTCGAAAAGTTATTAAGATATTTAAACGTTCCCCTACTAAAAATACCGTTTTACAAAAATATATACTTACTGAAATGAAAAAAGAATTTATGCTAATGTTAGATTCTAAAACACACTGGAACACAATTTTTAATTAGCTATAAATTAAACAATTGCTACAAACAATAATACAAAAGTAATTCAAAAAATAGATTTATCCAAAACCATCAGACGAGAGAGACCGAGTTGTTAG
Organism: Melolontha melolontha; assembly: GCA_935421215.2. Lineage (NCBI taxonomy): Eukaryota > Metazoa > Arthropoda > Insecta > Coleoptera > Scarabaeidae > Melolontha > Melolontha melolontha. The sequence goes on along the minus strand of OW285243.1, from coordinate 74,725,000 downwards.
AAGGTGAAGGGCTGCGAGGAAAATATTTAAAGGAAGTATATCGTTGATTAATAACAGTACCACCAACCAGCGTTAATGTGGAAAGAACATTTTCAATTGTGGGTAAAATACATTCCAGACTTAATAATAGTTCAATAGATGCATCACATTTTAAAAATATGCAGTTAATAAATTAGTTATTTTTTTTTCTTTTAATAGATATTATATAATAGATTACACAACAAAATTTTATAATTATATAATAATAATAATTATGTTTTGTTCCTTTATTGTATTTTAATACTCACTGTAATGGTTTATTTTCATATTATATTTTTGAGGAGTCTATACAGGGTTGCAGTGTATAATAGTTGTGCGGAAGCGTTTCTCTTGTTTTAACTGTGCCCCTTGTGCGACTTTTAATTAGTAGTTTTTACCTACTGATGATGACAACTTAGTTGTCGAAATACGTATTTAGGATACGACTAATAATTGTGGTAAGGGGTTATATACCTTTTTTTAAATATATTTTTTTGTTTAATTAAATTATTATTTTACTGCTCTTTATTGTTCCCTTATTTTATATTTGTTCATAACAAAATTGTATATATTGTTATAGTTTATGTATTTTTTTTTGTACAAAACTAATAAATATGAAAAAGAAACAACTGTTTTTGTACCTTCTTAAAAAATTCCTAATACTGGGATTAACACCGGTATTTCGATACAACGTTAAGAAAAAGTTAACATCGTTTGCGGTTAAACTGAAAGTCTGATTCGGATACAAATGTGCTCTTTATTAATTTTTATTAAAATTAAGTAGCCGTATCAAAGATTTTCGAATGGATCCATATACTTTCCCTGTATATAATTACCATATTTTTAATTACTGTTATTTGCGCCTACTATATTCAAAGCAATATGCTTTTGAAGAAGACAATAAACGTCTGAACGTCAAAATAAGTATTTTATTTTAAGAATAATTTTTCAGAAAGCTGAATTTCAAGAAAATTTAACCTTATATAATATATTATAAATATAAGTTAGCAGCTTAGTAATGTGCCTTGCTTTGTGTAAAGTGTGTGTTAGTGGCCTGAGTGTTATATCTTTTTTTAATGTTAATGATGACAACTTAGTTGTCAAAATACGCATTCAAGATTGTGGTAAAGGTGTATTGCTAAATAACGATTTAATCAGAACAATTATATCTTCTTTTGGCGAAGGAGATACTGTAATTATCTACTTCTTTTGGACAAATAAAAATATTTTTATTCATTGACAAAAAGTAAAACTAAAAAAATAAGAGAAATATTTCATTTACATTAAAATTTTAAATTTAGGTAGCAATTATAGGTATAATATATTCATTTAACACAGTCAACAATGTCTTAAGTAAGACTATAATAACGACATGCATAAAAACCTTAAATTGAGTTTAAAATTTCTGTAACAGCGACATTTACTGAATAATCTTTAAATCGTAAATTTCGAGTTAATTATTGCACGTATTCAATTTACATAGGGGCTTGTTATAAATCATTTACTTTATAAACAATGTAGATGTATGTTGCAATCGAGCAACATACAATATTAATAATGTTAACAGATCAATTATTATTTTTATAATGTGAACACGAATACAAACTGAAATTTTTGCGTAAACTTCTAAGGTGTGGTAAATCCATACCCGCTCTATATTAAAATAAATTGCGACACGCTGGCCACTATAAAAACCACCTCGAATCCGAATTCGAACACAAGTGACTTGATCTTCGACACATCTACACATAAGATGGCTTTCAAGGTATTATAATATACAATTTTTCGTTAAAGAAATGTATTAATAGTTTTATATATTTCTATTACAGGCTTTGGTTTTCGTCACGCTCTTAGCATTTGCTAAAGCTGGAGTATTAAATGCCGGATTAGGATACGCCGGTGCTCCATTGGGCTATTCCGCTTATTCCGCTCATGTAGCACCAGCACCTTTTGCTTATTCAGCTCCAATTGCCAAAGTTGCAGCACCAGTCGCTTATTCTGCACCGGTAGCTTATGGCGCACCACTTGCCAAAATTGCAGCCCCACTTGCCTATTCTGCACCAGTTGCTTATGGTGCACCAATTGCCAAAGTTGCTGCACCTTTAGCCGTGGCCAAGACCGTCGTTCAAGAGGAATACGATCCCAATCCACAATATTCATATGGATACGACATTCAAGATGGACTTACAGGAGATAGCAAAAGTCAACACGAATCTCGTAATGGTGATGTCGTTGAAGGTAGTTACTCTGTAGTTGATCCAGATGGTACAAAACGCACTGTAGATTATACCGCCGATCCAGTTAATGGATTCAACGCTGTTGTACATAAAGAACCAATTGCTGTTGCCGCTCCAGTAGTTGCTAAAGCTGTTGCTCCTCTCGCCTATGCTGCCCCCGTCGCTAAAATAGCTTCCCCACTAGCGTACTCCGCTCCTTACGCTAAAATCGCAGCACCATTAGGTTATGCTGCTCCATATGCCAAAATTGGTGCACCACTTGTGAACTCGTACTACCACTGATTAATGTATTAAAATTGTATATAAATAATTTATTGTAAATAGACTTTCGATTAATAAAATGAAGCAATATTCTTAACACTTTTTTTCAATTAAACTGGTTCATGCTAGAATAATAATAACAAACTTGGTTTTAAATAATAATAACGAAACATATACATAGATATACACACAACAATCGCATAAATAGTAATATAACGATAATGCATAAGCTTCTACATATCGTTATCAGAGATGTTTGTTAGTACTTTTAGTCATTTGATAGATATGGCTTCTCACCATCAAATTCTCTCTACATTTTGGTTTGGAAAATGTGGCGATGGTCCTTGAGCTAAACCTCATTACATAGATGTTAATCTGTCCTAGCAACAATGGACAATTAATTCGATTGCGTATCAAGTGTCGCAAGAAGTTGGCCTTCTCTACACTACTACATAAATCCAAAGTTACCACGTTATGTTGCAACAGAAGTATATCGTAATTAATGCTGCTGCCAAGATAAACTCCATTCTTTTTGAAAATCAAAAATTTCAAGTCGCTTGTGAATCTTTCTCATCTTCAACTTCTGGCTTAAATATATCGGGTTTTAAACTATAGATGCATATTCAAGTCAACTTCGCAAAAGCAATGTTTTATTATATTTGTATCACTAAAATATTTTGGGGTTTCTCAGAATGAAACCTAGATTTCTAGTCTCAGCTTGCGTCATACCGTCTACATAATTTGCAGAGGTTAAACAATTATTAAATAGTACGCTTAAGTCTTTAATACTGTGAGAACTAGATTGTCTCTGTTCGCATTGCAAGGGCATAACACAGCACTTGTTGACATTGAGACTTACTTCTTTTTTGACACAACAAACATACTCTTAATAAATTATGTTATAGAGCCAGGGCATCACATCACTGACGTGAAGAGAGCTTGAGATCATCGGCATAGGCCAGTCCACAACAAGTAAAGGTATCGAATAAACCATTGGTGAATAGAAGGAAGAGTAAGCGGCCCAAGATGGACTCCTGGGGAACACTCAGATATAGCCAAAAATGTGGATTTATACCCATTATATTAAACGTAGCAGTTTTTATTGCTTAACGTAGGTATGAAGAAAAAAATTAAACAAGACTATCACTGAAATTAAATGTATAACGTTTTTAAAGGTCTGTTTGAAATTGGTACAGGTCAGTCTGTACGCGATTATCGATGGCGGTACCAAATTTAACCAGATTAGTAACACTTAACCGTTCGGTTACAAAATCGTCTTGGATTGATGATATTTAAGATATATGCAAATATAAGATTTGCATATATAGAGTTAGTTATATGGAATTTGTTTAAAAATTTTTGACAAATTTTGACAGATTTATCTTATTTTATAACGGGTGGTCAGAAAAAGTCGAAATCAACGTAGTCCTTGAAAATTTGAGGTCACGTCTGATATGACATGACTTCAAACCGTAGAATACCGTACCGTAGAATGATACTCAATTTTATAGGTTATCATCAGTTTATGTCGAAAGATATTCCATTAAAATGCCATATAATTAACAGAAATTAGTAAAGTAATGTTAAGAATAATTAATTTCCAAAAATTTAAAATTAAGCGTTTTGATATTTTAGAGAATTCTTGCTGAATTATAACCTCATGCAATACTTTACTTTGGAAGAAATTACATAATCCTATTTTAGCTTCATTGTTTGGTAATAAAGCTCGTCCAATTTGTGGTAATACGCAAAAAGAAAACACAGAATTACGGGGAATAATTTTACATGCAAAGGTTTTAGTTATCTTATAGTGATAATATTATCTAGCTAGATATCATACTAGTTAATATTAACATTCAAAAAATTATTGTAAAACATGGCTTAAAATAATTTTGAACCATATTAATTGTTAGAATAGTCCTTAGATTATAACCTTAAAATAAATATCATAAAGTGTAGTTGCATAAATTTTCAACATTAATGACCATAATAAATTATAAAAGATGTTGAAATTGTCCACCACCTTCTTATGGACCTCCTCCTAATGCCTTCAAATATATTTTGTAGTACGGGATTATCCCTAATTTCATTAATTTTATTTATAATTCTGTCTTGCAGATCTATATAATCTTGCACTGGTGCTTGATAAATTAAATTTTTAAATGAAGGCCATAAAAAGAACTTACACGGTGTAAAATCATAAGATCTTGGAAGAAATTCGATGTTCAAACTAATTAAGCGATTTCCAAACACTTCTAGTAACATAATCATTGTTTCACCCGCTGTGTGAGCTCTAGTACCATGTTGTTGAAAGTAACCCAAAGCTAGTGCTTAATTAAAACTTATTTAATATATTTTGAAACTCCAGCTGTTCGTTAAAAGTTTTTTTGTATTTTATTTTTAATGATTACGTCGAAACATATTCATACCATGGTGCTTTACACATTTATGAAATATAATATGTAGTTCAATATCAGCTATTTGCTTATTTCATTAAAACAAGAAAAAGATAATTACTTTTTTATTTTACTTTCTGTAGGAATTTTATATTAAACAATACTAAATAAATATGACATATAACGTTGTTTCGTATAAAATATATTATCACGTTAGCACGTCAGTGCGTTACCCTAATGTACTAGGCATACCGTAATTTAAGGAGTAACTGTTTAAAAATAAATTAGTTTTTCATATTTTGTTCAGGTTGTTCAGGAGAAATTGGACCGGGAATGTATAGATATATACTAGATGTTGACAGTAATGGAATTGTAAAATATCACGACTTTCAATTTTGAAATATAAAAAATATAGAGAAATAAAGGTGTGAACAATCCTGTTTTGGGGTGAGATTCACACAAATTATATTACGTAGGCTGCAATCAGACAAGATCGCGTACATGATCAGTCTCAACAACATCGCTGTCAAGTAGTTTTGAAGTTGTAGCATTTTTATTGTTTGGGGTGAGGGTGAGAGTAATTACAAGATTTTCTTTATCATAAATGAACATTCTGCTCCAAATTAGGACAAATTAATCAATAGAAACCCTTTATTAAATTATTAAAATGAAAATACATAAATTCCAACACAGAAACAAAAGCTTTTTCTACAATGTTTCAAAAATAAACAGAATTAAAAATTACTTCATTGCAAAAACGTGAATAACTTGTTCGAAGAAGTAGTTGTCAATACTATCAATTTGTTTTTGTTGACAGCTTTGGTAAAATTGCTAACACATCAGATATATCTGACATGAATTCGTCACCGTTTCGAACTGCTAAAACTTTCTTTGATTTATCCAAAGACTTCAAGCCCAATAATTGAATTTCCTTTTTTCTTCTTCGTCCATTGTCGCATCATGTACAACAGCTGCATAGCGATAGATTGTTTTTCTTTTCTTGATCCACCTTAAACCTTAACCTATACAAATTTACCAGCCGCAACCTCATTGTCTTCTGATTGGAAACATTCTGTCTCTGCTCGCACGTCATCATTCTCATCTTCCAGGGGATCCCCGTCGGAGTTGCCGTTGGTTAATGGATCATCTACATATGACTCACTAAAATCTTCATCAATACTTGCTGCTACGCTTTTCCAGGTACCACAGATAGTTTTTGTCTTTTAATATTCCTTCTTGATGGTCCTGCTGTAAAGCGTTACTGTTGTAAGTAATTTACGAGAATGTTGTTCACAGAGCCATCATTGCTAATGTCTTCAGTTGGGATCTTTTGCAAGACTCGTTCAAGATAAATAGGCACAATTCCTGTCGCTTGAAAGGAAGCTATCAAATCATTTTTTAACAACATTTTCCGATTTTTATTTATTTCAAGCAGAGTAGAAGCCAATAAGTGGGGAAAATCCTTTTGGTCAATAGTTGCCTGTTGTGAATGGGTTTCCTTTCAATTGAATAATACCGACCTCCAAGCTATTTTAAATGGACGGAAAAATCCAACATCAGGTGGGTGGAATTTTTTGGAAAACATACAAAAGTAAAGTCATGTTCTTGGCATTGTTTTAAAACTCTATCCGTAAAATGGGACGAGAAATTATTGCCCAACAGCACTTTGGGACCTGGCAAACGCTTTGCCTGTGGTAAGGAAGTCGACTCAAATCAATCTGTAAAATATTGGGCTTCCATCCGCCCATGATGGGTCCTATTCTAACGGGAATCTGAACTGCAACACCTGTCATTGCAACAAGGCTCGCCTTTTGGACCCAATTCTATCCATTGCTGCCACATTTTTTCTTCTTTGTAGAAGATGTAAGGCATAGTACTCCAGTAGCTGAACCGCACATAATTTTTTATATGGCTGTCTTGTTAAAGTTGCAATTTTTTGGAGATCGACTTATTAATTTAAATACAAACATAATTTGGCAACCTCCTGCGATTTAACACCTTGCGATTTCCTTTTATGGCCGTACCTAAAAGATTCTATTTTTGTAACACCTATTTTTGATCTTAATGACCTGCAACAAAAGATGACTAATAAGATCGTAGAAATTAACAATTCACCTATAATCCTAGAAAATGTTATTAAATCTGTTAGCGAAGAACTTTACCCTATAGAAATGAAGGTGGTGGCCAAATTACGCACCTTATTTAATGATTATCGTTACGTTGGTGTTTTGTTCTTCTTTTGATTTAGGCAATAGGGTAAACGGATCATTAAAACCCCACGCGACTAACTCCAATCGATGACTTCACAGATAACGAAGATTAATTTCTCCAATAAAAAAAACGTTTCTTTTCAGAACCAACACATTTGTGTTAAAAGAAAAGGTGAATGATTGCTTCAATGTCACACTTGCTTGTTTTGTATACTTGTGTACTGCGTTAATGAGTTGCTGTGCTTAATTTAATTATTAATTCATTTTTATTCTGAATATTATGAGATTCTACATACATAATGTTGTTTAATCTATTTCTGTTTTATGTTTTATATTTCAGTATTTTTTCATTTTAAAACAGACAGCACTCCAAAAAACTTTCAAACAACCGCCTTTTATCTGAAATTAAATTTTTCTGTAGACTTAAATATTAGGTTAGCTTAGTGAATATCACTTGGCAAATCTTATTTAACGATTTAACCTATTACTAGTAGTATAACAGGTCGGTTAAATCACTTAATCAATCTAAAACATAACTGATTTAATCCTCTGAAAACTTTTTTTGTGTCTCACTATATCAAAAATCAGTATAGACGACATCAACTTGCTCATTATCATTCAGACATTCTGACAAGTATTGAGTAAGAACAGATAAGTTCATGACGATAGATCGCTTGTTTACGAAGCCATGCTGATTGTTAGATAGGATTTGCCGAAATTGCGGAAGTATATAATGATAAAGACATCTTTCGAATACTTTAGTGAAGTTATTTATTATTGCTATAGGACGATAACTATCGATTAGATTACTATTACCTTTTTTATGTGAAGGAATGCACATTGCAAATGCATCATTTATCAAACTAAACAGCATTGTAGATTCCCTAAGTTTCTCGACTGTAAGTAAGAAAAAGTAAGATTTTACGTTCGATAATTGAAAATAATTATGGTATCTACAAAGGTCTCGAATTTTCCTTTCTCTAAGCTGTTCAAGCCCGTTGTTAATTTATAATTGCTCCTCCTGTTTTTTCTTCATATACCTATCCGGATTTATTATAAAACTGATTTCCTTTTTAATTCTTTATAATTTTTTACTTTTGAATATTTCTCTTCGAATCTTAAACACTCTTTTCATCCTCTCTTTGAAAAAACCGTTATTTATTAAGTTTTCTTTACATATTGAATTTAAGCAAAGGAATTTCTCTCGCAGTAACAATGGAAAAGTTCTTTTATAAATTCGTGCCAAGACTTTGGATTTTAAACTGACAGGATGCGAATTCCTCTTTCGCCTTAATAAAAACGTGTTATCGATTGAGCGTATGCTATATTCAATAATACACCAGAGTTTCATCAAAGTTGCGAAAATAGGGATTCTAATATACACATACATAATAGGCAGTGAAACACAAAGCCATATTTTTATGAATAAAAATGCAAAAATTCTGAAAAACGCGCAATGAAAAGAATTTTGTTTTAATTTAATTTTTTAAGTTAAAGGTCAGATATCAATAAGTTGTATACACTATAATAGTTATTTTTGTATCTAGAACGCGAAATTGTACTTTTGCGATCAAGAAGCAAAATATCCATTCGAGAACGCAAAAGCATTTTGCGTTAGAGATACAAACAATATTTTTTCGTAAACCACAATAAAATAAAACACTTGTGTTATGCACAACAATTTAATTTATATTTGAAATCGTTTGAACCGTATTTGAATTACGACGGTTTAGGCACAAAACATAGAGAAGCTACACTCTCTCTTCCCGCACTAAGCAAAAATATATACGGATGTGCGAAATCCGCCATATTTTTGTAGGTATTTCTCTCAACCACAAATCTAAACCGGCTGACACGCATTTTGTATGACATCCTGTCAATGCGTGCATTTTTGAATTAAATTCTTACTGCATATAATTAAATGTTTTTTTTTACCCTTCTTTGTATTTGGAAAGACTTATTTAAATTTTTTATGTATTCCACGTTATTAATTTAAAAATAAACAATTCTTAAATTTCACTAATACTATGGTTTCATAATGTTGACCAATACAATATTCAACTATGTATCAATAACATTTAAACTTGGCGTTTAAAAGTACCTACAAAAAGATGGCGAAGGTCATCGAAATCTGACTCTAAAAGATCAAAGATGCTGACAATAGTGTCGCTTCTCATGTTCTGTGGTTTAGGTGCAGTGACCATCATAACGATAGCAACCTAATAAACAATAAATATTAGTTTTTGAAAAAATAGTTTTAGAATTATATATTGTAATTCATATTCTATAAGTGGTTAATTCAAAATCGTCTTGTTTATAATAGTTACTGTTTTGTATTGAAATGTTATATTATTAAAATGCATATTATTTAATTAATAATATCATAAACAAATTTCGAAAAAATTACAAATTATTTTGACATTTGTTTTATTTTCTAGAACGAAAAAGACTTTGGCGTTCTAGAACATAAAAGTATTTCGCAGCTAGGTGACCGAAAAGACACACTTTGTCAACTGAAAATTTAACGAAAATATCAACTTTTGATGACAGTTTTCGAAAAAAATTATTTTTTTCTCAAATTGTCAAAAAAAGTGACTTTTTTTCATTAATCTCAGTATGCAAGGTGTGTCATTTTTTAACCATTAAAAAAAGGTTTTTTTTTCACTGCGAAATTTTAATGTGTAATTTACACTCGTAACTAAAGCAACTACCGTAGCCGCCGTAATTATGTAGGTTACATTTTATTTTATTTATATTAATCTACAATTTTAAATTACTACAATTGTAGAAAAAAATGTCGTTTATATTACGTGTGCAAAGAAGTTTTTGAGTTTTCGAATGTATTTTTTGTCTCGAAATTCGGTCTCGACAAGAAACTCAATATTCTCAAACTCAAAAAACCTATGCTTTGCACACTTAATATAAAAATAACTATTTCGGAAAGTCTAATTTTTTCTATTTTAAATGAATGTCTTCTGTTGTCTAGTAAGTGTTTAAATGTGTAAAAAGATCGTTCAACATCGACGGAAGTAATTGGAGCATTTTCAAATTGCTTACAATATAAGGCTCTAATTCAATATATGTTTTTTTTCTAATACTGAGTTTAGCATTTTAAAAATTATTTCTTCAGCTCATGTAATAGTTGACAGTGCTTTATGGCATTTGTTTATTGAATTTACAGATTCCGTAAAAAGTAGTTTTCTTGTGTCTACTTTAAAAATTGTTTCTACTATTACAGAAAAATTTGCTGCAATAAATGCCACTTGATTTGGTATTACATTATTTTTTAAAGACTGCTTTTTTAACCCTAGAATGGTATCGTTATTTTCTAGTACATGACTACTACAGTGGTGTCGCATATGACACATCATTATATCTTTAACTTTTATATAGTTATCGTTCAAAATAAAAACAAAAGTATAATTTTACATTAATTTTATTATAAAAAATAAAATGGTACAAAAATATAAAACAGTTATTCTCACAAAAATACTAATTACAGTTCTTCACTGCAGGGAGGACAAATAGGCCTTCTGTGTTCAGCACAAATGTGTTCACCGCATCTCACACATAGTTCTCGATCTTTTCTGTTGCAATTTCTAGGGCAAATATGACAACGTTTCTGACCGACAGGTTGATTTCTTTTTTCCAAACTAGGATTCTTTTCTTCCACACCTAAAATATCCTGAATTAGTAGACGTAAATATCTGGATATTGTTGGCACATTCAGTCTGCTTTCCAACTGTGGTTTGATCAATTGTATGCCTAAGTTTTGAAGAAATTGTCTTCTTGGGATGTATTTATAAGCACTATTTTGTTTTTGTTTGTTGGCGTTATAGATAACATAAGCATTGATTCCAATTTCATCTATCATTCCATAAAATACACGTAAAGGCCATCGACGGGTTTTTCGTGACACAGTTTTTGAGTGACACAATTGATCATATGTATCTACACCACCTTTCGTCGAATTATAAAATAGAATGATTTCGGGTTTTTTAGTTTCGTCTTCAATTTCGCCATAAGTGTGAAAAGTTGACAACAACAAAACTATTTTATTCTTTTTAGGTGAAAACGAAACCATAGTTTTATTTTCGTCGTAAGCAAAATCAGAGCTAGGAACAGTAGCTTTCTTCTTCAAGAAAGTTGGCGGAATATCTGCTTTATTTTTACGTAACGTTCCTACCATGGTTAGTTTCTTTTCCAATAATTTATTTGCCAAATCCGAGGACGAGAACCAGTTATCCATGGTAACATTCCGGTTTGTTCCATATATGCTTTCACACAGTTTCAGGACATATTGAGTAGGCAAAGTTTCAGAACTAGTTCTTCTTTCTATTCCAATATATGGAATAGCAGAAAGCATGTAAAATGTTTTAGAGTCGCACATCATAACAATTTTTATGCCATATTTATCCGGCTTATTTGGAATATAGATTTTGAATGGACATCTTCCTCTAAAACCAAGAAGTTGTTCGTCTACAGTTACATATGCGCCAGGTGTATAATTTTCTGAACACTTTTCAATACATTTATCCCACAGAAATCTGATAGGTGCAAATTTATCATCCTTATGCTCTTGTCTGGTATTTTCGTCATCAAAGCGAAGACAATTAAGTAAAAACTCAAAACGTTTTCGTGACATGGTTGCTCTGAAAATGGGTAATCCATATTGTCTGGACCATAAATCAGAAGTACTTAGAGAACTTGTTTTTAGAACCCCACTCATATACAACAGCCCGAATAAGGCCAATATTTCTTGTCTATTAGTACACCATAAAGCTTTGATTATTAGCATATTTGGAGGATTGTCTTGTTATTTCTTGGTTTGTGTGTTGAATAATACAATTAATCATTTCGTCGGTGAAAAATAACTTCCATGCTTCAATCTCATCTGCAGCTTTTAATACGTTTGACTTTGGCCCTGGTAATCGAAGCAGAATGTTCTTTTGCACTGTACGGCTATTTTTTGAAAAAAATGGTGATTTATACCATTTGTAACCATTTTTTCCATAAATTGCCTTTCGACGTGTAACAGATTCTTCTTCGGACTCTTCTCCCTCACTGCTAGACTCGACAGAAAAAGTATCTGAGTGCTCACTGTCTAAAAGTTCCTCATCTTCAGATACATTGTCGTCGCTCACTATTTCTGGAACAATATTGTCCAAATCTGTTTCTCTCTCTCTAACTCTGCTTGAGTCAATGCTTTACTAGTGGAAGCCATATTTTGTAAATTTAAAAAATAATATCAAGAATGGTATTCTGGAGTCGTATGCACGTACAACTACCGCATTCAAAGCTGTACTGACACATCGAGAGGTACGTAGGTGGTCGCTAACTTCTCTCTTCAATTATGCGTTTGGGAAAGAGATAAAGTGTAGCTATGTGATAGGCGACACCAACGTACCATTCTAGGGTTAATAGTATTTGAATCATCAGAGAACTCTGAAATAAATCTTTTAATATTTCGATAGTTTTTCGAATGAAATATGATTTTACTTCAGGAAATATAAAATTCAACGGTATATGTATTTTTTGTTTGTATACCCTTCAAATCCATTTACGTATTTATCAGTTTACACCAAACCATAATGTACCTTTCTTACTGTCACTTTATTCGTTTTATTACGATTTTATATTGTTGGGTTCAGGAAACAGCTGTACTGATATATGTAAGTCGCATAAGTATTGTAAAACATTGTATTTTAGGAAGAAGCAATGTTATTTATGAGAATCCTTTGCGCCACAAAATGTCGCAGTGTTTTAATCGGCTTTCCTAAAACATTTGGAAACCTGGTATTTCCCATGGCAAATTATTTTTGAATTGTTATTTTTATACTTGCCGCCTATTGGAATTTTTAGAAGGAAATTTTTTATTCAAAGAAAATATGTACAAATATGCAATATGAAATATACATCAAATAGTAAAATATGCAAAAATCTTTTTGCTTAGATTATCTTCTTTTATTCAAAAAATCATTAAATAATCCCAGAGAGATGATAATTTTATTGATATACGATTTAACAACAAACATGCATTTTGCATATAATGCGAGCTTTAGTCATCACACAGTGATCCTAAAAAGGTTTCTCAAAATACGCAGGAATATATTAAGGTCATTGAAAACAAATTCAACCAATTAAATAACAATACTTGACTACAATTTAAAAATGCAAACTATTTAGATATTCTGATTTGTAGACTTTCGCGGTCGTTGGTCATGATTGCTTCTGAGATTTTGGGGCTGGAATTGGCTATTTCTGCAAGTGACATCTTCGGAGTTTACTACTCTTGCTACACTGAAACTACAAGCTCCTATATAATCCCGACCCAAACTCAGACTTTCAATTTCAGTGCAGTGGCAGTAGTACCACCCCTGAAGATGTCTGTAGTAGCAGTGGACGAAACGTCGGCCACGAACGTGACAAGAACGTGATTACAGCCCGGAATCCTAAAAGCAATGATTAGATATTTATTTGAAAGGACGAACTCATTCGGAGATCGCATATTTTTAAATATATGTATAAATATAACGTGCTCTCAAAAACTTTCCTCATTAGAGACGGCCATGCTCATTCAAAATTATACCTTTGTGACAGATTACGTGCACTGTCACCAACCATTATTAAAAATCATTGTCGTCTCTAACAAAGAAAGTTTTTGAAGCCACTCGGTTTACTTAAGAGATTCTATTAGTTCCTATGAAAAAGATCTCAATTATCACTCGAGAAACTCTTGCCTATAAAATAATTTTTAAACCCATTTGGCTCTATGAGATACAGCTGTATATAAGTAAATAAAACATTGAAATTCTTCAAAAGTTTCCATAATCATAATACTGCCAATTAAGTTACCACGTCTAGTCTAAATAACATATTAATCGTCCTTCTTGTCTATACCTTCTAATTGCCGTTAAGTATTCATATCGAAGTTTCTGTAACCTCGGGCTTTCCATAATTGTGCGACGTTTGTCTATAGTGCCAAACTTAAAACCAGCTTTCTTTAGCGTCCGCCACAAGGTTGCTGTAGAACACTGAATATTTATAGGCTCATCACTGATTCTTTTATGTAAGCAGTCAAGTGTAGATACAACATTTCCTCTGTAGAAGGAGTATACTTGCTGCCTAATAGTATCAATTTCATACTCTTCAATTTTTCTCGGTGCTCCTTTGTCACTTCTTTGCTTTCGAGGCCCTGCGTTATTCTTAATTATTTTATATATTGTTCCAATTCTTCCATCAGGGTATGATAGACATTGAAAATTATCTGTTTTGCATCTTCTGATATATGCTTTCTCTGTCGTGCTCCAACAGTATTATCACTATCCACATCATAATCACTAACACTTTCAACAAAAGGTCGCCACATGTTCGTTAAGTAAAGAGAGAAAATACAGCAGTAAAGATTAACAATAAATGATAAATAGACTCAATATTAGATGTAATATATACCAACTCTCCTAACTATGTTTACTTAAATTTTGTTTAATAAATATAACCACTTATTTCATCTAACTTGTAATTTAATGACTATTTAACTATATATAATAACTATAGGTATATTCAAATTAACAACTGTTGGTACTTATATTATTATGAATTTTATTTCATCTAAATTGTAATTAAATGACTATTTAACTATATATAATAACTATATATTCAAATTAACAACTGCTGGTACTTATATTATTATTAAATTTTATTTCATCTAAATTGCAGTATTAAATTTTGTCATTACGGACCTCAGCAGTTTGTTTGAGTAAAAGATAATCGTATTGAGCGGCCAGGTAGTTATTGCCGCAGGTGGTGAAATAAAAGCATTAGAGCCGTTCAAAGTTATATTCCTATAATTTGAAATAAACTATACCTTTAAATTGAAGTATTATCTATAACTTTACTTTTTTTAGAAAAGGTCTACTAGCGTTGATTAGTAACCCCCACTGATTTTATAGTTCCTACAAGTAGAAATTTGTTTATTGATCAGTATGGAACAAATTCAAAAGTATTTTTAATAATATAAAATATTATTAAAAATGGGGTGTGAAGAACACAATACAAGTTATATATTTGTGAATGTATCTCTTCTCCAGAGACGCAGATACGTATTTCACCTTTCTACAGGATCGTCGGTACGCCCCTGCTGGAGAAGAGATACATTCAACTAAATATAACTACCTTGCTATCAACCAGAAATTATTAAGACAGAGCATGAAAGAATATTCAGCGCTGTCTAGATAACAACTGCCGAACTAAGCAACGTGTTTCTCTAGACGGTAACATACCATATCTATAGAAAACTGTATTATCGTGTCTTCACTACTTGTCGGGCGAACCGAATGCGTATATAACAAAATAATTTGAAACATACATGAGTGGGTAAAAACCACACCAATTTGTATAATACAAAAGTATTTTTAATAATATAAAATATTATTAAAAATGGGGTGTGAAGAACACAATACAAGTTATATATTTGTGAATGTATCTCTTCTCCAGAGACGCAGATACGTATTTCACCTTTCTACAGGATCGTCGGTACGCCCCTGCTGGAGAAGAGATACATTCAACTAAATATAACTACCTTGCTATCAACCAGAAATTATTAAGACAGAGCATGAAAGAATATTCAGCGCTGTCTAGATAACAACTGCCGAACTAAGCAACGTGTTTCTCTAGACGGTAACATACCATATCTATAGAAAACTGTATTATCGTGTCTTCACTACTTGTCGGGCGAACCGAATGCGTATATAACAAAATAATTTGAAACATACATGAGTGGGTAAAAACCACACCAATTTGTATAATACAAAAGTATTTTTAATAATATAAAATATTATTAAAAATGGGGTGTGAAGAACACAATACAAGTTATATATTTGTGAATGTATCTCTTCTCCAGAGACGCAGATACGTATTTCACCTTTCTACAGGATCGTCGGTACGCCCCTGCTGGAGAAGAGATACATTCAACCAAACATAACTACCTTGCTATCAAACAGAAATTATTAAGACAGAGCGTGAAAGAATATTCAGCGCTGTCTAGTTTAGTTCGGCAGTTATTATGTAGACAACGCTGAATATTCTTTCACGCTCTGTCTTAATAATTTCTGTTTGATAGCAAGGTAGTTATGTTTGGTTGAATGTATCTCTTCTCCAGCAGGGGCGTACCGACGATCCTGTAGAAAGGTGAAATACGTATCTGCGTCTCTGGAGAGGAGATACATTCACAAATATATAACTTGTATTGTGTTCTTCACACCCCATTTTTAATAATATTTTATATTATTAAAAATACTTTTGTATTATACAAATTGGTGTGGTTTTTACCCACTCATGTATGTTTCAAATTATTTTGTTATATACGCATTCGGTTCGCCCGACAAGTAGTGAAGACACGATAATACAGTTTTCTATAGATATGGTATGTTACCGTCTAGAGAAACACGTTGCTTAGTTCGGCAGTTGTTATCTAGACAGCGCTGAATATTCTTTCATGCTCTGTCTTAATAATTTCTGGTTGATAGCAAGGTAGTTATATTTAGTTGAATGTATCTCTTCTCCAGCAGGGGCGTACCGACGATCCTGTAGAAAGGTGAAATACGTATCTGCGTCTCTGGAGAAGAGATACATTCACAAATATATAACTTGTATTGTGTTCTTCACACCCCATTTTTAATAATATTTTATATTATTAAAAATACTTTTGTATTATACAAATTGGTGTGGTTTTTACCCACTCATGTATGTTTCAAATTATTTTGTTATATACGCATTCGGTTCGCCCGACAAGTAGTGAAGACACGATAATACAGTTTTCTATAGATATGGTATGTTACCGTCTAGAGAAACACGTTGCTTAGTTCGGCAGTTGTTATCTAGACAGCGCTGAATATTCTTTCATGCTCTGTCTTAATAATTTCTGGTTGATAGCAAGGTAGTTATATTTAGTTGAATGTATCTCTTCTCCAGCAGGGGCGTACCGACGATCCTGTAGAAAGGTGAAATACGTATCTGCGTCTCTGGAGAAGAGATACATTCACAAATATATAACTTGTATTGTGTTCTTCACACCCCATTTTTAATAATATTTTATATTATTAAAAATACTTTTGTATTATACAAATTGGTGTGGTTTTTACCCACTCATGTATGTTTCAAATTATTTTGTTATGGAACAAATTACAAATCATTTCTTGAGAAATTAAAAAAATATTTTAATTATTTTGTGACATTCTTCTTAATTAATTGCTGTCAATATTAATTAATTATAAGGTGTAAACATATATTTTTTGCAATTTTCGTTCGTGAATTTTGTTTACAGTTACCCTATAATTTACAGCATTTGCAAAAGTTGATTTTTAAATTACTCGTAAAAAATAAATAAAAAAATTGAAGAAAGATTAATTTAAATTTAATAAAGCAAAAACTAATGTGCACTGTAATATAAAAATTCTGTATATTATGTGGGCATTGCATCAGCGACGACTTTATTGAAAGGTTATCGTAATTGCTCCAATAAGAAAAAAAATTCAATGCCAGCAGATGGCTACAACTGATCGATAAATGTTTTCGTATAATTTAGCCAAAAGTTACCTGCTCCTCCCATTAATCTAACCCAATTTCTCGGCTCGGTGCGACATTAAACTTACATGCGATTACTAACAGTCAGGGCGAAGAAAGAACCAGTTTTACGGCGTAGTCGCCGCGAAAACGAAGGGGGTCAATGTCAAGATTTGCCTCGCCCAAAGACGTTACCAACGCATAGTGAGAAAGTAAAAGTTAAAATTAATTTCTTAGGAGACACACCGAATTCACATGATCAATGTATTAAATAGATGGAATTCTGAACGTATATGTATGTACTAAATCGAGTTGCAGTATAATTAACCATTGCCTAATTGGTATGTGACAACAGGAATTAACATTTTTCAATTTCTATTTACACAAACAATTGTTTATTATTGCAGTATTTCTTATTATCGCCACGTTAAAATGTACTAAAGATGAAAATAACGGGAATTTTGTAGAATAAAATATTTTAAATACTTGCTATTTATCATTCATTTGAACTTGAATTGTCAAAATAGACACGTGGTAACGATATTCGATTAAGAAAGCAATGATATAAATTAGCATAGAAAATCGTCGTTTACGAAATTACATCTACAAAGTTTAAGTAAACTTCTAAAGTTTAAAAAAATGTTTATACATTAGTCATACTATGGGCACCGGTAATTTGCACGCTATTTCATCCGCTTAAGCGTTACTTATAAATGCGGTGCCCTAATCCCACAGGTAAAATACACTCTTGCACTCTAATTATTTATTCTCATTATCCTGGATTACGACATGAAGCTAATTCTTAGAATGTCATGAATATTGTATTAATATTTTTGCTAAAATAGTAATTTGTAATGTTGAAATTGAATCCATGCCGTTTATTACGGAATAAGCGAAAATCTACATCAATCGTGGCACTGGATGATATCAAAGAACTATGTTTTGAAAAATTTAAAGTGACTCTCGAACTCAAGATAGTTGTATCTGACGTTGTAATAGCGATCTATGTTGCTATAATAGTATATTAAGATACAAGTTTCATAAGACATGTTTTTTGCGTACGAGTTGAAGGTTTAGAAAACGAGCCGTAGACGAGATTTCTAATGAACGAGTGCGCAAAAATGTCTTATGAAAGGTGTATTTTAAACTATTTTCATGTTTCATGTTCATGTTCAATACGAATATTTTAGATATTTTATTTTTTTGATGTTGGTTACACTGGAATTAAGAAATACTGAAAAAAACAAGTCAATCAACGGGAGGAAACGTACAGACGGCGTTTCGTTCTGATTGGAAGTTTTCAATGCACGGTATTCCTCGAAGACGGACATTGCTTTTTCATTTCTATACTTTCTGTATATATAGTTAACATTTGGAATTTACTGCAAGTGAGAATTAATGAATATTAAATCACATTCTTACATGTAAATGTCGACTTATATGATGCGTTCGTAACTACAATCCGACAAACTAAGTTTGTACCAGTATGCAGAACACACCCTTTCGCGACGTGATTTAATATTCATTAATTCTCACTTGCAGTAAATTCCAAATGTTAACTATATATACAGAAAGTATAGAAATGAAAAAGCAATGTCCGTCTTCGAGGAATACCGTGCATTGAAAAGTTCCAATCAGAACGAAACGCCGTCTGTACGTTTCCTCCCGTTGATTGACTTATTTTTTTCAGTATTTCTTAACTCTTAATTAACCTAATTACCAGGAAGTTCGTTGTCGCGAAAGGGTGTGTTCTGCATACTGGTACAAACTTAGTTTGTCGGATTGTAGTTACGAACGCATCATATAAGTCGACATTTACATGTAAGAATGTGATTTAATATTCATTAATTCTCACTTGCAGTAAATTCCAAATGTTAACTTGGTTACACTGATTTATAATTTGAACATTTCAAATATTTGAAATATTGTTATGTGTTTTGAAATTTAAATCTTAGACTAATTTATGTAACTATCTCACATCAAAATGGATGAAATAAGTAATTGCACGCCGCCAGAGCTTCGGAAAATTGCAGAAGACAATTTGGAAAATCTTCTGCCAAAAAAAATCTCGACACATTTATAAAAAGGAATATAACCAATTTATAACTTGGTGTAAAGAAAATAACATCGTGACTATTACAGAAAACATTATGGTTGCCTATTTTGACAAAGAAAGTAAAATAAAAAAGGCATCTTCCGTGTGGTCCAAATATTCGATGTTAAAATGTTTGAATATTTATAAAAATACAGATATCTCAAAATTTTCTTAACTAATAGCATATTTAAAAAATTGTCTGAAGGCTATGAGCCTAAGAAATCGAAGATTTTAGAAATGGAGTACATTAACCGATTTATAATAGAAGCCGATGATAAAACATATTTAGCAATGAAATTAAGTAATAAAAACATAATTATAGTAACGAGCCATCGAAAAAATTCATAATTGGGGTAGACTGTGAAATTGGGTTGATACTTTAGCCACTTCCACATAATGACACATTACTTGATGCTTGACAGTTTCATTTGGTTTCATTGTAAAAAAAGGTTATGGTATTGAAATGATACTACAACAAAAAAGGAAACAAATAATTTATTTAATATCGAAATCATAATCAAAATTTACATATAGCTACGGAAGCTGTTGAAAATGTTGTCCATCTAAACACAAACCAACCAACTTAATAAGAGTTTTGAAAAATTTGGCACAAACTTATAGTTTCAATGTCAAATAATAAATGTCATTATGTGGAAGTGGCTAAAGTACCAACCCAATTTCAAAGTCTACTCCAATTATGAATTTTTTCAATGGCTCGTTAGTATTTTACTAATTTTGTACATCATTTTGTTATAATAGCCATATTAAAATTATGTTAGGTCATTCTTATAATGGGCTTTAATGGAGCTTGCCGCCGTGAAGAAATAACAAACATAATTATAGATGATATACAGTTTAAAAATTATGGCATAATGGTTGACGTGCTAAAAACTAAAACTTATGTTCCTAGACAATTTATTATATCTCAAAGGTTATAGATTGATTTTGTGAAAAAATATTATCATCTTCGTTCCAGTCATGTTACACATAGGCGTTTTTCCCTGCAATATAGAAATGGCTTGTGTGTAAATATTCCAATAGGTATTAATACAATAAGAAAAGTACCGAAAAGTATTGCTATTTACTTGAAATTACCTAATCCTGAACTCTTCACTGGACATTGCTTTAGATGATCCAGTGTAACACATTTGGCTAATAGTGGAGGAGAGTTAATTACAATTAAGCGCCATGGAGGATGGAAATCTTCCGCTGAAGGATATATTGATAATTCCATCAAGAAAAAAATACACGTTGCTAAAATACTATCTAACACTGCACCTAATACGTCTACTAAAATCACAGAGAATCCATCAACTTCTAATTCAATGGACAGTAATTTATTAGTTAATGTGAATCAGCAGGGATTCAAACAAAATATAGTGTGTTACTAGAATCTGCCTGGAATATCTATTAATGCCCACGAATCTTCTAGTGTTACAGTAAAAGTATATAACAATTGCAGTATTCAGAACGATATGTAATCTCAATAGAAGTATTTATAGCGTCTAGCTTTGTTAACGAATTTATAGATACAATCCTTTAGCAAGATTCTGTCGAACGCCTTTTATCATGTTTAATTAGTACTAATAAAGTTTTAGCAAATGTCTCTACTATTCTCTCTATAATTTTTATTTACATTTTTATCACTGTCAAACGTTCATATCTAACCATATCTAACTTTTAAAACGATATGGTGCTATTATTTAGTTACTTATTACTTATTACACTTGTGATCAACTTCGAAAAAACAAATTAGAGTACGGTAGTAATACGATACTGTGTAACCTAGCAACGGGTTATCGTAATTAGCACTTTACGACGCCGGAATAGAAAAAAAGCAATTTACCGAATGCTGAAATTATTGGCTGCAGATTTCATCTGTGTCAAGCATGGTACAGGATAATGCAGCAATTGGGATCAGGTAGTCATTATAATAATAAAGAAATAAACGAGATTCAAATTTGGCTCAAAACAACATTCGATTTGACATATTTAGCTCCAGAAGAGATTGACGATGCTTTTGCGATGGATCTGTTTGTTGAAATTTCTAACACCGAAGTTCATATGTACGCGGATTATTTATTCGAAAACTATATTTCTGACTTTCCACTTCATATATGGGTAGAAAACAACGCAACTTTAGCACAAACTACTAATGCACGTAAATCATTTCATGCACGTTTAAACGATTGTTTTTACTCCTCGCACTAAACAATATAAATTTTTCTGGAAAAACTCAGAGTTTCAATCTGACACATACATAATAATACAGAGTTTACAAATAACCGCTAAAATACATAATAACAAAGTTAAGCGCCGTCAAGAATTCATCAACAGTATGATATTAAAATTAAGAAGCGGAGAGATACAAAGACATACCTTCTTAAAAGTTACATCTTACCATAGTGCTCCCAAAGGATAACTACGTTATCATTTATATGTATTTTCCATACTTATTGTATGCATTTTGTAATAAACTATTTTCTTAAATTTGTTCTTTTTTATTTAAAATTTAGTGAATATATGTATTTCACACATGTATTGTATGTATTTTGTAATAAATGATATTTTTATAATTGTATGTTTATGTTAAATTTTGTAACTATATGTGTAGAAATAAAATATAACAGAAAATTCCTTGTTTTTATTTAAATCAGTTTGTATAGTTATTCCTTAGAGTGCTATTTACCAGTCAAATTAAACAGGTAATGAAGAATCTGGAGTACAAAATACCTATAGAATTAAATTAATCTAGGATTTGGCGTGCAATTTACCTATACACATACTATTACGGGAAGTTAAAGAGAAATCACTTATAGATGTCATTAAAATTTGGCTTAATAGTATGCCAGTCACCATTCTATAGCTATAGTAAGAGGAAATAACTAATTTATTAGGATCACCCTCTTATTTTAGTGTTCCTAAGTTACTTGGTATCTGAGAATTTATTATTAAATTTTTTAAAGCCTCGAATACATTCGACTTTTTTTTAATTGCAATAAACCCAAAGAAAATGAGATAGCCGACAAACTGGCCAAAGAAGGTACTAATAGGAACTTCATAGGACCAGAACCTGTATGTGGAATCACTAAGGATTCCGCTAAAAGGGAGATCAGGTTATGGCTAGAAAAAGAACATAAAAATAAATGGAGGTTAACGGAAGGTCAACGGACATTGTCCTTTAAGGAAGCATTTGTAACCATGGGCTTGGTTAGCGAGCCCTGGTGTAGCAGATGTGAAAAACAGGAGGAACCTAGCCTTCATGTAATATGCACGTGTGAGGAACTGAAGGAACTCAGACAGAAATATTTCAGGAGAGATCTATTGGATCCTTCGAGTGTACTCAAACTTCCACTGAGGAGGATAGTAGAGGAGGATTGGGGAACTTTTTTAGTAGTCAAATTAAATTGTAACCTTAAGGGTGAACTTGGGTTGCAGATAAAATAATAATAATAATAATTACTGCATTAAAAACAAATATAATCGAGGAAAATATCACTACGAACGACATCCTAACACACTGTTTCTCAACTTGGGAGTCGTGGTGATATTAAAGGGGGGTCGCAAAATAACCTAAATAATAATCAAAAATCATTTTATGAGAAAAAATCATTTATTATAAACATTTTACTTATAATAAGTATAGCAAGCGCCAAATAAGATGGCGAGAGGAGGGGATGCGCAGAAGCCGTTTTTATTAACGTTCACGTTATATATTTTACTATAATAAATATTAATTTATTAAGTGATAGATGTGTAGTTTACGCCACCTATTGTATCTTGCAAATTGATGTAAAACTAAATACAAATCTCCCCAATACTTCTAATCCTGCGTGAACTTACATTTCCCTCCGCTGGCCAACTTATCTGGCACTTGCTATACACATGTAAAGAATAAAAATTAATGTGATAGTTGCATTTGTTTTTCATTTAAAAGTTTCTCCATACGTGGGTCTACGTTAGAAACACACAAAGGCAACTTGTTTTCGAGTGATAAAAGACGATTCCTGTATTTAATTTTTAGCGCAACCATATACGAAAAACCCTTTTCGCAGAGATAAGACGTAACGAAAGGGATTAATATTTTCAATGTTTGTGTGACTAAATTTTCATATTAATTTCGACGAGCAAACCAAAACGTATTTAAATTTTCAGATGTAAATTGCAGTTGTAGCTTTGTCGGCAGACATTTCGGTGAGCTGGTCGTGAATCGCATCTGGTAAGTTAGCAGCGGCAACAACATTTTCACTAAGCGAATTCAGTATCCATCTTTTCGAGAAATCATATTTATCTTCCGGGAAATACTCCGTCCGGGTAAGTTTTTAGCTCACGCAAATGCATCTTCATGCAATCGAAACTGTGATGAATAATAGTGTCATGTTCATTCAAATTCTCTCGAAGTTAGTAGGAACATATGCATATTTTTGCTTTGAAGGCGAATAATCCAGATATTAAGCTTCTTAATGAAAGTATGAACTTTGTCTGTCATTAATAGAATGTTCTTATCACGTCTTTGTAAATTCACATTCAAGTCGTTTAAGCGCGAAAATTGATCAGCTAAGTAAGCCAACAACAATAGACACTCATTATTCTGTAAAAACAATGGCGTTTGTTTATTATGGAGAAATATTATTAATTCTTCTCGCAATCTTAACACCCAGGTTAACACTTTCCCTCCCGATAACCATCTAACTTCTGCATGGAAAAGAAGATATTTCTTTATTTTCGCCCATTTCACTGCATAGAAGCTGCATTTAGAACATTTCGAAACGTGGCTTTTCATACATTTTTCATTTATCCTCACAATATGTATGGTGACGTCGCGACCTTTTGCGTCTACATTCTTCGGCAGGAGTAATCTTGTCAGCTTGTAGAACCAACGCAACAAATTAAGCGACAATTGCATGTTAGATGAGATTTTAATAGTCATTAATTCTCAGTTTAATTTTACACCTTTCAAATGCAGGAATCACAGGATGATATTCGACTCTTTCCATTTTTACAAAAAGACTGAAATCGGCTGACATAAACGACTGTCAAACAACAACTGAGCGTTCAAAATAGTTGAAATTTTCACCAGCATCTTTCAAAGCATGGATTATTGGTCATCCGACCTACCGGATTTGGCCCCGTTGGATTTTTTTAAAGGGTCACTTAAAACAAAAAATTTCAATCACGAAAACTCAACTATTTTCAATGAATTGCGTTACAAAATTATAGACACTTCGAATAGAATTACTGATGAAGCTTTGGTTAATGTACAAAATCAATTTTATGATCGCTTATTGGTTTGTTTGACCAAAAAAGTACAATATTCGAACCATTTATTTAATAAATACTATTAATTCTAGGTTCCTCTTGTAATTACTGTAGTTTACTGCTTCAGGAGAATATTTAATTTTTCCTTTTTATTTCTTAATAAGGAAACATTTTTCGTTTATTTTGAAGAATAATTTAATGAATAATATTTTATTTATTATTGGAATGAGCATTTATTTTTTTCAATCCGCAATCAGAAATTTTAAATTTCTTTCTTGTATTTCCTCAAATTAACTTAGCTGTAATAAATTAATTGCATTTTCGCGAAGTAATGTGAATGAATTGCTTTCTACATTTTACGACGCTAATTATTCGAATTTTTTATTAAAAAATAGGTTTCGAATAATCAGCGTCGTAAAATGTAGAAAGCAATATTTAATTCATTCACAATACTTTGCGAAAATGTATTTAATTTACAAGTACAGCCAAAAATATTTATTTGTTTCCTTAATGTAATTTAAGACTTCCCGATATATTCAAAACCACAGTCCTTAATAGCTTAGTGTCAAGAGCAATGGTCTGGCAAACAATGAACGTGGGTTCGAATCTTACTTAAGGGGCGAATTTTTTTCAATAAAAATTCGAATAGTTGGCGTCAAAAAATGTAGAAAGCAATACTTAATTCATTTAGCTGTAATTTATTACTAGTTAGGTTTCCATTTTCGCCCGTGATTCATAAGAAACATGTTTATATCTATTTATTTAATCTTTAATTTTGATTTTTATCATTCTGTGTAATTCTGGCATTTCAATGAATGAAAGTACCACTATTTTTATTACATATCAGCTATCATCATTTTTTAACTTTACGTCTGATTGTTTCGTAATCCATAATGCATTTACGGTATGTAGTACGCTCACTGTCCAAAAAGACGTGATAGGGATGTAAAGGATGATGGGGACCTGAATCTACCCCGTACCGGTGTTTAGTGCCTTCACTTTCACGATGTATATATTTTCTGTTACTTTTATTTGATGAGACGAAGATTGTTATTATTATTATTAGCTTATTAAGTTAATTGGATCATAAGCCTATAAGTTAATTATATAAATTATAATTATTATTAATTTTGAACTACACATTTTATTAATATACATACTTATAATTATATGCCATTAAAACCATAGTACCAGTGTATTAAATTACTCAACAACTTATGTCCAATATTTATAGCTTCCAATTTCAATTTTACCCCAGTCATTTTCTAATTGCTATTTAATTAATTGCTTAAGTTCACTGTTATTAAATTAATTTCTTTGTAATCCCTAAGGCACTTCGCTTCAGTTAATAATGTGAGAGAATCTTAGATTAATATATTTTAATGGAAGTGATTTATTTATCCTTGATTCGAAGCGAAGCAAAGACACAAATAAATTAATAACATTTTAATACAAATAATGGAATTTAAAAGATTTCCTTGCTTTTTAAAGAAATTTGAAATTCTACTAGATCATGACTTCAAACAAGGAAGGAATAAATAATAATTTGTTATAAAAATATACAAGCTGCTCCAAAAAATAAGTCAATTCGTTAATCATATATTCTTTGGGCTTAAATAATGAAACTTTTCCTACCACTATCTAACGAATAATCAAATATATCCGGAGTTGAAGTGGCTTGTGCATGAGAAATTTTTTTTTTTGACTTAACCATTTCTAATCTGAACATATATACATCCATAACATATGATCAAAAAGTCTTTGGATCGCTATTAACGTGGAATTTACGAGATATCTATGAAATTATTTATTTTAATTAGTTTTGACATTTACTTGTACACTTTCAAGTCAGCTGATTATAAAGTATACATAAAATGCAACTAATTACCATAACCTAAAATCTATTTTATTTATGACTTATGTGTACTTCAAAGTAAAGAAATACAGAAGTAAATAATTCTATAGGTGGTTTTTACACTTCATGGCTATCATGATCCATAGACTTTTTGATGAAACGTTATTTGTCAATGTTAACATTTCACATTTGGTTGTCAACGCTGATATTTCACATAACTTTAAACGTATTTCGGCGATTGTAAAATTAAATTAATAATTTGATAGAGTTATTTAATTTCGAAATGGTTTTCACAAAAATCATAGAATTTTTATGGTTGAATCATATTTGCGAAATGAACGAAAAATTGACGGCTAATGGCAGTATTCCGTTAACGATTGTCTAGTGGAATTTCAACCTAAATTTCCTGTTCTGCTTTTCAATTACAACAAATTTTAACAAATTCTTTGGCATTGCCTTAATCTCTTTAGAGAGACAGGTAGTGCGGAGCGTAAACAAGGAAGTGGTAGGCCAAAAGAAAAACGTACACCAGAAGTAATTGATGACGTAAGAGAAGTAATGGATGAAACCCCAGGAAATTGAATTCGGGTACTGTCACAACAAACTATCTTTTCATTTGGACTTACCAGAAAATATTAAAGAAGCATCTACACTTATTTCCTTATCGCTTCACTTACTATCAAGAAATCTATTCAGTTGACTATCCCAGAGGATTAGAATTTTGTCAATGGTTTTGAAATAATTACGACGCTGACCTTCTAGACCAAAATTTCTTTTCTGATAAAGCATGGTTTCATCTTAATGGGTACGTTAATTTGTATAATATGAGAATGTGGAGTGCTGAAAACCCTACAATTTATATGTTGAGACTGCATCATATCCTCAAAGTTGTGTTTGGTGTGCCATAAGTGGGAGAAGAATTATTGGTCCAACTTTTTTTAATGGAATCATAAATACACAAAGATATCAAGAAATTTTGATGCCGTTTGTTGACCAACATTTTTTGGCAATCGCTTGATTAGCCTGAAGAGCGATCACGAAATTCTTCCAAGATATTGGGATATCACTTCATGCTATTCCTTTTTATGGGCTATTTTAAAAAATTATATTTTCAACGTAAAAAATTCCAGATCTAGCACACTTTGAAGACCAAATTACACAAAAAATTTATGATATCAATGAACATCATAATATGTTAATCAGTATTTTCGAGAGGGTAAAAAAGGGATGTGCAAAATGTATTGAGCAAGGCAGTGGACAATTTCAGCATGCCTTGTAAAATGTGTTTATTAATTATTAAAATTGCATATCTAAGTTTCTAAATAAGTACCTATTGTGTTACAATATAAACGTTTTATTTCGTTAGAAGATACTTGACTTTTGAAAGAACAAAATTTACAAATTGACAATTAAGTATGTTAATATTACAAATACTTAAGTTAGAAAATACGTTTTTTCGTCGATCGTCATAAAACACTCATATTCTGGAGAAATCGACACCGTAGAATCCGAATCTAGCATCAGAATTTACCTGTAGCCCCTGAGGGCGGCTCGGTGGCGGTGGTGAAATTCTCAATAAACAGGGGAGCGATCGAAAAATCGTAGTTCCGGATCTGGTAAATCTGGTGACTTAAAATTTTGCACACAGACTTTCAGAGTATCTACTAGGAAACATTCTAGCTGATCTATATTCCTGCGATCTTTTTTCAAAGGACTTTGCATAGCTGTACCTCCGAAATAGAGAAAACCAATTTGATATAACATGCAACAAGATCAGAAAGATATATAATTGATTTAAAGAAGGAATTAGCTTGCGAGGAATAGAGTGGATAGGAAAATATTAGAACTGTTGAAACATGATTATCCTAACGGTTATAGTTATGCAACTTTTTTTTAACTCCATTATTTAGAAATCTACATGAGAGTAATAATCTATTAGTTTGATACTATAACATATATAAGTGTAATATATAAGTAAGATATATAAGTGACTTGAATAGGCTGTTTCCAATGAAACAATCTACATGCTACTAAAACTACTTTTTGTCCAATTGGATATATATAACTATGTATTTATGATTGTAAAACCATTATATAAGTTTAGTCTCTAGATCAGAGGGTGTGATCGTTTTGAACCATCTTATTACCACGTTTTGTCTAAATAGCCGTTTGGCTAGCACATTTCGGTGATGTGTCATTCTGTCATGGTATTTATCTCTGTGGTGAGAAATAGCTTCTTGAATGGTGGCAATCAGGAGATCACGATGGATAACGCAGTTGGGTATATATCCTGGAGCGTCAAGTATGGCACGTATCACTTTATTTTGGAACCTCTGTAGGATCTCGGTGTTCGAATTACTGGCGGTCCCCCAGAGCTAGATACTGTAAGTCCATATTGATTTTAGAACGGATTTGTATAGTAGCAGCTTATTGTCGACAGATATAGTTATGCAACTCGAATCGAATTTTGGATGAGACGCTTACGATGAAAAGTATAACTATTGCTTGAAAATGTTAGCGGCAAGATAATCGAAACCTGAAGAAGAAGTTGGTACAAATATGACTTCACCACCTTGGAATTGAAAAAAACTTTTGAACAGGAGTGTGCGTGGGAATGGTTTACATGGGCACTATCTGAAAACTGTTGAAATATTATTATTAATCTTCAAGATTACAGCCATAACACGAATCGTACTTGAGACGAGGCGCATACTACGAACAGAAGCTGTAAGATTTCCGAAACCTGAAGAAGAGGATGATACAAACATGGGCTTCACATCGCCCTAGAATAGAAAAACCTTGCGAACAGCAAAGTGCGTAGGGATGGCTTACATAGTCACTATCCATTGAAATATCATTATCCTTTAGGATTATAGTTAATGTAACTTCAACCAAACTTAGTAGAGAAAGCTACTTTTTGAATGAAGTAGTGTTTTGATTGCCAAAATCTCGAGAAGGCACATGCTCACATATAGACTTTATAACGATAGTTAATTTCAAAAACAATGGTTATGCAAATTAATGCAGCGAAAACTCTGAATAATCTTACATCTTGATTAAAAAATAAACTTTGCAAGGTATCTTTTATCATTAATTTATAATTATTTTGAATCGATATAGTCTTTATAGCCTTTAATTGATGGAAATTAAATTTCCACTTTATTGAGGTAAAATCCAGGTCATTTTAATAATTCATTTAAGAATTATTATAATGAAAAAATAACTAATTTTTGGGATTTATTTTCTGTGGGTAAAATTTTAAAGTTATAATTTAAATTATGGACTTCTTCTCTTAAATGTATTGTATAATATGTCATTCTTATTATAAAAATAACTTCGTTCATGTTCTTCGATTCGTTTAGAGAAAGATTTACCTGTCTTACCTATATAAAATATAGGGCATGAATTATATCGCGAATTTATAAATTTGAATGTAGTTTATGTCCTAAATTTTACATAGGCCAGAGAGATAAGATATTTTTTTACAAGAATCAAACAACATGAATGAAGTTATATTAATATGTAATAAGAACTCACATTATGCAATACATGTAAGAGAAGAAACCCATAATTTTAATTATAACTTTTAGAAATTCTACAACAAATTTTACAATCGCAAAAATTAATTTTTCTTTTGTTGCAATTGAAACAGACATGTAATAAACATATCTGTAACTGTACACATGGACAATACACCTCGTATTTTCAGCATTTACTTCTGCTTAAGACACGTGTTTCTGCCATCTAGGCGTTGTCAGTCAAGCTAGTGAAGCAATGTAATACAAATGATACAAATCTTTATGAATAGATCTGTATCTGTATATACATTACACTGAAATCGCCTACAAGATAAAGCAAATTTCATCCTATAAGGTGGCACTTATTTAATAAGTGACATCTGACGGACGAAAGAGACTTTGCCGAAAAAGGCGACCTTTCGTTCGACCAGCTATGCTGGTACAAAAAACGAAAAAATATGTATATCGGTGTAGCAACAAAAGCGTTATACGTGCACAACGTATAGATATACTTAAAACCTTTTTGTATATTTACTTGCCATCTGGCTAGTTGTTAATGGACTACACCGATATACGTATTTTTTTGTTTTTTGTACCAGCATAGCTGGTCGAACGAAAGGTCGCCTTTTTCGGCAAAATCTCTTTCGTCCGTCAGATGTCACTTATTAAATAAGTGCCACCTTATAGGATGAAATTTGCTTTATCTTGTAGGCGATTTCAGTGTAATGTATATACAGATACAGATCTATTCATAAAGATTTGTATCATTTGTATTACATTGCTTCACTAGCTTGACTGACGACGCCTAGATGGCAGAAACACGTGTCTTAAGCAGAAGTATATGCTGAAAATTCGAGGTGTATTGTCCATGTGTACAGTTTCAGATATGTTTATTACATGTCTGTTTCAATTGTAACAAAAGCGTTATACGTGCATAACGTATAGATATACTTAAAACCTTTTTGTAAAATTATTCTTTCATTATAATAATTCATTTAAGTTTAAATTTGTCAACATCCTTTAGGTTTAGTTTGCAATACAACTCCATCCGAGGAAGACTCTGTGTGTCGAAACAGTTGTAATAGGATTTTACCTTAATAACGCCGAAATTAAATCATATTGCTTTTTCATTTTTATTTAATTAAATTGATATTATATTACACAATTTCCGAAAGCTAGCAGTATATTAATCTATAATATCTGCATTGCATATTACATTTAACATTCGTCCTCCAATTTTATTTCAACTAACATATTTGCAATTAATTATTCATTTGATTTAATTATTTTTGAGTTTTTAAATGCGTGAATTGAATTGACCTAGTAATTATTACAGGCACTATATGTTTCACATCTAAATGCACTTGCAGAGGCAATTATTTTATGTTTTATTTCAGTATTAGTATCGTACTTTAATAGCGTGCATATGTATGTTTCCCCCATCTAAAACTAGTCGATATTTGTTCAGCAGCATGTAAATCACGTCCAATTCGCTATAGTGCTAATTCAAAATTCGGCGTTTATTGAATGCGATAGAACAGAATTTGATGCTGACCATCAATGTCCAATAGAAAACTACGAATGTGAGTAGAGTTAATTTAGTATGTTACAGATATACACTGCATTCCAAAAACAAGGAACTTAGACAGAGAGACTATTATACACAGCATACACCGGGTGCTTTTGAAATAAAAGGACAACCCATGAAAAATGGAAAAATTTAATTATATAGAAGTTGTACCGAAAATAATTTCCCAAAATTCCTTCTCATAAGCTAGTAAAAAAATGACAAAAATATTTATAGAAATTTTGTTACGCCACTGTACGACTGAATATATCACAAATACTATCGGAGACAATATTTTAAAGCTGACCCATAATATAGTACATTTGATACAATTTTTCGATAATAGGTTGCAGCTTAAATGTTCTTTAATATACCAACTTTAAAAATTTACAAATAGTATAAATTTTTGGCAGCCGACTCAGGTCCGACGCATCGTCGGTAACGAATAACAATGGTGTGGTGCAACTAAATCCCGATCAAAATCCGGATTGGATATCTGGCAAAAGTTGAGCTTCTGCGGCAAATGACTTTACGAATGGTAGAGGAATCACCAGGGCCCCTCCAACAGGTGGGAAATGTGCCCCTCAGCAGAAAAGTATTAACAATATGGGATGATGTAGGGTGAACGAAGACGAAGCACTGGTATATCGATTGAGTCACAATCGATAGAATTGGAAGTAATTTTATGAATAATAGAGCGCACTGTATTGATATCTACTGTGGAGAAAGAGAAGTTAGCATTGCTGGCATTCGTTATCCGTGCATCATGTGGGACAGCAAGCGTGTTAATTATGCTATCGATGAAGAATTCATTAACTTTATCTGGATCAGTTAAATGCTCTGGTATTTCATTATTCTTTTTCTTCATGTCTAGATTCAGATGGCTGAAATGCCTTCACAGGGTAGCACTGTCTCTACAGGGAGAGATATAATCGAAATACGATCTTTTTTCAGATTACTCAAGTTCCTTAATGACTTGTAATAACTCAAGTCATTCATATTACGCCTTCTTCTATATTTTTCATTTTCCCCGTTTTGTATATTCGTTAAATATTTTACTCTCGGTGCACCAGGGGGTGTACTTTTTGATAAATCAACGTGTGATAACTGCATGTATGCATATTAAAAAGGACTAAAATATGAAAATGGAAAAATGCAACGTACATGCATTTACATCTGTATCAGTGGAACATGTAATGAAAATCTATTTTTTGCAAATCATTGTGGAAGTTTGACATATTTACATTACCAAAGTCGCGATAGGTGGGATATGACGGAATCGGCCCCGGCTCAGCAACCGCAAAACAACAGAAGACGTAGTAGCGATCCGAGAGGTCGAAGCTAATGACTCCAGCACCAGTAGACCCTACACCCTCAGAATCTAGAACCGGATCAAGCAAAGCATCAATTCTAGTTGGCGAAGTTTTCACTTGTTTTAATCCCAGAGTTTGCAAAAATCATTAAAGAATCGCACCAATGTATGCTCCAGATCTAACAGATCAATTTTAAAATCGCCCAAACAAGCCATCTCGCCCGTAACCAAGCTGCACGAGTCTTCGAGGTAATTCAGACTCTGCCCAATCCGCCCTATTCGGATTATATGAAGCACCAACACAAAACCTAACAGTTCCCACACCCACAGAAATCCATAACTGTTCGATATTACTGGCCAAGCAGATAACGAAGCATACCAAAGTGTTTCTCATATAAATCCCTACACCACCGACTCGACTGGCCCTATCCTTTTTAAAGAATTTATATTTGTTGATGTTTAATAACTAGTCCTTTTTTTAAATTTCGTCCGATTGTGATGACAATATTGAACCAAAATTAGTGTATTGTACTTTCGAGCATTATTAGAATATCATCATAGTTGGCTATGTAATTATGGCACCTGTCAAATTAATATTGCATTAATTTATTCAAGTTTGTCGTGTTCCTGATTACGTTTGTGTTTGGTTTTGCTGTTTGTCGTTATCTAAAATTAATTTTAAAAATGGTTCTTTTCACTTTTGAAGAATACAGGGACATGATTATGTGTTATGGTGAAGTCCGATCAAATTCTTCCGAAGCGAAGCTCAATGCATGTATCGAGAGAGATATCCATTCATCCCTCATGTTCTTAATGTTAGAACATTTATATAGAATATGGCTGTCTAAAAACATCAAAATTTAATAGTAGGGTTACCAGAACTCGTCGTACTGATGAAGAAAATGAAGAAGCTGATTTGCAAATAGTAGAAAATAATCCGAAAATAAGCACCAGAAAAATAAGTTCAGTTGCACGGAATGTTAACCGTGAATCAGTTAAACAAGTCCTCAAAGAACAGCTTCATCATCCGTTTCATTTCCAAAAAGTTCATCACCTTTTGGAACAGGATTATTTACCCCGTGTACAATATTGCGAGTGGTTGCTAAATCAGGGGACAAATTTTCTCATCATTAATTTTATGCACCGATAAAGCAGGTTTTAGTCTCGAGGGCGTTTTAAACCTACATAATATACACTATTGGAGTGATGAAAACCCTCATCAAACCGTAATACGGAATTACTAGTATGGGTTTTCTATTCATGTGTGGGCAGGTATAATTGACAGTTACCTAATTGGTCCTTTTCGATTGCCCAATCGATTTACAGGCGAGCTCTATCAACATTTTTTGGGAAATGAACTGAACAATTTATTAGAAAATGTCCCATTGAACATTATTCAAAGAATGCATGACGGCGCACCAAATTACTTCTCTCGTAGAGCAAGAGAATGTTTACAAAGAAGATTTGGAGGTAGGTGTATTGGTCGTGGAGGAACTATACTATGATCAGTTCGTAGTCCCAACTTTAACCACTCGATTTTTCATTTTGGGGTTTTATGAAAATAGAACTATATGCTGTAGAAATAAATAGTGAAGAGAAATTATGGAGTCTGCTGATAGATTCTTTAATCATCCAAGTATTTATCAAAGATGCCGCCAATTATTAACACAAAGATTGGAAAAGTATATGCAATTAATTTGGACACCTTTAGAGTTAGGTACCTTAAACATATTTTTTTAAATTTAGTTGGCGTTTTTTTTTTGTTATGTTATGTTGTTGTTGTTGTTTTTAAAGATCATGTAGACCAAGTAGGGATATTTTTTGTTGTGAAGATAAATAAATTTTCTAATGAAGCATGTTGACGTTATTTTTTTAAATTAAGAATACGTTAAATTTTAATAAATTATTGGAATTATTAGGTTAAAAGCTCTGTCATCGGAAGAAATTAAAAAAAAAATAAATTCCAAACTTTTAAGATCCTGTCTTGAAAATAAAAGGCGATCAGACATTAGTATATAAAAACTTCATTTGGTATTTAATGGTCTTCTATCGCGTGATACTATGCATTGTAGTTTTTTCAATTTCACCTTGTATATATATATATATATATATATATATATATATATAAAATATAAAATTTCTTGAATAATT
The DNA here is from genome assembly GCA_935421215.2 of Melolontha melolontha. Lineage (NCBI taxonomy): Eukaryota > Metazoa > Arthropoda > Insecta > Coleoptera > Scarabaeidae > Melolontha > Melolontha melolontha. The sequence continues at coordinate 74,689,558 of OW285243.1, read as the reverse complement.
TATCTTAACAATATTTACTAACTAAATGCTAGGCCTAATAAGCAGAAGCTAGTTTATCCCAGAGATAAGTATACAAATAATAAAAGTCAAGTTAGGTATATGCTTGTGTGAGGAAGAAAATTAATTAATTAGTTAAATGCAATGCATGTACACTCTCCGTCGAAAAAGAAGCACAATTTTTTATAAAACAAAACACAGCTTTTTGACTTACTAAAATTACTTAATATATTTTGTTTAGTGTAGAGTTGAGACACCCTTCATTATTATCAATGTAAATAATCTAAAGAAACAAAATAACTTTCTTAGAAGTTAAAGGTGTGGAAATTATATCCCCCTCTATTATAAACTGCAATCAATAAGCGAATTAACGCGCATGAATGTGTGTATAGGTACACTTTTCGCAGCTTCATTGAATTTCTACACAATATGCTGACGTCCGATTTTGTGGTATTATCTCTGTGATCCAATCACTGAATTTGCTGAGTTGTAATATCCTGTAGAAATTTAAAATATCCACCAGAACCAAAGATAAAAAGTATCAGATCATGTGATGGCACTTGCCTGTACAGGAACGTATAAATGTGTGAAGGATATTGAAAATTCCATGAGATTGTTCTTTTTGTGAAGGGCTATTTTTCTATTTTTATTGGATCAGCTTTATAGTAGTCTGGGATTTATATAAAGCGTAGCATTTTTGTAAAAAATATTTAGTTTTTTTAGTTAATACTAGCATATATATATATATATATATATATATATATATATATATATATATATATATAAGTGTTTAGATCATTTCTTAGCCGTTTATTAAATATAACAATTCATAAATTATTGGAGTTTTTCGCTTTTATATGAAATATTTACAAATATCAAATTAGTATATATGTAATTGCAAAGTAAGTGGGGTTGTAAACAAACATTGCTGTCTACAAATTACAAAGCAAATCATACGAAATTTTTTAATTGTAAAATATTGTCTACGTTGAGACTTGAACCCAAGTCTACAGTTCATATATATGTGTTCATATAGCATTTGATGAGGTGACACAGTTTAGCATTTTATTGACGGATGAAGTAAATTTTAATAGGAATGGTGTGTTTAATAAACAGAATAATCACTTTTGGGATGACGCGAATCCTCGTAGGATCCAGAAAACTCAATGTCCAATACGTTTTTCTACAAATGTCTGGATAGGTGTGATAGGGGATCAGTTATTGGGACTCTATTTTTATAACGGTACACTTAATCAAAACCGATATTTAAACTTTCTTGAAACTGAATTTCAAGAATATTTAGACCAGCTGCCTAAAGGTATCCGGAGACAAATGTGGTTTGAATATGATGGCACACCACCACATAACGCGCAATTAGTAACAAATTTTCTACAATCAGAATTTGAAAATAGGTGAATTGGGAATAAAGGGCCATATTTATGGCATCCGACATCGCCTGACCTTTCAATATTAGATTTTTTGCCTGGGGACTTATCAAAAATAAGGTCTATTGCACTTTATTGAAACAAAAATGGTGGAAATTTCTTCAATAGTATTTTTCCTTTGTCGTGTTGTTTTTCTATTGTTCTTTAACCAATACAAATATCCTACTTATGTGTTTCTTTTTGTTGTTGATGATAACGTTATTCACCCCCCCCCCAATATACTATATTCAGAATTGAATAAGATAACTAAATATTTAATAATATACAGGTGCTCAATTAAAAAAAAATTATTAGATTATCTTTTGTTTTTCGAATGGTAGCACTCTGTTTCACAGAATCGGAAAGAGGGCAAAAAATGGTATCGGATACGTTTTGATTTGTTTTAAATATGACACTCTCAATGAAAATATTGAGTGTACAATGAAAAACCGGCCACTCTGTATATAATTACATCTTGCCATTTTTCATACGTCGTCTTTTTATTTCAAGAGTACCCGGTATAATACAATAGTATAATAAATAGCAAACAACAGCAAAACAAAGATAAATAATATAACAATGATTATGAGTAACAGAGACCCTAGAATTGATCCCTGTGACTTCGCATTTAATATTTGCAATCTGCGGTGTTTCATCATTCTATTCCACAAACTGGAATCTATCTAACAGATACGCCCTTAATAACATACATCACTATCTAACACAGTATTAGCAGAGTTTATCAAGCAATATTAGTGAGTCAAATGTTCGTGAGAACATTAAACTATTATTACTGAGTCAAATGTTCGTGAGATTTAACATTTGTATTTGGACTTGTACACCTTTGTATTTAACAGCACATCAAATCGCAGATTTCGACTTCTGAATCGATTTATTAAATTCAAAATTCAGCATATTCATTTTTTACGGTTACAAATCTGACGTCACTTGCTTTCTGATTCTAATTTGCTTTCTGTCACATAACCACCTTCAAATATTTTGCACTAGCAATAACATAATATATTATCAACACTCAAACATTCTTTACGAGCCAGATTTTATTTCTATTACTGTTTTCTATCTCAACGGCTATGATTATTCATGTCGTTAAAGAGTATTGTCAGTGATATTCTCGGACAATACTTTACAGCAGTTATAAATATGTACAGATGCATTCGAGTGAATAGGGAATACATCAATATACAACTTGCGTATGTGGACATCTAATTTCCATACCGCATTGAACTGTACGCATGTAATGATGGAGAATATTATTTTTGAACGGCGAGTGGGAGCCGCATCAAGCTGTGTATCAGCAAAACGCAATGTGTTTTGCATTTACACAGACATTGTGATGTGTAGATTTTTCAATAAGAGCGTGGGAAACAACACGTACAATAATTGTGGTACTTTATTTACATTACATGCTATGAACGAATTTCATTTTAATTAATTAACGAATAACTAATAAAATGTTCTATATTTATATACGGGCTGAGCTTTTTTGAATGTTTAGCATTGGGATCTCAGAAACTACTGGAGATAGAAAAACGCTTAAATGGGGAAAGTTGCGCAGTTTTACGAGTTTGATTTAAAACTGCTTTTGTTTCTCCGATAACTTTCATGGCTTATTAGATTCAAAGAAAACTAAATTTTACGATTTTCTTTAAACATGCTTAGCATCGTTAATAGTAATTTTAGAGAAAAAGTGTTCAGACAAAAGTTTTAGATAATTTTACACCAAATAAAACTGTGTAGCTAATATTCTTTTTTCGTTCACCATTATCGAGTTATGACACAAACTTGTGTTTTTTAAATGGAAACCATAGTTGGTTTTGACATCGTTAAAAAGCTTATTTCTTGCTGATTACAATGATATAAGGTTTGATATGGTTATTTTGAAAAATAATGATGATATAGATATTTCTATGATTGTTCACATTATAAGATAAAAACTTAAAAAAAAAAATGTTTGGTGTTTTGTAATTCAAAAAACGAAAAATCTGAGTTACAATAGTGTTCGTTGGAGCAGTCGAGATAAATATACTAACATTGCTTTCACGTTGAGTCACAGAAGTGAGAGCTGTTAATTTTTACTTTTAAGTCAAGTTAATTGTCAAACATTGACAATTAACTATTAATTAATTTAATTGTAACTTAACTATAAGCGGTGCAAACGGCCGTTAATCATAAGTTTGCATTGGCTATGGAATTTTCTAACGTAGAAAAGCGTGATATGGTTGAATGTTACATTCAGTGCCAGAAAAATTCTACTAGAGCTGCTGAAGTTTAGTTTGAAAATTATTTTGATCGACGTCAGCCATCGCTACCTACTTTTAAGAGATTATGGGATAATTTAGCAGATTATGGTTCGTTCGTTAAACCAAAATAAAAAAAAAAGGGATGGATGAAGATAGAGAAATAAACATATTAGCAAGTGTCGCTCAGAATCCATCTACATCGACCCGACAAATTTCAACAGAAATGGGCTCCTCTCAACGCACTATTGTCAGAGTGTTGAAGAAGCATAAATTTTGTCCCTACAAATTATCAGTATCACAAACTTTACATGAAGGTGATAACATCAGACGAAGATCAGTGTCAAAACGATCCACACTCTTCAATGAAAATATTATGGACTGATGAATCTCGTTTCACAAATTGTAGAATGTTTAATAGGCACAATGAGCACATATGGTCTCAAACAAATCCACCTCACGTTGAACATAGGAGACCACAAATTAAATTTGGGTTTAATGTTTGGTGTGGTGTTATAGGATCAACTGTTCTTCCTCCTTTTATTTTTGATGGATCACTAACTGGCAATCGTTATCTTAATTTTTTACAACAAGATTTCGAGGAAATGTTAGATAATTTAAATTTAAGAACCCGAGCAATGCTGCAATGGTTTCAACATGACGGAGCGCCTCCGCACAATCAATTGAATGTTAGAAATTATTTAAATTTGAACTTCCCTAATCAATGGATAGGACGAAATGCACCCATTGAATGGCCGGCTAGATCCCCTGATTTATCAGTTTTGGATTTTTTCTTGTGGGGTGTACTAAAGGACACAGTATACAAAAGAACATATGAAACAATCGACGATTTAAGAGAAGCTGTCTTAGTTGCTTTTAATAACATCGATAGGCGTAAAGTCCGCAATGCTTTAAATTCTGTTGTGAAGAGATGCAATTTGTGTATTAATAATAATGGAGGTATCTTTGAACATTAATAATGTTGTGTGCCCTTAATAAAAGTTCTTATAGTTTTCATTTTATTACTACATAAGATTTCAAAATAAGTTTTCCTTTGGTTTGTATTTTATCAGTTCGAAATTCAATTGTTTTCCATAAAAACCATAAAAATGTCTATATCCTCTTTATTTTTTAAAATAACTATATCAAACCTTATATCATTGTAATCAGCAGAAAATCAGCTTTTTAATGATGTCAAAACCAACTATGGTTTCTATTTAAAAAAACACAAGTTTGTGTCATAACTCGATAATGGTGAACGAAAACAAAATATTAGCTACACAGTTTTATTTGGCGTAAAATTATCTAAAACTTTTGTCTGAACACTTTTTCTCTAAAATTACTATTAACGATGCTAAGCATGTTTAAAAAAATCGTAAAATTTAGTTTTCTTTGAATATCTAATAAGCCATGAAAGTTATCAGAGAAACAAAAGCAGTTTTAAATCAAACTCGTAAAACTGCGCATCTTTCCCCATTTAAGCGTTTTTCTATCTCCAGTAGTTTCTGAGATCCCAATGCTAAACATTCAAAAAAACTCACCCTCTATAGTAATCTGGTATATACGAAATTACTTGCCACCGTAATTTGAAATATATAGGTCGAACGAAGAGCTCAAAAATAACTCGTTATAAAGAACAGATATCGCATATTAGATTTAATAGATCAGAAAAATCTAGTCGTACGGATGCGGATAATAACATCACGGTAGAAGGTTTAAAACTGATCAAAAATATAAGCAATCCGGGAGAGCTTGATGTATATGAAAGTATTTATATCGTTAAAAACAAAATTAATTCTTTCAACTCGGAAGATAGTCCTACCCCATATAGTTATCTCTTTTCATTCTTAGAAAAGAGGTAGAAAAATCTGTGGGCGTGAGAATAAACACATGTGTGCCATTTCTGAAATGGAGTAATTTTCTAAATGGAGTGTATACGTGAACATCTTGTAACGTGGTGCGCGATTCTTTGTGCTAGCTTGACTGCGCCCATGTTAGCACTGTAATTATTGGTTTTACCTACTGATGATGATGACATAGTTGTCGAAATACGTTTTTAGGATAAGATTATTAAGTGTGGTAATTATAATTATACCTTTTTTAAATAATAATATTCTTGATATTAGGTCTATCACGAAGCTTCACTGTATTTTTACTTTCTAGAAGACATAGATTAAATACTTGTCACTAAAAAACATACGTAAAATTAGTAATATTGCCGTCAGGACGTGTGTTTGCAATCCAGGAAGATGCCTTTCAATAGTATCCATTAGAGATACAGTTTGTTCCAATTTTAAAAAGGAACAATGGGTCAATTGTATTAAAACATTTATATAGTGTTTTTCAAGTAGATGCCATAAGCTTATGTATCTTACGAAGACGGTTGACAAAGTGTAACAACAGCGAATTCAGTTGGGATTGTGAACATTATTGAAATTGAAACTAACATTCTGGAACTAATCCATAATGTGAGATATGTTCGATAAGTTTTACGCAAAAAAATCACGAGTCAGTTGTGCAATGTGTGACGATGCATTGTCCTGGTGTAACAGTAATCCGCGAATATTAAATGATTGAAGAACAGCAAGTAAACATTTTGTGATGTATCAGTTAGCTGTTCTTCAAGTTTGACTGCTTTTACTCGAAAGAAAACTGCCTACATTACTTTCTTCATAAACCTGGGCTTTTTTAACATCGTTCGGGTTGGTGCGTCTTCATGAACCAATACACGACTCTCCTGGTGAGTGGCAACATCATAAAATGGTATGTATGTTTCACTACCATTTACTACTTTAATGCGATGCGTCCCTTTATTTAAGAATACCCGAGCGATCCTTACATGCTCTGCCTTTTGGAAGTCATTGAGTTTATGTGGTATCCAACGTGTAACATTTTTTTTCAATTGAAGTAAAATTGTATTAACTGTTGCAGATCCAATGCTAGGTGTTTTTCAACGTTTTCAGCAGTTACTAAAGAACATGACCTTCCCGGATGATTCTCGTCGCCAAGCGAAATCCGACATCTTTTAAATTATTGAAACCAACGAAGCACAGTTACTTTGGATGGGGCTACATTGCCAAATGCAAGTTGTAAACATTCAACGTGTTTTCGTTTAAACCAACTTCTAAATCGTAGTAAATGATAGCACGAAAATGTTCCGTGACAACTCCATACTTCTACTCACAATTATGTGTACCAATTGTACTATGTGAATGACGCGATTCAACTGGCTATCACAGAAGACTAACTGAAAACCGCAGTTTATACTACATATACTTTCTCAGCATTTCAATAATTCCAGCGTGCCCCTCGTATACGTGCGAAACAGGACACTGAATAAAATAGAACAAATAAGATTGGAAGCATAAAAAATACTTCCAAAGACATTCGGAAGGAAACAAAATAGAGTGCAGATGGTTGAGCATAGCGAATGGGGAACTGAAAAAACTTTACAAAGAAATAAATATGATAGACGTTATAAAAACACAAGTTTGAGATGGAACGTACATCTGGAAAAAATACCTAAACTAGTAATATCAGGTACAATAGGAGAGAAAAGGAGAAGAGGTCAGCCATAGTCGGTGCAGTTTAAATGCGTTTTCTTCAAGAATTTTAAAGTTATCGTATTGAGTAATAAATATCTTTTTATGCACTATACTTTCAGTTTAAAGATTTCTTGAATAATTTAAACAAGTTTGTAAATTTTTATCAATAAAAAACTGTATAAAGTAAATAGAAAAGGGATTTTATTTAAAAAATCGGTGTATGGCAATAAATGTATTATAATGTATAATTATCTTTAGTTCAACACTTTTGAGGTTAACTCTGCGATACACGCAACCAATTTGAGAGATCCTTGACTTAAAATTTTTTTGATAACTAAACTGTAGAAACCTTTAGAGGTTTTATTTTTTTATCTAACTTCATAGATGGTGCTACTGTACATGTATCAAAAGCGATTCACAATGATTATGTTTAGGTTGGTACTTTTCTACGCCGACGTTGCAAGTTGTATCTGAGATATACATTGGGTGTGTTCGTGTTAGTGATTTTTTTTGTGGTTAGATTGAATCATGTCTTCGAATAAGCGTTTCATTGATTTGGATAACGAATCCCATATTCAAGAGCTGTACGCCTAGCTTTTGAGAACGATACAGATGATGAAAACATCGGGATAATGCAGAAAGTTCGGGATCCTAGAAAGATCTAGTTGAAGAGCGAGACGATGACTCTGAGACTGATCACGAATTTGAAGACGAAGAGACTGCTGGAGAAAACGATTGCAATATGTACTACGAAGGTAATCCAACAATTTACGTACATTATATCTTACATTGTAGTATTCTTTTGAAGGTAAAAATGGCTACAAATGGAAAAAATTACCTTCTTCTAAGTTAGAAGATCTAAACAAAATATACTTCTGCACTCACCAGGTGTTAGACAACATGCAAAAGGATGTAAAACTGCATTTGAGTGTTGGAATTGCTTTTTTGATAAAGATATTATAGATACTATTATTAAATGCACCAATAAATATATAGATGGCGTTAATGTCAAATATGATAGAGATAGGGATTGCCGAAAGACCGACAACATATAAATAAAGATATTCTTCGGTTTAATGTACTTAGCTGAGTTACATAGAAGTAACAGACAAAATCTAAAAGATCGCTGGTCTACTTATGGTACCGGAATTCAACTGTTTCTGTTGAAATAAGTTATTTATATCTTATTTTAGCATTTATTTCTGGTATGTTGGTGGTAGGAAATAAGTTGGTTACTTTTGTTTTTTCTTTTTGACAAGTAGATAATAGTTACATAAATAATAATGACATGTATGGTATAAACACTTTTGTAAATTATTAGAATAAAATATAAAATAGTAAAGATAGTTAACACCTTTTACGTTTCACAACAGTTTCGTAGAGTAATGTCAATTACACGATTTCAATTTTTGATGCGTTGTATAAGATGCGTTGAATAAGGCTGTCTTTGTTCAAAACTGTCAAGTTAAAAAAAGCGCACGTTTAAAAGCTTTTGAAAGGAAAATTCAATTATGTCTCGCCAAGTCAAAAACGTCTACGGTACTGCAGATTCTGCACGGAGCGTTCGCTGAAGATTAAAGGAATGTGGATTGATGATAAGAAAACCTGCTGCTTGTCCATTTTTGCTCCTAGCTCAACGTGCTAAGTGACAACGATTTGCCTGTGAACATAGACATTGGACAATGGATCAATGGAGCTTTGTATTGTTCACGGATGCGTCTCGTTTTTATTTGCGTTCATCAGATGAACGAAAACGTTTGTGGAGAAGGCCTGCTGAACGATTTTCAGTGTGTTGTATATCTCCAAGAATGGCATTTGAAAGAGGTGGTCTAATAGTTTATGCTGGCATTTCACTCTACGCGAAAACTGAGCTTGTTCTCATTGAAAATGGTACCATGACGACTGTTAGCAACATCAACAAGTGTTTAGCTGATCACGTCGTAAAAACCAGCGAGGTCAGTATACAGATTATAGCGCTCATTAATGTTCTAATGTATTATACCTACAACTTTAGAGATTTATGCTGAAAAACAATCAGGAGGACCGTTTGCAAAAAGCAATAAACATACTGATGTGGTCATGAGTTTACAATACCGGACGAAATATTACAGTAGACAACTGGTTTATCAGGGTGCCATTGAACAAGTAAAAAAGAAAAGACTAGCTACGTCGGTACCATCAGAAGAAATAAATCCGAGTTACCATCACTATTTGTGTCTCCAAACAATCAGGAACAGTACAGCAGTATTTTTGGATATAGTGAAACTATGACATTAGTTTCGTACATTTCAAAAAAGAAGAAAACGGTATTATTGGTTTCCAGTCTGCACGATAATGATGAAATTCCAGAATCTAGCGTAGAAATGCCGAAACAAGAAATAATAATGTCAGGGGTTGATGTCTTAGATGAAATTACATCCAGATATAACGTAGCACGTAATACCAAATGTTGGCCACTTGCTATGTTTTTCAATATGATGAATATTGAGGCAATAAACGTACAAGTTGTTTATATCGGTAACCAAAATGAAATCAAGAATATACGAGCTTTCATAAAATCATTAGTCAACGAATTAGTGTTAAAACGTCTTCAAAAAAGGGCTGCAAATTTAAGGGGCATATCAATTTGTTCGTAACAAAAATTACAACCATACAAGTCACAACAACTTCGGGAAAACGAGGAGGTAGTGCCCGGGAAAAGAAAACGTTGTGCATCATGCCAACTTATACAAAATATATATGTAAAAAGTGTAACAAATTTATATGTGCGCAACATGCCCAGATAGTGTGTAATAATTGTCTGGCGGAGAGGAATTGTGTGGAATCGGGTTAAAAATGTTACCTATTTTTTTAATAATTTTATAAGTTTATGTATTTCTAATAGATACATTTCGTGTGTTCACGAAAAATTTTGATTGCGTGTATCGCAGGGTTAATTACAGTTGCCCAAATATTTAAAATAATAAATTTTCATGTTATATTCTCTTGAATTGCAGATTAAAAGTCAATTACGTAATGCTTTCAAAATTTATTTTTAAAAAGAACTCAAACGTCTAACCTAAAGCTTTATACACTTTAATATCCTTTCTGAGTCATTTTGTCACATCAATTATATTCGATAAAATCTCTTCAGATTAACGGCCTTCAAAAGAAAACCACCAAGAAGGTCGGGACTTTTTTCATCCTAAAAATAATCGCTCTCATCACAAAAGATGTGTTTCTATGGGAAGTCGCCAAAATGTCTGATCAGAGTGACATCAATCATCGTCAATGAGAATCTATGGTTGCCCGCAGCAACTCCGGGGATTTTTGTGTAAATAGCACGTTCATTATTCAATCGCTTAGACGGCTACGCTTACTCACAAAGACAAATTTTATAATTATGAGATGAATCTTCTCAAAGTTTCGAATTTTTAATTCAATAAACAAATATCTTGCTTCATGAGTTTAAGTGTATTTTAGTTATGGAATACGTACATTTATTCCACTAAGTTTCAGTGTTTACACCCACCACTTCGCCTGAGTTAAACTACATAGGTAAATTTTCGTAAAAATAAATAGTTTTGGTTGTTACTTTATTTAATGATTTTTTTAACATATATTTCGCCGAGTATATTTGAAAACATATAAAGATATGGAAACTAGATGACATTGTTATATATTGTATGAAGGCCTCTAATACCCTTTTTTTAATTTATAGCACCTATTTAGATTTTTAAAAAAGATTGCTATCTTCATCATTCCCAACGTTCTTAATAATAAAAAGGAATAAACAAAATAAAATATTCAATAACACAATTGTAAAAAAAATAATTGAAGATAAAAACTAGATATGTATTTTAACACAGCAAAATACCAATGTATGTTAATTAGGGCTTAGCAATCGCAAGTCTGTTTGCCAATTTTATTTAGATTATTTTTCTTATTAATTATCTTATTTTTGCAGCCAAGGTATATCTTTTAATTAAAGGTTTGTGAGTAAATAAACGCCGTTTATCAGGCAACCACAAATACAGTTCTGTATTTATGGTTACTAGATATTCTAGGGATCAAAAAGTTAAAATATTGCAAATTTACATTAAGTGACACGCCACCATGCGGTAAATTTTAGAACTAGCGTTGGAGGTATACTTGTATTGTCTATTGGGTTCTATTGTATGTAAAATTGTATTGTGTTTTATCTTTTCCTTACCGTTTTATAATTTCGCTACTGTTTTACGACAGATTTGTCTTTCTAAACATCATCTATGGTTCGTATATTCTTCAAATGGTACTATCTTCGAAAATAATACACCGAAAAAGTTATTAGAAATAAAATGTCCATACAGTGGACTCATAAAATTTTAAAATTGCTCATGATGTGTCGGAGATCATTAAATAATATACAATAAGCAATAGCATGAAACAGTATATAAGTTTTGTAGTGATTTGTGCTGAAGAATTCTTCAAATTCAAAACAATTGCATTTCGCACTTATATCGTGTTATTTAGCTCGAGTTAAATAACTGGTTGTCAAAAAGCTTTATTATTAGTAAAATATTCTTACATGTTTGTGTACGCAGATGTACTAGAGCTTTAAAATAGATGTTTCTTGATGAGTAAATTAAAATCAACATCAGATGAAACCCCAAACCAACTTCGAAAACATTTGTAAACATGGTAAACACGATACGCTATATATAAAACTATAAAGGTTTAACTCCATTCGACGCCCATCTTGGCACTACTACACAAATACACATTTAAGGAAGTTTTAAATTAAGAACAATACTGTAAAAAGGATCCAGCTTGTAAAAGCCCAAACTTTCTTTCGATATATCTGGATACATTAGTATAAACCTGAACACAGAAAATTGCACCAATTTTTTAATTATTATATATTACATGATAATATTTTAACTACACAGTAACTTCTTCTGATGTTTGAAGTAAACTAAAACTCACTTTTACTTAGCAAGATTCCTAAGATGCTCGTATTACTGCAATGGGTACATACCTTTGAACCAAACATCAACATTTAAAATTATATTTCTCTATAATTTGAAATGTTGGTATTTGGGTCCTTCGGCTCTGTTAAATATGTTAAAATTTATATCACACAAGTAGATTTAGTAAAGGTGAATAGCTTATATATAATCGGCTTTTATTTAAATCTGTTTCGGTGGACGAACTGTACAATAAAATTTTTGTGTAATGTATCGGTTCTTACCCCTAGCACGAATTGTACAAATTTCGATTTAGGTCCATTTAGGTACACAAACTCATGATAAAAGAAGAATATATATTTATATACCCCAAATTTTAATCAACATATAGACATTAGAAACGAAGCGAAAATACAAAAATGGTTATATTATATATAATATATATATATTATATATAATATATATATAATATATACTATAATACTATAATTGTCTCTTTAGTGTTGCATATAGCCCTATAGAGGGCGCCAGTAATAAAACGTCAAGTGTCAAAATTAATCTTAATTTTTCGTTATCCAAAATCTAAGGTTTTGTCGAGATACGGCAGTGTAGTCATAGTGAATTTATAAGTTTATAAGTTGGCTGAGAAATGAAATGATTCGAGAAAAGTTTCGCGCAAGAACTTTTTACAACTTTCGAAGAGGATTAACTCAAGAACAATGTCTTACTGAGTTGGTTTCTATTTTTGAAGATTAAGCACAACATCAATCGATAATTTCACGTTGGTAAGGAAGAAAGACATGTGACATCGTGAAATTGAGACACTCATGGGTATTTCAAAGGCCTCAATCTAAAGGATCCTATATGATGAACTGGGTGTGAGAAATTTGGATTCCACATCTTTTACCAGAAGAATCGCCTTAATTGGTGCCGAAAAGCTTTGAGCCGATTCAATAACAGAAACTCAGAAAATGTGTATAGCCTCATGAGTGGCGATGAATCATCGATTTATTCCTATAAATCCGAAAATAAACGTCAGGCCGCTGTTTAGGTATTTCGAGATAAAGAGAATCGGACGAAAGTTATCTGTTCACGAAGTGCGTTGAAAACGTTTGTCTCAAAATCAGGTCATGTAGCTACAATTCCTTTGCAAGATTGAAGAACGGTTAATGCGGATTGGTATACGACCGCTTGTTTGTCAGAAATAATCGCCGTTCTCCGAGAGACCAATCCAAAACGGCAAATCATCCTGCATCATGACAATGCGAGTTTGCACACAGATCGAAAGACAAAGAGTTGCGGGAGCAGCAAGATATTGAATTATTAGATCATCCTCCGTATAGTTCCGATCTAAGCGACAACAATTTTTTTACGGTTCCTAAGATCAAGAATGGAATGCGTGGTCCACGATTTTAGTCGCCGAAAGAAGCAGTAGATCCCTTCAAAAGGGCAATTTTATCTGTCTCAACTAAAGACTGGAATAACTGCTTTAACAATTGTATTGAAAGAATGCAGAAGAGTATCATTTTTGTTTAGAAAATATTTTTCAAGGAAGCAATTTGAGTCGATCCACTGTTTGATTTTATGGCTATATAGAACATTAAAAAGACATCCCCCGCATTGTGATGTACGTCATGTGACGACCTAAGCGATGACCGTCTGTGCACGGCAGAGCACGTCATAGGACTTTCCCGAATACTCTGGACACGGATTAATACAAAAAACCGATGACTTAAGTGGAAGGATGATTCAGTCGACAAGTAATCGTTGTAAACTTAATATCGTAGACATAAATGTGTTTTTAAAAATAAATGCTGTAAGCACTGTCAGGTAAAACAACTGTCATGTAATGCTATTTTTTTTGCAAATTTTGATTCAACCCTATTTTGATTGTACATTTTCGGTATCCCTTTCGTATTTTAATTTAATTTCTCGACATTCTAATAATATTTCTAGAACAACGATTTGACTTCAACTGAATTTATATTTCGTAAAATAATTACCTTTTTGGTTACTAAAATTATGTCACGGTTAACTTTTTTTCGTGAACAGTCTTTAGATAATATTATCATATTTTAAGGTTAATAACAATGTCAATATTCAATGGCTTCATTTCTTCGCCTAAATGTACAGAATTTATCCATACTTGATAACACTAGAGTCCACCCCATAGATAAAACTGTATGCTTTAGAAACACGACATCAGAAACATGACAAATACGGCAGGAACTTCCATCTTTATGATACCCGGCCAATCACAGCTCCAAAAAAAGAGGAAACAATAAGATGAAGGGAGCGTAATAGAAATTGATGTGACAGAAAAATGTTAGTCGTTACAAAATAGGAAAAAATATGAGTCGTAGAATTCCGTGCGGATTGATCCGGTCGGGAAAACTTGTGAAAAATACGAACCGGGCTGAAGTAATGCAATAAATATTAAGCACAAAACCTAGAACATTTTTCATGCGAAAATATATAGAATGTTTTACGAAAACTGTTAAAATAGTACCAAATACAATAGTTATATGGTTTGGGTATATTAATACGTTTACAAATTATTATTTTAAAGGCAATTAATCATTATATAATAATAGTAATAATAATAATACTAATAGTAATAACAATAATGATCTTTATTGTCCAACAGATTATTTCCAATAGCAGGACAACAAATTTTTTTGTACAGAGAGTTTGTAAAACAACATAAATTAAGTAAGTAAAGAATAAAATATGCAAGTAAATGTAATATAAAAAGATATTAATAACATAAACTTCTACATACGAGGGTGGTATGATGGTAGAGTGACTTTCCAATGAAACACTTATTTTAGGGTAAAAATATGTTTTATTTTACGACCATTATCATATTATAAGTCTACACACTTAGGCTAGCGAGTTTCTAATTTTTTCAAACCATCAAAAATGTAATCCTCCGGAAACTGCAAAATATGCATTTATCTCGGATATCATCTCTTCATTTGTCGGCGATCTCTTACCATCGAGCCATTTTTTTAAATTTGGAAATAAAAAGAAATGGGGCACCAATTCTTATCGCAATTCAGCAAATTTTGTTGTAGCAACAGCGGACGATTGAGAAGGCGCATTATTGTGATGGAGCAACACTCTTTTCTTCAACAAATGCGGTCGTTCTATATTCAATTCTGCATCAAAATCAAAACGTGTCAGCAAATCATCATAATATTGGCCAATATAGTAACACCTTCGAAAAAAGTTACTACCGGCTGGACATTGTTCTTTGAGGAAGCATTTGTAAAACAAGGGCAAATTTAAGCTTAATAGGGTTGGTACTCCTTTCAAACAACAACAATAGCCATCTATACGTCGGGAAGGGAACTTCTGACTTATGATAGCATAGTCATTGAATATAGAAATTATTAATAGCAGATTTTTATTCCTACCTATGCAAAATCGCATTTGGTGAATAGCATATGAATCCGAAGTGTTTTGTAATTTTTGAAAGTAATTCATTCTTGTAACGTCAAAATGACATTTGCCACTTTTTCAAAATAGCAAGAAAACTGACTCCGGCAGACAAAGTACAAGTTTTGCTAAATTTGAAAAGTTGCACCATTAAACAAGTCGCAGAAGAATTTAATTTGAACAAATCTACAGTACTACAAGCAAAAAAGAATGGGAAAATGAAGACAGTATATGTCGCAAACAAAGAAAAGAATAACAACTGATATAGATCACAATTTGTTTGAATATTTGGGAGAAAATCGAAAAATGACAAAGCAAATTCATAGATCTCGTATACAATTTACTAATAGGGAACAATTATGGAAATCTATTGAAAATACCTTGGAAAACATTGTTGAAAAACCTAATTTCTTAAGAAGTCTCATTGATTCTGTACCTAGAAGGTTAAGGACAGTAGTTGATGCAAATGGCGGATCAATTAAGTATTAGTTTATTGTGTTTTCTAAATTGTATAAAAAATCACTTGACATTTGATTTGTCTTTCAAAAAAAGTTTAATAAACACTAAGCAATATTAGAAAATTTTGACAAGTTTAGGTTATATATACTAGATTTATGTGAGCTTAACTGTATATATGTATTAAAAGTGATAAGAAGTACCCGACCCGATGTATAGGTGGCTGTTGTTGTTTGAAAAGAATGACTATTGTAGGAAGTATTAACTGTATAAAGCTTAAACTTGTCCTTATTTGCCGAGTCTAATAATCGCCGTAGCGAAAGTGTTGTCAAACCATCCTCGTATACACAAAATTTAAATAATAAAAGACCTCCAAAGTGTTTATTGAAGCATCTACTCATATGTCTCTCTTCTATGGCTCTATAGCCCAATTCGAGGCTTGGCCTCCATCAGCTTTCGCTTCCACTCTTCCTTGTCCCTTGCGATCCTCTTCCAGTTCCTGGGCCTCAACAAAGTCCCAGCGTCCTCACTCATCACATTCACCCATCTCTTCCTCAGTCTTCCCATCGGTCTTTTTCCTCGCATCCTGCCGTTTATAGTTCTTTTTCGGCACTTTTCTCTCAGTGATCTTAGCCATGTGTCCTGTCCATTGAGTGTTTATAGACGAAAAATGCGCCATGGATAGTGCGAGAATTAACGAATGGTATGAAGGAATAAAGAAAAAACATTTGTTAAGAACCTATTAACCAGTATCGACGTGAAAGAAATGATTTTCTCATGACGGATGGACGAATCTTGAATTCATCATTATGACCCTGAAGACAAGCGACAATCAATCGAATATCGTCGTCTTGATTCTTCGCGAAAATCCAAAAGAGTTCCATCAGCGAATATGCAGTGATGCTCAACCATTTCCTGACATAGAAAGGGAGTCATTCATACCGAATATTTGCCGAAGAGATCAACGAGTAACGCATAGCAGCAACGAAACGATGAAGACAGTGATCAGCCTGAAATTCATGGTTGTTTGGTTGAAGGAGGTATTGATACATTAACATTTTTCATGAGATACTGAAGTTTGGACTGCTGTTCGCAATTGTATCAGCAATAAACAAGAAAGTTTTTTCATGGGCGGAATGAAGAATTTATTTAGCGTTTGGAGAAATGTGTAAAGCGATTATGTGGAAATATAATTAAGCACGTTGATAGTACAACAAATAAGCTTTATTTTGAGACTGGTTTCTTGTTCTTATTTTATAGTGTTGGAGACCTTAATTATGAATCCGCCCTCATATGTAACGAATTACCTCAGTACAATCCACCCCTTACGTTCGGCGCGCGAAGCTTATATGTTAATATACCGTGTGTTCATTTGAAAAGTCAATCTAGGTTACTTTTAAATTTTGATAGAATAAGACGCATATATATATATATTAGTATGTGTTTGTTGTTCCGTAAATGTAAATCCAAATGATATTTGATAATGTCAGTCACATTTGTTATTTATTTGTATGTATGAAACTATCAAAATATACGACTTCGTAGGTTAACTGATAAATTTTAATTTACGACATACTTCAAAATGTTCTCAGTAAATCACATGCTACTAGATTGACTTTTCAAATGAACACCCGTTATTTATTATCCAAACTTTTACAATGTTAATTTGTATATGTATACAGGGCATGGTTATAACTTCAAACCACTGCAGTATCTTCTATTTGCCTTTCGATCGTACCAACCTAGTTAAAATATCAATTCATATTATGTATTGTAACTTTCTATCATAAGATTGTAATATATTTCTTTGTTCTCTAAAATTCATACTAAACAATTTAATAAAACACATATTTTTTGTCCTTTCTTTTATAAATTGTTCTTTTAGTTTATGGATGACATGTTTATATTGACTGATATGTCCGAGCATTATGACACTGCTGCTCGACGATTGAGTACTTGAATGTCCAAAACACGGCACTTAATGATTTCTTTTCGTTTCCGTGTAAAGAATAAGTTACGGGATTTACGTTTCATATTAGCTGAAGAAGCAGTCAACACATTTAAAAATGAAATAAATATCCTAACACGAAAGACTGGAGAATATGTTTTGAAGGTTGATTTTCGCGGTTGCAAAAATTACTTAATTGTAGAGAAGATTATAAATAAATGTGTTTTTGTCGAAAAATTCTGCATTTCTCCATTAGCTTAACAGGAAGAGAACAGCCCTCGTATAGTATTATTTTCGTAACCTACTTGGCGTATACAAATAGCTAGTTCATCGAAATGCTAAACTAAGTGCACAGAAATCTCCTAGGCTATTTACTTAAAAGCACTCACTTCAGTGTTGAAAATAACCTCTTTTTCCGTGTTTAAAATATCGATTTTGCGCTATAATTTAATGATACAGAGTGCAGTTACTTCCTTACCTTTGTCAATGTAATGCGGCCCGCTAATGACTTGCCCGGAGCGTTTATTCTGTTGATATAATATATAAAGGCTGGTTGGATAGTCTTCATTCTTTGAAAATGAGATATAAATGACGGCAACTGGGAAAATAAAAAAGGACACTTCGTATAGATGGAAGTTCTTTGTAAATTTTGCAGATTTGGCAGGCGCGAAGTTTCGTTTATTCTGTTCAAAACAACTGCGCCAGAAACGAAATTAAATGAAAAAATAAGAGATTTTAGTGATATCCTTCCTACATTATTAATGATTTATATTTAAGAATATATATCTTGATGGATGGTAGTAGGCAAGTTACATTCTTACGGCTACTAGTGGCGAAAGTCATAATAAAATTGTATGTAGCAAATATCGCAGGCACTTCGAGGCTTAAGAATCTTGTTTTTAACACATCATTTTAATTATTATGAACTTAATTATACACAAAATGAATGTGAAAGTAGTTTGAAAGTTTTGCAGAAAGAATATAAGCTCATTGAAACCGATAGCAAAAATGTAAAGAGTCAGATGTTTGGGACATATAGGATGGGTGAAATGAGCTTTATAAGCAGGTGGATATACAGAGTTACCGC
Source organism: Melolontha melolontha (assembly GCA_935421215.2). Taxonomy (NCBI): domain Eukaryota; kingdom Metazoa; phylum Arthropoda; class Insecta; order Coleoptera; family Scarabaeidae; genus Melolontha; species Melolontha melolontha. The sequence goes on along the minus strand of OW285243.1, from coordinate 74,670,477 downwards.
TGAATAGCGCCATAGTTATTCGAATCTGAAGAACACGTATAAATGTCCAAGTGAAAATCAAAAAATAAATTTATTTGTATTTCATCCAAATTTCCACATTTTTAGGGCCAAAATGCAGTTAAAGTCGGTCCATATCTTTGTATACTCTAAATTTATCAAACGATGGCTAAAATTCAAATTTATTGATCTGCGAAAAATCGATAAAATTCTTAGGCTTTGTTAAACGATAGCGTCTAAGAATAAGTTCCTATTCATAAGTATAGTGAATCTTGTTTTCTTACGAAAACATTTATGGAATATAGTCACCAAATATAGTGTTTTTACTGTGATGTTTTTTTTTGTTGTTATTAATAATAGCCTTTTCGCTGAATATGTCGATCCTGTGGCGCGTTTTAATTAATGTAATTATAGTTAAATAGTTTGAACGTTAAACATCTTTCAAAATAAATTTATTTTATTTAAAATAAAACAAAAATCCTTAATTGTTAGCTTTATGTATAATATAATAATATGCGATTGCCAAAAATTGGATTGCGTCATTCAGAAGAGGAAAAGTTTTCGCTGAAAATGAAAAGCGACCACGAAGGCCGATTTCGGTGTGCACTCCCGAAAATATTGACGCAGTTCATGACATGATATTATCAGACCGTCGAATCGGGCTGAAATATATAGCTGAGGCACTAAGGATTTCATATGAACGCGTCCATCATATAGTTCACGTCGATTTAGATATGAAAAAACTTTCTGCAAAATGGATTCCTAAATGCTTAAATGCTGAACACAAATGAGCAAGAGTGAAAGCATCACGGTCAATCTGTGCCCATTTTGAAGAAGATCCAGATTTTTTAATTTTTTTTGTAACCATGGATGAAACAAGAACCCATTTTACAACATAGAAACAAAACAGCAATCGATGGATTGGAAACATCATGGTTCTCCAAGGCCTAAGGATTTTCATGTTCAAAAATCCGCTGGAACAGTTTTTGCTTCAGTTTTTTGGGATATCCGTGGAATAATTATGATCGATTACCTAAAAAATGGTCAGACCATCACTGGAGATTCTTATTCTAAATTACTAACCACCCTGAGGAATAAAATTAAGGAAACAAGACGTGGCATGTTAGCGAAAGGTGTGTTGTTTTTGCAGGACAATGCCCCTATACACAAATCGCGTATTACCATGAATACAATTCGGGATCTAGGATTCGAACATAAGAATATATCCACGATTCGTCACCTGTAATGTAACGACATGACATTCTGCAACAACAAATGTTTCGGGACACCGTTCCCTTGCTTGATCCTGAAGCGAAGTACAACCACACTTCTTGAAAGCAGCGACATACCGTTGTCTTTGATGGTATTCAAAAAAATAATAAGTTACTCCATTTTCAATATGATTAGCAAACTTTAAAACTGCGCTTTGGACAAACTGACTGATGTTTTGACAATTGGATAAAAATGTCATATTTTTTATACATGACAGTATACCAGTACACATGTACCATTTATCAAACTAAACAGCGTTGTCGTAATCACGAAATTTCACTTTCACTCAATATTATTAAAAATCGGGTATGGATATCACAATACAAGTTCATATTTGTGTGAAAATTGCTATTCAGACATACAGACACGTGTTTCATCTTGCTATAGGCTGACGAAGATGTTGAAAAGTTCTTTAAGATTGTCATTAAGAAAGGTTTCATGACAACAATGGTTATCCTAAGCACATACTTAATAAATTGATATATAGCTCAAACTTTTTTGATTGCCCTACTGAGGACCTTCCTGCAGACAGTGTGATTTACAAAAAAATCCCATACATTGGTGGTCTTACTCATACAACTGTATCACATTTCAAACAATTTAATAACATTAAAATAGCTAAATACAACACCTATACTTTGAAGAAGTTGTATGGTAAGATCAAAGACATAACACCTTTCTTTTTAAATAGTCATGCTGTCTACAGGATAGCATGTTCGGATTGCTGTGGCATTTATATAGGTCAGACATCACAGTGGCTAAAACAGCGCATCACACAGCATAAAAGTGATGACCGTATTGGAAAGAGATCTTGTGCATTGGTGGACCATGCACTTGATCGTGACCATACATTCAATTTTGTTGACGTTAAGATCTTAGACGCTGAAAATAACCTTATAAAAAAGAACCTTTTTAGAAATGGTCCACATTAACAGAGACACATATAACGTAAATTATAGATCTGATACTAACGGACTAAGTATAATTTATTTTAATATACTCGGTTTGACGGTTAGTTGACCATCTAAAAGTTGTTTTGTTACTTGGTCCATATATTGTTAAATTTATATTGCATTATTTTTTTATATACTGGTGACTTTAGTTTTTTGCTATATGTTTCGTTTTATATTTTTTATTTTTCATGTTTTAACTTTTACATATATGTACATGTTTCTTAAAGGCTTGTATCTATAGTTACTTTAAGTTTTAAATCTAATAATTTTATTATTTATCAATTTGATTATTTTTTCAACTCTACATTTTTACTACTGCTTTATACTCTTATTTATTTAATGTTATTTCTCATTAATCTTGTAGTATCTTCGGAAGAAGCAACAAAGTTGTTGCGAAATATAGGGATACTTAATAAATGAGCTTTTTAATTGACAGACCGCTTGCCCGTTTTTAATTTATTTTATTATATATATATATACACAAAATGCATTTACATTATACAGTGAAAAAATTCAAAATATTGAAAAAGTATAAACTTGAAATTAATTATGTCACCTATAATTAAAGTGAATGCTTGGTCACGCCATAGTAAACATTTTTTATTCTCATTAATTATTACAATATATTCTAAACTTTGTTCTGTAAAGTGCGTTCTTTTACTGGACAGTATGTCTTTAAATATAGAAAAATAGCTAGTGAGTGGCGCATAGAAATAATAACCTTTAAATTTAATATATCTACCTATTCCCGTATTTCAAACATTACTACAAAAGCCTTTCAGGACATTAAAATCAGGGCTACGAGCGAATATTGCATCAATCTTATTATTAAGCGAAACCGACTCTGTCTCTGCGCCTGCATGACTCATTAGAGGATAGCGTCTGTTCCGCAGTCTAGTTATTAAGCTCAAATACCTGGTTTCTAATTATTTATTCAATTTGCGCCTTTTATTTAATTAGTTCTGATTCTTTTTGATCGCAGCAGTATGTTGCTATTTTCTATATTCCTACTGGAATTCACGTGCAGTGAATATCTTTGGGATTTTTAATTCGTGTGTAGATTAGAAATATCTAGAATATTTCTTTGATATGTTCATTTTTTACAAAAGCAAGCACTTATTGAACAAACTATTATATTTCAAATTTACTTTAATAATCAACTAAAAACTTAATTAAATCGTAAAAAAAATTCCAAATCAAATACTGAAAATATATTCTGCAAGTACTCACATCATTGGCGTATGTAGCGGCTATGGGTCCATCGTTTGCTTCCCATTTGTTCGCAATTCTTATGGTTTCGGCGGTCTTCTCTTGAACAGACTTTGTGTCATCCAGTAGAGTGAGCTCGTAAAATTCCTGAATGTCTGAAAAATAAATATTCTTGTGTAAGAACCGAGGCTCCCTATTCATAAAGCGAGGAAATATTGTGCGCAAGGAAAAATGTGACGCGAACTTTTGCTGACAATTTTAATTAAGGTCGTACGTCAAGCTTTTTATGTAACGTAAATAAAACTTTAGAGGCGTCCGTAAAAGTAGGTAAAGAAATTTTTGTGTTATTTAATGTGCGCTCCTATTCAAATTGGCAGAGAATTTAAAGATTACATTCTGAAATTTAGTATAAAAGTAATAATATTTGTCATAATATTTTCGTAAGTATAAGAATTTGAATAACAAGTTCTACAAGCTTGACAAGTGGTCTTCTAAAAGCTTTTCAGCGTTATTACAGAAAACGATACATGAAAGGTTTTTACCTTTCATGTATTCTATTCATCTTCGAAATTTAGACTAATTCCAAATTTCAATTGTTAACTTGAAATCGCCAATTTGATGGCCTTTTGATGGCCTACTCAAACATGTACAAATTACATGTTCTTCATATTCCTTTACAACCACCTCTTACGCCTATTTAAAATTCACAGATGTGTTACTGGTTGGTCTACTGATAATAAAATTTTTGCAAGTTGTCATACATAAATTCAAATTATAAACGCTTATACTTTTTAAATTATTTTATTATAATGTTAGAGTTACAACATAAAATATTTATTATTCAAAGTTACAATAGAACTGGCCAAAAATTATGGCACATAAGTTATGGGACACCTGTATATATTGTAATGGGCTGAAATCGCCCTTGATCATTTTTAGTCATTTATTCTATAACTTTTGAATGGACCTGAATAGACAAAAAAGGGGATATTTATCAATACGTTTTGCACGTAATACGCCGTTGTTATATAATGAAACGGATATGCAAAATACATATCCGTAACTGTAAACATGGACAAACACCTCGTATTTTTAGCATTTACTTCTGTTCAATACATATCTTTCAGCCATCTAGGCCTCATCGGTTGAACTAGTGAAGCAATGTATATACAAATTAATACAGATCTGTTAAACAACGGATCTGTATCTGTATCTACATTTACGCTAAAATCGTCTCCAAGCGATAACCAGTTTCGTTCTATCAGGCGACACCAATTTAATCAGTGACATCTGACGGAAGTAAGCGACTAGGCCAGAAAAGGCGACCTTCCGCTCGAATAGCAAGGCTATTACGAAAAAGCGGAAAAATACGTATATTGGTGCTGTCCATTAACACGCGCCACATGGCGGTAAATATACAAAAAAGGGATATTTATCAATACGTTTTGCACGTATTACGCCGTTGTTATATAATGAAACGGATATGCAAAATACATATCCGTAACTGTAAACATGGACAAACACCTCGTATTTTTAGCATTTACTTCTGTTCAATACATATGTTTCAGCCATCTAGGCCTCATCGGTTGAACTAATGAAGCAATGTATGTACAAATTAATACAGATCTGTTAAACAACGGATCTGTATCTGTATCTACATTTACGCTAAAATCGTCTCCAAGCTATAACCAGTTTCGTTCTATCAGGCGACACCAATTTAATCAGTGACATCTGACGAAAGAAAGCGACTAGGCCAGAAAAGGCGACCTTCCGCTCGAATAGCAAGGCTATTACGAAAAAGCGGAAAAATACGTATATTGGTGCTGTCCATTAACATGGTTATGGCTTGGAGACGATTTTAGCGTAAATGTAGATACAGATCCGTTGTTTAACAGATCTGTATTAATTTGTATATATATTGCTTCACTAGTTCAACCGATGAGGCCTAGATGGCTGAACATATGTATTGAACAGAAGTAAATGCTAAAAATACGAGGTGTTTGTCCATGTTTACAGTTACGGATATGTATTTTGCATATCCGTTTCATTATATAGGACCTGAATAGGGTAAGAATTTCGCTTATATTTTTGTAATTTCGATCGTCAAAATCTTTATTAATGGTTTCTTGTGCGGATTTTTATCCCAGTGTTAGTTAAAATTAGAAATTTCATCATAGTAATTTTCTAGTAGTATTTTAATTTTATTAAAAATTTACGATATATTTCACGTTGATGTAGGCAACTTTGTTTTTATTTTGGGATTGATTTAGTATCGTTCATATTTTATGCGTGTAGAAAGCGTTTAGAATTCGCACTAAAATGGTTGAGTTAGTAAATGCTGGAGCGTATTTTGTTAATTGGGTTAAATTTTAACAGCTTTAATGCGAATCTTTATCTTAAAATTTATTAGAATATTTACGGCTTTGTCTGTAGTGAATTCAGTTAGATGTTAATGATTTATATACTGAGATTTTATTGCTCATGTTGTATAACTTTTATTTGTCTAATTTCATCAGTATATTCTTAATCCAATTTAATTTCAGTATGTAATTGTTTTCTGACGTATATTATATGTGCATGATTTTTTGGTCTATCATATCCCATTATTATACAGCGTGACTCACTAACTCAGTATCACTTGATATATTTATTTCAAATTATTATAAAAAATTTGTATTCTTTATGCAAGTTGGTCATTGATATTTGTTTTAAATTTTATACTTCATTATTTTATTGCAGCTTGTAAGCCTTGCTTAGATTTTTGCATCATTTTGTCCGGCGAATTTAATTTACTACAGCGTTGTTCACTTATATGCTTATTGATTTTTTCCTTGTTTTGTTTTCTTGTTGTTAATAAACTATTTCTTGTTATTGTTATATTATTTGAAGTTTATTATTATGGTAACAATTTTCATGAGAGTATAAACACGGTGGCGCCTATTATAAAGAACCTCCCCCAGCTCGCCCTTTAACTGAGCTGGTCTCTTAGTTGAATATCTCCGGGGCAATCGTGTTATTATTGGGGTAAGTTGGTAAGTGAGGTAGGTATTACGGGCCGAACATCTGCAGACAAAGGTCTAAAAATGAATTACAGCAAGACGAAAATACTAAGCCCTGATGATTCCAACATATACATAAACAATAACCACATTGAATGCGTAGAGGAATATATATATATATATATATATATATATATATATATATCTGGGTCACGTTATTAAGCTTGGAAAAGAAAACCAGCATGCAGAAATCACTAGACGAATCAGGCTCGCCTGGATAGCTTTCGGCAAGTTGGGACACGTACTTAGAAATAAGGAAATTCCAATAAACCTAAAAACTAAAGTATACAACACATGTGTTCTGCCTGTCCAAACCTACGGACTTGAAACTATAAGCCTGACCAAGGCTTCCGCTAATAAACTCAGAACATCACAAAGAGCCATGGGAAGGAGAATGCTTGGTATTTCACTAAGAGATAGGATCAGGTGCGAAGATATCAGAAAAAGAACGAAGATAAGAGACGTTATATGGGAAATAGCAAAAATGAAATGGGCGTGGGCCGGACACATAGCTAGACAAACTGAGGATAGATGGCCACACAAAATCACGGAATGGAGACCAAGACAAACAAAAAGAGGTGTGGGACGCCCTGCAAAGAGATGGGTGGATGATATCAGAAGCGTAGCGGGAAGGCGATGGGTCCATACTGCACAAAATAGAGACGAGTGGGAAAGATTGAGAGAGACCTACGTCCAGAAGTGGACGGATACAGGTTGAGAAAGAAGAGAAAGAAGATTACGGTCTGTAAGTAGGCGCAGAACTAGTGCTGAGGAAGAACGTAGATATATATATATATATATATATATATATATATATATATATATATATATATATATATATATATATATATATAACAATTGATAAATTATTGGAGTTTTTCGGCTTTATATGAAATATTTACAAATATCAAATTAGTATGTATGTAATTGCAGAGTAAGTGGGGATGTAAACATTGCTGTCTGCAAATTACAAAGCAAATCATACGAAATTTTTAATTGAAAAATATTGTCTATGTTGGGACTTGAACTCAAGTCTACAGTTTGCCGGACTGTCGCTTTTACCACTCAGCCACAATAGACCTTGGTTCAAGCTATTTAGAAATGCATTATAAAGTCACAGTGTTAATGAAACAGATGTCAGTCATTTAATGTAGATGTCAAGTTGAAAGCAGAAGTCAGTTTTGAAGCTGATGTCAGTTTTGATAGCAGATGTCAGTTAGTGAAAGCAAATATCAGTTATTGAAAGCAGATGTCTGTTTTGAAAGCAGGTATCTGTTATGAAAGCAAACGTCAGAATTGAAAGCAGATGCCTATTTTGAAAGTAGATGTCAGTATTTTGAGAGCAGATGTCAGATTTGAATGTTTGAAATTGCTAATTATTACTCCATTGCTATATGAGTGTTTAGATAATTTCTTAGCTGTTTATTAAATATAACAATTGATAAATTATTGGAGTTTTTCGGCTTTTATATGAAATATTTACAAATATCAAATTAGTGTATGTAATTGCAAAGTAAGTGGGGATGTAAACATTGCTGTCTGCAAATTACAAAGCAAATCATGCGAAATTTTTAATTGAAAAATATTGTCTATGTTGGGACTTGAACCCAAGTCTACAGTTTGCCGGACTGTCGCTTTTACCACTCAGCCACAATAGACCTTGGTTCAAGCTATTTAGAAATGTATTATAAAGTAACAGTGTAAATGAATCAGATGTCAGTTATTGAATGTAGATATCAAGTTGAAAGCAGAAGTCAGTTTTGAAAGCTGATGTCAGTTTTGATAGCAGATGTCTGCTAGTGAAAGCAAATATCAGTTATTCAAAGCAGATGTCTGTTTTGAAGGCAGGTATCTGTTATGAAAGCAAACGTCAGATTTGAAAGCAGATGCCTATTTTGAAAGTAGATATCAGTATCTTGAGAGCAGATGTCAGATTTGAATGTTTGAAATTGCTAATTATTACTCCATTGCTATATGAGTGTTTAGATAATTTCTTAGCCGTTTATTAAATATAACAATTGATAAATTATTGGAGTTTTTCGGCTTTTATATGAAATATTTATAAATATCAAATTAGTGTATGTATTTGCAAAGTAAGTGGGGATGTAAACATTGCCGTCTACAAATTACAAAGCAAATCATATGAAATTTTTAATTGAAAAATATTGTCTATGTTGGGACTTGTGTTTAGATAATTTCTTAGCCGTCTATTACTATATATATGTATATATATGAAATTCGGCTTGATAGCTATTCATTAAATAAAAATGTTGTCTTCATCAGAAATAAATTTAATTACATACTAGGTGTTTTGAATTTGTATTTTTCTTTTTTATTCTTTTTACAGCTTGAACTATTTTACTGAAAATATAAAGTTGGCACATTGTGTATTCAATATATGGAAGTGAACAGTACTCAACTTCCATATGTTTGAATATACAACTGTGTAATGACTGTAATGTAATTAAATTTATTTCTGATGAAGACAAAATAAACAGTCGAACCGTTAAAATGAGCATTTTTATTTAATGAATAGTTATCAAGCCGAACTCCAAGAAATAATTATATAGATAATTATTTCTTGACCTTTGTATACTATAGTAGATCTAGATTCATCTAAATCTACTATATATAATAAACATAAGCGGGTCCAAGTTGTAACCTTGACAAACTTCACAAGTCGAGTAAAAAAATCTTATAAATCATTACCCAAAAAAGTATATTTACTTTTCTTCTGTCAAATCGGAGCATTTTCCAAAAAAACTAGTTATAATATATTGCTATCTATAATTTTCTATTACATCGCAGAATTGGTATCGTAAATATGTATTATGTACGAAACACTGTAAACTGTCAGTAAAGAATATTTCAGGTTTGTCCTACGACTAAACTTCTTTGTATAACATACAATAGCATTGTAATGAAATGTAACAACGGCCTATCTTGACAATAGCATTTTCCTAATTTAACTTTTATTGCCATTGAATGTCGTCTTGGTTGTCTAGATGTGCTCAGCATACAATTGAAACGCTTTGTTTAACACGGAAATTATGAACGGAGGGATCCGTTATATTAAATGCCATACCAATAGGATTACATACCCATCGACTGACGGAACGGTAACGGAATCCCTCTGATATATTATCGTGTTGTACAGTATCCGGAACTAATGATAACAATAATTGGGAACATATTTATGTTCAGTTATTTTATACGGGAAATTACAGTTTTTAATTAGAAAGAACTCGAAATAAACCTAAATTTTCATAGGATATTTTCTCGTTTATATTTAAATTTTAACGATAATCCTTACAATTTCGTCGTCTGACGCCTTACAAAGCTCGTAAGATTATACTGGTTTTGACAAAGGATAATCGTGTTACACAAAGACGTAATAAACTTCTTGAAAAGGGTGCTTGATACAGTATAACTACAAACCAGCTGTAACAGGCAATGTAAGGGCATAAGAAGGAGGATGTATATGAACCTAAACTTTAATTGCGACATAAAGGAATGCGAAAGGGAAAACTAACCAAATATAATCTATTTTGAATGAAAAGCTTAAGTCGAGGTGATTTAATATAAATTTGCAATAAAGGGAACTTAAATTATTCTGAGAAATATGTATCTATGGAAAAAATTGAAAAGGTAATTATAAAATATATTCCCCTAAGTAAATGAGTATGCAAACACATTCTAATTCCATTTATGAACTTCCACATTAATTATTTGTATCGTTTTATAATATCTTGAATTGGAAATGTGTTAATAGTACTGTTATTATAACCGACGTTTCGTCATCAATTCGATATCTTTAAAGCTTCTACTGGTGTTGCTACAATAACAGTTTTCAATTACCCTAAAATCCAAGAAAATGTCAGTTCTTATCGTGGATATGCTTCAAGGGCATAGTGCAATGAGCCAAATTCATTACTATTTAGAAGGCTTTAAATACTGAATTATTACAGGCCTGCAATGACTTTCCATTTTAAGATCTGAGAAGCGTTGCGCTGATTACGAGAAATATAGTTAAATCTACCACGTCAGAATATATTTTTACTTGAAATTATTTCCTTTACACATTAAGCTGAGTGTTGTGAAACAGTTTGTGAGGGCTTTAAATAAAGAAAGAGAATGTTTCAAATAACTGCATACAATTTTCCCTTAATTGTCAGATGTTAAACTGAAAGGAGGCATTTTTGTTGGTCCTGATATAAGAAAATTAATGAAGGATGAAAAATTCGATGAAAAACCAAATTGAAAATTTAAATCTTTTAAGCAGGCTGTGAGAAAATTTCTTAGGGAACAATAAAAACCCTGATTAAAAGAAATAGTGGCAATATGATTGCAAATTTTGGGTTAATGGGCTGTTCTATGACCATTAAACTTAATTTCCTGAATTTGCACATTGACTATTTTATGGAAAATTTAGAAGCCGTTAGCGAAAAGCAAGGCGAAAGATTTTACCAAGATTTGAAAGATATGGAAAAGAGGTATCAGGGAAGGTGAAATACAAATATGTTGACGGACTACAGTTGACTGCTGAGGCGAAGCGAGCCAAACCGAAAATTTAAAAGAAAATCTCAAAATAGAAACTTCGGATTAAAAGGGACAAGTTAAGTGACATGTTTACTCAATAAATACGTCACTCGCTTAATCGTTTATCAAATTTCAATAGTTTTTAATTTCTAGAATTAAGTAGGTACTTTTCTAAACGTTGTGTAGGTTTTCGCGGTTTGTTACGTGTCCGTAACGCTCAGCACTTCATCACGTTATTTTGTAATATAATTAATGATATCTTTAGTATATTTTGCTCCGTTTCCAACGAACCTACCTGTATAGGTATCGTTATTCGTTATTTGTTAATATATTGGATTTCTTTCAAGTTTTTTTCTTTTTTTCTCGTACCTCAGTGCTTGCTTCTTTTCAAATAAAAAGTACGAGACTCGCTCTCTACACTCCGTCGTTAGTTGCCGATCTTGAAACGTGGTTACGTTCTCCCTCATCACCGATATTTATCAATGTAGCCTTAATGTAATTTGTATAATTGCGGCCCCGTGAGGGATTTGGTTGATATTAATATCGAAATTAATCGCTAATGCGATATCTCAATTTAAGGATCTTAAGTGGTGAGATTAGGGAAATATAATAGCACGTGAAACAGCACCTAATTAATTTCACCGCCATTGAACGCTTTCTTCGATGGTGTAACCGACGGGCGAGGAAAAACGAGAGGGATAACCACCTGATTATTCCCGCATGTGACGCTTTCTGGGAAGGGAGAAGGGACACAGTAGCCGTTCCACCCGACAGATAAGCTCTGGTTTTGTTCATTTAATTTTTGTCATTCGCAGTTTCTTATTTTTTTTTGTTTTTATATATATAATTATTGCAATTAACTTATCGATCGTTTTAATAAATTCCCAGGTGTTTTCAAACAAAATAACCTGTGTTGCCTGACCTGTTTTTTTTTGGGTCTTTTCTTAATACTTTTCTTCATTCGCTTCACAATCAGATGTAAAACTTTTCAATTTTAACTTGCTTTTATTCATGTATATTATTTGAATACTTTAGTTATATGCATTACATATTTTTGCCAACTTATTTTAATTATACATATTTTTGCCAACTTATTTTAATTAAATAAACTTCCTAGATTAAGATTGATCTATTTCAATGAATTGTTGAAATTGTAAAATACTTTGTGAACCAACAAAAAAGAAAGGAATGCGTTTGTTTTTTTTTTTAGGGCGAACTAAGGCCATCAGCTGCATTGTAGTAAATTCACTATACCTATTTATTTTTTTTCCAATATATATTACACATTGTTTCTAATTAAAAAAAAATATTAACGTAATCATATAAGTTCACCATTTCAAGATTTATAAAATTTTTTTCATCTCATATACTGAGTGTGATAATAAATCGGATTTTTTTGGTTGGTAACAGCGCAGTTTTCTTTCTCGTTTCTCGATCCTCGAGAGTGGGGCGAGTCTCGGTCGCGGAACCGGCCTTCTACCCAACGCTACTACTTGCCTTTTTTTTAGATTATACTATCATTGTTTCCGAGTTTGCGACGTCTAGCGGCATAAATTCGGTGGCGCCCTTGACCATCGTTTTATGTTATTTTACTTACCTCTGGATCTCCCCGCCCCTGGGCTGAGGCAGCCTCAGAAAACGGGTGGGCCGTTGGACGTTGGCGAGAACGGGCAGGGGGTGGTTTCAGTCGCCCGAGACCGGGTCTGCTCCGGGGTGTATATTGAATTTTTTTTTTTTATTAAGCGCGACGTACTGGTCGTAGCAGATTGATTTCTAAATGTAGATCTCGGTTTCCGGGTTGGCACCGCGTCGAGTTAGGAGTAATTGCGCCTATCGGTCCCCTATAATTTTATCTGTCACTTGTTCAAGCAACTAAAAACCAAAAAAAATTGAAAGTATTCTATTTAAACATTGGAGAAGTATATTTCTTATATAGGAAACAATTTATCCTTTATGAAAACCACTTATTATGTGGCTTTAGAATTTTTATCTAAATTTTAAGCACTTTTCCTTTTGTTTTAGCGAATTTGCTTCGTTTAATAAGGATTATCAAACAAAACAAGTATATCGGTTAACTACTGTGTTCATTTATTTTCTGCAAAAGCTACAAAACCTTTTGCAATCACTATTTTTACAAAAGTTCGAAACGAAAAAAAAAGAAAAATATAATTTCCAAAATGTAATGGATAGATCGGTGCTGAATACCATATAAGTTTATTTAACAGCTTTACACTTTTAGATACTCCAATAAAGACATTAGTTTGGAGAAACGTGCTGTGAAACTAAACGCCCTGCGTATTGATTGCAGCTTTAGCAGTCGTATTGTAAAGTAAAATCTTAAAGGAAACGTTGGAGTTTCGATAAAACAATAGAAGTTTTTAAATGTGCTTTAGAAACTCTGGCAATCATCAAAGAAAGCTGCGAAAATTTTCGCAAACTCCTAACAGTTGAAGTAATTTGTTAATATTGAAAATATGAAAGTTTAAATTGGTTTATATTTTATACAATACATTTATTTAATACATAATAACAAATAAATAATTTTAGTCAAAACAAATAGAAAAACATTCACCACAATTCAGTATAGCAAGTATAGTAAAAGTAATTAAGGTTGCAAGCAATGGTATATGCAGGTGTATAGAAAAGAGACAAAAAATAGAAATCGAATGAAGCAGATCCAGAGAAAACCTGAAGGTGAGATGAGAAACACAAGTGATAAACGACATGAAAAAAATATATTGCAGAATGGAGTAAGAAACTAAAGGATAGAGAATTGTTGAGCAAATTAGTGAAGAATACTGAAGTAGATTACTTGAGATGACCACATAGCCTATTCCGCTGAGAACTTTTCATATCTTTTGTGATCCTCATGTGGCACTAGAGTAAATTTCCTAGCTTTGTGCCTGACGCTTGGTTTTTTTCTTTGGAATTGCCTGTCCCCTTTGCACATGACTGGTGTCAGTCTCAATTAAAGCTCTTTTAGTCTATAGGTAGTCCTTGCCCTGTTTGACCAGCCTATTCTAGCCTTGGAAATTCCAGATAGCTTTGCTGATCGAACTTCCCCCTTGGGCATCACATACTGAAGCCAATAACAGCGTATTTAGGGATTTTGAAAATAATCCATTATAGGAAATTGGTCGAAAATCTTATACAAAGAAGTGGCTAAAGTTTCTTGAAGAATATATATATTCTTCAAGTATATATATATATATATATATATATATGGTAAACCTAATCAGTAGACGATTAAAGGTCTGTATATTACTTCAAAATATATGTATTTAAAAAACTCTACATGTTTCGGCTATATACGCCTTTTTCAAGAGAATACAAAATATGAAAAAAATTTTTCTCATATTTTGTATTCTCTTGAAAAAGGCGTATATAGCCGAAACATGTAGAGTTTTTTAAATACATATATTTTGAAGTAATATACAGACCTTTAATCGTCTACTGATTAGGTTTACCATATCATACCAAGGTCACGAAGTTATTATATATATATATATATATATATATATATAAATATATATATAAATATATATATATATATATATATATATATATATATATATATAGTAAATTCAATCAGTTGGCGATTTTAAGGTCTGGCTCTACTTTAAAGTATATATATATTTAAAACAACCCTAAATGTTTCGGCAATGATGCCTTTATCAAGGATATAAAATATAAAATATTTTATATCCTTGATAAAGGCATCATTGCCGAAACATGTAGGGTTGTTTTAAATATATATACTTTAAAGTAAAGCCAGACCTTAAATCGCCAACTGATTGAATTTACCATATCATGCCACGGTCACGAAATATATATATATATATATATATATATGTATTACAAAATCAAATGCATCACATCTACATGATTTAAGGCTCGACTTAATAATATTTTATGACTAAGCCAACAAGGAATACATTTATACCTTTTATGTAAATAACTTATTTTTGAAGTTTGTACGTTGTTACTGCGAATATAATTTATAGAAATGATTTTCTATATAATTGGTTATTATATCTACAATGTAACAAGGTTATACCGTCTGGAAACATGGTGGGTTAACGGCGCAGACGTTATTTTTTCTATGTATGGGTTGCTTTTTTTTAACAATACTGTATATAATTCATTATGTTTTGAAAAGCAGACAATTGAAATTGGAAAATAACCATATTGAAGAATTGGCCTTTTTTTAAATTCTAACAGAAGAATTACAGATATACATTAGTTACTTCTGGGATAGATGCTCCGGATGCTGTCTGTGGATGATAGCTATTTCAAAAATTTTATTTTTTAATTTGAACAATATTACTTAGATTTTTTTCTCATTTTTTAATAATAAGTAGCTACGAATGTCTTATTTCTAGCAATAGTTCAAACAATGAACCCGTCAATATACCCCAAAAGAGTGTAAAATGGTAAGAGCCGGTGAGATTTGGCATTTTTTCTTATTTTAAATGGATATATTTCTTATGGCTTACATAAAGAAAATGTAAATTTACTTCTGCAAAATATGCTAACTTTTTAGATTGTTCAGCTGTTCAATTGTTAATAATGGTTTAGTTCACTCAAAAAGACAACTCAAAAAGACAACTTTAAGCCCTATCACCTAGTACAGCCGTTCTCTCTCGTGTATATTTTTAAACGAAGTACAATGTTCATGTTCATCAATACGTTTTTCAAATGAATTTCCTGTTTGGCCAACATATATTTTACCGTATCCACAAGTTAATGATAGACTTCAAATTTCCACCCCAATTATTGTTAGTTATTCTAATATAAAATAAATACTCTATAACTTACTATGTGGATGTGGTAAAATATATGTTGGCCAAACAGGAAAATCATTTGGAAAACGTATTTCTAACCATTGCTTTTCTTGAAAAAAAAAACAATCTTCGGCTTTTGCCAATCATTTAATAGCCGAAAACCATACATACAATATTGGTTTTCTAATTTTACATTTAAAGAATAGGAAGAAGGCACAAAACTAAATTTACCACAAAGGTCAGAAATTAATAAATTTTACTTATTAATCAGTTTGTTAAATTTATTCACTTAAAGAGAGTGTTTAGAGCTCTTAGACGATAACAAAGATTTGCATTTAGCCGTTTCAATTTCTATTAGTAAACGACTCTCCTAATACCTGGTTCGCGCACTTCTTCTGCGTGGTTGAGCTACCCACCAGGCGTGTCCCTATGTGGCGGATAAGGGGACGGTCAGGTCGCTCTTGGGGGACCTGATTAGTGGCTAGCCATAAGCGGGATGAATAGGCCTAAAAGCCTACAAATCTTTAACTAAAGCTGTCACCATGGAGTAGGTCTCCCAAGCTACGGTGTAAGCCAGCGCGCTTGCAGGTGAACAGCCATGGAGGTATATGCGGCCTCGAATGTTCCCCTGGGGCACCAGGCGGCACCTCCTTCAAATTACGCTTTGTTCCCGTAATGGAAGCTTTGCGGGTTTTACTCAATACTTCTTCCGTACTCGTGGGAACAGTATGAAACGAGATAAAAACAAACCCAGAAAGATGGAGTCTGAAGAGAATCCAAAACCTGAGCAGTCTACTGGGACTCCGTTGATAATTATTACCGGGTTAATAACCCGATATTGTCCTGTAGGGAAGCATGGGCTTGGTTAGCGAGCCCTGGTGTAGGAAGTGTCAAAAACAGGAGGAATAGTTTCCTCCTGTTTTTCACATTTCTTTTTTATATTGGAAGACGGTATGGGTGAGTTTCATTGAACAAAGTAAAGACTTGTTCATGCGTCCGAATACCCAATCATCATTAGAATTTCGATTCTTTCAGCTTCAGTAAATCTCATTGTTGCTATCTTGTTTCTCGAATCGTTAAACAAATAACAAACACTCCACTTCGTAATGTCAATAAATCGTATTTGACCTTTAACTACAAAGAATTTGCAATTGTTTTTATCATTTATATCAACCCCTCCACGAATATTGGCACATTCGTTTGAATATATTTTTGTTGAATATGTCAGTTATTTATCGACCGATTTTAAAAAACTTTTTTTATTGTTTTTAGCATAAGAAATTATGTGAAATGAAGTATCGCAAAGAGTACTTTGCTATTTAAATTTTTGAAGTTGAAGTTGCTAGCGCGTAGGGGTTAGAAAATTACATCTATAAATGAAGATTTAAAAAAAAATCTTCTTGTCCGTTACTTTCGAGAAACACTGTATATTAATAAAGGGAAGATTTGCTATTAGTTTTACTTCCCTTTTGAATTATGGATCTTCATCAAGTAAAAGCCGAGTCAATCCAATTATGAAAATAAAATTCTTAAAAATAAAAATTGAGAACAAGGAATTAAAATAGATTGATCACATGCTTCAAATGAATGAAAATGGATGGCGAAGAAGATGTGGGATACAAGAAGAATTGGAATAAAACCAAGAGGACGATCGAAGAAAGCATCGAAAAATAGTTCTTAAGATAATGACAAACACCTAACTGGCAAGGAACAAAAACGAGTGGCGTAAATTTGTCGAAGGAAATTGACAATTAGCAAATATACCTCGACACTCATGAAAGTCATTGATTATGTATGCACGAAAGCGGGAAATAGTATAATTAATATTAGTAACTAATTAGAACAGAGGAGCAGGACTAATTGCACATTCTAATCATATTAAGTTAAAGACAAAACCAGGTAGTAAGTAATTACTTAAAAATTCTCTTTCGTCAATATTATCTTCCCAAACACAGTTTACTTAGTTCTAATTCAGAAACTATCAAGAAAATTGTTATTCGGAGTTGATACTGTTGACAGTGAAGGTAGATAACTTTGAGTTAATATTAGGCTGCACGTCATGTGCTCCGCACATTCCCGCCTCTCTATTAACGAAATTGAAAACGCACACCAACTAATTAGATCCAAATTAGGCGCCGGAGGGTGCTTTCTACAACGATACGTCTAATGTATTATTCATTTCCTCATATACTGAGACATTTACTTTGCCAAATGGCACCTAATTTTCAATGAAGATAAAGTGCGACTTGCGATATGGCTCCCGAAATGTGATGTGGTTTAGATAACGTTCCGGCTCTTACGGATTTGACCAACATTGAGTATGTATTTGCATATAAACTAGAATTTAATAACAGGATGAAGTATTATACCCAATAGCCCCTTGTAATTTTAATATAATAACTTATAAAGTTATTCATGCAGATGGCATATTTGCAATATCTTCTTGTAAATAAATTTGAGATTGTAGATGTAATTTAATTCTCGGTTTGGTTGGTTCTTGCCCTATCAATTTTATCTGACTCAAACAAACAGATGTTATGTAACAGGAATATTATAGTCGAAAGTCATGTCGAAATTATTACAATCAGGGCAATACGAAGATGTAAACACGAGGAATGGAACCCTTTCTAATTTCATGTGCTTTATTATTTTGTAAGTATGGTTATCTACTTTATGAAATAGAAGATTTTATTGGTGAAATAAATACAACGGTTCTGCTATATAAAATATAACAAGTGTTCATTTGAAAAGTCAATCTAGTAGCATGTGATTTACTGAGAACATTTTGAAGTATGTCGTAAATTAAAATTTACTACTTAAACCTACGAAGTCGTATATTTTGACAGTTTCATACATACAAATAAATAACAAATAATAAGTATTTATTGAAAACTATAACAAATGTTGAAAATGTTGTCCTTCAAGATCAATGCACTTTAAAATCCTCCGTTCAAAATTTCTGATATTCAAATTCAATATGTGTTCGAAATATGTTATTTTTTAGATAAGGCCACAAAAAGAAGTCGCAAGGTGTTTAATCGCATGAACGTGCAGGCCAGGCAATTTTAGTATTTCGACTAATTATACGCTCATCAAAAAATTCTCTTAAATAATCGAAAGATTCTGCAGTACAGTGACAAGGTGCTCCGTCTTGTTGGAAATATGCATTTTGAAGTTCATCATCATGCAACTGATTGACAAATGGTTCTAAAATTTCCGTACGGTACCTTGAGCATTTAACGTTCTCTGAAAAAATTTTGGTCCAATGATTCGCCTTTGGCTTATCGCTGCCCAAACACCAATTTTCTCTGCATGTAGCGATTCTTCATTAATTACATGTGGATTTTCACTACTCCAAATTCTTGTATTTTGTGAATTTAGGTATCCCGTTTTATAAAACCATGCTTCATCAGTAAAGATGACTCTTTGCGAAAGCTCTCCATTATTGTTCATATTTACAAACCAATTACAAAACTGTAGTCTACGTGGGTAATCAATTTCTACCAATTCTACCATGCAATCTTGAACTGAATAAACCCATAAACCATAAATTTTAGTACCACTTCGAAAATAAGTTTGGACTAAAAAAATTTATGTTCTAAAGTGAAAGCCATTTAAAAACTGAGAAGCATTTTATTTAAACCAGAATCGACGCACGATTATTTTATGCACTAACTGATATTTGTGATTGACATTATCAAATGTCATTTGAATTTACGTTTACGGAACAACAAACACATATTAATATATTTGCGTCTTATTCTATCAAAATTTCAAAGTAACCTAGATTGACTTTTCAAATAAACACACGTTATGTACTATCGTGAGCAAAAAAAAAGTGGTACAGTCATATTTTAATCGGATTAAATTAGCCTGCGTGAATGTAGATATATATATTAGATGTACGCGTCAAATTTAAATATTCAAATAACCAATAAGTATCAAATCACATATACGTTGATATACAGATAGGTGTAAGTGTCAAAAATGACTTTTGCACGTTACTACGATTTTCAGTACCTTAGCAACTCCACAATACTAAAATGTTTAAAACTTGACTTCACATAAAAAGCGTTCAAATAAGCTTTGCCTCTAGTAGGCCATTCCTTTAAAAACGTATGATTATTAATAATTTAAATTTGCATTAGTTGTCAATTAGACAGATGCATAGTTGACAAAAATTGCTTTGTAATTTAAAATTGATTTAACATGGTTTTTACTATACAACACAAATCATTCATGCTAGCATCTTATTTTCGAAACGGACGTAAGATTGACGGACAATGGCAGTATTCTCTTCAAGATTGTTTAGAAGAATTTAGAAATGAGTTCCCTAACGTCATCTTTGATTATGACAGTTTTCGGCACACAGTGACACATTCCGTTATGGTTTTCAGAGAAACAGGGAGTGTTAAACAGAGAAGGCGCAGGTCGGGCGAAAAAGCGTACAGAAGAGCTAGTTAATAATGTAAGAGAAATTATAAATAATGCACCAAGAACTTCCGTACGAGCATTATCACAACAAGTGGGTGTGTCAATTGGCACATGTCATACAATTTTGAAAAAGGACTGTCATTTATTTCCAATGAAAGGTATCGACAAGAAATTATTATGCCATTTATCGAACAGCTAGACGACGAAGAAATAACACAGGGTTACTTTCAACAAGACGGAGCTAGAGCACACACAGCAGGTGAAACAATTAATATTCTGCAGCAATTTTTTCAAAATCGGTTGATAAGTTTAAACACTGAACATGAATTTCCACCAAGATCTTGTGACATTACCCCATGTGATTTCTTTTTATGGCCATTCTTAAAGAACTCAATTTATCAAGTACAGATACCTGATCTTGCAGGCCTTCAAATCAGAATTGCTGAAAGAATTAATGGAATTGACAATGCGATATTACAAAACACTTTTTCCTCCATTAGAAGAAGATGTGAGAAATGTTTCGAACAAGGTGGTGGACACTTTGAACAATTTTTATAAAATTTTGCTTGTTTGTTGGAAATAAACATATTTCATTCACTTAAAAATGTTCATTTTATTATTTTGACATTTGTCATTTCAATCAAATATCTCATCTCATAACCAACAAAATTCCTATTAAAATTAGTAACAAGCTAAGACATAATCATAATTTCCAAGGGCTACTTCGAGGTAAAATTTATTTGAATTCTTTGTATAACTTCACTACTGTACCACTTTTTTTTTGCTCACGATAGTAAATATAACACTGGTCAACAAATTAAGTTTTTCTTTAGAAACTATGTACAATTTTCGTTTCATTTATACTTCCAACAATAGTATTAACAAACAAATTTATTCTGGCACATATTAATTAGGTATGTACAGTTAATTTAAATGAAATTGAGTACACCTAATTTTGTATGGTTTAAGTCGTTCTTATTAATCACTTTTGTTTGACTTACCTGTCACTGTGACAAGATGTCGAAATTATGTGAAAAGTTTTAATTCTCTCCAAATTAGAAGAAGAAGTTGGTCGATATGGACAATAGTTCGATATTATAATATTGCTAAAAGCACTGTGTAGAGGATACAAAAAGATGGGATTAAGAGGGAACAATCACTAGAAAGGAAGGATCTGGTCGTTCGAAAATATCCACTGCCGAAGAAGACGAAGCTCTTTTGAACCATTTGAGACAAAACCCATTTAAATTAGCGAGACAAGCCGCTTTTTTTACAAATTTCCCTGGCCTAAGAATGAAAAATTCCGAATTAAGAAACTCGAATAGTAACAGAAGACCATATTTGACAGAAGAGCAAAAGCAGGCTCGTATCCCGATATATATAATTAAAAATACAAATTTTGCGAAAATGTAATTTTTTCTGACGAACAAAATTTTCAATCTACACATTCTGGTCACATAAGAGTCTATCGTCCAATAAATTCACTATTTTAGAAAAGATATTTTAATCCCGTCAAAATATCAGGACGATTTTTCGTCAACATATAGCCCTGGATTTACACAGGGCTCAGGCACAGCATGGTGCATTGAAAGCCGTTTTAACGCCCATCAATATTTGAATATCCTGGATAATATTACACTTTCCGGAGTATAGCAGTTATACAGGAATAATTTTAACTTTCAGCAAGATAATTGTTCCGTGCATACGGCAGACGTTGTGAGACAGTTGTTTGCGAACAATAATGTAGATTTATTGCCCAAACAGTGTCTATTTGAACCCCCTAGAAAACATTTAGGACTTACTTGTCCAGAAAATATATAAGAGAAATTTTAGGCCCCAAACTCAAAATGAACTTTGGACCGCAGTTGAAGATGGCTGGGAGGAGTTAACTCAAGATGGAAATCTGTGGCAGAATGTCGTTTCTTCGATGCCCCAAAGGTTACACAAAGTTTTTGAAGAAAATGGTGGCGTAACAAAATATTAATTTTCATATTGTAAAGTGTTTATTTCTTTATTATTAATTGTATATTTAAAATAGAAACCTAATTTGATAAGTAACTAATATTTTAAATAAGAATTTGGTAAGTAATAATTAATAATAATGACATTTTGATTGTCATGGATAACCTCTTTGAAGAATTAGACATTTAGATTTCACGAAAGTCAAATTTGCATGACTTAAAATTTCTAAAAAATGGGTATATTGATTTTTAAGGTGTAGTCGATTTCATTGAAATGATCTGTTCATTATGTGGAGCTGTATGGTATCGTCATGTTTAAAATGTTTTTTTCTCTACTTTTCTTTTACACTATTCTTCGGCACTCTCTGATATCAATGTCCACCAATCAACAAGCATTTCACTCTTCCACTTTAACATCATATTCGTCACTCGAAACTCCTATGGGTCTTGGTACTGGCAATGTTTCCGAATGAGGTACTGGATGAGTAGTAGAGAGCAGACTAGTATAGCTAATATTTATCTTACTTTTGTTGGAAAATCCGAACGTTTTCGTGCAGCAAAAGTAGCAACCAGTCGAATCGTCCGTTTCTTCACACCAAATCATTGGTCTTGCAAATGGCTTAGCGCTTTTCTTAAAGCTTAACCAACCCCTCAGAGTAACAACACAGCGTGCACAGCAAATGCTGTCTTTTGGCGTACCAATACAGTGGCGTGAACCCGAAAATCACGTAGACTGTTACTTCTGTTTGACAACTGTGAAGAGTTTTTCAAAAAATGAAAACACTCGGTGAAATATGCTAATGTGTCATCAGCTTCAATGCTGCTACCAAATTCTCAAGACATTCTAGGTGCCGAAAAGATTTTCGAGTTCGTCGCGTTTATCGAGTTCGTCGCGTTCATCGAGTTCTATGGGGAAGTAGGCGCTTATAGTTGAGAGGAATTTCGAGATCAAACAATTACACAACCACATTTGATTAGTCAATCAGAACTAAACGACCTTATCAGAGATTTAAATTTGACTAAAGAAAAAACTTATCGAAAGCGAAACATTTCTATAGCCAACTTTTATTCAAAAGAAGATGGTTTAATGTTCTGTAATAATATTGATGGATTATTGTGAGCATTAGGTCACAGATGTATGCCAAAACAGTGGGGACTATTTATTGACGGATTAAAATGAAGTTCGAAGGCAGTTTTACTCCATAACGGTAACATACTTTCGTCTTTGCCTGTAGCATACGGTGTTCACTTAACCTACGATATTTTAAAACAAATTCTGGAAAAGACCAAATACGTAGAACACAAATGGCAAATAACGTATGGAACATAAGTTTTGAGAAAAAGTTTTGACGAGGAATGTTATTACCAAATGCTTGTTTAGTCATTAGTTTTTGTATGACGCAATAGGGTATAATAATTTCCAAATGTTTTAATAAAATTTTTACTATTATCGACTTTTACCTTTGATTTTTTTCTTAAAAGGTAGTGGCTTTAATTTTAGAATTGCAATCTGACTATACGAAATACTGTTGTTTCCTCTATTATCGGGACAGTAGAGCGTGTTCATATTACTACATAAAACAAACTGTCCTTTAAAAACCGATTTTGCGCTTGGTCAAAAAAATACAAAAAAATGAACCATTAGTCCCATCTAAGAAAATCATTTTTACAACCGTTGCATATCAAACTTGGTTTGGTAAAGAATTTTGTGAAAGCGCTTCCCAAAGACGGACCTGGATTTTGTTTACTTCTGGATCTTTATAGATTCACGCCGCATCAGTTGCTTAATTCTGATTGTGCCGGAATGGGTTTCACCTGCATACGTCATCATTGGTCTTACTATCGTTTTATATACTTTTACATGGCTACCTGTGGCTAGGTATTTATTTTTTCAGGTGACATCTCTTAGATATTCAGACACCCGTGCTGCTTTCCTGACTTCTCATTAGTTTTTCGATCACTCCATGTTTCCACCCCCAAGTATATAAAGGACATCACTTGTTCGATGATTTTGTTGCATATTTCTAATTTACATCGTATTGCATCTCTTTTGCGATGATTTTGTCTTTTCCGTGGATATTTACATATTGCATCTTTCAGCCGTTTTTGTGAATCGATGGAGTAATTCCTGTAGGTTGTCCTTAGTATCTGCGATTAGCACCGCATCATCAGCGTAACATAAAATAGTCAGATTGTTTTTCCCGTTTTGTAGCAATTCATGTTTTTCACGCTGTCTATGAGTTTATTCACAATAAAATTAAAAAGTATTGAACTTGTCAGATACCAGTGCTGTTTTTAATTTTTATAATAACCCATTCCTTGTTTATACTTTGGTCTTCGTTTTTGTGTTTAAGTCTTTTATTATAGTTATCAACTGTTTCGGTATGTTATTCTCCTATAGTATTGTTAGCAATTCGTGTAGTTTCACCCGATCAAATACCTTGTGCAAGTTAACAAACCACCTAAAGGCTGGCGCATTAAATTCGAGCGCTTTTTCGACTGGTTAATGGATAACGAATATGGCGTCAGTAGTAGATCTATTTGGACGAAATCCCTGTTGTTCTTCATTAATGGTTAATTGCGATTGCCTTTATTCTAATACCACTTTATTTAGCAACTTCTGTGCTGTTTTTAACAGCGTGATCTCACTGTAGCTTTCAGGGTTCTTTTAATTGCCTTTTTTGAATATTGGTATATTCAACTTACTAATTAACACCAGTTAGTAAACTGCATTAAAAGCATATTGATTATTATATAAAAATATAGTAAAATTCCAACATTATGAATAGTATTGTACAAGCAGTACTTAAAAAAAATATGAAAACAGTTTTGATTAAATTAAATTTTATACACGAACTAACTGAAACCCGACACAACATTTGTCACTTGTCAGACGCAGTGGCCCTATCAAATGAAGCCACCCGTAACTTCAGTAAAACAATAGTAGAAGGTGACGGTAATGTCGACATATTAATTTTTAAACATAACACAAAAATTCCTACATTCAGTTCAGCTTAAAGCATTTCATCCTTTGACAGGGACAACCTCTATTTACTATGTTGAAAATATCTAAAGCGTACGTGTAGACAATATTTTCATTTTCGTTCTATTCAATATTTTTCCCGTCATTTAATTTGTGTAGAGGATGCTCGTGTTCGTTCAAATTTTTTTTCGCGTTTCAGTTAGTCGATCACCTTCTGCTAATGTGCGTGAAAATGTTTGTAATTTAAAACACGTCTGAACAAAATGTCTTTCATTTTTCGTGTTGATGTTCCAATAAGTAAAATAAAAGGAAAATAAAATACGAAACTTCAAATTCACAACGAACATAACGATTTGTATTTGTTGGTGAAAACCTAATACAAACGATCGCTTATTGAAAATTGTTTTAACATGTTCGGAAAATTTGTTAGAATGCTGGGCACGCGTATATGGATATATTGTGAATGAGATACATTTACGTTATTTATAACCAACTATGTGTGAAGAATATAATACGTTTGTAAACCTCTAATGTTTAGAGCTATAGAGCGTTTCACGTTCACGGGGCACTATGGGCTTCATGGAGAAACCATAGCTGTAAATTGTTCAATACAATCTGACAACTGATATAGTATATTACGAGACGGAATGAATGTCTCCGCCAAGGTTTGTATAAATCAAAAATTAAAAACCTTTACCACAATAGAATTTAACAATTCTATATACGTATTTCGACAACCACGTTGTCATTCTCAGTAGAAGAAGCAGTGTAACACTTTAAAGCACAAAAAGCACACAACACTCACTGAGCGCTATATTTATATATATTTTAAAATTTAAAAAATCTGAATACTACAGAAATTACCTCATTGGAAAAACCCTACTTAAATACGTACATGGATTAAGAGACCATTAACCGATTAATGCTTTATTCTATAGAAAGGCCCTTTAGAAAATTACACAAAGGGGCCACAAAGCCACAGTCTCCGATTTTTCAGAAGGTTTGTATACTATTTTACTCACGATCGGTTAGTAATTAATTATTATATAAACTACTAAATCACTACATTTAAGAAATGTAATAGTATTAAATTTCATGATATTTAGATACATGCTTTTGATAGGTACTGTTGCTAGGTACGCGCAACATTATCTTTAAAGCTGATTTTCTAAGAGTTTTGTCATTTGAATTGGAACGAATTTTCGTCTATGAAAGAATAAGAGTCTAATATGCATATATGTAATTGTAAAAAACTTAGCTGTAGGTTAATATATAAATATTTACGAATTTTTTAATTTCTGAAAATTCGCAAATACGATTTTAACGGTTTTATAAAAGTAATAAGCATTTAGTTTCAATACTGTTCCAACGTATGTACCCACGAAGAGCAATGGTTCAATTTATAACACAATATATATTCAAAGCGGTTTTATTTAAGTATTTATAGAAAATAAAAAATAATTTCTAAAATGTTGCGTTTACGCAACGTTGGGTAATAATGGGTTAATATTATTGTGAATGCTCAGAGTAGATCTAAGCATAGAATATTGAGACCATAATGAGGAGGATTCGTATTTCTCTGCTAGTCCGGAAAAAATCAGCCAAGAGAACATTTTCGGAAAATGAATTCGTGTTCCTAGTGAAGCGCTAATCCACAAAAGTTTTGTAACTTCATTCGTACCTTTTTGCAGCTTTTTGCGACGTCTGGCAGGGTACAATTTTCGATATCGTTCTCAATTTTAATTTTTTCTTGAGATTTTGTACATTAAACACAGATTCAATGACAAATGTAAACTTCAATTAATTTTTGAAAAAACAA
This sequence comes from Melolontha melolontha, assembly GCA_935421215.2. NCBI lineage: Eukaryota > Metazoa > Arthropoda > Insecta > Coleoptera > Scarabaeidae > Melolontha > Melolontha melolontha. Next base: position 74,643,467 of record OW285243.1, on the reverse strand, counting down.
TACAGTTATTTTATCGTCATAGTAAATATAAATATTGCCCGTGGAGAAAAGTAAAATCTCGTTGTCTCATTGGTCGGTACCCATCGAGGAAGAGTTCAATTTTCTCCACAGTTGAAAACTGAACAACTTTCTCAATCAAAAAGGTATCAGAAATATGCAAATCATTCAATATGATTATAAAAAATCTTTTTATTTTGAATTGTAGTTTTCCAATTAGAACTAAAATATTGATTATCAGCAGGAAATGTTTGAACATGCACTTGATGTTAAAACAACTGGATTTGTTTTGAAACCATTTGTTGACCTAGATTCTATCTCATGCAATGTTTTATAAATTACAATGTGAGAGCAGTAATGACAGTGGCAATAATATATACAATAGTACTTTATTTATTTTTATAGAACTAAAAATTAATTATTTGAATACAATTTATTTTTGAAAAGTATAAATTACAATTTAAATATCACAATGAAGAGTTTGAATATGGATTTGATGTCGACGACGGAATGTTAGAGTAATCAATTAATTGGATCTGTTAATAAATCAGCATCGGAATAATCATTTGAACCTGAATCTTCCACATGTTTTATGAATTCCTCAATAACATCAAGCAGTCCACATCCACAATCCACATCATCTTCAATTTTCCAGCTGTTACGTTATTATATGAATTTACAATTAGATGACATATCTTTTACTTTGAATGCAGTGTTGTTCATCTTTATATGGTTCTTTACTTCCGCCCAAACCATCTCTATTGGATTTGGCTCACAATGAGAGGGTGGTAAACGCAAACTTACCGGTGACCTTTCTTTGCCGAAACATCAATCACACATGTATCACATTTATGTCGAACTTGTGATACACAAAATAACAAATATCTTTTTAACATATTATTTCCAACAGCTCTATTCTTTTTAGTCAGCCAGTTTATTATATTTTTCTTCCTCCATGCATTTGTAGGAATCTTGTCAGTCTTTTTACTGTGGTATCTCGCATTATCTAGAACAATATCTGCATTTTCTGTGGTGTATGGTAATAGTTAGAGGCGAAGCTGTGGACAGTCTAAGTTATGTTAGCAATTGTTTAACAAAATTTATTAATTTTATTCACCAAAATCTTGCTCAAGATGATATTATATTTTGACTGGACTTGGGGCTTCCTGACATTCTGCACCTGAAACTCAAAATTGTCTGAATTCTCGCAACATACCTTTTGTGCCGAAAAAACGACAGCCCTCAAATTTGCCGCAGGCTCAGCCAATTGAAGATTTCTGGTCCATTTTGTTTCAAAAAGTGTATGATGGAGGTTGGGAAGCCGAAAACGAGTAACAATTAAGACGCCAGATTTTTAGAAAGATTCAAGAGATTGATATTGAAACGGTCCAACGTTTGATGCGAGATGTTCCCAGAAGACGTTGCGAAGACGTTCCCAGAAGACGTAAGAAGTTTTGTGTTGTTAAAGACTATGGAGCTTTACATTTAATTTAAAATAAAAATTTTGTTGTTAATAAAGCTGTTAATTATATCTGTTCTGAAAAATACGGTAAAACCGTTTTTATTTTTGAAAATGTTCTAAAGAAATTTGTGCCAAAACTGTTGAGACACATGCTAAGACATTACTAGAGGAGCTGGACGCTAGGCATTCAGCCAACTTACTTCGTAGTGATAAAAAATAAATTAAAATTATTACCGGCTTGGTAACCGGACATTGTCTTTTAAGGAAGTATCTGTACAGCATGGGTTTGGTTAGCGAGTTCTGATGTAGGAGAAGGAACTCAGACAGAAACATTTATGGGATCCTACGAGGATACTCAAATTTACCCGGAGTAGGATAGTGGCTTTCATAGAAGACACAAAACATATTGGAACTGAGAGATCTATTGGGAGTGGTGCAGAGAGCACTGTTCTTAAGTGCTTGGACTTACCGGCGTCCATCCTAAAGAATAAGAATTAATTACTAAGATATGCATTGTACGTTTTGTCTTTCGTTTATTTATTTATGAATCTGTTCGACAATAGATCAAATTTGGATATCTTAAAAATTTTACAAAAACTGAAATTAATTATTTTTTTTATTAAAGCTATATGCAAGTTACACATAATTCATATTACAGTTGTGTACTTTTTGCCTCATGAACTGTAAATTACTGTCAATTGGATCACAATTCCCTTCCTCAGCAATATATTATATCATTGGTGATGTACTCCGGTTTTACGATCCCGAAAATATAAAATCTAACAATCAATCAAAACAGGAAAGATTTGATGAACACTGTTTTTTTTCTTTACGATTCTCGGCGACAATTTGGTGAAAAGCCGTGTTTCTGCATGACGAAAACCCCTCGTCAAGAATTTTCCAATTTCATTAGTGACATATGAGAAAAGGCCTTCGCTCAATAAGAATAGAAACAAGTGAAGGAAAATTTACGGTCGCGTCGTCGGGAATTATTCGAATAACCGTCAATAAATCAACGACGGAAGAGAATTGGCCGATACGGCACGCGGATGCACATTCGATAGAAAAAGAAAATAAACTGAATGTGCTGTTGTACGTACAGTCGAGCCGAAGCAATCCCACTAACAACAATAATAATGCCGTCCCAATCCTATAAGCGAGTATGTTGCAGAGCGCGCTCGTTTATCATCACATGAATTATGTAGCTTCATCGAACCCGTCGATTCGTTTCATGGATTTCGAGAGCGCTGCGCATATCTATGCATGAACTTATAATCTATGACAATGAACAGTAGACGGTGGAATTGATGTAGAAAATCTTGTGAGAATGTGCCGTTAAGATGGCGAATGAATAACATGGAGTTTATCTCGCGCTTCCTGGTTTACGGTCGCCTGACAAAGAAGAAAAATCTGAAGTAAATTTAAATTGTAGGAACGATATCTGGAAGTGTAAAATTTTATTCAGAAGAGAGAGGCAAATGAAGAATCCCGTTTCTTTTTTTAAATTGTTAGTGGTTACCATAAACTATAGATCTTTCAGACATATAATTACAAACACCTAAAATTCTAGAACCCCAAAGCACGGTTAAATTATTGAGGGTTTTACATGTACCTAAATATTTTAAACAGTTAATACGAGAGTGATTGGAAATGGTATTCGCGTAATGAAGGATATAATTGAACGGTTATGAAATTTGGTTACATTGTGCCGCTTCTTTTAAAGCAAATATCAAAGTAATTAAAAACATACTTAAGTAGGTAAAATATTAGCAAATTTTTGTATTCCCTCCGTTCAGAAATAAGTGTCTGGTTTGAGATTTAATGAAAAATTAAGAAGACTATGTCTGACTGCAGATAAGTAAATGTCAGATTTGACGCTAAAGCTGAAGTTTTAAGTAAAGACTAAAACGTAATTTGTAAACATATTAAAGTTTTATTTGTAAAATAAAAGCGTATAACGCTAAGAAATAAGTAATTAAACTTTTAGTTTCAAAAAATTCTATTTATTATAAATATCACTACAATATTGTTTCGCCATACAATGGCTTCATCAGGTGAATGAATACAGTATTCATCCACCTGATGAAGCCATTGTATGGCGAAACAATATTGTAGTGATATTTATAATAAATAGAATTTTTTGAAACTAAAAGTTTAATTACTTATTTCTTAGCGTTATAATGCAGTTTCAACAAGTATCTCCTTCGTCAATTAACTATTTAAAAGCGTATATTTAAAAACATTGTTTAACGAAAAATTTGGACCGTTCAATTAATATTTTGACTGCAATTTCACAAAAGAATTCTAATTTGGCTTCAAACTTAGGGCAAGTTCTCTACCATTCATTGTTAGAACTCAGTAACAACGGCAAGCTTAAGCGTGACTCCATCAAAATGACTGCCAGCAAGTTCAGAGTATCCGAGAAACCTGTTAGCAGGATATGGCATCGAGGAAAGCAATCATTTAACCATGGATTAGTAGTAGCTGATGTATCCTCTCGTAAAAAGGGACGTGTTGGCCGAAAACCAAGCATGCTTGATATAGAACTAATTGAAGCAGTACCATTTAATAATTGGCGTACTATTCCTTCTCTTGCACATTTTATTGGCATTATTAAAAGTACATAATCGATTAAAATCAGGACAAATAAGGCGACATTCCAATGCTATAAAGCTATATTTGACAAATGGCAATAAAATTGCACGGTTAAAGTACTGCCAGTAAATGATTAAGCCAGAAAGTGTAGCTGATGGAACACTTAATTTCAAGGATATGACTGATCAAATCCATGTGGACGAAAAGTGGTTTTACATCACGAAAACACCCAATACGTGTTGCCTGGTAGAGGGTGAACAGAAACCGTACAGAACCTGTAAAAGTAAACGCTCCCTTGCCAGAGTAATGTTTTTAGCCGCTGTTAGTAGTCCTCACTACAATAAATTTCAGAATAAGCATTTTGATGGTAAACTTTTCATTTAGCCTTTCGTATTTAGAGAACCTGCTAAGAAGAACAGCAAAAATCGCGGTGCTGGTACAATGGAAACTAAAGTTATTTCGAATGTGACTAGAGAAGATTACAGAAAAATGACAATCAAAAAATTACTACTTGCAATTGAACAAAAATAGCCTACATCGAATCGTCTTTCAACCATCTGGATTCAACAAGATAATGCCAAATGACATATCGATCCTGAGGATATAGGTTTTAAGGAAGCTTGCCAAAGAACTAACTTAAGCTTTAAAATATTCTGTGAGCCATCAAATAGTCCTGATATGAAAGTTCTCGATCTGGGATTTTTCAATGCCATTCAGTCGTTGAAGCGCAAAACCGCTTCGACGAACTAATCAATGCCGTTATAAATGCTTACGTATCTATCGATTCCTTCATATAGGAAAGGATCCCTTACAAAGAAATGGGATGCTACCTTTTGTATCAGAATAATTGAAACATACATGAGTAGGTAAACCCCACCAGTTTTGTATAATACATAGGTATTTTTAATAATATAAAATATTATTAAAAATCTGGTGTGAAGAACACAAATACAGGTTCACTATTAATATTTTTGTGAACGTGTCCGTACATATCCCTCCCCAGAGACGTAGGAATGTGAATTTGTCTGAAGATATCCTTTCCCCAGCAGGGGCGTACCGATGAGACTGTAGAAAGGCGAAATACGTATCTACGTCTCTGGGGAGGGATATGTTCGGACACGTTCACAAAAATAGTAATAGTGAACCTGTTGTGTTTATGTATAACAATACGTTATGCACGTATAAAGCATTTGTTTACAATATGAAACAGACATGTAAAAAAAATTACATATCTGTAACTGTACACATGGACAATACATCTCGTATTTTCAGCATTTACTTCTGCTTAATACATATGTTTCTGCCATCTTGGCGTCATCAGTCAAGCTAGTGAAGCAATGTGATACAAATGAAACAAATCTTTATGAATAGATTTGCTCCCTTAACTCGAACAACAAATGCGTGTGAATCCTTCCATAAACATTTTAACGAGTCGTTATACAAGGATCATCCAAATTTATTTGTTTTTATAGAAAAATTGAAGGAATTTCAAATAAATACCTATATTAAAATACAAAGTTTGCATATGCCTACAAAAATTCACAATCGTAAAGTTAAAAAAAGGCAGCAATTTATTGAGTCTATGCTTACACAATACCAAAACAATGAAATAAGCAGGTTACATCTAGTTAAATGTCTCTCATATCATTGCTATTTTACATAAAATGATGTTTTACATATTTTTTATATAGCTCTGTACCTATGTATATATATTTGAATAAACAACCTTGTTTTATATAAATTGTTTCGTTTCATTTTCAATTGCTAAGTACCTACTTAATAAGATAAGAAAATGGTCGGTGACGAAAATGCATGTGTAAGTAACGTCTGCTTTTTAGGACGGTGATGAAAATGCATGTCCTATTATCACTTTTCTTACCTTGGTGACGAAAATGCAAACACCCCTGGAGAGATACTTTCACCGTAATGACATTCTTACCATAAGCTTATGGTATGGCTTAGTAGCTCTTAATTTTTTGTTACACATCTTACATACAGCACATACCTGGTTTAGTTGTTTACTCACTAATTTTAACGGCTTCCTACTCTTCAAATCTTTTTCCACTGCTTTGATTATCAAGAAGCTTCGAAGACTAGGTGTTGGGATGATTGTAGAGCTTCGTGGTTTGCTTTTCCGTATAATGTTTTATTTCACTAGCAACATCCCTCGCTCCAAAGTACAATGGATATCAATATTACGGATGTACCACCGGGAATTTACTGTTCCTCGGCACTTTATTTTGAAATCTTTGAATTATGTTGATATGTATCTGTTCAGTATATTCCCAGAGCTTAAGTACCATACAACCGAACAAATCTGAGAATCTGTTTGAATATCAGAACGTTATTATACAGGATGTCCTTGATATAAAAAGGTAACGTATGAAAAATGGAAAGACGTAATTATATAGAATATGAATCCAAAATATTGTGAATCAATTATGATGTGAACCAAAAACTAAACCCCCCCCCCCCCCCCCCCCACGAAAATTGTACCATTTAATTCAAAATATTCATAATGTAAATATGTACTTCTATTGAAGTTACACGCACCATATGTTTACTCACGTAACAGCTGCCGATGTTATCAAAGTTCTAGCACTTTGTATGCTAAGGTCAATATCTGGTACAAAATCAGATTTTGTGCATTAAAGTAAATAATTAAAAAATGTGTTTTACTTCCATTTGCAAACTTATTTTAAAAATCATACTAAAAATGTGTATTACGAGAATGTTTTTTTTTTGTTAGAAGCAATATAAAATATGAATATCGTATTCAGAACGCTCCTATTGTTTTTAAAACCGGCAATGTTTATATTCAGAAAACCGATAAGTTTTGTTATGGTAAGGGTTCGATAACCTGAGTCAGCTATTAAAATCTCATACTTGTAAATTTTTAAAGATGATATATTAACAGAACATGTAAGATGTATGCTTTATGGGCATTTAAGTTACAATCTAATGTCTTTAATCGAAAAATTGTATCGAACGTACGTAACCGTTGACAACAGAATAATACTTAAAGCTAGATATACAATAATAAAACTATATTGTGGGTCAACTTTAAGATATCGTCTCCGATAGTATTTATGATATATTCAGTCGCACAGTTACGTAACAAAATTTATTTTATATATGTTTGCTTTTTTCTCGCTTATGAGAGGGAATTTTGGGAAAATATTTTGGATGTATATTCTATATAATTTAATCTTTCCTTTCTCATACGTTGTGTTTTTATTTCAACGACACCTGATATATTGACAACTGCAAATTAGATCCCAGTAGTTTATATAGTTTTCTATATTTCAGAATTAGTTTTTTTTTCTTTTTCGCATGTGCCATTCCAAAATACTTCTTAGCAGTGTTCTCACAGGAATGTTTTGTTGATAATTATTATCAGTATGTGATTTGTATTTTTTCTGTTAGTAAAGTTAATACATTTGGATTTACTTTCCTCCAGTTTGATTTTCCACTTCCTTGTCTAGGTCAATACACTATTTTTATTGCCGTATCATCCGCAAAAGATGCTATAGTAAGAAGTCTATTCGTAGAATATCGCATGTATATAGTAGATAGAGAATCTATCCCAAGAAGCTACCTTGCGGTACATCGCCTCTAGTTTCTTTTAACTCTGAGTGTTTGTCTTCTCATTTAACTCTGGTTATCCTGTTAGATATATTCGACTTCAACAGTTCAGTATAATGCAGAGGCAAAGTTGATTTCTTTATGGACGAGTACTTCATCCTAGAGCTTATCGAACGCCTGCGCTACGTCTGAGAAAACTGCAGCGCAAATTTTCTTGTTTTCTAAAGCTTTTTAAATAATATCTGTAAATCCAAGAACTTCGCCAATCGTCGAATGTCTATCGACAACAAAATTGATGGCTAGATATGCGCTTTTATGTTCTATGATTATTTTTAGTCTTTTTTAGAAGAGCTTTCCGAATAATTTACACCTTACTTGTAGAAGAAAGATTAGCCTGTATGATGTTTAATTTAGTGGTTTATCTAGTTTCTGCAAAATATATACTTCTACTATCTGCCATATATTTGGTAAATGTTTTAATTGAAATGTTGCGTTACGTAGTCTAAAAACACCCTTCCTTGGCAAATGTTTTAAAATCTCGCCAGTTGTCAGATCGAAGCTTGGAACTTTGTGGGGGTTTAAATTCGTTTTTTTTCTTTTGTTTTTAAAGTGTTTATTTCGGTTGTTCGCATCATCTCTTTAAGTCTGCTTATGTCAGCCTGGATTTCTGCTGCATGCGTCGTTATTGGTCTTGCCATGGTTTTATTCTTTTTACTTTACTCTTTGTTGTGAGGTATTTATTTTTCTAGATCGCATCTCTTACATATTCACTCATTCCGCTTTCATGGTCTGTTATCTGACTTTATTAAAGTTGTTCCGTTCACTCGATATTTCTACTCACATATCTCAAGGATTCGTTTCTATTTCAATAAATTAAAAATTACTTCATTTATTTTATTTGGCGAAACTATTTCCATTTACGTAAAAACTCAAAGAAGGTGTAAAACCCTTACCACAATTAATAATCGTATCCTAAATACGTATTTGGACAACTATGTTGTCTGATAATTCTTATCGATTTGGGTTTTACAACTTTCTCGAATGAAGCTTTTTGGCCCTTGTTCACAATTCTTGATCGAGGTTTCGATACTTTTAATAATTTGTTCTATAGGAATATCACGGCTTGGCAAACAGTATTTTAAAACCTTTGTTTAACAACTCTATTTCTACTCAGATGATTGATTGATCACTAGTGTTTATTTTATAAGAATTGTTTTAATATACTTATTTGGTGGACATAACTTTCCTGAATTTGTTATTTAATTTTAAACATTTATTTTTCAATTTATCGTCTCTAATTCCCGTTATCTTCCCATAAAAATTACACCACTCTTCAAATTCATTATTGTTCATGATTTTAGTTAACTTTAAATGCAAATTATATAATTGTAATTCTAATTTACTACGTTTACTTAACCACAGTCTCCAAAGAAAGACTTTTCTATTTACGTATTTTAAAAATTGTCTATATTTGCATTTGACAATTCGTTTTTCCACTTTTGATGTTTTGACGTGAATTTATGATATGGAATTTTAGTTTACCATTCTTGAAAATCCTAATTGCGCTATAGATTACAAATGCATTGTTTTAGATATTTTAAGAGTATTGCTATAATGGAAAATTAGAAAATAAATATTATATATCCACTTATTACTTCTTTATTGACTCAGTATTCACAGAAGTGAAAACTAAGAAAATCTAGTATCTCTAGAGAAAAGTTATTCAATAAAATGAACACGGCGAAACTTCTAATTCGATAAGAAAAACTAGGCCTACTTAAGGGTTAAATCCGGACTATAACGATTCAAACACAATTACAAAGTAGTTTCAAGATTTCCGAGCAAAACAACTCAAATATAATTAGGCAATAGACGCTAATACTTGACATTTCCTTGTAATTCACATTGAATTACGTTATTTTCCTTTAATGTCGAATACACTAAAATAAGATTAAAACATTAACTTACGAATTAGCTAACCCTTTTGTTGGAATTTATTGTAGCTACCGCTTTAACATAATTAATAACAGAAAAAGAATCTAGAAGAATATCCGGTTCAATGAACTATAATATATCTTTGGAAATAATTGAGGCATTTAGTAATTATTTTAGTAGTGTGTATGTGGATATGTGCTTCCTATGAATTCAGAATGTGTATAAATAATAAGTACCTCTATTGAACTTACACACATATACGCTAAAATGTACACATGTTACATACTGCTATAGACTTTCCCCGCAAACATTTTGAGAACATTATTTTAAATTGTACATTTATTTTCGATGCCAGTGTATAATTTTTATTTTCTATTAATGTAATTTTTATTTTATTTATTTTTGACTAGCGTTGTTGTAGTAAGTTGGATTTGCAGTATCCGCTTCAGACACTAAATGTTATCTGAGTTAGAAGGTCGTGTTTAGAAGATAAATTCTTTATCTTAGTTAATTAACTTCGTGATTTGATTTAATTAGTTTTTGGTGATTGATTTCATACCGTTTTATTTACGAGTGTGTAGAATTCGTAATTGTTTAATTAGGCTTTCTAATTCGGGTGCCTCGAAGAAAAAAAATATATTTTTTTATACTACGTAAGAATATACTACGTAAGAATAAGAATAATATACTTATATTATTCTTATATAATATATATATATATATATATATATATATATATATATATATATATATAATATAAGTATATTATTCTTATTATCATTTATATTATTATCTTGTATGTATTGATTTATATTTTATGCTTAGTTGTATGACATAAATGACAAAGAACGTTTTTTAAAATTTCTAAAGTAAAAAATTTTTGTAACGATAAATTTTGTTCGCTTGGTATCAAGGGCATTTTTTCATGTGGCTTGCACATGCGTCTAGAGTTTGTTCGGGCTGTCATCTAGTCTGTTTACGTTAAATATTGTGGGAGAAATTGAAATACTTCTTTGCAATTTATTAGATTCTAATTTTGCTCGGGAGTCAATAAGGAAGTTTAATTTCGGTCATTTTAGTATAATAATTTTACCTTAATAATATTGTTTGATGATGCAATATTTATCTTAATACTTCATTAAGATTTTTTTAATTTTTTTCTTATTGTAATAAAATTTCATTTTAATTTTATTGTTATTTTCTTTTTACCTTTGTTTGAACTCTTGTACTGGCGCTATATAAATTTGTAGAAGAGAAGAACCACGTTTTCCAATTGGAACCTTGAGGGAAGAGCAGTCTCATTTTTGAAAATTAAACCGACTGAATATCGAAGCTGGACACATAGGTTGTGAATTGTGAATAAGCAGTATCTAAAATCACAATTCATAGCAATACGTAACAACTGTCGATGTTATAAAAACTATAACTTTGTTGTATGTTAAGGTTCAATAATCTCAATATATTTACGTACGAAATCAGCTGTATACTTTTGTTTTCTATTCAAGTGATTATTAAAAATTAAGATGTATACTCTACGGGACATTTCACGTTTTTTAGCTGTACGATTGCTTTTGTGTGATTATTTTATTATTTTGTTGAGTTTCATTATTTTTCTTTGCTCTAATAAATACACTATTACACAAACTTAGAATTACAAACTCATTTTAAAAATCATACTAAATCAGCTTCATTTCATATATATTACGTTAATTTTTTTTTTGTTACGAGATGTAACAAATATAAAATATTGTGATCGCGTTTGTCCGCAAATTTCGTAACTTGGTAACAATCTACCTGTTTCCAAAGTAATTTGAATTCTACTTGAGTAGGTAAAACCTCACAAAATTTTGTATAAAACAAAAACATTTTCTATAATATCAAAATACTATTAAAAATCGGATGTGGAGAACACAAGTTCATAGAACATACTTTCACACAACACTTGTATTGAATCAGGTAACAATTCTTTCGCTATTTAAACGCTACCTCTACTCTTTATAGTCGTTTGCACTTCTTCAAATGCAGTGGCGAGACAAATATTTTATAAATATCTTTGTCATTTTTTTTCTAACGTTTGCGAGGGAATTTGGTGAAAATATTTTGATTTCACATTCTATATAATTACATCTTTTTTGATACGTTACCTTTTTCTTTCAAGGACACCCAGTAGAACAAAATTAATATCAGTAACGATACAAAAAGCAAACTGGGATATGACACAATGTGACACAAAAAAATAAATACTATTAACTTTTGAATAATTCGGCTAAAATATATTTGATATTGATCAAGATTATAAGTCAATGTTGATACTTTAATAGTTAGTAAATTTCCTTAACTATAAATTGATCTTTACTTTTATAACGTCGTCAGATAAAAAGTATGTGGAGAAGTATTTTTTTCTTGAAAATCAAAATTTTCAATGAAACTGCGATGACAAAGTTGATGCAGGTTTTCTAAAAATTATTAAGAAAACTGAATTTTTACACACCGCTGTTCTTCATAATTTAAGGAAATTGCTTTCAAATACAAGAAATGAGATCAAATACTAAAGCATTAAAAACTAACAATTTTTTTCTAAAGGTATTGATTGATTCGTTCATAAATTTTTTACTTCGAATAGACCAATACCAGGAAATATATTTTCCCATTTTTTACCTGTGAACAGATTCTATTACAATATTAGAGATGTGATGAGCGACTTCGCACCGGAGATAAGGCAGATTTATACGGTTGCGCTAGTAATCAAGTATTATGTATGTTTGACAAGAAATTTTATCACAATTAAATAACCGCAAAAATTTCCTTCTAACAATAAGTCGAGATAACGGAATTTCCAGATTTGTACTTCAGGATATTTCTTTTATACTGGTGCAACCACTGTTAAGGGCGAGAACAATAATTTTCATCTGTTTTTGGTTATTTTTCTTAAATTTACGCAAAGCTTAGTTATTTAGTGTTCGCTTCAAATTGACACCGTTGTATACCGAAATTTTAATTGTTTATTTAAATTGTAAACCTTTAGCTCTATTCTAAGAATCGATATCCTTTGTATTTACAAGTTTATAAACCTATTTTTAGACTATTTCTTTCTTTATTTTTGATTCAATTATAGAACGTATTCAATACCCGGTTTTTAATTTCCCTATCTATTCATAATTTCGCGTTTCTTAACTCAAGTGCAATAAAATTTATAAGATGAAATAAATAGAATTTAATATACACTTTGTTCTTAGGTTTACGATTAAGACTTAATTAGCATATTTTAAAAGCATATTGCTGGGTATTGTTGGTGGCAGGTACCATCTACCAATACCTTCAAGGTTTCCGGGCATTATGGCATTACTTGCCACTTTGCGAGGGTTTTCGAGTCAGTATTGTATGACGGTTTATATTATTTTATTAGAAACACAATTTCGACGACTCAATATAATTTTATAATGCAACGTTCGACCGTTATCAACTTGAACTGTTTCTCACAATACATATCCGAGGTTTTAGATAAACGGGAACAGTTGTATATACCGACTTTCAAAACGTATTCAATAAAATTGATCATTACGTTTTATTGAATAGGTTGCAATGGATAAGCTTTTCTCCTGCAATAATCCTTCTTCTGAAATCATGTTTCAGAAATCCTCATGGATCAAGCTTGGGTCCTTTACTCTCCGTCATTGTATCATCCGGACGCCATTGTTTTTATATTGCTATAGATCCATATATTTCTATTTTTTTGGAATATGTCGTTAAGTGCCTCTACTATATCTATTGGGTTGAACATACTTATCTGTTTACCCAATAACGCCATACCGCAAATATGACTTTCAAAAGTACTTAAGAACGAAATAGCTAATTTATTTTAGAGATCGTATTTGCAATATGGCGTTGTTTGAGGTATTAATCTTTGCTTGTGCGCCAAGGCCTGATAAACGATTTTGGAAACTTGTCTTACATAGGATTTGTGCAATGCCATAACATGTGGAATTATATGTTGTATATTCTTTTGAATTTTGTTGCATAACCTGCAGATATCGTTTTATATGCTATCTATAACTATTTAACTATATATTTTGTTCAAATCTGATGTTAATAACCAAGTCCTGAATGAAAACCATTCCCTTTCAGAGAATAACTTTTTCTCTTTGAGAAGCACGAATTCGACAAATGAATGTCTACGTGACTTAGTCCCATTACAGGCCATCCCATTACAGGCCGCGGAGCAATGGAGTAGCATTACAGGCCGCGAAATTGTTATGCCGTAAATGTAGGATTGAACGGTGCCATTACAGGCCGCGACGAGAAATTGGCAATAAAAACTATCAATTATGATTAATTATTTATTATAAAGTTTATTATAACATACATACATAATTATTTATATTTACAACATATACAACATTTTACAATTTTGATTAATTAATTAAACTAATTACGTTTGCTAAATATAGCAAAAATGCAAATATTAAAAATTAATTAAACTTGCTAATTTGGGAAGTGCTTGCTCTACATCTTGACTTTCTTGTATTTGCGACACTATTCCATTTATCCTCCTATCCATTTGAATATATTTTGCAGCACGCTTTTTTGGGGATATATTGTGGTCAATCCTTTGTTGAATAATGTCGTAGTGCCTAGTGTCGTAGTTTTTTAAAGATATAATTAATTCCATTAGATTTGGCTTCGACTTCCCAATATGCCTGTTTAGACGACTATGCCAAGATTCGCATACATTCGTCGTTCTATGACGTTCTTCATAGCATATCCACATGTCTTGCACTATAGAATTTTCTAACCATTGTGTCACAAAATAATCATTAAAGTCCATTATTTCTAAAATTGGGGGAGCTTTCCATTATATACAGCCAGCCATCGTCAATATATTGGGAAGGTAAATGAGCTAATGCAGCTGTAAGCTTTATATGCTTCCTGATGTCTTTGTCTTCCCTGTATCTTTTAGCCAATCCCAATTCTTGCACTTTTCGCCATATGCTTTGGTTAAAGTAAAAATTGCAACCTTTGAGTTTGCAATCAGGGAACATTTCTCTGCACGCTAATATTGTTGACGTTTAAAAATCTATCTTCATGCTCCTTGGGTTGAAATTTGGAATATGTTCTTTCATTAACGTGAACAACTTTATGTAGGTGTCTTTTTTTCTGTTAGGTAGTAACGCGTACAACGCTGGTCGTACACTAGTCGTTTCTTCGGTACTTTTTAAATCCACGTGGAATGTATATAGTTGATCAAATAATGAGTTGCAACATTTAAATGTACCATCCCCAAAAATTGTATTTTTTGACGATAATCCCTGTATACCCAGCTTACTTCCAAAGCCGATAATTCGATCTGTCGTACCTTGATCAAAAATTGTGAAATTCTCTCCATCTTCAGTTTTATTTATATAATCGGGAACTATAAATTCTGCTCTAGTTTTTGGTAACGCAGGTACCCCTAGAGCTTTATTTCTGTGTCGGTACAAGGATGATTTTACAGACTCATATGCTGGCATTTTTGTAACAAATTCCAATCCACTATCTTTAATTTGATGAAATTCTTCTTCATACACTTTTGGTATGCATGTCATTTCCTGTCTGGCACGTTTTCTACAAATTGATTTGCACTTCTCAACATCGGTATATGCAACGTTAGGTATTACTAAACAATTGTGTTGACTGGTGCGGATAACCTTATTTTCATTGTTCGTTGTAATTCTGCCGCTGCATTCTAACTTTGAATTGCTATTTACACATCTCCAGTTTTTGGTAAAATTTTTGTTAGTCCTCTTCAAACAATATTTAAATCCTTGATAGAGAACTTGCGGATTTCCCCTTGCACTCTCAATAATTTCAACACAATCCATTGCAACTTTAATTTTCACACTGTGTTAACCGTATTGAAGTTCACTACGTACTAATAATTATACTAATAACTACTTAACCATGACAACTTAGAAAATACACCTATTGGTCGGAATGTCGTCATTTTGTAATTATTAAGTACAGGTAATAGATATGACTAATGACCTATTTCTGAGAAATATAAATATATTCCGATTATCTAATTCCAGATTTTGCATTTTGTAATCGCAAATACATCAATACACACAAATGGATAAGGCATTAGGATTAGGATTATAGGATAATAGGTTATTAAGAGTTTCTGGATGTTACGCACATTAAAATATTGTTGAATGTGAAAGTAACTTGATTATCTAGGGTTTTTCCTATTCCGCATATTGTTAAATCTATGGGAATTAATGAATCATCGCGGCGGCCTGTAATGAGACTCGGTTTTTGGTCAAAAAGGGATGCGGCCTGTATTGGCACTGTTTCAGGTGGTTTTCAAATGCGGCCCGTAATGGGACGGCCTGTATTGGGACTACACGGTCTACGTAGGGTTGATTTAATTCCTTTATATATTTTTAATGAAGTATTTTCCACAACCATTGATCAATTAGTTGCTCTTCTGATGCAAAGGTCAGGTTTATCGTTTTCGTAGTAGCTAAGGCATCCTTACTAAGTATTGAAATACATATCTTACCTACAATTGTTTTCGCTTGTTTAGCAGATTGTGAATGTTGGTAAGTATTCTTCTTTCTCGCTGACGGGATAGTATTAGGCGCCATCCTGAAGTTTTTAGATTATTATGTTTAAACAGTGATTTTAATTAACTATACATTTCTTAAATAAGGACATTTTTAGCGATAATACGGCTGTGGTATAGTAACGTACTTCCCTTGAATAAAATGTGTGATGATAACTTAGTTATCGAAAAACATACTTAGGATAAAAACTATTTTATTGAAACTATTTCTTAAATTAATCCAAGAAAGGCTTTATACATTACATTATTTTTTAATAAGTATCAAAAAGAAATTGCAAAATTTTTCAGAAAAGAAAGACTCTCTAACCATTTATAAATATATTTAGATTATTACCTGAAATTTCACCGGCAAAATAACATAGTACAACTAAAGGATGGACTCAAAACAAAGGACGAGAAAATGAAAAGGCACTGTGAAAAACGAAACAATGCAAACCGGATTAAATAATGTCGCAATTTAGTTCTTCCCTAGAGCGCGAAACAGACGCTTCGTATAATTTGAGCCCTTTCTGTTCTATCAGCACATTTTCTAAATATAACGTTGGATTGGCACCGTTAACTTGGAAATTTTTATTAGAAGTAAGATAAGCCTGGATAAAAGAATAATTCAAGATGACATTTGTTGTAATTAAAGTATATTTAAACAATTTTTTCTTGAAGGTGTAATAAATATGTTTGCTAAATAGAAAACATATTACTTTAAGTAATTTTTTTTAGTTTACGTTGTGTGGAAAAGGAAAAGTGAATTCACTATACTCTATACTAAAGTCCAGTTTTGAATTATACATGTAAGCGTGATACTGGATATGCTAAATGTGTAGTTAATGCCTCTGACAGGAGTCCAATAACGCTGTAACGCTGTAACGCCTAATGTAATTAGGTGGTAATATGTGATATTAAAGTTAGGTGAAACTTTATTAACCTTTTGTTCTGATTTAATAATTACTAAACTGCATAATACTGAATCTGCCTGGATCACATATTAAACATGCTCGACAGTTAATATTGTAATAACGTCATTTTTAATACTCTATCTTTGAAATTGTTTGTAGCGAAGGTAGTACGAAAAGTAATTTTGTATATTAAATACTATAACAATATATGTTATTCTGGAAAACAATTCTCAATTCAACCTTACATTTTACATAGAAAATTTTCTAATTATTCATTTCATTAAGCAATATATTGAAATCTTTTTGTTCCTTCGAATTAAATAATGAAGATTAACATTCATGTAGTATTAGATTTATATAATCTAAATTTGTCCATTAATTTTAAAAAATGTATACAGTGTTATACAGAATTTCCAGTCTAGAAATCTCATACACATTTCTAAACAAAAGCAGAGATATCAAATTGTAACCAGTTCTCGAATTTAATTCACAATTGCGAAAATCGTTATTGTAAATACCATTTTCTAAATATGAATATATGAGATTCAAAGCAGATGTCACAAAACCAAAGGAAGCTTTCATAGCAAGTCATGTATTTAAATTTGTTAATGTGTATTGTCCCCGAATAAAGTCTTGCTAGTCTCAGGATAAAGATAATTAAATACGAAATAATAAAAAATAAAGTCACATCACAGTTTGTTACAGTACGTCATCTAAAGGAAAATAACTTTGAGTAAAACTAGAATTTTCGCCTAAAGATGACTCTATGATTTCAAATGTATTTTAACTCCAAACCAATATATAGATCGATATTATTTGCCTTTTGGGTTGAAACAACATCCAAGAATACACTTGATCTACCGAATTTCAGTATAAACGCAACACCTTCGGCAACGAATTTCGGTGAAGTCCAAACTGACTTGTAGGCATCCCCCGGTTATTATCCCATTATTGCTTCTGGGAATTTGGGAGGGACCGCGTTTCTGGCTCTATATTCATCTTGGCCGGGATAGAAGCGGTACTGAGCGGTGTCAGCCAGGCATCCGTGAAGGTCATCCTTTGACATCCCTTGCTACCACTAAAGTTCATGTCCATGTGAACGAGATTAGCATGTTATATACTATTAAATCTAAGCATGTTGGGGATTGGCATGAAAGCAATATACAAGATCTTGCATGAACATTTGAACATTCTGAAGTAATTTGATCCCACACAATTTTGTAGAAGTTCAAAATTAAGGCTGAAATAGTGCTCGTTCTAGTCCACAACATCGTTACTGGTAACGAAACTTGTATTTATCCGTGCGATCCGGAAAGTAAACTACAATCCACCAATTCGGCTTTTCAAGGTGAACAAAAATCTACTTGTTCCTTCGATTTTATTTCACATATGGCAACCGTAAATTTAAGAACTGAAGAACCGTGAATGCTGATTGGTATATCACAATGTGTTTGTCAGATGTCATCGATGAAATAAAAAGAAATGACAGAATTCCACGAATTATTCTTCGCCATGACAACGCCAGCTCTCACTAAGGACGTTAAGCCGTTAACTTTTAGCCAGTCAAAATGTTGAATTAATGATATTGCCGGTACTCACTTGATTTATCACGTTGCGATTTCTATTTGTTTCCAAAGCTCAAAAATAAAATGCCTAGTGAGTGATTTTTTGGAAAAAATGTTTAATAAGTTGCGTATTGATGTTGAAAGCGAACACTTTGAGGAACAGTAAAGTCGTTTACTAAATTTAATGTGTTTTTTAAATTGTTTCCAAATGTATTACCAACAGCCCTTGTATTTATACAATTTTCGATAATTTATTAAGATTTATATTCTATAAAGAAATATGCAACATTTTATAAGAACGCACTTTATTATTTTTAGCAATAGTAATTAAGTGTGCTTAGGTTGAAACAATTTTTTCTAAAACAGATTTAAGATATATACTTTTAAGTGTAGGTATCTTAGTCTTTTTTTCTTTCTGCGCCTTCTCTGCAAAAGCGTTCTACTTGGGTAATCCCCGAAAATCCTACACTGTGCTTCCGACAGAATACCCCGTAAGATTTATTGGAATATTTATTACGCGATATTTCTAAGAATAATTATGACCGAGTGCCAGGGTCGGTAGCGTGGTCTGCACTTGGATTAGTTAATTTATGGTGACACGGCGCCCTCTACATCATCTGTCACGTACGTAAGACAATGCTGGAACATCACGAGAAAACTTCTCGCCCGAAAATTGAAGATAATCCTGAACGCACCGTCAAGGAATTATATGGTGTGCATTTTCTCATGAACGTCGCGCAGTCGTCGCTTTAATGAATTTACGAGAAGAGATACGTCGGGACCAATCCCGAGGCAAAACGGAATACCGACAGCATCGTCTCGTTTTTGATCTTTTTCATCGTATATCGCAATTATATTTTCTGAGACGGAATGTTGAGATAACGAAAGCGGTTTGAACCTCTTCGTTTATTAATTCTCCTTTTTGATGTTACTTTTTAATATAGAGAAGCGGCAAGGATTTAGGGTATCCATAGCTAACACAAACGATATATTAATGACGTTGCTTTGTTCTGGAAGAATGTAGATAAGTAATTGGATTTGGTTAAATAGAAAAGTAGCTACTAAAGCGAAAGTCTGCGTTCAAAGAACTACTTTATGCAGTGCGACCTAGCAATGGAAGATATACTTTGAGGTTTGAATATTATTTTAAGGTAATTGGTACTAGACGTTATTGCCAGTTTATATTAAGATTTAAAATCAGTTTGTATGAAATTAACTCATAATGCTTATAGGAACATTATTCCCTCTACCGAAAATCGTGACTTCTGTGATCCAAAGCAGTTACAGCGTTTTGTGAATACCAAATGTGACCACACTAGAATACCCTATGTTATAACTTATAATTACACCGTAGGGCGTTATGAACGGATTTTAAAACTACTTTAGCAGTGTCTCGAATAGATCTGATGAAAACAATTATGGATTTTGATATATTCTATTAATTATTGTTGTGTGTGTTCATATTTCTTGTATTTACGAGGGCACTAATCAAATCTGTCGGAAGTAAATTATTTTATTATGCCAATTTTTTTCACACTTGTTCAGCCTATCGCCAAGAAACATTTCACTCAACCCTCATAGCTTTGAGCATGAGATCGGCTGGGGCGAGTGGTTTTACGGTATTACTATACAATGTGTCAAAAAAAAAGTGCTCAGAGTTATACCTCGTGTAGATAAAACAATTTCATCGAAAAAAAACCCAAAAGGTGCTAGTCAAAAATGTTTATTTTTTATTGTAATTTACATATAATTAGGTATGGTAAAAAAAGTAGTATAACTTACTACATAAGATTATGATTAATTAAGATTATGAATAAAACAACCAAAAATAGTTTTTAATCAATACTATATTAATTAATTATGTTTTCAAAATGGCCTGCTTCACATTCGAGACACGCAATAGCCCTGAACGTTATTTGTCTCGTAGCACGTTGAATCATATCAGGGTTTTGTTTTAATCGCTCTGCTCAATTCCTTATCCTATTTTCTAATTCTTATAGTGTATTCACCGGGCTACTGTACACCTCTTGCTTCATTGTGCCTCACAAAAAATAATCCAGTGGAGTCATGTCTGGCGACCTTGACGGCCACGCAACTGTGCCACCTCGTCCGACTCATCGGTGATAATTTTCATTTAGAAATAATCTTACTGCCCTAGCGAAATGTGCCGCAGCGCCGTCCAACTGCAGCCACATGTTTAGACGAATATTCAATGGCACGTCATCCAGCAACTCTGGTAGTTCATTTTGCAATAATTCCAAAAATCTTTCACCATTTAAAATTCGAGGAAGAAAAATAGGTCCAATTAATAAATTTCCTATCAATGCGGCCCAGACATTGACAGAAAACTGTTCCTGGAATGAGGCAGGCCTTGCTAAGTGTGGGTTTTCATCGGACCATGCGTGTAAATTTCGAAAATTTGTTATTCCATTTCGTGTAAATTTTGCTTCGTCCGTCCAAAGAATTTTGTTGAAAAATTCTGGATTTCTTCTCGACTGTCTCAAAATCCATGTTGAAAAAATACAACGCTGTACATAGTCTCCTTCATTAATATTCTGTACTCTTCGATAATGATATGGCCTATGTCCATTCGTTTTTAAAATCACATCCACTGTAGGTTTCCATACATTAAACATAAGCGCTAACCGTCTGAGGCCAATGGATGGATTGCGGAAAACCTCGTCCAAGATATCTTCTTCTGTATTTCCTAGCTGCAGTGCTGCAGCTCTGCCTTGTTCTCCAATATTTCTCCTTCCAAGGCCGTTCTCGCTGAACAATCGGTGAATTTTAATAAATGTCCGGTATGTTGGAACTGGCTACCTATTCGGGAAGGCTGCTATGTACGCTCGACAAGCAACTCGAGCCACTCCATGGTGCATGCCATAATAATAATGCATATCAGCAATATGATTATTTTCAAACATTGAAAGACGCGCCATTTCAGTCCTTAATAACAATAGTCCAAAGCGAGAAACAAATCTAAAAGTGCAGTATACACGGCAATAGTTAACATAACAGAATGTAAAACGAAACAAGGTACACCGAACATCACTTGGACAAACCTACATATCGACTGAAGGAAGGATGCGGTGTGGGGACACGAGAACAAGGCAGCGATCCTCATCACGTGATATTCCTACAACACAATACAATACAATAAATCTGGTCATTATCCTTTCTAAATCTGTTTTTATTTTTTTAATTGACACACTAGTTGAGAAAATATCTATTATTTTCGTAATGAAGTCTGAACTTCAATTTCAATTACAAAAAAAAACTAAAGATTTTTGACTAGCACATTTTGGGTTTTTTTTTCGATGAAATTTTTTTATCTACACGAGGTATAAGTCTGAGCACTTTTTTTTGGACACATTGTATATCTTGGAATGGTATTGATCACAAGTCTTGTAAGCATATCTTCAGTTCAGCATGGTATTACTATCATTATTATCTAAGAACGTTTTTAGCCTTTATTATGACGCCTAGGAACCAAATTAGTCCGAAATATGCTCAACGATATAGAAACTGCAACACGTACATAGTACAGGTACGCATTTTTGGCCAATCATGGGAGAAATCTCATCAAGATTATTACGTTCTGAGCACTTGATAGCTCTAACAAAGTTATATACAACATTTGTAGTAGATACATCAAATAGTTATTGATTTATATGCTTCAAAAGCGAGTAAGTTCATAATATACATGGAATACGAAAAAAAAGGGATTTGTGTATTTTAATAAAATACTACATTAACAATAAACTGAAAAAAGGTTAGAAAATTATTATGGGGATTCTATCCTTTTGCATGGAATGGTTTTTATTTCGTTACTGTCACATGAACACCGAGGAGTATCGTTGGTCCAAGTGTATAAAGTTTAAAGGCGATGATGTACAAAAATAAGACCTTTTTTTTTGTAAGAACAATACATTTTTTTTTGCTAAAGTCAGCTTTCCACCGACATTTGCTTTGGCTTCCAAACAGTAAACTGCCTGTGAATTTTTGTTAAGTTTATCAAGGATTTAGAATTCTCTCTTCTTGTATATCGAATCTCATGCAAGCTAATAAGACAGCAAATCTTTTTGCTAGCATTTCTAGCCGAAAAATTTCTAGACCAGTCCCGCCTGTTGAAAAAATTTAATTCAATGCCCTTATTATTATACTTAAAATCAGCAGTTAATAGCAGAAGTCCCAGCAAGTCATTAATGTCAACAACGTTTGCGTCCCTGTACTCTGTCTGATACTGACTGTCTGCCTTATTACGAAATTCCTGAATTTTTAAATTTGTACAATACACTATGATATCTAGTATATCTTGCGAGAAAATTTTCTGCAATGGTTCCACCGCTTCAATTTTTGGTAAAGCATTTTTATTTCCTAGCAACATTAATATATTTTGGACTGGTGTTCTTATATTTCGTGTTGGTTCAGTTGGAGCTCATTTGTACGCTTCTACCGTACAAATATTTTTCTCTGGATCGCTTGTATCACTGTCCTCTTCAGTTTCAATAACCTTCATCTTATCTTGATTATCAGATTCATTACCAGACAATTCACTCGTGATTTTCGATTAGTAATGTTGCTCAGAATCGCCGTCTTGGTCTGAAAACTATGTGTCACCTTCCTCAAACCATCTTCACATTCCTCAAAATAGGAATCTGTAGCTTTAACTGTTTTACAAGTCTTGGAAATCGTCGCTAAATTGAAAATACTACACTAACTGCGTCAAAGAGTCCCACGGACTCTAAGGTCGTTGTTATACGCACTTGCTTTGATAATAGACCGATGTCGCCTTAGCTTGCGGCAGGTTCTCCCCTCATAGGAAGCTGCGGAACAACAAATACGAAAGTTATTAAACACTTCATACTTGTTAGAGTCTCAGGAACTCCGCAATTCCAGTTAATGGTTAACAGACTTTGTGTCTCTATTCAGTAGGTCCGTTGTAAACTTGGTCCAATATTTTCTAAAGAACTGTTTTACATGCCTTCGATCTAGGGACTTCTTCCACTATTTGCAATGCAAAAGGAAGGCTACCATCCTATCAAGGCTCTAGACGAGGCCTGTCGAGCCAATTCGTTGTCCTTCTCATTGAACCTGTGGCCTTCGTGCCTCAGAACCCAGACTAATGTCATATTCTTGTGATTACTAAGCTTGTTCAGGACACACACACAATCCAATACAAGTTTGAATTTAACTTGTACTGAATCCAGTGCCTTTAAAATTGCTTGGGTGTCGGAAAAGATGGCATCGGTGCGATTTGTTCTACTCTGTCTGTTGATTATCCCAATGCAATGATGCAATGCGACCACTTCCGCTTGAAACATCGTGGAATCTCTACCTAAACTCATTTGATTATCCTTGTCCTTTCTTTAGACCCTTATATTCCGGCTCCAACATCTTTTTCTATTTTAGAGCCGACAGTGTAAATCAGATAGGCCTGGGTGGGTGGGCCTTTTTTCCACTCCTCCCTATCTGGAATGACTATTTTATATTTCTTATCGAAGTTAAATTTTTCACCCTTGACATCGCACGATTTCCTTGTAATGAGATCTACCTGGAGTTCTTCTATCATTTTATGATGGTCAGTGTCGTGGACTCGGCTTATAGGCGTTTGGCCTTGCATTAGTTGGTAAGCTGCTGACCTTGCTTCTTCTTGCATATTAATATCTAGAGGTCGTAGATCTATTATCATCGCCTCCAACGCAGTTTTAGGAGTCATTCTCATTGCACCTGTGACAGTTAGACATCCTAGTCTTTGTATGCCACTTGGCCGTCTGCTAACACATTTTTGATTAGTTTTTGGCCACGATACAACTGCTCCATGTCTTATAATGAGTCTAATTGCCATTCTGTATAGTCATAGAGCCCCATCTTTTCGCGCACATTCGCCCACAGCTGCCCAAGACAGTGGTTTCTTTATTGGTGGTTTTGCGGTGTGAAGATTCCAAGTAAGACTTTGGTTAAACAGTACGCCAAGATACTTCCTCGGCAAATGCAATTTCTGTATTTTCCAGCACTAGTGCCTGTAAGCCTTATAGTGCTCTCTCTTTTGTGAATGCTTCTATTTTTGTTTTCTGAGCGTTTATAGAGACCTTTTTTGCACAAAGTCGTCTACGATATTTAATGATCGTTCTGAAATAACTGTAAAACATTCCCGGTCGACGATTACTATGTCGTCTGCGTATTTCAGGCAATGAAAATGTTTGTTAGATAGTCACTTAAGGAAATCATCTACTGGATCGCCTACAATAAAGGTGACAGCACACCCTCCTGTGAACAACCCCCACATATAAAAGGCAATGTTAGTAAGTGTGTCCGTTGTAGACTAAATAACTACTGGACATATTTACGCGCTGTTTTTTGTCAAATTAGCGGCGCTGTCTGGAGAAGATTTAAAATTATTGAAATCGTTGATTTGACCAGTAGAAAGAAAGTTAGGCCCCAAATAACATAATATCAATAGAGCTGTACTATTATTTAAATGTAGATGGCGCTACAAGACAGTACTTAAGCATTGTGCTCTGGCCACAATGGTGGCTTCGTCTATAATCTTCTTTTCTATGCACGCCCTCGCCTTCTCGCCATCTTCTTATCACAGGTGCTACTTCTGTAATTACTAGGTAAATTCTTGTTAATAAAGGATAGCATCAAACTTCGTAATAAATATTTTCATTAAGAATCTTTGTTCCGTATGTTAGTTTACTATTTCTCAATAAATCAAATCTATTTTAATCAATTAGATATTACTTTAATTAAAAAAAAAGTATGTAGGTACTGTCGCAGTTAAGTAAATCAAAAATGAGAACCTCAATATACAATAATTGGAAGTGGTGATGCGGGAGAATTCCATCCGACAACGATTCCTCTAATTTCACAATTTCATTTTGAATCGAAAATTTTGCCATGTAATTTTTGGACAAAGAGCGCTCCTAAAATGCAAGGGAACAATAAGGAAATCGTTAATAGCTGAGACCGCCTTTTGTCTTTCTTAATTGAAGACACGAGATACGGCAGTGTTGAGTAAGTATCGTCAAGGCGTTGGAAAGCGAGAGAAACTTCTAATAAAACTGACAGGCGGATGAAATAAATTGGCGTGGATGGGTTATTACTTCAATTATCCGAAGTGCTTGAATACCAACAGGGTTGGGGGAATGGGTGAGTTAGCTGAAGACACAAATAATCTAATCTTTTTTAAGTTCTATTCTGGAGTTGCTTCACAACATTTAAAATAATTTCATTTAGTTATCTCGGAAAGAAAGTCCGGAATAATCACCGCGCTCATTAAAAGCGTTCTACACAAATTGCTTTAATTACAAGATAGTGTTACCTTATTATTTCTTTTAGTTTCATTTTTAATTGCTATTTCCCCTTTGCTTATTCAAATTGCTTAATAATGAACGCATCTGCATAATTTTTATCGATTCAGAGGGTTTTTATGATTCCTAATGTAATAATCAGAGCTAGCTCGGCAGATAATGGGGGATGACACATGTTTAACAGAAGCGGACGGTGGGGTGTCAGCAAAAAATATTTAATAGTTGTAGACAAAACAAGTGCTACATTAGCAACTCTTTATTATTCTATTCTACTTCGTTCAGCATTTAAACCCTTATTCCATTCTTTTACGAACTGTCTCACATCTTCAGTAAGAAAAAGTTTCTTTGAGTATTTCAAGAAAAACATAACGCTTTCCTTCCGCTTTCTTTATGTTTCTAAACAGAAAAAATATCATGGAAGTAATTGTAGGCCAGGAATACAACCCTGTGAACTCACAGTCACTGATTACCTGTTTTACTTTGGTTGCTTTAACCGGCAGTCCTTGTCCAGTAACAAGTTTCTTTGCGAATAACTCTTTCAGCAAGCGAATAATAAGCAAGGCTCAGCATGGCCCCTACAAGAGTGGAGCTGGGTACGGAGCCCGGACTTCGGCAGGGTCCGGATCCAGCCCTACGCAATTTAATTTTTTTATTATTATAATTTAATGTAGATTAGAAAAAATATATTGAATATTTTCTTATCGAATGAAATTTTAGAAAATTCTGCAACTAATTATATATTAAAATTTAAAATATATATTCATGCTAAACCGTTTATCATAAACGTTTAATAAAATTGGTGCTATAGTTATTGTGATCGCGTATGTTGTGTGAACTTGCGCTTTGTCTTAGTAAGGTTCGCCGGGCACCCCCATGCACTTCCCCAACCTTCCCTCATGCCTTGGCTATTTTTTGTCTAGCTGTTTCGCTCTTCCTATTTGCTTTAAAAATAGACGAATCGCATCGCTTATCAGTCACAGTCCACCTGTCAACTCCTCAAACTTTTAGACCTGCTCCTGGAGAATAACGAACCCCCATTAACGCCATCAGCATGAAATACTGTTTTGGGACTCAAGAAGTATTTTAGATCTTTCAAAGGTCTCTTGATGACATTATTATGGCACAAGATCTTAGCCTCTACTGATCAATCACAAAAATGACATTATACAGGACAAAGGAGTTTCCCTCAATGTAGAGACATAACTAATTAAAAACTTACTTAGTTAACGAAAGGTGTGTTGCCTTTGCAGAACAATGCCCCTGCACACAAATCGCGCATTACTATGAAGATAATTCAGAATCCGAAGTTCGAATGAAAATGCTAAATAGTGGTCTACAATGTTCTTTATAGGTCACGCGTGCCAAAGATCTAATAATTAGCTTTTGAGCAATTAGTACCCTCTCCATGCATACAATCAAGGAAGTTCCCTAAAATGTTATTCCGAATTTCAGCCCAGATTCGATCTCACTGCAATAAATATTCCTCAGCGTATCTATGCCTAATGTGTCAGACAGACTACGAATAAGAAAACATTTTTGGTTCAAGTTCAAAGCAATTCTTTCACATGTTCTCTTCCAAGTTAAGTATTCTTCTATTTCCAAACCTAGGAAATTGACACATCGTCAGAACTCTTTATCCAGAGTCTTCTGTAGAGGGTGGAAAACTAGAAAGTTAGTTTTACTTGTATTTAAAAAAGTTTGTCGGACTTTGAATTTTGAATGTCACATTCGTTATCCGAAATGATAATAGAAGACTATACTTTGAAATTAAGTTGAAAGGTCGTTTATGCACAACGAAAACAGAATTGATCCCAGAACAGAACCCTTGGGCATACCAAGACGCAACTACGTCTGCTGAGATCTAACCCAATCAACAGCATGATCGCCATTGACTGGTATTTCAACGCATCGTTGGCGGTTTAGTAAGTTGGATCCCAGTCAAGAAGCTGCTTGCTCCTCGAATACTATAAGAGTTTAATTTTGACATTAGAACCTCGTGATCCACGTAGTCGAAGGCGCGGCTTAAACCACACGTTATACCTATGGGGTGTACCTTACTCCAGAAAGCGTGTAGCACTGTGCTATAGAATTGCATAACGGCTGAAAAAGTAAATTTACCCTTCCATTGCATATTCAAATCTTCTTGGAAACACTGTAAAGTAAGGCTATAAGTTTATAGTTTACAACTACCTCTTTTATGCAGAGGTTTAACAATAGCCAGCTTAAACACCCTATCATAACCTATCACAACCTATAACAACCTATCACAATCAATTGTTCCTAAAGGAACAATTAATTGAATAGGCTAAGGGACTCGTCAAATGAAATCCGAAATCTTTCAGAAATTCACTGGTGAAGCCACAAATCTCACTAGATTTTTTGCTTTAGTATTGCCAAGGATATCGAAAACCTCAAATTCCCGAACCTCACACAAAAACTTTGATATTTCATTAAAGAATTCCGGAGAATTCAGAGGATCGTACGCAATAGAATTGGCTAATGAACATGAGGCTTCCTTGGAAAGTATGTTAAAAGTATCCGCCATTCTCTGGGGATCAGTTATTAAATCATCACCTACAACTATGCTTTCAATGTGGTTACTATTTTTACAATATTTCCTTTCATACGGTTAACAATCTCCCACATGGCTCTAGATTTATTGCCAGCAGAGTTTCTTGCATTACTGAAATATGCCTTCCTCGAATCCCGTATCAAAGATCTATAATTCAATTTGACTTTCGTATACATAGAGGTGTTAACTACCCATATTGGTTTTGCAATACGTACCAGTCATTCACCTCTTCTCTTTTCTGTTTAATTATGTCAGTAAGTTTTATTTGCAGCTTTAATTCTGTACTTTTTTACGGAAAAATACTTATCATAATAATATCTGACAATGCCAAGAAAAGCGGCTATCTTTACATCTATACTAGAATCGCCGGAGGCGTGCAGTAGCAACAGCGCACAAGAAATGCGTCACTTGAACGCCATACGTAAAATATCGATTACTATTGGTTCGTTTGCGTGGATGCTTGCAATAGGATAAAATAGGATAAATCGAGTTGATGTTTTGACAGTTTAGATTTTGTATTCATATTATTTTATTCTTTCGCAGTTTACTTACTTAATATCCAACAAAAAGTATTTTTAGCGTTTTTTTTTACTGTACATTGTTTTTGTGACAAATGAAAGTAAGCGCAGAAGATGATTTTTAAATATCTATTTTATAGGTTATAAAATCAACCCTACGTGTAATCCTTTGTAGTATCAATCTGCCCCTTTGCGTAGCATTATGGAGAATTGACCTCCTAAGAAGAGGCCGTCAGTAGAAGACAAGGAGAGAATTTTGCTGCTAAGCACAAATTTCAATCACCAAAGAAAAACCACAGGATAAGGGCCATTCTGGACAACGTAGATGATGTAATGCGGAATAGCCTTCGCAGAATTATTCATTCCTTTTTTTAATGAACCTCCAACTGTACAGAAAGTTCTTACGATGATAAATGAAAGGAAGGATTTGCCAAACTTTAAAGTTACAACTCTCAGACACTTAATAAAAGAATTGAACTTTCGGTAAAATATAATGCAAATGTTTGTTAGTTTTTATAAACTGTTTTTTGTAATTATCAAAAGAGGAATCGTAATAGCATTTTGAAAGAAAAATATGTTATTATTACTTGGAGGAGCAAACATTTATGTCAAATAAAAAAACATCGTGAAAATAGAACACCAATATATTACTTAGATGAGACATGGGTGAATGCAGGGCATAAACTAAACCAAGTGGGGACAGACGAATCGGTACTTACTGCGAGACAAGCTTTTGTAGAAGGTTTGTTTACAGGCGTTAAAAATCCATCCCGAAAAGGAAAGAGGCTATAAGAACCTTAATGCGTTATTCAACATAATCACCGTATTTTCTCCCAAGTTGGGAAGAATATGTTGCAGCCACGCTTCAAATCTCCCTGCAACCATAGCTGCGTCCCCTTAGATATAAACAGTAGCAAACCATCCTCGAGAAATCCCTCGTCGGAACCTAAGTGTGTTAGATAATTCTAACACACATAGGTTCCGACGAGTGAGTTAGATAATTCTAACACACATAGGTTCCGACGAGGGATTTCTAGAGGATGGTGTGCTACTGTTTATATCTAAGGAGACGCAGATATGGTGTTAAGCGTGGTTTTAACTTATTCTTTCCAAATTGGGAGAAAACACGGTGATTGTGCTGGATAACGCACCGTATCATAGTCGCAAATTAAACAAACCACCTACAGCAAACAATCGCAAAGCTGAAATTCAACAATGGCTTGTAAGCCATAACATACCGTATGAAGATGACATGGTGAAGGCAGAATTACTAATTGAATTGATTCGGCATTTACTTGATGAAGATCCATAATTAAGAATAGAAATAAAACTACGGTTTTAATCTTCACTTTTAATCATTACTCGTAAAACGACAATTGTTTCGCCAACAGTTTGTAACGTACTGTTTAGAGGTAAACACCTGAGGAAGCCACTGTGTTGGCGAAACAATTGTCGTTTTACGAGTAATGATTAAAAGTGAAGATTAAAACCGTAGTTTTATTTCTATTCAGAATTACTAACTTTAATAAAAGAAAATGTAACCAAACATGTGAAATATGCTGTAGATGAGATAACTGAAGCATCAAATAGAAACGTATTGCGACTCCCACCATACCATTGTGAGTTAAATCCAATTGAGCTGATATGGGCTCAAGTAAAGGGATATGTTGATAGAAGCAACGTGTCATTCAAGCTGGAGGACGTAAAGCAGTTATTTCAACAAGGTGTGAATAATATTTTACGTGAAAATTGGAAAAACGCAGTTAAACATGTGATCAATGTGGAAAGCAAAATGTGGGAACTCTATAATTTAATAGATTGTCAAATAGAATCATTAATTATAGCAACAGGTGATGATTTCACTACATCATCTTCTAGTGAAGACGAGTGAGTTAGATTTGAAACTGTTTGGTTGAAAATGCTCTTTTTGTAAATCATTACTTTCTTATACTTTATTAAAAATTTCCAAACGTCTTTTACGTCTTCCCATTTACACACGAATTAGACAAAAAACAATAGTGTGAAGTGTAATAAGAGTGTCAAGGTAAAATATTGATGTATAGTGAATTAAAGTTTAGCAAAACTTGTATTTTATTATTTTCATCTCATTTTCCTTCTGATTATACAAAAAATAACGGGAAACTCCGCATAAATTCCTAAACAACGAGGAGGGGGGGGGGGTCATGGATATATAGGTGCTAATCGTATATGAAACTCCGCACAGGTAAAATGGAGCTTTAAATCGTACGACCAATGTCTGCGTGACGTTTCACTCCCATTTCAATAATACTTTATATCACGCTCATCCGTCACTATTTGTTGATACGTTATTAAAAATTCGGATGCAGGTTTATATTAAAATGAACAGTGTTAATGCTCCCTACAAGTATCAGAATGGTATTTCGAAAAAACGCGAAATGTATTTAAAACAGCACATTTTAAATTATCAGAGTGGCAATATTATTAAAACAGCACATTTTAAATTACCAGAGTGGCAATATTAGCACTCTAGAATTTGTTAAACTAGCTTCTCATTATTATTCTCACGAAATTTAATAAAGTGATAATGAAAGTATGTCAATATAAATACCTATTTGTGTATAAACAAAATTTTTTTTTTTTAACAAGTTACTTTTTTTAAAATTAAATAAAACACTTTGTGTGTCACAAAATTTAATAAGGTGATAGTGAATGTATGTCAAATTAAATACCTATTTGTATATAATTAATATTATAAATAAATATATATTTGCATATATTAATAAAGTTATTTATGAATTAAGAGCGGAAAGTGTTATTGTTCGAGAGTAATTACTCGAGAGCAATAATGTCTCTTTTTGCTCGTAATACATCTACAATCACTTAATAAAATGAAACTATTTTAAATCATTGACTTTAGTATAACATATTTAATAACAAATAAAAATAAAACAGTAGACTCAGTAATTCACTTATTGGCATTATTTGTAATCTGGAAGCTGAAAGTACAGTTTGTACATTCTTTAATAATAATTCCTGATCCCGTTGGAATATTAGGGCTATATTCTGATGTGGTAATTTCTTGATTATTGTGTTCAGCATAATTATTTGGACATTCGATGGTCCCGGTAAAATTTTCTTTGCTGTTTCAATTGTTTCATTAAAATTATCATCTATATAGCCTTCGGCAACTGTGGAACTTTTGCATCCCCTGCTTTAATTGTGTGATATCACCTACACTATTTACTAATAAAGTGGCCGTTGTTCGGTGGAAGCAGTGTCCTGTGTAACAAGTGTTCATTTGATAGGTCAATCTAGTAGCATGTGATTTACTGAGAACATTTTGAAGTATGTCGTAAATTAAAATTTACTACTTAACCTACGAAGTCGTATATTTTGACAGTTTTATGCATACAAATAAATAACAAATAATAGGTATTTATTGAAAACTATCACAAATGTTGAAAATGTTGTCCTTCAAGATCAATGCACTTTAAAATCCTCCGTTCAAAATTTCTGATGATATTCTGCAACATTACTGGATTGTTATTAATGTCCATGCATTTCTGTTCGATTCTCTGTAGCATATCATTCAAATTCAATATAGGTGTTCGAAATATGTTATTTTTTAGATGAGGTCACAAAAAGTAACTTGTGAGTTGTACCAACAGAAAGGTTTATTTGTTGACTCAAATGTCGAACAGATCTTTGTGGTTCATTTTCCATTATTTCGTCAACACGATTGACAACTTGAGGTGTACGTTTCTTAACTGCTACGCTGCCTGATTTTCTTAAGAGACTACCAGTTTCAGAAAAAAGTTTTAAAGTTCTATCCAAAGTATTCTTAAATTGTATATAATCTATTACAAAATGTGGAAACTCAACTTGAAATTCTACCATGCAATCTTGAACTGAATAAACCCATGAACCATCAATTTTATTACCACTTCGAAAATAAGCCTGGACTAAAAAAATTTTATGTTCTAAAGTCAAAGCCATTTTAAAACTGAGAAGCGATTTATCGACGCACGATTATTTTATGCACTAACTGATATTTGTGATTGACATTATCAAATGTCATTTGGATTTACGTTTACGGAACAACAAACACATACTAATATATTTGTGACTTATTCTATCAAAATTTCAAAGTAACCTAGATTGACTTTTCAAATGAACACTTGTTATAAGGGGCAGTCTGATAGGTTTAAATATTTAGCAACTTTACTCGGTATTTTGGTAATAGTATTCATTCTCACAACTTGATTAAGACACTTTCCTTTAATATATTTTAAAAATAATCGTGGTGGTGTGTTTTGATTTCTAGGTCCTAAAGCAACGTATTGTCTATAAAAAGATAAATAGTCAATTGCATTTTCTCGGGTGTTATTTGTTACAGTGAAAATTCGAGTCCTTCTTGTTTTTGAATCAGGAATAGTAACTATTGAAAGAGGTTCTTTGTCTTCGATACCTTCTACAGTCATTTTTACTAATTGGTCACGCCTACAGGTACCTTTTTGTGGCGACAAATTCAAACTTACAGCTTTTGCAGTACTTCTGATCTCAGTAGGTATACTCAGAATATCACTGTCACTATTTTCCATAATTTTCTTGAAATATATTTAAGTTAACGCGCAAATTGCAAGATATTAATTACTGTACCTTTCAATCTGTCAATTTAAATGTTACATACTGGTTGCTATTGACAACGTGCAATTTTCAGACTTTATCCCGAGTGACAGTTCTCAGTAAACATCAACTTTTCGTTGCCAATGACAAACAAAAAAGCATTCTTTATCAAGTGATTGTAGAGATAGATTTTTATTTGAATTAATTTCCTTTTATTAAAATTAAGTAAAATACTTATTTGTGGGGAGGTTCGTAATTAAAATTTTGGGATGTGCGGAGATTCGTATACGTTTAATCCTTTAATCCTTTTTTCTACGCCCATGTCTGTAAACGTCAAAAATCGCACTGTCAACATTCCTTGTAAATGACATTTAAAAATAACATGCACGTAATGAGATCTCATAACATACACGTGCGTTTTGAGAAGAAAACTTAAACTTCTTGGTTTAATCAAATTGCAATCAAATTTTTATCTACGTAAAACTTTATTTGGTCTATTTACACAAATTTAGTCAATTGAAAAACATAAACTTTTAGCATTAGCGAGATGTATTTTGGATTAAAAGAGTGATGCCCCTAAATGTAGGCAGCACATTATGCAATTTCTTTAAAAATAGGACACGTTTTCTTAAGTAACATGCTATGGAAATAAATGTCATGTCATTTATATTGTCAATTTCTTTAACAAAATATTATTGTGTTCGAACATTTTCTCAACTTTACCTACGAATATGTCTGATAGTAGTGAAAGTTATGAAATTATGAGCACTCCACCGGAGATTTTAGAAAAAGCTCAAGCTGCCACACATAATTTGTTACCGCTAAAATCCAAAGAAATGTACGATATTACCTATAAAAAATTTATGGATTGGCGACACAAGCATAACGTTAAATCCTTTTCGGTGAATGTTTTACTTGCGCATTTTGAAGAATTATCAAAAAACTATGAAGCCATCTTCTCTATGGGCCATTTATTCGATGCTAAGAACTACACTAAACATTAATAATAACATTAACATAGCAGATTATACAAAACTAATCGCCCTACTGAAGCGGAAATCGGATGGATTTAGAAGTAAAAAATCGAAAATTTTTTCTACAGAACAAATTAATAAGTTTCTGAAAGATGCCCCAGACGATAAACATTTGTTGTCAAAGGTAAATAATTAAAATGTTGTATAGTTATCATCACATAAAAATGGAGTTTTTGTTTTTTTTTTCAGGTTATCCTCATTATTGGATTAAGCGGGGCTTGCCGTAAACAAGAACTTAGAAATATAAAAATGGAACACATTCAGGACACGGGAAAATCCTTCATAATTGATATTCCAGATTCTAAAACTAAAACGAGACGTTCATTTGTAGTACCAGAAACGTTTTATATCACATGTCAAAAATACATGAATTTGCGTCCTGCTGAAATGGAACTTCCTTTATTTATTAATTACAGAAATGGAAAATGCATGAAACAGGTTGTGGGGATAAACACAATCGGTAGTACACCACGTAAAATTGCTGAATATCTTGAACTGCCGGAACCAAAGCAATATACTGGCCATTGTTTTAGGAGATCATCAGCCACTATGTTAGTTGATGCAGGAGGTGATATGCAATCATTAAAGCGACTTGGTGGCTGGCAATCTTCTACAGTGGCGGAAGGCTATGTGAATCAATCTCTTAAAAATAAAAATGACAGCGCATTACGAATATCGGAGGCGATTACCAATTATCAATCTTCGTCTTCTGATATACCGTGCAGTACTATAATTATAAATAACCGTTCATCGCCATTAAGAAATAAGGCACAATTCGATTTACAATAATTGTTCAGTTGTTATTAACAACTATTATAATAAAGTTTAAATAATTGCGACGTCTTTTATTTAATAGAAGAAAATTAGTGGGCGTAGAAAGAGTATAGTACGTTACACGAGTTGTAAGCCCATTACGCACTCGTGAAATTTACGCACTCGCCGCTGCGCGGCTTCGTGGGTACACTTTTTCATTTCGTGCGTAATGGGTTACTTACAACTCTTGTTACGTAATATACTATTACATTATTCCGTGCGGAGTTTTGAATCGGCCAAAATAACAGTTGAACCATATAAAAAAAACTAACTTTAAGGAAGGTTAAGAATATCTATTTTCAATATAAGTAAACGAATATTCTCTGATTACGCACGTGATCATTAAAATATACTATTTCTTGCTGTGACTTAACAATAATACATATATGTATATACAGGGCAATCCAAATTAAGTGTTCACCATTGGTAACTTTGTTATTATTAAAGATACAAGATTGTTTAAATTAGCAAACTAGTAGTACTTTTAACGCTCTTTAAGATGGAAGAATTTAAAAGAACAAATGAGCAGCGCGTTTTCGAGTTTTCCCGAAAAAAATCTTTTTTTCAATTGGAAACCCCTGTATATTATATCATTTTCTGTTAGAAATTCAATTTTTAAACAAAAAATCTTATAAGAACTTTTTTACTGGGATTAAAAACACTTGAGTTATAATGTATAAACAAAAACAGCTAAATAATTTTTATAAACTTTATTTTATACATAAACATATCATTAAAAGAAAATAAAAATCACTGATTTTTTCATAGAAGATGTTTAAAAATACCACCTTGTTGTTCAATACATTTTTGAACACGTTTCTGAACTTGTCGAACTGCTTTTAGTATGGTCCTACCATCTATTTGGTTTATCTTTTCACTAACTGCAATTTTTAGGGCGTTTACGTTTTCGTACCTTTGCTTATAAATCTCTGTCTTTAAATAACCCCATAAAAAAAATCAAGCGGTGTTAAATCTGGCGATCGGGGAGGCCACTGAATAGGACCATTTGTTCCTATCCATGAATTGCTAAAAATTGTATTTAAAATTTGATGAGTACCTCTGTAGTTGTGCGCAGGTGCGCCATCCTGCTGAAAATGCAGATTCTGTCTACTTATGAGATCAATATCGTCTAGGAAATTATTCAAAATTTCAGTCAAAAATTCTATGTACCTTTCACCAGTTAGAGTGCCCTCATAAAAGAAAGGACCAACAATCCTTGAACCAATTAAGCCGCACCAAACATTAAAACTGTAACGGACTTGCGGGCGTCTTGGATGTACTAAAAGAAGATTTTCCTTTGACCAGTAATGATGATTTTTTGTATTGTACATTCCAGAATTTGAGAAATTTGATTCATCGGTCCATAAAATATAACGAATGTTGTTTACATTTTGGCGACAAAAGTTAAGATACCAGTGGCAAAAAAACATTCTTCTCTCTGGATCCCCGGCAAGAAAACTTGAACTGGTTTGCACTTATAAGGAATGAATTTGTGTTTCTTCAGAATCCTATGCACAGCACCGTGACTCAAATCAGATTCCTTGATAATATCTAGTATGGAATTCTCACGGTTGGTCTCAAAATATGCAAGAACTAGAATTTCCGTGGCCTCGCTTATTATAAAAGTCCTTCTTGTTCTTGTTTTGGCAAAAACACTCTCATTGCCTCTAAATTTTCGGTACAGTCTCAGAAAAAATTGCTCATTTGGTTGTGTTCGGAGTGGATATAATTCAGCGTAGTGTTCTTTTGCCCTCCTAGAGGATTTTCTGCACACTAAATAAGATTCTAACATATCACACTTTCCTGCATGGGTAAAAATCATTTTTTTGTCAAATTAATAACTAGTAAAATGAAATTTATGAGTGAAAGACTAATAAAACTGTACTAATATTTGACGTTTACTAGAAAGAATTAACGTCGTTATCATAGAAACATAGAAATGCACTTGACTTAGCTGTTTTTGTTTATTCACTATAACTCAAGTATTTTTAATCCCATTAAAAAATTTCTTGTAAGATTTTTTGTTTAGAAATTGAATTTCTAACAGAAAATGATATAATATACAGGGATTTCCATTTGAAAAAAACATATTTTTCGGGAAAACTCGAAAACGCGCTGCTCTTTTTTTTTTAATTCTTCCATCTTAAAGAGCGTTAACAGTACTACTAGTTTGCTAATTTAAACAATCTTGTATCTTTAATAATAACAAAGTTACCAATGGTGAACACTTAATTTGGATTGCCCTGTATATTACGTACGTCTTTATTATAATTGCATTTATATACAAAAGCGTGCAAAATTCCTAACTTCACATTTGGAAGTAGGAATTTTACACGTTTACGTATATAAATTTAAATAAACGTTTGTTTATAACTCTAATGTCAAGTAACTACATTTATTTATCGTTATGCCCTGTGAATTGGTTTTTATGAGCTTTACGTAGATTCGACGTTACTACTGCACGTCTTCGGCGATTCAACTATAGTCCTACGGTATTATAGTCTCTTCTGAAACATAAGAAGAGATGCCTTCTTATGTTTCAGACGAGATAAGCAGCTCAAATTTTTGTTTGTTTGATTTGAGTTACTATAGGCTCTTTTATTTATTTTCGTGTAACATCATTACATGAAAACAATTTATTGTACGTTTTGGATTTTCTGTTAGGCAATCTAATAAATATTATTATTATACCAAGGTCCTTTTGCTCCATATTCACAATTAACTAGAAACTTCTTTGCGTTGGAATAGTGTGAAACAATATCTACTTAAAGTTTTGATTATAATTTTGTTGGAGTTATTGAATGCCGAAATTCTAGCGCCCTGTATCGAAAAGTCACGGAACCGATAAAAACTGAAATTTGAATCATTTGACGTAATTTATATTCTGTCTTAATTTTTGCTGATTATTTTAATGCAGCCACAGCAACTTTAAAGTTAAAGTTGACATTGGTCTATTGGTTATTTTATACAGATATAGGAAGCCTTGAAAAACTTTTATAACAAACAGACATGATAAATATTCAGTATTTTTCCTACCAATTAATATGGATATAAAAATTCCTGTCAAATACCAGGGAACTTCATTCGTGGCATTTGCCAAAAGAATATTTTAAAGCTGAGGAACCTATTTGAATTTTTTTATCCGAATCGATCACGCAATCATAAAGTTTTAAAAAAACACATCACGTCTTCTCTGTAAGGGATATAAGGGAATTGTCTCAGTTTCGTCTTGCGGCATGTCTCGAGGCTCACTGGGTTCCCTCACTGATTTATACAACCGCATTTCGTATACACTACGGTTTAGAAACAGGGTCGAAACAAAAGAAAAGGGAAAGAACGCACGAAACGTGTTTAACAACTCCTGATGACCCTCAAGAAAAGCAGGGGAAAAATTGGAAGCTGTAATGGAAGTTTCGGCAGAGCGTCAGGCAATTATATTGAATGATATGCCCTTAAGCAAAAATAAGTGGGCGAAAAAGGCAAAACGATGTCTGTCTGCTGTTATATTTACATCATCGTGTTTATAAAAATAAAAAGCAAGCCTTTAGAGAGTTTCCGTCGAAATTTAATTTCGTTATTAAAACTAATTGAAAGCATGTTTTTGATAGGGGAATAAATATGAAAATTTTCGCTTCTTTACGCGTTTGATAGGAATGTCGTATTAATAGAATAAGGTTTGAATAACCTCCGCTGTTTGTAAATGTAATGGCTGTACCAGAAGGTTTCGCAAGGTTTTTGTGTCTATGAAAAAAGAACAGGTAGGAAATTTGTTTGATCTT
This sequence comes from Melolontha melolontha, assembly GCA_935421215.2. Classification (NCBI taxonomy): domain Eukaryota; kingdom Metazoa; phylum Arthropoda; class Insecta; order Coleoptera; family Scarabaeidae; genus Melolontha; species Melolontha melolontha. The sequence goes on along the minus strand of OW285243.1, from coordinate 74,604,194 downwards.
CTGAAAATCGGTAATACCTTTGATGACTATTTACATCGATAAATACTTTTTTTAATTAGTCAAAATTATTGACACGATATACAAATTAGTACATTAAACAAAAAGAAAAATACGTATGCAAATATTTATAAAAAAATCAGAAAACATTAACCAAGAAGAGACAACAAATTTTTATTTTAAATAAGATAACTCGCCAGGCACTCCTCAATGGAATAATAATATTTTATATTAGTAGGTATCCTCTTAATTGTTTGTTTGAACATGTTATTGCACGTCTTTTCGTTTTTCAGGAAGTTTGTTATATATGTTACCGTGAAAGTCCGAAAACCGGTGATAGTCGAGATATACCGGTGAATGTCAACATTCACCAAGTTACTTGGCGTATGTCCGATATATTCATCAAATATCATTATTTCTAACTTACACCGGCGAATGTCAACATTCATCATGGACTCATGGTGTATGTTTAAAAAAAATTGTTTATAAAAAGAAAACAAAATAAAACTCTATAGGTTATTATTTATTTTAATTAAAACATGGAAGAAGTTTTCAAATGAACATAAAGAAATTGTTGAACTTAAAACAAACATAATATTAATATAACAAATAAAATGCATTTTATTTCTTGAAATGAAATTGAAAAAAACAAAGTAAATGTATGGCAACCTTATTTATTGCAACAACTTAAGCTACCATGACACTTCGAATTACACAAAAGCCTATTGTTTTTACAGCTACATTTAGCCGTGGAACACTTCTTTTTGCAGTTACAGCGTGTATAGCCTCCCTCCACTTTTGAATTAGCAGAAGCTGCTTCTCTTACCTAAATTTCTTGACCTGAAATCTCATCCATGGAAATTAACTTTTCTTTGCAAATTGCGAATTGATTACGAGTGAAAAGCTGCTTGAAGGTGCCATTTTTGTTCGCTAATTTATAAAAGTCTGTATTCTCTATCCCAACAACAATGGCTAACACATTTCGGGGATCTGTACGACTACGATCGACGTCAGGGACTTTAATTCTTACGGTATCACCAATTTGGGCCGCAGGAAACTTTTTCTTTGAGGTTCGCAATATTTTTGTTGCTTGGAGTAGTAGATTCTCTTTTGCTGCTACTCTTTTTGAATTGATTAGCTCGTGCTGCCTAGTCAGCACTTGAGATGAAGACGTAATCGGTTGCAGATCAGTCAGTGTTTGAGTTGAAGATGTGCTGGGTTGTGGATCAGTGGGCACTTCAGATGAAGATCTGTTGGTGGCAGATGAAGGTGGATTGGCTCCAATGGTATTTTGGTTATCCATATCACTTACATCTAAAACATGGCCATCAATATGGTCACTAACCAAATTTTCTTCACAAGTATTAACGTAAGCTTCTAGCTGTTCCTCGGCTTCAATGTTTGTAATTTGCTCGTTGGGGAGAGATGACGATGCTATGCCTCTTTTTGGTTTAACGCCAAACAGAGCTTCATATGGACTCTGGCGTATTCCTTCATGGTAAGTTGTGTTTTTGGCGAATTGGACAAACGACAACCCTTCTGACCATTTATTTGAATCATTATCATGCATCCACGCAGTTAACATATTCTGTATGTCTTAATTGGCTCTTTCGACTGAGCCTTGTGTTTGGCTGTGACGAGGCTTTCCGTGCACTATTTTAACATGTTTCCACATAGCGCATAGTTCAGATATGACTTGGTTACTGAACTCTCTGCCATTATCCGAATGCAATATAGCGGGAGCACCAAATATTAAAAAAATTTGAAGAAGGTGATATGCTACTTCTTCTGCTCTCTTGGTTTTTAACGCTCGTAACTGGACAAACTTGCTTAAGTGATCTTGGTAAACCATTATAAATTTGTAATCGCCATCGCTGTGTGATTGCAAGTCTATCAAATCGACTTGGCATCTAGAGTTTAATTCGGAACTCACCATTGGTTTTACAACAATACCTTTTTTAGGAGCACTGTGTTTCATTTGACATTGTTGACATAAATTTAAATAGAGCATTATAACTTCATAAGTAATATTTTTGTATTTAACTTGCAATTCTTTTAGCATTCGTGTTCTTCCTCCATGGTCTGTTCGTATGTGAGTTTCGGAAAGTATAATAAACAACTCTTCGTTTGTAACATAATACTGGATATTCGTTTCTCCTGGTTTTAATGGCACAATTAACTTTTCTTCGTCACTAACTTTTAAAATGTTAAAACGTTTTAAACGTCTGTAGTCCAAAGGGGTACTGCACTTACGTTTAGCAGAAATTACTTCAGAAACGATTTTAGAGTACCTTTCTTGAGAAAAATAAAAACAATTGTCTTCTCGTTTATTTCTTATTAGGGTAATTAACTTTTCAATAAATTGATCACTATTTACTGCAGTAGCCATCGAGCACAAATTATAATACCTGTTGATGATGTTTCACCTGCCACGGGTTGTCTATTAGATAAGTCTCTGCGAGAACTGTCTTTACCGATTGATCTTTTAGAACTGATCTATGAATTTGAATTTAAAAGAATATATAAACAGTTTACAACCCTCTGAATTTGGGAAATCCTAGAACGATTGTAATGAACTACGGTAATAAATGGAACAAAACTAAGAACTAAATATTCGTTTCTTAATAAGCCTATTGTGAATTTGAATAGATGCAATAAATTACAAATACCTGTGAAGGGTAAATTAAATATAGCAGGAAATTCCAGAATGAATGGATTGCAGTGACGTGAATAATATGAATAATAAACTTATATTATAATAAATGTCCTCTCGTTTCTGACATTGACCGAAGCTTATATGTGTTTGTCGACATACACTGGTGAAGTACCGAATTTATAATATAACTAATAATTGTTCGGTCTTTCACCTATTTATCTGGTGTCTGTCGACATTAACCGGTGTATGTCGACAACCACTACTTTCGGTCTTTCACGGTAACATATATATATTTAGCTGGAATCCATTTCTTTTGCATTTGCTTAACATATGAAAAGGTTTAACCAAATGGTCGTCCAGTCTTGTGTTGTAATTGTGTATATTTCCGTGCTTTGTATACTTATTTTGAAGTGCGTGAATGTAAAGCAGCGCACAGTAGATATACACAGACATAACATTATACAGGATGATTTATGAGGTCACTGACAAATTCTATCATATGAAAGCGCATGTAATTTTAACAAGTAAGCAATATTTGGACGTATGTCCGATTTCAATTATTTAAAGAAATAATAGACATTAAAGGTTTGATTGTAATTATTTAAATGTTCATTCATGGCTATTGTTATGATTTCTTAATAGCAAAACAAATCATAAATACAAATGTCAGTCTGTATCAGCCTAATGTCAGCATTCTCTCGTTTTGTACAGTTATAACTTAAAATGTACGGTTACAGCACTGAAGAGAAAAAATATCAAGAAAGATTTCCACTTCGTCATCTACCACATCACTCAATTTTCGGACAATCTTTCCGAAGATTGCGAGAAACAGGTAATCCTGCTCTAGCAAAAGCTATTCGACCATATGTAGTTAATGGAATAAACTGTTATTGATGCTGTAATTGACAATCCTTCAATTAGTACTCGGAGGATAGCACACAATCTGAATGTAAGTCAAAATTTTGTATGGCGTAATTTGCACCGTGAAGTCCTTCATCCTTACCATCGACAAAATGTTCAAGCCTTACAAATTGAATATGCTAAGCGACGGCTAGCATTCTGTAATTGGCTATTGCAGCAAAATGCTCTAAATAATGACTTCACTTCAAATATTCTGTGTACCGATGAAGCGTGCTTTAGACGAGAAGGAATTAACAATTACCATAACGATTATATCTAGGCATTACAAAATCCACATGCGATTAGACCACGTAATTGTCAACAAAGACTCAAAATCAACATATGGATGGAATTTTCAAAGATAACTTATTACCTGTGCATGTGCTGGAAGAACGTTTGAACGCAGATACTTACAGAATTTTGCAAACATTTTCGAATTACTTGAAGGTACACCTCTTAACGTTATTGCAACTACCGTAAACGTACCAGTTGCTGACAGTGGCCCGGTAGCTGACATTAATTTCAATTAAATGAAGAAAATAAGGTCTGATATTGTGTGAGGTTAGATTTTTTTAAACTAGGAAAATCTTTAAACTTTGGTAGTGCTTTTGGCACCGCTGATTTCACTCTCAGACGAAAGTTGTAATGGCGGGATACCGTAAAATGTCTTCTTGTGATTTGTGCATTGTTCTGAATCCTTACTAGGTAAGCTAAGAAAGTGTATGTTTTTATTAGTCACTACACGTAAAAATTTTAACTCTTTGGATATATTGTCGTTTTTATACAGTGTGTATAAGCCAAATGGAATAAATTCATTATTTCGGTTACTGTACATATTTATAAAAAATCCCGAAACATGTCATATTTAATTTATATAACATTCTTCAACGTGAAAATGCGATCCCTACCTTCAACCCCCTTCGAATGACAGGTACAACTCCCATTTTTTTAAATGGGAAGTATAGACTTGTGATATATCGTTGTAAAGGTCTCTTTATTCTCTATTCAAAAATGTTATAATTTTCATGTTTGTTGCAACAATTAAGATAGAATAAAATAAAATCACGTTGTTATCGAAATTCGCTCAATATACTCAAAAAATAAAATTTAATGCAAAATGTAAAGAAAAATTTAAAACGCCAAAAAAAAATATGAATGTCAATGAAGTAGATGTTCAAAATGTTCACCATGAACGTCTTGGCAACATCCTAATCTTAAATAAAACTGTCTTCTAACATTATTTAACATATCAGGCGTGATCGACCTAATCGCAAGCGTTATTCGTTCTCTTAAGTCATTTAAATCCAAAGGTTTTAGTTTTGTACATAATGCTCTTCAAATATCCCCATAAAAAAAATCAAGTAAGGTCAGATCAGGTGATCGCGCTGGCCATTCTATCGATCCTCGCCTTCCTATCCACCGATTGGGAAATATTGCATCGAGGTACTGCCGGACATTGCGTTGGTAATGTGGTGGTGCTCCATCCTGCTGAAACCATATCGTATTCATTGGAACTTGAGGGTTTACTGGATCAGGATATAAATTTGCCAAAGTTGGAATGACATCATTTTGAAGTAGTGCCAAATAACGATCGCCATTCAAATTGCCCTCAATGAAAAAGGGACCAATGATATGGTTTCCAACAATACCTGCCCAAACATTAACTTTTACTGGGTATTGTGTGTGTTCTTCCCTCATCCAGTGAGGATTTTCCGTAGACCAGTAGCGGCAATTTTGCCGATTAGCATGACCGCTAAGAGAAAAAGTGCACTCATCAGAAAACATAACGTCTTCTAAATTGATAATATTGTTATCCAGCATGTCCATCATTCGCTCACAAAAATAAGTTCTTCTATCAAAATCGTCTTGCATAAGCTCCTGAGTAGATATCATTTTATAGGGATCCATTTTATTTTCTTTTAATATGTTTACTATCGATGTATGGCTAACATTTAATGTAGTGGATGCATGTCTACTCGATGTATGTGGGTTTTCCATAAACTCAAGCATCACATCTACTTTGATTTCATCACTCAGTGCATTGGCAGCTGGTTTTTTTATCTGCCTTACATGACCAAACTCTCAAAACTGCTTCTCTATCTTACTTATTGTTCCTTGAGCTATAGGCGGTAAATCAGGAAATTTCTCATGAAATAGGCGGGTTACTTCTTGTTGTGTTCGAGTTCTATCTCCGTAACCAATCATTTGTATGACTGTTATTTTATGCATTTCCGTTAATCTAACCATTTCCCAGAATTGTATTTTACGAAATTCAAACTAAAATTATCAAACTGTCAATTTAAATGACAACTTTTAAATACAAAACAATTTACTAAGGCGTTTTAAACAACTAATGTTGCCACGGAAACTTTTTAAAGTATTTTTAATGGATACCATCTAAAAAGCACATTGGTATGGTTTTTACTCACTTTCTTATTATGAAGACCTAAACGGGAAGTAAGTAATGCAATGATGCCTTTGATGTATGTATTAAATCTTTATAAACGCAAATGAGCATCTACTTCATTGACATTCATATTTTTTTCTGGCGTTTTAAATTTTTCTTTACATTTTGCATTAAATTTTATTTTTTGAGTATATTGTAGCGAATTTCGATAACAACATGATTTTATTTTATTCTATCTTCATTGTTGCAACAAACATGAAAATTATAACATTTTTGAATAGAGAATAAAGAGACCTTTACAACGATATATCACAAGCCTATACTTCCCATTTAAAAAAATGGGGGTTGTACCTGTCATTCGAAGGGGGTTGAAGGTAGGGATCGCATTTTCACGTTGAAGAATGTTAATTTATAAATTAAATATGACATGTTTCGGGATTTTTTATAAATATGTACAGTAACCGAAATAATGAATTTATTCCATTTGGCTTATACACACGGTATATTTAAACTAGCTTAAATAATGACTATAAAACACTATTTAACCTCCAAAATTTTTCTCTTTAGTAATAAAGTCGCATGTCAGGCTTGGGTACATTAAAATCGGTATGTCTCCTGAAGCTGATAGCTACATCTCAGGCTCTAGGACTTGCTATTAAAAACATACTCACATTTAATATAGAACTCTGTGAGGTTGATTAGTGATTTTAACAAAATTAACATCATTTTTCCCATAAAATTCAAGGGACCAGAGCTTGACATGCGTTTTAAGCTTACACAGTTGTCTTTATGCATTTTTGATATTCCATCAGCTACTGAGACATCAGCTTTAGGTGCAAATAGTATAGGATGTATTTAAATGGCACATTGTTCATAAGAAAATTTTATTGCTAGCCCTTGTTAACACTTAATTTTTTTGCTAGAATGGAAAACAAAAAGATTTTGAAATATTCGGAGGCGGATATGCAGCAAGCTTTGGCAGCAGTTAGCAGTGGAATGGCGGTATCAACTGCTTCTAGAACATATAAAGTACCTAGGACAACGTTGCTATATAAACATACGGGGAAATTCCCCGTAAAAAGAAAAATGGGCCCTGACACGGTACTGTCTGAAGAAGAAGAAACGGCGTTGGTGCGATGGATGCTTTATATAGTAAAGGCTGGATTTCCTGCCACAAAGAATCAGTTATTAGATAGAGTTCAACTGCTGCTCAAAGAAACAAAAAAAGCGAATCCTTTTGTAAATAATAGGCCCGGGAGGCACTGGTTCGAAAACTTCCATAAAAGACATCCTGAGCTATCTATGAGACAACCAACAAATATTTGTGGTTCAAGGGGTGTCCTAACTGAGGGTCAAATAAGAAATTGGTTCAAAGAAGTTGAGGACTTTTTGAAATCTAACGGAAACCTTGATGTCATTAAAAATGGGAATCGAATTTTTAATATGGACGAGACGGCATTTTTTTTGTGCCCCAAGGGAGATAAAGTGATTGTGAAAAAAGGACAAAAGTGCATTTACAGTTTTAATCAAAACGACGAAAAAGAATGCGTAACAGTTTTTCTTGGTGGGAATGCTGTAGGTTTGCAAACACCACCAATGGTAATTTTTTCATACGAAAGAATTCCGGCAGCGGTTTCTTTGTTACTGCCAGCAAATTTGAGTGTAGGAAAAAGTGAGAATGGCTGGATGGTCAGTGCCAACTTTTATGAATATATGGTGAACATTTTTTACCCATGGGTACTCAGCCAAAATATCGAATTTCCTATAATTGTCTTTATTGATGGGCATAAATCTCATTTTACCATGCCACTAAGTGACTTCTGTAATGAGCATGGGATCATTTTAATAGCTCTTTTTCCAAATGCAACTCATATTCTCCAACCAATGGATGTATCTATATTTAGACCTCTCAAATCTTCTTGGAAGAAATCTGTATTGGAATTTAGAGTTGAAAACAACGGCAGGAAATTGAAGAGAGAAAATTTTGCTTCTCTTCTTCAAAAAACCTTAGATAGAACTTTAACAAGTAACATGTTCGTTAATGGTTTCAGAAAATGTGGTATATATCCCTTTGATGCAGACTCTGTCGATTACTCAAGACTCTTAAGAAATGTTGAACCAAAAGAAGAGACTGGAAATACAGAGACAATAAAATGTATAAATTTCATAGAGAAGAAACTTGGGCATAAATTACAACTATTTCAAAACTGTAAAGGTGGAATGTGGAACGGCAACATTGAGGATAAAGCGTTATATGAGTTTTGGGCAAGCTTACATGATAATATCAACTTTGGAAATTCTAGTGCTGAGGCTGAAACAAATCAAACTGACCCTAATGACAACATTGAAAATCAAGACTGGATGGATTTGGACACTTTATTAAATGATAACAGTATTGTAGGGTGTCAGATAGATGGGGAAGGTCATTTGATTGTGGACATAAATAAAGGCTGTGATGAAAATGCAAATTACAAATTATCTCAACAACTACCTGGTACCAGTGGTAGCAGTACCAAGGCAGATGTTCAAACCAAAGATAAAAGTCACACTGATCTAATATATCCGAAACGATGTTCTACAAATCACGATATAAATCTTCCTGGGCATGTTTCACAAAATAAAGATTATACTTCTAACAGTGAGAGAGAACGTGTACCTGAAGAACACCATGCACTTGAATGTAGAACTCCCGAAAAAGCTCCAGAGGTCCCTGGTGAAGTAGCTACCCCTGCTGGTAACAAGAAACCGCAATTCCAAGTTGATCCCTCTGTACCATCGCCATTTAAAAGATTCTTATTTTGGCCATCCAGCGAAACGAAAAATGTAAAGAAACGAAGAAAAGAAAAAATACCGTCTGTTGCTACTTCCCAACAATGGAAGGATTATCATACGAAGAAGGAAAATGAGAAAAAGAAACTTGAAGAGCAAAAACTTGAACGAAAGCGAAAGAGAGAAGAAAAAAAGACAGTCCTTAGAAAGTGTAACGAAAAGGAAAGAATTACAACGCAAGAACGTTAGCAGTGACTCAGATTCAGATTACTCCTTTACCAATGATAATTTGCAGGATAAAAGTAAGTTAGGAGGCTTAAAGATTTATGACTATGTAATAGTAAAATATGATGACAAGTATTACCCTGGTATAGTAGAAAAAATCGATAAAGGTGAAGTATTTGTAAGTGCAATGTGTTCAAGTAAGAAGCTCTGGAAATGGCCAAATCCACCGGGTAAGTTATGGTATAAAATTGAGGACAATGTTATGGCAATCATAAATAATCCAAAGACCTCGAGGGCTATATATGGTACCTGAAACAAAAAAAATACCTGTTATAAATAATATAATTTAATAAATTTATATAAAAAACATACTTAGTTTGTAACTTATTTTGTGCATGTAAACTGTATTTTGATACTTTGGCTCACCTTTCTAACTAAATTTCAAACTCTTCGTCAGCTACTGGGACAATAAATGTCCACTACTGGATCAAGACATGTCAGCTACAGGTACATTAGCACTTTTTTTATTTAAAATTCAGTAAGAAAATTACGGTAGCTTATAGCGGGCTGATAACAGATATACCATAATTTACGATATATGTAGTATTAATAAAAAAAAAACTAAGGTAAAAAACTTATGAACAAGGAAATATTAAAAGTAAAGTATCTCAGACTTGTGTTTAAGACCTCAGCTACTGGGACGTTTACGGTATGTGGTACCAACACGACGGTGCTCTACATCAGGGCGGACAAGTAGTCGTTGAGTGGTTAGACCAGCACCTTAGAAACAGGTGGATTGGTAATAATGGTCCAATTGCATGCGGCACAGACCTTCGCCGCACTCGCAAGAGTGAGTGCGGCAAAAGGCCTTATGAAACAAGTTTTTTCAACTATTTCTTCTATTCTGCATTTTTTACACTAATAAATTATTTAATTTGAAAGTTCAGAGTTTTATTTTTATATAAAGCATGCAGTTACTCACATTGATACTTGACATTTTCAAATTTAAATCATGCTATCCGCGAAGTATATTTTATTACATATTATTTATTAATTTTCGTTAACATTACTTTATATTTTATTTAAAAATATAAACATGAGTGACATAGAACCTAATATATCTTGTTGTCAATTGTATAGAATATACGTTGTTTGTGTAGAGTACGTACATATATCATATCTATCAAATGTATTTAAATTCTTAAAATTAAATTAGAGCAATGATATTTATTTCTGTGTTTGAACAACGCCAACATTGAAAAATGAAAAAAAGCGTATCAAAATGAAGGTAATTTCGATACTGTTTTGGGTGTCATAATGAGTTTATTTCGAACGCAAAATAAAAAACGCTTAGTACGAAACTGTTCAGATTTATCGCGAAGGTATAGTAAAATCTGGATCGGCCATGCCTGTATTGGCAACACTGAGCAGTACAGCAGTACAGAGCAAAATAAAGCCAATGAAGAATTAGGTTATGTTTTTAGAAAAGAAAGTGCAAAATCTTAGGTCTGAACAAAGGAACTATTTTATTTTAACGATTAATTAAGACAAGTGAAAAACAACAACGGTGAAATCTAATTTCATAGCAAGTTTTCGAAGTGCCCTCCTTGTCTTTCAAGATAATAAGCACGGCGATCCTGAAAGTAATTCGAATAAATTCTGGGTTTATTCCATCATATGCAGTACGTATGCGGTCTTTCAGTTCGTTCAAGTTACGTATTTGCACGTTATTATAAATTTTACTTTCCAGGTAGCCCCAAAGGAAGTAATCATAGAGACAAATTGGCTGATCTTGGGGGAAATGGTATGGGATATAAACTGGGAATTCTGAGCGTTGAAATTTTATTTAAAATTTCTTCGTTTTCGTTTAGCATCGTATTAAACATTATTTTAGAAAAATCAGTTCGTTTTATTTTATCTTCTTCGAAAAGCTCTTGATGGCTTGATATCTTGTATGGTTTATATTTGAATTCTTTCAGGGTTTTGTACACCGAACTTCATGTGTTCTGTTTACACGTGATTGGATTTATTATTTTTTGTGGGAATTTATACAACAACCATCTTCTTTGTATTTTTTAAAAATATCTAAAATTGTTTTCGCACAGGCTTGTCAGGGTAATTAACGGATTCTGACCGTCCTCAAACTATTATTCTTCTGGTACCACATTATCATTGCTACCTCTTCATCTTTGCTGTACTTACTGATGATTTAAATAAATTATCTACTTTTCAGTAAAATGTATTTAATTTAAGATTCATGCATGAATAAAAATTCAGAAATATATAATAGTTATAAGATGAGAATGGGAAGTATGAAACGGTGTTTTAAAGTTTCTGAGCTATAAGGCTAGTGGATAATATCCTCCTAGAAATATCGGCCACAACAGTCTTCTATGTGCGTTGTTAGTGTTGTTAGATACTAGACGTGAAATAAAATATGCTAGCTTTTTGTATAGTGTGATGACGCCATAATAAGATAGACTGTCCCTATTTATTTGATAGGATTTGTTTTTTGACTTTTGGTGACTTTTGGTTACCCGATTTGTACGAGTAATGTTTTGATTAGGAGTACAGCTTTTCGGATGACCAAAAATACAAATAAATATTTCGATTATATTTTCTTTAATTCGTGAACCCAACTATGATAATAGATATTTTTGTATCTAGAACGCGAAATGTTACTTATGCGTTCAAGAATGGAAAGCTCGGCAAAGTATCCACTGCAATAAAATAAGACAATTGTATTATGCACAACAACTTAATTTATATTTGAAATCGTTTGAACCGTGTTTGAATCAAGACGGTTTAGGAGCGGTGACTATTATAACGATAGCAACCTAATAAATAATAAATATTAGTTGTTTGAAAAAGTAGTTTCAAAATTATATATTGCAATTCATATTCCAAGAGTGTTTAATTCAAAATGAGCTCGGAAGGTGAAGACGAGCAGTTGCTAGGGGGAGTATCGCAAGGTGCATAAAGTTCTGTTTCACAATTAATAATTCATAAAATCATAAATAAGTTTCGAAAGAATGATAAATTATTTTGACATTTGTTTTATGTTCTAGAACGAAATAGTTATTTATGCATTTATGCATCCGAGGGAGGAATGTCGACCGATGGCAATATAATTGCTATAACGCCAGTGCTTCATACAAGATTTTATTTTTCACGAAAAAGAGGAAAATTCAAATTACATTGGAAAAGTTCCGAGATTTCTATCAACTGTCATGTCATTGACAGTCGTTACGCATCTAATATGTTGAGGCCGGTGCTTCGTTCGAGACCCTAAAAATGCATAGGAAATGAAAAAGTACATCTGTAACAGAAGGATATATAGAGAAAAGCATTTCTTCTACGAATAGAATATCCAGCATGGCATTAAATACTGTTACAGTATCAGATAAATTCTTGTTCGCTTGTCAGTAACTAGTGGAGATGTTTTCCCACCAAGAACTTTCACAAACTTGGAAAGCTTCGGATCACATAATTTTTCAGGACATTTCGAAAATTGTATTTTTAATTTTGCTAAATGTTAAAAATTTGATTCTATTTGAAAATAAACAACTATTAAGTTTTACGTATTGTAAATGACAGTTATTGACACTTTGAAGTTTTCAAGTTGTCAATGTTTAGATACTCCTAATATTATTAAAGAATGCTAAAATTTTGCTTCTTTCTTTAGACTTTCTTAAAAATCATAATTATTAGATTTGTAAAATGTATGTCCTTTCTTCTCGGGACTTATTTATACTCACACAACATTAAAAACTGAATAAATTACCGGGCGTTATGGGACATATCGCCCGAATATTACGCCCACGGGCGATATGACCGTGTTTATGGTAACCGTATCCAAGGTGAAATGAACAAATAAAACTTAAGTGAAAAATAAAAGACTTTGGCGTATTTCGCAGCTAGGTGACAAAAAAGACACACTTTGTCAACTAAAAATTTAACGAAAATGTCAACTTTTCATGAGAGCTTCCGAAAATTGTTATTTACGATACAAGTGTTAAAAGTGCGATTTTATTTCACGAGTATAAGTTTGCGACACGAGCGTTAGCGAGTGTCGCAATTTACGAGTGAAATAAAATAGCATTTTTAACACGTGTATCGTACAATATTTTTTCTACAAACACAATTTTTATTATAAAATATAATGAAACTCCACTGACCAAATTTGACAGCTCATGAATACGTTTTGACACAACTGGACGCAACCGTTAAATTACGTTAAATTAAGTTGTCACAATTCATACAAAAGATGAGTTCGTATTTTAATAAAGAAAATGAAGTAATAGCGAGAATAATAATTCTGAAAGTACTGCAACACAGGAAATAAATATCTCGAATTACACAAACTGTACATTTAATATTAATTATCCAAGAAATATGTAATTTTCATTTAGTAATAAAAATCACTTTAATATATGTTGTCATTTTTGACAAACTGTCATGTCAATTTACTTTTAACACTAGTGCTAAAAGTACTACTTTTAACACGCTACGCTATAAAATCGCATTTTTAATTAAAGTTAGCCGTGTCAAAATGTCAACTTTTAACGGTGTTTGTAGAAAAAATATATTTATGTTAATTTTATTTCTGATTTCTTATTTATGTATATTTACTTTTTCTGTAGCTATATTTGGTTGAACTACTATACACTTAATAAAGTATTATTATTATTTTATTATAACTTTGTATTACTAAGTACTAATTTAGATCTGTTTAGGTGATTCATAGCTCCAACATATTAAGTTTGCATTACCTACTCTGGTTTATTTCCACTGCTATTTGTTGTGCTTCCTCCAAAGTAAACAAACTCATCGACTCCTTCAAACGCCTCTTTCTCTAGATGTGTGCCCAGTTCTACAATTTCTTCCTTTAATATTACTTTTCAAAATTACATTTATATGTTTCTTGCTTATATACTAGTTCATTAATTCAAGTGGAAAGTATAATTATATTATCTTTTCGTAATCATGTAAAATCCGTTATTTAAAAAATGCATTCCCTATTTTGAAATCAGTAAAAATGCATGTTATTGCTTAATTAAAAATACATACTTTGAAAGTTTTAATTAGAGATCAAATATTCCAATACATGCAGATGTAAAAATATTGTATTCCAAAAACAACAAATTAAAATCGGAATTTCTTTCATTTCAACGAAATATATTGAACGATTTTTGGACATTGCAATTTCCTACGAATATTACAGAATTTTTTATGATATGTATTACCGTTTTTAATGTGAGGTGTTTTTTTGTGGATAGTAATATGTAAATATATAGATATTATTTAAAATTCTATGGTAAAATTCTCAAAAACTGCGTTACCTATTTTACAAAAATATTTATAATCGACGACCTGTGTAATTTTTATATTCGTTCACGGTGAATGAATTGTTTCATCATTACTTTGTAATGAATTTCCAACGGTATTAACATATATTTTGAAATAACTCCATATTTCAAAGATTCATATTGCTGTGTACTTCGTGTTCGGTATAATTTTAATATAATTTGCTTTCGTTCTATTTTCTTTGCTAGACTAGCATAATCGTATATCTAGACTCTTTTAAAAATCGCTTATGGATCTCGGCGGCAAATTTGATTCTGTTTATATTAGAGCTAACGTCCAAATACTAAATAATTCAAGATAAGATTTCTATATTAAAATTTTGACTTACTTAATCTCATTTCATGAACAATCTATCTTGCATTAATTTTAATAAACATTTAGACGTCAACTTAACTATTGGTTGTATTTGTATTCTATTAATGATAAAGTCAATAAATTAGAAGATGTAACTAACAAGCTGTGTCTTTATCAAACTTTATATGCAGTTTTCTTGGCTAATTATTTTAATTAAATTAATATTCTCGAAGTCGTCATATAATCCGTTAACTGAATTATCTCAAACTAACACTTTCTTGGTCGAGGGGATATATTGACCATCCAGGATTGATCAATCATTACTACCGTATATACTGATTATTGAATAAAATATTTTGTATGCAGACCTATACTTGAGCTTAAAGATAATTACACAGATAAAAACACAGTTTGATTTTCTTATACACCAATACGTGCAGTTTATGTCTTTTGGCATGCTGATTGATTCTGAATCTGATGTAAAATTTGCTTCATCACGTCAGGATTTTGAGATATTTTCTTTAACAGTTTTTAAAAAAAAACGCATTAAATTTTACAAAACTTTTAAGTTACTTTTATATAAGAAAAATACTACTAAAAATGTTGTTCTATACATGCATGCTTTGTTTTTTTGCTGTGGAACCAATAAAATTAAGAAGTGGTAAATATCTGGTTATGTGGGTATATTTATTTATTTATTTAGCGTATGGCTAACATAGATTATATATCTAAAAGTTAAATTTTGAAACCAAGGCCATTGACCCAGTCCAACGCGGAGTTAGTTGCTTCAAAGAAGTCTGGCGAGGTTCTCCGCATTCGCAAGTTTGTGTATCCGTCAGTCCCCATTTATAGAATGAGTAACGAAAAATTCCGTGGCATGTTCTCATTCTATTCAATGTCTTCCACTCATGGCGAGGCAGCTCGATTCCTGGTAAGGGTACGGTAGGAACAATGCTATGGGCCATTTGAGAGGGTTTCAAGACTTCCCAATAGTCTCTCCATCTATCATTTGGGTTGAAATCTTCTGCTATTAGTTGTTCTGCTAGCAGTAGTTGAGGGGATCACGACTTCAGTCTCGACAGATCGACATCAAGCAAATCACTGTGTCTATATAAATAGTTATACACGACTCTTTAGATTCCATTATTTCACAATGTCGCAAACGTGTCTAAATAATCCAAACAGTTTTTGTTATGTATGTGGAGAAGCCACTGCCCACCGCCATAAGCGGAAAATTGCACCGTTAATAGAGAAGTAATATTTTCACTATTATGGCTTAACCATTGAGCAATAAAGGCAAGCCATGGGCTCCCAGAATTTATTGCGCACGCTGTGTTGTTACTCTGAGGGTCTGACCAAACGGTAAGAAAAGCGCTATGTCATTTGCAAGACTTATGAATTGGCGTGAACAAACGGATCATTCAACTGATTGCTATTTTTTCTACGCGAAAGCTTTCGGTTTTTTAACTAAAATAAATAAAATATTAGTAATGCTAGTCTGCTCTCTGCTACTCATCCAATACCTCATTCGGAAGCTTTCCCAGTATCAAGACCCACAGTTGTTTCGAGTGAAGAATATGATGTTACAGTGGAACAGTGTAATGCTAGCTAATACAGCTCCATAATCTAGATACCTAATTAATATTACTTTGTTTACATTTCAATATTTTTTTTTCCAGAACCTGACGTGCCAGAATAAATTTGTCATTATTACTGTTGTTAGAAGTATAAAAGAAACGAAAATTGTACATAGCTTCTAAAGAATTAATTTGTTGACCAGTGTTATTGGTGAAGCTCGGACTTTTACGGAAAAGAAATGCTTTAAATATGCGCGTAAATATGTCACGTTCTTCCCAAAAATATGTTAAATATATGTTTCATTTTTACCATTTATGCATTTTTTTGCACTTTATTTTTGATATGTTTCGTTTATTGCAAATCAAGGAAAAAGTAGTAAAATAACAAAAGGTAGTCCAAATTACATTTATATTTAAAAAATAACTATTATTGCATAATATATGATAAGAAATTACATAATAATATGATAAAAGATTACAATTAATAGCTATATATATATAATTCTAGTGAAAAATATATAAAGAAGAGGAGACCAAGAACTAGAAATCCAACGTAGACAACAGTTACAAG
Organism: Melolontha melolontha; assembly: GCA_935421215.2. NCBI lineage: Eukaryota > Metazoa > Arthropoda > Insecta > Coleoptera > Scarabaeidae > Melolontha > Melolontha melolontha. The sequence continues at coordinate 74,587,431 of OW285243.1, read as the reverse complement.
AACTAAGCCTTTCGTTATTCATCTGTAAATAGCAAGAAATAATAGGGAGATTAAATATGTATAATAATGAATTAATGTAACTAGGATTACACATATTATGTTATTAAGTAACATCCATAGAATTATATGTATATTTATTAATAGCTAAGCACTTTCGCAATGAGATCTACTTAACTTATTATTGTACCAATTAATAATTAAGTGTTTTTCTAGATTTTCGAATTAAAATTTTGTCTTCTATCGCTTAAAATATTTTTGTATGTTGAAAACGTTCTTCCAACTTCAACTGAAGTGATAGGTGCATATTTTAATGACGCCATATGTTCGGAGTCTAAATGTAAATTGTTATCTTTAACAGTCGAACTGAATGAGTGATAAGATATTTGATATTTCTGTTAACTTTTGAAAACCATCATTCTTTGTTGTAACACCATAAAATTTATCTAGTATAACTTTACCGTTCGACCCGGAACATTTTTCAATAAATTTTCAAAATGTTCTACAATAGAAATTGACTCTAATAAAGATATTTGTTCAATCTCTAATTTTTTAATTAATCCACCTAAAAAGCTATAATGGGCTTTAATATCAAGTCAACTGATCGATTTCGAATAAACTTTCGGATTTTATAATTGATTCAGTTGAGTAAGAAAAATCTAATACAGTGCTTTTATATGATTTCAAGTCTCATCTGATTGATTATATTATAAACTAATGAATGGATCAAAAAGTGTGCGATTTTATGTTGAAAATTTACAAAATATTCACTTTATGCGAACAAACTAAAAATATGAACTAAAGTTTAATTTTATGCAAAATACGTAATTTTTTTATACCGTTAATCGTGTTATTTTAGTGTAGAATGAATATATCCACAATATTGGGGTCATATTCCTAATAATAAAAAATATATTTTTTTTCATAAAATCCGAACTCTAGTTATTGGTTTATAAAAAAAATGTTAATCTCTGAATACCTTGTGGATATATACAATACACCAGATATCTCCACACTATAAAAATTTCAAATAAAATTACTTCCCCAAATTGAATTATGGAAATGAAATAAATAAATGTGAATCCTCTCTGGGATACCTTGTGGATGTAGATTCTTTGCGGTATGTCCAGATAGCAGATTTTTCAAAAAGTTTTGATTATATAATTTAATATTGCGAAGCATTTTGGCATCTATATACTGGTTTAAGAAAATTTTTAATTTTTTCACTACAAAAAATTTTCAAATTTGAATGTTTTACTAATCTTGATTTATGGTTTGTTCCAAGTTCTTTTTGGTAACTTTCCCGAATTTTAATTATAATAATAAAAAAACCTTTAAACAAATAGAATAAAATAATTTTATTTAAATTAAATTGTTCAAATGTATTCATGAATTAATTCAATTTTTTTTTAATGAATGGTAACTTTTTTCGTCACTGTAATAATTTCGTACTGTATATAGTCGTAATTATTAATCGCCTAAATTATTTGAGGAGACGTGTATGTCTAATTAGTTTTAAACGAAGATTAGAAGTCTATTGTTTGCTTTAGGTTCCCGCTTATATACTCGTCATATCCATTTCGTGATCCGATCTTGTCCGAATTAATCTTTTTTACTTATTGGTTCTCGAACTTCTTGCAATTTTGTTCTTACGCCGTTTTTAATTTGAAATTTTTAACGTTTACAAATCATGTGGAAATATTTATTAACATTTATGATTTCAGAAAATTCAAAATTGATGTAAAAGCGAATTAATTTTTGATGTTTTACAGTTTTATATTAATTTTTACTTTAAATAAGGATGTAGAAGATTCCTGATTGATGAAAATTTGATTTACACATATTTCAAAATTTTAAATTGTTGGCATTTACGTCAAAATCGAGTATCTGAGTTTTCAAGTGCCACAAACGTACATATATGCATAAGAGATTTTATTTATTTTTCGCATTAAGGTCTGTTTTAATTGAATATTTATTTATTTAAGAAACTTTAACTCTTACATGTTTCAACACTTATGGCATTTTTCAAAGAATTTTTTTTTAATATAAACTTTAAATTATAAATAATTATAATAAGTGACAGGATACTCGTATTATATTTTGTACTGTCATATGTTATATGTCACATTGTTATGGTTTTTTATATAATGATTTAAAATTACATTACGATCTTTTCTTATAGAAATTCATGTTCCACATATTGTTAATTCTTTAATATCTACCCATAAAATTTGCAAGAAAAATATGAGAACAACCTTCCACACAACATACACACACATAAAATTTTGTAAAATATGAAACAAACATGTAAATAATTTACATATCTGTAACTATGCACATGGACAATACACCTCGTATTTTCAGCATTTACTTCTGCTTAATACATATGTTTCTGCCATCTAGGCGTCCTCAGTTAAGCTAGTGAAGCAATGTATACAAATTAATACAAACCTGTTATAAACAACTGGTGTGTATCTGTATTTAAATTTACTGAAATAGCCCGCATAGATCAAGCAAGTTCCGTCATATAAGAAGACAACTATTTAATAATTGACATCTTACGGGCGAAAGAGACTTTGTCTGGAGAGCTACCTATCGTTCGAACAGCTAAGCTGCTACGGGAAACGATAAAATACGTATGTAGATGTAGTCCACACAAAGTCTCTTTCGCCCGTAAGATGTCAATTATTAAATAGTTGTCTTCTTATAGGACGGAACTAGCTTGATCTATGCGGGCTATTTCAGTAAATTTAAATACAGATACACACCAGTTGTTTATAACAGGTTTGTATTAATTTGTATACATTGTTTCACTAGCTTAACTGAGGACGCCTAGATGGCAGAAACATATGTATTAAGCAGAAGTAAATGCTGAAAATACGAGGTGTATTGTCCATGTCCATAGTTACAGATATGTAAATTATTTACTTATTTGTTTCATATTGTACAAACGCTTTATACGTGCTTAACGTATTGTCATACTTAAACAAAACCTTTTTGTACATAAAATTTTATCAAACTCGATTATATAGTTTGTGAGTCTATAGAGAACAAATGAAATGACTTTGATTTTTAAATATATAGATTTGGAAAATGCGAAATTAGTGCTTATAATTTATATTATGTTAATGTTTCCAAACGTCTTGATATAAATTGTGTTGACTAAGAACCATTTTTTAAGGCATCGACTCTGGAACATCTTGATATAACTTTAATATTTAGTACATATAACTTTTCTAATTTTATTACTTCCGATATATCTCATTGAAAGTTCTCTACTCTTCATAATTTTATAAGCATCTTGAATTTATATTAGTTTATGATATTAATTATAGAGGGAAATTATTCGATATTGCCTTTTCTATTCACTGAAACTAACGCATATTTCGAATAGTTTGATAAAGCTTACTGTAAATTTGCGCCTTGACCCACCGCTCATAGAGCGTAACTTCCGTATAAGGTGTCTTTATTTTAGTTGGTGGCAGTTATATTAAAACTTAGGTGTGTTTTCTGAGTAGGGGAGATCCTTGTACTTTGGGACAAAAAAAAGTTCTTTGTGATAATATTTACAGCGTATAATTTTTATTGATTATTAATATAGAATACAAAAGATAATCTTGTTTTTATGTGAAGGAACCAATAAAACTGTTAATAAAATTAAATACATAAGAACAAAAAAAATTTTTTTGTAATAACCTTTGTGTCCTAAAGTACAAGAAGCCTTGTAATGTACTTTGGGACATAGATGTTTGTACCTTGGGACGGTTTCACAAATTCTATTCTACATTATAAGCTGATATGTCTATTTCAAATTTAAGCTCCTCATTTTGTCTCGCAGTACCTGCTTGTGGTTTGCCAAGTGTAATTATGGCATCGCTCTTTGGCAATTCGTACTCTATATTGTCGCCAATCGCAAATTTATGTGTTAATTTATTTTTTTTTATAATATTTTACATTAAAAGTATCGTCATCAATGCCTGTGATTATAGCAACGTAATATTTTCTTATTCTTTTGGTTTCTAATTTTGCTAAAATATAGTCGCCAATCTTAAGTTGTTCGGTCTCATTATTTGTTCCTATCTCTGCTTCTCCAAATTCAATGTCTTCTGGAGAATCATCTGTATCTTCCAGCAATTCGTCTTCTGAACTACTCTCAGAACTGCTGTATTTTAAAATTTTCTTAACCTTCTTTTTCTTAATAGCTAATTCTTTCATCTTTGTCTTATTTTTCATTTGTGCCTGCATTTCAACTTCATTTTTTTCTGGAGTGTCAGTAACAATTCGGCATCTTCCTGGTTTCCTACCCCTTCCTTTACCTTCCTTCCTTGGTTGAGCCTTTGGATATGGTCGTACTTGCTCTGGTGTGTGATGTTCCCTTGATAGTCCAGGTTGAGGCTGCTCTTCCGAATTAGATGGGGTCTGTGGAATTAATCTATCTGTCACAAAAGAGCTCAAATATTCATCATCTTTGAAAACGTTCCTGTCAATAGGATATATTCCTGTAATAGATAATTCTGATTGGACGTTTTTAGGTGTAAACGCCTGTGGATAAGCCTTCCCAACACATTCAGCCACATGATAAATTGACATTGGCGTGCCACAATGAACCAGTAGCCATTCATTACACACAGGAATGTGGCTTGTATGCGGAGGAAAAGTTAACATCGTTATTCCTGCAGTTTTGGCTAAGTCTAGAGCCTCAATTGAGATGTGACTCTCATGGTTCTCCATAATCAACAGCACTCTATTTTCAATGGTATAATGAACGTGTTTAATAAAGTGATGTAGATATTCAATAAATATTGAACTACGAGTATTTGACTACCCACTTGGATTTGCACTTCCTATGCTTCCTACAGGGGCACCGTTCAGCATGTGATCTTTGAAATATACTTGCGGAAAAACAAACATAGGCGGTATTGAATTGCCAATTGCGTTAATACTTGCTATAAGAGTAACATTTATACCCCGCTCAGCTGCTACCAACTTGTTTACACCCTTTTGCTGTAATAACTCTAACTGGAGTATATACAGTTGACATACCCGTTTCGTCAACATTGTAAATATTTTCCGGAGAAAAGTGATAGCGTTGCATAACATCTTCAAGTTTATCAAAAAATGTATTTGCGTTGGTTCTATTAAATGAAGTTGCTCTTGCCAAACTAGTTGCTTGTGGTTTTCTTAATGATATTCGTGGATGTCTTCGTAAGAAATACCTAAACCATTCTTTGCCTGCTTTTTTATTTGTATCCCAAGAAACAGGATATTTCATGTTATTAGCCACAGCATAGTTAAATGCTAGTTTTCTTACTTCGTGGGTTGATAAACCATAGTGCATATTAGCACATTCTAACAAATATGCAACTAATTCATTTTCTTGCGTTTCTGTTAAAACTTTTTTAACATCCTGAGCAGCACTGTAAATAAATTCTTCGCCTCCGCTTGCTTTATGCTTAAGAATATGTCTTGAAAGAGTAGATTTTGATATTCCATAGTGGTCAGCAGCTTGCCGAACGCTGAAATTATTTTCTAAAACTAAGCGGGCTGCAGCAGTAACATTTTTTTCATCTGGTTTAATCCTTTTTTTTGTTTAATTTACTTCTTGGCATCTGCAATTAAAGTTTCATATGATGAATAAAATATTTTAGTAGAAGATTTGTACTTTGGGACACGTCTCAAAGTACAAACCAAAAGGTGTCCCAAAGTAAAAGCCAAGCTATTATTTTTTTAAAAGTTTAGTTTTATTAAAAGGTTAAGTTTAAAACACAAATTCTTTTGAAAATACATAATCTAATATTTGCTCTTCAAGATAACATAAGCAAATAATAATAATTTAGCTTACCTTGGATTGAAACGAGTTCGATGTTCTCAGATAATAATTCACTTCCAATCCTATAAAACACCTTAACACGCAAAACATAAAATGGCTCCTGGAATTTCACTATATTATAACACGTATAGACATCTAGTGTACAAATGCATAACTGATAGAAATATTGGCGCTCAATTTCAAATAAAACAATAATAAACTTGTGTGTCCCAAAGTACAAGCTGTCCCAAAGTACAAGGGTCTCCCCTACTGTATTTTATTAACATACATACATAATCTTTACTTCCATATACCGGTTATTCCACTGTTGAATGATAAATTTTATACATTATGCATTCTACAGCATACTCTATGCAATACTAATATATACTAATATTGGGGGCTCTAAATTACGTCTTCCATATATGTTCTTTTCCATCTCTTTCTGTCACCATGTTTTTTTGGGTCTACCTCTTGCTCTCCTTCCTATAGGTTAACTGCTCCAAATTTTGTTCGCCATTCTGCTCCGTTCCATTCGTATCAGATGCCCGAACCATCTCAATTGCGACTGCTCAATCGTTATGTTTAACGAAGTTACACGGCTTCTTCGTCTTATATCGACGTTTCGTATTCTATCCAACCTTGTCACACCTTCTATTCTACGTATATACTTCATTTCAACTGATTGTAGTCGGACCTTCGTTCTGTCATTTATGGTCCAAGATTCGCAGCTATATGTTAAAGTTGGTACATATATAGTTTTATAAATTTGTAGCTTGGTATTTTTGGATATTTCTTTTTTTGTGAATCATTACTTTCCCCAACGCAAAATAAATCTTCTCCGCATTTCTTATTCTTCTTTTCCTATCCATTTGTCCATTTGCCTGTATTACCGCACCCAGATAACTGAAGCTATCTACTTGTTCCACTCTTTTATTTTGTGTTACTATATTTAACTGTTCTTGATGTTGGGAGATTACCATCGCTTTGGATTTGTTTACGTTTATATTTAAACCTCTTTTGTGCAAAGCATCGTCCCATAAGTTTATATTATAATTTAGGGCGGTTTCTGATGGTGCGAAAATTACTAGGACATCGGCATATGCAAGGGTGTTAATTATAATTTTCTGTAAATTATAGTATCCCACTTCCCACGGTCTCATAAGTGGGTGGCATTCCTTCATAATATCATCCATTGCCAAAACAAAAAGAAGGGGGCTTAGGATGCTACCCTGTCGCACTACTCTCTTACTTTCAAAGATCTCTGAGTTGTTGTTATTTTGTCTAATGATATTTAGAGTCTGTCTGTACAAACTTTTAACTCCGCCTAGAACACTACTTGCTCTATTTCTGCTCTCCATTGCTTTCCAAATAGCATTCCTACTTATCTCATCAGAAGCACTTTCTAAATCGGTAAACGCCAAATACGTCTTTCTCCCGTATGCCAACGTCTTTCCAATTATCTGTCGGATGGTAAAAATTTGATCTTGCGTACCTCTGCATAGACGAAATCCTCCCTGCTCGTCTTTTATTTCCCCTTCGACGTACCTTCTCAATCTATTTTCAAGTACTCTTTCATAGACTTTACTTGCGACGCATAATAACGAGATTCCTCTATAATCTTCGCAGCTTCTAGGGTCACCTTTCTTATAAATTGGTAGCAGTATGGCTACTGTCCAATTATAGGGTACTTCTTTTGTTTTGAAGGCCATATTCACTATTTTAATTAGGATCTCCCTTCCTTTATCTGGCAAGAATTCAATTGTCTCCGGGGCTAAGTTGTCATATCCCGCAGCTTTCCGTAACTTAATTTTACGTCATCTTGTGGGTCCAGTTCTTCTTGTACAACATTATATACAACAATGTTATACCTCATCCGTTTACGTCTGTATCCATTTACCCCAGAGCTTTTCCGAAATGATCTTTCCAAATTTCCATTTTTCTAGAATCCTCATACACAAGGTTCTTATCTTTATCGTAAAGTCCCCTTGACATAGGTTATTTATTGTCTTTCCTTACCTTTTTAAGTACTCTATAAAACATTCTTTGGTTTTCGTGTCTGTTTCTCTCCATGTTTTCTCCGAATTCCCCCCATTCCTTCTTCTTAGCTTTTTGGATTAATTCTTTTACTTTCTTCCTTTGTCTTTTATATTGTTTATAGTCCGCCTCCTTTTTTGTTCTCAAATATCTTACCCATTCCTTTTTCTTCAGTTTAACTTCGTTTTTAATTCCTTCTGTCCACCAAGCTGTTTGTTTGTGTCCCGGTCTTATTATGGATTTTCCACAGACTTCCTCAGCTGCGCCTAATGTGATGACTTTAAATTTATTCCACATTGTGTCTAACGATATTCCTCCTTTCTTGTTCTCCCATTCATCAAATTTTCTCTCTAGGATTTGTTTGTAGTTACTTTGTTGCTCAGCCTCCCTTAGTTTATAAAAGTTAATCCTAACTTGAGTTATATTATGTTCTTTCTGTTTAACGCATACTTTTATAGGTCCTTAATCTTGCTCTTAACATATAGTGGTCCGTATTTAACTTAGGGCCTCTCATGACCCTTACATCTTACATTATTTTATTAACAAAAAGCACTTAAACCTAATTTGTTAAGGTAAGTCTAACAAAATGAAACAATTAATGATAAACTTAAATTCTCTACTGTTATGTGTTGTTGTTGAGATGAGACTGTATGTCTCTTGATGTTAATATGATACTGCTGTTGAGACTCTTATTGTATGACTGTTATGATGAGGTTGTTCTTGTTGGTGTTAAAAACACTGCGAGTAGGTAAAATCCACCACTATTCGAACAAACTTTTAGAAAATTAAATGCGGGCCATATTGTCTGTATGCCCAAATGACGACATAATTACTTAGTTAGGGAAAATTTCCAAGTGAACGATTCTTGGTCATGGCAATAACACCTTTCAAGGGTTTTAAAAATTTAATTTTAAAATATTATTAGTAACGTAATATTGGTTGTAAATTTAGGTATACAGTTCCGAATAGGTACATTCCATTATTTAGTAATGGAATTTTTGATACCTATTTAAAGAACGTGAGTTTAAGAATACATGGCCAGATTAAGCACCGTTTATTGAATTCCTTCACTAATAAAGCTATGTAATGATACAAGCGATCTAATTCATAAAGCAGTAATATTCAAATATGAAAGATACCACAGAAAAAGTTTTATAATTTAATTATTCTATTTTTATAGCGGTTTTAACTTGAAACGTTTAATATTGATAAAATTTTAAATGTTATATTTGAATTCTATTTAGATTTACTTACACTTAACATATATAAATTAATATATATAAATATACATATATAAATTAAATTTTATGGCGAAGTACTTACTTCTCTGCCAAATACTTAAATATCGCTGGACTAAATCTAACGATCTATGAGAATACGTTGAAAAATTAAATACATTTTTGATAAAAAATTTGTTTTCTTATCGTCTCATTAGTTACTAAACTTCTCTCGTATATTGATTTTAAGCGATAGCGAACAATATAAATATTATAAATAAATACCTCTACTTTAAGAATGAATAATTCTGTGAATATACTCTGAATCTGTGCGACATAAATTAGGAACACGTAAATCTCGATCGCTCCCTCGGACTATAGTTCCCTGATAAATATTTAAATGAGCTCACTATTGGAATCAGCCTCCATAAAACAGCTGTGTTGTTCGCTTACATAGCTGCTCCGAAATAGACTTAATTAGTCAATTATTTCCAGTGCTTAGTAACTTTAATGCTCAATTCAAGTATTATGGGATGTAATAAACCCTAAGTAAGGGGAACAATCTTCCTTACTTCCGCCATCCACTTTAGACTGTAGGCATATTTTATTGCCCCATTCACTTCTGATGAAATTTAACTCACGCAAGCAATCAATTACTTTGATTGTCATGTTTTCGTTTTAGTTCACGCGAATAATCTAATCTCTTGTTTTGGTAGAACAAATCATGATGTTTTATGGTGGTATGTATATATCCAATATATCATGTTAAGATATTTTGTCTACATAAATTAAGATAGCACTATTCAATTATAATATACAGAGTGACCAAGATAAAAGAGGCCCGGTATGAATACAGTAGTACAAATTGAAAGTTGGATGAGAGAAGAAATTAATATATCAGGGGGTATTAGGCAAGGAGATAGCCTCAGCCCATGTCTGTTTAATATGATCATGGATAGAATAATCGAAGCAGTAAATGAAGCTAATGCAGGATACAACTTGGGTAACCATTCGTTGAGAAATTTATGCTATGCAGACGACGGTGTACTTACAGCAGAGAACGAAGACGACATGCAACATTTCCTGTACAGATTCAAAATAGCAGCCGAAAAACTTAATATGACAATATCGTACTGTTATTAAACGCTAGATGGGGCTAAGGTGTATCGTATTTGAGAACGTGGGAGCGCCAAGTTGATACAAGATGGACGCTTTTGGCTCGTGTTGATTCTTTCCGGGCTAGCTGGAGCGTCCTAAGCATTGAACAATGCTGTAACTGTTTAAATAATAAATGGTGGTGATGATGAGCATCAAAGGTCCAGGACGTGTATAATGTGTGTTAACATAAATATATAACTAAATAAGACACAACAACGTTGTCCCTTAAAGTTATTATTTAATATTTACAAGAAAGAGATTGAGCGTTGATATATTTTAAAGTAATTAGATAAAAGTAATATATACAAGGAACGTTGAATAAGTAATTAAAAATTAAAATACAAAAATTACGCACTGGAAGGAAAGTTAATTAATAATTAATGTGAACCAGAGTAAATAAAATAATAATATATTTTGAACAATACAGATTACCTTTGGGTTGCGAGTATGTCCCGATCAGACATGTGGAAAGCAAGGCCGAAGGGCGCTTGTGTGCTGGAACAGCACGTGTCGAGATTGAGCGATGTGTAACTTGGACAAAACTTGGAAACATAAGAAGGTAGTGTGTAGAAGAGAACACTGGTTTGGAAACGGTTAGGTTCTTGGTTTATGGCCTAAAGTGAAAAGGGATCGAAGCTAACGATGTTTTGAATTAAAAGCTAATTAAAAGCGCAAGCTGAAAGGTTGTGATATACATGAAACAAATATCTTTAAAATATGCCCTAAAATTATATGCGACATGATATAAGTATGAAGACGTACGTAATTAAATTAAATAACTAACTTAAAATAAAATGTATTTGTAAGAATTTGAAACGAACGTAGATTCTTGGGTTGAACGTTGAATCAGGTAGATTCCTTTGAAGAGTCGGTCGTAGTATGATAACAAAAGGAAGGCTTTCTCTTTGCAAATACGAATATACAGTGCGTCCACAGATTCATTCTTAACATGGGGATCTCGTTTATTATGGGAGATAGAGATTTGGTTAAATGGGATCAAATACTCCAGAGGTAAAGTTGTACCAAACCCTATATATATAACCATGAATATATATTTAACGTAGTTCTGGCGCTATTGCAAAAAAAGTGAATTTGAGTTTTTTCGATTTTCTTTAATAATTCATTTATTTTTAAAGTAAGACAAATTTAATTTGCAATTCCTTAAGGCACTTTTTTAATAGGCATCTGGTGATCTATTTAGATTTTTGAATACTGCTATAGTACTCGAGCTACAATGGTCGAGCTTCATTTGTCTTATGGGGGTTATAGTTGGCTATGACACCATCGAAAAGAATTTTCCTTTCCCTTTTCAAAAATGTATAATTTGTTATATCTAACACCAAAACTAATTTCAAAAATTAAAAAAAAACATATTGTTACATTAACAGGTTAGAGCAGTTGTGATATTTGACAATAGAAGATTTTACAAACAAAGAAAGGAAGAAAACTTTATTTTGCAACAATTACTTATTAAATTAAAAACAGGTAGCTCAAAAAATACTTAGATATTATTTAAAACAAAATTATAATAAGAAATTATAAAAAATGTTCAAACAGTTGACCATCATTTTCCAAACATAAATAGGATCTACGAATAGTAGATTTAACAACTTTATGTAAAATACGCCTTGAAATAGATCGACATTCGTAAACCACGCTTTCACGAAGTTCATTTACGTTATTGTAGCTGCGGGCATACACTTTGTCTTCAATGTAACCCCACAAATAGAAGTCGAGCGGCATCGGATCAGGAGATCTTGGTGGGCATGCAACTGGTCCACAAGCTCTGATCCACCTGTTACCAAACTGCTGACTAAGGAAATTGGTTACAATGCTGGAATTAAGTGCTGCAGCACCGTCCTGATGAAACCAACAATTATCCTCTTGTGAAGGTACGTCGCCCAGCAAGTCTTCAATATTATTTTGCAGTAAATGCAAATAAGCGTCGGACGTTAGTTTTGCATTCAAAATTATCGGACCAATTAATCGTAGCCCTAGTATGCCACACCAGACATTAAATCCAAAACGCACTTGATGTCGAACAGGTCTGATTACATGAAGGTTTTCTGTAGTACCGAAATCGTAAATTTGGTCTATTGAATAAACCATTGTTTGTGAATCTAGCTTCATCGGACCATAATATTTGAGAAGAAAAATTATTATTGTCATCGCATTGCCTAGTGTATCATTTACAAACTTCTCTTCGTCTTTCATTATCCCCTGGTCTTAAATATTGACATACATTGTATTATGTGGATGATATTTGTGGGAGGCCAAAATCTTATGTTGAATTTCCCGAACTGATGTGATTGGATTTTCAACAACTGCTTGTAAAACATTAGTTTTAGTTTCATTACTTATACGCTCGCGGTTTTCTATATGGATTAGTAAATGATCCGTGATGTATTAAATTTACCGTTAAATTTCTGTAAGTAATAGATGGAGTTGTCTGCGTTCTGGATACTGGTTTATGTACATTTCGGCAACTCTCGTCGAATTTTTGTGACACAGAATGTAACAGGACGACATATAAAATTGTCACTATTACTAAACAGCTCCATGACAGCAAAATTATTTAATAATAATCACTAAATTTAGTATTTAAATGGTACTTTAGATTTTATTATGCTAGGTATTTATTTTACTATTCGATTTGTAAATTTCACAGAACATAAACTAAATACTAACTATAAACAAACACTAACAGTGACAGTTGTATCTTAGATTGTTTTATGTTTCCAAGGTTTCCTATTGTCAAATGTCACAACCAGTCTAACCTGTTAATATAACAATATGCTATTTCTTTAATTTTTGAAATTAGTTTTGGTATCAGGTATAACAAATTATACATTTTTAAAAAGGGAAAGAAATATTCTTTTCGATGGTGTCAGCCTATAAGAAAAATGAAACTTGACCATTGCAGCCCTACTACTATAGTAGTATTCAAAAATCTAAATGCACCACTAGGTTCCTATTAAAAAAGTGCCTTAAGGAAGTGCAAATTAAATTTGTATTACTTTAAAAATAAATGAGTTATTAAAGAAAATCGAAAAAATAAAAATTCACTTTTTTTTTGCTATAGTGCCCGAAGTACGTTAAATATTCAAAGCTAGTGTATAGAGTTTGGTACAACTTTACCTCTGGCGTATTTGATCCCATTTAACCAAATCTATATCTCTCATAATAAGCGAGATCTCCATATTGAGAATAAATCTGAGGACACACTGTATATAGAAAATGGCTAAGTTTGAATAATATTTTAGAATTGGAAATATATGTAGAAATATAATTTAAAATTAAATTAAAATATTCTTACAAGAAGTGAAACAGTGTGAAAAAACCTACTCCATGGTCATAGCGAAGGACCCCCTCACATGTATGTTCGTTTTCAACGAGCACATAATAAAACAGGTGACGAACTTGGGGGTTTGGGATATCAGGTGATAGACATCTACAGCAAGATGCGAAACAACAAGCAAATAAAGCAGCTAGAATATCAGTATACCTACAAGAAAATAATATGGCGAAACAAATTCATGAGTAAAGAAAGTAAGATCAGAATATATAAGACCTGCGTCAGATCCGTGCTAACCTACACCATTGAAACAAGGGCCGAAACATCACAAACATAAAGAATAATGAGAATAACAGAAATGAAAATACTTTGGACTATAAATGGCGCCACGCTTAGAGACAGAATAAAGAACGAAGACATACTAAGATAAATCGGAAATGTAAAATGGACAAGAACGCGATTACGTTCTGGAAAGATCATATTGATAGGATGGGCCAAAAAGACTGGCAAAATGGGCAAAAGCACAGAAACCGAACACTAAATGACCGATAAGAAGACCACCTAAGCGCTGAGTGGAGAGTTGGATATCGCTATTACAAGCTAGAAGATGAAGAAAAAGAAGAAAAAGTTGTGACTACTTTATCTCTCCATTTCAACATTATTTATGGCTAGACAATCTACAATCACTAATTTGTGTTCTGTAATGGATTTTAGCTGAGCTTTTGATACCATTCTGTTTTATTCTTCATTATAAATTCTCTTGTTTTGATTTTAGTAATATCTTGGTATCTTATTTGACCAAGAGATAGAATTATGTCTACCTCAACGGGTATAAATCTCACACTTATATGTTTATTTATGGAGTTCCACAACAGTTATCATAGGAACCACCTTCATTTACACTTTTTATTAATGACCTTATTGCCCACTTAGATCCTTCTGTGCTTATATAACATTGTCACAGATAGGGATAATCAGCACTTGGAAGTTATTTCGGTAAACAATACAGGAACAATATTTCTGGAACTGTAAAATCACATATCGAAGTTTAAGTCAATTATACGTTTTCATTAGATGTTTTTACATTGTTTATCTAGCAGTGGATCTCGAAAACATTCACATAGGAGAAAACCAAAAATTGAAAATCCAATTTCCTTTCGACACAAATGTCAAGATATAAATAAATTAATTGTTTCCACAGAATAAAGAGAATTAAAATTAAAACAACGTTTTGTTCGTAAAATTTAATTATTTCCATTTATCATCCTTATTTCTCTTTTCCATATGTTTATACTCGAATTTAATGACCCGTGATGTTCGGCTCTTTGTTTTCACAAAAGGTACTTTTTAAATGATTGAATTAACCTAATTTTAAGTTATCCAGGGAAATAATTCCCATTTCAACCCTAAATTTTTCATTCAAACTTTTATATTTTTTCATTTCATTATTTAGTATGTACATATATTGAATACGACTGCCCTTTCGAATTAAATAATGAAGTTCAGTATCTACAATTTTGAAGTATTATTCATAAATTTTTTAAATTCGTATAACCTAAATTTGATGTCCATTAAATACAATTCCTGTCTCTAGTTTTGAAAAATGTATATAGTTGTACAGAATTCCTTGCCTATGAATCTTACAGGTAGGCTACTGGGAAAAATAAAAATCGTAAAATTCGTGACTTGAAACCAAAGATTCAGTTGACAATTCGTACTTAACTATCTTTGTTTACGCAGCACCTAAAATCACAATTTTGTATAAAAATTCAACTTTGCCGTGAAAATTTTCATAACAAGATTTTTTATTATTGCAAATGTTGTTTAACGCCGAAAAATACATCGATCGACTAATTTGAGTCTTGTAGATGAAGCGTCATCCAAGATTAGTGTTTACACTTGGTTGGTTGAATCTCGGCGCGGATGTGCCACTCACAGAGATTAATTTCGTGAAGGTCATCCATATGTTATTTGGTTCAAAAAGAAATATTATTGAAGTACTATTACTCCGCCTTCGAATCTATATTACGTTACAGATTAGGATATTTGGGTTCTTCATCCAGTATGCAGCCAGTTTTTAAAATGCAAAAACGAGCTATACGTAACACAATAGGGTTGAAGTTATCTAAATCCTGTAGACCAGGGATGCACAGACTTATAGGGAACAGAAAATTATAAGCCAAGGACGCGCTACTACAAAGAATACTTATTAACACAAATATTTTTATTTTTAAATAGTATGAATTACTACAAATGATAAAAATAAAAGAACATTCAAAACTGTTTGTTGTAATTATGTAATTGTAATGTAATCTAATCATTACAATGTAATATTTCATGTTTTATTATTTTGATGCATGACATTGCATTGAGCTAACAATTTTGTTTATGTTTGGCTTCACATTACTTGTCGCCACACGTAAAATTGCTTCCAGATTTTCATTTGCCAGACGGTTCCGATTTTTTGTTTTGTTAAGTTTCATCACTGAAAACGTTTGCTCACAAATATACCTACGTCGATCCAAATAAGCTTGCGCATTTCAATGCATTTATTCCCAACTCTTTATAAGCGGTTTTGTCAACGCATCGGTAATAGTTGAGTAAATTACCATTATTAAACTTGTTTCGTAAATTATCATCATTTTGCATGTCTATCAATTCCAGCGGTATTGATTCCGGTGCGTTTTCGGGTGAAATGTTGAAAGGATTGCTGAAAATGTCTAATAGAGGTTTAACTTTTTTGAAGTCTAGAAAACGATCATGAAAAGCTTGTATTAAAATATCAATTTTCTCAACATAAGCGAAATTGACATTAGTTGTATTGAATTTCTCCATAATTTTTTTGTAGTTCGGAAAATGGCTGTAATTGGCTGAATTGATTTGTGTCCTGAAAAGACTCAATTTGCATTGAAAGGACGAAACATGAGAGTATAACTGCGAAATCAATTGATCTTTGCCTTGGAGTCGCGTATTTAAGACATTCAAGTGATTTGTGATGTCTACAAGAAACGCTAAGTCACACAGCCAATCAGGGTTGTCTAGTTCGGAGACGTCCTTTTTCTTTTCCGCCAGAAATATTTTGATTTATTCAATCAAGTTAAGAAACCGCTCTAGTGACAACCCACGACTTAGCCACCTTACTTCAGTGTAAAACAGGAGATCACCATATTCGCTTTCAATATCCTCCAGAAATTGTGTGAATTGTCGGTGATTGAGACTTCGTGATTTTATAAAGTTTACAGTTGGTATTACAACTTTCATCACATTTTCAAATCCCAATAAGTTTGAACAGAGGGCCTCTTGATGTATAATGCAATGAAACTGTATTAATTTCTTGGTATCCATGTTTTTAGTTTGTAATTACTCTTTTAACATAGGTATTATCCCAGATTTACTTCCAACCATTGAAGGTGCTCCGTCAGTCGTAATTCCAGATAATTTCGTTAAATCCAAATCCATTATAGAACATTTTTCCAGAAGAGCTTTGAGCATGTCACTCCCCTTGGTTTGACTTGTCAAAGAACTCTTCTTCTTCTTCTCTGTTTTGGGTTGGACGCCACCACGTCCAGGCACTTGAGCACACTGCTCTTTGTACTATCCCCAATAGATCTGTCAACTCCACTCGGTTAGTCTTGATAAAAGCCACTATCCTCCTCAGAGGAAGTTTGAGTACACTCGAAGGATTTCCCGAAATATTTCTGTCTGAGTTCGTTCAGTTCCTCACACGTGCATATTACATGAAGGCTAGTTTCCTCCTGTTTCTCACATCTCCTACACCAGGGCTCGCTAACCAAGCCCATGCTGTACAAATGCTTCCTTAAAGGACAATGTCCGGTTATTAACCCGGTAATTATTTTAATTTCTTTTGAATTAGGTTGGCTGAAAACTTACCTTCCAGCTCCCTTAGTATTGGTTTGGTATGGTGTTGACCTTCCGTTAACCTCCATTTATTTTTATGTTCTTTTTCTAGCCAGTCAAGGAACTCACACCACTCAGCTCTTCACACACACACAATTTTGCGTTACACCTCGTAAAAATATTAAGAGTTGATCAATGGAACTTATATCTGTAGATTCGTCGAGTGCTATAGAAAAATACTCAAAACTTTTCGATTTCGTAGCTAATTGCTCTTCTATATTAGCTGCTAATGTGTTAAATCTTCTTTGAACAGTCATCCGATTTAGTTGAATTTTCTCAAACCCCTTTGCATCTTTCGGACACATTTTTTTTGCGGCGATATCTAAACACTGGTTAACAAACTCACCATCTTTAAAAGGCCGACAAGTTTTCGCTATTATTCGAGATATTTCAAAGCTAACTTCAGTAGCTGTTTCAGCATCTTGGAATTCTATTTGTAAACATAACTTGCTGGCCTATTAGTTCACTTTGTTAAGTGAAAATTTTCGCCGGCTAATTTGGTAAAAGTATGATGCTGGGTTTCTTAATGCCTTTTCATATTATATTACTTCGGAATAGAAACACTACTCTTGCATATTAAACAGACACTTTTGTTATGGGATGAAATAAAAAAGTATTTTTCGGTTCAAATATCTTGAAACTGTCGATTTTCATCTTCAACCTTACGACTACGTTTTTTACTGGGGCCTGGTTTATCCATATCAAAATTGATATTATATTGTTACGTAGGTAGATGCCAAGTTCGAACGACGAAATATTTATTCTTCACAGATTACAATTCAAACAATATACCATTCGCTTGTCCGTAGTTATAACTTAACTGCCCCGATAGCGGGCGATGCGTTGTATTTATACGAGTTACCTAACATCGAGAACCTACCACATTGTTCGGGGCTAATACCGACGTGTTTCGCGAATCTTCGAGTAATCTAGTTGCTATAACTGTTGCTATAACTAGTTCCTCGTAACTATATGCTTGGAACGACGAGGAGCATACCTGTCCTACGTAGTAAACCTGAACAAGAAAGTAGTAGGTACTTAAAGATACATATCTTACTAACAATTACCACAAAAGTTAGAATAAAATAAAAAGTTAAGAAATATTGATTTGAATGGATTTTTACCTACTTTTGTAGTTTTTCGAACAATTTTTAAAATTCGTTGGCGGGCCGCATAAATATTGACAGTGGGCCGCATGCGGCCGCGGTATGTGCATCGCTGCTGTAGACCGTGGTTTCGGACTCTAAGAATAATACCTTTACCATGTCTGTATATAATTGAAGTGTTATTAATTGTATATCAGCATTTGTATACTTTACCAAAAAATAGTCAATTTCATAGTTCCTTCACTCGTCGCAAAGATTACCTTCAGACACCTATTCACAACTTAGTTCTGTCTGAACATAATCCTTTATTAATATGAATTTAGTTTTATAACAAATTACCACAAAATATTAAACATGTTGCACATTTGCACACATAGGTTTTTATAAGAGGTATGAGGATAAATTCTCCAGGGCGACTTATCTCCAACAGAAACGACATCTCGTGGCCTGTACGCTCGACAGATTTAGCCCCGTGTAATTATTTTTATGAGGCTACCTCAAATCGAAAGTCTATAACAACTGTCCTGCACCTTTTTAAGTATTAAAAAACAATATTAAATCATGAAATGGCCAACATACTGATTGCTATGCTGGAGATAGTCCACTTGCACTTCAGAAATCGGATTGACAGCAACGGTGGACACTTGCCAAATATTCTTTTTAAAACAGTTTGATATCAAACTTACCATGTAATGCATAATTATAATAAAAGAAAATGTGCAATGTTTAAAATGTACAATGTATTCTTTTATATTTTACATTTGAAAAAAGAAAGTTTCAATGCCGGCCCTGTACATAAATACTTTTCGTAGCTTTCTAATTCTCTATAATTGCTTCTTGCTTTAACTAATCCATGATCACTTGGTGGTATAAAGTGGTCTGTGTCTCAAATATGTCGGGCAATGCCAGATTTTTCAGGTCTATTAAATCTAAAATGGGAAATATGATCCTTGCAACGAGTTGAAATTGAACGTTTAGTTTGTCCCATGTATTTATGGTTACAATCGTTTTATAGATACGAGATTTTTATCCTACTTCAATTTTATCCTTGGTGCTACCTAAAAGTGATTTTAATGAATTTTATTGATTAGTATACAAGGGTTTGTTTTAATGTTAGGAATTTAGTGTTATCCCACTGATGATTTCGTAAAGAAAATATCTTCAAAGGTATTTTAACCAAAGACGTTACGTTTATCACTATTTTTCTTTTTTTTTGACTGTTCTACTGAAGATCCCAACTTAATTACCAAAACGCGTATTTAGAGTTTCTTGATTCAGATTATGCTTAGGGATTTATCTTGTTTTTGTCTGTTTCAAATTGTAAAATCCTCAATTTTAAATATATTCCTTTAAATTTTAGGAAAGTTAATAAAGCCGATTGATCAGTGTTTTGTACATATATTTAACCTAGTGAAAGCAGTATAGGCAAATTATGTAGCATGTTAAGTAATTTACAAAAAAAAAAGAATTAAAAACTAAATCTTTATGACTGTACTTCTAGCTTCTAGCTTCTATTATTACTAGAACATGTTAAAGATTTCAATTTTAATTTTCTTTATATGTACATTTTTATTGCTACGTAGTTTTAATGCTTGAGTGCAATTCTATTCGAGTGTTAAAATATTATCCTTTTTATGAGATCGTTATATTACTTTATTGCTTGACTTAATATTTATAGTATTGCATTTCTCAGGATGGGTTTAAAATATTTGATATATTTTCCTTTTTACTACACTATTTGAATCTATCTAACTACACCATTAAGTTTGTATTCAATTTTATTAGTAAAGAATTAATAAATAAAAAGCGTAGATATAATAGATGGATGTAATTTTTGGTGGAGGCGCCCAATAATTCACATTAATAAATGTTAAATTAATGAGTCATTGTCCCTATTCATCCGATTTATCACCTTGTAATGTCTATTTGCTTCCAAATATCAAAAATATACATTTTTATGTTTGGAAACCAATGCATGAAGCGTGGTGAGCGATTTTCGTTGCTCGAAATGGGTGCTAAAAAATTCCGAACATTGGTTTCTAAGTGGAAAAAATGCTTCGCAAATTGGTTCGAGCATATGCAGAAGTATATCAATGTCTTTTTCATCTTTTCTAGAAATATTCCTAGTAGCCCTCGTCCAATACAAGTTGAATCAAAACCAACCAAACTTTTCTAGTTTGTCAGGAATACGTCAACTTTGTCTTGTGCAATATTTTCTTTATTATAACTGATATCGGTGGTGAGTATTTACAACAATCTAAAGTAATATTTCATTTCGAAGCACTTAACTAATTTTTATTTGGTTCTATAGTTTCCATACTTTGCATTGAATCATTCATTGTTGAATATTTCAAAAATGAACTTGTAAAGATAACACAAAAATCATACTGCGTTATCTTAGATAAATCCTAAATAAATGTTATTACTTATGGTTCATTACTGCTGTCATTGTGCATCTAATCAGTTCCTTCACTACCTACACTCTTCTTTTTAAAGAAAGTCGTCGCAATCATATTAAATA
Organism: Melolontha melolontha; assembly: GCA_935421215.2. Classification (NCBI taxonomy): domain Eukaryota; kingdom Metazoa; phylum Arthropoda; class Insecta; order Coleoptera; family Scarabaeidae; genus Melolontha; species Melolontha melolontha. The sequence goes on along the minus strand of OW285243.1, from coordinate 74,566,373 downwards.
TTCTTTGGCTTTTCATTCATTTTCGTTAATTTATCCTTTTGTGTTTCAATTATATTCTGTTACTGATATTTTATAATCTGTTGTTTGTTCAAATTTTTGCTATATTCATGGACTCGTATTGTATACCTTATTAGCTGCAGATATGATCGTACTTTTGCTTCTTCAATATATTCGTATTTTTCATATTTATGTTGTTTTTATTCTCTATTTACTTTGTAATAAATTTTAATGCATTTTCAGATTAATGATTGAGTACGTTTGGAAATATTTCATATAGCTTACATTCTCTGTCCCATAAATAACCACAACGGCTTAATAGATTAAAAACCGTTACGGCATCTTGACATAAATCACTTTCTTTATTCGAAATATTCTTCTTCTGCGGATATACAACGATTTATGGGTTCGACTGGTGCATTCAATGATTTTGTATGCCCTTGCCAGCTATAGTGTTGAAATTGCTGATCGTTGACCGTCGAAAGTTTTTAATTGATGCAATACAGTTTCTCTTCATCGCCAAATGTAACTTAGAACATAAAAATAATCGCCTGGAGCCAAATCCCGTGAATATAGGGGATGTAGAAATAAAAAAAAAGGGATCTTAGACAAAAATTAGTAATGACTGACGAAAGATGAGGTAGTCTTGTCCTTCGTCAGGTCTAATGTAAGAAACGGCAACTGCCTGCTTCTTAATATTCAGGGCGATCACGAAGAACATTCTTTTTTTATGTTTATGGCAGATTTTGAACAAAGAGCACTGGAAAACGATACAGACAAATCAAAACTCTGGCTGCGCTACGTGGACGACACCCTGGCGATTTGGCCGCATGGAAGAGAGAAATGAAACGACTTTTTACAACATCTGAACACCAGACACCCGAAAATAAAGTTCACTGTCGAAATGGAAGAAAGAAATCGGCTACCGTTCTTAGCATTGATGATAGTCAAAAAACTAGATGGCTCGGTAGGATACACGGTTTACAGAAAACCTACACACACGAACACATATCTCAGTGCATCTTCACATCATCACCCAGCACAGTTAAACTTTGTAGTAAAAACACTAATCCACAAATCTCAAACTCTGCCAGATGCAGAACTTCGAAACGAAGAAATGAGAACAATAGAACACATATTGCGAACGGATATTCACAACATACCATTAACAGAGCGACACGTATTAATAACAACCAACCAAAAAACAAAGAGAGATCTACACGGACAGAATTTCTCCCTTACGTGAAAGCTACGACTGAAAAAATAGGCAGAATACTACACCGATACGCCACAGACACCATTTACACCACAGACAGGAAAATAAGAGACATTTTGCCTAGTACAAAGGACAAAATAGAACTGGAAAACCAAGGTGTCTATGAAATACCGTGCTATGAATGCGATCAAACATACATAGGGTATACAAATAGGAAAATCAGCGTACGTAAGGAACAGCACAGAAATGCGGTAGCTAAAAAAGAAACAACATCATCCCTAGCTAAGCATGTACTACATACAGGACACACAGGACACACAAGGACAATAGCTCGCAGTACGAATTTAACGTACAGAATAATAAGAGAGGCCATAGAAATTGAGAAACGACAAAATTGTATGAACAAACGTGACGACGGACAGCGGTTGTTCGACACATGTAAGTCCGCCTTGTTCAATAGACAGATTTCGCATAGCGGCGAAATGATAATAATTTACGACAGACCAGTGACACCAAGACGAACCGAACCCACACCGATCGACCGATAGCCGCAAGCGACAGAACAACCGACAGACCAATCACAAGGAGCCAGACACGCGTCCCCACTACTACGCAACCATATAATACGAGCGGCACAGGAAATCGACGCACTCTTGAAGTTACAACGAGAAGATCCTCAAGAAAATGGTGAAATTAATGTAACCGAAACCGAAACGTCAGGAAAAACGCGGCGAAATATCCCGAAGAACAACGCTTGAACAAACGATCGCGAAAACATTAGACGAAATATATATTTATATATATGTGCCTTCAAAAACTTTCCTCTTTAGAGCCGGTCATGCTCATTGAAAATTATACGTTTGTGACAGATTACGTGTACTGTCACCAACAATTATCAAAAAGCATGGCCGTCTCTACTGAGGAAAATATTTGAAGGTACGTTAAAACAAAATGTATTTCATAACTACATTTCGGCAGTATCCATACGGCGTTTCTCAAATTACATAAAATATTATTATGCTAAAATAAAATAATTAACGCATATGACAGATCTGCGTTCTTAAACCCGTCAACAGATGGCCTCATCAATTTCGCTCAAATAGAGCCATTTCCCTTGATTTTGAATTATTTCGAAGAAGGTTGCCTATTTTCTATTTTAGTAATAAAAAGTACCCATTCCTTCAACTATTTAAAATAAAACATGTGTTTGTTACCGTATACTTGTGTTAAAAAAAATTGTAAATAAGTTAGTTATATGTCTGATGAAGCTCAGGTTGGAGCGAAACGATCGTTACAGTGTTAATTAAAGAGTGAAATTCATTAAAATTTGTTTTATTTTATCCTGATATTAGCCTTTTTTCTATTTTGTAGACATGTTTAAGTTTGTTTTTCGATACTTAGATGGGATCGTTAGTCGATCTTAGTCGTTTTTGTTAGTTAGGTATTGCTAAAATAGAGAATTCACATAATAAGGATTAAAAATATCATATATAATATTAAGTTGTTATTTGGCAAAACAAAGAATCGGATTTAGTAAAAAGGAAACGCGTCAGCATAAATTATATTGGGAAGAGAAAATATTGAACGATACAATATATAGTTTTGATACAAAATTTAATATAAAACTAACTTTTACGAATCTATCATTTAAAATCCAGTACGCTGTTTCCATGATTACAATATGTCTACTTCACTAAAGTGATGTTTCATCAATATATCCACGTATTCTCGAGCCAAATGAAAAAGGCGTTAGTTAAGGTAGAGTCTGAAAACGGAGGCGGGAACCCCCAATGTCATTTGCGGCGCATTTCTCTTCACATTTAATTTCCTGTCATACGATCAGATTCCGATTCGCAAATCGATGGCGCCTTCACTGACGCTGTTTTCTAATGGAACAAACTGGATTCTGTGAACCGACTGGCGTGACCGTTCGTTCCCCCTCGCAGGTATAATCTCTGAAATTAAGTTTTTTACATTGCCGACAGATTTCGTGCGAATCTTTGCGTGAAAATGAATGCCTTAAACTGTCCACGGTTGCGATATTTCGAGTCGAAATGAAATCAGTTTATATAAATGGTTACAAATTAAGCTTGTCGAGATTATATTTTCTCAAATCGATGTTTGCGATGAAAAGTTTTAATGAATGTAAATCCTGCATTTAATAATTTTACGAATAGTGAGGAGGATATATGGAATGAGGGTTTACTGGATAGTATTGATCTATGAGCGGACTAGATTCGGAGTGCCGCAGGGGTTTGTTCCAGAACCCCTAAATCCTATTTTGGTAAACAATTTACTTGCGTTTCTGACTTTGCCACACGTTACTGCTAACCTATACGAGCTGCTTCGCAGAAATTCCCGAAATTTGAATGTGGCGCTCGAAGGGATGGTAATACAGCTGTATAGCGCTAGATGCTGTGAGTTACGTCTACACTAAGTCAGTTTGTCAAACGGTACATTGTAAGGTGCTGACAAACAGTTTTTGAGTTTAGATCTTTGAACATTTGCTATACGATTGATTCTATAACTATGTGCAGCGCTACATCTCAACGCAACAGTACGGATGCATGGCAGAGAGATCGACTGTTACGAATCTAGCGAGATAAACCAATTTATTAGTGCCTGCATTGATTCACACAACCTAGATGATGTACTATACAGTGATCTTACGTAAGCTTTTAACTATAGATCATTGTTTACTACTTTCTCTAAGTTGAGTTTGTTCAGCTTCAATTCATCTACCGTTAATTTGCGTCTTATCGTTCCAGCTATGTTTATTATAATGGATTTTACTTCAATACATTCACCGTATCCTCAGGCGTTATACAGGGTTCGAACCTGGGTCTACTACTGTTCAATATTTACATTAATGATCTCTTCTATCTTCCCCATTGCCGTGTCCTTGCCTACGCCGACGATCTAAAAATATATGCGAAAATTTATTTTACATCGGACTGTAAAGAACTTCAGAGGGATTTAAGTTCGGTCGATGTTTGATGTCACAAGAACAAAATAAAGCTTAATATTAACAAATGTGCCGTTATCACATATTTTCATATACTTTGGATAACACCCATATTCCCAGGCAAGCACAAATGAAAGACCCTGGTATTTTGTTTGATCAACGTTTGCAGTTTTCTGAGCATATCTAACACATCTGCAATTCCGCCTCAGGTACTATAAGATCATGTCGAAAATCTTCGAATATGGACACGCTGAAGACACTCTTTCATACATTGGTACGTCCCAAACTTGAATATGTGTCGGTAATTTGGCACCCATGCTACGTTTATCAGACATTGTTAATAGAGAAAGTTCGGAGGAGATTCTTAAAATACCTATCATTTAGAATGTTTGGAATTTACCCTCCAAGGGGCGTTGACTACGGGGATTTGCTGTCACACAGCGCTGTGTGCAGACATATGTTTCTCTCTGTGTTTGCACGTAGACAGACTGCCAGTGTCAATTTTACGGTGAAATTAGTGAATAACAAAATTTATGCGCCGAATCTGCTCTTATCTGTAAGTATCATAGTCTCTAAATATGGTACTCGATCGGATGATGTTTTGTTTATTACCAGAGCCAGAACAAACGTCTCCGCCAGGGCACCCCTCAATCATATGGCAAGAAATGCCAATAAATTATGAGCCGATCCTTTTTACTTCCCCTCAACATCTAACCAATTTTTCCGCTGATAATTTACCCTCCTCTCCTTCAACTATATTACTTACTTATTCATTACTTATTTAATTTCTACTTCTTTCTTTTTCTTTTATTATTTTTATTATTGTATATTATCTACGCTCAATTATATCTACACGCACTGTACACATATTATTGTATTATCCTATTATTGGAGAAATCTGTTGGGCAATAAAGATTACTATTATTATTAATACTATATTTATTGAGATGTGTATGAATTATTCTGCGACATTACAATGTCTGATGTTAAAAAGAAAATAACACGCAACAAATTCTGCTTCAAACTTGGTAAAACGGCAGAGGAAATTCTGAAAATTCACGTGTATAATGCTGAAACAAAACAGTTGTCATGGCATTGGAAAACGTCATCGTTACCGCTACCGAAGGAAACATGGCAAGTTTGAAGCAACGTCAAGTAGATGTTCACTTGTTCCTTTGATGCTGACGGCATCGTGTACGAAGAATTTCTCCCAGCAGGTGAAGCAGTTAATGAACGATTTTATTACGATGTTCTTGGATGACTAAGAGAAGACATTCGACGCAAGCGCCCTGCCAAGTGGCGCAGCAATTCGTGGATCCTACACCACGACAATGCACAAACCCACACATCACTTGTTGTACGTCAGCTTCTAGCCTCAACAGAGATGGCGTACTACGCCATCATATTTTGTGACTCCTGACTGTTTCAGAAGTTGAAACTGAAACACAAGGGGCGCTGTTTTGATACGATTGAGAAGATCCAGATTGAATCACAGACAGTGTTGAACACGTCAACACGCAAAGACTTCCAATACTGTTTCCATCATAGACCAGTCGCTGAGATCGGTCTATTTATGCAGAAGGAGAGTACTTTGAAGGGAATGGCAGTGAATAAGTTGTAAGTACAACATTTTGAGTTTTTTTTTCACATTACGGGAATTTCTGGGTAGCACCCCGTATAATACTTTTATGCCTTTTACCACCAAGAGCATCACTTAGAACTTCAAGAAGATCTTAAAAAAAAAATTATTGTTTGCTTACTCTATACACAATCTGTATAATTTGTTCTGCTTACAAAGCCATTCATGGAATTTCTTTTCGAATTCTGGGTTGGAAGTGCGTCCACAACATTGCTTCTAGATTCGCTGACATTTCGTTCATTTATCTTATACTGTGCCAGGGAGTTATCTATGGTTACCGATAACAGTCGGTAGTGTTCGGAAATAAATGCGAGAAGTCCCTTATCTACAAGCTAAATACATGTGGATCGTAGTAAATAAATAAGTCACGTATTGGAATTGTCGAATGGCATATGCACCCTGGATGACGCTAGATGAACTAGCACCTGAGGCAGCCAGATAACCCGGAATCAGCTAGATCTCTCGACTAAAAGCACAGTAAAATAGTAGTACAATTATAGTACAACCTTACAAGGATCGGAGTTACTACCCAAAGCATGCTACGAATCAAACCATATACTACATTATTCCCTAAGGCGACTTGGAGGAGAGTTCTGGAAATTCATGAATGTGACGGAAAGTGCAATAGTTAAATCGTTAGATAATTATGAATAATTTGTTTATGTTGTATACTTTTAGTTTTGGTATGCACCGATGTGATGAGATGCCTTACGCTAAATAAACAGTAGTAGAATGTAGGATTGTTTCAGCTTTTACTTGAATTCCATTATAACTATTATCGGGATAAAATAAAACAAATTTTAATGAATTTCACTACTTTTTACTTTACAAAATTACGACCGTTTCGTTCACACAGGAGCTTCGTCAGACGTATAACTAACTTATGGATATATCTATCCCCTTACCACAAGTAGTAGTCGTATCCTAAATACAATTTCGACAACTAAGTTGTCATCATCAGTATGCTAAACCACTAATCAGAGTGTCGCACATGGGCTACAGTTAAGCTGCCACATGTAATAACGCAACAAATTTATACGGCGTCCACGTATACACTGACTTTAAAATAAAAATATACCGACTAAAATTACGACAACTTACCTCTCTTCAAAAAAACGGTAACCATGTGTTTATTCTCTATTCGCACGCCCTCAACCTTTCTACCTCTTTTCTAAGAATGAAAAAGATGGGATGGGATGGGACCGTTGTTTGCGTTGATCGTATTATGTTTGTCTTTAGCGACACGGATGCTTTCATATGCGTCAAGATCTCGGGTATTATTGATGGCTTTGACAAGTTTTAACCCTTTAGTCGACATATTGTGATCTGTGTTTAATGAATGATTGGCCACGTTCGATTTTTCTGGTCTATTGAATTTAATATGTGATATGTGATCTTTAAAACGGGTTATTATTGATCGTTTCATTTGGCCTATATATATTTCATTTCACAAATTTGTTTCGTCATTTACTTTCCTTGTACATTTTTATTAGTTTCCACCGTCTTTATTACAAACAGTTATTCGTGTAATTAATGTGGAATTATTCGCTTACGCAATAATGCCGAAACCGTTCTCTAGCCAGAGTAAATCACTAATTGCAGCTGCAATCGCAATTTTAAGTAAGAACGTGATAATGGTGTAACTATAATGAATTACATTATATATAGCGTGCATCTGCAGCATTATATGTAAGCCTTACAACTGTTAGCAGAATCTCTACTCATGTTGGAATGGCCAATACACTGGTCAGCCCTAAACGAAAGCATGACGAAGAAAGTAGTTGTTCATATTGACAACTTACTGAGTATGGACTGAGTGAACGTTCCATTGATAATTCAAAAATAATATGGGAAAAGCCATTGAATAGAATTTTATCTGAATCTTGGCAAAACAGCATTTATCATACAGAAAAACTAGTACAAGAATGGTGGGATAGGGAAGTGGGTATAGATCGCGATGAACCTCCTGAATTTTTTATTAATGTTGGAAATGAAGTTACGATGAAGATAGTAACGATGATGTATTTTTAACTTTATTAATACAATTAATGATCATTAATTTACTTCTCTACGTTTTCTTACTATTTTATTGATGAAAGGTATTCCATATTGTAGTACATATTTGTGTATAAATAAATTGCATCTGTTTCTATTTAATAAAATCGTTAAAGAAACAGTTTTCTTTATTAAATGCAAGATTATATGTGATAAACAAAAGTATAAATAATAAATGTATTAACTAATATGTATGAATCTACTTCATTTGCATATATTTTATTATGAATTATGACTTCAACAAAACCTATATATCTTTGATGTCATGTCAATTATTTGATACATATAACCTAGTTATATTAAAGAATAATTATTCATTACATAACAAAGATGGACATCTTGCTACACTGTGCAAACGTCATAAATGACGTGCACGTCTTCGTATCGTGAAAGGCCTATATGTAAGAATAATATATAAAAACTCGCTTCTTATATGTGTATGTAAATTTATAATGGATTCATTTTATATTTCTGCCTTCATATATTTTAACACATTAAGAACTCATGTTTATATAAATCTGTGTTTAATTAATATACATATTTATAAATGATTGCCCGGATATTACAATATACACCCCTGCGCATCTGCGGCCCAGGAAACCTGAATCTCATTTACCTTATCGTTAGATTATCGCATTCTTACATCAAGGGATGCTATAAAGGTACATGGTTTCTATTTAGTGAAATTAAAATTAGTTTAAACGAACTATAACAAGAATTTTCACTAAAATTTTATTACAGGGAGTTTTAACCCGTCGAATCGATTACGTTTCGCATAAAAATTAATACAGTGATTATGATCTAAAGTTTATAGATAAGATTTGCTTACAGTATTTTACAATACCTGTAATTTAAATTTGTACTTGATATCTTATAATGGCAATGTTATTCATTTAAATTATGGAATTTTGGCCAAGAGTTTTACTTTGAAATTCCGAAAATGTGTTGCGTCTTGTACTAGACCTTAATAATTTCAGGTATCGTCCGATATTTATCAAACAGGCTGAAGGCATTTTAACAACCCTTTTCAATTGGCTTCGCCCCTTTGAGTTTTCTTTACTGTAAAGGTATTTGTTTCTTCCTCCTGGTTTGAAAGAAGTCGGTATGTGTAGACCGAAGTATGTGTTGAAATAATACAATATTTTTTCTATTTACACTAATATATTTACAAGTTTCATCTTGGAGTTCCGTTAAATAAATGCTAAATGCAGCATCTGGTCTTAATACTAAAGACCGAGAAAAACTGGCTTATAAATAATATTTGCTCCTATTTAGATCACTGAGATCTTAGTAGGAGCTGTTTGTTAGATCACTGAGATCTAAGCTTTAACTCGAAGAGATCGTACTTGTAACTGTAGTGAGCTCTAAGAGATCTTGTTTGGAACTACTTCTTCATTCTCTTATTTTTCAGAAAGAAGTTTTCTCCCCGCCAGTCAAGAGAGGGAGAAAACAATGAAAAGGAGTATACGGAAATTTCCATATAACAATTATTTACATTTCCAAGGAAAGTATATGCTGTAGTTTCCGACGTCATAAATGTACTAAAATAAACAATATACGCCGGAAACCCTTAATTATAGAAAATAAAATACTTCTTAAAGTAATAAATATACAATGCACAGAGATAACCTAATGTTAGCAGATCTCGTATTGAAACAAATCACTAAATCTATTATAATAATATATAACAGGAAATATGTACAATAAAACTTATTCTATTATAATTATGCTTATTCAAATACATTATTTACCTAATGGATGCAGAGGATTGTGCCTGTAATAAAAATAAATAGTTTTTATGACTGTAGACTGTAGACAATGAAGAAATGTAATACCTGACCAGTCCTAAAGTAATTAACAATATTAAAGATATATCAGAACTCCAAGACCTTTTCTATATACAATATATAATATTTACAATTTAAAAACTAGAATTAAATATATTATACCTACATCTAAATAAAACTAAAAATACAAAATTAAATCTATTTTGCCCGAACATGCCGCCCACTTTGAAAGAGTCTCCTTTCAAGGAAAATATAATAACGACGTTCAAGCATTGTCACCATCGTTCGATATAGGAAGCACGCACAACTTTGTCGTCGGTCTCTGGAACACACCACGCACAGCCATCGCTTCCAAAAGTGCTCGCGAAAACTCGGAATGTGTTGCCAACGAGACAACGTGTTGACCTTTAGATGTTCCACACTTGGCTCACCTAATGAGGTTATCATGCCTCCAGTTAAAAAATGTGAAGGGGTTAGGAATGAAAGATCATTAGGATCACTGGAAATAGGAGTGTGATTTTTATGAATACGCGCTAGAAGATTGCTCTTGAATCGTAAACAATATGCTGCTACACGCTGAAGTCTATTTAAATTAGAATAATTGACGAACCATTCAAATTGATTAACACTTGCGTTAGCCCAGTTCACAACGCGCCTTGTTTCCAGAATGCCCTTTATTTTTTCCCGTAGCTGTGTTTTTTTTATGAATTTGATGCTCTCTGCTTCATTCATATAAGTGTGCCAAGCGCTTTGCAAATTAAAGGGAAGTGATTCGTCCCAATTTAACTTTAACTGCCAGATTTGTTGCATTAAAATCTTGGCCTTTATTATAACAGGACTAACAAGACCTAAAGGATCAAATATTTTTGAAATGTGCGATAATACCGTTCTTTTTGTCATTAACTTTCGATTTGATACATGAAATGAATATTGTAAAGTATCCTCATTGGGTTTCCACTGCAAACCTAGCGTCCCTATGCCGTCATTTTTGTTGAAATCAAGAACCATATTGTCACAAGAGTTGTTTGGTATGTTACTTAATATTTCAGGTGCGTTCGATGCCCACTTGCGTAGTTCAAATTTACCTTTTGACAAAATACTTATAACCTCATCCCTAATTTGTAAAAGTTCTTTTATACTGTCTGCTCCAGTTAACAAATCGTCCATATAAAAATCTCTTAAAATTATTTCTGCACCTAACTGTTTGTTAGAAAATTCCTCGTTTGCCAGTTGCTGTAAGCACCTAACTGCTAAATAAGAAGCCGGCCCCGTACCATATGTAAATTTTGTTAATTCAAATGTTTGAATTTGACTATCCTCATTTTCACGCTATAAAATTCGATGGTACGGCATGCACTCTTCTTTTAAACAAACCTGCCTGTACATTTTTGCAATGTCTGCAGTACAAACATATCTATGTATACGAAATCTGCATACAATGTCAAATAAATCTTGTTGTAGCTTAGGACCTACCATAAGTTTATCGTTAAGCGACACTCCAGTATCTGATGGCGCCGACGCGTCAAAAACAACTCTTAACTTAGTTGTTGCGCTATTTTCTTTTCTGACCGCGTGATGTGGCATATAAAAATGGTTAATCGTCGGACCTTGTATATCTAACTTATTAATACGTCTCATATGACCTAATTCTATGTATTCTTTTATAAAATTCGCTTAATCTACCTTAAGATCGGGTTTTTTTGCGAATCTTCTTTCTAATGAATAAAATCGTTTGAGAGAGAGATCCCGTGAATTACCTAGTGACAAGTTGTTATTTCGAAATGGCAATGATACAACAAAGCGACTATCGTCATTTCGTGTAGTTGTATTAATAAAATGAGTTTCACACAGCTTTTCTTCAGGCGAATATACCTGAGACTTGTGTGTGTTTTCCAATTCCCAAAATTTCTTTATGTTTTCGTTTAAATCATTTAAAGTTGAAATATTACAAACTGATGTTGATTCTGAGGATGAATTTGAAGGAGCTCTGCCCGAAACCAACCAACCTAGCAGCGTTTTTTGTAAATATGGCTGATCTTTTCCCAAATTAATCTGTCCTACACATAATAATTTATAAAATAGTTCTGCTCCTAGTAACATATCTATATTTTTAGATACATGAAATTCTGGGTCCGCTAATTTTACATTTTTCGGAATCTTAATATATTCTCTTGCTAAGGAAATTAGTGGAATACGTTCAGATATTTTATCTAACACTAAACATTCTAGTTTCACCTTGAAATTAGTTTGCAATGATGCTATAGAAACATTTACAAGATTCTGTGCCTTTACCGCTGCATGATTAATACCAACAATAGATATTTGTATAGGTCTCTTTTGAAGGTTGAGTTTGTTCACTAAGTCTGTTGTAATTAAGTTTGACTGTGATCCAGTGTCCAGCAACACCCTGCATGTGTGCTGGTTACCCTTGAAATCTGTTATATTCAATAAGGCAGTTGACAACAATATTTGTGTGTGCGCTTCAATGTTAAATGCATGATTTGAAATTGATGTGCCAACGCATGCATCAGGTGCGGATTGCCCTTGTTCCTGTTGCGGTTGATCAATTAAATTTTGCGTTTTATGCAATAATGTGTTGTGCCTTTTACCACACTTGATACAATTACTAGATGTGCAGTTACTAACAAAATGTCCGTGTCTTAAACAATTAACACATAACCTTTTTGCCTTTATTTCCTGAATTCTTTGTTCAATAGGTAACCTAATTAAGGTTTGGCATTTATATATTATGTGAGATTGTTTACAAAATGCGCATGATAATTTTTTATTGTTAGTTACAATATGTGTGGAAGTACGCTTGAACTTAGGAATCTCGTTTTTATCATTTTTTGATATAGCTTCGAGAGTTTGACATTTGCGATTTAAAAACTTTATTAATTCTTCAGCAGTAGGCAAATTGTCATTGGACAAATTTGTTTCCCATTCTTTTATTGTAATTGAATCTAATTTTGTGGTTAAGATGTGTATTAATAAGTCGTCTGACTTATTCACCGGATGCTTTAATGAATCTAGTGCCCTAATATGTTTATTACTGCCGTCGATTATTTGCCTTAAAATGACATGGTTTTCTTTTGTAGCAATTGGCAAGTTGCAAATGGCTTTAATATGATTTTGAACTATAAGTTTTTTATTACCGTACCTCTCTTTCAACATATTCCAAGCAATACAATAATTGTCATTAGTAATAGGTAACGAGTTTAATAATTCACTCGCATCGCCCTTTAAAGCTGATTTTAAATAATGAAATTTTTGTATGTCTGGTATAGCAGTGTTGGCGTCGATTAAACCGGAAAAAGTGTCATGAAAACTAGTCCAGTCTTCATATGATCCCGAGAAATCAGGTAGCGTTATTGTAGGTAGGCGAACTGAATTTAAATGTTGAGGTTGCTCTTCGTTAATTTTAATTTGTTTATCGTCCGCTACATTTCGTTTACTTTGAATAATTGTTTGAAATCGACCCATTAACTGAAAATAATTATTCTTAAATTCACATCTCTCGTCCTCTTGCATTGTTAAGTCTTCTAGAATTTCTAAATTGGTTTGAATATTTTGAAATTGCTCAAGACTTTCTGATAGTTTATCTTGACGAGCTGTGAGATTGCTTATATCAATATCTTCGACTAATGTATCTAAATAATTTGATGCACGCGTTATTTGTGCCTTGATATTAGATTTCTTGATTTTTAATGATTTTACATTAGCGTCAGTCATGTTTGAAGTAAAAGGATTTTTAGGATACTGATCGGTAAAGAATTAAGAAAAGGAAGTTAACTGGAGACTTACCTCACTAATTTGAGTGCGCTGTTGCTGACACAGATGTCGATATCCTGCTCCTGGGAGAACCAATGTTTTTGGTGATGACCAGTTGAAGAAGGATCGATGATCTTGTTATAATGTTGCTATGTAGATGAATTAATTTATCATCTAGCTGCGAAGTACCATGTGTGGATGAATTAATTTATCATCCAGCTGCGAAGAACCAAATGTTTTTTGGTCTTGAAATAATCTTGATAGCTGTGAGCTGTCGTCCGTCTGCGAAGGACCAATGCAGATGAATTAATTTATCATCCGGCTACGAAGGACCAATGCAGATGAATTAATTTATCATCCGGCTCGAAGGACCAAATGTTTTTTTATCCTGGTTTGAAGGAAGTCGGTATGTGTAGACCGAAGTATGTGTTGAAATAATACAATATTTTTTCTATTTACACTATTATATTTACAAGTTTAATCTTGGAGTTCCGTTAAATAAATGCTAAATGCAGCATCTGGTCTTAATACTAAAGACCGAGAAAAACTGGCTTTTAAATAATATTTGCTCCTATTTAGATCACTGAGATCTTAGTAGGAGCTGTTTGTTAGATCACTGAGACCTAAGCTTTAACTCGAAGAGATAGTACTTGTAACTGTAGTGAGCTCTAAGAGATCTTGTTTGGAACTTCTTCTTCATTCTCTTATTTTTCAGAAAGAAGTTTTCTCCCCGCCAGTCAAGAGAGGGAGAAAACAATGAAAAGGAGTATACGGAAATTTCCATATAACAATTATTTACATTTCCAAGAAAAGTATATGCTGTAGTTTCCGACGTCATAAATGTACTAAAATAAACAATATACGCCGGAAACCCTTAATTATAGAAAATAAAATACTTCTTAAAGTAATAAATATACAATGCACAGAGATAACCTAATGTTCGCAGAATCGTATCGAAACAAATCATTAAATCTATTATAATAATATATAACAGGAAATACGTACAATAAAACTTATTCTATTATAATTATGCTTATTCAAATACATTATTTACCTAATGGATGCAGAGGATTGTGCCTGTAATAAAAATAAATAGTTTTTATGACTGTAGACTGTAGACAATGAAGAAATGTAATACCTGACCAGTCCTAAAGTAATTAACAATATTAAAGATATATCAGAACTCCAAGACCTTTTCTATATACAATATATAATATTTACAATTTAAAAACTAGAATTAAATATATTATACCTATATCTAAATAAAACTAAAAATACAAAATTAAATCTATTTTGCCCGAAAAGTATTATTTTGATACAAGTTAAACAAAATCGAAAACAACGGATATATAAGAAATTCTGTATGACATGACAAGTTAATTCCATTAATCACATTTTTAGTAACATTTTATATCTAATGAAACCTAGTGAATTTAAAACATTAAAGCATTTACATTCAATTAACTCGTCGTGCGATAGCGAGAAAATAAGTGTTGGAGTTGCATTTATTATTCAATCCACTTCAAGCAACATATTCATCGCCGCACATCACACGCTGTGTTGGGTTCTGTACTAGATGCAGCAAAAAATTTTCAGTTCTAAACCGAGATAAAAATAGCATTCGTTCATTTTACGCGGATAAGAATAATGATCCATATTTAAATATCATAATCTCAGACAGTATCTAGCTCAGCTTTTCTGTGTCATGGTGCTGAATATACAGTACAAATCTCTTCCCTATAGTCACCTACAAACGTGTATTACGTATGTGTGCGTTCAAGAAGCGAGGAGTGGGGACGCACATAGCATGTATGTATGTATGTATCATAATTTATCATACATACATACATACATACATATGTTCTGTAGATCAGTTTGGATGTAAGCAGTAAGCACATACATAGTATAAACGTCGATGAATGTGGAACTACCGTCAATAATAGGGACTTTATGTATTATGTAATAATAAACACAAATAAGTGTGGACTTTTTGGAAGATTTTAATATTTTTAACGTTTAAAACAATGTCAGATATACCTATAACAATAACAATAAATAAAGCGGTAAATCATAATAACTTCTATATTCTATACATAATAAATAAAACTAGAATTAAAAAAATAAAAAGTAAACTATTTAATGTATTGTATGCTCTAAACGGTCTCCTAATGCAAACAAGCAATGTCCTAATCTGTCATAAAAGTTTCTCTGAACATTTAAAATCGTTTGCGGTTGAATATTTAGGATAGATTCAACTATTTTCGCCCGTAATTATCGTTTCAAACGCAATGGTACGTTGAAAGTTAATTTGAAATACCCGTGCAATTTCTCTTATGCTGCGACCAAGATGATACTGTTTTACGACATATTTTTTTTGTTCAAGGGTAAAAATATCCATCGTGAATACGGACTATTCGCAAAAGTTGAGCAAACCATCCAACTTGGCAAGTAAACTGTAACTAATGGCATGTATCACATGTATGCATTACTATGCATCGCTTCGTGCGTCCCCACTCCTCGCTTCTTGAACGCACACATACGTAATACACGTTTGTAGGTGACTATAGGGAAGAGATTTATACTGTATATGTTGTTGTCAATTGTATTTTGTAAGTTCACTTACAAAATCCGCACAAGCATGTTCGTTCTAAGAAAATTGGTCCCGGATGTCCAAACACATGTGGCACATGAATGCGTACCCGTGTAGAACAAACAACAAATATGCTTGAAAAAGACTGAATTGATAAAAGTCGAAACGTCGCAAAAAAACATCTAAATTCAATAAAAGGTCGACCTTTTATTGAATTTTGATGTTTGTTTAAGACGTTTCGACTTTTATTAATTCAGTCTTTTTCAAGCATCTGGAAACAAGAATCATTACAATGAACATGAGAACTGTGTTTGTTTCGTGTGATATAACAATTAAATTAACAATTTTAAATTTAAAATTATATTAAGAAATGAATTACGAATTAGGTTAGCATTTTACGTAGAAAATTAAATAACATTAAATTAAAACAGCTTAGAATGGTAGGGGGACATTTAAGTGATTAATATCTGTATGAATTAATTGGAGACTTAACAATTATTAACAATTATAAGTTTAAAATTAGATTAAAAAATGAGTACAAATTGAGTTAACATTTAACAATGAAAATTACATAAAATTAACATACAAAAATAGCTAAAATGAATAGGTAGGGAGACATTAAGGTGACTAACAACTGTATGAATGAATTGGAAAGTTGAATTACACTACAATAAGTAAAGAGAACAAAGAAAAGATAAATAAACTCACATTTGTTGTTCGTTTTGTTTTATAAGGGTACGCATTTATGTGACATATGTGTTTGACATCCGAGACCAATTTTCTTAGAACGATAGTGCTTGTGCGGATATTGTAAGTGAACTAATACTTTAGTTTGCGGGGGTTTTAATTTCTGTTTTTGGAATGAGCATGGTGGTCAGGACCGTATTAAGGGGTATATGTTAACGTTGTTTTTTCTAATGGGAACTATTTTTTCCCCGTTTTTGTCTTGTGCGTGCAGGGGGGGGGGGCTTTTGATTTTTCTATTGTTTTATGAGAGGGTAATAGAGTTTTGAAAGCCCATCGATTTCGTTTCTGTCGTTGATTGTTTTACTATTTTTGAAAATGTGTATCATTTCTAAGACCTCTCTAGCTTTTGTGTTCTTTTTATGTGTTATTACTTTGGTGTTTTCAAAATCAAAATTATGTTTAAGTGTCAATTGGTGTTTTTTTAAAGCAGTTTGATTTTTTGCGTATTTGTGACCTTTCAATCTTTCTTGTAGTAACTGCTTTGTTTGGCCTATGTATATTTTGTCACAGTCTTTGCAGGGTATGTTGTATATTGTGTGTGATTGTTTTAGTGTAGGTGTTGAGTTTTTAAGTTTGGTGTGTAGGAATTTTGGTTTTTACCGCTTTGGTGTGCTATTTTAAAATTAAATGGTTTGAATATGTTGTCTAATTTTTCGGATAATCCAGTTATATAGGGTGTGGGGATATATGTGAATTCATTGGTTTTTTTGTTATTGTTTTGGTTGTTTGTTTTGTTATAAATTTTATTGAGTCTAAGTTTTATAATTTTTTGTATGAATTGTAGTGGATAGTTGTTTTCTGACAAAATTGTTTTAACTTTATTTATTACTGTTGGTCTGAAAATTGGGTTAGTGAGATTTAAGGCTCTGTCTACTAACGCTGTTACTACATTTTTTTTGTGGGCTAGGGGTTGGTTAGAGAAAAAGTTTACATATTACATATATATATATATATATATATATATATATATATATATATATATATATATATATATAATTTCTCCAGTCTAGCCTATTGTTCGTTTTAAAAGCAATTTCTAAATGACGTTCTTAAATAAGTCACTTGTTTGTTTATATTTTAGGCCTATATAACGTAACAAATTATATCTGTTTGGGTTCAGATATATCGTTTGTAAGTAAACAACAACAATGTGTTGCTGTCAATATAAGCTGTCAATTAAATCACTCTTATAACCATTATTAACAGCAACCATTCAGCGTTAATATATTCTATTCTCTCTGATAGTTATTTAATTATTACATTTTTGGGATAACTGTTATTAAACAATTGAAGCAAATTCATACTTGTATTTAATTCGAACTAGCGGTTACCGATCAAGTAAACAATCATAACTTAAACGGATTTACGATCCATAGATGACGAAGTTTGCGAAGACAGTGGATCTGCGAAACATCTCAATAGATGATATTGTTTCTTGCGTAACAATGCTCATCCCCATATATCCCAAAGGGTTCAAGATCTGCTTGTTTGTATATTGGGTAATCTTAAAACAGCCATCTTCGACACCCAACTTGTCCCTAGGCAATTTCCATGTGTTTGCCACATTAGACCAATCGGTAAAATGCTGCGCGACGGTTCAAATGTAGAGGTAGTATGAAAATTTTACGATCAGGAAATCTACATATTAGTACACCAGTGAGATTTCTACCTTAATCTTAATACAGCTTTACTTTAAATTAGTTAAACAAAAATAGGTTTATAGCCTCCAAACGTATTTCTATTGAACAAATGTATCTATAAATATTGCAACTGAAAAAAGAGATTTAAGATTAATAATAGTAATAACAATAATAATTATTTATTTTGTCCAATAAGAATTTTGACTCTATGTGACAATATAATAATACATAAACAAATTAATTAATTAATTCCATAAAAAATATAAAGGAATGGCTAAATAATTCATTTGCGTTTCTTGACGAATGCACCAATGTAGCCCAGCACAATATATTAGTTTTGGCGTTGAAAGCACAAAACATGAGGAGTGTCTGGCAGCAAAGCGTGGCGCCACTAACTAATAGCGATGCCGAGTAGATCCTATTATTCGGAAGATTCGCCACCACTAATGCTCTCTTCCATTGTCTTCACACTGCTAGCATTTCCAATCCATGCCTCACAATCAAATTTCCGTACTCTATATTTCGCTCTAGATATACACCGTCCTTCCTGTAATTTGATTCGTGTGTAAGCTATGGATTGGGTACCAGACGGTAGACCGATATTCCAACTTACTAACGATATATGCGAAATAGAAGGATTTAATTTTACCAACATTAGTGAAACTTAGGGACATTCTAATAATACAGCCCATAGACCTAACAGCAGATCTAGTAATGTTTACGAGATGATCATTGAAGGTCAACTTACTGTCGAATGTAACACCAAGATCCTTTGTGGAGCTTTGATTTTCTATAACAGTATTATCGATGTAATATAGAGAGTTTATATAATTTATTTTCTTTGTGAAAGTCGCAACATAGTATTTGAAAATATTTAAATTAAATTTATTCATGCGACACCAACTGTTGACGATATTTAAGTTCTTTTGCAAATAATGCTTAAGTATCGAGCTACTCTTTACAAGTAAAATTACAAAATAGACTTTATTTAATTAATTAACTGATGTGGCTTTTACTTGACCAAAGTTTGTTGTAAAATTAAATAGAAAACACAATTGTGTAATTTTCACAATATACAATAATACATAAACAATTGCTTCCCAAAAAATTGCCAAAAATATCGGCAAATTGGGATCTCGAAAAATGGTACGTTTCTAAAATTTTTACATAAATCAATATATCGTATTTCGAATTTAATGAATTCGCGGAATATATTTCCCGTTCTTAGACGACACGTATTATATAAAAGCATAACATTGAAATGTGATGAGGATTTCGAACATATTTACAACAGCAAAACTCCAGAAAGGAAATTGAAATACAAACTCCTTTATTTGCTGCAATGAAGTTTTGGATGTGTTCGGATAATTTAAAGCGAGGATGAATTATTAAATACAGCAACTTGCCTCTTATATAAAGTCTATCAATTTATAAAGTATGGAACTAATACCATATATAGTAGTAGATGCATGCTCTATAATTAGAGTTACCTTGTTCGTGTCATCGTAATAAGTTAGCATCATCATATGCTATTAGTGGTTATTAGTGCAAACAAATCTTAATGTGCTATACGTGTACGTAGCAGTCCTTATATATATATATATATATATATATATATATATATATATATATATTTATATATATTATTTAAACGAAATTATCGACCGTTATATATTGATAAAATAAATTAAAATCGGGTAAGCGGTCTGTCAATTAAAAAACTCCTTTATTAAATAACCTTATATTTCGCAACAAATTTGTTGCTTCTTCTGGGGATACTACTCACATCACAATATGTTCCATAATAACACTCTAAAAACCGTCAGTACCTATTGCGTCACCCTATTATTCGTATTTATTACAACAGCAGAGACTCTAAAAAAATCTAAGTGTATTTATTAAAATAATACTATACTGGCGTATAATAAATTTAGAGATCCAACATTGAATATAGAATCGGCTAGAAACGCAAGATTATTTTGTAAACGAGTTTCAAAAGGATATATATATATATATATATATATATAGATAAAATAAATTAAAATCGGGTAAGCGGTCTGTCAATTAAAAAACTCCTTTATTAAATAACCCTATATTTCCCAACAAATTTGTTGCTTCTTCTGGGGATAAAAATGTAGAGTTTATATTTCGCAACAAATTTGTTGCTTCTTCTGGGGATACTACAGGATTAATGAGAAAAATAACATAAAATAAATAAGAGTATAAAGCAGTAGTAAAAATACTTACAAAATGTAGAGTTGAAAAATAATAAAATTGACGTACAATGAAAAATAAAAATGATTAGATTTAAAACTTAAAAGTAACTATAGAAACAAGCCTTTAAAACCTTTAAAAAAACATGTATATGTAAATGTTAAAACATGAAAAATAAAAAATATAATGCAATATAAATTTAACAATATATGGACCAAATAACAAAACAATTTTAAGATGGTCAACTAACCGTCAAACCGAGTATATTAAAATAAATTATACTTAGTCCATTAGTATCACATCTATAATTTATGTTATTTGTGTCTCTGTTAATGTGGACCATTTCTAAAAAGATTCTTTTTTTAAAGTTATTTTCAACGTCTAAGATCTTAACGTCAACAAAATTGAAAGTATGGTCACGATCAAGTGGAAAAAGAAAATAACAATAGCGTGCCCTTCTTGGACGTTTTAGTAATTCGTGACGATAATAATTGTATCATTTTGAATTGGTATAGAAAACCAACTTCATCTGATCGGTTCATTAATTATCACTCTCATCATCCTCTCAATCAGAAGTATAACACCATTATAGGTATGAGAAACCGAATAGCACATATTTGTCATGAAACCTTTCTTAATGACAATCTTAAAGAACTTTTCAACATCTTCGTCAACAATGGCTATCCTAAGCACATACTTAATAAATTGATATATAGCTCAAACTTTTTTGATGGCCCTACTGAGGACATTCCTACAGACAGTGTGCTTTACAAAAAAATCCCATACATTGCTGGTCTTACTCATACAATTGTATCACATTTCTAACAATTTAATAACATTAAAATAGCTAAATACAACACCTATACCTTGAAGAAGTTGTATAGTAAGATCAAAGACATAACACCTTTCTTTTTAAATAGTCATGTTGTCTACAGGATAGCATGTTCGGATTGTTGTGGCGTTTATATAGGTCAGACATAACAGTGGCTAAAACAGCGCATCACTCAGCATAAAAGTGATGTCCGTATTGGAAAGAGATCTTGTGCATTGGTTGACCATGCACTTGATCGTGACCATACTTTCAATTTTGTTGACGTTAAGATCTTAGACGTTGAAAATAACCTTAAAAAAAGAACCTTTTTAGAAATGGCCCACATTAACAGCGACACAAATAACATAAATTATAGATCTGATACTAATGGACTAAGTATAATTTATTTTAATATACTCGGTTTGACGGTTAGTTGACCATCTTAAAATTGTTTTGTTATTTGGTCCATATATTGTTAAATTTACATTGCATTATATTTTTTATTTTTCATGTTTTAACTTTTACATATACATGTTTTTTAAAGGTTTTAAAGGCTTGTTTCTATAGTTACTTTAAGTTTTAAATCTAATCATTTTTATTTTTTATTGTACGTCAATTTTATTATTTTTCAACTCTACATTTTGTAATTATTTTTACTACTGCTTTATACTCTTATTTATTTTATGTTATTTTTCTCATTAATCCTGTAGTATCCCCAGAAGAAGCAACAAATTTGTTGCGAAATATAGGGTTATTTAATAAAGGAGTTTTTTAATTGACAGACCGCTTACCCGATTTTAATTTATTTTATCTATATATATATATATCCTTTTGAAACTCGTTTACAAAATAATCTTGCGTTTCTAGCGATTCTATATTCAATGTTGGATCTATAAATTTATTATACGCCAGTATAGTATTATTTTAATAAATACACTTAGATTTTTTTAGAGTCTCTGCTGTTGTAATAAATACGAATAATAGGGTGACGCAATAGGTACTGACGGTTTTTAGAGTGTTATTATGGAACATATTGTGATGTGAGTCAACCGACGACACGTTAGACGAGCGGTATTCCGGACCTTCGAGAGAAAGTTCAGAATAATTCATGACTGCTGATAGGCTTACATAAGCCCTCGAAGATGGAGGGAGAGATCAGACGACTAGCAACCGGCAACGAGTATTGTGATATAAATAAATACTGTGCAATAAAGATTGAAATAAATAAAAATTATTATTAGTACGAGGGCTACTCTTAAAATTCGCGGAAAATTGTGAAATAAAACAAATTACGCTATGTTAATCGCTTTACTGTTTCTCAAAATACTCTTATTTTAAGAGGTATATACTTTTACATCTTATAAAACCAATCTTCAAAACACTTTTTCCATTCTGAGCGAGGTATCTCCAAAACTAGTGATTTAAATTCTTCAACAGCCTCTTCAGGCGATGAAAACCGATTTCCACGTATTTTATTTTTGATGTTTCGGAATAAGAAGTCATTGGATAGGGCGAATATGGGGAACGAGTTATTAATTCGATGTTCCTGTTGGTCAAAAACTCGACAGTTTGTCGTGCTGTGTGAGCGCTTGCATTGTCATGATGAACAATGTTTCGTCGGTTTATGTTTTTTTTTCTGACTTCATCGATAACTTCCGGCAAACAGATTGACGTATACCAGTCAGCATTAACTGTTCGTCGATCCTCTAATGCACCAGTTGCAACATGACCCGTTTTTCCGAAGAAACAAGCAATCATTCTTTTCGAAACGTTTCGTGACCGCACCACTTTTGATGGTTTAGGTTCATTTTGAAACACCCATACAGTCGATTGCTGTTTAGTTTGAGTCTCATATGAATATATCCAGGATTCGTCACCTGTTACAATGTTATATACAGAATTTGAATGACCACAATTAAATTTTTTTAACATTCCTTGCACCACTTGACACGTGCCTGTTTTTGCTCGTCTTTTAAATTTTGAGGGATCCAACGACTGGAAAGCTTCCTGACATGTAAATGATCGTGCAAAATCGTATATGTATTTGTTTCGCCGCAATGTCTAAAGACGCCTCTATCTCACTGTATGTCACATGTCGATCTGATAAAATCATTTCACGCACAGCGTCGATATTTTTCGGAACAAGAGAGGTGGCATGGACGCCCTTCACGAAGATCGTCACCAAACGTTGGTCTTCAACGCTTGAATTCTGCGAACCATTTGTAAACCATAGTTTTGGATGGTGCTTCATTTTCAAATACCGAACTAAGCTTTTCCACACATTGCTTTAGTGTCAAACGGGATCGAAAATCGTAAAAATAATCACTCGAAAATCACAATTTAAAATTTTCATTTTTGGCACAACTATTACTTTGTTAAATTCTGTTGAGACAAAACTGTTCCGTTTTAAATCGAACTGTTAACTGAATTATAGGTTAAAAATGTAAAATTTATGAATATGATAATTGTGGAATGCTGTCAATTCAAGGAGTACTTGAATTGCGCGAATTTTGGCAGTACTCTTCCTAATCGATAGTTTTATTTAATTAAATAACCCAGAAAGACAAATATTTTACAATATTAATGGAACGACCCAAGCCAAAAAAATATGTTTTAGAAAACTCTAGGCTTTAAATATCAAGGGACAAATCAGCGCTGGTGACCTTGAAGGCCAATTAAAATTAAAATAATACATGTCGTTCAGGAAGTATGTTTCTTAGAGCAGTCACACAAATTCGAGGAGTATCGCTTGTTGCTCCATCTTGCGGGTAGATGCGTTATTTTCAACTTTCAGTCATTGCAATTAAACAAGTAAAAAAAATTGAAGCATCTGCAAATACCTTTGAGAAGTTACAGTCACTGTACGGCCACCTTCTTCGAAAACGTACAGACCTAGTATTCCGAATGCAGTCGCACTATACTATAACTTTTCAGAATACAGAGGTTGTTCGTGATTTTTTTGTGGTTATTCGACAGTCCACTGCCGAAACTTTTGTTTATTCATATATTCTGATAAGTGGAAATGCGCCTCATTAAACATCATTAAATGATTTAAAACATTTGGGTTGAGTAAATAAAAAAAAATGCTCTTCAAAATTGTATTCGTGCTGGTAAATCTTGCGGTAGAATTTTATACGGATGAAATCGTAGGTATCTTGGTAAAATTCGATCCAAACTTCTCCGTGTAATGCCGGATTTCACAGCTTGACGTCTTGCTGAACAACATGCATTTCTTGCTACAGCTTACAGCGACATACACATTTTATACAATTGCACAATCACGGAACCTTGCAACAAAATTGTGTTGGAAGGAATTCTATTAGGACTGGGAATATTATATCCACGCCGAAATTGTCGTTGCTCCGATTGGTGATACGCTTTAACGCAAAAGCTGCGTTGATTCACTGCCCACGGATTCATGGCTACTAAACTGCATGAAATACGGAATGTTTTAGGTCATTCGATATATCCACCACTCTACTCATACTCGAACAGTGGCGTTTCAAAAACAGTAATTGTCAATTGCACCACCCGCTACACGACGAAACTATAATTAAAGAATAAAATTAGTATAGTTTTTTGACGTCGCGACGTGTTACGTTTTGCATACTGGTACAAACTTCATTTCTCAAATACTAGTAATTAACGCCACACATTAGGCGACATTGGCATGTGGATATGGGATTTAATAGTCATTAATTCTCATTTTCAGTAAGTTCAAAATAGGTTTTAAAGATAATTTTTACAAATTTTAAAGTGACGACTACATTAAAGGAAGTAGTGGTATAATACATAAAATGGAAACAAAAATATGTACAAAATCTGAAGAACACCTACTAAAATTATATTTTATTAATTCAGCTAGAAGAAAATAGCATTTGCAGAAGAAATTATTAAATGGGTCCATGCACAAAAAATGTCGTTTCCAAATTCAGCTCCGCAATGTTTCAATGTGGTCTTTCTCATCTTCTGAAATGTATTCAAATCAAAGTGCCTTCTGTCTGTGACCACTCTATTTCTACCATAGCTACCGTGTATTGTTGCTCTTGTGTTCTGTATTCGACACGCAGGTTCGCTGAAGCTTCATTGGCTAAGATAAATTTGTCGCCTTAACAATAATAATTCAGTTTTCGCATTGCCCAACATCTAAATACCAATTGTAGAAGACATTAGCAGGCCGTTGATTATTATTACGCCCACGCCTCCGGGGCGACTACAGATGTTTGGCTGTCAGAATTCACTTCAAACAAGGAGGAAGATCTCGCGACTGCAGATGTGCGGGTATCGGAATTCACCTCAAACAAGACGGAGAGCCTCGTAGAAGAGTGACCCCAAACTCTCTCCTAAGATACTTTTGATCCATGATAAGCGAATGACTTACGATTGAGCTATTATGAAGCATAAGGAGTCGATGAACATCAACTCTTACTTATTAGTCTTCCTGGTCTTTATGAAACATTATATTATGTAACTATAATATAAATAAGATGAAAACTAGATTTGGTTCACGATATCTTAATATAGTTTCGCAATATCGAATTATCAACACAAATTGTTGTCTTAGTTTCCGATGAGGATGTCTTCTAAATTAAACATTTTGAATAGAATAAAGTTATCTAATATAGTACTTATCAAAAACGGTCGTGTAAAAATAGTGCGAAATATTATGCAATGTCTGTGATAAAAGCAGAAATTTCTCAAGTAAATGAGTCAGTTCTGTGAAAAATTAATATTTATTTCCTCCGTGCATTATATTATGTATGCTTGAAAGAAAGAAATATTAATTTGGAAATAGAGTTAGTTTTTTCGTAAATTAATGTTAACGTAAATGTGATTAAATTAAATCTCTGTGTCGAACAATACAGATTTACTTTTAAAATATATCGGGGTCGGACATTTCGTAGAAAACAAAGGTAAATGCCGCACAGCGCTTTACGGTATATGCTTGGTCAGCAAATGTAATAGAAGCGATGTGCATTTTACGAAAGTCGGGGATCAAGAGAGCATTTGTAAAAGAAAAAGGTTAGAAGGTGGTTAAATGAGGGTTGTTTTATAATCCCGATTGGGTGACCAATAATATTGCAAACTAGCGCTGTCTAAAGAATTAAGAACTAATTAAAGACGCGAGCGAAAGAGTTGCGATCTCGATAAAATAAATATCATTAAAATATTCCTTGCGAAAAATAATTTAAAACGATATACCGCATCATAAGTTCACAATAGTGATTTAAAATATTATATTATACATACATAAACTTGAAAATACAATTACAAGTAAGCTGCAGTGCATTGCAGTCCAGCCGGCGAACCATCTTTTACGCAAACACATCATCCACTACTAGGATGGCAATGTTTGAGAAAATATGTGTAGGATTTCTGACATTTCCTAGCATTCGGTTTCCAAACGGCACAATGAATGTAGTGCCATACCTGGAGTTCACACGAAGAACCAAAACTGACATTCGCTCCAGTAGGAATGAGCAGTCAATAATGTTTGTGATAAGTTTCGTTAATATTTTCCGACAAATATTCTACGTTTTAACGTCATGGGTTAGAACCAAATCGTCCTGGAATGCACCTCGTTTCGAGTAAACTCCACCAATTTTGCATGTGAGAAACTTCAAAATCGTACGGTGAACACGGTCCAAAGGAATAGAATCGCAAGCATAGACGGGGCACCATATTAATGAGGCGTATTCAATTTTGCTTTAAACATGAGCATAGTACAATGATTTAAGGAAGGTGATATCTTTACAGTATTTGGACACACATATAATAAATTTCAGCGTTTTGTAGGCATTGAATCAAATATGAATTATATCCAATCTAAAACTAAGGTTTGAGTCAAGTAATACTCCAAGATTGTTTATTTCAGTCTTACTGGTTAAGAGATTGCTTTTAATACAATTTGAGGATTTGCAGGACATGGCAGATCAAGTATAAGAGACCACACAGCATTTGTCAATAACGATCACAATATGCAACTAACATTCTGCTAAAGTTTAGCGATATCGTTAATTGTTGAAATCTCAGAATATATTTTTACATCATCTACGTAAGCGAGAATAGGACACTTCACTTGAAGAAGGAGATCATTCATAAACAAAACAAATAGCAAGGGGCCCAAATTGGATCCCTGAGGAACACCAGAAGAAAGAACCAAATCATTGGAGCAGAATCCATTGTATGTCACGTAGTAGTGCGCGGTAAATAATTTCTCGGAAAGTTGTTATGACCAGAGTATTACAAAAGAAAGGTTTTCTCTTGAAAATACATATATTCACAAAATGTCTAGAAGTTTTTAAATATTTTAAATTCGATATATTTGTAAGAAAATATAATTTAAAAATAAAATTAAAAAGATCCTTGATACATACAGAGTGTAACAGTATCAAATTTATACGAATAGATAAATATTTTTCAAACATTTTTAAACGAATGAAAATTTAATTAAGAAGAGGTTGAAGTCGTTGTCGAGCAATTGTTCTCTAGAAGTAGTTTTAAATTTCGTTTGCGAAGTCACACATTTCTTATCCACTGACCTAATATCCTAAAGGTACAATCAATTAACCACAGTACCGCATCGTATTCTGCAGTGTTCAGATCATCAAGAGCAGACAATACAAAGAAATCTTAAGGATTCACAATCCTTTTAAATATTTGTGATTCAACCCATAAAAATATGAGAAATGAAATAAAATCATCCTTTGAAAGCGCACATACTAAAGACGGAAACGAGTATATATCAAAAGCGACTCAAATAATGATATCAGAGTAGATTCCTCCAGTGTGTAACCGGATTCTGCGCAAAGAAAGGCGGAAATCCGTACTAACAGCATTTATATCTCGTTAGATGGAAATTCGTAATGCTGCATTCCCTGAATACCCTTTAACAACACTAAATATATTTTCCGTTTAAATTTAAAGTATAAATATAAAGCTAGTTGGGCGTAGGATATTAAATTATAAGTTATGGAGAAGATAATGCCCGTCAATGTTGTTAAAACTTTCTTCCTTTCTATTGATCAGATTTATCTAGGTTACTTTGAAATTTTGATAGAATAAGACGCATATATATTAGTATGTGTTTGTTGTTCCGTAAACGTAAATCCAAATGACATTTGATAATATCAATCACATTTGTTATTTATTTGTATATATGAAACTGTCAAAATATACGACTTCCTAGGTTAAGTAGTAAATTTTATTTTACGACATACTTCAAAATGTTCTCAGTAAATCACATGCTACTAGATTGACTTTTCAAATGAACACCCGTTATATATAATGAGGGAGCCACAAAAAAGTTTACAGAGTATGCCATGGATTAAATCAGTTATGTCTTAGATTGATTTAGTGATCTAACCTACATTTCGTACTATTAGTAATAGGTTAAATCGTAACTTGTCAATTTGACTTATGATTATTTACAAATGACACTTCGTCAATTCTCTAAGTTCCTACGAGACTTATATGCCTATCTCAGTTGTTCACGGCCTACCTAGGATTCAAATTTTGGAGCTCGCTTGATATAATAGTGCAATGTGATAAATATAAAAAATGATGTAATAAATAATAATAAAATTTAATATTGTAATATCAAACATTTTCAAATATCGGTCTAAACGATGAAAATAAGTTAATAAAAGAAATAATTATGAATTATTAAATATAAACGTATGGCGATAACAATATGTTATTATAATCGATGGGTCAAATGGTATAGCAAGGACTATAACAAGTGTTCATTTGAAAAGTCAATCTAGTAGCATGTAATTTACTGAGAACATTTTGAAGTATGTCGTAAACTAAATTTTACTACTTAACCTACGAAGTATATTTTGACAGTTTCATACATACAAATAAATAACAAATAATAGGTATTTATTGAAAACTATAACAAATGTTGAAAATGTTATCCTTCAAGATCAATGCACTTTAAAATCCTCCGTTCAAAATTTCTGTAGCATATCATTCAAATTCAATATAGGTGTTCGAAATATGTTATTTTTTAGATAAGGCCACAAAAAGAAGTCGCAAGA
This sequence comes from Melolontha melolontha, assembly GCA_935421215.2. Classification (NCBI taxonomy): domain Eukaryota; kingdom Metazoa; phylum Arthropoda; class Insecta; order Coleoptera; family Scarabaeidae; genus Melolontha; species Melolontha melolontha. The sequence continues at coordinate 74,536,899 of OW285243.1, read as the reverse complement.
TGTTAAATCGCATGAACGGGCAGGCCAGGCAATTTCAGTATTTCGACTAATTATACGCTCATCAAAAAATTCTCTTAAATAATCCAAAGATTCTGCAGTACAGTGACAAGGTGCTCCGTCTTGTTGGAAATATGCATTTTGTAGTTCATCATCATGCAACTGATTGACAAATGGTTGTAAAATTTCCGTACGATACCTTTGAGCAGTTAACGTTCCATTATTTCTTCAACACGATTGACAAGCTCAGGTGTACGTTTCTTAACTGCTCCGCTGCCTGATTTTCTTAATTTACCAGTTTCAGAAAAAAGTTTTAAAGTTCTATCCAAAGTATTCTTAAATTGTATATAATCTATTACAAAATGTGGAAACTCAACTTGAAATTCTACCATGCAATCTTGAACTGAATAAACCCATAAACCATCAATTTTATTACCACTTCGAAAATAAGCCTGAACTAAACAAATTTTATGTTCTAAAGTGAAAGCCATTTTAAAACTGAGAAGCAATTTATTTAAACCAGAATCGACGCACGATTATTTTATGCACTAACTAATATTTGTGATTGACATTATCAAATGTCATTTGGATTTACGTTTACGGAACAACAAACACATACTAATATATTTGCGTCTTATTCAATCAAAATTTCAAAGTAACCTAGATTGACTTTTCAAATGAACACTTGTTAACACCAACAATACGTTCAATAATAAATCGATGCTATATTCAAACATATATAAAGAAAATGTTCTCCAAGCTTAGTTTATCCGAGAGAAAGAGAATTTGATCTTTACCCAGGGATAGGTTCTCTATAACGGTTTTAGCTGATCTTTTTAAATGACATAAACTTTGTAGTATTAACTAAATTAAATTCAAAGATGTTATATTTTAATAATATATGCTTATTATACTTAAGAAATTAAATTTAATATAGTTATTTACATTTATAGATATTTCTAATTTAAATAAAGATAAACATTATTTTTATATTTCAGATATCCCGAAAAATTAAAACTTATGCAAAAGGTTTGAGTCAAAGAGTGTTTTACAAACTATTAAAAAATAAATGACCTTACTTATAAAAGCTGGTAAATTGATATTGAAAATTTAATTATGAATTCTTGGTTTAAATAATTTTAGTTTAGTTTAATTTACTATAATGATACTTAAAGAATCTGGAATCGTACCAATTGTAATCCTATTTCTATTTCGGAGATAATTGTCAATTTATTAGAATCCTGAGATACTGTGGAATCTGGTTCTCGAGAACAACAAATCCTTACTATAATATTAACTGGATAAACTTGATAAAACAGCTATTATATAATAATAGGTTAATTATACATATCTGGTGCATTACGTGCTTCAAATTGTAGTACAGAAGAACTATGGTCTACGACATTTGGCATTGGTATATTTAGAGCTATATCTGAACGTAGATTTCAATTTTTGCCTGAGGTTTGACGATCAAAATACGAAAAAAGTAAGAAGAGAGTTAGATTTATTTGCGCCTATTCGCTAAATATGGGATATGTTCGTAGAAAATTCAAAACGGTATTATACTCCCTTCGAATTTTGCACAATAGAACAACTTGTAGGTATTAGAGGGAAGTGTCCATAAAATATTAAGCTGGTACAGCCTTCAGAATACTATTTACGTAAATATAAACAATTTTTGATATAATTACAAGTTCTAATTTAAATTATTAACATATAATTCTAAAATGTCAGATCGCGCCATCTATTTAGGAATGACATAAGTAGGGTTGTCTATAATATAGCTATTTACAATTTAATATGTCAATTAATTTATTAACAAATTGTTTTATTATTTAGGATATTTAAATACCTTCAATATGCTTAAATTTACTTTTAACCAGAAGTTCAAACCAACATTTCAAATTTGCCACGTTTTTTCTTTTCGGCGGCTATTATCCACGTAGTCAACGCGTTCAAAAAAAAATGGAACGTCGCTTGGGAGGTAACGAAAAAATATCAATAACAACAACAAGAAAAGCGAAGCGTCGCTTTTTTTTTAATAATAATGCCATATCAAGATTTAAAAGCTTTAAAGCTTTAAAGATTTAAAGCTGTAATATAAAGAATAATAATTATTAAAATATCTATACTACTTTGGAGTTACAAATTACCTTTGTTTGCTACTTGCTTTTTCAAGAAATTTGAACAATTCACTACGGACAAGTATCGAGCCAGCATCTAATTATATTAAACCTTCTAATCCTTAATTTTATTTCATTATATAAAAGCCATCCAGTTAATTGTGCTGTACAACCTACTCCTGCCATTTTACCGGAAGATTAAATCCTGTATCCAGTCCGAGAACCTTCCCGAAGGAACCTATTCCCAAAGCCAGCATACCTTCTGTTACAAGTTAATTAGTGCTCATAGTCAAGGTAGAATTTACCCTATAAATAAAGGATTATCTGTGTATTATTATTATAAATCGTAGTTAGAGCAGCTTCACTATGCTTAATATCACCTATTTTGAATATTTAAATATAGTTTAACTGAGCTAGTATTTTTTCATAAACGTATTGGTCGATAATTAAGACGAACCCACCTCATTTACCCTGAGATTACGTTATTATTGATATAGAGAACAGTTTCCATTTTGAGGTTAAACCATATCGATTGCATTGATTTTTAATATAAATCCTTCCAATCCACCTTAAAGGTATTAATAAAATTGACATATTGTTTGCAGCTTATGTATATCAATTACTTACCTTGTTCGTGTTTTAATTATATTATCATACTGAAAGAGCTTATCACACATTTTAAAACTAATTGTTGCTGTCAATATACTTTGGGTACACATGCACTCAAATATGTAAAAGGGGGAAAAATTCAAATTGTTACGCTATAATATTGTGTATGTTACTAAAATAAAATAAAAAATATTAAAGAGAGTATAATCTGTTAAAAGTGGTTTTTATTTCATTTATATCATAGGCGCACGATCGTGGTGGAAATATAGTACATTAGGGCATCTCATCATATTTCAGATCTTGGGCTATTTATTGAGTATCAGAAGAAATAGAAATTTATCTATTTTACATTTGCTGGCGGTACAACGGGTGGCCAGTATAGTATTGTATATGTTTAACAATATATATTATCAGCAAACCAGACAAATACGGGCTGAAAGTGGTAATGATGGATGATTCAAAAACAGCCATGATCAATGCTATTCCATGTATTGGTAAAGTAAAATGTTAGAAAACGTAGTAAGTGCCTACTTATTTTGTTAGAAATTTATCCGAAACAATTCACTGAACAAACCTTAACATAACAGTAGACAACTGGTTTACATAAGTGCCACTATCCGACATGTTATTAGAAAAATATAAACTGACTCTCATTGGAACGTTAAGAAAAAAACAAACGCGAGATACCTCCAGATTTTTTTTTCGGTGGTAAGAAAACAATGGTGTCATGTACGCCAAGAAAAAGAACAAAATAGTTTTACTTTTATCGACTATGCATCATGATAATAAAATTAATGAATCATAAGGCAAACCTGATATGATTCACGCATATTACGAAACTAAAGGCGGTACGAATACATTCGACCAATTATATCACTCCTACACAACATGCCGTAAAACAAGAAGATGGCCTGTGAGACTGCGGTTTAATATACTTGACGCCGGTAGCATTAATGCGAAAGCACCATTTTCATTAGCAAATCCGGATTGGAAGAGAACTAAGAGCAATAACCGTCGCAATTTTTTGAAGGATTTAGGCATGTCACTGGTAAAGCCTCATTTGAACGTTAGGCTACAAAATTTGGGAAACATTGGGCATATTAGAAAATTAAAAAAAATATATAAGAGCAGTTTTACCAAACAAAGTCAAGTGTAGTATTTATTCAAGGAATAAGGATAGAAAAACTAACCATTCGTGTTTAAATTTCTGCAAACCCTATTGTATACAACATAGAGCTACAATGTGTGGTAATTGTGAGTCACCTATTCAACATCTTGAATAAGTAAAGTTATGTGTCCTATGCCAAGAAAATTTTTTTTGTTTGTTTAAACTATTTATATTGTTTTTGTTTATATTTTTAAAGGTGGTATATTCAATTTTGTTCCCATTGTGCACTATGTAAAAACGTTTTAAGAATGTCAATAAAAATCTAACTCAATCAGCTAAAAAAAGGTTTTGAATGTAATCCCATCTTATGTTTGTTACAAAATGATTGATTCATTGTCACCTAACATGCCTATAAAAAAAAATACGCGAACATATTAAAAAAAAGTAAAGTCAAGTCAAGTACTGAATTTTAATTTCATGGCGTACTAAACATAAACATGATTTTAAAATATGAATTTTAATTAAGCAGAGCTATATCGAAATTCATAAAAATAGACAGGGCGTTTTATTTGAAATAAAAAAGTTAACATCGTTTCCGGCGATACAGGAAGTCTGATTCGGATGTAAATATACTCATCGAATGCATTTTAAATAAGTGTGGAAAATCTTATTAAAATCTAAGTAGACCTATCAAAGATATTCGAATGGATGCATACATTTGCCTAATCCTATCTAATGTATTATCTGTACAAGAAATACTTTACTATCAGTCTTTTTTCTAACATTAAAATGGTATTGAAATTTATAAGAAAAACTTTTACGATAACATAAATATAAATTATTTTGATTATTTAGACAAGTTTATTAAATAGGTCTAGATTCAGTAGCTCCTACTATTGCATTATGTGTGTAAATATCACATGAGCACATACATCTTCATTATGAGTAGAGCTGAGGATGTTTGCGGTACGGCAGGACCGTATGTAGTGCATCCCCACATTTAACTATTTATCTAAATATTCTCTGAAATGATTTGCCGGATCTCATAAATTAATAGAGTGATATTTTAGTATGCACTGGATATTGTTATTATACAAAATCATAATAGCCATTTGTATTTATGGATCATAAATAATAATACGCATGTATTTGTATTTGGTTGTGAATTCAATTTAAACTTAAAACGAATCGTAATATTTTAACGACAAACCGTCCTTACAATACATGCATTCGAGACAAAGTGTGCAACTCTACGAATAACTTCCATAATTGATCGAAAATGGACATTTTGGAGCTGAAGTAAAGCCCCTATTCTTAGAAAATTTTATTACTGTCGTTAAGAACTATTATTATAAACAACAAAGGCCTTTTATTAGTGTTGAAGTTTTAGTTTCATTGAATTTCCATGTTGTAAGTAGTCAATTGTAAAGTATTCATTCACAATATTCTAAAACAAGGTGTAAATTTAACTAAAATCCAGAAAAACACATTCTGATAATATATTACTAGATTAGAAGCTGTGTTTATTACTATTTATTATATTATTTTTATAACCAAATGCAATAAAAGCTACGAAAACAAAAGAAACCTCTATTTATTAAAATCTTGTCACACAGCCTTTCAAAGCCTGGCAGCACATATTTTGCATATATTTTATATATACTACCTACTTGAACTAGGTGAATGAAGTTATAAGTTATAACTTCTAACTTCATTCACCTAGTTCAAGTAGGTAGTATATATAAAATATATGCAAAATATGTGCTGCCAGGCTTTGAAAGGCTGTGTGACAAGATTTTAATAAATCGAGGTTTATTTTGTTTTCGTAGCTTTTATTGCATTTGGTTATAAAAATAATATAATAAATAGTAATAAACACAGCTTCTAATCTAGTAATATATTATCAGAATGTGTTTTTCTGGATTTTAGTTAAATTTACACCTTGTTTTAGAATATTGTGAATGAATACTTTACAATTGACTACTTACAACATGGAAATTCAATGAAACTAAAACTTCAACACTAATAAAAGGCCTTTGTTGTTTATAATAATAGTTCTTAACGACTGTAATAAAATTTTCTAAGAATAGGGGCTTTACTTCAGCTCCAAAATGTCCATTTTCGATCAATTATGGAAGTTATTCGTAGAGTTGCACACTTTGTCTCGAATGCATGTATTGTAAGGACGGCTTGTCGTTAAAATATTACGATTCGTTTTAAGTTTAAATTGAATTCACAACCAAATACAAATACATGCGTGTTATTATTTATGATCCATAAATACAAATGGCTATTATGATTTTGTATAATAACAATATCCAGTGCATACTAAAATATCACTCTATTAATTTATGAGATCCGGCAAATCATTTCAGAGAATATTTAGATAAATAGTTAAATGTGGGGATGCACTACATACGGTCCTGCCGTACCGCAAAGATCCTCAGCTCTAATTATGAGGTTCAACATTGGAGAAATGTAACACTATAAATTGAAACATACTTGAGTAGGTAAAACCTGACAAAATTATAAAATAAACATTGAAAAAAAAGTTAAAATATAATTTTTGCTGAATTCATTTTTATTATTTCATACACTTAATTTAAAATAGTTCAGCGCAAAATAACATATGAATTATATAAATAATTTTATCGATTTCACTAACCACTCAAATCATCAATTTCGATTTTAAGCTTATAATATAAAGCAAAAAAGGTAAACATATGTATTTAATCCGTAAAATTGGTATATTTTGAAAATGAGTTTCAATTCAAATATTACATCAACTTTCCCGATTTATTTTCAGATAAAGTTAGTTCTACGAATTTCAAATTCTAATTAGATGAATCAATCGATATGAATGGACAAGCGCATCGCCAAAAATTTTCAATTATTTTCCGAACTAATTAACTCGTCCTAAATTGCGTCTACCATTTTGGCTTTTATTGTTTTATTTTATTCTAACAAAATGCGAATTTCAGGTACGTCTTAATATTGGAATTATTTATCGACAGAAATGAAAAACTTTGATAAATTTCTAGTGTTATGACCGAGCAAACAAATTGTTTTAATTTTACAAATATTTATATGTAAATACTATTGTGATCAAAAAGAATCGTATTCATTTACATCGTTGGAGTTAATTCAATCGGATTTTTTTTTAAATTGGTAGCACAGTCGTTGATATTTGTACAAAATTTCATATCATTAATCGTGTTAGAGAGTAAATAAATCTGTTTTGCTGTTACGAAAAAGTGTTTTCTACGATTTTCATGTCTGATTTTGTTAAGCAAAATTGCAAAAAAATTTGCTTGTCAAATGAAATTTCTGACCCGAATACGTTGGAAATGTTAGAAAAAAGTTTCGGTGACGAGTACATGTCAAGCATGGAAAAATATGTTCAAAGAGTGCAGAGAAGTTGACGGCGAAGCGAGATCTGGACCTTACTTTAACATCAACTGATGAAAATCATGTCAAAGAAATAGGAGATTTCGAACTCAATAATCTTAAGTTGAAAATTATAGACCTTGTGAATAAATAATAATGGAATTTCATATGGATCGATCCAAACAATAATTATATATCTTTTTACCTTAATCCGGTTACTTACCATGACGCTCAAAATGCTATGGCCTATTTTAGTTCTTTTAGTTCTTCTACAACTGGTTTTGAAGGAATTTCCAGTTACATAGTAAAGTTGATAATAAAATACATATCTAGGCCTTTAGCACATATTATTAACCTGTCCTTTACTGAAGCAATGTCTCCTGACTTAAATTTGCCGAAATTATACCACTATATAAAAATCATGATCCTTGTGTTATATCTAGGGATCGGAAACGAGAGGCTGATGATTCGTCGCTCACTGGCGTACTATTGAAAATTTGTATTTTTATTTTAATTTATATAATTGGAAAACAAACGGGTGGTGATCTGTAAAATATGAAATACATTTTTATTTGTTAATTTTGTAGATCAAGTTGAGTAAAGGAGTATTAATATTAACTAGCAATACTTTCTCAAGGTTCTCTTCTGTAAAATTTGTTCTCTTTGAATGAAATACATCCTTGTAGATAGAAAACGTCCTTTCTACATCGCAACTGGTTATGGGTGCATACTGGAAATATAATTTTATTTCAGCATATTTAGCAATTAGACTTTGAGGCATTGTCGCCATACACAATTGCCGCAATGTTATTAAATCTAGATTTCTATTAAAAACTGCGTCTAATTCTTGTCGAAGGCCACATCCTAAGTCACTTGGAATATTTTCAAATTATTAATAGCCACATCTAGTGGAGTTAATCAATCATTTAATTTAAGATTTTTATTTTTAAAATAAGTGAAAAGTTTTGGCAAACTTTTAAAATTTTCCTGAAGAAAGTACAACTGATTTTTTAAATTTGAAATTTGTATTAGTTCCTTGCACTCATAAATACTTCGAGAATCGTCATTTACACATGTAATAAAATTTTGTAAATTATCGAAATTCTCTGCATAAAAACCAGTAGCTTCCTACAATGTTCCCCATCTAGTTATTACTGAAGAGGGAGAAAGTGACAAAGACGGAAGTTTTCCCTGTGAAACGATCCTCTCAATGTTGCTTTTCCGAAAACTTTTTTAAAAGCCGATACAAGTCTATCAACTTCTGGAAAGGTGTTTCCGATATATTCACATATTCTCTGGAGAGCATGTACAACACAAGTAATATGCAGCATATTAGGATATATTTCCTTTAATAATATAATCCGCCTGTTTTTAACATATATGCAGCACTGACAAATAAAAGTATTTTTTCTTTGCACCTGTCGTCCGAATGAAGCATTATGTGCATATTCATGTCAACGGTTTTAGCTACTGTTTCCACGTCACCTGTATTTATTACTTTTGTTGCTATTACATATGCATTATATGAAATAGTTGGATGTAGTACACCAGTATATTTACCACACAGCGTCCTAATATATCGATAGTTTCGTCAGCACTTATCCATAGGTAGTGATTTAAAAAATGTCTTCTTATGTGTTTTATTGGTTTCGTGTAGCACGTAGAAACATAAAATTTGCGTAAGGTGGATTCATCAAAAACATTTCGACCAGTATATTTTTGGAGAAATATTTTGAAGGTGGGATTGTTAAATTTATTTAATGGAATATTTGCCGCCATTAAAGTTTCACAGAGTTCTTCGTTAAAATTGCCTGATTCCAACGGGTCTATTTTCTATGTATGTGTTTGCGATGCTAAGTGACGTTTTACGTGCGATTTCTTCAAATCTTTTAACGATATTTTACAGACTTTGCAATAAATTTCGGAATCACTGGCAATGGACATACAATCCATATAACTTGCCATTGTTTCACGATGCCATTCTCGACGTTGTTCATATCATATCTGATCAAAAATTAATTTAAACAGTGTTTTGGATCTAAATAAATGAAAATTAAAAATGTATGCGTAAGTTATTGAAACTTAACGAAACTCACTGAACACTTACGTCTAAATAATTGGGAGAAGTAGATTCGATGAAACGATATTAAACAGGGTCTATTACAAAAATTACGAAGTATGTAATTAACAATTAAAACAATGAAAAAAAGAAACTTAACTATAATAGCCTCTTTTAAAGTCATAATAAATTATGATTCGAAAGTGCTATCTGGTTAATTCCATTTTCTCTTACTTTTAAAAATAGGTAGCTCAAAAATGACAGATAAAGAGATGCTTTAAACAAACACTGTATAATTGTCTTTCATAGTCTACTATATTTTCTTATTCTCAATAAATTTATAACTTATCTCTCATATTAACCTATCTAAAACTATAGCAACCTTTAATCCCCATTAGCATAATCTTGCATTTTATGACCGCGTAATAACTAATAGTGGGACTGGCAAGACATAAAATATAACAAAATAATTCGAAACATACTCGAGTAGGTAAAACCTCGACAATTTTATATAATACAAAAGTATTTTTAATAATATAAAATAATATTAAAAATTGGATGTGAAGAACACAATACAAGTTCATAAATTTGTGAATGTATCTTCCCCAGAGACGTAGATAGGTATTTCATCTTCAGGATCATTGGTACGCCCATGCTGGAGAACAGACACATTCACAAAAACAACAACTTCGCTATCTCACAGAAATTATTAAGACAGAGCGGAGAAGAATATTCAGCGCCGTCTACATAACAACTGCAGAACTAGCAGTGTTTCCATCAGACAGTAACAACTGTATCTGCAGAAACTGTATTATCCTGTCTTCACTCTTTAACAGACGAACCGCATGCTTATAACGGGTGTTTTTTTATAAAGGTATAGAACTTGGAAATGGAATAAAACAAAGATGAATTTTTTAAATTGACATGAAATTTACTTTATTCGAAAGATAATCTTCTGGCATTATAATTTAAATATGACTTCTGGCATATGACCGCCACGGCTGGCTCGGACGTAGTCTAATCTGGAGGTCCAACTTCTCGATGACTTTTTCCAACATTTGTGGCCGTATATCGGCAATAACGCGGCGAATGTTGTCCTCCAAGTGGTCAATCGTTTCGGGCTTATCGGTGTAGACTAGCGACTTCACATATCCCCACAGAAAATAGTCTAGCGGCGTTAAATCGCACGATCTTGGAGGCCAATTCACGGGTACGAAACGTGAAACTATGCGATTACCAAACGTTTCCTTCAATAAATCAATTGTGGTACAAGCTGTGTGACATGTTGCGCCGTCTTGTTGAAACCACAGCTCCTGCACATCATGGTTGTTCAATTGATGAACGAAAAAGTCAGTAATCATGGTTCTATAGCGGTCACCATTGACTGTAACGTTCTGACCAGCATCGTTTTTAAAGAAGTACGGACCAATGATTCCACCAGCCCATAAAGCACACCAAACAGTCAGTTTTTTCCGGATGTAACGGTGTCTCAACATACACTTGAGGATTACCATCACTCCAAATACGGCAGTTTTGTTTATTGACGTATCCATTCAAACAAAAGTGAGCTTCATCGCTAAACAAAATTCGCTTATGAAAATCGGGATCAACGGCAATCTTGTTTTGGGCCCAATCACCGAATCTACGCCTTGCTAGGTGATCGTGTGGCTTCAATTCTTGCACGAGTTGGATTTTGTAAGCACGAAAACCAAGATCTTTCCGCAAAATCTTCCATAAAGTGGATGGACACACACCCAATTCCTGTGCACGATGGCGGATAGACTGATTCGGGTCTTCCTCTACGCTACGCTCTACAGCAGCAATGACTTCTTCTGTACGCACTGTAGGACGTCTCTGTGGATGCGTATTATCATTTAGAGTAAACGTGGTGCGAAAACGTTCCATAGTTAATCGAATTAATTGCTCTGATGGACGATTATGTTGACCGTAAAATGGACGTAGTGCGCGATACGTATTTCGAACAGAACCATGATCTTCAAAATAAATTTGCACAATTTGGAAGCGTTGTTCAGGCGTCAGTCTATTCATGTTGAAATGCCAAACCAAACTAAACATAAATCACTTGACAGCTGACAAAATGGCCGCCAGTTAAAAAAGTGTTGGCCGACTTAAAGTTCTATACCTCTATAAAAAAAACCTGTTATAACAAAATAATTTGAAACATACTTGAATAGGTAAAACCTCACCAATTTTGCATAATACAAAAGTTGCGAAATTGTCGTTTATGTGAATATTTCTCTTCTCCAGCAGGGGCGTACCGATGATCCCGTAGAAAGGTGAAATGCGTATCTACATCTCTGGAGAAAATACATTCACAAATATATGAACTTGAATTGTGTCCTTCACACCCCATTTTAATAATATTTTATATTATTAGAAATATTTTTGTATTACATAAATTATATTTTTGACAATAGATGAAATGCTTATTTTTCATTGAAAGATAACTCTTCCATGAAATCACTTGTGTCAGTGTAATATTTCCGTTTATTTGAAAAAGCAAAGTTCCTTAAAAGTAACACATCAAGAAAAGTATTTCAAGCGACACAACGAACAAATACTTTTCACATAATACAGCAAAATTCCTTCTAAAGAAAGTGCTCAATCAACAGAGTTGTCCCATGTAAACATACATATTCTTTAATAATATTCTCTGAAGTATCTAATTTTCATGAATTGCTGTTCATAAAATTAACGACGTCATACTTTATGAAACCATATGAAATTCTCATTAGGAAAATGTTTCATCGGAAAACGTACCTCGTTCGCTCATTGAATTAAAACAAAAACCGATTCATTAACATGCGGCCCAGGTGGTGTTGTCTAACCCACATATAAGGCTACCGTCCTAATTGAGATCAAATTATGACCAGACAATTCAATAGAGCAAAAATATTTCAGACCACGTTCTCGGTCAGTTCCCTGAGGGGAGAGACTGACAGTAACTACACCACTTTGTAGAAACAACTTTGCGCGAACGAACTTTGACGTCAAACGCTATTGCAGAATGCCACGCCGTTGGAAAATTTCCTCTTCACCTCGTTACGAAGTTTCCTTACGAGAGAAATTGTGGTGTATATAGTGGCTGCGCATGCAGGCGCATTTTCTAAATAACTTTCCAAACGCGATGAATAAAATAAGTTAAATACTTGAGGTCGTACTTTGTCTTTGAAATACTTTCTCGAGTTAAACAGTAAACAGTTTCGCAGTTTTCGAAGAAATGTATTTAAAGCGTTTTCTATGTACCCACATAGTACAAAAAATATGCATGCGACATAAATTCTTAATCTATTAACAAATACAATCGAAAACTTTCGGAATTTATTTTCACAAATACAAGGAAGGATTTTATTCTTGTAATTTGAATTCGTGTCTTGAAACATGTTTTTTGTAACTACATATTGGGTTTTTCAATAGGCATATAACAATTTTAACATCTAATGGCGCCACACGGGGATAAACTCAGCTCTTGAATGACATCACGAGACCACAGGACGACCGCTCAGTCTGCGCTTCCGTCTCTCCGCCATACCGCTAGCCCTCTCCTTCCTCTGCAGCGCGTATACCGTGTGTGCGTGTATATCGTTGAACGCTATAACTTGTAACCCTTATAACTCTCTCCGCTATTCCTACAAGCTATACACTAGGCGTTCACCGCTTTTACGTGTGTGTGTGTGTGTGTGCCCCATCGGTGCGCGATATAGTCGCTTTACTTGTGTATACGGCATCGTCTCAAGTTTTCATTTCAATCGGAGCCTCCTTTCGAGCATAACAAAGTATTTCCATCTGAATACGTTGAAACGTTTTACTGACTTTAAATATGAGTGATAGTGAAAGTGACAGTGATAGTAGAAATCTAAAAAAAGTATAGATTATTGAAACATCTCTGTTTGACTATATTTTTTCCTGTATATTATATAACAATAAAAAAAATATATTTTTTTATAAACTTAAAATATTTCTTTACTTTGCTTTATATTCTCCTCTACAAAAAAGGTTTAAGTATATCAATACGTTAAGCACGTATTACGCATTTGTTACAAATGAAACAGACATGCAATATACACATCTGTAACTGTACACATGGACAGTACACCTCGTATTTTCCAGCAATTACTTCTGCTTAAGACACGTGTTTCTGCCATCTATTATTAGGCGTCATCAGTTAAGCTAGTGAAGTAATTAAAGCTTAAATCGCCTACAAGACATAGCAAATTTCGTCCTATCAGGTAGCACTATATAATCTAGTGACATCTGACGGACGAAAGATGGCAGAAACACGTGTCTTAAGCAGAAGTAATTGCTGGAAAATACGAGGTGTATTGTCCATGTGTACAGTTACAGATGTGTATATTGCATGTCTGTTTCATTTGTACGAGGTGCATTCATGTTCTAAGGCCTCCGATTTTTTTTCTAACTAACTACTCACCCGAAAACTATGACACTGGTGTTACTTCTCGACGTAATCTCCCTGCAGACGTAAACATTTTTCACAACGTCGACGCCATGATTCCATGGCCCCGGCGAAGGCTTCTTTAGGAGTCTGTTTCAACCACTGGAAAATCGCTGAAGCAATAGCAGCGCGGTTGGTGAATGTGCGGCCACGGACAGTGTCTTACATTCTTGGAAACAGCCAAAAGTCACTAGGAGCCAGGTCAGGTGAGTAGGGAGTATGAGAAATCACTTCAAAGTTGTTTTCACGAAGAAACTGTTGCGTAACGTTAGCCCGATGTGCGGGTGCGTTGTCTTGGTGAAACAGCACACGCGCAGCCTTTCCCGGACGTTTTTGTTGCAGTGCAGGAAGTAACTTGTTCTTAAAAACATTTTCGTAGGATGCACCTGTCACCGTAGTGCCCTTTGGAACACAATGGGTAAGGATTACGCCCTCACTGTCCCAGAACATGGACACCATCATTTTTTCAGCACTGGCGGTTACCCGAAATTTTTTTGGTAGCGGTGAATCTGTGTGCCTCCATTGAGCTGACTGGCGCTTTGTTTCTGGATTGAAAAATGGCATCCACGTCTCATCCATTGTTACAATCGACGAAAATAAAGTCCCATTCATGCCTTGGTTGCGCATCAACATTGCTTGGCAACATGCCACACGAGCAGCCTTGTGGTCGTCCGTCAGCATTCGCGGCACCCACCTGGAGGACACTTTTCGCATTTTCAGGTCGTCATGCAGGATTGTGAGCACAGAACCCACGGAAATGCTAACACTGGAGGCGATCTGTTCAACTGTCATTCGGCGATCTCCCAAAACAAGTCTGTCCACTTTCTCTCGATCATGTTGTCAGACGGCTTGTGCGAGCCCGAGGTTGTTTCGGTTTGTTGTCACACGATGTTCTGCCTTCATTAAACTGTCGCACCTACAAACGCACTTTCGACACATCCATAACTCCATCACCACATGTCTCCTTCAACTGTCGATGAATTTCAATTGGTGTCACACCACGCAAATTCAGAAAACGAATGATTACACGCTGTTCAAGTAAGGAATACGTAGCCATTTTAAGTATCTAAAACAGTTCTCATTCTCGACGCTGCCGCTACAATTCCATCTGCCGTACAGTACTGCCATCTCTGTGACGTATTGACAACGAACGCACGCTCATTTTAAAACAATGCACATGCTTCTATCTCTTTCCAGTCTGGAGAAAAAAAATCGGAGGCCTTAGAACTTGAATGCACCTCGTAACAAATGCGTAATACGTGCTTAACGTATTGATATATTTAAACCTTTTTTGTATATTTGCTGCCATCTGGTATCGTGTTAATGGACTTCTGTACCGGCATAGCCGGTCAAGGGAAGGGTTGCCTTTTTCGGCATAGTCTCTTTCGTCCGTCAGATGTCACTAGATTATATAGTGTTACCTGATAGGACGAAATTTTCTATGGCTTGTAGGCGATTTAAGCTTTAATTACTTCACTAGCTTAACTGATGACGCCTAATAATAGATGGCAGAAACACGTGTCTTAAGTAGAAGTAATTGCTGGAAAATACGAGGTGTATTGTCCATGTGTACAGTTACAGATGTGTATATTGCATGTCTGTGTCATTTGTCATATTCTCCTCCTTAAATAACAAACGATTTCAATGTTTTACATCCGCCAGGCGTTCCGTGACGGCTAATTTTTTATGATCTGTCAATATCAAACGTTATTCAAGGTTCATATTTTTATCACGGTGAAGTTCAGGAACGAGAAACGTTTGGAAATTATTAAAAATTAGTCGGTGGTCGTAACTTTAAGAGAGGTTACTCCAATTTTAGGTCGTATTCACTATTGAATGTTCGTGTTAAACTGAGACGACGCACCGGTCGAAGTACCGAAAATATCGCAGCCCTAAGTGTTTCAGTTCAAAATGTGACGAATTTTGCGTAAAGATCTTGGCTTGCACTCTTATAAGATCTAATTAACTCAAAAAGTGAAGCCTCTTGACCATTTGAAACGCCGAAACTTCTCCTCATCTTCAGCGATGAAGCTTAGAAAACATATTTTTATTTTAAAAACAGAATACAATAATAAAGTAAGTAATATTTAGTAGGACCACCATTACTTTCCGCAATTGCTTGCAAACGTCCAACCAAATTTCGAATGTAATTTTCTTCTAAATCTTTCCAAGCGTTTTCTATTGATGTCCGCAATTCTACTCTATTGGCTGGTCGAAAATTTATTTTATAATTTTTTTTAGTTATTATTGCCCAGATATTTGCTATAGGATTTAGATCGAAGCTTAAGGATGGCCATGGTAAGACGTTAATACGATTTTCTTGTAACCAATTTTGCACAAGACGACTTCGATAAACATAATTTTCGTATTGAAATATTTCAAATGTTCTTGTAAAACAGACGGTAACATTATATCACTTAAAGTAGTTTTATAGTAAATTCCTGTAAGTCTTTCATCTACTCTACAACCATTATTGGAAATCTATATTTACAATTTTTTGTATAGCGTTCAAGATATTTGGAATTCCATGGTCGATAGACGTGTATTGGTTCATTATGACAAGACTGAATAACCTTTTCATCAGCGAACACGACAGAACCCATTACCTGTATCATTATAATTATACGCAAAAGTTTCCTTAGCTTGCTTATGTTGCTCCGTGAGAAATGGTTTTCGTGCAGCATTTCGATTTCTCAAATCTAATCTTTTTATTCGTCTGTAAGCAGTCCATTTCGAACCAGGAAAATTACTTTGATAGATTGCTGACACTCCAGTTTCAAAATAGCTTTCTAGTAAGTAGTATATTAATTCTTGGTCTTGCTGTTGCGTTGATATTTTTCGAAGACCTGTTCCAATTATGCTTGGTACGGTTTGTTGCTCGCGCCATTTATTTTTTACGTAAAATATACAGGATTTAATTACATTAGACTCTTCAGCAACAGCACGCATTGAATTTCCAACATACTAACAAATTTTAGTTTCTGCATAATCGTAAGATGCACCATTTTTGGACATGTAAATTTGACAAAGACGTGTCAATTTAATTGCATATTATTAATGTGTCAACTGTATCAAGACCAGTCACGACTATATAAAAGTCTAGTATACAACAGAAAACTGTTGTCGTTTAAATTTCTATGCTCCCGATCGTACCTATTCCTAGGCGTACACTAATTCGTCCGTTCACTTTCAGTGGGTTCTCCATGGTAGTAATGTTTCTTTCATTTACCGATGTGCTCGGGCGACCACTGCGTGGATCGTCTTCTAATCTAATCTAATATCTTCCACCGCCTTTAAAAAGATAGATATACTGATATACAGTACTTTTAGATTCTGCAGACTCACCAAACACTTCTTGCAGACGTTTACTAATTTCTGAAGTTTTCACACCTTCTTTCCACAAAAAAAATTATAGCTCCGTCAGATTTAGACACGTCTTCCACGGTTACACAAACAGTGATACGAAAATGCGTCTATATCGCGTCTATAACACCTAAATCAGACTAAATGATGTTGAACTGGATAGCTGCATAAACATGTCAAGACTTGTCTATCACCAATAGCATTGCCTATAAGTTTTGCGTAATTTAATTAGACCACAATTCTCAGAACGTTGGAAACATCCCTCGTATATTAATTTAATACTGAAGAATCTGCAGTTAAATTTGGAAAAATAATTTCCTTTGATAATTTCTCTTTTTAATTACGAGAGCCATGAATAACAAACGTATTTGTAACGGAAAAGATGCTTGGTATATTTATGGAGTGAAATAAAAAAATGTAAAAGTATGTGTAAATACTTTTCACGTTGTTTTGAAACACCAGTGATGTCCGAATGTTTAAATGCCCAATTATCGTGTTAATTGCCTAGTGAACGCCAGTACCAGAAAATTAAAACCAAAAATGAAACTTGGAGAAAGGAAAAAAGCACAGCGGAATCGCGTGAAAAGCGTAATATGCAGGTAATTGCAAGGCATTTGAAAGATCGTTTGTGTTTTCAAACGAGTCTACCAGACCATTGAAATTCAACGTTGTCTAACAGACAATCCCGATAGGTACGGGGTAGCAGTTTTGCGTTGTACTGGAATTTTATGTTGACTATTAATCTTAATTATCTACCAATTTTAAAAGCATCCGTTATTCCGGTCTCTTGTTTCGGTCGAATATGCCCGAAACTAGAAATACAAGAGAAAAAGATATTCCATTATTCGGGTAAATTAATGTTTCGTTAAAAATATGTACGCCACACTTCGAATTTAGTGATCTGCTCTGTTTTATAGAGGTATTGCCTTTATTTTTAACGTAAATTATAGTTATTACATGAAAATTTATCACGCATTAAGAACAAATACGAGAGCGGGTTGACTTATTTGCGTGATTGTCTAGAATAGGCCGTGAAATAAAAAAAAAATACACAACACATTTTGACAACCAATGCCTTGTCAGTTTACTGTTAGCGTTTGATCAATGTGTGACAAAGCGTGTTTCGTAAGCGATTTTTTTAAATTTAAACTGCTACTAATTAAGTGAAAATTGATAATTTTGAACTTGATGCAGTGATTAAGTATCTATTAAAGAAAGGCATGTGCTTTACCGAAATCCTAGGTGAGGGTTGTCCTTCGTATATAACCGTCAGAACATGGGCAAATGAATCTAGCCCATACATGCCTAAAACTTTGCGTTTGGGAAATTTTGTGTTTTTTTGGTGAAAAAGTAATAAAAAGCAGTCACAAAGAAAATATTTGTCATTTATTTTTAAAAACGTCAAACGAACAAATGGCTGTACAAGTGTCTTACATATAGGGCAATAGGCATATACCATACTACTTCTATTATTGAGTATGATAATTTACATAGCATTTAACATGTAAACCAATGTTACATTTATTGCATCGGGTTGTTGTTTTTGAATTATATAAGCCGCATCTAGTTTGTTTCTCTTGTGGTACCACAAAATGATCAAGACGGTCACACCTCAGTTCATTACTTTGTTGAATTTTTCCTCTTCGCAAAGCAAGATTTTTTATTTTGTGTCAAAATGATAATGACTACACTTCTCCACTGGTCCATTTTACGTCCTTGTTTTTTGTGAAGATGCCAAGCATTTGTCATTGCCATTTCAAGGCAATGAGCAATTAGGGAAAAGTACCACTTCTTTCCACCCACGTATCTGTACTCTATACTGAGGTATAGTTCGGTCGGATCGGTCAACGCCTATTTTTATTGTACAATTTGACAAATTTTGTCTGGTCTACTTGTATAAACTTCTTGTCTTTCTGTGAGTACCTTTCTACGGAATTTATTGGGGCAATTCAAGCGCTGAAGATCCAAATGTCACAATATTATTATCATTCCACTTAACAAATATGATGTTTTTATCACTTATTTTTGTATTGTCGAAAACACCTCGGTTCTCCTTTTCCATAGTGGCGCTGGATTTCAAAGTTGACACAGGTATGCGATTTTCGCTCATTGTTCCCGTGCTAACGATGCCTTTTCCAAGAAGAGCTTCCGTTAGAGCAGGCGAAGAGAAAAAGTTGTCGAATAAAAAATTAAACTTGGGTTCCGGCCATCTCGTTTTAATTCTATCTGCATAACTTAGCACAACCGACGTTCCAACTCCAAGAACTTTATAGTTCAAATTCACATAGGTCGACGCTCCTTGATAGGGTTCAAACCAATTTATGTATCCTAGACGTGTGGTTCCAACCCAAAGTGTGAATCCATAGCAAATTGGTTTGTTATGAATAAATTGTTTGCAACCATGTCGGCCATTATAAGGAACCATCGCGTTGTTAATGCTATGGTTCCCCTCCATCAGAGCCTTTTCCAAAATATTTTTATTTAGACGATCAAAGAGCGGGCGAAGTTTAGCAAATTTGTCGTTTTTGTCTAGGTTCATATTATTGGCTATGTGTACATGGCTCATAATAAAGTCAAGCCGGTCACGAAAATAGCTTGACTTACCAACATATTACAAGCATCTTTTGAATTTTCCCAGTACATTCTTCTTCTGGAAACACTTGAATATCCACTTAGAAGCAAGAAACCGAAGGAACATTTTATTTCGAAAAGATCGACCAATATACTTTTATTTTTTTGTTTTGTTGGGCATACCTATTTGTTTCTTCCACAGACATGGACAGGGTTTCATGATCAAAAAAATATTCAAAAAGTTCGTGTCGATGAATTTGCAAATATTGTGTCTTCGGGAAGAACATAGTCGTCAGCTGGCAGATCCTGTTCGACAAACCGATACACCTTTTTTCCTTAGTTCGTGTTTTGCTTTTTTTTGCTTTTCCTTATTATGTACAGTACTTAGTGACAATGCATCTTCAGAGCTCCAACTTTCCTTATTTACTCGAAAGTTAACTTCTACCTGACTTTGGATTATATTTAATGGCAAATTCTTTATGTCGAGTTGGTCCTCATCCCCAGTATCCTCATCAGTGATGTTTCCACAAGCATTATTTGGTGGTCGCAAAGTAATTGACTCCGCATTGGTGTCATCTTAATCAAGCATTGTCAATGCTTTGTGCAAACTAAATCCTCTATAAGAAAAACTCATAGTACCCTATATGCCTATTGATCTACATATAGGATATCAACATTTTCACGTGGATCACACCGTACAATAATATTTCAAAATCAACAAAACATTAGCGCAACAGTTATTTGAGATTACATTTATACTCAAAACATGAAATAAAAAAGTTCTCTGTATCTGCATCCCCATTCCGCCATGTTTTAAAATTTTATAAATTTAAATTTTGTTAATTTTTCATCTATTCACTATTTGCCGTCCAAACACTCCTTACGCAACAACATCTACCTGGGAATTTATCTCCGACTGGCATCTGCATCCAAAGCAGTGCTATTCGAAAATTGGATGCCACTTTGGACCAAAAACCCATTCGAATGAATATTTACAATGGCGCAGTTTAAGCGAAACGAGTTAAGTTTTTTGCGTCGATTCATAAATGTATATGAAACTTGGATCCTGCAAAGGGTAAACCTGTTCCGAAAACGGCGAAGACGGTTCCATCGGCCGGAGGAAGGTGATGGTGACAGTTTTTTGGGATAGTCACCGAATTGCGTTCGTCGACTATCTCAAAAAAAGTTAACAATAATATAAGCGTTTTACGCATCATTACTTGGTAAGCTAAAGGCAGAAATTGCAAAGAAACGGCCGCATTTGAAGAAGAAGAAAGTGCTATTCTATCAAAACAATTCTCACACCTCATTGGTTGCCATTGCCAAAATTCACGAATTGTACTTCGGATTAACTGACCAGCCACCGTATTCACCAGGTCTGCCCCCCAGCGATTTTCTCCAGTTATCTAAGCTTAAAGTTTCGCTTGGAAAGCAGAGATTTTCACCGAACGAAATCATCGCATACGTAAACGCCTATTTTGCGGAGCAAGACGCCAACTGCTATTTGGAAGGGTTAAAAAGGTTAGCACCGCTGGAAGAAGTGTATGTATTTAAAAAAAGACTACGTTGAAAAATAAAATTACAGCAAGCTTCATAATCACTAGAGACCGGATTTTATGAAATTTGCATATCAGTTATCATTAATATGACAACTAAATCCTTCAGTATCTAGCCGAATTACGTCAATTGCAATTGATTGACGCATATTAATTTTTGCATATTTTGCATATATCTGTAATTGTTGCATATTTGATCATTAACAGCTTTTGTTATCCAAGAAACAATTAAATCTCATTAGAGCAGCTTTATTATAATATCTCTTTTAAGATAAGAACAAAAAAAGGGAAAATACGCGATAATAAAAAACAAAAACATACATATTTCTAATTTGTAAAAAATACATTCTTACCTTGCTTCTGTTCCAATCTAAAACTTTCTCTACACACACAATACCTTTAATAAACAGTAAAAAACTTGGACGACGAATTTCCAAATTATACTTTAGTTAATAAACAAACATCGCTCTTTGTAACGTACGTTTTTAAATTCACCGAATAAGCGCGCGCATCCGTAAAACATTCGATGAGCAAACGTTTCAATACACGCATCAACGGTACTTGCGTGAACTGAAACAGTGTAGGTACCCATACTACGAAAAATGCGAGTAACGAAATGCATCCGTGTGTAACGTTTCGTTACTCGGTACTAGATGGCGCACCCGTTACTCAGTACCGAATACATACGGTTTGCTACAGCTCTAAAAATTACCATTTTCGAATTTAGTGGGAAGGTGTTTTTTCGAGTGTCGAGTAATTCAGGTCCAAGTATATCGTATTTCATTGCCTGTAAACAGTTAGAGAGAACCAACAATAAAACAATTTTACGGTTTGTGAACGAATCTTTAATGAATTTTTTTCTTCCGGAAATTGTGCCAACCGAAAAAATTTTGTTAATGCTCACAGATGCAGCAACCTATATGGTTAAAGCAGGTCAACAGCTCAAAGTGTTGTATCCTAATTTAATTCATGTGATCTGCTTAGCTCATGGTTTAAATAGAGTGACAGAAGAGATTAAGGAATCAGTTTCCAGACGTAAATATTTTAATTAGTAATGTTAAACAAATATTTCTAAAATCTCCATTGAGAATTCAATTTTACAGAGAAAACTTGCCCAATGTTGCTTTACCACCAGAACCAATAATTACGCGGTGGGGTACATGGCTTAATGCTGCACTTTTTTATGCAAAATATTTAGTTCCTCTGTAGCAACTAATTATGGATTTCGACGATGCAGCTAGTCTTGCCATTAGAAAGTGCAAAGTTAATAAAAAATTCATTAAATACTGAATTAGGATTTATCCAGACCAATTATGAATTTGTCAGCAATATTATACTAAATTTAGAAACTCAAGGAATGCGATTAATTCAGTCTGTTGGATTAGTTGAGCAATTTGAAAAAAATATAAATGAAGTGACAGGAAATAGAGCTCAAATTATAAGTAACAAATTTAAACAAGTTATCGAAAAAAATGATGGTTATTTTTTATTATCAAAAGTTGCAAAAATATTAAATGGAGATTTTGAAAATATTGATGTCAGCCTAACTCCAAATTTAATTAGTAGCTTTAAGTATGCCCCAATAACATCTGTAGATGTAGAAATAAGCTTTTCTAGTTATAAATACACTTTATCTGATAGAAGACATAATTTTTTAATAGAAAATATTGAAAAGCATCAGTTACAAGTTATAATGCCAATGTTGGTAACAATAAATAACATTTGAAAGTAGATTCGATGTAGATCATAGGTAGATAAGTATAATGTAGGTATACGCATTTATGTACACATAGGTATATTTTACATAATAAAATATTATGTGAATAATTGTTTTATTATGTGAAAAAAAACCTGCATATTTGCATAATAAGGTGCATATTTCCATACAAATAGTGCATATTTTTTAAGAATTGTGTGCATATATATGCGCATATTTCGAGCAATTTCCATGCATATAATTCCGGTCTCTAATAATCACCATAGGTTTACAACTTATTATGGCCAAAAAAAAACACAAATAAACACATGTTTTTTTTTTCTGTATATTGTTGTCGTACGTATTTAAGTTCTACAAAAGTGTTTCCGCTTCTTACGAACACTTTTTGTAGTATAAGTTTATGGTATTCCAAATAAGTTATCATTTTAATTAAATGAGCATAAATTCTTCATAAAGACGCTACAAAAAGTAAGTAACTACAGTAACTAAAAGTAACACGTTTTAACTTACTGATGCCGACTATGAAAAACCTTTGATTGTTCAGCATACCTGAAATAGATAGAAAACTTATTTTAGTTGAGAGAATATATTAAATTATTTTAGAAAAATGCAAATTCTTATAACTAGGAACTGGACACGAGAGGCCGAAATTACGACGGACCATATAAATAGTCTATACCATCGCTTAGTACAATACGCAGTTATTGAATAGCACTATTCATTCGGTTAACCGCGCATTTGTTTTTTGTTGTTTAATTGTGACGCAATTACTTCAATATTACAGTTAAATTCCTTTCTTCATGAGCGTAGATAGCGTGAGGAATTTTTAAAAATTATTATATTTATTAGTTTATATTTCGTAAGATAAATAAAGTACGGCGAGTTAGTTTCTTTCTTTCATTGTTTTTACTGTTAATTACATTGGTACTTCGTAATTTTTGTAATAGATCCTGTTTAATATCGTTTCATCGAATATACTTCGACGTAAGGGTCCGGTGAATTTCGTTAAGTTTCAATAACTTACGCATATATTAATTTTCATTTCCTTAGATCTAGAACATTTTTCAATTTACGTTTTCAGATATGATATGGAACAAGGTCGAGTATGGCATCGTAAAACAATGGCGAGTTGGATTAAGGGTCATACTGATTGCATGTCCATTGCTAGTGATTCCGAAATTTATTGCAAAGTCTGTAAAATATAGTTAAAAAATTCTAAGAAATTGCACGTAAAACATGACTTAGAATCGCAAACACATACACAGAAATTGGACTCGTTGCAATCTGACAATTTTAACCAAGAACTCTGTGAAACTTTAATGGCGACAAATATTCCATTAAATAAACTGAACAATCCCACATTCAAAATATTTCTCAAAAAATATACTGGTCAAAATGTTCCTGATGAATCCACCATACGCAAATATTATGTTTCTAAGTGTTAGACGAAAGTAGTAGAA
The DNA here is from genome assembly GCA_935421215.2 of Melolontha melolontha. NCBI lineage: Eukaryota > Metazoa > Arthropoda > Insecta > Coleoptera > Scarabaeidae > Melolontha > Melolontha melolontha. The sequence goes on along the minus strand of OW285243.1, from coordinate 74,512,475 downwards.
CGCATTAGAAGCCATCTTTCAAATCAGTACCTATAGATAAGCGCCGATGCAACTGGTGATATATTAGGACGCTGCGTGGTAAATGTTGTAGCTGGTGTACTGCATCCAACTATTCCATATAACGCATATGTAATAGCAACGAAAGTTATAAATACCGTTTTGCGGAAACAGTAGCTAAAACCATTTACGAGAATATGCACATAATGCTTCATTCGGCGACAGGTACAAAGAAAAAATACTTTTATTTGGCAGTGACACTGCTGCATAAATGCTAAAACAGGCAGACTATTAAAGGAAACATATCTTAATATGCTACATATTACTTGTGCAGCACATGCTCTCCACAGATCTGTGAACATATCAGAGACACCTTTCCGAAAGTTGATAGACTTGTATTATCCGTTCGAAAGAAGTTTTCAGAAAAACACTATTGAGAGTAGCTCTTTAAAGGGAAAAACTTCCATCTTTGTCACTGCCTCCCTCTCCAGTAATAACTAGATAGGAAACAGCTGGAAGATACTAGTTTTTATGCAGAGAATTTTGATAGTTTACAAAATTTTATTACATGTTTAAATGACGATGCTCGAAGTATTTCTGAGTGCAAGGAACTAATGCAAATTCCAAATTTAAAAAATTAGTTGTACTTACTTCAGGAACACTTTCGAAATTTACCAAAACTAATAATTTATTTTGAAAATCAAAATCTCAAATTAAATGGAGGATTAACCACATTACACGTGGCTATTAATAATTTGAAAAATATTCCAAATGACTTCAGATGTGGCCTTCGGCAAAAGTTAAGCTCAGTTTTCAATATAAATCTAGATTTAATAACATTGCGGCAATTGTGTATGGGGACAATGCCTCAAAATCTAACTGCTAAATACGCTGAAATAAAAGAATATTTCCAGTAGCACCTATAACCAGTTGCGATGTAGAAAGGACGTTTTCTAACTACAAGGATGTATTTCATTCAAAGAGATCAAATTTTGCAGAAGAGAATCTTCATAAAGTATTGCTAGTTAATATTAATAATCCTTTACTCAACTTGAACTACTAAATAAGCAAATAAAAATGTATTTCGTATTTTATAGATCACCAGCCGGTTATTTTCCAATTATATAAATAAAATTAAAAACTGTTTAAAAATACGCGGAATTTTGCGGAAGCGACACCTTACAGATTGCAGATGTTGCAGTTTCTACGTGAAGAAGATAAGGTCATACGGCAAGACTTTCGGATCGACATGTTGTGAAGTATTGAAGAAGATAACAGTTTCTTTGAGCGCATCATTTTCTGTGATTAGTCAACTTTCCACCTGAGTGGAAAAATTAATAAAGAAAATGTTCGATTATGGGGAACTGAACCTCCGACGTAATATCCGAGGTATAATATGTATATATATATATATATATATATATATATATATATATATATATATATATATATATATAACTTATATAAGTGTTTAGATAATTTCTTAGCCGTTTATTAAATATAACAATTGATAAATTATTATTATTATTATTATTATTAATTATTATTATTACTCCAATAATTTATCAATTGTTATATATAAATATATATATATATATATATATATATATATATATATATAACATTTGATAAATTATTGGAGGTTTTCGGCTTTTATATGAAATATTTACAAATATCAAGTTAGTATGTATGTAATTGCAAATTGAAAAAATGTCTATTTTTTCAATTAAAAATTTCGAATGATTTGCTTTGTAATTTGTAGACAGCAATGTTTACATCCCCCTTACTTTGCAATTACATACATACTAACTTGATATTTGTAAATATTTCATATAAAAGCCGAAAACCTCCAATAATTTATCAAATGTTATATTTAATGAACGGCTAAGAAATTATCTAATCACTTATATATATATATATATATATATATATATATATATATATATATATATGTTATATATATACATAATATATATAAGTTGAAATATTGTATATAATTTTTCAGCCACGGCAATAACATCTATTGATGAATATCAATCAAAATTTATATTAACTCAGTCGGTATTATATCGAGAAGTCGCCTCATATAACTTTCGATACAACGCATAAAGGTTTATATACGTAATCTAGTTTTGATCGATATTATCGAATGTTATCCATCATTAATTTTCTAAATACAAAATTATTTATAAATGATACTGTATTACACATGCTCTATAAAAGTATCTTATTGTATTTTATACTTATAGTAGTAATATGAAAACTTAACATCAATCTATTCATTCATTTTACTAAATCTTTTTATTAAAGATAGGAATTAGAAATAAGTAGATACAGTAGATACATTTGTACTTTTACTGTTGTATACTCAACACGATTAACAATGAGATCAAGAATTTTATAAATAAAATCATAAGCAAGCAAATTCAAGTAATTAAGAAGTTGTATTTGATGAGGTACAAAAAAATATTGTTACCCCATCGTGTATATATAGGATGTTAATTTAATTTTAAATAATATTACTTCTACAAATATCTCGCATTTAATATTAAACTTCAATTTAGACATTTGTCTGTAAATTCATTTGCAAAGAGAAAGCCTTTCTTTTGTTATATCCCTAACCGACAGACCCATCGACTTCTATCTGCCTTGAACGGTCAACCGAGCATCTTAACGGTCGCTTTGAATTTCTTTATACATTTCGTTTTTAAAATTAAGTATTAATTTAATTACATACATCTCCTATAAAATATTGTGTCGCATATCATTTGAAAGCTTGTCTCACAAAGGATATTTTAATGATATCTATGTCATCGACATCACGACCTATTAGCTCGCGCTTGTGATTAATTCATTAGTCAAGACATCGACAACTTCGATTTACCCTCTCTCAAGTAGGTCAATGAAAAGCTTTTTTCTAGACCAGAGTTTCTTCGATACAAAATTGGTCTTCTGTTTAGAACCTTCTTAAGATATAGATCTTACTTCACGTGCTGTCATCCCCTCGCAACACAAAGATAACTCGGTATTGTTCGATACAGAGATTATTTATATTACTTCACAATTAATTCACATTTAATTTACTGCCTAATTTAACGTTCGCTTCAGTTTATTTTTGTGTGTTAATTTTTAATAACTTATTTACCACTCCTTGTGTATATTACTTTTATTTAATTACTTATAAATATATCAACGCTCAATTTCTTTCTTGTAAATAATAAATACAAACTCTAAGAACAACGTTGTTGTGTTTTATTTAGTTAGTAAGCTGTAATATATTTATGTCAGCACGCATTATCACACACGTCCTGGACCTTTGAGGCAACTTCACCAGCACCACAATTATTTATTTAAAATAATTCCCTTTATTATTAGCAACCAGAGCCGAACTAGAGCGCTTGTTTGTAATAATATTAACGAACTAATAAATTGGTATTTTAGTATTCTTTTTGTAGGTACATATTTTAGAAACTGTCATCTTTTGTGTTTAATGATTCTCTACTCAGGTTTATGAAGTCATATTTGACAGGTAGAGCAAACTATGTTATCTACAATAGCTATAAATCTAGATTTTTTCCTGACTTCTGAAACCTTCCTCAAGGTTCCAACCGCTTACGTTTAATATATTTATCAACGACCTGGTAGCATCACTTGACTGCAATGTGCTGGTTTATACATACAGTGAGGTCCTAAAGTAACGGATAAATTCATTTTCTACGTAATTATTAATACAAAAGGAAAATCCTGAAACAGGTCAATTTTTATATATGAAACTACACTTTTTGAATAAAATTATCTATGTGCCCCTTCAACCCCCTCGAAGTAATAACTACCCCTTTAAATAATTTAAATGAAAAGGAGTAGCGTATGTTACTGCGTTTAAAAGGGATTTTAATTCTCTATTCAGCAGTATATGCCTTTTTGATTTTTGGACATCGATAATAGGAAAAATCAATGTTAAATTGTTTAAATTGTATAATTAATTATGTCGCAGAACGATATAAATTTTAAAATATTTAACATTATTTACAATAACTAAAAATAGTTTAAATCATATGCTCAAACTGGAGTCCGTTCATTTCTTGACAAACAAATAGACGATGTTGGAATTCTTCCAAAACGTTTTGCAATATTTCAGCGCTGATTTGATTAATTTCATGCATTATTCGGTTTTTTAAATCATTAATGTTGATTGGTTTATTGGAGTAAATTTTTGATTTTAAATAACCCCACAAAAAATAATCCAGTGGAGTCATATCGGGAGAACGGGCTGGCCATTCAATTTCACCACGTCTACCGATCCACCGATGCGGAAAAACTTGATTAAGGTAAGCTCGTATTACTGCTGCATAATGTGGTGTAGCTCCATCTTGTTGAAAATATATGTTTCTATTAATTTCTGTGGGGTTAACAGTATCAGGAAAAAGTCTTCTTAATTCAGGTATTAAAAATGTTTATAAGAACTCCAAGTAAATCGCCCCAGTTAATGTCCCCTCAAAAGAATATGGTCCAATAATTCTGTTATTTATTATGCCAGCCCAAACGTTCACTTTAATAGGATACTGAGTATGACTTTCCCTCATCCAGTGCGGATTTTGTTTACTGCAATACCGACAATTTTGCTTGTTGACTGTTCCATGTAGGGTAAACGTTGCCTCATCAGAAAAAATAATGTTTTTGGGAAACATCGGATCCTGTTGACATCTATTTGTAACAATTTCACAAAATTGTAATCGACGATCAGGATCATCGTCATTTAATTCCTGCACCATTTGAATTTTATACGGATGGTATTTTTCTTTTTTCAAAACACGCAAGACAGACGATTTACTTACATCGCAATCACCGGCTACTTCTCTTGTAGGTTTATGTGCGTTTTCCTCAACATGTAATAATACATCCAATTTTTTTTCGTCATTCAATTTTGATCTACCAGATTTTGGAAGATCTTTGACAGTTCCTAATTGACGGAATTTTTGTTCGACTCTACTCACCGTAGACTGGGAAATGTGACGGTCAGGATACTTATCATTAAATATTCTGCATACTTCAGAATGCGTTCGTGTTTTATCACCCACTCCAATTAATATTAATACGTCAATTCTTTGGGTCTCGGTAAGGCTCATTGTTGAACAATTTAAATTAACGCTTAGAAATCTCTAAAAAAACGTTTAATGCCTAACAATTGTTAACGACGTTTAACGAACTAAAACAAATTTGAGAAGTAAATGTCGAAACAAATTTACTTTTTTGACATAAAGGTAACTAATAGACTAGTCACTCGTGACAGGTATTTGGTTCTACGCCTACTTGTTTGTATGTCATAAAATTACTCTTTTCTTGATTATCGACGTCCAAAAATCAAAAAGGCATATACTGCTGAATAGAGAACTAAAATCCCTTATAAAAGCAGTAACACACGCTACCCCTTTTCATTTAAATTTTTTAAAGGGGTAGTTATTACTTCGAGGGGGTTGAAGGGGCACATAGATAATTTTATTCAAAAAGTGTAGTTTCATATATAAAAATTGACCTGTTTCAGGATTTTCCTTTTGTATTAATAATTACGTAGAAAATGAATTTATCCGTTACTTTAGGACCTCACTGTATAACTAAAGCTGGGAATTATATGCACACAGAAACTGTATTATATGAGCCTACATGTTTCCAAAATTCGATGAAAATATGAAGAACTTTTATGAAAATATGCAACAATATGTGAAGTTTAAGTGATAGTTACACAACTAAATTATTGTCAAAATATTAAATTATATCAATATAAATTTAGAGATACCACAAATATGTACTATATCAATATTTTATTCGAAATTTTACAAAATACATACATGTATAATAGTAATAAGAATAAGTAAGCTAAACAATGTAACTCTTTGTATTTATATTTGCCTTTGTATAGTATTGTAACATTTACAATTAAATGCTTTTCGAAATTCTCAACTAAAAGTGACCTTCTGCGATCCGTCAGTAATAGCTTGTATGTTGAAAAGCTTCGCTCAACGTCAACGGATGTAATTGGCGCTTACTTATATTTACAGATAATTGATGGACTCATCTCAATAGTTTCATCGTAGTTTTCTCACAACACACTGGATATTCTACTAAGCTAATTAAAGTCCTCGGTTTTCTCTAGAATTTGTGTTAATATAATTTCTAACCGCTCTCCATTTGGTACATCCCACATTACAACTTTCATTCTTGAAACTTTGAATCAATTCTATCGATTCAGTGAGTCCATAACCTTGAGTTTCAAGTTTTCGTAGTGTTTCACTAATAAAACCGTAGTTTGCTTTGATAAAAGTAAAGTCTTGGCGCATTTGCGGTTTATTTAGTACCTATATATTTGAAATCTGCAATTGCTTTCGAGTCGTTTGAAAAAGAGAGAATTAATACTCGTATCTGTTCAAAGACATCTGCATTAAATACAGCGTCATCAAGCTACGTGCCCCATCTTGTTATTATGGGTTGTGATGGCAGTACCAGACCAGGCAGCTTATCTTTGTATACTTGAATCCTCAACGGTGCTTTAATAAATACTTTTTTTCTTAAATTGGAATTAATATTTGGAAATGTGTAATATATTTCTTCTGCTACTCTGTTAACAACATGGGCCAAACATGTTACGTGCATCAAATTCAGATAAAAAATCTTCAAATTTTGTTCTGACTTCACCATATATGTCGCAGCATCCGATAATATCAGTAATACCTTTTCACTTGGACTGGCATTCGTCAAATAAAACCCCGTTAAACTATTTATTTGTCAAACGTCGTCAGTCGTCAAAATGCTTTGGGTGAGAGAGCAACGCGTGTTTTCAGTACAAACCTACTTTTCACGAGGCCAGTCTGTCGTCGCGGTGCAGCGCGCGTTCCGTCTACGGTACAATATTTCCCCTTGAGGTGTTGTTCCTGCCAGGGGTCCATCTTATCGTGTGTGGAAGCTTTTAGGGCAGTTGGAAATATGTTCCGCAAGAGACCAGGAGCAGCACGGTCCGTTAGAACACCTGCAAACATCGAAGCTGTCCGAGCTTCAGATTTGCGATCTCCTAGGCACTCTGTTTCAAAACATGCGACTGCCCTGAAGTTGTTAGATCGTCCAACTCGCCGAATCTTTCATTATAACCTTCACTTTCATCCATATAAAATGGTAGTCGCACAACTTTCCGAACGTGACTTGGTTTCACGACAAACGGTATGCGAAACGCTTCTTGAGAATTTGCCTCTTGGCGGAGCTGTGTGGTTCAGTGACGAGGCACATTTCCACATCTCAGGGTGTGTTAACAAACAAAATATGCGTTATTGGAGCGGTATCATTCCCAGAGAAGTTCATGAGAGGCCTCTTCATTTGGATTGGGTCACAGTTTCGTCATGAAATGGCCAACATATCGATTGCTATGCTGGAGAGGGTCCACTTGCACTTCAGAAATCGGCTACAAAAATGCAGCAACAGCAACGGTGGACGCTTGAAAATATTCTTTTTAAAACAGTTTGATATCAAATTTCCCATATTAGTGCATCATGCTAATAAAAGATAATTTTAATATATAGTTCCAATGCCGGACCCTGTATAATTTTTTAGTATTCGAATTGTTGCTGAGGTTAATTTTATTTTAACTTAATTGTTAATATATATTTTTACTGTATATATTCCTCCCGTAATTTACATATCATCATTTAATCTCTCCTGCATAAGCTACTTGATATGCACGGGCTAATTACAAAAACTGCTATGGAAATCGCATAACGAATATATATTTACATTGGCTATAAATACATATTTCATTATTTAAACTTTAACACCACACCAAGCTTTATTCTCGTCCGTTTTCGTCGCTTTTTCAGAATGTCAAAAAAAAAAACCTTTATTATAGCCATTAGCTAAAACTAAGGTATTTAATTCTCAAACTTTTCATAGGCCGTACATGCCAAAAACTGGCATTAAACTGGGCGGCAAAACAATTTTAATCGTCCTCCTATTACTTTACTACGGGCGCAGACTCGTTTTAATTGCTTAATTGATGATGGAGGGAACGTAATCAGTGCCTTCTCTGAAAGTTTACAGAAGGCCCAGAATGTTTTTTTTTACGGGCTCAGAGTTTCTTTCTCTTCCGCCATTATTCCGTTCAATTTATTGTGTTCATTTATTATTTAGTTCTCTTTTTCCCCCCTGCATATATACGAAGAGAGAAAAGGCGTAATACCGACAAAGGCGAAATCGGGCAGGGATTCAAATTCAAAATACATTTTAATCGATAATCAATTTGGCCCCTTCCTTCGTTTGTGTTAATAGTTTACAATTAATTGAATTCCTCTTTGGTCTCGGGTCGAGTACTCTTCACTTCGCCCCGAGCGTACGCCCATGGATTCACACACCGATATGTGTTTTGTATTCATGCACTAGGAAGGTTGGGTAGGAAGTATTAATAATCCCAGCTAAAATATGAGTGGAACATGCTAATACAGAGGTCAAAATCGTTGATCTTATCTTCAGGAAGTTATATACATATATATATATATATATATATATATATATATATATAACGTGCATTCCGAGAGGTAATACACTAATAGATCACTGTGAATTTTGGCATTATAAGAGCGATAAAACTTTGGGCAATATATTTTATCATTAAGTTCATTTTTTCCTGTAGCTATATACTTTGCAGAATAGAAATAAATGCCATAAATAAAGTTAAAGTTAGAAGGAAACTATCTGAAGACATCGAGGATATACGACTTACAAGAGAAGTTGGGCAATTCGCACATTCCGACTGTGGTGAAACTTTGTAGGACCGTAGAGGAGTCAAGGACGTTTGGCTACATTAATTCTTGGTATTTTCTTATAACTGCACCTTGAACTAATAAAGGTTAAATCAAATTATTTATTCCAATGAACATACACTATATGTATTATTTTCGCTCCAATAATGACAATTCCTCTATCATCATTCCAGAGAGGTGAGAATAAGCTTCATTTGCGAATTATTTTTAAAATTAACGTCACTTTCAAGTTGAATCAGGGCGAAATCAGCACATACACGACATTCACGATAGTTTAAGGGTACCAGTTCCTGCGTCAAAACAATTTTGTAAAGACGTAAGTCCAAATCCTTAGGTAAAGTACGCCAAGTAGCCTTTCGACAACAGCAATTGTTATGAACCTCTTGGAATAGATAGATTAGGATTTTCATCAAAACTGAGCATTGAGAACGAAATATAGACTAGGAGAATTTAACTGTGAGACATGGATTGAAAAACAGGATGTGCGAAGACAAAGGAAGAACGCATAACTGTTGGCGAAACTCCTAATTAACAAAATCGACTGACAATCGCTGTTAGCGCGAGCACATTTTCTGTTACCACACATTGCTGCTAGGCACTCCCCATGTTTTATGCTTTCAACCCCAAAAACTAATATATTGTGCAAGGCTCCATTGGTGCATTCGTCAAGAAACGCAAATTAATTGTATAACGATTTCTTTGTTTTTTCTATTGAATTAATTGATTTATTTATTTATGTATTGTTGTATTGTCACTTAGAGTAAAAATTTTGTTGTTCTATTTGGATTAATCTGTTGGGCAAAAATAAATTATTATTATTATTGACGTTGACTTGAATTGCAGCAATATTCCCAGTATTTCGACCACATCGTTTTCTTACTAGTGCGCGAGCCTTATTTTTAGGAAAAGTTAGGCGAAACTTTAACAGTTCGACGAATGGCAAGCACACTAGATCGACTATGACGATCATAAATTGAAAGAAGTGCACGATAGGTTGCAATAAAAGAACGATTATTCTCATAGAAAAATCGGATAATTTAATTACCGTTAGTTTTATTTAAGAACCCCGGAAAGACAAATATTTTACACTGTATTTCCTGATCATTAAAAGTTTTCCCGGGCCAAGAAAGAAGCCAACAGAAGAATTTATTCCTACATCCAGAATTACAAGCCAGATTGTTCTTGAGACCATTATCTAGAAGATTCATTTCATTTTACTGAAGTTAAACTTACCTAAAAAGTATAAATAGAATCAGTATTTATATTGTTAGAACGAAAAATATATAATTGAAAACTTTACTAAACATATTTGATAAGGACAAACAATTTTTACGTTTCAAATTATGGATGTTCTACAATGTCAAATAAATAAATCAAAATATATTAGAACGAACCAAATGTTCAATTGGATACAGGAGTTTAGTAAGGGAAGGCAAAGCATCAGAGACTGGAAGCGTCCCGGACGTCCTGCGGAGGTGTCAATTCAAGCCACTGTGCAACGTGTGGAACAAATCATTTGCAATGACCGGCATGTGACGATAGATGTCGTAGTGCGTGCTATAGGCTGTTCACACGGAACCGCTTACATCATGTATGAGACTTTGTGGCACGAATTGTTACGGAGAACGGTTCGTGGGTTCACCAATTTCAACCAGAATCGAAAGATTCCATGGAACGGAAACGTCCCACCTTGCCAAAACCCAAAATGTTCAAGACGATTCCATCTGCCTACAAGATTATGCTCACCGTATTTTGGGACATGCAAGGCGTCATACTGAGAAATACCTGCCTTACGGGGCCATGTCGCACTGCACCACTCTGCGACAACTCCGATAGGCCATTCACCGCAAGCACCCTGGAGTCCTGATAAAGTGAGTGTTTCGTCTGGATGACAATGCCCGCCTTTACACAGCATGAGTAACGCAGGCGTTACAAACATTTTGTTACGATCGCTTAGAACATTCACCGTACAGGCCCAACATGGCACCCAGTGATTTTCATCTGTTCGGGTCCATAAAAAATCATTTATGTAAATTGGAATGTACTTGAAGATTTATCTAGTAACTAGTTTTTTTTCTTACCATTAGGTCAGCTAACAGAAATATGTAGTTTTAATGTTCCACATGGAATAATTTAATTACGGTATTTCATAAAATAAATTATATTTTATATAGTTAAAATAATATGGTTGATTATTTATGCATTAATAGCAAAATGTGAATTTATTATCATTTATTTCGTAGTTCAAATCAAACCAGAAACATAATGTGTAATGATGAGTTGGAGTGGTAGAACTCTGACATTAATTTTGAAATATATACATTGATATGATATTAAATTGAAATAGGTAAAATATTTTGCTATTAGAATTTATCGGTTTAATTATAATATATGGCCTGTGTATATAATACACACATTTATAAAATATTACACATATATGAGATGTAACTATAATTTACGAATTAATAAACAAAAATCAACCTTTTTATGACATAGATAAAACATGGGGTAAAACATAACGAGTACGCTATGTAAAATTTTACTAAAGACCAGAAAATTATCTTGAATTTCCTCTATCATCCATACTTTGTTTGCTACTAAGTGTTGTACAGTATACTAAAATACCTACATCTATGTCGGTATGTTCTTAATGTTAGACTTACTTCAAAATATGGTTACATATTAGAATTCAATAATGCGGTAAAAGATGTTTTAAATAATTTATTGTACATTAACATTCTCTATAATATTATTTCGCTAAACTTTGGCTCTATCAGAGGATGATAACTGAAGTAGGAGTGATTTAATTCTGTTTGTTCATTTCGTACCAGACTTATTTTACTATATTTATACATTTCTAAAGCTTCGAATAAATTAAGTTTGTTGCCTTTATAATAATAATATAATAATAATAATATAATAATAATAATAATAATAATAATAATAATAAATTTATTTTCTTTTTCCTTTACTTCTATAACATAACAGAAATTAACGATAAAAAATTAAAAAATAATAACTTGCTATTCTATCTTTGTCATTCCTAATCTATTTTTGTGGAGAATTGTTTTAAATGCTACGAATTCATTGTTAGCTTTTTTAATTAATTTTCCGATCTTGGACCTATGTATATAATGGAATTATATTTATCTTTACTATTGTTTGGTATTTTCGTTATTTTTGTTTTGTGTTGGTATTTTGTTAACTATATTTACTATACAGGGTTAGGCCCATTCGAATATCTTTAATATGACTGTTTAGATTTTAATAAGACCTTCCACAATTAATTAATGCAAATCGGGGATTCGATGAGTATATTTATATTTTTACGAATTTCAATAGAGTTCTATTCTTGGAGTTCAACGATAATAAAGTATCATATCCCCCAATGACAAAGACATTTATTAAAACTGATATTTTATAATTATATTTATGTTTAGTATATACTAAATTGGAATTAAAATTCAGTACTCGACTTGAACTGTCCGAATTAACTTTTTTGACGTACAAATATTAATAATGGTTCAATTAACTGAAAAAGAACGTATATTCTGATGATTGGTTTCGATGACCGCGCCAGAACTCATGAAGGAGTATGCGATTTATTTAACAATTTGCATCAAGATCGGCATCCAATATCACGAACTGTCGTTGGTAAAACTTTGAGAAGGTACAATTTGACCGAAAATGTTAAAAATTTACCAAAAAGCAGACGACCAAAGGTTGCAACTAATGAAGTTGTTGCTCAAAATAGAGCTATAGCATTAGAAGAATTACCCAAATTTCTACTGCATCCCTCGCACTAAACTATGGTATAAATTGCCGATCAGTAGCCAGAATATTTAAGCACGAAAAATATCATCCGTATAAACCACATTTAGTGCAAGAATTATTGGATGGAGATTATGATCGTAGAATTGAATTTTGCGAAAGAGTGATGGAGGCTCGCAAAAATGACTAATATTTTACATACAATTTGCTGTTTTCTGACGAGGCTACGTTTTGTTTGAATGGTACCGTTAATCGCTATAATTATCGATATTGGTCAACAGATAACCCTCATTGGGTGCTAGAAACACATACACAACATCGGCAGAAATTAAACGTTTGGGCTGGTATTTTCAGGAACCGTATGATTGCTCCTTTTTTCAATCATGCTACACTAACTGGACAGAGATATTTAGATCTTTTACGTCATCAGTTTGTTCTTAATATTGAGGAAGACAGAGAATCACCTAAAAATGTTTGGTTCCAATAAGAAGGAGTACTATGCCCTTAATGTTAGATATTTTTAAACGAAACATTCCCAAATCGGTAGATTGGTCGTAGAGGATTCATTCAATGGCCCGCGCGGTCTCCAGATTTTTTTCTTAGGAGTCTGAAATCTATAGTTTATACTAGATGACGGCATAATCTGGACGAGTTATAGCAGAGAATAATGGAGGAAGTGCAATTAATTCGTGAGGAGGCTTTGGCAAATGCCATCACAGCTAAACGTTTCAAATGATATAGTTTTTGAAGACGATATTGGCGACGGCTTTTTCTCTGAAGATGATGTACCTTTATCACAAATTCAGAAAACCTGAATAATCGACTAGCCAAAAGAGGTACTGTCAAAGAAAAGATGAGGAAAAGTTATAAATGGATTAGAGAGGATTTACACTCTGTATGGATTATTTCAACGATGATAAGGTGTCTGCAACCCAAGAGAGTATCCAGCAATTTTTTTCAACATTTTTTTATGAAGATTTGATAGAAATGATTGACGCTGAAAGCAACAAATATGCTCAATATTCAGTAACAAAATACTCACGAGAAGAACATAGACACATTAAGGTAATTTGTGAAGACAAAGCGCAGTAATTTCTCACAATTATGTTTTCCTTTTTTCTAAATACAGCAAGCTCATCTAGTCAACTTGTATTACAGGAATATAGGGAAAGATCCGGTCAAAATATTAGCCTGTACTCCGCATCAATACCAGAGGAAAAGTGGTACATTCGACTTATTGTACGTTGCATTGACATATCAGTTCAAACGCTTGGCAGACAGAAAAAACCTGTATATCAAAAAGGGCGATGATTTGCGCTATAACCAGTTAGACCACCTTATGATTTGTCAGGAAAAAAAAAACAAATGCGCTGTAGACATTGTCACTAAAGAACAACGACCTGATGTTCTAAGTGTAATATAGGACTACATACAAAATGTTTTATGCAATATCACACAATTACTTAAATATTGTGATGACTCATCCAACGACGCGTCACGCGTCATACCTCTGGCATTTTATCGAGCGTTCTGCATGCATCGAGAAAATATAAGCCACGATATAAAAGCCGTCGAAGAAGGGATTGGACCATTCCATACCGAATCATCGCGGATTAAAGTTACATAAATATAAATACATAAATGTGCTTATTGTTAGTAGTTATTTTTTATATTGTTATACGTTTTATTATTAATATAGTGTCTAAAGTTATCGATAGTTTTATTTAAGAACCCGAAAAGACAAACATTACAATATCTTTGATATAGCTACTTAGATAAAATTTTCCACATTTTTAAGTTAATGCAAATAGGGAATTCGGTGAGCATATTTATTTTCAAATTAGACTTTCGGTTTAGCCAGAAATGATGTTAACTTTTTCATTTTAAATGAAACACTCTGTATATGTTCATGAATTTCAATAGGAGCTCTGTTCTGGGAGTTCAGAAATAATCAGGTTTGGCACTCTTTGTTCTATAACTTCTATTCAAACACGCAAACATATATAAGGGGTTACATTTAAAATAACATCGTTTCCGGCTAAACCGGAAGTCCGATTCAGATATAAATATACTCATTGAATGCCCGATTTGCGTTTACTTCATTTTGGAAAGTCCTATTAAATGTTATTAGCCATATCAAAGATATTCGAATAAATCCGCACATTTACCTAATCTATATATTGCTATGAACTGTCGTTTGGAAATTAGCTATTCCACCATTCACGACAAATCTATCCAGCTAAGATATTCAGTCGGCTTATTTCCAAAATGGGACTGCTTTCCTCTCAGGGTTCCAATTGGAAAACGTGGTTTTTCTCTTCTACAAATTTATAATGCGCCAGTAAAAGAGTATTGACAAATGTTATAATTATATTTCTCTAAGTAACTTGAAATCTTCTTGGAGTAAGGTTAAACAATAATCACAATATAAAATTTAAATGAAAATTTAATACAAAAATAAAAAAAAATAAAAAAAAAAATCTTTATAAAGTATAAAGATTAATATTGCCTCATTCAACAATATTATAAAGGTAAAAATAACGCATGGAAATGACAGCTGCATGCGTGCAAAACCCTTTGTGACAGCCGACCAAAATTAAAAATAATAAATTACAAAGAAACTTTTTAATTTCTCCCAAGAGAACAAAATCAAAATAAACAAACTGATTTGACAGCCCGAAGCAAACTCTAACGCATGTGCAGCCACATGTGACAAAAAACGCCCTTGATATACCAACGTACTAAATTTTACAGTTAACAGAATTTTTTTACTAGAAATTTTAAAAAACTTTCTTTGTTATTTATATCAAATAACTAAGACTAAATAAATACGATAATTATCACACAATAGATACAATATTCAATTCATTCAAAATAATAATAAGATATCTTTTAATAATATATTACTTACGTAAAACTATATTCAAGACACGTGGTAAGAAAGTGTAAAATATAACAATTACGAGATTAACAAACACGTATAAAATATCGGTAATGAATTAACACAGCACCAACCACAATTAAATCAAAAATAAACCCGAAGTTACTTTTAAAAAGATAAAAGATTTATCTTTTTATAAACACGTTTTTCTTAACTCAGAGTACACTTGTGTCCGTGTAAAGGTCAAATCAAGCGCGCAGGCTTAGAATATAAAATCAGTTTTTTTCAAAACACATGAATATTACAAACAATATACACTAGCGTTCAAAATAACTGTTCAAAGATAAATACATAAGTTTTTAAAATATTCATGGGGAAAAGTCCACAGCATTGTATATAAAAATCAAAAACATTTAATTTAATTTGTTATATTTAGACTCACAAACTACTTGATCGATTTTGATAAAATTTTGTATGTGGGTTCCTTATGTTATGTGGAAGGTTGTTATTATATGTTTTTTCCAAATTTTATCGGAAAATATTTGAAGAATTAACAGTATGTGAAATTACATGAATCGATATAAATAAAAATTAAATGCTGTTCGTTGGTAAGCGCATCACTTGAGAACGGCTGGACCGATTAAGCTAATTGTTTTTTCAGTTATTTGTAATAATCCGAGTAAGGTTATTAGGGAAAGAAAAATTGGAAAATTCGGGAAAAACTGAATGTGCTTTTATCTATGAGATTTTTATATGAATTCAAGACTATAAACTCACGATTCGAAGTATGCAAAAGTTTTCACGAAAAAAAAATTCCGGACAATTATAAAGGAAAGTTGGAAAATTCGGACAAACTGTAAAAATCATAATTTTTGTATGCACTCTCGATCATAATTGACGATAGAAACGAGATATTTCGTTGATTCTTTTTTTGTTTTGTTCTTTATGCTCCCGGGATGGAAATAACTCAATTGAATGTTTTCATTTAACAAAAAATCTAGGAGATCTGGAGAAAAATTTGCAAGAACGCAAAAATTTCTAGCCTAAATTAAAATAAAGTTATATTTGTTTTTACTTTTTTGTTGTTTCGCGAAGAATTTATCTCCCATGTCTAATTTCCCATTGGCGTAGTTCTGAATGTATTCCTTCTTAAATTGAATATCCGTGGCCACAATCGTTAATACATACAAAGATCACTAGAAATACGTAATTTTCTCATTTTCACTTTGTTTAGAATATTACCAATAACTTTTCATAAATTCACAAATGGATCACAAACGAATTTATTGAAATTTGTACAGGACAACGTCTATCGGGTCAGCTAGTGCTATATATAGTACAGTCATAATTTTGTACTTTCACACAAATAAAATATATGCAGCTATAATTTACTGGTCTTTTATCTCATAAATCTTATAAATTTTTTCAAAATTGTGGAGGAAGTTTGCTTCGAAAGTTTATAAGTATATCTGTATTAACCTGACCTAACTATTAGAATTATTAGAACATACAGTATAAATACAACGTACTTGGAAAGAACACTAAAGCAATTTATAATACAAGTCAGTAATTTAGTATTCTTTTTCAAAATCATGAAGATGTAATTTTACTATAAAAAAAAAAAATAAAAAATGCGATATTCCTTCATACTCAATAAGATACTTCTTTGTAATTTATTTAATACTTAACTGGGAAAGTAAAATTTGAAGTAAATTGTAGGCGACATCGTAGATTCTATTTATAGACATGTTAACTAGGTGCTGGATTAGTTGGTCGACAAGTAACAGGACAGAGACCTTATAATCTCGAGGACATTCAAAGTGGGATTGCAGATTCGCTGACAAGAGAACCGAGTTGGCTTTGTTCACTGCCACTTATGTCATTATCAAGGAGAGCATTGTTAACTTTGCTAACGTCGCGCCGGAGAAAAGGGACAGCTCCTACGTGTATTGGGCAAATTGCTGTCGCGATCTTAATTGGGGGCCTTAATACGTACTTCATAGGCCACGTGCAGATGGAAAGAGATGGAACGGATCCAGAGAACATTTGAAAAGGGAAGAGGCTTTCGCATATATGTTTGCCGGAGTAATTAGACTTGATATAAAGAGGATTTAGTGGTACTAAAACTTACTCTTTGAGCTATCGAAAGCACGCTACTATACGATAAGAGCAAAACAAATTCATTCAGGATATACAGAAAGCGTGTCGTTCATAAAAGGTAATAGAAGTATTTGGGGATTTATAAATGGCTTGTATATAGTAAGTAGTTAATAATGGACAATAAATGGAATTTATACTTATTTTGACGTTTCGATTCTATATATAGTATCTTTCTCAACTTACATTTAATATTTTTGGTGTTAATATTTTACGACTCAGACTTTAGACCAGAAATTTTATCACAAACAAAAGATTCTTTACAAAAAAATAATTATCCCCTACCAATCATTAACAAAATCATAAAAAATTATGTCAACACTATAACATAAATAAAATAAATACCACAAGGAAAACAACCCCAAACTACTTATAAATATGTTTCAATACCTTATATAAACAACCTGTTAGAAGAAAATAAAGAAAATCTTAACACAATTTAACATTAGGAAGAAATTATTAATATTAAACAAGAAAAGTAAAATAAATACACACACATGATGGGCACACAAACAAGCGGTCATCAATACTCTTGTACATCGCGCGTTTTCTATCTCAGAACCTAGGGCACTACCCTCCGAACTTAAGCATGTTTCTAACACCCTACTCCAGAATAATTATAACGGCCACGACATCCACCGTACTCTAGTGAGACATCGTAACCCCAAACCTCGAAGTGAACCCGATACTAACATCAGCACCGCCTTCTTACCGTATATTCAAGGTATCACCGATCATATAGGAAAGGTTCTACATAGAAATAAAATCAAGACTGTCTTCAGACCCCATTCTAAAGTTTCGGACCTCTTACCCTCGATAAAAGACAAAATATCTCCACTCCAAGCACAGGGAGTGTATCGCATTCCGTGTTCGTGTGGCAGTGTGTACATTGGCGAAACTAAGCGGCCAGTCAGCATGCGTGTGTCCGAACATGAACGTTTTACTAGACTGTTACATATAGCCGGTTCAGCGCTGGCAGAACACAAACTAAACTCCGGTCATCAAATTCTATTCAAAGATTTCAAGCTTCTGTCCCGTGAATCGCATTATTTCCCTAGGAAAATCCGTGAATCTATTGAAATTTGCAAACATCCCCGCAATCTCAATAGAGACGATGGCTATACGTTACATCCGACGTGGCAAACTCTACTGCACTCAACTAAGAATCACCACGCCCATTCGACGCATGCCATTGGCCCATTGTCCCCAGCCAATAGCAGCCCACCATCTGACCCGGTCCCCCCTATATAAGTTGTACCGGTCTCTGTCATAGCATTCTTCAAGCTATTGCGAAACGACGAACATCTACGTACAGCCCTGAAGATGTCCCTTGAAACAGTGGACGAAACGTTGGAAATTACTAACTCGACGCGGTTCCAACCCGGAAACCGAGATCTACATCTAGAGAACGACCGCGGAAACCTACACCTACAACCCTACATGTTTTGGCAATGATGCCTTTATCAAGGATATAAAATATTAATGACAGAATACAAATGTCAAATTTTTTTTTTTACATTTGTATTCTGTCCTAACAACAAGGTAAATACACCTTCCAATATTTATAACACCATCTTGGAATATTAATAGGTATTTATAATAAATTTTGAATAATATTTTAAACGATGAGTTCTAAAATTGTCGATTCCTTATCACCACATGCAAAAAATCTCCTTTAATAATAATTTTTGTTTTTGTCGTCCTGACTACCATAGGTAGTTGTTGAAAAATTAATTATATTTACATACTCATAATACCCTCTCACGTGATCTCAATTGCCTATATTAAACAAGGTTCAGCCAATAGTCATATCTATAATGATGTTTAGAAAAATTTGTACAAAGGTATTTTAATCATAATTAGTTTTAAAATTCTTGAATTCTCGCGATATTAAGTTGTGATAAATTAATAAATGACCGAATAAAATAAATAAACAAATAAAAATATTCAAATTAGTACGCCATCGTGATTTAAAAAACTAATTTTGATCTTACATCGATATTACATACTTTTTAATTAACTAATTACATTTTTCAAACCATTATATTTCAGATATAACAATCTTGGGACAAATATTTTATTATGTGATGAAAATACTAAGGATGTAAGCTGTACTATATATATATATATATATATATATATATATATTGATATAGTACAGCCTACATCCTCAGCATATACATAACTCTATAATTTTATATGTCCCATGATTGTAATATCTGAAATACAATGGTAAGAAAAACGTTTATAGTTAAAATAAAAAGAATGTAATAACGATGTAAGATCAAAATTAGTTTTTTAAATCACGATACCGAACTAATTTGAATATTTTTATTTGTTTATTTATTTTATTCGGTCAATCAATCAAGAATTTTTAAACTAATTATGATTAAAATATCTTTGTACAAATAATTGTAAACATCATTATTAAAGACGGCAGACTATGTGCCCCAGCAGTGGCGTTGCGTGGAGAGTTTAGCAGAATAACAGTGCGCTTACTTAAAAATAAATATATCGAATCCCTATACAAAACGTTAAGAAAAAACATAAATAACTTACCCAACATGTTTACATTGTTGCGCAAAAAAATGCGGATGTGTCTTTCTTAAATCTCCGAAACGGATTCGGCTATTTCATTCGCTGTGTCCTGATATACCCGAGCCGCGTCTACCAATTCTTATACGATGGGGTACTTGGTTAGAAGCAGCATTTTATTATTATAAACATTTTGAAAAAATTAAATCAGTGATTTTACAACTAGATGCCAAAGAAGTAGCTGCAATACGGCTCAGCCAGGTTCAATTTAACAATCCTCAAGTTGCAGCAAATTTAAAAATTATTTACGACAGTTACGTTCCAATACTGGACGCAATAAAAAATTTACAGAACACTGCGCTGTCCTTATCGGACTCATTAGCAATTATTGACCACGTAAAACTAGTGCTGCATATCCTTGAAGATGAAAAAAGTGATTGTGTCCGTGAAAAATTTAACAGTGTATTAGATAAAAATGTAGATTTTACACAATTAGGGCAACTTTTTACCAATACTGAAGATCCGTTGTACAGATACAAAGAGCGCTTTAACTATGCAAATATAACATCTCTCAACGTCGAACAATCCTTCTCTGTATATAAACATATACATACGTCGCTTACATACGAACCTTTCCGAGACTAATACAGAAACATATATTATGGTGCAGTTTTTTCATCGCGCACATCCGCATTTTTTTGCGCAACAATGTAAACATGTTGGGTAAGTTATTTATGTTTTTTCTTAACGTTTTGTATAGGGATTCGATATATTTATTTTTAAGTAAGCGCACTGTTATTCTGCTAAACTCTCCACGCAACGCCACTGCTGGGGCACATAGTCTGCCGTCTTTAATAATGATGTTTACAATTATTTGTACAAAGATATTTTAATCATAATTAGTTTAAAAATTCTTGATTGATTGACCGAATAAAATAAATAAACAAATAAAAATATTCAAATTAGTTCGGTATCGTGATTTAAAAAACTAATTTTGATCTTACATCGTTATTACATTCTTTTTATTTTAACTATAAACGTTTTTCATACCATTGTATTTCAGATATTACAATCATGCGACATATAAAATTATAGAGTTATGTATATGCTGAGGATGTAGGCTGTACTATATCAATATATATATATATATATATATATATATATATATATATATATATTGAATATTTTTATTTGTTTATTTATTTTATTCGGTCAATCAATCAAGAATTTTTAAACTAATTATGATTAAAATATCTTTGTACAAATAATTGTAAACATCATTATTAAAGACGGCAGACTATGTGCCCCAGCAGTGGCGTTGCGTGGAGAGTTTAGCAGAATAACAGTGCGCTTACTTAAAAATAAATATATCGAATCCCTATACAAAACGTTAAGAAAAAACATAAATAACTTACCCAACATGTTTACATTGTTGCGCAAAAAAATGCGGATGTGCGCGATGAAAAAACTGCACCATAATATATGTTTCTGTATTAGTCTCGGAAAGGTTCGTATATATTGATATAGTACAGCCTACATCCTCAGCATATACATAACTCTATAATTTTATATGTCCCATGATTGTAATATCTGAAATACAATGGTATGAAAAACGTTTATAGTTAAAATAAAAAGAATGTAATAACGACGTAAGATCAAAATTAGTTTTTTAAATCACGATACCGAACTAATTTGAATATTTTTATTTGTTTATTTATTTTATTCGGTCAATCAATCAAGAATTTTTAAACTAATTATGATTAAAATATCTTTGTACAAATAATTGTTATATATATATATATATATATATATATATATATATATATATATATATATATTGATATAGTACAGCCTACATCCTCAGCATATACATAACTCTATAATTTTATATGTCCCATGATTGTAATATCTGAAATACAATGGTATGAAAAACGTTTATAGTTAAAATAAAAAGAATGTAATAACGATGTAAGATCAAAATTAGTTTTTTAAATCACGATACCGAACTAATTTGAATATTTTTATTTGTTTATTTATTTTATTCGGTCAATCAATCAAGAATTTTTAAACTAATTATGATTAAAATATCTTTGTACAAATAATTGTAAACATCATTATTAAAGACGGCAGACTATGTGCCCCAGCAGTGGCGTTGCGTGGAGAGTTTAGCAGAATAACAGTGCGCTTACTTAAAAATAAATATATCGAATCATACAAAACGTTAAGAAAAAACATAAATAACTTACCCAACATGTTTACATTGTTGCGCAAAAAAATGCGGATGTGCGCGATGAAAAAACTGCACCATAATATATGTTTCTGTATTAGTCTCGGAAAGGTTCGTATGTAAGCGACGTACGTTGAGAGATGTTATATTTGCATAGTTAAAGCGCTCTTTGTATCTGTACAACGGATCTTCAGTATTGGTAAAAAGTTGCCCTAATTGTGTAAAATCTACATTTTTATCTAATACACTGTTAAATTTTTCACGGACACAATCACTTTTTTCATCTTCAAGGATATGCAGCACTAGTTTTACGTGGTCAATAATTGCTAATGAGTCCGATAAGGACAGCGCAGTGTTCTGTAAATTTTTTATTGCGTCCAGTATTGGAACGTAACTGGCGTAAATAATTTTTAAATTTGCTGCAACTTGAGGATTGTTAAATTGAACCTGGCTGAGCCGTATTGCAGCTACTTCTTTGGCATCTAGTTGTAAAATCACTGATTTAATTTTTTCAAAATGTTTATAATAATAAAATGCTGCTTCTAACCAAGTACCCCATCGTATAAGAATTGGTAGAGGCGGCTCGGGTATATCAGGACACAGCGAATGAAATAGCCGAATCCGTTTCGGAGATTTAAGAAAGACCGCTTTCGTTTGTCATATCAGTTGATCCACATCAGGATAAGTTGTACGTATAGTGTTTGTTACAAGGTGTAAAGCGTGAAGCAAACATGTGACATGCAGCAGGTTTGGTTGAATCGTTTTGAGTAAGTTTGCCGTGGAACACATAACCTTGGCAGCATCGGTAACTAACATTAACACTTGCTTCGGTAAAATCTCAAATTTGTGTAGTGTTTCTATTAATACATCATATATCGCTCTGGCAGTACACCCTTGCATTCGTTTACAGGTTAGTAAATAAGGAGGAGAAGGTCCTTGCGGAGTCAGCGTCCGTACTAGAATGGTTAGGATGGACTGTTTTTTAATATCTGTAGTTTCGTCTATTACTAACCACAGGAATTTTTTTTACCGTATTTTTCGTACAATTTACAATTCTCTCACGCACTGACGGTACGTAATTCCGTAGCGTACTTCTTGCTGGTAATTTCCACGTAGGATTTTATTTCTTCCAAAACTGACGAAACATTGGGTGTTCCACTTTCTGCATTGGTATATTGGTCGCAATTAACATCATTCTTAAAAATCACACACAAATTTATTATATGATCTGCGTCCACTATTATTCGATTTATGTTTGTCACTATTTATATGTCTTTGGCACTGACTTGCTTTCCAAGTTAATAAAGTTGTTTCACAAATTAAACATTTCACTACGGTACCGTCATATATTAAATCGGGAAACTGATGTAAAAATTTCTTTACTACGTTAGCATGCAACCGAGTCGATGCATTGTTTCTACGCACTCCCGACATTTTCAACACGATTGTGTTAACAATGTATCGCTCACAACGTCTCAACGGCAACTGAGTTGATCGTCGTACGCCTCTACTCCATCCCTCCACATCACGCTACTGTTCGGGCACATAGTCTGCCGTCTTTAATCATTATACATATGAGTATTGGCTGAACCCTGTTTAAAATAGGCAACTGAGATCACGTGAGAGTGTATTTATAGAATGAAAATAGGCGGAAAGAGAAATATTTAACGTTGGAATACTAAAAAGACGCAAATATAAATATCCAGAAAATTATTTTATCAAAATTGACAAAATTACCTTTTCTAAATTATTCGGAATTATTGCAGAATTTTAGGAAAATATAATTAATTTTTCAACAACTTCCTGATGTAGTCAGGACAACAAAAACAAAAGTGCTTAATAAGAAGATTTTTGCATGAGGTGATATAGAAACGACGATTTACGACGCATCTTTTAAAAAATTATTTAAAATTAATTACAAATACCTAATTAAAAATAATATATATCGAGTTATTGATAATAGAAAATACAATTACCTTATTAGAAGGCTGACTTCGTCAGAAAAAGTTCTTGTTTACAATAAAACAATCATTATCAAGAATATCATCGAGTCTAAACCAGTTAATAATTAAAGAAGTGGCTTATAGGAAGAACCTAGATCCTTTTGGAATACCAAGAACCATATCAAAAGGATTTTATTAACATAACCGAGTGGATAACCTCGAGAACTTGGTACGTAAGCAGTTCTACGAAGAGGATATTTCCAGCCGTACGAGAAGTGCAACATAACTACCAACCTTCCAGTCCCCGTTGGATATTTCCAGATCTTTCATCATATTTTATATATTCAAGGCCTGAAATCTCCATACTCTACAAATACACCAGGTGCACCAGCGAAAATAGATTCTCTTATTATCTTAAAAGATATCAATTCATTTGTCGTTACATATTATAAAGTTTTAAACTCACGTTATCTTGAAGGGCAAAATACCATTTTCAAATATCAGTTTTTTTTATTTTTTAATAATAATCTCTTGAATAACCTGAATTTGTTGTGTTTACCTTATGTACCATATGTCTACTGTATAGGCAACCTAATATAACTTGTTAGAAGGGGTATACAAGCAACCCAACTTCGATTTATGTATGTTTTAGCATATTAAGAGCACATTGATTTCTTATAGTTTGTATCTTGTATAGAAAACAATTAATATTCTTTCTAATTATATATTTATTTTACTCTATAAAATCGTTTTATTTTATGTATGTATGTATACTGTCTGAGCATCAAGAACCTACCTTAAGACCTGAGATTAAGAAGTGCTTTTGTTAATTTTTGTCTATTTAAAATAATTCACGAATTGGAGCTAGTTATTCAGTTATTTTATTAAATTTTATATACATAATTCCTCATAGCCATCATATTATATCATATTGTCGCCCAAACGTGGTGGCTTTTCTCTTACATAGCCTTCGGTATTATATCAATATACACACACCGGCAAATTTAAAGGAACTGAGATCAATTTGAAATTTTTTTGGCTTAATTTTCTTTCTTCGCAACAAATTTGAATTGAATCTCCTAAAAGAAATAGTTAATACATTAGCCAACTAGTTGTAGTTTGTTTTGCTAATTTTTATGCCATTTTAAAGCCTATTTTAAAACTTAATCCAACAATTTGTTGTATTGTAAAAAATGAATTGTATATTTTTATTTGCGTTCAATATTTAATGACAAAATAAAATTACATTTTTTAATAACGTGTGTATCCCCCACGTGCCCTAATGACTGCAGTCATTCGTCTTTCCATACTTCTGATGACGTTGTCGATCTTTGCTTGAGGCAAATTCTCCCATATTTGATGTAGAGCATCGCAAGCTTCTGCTACACTTTGCAGAGCCGGAATTCTTGATCTTAGTCATCTACCTAGCATGTGCCAGATATGTTCTATGGGATTCATGTCCGGCAAACACGCAGGCCAATTCATTGTCGGTATTTCCACTTTAAGAAGTTAGTTACACAACGAGCCATGTGTGGACGAGCGTTATCATGCATTAAACAGAAATTTTCTCCAATGTATGGTGAGAAAGGGACCACAATATCTTGCAGAATATCTGTTATGTATCTGTCTGCATTTAAAGCGCCGCCAGCAATTACTACCAACTCTGTGCGTGCACCTGAACATATACCACCCCACACCATAATTGAGCCTCCACCGTAAGAGACAGTAGGAGTGAAATTAAATTGTTTATTTTGTTCTCCTGGACGTCGATACAATCTTTCCCTACCATCAATTGACTTTATGAGAAAACGGCTCTCATCCGTGAACAAAACTTGACCCCACTAAACATCAGTCCAATTTTGGTGTTCTCGAGCAAAATGTAATCGCGCTACTCGATGGTGTCTCTGAAGGTTTGGGGCTTTTTTGGTCCCATACGACTTCAAACCAATCTCTTTGAGTCTTCTTCTAACTGTACGCTCACTTATTCTGGTCCCACGCACTTCATCTAGTGCGTTTTTTGTTTGAACTGCCGTCTGACGCCTATTCCGGAGTGTTTGCAACGCTATGAAACGGTCATCTATAGCCGTTGTTGAACGTTTTCTGCCTTAACCTCGTCTTCTCGTATACTCCCCAGTTTGCCTCCACCGTATAACATTACGATAGATGGTTGATTTTGATTTGCCAAACATATTGGCAACATCACTGTAAGATCGACCATTATCAATCATTGCTACAGCTCTAGCGACATCGGTTGAACTTAAATCGCCCATTATTGACACCTATTAAGATTAAAAATAATGTTATTAAACAATCGCAAACTAAAGTTAAACAATTAATAATGAAAACACCAGAAAATTAAAAATTGACAAATATGTGTATTAAATGAACCGCACCAACTAACTGCTGTTAACACGTAAACTGAAACTTTGACACTGACAAATTCGATAAAAATGTGTCAAATAAACAAAACATTGTAGTTACACATTCATAGCTATATAGACATAGTGCATGCAAATAAAAAAACCATGCATTTCGTAATATTTATCTCCGTTCCTTTAAATTTGCCGGTGTGTGTATATTCGTTTCATAGCATTTTATTATATATTTTGTCTATGTTCATTCATAAATTATTATTTTTCGAGTCTTGAGAAATAAATACAACCATCTTCTCTAAATTAACATCCTTCGTATTGTTTATCCAGTTCGAATTGAGATTGTTGAAAAATATCCGGTCACAATTCCTACAAAGTTTCGAGACATTCACGTAAATAAGTCAGTCGAAGCGAATATCTCGCACACGCCCCATAAATACACGGCCTGGGGGAAATTTTAGCATGCAGTGACGTTTGGACAGTGAAATATCGCGTCCCCCATCGTTCGTCTAAGTGATACAGATGGATTTGCCCCCGTTTCGCCAAATAAACCTCTGTCTGTCAAATGTCCGAAACTTCCAATTCTGCCGAGAAGCGAACGTTCTGCTTACTACTTTTTAAAATGACAACCCATACGTTTCCGTTAGAATATGGAAGTGGTCCGTTTTTCTTTTCTTTCTCGTACTGATTTGCGGAAACTTTCTGGCGAAAACGTTTAACTTGCTGACAAAACCACACCAAACCGAGATTACTTACGTGTGAGGAGATTTAAGTGAACCTTTAGAGAGTATAATTAGAAAGATGTGTTATGTTAAATGTAATTAAATACTATGCAAAATGTAATTATATTGGTATTAATGTAGATTCTTAGAAGCATTGAAGGATTAGTGCCATAAACATCTCATGTATTCGAAAGACGCTCTTCAAAATACTTTGAAATAATTTTAGATTATAAATGTCATTTACAATTTAATTTCTTTGAAAAAAGGCAATCATTGCCGACACATGGAATAAATTATTTTAAATATATACATATATATATATATATATATATATATATATATATATATATATATTTGCCTATGTATATATGACTTATTTTTTATATTTAGGCCATTTTTATAACAAGTGTTCATTTGAAAAGTCAATCTAGGTTACTTTGAAATTTTGATAGAATAAGACGCAAATATATTAATTAGTATGTGTTTGTTGTTCCGTAAACGTAAATCCAAATGACATTTGATAATGTTAATCACAAATATCAGTTAGTGCATAAAATAATCGTGCGTCGATTCTGGTTTAAATAAATTGCTTCTCAGTTTTAAAATCGCTTTCACTTTAGAACATCAAATTTTTTTAGTTCAGGCTTATTTTCGAAGTGGTAATAAAATTGATGGTTTATGGGTTTATTCAGTTCAAGATTGCATGGTAGAATTTCAAGTTGAGTTTCCACATTTTGCCTGGCCTGCACGTTCATGCGATTTAACACCTTGCGACTTCTTTTTGTGGCCTTATTTAAAAAATAACATATTTCGAACACCTATATTGAATTTGAATAATATGCTACAGAGAATCGAACAGAAATGCATGGAAATTAATAATAATCCAGTAATGTTGCAGAATATCATCAGAAATTTTGAACGGAGGATTTTAAAGTGCATTGATCTTGAAGGACAACATTTTCAACATTTGTTATAGTTTTCAATAAATACCTATTATTTGTTATTTATTTGTATGTATGAAACTGTCAAAATATACGACTTCGTAGGTTAAGTAGTAAATTTTAATTTACGACATACTTCAAAATGTTCTCAGTAAATCACATGCTGCTAGATTGACTTTTCAAATGAACACTTGCTATGTTCTGCACGTATCTGATAAAGTAGTCTTCAAATATTATTAATCTGTGTAAAAGTGCTTTGTATGAGTCCTACATCTATAGTGCTGAGCCGACTTCGGGGATTTTCTGTAGAGGCTTCAGCGGCATAGCAATTAGCGGAAGAAGGGATTAATACTCGGCGGCGGACCACCGAACCGAGCATTCCTAGAGAAAATTCTATGACGAATCAACAAAATGAGCAATAATATAGATAGCGGCGGCCCAGCTCAAAGAGCGGCTCCAAATAATGCGCTGAAACAGCCCAAAGAGCGGTGCCAAAAACACTGCGGCGAAAGAGCACGAAAATTGTTTCCGCAATAAAGTAGCGAACCTGTATATTGTGCTGACGACTACTTCGTCTGCGCTGTTCTTTACAAGACAACAGTCTGCGTGAAGGTTGGATCTAGAAATTCCTTCGTTTTTTTAATTTATTTTTACTTTCGACCACTCTCTATATTTTTATGAATTGTTATTTGGTTTTTGTCTTTTATTTGCATTGTATTTCTTTTATTTATTTTTACATTGCATTATATGTAATTATATTTAGTTACACTGTACGTATTTATTTAGTTATATTTTGTCTTGCAATTGAAATATTGATTCCGTTGGACACTAAAGAATATTACTATTATCATTATTTTTTTTCGCATTTTGACAAGTAATGTGCTACTTTACTACAATCAAAATCGTTTATTAAAGTGGCACTTTACCACATAGATATGTCACTTTACTACATAGTTATATCATGTCAATAAAACACAGTTTGACAGAAAATTATTTTTAATTGAATCGGCCGATACTTGCTGGAAATCCATTATATGTAAATGGGATTTAAGTAAAACACTTATACTACTTATACTTATAATAGTTTAGAAAAAAGCCATACATTTGTGAAGAGCGTGTTCAGTAGTAATATAAGATCCGAAGAAGCTACATCGTAGCGAAACATGTCATCTATTTATTAATATATATAATAAAGTATAAGTGTTTTACTTAAATCCCATTTACAGAAAATTATTTATTTAAATATTGGAATTGGAACTATTGTGATAGTATATTAAACAACAAGTATAGAAAAGCAATGTTTTACTAAACGAATATAGCGTTTGAGTACGAGCGAGCGGAGCGAGCGAGTAACTTAAAGCTGTATGAGTTTAGTAAAACTGCTTTTCTAACGAGTTTGTTTACACTATTTTATCGCATTTTGCAAGAATAAGCATTATAAACTTAAAAATTTAAAATGTTATAGTAGGTATTTGTACTGGTTTTCCGTAATCTGATTCGGTTTTGTTTATTTACATAGTAACGACACAGTAACAGTAAACAAACTTCATTTTTTGTAAGTCGATTTGAGTTTTAGTTAAAAATGAGTCTTGCTACTAAACATACTTTAGAACATTATTCTGAAGATATTTTAAATGCCGCTCGAGAAGCGTCTTCGGGTTTACTTCCTTTGAAATAAAAAGAAAAATACAAGAAGACATATGAAATATTTTGTAATTGGAAGATAACAAAAAAAGCACTAATATAATTGATGAAAGTGTAATGCTAGCGTATTTTTTTGAGAAGGTAAGCAATTTGTGTCTATATATTTTAGTGTTATTCATACAATGTCTTTCATTAGTTTAGGCAAAAGTCCTTAAGGCATCCAGTTTGTGGTCTACATATTCAATGTTGAAAAGTACTATACAAATTATCGATAATATTGATATATCACAATATAAAAAACTAACTGCATTCTTGAAACGTCAAAATGACGGGTACAAGCCAAAGAAGTCAAAAGTGTTGACTTCTCGAGCGGCAGTTCCAATTCCAATATTTAAATAAATAATTTTTTCCAATTTTACTTATTAAAATGACCATTACATATATTGAATTTCATTATTAAAATAACATTTTAATCATAAAGGTGAATAAAATTAATCAAAACAGTGAATAAAATGTTTCTAGCAACACTTTATTCACACTGCTATTGACAACAGTAGCAGAACAGTATATTGACGAATCAATTGCTCAAAAAATGTCCACGTCAAAAAAAATTTTGACAGATGTAAATTCAAATGAAAGGCCTGGAACTTCCACTGTACTTGACCCTGACGAAAGTAGAGTAAACTTAGCTTACACTGTACTTGACTCTGACGAAAATAGAGTCAACTTTCCTGGTTTAAGAATTCATCAAATTATTAATAATACAATCAATATTCATGTAAATAAATTACCTAATGAATAAATTTTTTTGAAACTTTTGCAAAATTGGAAAAAATCTTGTATGATACACACGTGAATAAGCAAATTTTAGCCACTCAAAAACATTATCGCACTCGGCTTGCACCTCGTGCGCTAAACAATTTTTTCGTAGGTAAAATTTGTCTTTATTCACTTATACCATAAATAGCTATTCTGTCAAACTGTGTTTTATTGACATGACATAATTATGTAGTAAAGTGACGTATCTATGTGGTAAAGTGCCACTTTAATAAACGATTTTGATTGTAGTAATGTTGCACATTACTTGTCAAAATGCGAAAAAATATATTAAAAGTACAATTATTCAAATTTGAAAATCTAACAACAACCATTTTATTCAATTCTATTTGCTCTTTATGAAAATTATTATAATTCTCCATCTGTATTCCTGAATGATTGTGAAGTGCCACTGGTTCTTGCTGATGAAATATACTTCTTGAAATTTTCAGCTTATTGGCAATGCTCTCCTCATTATACCCTTCCGCCACACTAGTTGACTGCCATCCTCCATGCCTTTTAAGTGTTTGAATATCAGCTCCACTGTCAGCGAGGAAGGTAGCAGACGTCCTCCTAAAGCAGTGGCCAGTATAAGCAGACGCATCTGGGAGTTTTAAGTATTCTGCTACTTTTTGGGAAATTTTTGCAAAAGTGTTGATGCTAATAGTTTGGAGTGTGCAC
Organism: Melolontha melolontha; assembly: GCA_935421215.2. NCBI lineage: Eukaryota > Metazoa > Arthropoda > Insecta > Coleoptera > Scarabaeidae > Melolontha > Melolontha melolontha. Next base: position 74,480,990 of record OW285243.1, on the reverse strand, counting down.
TTACCGTGATTGTAGTAAATGAAAAATCTATTGTGTTTTACGGTTTTCGGTCTCAATCGTGAATACTTATGATAAATTTCATATCCGTTGCACTCTGATCCTACGGTAAATATACGTCTCTTTTTGGTTTTGGTATCATGTAAAGTTATAACTAACATTTTCCCCGTATCTTCTATATCGTTTACAGTTAAGTTGCACAGTCATCTGAAGCCTCTTTCAAAAATTTCATAACGTCTCCCATAGTCAATACTTTTGACTTCTGTGGTTTGTACCCGTCATTTTGACGTTTCAAGAATGCAGTTAGTTTTTTATATTGTGATATATCTATATTATCGTTAATTTGTATAGTACTTTTCAACATTGAATATGTAGACCACAAACTGGAAGCCTTAAGGACTTTTGCCTAAAATAATGAAAAACATTGTATGAATAACACTAAAATATATAGAAACAAATTGCTTACCTTCTCAAAAAAATACGCTAGCATTACACTTTCATCAATTATTAGTGCTTTTTTTGTTATCTTCCAATTACAAAATATTTCGTATGTCTTCTCGTATTTTTATTTTGATTTCAAAGGAAGTAAACCCGAAGACGCTTCTCGAGCGGCATTTAAAATATCTTCAGAATAATGTTCTAAAGTATGTTTAGTAGCAAGACTCATTTTTAACTAAAACTCAAATCGACTTACAAAAAATGAAGTTTGTTTACTGTTACTGTGTCGTTACTATGTAAATAAACAAAGCCGAATCAGATTACGGAAAACCTGTACAAATACCTACTATAACATTATAAATTTTTAAGTTTATAATGCTTATTCTTGCAAAATGCGAAAAAATAGTGTAAACAAACTCGTTAGAAAAGCAGTTTTACTAAGCTCATACAGCTTTAAGTTACTCGCTCGCTCCGCTCGCTCGTACTCAAACGCTATATTCGTTTAGTAAAATATTGCTTTTCTATACTTGTTGTTTAATATACTATTATAGTACTAAGTCCCTAGATATCTTAATCAATTTACATTAATTCCCAATTTGTAATTTTATTTCGGTGGTTGTTATATTAAATTGTTTATTTGTAAATTATACGAATTTGTTTGATTTATCTGCCTATTTAGATGCCGTTATACACATTATTAATCAGAGCATTTCAGCTTCCACGTTGTTTGTTGTTATCTTATCAAAAACCGGTGTTTTGATATTTATTGCGCCCTTAAGATATTTACTCAAAGATAAGCAAAAGTGATATCTGTATCTGTATAAGCAGTATTCTGTTTATTATTTATATATCTTTGAAATCGAGTCAAGTGCCATTTTATTCATTTTTTACTAACCGGAGCATTCTTAATAAATAGTTCATTACGTCACCTCACGTACTCCATTTATTTACCAATATATAAATTCTAATTATCTTTTAAAGCGCTCAATAACACTTTTCAAATTTAACTATAAGTATATTTTAATAAAAAATAAACAAAAAAAGGGTACGCTAACAATTATACCCTCGTATTTCGTCGATTATTTATATTTTTCTTAATTGTGAATTGATAACTTAAAGCACATATTTTGTATAATTATTAACTGTTATTATGTTAGGTCATGACGTTCAAACAATAGAAAACTAAGTTTGGTTTGTAAATAGTGTGTAGAATGCATTCATAGTCCATAATGAAACTCTGAATTTTGTTAATAATCATTCTGTGCACTTTGTATGCATAAGTAGCACGAAATTACTCTAAATTACTTCATTATAAATTGCAGGATAATTTGGAAACTAAATTGCAGGCTAAAATACACAATGCCCTTCATAATATTTAATTCTGTATTTTCACTGCATATTACAACAATACGTGGCTTTAATAAGATCGAAAATTTGATAGTGTATGTTGACAAAAAAAAAAGACGAAGGCAAACTCAGAAAAATGTAGATTTAGTTTGACTAGTCATTAAATTTGAACATAATTTAAATATTTCTTTGAAAGCATTTAATATTTTTTGGAATATTCCAGTCTTAGAAACGATATATATTTCTTATTATTCATAAAAAAATATATAATAAAAGATGCTTGATAGTTTTATTATTTACATTTTCAAGTGCGAAATTTCTTTTTGATTTAAAATCTGAACTACTCATAAAAACTGAGGAATCACTTTTTTATATCTTATAACTTTCTTAGGAGGCTCGCTATGATGAAGATACTAATATTTTCTATCAAACAAGTTTCGTATCATTTGTTAGTTGTTTCTATAAACAACGAGTAATTAATTTTACTTTGTGTAAAAGTCAGTGTTGCTACAGATTTTTTTTTATTTACCGTTAGTATTTTGCTTTTAATTTTAAAATACAAAATACTGCACTAGCATTATCAAACGAGACATAAGTAGCAGTTAAATTCGGTAGAAGTGTAAAGATCAACGCTGTTGCAATAAGAGAGGTTCCAGCGATATGTTGCCCGGCAGCTCCTTGTTTGTCAGCCTGTGGTTTGGAGACCCTGGAAGAGGTACCTATAAAATGACATCTGCACATGAAGACCAGTACAAAGTCGCCATCGCGCAACAACTCAAATAGACGACCTATTTCTGAGATGTCAAGCTCTTCGAAGTCGTACAAGAACCGCTAGTGCTCTTCAAAACAACCTTTCCAGAGTTCGAGATGTTCAAATAACCATGCCAAATTTACCAAATTTACCATGCGGTAAGAAACCGACTTCGTGAAACTAATTTACGATCTAGGCAGCCAGCAAAAACAAAAACAAAGTTGAATAGAAATAATGGGCAACTCAGAATGTTATATGCACAGATACGTCAGCGTTTGTAACTGGAAACGAGCGATGTTCTCAGATGAGTAGAGGTTCAAATTATATATGCATGAGGAAATAATTCAAGTATGAAGAAGACCTAACCAGCAATCGTGTGTCCAAGACGGTTAATCTGTTGGTGGCGGTTCCGTAATAGTTTGGGCAGGAATTTCACTGAATGACCGTACTCCATTTGCTGTTGTAAGAGGTTCTCTGACAAACTGGCGATATACCGACGAAATTCTTGAGGTGCATGTGCAACTTCATGCACGTGCTGTTGATGCAAACTTATTTATGCGATAACGTGCATCTTCACGCTGCTAGGATAATTACTGAATACTTTCCCATATCCACTGCTCAGTCCGGATTTAAATCCCATTGAGCATTTATTGAATTATCTTGGATGAGTAAGAAAAAGCGCAAAAACCTAGCAGAAACATTTGAAAAGCACGAGCAGGCTTTCATTGAAGAATGAGATTAGAATTCTAATAAAAAGTATGCCGCGCCGCGAATATGTAATGCCGTTATTGAAGCCGGTGGAGAAGTCACTCGCTATTAAAATGCTCAAATGCTTAATGGAGTTGCCAGACTTCAATTTTTCCTCTGTTCAAAATGTCTCGATTTTCACTTTTTCTGTCAATACATCGTGTAATTTTACTTTATCAACTGCTGCTGTATTTGGTTGACACTTAATTTTGTTTAACTACATGCTCCACAAATCCTTATATTGCAAATAATTAAAATTCTATTAGTATTTATAGAAACCACGCCTTAATTTGTTTGAGTAGGCTCAACTAATATCGTGCCGACTGTATTTAAAATTTAAATTGCGAATACATATACGAGAGTAGTTCAATAACTCCTTAGATAATCCAAGAGATGACGCTCGTAATATGACAAAAATTTGCAGTCAGTAAGCGTCGTTTGTCATTAGATTGCTGTCAAAGTTTCAGCTAAATCAATGTCGTGGGTTCATTTTTATACTCGATTGAAGCAAGAAACTTTGGTTCATTTAGAAAAATGAAACAATATGAGTTTCGTGTGGTGATTAAACACTTTTATTTAAAAGGTTTAACACCGAAAGAGATCAAAGCCGCGTTGGATGAAGTTCGTGGCACATCTGCTCCTGTGTTTGCGACTATTTGCGACAATTGCTCAAATTAGTTTACACGTGGCTATATATCCACAAAAGATGAACATCGTTCGGGACGTCCAGTGGAAAGTGCGCGAAATAGTGGAGGCAACAAGCACATCACAAAGTACAGTTCAATTTGATACGAAAAATTGGGTTTGCTCTTAGTGGAGAATAAACGCAATCGCTTGATCGAATCGGCACTTTTCCGTCGCAATCTCGACGAATTTCTACGTAGCTACATAACTGTGGACGAAACCTGGATATACTACTATACTCCAGAAACAAAGGAACAGGCCAAACAGTGGGTTTTTAAAGCCGATCCGGCTCCGAAGAAAGCAAAGACAGTGAAATCGACCAACAAGGTGGTGGCTAATATGTTTTGGGATGCACGCGGAATCATCTACATCGATGTAACAAAATTGAAACATACATGAGTGGATAAAACCCCACCAGTTTTGTGTAACACAAAAGTATTTTTAATAATATAAAACATTATTAAAAATCTGGTGTGAAGAATACAAATACAAGTTCAATATTAATATTCTTAATACTTTGAGGATCGAAATCCCACTTTTTTAACGGTTTAAAATAGTTGGAGAAACGTCGGGAAAAGTGTATACAGCTAAAAGGAGACTATGTTGAAAATTTTTTTAAAAATTTCCAAAATAATTTGTTTTTCTATCTTTTTTTAAGGAATTATTAAACCTTCTTATTAACATTAACAAGAACAGGTGAGAAGTTGCAATCTTAAATTTAGAAGGGGGAAGTTATTTAAGTTTACTTGTTCATTTATCACTAAACCTCACTTGTTATACCTGTAGATTTCTAAACTTTCTAATATGTTATGTTTGTTGCTTTTATCCTGATTGTATAAAGTTTTAAAATTTAGATTAAATCTATGATTAGAAAATAAACAATGATTTGTGATAGTAGAAACCGTTTCTTTGTCTATACTGCTTCTTTCTAAATTTAATATTGTAACCTCACTTTCCTTCTATCTTCTTAACCCATTAAAGCCCGGTGGCAACTAAAGTTGCCTCCTAACTAAATCCGTCAAGTACGCCTATGTATGTAGTTAATGAAGGGCATTTTGTGTTGAAGTGGTGGCACAATGTGTACTGTATGTAGATTTAATGCTACAACGTTAGAAGTGTGCTACAAGTCTTGATAATCACAAGTGTTTTCAAGTGCGTCAGCGTATTTCACTAAGCTCGATGGCAGTAGATCAGTCTTTGTAAGTATACCGATAGGTCCAACTCGCAACGGGCCATAGGCAACAATATACGTATGGAACGTAATGCGATGTGGCAACGTGTGTACGATGCCTATATTGAGTGACTTTCTTAAAATTTAAATTTATTTTGCAGAATTATTGATTTTTTTACTTTTATCTTTTAGAAAACGTTATTGTTTTTTTATTACTTAAAATTACTTTATATGAAAAATAGTATACCATAAAAGTGTAAACAAAGACAGTATACATTGAAACGAATATTCATTCAATTGTATTGTCATGAAATTGAATTTGTCAATCGTTATTAAATTTGTTAGAATGAATAGATATTTATATTTATCGGAAAATACTAATACTTAAAGCAAACAAATAAGGTGTAGTGTTTTGTTATAGGAATGTCCGAATGTATAATATCCATTTCTTCCTGCATATTGATTATGGAGCTGATGCTCTCGTAATATGCTCATATTTGTATTTCTACTATTATCGTGATGTTATTATAATACAGATACCAAAATCTCACGTAATATTTCCATCAGCCTTTTATTAACAATAAACAAGTAAAGTACAACTTCGTAGGTCGACAAACGCTCCAGTCTTCATTATCACTGTATTATACATGAACTGTAGGCTTAGTTTTTCGTTGAAATTGAAGTACGTGTCTGTTCCTTTGTAAAATTATAATAAGGGCAGAGGTTAATTTTATTCTGGCATTTTTAAAAATGCAGAGATCAGTTTTGCGACAGCATTCAGCTAATTACCATCTAAAATAAGCAACATTGTAACGTATTTTGGAATTGTGAATATCCGTAGGTAATAAAATAAAAGGCTGATGGAAATATTACGTGAGATTTTGGTATCTGTATTATAATAACATCACGATAATAGTAGAAATACAAATATGAGCATATTACGAAAGCATCAGCTGCATAATCAATATGCAGGAAGAAATGGATATTATACATCCGGACATTCCTATAACAAAACACTACAACTTATTTGTTTGCTTTAAGTATTAGTATTTTCCGATAAATATAAATATCTATTCATTCTAACAAATTTAATAACGATTGACAAATTCAATTTCATGACAATACAATTGATTGAATATTCGTTTCAATGTATACTGTCTTTGTTTACACTTTTATGGTATACTATTTTTCATATAAAGTAATTTTAAGTAATAAAAAAACAATAACGTTTCCAAAAGATAAAAGTAAAAAAATTAATAATTCTGCAAAATAAATTAAAATTTTAAGAAAGTCACTCAATATAGGCATCGTACACACGTTGCCACATCGCATTACGTTCCATACGTATATTGTTGCCTATGGCCCGTTGCGAGTTGGACCTATCGGTATAGGCTTGTAATCATATTTATATTAGTATTAGATAATTTAGTAGTCTTGCTAAAATATGTTATTTTGTACTTTTATAATTAGTTTATCAATTCAGTAAGATTTTACAAAATGGCGGTCATTTACATTTCGATGGCAACTTTAGTTGCCAATGGGAAAATGAGGTTATATATAATATATAAAGTTTTTTCATTAAGTATATCCGCGGAAGAGACGGAAAGGGGTTACTTTTTCATGAACTGCTGGACATGATTTCAGAAGATGACGAAATACCCCAGAGCATTGCAATTTGTCCCCCGTCTGAACCACCCGATGCAGAAACTGATAAAGATTCCGATTTATCCGATGAAGAAGTAGAGGGAAACATTGATCGTCTACCTGGTCGCATACTTCGCGCAGAAGTTGCTGTACGGTACGAAGATAACGTCGAAATTGATACCGCCTCAGACAACGAACCAGTGGACACTGGTATGCCTTCGACTAGTGCACAGCCAAACAAAAAGGGTACAATAAAACGTAAAAACTCAAATAAAAAGCAGCCATCGGCTAAGCGTTCTGAGGTTTCGTTAGCTCGGGAAACAGAGTGGTATGCTAATATTACCGAAATATATTCTGAAGTACCAAAATTTGGCTGACAGTGTGATTCATCCCAATGCAGAAGATTTGCTAAAGAAAACCGTTAAAAGTCCTTTTGAGGCAATGAAAACGTTTTTGAATCAAGAGATGTTAGTGCATATTGTCCGTGAAACAAATCGTTATGCCTCGCAGAAACTGCTGCACAATTTTAATGTTTCAGAGCAAGAAATTTGGACTTTTATTGGTGTAATGTTGCTTTCTGGATATCATCCACTACCGTATCGGAGACTTTATTGGTCATCAGACCCGATGTTCACTGTGAACTTATTTCTAATGCAATTCGTCGAAACCGCTTCGATGAGATTATGACTCATCTGCATCTTGCTAACAATGAAACCAATGACGGTAATGATAACTTATATAAAGTGCGCAAGTTTATTGATATATTGAATGCAGCATTCAAACTAATAAGTGCAGGACCAACTGTTAGCATAGACAAAAGTATAGTACCTTATTATGGCAGATATGGACTCAAGCAATTTATAAAAGGAAAGCCGATTTGTTTCGGATTTAAATTATGGGTAGCTGCAGATCCTTCTGGCAGAATACTTCATGCCGAGCCCTATTGTGGTGCTTCAACACATCTTCCGACAACAGGTTTGGGTCAAGGTGGAGATGTGGTACTTGGTTTAGCTGATTACTTAGAAGCCAAGGCGGGTTCTATATTTTACTTTGATAATCTTTTTACTTCAGTTGGCTTATTACAAAATCTAAATGAAAAAAAAATAGGAGGTACCGGCACATTACGTTAAAATCGGTGCAACCCTCTAATGAAGTTACCAGACAAACAAGCTTTTAGAAAAACACCACGAGGTGCACTATCGTCATCTGGTACCGGTAATATTCTCGCAGTGTGCTGGAATGATAATAATAATAATTGCGAGAACATGTATCCCTTGAAAATATCAAATAGATATAGCCGAACTGAAAAAGCCAAGATTCCAGTGAATATACCTAATCCAATTGATCGCTATAATAAGTGAATGGGCGGTGTTGATCTGTCGGATCAATTTGTAGCATCTTACCGATCCAGAATAAGATCTAAAAAATGGTGGTGGCCATTCTTTGCTTGGGGAGTTGACATTTGTTGTGTACAAGGTTGGCTTATGTACAGGAAATTTGGCCATAACTTAACCCTTTTGAACTTTCGGAGGGAATGTGCCATTTTCATTTTGAAGTCTTTTGGGGAATCTCGCAAAGCAACAGGTGTTCGTTCTTCTTTGCAATTTTCCCCGGCCTTGGAAGAAATTCGGAAAGACCGAACTGATCACATTATTGAAAAGGGAACTTCCAAATATAGAAGATGCAAAGTACGTGGAAATCGTACACATTATATTTGTAGCAAATGTGATCTACCATTACACCCTGAAAACTGTTTTAAAACATTCCATAAGTAAAAAATAAAATTATTTAAATTATATCAATTTTTAATAAAAATTTCCTATATTATCCCATTGGCAACTTTAGTTGCCAGGACGAAACGTCCTTATATAAAATTAAAATAATGCTTCTTTTCAGAGAAACTGTATTTAAATACATTCATTATTAAACACATAAAATATTAAATAAAAATCAGCAAAAATGAATATCGGACCGGAATGCCATTACACTTTGGTTTAAATAACTTTCTCCAACTACTAAATTTGCTATGGACGAAATCGGCTGTTCAATAAATATATAATCACTACTAAGACTTGATCCGCTTAATGCGATAAAGCTATATGTCTAAGAGCTGTGATTATAACTTCCTTTTTTGAAGATCTGCACTACTTAAAAAGATCCAACTTGATACCACGAAGCTCGGAGGTTCAATTTTCAATCACCCGCTTGCATAGAAAACGTTAGGGGGGGGATGATACATTTACCAAATTTAAACACAGATCGCGATATACATACCCGTTGAACGTATTTAAATGATGCCCAAAGAAATTAAGATACCAGGACTCGACAATAAATAAAGGGAAAACTACAAGGAAAATTAAGACGTAACAGTCTTCATAACAAGTGTAAGACTTAACTAGGGATTTCCGTCTGACGGACCCAACTGTATTAACATGGCTCTACTCTACAATAAATATTTGAAATCATAAAATTATTACTTATATCTTAACGTTATAATGACGTTTCAACAAGTATTTCCATTGCCAATCAACAACTTAAATAAGGTTTATTTTTAACCGGAAAATATTAATATGCTGAAATTTCCTACATGAATTAAAAACAAAGAAATATAAAATATTATGCACAATATAATTTTGGCAAAATTATATAAATAAAATACTGACGAGAGATAAGGCGTCGAAACTCTGTGCTTTAGAATGTAATTCAAGTACGTATTAGTACAGTTATCTATTACGGTACTTTCTATCTGAACAAATATTTTTATCTTATCTAACAAACCTATCTGTGTATCTCCTACTAAAACCGTCAAACTTACCTTCTTTGGGTGGGTTAAATCCGTGAACTTCGCAAAAGGTTGTCGGAGCTAACGCGTGTCCCGGGCTAATGGTTTCAGTAGCCGTTGGTAAGGTGGCATTTCCCTCGATTGTAAAGAAAGTGGACGTGGACGGTCCCCGCTCTTCAGGCAGAAGCGTCTGTTCATGACGTCTACATTTAGCGCATCGTTTCATCTCGGCGCGCACCCGTAACAACCACACCATACCGAACAGCGCCATGTCCGGATACGTCATGGCGATATACGTAACATGACCGATTTTATCCTCTAGCATGCACATCACCCCAATAAAACAATAAAGTCGAAATCACTCTTGTTTTGATTATGAATACCTTTACAAACGACATATAAAAATTATATTGCGATTGTATGTATATAAAATGATAATTTCCAATATTATATTTTGAGATCCAATAATATTTTGTAATAATTTTTATTTCGTAGAAAATGTATACTTTATAAAATAGTATATTTACTTCAACATTTAATACTAAAGTTAAGTTCGCGTAAAAAATCTTATAACTAAATATGTGTCGTCTTAAGTTATAGTTAATTAATTTTACTAGGGTGTGCTTCTTTCGTTTAATTTGATTCTTTCATTTTTCCGGCCGGATAACCTGAAATTAAATTGCTGGAATTTACACATGACCTATTAATTAAATTTGAAGCAGAAATTTCTGTATATTGTAAAAAATATGTATTTATGCTCTTTTAAATACTAAAAACATTTATTTCACAAATGCGTTACAGAATATTATAAATCACTACACACAATAGAATTTTAAAATTATATGTACGTATTTCGATAGTTGTCATTATACAAAATGGCCAATATATACATAACTGATTTAAATAGAGCGCCTTTTTTTAAACACGCAGTTCCGTAGGTGGCGCTGTAGTAGTTCTTTAAAGAACATATGTGAAATTCATCATGGAACACTACATAAGATCCAACAATCTGTCCGTATTGCTAAAACGTTTTATTTAAATAATGAGTGCAACTATACGGAATCTACGACAAATTTGCGGTCGAAATAATATGCCTAGTGTCAACGCCATTCGTCAATTAGTGGGGAAATTTGAACAAAGCGGTGAAGGTAAAGACTTGCAAAAGTCGGATCGGTTTCGAACTGTTGGTACTCGTGAAAATGTTGAGAGAGTTCATGAAAATGTGGTGGAGCGCCCTGAGACTTCTACCAGGCGTCGTTCTCAAGATCTCGTTCTCCACTGGGTGTTTGTCGCACGTCATTAGGCACTATTTTTAGAACAAGCTTCAATTGTGGCCATACCAAACACAGTTGACCCATGAGCGACAGCCTAGAGACCACGAGTCTCTACCAAAGTCGCCGACAATACAGTTATGCAATATTGCAGCTTAACTACCAAACGAACGAAAAAAAATGAGTGATAAAACCCACTTCGATATGAACGTATTTCTTAACAAGCAAAATTGTCGTAGTTCTGTCGCTTTCGACTATTGGTCGGTCGGTTTGTGTTCGGTCCGTTCTGGTGGAACTGGTCTGTAAGCGACCAAATGGCAACAACATATCTCACAACAAACCAGTTACACCAACACAAACCGACCGACCAATAGCAGAAAGCGATAGAACAACAGGCAGGCCAATCACAAGGAGCCAGACATGCGTCCACACTAAGACGAGACCATATAATAATGTAATATGAGCTGCACAGGCAATGAATGCATTCTTGTTACCATCGAAACGAGAAAATCCTCAAGAAAAAGGCGAAAGTGATGTCAGCAAGGAGGAAAGTTGTTCTTCTCAGGACGAAATCATCCAAACGCGGTGAAATATCCCTAAGAACAACGTTTCATACAGGGTGTTCATGCGAAAACGCCCCAGCTCCTACGCGCACTTATTTGGAGTCGGATTGTAAGAAGCGATACGTCAAATTAAAAGGTACTACAAACTGAAGCTTGAATCTAATTTTTGCCTGTTTATTCTTTCCAAGGTCAAATGTCGATTTTTTGAAATTGTAATCTTCTTTTTTTGATAATTTGATAGAGATTTTTTCACTAGCTTAACTGATGACGCCTAATAGTAATGACAGAAACACGTGTCTTAAGCAGAAGTAAATGCTGAAAATACGAGGTGTATTGTCCATGTGTACAGTTACAGATATGTATTTTACATGTCTGTTTCAATTGTAACAAAAGCGTTATACGTGCATAAACGTATATATATATATACTTAAAACCTTTTTGTATAGAGATTTTTTCCTGGATTCAGTGTTGTGTGACAATCGATATTTCTGATTTACTTTAGGGTAATAAAAAAAATAATAACTAAGATTGACACAGCCGTGGTTTTTAAATAATACTTGGGTTTATTCGCAATAGGCTTTGAAAAACTATGAAAACTAAGTGTCAAAAATTGTATACGTCCGTTTTAGCTTCTTTAACTATTTTTTGCAACAAAAATGAATAATAGTGAACTTGTTTACAGGCTGCAAGTTTATTTTAGAGTAATAAAAACAGTGGACAAACGTTGCGTCGGTATCAAGAACGTTTTCCCAATAGGCGGGTCTCAAGTCTTCGCAAGTTTGCTCGTTTGGAATCCAACTTACGTGAATATGGAAGTTTCAAAAAACCAAAAAGCCAAAATCATAGATATCAAGACGAAAATCTTGAGATGAATGTTTTACTGAGCCTTGTAGAAAACCGTTGGACGTCAGTGAGACAAATTTCCGAGACTTTGAATGTCTCAATTGGATTACATGCCATTTTAAAGAAGAATAAATGCAAGCCATTTGTATGGCGAAAAATTCACACAAGCCAAGAAAACGATCCACAGCGTCGGATATATTTTTGTAATTTCTTTTTAAAGGAATTAAGGCAAGATTCGTTGTTTTACACAAAAATTTTGTGGGCTGACGAATGTAAATTTACAAACAAAAGACATTTTAATCGTTTTAATCACCAGTACTGGAGTATATAAAATCCACATATCGGCATCGAACAAAATCCTCAAATAAGGTTTTCTGTTAACGTTTGGTGTGGATACAAGGCGGTAGGATAATAGTACCAATTTTCATTGACGGAAATCTCAACCAAGGAAAATATCTCCTAATTTTGACTGAAGATTTACAAGAAATATTAGATAACTTGCCATTAATTGTAAGGAATGAACTATTCTTTCAACAAGATGGAGCTACACCACATAACGCTCTTATGATTAGAGATTATTTAAATACAGAATTTGAAGATAAATGGATAGGAACTTACGGACCTCTACCATGGCCCGCCCGGTCTTGTGATATAATACCCTTGGATTTTTTCTTTTGGGGATACATTCAAGACACTGTTTATTTTTAGATATCAATCATAGATTTAATACAGATTTCAAAATATTCAAGATAAAAACACAAAACTTAGGAATGAATAGATATAAGAATTTAGGATTAGCTTTAAATGACCAATTAGATTTAAACACCTCCCATCTACTAAATTCAAGATTGTAAAAATCTTGCCACCAGCATTTTTCCGAATAATTTGTACATAAATATTCAAACTTGTATTTTAAATATTCAGTTTCTCATCCATCTCCTGAAGCCATTGCATGGGGAAACAATATTGTAGTGGATATCCAATAAAAAAATTTTAATACAAGAAGTTTAGTACTTATTTCTTATCGTTATAATGAAGTTTCAACAAGTATCTCCTTCCTCAATCAACGATTTGAAATTTATGGCTTAAATTATTAGGATTGTCCGACAATGCTGGTTTTGTTTTAACTGCTAAGTATTTTAAAGAGGTATTATTTATGTCTGGTTCTATATTATAGTTAAAACCTTTTCTTAATAAATTAATTTCTTCTGAACTAAAGTTGGTACTGGTTATTATTATTTCCTTTTCGCGACGATCAAGTCGTCGTTTCTCAGTCTAAATGGATTTTCTGGAAAAATCTTAATAATTAGTTCGTCATTTCTATGTACGAGGGGCATTGATATATAGTTAGCCTAGACCGGTTCCGTGAATAAAAAAAATATTGCGATACCATAGCAACGAATAATAACATATTATAAGTGTCAGTGTAAAGTATCACGTCAAAAAGTCAAACCAAAGTTGTGCAATAAAATTTAAATAAAAAGGATGGCGATCGAAATTGTGATAATCGAAAAATTGGAGTATGGAGCCATCATCAAGTACATGTATTCTCCAGGGCCTAAGAAACTTCGCGTTCAAAAATCTGCTGGAAAAGTTCTTGCTCCAGTTTTTTGAGATTGCCATGGAGTAATCATGATTGATTTTCTGGATAAGGGTAAAAAATAACTGGGAATTATTAATCGACGTTACTGACTACTCGACGAGAAAAAATTATAGAGAGAAGATGCGGAAAGTTATCCAAAGGTGTTTTGTTTTTGCAGGACAATGCCCCTGCACATAAATCGCATGTTGCCATGTAAACAATTCGTGATTTAAGGCTGGAATTACTCGAACACCCGCCTTATTCACCAGATCTGTCCCCGTTCGGCTATCATGTCTTTCCTCAGCTGAAAAAAATATTAAAAGGTCGTCAGTTTTCTTCCAACGAAGAGGTGATAGAAGCTGTGGAAGCCTGGTTTTGTTTGCTTCTATAGTAGGCTAAGAATTTTTCAATACATCCTCGTATATTTTACATATTCATAAAAAAAAATTTTTTGTATAAAACTACGCCTAACATTTTAAAAAATTTAACATATTGAATTCAATATAACCAGCAATCTGCAAATTTAAACTTTCACTTCAAAGATCCAAACGGTAGTTCTGAACAACTGGCAGATTACGAAACTTTCAACAATAAAGCACATTTTTCCGAAAGTTTTGTTCGTTCTAATTGCAACTTTCCCTCGACTTGAACAGAAGTGGAAGGCGTTCGTCCCGCGATACTTAATGGATTCAGACTTCGGAAAACTTTAAATTAAATATCACTTAAATGCTGCTGCATCGTGCTTTCAGCTGCCACCACCGTTGTGCACGATATAAGTTGGTTATTCATCGTTCGCTAGTTGTTCACCATCTCTAAACGAGCTGAACGAATCCGAAGAGAATCGACAAATGAAAACCAGAAATTGCGAATGCAAAAGACAAATTAATCTTACTTAATTCGGATGGACGGGGAGGAAGCAATTCATTGGATGGAGTTCAAAACGGTAAATGCTCAAAATTAAAGGAAGCGTCGTAATTAAGAGATTCAGAAGCAGATGCCTTTAACACCAATACATTCTCTAGGGTTAAACAAAAGTAGCGAAACTTGCATGTGTATTTTGCTATTATCCGTTTTACACGTAAGTATAAAAACTCGTTAAGAAAGTCGACGAAACTTTAGATCGTGCTGAAATTAGATGCATAAAAGGAAGAAACACATTTCGTAATTTGTTTTCTTCAAAACTCCGCAATGTAGTCGATATTTTAAGACCTATATTCAAGGACTTTTTTAGATGCAATATACGAAAGTGCATTTTAGTCTTGACGTCGTTTATATTTTTAATGTTGCAGTTAAATATAAAATATTAATATAATGCCACCAGCAAAAAATTTAAATATATATTTTCT
Organism: Melolontha melolontha; assembly: GCA_935421215.2. Lineage (NCBI taxonomy): Eukaryota > Metazoa > Arthropoda > Insecta > Coleoptera > Scarabaeidae > Melolontha > Melolontha melolontha. The sequence continues at coordinate 74,465,824 of OW285243.1, read as the reverse complement.
TTAAGAGCCCGTGATTAAACTTTCAGTAATGACCTATTACTTTTCATTTTACATAAATGTCGTTCCCATTTAAAATATTCTTTAATATTATCTTATACAACACGACTTTTCTTAAAATAGATATTTCAACATATTTTCACCGTTCTACACGTAATTCTGGTGCCACCACTGTTATGCGAAGAGTTTCTTATGTAATCTACCCTATACATGAAAAGACAACAGAAAGCAATGAGAAAAAAATATCTTTTTATACAGGGTGTAAATGAAATACCCCTACCTACTCTAATATATAATAGATAGGTAAAGCAGCAATTTAAATCTAAACTAACTTTTCAAATACGGTCCTGTTTTCAAATTAAATCTAAATAAATAGAAATTATATGTTTACATGCTATGGATTCAACAAACAAATAGGCATTTATTTGTTCAGGTTCACGAAAAAAAAACCCTTTCACATTTTTATAAACATGTATTCATTCATTTCCTAAATATAAATTTTCTTTTGCATCAGCTGTTCCGTTGTTACTTATAATTAGGTAAATGGCCTGACCTTTGTAATATGCTAAAAAAAATACAATATCCAGTTTCTTTAAAAATTTTAAACGGTATAACAGTTTCGTGGTGATTCGGAATTAGTAATTTAGTTTTCTTAATATTAAATACACGCCGGGAAATAATAAATTAAATTTTCAATTTTTAATTGAATGTTCATATTTTATTTTCTGTGTTCTATTTGGCTCTTTTTTTAATGACAATTTCTTTGCCCTAAAAAGGGCAGATTTATGTGAAACAGATGGAATGCTTAAAGGAAACGTTCAATGTGGCTAACCCACTTTCACGTTCATGACCTTCATAACTTGGATGTAATGTACCGCCATCTCTCAATATGTACACGGTTGGCAAAATTAAATCATTTGATGGACATCTTCGTTTCAGAAACCGCCCTTCATAAATACATCTAGTAGCTCTAAACTCTCTGTTTCACCGTATAGTAAGACGATATCTGTTAATTCGTGATTTCAATAAGGCATACTTTGCGAAAGTTGATAACAGACTAACTTCTGACTTACAGTATGCACCATGGTCTCTACAACTCCCACCATTATGCTTCAGTATTGGTAGCGCTACAATTATAAAGGAATACTCAAGTTGCCAGAGTCGAATCGAGCCACGCGCATTTATTAAATATTCGTTCGAGATAGAGTTTTCGTGCATTAGCATTTTATACTTAATATTATTACAGCTATTACATATTAAAGTATGTAGTCATATTCCTTTTACACCCTGTATAGTCCACTGATATTCCGCTTAAACGTCACTTAAATTATTTTCCATAGGTAAACCTTTTGAAGTGGTGTACAATTTGTAATTAAAGGAAAAATACTTTTCCGGTGCACAAGTATAAAGATATTCTGTTATTTCGGATATCATTTTCGGATTTGTGTTCTAACGTGAGGTGGTTTTCAACTGCCAATGGAAGGCGTTGAAACGTTTGAAAATCTACCACGATACCCAACTACAAAAATATAGTTTCTAGTACTTTTACTCTAGCTGAATTTAATACTCATTTTGTTTACTGAACCACAGTCGTAGTGTATGTTACTAAAATACATTCAGTACAATTATTTTGTTCTATATACAACATTTTTATCAGTATATAATCTTCAGTGAATTTTCCGTCACCAGGCTTGCAACAAATGGAATCTACATCCCACAATGATGGTTTCACGCCGTACGTGTTGTACTGTGAGATGTAATGTCCCCTCAAGAAACAATGGACGGCGAAATATTTGGTGTGATAATTAAACGTTCGATCTACGATTATGTCAGCTTTACAAAAACACAAGTTTGTTCTAGTAGTAAAAATGGCAACATTGTCAATATTATTTTGCAGCAGAAATTTTTTGTTCCTGTTTGTATTAGATTGCAAGATTTCTAAACGCTTTTTGTGTTTCTTCTATATTTCTTGGCAATGCTGTTATTAATTTTCCTCTTGTATTATACATATTTTCCTTAATACACTTCAAATCATTAACTTCCAAATGTTCAGCTTCATTGCTTAAAGAAGAGCGCAAAACTATCGATGGCTGGTCACATGGTTCATCTACAGTTATACGTTTTGCAGTTGCGGAAACATGCTGGTTTTGAAGAATATAATTACTTATCTTTTTATGATTATGACAAATATTTCCATCTTCCGCTCTTCCATTTCTTTTGCCAATAGTAGAAAGAAAAGTTTAACAGGTTTTGGAAATATCATGTGATTCATTTAGAAGTTCTTTTTCCAGTAGGAATTTTAGATCAGATCGAACTGTCAAACTGTCATGGTTTTTGTTCAGTATTATTTGTCTATCCATCATGGAAAAACTTAGCCCGGCACAACGTCTACAAATCATTCAGCTATATTACGAAAATCAGCGTTCTACGAGAAATGTATTTCGCGTGCTTAGAGCAACTTATGGTTCACATAATCGGCCTACCGAAAGCACAATTCACTATACCATCAAAAAATTTTCATTATTGTTATTATTACTATTATTATTAATGCTCGACTAAATAGACAACATCCAGCACGTTATGAAGAAAATATAGTAATGGCAGCTGAGAGTCTACGCGATGACCGTGATAAATCTATTTGGCGCCGTTGTCAACAGATTGGCTTGTCGTTTGCAACAACTTGACGTATTTTACTTAAGGATCTTTGTTTAGAAGCATACAACTTTTAACTCGTGCAAGAATTGAAGCCGGCCGACCTTCCGAATCGTCACCATTTTAGTCTTTGAGCTCTTGAAAATCTTGAAGAAGATCCACTATTTTTGGCCAAAATTTTTTACAGCGATAAGGCCCATTTTTGGCTTAGGGCTACGTCAACAAGCAAAATTGCTGGATTTGGGTTGAAGAGCTATCCGAAGAGGTTCGAGAGCTTCTATTACATCTAGACAAAACCACGGTTTGGTGTGTTTTATGGGCTCGTGGAATTATAGGTATATATTTCTTCAAAATTGAAGCCGGTCGGAGAATGGCGCTTGTTATCGCGCCATAATAACAGACTATTTGCTGTCTGAAATTGAAGCCCGTGATCTCGATGACATTTGGTACCGAGAAGACGGCACTACTTGCGAGAGAGAGAGAGGAGGAAGATCACTTATTTAGAAAATTTAACTCTCCTAAAAATCTCTAGTATTTCTATGCTGGAGTGGATTTAAAGTTTGTAAGTTGTGTTAATTTTGATGAGGCTATCAATTGCAGCATGCATAAATATAACCATGGATTTTGGCATATTAGGTTGGCTCTCTAAAAGCGACTACGAATAAGTTTACAAAAAAGTGCTGAATTTAAAGGTCGGATTTCCCTTTAAAAAGCTTTTACTGTACCAATCGAAAACGGTTTATTTCATAGTTTTTAGAAAGCTATTTATGTGCAAGGTTTAATTCAATTCGGTGTCTCAGAATTGACGGAGTTTCCTTGTCAATTAGTCAAACATTTTGCCACAATAGTTTTTACTCTATGCTATTTCATTATTTAATACCAATTAAATTTTCATATTTGTATTGTTATTTAAACAATTAATAGTTTCACTTTTTTCTCCGAAATTTGTTTATTAAATAACAACAAATTTATAAATTTACGAGAATATTTTACAAACGTTTTGAGCAGCACTCTTCATAGATCATTTATCTCTGAGATAAAATTACAAATTTTTCGTGTAAATCAAACTGTTTGAGTACGGTTGACATTACGTAGTAATCGGGGGAAAAAAGCTCCATTTCTCCCTCTCTCTCTCTCTCTTTCTTCGTAACTTTCTACTAAATCAAGCATGTTAAGTAGGATAAAAATCGCTTGATGTACGGCATTGAAAGTTAATCAAAGAGAAGACACGTCGTTGCTGCCTTAATTAACGCGATATTTGAGACGAGGGAATTTGAGAAAGTTCCGGATGTTTATTAAGAAACGAAGTCGGCTTGTTTCTTTTTCCCGGGTAAAGGCCGAGAAGTTCGGTCACCGAAAACCCTAATGCGGCAACCGGAGGGCTCTGCAAATTTACGATTCGATCACAAATTTTAATAAGGCGAATGGTAGCAACCATCGATGCAGTACTAAAGCGAAATCGTCGTTGAAAGTGTTGTCCATTAGCCCAATTTCAACGGTACCGGAGTAGTCAGAGTATCAAGCGCTCAGCTTCAAAAGAAAAACGGCAACCCAAATTGGGCGATGGTGGGTGACGACGGACAGGGGCGCTGACGAAAAACCCATTCGGAGAAAGCAACTCTCCTGGTAATCTCCGCGATTCGATCGGAAAATAATCAGGAGCGGGGTTAAAGAGGCGTTCGTTAACGATACTAGACAGGCTATCGACATTCGTCTTGCCTCGGCAACAAGAGAGGAAAATAATTACTTTTGAAAAGGGGGGGTTTATGGTTGTTTTTCGACATAAATTTTTATAGAACGATTCCCGTTCAATGGGAAATAAAAAGTGATATCTTAAATACTCTCGATATCTAACATTTAGTAATGGGATCTTATCGTATTTACATTATTTACTGTGGGATATATTAACTAAGGGAAATTATTATTTTTCTCTTTTCTTTTTGCCTCACAGTTACTCTTCAATTTATTTCTTGGCAATCACTTCTTTTTTAATTATTTTGAATGATTTTTCTCAAATTTAATCGCTGGTATTTTCTTCTGCAGGTGCATATTTGTACCAAGATTTTGTTACATAATATTATACATTCTATCACATCTTTTGTATAGATTTAGTAAAAGACTTAACTGTCGAATAGGGTTACGCTGTTTGTTGATTTTGTTACACTTCTTATATTAAGGATGTTTTAATTCTATTTTAAACTATATTCTTTACAAATATTTGGAATTTAAAATATTTAATTCAAACTTAGCCATTATGTATATATTTGTTTCTAAGAAAATATCTTTTCTTTGGTACCACTCCGGTCAAAACGGCTTTTCCAAGAATTACCTATCGAACGGTAATTCCAGGTGTTCTCCAACGTTCTTTTCATCTTTCTGAGAATATTCTACATTTCGTTTTAAATTTAGTATAAATTAATTACGTAAGACGTTTCTAAAATAATTTCTTAATTAGTAGCTGATTTATTAATCAAGCTATTTTTTCCTACATGTCAAAATTATACCCCAGTATTAATTCGACATACGTTAATAGCCACATTTATAATTACTATTGCGAACGTCATCTAAATTATATCATGCCGGATATCATTTTTAAGCTTTTTCAACAAGGATTAATAATAATATTTGTTTTATCGACATCGCAACCTTTTAGCTCACGTCTTTAATTAGTTCTTAATTCTAAGTCATCGCAAACTTCCTTCCCTCTCTCCAAACTAGATCATAAAAGCTACTCTTTTCGACCACAAATATTCTCTTACACCAAATCTGATCCTGTTTCGTCTCAACTGCCATGGGATAAAAACATCCTTCCTTCGTATCTAACTCCATGTACTTGTCCAAGTCAGACCTTGACACACGCAGGTAAACTGTATTGTTCGATACAGAAATTTATTTTAATCACATTTAATTTTCGAAATAATTTAATTTTCTTTTCAGTCTGTATTTTAAAAAGAAAAAATCTTTTTTTGGAGACTGTGGCTAAGTAGAAACTCAAAAAAAGGTATAACCCCTTACCACAATTAACAATCATATTCTAAAAACGTATTTCGACAACTAAGTTGTCATCATCAGTAGGTAAAAACTACTAATAAAAAACGTATTTCGACAACTAAGTTGTCATCATCAGTAGGTAAAACGACTAATTAAAGTGTTGCATATAGGGAACTGTAAAACTAACACAGAATCGCACACAACTTTACACGGCGTCCACGTATACACTGACTTTAAAGTGAATAACACAAACTAAAATTATGTCAACTTACACTTATTAAGGAAAAAATGTGTTTATTCACAACGCCCTCAACCTTTTTTACCTCTTTTCTAACAACGAAAAGAGAGAACTTTGTGGGATAGGACGAGTTAAACGTATTAAATTTGTTTTTAACGATATGAATGCTTTCGTAGACGTCGAGATCCGTGGGGTTGTTTTTTAGAAGTCTTAACCCTTTAATCCATACGTTGTGGTACGGAGTCATGCATGGTTAGCGACGTTCGATTTTGCCGGTCCATTAAATTTAATATGTGATACGTGTTCTTTAAAACGGGTTATTATTGAGCGTTTAGTTTGACCTATACATTTCAAATTACAATCGTTTGCAATACCGGATTTCAAATTCAAATTAACTTTATCTTTGGTATTACCTAGGAGATTTTTGATGGTGTTTTCGGATCGAAAAGCAACTTGGAGACCTTGTTTTTAACAACTCTGTTAATGTTTTTCGTGATGTGCGAAGTTGTGCGATTCCGTGTGTTAGTTTTTTTGTACCCCATGTGCAACACTTTGATTAGTGGTTTTACCGACTGACGAAAACTACTTTGTTGTCGAAATACGTATTTAGAATACGATTATTAATGGTGGAAAGGGGTTTATACCTTTTCTAAATTATTTCTTTAATTACTTATTCATCGAACTTCTATATATTGCTTCTATTATTAATTAATTTAATTTATTTCAAATCGTAGCTTCTTTCTTAAGTAAATATTAAATAAAAACTTTAAGTATAACGCTGTTGTGCTTCATTTTATGTAATAAGTTGTAATATATTTATTTCAGCATATTACACGGCACCTTTGATGCCCCACAAGCGAAGCAGCGTTCTTTTTAACAATCTCCTATTGCATATTTTCCGTGCTTATTGAAATATATTTTTAGATGTTTTTCAGAAAAAGATCCCTTTGACGGATCCCGACTTTTCGATAGAAGGCGCTAGGATCATTAAAATTAATACGTGTTTGACATTTGATAAGTCTAATAAACAAAGTAATTTGAAACATACTTGAGTAGGTAAAAGCTCACCAAATTTTGTATAAAACAAAAACATTTTCAATAATATAAAATATTATTAAAAATCGCGTGAGAACACAAGTTCCAATATGTGTAACAGTATCCCTCCAGGTACGTGTTTTATCTTACTACAGAATCATCAGGGCGCGTTATGGAAACTCCTGACATAATTTTGTACATGTCATGAAGACAATGATAGTTGTTTTGGCGTCTTAATTACTTCTGTAATATGACAAGGGTGTTGTTTCTGTGAAAGTATCTCTCCAGAGACTGGCGATTCTGTAGTAAGATGAAATATATAACTTTCACACACATATATATATATATATATATATATATATATATATATATATATAAACTTGTATTGTGATCTTCACGCCCTATTTCTAATTTTTATATTATTTAAAACAACTCTAATAAAAGTCATATACAAAATTTTAGGCAGATATATCAAACGTTTATTGTTTCATACAGATCAAAGACGAATAAATTCAAAGCTTATTGTGAATATGGGAAAAGGAAATTTCGTGTATCGATAAAACACTACTTTTGCATGGTATAACCATTAAAAGGAGCCAAAAAGATATCAAAATAGTATTACTGGAATTGTTCCTTCGCATGGAATAGTTCTAGAGTGGTTTACTGCATTTGGTAAATGTATGCCGTGGCAAAAAATTGACATGAACCTCTTTAAAGAAATTTACAGCAAGCTTGCTCATATGGGGACATGTATATTTGTAGACAAATCGGATTTTTCAGCTTCTGGAAATAGGTAGGAAAAAGAGGTTCAACTATTTCTTCTAAACGCTGGGTGGAGACAAATACTTACTTCTATGTGTAATGTCTCATAACAGAATTTAAAGTTTGGTGAATAGTACTGACTATTCTCCAAACTGTACTGACATGTCTCCAATATACTGACTATTTCGGAACCATACTCAACAATATATTATAACGGTGAATCGCTTTCGATTTAGACGAGTAGCAATTCCAGTAATTGACAAATCGACTTATCTTTGACTAATAATTCGGTTTCTCTTAAATTCGTTTAGTTGAGCATTTTCACGTACTTGTATAGCAGGAATAATAACGCCATTAAAACAGCGTTACTCGTATTAATCGAATTTCAGATACTTAATTACCATTCTCTTTAGATACTTGGTTTATTATGAGAATTAAAAGGAATTGATACATTAGTTAATTACCTACGTGACGGATGTAATTTCATTTCATTTAGAAAACAACGTTCCGAAAATAATTACCACACGGGATTATGTAAATTTTCCTACAATTGAGATGTCATATCTAGTGGGGCGTGAAAATTAAGAAAATTAGCACGCTTCGTACTAAAAATGATTATGAAATATAATTATCCGGCTGTTACAATGTCTTATAAATTATATGTCCATGCTTGGATATTCAGATACAGGAATTAAGGAAACAAGGCAAGCTAATTAATTATTTTCTTGTTTAGAATAGCAATTCTTAAGCAATTCTTAATATTTATAAATTTTGTAAATGTTCTTATTTCTTTAAATTAATCTAGAACGTTCTATTTATAATATTATTAATGACGTAAATTCAATTTTTATTCTCAACTTTTACGCTATGAAAATATAAATTTTAGTTCTTTTATTTATGGTTTCATTCAGTACATCACGTGATATAATATTTAATGTTAAAAAATACAACCTTTATAATAATAATAAAAATATTACCTATAACTTGCAAATTAATTGCATTTTTTTCGAAGTAATATGAATAAATTAAATATTGTTTTCTACATTTCAAATTTTTTTATTGAAAAAAAAAGGCCCTTAAGCAGGATTCGAGTCCATGGATTACCGGACCATTGCTCTGACACTAAGCTACTAAGGACTGTAGTTCGGAATACATTGGGGAGCTTTAAGTTACATTAAGGAAACGGATATGAATATTTTTACCTGTAGTCGGCACTTGTTGCAAATTAATTGCACTTTTCGCGAAGTAATGTGAATGAATTAAATATTGTTTTCTACATTTTATGACGCTAATTATTCAAATTTTTCTATGGAAGAAATTCGTTCTTAAGCAGGATTCGAACCCACGCGGACCTTTGCTCTACCACTAAGGTATTAAGGACTGTAGTTCCGAATACATCGAACCAAAGTCCTTAATAGCTTAGTGCGAGTTAATTTTAACCCATAATATAGCGACAAATTTGGCTTTTCCTGAAAAATCGAGGAACTGATCGTTTTACGTCTTCGGCAGATTTTTGGATCTCTATCTCCATGTGCTGGCTTTTTTCGTAAGTTGCTGATAATTATCCTACTTGTTAGGTGAGTTTTTTTTTTTCTTTTAAGATTAATTATATATGACATGCTAATGTTTCTCTAGATATTTTATTTGTTTCTTTTTTTCTAAATTTAAAAGAGTACACGTCTGGGGTGTAAATTCCCTAGTTGGCATAAAATGCACACGTCTAGAGAAATACACTCCAAATCACGAAAGATGATCCCTGCGTCATCAATAATCATTGTATGATTCAAATCAGTACTTCGGCGTCATATTAAATACTGTAAATTGAAAAATGAATATGGAACTTAACTTCGTTTCCGGGCCAAATATATTTGACACAGTCGGTCTAATTTGTAGGTTATATGAACAAATATAATCGAATTACATCTTAAGTTATATTAAAATTACTATAAATTGAACAAAGCTGCGTAAACAGCAAATCAAATTAAACTATAACACCACTTGAAAAATAAAATGAACTATCAAGAATTTACAACATTTAAGTCAACATATAAGATTGTGTAATTCTTTAATCATTTTAATGAATGGCAAAACCAAACAGTTTCAAGTTAGTTGTAACAGCATTATTACTGGAATTGAAATTATACAATAGACCAGAGTATCTACTTTGTATAACTGTAATTACATATTCACTGTTATGACAGTTTTATAAACATTATCTTCCCAATTATATCATAGAATAACCCTAGATATTAGTTAAACGTTCTACAGTGCCTTATTTTAAATAAATTTTGGAATATATTGCAGTATAACTTAACACTGCCATAATAGATAAGTTGAGTTTTGCACAAAGGTCAGTATAAATATTTGAAATTGCAGTATGCATTATAAACAAAACATATTCATACAAATTTATTTGCTGTGAAATGTTTTTTTTTGCTTTGAAATTATTTGTTGACTGCTAGTAAAATAGAACTTGTACGATTGCAGAAAGAAATTTTGAAAAAGGAACATGAAATGGAGCAAGAAAGAAAAAGTTTAGTAATTGAACTTTCAAAAAATTTTACTTGCAATAAGTTATAGATTTATATAATATATACAAACAAAAGTTATTTTATTTATTGTTTTCATCAAATTGTATGAATTTGTTTTGTGTATATTAAAAATTTTTAAGTTAACACCAGAAGATTAGAGCTGATGGACACCAAATCAAATAAGGCAGTCGAAACACATTTCACTAGTGTACCTTGCAAAAACTTGCTACAAAAAGATGAAAACACATTCAAATGTATTTAATTGGACATACATTTTTTTTTATATGCATTGTATTTTTAACTCCAAATATTAAAATTGCAATGAAAAAGAATACGCAGTAAGAAAAAGGAGCCAGTTAAAAAAAAACTTAATATATTAAATTGTCAATGTAACTGGGAATTATAATTGTTTAATAAGTTAATATACATATATAATCATTTAACAAAATTGCCTTATTATTTGTTTAATAATAAAATTATCATGAGTATATATACAAAAAAAAGGAAATATAAAAAATATTTTATAATATTGTAACAACTATCACAAAGTATAACTGGGTTATTGAAATGTTCATTTTCTTAGCTTCTTTTTATTGCCGATCCATTCAAAATTGTTTGGTCATGTGTAGATCCTGGCCATCTGGCTACGATGTCACAAATTCTTAATTGAGAATGTCCTATTACCTGAATATATATATGATAAATATCCTTTCTGCTTCGGTACAATCAATTCTACTTAGTACATTAGGAAATCTAGCTACTTGTTAAATTCTGTTTCTGTAATTTTTCTGCCTTTCTAGACATATTTAGATAAAAATTGTGGCCACTGTCTGGCAATTGCATGTGTAACATTTTGTATGATTATTTGTATTAATATCATTGTATTTGTTGCATAAAAAATCAGTTACTAAAAGTATAAACTAACATTACATAAACAACTAATCAGCTGTATACTAATACTTGATACTTTTACTGCCAACACAAGAAAATTTGATATATTTGGCGTGAACTAAAAACGACGTGTAGCACGTACGTTGGCTTAAATCTTGGGTTATAATATAGATTAAGTAAAAACATGGGATAGCTAACAGTTTTCTTTTTATCTGCGGTCATATAGGAAGTATTGTTAATCACTATCTTCACTGCTGCTTGAATCATCAATGTTAATTATAAAGCCATTGATTTCACAATGTAAATGTATTTTATCCAACACCTCCTAATAATAGACCTATAACTATGGCGATTTTAAATCAATTATGTAGCTTCTTATAACTCACTAGTGAGTTAAAAACATAATTTATCTCACTAGTGAGATAAAACAAGGTGAAATTTAGATTGCATAGAGACATTCAAACTGCTATAGTTTTAACACATTTATATTAATTCTAAAGGGTAAACAATAGCAACTAATTAACATTTACATTAATATTAAAGTTGAAGGAAATCCTCTTTTGTATCCTCTTTATATCTGACTCTGCATTCAGGTTATTCGAATTTAGAGTTATACTAGAAGACGTATTTGAAGTATCCTGAAGAGAAATTTGATGACCAGAAGTCGAGGATGTTAGACTGCCTGAACCTTGCTGGCTATATCAATCTTGTTGGATACTGAATTTTGTTGGATACTGAATCTTGTATATAACCTTCTGCCACAGTGGACGATTTCCACCCACCATGTCGTTTAACTGTTGTAATATCAGCTCCTGCGTTTGCCAGAAGAGATGCTGACGAACATCTCAGACTATGTCCTGTATATAATTGAGCTTCTGGTAGGTTCAGGAAAGATGCAACTTTCTGAGGTATCTTAGAAATGGTGTTAATTCCAACTGGCTGGATAGTGCATTTTTCTTTCTTGTAATTTAGGAAGAATCTGCCATGTGGAATACCTTTTGGTCTCATACAGACATATTTTCTGTAGAGGTCAAGAATATCTGTTGTAAATCCTTCTGCCATAACAGTGAAACTTCTAGATACGTTTGTCTTTGTCAGCTATCGAAACATACAAGTATCCTTTATCTTCTATTTCGTCAACTTTCAGCTTAGTTATTTCATCACAACGACACGCACCTGATGCACCCATTATTAAGGCAACCTGCATAGAATACACAAACGAATAATGAATAAATACTTTGAATTAAATATAAGAAAATAAATAATACCTTCATCATCAAATATTTATTGTTAGGAGCCTCATTCAGAAACTTCTCTATATGTAGCCTCTCCAAGATTTTCGCCTTTTTGGACTTGTGGGTTCTTGCCTCACTCTTCAAATAGGAAATCAGTTTTCCGTATTTTGATATGTCACTATTCATATACACTTTCAAAGTACTTCTTAACATGGAATACTTCGTCCACAATGAAGAAGGTGCTATTTTCCTTCTATAAATATGGAAATACACCAGCATAACTTCTTCGTTAATTCCAGTGATACTTTGCTTAAACATTTCTCCATTCATTTCCCCACGATAATCTTCTATTTGTGATTTGCTTGAAAACAATAAAGAAGCATTTGACATAAAACATAATTTTGAACCACAATGTAATACAACATATCGCTTGCCCTCACTCTGCAGATTATTATCTTGCCGGGTCTCATCAAGCAATACCACTTCTCTCTGAACAGAACTCAAATTCTTTATGTAATTCCTAAGAAATGTCAATCTTATCTCTGCAATGTTGGATAGTTCCACTAATGCTCTATGATTATTATCCTTTTTATATTTAAATCCAATATTGTGAAGTACACGATTTAAACTGCTGCTACACAGCTTTAATGCATTTTACTGTAACTAATCCCAAGCACAATGCATCTGCCACTCGCTAAACAAAAGGTTTATTAAAATCTAAATATATTATGTGCTCATGTAATAGGTATTAACACCACCATGGTTTTTCTCTCGTTCAAAATATTGCAACGAATTTAAAACAAGTTGTCGTGATTGCTGCCTTTATAGTTTTGCAAAAATAAATTTCAAAGAATATAGCTGCTTTCGTTTGTGCACTTATTTTGATTATGATTAACGTAAACATAATCCGTGTTTAGTAATCATTTGTAACTAATCCGACATTGCAAAAGAACGTCTTATTCAGAGCTTTGATTCTATAATAGTGCCGATTGACATATGTATATAAATAAAATGGAGAAATGGAGACTATGTATATTTTATAATAATATTTTAATTGAAATATTTCAGGAAATGGCTTTAAAATCATTTGATGATTTATCATCTTCTAGCTCATCTAGTGATACTGACAGTTCGTTCAGATACTATCTGCCACACATATTTCTTCTTTTTTGCATGCTTCAATTCATCTTGGTATTCTGCATACAAACTAATGAGAAATAAAGTTTCTTGTTCGGTCCAAAATTCATCAAAGCTATTTCTATTTTCTTGCCGTTCATCCAATTCTTTTTCAACATGATAATTTTCATTCAGGTCTTCAGAAAACATTGTAGTTTGCTGATCTTTATTCCCTGCAACTTCATCATTGTGATCTTCAATCCTATGTATTATATTTTGTTCGTATAATTTATGATACTTTGTTAGTTCATTATAGAAGTTGGAATCTGAAAAATCGACATCAAAAAATAAATTGTTATTGACAAATGTTTAAAAGTTAACTTACCCGTTTCAGCTTCTTCTATTTCGTAAGGCGATAAAAAAACTTGATATTTATTGCCACTTTCATGTTGGATAATTACCTTTTTCATTTTTATATTCATTAACAGCAGGTCGGAAAATTGTTCTTGACAGCCTTGTATTTACGTTAAGAGGTTAAGTTTTTATGATTGTAAACATACAAAACATAATTTATTAAGGATTCGGAGGGGCAAGGGGATTACAGCGGATTTATAATCATGTTTTATTTAAACAGAAGGGGAAAGTTGCAATCGAACACGTATGTATCGAATCACACCGAATTCTGGTTTGTTGATTGATGTATTTATAAAAAGAAAATAAATTCAATCAAATATCAACGAATGTATGTTGTCAAATGTCAACGACTAACGACAGAAATCAGAACTACTAAGCGGAAATGTGTGTATTTATCACGGAGTAGGTAATAATCCCGTCTTTGTCTTACTCAAATAAATTGCTTGAGCCGTATGTCTTTGCTAGAAAACACATACTTTCGTTCAAGCTATCCTTGTCATACAAGTAGGTACTGTTTGTTATTCGGATGTGGAGATTATTCTTTGAATGTCGTTGATAGAATTATATATCAATGACGCAGGGATCATCTTTCGTGATTTGGAGTGTACATTCATCTGGGTGTAAGTATAAAGCGCTCATCGTCCCATGTTAAGTGTACTGTTTTATTGGTTAATTCCTAGTAGAGTCCGAACTGGAAGTATACCATTTTGCGAAGGAGAGACTTATCCCATTTATATGATAGAACACATAAGATTCACAATGAAAAAGACACGGTTGCGTGAACTAGACAATTTTATGAAATAAGGTAGGATCTACTATATTCTTCTGGAGACTACAGACATTTCATTTTAATCTAATTACGAGGAATTTGTTGGTGTTAAATGTAAGATATATATCGTAAGTTAGATAGAGTCATTTTTAAGAGTAATTTAGAGTCAATCGATAACCCCTAATTTTTCTTGTCCAGAGTAGTCGAATTTAATTTACTATAATGGGATCATGCCCAAATTTTGCTTTGAATTATTGTTGCTAACTTAAGAAATTTTTCTAAATCTTAAATATTAATTATACTTTTATGGCATGGTTAAGACCAATGTATTGCTAAAATTTATAGCATATTTTCACTGTTTAATTTTAGTTATGACGATTTTAAATTGTACTGTAAAAAGTTTATTTAGTAATTTTATTAGAGTGTAAAAATTTTATTGTGGGATTTTTCGAAGGATTCTTGGATAAATTACCAACTGATTTATTATCTAGATTAAGTATGCAACATACTTATTAATGGCTTAATGACTTAAATACTGAGATATTATTGCTTCTGTTTTATCTTTGATTTGTCTAAATTTATTAGTATTATTTTACTTCAATTTAAACTCCAGTACTTGTTGGTGCATATTAAATGTGCATTATTCTTCTATAAGTTAAAAATTACTAAACTAGGTGAGTCAATGACTCAGTATCAACTTATTGCCTTTTCTTTAACTGAATTTATATAACTTTTGTATTCATTAAGCAAGCTGATCACTGATATTTTTAATTTTTTATTCATTATTAATTGTGGCTCTTGAGCCTTAGTCAGATATTTGCATTATTTTGCTGTTATTACGGAATAATATATTTCTCATGTTTATTGCTGTATTGTTGAAGCTTGTTAACTGAGCCTCTTAACTGAGTTAGTATCTCAACCGAAGATTTCCAGGGCAATCGTGTTTGTTGGGTAAGTTAGTAAGTTAATTAGATAGTTTGTTTCATAAAAGTGGTCTGTTACACCATCTGGCGCATTCTTTTATAATTCGACATTTGAACAATCTACTGGTCTCTTTCATGGCAAATGCCTGATTGTCGAGTAATTCTTTTTGCATAATCCGGCGATTTCTTTGAATCAGTGCATTCACTTGTCTTTGATTCTTCTCATGCGTCATTGATACTGGTCAACCTGATCGCTTTTCGCCAAATACCTTCATTTCACCCCTATGATAAACGGACCCACTGGCAAATATTATTTCCATCCATACAATCGTTGTTATAAAAGCTTCCAAACGTCAGAAAATTTGTTTAGGCGCGCAAGCTTCCAGCATTAAACATTCTATCACGTTTCAGAAATCGAGCTCACGCTACACTGTTACTCAACGAAGGTATGTAGGAAAATGAAATTTTATAAGTTAAGACGAGATACTTGAAATTATCATTTGTAGGTTAGAACTTGTTTCTGACATCACTGCTTACACAATGACGTTGCTTATATATCAATCCGCCCTCTTGATTATCATTATTATTATTATTAAATACGTAAGTATAGTTTTAAACGAAAAATGTTTTAACAATTTGTTTAGTGTACAAAGTCACTTTGTTTTTAACTTTATTTTTTTCATTATGTTCCGCATACATTAATATACAAAATCATTAAAAAAAAGCATTTTTTTCAAAATTGTCCCTTTTCAGAGACGACGCTGTCCTCTCTGAGCAGTTGAAGTCTTATAAATGATATAAAAGTAAATACAGAGAATTAAAGCACAGTTTATTGGGAAAAGAATATATATTGAACTCAAAAATTATTTACAAAATATTTAGCTGGTGTTATAACCATTAAAACATAATATTGGATGTAATGTTGCATTTTTGACAAATTGACTCTTTCTTTAGAATGTCCGCACCTTCTATCGGTCACATTATGTATGTACAACTGTGTGTCCAATATTATTAAATCTGACATCATGTAATGGAACAGATGACCCACTTTGACGTCGCTTTACACCATAAGAATTCAGAAAAGTCATGGCTATATATCTTCGGAAACTTAATAAGTTTGCTGCATGTGGATTGTCAAGTTTTAACTGCTTCATTACTAACCATCCATTTACCACCGAAACGTCCAGTAAATAGAATTCCAAGGGCCAATACCGTTTTCTTTTACGAATTCTGGTTCTGTAAACAGCTATCAGAGCATCCATTTTATCGACACCACCCATACCTCTATTATATCGAGCGATCAAGATAATTTGTAATCGAGTCAACCTTGAATCCGAAATCGTATGTATTTACTTGAACTGCATTTACATTACAAACGTCAAGTAAAATGTCAGTTGACAGCTAAAATAACAACAGTTAATGTAAACTATGCAACTGAGGACGAATGTATTTACGACATACGATTTCGGTTTCAAGGTTGACTCGATTACAAATTATCTTGATCGCTCGATATATGGATATCATATTCGGCTGAGATATGCTTTTTCTAGATTTGAAAAACCTGTCCCAGCGACGTAAAATCGATGTGTGACTATAGATAAATAGTTGAAGGTACTGTTCTCTCGCACCATGTGATATATAATAAAATAACAGCCGAATTGAAAATGAAAAAATTGTCTGCAAGATGGGTACCACGAATGTTAATACATGCACACAAGCAAACTCCAAAATACATTTGCGGTCTTCTTTTAACGCAGTATAGACACGACAAAGACAATTTTCTTGCAAGAGTAGTGACAATGGATGAGTCCTGGATCCATGATTATGATGTAGAGACCAAAATACAGAGTAGGAAGTGGACACATCGAGGTTGACCACAGCCAAAAAGATTCAAGATGCAATCTTCAGCAGGGAAGGTCATGCCATCCGTATTTTGGGATGATGAAGGCGCGATTTTAATAAATTTCCTGCGGAAGGAAATACATAATTACAAGTGCTTATTATGCTAATTTATCGTGCGTTCAAAAAAAAAACAGCCTCAGAATTGGCAATGAAATTTTTAGGTATGTCGTGACCTAATCGCACCGTTCTGAATTGTCAAATGTTAATGTCATTATGACATCTAATAAAAACAATAATACGGAATTTTATTTATTAATGTCAGGTAGATTATAACCTGGCAAGTAACCTTGCAATTTTTTAAAGCCGTGTGTTATTTAGATGTAACTGTCATTTAAGAAATTCATATTAGTAAACATAAGACATGCTTTTTGATTTTAGTTATAAATCATGACTCACTAGAGGCCGGTTTTTCTTGAACGCACGATAATTCCCAAATTACGTGACTTAATAAAAGCAAAACGTCGGGGGAAGTTGGGCAAAGGTGTTCTCTTGCACCCAGTCACAAGCCCGGCATTTCAACGACTGCAATAGCTCAAGCAGGCTTCGAATTAGTTGAGCATCCGCCATATTCGCCACACTTGCCCCACACCGGTTACCGACTGTTTCCAAAACTTAAAGAACTGTTGCGTTGTAAACGAATTCTGTCAGATAGTGATGTGATGTGTGCGGTAAATCAGTGGTTTGCAGAGTTTGAACAATTTTTTCGAGAAGCATTAGAAATTCTAGAACATCGATGGGAAAAATGTTAAACTTAATGGAGACTATGTTGAAAAATAAAATAAGTTATTTTCCAAATTTTTATTGTGAGTTGGTCAGGGATGGAGCAAAGTAATCCACCCTCGTATATATAGCTACATAAAGCGGTCTATTATTAGTAGAGCAGACCAATTTCCGTGCGCGCCATGTGCGCCGATGTGAGGATGATTGTGATTTAGTATGTGTTTGGTACCTGCTTAGACTGCATGTAAGTATAAGCATGCGTAATAAAATGTCGTCGACACATAAATCGAGAAAACGACCGCTGTTAGACAAAGTGAATAAATTTATTATGGATTTCCCGGAATTAATATACGATGGCTCAAAAATTAAATGTTTAGTGTGCAATACATATCTAATGTGTTGGTCAAAAACACATTGTAAAGAACACGTAAGCAGTTCGAAGCACAATAATAACAAAATTAATCGACAACACTTTATACATGAACTATGTGTAAATATGATTTTGTGTACACTGCCGTTTACCTTGTTAAGTAATGATTCATTTATTTCATTTTGGAATAAATACGCGAATCAAACATTACCGAGCACGACAACGTTACGAAGGAATTTACCATCGGTGGGTAGACAGGTTGAAAATCAAATCCAAGCCGAACTGAAAAATAAAAAAACTGTAGTTATGTGTGGACGAAGCAACTGACAGCAAAAAACAGTCTGTAGTTAATGTGATGGCGCGTAATATGGAACCGCATCAACCAACGCCTTCAATTTTATTAGCATCCAGACGACTAGAACAATGTAATGCCGAAAAAATTTCAAAGGTGCCATTAGATACTTTGGAAAAATTTAAACTTTCGAAAGACCAAGTATTAATGTTAATGACGGATGGCGTCGTAACCATGTGTTCTGTAGGCCGGTCTCTTAGAAAATATTGTCCTAACTTGATAGATATTACTTGTAAACTCCATGCTCTACACCTTGTGGCAGAACAGGTTCGTAGATGTTATCCAGAGGTAGATGCTTTAATATCGCGTACAAAGGCAGTATTCCTGAAATCTCCAAAACGTATTCAGAAATTTCACGAATTGTGTCCCCATACCTCTGAGCCACCACAGCCGATTCTGACACGTTGGGGTACATGGTTACGGGCGGGGTTTTACTATCATGAACATTTTGAAAAAATTAAGGACGTGGTTTTATCATTCGATCAGAAAGAAAGTGCAGCTATCAATACAAGCCAGAGAAAATTTCAAGATGGCGAGATTAAAATGGATTTACAAAGTATTCGTGAGAATTACTTGGAACTAGAAGAAGCAATAACAAAATTAGAAAATTCGTCGCTGTCGTTAGAGGAATCACTGCCAATCGTTAAATATGTTCACGCACAACTGTGTGCTGTAGAAGACGCAAAAAGTGAAAGTGTTCTAATTAAATTTGAAAATGTTTTAGACGGAAATGCAGATTTTGACACCTTAACAAGTATTTGTGAGGGAACGTCTACAGATGCGTTAAGTTGCTTAAAAAAGTATTTTATTTTGATTATGCGAATACACAATCACAAGATGTAGAACGCTTGTGTTCCGAATATAAACATATTTTTTCCTCACGTCGGACATGTTTTTCAGAAATAACCTTAGAAACGCACCTGATGTTGAAAATATACAATCGAGTTTCTCCAATTTGTCAATCCTTGGAAGACGCTTAAAACGGTAAGTGTTTTTTAAATCCTCTGTCGTGCACACAATAACTGATTTCATACATTTTCCATTTTATTTATAGGTACACACAACGCTGCTGTAATATGTACTATTCTTATTTTTCGTGTGTTTATGCATATTACTTTAATAGCAGAAAACCAAATGTATATTTAATTATTTCTGATAGAATAAATGTCTCTACTTCTATACTTATATCGGTAACAAGCTCATGTTGCGTCCCTATTCTATCGCATATTCTAATATAATAATACGAATTACACTCCCATACCGGCGCACATGGCGCGCACGGAAATTGGTCTGCTCTAATTATTAGTCACTTCTTTGTCATTTTCTCGTAAATTGGTTAAATTTTTTTAAGAGCATATTTCATCTACATAATGAATACATAATTAATACAAAAATATACTTAAATAAACATTTAATTACTTTCAAATACATAATGCAGTTTTCATTGCGATTTCGGGTCACCAGTGGCCATTAATAATGCGACGGATAATAAGAAAAACAAAACACAAACATACAGAAGGACAGTGAGCCGTACACCCACTGAATTATTCACTGTAACATAGGAATGGACCTTGCTTCTTTGAGAGTCGGTTGACTTTTAGAATATTCACCAACAGGAGTTTCCGGTCTACATGTCTGATACAATATCAATTATTTAAACAAACCTAATTATCAGTTTCACAGACCTTATAATTTCTGCATGTTTCTTTATCCACTCAGTGTGTATATACAGGGTACCTACTTAAAATTACTTGTATGTTGTTGCTAACTTGACTAGTAACTTATATAGCTATACAAGGTGATTCAAAAAAACGGGGAAATTTTTAAAATTAAATAATTTCATCAAAATAAATCTTAAAAAAATTTATTTATGTAATTTAATAGTAAAAATGATGCCATTTTAGCATACATGCTGCACGATTTATTTTTTGAAGATGACATCTTTCAGGTGAGCTCCTTCTCTACGCAAACATTCCTGTAGTCGATTCGTTACATTGTACATGGTTTGACGTAGCATCTCAACAGAAATTTCGGCAATTTCTTTTCGGGTGTTGGCTTTCGATTCTTCAATTGTAAGCAGGTCGACTAAAGAACACATACTTTCGTTTTAAGGTAACCCCACAAAAAGAAATCACAAGCTGACAGATCAGGGGATCTGGGCGGCCATTGAGAGCCACTATATCTTGAAATTACACGTTCCCAAAACAATGCAAATGCAAGTATTTGATGATGCCTACATAGTCCAGTTTATCGATTTTCACATTTGCATTCGACATGCTTTCTTTGAAAATTTACTGCACAGTAATACTTCAACTTCTTGACGTAAGATTTTACAGTGACACTTTTAAAATGTCATTATTTCTTGCCATTATCACAAGATTTTGTTTTGTTCAAGGGTAATGGCCTAGACTAACTAGGGCCTAGACTAACTAGATGTCAATACCACCTCGTATGTACAGTATCTTTCATCTTATTCAAAAACATACCTTATTTAAAAAATATTCTTCGTACTAAGAAGACAAACAGATTAAGCTGATTATGTTAATTCATTGACAATAGTACTAAAAACAGAGAATAGAGCGGTAGTGTACACATTACTTGCCCATGTAATTATACTGATAGATAAAGCTAGGATTATATGAAAATGCATATTTTTTAAATTTATGATATGTTTACCTTTCTTGCAGATCCATACGTATCACCTAAAAAGATAGCATTTGCGACTACTTATATTTTGTATATCTTGCATATAAATACTGCTTTGAGCATACTTCATTTAAAATTGCATATTTGTTGATATTTTATAATTTATTTCTAGAATGCACCGTAAAAAATATATAAAAAAATTTATTCATAATATATCAAAATTACACTAATCGCCCGTATACCGTACAGCGGAAATTCCCAGATTTGTGTTTATCAAGTCGTGGAAGTTCCAGTGAATCTACGAGCAATGGAGTTGACCTATAGGTCAGTCTCATCGCCAGTTGTGTTAAAGTTAGTTCTCGAAAGTATATGTACACGTAATTTTACCATTGATATGTCGAAATTATATTCACATGTGTCGATCTGGATAAAAGATTATCCTGAATTTTATGTAGATAATACTTGTTGATCTTCAGACTAGATTGTAATATTAGAGATATTCTTCTATTCCATCAGGGTTACTTAATAAAAGAAAACACTCCTTTTTCGGTTATTTGTTTGAGGTGGGTCGAGCTACCATACGTAATTAAGGTAACATTGTTTACAAGTTCAGCGACGTTCGCCTCGATTAAAATTTCATCGAACAGTGGAACCTAATGTAGTAGTAAAATTCCCAATGGAATACCGGAAAAAATAAATAAACGAATGTGCTTTTACAACTATCGTACAATATTCCTAGAACTCTTCGTTTATTTCACAGGGACATAATGGCTTATATATAATTAACAGCGCGAGACTCAATCACGTAACCGAAGTTACTGTCGCCGTATTTTTGCCGAACTTCATTTCATATTAATGGAGAACCAGCTAGGGACGCAAACTCATACGGCTCGTAAAAATCATTTGCCTCGCGAAGCGTTACAACCCCATCTAGAAATGTTGCAAAAGCGGTTTGAGGCGAGCCGTACCCTTAAATTTTTAATTCGTTTTTTTGAAAGTTTGGTCGGGCACAGTCACGACCTTACGCCTGTTGTTTCCATTAGGCGCGGGAGTTCTCTTTATTAAAATTTACTGACATAAGTGGCCGTATATTAAATGGAGTAACTTCATCAAAAAGTGTCGGATTTCTTTTTTTTTTGAACTCAAGTATCTTATGAGTTAAAAGAGAAACGGTGTAGTTAATTGTACTTGGGGGAAGTACATATTTCTTAAATATCTTTTGTAATTACCAGGGGTTACACTCGATTTTTTATTAACACTTTTATACTACATGTTTGTTTACTTTTTGCTCAAAACATAAGCCGAATATAATGGAATTTTCTTGTAGTACACAAATTAGCAGAAAGCTATGAAATCCCTTGACATTATATAAATTATATTTACATTTGCTGGCGGATTTATATCATATAATGAATTTGAATTAATGGAATTACTTCAACGCAACACAGCATAGGTGAAGCATTTCTCCAAAATTAAATTAGTGAGTGAATATTAGTATATAACAGGAAGAAACGGAAGAAATACACGAAGATTCTTCCATAGAAACATATTTAGAACCTGTAAAGTCATTTTAAGCGATCTATTGCCTATAACCTTGCAGTATCTTGTCAATACGTTGCTGATGCGTTGGACTACGGATTACAGGTTGATGTCGTATATACAGACTTCGCTAAGGCATTTGATCGGGTGGATCACGCTATCTTCCAGCTAAATTGGCAAGTTTTAGATTTAGTAAACCGCTAGTTAACTTTCCAACGTCGTACCTACATAATAGATCTCAATGTGTATTCTACAACGGATATTTATCATCACCTTACATTGCCATTTCTGGAGTTCCGCAAGGCTCTAACCTAGGTCCACTGCTCTTTATTATTTTCATAACGATCTTTCAGATCAGATTCAGTCTAATTACCTTTTCTTTGCCGATGACTTGAAGTTGTTTTCTAGAGTCTTCGATGCGAGCGACTGTCTTCGACTACAGGCCGATCTGGTTCAAATACAGGCTTGATGCAAAAATAATAATTTACCTTTGAACCCGGTTAAGTGCAAGATTTTATTTTTTACCAAAAGACTTAATATTATACACTTTAAATATAAACTTGGGGATATAAGTATATCACGTGTTGAAGCAATCAAAGACTTGGGCGTTACCTTCGATATGAAACTGAGCTTCAATAAGCATACAAGTAATGTGTAAGCAGGCCACACAAACTCGTGGATTTATTATCCGTAACTCTAGTGAATTTCTAAAGTGAGTGTATTGATTTCCTTATTTAACTCATTAATAAGATCATGTTTGAAACATGCCAGCTTGATATGGTATTCATTTTATCAAGCACAGGAACGTCTACCTGAGCAAATTCAGTGAATTTTTTTGGCATTCAAGTGGTTTATAGTGGACGGCATCTTTACCCATAGGGGCTTCGATCACACTCAACTCCTTTCTAGCTTCTATGTGCCTTCTCTCTCCTTTAGACGTTTTATAGCCAGCGTCAACTTTCTTCATAGACTTCTTCAAGACGAAATTGACTGCACAACACTATTATCTTATTTTCATTTTCTTGTCCAACTATTCTTCTCACGTCCTTCCCGTATTTTCTATCTTCTTCTTCCTAGAACTAATGTGTTGCTCAGATCTCCGGTCTTCATTATGAGCAGCTACTTCAATCAAGTTTCTTTTGATATAGGTATTCGTTTCCATAGTTTGTTGACCTTCAAACAGCTTCTCCATGACACTTGCGATAAATATTCTTTCTAATATTTATCGTGATTTAATTAATTGCTGAATTTTCTTGTTTTTTGTTTCGATTACTTTTGTTTACATTCATATATCTTATTAGTTTCAATCTTGTTTATTGTTTTATGCTTTTTTATAGTTAGAGTTAGAGTTTTTTGTTACTATTAGTATGTATATGATCTACAATTTTTATTTTGTTTTTTATCTTGTAAATGGAAAATTCTGTTGGGTAAATAAATAAATAAACAGATAAATAATTTCATAAATTTCAAAACAAATCCCCAATTAATATTAAGGCATGGCATCCAATAATTCACCAATTTATAGATTCTCGAAAACATTTTCTAGCAAAAAATTGAACTCAAGGTTATTAGATGTCATTTTAATAAGTAAAATACATGTAAATCGCACGGAAACAAGTTCAGAACGTAAGCTGGTTTTTCTACGACTTCCAGACGCATACCAGCAAGCAAATCGTGTGGGCTACAATGAAGGGGGGGGGGGTTATACTTAATACTGGGACATAAATATATTTTAAATTTTTTAATATTCTTCAGCAGCATATTAACATCAGGTTGAAGACGCAAATCGATATTTTTTCGCCCTTTGTGCAAAAAGGCATTAACTTCGTTTCGATGGCACTGTATTGGCAAGGCTTCTGACCATCAATAACCAGTCGTTAAATCCACTAGTGCAGCAATTGTGTGATAGTTAAAATTATAAGTAATGAAATCAGCAGTATTCACACATTTTAGAAAGTGCCTTAAAAGAACTGTCTTCAATTGTTATCTGTCAAAGATGAAAAACTCATTCGTATTAATGTAAAACCAAGCAGGTAAAAAGTTTGTCGGCTCAGAACATTCTTTCAAAAAAGGTTAACTGCCCTGAGAAACTCTGAGAAATTCCATGCTAGTGCGGCAATATATACATCGTAATGGAAGGACAAAACCCTGATGGAGGCACACGAATACAACATAACCTTGTATTGAAAAGCATGTACTGACAGCTTGAAAAATATTATATAAATTTAATAATTATGACAAAATTATCATATTGTTTATATTTTTCTTGTTTATGGATTTAGTAAAAGTAAAACTTCTAGGCTATATTTGACGATATTAACTAGGCTTTGAAAATAAATAACCGCTATCGGCGTCTTTTCCTAAAAATCTAATAACGAATGGCCGTAATTTTGTTGAACTCTTAAGAAAATTTATATAAAAATTAAAATACCAGTGATATAATTACAAATTTATGCTGAATCAAGATATTAATAATTGGTCCATCATTTCAAAGCAAACGTGAAGTCAAACGCTTGGATATTTATAAAATTCGAGACAAGCATCTTTAATATTGGAGTTCCGACGAGGAGGCAGAATCCAAGCCGTTCTACGCCGCATACGCCGTCATCAAAAAATGGAGGACCCGCACTTTGTATTTCCCGATCACTTCGCTTTCGTTCTGGACAACTGCAGAGTTCGTTGGAAAACAGGTTCAGTTCCATCAATATTCTACAATAAAGTCGAAATAGTTAATATTATTTAATAAAAACAAATCTATTAGTATAATAAAATCCTGAATTTTACTTTTATTCACATCTAAAACATTCACATTATTGTTATCCCATATAAATAATTTAAACATATTAGTACTTGCCTGATTTGATGTGTAAACCGTAGAAATTTAATATCAGATCATATATCTTAACTACAAATAACCTTTTTAGTATAAAACACACGTGAATTATTAGTAGTTATTTTTATTTGTCACTAGACATATTTATTTGTTCAAGTTACAGATTCCTATTTATTTCATAAATTATTAATTTTTATTACCTAACTCACTCTTTTATTTGTTATTATTAAGTTGTAGGAGTTATTTTATATTAGATTTATCTATTTAAGCACCATATAAAGGAATAAACATTCACATTCTATCGACGAAGATCCTGAAGTCATATTTTAATTATTACTTGCTCACGACTGCTAGTTAGTATATTAAGAACATAGATAGCGTTGATCTAAATATATTTTGATATTAAAAGGCGCCCAATTATAAATTCAAATCTATTCACTTTAACTTTCTTAAACTATTATCTATCATTCATTTATTCATATTTAGATCTTCAACAGCTTTGTTTCAATATATATATATATATATATATATATATATGAAAAATTTTGTGAAAAACTTATCTGCGCGGAATGTGCATATATCGATATTTCACTGTTTTTTACAGATCATCAGTGCACCTTACCGAAGACAGACATGATATTCACTTCTATACTACGTGTATATATACGAACTGTAATGAACTTCATGTGTATGAGAATCAATAATTATTGAATCTCATTTTACATGCGATTGTCGCTATAATTTGTTGCATTTAATTCTACAATTCGGCAAATCACTTTTGCCCTAGATTGTAGACGCAACAAGCCGCGACATCAACTGTACAAGTTGTCAGTACAAATGAAAAATTTTGTGAAAAACTTATCTGCGCGGAATGTGCATATATCGATATTTCACTGTTTTTTACAGATCATCAGTGCACCTTACCGAAGACAAACATGATATTCACTTCTATACTACGTGTATATATACGAACTGTAATGAACTTCATGTGTATGAGAATCAATAATTATTGAATCTCATTTTACATGCGATTGTCGCTATAATTTGTTGCATTTAATTCTACAATTCGGCAAATCACTTTTGCCCTAGATTGTAGACGCAACAAGCCGCGACATCAACTGTACAAGTTGTCAGTACAAATGAAAAATTTTGTGAAAAACTTATCTGCGCGGAATGTGCATATATCGATATTTCACTGTTTTTTACAGATCATCAGTGCACCTTACCGAAGACAGACATGATATTCACTTCTATACTACGTGTATATATACGAACTGTAATGAACTTCATGTGTATGAGAATCAATAATTATTGAATCTCATTTTACATGCGATTGTCGCTATAATTTGTTGCATTTAATTCTACAATCTAGGGCAAAAGTGATTTGCCGAATTCACTTCTATACTACGTGTATATATACGAACTGTAATGAACTTCATGTGTATGAGAATCAATAATTATTGAATCTCATTTTACATGCGATTGTCGCTATAATTTGTTGCATTTAATTCTACAATTCGGCAAATCACTTTTGCCCTAGATTGTAGACGCAACAAGCCGCGACATCAACTGTACAAGTTGTCAGTACAAATGAAAAATTTTGTGAAAAACTTATCTGCGCGGAATGTGCATATATCGATATTTCACTGTTTTTTACAGATCATCAGTGCACCTTACCGAAGACAGACCTGATATTCACTTCTATACTACGTGTATATATACGAACTGTAATGAACTTCATGTGTATGAGAATCAATAATTATTGAATCTCATTTTACATGCGATTGTAGCTATAATTTGTTGCATTTAATTCTACAATTCGGCAAATCACTTTTGCCCTAGATTGTAGACGCAACAAGCCGCGACATCAACTGTACAAGTTGTCAGTACAAATGAAAAATTTTGTGAAAAACTTATCTGCGCGGAATGTGCATATATCGATATTTCACTGTTTTTTACAGATCATCAGTGCACCTTACCGAAGACAGACATGATATTCACTTCTATACTACGTGTATATATACGAACTGTAATGAACTTCATGTGTATGAGAATCAATAATTATTGAATCTCATTTTACATGCGATTGTCGCTATAATTTGTTGCATTTAATTCTACAATTCGGCAAATCACTTTTGCCCTAGATTGTAGACGCAACAAGCCGCGACATCAACTGTACAAGTTGTCAGTACAAATGAAAAATTTTGTGAAAAACTTATCTGCGCGGAATGTGCATATATCGCTATTTCACTGTTTTTTACAGATCATTTACATTCCGCGCAGATAAGTTTTTCACAAAATTTTTCATTTGTACTGACAACTTGTACAGTTGATGTCGCGGCTTGTTGCGTCTACAATCTAGGGCAAAAGTGATTTGCCGAATTGTAGAATTAAATGCAACAAATTATAGCGACAATCGCATGTAAAATGAGATTCAATAATTATTGATTCTCATACACATGAAGTTCATTATATATATATATATATATATATATATATATATATATATATATAAAATCAAGAAGGATGGTATTATTTTACAATGTTTTTAAAGAAATCTATGAATTTACACAAGTATTGTCGGTAGTGAGAAAATGTGGCACATCTGGTCGGACCTAACTGTATAATACTAAAGTTAATTGTGGTAGTTCGATCATGCAAAAAGAATGAAGAAATGAGAGGATAACAAAAAGGATATAGAAGGCAAAGCAACTAAAAATGGAGCCGCAAGCCGAGAAGAACCTGGAGAAGCAGGTAGATAAGGCAACGAGAAGGTGTGGGAAAGGATAAAAAGAAACCTATGCTTGCTTTTATACTTTTTCACACCTTGTTACTCGATTTACCACCTTCCAGCGGCTTCTTATCGGCTCACCTCTCCATTTTTTTTAATTATCTTCTGTTGCTAAATCTGCCTGGAATATTACTACAATTTCCGCTTGCTTCGTATGCATATTTATCGTGGTAATAAGAAATTTCGAATACTAAATGTTGATTTACATTTTAATTGGATTTAAAATATATAAAAGTAAAACTGTATAAACTATAAAATACATTTAGGGAGAGAAACGTTGGAAAAGAATGTTATTTTTGCAAGAAAAAAGAAGAGCTTCGTTTTAAAAGCACGAGCGGAACACAGTAATATATAGGCAATCGAAGAAACGAATGGGGCGCAAACGGAACAATATTCCGTCCCGAAAGAGTCTTAAAAATTGTCGGGTTTGAATTTCCAAGACTCAATTTTGCAAGTATAATTTATAACATCGGTTTCGCTGTTTTCGTCGCAAAATGCAAATTGGTTCAGGACTAGACAGGATCTCTGTCGACGCGGCACTCTTTCCGAACAAACAGTCCTCATCCAGTGTTTTCGGGTCCGAAAGGATTTGCGGTACAAAGTAAATAAGTCGTCAGATGTTGTTCGTTATAGCCGGGGTCTGATGATAAATTACAAGCGATTTGTCGTCCTCTATTTTCTTGAATGGAAAATACACTGTAAGAGCGAGGGTCGTGAATTAATTCAACCATTAGAAATAATGTAATTACTTTGTTTTCAGATTTTGATAGCATTTAAAGTTTACATTTGCCTTAACATTTATTTATGATTCTGTATTTTTTGCTCAAATAAAATTAAATCCAGTCAAACAAACAAAATGTAAAGTCATCTTCAACAAAGTTAATATTTGTACACAAAATCGTATTTCTATTTTACGTTTCAAAGGGGTTAAGCAATATAATATAACCTATTGGAGAAAACATCTAACACCTTTAGCAAGTCTGTTTCTTCTTTTCACAACGTCATTCAGATGCAATTTATTTGACTTATACTTTCGAAGATGATATTATATTGTTTAAACTGTGACACTTCGCAAATATTAAGAATGTTTTTAATCCCATTTTCAAATAAAATTATTCACAAATATATCGAATTTAAAATATTCAAAACTACTAGCCATTTTGTGCAATATACAGGGAACTTACAAAAGAATCATTGGTATATTTTATAAAATACTAGAAATATAAAATCAAGTAACACATGAAAAGAAGGGAAAATGTACAAGTTTTATTTAATACCATTACGTTTGTTCTAGTTGATACATCTAAAAGTGTCTTGAAACTGCGCTGGACACAATGTGTAGATATAAAAAAATCCCTGATTATCTAAAATAATCTTGGACTCCTGGTTAACCAGAACACATATAAGTAGGGACCGGATACAAGAGGCCAATGACTCATAAAATTTGTATTTTTAGGAGAACTTTATTTATATAATTGAAAAACAAACGGGTGGTGATCTATAAAATACGAAATACATTTTTATTTGTTCAATTTGTAGTTCAAGTTGTGTAGAGGAGTATTAATTAATATTAACTAGCAATACGTACTCAAAGTTATCTTCTGTAAAACTTGTTCTCTTTGAATGAAATACATCCTTGCAGATAGAAAACGTCCTTTCTTCATCAGAACTGGTTATAGGTGCATACTAGAAATATTCTTTTATTTCAGCGTATCTAGGATTTAGATTTTGTCCCCATACACAATCGCCGCAATGTTATTAAATCTGGATTTCTGTTAAAAACTGCGTCTAACTTTTGACGAAGGCCACATCCGAAGTCACTTGGAATATTTTTGAAACTATTAATAGCCACATCTAATGTGGTTAATCCATCATTTAATATGAGATTTTGATTTTCAAAATAAGTGATTAGTTTTGGCAAATTTCCAAAGTGTTCCTGAAGAAAGAACAACTGATTTTTTAAATTTGGAATTTGTATTGGAATTGTACTAGTTCCTTGCACTCAGAAATACTTCGAGCATTGTCATTTAAACATGTAACGAAATTTTATGAACTATCGAAATTCTCTGCATAAAAACTCGCAGCATCGAACCATGTTCCCCATCTAGTTATTACTGGAGAGGGAAGCAGTGACATAGATGGAAGTTTTTCCGTATAACGAGCTACTCTCAATGGTGGTTTTCTGAAAACTTTTTTAAAAGCGGATACAAGTCTATCAACTTCCGGAAAGGTGTCTGATATATTCACAGATTCTGTGGAGAACATGTACTACACAAGTAATATGCTGCATATTAGGTCATGTTTCCTTTAATAGCCTGCTTGTTTTTAACATATATGCAGCACTGTCACTGACAAATAAAAGTATTTTTTCTTTGTACCTGTCGTCCGAATAAAGCATTTGGTGCATATTCTCGTAAATGGTTTTAGTTACTGTTTCCGCATCAACTGTCTTTGCAACTTTTGTTGCTATTACATATACCTTATATGGAACAATTGGATGTAGTACACCCGCTACAACATTTACCACACAGCATCCTAACAGTTAAAACAATGAAAAGAGAAACTATCTCACCCTACTTTATTTACCTTAAAAATATAAACTAATAAATAAAATTAATTTTAAAAACTCCTCACTCTTCTATCTACACCCACGAAAAAAGAAACAAAAAACAGATGTGCGGTTAACCGAATGAATAGTACTATTCAATAACTGCGTCCTGTACTTAGCGATGTTATAGACTATTTATATGGTCCATCATAATTTCGGCCTAATGCGTCCGGTCTCTCTCTACATATAAGCAAACACGCCGAAGTCTAGAGCCATCTGTCGTTGCCTTTTGTTAAACAATAAAAATTTTAATTGGTGAATACCACCAGGAAAATAAATGAATCAATAAGTTACTAGGTATTTGTTTGTTTACTTTTTTCATATATACATCTTCTCTTTAGTTTAATGTTTATTTAAATTATATTAATTTGATATTTATTTATAGAACAATGATGTCTGGTGAGTATGTTATATTCAGAAATATTGCAATTTAAGAAATATACATTTCTTTTTCAGATAATAATATTTTACAATTGAATACTTTTGTAGAGGATGAAAAAAATGATTACTTCTTTACCAGAGACAAAATTTTAAACTTTTTACATCTCTATAAAATACGCAAGCTTGAGGCCCGGTTTATTCACCTTCCAGTAAAGTACCTGTTAGTTACTTGACATTTAAATTTACTTGGCACATTTACTATTTTTGGGTTTATTCCTATAATTTTAAAGGTCGGTTAGTTACTGGAAAGAATTACATGTTTTTACAACAGTAGTACGTTTAGGGGAAAATAGAGAAAGATGAAACATACCACTAACACATGGTATAGAGAAGGATGTACAGCTTTCGGTAATTTGAAATTCTAGTTGCCGGCATGACAAATGAGTGATCTAATGTAACCTTAAATCACAAGCGTTTATTGTGTTATTTATCACGTGTTGTCTTTTTGTGTTATTCAACCCCTTTTATGTATTTTCAATACAAGTAAATAAATATATGTATGTATATATATTCTGTATTAATATTGGTTCTTTTATTATTATATTTATTTTGTACAGAGTTTTTTTTAATTATATCTTTTACGTCTAGCTTCATATTATAATTTACTATGACTACATGTGAAATAAAGATGAAATTTTTGATTAGAACATTAATACTTTATATACCACACACAGATTATGTAATAAACATTACAAACGAATAAATTCGTCATCATCAAATTTATTAAAATTGTCTTCTATTCGATATCGATTGCGTGTTTGATAGGGTTTTCTCTGTCTATTCACTAAATTATTAATATTGACAAAGTCGTCTAAAATATCGCCAATGTCTTCAAATAAATCTATTTTACTTGTCAATAACTTAATTTTCTACATGACAGTTCACAAACAACATTATATTAGTCTTACTTGACACTTTATAGGGTAGGTGAGCAGCAAGTAAATTTTCTGCCAAGTAAGTAATTTTACTGGACGGTTAAATTTTACTTGACGGTGAATAAACACTTAATCTGGCAAGTAAGGCTTTATCTTACAAGTAGCGTTACTCGATACTTTACTGGAAGGTGAATAAACCGGCCCTGGAGTAACTAGAGGCGAATTAAAGTCTATGAATAAATTACGGGAAAAAATAGCTACCGATCTTTCTAATGAACACAGGATAACTATATATCATATAAATGCGAAAATAAATTTAAAGTATTAGAAAGATCTTACAAAAAAAATTAAAGACAATAATATAAAAACTGGAAGAGGGAGAAAGGATTTTCCATATGAAAAGGAATTCGACTATATTTTTAGTAATTAGTTAAATATCACTCCGAGCTTCTGTTGACAGCTTCAGAAGAAGATTCAGCGCTGCTCCTTGATTAATGTCAACATTATTTAACAATTATAGTCGTGTAGCCGGTCTTTGTGAAGTCAGGCCACTTCCCTCAAGTCTTCGCCTAATTGTCATTTCACTTATTTCAACCTGACTCTAGAAACAGATTCCAAGCTTCCTGAATGGGAGCGCTTGGTATTCCTAATGTTCAGGCCACATACCGCTGACGACTATTTTCAATTAATGCAATACTTTTTCCAGATTTGCACTAGTTAACAGCATCGAATAAACCAAACACTTCCAATTTCGAAAACAAGTCGATAATTACATCTGAGAAAAATAACAATGCAAGAAATATATTAGAAAGCACCCGCATACGGAAAAAAATGCAAATTCCATAAATGACATGATGCACATAAAGAACGTCTCAACAATACACTCGGCCATTGCACAACACTGGTGACATTGCAAGGATTTTCAACCGTAAAAAATAACAATAGATACATGTCCGAGAACCGCCTAAACCAACCCTCCCCTTATGAGGATACTGCAAACATTTCCACCCTTCAAAAATTAAAATAAACAAATGTCCGAAAATAGTCTAAACCAGTAAAACACACGGTTAATTTTATTTAGAAATGCAAGGTACATTCAGTACAATATGTTAACAGAACAAATTTGATGTAAGTAAACTTTAATTTAACATTGTACTCTTACTATTTTTACTAAATACTACAGTTTTCGAAAAAGTACTATATATAGGACCGAAGCGTCATCATAAATCAAAAATTGTTTTAAAAACCTGGCCGCTACTCCCTAAGAAACACTCACGTTTTATCTTATATATATATATATATATATATATATATATATATATATGGTAAACCTAATCAGTAGGCGATTAAAGGTCTGTATATTACTTCAAAATATATGTATTTAAAAAACTCTACATGTTTCGGCTATATACGCCTTTTTCAAGAGAATACAAAATATGAATGACAGGATATAAATGTCAAGTAATTAAGTTGCTATGGTTTAAATTATTCAAAGATACATTCTAGTAATAATAATAAATCATGCCTTAGTATTCCAAAAAATAGATAACAAGGTGTGAAAATATGTGTTGTTCGCTGCTAGCAATTTGTGTCTCCTTCTGGGTATGAACTTGTGTGTTGGTTGCTGCTGGCAGCTTGCGTCTCTCTATGGGTGTGTGGTTTTGTGTGAGAGCGTAAGTGTAGGGTTTTGTATGTCGGTGCGTTTGTGCGTGTGTTTAGTGATCGGTCGCATGAATTTAGAGAGGTCGGATAACCAGCCGTTGCGTAGGGCCGCCAACCCTTTCCCGACAACTTCTTTACAATTCCGTGCAGTACTTCGACGGTCTGACCCCCGTCCCAACGAGGCAAGGCGCAGACAGGCGAAGCGCACCCTGTACTGGGTTGCTCATCGCAACTAAGGGAACACTCTTAGTGGCTACCTCGGTCGACGATGGTCACACTTATGCCATCTTAACGTTAAGATGGCATAAGTGGCACGCACGAACGCACCGACATACAAAACCCTACACTTACGCTCTCACACAAAACCACACACCCATAGAGAGACGCAAGCTGCCAGCAGCAACCAACACACAAGTTCATACCCAGAAGGAGACACAAATTGCTAGCAGCGAACAACACATATTTTCACACCTTGTTATCTATTTTTTGGAATACTAAGGCATGATTTATTATTATTACTAGAATGTATCTTTGAATAATTTAAACCATAGCAACTTAATTACTTGACATTTATATCCTGTCATTCATATTTTGTATTCTCTTGAAAAAGGCGTATATAGCCGAAACATGTAGAGTTTTTTAAATACATATATTTTGAAGTAATATACAGACCTTTAATCGCCTACTGATTAGGTTTACCATATCATACCAAGGTCACGAAGTTATTATATATATATATATATATATATATATATATATATATATATATATATATAAGATATACATTCTACATTCTACATTCTTCGGCAGGAGTAATCTTGTCAGATTGTAGAATCAATTGCACAAATTTAGCGACAATTACATGTGAGAGGAGATTTGAATAATTGCTATTTCTCACTCCAATTAAATTCAATATAATTCGTATATATACACGAAAGTATAATAATAAAATCATGTCCATGTTAGAATATCGTGTACTGATGATCTGTAACGACAGTGAAATATCGATATATGCACGTTTCTGGACGGATGTGGTTTTTTTTTTTTTTTCATATATATATATATATATATATATATATAAGATAAAACGTGAGAGTTTCTTAGGAGTAGCGGCCAGGTTTTTAAAACAATTTTTGATTTATGATGACGCTTCGGTCCTATATATAGTACTTTTTCGAAAACTGTAGTATTTATTAAAAATAGTAAGAGTACAATGTAAAATTAAATTTTACTTACATCAAATTTGTTCTGTTAATATATTGTACTGAATGTATCTTGCATTTCTAAATAAAATTAACCGTGTGTTTTACTGGTTTAGACTATTTTCGGACATTTGTTTATTTTAATTTTCTGGTCTGGCTTTGCTTTAAAGTATATATATTTAAAACAACCCTACATGTTTCGGCAATGATGCCTTTATCAAGGATATAAAATATAAATGACAGTATACAAATGTCATATAATTGAGTTGCTATGGATAAAATTATTCAAAGATACATTCCAATTTGAATAATTTTATCCATAGCAACTCAATTATATGACATTTGTATACTGTCATTTATATTTTATATCCTTGATAAAGGCATCATTGCCGAAATATGTAGGGTTGTTTTAAATATATATATACTTTAAAGTAAAGCCAGACCTTAAATCGCCAACTGATTGAATTTACCATATCATACCAAGGTCACGAAAATATTATATTTATATATATATATATATGGTAGATTTAATTAGTTGGCGATTTAAGGTGTGGTTTTACTTAAAAATGCATATATTTAAAACAATCTTACATGTTTCGGCAAGTGTTGCCTTTCTCAAAGAATTTAAAATATATATATATATATATTAAATTCTTATTATACTTATATTTCAAATTTGTAAAATGTAAGATTGTTTTAAATATATACATTTTGAAGTAAAACCACACCTTAAATCGCCAACTAATTGAATCTACTATATATATATATATATATATATATATATATATAGTATTACAAGGAATTATTTATTTTCTTGACCGTAATTATAATACGAGATAAAAATCATATCTTTTGGGAGTAGCGGCCGGGTAATTAATACAATATTTAATTTCCACAGATCCACGTACACAAAAATAGAAATTCCATAAATGGCAGAACAGATTTAGAAAATCTGTGAGCAATATACCCTGCTAATTATATAAATACTCCCGTATAACGACAATATAAACATCATAAAAATAAAATAAAAAAGTATACAATAAATACACATGTCCAAAAAAAAACGGTCCACCTGCAATGCAAAAGTTTTAGTCTTACTTAGAAATGTGCTACAAATAGTCACAATATGTTAATACCACAATAATTTCATGTAAGTAGATTTATTATAATATTGTTCCTTTTATCATTTTTGACATTAAATAAATTTTTAGCTTTTTAAAAAGGTACTATATACAGTTAATTGACGAAGGAGATACTTGTTGAAACTTCATTATTATGACAAGAAATAAGTTTGAACTTCTAGATTCAAAGATTTTAGAAATCAGGGTTTAGATATCAATCATAGATTTAATATAGATTTCAAAATTTTACATATTCGAGATAAAAGCAGAAACTTAACTTGTTAGAAAACTTAGAAATTAATAGATATAATAATTTAGGATTAGCTTTAAATGACCAATTATATTTAAACAACTCCCCTCTACTAAATTTAAGATTGTAAAAAAATTGTCCACCATTATTTCTCTCAATAATTTGTACATACATAAATATTCAAATTTGTATTTTAAATATTCAGTTTTTCATCCACCTGATGAAACCACTATATTGCGATACAATATTGTAATGGATTTACAAAAAAATTTGAAACAAGAAGTTAATACTTTTAATTAATCGACTGCTACTCCCAAAAAATATTACTTTTATCTCGTATATACATATATATATATATATATATATATATATATATATATAGTAAATTCAATTTGTTGGCGATTTAATGCCTGGTTTTACTTCAAAATGTATATATTTAAAACAATCCTACATGTTTCGGCAGGCAAATGATGCCTTTATATATATATATATATATATATATATATATATATATATATATATATATATATATATATAATATATATATAAATATATATAAATAAATAAATATATATATATATATATATATATATATATATATATATATATATATATATATATATATTTAGTGTTAATAAGATTTAAAATTTATTTCTTATTTATTTTATTGGCCGTGTCATAATATTAAAATAATAGACTTTTTCTTGGTTTAGCGACCTTTAATGAATTTCAGTTTTTTACTACGACGTTTCGACTTTTTTATTATCAAGTCTTTTTCAAGTGATTAGAACTAAAAAATTAAATCAAAGAAAGGTAAGAAATATATTTACATTTGTATGAATGAATTAAAATTAAAATTAAAAATAATAATTAAAGTAAGGAAAATTAAAGGATACAAAACTCACCAATTTATTTCGTGTCAAAACACATATTTTGTGTAAAATGTATGGCCAGGCATGTCGAACCTTTTTATAGGGTCGAACTGCCTTCCTCGGAATATTTAGTGTAACTAAATGTCTTGGTGCAGAAATGAAATTGTTTATTCCGTTTTAAAATTAGTTCGGTCAGGCCATGTGTTTGGGAAAATACAGTATATTTACAATGGGAAAATTTTTTTTTTGTCTTGTTGGGGTTGTCTTCTATTGTTTAATGAGCGGATAATAAAGTTTAGAAAGTCCATCAATCTCGTTACGATCGTTGATGGTTTTGTTGTTTTTGAATATATGAATCATTTCTAAGACCTCCCTAGCCTTTGCATTTTTTTGCTTGGTTATTATTTTTGTATTTTCAAAATCAAAATTATGTTTTAATGTTATCTGGTGTTTTTTTAAAGCTGTCTGATTTAATTTTCCTTAATTTAATTATTATTTTTAATTTTAATTTTAATTCATTCATACAAATGTAAATATATTTCTTACCTTTCTTTGTATTAATTTTTTAGTTCTAATCACTTGAAAAAGACTTAATAATAAAAAAGTCGAAACGTCGTAGTAAAAAACTGAAATTCATTAAAGGTCGCTAAACCAAGAAAAAGTCTATTATTTTAATATATATATATATATATATATATATATATATATATATATATATACATATATATACATACAATATATAAATATGTGTGTATGTGTGCATATGTAGTTTTAGAAATGTGCAATAGATGGTGCTGAGATTCTAATTATTTTTTAAAAGTTTTGGTACAATAGTAAGTTTACATACAATATATAAATATGTGTGTGTGTGTGCATATATAGTTTTAGAAATGTTCAATAGATGGTGCTGAGATTCTAATTATTTTCCAAAAGATTTGGAACGACAGAGGTTTTATATATGTATGTATAATTTATAAGCGAAAAACACTTATCATCAATCAGAAATTAATCAAATTTCGTATTTTTTTTTATAAAATATCATCATGTTCGTTGCGGGTATCCACTCATATATTATAATATATTCTTGAAAAATCAATCACGTTCAATTGATAATAATTCGTTAAATTTCGCTGCAATCATTCAAGTGAGCTTAAAATGTCGGTGGCACAATCTTATTCATTCATAAGGTATTAATAATCTTGTGTTTTCGTATTCCGACGATTCTTCAGTCGGCTACATGTATAATTCATCACTGTAAAGGAACCACGCCAAATGTCGAGACCCTAAACTAGCAAATAAGATACGAATGAAATGACGATTCTATGTAATTCATCACGTGGCCAATAAGAACAAAATAACATATCGTTACGAGTTGTACGCTAGACGTTCCTGAAAATTGTGTTCACTGTAAATTAAAGATCTCGTTAGAATTAATGAATTTTCCTTGATTGAAGACATTTCTTATTAATGAAATTTTTCCGGAGAGAATGGGAAAAATCCTATGTTCAAAAAAGAAATATAAGAGAGAAAACTCAGAGATACGTTAAGTTTTATTTAAAGAAAAATTGAATGTTAAATCAAGTCTATACGTGCTAACTTATTTCAATAAAAGGACAATAAAAATGGAATAAAATATATTAATCTCCATTTATTTATATATATAGGTATACTACAATAGCAAGCTTGTACTGTCAAATAATAGCCGTTACATTTGGATTTATACTGACCAAATCCACAGAGTTTTGCTGTTTTAATAATATTATTTTAAATACTAATGATCTCAGGGTACCAGATGTTTTTAACTTGTTATATAGGTAATATATATATATATATATATATATATATATATATATATATATATATATATATATATATAATTGAAAAGAAATTATCGACCGTGATATATTATCAAAAATTAATTAAAATTCGGGTAAGCGGGCAATTAAAAAACTCCTTTATTAAATT
Source organism: Melolontha melolontha (assembly GCA_935421215.2). Taxonomy (NCBI): domain Eukaryota; kingdom Metazoa; phylum Arthropoda; class Insecta; order Coleoptera; family Scarabaeidae; genus Melolontha; species Melolontha melolontha. The sequence continues at coordinate 74,426,121 of OW285243.1, read as the reverse complement.
ACCCTATATTTCGTGACAGACTTTGTCGCTTCTTCTGGGGTAAAAAATGTAGAGTTAATCATTTTTATATTTTGTACGTCAATTTTATTATTTTTTAACTCTATATTTTTTACCCCAGAAGAAGCGACAAAGTCTGTCGCGAAATATAGGGTAATTTAATAAAGGAGTTTTTTAATTGACCGCTTACCCGAATTTTAATTAATTTTTGATATATTTATATATATGTATATATATATGGCCTGGTAGACTTCTAAAAAGACATTAATAATAAAGTTACTGACTTGATATAATGCCTTTAAAGGCTAATTAAATAAATAAAACAATCTAACGAAGGTTAATAAAATAGTATAGGTTCATTATAGGTAATTTTATAAGTTAACGCTAAGAAATAAGTAATTAAACGTCTAGTTTCAAAAATTATTTTATTGTAAATCACTACAATATTGTTTCGCCATGCAATGGCTTCATCAGGTGGATGAATACTAATACAATATTACAATAAAAGAATTTTTGTAACTAGAAGTTTAATTACTTATTTCTTAGCGTTATAATGAAGTTTCACCAAGTATATCCTTCGTCAATTAACTATTTAATTTTATAAGTTGGTAAATACATTCTTAGTACTTAGTGTATGTGTGTGAATATTGGTAGTGTTAGTTTGTCGTATTACAATGACATGAACTAGATATAAACATGTGTACAATAACCTTCACACAAGCATAAAATTTAAATGTTCACTTTTAAATAAGTGATTTGGATATTTATTTCAGAAAGATGGTAAGTAATTTATATGAATTTTTAAGTGTATAATAAAATGATTTTTACTAGAAGATATTGAAATAGTTATTTATTTATTTGGTGTATTATTTACATCAAGGTCAATGACCTCTGTATTTAAATACCCATAATTACGTAGAAAAGGATGTAAATGTCCTACAAGGACTGAGGACGGGATAACAGTTGTTCTATCTTCAGGATATGATGTCTATTTTGATTCACACTATGGATATTGATTGGGTCGACGGTCGCTTAATATAACATCGGTTCCAGGAAAATGCTTCAAAAGGTGCATGAAATTAAGGTTATTTTGAATATTAAGGTCGGCGATAATTATTTTGACTTTTAACGATGTCTTTTTTAATAATAATTTCGGACCGTTCTAATATGCGGCTTACTTCTATAACGATGCGATTAAAAGATGCCATTCTTCCTTTGTTTTCTTCCATGGTAGGGTATTCTACTTATTTTATCGGTATTTTCCGGTATTAATTTCTAGTTGAAGACTCTCAATCAATATATTGTGTAAATTATAACTTAATTTTTCGTAGCGTCCTTATTTAAAAATTGACATTATTTCATTAGTTAGATGGATATACACATTTGAGGTTACGCCCTATGCAAAATTCGAAAAGCATAGTACAATTCACAATTATGGTTTATTTATTTTTACATATTTAAATCTTTAAATCTCAAGTTAGATAGTTACTATGTTTTGATTTGATTTAATAGAGATGAATAATGATTTTTCATTGAATTTTATAGTAAATTTTAAAGTCCAAACGAGTAAAAATAAACATTTCAAAAATTCATCCTAGGAACTGTATCACAGCTGTCAAACTTTATTTTTAATTAGGTTTTATTTATGAATTAATTAATAGTAGATATATTAATATATATATATATATATATATATATATATATATATATATATATATATATATATATATTGTTATAGTACGGCTCAATTATTAGAGCTATGTGTATAAATAAATAAATTAAGTTTTGTAAATTATGTATATAATTATCATATTTTTAATTACTGTTATTTACACCTAGTATAGTTAAATCAATATGTTTTCGACGTAGACAATAAATGTCGACGCGTCAATATAAGTATTTTATTTGAGGAATAATTTATCAACAAAAGTATTCCAAGAAAACGTAACTTCTTATATATATATATATATATATATATATATATATATATATATATAAATATAATATCTTGGTGACCTTGGTATGATAAGGTAAACTAAATAAGTCGGCGATTAAAGGTCTGGTTTATTACTTCAAAGTATATATATTTAAAAAAACTCTACATGTTTCGGCAATGATGTCTTTGTCAAGAGAATACAAATTTATATTTTGTATTCTCTTGACAAAGGCATCATTGCCGAAACATGTAGAGTTTTTTTAAATATATATGCTTTGAAGTAATAAACCAGACCTTTAATCGCCGACTTATTTAGTTTACCTTATATATATATATATACATATATATATATATATATATATATATATATATATATATATATATATATCGCCGACTTATTAAGTTTACTATATATATATATATATATATACGAGATATATGTTACTCTTGATGTTGATATAATTATATAAAGATAACTCTTTCTTGACCTTTGGATGTTATAGAAGATTCAATTAATCGGTGATTTAATGTCTATTTTACTTTAATATGTATATATTTAATATGATATTACATGTTTCGACAAATAATGCCTTTTTCAAAGAATTTTAAATGATAAATGACAGTATATTAATGTCATATTTAAGTTTTCTTGGAATTAGACTTGTCTATAAATTATTATTGTATAATATATACATACATACATATATATATAGTAAATTCAATTTGTTGGCGATTTCAGGTCTGGTTTTACTTCAAAATGTATATATTTACAACAATCCTACATGTTTCGGCATATGATGCCTTTTTCAAGGAATATAAATTATAAATGACAATTTACCATAACATACAAAGGTCACGAAATAATTATCTATCTATCTATATATACATATATATATATATATATATATATATATATATATATATATATATATATATATAGATAGATAGATAATTATTTCGTGACCTTTGTATGTTATGGTAAATTGTCATTTATAATTTATATTCCTATTTCTATTCCTAATTTATATATATATATATATATATATATATATATATTATATAATAAAATAATTAGAAAATATAAGCAAATAATCTCGTTTCAACAATGAAACTATTTATATGGCTTTAGTGTTCAAATTATCGAATCATTACTTTTTAATGATTTAGTATACTCCAATATGTTTCATATCTAAAATGAGTTTCGAAATTTATAAATGTATGAGCTAACAGTTTCTATTTTAATGAGAAAAGTTAACCTATTTTAATGAAGATTCTGTGCGCAATGAATATTTCTACATGAATTCATTTTCGTCGTTATCTTTAATAGCTCAGAATATCCTATCAGTATGAATTTGAGAAAAATGTATATTAACACAGCAGCACCCATGTTACTAGTTATTTTTTAACGAAGAGGAATATCTACAAATTCATGAATTTCATTACAACTTTGGATATACGAGTATTATCACTATATTAACGAAATGTGTTTTATATATAACGACGAGAAATAACAATATTTTTATATATATATATATATATATATATATATATATATATATATATATATATATATATATATATATATAGTAAACCTAATCAGTAGGCGATTAAAGGTCTGTATATTACTTCAAAATATATGTACATATTTAAAAAACTCTACATGTTTCGGCTGTATACGCCTTTTTCAAGAGAATACAAAATATGAATAATAAGTAATATACAGACCTTTAATCGCCTACTGATTAGGTTTACCATATTATACCAAGGTCACGAAGTTATTATATATATATATATATATATATATATATATATATATATACACCGCAAGAATCGGGCAGAATTACATTACAGAAGTCGGTTTTCGGGTTATGAATTGGCCAGTTTGTGGTCCCGACCTTAATCCGAGCGAACATAATGATAATATTAATAATAATAATGATTATTTATTTTGCCCAACAGATTAATCCAACGTTGGACAACAAAACTTTGACTATGTGACAACACAACAATACATATATAAGATAATTAATTAATACCACAAGAACATAAAAACATCGTTAAATAAATTATTCGCGTTCCTCGACGAATGCACCAATGGAGCCCTATACTACATATCAGTCCTTGGTGTTGAAAACACAAAAGATGTCTTCGCACCGCTAGCAATTCCAATCCATGCCTCACAAGCAAATCCTCGCAATCTATATTGCGTTCTGGATAGACCCCATCCAGCCTGTAACTCAAGTACTTCAAAAATTTACGCTGAACGCGTTCAATTTTATTCACGTGTAGGTCGTAGATTGGGTACCAAACGGTAGACGCATATTCCAACTTATTGACGACATATGCGAAATATAGAGATTTAATGGTACCAAGATTAGTAATAATTCGGGCCATTCTGATAATAAAACCTAGAGACCTAACAGCAGATCTAGTGATGTTTGAGAGATGATCGTTGAAGGTCAACTCGAATGTAACACCAAGATCCCTTGTAGAGCTTCGTTTCTCTATAACAGTATTGTTAACGTAATAAAGAGAGTTTGTGTGATTTATTTTCCTTGTGAAAGTTAGAACACAACATTTTGAAATGTTTAAATTAAATTTATTCATGCGACACCAGCTGTGTACTGTAGCAAAGTTCGTTTGCAAAAAATCCACATCAGTTATGTTTGTAATGGTGTAATATATTTTAAGGTCATCTGCATATGCAGTCAAGTGATGCCATTAGGTCATTAATAAATATATTAAACATAAGCGGGCCTAAGTTGAAACCTTGAGGGACTCCAGAAGTCGGATAGAAAAATCTTGATTTATAGCAATAATATAGCATGTTTGCTGTATCCATCAAATATGACTTCATAAACCTGATAATCATTAAACCCAAAAGCTGACAGTTTTTGTAAGAGTAAAATATGGTCGATGGTATTAAATGCGCGACTGAAGTCCGTATAAATAACATCTAATTGACTACAACATGTATGGAATGAGCTAAAACGAAATATTAGTTCTTGATCTCGTGTCCCAACCTCGATCCCAGAGCTTATTGTTGCATTAGAAGAATGGGTTGACATTCCTACAAGATGACATACTATAGACGTACTATATTTACATCGCTGAATTAGATAAAAAATGATCTTCCTAACGATGCCAAATTCAAGCAATCTTGCTATTTAAAAAAAATCAAGTTAGCCTTGAATTTCCAATATGCGATGATTAAAAAAATGAAAATATAGCCAAAAGGATTCCTTATGTTCGTGTACAAAATTTCATTGGGATATCTCGAACCACTCTCGAAATACTTGTCCGTTTCCATACATAATAGTGACCCTATATATATATAGATAACAAGTGTTCATTTGAAAAGTCAATCTAGGTTACTTTGAAATTTTGATAGAATAAGACGCAAATATATTAGTAGGTGTTTGTTATTCCGTAAACGTAAATCCAAATGACATTTTATACTGTCAATCACAAATATCAGTTAATGCATAAAATAATCGTGCGTCGATTCTGGTTTAAATAAATTGCTTCTCAGTTTTAAAATGGCTTTCACTTTAGAACACAAATTTTTTTTTAGTCCGGGCTTATTTTCGAAGTGGTAATAAAATTGATGGTTTATGAGTTTATTCAGTTCAAGATTGCATGGCAGAATTTCAAGTTGAGTTTCCATATTTTGTAATAGATTATATACAATTTAAAACTTCTTTCTGAAACTGGTAGTCTCTTAAGAAGATCAGGCAGCGGAGCAGTTAAGAAACGTACACCTCAAGTTGTCAATCGTGTTGAAGAAATAATGGAAAATGAACCACAAACATCTGTTCGACATTTGAGTCAATAAGTAAACCTTTCTGTTGGTCCAACTCACAAGTTATTAAAAAAAGATATTCAACTTTATCCATACCGTGTCACAGCAGTACAAGAATTGCTAGAAATGATTACCCACGTAGACTACAGTTTTGTAATTGGTTTGTAAATATGAACAATAATGGAGAACTTTCGCAAAGAGTCATTTTTACTGACGAAGCATGGTTTTATAAAACGGGATACCTAAATTCACAAAATACAACGATTTGGAGTAGTGAAAATCCACATGTAATTAATGAAGAATCGCTACATTCAGAGAAAATTGGTGTTTGGGCAGGGATAAGCCAAAGGCGAATCATTGGACCAATATTTTTTCAGGGAACGTTAACTACTCAAAGGTACCGTACGGAAACTTTACAACCATTTGTAAATCAGTTGCATGATGAACTACAAAATGCATATTTCCAACAAGACGGAGCACCTTGTCACTGTACTGCAGAATCTTTGGATTATTTAAGAGAATTTTTCGATGAGCGTATAATTAGTCGAAATACTGAAATTGCCTGGCCTGCACGTTCATGCGATTTAATACCTTGCGACTTCTTTTTGTGGCCTTATCAAAAAAATAACATATTTCGAACACCTATATTGAATTTGAATGATATGCTACAGAGAATCGAACAGAATTGCATGGAAATTAATAACAATCCAATAATGTTGCAAAATATCATCAGAAATTTTGAACGGAGGATTTTAAAGTGCATTGATCTTGAAGGACAACATTTTCAACATTTGTTATAGTTTTCAATAAATACCTATTATTTGTTTACAAAAAGGTTGTGTTTATGTATGACAATACGTTATGCACGTATAAAGCATTTGTTACAATATGAAACAGACATGTAAAAAATTTACATATCTGTAACTGTACACATGGACAATACACCTCGTATTTTCAGCATTTACTTCTGCTTAATTGTCCATGTGTACAGTTACAGATATGTAAATTTTTTACATGTCTGTTTCATATTGTAACTATTTTGTATTTATTTGTATGTATGAAACTCAAAATATACGACTTCCTAGGTTAAGTAGTAAATTTTAATTTACGACATACTTCAAAATGTTCTCAGTAAATCACATGCTAGTAGATTGACTTTTCAAATTAACACTTGTTACATATAAAAATATGAAATTACATTCCTACATAAAGAATTTCTTAATTTTTCTAAAGCAAAATAAATTGATATATTATACATAGTTTCTTCAAAGCCAATTCGTTTTAATTACATGGACATACTGTCCTGCCGGACATACTGTCCTGCCGGACATACTGTCCTGCCGGACATACTGTCCTGCCATTGTTAGCAACTTTTTCAATTTCATTAGAGACTCTAGCTAAATTAATTTCCTTTTTTTTCATTATGTGCATCTTGAATTTAATGCAACTGCTACACAGTAAATTTAATTAATTTTCTGCCTGGATAATAAATATTCAGGTAACGTTTACAGAGAAAGGTATGCGGTACATAGTTCACTCAAACACGTCAGCGTAGAAACGTACCCTAGGTATTGAAAATCTAGAATTAAATTTAGGGTGGGTATGAAATGTCTTTAACGTCTAAGCTCATGCAGCGAAATTAGAATAGCCCCTCTATGCCTGTGTGGTCACGTTTCAGGTGGTAGTGATTAATATTCTGCTTGATTTCCCAGACATGACCTCATAGAGAGACATTTATTATATACAGAATGATATTTGTAAGCATACAAAGCCAACATTCATGAAAGTATTTTATTCAATATCTTTACTATTAAATTAAAACATCTTAATGTATACATTTATAACACAAACAAAAGCCGTTTTAAAATAACTACTAATTAACGAATATTTAACTAGTTGCTGCTGTTGTCGATCTTAGAGTGATACTGATAAAATCAGTTTGAAAATGGCAAGAGCGGCATTGCCGATAACTTATCAAAAAGCTCTGTCCACGGCTCAACGATATACGTTACGTAGCAATAAATCATTTTATTTGATACATTGACCCGAATTTTGGTTTTATTAACAGTGAAATTATATACATGTTGTACATCCATATGCAAACTGACAATACTACAAATAGAATACAAATAACTTTATTAATTAAATTAAATTAATTAAATAAACATTAAGTTAATTAGTATCTAATTTAATAAATTCTCAAAATGTGCTCCGTGAGCTTGCATGCATTGCAACGATGCACTGACGAATTATGTGCACGATTATTAACATTTCGTGCATTCATATTATTGGCACAGTTAATAATTCTGTCCAGTAATTGGTCCGCATGGAATTGGTCCATTCCATACACATTTCATTATAGTTCTCCCCAGAAATAAAAGTGTAATATGTTTAGGTCTGGCGAGTGTGGTGGCCATTGCACCGGACGACATTGTCGAATCCATCTTTTGGAATAATTTCTATTTAACCACATTGTTTCCGATAGAGCGGAATGTGGAGGTTGTAACCAAATATTCTGTGTATTAAGCAATGGTACATCTTCTAATTTCCCATTCAAAAGATTTTTCAAAAAATTTAAAGCTCAACTTACGCTTAATATTACCATTGAAACGATGTTTTAAAACTTCGACTTCTAAAATTTCTAAATTAAAGATTCCTTCCCAAATATTAATACTAAAACGTCACTGATTTCTTCCCTGTCGAATAGCATGTGGATTTTGCAATGACCATAAAGGTTCGTTACGTGTGTTGTTGATTCCATCGCGCGTAAACGTTGCTTCATCCGTCCACAATTCATTAGGAATGCTGTATATTCTGTTATTTGATCTAATAGCCATTGACGAAATTTCAGTCTGCCACCATAATCTATATTCAGTAAAGTTGGCCTCCTTGAAAATGCTAGGGATAAAGCATTTCGCAGCGTAAAACTCTCCTTACGAAACTTTGAATTTACCTGTCGTGATATTTGTCGAGTACTGATGGGAGGATTATCAATTATAGCATCGACAATTTCTTCTTACGCTTCTACGTAACCCATGCGGACCCGCTGTATGTTTTGGCAATACCAACCAGTTTCTCGGGTTCTTTCAAAGATTCTTTAAAATATTTCTCGTTTTGGTTACCTTCTATTTAGAAACCGTCGTTGGTGTTCTCGTGCAGCATTACGAGCATTATCATCACAAAAACCATACACGACAATAATATCAGTATATTCAAGTGATAAAAACGATAAAAACAAATAACAACTCGTAGTATCTTACGAATAAGTGGTTTTATAAACTAGAGAAATTTATCTTAAAAAGCAGTAATGGGAAATTCTTGTAGGTAAATAAATATGTTACTAGTTCTTTAATAATCCCAATAACTTTTGGACTGTACAATTATCTAACAGCATCACTACTGGAATTAAAGATTGAGGAAGGGAAGAAACTATGCAAAATAAGCTTTTGTAATCTGTTAAAGCAAGGTTATTTTCATATGAATTCATTGAATTTAAGCCGGTTTCATATGATAGGAAGGAGTCAAGTTTGGTAAGGTCGAATGGTCGTACTATTTGCCAAGTTGACAATGCAGAGTTTTTGGGAGTTACAATCGATTATAAGTGTGCATGGAACGTGCATATTGATGGTCTGTCTAAGAGACTGGCCCCTATATGTTATGTACTTGCCCGACTCAGGTCAGAGGTTGCTTATGATGTATTGCTGATGTATTATTTTGGGTGCTTTCACTCGTTGTTTTCGTATGCGACTATTGCATGGGGATCATCGTCTGATTTGAACAGGGTTTTTGTGGTGCAAAAGCGCGCAATACGTATAATGAATGGCGTGGGTTGTCGAACTAGTTGTAGACCATACTTTACCTCAATGGGAATTTTACCACTACCATGTGTCTACATAATGCAGCTGATAATGTATGCAAAGGTAAACCTGAGAAGCATGCCAAAGATAAGCGGTTACCACCATATGTGACAAGAAATAGTTCTGTGTTAGAAATACCTAAACACAGATTATCTTTTTATGAAAGAAATCCTTGGTATTTATCAATAAAAGCTTATAATAAGCTGCCAGAAAGCTTCAAAATATAATACCCCACAATCGATTCAAATTTGAACTCAAACGATATTTACTACGGAAGTGCTACTATTCACTAACAGAGTTTTTGAATGATCAACTAAGCTAATTCATTATTTATTATTATTGTATTTTGTATTGTATGTTTTATATATTGTTGTTCTTGTGATTGATTTTGAGCAATGGTCTGTTTTATTTTATTTTCTATTGACATACTTGATATATTAATACATGTATTATTTTATGCTGTGTAAATATTGGACTTGTCCCATACCACTATTGTGGTCGAGAGGATTAATAAAGATGAATATGAATATGAATATGAAGGAGGATCAATTACTAGAGTAGCAACTGTTTGAGACCCTCGATTTAAAAGAGAAGGTTTTCGTTGTACTGAAAATGCTACTGGAGCTACTTCTTTTCTAGAACAAGAAATGTTTAATATTATGAAGAAAATAGATCCTGAAAATAAACAGACATTAGTCAACATCAAAAGTCACTTTCATTATTTGGATTTTTCAAAGAAAGTAAAATCAATTACAGCTGATGTAATAATAACTAAAAGGCAATACCTCGAAAGGCCAAATCCAAATCAGGACGCAGATCCTGTTTTATTTTGGAAGGTAAGTTAAAAAAAAGGGTAATTTCATTTTTTACTTGGATTTTCTTTTAGGTAACAGGAATGGAGCTGAAACCCTTAAAACAATGTACTAGGAAATACTTCTGTATTGCTGCAAGTTCAGCTGAAAATCAAAGAGTATTTAGTACAGCTCGTTTAATAATAGAGCAAAGGTGTGCAAGACTAAAACCGAAAAATTTTGATAGGATAATGTTCCTAAATAAAAATTTTATAAATATTAATAAATAACCTAAGTATTTATTTTACTAAAATTACACCCAACCTTTTCCTATCCTTATCGGAAGAAATAACTCAATGGGTGGTTTCATCTTACTATGCTTTCTATCTATTAAAGATACACGATATACATGTTTAAGGAAAATTATTTAGATTGCCATACAGAATGTACATCTTTAAATCGATTACGGAACTGTTTGCTTTATCACTAAAAATGATTTTATTTAAAACTTCGTTTTCATTTAACAAATTAAACACTATATCATAAAAATCAGTTGGTTTTACTTTATCTTCCTTGAAAAGCTCTTGATGGTTTGATATCTTGTAAGGCTTATATTTTAATTCTTTGAGCGTTTTGAACTCCGAACTGTATGATACTCCAAAATGGCCTGGCTACATCTAAAAGCTATCCTACAGACCGTTTTCCTACATAACACAGGATATTCAGGTTCATGTGTTCTGTTAACACGTGATTAGTTTTATTTTATTTTTTTGTAGGAATTTAGAAAACATTCTTCTTTGAATTTGTTAAAAATATTTAAAATTGTCTTCGCACACGGTATACGCCTGTTGGCATAATTAATTGTTTTAAATAAATTATATTTTTAAATAATAGTTGTTTATGTATTAAGGGCATAATTAGGAGATTATGGCACGAGGGAAAGTTTAAAGGTCCATAACCGGCAATTATGCCCATTGTACAAGCAACGCTTTATTGGATTTTAGTTTCCAAAACATTAAAAAAATATATATTGCTTTGTATAACAAATATATTGCTTTGCGTTCTAAATATATCAAAATTGACAATTCGATATTAATAAATGTTCCATACTGACATTTGTTTTAATTATTAATCCAATTGTTGCCTAACAATTTTTGATTGATCTGTGCCATAAAAACCAATTTTTGATTGAACTGTGCCATAAAGACCATTTTATGCCCGCATTTGGGTGCTTATTATGGTTCTAAAATCGAATAAAATGTATTTAATTTAAGATTTAAGTATGAATGAAAAACTGAAATATTTGACAATTGGAAAAATTTCACTGGTGTATAACTGGTTGCATACTGTGCATACATTTATCCCTATGTGTGATAAAGGTAAAGAAAATACACACTTGGTTATTTGTTTCACTGCAATTTTATTTACAAAATACGGACAAATTTGTTTCGAACTTCACAGTTCATTCTCAACTGAACAAGAAAGGTTTACTTAAAATATGAATAGATAATTTGAAAAGTGGGAGTAACACTGTGAAACATAAACGTGAGTTAAGTATTATTGGGGTTTTCCTAGTAATTAACGAGAAACAGCCTTAATAATAGGGGAGATTACAAACTCTGTTTGTTCATTTACTATATTTAATGATTTGTTTATTGCTTTAGATATTTCCATTATTTCCAAAAAGTCTAATCGTTTACTTTTATTTGCAGAGTGTAAAATTTCAAAATTATTTATTGATACCATGTGTTCTTCATTTATACAATGCTCGGATATACCTGAACATTTCTTGGAATATAAAATTGCTTTCCTATGTTCTTCTATTCGTGTGCGAAAACATCTTCCAGTTTGACCTATGTAGAAAGCGTCACAGTCTAAACAATTTAATTTATACACGCCACATTTATCTGCTTTTTGAATTGTATCCTTATTATTTGTCCAAAGTTTACCTAAATTTAATTTATTGACTATTATAGTTTTTATGCCTAAATTAACTAATCTATTATTAATTTTATTCGTGGTCTTTCCTATGTAATTAATTAAACGATAATTACTTGGTTCTAATTGGGGGGCTGCATAAAAGAATTTATTAATCTGTTTATGTTTTTTCTTTGAAATTAATCTATTAATAATATCAGGACTGTATCCGTTGTTTACGGCTAGACATTTCAAGACTGCAACTTCTTTATCAAAATTTGGTTTTGATAGGGGAACGGAGAGTAATCTATGTATGAAACTGTTGAAAGAAGAAAACTTAATGCTATCGGGTTGTTTGCTATCTGCAGATATGAGGGTGTCAGTGTCAGCCGATAGCATTAAGTTTTCTTCTTTCAAGTTTCATACATAGATTACTCTCCGTTCCCCTATCAAAACCAAATTTTGATAAAGAAGTTGCAGTCTTGAAATGTCTAGCCGTAACAACGGATACAGTCCTGATATTATTAATAGATTAATTTCAAAGAAAAAACATAAACAGATTAATAAATTCTTTTATGCAGCCCCCCAATTAGAACCAAGTAATTATCGTTTAATTAATTACATAGGAAAGACCACGAATAAAATTAATAATAGATTAGTTAATTTAGGCATAAAAACTATAATAGTCAATAAATTAAATTTAGGTAAACTTTGGACAAATAATAAGGATACAATTCAAAAAGCAGATAAATGTGGCGTGTATAAATTAAATTGTTTAGACTGTGACGCTTTCTACATAGGTCAAACTGGAAGATGTTTTCGCACACGAATAGAAGAACATAGGAAAGCAATTTTATATTCCAAGAAATGTTCAGGTATGTCCGAGCATTGTATAAATGAAGAACACATGGTATCAATAAATAATTTTGAAATTTTACACTCTGCAAATAAAAGTAAACGATTAGACTTTTTGGAAATAATGGAAATATCTAAAGCAATAAACAAATCCTTAAATATAGTAAATGAACAAACAGAGTTTGTAATCTCCCCTATTATTAAGGCTGTTTCTCGTTAATTACTAGGAAAACCCCAATAATACTTAACTCACGTTTATGTTTCACAGTGTCACTCCCACTTTTCAAATTATCTATTCATATTTTAAGTAAACCTTTCTTGTTCAGTTGAGAATGAACTGTGAAGTTCGAAACAAATTTGTCCGTATTTTGTAAATAAAATTGCAGTGAAACAAATAACCAAGTGTGTATTTTCTTTACCTTTATCATTTAATATGTTTCACCAAGTGCCTAGCGAGACCTCAATCAATTATACCCTATGTGTGAAGCTAAATGAATAAAAATCAATGGATTATACCTATGTGTATTGATAAAAGAAAAATCCAGTGTATACCGTTCAGAAGGAAGACCAGGCATTCAACAAGTAATCGTCGACGGGTTAATATTATGATATAAATGTGAAATACATATTTAAATTATTATTATTAGTTATTAATTATATATAGTGTGTTTTAAATTACAGTTAGTTTTATTTAAAAGAACTCAGAACGCCAAATATTTTACAATATGAATGAATATTACGATAGTATCTAGAGCTGTTTGTCTGTTGTTATGTTTTGACATTTGAGGTTTTGAATTGCATTGTATGATCTTTGTCATGTAGTTTATATTTTGAAATTTATAAATTTTTCAATAAACCATTTTTCTTTCTTCTTCTTCCAAACATGCACAAGATGCTGCATTGGGACAAATTTTTAATACGATTACGATTACACAAGGGGCATAAAGCTTGTAAACCGGCTGAAACCACAGTTATGTTCAGATTTGCACATATCTTGGTAATACTTTGTTACTAAATTATGAAAACTCTTTACACAATAGAAACAAATCAGTTTAATAATCAGTAGTAGTAATCAGTAAACATGTATAAAACACCGGTGTATGCTTCTCTATTTAAACCTCAGATATACTGTAAACCAGTATTATTAATTGTTTAAACCTGACTAATCATCGCTACCGATTCAGAAAAAGAGCTTCCCCATGCGAAGATATGTTTCTTAAACTTTAATAACCTTTGAGGTATAAACTTAGCGAAGCATAGTTAATTAGTAGTTCCTGAACGGACACTTTATCATCGTAAAGATATAGATTCAGTTTAAAGCTATAATTAAGAGATAATATGGAAACTAGCAAAATTTATTGTACTTTTGCAAACAAAGCAACATAAAAAAACTTTATTCTACGTCTATTGTTCGGGATGTTACAATAAATTTTTAAGTTTTTCCTAATAATAAAGACGAAGCTTATCCTGTATACATAAATCCGGACCGGATTATATTCAACTGCATTGTTTGTATACGCGAAGCTTAAAGCGGGCACGATTTATGACCTTCAATAATCGGCGCTAACGTTTTCGTCTCCCTTGCTCCCCCTGCCTACCGTTTTTCACTTCTTTTCTCTTTTTTGGATGGCGATTTTTGAACGTTTCCCACCATACTACGTAGGTTATATTTTTATGTTATGGTGAAATTAAAGCAAATCGTCTGGAAATTTTATGGCTTCGCGTAAGTAAAAATTCGATATTTACGCATTGAAAAGCCGCACGTTCTGTTCAGTTTGTTTGGCTAGAAATTTATCATAAACGACATGGCCAATTTTCTTAATGGAAGCATGGTAAACGCTTGGCTTGGCGACGTCATATTTATGTTAACTTTAATGTGGAAAAATATGAAACAAAAATAGGGAAACAAAACAACATACCGGAGTATTATTTATTAACCGCTTCTAAAAAATAGGGTTATGTATAAAGTAAGACGTATATAAATTTATAATTTTGAAAGGCGAAAAATGTTATTTTACCTCTGCAATATAATTTTTTATGAACAATAAAGAAAAACTTGTTAAATAAGTAGTTAAAACTTAACCGGGATTTAATAGTAAGTGATAAAAAATATACAGAGTGTTTAGTGAATGCGTTTCGAAAATTTGAAAGTAGACCGATTAAAATCAGACAAAAAGTTTGTATAAACACGAGGGCCTAAACGACGTTTTAAGAAGAAAGTCATTCTTTAAAATATAGGATTGTTTCAACCTTTACTTGTCGAAATTCCATTATAACTATTATCGGAATCAAATAAAACAAATTTTAATGAATTTTATTACTTTTTACTTCACAAAGTAACGATCGTTTCACTCACACAGGAGCTTCGTCAGACATATAACTAACTTATAAACATCACATTTCTTTACATAAATATACCGTAAGAAACACATGTTTTCGATAGTCAAAAGGGATGGGTAGTCTTTATTACTTAAATGTATGAACGAAAACTTTACATAAATACTGAACTACGGTGTATACAATACAGTTCATAAAAGTGATAAAACTATGGGTCTACATTATGTTAAAGAGAGGTATAGCAGTACTTTGGAAAAATACGATATATGACTTAATAATCAGATAAATAAATTAAGTAATGGTGAATTATTCATTTGTAATTGATCATTGAGGATATTATCAGTTTTTATTAATTTATTAATTTCAAGCGACTCTAATAAATTAAGCTTTTTGCCCTTATTTTCTCTGTGTATTATTTTAAAATCTTTGTTAAAGCTATGGTAGATGGTAGATAGTCATTCTAAAAAAAAGTAGAAAACCCCATACCACAATTAATACTCGTATCTTAAATACGTATTTCGACAACTAAGTTGTCATCCTCAGTAGATAAAATTAATAACTACAGTGATGGAAATAGGGCACAGTAAAGCTAACACAATGACTCGCGAAACACTTTACAAGGCGTCCACGTATGCACTGAATTTTAACAAGCTAAACTTAGATCAATTTAACCCTCTTCAGAAATGACAGACATGTGTTTGTTCTCACAACTTTGATTTTCTACCTTACTCCTACTTATCTGCTAGTTTTCTAACAATTCGAACAGGCAAATGACTGGTACTGGACCGTTGTCGGCGTTGTATGTGTTAGTTTTATTTTTAATAATATAAATACTTTCGTATATGACATTTCCTCGGATTACTTACATTTCTAATAAGTTTTAAACAATCTACCGTGATATTATGATCGGTTTCTAAAGTATGACGGGCAACACACGATTTTTCCAGTATATTGAATTTAATATGCGATATATGTCCTTTATAATGGATTATTATTGAGCGTCTTGTTTGACCAATATATTTCAGATTACAATCGCCGCAATTAATTTCATATATACCAGTTTTCTGGTCCATATCTAATTTGGCTTTGGTATTACCAATTGTTTTTTCAGACCGAAAAACAACTTGGAGACCCCATCCTTTAACAACTCTATTTAGGTTTTTCGTAATTTGATCGTATGGTCATCACATGCACTTTTTCTTACGATTTTATTGAAGTAACAAACATGTGAATTCTCGGATTTTCCTTTTTTACCATGCCATCAAATTGCAAAAAAACCAAAATAGTGTTAAAGAATGGGGTCTCCAACTAGCTTTTCAGTTCGAAAACACAATTAAATAAAGTTCTCCTTGGTAATACCAAAGATAAATTATATATGAACCAAAAGTGATTATTAATTTTACCTACTAAGAATGACAACTTAGTTGTTGAAAGACGTATTTAAGATACGAGTAAGTTTTTACTTAACCACAATCAATATAGAGAGAAGATAGTCATCATTTTAGATTTTGCATCTTCCATTATTTTATGAACATAATAAAGTAATGAAAACAAAAATGTACATGGATTCACCTATTTAAGTACATGTGTTTAGTCTTAAAACTAAAGTTGCTTATTTGCATACAAATTCTTAATTAGACAAAATTAACGCACCACTGTTTTATTTATCTTTTAATTTTAAAATAACGATAAATTTTGGTTTACTAATTGTATAGTAAGTTGGCTTTGGATCTCCCTTGACGTTTTAAGCAAATTCTGTCAAAAAATATTTTGTTTTAAAATCGCAATTGTGTAATAACTAAAGTAGGACACGTATTTCTACATATTCAATGTAACACTTATTTAACGAAACACGTCCTCATTAATTACTGCATATTGCATTCTACTTTGGTTATGTAACTAGGTTAGCATATTAGCACATTAAATAATATAATAATAATAAGTAAGTAAGTTAAATCTAATCTAATTGATATTGTACATGTGAACATCGTAACATGTAATGTATTTATTATACGTTATTCTATGTTGTTCCCGAGCGTGTTATTTATTACATCAATAAAACCGACCTCTAATGAACCCTACTCGGAGATGAAGCCATAACGAGGACCAGGGGACATAACATGTAAATTAAGTGATCTTTTATCAAAAATTAATTTATAATGTACTCGAAAACTTCATATTAAGACAAGTTATCTTCAACCAAAAAAGTCTTTTTTGTTAACGAGCTGATCAGAGACGTATACCAGAGAGTTTTGACATGAAAAATGAATCGCACAAGAAATTTATCAGTGAAGGAGGCAGTAAGAATATCAACTTTATTTGATAAGAGATACTCCATACGTTATATCGCTTAATTTAATAGGAGGAAATCATTCGAGTGCAAGACGCATGCTTAAACGATTTTACAAGACAGGATTTCACTTTTCGTAGACTAGGAGACGGGCAAAAACACTACTAACCCAAGGGATTAATGATTTCTTATACAATTTGCTCTAAGAACCGAGAGTCAATGGCAATACGCTGAATAATGGCCTCGCGACTGCTAGGAATCTTACAATATTGTCTTGAGCAGTCAGAGAACGTTTAAAGGCAGCTGAATTAAGTAGAAAAAATTAAGTGGAAAAAACCATTGCTTTCCCATGAAGCATAAAAAAAAAGGAAGTGCTTTGCCAGTAATCATCAGAATTGAACAGTTATTGATTTGAAGAAGGTTTCATTCTCAGATGAAACGAGAGGTAGATCGATATTTGTGTTAATTTGTGTAGACCTGATGTGTTACACATCGATATGCTATTTTTTGGTACCTGTAAGTATTAAGTAAAAAATAGGTTCGGAACGATAGCCAGTTGCATAATCATATTAAATATGCAAGCGCAATTACAAAAATATAAAATTGCTGCAGAATAATAAAATATAATTTGTAACCAGACCATTGACATGAATATTACGAGGGATGTGTTTTACGTTTTGCATACTGAGACATAGAGGGCGCCACTAATCAAATGTCAGTCCTAAAAATGAACTTCCATCTTCAATTAACTTAAATCCATAGATGTGTAGTGTTGTAGCTACGACGAATTGCCAAAGTTGACAAGTTAGTCGAAAAATGGAATTAAACCGTGAAAATTTTCGCGAGTTGGTTTCAGTTTTCGGTAATGGAGCACCACACAGTCAGCAATTTCGATGATCCAAGAAGAGATTCTCTAAAAATGGGAGTCACTCAGGAAAACGTCAATGATATGCTCAAGCTCATCGACGAAGATCGCCTGTGACATAACGCGAAGCTGAGGCACCATTGGGCATTTCAAAGACCTCAATTCTAAAAATTTGGCATGGAAAATTGTGTTTAAGAAAATTAGTTTACCGTTAGATACCGCGTCTGTTGACTGAAGAACAAAAAATAGGTAGGGTGAATTGGTGTCAAAAAACTCCATACCGCTTCAACGCAGGATTCTCTAAAAACGTGTACAATATCGTGAGTGGTGATGAATCTTACATTTACTCATACGAACCAGGAAATACAAGCCAGTCGTCTGTTTGGGTGTAGCAAGATGAAGAAAAGCCGACAAGTCATCCGTTCTCGAAGCGTCTCCAAAAGATGGTCGCGACATTTGTCTTGAAGCAGGTCATGTAGCAACAATTTCGTTACTGTTGATTGGGATACAACCATTTGTTTGCCGCAAGTCATCGCTGTGCTCTAAGAAACCAACCCAAAATGACCACTTATCCACCACCAAGATAATGTAGGTTGGCATACAGCTCGCAAGACAATAGAATGTTTAACGCAACAAAACGTCGAATTGTTAGGCCATTCTCTGCATAGACTCGACCTAAGTCCCAACGATTTCTTTACCTTTCTGAAAATAAAGGACGGACTGCGTGGTCAAAGGTTCCAGTCGTCACAAAGAGCAGTCGATGCCTTCCAAAATGCATGTTGACTGTACCAACAAACGAGTAGAATAACTGCTTCCAGACTTGGTTCGAGCGCATGCAAAAGTACATTTATCTTCGAAAAACAATAAAGTCTTTAAAAGCTATCTACTGTTTTATTCCAGCTCTATATGCAATATATAAAATTCAACCCTCGTATTTTGATTTAATCTAATATTTATCCCGAAATAATTTTAATAGTTGAGTTAATATTTCAAAAATTAATTGATTCTTTCAAATCAAACAGTTAATTGTATTTTATACGTCAACTCAATTTGCATTTTAAATATTGTATTGAGCACATATTTACGAAAAATCAATAAAAAGATAATATCCATACAGATACGTATTGTGCATTTGCGTACGATTTATCATTTCAATTTAAAATTTCATTAAACTACCACAATGCACGGAAAAAGTATATAACGCGTATTTTGTACCATAATATGCGGTTTATCATGCCAATATGACAACAATTTGCGCTATAGATCTGAAACGAATCGTTCTAACTATACATACAGCTTTAAGCTTCTGTTGTTGGAACAATGCGAAACGAGGCATCGGGGTGAATTTAACGCATCGAAATCAAACGCAATACTAAACACAATGAGGACGACATATAATGAAAGAACAGATAACAGTATGTTCGTGAAAGGAATGAATAAATAACAACTCGGTTGGCATTGTTTGCTATTGCTAGATTTAAAATGGCGACGAGAATAAAATAACATCACACATGTTATAATGCTAAGTCTCATGCGCTGGTAATTACAGTCTAAGCAATACGTATGTCAGGCTAGCTACCTCTATAAAGTTTAAGACATCTTATAATTCACGTGGATATCTAACTTTTGCGTTAGGTTAAGAATTCTGCAGATTTTGGTATTGAAATTCGCTGACAAATATATGTACAGTTAAGTCCACAACAGAGTTATTAACTAATCGCTTGCAGTCTTCAATTAATGCGAAATATTAAGCAAGTATCAACCAGCGAGCTATAATTTCAGAATTAAGTTGAAATCTTCTTCGTCTATTTGTATCGGATTGAGAATTTCAATTTCAAATTTCACCCACTCCATTCAAATCTTCCTTTCTCCTGCCTCCTTAATTCTCTTCAATCACGTTTACTAAGCTCCTCCCTTTTTCTTTCTTTTCCTTACCAGCTCCTAATATTTTTCTCGTTAATCTAAAATAGAACAACACAAATCGTAAGAGCGTTGGACAATGGAAGTGAGAATCGCGTTGGACAAATTTTCGAAGCGCGAAACCGGCGCGCGAGAGGTAGTTTTTTTTTTGTAAAGATGTCCTCTGCAGCTATCCTTAAATGTTGAGGAAGAAAAAGTCTAAACACCATTTCTACCCTTTTACGGCGAAGAGATATAGTAACAAAGCCATGGAACAATTTACACTTACCAAATATACTTTCAGAGGTCCTGGGATCTTGCGGTTTTCACAAGCTTTCAGCTTAAGACAATTGGTCGCTAGCTGAGAGTCTAACGGGAGGCACTGGCTAATTATGCTGGATTTCCGAAATCGGATCCGGGGCTGGGCTGTCCGAAATGGTTTTCATGGTTCTCCTTCTCTCACAAGAACCTAAATTTGTTCTTGGTTGCCAGAATATTAAGCGATCGGTTCATTTGAATAAGAAGGTTGACATAATTATCTTTCTAAATTATATTAAAATTTATGATATTGACATATACGAGGACGATTCGTAAAGTAAGTTCTATTTCCGCCTAGTGAACAAGGAGTGGGGATATCGGCGCGACCGCAGTGCTGCGGTGTAGTCTGGTTCAGTGTGTCCGGCACTGCTAGTGAGAGAATCTTTCAGTTTGGTTTGGTTTGTTTAAAATGGCTGCTGCAATTAAAAATCTCGCCGACTGTGAACTGCACGCTGTTATCCGACTTCTGTGTGTAAAGAACATTAAGGCTGCTAAGATTAATCGCGAACTTCGGTCTGTTTATGGTGAAAATTTCATAAGTGCAGAATGATTAAAAGATGGTGCCGTATCTTTCGAGAAGAATGAACTAATGTCTATAATGACGACGGAGTGGAAGACCAACTGATGTGACGGACGAACTTGTGGGTAATGTCGAAGAAAAGATTCGTAAAATCGACGATTCACAATCATAGAACTGAGTACCTTTTCCACTCACATTTCGCGTACAGTTTGAACGAGATTGTTACTGAACATTTAGGTTACCACAAATCCTGTTCACGATGGGTGCCAAAACTTCTTAACGAAGAGCATAAAACAAAGAGAATGGGATTGGCACATTACGATGTTGAAGGTGAAGATTTCTTCAGGCGTATCGTAATAAGTGATGAGTTATGGTCGCTGTCTTTTCGGACAAGAAAGGCATCCTTCTTTTAGACTTTATGGAACGAGGTACTACAATAAACACTGGAAGACAGAGCTACAGCATGGCTTAATTCACAAGCGACAGAGTTCTATGAAGAGGACAATAAAAAGTTTGTTCATCGCAACGACAAATATCTCAATCTGAATGGCGGCTATGTAGAAAATAGCTGAGAATGGTAGCTTTAAGTAGTATATAAGAAATACCTCTTCAAGTATTGGTGGCTTTTTAAATAAACAAACGGATCTAACTTAACGAATCGCCCTTGTATTATTATATTTATGGGAACATACTTACGAAAGAACACGCACACGTGTACATATAACAAGTTCATACATACAAATAAATAACAAATAATAGGTATTTATTGAAAACTATAACAAATGTTTAAAATGTTGTCCTTCAAGATCAATGTACTTTAAAATCCTCCGTTCAAAATTTAAGCCATTTTAAAACTGAGAAGCAATTTATTTAAACCAGAATCGACGCACGATTATTTTATGCACTAACTGATATTTGTGATTGACATTATCAAATGTCATTTGGATTTACGTTTACGGAACAACAAACACATATTAATATATTTGCGTCTTATTCTATCAAAATTTGAAAGTAACCTAGATTGACTTTTCAAATGAACACACGTTATATGTATACATACAGTAGCACGAGTTTGCATATATACACATACACTCACATGTATGTATTTATATATATATATATATATATATATATATATATATATATATATATATATATATATATATCCCATATGAAATATTAGTAATATTTTTGCAGCAAAAAATTTGTGCGCCGAACGTTCCCTGACTCCTCCTTTGACTAAGACAATTGTGAGAGCCGTGTATCAACTTCGGGATACAGGATCAGTGATTACACGTTTCGAAGGTCAAGACTTCCAAACATCACGCAGCGCGAAACAAGCAGAAGAGAATATTTATTAAATAAAGTGGAAACGGATCCCTGCGTAACTAGGTAAGACATCACTAGCTTGGGAAATAAATGTGTCTCAAACTACAGTTCATCAAATTTTCAAAACTTATTTACTTCATCCGTATCACATCCAACGCGTGCAAAGGTTAGCAAAATTATATTTTCCTCACCTAGTTGTCTTCTGTGACTAGTTTAAATAAAGAGAAGTCCATCAACTGGATCTTGCATCAGTAATTCTATTTACCGACAAATCTACGTTTACCAAAGATGGTATTTTGAATTAACATAATATTCAACGCTGGGCGTACGAAAACCCCAACGATATGCACCAAGGCTCCTCGTAGGCTTACTAGACGATCAATTACTTGAACCATATATAGTCCCAGACCAATTAAATGCAGAATCCTATTTACAGTTTCTCCAACATTCATTACCCGAGTATTTGGATGACATATCATCGGCGATACGTCGATAATTATAATTTATCCACGACGGAGTACCTGCGCATAGTAGTAGAGTTAACGAATTTTTAAGTCGAATTTTCCTACAATGGATTGAACGTAGAAGTCACATCTTGTGGCCAGTTCGTATGCCCGATCTAAATCCCTTAGACTTTTTTCTGTGGAGATACATGAAAAGCTCGCATTGACATTGAAAATGCCGCAGATCTGCGAGATCGCATTTTTGTTGCAGCTCAACGCATTCGCGAGGATATACTTATATAATAACCTTCCTTGCCGAATTGATGTTTGCTCTAATGCATGCATCAATTCGTAGTGGGCATTTCAAACACTTTTTGTAAATTATTTGGTACTGTTTCGCCTATATCAGTATTTGTCAGTACTACCAAAAATTAAAAAAAAAGAATATGAATAGTTGCATACAAATAATTAATAACCAGGTATTTGAAATTAATATAGTGAGACACATCTCAGTACACGCTACATGAAGCTAACAAATGGCGATTTTTGTTTTATTATTAACATAATAATTTTATTTTAAAATAAATCTACCGTTAAAAAAATAGTTCTATTTAACTATAATTTAATTACAAATGCATACAAAAAGACTAATAACAACAAAAAAAAAACATCGCAATAAAAAGACCATATGTACGGCCGACTATATTGAATTAATTCTTTGAAAAACAACTTCACTATTCATAGTGTCTAACAATACGAAATTTTAACAATTTTGTTTTGTAAATACACAAACTTGAATTATCACCTGTATGTTCATAAATATAGGATAAATAAAGATATGGACCGACTTTAACTCATTTTCACTCCAAAAATTTGAAAACTTGAATTACAAATAAAATTTATTTATTGATTTTCAGTTGGACATTTATAGATATTCTTCGGATTTGCACGACTTAGACCTGTAAAAATAGTGTAATAAAAATTGTTCGTTTAATTCTACACTAATTTTTCTGATTAATTACAAGTGTATGCAGACCCTTGCAACTAACTGTATAACGTAATATTAAATCCGAAATAATTATAATTATTAAATAATTTTTCTAAAATTTACAATGAACATTATAACTTGATTTCTAAAAGATATTAAAATTTTAAATATCAATAATGCTGCCTGTATATTATTCGAGGAATAGTTCATACATAAATAATTGTATATCAAAGTTACATTGCAGAAATATTTGTTTTCACAATAGCATTGAAAGTCAAAAAAATCTGTTAGTAAATAAATGAAATACAGAAACCCAGACATTAATCGAAAATAGATGAGAGTCCGACTCGAAACAGTGAGCATGTCATTGTTTATTTTCACCAGTTGCTCACTGCCACAAAGAACTGAACTTATTAAATCCCTGCGAATCCGGGTCGACAGAAAACAAGGCAGCTTTAATTGAATCTAAATCCGTCAAACAAGAGAATATTACTTTTAATATGTTTTTTATATCGAAGCTAGTGAAAATAAAAGAAAATACATCAACGGATCTAGCAATATTAGTTGAATATTCCGTAGATTTGCAAACTGGATTTATTTAGAAATATAGTCTTCTTCCGTGTTTTTACATGTAGTGATTTTAATAATTTACGTTTCGCTGTTCGCTGTATCAGCTTCTTCATATCCTGATATTAGGGATATTCTCCATGAAAATAAAAAAATATCAGTTTAATAGATATCGCGAGCTCACCTGAACCTTGAGTAAAGAAAAATCTTAATACATAGAAATTGGCGTACTTTTTTTAATTTTCCACGTGGATGTATACAAAATGAATACTCTAAATTAAAATCCGTTTACAGTTTTCCTCTATCGGGCTTGGTTTTCAAACAAAATCAAATAAAATATAGTAATGTATTTGTGTTTTAAATGAAATATTACAAATAAAACTAATACAAAACTATTTCTTCAGGTTTAATTAACTAAAATTTTAATGAATATATTGAAAAAAGATAACTATGTGTGAATAAATATACAAATTCTACATTTTTTCATTCATGGAAAACGAAAACTTTTTTTCGAAACTCTCATATATCGTCCACTAGTGTCTCTTTTCAAATACCAACAGTAGTCAGCCATCATAAACACATCCCAATGGCATTAGTAGCGGGTTTCCATTGTTTTAATAACTTTGTGAAACTGCTTTGTTCTTCACTCGTTGTACCAAGATTTTCAGGAAAGTAATAAATATGGCTGTAGAGAAAATACATTTTAACATTCATTCTACACACTGGATTTCTAAGATGTTGTAAATAGGGCTGGGCGATACCGAAGTTTTCGGTATCGGGTAGCTACCAATCGAGGTATCGATACTTAGCGATGTATTGGGTCCGTGCACGGTATCGATTCTGAGATTCTGAGTAATCGGTAAAGTATCGATAGGTATCGATGCTTTTGAATCTATACTTTGGAACTGATGTCTTGAATCGATGCTTTGGAATCGATACTTTGATTGGATACCTGGGAATCAGTATTCATAATGTTACACTTCGCGTATATTAAATAAATTAGTTTAATTAAAAACATCGCTTTTTCTTTTGTATGCGCAATGTTTTTCAGACACTCTGTATACAACCTTCTCGTCGCATTCCTAAAGAGAAAGTTCGGTTGAAACAAGCACCGGTTAACCGTAATTCTAGGAAAAGTCACCTACCCTCTAAGTTTACAAGCGAAAATGTACATTTTTTTAGAAGCCTAATGAGTTAGCGTGTTTTTTTATTTATTATGAGATTACTCGCCTTCTAATTAATATTCAGTTATAAGCGAGGTACGATTCTTTAGGATAATTTAACCACATTCTTCAATCAAAATCTCATACGTCTAACTTATAGCTGAAGCGAGATAATTAATAATTTGTCTAGAGTTATTTCTTTCTTTTTGCCGCCATTTTCAATAACTCAATAGTTAGTCGTTATCAACCTAGATTTCAAACGACACCTGTAGTTTAAAGTACATAGGGTTATTCTAAGTCATCTAAACCCATTTCTCAGGTAAACCTACGTCTACCTGCCTTTAGTATAATTGTAGCTTACCTGGCCAGTCTAACTTCGTTATACACACCTCGAATTACCTGCTGTGAGATATCGTTCTAACCCGCTTTTTATGACGAATCTCGCGAATATATTTATTATCATCGATACCGCGACTCCGCGAGCGTATCGCCGATTTTATTAATTCTGACTCTGTCTGCAGCCTCCCATTGATTCACAGTTTCCGTAGAGATTCACACCCCGCACGATCATATATAAACGCCGGTTTCTGCGGATACGCTCTCGATCTTTTCAGTTTCTTCGACCTTACGTGTTCATCCAACACTCGACGCTCTCGTGCCCTCCACGAGATGCCAGCAACAGCAATTACAAGTTAAGTACCCTTTACTTACTTTAATTATTTTCTTTTATCTTTCGTTATTTATCAATCATTAAATAACTCAGACAGAGGTGAGCTTTCACTAGAATTTAACGTGTTTGTGTAGATTAACTTTAACCGGAAGTTAAATCTGCACGTGGCGTATTATAATTGCTATTTGTTTTTATATTTATAGTGTAGTGTTTGATATCGTTTGTTAATATTAAATAAAGCGCTTTAAGGACACCTCTGCTCCTTTATTATTCATCTATTTTAAACTAATCTTATTATACCTGTATTATACAATTTTAACAACGACGCCTTGTGTTTCGTGTATCGATCACCGTTTACCAAATACATATATGTTATCATTTATTGAAGCGCTAAACCTAGCCGGGATTTCAACATACAAGTGCGGCAATAATAACTTGTTTTCTAGATATCGATTGTTTGATACCTTCGTTATCTGAGGTATCGGGGAATCGATACCAGTTATGGTCTCGAGTATTGGACGATGTATCGATACTTCGCGCAGCCCTAGTTGTACCATTTCCTCCACGATATCCTTAAGTTCTCCGACTTCTTGCCTCAAGAAAAAAACGCAAATTTTTTTTTTAAACTTGTAATATTAAAACTGTTAATTTCTATAACAGCAATTTCTGAGAAAAATGTAAGTCGATTAAACAAAACTAGGGCTGGTTTGAGAGCTTCCATCAGGTAAGGAATCAAAAAATATAAACAATTTTCATTCAGCAAAAATTGTGTTGATCTCGCATAAGTGTGAAGTAAGGAATCAAAAAATATAAACAGTTTTCATTGAGCAAAAATTGTGTTGATCTCGCATAAGTGTGAATATCTCTGTTACTGTACAACATTTACCACCATTTTTTTTTCATTTGTCATTATCTTGTGTTCTCTATTTTATCTTAGAAATAAAATTCCAATTTTTTTGTCAGCCTGCATAAATGAAAATGACATTGTTTTATATTCAAAATGGTTAATAATTTGTGTTTGCTATCATAGATAACTTATAAGAAAGTAAGCATCGTATTTTAGCGTAGCGTTCCACGACGTTTTCTGTAATACCTTTATTAGGAAAAGTAGTGTCTTTCAAGGTCCTTTAGGTGTTTCAATATTATTTTTCTTTCAAAAACCTCTAGTATACGTATTCTTAAAAAAAAAAAATTTAGTAAGTCGATTTAAAAGAGAAAAGTAGATAAGATTCATAGATACTAGATAAGGTTATTATTCATTTTTTAAACTAACAGATATCATTGAATAACATTACCGTATTGATCAACACTTCCGGCAAGTAATAAAATATAAATCATAGATACAAAGGTATTTTTAATAATATAAAATATTATTAAAAATCTGGTGTAAAGAACACAAATACAGGTTCACTATTAATATTTTTGTGAACGTGTCCGAACATGTTCTTTACACCAGATTTTTTAATAATATTTTGTGAATATGTCTGAAGATATCCTTTCTCCAGCAGGGGCGATGAGCCTGTAGAAAGGCGAAATACGTATCTACGTCTCTGGGGAGGGATATGTTCGGACACGTTCACAAAAATATTAATAGTGAACCTGTATTTGTGTTCTTTACACCTGATTTTTAATAATATTTTATATTATTAAAAATACCTTTATATTATACAAAACTGGTGGGGTTTACCTACTCATGTATGTTTTAATTATTCTGATAAATCATAGATGTTTTACTATTCCGTTTCACACAGAGACGGAAGACAAATCTCATATATTTGCATTTCTGTTTAACACAATTACTAAAGACATCGTATAGTTACATTAAGTCGTCAATTTATTCGTAATCTTTGATGAATTTAACCTTAATAATTCGTGTATTTTAATTAATTTATATTTGTAAAGTTTTAATTTTATGTGTACGCCATTGCTTTGTTGATAAATATATCTGCGAATTAATTGCCATATCACCACCAACTTTATCACTAAAACCAATGCTGCCAACTATTTCAGTTTTGTTTTACTCTCATCACAGAGCTAGTATGTAAAAAGAAATGTTTCTAAATTTCAAATTTAAATACACCTTTGGATACACCTTAAATAGTTTTCTGTTAAAGTAAAATTGAATAAAGACGTTTGCGTGTTTTTCAAAAGAAAAAGTTCTTTAACAGTCTCCTATCTTAAGCTTCAAGGCAGGCTAGCGTATAGCGTAGAGGTTAGTTTAAAGTTTTGAATTCCAGACCTGGTTCGAATCTCACGCGAGTACATTTCGCAATAAAACAAAATTGGAAGACATATATGTCAGACATGAGTTTGGCAAGAACTAACCCTTCTCGGGGCTGCCCTGCAGACGACAGTAGATTAACTGCCGAAACGTCGGATTATTCAAATTTTACAAACGATGAAAACAACCCAAACAACAATACATAGAGAACAGAAGTCCATTTATGTTCATTACAATCGTCTCGGGTTATTATGAACAGTGAAAATATGTTCGATTTTACTTGCTAACTCAAGCTTTAGAATATATTTAATAAAACTGAAACGAGAATTTAGGTTTATATTTTAAACGAAAAAGCTTTAAATACACAAAAATCTCTCGTCAAATTGAAATTTAATTTTAGCGTTTAAAGCACAAAAGAATAAACATTTTACTGCAAGGCCCTTTACCGGATTACTACTGTATGTGTTTGAATAATAGCTAGCAGCCTTACTCAAAACCGTCATTTATTTCAATGATGGCACACGTGTACATGACATTAGTTTCCCATTACCTAATGTATCTTCGAGCGTCAGCTATCTACATGTATCTATATTTTATATCTAAATTTTTTAAACAGTACTGCGCTGTTTGTCTGAAGAGGAATTACGCTTTATTAATGGCATGTGTTGACCACTCACTACTCAATGTACTGTATAATTTGAACGAACGCCCGAAGTAAAATATCATAAACACAGAAAATACATTGTAGACGCAGTATGTGACTTAATAAATTTCGAAATTCAATTATAACTACGTAGTTTGTGAATACTGAAAGTTAGCCAAGAAATTTCTAAAAGTTTTTAGTTTACCTTTGTAAGTTAGCTAATAAGCTGCTTCAGTATATTCAACGAAATGTCTAAATGTTTAGAAGTATATAATTAATTAATATATATAATTTTTAGTCTAAATATTAGGTTCGTCAGAATGTTGTATGCTTTACTTTCTAGAAAACAACTATTAAGTACCGATCGTTAAAATATTTCTTAAAACATTCACATTGAGGGATACAATTAAATATATCTATACTAACAACAAATAGCAAATTCATAAAGCAGTCATTAGTGCATGCTGTGTTTGCAAACCTAAAAGATGGCTACTGATAAAATTTATTTCAGGGATAGGCTAGTATTTTTAGAGTATTCTCAAAAATCCGGAATACGTTGCTCCGCCATATTAGTTGGTGCATTATATCGTCTGGCATGCTCTCAGTCTGGTGTTCTGTCAGTTAATAAAACCTGCACGAATGTTGACATTTAAGCCTTTTTTCACAACTGTTTTCGTACGTACTTCGAGAAGTTCACCCTATCGAACTGGTATCTCCAGAGAGTTTCTCGAAATGTCACTTGGTGAAAACGCTCTCTGCATCAAAGTCAAAGTGCATTTATTAAATTGACGACAGCTCGTTCTGTCAGTTCGCGACGACAAAACATATTTAGCGCTCACTACAAGCGATTGATTTTAACTCAAGCAAAAAAAAATGTGTTTAGTTATACTTTTACCTTACAGAAATCAACAACAATTTACCAAATTTTCATCGCAATTGGATGAACGGTATAAGAGCGTATATGGAGCGAACAGACACAATTAATTTTTATACAGGGTGGGGAAAAAGTACTGTATATCGCTTGCAACTTTTGAATGAGCAATTTAATTAAAAAATTTCTTATAAAAAAGATGGTTCATATAATATTTGGCATCACTTGGTAGCATTCGTTTTTTTTTGTTCACTATTTTAATGCAAGGCCAACTAATTTTTTTTTTCTTAAATAGTGTCAGGTATTTTTTTTACATATTTAAAACATATTTTTTTCGTTAATATATATGCGCGTATATACAGGCTGATTCATTTTCGGCCCTCACAATGGGGATCTGCCTTATTATTGGAGATAGAGTATAGGTTTAAATTTGGCAAAGTCGTTAAATTTTGTGTTTGTTATAAATCCTTAAAGAAAATAGACCTGTGACAAATGACCTTCGTTATTTTAAAAAAAAACGCGAAAACCCCATTTTCTTCTTTTACCTGTAGCACCGACATTTGGCCTTGTAGAGAAAATATAAAAACACATCCTTGTGGCCATTTCTAAACCTCTATCCAGTGCTGTACGCCATATTTGATTTATACATCTTCAGAAATAGTTTTGTTTTCTGATTTCAACCATGTACCACATGCTGACTATAGTTTTTGACATTAGGTTTTATTTGAAAGAATAAATTATAAGATTAAATAAGGAAGCCTTTGGAATTTAAATCTGTCAAACATTTCATTTATTGTTCATTAATAATACAAAAATGACATACACTAACGAAGAGAAACGAGATATGATAAGTATTTTTTATTCTTCGAAACGAAATTCAACAGTAGCGAGTACAAGATAACAAAAACATTAATAAAAATACATAGAAAAGTAAACAATTACAGTAAATGTTCAATTATCTGGCCATCTTCGGTAATGCACAATTGGGCACGCCTTCTGGCATTTTGTACTGTCCTTTGTATAGTTCTTCTAGGAACTGCATCGAAGGCATCCTGAAGTCTGTCTCGTTATTCTTTCTTTTCAATGTTTTGTGGCGCATCTACTTTATAAATATTATTTTTAACATATCCCCATAAAAAAAAATCTAGCGGACTTAAATCAGGCGATCTCGCAGGCCATTCAACAACTCCCCTATTTCCAATCCAACTGTTTGCAAACTCTTGATTTAAGAAATTTCTAACAACAGCTGCATTGTGTGCTGGTGCGCCATCTTGTTGCCACCATAAATATTGTAATTGATTTAATGGGATATTGTCGTCAAGATAGTCAGATACGTATGTACGTAAAATGTTTAAATATCTTTCTCCATTTAAATGTTCTTCATACATAACTGGTCCTAAGAGACGATTTGCCAAAATACCCATACAAACGTGTATTCCAAAACGATGTTGTGGTCTTCTAGCCTTGTTTTGTCGGGGATTTTGTACTGCCCATTTGTTGTGCTCCGTATTTCTGTTGAACATTACAATTACAGTATTCTAGCCTTCTCAAATTATCTCCAGGCAGTAAAGAGTGACTAACATGGATCCTGTATGGTTTAAACCTACTTTTATGTAAAGTTCTCCAAACTTTGGACTGGCACAAATTTAATTCTGACGCTACTTCGCGTGTAGAAATTGATGGATTATTATTTATCTATAAAAATACAAGATTAACATGAAATTTGAAAACACGCTTTTAATTTACCATTTGTAAAATATCTTGTCAATTTTCATTTAAATTCCTGTTGTCTTGACCATTACGCGGCTTAGTAAACGATCCATTCTCGACCAAATTTCTGTCGAGATCTAGAAAAATGGTACGATGAGGCTGTTGTCGTTCTGGATATAATTGTAGATATCTTGTACTCGCTACTGTTGAATTTCGGTTCGAAGAAAAAAAAATACTTATCATATCTCGTTTCTCTTCGTTAGTGTATGACATTTTTGTATTATTAATGAACAATAAATGAAATGTTTGACAGATTGAAATTCCAAAGGCTACCTTATTTAATCTTATAATTTATTCTTTCAAATAAAACCTAATGTCAAAAACTTTAGTCAGCATGTGGTACATGGTTGAAATCAGAAAAAAAAACTCTTTCTGAAGATATCTAAATCCAATATGGCGCCTATAAGAAATTAGATAGTTGATGATGGCCAGAAAGAAACGAAACGTCGTATAAAAATTTAGAGTACACCACTGGATAGAGGTTTAGAAATGGCCAAAAGGATGTGTTTTTATTTTTTCTCTACAAGGCCAAATGTCAGTGCTACAGGTAAAAGAAGAAAATGGGGTTTTCGCGTTTTCTTTTTTAAATAACGAAGGTCATTTGTCACAGGTCTATTTTCTTTACGGATTTATAACAAACACAAAATTTAACAACTTTGCCAAATTTAAACCTATACTCTATCTCCAATAATAAGCGAGATCCCATGGTGAGGGCAGAAAATGAATCAGCCTGTATATGCAATTTATACGGGGTCGTATAAGAAAATTTTCAAGAAAATATTTTCCTCCACTTGCATGAGAACAATAGGACTGAAAATGTAAGGCAGTCCATACAGAGGATAGGTGCTGAGAATGTGTATAGAGCAAATGAAAACATATTCGAGCATCGTACGAATTAAAACTAATTTATTATTAATAAATCAAAAATAATAATTTTATATTATTATAATGTAGCTTCGTTAGATATACTCAATATTGAATAGTATTAAAATAATTCCAATAGAAGTGGAATATAGTTGAAAATACTGTAAATAAGTATTACGATATTGGTACAATTGTGAAGGTAATTTTACAGGAAATTTGCTGACAATAACTAAAAATATAGGTTCTATTTAAAAAATCAAGAGAGAAGCGTTTGAATTTCGATAAATGTGACACGACCTATTTAACACCCTGTATATATTTTTACATTACACTATCTTGAAATATATAAAGTGTTAGACCCCAAGTTGACATCCAAAGAATAATTCGATTCGCAGTACCCATCTTTAGCCTACGTCTTAAAACGTCAAACGCAGCAACTGTAAAATTTTCGGCAAATATTCCAAAATAACCAAAACTAGTTGTCGGAAGTGCACATAAACATATATCACTGCTAAGGCAATTTAGGCGGCTATCGAAATAATTGCTAGAAAATATAGCAATCCATTTAAACTGCAAAATATGAAAATTTGTGCGGGAATTTGTAACACCCTGTATATTCGTAAATAATTTTACTATATCCGCTGTGATATACTGTATACGTACGGAAAATTCACATTCCTATCTTTGTTAGTTTTCACTCCAAACTCAGTCAACACACTAATGACGCACCCGATATATTAGATATTACCAACATAGATAGTCGAACATTTCTTCTGTGATTTCAAACTGGAACCCTGTCCCTAACACTATTTCTGGACGTACTCAACGTCGAGTGGAAACCGGGAAGAACTAAAGACCGTAGAATTCTACAAGTCAGATTGTTTGCGAAGTCTAGGAAACATGAATTTACTTTGCATTGTGAACCTCGTTTCGCTCGGACTTTATAATGAAAATGATGTTTCCTTTTGAACCAAGATATATCAAAGGAAAAGAAGAGGAGGATTTAGAATTCCATTATTAAAAGTACCACAATATGTAACAATGAAGTATGGCATATAAAAGCTGTAATAAAATAAAAACTGCTAGTTTGGAAAAGAGCCGCTGATAGATCAAGAAGAGAAAAACTAACAAATGGAGGAATTATAAAAGCAAGAACAAAACAAATAATATAGTACAACCAGTACAATGCATAGCAGATGACCATATAGAAAGAAGGAAAAAACTTATAGCGAGTGGAAATCAACAATTAAAAATCCACTGATATCACCCAGCTACCTCTGTGAAAAGGCATCTAGACTGGTATCGGGACTCAATATTAGACCGATAACCTAGTGGTAACGCACTGGCATATTATGTCGGGGGTCCCGGTAATGGATCCGGAGCCCGAGAAGGTTTCCGTTATTTTCTTTCTCGTTCGAGACGAATCGCGACAGTTAAACATCTTAAGTCGTTCCACGGACGCGGACGTAATAATAACTCATCTCGTACCAATGCTCCCTTGTAATTGTCGTTACGCTACTAGGAGATACTAAGGTAATAATTATTATTATTATGCCTGAGATCTGCAGAAATTTCATGTCATTATGCTTGTTAGTGAAAAAACATTTTCTGTGAAGGAAAAAAGTGTTTTCTACGATTTTCATGCCTGATTTTTTTTAGCAAAAAGCTGGAATTAAAAATTTTATTTGCGGAATAAAAATGAAATTTTCGATGCAAATACGTTGAAAATGTTAGAAAAAGAATAGAAGTGCATGTCAATAGCAAGAGTGTTTGTTTTTGGAGGTCTCAGAGAAAATACTGTGACTTTATTTTGGTTGATTCAAACAATTTTCAGAGGTTATTTAGGCATCAGATGCGTCTTATCTCAATTGTTTCCAAAATCGCTCAATTCTACCGAAAAAGAAAGACGAGTGAATTATTATTTTTACTCTTTACTTAGCTTATGGATTATAGCTTAATTTAGTTTTTGACACTGTACTTTTATTACTGTATTGTTCTCTTAGTGGATAGATTTGTTGGACAATAAAGACAATTATTATTGTTATTATTTTTATTATTATCTACGCTTATGACCTCGAAACAGCCTATCAATCCAGTGAATACCCTTCCAAAGGTGTACCAAGACAGAAAAAACCTGTCGAAGCCGTTCAAAAATCGAAGTCATGTCAACAGTTTTCTTTGATTACCGTGGTGTAATGCACTAAGAATATATTTCAACTGCCCAAACTATTAAACAAGAAGATTACTTGCGTGTTATGCGTCGTTTGTGCGATGCCCTATGTCCTAAAACAACGTCAATTATGGAAAGATAACTCTTGGTCTTATAATCGCTATAATGCGCCATGTCACACTACATCGTTTGTGGCTATTTAAGACCAAGAATTCAACACACATTCCCATATCAACCATATTCTCTGGAGTCAGCACCATGCGACTCTTTTCAATTTTCATGACAGAAAGAAGCGTCCCGTGGGTACCGTTTTAAATCGATTGAAAAGATAAAACTATATTCGAAATGTTATGTGATAACTAGGGACCGGACACGACAGGCCCATGACTCATCGCCTACGGGCATAGTATTGAAAATTTGTATTTTTAAAGACTTTTTAATTTTATATATGTACATAACTGGAAAATAAACGGCTGGTGTTATATAAAATACGATATACTTTTTTTTTGTTCAGTTTGTAGTTCAAGTTGAATGAAGGAGTATTAATATTATCTAGCAATACTTTCTCAAGATTCTCTTCTGTAAAATTTGTTCTCTTTGAATGAAATACATCCACGTAGTTAGAAAAAGTTCCTTCTACATCGCAACTGGTTATAGGTGGATACTGGAAATATTCTTTTATTTCAGCGTATTTAGCAGTTAGATTTTGAGGCATTGTCCCCATACACAATTGCCGCAATGTTATTAAATCTAAATTTCTATTAAAAACTGCGTCAAACTTTTGCCGAAGGTCACATCCGAAGTCACTTGGAATACTTTTCAAATTATTAATAGCCACATCTAATGTGGTTAATCCATCATTTAATTTGACATTTTGATTTTGAAAATAAGTGATTAGTTTTGGCAAATTTCCGAAGTTCCTGAAGAAAGCACAACTGATTTTTTAAATTTTGAATATGTATTAGTTCCTTGCACTCAGAAATACTTCGATCATCGTCAGTTAAATATGTAACAAAATTTTGTAAACTATCGAAATTCTCTCATAAAAACTAGTAGCTTTCAACCATGATCCCCATCTAGTTATTACTGGAGAGGGAGGCAGTGACGAAGATAGAAGTTTTTCCCTCTAAAGAGCTACTCTCAATGGTGCTTTTCTGAAAACTTTTTTAAAAGCGGATACAAGTCTATCAACTTCCGGAAAGGTGTCTCTGATATATTAATAGATTCTATGGAGAGTTTATGCTACACAAGTAATATGCAGCATATTAGGATATGTTTCCTTTAATAGTCTACCCGTTTTTAACAGCAGCACTGTCACTGACAAATAAAAGTATTTCTTCTTTGTCGTCCGAATGAAGCATTTGGTGCATACTCTTGTACAGCTCGACCAAATCATCGTGATAGTTGCGCGGTAGCAAAACGTATAGAGCTGCTCGCATCGTATTGGCGCGCTGCTAATTGCCGGTCTGATATTGGTTGCTCACTAATGTATATAAGTACGTATATAAGTACGTGTACTCCACCCACTCTAATACAATATGCGCAGACCGGCCCATCGCTATCACGAGGTTTTGGTCGAACTGTAGATGGTTTTAGTTACTGTTTCCGCGTCAACTGTATTTATAACTTTTGTTGCTATTACATATGCGTTATATGGAATAGTTGGATGTAGTACCAACTACAACATTTACCACACAGCGTCCTAATATATCGACAGTTTCGTTGGCACTTATCCATAGGTACTGATTTGTAAGATGGCTTCTAATGAGTTCTACTCATTTCGTGTAGCACATTAGAAACATAATATATTTGCGTAAGGTGGATTCATCAGGAACATTTCAACCAGCATATTTTTGGAGAAATGTTTTGAAGGTGGGATTGTTAAGTTTATTTAGTGGAATATTTGCCGCCATTAAAATTTCACAGAGTTCTTCGTTAAAATTGTCAGATTCCAACGGATTTAAATTCTGTGTATGTGTTTGCGGTGCTAAGTGACGTTTTGCGTGCGATTTTTTGGAATTTTTTAACGATATCTTACAAACTTTGCAATAACAATTAACATACAATCAGTATGACTGTTAATCCAACACACCATTGCTTCCCGATGCCATTCTCGACGTTGTTCCATATCATATCTGAAAAGTAACTTAAACAATGTTCTAGATTTAAATAAATGAAAATTAAAAATGTATGTGTAAGTTATTGAAACTTAACGCAATGCACTGGATACCTACTTCAAAATAATTGGGGGAAGTAGATTTGGTGAAACGTTATTAAACTGGATCTATTACAAAAATTACGAAGTATGTAATTAACAGTTAAAACAGTGAAAAAATGAAAATAACTCACCGTACTTTATTTATCTCAGGAAATATAAATTAATATATAAAATAAATTATAAAGACTCCTCACGCTTCTATCTACGCCCTTAACAAAGGAATTTAAGTGTAATATTGAAGTAATTGCGTCACAATTCAACGACAAAAAACCGATGTGCGGTAAACCGAATGAATAGTTCTATTCAATAACCGCGTGTTGTACTTAGTGATGTTATAGACTATTTATATGGCCCATCGTAATTCCAGCCTCTTGTGTCCGGTTCCTAGTGATAACACTGATAGCTATACCAGAAATCGACTCCTAGAACTGCTATGAAATTGAATGAAACGTTGGAATAATAATATTGTTTCGAAAAGTAACTACTTTGAAGAAGGTTAAATCAATATATAAGAAGAATAAACATTTTGTATTTTGTTTAACCAAATCCTATACTCATTAGAAATTATTTAGAAAATACAAGACTTCTAAACAGATCTAATAGTTTATTGTTTTTAGATTTCATTAGACACTTCACTCTATATTTTCTAAGAAAGTAATAACTTGTTTGAAAGCAAAAGTTACATAAATATATATGAACAAAAGGAAATATATTGCTTCTTAATTAACCAATTGTATTCTAAAAATTTTCAAGATTCTTCTCGTTAACTTCGAGCTAAAACAAAATCAAAGTAAATTATCTCACATCCACAACAGAAATCCATTAATTTCCTGGCGTCACCGAAAAACAATGAGAGAACTTTTTGTATTTTCTGGCGGTGGACTTATTTAGAGTTTCGAGTATCCGCCCATGCGTTTAAATAAGAGTTACTGTGCAGCAAACATCCGCAAACGACTCGAAATTGCAATAAGATTAAAGCGGCCTACCACAGATAGACCACTGATGTATGCGACTTCATTTTACATTTTCCCGCACTCAACATTTCCTAAGGCGGCTTTTATTGGATTCCAACGAAGCAGCAGGGAACTGTATAAAGGCGAACCGTTAAATTGCGCATTTTTTTAGCTTTTAATGGTCTCAATTTGTTGTCGCATAAAGTTCACGGAAAAGTACAAAGCTAA
Source organism: Melolontha melolontha (assembly GCA_935421215.2). Classification (NCBI taxonomy): domain Eukaryota; kingdom Metazoa; phylum Arthropoda; class Insecta; order Coleoptera; family Scarabaeidae; genus Melolontha; species Melolontha melolontha. The sequence continues at coordinate 74,387,639 of OW285243.1, read as the reverse complement.
CAGTAAAATTACAGTGCGAGTTCATACATTTTAAAAAATACTTTTATTTATAAACTAATTAAGATTAGCCTTATTGTTTTGACAATAATGTAAACTTAATACAGATTTGTAAAACTAATTAATTAGTGCCAGGACCGTAAAGCAAAAGCACATGCAAAGTTTCCATCGATCTTTTATATCAACTTAAACTTATCTAATTATATTTCTTAGATTATGACCTAACTAGATGTTAAATCTTAGCATTTATGTGTCACTCCTTTACCTCCCGTTCAAAATTTTAATGTTGTTTGGTACTCCTTTTACATTTACACCACACATAAATCTGTTGAGGATATATTCACTATCTTTTGTAACATTTTTTATTAGTAAATATTAGTAGATCTAGGATATAGAATTCGAACACAAGTAAGCGAAGTAATGTGAATGTAAACACGGCTGTCTACAATAACGATGCTAATTATTCGAAATTTTTATTCGAAAAAATTTCGTCCTAGGTGTCACTTGAAACCACGTCCATGGTCTGCCGGGCCATCACTCTAATCAACTAAGCTACAAGGACTTGCTTTCAAGTTAATTGGAAATGCATTATAAGGAACAGATAAGTCTGCGTAGCTCAGTTGGTTAGAGAGATGGTTCGGCAAGCCATGGACGTCGGTTCAAGGCCCACCTAGGACCGAATTTTTTTAAATAAAAATTTCGTATAACTAGAATCGTAATTGTAGATAGCAATGTTTACATACACATTACTTTTCGAAATAACATACTAATTTAAAATATTTAATATAAAACCGAAACTCCAATAATTTATCAAATGATATATTATCTAAACGCCTAAAAATAGATTGTTTATATATACATATATGCAGGCTGTTTGATCACTCGCTTTTCTAATTTGGAGGGTAGAAAGTAGGTGATTTGTTATTTTTTTATCGTAGACGAATGTGTTTACATAAAGCGAACATGAAACGCCTTTTAAACCAAATGTTTGTTTTCGCTAATCTGTTGGCGTGTAAATAGAAATAATTTTATGAATGACCAGTCTGATATTAAAAAGCAAACGAAGGGTATTTATTTACAACTTCGTATTTTTGTAAAGGTCACTGGACTTATGTGTTTGAACTTACTAAAAAGCGACTTCTTCTACTTTATCACTTACCCATCTCAACACAATGTGTACTGTCTAACATAAAAACGTTGACTTTTTCTCAAAAATCAACACAATTAAATTTTTTTGCCGGATAATGAAATGCTTGACGTACATATACATACTGTTTATATTACGTCAACTAATGAACAAACAGCCTATATATATATATATACATATATATATATATATATATATATATATATATATATATATTAAAATAATAGACATTTTCTTGGTTTAGCGACCTTTAATGAATTTCAGTTTTTTACTACGACGTTTCGACTTTTTTTTATATAATTATGTCTTTTTCAAGTGATTAGAACTAAGAATTAATACAACGAAAGGTAAGAAATATATTTACAATTTGTATGAGTGAATTAAAATTAAAATAATAATTAAAGTAAGTAAATATATATATATATATATATATATATATATATATATATATATATATATATATATACGTATATACTCAAATCTAGCAATAGCAAAGCATTGCCAGGTTCATCTAGTGTTATTATAAATATAGGAAATATACATGATTTTCATGTTAAGTCAAACTTTCTCAGTATAATAACAGTTTCATTTGGATATTCTTTGATTACAACGCTAGATCTGAAGAAGGTTTCAAATAGTAAACCGTAACGTTACAGAAAGCTAAATAATGTTTCTTTGAGTAACATTATAATATATTCATACTGAAGTAATTTATGTGTGTGAACCATCGTTATGAAAATTACTTGTACCTCCTCTAACTATTCATAATATGAGTACTTCGTATTAATTTTCACAATACCAACTTACACATTTATAGATTTGTATAAACAAAGGAAACCTACTGTGTTCGTCATATTTGTCCATGCACTTTCATATTTCATTTAATAAAACTAGATGAGACTGTTTATGTTTGCGTGTTTAGTATGAAACAAGTAGTTGCAACATACGCGAACTTTGTTTAAACTAACAACTTTAATTAAAGAGAATGTTAGCTTCGAAAAGGTTTCATTATTAAATATATCAACAGAAGCGTTGTTACCAAGTACAGCTGAAAAAATGAATTAAAACCTTTACGATATATTAAACAAAAAGATATTTAAAAAGCTAATAATCGGATAATTATCAGAAATTTTTTTAATGAGTATAACACCATATATAAGTTAAATTGCTTTCCTTTGGTACAATTTTCAGTATTTAAATATATTTCTGATAGAGACTTTAATGAAAAGATTGTATAAAATCATTTTAGCATTATTACTTAGATAATTTAAAAATATTCTTATGTTACTATAAAAACTTCCTATTAATTTTTATTTACTTATTTATACACATATACGTGTGTCCACGATTGGTGCAAATTTGTACAACAGAGAATGTTGATAGTTTTTTTGAAACTATTTTATGTTTTATTTTTTATTATACATATTTCTGACCATAAAGTAATTTTATAATAAACTGGTTAACTAAAGGAAACTCTTTATTATAAATATAATATTTTATGAATCTCGTCGATTACAATTTGCCAGAACACATGCTCAGTGAAATATCGAGAATTGGAAAAATATTCTATTTCTGATGGGACTAGAATTCAATTATGGAAGCCAGATGGGCGAAATTATCTCTATAGAAAAGTTGGGGAACGGTACAGCAGCTGAAATCTGATACAAACTGTTAGTTTCGGTGGTGGTGGCATAACGCTTTGGGGAGACATAAGTTGGGATGGACGCACCGAACATGTGGAAGCCAATGGAAGTATAAATAATGACTAGTATATCGAAAACATCCTCCAAGATCATGTTTCGCCATATGTGGGCTACATTGGATACAACAGATTCGTAATTATGCACGATAACGCTCGACACCGCACGCAGCTGGCATATTGACTAATTACTTTGATGCAGCTCAGATTCAAAGATTATATTGGCCACCGTATAGCCAGACCTCAATCCCATTGAACACGTGTGGGATCAGCTAAAACGCCGCTTACGGCAAAGAAATCATGTTCCAAATACAAAAGATGAATTTTGATTTGCAACACAATGTGAATGGAATGCAATTCCTCAAGAATATATTCAAACTCTAATTGGTAGCATGTTCAGAAAGATGCAAGCAGTAATTAGAGCTCGAGGTGGGAATACTTGTTATTAACAATGCTCTTAATTCAGTAATTGGTGAATATATTCGCTCTCTTAAGTTTCAACCCCCGTAACAAAAACGAGTGTCCGTCAACCAACGAATTACACAGTAAAGCACTGGACAGCGTTTCTTTGTATTTTTCCCACGTGTATGTTCGCGACACCTAACTTCAAAGTAAGTATATTTTGTATCGCTCGATACCTCTATATTGTTTTAATTACGTTTACATATTCATTAATTTCTTTCAGGCTGTAAATAAATGTCTCTTTATTACCTGTGTAACTCAGTCTGTCTTAAAGCTTTAATTCTTTCGTTTATTTATTAAATAAAACTTTAAGGGCAACACTGTTGTTTTTTTTTAATTTAATATATTACTTTGAGCTTATTACATGCCCTGGATCTTTAATATTAATCATACATTTCCTCTTATTATTAAGACACACGCCCCCATTATCGTTCTTTTAACTGTCTATAATCCCAAATGTTACAGATATTCCACTTTTTTATTATTTTTAGTCAATTTAAAATTTCACAGCTAATCTAAACGTTATTTTCAATAGCGTTAATTGCCTATATACAGTTTTAAAAATATAAAATAAAGTTATTGTAACCGTACATTTAACGAGATAAAAACAACATTCTTACATCTACTGACGAACTTTGCTTAAAAAAATATTATTTAAGTTTCCTACCGATTCAAAAAAAAATATAATACCATGATATTAAATATTATTTAGATGTTATGAAATTGGGTCATTTCCATTACGAAAAAGGAACTAATTTGCACCCGTTTTCCAATTCTAGACTTCCATTTTCACGACGAGTTCAATTAAAAACCAACCGGACGACCTCATAACATCATTTTGACTTTGCGCTCGCGAAAAATTCATTCGACATTTTCATTAACTTGCCGCCATAGCTTGTCGCATGAATTTGAACCCAATTATTAATGTAAAATGTTTACGTCAAGAGAATCTGGTGACGTGGAATTTCATTCGAATCTTCTGTCAAGTTTTCTATTCTAATATATACATATATACAGTCTAGCCATAAATACTGTCAGTATTTAAATGGGGTACAAAAAAAAGAATAATTTGTCGTCCAAAACTAACATAAAATATTCGAAAACCACAGAAATTAAGCTTTCAAATTATATATAACCTATTCGAAGTTTTCGTCGTCTGCGTCCACACAAAGTTGCAAACGGAAAAGCGTCAAACCCCTAGGATCACGGTGGAAGACAGCAAAATTCCTCTGCATTGTTTTCGATTCTGACCGTTAGAGCATACGTTGAGAAAAGGAGGAGCAAGTTTCTGTCAGCGAAAACTTCTTTATGACTCTACTCTCTTGTACTAGTCCGCTTAACTTGAGAAACAAGCTGCTTATTTATAAATTCTTTCTAACACCGGTTTTAACTTAGGGAGCATTTGTTTGGTGCACCGCGGCGGAAACACACATCAAGACCATGATAATACTTCAAAAAGCTATTTACGTTGATCGTTAACGCTCTATGGTTTGTCAGAAAGGGACAAATCCAAACAAATTTAATAGTTGCGTTTACAGGAGCATCCAAAAATATTAGGCGTCGACACGTGGACTAGAGTAGATAGCTCGGAGTGTTCAATGGTACAGCAGCTAGTTGAATCCCAGGTCCGAAAACCACCCAGAGGAGACCGGTATCCCAGTTCGACCATGCCGGAATGATGACCAAGGCAGGAACACACTTAACAACCGAATACAATGAGTGACACTCGGACGGAGCTTGAGAGAACTGGCAATCCGTACAAGCATGAAAGCCTCAAATATATATGGATATAACCTACACGAACTCAAACACAAACCAAAATGTTGATAATGGGGCTTAAAGGAAAATCTGTCAAGCTCTGAAAGAACAAATTCATAGCTTTTTACTCTAAATGATCTTCTCCTGCATCCACATAGAGTTGCAAACGACCACTCTTTCTAGCGATACTTTTGTCGTAGCTTAAAAAAAATTGTTTCAGAGACTCTAAAGTTGTATGACAGTTCTCGAAAGTATGACTTACAAGTCATAATTTCGGCAACATCTCATACTCAATAGTCTAAAGGGTTAAAGTCAGAACTACCAGATTGCCGATCGGAAGCTTCAATACACTCAAGAATGCTATTCTCCACTCATGTTTTGGTCATTCTCGCTTTGTGAGCGAGTGCCGAATCTTATTGAAACAGCCTCAACTTCCATTTAAACGAAGAACCTGGCAAAGGCTTCGCCACAGTTAACCACCACAGTTTCTCGGTACATTCGAGCCGATCCTAATTTCGCAAAAGTAAATAATAGGACAAATTTGTAGGAAACGATCCTACTAAATCAATACTGAAACAGATTGGTGACCACGCTGAAGAGGTGTAACGATATTCCAGGTTTCTATGGAACTTCGGAGATATACTCTATCGTTCTGTCGGTTAAATTTTTACAAATAATACCAATTTTCGCGTCTGAGAGACTCTTTTGCCATAAAGACTTAACAACTTCTTCGCTCTTTTGGTTCTTAGGATCTTCCTGGCTGGTTTTTGTTTGTATTTGGTTCTTGTGTTCATCAATAAATTTTCCTTAATAATTCGAGAGATTGTTCTATATGCGACATTCATTTCAAGGGACAAGATGGTTTAATTCCGCAGTGACTTTTGAAGGATGCTTGCACGAACAGCTACCACAGTATTTGAGGTACGCACAGAACGTGAATCAAAGCATCACCAACGTCTCGAAAAAGAGAAAGAGTACCATATAGGAAATGTTCGTTAATAGTAAAGGGCGAAAAGGGCGCTAAACTCATCTGCACACTATTTTCTTCTTCGGTATTCGGACATCTTCATAGTGTGTACTGAACGGTCTCAACGCCTTCCAAATTGACGTATTAAATATCCCCGGCGATACATTTATGCTGTTTTTAATATCTCCACCACATAATTTGCTGCAGTTATGCAACATTACCAATATTTATTGCTAGACTGTGTAAATTAAAACAGTACAAAAATATATTAATAATAATCAATATGAGGGAAATATAACGTATAAATAGTTGAACGATATTTGTAAAACATCTAATATTAATCTAATCTAATAATATATAGGAAACTTTATTATTTGTTAAGTTTGAAAATTTGTTCATTATTTATTTTTTGAATAGTAGCTTAAATAGTAAAAAATAATAAACAATAAAAGTTAAGGTAGAGCAATAAACAGACAATTTATTTGCAAGAACTACAAGAAAACAAAATACTATTATCGAGATAAAATAAAACAAATTTTAATGAATTTCACTACTTTTAATTCATAAAGTTACGATCGTTTCGCTAACATAGGAGCTTCGTCAGACATATAACTAACTTATAAAACTAACATTTCTTTACATAAATATACTGTAACAAACACATGTTTTGGTTAGTTGAAGGGATGGGTAGTCATTATTACTTAAATGGCTATGAACGAAAACAATACAAAAATATTGAACTATGGTTTATACAATGCAGTTCATAAAGTGATAAATATAGACGTATAGTTTTATCACTTTATGAACTGTATTAAATATAAAATAATATAAAATAAATATAAAATAAAACTACTGGATCTACAGAAGTATTTATTTTAACATTAATGTTTTTACAGTTTTCTGCTAAGTTAGACTTGCCATCTTGTTTTTTAAAAACAAATACTTGACAGGTGCCTACCTGTCAAATATTGTTCATTACAATCTACGCTTTCTTGTAGTCTTTTTCGAAAATGTTCCGTTGCTCGTCATAACATTTCCAGTGTAATACGTGCAACTTCTTGAATTTTTAGTTTTAGTTCTTCTAACGTTCGCGGTCGCTCAACGTGCATTTAGCTCTTGAGCCAACCCCAGAAAAATGTCGCATGTGGACAAATCCGGCGATCTAACCGGCCAAACAATGTCTCCATTTTTGGATATGATATGGGTTGGAAAGAGTTCCTTTAAAAGATCATTAGGCATACGAGCACTATGACTGGCAGCACTGTCTTGCTGGAACCACGTAATCTCTGGAAATCGAACCAGTTCATACCTAAAAAATGTTGTGACCAAGTTTATGTAACGAACTGCGTAACGGTTGTAGCCTTTCCTCGATCGTCTTAAAAAAACAATGGTCCAATAATGTCAGATGATGAAAAAACGCACCATACTGTCACCTTAGGACTATGCAAGGGCTTCTCATGTAACTGAAGTGGGTTTTCAGCGCTCCAATATCGGCTATTCCGTTTATTTGCCGTTAAGATTAAAATGGGCTTCATCTGACATAAACATATGATGGATTAAGTTTTCATCCCTATCCAAATGCTGCGACATCTTTTGACCAAAATTCATGCGATTAACCAAATCAACTTCTTTTAATTCTTGGACAACTTGAATTTTATATGGGTGAAAAATTAAGTTCTTATGTAAGATTCGACGCATCGACGGTTCACTGATATTCAATGCTAATTCATGTTTAATCGCAGAACGTTTTAGACTATGGCAGTTCGAACTCTAGCAACATTTTCGAATATTCTGGCACTTTTTCCTGCTCCCTTATGTTTAAACTTTCTTCAAACTAGTTTGTACTCACAAATTAATTGCGTGAATAGACGGAATCCGCCCATGACGCAAAATATTGTACTGATTGCGAAATAACCGTCTCACAGTTGTCTCGGAGTCACCATTTTTATTAAACGATTTAACACAGTAAGCACGATGAGCACCAGATCACCGTTCCATGTTTACTGAATGGAGTTAAATGACTGACAATTTATCATTTGTTTCAGCACCCTCACACAAACGTCAAATGAATAACAGAGTTTTAAAATTTTCCCACTTCACTGACGAACCCTGCATAAACCGTAGTTCAATATTTTTGTGAAAGTTTTCATTCATAGTCATTTAAGTAATAAAGACTATCCATCTCTTCAACTATCCAAGTGTTTGTTACAGTATATTTATTTAAAGAAATGTTAGGTTCATAAGTTAGTTATATGTCTGACGAAGCTCCCGCGTGGGTGAAACGATCGTAACTTTGTGTAGTAAAAAGTAGTGTAATTCATTAAAATTTCCTTTATTTTATTCTGATAATAGTTGTGATGGAATTTCATCAAGTAAAGGCTGAAACGATCCTATATAACAAAATACTATTTAATTAATTTTCTCTATTAATTTCTCCGCCATAATTCGTAATTTGGGTTACAATAATATTATACAATTAGTTACAAAATCGGATTTCAATTAACATGTACGGTAATACATCGTTTACCACCGGATCCCTCAGGTATTCTCACGCTCCTTATGCCATGATCTTACCGGAAGTTTTAGTAGAGCCTTTAGCGAAACTTCAAGTTTCGCAAGTTTCAACAAGTTTCAATGAGTCATTGAACATGTCTTGGGCGAAATAATCCTAAATTCTCGGGATAGTATTTACAAATGTATTCAATGTCGGTATATCGCCAGTCAAGCAAGGTACCGTTGCAATTTGTGTTAGTTTGTTTTTATGTTTTTATTTACAACAGTTACCTTTTCAGTGAAATTTGTATTCAACTAAGGAGCACCTGTGTTAACCAAGTTACGATAACATAATTTAAAAAGGAAAACTCTCTGCAGTTACTAATAAGACAATATTCTAAATTTTTAACGAATGCGTCCCTAGTAAAATCATTCATAAAAAAATATGAGCAGATTGATACATAAGCTATTCATCTTTATAAGAAAAGACAAAGCAATGAAACCAGTCTCATAATGGTAATTCTAGATATTAAAGTCTTGCGATCACCGTGCTCCTTAACTAGAGACACTAGATTGCAGGTATGATTAAAAGCATCTATTATTTGAGTAAAAAGATACATATTCTGGAACAAAATCTCCTTTTTAGGAATACATCGCGTAATGATCAAAATTAAAGATGAAGTCGGTAACACAGATAATTGAAAAATGACAGCTAACATGGCACGGACATATCTTGAGTATAGATAAGAATAGATTGGTAAAGTAAATATGAGAAGCAACGGCTCAGGAAAGAAGAAAAAGGAAAAAACTTACGAAATCTGGCTTGTAGGCTTCGGCGGTCGTCTATGATTACCTATGGGATTTTGAGCTAAACCGCATCTTTGACACTGGATTCCTTCTTGAAAGCTAGTTTCAAAGAAACCGGTGTCAAAGACTTTCCAAAGAAATTCCAGCCCGGAATCTCAGAACTGATCTGTGAAAACCTGACATGAAAATGACTAGGAAACTTCAAAAAAAGAGGGATGATGACAGAAATAGCAGAAACTCTAGCGCCAGATCGGAAGAAATTCAGAACATTTGTATATTGTAAACAAGGATGATCGCAAAAATCGTAGATTTAGTACAAAAGGGGACCTATAATGTGTGTTTTTTATAGAGGTATAGAACTTTGAAATGGAATAAAACAAAGATGAATTTTTTAAATTGACATGAAATTTACTTTATTCGAAAGATAATCTTCTGGCAGTATAATTTAAATATGACTTCTGGCATATGACCGCCACGGCTGGCTCGGACGTAGTCTAATCTGGAGGTCCAATTTTCGATGACTGTTTCCAACATTTGTGGCCGTATATCGGCAATAACGCGGCGAATGTTGTCCTCCAAGTGGTCAATCGTTTCGGGCTTAACGGCGTAGACTAGCGACTTCACATATCCCCACAGAAAATAGTCTAGCGGCGTTAAATCGCACGATCTTGGAGGCCAATTCACGGGTCCGAAACGTGAAACTATGCGGTTACCAAACGTTTCCTTCAATAAATCAATTGTGGCACGAGCTGTGTGACATGTTGCGCCGTCTTGTTGAAACCACAGCTCCTGCACATCATGGTTGTTCAAATGATGAACGAAAAACTAAGTAATCATGGCTCTATAGCGGTCACCATTGACTGTAACGTTCTGACGAGTCTTCCTTTACGCTACGCTCTACAGCAGCAATGACTTCTTCTGTACGCACTGTACGACGTCTCTGTGGATGCGTATTATCATTTATAGTAAACGTGGTGCGAAAACGTTCCATAGTTAATCGAATTAATTGCTCTGATGGACGATTATGTTGACCGTAAAATGGACGTCGTGCGCGATACGTATTTCGAACAGAACCATGATTTTCAAAATAAATTTGCACAATTTGGAAGCGTTGTTCAGGCGTCAGTCTATTCATGTTGAAATGCCAAACCAAACTAAACATAAATCACTTGACAGCTGACAAAATGGCCGTCAGTTAAAAAAGTGTTGCCGACTTAAAGTTATATACCTCTATAAAAAACACCCGTTAGTTTGCTTTGAAAGTTTCTGAAAAACAAAATGGAACTCATTCCTATAGATATAAAATAAATAAGTTGTCAAAGTTGACATTGACAAGTTGAATGGTTACAAATTGTGAATTTTTGAATTATTTGAAGTATTTATTTTGAAAGACAAAGAAATTTTCCGTGATATGATAGAAACACTTTAAGTGACAATTGTCTTTCATATAGCACTATTAAAAGCTGGATTGCAGAATTTAAGCATTCAATATTTCCTATGAACGCGTGTTTCCCATCATTCACCACCACTTGCCTATTAGAAAGCGCATTCGATTGATGACGTCGAAGAAAGTCTGCGGCCGTTTTAAAAAAGATTCTTCAAACCTTTTTGAATTGCCTGCTTATCATGGACAAAATGTCAGTCTATAACTATGATCCAGACATTAAGGAGAGAAATTATCAGAGAATGGAAGAATTCTGGTTCTTTCTTGACTCAACAAATTCTGTGTTCAAAACTCGGCTTCCAGGATTATTGCTTCAGTTTTTTTTTGTGACACAGAGAGAAGGTAAAAGTAGACGAAAGTAGAAATATTACAAGAGCCTATTATAATGAGTTATTAATTAAACTACTTAAGAAAATTGTAGAACAATGCTGGAAAAACTTGATAAAGTTGTGTTCATTTTGCAAGTCTACTCTCCTGTGCACAAATCTTTGATTGTACTAAAAAAATGGATGAAATTGGTTGACTACCTGCTTTATTGTCTGAATTATGCATTATCAAACTATTATTTATTCCTAAAACTCAAAAGATATTTGAAAGTTAACAGTTACGACAAATTATTAAATTAAAAAGTGTTTTTTTTTTTATAATAATAATAATCTATTGCTGAATATACAGGATGTAAACGAAATATGATGACATACTTTAGTATGTAATAAATGTAATAATATTAAGCATAAAATAATAATGTACGAAAACTCTATCTCGAATGAGATCAAAGAAACAAAAAAAAAATTAATAAATGCGCGTGCCTCGACCCGACTCTGGTAAATTTAATATTTCTTTATAACTGCAGCGCTAGCTCTACTGAAGCGTAATGGTGGGAGTTGTAGATGTGATGATGCATACTGTAAGTCAGATGTCAGTCTGTTATCAACTTCCGTAAAGTATGGCTTATCCAAATCACGAAGTGACAGATATCATCTTACTACACCGTAAAACAGGTAGAAATGCTAGAACTGCTAGAGGTATTTATAAAGAGTGGTTTCCGAACCGAAGATGTCCATGAAATGATTTGATTTTACAAACCGTGCACATATTGAGAGATCACAGTACATTACATCCAAGTTATCAAGGCTGTTACTGTGAAAGGCGATATTCGGCAATGTATTTTTAAAGCTGCGGCCCATATCTGTAAAGACTGAGCCGTGTTAAAGCATGTACATACTTCAAAAGTTTCCGGTCGGTTATAAGCTTGTATTTACGCAAATGACAGCCACATTGAAAATTTACACTTTTTAGGACAAAGAAATTGTCAAAAAAAGGGGCAAATAGTAATGTATTATTTCTCTGCTTGAATTTAATATTAAGACAAATAAATTACAAATTCCATATCACCCAAAACTGTTATACCGTTTAAAATTTTTAAAGACACTCATATTGTATTTTTTCGGTATATTACAAAGGTCAATCCGTCGAACTACTTATAAATAACAGAACAGCTGATGTATAAGAAAAATTATATCTAGGAAATGAATACATGTTTATAAAACTTTTCACACTAAGACGCATTACGTTGTTGAAAAGCGAAAGGAATTTTTTTGTGAACTAGAGTAAATAAATGTCATATAATCTATATTTATTTAGATTAAATGCAGGACCGTATTTGAAAAGTTTGTGTTCCTACATTTCCGCAAAAATTAAAGTTTTGATAGAATAACATTTTTTGCAGATTTGAATTGCTGTCTACGTATCTATTATATATTGGCGTACGTCGGGATATTTCATTTACACCCTGTATACATTCATAAGTCATAATAAAATATGAAGTATAAAATATAGACGAGCACAAGAATAAAAAATTATTATAAAAACACTTTTACTCAATTTATGGTTCAAAAAGTCATTTATCGAATACACTTATTAACAATACGTCTCTGGCTTTAGTTTTAAATTTTTCTAGGATCAGGCCTTTCATGTCATTGAGAATTCTGTTGTAAATTTTCAGAGCTAAATAATTTGTACCCAATTGGCTCTTCTGTAAAGATCACTATTTAAGGAGAACTTTGCAGTTGATTTATTTACATACTCAAGACAGGTAAGTGCGAGTACTTATATATAAAGAGATGTCAAAATAACTATTTTATGTTATTTAAAAATATTTTTACTTTAAAAATTAGAAAAGTAGGCAGTTCTAGCAGCTTCGCATGTTGCTATTTGTTTTATCCTTCCAATGGAATAAATAAGTAAGTGCGAGTACTTATATATAAAGAGATGTCAAAATAACTATTTTATGTTATTTAAAAATATTTTTACTTTAAAAATTAGAAAAGTAGGCAGTTCTAGCAGCTTCGCATGTTGCTATTTGTTTTATCCTTCCAATGGAATAAATACATGCAGAAAGGTGGCAACACATGTTTTCTACATGGCGATCCCAACCAATATTATTGGTAAGGTGTAGGCCCAAATATTTAATACTGGATTTGGTTTCATTTGAGATTCTTTTTGTGATAAGTGCTAACTGCTGCGTTTTATTTTAAGTTTCAGGAGATTACTGCCAAACCATTCGCCCGCTTCCATTAATGCCTCCTCCATATAAACAGACCCATCGCCCCTTACCTGGGCTCGTACTAAAATAAACGTATTATGAACAAGCTGAGTAATATTTCCTGATGTAATATTGTAATGCATAAATTAGAAAGAGCAGTGGACCTAATATTGATTCTGTGGAACCACTTAGCGGTAAAGTATTCGAATATTGATTATTCCAGTAAACTGCCTGCTTGCTATTCGTTGGATAGGAGAAAATAAAAGTTTGTTCAGACGTCCTAGCACACCTAATCTATCCAGTTTTGTAGAATAAATAAAATTTTGTATTCAAGTGTCCTGATCTTTTATATAGTAGGCTTAGCAATTATTAATACCTCCTTGTAAATGTATGTGAAATTTTAATATAATTAATTACCTTGCACTTTCGATACTACAAGATTAAGAAAGACGCGTTAAAGGACAGACCTGAAGAGGACTCTTGGTGTCCTGATATTTTGATAAATTCTTCATCTTCTCCGGAGGTTAAAAATATTGTTTATTTCATATTTCATATTATCCGTTCTCTTGAACAGTTTTCACGGACATCTTCGATATATAGGAGCACACAATCTGCAATGTATTCTGCATGAACAGTGTGACAGTCCTTCAGCGTTATAGTAGAAATACGTTAATTAATCTCATAAAAAGTGGTAATCACCTATTTCTTATTATCCTCACGATTAATTTTTTCCTAGAATCGACTTATTTTGAGATATTCGGACTGTCGCTTGCGTAATTGTCTTCACACTAATCTTTAGCAATGAGTTTTTGGCTTAGGAACACAAAACAGTTATCAGTTAAGGAAAATCAACCGCATTAAAATTCACGGTACTAGCACTTTATGATAGCCAAGGAACATTAATTTTCACATAATTCCACATTGATTTTCTTAAAACATTTCTTACAGCTGAGGCCACGTTTGAGTTGATAAAAAATCACAACTCTTTGCTCTTTGTTTCATTCCATGATTTCTTACGTAAATGATTGCTTTAGGTCTTTGTAGTTTAAAAATACTTTCAATATATTTTGAAATCTTATTAAACTTGTCAATAACTAAGTTAAAATATAAAACAAAATTCGAGAAAAATATCATAGACTGGTAGATGCTCAGTGGAAAGAAGACAGCTCTCGTATAAAGTAAATATTATCAAGAAAAAAAAAATTGTTCTGAAATGAATGATAGAAATTACTACAAGCATAAAGAACTCCAAACAGAATTTTTATAAAAGCCTAAAATTATTAATTTTAGACATTTCCGAAGCAATATATTAGTAATTATTTTATTGTTGGCAGACGGAAGACATATTATACCTCAATAAAGATTCATATTTCCAAAAAATGTGAATAAAATTAACATTACCATAAAGATAAGCTAAAACAATGTTTAAAACACAGAAATTTTAGTCACTCTCCGCTCGGTAATTCTCGAATTATTGAACCAATACTGCCCTATTTACTCTGATGTCAAACATGGTAAACGAAACTCCCGGCTATGGAATACTGAAAACCAAATAGTTCTATTATGTAATTGTACTTACTGCCATTATTGTTCTGTTTTAATATCTCCATCGAACCGACTAAGAGAGCGCATAAAGTTCTATTTTATATAGTACGATCTCTAGTGATATTTTATTGAAATATTACCCATTTTAGATGGAAGTCTATGAACGTTCTTCCGTGCGTCCTATTTCCAGTATATTGTAGCTTACGTCACGTACAATACATGGCATTATTAAAACGTTTTTTTCTTTTTATAGAGTCGTTGTTTCATGAAAGTATGCCGTATGGGATTTACTGACGTTCTCTTTCTTAACATAATAGATAACATATGAAATACATATAGTCATCGTGAACATACATAACCTATATTTCCAACTTGATGATTTACGTTCAGCATCTTTTAAAGGCGATAAATTTAATAAAATCCTTTGTCGATCATGCGATGCTTTAATTTGTGAGGTTACAATAACTTGCGTTTTCTTTTTCTCATTTGGGACAAACTGAATAGCGAATTCATCATTCTACGGACTTAAAATCAACAGGTTTGAACCCGTTAACAGTAAATAAGTATTTGTTAGTTGTACACAACATAATTAAAGAACATAACCTATGTCACAGAAGTGTTGGCGAAAAAAAATAAATTCTTTAAAATAATTATAACGTATGAGACTAAGCTGAAAAATAATGCACACATGTTTGTACGGCGCGAACGAAATTACCTTCAGAAGCGTGCCAGGTGGAATGTGGAAGTGATACCCACCCTCTATACGCATGCACAGGTTCGAGGTCGTTGAATTTATCCAGTGTATTTTAAGAAGCGAAAGTATGGAGACACGTTCTAATGCTATGTCGAGGCGAGCTAAACAGCATCCCGTTATCGAATTTTTAACTATTGAAAAAGTGATTCCTAGTGAGATTCATCGTCGTTTAAAGGATGTTTATGGTGACGAACAGCGTGCTGTTATCGAATTTTTTAATACTGAAAAAGCGATTCCTAGTGAGATTCATCGTCGTTTAAAGGATTTTTATGGTGATAATGTTGTTAATAGGTTTACTGTAAATTGGTGGGTAATAAAATTTCGTGATTACGAGCCTTAAAATGCCAAAACTGTTGACAAAACACGCAGCGAACGTCCGATTACTGCCACAGACGATCAACATCGCAAAACCGTCAACGATTCCATTAAAAATGACCAGCTAATCACTCAAAAGCGTATCGCAAATCATATTGGAATATCCAAGGAAGATGTCAGTTTCAATATTGAACAATTGGGATACAGTAACATCTGTGCATGATGGGTACCACGCCGTCTCACAGACGAGAACAACCAGCGTCGATTGAAATGTTGCGAGTAACTTTTGCATTGTTACCGTGAAAAATCACACCTATCCCGGAATGTGTGGATGCATTTCGCTTTTATTGGAGCTTATTGCACCCACACATTCCGGGATAAGTGTGATTTTTCACGAATTTTTCATTATCCTAACAACCAGGAAGATCGCGACGTGTAGTATATCTGCATACCGGTACAAATTTAGTTTATCGAAATGCAGAAATCAACACAACACATTAGGCGACATTTGCATGTAAAGTTAGATTTAATACTCATGAGTTCTCATTATACTAACTATATACACGCTATCCCCTGAAATTGTGAACACGGGCTTTTGCATGCATTACTTGGCGCTTAGCTACCTACCATGTTCGTTTTTTACATAGCTGAAAATATGAGTAATGTAATGCGTTTGTAGGCACTGTGATTTACACTCGATTATTGTGATAGGTTGCCATGGTTGTTATTGCAAAATGCATGTCAATTTGACTTATTGTTAGATAGCTTCAAATGTGATACACTCTGATGCAATTAAGTGTGATTAGTTTTTCTTTTCAAAATGTTAACAAAGGAACAGAAAACTCAAATTGTTAAATGGTTTTATGGAGGTCAATCGAAGAATGAAATCGCAAATTATTTGTTTGTTTTGGCATACTATGTGACAGTAAACACACAGTTTGGTTCTCCATGTTATACATTTGTTTAATGAACTGGTTCTGTAAATCCACCATGTAAGTGCTCAAAGAATAGGAGGTCCCAAACTGAAGAAACTGGGAAATGTGGGAAATTATGGTTCGCGAAATGATATCAGAAAATGACACTTTATCAACAAGAGACCTTTCAAAACAACCAGAAATTAATACCAGAAAATCAGAAATGCATAGAATACTTAAAAGGAGTAGTTTAAAGTCTTTCAAAGTTAAAACGACACAAGAGGTTTTCCCGACTGACCATGATCGTCGAATGGAATTTTGTGAAGATGTGATGGGTAGAGTAAACAACAATTACGAATTTCTTCGAAATATTCTGTTTAGTGACGAATCGACTTTCCCGTTACATGGTCGTCATAATGCTTCGGTAGTGAGATTCTGGTCCCAAGAAAACAAGCACCGAAGAATAAGTTTAAGAACTCAGTACCCCAAAAACTTAACGTTTGGACTGGTATTCTTGGGGACATTGTTATAGGACCATTTTTTATTTGGAACTGCTTGAGAATGAAGTGATACCAGCAGGACAAGGCATACAGAATATCAATATGGCTCATATCAAGCATTTATCAAAATATCAAACATTTCCTCGTCCCATTATTAGCACCAACGGAGACATAAAATGGCCACCAAGATCTCCCGATTTGTCCCCGAATAATTACTTTCTTTGGCGCCATGTCAAGCAAACAATTTATACCCATCAGCATCTAAGACCTAACAACGTGTATGACGTCATTATTAAATGATTAATTCTTGAAGCTATTCAATAGATCACTCATGTGATGTTAAGAGCAATGCGACAACAATTTTATGATCGTCTGGGACATTGTTAGGCTCAACAAGGAGATGTTTTTGAATATTTAATAAGATGAATGTTGTAACTAATTATTATTTGTTAGCTTAGCATTGTGTTTATTATATTATATTAAGTATTATTTGTAATACTAAAATATTTAATAAATATTTTTCGCTTTAATTCTCTATTTTATTACAAATTAGATATTACTAATTATTTCTTGTTGCCTAGTGAATTGAAATACTTGACTCAGCTAAGCTAAAAAGGAGCATGGAGGCTAAGCGCCAAGCAATGCATTCAAAAGCACGTATTCTAAATTTCAGGGGACAACGTGTATACGCGAAGTATAGAACTAGAAACCTATATGTGTCCAGGATACTGTGTGTTGACAAGCTGCAATAAGAGGGAAATGCATCCACACATTCCAGGATAGATGCAATTTTTAATGAACTTTTCAATATCCATACAAGGTTATATTTTGTATTTAATAATACAGCTGTTTGGATATATCTCCGCTTCTTTTCACGATATTTTAAATCATACTGTATATCCACATGGCAGGGAATTATAAATTCTTTTATTTTTTAGGTTGTACAGGTGAGAGGGTCATAGCTGAGTGGTTACGACGTAGCGAATATGCTGGGACATGTTCATTTCTTATAATATTTATTATTAAAGTAAAATATAACTTCGAATACATTCAACATTGCTTTAGGAAAACCTATTCAAGCGAATATCTTAAAATCTCAATGTGATGCAGAAATTTCGAAATTAGTTTCAGAATCAGCATACAAAAAAACATAAAATATACATATAAGAATATCCTTGTTACTCAGTGTAATTAATGTATGATAATAGAATTCATCTAATATTAACGAATTACCATTTCATGAAAAAAAAGGAAATATAGGTTATCCCTCTATGGTGTAGTGAAAAAATGCCTTTTGTAACCTTTTTTCTCCTGTTATCTCTGGGGTACTGGCAGGTTAGCGGGAGTCGTTCGCTTAATTGTGCATCTGGGAACTACTGAGAAATAGAGAAAAAAAGTAAACTTGATTTTTGCCTCACATATTGAGTTGTCATCGTAAAAGCTGCTTAAATTTTTATTTTGCATTTACTATATTATTTAAAAACTATTTAGCAAAAGGTTTTTATTATTTTCCTCACATAGATAAACATAAAAGTCCTTATGTACGAGGTGTGATAAAAAATACGGTGAATTAATTTTTATAGCAGCAACTGCTGACGCTACATTTGTTTGAAATAATAGATCCGTTAGTCTGATTCGTTGAGACAGTCAGTGCCACGTTACAAGTTGTGACTTGCCAGTCAGCTTTCAGAGACAGAAGAGAGATCATGGATTTTGAGCAACGTGTTAACATTAAGTTGCAAAAAAGTAGCAAGGAAGTCCATGAAATGTTAAAATCAGTATATGGCGAAAATCTGATGACCCTGAAGACTCTTTATAAATAGTATGAGAGATTTAAAAGCGAAAATAAGTCGTGACGAAAAGTCTTTCTTTGGAGACTGTGGTTAAGTAAAAACTCAAAAAAGGTACAAATACCACAATTAATAATCGTATTCCAAATACGAATTTCGAGGACTAAGTTGTCATCATCAGTAGGTAAAACCATTAATCAAAGTGTCGCACATGGGGCATAGTAAAGCTAACACATACAAACGCGCAATAACTTTACACAGCCCCTATGTATACAGTGGCGGAGTGTATACGTGTAAAGTTGTCGAAATACGTATTTAGGATACGATTATTAATTGTGGTAAGGGGTTGCAACACATGGGACATGCAACGGTCGGGAAGTCTTGCAACTATTAGTTTAAGTTTGAAGACAACAGATTCATGATTTCATAAGAGAATAAAAGATTTTGATCATATGGTATTTATTAATTAATAAATCTCAAAGGTACAATGTTTCAGGCCTAAATTGAATTTAAATAATTCCATTTTACAAATTTTCAATTAATTGTTTGCTTGAGAAAATTATTATGAAAAGATCTTAGAACGGTAACTTCCAAACGCCAGATTTGCATTATTTTATAAATGAAAAGATAACACACCCACTACACTATTAAAGGCAATCTCATACACGAAGATAAATATACATAGGCTGAAATTTATTTAAATCAGAGCTTACCTATAGAAATGAGGAATGAAGTCGTTTGTAGACTTACATAGTGAGCTTTCGAATTATAGCATTGAAATGCGGAGGGATTAAGTCTCCCATTTACGTGGAGTTTATAGTACTTGTGGGATTTGGGGACGTCCGCAATACATATACTATAATGCAAACAATTTATGGCATTAAGCACTGAATATATTTAGATAATAACTGAACTAACATCCGTAGATATGCAAAATAGCTCCGTTTCGTTTAAATATATGCTATTTTCTTAATTTTTTTTTTAATTATAATAATAATACTTATAAACGATTAAAAGGCAACGCCTTCTAGTAATATATAGCCGACAAGGATCTGCGATCTAACTTTCTTATTTGCCTCTCCTTATGTAACGACAATTTTAGTCTACATATATATATATATATATATATATATATATATATATATATAATAACTTCGTGACCTTGGTATGATATGGTAAACCTAATCAGTAGGCGATTAAAGGTCTGTATATTACTTCAAAATATATGTATTTAAAAAACTCTACATGTTTCGGCTGTATACGCCTTCATATTTTGTATTCTCTTGAAAAAGGCGTATACAGCCGAAACATGTAGAGTTTTTTAAATACATATATTTTGAAGTAATATACAGACCTTTAATCGCCTACTGATTAGGTTTACTATATATATATATATATATATATATATATATATATATATATATATATATAATATCTTCGTGACCTTGGTATGATAAGGTAAACTTAATAAGTCGGCGATTAAAGGTCTAGTTCATTACTTCATAGTATATATATTTAAAATAACTCTACATGTTTCGGCAATGATGCCTTTGTCAAGAGAATACAAAATATAAGTGAATAAAAAATATAAATTTATATTTTTTATTCCCTTGACAAAGGCATCATTGCCTAAACATGTAGGGTTGTTTTAAATATATATACTTTGAAGTAATGAACCAGACCTTTAATCGCCGACTTATTAAGTTTACCTTATCATACCAAGGTCACGAAAATATTATATATATATATATATATATATATATATATATATATGAAAGGCAGTGTTCGTATGTGTGTCCATTATAGACTAAAAAGTACTAGACCGATTTACGCGCGGTTTGTTGGCAAAATGATCCGGTTTGTTCGAAGAAGGTTTGAAGCTCTTGAAATTCTCGATCTGAGCAGCAGAAAGAAAGTTGTGGGCCTAATAATATAGTATATATAGTAGTAATACTATTATTTAAATTTAGATGGCGCCATGAGACAGTACTTCTCAAATAGAAGTCCACATAAACTTAAAAATAGGAAAATTTTCATCTATACCCAATAAGGGTTATTGTGTTATTTGTAGGTAATGGGAGCCTTAGCTATTTTAGTGTATAACATCGCCATATGTCAAATGGAATCACCAAAAACATTGAATACAACAGTAATTACAATTTTTGTAATCCAAAACACAAAATAATGTATATATAAATATCTAATTTTAACTAAATACAATAATTTATAATTGTCTTCATGTAATCTATATATGAATAAAGTGTGTATTGAATTTTGTAGCATCTCCAGATGAAGTCGTTAATAAATTGACGAAATATTGCAAATGAACAGTTGAGTTTTAAGGTAAACAGACCAATAACACAAATATTAGTGAATTCACATTAGTACAGTAAAGAAATTTTCTATATATACATATATCGTCGAATGTTTTCGCGGTCGTTTGTTGAAGCGTTAGGCTATAGTCCTCGTACCGTCGAAGTCGATGGTGTGTCCTGCTTAACTAGAGATGATGTTTCTTTTTTTAGCTACCGCATTTCTGTGCTCTTCCCTCTGTACGCTGGTTTTTCCGTTTGTATGCGCTATAACAGCTCTTCGATGGTACAGGGACTATAGCTCACAGTGCGAATTTAACGTACAGGATAATAAGAGAAGCTAAAGAAATCGAGAAACGACAAAATTGTATGAACAAACAGCGTTTTCCTGACACATGGAAGTCAGCCTTGTTTAATAGACAGATTACACATAAGCGACGACAGATCAGTTATACCAACATGGACCGAACACAAACTGATCGACCAATAGCCAAAAGCGACAGAACCAACGGACCAATGACGGACCAATCACAAGGAGCCAGTCACGCGTCTCCACTACTACGGGACCATATAATACGAGCGGCACAGAAAATCGTACTCTTGAAGTTATCATCGTAAGGAGAAGATCCTCAAGAAAAAGGTAAAAGTGATATCGCCGAAACGCCAGGAAGATAGTTCTCAGGACAAAATCATCCAAACGCAGCGAAATATCCCGAAGAACAACGCTTCATATATATAATAATTTCTACCCGTTCATTTAATATATCATATGATAAATTCTTGCGAGTTTCGGCTTTATATTAAATATTTTAAATATTTTTAAATTAGTATGATATTTCGCGAAGTAGTGTGAATGTAAACATTGCTGTTTACAGTTACGACGCTACTTATTCGAAATTTTTAATTTTTGGAGCCGAAACTTCAAGAATTTATCTAATGGTATATTAAATGAACGGCTAAGAAATTATCTTTATATTATTAAATAACTAAGGATGAAAAATAGCAATTTCCAACTGACAGAATATTAATATCTGCATTTCCAATAAACTTGAAACCAAGTCCTCGTAGCTAAGTGGTTAGAGCGATGGTCTAGCAAACAGTGGAAGTGGGTTCAAGTCCCACCTAAGACGAAATTTTTTCAAATAAGAATCTCAAATAAGTAGCGTCGTAATTGCAGACAGCAATGTTTACATAAACGTTAGTTCGCGAAATATCATAATAATTTAAAAATACTTAAAATATTTAATATAAAGCCGAAACTCCAAGAATTTATAAAATGATATATATATATATATACATATATATATATATATATATAACAAGTGTTCATTTGAAAAGTCAATCTAGGTTACTTTGAAATTTTGATAGAATAAGACGCAAATATATTAGTATGTGTTTCTTATTCCGTAAACGTAAATCCAAATGACATTTGATAATGTCAATCACAAATATCAGTTAGTGCATAAAATAATCGTGCGTCGATTCTGGTTTAAATAAATTGCTTCTCAGTTTTAAAATGGGTTTCACTTTAAAACATAAAAGTGGTAATAAAATTGATGGTTTATGGGTTTATTCAGTTCAAGATTGCATGGTAGAATTTCAAGTTGAGTTTCCATATTTTGTAATAGATTATATACAATTTAAGAATACTTTGGATAGAACTTCAAAACTTTTTTCTGAAACTGGTAGTCTCTTAAGAAAATCAGGCAGCGGAGCAGTTAAGAAACGTACACCTCAAGTTGTCAATTGTGTTGAATAAATAATGGAAAATGAACCACAAACATCTGTTCGACATTAGAGTCAACAAATAAACCTTTCTGTTGGTACAACTTACAAGTTATTAAAAAAAGATATGCAACTTTATCCATACCGTGTCACAGCAGTACAAGAATTGTTAGAAATTGATTACCCACGTAGATTAGAGTTTTGTAATTGGTTTGTAAATATGAACAATAATGGAGAACTTTCGCAAAGAGTCATCTTTACTGATAAAGCATGGTTTTATAAAACGGGATACCAAAATTCACATGTAATTAATGAAGAATCACTACATCCAGAGAAAATTGGTGTTTGGGCAGCGATAAGCCAAAGGCGAATAATTGGACCAATATTTTTTCAGGGAACGTTAACTGCTCAAAGGTACCGTACGGAAATTTTACAACCATTTGTCAATCAGCTGCATGATGATGAACCACAAAATGCATATTTCCAACAAGACTGAGCACCTTGTCACTGTATTGCAGAATCTTTGGATTATTTAAAAGAATTTTTTGATGAGCGTATAATTAGTCGAAATACTGAAATTGCCTGGCGTGCACGTTCATGCGATTTAACACCTTGCGACTTCTTTTTGTGGCCTTATCTAAAATATAACATATTTCGAACACCTATATTGAATTCGAATGATATGCTACAGAGAATCGAAAAGAAATGCATGGAAATTAATAACAATCCAGTAATGTTGCAGAATATCATGAGAAATTTTGAACGGAGTATTTTAAAGTGCATTGATCTTGAAGAACAACATTTTCAACATTTGTTATAGTTTTCAATAAATACCTATTATTTGTTATTTATTTGTATGTATGAAAGTGTCAAAATATACAACTTCGTAGGTTAAGTAGTAAATTTTAATTTACGACATACTTCAAAATGTTCTCAGTAAATCACATGCTACTAGATTGACTTTTCAAATGAACACTTGTTATATATATATATATATATATATATATATATATATATATATATATATATATTTACTCAAATCTAGCAATCAAAAAGCATTGCTGGGCTCAGCTAGTTAAATATAAAGTATAGCTATGTATTAAACAAATAAAAATTGGACAAAATGCTTTGTAACAATAACAAATATGTCAAAAAATGCGTTCTAAAGAAATATTAAATTTTTACTGTATTTTGTACTCCATCTAATTTAACTTAAAACATGTTATCCTTGTATACCTAGTCTCGAAATACCATTTCGTAATCTTTTTTACATGAATAAAGGTGAAATACAAATTTTTCAAGGCAGCATTCTCTCAATACGCGCACGAAATTCCTCGGCTCATGGAATATATTGGGAGATGATCTTCTCTCGATGGTTTTTAAATTATGGAGGGATGATGCAGTAGCGCTTTCTATCTCGTGTAGATTCCTCGACGAAGGAAAACAAAACGACTCCGGAATGTGTTTGGTGAATAAGGAGCTCAAGACGTGTACAAGAGTTTGCTCTTAAAGATACTTTTTCGGTTAAAATTGGAACGCTTTAACTACTATCTGCGGCATGCTTCCGCAAGTAAAATACCATTAATAACGGTATAGTTATAATATGTGTTGAGGGAACTTTATCCTTCCGCAATGTAATTAGTTGGATGCGAAGGGATGGAAGGCGATCTTTTTGGCTTTGGTCTTGTAGAGTGAAAATATTTGTGGAATTTTCATGTTTTAGGGCATTGTTGCAAATTTTAAAAACATATATATAATTATTTACTTAAAAACAACATGCATTTGAATCGATAATTTACTTATAATAATAATCAAATTAAAAATTGTTATTGGCTTGTAGGCTTCGCGGTTGTTGTCCAATACTTATCAATATGCATAGTCGTTACAGCAGGGTGTCCCTAATTACAATACGCAAATACATACTAAAGTCATCCATGTCAGATGTGGTCAACAAATTACAATTATAATAAATGTATCAAATCTTCTTCTTATTTCATATATATATATATGATAATTTCTTAGCTGTTCATTATCTAAATACTCATATAGCTATGGAGTAATAATTAGCATTTTCAAACATTCAAATGTGACATCTGCTCTCAAAATACTGACATCTACTTTCAGTAACTCACATCTAATTTCAAAATAGGCATCTGCTTTCTAATCTGACGTTTGCTTTCATAACTGACACCTGCTTTCAAAACAGATATCTGCTTTCAATAACTGACATTTGCTTTCACTAACTGACATCTGCTATCAAAACTGACATGAGCTTTCAAAACTGACTTCTGCTTTCAGCTTGATATCTACATTCAATAACTGGCATCTGATTCATTAACACTGTTACCTTATAATGCATTTCTTAATGGCTTGAACCTGGGTCTATTGTGGCCTAGTGGTAAAGGCGACAGCCCGGATAGCTGTAGACTTGGGTTCGAGTCCCAACGTAGACCATATTTTTCAAATAAAAAAATTTCGTATGATTTGCTTTGTAATTTGTAGACAGCAATGTTTACATCCCCACTTACTCTGCAATTACATACATTCTAATTTAATATTTGTAAATATTTCATTATTTAAAAAAAGCCGAAAAACTATATATATATATATATATATATATATATATATATATATATATATATAACATTTGATAAATTATTGGAGTTTTTCGGCTTTTTTTAAATGAAATATTTACAAATATTAAATTAGAATGTATGTAATTGCAGAGTAAGTGGGGATGTAAACATTGCTGTCTACAAATTACAAAGCAAATCATGCGAAATTTTTTTATTTGAAAAAATATATATAAATATATATATATATATATATATATATATATATATATATATATATATATATATAAGGTAAACTTAACAAGTCGGCGATTAAAGGTCTGGTTTATTATTTCAAAGTATATATATTTAAAACAACCCTACATGTTTCGGCAATGATACCTTTGTCAAGCATATAAAAAATATAAATGATTTATATTTTTTATATCCTTGACAAAGGCATCATTGCCGAAACATGTAGGGTTGTTTTAAATATATATACTTTGAAGTAATAAACCAGACCTTTAATCGCCGACTTATTAAGTTTACCATATTATACCAAGGTCACGAAAATATTATATATATATATATATATATATATATATATATATATATATATATATATACATACATATATATATACACAAGATAAGAATGAACTGCATGGGGATCTCAGGAACAGTAAGAGATACAAAGTTGTTTAAATGGGAAAAAGTAGCGCATTTTAGTGACCTTTTACATGGCATTTACGCAATTCAATTGTGTTTTATGTTTTTTGAGATATTTAGGAAAATGTGGTTTTTAAAATTTTTGTTTTTATTTTTTTCTGGATTTATTTTACATGTTATCGAAAAATAAATAAAACTTCTTCATCGGCACTTTAAAAACTCTACAAGAAGGTGTTGTTTTATTTTTAACCCGACGTTTCAGTTTTGAGAAACAATCATCAACTTTATTTCTTTATATGGACGGAGAAAAAAGTACATACTGTATCTGATGGAATTTTTCGTTACGAATTCAACGATGTATCACATATTATGTTTTCGAAATTACTTTTGCTGAAAAAGTGAATTAATTTTTTTTTGTTTTTCTTTTGCGGTAGTTCTTCCCTAGCGACAATAACGGGCTATGACAGGTAGCCTAAGTATGTTAATTGGACCAAATAAAATATTTTAATGATAATGTTGGAACACAATCTTAAATAGTGTTTTGCGAAATACATATTTATTATTTTATAAATTGCATGTGTATTTTACAGTTCTCACGACAAATGTTCAAACCGATTACCATTGATTTCCAAACATAAGTATGATCTTCTAACTGTAGAATGCAAAACATCACGTAACATTTCTGGTGTAATAGTATTAAACTGCCGTTACAGAATCTAGCAATTGTTGCTCATTTTCAAAAGAATGCCCGTAAACTTGATTTTTAATGTAGCCCCAAAGGAAGAAATCCAGTGGGCTTAAGTCCGGATATCGAGCTGGCCACGAATCTGTCTAGAATTATGAGCTGGAGCACCGTCTTGTTGAAACCAACAGTTATTAACCACTGCCAAAGGTAAATCGTCTAAACTGTTTTCTAAATAATTTTGCAATAAATAAAGATATCGTGGCGCATTTAAAGAGTTATGATAAATAATAGGACCCAGTATTTTTGTACTTAGAATTCCACACCACATATTGAATCCAAAACGATGCTGATATCTGGATATTTTTTTAACACGAGGATTTTCTTGAGCCCAGTATTGTGCGTTGCGGCGGTTGAAGATTCCATTGTTGGTAACCATACTTTCATCGGACCATATAATTTTAAAATGGAATTTGATGTCTTTTTCGCACATTCGAGTGTACCACTCACAAAAATGTCTACACCTCTCGTCGTCCCCTGGTATAAGACCTTGGCAAATTCGAAATTTATAGGGGTGAAATTTGTTTTTGCGTAAAATAAAGTGACCTGTGGATTTAGCTTCTCTCGTATAATCTTCGATTTGTTGCGTAGATAATTCAGAGTTTGCAACAACTGCTTGTAAAATATTATTTTGAGTTTCTTCCTTTGAATGTTTATGTCGAGACTTCACAGGTTTCTTAAATGAACGTTATTCTTTTAAATTGTAACACAAACGTTTAAAAATGGATTTACTTGGTTGCCTTCTTTCTGGAAATCTATTAAAATAAATTGCCTGGGGATTCACAGAATTTTGATGGCACAGAATGTGGCATGTTAGCATATCATATTTTTCTTCACTGCTAAATCATTCCCTCTGCATGTTCAAATGTAAATTAAACCATGAAGGTATTTCAGTAAAACAACATGCAACAAACAACAAATAACAACGAACAACAAAAATAATAAACAAAAATAACAAGAAATGTTTCTTTAGAAGGAGTAACACGCAAGTGACAAGTATTAACGTCAAAATTGTAAAATAATAAATTGTTGATTTGTAGCGCCTACACAGATACAATTGAACATCTGTTGTAAGTTCGTTGTAATGAATACGCATTTCTCAAAATACTATTTTAGATTTTAGGGAAGAACTACTACAAAAAATACCAAAAAAAAATAATAAATTTACTTTTCAGCAAAAAGTAATTACTAAAATATAATGTATGATACACCGTTGAATTCGCAATGAATAATTTCATCAGATGCAGCATATATTTTTTTCTCCGTACATATAAAAAAAATAAGTTGATGATGGTTTCTCAAAACTGAAACGTCGTACTAAAAATGTAACAACATCATGATGTAGAGCTTTAAAAGTGCCAATGAAGAAGTTTGCTTTATTTTTCGATAACTTATAAAATAAAGTGACAAAAAAATAAAAACGAAAATTTAAAAAAATACATTTTCCTAAATATCTCAAAAAACAAAAAACATAATTGAATGATGTAAATGCCATGTAAAAGCTCACTAAAGTGTGTAACTTTCTTCCCATTTAAACAACTTTGCATCTCTTACTGTTCCCGAGATCCCCATGCAGTTCATTCCTATCTTGGACACAGTGTATATATAAACGGCAATGTTCGTATGTGTGTTCGTTATAGACCAAAAAACTACTGGACCGATTTACACGCGTTTTTTTTTTGCGAAATGATCCACCTTGACCGGAAAAAGTTTAAAGCTATTGAAATCCTCGATCTGACCAGTAGAAATTAAGTTAGGGGCCTAATAATAAAAAAATTAGAAAAATTACTTACATTTATATATCAATAATAGCTGTACTATTATTTAAATGTAGATGGACCACGAAGCAGTACTTCTCACATTGAAGTTCTCGAGGTAGTATATGCGTTCGCGAATGTGCAGGAGTAACCCCGAGTGCTGTTGTTTTAAAAATTAGATTTATTTACATTCGTACTATTATAATAAAGTAAAGTTCTGTAATAGGTAAGAATCTAATTTTAACTAAATACAATAATTGATATTAAACATTCAATAGTGTTCATTTAATCTGTATGTATACTCAATTCTAGAAATAGTGATTCAGTTAGTAAAGAAATAAAAGGTTAGACTATTACCTAGGAAAAAATTAAAACTAAACGTTCTAAGCAGAATAATATGTTTGCCGAATTTCGCGAATCCATACAATGGCTTCATCAGGTGGATGAAAAATACTTTTTTAAGATACTAATTTGAATATCTATGTACACATTATTGAGAAAACAGGTGGTAGATGAATTTTACAATCTTAAATTAACTAATAATTTGAGATTGTAAAATTCTTCCAAAAAAAATATTTATATTGGCTTTATTTAAAAAATACACAGTTTTATAATAGACCTAATACTTAATGCAATATTAAACATAGTATTTAAAACATTTTAAGAAATATTAGTGCACGAAAGTTATTAAAAATAATTTTGACAATGCTTTGCTTCTGAAAAGTGTGACCTTGTGCTGCGAATATAATAATTTCTTTTCTGTCTCTGAGGATGACAACTTACTTGTCCAAATCGTACCCAGAATTAAAACTACTTTGTAGTAATTGTTTTAATTGATTTTTATAGAATCAGGCACAGATTTAGTCAGATATTAATCCATGATTAAATGAATAGGAGATAAGTTTAATCTTTATGTAGAAAAAAGACTTTCCACGAATTTACTAAAGCAGTTTACGAGGGTAAAATACATTTTTTTCTATGAAAATTTTTTCAGTGGTATGTTCATTTGTGCACGTGAAAAGATATATTTCATATAGGTTTCAGCATATATTTACATAATGACACGTGGAAAGAAAAAGTGGCCGAATTGAATTATTCATAAATATACTCTTTTTGCATAAAGTTAAGTGAAATTTCAATATGAAAACGATATTTTCTGACCTTAGAGGAAAGATAAGGGAAATCATCAATCCTACAATATGGTGGAACTGGAAATGTACGGGGTTGACATAAAATTTTAAGACTGTCCCTCAACGACTTCCAGGTGTTTGCTTTCGCTTTTATTAAAAAAGGGCTTCTCTGCTTTTAATATTAATACTGCTAATAATAATAATAATAATAATAATAATATATATATATATATATATATATATATATATATATATATATATATATATATATATATACAGGTAAACTTAATTAGTCGGCGATTAAAGGCATCATTGCCGAAACATGTAGGATTATTTTAAATATATACACTTTGAAGTAATAACCAGACCTTTAATCGCCGACTAATTAAGTTTACCTTATCATACCAAGGTCACGAAAATACTATATATATATATATACATATATATATATATATATATATACCGGGTGTATTATGAAAAACCTTTGGGGCTGTAGCTTCCTTATATTTTATCTGATTTTAATGAATGATATGTCAAACTAAATCGTTTTTAAAGCACTGTAACCTATTTTTTTTTTTAAAAAATTTGACATTTCGTTTTTGACAGACAGTAGTAATTTTTTTTTTTAAATTGTACTACATATTTTTTTTTACTTATTCTAATAAACATTTATTTCCAGAAGACACCTTCATTAAATTGAGTGACAAATTTTTTATTATTAAAAAAAAACTACGAAATTTACAGAAATCAAGCTATCATATATTTTAATAAATCAAATGTTCGAAATTGGCCCCATTTTGTTCCAGACACATTTGACACCTTCTATTAACTCCAACTGCTGCGTTTAATATAAGATTTGGTGGTATTTCATGACATACTTGTACTATCCTTCTTACTAAATCATCTCTGGTATCAGATGGAGTCAAATAGACATGATCTTGAATGTAAGACCACAGAAAGAAATCCAGTGGATTCAGATCTGGCGATCTAGCAGGCAATCGAATAGGTCCGTAAGTGCCCATCCATCTGACGCCAAAATAATTATTTAGAAAATCAGTATTCATTCGTGCATTATGGGGTGTGGCACCCTCCTGTTGGACCTCCACCCTGTTTAACTCAGCAAGTGGCAACTCATCTAAATAATCGCCTAATTCATTGCGTAACAAATTATTATACTTTTCTTGGTTTAGATTACCTTCCACAAAAAAAGGCCCTACTACTCTATCGCCTAAAATGACATACCATACATTTACACTAAACCGATTTTGAAAATTGTGTTGCATCACAACATGGTTATTTTCAGTGCTCCAATGGCGATGATTATTTCTGTTGAATACACCGTTTTTCCCAAAAGTGCATTCATCTGACCACAACACACGACGATAAAAAATTGGATCTTCCCTTAGTTTATTCATGAAAACCGTGCAGAATTGAAACCTTCGTTGAGGGTCGTTTTCACCGAGGGCATGCACCTTCCGTGGTTTATAAGGAAAGAACTTGTGCTTCTTCAGAATGTACTGAACTGTTGAATGTGATACCTGCATGTAGTGAGAAATTTCTCGCGTAGACGTATTAGGGTTTTCTTCCACATAGAGCAAGACACTTAATTCTAAATTTTGATCTTGAATTACACGTGCGTTTATTTTCGGTTTTTGAATGGTCCAAAATTTCGTAAATTTCGCACGAGCCTTCCAAACTTATCGGCACTTGGACGCAGTCTGTCAGGAAAACGATTTCCATAAAGTCGCAAAGCAGCTGCAGAATTTGTTCCGCATTCAAAATATGCTTGAATCGCATCCACACATTCGCCATTATCCATTTCAATAACAAAATTTAGATATAAATCGTTGAAAATGTTATAATGAATGTGTGACTGATAGATGTCACAGCTCTCTTCGAGAATTTGGAATGCACTTTTATCGTTCAATATGACTGCTTGATTTTTAAATTTTTAAAATAAACACTGTAAATGTTGTTGTTGACGCACCGCTCACTGATAACATTGGTTTGTAATCCTTTATGGGCTATATAGTATTGAATGTAAGTGATTTTTAAAGGTACACACATTTGCTGGTAATAAAATGAAATATAGTATTTAAAATGCATTTAAGAAATCTCTGTGTTCGGAAAAACCAGAATAAATCGAACTAAAAAAAAAACCTTCAATTTCTCGATTTTTTGTCATACAAGGATATCGTTGTTTACAGTTTCATATTCAGAAGAAGTAATATATTTGAATAAGGAAAAAAAAAGTACAGTGCAATTTAAAAAAACACAGTTTGCAGCTGTCTGTCAAAAATAAAGTGTAAAAAAAAATTCAAAGCGGATCACGTTACAGTGTTTTTAAAACGATTTAGTTCGACGTATAATTTATTACATTCGGATAAAAAATAAAAAAGTTACAGCACGAAAGGTTTTTCATAATACACCCGGTATATATAAATATTTATTTTTTTCTTTCCTATTTTTCTTAGCCATTCTATTAATTAGAAATGGTTAATTGTTTCTTGGAATTCGTCTTGATTAGTATTCATCAATTAAAAATACTCATATTAACGTTTCAACTTTTTAATGTCTTCGTCAGAAGAAATTGTTGATAATTCAAGGTGTTTTCTATAAATAAGTTAAACTAATAATACATTAATAATATAATATGTTAAATGTTACTTACACATCGCTTTCATCATTTTTACATTTTATATATTTTAAACAATTTTACTTAAATACACTCTGACATATTGACTATTCTATATATCGAAGTAAACAGAAATTTACTAAACAAACAGCCATACGTTTTATTTTAAAAAATTTTTTGTGCTTATCCCTGCCAGTAATTTGATATCTTATTTTCGTGCGGGTGATTTTAAATAATTAAGTGTTGACATTGAACTAAATTTTACTTTATTAATATATTTTATATTATAGGAAATTATAATTTTGATAAATTTGTAATCAAGTTACGATCGTTTACGGCGTTTTCTTCTTGTTTTTATAAAAACAAGAAAAAAATGGCACACGTCGCAGTATATATTACCGCAACAAAATTCTACAAGACACTGTTTTTTTCCACGCGAAATGCAAAATTCCTTTCTTTTTCATATTGACTATAAATTACGCGTTGCACCCGTGAAGCAATAACTATACGATATGTGTACTGGATATGTAACAATCTTTGAGTTATGAAATGCCAAAAATGTATTATCTTGATGATCCTAACGCCCTCTATCGAAAAGTCACAATACTATCTGACGAACCTTGTATTTAGAATTCATTTGTGACATTAAGCTCATACTTCTTATAGATCACTAACAAGAACTCTGTGAATTTACGATATTGAATTGTTTGTTTTCCCATCAAAATTCAACTACTTAAAATCGACTTCATACCAGTTAGAAATTTCAGAGGAATTTCGTTTAGCCCTACCCTCTTTTTCCATTGTATCGTATGGAAATCAGCAAAGGATAAAGTCAACGAAGAATAAAGGTTAACTTTAAACTGTAAAATTAATATATTGAACATGAAATCTGTGATATTTCGTCGTCGCTTATTTAAAGTAAGCAAGTTTTCAACTCATATCCAGCGTAGGGACTTTCATAAAATATAACAGTCACAAATAAGTATTTAATTGTATTATTCGTAGGTATTCTATTGTTAAATAAATAAATATTATGTTACATATCTGCATTAATTTAAAATTCTTTTTTGGTCGGCTGCCAACTGGATGCGTTATGTAATGCGTATGTTGAGGGCGGTTATAGAAATTCTTCAAGTTCCTGTATTTCAAATATTTAACAGTTTAACAGCGACGATAGCGGTACAGTATTTGCGGTTTGCTCCGCGTAATACTAAATCGAATTTGGAATTAACTAATTTCCATCGTCTATGAAATATGTCAACGTCAGTGCATTCCGGTTCTGAGCATTTACGAATTCAATTAAAAATGAGATACTGTATTTGGGAATAGGACGAGAAATGTCCGGAAAATATAGAAATTGTAGGTTTGTAAAGTAATTCAAATTTTAGTTTCTTGCATATTACTGCAATAGATGTATTTAATTTGTAAATTAGACTTAAACCTAGAATTCACTGATGCTACAACCTTCTTCCATTATTCATAGCAATATTTTGTAGTATATATTTCTTATTGGTATGTAATTTTGAAAAGTTTCAAGTCAACATTCACTGGCCCACGATGGTTTTTTACTTTAAGATCTGAGTAACGTTCCCTATAATCTTTAACCGGCTGATTACGAGAAAAATAGTCCTTGCATATTATAAAGATATGTGGGTGTTTGTTTAAGTTTACAATGTCCATGTCTTATTTGTGATCAGTTGTGAGTTGTGAGTAGTTGTGATGAGTTGCTAGTGACAATTATGTGTCAATTATTTAATAAGACCGCCAACGCCTAACTCTAGCTCTACTCCAGATGAAGACAAAAAATATATTGACGAAATATTGAGTTAATTAAAACAGACCGATACCCCAAATAGTTGTGAATTTATAATAGTACGGTCAAGAAATTTTCTAAAATTATATATACGTATATATATATATATATATATATATATATATATATATATATAGGGTGAGTCGTGAGGAATCGACCAAACTGTAGGAGTGTATTCTACAGGTGAAAGTAATGTAAAAAAACTCAAATGTTGCTATCCGATTTTTATTTGTTTTCGAGTTATAGCGTAATTAAAAATAAACAAAATTTCATACATTGAAGTTTTTGTATTGGTATTATCGTTCTTTATAATATATTTCCAAAAATACGGCCATTCATTTGAGAACATTTTTTACATCGTCTACCAAGGGCGCTGGTTGCGTTCCTGATTGCGTCAGGTTGGGTATTGTCAGCAGCATTCATAATCCGTTGAATTAGTGCATCACGAGTGTCCACTTTTACTTGATACACTTCATTTTTTAACCAGCCCCATAAACAATAATCGAGTGGCGTGAGGTCTGGAGACCTAGGCTCCTATATATCCTAGGCTAGCTATATCATATTTTTTTAAAAAAATATGATATAGCTCATATAAACTTAGTAATACTAATAAACATTTATTTTCAAACCTTAAACCTAAAATAGAAAAAAATCGAGAAACACATGTCATATAAAATACCATGTCACGATTGCGATAGTTACTACATAGGCCAAACGAAACAATATTTATACAAAAGAATACAAGCCCACAAATACTCTAAAACAGACAAAACTGCTTTATCTACACACAAACTACAACGCGACCACCATTTCGATTTTGAAAACACAGATAATTGATAAAGAACAACACACAATGAAAAGAGAAATTAAAGAAATGATTAGTATTAAGCAGGAAAAAAATTCAATTAACAACAGAAATGATATAAAAAATTTAAGCAGTATATACTATAACTTAATTGTGTAACGATCTGCAATTTACCATTATAATATTTTTTTTTGTTATATAATTATATATCTTAAGTTATTTAAATATCAATTAGGTACATATAAATATCTTATACATTTGCTTATCATGCTGACTGTTCCGTGTTTTGATTCCTGTCTGGTTGTCCGAGTAGGTTTTCGTGGTTTTCCTTCTCGTTTAAGGCGAATGCCGACAACTTTACATCTTAAGACGCTCCACGGGCGCATACATAATAATAACTCATATCTTGCTTTTCCCTGTTTTTGTTGTCTATCTGTTTTTGGAATACTAAGGCATGATTTATTATTATTCAATTGGAATGTATCTTTGAATAAGTTTATCCATAGCAACTCAATTATATGACATTTGTATACTTTCATTTATATTTTATATCCTTGATAAAGGCATCATTGCCGAAACATGTAGGGTTGTTTTAAATATATATACTTTAAAGTAAAGCCAGACCTTAAATCGCCAACTGATTGAATTTACCATATCATACCAAGGTTACGAAATAATTATATTTATATATATATATATATATATATATATTCAAGCGTATAATAATTTTGATATTATACTATCCACAACCTTATATTGAAAGAGTTTATTTTTACCCAGCGACAGTTTTGTCGCTATTATTGTACGGCAGAGCTGAAAAAGATACATTTAGATAATATGGGACGCATGTCTCCCTCTATGTATTCCACCTGGTATCTATCGCAAATTCATTCTGACAACTAACCTAAAACGTCAAACGCCAACATTATCATTTGAGCCTCACCTAAAAATAATTTACAAAATCTCAAAGAAATATTCTAATTAAATGCTTGAAAAAAATAGTATATAACACACGGCAATGAAAGCATATAAATTGCCTCGCAGCATTCTACTACCTCGGCTAGCGCCTCGGCAGTGAACTGCATGCTCGGCTATAATATGAGCTTTCTCTGCCTGATCTATAATATACTATTTTCTAAATAAAGGTAGTATTTTTTTGCAATTCTGAAACAAACTGGACGTGATGAAGCAAAACTGAATAAATATTAGTAACCAGCGCTTCAAAATACTCCTGAATCCGTCATCGAATTCAAAAGGGGACGTCTTGGCTCCAAATTTTCAGGCCTGTGTTATTCTTAGATTGTTATTAATTATATATTATATATTAAGAATTTACTTACCAAATTTTTAAGAAGTGGTTCTTAATAAGCTGTTTTTATTTTACAAACCGATAAAAAACAAATCGATACCGAAAACTATCTTACAAATATTTCCAAGAGAAATAAAGTCTTTGTGTAAGCATTGTACTGATTGTAAAAGTAAAATCTTTATCCTAAGAAATCCGTGTCTGCCGCAGACGGTCTTGCAATTTAACACCTTTTCTAGTATATTCTTAAGATTTTTTTGGATTACAATTAATTATATTCATTTCTACTGTAATTGCGTCTTAACCATTAATTTACTTGACACTAAAGAATATTTACTTAAAAATATACCAGCCATGCATGTACCGACATAATAACTAGCCGCGTTTATTTAGTTACCTAAAACATGTTGTGTGGCGTATTATTTTAAAGTCCTATTCTTCTTCATTTTCTACGTTCGGCCAGGGACAAGTCTTTGTTCGCTGTTTGCACAAACTAACATTAAACCTTTTAAATATTAATAAATCTAACATCGCTACTTGTAATTTTATCATTAATAAAGAGAATTAAATCTGTAATCTGTTATTTGAGCCTAACCTAAAAATGATGTTACAAAATCTCAAAGAAACGACCTAATTAAATGCTTGAAAGAAAAGTATATAATAATATATACTAAAAAGTATATAATACACGGTAGCCTTCGCTTATTAATTGCTTCGCACATATCCTACTGCCTCGGCTAGCGCCTCGGCAGTGAAATATATGCTCGGCTATATCATAAGCTTTCTCTGCCTGGTCTATAATATACTATTATTTTTAAGTAAATTATTAGTAACATTTTACTATTAAAAAAATGGTTATTTACTGTTAAAGATTTCTCATATTTTTTAAATTTTATCGAATGTTTTTAATGTTTCTCAGTCCATTTAACCTAATAAAATTGATTAAATGTACTTGTAACATAAAAGTGGCATAAAAGTTGTTTAATTTAAGAAAAAACAATTCTTCCTCTAGAGAATGATGGAAATTACTTTCTCATTATGTTTATGGAAAAACGTTTTGCCATCCGTTATATTTATGAGAAATATTTGCATTAATTTTATGATGGTATTTGAGAAAAGAAGGAGCTTACCGAAGAACGGTAAAATATTTAAAAGCTTCTCACGTTCTTTTATGAACATATACCAAAAATAAACGTTTTACGCGAACCCCACCATTACGCGAAAGTGATGAAATTTTGTCTGAGCGCTATTTTCATATCTGTCGGCGAATCTTCGCATACATATTTGTATATAAGTTTAGAACATTTACGCCTATAAATATACATATTGTCGTGGTTTTTTCCCCATAGAAAAAAGAAGAATTTTATTGAACATTATTTGTATAACATTGATTTAAAATGCATTTTATTTTATCATGTATATTTAAATATTTATTATGTTTGAATTTTTCTTTATGTCCAGGACTGTATAAATATATAGTAGACCGATGGACTCGGCAAAATTATGTACTATTGAGTTCGATGTATGAGATTTTCGGGATATTTTATTTAGAGATACCAGGACTTGCAAACCATGTGGTCAGAGTAAAAACTTCATTTTTATTCTGCTGTTTTTGAGTAAAGTCGGGTTATTTGATTTTTTTTAGTGCTTTAAATTTGTGCATTGAATTTAATTACGATTTTTACGAGTTATTGTGATCTCGTTATGACATTTAATTTTATTGAAAATTTAATTATAAAAATTTATAGGTTATGTGGAATTTCTTATAGGTTAAAAAAATTGAATTTACGGAAATGAGACAAATATTAGGCTATATAAACAAATAGATGCTGTTAAATCAATTGCTGAATAAATGAATTTGTATATAACCTTCCTACTTACAATGTTTTAAACAAAATGGTCATTAAAGGGATCTTTATCTACCTTCGGTAAGTAAATGTATCTGTTTACTTAAAAAAAAAATACAAATAATAAAAAACTTAGCTCAATATTCTATTACAATTATCCGTCTAGTTTCTGGAATTAAGTCTTTCTTCCCTGACGTACGGCTGGTATATTTTAACTTCAGGAACAACGGTCACAATCCTGGCAGATCTCGAAAATTAGGATCACCGGTCCCAATCCTGGTAATATAAGGCCTTGTAATGTTTCCCAATATTTTCTAAAGCTGGTACACGTCTTTTGTGGCTCATTAATTGTTAGCAGAGTATAAAATGAGAATAGTTCAAATCTTGGTATGTAATATAAATTATACTTGTTTTTATATTTTTAAAAAGAAATTCGTTTAATCCAAAACACGTTCCATTAATTCAAGTGCAAAAAATTCTTCTCTCCAATTGTTTCAATAGTCACTATGGCAACCCAACAGCTTTTTCTGTTCTTGAAGTTCATTGGTCGCTTAGTTATACATAATTTTCCAAAATATTTGACATATACTATAATTTTGATTCTCAATTAATATTATTAACTTATTGGTTTACAATTAAATTTTCCTTCACACATAACCTTTGAAGTACACAAAATTAACTAGATTTACATAGTTCTATAATTTTAGTAAATGTAAGAAAGTCATATACTTTTGAAATTTAATTATAGATTTGACACTCTAAATTAAAAAAACAATACAAATATAATAGACTTCCAACCTTCTAAGAAATTCCAATAACAGAAATGTAACGAAATTAAAGCTAATGTCTACAATAAATATTTAATTAATATTTTTATTATAATATATATATATATATATATATATATATATATATATATATAGTAAACCTAATCAGTAGGCGATTAAAGGTCTGTATATTACTTCAAAATATATGTATTTAAAAAACTCTACATGTTTCGGCTGTGTACGCCTTTATCAAGAGAATACAAAATATGAATACAAAATATTCATATTTTGTATTCTCTTGATAAAGGCGTACACAGCCGAAACATGTAGAGTTTTTTAAATACATATATTTTGAAGTAATATACAGACTACTGATTAGGTTTACCATATCATACCAAGGTCACGAAGTTATTATATTTATATATATATATATATATATATATATATATATATATATATAATGCAGATGTTTTTTGTTACATTTGAGTAGTTTATTATCAGAAGGATATAGCTTCACGACTATGCCTAAGGCAGATTTATTTTTGAAATCTATGTATTCATTTAGATATTAAATGAAGTTTATTACCTAAACAAAGATTCTTTATTATTATATATTATATTATATGGAAACATATTAATGATAAGATATATAACAAAGCGCTAGATCACGGACTAACGTGTATACCCTACATTACGTTCGTTTATTGTTCGTTTCGGCTAAACCAATAACTGAATATTTATCTTTAGCAGATACATAAAAAAATGATCTTCTATACCGTTTTATTTGCTATCACTGTTAGTGATTTTTTACTCGGTTTTTTCATTCGGTTATTTCAATTTATTTCGATCATTTAAAAAACCTAATAATCGGATATTTTTCATTCGAATGATCCCATCACCACTTAGAACTATAGAAATCATGAGTGAGCAACCAGTGCATGTTTCTGTGGAGCTACGGATAATTATCAAGTTTTTGGCCAAGAAGGGTGTGAAACCTACGAAAATTTTGCAGAGGCAACAAGCACAGTTCATCAACAACACATTGTCACGAATCCGTGATTTTGAATGGCACAAGGAATTTTCAGAACGGCGTAAACACGTTGTGAACCACAATCGCCGCCCGAGGACAAGCGGGATCAAAGTCAATATCGAGACGGTTCGACAACCCATGAAGGACGACAGGCGCCTAATGCTCTGGAATATTGCCGACTAACTTAGTATTAGTTACCGGGAGTGCTCAGTACATCGTGACACTAGACTTTGGAGTCCACAAGGTATCTGCAAGATGGGTTCCGCATGAGGAGAAACTGCATCGGCTGGAGATTTGTCAGCGTCTGTTAAATCGATTCTGGCAATTTTAGAGGCCTGTACATGAAGAAGAAAAATATGTATATTGGTGTACTTTACTAACTCGCGGCCACCAAATAAATTTAGCATATGGTATATTGCCGCCATCTGGCAACGAATTAATGGAGTAAACCAACACACGTATTTTTTTCTTTATTTACAAGTCTTGGCTTTCGACAAGAAATTGCTATTATCAGCGTAGTCTCCTTGTCCGTCAGATGTTCGTGTTTATCTGGTGCCAAAATTTGCTATTTGTTCCAAAGGGCGAGCCGTTAAACATTACTTCACTAGCCAGACTGATGACGTTTGTAAGACAGAAATACATGTGTATTTCTAAGAATTTTCAGTATCGCTCTTGTACCAACTATTATTCTTAATGTTATTATTACATCTTTGAAGGTTTCAGGCAAAAGTTTAATGATATCTAATGGAAATAATTAATCTCACAAATTATATCATTTCACAACTTCCGAACTGTGTCATCAACACAAAGATCACTTCAATTTTAAAATTATAATATTACTGGAAGTGGAACAAAGAATCTAGCAATTTAAGAGTACTTTAATGATAATAAAATGAACTTATATACAGCGTAAAACTCAGTTTGGATCTCATTTCCAATACATAGAATAAAGTAAATTTCTAAGCTCTTTTTTTTAAAATTCATGGTGACAATTTTCCCGTGAGAATTTCCAATTTTTTACGATACCAATTCGTCTATATTATTCCACGTACAAAAACTCCATCGATTATGAAAGTAACGAAAAATGTAATGGTCGAAATGTTCTTCTTTTTATGTAATAAAAAAAAGAGAGTAAAAGACGTGACTGTATTATTGAGTGGTAATCTGTCGTGGGTACCTACGATGCCAATAATGGAGCTTGAATTGAATGAAACTACCGACTAATGATGATAAATGATGTCTAGTTCATTTTAAAACGTATTCAGTGGACGTGGAATCATCTTGAAAATCGCTTTTTCTATCAATCAATGAAATATGGGAATTGAGTCATTCAAACTAACACCCGATGTAGATGTAATTGAATTACTGAAGGTGGCATGAGAATTATTAGAATTTTGCATATCACCTAAATATGACTTAAATTAGGATCATAGGGACGAATTCCGGCAAATAAGTTTATTAATATAATGTAATAAAATTATTAATCAA
Organism: Melolontha melolontha; assembly: GCA_935421215.2. NCBI lineage: Eukaryota > Metazoa > Arthropoda > Insecta > Coleoptera > Scarabaeidae > Melolontha > Melolontha melolontha. Next base: position 74,345,925 of record OW285243.1, on the reverse strand, counting down.
ATAAAATGCCTTCAAAAACTTTCCTCGTTATAGTAGGCTGTTTTTTAAGTAATTAAGTAATCAAAGATTGGCGCACATGTGAAGCTTTAGAAAACTTCAAATTCTGATAGTTGTCATACATAAATTCAAATTATAAACGCTTATATTTTTTTAATTATTTTGTTATAATATTAGAGTTATAACATCAAATATTTCATATTCAAAGTTACTATAGAACGGGCCAAAAATTGGAAAGTGGAGATTGGATTTATTCCACTAATCAGTGCTTACAGAATTTCCAGCAACAGTATCCTTGTGCTGACATAACCCAAGAAATCCTAATAAATGGCTTTGAAAGCATCAAGCGTAGAGTTCAACTTTGTCTTCAAAATAATGATTAAGGTTTCCAACATCTACTTTAGTAAAATTTTCTTTTAATTTTGGCTATTGTAATAAGAATTGTTTAAAAAGGTAAATTACTAATTATTACACACATTTACAGATTACATGACATAACCAAACTATCCAAATTATACGTTCGTGACAGAATACGTGCACTGTCACCAACCATTAAAAAGAAGCATGGCCGTCTCTAATGAGGAAGGTTTTTGAAGGCACGTTAAGTAAACAATGTCAATCCATCAGGTCTATAATTTAATCAAGTTGTTCTCTTAACCCTGTACTGCACATTTATTTTGTAAGGACACAAACTGCACACTGGGGTCTCAATAACCCACCCTAAAATGTCAGTTTTTCCAAATTGGTTAAATTTTTTTGGTGTTTTTACGCATGGAATAGTTACTGCTGCTACTTTAAAGAGTGCATGTCATACAGAAAGTTTTGGAAATAAAGGCACAAATTTAAAAAAAGTAACAACAAACTTCATACTTTTCAAAAAAATATCACAGAGACAAAAAATAAAATTTTCAATTTGTAAATACACATAGAGTCTCAACCAAATATCAATCTTCTTTGGTGCGTAACAGAAAACATAAAAATATCAGTAGATTTTATTAGCCAGCGGCTATAAATCGGTCTCACAATTCCTACCCACCATTGCCCTGTGTTCACTGCAAAATTATTTTTGGCAGATACTGCAATGCATCTTGGTTTTTCTATCCTTTTCCTATCACAAAAACTACAACGAACCATTTTTCGTAAGTTTTCTTCTTGTACTGGAGGATCTGGTAGAGATTCAATCAGGATTTCCAGGATATTTGACCAAGTGATCTTCTGAGCGTTGGAATCTCTAATTGTTCCCTGAGAGATGATATCATTCTCAATTCTTTTAGAAAATTCCTTCGTGTTCTATTATCCTTCTCTGTCCGCTACCTACTTGCGAAAAACGTACTTCTGGCTCATTACTTTGTTCATTTTCATCATCACTGCCTTGCTCATTTTCATCGTCACTGTCCTGCTCATTTTCGTTACCGCCTTGTTCGTCATCGTCACTTCTTGTTCGTCCTTATCATTATCTTGTTCGCTTTTGCTGGGACTTTGTTCGTAGTCTTTCTCGTCCTCCTCCAGCTCATAGTCTTCCTCGTTATCCGAACTATCAGGAATTACATATTCGTCTTCGATATTACTTGAACTGCTCCAAAGATTATTTACAATCTCTTGTAACTCAACTTCAGTCAGTGGACGGATTGTGCTCCACTTAGGCATCGACATTTTACCGAAAAATTAAATTTATTAAAAATATGTAATAGTAAAAATGCTACTTAATTCTGCACACTGGGGTCTCAATAACCCAAAAGCACCAAAAATTAAATTTCCCGACTTATCTACGAGCGACAATAGTACATTGTGTATGTAGTAGTAAAAGCGATACATTCCCGGACGACAATGTAAATTGTTGGTCGAGGCGTTAAGCAGAGGCCAACAAGCATTTGAGTCTGGGAATGTGCTTTTACTACGAACTACACATACTATTTTTTCTGAAATCGGAATGAACATTATTATAAATTACAGAATTTTTATAAATGCATAACATATTTTCATTATTTTCATTCGGCCTAGGACGAAAAAAATCTTCCCGGACTGTTTTCTAATAGTTGCATAGCAACGGACTAAAATATTGGAAAAGCTTACTTTGGGAACTCAAATTGCGCCGAGAAAGTAGGCAATTTGGCCGATTTCAGAAAAAATACTTTTCCGTCCTGCCTCACATACATACAAACCTAAACTGATTTTACATCGTACTAGCTAGGGGTCAAAACAAAAAAACCTGCGCACACGATAGTAAATAAACAACATGTGGGTATTCATGACCCCAGTATGCAGTCCTAGGGTTAATTGTGAAGTTAACCCAGTGAAAGACTATATTATGACACTTTTTCAAAATATTCTTCTCTTAGGATCAAAAAAATAATCACAAACAATATAAAGGATTTTTGGGGTAATATTAGCAGATGCTTCTAAGGTTAGGTGACCGATTTATTATTTCAACCTTCCTGATTTTGGAAATGACATTTGTAATTTGTAGAAAATTCGTCCAAAGATAATTTATGTGCCGTTATTCAATTTTTAAGAGTTGAAAAGTGTCAACCTAGGGAAATTTATTTGAAAATTGTAACTGTACAGGATGACTATGGTTATTCTGATACGAGAGTAGCTGTTTATGTACATGAAACTGCCAACACTAGTATTGCTAGGTGCCATCTGTCATTTTCATCGTAAGGTTTGACATTTTTAAATTATATGTACTTTTTACAAACATATTAAATTTAAAATATTAAAAACTACTTAGCCATTTTGCGCCTTATATAATATGTATTTTCAGGAAAAAGCCTTTCTTTTATATCGCACTGGTAACAAATGACCCTCCGGGAACTAATCTACCTGCGACCAAACTCAATATTGAATACTCGAAACTCGACTATTCAATATTCTGACATAGTCGTTTCAAATTTCTATTATATCATTTTAATTTAGTAATTAATTACATACGACTGCTGTGTCTAATTATTTCTTAATTAGTAATTTTATTTGATATTGAGCTATTCTTTTTATATGCCAAAATTATACCGGCTACATCTTAAAATTAACATAATTTTGTAACCGCATTTAAATCACTATTTTAAACTTTATCTAAACCATATCATGTAAAGTATCATTTTAAAGTATTTTTTGCAAGGAATAATTTAATGATATTAACTTCATTGATATCACAACCCTTTAGCTCGCATTTTTAGCTAATTATTAGTAATTGCTATTTGCAAATATTATTGATTACCCTTACACTAGATTTAAACACTGGTTTAGCGCATTCAATTGTGGTCGTCGTTCGCTCATGAAATTTAACAATCGTTCACAAAAGTTCGTGTCTTTTGGTGCAAATAAATGCTTAAAAAATATAATCGCCATGCGCCGAAAGCTGTTTAAAATATCTAAGCAAGTGACGAATTTTCTATATATGCGTCTGAGCCTGAAAGCAACTAGCAGTTGCCGATGTGGGTGTTCCAAAATGAGCGAAACCCAAAAAAGATTGTTTACGCAGAAGCTCTTCGAAGCAAATAGTCGCTTGTTTTTTTGGGGGGAAAATAGATATATGGCTACAGCGCCAACAGAGGATCGTACATCGCCCAATTTTGAATGGTACTTAGCCATTTGTTTGCTAGATGTCTTGAGAGAGATAAAAAAATATAATGGACACAGTATCATTCTTCACTGTAACAATGCGAGCTCTCACACATCGGCACAAACAACTCAATATTTGACATGTCATACCAACGAATTCATGGATCTTCCACCATACAGTCCTAATTGTGTACCCAATGATTTCTTTTTGTTTCAGTGCCTGAAGAATAAACTATGTGATCAACGATTTTCAACGCCAGAACGAGCGGTCTATGAGTTCAAAATGCATGTTTTGGTGATACCTCAATTGGATTGAAAAAAGTGTGGCTAAAATTGGTTCAAACGTATGCAAAAGATATCTATCATCACGGAGAATATGTTTAAAAACAATTAAACCTTTTTCAATGATAAAAATTTGTTTTTGTTTATTACTCCAGATACAACCAGATAGCAACGTTCGAACGATAGTGGTTGAATGGTGCAATAAATTTCGGAATGGAACAGAATCCATTCAATATCCTTTTTTGATATTTTTTGGAGATTAGGATATGTTCATGTTGCATCATCTGTTTATATTGTGAGATAGTTGTAAATTACTTTACCAGCAAATAGGTACATTACAGTTAGACAACCTTTTCGAATATTAGGCAAAAGTATGAAAATACAAAAGAATATGCCGTCGTTCATATCATTACAGAATTTGACACTTTAGCCAGTTACACTGCCCTTAAATTTTAAAGGAATCCTGAACGATATGCGGACTTACGTACCACAATCAAGAATAACCATTTCGGGAACGTCATGAACGGCGTCTCTTTCTTCGTAACAATGTTCATTCCCATGTATTCTGAACGGTTCTAAATTGCTTTTGGAAGAAGAGCAACACTACAGTCTTAACTTACTCCTGTGCGATTTCCATTTGACCTATTAAAACATTCGCTAAAAAGACAATTTGCTATTGGATAAAATGGTTCCACAAATAACCATGAGTATTTTACCAGCCAGGAATCTACAGTTTAGTGCGTTGATGGAGCTAATGTCTTAATATTATTTCTGTTGTTTGTTGACCTTCAAACGGCTTCTCTATAACATCTGCGATATATATTCGTTGTAGTATGTATGTATCTTGACCATTAATTCTTGGATGTTCTTGTTTTTTATTTTTATTAGTTTTAATCTTTTGTTTATATTCATATATATTATTAGCTTGAATATTTGTGAATTGTTTTAGGTTTCTTTATATTTTTTTATATTTAAGAAATTAAGTTTTTATAATACTTTTTTGTTTCTAATGGTGCTTGTTGTTATGTGTATGATTTACAATTTTGTTTTGATTTTATATTGCAAATGGAATTATAATTCTGTTGAGTAGTAAATAAACAAATAATAAATAATAAAAAAATAATATAAATAATATTAATAGATTTCATTAAAATCACTAAAAACAAATTTTCTTACAGCCTCTAAACGTGTTTCTATTGAACAGTTCCCGTATAACTGTATATTCGCTTTGTAATGTCGATTATTACACTATCAATTAGGGACAGTTTCTTTGAAAAGTTATATTGCTTCAGATCGAAACAGACGAACACTTGACGGTATACTAATCCTCAAATAAAGTTTATTGAAATTTATATCTCAAACGTACTTGCAGTATGATATCGTTACCCGATTTTACTAAAATTATGTGAATTTATTCCTAATTCGAGAAAATATTTAAATTATGCTCGCGTATTCAAGCCATATTCTCGTTAATATTAGATGTTCAGTGCCGAGGGCGTCCGCCTAATCATTTAGGGGAATGAGTTTTCAGGAGACACATGTCTGTATTCACGCCACTTGCCACTTGAATAAGTGATGCTTGAAAGTTACTCCTCCCAACACGGTTCAGGAAAATATAAAGGCCGCGTCGCTTTATCAAATCCAATAGCTCCCAGGAGCGAACTTATATTGATGTAGCGTGCAGCTATCCCAGGAAACAAGATCTTTTCCTTACACTGTTACAATATTTACATGAAGTATATTTGTTTATATACATAGTAGCATGATGTCTCAGGTAGAAGTTATTTGCTCTCCAGCGGAAAAAATAAATGTCGGTTTTGACATGCCAGCGCCAAAATACTATTGTTAAGTTTGGTGTATTACGCTGGAGTACAAAGTGAAATTATTCCAAAGGGTGTAGTTAAGAAAATGTAAATATTTTAAGATCCCTTAATCATACCATTATTTCTGCATTGGCGAAAATATACGTTTCAGCAACTAGGTTACCTTCATCAATAAATATAAAATCAATAGTAGTTTCACTGTTTATGGTGGTAGAAGCAACGAAATGCGATACAGAGAGAAGTAAACTGATTAAACAACAGCAAGAAATGTGAATGAAGTAAAACGAAAGCGGGTTTGATAGTATAGGTAACGAGAGGAAAAATAGACTTAAACACCTTAAAAAAGAAAACCATATATTTAATTAGTCAAACAGATACTGTCGAGTTCTTCATCAGAGAGCGTGATATTGCCAATTTTAAATTAAGGAATTATTTATATATAATAAATATAAAAGATAAAATAAATTAAAAGCGGGCAAGCGGTCTGTCAATTAGAAACTGATTTATTAATTATCTCTATATTTCACAACAACTTTGTTGCTTTTTTATCTCCTGAAGAAGCAGCAAAGTTGTTGCGAAATATCGAGATAATTAATAAATGAGTTTTTAATTGACAGAGCGCTTGCCCGTTTTTAATTTATTTTATCCAATATAGTACGGTCGATAATTTCTTTTAAAACAATAAATATAAAGATATCCTTTATTATTTTGTTATAGTGTTAGTTCACTGTAATAGAATGTCATAGAATTTTAAATTATAATTTAAAATTCTTTGAAAAAGGCATTATCTGCCGAAACATATAAGATTATTTTAAATATCTACATATCAAAGTTAATTTTTTTTTACTACGTATTACAATTAGCTTAACTTTTTAACACAACTTAAAATTAAATAATTTTGAAAGGATATTGAAAAGACAACAAAAATAATTTTTATCTTAATCAAATTGCAAAAGTCACCACTCCGTAACATCAGCTTTATTTCTAATTACGGCTTCAATTCTTCTTGGTATCAAGTCCACTAAGTCCTGACAATCTTGAGATGTAAATTCATCTCAAATTTTTTGCAATTTTTTTAAAATTTTGCGATTGTTCTTGCAGGATTGGCACGCAACCGTTTTTCCATGTTATGTCACAATGTTTCTATTGGTGACAAATCAGGATTACTGGACACCCACTCTAAGAGTGGAATATTATTGCCTAAGAAACATTTGAAAACTTCTTTTTGACGTATGACGACCCGCGCTGTCTTGTTGGAGAATAAAATTCTCTCCAGTGTCCAAAGCATCTTCCATAGTTGGTAATAACGAATCTGTTAAAATATCTAATTATTTTTCTGTGTAGTTTTTCGACACCTTTTGCAGACATTGAGCTTCATACCATAACAGAAGCTGGAAATTTTACCTTCCTTTTTAAGCACTCTGGATGATACGCTTCGTGTTTCTGTCGAATGACGCTACTTCGACTATCACCGACAGAAACCTCGAATCGAGATTCATCACTCCAATGGATTCGATTCTACCGCTCAGGAATGCAATTTTTATGTACTTTAGCCCATTTGAATCTATTTTTTCTTTTGTTTTGCTGTCAGTAATGGTTTTTCTTTAGCCTAAAGAAATAAATAGTTTTTTTGTAATTTTTTCACTCGTAGAATAACAAAATACTCCGACCTTGTATGAACCAAATCCCAAATTTTGAGCTTCTTTATGGCATGTCGATCTTGAAACATGTTTTCCAATTTCTTCACTCCATAATATGTTGAGTTGTCTGTAGTTAGCAATGCTCTTCTGTTAATGTTTGTGAATTTAGATTTTCTTATATTTGAGCCCTTGGTGAAACTGAATTGCTTGATTTATACAAAGGCACTATGTTTCTTACACTATATCGTGATAAAAATAATAATTCACATATTTCTGCATTTGATTTCCCATTTTTAGATAACCTAACTATAATAGATCGAAGTGTTTCATCAATCAGCTTGCCTCCACCCATATTTACCCTTAAACATACTTTTAATGCTTATGACACCCCAATGACAACCAACCACCGCAATTGCTTTCATCTAATTTTGCACAAAATGGAAAGTTATTGAATATGACTATTCATTCGGTTAACCGCACATATGTTTTCTGTCGTTGAATTGTGACGCAATTACTTCAATATTACAGTGAAATTTCTTTCTTCATGGGCGTAAATAGAAGCGTGAGGAGGTTTTAAACATTATTTTATTAGAAATATATGTCAATGTGACAAGAAATGAGTAACTCAATTGAAAAATAGTGAAACAAAATTTACAAAAGGGAAAAACCAAAAGAAAAAGACTGTATGTAATGTAACAGACTTTAAATGTAAAATAAAGTTTTGTTTAATAGAATCGGATGTGATTTTTGTTAGAATGTTATAAAAAAGCATATTTATGGATATTTTTCTAAATTACAGCATTTTTGTCAAAAACAAATTTTCAATAATACGCCTGTGGGCGATGAGTCATCGGCCTCTCGTGTCCGGTCCATATGCATAAGTAGAGTGGACAAATCCGGAGCGAAAGCAGAGGCGTGACTAACGAATTGGTTCCCGCGTGCCCCATCGCACATCCGATTACTTAGTATGTTGTTCACGGTCATCGTGTGTACACGTATAATAGCAGCAGGAAAGTGTATTCTGTGTATTTAATAATGTTGAAGGAGCGTACAGTAAAAAAACCGCTATCATCAAAGTTAGTCAATAGGTTTATTGAGAACCATCCTAGTATATCTTACAATGGGGTAAATGTAAAATGTTTAGTGTGCAATATATATATATAAACCATTTAACAAAATCAAATTTGCAACGCCACGTGCATAGCGCAAGACATAAAGATAGAGACACTGGTGGCGATACAAAATACGAAGTGTTCTTATTTGATTTGTGTACAATGATGGTTGTGTGTAATTGGCCGTTTACTTTGTTACGCAATGATTCGTTTATTTCATTTCTTGAAAAATATGGCAATGTAGAATTACCGAGCTGCACCCACTTACGACGTTATTTAAAATCTGTTCGTGTACATTTAGAAAATAAAATTAAGGCTGATCTGAAAAATAAAAAAGTGTGGTTGAGTGTGGATGAAACAACTGATAGCAAAAAAAGATCTGTACTTAATGTTCTGGTGCGTAAAATGGAACCAAATCAATCGCCATCCTCAATTTTATTAGCTAGCAGACAAATAGAAGAATGTACTGCGCGGGTAATTTCAAAAGTGGTGTTAAGTACATTGGAAAAATTTGAAATTTCCAGAGATCAAGTCCTAATGTTTGTGACAGATGGTGCCGCAACCATGCTTTCTGTAGGTCGGTATCTTAAGGAACAGTGTTGTAACTTTTTACATATTACATGTAAAATCCATGCCCTATATCTTGTAGCAGAACGGATCCGTAAATGTTACCAAAATGTAGATGCGTTAATATCGAGTACAAAGGCAGTATTCCTGAAATCTCCAAAACGTATTCGGAAATTTCACGAATTGTGTCCCCATACAGCTGAGCCACCACAGCCGATTCTGACACGATAGGGAACATGGCTACGAGCGGTATTTTACTATCATAAATATTTTGAGGATGTAAAAAAAATGGTTTTATTATTAAATCCGAAAGATAGTGCCGCTATCGAAGAAAGTCGGAAAAAATTTCAAAATAGTCAGGTTAAAAGTGATTTACAAACTATTCACAACAATTACTTCGGAATAGTGCAAGCATTAGAAAACCTACAAAATTCTTCGCTATCATTACAGGAATCAGTGCTAGTTGTGAAAGATACACACGCACAGCTATGTTCGATAGAAGACGCAAGAAATGAGTGTATAGTAAGTAAGTTTGAAAGTGTTTTAGATAGAGATTTAGATTTTGCCAGACTTAGACAAATTTGGGAAGGTTCGTCTACAGATGTGTTAAGTTGTTTCAGAGATTATTTTAATTATGCAAACATCACATCACTAGATGTGGAGCTATCGATTTCTTTATACAAGCACATATCTTCCTCACGGCGGACGCGTTTTCGAGAAATAACTTTGGAGACGCACCTTATGTTAAGAATATTTCATCGCGCTTCTCCAGATTTTCAATTCAAGGAAAACGCATAAGTTTTTTTTTAATCATCTAATTACATACATTTTAGATTTTATTTTTTATACGTATCATCGAGAACGTTTCATAATCTAGAAAAACCGTCTTATATTTTTTTAATATCTAACATAATAACAGCACCGTTCGTGATAGTATATCTCTAGATATTAATAATGTTTCGCATGCGGGAACCAATTCGTTAGTCACGCCTCTGCTTTCGCTCCGAATTGGTCGACTCTATTCATAAGTAATGTATAACTTAGTTTTTTGTTATAAAAATTAAAAAACAAGATGCATATCTTTGTCAAGATTATAATAAATCGATATTGAGATTGATACGCATGCATAAATTGAATAAATTCTTCTGTTGTTTTAATGTTGGAATTTTGGAGAGTGAAATTTGGAATTGTGTAAACCTTTTGCAAACAAACAAAAACTGAAAAACTCTTATTTAAATATTTTAATAACACAATCCAGTAAGTTTGGCTATTTTTTGTGTATTTTTAAATCTGTTTGTTCAACAAGGCGTTCTGAGTTTCTTCGTTGTAATCTTTATACTTACCTTACTTTTACATATACCTCAATTACCAAAACCATCCGCGTTTCTGTATTTTACGTCGTTTTTAGTACTTAGTAGTCTTCCAAACAAAGTTCCGACTGGATAATTTAAATGATACTAACTTTAAAGTATTATTAATCATAAAAAGACAAGAAAGTTCCACATAAAAGGAGCATCATCTATCTTAACGGAGCCTTTATACAGCCACCTCAGATTTTAGACGTGAATCTACGTTCCCCTTCAGCTCCTTTTCTTCCTCGAAGTCTCTCCAATCGCCAGAAACGCCCTTCCTTTCGGTTCTCAATTTCTTTGTCACATCCTGATGTAACTGTGTCTGTTTGCAAAAGGTTCTAAACTTTTTATTACGACCGTCTTCGTTCCATTAATTTTGCACGATCGAGGAATACGTTTTCAAGAAGTGGAGATGTGGGCTTCCCAACTCCTGCGGAAACCCCGCACAGAGACGTTTATCGGATCATTCTTGCAGAAAGAAATGTTTGTGTACAAAGTGACCCGTCGCCGTTTCGAAAGTATATACGGAAATACCGGATAAGAAGACTTTTATTTGTTTTTCTGCTTCTGTTTCGTCTCGTTTCTCTCATCTTTGTTTGATGACGGGATAAAACTCCGACAAAAAATAATAATGTTACTTTTTTGTACATAACAGCGTTACCTAAAATACATACATATATTACTTTGTTCCGTATTTGAAATTCAGGCTAATGAATATGAAAATTTATATCGTTCCTAAAATTTTTTATACCTTGTCGTTACTAAATACATATGCCGTGGTATTATAGAAGAGACAGATGAGCAATAACTCTACTATGCATATATTTGTCTTTGCCTTTTCATTATATTCATAATATTCCTGTACTTTTTGCTCTTTTATTTAAATTTTTATTATTTGATATAAATATTAAATATATCATCGGTATTCATATCTTTTAATAAAAAAGGGCATTTAATTTTCCAGAATTTATAGATATTCTTGTACACTATATACACAAATTAATGTCTCCCTTTAGTTACTGTCAAATACCAGTCCTATCTCTTAGGACGGAGCCATGCATGCCGGTTTTCAAATATGTACGTAAATACTTCCAATGTCAAAAGAATCGTCTTTGAAGAATTGAAAAGGAAACCATTTATAAACTATGTATTCGTCTCGGTTAAAATACACATAAACTTTTATTTCTTTCATTGCCTGTAAACGACAAAATTCCTTGTTAAGATGTTTTATACCTATAAAATCTTTTTATTTTGAATTTTCTATTTTCAATTATTTCTACTATGGCATCAAACATGCCGAATGCATTTTGTCAATACACGAGATGGAATTTGTATCAATTTATTAATATCCACTATAATTACTTTACTTACTTATTTAATCCTAAAGCCTTTATACCCTCGCAGGTGTAAAGCTCTGTTACGTTTTAAGAGAAAAAATAGGTTCATCTGCCTTCACGTACATTTTCTTAATTAAATTAATTTGGTAGTGACATCGCGCAAATAATTTAACTTCCATCTCCTATTAATTTAACCGATTTTCGATCTCTTTGTTTCGGCAACCAGTGGTGCTTGCGAAAGTTTCGTAAAGAATGTTATAGATGTCGCCCTTAATTTTTAGCGCATGTCCGGTTTGCTAGCATTTATCTGCATTCGTTCGTTGATCATTGTCTACGCAGGTTGTGCTTTATTTAAGTGCGAGAACGTTGTCTTTGCGGTAAGAAATATCTTAATCATTTGAACATTGTCTTATAGTTGTTTTTTTTCCTGTCGGATATATCAAATTTTAGTGTGTGCCTGTTAGAAAATTTTTCCTTTTCCTGCGGTTATAACGCTGTTAAAACTTCGTAGGAAAAGCTTGACAAGCGGTCACGTTGCCCCTAGAGCTGAATGTTTTAACCATCCACGGATGTTTCCTTGGTATTGAATTTTTGGAGGAAAACCGTGTGGACATGGCTACATTTCACATTCATTAGCAATTTTATTTGAGGCGTGGTCACCAAAAAATACCTTCTAGAACGATCATCGACGTCATCAAGATGGCGATCTAAAAAGTGAAATGGATGGCTGAAGTATTTTGGCGGCAAACTGAATGAAATGTTTCAATAGTTTTGTTTATCCCTTTGGAGGGCATTTTCCATAAAGGTTATAATTTAGACGTTAACAAGGAACAGTGAAAGTAGGTGTTAGATTTTCTTTTCTTGATTTTGTTTAAAATTTAAATACTAGTCATAACCTCTTTTGGTTATGTATGTGTATGAACATTTCATTTACGTTAAGGCTCTCGAGAAAGCCGTTTATTAAATATTTTGTGCCTTCGATGCAATTTTAACGTTACATAAGTGATAGCATTGTAAGATTCTGTTAGATTTATACCTTTCATTTAATTTAGAGCTCGGTTATTGTCAAGAGCATTTTTATTGTTATAATTCAAAGTATTTTACAGTCGATTCATTATTGTTCAGCGAATAGTAATTCGCATAGGTTTTTTTTAACTTTCATGTAACTTAGAAAGCCGTTCAAGGCATTAATCAAAGTGTAATTAGTAGATAGGGTTGTTACACCCCAAGTTACGATCTATTGTCTTGAAGTGTTATTTATACTGGTTGTCTAGCTTCATTAGCAACCAGGTGAAATTTGTATTGTCAACCTGTACGAGGCATTGGTCCTTCGACGGGCCTACGTACTGGATAAATATTATTTTGGGATACGTTTCTGTTTTAGTTAATTAAGATCGTTATAACCTTATTGTACAGAACCCAGAATTAAGTATACTTAGTTGCGTTCTACTGAAGCATTTGTTCAGACAAGTATTTATTTTAATTCAGATTTTGTTTATTATAATTTCTTACCTGTTAATACAGGGTGATTTACTTTCTATTGATACCGATAATTGAATTCACTGATATGCGCCAGGGGCGTAACAGTTAAATTTCGTTTATTTTGGTAGATTAATTCTAGATTTTGGAATTACCAGAACTTTATTATTGCCTCAGTGCTAATTGATTTGTAGTTATATTTTATTAATTTTAGTAATTTCAATCTATAATTTTCTTTTGAAAAGTGCTTCTTACGTCGACTTATATTTTTTGTCAATATTTTATTTACTTTAGCCTACTGGGTTTTTTTTTATATTAAACTTGTTACAGTTGACGTCTTGTATTGGATTGAAACCTTTCCCACAAGTGTATGAGTTAAGCAACTGCGGTGTTAGGTATATTTTTGTTATTCATTATCAAGTAATTTGTGGCCAAACTAGTTTGCTTTTGAAACTACCAGCATCCCACCCGCTTCCGTGCTACGGGGTGCTCTGCAGGGGAAATAGGTGGCGCTCACATTCCACCTCGCGACCTTGACCCGCGACGCACTCCGAAAACCGATTGAGTTGGCCGGCAGAGTATTTCCTTTGGGACGTTCACCAACAGGTAGGTTCTAAGCAAAGAGGGTGGCCCAGCAGAACATCTCGCTATTTCGTATAACTACTTGTTTTGCAATTAGATTTTGGTCGCGAAAAGTGTAGCAGCTGTACGGAGCTGAGTCATGACTTCAGTTTCTTTTTGCACATCTCTTTCCATTCTTTTCTGATTTGCACCCTCACTTCACTCCACTCAACACCCCGTTCCCTAGCCGCACTTCTAACGACATCACTACACGTTTTTCTTGTTCTTCCTTTCGTTCTTCGCTTGTACCTTCTTGCTTCAAATACTGTTCTTACCAACTTATCTTCCCCACTGTCAATACATGTCCCAACCATCTCAGCTGCCCATCTTCTATTAAGTTTAGTATTGCATTCTCTTTCAGATTATCTCTAATATCGGTATTTTTATATTGTCCATTCTCTTTTTCCATCAATTCTTCGCAAAAATTTTATTTCCGTGCTTTGGATTCTATTTTTCCGTCAACGTCTATATTTCAGAGCCAAATATTAAGATCGAGTTGGCTACTAATATTTCAGTTTTTATCTTTTTGGGTATTGTTTCGTCATAAAACGAAATCTGTTAAATTCTATATATTTATATTTTAGATATAAGTAAATTTAGTATAACAGAATTAAAGAATAGCATTTCAAACTTTATAAATATTCAATGTGCATTTTCAAGTGTAAACAACTTTTATTAACATATGCAATGTAATATTTTCATTAGATTCCAAGAATTTACATTTAATAATCTGTTCATTACCTGATTTATACATTTAGATCATTTCTTTATTGCTTAGGGTAATTAGCGAACAATTTCTATAGACCTTTCAATACCTGCAATTGTTAATTATATTAATATACATAATAGGCTCAAGATATCCAAATATCCATGTATCATAAATTTCTATTATTGATGAACCGATCAGATAGAAATACATTAAGAAGATTTATGAGCCCTTATTAATACGTAATTATGAATCCTATTTTATTATTATATTTATTTCTTAGTAAGATCTTTAAGACTATCGGAAACATTGAGTATTGTTTGCATGTAGATGCAATTCCTAAGAAATAATAATATAGGTAAATTCCACAACAATGACATAAAGCACATACACACATTTTAGTTATGTAAGGGTAGCGGTAGTTATATATTTTATATATACTTGTAACATACAACAAACATAGACATTCTACATACATTCTACAATAATGATTGTGTATACAACAGACATACAATATACAACAATCAAACAGTAAAGAATTTAGTTTAAGTTAACATTAAGTTCGAGATTTATCTTGTGAAATTAGGTTTAAGTGTTTTTTGTAAAATAAATAAAACATTCAGAAAACACACCAACTTTCAATATAACTGCCACCAATCAAAAGAAATTACCAGCTTATACGGAAGTTACGCCCCGTGACCGGTGGGTCAATCACAAAATTATACATGATCCTTCGAGAATCGAGTACAACGCAACATTCGGTAGGTACTTTTCCCAGATATAAGATATAAATGGTCCTTCAAACCAGGAGGACTTAACAGGTATTTCTTTTTTATCTAGAAACGAGTTCTTGATTGAATTGAATAGTCTTTCCGCTGAATCTGTTCTTTCAATGATTTTCCCTTCCAATCTACCATCTTGTGCTACTTTCGTTCCCAAATACTTAAACTTACTAATTTGTTCTAATATTGTGCTTCCAAGTTATATTCGATGTTTTCTTTTCAGCTTATGACCCTAGTTCTTGTCTTTTTAACATTTATTATCATATTTCTTGCTCCCAAATTGCTATATTAATTGTTCACATGTTTTCATTTAGTGTTCTTACGTTTCTGGAGAGCAGCTCCAAATCGTTGGCGTACATCAGTTCGGTGACCCCTATATCTTCTTCATTCTTCAGTGTGCTATTTTATATTGGTTAAAATTCTTTTTAGCCTCTTTAATTCACTCATCTAACACTAGATAAGAGTAACGGACCTAAGATGCAACCCTGTCTCACTCCTTTTTTGGTTTCAAACATATGTGACTTTTCCTGTTTAACTCTAACGAATTTCCTAGTTTGTTTATACAGTGCTTTTATGCCGTATATAATTTTGTAGCTAACGCCCCATTTTACTAGTGTTCGCTATATGTCGTTTCTATTTAGTTTATCAAAAATCTTCACTAAATCTATAAAACCAAAATGTACTTTACCGTCCTCCATGATTCCTTTTTCGCTTATTTTCTGTAAAATGAAATTTTCGTCCGTCGCTCCTCGGCCAGGTCTAAAACTAACCCTGGAAAATTACTTTTCCAGGGTTAAATTAAAAATATTGGATTTATTCGGTCTTTACTTGATAAAAATCCATAGTATTAACTAATAAATAACAACACTGTTAAATTTTTAGTGTTTAATATATATAACACTTGACAATTGTTTCGCTTACTATAGTGGCTTCTTCAGAAATGTATACAATATTACGGGTAGGTAGGTACATCTATATAATAAGACACAAATTATGAAGGGGAGCAGATATACTAATTATTGTCATCTGTTGTGTAAAATATATTATGGAAAACTCAAAAGAATAAAATTTATTATGAAAATATATTTAATAATGGTGATCTATTTGTTTCTAATTGGTCGTTAAATAAATTACTAGAAGCTCTATGTTTATTAATTTCTAGAGATTTTAATAAAATTTGGTCCTTTATTTTCTATATGTAAAATGTCTAAGTTGTGACTAAATTTATGTTTTTCTTCTAGAAGGTGGTTTGTTTATATACGACGAGTAATTTTTTTCCAGATGTTCCGAGGTCCCTTTCTCAGAAGTTCTTCCAGTTTGACCTTAGGGCAGTCAATACACTTCAACATATAGACTCCTGATTGTTGGTATTTCGGGTTTTATCTTTATAGTTTTTAAATAAGTTAGATTAGTTTATTATTTGTTCTTAATGCTACTTTTATGTCTTTGTTTCGCAATTTAGAAAGTTTTTGTACGATCCATTCTCGACCAAGTTTCTATCGAGATCCAGAAAAACGCTACGATGTGGTTGTTGTCGTTTTGGACACAATTGTAAATATCTTGTCCTCGCTATTGTTGTATTTCGATTCGATTAATAAAAAATTCTTAATATATCTCGTTTCTTTTCGTTGGTGTACGACATTTTTCTATTAGTATTTTGCGATATGAATTTCATGGCTACCTTACTTAATCTCAAAATGCATTCTTTGTGAATTAAAGCATAATATCAAAAACTTGTGTCAACATGTCACACATGGTTGAAATCAGAAAAAAAAACTCTTTCTAGTGGTGTCAAAATCC
The DNA here is from genome assembly GCA_935421215.2 of Melolontha melolontha. Lineage (NCBI taxonomy): Eukaryota > Metazoa > Arthropoda > Insecta > Coleoptera > Scarabaeidae > Melolontha > Melolontha melolontha. The sequence goes on along the minus strand of OW285243.1, from coordinate 74,328,866 downwards.
GACATAGTGACAATAAGAAATAAGAAAGTTGATTATGGCCAAATAGAATCGAAACGTCATATGGAAATTTCGAGTCTACCATTAGACAGTAGATCAAAAGTGGCCTCGTCAATGTGTTTTTAGTTTTCCTTTGCAACCCCAAATAAACTTGCTAAAGGTAAAAGAAGAAAATCAGCTTCTTGCGTTTTTTAAAATACTCGAACGCCGTTTGACACAGGTCTATTTTCTTTGCAACTTTGCCAAATTTAAAGGTACCCTCTATTACAAATAATAAGCAAGATCCCAATGGTGAGGTTCGAAAATAAATCAACCTGTATACAGGTTAGTCCAATGTATGAATCTTGTCGAATATCTTTGACAGGGCTACTTAGATTTTAATAAAATTTTCCACATTTAAGTTCATGCAAATAGGGAATTTGAGGAACTTATTTATTTTAAAATTAGACATCCGTTTTAGACAGAAATGTTGTCAACTTTTTTATTTTAAATGAAACACCTTGTATATTTTCACGAATTTCAAATAAAGTTCTGTTCTGGGAGTTCGGCAATAATAAAATTTGACACCCTTTTATTCAAGAACGACAGAGATATTTAATTAAATCTAATAATGCAAATTTTATTGAGAACAAGAAAAATGAACACAAGAAATATAAACAAAATCAATATTAGTTAAAGAAAGTTTTCGAAAGGATGACCGTTCACTTTTTAACAATATGCAAGTTTGTGAACTAATTCTTGAATGATATTTGCCAAAGCCTCCTCACGCACTAATTACTCAATTATTCTCTGTCGTAACTCGCCCAGATTATGCGGTCATCTAGTATAAACCACAGATTTTAAATCTCCTCAAAGGAAAAAATCTAGGGAAGACCATGCGGGCCTATCAATGAAATCTTAATGAATCAAGACAACTTTCTCAAAAGTTCGAATAAATACTTCTATAATACTTTTCGCATACTTTGATAGCAATTTTCGAGTAGATGAAGACTCCTACGAAGCAAGTTAAATGAAAGTAACCCTTACCATAATACAACTTTAATCCTGGATGTGTATTTCGGAACTAACTTGTCCCCATCAACGGTAGAAAAGCATTACCCTGGAAGCACTTCACCTTCACATTTTACATTACATAAAGCACATAACTATGCCACCGACGTATTGACACATCGATACACAATTTTTATTCCGAAGCCCGGAAAAGGAACATATACCCACCCTAAATCATTTAGACCAATTAGTCTTACCTCTTTTATTAATCAGATACGAACCAAGCGCAAAATTTACAAGAAAATATCATACCGCGTTACAGGCCGGTCTCTAGAAGTACTCTCGACGTTTCGATGAATTCTTCTTCATCTTCATCTAACTCACAATAGCTCACAATAACATGCTTTTCACTATGTGGACGATCACATGTGTCTCATTTCGAGAAGGGCTGGGCGTGATTAACTTCGTAAACACGTAGTGATTCACATTATAAACCCACACTGCATTTTCTTCTTTTTCGTCAAAATCGTCGTACAAATCAACATAAGATATGAGAAATTTGCTGGTCTATTTGATCTAGTAACGTTGAAAAAACGGTAGCCATTATTTTCCCAGGCTCTGGAACTGTATTAGGAGCAATTGAATCAGTTTGTACTCATTGTCAAGGCTGTTGTAATTGTGTCGAGCGTATAGTGATCGCTTCAAATCTCATCAATATTCTACCGTCGTAAAGAGTTTTGCACGCTTTATTATATATTTAACGTATAATGAAAACGAACATGATTATATCGTGCGTATGTTCAAACCTTATCTGCCTCCCAAAATTGGAAATTTATTGAAGTACCCAATATATAGGTATTATTTTGTTCAGTTTCCAACGTACCTTATTTACTGACAAAGGATGAAATAAATTCATTCAATAATATTCTTTGTTGGAAATATATTTGGATATATAAAACCATCATTCGGGTTTGACCCTAATTTGCTTTATAAAATTATTTATCTCCTCGAATAAATTGTTTGGCTTGAAACTAATTTTTTTCCTCAAATATTCCTTACGTCTTTATTACGAAATTAAATTGGATGTTTATCTATTTACCTGGCGAACTTCTCTCCCGAATACAATGGGGAGCAGTAACGCCAGATATGTTCTCTTCAAACATGCCACAGTTATGATTGATTTTCCCCGCTCAATACAATGCGGTTTAGGTCGCTTTAGCAAGAGTTCGTACGCAAAGAAGCGCAAACCACATCACGCAGCGTCTGGAATAATTTGTATTAATGAAATTTGGCGTTCGGAAACTTCGGTATCCTGTTAGGAATAGCATAATTTGTAGAATGTTCCCTAAAGGGTATCCGGCCCTCTTCAATTCTAGGTCAAGTTGACCATTGTAATGGAAAGGTAAATAAGTAAATTCGGGTAAAATTCCCTAAATCTCTGTCTAAATTAAGTTACGGTGATGGCCGAAGATTAATGTATCTAATTGTTTAAAATCCTTAACGTAAGAATTGCCCTTTGGAAGCAAGTAGATATTTGCAACTACTTATGGCATTACAAATAAAAAGAAATATTGATGAACTTCTAGATACAAAATTTTGCTATCCAAAAGAAATTAGGACAATAATAATGTAATTGTAGTAATAATATTAATAATAATAATAACAACAATAACAATAATAGTAATAAATGTGCTATTAACAAAGAAAGATTAAAAATCTTTAAAGAAAAACAAATTGACAAAACTAAAATCTCGAATGCTATTAGAAGAAAGGAAAAGGAGAATAGAAGAAAACGAATTTTTGCTTCCAAACTCTTCTCATTATTAAGGAGTACCAAAGGCAACATACACAAAAACTCTAACAGAAACAACAAATAGAAGAATATTGGGAAAACGTGTCGTTTGACCAGAATACACCAGCAATGTCGACCTTTGTTAAGTATGTAAAGCTTCAGTAGAGATGATTAAGGCTGGTATTTAAAAACACAAGAAAATTTCCCTGTGCCCACACAGGGAAATTTTCTTGTGTTTTGTTTGTGCGTTTGTTTACACCATCAACACCCCAGTGTTGATGGTATAAACAAGTACTATTATGCATTCCAAATAAGAATAAACTGTTGGGAAAGATAGGGCTTAAAATAAGAGTTTGTGATTGGCTAAAATAGAGGCCGCTTTTATGCAGGCAAAATCAAGTTTATTTTGATCTGTCAAATTTTCTTTTTGCTGTCAGTACTACTATAATCAGTATTTCTGTCACTGCTAGTCAATTGCTAACGCATGGAAAAATAGCATTCATCACGTTATAACAGAAGAAAACAAAATGTATGATTTAGATAATATTGTTCAAAATGTATTAGAAAATTTGAGTTTTACTGTAAATACTGGGTCATCCTCAGAATTTTCATTAGATTCAGGTTCTGATCTTGAAAATGAGTAGTTTTCAATATACGAGGCGTGTTTTTTAATTAAGGTCCGTTTTGTTGTAGACACTAGTAGTTCGCGCGCATATCGCAACGAGCGCATGCGTCGTGTACCGGCATGCCTCGGGAACAACTGTGCTCAGTTTCAGCTCTGTAGCTAACCTGTACGATTCTGTTCTATGCTTTCAAAATGTTTAAGACTATCAACTCGCCCGCCGCGTGTGAGGTTCGGTCAGTGACACGGTTTTTGTCAGCAAGGAACCTGTCTGCTGCAGAAATTCATCGACAGATTTGCGAAGTGTACGGTGATACTGTTATGAGTGAAAGCAAAGTGCGTAAGTGGGTACGACAATTCAATGATGGTCGTGACAACGTTCATGATGAGTACCGCTCCGGTCGCCCTTCTTTGATTAGAGAGGATTTGGTGGCTTCAGTTGAAGCGAAGATTCGTGAGAACAGGCGCTTCACAATAACAGGTCTCTCAAACGAATTTCCTGACGTGTCGAGATCAGTGCTTTACAACATTGTTTCTGAACACATAAAGTTTAGGAAACTGTGCTCCCGTTGGGTCCCGAAACTCCAAACAGAGGACCACAAAAACCAACGATTTGAGTGTGCGACGAAGTTCTTGACTCGTTATAACGAAGAAGGCGACGGCTTCTTGAGGCAGATCATAACTTGAGACGAAACATGGGTTTCGCATATCACGCCCGAATCAAAGCAACAGAGCATGGAATGGAGACACACACTCGCCTGTAAGGGTGAAGGCCAAACAGACTCTGTCCCAGCGCAAAATCATGGCGTCGGTGTTTTGGGATAGGCATGGTGTTTTGTTGGTCGACTTCATGCAACGGGGAACCACTATCAATGCAGAAGCATACTGCCAAACCACGAGAAAGCTACGCAGGGCGATTCAAAACAAAAGGCGCGGCATGCTGACAAAGGGAATTGTCCTTCTCCATGACAATGCAAGACCTCACACTGCAGGTCAGACCCGGGATTTATTGGATAGTTTTGGCTGGGAAGTTTTAGACCACCCACCCTACAGTCCTGATCTTGCGCCAAGCGATTACCATCTGTTCCTCCACCTCAAACGGCAGTGAACTCTTGGTTATCGGAGCAGGCACAAGTTTTTATGAAGAGGGTATTTTAAAATTGGTTAATAGGTATGATAAGTGTTTGAACAAACTTGGCAACTATGTCGAAAAATAGAGTGAAGTATGTACTTTCTGAAAATAAATTTACTTTTTTGAAATAACCTTTTCTTGTATACTTATGTTCAAACGGACCTTACTTAAAAAACACGCCTCGTATATATTCGTGAACAATATGTAACATAATGAACTGTGGTGTGTTAAATTTAGTTATGTGTGAGTGATGTTCTTGATGTAGATTCGTGTGTGTGTGTGTGTGATGTGTTAGATATAATTTTTTTATACTTATAAATTGTATAGTTTGGTTAATATAGTGAATAAAATCTAAACTAAATATAATTATATAATAATGTTTACCATATACATTCATGAGATTGTAAGTTGATTCGGGTTCTCAGAAATTGTTCGACATCCTGGGTCTCAAGTAACTACCAGATATTGTGATAATCGCGGAATATTAATGAAATTCCTAAGTAGGAAATTATTATATAATTTTTTTAATGTAATTATGTAAGTGTAGGTAAAAGATTTAATGTAGATTATGGTAATAAAAGAAGGTTTTACACTTATGGTGTCAGACATTTACAAAAAAGATTGCTTTTACTGAACACACGAAGTTTCTTTTTATTTATTCTTGTTCTTAATTTTTTTTTGCTTATTAATAATAAAAAAATTATATTATTTATTTAAAATATATTAAACACACATTATACATAAAGTTTATTTGGCACTAAGGCGATTACATTGAGAAAAATATAAATCTGAAACTTTAATCAAACCACATTTATGCTAAAGGCAAAAAAAAATTCATTGTACGATAGCAGCAATTTATCCCTCAAATACTGAAGCTGGGAAAATGCTTAAGTTTTACCTATCTTTGGGCCCTAAACTGATATTTTACCCTTTTTAATATGTACTTACTTATTTTTATAAAATGAAAATATTTTTAAATAAATACCTTTTTTAGATATATAAACTTCTTTAACAAAATGATGTGCAGTTAAATAAATTTCCTTATTGCTCTCTCATTATAGATACTATTGAAATAACCGTATTTTGTAAAATGCTATATTTGTTAATCACTAATGTTAAACGTTACACAAATATCATAATTATACATAATACATAATCACCATCCAACGCTTAAATTTATTAGTTTCACATCTACACAATAGTTTTATTCTGTAGTAAAATCAAAGTTAGATGTAAATATTTCTCCTATGGTAATTTTAACACATTCTCACTGTATTTACGCACAAATTTATTGTGGATGCAACACCTTCAAACAATAAATAACAGATTGAATGATATCGATTGAAATATTTTATGTAAGAAAATAAATACTGATAGCCGTAACTTTGTGGTAATTCATTTTGAAAATAATAAAATAAAATAAAACAATAACTTTGTTTTACCACTTTATTCACATATAATCGTGACCGCGGTTTCGACATGCAATGCATTATCTAACTGCAAAAGTTACAGGCCTGCATAGAACTTATAAATGACACAAAAATATATGGGGGTGGTTTATGATGTTATTTAAATATAGTATATAGTAAATATAGTATATAGTAGTAATTTTAAATAACATCATAAACCACCCCCATATATTTTGTGTCATTTATAAGTTCTATGTAGGCCTGTAACTTTTGCAGTTTGATAATGACATTGTATGTCAAAACCGCGGTCACGATTATATGTGAATAAAGTGGTAAAACAAAGTTATTGTTTTATTTTATTTTATGTAAGTCTAATACCTTGCATTGGTATATATTTACCGTTTCTTGCTTGAATAAAATGATTAAAGTCTAAGCTTTCTTAATAATAAGTATGTTAACGAACGTCAAAAAATAATATTTTATATAGGTTAGTAGGTATATAACCTCAAATACAAATTATCTACTTTTTTGAAATTCCTGTGTAAATTATACACAGATTGCCGCTCCATCTGGTCCTTTCTTAATTGGAACGCATTATAATAGAAAATATGTTCCTCAGTTCACTAACGAATTTACTGACTTATTGAATAGAACAAAAGTTGCACCAATTGGTTTGTCGCCAAAGGGGAACATTCTAATTATAGACCCATCACATGTCTTAGCGCAATATGCACCGCATTCACCAAATGCTTCCTACATTGCATACAGGGTTTTTCACGTAACCCGTTCGTTAGAATTTTTCTATGTTAACGCCTTAAAACACTTTTGAAAATTTATGGCACGCATATGTAGTCAAGGAGTTAAGCAGAGAGCATTTCACGGCTATGATAATGTATGATTTTGAAGAGGGTCTTAATGAAGAAGAATACATGTAACGCTTGCATACGGCTTTTGGGGCCGAAGCACCATTTCTACGGTTTTTAGATGGTTTACAGAATATTGCCGTAGTCGCTGTTATTTGCATGACGAGGAACATAGAGGTACGCTCAGGTCATTGGTCACCTCTGAAAATGTGTTCGTTAAATGGTAGGTACAAGAATATGGAAGGTGCATCTATGTGATGATAGAGGACACCCATGGTATTGATCCGTAGCAGCAGGCAAATCCTGCATGAAGAATTATATGTGAGAAAACCTGCTGCACCATGCTAATCCTTCGGCGCATAAGGCTAGTGTAACTGCAACTTTTTTGAATCCTTCTTATTCGCCGGATCTAGTAATGTGCGATTTCTGGTTATTTTTTAATCTTATAAAGAATTTACGTGGTCGTCGCTTTTCATCATTTACTTCATACCATCTACGAATATTTTCAGTCAATTCCGAAGAACGCCTGGCGTGAGGCTTTCGAACTTTGAAAAACTCGTCTTCGAAAGTGTATGGATAATAAAGGACAGAAGTTTGAACAACAATAAAATTTTAAATTTTATCTTGTTTCATTTCTCTATATCTTACTACTTTCAGCGTCACTATCGTACTCGCGTGAATTCTGCACGACTACTACATCAGTGATAATAGGCGCTATTAAAGTGTTGCTCGTTGTATATGTACCTACACAAAAATTAATCTTAATTTTATTAGATAATTGTGACTAGACATGACGTTATGCATATGCTAATTTTAAATAACTTCACAATTAAATAAAAAATGTTAATTAACAGTATCCTATTTAAGTTTACGATCTTAGGTAAATACCAAATATGTTGAAATTTATTGCCCATTCCTTAAATAAGTCAAGTTCTATGATTTTGTAGTTATATAAACTCTATATTATTTTACCTCGATAGTTTCCATTACATTTCCTGTTTATTATTACTTATTCGCATTAAGTTACAGATAATCTTGATACTTAGTCTGTTAAAATAAAATACTTACACTCATGAACCACTTTTTGTTATATTGGAAGTCATAGCGAACTTTGATATTTTAAATGGAATGTTATATTTTTTATTGCCCTTTGAAAATCCTTAAAAAGTGCTAAAATACTTTGTATTAACGTTTCCTTTCTAAAAAAACTAACCGGTTTTGAATTATTTTGATTTTTTGTGAAATCTTTTGTTCTGTCAAAGCACTTTTTAAAATCACCTAAGGCGTATTTGAACTAAACTACGTCATATTTCTACTAGAGACAGCAAAAGCGCTATAAAGTGAGTGATGTCCAAACATTTAATAAATCTCGTACTGGTGTTCGAAATTTATTGATTATTAAACTAATGTTTAATTAAAGAAGAATCGTTTTTTAATGGAACAGCTTGTAGATGAGCGCGCCGTAGTAAGTAGATAAACATTTTGCATTGTACAGTTATAGATTTCCCTATGTCTATCTCTCATAGTTTTAGAGTTATTAATGATTATTTTGAAATTATCAAGAAAAGTCGTTGTAGTATGCCTTGAATAGTAAATCTGATCTGTCAAAATTGGCACAAAGTTTATTTCGTGTCTAACTGGTTTTAAGTTGTTCGGAAACATGATCCTCTTCCCCACCGTGACTGTCATCATCAATACTATCTCCATCATCGTTATCGCTCAGCTCATTGAACCACTCTAACGAAACATTTGAGTCTTTACTGTATTCGGTCGTAAGTTTTTTGGTTATCCATTTTTCTCTGAAGAGTAAGTAATATTCCTTATAAAATTGTGAAACTAAAAATAGATTCAACTTTTTGTCCGTAAATATTATCAGAATTTCTATACTAAAAAACTCTTCATATATAATAATAAAAAAAAAGAACTTACCTTTACAGATTTAATAACGGCGTTAGTCACGCGAGGGACAGTTGTCACTCAGATGAATTGATCCGTAAATACAAAAATCTATGTATTATCTTATGGAAATCAGTACCACATTACTTGTACCTTTACGGCTAAAGACGGCGCTGTGTTAAACAAAAGAGAGAAATAGAAGAGTAGTTGACACATATCCCCCACCTGACTAACGTAGGGTTAAAGTTTTCTACATGTTAAAGATATTCCGGCAATATATCTATTTCCATAATTACTGCCATGTTTGCCATGACATCGGTTACCTAAACCATTTCCTGTAACGTATCATTTTATAGTATTTTTTGCGAGGACTCTATGATATTATGAATTGTTGTCACAACCCCCTTTCAGAGCGCTTTGAATTAAATCTTAGTTTCTTGTCATCGCGTATTTGCAATGTGGTTGGTCGACAACTAACTGATTAATAAGAATTCCCTTCTCTCTCTAAACACGAGCTTCTTATACAACTAAACTTCGACAAGTAAACAACAAACCGACAAGTGCATACTCATTCGAGTATACACAGCGCTGTTTGGCGTTTTTACACGTGCAATACCTAACTCTGTTAAAAACCACAAGCAAGTATACTGTACGTACATCGGTTCCATATGCATGTTATTTAATTTACTTGCACGAACTTATTAGTTTCTTTCAGTCAGTCAAGTATTAATTATTTAATACTTGTGTACATACATTTTTTTTAGTATATTAGAAAGCTTTGATTCCTCTTGTTTGATTATTAAATTAAACTTTAAAAATAACGCCGTTGTGTTCCTTTATTTAATATTGTTATTTAAGCTTACTACATGTTCTAGACTTTTAGTTCTCATTATACATTAAATTAGTTATTTCCTCTTATTATTAAGACGCAATTATGGTCTCTCTGGTGATACCAATAACAAAGTAAATATTTTTTGGAATTTCCCATTTATTGCATACTCGCAAATAGTATCAAATAAAGCGGTCATGGCAAAAATTGACAAGAAAGATTTGTTCCATCTGTCCATTATTACCATGTCTACTATATTTAACTATGTTTCATAAATATATATTTGATCATCGCCCGTACGTAGTCAATTTTATCTATATATGTATATATACACAATTTGTTGATGCAGCTGGTGTCCTCGAGTGTTCCAACTATTTTAAAAGTATACGATTCCCTAATGAAATGGACCTGAGTGCGCTTACAATGGAAACTTACGCAATTTAAATACTGATCTATGTTAACAGCCCGTTAGTATCATTTTTCTTTCGTTGATAGATATAGTGGACGGCTCATTCTTAATGAAACATTGTATTTATAAACTTAATGTAAATAATACCAGATTTGGTTTGTTTTATGAAATTTTATTAGACTTACATATATGAGGGGTAATGACATATTCTTAGATTACTATTGAAACAATTTAAAGTTGGAACTTTAACGCCTTTAACTCTTATAAAAAAAAGACGAAATCTTCTTAGACTGTAAACCAACCCTCCACAGCTTCCATTACCTCTTCGTTCATAAAAGTTGACGTCCTTCTAAACTTTCTTTCAATCGAGGGAACTGATAATAGTCTGGGGAATAGGGCTTGTATTCCAGTAATTCGAAACCTAGATCCCGAATTGTATTAATGGTAATGCGCGACAACACACCTTTCGTTAACATACTACGTTTTGTTTCCTTAATTTTCTCTCTCAGGGTAGTTAGTAATTTAGAATAAGGATCTCCAGTGATGGTCTGACCCTTTTTTAGGTAATTGATCATAACTATTCCACGGATATCCTAAGAAACAGAAGCAAGAACTTTTCCAGCGGGTTTTTGAACTCGAAACATCTTAGGCCATGGAGAACAATGATGCTTCCATTCCATCGATTCCTGTTTTGTTTTTGGGTCGTAAAAATGGACTCATTTTTCATCTACAGTCATAAGGTTTAAAAAATCTAGATCATCTTCAAAATGGGCACAGATTGACTGTGATGCTTTCATTCTTGCTCGTTTGTGTTCGGCGTTCAACTATTTAGGAATCCATTTTGCCGAATTTTTTTCCATATCTAAATCCACGTGAACTATATGATGAATGCATTGATATGCCTCAGCTATATGTTTCTGCCTAATTCGACGGTCTGATAATGTCATGTCATGAACTGCGTCAATATTTTCCTCTTTTGAATGACGCAATCTAATTTTTGATAGTCGCATATGATGCGCATTGATCGCCTCGTGTATTAAACGTATCTTCGTAAATTTCCGTACCACTTAATCTCTTTTTGATGATGTCTCGATCGATTTTCACGTTTGCATTCGAAATGCTTTCTTTCAAAATTTACTACACAGCAATACTTCTTGACGTAAGATTTTACAGTGACACTTTTAAAATGTTATTATTTCTTGCCTTTATAACAAGATTTTGTTTTGTTCAACGAAAATGGCCTAGACTAACTAGATATCAAGGCCCCTTCGTAAACTTAAATTTATCGGGTAACGAATTATTTTTTTTTGAAAGTTTATCAAGACCTCAGGACTGTTTAGAATGTGTATGGTGTGTATAAAGTATTCCCATGGCTCCTCGGCGCAAGAAGTCACAAATGTTGATTTGACTTTCACTTCTTTAAAGGTAACTGAAAAGGATAACCATTTCGAAAAAAATCGAACCCCTAACAAACTAGTTCCGAGGTTCGAATCCGCGATCAACAGCACACCAGCTTCCACAATCCGACGCTTTTACCACTGCGCCATTCAGCCGTCAAATTTAAAATTTATGAAAAGTAAAGAATGTGTAAGAGATCTAAATTAGGTCCATGTGGGATACCAGACGCAGAGATGAATTAATTTGAAGAAAATTCTTGATCAAAAACGACACAGATATTAATTAAAATTATACAAGATGATTTTTTAAGTTATTTTAATTGTAAAAATAAAACTAAACCTAATAATCTAAAATGAAAATATTTCTCTTCGTTTTAGTGTTTTCGAATGTATTGTTCTTCCTTATAAGTATTCCTAATTACTAACTAAAATATCTAGTAACTTTCACAGCACGATTATTGTCGGATAGAAACTTCAAAGTTATTTGCGCGATTATAGATCCAATTTAATTTTAATTAGTATAGTAGTTTCCCAAGGAGCAAAAGCCACTATTGATCAAATATTGTTATATGTACCCGTACGCACATCACATACCTGCGAATACGTTTGAGTTGTCGTTTCTAAACTGCGGTGTAACATACTTGAGGCTACGTATCATTTCACGGGTAAATATTTGATAATTAATAGACTTTACTTAAGCGTGAAATTCTCTTTAATGATGTTTGAAGAGCACGAACAACATCTAGGGGGTTTGAATACGAGTAAATAAACCCCAAGTGTAGGTATATTCAATACACTTTTAAGAAATTAAATCCCTAGAGTTTATGATTTTTTCATCCTTAATACGTACGAAGCTATATCAAAATATAAAGAGACTGGTGCTATAACTTCTTTCACAACTAGCATATTATAATACAAAGAATAGAACATGAAACCCCCATCTATAATGTACTTATCCTCAAATAAGCTTATGATTTAACTTTTGATGTTTATTACAAATTAATTAGAGAATTGTCAGTGTTTGATGTACCCACCGAAAAAATGAGAGTGGAGCAAAGATATGCGATAAAATTTGGTGTCCGTTTGGGTAAAACTCCAACTGAAACTTTTGAAATTATTAAAACTGCATACCCAGATGATAGTTTATCACGATGAGTGAGTATTTGAGTGACATAAGAAATTAATTGCATAAATTAACGACTTGATCCATAATGATCGTCGGATTGGCATAAATAGAATTTTTGACATTGTTAATTTGTCTTATGGTTCCACTCAAAACATTATTCATCAAGGTTTACGGTACCGAAGGATCGCGGCAAAATTGATTCCAAAAGTGATGACCGATGAACAAAAAGCCAAGCGAGTGATAATTTGTCGACAGTGGAAAAGGCAACTGCAACATAATCCACAGTTTTAACCCTGCTGTTAGATTAAAAAAATATATACGAATCCTATATTAAAAGACCATTTGGTCCATACTACATGTTTCAGTAAAAGTAAAAATTTAATCCAATATAATTATGTAATTTGATTGAATACCTTGTTAATATATTTAATTAATATTATTGTGTATGGTGCCATGTGGCATCCTCCATCATAATCACAATACAGCTGATAAGTCCAAATTTAGTTGTGGGATTCCCCTTTTTGGATTTTATTATGAAAACACATGCCAATTTACACTGCTTTGTTCAGTTTGTGTTTTGCTTTCTAAATATCCACACGCTTTTTTCATACTGTATAACGAAATGGCAAAACAACGTTACTTGAATGAAGATGATATTCTCTGATAACTTGATTGAAGTAATATGTGTATGTACTACTTTCTCAAGGTGCGGCCCCGGTCTCATTATATTGTATTAAAATAACACGACCTCGGTCCATCTAATTGCATACACAAGGTTATGAATCATAGTTGCACACTTGCAAATCTTGTTGATGTTTTAAGTAGTAGATGGCCGAAAGAAGGATCTTTGAATGTATATAAGACATTCGATTAAAGAAGAGAGATCAGTCTTAGTTAGACAGTCAGTACGACTTGCGAGTACGTTATAGTACTCTCTTTCGGCTACTGTATTATATTGATTATGTAAATAGTATTGTTATCTTGTTATAAGTATTAACTAATTATACAAATGTTAAACCAACCGCGTATTATTTAATTCATACACGCTTCCACGAACCTACATAACGATGTAGCCCGTAGGACCAGGCAACATCACAATTCGTGAAGTACTCAATTCAGAAAGTGACTCAGATATTTCATATTCGAATATTGACTGTAATTGAGAAAATAACGAAACAAATTATTTTGAAACAGAAAGTGCCTGCAATTAGCTCTATGAATTCCTTGTATATTGCTAAAAACAAAATGGTAAGGAGTGCCACTCCATTACCTCAACCCATTAGAACTGCTGCTGAGAATATTATCTCAGCACAACCAGAACCAACTAGATTTGCAGTATCTAGGTGCAGTAATATGATGTCAGCATTTTTGTGTTTCTTTCCGTCTCCAGTAGAAAGAATCATTATCGAAAATATTACGGCAGTCAAATTTAGTGACAGATGGACCGATATTAATGAAGACTTATTGAGAGCGTATATCAGACATCAAATGTTACATTTATGGCAAGTTTATTTGCAAAACCAACAGAAAAATATTTTGTTGTAGAAAAAGCTATGTATTTTGGTTTCAATCAAACAAAAATATAAACTGGACCAAATGGTCCCCAATCCAGGATAAGTAAATTTTCATTTTTTTCGGTCCGGCTTAATGTCAGATACTTGAAATTATGGATGTTAAATTATGTTAATAAGATAACACCTGAATAAGAAACATAGTTTTAAAGTTATAATGCAAGCAAAATATTGAACCAAATGGGCTTATCTAACAGTAGGGTTAAACAACGTGGTTACATGTGACGACAGTTAGTTTTATCATTATGACCCTGAATTAAAGTCTTAAAATATGCAATGAAAGCACAAAAGCAGTCTACGACCGTAGAAGATGAACTTAATTTTTTTATGAATGAGCCCTATAGGCAAAATTAAAGAAAAAAATGGCCGCTTTATCAAGACATCGGTTGGATCCTGCATCACGACAATGCTCTGGCCCACAGATCAGCGATTTGTCAACGAACACTTGAAGTACAAAGGTATTTTTAATAATATAAAATATTATTAAAAATCTGGTGTGAAGAACACAAATGCAGGTTCACTATTAATATTTTCTGTGAACGTGTCCGAATATATCCTATCCCCAGAGACGTAGATACGTATTTCGCTTTTCTACAAGCTCATCGGTACGCCCCTGCTGGAGAAAGGATATTTCCAGACACATTCACAGAAAAGAACCACCTCGCCCTATCACCGTAATTATCCAGACCGAGCGCAGAAGTAAATTCGGCGCTACCTGTTGTCAGACAGCCGAAGTACCTCGCATACCGTCCACATAATTAATGTGAAGTAACGACGCCCTTCCAAAGAGGTTAGCACAGCCAACTCTCTAGAAAACTGCATTTTGTTTGTGCCTTCACTCACACTACGGCTTAACCGCATGTGTAATGTATCAGAATAATTGTATTATTTGTATTATACAAAACTGGTGGGGTTTACCTACTCATGTATGTTTCAATTATTCTGATACAGAACACTTGAAGAATTGGAAGTGGAAATTATGGTTCACCCTCTTTGCTTACCTGACCTTGCTCCATGTGGCTTCCATTTGTTTCTTGAAGTCAAAAAAGAATTGACAGATCGAAGATTTGAGTCGAATTGATGATGGTGTATACTAAGTAGAATCTCAAAAAATGGTATACTAAGTAGATGGGTATACTAAGTAGAATCTCAAAAATGGTTTCTAAGATGTTTATGACAAGTGCACAAAATGATGGAACAGTATATTACACAAAATGGAGAGTACTTTGAAGGATAGTTGTTGAAGTTTTCTAAGAAAATGTTTCATTTTTGTACCACAGTACCAGTTTTGTTATTTTCTGATATTTCCTCGTATTTTGAATTTCATAACATCTGCTTGATATGTACGAGTAGATATTTTGAAAAGTTCATAGTGTCTTTAAGAAAGTTTGAGATTTTCTAATGGCTGACATTTAGGTAGACTAAATTGATGGCGGTAAAGTATTGAGAAAATAATACTACATAAATATATGAAACTGTCAATATTAAGAGGGCTGCTTGATATACAGGGTGTTAAAAAAAGTTGTTCGAAAATTTTACACACTAATGGTTAATGGCCTTCTCTCATTAAGATAAAGAAAAATGACTTAGTAAACCTACGTTCTAAAACCAGTCGTTTCTGTGTTATAATTGATTTTACATTTTTTTTATCAAAAGCATAACTAGACTCTTGCTTATGTTACCTGTGTATTGTGTGTTCAAAAAAAACAGGATCAGAGTTGGCCATAAAATTCATAGGTATGTGGTAACTTAACCGCACCGTTCGGAATTGTCAAATGTTAATGTCATTAGTGTCATTGATCATACGGAATTCCATTTATTCATGACAGGAAGATTATAACCTAGGAATTAACCTTACAATTTTCTAAGGCCGTCTGTCATTTAGATGTAACTGTCATTTAAGAAATTCATATTAGTAAGGTTACGACATGCTTTTTGATGTTACTTAGAAATCATGGCTCACTAGAGGCAATTTCTTTTTGAACGCACGATACAATAAATGTATATTCCAGCTTTTATTTTTCATTATTTACTGTCATGTCATATGTCATATCGATCTCGCTTTGGCTGTAGGTTAAATATGAATAGATACAGGAATGCAGAAATAGCAGACATTCAGTTTATGTATGGTGCTGCTAATGGTAATGCTTATGAGGCGCGTCACCTTTATGCGGAAGCTTACCCTAACCGTATTTTGCCTAGTCATATTTTTTTTTACAAAAGTGCATCAACGTCTGTCAGAGGTGGGTTCATTTAAACAAAATTATCGGGATGTTGGTAGACCTCGATCTGTTTGTACTCCTGCAGTAGAAGACGATGATTAAAGAAGGGTTGAAGAATATCCAGCTATTAATCTTAGAAAGAACTCTGCTGCAGTAAATATTAGCGCTTCTCTAGTTTGGAGGACTTTACACCAGCAAAAACTGTATCCTTATCACCTTCAACGAGTGCAAGCACTAGCCGCTCCTGACTACGTTTCGCGAAGTGTATTTTGCGAAATAATTTAGCAGAAAATTGCAGAAAATCCTATCTTTCCTGCTAAAGTTTTATTTAGCAATGGAGGTGCATTTACTAAAGACGACATTATTAATTTTCATAATAGCCACGTTTAGGCGGACGAAAATCCTCACACTGTTGTGGAATCAAGAATTCAGCACAGGTTTTCTGTTAATGTTTGGCTTGGTATTCTAAACGATCGACTGATAGGACCAGTTTTTCTACCTAATCGCTTAACTGCTGAAATTTATCTGAAATTTCTACGAAATATTATTAGAAGATGTACCCCTTCAGGATAGGTTACAGTTGTGGTTTATGCATGATAACGCGCCTACACATTTCGCGAACATAGTTCGTAATTATTTAAATAATGAATTTAACCCATTATACCCCAGCGTCCTATTTATAGGACAGTATAAAAACAGGTGTTTTTTTTGGTCTGTATATAACTTGTATTTTCAAAATAGTTTTTTTTATCGTTAGGTGGAATCCCATTAAGCCTTTTAAGACATGTTTGACCATATATAGTTTGCACCATTAAAAAGATTTTTTTAATCCTTACGTTTAATCCCAAAACGACGTTTTTATAACGTTATATATCGTATATGTTTGTAAATCATATAAAAAAAGGTTTAACGAACATTTACTATACTATTCACTCGAAAAAGAGTTCACCAAAGCTGTTGCCACAGTTATTTAAAAAAAAATATTTAGAAACTTCACAATATAGATGGTCTATTATGGCTGTCCTATTTATATGACACTGGTACTTCGCGTTATCAAATTTACAATCTTCTTTTATTTCATATTTCGAGTTTGTCTGTTGCCACGCACTGTTCAGTATTTTCTGTATTGTGTATTGTATGTTGGCATTATAAAAAAATTTACAGTTGCGTTATTTTAGTATTTTGAGTTTGTCTCTTGCTTCTCTTGCGTCTCTTGCGCACAATTCATTTCTACATTGTATGTCAACTAAATATATTATGTGAAAAATTTTTATTGCGTGGTGTTATATTGATATGTTATTCTATTAGTTTAGAAATTTTTATACATACACATATATTTACTCAAAAGATGTACAGAAGAGCATTGTCGTTACGTGAAGTCGAGGATATTGTAAATGATCCTACATTTATGACATCTGAAGATCTCGATATAGTCATTCTTCCACCAGAACCAGATGAACTAACTGATGAAGATGACGTTGATGATAACAACTTAGGAAATGTGGAAGTCAGTGATGTACCAGGAGAACTTGTACTGCAATATAAATTACCTCTTAGTTCTGAGGCTCCAGAAACATATGAGCAAGAGGAAGTAAGTTTACCTGGTTGTTCATCTGCTGAAAATACTCATGTCAACGCAAAGAGATCTAAGAAAAGACGTTGCCTTACTCAACAAACATTTTCCTGGAAAAAGGTGAAACCCGTTTACACAAAATTGCCAGATACACTCCAAACAGCCACTACAAATAGAGATAATCTTAAAAATCATCTAGCGGGAAAATCGCCAGTTCAAATATTTGAAGAATATTTTACTGACACCGTTTTTGATTACATTGCTAACGAAATACTGAAATATGCTAGAAGCAAAAATGATCAAGATTTCACCGTCACAATAGACAAACTAAAATCGTTTGTAGGTATTTTATTGTTCAGCGGATATCATCAATTGGCATCTGAGAGAAATGATTGGAGCGAGGAAGAGGATCTTGGTATAAATATTGTCAAGGCCTGTATCTCCAGAAATGAATATTTAAAAATAAAAAAATATATACATTTTGCCGATAACTTGGTAATAGACAAGGATGATAGAGGATTCAAAGTTAGACTTTTGCTAAAAATGATAAACGAAAACTTTAAAAAATTTCACGTATTTGAGAAAGAATTAGCAATCGACGAAATGATTGTCAAATATTATGGACATCATGGCCTAAAGCAATTTATACGTGGAAAGCCTATTAAATTTGGCTATAAATTGTGGGCTCTTTGTGGCGTTAGTGGATATTGCTATAACTTTGACCTGTATACTGGAAAATCAATTGCAAAAAATGATCGTGAAGATTTGGCCTTAGGATCCAGAGTAGTACTTGATATGTTAGATTGTGTATCAGAACCCGCAAGTCATCAGATATATTTTGACAACTTGTTTACAAGTAGAGACTTACTCATTCATCTACAACAGCTAGGATTCCGTGCGACTGGAACTTTAAGGGAGAATAGATTATCTTCATGCCCTTTAAAAGATTCCAAATCTCTTGGAAAAGAAGAACGAGGCTCGTATGATTACAGATTCGATACAAATGCAGAAATACTTATTGTGAAATGGAATGATAACAAGTGTTACAATTACCACCAATTTCGATTCAGTAGAACCTCTCCATAAAGCAGGCCGGTGGGATCGAAAGGCTAAAGAAAAGCGAAGCATACCACAACCGCTTTTGTTGAAGAATTACAACTCTTACATCGGTGGAGTGGATCAACATGACTGGTTGGTGGGCAAGTATGCAACAAATATTAGAGCCAAGAAATGGTACTGGCCTCTATTTATTAGGTGTATTGATATGGCCATGGTAAACTCATGGCTCGTTTACAAGCTAGTTAACGATATTGATTTGAGTTTGCTAGAGTACAGACGATCTGTTGCCGTACCATACATGAAAATTATTCAAAAACCGTTTGTCGGTAGGCCGAGAACGTCTGCAACAAAAGATTTCGAAGATGTAAGATATGACAACCAAGGTCATTTTATGGAAAAAAGAGAGAAACAGCGAAGATGTCAAGGAAAAAACTGTTCATCCGAACCTCTTTAATTTTGCGTCAAATGTGATGTGACACTCTGCAAGGAATGCTTCATTCCTTACCACAAAAAATAATCTGCGTCTTGATTTCACCTATAGTACGGTTGATATGTGTAAGTGCCAGTGTCCTATATATAGGACAGGCTATATTTACGTTATTTTCATAAAAAACGAATAAATTTTTGTATTTTTGTATTATTTTACTTCAATTAAAAACGTTTCACTAAAAAAAAACTTTTTATTTTTAATTTTTAAAAGTTGGGCGTTAATAGGTTAAGGATAGATGAATAGGACGAGGGAGTCCAAACGTTTCGCCACCTAGATCACCTGACTTTGAAACCGCTAGACTTTTTTGCTTGGGCTTACTTAAAGTCGTTAATTTATGCCACACCTATAAATGGCATAGAAGATCTTCAGTGACGAATACAAAACGCATGTGAGTCAATTCGCCATTTTCTAGGAATCTTCGAAAAAGTGCGAGATTATTTTGTGCATAGATGTCAGACATGTTTGCACATGGAAGGAGGTCATATCAAATATTTAATTTAAGCATCGCTTGTTGAGTTGTTAATTTTTGTATGTATGTTTTCCTATTAAAAGAACATTCAATGACTAAACCACTATATTGAATAACAATATTGGAATTGCTTATATTTCCAAAACCACTTATTTTAGGACGCAGGTTTACTAAGACTTTATTCTTTATCTTAATGAGAACCATTAGTGAGAGAACACCCTGTAAAATGTCATCAACTCTATAAAATAAGAATAAGAAAAGACAAAATAATGAAACCAGTCTCAAAGTGCCAAAGTTTATTGTACTAGCAATGTACATAATTATTTTTCCAAATGAGCACCATTCAGTGCAACACATTTCTCCAAACGCTGAATCCATGTCTTCATTCCGTCCATGAAAAAGCTTTCTTGTTTACTGTTGATTCAATTACGAGCAGCAATCCGGACTTCAGTATTTGATGAAGAATGTTGATCTTTCAATACCTCCTTCGACATTGGCAACAACCATAAATCTGAAGGCGCCAAATCACTGTCTTCATTGTTTCGTTGCTGCAGTTCCGTCTGGTGTCGTATAGCTTTTACATTTATCAAAGTTTCGAACTTGCCAACTAAAAAAAAAAAAAAATTGCGCAAAATTTAAATCCGCCTTTTAACTTGAGCCACTTGTTGTAGATATATGTTGGGTTGCCTATATTTGTATTACGTTGTATTCATAAGTTGCTTAAATAAACAGTCACCAACTAGATGCGGATGTGTATACTTGTAATGAAACCATCCTAATAAATAACAGAACAGAACCTGCAGAACCGTTGCGAACAAAAAACTACAAAATTAAATTATAAAAATAAAAGATAAAGAGATAAAAGCATCAAAAATGAGTTAAAAAGAATTACTCCCCATGAAAATAAAGGGAAATTTAGCACAAAACTGAAAGGCGTGGCTTCAAAAATTCCAAATTTACATGCTAGCAAAAGACAATAATAAAAAAATGCTCAGATGAAAAAGAACAAATAAACTTGACTCTTCTCATATACGGTAATACACCAATAATGAATACTAAATACAGTCCCGTAGAATTATTAATGCCTAGACCAGGGATGCACAGACTTATAGGGAACAGGGGCCAGTCGGGAAAATTATAAGCTTAGGACGGGCCACTACAAAGAATACTTATTAACACAAATATTTTTATTATTAAATAGTATGAATTACTACAAATGATAAAAATAAAAGAATATTCAAAAATGTTTGTTGTAATTATGTTATCGTAATGTAATCTAATCACTACAATGTAATAATTCATTTTTATTATTTTGATGCATGACATTGCATTGACCTAACAATTTTGTTTATGTTTGGCTCCACATTACTTGTCGCCACACGTAAAATTGCTTCCAGATTTTCATTTGCCAGACGGTTTTGATTTTTTGTTTTGTTAAGTTTCATCACTGAAAACGTTTGCTCACAAATATACGTCGATTCAAATAAACTTGCGCATTTCAATGCATTTATTCGCAACTGTTTATAATCGGTTTTGTCAACGCAACGGTAAAAATTGAGTAAATTACCTTCATTAAACTTGTTTCGTAAATTATCATCATTTTACATATCTATCAATTCCAGCTGTATTGATTCCGGTGCATTTTCGGGTGAAATGTTGAAAGGATTGCTGAAAATGTCTAATAGAGGTTTAACTTTTTTGAAGTCTAGAAAACGATCATGAAAAGCTTGTATTAAAATATCAATTTTTTCAACATAACCGAAATTGACATCAGTTTTATTGAATTTCTCCATATTTCTTTTGTAGTTCGGAAAATGGGTGTAATTGGCTGAATTGATTTATGTCCTCAAAAGACTCAAATTGCATTGAAAGGACGAAAAATGAGAGTATAACTGCGAAATCAATTGATCTTTGCCTTGGAGTCGCGTATTTAAGACATTCAAGTGATTTGTGATGTCTACAAGAAACGCTAAGTCACACAGCCAATCAGAGTTGTCGAGTTCGGAGACGTCCTTTTTCTTTTCCGCCAGAAATATTTTGATTTCTTCAATCAAGTTAAGGAACTGCTCTAGTGACAACCCACGACTTAGCCACCTTACTTCAGTGTAAAACAGGAGATCACCATATTCGCTTTCAATATCCTCGAGAAATTGTGTGAATTGTCGGTGATTGAGACCTCGTGATTTTATAAAGTTTACAGTAGGTACTACTACTTTCATCACATTTTCAAATCCCAAAAATTTTGAACAGAGGACCTCTTGATGTATAATGCAATGAAACTGCATTAATTCCTTGGCATCTATATTTTTAGTTTGTAAATACTCTATTAATATAGTTATTATCCCAGATTTACTTCCAACCATTGAAGGTGCTCCGTCAGTCGTAATTCCAGATAATTTCGTTAAATCCAAATCCATTATAGAACGTTTTTTCAGAAGAGTTTAGAGCATGTCACTCCCCTTGGTTTGACTTGTCAAAGAACTCATGCCAATCAGTTCTTCACACACTTCAAAATTTTGCGCTACACCTTGTAATAATATTAAGAATTGAACAGTGGAACTTATATCTGTAGATTCGTCGAGTGCTATAGAAAAATACTCCAAACTTTTCGATTTCGTAGCTAATTGCTCTTCTATATTAGCTGCTAATGTGGTAAGTCTTCTTGGAACAGTCATCCGATTTAGCTGAATTTTCTCAAACCTCTTTGCATCTTTCGGACACATTCTTTTGCGGCGATATCTAAACACTGCTTAACAAACTCACCATCATTAAAAGGCCGACAAGTTTTCGCTATTATTCGAGATATTTCAAAGCTAACTTCAGTAGCTGTTTCAGCATCTTTAATTGGTTTTGTAAACATAGCTTGCTGGCCTATTAGTTCCCTTTGTAAAGTGGAATTTTTTTGCTTTCGATTTTCGCCGGTTACTTTGGTAAAAGTATGATGCTGGGTTTCATAATGCCTTTTGACATTATATTCCTTCGGAATAGAAACACTACTCTTGCATATTAAACAGACACTTTTGTTATGCGATGAAATCAAAAAGTATTTTTCGGTCCAAATATCTAGAAACTGTCGATTTTCATCTTCGACCTTATGACTACGTTTTTTACTGGGGCGTGGTTTATCCATATCAAAATTGATATTATATTGTTACGTAGGTAGAAGCCAAGTTCGAACGACGAAATATTTATTCTTCACAGATTACAATTCAAACAATATAACGTTCGCTTGTCCGTAGTTAAAACTTAACTGTCCCGATAGCGGGCGATGCGTTGTATTTATACAAGTTACCTAACATCGAGAACCTACCACATTGTTCGGGGATAATACCGACGTGTTTCGCGAATCTTCGAGTAATCTAGTTGGTTCGACAGATTTCTAGTCTCGTAACTATATGCTTGGAACGACGAGGAGCATACCTGTCCTACGTAGTAAACCTGAACAAGAAAGTAGTTTTTCGAACAATTTTTAAAATTCGTTGGCGGGCCGCATAAATATCGACAGTGGGCCGCGGTATGTGCATCGCTGGCCTGATAATTTGCCTATTAGCAATGAAATATAATAGTAAAATTGAAAAATGTGTTTTTAAAAGCAAATGCAAATGATAGTATTTCATATCAAATAAATCCAAAATCACATTGGTCAAAAGGCACAATAGTAAAGAAATTAGGTTTAAGGAAATATTTAATTCAAAAGAAGGATGGCAGTTCAATAGTCAGAAACTCTAAATTTATAAAGAAAAGAAATGAGTGTACTATTGAGCTACCTGAAACCAGCAGTGAGACGATAGAGTTTAATATACCTGGCGAGAACTTACAAACTAATAAGATGAGTAACTGCACCAGTGAAAAAAAAAAACAAAATGATACCTCGGATCTGAATTTGAATGAACAATTAAGGTTTATTAATAGGAAAATAAAGAAACTGAATAAGCTTAACTTGTAAAAATACAATAGGTAAGCATATTAATTACGAAAAATGTTTATTTTAATTAATTAATTCCAAAGGAAGGGAGATGTTGTATATGTATGTTGGGATGACTATATTGGTATTAAGTTTTATGCATAAATTGCTTAAATAAACAGTCACCAAGTAGATGTGGATGTGTTTACTTGTAATGAACCCATCCCAATAAATAACAGAACAGAACACAACCGCTTCTTTCTGTTCATTTATTGTTAACCCCCTTCTGCATCTTCTTGTAGTCTTCTATATAATTTTTGTTACGCTGAGTAAATATTTTTCATTAAAGAAAATCGGCTGTATTAGCTAACATGAAGTTACTGTAAAATAACTCATCGTGATTCATTAATGTTATTCCATAGCATAAATGCGACAAAAATGTCGAGCCCTCAGTAACATACGTTTTGAAATGACCGGTCATAAATATGTATTTATCTGTTGGCTCTGTGAATCTTTATAAATATTTGATCGTCGGCAGTGAACGATTGAAAAGGCTCGTTTCAGGACCGCGTGTGTGCAGGATGTTAAGATAATCAATCAGCGTCAGGACGCGTCGCATCGTCGCAACCGGTGCGTGCTGTGGTCCGTCGTCATTAATCATTCGGTTTTCTATTTTAACGCTGGCCCTATCGACGTGCGATTTTTTCTAGGCGCACGGTGGTTGGACGCGAGACCCCATTGTACGTCGTGTATCTGTAATTCGTCGACTCGGTAACGTTAAAGATTTATTGCTGAAACGTGATAGGAGTCAATGTCAACCAAAACGAAGACGTTAACGATTATCTCCTAGTTGTGATGTTTTTTTCTTTTTCTTTTCAATAGATACACAAAGGACTAGTAGTTTTGCTTGTCGCTGCAAAAATTTTCTATCGCTGCTTTGAATGAGAAGGACGAACTAAAAGTAAATCATCAGATTCATATAAAAAAATCGAAGTCGTTTTATACTAAAATGAAATGAAATATAATAACTTTCGCTTCTTTAACTTAATATATTATTATTATATGGCTATATATTCCATTTCTGAAATTGAAGCCATTCAATGGGCTCTACATACTGAATCAGTGCTATGATACGTCAATCCAGCACACCTTACATATTGTTACTTTACATATTTGTATATTTGTCGTATGTATAAGCACTTTCTTAACTATTTTTCACTACTATCATTTATGTTGCATTATTTCCCTCCATCTCGTAATTTTCGTAATTCTTCTGTCTCTAATTACTTGCTTAGTTATGGCCTTCCGCTGGTTCTCTATTGCCCATTCGATTAATGTGGCCAAACCACTTTATTCTCTAATTTTGTCAGCATTAATATATAGGGTTGGGCAAATGTATGGTCCACTCGAATATCTTTGATATGGCTACCAAGATTTTAATAAGTCATTCCACAATTAATTAAATGCAAATCGGAGATTCGATGAGTATATTTATTTTCAAATCAGACTTTTGGTTTAGCCGGAAGCGATGTTAACTTTTTTATTTTAAATGAAAATCTGGTTTATTTTTACGAATTTCAATAGAACTCTGTTCTTGGAGTTCAGCTAAAGATGCGACATATTCTTCCAGAAACACCTAAATGCACCTCGGAGCGTTTAATGCTCTTCCTCGGATCACAAGATCCATACAGGCCTCGACACGAAAACGAAAAACGTTATTTAGCCCCCTACGGAAAGACACTTGGGGAACCATACCTTGCTATATCTTTCTCCTGGTCTTCTCCAGATAAAAATACATCCATCGGAAGATTTTAACCCTATTCTGACTTCATCAGTAGACAAGATTTTCTTCCAGTCATCCAAATGCCAATCAACATATCCACGCGCAAACTCAATCTTAGCTTGCTTGTGGGGTATGATTAATAGAGGGCCTGTTTCGGAGTGTCTTGCACTCAATCCAGATTCCTTGATCCTTCTTCTTACTGTTTTAGAAGAAATCGCAACATTTCGAATATCTTGGGTCTATTTTTTATCTCGTTTCCGGTGAGTAATCGATTTCTTAAGACTTGTATGCGTATAAAACGATCGTCCATTTGATTTGTGGACCTTGGTCGGCTTTGTCCTGGTCTCCTAGCATGTGAATCTGTTTCCCTAAAAGGCTGAAGACATCGATCAATAGTTCTATGATGAACAGAAAGCTTCCATGCAACCTCACGTTGGCTATACCCTTCTTCAATCAGGGTGACAATTTTCACTGCATTATGCTCACTTAAATTTCATACTGAGGCATTTTAGTATGTACACAATGCGACCAAAATGAAAATCTAACCACAAGTTGAGAAAACACAGGAAAATCAAACCCGCAACGCTTGCTGAAAATAACAATGCAATGTTGCAAATAAGTGCAAAACAAGTCTTAACTTGCGTAGAAATCAGTTAAGAGAGAACTAATTCCAGTGACAGGTTTTTTTCAGAAAATGTGTTATTTATCTTCTTGATAAACAAATTTATATATTCGTAAATGTATACGTGGTGCGCTAATTTTGTCCATCAGTATACATCGATGATAAGTATTATTACAAACACGGGCTTTTACGTCCTGGGTTACTTATTACTAATAAGCTGTTTGTCTGGGCGACATTTACTACTAACAAGCGTTCTGGTTGGCTGGCTACTGTGTGTGCTAATAATAATGAAATTAGTCTATAATAAATAATTGTGGGGCTGGTAAAGTATTATCAAAGGTCCAGTACGTGTGTGATAATGCTTACATATATTACAACTAACTAAATAAAACACAGGAGTGTTGACCTTAAAGTTTGTATTTATTATTTACATAAAAGAAATTGGGTTTGATATATTTGAATGTAATCGAATAAAAGTAATATATACACGAGGAGCGGTAAATAAGTAATTAAAAATTAATACAAAATATATTGAACGAACGTTAAATTGGGCAGTAAATTAAATGTGAATTAATATAAAATAACCTCTGTATAGAACAATACAGGGTTACCTTTGAGTTGCGGAGATGGTCGGCCACGTGGTGCGTCATATATTTGGACAAGTATGGAAAGCGATGCTTGCAATTAGTTAAATCAATGTGAATTAGCATAAAAGGATAATATATATTGAACAATACAGATTACCTTCTACTTGCGGAGATGCAAGGGCACGTTCATCATGGCCGGTACTTGAACAGCACGGCGGGTAAGATGTGTATCTTACGATGGTTCTAAAGAGAAGGCCGATAGTTTGTGTTGAAGTAACACTGGTCTGTCAGAAAAGGTTTTTTGTGACCTATGTTAAGAGGGGATCGATATTGTTGATATCTTGACTAATAATTAATAAAAAGCGCGACCTGAAGAGGTGTCCTATTGATGACATAAATATTGTTAAAATATCGGTTGTGAGTCAACCTTTCAAATGATAAGAAACACCATATATAAAAGAAGACGTACATAATTAAATTAATAACAACTTAAGTTTAACATCGAAATGTATCGTATATAGAATTTCAGGGACCGTTAAAGGCTTGTTGACGGTTCAATTTAGGTATATTTCGAGGATCTCCCGGTTAGAGATATAACAAAAGAAATGCTTTTTCGTTGCAAACAAATATACAGAAAAATGTCTAAGTTAAGTTTAATACTTTAAAAATTTTAAAATGTGACATATTTTGTTACGTGTCCAGAACGCTCAACGCTTCATCACGTTATTTTGTAATATAATTAATGATATCTTTAATATATTTTGCTCCATTTCTAACGAACCTACCTGTATAGGTATCGTTATTCGTTATTTATCCATATATTTAATTTCTTTCAAGTTTTTTTCTTTTTTTCTCGAACCTCAGTGCTCGCTTTTTTTTCAAAGGAAAAGTACGAGACTCGCTCTCTACACTCCGTCGTTAGTTGCCGATCTTAAAACGTGGTTACGTTCACTCTCATCGCCGATATTTATCGATGTAGCCTTACTGTAATTGGTATAATTACGGCCCCGTGAGGGATTTAATTGATATTTATATCGGAATTATTCGCTAATGCGATATCTCACTTTGAGGATTTTAAGTGATGGGATAAGAAAATATATACGTAAATACACGTAAACAGCACTTAATTAATTTCACCGCCATCGAACGATTTCTTCGCTATGTATCTGGGCTTTCTTTGTTTTGTTTTTTTCACTTACTTCGTTGTTTATTACTTTATTTAGATGGTGTAACCGACGGGCGAGGAATAACGAAAAACCACCTGAATATTCCCGCATGTGACGCTTTCTCGGAAGGGAGAAGGAACACAATAGCCGTTCTACCCGACAGATAAGCTTTCGTTTTGTTATTTTATTTCTCTTTTTTTGTCATTCGCCGTCCTCTTATTTTATTATTTATAATACTTTATATTACTATTATTGCAATTAACTAATAGACCGTTTTAATAAATTCCCAGGTGTTTTTTTTTCAAATTAAATAACCTGTGTTGCCTGACCTGTTTTTGTTGGATCATTTCTTATACTTTTCTTCGTTCGCTTCACGAAAAGATGTAAAACTTTTCAATATTAACTTGCTTTTATTCATGTATATTATTTGAATACTTTAGTTATATACTTTACATATTTTTGCTAACTTATTTGAATTTAAAACTTCCTAGCTTAAGATTGATTTATTTCAATGAATTGTTGAAATTGTAAAATACATTGTGAACCAACAAGAAAGAAAGGAATACGTATTTGTTTTTTTTAGGGCGAACTAAGGCCATCAGCCGCATTGTAATTAATTCTAGATATCGATTTATTTTAAGTACATCACCCATTATTCCTAATTATTTTTTTCTTTTACTTTTGACTGGCCTTCAGCCGCATAATATAAATTCAATATATCATTTAATTTTTCGTTAATATATATTATACATGGTTTCTAAGTAAATTCATAGCTTAGTCATAAGTTCACCATTTCAAGATTTATAAATTTTTTCCATCACATATACTGAGTGTGGCAATAAATAGGATTTGTTTGGTTCGAAACAGCATAGTTTTTTTTTTCGTCTCTCGATCCTCGAGAGTGTAACGAGTCTCGGTTGCGGAACCGGCCTTCTACCC
Source organism: Melolontha melolontha (assembly GCA_935421215.2). Taxonomy (NCBI): domain Eukaryota; kingdom Metazoa; phylum Arthropoda; class Insecta; order Coleoptera; family Scarabaeidae; genus Melolontha; species Melolontha melolontha. The sequence goes on along the minus strand of OW285243.1, from coordinate 74,300,019 downwards.
CCCACGCTACTTGCCTTTTTTTTTTATATAATATTTTCGTCGATGTTTCCGAGTTTGCGACGTCCAGCGGTATAAATTCGGTGGCGCCCTTGACCACCATTTTAGGTTGATTTACTTACCTCTGGGTCTCCCCACCCCTGTGCTGAGGCAGCCCTAGAAGCCGGGTGGGCCGTTGGACGTTGGCAAGAACGGGCAGGGGCGGTTTCAGTCACCCGAGACCGGATCTTCTCCGGGGCGCATTTAGAATTTTTCCTTTTTTTTTAAGCGCGACGTATTGGTCGTAACAATTTTCAGAAGAAATATTATTTAAAAATAAATAAAATATTCTTATATATGCGAAGCGTAGCAGTATAAACTCGGTTTTAATCAATATTATTTTGATAATCTTGTAAATAAATTAATTAATATAATTTAAATTATTAGCTTACTATACGAATTTTATTCATTACAATTAGTATCGATATCCCTAAGACCTTTAGTAGTCTAATACGCATCGAAGCAATTAGTTTTTGCATGTTTTTTTCATGCTCGTAAAACAGGATGTAATGGCTACATTTAAATCAGGATCAATTAATTTAGAAATCCCGCAGGGCTGTGTATTGAGACTGACCCTTTTCCTCTTGACATTGTGGCAGACTTTAATTATCTTTATCCTCTGTCAAATTTAACATTCCGGGGGATAGATTAATTAAGTGAATCGTGGACATTGAATGATTTACCAAAATGAGAAGTGTAATTGTAAAAAACGCGTTAAAAGTAGTGTTTGGATCATTATGTTTTTCCTATTAAAAATGTTAATAATTCATTTTGATTGTGATTAGTCTGTGGTATTTTATTGCGGCCACATATTTAAGTAAGGTGTTTCTAAAATTAATAAAAAAAGTTAATCTAAATGAAATAGTCAAGCTTTTCCTATATTAGATTCCTGCTGGCAATTTGCACATTTTGTTTTAGGATTAAGATTAAATGACTTTCTTGTGAGATGAATTCAAACAAACAGATTGGAAAAACCGTGTATGTGTATCAAGCTTAATATCATATCATGTTGGAAATACCAATACAAATTTTAAAAAAAGTTTCGCAAATTTTAATTTTAAATTTCTTGCTTTTATTGGATCAGTAAGATAAATGAAATAACTCTTTTCCTCAATTGCATGAAATATCTCATTGTAAATGTTTATTTACCGCTCCCATCTATTTGTTTAAGGTTTTCGAATGTAAAACATTATTATAAGTCCCTCTTGTTGTTGAATTGTTCCGTTATAAATGTGTTCGATATTGCGCAATAAATATTGAACGTTTGCAGATTTCTATAAATTCTAGAATTTATATAAATCTGTGTATTTATGTCCATATTCCATCCGATGCCCACCAAATTGAATACGTCCTTTATAAATACATATCAGCAAATATATATCTCCTTATCAGCATTGTTTTCTACAAAATAGGTCAGCGGTCACAAACCCGGATTGTTTCCCTCAATTTGTTTTCGAGGTTATTGATGACGGAGGACAGGTTGATGTAATATATTTAGATTTTAGGAACCTTTTAATCAAATTGAATCACTGTGTTTTAATTCGTAAATTACATTAGTTTTATATGATTTGTCTGGACCTTTGCTTGAACATCTGAAGTGCTATTTAACTGTCAGAAAGTTCTGCGTAAAATTTCGTAATTTACTTTTTTCGGCTATTTTAATCAACTTCTGGAGTACCTTAAGGTTCCAACTTAGGTCTTCTATTATTTTTAATCTTTCCAAATGACGTTCTAGGCATTTTAAACACACCCATTCTAAAAAAGTTTTATAGGATATAATCAGACTTTGTAATATTTCTAATTCTAGTCTTTCATTTACAGCGGTAGCATCGTTTTATTTTGGGATTCTTTATAATTTCAGATATGAACCAGGGTGAGTAATGTTTTATGACAGTGCATTGGAACTTAGGTATCTAGGATCTAATTAAAATCACACAATTTTATTTTTTCTAACGTTGACTGCCCTCTACTCACTTCACAGGCTTAGATCCTTTGGTTCCTCTAGATGTTCATCGTCTACAAGAACGGGTCAAAATATTTGCGAAATGGGAGGGGTTAAAGAGGAGAGGTTTTTTGTTTGTGCACCTGGTACTGGTTTGGTGACTCAATACAACCGCCAATACAATAAGTGTCGGTGTGATCGGTTCAGTGAGTTGGAGATATCGCCAGATAAAGAACTGAATCGCTAATAAAACAAGTACTATGCAGAAAGTTCGAGTGCAGAATTTCGCACCGTGATTAAATTTCTCACTAGGCAAGAAAAAACGCCGTAGATCATCTTGGAAAACATGTTGTCCGTTTATGAGGACTCTTGCCCTTGTAAAATAATGACTTATAAATAGCATAATCTATTCAAGCAAAGCAGAGAGTCTATTGAAGACGATCGGTGATCAGGCCGGCCGATTGAGGCGACTTCTACAGACATTGTTGAAAGTGTAGAAAAACTTGTTCTCGAAGACGCTCGTTTGAAGAAAAAAACAAAATTGCAGAAATTATCAGCATATCATATACTACTGCTTTAAACATTCTCCATCAACATCTTGGCATATCTAGGGTCAGTGCAAGATGTGTGCGGAGAATGCTCACACCGTTTCTAAAGCAACAACCCACGGAATGTTACTGGGGACGAAACTTGTACACCAAGGGTTTGGTTTATTATATTGTTCTCCACTTGGTTGGATTTGAGTTACGCATTTTTCCGCAGCTTAAGACATCAGGTTGTATAAGGGACTTCTGTTTGGGTATAGCAAATTTTCTTCTTCTAGTTATGTACCTCGCATTGGATTGTCTGAAATTTTACCTTAATTTGAAAGAGTGGTTTGACATTGTTTTATATATACCTCAATTTCATTTCTAACATCTTACAGGCTTCCCAGTTCATATATAATAATACCTGTTTAGTATTGTCAGTTAAGTAAGGTTAAAGTTATTCATTTTGTTTACTTCGCTTGACATTTACACGTACATGTGTGTGTGTGTGTGTGTGTGTGTGTCAAGTATTCTTTAAGATGGCAGACTAGAATATTGCAGATAATTAAATAAAACGTATTGAAGCAGTTTTTTAATTAAATCTTGTCATTTTTCGGCTATTTAGAATTGTCATATAGTATTTTCTTCTTAATATCCCCTTTGTCGTATTGAAGTGTCAGAGACATATTTGGTCTATTTTCTGGACAGGGGTCTTTTATTAAAAATTCCTTATATAAACGTAATTAATTAAAATTCCTTATCAGTTGGGTCTTGTATTTTACTGCCTTAATTTTAATGTAGCAAAATGTTTCTCTAAGTAAATAATTCTTATTTAAATTCTTCTCTACAGTGGCTTCAACTATCGTTTGTTTTACTGTTCTGCGTATCTTCTAACTGCGTCATTGGCCTTTCATCGCATTCACCATACACAAAGTGCATGACAGCATACTCTTGAATGGAATAATGAACTATTTTAAATTGAACAGAATAACTGTCAATTTGACATAATGTTTTAATTTTTAATATTGCTAAGCAACATAAATATTTTAAGCAATACGTCACCTAATAGAAGAAAGGAGATTATATCAGTAGTTGCCTAAATTTTTGGGGCCTATCTTATACATCCTATTTCTCGAAAACCATACTACTAAGAGAAAAGCGATAATAAGTTTTTTTACAGAACCTTTTATGAAGAACATGTCCTTTAATTTTAGCTAAAGCGTTTCCTAACACGGTGTATAATAATCGCACATTTCCGAGGAGCAATTTAAAATACCAAAACCAATGAACGTTAGTTTCTCTTCGTAATAAAATATTGTGTTATTGTATTGTAAATATAATTACCGTATAATAAAATGTTTATTAATTGTCAGTATAATCATAACCTTAAATTTTCACTATGACTAGTGACTAGACGTAGTGTGACCAAATAAAACTGAATCAGCTAAATATTCCATACTCATTTTGAGTGCTTTAATAGGCAGCGTTAATTGCAAAAATAAATATAAATATTGTTATTCTATTGTTATTTGGTTATGAATACAGTTATTATTATTAGACTGCCTGTTTTATCAAACGAACTGAATAGGAGAATTATCACAATATGGTCTATCGTTTCAGGGTATAAATTACAACTCCTGCAGCTATCGTTCTTGATGTGGTATTACTGAGATGAAATCTGCAGCTTCTGGGAAAAATTCTTATTATTATTATCGTATACAAATTTGTATAAAAATATCTACATATTCATTGACATCAGTACAAAACCTCGAATCTGATCAATCATTTAAAATACAAATAATTGTATAATGGAGTAAATTTTATTAGTACATATTTACAGCTGCAAAAATTGTTCAGGATCCATCAATCAAGAGCTAGTGACTCTGAATAAATCAACAAGCTCTAAGTAGAATGCAATAACCACCCTTCTCGAAATTATAATGTTTACTATTATTTGTAGGGAATATGATCGGGGCATGCGGAGAATGAAAAAGTGATACAATGGAAAAATCCATCTAAATACGGTTCTGTATGTTTCCGATCCCCCTTTTGTCTTTTCACCGATTTTTCTTCCATTGTTTTAATATAATATATATTCGGAACCTTTTTCTTCTTGGTGTGTGATCGAATTGGATTACGATTTCAACTTCCCTAATGCAGTAAAAAAAGGCCAGAGTTAAATTGGGTTAGAATTGTACAGGAAATCACCGTGGAGATATCTGCGGATTCAAAAAATAAAGAATGATCCAGTAGAATAAACTAAATTAGTAGTCTATTACAAATGCTCGTAATCTCGGTAAAAAATATACCTACATAAAAGGTCGTAACATTTTATTTTAAAATGTACCGAAAGGATTTCATGTTAAGCGCATAGAAAGCAAAAAATGTTTTGTTAAAATAGGATATTGTAGTAATACATGATGTATTTTCAAATTACATGTACGGAAATTACGTTTGGAAAACGAATGGCTTTTAGTGAAAATAGTTTGGAGAGGATTAGATAAAAGGGCATGTCATCAATACTATTACTAAACAATTAATGAAATCGATTATTTTTACGTAGTTAAAAACAATTTTGCATTAGTTAATGAATTAAATTTTATTTACTCTAACTGACATGTGATTTACATATTGCTGTGTAGCTTGACTCTAATAAGTTAAGTTAATTATATAAAATGTAAATCGTTACACAAGCATGTATATCTCTTTTGACTGTTTGAATAAGTATAGCTTTCAGGGTTTGCTTCGAATTCCTTGTAACTAGGCCTAGCATTCAGTGTAAATTTATACAAATAATACAACAAGATATCAAACTAAATACATTTATTGTTTATACTTTCAATATACTTATAAATCATGAACTCAATGAAATATTAAAAATTATTTATTAACCTAAATTAAATTATTATCACATCAAATTATGTGAATTGTCAGGAGTATACAGCCTAGGTGGGTCATTTTTTTTTTGACAAAGCGTATAGCAAAAAAGTAATCCTTTAATAATTCTGAGAAAAAATGAGACCATAGGTATCCGACTTACGGATTTGGAGCCCCCCGCAATTTTGCAAATAGAATTTTCCTTAATAAATTTATTCTATATAATTTTCAATAAAATCCAATAGAATTATAGTAGATTGCTTAGAATAGGTTTGCTGGAAAGGTATTTCTCTCACCTTTCAGAGCCACCATTAAAATCTAAGTTTTTTAAATTTTAGTCTAGATATCAGTTATTAATACTAAAAAATAGCCTAAAATGGATTCTTAACTAATAAATCATCAGTTCTATGTGAATGAAAACATAGTTTTTCGTCCTATAGCGTCACAAAAAAAGAGGAAAACATAAATTTTAAATTTCAAAATTTTATTGGTATGGAGGAACCATCTACATTGTCTACAGCACCTTTCTAAATGGAAAGAACAACATTAGTAAGCTCTGAATCCAGATTGTTACGAAAAAATTAAAAATAGAAACAAAACTAAAGTATTTAGAGCATTCGCCGATTCAACAAACGGATTGTTTTATAAAATGGAAATAAAACTACGGTTCAATCTTCACTTTTTAATACGAGTATTTAATCGTAACACGACAATTGTTTCGCTAGCACAGTGGCTTCCTCAAGTACTTCTAAAGAGTACGTTACAAACAGTTTCTAATGTATTTTATTTTTTTATTTGTTTTCAAATATATAAAGGTAAATTAATAATTTCTAACAAAATTAACGTTTAAAATATATAAAATTATAATATATTAACTTTACAGGAAGTTAAACTCGAAAATGTTCCAAAATTCATAATTATATATGAGTTTTACGGTAAAAGTAAATTTTAAAACTGGTCAGAACCGTTGCCTATAGGAGAATAAATAAAATCCCTTTCTTCAACATCTTGTACATTTATATAGGCTCGGTAACGCCAAGAGTTTTTCAAACGTAGAAAAATCTTCTATAATACCCTTTTTCACCTGTACACCTGCATTCTAAAAACTTGCGTTCTTATATCAATTTTGAATGTTTTATTACACTTTGTAACCAATACAATTTGATTAACAACGAAGTATTATAATACAGATATTTCATTAGCTGTCGAGCCTCGTAAGTTTTAAATAAAAAATTGTATTTTACATCGTGTTTCTCCTTTCCTTGTCCCGTTTACGATATTCACTATCTTCTTCATGCGTCTAACCCATTTTAAAAAACCATCAGTTTCACATCTAAAAGTAGGTCAACGACGTTTTTACTCTGACACGTTGTTCTTACGTCTTTCATATCTGTTTTTACCTAACAATATATTTTAAAATTTTCTAACCTCCGAATACAACTAAAATTGTCATCGTGGTTTTGTAAATATTGTTGGCAAAAAGTATACATCTTCTTTATAGATATCGTATACCATGTAAAGAATTATTTTGACGTCGTAATGTCTTTCCGAAATTTATCAATATTATTGACTTATGTTCGATGACTTATTAAACCTGCCTTCTGGTTTTATAAACTTTAGATACGATGCTTGATATTATGAACGTTAATACAATTGAATGTTATCAGAATACATTTTAACGATATTTGCAAAATTTATAAAAATTTATTTTCTTTCAGGTTATATTATACATGGTTAGTTAAACGTATGGAGACGGCGATTTATTGTCGTTAATATTCATTTTAGGGATTTAAGTTCAATATAAAAGTTTGTTAGGATATTTTGATCTACATTTGAGAACATTTGAACTTTTTTTTTCTCCAATTGTTTTTTAGTTACGCCTGTCCGCGCATTTTTTTTAAATAGGTACTAGTAAATTTTACTCTATCATTCGATAGAGTTTTTTTTTCTCTTTACAATAATATTTTTGTTTTTTTTTAATTCATTTTAATAACTTTTTTTATAAGAAAAAGCCGGTTCATGTGTTTAACAGATGTTCGGTACATCGTAGATAGACAGAAGCGTAGCGATAAACAATCTTGAGCGACATAATTTTATCAGTGGTTATTGTGTACGTCAAATCTTTGACAGAAATAATTCATTTGGGCAATTTGTTGCTGTTAATATTAACAATGGCGGGTTTAAGTGAACATGAACGAATTGAAATACTTATGATGTTGGGTTATGGAGATAGACGCAGAAGTTTACGAGACGTTAGTAATTTATTTAATGATACGCATCCAAATAGAAATCCAATTTCTAAATCCGTTGTTGCTAAAACTTTAAGACGCTTTGAACAATCGGGTAGCGTTAAAGATTTGCCAAGGAGTGGTAGACCTAGAACAGCAAAAAGCGATGATAACAAACTGGATATTTTATTGGCTGTATCTGAATATGCCCATTTATCAACCAATCAATTAGCGGCCAATTTCAATATTTCACAGTCATCGATCGTGTCGTTTTTAAAAAGTGAAAAGTATAAACCTTATAAGGTACACCTTGCACACGAGTTAACGGAAGATGATTTTGATAGGAGATTACAATTTTCTGAAGAAATGTTAAATATGTATTTGCAATAATAATGAAAATTTTGTCAACAATATTCTTTTCTCAGACGAAGCTACTTTTTGCCTTACCGGTGAAGTAAACAGACATAACTGCAGATACTGGTCATCGGAAAATCCCTCTTGGTTTTTGGAGCACCATACGCAGTACCCCTAAAAGGTTAATGTTTGGGTTGGCATTCTAGGCGGTCATATCATCGGTCCCTTTTTCATCAATGGCAATTTAACTTCGGCTCTGTAATAATATCTGCTAGTGCTACGCTCTATCCTCATGAAAACAATGAACACCTGCCCAATGACAGTATCTGGTTCCAGCAAGATGGCGCCCCACCACATTATGGTGTAAATGTTCGTCAATATCTGGACAACGTTTTCCCCACAGATGGATTGGAAGACGAGGAACCATTGAATGGCCAGCCCGTTCGCCAGATTTAAGTCCTTTAGATTTTTTTCTTTGGGTATACGTAAAAAACAAAGTTTACAAAGAAACGCCCGATAACATCGAAGATTTACAAATCCGAATTACCAGAACGATACAAGAAATTCCCCGAGATTTTTTACAGAACTCTGTTCGGGGTTTTGTAAATCGATTGGGTCATTGTCAAATTACTAATGGCCGACAATTTGAACACTTACTTTAATTTACTTTGTTATTAATTTGTTTAATTTTTCTTGTAAAAAAGTTCTTAAAATGAATTGAAAAAAACAAAAATATTATTGTAAAGAGAAAAAAACCTCTATCGAATGGAAGAGCAAAATTTACTAGTTCCCATTTAAAAAAAAATGCGCGAACAGGCTTAACTAAAAAACAATTGAAGAAAAAAAAAATTCAAATATTCTCAAATGTAGATCAAAATATCCTAACAAACTTTTATATTGAACATAAATCTCTAAAATGAATATTAACGACAATAAATCGCCGTCTCCATACTTTTAACTAATTTATATGCTGTATATGCTGTTAAACATTGAACCGCTGTTATATGGCTTGTTTACAAATCTATGTTTACATCTTGCAAATAATTGCCATTTGAGTTATAGGTTATAACTTCAGTTATAAGTAGAGCTGAGGATGTTTGCGGTATAACCATGGTTATATCATGCAACCATAGTAAATTACTATGGTTATATGATATAACCATGGTTATACCGCAAACATCCTCAGCTCTAGTTATAAGTTCAGTTACAAAGTTCAAAAATCTTTTTTTACATATGCCATTTAGGTTATACCTTAAACTGTTTAGAATATTAGTATTGTATATTTATCACACTATATTAAAGACATACATAGTTTAATGTTTATTAATAAAGGCAATTGTATTGGTATTTTTATTTTTTTAAATTTATAAATGTAGTACCTATTTTATAGAATAAAAAACGGAATGAATGGAAATAGTTTATTACAGTCAATATTAATAATCATGATTAGAGCAATATGAAACAAACATGTAAATAATTTACATATCTGTAACTATGCACATGGACAATACACCTCGTATTTTCAGCAATTACTTCTGCTTAATACATATGTTTCTGCCAGTATAGGCGTCCTCAGCTAAGCTAGTGAAGCAATTTATACAAATTAATACAAACCTGTTATAAACAACTGGTTTGTATCTGTATTTAAATTTACTGAAATAGCCCGCAAAGATCAAGCAAGTTCCGTCCTATAAGAAGACAACTATTTAATAATTGACATCTTACGGGCGAAAGATACATTGTATAAATTGCTTCACTAGCTTAGCTGAGGACGCCTATACTGGCAGAAACATATGTATTAAGCAGAAGTAATTGCTGAAAATACGAGGTGTATTGTCCATGTGCATAGTTACAGATATGTAAATTATTTACATGTTTGTTTCATATTGTACAAACGCTTTATACGTGCTTAACGTATTGTTATACTTAAACAAAACCTTTTCGTATATACCGCCATCTGGCAGGTTGTTAATGGACTACATCTACATACGTATTTTATCGTTTCCCGTAGCAGCATAGCTGTTCGAACGATAGGTAGCCCTCCGGACAATGTATCTTTCGCCCGTAAGATGTCAATTATTAAATAGTTGTCTTCTTATAGGACGGAACTTGCTTGATCTTTGCGGGCTATTTCAGTAAATTTAAATACAGATACAAACCAGTTGTTTATAACAGGTTTGTATTAATTTGTATAAATTGCTTCACTAGCTTAGCTGAGGACGCCTATACTGGCAGAAACATATGTATTAAGCAGAAGTAATTGCTGAAAATACGAGGTGTATTGTCCATGTGCATAGTTACAGATATGTAAATTATTTACATGTTTGTTTCATATTGTACAAACGCTTTATACGTGCTTAACGTATTGTTATACTTAAACAAAACCTTTTCGTATGATTAGAGCAGACCAATTTCCGTGCGCGCCATGGGAGTGTAATTCGTAATATATTAGAATATGCGATAGAATAGGGACGCAACACGAGCTTGTTACCGATATATGTACATTTATTCTATCAGAAATAATTAAATACACATTTGGTTTTCCGCTATTAAAGTAATATGCATAAACAAGCGAAAAATAGGAATAGTACATATTATAGCAGCATTGTATGTACCTATAAATAAAATGGAAAATGTATGAAATCAGTGATTGTGTGCACGACAGAGGCTTTAAAAAAACACTTACCGTTTTAAGCGTCTTCCAAGGATTGACAAACTGAAGAAACTCGATTGTATATTTTCAACATCAGGTGCGTTTCTAACATTATTTTTGAAAAACATGTCCGCCGTGAGGAAAAACTATGTTTATGTTCGGAAAACGAGCGTTCTACATCTAGTGATGTTATATTCGCATAAACAAAATAATTTTTTAAGCAACTTAACGCATCTGTAGACGTGCCTTCACAAATACGTGTTAAGGTGTCAAAATCTGCATTTCTGTCTAAAATACTTTCAAATTTAATTAGAACACTTCACTTTTTGCGTCTTCTACAGCACACAGTTGTGTGTGAACATCTTTAACGATTTGCAGTGATTCCTCTAACGACAGCGTCGAATATTCTAATTTTGTTAATGCTTCTTCTAGTCCCAACTAATTCTCACGAATACTTTGTAAATCCATTTTAATCTGGGTATCTTGAAATTTTTTCTGGCTTGTATTGATCGCTGCACTTTCTTTCGGATGGAATGATAAAACCACGTCCTTAATTTTTTCAAAATGTTCATGATAGTAAAACCCCGCCCGTAACCATGTACCCCAACGTGTCAGAATCGGCTGTGGTAGCTCAGAGGTATGGGGACACAATTCGTGAAATTTCCGAATACGTTTTGGAGATTTCAGGAGTACTGCCTTTGTACTCGATATTAAAGCATCTACCTCTGGATAACATCTACAAACCTGTTCTGCCACAAAGTGTAGAGCATGGAGTTTACAAGTAATATGTAACAAGTTAGGACAATATTTTATAAGAGACCGGCCTACAGAACACATGGTTGCGGCACCCTCGGTCATAAACATTAATACTTGGTCTTTCGAAAGTTTAAATTTTTCCAAAGTATCTAATAGCACCTCTGAAATTTTTTCGGCATTGTGGTTCCATTTTACGCGCCATCACATTAACTACAGATTGTTTTTTGCTGTCAGTTGTTTCGTCCACACATAACTACAGTTTTTTATTTTTCAGTTCGGCTTCGATTTTATTTTCAACCTGTTTACGCACCGATGGTAAATTCCATCGTAACGTTTTCGTGGTCGGTAATGTTTTATTCGCGTATTTATTCCAAAATGAAATAAATGAATCATTACTTAACAAGGTAAACGGCAGTGTACACACAATCATAGTTACACATAGCTCATGTATAAACTGTTGTCGATTATTTTTTTATTATTGTGCTTCGAACTGCTTACGTGTTCTTTACAATGTGTTTTTGACCAACACATTAGATATGTATTGCACACTAAACATTTAATTTTTCAGCCATCGTATATTAAGTCCGGGAAATCCATAATAAACTTATTCACTTCGTCTGACAACGGTCGTTTTCTCGATTTATGTGTCGACGACATTTTATTACGTATGCTTACACTTACATGCAGTCTAAGCAAGTACCAAACACATACTGAATGCTTTTTATTAGTTCTGATGCAATACAATCATCCTCACATCGGCGCACATGGCGCGCACGGAAATTGGTCTGCTCTAATCATGATATAATACAGCAGTACATACGTCGAACTAAACAACAGAATGTAAAGGTTTTATATTTCTTAGTTTTTATCACATTAAACTCATGAGTCTCTCTTAGGCACAGATAATAATTGTTATTGTATTGCTAGACATTATATCCGGTTGAGATTATACAGTGGACACAAAATGCACCATTAATGCATGTAAATATGGTGTAAAATAAAGTCAAAGAGATATTAAAATTAAAACACTATGCCTTATACTGGCTCTTAATTTCACAAATATTTTCACTGAAACAAAAGAATTGATAGATAAATCTATGATAAAAAGGTAATAGTGCAGTTGTAACTTATAAATCTAAAACCATACGTTATGTATTTTCAATATAAACCAGAATATTGTGTATTTAAAGGCAAAACTATCTTTAGCCCTAAATACATGATGAAGTATACCTTTTTTTAGATTTTATTTTTATACTTGTTTACAAACAAAAGAATTATTTCATTGTGAGTTGCTCTAATTTGCCCACAAAACTCGAAGAGAGCAAAGAGCCAAATCGAGCTTAAAACATAATCTTCCTCTTCTTCTAAATTATGAAAGGTGCGATATCATTTAGATCAAAACCTACTTCCCTGTCCCACCATTTTCCAATCTCAGTTTCAGTGTGTGTCACACTCTTAGCTCAGGTTTCAGCAGTTACTTGGCTTAGTGCTTCCGGACAGAAGCTCTTACAGTCTTCACTTGCCCTGTCATATTTACTTATCTTACTAGTGCAATATCTATTTGTAATTCCTCAAATTAATTCTATATGGTTAAAAATACAATGATATGGAGGAAGTTGAAAAACTGTGCGGCCATATTGCTCTGCTAATTCATCGGCCTCATAAGTAGGTGACGATTTACACCTTTAAATAAAAATTATTATCTACTTGAACTTAATTTACTAATTATTTTATGTACTAATGGTCTAACCAACTCCAGTAACTATATTTTTAAATCTGTCTTGTCAAAGTTGATTTTGTTGTTAGTCAGCCATTCCTGAATTTGGTATTTTGTTGAAGATGAAGTAGGAGATTTATTTATTATTGTAGTGTGATAGCGCGCATTATCCATAATGATAACTAAAGCTTGGAATTATATGCACACGTATATGCGCATATATGTATTATGCGCATATATGTGTCCAAAATTAGATGAAAATATGCAGAAGAACTTTTATTAAAATATGCAAAAATATGTAAAGTTTAGGTGATAGTTACACAACTAAATTATTGTCAAAATATTAAATAATATCAATATAAATTTATAAATACCACAAATATGTACTAAATGTACGTTCACGATTCGAAGACGTGCAAAAAAGTGCAATATGTAATATGAAATTATAGCAAAATACGATTGCTTCTCTCGCTAATAAAGGCAGCAACTGTCCATCATTATCGCGTTCTGCTTCACAGTTTGCAATTGTGGATGCAACAAGTCGCTTACATTGGCTGCGCATTTCAAACAAAGAGTAAACAAAAACATGTAAAATATGACAGAACGATATGTGTCAATCCTAGGCATTCGCACCAACATAAATATGCATTCACAATGATGTTGGTATATAAATATTATACTTCGTTTATTGTAATTGTGACGGTGATTCCGAAAATACTGTTGACGAGGTGCACGTCTTCAAATCGTGAACGGCATATATATACAGATTGTCTCACTAAGTTGGAACCATACGGAAAACTTTTTTATTATTAATTTTAGGAAAAAAAGTTATTCTTCATAAAAAGTTCTGCATGTTCTAAAATCTAAAACACAATCATCAGATATTAAATTTTTTCAGTCGTATACGCGGTTTATCGAAAAATATGAATTTTACTCAAGAGTAAAGTACCTTTATATTTGACAATATCGAAAATTGTTATAGAAAATTAGACATTACGCTAAAACTGTGACGAATTATCATAGCCACCTTTAGCGCTCACACGAAGTTTCTGAATACAATCACATAATTTGCGAATAGCTCCTTAAATATTCATTTTAGGTATAGGGAAATGTAATATCATTTGATGAAGAATTTAATTTTCTACCGTTTGCGACAAAAATATATAGGCTGTTCCATTTAAAATTACGAAATAATTAGTGTTTGAAATTTAACATATTAAGTCGGTAAATACTAACACCCTGTATAGTATTTGCACACAAGTGAAAATAATTTTCAATAGCCCATCTTAGTAGCTGTCTAACTTCCAATAATCATTCATCAACTCTTCTGCATACCGAAGAAATACGTCACTAAGTACTACGATGCATTTGATAAAATTTTCATAAAAAACAAGTTAGCTATAAAACGGTAATGTTTACACCAGTCGAAATAAATGATCTATACGCCAAATTTGTTGTTGAATTCGATTGTTTGAAAAAAAATTGGGTAATCTATTTAAAAAAATGAAGTTGATTGTGCTTCCGGCGAAACCGGAAATAGAAAATATGTACTAATATTTTCTGAAAGTTTACCCCCATGACCAAAATAACTCTGCAAATTTACAAATATGGAACTTGCTTAGTTGCTGAGATACGGCTAACGTAAGCTCGTCCTGTTACACCTTGTATAGATTAATCCGCGTTTAAAACTGTAAAAACTTACAGCTCGATAATGTACTTTGTTCCTTCCATGATTTCTTGGGCAAGTGAATACTTTAAACCTTTGTAGTTTAAAAGTACTGTAGTATATTTTTCAATTGGTAGTGTTATAAAACTTGTAAAAAAATAGGTTAAAATGTCAAAATTTATAACAAAATATAATGGCATGCCAGAGAACAAACCTCGTATATAAGAAAGAAAACAACTAATACAAGCATTTTACAGCAGTATAATTCCGAAATTATTGTTAATAGAGATTTAAACAGTATCTAAATTAGTTTTCAGTTTATTTCAGGTAATCTTTTACTGGTGGAAATGTTCCGTGCTAGAATGCTTGTATTAATTGTTTACGAAACACTGGCAGTGCCGATGTAATCAGGTGTTGGATACTTCATTGCTTCCAAACTAGTAATGAACCTATTAATTGCTTAGTACACGAGCATGTGGTTTATTCCAGGCGAACGAAACATTTTCGAAGTGTTACTATAACTTGTATGAAGTTAATGTATGTCAGGTACTATTATTATCTATATTTCAAGCAGAAGCTGCTGCTCCCAAATTGAGATTTCGCTCTTTAGAAAATTCAAATACATTATTAATGGCTAATCACTACATTTTGCATCTTTTATAGTAAGGTATGGTTTATAGAAAAATTTAAAATACAAAAATATGTCGATTATACATATAAAATTAATTATCATTAATTGATGTAGGAGACATTTCTTGGTGAAACATTTTAGTAACTGACTTAGATTAAACTTTGAGAATAAAACACTTGGCTATATTTCACTAATTTTATTAGAATAACTCTAACATATTGCTATGTATCTTTCTAAACAATACAAAATTGAAAATAAGATAGAGCTGAAACAACAGTGAAAGATTTGAAACGGGTCAATGTTCACTATATATAGAGTTCTTCTTTATTATTTTCTGTAATGAGTTTAAGATCTAACAAAACAGATCGTGTTGGAAAAAAACATCTGTATCTGTTTATTAAATTTATATTCAATGTTCAATGTTTTATAGATTATTATTTATTTGCATTTTAGTTTATAAATATTAAAATCTAGAATTTAAGATCCTGCAATATGTGCCAAAACATAAAAGGATATTTAAAACATTATAATAGAAGCAAAATTTAAATCTTGCATATCTGCATATATTGCTTCTTCAATAAATAAACATTGTTTGTTTTGACAGTCATGGAGTACGTTAAAATTTCAAATAAAAGATATCCACTATAATCTTTGAGAATCAGGTATAACAAGTGCTAATTTGAAAAGTTAATCTAGGTTACTTTGAAATTTTGATAGAATAAGACGCAAATATATTAATATGTGTTTGTTGTTCCGTAAACGTAAATCCAAATGACATTTGATAATGTCAATAACAAATATCAGTTAGTGCATAAAATAATAGTGCGTCGATTCTGGTTTAAATAAATTGCTTCTCAGTTTTAATATGGCTTTCACTCTAAAACATAAAATTTTCAACATTTTCAACATTTATTATAGTTTTCAATAAATACCTATTATTTGTTATTTATTTGTATGTATGAAACTGTCAAAATATACGACTTCGTAGGTTAAGTAGTAAATTTTAATTTACGATATACTTCAAAATGATCTCAGTAAATCACATGCTACTAGATTGACTTTTCAAATGAACACTTGTTATATTACTACATAATATATACAGAACAAATTAAAACAGCATAGAAAGATAATAAGAACTTTGTAATAAAATAATGTGTTTTAAAATTGACATTTTGTAATACCTACTTATAAGAACAGTACAGCATTCGTTTAAAAATAGATGGAATTAACCAAAAGAAGGATAAATGATGCTGATAGTATCTCAAAAGATTCCATAGTGTGCAAAACAAAGCTCAATATGATATATGTTACCAATTAAAAATACCTATATGTTTGTTTATACATAATAAACAATCCAGTTGTCAAAACTATGTTTGGAACTTGAAGGCTATGTTTGTACCCCATCACGATCGGATGAAAGACAGGAGCAGCTAGTCAATTAGTAAGAGAAGAAAGATACGGGCCGTGAGTGTGGGACATTCAAACGTTGAATATAAGGAAGGCACATAGAACTGGACAGGAATGGAATAAGGATGGAATAAGTAAAAATTAAAATACATATTATGAAAATTTTTATTTCGTTAGAAAAATATTAAAAAAACGAAATAAGAACAAGAGTTTTTAAATATAGAACATAACTTAAAAGAAAAGACTAAGAGTACTTTACACTTAAAAAAGAAATTTATTGAAAGCATTGGTCAGATATTTCGGTATGATATATAATTAAATGCGTTTAATACTTTGAAGCTCGTAAATTAAAAATTTTGAGATTACTAATCTCATATGGATTATTGATTAATTGCGAATTTAATTCTAATTCATATTTTAAAAACAGAGGAAATAACATAATCGCAAGTAGAGAAAGGCCTCACGAGCATTTAAGGATATCTAGCTTTGGACTTATAATTAAAAATCTTCATTAAGTAATTGAGATTTCAAAATAAAACCAATTGTGTGATATTAAGTATCTCATGTGGTAGGGTGTATTCTCGTCACATGAATATGAAATAGGACATTTCTCTTTTAAAATATTACCATTTTGGAGAACTACCAATTAATCCATAAGCTTCGCTGCTTTATAAATTTAAAGCAGAAACACTGTGTCACACCTTAGTATTTTGTAGAGTATTAGACTCACTGGTCTCAGGTGATACACAGATTACAAGATTTATTAAAATCAAACAAAAACCTTCAAAGTTATATTTTTAGATATTTAGATATGTGTATACATATTTTGATTAGATATAGAGATTTACATGCTATGTTTCATTCTGAAAGAGAAATATAATTGATAATGTTTATCAAGTTAAAAATTCATGTATATTTTACAAGTTGTGAACAATAAATGTATTAAATTTGATATCTTATCGTATTATTTCTCTCCTTATTACATTGGATGCCAGGCCTAGTTGCAAGGAACCCCTCTTGAAAACAAAAACCCTGAAGACAATATACGCCATTATCAAAAAGATATCTCTAAATCTAACCTAATGGGTGAATGGATGGTTAATTGATATTTACAATAGTGTCTATAAAGGGGGTATTAGAGAAATCTAACTGTCTATTAGTTACTAACAAATTATGTTCCTGTTTATTTGATTTTTAAAATTTCTAACAAACCTAATATTTTGCTCTTTACTACACTATGTATTAAGTTACAGCTATTAAAATCTAACAGATGGTTATGTTCTACACAATGTTCAGAGGACGCTATGTTTTTGACACTATATTGAATAAATCTTGTGTGCTCTGCAATACGTTTTTTAAAACTTCTTCCGCTTTGCCATATACAGGGTGGGGCACATAAAGTGTTACAGAGCAATAGCACTCAAATGATTAGTCATATCGAAAAATGTTTCAGACAAAAGTTTCAGTGTTCGGGAAGGCGGTCATACTGGGCCACCCAGTTTTTTGATCGGTGTAGGCGTAGAAGCTACGTCAATGTCAACTCCAATTTTTTAAATGGAACTATGTATTTTCTTTTCAATATCATTGTTACAGATTTTAAGACGAATTCAGCGACCTACAACAGAAGGTCATTCTAGTTACGCAAAGTATGAAAATAGTCGAAAAATCGAAAAATATCGGAATAATCAGCATCAAAGGATCAAAGGAACTTTGGTTTGGGTCTACCTACAGAAGATGCTCGGAGTGACCACCCTCCGCTTGTAAGCAGTGGTTAATTCTCCGAGGAAACGACCGTCTAACGTTAGCCAATATTTGTGGTGTAATTTCGGTACATGCTCGGCGTATTCTTTCTCTCATGTCGTCAGGCGTGGTAGGTGCTTCCGCCATTACGTGTCCTTTGACAAAACCCCAGAAAAAGTAATCCATTAGTGTTACATCTGGCGAACGAGGTGGCCAAGCAACAGTAGCGCCTCGTCCTATCCATTTTTCACCATAAATCTCATTCATCACTTGTCTTGCACATAGATGCACATAATGGGATGGTGCACCGTCGTGTTGCATCTACATGTTTATGCGAACTAGCAAGGGCACGTCTTCCAGTAATTCGGGCAGTACGTTTTGCAGAAAGTTTGCGTAAACTTGCCCACTTAAGTGACCTTCAAAAAACTGTGGACCAATGACGTGATCGCCGACAATGCCGGCCCAACAATTAACGGACCACTGATGTTGATATCGTACAGTTCTCGTCCATCGAGGATTCGCATTTGCCCAGTAATGCATGTTATGTCTATTCACATTTCCCGTATTTGTGAAGTTAGCTTCGTCAGAAAAAAGCACATGACTTAAAAATGAAACATCCGTGTCCATTTTTCGACGAATCCAATTACAGAAATTGACGCGATTTTGGAGATCATTGCCGTACAAATCCTGATGCAGTGACATACAATACGGATGTAATTTGTGTTGATGTAATATTCTTAATACAGATCGCCGACTAATTCTACTCTCTCTTTCCATTTGCCTGGTGCCCGCATGGGGATTTTGTGCAGTAAAAGCTAAGATAGCAGCCGCATTTTCATCAACAATCGGTCGACGTTTGGCTCTTGTTTGTTTCATTGTACCGAAGCGACAGAAACGGTCAGCTAATCGCTTAAATGCAATGTGCTATTTTTGTTGTCTGTCCGGATAACGAGCCGCGTACAACTGCTCGGCGTTTCTGTAATGTTTGCGGCATTCCCCCAGCACCATTAACATATCAAAATATTCTTGATAATCGTTCATTTTCGCGATCCGATGTACTCACGATAGAAGGTAATGCGTGACTAACTGGCAGCCGTATGCGTTGACAGTTGATGCTGATTATTCCGATATTTTTCGATTTTTCGACTATTTTCATACTTTGCGTGACTAAAATGACCTTGTGTTGTAGGTCGCTGAATTCGTCTTAAAATCTGTAATAATGTTATTGAAAAGAAAATACATGGTTCCATTTAAAAAATTGGAGTTGACATTGACGTAGCTTCTACGCCTACACCGATCAAAAAACTGGGTGGCCCAGTATGACCGCCTTCCCGAACACTGAAACTTTTGTCTGAAACATTTTTCGATATGATTAATCGTTTGAGTGCTATTGCTCTGTAACACTTTATGTGCCCCACCCGGTATATGGGGACAGGTCAGTTCGACTAAAAATACCTGCAATAATCTGTTATTGAAGAAGGTTAAGTTAATCCTACACTATAGTTCGACCACCGAGTAATCAAACGGAATAATTAATTTAAGGGGGTATTATTCCATCTAATACTGTAATACCCATAACACACTGACAATAATCGCACAAAATGTCTTATATTTTTGTATGCAGTAGGAGAAAGTTCAGTGTGTCCCATATATCGGTATCCCGCTATAGGGACTCTGGTAATCATATCCGACGACCTGGGCAAGGTAAAACATCGTGTCATAACCCGTGTCTAGAATCACTTTTTGAGACTTTCTGTTGTAAGACAGCGCTTCGTTACAAGCAGGTGTTTGCAGTATCAACTAAAGGGAGTTCACGGTACTAGAATTAGCATAGAAACAGTTGGTAAACGTCTAAGAGAAGGTATGTCGTGTGCCAGCCCGAGGTCCACACTTGTCCGTACAACACGAGAGACTTCGCTTGAATTTCAGTAGGGATCATGTTAATTAGTTCCAAGATGACTGGCAACGAGATCTCTTTACAGACGAATCCAAATTTCGGCTTTATAACTGTGATAGATTTGATCGTGTGTTCAGATGACCAAATGAACGTTATACTCAATGCAACATTCCTTTGGCATTTCTTTGGCAGCTCGTACGGACTTAGTAGTGTTAAACAATGGAAATATTAATGCTGGTCGATATATAACTAACATCCTTCAAGCCCATGTTCTTCCATTCGCGCCTTATATCGGATGAAATTTTTTATTAATGCAAGATAATGCACGACCCGACAGTGCTCGCCTAGTTCAAAATTATTTTGAGAAGGTCGGAATCGACACCATCGATTGGCCAGCAAGAAGTCCAGAGAGCATCCAGTCAATCTAATAGAGCAATATTATTCGAACCCAGCCAACAACCTGGAAAAGGTAGCGCGCCGCCTTGTGAAAATATGGAATGAATTGGAGCAGAACAACATAAGCTTGCTTATTTTGAGCATGAATCATTGATGTTAAGCCATCATTAAAAGCAAATGCTTGATACTGGGGCCATTTCATTAAAAATGTTAATTAATGTTTTTTCGAAATTTTCATTGCTTTTCATTATGTATTAATTTGTGAAGGCTAATTTATTAAAAAAATGAACAAAGTTTATTTCTTAAGGATTCCCTAGTGGTGCATTAATTTCTTGGAGCATTGTGTATTAAAAAATAAATTTTTATCGACGCTCCAATTTTTTTGGTTTCATACGGAAAGATAAGAACGCCCCCCCCCCCCGTATATATTTAATTTTAAAAAAACTCTAATTATTCTTATAATTTAAAAATATTTTGATTATTCACATAATTAAATTCCGTAAAAATACCAAAACAGTCACATTCAGGACAGTATATACGACTTAACGAAATTACATTCGGTTTGTTTCCTTGCCGTCACATTCCTTCTCGTGTAAGTAAAGTTTGAAAGCGGAATATTAATGTTCGTGTCCAGGACAACAGTCCACAAAGAAAAGTTTTCGGCGCAGGCATTGAAACAACTCACTTCGTTGCGAACACGCAACAGTACACCAAGTTCGCTCAAAGTTTCCATTAATCTTGTCATAATAAGTTAAAGCAACACACAGGCAAACCCTTCGGCGACATCCCAAAGACTTTTTGGTGCCTCTACGGAGAAGTAGGGTCCTCATTAGGTACTACATTAATGTCTGGAACGGCGACCTCAAAATCTAAGGTAATAGATGTGATGCTACCTGATGCATGACATTAGAAAGGTTATGCAGGTTTTTGTTGGTTTAAATAAATACGGTGTGTTAATGGAACCATTATTGTCATTTTAGCATATATAGTGCATGTTTAAACAATTTTTTTATAAGATTAAGAACTAATATCATACTATTAATACTATATTACATTTTTAGCGGTAACAGGTAGATAAACGAGGGGTCTTCTCTTAACACGCAGCCTAATCTGCAGAGAGGGAAATAATATAGAGGCTATTTGATTGGAGAGTAACTTTTCAATTAAATATTTATTTTAAGGAAACAAATATATTTTATGTTTCTTAATAATTCCCATCCAGTTTTATAGACTTTGTTACGATTATTCTATAAAACTATCCTCGTATACATGGTATTGCTTAGCTCTAGGAGCGTGCGTATTGCAATCTTGGATGATCGAACAAACAGATAGCGCCCGTCGGACTTCATTTCCGATTATTATATCGAACAGGCTGGTTGTGTAAAATATTTAAAACCATTTTGTATTTTGTGCAGTGCATCGTGCTAAGTTGCGATTGAAATCACCTTTGATGGTAGATAGCTGTTTTAGATCTGATGAGTCTTTTGGCGGCAACTTTCAACTAGTTCTATACATGCAGTCATCGATATAGGCCCGAAAAGCATCTACTCGGTAAAAGACACCATTTTCTTGATACATTCGTCCATATTCATCTCTTAATACACGTTTTATATCATAAATTTAGGCAACCAGTCTAGAGCTAAAACAGACCTAGAGCTAGTCTGGATCTTCGCAGATTTAGTGCTACCGGAATTGCGGAACAGGGGATCATCCACGTGGCCGGATTTTTATCCGTTATGGTGTCCGTGGGATACAATTAATTTATAATTATCCCTAATTGATATTTCAAGCCTGTGAGGTACACATAACCTTAGTTGCCACCTTATATTTCGTATTTGCAGTCTTAAGTTGATTTTTACTTTTTCTTTTAATATTCGAACTAGGAAATAACTAGATATTAAATAATAATTAATCTCAACATTTTGTGGTCAATATTGTATATTACAATTTTTACATTTAATAATTAATGATTGATCTTAACATTTCGTTGTTAATATTATATAGATCAGTTTACCCATCAATTTTAAAAAGCCTATGTTTCGCATTTATTTTTGTATGTACGATCGCTGAGATCTCCAACCATTTTTACCCGCCTATCAAGTATATAAAAGCTACAATATTATTTATTTAACTCCTGTCGGATGTATACCGGGTTGTTCATATATATATATATATATTTTTTTTTTATGTAATGTATATTTGTTATTAATTTGGAAGAAGAGCATTTACAATAAATACTGTTATAATATGACTTATCTGTGCGAGAATTGATTTATAGTTTTAGTTTCCTTGTTTTCTTTTGATACTATGTCTTGTGGGTACGTTAGAACCTCTACATCCGTGTGACGTGTGACTGACATCTGATTATAATTTAACAGTAATTCGCAGTAGCTTCGCCCTTTCTCTCTATTTTTGTAGTCTGTCATACAAAAACATTTCAAAAGGAACACCGACGTCTTCACTGAGACCTACCTAGTACTGCCTAGTTAAGTTATATTTTTATTGTAAATCCTCCCACGAAGGTATGTCCTTGGAGACCAGATGATATAAATACATATCATCTTCGTGGGAGAATAGCAAAAATAAATTTTCGCTATTTATCCGTAGCAACTTAGCCTAGCTAGTGACTCGAAGTATTGAAATCGTTATTTGTACTGAAAATCAAGATGAAGATGAACACAACGATGTAGAAAATTAAGCAATTCCTTAATTCTTAAAATGATGCTGTAAATCAATCTTTTAAAACCATTAGATTAGTTCTACAGTTTCAAGAAGGTGTTTCAAACAATATTTTTGCTTTATTAAGTAAATGTGAGTCTTATTTCGAAAACAAAACGTTCTTTAATAGATTTTGTAATAGTTTTTCATTCTTTTTAAATTTGTGATTTAATTAGTAAATAGCAGGTGAGTCGTATAAACTTCTGTTAAATTAAAGCGCGCATTTACAATGCGCACTAGAGTCCCTTTAATCAGCAAGGATACATTACACATGCGGTTAGTCCGTAGTATGAGTGAAGACACAAACAAAATACAGTTTCTAGAGAGAAGGCTATGCCATCTTTGGAAGAGCGTCGTGGGTTCGCATTGGTTATGTGGACAAAGCGAGGTACTTCAACCGTCTGACAACAGGCAGACTTCTAGACTCGGTCTGGATAATTTCTGTGAGATAACGATGATGTTCTTTTTTGTGAATGTGTCTGAAGATATCCTTTCTCCAGCAGGGGCGTACCGATGATCCTGTAGAAAGGTGAAATACGTATCTGCGTCTTTGGGGAGGAATATGTTCGGACACGTTCGCAAAAAATATTAATAGTGAACCTGTATTTGTGTTCTTCACACCAGATTTTTAATAATATTTTATATTATTAAAAATACCTTTGTATTATACAAAACTGGTGGGGTTTTACCCACTCATGTATGTTTCAATTATTCTGTTAAAAATAAAATGATTTCGCTGGTTTTTCCTGTCCAGATGAACCCATCACTACATTCAAGTCACACATTTCGAGAACGCTAACTTCAGAATGGCATAAATGTCAATATTTCGATAAACAATAAAGCCGTTTGCTTACGTATTAATTGTTTTCGTCATAGCTTTTCCCGACATTTTCCGACTGTCCCTCGTAATAGTCTATATCACGTTTAGAAATAATGTCTTTTATTCGTTCAGTACTTTGCACAATTCCCGATTTATAACAAAGGAATTGCTTAGCTTCGATTCGTGTATATTATGATCTACAGAGAAATTAAAATTCACTGATTTATTTATAGCTAAAGTTTTCGAAAAGGTTAGGTCTAATCTATTGAATATAAACCAATTTACAGCTCTTTCAAAGCAGAGGTCTTGCGGTTGGCCAAACTTTGAGGATACAGTAAATATTTGAATATTATCCGAAGTTTTAATAGAATATCTGAAACCTTTGAAATGAATTATTTATATCCAAAGTTGCAATTTAATTTACCTGTCAAGACTTTATATAAAAGACTTTTGGTCAAAATATTATTCCTTCTACTGTAAATATATAAAAGCTAACATACAAAAAAAGAAAATAAGAAAATTTCGAATTTTGTCTTAATTATGAATTTATTATGAACATTACTATTCCCTGTCTCAAAATAAAGAAGAACAGTTCAAATATTGTGCCAAAAAGCTGATTATTTGGAAGTAATTTCATTGGTTCTTGAACAAACACATGTAATATGTAAAATATGCTTGAGTATTTTTAAATTAAGAAATTATGGAATTGAACATATATATATATGATATATATATATGATATAATGAATTTCAACATGGCTGTCTTTCGTTCGAGTCCCTAAGCCAAAACCAGCTGTTTCCGAAAAGAATATTGGTCTACCTCGGGAGATGATTAAAGAGCGTATGCGTGTTACTGTAAGAAATATTCAAGCAACCCTAAAGATACTTTAAGAGAAGACCGTGTGAGATGATGCAGATTTATACTAGATCGATTTGCCAATAGAATATCTGATCTAGTATACAACATATATTTGGGCATTACCATATACTGCTGTAATGCCCAAAAAGAAAACAACAATCGGCAGTTTCCACAGTAGAGCTGGAAGACCGACAAACTATTGATACAGAATAGCGCTCCCGAGCTTATAAATTCTAATTTGTTGTGCATGATAACGTTAAACTGTCATCGCGCACGAATACTATATATTTTGTATTTGTCTGATGTTTTTAGTTAGTAAGATGCTTATTTTTCACGCAAATGCAAGGATCTCGTGCTGAATCTGCGTACGCTTAGCCTCTCTAACATTTCTGCGTTTTAGTTATCCAGGCAGATATACATGAGGCCCAATTTCCCAATTTTGTCATTAACTATCAGTCAAGTCTGAGATTCCCTATACTTGTCATTCTCCGCTACTAGCAAACCTTTCCGCCTATACGTGTCATCCCTAGCTGATGGCATACTTACACCAGTCAAAGAAGACGTCGACACATAAAGAAATGAAATAAAAAACTTAACGCTCAAAGAATGGAGAATATTGTTTGGAGACTGTGCAGGAGAATACTTTGGAAAATGATAAACAAATGTATTTGTCAAAAAATTGCATATTATTTTACTAGGTGTACTGTTTTAAACATATATAAAATGTTTATATTGCAAGTTCAACAATAAGAACAACACTTATTGTAATTAGCATCTTTATACACTAAATAGGATTCTTGTATTGTGGACACAAACAGTAGAATTGTAATTTAGAGTCCGATAAATTAACGGTATATTGCGTTGTTAAAACATTGTTACGTTTTATTATTTAAAATATCGTTTGTAAATATTAAATGGGTGTTTCTGCGTCGTATTGTACTTGCACATTGAACTAGAGTGTACATCGTGAACGCAGGTGCTGTATTACGTCATCGCTACCCTCTTTTACGATCTCGTGTTGTATCGTAGTCTTTACTTAGGGACTTATTATTATTATGAGGTACAGGCAAGTAGTGTGACAAAGTTTGGGTTATCGCATTATGTATTCGTGAGTTAGTTTGTGAGAATTTTTGAGAAAACACCTGGACGATGGATATTAAGCTCAAACGGTCTAGTTATTATAACGCCGCTTATCGAAATTAAGCACGCTTGTCGACGATATTTTGTGTGCCCTCATGTTATCTAGAGGTAAGTAAAGCTCTATTTTATACAAATTAATGTCGGATACATTTCTATTTCCTCCTTTTCTTAGTGCATGAATTATGTCTTAGGGGTCTTCTCCTTGCTGGTGGAAGTTGAATTTTACGACCGCAGAAATATATGAACCACCTGAGGGAGTTAAATTAAACAACGTGGAATCAAAGGTCATTTGAAACCTCGCGCTAAACGAATAGATGCCATTCCGTTTAGCTTGGTATTGGCCTACGACGACATTAGCGAAGGGCATTGTTTTGATTTATACCGTTGCTTTAAACAAATAATACCTGAAATTATTTAATAATGCGTTCATCTGCCAGAAATTTAATAATATATTCAGTAGTAATTATTAATTATTAACTTATTATAGTTTACACCATTTTACATTTATTATTTTGTATTGAATCTTGGGGTTGATGTTTTTAGTTATATAAATATTGTAATTGTGCATTTATTTAGCAGTAAGTTTCGTACGTATGGTTGTAACGAGCAATCATCATAATTTGTAATCGTGTCATTCGCGCATTTGAGTCAGTATGTCTTTTCCGATTGTAATCATTGCATAGTTATATATTCGACTGCTTGATGTTTGTAATGTAACTACATCAGTGGCGATTTCTGCTATGGTTTGCAAGTTTTCGCAACCACCAAAACTAATAGATTTAATTTAATGAAAAAAAGCGTAATTCTACATTTTTTAAATTATAAATTAGAAATTTGTACTACCTCACAGAATAAATGAACTATTATAAATTACTTATAATAGGTATATCTAATTGGATATGAATACGTTAAATAAATGAGAGAATAACACACTTGGTTTGCAGACTCATTGCAATCCACGAACGCATATATCCCTATACGGCTGACGAACTTTGTCGAACGTCTTTCGGGTATATCTCCATAAACGACAATAGTGTTGCAGCCGCAGTGCAACCAAAACGTTAGACGTATTTCTTGCTTACGGTGCAACGGTATAAAAGCGAATAAAAAAGTTGTATTTGTGTGTTTAAAAGTGTTTATGCTCTTTATTTTTAAATAATAATGAATTCAGTGCAGAGTTTAATAGTGGATCCGTTCTATAAAAGAACGCATGCCGAAAAAATTGAAATAAAGCGGTTAGGCAGACCTGTTCCGAATTTAAATCTGAAACAAACGATTTCCAGTAAGACACGAACTTTTAATAGACTATTTAATAAGGATATTTATAATAAACATTTGTGTATTTGCGGTTGTAGTATAAAAAATGCATTATTCTGCTTTCCTTGCTTACTATTTGAAGGTGAAGAATTATGGACGAAAATGGGTTTAACTGATTTAAATCATTCAAGCGATCGAATTAAAAAACACAGTATATCACAAAGGCATATGAAAAATGTAGTCCAATTATCGCTTATCGCATATCGAAGAAATATAGCATTGCACAACGAGAAAGTTAAGTACAATCGATATGTACTGAACATTATAATTAATTGTGTACGTTTTTGTGGAGCTTATGAACTTGCGCTGAGAGGACACGATGAATCAATTTCGTCCTCCAACCCGGGTGTTTTTCGTGGTTTAATAAATTTTAGTGCTGAATTGGACGTTGCTTTAAAAGACCATTTAGAAAAAGCTACTGTTTTCAAGTATACTTCTAAAACTATCCAAAATGAAGTTTTAAAAACAATGTTCAGTGTGTGTCAAGAAGAAATCTCTAAAGAAATAAAAGAAGCGGATTATTTATCTGTAATAGTTGACGAAACTACAGACGTATCAAGTAAATATCAAATGGCCGTGGTATTTAGGTATATAGCTAAAGGTAAGCCTGTTGAACGATTTTGGAATTTTTTAGCGCCGTCAGATCATGACGCGAAAACGTTATCTACAAATCATTCTTGCAGAACTAGAAACACACATTAAAGATAACGAAAGAAAATTGATTGCCCAGACATATGATGGGGCAGCCGTCATGGGCGGATCGCATAATGGGGTACAGGCACGTATTAAACAAACTTATAAATACGCTGCTTACGTGCACTGCTTCGCGCATCAGTTAAATTTAGTTATGTTGAATGCTGCCTCTGCCAACACTAATGCCCGTATATTCTTTGCAAATTTACAAGGAATTTGTACCTTTTTTTCAAATAGTTCTCAAAGAGTTGCAATATTGGACGAAACAGTTAAAAAGCGGCTGCCTCGTTCGGCCCCAACCAGATGGAATTTTAATTCCAGGATGGATTGTCGCCACTGTGTTTGAACACAGAGAAGAAATTATAGAAACAATGCGAAGAATTTTGAATAAAAGTAAAACTGTAAATATCACTACCATCAATCAAGCTTCAGGTTATATTACGCTTCTTACTAATAAGAGTTTTATTTTCTGGTTAAATCTATTTTACAAGATAATGCCTCAAGTAGATATATTATATGCAAAATTTCGAACTAGAGAAATTGATCCCCTTATGGCCAATAAATTTATATTATCATTTGAAACTCAGTTAGCCAAATCAGAAATAATATAACGAACACTTCGGATACAAGTGACAGTGGGCCCGGCTCATCAAAACGACGTAAGATCGATGAAAACGAATATACACGAGCAGAATTTGTGATATTATTATTTGTCAAGCCAAAGATAGGTTTAGCTTTACTGGACACTTAACTGCAACGTCTCTATTTTATTCTGATAAATTTAATCAATACAGCCTCCATTTTGCTGAAAATGTCTTTCAGGAAACAATTAAGTCTTACCCATACTTTGATGAACGGAAATTCCGTACTGAACTAAGCATAATTTATGAAACGGAAGAATTTAAATCAATCTCGGGTTTGCTTCCTCTTTATGACATCATTTCACAAAGTGGACTAAGTGCGACTTTTAGTGAAACACTAAAACTTTTAAAAATTCTAATTACAATTCCGATGTCATCAGCTGAAGCGGAGCGGTGTTTTTCTACTTTGAAGAGAATAAAAACTTTCTTAAGAAACAGCATGGCACAAGAAAGACTTTCTGCATTGGCGATGCTTTCTCAAGAAAAGGATTTTATCCAAAGTATTACAGATTTTAATCAAAGGGTTATAGATAAATTTGCTACTGCGAAAGATCGTCGCATGGATTTTCTGCTTCAATAAAATCAGGATCAGAATCAGTGAGTTTTAAAAGCCTTTTTTCTTCTTTATATGTACCTTAGCAAAAATAACTTTTAATAAAGCATACTTAGTGACCTACCTTGTTTACCTACTGTAAAAAGTATTAGTATTCACTAAATTTGAAACCCCCACATTTTTTATGCACGAGCCGCCGCTGAACGACATACAATGTCGGTTTCATGAATGACTCGATTACGAATTATCTTGGTCACTCGTTATTTTGCTTGAGAGCTCGTACCCGAGATCTCTAGTATACGTATATTACTTTGTTCATATATAATATACAATCTGAATATATACAGACGTGTTCATAATTTTTGGTACATTTACTATATGTAAATAAGCAGAGCTTCACCCACTGTGGCATTCTGTCTAGTTGAGATATTGTTACCATTTGTCATTTTTTATACAAAGACGTTTAAAACTTTATTTTACTGTCTTGCATTTTGAGTTACTAATTTTTAAAATAAATATTATTATATGTTATTTTGGTTGTTGTTCGTTGTATTTGTATTCCTTTAGCTTTTGTAGAAATAAAATTTACGTGGGTACGTTATGGCATGTACAATTGCAGCATTAAAAAACGCGTACAACTGTATAGGCTACATTTCGCAATATTTTCATAATGTAAATCAGTCTATGTCAGTTTTGACTTTTTCAAAACGTGAAGCGAAAATTCATATAAATTACCATAATCTATATTTCTAATAAAAGTATATAGCATACATAATTAAAAAAAAAACTAATATTTTAAAGTAGCTGCATTGCTATTTATGACACGATGAAATCGTTGAGGCATAAAATATATGCATGAAAGAATATAGGCTGCAGAAAGTTCGCTCCAAATTTCTTCAATTGCAATCTAAATACGGTAGAGTTTTGAAAAAAAAAGATAATTACACAGAAAAATTTCAATTATACGCAATTATACGTCCCTCACGTAACGTGTATTCGCTTAGACGAGCAGCCTTCATAGCACGGTGGCGCCCTTTTTAAATATAGATCAGTTAGGTTAACAACGTTTCGTCAAGAAACCCATCCGTCTTCACTCGAGCTACTTGGTGGCTGACTTGTAGGTTTATCACCAACCCACCCAAGAAAGGTAAGTCCTATAAGGGCTATTGGAATTCGAAAATTTAGTAAAACAAGTTTTCGCGAGTTTCGTTGCTTACACGAGGCAGAAAGCAGCATATGAAAAAAAAACAGAACAACGAACGGAAGTTTCTTGTTTAAAAATGAACTATTAATGCTATAACAAGTCAGCATATTTTCGTTCCATACAAATACGGACAGCATTATAAAACACAACTTTAAAGGAATTCTCTTGAAAAAGATTTCGCATAAAACTTGTTTATCAAATACAGCGATGTTTCCCGAAATGCAAAAAAAACGGAAATGGGACACAAAACAAACCATAGAGACTTTTACGGGAAGTACATTAATTTCATGTGTGACTCTCGTTTTGACATATTGGGGGTAGGACTCCATAAATAAGCATCGAGCTTTCCATTCTCGCATCCACCGCGAGCTCACGAGCGTTAGTACATATTTTAAAAATCGCTTGACAAGGGGTTTCTTATCGAAACGGTCCGGTCCGCCCCGGGAAAAGAACGGTGGTGGTCGCGTTCACCCCGCAGTCCCGATAACCATCAATCACTGCATCTTTAGCAGTACTGAATTGGGGCTGCAAGTCCCACGGTCTTAACAAGTTCAGATCTAACTCGCGGCTGATATATTGACAAAATATTCAAAAGCGGTATTGTATTTTCTCTTACGTTTCGTTTGTCAATGTCAGGATCTATGTAATAAGCTCAAAAAAAATATGTACATATATATAGGTGTTATATAGAATGCAGAGAAGCGTTAGTTTTTACTTATTTTCAGTTTTACACAAAAAATACATCTAGAGACCGAAATATAATCAATAAAATCTCGAATGTAATAGGTTCTCCTATAAAAGTTTCAAACAAATATAAGTTACAGATTGGCACATCTTATTTTCAAAATTATTTATTTTAAAAGTTAAAAAGTAATGCATGCAGGTATTATACTGGATATAAAGAAGCATTGATTTTTAATTATTTTCAATTTATTCATTAATAATAACAATATTTTTCAACTCCACAAAAGCTTTGTTTAAGTAATATCCAAAACATTTTCAGATGAAAAGCAGACTTTAATAGGACGGCAAAGATTATTCTTAGTAGGATCGAATTTTCGTGTCTGATACATTAGGTGTGGGATCAGTGAGTTGAAGTGTTGGACATATGTCATTAACAAACATCCAATTGTATTTGATCCTTATTGGTATCAAATTTTTGATTTAGTACACCAAAAAATTACAATTGTCAATTTTTGATTTCCGCTTATCCCAGTCAGCTAATTCTTAAATAATCTTAGTTTCGAGCAGAGACATTATACCTGATGAAGACAATTCAAGTAGCGACTGTTTCAATGTTTTTAACTCATCCTGAAGGGATGCTTTAACAGATTTAAACTATTAAAATCATTACCGTATTGTATGCAATTCTTGCACTGCTATGTATAAACATAACGCTAAACTGGTGACAGATTGTAAACAGGTCCTCAACAGACAGGCACAAGACAATACTGTGCCACTGATACGGGTGCCAGGAGGGAATTAAAGGCAATGGGATAGTCGGCAAACTGGTCAAGGAGGGTACCAATAGAAATTTTCTAGGACCAGTGCCCGTATGTGGAATCGCTAAGTATTCCGCTGAAATGGAAATCTGCTTATGGCTAGAAAGAGAATATAAAAGAAATGGAGGTTAATGGAAGATCGAGTTCATACTAAAACACTACTAAGGGAACTAGACCGTAGGTTTTCAGCCAACCTAATTCGTAGTAACAAAAATAAATTCAATTAATTACAGGACATTGTCCTTTAGGGAAGCATCTGTACAGGCATGGGCTTGGTTAGCGAGCCCTGGTGTAGGAGATGCGAAAAATAGGAGGAAACTAGCCTTCACATAATATGCACGTGTGAGGAACTGAAGGGACTCAAAACAGAAATATTTTGGAAGAGATCTATTGGATCCTACGAGGGAACTCAAACTCTCCTGATGAGGATATTGGTTTTATCGAGGACACAAGACTAACAGAGTGAAATTGAGAGATCTATTGGGGGTGGTACAAAGAGCAAAGAGCAAAGAGCGTGCTCAAGTTCCTGGACTTACTGGCGTCCAACCCAAAACAAAAGAAGAAGAGAACACTAATTAAGAGAATTAATACGAAAACTAGCTCTGTTATCTTTTGAAATGCAGTAATGCTACTGCAGGGCTAGATTAATCTGCAATAATCGGGACGGTTTTTCCAAAATATTGCACCCCAGTTTGTTAGGTCTGCTCGAAATATCCTACAGAAAAGGATACCATGAGACTTAGCGATGAATATTACAAAAAAGGGGGTTAATAAAAGAAAACGTGACTTACCAAGAGGGATTCTTAGGTTTTTGTGTCAGTTGCTGTCAGTTAACCAACCAAAGCTGATACCCTAATCAGATGCTTAGATCGAAGTCACATCCACATCAAGGGTGATTACTTTTCAAAAATTATCATCAACGAAACAACCAAATTCACATTAAAAGACTTCATCTATTCGACACGTGCAACTTGAGATATTCGTAGCGCAAAAGTAAAAGTCACTAGCAGACCACACTTTTCATCACTTCTTGGGAAAACTCCAATACGCAACAGCGCCGTCAACGATGAAATAAGAGTAACATAAAGCCCACAAATGTATACCGGGACTGATTAGTAAAATAGTGTAACAGCACATCCACGACAAATCCGTGGTATACCCCGGTCTTATCAACAAATATCGCTACAGGAATTGGCAAGTCTGCTCAATAGACGAAATAGAGAATCGGTCCAAGGACAGACCGGTGAATTTCTGTTGAACAAATTTAATATACGATGGGAGTTTTATGTTCACGAAATGGAGGAAAAGAAGAATAAATAAAAATACTAATTTATTTTACTGCAACTCTAATATATTTTTCAGATATTATAATTAGCTTGTGTGCGCCTTCATAAAAAAATGTTTTATCTTTGTCTAAATACGCCGAAACTGCGTCCTTTACTTCTTAATTGCTCGTAAATTTCACCCAACGCAGTTATTTTTCATTTTTAGGGAGACAGGGAAAAATCACTCCAAGCGGAGTCTGAACTATGTCAAGATGATCGTGAATAATTTTAAAAATGGTTGTACTGGATACTCCAATAATTTTTGGGAGTTATGTCTTCTTTATCCGAGCATTGTCTTTTATTAATTTTTCAACTTCTCAAACAAGTTCTGTAGCGGTCACTTCAATAGGCCGCCCTGGCCTTGAGTCGTCTTCAGGAGATTCCTTACCTTACTTAAAGAGACTGTACCACTTATAAACAATAGTCTTTCCCGGGAATGAAACCCCGTAAACCGATGATATCTTCTTCAATATTGTTTGAACAGGCTTTCCTTACTTTGTAAGGGGCTTCATTACGCCCCGATACTCAATTTTCTCCATATTCTTCACTATCTTCGCGATTGGATTGCTTGATCGACGATAGTTCAAATACTACTGACGCAATTATGATAAAACTTTATAATAATAATAATAATAATAGTAATAATAATATTCCCCTTACCTGACCTTGCAGGCCCTTGGGGTAGTAACATGGTTACAATTTGAGCGGTTTGGTACACTATGCGCTACACACCGACTCCCTATTATTACCTCAGAGTTTTACTTCCAGGTACTAATTTTTGT
This sequence comes from Melolontha melolontha, assembly GCA_935421215.2. Lineage (NCBI taxonomy): Eukaryota > Metazoa > Arthropoda > Insecta > Coleoptera > Scarabaeidae > Melolontha > Melolontha melolontha. Next base: position 74,265,638 of record OW285243.1, on the reverse strand, counting down.
CAGCCTGAGTCGAGCTGAGATCGATGATATTATTGTCTACACCAAGGTTTGAACATGGTTCATCAGATTCATAGTCTAGTGACATAACCACTACATCAAAACTTTATATTTATACTAATAATGAGTCACTGAACACGTTACGACATGAAAAAGCTCTCTCACTACCATCCAATATCCCCATTCCCCGAACTTAAAAACGCTCCGTCATAAGTGGAGTTTATCATTCAGTTTGCACATCATTTAGGTACGGTCTTCCTAAGACAATATAAACTATAAATACCGATTATGACGATGTGACGCTAATAACAAAATCAAAACGAGAAGATAGCTAGAACATAGCTAGAATAAATGCTAAAATATAAACTGCACATTAATCAAAAGAAGATTATTTTAAAGGAACCTAGAGACAGAAAGTCTATAACGACAACAATATTAATAATATATAATTAATATTGAAATTGTAGAATATTTTCAATACCTAGGTGTCGCTTTAACTAATAAAAATAAAGAGGAAATAGATATTGACAAAATATTTAACTTAACTTACAGCAGTAACTGATCTGGTGTAAATATTAAAGTCGAAGGATATATCTCGAGCAGTAAAACTGAAAACTTATGAAACAATCAATAGATTTACATGTTTCTACGAGAGTATGCTATGAATAATGGACAATTGGAATAAACGTAGGTGTAGGTCCCGCGGTCGTTCTCTAGATGTAGATCTCGATTTGCGAGTTGGAACCGCGTCCAGTTAGTCGTAATTGCCAACGTTACGTACACTGTTGCAAGGGACATCATCATCTACTGCGAAACGATGAACATCTACGTACAGCTCTGAAGATGTTCCTTGCAATAGTGGACGAAACGTTGGCAATTACGACTAACTGGACGCGGTCGTCCAGTCCAATTTACGTGAAAAATAAATAAAAAACAAATAAAAAGATAAAATAAGAGAAAAATATAGTAAACCGGTAATCAGTCGAAGAATTAGATCTCAGTGGCTAAGTTGATTGGGGTATGTTATGAGAATGAAGAAGAATTGAATCCCAAAAGAATGTCCACAGATATGGGGAAGGTAGGAAATAAGAGAGCGTACACGATTGGAGAGAAGGAGCTTTGAGTAGATTGAAATGAAACAGAGTGGTTAGAAAAATAAAAGAAAGAAAAATATAGACCTGGAACCCATGGGCTTATAAGATTCGAAGCGTCGTTTTATAATTGTGGAAGATGTCGGTATGTTCAGGAATGCAAGCTAAGATTGTGTATATTTTTTACAAGCTATAAAATATTAGAACGTTATTGAGTCCACATGCATTGTTACACGAATCCACGAATTTAACAAAAAAAAGAAATCATTAAATATTTTTTACAAAATTAACTTTTCACCCAAAGGATTTTCATACTTTAAAGAAGCCAACAGTAAAGTAGAAAATATATTATCAATTGCGCCTTTTAAGGACTCTTTTACGTGAAACGTAACTTGCAATTAAAAAACTTTAAAACATAAATGTCTAATTAATTTACCGCAAAGTTCGCGAAAACGCCCTAAACGGATTCCAGCATTGTATGAATTAATCTGCAAATTATTTTGCACTACCTTTGCTACAATCCTACTTGTGGTATAGAAATAATGTGGGTATTCAATAATCTTCTTATTAAAATTGCAATACACGTGGGACACACAAAAACCGGTGAAACAATCCTAACTGTACGTATTCAGAGTTTAGCTCTGCAGCCCGTAAATGGAACAAAACTCGATGTAAAGCTCAAATAACCATTGCCAAGAACGACTATTTCGAACAGGTCGTAACCGGGCTTTTGCATTTGGCAATCTTCCACATAAATTTAACTCAATTATGCGGGTACAAGGGTTATACCGGCAAAAACTGATGGATAATGCTTTCATATAGCTCCACGGTTCATTAGTGAAATAATTGGATCGATGAATAAACATTTATTGTCCTTTCTTTTGAGTATTCTTAACGTATTGATATATTATTGAATGTTTGCATGTATTCTCACTTCGTCAGCTGTAAATTGTTTCTAGTTAGTAAAATATTAATTGCAGTGGTCAACTGGGGCATTTTTTTCTTCTACGTTAATTTTTGAAACAGACAGAAACAAGAAAAATCCTAACCACAATATATATTAATAAATTCTAGATACGTATTTCCGCAACTAAGTTGCCATCTCCACTTGAACAGACTGAAAACGAAAAATAGTGCTAAACGTAGCATCTTTGGCTTAAGGTAAAACATTTGAAGATATGCTCTTCACCAAATCGCCAGTGTAACATAATATTTCAAAACAAACCCTTATATACTACTTAAACCTCGCGCGAAAATTAAAGATCCGTGAAGCGTGAAAAAACAGCGTAAAAATAATGCTATAGTCACAATAACGCATACAAACTGGACTTTGTGTTAAAGACCGCGAAAATATCATTGACATACCTAATCTATACTTTATTTAGTATTTGCGATGATATTTTCGCGGTCTTTAGTACAAAATTGTGCAATTTAGATTACTTTTAAATGCAATTAAATTTACAGTATATTACTGTCAATGGCAGTAATATGTCATTTTTTATAATTTAAAATTCTTTGAAAAAGACAGTATATATATATATATATATATATATATATATATATATATATATATATATAACAATTGATAAATTATTGGAGTTTTTCCGCTTTTATATGAAATATTAACAAATATCAAATTAGAATGTATGTAATTGCAGAGTAAGTGGGGATGTAAACATTGCTGTCTACAAATTACAAAGCAAATCATACGAAATTTTTTTTTTAATTGAAAAATATGGTCTGCGTCTAAACACACATATATATATATATATATATATATATATATAAATATAATATTTTCGTGACATTGGTATGATAAGGTAAACTTAATAACTCGGCGATTAAAGGTCTGGTTTACTTCAAAATAAAATGGAATGTATCTTTGAATAATTTAAACCATAGCAACTCAATTATTTGACATTTATATTCTGTCATTTATATTTTTTATTCCCTTGACAAAGGCATCATTGCCGAAACATGTAGGGTTGTTTTAAATATATATACTTTAAAGTAAACCAGACCTTTAATCGCCGACTTATTATGTTTACCTTATATATATATATATATATATATATATATATATATATATGGTAAACCTAATCAGTAGGCGATTAAAGGTCTGTATATTACTTCAAAATATATGTATTTAAAAAACTCTACATGTTTCGGCTGTATACGCCTTTTTCAAGAGAATACAAAATATGAATGACAGGATATAAATGTCAAGTAATTAAGTTGCTATGGTTTAAATTATTCAAAGATACATTCTAGTAATAATAATAAATCATGCCTTAGTATTCCAAAAAATAGATAACAAGGTGTGAAAATATGTGTTGTTCGCTGCTAGCAATTTGTGTCTCCTTCTGGGTATGAACTTGTGTGTTGGTTGCTGCTGGCAGCTTGCGTCTCTCTATGGGTGTGTGGTTTTGTGTGAGAGCGTAAGTGTAGGGTTTTGTATGTCGGTGCGTTCGTGCGTGTGTTTAGTGATCGGTCGCATGAATTTAGAGAGGTCGGATAACCAGCCGTTGCGTAGGGCCGCCAACCCTTTCCCGACAACTTCTTTACAATTCCGTGCAGTACTTCGACGGTCTGACCCCCGCCCCAACGAGGCAAGGCGCAGACAGGCGAAGCGCACCCTGTACGGGGTTGCTCATCGCAACTAAGGGAACACTTAGTGGCATCTTCGGTCGACGATGGTCACACTTATGCCATCTTAACGTTTTCCGCCCGATCACTAAACACACGCACGAACGCACCGACATACAAAACCCTACACTTACGCTCTCACACAAAACCACACACCCATAGAGAGACGCAAGCTGCCAGCAGCAACCAACACACAAGTTCATACCCAGAAGGAGACACAAATTGCTAGCAGCGAACAACACATATTTTCACACCTTGTTATCTATTTTTTGGAATACTAAGGCATGATTTATTATTATTACTAGAATGTATCTTTGAATAATTTAAACCATAGCAACTTAATTACTTGACATTTATATCCTGTCATTCATATTTTGTATTCTCTTGAAAAAGGCGTATACAGCCGAAACATGTAGAGTTTTTTAAATACATATATTTTGAAGTAATATACAGACCTTTAATCGCCTACTGATTAGGTTTACCATATCATACCAAGGTCACGAAGTTATTATATTTATATATATATATATATATATATATATTCTTAACCTTTGTATGTTATAGTATAGTTTGTATGTTATGGTATAGTATATTTTGTTAAAAATCTAAGCAGTATATACTATAACTTAATAATGTAAAGTAACGATCTGCATTTTACCACCATGAATATATACAATTGTTATATAAATATCTATCATATGTTATTTAAATATCTGCACACTGACTTATCATGCTGGCAGTCTCGAGTTTAGATCCGGGACTAGGCTGTCCGAGTAGGTTTTTGTCGTTTTCCTTCTCGGTCGAATGGCGAATGCCGACAGATGAACATCTTAAGTCGCACCACTAGCGCAGACATAATAATAACTCGTGGCTTGCCATTAAAGGTCTGTTTTAAACTTCTTTATGTATATATTTAAAATAATTCATATCTTACATGTAAAGAATTTTAAATTATAAATGGCAGTATATTAATGTCATATTTATATATGTGAAGTTGTCAGGGATAAAAATAACATTATACAAAAATACATTCAAATTTAATAATCATAATTCATGCCTTACATTAAACAGACCTTAAATCGCCGACTATCTAAATCTACCCATAGAATATATATATATGTATATATATATAAGGTAAACTTAATAAGTCGGCGATTAAAGGTCTGGTTCACTTCAAAGTATATATATTTAAAACGATCCTACATGTTTCGGCAATACGCCTGTGTCAAGGGAATACAAAATATAAATGACATTTATATTTTGAGTATAATGAGTATATGTATGGGTTGTTTTAAATATATATACTCTGAAGTAAACCAGACCTTTAATCGCCGACTTATTAAGTTTACCTTATCATACCAAGGTCACGAAGATATTGTATTTATATATATATATATATATATATATATATATATAATAACTTCGTGACCTTGGTATGATATGGTAAACCTAATCAGTAGGCGATTAAAGGTCTGTATATTACTTCAAAATATATGTATTTAAAAAACTCTACATGTTTCGGCTGTATACGCCTTTTTCAAGAGAATACAAAATATGAATGACAGGATATAAATGTCAAGTAATTAAGTTGCTATGGTTTAAATTATTCAAAGATACATTCTAGTAATAATAATAAATCATGCCTTAGTATTCCAAAAAATAGATAACAAGGTGTGAAAATATGTGTTGTTCGCTGCTAGCAATTTGTGTCTCCTTCTGGGTATGAACTTGTGTGTTGGTTGCTGCTGGCAGCTTGCGTCTCTCTATGGGTGTGTGGTTTTGTGTGAGAGCGTAAGTGTAGGGTTTTGTATGTCGGTGCGTTCGTGCGTGTGTTTAGTGATCGGTCGCATGAATTTAGAGAGGTCGGATAACCAGCCGTTGCGTAGGGCCGCCAACCCTTTCCCGACAACTTCTTTACAATTCCGTGCAGTACTTCGACGGTCTGACCCCCGCCCCAACGAGGCAAGGCGCAGACAGGCGAAGCGCACCCTGTACGGGGTTGCTCATCGCAACTAAGGGAACACTCTTAGTGGCTACCTCGGTCGACGATGGTCACACTTATGCCATCTTAACGTTTTCCGCCGAAGCGGGGGCATAGCACACACGTCGAACGTGTGTGTGCTGTTAACGGCAACCTAGCCAGGTTGTCGCCCAGGACCGGTCCTAGTGGTGTGTGCATTGCGCGGCGACGAGATAGCGCCGCTTAGCATGGTTCCTCACTCTTGCTGGAAAGGCGGAATGGCACCTGACTGCCCAACGGGCAGACCCCCCTAGAGTTTTGTAGCGCATATGCTAGGCTGCAACCCAGTAGAGGACCACATCAGCAAAAAACAGAATAGAAGGAAACCAATATATTTATGCCTATCCCTGTTTTCTGTTTTTTGCTGATGTGGTCCTCTACTGGGTTGCAGCCTAGCATATGCGCTACAAAACTCTAGGGGGGTCTGCCCGTTGGGCAGTCAGGTGCCATTCCGCCTTTCCAGCAAGAGTGAGGAACCATGCTACGCGGCGCTATCTCGTCGCCGCGCAATGCACACACCACTAGGACCGGTCCTGGGCGACAACCTGGCTAGGTTGCCGTTAACAGCACACACACGTTCGACGTGTGTGCTATGCCCCCGCTTCGGCGGAAAACGTTAAGATGGCATAAGTGTGACCATCGTCGACCGAGGTAGCCACTAAGAGTGTTCCCTTAGTTGCGATGAGCAACCCCGTACAGGGTGCGCTTCGCCTGTCTGCGCCTTGCCTCGTTGGGGCGGGGGTCAGACCGTCGAAGTACTGCACGGAATTGTAAAGAAGTTGTCGGGAAAGGGTTGGCGGCCCTACGCAACGGCTGGTTATCCGACCTCTCTAAATTCATGCGACCGATCACTAAACACACGCACGAACGCACCGACATACAAAACCCTACACTTACGCTCTCACACAAAACCACACACCCATAGAGAGACGCAAGCTGCCAGCAGCAACCAACACACAAGTTCATACCCAGAAGGAGACACAAATTGCTAGCAGCGAACAACACATATTTTCACACCTTGTTATCTATTTTTTGGAATACTAAGGCATGATTTATTATTATTACTAGAATGTATCTTTGAATAATTTAAACCATAGCAACTTAATTACTTGACATTTATATCCTGTCATTCATAATTTGTATTCTCTTGAAAAAGGCGTATACAGCCGAAACATGTAGAGTTTTTTAAATACATATATTTTGAAGTAATATACAGACCTTTAATCGCCTACTGATTAGGTTTACCATATATATATATATATATATATATATATATATATGTTGTAACTGGATTCCGGGTTTTCTTCCGCGTTTCCATTGTTTGGTCTTTGTAAAGACCGGTGCTGGTTTCTGGACGACGTTTCGGCAAAATCACATTTGCCATCTTCAGGTCTGCGATAACTGTCTGCTTCTGCTTCTGGTTACTCGTAAACTGTTTACAAGTTTACGAGTAACCAGAAGCAGAAGCAGACAGTTATCGCAGACCTGAAGATGGCAAATGTGATTTTGCCGAAACGTCGTCCAGAAACCAGCATCGGGCTTTACAAAGACCAAACAATGGAAACGCGGAAGAAAACCCGGAATCCAGTTACAACACATACTACTACCCGCGGAAACCTGAAAGAAAACATATATATATATATATATATATATATAGTAAACTTAATAAGTCGGCGATTAAAGGTCTGGTTTATTACTTCAAAGTACATAATATTTAAAACGACCCTACATGCTTCGGCAATGATGCCTTTGTCAAGGATATAAAAAATATAAATATATATATATATATATATATATATATATATATAGGAATGCCCAATTGAATGGTAATTTATCGTGAGCTGATCTTCTGCTACTAGATCCAGAATATTTTCTACCTCTTTAAATCTCGTTCAGATATTATTATGTTAACACTTGGGAGCTTTACGGTCTCGCACAGTTTGTTGGAAATTCCGATAAATATATTGGTTTCCTTCTATTGTGGAAACCCTTGACGATATTCTTCAACAGCAGCTCTCGCATTCCCATTACAAAAATCATAAACAAACACCATAATTGCATATTCTAAATTTGAATAAGTGCGTGGCATTTTGTAATACTTTAATTGTATAAAGTTAAAAAGAAACATCAAATCACTGTTACAATACACCGATATATTATTAGAACAACAAAGTTATCAAATATTATTGAACCTCTAACATGGCATGCTTAAAATAGTTTTAATTTAATTTTTAATTTTTAATTAGGCTACAATCTGAAAACAAATAAAAATCGGATAACAACATTTGAGTTTTTATACATTATTGTCATGTGTAAATACACTCCTGGAGTTTGATCCGTTCCTCCCTCTACTCACCCGGTATAAACAAATAATTTTCTGAGCCATGAAAATAAGTAACTAAATCAAAATATGTACAGAATAAAGTAAAATTTGATTGTTTATGTACAGAATAAAGTAAAATTTGATTGTTACTATCGACATTACAGATTTTATTGAAGGATAAAAGAGATATTTGCTCCAGGAATTACTGTATCGTTAATTTATAGTCAATTTGCCTTTATTTTCGTGCTCTAGAATTGCTTATATCTTGTTGATTATTTGATAGTTTATACAATGCTTGCAAACATATAAATTTACGAGTATTGTTCCATTCGTTCTCATAATTGAGTAATTTATTCGTTAATGGCTATAATGACATAACTATCTGCATTTAAGTTTGAACGAACATGTCTAATAGTTACATCAAACAACTAGTAATATGATAATAAAGCCCGGAGATAATTAAAGACGTATATTACTGGTGATATTGTTACATTGTTCTGCAATAAAACATAATATGCACGACGTGACAAAGTACCCATTATGAGTAATTACCACTATATTAGCAATAATTAGAAAATCATGTTTATATTACCACCTTAAAACATATTTATATTCTGCTTGAGTTTCAACGCTGTAACAACGTCGCTGATTTTAAATGCATTTGTATTCATCATACTGAACGTTTGCATATTTGTTAAAATGGAAAAAATTGAGTATCAGACGGTAGATAAATGATGAAAACATTAATTGAAATAAGACCTGAGATGGTATTAGCTCTTGGCAATAATTCGATTTAAGATGCCGAATGTGCTGGAAGGCTAGAATCGACCACAATCACTAACACTATGAAAAAGTTGACATTGTAAAGATTTCAGATGAGCGAAGTAAGTTATACTTTGCATGCCAAACCAGCTTTCAATCGGGTGGGTGCTGCAATCGCTAAAAATCCATCAAGAACGTTAAAGATTGAAGATTTTAAAGTAAAGTTTGGAGCTTTTTCCAAGTAAATCCCAAGTAAATCTTTACGTCGTCTCCATAATTATTGATGAGACCTGAATTTATCACTATATACTGAAGAAGAAGATAACAATTTTATCGATTGAGAAGGTAGTGGCTGCTCTTTAAATACACCTGGTGTGTTACTTGTCGACCATTTTAAGGAAGGAAGAATCATCGCTGGACAAGTCTGAAACTTAAATTAAAATATCAACAGATCTAATAAGAGTCTTCCTTTCTGAGAAAATGGTCTGAAGGCTATTTTCAAGATTCTACATAAATGGAAAGCAAAACGAAGTTCTAAGATTCGTTTAGTAAAGATAGATGTTCATATTCATATTAATCAAAGAACAATATAAATTAATATCTTAAAACAATATTATCTGTAATATTTTAGGATGATAAAATATGAGTTAATTATGTAAATGGATAAATCGAGAAATGCATAAAATAATGACGATAAATATGTTAGCAAAACATTAAAAGAGAGGAAAACTTTATTTGCAATTAATTTAAATGGAGCAACATATACGATAGATAAGAAGTTGTAGGAAGTTATCCAAATAAAGATTTATTTTTCTTGTTTTCGACTAGCTTAAGATAAACATGGTACTTTTAACAAAGAAAACACGCGCGTCCTTTCACCCTCGTATTTCCACTTTATTTACGTTTTAGGGGTCTTTGTTCCATTTATACCAAATCTGAATTCTTGTTTCTAAAGTAAACTTTTCATTTCAGAATTTTCTCCAGATTAAATATCTAAAACTAATGCCTAGATTTGCAAATGTTATATAAAATGAATCTCAATAAATATATTAACTGGACGTCTTTGATTGTATGCAAATATTCAATATACATGTACATATATATATATATATATATATATATATATATATATATATATATAGTAAATTCAAATTGTAGGCGATTTAAGGTCTAGTTTTACTTCAAAAACTATATATTTAAGACAATCCTACATGTACATGTTTCGGCTAATTTATAATTTATATTCCTTGAGAAAGGCATCATTAGCCGAAACATGTACATGTAGGATTGTTTTAAATATATAGTTTTTGAAGTAAAACCAGACCTTAAATCGCCTGCAATTTGAATTTACCATAACATACTAAGGTCACGAAATAATTATCTATATATATATATATATATATATATATATATATATATATATATATATATATAAGGTAAACTTAATAGGTCGGCGATTAAAGGTCTGGTTCATTACTTCAAAGTATATATATTTAAAACAACCTACAGCCAACAACAGCCTGTTTCAGAAATGATGCCTTTGTCAAGGGAATAAATAATAATATTTTTAATTCCCTTGACAAAGGCATCATTGCCGAAACATGTAGGGTTGTTTTAAATATATATACTTTGAAGTAATGAACCAGACCTTTAATCGCCGACTTATTAAGTTTACCTTATCATACCAAGGTCACGAAAATATTATATATATATATATATATATATATATATATATATATATAAATATAATAACTTCGTGACCTTGGTATGATATGGTAAACCTAATCAGTAGGCGATTAAAGGTCTGTATATTACTTCAAAATATATGTATTTAAAAAACTCTACATGTTTCGGCTGTGTACGCCTTTATCAAGAGAATACAAAATATGAATGACAGGATATAAATGTCATTTATATCCTGTCATTCATATTTTGTATTCTCTTGATAAAGGCGTACACAGCCGAAACATGTAGAGTTTTTTAAATACATATATTTTGAAGTAATATACAGACCTTTAATCGCCTACTGATTAGGTTTACCATATATATATATATATATATATATATATATATATATATATATATATATATATATATATATATATATATATATATATATTGATATAATACCGTGCGAAGGAGAATTATATAAATGAAATTTAAATAAAATATAAATCTGAATTGCTAGCTCAAATTCGATAATATAAGAATAAACAATAATTACAAGAGATCTTCTTAATCTCAAAAGGTCCCAAAGTCGGTTCTAGATACTCAGACAAAACCACATATACATAAAATAAAACGAAGTTGTCGATAAATTAAAATAAATATATTTGAATAATATTTTGTCGTTTATCTTACAAGATACAATGTTATATATTTTCAAAAGCACTTATTATGCTAAAAACATACATATGGCAAATATGGTAGCATGTAACCCTCCTTATAGCAAATTATATTAGGTTGCCTATTCAGAATTCAAATAGTACAAAAAATAAGAATGTCACGGTTTTGGTTTATACAAGAATTAAAACTATTAATTAAATTTGCAAGGTTTGATATTGAAAATAAAAGGTGTTTTGTCCCTTGAAATAACGTGAGTTAATATTATAAAATATCTATCAGCAAGAGAAGTTATATCTTTAATGATTATATAAATAACAATTATCACTTGGATACCTGTTGATATAATCGAAAATGGAGATTTCAAATACTGCGTATCTACTGGATGATATAAACAAGGAAAATATCCAACAGGAACTGCTAAGTAAGTTGAAAAGTTGCTTATCTCGAACGTCTGGTTGATATTCTTTTCGTAGAGCTGCAAACGTTCCTTATTCACGAAGTTTACCACTAGGTTATGTACAAATTATATTCTAATAAAAAAGGTACTTTAAAATATACCAAAAGGGTTCCAGAATCTTCTTATAAAACGTTGCTTGAACGTAAACTAATTTTGGATATGACGAAAATCTCAATAATAATTGTTAATAAGAATTTAAGTGCTTCCACTATCGAAGATAACCTTCCAGCAAGGTAAATACACTTAGTAATTATAATTACACCACTTTCTTGTAATTAATAAGTATTTTTAAACAATTTAAATGATAATTTCAAGGAAGAATATTAAAAATTGTGTATTCTTTTATCACTACATGCAAGAAAATCTTTTTAATAATTAATTTTGTTTTCATCGTCTTGACTACCATAGGAAAGTAGTAAAAGTATTAATCATATTTTCCTAGAAATTGTACAATGAATCTGAATAATATTAAAAAGATAATATTGACAATTTAAGATAAAATAATTTAGAAGGTAACTTCAAAGCATCTCTCTATTAATCCCACGTTAGAAATTTCTCTAACAGCCTATTATTATTCTAATTATACCCACTCACGTGATCTCAATTGCCAATTTATAACAAGGTGCAACCAAAAGTCATATTAAATAATAATGTTTACAGAAATTTGTACAAAGATATTATAATCATAATTAGTTTTAAAAATCTTAATTTCTCGCGATATTAAGTTATGATAAAATAATTAATGATCGAATTAAATATATAAACAAATTAAAACATACAAAACAGTTCGACAACGTGATTTAAAAAACTAATTTTGACCTTACAACATTATTACAAACTTTTAAATTAATAAGTGATATTTTCCAAACCATTATATTTCAGATATAACATTCTTGGGACAAATATATTATTATATGAAGAATTTAATAAGGATGTATGCTGTACCATATCAATATATATAAGTGTTTAGATAATTTCTTAGCTGTTTATTAAATATATCAATTGGTAAATTATTGGAGTTTTTCGGCTTTTATATGAAATATTTACAAATATCAAATTAGTATGTAATTGCATAGTAAGTGGGGATGTAAACATTGATGTCTACAAATTACAAAGGAAGTGATAAAAGCGACAGTCCGGCAAGTCTACAGTTTGCCGGACTGTCGCTTTTACCGCTTAAGCCACGATATACCTTGGTTCAAGCTATTTAGAAATGCATTATAAAGTAACAGTGTCAATGAATCAGATGCCAAGTTGGAAGCAGAAGTCAGTTTTGTAAGTTATATATACAGAGAATTTCATGTAACTTGCAATATATGAATGTAGTAACCATAGATTCGAAAATACTATGCACTTGCACTGTCCCACATAAAATGCAATATGTAATAGTTATGATCGATATGATATCTTTCATGATTGTTTTGTCAAATTATTGACAGTAAAGCCTATTTAATTCAATGTAGTGTTTTAGGATTAAAACTACATTTCCGATACATATCGTTTATTGAATTGAATCCCGAAAGTTACCATGTCACTAACTGAGTTCTCTGTTCCTTTGTGTATATCATTTAAGATTGATACTAAGCTAATATCGAAATAGAAATACTGCTACTTTTGACTTAACTAATGTCAAATTATATTGATATGTTGCATTTTACGTGGGACAATGTAAGAATGTATTACCTAGTTTCTATGGAAATAAAAAACCTATACATGTTTGTATATTGCATCTTAACTGAAATTCTCTGTATATATATATATATATATATATATATATAAATATAATATTTCGTGACCTTGGTATGATATGGTAAACTTAATAAGTCGGCGATTAAAGGTCTGGTTTATTACTTCAAAGTGTATATTTAAAACAACCCTACATGTTTCGGCAATGATGCCTTTGTCAAGGAAATAAAAAATATAAATTATATTTTTTATTTCCTTGACAAAGGCATCATTGCCGAAACATGTAGGGTTGTTTTAAATATATATACTTTGAAGTAATAAACCAGACCTTTAATCGCCGACTTATTAAGTTTACCATATATATATATATATATATATATATATATATATATATATATATATGTATATATATATATATATATATATATATATAAATATAATATTTTCGTGACCTTGGTATGATATGGTAAACTTAATAAGTCGGCGTTTAAAGGTCTGGTTTATTACTTCAAAGTATATATATTTAAAACAACCCGATCTCTCTAAATTTACGCGACCGGTCACTAAACACACGCACAAGCGCACCAACATACAAAACCCTACACTTACGTGCTCACACAAATACAAAACCACACACCCAGAGAGAGACGCAAGCTGCCAGCAGCAACCAACACACAAATTCATACCCAGAAAGAGACACAAGCTGCTAGCAGCGAACAACACATATGTTCACACCTTGCTATCTATTTTTTGGAATACTAAGGCATGACTTATTATTATTATTGGAATGTATCTTTGAATAATTTAAACCATAGCAACTCAATTATTTGACATTTATATTCTGTCTTTTATATTTTTTATATCCTTGACAAAGGCATCATTGCCGAAACATGTAGGATTGTTTTAAATATATATACTTTGAAGTAATAAACCAGACCTTTAATCGCCGACTTATTAAGTTTACTATATATATATATATATGTTTTAACTGGATTCCGGGTTTTTTTCCGCGTTTCCACTGTTTGGTCTTCGTAAAGACCGGTGCTGGTTTCTGGACGCCGTTTCGGCAAAATCACATTAGCCATCTTCAGGTCTGCGATAACTGTCTGCTTCTGGATTCGCCTGATTTTAACCCTGTGTACTTTTACTTATAGGGCCACGTTAAATCAATTGTGTACGGACACGAAAGCCCGATACCAGAGAAGAACTACTGGTAAGAATCGAGCAAGCCTTTGATGACGTACGAGGAGTGATTGAAAATGTGGATTGGCAGGGGTAGTTAAGAAAAAGGGCGAAACTATGTTTAACTGTTCATGGTGCACATGTGAGCGGTTGTGAATCTTCTTTTTTAACAATGTGCGCATTCTTCTAATATTAACTTTGTTAATTACTGGTTTCATTTTCTGGTTCAATTTTAAAATAAAGGTTTTTGGAAAAGCGTATTCATTCTAAATTACTTTAGAAGCTAAGAATTTCGCAGATATTCTGTAAATGAACTGAAAAAATATCACACGTATTGAGCGCAAATTTGACCACGCATATCTCTATAACAGTTGAAAATTCGACCCATGTTTATAAGAAGTTTTTTTCTAATTTATACTATACAAAAACCTGGAAATATCTCGTCGGACAGCCTGTACATATGCATATTCAATCATATGCATATTCACGTAGCGATGGGCGCAATTATTAAAACGCTTTTCCAAAAACCTTTATTTTAAAAGTGAAACCAGTAATTAACAAAAGAAATATTAGAATACGAACATTGTTAAAAAAGACGATTCAGTTCGACTCTGGCGCACGGACAACTCTAATTATATTATACTATTTTACCACAACTGCATTGTACTAGCAACCACTTCAAGAAACCACAATAGTGTTATATTTCTTATTACATATCAATAGCTGTTACTATAGTTATTTTATTATAGTACTTTACTTCATTATAGTATGGGATATTGTAGTAACCTCTATGTAATCATGTAAATAGATTAAAACTAAACTGAAATCTGACTGGTTTGAGTAAATGTACAATGTTGAAGCAAGTTTTTCGAATTTAAAAAAGAGCTTTACAGTAAATTTGGAAAGGGGCGAAAATCAAATTAAAACCTAATTTAAATTTTACAAGTCATTTCAATAGCATTAACCAGCATATTTTATAGTAAATCTGCGCTAAATAAATTAGATTTATAAAAGTTTTAGACGCTAATTTCATAATTATTTTCAAATTTAATATTTATTTGGATTACAGAAACTTTCAGTGAATACTTCCACCACAAGAAAGCAAATTAATAACTTCCTAAGAAATTATTTACTGAAATTTACTAAAGGAAATGAAAAACTGCTCGGGTTGGGCAGTAAAAAAACTTCTCAAGTAATATTTTACTAACGTCATTTCGCGGTGAATAATTTCAGTATTAATTAGCAATGACCGAAAGAACTAATTAGTTGTCCCATTTTATTCAGAATCTACCGTAATATGGTCACGTGTATCTCTCTTGCTCTCGAAGGAAGATGCAAAATGTGATAAATTAGTGTCGTTATAAGTTTCGAACTCAGCGAAGACGGTCGAGACTAATGCGCGACGACTTCCGCACAATCGACAATTAACATAATGTCTCTGACGGTTTCACCCTAGCAGGTAATGTTTGAAAATAAGGTCCTAGGTGTCTCTATACTCTACTTGTTTATAATGTATAATGCATAATGCATAAATATTAATAAACGTTAAAGTTCCGTATTTACCTAAAGCAGCCGTAAAAGAGGATAACGTAAAGAGGAATATATGATTCTCTCAGGGTGTGCTGCTTTAAAAACATTTTGTGAGGGTAATGACGTTTATTACTGTCATAATAGTCCCATCAGCGTTGGAACTTCTTGAACGTGTTTTATATAAACAAACACGAACTAGCTTTTCTTAAAACAGTTCATGCTAAAACTAAATATTGTTCTACTATTCACTAGACGCATTTAGAAATATGTTAAATCAACGTACTCTTGAAAACGGTAGAGTGGACAAAAATTCATAGAAAACATCCCATGAAAAATCTAATCTATACTCTTGATGGGATGGCAACAACTTTAAATTCGAGTGATGCTTCAGTTTACCCTGAAATTTTTGAAATAGAGACTATGGATCCGGACAAAACCAAAAAAATTTTTCGTAAGTCCTATTCTTTTGACAGTTTTCAGTTGCAACTTTGCAAGAGTAAAATCAAAGTATACATGCTTGTTGGCTGAGCGCGCTGCGGTCTATAGTACCTGAACCAATAGGAATTTCATTCATATCCCAATCTATTGTATTTGTAAAACTCTATTTTAGGAAAACATTTTTGAGTGTACAAGATGGCCCATATAAGTGTGGCGATTTTAAAGTTTTTTTTTTAAATGAGAGAAATGTATTTTTTTGCACATTTCAGTTCATTCTAATGCACTTTATCAATTCCCAAAAATTTATTTCATTAGTTCTGGGATTTTAGGAGAAATAAATTAAAAATCATTAAAATGTTTTTTGTAACTACAATTGTATTAAAATTCTCGACGGTTTTCTAGATATTTACGAAAAACCATTTATTTTGCTTTCCACAATTTTTATTAACAGAATACCTATGCGGCTATGGAAAAAAGCGACTTGTTAGTATGACAATGTTATTAATAATTCTGACATTCGATAACATCTTCTGCATTATCCTTTCTTTTGTAATAAAAATGAAGTATACAATTCAAGAATTGACATGACTTATATCCTCGGAGAATGCTTAAAGAATTGTCTTCTAGCATCCCGAGTGTACGGGGGGGAGGTTTCCTGATAGAAGGCGCCCAGATACAAGATCATTTCAAAGATTGATGGATAGATTTGACAGGATTGGGACAGTTAAATATGAAAAGCATGACAGAGTAAAGCCCGTAGTAAATGAAGAAAATGAATTTGGCTGTCATAATCGGCTTAGTGAACAAGCAATTCGTGCAATTATCAATCTTTTCGAAACAAACTTTACTTTGCTCAACCAAAAGCCACGCTTTCGTGTAAGGATCGCCCATAGCAATGAAAATATCGCTGCTGTGGAAGCCAGTGTATCCGAAAACTTAAATTTGTCGGTGTTGCGTAGTTCTTGGGCATTGGGGCTTTCTGCAGTTACAACGTGGCGTATTTTACGAAAGAATTTAAGACTACATGCTTATAAATTTGTTCTCACACAAGAATTGAAGCTGACCATCGCATGCGCCTTCTGTTCTCAGATTAGGTATTGAGGCATCTGGCAAATGATACCAATTTCGGGAAGAAAATCATGTTTAGTAACGAGGCTCATTTTTGGATGGATGGGTTCGTTAATAAGCAAAATATGCGTTATTGGGCAGCTGAAAACCCACAATTGATTCAAGATCTTCACCCACAGAAAGTGACTGTTTGGTACGGCTAGTGGTCTCGAGGACCATATTTTTTTCAAAATGAGGAAGGAAATGCGGTCACAGTGAATTAAGAGAGACACCGAACAATGATCAGAACTTTTTGTGTCCGGAATTGGAGCAACTGGATGTGGAGGAGTTGTGGCTTCAACAGGATAGTGCTACATCCCACACTGCAAATGAAACAATCGCCTTATTGGAAGAAAAGTTCGGTGGTTCAATCATCTCACGAAATGGATCTTTCAATTGGCCAGCACGTTCGTGTGATTTAACTCCTATGGATTTTTTCCTATGGGATTATGTGAAATCATTGGCTTACTGCAACACACCTCAAATGATTGACGACTTGAAAGTAAACATCGAATGGGAAATTCGTCAAATTCAGCCGGATTTATTGGGAAAAGTAATTGAAAATTGGATTCAGCGATTGCGTGCCTGCATACGAGGAAGAGGTGGGCGAACATAAATGCCACAATCTAAGCTTATAATATATACAAAAATTAGCATTGTATCTACCGTGATATCATAAAGTTTCTAGGACGAAGATGGCTTTGTAATATAAATTGTATGTCTGAACTTAAGTTAGGAACTATAACTCTGTTTTGTAAATTATTTTGACAGTGACATTATCTGTCATCCACTAATGTCTTAGAATTGCTGAAAGCAAGTTTGAACGTCGAGTTTGAAACATAGCACATTCGAGTAAATTCAAATATGGTTTACAATATAGTGCAAAAAGCGTACATGATTGAAGCCTATTCTCGGAGTGGAGTGCGAATTGATGGAATTTGGGTGTACAGTCAACGTGCATGTTTGGATGATTTTAGAGAGCACTTTCCAGAGTTAGCTGTAATTCCCAAAGATTTTTATAATTGCCTTTCCAATTGTGTTGGTGTGTTTCGTGAGACTGGTTCTGTGGGTCATAAATCACGTACTGGTAGACCAACTGTTCGTTCGGAACAAGTTATAAATGATGTTCGTCAACGTATGGTAAATGCACCCACAAAACCTTTGAAACGCCTTTCTCAAGAGATTGGACTTTCTTATGGAACATGTCAGAAAATTGTAAAGAAAAACTTACACATGCATCCGTATAAGATGCAATCACATCAGGCTATTTTGCCGGTAGACTACCCTAGACGTCGTGCGTACTGCCAGTGGTTTGCAAATAACTTAATAGAAGATGATGACCTGCTAAATTTGTCATTTTTCTCTGATGAAGCATGGTTTCATCTTTCGGGGTATGTCAATTCACAAAATACTCGAATGTGGAGTAGTGAAAATCCTCATATTTTTATTGAATCGTTTCTCCATAATGCGAAACTTGGTGTTTGGCTAGCAGTTTCTCGCCGCAGAGTTGTTGGCCCTATTTTTTTTAATTTCACAATTAATGCTGAGAGGTATAGAAACATTCTGAATGAATTTATTGAACAGTTGCATGATGATGAATTGCAATATGGATACTTTCAACAAGATGGTGCAACGGCACACACAACACGAGAAAATATTGCTTTTCTTCGTAAGTTTTTTGACGATCGGATCATAAGTTTACATACGGAAGTTGAGTTTCCACCACGATCACCTTGTTTGACAATTATGGGCTTTTTCGTGTTTCCTCACCTAAAGAATAGAATATTTAAAACTCCTGTTACTAATTTGCAAGATATGCAACAAAGAATTATTGACGAATGTGCATTAATAACGCCCGCAATGCTGCAAAATGCCTTTAACAGCATGAAAAGGCGTGTCACATTGGGAATTGAAAATAACGGACAACAATTTCAACATTTGCTTTAATTTTGCCTTTTTTTTATTAATAAAATTTTGAATACAAGCTGAGCTTGTTGTTTTATTGTATCTTTATTAAATCAAATGACATATTTATTGATGTCACGATGACACTATCAAAATAATTTTCAAAAATTAAGGGTAAGTTACCAGTATGATAATATGGATAAAGTTCAGACATATATTTTCTATTTCAATGCCATCTTGGACCCAGAAACTTTATGATATCGCGGTACAACATTAAGTTTTTTATTATAAAATAAAGTTCTCAATCCCCAATTGGTAGATGCCATATTTAACTTCTACTGAAGTTTAAATCATTTTGTGTGTTGTCACATGTAATGCACTGATGTCTTTGTTAAATATTACGTCAATTTTGGTAACATAATTTTACAGAGCAACGTATTATTATAAGAAGTCGTTGCACATATCATGGCTGGGTGAATTAAAAGTACATCCTCGCAATGTTTAAAGTTACGCGGCAAGAAAATTTTATTCACAAAGTTGAAATCAATAACAAGAGTCGAATATGTAAATAATCTACTACAAATTACAGTTAAGAAACGGATATCGAGTGGGAAAATGCCATCAAATTAGCCTTTGAGTAATTAACAAATAGATTACGTTAATACATTTAAGGTTAATAAAAAAGATTCATTCAGAGCTTCAGTATGTAAGAGGAAAATGGACGGAAATGTGCTTGTTTTCTATGTTTCATCTCTCCTTTCAACTCTGCAATAGTATTGTTTGTGTAGACTGTATCCTTCGGATGACTCCAAAGAAAAATGTCCATAAGCTAAATTTCCCAAATTATTCGACCAGTTGATATCGTCCTCTTGTGAGATTATACGTCTTAAAACCTAAATTTGAAGGAAGGTTGTGGTTTCCTGCTTTCTCTAGCTGTGAGATCGTCTTGTTGAAACTAGAAGTCATTCGTATCTAAACTTTTCAACTGATTTCAAGAGAAGTTTGTTACAATATTTTGGCGATTTGTTTGTCGGTCCCTGTATTTTCCTACTGTAATACAACAAATCGTTACGTCAGCAGCTTTTCGGGGAAGAATTTTTAGAGAAGGGGATGTACGCGGTATTTTACGGAGAAATCCGTTGTATATCTCTGCAAAGCTAGATGGGTTACTTGTGTATATACCGCTAGACTTTTAGCAGCTTGAATAAGTTACAATGAAATTGATGGTTTAGTAATGTCTGCTGAGCTCCTTTTAACGCAATTTCTTATGTTCGATCGTCGTGTTTAACTAGGCTGTATTTTAATTGTACCCTTCGACCATCTGAAGGATTTTTTGTACGAGTTTTACCTTCGGATGTCTGCTGCGTTTCGATGCTTGAGTAGTTGCAACACCGAAAGTGGAGAGATCGTCTGGGATCTAATACAGATCACGTGTACCGGATCCGACTCCATTTGAAGCAAGATATATTGCGCAGCCAGAAAGCAATATTAGCCAGCTATAATTAAGTGCAGCTAAGTAGATTTGCGGCTAAATTACTTCGATAAATCTGTTTGTTAAACCTCCAAAAAATGTGCATTGGGCCATAAGAGAAAAAAAATTGGCTACATTAAAGATTCAGAATCAACAAGTCATTTCGTCTATTTCTTACTCTTTCTTTTTTTTTTCATTTGTTGTCAAATTCAGAAATAATACTTTTAGGAGAAATAAAAGTTCCTCAACTTTAGTTAGCAATTATTACCAAAAATATGCGTTACTTCTTGTGAAATTTGTCTTTACCAGCATCGTGCACTGACGAAGCTATACTATAGCAAGATTAAACACGTACCTGCACGTCTGGAAAGCAATTTTCACACAAATATGAACTTGTATTGTGTTCTCCAGACCAGATTTTTAATCATATTTTTAAATTATTAAAAACTGCTTATGTTTTACCCTCTCAAGTATGTTTCTAATTGTTTTACTATATACGCCATCAGCGTTATCCCTTTTATAGTGGAGACACGTTAATAAAGTTTCCGTCGGCCGTCAAATGGAAACTCCTGACCAAGGCTTACACTTGTCATGATGACAGCGATGGTTGTTTCAGTGTTTGTAATGTTGCATTTGTCAGTGACCGGCGCTGAATCTTCTTCTATGCTGTCTTTTAGTAACTTGATTATGTGCAGTAAGGATGTTATTTTTTGTAAAATGATGAATCTATAGTAAGATGAAACACGTGTCTACATGTCCGGAAACCGATTTTCACGCAAATATGAACTTCTGTTGTGTTCTCCATACACGGTTTTTTTAAATATTTTTATATTAGAAAAAATGTTTTTGTTTTATACAAAAAATGATAAGGTTTTACCCAGTCAAGTATGTTTCAAATTGTTTTAATGCGCCTAATAAATCTTTAATCAAAAACGCTAATAGTAGAAGCCTTCAAATTGATGAATACATTGACTTTCCATTGGCTCTGGTAATTTTAAAGGAATTTCGTAATCAGTCTCATAATTAACTTTCTTTACTATGTACCCTTCCGACTAAAGATCAAGGTATGTCCCTTTTTTTCTAAAATTAGATTGCAAGTGCTATGGCAAATTAAGTGGCTTTATGTATACTCGCGCTCGCTCGCAATGTTCGGGAAAAAAACTCTCGGAAAACCTTTTCATAGAATAATATACGGTGTTATTAAGCGGAAGGCCGTGGAAACTGTATTATGTAGAGCCTTAATGTCGGCGTTCTACTGGTCCCGACATTCAGATGCAATGGAGGCTATAGCAAATAGGCACGGTGAGAAGGAGAGATACAGTTAAGGGAGAAAGAAGTTACATGTAATGCGCGAATGCAAATCGGGACCCACGAATAATAATAAGAGATCCATTAAATTTATGTCATCCGTTCGGGTAATTTAACGTTCGCTTCTCACGGATTATAATACCTTTTTTTTCGCCGGTACCACTCTAGCATTTTATCGCGTTTTCTCTTTGAGAAGCGATGTCTGAATTATGCCTAAAGATAGATGATGATAATCGTTCCGCATCTGCCGCTTTTCGTGAAGTGGCAATCGAGAAGTTGTGTCATTATCGTTGAACGGGCAAATTTTCTTCGCATGTCATCAATTGGTTACATGAGAGACTTATTTTACTTGTGTCAAGGGCAATACTTTCAAGAATTTTGCAATATCAACGGCGTCTTTTTTTCAGCTAAAGTCAAGTTTTCTCAAATCTAAGATACCACAAAATTTTAATGCAGATTCTATTCATTCTGTAATTATTTGAAGCTGTTTTGGGTAATTTCGCTTACATAACATATTACAGTTTGTATAGCAGAAAGAAAGAATTTATTGCGTACTTAGGGGACAAGGATAAACGTGTTCAATGAAACCAAAGTTACAGATTTCAGAACGACGCACAGTAGAACGAAATGATGTTTTGCAAATTTAAACAGAATTTTCTGAATTTGTTCAAATAAATGGATCCATTATCATTTTGTGTATATTTTTTTTTTGCAACTTTACCTTATAATCATTGGTGTAGTAACATTTTTTTTTCATTCACTGTCATCACTTTAGATTTTATAAAAATTTAACTTCAAAAATTAATCGACAATCGCAAAAAGAACAAAGAACTAGAGCAATAGCCAAATTAGAAGAAAGATGGTCTCTACGAGAAGTTGCTGAAGATTTGAACGTTAGTAAGCGATGCATTATTAAAATTAAAGAAATTTGGGTGGAACAGCAGCAACCGAAGCCTCCTCCAAGACGAAATGTTGGAATAATTGAAACATACATGAGTGGGTAAAACTACACCAGTTTTGTATAATACAAAGGTATTTTTAATAATATAAAATATTTTTAAGAATCTGGTGTGAAGAACACAAATACAGGTTCACTATTAATATTTTTTGTGAACGTGTCGGAACATATCCCTCCCCAGAGACGCAGATATGTATTTCGCCTTTCTACAGGCTCATCGGTACGCCCCTAATGGAAAAAGGATATCGTCAGACGCATTCACAAGAACGAACAACATCGCCATATCACAGAAATTATCCAGACCGAGCGTAGTAGTAAATTCAGCGCTGTCTGTTGTCAGACAGCCGAACTACCTCGCCCTGTCCTCATAATCAATGCGAACCAACGACGCCCTTCCAAAGGTGGCACAGCCGTCTCTCTAGAAACTGTATTTTGTTTGTGTCTTCACTCATACTACGGACTAACCGCATGTATAATGTATCAGAATAATTGAAACATACATGAGTGGGTAAAACCCCACCAGTTTTATATAATACAAAGGTATTTTTAATAATATAAAATATTATTAAAAATCTGGTGTGAAGAACACAAATGCGGGTTCACTATTAATATTTTTTGTGATCGTGTCCGAACATAACCCTCCACAGAGAAGATACAAACAAAAGACAGTTTCTAGAGAGACGGCTGTGCCACCTTTGGAAGGCCGTCGTTACTTCACATTGGTTTGCATTGATTATATGGACAGGGCGAGGTTCTTCGGCTGTCTGACGAGAGACAGCGCTGAATTTACTTCTGCGCTCGGTCTGGATAATTTCTGTGATATGGCGATGTAGTTCGTTTTTGTGAATGTGTCTGAAGATATCTTTTCTCCAGCAGGCGCGTACCGATTAGCCTGTAGAAAGGCGAAATACGTATCTGCGTCTCTGGGGAGGAATATGTTCGGACACGTTCACAAAAAATATTAATATTGAACCTGTATTTGTGTTCTACACACCAGATTTTTAATAATATTTTATATTATTAAAAATACCTTTGTATTATAGTATCTCTTCCTACACAAAATGAGACTCTTGTAAATTATTTACGGTAAAATCCTTTCGATACGGCAATAAGAATTAAAGAGGAATCAGATTTTCTTTCGTTCTGTGATCACTGCTCGTCGTCGAAGGGTCGGAGCTTCAGAACTGAGAAATTTTTCCACAGCAAGAAAACCTATTTTAACTAACGAAAACAAACAGAGCCGGATAGAACATGTATATTTAATCTTAAATCAAAACGATGAATATTGGGAATCTGTTGTTTTCTCGGACGAAAAGACTTTTCAGTCTCGCAATAATTGTAGGTTACGAGTACGTCGACCAAGAAATCAGCGATTTTTCTAAACTATATTCAACCCGTCATGCGAAGTAGTTGGTTTTCTGTTAATATGTGGGCATGTGTAAGTGTAAATTGTCCTTGTTCATGCTGTGGAATTAATGGAAGATTTAATTCCCAAAGCTATTTACAAATATTAAAGAACGAAATGCTGCCATAGGTTCGTCAAGTTTTTCCTAAACATTTTAGTTTTTAACATGTTACTAATTATTCACTGTTGGAGTATAACAACTTTAATGCAGATAATGTATACATGACATTTAATAGTCATTAATTCTCATTTGCAGTTAGTTCAGAAGATAGCCATGTAAGAAATATATCGATGTGAACACACGTTTCAAAGTGAGCTCCATGATTAAACCCATTTAATGGAATATTACGAGTAATCATTTAATAAAAGTTAGTGTATGCTTAGAATAATGTGTTTATAGTAAAATTAGACATAAAGAAATGTGAGATAGCTCTACATTAGTAAGAATTTTAAATAAACATACTGTTCGAAGAAGATAAGACACTGATAGACGTCAAGGTCTACGATGGGATGACCAGGTCCTTGACTTTTTTGCAGTCAGAAAGACAAGAAACGTTACTAAACTGACGTTAAAAATCAAAGTAAAAATATATGTATATGCATATAAAAATAAAGAAACAGTTGAGTTCAAATGAAACGGTTTTTATGAGAAACATACAGGAAGGGTCAAATTTAATTGGACAAAAATAGAAGAGCAATTGCGTAAATTTTAAGAACAGCGGTATTAAATAAATTAAAAAGAACTAATAGTGTAATCGTACAGTAAATGTAGGTCGCAATATTAAATAAGGAACAAAGAAAAGTAATGACCCAGATCACGACACCTTCTGGGAAGAATCACAAGAAATAGCGCAAAAAAGTATGTTAACTCCAAGAACACCTACTAAAGTTGAAGAAAATAAGCAGTTTGAGATGGAAGAGATCAATAAATTAAAGATGATTTGAAGGAAGTAAGGGCAGACATTACGCAGAACACTGAAGAAATGAAAAATATGAAACAAACTATCAAGATAAGAAAGGAGTGGGAAGAAGAAAAAGCAAGTTGAAAGCTAGGTTGAAGGAAGTAGAGGATAAACTAGAAAAACTGGAGAGGGATAAAATTAGTAACAATCTAATAATAACTAGTACTGGTCGATACTGTAGTATAGCAGTAATAGTATCGATACTGGTAACGAAGAACCCTAAAGGAAGCAGCAGAAGAATTCATATAACGAACTTGGTGTAAGCGCAGGTGTGAATAAAGCAATCAAGATTGGACAAAATAGGTGTGGTGGAAATGAGAAAAGGACAAGATAGGAGTCCTAAAAGAAAAAGAAAACTTAAGGGAAAAATATATTTATTGATTCGGAGCTAACCCAGAAGAAAAGAGGAATACAGAAAAAGATCAGAGACACAGCAGGGGAGGAAAAGAGTAAAGGAGCCACAGTGAGAGTGGGATACCAAAAATTGGTACTTAATGGTAAGGAAATGAAATTGGACCTAAAAGAACAGAAACTAACAATTGAAAATAATGCCCCAAATCCAAAAAACTAGCTCCGGACTAGCACTTATTGACGACAACATGAATAAGAACAGGAATAAGAGCACACATGAACAATATCGACGAAATATTCTAGAAAACTTAAAAATAGCCTATAACCACAAAGTTCCAACTATAAGGAACCAGAAACGATACACAGAAACTAAAATTATGAGACTGGGAACATGGAGCATCAGAAGTCTAAGTGCAAAAGAACAAGAACTGAATTCGACAACACAAATCTCGCTATATCGGCAATCAGAGAAACAAAGAAAAAAAGAACAAGGAATTTTTAAATTTGTATACTCAATATAACAATATGTAACAACTTTACAAGGTTTTCTAAACCTACTGCTCATTTGCAGTAGGTTTAGAAGATACAGACATGTTTTATATAGATTTGTATTAATTTGAATACTTACAGGTATTTGATGTACACAGTCTATCATAAATACTGTCAGTATTAAAATGATGAATAAAAAAAATAACTCGTCGCACAAAACTAGAATGCATACATCCGAAAAGCAAATAATACGATCTATCTAGCGATATATAATTTACTCAAAATGTTTATATATAATTTAAAAAATATATAAAATTATTCATACTATTCCACATCGAAATATTGAGTCTAAGCTAATATATTCTTAGAAACATCAAAAACAGTCAACAGGATATCGGTTGAATGAGACAATGATAAACTCTTATTAATGAATTTCTTCTTGTATATGGTTAACTCCCAATAAATGTGTTATGTTATATAGCATAGATAACTAATAGACCACCATTCTCGGTCAGCTCACAGGTCAACAAAAGGCGTGGAAAAGCGAGAGGTTTGGAGAGACTCAGTTTACCAGCGCTTCGCGTGCTTTATGTATGTAGTACATGAATATATGCACACCTATCATAATGCTCAGTTATTTACAGACGTATTTACGAATATGCGTAGGTGTGATTTGAACGCACAGAATTTTTCTAAATAACGCGCACTTTTATTTCAGTAAAGACAACGTAGTGAAGCCGCTGCTTACCGACCTAAGTGACAGTCTTTATATATAACATATACACATATATTACAGCAAGGTGCTGCTTCTCTGTAAGACGTTTCTAGCCAAATGTATATATTCTGTGTTTTATAGTCAAAAGTGATCAAACGCTATACAAGTTAGCAAACTATTTTAGGGCTGCCTGATTAACTAAACAGGATCTCCGAACAGAGATTCGTTAAACGAATACACGTGACGTTTGGCTACCAAAATATTCATGACTTATAAGTTTCTAGGAATCACACCCTGCAGTATTAATCATCAAACGTGTGTACTGTTACTCAACTGTATCATTACTAATTCCGTCTACAGAGGCGAAATTCTGTACTTAAAACTCCTGTGGCATGGTACCTTTAGATATATAAGATTTACTTTACGGTATTTCTACGTAGTAAATCTAATAAGTAGAAAATATATCTTATACCGTATTATACCGGGTGCTCTTGAAATAAAAAGACGCATGAAAAATAAAAATATATAATTATTAAGAATATAAATCAAAAATATTTTCCCAAAATTCCCTTTCATAAGCGAGAAAAAAAAATGTCAAAATATTTAACAAATTTTTATAACGCCAATTTGTGATTGACTATATTATAAAAGACGATATCTTAAAGTTGCTAAAGCTATTTATACACATTCTGAATATTTTGAATTCATACGCGTCATGTAGTATAATTTTCAGGGTTTTTAATTTCAAAGTTCGCTCCGTAATGATTCTAATCTGCAAGTAGAACATTTTATGTTGAATATTTTCTTTTGGAGAAGTATTTTTTTGTTCACCTTTACTTATTCCTCTTCTAGTAGGATAGGATGGTAACATAACAAAGGCATTATGCCAGAATAGTAAGAGATTAAAGGCAATGAGGAACTATATAGGACCAGAACCTGTATGTAGAATCTCCAAGGATTCCACTAGAAGAGAGATCTGGTTATGACTAGAAAGAGAACATAAAAATAAACGGAGGCTAACGGAAGGTCAACTTCAGACTGAGACACTACTAGAGGAGCGGGACGCTAGCCTTTCAACCAACTTAATTCGTAGTAATAAAAAATAAATTAAAAATATTACCGGCTTAATAGCCGAACATTGTCCTTTAAGGAAGCATCTGTACAGCAGGGCTTGGTTAGCGAGTCCTGGTGTAGGATATGTCAAAAACAGGAGGGAACAAGCCTTCATGTAATATGCAGTTGCGAGTAACTGAAAGGACTCAGACGGAAACATTTCGGAAGAGATACTCGGGATCCTACGAGGGTACACAAATTTCAACTGAGGAGGATAATGGCTTTTATCGAGGACGCAAGACTAGCAGAGTGGAACTGAAAAATCTATCGGGGATGGTAAAAAGACCACTGTGCTCAAGTGCCTGGTGTCCAACCCCTAAAACCAGAGGGAATAAGAGAAGAAGATCTCCTGCATGATAAGATTTACTACTTCGCTATCGACCGGATACACAGATAAACAATGAAAAATTTCTTATATGGCATTCAACAATTGTTTCTAATTTTTTGTTTTTGATTACTCTCAAATTCGAATGACTCAAAGAGACAAGAAAGGGATTATACAGAAATAATTTATTCTGAAATACCTTAAATGTCTTCTTAAAAAAGAGTAAAAAAAAGTATGCGATTTCATGTTTATGGAGCTTTCTTTCTTTATCGATCCCACTTTAGAAGGATGCCTTTAAATCCTGAAATACTTCAGCTACATTAGGATAAATGTGACGCATTTTTTACGTTGGGAGACAGGGCTTTGCATATTATAGACTGAAATATATTTAAAAAAGGTAGTAATTTAGAAACAGTTAATCGTCTTGCCACGGAATTTTGTTACGATATTTTAGACTGTGGTGTATATATTGCCGTACCGGTATATGCGTGAGTTGAATTTTTCCGGTATTTTCGTAGAGTAGGCACAAGTTTGCGTGTTACCTACGGTCACTTCCGTTGTAAATCTCGGCGAGTCTGGATGTGTGACTTTTGCCACTATGTGATTTTGTATTGAGAAAATTTACACCGAAATAGGTGGCTTATATGGCGGCAGAGTTTGATGTACCGCAATTTTATGGTTGTTTTGACGTTATTGACTAGGACGAAAATTTATTGCCCCCCTCGAACATCTGTGGGGTTTTTTTGGCTGGTCCGATAACTAATTGGATGTTGAGATTTGCCTTGCGAGATTAGAACTATCGGAATTGAAGGATCAAACGAAGAAGTGTAATAGACCAGGTGGTTCTAAAAATTTATCGAGGACCACGTCTGAGACGGAAACGGCTCCATTACAACTGGTGAACCTAATGCAAATCCGCCAGCTGTAAGGTAGCTCTGCACTAATTATTACGCCGTTTCGTATGATTATATATTACTCAAAAACTTGCATTTGTGCTATAAAAAAAATTAGCATCTTGAAATATTACGAATCATTAATTTATTCTGACTTTTGTCTTAGTCATTCATTAAGTTCTTTGTTCGGTTGGTATATTAAGATAGCTCACATTAATTTATTATATTTTCTTTTCTAGTGTTTTGGTACACATTAATTTCTTTGATCAATTAAAACATTACTATTGTCAATACGATTTGTAATTTAATATTTGTGTCGAAGCATTTAGATTATATAGAAATATGACGACTCAATTTAATTTTCACTGACTCCTGAAAACGAAAGTTTTTAGTTCCGTGATCCACTTTCAATGGACTCCTTTCCTTATGAAAATGCATTAAGCCACCAAAAACCTGGGTCCTTGACAAAACATTGTTAAGCCTACTGCAGTTTTGCAAAAGTTTCCATTGTACTGTTCTCGAGTATGAAACGAAAGAGTTGCTCGAAATTGATGTCACTAATTTTCAGAACGTACTAGAAAACACTGTTTCACGAAGAAATTCACATTGGACAGCGAAATAAATCTAGCAAGTTTAAACTCGTACTGAATTCGTGTCGTATTCGCTACCTTACCAGTTTCATTACTTAATTTACCCACCTCGTATGTACGTATGTACTGTGGTCCTCTAATTGTCAGTCACCTTGTGACAAATACAAATTATTCTTCTTCTTAAAATACAACACAAAAATAGCGATAAATAATTTTAATTTCTTCAATTTTTCGTCTCACTCTATAAATAATTAACCAGACATTAATTTCCGACTTAAGAAAATGTGTTTCTCAGCCTTAATTGAATAAAAAGAAAAGGGAATTCGATTACCGACTTTTTCCTTCACTCTTACTTATTTTGTTTCGTCCGAAATAAAAAAAATTAATAGATTGATTTACGTATTTCAGGTATACATTTATTAGCTACTTCCTCTTCTAATTAAGCTTTTCTCGACCCACATTCGCTTGAGGAATGGCAGCTGTAAACAATTCCTTTCTTTAGTGAATCTCCTTCTTTTTCCCTTAATTACTGCGTTTTGATTAAAAATCCAAATGGAACAAATTCGCTGCTTTAATCCAGTTTCAAAAAAGAGAGCTGATTTATTAATCATGCCGAAGGCAGACGGGAGTAGATACAGAAATGAAGCTTCACTTCGAAAAAAAAATGGTTTCAGTTAGAATCTCTTTAATTAAGTACAAATTGAAAGAATATAATATATATATATATATATATATATATATATACAGGGTTAGTTAAAAGTATGGAGACGGTGATTTATTGTCGTTAATATTCATTTTAGGGATTTATGTTCAATATAAAAGTTTCTTGGGATATTTTGATCCAGATTTGAGAATATTTGATTTTTTTTTCTTCAATTGTTTTTTTAGTTATGCCTGTCCGCGCATTTTTTTAAAATGAGAACTAGTAAATTTTGCTTTACCATTCGATAGAGTTTTTTTTTTCTCTTTACAATAATATTTTTTATTTTTTTTAAATTCATTTTAATAACTTTTTTATAAGAAAAAGCCGGTTCATGTGTTTAACAGATGTTCGGTACATCGCAGATAGACAGAAGCGTAGCGATAAACAAACTTGAGCGACATAATTTCATCAGTGGTTATTGTGTACGTCAAATCATTGACAGAAATAATTCTTTTGTGCAATTTGTTGCTGTTAATATTAACAATGGCGAGTTTAAGTGAACATGAACGAATTTAAATACTTATGATGTTGGGTTATGGAGATAGACGCAGAAGTTCACAAGACGTTAGTAATTTATTTAATGATACGCATCCAAATAGAAATCCAATATCTAAATCCGTTGTTGGTAAAACTTTAAGACGCTTTGAACAAACGGGTAGCGTTAAAGATTTGCCAAGGAGTGGTAGACCTAGAACAGCAAAAAGCGATGATAACAAACTGGATATTTTATTGGCTGTACCTGAATATCCCCATTTATCAACCAATCAATTAGCGGCCAATTTCAATATTTCACAGTCATCGATCGTGTCGTTTTTAAAAAGTGAAAAGTATAAACCTTATAAGGTACACTTTGTACACGAGTTAACGGAAGATGATTTTGATAGGAGATTACAATTTTCTGAAGAAATGTTAAATTTTTGCAATAATAATGAAAATTTTGTCAACAATATTCTTTTCTCAGACGAAGCTACTTTTTGCCTTAGCGGTGAAGTAAACAGACATAACTGCAGATACTGGTCATCGGAAAATCCCTCTTGGTTTTTGGAGCACCATACGCAGTACCCCCAAAAGGTTAATGTTTGGGTTGGCATTCTAGGCGGTCATACTATCGGTCCCTTTTTCATCAATGGCAATTTAACTTCGGCTCTGTATTTGCAGTTATTGCAAAATGAAATAATACCTGCTAAGAATCTGTAATGGGTGTTCATTTGAAAAGTCAATCTAGTAGCATGTGATGTACTCAGAACATTTTGAAGTATATCGTAAATTAAAATTTACTACTTAACCTACGAAGTCGTATATTTTGACAGTTTCATACATACAAATAAATAACAAATGTGATTGACATTATCAAATGTCATTTGGATTTACGATTTACATACTAATATATATGCGTCTTATTCTATCAAAATTTCAAAGTAACCTAGATTGACTTTTCAAATGAACACACGTTATAACTAAAGCTACCAATGATCTTCAAAAAGAGGAAAAGCTGTTGGGTCGCTATGGTTACTTATTTATAAAATTGGGGAGAATAATTTTGGCATTTAAAAAGGTGTGTTATCTTTTAAAAGAGAATAATTTTTGCATTTAAAAAGTTGTGTTATGTTTTAAAAGAGAATAATTATTGGATTTTAAAAAGTTTAGTTATGTTTTGAAGGAGAATTTTTTTAAAAACGGTTAAAATCAGGAAAATTTAAATTACAAATGTGAAAACATTTACCCGTTCATAATCTAATGGTATCGGATCACCCTGGATCAATATAGGTTTAAATGGGACAATCTCTAGAAGCCATAATATCTAAAATGAAGATTATTTATTATTAAAAAGGAGACAATTATTACCTAACTTTTCTGGGGGACTCACCGCCTAAAGGATTTGTTAGGTTCGTGACCAGTTTTTCCTGTTTCGGTCAATATTCAACGCAGCGATTAGGTGTCCTTAGACGAAAATCATGAAGTTAGAAAGAAAATGTTGAGCTAAGTTTGCATTATATGATTCACTTCCAAATATTATGTTATTAAATAAACAGACTTAAATAAACTTACCAAAATTAACATTTGGAACTTACTGCAAGTGAGAATTAATGAATATTAAATCACATTCTTACATGTAAATGTCGACTTATATGATGCGTTCGTAACTACAATCCGACAAACTAAGTTTGTACCAGTATGCAGAACACACCCTTTCGCGACAACGAACTTCCTGGTAATTAGGTTAATTAAGAATTAAGAAATACTGAAAAAAATACGAACGCATCATATAAGTCGACATTTACATGTAAGAATGTGATTTAATATTCATTAATTCTCACTTGCAGTAAGTTCCAAATGTTAACTATATATACAGAAAGTATAGAAATGAAAAAGCAATGTCCGTCTTCGAGGAATGCCGTGCATTGAAAAGTTCCAACCAGAACGAAACGCCGTCTGTACGTTTCCTCCCATTGATTGACTTGTTTTTTTCAGTATTTCTTAATTCTTACCAAAATTAGATTAAAATTCCAATAATAATCATTTTAAAATATGTAAATTGGGAATTTTAAGCGTGGTTTGATTTACCAGAGCCTATTTAGTTTAAACATCCAAATATTTGTTATATCAGCTGATTCATTTAATTTCCCACCCATAAAAAGAAATCTACATATAACCTATAAACATTATAAATTATGAAAATAATAAAATAAAATAAAACAATAACTTTGTTATACCACTTTATTCACATGTAATAGTGACCGCGGTTTCGACATACAATGTCATTATCAAACTGCAAAAGTTACAGGCCTACATAGATCTTATAAATGACACAAGAATATATGGGGGTGGTTTATGATGTTATTTAAAATTACTAGTATGTACTTAACTATTATATACAACATTGGAAAAGAGGTGTATATATAAGATCAAACTGGTCGTTAAGAACAATATCTATTGTACTGTTTCCGCTTTTAAAAATTTCAAGTGACTCTAAAAGATTTAATTTACGACCTTTCTCGGCCAAATGCAATATTTTATAATGACCAAATGTATGCCTTTCTGTAATAAGATGGTTTGCGAATGTTGAATCTGTCTTCTTTAGTTTATATGACCTCATGTGTTCTTTTACACGTATAATAAAATTTCGACCAGTCTGACCTATATATACACTTTTACAATCATTACAATATAATTTGTACACTCCTGATTTATTATTGATACCTGTTTTTGGTTTTGCGTTAAAAATGAAATTACGTGCTTTTACATATGGTTTGTAAACTATACTAACATTACTATTATTTTTTGAAATTGTATTTCCAATTAGCTCGCTTATTTTACCGAAGTAAGTTAACGAGACAAATTGTTTCAAATTAGCACTATCTTTAGGATATACTAAACTAAGGGCCACTTGTAACTGTTTTTTCTTTAGTATACTGCCAATTACGCTACTTTTATAAATGTTGTTCACCGCTATTTGTTTTATAGTATTGATTTCACGAACAAAAGATTCATTAGACAAAGGAATATTTAATGCTCTATTGAATTTATGTAGTTCAGAAATGTTTGTAGTTGTCTATGAGTACCATGAACTACAGAAATTCAATACATTCTAATATCAATTTTACAGTAGAAATAGAAGAGAATAACAGTGTTAACTTGCTGGATTTAAAATTAAACAAATTAGATCAGAGCTTAAAATTTGATATATATCGTAAACCTGCACTGATTGCATTATTCCCAAAGATTCACTACACCCTAAGACACACAAACATTCATTTTTTAATTCTATGATACATAGAGCATTAAATATTCCTTTGTCTAATGAATCTTTTGTTCGTGAAATCAATACTATAAAACAAATAGCGGTAAACAATATTTTTAAAAGTAGCGTAATTGACAGTATACTAAAGAAAAAACAGTTGCAAGTGGCCCTTAGTTTAGTATATCCTAAAGATAGTGCTAATTTGAAACAATTTGTCTCGTTAACTTACTTCGGTAAAATAAGCGAGCTAATTGGAAATACAATTTCAAAAAATAATAGTAATGTTAGTATAGCTTAGAAACCATATGTAAAAACAAGTAATTTCATTTTTAACGCAAAACCAAAAACAGATATCAATAATAAATCAGAAGTGCACAAATTATATTGTAATGATTGTAAAAGTGTATATATAGCTCAGACTGGTTGAAGTTTTATTATACGGGTAAAAGAACACATGAGGTCATATAAACTAAAGAAGACAGATTCAACATTCGCAAACCATCTTATTACAGAAAGGCATACATTTGGTCATCATAAGATATTTCATTTGGCCGAGAAAGGTCGTAAATTAAATCTTTTAGAGTCACTTGAAATTTTTAAAAGTGGAAACAACACAATAGTTATTGTTCTTAACGACCAGTTGGATCTTATATATACACCTCTTTTCTAATGTTGTATATAATAGTTAAGTATATAGTAGTAATTTGAAATATCATCATAAACCACCCCCATATATTTTTGTGTCATTTATAGGATCTATGTAAGCCTGTAACTTTTGCAGTATGATAATAATAATAATAAATAATAATAATAAACCGTTTATTAACCCAACAGATTATACATCCAATTATGGGGTTATAAATATAAGTACATGTATATAAGTATTAAACATAACGTGCGTATCAATGGAAAAATTATCCTAAACTAAATTAAATCTAAGGAGTAAAACAAATACATTCCTTCACAGAAACCAAATACCTGCAGTAATTATCGCCAAATACATCCAAACAATAATTACATGAATTATATAAATGGCACATTCTATAAAGTATGACATTGTATGTCGAAACCGCGGTCACTATTACATGTGAATAAAGTGGTATAACAAAGTTATTGTTTTATTTTATTTTATTATTTTCAAAACGAATTACCACAAAGTTACGGCTACCAGTATTAATTATAAATTATGTTTTAATAAGAAAAGTTAATCCATTGCTTGTACAGAATAATTTGTTATCTAGCTAAATATTCAAATCAAGTACATAAGATTTTCTTAATAAACCGAGTTTAAGCACTAAAACAAGTCGTTTGTGTATACGATAAATTAATAAAATATAATCATATTAACCTACATTCACCGAGATATATACAACTAACATACCTTTCTTGCCAAATAAGAATTTTTCACGACCCTTGAGATATTTAGAGAGCTCATATTCATTATTTCTACTAATTTCATTAAACACCAGCTATTATTTAAATAAAATACTGTTTTGGTTCCCCAGGTTTTATGATCGTTAACTTCGAACGTTTTCCATCTATAATTGATCCTGCGCAGAAATATATGTATTAATGCGTGTATAAATTCGAATTTAGATTCATTTTAGATATTCAAGTTAAACGTTTTACCTTTAAAACTTCCTTTAGTAGACATTAAAGAGATAAATAAATCGAACTTAACGATTATATAAATTGAGAACGATAATATACACCACATAAGTTCTAGGTGGTGATTCAAATAGCAATCACATTTACAAATTATTTATTTAATTAGTTTCCAACGTGGAGCATATTATATTATATTTTGGCACTCCAACGTTTGGCACAAATAATGCTATAATATATATATATATATATATATATATATATAAATATTCTTCTTTCATTATGCCTTGTCTGTTATCAAACGTTGATCTATTACCTATCGAAGCAATAGGTTGCGTTGTCATGATGTGCGTCTTCGACATATATCATTTTCCTATTATCTCACTTTCAGCTAGCACCGGATATAATGCCAAAACACAAATCCAAAATATTCAAATTTTCAAATTAATAATGTAATAATTATCTCAGCCTACATTTAAACAATTTAAAATATCCACATTGCCGAATCTAGCAATACAAAATTCGTTCAAATGAGTCTTAAACAACCTAGTTCATAAATCTAGTTAATTTATATTACATTAAATTTAATGTAAAATAATCGATTTTAACATGTGTAGTTACGTTCACTGCTAATTCTTAATTATGTTTTTCTTCTCCTGAAGAAGTAGCCAATGGTTACGAAAGATATGGGTTGAAATAAATGAGTTTCTATTTGACATACCGCTTATCCTATTTAATTCATTATTCATTATTATAATACGGTCGATAATATTTACAAGTATATATATATATATACATATATATATATATATATGGTAAACCTAATCAGTAGGCGATTAAAGGTCTGTATATTACTTCAAAATATATGTATTTAAAAAACTCTACATGTTTCGGCTGTATACGCCTTTATCAAGAGAATACAAAATATGAATCATAAAGGCGTATACAGCCGAAACATGTAGAGTTTTTTAAATACATATATTTTGAAGTAATATACAGACCTTTAATCGCCTACTGATTAGGTTTACCATATCATACCAAGGTCACGAAGTTATTATATTTATATATATATATATATATATATATATATATATATATATATATATATATATATATATATATATACCTACAAGACTTAATAACATCAATAACTACATGTTTCATAACGGATATGAAAAACTATTGATAGAAATAAAAGTTTAGGAAAAAAATGCAAAGCCAAAGAATAATAGTCACAATAATTCTTACAATTATCATTATAAACTGGTATAATTGTACATCGCCGAAATCGTACGTGTCGTTCAATTGTTATTAGGGATTGAAGTTTACGGCATGATTTGCGTGATGTTCTTAGCATGGATTACCAACGATAATAGGATATGAACACTGTTAGTATTATGTAGATTTTAGTATTGATTAGAGAAGATATTACGAGGGGTTAGTACATTTCCTTTGATTGTAAAATAGATCGTGTTATCTATGTTTAGGAAATGTATATTGTTTAGGAAATAAGAACATTTTTCTTATAACATTTTATACATTTTAATGACAGAACGTAAAACTATATGTGCAACATTTATAGCAGAATGTAATAAAGTTTCAATTGTTAACATCTTAAAAAAATTATTTTAAATCTATTGCTAGGCTTCGCATATTTAAAGATTTTTCTATCACGTCTTAAATTGTTTTATTTTTAAACTAGCTAAACCCGACCACGGTTCGCTGTGGCTAAGTCTGAAATGAAATTAATCTGAATAAAAATATTGTGAGGATCAACGAGAAAACATATCATTCAATACCCTGCCTGGTGTTGCTGTGGCTATGTGGAATGAAAGGAAAGGAAGAAAAAGCTGTATTTTACAAAAAATTATTGTAAAGCTAGTGCATTTACTACATTTTTCGTTTATAAACATAAAGATCAGCCGGTTTACCGACTCTGGAGCATGCAACGTATAATTGACCATGAGAGAAGCAATCGTTTTCTAAATTCAAACCATAAGACTTCAAGTCTTTCTTCTCGTTGAACTGTCGATTCTTCTGCTCGCCTTTGAGAAGTTCTGACTCTAACACGTTCGTTTTCGTGTAAAAGTGTTGATCGTTCCAGTTTGATCTCCTTTGACGTTCTGTTATTGGGTGTCGAGAACGGCGGCCTATATTCGAACGTTGGTGAGGCATCTCAAAAACCCACTTGTTTAATTATTTTTCAAATATCAATATCATTAATATTTTCCCCTTTCAAATTTGACATTTGTTTATCATAATTTTCTTTTAAAATAACATTTTCCTGACATTTACCTCTAACCTATACAAATTATTTGTTTTCATATAAGATAATTTATTCAAAATTAAATCAAAGTTATGTTCCTTTTCATCGTTAAGATTTCATAACAATATATTGACGTAAATAGAGTATATGATTAACAAACGTCAACTTGTAATAAAAAAAGTACTACCAAATCAAATATTTGAGAAACCGGTTCGGGAGGATTTTGTAGCGCCCTGTTTATAAAAATTCATTTTACTATAAAAACACTCGCGTATTCGAATGCAATGTTGTGACAAAATTTCAAGTCAATCGATCGACTACTTTTCGAGTTTTGAGATTTGAATTTTAAAATTCTAAAAATGGTAAGCTATCTTTGTTTTTACAAATATGAACGAAGAGAAATTTTGTTTGTGTAAAATATCTGATTGATTATGCCCAAAAACTCCTATTCCAATAGAAACCAGTGGCAACGGGAAACATACTTGCTTGATAGTTACGTTTTCTAGAACATATATTTAATATTACAATTTAGTTATTAATTGCATTCTTAATGATGATTACTTGTTACACGTTAATTTGCTTGGCTGTAAACGATCCTAATCCGTTAAAAATACACCTGCCATGTGCCCATTGACGAGAGTATACCTGCCGTATATTCACTGACAAGAACTGCCATTTTACCCGCCGTTCTAAAGTATATTTTGCAAAAAGTTTTTTAATAATATTGTGTTTAGTGTGAAATAAATTTGTAATTAATTTTATAGGTCCTTTTTCTGGACTACTATTTGTGAATTCCTAAATTATCGCAATAATCATTTTTCGCCTCAACGCATCCTTTACGATACGGTTTTCTGAAAATTAAGCAAGCAACAGTCAGCAGATACGATCTGACGATCGACGATTACTCGTTCGAATATAAGTAGTCAATTACGTTCAGCGTTTCCTGCTGAACGTGATTAGTGTGTTAAGTATTGCTTTCGTGATTTTCTGCGATATTTTCTCTCAACCACTGACTTAATTATTTGTTACCTGAATATATATTTTTCATTTAACAAAATAACTTAAAACGTAATTGAACAGGTAAAACCTCACCAAATTGTGTATAAAACAAAAATATTTTAAATAATATAAAATATTATTAAAAATCAGGTGCAAAGAATACAATACAAGTTCATATATTTGTGAGAGTATCTCTCCAGAACCGTAGACATCTGTCTCATGTTTCTGCAGAATCATCGATGCGGGGCATTCGCTGTTCGGTTAGCAGGGACGAATTCCTTATGGATGATTCCCTCTTTGTCGAACAATGTAATCAGCATGTTTTTCACCTTGGACATTGGTAAGCGGCTGTTTGTTTCTTACGGGAAAGAAGTTGACTGCCATTTCATTGACTGTCTTTTCGTTTCGGGGTCGTACTGGTAACACCAAGATCCCTCCCTTGTGACAATGGAACCTAAAAAGGACAGATCCCGGTCACACATGTCGATGAAATCGCCACTGGTGTCAAAAT
Source organism: Melolontha melolontha (assembly GCA_935421215.2). NCBI lineage: Eukaryota > Metazoa > Arthropoda > Insecta > Coleoptera > Scarabaeidae > Melolontha > Melolontha melolontha. The sequence goes on along the minus strand of OW285243.1, from coordinate 74,225,742 downwards.
GTCTTGCTTTTTGATCGTCTGTTAGGATGTGCGGCAGAAATCGTGAACAAATCTTGCGTTTACCCCAAATCTTCATAGATAATGGCTTCCATTGCGTCTTCGCCAATCGCCGATCTTTTGCTAGCAACACACACGCACGTTCATTGTTTTCCGGTGTCTTGCTTGTGGATGGCCGGCCAAAATGCGATTCGTCCTCCACCAATTTCTTGCCAACGCAAAAGCGTTCAAACCAGTCGTACACGTATTTTCTACTCACAGCATCCTGCCCGTAAACTTGCACCAACATTTCAGGGGTTTGCGTCGCCGTTTTACCCATTTTGAAGCAGAACTTAATGTCGTGTCATTGCTCCATGGCTTTTCGACGCGCACTGCTCGAAACAATATGTTGAAATGAATACAATAGTTCTGCTCTAGAGCCCTCGCGAAATCCTCGGCAAAAGACAGGTCCAGACAGGTCCATGCATGCTTATGTATACGAGCAACCTTGTTTGAAGCAGTGAATAACGATATAATTTTCACCAAATTTTATGGATAAACTTCGTATATTAATTCTACACGGTGAGAACTAAAAAAGGTCTCAAATTGAATAACTTAGAATCCATAAAATTTTCTAAGAGAATCAAAAATTAGATAGACGTTACTTTTAATGACTAACTAGGCCTATTTAACTAATCTTTTCAATAATCCACAACAATCTTAATATATTCTTCTTATTACTATACACCCCTGCAGTTATTACTAAAATGAAGATATTTAGACAGGATAAATGAGCGCTGAGCGACATTTTCTTAATAATAACAAAATATATAGCCTATGACTATTTATTCATACGTTACTAATTTTACACGTTTCGTATGTCTCGCAATGTACACATTTTTGACATCGCAACGCCTGATATACGTCGGTGATGGCGTAGACTGCCGGAGACATTATTTCTGATTGTAGCTTATATATACCTATATAAATGTTCGTACGTTTCAGATACGTACTGCTAATTTTGTTTAAGAATGACATCTTTTTAATCTCGAGCCCGTTGTAACGTTATCTGTTATAAGAAAGTGATAAAATTCAAAGTAATACTTCTTTTGTGTATCAATATTTATTCTTAATTTATACGAAGCTCTAGTTTTTATTAAATTTCGTTAAATAAAATTTTAAGGACAATCTCGCCGTTTTCCTTTTAATGTTATTTCCCTTTTGGCTTTCTACAAATCCTGGACCTTTGACCTTCATCATAAATTAATTAATCATTTTCATTTCATTCTTATTCTACAGCTACTCAGGATCGGTCTCACAATATACCATAACTACAAGTAGTATCTGACTACAATTTGACGCTATAACGTTGAGTAAACAAACAACTACTCACTAGCACTCATGTAACACTATAAAATTTAATTTATTATAGCCACGTCTAAGAAAATATTGTTACATTTTCGTAATTTTCCTTTCTTATTTTATATTCTTGTCGTCGCGCCCCGGTAGATTATTTTTGATTTGCAAGTTTATTTCGTTCAACGCATACTGTATCGCCCTCTGATTTAATATTTTGTAACCGTATCGCCCCCGCTGCCGTTTCCGATTGCACTTCGGCGTGTAGGTCATTGATACCGAGGTCGCTATCGAATCCAGTTAGCAGTTGTAGTGTATGTGTCTTTTCGTATAAGAGGAATTTTAGTTTTCACGAAATCTACAACATTTTGAGGTTTAGTCGCCTTTGCGGATCCTATCGTAGAGCGTGAAATATTTAGTAGATTTGCCGTATACCGACTTAAAAGTTTAAGAAGTAAGGGGGAAACTCCCATTCTGGCAAGTATAGTTTTTTATGACGGCATTTCTTATACGGACTCCGGCTTAATTGCAACTCCTCTTGCGAAGACAAAAATCCAGACAGGTTCCACCTTAGTTTGCAACGACCGACGAATTTGATTCTCCAGTGTCAATTAATGGAGAAGAGGACGTAAAAATTGCAATCTTTCGAGGGCAGAAGGTCCATGTAACTTCCGTTCCCGGTTGAATAGCTGTAGATACCGACTGGCGGACAATTTCTTGTGAACGTAGCGTAGAAACTAAGGAGCTTGTATGAACTTTCTTTAATGCTATAGTATTTGTTGTCTCAAGAACTAAATTTGACGTTTTGAAGTTTAATTAGTATTAATTACCTATGTTTTGTTTTAATAATAAATTTCCTATTTAATCTAAAATTTAATTCACGTTTCGAATATTCATTCATATTTGGAGGAAATGTGTAACATATTTTTTGTAAAATATGTGAAATCTTTACTATTGAATGCAATTCATATTTCAGTTTCGGTGTTTTATCATTTTAATGTAATATTATTCTTTTTAACTGTATTTGAATTTATTCTAAATTTCTATTCATTTTGGTACATAATATTTTACAGTAAACTTTCTTTTTGCGTTAGACTTCTTTTTGCCAGCTGTATCTCTATGTGAACATTTGCTCTCGGTTTTGCAAGACACGTACAAAGACAAAATTTACGTTCTGGTGCAGATGCACTGATTATAAAATCTATAGAATCTTAGAAATATATTTTATTAAAATTTTGAATTACACGTAAGATAAATTATTATGTGTATAATTATTATTACTATGTGCGGGCGTCTCTATGGTACCCTAGAAAAGCCTTTCATTTATTCTTGTAAATCTAGACTATTTTCGGAATTTATTTGCGGAAATATTTAAGTTAATTAATATATGCCTTTGTTTTATATTTCCTTAGATATTTATTTAATTTGCTTTGTTTTATATTTCCTTAGATATTTATTTAATGTGCTTAAATATTTCATATTATGCTTAGATTTTTTTTATAAAATTACTCTTTTTTTGGTAAGGTTTACATTTTATAATTTTCTATGTACTGTGTGAACTCATAGTGTGAACACAGTGTGAACACACAGAGTGATAAAATTTTTGAACAAGATATTGTCCATGTGTACAGTTACAGATGTGTATATTACATGTCTGTTTCATTTGTAAGATATTTTTATTTGTTTTATAATTGTTACCGAATACCATTTTCATTTAACATTGTCTTTTTTTTAATCTTGTTAATATACGCGTTAACTGTTTTCTAGCATTTTCTTTACCTTTTTTTTGTCTTTAGCAAGTTTGAATATTGCAGGTATCCTGTGGAGCATTTCGCCGTTTGGATTTCGCTTTTGTATTTAGTAGTTTGTATGCGCATGCGCTTATGATCGGGCGATCCCTTTTCTCCGTTTTCATGTTTGAGCTTCCGTAAATAAATTTGAGTGGCGCTACCTACAATCCTTTATTTAGTCACCCATGCCGTCTCCACTGACTAAAAGCATACATAATAAATAAAAGCTCCCATACTTTTGTGCGATATGACTACCGGTTTCGATCCGATTTTGACCAACTTCAGAACGCCTGCGCCGTAGGTAGCAATATAAAAAAGTACTTTGATAGTTCAAGAAAGAGATTTGAGCCATATTAATGTTACAAAACACTTCATTCTGTAGAAATAAATTGTAAATTATTAACTGATAATTACTTGATTTAGCAACGAAACAAGTATAAACGAAAAGAAATTTAAAATTAATATTTGAAGTGTTAATTGCAAACATTAACTTTTGATTTATAGTTATATTGTTCTTGTGTTATCGACATTATACAGTTCTAGGTTTATTGTATTAAATTATTTTCTCCGGTTAAATCACATTTATCAGACGATTTTACACCATTATTAATAAATTTGAGATAAGCTATTAAAAAATAAATCAAATAATGCTTTCTGGTTTTGATCTATTTTATTTTTACTTAATATTGTAATCAAAAGATTCGAAGTATATTTAGTATGTGGTCAAGACGAACTTTTAATTGTAACATGATATAACTTCATTAAAAACGTGAAACTTAAAATAGATTACGACCGTTCCATAAACCAAAATGATTTACAAGAAAAAATATATAAAACTAATATATAAGGACTAATATATAACTATATAAACTATATAACTATATAACTATATAAAACTAATATATAAGGAATATATAAGGTTAGTCGTCACTCAATATTGACTAATTTACTTGAGAGAATATTATTTAGTTAAATACTGATAATACTGAAGAAGCTCTTTCTAATCTGTTTATTATACTATCCAGTTTTTATGAAAATTTTGCGTGCGATGTAAAACTCTTTGTTTAATTTTACATCCGAAATTTAAGTCTTTCTAAATATTGCTATAGCTAGATATACCACAAACTTCCCAAAATTTAAGTACAAAAAGAATTCACGAAATGAAACCAAATTTTAACAATAAAATTCTCTCAATTAAAGCTATATTCAAGTAACTAAACACTAAAGTGCCTCTGGCTTTTCACAAAGTCGGCAATTTGGAAAATTCAATCTAGCAAGCAAAAGATTCACCGAGTTCTCGTGAATATTTCGAGAGCGTTGCATATTAATACGTATCTTACATTTGCAAATGTATGTACATACACATGTATGCAGATGTCTATGAATATGAAACACTTAACGCAGAGGTTCTCAACCTGTCAGTATTTGGGAACCAAATTTTCATGTCGGCTTTGGTCACGCCCCCCTGCAATTATTTTTTCAGAGCCCCCATTTTTTTCGATATCTTTTAATTTTCATTCTCCACAGACACATAACATATTTATTTATTTATTTAGCGTATGGTACTAAACACACCTGTACACACCACAAATATACACCAAAAATGAAGAGAATACAACAAAAGTAAATTATTTATAAACAAACGTCTAAGGACTTTTACAAATGAAACAGACATGCAGTATACACGTCTGTAACTGTACACATGGACATACACCTCGTATTTTTCAGCATTTACTTCTGCCTAAGACACATGTTTCTGCCGCTACTATCTGTTAGCTACTATCTGCTATTGTTGTTTATACAATAAAATTTTCGAAAATTATTTACTTTATTTTATTTAATTGAATATTGAATTATTAAGAACACCAATATAAAAACACGTATATATCTCTAGTGCATGCGTTATATACGAGGGAGATTCAAATTTAACTTGCATTTTATTTTTAAAGCAACCTCCCTCTAAAATACATGCGTGCCATAGCTCCTGTAGCTTCTGTATTCCCGCCAAAAAATTATTTTCATTAACAACGTATCCGATTTTACACTGCATCCTTCACGTCCTCATTAGATGCAAATTGCTCACCTCCCAAAAACATTTTGAGTGGTCTAAAGAGATAATAATCACTCGAAACCAAGTCCGGACTATATGACGGATGGGGCAGTGTTTCCCAGCCCAATTTAGTAAATGTATTGTCATTAGATGGGCGATATGTGGGGAGCGTTATCGTACAGGCGGAGCCGGTTGTTGTGTTTTGAATTTCTTAGGCGGAGGTAAGCTTGAATAAAGCCATTCCATGCCTACATTCTTGCTTTCTGGGATGTAATTGTGTATCCAAGTCTCAACAGTTATGGTACGTGACAAAAGTCATCGCCTTCATATTCGTAGCGAAGTTCTCCTCAAACCTTAACTCGTTTCTCCTGTTGTTTCGAGGAAAGTTGTTTTTGGAACCCAACTGGCGCTAATTATATTAAATTTTAACTTATCGTGAACAATAGTTTAAATACTACAAACACTAGTGTTCTAGTAATTTTCTTCACAGATATTCGTTTATTACTCCGAATGATCAACTTTTTGAATGTTCAAGATTGACAGCAGGCGCTCGATGGGCAGCATGCAGCAAGCTCAACACGCCTTCCTGATAGGATTTACACCACTCAAGGACTGTTTCAGCTGATAAATAGAGATGGTATATTGATACCACATACATAGCCGGAGATATTTCGGGCGTTATCGCGTTTGATACCGGCACCTATCGGTGTGAATGAAAGGAACCTTGAATTGCAAATTAGTATGCAGCCGTGTCGTGTATATAATGCGCTAAGTGTTTGTGCACGTGTTATAATTTTTATTTATAATTTAAATTAATTTGTTTGCGTATGCCGCTGACATGTGTGTCGAATTTGCAATCTCTACTGATAAACATTCTTCCCAAAACTCTTTATGAAATCTCTGATAAATACCAGTCGCTTTTGCACCATTATTGAAAAATCCTAGGTAGGCCATGAATGACTGAGATAGACATATGAGTCACGTCTAAGCTTAGAGAATTGACAAAGTGTCATTTGTAAATAATCATAAGTCAAATTGACAAGCTACGATCTATCCTATTACTAATAGTACGACATGTTCGACATAGTTAGATCACTTAATCAATCTAAGACATAACTGATTAAATCCATGCATACTCTGAAAACTTTTGGTGACTCACTCAAAAAAAACTGAGAGTATTGACATAATAAATAAGTTGCAGTTACTTATGGCGTTAGCTCACATGCCTACTTCGATTAATGTAAAACCACTTTGCAGTATCTCTTCAATTACGTTAGGGATAAAATCAAATGCAGGTTTGAATTGCCCCCGTATATACGATTACAAATTGAACTAGATGCAATTATGTATATAGTGAAAGTTAATTGCTAAACTTGTCCTCAACAGTAACTCGATATTGGTTCTCCAACGTAATTATAGCAAACATTGAACATCTGCTGAAATAATTCTTAATTAACGACAGTAATCTAGGTATTACATAGAAATCGTCAAAAATACTACCCATGCAACCATCTAACCTAAGCGTATCGTTAACACAGCTATAAAGATTGCGCTCGTATAATTAGAAATTTCCGGTTATTACGCTCGGTCCGGGGACCCAAAAGTGGAAATGAAAGAAGCCCCGGATTTCCAAACATGACTCTCGTTATAGCCAGTTTGGTGCGCAGGAGGGTCTCTCTTTCTTCTTTCCACTTAAACGTTTCCTTTGTGGTTACGTTTTTGAAGCACGTTCTCTAGTTGTAACTAGCAGGGGCAGATGGTGCTGCCGTCTGTGTGCCAGCGAAACACACTGAACTTGAAAAATTTCCCTCACCTTGTCCATTGATCCAATTCCCAGAATCAAATGACCCGTTCATTTCCCACACAATTTACTTCGGCTGCCTAGTTTCTAACGCTCTGCAGGTCGGCAATTCTTCTGCCGCCTCTTTGACCGACAAATTGGAGAGGACACGCGTGCTTTTTCCTCTTTCGTTCTACTCATAGTTATACTTGAATTGCTCTACCCGTGTAGTACAAATCGTGAATTCTCACAGGAGTGCTTAATGTGAAAACGTCGTTAACGTTATCTTATCCGTTAAAGAACATATGCTCGCTATACGTCAGTTTCTTTTGATAGTTAACACGTTTGCATTGCCTTCTTTATCCTAAATAATTTATAAACAATAGCATATCTCTATTTTAGTTTAATACAAAGAAGTTTTATAAAATAATCACCTCATGTTCTTAAATGGTTTTATGAATTTAATTGATTATAATAGTTTTTTGCTGAAAATTAAATTTTTTCACATATGAGGATTATTCATTACACAGGTACTTGGAAGTTGTAACACCAATTTTGAACTTGAAAATCTGTAAATCCAAATGATACAAAAGTATATAATGACTGTTGTTGCACTTCTACGCAAAGATTTAAATCGAATCATGAACTGGTGTCAACCGTTTTAATGTAAATACTGAAAAGTCTAAAAAATATTCTTTAGGTTACTATAAGACTAAATCATGTATTTGCTTTTTACACTATCAGAATGTTTGAGAAACTTTTATAACAGTATCTTAGATACTGAACATTTTCTGGAAGCAATATTAAAACCTAGTAAATCCTCGTAAGATCTTGGTCTTGGTGTTAAAAACGCACATTGAAGCAAATTTTTTCAGGTTTGAAAACATCTGCTGATTTTGCCGATCTTTCCAGTGCCTATGGCACAATCTGGAGGAATGGACTGATTTTTAAATTCTAAAAAATTATCGCCGGATCGTAGTCTCGCTAAACGATCGAACTAGTAATGGCAACCCCTTGAAAAATGGCTTTCCTCAAGGAGCGGTTCCGGCCACTCTAATTTTCAACATTTACACAAATGATCTCCCATCCACAAAATCACGAAAATTACTATATGCAGATAACTTGATTTATGCTCCCAAACCAAGAATTTAGACGATAAGAAATAACTTGCTGAAGATTTGCAAACTTTAGACGAATATTATAAGAAATTGCACTGTTACGAGGAAGTCAACAGAGAGCTGAACGTTGAATTTGGTGGTAGTCGGATCAATTACAACCCCTACACTACATATCTGGGCGTAGAGGTGCTGCTTGAATTTCAGAGACATGTCTAACACCGGTCTCTGACATTCAAGCAGCACCTCTATAAAACTAGTCAAAAGGTAATAAAAACCCGTAACAATATATTGCATAAACATACCAGCAGTACATGGGGCGCGAATGGGGACACCAAGAGACCTTGCGAACGGCAGCCAGTGCACTGACTTACTCTCCTGCGGAATAGTGTACTGCTTTCCCATATCGAAGCTCTCACACCAAGCTAATAGATATTCAACTTAACGATGCAGTGAGGATCGCCACTGGTTAGTCTCTAGTTACTGATTCTTTCTAACATTGCCCCGCCGAATATCAGACGTCTTGTTGCAGAACAGAATGAATGGGCTAAGATTATCGACAACGTTGATCTTCCCAGAAATAGTAGTTTTTTTTGCAAGAACTTTTCGATACAAGAATTATTAATTTTCTTCCAAGATCTCCAGATTTGGCAATTTTAGATTATTTTATTTTTCAGTATTTAAAGAATACCATTTTCAAGACCAGACATCACATAATCGAAGAGCTTTCTAATGCTATTGTGAATCCTTGTGCTGACATAACCCAAGAAATTTTAATAAATGGCTTTGAAAGTATGACGCCTAAAGTTCAACTTTGACTTCAAAATAATGGTGAAGATTTCCAACATCTGCTTTGGTATTATTTTGTTTTAATTTTGACTATTGTAATAAATATTTTTCAAAAGCTAATTATCACACAGATTTACATGACGTAACCAGACTATCGAAATTATACGTTTGCGACAGAATACGTGCCATCAACCATTAAAAAAAGGGCTGTCTTTAATGAGTGAAGTTTTTGAAGACAGGTTATTTTGTTTTCTTATTTGAAATTACTAGTCAAAGCCTCCTTCATGAAGATAAGAGATAGAGGAACGTAAAAATATAAGAAAGGCTCTTTCTTTTAGTGCAGAAACTTGATCATTTGAGCTAGCCTGAAATACAAACAATTTCTTATTATTGAATTGCATTTTAATTCCACCACGTGTCTTGAAGTCCTGGAATAATCCTTGTTCTAGAATTGAAAGCCCTTCAGAAGTTTTTCGAAATGGATCTCTGACCAACATTACCCTAAATTTGCAATAAAGATGATTAAATGATTTTCAATAGTTGAAAATTATAATACTTTGCCTTTCTTTTCTATACCTTGATAAAACCCATATTCCGCTGCTCAAATTTTCACCCAGATAACAAACACAGATCTTTTTTCGTCATTTACTTCAGTTTCGTCAATCAAAAATTGCAATATTCTTTGGAATATCTTTTGAATTTAGCGATCGAAATGATCCTTCACAATCATCTCGTTTGCGCTCAATTACAAATTTGTGTATAATTATATCCTCAACAATTGTCTCTCATTACTAGGGATCGGACATGAGAGGCTGAAATTACGATGGACCATTAAATAGTCTATAACATCGCTTAGTATAACACGCAGTTGAATAGCATAATTCATTCGGTTAACCGCACATCTATTTTTGACGTTGAATTGTGACGCAATTACTTCAATTTTTCAGTTAAGCTCCTTTCTTCATGGGCTTATATAGAAGAGACAAGAGTTTTTATAATTTGTTTTATTTATTAGATTATATTTCGTAGGATAAATAAAGTACGATGAGTTTATTTTTTTCATTGTTTTAACTGTTAATTACATATATACAAAAGTGGCCAGTGAATTTCGTTTCAATAACTTACGCATACATTTTTAATTTTCATTTATATAGATCTAGAACATTGTTTGTTACTTTTTCAGATTATTGATATGGAACACCGTCAAGAATGGCATTATGAAACAATGGCGAGATGGATTCAAGGGCAGAGAATTTCCATAGTTTTCAAAATTTCGTTACATGTTTAAATGACGATGCTGGAAGTATTTCTGAGTGCAAGGAACTAATACAAATTCCAAATTTAAAAAATCAGTTGCACTTTCGTCAGGAATTTGAAAATCAAAATCTCAAATTAAATGATGGATTAACCACATTAAATGTGGCTATTAATAATTTCAAAAATATTCCAAGTGACTTCGGATGTGGCCTTCAGCAAGAGTTAGACGCAGTTTTTAATAGAATTCCAGATTTAATAACATTGCGGCAATTGTGTATGGGGACAATGCCTCAAAATCTAATTGCTAAATTCGCCGAAATAAAAGAATATTTCCAGTATGCACCTATAACCAGTTTCGATGTAGAAAGGACGTTTTCTATCTACAAGGATGTGTTTCATTCAAAGTGAAAAAAATTTAAAGAAGAGAACCTTGAGAAAGTATTGCTAGTTAATATTAATACTCCTTTGCTGAACTTGGACTACAAAATGAACAAATAAAAATGTATTTCATATTTTATAAATCACCACCCGTTTGTTTTCCAGTTATATAAATAAAATTAAAAACGATTTAAAAATACTAATTTTCAATATTACACCCGTGGGCGATGAGTCATGGTCATCTCATGTCCGGTCTCTACTTATGAATGTTGCGTATTTTACAGGTTTACAAATTATTTACATTTTGTTCAGAAATTAGGTAAATATTGAGATGGCTATCCAAAATTATATAAAAGCAAGTTGATTGTCATTAGGTGGTCAAAAGCATCAAAAGCCAATTTTTAATACTACACCCGTGGGTGATGAGTCATGGGCGTCTCGTCTCCGGTCCCTAGTCATTACAATGCCATTTCGGTTGTTACACGTATCTATGTAATCAAGTAAAACATGTTTGACATCGATTCTACAAATAACACATTGACTGCCAAACCTATCTTGCATTTATACAACAGGCGCATCTCAAGAATATGTAGCTATAAATAGTCAATTTTCGTGAAAATGCAAGAAATATTTGATGTCAAATGTGATGCAATTTATGCTGAATTTTAAACCTGTTGTCGCGTATTAGCAGCAAAGAAAAACAAAATTAAAGAAATATTAGGACTCCAAAGTATTATTGGAACGGGTGGGTCCGCAATATTAAGAGGTTGAGAATCACTCAGAATCTTAGAGTATTCCGAAGAAAAAAATATACCGAATTTTTAATATTGTTTGTATAACCTTTTGTATATTGAAAACAAAAACAAGAATCCTTTCAATTTTCCAAAACCTAATGCCAAAATTCTATGTAATAATTTCTCATTTAAAATCACTGGAAGAATTACAAGGAAGCACCCATTCATTTTATTTTCTCCCTAATAAATGCCCCTGTAACTGCAGATTCTTTAATTTCAAATTAACATTCGCTGATAAAAGACCAGATGACAATAAAATTTCCCTGTTGCATTAAGCGTGTTGCAGGAGAAGGAGCAAAATGAGGAAGTGTACTTGCGATAAAAGGATACCGTGTGATTTACGAGATTGCCTTGCAAATAAGGTGTCGCCGCTTGCCATTGCAAGAAAGAAATGTGTGGATGCGGTTTATCTCGATTGCGAATTCATAGTTTTGTATGTCACTGGCTTTCCTACAGAGAAATATGTGTATTTGTATAATAAAACGTGGTAGATGGAAAATCCATTATGTTGCTGGTCGCAGAACATGTCTTTCATGTTTTGATAACGAAGTTTAACAGATACTTCGGCATGTGACATATTTTAATATTTATAACAAGATCTTAGTTCAACTGAAAGCAATACTAAGATCTCGAAACCATATTGAAGTAAGTAAAATTGAATATTTCTTAAAATAAATATGTACAAAAATGGGTATGCAGATACTTCTTGTCATTAAAACTACAATATATTATTGGTAAATATTATTTATAATTATTTTCACTACATAACATCATCTCTTTCATGTTTTTTGTCTTTTTTTGCATTTGTTATTTATTTTATGGCAGTCAATATCGTATAACGTTGGCGTCACTATGTTGTCAAAGATTTCGATTTTCGTCGTACAAATTTCTTTCCTAAAAGACTCGTTTGTATAATCACCAATTATTTTGGTTCTTCGGATTTTCTCAGACACTAATTATCCTTTCTTAATTGCTTATTTAAAATGTCGTAACATCAATAACAATAACAATAATAAATGTGTTATTAACCTAGGTACTGAATTCAAAGGTTTTTTTCTAAGTAATACAATGTTCTCGGCTGTTGTTGCAGATACTTCTTGGTGAAACATTTTAACTTCATACAGTAAATAATAAAAATGAATTAAAACACTTGGCTTGTTTCACTATGAGATTTATTTAAATTCTCTATCATTTGTTTCGGCTGTTATGCCATTCTCAAAGAGATCTATAAATCTAACTTAAAGACTATCGCACTTGTTCTAATATGTTGTCTGTTCTTGTGTGTAGTGGGGGTGGTACTATATTGTGTATTACGGTGTCTATAAAGGGTGTATTGGCATATTCTATCTGTGTGTTGGTGATTAATAGATTTTGTTTTTTCGCTATTTTTATTTCTAATATTTCTAGGAGGTCCAATCTCTTGCTTTTTGTGATATTGTGTATTAAGTCGCAGTTATCTATATCGGGTGGTTGAGTTCTATACAGTGTTCGGCAAAGCCTGTGTTTTTCTCACTATATAAAATTGACTTTTTGTGTTCTTTAACTCTGTTTTTAATGGCTCGTCCACTTTGGCCGATATAGATAGCTTCACAGTCTTTACATTTTAATTTATAAACACCTGATTGGTCCATTTTATCTCTTTTATCTTTGTTGTTGCTAATCATTGATCCCAAATTTGTTTTATTTACCCAGCTTATTTTGATATCTAATCCTTTTACTATTCTGTTTATTTTATTAGTGAGTTGGGGTATGTATGTAATTTTGTGCCATCTTTGTATATTTTCTGTTATTTTCGGGTATAGGTATTTGTTCTTATTATTTTGTATTTCTTTACGTTTTAACAGTTTATCTGTGATTTTAGGGTCATATCGATTATTTCTTGCGATTAATTTAATTGTGTTTATTTCTGTATTAAAATCTGTCTTGTTTAATGGTGTGTTTGTGGCTCTATGTATATAACTATTTAATGTTGACATTTTTATTTTCATCGATTGTTTAGCGTTTGCGTGTAATATGTTGTCTGTAAAAGTGGGTTTTCTATAGATTTCAAATGTAAGCTTATTATTATGTCTGTTTATTGTAATGTCTAGAACGTTTATTTTCTTGTCTTTTTCTGTTTCTTTTGTAAATTGTATCTTGTGGTTTATAGAATTTATTACTTTTAGGAACTCGGTTAATAAATAATAATAATAAAAAAGACAAGAAAATAAACTTTCTAGACATTACAATAAACAGACATAATAATAAGCTTACATTTGAAATCTACAGAAAACCCACTTTTACAGACAACATATTACACGCAAATGCTAAACAATCGATAAAAAAATAAAAATGTCAACATTCAATAGTTATATACATAGAGCCACAAACACACCATTAAACAAGACAGATTTTAATACAGAAATAAACACAATTAAATTAATCGCAAGAAATAATGGATATGACCCTAAAATCGTAGATAAACTGTTAAAACGTAAAGAAATACAAAATAATAAGAACAAATACCTATACCCGAAAATAACAGAAAATATACAAAGATGGCACAAAATTACATACATACCCCAACTCACTAATAAAATAAACAGAATAGTAAAAGGATTAGATATCAAAATAAGCTGGGTAAATAAAACAAATTTGGGATCAATGATTAGCAACAACAAAGATAAAAGAGATAAAATGGACCAATCAGGTGTTTATAAATTAAAATGTAAAGACTGTGAAGCTATCTATATCGGCCAAAGTGGACGAGCCATTAAAAACAGAGTTAAAGAACACAAAAAGTCAATTTTATATAGTGAGAAAAACACAGGCTTTGCCGAACACTGTATAGAACTCAACCACTTCCCCGATATAGATAACTGCGACTTAATACACAATATCACAAAAAGCAAGAGATTGGACCTCCTAGAAATATTAGAAATAAAAATAGCGAAAAAACAAAATCTATTAATCACCAACACACAGATAGAATATGCCAATACACCCTTTATAGACACCGTAATACACAATATAGTACCACCCCCACTACACACAAGAACAGACAACATATAAGAACAAGTGCGATAGTCTTTAAGTTAGATTTATAGATCTCTTTGAGAATGGCATAACAGCCGAAACAAATGTTAGAGAATTTAAATAAATCTCATAGTGAAACAAGCCAAGTGTTTTAATTTATTTTTATTATTTACTGTATAATACAATGTATTAATGAATTAAAACGACATTCCTTAGTTTTAAAATCTAATTTGAAGAAAAAGTAACAAAAACAATATACTTTATAATTGTTAGGGACCAGACACGAGAGGACGATGACTCATGGCCCACGGGCGTACTATTGAAAATTCGTATTTTTAAAGAGTTTTTAGTTGTATTTACGAGTATATAATTGGAAAAAAAACGCGTGGTGATCTATAAAATACGAAATACATTTTTATTTGTTCATTTTGTAGTTCAAGTTGAGTAAAGGAGTATTAATATTATCTAGTAATACTTTCTCAAGGTTCTCTTCTTTAAAATTTGTTCTCTTTGAATGGAATACATCCTTGTAGACAGAAAACGTCCTCTCTACATCGCAACTGGTTATAAGTGCATACTGGAAATATTCATTTATTTAAGCGCATTTAGCAGTGAGATTTGAAGGCATTGTCCGCATTTACAATTGCCGCAATGTTATTAAATCTGGATTTCTATTAAAAACTGCGTCTAACTTTTACCGAAGGCCCCATCCGAAGTCACTTGGAATATTTTCCAAATGATTACTAGCCACATCTAATGTGGTTATTCCATCATTTAATTTTGAGATTTATTTTCAAAATACGTGAAGAGTTTTGGCAAATTTCCAAAGTGTTCCTAAAGAAAGTAAACTGATTTCTTAAATTTGGAATTTGTATTACTTCCCTTCACTCAGAAATACTTCGAACATCATCATTTAAACATGTAAGGAAATTTTGTAAACTATCAAAATTCTCTGCATATAAACTAATAGTTCCAACCATGTTCCCCATTTAGTTATTTCTGGAGACGGAGGCAGTGACAAAGATGGAAGTTTTTCCCTGTAAAAATCTATTCTCAAGGGTGCTTTTCTGAAAACTTTTTTAAAAGCGAATACAAGTATATCCACTTCCGGAAAGGTGTCTCGGACTTTGTGAATATTCAGATACGAATCAAGCGTGCCCATACACCTACACTTACAAAACACTGAAAAAAATTACTGTAAATAATTAATAGTTTTTTATTTAGTGTGTAGTGCTATTCAACTGATTTATAAATAACTCTAGAAGAAAGGCTTCCTATACTTGGGCGTAAATTGTTTCTCAAAGAAAATTGATGGAATAATTGGTCGCCTTGATATTGTCAACCTAATACCAATTTTAACTGAATACAATGGCACTTCAATTAAATTGTGTGGATTATCTACCGACCTAGTTTGTGTTTTTCGAAGAAACATTATTTTCCAAAATTTGTTGTTTATCAGTTACATTTCATTTCAGATGTGTTTAATTCTCTAAAAAATATTATTCATTAATTACGTGTATGCATTTTAGTATGTTTCATTTCAACTCTACCCGTAAAGCTATAATTTCAAATAAAATGTCAGAAATAACCAAATTTCATCAGGCATTCACCAGAATTAAATGACAAATTTTTCCAAAAGATGGTTGTAGTTGTCGTTAGTAATCTAATCTCTAGCTATTTAAACTTTTAAAATTTTTTGTATGTTTTAAAAGAATATACAGCGCCTCTCATTGACTATTACCAATATCACGATCGCTAAACCAACCATTCCCGACGTCATGACAAGTGTAAGACATGGCAAGTGGTTTCCATTAGACAAACAGAGCCGCAACCGACGTGAACTGTATTAGCATGTCTAAACTATAAATTGGACAGCTCCGATAGTGTACATACCAAAACAATTCCATCGGTTATGGCTGTAATCGTTCGATGAGAACCACTTGCCAAGTTTTACACTGTCGTGAGGACGGCGATGGTCGGCTTGGCGGTCGTGATGTTGACATTAGTCAATGAGCAACGCTAAATGTTGTACGCTGTCTTTTGTGACTTGTGACTTGATTATTTGTAGTAAGGGAGCTATTTTAGTAAATTTTGTCTATCTAGCATCATGCATTAATGAGTCTACAGCAAGGCGAAACACGAGTCTGGATCTCTGCATAGTAATTTTCACACAAAAATGAACTTTCTATAATTTATATCCGACTCACGAAGAACCAAATATTAGGGTTGTATTCAGCTCGTGAAGGATCATGTATAAATTTGTGTCTTAACGAAACGCTTACCGGGCACAACTTCTGTATAAACTAGTTATTTATTTTGATTGATGGTAGTGAAATTTGAAGTTTTCTGAATATTTTATTTATTTAATCAAACAAATCTTAAACCTAATTTATTAAGATAATATCTCAGATTTAACACATAATGCATGAAAAATCTTAAATTCTTTAGTGTTATATGAGAGTGCACGTCTCTTGTTGTTAATATGATACTAATTGATGTGAATGTTATGAAGAGAATGTTCTGTACTATCGTTGAGTTGATACTGTTCTGTTTTGTATTGTTGAATTGTTACTGTTCTGTTCTGTCTTACAAGTAGATAAAAATGTACCACTACCCCTACAAACTACTACATAATTAAATGCGTATTGTTGTACAATGTAATTTTTGACATCATAGCGGGGCACTTTGCCGTGCTCAATTCGTATAACTTGTGATTACAAGTAACAATAACAGGTTTACGATAGGATTTTAAAATTCGTACTACTAAATAGATAAATAAAATATCATTACTAATAAAGTATTAGTAGGTGTTATAAATCTAAGTATGTAGATATGGATGAATTCCATTGTTTGGAAATAAAATTCTATCGTATATATTTAGTTAACAGATTAAATATCGTCTCTTGAATGCGTTCACTAATAACTAGAGCTGAGGATTTTTGCGGTAAGGCAGGACCGTATGTAGTGCATCCCCACCGGCGTATAATCAATACAAATGCAATTAAATTCTGGTATTTGAAAAATGATTATATGTATTACCTTAGTATTAAAATAAACCATCCATTTTTTATTACTAATACATGAAAGAAGTTTCTGAATCGATAGTTTATAAATAGTTCTACGAATTTTGAAAAAAATGTATGGGTGTAAATGCACCAGTATGCATATACTTGCCGGTAAGCGATTTCTGTATGAAAGGATTACTGTAGTAAATAGCAATAAAGAAGATATGCATTATATGTCGTTTAGAGTACCTAATTGATTTTGTTGAATGTTTCTGGACAATCGTTCTTTATTCCTTATTATCCTGGCATATGTTCTATTCCTATAACGAAAGTATAAAAAGTATCGTCTATTGTTCTGCAAACCAAATTTCTAAAAGAAAAATATTGTGAAATGTATCAATTACTTCTTTGAGTGGATAAACACTACCTGCCTCTTATAATAAAATGCTTTCTAAACTTTAACAATAAACAAAGCGCTTAATTTTTGCATTTGCGACACTTTTGATTATACATTTGTATTTGTAACATCAGTCATCAGTGATGACTGATGTTACAAATACAAATGTATAATTGTCCAGAAACATTCAACAAAATCAATTAGGTACTCTAAACGAAATATAATGCATATCTTCTTTATTGCTATTTACTACAGTAATCCTTTCATACAGAAATCGCTTACCGGCAAGTATATGCATACTGGTGCATGTACACCCATACATTTTTTTCAAAATTCGTAGAACTATTTATAAACTATCGATTCAGAAACTTCTTTCATGTATTAGTAATAAAAAATGGATGGTTTATTTTAATACTAAGGTAATACATATAATCATTTTTCAAATACCAGAATTTAATTGCATTTGTATTGATTATACGCCGGTGGGGATGCACTACATACGGTCCTGCCTTACCGCAAAAATCCTCAGCTCTACTAATAACCCTAGGCAATAAAAGAAGCGATAACAGATTCTTAGATCCCAAAAAAATTTTATGATTTGAATATGCTAACAAAGTTATGTTTTACAGTGATTTAAACTTGAAAATGCACGATGAATATTTATAAAATTGAATAGATGAGGGTGTTACTTGGTGAAGATCCATATTTACTGAATGACCAACTAGATATAAATAGTTCGTCTTTACTAAACTTATTTAATTAGGGTGTTTCCATGTGATTATTGTGTTTGAATGCCTAATCTCTTCCTTTCTTTGTTAACAGCTTATCGTTTCTTTCTTTATATACCTGTAACTACCAAATTTATGTAAATACTCATTTCATATGTAGAATAATCATTATACCATCGTCGTTTGATAAAGCTGCAGTGTTAGCGAAACGCGTCACATTTTTGTAAACGTTTAGTAAATATACGTTTTATATAGTGAAGATTAAACAAATTAATTGTTTTGTTTTTATTTTACATCGTATTTATAAAATTTCTAATGTTTTAGCTTTATTCTTTTCCTAGATTTGCTTATATCTAACATATACAAATATATCCAATTTCGTTTTATGACGAATCAAACTTGTATTTAAGTATTTAAGTATTTAATTTTTCTTTTTTATTAATAAAAATGTTTTTAATTATAGATGTACTTGTTATCTTAATTTGAACATACATCTTCTCAACATCCGAATGAATTTGATATATTTCTAACTAGGAATATATAACTAAAACTCATCTTTTATACATATTCTTTTCACTTTGGATATATAAAAGCCATAACCTGCTTTAATATAGTGAAACAAAATGGCTATCAGAATGGACGGGTGTTTGTGTATTTAACTCTTAGTTTTTTTTTGGAAAACTCCTTGTTTAATGCGAGTATATTATAGCTCCACAAAGATATAAACACCAACATGCCCTGTTAGAAAATGAGACATTCGGAGCATCGTTGTCAGTGTAGTATTTATAAATTGAATAAACGACATAAACCCAACGCGCCCATTGCACGGTTTATAAGCCGACAGATGAATGAACGCAGAACATTTCCTCTTTGAAATTGAATTTTCACATCTGTCAAATGCCTTTCGACGAAAAAATCTGAAAAAAAATTAAATTACCGAACTGCTGCTGATTCGGTTTTGATTATGATCATAAAACAGATGATTGTTTTATTTTGCGCCGCTTCCAGGGCGTGGGACATAAAATGAAGGAAATTTGTAAATGTGGAGGATACGTTAAATATTCCTTGGCTTTCAAGCGAAAATTATGTCAGAGCTCGTAATACTTTCGCTGTGTGTTTAACAGAATATTCAATTAGACACTTTCAGAAGCTCTATACTGCTATAAGCCCTAAGACTTAACGCCAGATAAGTCTTTTGTAGTTAAAAATCATCACAAGCATGCCATGTGTGTGTAGTTAAATGTTTTGAGTTTTTTTAATTTTTTCAGACTTAATTACTAGATTTTGAATCTACTATTCTGATTGAAGATAATGTGTGAATGTTGGATACAGCATACACTCATGGACAAAATTATCAAATATTTATTTTGTTTTCATTATTGGCTAAAAATGATTTTAAATTATTGCAATCAACTACAGTAAAACAACTTGAACCACGAAAACATATTGATAGGAGAGGATAATGGGAGTTACAAGTAAATGTATCCATTGTAGTATTGTTTATATCACAGGAATGTCAGTGGTTATGTCAATTATTTTACCGAACCATCAAACTTTATCCTAAGTGTTAGAAAAATTTTAAGAATGGAAGACACAATTAATGAAAAGATGCTGTTAAAAGACACGCTCTGGTTCGGCTAAGCGGTGTGCTAACAACAAAGGAAATTATTTGAAATAAATCATCGGTGTAATGAAGTTGCATAAAAGATACAGGACGTGTGTAATCATGCTGAAATAACTATATTACAACTTATTAACTAAATAAAACACAACAAAGTTGTCCTTAAAGATTTTATTTCATACTTACAAGAGAGAAATTGAGCGTTAATATATTTTAAAGTAATTAAATAAAAATAATATTTACAAGGAATTTTGAACAAGTATCTAAAAATTAACATACAAAAATTACGCGCTGGAAAGAGAGTTAATTAATTAAATTAATGTGAATTAAGTAAAACAAACTAATCTCTACAGAACAGTACAGAGTTACCTTTGAGTTGTGAGCATGTCTCGATCGGACAAGTGAAAAGCAAGGCCGAAGAGCGCTTGGGTGCTGGTACAGCACGTGCCAAGTTAAAATGATGTATCATTTACAAGAGTTGAAAACAAAAGAAGGAATTTGTATAGAAGAGAACATTTGTTTGGAAACGGGTAGGTTTATTTTATTGCCCATAGGTTAGAAAGGGATCGAAGCTGACGATGTTTTGAATTAAGAACTAAAAGCGCGAGCTAAAAAGTTGTGATATCGGTGAAATAAATATCATTAAAATATCCATTATGAAGAAAGCTTTAAAATGATATGCGACATGATATAAGTTTGAAGACGTACGTAATTAAATAACTTAAGTTTTTAGAACGAAATGTATTTGTTAGAATTGTAACCTAACGTTAGACACTTGAGTTCACTTCAGGTAGATGTCGACTAGTGCAATAACAAAAAAAAGACTTTCTATTTGCAAATACTAATATACAGAAAATGTCTAAATAAATTAATATTTTAAATTCGAGATATATTTGCGAAGAAATATAATTTAAAATTAAATTAAACATTCTTATTATACACGAAATGTAACAGTGCAAATTATAAAGTGGTTTTATGTAGGCCACACACTTTCATCAATTATAGATATTTGGAGAACTACTTTCATTGATCGTCCTGTTCCCTGTTTAAATACAATTCATCGCATAACAGAAAATTTTGATAAATACGGATGTGTCTTTCCCACTTTACATAAAAAGCCCGCACATGATAATGTAGATCTACTGTTGAAGATAATGAATATCAAACGTTAGGCCAAATTAGTGAAAGTGTTGATGTCTCCCATGAAACTGTTAGAAAAGTATTAAGGAAAAATAAATACCATTCGTATCATGTACGTACAAAAAGTAACTGAAATTTTTCCTGGAGATCATTATAACTGAGTTCAGTTTCGTTTGGATATAATTGAGAAATGTGGTGTGGATGAAAATTTTATTCCTAATATTCTCTTTATTGACGAATCTTCATTTATTTTACACTGTCGACATAATTCTATGTTAGTAAGGTATTGATCAAAAGAGAATAAATATAATTCGTATACAGCCCATATACAATACCCACAGAAATTGAATGTATGGGTTAGAATGTTAGAAGATAATATAATTGGTCCGTTTTTTATAAACGGCGTGTTAAATTCACAAACATATTTAAAATTTCTGCAGAATTACATTATTCCTTGTATCCAGAACATACCCAATATTGAAATAGGAAGTATTTGGTATCAGCAAGACAGACGTCCTGCACATAACAGTGCAATTGTGGGTCAATTTTTATGTAATACATTTGAATATAGAATTATTTCTCTAGGCGGCACAACTGAATGGTCACCCAGATCACCCGATTTGTTCTCCAATGACTTTTCCTTGTGGGGGTATCTACAGTCAAAAATTTACGGTTTCGAAACAGTGGTCAAATAATTTAAGCGAACTACGTCAAAAAAATAAGAAATTGCCTAGTATCGATTACGCCCGAAATGTTGGCAAATGTTAGACGTAATTTATTTAAACTACCTTTTAAATAAATTCAACAATTTTCACAACAAATTAAAATTCACTATTAAAGAAGAAATTAATAACAGTATTAATTTTCTTGATATATCTTTAAGCTATGATAGTAACAGGGTACTATTTATAGAAATTGGTATAATAAACCCACAACTTCTTTTCGATATATGAATTACCACTCAAGCATTCCACTCAGTATTCAATAAAATTATTATAAATAATCTGACTGATAGAGCAGTAAAACTATCACATACTCAATACAGAAAAGATAACATCAAGAAAATGAAAACGATCTTAACAGATAACAACTATCCACCACAATTTACAGACCAAACAATTAAGAAAAGAATCCACCAAATATACAACACTGCAGACACCAATGACAATTTAAACAATGAAACAACATACATCACGATTCCATATGTTCCACATTTATCAGAAAAAATTAAATACACTTTAAAAAAATATGATATAGCTGCAACATATAAACTTAGTAATACTACTAAACATTTATTTTCAAAAGTAAAACCTAAGAGAAACCCTAGAGAAAAATCGATAAACACATGTCATCTATAAAATACCATGTCGTGGTTGCGATAGTTACCATATAGGCCAAACTAAACAATATTTATACAAAAGAATACAAGCCCACAAATACTATAAAACAGACGAAACTGCTTTATTTATACCCAAATTACAACGCGATAACCATTTAGATTTTTAAAACACACAGATAATTGATAAAGAACAACACACAATGAAAAGGGAAATTAAAGAAATGATTAGTATTAAACAGGAAAAAAATTCAATTAACAACAGAAGTGATATAAAAAAATTAAGCAGTATATACTATAACCCAATTATGTAACGATCTGCAGTTTACCATCATAATATATGTTGCTGTTATATAAATATATATCTTCTGTTATTTAAATATCTGTACATTTGCTTATCATGCTGACAGTTCCGTGTTTAGATCCCTGATTGGCTGTCCGTGTAGGTTTTCGTGGTTTTCCTTCTCGTTTAAGGCGAATGCCGACAGCTTAACATCTTAAGCCGGTCGACGGGAGCATACATAATAATAATTCATGCCTTGCCATTCCTCGTTTTTGTTGTCTAGCTATTTTTTTAATACTAAGGCATGATATATTATTATTAAACTGGAATGTATATTTGAATAATTTTATTCATGACAACTACAAATGTATAAGTATGACATTTATATACTGTCATTTATATTTTAAATTCTTTGAGAAAGGCATCATATGCCGAAACATGTAAGATTGTTTTAAATATAAACATTTTTAAGTAAAACCAGACATTAAATCGTCAACTAACTGAATCTACCATAACATACATAGGTCACGAAATAATTGTCTTTATATATATATATATATATATATATATATATATATATAACGTGTGTATATATTGTCGCAAAAGCTACACGCAGCGACATTCTTCGTTCGGTTCTGAATAAAAAATCTTAATGTTAAAATGTCGTATCAAGCTTCGTTTGTTTTCACGGTGTTCTTGAAGTTCAGACTTTTAGTGTGTAACTAACCTTTGCTCTTCGATATCTGTTAATAGAGATAGATGCAATTTAGTTTAAAGAAAAAATTTTTACTAGTATTATTTCGTAAACGTTTTCTTTTTGATTTAAAAGCTTGTTTTTAACATTTATTCATTAATGTACTTCCACGAAAAACACATTTGGCAACGTTGTAGAACAATAAGTTTGTATTTCAAAGTGAGTTCAATCAAAATCATTATTGTCAAATTTTGACATTTACGAATTTACGAAGCATGATACGACATTTTAACATTAAGATTTTTTATTCAGAACCGAACGAAGAATGTCGCTACGTGTAGCTTTTGCGACAATTTATACACACACATATATATATATATATATATATATATATATAATATATATATAAATATAATTATTTCGTGACCTTGGTATGATATGGTAAATATATATATATATAACAATTGATAAATTATTGGAGTTTTTCGCCTTTTTTTATATGAAATATTTACAAATATCAAGTTAGTATGTATGTAATTGCAAAGTAAGGGGGGATGTAAACATTGCTGTCTACAAATTACAAAGCAAATCATACGAAATTTTTAATTGAAAAATATTGTCTATGTTGGGACTCGAACCCAAGTTTACAGTTTGCCGGACTGTCGGTAATCCATTTCTATTTTCATTAAAACTAAATTTAAAAGCTTGAAAGCATTCTCAGTTTATATATAATGGTTAGGCAAATAAAATTAATCCATATTGTTAATTTGTAACTATAAACACTAGACAAAATTACATAAAAGATTATTTCGGAAATCTATCGTTGAAGACCATTTTAAGAAATTAAATTTGGAAAACTCTATTTGGAGAGAAATTTAGGAAAAATCAACATACAAAATTAACATACAAAGTTTCTACGGGGATACTAAATGAAAAAAATAATAGGAAAACGTCAGAATTAAATTGTACTTCAAAATACGGTGAACATATTATCTAAAAAGGTAAAAGTTTCGCATTATATAGTGGCAATAGTTATAAAAAAAAGTAGTATAATACAAGGGCAGACTCGGTGAAGAAATAAGGCAACAAAAGAATAAAACAAAAATTATCGAAGAAAGAAAATCGAACGCGAAAGAAGAAAAGGACACAACGAATTCACTAAACTCACAATATATATATATATATATATATATATATATATATATATATATATATATACAGATAATTATTTCGTGACCTTTGTATGTTATGGGTAAATTCAAATTGTTGGCGATTTAAGGTCTGGCTTTACTTCAAAATGTATATATTAAAACAATCCTACATGTATAAAATATAAATGACGGTATATTAATGTCATACGCCAACAAATTGAATTTACTATATATATATATAATATATACGCTGATATTATTTATCCAGTAGGCGGACGTTCAACTGATATTAATGACATGTATTAGACTCTGGCGCTGGAGGCCATACAAGCACTGAAACCAACTAATTATCGGACGCGATTAGCATATCCAGTTCGATTCTAACAATTAACCAGAGAGGAAAATGAATTCATTCACCATATGATCACATCAACGGATTTGTTAATAAGCAACACTGCAGAATTTGGAGTACTCAAAATCCACGAGCTATTTATCAGCACAATATAGAGCGCCTTCAAAAATTTCCCTCATTAGAGACGGCCATGCTTGAAACAAAATAATGCTAAAGCAGGTCTTGGAAAATGTTGACCATTATTTTGAAGAGAAAGTTGAACTTAACGCTTCATGCTTTCAAAGCCATTTACATATTAGGATTTCTTGGGTTATGTCAACACAAGAATTCATAACAGCAATACGAAGCTCTTCGATTGTGTGATTCGATTGACATAGAATTCTAAATACATTAGCTGTTCTTTGTTCTTGTTTCTCGAGAATCCACGAACCCAATTTTAAATAGAAAATAACAGTTTAGAAAGAAAACTTTTATAATAAATAAATACACCTGAGATAAGAAAACACAAGTCCATGTGCCCATGACAAAAGAGCTAGATGAGGAAGAAAGAAAGTAAAGAAGATCACGTCCACTTATTATTACCATCTTTCAATTACATATGATACAGTATTTAATATTATTTTGTAAAACAAAGACATTTGTAGTAAAAATAAAAAGCATTTTAATATATGAAATATATTATTTAGTATATAAGATCATAGTATACACCAGTAAAAAAAAAGGAATAAGAGTTATCTAACACATACATAATAGTATGATTGCTTAAATATGTTGCGGAAATAAGCTATAGATATACATCTGGATCAAGAAAAAAAATACGTCATTCATTAAAATAATGCCTTTTATAGTTTTAAATCATTTCCACAGAATCGTAATGAAACAAAACCTCAAAAATTGAAAATCGTTTAACAGATAATCGCATCAGTTTATTAAACTTTTTCAACACACTCATTTATTTTGAACCGATTTATTTCAAACACGCTCGAATGTTTGTAATTTAACAAACTCCATGCTCTTACTAGCAAACGCTTCCGTCCATTAATCATCTCTCAAATTGGAAATTCAACCAACCCTTTGATAGACGTAATCGTTACTTTCTGTTTGCGGCCGAGCGAAGTGATAAATTTTCCTAATTAGCTGGTTTCATCGTCCGATTCGTGATGAAAAACCCATTTTTTTTTATCAACCACGGCCCTCCTCCACAGCCAGATAGAAGGGGATGATACAAACAACAATAAAAATGCAGATTTATTATTTCAACTGTATACGTAAAAAGATAATGTTTACTATGGCGATGAAAGATGAAAAATAAATATCCTGATTAACTTGTTCTCATACAAGGTGTAGGTATTCGTTTATTAAATATCAAACTTTAGCAATCATTCACTCATGACTAAATTCAAGTATTAGACATCGATGAAATTAATCCACTCTTCATATGTGGATACTTCAATTGTCCATACTTTGGTTCTTCGGCCGTTGATGAACGAAAACATTCTGCACTTTTATATTTTATGAATACTCTAAACTTAATACAATACAGGTTGTTTCTTAATTGAATGTCAACTTTGAGAGGGACGATTATTATGGTTATTTGAAGAAAAAAAATAATATAAGCATGAGTACGGAAATACGCCCTTTCCGAGATACAGTGTTAAACTTTAAAAAAAAATGTAGTGGTACGCCGCTGCTTTTTCTTAAAACAAAAATTATTTTAGAAATGCCTATTTATTTTGGAGTAAATTTTATTCCTTGACTCGTTTTTTGTAGGACGCAGGTTTTCGCGTGCGTTGTACGAAAACAAGACAAACCATTAAAAAAAGTAATAACCAATTCTCATCTAATTAGTGAACAATTTTAATTGACGAAAAAAAATAGATGAGTTGCTGAAAATGCCCTCCACCTCCCAGGATACATGCTTTAGTTCTTCTTCTCATATTCGTGCGCACTTTGAAAAATGCTTTCGGTATTTGTTTCATTTGTATCGACCGAAATATAAGTTGAAATAATGCACTAGTTTTTGAATAACACTAATATATTTAGTCTTGGAGTTCCGTTAACTTAGTACAAATGCAGTCTAGTCTTAATACTAAAGACCGAGAAAACTGGCTAATAAATAATATTTGCTCCTATTTAGATCACTGAAACCTAAGCTAGAACTGTAATTAACTGGAAGGGATCGTACTTGGAACTGTAGTGAGCTCTAAGAGATCTTGTTTGGAACTGTTTTTTCATTTACTTATTTTTCGGCAAGAAAGTTTTGTCCCTGCCAGTTACAAGACAGGGAGAAAACAACGAAATTGATTATACAGAAATTTCTATACAACTATGTTTGCCTTTCTTCCAAGAAAAGTATATGCAGTAGTTTCCAACGTCATCAATGTATTAAAATAAAGAATATATGCCGGAAACCCTTAATTATAGAAAAATAAAATAACTCTTAAAATAATAAATATACAATACACAGGGAGTGCATTAGAGATAACATAATATTTCGCAGAATCTCATCGAACCGAACTATTTAACCTATTATAATAATATAACACTTTATCTATAACAGGAAACATGTCAATAAAACTTATTCTCCGGACTGTGGCTTGTAATCTGAAACAGAAATAAGAAAAACACCCTAACCACAATATATAACAATAAATACTATATACGTATTTCGGCAACTAAGTTGCCATCTTCAGTAGAATATCCTTAAAACTGGAAAAAAGGTGTTAAACGTAGCGTTTTTGGCTAAGGTAAACCTTAGAAGATATGCTCTTCACCAAATCGCCAGTGGGATAACACTAAACTCCTACATCGAAATAAACACTTATATACTACTTAAACCTAGCGTGAAGTTTAGGGAACCGTGAAGCGTGAATACATGAAGCGTAAAAATAATGCTATTGTCACAATAAGGCATACAAACTGGACTGAGGGATTGGTCCATTGTCAGAATTCATTAATTTATTCTTATTTCTATATATATAAATACTTTCATAACTATCTAATTCCCTATAATTATTAACATTTTTAATCAACTTAAGGTTATGTGCCGGCACAGAATGACCTGTGTCCCAAATATGTCGGGCAACGCTAGACTTTTCGGGTCTGCTGAATCTAAAGTGGGAAATATGTTCCTTGTAACGAGTTGAATGTATTCACGGTTCCCTAAACTTCACGCTAGGTTTAAGTAGTATATAAGTGTTTATTTCGATGTTAGGAATTTAGTGTTATCCCACTGGCGATTTGGTGAAGAGCATATCTCCTAAGGTTTACCTTAGCCAAAAACGCTACGTTTAACACTTTTTGTAAGTTTTAAGGTTATTCTACTGAAGATGGCAACTTAGTTGCCGAAATACGTATATAGTATTTATTGTTATATATTGTGGTTAGGGTGTTTTTCTTATTTCTGTTTCAGATTACAAGCCACAGTCTCCACCAATTTCGGTTAACCATGACTTCCCGGCCAAAGGAGTAAAATAGATTTCATAGTTTAACGAGTAAGATTAGTTTATTGAAAGCCGATATTAATTTCTTGAAGCAGTGCAGTCAAAGTAGAGTTTTTCCTAAATTTATGAAAGTTAATGTTTCATCGAATTGTAAAATTATTGATAAAGTAACTTTTTACGCGAAAATGAAATAGCTGACTTCAGAAATTAAATATCTTTATAGTAGGCGTACTCGTAGTAAGTTAGAATTAGAATTATATGATTTGCATTTATATTTAACTAAAAAATTTAAGTAATTATGAATACGAGGACTGGTGTCATTTTCATAGACATGTAACGGAGATAATTGAACATAAACTTAACACTAAGATTTGTAAATTACGAGTTATAATAAACGAGTTTAAAAATTTACCCGAGAAACCAGAAAGTTTTTCGATTCAAAATTCGTTAGAATTTATTCAAAAAATCAAAGATTATAAGCTGGAACAGGGTGAAATTTTAGTATCATTTGATGTCAGTTCATTGTTCCCTTCGGTACCTATTCCTGAAACACTGAAATATTTAGACAGTTTATTGCTTAAGAACAATATTGAACGCGAGAAAATAAATGAATACTTGAGGTTGACAACTTTATGCATGTCTCAGAACTGCTTTCAAATTGAAGGAAACTTCTATGAACAGCGGCATGGCACAGCAATGGGCAACTGCATGTCTCCATTTATGGCGAACCTGTTTATGAGTCATTTTGAGATAGAGTTTAAGAGATCATCTAAATATTTCCCTAAAGTATGGATTAGGTATGTCGATGATATTTTCGCGGTTTTAATACCAAGTTGTGTAATTTGGACGATTTTTTTAATAGAATTAAATTCGAAATTCCCTACAATTAAATTCACTATAGAAAAAGAAAACAATGAACAAATACCATTTTTAGATGTTTTAGTAATTAAGAATAATAATAACTTAGAAATAGATATTTACCGAAAAGACACCAATGTGAACAAGTTTATAACCGCGGATTCAAATCACAGTTTCCAACGAAAGATGGCATCCTTTAATTTTCTTATCCATTGGTTGTTAAGTTTCCCGCTTACAAGGGTAGATATGAAAAAGAACTTGAATTAATCAGAAGCATCGCTGCATACAATGTGGTGGAAGGTCGTAAATAACTATTAAAAATGTTCTGTAATTAGTGTTTATTGTTAGATAATTAATAATCATATTATGTAATAATACCATAAAAACACATTTAAAGTCAGTAATCCAAAAATAATTTTTTAGATAAATGTCAATTATTTCGTCCATTACTGCGACGTTTCGCATCTAGTTTGCATCATCAATATATATTTACATTTATTTTAGATATCGAGACAGGGAGATTATAAATGTTAAAATATGCGCTTTCTGAGCTTAATTACCATTTCAAAAATAAATAATTTCTTTTACAAGCCTTTCATAACGAGAAAATGTAATAAAGTTGCTAAACCCAGTACTTTAGTATGAAGACGACATTTCAATAAAGCAGAAATAAAACAGTATTCGCCAGAAATTTTACATTAAACACCAATAACGTAATAATTCCATCTTTTGCTACCACAAATATAATTACAGTTTGTGGCGCTCGTGTTGACAATCGCTAACTTTCAATAAAACTGTAAACTTGCGCGAATTTTCCAGAATTCCGAAATTATTTCGCAGAAAGTTCTCGACGATCGTGTCTTCGTAAAAGTTAATTTCAAAGTTCTATTTAAAATTTAATATGATTTAATCAATGGATTGGGAGAGTCGAATACTTCGTAAAACTTTGGTTGAAGAATTAATTATTAAATTGATTATGTTTTTAAGTTAAGTTTCTTACAGTCTTGTAAGTTAACTGCTATACAAGGTGTGTGTAATACGTCTTTACAAAAACCGACCACAGGAGACGATTTAAGACAACTTACCTTAGTACAAAGTTACTTAGTTTGAAGGCTATACGGCGCTGAAGTTACACTTCCGAAATGGTTATTTTATGAGAAATATAAAGCTGCCAACCTGATTTTGCTGAGATTTGGTACGTTTCGATAGTTTTGTGAAACAAAAGAACTCATATCAAAATTTTGAGTAACATCATTCCATACGCGTACAACTTGGGTTTTTAATAATTATGCATTTCAAATTTCTACGCCAATGGAAGTAGAGGGGCTTAAATATAAAATTTAGATTGTGTAACGTATTTACTACAAAAAAGGTACTCTATGTAAGACTCTAAGTTCTACGTCTATGGAATGATGTTACTCAAAATTTTGATATGGGCTTTTTGTCTCATAAAACTATGTCAATATACCAAATTTCAGCAAAATCGCGTAAGTTTTATGTTTATAATAAGAAAACAATTTCAGAAGTGTAACTTCAACGCCATATAGAGCTCAAACTAAGCAACTTTTTAATAAGGTAAGTTGCCTTAAAGAATATGTAGTAGTTTTTTGTAACGACCTTTTACAGACACCTTGTATATTCTATACAGGGTGTTCACACTTAAACACGCACCATTGGTAACTCCGTTATTATTGGAGCTACGAAGTCGTCCAAATTAGCAAACTAGTAGGATTTTTCCTGGCGGTTACGACGATAAAAACAAAAAAACAATTGAACGTCGCGTTTTTCAGATATTTGATAAAATGTAATTTTTAAAATGGAACATCCTGTATATTTTTATGCGGTTGAATAAAGAATTAAGTTCTGAACAAAAATGTTTCAACACATTATCTCAATAAAATTGAAAATAAAAAGTTATCACGTGATTTCTTTAAAGGGGCATATTCCCGAAATAATCAGAAAAATACCCATTTTAAAATGAGACACAGTATAATTTAAAACTCCACTCAGAAGAAAAAGAAAAGAGAAAATGAAATTAGCCAACATTACAATAGTTGTTACAATTTAGATCAAGTAGGCACCTATCAAAAAAAAAAAAAAAATATTCAATAACAATCCGTCAAATTAATCTGTCAGTGTTTTAAAATTCGCATTGTTATTTTGCTTTTTTCTTCGTGTTTTCTTCTAATAAAAATGGTTTTCACACATGAGGAAAAATGTGATATTATGGAAGCTTACATATTTCAGAGAAAAAACACTATTAGAGCTCGTGAACATTATAGTGCAATGTTTCCCGAGCGCGCGATTCCTCACAGAAGATATTTCTTGGAATTATACAGACAATTTCGGCGAAACGAAGAGGTTTTCAAGAAGAATAGAACGAAGAAGCAATGTGTGGTTGGTGAGGAGGTAGAGATAAATGTACTGGGATATTTTGAGGCGCATCCTAACAATTCAATTAGAGAATTGGCAAGAGAAATAGACCTTTCATTGGGAACGATTCATAAAATTTTGAAAAAATATAATTTTGAGCCATACAAATACCGGCCAGTGCAAACTTTGCATCTTAATGATGATATAAAAAGACTGGAATTTTGTGAATGGTTCCTACATAAATGTGAGGAAGATCCAAATTTTCCTCGATATGTTTTATGGTCGGATGAGAGTAACTTCTCTGATAAGGGAATGTTTAATCGAAAAAACTATCATTTTTGGAGTCGGGAAAATCCTTTTTTGACTCATCCCACTAATCCACAACATCGGTTCAGCCTTAATGTTTGGTGTGGTATGATTGGATCTAAAATTGTGGGTCCTTTTTTTTTTACCGCGGCTCATTGACGGGAGAGAGATATGAGGTCATTATGTCTCATGTATTGGAAGATTTCGTGGACAACGTGAACTTGATGGATAGGCCGCGGATATACTTCCAACAAGACGGTGCACCGGCTCATAATCACCACATCGTTAACGCATTACTGGAGAGACTGTTTGGACCCCGTTGGATTGGAACTCATGGACCAGTTCTGTGGCCCCCACGCTCACCATATCTAACTCCGCTAGATTTTTTTTTATGGGGCCGAGTGAAAAATGAAGTTTACAATCATCGTTACCAAAATGTGGAAGAACTTCAAAATAGCATTACGGCGATTATTCGGAATATTGATGGAAGGACCCTTCTCAAAGCCACGCGCTGCACTCAGAAAAGAGCCCGCAAGTGTCTGGACCAAGAAGGTGGTACCTTCGAACAATTATTTTAGTTATGTATGTTGATGATAGTATTCATTATTCTTTTAAATTTCGTTAAAAACACATCGTTTCGTTTGAATTCATTTAGGAATATTATGAACAAACCTCGTACCTATACAAAAATTTTTTTCATCCGTTCAACAAGAGAATAGTCTACAACAATAATCGGTACATATTATTTAATTACAAATTTCGTTAGTAAATACATGTATTTACTGGTTTAGATACGTTGATGATGTGCTAATCTGCTTTAATGGTACGGATAGACAATTAAAAATGTTTTTTGATTATTTAAATAATGTTCATCCTAATATTAAATTTACACTAGAAATAGAAAAGAATGGCTTAATTAATTTCCTAGATCTTACTATAGCACATAACGCTAATAAACATGAATTTTCCATTTACCATAAACCAACACAGACAGATACAACAATACATGCGTCCTCCTTTCATCCGTTAAAACACAAATTAGCCACGTATGAATCTATGATTCATAGACTTTTACATATACCCC
Organism: Melolontha melolontha; assembly: GCA_935421215.2. Taxonomy (NCBI): domain Eukaryota; kingdom Metazoa; phylum Arthropoda; class Insecta; order Coleoptera; family Scarabaeidae; genus Melolontha; species Melolontha melolontha. Next base: position 74,192,671 of record OW285243.1, on the reverse strand, counting down.
TTAATAAAAACAATTTCAACATAGAATTAAACAGAATACACACTATTGCTAAAAATAATGGATATTCATACAATATTATCAATAGAATCCTCCAACACAAACAAAAAATACTTACCCGCTCTTTAATATACCCTAAACAATTAAAAGATTTAGTACATTATTCTTCCTTAACGTATATCGGGAAAACTTCAGACATAATGAGTAATCTTATCAAGAAAGCCACTAATACTATCGTAGCGTACAAAACCAATAATACAGTTGGAAGTTTTTTAAAAAACAATAAGGACAAAACGGATAAAAAACTTGATTCAGGCGTCTATAAGTTAACTTGTGAGTGTAATATGTCATATATTGGTCAAACAGGACGATAATTCACTCAAAGGATATCCGAACATCAAAATAGTTATAGAAATAATAAATCAGATTCAACTTTTGCTAATCATTGTATAGAGAATAACCACAACTTTAATACTAACTTCAAAATTCTGCATATTCAAGATAAAAGTAAAAAACTAGATTTGCTAGAATCATTAGAAATTTCTAGATATAAGAAATTAGGGTTAGTATTAAACGACCAAACAGAAATTTGTAATTCCCCCCTACTTTCATTAAATTTATAATTACCAGGCTGTGTATATATACCTTGTACATTTGTAAATTCACTATGTATTCATCCACCTGATGAAGTCACAGTGTGACGAAACGATATTGTAGTGGAAAGTTAGATTAAAGTATTTGAAACTTAAAATCAGTGCATTTTTATACTATCATTTAGTTATGGAGTTTCAACAAGTGTCTCCCTTATCAATTAATTAAAGTAACTTTGGTTGGTGACTAACTCCGTTAGAGATATGATTTCGTGTATAACAACTGGGTTTGTATTTTTCTTTACTAATATGTTTTCTATTAACCTTAAGCATTCCTTATGGGGTATTTTTGAAAACATGTAGGAAACATCAAATGATACCAGGATTTCGGTCTTTTGTATATTACAATCTTTTAATTTAGCTGTTAACTGTATTGCGTTTTTTATGGAAGAGCTATCTGTAAATTCGGTATATTGTCTAATTATTATGTTTAATTTTTCGGCTAATTTTTTATTGGGGCAAGAAATAAACGAAACAACTGGTTTGATGGGTGCTTCCTCTTTGTGAATTTTTACTAAACCGTATAATTTGGGGGGGGGGGGGGATTCATATGGAAAAGTTTGTACTTATCTGTGTTTGAGATTACTGCATTACAATTTTTGACACATTCTTTAATTTCTGCCTGATACTGTTTAGTGGGGTTTTTCAATTCTATGATAGTATTGTCGTAGACGACAATACTATCATAGAATCAGATATTTGGTATTCCCCATGAAGTCATTCTCAGAAATTGTATTAGTTTTAAGATTCATTGTAATTTTTCATTAATTTGTTTTCACCCTACCTCTAATTTGTCTGTATATGATGTATTTGCATATTAAATATTGTCTCGCAGATATTATGTTTAAACAGTACTACTGATGATGTGTGCAGAGCACACGAAATGTACATTTAGTTTATTAAAACTATTTTTGCAAAAAAAATGTTTTGTTTTATTTCGTTATTTGTAATTCTGTCAAATACATACAGTACGAGATAATAACCCTCGTCATTTGTTCCGAATCTCTTTCCACTGAGCGATGTTTTCCAAGTATGGATAAAAGAAAAAAGTCATTCGGAGTCAGATCTTATTAATATGGTGGATGAGGATGCAATTTGTATCCTAATTCAGCAAATTTAGTGATTGCAATAGCGGGTGAATAAGAGGACACGATAATTCTGTGTTTAGTACGTGTGTGTTGTCTGTGTCTGTGACGCGAGAACTTCGTTGTTATTCTTTGGACTGGTTCTTGATATGCGTTTATCGGACTTCCATATCACCGAAAATCGGAGGGCATCGACTCCTTTATTTTGGCTGTTCGGACGTTTGTCGATTTCGATCGCCTCTCTTATTATTCGAACCATGTATTTCGTGCTTCTGGTTGAGCTTTTTGTATTGTTGAAATCGATCGTGTGTCCCGTTTCTGTTATATGTTGCACTAGCGATGAAGTTTTTTGTTTCTTCGCGACGGAGGTTACACGTTTATCGCTGCGCACTTGAATTCTGTTCATTTGTCTAATATAATGCTGTTAGGTTTCATATATATTATAGAACTTCAAAAACCTCGTTAAAAACCGTCCCCGGCGTGATATCTTAACAGGTAGATGTTGTGCGACGTTTTCCTTAGAGACATTTGTCATACAAGTTAAACATACAGCAACGAGTAACATAAGCATTGTCACTTCCTCTGTCGCTGATTAGGACAAACAATTATTAATAAATTTGCGGAAATTTTTGCCAATGCTGATACTTTTACTGATACTTCTCCTTCTGAATTTCCTAGTTTCAATCCTGATATAGCTTCATTTCACATCGACCATGTTTCTGATACCTTAACCAATATATGTCTATTGTTCTTAAAAAAGAACGGTAGTTATAGTTAGCTATTTTGCCTGCCTGTTCCATGTTGCATAGTTGTGTGACAGATGGCGCCAGTTTAGCGTTGTGTATAAACATGGAGTAATACTTTCGAGACAAAATTCACGTGTTATTGTTTGTTTGGCAGTTTTTGTGTGTTTGAAAATCATGTCGTATATGATCACGATTTAGCACCTTCCTTACGTCTTCAAAGGTAAATACTTTTTGTTTTATTAGTGTTTCTTCGTGTATACACTGAACATTGTTAAATAAATGTTTAGATTATACGTTAGTCCATTCATATTCTTAACATTTTGATTTACTATTTTATAGCGGCTTCTAAAACTTTGATATATTTTATTTTTAGCAACTACACTTTGGATTAACTTTTGACAAGTTTAGAACAGAACTCTAGAAGGAAATTATATAGAAATTGCCGTTTTGCCTCCAACAAATGCTTGTGGCTCATTGACCGACGAAGATTCGGGCGACGAGGACGCTCTATATATTAAAAATTTACCGGGTTCTCAGCTTAGAGTACCTGCAGAATTGTTCAGAGGAGCCAGATTTTTTGGATGATGCTCAAGATAACCACCATGCTGAAGAAGAAGTAGAAAACGAAAATACTAAGCGTCGAGAAGAAGACAATGAAGACGAGATTCTTTTAGCATCATATAAAATTGCACTGAAAAAAAATTATACATGGAAGACAGTGACTTGAATTTAGACAGTAACACGTTCCCTTTAGTTTACGATGTCAAAACTAATTTCTCTCCAACCCAGAAGAAATGCGTGCTTTTCTTGGAATACTTCTTCTAAGTGGATATAATTCTCTACCCCGTCGCAGAATGTATTGGGAGAATAGCCCAGATACTCACCATTCTTTAGTGTCCCAAGCTATGTCAAGAGATCGCTTCGAATTTATTCTCTCAAATTTACATTGTTGCGACAATAACGCTCTTGATCAACAAGATAAGTTTGCAAGAGTTAGGCCGTTGTTTACATTGATGAACCTAAAGTTTCAAGATTTTGCACCTCTAATTGAAGAACATAGCGTGAAGGAATCTATGATTCCGTACTTCGGAAGGCATGAACGTAAACAACTTATAAAAGGAAAACCTATTAGGTTAGTGTTTTAAATCTTCGCTTCAATTTCTGTTTTCATGTTTTATATTTTTTTATAGATGTGAGTTTAAAATGTGGATGGGGACAACGTCAAGTTCTATATGCAACGGATATAGTGTCTGGGTCGAACCTTATCAAGGTGCAAGCACTCAAATTTCAAACAAATATAAATCATTTGGCTTAGGGCCCTCCGTTGTTTTGCAGTATTGCGACGTTATACAAAAAAATCAATAGCTGCCCCACCACATTTTTTTCGATAATTTTTTTTCAACCATACCTCTTTTGGAAGAACTTTATCAAAGGGAGATCAAAGGCACAGGCACCATTAGGGAAAATCATTTGTCTAAATGTCCTCTTTTGTCTAAAACAGAGATGAACAAAAACCAAGAGGGTCATATGACTTCAAATCGACGGATTCTAAAATTTGCATTGTAAAATGGAACAACAACAATTTGGTCAACGTTATTACAAATAGCGTTCAAGTATATCCTGTTCGACAAGAAAATCAAAAAAGAAAAAAGTTTTGGTGGAGCAACCAAACAGTCTCTTCAAATATAATGCTCATATGGGTGGCGTTGATCGGTGTGATCAAAATATAAGTTATTACAAAACATCCATTAGGGGTAAAAAATGGTACAGCGGAATTATTTTTTATATTTTGGATTTATGCGTACAAAATGCTTGACAACTTCATCATATCCAGGGAGGCAAAATGGATCAACTTGGGTTTCGTAGATACATCACAGTTTCTTTCTTGCAAACAAACAGGTGTTCAAGAAAGCGAGGTAGACCATCTGCCCTCGAAAACCCAAAAGTTCGGTTTGACAGCAGTAAACACTATCTTGTCAGACAAGAAAATCAAACAAGATGGTAGAGTCTGTCATATAAAAGTGCAAAAAAAGTGTTTTAAATGTCTAATTGCTCTATATCTTGATTGCTTTACACAATACCATAATATATAATGTTTTTTTATAATAATATACTCTACCAAATATGTTTTCTAAATTTAATGTTTTTTGTCTAGATAACGTTTAAGGCCTATTTTCATTTTTTAAGAACACCTTCAAAAACTATATTTTCAGTTAATTTTTTTAAATTTTTTAATATCAAACTTTCTTTTTGTATTTTTGTAACACGATTTATGTAAAAAAATAATAAAAATTAAATAAAAAATAATTCAGGCACAAATGGGTTAATTGAAGAGATAATATCTTCATTAGCTATTGTCATATTGTTATGGCGACTGGAGATGATTTGATTACCAGTTTTCTTATTAAGCACACTAGATATATTCCTTTACAATTTTTGAAAATTATTTTCAATTTAACTATATCTACTTGCGTTTTCCCCTCTGTTTTGAGGATACCGAGGATCGTTCCTATTTTTAAGAAAGGCGATTTGTGTCAGTTCGGAAAACGATGTGCGAATTCGTCGCACATCGTTTTACGAAGGCCAGACTACTGTCACATTCGCCTGTGGTAAGGTTTTTCCGAGATTTCCGAGAGGTTTATCCGAGATAATTATTTCCCAACAAGCCCATCTTTGCTTTGTCCGTATTTCAAGAAAGTTTGTTTAATCATAACGACTCTGATTTCTTTTCCCCGTTTACCGTAATGCTCGAATAAACCTTGCCTTATTTGTCGATGTTTGATGACGATAAACACTGCATTATCATTCTACAATTAATTTGTTCTCTTTATGCTCATAACCGACTACGCAGGAATTATAATATTGTTTATTGAATATATGTATTTATTTTATCTTTCTGGAATTGAATTATGTATAAATGTGTGTTACCGTTAATAAATACCTTATATGATGGCACATTTTCAATGATAAACCTGGATCACGATCACCGAAACCCTGGCGAATAATTAGCACATTTACAGTCAAAATTAAAACTAGCAGAGCTAGGAATGAAATCCTAAAGAATCTTATCGCAGCTAGAGAATATCTGAATATTAGGTCAAATTAATGACAAGGTATATGTCATTAATTGTTTTAATGGTCTTTCTGCCATGCGCGAAGTTTGAAGTTTTGCGCTTGAATCTTAAAGAGAGCATGTAAAGTTGCATACACAACCAGGACTTACCTCAACTGATAAGTTTAGATAATGTTAGTACTGTTAGTATTATTATATTAATGGCAATTTTGTCTTAATTACCATACCGAGGCAGAACACCATTACAAAGTAAACCGCCATAATTTGCGCAAAATGGAGTGCTTCAAAGTCATTTGAAATAGTCGAACATGCTAGAGATTCGCCTAAGTTAAATATCTTTTGTGTTCTACTCGAGTGCAAGGTCAATCCTTTTTAATCGAAAAAACTGTAATTGGTTTTTACTTGTCTTGATATGTTCGAAAATTATCTCATGTCACAATTTCAAGGAGACATGAAGAGACAGTTTATTTTGCAACACAATTATGCACCTCAGCATTTTCATCACTAGGTTACTCTTACCTCAATCGCATCGTAACAGGATCGCTGCCGAGAGCCCTTGATCTGAAGTCATTGGATTTCTGTACAACTACGATAAAGAAAAAGTTTATGTTTCAGCTCTTCCTGCAAACTAAATGAATTGCGAGTTCGGATAAAGGAAGCAGTTGCCTAAAATTTTGGACGAATTCACCTATAGATTAAATATATGCCGTGTTACAAGGGGAAACCATACTGAACATTTGTAAATTAAACTTGAAGTTTTGCTGAATTGTTTCTGTATTATTCAGTGCAATAAAATTTATTACTTTCTTCACAACTAAATGATATTTCTGTGTAACTAATTTAGGAAGACTGTATGTTTTTAGATTTAAACAATGTTTTATAATATTAAATAATAATACAAAGGTATTTTTAATAATATAAAATATTATTAAAAATCTGGTGTGAAGAACACAAATACTTCACTATTAATATTTTTGTGAACGTGTCCGAACATATCTCTCCCCAGAGACGTAGATACGTATTTCGCCTTTCTACAGGCTCATCGGTACGCCCCTGCTGGACAAAGGATATCTTCAGACACATTCACAAAAAAGAACCACATCGCCATGTCACATAAATTATCTAGACCGAGCGTAGAAGTAAATTCAGCGCTGCCTGCTGTCAGACAGCCGAAGTACCTCGCCCCGTCCACATAACCAATGTGAAGTAACGACGCCCTTCCAAAGCTGGCACAGCCATCTCTCTAGAAACTGCATTTTGTTTGTGTCTTCACTCATACTACGGACTAACCGCAAGTGTAATGTATCAGAATAATTGAAACATACATGAGTAGGTAAACCCCACCAGTTTGGTATAATACAAAGGTATTTTTAATAATATAAAATATTATTAAAAATCTGGTGTGAAGAACACAAATACAGGTTCACTATTAATATTTTTGCGAACGTGTCCGAACATATCTCTCTGAAGATATCCTTTCTCCAGCAGGGGCGTACCGATGAGCCTGTAGAAAGGCGAAATACGTATCTACGCCTCTGGGGAGAGATATGTTCGGATACGTTCACAAAAATATTAATAGTGAACCTGTATTTGTGTTCTTCACACCAGATTTTTAATAATATTTTATATTATTAAAAATACCTTTGTATTATACAAAACTGGTGGGGTTTACCTACTCTTGTATGTTTCAATTATTCTGATACATTACACATGCGGTTAGTCCGTAGTATGAATGAAGACACAAACAAAATGCAGTTTCTAGAGAGATGGCTGTGCCACCTTTGGAAGGGCGTCGTTACTTCACATTGGTTATGTGGACGGGGCGAGGTACTTCGGCTGTCTGACAATAGGCAACGCTGAATTTACTTCTACGCTCGGTCTGGATAATTTCTGTGATGTGGCGATGTGGTTATTTTTTGTGAATGTGTCTGAAGATATCCTTTCTCCAGCAGGGGCGTACCGATGAGCCTGGAGAAAGGCGAAACACGTATCTACATCTCTGGGGAGAGATACGTTCGGACACGTTCACAAAAATATTAATAGTGAACCTGTATTTGTGTTCTTCACACCAGATTTTTAATATTTTATATTATTAAAGATACCTTTGTATTATACAAAACTGGTGGGGTTTACCTACTCATGTATGTTTCAATTATTCTGATTAAATAATAATCCTGGAGCTACAAGAAAATAATCCATCTTATGAAACTATGAATAGGATTAACGTAATATTTTTGAATATTGGACCATTAACATACGAAAACATACGGTTCTTCTATTTTTTATCTGTTACTTGAAGATAGCTTTAACCATTGATTGCATCCCTCAATAACATTGATTATATAAGCAATTCCTAAACATTACTTTTACGTGATTGCCGTCTAATTTACATATTGAACAGAAAAGAAAGATAATTGATTATGGAAACGTGACCCGATTGAATTAAAAAGTCCGAAGACACAGAAAAAAGAGACAATCTAGATTGTGAAGGTAATTAACAAAATTCCGCCGGCTGAAAGAGGACACCTTTATCTCAATTCTGAGTCTCCACGGAAATTTGCTCAACTTTCTATTGGGTCCTTTTATTATTAAAAAAAGGGTTTCCATTCTTTTCATTAATTAAAATGCATTAAAATACATCATCTCGTTTGAAAGGAGGGAAATTTTGTTAAGTTTGAAACAAAAAAGAGAAAGTAGATCATTTTAATAAAGCATCTGAAAAAGTTGTGAATGTTATATAGGTAATGGACACTGCCAAACCACTTCTACGAAATATTATAAACAAGAAATACAGAAAACAAATTTTAAAATGTATTAACACTCAAGATGTTGATGAAAAATATATATATTTAAAATAAAAGATAAGTAAAACTCTTACGACAATTTAGTTTTAATCCTGGATGTATATTTTGACAACTAAGTTACTATACACAGCAGTAGAATGTTATTATACTTGGAGGAAGCAATTATTACACTTTAAACAAACAATGCTCATCAGTAAAGCTCGGATTACATTCAAAATGGATTAAAAGATATATCAACAAAATTATGAGTTTTCTGAGTTTATTTAATACCGCAAAGTAACTGGTAGCAGTGCTAATAGATTTTTACTGTACTAAATTGTGATTAATCTGTTTATGCAAAAATAAAAGGATGAATATTCTTATACAATCATTTTTATTCACGGATAATTAAAATACAAAGCTACGTAAATTAATATAATTTATTTCTATACACATAAATAGCATTATGTTGTTATTAATTAACACCACTGAAATTGAGTTATATTAAACTACTTTATAATTTGCTGAAGATTTCGACAGAACAATCGCGTCTAACTTACGAATGAATTACAGACACCTCAAGATATTTATGTAAATCTATTAATATAAATTAAGTTTCAACTTGCCGCTTCAACGTTGTATCGGGTATAACTTCGGAATTTATTGTGCCAATTTACATTTGAGGGTAACCGTAACTTTGAAAAGCGCATAACATACGGTGAAATTATATGAAATTAAGTCAGTGTAAATCGTCATTCCCTGAACTTTCTGTATATCGCTACTAGGAAACTTCCTGTGAACTACTTCATTAGGTGGTACTTCAGAGTACGTGTAGGTAAACTGGCAAGATTCTAAAGCCTTTGAAAATATTCAGTTGTAAACTTAAAAAACATACAATATTTGCGAGAATTTTTTAAACTGTTGATATATAGAGTGTTGCAGCAGTTTGCAAACTCTTTTCCTAAAATAACTTAAAAGTCTATATGGTCAATGTTACATGCACTTCACTAAATCTGCTGAAGAGGTCTGGAGGTGTGAATTTTTCAACTTAACCCAATTACTCACAATTACAAATAGTTTGATAGCGATCACATTGGGGTGATTAATAAACCAATTAGAATATTTTTTCACTATATGTATGTGATGTGTATCAACAACCACCCTTGAATTTATCTAAAAACCATACTTTACGAGATGCCCCCTTAAAGAGTATCGTTCGACCCTGTCGCAGTGCTAGTATCGCAGAATTTTATTTTATTTTTTGTAATAAAAAGTATTAACGAGAGACAATAGCTAATTAGAAAGATTATTTCCAAACGTTTTCAACCAAAAATTAATACATACACACATATATATTGATGTGGGTCTGCTTACTTCTTAAATTTATTCTTCTTCTAATAAGATATTGGTTCCAAGAATGTTATATCTGGAATATTTAGATTTGAGGAATATTACTTTATAGTTAGAATTTTGTATTTTTGATGTAAGATCATAATTGGTTTTTAAAATCATGATACCGATTAATATTGTATGCTATATTTAGTCTATTTTTATATTTCGCTCTTTAATATATTTATCTTAACATATTTCTGCGAGGATTTTAGATTTCTTAAACTGACTATGATTATTTAATTTATGTTCAAATTAGTGTAAACATGGTTATTTATTATGACTTTTGATAACATCACATTCAAAATTTGCAATTGAGATTACGTAAATGGATTTTATTAGCATATTAATAGATTGTCAGCGATATTTTCATTTCTGTAATATTAAAGTAATACATAAAAGAAACATTTTAAATTATTTCTTTCTAATTTGACAAAATTATCTTTTACATAATTTTCGAATTCATTGTACAATTTTCTAAGAAAATTTGATTTATGCTTATACAAATTTCTGATGGTAGTCAAGACGATGAAAAAACAATATTATTGATTAAGAAGATTTTTGCATGCAGTTGGAAAGTAAATGTTTATTTTCAATTTCTTCTACGAAATAATTTAAATTAAATTATAATTATCTACGGCTACGTTTTAAATCACAAGAAAGTGAATTAATTGTTCTACATGTTATAATTACCTTGCAAGAAAGTTACTTCGAGTGTGGAAGTACTAGGAAACCTTATCATCTACATTTTTGTATTTCCAATTATGCTAATAACAATTTACGTTTAAGCAGCATTAATTAAGAAGCTACTAGAACCTTTTCTTGGTTATATTTGGTTAAAATACACTTTCTTCCGGACATCAAAAATTGGACATAACCTAGCAGTTTTTTACATGTTAAAGGAACGTATGCGGATTTGCGGCTAGTATATCTACCTGACGATCCAGACTAATATATCGTATTCTACCTTGCTGTACCTGTTGGGTTTCTTCAGAGTTTTAAAACACCCAGAGAACAAGTTGTTTTAGATATTACCATATCTGTCATAAGCACCAGGTATTCTTAAGAAAATTGATTCCTATATATTTATTAAAGATATAACCATTCTTGCAGACACATATTTTAAATTTGATTACTCACGTTATTTCAAAAATTCTTATTTCACTGCATATTTATATTAGCATTTGTAATATTATCATTAAATTTAATAACAAGGTAAGATTCAGCCGTAACATTATTAAATTTGACTATAAATTGTATAGGCAACCCATTGTTGTTTGCAAATTAGGAGGTTACATCCTTATTTTCCTAAAGATTTGTCCGAATGTAGACATATATAGTATTATATTTCATATTGCATCTTGTACAATTAATAATAGAATATCTCTTAAATATATTTATCATAATCTTTGACTCTATCGTTTTATTTTATGTATTTTTGTGTTGCTGTCTGTGTATTCGGAACTTACTTTTGACTCTGCTTAGTTGTCTCTGCTATTTATCATTATTAATTCTTGAATTTCATTTTTGAGCTAGTCTTTCTGTTATTTCATTTTTATTTTACATTCATTATTATTCAGCTCCTCCGCATTATTACATTATATATATATATATATATATATATATATATATATATATATATATATAAATATAATATTTTCGTGACCTTGGTATGATATGGTAAATTCAATCAGTCGGCGATTAAAGGTCTGGTTTACATCAAAGTATATATATGTAAAACAACCCTACATGTTTCGGCAATGATGCCTTTATCAAGGATATAAAATATAAATGACAGAATATATTCTGTCATTTATATTTTATATCCTTGATAAAGGCATCATTGCCGAACCCTACATGTTTCGGCAATGATGCCTTTATCAAGGATATAAAATATAAATGACAGAATATATTCTGTCATTTATATTTTATATCCTTGATAAAGGCATCATTGCCGAAACATGTAGGGTTGTCTTAAATATATATACTTTGAAGTAAACCAGACCTTTAATCGCCGACTGATTGAATTTACCATATATATATATATATATATATATATATATATATATATATATATATATATATATATATATTAAAAATAATAGACTTTTTATTGGTTTAGCGACCTTTTATTGAATTATGATGTTTTATTCTACGACGTTTCGACTTTTATTATTTTTCAGTCTTTTTCAAGTATCTAGAAACAAGAATTAATACAATGAGAACATGAGAATTGTGTTTGCTTTTGTGAGATTGAATTAACAATTAAATTAACAATTAAAATTAAAATTAGATTAAAGACTGAATTACCAATTAGATTAACAATTAAAGTTAAAATTTAAAATTAGATTAATAATGAGTAAGGACAATTAAAGTGATTACATCTGTATAAATGAATAGAAAAATTTTTGAATTGAACTACAATACAGTAAGGTAAATAGAAACAAGAATTACTACACTGAAAACGTGAGAGTTGTGTTTGCTTTTGTGAGACTGAATTAACAATTACATTGACAATTAGAATTAAAATTAGATTAAAGACTGAATTACCGATTGTGTGTGACAAAGTATACATTGGCCAAACAAAACAGTTACTACAAGAAAGATTGAAAGGTCACAAATACGCAAAAAATCAAACTGCCTTAAAAAAACACCAATTGACACTAAAACATAATTTTGATTTTGATAACACCAAAGTAATAACACAGAAAAAGAATACAAAAGCTAGGGAGGTCTTAGAAATGATCCACATTTTCAAAAACAGCAGAACAATAAACGACAGGAACGAAATTGATGGACTGTCTAAACTCTATTACCCACTGATTAAACAATAGATAAAATCAACCCCCCCCCCCCCCCCCCCGCACACACAAACACAAACCAAAAAAAACTTTTTATCAGTTCCCATTTGTAAATACTTTTACTACATACCCCTAAACACGGTCCTGATCAATTTGCTAAATTCCAAAAACAGAACAAAAATTAACCTCTCTTAACAAAGCCACAAACACTTACAATATTCCAACCAGTGCGATCGGTTCGTTACAAGAAAAGGTCTCGGGTACCCGATACACATGTTACACAGAATGCGTGTTTTTGAAAACCAAAAGAAACGGTGAGTTTTGTCATTCATTGTTCATGTAATGTAGTTTAACATCAAAAGTTTAACATCTCATTCATTTATACAGATTTAACCACTGTAATTTATCCTTACTCATTATTAACCTAATTTTAAATTTTAACTTTAATTGTGATTTAATCGGTAATTCAGTCTTTAATCTAATTTTAATTCTAATTGTCAATGTAATTGTTAATTCAGTCTCACAAAAGCAAACACAACTCTCACGTTTTCAGTGTAGTAATTCTTGTTTCTATTTACCTTACTGTATTGTAGTTCAATTCAAAAATTTTTCTATTCATTTATACAGATGTAATCACTTTAATTGTCCTTACTCATTATTAATCTAATTTTAAATTTTAACTTTAATTGTTAATCTAATTGGTAATTCAGTCTTTAATCTAATTTTAATTTTAATTGTTAATTTAATTGTTAATTCAATCTCACAAAAGCAAACACAATTCTCATGTTCTCATTGTATTAATTCTTGTTTCTAGATACTTGAAAAAGACTGAAAAATAATAAAAGTCGAAACGTCGTAGAATAAAACATCATAATTCAATAAAAGGTCGCTAAACCAATAAAAAGTCTATTATTTTTAATATTAAGACACGGCCAATAAAATAAATAAGAAAAATAAAATTCTTATAAATACTAAATATATATATATATATATATATATATATATATATATATATATAATAATTCGAAAGATTATTTCCAAACGTTTTCAACTAAAAATTAATACATATAATAATACATAAAAATTAATATATATATATATATATATATATATATATATATATATATATATATATATATATATATATAGTAAATTCAATCAGTTGGCGATTAAAGGTCTGGTTTACTTCAAAGTATATACAAGGTGGTCCTTAATTTCTTCGAGAAATTTTAGGCTGCGATTCCTTGGGTAATCTCGAGAGAAATAGTTCCTATAAATATTTTTGTCCTAAAGTTTTCCGTTGTAGAGATACAGGCTGATTAATTTTTCACCCAAAAAATTTTTATTTCAAAAATTTAGAAATCGATTTAGGGAACTGTTGTGTTGGTTGTCATGCTTACAGCATTTATTTGTACTTACGTAACTGTCATAAGTATTGTCAAACAATAATTAATTTGAAAGTTTGTACCTACAAATCTTTTTTTGTAATTATGGTGAATTATACAAATGCTGAAATGGCAGATATGCATTTTGTGTACGGTCTAGCTAATGGAAATAGTTATGAAGCAAGGCGTATTTACCAACAAAAATATCCTCGACGACTTGTACCTTGTGCGGAAACCTTCAGTAATATTCACCGTCGTCTAGCAGAAACTGGTACATTTGAGAGAAACAAAAATATACCGGGAAGACCTCAAACTAAAAGAACACCCGATTTAGAGGAAGCTGTTCTGCAGATAATCGATGAACATCCAGAAACCAGTACAAGAAAGATTGGTGTAACGGTAAACGCAAGCCAGCAAACCATCTTAAGGATATTACACGATCAACAATTATATCCTTTCCATATTCAGAGAGTACAGGCTCCTCTTCCGCGTGATTTTCCGCAACGCTTAGTCCTTTGTGATTGGTTCCGACAAAAAATTGCCCAAAATTCACAATTTCTAACCTACATTCATTTACTGACGAGGCGAACTTCTCCGAAATGGTATTAGAAATTTCCACAACAACCATTTATGGTCAGATGAAAATCCGCATGCCATAAGGGAGATGCACTTTCAAGAGCAATTTTCCATAAATGGACGGGTGGGGATAATTAATAATTATTTAATTGGTCCCTTTTTCCTTCCTATACGACTTAATGGTGACGGCGCTCCAGCACACTTTAGTTTACAAGCTAGGCAATTTTTAAATAGGGCATATCAGAATAGATGGATAGGTCGAGGAGTGGAAGTTCCGAATCAGCCGTGGCCTCCAAGGTCACCTGATTTGAACACTCTAGACTTCTTTCTGTGGGGACATTTAAAATCCCTTGTTTATACTTCGCCAATTCCAGATCTCGAAGACCTAAGAAATCGCATAATTTTTGGATGCGAAACAATTCGAAACACTCTCGGACTTCTTCAGCGTGTGAGTATTCAATTGAATAGGAGGATAGAAGCCTGCATATTAGCTGCTGGTGGTCATTTTCAACAGTACCTTTAGGGTTTATTGTAACCGTTTCTTAAATTTTTGAAATAAAATTTTTTTTTTGAAAAATTAAGCAGCCTGTATCTCTACAACGGAAAACTTTAGGACAAATGTTTATAGGAACTATTTCTCTCGAGATAACCCAAGGAATCGCACCCTAAAATTTCTCGATGAACTTAAGGACCACCCTGTATATTTAAAACAACCCTACATGTTTCGGCAATGATGCCTTTATCAAGGATATAAAATATAAATGACAGTATATTGTCATATGCATTATCTTGCTGGAAATATCCTTCCGTAAGCCCATCATCATGAAGTTCATTAATAATTTCGATATCTTTCAGCAGTTATAGTTTGATTAAAAAATATAGGTCCAATAATTCATCTTCTTGGAACTGCTAGTCAGATGCCTATTTTTTGTGTATGTAGCGTAGCAAATTCGTAAGGGTTTTCTGCAGACTAAATTCTCATATTTTGCTTGTTAAAATATTCTGGAAGAAATAACAAAGCCTCATCCGAAAAGAAGCAGTAATCGAGAATGTCATTATTATTTATGATATTTTAAAACCATACGCAATACTGTGTTCTCGTAACAAAATCCACAAATATTTGAGTTTCGAACTGCTTGAATGGTATATGGAAACATCTTTAAATAATTTTCTAAAATAGTATGACATGTTTACACTGACAAATGAACTTGTTGGGATAGTTTTGCGATTAATATTTTGAGTGAGTTGTCCATTCGACGTCGAATGTCCTCTATGCAATCTGCCGTTCGTTTTCTAGATGCTACACCGCCAAGTTTACGAGTTATTGCCCCTGTTTTTCCAAATTTAATAACACAAGCTTTAATATGTTTTTGCAGTTGTGCGTAAGTATCTAGCAGATTAGGAAATTGAAATTCTGTTAATCACTGATTAGTGGAATAAACCCAATCTCCATTTTCTAATTTTGGGCCAGTTCTATTGTAACTTTGAATAATAAATATTTTATGTTGTAATTTTTATAACAATATTTTGTAACATTATAACAAAATAATTTAAAAAATATAGACATTTATAATTCGAATTTATGTATGAAAACTGCCAGAATTTGAAGTTTTCTAAAGCTTCGCATGTGCACCAATCTTTGATTACTTAATTACTTAAAAAACAGCCTACTATAATGAGAAATGTTTTTGAAGGCACGTTATTATATTTGAGTTGCATAATAAATTTTACATTGTCAATAAGTCAAGGTGGAGGCTTTCGAGTAACTCAAATTATATGAGCTGGAGTAAATTTACTAAATACACACATCAACATAATCTAAGGATATATCTTATTTGCTTTAAAAAAATAATTTAGTGCATCTTTTTACCCATTTTTGTCTTGAAAGTTAAATGTAAAATAAGCTGTGAGTGAAATTAACTTAAATTCATATTTAACACAATTTTAATAATAGTTTATTAATTCGAAATTAGAAATTCTACAAAATGGTACTAAACAACAATTCAAAATTAATCTTATATTGAATTAAAAAATTTGAAGATTAAGGAATTAATAAAGAGTGGGACCCCCTCTGGATAAAATCGCCCTACATCTTCTTGGCATAGACAGAATAAGATTGTCCAAGTCTTCTTGTGGAAGAAGATTCCACTGTTGTGAAAGAAGTTCTTGCAGTTGCCGTCGATTTTGTATAGCGTCCATATGTGGTAGGCATCTTCTCTGAAGCATATCCCATGCATGCTCAATGGGATTGAGGTCTGGGGATTGAGTTGGCCATGGCAAAACCTCAATTCTTGCTTCATTGAGCCAATCGGTAACAACTCTTGCTACATGTAGTCGTGCATTGTCATGCATAAGGGTTAAATTTCGGCCCAACGCTTCTGCAAATGGCTGAACAACAGGTTCAAGAATATTCTTGATATATTTCTCAGCATTTAAGAATTGATCTAGAAAAACGAGATCAGTTTTCCTACCCAGCATAATTCCCGCCCATATCATTACAGTACCACCTCGGTAGCTGTGCACTTCTTGGGCATGCTGTAGCCTTCCTGCATTACCAGGCTGACGCCAGACTCTTAATCTGCGAGTATCTGGTCTTAATCCGAATCGCGACTCGTCAGAAAAAAGTATAGTGGACCATTGTTCTCGAGTCCAGTTTAAGTGTTCTTGAGCCCAGTTTACTCGATGTCCTCGATTTCCCCTGGTTAATGGTGGAACCCTAAGGGGGCGTCTGGAGTGAAGATTGACTTCTGTTAAACGACGCCTGATGGTTTGGCTGTGGACTGTCACGTTATGGACTGCCTGGCGATTTTAACTCACTAGCAGTTAGTGAACTCTGTCGGCGAGCCTGAAGAGTGATGTACCGGTCCTGAATTGCAGTGGTGGCGCGTCTTCTTCCAAGATGTTGTTCCCTGGGATTACCGGTATCTCTGTAACATCGCCATAGTCGGCTAATTACGCTCTGTGTTGTACCTAGCCGCTCCGCTACGTCAACTTGTCTTACTCCAACTTCCAGCATTCCAACTGCCCTATTCATTTCGTCAGAATGCAAATGACGACGTCTATTTTGTTCATTCATGTTTGCTTTTAACGCAATTTATGCTTACACTTATCAGTGGGTACTAATTTTTGTGAAACAACGCAGAAATGGTGGGAGAAGTTACACACTAAAGTTAAAATTCAAAACATTTTAAGATTTATCATTAACTGTACTTGTTTAATGGATACTTTTGACAGATAGTTGTTTATAAGTTACCTAGCAACCAAACTAAACAACAAAAGACAATATTAACGGAAGTAAAATCAAGCAAATAAAATAAAAATTGATATCCTTAGATTATGTTGATGTGTGTAGTTGCAAAACTAAAATAGTCCATACAGATGTACCGACTTTTCAATTTTATGAATTTTCGTGTATATTTAGTTAATACTGGAAATATAATATTTAATAGTATTTTATGTAAAGTATAAACTGAATTATAATCCTAAACTATATCTAATTATAAGGGTGCATCCATCTTGCAAATTACGCAAACTCTCCAGTGATATATCGTCCAACCATTCTTCTTAATAATACCAGCAGGTAGCTAGATGTTGTTAAGTACAACTGCTCGTGTCAAATGAAATCCAATTTATAGTTTAGGGCTGGGATACGTAGTACGGTGTGCGCGCCTGTCCACAGTGGGAATAAAATGTCAGGCATGCTTTTAATGTCTTGGATGTCGGTCATAGCCGTGCGGGAATTATAACTGGAACACGCAAAGTGCACGACACCTGAGAGATTTATCATCGCAGATATAAGACGTATAAGCAAGGTATGTGGTGGAAGACGTTCTAGAAAATCAATTTCCAAACTTACAACTCGGACTTTTATGATTTAGTACGCAATTGTGTCCTTTAAACTTGAACGGAAACTTTTGCAATAGTAAGTTATAAGGAAGGCGACTAATCAACGGTTACTTGCTTTTGTTTTGCAAAGCATTCGTGTCAGGGGAAAATTGTAGCAGTTTTCTCTCGATAAATTCGAAAAGAACGAGGTTATAAAATCCAAATGGGCATCGTTTCTTACATTGTAATATAGTATATTAAATCGTATGAAATGATTTGTGAAAGTTTATGTGTTTTTATAACTCGTGCGATAGCTATAAACATAAATTTTCGCTTTAAAAATAGTGTAAACTTCGTTTTCCTATTAAATAAAATTAGTAGAGTGTTGAAGAGACATAATATAGAAACGTTATTCACGGCAATCGGTCAGTTCCTAATATCGCCGAAAGAACTAATCCCCTTAGAAATTCAAGGGGTCTTCTTCTTCTTCTCTGTTTTGGGGTGGACGCCACCACGTCCAGGCACTTGAGCACACTGCTCTTTGTACTATCCCCAATAAATCTCTCAATTCCACTCTGTTAGTCTTGTGTCCTCGATAAAAGCCACTATCCTCCTCAGGGGAAGTTTTAGTACACTCGAAGGATCCAATAGATCTCTCCCGAAATATTTCTGTCTGTGTTCCTTCAGTTCCTCACACGTGCATATTACATGAAGGCTAGTTTCCTCCTGCTTTTCACATCTCCTTCACCAGGGCAAAAAAATTCAAGGGGTGTTCGAAATTCCATGTGCTGAGTGTCCGTTGTCACATATATGGGACAAACTAACCGACAAATTAGCGCACGACCAGATGGACACAAAAACGCAGTCGAGCAAAGAACTCCTCCTTGGCACAACACGTTGTATAGACAGGACATCAAAACAACTTCGACCAGACAGAATACAATAACCCGGATAGAGAACCAGAACTTACGAGCAATTAGAGAAGCAATAGAAATCGAAAAACGCCTCGAAAACTTAAATCGAACGCAAGGAAAAGTACCTTGCAGCGGAAGCCTAAGGAAGCAGAGAGCGATATCAGTGCATCAAGAGGTAGTGCAAGAATAACGGGTCCCAGTCGAGCGAAAGCGAGTCGAACGCATTGGTCATTGGTCGAGCGCAGGAGCCAATCACGATGCACGATCGCCAAGCTCAGAATCCACAAATGGTGAGACGACCGCGCAAACAGTTCATTACTCATCCTCCTATCGTCACGAGAAGTTCAAGAAAAGGATAGCTGCGATGCTATTGAAACGTCACACCGTCCGTCAGGACGAAGAAGAACTCACGCGGAGAAACCGAGAAATTAATATCGCTTATATATATATATATATATATATATATACAGGGTGTCCTTGAAATAAAGAGACGACATATGATAAATGGAAAAATGTAATTATGTAGAATATAAATCCAAAATATTGTGACTCAGTTACGGCGCGAACCCCGAAAATTGTATTATGTGTCGCCTATGAATTCAAAATATTCAGGATGTGTATAAATAATAAATACCTCCCATACACATACGCTATAGCATGTGATTACATATATAAGAGTTGGATGAGATGGACTATGACAAAACTATCATTTTTATTTTTGTTAATTTTGGGAAAATATTTTGCATTTATATTGTATTAATTACATCTTTCCATTTTTCATACACTTTTTTTTATTTCAAGAACACCCTGTATATATATATATATATATATATATATATATATATATAATTTAATATTTTTCTTAGCTATTTTCTTAATTATAAATGGTTAATTATTTCTTGGAATTCGGCTTGATAACTGTTCATCAAATAAAAATGGTCATTTTAACGTTTCGACTTTTATTATCGCCTTCATCATAATAAATAGACTGTCTATTTCCATATGTAGAAAGTACCAGTGCCATATTATATGTTCAGTAAAATAGTTCAAACTGTATAAAAAAAACATGTGAAAAACAAAATACAAATTAAAAACATTTAGTAATGTAATCAACATTTATTCTGTTGAAGACGATAATAAAAGTCGAAACGTTAAAATGCGCATTTTTATTTGATGTATAGTTATAAGCCGAATATATATATATATATATATATATATATATATATATATGTATAAGTGTTTAGATAATATATATATTTATATATATATTTGATAAATTATTGGAGTTTTTCGGCTTTTTTATATGAAATATTTACAAATATTAAATTAGAATGTATGTAATTGCAGAGTAAGTGGGGATGTAAACATTGCTGTCTACAAATTACAAAGCAAATCATACGAAATTTTTTATTTGAAAAATATGGTCTACGTTGGGACTTGAACCCAAGTCTACAGCTATCCAGGCTGTCGCCTTTACCACTAGGCCACAATAGACCCAGGTTCATGACCATGACATATAAACAATAGATATACAATAGTATATTAAAAAACTCGTTTCATAAGGCCTTTTGCCGCACTCGCTCTTTAGAAAACTCGCCGCTATCGCGGCTCGTTTTCTAAACTGATCTCGTGCGGCAAAATGGTGCCTTATGAAACTTGTTTTTTAATATACTATTGTATATCTATTGTTATGTATTCATTAATTTTATGGAAATATGTATCACACATGCATAATATACATACCACCAATAGTTCCAATTAAATTGAACTTCCAGTTTTATTTTTGTATAAAGTATGAGGACATTTTCAAATTTAATGTTGCTATCCGCAAAATATTCATTAATTTTCGTTAACGTTACTTGATATCATATTTAAAAATATAAACATAAGTGAAATAAAAACTAATATATCTTGTTGTCAATTGTATACAATATACATACGTTGTTGGTGTGGCATGTTTCTTTTCTACGTACATCATTTCTGTCAAATGGATATTTATTTCTGTCTCCGAACAATGCCAACATTGAAAAACGAAAAAAGGCGTATCGAAATGAAACTCATTTCGATACTGTTTTGGATTTCATAATGAGTTTATTAGGAACACAAAATAGCAAAGCAATATAACCTGACTAACGTCACCATAAATCGCATCAACATGTAAATATTAGTAAACATTTGATTCAAACGCCGTTGTCGGTCAATTGTTGACGGACCGCCAATTACACACATGCGCACTCAGAAACTGCAGGCCAAAATAAGCTGCCCCTACTGAATGTTTAATATACTGTGGTGTGGCGTTCTATAGCAGTGCAAAGTCCTCTAGGCATTCCAGCCAGTGAACCTCAGACGCCACGCCACTTCCCTCTTTGTTCACCTCACTATCGGTACGACAAGAATTCCAGTTTCTCTTTGATTCACCCTCGTAGTAGAGAATGTATTAAAAAAGCAATTAGTAATTTGCTTAAAATCAAAATTAAATTTTCTTGGCATTAATACAATTGCTTCGATAAAAATTCAAAATGATTAGTATTTAAATATACACACAATAATAAATCCAAGGCAGTATTGTAAAAATAAACGATAATTAAATCTAAGAGCGTATTTTTTCGACATCCCTTATTCACACATTTACTTGGTGGTTAAATTTCTGAATTAATTACGTTCACCTACCATAAAAATTAATATTAAAACTTCTGAATATTTTAAAAGGTTCTATAGGAATGAACGTGGAGATACATCGAACGCCCGGAACAGAATATAAAATAATCATTACGGAAATTGCTCGGAATGAAAAGTTAGACGTACTTTTGCGCGAAATTCTAGAAAAATCGAACGAATTTGGCGAAGCTCGTTTAAAAAGTTCGCGATTGTGTGAGGTCCGCTAAATTTGCCTAATTTAAGCAGAGAACTTTTTAATTGTCTTATTCTAATGATATACTTCCTTTCATGTTATCTGGAAACACACCAGATTCATATTGAATTGTTTGGAACATTTTATTGTTCTTTTACTAAAATTCGAATATTTATGAATGCTTTTACCTTGTTAGGAGGTAGGATTATTTTTAAATATGATGTTGCTTTAAATTTAGATAAAGATAAAGTTTGTAAACTTCCTTTGCTGTTCTTAGTTTCTTCTTGGTTTGTTAGTTAAAACTCCGTTACCCTAAGTAAGTTACTTGCATACGCGAACGAAGCATTGGCCAAGCAAGAATGGGTGAGAAGCAAAGAGAAGAAACTAATTATTTGTAAAGAAAATATTCCATTTTTGACAATAGTAAGAAACAGAAGATACACCTTCCTAAGAAGAGAGAATAACTAGTTCTAGATTTTTTCTATCGTCTAATAACTTGCTTTCAAAATCTTTCGTCATTATAGTAGGCTGTTTTTTTATGTAATTAAGTAATCAAAGATTGATGCACATGTGAAGCTTTAAAAAACTTCAAATTTTAACAGTTGTCATACATAAATTCGAATTATAAACACTTATATTTTTTAAATTATTTTATTATAATGCTAGAGTTACAACATAATATATTTATTATTCACATTTACTAGTTAACTGGCCAAAAATTATAAAATGAAGATTGAGTTTATTCCACTAATCAGTGTTTACAGGATTTCCGGCAACAGTATCGTAATCTGCCAGTTACTTACGCACAACTGCAAAAAGTCATTCAAGCTTGTGTTATTAAATTAGATAAAACAAGGGCAATAACTCGTAAACCTGTCGGTGGAGCACCTAGAAAACGAACAACACACAGGATATTAGAATGGACAACTCACCCAAAAATCAATCGCAAAACTATCACAAGTTCATTTGTCAGGAGAAACATGTCATACTATTTTAAAAAAAGGACTTAAAGTTGTTTCCATACAAAAATCCAAGCAGTAGATTTTGTTACGAGAACACAGTATTGTTTATGGTTTTAAATAACATAAATAATAATGACATTCTCGACAAATGCTTCTTTTTTATTGAGGCTTGGTTCCATCTTTCAGGATATTTAAACAAGCAAAATATAAGAATTTGATCTCCAGAAAACCCTCATGAATTTGTGGAATCTACGCTAAAAAGAAAATAGGCGTTTGACTAGCAGTTTCAAGAAGATAAGTTATTAGGCTGATATTTTTTGATCAAACCATAACTGCTGAAAGATATCTAAATGAAGTATTAGAGGCGTTTATTAATAAACTTCATGATGATGAACTTACGGAAGGATATTTCCAGCAAAGCAGCGCACCAGAGCACAAACCTCGAGAAACAATAGCTCTTTTGCAAGAATTTGTCGATACAAAAATCATTAATTGTCCTCCAAGATCTCCATTAGAACCATTAGAAAAAAGCATGACCGTCTCCAATGAGGAAAGTTTTTGAAGGCACGTTATAATTATTCTCTCTCTCAATCTAACAAGGAGCGATTCAAATATCGCCCTATTAAACTGATTATTTTCTAAGTGATTTCATTGGCTCTTGAACAGTAATATTTGATCTCCAGTTATTTATTTACATATTGTCCAACAGATTCACAAATCCAAATAAAAGACAAAAATAGTAAATAAGTACAAACACAAATCATTGATCTATACCCTAACATACCCAAAAACAAAAAACGGAAAAAAGTATATTAAAAAGAAACAAATAGAAAACAAATTATAATACCACAATATAAACTTGCACATTTTTTTAACTGAGTAGCATCTAAGATATTTTAAAGGATAAATTCTTTTACAACTATGTAAAATAAAAATGTTGAATAAAATATCTCTTTGGTATTAAATATATAATCCAAAGAGTCAA
The DNA here is from genome assembly GCA_935421215.2 of Melolontha melolontha. Lineage (NCBI taxonomy): Eukaryota > Metazoa > Arthropoda > Insecta > Coleoptera > Scarabaeidae > Melolontha > Melolontha melolontha. The sequence goes on along the minus strand of OW285243.1, from coordinate 74,168,649 downwards.
AATTCAGATCACGATTATGTGAAATGATATTAAAATTACGAGTAATAACTATCAAGGTGAAATTAAAAACTATAACCGATGAGATCGATGGTAGTCGATTTAAACTTTCAAGACCACTCATTATCATGAATCGATGTATGATCACATTTAAATTGTTCGGCACACTTTTTTATTGTTGGGAACCAAGGAGCATCAGTACCAATATTCATTTTTTTTTAATTTAAACAACGTCGTTTAGGTACTTTAAATTCCGAAAAAACATTGTTAAATGTATATTAACTTGACAAATTATTTTGTAACATATTGTAGCTTCAGGGAATAAATTCTATATGATACTCTACCGCCATCTATTTGTCAGCTCGAGAACATTTCACACAATAGAAGTCAAAGAAACAAAGAAATATCGTGATTCCAGTACTCGCTAAGTATCGATGTATCGGGTAGTGATGTATCGGGTAGTGATGTATCGGATAGCCATGTATCGGGTAGCCATGTAGATAATGTTCTTAAAATAAGCTAACGAAGAAAACGTATTTGCAAATATATTTATTAGATTAATGCTTCAACCTTACACAAATATAATATAGAATACGTACATTATTAATTTACAGAAATGAGGATATTCAAATTTAACCATAGTATAAATCTCCCTTATCTAATTTCCAATATTGACATCTCAAAATGTAATTATATTCGCAACGTCGTCTTTGGCTATTCCCTCGTACAAATGCAATGAAAATAGGTCGTGAAGATAGCGGGTACGTCACCGAACCATTATAAGTAAATATACTTACAGCAGACCGGTAGATGGTGCTGTTGTAAATATTTATCACCCGACGGACGCCAATGTTGGACGTCACAGACCCGTCGGTGCTAAAACTCAATTTCGATCCGTCAAAACACGAAAGATCTGCACGGTTGGTCGAAGACAGGAATATTTTATTCGAAAGGAACGTTATGAGTTTGATGCGAGGCAGAAAAAGAACGGAAACCGTTTCCTCTTTTCTTTTCCTTTCCTGCTGGGTTACTGTTTGAATTTAAATTGGCCTTTTGCTGTGTCTTTGTGTGTGTGTCGTTCTACCTACAGAAGATCGAGCGCGGAAACATGACTTCCTTCCGTATATTGAAGACCTCGAAGCAACTATACAAACTAAATTAGTGGGTCTAAATTCGAGGGACATTTAAATTCGGCTTGAATTTTGTTCTGAAAATGTATTTAATCGAGCTTTTCATAAATAACTCTCTTTCCAAATGTATGCATTGCTGTTTGGTACCTTCATAATACCATAAGATGGAGTTAATTTTGTTAACTAGACGCTAGTCGGTTATGATGTGGTTGTTGGTTTGGTTCAAATATATTCATCCTAGGGTACCCTAACTAGCTGCAGCTCCCTAACAATGAAATAAAAATTAACAATTGAGTTACTATTAATGTCGAAGGACCAGGACATATAAAAAGCTGAAAGGAACACGGTAATATAAGAAAAATAAAGAGGTTGCCCTTAAAGTTTATTTAGTATAGTTAAATAAGAAAAAATGAAAACTTTGAAATGGAATGGAAATTAGAAAACGAAAAATATATATTTATGTATCAAATAAAGGAAAATAATAATATAAGGAATATAAGGAGTGATTAAATAATATAAGTATCGAACGATACGGTATACTTTTATAATTTACCTGAACAGAGTTAGGTACCGCGACAGTGATACGCGGAAAACGCTGGCCGCGATACACTGCGTGTAATCGGACAAGTAATTGTTCGACGGAATGTATCTGCTCACTGTTGCTCACACACTATCTTAATTCCAAAATGATCGTGTCCTAAAGGAGCTATTGTGGCGAAGAGTTATTACTATTGTTAATTAGCAATTTACTAATAGCAGTACAGAAAAAGCACACCAAAGTTAATATATAACTAAGCCTGAAATAGTGGAAAAGATTGACGAGATTAAAAACAATATATTTGAAAGATTATTTGCAAAATAGACTTTAAAACGATATGTCGCAAGACCTGCTTTATGTATAATGACATGTAATTCTTGGCATACGGCAGGTGTACGTTAGACAGCCAGTATCGCTTAGTGTTAAGCAAATCAAAGTATAAGATGTAATCCCAATTAAGACATGAATTACATTAATATGATAATATCTAGAAGAATGTTCTAGACAACGTAACTAATCAGTAAGAACGGGTCTTCTTATTCAACATCTTTAGGTTTGACACTAATAAGTCCAGGCACTTGCGCAAAATGCCCTTTGTATCACTCCCATTAGATCTTCTAATTCCACTCTGTTAGTTTTGTGTCCTCCATAAAAGCCAGCTAGACGACTAGCTGTTGGAAAATGCTAAGGCATGAATTATTATTATTAAACTTGAATGTATCTTTGAATAATTTAATTTAATCCGTGACAACTGCGGATATATAAATATGACATTAATATACTGTCATTTATATTTTTAATTTCTTTGAAAAAGGCATTATCTGCCAACATGTAAGATTATTTTAAATATATACATATCAAAGTAAAACAGACCTTATATCGCCGACTAATTTAATCTACTATATATATATATATATATATATATATATATATATATATATATATATATATATATATATATATATATATATAGATTAAATAAATACAATTGAAACTGATATCAATTATTGTAGTTAATTAAAATTAGATATTTACATATATTATTTTTGTGTTTTGGATTATTATGAATTGTTGTATGTAATTACTGTTGTATTGAACTTTAAGTTCATTATAATGTTCTTGGATATACAATTCTTGTGGCGATTCCATTTGGCATATATATAAAAAAAAAAATTCTTTTGTTTTCGTACATGGGGCATGCAACATATTGTCCATGTGAACTTTAACGTCAGTAGTACTCTCTCGTAGCACCATCTATTTAAATAATAGAATTGCTACTATAGATATTATATTACTACTTCTTTCTACTGGTCAGATTGAAGATTTCAATAGCTTTAAACCTCCACCGGATAAAGTGGATCATCTTGCAAAAAAAAGGAGTGTAAATCGGTCCAGTAGTATTCTAGTCTATAATGGACACACCCAACATTGCCTTATATACAGTACATTCGTAAAGTAGCGGATAAATTCAATAAAAATTAAAAGGGAAATTTTTCAATAAAACCCTAAAACCCTAAAAAAAAATATTTCTAATTTCTTAGGGTATTGGTGCTTTTAAATTTTCTAAATTCGCTGGTCGAGTCGGGTATACTTTACTTACAACAAGCTAAACTCAAATCTGAATCCTGGCGATAGTTGCATGATCCGTGATTTCTTTAAAAAGAATTTTTAATTTTTGCTAAGCCAGTGATGTTTTAGCATTCTAAATGGAAATCGGGCCCATATAACTTTTCCAATTAAGAAAAACGATAGAAGATAAAGAAGTAAAGAATTTTAGCAAATACAGACATTAGTATATTCCTTTTAAATTGAAAATTTGTAATATGTGCTATGTAACTGGACTTTATCGCTGAAGACCCAATTTTACACGTTTTATGTACACGAACCAAATGTGATTAACAACCAACTTATTACATGTGAAACATGGATGATGACCCTGAATCAAAAGAAGGGTCCATGCAGTGTCATGTAAAGATCTTCACATGACCCTCCCAGGAAATTTGAGACCACGCCTTTTGCGGGAAAAATAACAGCAATCAATTGGATTACATGCAGAATAGTAATATAGCAACATCGTTCAAGCTCGTTCACAACTTCAGAGACTTTATTAAGCGAAAGCGACTAGGAAAATGGACACAACGTGCCTTGCTGCTTCATAACAATGCAGCCATGCTTAACTGGCGACTTGTAAAACTTACTACTGTAGATTGTGACAAATTGAACACCTGCCTTATAATTCAAATTCGAGGCGACTATTGTTTACGAAACAAAAAAAAACGTATGGCAACAAAATTTAGAGGCGATGATATTAGGCTTTTGGAATTACTTTGTGAATAAATTAGAAGAATATATAATTAATGAAAACTGTGTAATACCTGTATTTGAAAGAAGAGGTACTGTAGAGAAAATTTTATCACTGCTGTCGCTTTTGTTTTTATGTCATGTCTGGGAATATAAAAACGGCCCCATGTATGAAGTATTAATGATTTGTTTAACATGGTAAAGACTATTTTTCCTACTAACAACCAAACAAATCACTGAACTGACACCATTTTCAATTTGGATAAAATTTTATTTCACGATTCCATATTTATGCTCATGTATATTGATGGGAAGCTCCACCCCTACTGCTAACATTCCGAACCTCTTTCGCCATTACATTTTATGTATGCCTCTCCTTTTGTTCGAATCTTCGTTCTTACATGACTACTTGTATTTGACTTTCCATATCTTCGAGGACTTCCTCGCTTTCTTTACTAACTGGTATATATTCAAATATTTTTAAGTAATTTTTCATTTTACATCTTTTTAACACGATTAAACTATTATATATGAGAGGGGGTACCTATATATTAAAGACAGATTATACACATATACATATGCATGACTAGACATGCATATGTATATATGTATAACATATGAGTAATATTATGGGTAATAGTAGGGTCTGGAGTGTCGTTGTGTTCAAGACTCAATTGAAGGTAGCAAACAAAAATGGCGAGTGCAATCACTGAATATTCCAAGTGTGAGATTAGCAAATTTTTGCAAGCCAAAGTAGTTAATCACAGCGAAATCTATTCCAGATTACAGGCGTACTGGACCCGAACGTTTTAAGTCGAAAAAAGTTAGCATTTGGTTCCAAAAATTTTAAAATGAACGAATGGAGATGAACGATAATCCGGAGAAGAAACTAGGCAGACTAAGAACCTCGCACACTCTCTCGCATGCTCTCCGATGAACAAGAAACCAATCGAATTGGTGCTATCGGGTGACCTGCTGACGAGAAGCACTGTCTTCAACATCTCACCCGACACCACCAAGAAGAAAATTCTTTCACTAACAGCATCATTGCCGAAGATGAAGCATGGGTTTATGAGTTCACACAAGACACGAAACAACAGTCCATGATATGGAAGTGTCCAGCTGTCCCAATTAGGAAACAATTCAAAACTCAGCCATCTGGCGAATAGCAAGGGCCTACTGCTGAGTGAATTACTCGAACTGGGCACAATCGTTTACAATGAGAAATACTGCGAAACTCTCCAAATATTGGATATAGCCATTAGGCGGCACGATTAAGCGCAGAAGTTCATCTTTTGCACGATGGCGCTAAGCCCCAAGCGTTAAATTAAACCAAAATATGGCTTGCATAGCGGAATTGGGAGGTCCTAAAACATTCTTCGTAGGCCAGGATTTAGCCTGTCGGATTTTCATTTATTCGGACCTTTAAAGCAATTTTTAGAGGAGAAGTATGAACAAGTGCGAAAAATGATCAACTTTTGCAAATGCAAGCTTTTTCAGAAATAGGAGAATACCAAGCACAGAACTCAGCAATCAGCTTGAAGCGGTTAGAAATATCAGAGTTTCTGCTTTAACTGTAAGGAGAGGTTTGAGAGAAGTAATATTGAATACTTGGACGCCTTCAGTTAGACCATTAATGACTGCAGCCCCCAGAATGCGTTTGAGATTCGCCAGAAATCATGTAGATTGGACAGTTGAAGATTGGAAGCAAGTTTTGTTTACGGACGAGCCTAAAATAAGTTTAAAATCACTAGATCGCGAAAGAGAATGGTGAAGAAGTGAACAAAAATACCATGACTGCACAATCTCTCAAAGGGAGCCCTATGGTGATCGATCGAATGTTTCTTTGTTGCTTTGACGCCTGCACATAGGGATTAACTCGTTAAAAGTCAATAAATGGTGAATACGACTACCTCGAGAACATTACTCAGGATATTATTCAATTTCATTTTCATGCAGAATAATGCGAGGCCCCACATCGCTAGACAAGTTTTGGATTACTTACAAGAGATCAATATTCAAGTCATGGACTGGCCACAACGAAGTCCAAATTTAAATCCAATAGAACGCGTATGGGGAGTATTCAATACGCGTTCTATCAATCAATAAGACGACATTTACCAGCTTAGATAATCTCCGGGAATTGGAGCAAGGCGAATAGAAGCAGTTATCAGACTAGGGGAGGTGTCACGCGTTATTAACTATTATTCTTTCGTTCCATTTTTTTTTAGGATTTTTTAAGATTTCCAATAATAACGTTTTATTTCTGAATTTGTAATTGAATGTAATTTATAATTTTTTCCATAAGATTGCATTAAAAAAAATTATAATTATCTCAACTATCTCTGATGCTAAAAATTAATTCCTCAATGAAACAATTTTGTAAAAATTATATCGAATATGAGTATAAATAAAGATATTTATTTCTTGACTTTTGTATATTATAGTAGATTTAATTATTCGGCGATCGGCTACCCTGTACAGGGTAGTATAAAGTCCCGGAGCGGTCACATAACTTTGTTTTTCCAGAAGTATTTTTTTAAATTTATTATTGATAAAGAGCTAAAAGTTTCAAATTTACTCATGACATTCATATTTATTTTCATTCCCGGTTTGACCGGAAATGCTTCCTACTATATTTTTTTAATGGAATACCCTGTATAATGTTGCAATTTTGGAAAGAGAATTAAAAACTACATTCGGAAATGTAAAAAAATTCTTTATTATAAAGAAGCTACCAGAAAAATTTAAAAAAAGGTTAATGCAAAATCAAGTTATGTTTGAAAGCAAACATTTTACTGAAATCTGTGATTGTTGTAAATATTTATTAGTATCAGTTGTAATAACTAATTCTAAATATTTAAAATAGCATTAAAACTAACAGAATCTGAAGAAATTGAAATTTTGCTAATGCGTGGATATGGTGATCGTCAACGTGCATATGATGTGTTTTATATCTCGATCGCCAAATCAGTAAAAGTACAGTGTGCTGAACAATTCAGTAGTACGAAGCATTTCGTCAAATAAAATATTTGCCAAGAACTGGACGTCCAAGAACAGCAACTGATGAAGACACCAGCTTGAATGTTTTACTTTCAACACAAGAAAATAGTCATGTGTCGACAACAGAAATTAGGACACATTTCTCAAAAATCTACCCAAAAAATTCTCCAGCCTGCGAAACTGAAACCGACGAAGCAACGTTTTGTCTCAATGGTACGGTCAACAGCACAACTGTCGTTACTGGTTAACAGAAAATCCTCACTGAATAGAAGAAGTCCATATGCAGGACCCACAAAAAGTGAATGTGTGGGCTGGTATACTGGGAAATCATAAGAGAAGCTTTAAATGGTAATAGATATTTAAATTTATTGCGGAACGATATCGTACCAGCAATTAAAGCGCTATTTCCAAATCGAAATAGACTTAATCTACCAAACGAATCTATTTGGTTCCAACAGGATGGAGCTCCGACACATTTTGCGCGTGATGTTCGTGACTATCTGGACGAGGTATTTCCTGCACGCTGGATTAGACACAGAGGAGCAATTGAATGACCTGCTCATTCCCCAGACTTATCGCCTATTGGTTTCTTCTTGTGGGGTCACTTGAAATGTCAAGCGTGTAGACCAAATGATCTCGAAAAATTACAGGGACGAATAACTCAAGAAATCAACAGTATCAGACCACACGTTTTACATAATTCACTAAGACATTTTGTTGATAGATTATATCACTGCCAATAGGTTAACGGAGTACAATTTCAACATCTATTGTAGTCTTTAAATCTATTTATTAATACTTTTTATTTCACGTTATCTATTTTTTTTTAATTTTCTGTTAGTTTCTTTAGGATAAAGAAAAAAAATTTACATTTCTGAATGTAGTTTTTAATTCTCTTTCCGAAACTGCAACAACGTACAGGGTGTTCCATTTAAAAAATATAGTAGGAAGCATTTCCGGTCAAACCGGGAATAGAAAATAAATATGAATGTCATGAGTAAATTCCAAATTTTTAACTATATATCATTAATAAATGACAAAAAAAATACTTCTGGGAAAACAAAGTTATGTGACCATTCCGGGACTTTATACTAAGCCTGTATATACATACATATATATTGATAAATTGCTGATGCTGTGAGAAATAATAATTGACTATTATTGAGTAATATTAAGTACTTAGAATGTACTTTGAGTTGGGCGCCTTATTTTTAAAACTGGTAAAGTTATAAAAGGTATATAACCCCTTACCACAATTATTAATCGTATCTTAAATACGTATTTCGACAACTAAGTTGTCATCATCAGTAGGTAAAACCACTAATTAAAAAGTCGCACACGGGACACAGTAATACGTCTATACGTGGACGCGGTGAATAATAGTTGGTGCCTGAGCGGTTTTTCTACCTTTACTGTGTCCCGTGTGCGACTTTTTAATTAGTGGTTTTACCTACTGATGATGACAACTTAGTTGTCGAAATACGTATTTAGGATACGATTAATAATTGTGGTAAGGGGTTATATACCTTTTTTAAGTTTTTTACTTAACCACAGTCTCCAAAGAAAGAATTTTGGTAAAGTTATATTATCACCCACTTCCACGTAGTATCTCAGGTTATGACTAGAGGTCGGTAGAACATGAATAATATTTTATATAAATTTGACTCTTGCTCGGATCATAGTCGATCGGTTTACCCCTATACGAATTATGGAAAATTGCTTAATAATATTACAAAGTTATCTCTAGCTACGCAATGATAAATAAAAGAGGTTTTTTAAAAATAATAAGTAAAATATATTTATTGAATGCAAGTTATCTGTATACACTAAATAAACAACGTGACTAACGGCAAAACTAGGAATTAATATAATGTGCACGTGTGAAATTATGGTTATGTATCAATTGCAATGCTACAGCGAAATATATGATAATATAAATAAATAAACAAACAGATTGATGGTAAGTACTACAATTCTTAATAAATAGATTCTTTTCACAATTTTGAGCAAGATAGAAATATGTTTTAAAGTAAAATCAAGGAGTAATGAATTTAATAAAATTTTGTTGAATAGTTCTTAATAAGACTTTTTCAAAAAATATTGATTTAAATAAACCTGTGTCTTGCAGGGAGCGTGCAGATATGAAGGATGGTATCAGCTATTCAGGATTTTCGGTTGTACGGGACCAAGTAAAAGGTGTTCTCGGCTGCTACGATGCAGGTATGAACGCTTATTCGAAGGTGTAGGAATCGATCGTAGCTCGATGGCCAAAAGATGCTTAGGACGCTTACTTGCCGGTCTCAGGTATTATTGTCGCCAAAAGTATTTCTAAAGTTGCGCCAATGTTAATTACTTCTTTTCTAAGTAGTTTTATTATTTTATCACTCGTATTTTAGGATTTATTAAATTTTAAAAGCGGAGTATCACTTTTTATGGCAACAGTTATAAAATTTTCTACTGACGCTAGCTATCAATTATTTCTTTCCAAAGCCTTGTAAGAAATTAAGAAAATTACCTTGATTTTTACTTTTATTACTATTAATAATAATTTAAATGTATATTAAATGTTAATTCGAACAGGAACACAAAATTAAAATATTAATTTACAAATAGTAATAACTGGCTTTTCAATGTTAGGTTATGTGTAATATTTAGTACAAAAATAACCTGTTCGCGGGTTTTTGTGATAATTCAAAAAGTGGCTGTGTTCAATTAGTATCGATATAAAATTTGAATGTAGATAAATTAGCTATCTTTTTAATTTCGCGTAAATGACTTTAATTATGAAAATGAAAATGAAAAATATGTAAAGTAAATTTTGAAATAAATATAAATTAATCTGAAATATACAAAGTTATCGTAATATTAATTTATTAACACTTCGATACAAATTTTACAAATTATGTCCGCCAAATGTAGCCATTCTATTGAGTGTAATTCCTGTATTAATTTCTGCTTTTTCATTTGCATATAGCTGGAATAACTGTGCTATTTGCCTCATAATAATATATATATATTAATGATCTCTCCACCCAGTTCGATAGCAGATACTTACATTAATATCAGTATTTTAACAGTTATATCTCGGGTCTTTTATTTAGGGTTTAAGGAAAAACTATTAAGGCAACAAGTAATTAATTAAAAAAATACATACATTAAAAAAATAACATTCAGGTTACTACGGGTACAAATTTATAAATGCTCAACCTCAAAACAAAACTTCGCCCAATTTATCCGTTAATATTTTATTTTTTATTTTAACTCCAAACCTTGACATCGGTAACACACACAATATCCATCCCACAAGCATGCACCTTCAAACCACTGCATATATTTGATATTGTTTCTTTTCTATTTTCACTTTTTCAACACATTAACGGAGTTCATTCCAACCGCTCGCAAACAATACTAATTTCTTTTAAACGTTGTCCAGTATTTCCACATCGACTAGTTGTTATTAATTGATTAATGGACTTAATTATTGTTTATATCGACTAATTTTTATCATATATCTTCAAATTTATCCCACCGTATCCTGATTTTGGTAATTTATTATTCTTTGTTAATTTGTTTCGGCATTTTTTTTTCAAACAAGTTTCTGTTGCGTGTTTGCAAAGTTGGTTTCGCTCATTACAATTCAACCAGTATATCGCCTACTTAAAAACTCGTATTTTCTTCGCAACACCTTGTATATCACAAGACTTTTCATTAAAAATTTAGCTAAATACGCACTTACAAAAATTATTAAAGCAGTCTCAAAAATACGTAATCTCAACATCAAATAGTATTCTAAATTAAGATCATATTTAAATTTTCAATAAATTAAAATATCTTTCGCAGTAATTCAGATGTACTAAACAATAAGATTACAATGATGTATGAAATCTGTTTCTATAACGAAGCATATACTCAACGCGCACTCCATCAAATTAAAAGCAATTACAGAGATTTTAATATAAAAGCAGATTTTGTACAATGTCAACAAAAACTACTCTTTATACTACAGGAAGGAATCTAAATACACAAGCGAATATAATTAACAGTGTGTTAAGGAATTTCACAATAAACTGCCTCGGAGATTTTGTAATATCAATATTAATTCTCTAGCAATTATTTAGAGAGTTGATGTAATTTGATGTTTATTTTCAAACAAGTCTTTGTTAGAAATCATAAAACAGAAAATAACGTACGCTTAATGAAGATACTCTTTTGTATAGTATAGCTACAGATTTAGCTAAAATTATTTAGCGATATCTTAATTGCAGTAATTTTAAGTACATATAACAAAGTAATTTGAAACATACTTGAGTAGGTAGAATTTCACCAAATTTTGTATGATACAAAAACATTTTTAATAATATTTTATATTAATAAAAAGGTCTTAATGGTTTAAAATGTTTATAACAAAGTAATTTGAAACATACTTGAGTAAGTAGAACCTCACCTCACAAACATTAAAAATGTTTTTGTGTTATACAAAATACTATACGTAACGAGCAACAATAAAAATCCACTAAAACTGGCTTTGTGAAAATGTTGCGCAAACCAACGACCATCCTCGGACCTACCTTGCGTGGGTGAGATGATTAAATTGACAAAACAGCCAGCCAATGTCAACGGCGTAAAACTCAGTGACGATGGTCGTGCGATTCTTGTTAAAACGTTGCTGAACTGACTCTAAAATGAAAAACATCGCCATCGCGATTTAATTTGCTTGTCGTAGATGTTATACGTCAAGTGGGGAACGTCCTTGTGCTAACGAACCCAATACGGAGGAACTAATGTAATTACAGAAAAATAGAAGATGAAAACAAGTAAAACAAAACGTTCCACATTCAATAAAAATGAACCAAGTTTATTATAAACTTTTTCGTCGAAAATAAAATTTACAAGATAATAAAGAAAAAAAAGGAGGTGTTTCAACAATATCTTAAAGGAGTGAAGCCCTATATATAATTAAATTAAATTATATAATAATTTAAATATAGATGTGTTAATCATCAACATAATTTAATTATAAATTTAAAATGCAAAATCCAGAGTCCGAAACTCTTGTACGACACGGTGTAAGACCAGACTGTATATATTAGATTACAAAAAAGTAAGAAAAGAATACAGGCAAATGATATACATATACGCAATGCCTTGAGCACGCGTTCACAAACGCATTTAAACTTTATGTTCGTATTCTTAGGGCTACGTATTCTATGATGCTATTTAAATTTAGTTAAAATAAATGAAATAAACTCTTATTCACAAAATGCTTAATTAAATTGAATCAACGCAAATATTAAATGGTCTAAATTAATTACAATACGGTATAAACAATATTGAAATGTTAAATTATTAAAGAAATTCTTCTGTGCCAAGACAAGAGAAACGAAAAATAAATGAATGTGATAGATATTACTATAACCTTCAAACCAAGAAATTAATAAATGTATAAGACAAAGAAAGTATAATTTAATTAGAGCTATCTTAATATAACATACAAACAAAGAGGTTACTGAATGTCTATACAAAAGAAAGAATAAATTAATGATTCCTAATATTTCATAATATATTCATATAATATTTCATCTTACAGCCCAATGCAAGTTTTTGGATGATATCCGAACAGATGAAACGGCGTAATTAGCGATAAATCTACCTTACAGCTTGCTGATTTTGCACGAGGATCACCTGCTGACGTCGTTTCCGTTTCACACGTGGTCTTCGAAGAAATTTCCGGAACGCGTGGCTGATTCACTGCTTCACTAAATTCTCCAATTTCGCTGTTTTTTTAACTCCAACGGAAAATTTCATCAGACAATTATAAAATGTTATAAAACCATTAACAAAAACCCAACGGATCAGAAATGGATCAAGCGTAGGAACAGCAGCAACAAGAACGGTAAGTTTCACTTAACAATTCATGTGTCCTTTTAACCTTTCAAGAACCTGAAGAAATAGTTACCTTTACACCTATACCAATTTTCGATCATCTATCAAATTCACTCGCCTGCTTTACTGGCTCAATATTCTTTCAGGAAACAATTAACAACATTATTCTTAGAGTCGTTCATAAATCAGTTGGATTACATGGACTTAACTAATGGGTATTTTGAACGGGATTCTGCCACACCACACACTACAACTATCGATAATATAAACAATTAATTTTGCCCAGACCGTTTTAGGTCTACGTGTTTTGGATGTTTCAGATTGATATATACAAAATTCAAGCTTCTAAAACTACGCCCCCCCCCCCCCCCCCCAATTAGTTTAAAAGGCAAATTAATTCCTTTTAGGTTCTTCAATTATTACAAAAGTTTTTTCTCAAAACACGGGAGTTAGTAAGGATTTTAACAATAGTCTTAATTGTATTATTTGTAATATACGAGGTTCGTAAAATTAGTTTGCATAAGTTTCACTTCTAATTTCAGTTAGTATTGATTTACCAATAATTCTAATAATATGTCATCCATATTTCTATAAAATATTCTAACCCAAGAAAATAAATATAAAGGAACCAGGGAAGCCAATTGCTCAGGGTTGTTAAATTAAATATTTGTTTCAATCATATATAGTCACTCGTTATATCATTTAATATTTTATAAATTTTAACTTAAAAAAACTTCTCTAATTCTATGATGTGCTATAAGAATAATATTATGTAATAGTTATAGTATAATCATATTTCATCAATGACTCAATAGGTAGCAGATGCAAAATATACTTTTCAATAATACAAAAAAGTTACAATACAAGGATATCTAACTTAGTTGAATCCATTTACGTTTTAAATGTGTTTTTCAATGTATTTTTTTAATCTGCAATTGATTACTACCGCATTAAAAATGATGAGGGTTTTACAGATTTGATTGGAATAACCTAATCCCCATTTTCAAAAAACTGCTTTCGCGGCTGATTTTGGAGGTATTAATTGAAATCGCTACAAAAGGGATTAAATCCATAAATACCGAAAAACATGGAAAAATACTTTTAAAAATAATTCATTATATATCGAGATGTACAAATACCAGTATGTATATATGTATATATATATATTCAAAATAATCGATGGAAGACAATACGGTAATCTATTTTAATGAAAATGAATTTTGTTTTTAATTCTCATATAAAATGCATAAGCCTCCACTGCTATTATTATTGCAAGTGCCATTTTATACTGCATCGTGCAAACAAAACAATGGGCCTTGTAAATGCTAATTTTTCATGAATCAAATATCAAAATATTTTCCTAATGAAGATTTTATTGGAATTATTGTAAATGGATTGCACTTTTTATTTAGTTTAAAATGAAATTGTGAAATTTAGGCTTTAAATTATCATAACTTTTTAGAATATTTTTTTAGATTAATTGTTAGTGAAACTCAAACGAAAACTTATGTACCTTTTATACATGATTTTAGCTTGTCTTCTTTGTTAATTGTTTTATTAATAAAATGCTATTCTAGTTTTAAATTTCTTCGGGTCTTTCGGTCAAATTATTCATAAAAAGAGTTAATGAAATAATTGTTATGCTTTATAACGTTTCATAGTTAGTATATTGACTATATTTTCAAGAGCTACGAAATAAATTACTTTTCTTAATTTAAAGAAACTGTTATAGTTATAAAATAAACTCATTAATAATCTTAATAATAATAATAGTGGATGGGGTATTTCATACTCGCGTACCAGAAGAGACCCATCGACGCCCCAATAACAGACATTAAATGTACAGCCTGTAAATAACATGAGGAACCACTATGCACCTATTAGCAACGTTGCTTAAATACGCGCCGAATTTTTACATACATAGACATAACGCTGCCTTGAAAGTGTTCTATTCTCATTTTTCGATACTTTCATAAAATAGACGAGGAGCTAATTGCGTCGTATGTGCACAAGCAAATAGAGTCCATAGTCTACTGCCAATTGTCCAAGTGAGTCAAACATCCCGGCTAAAGAAGAGGAAAAAATAATGAAATATATTAATTCGCTTTATTAACTGCGCTTAAAGTAGGAGGGTTAGAAAATCATCTTTATTTCAATAATAATTGGAGTATTGGGAGGAATAAGAGACATGTCTCAGCACCTAAAAAAAAATCGAAACCATCGAAAAAAATCACCTGAACACGTTGATTAGACAGTTTCAGAAATATGTGAGTTTTGGATCGCTTCGCATTCTACGAGCTGACGAAGTTAGTCACCCAGCACCTATGGACTAGAAGTTTCAGCAGCTTATCCTCTTCGGAAGAAGCAGCTGAAATTATTTTTTTTTAATTTTGATTCATTAATGTAAATAAAAAAATAGTAAAATAGGAAAACTAGTATAGAAACCTCGTTTCATAAAGCCTGTTGTTGCACTCGTTCTTTAAAAAACTCGTGCGAACGAGGAAAATGTAGATAAATGGGTAAGTGTATCATAACCTGAAAATGCGGCCTCTACCAAGATCTACTACGAGAGAGCCTTTTGGAGAGCATGTAGGCGCTGCTCTCCAAAAGGCAGGCGCTCGTGGTCAGTGTATCACATATAGTGTGTCGATGAATTATTAATCGACACCTACCGAAATAATAGTTTCATAATTTCATAGTTATTAATAGTTTAATTTTTTCGTCTTTTTAGTTAATGTTTCATAATTATATAGTAAATCATTACATATTGTTTTATATTTCTGAATTTTCTCAATTTTTTGTAAAATTTCCAATTTCTCGTACGCGCTTACTTGAATTAAGTATTATAAGGTTACTAAAACGTAGCCTCCAGGCTGCTAGGGTCACTGTACCTTTTATGGTATATAGATTGACTGGAGTAACGGTGGAAATTGCGAAGCATATTACACACACTAGCGTACGTATATTTACACGTACATGTGACTCTAATGACCGTAGGCGTAGTTTAGTTACAATAGTGGGGATACATTCGTCAGTTTCGGTTCGTATTTAATAAGAAAATTATTATTAATGAAAATTAAATAAAATTCTTATAAAAAACGAAACAAAATTCTAAATGTTCTTCTTCTGGGACGATATGGCGTCTTTTACTATGCCATGAATTAACGCAACCTTCTGTACGAAATGTATTTACAATCTTATGGATAGCTGACACAGAGGGAGGCGGACGGTTTTCGTATGCTGCTACAAATAAATTTTACACGTCTTTATATGAAGTATCCCTCGCATACCATAATACAATTTGTATTTTTTCTTCGACAGTGAAAGGCTTTTTAGTTTTTCGTGAGAGTTTGCTCAGACACAACATCGCACGCATCGAGATGCGAACAACAAATGTCATCCCCGCTTTCCACATACCCCACTACAAGAGTGAAAGCCATCCCTACCAGTATCCTTGAAAATTGTTATACATATACGTATATGTGTATGTGTGTGAATTGAATTTTTAGATTCAAAAGTATCCACATACAATTCACTCGGAGAGAACTTTTCGACATAGTCAGGGAGCACATGCGTCTTGACTGCGGAGGACAATATAAAATCGCAGGAAAAAATTGTCCACAGCCAACAACGTTCCTAGCTTCATAAATGATCCAGCTGAATAAAAAAATACACGAACTGTCGAAAATTAAAATCAGATGGACGGAGTCACACTGTCTAATTGATCGGTTTCTTGAATTATCATTTTACGATGTGAAAATATTTACATTTGCAGTATTATCTCAGCTATTTTGGTGCAACTTTTTCTTCGAACATCTACTTTTAGAATCCTTATCAGTGATAGAAAAAAACATCATTGAGTCAGTAGTTGAAGTAATTAAATATTTGTACTTAAGTGATCCACAATTTTCAGACCGAATTTTTTTTATCAAATCTAACATCGATTTTGTAATCAGCGACCTCGAAAATTCCAGACTACAACATTTCATGAATTTTCATGGAGATCTTCATGTTTTGACTAGCTTCTTCGAATTTCGCCCCACTCTCCGACGGCCTATTATTACCCCAGACAATTTTACCGTCCAGGTATTCAGTTCTGTCAGTCGAACTGGGACCGAAAAGAAAGCCATCCGTATTATTGGCTAGGCCAGGGCTTGAACCTGCCTCATGATATTCATAGTCTACTGACCTACCACTAGACCTCCACGGTCCTCAATTAAATTTAATAAGAAGGTTATATGCAAATAGTGAGTCGATTCTATTGAATTTTCGGTTTAAACATTATTAATAAATTAATTATGATAACGTTCATTTAATCAATTAACACATTACTAATTACTAATTCAAAATCAGCTATACCAAAAACAAATTTACTGACGTTCTGAACCTCAATAGCAGTAACTACTTTAGAAAAACATTCAAAATGCCCTTCATTTGCTTGTAGGCACTTATCTGCGCATACAGCAATAGCATTCTCAACAGAAAAATGACAGATGTGATTAAAAAAAAATTTCTTTTTAAATAATCCTTTTGATTATATCAGAATGCCATAAGCATGCATAGTTGCCACGTTTGTTTTTTAATACTCACTTATTTTAACTCTATTTCTCAGATAAAGTTCTAAGCTGAACAATAATAGTTTTAGACATTTCTTTTATATTGATAAAATGAAAACTTCATGCTGCACATTTTCTTTCAAATTTTTCTATAATTCCTAGTTATAGTTTCCAGGTCTAACTAGCTCGTAGAATAAAAGTAAATAGCGTAGAGTAATTTTTCTCACAGATTTCTGTTTGTGTTTCATGAAAGAACAAGATTACACAAAACTTTTAATAGTAATTGCAGGACAACCTTTACATATTACTAAATAAATATAGAAAAATCGCTAAAGTATAGAAGTTATTTTAGAATCTCATCGATTATGTACATGACACCTTAACCACAATATAAATTAATAATACTCTAAATACGTACTTCGGCAACTAAGTTACCATATTCAGTATAACATCTGAAAAATAGTGTTAAGGTAGCGTCTTTGGCCAAGGTACAACATTTGAAGGTATGCTCTTCACCAAATCGCAATGGGATAACACTAAATTCTTAACATTAAACAAACTCTTTTATACTACTTAAACCTAGCATAAAAATTAAGACCCGTGAAGCGTAAAGAACATAAAGCGTAATAATAATTATTGCAGTCACAATAAAACATAAAGACTGGACTGGGAAATTGGTCCATTGTCGTCAGAATTCATTGAATTACTCTTATTTCTATGTGTATAATACTTTAGTATACGCCGTTCACGATTTGAAGACGTGCACGTCATCAACAAAATTTGCGGAATCGCCAACATAAAAACAACAAACGACGTATAATATTTATATCAACATCACTGCGAGTGCATATTTGTGTTGGTGCGAATGTTCAGTGTTGACACATCCACATATTTTGCATCTGTTTGTTTACTCTTTGTTTGCAATGCCAAAAACGTTCTACAAACAATGTAAGCGATTTTTTGCATCCGCAATTGCAAACTGTGAAGCAGAACGCGATAATGGGCCGTTGCTGCCTTTATCAGCTGTGAGAGAGGTAAAATCGCATTTGTATTGTTATAATTTCATATTATATATTGCAATTATAACCTAAATACTGCAAGTATGACATAAGCGTTTACTACCCTAACCTAAAACGCAAACGAATTGGTTTTGCCAATGGATTTTGCAAATGATTTCGCAACATTGTTTTAACATCATTGATGACGCGCACGTCTTCGAATCGAAAACGGCGTATAGCTGTCTAATTCTCTATAATTATTTATTGTTTAAATCAATCTAAAATTTTATGCAGACATAGAATGGCCTGTGTCCCAAATTTGTTGGGCAACGCTATATTTTTCAGGTCTAAAATGGGAAATATGTTCATTGTAGCGAGTTGAAATTGAACGTTTAGTTTGTCCGCTATATTTTTGATTACAGTCGTTATAATTTATTTCATAAATGCCAGACTATTGTCCTACTTTAATTTTATCACGAGTGCTACCTAAAAGTAATTTTAATAAGTTGAAAATGATTTGAAAGCTATTTGAAGCGAATGGTTATTGTAGATAGTGTTCAAATTTCTACGCTCTAAGTTATATGGTAAACAAATTCATAGCCTTGATCTTTTTGAAGTAGTAAACTCGTAATAACATGAATTACTTTTTTAAGCATATTTAAACCATTATATACTGCGATGTTTTTAGTTAAACTGTGTTCTTTTCAATATCTGTCTTTTGTAAGCGGAAAACTTAACAACCGATGGATAAGAAAATTAAAGGACGCCATCTGTTATTGAAAACTAATGTGACTTTAATTGTTGGACATTTCGAATTTAATTGATTTAAAAAGGTGTGTAAATTACATAACTTTGTATTAAAGACTACGAAAATATCGTTGACATACCTAATCTATTCTTTACGGAAATACTTAGCATTTATTTTAAATTCCATGTCAAAGTAACTCATGAACAAATTCGCCATAAATAGACAAAAGCAGTTGCCCATTGTTGTGTCATGCTACTGTTCATAGAAATTTCCTTCAAATTGAAAGCACTTCTGAGACGTGTATAAAGTTAATGTATAGAATTCACGGTTGGCTCTTGGTGAAACATGATTAATAATTTACTAAATAAAACACTTGGTATATTTGTTTCACAAAATGTATTTAAAATATATCTGACATATGTTTCGACTTATACAGTCATTCTCAAAGAGTCATGTAAACTAAGTGAATAGAATACTCCTGCCAATATTTATGGCTTATTTTTTGAAAGTTTTATTACAGCATCGATTGTGGGGGTATTTGAAAAATCCAATTGCGTGTTTGTGACCTGTCTGTTGAGATTTATGGCTTTTTTTATCTCTAAAATTTCTAAGAAGTCAAGCCTTTTACCCTTATTACAAGAGTGTAAAAGTTTGAAATTATTAGCATTAAACAGATGGGAATTTTGAATACAGTGTTCCGCGAATCCCGTGGTCATATTGCCATGTAGAATAGAACTTCTGTGCTCTTTGATACGTTCTTTTATAGAGCCTCCTGATTGGCCAATGTATACCGCGTCACAATCACTGCAAGTTAATTCATACACCCCTGACTTATCACGCAATTCTGTTTTTCGTTTATTGTTAACTAGAATATTTCCTAAATTGCATTTATTTACTAGGATGACATTTAAACCTAATTTATTTAGTTTATTAGAAACTTTATTGCTAACCCCAGGTATATAGTTTAGGGTATGAAACACTTTGTTAGTTTTTATGTATGTATGTCCGGAGTAAAACTAAGAAACGTGTTTCTGCCATTTACGTGTCTTAAGCAGAAGTAAATGCTGAAAATACGAGGTGTATTGTCCATGTGTACAGTTACAGATATGTATATTACATGTCTGTTTCATTTGTAACAAATGCGTAATACGTGCTTAACGTATTGATATACTTAAACCTTTTTTGTATTAATAGAATTAGTTTAAAAAATGTATTCTTTTTCTAATTTCATCTTAAAATAAAAATACAGTGAAAGCTCTTTCTAACGGACGCTCTCTTAAGCAGTAATCTCCCTTAACCGTGCGGTTGTTTTGCTGGTCCCAAACTTTTACGCACTTTTGCATACACAGTACGCTCTATTAACCGGCCTCAAAAATATCGTTTCTGAAGTATGTAACGCTCTATTAAGCGGACAGCTAAACTTTGACCGGACAGCTTCATGCGCAATGTGCGCAATCATTTACAAAATTTGAAACTAGGTAAATTAAAATACATAATAATTCGGGGTGTTAATAACTTTTCTCTTTTAAAGACAAAACATCATCCGCCCCATTCTTGCTACTTTAAATTACATCAGCGCACTTACAATAATCTTTGCATTTTAAAATTTCTCAAATACCATCGAAAAAGAAATTCCTCGAATTATTACATATTTGAGTTTGGGTGGATTCCCCGGCTAATGACAATCTGTTCGTTAGAAACACTGTCAATAAATTCAAAATTAGCAAAACACAAGCTGCAGAAGTCTTAAAAAATAAAGATCAGTTAAAATTAAAATGGTGCTCTTGTGGAAATTTAAACATAAAACGGAATTTCAGTGGATCTAATGTGTCGCAAATAGACAATGGAGTGGTTTGCACAAGCAATAAATAAAAGAATTCCAATATCAAGGCCAATTGTAAAAACAAGAGTCCTTGAAATAGCACAGCAATTAGGAATAAGTAATTTTAATGCTTCGGATGGCTGACTCCAAAAAATGGAAAAAACGAAACAACATCAGCTTCAAATGTGTTTCAGGTAAGAAATTACGCCTTCACTAGTTCTTAATTTCTATTACTGTTCTCATTTTTTAGGCGAAGAGGCTTCTGTTAATTTAGAAGATGTCTATCATTTTTGCAAAAAATACTTATCATGTGCTTGGATATAGACCAGAGGACATCTATAACACGAAACTGGTCTTTTTTACCGAGCTCTGCCGAAAAGATCTTGATTTTTAAAGCAGAAACTGTGTAGGTGAAAAATTAGCCAAAGAATGGTTAACAATTTTATATTATGCGCATATTGTGCGCATGGGCTGGCGAAAAGTTGCAGATGTTAGTAATTGGAAAAGCAGCCACATTCATGTTCTTAAGAACATCAAGATTTACCCACTATTTGGAAGTCAAATCCAATGTCCTGAATGATCCTCGATATAATGACGAAGTAGCTGCATCAATTTGACAGAAAAATGATACGAGACAAGTGAAAGATATTATTGTTTTTAGATAACACCACTTCGCGTTCCAGGGACATTATACTAGAAAATTTCAAGTTAATATTTCTCCTAACACAACCTCTGCCAACCACTTGATCAGGGCATAATTCAGAACTTCAAACTGCATTACTACAACTTTCTATTAAAAAAGTTTTGTCTCAACTTGAGAGCTCAAAAAGTGGCCCAGAACTCGAAAAATCAATGAATGTGTTTGAGACCTTATATTTTATGAAGAATTCTCGGAAAGAAGTTGATGCCACAACAATACAAAATTGACCCGGAAATCATTCCTCCTGCAGAAGACATACTACAAAATGAGTAAACAGGCTTGGTTACATTTATTGATTTTGACAATAGTATTTTCCAACATTTACTTCTGCCAAAGACACGTGTTTCTGTCTCAAATAGCCTTCATCAGTTTGGCTAGTGAAGTAAAGTTTGATGGATTGCCTCATTAATAGAATTACACCTATATACATATTTTTCCCTTCTGTACCGGCATAGCTAGACGAGAGAAAATTGTTAGTTTTGGCGTAGTCTCTTTTGTCCGTCAAATGTCACTAAATTATCTAGTGCCACCTGATAGGACAAAATTTCCTATACCTATGAAGAGATCGATCAATCTTTATTGACTAGCCAAACTGACGAAGTCTATTTGGGACAGAAACATGTGTCTTTGACAGAAGTAAATATTGGAAAATACGAGACGTATGGCCATGTGTACCGATACATATTGCCATGGATTTTTCCCC
This sequence comes from Melolontha melolontha, assembly GCA_935421215.2. Taxonomy (NCBI): domain Eukaryota; kingdom Metazoa; phylum Arthropoda; class Insecta; order Coleoptera; family Scarabaeidae; genus Melolontha; species Melolontha melolontha. The sequence continues at coordinate 74,146,270 of OW285243.1, read as the reverse complement.
GAAGAAAGAAATTAAAAGAAACTATATAAGACTATATATATTTATGTGCATTTATTCCAGAAAGATAATTATAAAGATTTGATATTTTATGTAAAAATTTATTATAATGTGTATTTTTGTCCACAACTGTAGATCGTTCGTCACGGTCGGAGGTTTGCAGTTCCCGCCACTTTGGAAGTTATAGTATTATGCATATTGTAGATGTTTTGACTTATGTTAGGTAGGGGTATCATGCTGTTTCCGGGATACTAATGCTTTTAGAGATTTACTTGCAGTTAAACAGATAGGTCGAAGTTTTTTTTTATTATTGAATAAACTTCTTTTATTCAGTAAGATTTTGAATAAATTCGGCTTGTATTTTGTGTTGAGATTTTTTTGTGTTTTCAAGTTAATTCTCGATTTATTGCGAGTCTCTTTTACTTGTAATTTTGATTAAAATGACCTATCTGAAAATCTCTCGTTTTTTGTGAAGTGGCTACATTAATTAATGTATTTATATTTCTCTTAATATATTTATGTCTTTAGAAATAATTCAATTATATTGATGAGCTCAGTAATTCAGTAATTTAAGATTTGTAAAATTGTTGTAATCATATGAATATTAAGAAAGTTATCAGATTTTTTTGAAGTGTAGTTTTTTATTAAATAAAATGTTTTAGAATAGAAGGTGGGAAAATCTATTTGCTTCATGTTATTTGTGCGCATGAATTAATTTTGGTTGCGTGCGAAAATAGATAGTTTTTTATTTGACGTTTGATTTAGGGGATAACGTAATTGTTGATATCTGATAGTTTTTTTATATATTTAATTAGAAGTTTGCTCGCGGTCAATTTTGTGTGAGGTTTTTAGCCTAGTGTAGCAGTCATTTTTTTACACAAGTTTTCCTCACGTGATAAATGTTTCAATATAACTTTATACTTTGTAAAGTTCAAATTTTCTTTTTTTTTTTCTTTTTTATGAAAGTAAATAATTTTGGGGGAAAAAGTTTGTTTCTATTCCTAATACTTGTTGTTTTATTTATATTCCACGTTCCAATAAGGATAAACTCTGACGATTGAAGAGTCTCTAAAAGGCGACCCGATTGAGATAGACCGGCAGGACTACTGTGCATTGTGAATTAAAGTTAAATAAGCTACCCACATCACAATTCACTGCAATATGTGTGTAACGCATGTCTGTGTCATTTGAAACAAATGCGTAATACGTTCTTGACGTATTGATGTACTCAAATTTCTTTGACAACAGTGTGTGCACCGAGACAGAGTGTATTGAATCCAATATCAGTAGGGCACTAATTGATGAAAGTAACAACTCAGAAGGGGAAGAAGAGGCAGACAATGTCACCGAAGGTATTCAAACCTTTCGCGAGGCAATAGGTGCATTAAAAAGCTTACAACAGTTTACAAGAAATAGCTACAAGACGTTTAAGCAACTCAAAAATATTGGATCGCTTTTCCAAGCCAGACTTCTAAAACATAACGTAGCCAATAAGTGCCAAAGAATTTTTTTTACAAAAAAATAAATGTTAAGTGCAATATGTTAGACATAAATATGAATTTACTTTTATTTTGCACCAATAAGAACCTCTGCTCTTAATTACGCATGTTACTTATTTCATTTATTTTACTTTTTATTAAGGACACTCTATTAAGTTTAGCGGAAATCTCCCTTAACCGGACAGAAATGCTGGTCCCGTCAGTGTCTGCTTATGGGAGATTTCACTGTATTTGTACAAAACGAACGGTTTTTTCATTCAGATTATTTAAACGTTTTAAATTTTTTGATTGATACATTGTAGTACACCTTTATTTTTACCTGTAAAAGTAAAACTCAACCCTAGGAAAAATCTAAGTAAAATTAATGAACAAAGATATCCAAATAAGAATTGAGATTTAAAAATGCATTTTGGGCGGCAGCAATACAAGAATCATAGTGTTGCAGTTCGGTTATTAGTGCAGTTTTATTTTTGCTAGTATCACGCTAACAAGCTATTAACCACGTATTTCAAATAAATTAATTCATTTAAAAATTCCAACTTCTCTTTTTAATATTAAAATAAAACAATATGTTATTCAACAATCCAAGTTGTGTAAGAAAATTAGCTCTATGAAATATGTTCCATTAACAAAAATTTCTGCTTCGTATTGAAATACTAATTCAAAACTTACTTACAATTGACAATTTTCATCTTCATAATCTCACCACAACATCACATAAGCATTATTATAAATTTTAAATACCACAAAAATAATTAACACGAAATTACACTTTAGATAAATATACCCACTTATTTAATAAATTTTATAGAGATATGTTAAGACACAAGTCAAACACGTACTAATACAAGTCTTTATTATAGATATTAGCCGCACAAAAACGACAACAAATCAAAAACTAAAAAAAAAAACACCTCAAACCCGTTCTGATCTTTTGAGGCGGACATGTATGCGTTAGTTTTTCAAATTACGAACTACGAAGGTAAACAAACGACGACGCATAGTCGCCTGGAGGACACGGTTTTACGCCAACTGGGGTATGTTCCCCGGAATATGTAGAGACTTCAATTTCGCGTGCTGCTCGCGTCTGCGTACATTTTGTAACCCCCCGAATGTTATGGGGTTGGAGCGACGGTGTCCTCTGATAAATTCTAAAACTCTACTAATGTGATTTCATTCGACCGGAGGAAAAAAATGCGTGAATAATGTCGGTGATAAAAAAGAAGCACGAGATCTGTCGAGTGGGATAATCCGCTAACTAGAGGACGTAGTTTTTTTCCGGGTTCGCGAAACAAAACAAATAGGCGAACTTATCTCAAAGAGTAAAGAAGCAAAATAGAGTCTCTGTCAAGATTTTACTATTATGATGTAACACATCACTGTTCGTAATTTCTTTTTAATAACTCCATGTAAATATCATAATCTATCCAGGTGGGTATTAAATGAAAGTTCTAATCATACCGTGAGTTTTTTATATCACTGAAGATAACACATGAATACACCTATGTTCAGTTTTAAAATAAATGCTTCAATGCATGGGAACGTTATACAACCAACAATATGAGTGTCATCACCTGTCGTAATAAGCTATTTTAGTTGTCAGTGGCAACAAAGTGTGGAAATAATTTATTTAACGTTTGACTTAAACAAACAATATTAAAATGAATTTTATGGTAAATTGAAATTGAAAAAAGTTTGTTTTTATTTATAATTTTTTAACTTTTTCATAAATATTCATAAATATCCACCTTCACATTCCATACAATATGCGAGTCGATTATGAAATTCCTGCAAAGAGTGTGTTAAAAAATCCGATTTGGTTCGTAATTTGTCGCAGGCTATACTTATGCGTGCTTTTAAATCTTCAATGTTAGTGAAAATTACTTTATAATAAAACACGTTTATACGTTTGTTTCAAATACGTTTTAATAACACTACAATTGTTTCGGCAAACATTGGCTTCATCAGATGCTGATAGTCTGATAATACAATAAAACAACTTAATATATATAGTCTCACACTCATGTATGTAACACATTAACAGTGGGGATGTATTGTAGATATTAGAATTGTAGGAGGGGTGAAAAATTAAATTCAGTTTGTTCATTTAACGCTACGCCTAATTTGTTGTATCTATTGATTTCTAACGTCTCCAATAAATTAAGTTTTTTGCTTTTATCCTGTACATGTAAAATCTTATAATCTATATTAAATTTATGATTTAACTCTAGGCAGTGGTTTGCGAAAGTGGAGTCTGTTTTTTTGTTTCTATAACATTTTTCGTGTTCCCTTGTCCTCTGTTGGAAGGTACGCCCCGTCTGACCCACATATACCTTATTGCACTCACAAGTCAACACATAGACCCCCGATTTTGACCCTTTATCCGTTTTAACTTTGTCGTTCCTAATATATTTTTGGACTGAGTTATTAGTTTTGTAAGAAATAAACCCATTGCTGACTATTTTTGATTAGTTTACCTGTTTTAATAGATGTATTTCCTATATATGTAATGGTGTTGTACTGTTTTTTTTATATTAGACGTTATTTTAGGGTAGATTAGAGAGAGAGCAAGTTTTTTCTGTTTTTGTTCGAGAATTTTATTAACTAAATTTACTGTATATCCATTATTGATTGCTATAGTGTATATTCTATTTAATTCAATGTCAAAATTGATTTTGTTCATAGGTACATGAATAAGCCTATGTATCATAGATTCGTATGCTGCTAATTTATGTGAAGTGGGGTGAAAAGAGCTCGCGTGTATTGTTGTGTCTGTATGTGTAGGTTTGTGGTATATTGCAAAATCGTGTCTACCTGTTTTGTTTGAAATGGTTAAATCGAGAAAATTAATAGATTTGTCTTTTTCTATTTCTGTAGTAAATTTTATATTAGGATGAATCGTGTTAATGTGTTCTTGGAACATTTTTATTTGCCTCTCTGTGCCCTCATTAACACGATTCATCCTAATATAAAATTTACTACAGAAATAGAAAAAGACAAATTTATTAATTTTCTCGATTTAACCATTTTAAACAAAACAGGTAGACACGATTTTGCAATATACCACAAACCTACACATACAGACACAACAATACACGCGAGCTCTTTTCACCCCACTTCACATAAATTAGCAGCATACGAATCTATGATACATAGGCTTATTCACGTACCTATGAACAAAATCAATTTTGACATTGAATTAAATAGAATATACACTATAGCAATCAATAATGGATATACAGTAAATTTTGTTAATAAAATTCTCGAACAAAAACAGAAAAAACTTGCTCTCTCTCTAATCTACCCTAAAATAACGTCTAATATAAAAAAAACAGTACAACACCATTACATATATAGGAAATACATCTATTAAAACAGGTAAACTAATCAAAAAAGTCAGCAATGGGTTTATTTCTTACAAAACTAATAACTCAGTCCAAAAATATATTAGGAATGACAAAGATAAAACGGATAAAGGGTCAAAATCGGGGGGTCTATGTGTTGGCTTGTGAGTGTAATAAGGTATATGTGGGTCAGATGGGGCGTATCTTCCAACAGAGGACAAGGGAACATGAAAAATGTTATAGAAACAAAAAACAGACTCCACTTTCGCAAACCACTGCTTCGAGTTAAATCATAAATTTAATATAGATTATAAAATTTTACATGTACAGGATAAAAGCAAAAAACGTAATTTATTGGAGACGTTAGAAATCAATAGATAGAACAAATTAGGCGTAGCGTTAAATGAACAAACTGAATTTAATTTTTCACCCCTCCTACAATTCTAATATCACAATACATCCCCACTGTTAATGTGTTACATACATGAGTGTGAGACTATATATATTAAGTTGTTTTATTGTATTATCAGACTATCAGCACCTGATGAATCCAATGTTTGGCGAAACAATTGTAGTGTTATTAAAACGTATTTGAAACAAACGTATAAACGTGTTTTATTATAATTTATAATGGAGTTTCAACATGTATCTGCCAAGTCAATTAATTATTGAAAATTACTTTATCATAAATTTTAGATTTAAGGTAACCCCAAAGAAAAGTCATTTGGCGACAAATCTGGCGAACAGGCCGGCCAAACTATAGAACCAAACCTTCCTATCCATCGATCAGGAAAACTTGAATTTAGAATATTTGTAATTACTGCAGTTGAATGAACTAGGACTCAATCCATTTGAAACCAGGAAACTTCCATGGCTAAATTTTCAAATCGAGGAACAATACTTGTTAGAAGAAAAAGACGCTTTATCAGTGAAAAGTATTTTCTTCAACATATTATGATTTTCATCTAATAAATTAAATAGTGTTTCGCAAAAATCAACAAGTCTTATTCTATCTTCATGAAATAATTGTTGGTAATTAGAAAACTTGTAAGATTTGTATTTGTACTGTTTGAGAATTTTAAATACGAAATATTAAATTGTTGTGCTATTTCACTTAATGGTGTTATGAGGCATTCTTCAATGTAACATAACACATTTAATTTTAGGTCTCCTGAAAGAATGTAGGGGTTTTAATTTTCTTTTGTATTTATTATGCAGCCATCAGAATCAAATTTCCTAGTAATCGCCTGAATTTTTCCGATAGATAGTATGGGCCTGTCAAGATATTTGATAGAGAACAGATCCCGCACTTACACTGTTTCCAGCTTTATACTAGTTCGAAATTTCTATTTTTTCAGCTTTTATAAATATTTTAATTAGGTGAATACAAATGTCAAATGCTAAAATATTTAAAATGTTATTTCGTTTATGCACATTACTAACATTTTTGTCATTTTTGACATTTGTCGAAATACATAATCGAGCGATGTTGGTTGCATAACGTTCCCATGCATTGAAGCGTTCTTTTTTAAACTGAACATAGGCTAAGTATAGAGATAAGAAAAACTCACGGTATATAACAGGACAGGAGTTAGAAACCTACAGCAAAGTCCTAACGAATCAAAATAAGCGAAAACAATTCACTATTATAAATATAACTCAATTAACTGCGTGAGTTAATTATATCTAAAGCGTTATACGTTTTAGACGGTATGTTTGTGCATTATTATCCAAAAGGTTGAGTGCCAAAGGATTTGGATGTGCTTCAAGGCGTATGAGATACTTAATACCTGCGTCCTCTCTTCGGGGAGATGTGCTTAGTACACGTTAGCCGTCTATCCAAATGAATTCCGAGATATTTGGCGCTTTCATTCTGGAGTATCTGAACACTGTTTAATGAAACAGGAGGACAAGTACCTCGACGTAATGTACGAACCCAAAATCACATGAGTTCACCCGTATTGACTTTATATCTAAATTAGCTATAAAAATTTTAACACAAGAAGTCTATTAGGAATTTTCATTCCTAATTCCAAATGGAATCAGTTTGAGTAATTTTTATAATAATAAACAAAAACATCGCTTTCCAAAATATAATTTGTGCTTAAATATCTAGTTTGAGTAAATCTCGGCACGAAGTCGAAGCGTAAACTTCGGCGCCAAACATTCATACAAAATATTTTGTATGAAACTAAGAGATCACGTTACCTAAGCCGATGGTGTTTTGTTTCTTGTAAACGTCGCTGTTGATAATCATAGTCGAAATGGCGCGTGGGAAGGCATTATCGCAAGATTTACGGAAAGTTTTGATAAAAATGCACCATCAGGGAAAAAGTGCCTACAGGATTGCAAAAGAATTGGAATTCGATTAGCAAGTGTTTGACGGCGATTTCGGAAGTTTCACAAAGGTTATTTAAAAAGATTATTGGTATTGCGACAATCCAGTAAGTAAAGAAGTAAAATGATAATTGGGAAATTCAGGGCATATTAATTATAATATTGTATTTTCAAAATTTATTAAGATAATTGCTATTAATAATTAAGAAGAGCATTCTATAGAAGTAATCTATTCAAACTTATATTTACTTCTATTGAAATTGAGTAGTTTTCATTTTATTACGGTATACTTTCAAAATTTTTAACATATAGATAATATATTCACATCAAGAGACCGTAGCATATGCTATCTTTCTCAGTAGAAGTCTGAGTACCCTCGTAGGATCCAATAGATCTCTTCCGAATTGTTTCTGTCTGAGTACTTTCAGTTCCTCACAAGTGCATATTACATGAAAACTAGTTCCCTCCTGTTCTCACATCTCCTACACTAGAGCTCGCTAACCAAGCCCCTGATGTACAGATGTCTCCTTAAAGTACAATGTCCTGTTATTTACCCGATCATCATTTTAATTTCTTTTTTGTTACTACGAATTAGGTTGGCTGAAAAACAAGCGTCCATCTCCCTTAGTAGTGTTTTAGTATGGAGTTGACCTTTCACTATTTCTTTTTATGTGTTTCTAGCCATAACCAGATCTTCCTGGAATCCTTAGCGATTCCACATACAGGTTCTGGTACCATGAAGTTCCTATTAGTACCTTCCTTGGCGAATTCGTCGACTATTTCATTGCCTTTAATTCCCTCATGTCCTGGCACCAACATCAGTGACACAGTATTGTCTGATGCCAGTCTAATGAAGACCTGTTTACAATGTTTCACCAGTTTAGACCTGGTAGATGAATTCATAATGGCTTTACTAACTGCCTGACTATCTGTCATTATGTTGATTTTTTTGTTTGCGCAGCCGGCTTCCCGAATTTCCTCGGCGCAGGCTGCAACTGCAAACAATTCAGCCTGGAAAACCGTCGTATGTTTCCCCAGACTTAACGATGTCTTCGTTCTGAGACACATTCCGCATATACCTGCACCTATGCCACGATTTGATTGTGATCCATCCATGTACCAGATGCCGGCACCACAATGGCTCGAGGGACTTTTGCCTGTTCCCCGGTTGGTATCTACCGCTTGTTGAATATATATTTTAAACAAGGCTACATCATGCCTAAGTCATTTTGTCGCAAGGAAAGTATGTGTAATACTGTTTCCCAATTTAAATGCACTTACTGCATTTGCATATATATTCCACGAAGAATTTTCACTAATAAATGAAGTACAGGTATTATACGTAATTTAAGAAATCTCTAAATATTGGTAAATTCTTTACCAAATCCACATTTGTATATTTAATGACATTAATCCATTCGCCTTCATTAAATAGAATATTAATTTACATATACATTGTTCTCAAATTTAGGACTATTATTGTTAATACGATTAGTTGTATTGTCAATAATAGTTATTCCAATAACACTAATACGCAAAATTAAACTATTTCAATGTTACATAAACTAGAGAAGGTGATTTTTATAGAATTTTTTCAGGTTATTCTGAATCTGCTTTCTAAATTTTCCCAGTACGTAAGCTTTTTCTGTAAAACGCGTTTGTAGTTTCAAAAATTCTACCTTCTTAAGGAATAACATAAGTACATAATATATATATATATATATATATATATATATATATATATATATATATATATATATACATATATAATAATATAATAACTTCGTGACCTTGGTATGATATGGTAAACCTAATCAGTAGGCGATTAAAGGTCTGTATATTACTTCAAAATATATGTATTTAAAAAACTCTACATGTTTCGGCTGTTTACGCCTTTATCAAGAGAATACAAAATATGAATGACAGGATATAAATGTCAAGTAATTAAGTTACTATGGTTTAAATTATTCAAAGATACATTCTAGTAATAATAATAAATCATGCCTTAGTATTCCAAAAAATAGATAACAAGGTGTGAACATATGTATTGTTCGCTACTAGCAATTTGTGTCTCCTTCTGGGTATGAACTTGTGTGTTGGTTGCTGCTGGCAGCTTGCGTCTCTCTATGGGTGTGTGGTTTTGTGTGAGAGCGTAAGTGTAGGGTTTTGTATGTCGGTGCGTTCGTGCGTGTGTTTAGTGACCGGTCGCATGAATTTAGAGAGGTCGGATAACCAGCCGTTGCGTAGGGCCGCCAACCCTTTCCCGACAACTTCTTTACAATTCCGTGCAGTACTTCGACGGCCTGACCCCCGCCCCAACGAGGCAAGGCGCAGACAGGCGAAGCGCACCCTGTACGGGGTTGCTCATCGCTAACCAAGGGAACACTCTTAGTGGCTACCTCGGTCGCCGATGGTCACACTTGTGCCATCTTAACGTTTTCCGCCGAAGCGGGGGCAAAGCACACACGTCGAACGTGTGTGTGCTGTTAACGGCAGCCTAGCCAGGTTGCCGCCCAGGACCGGTCCTAGTGGTGTGTGCATTGCGCGGCGACGAGATAGCGCTGCGTAGCATGGTTCCTCACTCTTGCTGGAAAGACGGAATGGCACCTGACTGCCCAACGGGCAGACCCCCCTAGAGTTTTGTAGCGCATATGCTAGGCTACAACCCAGTAGAGGACCACATCAGCAAAAAACAGAAAACAGGGATAGGCAGGGAAAAGCAAGACATGAGTTATTATTACGTATGCGCCCGTGGAGCGACTTAAGATGCAAAGTTGTCGGCATTCGCTCAAAACGAGAAGGAAAACCACGAAAACCTGCTCGGACAACTAGACAGGAATCAAAACACGGAACAGTCAGCATGATAAGCAAAAGTATGATATTTAAATGATATTTAAATAACATAAGGTATATAACAAAAAAAATATAATATGATGGTAAATTGTAGATCGTTACAAAATTAAATTATAGTATATACTGCTTAAATTTTTTATATCATTTCTGTTGTTAATTGAATTTTTTTCCTGTTTAATACTGATCATTTCTTTAATTTGTCTTTTCACTGTGTGTTGTTCTTTATCAATTATCTGTGTGTTTTCAAAATCGAAATGGTGATCGCGTTGTAGTTTGTGTGTAGACAATGCAGTTTTGTCTGTTCTAGAGTATTTGTGGGCTTGTATTCTTTTGTATAAATATTGTTTCGTTTGGCCTATGTAGTAACTATCGCAATCGCGACATGGTATTTTATATACGACATGTGTTTCTCGATTTTTTTCTATTTTAGGTTTAAGTTTTGAAAATATATATATATATATATATATATATATATATATATAGCGTGTGTCCCCGGATCGACGCATGAATAGTCTGTAAATGTTTTAGATGAAATTTCATCTTTTCGGGTTCGGCCCTGCTTTGGTAGAAAGTAATTGTTGCATACTTTTAATTTTCAAAAATCAAGGATGCCTTGAAAATTTACAAGAAGGTAGTTCTTATCACTAATAAAGTACCTTTTTTGTAGGAGATACGACAAAATGTTATTAAGAAAAGTTATTCAGAATAATAAACTATGCAAGTATGCAAAATTTTAACATGATCGAACATACTTTGAAAATTTACAATCAAATTATCCTTTCCACTAATAAAGTACTTTTTCTGCAGGAGATACGATAAATGTTGTTAAGAAAGTTATTCAGATTAATAATTTATGGTATAAGTGTACAAAATTTAAACAACATCGGTTTACTTAATTGTTTATTAATTATGAATATAAAAAATAATAAAACTCAAACAATTCATTTCGTTCAAATTAAATTAACAATTCACAAAATCTAAAATATTCATTCATTCAATATGTCTGCCGCCTTTATTCGCACATTCCTCAATTTTGTTCCGAAATGCGTTGAATGCTGTTCTTATCTCCTCAAGAGAAATTGAATTTACAGCATCTCTAATGCGATTCTTCAACACCTCTACATCATTTGGAATCGTATTTGAATATATTATTTGTTTTATCCGGCCCCAAAAGAAAAAATCCATGATCGTTAGATCAGGATATCTGGGCGGCCACAAAATGTGACCAGCATTGGCTATCCATTTTTCTTGAAAATTTTCATTCAGCCATTCACAAACTCTCAAAGTCGAGTGGGTAGGACAACCGTCGTGTTGAAAATATGAAGAAAATCTTGCTTCATATGGCAGTTCGTCTATAAACCAATTCAAAATATTTAAGTATGTGTGCTGATTAAGTCTTCCTTCAGTAAAATATGGTCCAATAACACCACAATGATAAGAAATTGCACACCAAACGTTAACTTTTTTAAAACATTGCCGTTTACAATGTATTACATAATCGGGATTATATTCAGACCAATATCGACAATTCTGTGAAGAAGGCACACCATTAGTGGTAAAAGTCGATTCATCTGAGAAGATAATATTGTTATGAAAATGTCGATGCTCCAGAATTTTCTCTCCCAAAGTAAGACAAAATTCCAACCTTCGGGCTTCATCCCCTTCTTCTAATGTGTGAAGAAATCTAACTTTATATGTTTTAACTTTTTTTTCTTTAAAAACGCGTTGCAAATGTGATTTGCTAATAAGAATCTGCTCTGACCGCTTTCTTAATGACAGTTTGGGCTGTTCGCGTACTGAATCCATTGCTAACACAGTACTAATGTCATCTTCATTAAAGTTTTTTTTCTTTTTTTCGGTATATTATGTACACCGCCGGTAGTTAGAAATTTTTGAATCAGTCTGGATGCTGTAGATTGGACTAATACTTTGTTTGGAAACTTCTCATTAAATAATCTAATAACTGCTGGAATAGATAATTGCCCAATACCATAACATTGAATTAGGTAGATCCGTTCTGGTAGAGTAAGCATAACTTTTGTGATATTTCACAGTGGTATTTACGATATTTTTATGTGAATTTTAGAGTACAGAAAACACTACGACTACTTAAATTAAATATTTTTGACAAGTGTCAAAACGTTATTTTATATTTATTTTCATAGCACACTTAAAAAATAAAACAACACAAACATTTCCTTGGCATACTCCTTGGCACAACTTAATAATCTGAACAACTTTTCTCAACAACATTTCATCGTATCTCCTGCAGAAAAAGCACTTTATTAGTGGAAAGAATAATTTGTTTGTAAATTTTCAAAGTATGTTCGATCTTGTTAAAATTTTGCACACTTGCATAGTTTATTAGCCTGAATAACTTTTCTTAATAACATTTTGTCGTATCTCCTACAAAAAAGGTACTTTATTAGTGATAAGAACTACCTTTTTGTAAATTTCCAAGGCATCCTTGATTTTTGAATATTGAAAGTATGGCAACAATTATTTTCTACCCAAGCAGGGCCGAACCCGAGAAGATGAAATTTCAACTAAAACATTTACAGACTCTTATACCTATTCATGCGTCGATCCGGGGACACACGGTATATAACATAGGGTCTTTTTTCCTGTTTTCTTGGCGCTCGAAGTCATCTAGTAGCTTCTCGGAATCCAGAGTCCATGAGTCTGTTAGGGATGGTATGGGGATGTCAGTAGTATTGTCCGGCACTGGTCTTATAACTGGAGGAAGATTTGAATATTTTACTTTAGTTCTCGACTTCTGAATATGCCAGTAGATTTAGTTATACAAAAGTAGTCTCCTTCTAGATTTGCGAACATCGTATGACGATATTTTCCACTGAACTTAACAATTAGGTGCGAACACATGTTAAACACCAGAGATGTACCTCATCCTGATCTCCAACTTTACACTTGAAGCACAGTTCATAACTTTTTTTGATGAGTGGGGTTATATTTGTTTTCTAAAACTTGTCACTTCACCATACATGTAACAAAAATTGTGAGGACAGTTGCGTTACAATGTAAAGATAAAAAATTTATTGTACAAATCTCGAGTAGTCCACAAATTTGGTTAGTCAAACTGTGGTACCGGTGGTACACGCATACCGCCCCACAATTACTCAATGCCTGGATTTATCCAGACTAATACGCGATTGGGTGAATAAAAATCCATGTTTAAGAGAACATTCTTTTAAAGTGGCTTCAAAAATTAGAAATTTTAAGGGTTAAATATAAAATGCAAAATATGCTAATTTGGAGATAAAACATCGGCAGGTCCGAGTTGCGGTACTGGTCACCCTTTTACCTGCATGCGAAAATGCTCTCATAATCCTTTCGCTCAGTTGCGGCACACGGGTATAATTCCCAATTAGAGATCACTTTGAAATAAAATGGGATAATACAAATTTTAATTACGAACGGATTATTCGAATAATGACAATAATAGATAATAAATATCTATTTGTGCCTTCGAAAAAGTTCAGTTTCAAAACTGAATTTGAAAGTGTTATTTAGAAGGTGTCCTATAACAATGTTAAGTGAAAAAGGCAAGTTGTTGCTTGTGATAGACAATTTTAAATTTCGAAAATATCGCGACAATAAATCGAACAGTGAAGTGTGTTGATTCTGCATATTTAAAATCTTTTAGTGCAAAAGTGTTTACTGTTGGACCAGACAATATATTTTCGCGAAAATCGGGTTTTCATGATCATGTTCCGCTTTCGCATGAGATTTTAAACCGACAAAACATAAGCAACGGTGCAAAGCGGACAGCAGAATCTAGGTCTCAGATAGACCTCGTAAATTAATATACCAGCTCTTCAAAAATTCACGCTGGACACGTTAATAGTGAAAGACGTCAAATGTATCAGCAAACATATGAGCTTCGCACGCTTTGCAATATATCCTAAATTGCCAACTTCTACCGCAGAAGTTCATGAATATTTAGATTCAATACAAATAAAAACAATTCGTGACGAAGATAATTTGTTTTATAATAATAAGTCGAAAACATTGTTATATTCTCGTGTGAAAGTAATATTAAACTACCTTGTGAACAAGAAATCATTCTAGTAAATGGAACTTTTGATTATTGTACAAAGCACTTCTTGCAGATGTTCACAATACATGCCTATGTAAAGAATATGTTCATACCACTCGCATATTGTTTACTAAAAGACAAAAAGGAAGAGACATATAAGAATCTATTCAGTTTTAAGATCCGAATATTTGAAACTGGGACATTCCTTTCAACCGAAGAATATAGGAAAGTCATTCCGTAGCAAAGTAAATACTTTTAGTAGCAAATCTAATAGGTTGCAGATTTCATTTGAGCAGAGCGTGGTAAGTTTTTTTTAATGTATGTATATATGTATGTATGTATGTATATATATATATATATATATATATATATATATAATATATGTATATATGTATGTATGTATATATATATATATAATATATATATATATATGAAAAAATGTGTGAAAGCCGTATTCATCCGGGATGTGCAGACGTCGACGTTTCATAGTTATTACTAATTGTCAATTCACCTTACCCAGAAATAGATACAACTTTCATTTCTATACTGCGTGTATATATACTAATGATGGTAAACGTACTGTTAATGAGAATTCATAATTATTGAATTCTCATATTACATGCCATTGCCGCTCTAACTTGCATCAATCTCTACACATGACAAAATCGCATTTGTCTAAGAATGTAGCCGCAACGCGTCACGCCGCCAACCGTCCAGGTTGTTCGGGAAAAATGAAAAAATGTGTGAAAGCCGTATCCGTAATATGAGAATGCAATAATTATGAATTTTCTTTAACAGTACGTTTATCATAATTAGTATATATACACGCTGTATAGAAATGAAAGTCGTATCTATTTCTGGGTAAGGTGTATTGACAATTAGTAACAACTATGAAACGTCGACGTCTGCACATCCCGGATGGATACGGCTTTCACACATTTTTTCATTTTTCCCGGACAACCTAGACGGTTGGCGCCATGACGCGTTGCGGCTACATTCTTAGACAAATGCGATTTTATCATGTGTAGAGATTGATGCAACGATTAAAGCGGCAATGGCATGTAATATGAGAATTCAATAATTATGAATTCTTATTAACAGTACGTTTATCATATATATATATATATATATATATATATATATATAAATACATATATATAACGTGTGTATAAATTGTCGCAAAAGCTACAGGCAGCGACGTTCTTCGTTTGGTTCTGAATAAAAAATCTTAATGTTAAAATGTCGTATCATGCTTCGTTTGTTTTAATAGAGATAGATGCAATTTAGTTTAAAGAAAAATTTTTTACTAGTATTATTTCGTAAACGTTTTCTTTTTGATTTAAAAGCTTGTTTTAAACATTTATTCATTAACGTACTTCCACGAAAAACACATTTGGCAACGTTGTAGAACAATAAGTTTGTATTTCAAAGTGAGTTCAATCAAAATCATTACTGTCAAATTTTGACATTTACGAATTTACTAAGCATTATACGACATTTTAACATTAAGATTTTTTATTCAGAACAGAACGAAGAATATCGCTACGTGTAGCTTTTGCGACAATTTATACACAATAATAATTTTGTATTTAATATATATATATTAAATACAAAGTTATTATTTTTTGGTTTTAGCGACCTCTAATGAAATAAAACAAATTTATTTATGAGAAGAACGACGTTTCGACTTTTATTAATTTTGGGTGTTTGTCAAGTCTGTACATAGAAACTGCAAAGGAACAACAATTTTATGTTTTAATTACTATTTTATATGATAGATTTGTAAAACTAAACTCACCAAGTGTTCTATTTGTTAATAAATGCTTTCAATGAAATCCCTATTCCAAATTATACACATCAAAACATTTTTTATTTTTTAATGAGGTCTCCTGTTTAAGATAAAAACAATGGGAACTGGAGAATCTGTTGAGGAGTAAATTAATCTACGTGGACCGGAGGTTTCATTGAAGACCACGTGTGAAGCGGAAATGACTACATTGCTGTTGGGTTATCTTCCAACTATGTCTATAACTCGCAAGATAGTGCTGTACTAATTACGCCGTTTACGACTGACTAAATATTTCTCAAAAACTTGCATTTGTGCTACAAATAATTGTATTTTTATTGTCACATACCGAAAAATAAAGAATCATTAATTTAACCCCTTTTGTCTCAGCCATTTATTAATTTCTTTGTTCATATAATAGATTAATTTAGTTCACATTACTTTCTTTTTTTTTGTCTTGGACATTTATTAATTTATTCAATCATTTAGAAGTTAAGTATTGTTAATACCGATTCGTCAATATTTTTGTGTATTTAATATTTTCGTTGACGCATATAGATTATATTAAAATTTGTCGTCTCAATTTAATTAAGGATAATGTAGATAAGTTTGGTATATCCTTTTTTTATAATTAGCGTCATGAGGTATGTAGTACGAAGTTTTTATGCATAAAGCTTAATTTCGATTGTGAAGGCGTACCTTAGATCTCACGTAATCGTATACCGCCTTCCTTTTTTTCTGTACACATAATATATACAGTCTGGTGTTATACCAGCTCGTACAAGAGTATTGTTTCTTTTGCATCTTGGAATTTATAAGTAGAGAGTGTAGATGTTTAACATTTGTATATTTATTTTTAAGTTATTAGATACCTAATTTAATTATATATAGGGCTTCACTCATCCACATATTTTGCAACCATATACGTTCTTCTTTTCTACTGTAACTTTTTAAATTTTATTTTCAGCGAAAATGTTCATAATAAACTTGGTTCTTTTTTTAATGTAGGATGTTTTCTTTTACTTCACATCATCTCCTGTATTCGGACTCATTTATTTTTTTTCTTAGTGTGTTCGTTAGCGCAAGTACGTTCTCTGCGTGACGTATAATCGCTACGGCAAACAGCCCTTAAATCGTGATGATGCCCTTTTTAAATTAATGTTAGTTTATTAGCGTTTCAACAGGAATCGCACGACCATCTTCACTGAGTTCTACGCCGTTGGCACTGGCTGGCTGGATGCGCTTGGATGCACGCAAGGTAAGTTCGAGGAGGGTTGTTGGATTGCGCAAAAATTAACAAAGTCTGTTTTCATGAACTTCTATTGCTTGC
This sequence comes from Melolontha melolontha, assembly GCA_935421215.2. Classification (NCBI taxonomy): domain Eukaryota; kingdom Metazoa; phylum Arthropoda; class Insecta; order Coleoptera; family Scarabaeidae; genus Melolontha; species Melolontha melolontha. Next base: position 74,129,067 of record OW285243.1, on the reverse strand, counting down.
ACCTGCTATAGCTTACAATTAATTTACATATACGCTCCTTAATCCGCAAATTTACCGCTATTGAAAAGAGGGATTATAATAATCAAATATAACGAATATATAATAATATAAAGAATTAACATTTACCCTGACCGTTACCGCAACTCGGTGTCAACCTAAACCATACAATTACTAAAGAAACGGTGAATGATGGAAAATTTCTGATGGAATATTCGGATTTAGCAGACAAAATTACATAAGGACAAGTAGGAACTGTTCCTGTAACAAAATCTTTGTATACCTGCGCAATTAGATATCTCTAGGTGTATAATAAGTATGCTTAATTTATGCCGCGAACTGGGCTTGTTAGCAATACACATTACACATCTTCTTGTAACTATCGCCTTCTCATTTCCCAATCTGCCCGGTACATAGGCCAAGCTACTTTTGTTTACCTGTAATGATGATATATTTAGCAGGGTTCCAAAATCATTAAAATAATTCATTGTATCTTGTACAAATACACATTATATTATCCAGTACATCATATAAACACAAAATAACAGGATTTTATCTTAACCCTTTGCGAGTGTTCAATAGGTATTTATAAGCTTTCAACTTAGTCACAAGCTTACAGTGATTTATGTTCAGAAAATATTAATAGCCCAGCGTTCTTCCCAGATGTCTGAACTTTTTCCCATTTGTTGCCTCCGGTGACTTCTGAAATTTCTGCAGTTACCAAACTCGGAACGTTCGGTATTTATATAACAAACAAAAAGAAAACAACTGAAAACAAGAAAAGGTCAGAAACTAGATACCATAATAAAAGTTTCTTCGGATTATAAAAACCTTTTCCGCCTAGGTATCTCATTTTTTCTCTTCTTTTTTTATCTAGAGGCCATCGAATAAATTGCATTTAAAAGTTCTAGTCTATCAATAAACTAATACGAACTCATACAGATTCGAAATTTTACTTTATATCGGGATTTGAAAGTTATTTATTAAGTATAGCATAGTTCGCATACTGAATTGACTTTATGCAAACTTCTATGGCGTTCTTTTCACGTCGTAACGGCTAAAATTTGTAAAATTAGCTTAATAAAAGATGAGAAAATTACTATTTTAATTGATACAATTTCAGTAATATTAAATAAACTATATATTGACTTATATTATAAGTAAAGCTGGGATTATATGAAAATGCATATTTTTTATTTATGATATGTTTACCAAAATTCTTGCAGATCTATAAGGATCGCGTAAAAAGAAAGCATTTGCGATTTCTTTTGTTTTACATATCTTGCATATAAATAACAAGTGTTCATTTGAAAAGTCAATCTAGTAGCATGTGATTTACTGAGAACATTTTGAAGTATGTCGTAAATTAAAATTTACTACTTAACCTACGAAGTCGTATATTTTGACAGTTTCATACATACAAATAAATAACAAATAATAAGGTATTTATTGAAAACTATAACAAACGTTGAAAATGTTGTCCTTCAAAATTTCTGATGATATTCTGCAACATTACTGGATTGTTACTAATTTTCATGCATTTCTGTTCGATTCTCTGTAGCATATCATTCAAATTCAATATAGGTGTTCGAAATATGTTATTTTTTAGATAAGGCCACAAAAAGAAGTCGCAAGGTGTTAAATCGCATGAACGTGCAGGCCAGGCAATTTCAGTATTTCGACTAATTATACGCTCATCAAAAAATTCACCTAAATAATCCAAAGATTCTGCAGTACAGTGACAAGGTGCTCCGTCTTGTTGAAAATATGCATTTTGAAGTTCATCATCATGCAACTGGACAAATGGTTGTAAAATTTCCGTACGGTACCTTTGAGCAATTAACGTTCCCTGAAAAAATATTGGTCCAATGATTCGCCTTTGGCTTATCGCTGCCCAAACACCAATTTTCTCTGGATGTAGCGATTCTTCATTAATTACATGTGGATTTTCACTACTCCAAATTCTTGTATTTTGTGAATTTAGGTATCCTGTTTTATGAAACCATGCTTCATCAGTAACGATGACTCTTTGCGAAAGTTCTCCATTATTGTTCATATTTACAAACCAATTACAAAATTATAGTCTACGTGGGTAATGAATTTCTAACAATTCTTGTACTGCTGTGACACGGTATGGATAAAGTTGCATATCTTTTTTAATAACTTGTGAGTTGTACAAACTGAAAGGTTTATTTGTTGACTCAAATGTCGAAAAGATGTTTGTGGTCCATTTTCCATTATTTCTTCAACTACTATCCAAAGTATTCTTAAATTGTATATAATCTATTCAATCTATTCAAGTCAATTTAGTAGCATGTGATTTACTGAGAACATTTTGAAGTATGTCGTAAATTAAAATTTACTACTTAACCTACGAAGTCGTATATTTTGACAGTTTCATACATACAAATAAATAACAAATAATAGATATTTATTGAAAACTATAACAAATGTTGAAAATGTTCAATCTTCAATCTTCAAGACCAATGCACTTTAAAATCCTCCGTTCAAAATTTCTGATGATATTCTGCAACATTACTGGATTGTTATTAATTTCCATGCATTTCTGTTCGATTCTCTGTAGCATATCATTCAAATTCAATATAGGTGTTCGAAATATGTTATTTTTTAGATAAGGACACAAAAAGAAGTCGCAAGTTGTTAAATCGCATGAACGTGCAGGCCAGGCAATTTGAGTATTTCGACTAATTATACGATCATCAAAAAATTCTGTTAAATAATCCAAAGATTCTGCAGTACAGTGCAGTACATTTTTGAAGTTCATCATTATGCAACTGATTGACAAATGGTTGTAAAATTTCCGTACGGTACCTTTGAGCAGTTAACGTTCCCTGAAAAAATATTGGTCCAATGATTCGCCTTTGGCTTATCGCAAACACCAATTTTCTCTGGATGCAGCGATTCTTCATTAACTACATGTGGATTTTCACTACTCCAAATTCTTGTATTTTGTGAATTTAGGTATCCCGTTTTATGAAACCATGCTTCATCAGTAAAGATGACTCTTTGCGAAAGTTCTCCATTATTGTTCATATTTACAAACCAATTACAAAATTATAGTCTACGTGGGTAATCAATTTCTAACAATTCTTGTACTGCTGTGACACGGTATGGATAAAGTTGCATATCTTTTTTTAATAACTTGTAAGTTGTACCAACAGAAAGGTTTATTTGTTGACTCAAATGTCGAAAAGGTGTTTGTGGTTCATTTTCCATTATTTCTTCAACACGATTGACAACTTGAGGTGTACGTTTCTTAACTGCTCCGTTGCCTGATTTCCTTAAAAGACTACTAGTTTCAGAAAAAGGTTTTAAAGTTCTATCCAAAGTATTCTTAAATTGTATATTATCTATTACAAAATGTGGAAACTCAACTTGAAATTCTACAATGCAATCTTGAACTGAATAAACCCGTAAACCATAAATTTTATTACCACTTCGAAAATAAGCCTGGACTAAAAAAATTTTATGTTCTAAAGTGAAAGCCATTTTAAAACTGAGAAGCAATTTATTTAAACCAGAATCGACGCACGATTATTTTATGCACTAACTGATATTTGTGATTGACATTATCAAATGTCATTTGGATTTACGTTTACGGAACAACAAACACATACTAATAACGTGTGTTCATTCGAAAAGTCAATCTAGGTTACTTTGAAATTTTGCTAGAATAAGACGCATATATATTAGTATATATTAGTATGTAAATCAAAATGAGATTTGATAATGTCAATCACATTTGTTAATTATTTGTATGTATGAAACTATCAAAATATACGACTTTATAGGTTAAGTAGTAAATTTTAATTTACGACATACTTCAAAATATTCTCAGTAAATCACATGCTACTAGATTGACTTTTCAAATGAACACACGTTACTGCTTTGAGCCTATTTCATATGAAATTGTATATTTGTTTATATTTCATAATTTATTTCTAAAATGCATCGTAAAAAATATATAAAATCATTTATTCATAATATATCAAAATTACACAAAAACAGTTCGCATGAGCATTTCCGTTAAACTGGAATTCCCAGACTTATGTTTATCAAGTCGGGGAAGTTCTAGTGAATCTACGAGCAATGTTGTAATTAGTTAGTTCTCGAAAGTATATGTATACGTAATTTTACCATTGTATGTCGAAATCATATTCGCATGTGTCGATCTGGATAAAAGATTATATTGAATTTTGTGTAGATAATGGCAGAGTGTTTTGTAAGTATTGCAGTAAAATTGTAAGATTTGTTTACGTTTAATTTCATATTTTAATACCTGCAATTAATTATAGTAGATTCGATGCGACAAAAAAAATTAATTAACGCAGCATGTAGGAACTGATTTGTATAAAAGAAATATCACAAGATAGTTTCCATTATGTTGTATAACGCCTTTCACTTTCAAAGTTGGATAATTCAACGTTTAAAATCTTTTTAGAAAAGTATACGAAACTGTCAGTTCCTAGTCGCTCAACTACAAGAAAAAAGTATATTAATCTATTGTTTCAGGAAACTATGATGAAAATTAAGGAAATAATAGGTGAAAATTATATTTATTTCGTAGTCGATGAGACAACAGACAGTCATGGACGCTACATTGCCAACATATTGATTGGTATTCTAAATGAAAATTGCGCCGGCCAATCCTTTTTAATTGGCACAGAAGAATTTGAGAAAACAATTAACTTTTAACTATAACAAGATTTATAAACGATAGATTAACGCGGTTTTATTTGCCGAATTCTGTTCCTTCGAAATATAATAATAATAATTTATTTCCTGATAATTACATGGAATGTCGCATTGAAAAAGAAAACTAAACATATATTAAAGAATATAGCCTAAACATTATCATTTATATTAAATCGTTGTTACATATGACAAGTAAAGAAATCTATTTTATATAAAGCACTATATATTAGATCCTGTTTTATTTGTATTTTAAATTTATTTGATGGTAATTCCTTGGTTTTTTGTTGTAAATGATTATAAAATTTTATAGCTTGGTATTTAGCAGATTGTTGAGTTAAAGTTAACCTGTGATATGGAATTTGGACTGTGTAGCATCGGATTGTGATTAGAATTTGTTCATGTTTGCTTTAGCAAAAAGCAAACAGTTGTATATAAATAAAGATGGAATTGTTAATATTTTCAGTCTTATAAAGTGTGGTTTGCAATGTTCTCTACTGGATGCATTAATCATTGCTCTAACACATTTTTTTGGGATTTTAAAAATTCTCTCTGTATGTCCTGTGCTGTTCCAGAGTATAATACTGCTATTGATGAATGAGTAAAAATTTGAGAAATATATTAGTTTTGCCGTATCTATGTTTGTCATTTCTACGGTTCTTCGTATTTGACAAACAGTTGTACTTAGTTTTTCACATAGATAGCTTGCATTTGCATTCCAATTTAAGTATGAGTCAATGTAGACACTCAGCATTTTGACATTGTGTGGGTTGGATGGCTTAGTTTCTAATTTGATTTTTTGTATTTTATCCATATTCATATATGTTATATATGGTGAAGTCAGCACAGAATTTGAAGATTTTTTACCCGAATCTGACCCACGAAACATGTTTGACCCATGCTGTTAACAAAGCAGCAGAAGAAATACGTTACACATCTTCCAGACATTAATTTATTGATCAATTTAACAAAAAAAAGTATTTATTAAAGCAAAGCACCGCTAAGTGTTCAAGCATACAAAGATAAATTACCTGGTCTGGCACTGCCAGCACAACCCATGATAACAAGATAGGGCACGGGGCTTGATGCCGCTGTATTTCATGCAGATATCTTTGAACAGATAAGAGAATTAATTCTCTCTTTTTCAAACGACTCGATAGCAATTCTAGATTCTAAAGATATACTAAGTAAACCGCAATTTCGCCAAGAGTTAGCTTTTATCAAAGCAAACTATGTATTTGTTAATGAAACACTACGAAAACTTGAAACTCAAGATGAACACAGTGAATCGATAGAATTGATTCAAAATTTCAATAACACAATTTATGATGCGAAAGGTACCATAGGAGGACGGTTAAAAATTAAATTAACACCAGTTCTACAGAAAAACGAGGGCTTTAATCAGCTTAGTAGAATATCCAATGTGTTGCAAGAGAACTACGATGAAACTATTGAGATGAGTCCATCAATTACACAGGCCTGCATAAAATTTGTGATGACGTGATTTTTGTTTGTTACGCTCAGTTTTTTATATAGCAATAACTAATTAAAATACAGATGGTCTCTACCACCCACAGATTTTTTTTGCACAAAAGAAAAAGAAAAAAACTTATAATAGGCGTTTTAATACATTTTAAAATGAATGTACTACTTCAAATTCTAGGTATTAACCCAAAAATGATTTTCTGTTGTGGTTTTAAAGAAATTTGTTAAATAGGTTCTCATTACCTGATGTAAATCTTTTATTACATGTATTAATTTTGGACAAGATTTCCGGGAATTTTTACCTGCTAAATCCTATTTATTATGCTTTCACTTTATTAGTACTGCGAAGAAGGATTTCAAGTTTATCACTCCAAACAAAATGTATATTTTAATGTCATTTACTTCATTATAGCTCTGAGTGTCGATCAGTAAACAAGTAAAATTAATTTGTCTTTAGTGTTGTGCGTGGTATTTGATAAATAAACATTGCTTAAAAATATGTCTAGCCGGTGTTGCAAAAACAAACCAGATGATTTCTGTTATATTTGTGGATATTTAGAGTTTAAGAGACCAATTGGTGAATTTGTGAAAAATGCATATTATGCTTATTTCAAAATCAAATTAGGAGATCAAGATAAAGATTGGGCACCGCACGTTGTTTGTAAGGTATGTGAAGAAGGTTTAAGGCATTGGACCAAAGGGAATAGAAAAAGCCTTCCTTTTGGAATATCGATGGTTTGGAGAGAACCGCAAAAAAAATCATGAAGATTGCTACTTTTGTCTTTGTGATATTAAGGGGCATAATAGAAAAACTTTGAAACATATTTTGTACCCAAACAGTATTAAATCAGCTATCAGACCAGTTCCTCACAGTGATCATGTACCTATACCTATACCCCCCAAAGTACTACAAGAAAATATTGAAACCTCTTCAACTTCCGGCTCCGTACAGATGGATAGTGATTTTGAACCTCAGCTATTTTCACAAGCCGAACTGAATGATTTAGTAAGAGATTTGGGACTTTCAAAAGATCTTTCTGAAGTACTGGGGTCTAGGTTGAAACAAAAAATTTGCTTGCCCCAGAAACTACCTTAAGATCTTCCTTTAGCTGAATATGACAGAAGACAACCAAACAAAGCTTTTCTGAAAAACGAAAACGTTTTTTTAAGAAGCATAAAGAATAAATAACTATTTCTAATAGTTTCTATGTGTATATTTTTGTATTTTTTTAATATAATATAAAACTAGCTTATAAATGAAATAAATTGTGTTTTTTCTATATTTTTTTATTTTACTGGTTTGAAAAATAACCTTACGTGATACAAAAAGAAATAAAAGCAGATTTGAAATCAGCGCTACCCAATGACTAGAAAACAGTTAAAATTTTTAAGTCAACATTCAAAGAGTTGAAAAATGCAGGACTGTGTTATCTGTAAATGTAAGTATGTGCCAATTACATCAGTTGGCGTTAAGCGAAGCTTTTCAGCATACAAGCTATCATTGACGGATCGCAGAAGATCATTTTTAGTTGAAAATTTAGAAAAGCATTTAATTGTAAATGTTTACAATACTATACAAAGGCAAATATAAATTGTTTAACTTACTTATTCTTATTATTATTATACATGTATTTTATAAAATTTCGAATAAAATATTGATATAGTACATATTTGTGGTATCTCTAAATTTATATTGACATTATTTAATATTTTAACAATAATTTAGTTGTGTATCTATCAGTTAAACAGTTAAAAAGTTCTGCATATTTTCATCCATTTTTTTAAACATATAATACATATAATACAGTTTCCGTGCGTATATAATTCCCAGCTTTAATTATATGCAACTATAATCAATAAACGTCAATATATTTACCATAAACTCTAGCTTTAAAAAAGGGTGTCTGCACATATCCGATGCACATTAAATTGAGATTTTCGAGTTATATCGGCAGCTTTCAATGCAAGATTCACCTCACATAAAGATGGAACTTATCCACAGATGTACGATTGAAATTGAATGTACGAGTAAAGCCCTCGATTTCCTACAAATTGCACATTCAGCTTACTTCATTCTTGCCGCGTGCGCGATATTAAATTAAAATCTTGAATAGCGCGACATTCGATTCGCCAACGAAAAGCGGGAATGACGATTGCTTAGCATTGCGGTCACACACAATTGCGAAAGTTCAATGTTTTTTTTTTGACGTTTCGTAGGATAAAAATTGTACGTGATTGTTAGCGTGGCCTGATTTTTCTTCGGCTACGCAATATTTACATATACATATACGGAGTGTGATAATTAAATAATGGAACTGGTCTGGAAAATAAGCTTTATTGAAAAGGCAACACAAGGCAACATACGTGTTAAATACTTCATCCAAAACAGTGCTGCAGGTGTTTAAGTGTCAACGCTTTTCAGCAAGTCTGCCGTTTTACCTTGACTTCTTCTCCAGACTCAGAATGTATTTTTTAATGCACTTTCCGCTTTCGGAAACAGATAGAAATCGCATGGAACGAGATCTGGTAAATATGGCGGATACGCAAGCACGGTAGTTCTCTTCTCCGCTAAGAACATCTTCACAGGGTGTCTATTGTGTACCGACGCGTTGTCGTAGTGTAGCATTCATGAGTTGTTACAGATCTGGTCTTTTCTTCCTTAACCTCTTTTTCACTTTCGCCAGGACCTTAATGTAGTACTTCTGATTTGCTGTTTAGCCTTGAAGTACCAATTTAACCATGATGATTCCTCTAACATAAAAAAGGTATGGCAATGATTTTCAATTTCGATTTTGCTCCTGGCCGAAGTGCGATTGCCGCTTCGTTCCTGGTTAGTATCACTTTTACGCAAACTTTCGCCATTTGCAAATCCTCACATATTTCGTCACACGTGACTTTTTTTATAAGTTTAAGCTCTGCTGTGAATCGCTTCCTGATGACAGAGCAGATGTTTTGTTTCATGATTTTTATATCAAAAAGGTTTTTTGGTATCATTTTTTAATTTTTTATTCTCCATCTGTCAATGTTTATTATGTCTGCCATCACCCGAATACTCAAACGTCGATCATTCCGCACAATTACATTAACTTTCTAATTTTTTTTATCAATTCTTGATGTCATAGGTCGACCAGAACGTTTATCATCTTCAAGCTTCTGCCGACATTCCCAAAATTATTTGTGCCATTTAAAAACTCGAGTGCGTGACATGCAACTTTCGCGATAATTGTATCGCCAAACGCTGGTCGATTTTTAAGCTTATCAAGATCGCGGCACTCAGAAAAAAAGACGTCCTACTCAAGCAAGAAGTAACAAACAAATAAACAAGATAGAGAGACGCAATATATCTGCACCTGAAGCATAAAATTACATTCCATCCTTATTCCGTTCACTGACCCTTACGGCTAGGGCATACGCAGTCCAGTGATTTAATAATCACACCTCATATATATGTAGTAGATTTAGATAGTCGGCGATTCTTTAAATTGTAGGTTATATTTTGCCACGTTGATTGAACACTAATTCTTGAATTGTTGCTTTGAATTTTGGTTTATTCTTTAAATTTTAGTTTTTCTGATCTCAAGATACGTACTTCATGGTAAGTGGGCGAAAAAATTCACTCATTCAATAAAAATTGTTTTCTCCATGGCAACGGCGAATACCTTTATATTTAAAATGAATCTAGATAGCTTAATTAATGTAATTTGGTAAATATTTTTTATTGATTTTTCAGAATATTATGATATCGGTCACATTAGTATTTGAATGTAAGTTTTCTATTTAATAACTTGGTTATTCCAACAATTGTCACATGCTTGTTTTTCGTATAGGGATCAACCAAACCTTTTTATACATGTCGGTTCAAAATATTATTACATGATCCTTAATAATCAGCATTAGTTTGACCAAGAATGTCGCCACGTGTAGTGGGTCCGCCAATTTATACACACCTTGTATATATATTGATACATAAAGAAGCGTGTTTGAAAGCTTACAAAATTTATAAGTAGATATGTGAAAGAAATAATTTGAATTGGTTTTAATTTTAATAATTATAATGTAAAGTATAGGGATACCTACCTTATCGTATTGCTTAGTTTGACTGAAGTTTATAAGATGTCGCTCTGACATCCAGACTAGATTAAATACATATTTTTTTTTATGATTCTTTAAGAAATATGGGCACCAGTTCATTTAATGCTTTTATTAAATGAACAAAATTTTATGATATTCGGTTACTTAGCGGTAGAGCAAGATCTCTTTCTCAGGAGCCGATTCTTCTTTATAAAAATCAAATCTTATTTTGCCTCAATAAACAACCTCGAGCATTTGCACTTATTATATGTTTAATATAATATCACAAGCATATGACATTAAATCAGGTAAACGATAAATAAAAATAGTGTGTGTAGTTTGTGTAAATTTAAGTTTAATCGTTATTTTTATAAGATATTCGGTTTAAATTCAAAACATATCTGAATCAGTTGATGATTGTGCATAAATCACGTGACATAATAGGGTTACAAATCGTAGAAGTATTTATAATAGACATATGGTGTAATAAATGTGAATAATATTACTTAGTGATTTTAGCTGATTTAAAACTTAATATAATTTGAAAGATTTTAAATTTAAATTCTATTATTATAGTATAAATAATAAGGTTATGTTGTTATGATATGCAAATATGGATATAAAATAAAGATTTTTATTTGTAATTACTTGTAGTCCGACGTCTATTATAATGATTTTCTTGGTGATATAGGATTCAATTGGGAACAGACGGAAATTTGATGCAGGTATGCTTGAGACAACCAGGTACTGGGATGACGCCAACAGTTTTTCGTAGGATTGGTCCGTATATTTCAGAAATGCTGTTCTATTTTATTGTTCGGACGATGTATGTACACTGTCTTCGTATATTGTGAACATTTTTAGGTTAGTATATAACAGTTTTAATATTTTAAATATTTTTGTTTTACAACACTTTTTTTAACGTAGTTTTTTCTTAGAACGGTCCAAGTGACGCTCTTATCAATTGTTTTTTCCTTGGCCTGCATATGATTTATTTTTGCTTAATACGAGTATTTAATTTTGTATTTATTCTAGTCGACTTATTTTATATCTCATATTAACTGACATTACCGTTATATTCAAAAATAATAATTATAAAATAGTAATTACATTATTTTAAATGTCTATTAATGTCATATGTATGTAAGTTCAAATCGATGATTCCCGCGGTGAACTAGTTCAGATCAAAAAATATTACAGTCGATAAAATAGATTTCCATATGATATTAATATTATCAATCAAGTTAATTTTTTCGGAATTACATATAAATTCATGAATTTTGATAATGAAAAGTGGTCTACAAAAATAATAAAAATGATACCAAATAAATTTTCTAATTAAATCTGGGGTATTAACTTATTTAATACTTTACACTGTAAATTTATGGTCTTCTTTCATAATACTTAATCTAACGCTTATTTCTAACATGTATGTTCTTTTTCTTCCAGTTTCTGGTAACAAGAAGTACTATAACATTATATATATATATATATATATATATATATATATGTTTTCTTTCAGGTTTCCGCGGGTAGTAGTATGTGTTGTAACTGGATTCCGGGTTTTCTTCCGCGTTTCCATTGTTTGGTCTTTGTAAAGACCGGTGCTGGTTTCTGGACGACGTTTCGGCAAAATCTCATTTGCCATCTTCAGGTCTGCGATAACTGTCTGCTTCTGCTTCTGGTTACTCGTAAACTGACGTAGTCGAGTTTAAGATGGTTTTTATATACCTGCTTAGCGTTCTGGTTGGTTACACTTGGTTGAGTATGTGCGCGACTCCGTGTCGTTGGGCCTGTAGCTGGAGTGGGCTGGCTGGGTTGCGGTGTTTTTGTTTGTTGTTTCTTGTTGACAACTTCTTTGCTTAATACTGGTTTCCATGCTGTTGGTAGCCTCTGGGTATCATCTCGCGAATTCAAATTGTCCGGACGTTTCTCAATTTCAATAGCTTCCCTGATAATTCTGGTTTTCATATGTTCTACGTTCGCCAATAATTTGGTATTGCTGAAGTCTATCGTGTGGGAAGTTTCCTTTACATGCTGAGCCAAAGATGAAGTTTTCTCGTCTTTTCTTACGGAGTTTTGGTGTTCGTCTCTTCTTACGTTTACCCTTCTGTTTGTTTGGCCGATGTACGTCTTCTCACAATTAAGGCATGGAATTTCATATACTCCCTGGTTTTCTAAAGGTATTCTTGTTTTTGGATTCCGAAGGACTGTGCTAATTTTTCTGTCTGCTTTGAATGTGGTCTCAATGTTGTGTCTTCGTAGGATTCTCGATATTCTGTCGGTGGTACCTTTGATATAGGGTAAGTAGGTTTTGGCTATTGATTCCTCTTTTTTCTCTTGTGGTGTGGCTCGTTTAGGTTTTAATGCTACAGGCCCAACGACACGGAGTCGCGCACATACTCAACCAAGTGTAACCAACCAGAACGCTAAGCAGGTATATAACAACCATCTTAAACTCGACTACGTCAGTTTACGAGTAAACAGAAGCAGAAAGTTATCGCAGACCTGAAGATGGCAAATGTGATTTTGCCGAAACGTCGTCCAGAAACCAGCACCGGTCTTTACAATGACCAAACAATGGAAACGCGGAAGAAAACCCGGAATCCAGTTACAACATATATATATATATATATATATATATATATATATATATATATCACTGGATTATCGAAAATCCGGCGCCTTCACCAAATTTTCAAATAATTAGTCAATATTTACGCTCTACAAAACAATTTTAAAAACACCTCTGTTCAAGCCTAAATTATTTTCATACAAAACGCTGTTTCATAATTTCAATTGAATAAATTTCTCGGTAAGTTCTAGTTGTTATTTATGAATTCACAGCAAAATTACCCCAAAACAAAATACCGATTGTGCTACCAACAGAGTTGACGAAATTATTAAATAGAGTTTAATACTAAAACAGTTTTAACAATGCCTATTAAATTTCGTTAATATTATACTTTTGGGATTCGATTTTTGTTTGTTCTTTTTGCACAATTAAACTCCAGCCTTGTCTTTTTCAACGCTTTCCTTAATATTATTACCACCTGTTCCATCTCGTCAGCTTGGGATAAGCATCGACGACTTTTATTACATATTAATCTATCTATATCTATTATCTATTATCTATTATCTATTTTTATTAGCTTGACCCTTTTTGAATTTAAAAATCTTCAATTAATTTCGCATTGATCTTTACGTAATTTGTTGTTTCATATAAGTTAGATACTATGCTTTGTCTGATAAATTTATTAAAAACCTTCGCTGCTAACTTTCGTTAATTTTTCTCTTTTCTCTTCTTATGACCATTTAAAACCGTCAACTTAATACGATTTATTATAAATATCTGATCTGGGACATTCTTTTTTGTCTGAAATTAAACATTTACAGCGAACGAAGTCGGAAGTACTGTGAATGTGAAAAATCACATTCATGAATTTTATATCTGTAATCTTGATTCAGTGACCACTTTCATCATGATAACACGTTAACCGATTGCCCTTTTGTTTAAAGTTTAATGACTAACTTTCGCATTACTTATTAAAACTACAATTTCACTGGTAATAAACTCCTTTTCCAGTATGTGATTCTGATTAATTTCTTACGGATTACGAACTATGGAAGTTTTTAGTTTTAACCGTGTGTGTTTGTTATACTTCCAAATATAATCGAATGTGGATTTCAAATATTCTTTGAAATTCTTCAACCCTTAATCGTATACCTTAAGAAGCGTCATGAAATTTTTATCAAAAGCAGGTAGTAGCCCGAAGACTATTCATGAGGCAGTGTATGGAGAAAATACCCCGTCCTATTTTCAAGTAAAATTTTGATGTAATCAGTTAAAATAGGACAGAGAATACATTCATGATCACCCAAAGTATGGAACACCTCTGGAAGCACGAACTGAAGAAATCGTCGACAAAGTTGAAGATTTGATGTTGACTGACCGCCGAGTAAAAGTTCCAATTATTACTAGAGAAATATGAATATCAGAAACGAAGATTTGGGAATGAGCAAAGTGTCGGCATGATGGATTCCCAGGCTGCTCAGTCCCCAACAAAAATTGTGTAGACGACAAATTTGTGAAGAGAATTTAACTGTTTTATGTCAAGATGAAGACTTCTTAAATAGAATTGTAACTGGGGATGAAACTTGGGTATGCCACTGGGACCAATCCACGAAACAAAAGTCGATGCAATGGATCCATAAGGACTCTTTACCGCCCAAGAAGGCAAAAACGCAATTTTCTTGCAGAAAAAGTGATGGCCACAGTTTTCTGGGACGCGAAAGCGATTATCTTAATTGAGTATGTTCAAAAAGTGACAATGATAACGCGAAATGTCTATAAAGACAAAATTAAGAACTTGAATACGGCTGTACGCGAATAAAGATTCCACAATTTAAATTACACAAATTACACAATTTAAAGCGTGTTTCACGAGGCGTGGCAATTAAGTTCCGGGAATTTAATTATAACTCGGAAACTGGCAACACTGCATCGTTCGTAAACATATGTTTTAAAGAAGGGACCTTTCCAGTCGACGTTTGAAGTTGATAGCACGTTTGGTTGGTGTTTTATGTGTGTTTTTCGATAGTAACTTTTTTAGTGGCGTCGTGAAAATAAGTGACTCATATTACAAGCAACGTGTTGTGATCCAATTTTTAGGGAAATCTGGCGAAAACCCCTAGGAAATCATTCGAAAATTGAAGGCGGTGTACGGAGACTAGTGCATATTGAAAACGCGCGTGTATGAATGCGCGATGCAGTTCAAGGAGGGACGTGAATCTGTAGGTGACGATCCGCGTGAAGGAGCTCCCGTCACCTCTCGTTCCGAAGCGAATGTCGATCGTCTGCTCGCGTTGATCACTTCTGACCGGCGTGTAAACATTCGTGAGTTGTCTGACGAGTTAAACATCCACAAAGAAAGATGTGTAAAAAGGTGTAAGATGTTACACGAAAAATTTGCGCAAAGCTGGTGCCAAAACTTCTCACCCATCGACAGAAACACATGCGAAAATCGGTCCGCGAGGATTTGTTGTCCCACATACAGAGGGACGGCAAAGATTGGATCAGTCGTGTAATCACTGGAGATGAGACCTGGATATTTCAGTTTAATCCCGAGACCCGTAAGCAAAGTCAGCAGTGGGTGGCAAAGGGTGGAGAGCGGCTCACTAAAGCGAGGATGTCCAAGTCCCGACTGAAGGCAATGTTGACCGTTTCTTTCGATATCCACGGCATCAGTCATCGTGAATATGTTCCTGCCGGCCAGACAGTAACGCGCCGGCCCATTCCTCGTTTATTGTATAAGAGTTTTTGGCGAAAAAAGCATCCCAACGTTTTTTTTACGCTTTTTATTATTCCCCAAGATGAAGTCGCACCTCATGGGAACTCATGGCACAGTACAGGAGGCCAAGGAAGCCTCAGATTCAGCGGTGCTGAACGGGTTAACTTCGGAGGATTACCAAGGATGCTTCCAATCGTGGGAGCAACGTTGGAATCGTTGTGTTAACTTAGAGGGACACTATTGTGAAGGTAGATAATAAACTTTTGCTCGTAACTTAATTTGCTTGTGTTTTATTGACAAATTCTCGGAACTTAATTGCCACACCCCGTACTCTTTGCTTATTTATTTTTTAATGAAATAGTATTGATACTAGGCGCTAACTCCATGGTGATTAACTCACACTTAAACTGTATACTCTTAATACTACGTATAGCAAACGCCAATTAAGTTGGCGCGAGAAGGGGTAAGTTCGCGCAGGATTAGAAGTAGTGGGGAGATTTGTATTTGGTTTTACATCAAATGTCAGATGATTCTAACCTCTGAGCGTTTATGATCCCCTAGCAAAGACATTACAAAATATGTTCTGTCAAACGTCAATGACAAATGTCTTCTGACAATTACTTGAGTAGTGGGGGTGGACGTTTTTAAAAACGGCTTCTGCGCACCCCCTCCTCGCGCCAACTTAATTGGCCAACTTAATCTTCTTTATAGTAAGCACATTAGCATGTTAAGCACAAAAACTTTACTTTGCTTTACATGTACACAAGCTCAAAAGGTTTCTTTTTTTAGGTCTTCTTTCTATGTCAGTATTATCAATCTACTGCACTTAGGATTTACGTGAGCTACATGTTTTACTGTAAACCACTTGATTTTATTTTTTACCGTTGGGGTATTCAGATCCCTATGTAGGTGGTTTTCTTATAGTACAATGAAACATCTACGATATTGTCGAGGACTTTATTTTGATTTTTTTTATGTGACTCCTTTGCGCAATCTCCAGAGTTGGATCGTCTAGATCCAAACTGGTTTTAATATCTGTTTACACATTAGTATTTTATTATGTACTGACAGTTGCGATTTTCGACCTAATAATAATCAGTGCAATTTTTTTAAAATTTACTATCTAACATTTTTCATTTTTCCGTTGGATACTCTTTCCACCTTAGTTGCACGTTAAAATCCATTCTCAACAATTTTTCAGTATTATAGTGCGGAATATCAACAGTGTTAATTGTTATCAGGATTTGTTCTTGACGTGTATTAGTACAATCGATATGTGCAGATTTATTTTCACTAATTCTTTTTCTCCTAGGTGACTATGCAATTTCGCTTTTTTATTATTTTCTCAAGAATTTTGGAAAGTTGAATTTTATTTTGGTTGACTTCTTCTGTATACAGGATCGTTTTAAAACTTTTCAAAGGTACGTAGATATTGTATTTCTTGAATTAAACATGCATTAGCCGGAGCACACTAAAACGCTGTTGATAATTTTACGAAGGGACCCAACTCCTTTTTGGTTTTTATCCTTCCATGGTCTCTTTTTTACGTCTCCAAATTTGTGTTAATCTGAATATGTTTCATTAATTTGTATTTATTTAATTAATATCAATTTTTCAGTGGGTCTTAAAATTTATAGTCTTAATTTTAACCTAAATTTCTACAGTTTTCGAACGCTAATTAATCTATACCATAACCTGAGTATTTTAATAATCTCGCCAGACAAATGTACAGTTTTACATGAAAATGTCATCCCTATTTTTTGATATTTTAATAAGATATATTATATGCAAATTTTAACATATTCGATGTGATTTCTGATTAAAACTGAACAAATAAATTAATTAATGTATTCATAAATGAGCTAAAATTATATGAGATAAACTTAAATAAACCTGTTTTAAAAATAAATGTTAAGATTTTACTTATTATTTTCTGTTCTTATGTTATGAAATAATATGGAGGAGTTTCAGAAATATATATATATATATATATATATATATATATATACATGGACTATTAAGTATTATCGACCGTACTGTATAAGTAAAAATTAATTAACGGGTGAGCGGTCTGTCAAGAAAAAAAAAACTCCTTTAGTTCACTATATATTTTATAACGAATTTGTTACTTCCTCAGGAGTGTAATTGAGAGTTAAAATTTAGCAAACAACGACACTAAACATGTTAAAATTAATCAAATTTAAAACATTAAATTAATATGATGTTGGTTTATCGTCAACCTTTTAAAAACAAATATGAACATATTTGTTTTTAAAAGGTTGACGAGAAACCAACATCTTATTAATTTAATATTTTAAATTTAGACGATTGATTTTAACATGTTTAGTGGCGTCTTTGCTATAGGTATTTTAACTCTTAATTGTATTTTATTATTGTCATATTGACTAACATATTGTGGTTTTGTTAAACGTGTAGGAACTCCTGAAGAAGTAACAAATTCGTTATGAAATATATAGAGTGAAATAAATGTGTTTTTTTATTTGACAGACCGCTCACCCATTAATTAATTTTTACTAATACAGTACGGTCGATAATACTTAATAGTAATAATTATATATATATATATATATATATATATATATATATATATATATATATATATATATATATATATTGATGTGAGTGAACTTTCTTCTTTAATTAATACTTTTACTAATAAGATATCGGTTTCAAGAATGTTATATCTAGAATATTCAGATTTGTGAAATATTACTTTATAGTGAGAATTTTGTAATAAATTCATAATTGGTTTTTAAAATCATGCTACCGTTTAATATTGTATGTTATATTTAATCTATTTTTATGTTTTGCTAATTAATAAATTTACTTTAACTTATTTTCGCGAGGACTTTAGATTTTAAAAAAAACAACTATGTTTTATCTTACTTTTGAACATATATCTGTAAATTTTGTTATTTGTTTGACTTCTGTGAACTTCATTTTCATAATTTGTAGTTGAGATTACGTGGGTGGATTTTATTATTATATTATCTTTAATATTATTTGTATAAATTCCTTAGAATATCTGATTTATACTTTTACAAAATTTCTGATGGGAGTCTTGACGACGAAAAACATTATTATGGATTATTATTTTTATTTGACTGATTGAAAAAGATTTTTATCTGCATTATATAAATTTAGTCTTTTATTAATATTCCATTTATATTCCTTATATATAATGTTTATGGACGTTTATTGAACATAAGGAAGTGGTATTATAGGATATTCTGGATGTATTAACCATATAAGGAGAATATAGATAGACATATGATTATGGAAGAATAGATTTATGTTAAAGGAACGCTCTTAAAGAAGAAATCAGATTCCTGTGTATTATTTTGGAGTAAGGACACCTCATCAGGATTCTATTTTAAACATAACCTGGTGGTATACCCTGCAAGATTGGATCATAAGCATATCAGCGACTAGGATATTATCCAGTAATTTAAATCAAGTAACTGACAACCAACTTTGATGTTCCAGTTGGAAATATTCCTGTGAATTTCGTCCAAAGAACATGTAGAAATTGTGATCTTCTAAATTTAACGTATCCATCAGGTATTTAAGAGAAAATTGTAACCTATATGTTTTTAAAAGATATAACATTTCTTGCAGTCACTTATCTATATATCATTTACTCACGTCATCTCAAATATCATATTACTTTGCTTTTAAATGTCAGATTTGGTAGTTATATTTGTAAATCTTGAAACTTATTTAATTTAGATCTTGACATACGATTAGGTTGTCTAGTATTTGAATAGACAATACATCTTATATTATTGAACGAAGGATAGCATAATATCATATTATATCACGAACTTAATTTTTTTTTTAAATGTCTCATTAAATGTTTTTTTTTATTTGTATCTTGTGATAATCGAAATAATATCATTTAAATATATATTTATATACATAAATTTGATTCTTTCGTTTTATTTCATGTATTTGTAAGTGTTTGTCTGTGTATCGAGAACTTACTTCGAGACCCTAGAGATTGAGTAGTTTTCAGGGTTAATAAATATATTAACTTCTCATATTTTATATTATTACATTATTGTCACCAGAACGTGAGGCTTTTCTTTATATTACCCCTTTGCATTATTACATTTTGGCGGCCCAACTTAGGGGCTGTTCTTTGCTTATTACAATATATATATATATATATATATATATATATATATATATATATAATATATAAACGTAGATATATATATATAGATTTATATATATCATATATAGGAAAAGGTGTAACCATTCTTCAAGTTAGATAGGCAAAACAAATTCTTAAGAAATATTCGCCCAAGTATACAACGGACCTAAATGACAGAGAGTGCTCCATTAATAGGTCCACTATCACTTTAACAGAGTGATAGTGGACCTATTATTGGAGCATTGTAAGTTCAACACACATATGTAATATAGGCTTGACAGAAGAAATGGTATGTAAATTCTGCCAACCTCAAAAAGAAACCACGATTCTTGTATTATGGCTACTGTGAAGGTCTGACATGAACGTGGCTCTTTCAAATAGGAGATAAATATCCTAAAGCAAATCTATTTTTGGAAGAACCGCTCTCGCAGCTGCTAAGCTTAATTCAAAGAGCAGGACCAGATAAAGTATGATAACGGGACTTGTGGTCAACAATTGATCTGAAAAAGTCGCAGTGGTATAGGTTTTGTAGCCACTTCAAGTAATGTAATCTATCCGGTCTGCAAGCATAACATACACTGACGGGCCGAATATAAATATTACGTATACTGTAAGTACAGAGATAATTATAGGGATATGTGTATCTCTTTTCAAGGAAAAGAATGCACTGAACTTTCTGACAAGACATAACATGATTCAACGAATTTCAAATGAATATTAACAATTTCGATAATGAAACAATCACTTTAATTATTTCATCTCCCAGTGTAGCGCGAAAGAATAAAATTTTGTTATCTCTTCCAATTTCCGGACGAAACGTTCACTTTATTTTCAATTTTTTTTTGTCAAACTGTCAGGCTACAAAATAAAAGCGTCTCGTAAAAATAGAATCCAGGAGACTATGTACGTTTGTTTTCATAAATTTATCTTCCATTCTTTCGTAATGATAAGGACACATTGGCGGTAGCAGATGTTTCTTTAACGTTTTCCCCAAGAACATAACACTTAATTCTCGACAGTATTCTTCTCGAAATTAATTTCTCGTCGTAAAATAAGGGAAGTCTCGATTCTAAGATAAAACAGAACATCTTTGTGAATTCGAACGCGTCTTCGATGTTTCTCACCTTTCTCCGTCCCTTTCCTTCACCTTTTCCGTTTTCTCATTCAAAAACGATTCGAATTTTGCTGAACGTGGAACAAGAGATATTAGGTTAAATGGTGGGCGGGGGAACACAAAAAAAATCACCAACACTTACGTATTCGGAACACCTTTCAAATGAAATTTATAACAAACAACATTGCCGAATATAAAGGAAATAGCGTGTGCCTAAAATAAGAGAACCCGCCGATATCTATGGAAAGTCGTTATCGTATTATTTCATTCGTCCTGTACTCGCACTGGGAATAATATGAATTCAATAAAAAACAAAGAGCGCGGAAAAGATTTTTTCCTTTCTGTAACATCGTTATATTAAATTTAATATTTTTCTTCTTAGAGTTGTCAATAAACAACAAAGCGATTTTTGTAGTTCCCATACTGATTGTACGGGAGACTATTTTAGCATTATACAGGAGTCCCAAAAACGAACCGGCAATATTTCAAGGATGAATTATAGAACTTATTTAGAGTCGAAAAGTCCATATAAACATATTGCTGTGTTATTTTTATTATCATAGAAATGGAGTAAATTAAATAAGGAATAAATGAAAACAAAACGTTGTTAGTTAAAACGGGTTGTGCTTTAAGTGCACTTGTATAATATGTGTTGCAATATAGAGTGTCATTAAATTTTAGGTTATAATTCAATAGTTATAATTAGAGCCCGGCATTTTAGGCCCACTTGTCCCTTTCTGCGTATTTCGTCCTTGTTTACTCATAGACGTAACGACTTCTTGCTTTTTTCTTATGAAAATATATTTTATTTTAGTTTTCAAAAACGCATTCAAAACTATAATGTAAATAAAAGTCATAAAAATCCTAGTAGTAATTCGGGGAGCACAATGAAAAAAAAGGCTTGCCTACATATCTAAAAACATTTTTCATTGAATTTGCTATTTTTCTTTTGAAATATGTATGTATGTGCGTCTGTACATATTGCTGTGAACTTTGCTCTTAAAAATGAATTTAATTAACGGAATGATTGTGTATATAGTTACAGGGGCATAATTTTTTGAGACTCTGTATATTCTGTGTATATCTCAGGATAATCTTTTGGTTCTGCACAACTAGGCCTAGCATCCATAGTAAATACAAAGAAATAGCACAACAAGCAGTAATTGTTTAAAAATATTTTATTGTCTGTTAGTATTTTTACATTTCATTGTTGTTGTCTTAAAATATTTCATTCTTAACTTATTCTTAATCTAGCAACGAAACTTTTATATACAAATATTCTCTTATGAACTCTACACAGATAATTTTGGAGATTTGATTCAGATTCAAATGAATCTCATAAGCAAATACTTGTGAGGATTTCTCTCACAAAAGGGGGTATTTGGCCTCCTAATATTGAGATTAGTACTCACAGTCTGTATTACTCTGGAAATGTGGATCTCTAGTCTCTACTGACAAATTCTGACAAAGCGAGTGTGCTATTCAGGGCTTATTTAAGTGGGAGAGGTATCCCTACAGAATAGGACCCTTGTCTTCACACTGTCTAAGCACTTTTTACTTCCCACGCTTGTCTCTGAATGTTTAGACCTAGCGTCCAAAGTAAATACAAAGAAATAACACAACAAGCAGTATTTGTTTAAAAATATTTTATTGCCTATTAGTATTTTTACATTTCATTGTTGTTGTCTTAAAATATTTAATTCTTAACCTATTCTTAATCTAGGAACGAAACTTTTATATACAAATATTCTCTTATGAACTCTACACAGATAATTTTGATTTGATTCAGATTCAAATGAATCTCATAAGCAAAGGCTCTTGAGGATTTCTCTCGCAAAACGGGGTATTTGCCCTCCTAATGTTGAGATTAGTACTCACAGTCTGTATTACTCTGAAAATGTGGATCTCTAGTCTCGACTGACAAATTCTGATAATGCGAGTGTGATATTCAGGGCCTATTTAAGTGAGAGATGTATCCCCACAGAATAGGACCCTTGTCTTCACACTGTATAAGCACTTCTTACTTTCCACGCTTGTCTCTGAATGTTTTGAAACTTTCAAAATCTCAATGGCACAGATATTTTGAGAATATTCAGGGAATCCTACTTCCTCTTTATCAGACTCAAGTATCTGGCCTGACATACACTTTAATCGTGTATTTATAGTTACTTAATAGTTTAAAATAACAATCCACGTATACCTTTATCAAATTTCGTTAACTCTATATACTCCAAAATTTATCTTGTATAAAATTTTACTTACTCGGATTCAAGTTCCGCATATAAACTTTCAAACTCCCCTTTTGTACATTGTTTCTCCCAAACTGGTGCGGGGATTAAATGACTTTTTATTTCTTTAATTATTTAAACAAATTGCCCACAGAATTTAACTTCAAAATTTATTAATTGTGTGAACGTTAGAAATATGTTTGTCAATGTTGACAATATCTCCGTGAATCCTTTCTTCCTCGGTGATTTTCCCTTATATAGTACGGATTCTTTCTTCTACGAATTTCTTCCCTACTCCAAACCATTTAATTTTGTTTTAACTAATTTTCATGCTTATTTAATTTGAATCCTCACATATTCTGTTCAAACAACTCAATCATCCAGGCTTGAATTTTTTCTTAGAAGAGTATTGTCGCAGATCAATTCCAGACAAAAGCACTGTAGGAAGGAAACTAGATTACATCTATTTGGCACAGATACAGTAAATAAAAAAGACATAGAAGGCAAAAATATCTTTGTGTCAGTGGATGAAACTGCAGATACAGTGGAACGTTCAGTTAGCCATGTTATTGTAGGTACGCCAGAATCAACCAAACCTCCAAAATCTCATTTAGTTGCTAGTAAAGTTTTGTCCACAATAAATTTTCAATCTATCACGGAATTTGTGAAAAGGTGTTTAGATTCCATAATTACAGCCAAGAAAGAGAAAGCTCTTCTATTAGTAACTGATGTCGTAGCTTATATCCTCCACGCAGGGATAAATCTACAAACTTTTTTACCAGGTATGGTTCATGTTACTTGTTTTGCACATTCTTTATATTGCGTGAGTTTGTGCGAGAAGAGTTCGCAGATGTAAATACATTTATTAGCAACACGAAAACAATTTTCATAAAAGCTCCCAGCAAAATACAATTTTACAACGAACCTTGTCCTGGATAAAGTTTGCTTACTCAACCTCTTATTACTAGATATGGTACCTGTACCCAGTGTAGTTAACATTTATAGAATGAGCTAAAACGAATAAATGTTTGAAATGCATTATGATAACAAACTAACAAGTGTTCATTTGAAAAGTGGATCTAGTAGCATGTGATTTACTGAGAAAATTTTGAAATATGTCGTAAATTAAAATTTACTACTTAACCTACGAAGTCGTATATTTTAACAGTTTCATACATACAAATAAATAACAAATAATAGGTATTTATTGAAAACTATAACAAATGTTGAAAATGTTGTCCTTCAAGATCAACGCACTTTAAAATCCTCCGTTCAAAATTTCTGATGATTTTCTGCAACATTACTGGATTGTTATTAATTTCCATGCATTTCTGTTCGATTCTCTGTAGCATATCATTCAAATTCAATATAAGTGTTCGAAATATGTTTTTTTTAGATAAGGCCAAAAAAAGAAGTCGCAAGGTGTTAAATCGCTTGAACGTGTAGGCCAGGCAATTTAAGTATTTCGACTAATTATACGCTCATCAAAAATTTCTCTTAAATAATCCAAAGATTCTGCAGTCCAGTGACAAGACGGAGACTTGTTGGAAATATGCATTTTGTAGTTCATCATCATGCAACTGATTGACAAATGGTTGTAAAATTTCCGTACGGTACCTTTGAGCCTTTGAAAAAATACTGGTCCAATGACTCGCCTTTGGCTTATCGCTGCCCAAACACCAATTTTCTCTGGATGTAGCGATTCTTCATTAATTACATGTGGATTTTCACTACTCCAAATTCTGGTATTTTGTGAATTTAGGTATCCCGATTTATCAAACCATGCTTCATCAGTAAAGATGACTCTATGCCAAAGTTCTCCATTATTGTTCATATTTACAAACCAATTACAAAACTATAGTCTACGTGGGTAATCAATTTCTAATAATTCTTGTACTGCTGTGACACGGTATGGATAAAGTTGCACATCTTTTTTTAATAACTTGTGAGTTGTACCAACAGAAAGGTTTATTTGTTGACTCAAATGTCGAACAGATGTTTGTGGTTCATTTTCCATTATTTCTTCAACACGATTGACAACTTGAGGTGTGCGTTTAACTTCTCCGCTGCCTGATTTTCTTAAGAGACTACCAGTTTCAGAAAAAAGTTTTAAAGTTCTATCCAAAGTATTCTTAAATTGTATCTAATCTATTACAAAATGTGTAAACTCAACTTGAAATTCTACCAAGCAATCTTGAACTGAATAAACCCATAAACCATCAATTTTATTACCACTTCGAAAATAAGCCTGGACTAAAAAAAATTTATGTTCTAAAGTGAAAGCCATTTTAAAACTGAGAAGCAATTTATTTAAACCAGAATTGACGAACGATTATTTTATGCACTAACTAATATTTGTGATTGACATTATCAAATGTCATTTGGATTTACGTTTACGGAACAACAAACACATACAATATATTGACTTTTCAAAGGAACACACGTTATAGCTTACATCTGTTTATACCAGGCGCGGCTCATGATGACGTATTTGGGAGTGCAAGTACAATGATACGAGTGCCTCGTGTGTTTTCGGTGTTTACTAAGAAAACGTTACAGTTAGTACACGAGAATACACGAAGCACTCGCATCATTGTACTTGCACCCCGAAATACGTCATCACGAGCCGCGCCTGGTTTATACTACTGCATAGGAGATCATACATTTAATATAGAAAATTTGGATAAAATCGATTCAGTAGTTTATAAAATCAATCCATTATGATAATAGACTACAGGGTATACAATAACAGGTATTAATACATCAAACAGTGTTCAGGATCTGTAGAAGAAGATGAAACAAAACAAATGTCAAGATACGTACAAAAATGTGAAATTAGGTACAGAAATCCGAGATAAATATACAATAAATAGACGAATGGCTACATGGGAGTAGAAACCGATAGGTGACCAATCACAATGCAGGATTTTGAATTTAGAACGCCGGCAACAAAAAGGGCAAAGTTCAGTTTACTCTTAAACATAATTGTTCAAAAGAAATTATAACCTTAATAATTTCATTTCGAAAATAACTAATTAACGAAGAAAGAAAGAATATAGAGAAAAAGAGTTAAAAAAAGTAAGCGAAAATGCATTTTTATATAGTGAAATAATACTGTACGGGAGTTAAAACGTAAACAAGATACTAAAATGAGAGAAACCCAAGATTAAATAAATTTTAGTTGAGAACGTGAAAACTTAGAATTCTATTATATTTTCCTTTATTTTCTTTTGGTTTTGAATAAATTTCAATAGCTAAATCGAAAATTTGTACGAAGAACAAATGTTAGCGTAAGTAAACAGCTCACAATAGTTTGAAGTCTATAAAATTCAAATCTAACATTTTTGACGCATGTATGGATAGTTAGTTCGAATTTATTAACTGTAAATTCAAAAATGAGATAAGATATGTAAGATCTATGTAAGATATCTAAGTAACTGGGTAAGGTACTCGTTTTCAACAAAAAGGATTTCATATAATGTAAACTGGCGGACTAAAAAACTGACACATCATATTGACATTTAATAACATTTTAAGTATATTTATATGGTGTGAATTAGGTTTGTGAATTTGGAGGTTATACCTACTTCATTTAAGCGACCATCGTAGTAATATTATTCATTCATCGAGCAGATGTTGTTATTTCCGTCGTTATTGTGTCTATTCATTCATAAAATTCTATTCTACAGTGGCGTGTTTGTGGTTTCGTTTCTTTCAGTGTTATTTTGTTACAACCTTTAGTATTTAAAAAAAATTCGTTTTATGTCGTTATATTGTATATCTATCCTATAATTTCTTATAAATATTATATTTAATTTACAGCCTTATTTTTGGAGTAGTTTTCGTTTCTTCTTTTTAGTCCAGTTCTTTCTGTTCTTAGTATTTCTCCTTATTTTGATTAACTATGGAGAATAAGTTTAAGGCGTCCACAAAAGCGTAATGTGCAGAGACATGTTTCTTCGAAAACTCATCAAGATAACATATGACAATCTGCACCTGACACTTAACGAAGAACTGTGTGAAGTTTTCATAGCCGCCAATATCCCATTCAAAAAGCTTAACAATTCAGTTCTCAAGAGGTTTCTTACAAAATATACTGATCGTCATATACCAGATGAATCTACTTTACTTAAATACCACTTACCAAAATGTTATTTACGAACCATTGACAAAATACGGACCAACCTATGTGGTTATTATCTTTGGGTAAGTGCAAACGAAAGAACGGATGTAATGGGGTGATATGTGTTAAATGTAGTTGTTGGCATTCTTCATCCGACAACTTTATCCCAACCATACTTAATTTCAACTAAAATATTGCCAGTCGTAAATGATGAAACAGTTGAAGAAGTAATTAATCAATGTATTCATACGGATAACAACTATAAAGACAAGATGCTATTATTTTTGACTGATGCGGCAGCTTATATGTGAAAAACAGGGAAGTTATTAAAGCAATCTTATCAAAATATGCTACACGTTACCTGTGCAGTATGTGCGCTACACAGAGTATGTGTATACATAAGGGTTCATTTTCCAAGTGTTGATAAGTTAGTTTCATCATTTAAAAAGATATTTTTCAAAGCTGAGACAAAAAGTTGATGCCATATTTAGCAGAAATCCAGATATGAATATATTATATCAATTCTGCCATTCGAAGTATGGTGCACTTTTGCAACATTTTAATCACGCACCCATCACCAGTTGTGATGTGGAACGGACACACTATACTTTTAAAGACGTTTTAACATCTAAAAAAACTAATTTAACACAGGAACACCTTGAAAAAATTTTAGTTGTTCATAGTAATGTTTTACGCTTTCAATCTTTCACAGAAATACATAGTTTGAGTTTTGTTCTTTGTAAATTATTTTTATTCAAAATTCGATATGCAATTCACTTGTCAGCATTACTTTTGTTTCAGCAGTAGTTGCTGCCGGTTACCAAACCGTTTATTACATTCGCTCTGTTGTGCATTGGCAGATACATATTAACTGCATATGTAGGTATGTGCCACTTATGAATCATCAATGGCTGGAGTTCCGCTCTCTGCTTATTACATAACATATTATGACAGCCATAATAATTATTATTTTGACATATTTAAGATTGTTTTATAAAGCAAAAAAAATGTAGATCTTTTTTTTTGCGGCTAGTTTACAACTGAATTTAACGAACAAAAATTCAGAGAATAGGGATCAAATAACCGATATACAATGTGGAGATAAACGTTATGTTGCGTATGGACTAAGTTTTTCGCAAAACAAATGTTCAAAAACAAACTATATTTATAGTAAACATATCAGTAAAATCAATAATATCCATATTTTAATTTATACATACAAGGGTCAAACCAAACACCTTGAAACATTACTTAGCGTTTGGAGGGTCGAGATCTCTTAGGCTAGGTGAGACGCTCGAGTGTGGTATTTTAAGGGTTTCTAACAAAATCTAAGAGAGACTTCAAAGCTATATCTGTTCTACGCAATTTCTATTATTATTTTATAATGGTAATTAGGTCCATGACTCAAAAATTTTCCAGCAAAAGCAAAACTTTCTTTTAAATGTAAACTTTCTGTGTAAACAAAACTAATTCACTTAAGTACCAACTGTCAACTGAATTATTGGTTAGGAAGGTCAAAATTTACGAATATGATTGAAAAGTGCGGGCACCACTTAAATTACTAGATTCCAGAAATTTTCTCAGCGAGCCTTGTAACTATCTGGCTAAATTAGATGGCATTAGTTTGTGTTCCCCTCTCTCTAAATTATTATATTTCTATATTAGCAACACGGGGTTATGCTCTTTGTAAGGAATATTCATCTAATTCCTGATCAATATCTTTAGATGCATCTCAAGGTTTAAACCTTAGCCATTTTCTTGTCAATATTTACAGCAACAAGTCGGTAATGAAACATTTCGAATTCCTTGCTAATATGTATGACTTAAGAGTACATAGCATGGCATTGGGCCCTGACAGAATTGAAATAAATCTATCTATAATGCATTTCAAATCCCAGTATCAAGCTCATTTCAAAACAGGTGGCAACTTTGATATTTTCTTTTTCACGTATTACAAATTTTACTAAAAAATTTATTCTAACATTTAACTTAAGTTAGTGGCTTGTCACAAAACTATTTACAAAAGGCATTGTAAAGTTAAAAAACAAATTTACCCATATGGCTATAATAAAAATTTGAAATGCAAACACATATAAAATTACCATCAACGTGGTCAGCTTTAGTCTCCAAACTTCTTCCTCTCCATTACGACTTTAGAAAACTTTCGGACTAGCTACGCTTGAATGTCCCTTGAGTACTTGTTTATTATACTTTCTGCTTCATATCTCTCTTTTAATATACTCCTTCTATTACGTTGTATATATCAACACTTTTGTTTCTTGTCTCATATTTTTTGTTCTTTAATTATTCAGTTCATTCCTCTAAAGAAAAACGTTATCTCCTATGTTCTAAATTTAGGCAATCATATTTTTAAATATATAATTTTAGCTTCCGTATAATAAGGCATTTCCAAAGTCATATTTCATATATGTAGTTATCTTTAAACTTTCAAAGAATATCTAATAATCTTAATTTAAATAATATCTAAAAATATGGCTTCCTATTAGAAAAATTATATTTTTTTCAGAACAAAATCTAAAAATAACTATACAAGGTATCCCATAACTTATGGGCCATACAGCATTTGGAGATAATAAACGTAAAAATAGTAATTTTGAGCCTAGTTTGCCTAAGTAAAACGTTTCAGGTAAAAAAAATACAAAGTTGATATAAAAAATTGTGAAAACGCAGTTTATGCCATATTCAAAAATCGTTTTAGTCTACTTTAGTAAATATTGAAAGTATCCACCGTTAACTGTAATACATTTTCGTATGATTTTTATCAAATGACGTCTCACATTCGGAAAGATATTTTGAGAATTTCTAATAAGAGTGGCGGCTTCTTGAATTTTTTGTTCAAGTTCTTGGCCCCACAGATAAAAATCTAATGGGGTAATATCTGGGCTACGAGATGACCGAGGAAATTCACTACCACGGCCAATCCAATTATGAGGAAAACCCTGACTTAAATGATTTCGAATAATAAATATAAAGTGTAGTGGGGCACCATCTTGTATCAACCACATATTTTGTCTTACGTTCAGAGGTATACCATCCAAAAGATCATGTAAAAAATGCAAGTCTCTCTTTAAGTCTCTGCGAAAGTGGAAACGGGCCAATCAAGAAATTGTCGATAATATCGCACCAAATATTTGTCGAAAACTTATTGGAAATGTCTTTCTCTAGGTAGGCATGCTCCGGTAACGAGGATGTTCTTGAATATGTTTTTATTAGCTTCAAAACGAGTGTAGGGATATTGCATATATAATTATATATTTTTTCATTTTGCCATATCTGGTTTTTGTATCCCTTATCGTTTCACGAGTCTTTCTGCGGAAGTGAGCATTTTTGTTTCTAACGTATCCAGACTGTCCAGTCGAACTATTATATTTTAAACTTGTTTTTTTTAACTCCTATTTAACGTATTTTGCATTTTTCGCAATAGTTGGTTTGTCAAATGTAAATATAACTAATATATGAATTTTAATTGGTATCTTTATCGTGAGGTACTTTTAAAATCTAGACGACCCTTAAGAGTTCCGCCTCTAACAAAAGGTAACCGCGGAGAACGTCTTTTATAGGCACAGGATCACCGAAATTGGACAAACGAACATTGGTCATATGTAATGTTCTCAGATGAGTCTAGATTTGGTATGTACAAAGATTCAAGAAGAATTCGAGTTTGGAGGCAGCCAGGACGCGCAAATTGTTTGAATGCAGTCCAAGAAGTCCATTCTTTCAGAGGTGGTACAATTATGGTATGGGCTGGCATAAGTATTGGTGGAAGAACAGATATCGTTTTGATTGAACGCAATATGACAGCTCAATTTTATGTGGAACAGGTCATTTTACCTGTCGTTATACCATATGCAGGAGCAGCAGGAGAAAATTTCAATTTCGTGCAAAATAATGCGCTTCCACATGTGGCGCGAATTGTAATAAATGTGCTTGAACAGCAACACATTTCATTGTTAGAGTGGAGACAAAGGAGGGTTAAAAATTCAAATGATCACATTAATGGTACCCGGGACCTTTTAGAGTTCTTCAAAGAGAACCACAGGAAGAGATTGACAATTTAATTTGAACAATACGTAACCATATTAGGGCAGTAACAAACAATCGTGGAGGTCATACTGATGTCTAGAAGTTGCTTTTGATAATATGTTTAGAATTGCTTTCCAAATTTAAACATCTTTAAGATTTAAGATTATATCATTATTTACAGAATTCGTATTTGTAAACTTAAGTTTATTGGAACTTTTTGAATTTACTTTTAATTTTGTACTTTTTTAGTTGACTTTCGCTGTGAATATACTAATCTGGTCAATAAAGTTGCTTGACAGTATATAATAATAATGTTTCTTAATTACGTTAGTATATTCAATTAATTATGCCTTTGATTGAAATCTGGTGTATTAATAATAGATTCCTGGTGTTAATAAATGCTTTTAGAGATAATTAATTAACCCAATTATTGTACACATGAACATGAAAGTTAATACTGAATTAATTTAATAGTTCGTGAATGCACATTGCCATTCCTTTTTCGTCCGACATTCAATAAGCTCTTCTATTAATTATTGCTAATTTAACTTGTTTTGTAAAATTATATATTGATAACAGTTCAAAGGTCGAATATAAACAATTGTAATAAAACATCTAACCCTTTTTATGTCAAAATAAGGAAAACATTGCTAAAAATATCACCATCTAATACAGCAATCCTTATATATTTTTTTATATTTTATTTGCACACAAAAAGACAAAACATAATAAGAAATTAATAAATATGAACGAAAACTAATATTAATACTAATTTCTATTTTGTACTGTTAGTTATATTTGGTTTGATTAATCAAATTGAATGAGATTACGATTTTGGATACGTGACAGATCACAAAGATTGTTCGACTATCAAAACGGCCGTATAGATTGATGCTAAGTAAACTGGCCTTTTCGCTATACCTTCCGGGAGACGGGATATTTTTACCTCGAGTATCTCCACCAACTGTGCAAACCCAGTCTCCACGGAATCAAATAGAGATGATATAACATTTTATATTTGTAACACATTTGCGAAATCTGTTTCCACATATCATCCACACTCAATTCAAATTCAAAATGCAATTTGTTCGTCTTTATATTTTATAGCTTTTTCACTTTGTTTAAAAAAACTTTTCACCAGTAACGTTTATGTGCTGTATTATTCCTTAAAAATACATAATATTTCTGAAACTTTCAGTTAAATTACGTTCAAACAATAATCTGACATTATTCTCAACCTGTACTGTTAAGCGATAAATACACTATACAGAACATCCTTAAAATAAATAGATAACTTATGAAAATATCGAAAAATCAAATTATATAGAATATAAATCCAAAAAATTGTGAGTTAATTACGACACGAATCCCAATATATAAAAATTCTTGAAAATTGTATTATGTGCCGCCTATAGATTTCAAATGTCTATAAAAACACTTGTATTATATTTACACGCAAGCATACGCTCCAATGTTTATATCTATAAAAACTCTAGAAGATAACATTGTTTAGACAGCTGTCGATGTTAAAAAAACTCTGCAAGATAGCAGCTATATATGCTTAGAGTTCAATAACCTTAATAGGATTACGTATGAATATATCAGTTGTGAATCATTTATAAACACTTTTTTTATGTTTAAATATAAAAACTGTAAATCATATCGACCAGTTCATGTGTGTAAGGAATAATCGAAATGTACACCAGCAACAATCGAAATGGACTAAGTATATGCAAAAATATGTCGCTAGTTATAGTCGGAACAAAATGCAGTAGCAGAACAAATATTTTTATAAATATCTTTGTCATTTTTTTCTCGCGTTCGCGAAATAATTTGGATAAAATATTGTACAGCTTATAAGAATCGCCTGTGGAGGTTCGGGAATCCAGATTTAATTACATTGCAGCAATTATGTATGGAGACAATTCCACAAAATCTAACGGCTAAATATGAAGAAATAAAAGAATATTTCCAGTATGCACCTATAACCAGTTGTGATGTAGAAAGGACGTTTTCTATTTATAAGGATGTACTTAATTCAAAGAGAACAAAATTGACAGAAGAAAGCCTTGAGAAACTATTGCTAGTCAATATTAATACTCCTTTACTCAACTTGAACGACAAAATGAACAAATAAAAATGTTCCAATTATAGAAATAAAACTAAAAACTTTAAAAATACAACTTTTCAAAAAATACATATGTATTTCGTAAGTTTATAGATCACCACTCGTTTGTTTTCCAATTATATAAATAAAATTAATTAATAAATATGTATTTCGTAATTTTAGATAGATAGATCACCACCCGTATGTTTTCCAATTATATAAATAAAATTAAAAACTTTATAAATACAACTTTTCAACAAATAAATATGTATTTCGTAATTTTATAGATCACCACCCGTTCGTTTTCCAATTATATAAATAAAATTAAATATTTTAGAAATACAGCCTTTCGCCAGTACTGCACTGGGCTTTGCGTCATGTGGTAAGCGGGTCCGTTCTCTAGTCATAAGTAAGTAGATGTACTTATTGCTAGATTAATTAATTATTAGTAGTTATTAAATAATAGTAATTATACATTCGTGAATAGCATTTGTAATTCCAAGGATATTTTAAGTTTTCGCACACATTGTTAACAATGTTACTGTAACGGACCCCGCTCCAAAAGCAATGAACTGCATTGTGTTGTGCGCGATTTATTGTATTTAACTGTTGACGCGCACGAACGATTCAAAACTTTTGGACGATCATGTATATTATTTTGTATATAATTATATTTATGCATGTATTGTTTTTCTTTTCAGTTACTCTCGCTTGGCTCACATCTCAGTGTAACGCGAGGATCCTCCTCTTATGTCTGCGCGCGCTGTAGAATGTTGCCCAATTTTTATGTGCGGTTCCCCCAACTCATCAATTTAGTTTTTCTTCGATTCCGTGTGTATATAAGGCCCCAATTTCAATAGTAAAGACACATTCTCACTGCGATATCCATTCTTGCAACATCGCAGCTGAGAGCACTTACGTCAATACAGCGTAAATACGAACCCGGAAGAAATGGCCGGAAGATATATCACCAAAACCGTAACAAATCTAACTCTGAAGAATAACTTCAAAAGAAGATGTACGCCGCAGCAACGACAAGACGCAGAAATTATCATTAGCCAAACAACCGACGAAGAAGATATCCAAAACCTTCTACAAAGGCAACCGCAGATATTCATCGTCGATCCCGTCCAGCCAACGTGTGAACTTGAATTATTAGTATCGCCCGAAGAAAATGAAGAAGAAGAAGATACAAGCCCGGCAAACCCGCCCGATAACAACTCGGATCACATAATCAACGTCCAACTCCAAAACGATTTTAAAATGGCGAAGAAAACGGCAAAAAAACAAAAAACAGATCACGCAAATACACCTATCGAAACAAAAAAACGCATACAGTGTCCTCGAAAAAACAATCACAGAGGAAAAAATGGAAGAAGAAACTGAAATCACTCCACAGCCGTCAACTTCATACAACAGCACTCCCGGGGTAAGTGATAAGACACACACTACACTTAACACAAAAACTGAAACAAAAAAAACACACAAAATCGCACCAATTATCATAATCGAAAAAGACAAATGGACATACATACGACAATTACTTAAATCAAACAGCATTAACACAGTAGAAAACAAAATGGTGAAACCAGGAATACACATCGAACCGACAACAGACGAAGACTACCGAAAACTCAAACACACACTAGACAACGAACAAATACAATATTACACTTTCCAATTAAGAAGTGAAAAGACACTAAAGGTGGTGATGTGTGGCATTCCCACCTTTATAACAGACACTGACATTACAGACGACTTGACAGACCAAGGATACCCGACTTTAAAAATTAAACGCATGAACGGCAAACACGGAATACCAGCACCACTGGTATTAATCGAACTGACGAGACAATACAAGTCAACCTACAACTTACGCGACTGCTGCGGACTTGCAATCAAAATAGAACAATTAAACAAACGGACTGACATTATACAATGCCACAAGTGCCAGACTTTCGGACATCACCAACGGAATTGCAACATAAACTACAAATGTATGAAATGCGGAGACGGACATTCGACACATCTATGTACTAAGACAAAAACAACCCCACCAAAGTGTGCAAACTGCGGTGGTCCTCATCTATCCACTTTCATAAACTGTCCCAATAACCCAAACAATCCTACAAATAAAACCACACCTCAACCTAAATACGTACCAGCACCACCTCCAACAAGTAATCCATGGACACAAAGA
The DNA here is from genome assembly GCA_935421215.2 of Melolontha melolontha. Taxonomy (NCBI): domain Eukaryota; kingdom Metazoa; phylum Arthropoda; class Insecta; order Coleoptera; family Scarabaeidae; genus Melolontha; species Melolontha melolontha. The sequence goes on along the minus strand of OW285243.1, from coordinate 74,093,517 downwards.
CAAAACAAGACAAAACTTAACACAGTTGACGAATTAGCACTTGCCTTAGGCAATATGCTAATAACACTACACTCGACTAACGCAACAAACGAACAAATACAACACTTCGTTACACAGACACAGACAATAATAACACTATACAACAAAACACATTAAACACACACAACTGAAACGCAAAAAAAAAAAAAAAAAAAACGCAAAAACGCGACTGACGCACAGACTGCACATACAAAATACAAAACACGTGACTACAAAAACAAACACAACAACGCACGATATTAATCAGACACAAACACATCACAACCCTGGTAGATACTTAACAACGGAGTGGAAATGGAGGCAATCTTCGACCACGATTCAAAATTCAAAGACTCATGCTAGTAAAGACATTGATTAGCCTAGTGTTGTGATGATGCTCTAACTAATCAGGCCTGAGAAAACCTCCCGAATACTCTTACCCTCTCTCCTATGCGTTGTAATGATGCGACGATTCTCTCTTAATTTCTCTCTCGTATGCATTGTGATGATGCGACAATTCTCTCTCTAAATTCTCTCTCGTATGCGTTGTAATGATGCGACGATTTCTACCTTCGTCTTTCACTTTCGCCGCTCCGTTTAGCGAACCTTTCGTAAATACCGATTTCCGTTAGGAAATTTCGTCCCGTAGTCAAAACAACCACTTGAAGGACGCTGAGCGTACGTCGCCAGCAGAAGTTGTAATAGCGCGAGTATCACACCAACCGTCCTGTAATTATCGAGGGTAAGAGTAATAAAGAAACGTACATTTACTTTTGTCAAATTACCAATCCCCGTAAATGATTTCAGTTAAACAGAATTAATATAATTTTAATTACCTTTTCTCCCGATAAACCAAGTTCAGAATATATATATATAATATTTTCGTGACCTTGGTATGATATGGTAAATTAAATCAGTTGGCGATTAAAGGTCTGTTTTACTTCAAAGTACATATATTTAAAAAAACCCTACATGTTTCGGCAATGATGCCTTTATCAAGGATATAAAGATATAAAATTATAATTTCATATTTTTTATATCCTTGATAAAGGCATCATTGCCGAAACATGTCGGGTTTTTTTAAATATATGTACTTTGAAGTAAAACAGACCTTTAATCGCCAACTGATTTAATTTACTATATATATATATATATATATATATATATTTCTGAAGTCACTATTAGAGACCAGACACGAGAGGTTGATGACTCATCGCGCACAAGCGTACTATTGAACATTTGTATTTTTAAAGTTTTTAATTTTATTTATATAATTATACTTTTAATAACAAACGGGAATACAAACAGCTACAATATACCTAATACATTTTTATTTGTTAATTTTATAGTTCAAGTTGAGTAAAGGAGTATTAATATTTACTAGCAATACTTTCCCAAGGTTCTCTTCTGTAAAATTTGTTCTCTTTGAATGAAATATATCCTTGTAAATAGAAAACGTCCTTTCTACATCGCAACTGGATATAGGTGCACACTGGAAAAATTCTTTAATTTCCGCGTATTTTGCAGTTAGATATTATGGTATTGTCCCCATACACAATTGCCGCAATGTCATTAAATCTGGATTTCTATTAAACACTGCGTCTAACTTTTGCCGAAGGCCACATCCGAAGCCACTTGGAATACTTTTCAAATTATTAATAGCCACATCTAAGGTCGTTAAACCATCATTTAATTTGAGATTTCGATTTTCAAAATAAGTGATAAGTTTTGGCAAATTTTCAAAGTGTTTCTGAAGAAAGTAGAACAGATTTTTTAAATGTGGAATTTCTGTTAGTTCTCTGCACTCAGAAATACTCCGACCATCGTCATTTAAACATGCAACGAAATTTTGTAAACTATCGAAATTCTCTACATAAAAACCAGTAACTTCCAACCATGTCCAGAAGTTGATAGACTTGTATCCGCTTTTAAGAAAGTTTTCAGAAAAGCACCATTGAGAGTAGCTCTTTACAGGGAAAAACTGCCATCTTTGCCACTACCTCCCTCTCCAGTAATAACTAGATGGGGGTAGTTATTACTGGAGAGGGAGGTAGTGGCAAAGATGGCAGTTTTTCCCTGTAAAGAGCTACTCTAAATGGTGCTTTTCGGAAATCTTTCTTAAAAGCGGATACAAGTCTATCAACTTCTGGAAAGGTGTCTCCGATATATTCACAGATTCTGTGGAGAGCATGTACTACACAAATAATATGCAGCATAATAGGATATGTTTCCTTTAATAGTCTGCCTGTTCTTTTAACATATATGCATTACTGTCATTTACAAATAAAAGTACTTTTTCTTTGTACCTGTCGTCCGAATGAAGTACTTTTTCAATATTCTCGTTAATGGTTTTAGCAACTGTTTCCGCATCAACTGTATTTATAACTATTGTTGCTATTACATATGCATTATATGGACTAGTTGGATGTAGTACACCAGCTACAACATTTACCACGCAGCGTCCTAATATATCAACAGTTTCGTCGGCTCTTATCCAGAGGTAGTGATTTGAAAGATGCCTTCTAATGCGTTCTACTGCTTTCTTGTAGCACCTAGAAACATAATATTTGCGTAAGGTGGATTCATCAGGAACATTTTGACCAGTATATTTTTGGATAAATATTTTTAAAGTGGGATTGTTAAGTTTATTTAATGAAATATTAGCCGACAGAAAAGTTTCACAGAGTTCTTAGTTAAAATTGTCAGATTACAACGAGTCTAATTTCTGTGCATGGACATAGGTACAATCAGTATGACCGTCAATCCAACTCGCCATTGTTTTACGATGCTGTTCTCGACGTTCTTCTATATCATATCTGAAAAAGTAACTTAAACAATGCTCTAGATCTAAATAAATAAAAACTAAAAATGTATGCGTAAGTTATTGAAACTGAACGAAATTCAATGCACACTTATGTCGAAATAATTGGGAGAAGTAGATTCAATCAAACGATATTAGGATCTATCACAAAAATTACGGTGTAATTAACAGTTAAAACTATGAAAACAAGAAACTAACTCACAGCACTTTATTTATCTGACGAAATAAAAACTAATAAATAAAATAAATGATAAAAACCCCACTTCTATCTACGCTCATGAAAACAGAAATTTAACTGTAAATATCCAACAAAAAACGTCGCAATTATCGATGAAAACAGATGTGCGCGCTAGCCAGTGCAGAATAGTGCATTCAATAACTGCGTGATGTACTTACAGATGTTGTAGACTATTAATATCGTCCGTCGTAATGACGACGTCATTTCAACCCGATGTGTCCGGTCTCTGATCATTATATCCCATAATAGAAAATATTGTCCGGAAAGAACAAAATTCCGATCCCCCATTAAAAGTAACATATTAATTTTGACTTTCCCATTAAGACTCGTAAGCCAAGCGAGACAAACCTATTTCTTTTTCAGAAAATGTTTCTTTATACAGGGTGTCCAGAAACTCTCCTGACAAACGAAGACCGGAGATTCCTCAGATAATTTTAAGACAATTAAACCCAAATTCACCTAGTCCGAAAATGCTTCCTAAGGGAGCTAGAGTTCTTTGAAGATGGCGCCTTGTATTTATTTTTTTTTTAATTCCTCCAGAACGCTTCTATTTAGAAAAACAAAAACTGGTATACTTATTTATCCTCCAGAGATGAATCGATTCCATCAATTGCGAATTTCTAGTACCGGTCATAGGCGTCCGTTTTGGGTAGGTCAACGGTTATTTTAAGGCATAACTTTTTTGTCTTTAACTTTTAAGCATTTGTGACACTAGATTATTAAATTTTCAGGTATTCCAGTACTAAAATGTACTCTTACTTTAAGTCGGTAGGATACACCGTTTTCTAGAAAAATCTATTTGTAAATTTTTCGTTTTTTCTTCAATTTTTTATTTTTTGCAATAGTTAGCTGTGAACTGCCAACAGAAGTAAAACCTACGTTTTTCATTGTCAAATTGTTGTCAGTTCGCGAAGTTTATCTTTTCATTTTTTACTTTGTGTTATTCAAACACAACGATTTCAATTTAAAAAAAAATGGTTTTTACTAATGAGGAATACGCCGATATGCATTTAGTTTATGACGAAATAAGGTGTAACGCTCGAGCGGCGCAACGTAGATACGCTGAAAAATTTCCCAATCGTCAGCATCCCACTCACTCAACATTTACAGCTCTTCATCAACGATTAAGAGGAACAGGTTCAGTGGTCCCAAAAAATAATGAAACAGGGAGACATAATGATGTAACAGCAGAACATGAAGATGTTATTTTAATGGAAGTTGAGGAAAATCCAGAAATTAGCGTTCGAAGACTATCTGCCATGTACCCCACAATTTCAAAATCTTCCGTAGGAAATATCTTACACAAAGAAAATTTATATCCTTCTCATTTTACAAAGGTGCAAGCACTGCTAGAAGGAGATTTTCCTGCTCACGTAGAATTCGCTAGATGGTTACAAAATCAGAAAAATCAAGATGAAAATTTCTTCAGGAACATTTTGTTTGGTGACGAAGCTACATTCTCAAAAAATGGAATTTTTAATGTACATAATGCACATTATTATTCGTACGTTGGTGACAATCCCCACGTTGTTCAAGAATTTAAGCATCAGCATAGGTTTAGCATAAACGTCTGGATAGGAGTAGTTGACGATTATCTACTTGGACCTGTGGAATTACCTGCTCGTTTAAATGGTGCTGATTACTTACAGTTCCTGCAAAATATTTTACCTGATTTGTTAGATGAGGTGCGTTTAAATATTCGGCAAAACTTATGGTTTCTACAGGACGGCTGTCCGGCCCACTTTAGCAGGAATGTACAAGACTTTCTAGATAATTACTACGAAGACCATTGGATTGGAAGAGGCGGTCCAGTTGCTTGGCCAGCAAGGTCGCCGGATTTGAATCCTTGCGATTGTGTTTGGGGATACATAAAAGCATTTGTTTATTCCGTTCCGATACAAAATCGCGCACAACTCTGGCTAAGGATACAAGATGCTTGCAACGAATTTAGAAATAACTTTGGAATTTTTGCAAGAATTCGGCGTTCTCTAAGCAAAAGGGTAAACTTATGCATAGAGACTAATGGTCATCACATCGAGCAACTTTTGTAACAATCTACCTTTGATCATTGTAATAAATAATTTGTTTTTAATTTATTAAATTAATTTTCATCCATGCCTTGATAGTCCAAGCCAACTTCGTCGCTAAAAATAAGTAGGTACATAATAAATTGACCTTTAATGAAGAAAAAACGAAAAATTTACAAATCGATTTTTCTAGAAAACGGTGTATCCTACCGACTTAAAGTAAGAGTACATTTTAGTACTGGAATACCTGAAAATTTAATAATCTAGTGTCACAAATGCTTAAAAGTTAAAGACAAAAAAGTTATGCCTTAAAATAACCGTTGACCTACCCAAAACGGACGTCTATGACCGGTACTAGAAATTCGCAATTGATGGAATCGATTCATCTCTGGAGGATAAATAAGCATACCAGTTTTTGTTTTTCTAAATAGAAGCGTTCTGGAGGAATTAAAAAAAAATAAATATAAGGCGCCATCTTCAAAGAACTCTAGCTCCCTTAGGAAGCATTTTCGGACTAGGTGAATTTGGGTTTAATTGTCTTAAAATTATCAGAGGAATCTCCGGTCTTCGTTTGTCAGGAGAGTTTCTGGACACCCTGTATAGTTTTAGTTTATCAATAGATTAATATATTTAATAAATTATTAATTTGTATTTCAAAATAAAATGAAAGAGAGTCCAAACTAGCGTAGTTTCATGCGATTCAGGAAATCAGGAAAAAAAGTGTAAACCGTAATTATTTTCATTGTATCAAAAATTGAATTAGATTTATAAAATCCCATTTTTATATATTAAACTCAAATGACTTATTTTCGTCAACACAAAACTGTTCTTTTTTGCGCTCATATGCATGCCCCTTCCGAACGTGTAAACAAACACCTAGTGTATTCGCAATAGTTTTTGTTATAGGTTAGTTTTTTGAAAATATTCATTTTATGTACGATTACCGAGTAACAAGATATTAATTTAATTATATCTAGGTTTAGTATTGGACGCTCGTAAGGACTCTCAACAAATTTACCGTTCTATATTGGAGGAATTATTTCATTTTGTAGTTCTTTTCTATTTGATTAATCCTGTTTATTATGTTCTTATTGTATGAAGATTAATAATTATTTTACATGACAATAAAACATACCTGTATTAATAAAAAGGAAAACACTGGTCTCTCGTTTTACACCATTGCACGATCACCACACGTTAGCAAGTCACAAAGCACCAAGGATTCTTCAAGCACGAATGCACAGGAGTGTTCACCAAAGTTCAACAAAAGCTACAAACTTTGTTTTAATCAATCTCGACTGAGATTTTCCCGAAAAGGTATATTAATGACATCGTTTTCATAGCTGTCATTAAAATTAAAAAAGTAATTCATGAACTATTACTGTCAATATTCAAATTTTAAAGTTACTGATAAGAGAAGCGACTGGCCTGCCCTCAGCAGACACAAACGTAACTACAAAAATAGGTGTATATGTTGTTGCCTATTTTTCTTAAAATTAATTTGAATATTTTGAATTTTTTTTCTCAATTAATTATTAAATTAATTATCACCGCTCCTGAGTAACTAGTACTTACACATTACAAGACAAATGCAAAATTAAATGCAAAATGAAGTTTTGTTTTATAGAATCGCGTTTGGTTTTCATATCTTTCCATTTTTACATGAATGTAATCGGAGCTTCACTGAGAAGTCTTTCTATAAAATAACTAAATAGTTTCATGACAAATAAATCTGAACAACAATTTACGAATCTTACTAATGTACAATAATGCGCGTAAAAATCTAGTACAATCAGAAAATATCAACCAAAAAATTACATTAGACGGAATTTCTTAATTTTCTTCGCGGTAATTATTAGAGAACGGAAACGCTTACCACATGACGCAAAGCCCAGTGCAGTACTGGCGAAAGGCTGTATTTCTAAAATATTTTATTTTATTTATATAATTGGAAAACGAACGGGTGGTGATCTATAAAATAACGAAATACATATTTATTTGTTGAAAAGTTGTATTTATAAAGTTTTTAATTTTATTTATATAATTGTAAAACATACGGGTGGTGATCTATCTATCTAAAATTACGAAATACATATTTATTAATTAATTTTATTTATATAGTTCGAAAGCAAACGGGTGGTGATCTATAAAATTACGAAATACATATGTATTTGTTGAAAAGTTTTATTTTTAAAGTTTTTAATTTTATTTCTATAATTGGAACATTTTTATTTGTTCATTTTGTAGTTCAAGTTGAGTAAAGGAGTATTAATATTGACTAGCAATACTTTCTCAAGGTTTTCTTCTGTCAATTTTGTTCTCTTTGAATTAAGTACATCCTTATAAATAGAAAACGTCCTTTCTACATCGCAACTGGTTATAGGTGCATACTGCAAAATATTCTTTTATTTCTTCATATTTAGCCGTTAGATTTTGTGGAATTGTCTCCATACATAATTTCTGCAATGTAATTAATCTGGATTTCTATTAAGAATTGCTTCAAAACTTTTGCCGAAGGCCACATCCGAAGTCACTTGGAATACTTTTCAAATTATTAACAGCCACATCTAATGTGGTTAGTCCGTCATTTAATTTGAGATTTCGATTTTCAAAATAAGTGATTAGTTTTGGCAATTTTCCAAAGTGTTCGTGAAGAAAGTACAACTGATTTTTTAAATTTGGTATTTGTGTGAACTCCTTGCACTCACCAATACTTCTAGCATCCTCCTTTAGCAGTGTTACGAAATGTTTTAGACTATCGAAATTCTCAGCATAATAACTAGTAGCTTCCAGCCATGTTCCCCATCTAGTTATTACTGGTGTGGGAGGCAGTGACAGAGATGGAAATTTTTCCCTGAAAAGAGCTACTCTCAATGGTGCTTTTCTGAAAACTTTTTTAAAAACTGATACAAGTCTATCAACTTCCGGAAAAGTAATATGCAGCATATTAGGATATGTTTTCTTCAATAGTCTGCCTGTTTTTAACATATACGCAGCACTATCACTGACAAATAAAAGTGTTTTTTCTTTGTACGTGGCGTCCGAATGAAGCATTTTTTGCATATTCTCCTTAATGGTTTCAGCAACTGTTTCCGCATCAACTCTATTTATAACACTTGTTGCTATTACATATGAGTTATAGGGAATAGTTGGATGCAGTACACCAGCTACAACATTTACCATACAGCGTCCTAACATATCCACCGTTTCGTCGGCGCTTATCCATATATATTGATTTAAAAGATGGCTTCTAATGCGTTCTACTGTTCTCGTATAGCACCTAGAAACATAATATTTGCGTAAAGTTGATTCATCAGGAACATTTCGACCAGTATATTTTTTCAGAAATGTCTTCAAAATTGGATCGTTCAATTTAAATAATGGAATATTAGCTGCCATAAAAGTTTCACAGAGTTCTTCGTTAAAATTGTCAGATTCCAACGGTTTCAATTTTTTTTCGTGCTTTAACGATCCTACGTGACGTTTTACGGTTGATTTATTGCAATTTTTCAATAACGTTTCACACACTTCACAATAAATTTCGGAATCACTGGTAATGTACATACAATCAGTATGGCCATCAATCCAACTCGCCATTGTTTCACGATGCCGTTCTCGACGCTCTTCCATTGTCTGAGAAAGTAAGAATATTCTAGATCCAAATAAACGAAATTAAATAACGAAATTTTATGCACACTTACGTGAAAATAATTGGAAGATGTTGCTTAAATGAAAAGGAAAAGGAATGTACGTGCTATTTCTCTTACGAAATACGATAGACTTATTTATTTTATCTACGTACACGACACCACTGAAAACACTATATTCTCCGAATACAATAGCTGGGTTGTCCATTGTTATCGCTGCGAGACCAGGTGTCCGAGTAAGTCAAACAAATACTTCATTGAATTACGCCGGGATGTACTGAGCGACGTTATACACAATTCCACTTGCCGATTGCGTTTTATGGAAATTGCATCCGTTCTCTAGTAGTTATAATACCAAATAAACCGTAATAGTATAAATGGATATTAACATCATTGAAACACGCGCGACGGTGGAGCCGGATCTTAAAATATAGCAATTGTTTTAATGATCAGTTATTCACGAATACTTTACACTATTTTTTTTTATTGGTGTATTTTAAAATCATGTTTTATTGGATTTAATACTACAAATAGAAATACGAACTAATAATGTAAAGTTTGTTGGATGTGATATGACATCAGTATAACTTTGACTGCCATGTAAATGAATAAACTAACTATTGAAGCTCACTTTATGCAAGGCAGCCAAGTTGTCGAACCCTTGCATAACAAAACATCACTTTAATAAATATAAACATTGCCGCCGTTGGATACAATGGGCCATTATAAATACGACATTCGTATTTAGATTTGTGGTAAAACATGTGAAAATGCTCGTTAAACTTTCGTGTCGTGTTTCGATTAAGAGAAAAAAAGAAAATGTGCAAAAAAGAGAATGTGTAAACAATATGTCACATAACAGTTATTAGGTTATTTGTGTATAACGATGAGTTTTAAGATTATTTAAGTAATAAAGCCGTGGGTAAATTAATACCGCAAAAGTCGAAAACCGCATACAACAGAGTTATCACATTTATCGAAGAACAACAAGCTACAGTTAGAGAAGGACGTGTTATGCTTGCTTATTTTCAGAAAATTTCAGAGCAGTAAAAGGCCTCGACGACGTGGGCTATCTATTCGAAATCGCAAAGTATGTTGCGGATAAACAAAGGGATTGATATAAAATTATTTGTGAAAGTGCATCCATTCATGAAGGCAATTAACAAGAATGACAAAGCAAAGAAGCCTTATCTATTCAAGAAAGACGATTTGCGGAATTTTTTTAGATGCACCGGACATTACATATTTATTTTTGAAGGTGGTAGCAATTTGCGGTATCTTTGTATCTTGTAGATGATGCGAATTGTGCGATTTACGCCTATAAGATGTCAAGGAAGTATTTCCATATTAAATGAAGGCCAAGGCTCGACGTGTTCCTGTGGCTAACAGTGATGTAATTCCTTATGTAAGTTTGGTGAAGCAGTATTTATCATTGCGCCCTCAAAATGTAAGTACGGACAGAGTTTTCTTACGATGTGACAAGGGGAAATGTACTAATCAAGTAGTGGGTATTAGTACGTTCGAATCACGTTCAAATTGCACGTTATCGTAAATTGAACGATCTTGAGAAACACATCCGCTCCCATTATGGAATGTTGATACCTACTACAATCGATCAAATCCAACGGCAAGTAGGTTGAAAATCGGCAGCTGTGGTGAGTGGTTACGTTGAAGAGAATATCAGCAATAAGAAAAATGTTTCAAACATTATTGGGAGTGCCATTAGCCTCCTCTGATTTAAAAAAACTGAGATATTTAAAGCAATACCAATTGTAAATTTCATATTGATTTAAACTAAGAGTTTTTCGATAAAATTATTATGAAATATTTCATTATAGCTTTTGACACATTTTATTTATTGTTAAAAGGTTGCGCTGTCAGATCAATTAATAAAAATTTTACATTTATACTGGACATGTTTCTATTTGATGTTTGTTCTCCCTATTAACTTTAAAACACGCGCGTTTTTTAATGATTGATTTATACACGCGCTGGCCTGTTTTAAACAAGCAAAATGAATTACCAATAAAAAAAAGTGTCTCTTAGGGGGTAGCGGTCAGGTAATTAAAACAAGTATTAATTTATAAAGACGTTTCGGTTCTATGTATAATACATTTTCAAAAATTAAATTTATGTTGTTAACATGTTGCACTGTATTGTGTTGTTCTCGGTTTGCATTTCTAAACTAAAACAGTTTTGTTTAACAAAATCCTATTATTTCTGTACGTCACACTTATGAATTAATCCCTGCTTTTATCCTTTCCTACACCCACTCTAGAATTCTCCTATGAATTCTCTCGTAAGAGTCCGAAAAAACGGCTATTTCAATTGTCAATCGAATTCAACCACCTGATTTTTTTTCAATGAATTCAGTTTTGTCAGTAGTATAATAATCATCTGCACAACAGCTACATAGTTTCACCTGTCTGGTTATGTTAATTCGCAGAATTATAGAACTTGGTTAGCAAATAATCCAAACAATTTAATCGAACTACCATTGCATCCAGTTAGAGTGTTTGGATAGCAACATCAGTATAACAAATTATTATTGGACTAATATTCTATCAAGAAGCAATTAACGTCCCAAGATACAAAACCATTATTCCAACGTTTTGAGCATCTTCTTTACACAATTTTCTTTGTACATAATTGTATTACTTGTAATTCAGATTTGCAAAATTTGTTTCAACTATCGCTTTCTGTAAATCTCACTTCTGACATCAACATTGATTTACTAGTAATTCTAATAATATGTCATCCATATTTATATAAAATATTCTAACCCAAAGAGATAAATATAAAGTGAAATACAAGGCAAGCGAATTTCTTAGTGTTACCCAATTACATATTTGCTTGAATTATTTATAGTTACTTGGTATCTCAATATATGTAAGTTGGTAAATTAACAATTTTTATTGAAATGGAATGCTTTTTAAATTCAAATTTAAATTTCTGTGTATACCTGTCGCATAACTATACAAGCTGTCCAGTATCGTTATGTCCAAATTTTAGGAGTGTAAAGTAGACTTTATTTCAAGTAACAAAAACGCCAAACTTGCATATCCATTTTTATTTGTTTCAAAGTTACAAATCTATGAATGTGATTATCAGATCATGAAAAAAATGTAATCCTAAAGTCAATAAAAACTGATTTTATTTAAAAAAGTTCAATTAATAATATTTTCGAAATGTCCACCTCCTTAATGAATGCAGGCTTGTGCCCGTAAGCCAGCAGAAGAAGTACTTATCCACATTTCATACTTGTTTTGTCGGATTTGCTCGTCAGCCAGGTGAATACGATCCAACAACTCTTCTCTTGTGTTCGAAACTTGCGCGTTGACTAAATTTTTCATGTAGCTCCATAAATAAAAGTCAAGGGGACTAAGATCGGGTGATCTGGGTGGCCGTACCACAGGACCACCTCGGCCAATCCATCTTGGATAATTGACGTTAACCCAATTACGGACAGCAATTCCGAAATGTGGTGGTGCCCCATTCATGTAAAACCACATGTCTCGTCGAATATTCAGTGGGACATCCTCTAAAAGAGCTGGAAGTTCGTCAATAAGAAATTGAAGGTAATTATCCGCATTTAACCTCCCAGGAAGAACGACAGGACCAATCAACAAGTCATCGATTAGGGCCGGCCAAACGTTAATATAAAATTCATGTTGAAATGTAGATGCGCGTATAGCTTTGGGATTTTCTGATAACCCCCTGTGCAGGTTTCTCCGATTTGTAACACCACTTCTCGTAAACGTAGATTCATCTGTCCAGAGAACTGTTCTGCAGAAATTAAAATGAAGCCGTGACTGTCTTAATATCAAGGTAGAATAAACTAGACGAGCATAGTGGTCTGCCTCAAGCAAACCGTGTCCCCTGCGATAGCGATATGGATATAAGCCCCCCCTTTTTAAAATTAGTAAAAATGTCGTTCGTGGCACTCCTAGTTGTCTAGCGATTCAACGTACACTCCTTGTAACAATAGCTACTGCTTCTTCCTCTAAGTCTGCTGGCAAATTTACTCCTCGGTGGAAAAGATAATCACCCAGTCCGCATTCCCGAAATTGTCTGTGTACTTCCAGAAACGTTCTGTAATGAGGAATGCGCCTATCGGAAAACCGATTTCGGTATTTAATAACTGCTTGACGTGCACTGCCGTTACAGTAGCCATACACAAAATGAATGTCCGCATACTCTTGAGAAGAAAATCGGTAAGGCATTTTGAATAAAGAAAACGTGTCCACTCACTAATAAGCTGTTGTATGAACTGAAACTTAATGTAATCCTTTATTAAAAAATCCAACGTTAACAGTCATCTAAACATTTGTTTATTGTATGATATTCGTGGTTCAGCATTTGCGAAATAAGTAAGAACCTTCTTTATCATAAATCAATTTCCAGTACTTTTTTTGTAGATCTCCAAGAAATTACTGTATGCTCTACGACACGTGTTTATTTATTTTAGGATAACATTTTATTATGCGACGTTGACAATCACAGGCCTGTTATTGAATCGTATAACGTTTTTTAAATAAAATCAGTTTGTATTGACTTTAGGATTACATTTTTTTTCATGATCCGACAATCAAATTCATAGATTTGTAACTTTGAAACAAATAAAAATGGATATAGGTACAAGTTTTGCGTTTTTGTTACTTGAAATGAAGTCCACTTTACACTCCTAAAATTTGAACATAACGATACGGAACATCTTGTATAATATGTATTATGGGTATTTAAAATTAATTCCAAAAAGTATTATCATTGTTATTTATATTACTCATCAAATTTCGTAGGTATTTGACAAACTATAAACCTGTATGCTTTCGCTGTTCGTTCACTGGAAATTTTCTCATGGAAAAATATCAGATTTTTCAAAAGTTATATCTTATTTTAAATGATTAAAAGCAAATTTATAATATTGATATAATATTTAATTCCTTTAAAGTCACTCAACATTAGTACTAAACAAAATTAATAGGATAAAAACTTGAAATAAAATTGTTTAGATAATGTTAATCTAAATCACTTCCTTGGGTCCCACTTAACCTTAATAATAAAAGTTCAGGAAATACTTATATTTAATGATTAATGAATATATTGTGACAGCTTTATTGAACAGCATAGTTACTAAAACGTTTTTAATTTATTATTTAATTATTTCTTTCTTTAAAATCACTTTAATAAATAATATCTACAAAATTAATCTTAGTATAAAGCTAAACCAATTTGGTAGGATGTAGCTTTGAAATAAAAATATTTTGCTTTTTTTGTTACATAAACAGCTTTATTTTATCTAATTAAATTGGCTCACTAAATCCCATTTAATCTGGGTGATTAATCTTACGAAATTTATGCTTTCCATTATATTTATTTAGGATATTTGTAGATAATTTATTATGGTTATATTTTTGCTAACTGATGAAATAAAAGTAAATTACCTATTTTAGATTTTTTAAATTAAAACGTAATAATTTTAAGAATAGCATTCTCTTAATTGTTATACGTTTTTCTTGAATGAACCTTGAGTTACAACTCGAACGGTACCTTAATTAATAATTAAATTGATGAAAAACAAATAATGCCTAAAATTAATCTAATAAATTCAAAAACTTGTTAAACGTCTTAAGAAAGCGCCATCTCTTACCCAAGTAAAAAATTATTTTCGTTGTCACCCCTATCGATTATAACTATTAGGTTCGGTTTTAATCTATTAATTTGTTCTATTTGCAATAATTGAATTAATAATTAATTAAAAAACATAATGTTTGCCATAATAATATTGATGAACTCCAATATTTAATTCGAATTTATTGATCTTTACACAAGTTAATGAAAGATCTGGTAGATGGCAGCGGTAACCGATATCTACACCTGGCTGTCAATAGTTCAAACAACTTGTATTATGTGGCGGTTATTTTTCAGGTTTCTAAAACTAATAACTAGTAATAACTTAAAAATTTGTTTATACCTTTTTTGTTTATAACATTGTTTTAATTATCATGGAGCCAAAACAATTTAATAATTAGTTTATCCTTGTCAGACTAGGAAATTAATTTAATTTATTATTAAAAAATGAAATATTTGGAATTTCAGATATCAGTTATATTTTAATTACTTTCTAGAGAAGTAATTTTCAAGAGATTTACCACCTGCAATATATCTTAACAATATTGTTAGAAATTAAGATTACATATTTTTCTATTAACCAATATGTATAAAACTTTTTTATTTAGAATTTTAATAAAAACTAAAACATTTCAAGGTTTTAATTGTGTTTTCATTTTGTTAAATAAATACACACAAATTTAAATATAAATATACTATAAAATTGTACAAAATTATGACAAACTTGTTAATGCTGGAAAAGGATTTTGCTTGCTAACTACAACTTTCCTATGCTGATGTGAAATATAGCCCTTGATTTTACCTTCATAAATTAAATTGGCTACAATACATTGTGTTTCATCCAAATCCACATCTGTTTGTCCTAAACTTGCCAATGCTATTTGCAAAGCTTCCACAGGTATTTGATGTGTATTTAATATAAGATAAACTTTTCTAAATAAATTTCTGTATGCTATTATCTTTAACTTATCAATAATTAAATATATTCCACATTTTATAAAAAAGGATTCGTGTTTCTCCATCAATTCATCGAACAATTTCAAATTTCCCTGACATACTGATTCAACTAATTCCCAAAATTGCATTACATCATATTTTTCTAAGACTTCTCGTTTGGGAATATAGCCTAGAAGCATTTTAACTGGTACTAAATAAATTAATATTAAACGCTTGTTTCTTTTACTAAGTTTATGACAATTCTCAAAAGCATAAGTTAAATACTGATCTGCCGCTTTATAATCACTATCAAACATTGCCTTACGTCCAACATAATACCTGTAAGTTATTTGCTGACTCAACGAGAAACTTTCCTTGAATGGTGATGATTCAATTGCTCTAATAAGAGGCTTACATAAATGCAATTTATTTATGCGAAAATATACCTTAAATAATTGATTTACTAAGTTTAACATTCCCAAACGTTTTGTATCTTCTTCTGAAGATCGATTATCTGCCGCACATACTCTAAAACATCCCATCAAGCATTCGGCTGCTTTTTCTAGTATTTCTCCAGGCTTCTCTGCTACTCCAATTCGTTCATTTTCTGCTTTTTGTGCTACAGTTCGTAAATCAAGGCAAACTACATACATTACTGGCAAAAACCAATTTTCTTCTTTTTGAGATTGTATTATTTTTGTTAAGGTTTGTGTCATGGTACTCTGTAGTTGATATGCTTCAATGTATTTCTTTTGTGACAAAGCGAACAGACATTTTAGGTGGTACGTGACTAACTCATCAATAGGGGTACTAACAAACCGCTCCACCATGCTCTCGGGATTTTCATTATGTAAATTTACACTTTCAACATGTTCATGTCTTAAGGAAAGCAAATTTGCGATCTTATGAGCATCTTGAGAGCGCCAACTTCGGTCTAGTAATTGTAAATAATGTGCTAAAGACATCAATGTCATTTTGTTCTGTAATAGAATGCATTTGTAATCAAAGATACCATGTAAAGTGAATGAACATACCTATTTTATTCAAAATTACTTTAAAACATAACCTCTTGATAAGTGAACGACGTTTAATCATTAATCGCTTATTAATTATTGATCATTCACAATATATGTGGAAAAGTTTTTGGTTAAACAATCTATGAAGTTCTAAATATTGTACTACAGATCTTTCTTAAATTCAAATTTATTATTCTGATAATTTATTCTATTCCCATTCTCTTGAACTAGACTAAAATCAATAACTTTCCTATTGTAACCTATTTTACCGACACATTAATCATCTTCAAATTAGGTATTCAAAGTATAGATGTCGCTCATATCAGATATTCCAAACTGACAATTATTTGAAAATAAAACTTTCACAATATATTCATAAATTCCAAAAAAATACTAAATTACCGTCATAAATTACAACCAAATGATTAGAAAACGAATGTTATAGACTATAATTATATGCAAAATAATTCAAATGGACTAATAACGAATTTTGGAATATTAATATTTCTTAAATTTAGAAACCATCTACTTTCACATTCATCACCCAACAAGGTCGAAAATGTATAAACTATATAGATATTTAAATTACAGAAATGCAATTTATTTATGCGCAAATATAGGTATATATATGTGTAAAATAACTTTGTTACCTAGCACCTGTACGAATGTGGTATTTATTATTGTCCCGACATACCTGCAACAAAGAAAACAATAATTTATTGGATAATCTTGGCTAGTTGTAAAAGCTAATTATGTAAATATATGCATTATATGAGGGCCAGTGATAATACCGGCGGCTAATTTTTTTTTTGGCGAAATTATCAATAAATAACTTTAAGATATTTGATAATTAAAAATGTTAATTATGTTATTAAAAATAAAGTCAGGTGTATGAAATTATTTTTGCATACATATTTATTTTGTAATTATATAATGTGTAGGTACACGATAAAATTGTTATCAGAATTTTTTGTGGATGAAGTTGAGGCTTTTGTAGCTTCATGATTACTTAATTATTGAAATGTTTTTCCTTTTTTATCGAAATATCAACTATATCCACATGCTGCTTCCATATCCTTCAAGAGTACATACTCACTTATATATTTTTTTAATCCAGCCTTAGGTATGAAAATTCCATAATATTATAGTAAAATTAACATTGAAATACTCCCAAGATTGGATTTGTAGATCTGCTACTAATCTTTACAACTTAATTTTCGACCAAGATTTTGAGCCTACTGTGAGGCTCGTAGCTCTTAGGGAACTTTTCTCGTCAACATAGGAAATTAGTGATAGATGGAAAGGTTTAATTAAACAAAAAATCTAAATACGATCTTTATATTGAAGAATTTGATCTTTTCGATCAAGGTCGTATCGACCATTTCTTTGCTTACCTCTAACTTCACACCATAAAATTGCACGAGTGGTGCATAGTGGTTGCAACAGACGGTTCAGGGTAACAGACAGTAGTCCTGAAATAAAGAATAGAATCCAGTCGTCTTCAGTAACAAATCTCAACTTTGTTCATGCTCTCATGATGGTCGTAAAATGTTAGCTGCTACTATATCTGTACTGGTAATGTGCGCTGACCACTACATACAAGAAAATTGTAGAGGGGCTTCTATTTTTTTTTCACTACTAGTTAGGAGTAATACAGTGGCTGTGTATGTAAATTTGGAAAGAAAAAAGACTCCGGGTGTATCAACAGAGTTTCTTGCGCGTATCATACACGTTATTGTCGGAATCTTGACACACCTGGTGAACACCTCTGTTGTGCATGGTGTTTTTCCGAATAAATTAAAGCTAGTTAAAATTGCGCCTATATTTAAAGAAAGGGAAATCAACGATTTGAACAATTATAGGTCAATTTCTATTCAGACACTAATAACTAAATGATTTGACGCTATTGTGAGAGATAAGCTAGAAAATTATTTTGAATCTAAATCTATGTCAACATCGTGCAGCATGGATATCGGACAAATAGGTATACCAAAACAGCAATGACGGAATTCATTAATAAAGGCGGGACTCAGTTGCTATGTTGCGTTCTGTTAAAAGCATTTTACTGTGAATTACTGTAATCCTCCTGAGAAAACTTGAGCATTATGGAGTCAGAGAAAATTAGCACAAGCTGATATTGTAGGAAAAAAAGAAGGGGAGAGGGTGAATGAATAAATGTCTGACATCCTGCCAAATAGCTATGGAGTGTTTGGGCCAGTCCTCTACATTATTTACATTAATGATGTATGGATTTATCTCTCTAATAGCGAGAGGGTTATTATGATGAAAATTTCTAAGTGCATCTCAAGAAAATTAACTTCATCTATAAGTAACGAATGAGGCGAAAGTAGATTATTTTGTCGAATTATTATTAAAGAGCCAAAAATTTGCACCAATCATCAATTGAATATCAATGTAATTTGAAACAAATTTCGTGTTAGAAAATATTTTTAGATCCTTAGTATCACCACATCACAATGAATCAAATACGAATTCGTTGTGAATGTGTAAATCTTTCATGTGGAGAATAAATATTGAGAAATCCAATTGAGAGATTTGTGAGGAACGAACATCGATTTTATCCATTTTATTGCAAAGGTCTCAATATACCAGATTCTCTTTTATCATTACACATACATCGCCCTATGTGTAGAGCTAAAAAAATCAAAGTCAATGAATTGGTGGCATAGTAGGCAACCAGTTATACACCACTGATGTATTTTTCCAATTGTCAAATATTTTTGATGTTTCATTCAAGCCTAAATCTTAAATTAAATACATTTTATTTAAAAATAAATAATTTATGTAAAACAGTTAATTATTCTAACAGGTGTGTACCTTGTGCGAAGACAACTTCAAATATTTTTAAAAAATTCAAAGAAGATGACTAGTATTTCTTTAAGGATGAAATATATCCAAGATAGTAAAATTAGGGTATCGGAAAATGTAGAAAATATGAAAGCGTTTATAACAAAAAAGTACAAATAGATTTTACCATTCTATGAGATTGTAGAAAGTCCTCATATTACTTCTAGTGAATTACCGAACGTATCCCACGTATTGGGGGCATTTCAGTAACACGATAAAATATAATTGGTTTAAGAGTGGTTATAAGTGGTTTTAAAAATGGAGGAATTTATCTAAAACAGCAGTAGTGGAAAATTCTTGTAGGTAATTTATATGTTACTATTTCTTTAATAAACACAATAACTTTGGACTGTACAATTATCTGACAGAATCACTACTCGAATTAAAGATTGAAGAAGGGAAGATATCCAACAAACTTTTGAAATCTGTTATAGCAAGGCTATTTTCATATGAATAACGACCAGTTATTAGAGTAGAAACTATTTAAAAGAGAAGGTTTTCGTAGTACTGAAAATGCTACTGGGACTGCTTCTTTTCTAGAATAAGAAATGCTTAATATTATGAAGAAAATATATCCTGAAAATAAAGAACAAATGCTTGTAATCGAAACAGACATTAGTCCATATCAAAGTCACTTTCATTATTTGGAATTTTGCAAGAACGAATAAGAGAAAGTAAAATCAATTACAGCTGATGTAATAATAACTATGGAGCTGAAACCCTTAGAATAGGAAATACTTCTTTCTGTATTCCACCAAGTTCAGCAGAAAGCGTAAAAGTATTTAGTACAGCTTGTTTAATAACAGAACAAAGGCGTGCAAGACTAAAGCCGAAAAATGTTAATATGATGTGTGTCTAAATAAAATTAAAAAAAATATTATTAAGTAACCTTAAGTATTCATTTTATTAAAATTACACCCAAACTCTTTCTATTAGCGAACAAAATAAGTCAATGCGTTTCATTTTACTATGCTTTCTAACTATTAAAGATATGAATTTAAGCATTCAAAGGGAAATTGTTTAGATTGCAGTACAGAATGTACATGAAACTCTTTAAATGTATTACGGAACTGTTTGCTTTATCAGTAAAAATTATTTTATTTAAAGTTTCTTTCGTTTTCATTTAACAAATTAAACATTATATCCCAAAAATCAGTTCGTTTTACTTTATCTACCTCGAAAACCTCCTGCTCTGATATCTTGTATGGCTTATATTTGAAATTTTTCATGGTTTTGAACACCGAACACCGAATATGATGCTCCAAAATGCCTGGCTACATTTAAAGCGATCCTACAGACCGTTCTTCTACATAACACGGGATATTCAGCTTAATGTGTTCTGTTAACACGTGAGTGGATTTATTTTACTTTTTGCGGGAATTTAGAAAACAACCATCATCTTTGAATTTGTTAAAAATATTTAAAATTGTCTTCGCACAAGTATACGCCTGTTAGTATAATTAACTGTTGTAAATAAATTATCTATTTTTCAACAAAATGCATTTATGTATGAATGAAAAATCGGAAATATTTGAAAATTGGAAAAATACGTCACTGGTGTATAACTGGTTGCCTACTATGCCACCAATGCTTTTTATTTTTTCAGCTCTATACATAATGCGATGTATGTGTAATGATAAAAAAGAACCCGGTATAACCAAAAATAGATTTTTAAAATTACGATCTTACATAAGAACCACTTGCACACTACTAGAAATTTATTTGAGATTAAATAGCAAAGTATGCTTCATCCCATTTTCTTATTTAATTGCATATACATAATTAAATTATTCATCAAATTGATGTTTTAGTTTTTTTTATTCCAGTTTTCGTAACGGATCTGATTAATATGTCGATTTGAATTAGATTTTGAAAATATCATATGTCAACTTCGAGAACACATTATATTTGACGATACAAATATATAGGTAAAGATTACGCCAACTGTCGATTTTTATAAAACCCACCTGCTCATCTTTTCGCGTAAAAAAATCGCTGGGTCCCAGGCATTTCAATTTAAACGGATTTATATTTAGAAATATGTGGGTTCTCACAGTATTGAAAATCGAACGTTACATAATATTATCGTAGTATTAATCATCTTTTGTTAATGTAAATGTTAAAATATAAACATGCCAAGACCATTATATCATCGGATGCATTTTGTACGGGATTTTTCTTTTTAAAATATGAAGAAAAAGTTAATGGAAAAATGTTTTAAAATTACACTTATATCATTATCATTACCATAATTAAATTCACAAATTTGTAAGCAGAAGATATTAAGAAGATATTAATATAGAAATGTGGATTAACTCTAGACTAGAGTACTAGAGTGATATATTTAATATAGTTTCTGAAATTATAAGAAATAAATTTACTAAATACTACGAAATCTCTCTTAGACGGATGCCAATATAACAATAAAAATGTATGTAATAATAACATACACAGTAGACATTACTACAGTCTTACGAGGCATATCTAAGTCTTTCGATTTACAAAATTGATGCTGACATATATTTCTTTACTTATTTATTAAACTCAAGATACACACAGAATATAACGTAATTATTATGTACAGTCATGGCCAGATAAATGTAGTACAACCTTAAATTTCATATATGTCATAAATTTGATATATTATTATTGTAAGACGAGCTTCAGCTTAAGCTACTTGTCATAATAAAATCAAATGTCAGATCATACTGGAATATACTTACTTTATTATTGTTTGAGTTAAGAAATATAAGTTAAAAGTATAATAATAAGTTAAATTTAAATTTAAAATAAATTTAATATACGAACTTTATCAATTGCGGTTAGCTTTCGTGCCATCGTAAAAATATGTTTGACGTTTAATAAAATTTAAAATGATTTGACATATAATTGTCAAAATACTAACTTACACCATAAAAATTTATTAAGAAAAGCTTGTACTACATTTATCTGGCCACGACTGTACTTACGAGGATTATTCGGAAAGTACGTGGACTAATACAGAGATGGCGCGAATTAGCAGGAATCTTCTTCACCATTCTGTAGAATCATCCTTTAATAGGTTAAATATGACAGTACAATTTGTCTGTTTTTGACAGTATGCCAAAGTGAACGTCTCGTGTGGTTTTGCAAATATGGAAAAGCTGAGTTGAGAGCAGTGATAAAGTGCTTTCATTTGAAAGGCTTAACACCAACCGAAATCAAAGCAGAGCGTAAAAGTAGGTATCTCAAATGACAGTGTGCACGGAATTTTAACTGAAGAATTGGAAGTGAAAAAATATTCGGCACGTTGGGTGTCGCGGTTACTCACACCGGAGCAAAAACTGTATCGTTTGAGTGTTTCTCGCGACCTTTTGGCACTTTTCAATCGCAATCAGAAGGACGTTGTACATTGTTTTATTACCGCGAATGAAACCTGGGTCCACCATTAAACTCTCGAAACCAAAGAACAATCACCACAGAAGTCAAAAACGGTTTTATAAGCAGTAAAAAACTGGTAACTGTTTTTTGGAGGGGAAAACCCAAAGGCAAAGAAAAATTAATATGTATGTTTATAAAAATGCAATATATTAAAGTCTTGCCTAACACAAGAATATTGAATTACATATTTACTTTTTTTCGTATATACACACACATATATATATATATATATATATATATATATATATATATATTCATACTGTATCAAACGGAAAAACGTAAATTATATACCAATACGAAAAACCATAGACTACAGCAAAATTATGTGAAAACTAGTTCGGAAAATATTAAATTCTCAGCAAGTCATAAAGAAATAAATCCGGTATAAGAATAAATTCAAATTACAATAGTTTTGCTTTTAAATAAACGCAGCTTTTCCTAAGGTATCCCAGATGAATTAACCTATTAATTTATTACAAACAGAATATAAGCGGTAATTAATATTTTACAAGATACCAAAAATAATTTTATTTTAAATTCAAAAGTTATTAATCCAAAATGCATCGACATATATCGTACAATGTACAATATGCAGCTGGACATGAAAAAAAAACATTTAATTTCACAGGCGGCAATAAAAAGTTATCAGCAAAAGAAATGTGTTACAGAAAAAGATCTATGTACGAATAGGACACAAAACTTTAGAGAATTTAATTTCAATTAAGGAAAGGTTAATTTTATGTTTGAATGCTAATGAAATATATGAATCTATAAAAATGATTTTTAAGTTGAAATATAAAAAGATAGGTTGAAGTTACAATGAGGTGAGCTCTAAAATGCTTACGTTAAATTAATTACTGCAGGATATAGAAAACCAAAACAAAATATCAATTGAAATTAGACTATATAAATTAATATTAATCATACGAAATACTTGGTTCCCTAAACACACCTCGTCCTTTGGAGATGATAATTATCATCGCCCTTTTAGAGGAAAACTCGCTACGATACAGTTTTTTTATTCTTTCTGGTTTGGTGGTAACCAGCTAATTAAACCCTGTGATAGTCCCAGATGCTATAAGATGCAGTGCCTAGATGCAGTCTTCAACAGAGAGCTTACTTTTTCGAATATCGGATTGGAACGCCGTTCCACATACAGTTTGGTTTAAATTATTTTCCCCAAGCTTCTAAAGTCGCTTCAAACAAAATTGGCTATTCCTAATAATTTTCACCAAATCTTAGACGTGATCCCTTTATGCGATATAATGATAGCTTTCTTTACTGAAACTTTGCACTACTTTACAAGACTTAACTTAAGGTCGGAGCTAGAATCCCGCAATTACCCGCTGGCATAGAAAACGATAATGGGAGTAATACAGTTATCAAATTTTAAACACAGATAGCGATATACGTACCCGTTGAACGTATTTAAATGATTCGCAAACAAATTAAGATACCAGGACTTGACAGTAAATAAGGGAAAACTAAAAATGGAAATTAAAGCGTAACAACTGGCTTTGGTGCAACAATCGTAATATATTTTCTTTTTCATATTGGTTAAGAGTTTCTTTCTATTTATGATACCTGGATATTGGAGAGGAAATTCTGTTCAAAAAGACATTCAACTCTGAATCCAGTTGAGGTGGGTGAGCAACGACAGTGAAAGCCTATTTCTCGGAAATTTTCTCGTATGTTTTCGTTTATCTACTTCTCTATTGTTAATATTCCTAATTAGCTTATCAAAATCTTTATTTCAAGAGTTCTCAATTTCTCTTTTTCTTTTAAAGCAAGTCACCTCTTCGGTTGCTTTATATTTTCATTTTGCATTTGATTGGCATAGAGGAATTCTAGTTCCTCTAGTTATTTTTCGTTCCAGTTAAGTAATACAATAGACGTTTTTAGTGGTAATGTCTGAACCAAAGTACCGAAAGTCTAGTGTTCAAATATTTGTCCTAATAATATGACTTTATTGTGAATGAGATTCCGTGCTACCACCACGAGTTTGGTCTTACAAGCTAATACTGTTCGTAGTCAATGTTAAAAGTTCCTCTATTAATTGCCGTAGATCTTTTTAATAATAACGAGCCATCGAAAAAATTCATAATTCGAGTAGACTGTGAAACTGGGTTGGTACTTTAGCCACTTACACATAATGACATTTATTATTTGACATTGAAACTATAAGTTTGTGCCAAATTTTTCAAAACTCTTATTAAGAAAATTAAATTTATTTAAAAAATAGTATTCAACATAGAACAAAAAGCAAAAATTATCGAATGTTACTTCCGTACAGCTGTGAAAATAAATGGCGAGTGGCAGAATTCAATTACGGAATGCATGGCTGATTTTAGTGAAGAACATGCTGAATTAGTGTTTGACTACGATGATTTTTACAATGTTTTGACAAATTGTGTAAAGTTATTCAGAGAGACTGGTAGCGTCGGTCGAAAAACTGGAAGTGGACGGCCATCTAAACGTACAGTTGATAATATTGAAGCCCTTCAGCATATTATTGATGAAAATCCAAAAACATCCATTTCAGTAGTGACCCAACAAATAAATTTATCTTATGGTACGTGCCAATTCATTCTTAAAAAAGTCTTACATTGTCATCCATACAAGCTGCAATGTTTTCATGAACTTTATCCAGTGGATTATTTAAGACGAGTGGAATTTTGTCAATGGTTTCAAAATAATCTACACAATCAGGATATCCTTAAAATAGCTTTTTTCACGGATGAGGCCTGGTTTTATCTTTTTCGATATGTTAATTCACAGAATATGAGGTGTTGGTCCTCCGAAAATCCTCATTTTTTTGTTGAAAAAACATTGCATCCCCAAAAAGTTGGTGTTTGGGTTGGAATATGTCGAAGAAGATTGGTGGGTCCTATTTTTTTTTAGGTACACTTACTGCTGCACGATATCGCAATGAGATACTCGGCTCATTAATAAATCAACTGGATGATGAGGAATTACAAAATGGATATTTCCAACAAGATGGTGCAACAGCACATATGACCAGAGAAACACTTCAATATCTCAGAGAATTTTTTGATAACAGAATAATAAGTAGGAACACTGAAATCCCATATCCAACTAGGTCTTGCGATTTAAACATATGTGATTTTTTCGTATGGCCATACATCAAAAATTCGATTTATTCAACGCCAATTCATAATCTGGAACAACTGAGAATTCGCATCACAGAAAAGTGTGAAGAGATCAACAACTCACCGCAAATGCTGCATAAAGTTTTTGCTGGATTGCGGAGAAGAGTTGGTTTGTGTTTAGATGTAAATGGACAACATTTTCAACAACTTCTGTAGCTATATGTAAATTTTGATTATGATTTCGATATTAAATAAATTATTTGTTTTCTTTTTTGTTGTAGTATCATTTCAATGCCATAACCTATTTTTACAATGAAACCAAATGAAACTGTCAAGCATTAAGTAATGTATCATTATGTGGAAGTGGCTAAAGTACCAACCCAATTTCACAGTCTACTCCAATTATGAATTTTTTCGATGGCTCGTTATAATAATTTATTAACCTTAGAGATCTTTAACAAAAATATAAGACAGTCAAATTCTAAAGAAATATAACAAGATAAAAGAAGACAATATAACAAACAAAAATACAAATTCAAAGCATAATGCGAAATAAAAAAGGATAAGAATAATAATGAATAAACAATATTGTATAACATGCAATAAATATACACTCTAATTGTATATGTAGTAGATTAAATTAGTTGGCGATTTAAGGTCTGTTTTACTTTGAATTAAATACATTTTCAAATAAATAAAAATAGAGAATCTAATGGCTTGAATAAACAAACAAAACCAGAGAACAATTAAATAAATTAATTTAGTGATCTAATTCAATTAAGTATATTGATAATTTCTAATGGCAGTAAATGTATTACACAATTGTATATTTGTAACATAAGCGTGTAAAAGTGTAAAAGCCCATCTATTGTATAAAATATATGTTATCTAATTTTGACACATAAAGTGACACTTTTCAAAACTGGATGACATTAGGAAACGCTTTACTTTTCGTAACAAGTTACGTAATGAAAAATATTTCGTAACCAGTGTTATATTACATTACTATGTGACATTCCAAATAAGAATCAAACGTTTGTTAAAATAAGAGCTTGTGATTGGCTAAAATAGAGGCCGCTTTTATGCAGACCAAATCAAATTTATTTTGTTCTATCAAATTTTCGTTTTCCTGACAATACTGATCAGTATTTCTGTCAGTGCTAGTCAATTGCGTGTTTTAGTTTTTGTTTATTGTGCTATTTATTATTAATATTCGTTAAAAGTGGTTCCTTATAGAGATTATAAAGTAAAAAACTAATTTTCTAAATATATTTTATCACTTTCATTAATTTGTTTAATTTATATAATCGCAAACGTTTTACAGTATGAGTGACGCAGCTTTATCAGGTCCATTAAAAAATCGCTAAGAGAAATATGTAAAAGGTGGACAGAGGCAGATGGCTTATAATGTATTTTAAAAATAAAGCTAATATGTCCAAAACAGCTGCTGTTCGTCAAACTTCAAGGGAAGTTGGGATTAGTAGGATTACTATGTTTGACATTATTAAGGTATTGAAATATCTGGAGTTACACATTCTCCTTTAAGAAAACGAAGTTGCCGAGATGCTTACAATAAATTGGATGAAATATCAAAATGTACGATTAGAAGGCAAGTACATTCATTTTTCTTTAAAAATGAGTTATCAACTTGCACAAAATATGCGAAGCTATTAAAGGGGATGCCAGTTTATCTCCCTTAAAACGAACATCACTTAGAGGAATCCTAAAAAAACTAGGATTCAAGTGGGAAAAACGCACACGAAATAACATATTAATTGAACGAAATGATATTATCTTATGGAGAGGTCGTTAAAGTTAAAACCTTAATCAAACCATATTTCTGCTAAAAGCAAAAAAAAAATTAATTGTGCGATAGCAGCAATTTATTCCATATATAAGCAAAAAAATAAGTATTAATGAGCCATAACTTAGAATAAAGGAACGAACACACGTTTAACCAAATACTGAAACTGGAAAAATGCTTATGTTTTACCTATCTTTGGGCGCTAAACTGCTGTTTTACCCTTTTTAATATGTACATACTTACTTGTTTTTATAAAATGAAAATATTTTTAAATAAATACCTATTTTAGATATATAAACATTTTTATCCAATTTATGTGAAATGATTTGCAGTTAAATGAATTTCCTTATTGCTCTCTCATTATAGATACTATTCAAATAACTGTATTTTATAAAATTCTATATTTGTTAAGCAAGCGTTAATGTTAAACAATACACAAATATTATAATTATAATACACTGTCACCATCACTCCTTTAAATTTATTAGTTTTACATCTACACAATAGTTTTGTTCTCTAGAAAAATCAAAGTAAGATGTAAATATTTCTCCTGTGGTAATTTTAACACATTTTCACTGTATTTACGCCCAAGTTTATTGTAGATGCAACACTTTCAAATAATGAATAACAGATTATAAGATATTGATTGAAATATTTTATATAAGTCTAATACCTTGCATTGGTGTATATTTGCCATTTCATTCTTGAATAAAATGATCAATGTCTAAGCTTTCTTAATAATAAATATGTTAATTAACAAACGTCAAAAAATATTCTTTTATATAGGTTAGTAGGTATATAACCTCACATATGAAACCAACCATATGATCTACTTTTTCTGTGTTAATTATACACAGATTGCAGCGCCATCTGCTCCATTCTTATCTGGAACCGCTGACGTTAGGAGTAGAAAGCTGTGATTTTTGTGTCGCACCCAGATGTTTGCTATCCAGGTAATAGCCGAGACAGTGCAAACTGGGCGAGACACAAAAAGCTTTCTACGTGTCATGTATAATATTTTTTCTTCAAATGATTATTACCGTTCTTGTGAGCTACTCATTTAAATACCGTGATATCATAAAGTTTCTAGGACGAAGATGGCTTTGTAATATAAATTGTATGTCTGAACTTAAGTTAGGAACTATAACTCTGTTTTGTAAATTATTTTGACAGTGACATTATCTGTCATCCATTAATGTGTTAGAATTGCTGAAAGCAAGTTTGAACGTCGAGTTTGAAACATAGCACATTCGAGTAAATTCAAATATGGTTTACAATATAGTGCAAAAAGCGTACATGATTGAAGCCTATTTTCGGAGTGGAGTGCGAATTGATGGAATTTGGGTGTACAGTCAACGTGCATGTTTGGATGATTTTAGAGAGCACTTTCCAGAGTTAGCTGTAATTTCCAAAGATTTTTATAATTGCCTTTCCAATTGTGTTGGTGTGTTTCGTGAGAGTGGTTCTGTGGGTCATAAATCACGTACTGGAAGACCAACTGTTCGTTCGGAACAAGTTATAAATGATGTTCGTCAACGTATGGTAAATGAACCCACAGAACCTTTGAAACGCCTTTCTCAAGAGATTGGACTTTCTGATGGAACATGTCAGAAAATTGTAAAGAGAAACTTACACATGCATCCGTATGAGATGCAATCACATCAGGCTATTTTGCCGGTAGACTACCCTAGACGTCGTGCGTACTGCCAGTGGTTTGCAAATAACTTAATAGAAGATGATGACCTGCTAAATTTGTCATTTTTCTCTGATGAAGCATGGTTTCATCTTTCGGGGTATGTCAATTCCCAAAATACTCGAATGTGGAGTAGTGAAAATCCTCATATTTTTATTGAATCGTTTCTCCATAATGCGAAACTTGGTGTTTGGCTAGCAGTTTCTCGCCGCAGAGTTGTTGGCCCTATTTTTTTTAATTTCACAATTAATGCTGAGAGGTATAGAAACATTCTGAATGAATTTATTGAACAGTTGCATGATGGTGAATTGCAATATGGATACTTTCAACAAGATGGTGCAACGGTACACACAACACGAGAAAATATTGCTTTTCTTCGTGAGTTTTTTGACGATCGGATCATAAGTTTACATACGGAAGTTGAGTTTCCACCACGATCACCTTGTTTGACAATTATGGACTTTTTCGAGTTTCCTTACCTAAAGAATAGAATATTTAAAACTCCTGTTGCTAATTTGCAAGATATGCAACAAAGAATTATTGACGAATGTGCATTAATAACGCCCGCAATGCTGCAAAATGCCTTTAACAGCATGAAAAGGCGTGTCACATTGGGAATTGAAAATAACGGACAACAATTTCAACATTTGCTTTAATTTTGCCTTTTTTTATTAATAAAATTTTGAATACAAGCTGAGCTTGTTGTTTTATTGTATCTTTATTAAATCAAATGACATATTTATTGATGTCACGATGACCCTATCAAAATAATTTTCAAAAATTAAGGTTAAGTTACCAGTATGATAATATGGATAAAGTTCAGACATTTATTTTCTATTTCAATGCCATCTTGGACCCAGAAACTTTATGATATCGCGGTATACTATACATTATAATTGTTTAAAAATAGGTTGTATGTATCTGTCAAACAACTGTCAAAGTACTTTGTTTAAACTTTTATTTATTTATAGTAATGTTAAAAGTACAATTATGAGCAGAACAATTTTGTATGTAAAAGTCATTATTGCCTATTTCAATAGAAGTAGTTGCTTCAACTTTAGTTCCAGTGTTAATAGTAATAGTAGTAGTTGCTTGAACTTTATTTTCAGTGATACCTAGGAACCAGGACTGATTCGTAGTATGGTAGCTGTAGTCCGTTGGATTCAATATTCTCATTGCTGTAGTTTTTTCATTTGATATAGATTCGTCTAGGTAACCTACAGCAAAACTAGTGGATTTCCATCTTCCATGTCTTTTTAAACAAGTAATATCTCCACCGGTATCCACAAAAAGTGTAGCTGAAGTACGTCGAAGACAATGACCGGTATATTGCGACGGATCTGGCAGTTTAAAGTACGAAGCAATTTCTTTAGTTACGGGTGATATTTTGTGTATACCCAGTACAACATTGTGACGTTTCCCATTTTGATATTTAATAAAAAATCTGGTCAAGTTTGCGGCCTTTGGACGAAGAGCAGCACACTCTGTGTACATATTTACGTAAAAGTCTCCGATTATAGTAAAAGAACGGGCATTATTTGTTTTGGAATTGGGTATATTAACTAAAACTAAATTTTCTAAATCCTTAATGTCATCTATTTTCATATGCAGGAGCTTATCACAACGGTATGCATCAGTAATTCCAAAAATTAATGCAACCTAAAAATGTTTGGTGAAAATTCTATATTGCGCACTAACACTTATATGTACCTTGGCAGCTAAATATTCTCTATTCGGTGTATTAAGTAAGAAATTATCAATTTCCCCTTTGCACACAGTACCTTAGATTTTTTTTGGTTTTTAACCTTCGCCTTGACGCTTTAAAAATGCTGTCAATTTGTTACATTTTCCAATATTTACATTATGTGTTAAGTTTAGTTGAGCTTTAGTCATTGAATATTGTGCTCATAATGTGGAGTTTTTCAAATTTTTCGATAAACTTGCAAAATATGCTAACAAAACCTTTTCTGCATAGTTGTTGAAATTAGAGAACTAAATTTCAACAACTATGCCGAAAAGGTCCATTTCAGAAATCTTGCATACGCATTTTCATACACTTTACAAGATTTGATCGGGATTAGAGTTGCAGCAGGTTGATTGGAAATTTTGTTGAATTCTAGTGGCGTACAGTTGCGCCCGCTGCAAACTGACACCGAATTTTGACACATTCTGTTAAATTTAAAAAAATTCGTGATTTATAAATTTGACTTTTAACCGGTATGGTTATGTTAGTGTCAGTTAATTGTAAGTCAGAAGCGTACACAATTTTTAAAATGCATCAATTAACCGAACTGCAAAAGTCGATACATAATTAGAACTAGGCTAGAGAACGACATGAGCATTAAGCACATCGCCAATGAAGTAAATGTTGATAAAAATACGATAAGTCAATGATATATTGCCCGTGCCAATACTTTTTAAATAATTAATACCTTTTGCCACTAGTTATTTTGCTTTTACATATTTAATATTCTCATTTTGCCGTGGTTTTTGAGAGCTTCCATATTGAAAAATACAGATTTCATCAAGAAAAACAAACTGGAATGCATTTTCATTTTAAAAACACGCATATATTGTTCCAAAAACGTTATTTGTATTTTTGTATTAAAATTTTTCAAATTTTTTATTTTATACGCCATTGACTTTCTTTCAGTTAGGTGACATTTTATAAACTTCAATATTAAGACCATGTTACAAAGCCAACATTAATTATTCGTCAAGCTGTTTCAGTTTGTAGGGGCCGCAACTGTACATTGAAATTCTTCTTCGCCCATTTTATAAATATTTGAATTATCAAATAATCGTTCAGTCACTTTAAGGAGTTATGATTGGTCAGTTTTTTACTAGCAAAGAAATGAGCCCATAGTAAAAATAGATATTTATTATACAAGGGAAAAAAGTATTAGATTTTAGCTCGAGGTTGTGTTTGTCTCCCGACGCGAAGCGGAGGGAGACAAAACACGGAGAGCTAAAATCTAATGTTTTCATCCGTGTATAATACACTATTTTTTTCTGTGACGGGAAAACGACGATTTAATATTGAAAACACATATTATTACAATATATTAAATTCAGAAATTCAATCAATCTGAAATTTGAAGTTTTAAACTGCCTGTACTTATAGCAACATTGGACTAGCGTTACTAAGGAAACCTTTAACGTAATTAAATATCTGTCAATTTAATTCTGTAATTGGCTTTAAAAAATTGCGAACTTAAGTTGCTTATTTGAAATGTACTTTTGACATTAAGGAAATGTAACTTTTTTAATAATAAAGTAGTCTAAAATTAAATATCTTCATGTTCTTACTTATGTGTAGATATCCGGGAATAAAGTACTCATTCTTTTTCCCGGGGAAAAAAGTAATTTCATAGAAAGTGACATTTTGTTACCTGACAAGAGGGATAAAACGTCAAACTTTTTTCCCGTCACAGAAAAAATTAATTATTTCTAACGAAATGATTATAATTTAGTCCGTTTGAAGAAAAAATGCATTTCATCACCAGTTAATAAAGACAACACAGAAAAGAGGAACATTTAATGACACAAACTGGTTAAATCTTTATTTTATGCATTATAAACATTTAACACACATCGGCTCGAACAAGAGAATTTTTGCCAACTAAAAAGTGGAATTGATTGGTTATCCGCCGTACAGCGCTGATTTGGCACCCAATGAATTCTTTTTATTCCTGAAAATCAAAAATGAATTACGGGGGTCAACGTTTTTTGACGCCTGAAGAAGCGGCTGATGCTTTCAAAATGCATGTTTTGGAGGTACCTACCTCAATCGGAGAGTGAAAAGTGCTTCGAAAATTGGTTCAAACGCATGCAAAAGTGTATGATCTTAATGGAGAATATTTTGAAAAACAATAAAGCCATGTACGATGATTAATTTTAGTTTCTGTTCTCTATTCCCGAAATATAAAAGGCATCGCTCATATATTCTGCTCCTGCTAGTGTTTTACATCCGGCTTATGGTTCAGGGTGTAAATTGCATCTCAGGCAGTTATTTTTCTGAATGTATATGTCTTTAATAATGTATTTCATATAATTTCTTATAATAAGCATTACTTAATCTTGAAACCTTCAGTCTTTGATAATTATTATTATTATTACTTCATTTTAACTCCTTGTTTTCTTGACTGTTCCGAAAAGGGGTTCAATTCTAGAGTTAATCTTTATAGGTTTTGCGTCTCATTCCGTTGGAGTTTCGTTATTATTTATATTGTTCTTTTGGTTCTGAATTTTACTTCTTTTTCTTTTTTATTGCGTCTTATACCATTATTAGGGACTCATTGTCCACGGGCGTACTATTGAAAATTTGTATTTTTATATAGTTTTTAATTTTATTTATATAATTGGAAAACAAAAGGGTGGTGATCTATAAAATACGAAATACATTTTATTTGTATATTTTGTAGTTCAAATTGAGTACCTACAGGAGTATTAATATTAACTAGCAATACCTTCTCTAGGTTCTCTTCTGTAAAATTTGTTCTCTTTGAATGAAATACATTCTTTTAAAAAGAAAATGTCATTTCTACATCGTAACTGGTTATAGGTGTCTTTGATGTATTCACAGATTCTGTAGAGAGCATTTGTTAAACAAGTAATATGCAGCATATTAGGATATGTATTTATGTAATACGTATTTAGCATACGATTAATAATTGTGGTTAGGGGTTACAAACCTTTTTTAAGTTTTTACTTAACCACAGTCTCCAAAGAAAGAATATTTTACAGGCTTTGAAATAGATTTCGGAATCACTGGCAATGGACATAAAATCAGTTTGCCCTTTAATCCAAGACGCCATTGTTTCACTATGCTATTCTCGACGTTGTTGCATAACATATCTGGAAAAGTAACTTAAACAATGTTCTAGATTTAAATAAATGAAAATTAAAAATGTATGCGTAAGTTATTGAAACAATAAAATTCACTGGACACTTACGTATACAGAGAATTTCATGTAACTTGCAATATATGAATGTAGTAACCATAGATTCGAAAATACTATGCACTTGCACTGTCCCACATAAAATGCAATATGTAATAGTTATGTATGAATGACTATGAGTTATGATATCTATCTTTCATGGTTGTTTTGTCAAATTATTGACGGTAAAGCCTATTTAATTCAATGTAGTGTTTTAGGATTAAAACTACATTTCCGATAAATATCGTTTACTGAATTGAATCCCGAAAGATACCATGTCACTAACTGAGTTCTCTCTTCCTTTGTGATACTAAGCTAATATCGAAATAGAAATACTGCTACTTTTGACTTAACTAATGTCAAATTATATTGATATGTTGCATTTTACGTGGGACAATGTAAGAATGTATTACCTAGTTTCTATGGAAATAAAAAACCTATACATGTTTGTATATTGCATCTTAAGTGAAATTCTCTGTATATGTAATTAACAGTTCAAACAATGAAAAAAAAAGAAACTAACTCACAGCACTTTATTTATCTTGCGAAATAACGAGCCATCGAAAAAATTCATAATTGGAGTAGACTGTGAAATTAGGTTGGTACTTTAGCCACTTCCACATAATGACACATTACTTGATGCTTGACAGTTTCATTTGGATTTATTGTAAAAAAAAAGGTTATGGCATTGAAATGATACTACAACAAAAAATAAAACAAATAATTTATTTAATATCGAAATCATAATCAAAATTTACATATAGCTACAGAAGTTGTTGAAAATGTTGTCCATTTACATCTAAATAAATTTAATTTTCTTAATAAGAGTTTTGAAAAATTGACACAAATTTATAGTTTCAATGTCAAGTAATAATAGTTACTTACGAACCAAGTGCGTGAAATCATATTTCGCGAATGAGTGACCAGTTTAAAGCGCGAGCCGTAGGCGAGCGCTTTATGGACACGAATTCGTGAAATGTTTCACGCACGAAGTTTGTACAATATTTTTTGTACGAGAACTATAATAATAATACATATTGTTAAATACGTTATCGTTTATGAGACACTAGTAATCTCTTGATATTAATTAAAAAAATTTGAGT
The DNA here is from genome assembly GCA_935421215.2 of Melolontha melolontha. Lineage (NCBI taxonomy): Eukaryota > Metazoa > Arthropoda > Insecta > Coleoptera > Scarabaeidae > Melolontha > Melolontha melolontha. The sequence goes on along the minus strand of OW285243.1, from coordinate 74,058,245 downwards.
TGTCAGTATTGATTATTTGAAGTGACATTTAATTTAAAATTATCATATTCAAAAAATTCCATACAAAATAAAAACCTCACCAACAACATGAATTCTGATAATGAAATGCAATGTACACCGCCTGAAATTCGCGAAGCTGCCAATGTTGCAGTGGATAATTTATTACCCATAAAATCAAAAAACATATACAAAAGCACTTATACTAAATTCGTAACTTGGGCTAGATCTATCTATCTAAATATACAAAAATGCTCCGAAAATTGTTTATTAGTTTATTTTCAAAATTTACAATCAAATAAATCATTATGGTCCACTTATTCTATGTTAAAATCATGCTTAATAATATATGATAATACGGATATATCTAAATATGCAAAACTCATAGCGTATTTAAAACAGATAACAAAGCAACATCAGCCTAAAAAATCAGCAGTATTAACCGAAGAACAAATTACTAAATTTATTGTTGAAGCACCAAATTCTTTGTTCCTACTAATGAAGGTAAAGTCATTTCCATATATTTAAATTCCATACAACACTATATGTATTTATAGGCTGTATTAATATTGGGTATTTCTGGAGCGTGTCGACGTGAAGAACTTTGCAAAATGTCATTGCGAGACATAGAATTTAAATCGAATTTAATTATCGTAACAATTCCAGAAACTAAAACAGGTAACAGCCGTACATTTGCAATCATGAAGCCTGAATGGATTGCATTAATTCGGCAATATGCAAATTTAAGACCGGACAGCCAGCAGCGATTCTTTTTAACATATCGCAATGGCAAGTGTGTTTGTTCACCTGTTGGTCTTAATACAATTGGCAAAATTCCAATGCGAATAGCTGAGTGCCTTCAGCTTGATAGCGCAAGTAACTTCACAGGTCACTCTTTTCGAAGGAGTTCAGCAACATTGTTGGCAAACCAAGGAGGTGACTTGCTTTCAATTAAAAGGCATGGTGGATGGAAATCATCTACGGTTGCAGAAGGATATATCGAAAATTCTCTGCATAGTAGAATTCAATTTGCTAAAACAATGACCCCGTTAGAGATATCGACTCCGCCTGCAACTTGTTCGACATCTGAAATACAAGATATATGTAATAATACAATCAACGTTACTCTACCTTCGCAATCAAGATCAATTCAAACAAACCAGTTAATCCCTGGGGTATCAATCTCTGGTTGTCAAAATTACCCAATCAAAATTTTTAATAATTGTTCCGTTTCAATTTCTGAAAAGAATGAATAATGGTAATTTATATAATATTTGTTGCTGTTCTGACATTGAATTACATACCTTCCAAATATATGAATTTCTATTTCATTTCTTTTTATTTTCATAGAAAAACAACGAACTGGGTAGCATATTATTAAGGTTAGGGATTTATGATTTTAAAATGTCACTAAATTAATCAAGTTCCAGGAAGTACCAACTTTACTTTTACGCACTCGTGTTTAAAGTGACTTTTTACGCACGCAAATCGAATCGTGAAATGACAGGCTTTGATAAGCGAGTACAAAAATGTCATTATGTGGAAGTGCTAAAGTACCAAGCCAATTTCACAGTCTACTCAATTATGACTTTTTTCGATGGCTCGTTATAAACTAATAAATAAAACAAATTATGAAAACTCCTCACGCTTCTATCTACGAAGAAAGGAATTTAACTGTAATATTGAAGTAATTGCATTACAATTCAACGGCAAAGAACAGATGCGAGGTTAAGCGAATGAATAGTGCTATTCTATAACTGGGTGTTGTACTTAGCGATGTTATAGACTATTTATATGGTCTATCGCAATTCGGCCTCTCGTGTCCGGTCTCGAACCATTACACAGTCAATTTCACATATAATAAAATTATAGAATAGGGAAATATTTTTGAGTATAAAAAGGAAAGACAAGACAAAATAAATCTTTGAGAATAAATTAACTCATGTGAAAGTTGATCCACGTGTTTATTTATTTAGCTATTCTGCGTAACTACAAAAAATGCATTTTATATTATAAAAACAAGGAAAAGCTATTTTGGTGTATTTTAATCCAATTCACACCTTTATTCGAATGCAGATCCGATAATAATTTAAAATAGAAATGGCATAGGTATTTGAAGAATAACATGTTTTTTTACCTACACAATCTGGTCTACTCTGATATTATTTTAAATAGAATGTTCTAATTCGGTCAGTGATATTTAAGTAACAATACGGATTTGAAAACACATTTTTCTTAAAATTCTTTTAAATCTCTTCATCTCAAACGTGCGAACAGGATGTTGGAGACCTTGAAGATATAATTTATAGAAGCAGACGTGTTGTCCGGTTGACAGATAGGTTATTTAATAAATAAGATGAAATTATAGAAGGAACGAAATAAATTATATTTCATTCCCAATTCATGTGTTATAATATTATTCGGAAATATAATACACTGATTACTAAGCTTATTATCATAAGTAAAACACAAGATCTTTTTTTTCATCCTTTCTTTTCTCTTTGTAACGAAATTATTTTGTCAATCAGTAATTTAATGAGAAAAAATTACATGAAAAAATCGCGAGACCGAAGGTTGAGCGATTTTGTCTAATGTAAGTTTTTCGAGCAAAATTACTGATTGGAAAAATTTTGAGGTAAAAAGAAATTTATCCGTGAAAGAAAAACTCGAGTGTTTTTTGGCAAGATAAATTAACGATATAAATAAACAAAAAAAATAATTATCTTAATTCAAAGCAAGAGAACAGTTATTAAATGTACAATTATTTTTTGTTTGGTATACTAACTTTAATATTTGTTGATGTGTTGATAACATTCTTTCAAATTTAGAAAAGGATCAACTTGAAACAAGAACAATGAATCTCCATCTCTCAAATAATTTTGCACAAATTATTTGTGTGGACAATTCATTTTCCGAATTTAAGAACAATCGAAAAGCTATGAATGTACGAGCGCCGAACGATACTAATATTATTAAATTTAAAACAAAATTATTTAATCACTTACGGAATACAAATGTGTTAAACAAATTTGCTAAATATATTTGTACACTATTTTTTAAAGTGTTTTGTAAATACTTCGATTAGAGCTTCCCCAAAAGGAAAATTTTAGTAAACCAAAATAACAAATGCGAACATAATAAAATGACATCCGAACTGAAACAAATGCGCAACATACTGTATGCCTTGTCGACTATAGCAAATGTTACGAAGAACTCCGATGATTATACACGTTATCAGAAATATAAAGAAAAACACAAACGTTCAGAAGACATTGAAAATAGGGAAATATACCAAAATAAAATACGTCAATCAGATAATAAGCAACAGACCATTAGGAAGATAATTATTAAACACGCCAATATAAATAAGAAAAGTAAACCTTCCTCTCAATTAAATGCCGCCGACCTGAACAATGTATTTGTAGCACACGAATTGTACAATATGAGCAGGAATAATGGTCAAATCATTAAACCCTACCTAACCTACCTAACAGTGGCAGTAATTTCTTTGTTGCTTCATATTATGTGCATGCAAATGATGCACATTAATGGCTTTTATGGCAGTATTAATGTATTAATTAAACCTCTACAAAATATAAATAAAAAAAAATATTGTGTCAAAATAAGATAGTTCCCTGGCTATTAATGTTTAGTGAACTTTTAGAGAAGTAAACCTGTCTGTTTTAACCAAATAAAACCTCGAAAATATTACTTGTATTATTTGCAATATGTTATTTTTAATGTGAATGGAGTATATATTACAAACATAAATGAAAACTAGTCAGTTTCTAATTCTGACTCAGAACTTGAGTCGTTTACATTAATTATTATTGGAGCAATATCTGCCCTATCAAGAAATTGCTCCCGCTGATGCCATTTTGTAATTAAATATTCTATATACCTAACACAATTATACCAAGTAATTTCATCAAAGCTTCATTCCACATTTCTTTAACTCTTTCATCTGAATAACCATTTCTTCCAATATAAGACAATCTCCTAGACAACCTATCCTTTTTATTTAATATAATATTTCAGAAACGTACGTCTTAACTTAAAATGACAAACGCGGGTAGTATTACAACGCGTAGTCATGTGTGTTAGAATGAGATAAAGTACAATTTGCGGTTTACACTTGGGCAGTAGGAACTGAAAACTTATACTTTATGAACTGTACCTACTTGCAGTTTATCCGATACCAAACTAACATAACACGTGTATTAAAATGTCATATCTTTGACAGATGAGTTAAATTGTCATAAGTAAAAACACAAGAGCTTTTTTTTTATCGGATAAATTTCTCTTTGTGACGAAATTATTTTGCCAATCAGTAATTTGACGAGAAAAACTTACATGAAAAAATCGCGAGACCGAAAGGTCGAGCGATTTTTTCTAATGTAAGTTTTTCGAGCAAAATTACTGATTGGAAAAATTTTGAGTTAAAAAGAAATTTATCCGTGAAAGAAAAGCTCGAGTGTTTTTTGGCAAGATAAATTAACGATATGAATAAAGATATTCTTTAAATTGTCTCAATATTGACGATCTTGTATTTCTTGTGGATTGTGGTATTTTCTCTAGTTGAAATTTCCCCAAACCGACTCATATAATACATTTTACGTTCAACGATCCTTACTAGTTATTATAACTGACAGCTGCCAAAATAAATTAAGTGATGCGGGGCTACTAGATAAGTAATACAATTTTGAGGAAGAAGCATTTTTATCGCTGTCAAAGTAACAAAAATGTCACCATCAAATGGGTATTTTTATATAGGAGTTAATTTATCATAAGTAAAAACACAAGAGCTTTTTTTTTATCGGATAAATTTCTCTTTGTAACGAAATTATTTTGCCAATCAGTAATTTGACGAGAAAAACTTACATGAAAAAATCGCGAGACGATAGTCGAGCGATTTTTTCTAATGTAAGTTTTTCGAGCGAAATTACTGATTGGAAAAATATTGAGTTAAAAAGAAATTTATCCGATTGAAAGAAAAGCTCGAGTGTTTTTTGGCAAGATAAATTAACGACATGAATAAAACTTTTTAAATTGTCTCCATATTGACTATTTTGTATTTCTTGTGTTTTGCGGTATTGATCTTTTGATATTTGTTGAAATTTCCCCATACCGATTCGTACATTTTACGTTCAACGATACTTAATAGTTATTACCTGTCAGCTGCCAAAATAAATTAAGTGATGCAGGGCTACTAGATATGTAACAGGAAGAAGCATTTTTATCGGAGGAAGAAGCATTTTTATCGGTGATAAAAAGCTATGTAGGTTTTTATCGCTGTCAAAGTGACAAAAATGTCACCCGCAAATGGACATTTTTATATAGGAGTTAATTTATCATAAGTAAAAACACAAGAGCTTTTTTTTTATCGGATAAATTTCTCTTTGTAACGAAATTATTTTGCCAAACAGTAATTTGACGAGAAAAACTTACATGAAAAAATCGCGAGACCGAAAGGTCGAGCGATTTTTTCTAATGTAAGTTTTTCGAGCGAAATTACTGATTGGAAAAATATTGAGTTAAAAAGAAATTTATCCGATTGAAAGAAAAGCTCGAGTGTTTTTTTGCAAGATAAATTAACGACATGAATAAAACTTTTTAAATTTTTAATTGACGATTTTGTATTTCTTGTGTATTGCGGTATTGATCTTTTGATATTTGTTGAAATTTCCCCAAACCGACTCGTACATTTTACGTTCAACGATACTTAATAGTTATTACCTGTCAGCTGCCAAAATAAATTAAGTGATGCAGGGCTACTAGATATGTAACAGGAAGAAGCATTTTTATCGGAGGAAGAAGCATTTTTATCGGTGATAAAAAGCTATGTAGGTTTTTATCGCTGTCAAAGTGACAAAAATGTCACCCGCAAATGGACATTTTTATATAGGAGTTAATTTATCATAAATAAAAACACAGGAACTTTTTTTTATCGGATAAATTTCTCTTTGTAACGAAATTATTTTGCCCATCAGTAATTTGACAAGAAAATCTTATATGAAAAAATCGCGAGACCGAAAGTCGAGTGATTTTTTTCTAATGTAAGTTTTTCGAGCAAAATTACTGATTGGAAAAATTTTGAGTTAAAAAGAAATTTATCCGTGAAAGAAAAGTTCGAGTGTTTTTTGGCAAGATAAATTAACGATACGAATAAAACTCTTTAAATTGTCTCTATATTGACGATTTTGTATTTCTTGTGGATTGCGGTATTGATTTTTTGATATTTGTTGTATTTTCTCCAGTTGAAATTCCCCCAAAACGACTCATATTATAATACATTTTACGTTCAACGATACTTAATAGTTATTATAACTGCCAGCTGCAAAAATAAATTAAGTGATGCGGTGCTACTAGATATGTAATCCAATTTTGAGGAAGAAGCATATATATATGTCACCATCAAATGGGCAATCTTATATAGGAGTTAATTTATCGATGAAAAATAATACTTATCAGAGGAAACGCAGAAAACGAATTAATTTTCTTTGTTTATTTTTAACACTAGCTTCTTCGGATAAATGCATTTTCTCCAGGAGAATATGAAATAATTTAATTTATTTATAAGTTTAGTTATTTGTAATTATTACAGAGAAACACGGGAGCTAAAGCAACATAGATTTAAGCATTATACTGAACTTTTTAAAATCCCCAATGATAAGAGATGGCACTGAAAGTTTTTATTATTCTTAGATTTTCGCATTGAGATTTTCAACACTTTTCATATTTATAATTGGTAACATATTCAGTCGCAATATGTTGGTTTTGTTGTTATTTTGTTGGTTCTATGCGAGCGTATTTGGTTGTCATTTATTTTGTATATACAATTTCTGGCTGCCTTATAGAAGAACACTCAATTTTTGCGTTTCACAATTCTAGAAAAGATCTTGATAGGCACATGCAGTGGGTTACAACTAGAGGAAACTGCAGGAATTAATGAATTTAGATCCAAGTGGAGTTCATCGAAAATTCAAAGTTTGCAGCCGTCACTTTTCCGAACATGATTTTATATTGACAAATAGATTAAAGTATAATGCTGTTCCTACTTTGTACTTACCAGGTATATATTTTCTGCATATCCCGTATGTTAAACAAATGACGGTCACTTATAAAATATAACGTATTTGTTTTTGTTACTTTAGATCCCCTAGCAAATATCGAAACATCGATAGATTTACCACAGCAAGATGTAGCAATTAATGATATGAAGATAACACCACATACCCATGTGCATGAGCCTATATCCTCCAAAAACATCTTCAAATCTCCAAGAAAGAGACTTTCTCCAAGTAATGAGGTGTGTGAACCCGCAAGAGATGTAGCAAGTAAGAAGTGTTTGTAATGAATAAAACAATTTTTTTCTAATATTTTATCTGAATACATAACATTGCAAATGGGCCATCAATTTCTGCCACAGGATTTTCATGCAGTCCCATTAATTTAACGTTGTTGCCTACGAGTGCAAACATGCAGCGGATATTAACAAAAATATTATTGCAACATTTATTAAAATAATGTTATATGCATTTATAACGAAAGTGTGTAATATAATTATTGGAAAACTTTTGATAGAAAACCCCTCAAACACAGAGAAGAAAGCCATTAAAATAGCAATTCTTTATAAAAGGTTTAAATAAACAATTTTTTAGTGTTATTTGTTTTATATTAATTCCTTGTCATGTAATTACGAGATAATTAACAAATAAAAATATCTAATAAACAGCCATATATATAAGGAGTGAGCCAGAAAAAAAATTTTCAGAGTATGCCATTGATTAAATCAGTTATGTCTTAGATTTATTAAAGTGATCTAACCTACGTTTCGTACTATTAGTAAAAGGTTAAATCGTAACTTGTCTATTTGACTTATGATTATTTACAAATGACAATTCTCTAAACTCAGACGTGACTTATATGTCTATCTCAGTCGTTCACGTTCTACTTAGGATACAAATTTTGTGGCTCACTTGATATATAGCTATATATAGTTTTCTCTATGATAAGAGATAGCGCTACAGTTCATAAAGTATAAGTTTTCAGTTCGTACTGCCCAAGTGGGAACCGCAAATTGTACTTTATCTCTTTCTAACACACATGAATACGCGCTGTAATACTACACACGTTTGTCATTTTAAGTTAAGACGTACGTCTTTGAAATATTATATTAAATAAAATGGGATAGGTTGTCTAGGAGATAGTCTTATGATATTCGGATTGCTGTGAAATTATTTTAATACTGTTGTTTATTGACTTTGTTTCCGGTATTCTGACTTCTTGGTTAAGTAATCTAATTTGAATATCTCGTTTGTCATCAAAAAATTACAAAATCTGTTCTTTTGAGAACAATACTGGTAATAAATAATAATATCAATTAGTGGCAATAACTACGAAATTGTTTGATTATCACTTTGACATTTCTAACCTATTTATTTGACAGAATATTTCTTAGATGCCTGGTAAGCCTCTTGGTTCTCAAGCTCAACAGCTTGTATTAAATCTTACAGCCTATTTTGAACGAGAAAAAGAGAATGGTGGGCCAGTTATGTCGATCGATCGTGTTCATGAGGTAATTCACATAATCACATAAGGCAGTTATAAAATTAGTTTTATTTTAGAGGGTAGCACAAGCCCTTAATATTTCTAGTAGAACGGTCTACACTATTAAACATCGTAGCGTTCAGAATCCAGTCTTATCATCTCCTGACAAAAACAGGTCTTGTAGGAAGCCAAAAACTAAAGATTTACCAGAAGCAACGAAAATGGAAGTTTGAAATACTGTTTATGACATGTATAAAGAAAGTATGTGTTTAATATATTGTAAACATTAATTAAATATTCAAATTTTTCAGAAAAACATCACCTTAAAAACTCTAAGAAATGTTAATAAATGATAATATGGATTTGGATTGTATTATTATACCATTATTTTCTTAAGAAACAATAAAATATTAAATGTAGACTATATAAATGTTTCATTTATTAATTTGACAACATATATTTACAACTTTCAAAAGGTTTTAATTCTTTTTCAAAGAGTTACGAACATAACTTTTACATTCTATTCCAATATATTTAAATTTCTTTAAAATATAAACAATATATAAGTTAAGTAGAAATCTAAATTATTCATCAAATTAATACATTCCCAATCTTCTTAACCCAGATATAGTGCAAGAAAATGATTTCGGTAGGTATGTTATTCTTAATAATGCAAACATTTTTAACACCCCTGTATTCACTAAGGCTCGTAATATGATATAACGTACCATTATGCTATAACAAAGACTTATATACACGTTTTTGTATTCATAATACTTCGTTACGTTAAATCGCCTGTAAAATGCATCGTTAAAATAACGTGATGTTTTTGGCCAATTAAACGAATCTTTATATTTGTTGTAGATAATAGTGATTTCTGTTTACTGTTTACAGTTCTATTTCTTGAAGTTTTAATTTGTTGGCTTGCATCTTTTCTTCTATAATGGCACACCTTAATTTTGCTTGAAGAATATTTTCATCCAATTGTGCATTTCGAAGTTGTTGTTCTTGAACTTCAATGGCCCAATTCGTACTTTCTTTTTAAATAAATTTGTTCATTTGATTTTTTTTTTCTACTATGAACAATATCATTTAAATTTGCATACGTCACTTGCACTTGTTCTATTTTGAAGATACTGTCTTTTTCTGTTTACAGGTAGCTTTGTGGTATTGTTTATATTTTCATATGCACCACTTTATATTAACAATGCTTGTTTATTAGTTTTGTTATTTGAAACGGATGTACTAGGTACATTATTTTGGGTTTCAAGTGAACTACTTTGTAGTAGTTCCGACTCTTTTATATTGGCAAATATATATTCACTTTTAACACAATTTGGATTATTTTCTTTACTAATACTGGTTAATTCGCTTAACTCAATGATAGCATCGTTGTCAGCTTCTACTAAAATATATAGAGGATCTACAATGACAACTAGTTGAATACACCGTAAATATAAACATATAACTTTACCAGACTCTATATTTTTGTGATAGCATGATTCACTGTCAAAGTTATTGGCATCACATTCGAAATGCTTCTTCAACATGCTTTGGAGACGTTCTCCATTTTCTCCTAGAGTCTTTCTAAACGTCCCTCTACCTGTGAGGTACAGATTAGCCTACATTAAATTTATTAAGTAATGAACTTATATAGTGTAATTTACAAAAATTCACCTTATCATCCGCCTGTTCTTTCCAACTTTTTCGTTTAAAATTATCATAGAACACTTTCAATTGTTGTATTGTCCTATGTGGACCGCTATTAGAGCTATTGAAATTACGTGTGATTTCTTCCCATGCTGTTGTTTTACCCTTCGATGTGATGGCGTCGGTCCTTATATTCTCAATAACACCGATATGTGATTCCACAATATCCAGCAAGAGACAAATCTCTCTGTTTACCTTTAATACGTTTTGACATCTCCATTTTTGCGATTTGATTACAGTGAAGTATGAATATTATCGTGAGTTTATAATTATAAATAACATTTAAAAAAATTTGTTCGAATATTGAAGTAATAATTTCCGCACAGTTTTCTTGTGTTGAAAATATTTATATAAAACTAGAAAAGAAACAATATTTTTGAACTATTCATGTTCCCACTTTACTCATTATTTTGACATGTAGGTTATGTATTTGCTTTCTTTGGTTATATTGCAAGTAAAACTGAAATTTTGACAATGTTTGCGAAACATGACATTTATATTTTATGATGACAGACGGTTGTTTCCGCGACTGAATACATGACTTCATTTGACTCCGCAGTACTGATTTGAATCATATGCTTCGAATTTGACCTTGAACTGAAAACTTATACTTTATGAACTATATATATAGTTTTCTCTATGATAAGAGATAGCGCTACATAGTAAATTTTAATTTGCTGTATGATGGTCTATCAATTTATATTTTCCATGCACAGGAATAAATGGGATTATAGTGTTTTAATTACATATTATTAAATGGTTCTAAAAAGGATTTTCGGTGATTCTATATTTACAGACTGTCCCATAATTTATAGGACATACAGCACTTGGAGATAATAAACATAAAAATAGTAATTTGAGCCTAGTTTATCTAAGCAAAATGTTTCAATTTAAAAAGATACAAGGTGTTGAAATAGAAAATTATATGAAATATTAAATCAATATTAAAAAATTGTTTTGTCCACCGTTAACTTCACTACATTTTCTTATGATTTTTATCAAATGATATCTCACATCCGTAAAGATATTTTGAGAATTTCTAATAAAAATAGCGGCTTCTTGATTTTTTTATACAAGTTCTTTCCGTGTATTGATTTCATCAGCGTATACTAACGCCTTCATCTGACCCTACAGATAAAAATCTAAAGGGTTAATATCTGAGTTACGAGGTGGCCAAGACAATTCACCACCATGGCTAATCCATTGTTGCGACAAACGCTGATTCAAATGATTTCGAGCAATAAATGTAGAGTCTCGTGAGGCACCATCTTGCATCAACCACATAATTTGAATTACGTTCAGTGGTATACCACGCAAAAGGTAAAGTAAATCGTTTTGTAAAAATGCAAATATCGTTCTCTCATTAAGTCTCTGCGGAAGTTGAAATGGATCAATCAAGAAATTTTCGATAATACCGCACCAAATATTTATCGAAAACTCATGCTTGAAATGTGCTTCTCTAGGTAGGTATGGATTTTCCAAACAATAGTGATTGTTTCTCCAGTTACTAATTCCGCGTTTTGTAAAAGTTGTTTCGTCTGTAAATAATATCTTTTTCAGGGATATGGGGTTTTCGATTTTTTTATTTGCTACATTTTGACAAAATTATAATCAGGCTTGCAAATATTCTGGTGATAAATTTTACACTGGCGTAAAATGGTAAGGTAACACATTTTCTGGATGAATGATTCTTGACGGGTGATTAAGCAATTTCCGTAGATGCTTCCAAACGCCTAGTGCTTAATTTGGGATTTTTAGCGATTCTGATCAAGATCTTCTCTTCTGGTTCGACTGTTACAGTTTTCCGAACCTGTTTCACCTAACTGATTAAATATTTTTCGGTCTGAAATGGTTCTGGTTGCGTAAAGTTCTTCACACCTTCTAGTGCAGCACGTCCGTTGTAATTTTCTTGTGCATAAACGCAGAGCATATGCCCTACATCATAGTTAGAAAACTTATTAAACCTAGTCGTTTTTAATTGGAAAGATTACGGTACTTGGATAATGTAAAAACTAGTTTTTGACGCACCTGTGACAGGAAAACGTAGAAAACATTGAATGATTTGTCTATATTAAAAGCACATTTTGTGAATTAAATATTTTTCACCCATCGACAAAATGTGCAACAGAACACAAGTACAAAAATCTGGGGAACTGCTTGAAAATTAACTTTGAAATCACTTTGAACACCCTGTATCTTTTTAACTTGAACATTTTACTTAGGCAAACTGTATTCACAATTACTATTCTTACGTCTATTATCGCCAAATGGTGTATGGCCATAAGTTATGAGACAGCCTGTATAGATATGTATTTTAACTAGCCAAACGAAGGCTTATTTATAAATTAGGAATCTAATTGACTTGTTAAAAGTTTTGCTATTAATTTTCTTCCAACTACATAAAAATATAAGGTTATAATATCATATCAAGGTGAAACTCTGTTTAACCTTGGTTAAATATATACATATATTAACATTTGTGTAAATATTTGAATAAACTATAACAAAATTTAATTGTGGTTTTGAATTAATATATGGATTATAGGATCAAATCGTTTGAGCTCTAATTCGAATTAAATGGACCTAATTTTACCTGGGCAGTGGATTATGGAGATAGTAGAAAGATAATACCGGCAACTCGGACCTATCGCACTTGAAAGGGGTGAAAAGCGCCTTGGTAAATGAACAATTGTTTTGTTTCCGAACCATAATTCTTAAACAAATATAGATAAGAAAAGATGTGTAAAGACAATAAAAAATAATAACCCGGTTGCTGAAGAGTATAAATGTGTCAGTTAGAATTACGTTTTGCGGTTATTTTTAAGAATGTTCAATTTTGACACGAGAAAATACTTACTTGTCACGCTTTAATCAATATAGCGAGTATTATAATGAATATCGAAAAGCAATTCAATAAATTAAAAAAAAAACATCGGAAGTTCTAAAAAAGATGAATGCAATTTCATCGAAACGTCAACTACGAGGTGCCGTTATAAAATAACGAGACAGATACTACTACAAATGAACTACGAATTGTGGTTTAATTTTATATGGAATTTGGAGAAACCGCTACTGAGACTTAGCTTTTATTAAAATAAAAATGTTTATTGCGTGCGCGGGTATTTGAGTGGTTTAAGCGTTTACAACATGACCGAGAAGACGTTGAAGATGACACACGGCCGAATCGCCCTTCCACGTCAAAAACGGATAAAAATATTGAAAAAATCAGTAATCTGATATGATTTGATTGTCGGTTAACTATTCGTGTACAATGAAAAATGCTCCATTCGAATTTTTCATTGTACAAAACAGTGCTGGAAGTCTTCTTGCATATTTGACCTTGGGGAACAGATAAAAATCGCATGGTGCCAGTTCAGGCGAATTAGGCAGATGATCTAACACTGGAATACTTAGTTAGAAAAAGCTTCTATTTGTTCGATTGTGAGAATTTTTGCATACACTTTTTACATGTTTAAATCCTTATGTAAAATTTGCCTTACAAATTCTTTATCAATTCCTACAGATTCAGCAATCGTGTGTAGGTGTAGGGGTAGAGCAGAGGTATATATTGATAACAATTAAATATCTATAAATTTAAAATAGCTTTACAGCATCAGTCTTAATATTCAAACACATACATTTTAGCAGTATATAAAAAATAAGCATAAAAGATATATTCTCGTACAGTATACATTGGTTCTAATGTAACAAAATATTGCAACGTTATATGGCAATTCTATTTTTAAAGTTATTTAAAGTAGACGAATTTTGCCAAATTTTAGTAAAACTTTTGAGCAGATTTTACACATCACTATTCCTCATAACTAGAGCAGACCAATTTCCGTGCGCGCCATGGGCGCCGATGTGAGGATGATTGTTTTGCATCAGAACTAATAAAAGGCATTCAGTATGTGTTTGGTACTTGCTTAGACTGCATGTAAGTGTAAGCAGACGTAATAAAATATTGTCGACACATAAATCGAGAAAACGACCGTTGTCAGACGAAGTCAATAAGTTTATTATGGATTTCCCAGACTTATTATACGATAGATCAAAAATTAAATGTTTAGTGTGCAATACATATCTAATGTGTTGGTCAAAAACACATTGTAAAGATCACGTAAGCAGTTCGAAGCACAATAATAGCAAAATTAATCGACAACAGTTTATACATGAACTATGTGTTAACTCTGATTGTGTGTACACTGCCGTTTACCTTGTTAAGTAATGATTCATTTATTTCATTTTGGAATAAATACGCGAATCAAACATTACCGAGCACGATAACGTTACGAAGGAATTTACCATCGGTGCGTAAACAGGTTGAAAATAAAAAGCCGAACTGAAAAATAAAAAACTATGGTTATGTGTGGACGAAACAACGGACAGCAAAAAACAATCTGTAGTTAATGTGATGGCGCGTAATATGGAACCACATCAACCAACGTCTTCATTTTTATTAGCATCCAGACGACTAGAACAATGTAATGCAGAAAAAATTTCAGAGGTGCTATTAGATACTTTGGAAAAATTTAAACTTTCGAAAGTCCAAGTATTAATGTTTGTGACCGATGGTGCCGCAACCATGTGTTCTGTAGGCCGGTCTCTTAGAAAATATTGTCCTAACTTGTTACATATTACTTATTAACTCCATGCTCTACACCTTGTGGCAAAACAGGTTCGTAGATGTTATCCAGAGGTAGATGCTTTAATATCGAGTACAAAGGCACTATTTCTGAAATCTCCAAAGCGTATTCGGAAATTTCACGAATTATGTCCCTATACCCCTGAGCCACCACAGCCGATTCTGACACGTTGGGGTACATGGTTACGGGCGGGGTTTTACTATCATGAACATTTTGAGAAAATTGAGGACGTGGTTTTATCATTCGATCCGAAAGAAAGTGCAGCTATCAATACAAGCCACAAAAAAATTCAAGATGCCCAGATTAAAATGGATTTACAAAGTATTCGTGAGAATTACGTGGGACCAGAAGAAGCAATAACAAAATTAGAAAATTCGTCGCTGTCGTTAGAAGAATCACTGCAAATCGTTAAAGATGTTCACGCACAACTGTGTGCTGTAGAAGACGCAAAAAGTGAAAGTGTTCTAATTAAATTTGAAAGTGTTTTAGACAGAAATGCAGATTTTGACACCTTAACACGTATTTGTGAGGGCACGTCTACAGATGCGTTAAGTTGCTTAAAGAAGTATTTTGATTATGCGAATATAACATCACTAGATGTAGAACGCTCGTTTTCCGAACATAAACATATTTTTTCGTCACGGCGGACAAGTTTTTCAGAAATAACCTTAGAAACGCACCTGATGTTGAAAATATACAATCGAGTTTCTCCAGTTTGTCAATCATTGGAAGGCGCTTAAAACGGTAGGTGTTTTTTTAGATCCTCTGTCGTGCACACAATCACTGATTTCATACATTTTACATTTGATTTATAGGTACATACAACGCTGCTATAATATGTACTATTCTTATTTTTCGTGTTTATGCATATTACTTTAATAGCAGAAAACCAAATGTATATTTAATTATTTCTGATAGCATAAATGTCTCTACTTCTATACTTATTTCGGTAACAAGCTCATGTTGCGTCCCTATTCTATCGCATATTCTAATATTTTACGAATTACACTCCCATGCCGGCGCTCGTGATGCGCACGGATATTGGTCTGTTCTACTCATAACACACACCTATAGATATCTAACAACCAACATGTATTTTTACCATCGCGGTCTACTGTTATTAATCTGAAGTTACTGACCCGGCATATATACAAGGTATTAAATAGTAATTATTTTCCAATTCGTACGATTGCATTATACTTTAGATACTTATCTATGGGACGGGATAAGGCGTTATAACTTTTGGTGAAGAGTCAAATGTATTTAATCTATTGGATATATTTATCTTGAGAATAGGTATCGAAGATTTTATCCAGCAGTGAAGAAGATCGGCAGAAGCCATTCATAATTTTAGGGCGCTTCAAGTCTCGTTACTAAAGCGGTAATCATGTATCGTGCTCTTAAAGTCATCTGCAAAGAGTCATTTATGGCATTCAAGTTTATAATGCAAGTCGATAATGAATATTAAAAATAAAAGAGGGCCTGGATTTGATCCCTTCTCCCAATGGTAGGAAAAATTTATTAGAAACATAACCTTTGTAAGCTACACAGTGTTTATTGCTAGTAAAGCAAGACTTTAGAAAATATATTAAAAATGTAAAGAAACCTATAGTGTCAAATTTACCAGTTTGACTTCTTTTATAAATAGCACAATTCCAGAATGAGATTTTCTAATTGTTTCGCATGATGCCGCACTTGGATTTCTAATACTCAATCGTCCTTTAAAATGTTTCGCACTTATTAACAAACAAATTGTATATACAAGGTGTGTATAAATTGGCGGACCCACTACACGCGGCGATGTTCTTCGTTAAATTCGGAGTCCAAAATCCTAATACGAAAATATTGTACCATGCTCCATATCTTTGCACGAGGTGCCTAATGTTCTGACTTTCAGTCTTGAAATAAGCATTATTACTCGATATTTGTTGACAGAAAGAGCTACAATTTAGAAGAAAGAAGAATTGTTGTTATTATCCTTTCGTTAAAGTTTTCTTTTTGATTTTAAAGTTTGTTTTTAATATTTGTTTATTAACTTATTTTGACGAAAAACACATCTGACAACGTTGTAAAACAATAAGTAGGCAGCCTAATGTTGTTCTAGTCAAATACATTACTACTGTCAAATTCATTCTGAAGACAAAGGAAGCCTTTTACATCGTTTTAGGATTAGGACTTTTAACTCAAAATTTGACCAAGATTGTCGCCACGTGTAGTGGGTCCGCCAATTTATACACACCCTGTATATACGAGAATGATATGATAAATACCTGTGTTAAGGAATACAATGCAATTGTTTTGCATTTAGTAAATTTATTTATCGACGCTATCGTTTTGTAGCTCTTAGCGATGTTCCAACTTATTAAACTCATTAAAATAATAAAATTTGCCGAACTCTGCAACGTAGGCCTCCGTATCGGCAATGATTTCTTGATTTGTCCTGAACCGTTTTCCGCCAAGCCGTAGGGGAAAGAAAAAAGTCACAGGGGGTAAAATTTGGCGAATGTGGTGGACGAGGCAGCAATTTGCACCGAAAATTAACAAGTAATCGACTCGTACGACTTCCTGTCGTAATTGCTGGTGAGTGGGCTGAAGCATTCTTCATAATGGTAGGGAATTTCTTTCTTCACTAGGTGGGGCCTTTTTCTGTTTAGTTCAGCGTTAAATCGGTTCAATCAAACAAAATAGTACTGTTCAGTGATTGTCCTTCCTTTCTGTAAATAACCAATTAAGATTATGCCTTGCGAATCTCAAAATATCGTCGCCATAACTTTTCCGGCCGATGGAACCTTCTTCGCCTTCTTCCCAGGAGAAAACTTATTGTGCCGACGGATCTTTGATTTCTGGCGTGTATTGATGTATTTATATCCCATCTACAGTAACATAAAACCGCAGAATCTCACACTTATTGCCCTTAAACATGTACAAACATTGCTTTGAAGTTATCACGCGATTCGGTTTTTGATCAATCGTCAGGAGACGCGGCACCTACCTCCACCACCAATTTTTCGTGAAGGACGTGTTGCACACGTTCAATTGAGATGTTTACCATATTAAAAATCTTTCTAATCTTCACCGTACAGTCTGCTAACACCATGACATGAATTGAGACACCTCACTGAGACGACCTGGCCGCTCCTCATTAAAGACGGATGTTCGGCCACGCTTAAATTCATTGATCGAGTATCTAATGGTAGTCATTGAAGTTGCATGGTCTTTATTAATTGCATTCAACTTCTATTTGATTTCTGCACACGCATTTTCCATAAAAAAAGTCGAATCACTGATTGGTACTTTTATTTTTCTATGATGCCACAAATACATAAACTTGCTCACTTTCAACAGCTCTCAAAACAGCACTACTCGATGAATCTCTCCGAAATTTTGACACACGCCAACCAACGAATTGTACTTACAGTCGGTAATGCAGATTTTGACACGAAGAGTCATCTGTCTCCAAACACGTGTACTCGTACATTCTATAAATGTATGTCTTCTATTTATTATTTAAATTATTTTTCTTTTACCAATTTCTTAATATTTGCTAATTCATTCAAAAAAACTTTCACATATTCCACAATACCAATTTAATTTTAATTATTATTTTTAATAATATACAAGTTAAGGAATTTATATATTTTTCGCAACGACAAATGACTAAACTTAGCTAATACATCAAGAAATAATAATAAAAAATTTTGTTCAAGATAGATTAAAATATTGATTTAGCCTGAGCCCACCAATCGCAGGCATCTTATGTGGCGAACGGTGTATTTTGACGCTTTAAACTTTAAAATTATTTTCCCAGGGTGTTAAGACCTGTATTAAAAGTTCCACAGCAAATTTACGAAATTCTTACGGTACTCTATAATATTGCCGGAATTTTTAAAGAAATATATAACAGAATGCAGCCGCAATAACGCTGTTATTAAACTTCAAAAGGCAATTTATAATTTTAAATTACACATAAATTTGAAATTGAAGTCAGAGGTGTGGGAAGTTGTAGTTGTCTGCAATTAAAATAAAAGACAAACGTGCATATGATATAATAAAATTTTAAGGAAACATTTTTGTTACCTTTATTAGAAACAGAAATTTGAACTAAATTGATTATTGTAATATAATGCAAATTTTATTTTGTGTATCTAAATATCAGGTTATATGAACTTATGAAATGTTACCGTAACATTTAAGTTAAATGTGTTGATTTACAAAATATATTCAGAGTAGCAGATCGAGGACAAAATATTCATATTCCTGCAATAAATTTTAACTATTTCTTCCTTCTATTTCAATTCTAATAATATAGCTTGTATTCTTTTGTATAAATATTGTTTAGTTTGGCCTATGTAGTAACTATCGCAATCGCGATATGGTATTTTATAGATGACATGTGTTTCTCGATTTTTTTCTATTTTAGGTTTAAGTTAAAATAAATGTTTATTAGTATTACTAAGTTTATATGTTGTAGCTATATCATATTTTTTTAAAGTGCATTTAATTTTTTCTGACAATTGTGGAACATATGGAATCGTGATATATGTTGTGTCATTGATTAAATTGTTATTGGTGTCTGCAGTGTTGTATATTTGGTGGATTCTTTTTTTTAATTGTTTGGTCTATAAGTTGTGGTGGATAATTATTATCTGTTAAGATTGTTTTAATTTACAACACTGTTATAATAACACAAGTTATAATTTCACATTTTAATTTTGAGTGAAAACATTTACCCGTACTTAATCTAATGGTATCGGATCACCCTAGATCAACATAGGTTTAAATTGGACAATCTTTAGAAGCCATCTTATCTAAAATAAAGATTATTTATTATTAAAAATGAGACAGTATACCTTGCTTTTTGTTAGGTTCGTGACCAGTTTTTCCTGTTTCGGATAATATTCAAGCTGTACATCAGGTGGACCAAGATTGATCGCAGCGATTAGGTGTGATTAGACGAAAATCATGAAGTTAGAAAGGAACTGTTGAGCTAAGTTTGCATTACACGATTCACTTCCAAAAATTTAACTTAATAAGTAAACAAACTTATATAAACTTACCGAAAGTAGATTAAAATTCCAATAACAATCATTTTAAAATATGTAAATAGGGAAGTTATATACCAATTTTAAGCATGGTTTGATTTACCAGAGCCTATTTAGTTTAAATATCCAAATATTTGTTACATATCAACTGATTCATTTAAATTCCCACCTTTAAAAAGAAATCTACATATAATCTATAAACATTATAAATTATGTCTCAATAAGAATAGCGTTAATCCATTGATTGTACTTAATAATTTGTTATCAAGCTGAATATTAAAATCAAATAGATAAGATTTACTTAATAAACAGAGTTTAAGATACTAAAATAAGTTGTTTGTGTGTACGATAAGTTAATGAAATATAATCATACTAACCTAGATTAATCACGATATATACAACTAACTTACCTTTCTTGCCAAATAAGAATTTTTTACGACCCTTGAGATATTTAGAGAGCTCATGTTCATTATTTCTATTAATTTCATTAAACACCAGCTATTATTTTCAAACAAGATACTATTTTGGTTCTATAAGTTTTATGATCGTTAACTTCGAACGTTTTCCATCTATTATTGATTCTGCGCAGAAATATATGTATTAATGCGTGTATAAATTCGAATTTAAATTCATTTTATATCTTCAAGTTAAACGTTTTATATCAGAATAATTGAAACATACATGAGTAGGTAAACCCCACCAGTTTTGTATGATACAAAGGTATTTTTAATAATATAAAATATTATTAAAAATCTGGTGTAAAGTACACAAATGCAGGTTCACTATTAATATTTTTTGTGAACGTGTCCGAATATATCGCTTAACCGCATGTGTAGTGTATCAGAATAATTGAAACATACATGAGTAGGTAAACCGTAGTATGAGTGAAGACACAAACAAAATGCAGTTTTCTAGAGAGATTGGCTGTGCCACCCTTGGAAGGGCGTCGTTACTTCACATTAATTATGTGGACGGTATGCGAGGTACTTCGGCTGTCTGACAACAGGCAGCGCCGAATTTACTTCTGTGCCCGGTCTGGATAATTACGGTGATATATATATATATATATATATATATATATATATTGCTATGAACTGTGGTTTTGATATTATAATATACCACCATTCACGACAAATCTATCCAGCTAGGATACTCAGTCGGTTTACTTTCAAAGTGGGACTGCTTTCCTCTCAGGGTTCCAGTTGGAAAACGTGGTTTTTCTCTTCTACAAATTTATAATGCGCCAGTAAAAGAGTATTGACAAATGTTATAATTATATTTCTTTAAGTTACTTGTAATCTTCTTGGAGTAAGGTTAAATAATAATCACAATATAAAATTTAAATGAAACTTTAATACAAAAATAAAAAAAAAAGAAAAAAAATCTTTCTAAAGTGTAAAGATTAATATTGCCTCATTAAACCATATTATAAAGGTAAAAATATCGCATGGAAATGGCAGCTGCATGCGTGCAAACTTCCTTTATGACAGCCGATCAAAATTAAAAATAATAAATTACAAAGAAACTTTTTAATTTCAAGAAAACATAATAAACAAACTATTTGACAGACCGAAACAAACTCTAACGCATGTGCAACCACATGTGACAAAAAATGCCCTTGATATACAAACGTACTAAATTTTACAGTTAACAGAATTTTTTTACTAGAAATTTTAAAAACCTTCTTTGTTATTTATATCAAATAACTAAGACTAAAAATTTCAATACGATAATATTCATACAATTAGAAAATACAGTAAGTATTAAACTCTTTTGAAATAATAATAAGATATCTTTTAATAATATATTACTTACGTAAAAAATATATTCAAGACACGTGAGTAAGAAAGTGTAAAATATAACAATTACGAGATCAACAAACTCGTATAAAATATCGGTAGTGAAATAAACACAGCACCAACCACAATTAAATCAAAAAATTACCCGAAGTTACTTAATAAAAAGATAAAGAATAATCTTTTCATAAACACGACTTTCTTATCTCACATTACGCTTGTCTCTGTCGATACAGCAAGCACGCAGGCTCCGTAAAAAAATATACAGTTTTACAATCGTCCACAGCAGAACAAACGGCTGTCTATCAACTGCGCAAGTCAAATATTTTTAAAATATTTATGGGGAAAAGTCCACAGCAATATGTATATATATATATATATATATATATAGTAAACCTAATCAGTAGGCGATTAAAGGTCTGTATATTACTTCAAAATATATGTATTTAAAAAACTCTACATGTTTCGGCCGTATACGCCTTTATCAAGAGAATACAAAATATGAATTTTGTATTCTCTTGATAAAGGCGTATACGGCCGAAACATGTAGAGTTTTTTAAATATATATATTTTGAAGTAATATACAGACCTTTAATCGCCTACTGATTAGGTTTACCATATCATACCAAGGTCACGAAGTTATTATATATATATATATATATATATATATATATATATATATATATATATATGTATATCAATTTTTTCTTTTTCGTATTATTAACTTTTAACAATTATCAAATTTTGATTTGCATTACAGAGAAATTTATTTATCCTTAATTTTATAATGCTTATGTATCACTTTGATATATTAACCCCTGTTTGTTTTTACCGTTGTTTACAAATAAATATTATTATTATACTACCTTCGTATATATAGAATAGACAAATGTAATACTAATTCATAAATCAATTCAAGACAACAATCTCCGTGTTCAGACCAGATAACGAGCTGCAGGAACAAATAAATATTACTGCATCAGGTGTTGTTTATTTAGTTGCCGTCTTCGTTCTACCACCAGTTCTACCAAACATTCGCTTCCTTTTTGCGAATAACGGCAGTTGCCGTACTATGGACATACCATTGCCGGCGTACATTGGCGTAGCTTCAATATATTAAGCTTTCTTTTCAAAGCGGTTGCTTTATTGTGTAATAAATGCGCCATTGGCAGACGTGAACGCTACCTGAATTAAAGGGGAGGTACAGTAATATCGCTGCCCGAGACTGCAAAGCAAATTGACACTGTAATTTAGGGAATTAATTATAATCGCCCGACATGGTGGCAATATAAAATGAAATTTTAAGAGAAATGGATATTTAATTAAAGATCTTTTTTTTAATATTTGCTGCTATAGCACAGGATTATTTAGATAAAACTGGAAGGGTACTATGAGATCTTTATCAGTTCCTGTTGTAAGTATTGCAAATAACATATAAAGAAGAAGTTATGCAAAGAGTACATTTTAATTGTCTTCGTCGTGTAAGTCTTTGTATATATGTAAATTGTGGACACTTTTAACAATTTTTGTAACATTTCTTATTATTTTTTTGCATGTTTTAGTATCATAATGTTTCTGCTAATTGATACTAAAATACAAATATCACAAATACCATGACATTAATAGTTTTACAAAGAGTACCTTTTCTATAGTAAATAAGTTACATGATCTAAATTATATACTTAAAAACCTCTTCTTCCATTGGCGTAGAAATTTGAAATGCGGAATTATTAAAAAATACAGTCTCTACGCTTATGGAATAATGTTGCCCAAAATTTTGATATGGGCTTTTTGACTCATAAAGCCACGTCAACGTCAACAAATTTCAACAAAATCGAGTAAGCTGTTATATATTTATAAAAAAAATATATTTCAGAAGTGTAATTTCAGCGCCGTATAGCGCATAAACTAAGCAACTTTATACTAAGGTAAAGTGTCTTCAATCGCTTGACTTTGGTGTAAGGAATATATAGTAGGTTTTTCTGAAGATCTTTTACCGACACCTTGTATGGACGTACCTAAACTCGCCCCAGAAATAAAATTAAGTAATTAGATAAACTCTTACCTGAAAAAATATACATAAACTTGTCCCCGAGAAGAGTAGGTCCACAAAAATAGCTTCATGAATTAGTCCCCGACTTTATCGCAGTATGAATCGCCATATACTTATTTAAAATCTATAGATAACATATTTATTTATGCAAGAAATGAAAAACTCAGTTAGTGCCGCAAAACATATTTTATTAATTTTCATAAAAATAAGCTATACATTTAACAAAATCAAATCTCGAAAAAGATCCATTTTTATACTCATAGATTTTTCTAGTAAAGCACTGCTTACGTCTACGCACGACTGTATCTCGTATTTTTGCACATTCAGATAAACTTTGAATTTTTATTTAGGTCTCTGTTTGAAACTGCTTCAAACTTTCAATAAAATGAAAAATTGATGGATGCGTTGAATAAAAACTCGCATTAAATTTAGCGTGAAAAGCTTCATAAGCGTTTGTGCTTCCTTCTATGTTATCGCTGAGTTCTGTACACAAACTAGGTGAAAAGACTGCTTCTTCTGTAATATAATTGTCAACCAAATAATCGGAAAAGCGTGATAAACGTTGATCTTGAAGTCGTATTTCAGAAAAATCAAAAGCATACTTCCGAATACTTCCGATGGATTTAAAAATGGTAAACCAAATATATAGCGCAGCCACTTTCCAATTTCACTGGTTTTGTTTTCTTATGATAAGGAATAAGGCCCAGATTTTGAATTTTGCGGAACCATGCTTGTGCTAAATGCACTGCAGCTCAGAGCTTTCGAATCTGGAAACTCCGCTTTTATGGCATTGTGGATTGCAATTTCAAAATCCGCTACGATGACTTTTGAGTTCAGTTTTAAACCCAAACTATGACGCTTTTTTCGCAACAGGTTAAAAAGTGTTTTGTAAGAATACTCCTTTTTATTCGGCAGTAAGCAAAATGCTAGTGGGATATAATACCCATTTTGTAATATGCAGTGTAAATAACTGCAAAATATTATCGGGGCGGTAACTGTATGTACCGTCGACATATACTTTTTCACTATTGCATAAAACAGTCACATTTGCTAGACACGTGAATACGACAATTTCGTCAACTTCGTCGATGATAATAACAAAATTCTCTTTTTTCAGTGTCGTAATATGCAATGTTGTAACACATTTATTAACTTCTGCCCTATTTTTTGGTAAGGGCGGTAGCGATTTTCTTCTGTTATTATATAGATTGTTGCGAATGTAATGAATGTCTTGAACGGTGATTGTACTGAAATGGCCAGTATTTTCTTTTAGAGCTGAATGTATTATTTTGGAAGGCTTCTCTCAAACGTCATCGATTGCTTTACGTTTAACACTAGCACTTACTATCTGTCTGTTTAGTTTCTTCAGATTCTTTTCATAATTATGTTCTATTTCATTGCGCACAATTGAATTTTCTGCGATTCGAACGTCGCCAACATATTTCACCACTTTTTAAGGATTTGTGTTTAGTAAATTTTACAGAGTCTGCAATTAGCACTTGATTTCCACGTTCACTCAAACTGAGGAAGCTTCCCATGCTTTCTCACAAATAAAAAGCACTTCTTAGCCAGGAATGTTATTTCCGACTGACGAATTTTAAGTATATAGTATAGATGGTAGATTTGGGAAAATTTTAAATTTAGATAAATTTGAATTTAATTTGTATTTAATAGGCAGTACAACTTTGTATTTATATTTCCATGAAAGTATAAATTTCTTAATTTCCTGTGCGGGGATAAATTAAGGTAACGGATTAAAACGCCGTAATTAGCACAGAGGCGAATTAATGTAACAGATATTAGATAGTACCTGCTCGGCGACGAGTTTAGGGGCCGCCCCCTTGTATATATACAGATTGTACCATAACTTGTGGGCCAAGCACCATTTGGAGATAATAGACATGAGAATAGTTATTTTGAACATAGTTTGCTTAAGTTTGTTTCAGGTTAAAAAGGTTGTTCAAAATGTTAATTTTCAAGTAGTTCCCTAGGATGGCATAGGTGAATGGCATTCTGTTGTTGGTAAATAGTAAAAAATATTGTCAGTACCTGGAGTAACTTGAAGTAACTTCTCTTGTGTTGTCTTTTTAATTTATTGTGAGTTTCTGAAAGACTTGTATTAAGAAATAATGATTCTGATGCAGTAGTTGCTATTACTATAATAACCAGTACCATTAGCATAACATCGTTTGATAAAGATAAACTAAAAGAAGAAGGTGGTCAGAAGACAGTAAAAAGGGATACCAAATCTTGTTAACGACGAATTAGTAATAGAAAATCCGATATGTTTAAAAAATAAATTAGGAATGGGTAACGATTCTTTTCGCAAACTCTAAGAAAATGTGGAGAAATGTGTAACTAAACAAGTCAATATAATGAAAGAATGCATACCAGCAGTGGACAAATTAATGATTACTCTACTATTTTTGGCAAGTGGTGAACCCTATCGAAATTTGTTGTACGAGGGGGTATTGATATATAGTTAGCCTAGACCCGCTCTGTGGATAAAAACATATTGCAATACCATAGTAACGAAAAATAACATATTAGAAGTGTCAGTGTAAAGTATCACGTCAAAAGTCAAACCAAGTTTGCGCAATAAAATTTGAAAAAAGGATGTCGTTCGAAATTGTGAAAATAGAAAAATTGGAGTATCGAGCCATCATCAGGTACCTGTATCTGAAGGGGTTAAGAGGCAAGCAGATTTACAAAGATATGCTTCAAAAGGGGTAAATTTTCCATTGATGATGAACACCGATCTGGAAGGCCAATTTCTGTGTGCGTCCCCGAAAATGTTGATGCAGTTCATGACATGATTTTGTCGTCGAGTTGGTGTAAAACGAATATCTGAGGCACTGAATATTTCATATGAACGCGTCCATCATATAGTTCACGTCGATTTGGACATGAGAAAATTTCTGCAAAATTGATCCCCAAATGTCTGAATGTTGACCAGACGCGTGCAAGGGTGGAAGCATCGCTTTCAATCTGTGCTCGGCTTGAAAGTGATGCAGACTTTTTAAGCCTTATTATTACTATGCGTGAAACTTGGGTACTTTTCTACGACCCAGAAACAAAACAATAATCGATGGAATGGAGACACTCTAGTGCCTAAGAAGTTTCGCGTTCAAAAATCTGCAGGAAAAGTTCTTGCTTCAGTTTTTTGGGATTGCTATGGAGTAATCATGATTGATTTTTTGGATAAGGTTAGAACAATAACTGGGAATTATTAGTCGACGTTACTGACCATTCTATGAGAAGAAATTATGAAGAGAAGACGCGGAAAGTTAACCAAACGTGTTTTGTTTTTGCAGGACAATGCCCCTGTATACAAATCGCATGTGACCATGCAAACAACTCGTGATTTAAGATTCGAATTACTTGAACACCCACCTTGTTCACCAGATCTGGCTCCATCCGACTATCATGTCTTTCCTCAATAGAAAAAAAGTTTAAAAGGTCGCAAATTTTCTTCCAACGAAGAGGTGATAGAAACTGTGAAGGCCTGGTTTGCAGAGCAAGATAAAAATTTCTGTTTGAAAGATCTAGAGGCGTTGCATGATCGCTATATTAAATGTATAATTTAGGAGGAGAGTATGTTAAATAATAAAATATTTTGTCTTTCAAATTTTGTTTGCTTCTATAGTAGGCTAAGAATTTTTCAATACATCCTCGTATTCCACAAGAGTACATGAATTTAATATATTACATGTAAAAATTGGACGGCAAATTTGTTGTAATATACGCCCCAAGAGACATTGTTGAATAAATACATGTAATTTATGATGGTGTATGACTAGTTTATGTTATAGAATTGGATGGAAATTATATTGAAAAATAAAGTAAAATTTTTACCCCTAAAATACATATTTCATTGAAAAGTCACTCCGCCGTCAAATAACCTCGCATTCACCTTTAGAATTTTTCGTAAAATAAAAAAAAGATTATCAAATCTAGCATCATGAATATTTGAGTAGGATACAAGCTGGCTTATTTATATTCATTAAATATTTACTTTTTATAGAGAAAGAAATACATATAACGAAATAAAATAGCGAAAATTTGCCTTAAATTTACGAACATGTTCTTTTATTTACATATACAACATACATATACAATATTATAAATTATTTATATCGGTAACAATATATAAAAAGTCATATCCTAAATACATATGACTAGAACTATGCAAAACAGATGATACACAAAAAAAAATTACGTATAATTAATTAAAGATAACTAAATGTCTCAAATTCCACTTTAATAAATTAAAAGTGTCGAGCTTAAGTCAAGGTCTTCTAAAAAACCAATTTTTCCAACAAAACTCATTTTCATAAACATAAATTTCTGTGTCAAGACGATGATATAAAAAGATCATTTTATTTTATTTTATTTTAAAGATTATACTAGAATAAAATTATAAAATGAATGATTTATTAAATTATACAACGTTACCTATGCATTAGAGAACATGTACATAGGAGCTGTAACCATTTAATCCTGAGAATACATTTTTAGAACATATACAAGCTGCAATCTTGATGCACCCGGACTGGTGCTATAAAAATTCGAAACTTAACTTTCACGATGGGAACACTGGTAACTTTTAGAAAACCAAATAAGGATTAGTTTAAAAAAATTACAAGATTTTATTTTCAAAATATTCCCTTTTAACATAAATATATTTTTGCATTCGATAAAATCAGTCCTTAAAGCAATGATGGAACTCTTACCAAGACACTTCAGAAACCAGGTTTTTATAATGTTATAGAAACGATATTATATCCTTAACAAACGGTAGTTTTAGATCCTGATCAATAGCATGCTTTGCTACATGCCATGAAGCATTGCAAATTTGGAGAAGAACGTGGAAACATTAAATTTTCGATATACTTGAATCACTGGTGTACCCTAAATTTGATCTCTCATAGGACCAAATAGGTTTTAATATACACTTGTACAGATTAAGAGCGACGCATTTTGTTTCTAAAATAAAGCAAATATCGAAAGAAATTTAACATAATTGTTAGTTAGGTATAAAATAGAGATAATGCTATTATTGATGGAACACAACATCATTCAAATGTTCTCCACGGAAGGGCTGACAGGGATGAGTCTGTTGAACACAATTTTTCACAACTTTTTTCTATAAATTTGGCTAAAAATCAGCAATAACACGTTCAATGTTGACTGCAAATCGTATAATATTGCTGATTTGTTGGAATAAACTAATAACAAAACATAACCGTACAGAAAAAAGTCAAGGGGTGTTAAATCATATGACCAAGAGGATAATTGACTGGCCCCTTTCTGAAAATAATAGATTCACCTAACTTCTCTTTCATTAAGATTGATTGGCAATGTGGTAAGTAACACCGTCTTATTGAAATTACATGTCCAAGTTGGGAGCATCTAATTGGGGTCAAAAAATTCAGTCAGTTTGGTTTATATCCGAAGGACATTTCGTTGTATCTTCGAGAATTGTAGATCTCCTAAACAGGTTTTTTTGATAATTGACCCAGCCTGCATCTTTGACTGGGAGCGAGACGCGCTCCTGTGATTCAACAATATGGAGAATGGATGCTGTGGCTTAGATTAGTGAGATTCATGATTTAATTTATGTCATGACGGTTACGTTGGCTGTTTAGTAATAATTATCTGCGCGTTAAAATTGTGAGGAAAAGTTGGTTTATATTTCATCAACATTGAGCGACATCGAATTAGAATTACACTAACGAGTGAAGCAGATATGCATTACACACACCTGTATCTGTACACATGGACATACACCTTGTATTTTCCAACATTTACTTCTGCCAAAGACATGTGTTTCTGTTACACAATAGACTTCGTCAGTTTGGCTAGTGAAGTAAAGTTTAATGGAACGAATAGGTGTAAGTCCATTAACACGATGCCAGATGGCAGCAAATATACTAAATAAATTTGAGCACATAAATACAGAAATAAGAAAAACACCCTAACCACAATATATATCAATAAATACTATATACGTATTTCGGCAACTAAACCTGAAAAAAATGTTAAACGTAGCGTTTTTGGCTAAGGTAAACCTTAGAAGATATACTCTTCACCAAATCGCCAGTGGGATAACACTAAATTCCTAACATAGAAATAATACTTATATACTACTTAAACCTAGCGTGAAATTTAGGGAACCGTGAAGCGTGAATACATGAAGCGTAAACATAATGCTATTGTCACAATAAAGCATACAAACTGGACTGAGGGATTGGTCCATTGCAATTTATTCTTATTTCTATGTATATAAATACTTTCATAACTATCTAATTCTCTATAATTATTAACAATTTTAATCAACCTAAGGTTAATTGCCGGCACAGAATGATCTGTGTCCCAAATATGTCGGGCAACGCTAGATTTTTCGGATCTGTTGAATCTAAAGTGGGAAATATGTTCCTTGTAACGAGTTGAAATTGAACATCTAGTTTGGCCGATATATTTTTGGCTACAATCGTTACAATTTATTTCATATATACCAGATTTATGTTCTACCTCAATTTTGTCCTTGGTGTTACCTAAAAGTGATTTTAATGAGTTACATGATTTAAACGCTATTCGAAGAGAATGGTTTTTGAAGATAGCGTTCAGATTTCTAGAGGCTGAATGGTACGGTAAACAAACAAATTTCTCACCTAGGTCTTTTTGAGGTAGTAAGCTCGTGGTATCATAAATTAGTTTCCTAAGCCTATGTTTCTTAATTAGGTTGGTTATTATTTTCGAATCGAAATCATTGTATGCGGCGATGTTTCTGATTAATCCAAGTTCTTTTTCATATCTATCTTTTGTAAGCGGGAAACTTAACAACCTATGGATAAGAAAATTAAAGGATGCCATCTTTTGTTGGAAACTGTGATTTGAATCCGCGGTTACAAACTTGTTCACATTGGTGTCTTTTCGGTAAATATCTTTTCTAAGTTATTATTATTCTTAATTACCAAAATATCTAAAAATGGTATTTGTTCATTGTTTTCTTTTTCTATAGTGAATTTAATTGTAGGGAATATCGAATTTTGTCAAAATTACACAACTTGGTATTAAAAACCGCGAAAATATCATCGACATACCAAATCCATACTTTAGGGAAATATTTAGATGATCTCTTAAATTCTATCTCAAAATGACTCATAAACAAGTTCGCCATAAATGAAGACAAGCAGTTGCCCATTGCTGTGCCATGCCGCTGTTCATAGAAGTTTCCTTCAATTTGAAAGCAGTTCTGAGACATGCATAAAGTTGTCAACCTCAAGTGTTCATTTATTTTCTCGCGTTCAATATTGTTCTTAAGCAATAAACTGTCTAAATATTTCAGTGCTTCAGGAAATACGTATACAGGGCAATCCAAATTAAGTGTTCACCATTGGTAACTTTGTTATTATTAAAGATTCAAGATTGTTTAAATTAGCAAACTAGTAGTACTTTTAACGCTCTTTAAGATGGAAGAATTAAAAAAAAAGAGCAGCGCGTTTTCGAGTTTTCCCGAAAAATATGTTTTTTCAAATGGAAACCCCTGAATATTATATCATTTTCTGTTAGAAATTCAATTTTTAAACAAAAAATCTTAGAAGAAATTTTTTACTGGGATTAAAAATACTTGAATTATAGTGAATAAACAACAACAGCTAAGTCAAGTGCATTTCTATGTTTCTATGATAACGACGTTAATTCTTTCTAGTAAACGTCAAATATTAGTACAGGTTTATTAGTCTTTCACTCATAAATTTCATTTTGCTAGTTATTAATTTGACAAAAAAATGATTTTGACCCATGCAGAAAAGTTTGATATGCTAGAATCTTATTTAGTGTGCAGAAAATCCTCTAGGGGGGCAAAAGAACACTACGCTGAATTATATCCACTCCGAACACAACCAAATGAGCAATTTTTTCTGACACTGTACCGAAAATTTAGAGGCAATGAGAGTGTTTTTGCCAAAACAAGAACAAAATGGACTTTTATAATAAGCGAGGCCACGGAAATTCTAGTTCTTGCATATTTTGAGGCCAACCGTGAGAATTCCATACTAGATATTATCAAGGAATCTGATTTGAGTCACGGTACTGTGCATAGGATTCTGAAGAAACACAAATTCATTCCTTATAAGTACAAACCAGTTCAAGTTTTCTTGCCAGGGGATCCAGAGAGACGAATGTTTTTTTGCCACTGGTATCTTAACTTTTGTCGCCAAAATGTAAACAACTTTCGTTATATTTTATGGACCGATGAATCAAATTTCTCAAATTCTGGAATGTACAATACAAAAAATCATCATTACTGGTCAAAGGAAAATCTTCTTTTAGTACATCCAAGACGCCCGCAAGTCCATTACAGTTTTAATGTTTGGTGCGGTTTAATTGGTTCAAGGATTGTTGGTCCTTTCTTTTATGAGGGCACTCTAACTGGTGAAAGGTACATAGAATTTTTGACTGAAATTTTGAATAATTTCTTATACGATATTGATCTCATAAGTATACAGAATCTGCATTTTCAGCAGGATGGCGCACCTGCGCACAACTACAGAGGTACTCATCAAATTTTAAATGCTATTTTTAACAATTCATGGATAGGAACAAATGGTCCTATTCAGTGGCCTCCCCGATCGCCAGATTTAACACCGTTTGATTTTTTTTATGGGGTTATTTAAAGACAGAGATTTATAAGCAAAGGTACGAAAACGTAAACGCCCTAAAAATTGCAGTTAGTGAAAAGATAAACCAAATAGATGGTAGGACCATACTAAAAGCAGTTCGACAAGTTCAGAAACGTGTTCAAAAATGTATTGAACAACAAGGTGGTATTTTTGAACATCTTCTATGAAATAATCAGTGATTTTTATTTTCTTTTAATGATATGTTTATGTATAAAATAAAGTTTATAAAAATTATTTAGCTGTTTTTGTTTATACATTATAACTCAAGTGTTTTTAATCCCAGTAAAAAAGTTCTTATAAGATTTTTTGTTTAAAAATTGAATTTCTAACAGAAAATGATATAATATACAGGGGTTTCCATTTGAAAAAAACATATTTTTCGGGAAAACTCGAAAACGCGCTGCTCATTTGTTTTTTTTAATTCTTCCATCTTAAAGAGTGTTAAAAGTACTACTAGTTTGCTAATTTAAACAATCTTGTATCTTTAATAATAACAAAGTTACCAATGGTGAACACTTAATTTGGATTGCCCTGTATAGTATTTATTGATATATATTGTGGTTAGGGTGTTTTTCTTATTTCTGTTTCAGATTTCAAGCCACAGTCTCCACCAATTTCGGATCACATAAATACGTTAAGCACGCATTACGCATTTGTTACAAATAAAACAAATGTTCATTACACACATCTGTACCTGTACACATGGACATACAATATGTGAAGTAATGTTTGATAGGTATAGCAAATTTTGTCCAATCACGTGGCACCAGATTATCTGGTCTGGTTTTTGGCAGAAGTAAATGTTGGAAAATATAATGTGTATGTCCATGTGTACATCCAATCTCTTTGAATTCGTTGTACAAATTATAAACTGTTGTCTTCGTATTGTTTACGAGTTAATAATGATTTTATATCGTAAAAAAACATACCCCGATGTTCTCAGAAGTAATATCACAAGACAGCGGGAATAAATTAAAAATAATTTCGCAAATTTTCGAACACTTGCTGACAAGGAATCGACAGGCTATTCCTGGATGGCAACAAGTTTGAGAAAGAAGCTGGAATTATTTTCTAAATAATTCACACTCTCGAGTGGTATTCGAAAGATTACTTTTATATGTTTAAATAAAAAATACAGCATCAAAAAATATTTCTTTTAATTTATCAGTTTAACCTATTATAAACTAAAGAAACGAACTTACAATGTAATATAACTAAACAGTGTTATAGTTTGTTTTCTAAGTGAAATACACAATTATTTTAAATGTTTTATCTGTGAGTCAAATTTGAATGGTGTTCATTATCCAACTGCAGGTACGGTTTCAATGTATTAAATGAGCTGTGGGCCGTAATTTTTATTATTTCCTGTTCGCTAACACACAAAAAAGTTGAAGAGCCAAATTAATATTCGATTCGCACTAAACAAATAAAATTTCGTGCTTTGCGAGGAACAGGTCTTAGAAAACCGAAGTAAGGTGTAAATTTTTGCTGTTGAAGTAGAGTTATGAACAGCCACAGTATTAAAAATTTTACATAATGATTTAGGAGTGAACGAGGTGGCAGCACGATTGATTGCCAGATTGCTTGCTCCCGAACAAAAATTGTGTCGGCAACCAATTTGTGAGGTAAACTTTAGGGTTTTAGCTTATAATAAAAACCTTTTCTCGAACATTATAACAGGTTATGGGACGTGGGTGTATCATTGGAACCTACCGACAAAACAAAAATCAGTGGATACACAAGGGATCACCACTACCAAAAAAGGCAAGGATACAAAATTTATTTGAAAAACTCATGGCGATGGTATATTTTTAGAATACAGAATGAATATGAAAGAAGAGGTGAAGGAGTTTTTTTGAAGACTTACCAAAGGATTTTTTTAGGAAGGTTTGCCTTATTAGCAAAATGTGTAACCGTTTGTAGACCATATATTGAAGAATAAAATATAGCTTTTCATTTAAGGTTTTTCCCTTCATTATTATAAAATTGAGAGAACATTGTTGATATTCCTTGGAACAAAAGAAACAGCGATCTACACATAACTTTTAAGTAAGTGTTGAATTTAATGAAATTCAAAGATCTGGTCAACACGAAGTAAGACCCCACACCAATTTGAAAATACACTCGAGGACACCGAAGTAAATGGCTGTTAGTACAAGAAAAATGTATTTTTTTCATTTTTTTATTTAACAAGACATGAAACATTATCTACAAGGTATGAATGAGAAATAAAAAAGAGTTACTTCAAACTCAAATAAAAAATGATTACATTTCTACTTAATTCCATTCAATTGATGTATATGAAGTGCCAGTGGATTTCTTTGTTAGCTGGTCAAGATTGACCGTTTTTGCGTCTCATTGTTATTGGCGATGAAAAATTATGTTTTCATGTTAACATGAAGAATGAAAAACAATATCTTAGCCTAACAAGAAGACAACTTGAAAAGGCTCAACCGCATTAGCTCATGTGCACGTGATGAGATCAAGAAGACGTCAGCTACCTGAAATTGCTTCCGAGGATTGTAACTATCACTGCTTAGATTTACTGCCAACAACTACGTCGTCTTGCAAGAAAAAAATACTGTCATTTTCCAACACAATAATGCTCGACCTCATACTGCTAATATTACAAAAGCGACTATTCAAGAACTTGGTTAGAAAGTAATTCCACATTCGTCTTATTCTTACGGTTTCGCCTCCAAATATTTCAATTTCTTTCGCTCTCTATCAAACAACATTCGAAAAGTCTCCTTATAGTACTTAAAAATTGGTTTGACGACTTCTTTACTTCTAAACCAACAGATTTCTTAAGGCGTGGAATCGAAAAATTGTCCGATCTTTGGGAGGCTGTCATAAATAATAAGGAAATCAGATTAATTCATTTATTCTTTTTTGATAAAAAGTTAAATTTTTAATTCAATAAAAACGCTACGAACATATGAATCAACCCAATGGAAAAGGACGATAAGAGGTTAAATTAAAAAGTAACTTGTAATATCGCCAAGCAACGAAATTCTCATTGAAATTTCAAGTTTACTTCGACAAGAAATAGCTTGAGTGTAATTATAAGTGAAAATAGTACACACAAACTATATTTTTCTATTTTGCGTTCGAAATGAAATCATTATGAAACCCAAAACAGTATCGAAATGAGCTTCATTTCGATACGCTTTTTTTCATTTTTCAATGTTGGCGTTGTTCGAACACAGAAATAAATATCATTGCTGTCATTTGATTTTAAGAATTTAAGTACATTTGACAGATATGATATATGTTCGTACTCTACATAAACAACTTATATTGTATACAATTGACAACAAGATATATTAGTTTCTAAATCACTCATGTTTATATTTTTAAATGAAATATCAAGTAATGTTAACGAAAATTAATAAATTAAAATGTAATATAATATACTTCGCGGATAGCAAGATTTAAATTTGACAATGTCAAGTATCAATGTGACCAACTGCATGCTTTATATAAAAATTAAACTCTGAACTTCCAAATTAAATAATTCCAATTTATTAATGTAAAAAATGCAAAATAGAAAAAATAGTATAAAAAACTCGTTTCATAAGGCCTTTTGCCGCACTCGCTCTTTAGAAAACTAGCCGCTATCGCGGCTCGTTTTCTAAACTGATCTCGTGCGACAAAATGGTGCCTTATGAAACTTGTTTTTTAATATACTATTATAAAAGTATCAGAGATATTCATCACACTTATGCAAGCAACCCAGGAACACCTCCTAGAGCAAATGTTCGAGTTTACCGCCTCCTGCTTGAATACAAATTTGTGCTCGCCGTATCCACGAATTATACCACGCTCGAATATCTTGCCTGCATATTGTGTCTGCAGCATCTTGAAGACGTATGGCCAATAATTGAATGTACTCAATTTCATTATCGTTATTCTACACCAAACTTTCATATGTCCCCATACATAAAAGTACATCGGGTTCAAGTCGCGTGATCTAGGTGGTCATACAATAGGCACACCTCGACCTATCCATCGGTCACCAAACGTATTATTTAAATGCTTACGCACTTCGTCACTGTTATAAGGTCGAGCACCATCATGCAAAAACTACATGTGTTGACGCACGTAGCTCTAGAATGTGTTCCT
Organism: Melolontha melolontha; assembly: GCA_935421215.2. Classification (NCBI taxonomy): domain Eukaryota; kingdom Metazoa; phylum Arthropoda; class Insecta; order Coleoptera; family Scarabaeidae; genus Melolontha; species Melolontha melolontha. Next base: position 74,021,639 of record OW285243.1, on the reverse strand, counting down.
CTGTTGCTCGCATAAGTGTGAATATCTCTGTTACTTTTTTTCATTCGTCATTATTTTGTGTGTACTATTTTCAGTTAAAACTAAGCTCGAATTTTTCTATCACCCTGTATAGGAAAAAAACTATTTTCCAAAGTGATTATTTTACGCTGGTGTTTCTACTGTTTCTATCCATTAGTTTTAGGACGCGGATAAGGCACCCTAGCAATTATTTTGATTGAAATTCCTAAATGATTGAAATTCCTAAATGAAATATTTTTTTAGAAACTTAGACAATTCGATTCTAAATTTTAAACCCATTCGTCAGCAAGATATATATAGTGTATCTCGACGATAACAGGATATCTCTTTACATCGAAAAAAGTCACGACAAACTACTTCTGTTTTAAACCCATGTATAAGAAGGTACGCCATTGCACCAAAAATATAAAATTCTGAAGTTTGTATAACGGAATGTATAAAAACATTATAATTGATGTTATGGTGTTCTTTGATTTCTTTTTGGAGCTTCTAGACAATCTGATTCCTGTTGACCAATGCTGGGTATTTCAAGTTGCGAAGAATAAATACCAACATCGACGGATGATGCTCCCAAAATTTCACCATATGCTTAACTTGGCTTTTCTGGGGTATCTAGCTCGTTGGCATAAGATCTTGTTACTTGCCGGAGATTCAGCGACGATTTTTCTTGTCAGGAATGATAAGAAATATATATATTTCTGGTCAAAGTCACGATTATAATAACAATTTTAGGTGTCAGTAACTTTACTAAGTTGTACCCAAGAAGATGAGTTCAACTTTCTGTTGCTAGTGATGGAGGTCAAATTAAACAAGTTGTGAATTTTCAATTACGCTTGCTAAAGAGTATTAAATATATTACACTAACTAAATAAGTGTTACTATCGGAAGGTATTAGCATACTTTGAATTTTATAAGTCATATAACTTTTAATTTACCAGGAAATATGTTCAAAGACCTCACAGATGCATTTACGGTAAATAAAGGACTACGCCAAGGATGCTGTATTTCTCCAACACTCTTTAAGATATATGTAGCGGTGGCACTAAGAAATTGGAAGAGGAAGGTCCACAGAATGGGTATAGAAATAAATGACAGGTGCTTATTTACCCTTCAGTTTGCTGACGACCAGGTCATAGTGGCCAATGACAAGGAGGACATGCAATACATGGTGAGGAAAATGATGGAAGAATATCGAAAATGGGGCTTGACAGTCAATATAAACAAAACAAAATATCTATGTATTGGCAACCAGGACGGAAATCTGGAAGTGGACAATGGTCAAGAAATAATGCAATGTCAGGAATATGAATATCTGGGCGTAACTTTCGACAACACCGGAACAGATGTGAGAGAGATCGAAAAACGTATAGTCAAAGCAAAAAAAGTGATTGGATGCCTGAATGGAATTTTATGGAGCAAGGAAATAACAAAGAAGATAAAATTTAACATATACGAGACTATGGTAAAGAGCAGCCTTCTATATGGAGCAGAAACCTGGAGGATTGCAGATAGACAAAGGAAGAAGGTTGAGGCGGTTGAAATGGATGCCATTAGAAGATCCATGCGAATTTCACGAAGAGAGAGAATAAGGAATGACTATATAAAGCAACAAATGGGAATAGAAGGCACGATAGTTCAAGACATCGAAAAGAAACAACTTACTTGGTACGGACACGTAGAACGAATGCAAAATAACAGGTGGCCCAAAACAATAATGCACTGGCACCCAAGAGGGAGAAGGAAACGGGGAAGACCGAAACTGGAATGGCAGAAGAGCATACAAAGATCCATGAGTGAAAGAAACCTCACACCAGAGGAGTGTGGCGATAGAAGAGGATGGAAGTTAGGTGTCGGACAACGAAGAAAAACGTTCTAAACCGGCATATATATATATATATATATGTTCAATTCCAGGTATTGTAAATCTGTTCAACTAACATTTACCACCAGAAGAGGTTACTATTCTGCTGTGTACTTAAATAACTAAGCTCTACTAAAAAAGTAAGGCACCAAATACTTATGAACGCACCTTGAGCGGAGACTGACATGGATAAAGCATATTGCTATGAATAGTGGTTTGTAGAATAAATTTGCCACCATCCACAACTAATCTTCCCAACTAGGATCTTCAGCCGGTTGATTTCCAAAAATTGAGACTTCTCACTTCTCGGGTTCCAATCAGAAAGACGTTACTGTTACTACGAAATATAAGTCTGGCGTCAGTGAATAAATCACAACATTTATATTGACTTATTGTATATTTTCTGAGTTACTTATTTTTTAATAAATGAGCAGTAAAGTTATAACAAGAATAAAACAGAATAAAATTTAAACTGAATCTTTAATACAAAAAAAATCAAAAAAGGAAAAAAAAACAATCTTTATAAAGTATAAAGATATAGTATCTTTCAACGACACAATTAGATAAAATATATCCACTGTATATTGACAGCTAAGTGAACTAAGTGGAAACTTCCTCTAAATTACTCCGAACAATCTTATCTAAAAAATAATAAAATTTATTTTTAATTTCTCCCCAGAGAACCACACTGTATAATATTTATTGAAACACGTTCAAAATTTTTACACATGCGCAATAACATGTAACAAAAGATACCCTTGACTTCCAAACGAGCAAAATTTTTCACAGTTACATTTTTTTACATAGAAATTTAAAAATACTCTTTATTATTTATTTCTACTAATTAAGACTCTTAACTAATTATTAATACAATTGAAATACACTTTTAAAAGCTTTTCTAATTAAGACGTCTTAAGAATATAATTCTACTTACATAAAATTTTTTTATTCGAGACACGTTTACGACAAAAACGTTGTTTGATCAAATACTATAACAAAATTACGAGAATAATAATCTCGTAGAATTATCGGGAATTAAATATGAAATACCATCAACTAATTAACACAATCAAATCATTCCGAATAAAATATATATATATATATACAATGTGTCCGGGAAAATGTGGGAAATCTCTCGGATTCAGATAGAACATTAAAAAATAAGATGACAAGTTCCCATAATTTTTTTCCTAGCGGCCCTCCCTACGGAGATACGGCCTCCTAAAGACGCCACTGGAAATCATTTTTTCTTGAATAACTTTTAAACTACTTATTATAATTTAATGAAAATTTAGTATGATAAACAGTAGTAAGTACCTCTTAAAATACTGCCCTTAAATTTAAATTAGCTTGTTTAGTTTACCAGGGGCAGACTAGGTTGTACATTTTAATGCTTACATCTTTAACACCCTGTATGATAAGGAGTTAAAAAAAACAAATTTGGATATCTTGAATATTAATCTAAAGAAAAGGTACTCTTGTTCATTGTCGATAAAATGAACCGTTTTCGAGGAAAAAAAAATAAAAGAATTAATGTTTTATTTCTATTAAAAAGAACCATGTTTTTTATTTTTTTTTTGTCTGCAACAAAATGTGATACAAAAGTCATTCCAGGAACAAAATAGTTTTAGTTTAGGGTATTTAATACGACAAAATTACAAAGATTCTTAGAAATGCAGTTTTGTCCCAGAAAGGCACCTTAACAAAAATTATGTTTAGAAATGTACTCACTAAAGCTTGCAACGATTGAACCTAAATACGCTAATTAGAAATAATCAATTAAAAACTTCATAAGTGGGTTCAACATGGGCTCCGTGAACTCTGATACACTCGCGGGCACGACGAATAGAGGACTGCTGTACTCGCCACAACAACACAGCATTGTTTCTTATCACATCACAATGAAATGTGATTCTCTGTAAAAGTTCCTCCCTAGTATCAACCGGAGAGGAATACACCAAGGTTTTGAGATGACCCCACAGGTGAAAATCCATTGGCGTTAGGTCGGGAGACCGTGGAGGCCAGGCAATGGGACCTTCTCTGCCTATCCAACGGTTTGGATAGACGCTATTCAGGTGGTCGCGTACAGCAACGCTAAAATGAGGTGGGGCCCAATTATGCATAAAATACATGCTTTGGCGGGTTGCAAGTGGCAAATGCTCTATTGAATCCAGAAAAGCGTTCTGAAGGAACTGTAAATAAAGTTCACCATTCAATCGTGCGGCAATACGCATGGTCCAATCAAAAAATTGCCAATTATTCCTGCCCAAATATTAATTGATTGGAACTGATGTTGATAATGATGAACGACAGTGGCATGAGGGTTTTCATCAGCCCATACATGCGAGTTATGTAAATTTACAATACCACTTTTGGTAAACCCTGCTTCATCGGTAAAAAGAATAGTGCTAATGAAGTTGGGGTTTGTTCGTTGCTGATCTAACAGCCAGTTTGCGAACTGGATTCTACGAGGAAAATCTTCAGGAAGTAGTAGATGCACTTTTTGCAGATGATAAGGGTAAAACAACTGTTCTTTAAGTACTTCATGAATTGTCGTTTTTGACGTATTAAGCTGCGCGGCTAATCTTCGAGTGCTTATTGAAGGAGTATCACCTACAGTATCCAAAATATTTTCCTCCAATTGCACCGTACGTACTGTTCTTCTCACACCAGCAACAGTACTTTTTTTCGCAAAACTTCCTAAAACATTAAAGAAAGTCAATAATGTTACCTTATTAACTGGAATCGCCCACCAGTCTCTCTTAGACGTTGGTGAAGTCGCTGAAATGTTTTCTGATTTGGAATATTGCGATTAGGATATCTTTCTTCATACAACCTTCTTGCTTCCAAAGCATTGCAAGATGCAAGACCGTACATAAGATCATAAGATTCATATCTGCATACTCACTAAATGTGTATCCCATTATCAAATTAAATTTACCAGGATATTCAAAATCCTAGATATTCAAAATTCAAAAATTAATATCGAAGTAAAGGATCAACGTGTTAACAATATGAAAGATTACAAGATTTAAAATTTACGCGTCAATGCAAGATATTTATTAATTCGTGGGTACCATAGTAACGTTTGTAAAAACAATGCGTTTTTTAGTACTGAAAACAGTTTTATTTCAGACTTTTGTATCACACTTTGTTACAGACAAAAAAAATAAAAAACATGGTTCTTTTTAATAGAAATAAAACAATAATTCTTTTATTTTTTTTCCCTCGAAAACGGTTCATTTTATCGACAATGAACAAGAGTACCTTTTCCTTAGCTTAATGTTCAGGGTATCCAAATTTGTTTTTTTTAACTCCTTATCATACAGGGTGTTAAAAATGTAAGCATTAAAATGTACAACCTAGTCCGCCCCTGGTAAACTAAACAAGCTAATTTAAATTTAAGGGCAGTATTTTAAGAGGTCCTTACTACTGTTTATCATATTAAATTTTCATTAAATTATAATAAGTAGTTTAAAAGTTATTCAAGAAAAATTAATTTCCAGTGGCGTCCTTTAGGAGGCGGTATCTCCGTAGGGAGGGCCGCTAGGAAAAAAATTATGGGAACTTGTCATCTTATTTCTTAATGTTCTACCTGAATCCGAGAGATTTCCCACATTTTCCCGGACACATTGTATATATATATATATATATATATTTTTCAAAGAAATACAACGTTCTTGTCTTAGGGCAAACTTGGTCTCCCCCTCAATATCTCACTATCGCTTTCACATCAAGTCGACCTCCAAAAATCAAGTTTTTGTCTCACACATGAAAATACATATCGGATATACACATAAGTTCAAAAAATCTGTACATTTATTTTTAATTAAATTTTAAATATTATTTAAGGAAAAATCCATTGCAATATGTTCTCAAAGAGGAAGCATCTAGGCCCTAAACTTAGTAGACTATACTTATTGGTACAAAATCCAACCTATCCCTGGAAAACAAAGTGTTTGTTTACAAACTAACATTAAAATCCGTTTTGAGTTATGGAACTGAGCTCTCGGGGATTGCTTCCATGTCATCGAGATACTAGAAATATTTCAGGCCAAAGTAATCCGCATGATTACCAAGGCTCCTAGTTATTCCTCAATAGCAATAGCAAATAGCATTATAGCTCATGACTTGAAAATAAAAATAATGAAGGACGAAATCAAAATACCTAGAAAGACTAAGTAATCATCCCAATTTTCTGGCAAATATTCTAATAATTCGACTCATCAGAAGGCGTAGACTCAATCGATTTGTCAGCAAAAATTATTATAACCTGCATTCGTTTCTTGCTTTACTTAAGTTTTTAGTAAGTTTTAAAAATTCTTAATAAGTATTTTTATCAATCCTTGTAGAATAAATCATTATTCGATTGTATAGGTACCAACCTATACAATAAAAAATAAAATATTATAGCTTTCACCGCATTAAAAGAATTAATCTTGTTGCAACATTAACAGATGAAAAATTGTAAAAACTTTGCGATATCAATTAATCTCGGAAAGGCAGTCGAAGTTTCCATGAGAAATTACCAAAGAAACATCGATCCACTTAGGGTTTCAATATTAAAATGTTCTTGAAACTAATCGATTGTCGCGTATTTGTATGACCGAAATCAAAAACAGTTCGTCGTTAGCCACTGGTCGAATTAATTTGCGGTATTTGTTCCATTGTAAAACGATTAATCTAGCGCAAAGGCATGTGTTCCGTGGTCCACTTTAAATAATTAATGGGATATGGATAATGAAAACAAACTATTACGCCTACACTGTTGTAATATTAAACAGTGCGTTCAAATATGTGTGGGTTCATTAATAATTCCAGCAAATTATTTTGGAATGAACATGTCGACGAGTAGAATCGATAATATATTTAGAAAAATAGACACATAACGTGTATGGTTATTTCATATTTTAACTGAATAGTGGATTTCGTTTGTGCATTATTAATTCTAAAATAAATAGTGGTCTAAACTGAAGCTTTTATTTAAATTTCGCGCATTTGTTAGATTTGCGGTTGGGTACTCTAATGTTTCCACATATGTAATCTGTGATTCCTCCAATTAGAAAATATGGAGAGCTTTCCAAAATACTGCATATTATTATCCCTAGAATGTTATCGTTATTTTCTAGTACATGACTAGTACAGTGGTGTCGCATATGACACATCATTATATCTTTAACTTTTATATAGTTATCGTTCAAAATAAAAACAAAAGTATAATTTTACATTAATTTTATTATAAAAAATAAAATGGTACAAAAATATAAAACAGTTATTCTCACAAAAATACTAACTACAGTTCTTCACTGCAGGGAGGACAAATAGGCCTTCTGTGTTCAGCACAAATGTGTTCACCGCATTTCACACATAGTTCTCGACCTTTTCTGTTGGCATTTCTAGGGCAAATATGACAACGTTTCTGACCGACAGATTGATTTCTTCTTTCCAAACTAGGATTCTTTTCTTCAACACCTAAAATATCCTGAATTAGTAGACGTAAATATCTGGATATTGTTGGCACATTCAGTCTGCTTTCCAATTGTGGTTTGATCAATTGAATGCCTAAGTTTTGAAGAAATAGTCTTCTTGGGATGTATTTATAAGCACTATTTTGTTTTTGTTTGTTGGCGTTATAGATAACATAAAGCATTGATTCCAATTCCATCTATCATTCCATAAAATACACGTACAGGCCATCGACGGGTTTTTCGTGACACAGTTTTTGAGTGACACAATTGATCAAATGTATCTACACCACCTTTCGTCGAATTATAAAATAGAATGATTTCGGGTTTTTTAGTTTCGTCTTCAATTTCGCCATAAGTGTGAAAAGTTGACAACAACAAAACTATTTTATTCTTTTTAGGTGAAAACGAAACCATAGTTTTATTTTCGTCGTAAGCAAAATCAGAGCTAGGAACAGTAGCTTTTTTCTTCAAGAAAGTTGGCGGAATATCTGCTTTATTTTTACGTAACGTTCCTACCATGGTTAGTTTCTTTTCCAATAATTTCTTTGCCAAATCCGAGGACGAGAACCAGTTATCCATGGTAACATTCCGGTTTGTTCCATATATGCTTTCACACAGTTTCAGGACATATTGAGTAGGTAAAGTTTCAGGACTAGTTCTTCTTTCTTTTCCAATATATGGAATAGCAGAAAGCATGTAAAATGTTTAAGAGTCGCACATCATAACAATTTTTATGCCATATTTATCCGGCTTATTTGGAATATAGATTTTGAGTGGACATCTTCCTCTAAAACCAAGAAGTTGTTCGTCTACAGTTACATATGCGCCAGGTGTATAATTTTCTGAACACTTTTCAATAAATTTATCCCACAGAAATCTGATAGGTGCAAATTTATCATCTTTACGCTCTTGTCTGGTATTTTTGTCATCAAAGCGAAGACAATTAAGTAAAAACTCAAAACGTTTTCGTGACATGGTTGCTCTGAAAATGGGTAATCCATATAGTCTGGACCATAAATCAGAAGTACTTAGAGAACTTGTTTTTAGAACCCCACTCATATACAACAGCCCGAATAAGGCCAATATTTCTTGTCTATTAGTACACCCTATAAAGCTTTGATTATTATCATATTTGGAGGATTGTCTTGTTATTTCTTGGTTTGTGTGTTGAATAATACAATTAATCATTTAGTCGGTGAAAAATAACTTCCATGCTTCAATCTCATCTGCAGCTTTTAAGGCGTTTGACTTTGGCCCTGGTAATCGAAGAACAATGTTCTTTTGCACTGTACGGCTATTTTTTGAAAAAAATGGTGATTTATACCATTTGTAACAATTTTTTCCATAAATTGCCTTTCGACGTGTAACAGATTCTTCTTCGGACTCTTCTCCCTCACTGCTAGACTCGACAGAAAAAGTATCTGAATGCTCACTGTCTAAAAGTTCCTCATCTTCAGATACACTGTCGTCGCTCACTATTTCTGGAACAATATTGTCCAAATCTGTTTCGCCTCTCTCGTAAGAACGTATAATATCCTCTAACTCTGCTTGAGTCAATGCTTTACTAGTGGAACCCATATTTTGTAAATTAAAAAAATAATATCAAGAATGGTATTCTGGAGTCGTATGTGACACAACCAATTGCTATCGATACGTAAAACAGAACAGAGCACTTACAACTACCGCATTCAAAGCTGTACTGACACGTCGAGAGGTACGTAGGTGGTCGCTAACTTCTCTCTTCAATTATGCGTTTGGGAAAGAGATAAAGTGTAGCTGTGTCATAGGCGACACCAACGTACCATTCTAGGGTTATTATTAAAATCCCTTACAAATCTTATGAAAATTTTTGTTGGTAATGAGTCAACTGTCCAAGCATGGGCTTGGTTAGCGAGCCCTGGTGTAGGAGATGTGAAAAACAGAGGGAAACTAGCCTCCATGTAATATGCACTCTTGTGAGGAACTGAATAGACTCAGGCTGAAACATTTCGGAAGAGATTTATTGGATCCTACAATGGTCCACAAATTTCACCTGAGGAGGATAGGAGCTTTCATCGAGGACACAAGACTAACAGAGTATAACTGAGAGATTTATTTGAAGAGGTACAAATAGCACTTTGCTCAAATGCTTGGAGTTATTGGCACCCAACCTAAAAAAGAACAGAAGAAGAAGAAGTCAACTGTCCAAACACCGATTTCAAAATTTAATGACAATGAATTGCAAAACCTCACGATTACACGATAACAGATATTTTTTGACATGAAAGTTTTTAGATGTTTCTGATATAAAGAGTTATTCAAAAGTAAGTTACATTTTGAAATTACAATCGTTTTGTTAAATAGTAAAGTATACACAAAATAAAAACATATTTCATAAACATGTTCATAAAATAATGGGGTTTACTCGTCGTTCATATTTTTTATTTCCGTTACCATGGCAACAAATTTGTTAATAGAAATATAAACGTTAGCTTTTCTTACTGAATTTGACAGAGATTCACCCTGTTAAAAATGATTTTGACGTTGCAAAATCGTATAAGTCTTGTTCAACGCCACTATGAATGTGCAAGAAGTTTAGTATCGAGTGTAAGAAAATTCAGAAGAAACAATAACTCGAGAAACCAGCCGTGCAATTTACAGGGTTACCGCAAGCTAATCCGTAAATTTGAAGAAATTGGTTGCGTTACTGAAGCAAAATCTTGAAGACCTAAAGTAGCGACTGATATTACTGCTGCTGGAGTTTTACGTGAGACTGAAATAGCCGTAAATAATAACTATGGAATATGTAGCGCTAATCAAGGTGCATAGCGTTATGGACCGACGAGGCACATTTTCAACTGAATAGGGATAATATACGCACAATTGTAAGATTTGGTCGGAAAATCATCCGCATACTGTAATTCAGCAAGGGATTCATGATTTGAAAGTAGCCATGTGGTTTGGGTTCACATCTCGACTCATTTTAGAACTATACTTTTTGAGGAAAATCAAAATGGGCAATTAAAAACAGTTACAGTTACTGGAGATCGATATTTTACCTTGTTTCGAAATTATTTTATCCCAAGATTGCACAATGAGGAACAACACAACTTTTTATTTTTTGTTAAAAACTATATTATCTTAAACTACATATCAAAATATAATTATACACAAAATTTAACGGTTTAAAACCTATTAGTTTTTAAAAAATTAAACAAATAAAATGTCGTGACGTCACAAGGCTCTCGTACGCTAAAATCACTATGTGACAACACCGTCGTCATACTTATGAATGGAATCGATCGGCGTTTCCGCTTATTATTTGTTTACTAAACAGTTTTGTGTGGTTAAGTTGTAATAAATATTTATTTCTAATTCGCAATATGAATCCTGGGTTTTAAGATGTAAATTCAAATAATTTACCCTTTGTGAAATCTCAATGTCTGGACTGTGCTGCTGCTGCAGGTAAGATATAATGATATTTTAAATATTAAAATAAAAGATCACAATAAATAAAATATATCAGTATATAACAGTAATAATTTATATTTACTGTTTTCCAGGTGGTTGTAAACACAGATTAACATTATTATTTTGGTTGCTAAGACGATCAGAAGAGCCTTCAACAACTGCAGTAAAATGTTATTGGAAAAAATCAGAGCTCTCAATGGTTGGAAGTTTAAAAAAATTTATCCGTGTGATGGATATGGAACCTGCTGTCGAAGTGCCTATTATAACCAATAACTTTTTGCAAAATGTAATTAGTGAAGGAAAATTATTGAATGCAGATAGTGTACTACTACAATGTTATAAAGTAGTAGCCAATAAACGTTTGTTATCTATTCATCAAAAGTATATCATTATTTTAAGGAATTAAATAATTTGGTGGTAGATACAGACACTTTTCTGCAATATTGTATACATAGTATATAACCTCATATATGTGTAAAGGCAGAAAAATTAACTCGTCAACAGTCTGATGAGCCTTTGTGGTATGAGCTGAGGTATACTCGTATTATTGCTTATAAAATATACGAAGCATCAAAATGAATTATTATGAATGGAACTTTATCAGAATTGATATTGGGAGGCACTAAATTGCCAGCAAAAGCAGCTATAGAAAGAGGTAGAAAACTTGAATCAGAAGTTTTTAAGGAAGTGTGTAGGCGTTTTGAAATAAAATTTGAAAAAAGTGACTTGCACATTGATTTAAAAAATCCGATTATTGCAGCATCTCCAGATGGAATTAGCATGGTATACTGTTTAGAGATTAAGTGTCCATCCAAAGAAAAAAATATTGAAAATTACTTACTTGATGAAAAGACCATTGCACCAAAATATTATGCTCAGCTTCAAATTCAACCTCATGTTACTAAAAGGGATTATGGGCTGTTATTGTAGCTTGCCCAAACTTTGAAACAACAACTTACGAACAAGGCAATTTAAATATTTAAGTTGTAAGTATGATCCAAATTATTGCAATAAAATAATTAAAGAGGCAATAGAATTTTGGAAAAAGGCAATCTTTCCACACATTCAAAACATAAAATTTTAATTAAAATGTTATTTTGTTTTTTAAAAGAATTATTTAGTTTATTATATAAATAAAAACATGATTATTATTTTGTTTGAGCATTTATATTTATCTACTAACTTTTATAACTGCATATTTTGTGCAGTTGCATTGTTTTCTTCCATTTATGTTTATTTTTGAATATAAAATTTTATTCTGTATAATAATAGAAGCTATTTAATTATATTTCTGTATTGCTTTGTATCAAAAACTTAATACTTACACCTACCTGTTTATCTATCTTATGAATGTATTGTTATACAATAAATAAAAAAATAGTTAAAGTATATTTGTCTAAATGTCTTATTAGTGTACCTTGCATATTTATAACAGCACAAGCAATTACAGCTATAAAATCAAGTAAACTAATAAGATTTTTGTCTACGGTTGCATGAGGAGTTAGCATTGTAAACTCTCTAATCCGACTTATAACTCTCTCTATTTGAACATGAACAGCATCAATTCGCTTGTTCATTCTGACTTCTTCTTTGGTTAGCCTTGTCCTTGAATAACGCTTGGTGGCCGGACCAAATAGCATTTCTTTTTTGATAGATCAGCTGCAATGTTTTTAAACTTGCACCGAATTAAAATACACTAACCTTAAAACCAAACAAATGTCAACGTGTTTATGATACGATCGCTGACAGTAAACAAACAACGACGTCAATTCTGGGTGAACCATTCTTCTACACAGTGTTGCCACATACTGCGAAGATCGAGTTTTATGAATGAAAGTGTAGTGACGTCATAAGCATTTTATTTATTTAATTACAAGCGAAAAATTTGATTTTTTTAAAAATAATCAATTAAACTTGCCTTTTTTAAAGACGATTTATCGAAATATGTAATAAAAAAAAAGTCGAATTGTTCCCCATTATGATATTGAAAATATCTTCATGCAAGATGACGCACCCCCTACACTCTAATAAAAAAATCTGTTAAATAACACTTTTGGCAATCGTATCATAAGCAGACACTTTACCAATCTTTGGCCAACGCGTTCTCCAGGTATTAATCCGGCAGATTATTGGGTATGGGCTATCTTAAAGAAAAGGATTTTACGTCACAACAAGTGGCAGCTATTTCAGTTAATTTACTACACGATATTGTCCACAGTATAGAAGAAAGCAGTCTTTCTTCTATACTTCTTGTTGAAGAACAAGATGGCGAACAGATTCAATATTTGAGCTGAAATAATTTGTTTTGTAGTAAACCCCATTGTTTTACCAATAAAAACCTGTTTTAAATTTTAGTATACTTCATTTTATAAGAAAATTTCGGCAGTTTCAAAATGTAACTTACTTATGAATAAATCTATATTTCGATACACAAGAATTTATATTTTGCAAGTATGCATTATATTCATATTGCACCACTGTGTGTAATGTAACCGTGTTAAAACAAGCTAATTCCTAACTATTACATGCAAGAAGTACGCACCAAAATCAGATATTGTGCATTAGTAGGCAATAGAGTTACTGCATTTCCTATGTCGTGCCGCGAAACATCATTGCGAACGTGTTTGCTTTCTACATACTTGATTTCTGTTTATTGCTATACTGTGATTGACTATGAATTAACAAGTAAGTACAACGTCTAGGCAGTGCGTAAACAATATCAACAGCTTTTGTTATGTGTACACTCGTACGAAGAGCTTACAAACTTTATTTCGGAGTTAAAGTGGGAGATCAAGATAAGCCATTGCCCCCTCACAGATATTGTAAGATTGGTGTAACATTGTTAACAAGTTGGTCGAAAGGTACAAAATGGACTTTGCAGTAGACCATCCCAACGATTGTTACTTTTGCCTCAATAACATACTGGGTATCCAACTGAAGTCCAAGCCTACTGTGTAGTATTCCAATTTACAAATAGTTTTACGGCCCGTAGAACATAGGGAAGAACTTTCTACCCCAAAACCACCAGAATCTTGGTGTTTGGACGAAAAAGAACCGGAATGTGCCGTACTCCACGGGTTAAATATATAATTCGTAAGAGTGTGAATCTACATGAAAAAATAATAATAGTTTGCTTTATTAACTATGGTCCAAAAATATTCCGTTACGAAAATACAGGATGTCGAAATTTTAGGAAAAAAATGGAAATTGAGTCATATTTTCGAAACCGCCCGAGATATTTCAGTTAAATTTAATACGCAGCGACTATTAACAAAGGTGCATATTTTTCAAAAATAAAATTTTAGCTTTCAGTGGCGTGCGTACGGGTACTTACATTTATATTTTTTAAGAAAAAAATGGTACACCTATGGTTTTTCCAAAATATAAATTATTTTTAAATTCCCCGTCTAATTTGAAACATAAGTTGTTTTCCTGTAACGCGCCGCTTTTGAGTTATAAAATAAAAATCGTTGAATTGTCCGACAAAATTAATGTAAGTGTTGACGAATACAATTTCGCAATAAATCTAGTTGCCCTGGAATATATCACTTGCTTTTTACATCTGACATTTGTTAGTAAGTCAACAATTTTTGTAATAATCGTGGTAATGTTGGTTGTAATATGATGTTAATATTGTATGTTGTCAGTTGTTGTTCATTACATGCTGATACCAACCCGTAATGTCTTTAATTTTTCCTATTAAATTAATTTTGAAAGTCCTTCATAACTCGAAAATGATGCATTAGAGGAAAACAACTCAAGAGAGGCTCTTATATTTCAAATTGGAATTCAAAAATAATATATATTTCGGAAAAAAACCATAGGCCTATCATTTTATCATCATAGTTTATAAAGCAAACTATAATTTATTTTTCATGTAATATCACAACCTTAAATATAGGCATATCAATAAGGAACACCTGTCTAATGAGTCACACATGGCTCTTTCGATTAAATGTAATCGGTTTCTGATACGTCTGAACGTCTTTTTATGTCATAATGTCGCGTACGTGTATAAATAATCCAAACAGTTTCTGTTATGTATGTGGAGAATTAACTACCCACCAGCATTAGTGGAATATTTCACCTTTAATCGACGATTTATATTTTCACTATTTTGGGTTAACCATTGAACATCAAGACTCCCAGAATGAGCAAAAACTTGCTGCGCACGCTGTCCTGTTATTCTGAGGGGCTGGTCAAACGGTAAGAAATGCGCTATGCTATTTACAAGACCTGTGATTTGGTATGAACAAACGGACCATTCGACTGATTGCTGCTTTTGCTGCACGACAACTTTAGGGTTTTCCAGCAAAAATAAGAAAAATATTAATTACGCTAGTCTGCTCTCTGCTACTCGTCCAGTACCTCATTCAGAGGCCTTGCCAGTAGCAACACCCATAGTTGTTTCGAGTGAAGAATATGATGTTACAGAACTAGAAGAAGCAAGTGTCAAGTTATAGACCAGCAATGATGAATATTTGCCATCTGAAGAGGACGGATAACTCCTAATAAATCAGTTAGACTTAATCCTGAATTTGTCAAAAACTAAAGCAGAAACACTAGGATCTAGATTCCAAGGACGGAAACTGTTAGCTCCAGGCACACTTATTTCTGTGTTCAACCGACGACTGTGTCATACTGCAATAATGTCGACAATTTGATATTGGCATTAGGACACCAACACCATCGCGAGGAATGGCCTCTTTTTATCCATGCTCGAAATGAATTTTGAAAGCTGTCCTTCACATAGGAAGCGTTTATCCATCCACCCCATTGGACACGCAATCCACTTTAAAGACACGTATGAAAATGTGATTTTTCTTCTAAACGGAATTAATTACAAAGGTTTACAACTAGGATACACAAAGAATTGCTGTTTTCTTTATGAGAATTCTACATTGTTAAATACTGATCAGGCAGGGCTCAGTATATTCCTGGACAAAAGCATATATTTCATAAGTAACTAGTTGAACCTGATAAAATATTTCTACCGCTACTACACATAAAATTAGGTTCAATGAAAAATTTCGTGAAGCAATGGATAAAGATGGCCGTGATTCCAATACCTTAAACAAAAATATCTCAAAATCTCACATGTAAATTTAAAGAGAGAACTTTTGTAGGACCCCAAAAAAAGTATTATTAAACTTAAATAAAACACCTTATATTTTCACAAAACAAACTAGAAAATAAGAAGCTAAGAACTTTTAAAATCAGATTAACTCCAAATACAAAGAGTAATACCAAAAAATATAGCAAAATTACTTTTCACAAAAGTTGGCAGAATAACGTAACTAAATTGTTTAAAAAATATAATCTAACTCCTGCATTTTCCAACACTCACAAGTTACAACAATACCTTCAAACAAAGTTAGTTAGTACAGACCCACTGAAAGAATCAGGTATTTACAGAATTAACTGTAATTCCTGCCCGAAATTATATATCGGCCAAACAAGAAGAAATATTCAAACCCGTTTCAAAGAACATTTAGTTCATGTAAAACTTCACAATGTAGATAAATCAGCATTAGCTCTACATCATTTAGATGACGGACATAATTTCAGCTTAGATAATGTAAAATTAATTAATAAATGTAACAGCAGAAATTTAGACACGTGGGAAGCCATACATATGAAAAAATACAAAAATTACCTTCTTAACAATGACATGTCACCTATTAATAATAAACTTTTAAATTGTATACCAACAATATCTAATAATTAATAGATCCTTTTCACGTTACTATATTGTTATTTAATATAACTCAACACAGTCAGATGTCTTGTTTTTTCATATGTAACGGTCCTTCCCAAATTTGTCCTTCTTAGAATTTCAATAGAGTTTAGTTTTTACAATATACGACCATACTTTCCGATTATTTGCATGTTTTTTAACCATTTGTAATTGTAAAAATTTTTTACACCACTACCCAAAATAGATATTTTTACTATACATGTACTTGAAAATAATACGTTTAAATAGTATCTACTGATGATGTGTGCAGTGCACATGAAATGTACATATAGTTAAATATACTATTGTTTTGTGAAAATATAAGGTGTTTTATTTAAGTTTAATAGTGTAATAATTTCACATAAAAGTATTTTTAATAATATAAAATATTATTAAAAATCGGGTGTAAAGAACACAATACAAGTTCATATGTTTGTGAATGTATTATCTCCAGAGACCTAGATACGTATTTCACCTTTCTACAGGATCATCGGTACGCCCCTGCTGGAGAAGAGACACATACAACAAAAATAACTACCTTGCTATTTCACAGAAATTATTAACCATATCTATATAAACTGTATTATCGTGTCTTCACTACTTGTCGGACGAACCGAATGCGTATACAACAAAATAATTTGGAACATACATGAGTAGGTAAAACCTCACCAATTTTGTATAATACAAAAGTATTTTTAATGATATAAAATATTATTAAAAATCAATACTTTTTTTAAAACCTGATGTTCCAGAATAAAATTATTATTTTTACTATTGTTAGAACTATAAAAGAAACGAAAATTGTACATTGTTTTTAAAGAAAAATTAAAAAAATTAAAATTTGGTGACGAGCGTAATTAACCGATATTATCCCAAAGGTAGAAAAGTCAGAAAAAACGAACACTAGAAAATATTTATTTTGCAACCCTTAAGAATATGCTTAACTAGTAAAAATAAATAAAAATTTGAAATGTACGCCGAAAAACACAAAATATTATTTTCAAACACTTAACAAATAATTAATAGTTTCAACTAACATGTACTATAAAAACGTTTACCTTACAAAAAAATTAAATTAAAATATTTTTTACCCAGGATCTCATCTGATACAAAACAGTACAATAATTGTTGGTGCACGAACGAACCACTGGGAAAGTCCCGATTAATTTTTGATGATATTGTACGAAGCATGGGAACGTATGTAAATGTACGTTATACATTTTGCAAATGTAAATTGTGTGACTATGGCAAATTCTACACCTTCGTCGAGCTTTATTAGCATGAGAAATCATGAGATGGCCTTTATTATCATAACGGAGTTCATCTATGGCCGGAGCAAGATTTTATATGGTTATTGTTTTAATCAGTATTTAAAAGTCGCAACGCTATGTAATATTTAAAATCTATCTGGGATATATTATTTTCATTAACAATATTATAAATTTTCTAAGCATTTACTATTAAGCTATTCGATGTATTACAAAATAAAGGCCGCCACCATTTCTTCCCAAATACTTGGCACCTATAATTCGCAGTTCTATTGTCATGTAAGTCTACCCCACCCATATATTTATTGTACTGAAAAATTACATTAGGTTGGGGTAGATATACATCTTTTCGTTCAATTCTATTATACCGTTTTACGTTATGGATAAGATCTACACTATAAACGTTACTTTCCACTGTTACAATCAAATTATCGTTCCATCGTACAATAGAAACTTTTGAATCAGATTCATATATTGAAATATAGGCGATCCTCTTTACCAAATGATCTACGTTTTATTTATGTTTTCGATTGGACACTTATTTGTTCTATTTTCTCGGAGAGTACCGGTGTTAAAAATGTACAAGAAGTCTAAAATATGAAAAGAAATGATCGAAAAAAAATTGGTGATTTACTGGTTTATCTATAACAGAGAGTAGACTCATAACAATGTCACCGCCAAGACCGAGGGCAGAATAAATGAGGTTTGCTGAACCACCACATGGAAGTGAATAAAGAAGGCACCCATCAGATTAACAAAGGCACCAAACCTTGAATTCAAAACGGACTGACTTACCGTTTATGAACATTTTACACGAGTGTCTTCCTAAGTAGGGAACCATTTGTTCATCTATGGATAAGTTGAATGCAAGTATTCCAAATTGTAATCTTTTTTTATTTATAATATCGAAAAAGGGTCTAACTTTTGCATATTTATCATATTTATGCAACAGATTATTGTCAAATAAATGTAAGTTCTGCTTGATATATTGAAATTTATTTCGGTTCTTACATTTCTTGATAATATCGATACCTTTGTCTTCATCAGTAGACTAGTAATGTTGAATATGTGGTAATGAATGATAATCGGAAAACAGTAAAATTCCAATAAAATTTAAAAGTTCGTTTTCTGATAATGAAAATTCATGGCGGTTATTGTCTTGAGCATATTTTAGTGAAAAATTTAGAATCGAGTCAATCACCTCGTCAACGAAAAACACGAAAAATATTTCAAGGGGTGATTTTCCGGAAGCTTATTTTTAGTTCCTCGCATGATTGAAACTCTTCGGATAAAGGTGTGTGAGTGTATTAAATCTGACCCTTCTTCCATTTGACTTCAAAAGCTGGTGGTCGTTTGCAGGCAACAGACGTCTTCTTTAGGATTCCAATGTTTCATCATCTGATGACTCAAAATCAGGTGCAGATGCGGCAGTAGACAAAGTGCTGAACTGGTCGAAACACTCTGCATATTTCGGTAATTGCACCGACTATGTCATGTAGTTCCTGAACTTCTAGTAGATTGCTTTCGTCATCTATAGTTTCCTCGTCGGTCAGAGAATCCACGTCGGGTGGAATATAAACAGCGTCGACATGTTTTGTAAACAAATATTTTACGTTATTCCACAATAACTTGGAGTTAAACTAAATTGTATTTATCAGAATAATTGAAACATACATGAGTGGGTAAAACCCCACCAGTTTTGTATAATATAAAGGTATTTTTAATAATATAAAATATCATTAAAATATCTTCACACCAGATTTTTAATAATATTTTATATTATTAAAAATACCTTTATATAAATAGTATTTTTTATGATATGTATCAATATGTAAATACGGGTACTCACGACATTCATTATTATCCTCCAAGTTCCTCACAATCTCCTCCAGAGCAGCTTCTAATTCTTTTTGTGTCAAATACCTCGAAAATGCCATGCATCTGTGCATGTGCATCTGCGAATTTCATTCTATAACTTGTCGAAACCTGCAATACTTGGTTTTGGTTCACATATAAAGCCAGTGGTGCGCTTACGCACCAGCAAATATTTAAGTAAAATAAAAGAATATACTTACAATAAATCAAATGCGTTTATTATAAAATGTAAACTGCATATTATGGACGTACTAAAATTGATAATACAGTTTAAAAATAAAATAAATTATTGTTTCGTTTTCGTTAAAACTTATGACATAAAATTACATAGCATGTGTATTGTATTTTGAGGCGTCACAGGATTTTTGATTGAAAATGTTTTACAGTTT
Source organism: Melolontha melolontha (assembly GCA_935421215.2). Taxonomy (NCBI): domain Eukaryota; kingdom Metazoa; phylum Arthropoda; class Insecta; order Coleoptera; family Scarabaeidae; genus Melolontha; species Melolontha melolontha. The sequence continues at coordinate 74,001,573 of OW285243.1, read as the reverse complement.
GATATATATTGAGTTTTCGAATATGAATAATAATCACACCTTTAAACGGATATAGAAAATCTTAACTGAACTTAACAAAAAAAAAAATATCTTATAATATGACTAAGATAAAATGGGTTAAAGTTAAGGCTTGGAATAAAGAAACTTTTTATTAGTATATTTGATTTGAATCTATTGCTTAATAAATACTAAATAAACTAAATTTTAATAAAAAGAATAGACTAATATTTTAATAAAAATAACTTATTTATTTCATATTTATTTATATAAAAGGATTATTTTACTTAAAACAGTAATACTATAAAATAATAAATTATTTCTGTAGAATAATTTTTATGATAATTTATTCCTAAAAACATAATTTAATGACATATGACTTTATTAAAAAGGTTTATTCAGAGAAGGAATAAACATTGTACAGCTATATGTTCAACCACGTTTTATTTATATCTCGATCTATTAACATTTTAACGTGTTTGCCTAAAATTTCCTTATGAAATAATATCAATGCCATCGCTGTTACGTAAGACGAAGAGAGTTAGATAATCCGACATCTCATCAACAACGCGTATAGTAACTTTAATTTATCGAATGAGCAAATTTAAATCAAAAAATCGAACGCGAAGACGTACTCGAATTGCAAAAAGAACGCGAGCTTTACGACTTGCTTCGTGGCTAGTTTTTCTACTATCCTCAATGACAAATAAACGTATATAAAGCAGGCTTTTTTAGAATGAATGTGTCATTCTTGTGCAGAGTTTCATTTTGTACACAATATGAGGACCTTGTTGGTAGGTGTTTGTCGAAGCGTTTGCGATATTATCTTAAATTTGCATATTTATTGTTTTTTATGTATAATACAGGTGTTAGCGGCGATTGCCTTTCTTGTCTCTGCCGAGGATAAACCATCCGTGAAACCGAAAAGGAGTTTGGGATACGGATATGGTTACGATAGTGGTTTCGGAGGTCTTGGTTGGGATTCCGGGGTACATGGAGGTGTATATTCTGGAGTAAATAGCGGATTACTTGGCGGAGTTGCGATTGGAGGAGGATTGGCTGGCGGAATTGGAGGAATTGGAGGATTAGGTACAGGATATATTGGAGGAGGAGGATGGGATGGCGCAGTTGGAATTGGAGGATGGCAAGGTGGATTAATTGGAGGCATATCTTCTTATTCTGCTCCAATTGTTAAGAGCTTAAGAGTAATACCGCAAGTACATACGGTCGCTAAGGATGTCGCAGTTCCAGTACCACAGCCATACGCAGTACCAATCAATCGCGATGTACCTTACCCAGTTCCAGTTCAGGTTGACAGACCCGTAGCTGTTCCCGTAAAATACACAATACCTGTCCCAGTACCAAGACCAGTACCGTATACTGTCACCAAACACGTGCATGTACCTTATGAAGTACCGAAACCTGTTCCCGTACCAATAACTAAACACGTAGCAGTACCATATGAAGTAGTAAGACCGTATCCAGTTACAGTCACAAAGAATATAGCCGTTCCAGTTGAGGTACCTAAACCATATCCAGTAACAGTAACTAAAACCGTACCTGTACCTGTGCGTGAACCTGTTTATGTAAAAATTCCCCATCCTGTAAAAGTACCATATGCTCAACCTTATCCAGTTCACGTACCTCAACCAGTACCAGTTAAAGTAAGCACACCAGTGGTAGTCAAAGTACCACAACCTGTCGTTAGTAGTTACGTACAACCATGGTCTTATCCAGGATTCTATAAGGGCTGGAATTTTAACTCATGGAACCCATCCTTCTATAACTATCAAAATCAATGGCCATATTATTATGGTGGATATGGACATGGTAGTTTATATGGTTCGCATGGTTCGCTAGTACCCTCCGTTGTTGGTGGCATTGATGGTATTGGTGGTCTTGGTGTTAGTGGTGTCAGCAGTGTTGGCGGAGTAATTGGAGGAGTATCTGAAGTAGGCGCCGTCGACCCAGCTATTATCAGCAGCGGCAGCTCAATCAGTAGCACTCTGTCGCCTGCTGTAAGCATTGGTGAAGAAGCATTTACAGGCAGCACAGTCAGTCCACAATATTTGCCAGTACATAAAAGAGAAGCCAAGAAGGCATAAAGTGATCCATTTTTGAAAGATATTGATCTGCCAATTAACTTGTGCATAAACTCATGTACATAACTAGTCTAAATAAACGATATTGAGACCAGTTTTTTATTTTTTTTATTTTTAAAATTAAAAAAGACGAAAAATATCTAAAGAATTACTTTATAATTTAACAGAAAAATTTATTTAAATAAGTATTATATAAATTAAATTTATAAGTATCTATACTATACTGCTTATCAATTAAATAAAATATAATAAACATTTGAATAATTACAAAAATTCTTAATTAAAAGTATAATAAAATTTTCAATCCTTCAGAACATCAATCCAGGCGATGAATATTTCTTCTATATTCGATTTTTTTTTAATCTAATCGTAAAAAGTTATTGCAAAAGAAATTAATATGCAAATTAACAATATTGAAATAAATCTATAAAATTTTAAATTATTCAATTATAAATTATTACCAAATTTCTAAACTTTAAAAATATGCCATTAAAATATATCAATTCTAAGAAAAGTTAATAAACGATTTAAATTTTTTGAATTATAATATTTGATTAAATGTCAATAAAGAAAAACATACATATTTACTAGAAAATTTCTTATAAATTACATGTATTATACATACATACATACACACATAATATATATATATATATATATATATATATATATATATATATATATAATTGAAACGAAATTATCGACCGTGATATACAATATCAGTCATAATAAACAGTACCGAAACTAAAAATAGATTTTTAAGTCACTAAACATATTTATAAAAAGTGGTTGATGTAACTGTCGGAAAAATGTTTGTATTATTTCTCAGAGTTCTGCAAATTCTCCGGCGTATTTTCGGAGCGAAATATTTTGTCTTTCATCATACCCCAAATATATGCATCAGGTGGCGTCAGATCCGATAAATGAGGAGGATATTCTAAGTCTGTTATCCGGGAAATTATTCTATCATCAAAATACTGACGGATTAAGTTTAGGGTGCGCGCAGCTGTATGGCTCGTTGGCTTGTTGAAACTATTGTGTGCGCACCAATAGACTTCGTGCACGAAAAAAGTTCTGTAAATCTCTCACAAAAGGTACAAAAATGTTCTCTCTGTAACAGTCTTGGAAAACAAAAATTCAATGAAAGTACAAAAATCAAATATTTCAATGGCGTGTCAGCAAGATATTTGCTTTATTGAAGTTATGTATTTTGGTACATGGGTTGTACTCGGGTTGATTTTCTTCAGTGAAAGATCTTGTGATATACGACACTTTTCGTTTTGTTATTAGTCGCAAGAACAAATAAAACCGATGGTTTGCCGATATGTGAACAAGCCACGTACCATTGACCATGAGAAAAACATGCATTTTCTAAATTCAGACCATAAACACTTAAGGATTGGCCTTGTGATTTGTTATTCGTCATGGCGAATGCAAGACGAATCGGAAATTGAATTCGTCTAATCTCAAAGGACATATCGGTTAGGATCATCGGATTCCTCGGAATGAGAACTTCATCACCTTTGAATTTTTGAATATCGTCGTCTGAATCACATTGATCATCAGTTTTCTTTTCAACAAACGCGTTCCATTGCATAGTTTTGGTTGGTTTAGATTTCGAAGCATGATGACTACCGAACCAACCTTCAGTTGTAAATTGTGCGATGGTAAGCCAGGCATATGCTTTTTTCAAAACAAATCACAGACAACATGAAACAAAAAAAATTTACACTTTTATTTCACTGATTTGCAATTAACATAAACTATTACAAATAAGCTATAATCGTGCGGGTCGTAAGCTGTCAATTGCGGAAGATGGCGAAGTTCCTAACCTAATTTATTTAAAAATTAATTTTCTGTTTAATTTTTTTGCCGTGAATTTTTCCCATATTTTAATAATTATTCTGCTATTCGGGGTGGAGACGAATCCAACTAATCAAAATCATTAAAATAGGTCCAGTCGTTCTTGAGTTATAAATGGTGTAACTAACCCGGCTTTGTTTTATGTTTTAAGATTATAAAGTGTTTCGAGCTATACTTTTTTAATTGTGTAATATAAGAAAAAGTTTACGTGTTTAATTTTCAATTTTTAAATTTGCTAAAATTCAGAAAATAATAGTCAGATTAAAAAATGGTGGAGGAACATTTGTTTCAATTTTTGATGATTAACGTCATCCGATAGTTCGTGTCCCCGAATTTTATAACACCCTGTATATTCTTGTTTGCATCTACTTCGTTTGTTTAAAAATTAATCATTTTCGAGTTCAATACAAACACTACGAACTTCGCACATCAATTTAATAAAATTTCACTGCCTTTCTTCTTCAATGTTACATGTTGACAGAAATTAATAAGCCTTAAACTTTAACAGACAGAAATAAGAAAAGTCCATAACCACAATATGCATCAATAAATTCTAAATGCGTATTTTGGCAAGTAAGTAGCCATCTTCAGTATAACAAACCGAAAAATAGTGCTAAACATAGCGTCTGTGGCTAAGGTGGAACTTTTGTAGATAAGCTCTTCACCAAATCGCAAGTGGGACAACACTTAAACTGAATTACATTTGAAATAGATTACAGTTAAACTGATGACAATTACCACACATTCCGAAAAATAGTGCTAAACATAGCGTCTGTGGCTAAGGTGGAACTTTTGTAGATAAGCTCTTCACCAAATCGCAAGTGGGACAACACTTAAACTGAATTACATTTGAAATAGATTACAGTTAAACTGATGACAATTACCACACATTCCTGAGAGTGCAATTGTATCGTAACTTAACATAACAATTAAATATTGGTGGTATTTTTTTAAACAATATACATTCCTTTAAAATTGATTAATTATTGAAAAATAATATGAATTCGGTAGGTTCATAATATCTTTTCACAATTGCTTCGAATAAAATTAATTTTGTTCCTGGGCAATTTCATTTACTAATATCATTTGATATATATCGGTAGTCCGGTTCAAATTTCAATTACGTTTTAATGTAATAGAGAAAGAAAGAGCAGAAAATTTATTGCGAAGAAAATAAACTACGGAGAAGGAAGGCAGATATTGACAGTAAGAAGGTAATCTAAAAACATGAAATCCCAAAAGAATTTTCTCAACGAAAATTCCACTGTTAAAAATCTGAATAAAAATTAGGTTGAAGATTTACGAAAGTATCAAATATGCACTCTACAGTGTCGAACAAGTTTACGTTTTAAGTAGTGGATTTGCTTCGTCTTAGCGTTATGTAATCTATTAATTAGTCTAAAAGAAGAAAAACTTTTACAGCTTAATATGAATATTTGATATTTAAAATTATAATCGTAACAGTGTTACAATTAAATCGCGCATAACTATAATTTTAATACAAAATATCTATTTCTTACCAATTACGTACATATAGTAACGGGCAAATGTGTGGAACCATGTAAATACGAGGAATGCCTTTTATATTTTGGGAATAGAGAACAGAAATTAAAATTAATCATCGTACATGACTTCAATGTTTAAAAGAAAAGCATTTTTAATAATTAAAATATTATTAAAAATCTCGTCTGAAGAACACAAATACAAGTTCAATATTAATATTTTTTTCTGAACGTGTCCGAACACATTCCGCCCCAGAGACGCAGATACGTAGTTCATCTTTCTACAGATTCATCAGTACGCCCCTGCTGGAGAAAAGATATCTTCAGACACATTCACAAAAAAAATAGAACGACTTCGCTATCTCACATAAATTATTAAGACCTAGCGTAGAACTACATTCAGCGCTGCATATTGTCAGACGGCCGAAGTTCTCACTTTGTCTATATAAACAATGCAGAACAAACGAAGTATTTCCAGAGGTGGGTAATACCTTGTCTCTAGAAATTGTATTTTGTTTGTGTCTTTGGAATAACCGCATGTGTAATGTAATAGAATAATTGCAACGCAAAGCAACGTCTTAGGCGCTTAGAAGAAGAGGTTAAAAAGAAGAGAAAGTGTGACCGAGAAATGGCAACCACGTTCACTTTTGTTCCAATGGCTACAAGCATTGATTCGAGCGAGAATGATAATAACAGTTAATTTGAGAATTAATACTGCCTCAGATACGGATCAGGATATAGAACCACAATGACAAGCACAACGAGGAAAAATTGCATTTATCAATGAAACGATCTCGTCTGCTTTATAGGCAAATCTAAAATAAGTAAAATAAATGCCATTCATCTGCTAATTGCCGACGCTGAAGGATTAGGTTACAATGTAAACGATTTAATTATTAATCGTTCATCAGTTCGAGCTATGCGCCAAAAAATCTTGCAGCTCTAGTGCAATACGTAAAGCATAATTACAAGCTAAATTCCTTGGAGCCTTTCGATGGAAAAATCGTGCCAGATATAATTGGTAGAAATAAAATTTATTGACTTCCAGTTATAACTTCAAACGGGAATGGCCAGCAACTTCTTGGCGTATCATGCACTGCTGATGGATCCGGATAGGATATGCTGCGATACAACTGCAACAAATACAGGTCATTTGAATATTGCCTGCATATTATTACACCAAAATTTTTGAAATAAAATGATAATATTGCCATGCCGGCACCACAACTTTGAGATTGTACTGAAATTGGTTTTCGACGTCAAAATGGGAATCAGTCCCGGTGATCCTTCTATTCAATAGATTTCAATCTAAATCGGGTAAGCTGTAAAAGCAGGGATCGAAAACTATTTAATAATTTAAATTTTATTATAAAATTTGAATCGTTAGTATTATAGGAAATTTAAATACCTGTTCGTATAAAACGGTGACGGACGATATTCTAACTTCAACTTATTAGACATGCGTGATGATGCTCTTCAGTATCGTTAGCATCAGTTGACAATACAACAAGCAGACCCGATTACGCTGAATTTTTGAAGCTGCTTATATTTTTGGGAGTTATTCCTCCATCGGAAATATCTTTCCGAGTTCCAGGAGCTTTTTGTAATGGCTGTTGAGTGGCGAAGTTAACTATTGCCTTAAGATATATTTGTTTCGGAAAACATTTAATTTAGCCACTCATGAGATAACCGGTATTCATGATATATGTCAATTTATTGTTAGGCTTTATGTGAAGGTTTGGTTTTTGGCACCACTTGGAACCGAAGCTCCAAACAACGATTTTAATTTTTAATGGATCTACACTCCTACAACCACACTGACAAAGATATATCCGCTGCCACCGTAAAGAAAATATGTGGCCAATTGTAATACTTATCAGAGGAAGCCATTGGATTTGCGTTTTTCGACTAAAGTATTCCATTGGACTGGTACTGCAGCTGCCCTTAACAAATATAATTACCATTATTATCGCAATGTGGTACAACTAAATGATGTTCATTGTATTGCAAGTAAAATGTTGGACAACCTTGTTTCAAAAAATACAATTTTCTTTTTTCTCATTCAAGCCATTATTTGGCCCCAATGTCAGGATTATATTGCCAGCCGTGACTTTGTTAACAAAACTCTTGTTGCGAATGACGTTTCAGAACGAAGAGTCAAATTAATGGAAGAATTTAATAATCTATTAACCAATGCCGAGGAACAAAAGTAGTTTTTATTATTAACTATTGAAGAGTACCGCAGGAAATATTCGAATTGTAATGAAAATGCATTAATTAATAATATCTAAAAAAATGTACGAAACTTCGAAAGATACAAGTATGATATAACTAAAAAATTTATAACTCCGTCAATTATAGTCCGATTTCAACTAATAAACACGTTTTGGATTTACATTAACGTCCTCTATCTACTAAATATATAATTTGGCCTTTAGGGCAGACCGTTTAATATTAGGGTGGACCAAAATAAAAAAAACAAGGAAATAAACCGACTTTTTGAAACTTTAGCTCTAGGGCTCGGTTATGCGATGTTCGATATCGCTCAAAATTTACAGTTATTAGTTTTTTATCTATACGAACAAGTTTCCGAGTTGTCCCGTTGATTTTCACATAATTCTAACTCCACATAGATGCTAAAGGTACTCAACTATATTTATATTATATTAACATTTTAAATTGACTTCTTTTAAATTTGGCCTTTAGGGCAGACCGTTTAATATTAGGGTGGACCAAAATAAAAAAAACAAGGAAATAAACCGACTTTTTGAAACTTTAGCTCTAGGGCTCGGTTATGCGATGTTCGATATCGCTCAAAATTTACAGTTATTAGTTTTTTATCTATACGAACAAGTTTCCGAGTTGTCCCGTTGATTTTCACATAATTCTAACTCCACATAGATGCTAAAGGTACTCAACTATATTTATATTATATTAACATTTTAAATTGACTTCTTTTAAATTTACAGCAATATAGATTATGATAATGAATACTATTCTTAAATAATATCAAAAGCACTTTTCCAGAATAAAAAATGTATTGGTAATTGTTGTTTATATTTTCAGATTTTATGTAGTTTCACTGTTAATAAAAACAGAATTCAATGTATCAAACAAAACGATATATTGCTACGTAACGTTTCGAAACTATGTTTGTTTCTTCATCATACCTGATAAAACATTTACAAATTAGCTATACGCAGTAAAATATGGAAATGTACTTACATTAGCAATTAACAATTACATAGAATGAAGATACTAATTAAATGCATATCTTAGTTATATTTATGGAAACCAACTATCGTAAAACGTTAAAAGTGCATTCCTATTAAACATGTTTAATAGGAATTTAAAAAAAAAACACAAATTTGCATTGTAATGGTTTGATGTCAGGACACTCTGTGGACACGATAATGTTTAAAATCGAAAATGCATACATCGTGAAGCGATAAGGGATACAAAAACAAGATGTAGTAAAAAAAAGTATGTATATATTTATATATACAATTATGTAACATTTTGAAAGGAATTAAATACGAGGACTAGACAGACTTGGAGTTTTTCGGCTTTTATATGAAATATTTACAAATATCAAATTAGTATCTAATTGCGAAGTAAATGTGGATGTAAACATTGCTGTCTACAAATTACAAAGCAAATCATACGAAATCTTTAATTGAAAAATTTTGTCTACGTTGGGACTTGAACCCAAGTTTACGGTTTGCCGGACCGTTGCTTTACCATTTAAGTCACGATAGACCTTGGTTCAAGCTATTTCGAAATGCATTATAAAGTAACAGTGTTAATGATTCAGATGTCAGTTTTTGAAAGTAGATGTCAGGTTTGAAAGCAGATGTCAGTTTTGATAACAAATATCAGTTTTGAAAGCAGATGTCAGTTATTGAAAGCAGATGTCAGTTTCTAAACCAGATGTCAGTTATTGAAAGCAGATGTCAGTATTTAAAAGCAGATGTCAGTTTTGAAAGCAGATGTCAGTTTTGAAGGTTTGAAATTGCTAATTATTACTCCATAGCTATATGTGTGTTTAGATAATTCCTTAGTCGTTCATTAAATATGTATATCAATTGATAAATTCTTGGAGTTTTTCGGCTTTTATATAAAATATTTACAAATATTATCAAATTAATATGTTATTGCGAAATAAATGTTGATGTAAATATTGCTGTCTACAAATTACAAAGCAAATCATATGAATTTTTTAATTGAAAAATTTTGTCTACGTTGGGACTTGAACCCAAGTCTATGGTTTGCCGGACCGTTGTTTTACCATATATATATATATATATATATATATATATATATTTGAAAAACTTAATGCGTATGAAAGTTAATAACTATTAAATTCTCATATTGCATGCAATTGTCGCTATAATTTGTTGTATTAATTTCTACAACTGATAAAATCACATTTGCCTAAGAATGCAGACAACGTCGTGACGCCAACTGTCCAGGTTGTCCGGACAGATGAAAAATGTGTGAAAGTGATATCTATTTGGAACGTGCAGATACCGGTATTTCATTGTTGTTACAAATCATCAGTACAGTATCTGGATATGGCATTCACATATTTTTCATATATCACTTCATATATATTTCATAATATTTCATATTATTTTTATATATTATTTCATATATTATTATTAAATTGGAATGTATCTTTGAACAATTTTATCCATAGCAACTACAAATGTATAAGTATGATATTAATATACTGTCATTTATATTTTATATTCCTTGAAAAAGGCATCATTTGCCGAAACATGTAGGATTGTTTTAAATATACATTTTGAAGTAAAACCAGATCTTAAATCGCCAACAAATATATATATGGTAAGGTAATGTCTTGCCTTTCCCTGTTTTTGTTGTATATCTATTTTAGAATACTAAGGCATGATTTATTATTATTAAATTGGAATGTATCTTTCAATAATTTTATCCAAAGCAACTAAAAATGTATAAGTATGACATTGATATACTGTCATTTATATTTTATGTTCCTTGAAAAAGGCATCATTTGCCGAAACATGTAGGATTGTTCTAAATATATACATTTTGAAGTAAAACCAGACCTTTTGAATTTACCATAACATACAAAGGTCGCGAAATAATTATCTTTATATATATATATATATATAACGAGCCATCGAAAAAATTCATAATTGGAGTAGACTGTGAAATTGGGTTGGTACTTTAGCCACTTCCACATAATGACACATTACTTGATGCTTGACAGTTTCATTTGGTTTCATTGTAAAAAAAGGTTATGGCATTGAAATTATACTAGAACAAAAGAAAAACAAATAATTTATTTAATATCGAAATCATAATCAAAATTTACATATAGCTACAGAAGTTGTTGAAAATGTACATTTACATCTAAACACAAACCAACTCTAACTATTTAACTTTGAAAAATTTGACACAAACTTATAGTTTCAATGTCAAATAATCAATGTCCTTATGTGGAAGTGGCTAAAGTACCAACCCAATTTCACAGTCTACTCCAATTATGAATTTTTTCGATGGCTCGTTATACCGTGTGTCCCAATTTCGATGCTCACCATAAGTATCTCGGTTATTAGAAGATATAGAACAACGGTTAAATGGGGAATGTTTTGCAGAATTCAATACTCGCGGCAAATCTCATTTCAAATTTGACCTAACTTTTTAAATTTTTAAAATATTTTGAAAAATCAAAAATTTGCCGATTTCGTTATTCCTCAATAACTCGATAACGCTTAGTCTGACCTCTTTTAAAGTTTTACATTGTTTAGACTTTTTTAAAACAAATTATTTGATACAAACAGAAACCCCTGATTGTCATTTGTTTTTAAGTTATTACCACTATCTTTTGTTTTTCATATGGCGGCCATATTGGATTTTGGGTTTGTTAGGTAGTCCTCAAAATGTGCTTTTCAACGATGTATAACATGCCTGAAAAATTTTTATTTATAAGGAAAATATTAATAAAAACGTAAATTAATCTTTAATATGAAATTAGTAGGCTGAAAAATTAAACACCAATGTCAAATGAAAGTGAAAAGATATTCTAAGTAATACTGTAAACAAACGAAACGATAAAAAAATTATAGAAATAAAAAGTAAAGATACAGAACTTAAAGTTCACATTCACTTAAAGAAATTGTTCAATATGACCACCTTTCTGTTCCACACAATTTTGACACCTTGTTCGAGTAGAGTTACAAACTCTACGTAGCGTGTTTCCGTTTAATGTTCAAAAGTTCAAAACGGTTCAATATGGTTCAAAATCAAATACTTCGTTTTTAGTGGTACCCCATAAATAAAAGTCAAGCGGGGTAAGGTCGGGTGATCTCGCAGGCCATTGCACGGGTCCATTATTTGAAATCACTCTCTCATTAAAGTTTTCTCTCAAAAAATGTTGCACGTTACGAGTGTTATGGGCCGGGCAACCATCTTGCTGGAACCAGATGTTTTGCATGTTCTCGGGATTAATAATTTGCCTCAAAGCAGGCATTATCTCGTTTGTTAGTAGCTCCAAATATCTGTTACCAGTTAAATTGTAATCAAAGATGAAAGGATCTATTAACTGATTATCTAAAACGAAAAAAAGAGTTTAAAAAAAAAAAAAAATGTAAACAAAATGTCATACCAATTAAACCGCACCAGACATTAAAACCAAATCGAACTTGAAATCTTCTTTGATTTACCAAATGTGGATTTTCAGTAGACCAATGATGATAGTTATTCCTATTGAACACTCCACAATTGGTAAATCGTGTTTCATCTGTCCATAGTATTTTCCTAGGAAAATTAGCGTCATATTCACATTTTTGAAGGTACCACTTGCTAAACTGTAATCGTCGGAGATTGTCATTATCACTTAAACCTTGTACAATTGTTGGTTTGTAAGGGTGATACTTGTTTTTCGTCAGGGTTCTGTGAACAGTAGATTTTGAAATCCCTGTTTTTCCTGTCACAGGACGAACTGATGTGCTGGGATTGTTTCTAACGTTCTGCAAAATATTATTTAGACGTGTATCAGCATCATTAACTTCATAGTTAGCTCGTTTTTGTTCGAAGCTTTCAAGGTTTTTTAATTTGCTAACTAGTCTTCTAAAAATTGTCCTGTGTGGCTGTTGTCTTTCTGGAAAACGCTCTGCATAACTAGCGCACGCATTTTTAGTGTTTCTATTTGCTTTAAAATACACTTCCAACATATCAACTTTTTCTTCGTTTGAATATGTATGTGCCATTATCAATACTTATAAATAGAGCTGAGGATGTTTGCGGTATAACCATGGTTATATCATGTAACCCTAGTAAATTACTATGGTTACATGATATAACCATGGTTATACCGCAAACATCCTCAGCTCTACTTATAAATCTGAATACTTGACAATAATTACTTATCACTAACTACAAGTAGTTTTAATTAACTTATCTCTGCAGCACTAATTGTACTTTGACAGGTTATCGTTTTGTTTCATTGTCAGAATACATTTGTCATTGACGTTAGACGGAACATAATGTCTTTGCTAGTGATACACGCTCAGAGGTTAGAATTATCTGACATTTGATGTAAAACCAAATACAAATCTCCCCACTACTTTTAATCCTGCGCGAACTTACCCCTCCTCGCGCCAACTTAATTGGCCTTTGCTATACTTAGAATATCTTTTCACTTTCATTTGACATTGGTGTTTAATTTTTCAGCCTACTAATTTCATATTAAAGATTAATTTACGTTTTTATTAATATTTTCCTAATAAATAAAAATTTTTCGGCATGTTATACATCGTTGAAAAGCACATTTTGAGGACTACCTAACAAACCCAAAATCCAATATGGCCGCCATATGAAAAACAAAAGATAGTGGTAATAACTTAAAAACAAATGACAATCGGGGGTTTCTGTTTGTATCAAATAATTTGTTTTAAAAAAGTGTCTCAACAATGTAAAACTTTAAAAGAGGTCAGACTAAGCGTTATCGAGTTATTGAGGAATAACGAAATCGGCAAATTTTTGATTTTTCAAAATATTTAAAAAATTTAAAAAGTTAGATCAAATTTGAAATGAGATTTGCCGCGAGTATTGAATTCTGCAAAACATTCCCCATTTAACCGTTGTTCTATATCTTCTAATAACCGAGATACCAATGGTGAGCATCGAAATTGGGACACACGGTATATATATATATATATATATATATATATATATATATATATATATATATACACATATATATATATATATATATATATATATATATATATATATATATGGTAAATTCAAATTGTAGGCGATTTAAGGTCTGGTTTTACTTCAAAAACTATATATTTAAAACAATCCTACATGTACATGTTTCGGCTAATGATGCCTTTCTCAAGGAATACAAAATATAAATGACAGTATATTAATGTCATACATTTGGATTGTATCTTTGAATTATTTTATCTATAGCAACTACAAATGTACGACATTAATATACTGTCATTTATAATACAAAGGTATTTTTAATAATATAAAATATTATTAAAAATCTGGTGCGAAGAACACAAATGCAGGTTCACTATTAATATTCTATTGAATTTACTTCTGCGCTCGGTCTGGATAATTACGGTGATAGGGCGAGGTGGTTCTTTTCTGTGAATGTGTCTGGAAATATCCTTTCTCCAGCAGGGGCGTACCGATGAGCTTGTAGAAAAGCGAAATACGTATCTACGTCTCTGGGGATAGGATATATTCGGACACGTTCACAGAAAATATTAATAGTGAACCTGCATTTGTGTTTTTCACACCAGATTTTTAATAATATTTTATATTATTAAAAATACCTTTGTATTATACAAAACTGGTGAGGTTAACCTACTCATGTATGTTTCAATTATTCTGATACTGTCATTTATATTTTGTATTTCTTGAGAAAGGCATCATTAGCCGAAACATGTACTATCGTGAGCAATTGAAAGTTAACACTTTATTATGTTGGCATGTCGAAATTTCAAAATTTATCTAATGTATACAGTACTTTTGAAGTGTCAGTGTCAGCATTTAATTATAACATAAATGACATTAGCTTGACAATTTGGTAAAATTTACGCAGCTATAATAGTGCGTTTACTTTCAATTGCTCACGATAGTACATGTAGGATTGTTTTAAATATATAGTTTTTGAAGTAAAACCAGACCTTAAATCGCCTACAATTTGAATTTACCATAATATACTAAGGTCACGAAATAATTATCTATATATATATGGTAAATTCAATTTGTTCAAGGGTTGTTTTAAATATATATATATATATAATTTGAAGTAAAACCAGACCTTAAATCGCCAACAAATTGAATTTAATTCTTTAATTGTTTCGACCTTTGCTTGATGTAAATCCATATCACTAATAAATAAAACACACATAAGATGTTTTAGATTTACACTTTATTAATAAAATAATGACAGCTGTTTCGCTAACACAGTAGCTTCTACAAATTCAACTTAAGACTAAAGATACATACAAGATACAACTACCTGATTAACGCTGTATCTTGTATGTATCTTTAGTCTTAAGTGGAATTTGAAGAAGCTACTGTGTTAGCGAAACAGCTGTGATTATTTTATTAATAAAGTGTAAATCTAAAACATCTTATGTGTGTTTTATTTATTAGTAGAAATTGAATTTACCATAACATACAAAGGTCACGAAATAATTATCTTTATATATATATATAAATTGTTATGGGGCTTTTATCATTATCTAAGGAATTACAATAAGTTATATATCGGATTTGACATATTGATACCACAATGTATGATAAATGTCAAAATCTTTACAGTATCAAGTTAGAATTCCTAAATGTAGCTAGAAATTCAAAGAAAATTTATCAATTCTATTTATCAAATAAAATCAGTAGCTTATAATCACAAAACTTAATACATAATTTAAAAATTAAATATATATTAAATTGATGTGAATTATTTATAACACAACTGTATTTTTTAAAATAAATTATATCGCGAAAAGGTGTATTGATAGGCGTATGATACACAATCAACCAAGTTTTCGATTGCCATTTATTATGCATGTGAAATTCTAAAATTAATTTAAAGAGATTTTGAGGTAATAATAATAATAAATTTATTAGCAATAAACTAATAAATTAATGTCAATTTACACACATTATTGTTGAAATAACCCAACTATCAAATAGAATACGATGAGGTATCTGAGCTATCGGCATGAACTTATAAAATTTTACATATACGCTAGCAGTGTAGAAATTCAGCTCCGAAATTATTTTAAAATTTGATTATATAAACTAACTTAATACCTTACAAAAGTTATCTCCGATTAAGTTTGGAGCTTCAATAACATGTTGAACAAGTTTTCCATTATTGAGGTTAGAAACTACGTATTGGCCAATTAAATCTTATCCAGCTAACACATCTATCTCCTGAGCTAACACCTGTTTCAATAGTAGAAAAACGCCTAGAACTTCCAGACATCAATTAACATCCTTACCAGCGTATTTACATACGTCAGGTATTTTAATTGTAAACCAAATTTAATCTTCATACCTACATTCAAATTAAATATAAAAGGATAAATTATTTCAATATTTCTTAGGTAAAATACATTAAATACTTTCATGCATGTTCAATCATTACCTACATCAAGTTATTAATAGCTATACTAGCCAAATTTTGATCTATTTTAACATTAACTTGTACGATGTTTTAAAGGTTATATTTATTGATATTTATATTGCTGTCTATGTATTTGTAATTTCCGATTGTAGACCATATCACTTTATTTTCAATTGTAAACAGTTGGACTTGTAGTTAAATGTGCTAAAAATAAAAACATTAACATTTTTCTATTAATTTAAATGTTGTTTTCTTTATTTGAAGTTTTAATATTTACTCTCTTAATTATTAAATAGAGTTTGAATCGGCTCCTTAAATTCGTGCTCTAAAATCTTTTAATTTAACGACCTCTGAGAAGTTTAATTAATCAAATACCGATAGGTAAGATAGAGGAATCAAGGTAATTATAACTTTTGTATTCATTATTTATCTCATAATATAAAAAGCATACTTCAACCAGTATCAATATATATATATATATATATATATATATATATAAACATATGTTGGTCTGCAATCATCCTACGCTAAAAGAGCTTTGTTAATCTGTATATAAAATGTCACAAAAAGCAAATCAATATTATATTTGAGGAAGATCATAAAGTATTTTAGGCAATTAATCTTAATAGCCTATCTAACTACTTATAGTAAGGAGCGACATTTTTAGCAAAAACAAAATGTGTTTTAATGAACGAATACTGACATGAAATTAGGGTAAAATAAATCATGTCACTTGAACTGCAAACGAATAAAGTATAGGTTATAAATATATAATATTATGCAAAAAATAAAGTATTATGTCACGTATATATTTCGTAAAATATGAATTACACATCAAAACACTCGCACTCGCTTTAAAATCGCTTAATCTAGGATATAGTGTATTCAAATTGTGGTATAAATAACATATTAGCATATTCAAAGTTGTCCGGACGAGAATGGCGATTTATAGATGATAGAATAGACCAGTGAATACATATTTACCAAAAAAAAAACAAGCACACATATACATCCATTCACGCACACACCTATCGAACTTTAACGACTCAACGATCAAGTTCTGGAATCCTTCAATGCCAAATACAAGTATATAAACCAAGTTTTTTGGAATTTCTGTATCATTTGTGTATAGAAGATCATCTTTCGCGCACAATATGAGAGTTTTGCTGGTACGTACATACTTTTAACACTGGATGTTGTTAAATACATTTTTTGTATTTTCAATTATAAATCCGAACGTGACATTTCGAACAAATAACGTAATCCTAGATGAAATGGGACAAATACGTAATTTTTAAATTTTTGTATATATGTAATATTACCCAGTTAATCATTTTTAAAACACGACGCCTCACCAAATATGACGCGATAAATCAATCGAATCCCGTTAGTATCTGACAAATATTTCATTTATACCAACGTGCATATCGGACGTCATATATGTTTCGTAATTTTGAAGTAAATTTATGAAAATTTATTATAATTATTTTGCTACTTTAGCAAAAGAAATGTATTACTTTAGATAAAGTATTAATTATAATTTATTGTAGATTGCAGCTCTATTGGTAATAGCTTCTGCTGCCCCAGAAGCTAAACCCAAGGAAGATAAAAAAAGTCCAAAACGTAGCATATACCCAGGCGAATATGGACATGGACTGGGATTAGGATCATCAGTCGTTGGACTAAATTCGGATTTCTCTGGAGTAGGGCTACATGGTATAGGAGGTGGTTTTATAGGTAGTGGATCAGTATTAGATGCAGGTGTCTCCACCTATGGCGCATCGGGATTAATTGGGGGTGCATCGGGATTAATTGGGGGTGCATCGGGATTAATTGGGGGTGCTTCGATAGCTGGCGTTAGTGGTGCACCTATTATAGCTGCAACTGCTGCACCAATCGTAAGCCACGCTGTAGCTCATCACGCTGTTGTTCCACACCATATCGAACAAACAGTTGTTGTACCACAAGTTCAAGCTGTAGCTAGACCAGTTCCAGTACCTGTACCACAACCCTACCACGTGACTGTCGACCGTAAAGTACCAGTGCCGTATTCCGTTGCCGTACCGAGACCTTATGCTGTTCCAGTCGGAGTTAAAGTAGCTGTCGATGTACCAAGTCCATATCCAGTTACCGTAACCAAAAAAATTCCAGTACCGGTTGAAGTACCAAAACCGTATCCAGTAACAATCACAAAGAAAATTAATGTGCCAGTTGAAGTACCTAAACCATATCAAGTAATTGTAACTAAGAAAATACCCGTGCCTGTCGAAGTACCAAAACCATATAATGTAATCGTGACGAAAGCAGTCCCATATTCTGTCAAAACTCCAGTCTATGTCAAAGTTCCACACGCCGTACCACATCCCGTACCACAACCTTATGCAGTTCCAGTACCAAAGCCCTACCCTGTCAATGTGCCAACACCAGTATATGTTAAGGAACCAGTACATGTTGGTGTAAACCATATTGGAGGAGTACTTCCTAGTTTATATGGATATGGATACGGCGGTTACGGTTTACCATATTACGGTGGTCTACACGGTTATGGAGGATTATCAAATCTTGGTGTTTCTGGAATCTCCGGTCTTTCTGCTCTTTCTGGACTCTATGGTCATTCTGGTATCTCTAGTATTTCATCTGGAGTTCTTGCACCAGAAGTAATATCAGGAGCATCAGTGGGTGATTTAGGCGTAGGAGGAATATCTTCCGTCTCAGGGGTTGATCATGGCTTCTCTGGATTGTCTGGAATATCAGGAATATCTGGAATATCTGGAATATCTGGAATATCTGATGCTGGATTACTATCTGAAGGAGTTTCAGGCATTTCCTCTACACCTGGTTACGACGAAATTTCATCGGGGGTTTCGGGAATCAGCTCAATCGGTAGCGTAATCAGTAACGCCGCTTCTATAGGTAGTTCAATAAGTAGCATTGCAGCCAGTGGTGCCGAAGCTGCAAGCAGCGTAGCCGGTGGCTTTGAGGGATTAGGTGGCGTATCAACTCCCATCCCTCACATAGATTCTAGCGCCGAAGCATCAGCATCCAGTTCCGCTTCAGTAAAAGTTAACTGAAAATTTTGTATGTCCCTTATGAAGAATGTACATACTAGTCTGATTAAATTTTAAAATATCTAAATTGTGTTCAATGTTATTTTTCCCACAATTCTATTTTCATTTAAAATGTCAAAGTTATATAATGAAGAATTCGAAAATAATGTGATATCGACTATATTTTTAATTCAATTAAAAAAAGCATTCGTTATGTAATTATTATGCAGAACATATAAAATTTATTATACACTTTAAGCAATCTTTTTTGGATATTAAACTAAAATTTACATCAATATTTGCATTTTTATTACATCATAAATAAAAATTTCTTGCTAAAAATTGAAATAGTCAATAATTTATTTTTTTAAAATTTTTGTAACAGATGTTCTTTCATAAGATGTTTTAAGATTTACCCTTTATTAATAAGATAATGACAGCTGTTTCGCTAACACAGTAGCTTCTTCAAATTCAACTTAAGACTAAAGGTACATACAATATACAGCGTTAAATCAGGTAGTTGACCCAATTTAAAATTCTAGGAACTATTACATTTATATTTATTGCTTTTTGAAAACTATACTATGTCCTACTTGTGTGAGGTTTAAGTTTAGTAATATAACATAAGCAACTAAGAAACAATATTTGAATGGGTGAACAGATTTAACAGTGGGGATGAATTCAAGTCTAATTTATCGTTTAGTAATATTTCTGAGTTTTTGAGTTTATTAATTTCTAAAGACTAAACAATTTAGTTTTCTACTTTTATTTTCTATATGTATAATATCGAATTGTAAATTGAATTCATGTTCATTCTCTATTAAATGATTAGAGTAGGTTGAGTCAGTTTTCTTATTGATATAAGAAAGATAGTAGTCTTGGATTCGTTTTTTAAACGTTCTACCTGTCTGTCCATATATATATATGTTTTGGTACATGATCCACATGATAACTTATAGACTCCTGATTTATTGTCTTTGGTAGTTTTTTCTTTATTATTTTTAATATATTTGGCTAGATTATTATTAGTTTTATAAGCGATATTAATGTTTTCTTTTTTAAGGAATTTTGATAATTTGAGTTGCTGTTGATCTATGTAAGTAAATGATTTAAACTGCTTGTCTGGCTCCACGTTAATGATCGGGTACACCTCCTTTAATAATTTATTGTTTAATTATTAATAAAGAATATAATATTATAAAACAAATCGCTCACAACAGTGAATATGACCCAAATCTAATAGACAAATTAATTTTTAAAAAATCTGTCAATAAATTATTAAAGGAGGTGTACCCGATCATTAAAGTGGAGTCAGACAAGCAGTTTAAATCATTTACTTACATAGGTCAACAGCAACTTAAATTATCAAAATTTCTTAAAAAAGAAAACATTAATATCGCTTATAAAACTAATAATAATCTAGCCAAATATATTAAAAATAATAAAGAAAAAACTACCAAAGACAATAAATCAGGAGTTTATAAGTTATCATGTGGATCATGTACCAAAACATATATTGGACAGACAGGTAGAACGTTTAAAAAACGAATCCAAGACCACTATCATTCTTATATCAATAAGAAAACTGACTCAACCTACTCTAATCATATAATAGAGAATGAACATGAATTCAATTTACAATTCGATATTATACATGTAGAAAATAAAGGTAGAAAACTAAATTGTTTAGAGTCTTTAGAAATTAATAAACTCAAAAACTCAGAAATGTTACTAAACGATAAATTAGACTTGAATTCATCCCCACTGTTAAATCTGTTCACCCATTGAAATATTGTTTCTTAGTTGCTTATGTTATATTATTAAACTTAAACCTCACACAAGTAGGACATAGTATAGTTTTCAAAAAGCAATAAATATAAATGTAATAGTTCCTAGAATTTTAACTTGGGTCAACTACCTGATTTAACGCTGTATATTGTATGTATCTTTAGTCTTAAGTTGAATTTGAAGAAGCTACTGTGTTAGCGAAACAGCTGTCATTATCTTATTAATAAAGTGTAGATCTAAAACATCTTATGTGTGTTTTATTTATTTATTTGTGATATGGATTAATTTTTAAGATATAATTGGGTTAAATAATAAATTTGACTTGTTGTAAGATTAAGTTTATGATAACAATGATAAACATATGCAAAGCCAGAACTTTTAAAAGAATTTAAAACTATTTAAAATGCAGGATATTGGGAACAAAACTATCCAATATCGAGATACCAAATATCGTAATTAAATATATTTTTTTCTAGTGATATCTGGCCCTGACAACATAATCATTTTTAGGATTTTCTTTGAATTTTGATTTAATTGTCGACCATGTTTGTTTCTATCATTCATGTGACTTTTGTAAATTGATGACTAAATCAGCGATGCATATTGCAATTGTCGAAACGGACAAAATAGAACTACAAAGATAGAATTAACTGTTGTGTAAAATTAGCAATCCATGAATGTGTTTCCCAAATCTTCAGAATTAGCTAAAGTATTATCAGTAAAGCTCGGATTATATGCATATAAAAAAAGCAAAATATGCATATATTTTGACAAAAATAGGCTCCAAATATTGACAAACTAGCTGACCCGGGCAAACGTTGTTTTGCCTTAAAATTTTATTTTCACTGCAAGTCTGGTTTCGTTGCAAAGTCATGCCGGATTGATATTTCGAAGAAGAATGAAAGGTGCACTAAATCGACATAGCAATTATTGTTCAAATACCGTTTACCGAAGCAGAAATAATGGAATTATTTATTTTTTATAGCTGGGCCCGGTCCGCGTTGCTGGCCCCAAATTTTTCTTTTATTTTGAACTGCCTCTCGAAGAAAATCAAAATCAGTGTTTTTAGTTATTTATAATAGAAAAAAATGTTTTATTCAAAAATCCAAAAATCAAAATTGTAATAACACACACAGTTTATGGTTTATTTAAATATTTTATGGTATTTTAAAATGTAAAAATTTAAATTTTTATAATTATAAATTATGTTTTATATATTTTATTTAAATTATAACTATATATTTACTGCAATGCTTTTTGATAAACTACGTTTTTGGTTTTGCCTTCATTAGCGAATACGAATAATGATGATGGGTTACCAACACGTGAGCATTCAACGTATAGTTGTCCATGTGAGAAGCATGGTGTTTCAAGATTCAATCCACATACTTGCAGCGATTGACCTTGGGATTTATTTATGGTCATAGCAAATGCCAGACGTACTGGAAATTGTATGCGTTTAAATGAAAACGGCATATCTGCAGGCATTATTGGTATACGTGGAATCAATACGACTTCACCTTTGTACTTACCAGTTAATATAGTTGCTTCTATAATGTTATTTAATAATTTTTTTATAGCTAATCTTGTTCCATTACAAAGCCGTGGTGGATTTAAATTGCGTAATAGAATTATTGGTACACCAACTTTTAACTGCAGCATGTGAGGTGGAGTTCCTGGCAAGTCAAGCGAATTTAAGAATTCAATTGTTTCTATTTCTCCGCTTATTTTATTTTGAATATCAACATTAATATCGCAAACATCTTTGTTTTTGGCTGCCAATATAGCGCGATCACTTAGCCATTGGTGATTGGTAAAATTGCGCTCAATATTGGGAAATACACTTGAAATTAAGCCTTCTTTTGATTCATTTAAAACACAACAATCTGCAGGCAATGTGATGAGTCCTGTTGCATTGTCCATTGCAATTTTTTCATTTCCATTATCCAATAATTGACGTGCAAATAAACGGGCTGATGCATGATTTTGTAATTGTATGCGCATATTTACCCTTAGTGAAAGTTTTTTAACATATCGCCACAAATGAGATGCTTTTAAACACGCATTTAGTTCATCTGCTGGTGTTGATCGTGATATGATTGGTAAGGTTTGTCTAAAATCGCCTGCCAATAATATAAGAGTACCCCCAAATGGTTGTTGATATGTTATAATATAGAAAAATATCCACCAGTATGATAAAATTCTTATAACATTCTAACAAAAATCAAATCCGATTCTATTAAACAAAACTTTGTTTTACTTTTAAGGTCTGTTACATTACATAATATTTGTGTAACACTACGTATTAACAATATGTTTGTAAAATCTTAAAATATCCCTAGACATTTTAAATGCTATTTAAGAATATATAATTACTATAATTATATATATATATATAATTAGAAGTTATAAGTTATAACTTCTAACTTCATTCACCTAGTTCAAGTAGGTAGTATATATAAAATATATGCAAAATATGTGCTGCCAGGCTTTGAAAGGCTGTGTGACAAGATTTTAATAAATCGAGGTTTCTTTTGTTTTCGTAGCTTTTATTGCATTTGGTTATAAAAATAATATAATAAATAGTAATAAACACAGCTTCTAATCTAGTAATATATTATCAGAATGTGTTCTTCTGGACTTTAGTTAAATTTACACCTTGTTTTAGAATATTGTGAGTGAACACTTTACAATTGACTACTTACAACATGGAAATTCAATGAAACTAAAACTTCAACACTAATAAAAGGCCTTTGTTGTTTATAATAATAGTTCTTAACGACAGTAATAAAATTTTCTAAGAATAGGGGCTTTACTTCAGCTCCAAAATGTCCATTTTCGATCAATTATGGAAGTTATTCGTAGAGTTGCACACTTTGTCTCGAATGCATGTATTGTAAGGACGGCTTGTCGTTAAAATATTACGATTCGTTTTAAGTTTAAATTGAATTCACAACCAAATACAAATACATGCGTATTATTATTTATGATCCATAAATACAAATGGCTATTATGATTTTGTATAATAACAATATCCAGTGCATACTAAAATATCACTCTATTAATTTATGAGATCCGGCAAATCATTTCAGAGAATATTTAGATAAATAGTTAAATGTGGGGATGCACTACATACGGTCCTGCCGTACCGCAAATATCCTCAGCTCTAATAATTACTAATATTTAGTAACTATTAATAATTAATATCCTAACAATAAGTAAAAATTTTGAGCATAAACGTGTATATTTTTCTATATTACATTAAATGTGCTCCAAATATTGACAAATATGCTGTAATATAGAAAACTATGTATCAAAATTGTAAATTTTTTACAACATTCTAACAAAAACCAATTCTGATTCTATGAAACAAAAAGGCCGTTACATTACAAAATATTTGTGTAGCACTATTAACAATATGTTAACAGAAAATTAAAATAACCTTTACATTATAAATGCTACAAAATAATACAAATCTGTATAAAAACAAATTTGTATCTGTATATAAATGCTATTCATAAATATATAATTACTAATATTTAGTAACTATTAATAGTTAACAATATCTAACAATAAGTAACATACCTTCAAAAATATTACTCATTATCGTAGGCTGTTTTTTAAGTAATTAAGTATCAATGCGAAACTTTAGAAAATTTCAAATTCTGACAGATAAATTCAAATTATAAACGCTTATATTTTATAAATTATTTCATTACAATGTTAGAGTTAGAACATAAAATATTTATAGGATTGTTTCAGCGCTTAGTTGATGAAATGCAAATTTTATGTATGAAGGAAAAAAAATATTTTATTAGATTAACTTCTGTATTACAATCAATATATGTAATTTAGAACCCATTACATAAACTGCATAGACATATTCAATGCAGAATTTAATCGAATGAAACATTCTTTTTCTCCATACTCTATTTAATTCTCTTCCACCTTTTTGAATGTCTTCAAAATATATCATAAAATGTAAATTCAAATGAAAATTACGAACAAACGTAATTCGTATAAAAATATATTTAGAATCTATACCAACTCTTATGTATTTTCAA
The DNA here is from genome assembly GCA_935421215.2 of Melolontha melolontha. Classification (NCBI taxonomy): domain Eukaryota; kingdom Metazoa; phylum Arthropoda; class Insecta; order Coleoptera; family Scarabaeidae; genus Melolontha; species Melolontha melolontha. The sequence goes on along the minus strand of OW285243.1, from coordinate 73,976,562 downwards.
AAATTGTCTAGTTTGATGTTTCAGAATATGACACTATCCAGTTAAAATTAATCTAAAGAATCAACAACTAATAATATAAAAAAAATGGTAAAGCTATTATCAGCACTATTATCCATAGTCCTAAATGCTACTTACACAAATAAACAATAAATCAAAAAAAAGTTTATAACATATAACACGGGCACGAGATCACAAAATTGAAATACGGCGAATACTAATCGACTAAGATTAGCCAACATTAAATTTTTCGTTAACATATGAAATTCCTACCCCAGAACAACTTCTAAATGCAACACCCTTGTGATGTTTATGTTGCATAACTAATTTCTTTCCCCTCACCTTGTATGGATGCTTTACCCCGCAAAATTATACACGGAAAGCCTATCAAGTTACACTTCTATATATAAGTGATTTGTGGTTACTATAGAACTGGCCAAAAATTATAAATTGGCAATTGGGTTTATTCTACTAATCCGTGTTACAGGATTTTCGGCAGCAGTATTCTAATCTGCCAGTTACTTATGCACAACTGCAAAAACATATTCAAGCTTTTGTTATTAAATTTGATGAAAGAGTGGCAATAACTCGTAAACCTGGCGGTAAACCACCTAGAAAACGAATAGCAAATTGTATAGAGGAGATTCGACGTCGACGCCCAAAAAAATCAATCGCAAAGCTATCACAAGTTCATTTGTCAGGGCAACTTATCACACTTTTTTAAAAAAATACATAATGTTGTTTCCATATAAAATTCAAGCAGTTTCGGAATTCAAATAGGTAAATTTTGTTACGAGAATAGACTATTCTGTATGGTTTTTGAATAACATAAGTAATAATAACATTCTCGACAAATGCTTCTTTTCGGATGAAGCTTCGTTCCATCTTTCAAGATATTTAAGCAAGCAAAGAATTTGGTCTGCAGAAGACCCTCATGAATCTGTGGAAACTATATTACAGCCACAAAAAATAAGCGTCTGGCTGGCAGTTTCAAGAAGGCGAATTATTGGGCCTATATTTTTAATCAAAGCATAACTGCTCAAAGCTATCGAAATGGATTATTAGAGCGGTTTATTAATGAACTTTATGATAATGAGCATACGGAAGAATATTTCCAGCAACATAATGCATCAGCACACAAATATCGAGAAACAATTGCTTTTTTTGTAAAAATTGTTCGATATAAAAATTATTAATTTTCCTCTAATATCTCCAGATTTGACTATTTTAGATTATTTTATTTTTCCATGTTTAAAGAATACTATTTTCAAGACCAGATATCACACGATCGAAGAGCTTCGTAATCCTATTGTGAATTCTTGGGTGTAGAGGTCAACTTTGTCTCAAAATAATGATCAACATTTCCAACATCAGCTTTATATAATTTTCTTTAAATTTTGACTATTGTAATAAGTACTTTTTGAAAAACTAAATTATTAATTATTACAAACATTTTCATGGCATAACCAAACTATCAAAATTATATACAATGTGTCCGGGAAAATGTGGGAAATCTCTCGGATTCAGATAGAACATTAAAAAATAAGATGACAAGTTACCATAATTTTTTTCCTAGCGGCCCTCCCTACGGAGATACGGCCTCCTAAAGGACGCCACTGGAAATAAATTTTTCTTGAATAACTTTTAAACTACTTATCATAATTTAATGAAAATTTAATATGATAAACAGTAGTAAGGACCTCTTAAAATACTGCCCTTAAATTTAAATTAGCTTGTTTAGTTTACCAGGGGCGGACTAGGTTGTACATTTTAATGCTTACATTTTTAACACCCTGCATGGTAAGGAGTTAAAAAAAACAAATTTGGATACCTTGAATATTAAACTAAAGAAAAGGTACTCTTGTTCATTGTCGATAAAATGAACCGTTTTCGAGGAAAAAAAAAAGAATTAATGTTTTATTTCTATTAAAAAGAACCATGTTTTTTATTTTCTTTTATCTGCAACAAAGTGCGATACAAAAGTCTGAAATAAAACCGTTTTCAGTACTAAAAAACGCATTGTTTTTACAAACGTTACTATGGTACCCACGAATTAATAAATATCTTGCATTGACGTGTAAATTTTAAATCTTGTAATCTTTCATATTGTTAACACGTTGATCCTTTACTTCGATATTAATTTATTGAATTTTGAATATCTTGGTAAATTTAATTTGATAATGGGATACACATTTAGTGAGTATGCAGATATGCATCTTATGTACGGTCTTGCATCTTGCAATGCTTTGGAAGCCAGAAGGTTGTATGAAGAAAGATATCCTAATCGCAATATTCCAAATCAGAAAACATTTCAGCGACTTGACCAACGTCTAAGAGAGACTGGTGGGCGATTCCAGTTAATAAGGTAACATTATTGACTTTCTTTAATGTTTTAGGAAGTTTTGCGAAAAAAAGTACTGATGCTGGTGTGAGAAGAACAGTACGTACGGTGCAATTGGAGGAAAATATTTTGGATACTGTAGGTGATACTCCTTCAACAAGCACTCGAAGATTAGCCGCGCAGCTTAATACGTCAAAAACGACAATTCATGAAGTACTTAAGGAACAGTTGTTTTACCCTTATCATCTGCAAAAAGTGCATCTACTACTTCCTGAAGATTTTCCTCGTAGAATCCAGTTCGCAAACTGGCTGTTAGAACAGCAACGAACAAACCCAAACTTCATTAGCACTATTCTTTTTACCGATGAAGCAGGGTCTACTAAAAATGGTATTGTAAATTTACATAACTCGCATGTATGGACTGATGGAAACCCTCATGCCACTGTCGTTCATCATTATCAACATCAGTTCCAATCAATTAATGTTTGGGCAGGAATAATTGGCAATTTTTTGATTGGACCATGCGTATTGCCGCCACGATTGAATGGTGAACTTTATTTACAGTTCCTTCAGAACGCTTTTCTGGATTCAATAGAGCATTTGCCACTTGCAACCCGCCAAAGCACGTATTTTATGCATGATGGGGCCCCACCTCATTTTAGCGTTGCTGTACGCGACCACCTGAATAACGTCTATCCTAACCGTTGGATAGGCAGAGGAGATCCCATTGCCTGGCCTCCACGGTCTCCCGACCTAACGCCAATGGATTTTCACCTGTGGGGTCATCTCAAAACCTTGGTGTATTCCTCTCCGGTTGATACTAGGGAGGAACTTTTACAGAGAATCACATTTCATTGTGATGTGATAAGAAACAATGCTGGGTTGTTGTGGCGAGTACAGCAGTCCTCTATTTGTCGTGCCCGCGAGTGTATCAGAGTTCACGGAGCCCATGTTGAACCCACTTATGAAGTTTTTAATTGATTATTTCTAATTAGCGTATTTAGGTTCAATCGTTGCAAGCTTTAGTGAGTACATTTCTTTTTTCAAGGTGTCTTTCTGAGACAAAACTGCATTTCTAAGAATCTTTGTAATTTTGTCGTATTAAATAATCTAAACTAAAACTTTTTTGTTCCTGGAATGACTTTTGTATCACACTTTGTTGCAGACAAAAAAAAAATAAAAAAACATGGTTCTTTTTAATAGAAATAAAACATTAATTCTATTATTTTTTTTTCCTCGAAAACGGTTCATTTTATCGACAATGAACAAGAGTACCTTTTCTTTAGCTTAATGTTCAAGGTATCCAAATTTGTTTTTTTTAACTCCTTATCCTACAGGGTGTTAGAAATGTAAGCATTAAAATGTACAACCTAGTCCGCCCCGTCTCTCTTAGACGTTGGTCAAGTCGCTGAAATGTTTTCTGATTTGGAATATTGCGATTAGGATATCTTTCTTCATACAACCTTCTTACTTCCAAAGCAGTGCAAGATGCAAGACCGTACATAAGATACATATCTGCATACTCTCTAAATGTGTATCCCATTATCAAATTAAATTTACCAAGATATTCAAAATTCAATAAATTAATATCGAAGTAAAGGATCAACGTGTTAACAATATGAAAGATTACAAGATTTAAAATTTACACGTCAATGCAAGATATTTATTAATTCGTCGGTACCATAGTAACGTTTGTAAAAACAATGCGTTTTTTAGTACTGAAAACAGTTTTATTTCAGACTTTTGTATCACACTTTGTTGCAGACAAAAGAAAATAAAAAACATGGTTCTTTTTAATAGAAATAAAACATTAATCCTTTTATTTTTTTTCCTCGAAAACGGTTCATTTTATCGACAATGAACAAGAGTACCTTTTCTTTAGCTTAATATTCAAGGTATCCAAATTTGTTTTTTTTAACTCCTTACCATGCAGGGTGTTAAAAATGTAAGCATTAAAATGTACAACCTAGTCCGCCCCTGGTAAACTAAACAAGCAAATTTAAATTTAAGGGCAGTATTTTAAGAGGTCCTTACTACTGTTTATTATTTTAAATTTTCATTAAATTATAATAAGTAGTTTAAAAGTTATTCAAGAAAAATTGATTTCCAGTGGCGTCTTTAGGAGGCCGTATCTCCGTAGGGAGGGCCGCTAGGAAATAAATTATGGGAACTTGTCATCCTATTTTTTAATGTTCTATCTGAATCCGAGAGATTTCCCACATTTTCCCGGACACATTGTATTTGTAACAGATTACATGCACTGTCACCAACCAATAAAAGAAAATGCATGGCCGTGTCTAATGAGGAAAGTTTTTGAAGGCACGTTATATCTATTTACTTATGACTTATGATATCTGTCATTTCCAGTTATTACAATTAGGTACTATTAAAAAGATTGACAATTGGATGCTTTTCTAAATTTTCGCTGGTAATATAGCAAGAGCTTGATAAATTGTCAACTGTTTTTATTGCATCTAAATTTCGAGTGTGTTTTTGTGTTAAAGTGACGAGACGAATTGTGAAGTACACGAGAAAGTTAGTAGCAATAAAAATTGTAGCTAATTTATCAAGGTCGTGTTATATTTAATAAGATTATTTTGTACTTGAGATTTGTGTAAGTGCGCTGGTGTATGTCTAGCTGATCTCCTACAAGATACGATTGAATACACTTGGATACCAAATTTACCAATAAAGAATATTTTCTCTGTCTCATGCATAAACTCTATGACAGTGTTTTTCAACCCTTTTCATTACACGACCCCCCTAGTATCAAAAAATATTTCCCGACCCCCGACCCTTTTTTTTCATTTATGTTAAAAATATTTAATCCATACAAAAATTTTAGGCGTTTGCGTTATTAGGATTCGGATATAAATGTACAATTAAGTACGTAAAACATATAATTTTAAATCGAATACGTGGCCAATTGATAACTAACAAACAAATACAAACATATTGTTAAGGCCGAGACTCCCAGCGCCATCTGTTGGTAGCACTCGGAACTAGTACAGGTTCCGAGTGTTACCAACGGATGGCGCTGGTAGTCCCCCGCGTGCTCCACGGCCCGCGCTAAAGGTCCACAAGTTTCGAGACGTTTCGTTACGCTTCGAGATGATTCTCGCTAGAATGCGCTGGCCTATAAATTGGGGGGTCGACCGCGGCCATGGCAGTTGAGTGCAAGACCGCGAAGCAAGTGGTCGTGTCGTCTGCTGTTTAGTTGTTTGAAGAGCGCGAATCACTTGTTTTACGTATTTATTTGAGTTATTTGAGTTGTTTGTTATAACTTAAATTTCACCATTGACTCGTCAATAGTGACACATTCAGTCGGCAAAAATTCTTTTGAAAATTTTTTAAGTTATCGTCGAGAAATGGCTGCACTTTATATAGTTTGTCGTAGTTTTGGTCAGTTTTCTTCGGCATCTTCTGATTGTCATTTAAAAGCATGTTGCCATGCAGCCAGCTAAACCTATTTAGGGTCATTTTGCTACTAAAATGAGCATCGTGTAGATCAGAAAAAGAACTCCAATAATCCATATAGCTTGGAAGACACTTTATCCCCATTAGAATGTTAATTCCAATAAAGACACGCATTTCATCTTTCGTTGTTGGTGCATATCTTTTCCTAGATTTTTGTAGCTCTTGTTGCGCATATAAATTTGTTTGAAATGTCAAACAAATTATCTGTCATAAATAGTTTGAATATATCAATTGCTTTAGGACTGTCGAGAATTTTGATAAAATCGGGGAGACCACACGTTTCAGTAAACTGAACAGGATCTTCAATTACGTTCGCATGATTCCAAATGGGTGGTGTGTACACATTATCAGTTTGCATAGTTGTGGTGTTGTCTCTACGTATACCAGCAGCTATCTCTATAATCTCAATAAATTTCGGATTAAGCGATTCACTTCGTATATAACGTTCAAATTATTAATTTCATCTTCCAGCTCATTACGAGTAATACCCACCAACCGAAATAGTAAGGCTTCCATGACTAGCCTTTTTCTTATCACACCTGTTGAAGAAAGAAAAATAAATACTTGAAATATAAACAACTACTATCTGGTATATGTACTACATAAAGTACTCCCGGCAATTTGATAACAAGAGAAAAATGATTGTAAAATTTCAAACTACTTATGTATAAATCTACTTACCCAGTAGTTGGTGTCACACTTGCACAGAAACGGAGTACAATTTGTGGAAATTGGAATGAAAAACCATCCAATCATTTTGTCAACACAACCTAACAGCGTCTGTGACATTCGTGGCTGAATATTTGAGGTTAATTTTATTTTAGAACGCTGCACCATCCAGCATCGCTTTAATACACTTCAGGGAAGAGACCTGCAAAGTGGTACAGCTACAGCACCACTTTGCTTTAAGTTACGAATTTATTAGTTAAAGTACCACCATGACTCAAAGTCACTTTACTATGTAGTATAATGCGCGTCCCGAGTTAAGCTACGCACATCGTTACTAATTTTTGTATTTCGTCTTCAATCTTCCATAGTTAACACAATAAAGTAAAATACAATTGACAAATAATAAAGCTGATTTGATAAAACGGGAATGCTTTTAGCACATAGTGAAATACATTTGACAAATGTAATTATAATTGACAAATGGGTAAACACAATTGATACATAGTGAAAAGCAATAGGAAGACACTGTAATATATTTGAATTCGTGAAAAATGCGAAGTTGGTATTCATTTTATTAGTGCACTTTCGATTTATACTAATAACTTGAATAAATATTTGAAAAATATGAGGACGAGAAGTGTACAACTTGTTTAATTTTCGTCACAACAAAAGTTTGTCGAATAACTTCAAAGACAGTCTGTATAAATAGAGCGCTTTCCGTTCTCGTAATTGTATTTCCACTCAAGAAGGTCTACATCGCAGGAGCTTTTCGAATTTCGCAAAACATAAACACCGAAAGTTTGCCCTTGTTGTTTTTCCGTTATTAGCTTCTAGTGTATAATCAATATCTTCACCACTTTGTATTTGATTATTTTTGTTTCATTTATAAATAATAGATGTGTAATTTCATTACGTTATAAACTAGTATCAAAATAGCAACGTATTCTAATCTAAGAAATGATGCTTTCAAATTGACTTTGATAAGTACTAAAACGTAATTTGTCTGTAAAAGTTTAGCTATTCTGAAGATATTTCTCGTAGAGGGTAGAAAGTTTCGGGAGATAACAACTTTTTTTTAATTCTTTTATCAGCATTACTAATTCCATACCGTGAAATTAATACTAAAGATTATTCTTGTTCATTTGTAAATTTATTCGCATTCCAATTCTGATAATTTATTTGAAACGCAATGTAAATTACGGTCTCCTTTATCTTGATTATTCAATTAAATTTTGTTACACGAAGGGAATAAATTCTTAAAAAAGAGTACAAACGCTTTCAGTAGCATTCCTAATTTTATTTATATTATATTTAAAGCATGTTTTTTTGTGGACAACGCATTTGTAAATGGAGATTTCTTTCAGGTGACAAACCTATTGAGTTTTTACTTTTGATATATAACGAGTGTCCTTGAAATGAAAAGGCAACGTATGAAAAATGGACAGATGTAATTATATATAATATAAATCCAAAATATTTTCCTAAAATTCCCTCTCATAGGCGAGAAAGTAAATGACAAAGATATTTATAAAAATTCTGTCACGTCACTGTGTGAACGACTATATTATAAAAAGTATCAGATACGATAACGAAAAGAATAATTTTGATATTGTCGACCTCGCTTTAAGGTTCGTCTAGTTGTTGATCGCTACGTACGTTCGGTAAGATTTATATTTACTTCTTCGATTAAAGATAGATTGTTACCATATAGGACGTTAAATACCCGTAGAGCACACATCTTACACTTTTTTTAATATAACGTCTAACTACATTTTTAACAGCTGACTTTCGTAACAGATTATCGAACCCTTACCTCACAAAATTTGTACACAGTATTATCTTCTAGCGTTTTTAATACATAAACATCGCAGTGTGTAAATTAAATAGCGCCATACTGAATCCATATTGTTACTCTTTGTGTATAATAAGCATGTTTTAATTTAAATTTAAATTATATTTCTTCAAATAATTTGAATTTAAAATATAAATTCAAATTATTCTCTGTGTATATTACGTATTTGCAAATGGAAAGTCTTTCTTTTGTTATCGTACTATGACCGACCCTTCGACATCTACGTGGACGCCAACGGTCAACTCATATCTAACGTTCGTTTACAAATATTTTACATTTCGTTCTTAAACCTAAGTTATTAAATTTAATAACGTACACTTCTTCATAATTACTTCATGTCGTATATCATTTTAAAGCTTTCTTCGCAAATAATATTTTAATGATATTTATTTCATCGATATCACAACTCTTAGTTCCCGCTTTTAATTAGTTCTTAATTAAAAACATCGTCAGCTTCATCCCCTTCTCCGCTCTGAGCCGTAAACCAAGAACCCTTTTCCAACCACCAGTGTTCTCTTACACCAAACTCATCCCTTCTTCTATTCCAAACTCTTGTAAGATACACATCGCTCAAGCTCGGCACGTGCTGTTCCAACACCCAAGCGCTGTCCGGCCTTGCTCCCACATGTCCGATTGCGACATGCTCACAACACCAATCTGCATTGTAAAATAGATATTATTCTTTTATTTAATTCACATTTAAATTACTGCATAATTTAACTTTCTTTCCAGTGCGTAATTCATGTATGTTGATTTTTAATTACTTATCCACCGTTCCTTATATATATTACTTTTATTTAATTACTTTAAAATATATCAACCCTTCTTTCTTGTAATTATTAAATAAAAACTTTAAGGACAACGACGTTGTGTTTCCTTTTAATTAATAAGTTGTAGTATATTTATTTCAGCACACATTACACGCGTTCTAGACCTTTGATGCAACTTCATCCCACCAATTATTTATTTTAAATAATTTCCTTTATTGTTAGGACGCCGCTACAACCGAACCAGCATCCTTTTAACAATATTAATATTTATTACAGCTCGTAACAAAAAAAAAATACATTCGCGTAACATACATGAAATGATGTCAGTTCTAAAAGTCCACTAATTATTTTTAGTATGATTTTTAAAATGGGTTTGTAAATTAATGTAACACACATCCTAATTTTCAATAATTAACTTGAATGTATAAACAGATAATTTTGTACGAAGTTCTTGACCTTAGCATACAACAATGTTATAGTTTTCATAATATCGACAGCTGTTACGTATGTAAAAACACGCTGTAGTGTTTGCGTGTGTGTAACTTCGATAGATGTATTTATTATTTATAGACATTCTGAATTCATAGGCGGAACATGATGAAATTTTCAGGGGTTTTTTTAATTTTGGGGTTCGTGTCGTAATTGACAATATTTTGCATTTATATTCTATATACGAGGGTATATCAAAATATAAGTCCGATCAGGGTTTTTGAATTGCGCAAAATTTAATTAAAGCCAGTTTTCGTCGTCTTTTGTTGCTTGCACCTGGTGTAGGTTACAACATATATTTTCCCATTCACTAATTTTAGTATTTTTCAAAGCTATTGTGTATGTACTAAATAAAACATTAAGGACAACGTTGTTGTATTTTTTTAGTATACTTTTTTGAGCTTTCCACATGTTTAGCGCCTTTGATTCTCTTCATTCATTCAAGTAACTATTTTAATTATTGTTAGGTAGCGACAGCTAAGCCAGAGCAACATGTACACAAAATAAATAATATCTCTATTAGACACGTCTGTCGGAAACTTTAGTCAATTTAAAGTATTTATGTATAATTCTATAAATAGTGGTTTCCGAAACTCCTATTAAAGTTCCTAATTGCCACTTTTATAATTTTGCATGCCTATTCCGAAATCATACAATGATTGCACTACTAACATAGGTTTGCAACCAAAAAACTGCACATGATTTTTATACTGTTTCCTATATATAGATTTTTATTCACTAAACCAGAAAAATACTAGAAAAATTCCATCTGGTTAGGTTTTCCTGCAAAACTCATGTTTTTAGTTTCATTTACAGTGAAACGCGTTTAGCGAAAAGTGAGGAACGATGAACATGATCTTCTAATCTGAACTGCTGTAGAAGACCAGCATTGTCTTCCCAAAAAATAGCAGAATAGACTGAATAGATTGCTGCGATAAATAAAATCCACCAAACCAACTCCCTCTCTGCATAAAGTTAAGTCATAAAAGACAGCATGGAATAAAACTTAGCAACTTTCATTGACTAATGTTAACATTACGAACGCCAAACCAAATGCAGGAAGGGACCTTTCAATCCCAGCTCCGTACACGATAGGTCTACATCAAGACGAAATATGTGTCTGCATGTCTGGATACCTATTTTTACACAAATATGAACTTGCATTGCGTTCTCAACATCAGATTTTTAATAATATTTGTGATTATACAAGAGTGTTTATACAAGTGCTGAGGTTTTACCCACTGATGTATGTATCAAATTGTTTTCGGTATGTACACTGTCAGAGCTCTTCGAGACAGGGGAGATAGATTAATGCAGTTTCCATCTGTTACGGCTGTGATCGTACGATGAAACCACTTGTTAAATTTTATACTTGTCACAAGGACGGTACTGATTGGTTTGAAGTTTGTCATGCTGTCTTTTATGCCTTGATTGTATATAGTAAGGGTGTTGTCGTGGTCGATTTTGTCTATCCCAGCACCATGCACTGAGTAGTCTATAGCAAGAGAGAACACATGTCTGCATGTCTGAATAGCAATTTTCACACAAATATGAATTTGTATTGTGTTCTCCACGCCAGATTTTGAATAACATTTTGTTATTATAAAAAATTTTTTGTTGTAGATGCTTTACAAATTTTATCTACGACTAAACAATAAAGTAGGTAATATATTAGTGATTATTAGTTACTAATGGTATTCATAATTCCCGCAGGGAATATTAAAATGCGACCGTTCTTATTGGCGCAATGCAGGGAATAATGATAACGTTATGTTTCATTATTCCCTACGTTCCACCAATAAAACATAATCTTACCAGCGTTACCATAGTAACGATTTTACTAATTGTCAAAACGTATCGCCATATCGATATTATAGTATAATGTTTGTTTTTCTTTTAGTAATTTTCAGCTAGTTAGTGAGATATAGTAGTGTATACTAACTCGCAATAATGGCTATTATTCCCTTCAGCTGAGTTACCCTCTCGTCGCATCGCGGCTCGGTTTGTAAATTCAGCTCTCGGGAATAATAACCGTCATTGACTTGTATAAACTACTATTATTTCAGCACTCTCACTTTGTGTAAAATATGATAAATCTCAGACGAATATGTTATATTTTACTGCATAACAGTTAAAATGCAACTAAATAATTTTTACTTTATTTTATTTTCTTACATACCCTGCGTTATCAGTGCGGTACAGTTCTAAGAATGCTTTTATCGCTACTTTTCAGGCAATTGTGTTGAGAACATATCAGATTAGATGTTCACAAGATGCGCAAAAATAATAAAACCAACTAAATTACATTATTTCTAGTATGCATTTTACAAGATATTCGAAACACTCTGAAAAATCGTGGTCAGATGGATGTTGTCTACACCGATTTCACTTGTGCATTTCATACCACTGATCACAATATATTAACGAAGAAGCTTCATAAGTTTTTTATTTGTCTTATGATTTCTTATCTTTAAGAAAGACAAACGAAAGACTAATTATATATATTATAATGAATTTAAATCGTCCGAATTTATTATTATTACTTATGCTGGTGTTTCTCAAGGCTCTAACTTGTGGCCGCTTCTCTTCTTGTTATTCGTTAATCCATTAATGATCTTCTTGAGTCGTTGACGTGTCCTGGATTGGCTTACGCCGACGACTTGAAGATATATATGCGTATTTATTGAACAGATGACGCAGTTTCAGAATAACATTAATTTAGTATGGAATTGGTGTCTGCAAAACAATTTGAACAATTTGGTTTTCTCGAAGAAAAGGAACTTTTTGGTTTTAATTATAGCATTAACAACGACATTTTCCCTTCTAGTAGATTTAAGAGTGTTATTTGACAGTGGTCTAATCTTAGTTAACCATATTGCTGACATCTGTAGATCTGCTACCGCGATTCTTAGTTTTTTGATGAGTAGTTCCAAATATTTTTCGAACACGGAAACAATAAAATATCTCTATTGTTCGCTAGTTCGAAGTAAACTGGAATATGCTTTAGTAATTTGGCATCCTATATACACTTCTCATAATGTGCCAGTGGAAAGTGCAGCGGTACGTTTTGAAGTTCCTTAGATTTAAGGCTATTGTGGAGTATCAACCTAGATAGAAATACCGATGACACTAGTCTGAGTGATCATGCTTTAGCTTCTTTAAATACTAGACGAAAAATCGTCAGTGCTAACTTCTTGTACGGTGGACCGACTCCAACTGTCAATCTTTACTGGAGAGCATTTTCTTTGCAGTGCCTCAATTTGCACCTCGAAACACTGTGACTGTTTATCTGATATTTAGAAGTAATACTTTAGTTAAAAGTCCAGTTTTTCAGATCATAAAAAGCGCTAATAAACTCTTTGATGACATTTTATTTGATTCAAGGAATAATATGATATCATATTTTTCAATTTTCTACCAGTGGCGTACGAGCGAAATTTGGACTGAATATGTTTGAAAAAAATAATGGAACGCAACTGTTTCTTCTTTAAATAAAAAGTATTTTATGAATGGTGCTTCATTTTATAACATAAAGTGTCTCTTGATAACTTGAACTCTTTTTCAATAAAGAAATTAAGAACAATTATTGTCATATACTAAAAGCAGAATATTAATAGAAGTCTATATTTGTTGTTTTTTTAATTTTGACAGTTAAATTAATTTGCTTGTTAAAATATCTGTACAGTTATTTTGAGAAAAAAAAATGGTTGATTTTACTAATCTCGAGTTGGTTGACCGGTAGGGCACCGAAATTTAGACGATTGTATCAAGAGCGCTTTCTGGATAGAATTACACCAGATTTATGAACATTTTCAAACGTACATAGAAGGGTAATGGAAACAAGTACTTTTAGGCGAAACGATCAATTAAAAGGTGCCCATCGTATTACAAGAACACCAGAAATTTTAGAAGTCAGTTTAAATTCAATTGATGAAAATTCTGAACTTTCAGACACTATACCTTTTCAATTTCAATTTGGAATTAATCAAGTTCAAATTGAGAATAAACACTTTCAGAATGAGAACAAACGATTTCAAATTGAGAATAATCAATTTAAAATCGAGAATAAAAAAATTCAAATTGAGAATAGACACATTCAAAATGAGAAGAAACAATTACAAATGAAAACTGCTTTTATTATATTGTAACACATAAAGTAACACAATTAATAAATGGATTTTGTAAATTACATGATTAGATCGTTTAAATTTAATGCGTCCGGTAAAAATCGTTGAATATGCGCTACATATCTTGGATAGTTTGCCGAGTTTATTGCAATAATATTAGTATGTATTATTTTCTCTAATTGTTGTAGACGAAAGTCCGTCTGGTTTAAATTTACTCTGCCCTCACCAGCTAAAATACGTGACAAACGAAGATTTAAATCCAGCTTAACAACAGCTTTTAAGCTGGACCAAGTCATTTCAATTGGATTTAACATTGGGCTGTAAAGACTAAGTCTTAGCAATTTATGGTTGCTTAATTCATTTTCAGTAAATACAGTTTCTATACCGGCATCGAACGGAGCATTGTCAATTACCAATACCACATGAGTTTGAAAAATTTATCAATTCTCAATTTGAAGTTGATTATTCTCAATTTGAAGTTGATTCATCTCAATTTGAAGTTGGTTATTCTCAATTTGAAGTTTATTATTCTCAAGTTGAAGTTGATTATTCTCAATTTGAAGTTGAAAAGGTATAGAAAAATTGGAAATAACTTGAATATCTCGCACATTCTAGTTTGGAGAATTCTTCACGATTTTCTGTTATATTTACCAGTACTATATTCAACGGATCCAACGGGACCTTGCGTCTTCGAGATTTTCGTTTGCGTATCATCTTCTGTCAATGGTTTTTGGAGAATATTGCGCAAAATCCCAAAATAATGTTCACATATGAAGCTAACTTCTTAAGAAACGCTATCAGAAATTTCCATAATAATCATGTTTAGGCCGAAGAAAACCCGCATGCAGTTATTGAATCTAACCATGAAGAATAATTTGCGGTAAATGTCTGGGCTGGAATTGTTGAAAATTACTTAATTGGGTCTTTTTTCTGCCACAAAAGCTAAATAATCATAACTATCGTCGATTTTTAGAGGATGATTTGCCAATATTGCTTGAAGAACTGCCAATTTTAGTTATAAATAGTATAGTAGTAGTGGTTCATGTATGACCGTGCACCAGCTCATTTCAGTTTAGAAGCAAGAGAATATTTAAATCGAATATTTCACAACCAAAGTAGTAGGTCGTGGTGGATCTCAACCATGGTCTCCGAAGTCCCCTGATTTAAATAGTTTGGACTTTTTCTTATGGGGGCATCTAAAAACTCTGGTTTACAGCACTTTAGTTAACACTGTACAAGAACTAAAGAATCGCATAAGAGCTTCCTGTGATCTAATAAAGAATTCTGAATGCATTCTTCAAAGAGTGCGCACGCATGTTAGAAGAAGAGCTGAAGCATGTATCCTGGGAGGTGGGGGGCAATTTCAACAATTCATCCATTTTTTCTTTTTCGTTTTACAAAATTGTTATTAATTTGTAATTTGTAATGATTTTTATGGTTTGACTTGTTTTCGTGCCATGCACGCGAAAACCTTGCGTTATACAAAAACAAGTCAAGGAATCAAATTTACTCCAAAATAAATGGACATTTCTAAAATAATTTTTATTTTAAGAAAAAGCAGTGGCGTACCTGTACGATTTTTTTCTTAGAAGCTCAACACTCTGTATCTCGGAAAGGGAGTATTTTCAGATTCCTATTTATATTAATTTTTGCTCCTAAAATAACCTTAATAATCGCCTCTTCCAAAATTGACAGCCTGTAACAGCCTGTATAATTATGTTAACTTTCTTGTTTTGTTAATTTCTTTATAATTTTTATTGATTTGTTATTCGTGCAAGATGTACTTTTTTGTGCCTATATTTGGTTGTACTGTTGGGCACTTAATAAACCATTGTTATAATAATTATTATTATTGTTTTAAATCTTCCTAAAAGAAACAAATAAAAAGTTTATTTTTAGTTAGAAAGTCATAAAATTATATCTTCAGAAATTATGTTATATTAGCAGTGACAAAAATACCATTGTCATTGTACTTCATGGCTTTCTAGATTATAAAATAATTTAGATCATATTGTATATTATAATGGTGCACACGTGTCTTTTTTATTTGTAAACAATTTCTTTTAAATTTTTAACTTGATTTAGAACTACATTTTGAATCTTCATTAACACGACTCTACAAAAAATTTTCGTTCTTTGTCCTAAAGTTTATTTCATGATTTTTCGGTTAATTATGCACAAAAACGAAAAGAAAATAGTTTTTTTTTGGTATAAAGTTTGCATTTGTGATAGTTATAGTAATAATACTCATTTTTGATTTTTTTTATAAATTTTAATTAATTTTAATACATTCAAAAATACCGCGCGATCAGAGTGGGGTTTTTACATTCACATAGTGCCGCTAGATGGCACTCGAGCGATAAACAACGATCAGGTGTTTTGTACAAGTCTAGAAAAACTTAAAATGTCGTCGCGAAAGTGTAAATATGATGCTGATGCATTTTGTTTTATATGTGGTCAATTTATTAAAGTTCGAGACGTAAAGTACGAACCAAAGACATCTGACGTTCTCTGTGAAGCCTACGAAGCATATTTTGACTGTCCTGTTCGGCATCAAGACAAGCCATGGGCTCCACATGTTGCTTGTAGTTATTGTAAAAGATGTTTGGAAGGTAAGCAATTTTTAATTAAGCGGTGAATCAAATATAATAGACATATAAATTTTTATTTCTACATTTTAGGTTGGTATCGAGGTGAGAAGAGGTCCATTAAATTTGCAATACCAAGGATCTGGCGACAACCAAAAGACCACGTCAATGACTGCTACTTTTGCATTGTGAATCCGAGTAAAAGACATAGAGGTAAAAATGCAAAACCTATCGAATATCCTGACCTTGAATCTTCTTTTGCTCCAATTGCACACGACCTGACACGACCAGTACCTGAGCCACGGAAAAAATTATCACAGGAAAGTAGCTCATCTTTTAGTTCTAATAAAAGTAATTCCGATAAGGAGTTTTCACTTACACCAGAACAACCAAAACACCATCTTATTACTACAGAAGATTTTAACGACTTGATAAGAGATTTAAATTTGCCAAAAAATAAAGCAGAGCTTTTAGGCTCTCGCTTAAAACAGTGGAATTTGCTTGATGATGTTAATATCACGGATCAGCGGACTAGGCATGAAACATTCTCAACGTTTTTCACAAAAGAAGATGGACTTTGTTTTTGCAATGACATAAAAGGTATGTTCGAAGAAATTGGCATACCCTGTGTTCCTAGCGAATGGCGTTTATTCATTGACAAAAAGCTTAAAAGCTGTTTTATTACACAACGGAAATAAATTCCCATCTCATCCAATCGCTCACTCAGTACATCTTAAAGAAAATTATGACAGTGTTAAAATCTTGCTTGAATCTGTAAAGTATCGCGAGTATAACTGACAGCTGATTGGAGATTTTAAAATGGTGAGATTTTTAATGGGACTACAGAGTGGATATACAAAGTATCCGTGTTATCTGTGTTTATGGGATAGCAGAGCGGATGCTAAGCACTATATTCAACGGTCATGGCCTGTAAGAACAGAACTTTGTGTCGGAAAAACAAAACATAACATTTGAGCCGATTGTTGAAGCGGAAAAAGTGTTAATGCCACCTCTGCACATTAAGTTAGGGTTGATGAAACAATTTGTTAAAAAACTGGATGAAACTTCAGAAGCTTTTGGATACTTGAAAAATTTTTTTCCGAAATTATCAGAAGCAAGTTAAAGCTGGGGTTTTTGTTGGTCCGCAAATTAGATTTTCGCGGATAAAAAATTTCCAACTTTGCTGAATTGTACTCAAAAAGCGAGTTGGAACAGTTTTAAAGCAGTAGTTTCTGGATTTTTAGGAAATAACAAAGCTCAAAACTACGAAAAGTGAGTTGCGGATATGCTAAAAAAATTTAAGGCCATGGGCTGCAAGATGTAATTAAAAGTACATATGCGGCATGCTCATTTAGATAAATTTAAAAACAACATGGGAGCGTATTCAGAAGAGCAAGGAGAACGCTTTCATCAGGCCACATAAGCTTCGAACAACGTTATCAAGGCCAATACAATGAAAACATGATGGGAGACTATATGGGGTTTATTGAGAGAAAGTACTCGTACTTATGAACATAAAAGAAAAAGTAAAAGCGTGCACTTTTAAATTATTTTCCACTTTTTTGCAAGTTATTTTGATAGTAAAACTTAATAAAAATAATAGACATATTTATTTGAATGGTTTCATCTTCAATTAAAAATTAAAACCACAGATTTTGAAAAATATCGTTCAATCGATCTCCTAAATACAAAAGCAAACTTTTTCATGTCATGTATTTTTTTTCATCTAATTACGGCCTAAAATATCGAAATTTTATGCTTTAAAGTCAAAGTCAAATTTTGTGTTGACCCGTGTAATCTATTTCGCAAATTTAAAATTAATTTAAAATTAGGATAAAAATGCACTGTCTGTCGTTTTGAAATTAATCGGATACATAAAATTTAAATTTTATGAAACGCAATTTATTATAGAAAGGACTAGAAATAAATCACCAATTTCGCTGATTTTAAACTTTGACATTATACGAAGAAAGCATTTCTTCCTGGGGCTGGTGGGGATAATTTCTTCCGTAATTCATCGGAAATGAGAGAAAGTGGAATATATGAGACGTAGATCATATAAAATGACGCGTATTTCGAAATTCATTATTAGTTTTAGTTTTTTATTCATTATAAATGTACGCGATGAAAATATTTGTGGTAAATAATTGAGAAATTATTTTTATACAAAAAAAAATTATTTGTTTTTGCAGGTATTTCTATTAGGTATTAAACTGATAGAATGTGTTCAATTAAATGGATTAATATCTCCGCCTGATAGTGATGCTTCTTACGCCACAGGATATGGAGCTGGTGTCGGGAGTAGTGATATAGTATCCGCGATTCAATTAGCGGAACAGGGTAGCAGTAACGTCGGTAATGGTTTTGGAAGTGCTGGAATTAGTGAAGCAATAGGAGGTGGTTCTGTAGGAAATATTAATGTTGTTTCGCCAGCTGTAAGTCACAGCACATCATTTGTAAACAGATTAACAGAAAGAGTACCAATACCTGTACCGCAACCATACCCTGTTACGATTAGTAGACCAGCACCTGTCTCAGTACCAATACCAAGTCCAGTAAGTGTTCCACGCCCGGTACCTATTTCAATACCACAACCAGTTCCCATACCAATTTCTAGACCAATCCCTATACCTATCACACGTCCTATTCCAATACCAGTTCAAAGGGCGATTTATGTTAATGTACCCCAACCGGTGCAAGTACCACTTCCACAACAATACCCCATAGTAATTCCACAACCAGTTCCTTTTAGAATATCAACTCCAATTGGTATACCGATCCCTATATCAACAGGAATTATAGGAAGTGGTGGGATAATTCCAGGAGATATCTCGGGAATTAGAGGCATATTTGGAGGCGGAATTGGGGCTATTGAAGGAATTGGTCAATATGCTAACGTACCATTTGGAGGTGGTAATTTTGGAGGACCCTTTATTGGTGCTATAAACGGAGGTGGGTTAGAAGAAAGTGCAATAACTTCCGGTATCATTGGAAGTGGGGGCTTCAGTGGAAGCGGTAGCTTTAGTAATCCAGTAGATGAAAATTACGGAGGAAATAGTATACTAAAAGCAAATGGTGGAATAACTCAAAATTATGATAGCAATGGTGGATACAAATACTGAATATTTTTTACTTGTTTTATTTGAGGGCCCCACTTGGAAATATGTTGTTATTTTAGTATTTATATCTGTAAGAACTATCTAGTCTGTGAAGATGTTAATAGAATATACATAAATAAAAAACGATTTATTACTTATATTTAAAGAGTGCGTTTATTTTATTTTCGCCAATATTTATCTTTGATAATTCAATTACTTTAAATGATTGCAGAAATCTAATATAAGTTCTAAAACATTGGTAACTCTAAGTTATGCATATATCAGCAAGAAAAAATAATAAAAAACTGTATTTTGGATTCATTACCATTCAAAAAGAATTCTAATAATTTTTTGGAACCACTGATTAGAAAAGTTGAAAGTATCAATATTTTCCTCCAAGTAAGAGGGCGTATTTAAAAGTACATGTGTATAATTTATTCGAGTTACAGAGATTATTTATTATCGAAAAGAGTAAAATTAAGACAAATAAAAATCAGACTTTCACCAAAAAATAATGTATGAAATGGTTAATGTTTGGGGTGAGATACAAAACTTTATATTAAAGTTAAATTTTGGTCTAAACTTATTCGACAATGGTAAACAGGGGTGAAAGCTCGGGGTGATGCTGAAAGACAAAAATTTGGTACTACAGGAGCGCCGTTTAAAGTTCTTTGTGATTTACAATGAAGTCTGTATATCCGAAGGTATGTTCTGAAAATTTTGCATGACAATTCGTGTATAAATAATATGTCTACATACGAGCGTTTTCATTTATATTTTGTATGTAGAGCTGCAATAAAGCAGTAGATAACTTTTAAAGACTTTATTGTTTTTCGATGTATTCTGCACGAAGATTTATGCACTTTTGCATGCGCTCGAACCAACTCTGGAAGCAGTTATTACACTCGTTTGTTGGTACAGTCAAAATAGCGTTTTTGAAGCCATCGACTGCTCCTTCTGACGACTGGAACGTTTGACCACGCAGTTCGTCCTTGATTTTCGGAAACGTAAAGAAATCGTTGGGATTTAAGTCGAGACTGTACGGAGAATGGTCTAACAATTCGACGTTTTGTTACGTTAAAAATTAAATTGTCTTGCGCGTTTTGTGCGACAGATATCGCACCGCCTAGTAAGATAAGAGTTTGTAAAATTAAGATAGTATTCCATAAATTAGAATGTAATGTATGAATAATATTATCCAAGCCAATGATTATTAACACTTAACAATGAAAGTAATAACTAAAGCTGGGATTATATGAAAATGCATATTTTTTATTTATATATTTACCAAAATTCTTGCAGATCTATACGGCTCACGTAAATAGAAAGCATTTGCGACTACTTTTTAATAATAATAATAATATATTTTAATACCCAACAGGCTGGGCCCAATTACAAGGTACATTATAATTCTAATTACATGACATTGAAGTGCAATCAAATGAACTATAGACTTAAATAGTGCTGCCCATCCGCGAGCCATCCTCAAGTAAACAGATCATCCTGCATTCTGTTGGCCACGTTGGAGAGAATATAGGTAGGAGTCCGTTTCAAGACGTTTGTCTTCACGAAGGGAACCATAAATGTAACTTTATTACGAGGAACCAAAAACGACATTCGCTCTAATATGAACAGGCAGTCAATAATGTTTTCCATCAGTTTAATTAGGCATTTCCTACAAATATTCTCTTTTCTTACGCTTAGTGATGACATGCCATGACGTAAAAGCAAATCGTCCTGGGATGCACCACGTTCCGGGTAGATACCATCAGTCTTGAATGTGAGGTACTTCAAAAACTTACGGTGAATACGGTCCAAAGGAATGGAATCGCAAGCATAAATGGGATACCAAACTAATGAGGCGTATTCCATTTTGCTTAAAACATAAGCATGGTATAGTGATTTAAGGTAAATGATGTCTTTAAAGTATTTTGATATGCGCACAATATATACCAGACTTTTGTAGACATCGAAACACATATGGATTATATGGGATCTGAACGTAAGATTAGAGTCAAATAAGACTCCGAGATCCTTTATTTCAGTTTTACTGGTTAAGATACTGTTTTTAATAAAATACGAAGACTCGTGAGGAGTAGTAGAACGAATATAAATGACCACCCAGCATTTGTCAATATTTAATTTAAGTTTGAAACGGTTACACCATGCAACTAGTACGCCCGCATTTTGCTGTAGTTTAACGATATCGGCAGTTGTGGAAATCTCAGAATATATTTTTATAGCTTCTGCATAGGCGAGAATGGCATCTGCATAGGCGAGAATGGGACACTTCACTTGGAAAAGGAGATCATTCATAAACAAAACAAATGGCAAAGGACCCAAATTTGATCCCTGAGGAACGCCAGAAGGACGAACAAAATTACTGGAGCAGAACCCATTATAGGTCACGTAGCATTTTCTTGAAATAGATAGGACCGAAGAAGACTGATAGAAGTTGGAACGAGACCAAAAAAAGATCCCAACTTATGAAATAAAATCTCATGATCAATTAAATCGAAAGCCTCGGATAGGTCAATATAAATTACATCAACCTGACCTCTACCTTCCAAAACCTCACCGATATGCTGAACAATCGACGCCAAATTGGTGACAGTAGATCTACCCATGACAAAACCATGCTGGTTTAATACCTTCTCATACAGTTTGGCGAAGTTAGAAATAATAGAGATGGGCCTGTAATTATTAATCAACGCACGATCTCCTTTCTTATGCACAGGGATAATTCTTGTGTTCTTCCACCGATCAGAAAAGATATTAGTTGTTATAAATAGATTAATAAGTAATTTCAGAGGATATGCCAGGACAAATATATATACAGTCGCGTATTAAAAAACTCGGTAAGGAATCATCTCCAGTTGTGTATTTGTTAGGAAAACTGGTCATTAAATCAATTAACTCATTCTCGGAGGTCAAGGAAAAGGAAAAGGGTCTAGAACAGTAGCCCGATCCATCACAAGTGAATCCCGACAAGGAGGTTGGTACCGTAAAAAACGTATACGCGAAGGCATCTACAATAGTACTGGGATCCGAAAAAGCATTACCATTACTGTCATGAAGTGAATTAGATATCCTACTGCAGTGCTGTGTATTACAAAGAAAACTCCAGAAATTAGTAGGGATTGTTTTGATTGAATGCTCCATTGCAGAAAGTCTTTTGTTTTGCATATCGTATATATAAATACTGCTTTGGGCATATTTCATATAAAATTGCATATTTGTTTATATTTTATAATTTATTTCTAAAGTTCACCTTAATACGTACAGCGGGAATTCCCAGATTTGTGTTTATCAAGTCGGGGAAGTTCTCGTGAATCTACGAGCAATGAGGTTGATCTATAGGTCATTCATATCGCCAGTTGTGTTTAGCTAGTTCTCGAAAGTATATGTACACATAATTTTACCATTGATAAGTCGAAATCATATTCACATGTGTCGAACAGAAGAATTGGAGAAAACAAATAATTTAACTATAACAAGATTTATAAATGATAGCTTAACGAGGTTTTATTTGCTGAATGGCGTTCCATGTGACAACGTATTGCTAATGTTATCACAGAATTTCAAGATTTTTACCCGAATCTGATGCACATAACGTGCTTGGCCCAGAAGAAATACCTTATACACTTCCAGATATTAATTCATTGACAAATTTGACAAAAAAATATTTATTAAAGCATCGTTGAGGGTTCAAGCCTACAGAGATAAGCTGGTCTGGCACTACCACCACAACCCATAATAATAAGATGTGGCACGCGGCTTGATGCCGCTCTATTTTATGGATATACCTTTGAACAAATAAGAGAATTCATTCTCTCTTTTTCAAACGACTCGGTAGCAATTGCAGATTGTAAAGATATACTAAATAAATTGCAAATGCGCCAAGCTTTAGCTTCTATCAAAGCAAACTATGGTGTTATTAGCGAAACACTACGAAAACTTTTTCAAGGTGTTAAACTCAGTGAATCGATAGAATTGATTAAAAGTTTCAAGAATAAAATTTATAATGTGAAAATTACCATAGGAGAGAGGTTTAAAATTATATTAACACAAGTTCTAGAAAAAAACGAGTTCATTAATTAGCTTGGTAGAATATCCAGTGTTTGCAAGAAAACTACGATGAAACTATTGAGATGAGTCCATCAATTATCTGAAAATATAAGTATTTCGCCAATAACATCATTTGAGCGAAGCGTTTCAGCATGCAAGCTATTATCGACGATTGATCGATCGCAGAAGATCATTTTTAGTTGAGAATTTAGAAAAGCATTTAATTGTAAACGTTTGCAATATTATGCTTTAGGCAAATATAAATACAAAGAGTCACATTCTTTAGCTTACTTATTATTTTTATTATTATACATGTATTTTGTAAAATTTTGAATAAAATATTGATATAGTACATATTTGTGGCATCTCTAAATTTATATTGACATTATTTAACATTTAGACAATAATTTAGTCAAGTTCACAACTATTACTATTTTAAATGAAACCTTTATACACCATTAAATAAAATAGTTTTTAAAAAGCGGTGACCAGAGATGCAAAACATAATTTGTTACTTCTTTTTAATAATATAGTTAATTTTTAATTAATGTGTGTTTTATTAATTGAACCCGAATTGTAGATTTATCTCAATATTAATTTGTATCGACTAAAGGAAAATAAAATCCCAGTCAAATTTTAATTACTTTCGTAGTTTAATTGTAAAGTAATTGAAGTCGAAAAATAAAATTGTAATCCGACTAAAACTCTCTTAATGTAGTTTTGTAAAAATAAAACAAATTATCACTAATTCATTGTACAATAATGCTACACTGTATTACATTATTTGACGGACTTCACTAGAATTAAATTCATGTATTATTCAGTAACTTTTAAATACCAAAAGATCAAACTAAATCTAGTTACGTAGTACATACTACATTTTAGTAAATAATGAGTTATAATAAAGGTCCAGTGTCTTTCATTTTACTTCGCAAACTGGTAATAAAGTGAGTTTTTAAAATATAATGCACCCATAAGATGTAACTCGGAAGATTAGATTCGGAATGATTCACATTGTTTAATAAAAAAAAGTGAAATTTACTGTCAAATCGGTGTTTTAAAAGAATAAAAATTCTATTAGTCAAAAATGGCCATCGTTAAGAATTTCTAATATGTCACTTTCACCAATAAAGCAATGACCGAGCCTTTTTAATATAATATAAAGACGATAGAAGATTCAGATCTAGTGCACATATATATGCAAATACAGTACGCCACAGTTTTGTTTGTCAACAAGGCATCCACGTAGAGAACACATCGTTCAATGCTTCAATATAAAACGAGAAGGAATGCATCTAAAAAACTCTCACTCGTAATTTGTGCGTTATTTGAAAATTAATCTGAAGCGTGGGTGGGTTGGTTGATTTCTATAGCAAATCTGCTTTACTCTTTCTCAATAAGTTAAGGTGTAATTAAGTGGGTGGTAAATGTTGTAGAGCTTCATGTTAAAATAAAAACATTGCAAGTATTTCATATACGCTCGTCTTAATAACTTTTGTAATATGCTCAGGGTGTTATTAACGGTGCAAGTATCTTTCCAGTAGCATATAGGTACTGGTGATTCTTCTGAAATGTAACACGTGTCTGCATGTCACGAAAGATACTTTCACACAAATATGAAGTTGTTCTCCACACCGGATTTTTAACAATATTTTTATATGTAGTAGATTTTACCTACCCAAATATGTTTCAAATTACTTTGTTATGTCATATACAGGGTTAGGCAAATGTATGGATTCATTCGAATATCTTCGATATGGCTACTTAGATTCTAATAAGACTTTCCACATATAATTAAATGTAAATCAGGGATTCGATTGGTGTATTTATATCCGAATCAGACTTCCCGTTTAGACGGAAACAATGTTTTTTATTTTACATGGTACACCCTGTATATTTTTACGAATTTCAATAGAGCCCTGCTCTGGGAGTTCAGCAATAATAAGGTTTGGCACCCTTTTGTTCAACAACGACAGATATTTTTAATTAAATCCAATAATGCAAATTTTATTGAGAACGCGAAAAAAGAACACTAAAAATATTAAAAAAAATCTATATCAGCTAAGAAAGTTTACGAAATGATGACCGTTTACTTCTTGACAATTTCCATGTCTGTAAAGTAATTGAATGATATTTGCCAAAGCTTCCTGATGAATTAATTGCGCTTCCTCAATTATTCTCTGCCGTAACTCGTTCATATTATGCGGTCGACTAGTATAAACCACAGATTTTAAATGACCCCAAAAGAAAAAATCTAGGGGATTTAAATCTGAAAACCATCCTAGAGGATTCAATGAATTCTCTACGACCAATCCAACGATTTGGGAATGTTTCGTTTAAAAAACTTCTAACATTAAGGGCATAGTGAGGTGGTGCTCCATCTTGTTGGAATCAAACACTTACAGGTAATTCCCCATCTTCCTCGATATTAGGAAACAAAATATGTTTAGCAGCTGGAACAAGCAGTAAGCGCGACCTTTCTCACATTCTTCTACATGATGGAAAAAAGTGACGAGCACACCTGTATAATGAACGTGTCAAGATAAATGCGTAGATTTAGCGGAGCATTAAGGTATCCTCTAGACGAGTTTGCGCAGCGAGTTTTGACTTTTTCTATCGCTGCATTTTTTACTGAGTGCCTCCAACAGCTGCAATATGTTGTCTCCATGGAGTTATTGTTAGAGTGGTGGAAGCGGGTAGTTGTAGTCGTACTTTGTGCGTGATGGAAGGTCGTTCGCGTTATCTGAATGAGTTTGAGCGAGGAATGGTTGTGGGGATGCACATGACAGGAGCGCCCTCTCGAGCGGTCATTATCGGCAGTGTAGCGGGCATGGTGAGAATGGATGGAGCAAGGACGTACGTGCCTTCAGCCGCGAGCGGGACGGCCCCGCGCGAGCAAAGCACGCGAGGTTCGAGCCTTTGTTCACAGCGCTTTAGCGTCGCGTACGTCTTCCTCAAGGCAACCTGGAGCCGTTTGACCAGCAGGAAGGGAAGGCGTACTCACTACGCGAACTGTATGGGGGCATTTGCTAAAAAGTGGTCTGCGAGCGCGCTGTGCGTTGCAGTGGGTTGTCGAGTGGAGGCACATTTTGTTTTGCGACGAATCAAGGTTCGAATTGAGACGTGGTGAACGTCACCTCGAGGAGTGCATCCAACCACGCCCTATCCACCGCCAGCAGTGCATTATGGTATGGGGTGCTATTATATAGTCCGCCTAGAAAGTATCCGGAAAACAAGAAGCACAGTTCTAATGTTACGGTGTATATTTTTATTACTTGAATAATAAAATCACAACAAATAATTCATTTACTAATACAACCTCCATTTAACTCTAAACACTTAACTAAACGTTGAGGTACTGCTGAAACTAAGTCACTGCTATAATTTTCGGTGATGGTGGTCGAGGCTTGTAAAATTGACTGAATCAAATCTTCTTTATTTCGTGGCGCTGTTCATTCTACTTCAATTTTAATTAATCCCCATATGTTTTCTACGGGACTAAGATCTGGAGAAGCTGCTGGCCATGGAATTGTTGACAAGTTTTGTTCTTGCATCCAAGCTGTAGTGTAGGCAGAAGTATGGCATCTTGCATTATCCTGTTGAAAACGCCACCCTTCTGGATATAAAGCATGAGCGGTTTCAAGAAGAAAACCATTAAGAATTTCACAATACTTTGCACTATTAACGGTGCCATAAATTATACAGATTAAACCATTATTTTAGTAGGAAATTTGGAAATTTGCAGGTAATTTTTTCTCTTGATAGGATTTTTAGATTTTGCACCAAGCTGAAAACAACTTTCGTCAGATATAAAAACATCATTAAAATTATCGTCTTGAAAATGTTGGCAAAAATCTATTCTTCGTTGCCTTTGTAGAGGTGCCATTGCAGGGATTTTTTTATTTTTCTTGTTAAGTAACCTTGTCTTTTCAGTGAAATACGGACGGTTTCTGGACAAACTCTTATTTGACGTTGATTTCCAAATCTGTTAGCCAATTTTCGAAACTCTAGGCGTCGATTTTGTCTTCCTAAGGTTACTAAAGCGTTCAGATTGTTTCCAATAATATTACGCGGTCTTCCGGAAACTGATCCATGGCTCATACCTCTCCCATTTCTTATCCTCTTTATTGTCTCATATACTGCACTTTTTCCGAGTTCAGTCAATTGCACTAATTTTTTAACGTTTTGAACACCTCTTCTGTACAAATGTTCCACCAACTTTCTTTTTAAATCAGAATAATTGAAACATACATGAGTAGGTAAACCCCACCAGTTTTGTATAATACAAAGGTATTTTTAATAATATAAAATATTATTAAAAATCTGGTGTGAAGAACACAAATACAGGTTCACTATTAATATTTTTGTGAACGTGTCCGAACATATCTCTCCCCAGAGACGTAGATACGTATTCGGACACATACACAAAAATATTAATAGTGAACCTGTATTTGTGTTCTTCACACCAGATTTTTAATAATATTTTATATTATTAAAAATAGCTTTGTATTATACAAAACTGGTGGGGTTTACCTACTCATGTATGTTTCAATTATTCTGATACATTACATATGCGGTTAGTCCGTAGTATGAGTGAAGACACAAACAAAATGCAGTTTCTAGAGGGATGTCTGTGCCACCTTTGGAAGGGCGTCGTTACTTCACATTGGTTATGTGGACGGGGCGAGGTACTTCGGCTGTCTGACAACAGGCAGCGCTGAATTTACTTCTACGCTCGGTCTGGATAATTTCTATGATGTGGCGATGTGGTTCTTTTTTGTGAATGTGTCTGAAGATATTCTTTCTCCAGCAGGGGCGTACCGATGAGCCTGTAGAAAGGTGAAATACGTATCTACGTCTCTGGGGTGAGATATGTTCGGACACGTTTACAAAAATATTAATAGTGAACCTGTATTTGCGTTCTTCACACCAGATTTTTAATAATATTTTATATATACTTTCTTTTTTCTACTTGCGACATTATTTCACAAATATTAAGCCAGTTAACAATCAACAATATTTGACAGCTGATGTTGTTATTTGATTTTGGCCATGGCCTACTGTCGCTACAACATACTTAATGCATTACTTTTGTATTAGGATGTAACAAAAAAGAAATATATTAAAATTAAGAAAAATAATAAATTCCGGATACTTTCTAGACGGACTATATATGGTGGACGTACACGTCTGCTGCGTATACAGCATACGATGACGGCTCGCCGCTACGTAGATGAGGTGCTACGGCCCGTTGTGCTTCCCTACGTTCGACGGCGCCCACGTCTTCTATACATGCACGACAACGCCCGACCGCACACTGTTCGTGTTGCCCAGACCTTTGTGGAAGAGAACCATATACGGATGCTTCCATGGCCGGCGGCACGTTCTCCGGATCTCAATCCGATTGAAAATGTCTGGGATATGATTGGTCGGAGACTTCAACGTTATACGTTTCCCACGGATAACGTTGAGGAGCTATGGAGGCGAGTTGAAGCAGCATGGTTGGACATATCTCCCGCTACCATACAACGACATAAAATGAAAGCAAAAACATCAATGTCGCATTGTAATAATATTCAATAGGCGACCAGTGGAATAACCAACCTAATTCGCGCGATCGCTCACTTGTTCCTTATCTGGTCCACACGAACCTGCTCTCAGAGCTCTTTCAAACACCGGCGCGCACCCCGCTACCCCCGCGGCTGTTTAAAACCAATGCGTGATTTTAACAGGCCTGTTCGCTGCATTTAGTCCAGCGCGGAGGGCGATATGATTCGGTATATTTAATACTAGCTAATCCCGACCACGATTCGCTGTGACTCAATCTGAAATGAAATGAATGAGAAAGGAGATAAATGTATTATAGTAAATATAAATTCACTTGGAAAACAAATCATCCAATTGCGTTGCTGTGGCTATGTGAAGTTAAAGGAAAAAAAATGTTTTTGACAAAAAAATTATTTTTTTAATTATAAAGTTGATGAATTGATTACATTTTTTGTTTAGTCCACTTAGTTATTTAACATAACTTATAAACAATGTAACCCGCTATTTTAATAATGTTCCTGTCACTTGGCTTTTGACACATTGTTGATATTACATCAAAAACGTCACCTTTCAAATATCTCAGTGTTATTTAAATTCTTTTAATAAAATTTGTATCGTATATGTTCTCTTTTCTTCGATCCTACCTTGAATAAATACAATAGTGAGTGTATTCTCTTAAATATTTAATCTTCCTTTCTTGTGATCCTTAATTTTTGGATTTTATATCACTTTATGTTTAACTTCTTTCTATAACATCTTCTCTGTGCCTGTTCCCTATTACTTTTCATTCTCATTGAACTTGTTATTAAATTTCTTCTGCCAATACTATTCTTATTCCAGTTATAATTTTTCGATTGTCAATTTATTACAAACAAAATGAATATGGCCATCGCTAACTACTACATTATATTATAACATTATTTTCTTTAGATTGACATTTTTAAATTCGTTACATCTTTTGAATGGAATGTCCGATTTTAATAATTTAAAAAGTATTTTACTGGTATTGAAATGGTCTTTAATAGAATATCATTTAATAGGATAAGGAATAATACAGAGGTATGGATAATATGGTTTGATTATTGTCGGCACTTTCATTAACTTTGAAAATGTAAAAAAGTAGTTATAGTGGCATAACTACAGTAGTTGGACATATGGTTTCGCGGAGTTTTTTGTAGATATTAATATGTTCTATAATACTGCTTAGTGACTCTTATTTTTTTGGGTGACAATTGACAATCGTTCCAGAAATCCATTACTTCACTGCGGAAGGCGAAGAAAGCACGATAAGATCGATGGGAGACAACCTCTTACTGCCCGTGCAAGGTAAATTTTGTTGTAAAACTTGCAGAACACCTTAAATTTTTTAGCTCGCGGGGTATAGTCCCGCTATTAATGCATCCCTTCCCAGCAGGGCTGCACCGCTCTCCAGGTGAGGGTAAGTTATGCTACGTTAGTACTACTTCCATACCAAATTTTATTGCGTCAAACATTTCCGAATATTACCGACTACTATAGGTGATTATAGGACCCCGTTCATACAGTATCTGAATACTCATTACATGCAATTGTTACGGATTAATTACAGAAAAATGAAGAAACTCGCCGATTTTTGGCGGGTGTTTTCACCTCTTAAAACCGTCTGATAGTAGATATGGAAAATAGTTTTTCCACATAATCTTACAAACATACAAAGTTTTACTCAATTCTTAGTTTCTGAGTTAGAAAGGTTTTGTTTGTTATTTTGTAAATATTTCGTATACAGTCAGTGTATACTAACTAGATCCTTTCTTTAAAGTACAATAGGCAAAGCTACAAAAATTTAAAAAATTTATGTAAGTCAACGATTGTAAATCCATATTAAATTTTGAGAGTGTGAAAATCTGCATGTGAAAGATACGCCCCTTACTAGATATGTAAATAATATAAGCGAAAATTATACGCAATATTCAGAAAAATATAGCAAATTATAGGTTATACATCGAATAAAATGCATGTATGTATTTTACGAAATATATATCAGTATAAAATTGTAAATCAGTTTGCAAGCCTTCGCTATGAAGCGAATATGTAAAAATAACAATAAAATATCGGTCATAAATTTCTTCAAACCATATTTACTGATTTTAAGGTTATTTTCTTATTTTCCTCCAGAAAAAGAATCTATATTCTACAATATATATTCTTTTATTACGATTACATTAGTTTTTATAAGTTTTTGCTTCTTTGAATCGCTTTACGTAATCATGTCACTTGATAACGTGGAGAATATGGTGGATTCTCTCCTTCTTTATTTCACAGACATGACATATTTAATAAAATTGTACTGTTTGATTGCAAAAAGTGGACGAATTAGGAAAATATTGAAAGACATCAACGCAGATATATTGCAACCAAGAAACGCACATCAAAAACAACTTATTACGACTTATTTACTTAAAATTTGTCGCTGGATTAATATACTTATTTACATCGGTTTTGGAAGTTGCATTTTTTGGATTGTACCACCTTTGGTAAGTGGTGAAAAGTTATTACCAGCGAAATTATGGTTCCCTTTTAATACAAAGAATCATCCGCTTTATGATATACTGTACATTTATGAAAGTGTGGCAGTTGTATTGGATCCACTGACACATATATGCATGGATTCAGTTCCGCTGATGTTGATGGCTTACATCTGCGGACAGTTTGATATCCTTGAAAACACAATGATCAATTTGAAAGTGTTTGCTAAGCAAAACCTTGCTGCCAATAACAAAATAACGAAAGAAAATCTACATGAAGAAATGAATAAGTTATTGATTGAGTGTGTTATTCAACATCGTGAAACTAAAAGGTAATAAAAACTGTACTAATTTCCTTACGGCAGTTTCAAAATATACTTACTTATGCATAACCCCATATATCAAAATTTGTAATTGATTGTTTATTTATTTATCATTTGGAAAAGTAACCTTATAATAAGCAAATTAAGTTTCGCAAGTATGTAAATACAAATTCTACAAAAAATGTTAATTTATTTTTTCAGATTATCGAAAGAACTAAACGACGTATACAGTTCCCACTTCTTTTCTGAATTGGTAAATTGCGTTTCCGTGCTATCGATTATAATGTATAAACTAACAATGGTAATACATTATGTACATATATATATATATATATATATATATATATATATATATATATATATAAAGGCTGAGTTTTTTCCGATGTTTAGCATGGGGATCTCGGAAACTAGCGGAAATAGAGAGACAATTATATGGGGAAAGAATAGCAGAAGCTCAAGTTAATGAACTTTTTGTTTTTTGGAAAAAATGCATGGCTAACTAGATATATCGCAAAAATGTTTTTTTTTTTGTTATTTTATCCGGCGTCTCTGTTATTATTGACTTTAGAAAAAATGTGTAAAGGAGAAAGTTATAAGTAATTATGTGCTTAATAATACTGTATAACCGAATTTTTCATTTAAGCTATAATTTTTGAGATATGACACAAACTTGTGCTTTTTCTAGTGGCAACCATAGTTGGCCATGACTTTATAAAAAAAGGCCTTCTTTCGACGATTCAAATGATGTAACACTTAACATAGTTATTTTTATAAATAAGCAAATTATGGTCGTTCGCAAATTAAAAGAAAGAAACGTCCATAATTCGTTTATTTATCAAAATAACTACGTCAAGTGGTACATCATTTGGAACGTCGAAAGAAGGCCTTTTTAATAAAGCCATGGCCGACTATGGTTTCCATTAGAAAAAACACAAGTTTGTGTCATAACTCAAAAATTATAGCTTAGATGAAAAATTCGGTTATACAGTATTATTAAGCACATAATTACCTATAACTTTCTCATTTACATATTTTTGCTAAAATCAATAATAACAGAGATATAGGCGCCGAATAAACAGCAAAAAATTATTTTTGCGATATATCTAGTTAGCCATGCATTTTGTCCAAAAAACAAAAAGTTCATTAAACTGAGATGGTAAAACTGCAATTCTTTCCCCATTTAATCGTCTCTCAATCTCCGCTAGTTTCCGAGATCCTCATGCTAAACATCAGAAAAAACTCACCTTGTATATATATAATACAAAAGTATTTTTAATAATATAAAAAATATTATTAAAAATGGGGTGTGAAGAACACAATTGTGTTCTTCACACCCCATTTTTAATAATATTTTTTATATTATTAAAAATACTTTTGTATTATACAAAATTGTTGGGTTGTACCCACTCAAGTATGTTTCAAATTATGTTGTTGTATATATATACCTATATAATACTTCTGAGTTCTTTCGCAAATTTATTTAATATTTTTAGATACCGATAGCAAGTGTTGGCTTTTTTACGTTGGCTCTCTACTTAGCTTGCTTACTGTTTCTGCTCTTGCTGTATTGTTGGTATGGAAATGAAATTCAGTTCAAGGTAAGTCAATAATTTGTAATGTTTAAGGCAATATTTAATTATTATGCATAGATTAGATTATTTGAGGTGGCCTTTTCCACTAAGAATAAAAAACACATATCTGGTTAAAGCACATTCTCTAGCCATATTCTTTTACTGGATCTAATAGCTTTAAGAAAAAGGCCTCCTCGACGCTTGGGTTCTTTTTTGGAGTTGTCTGTCTCTTTTGCATAGCTTATGTTTCTAAGCCTGTATGTAGTTCTAATCCTCTTTCATCAACATCTGCACTTTAATTTTGGAATAACTTTCAGATACCGTAACTGATCGGATCTCCCCGTGAGACATCAAATCTCTTTCTACGCTGTTTACCCTAGCAACTTGTATTTACTTATTTATATATTTACTTGCTTGGACGGTCCTCATTTATTCTTTCCTTCTTGATTTTCTTTACATATCAGGATTTCTACATTCTCTGACCTTATTCGTTTAAATAGACCAACGGCTTTGAGACAAAAGCTTCCTTTGCATACGACTAGTGAAATTGGCTCCAACTACGACTCTTTTAGTCTGCATGTAGTCTTTGCCCAGTTTCCCAGTCACTGGTGAGCCACTGAGAGAAATGCCTCAGTTCCCTTTCTGGAATTGTCAGGCTCCTTTGCATACGACTGGTGAAGCCGTCCCCAAGTGCGACTCTTTTAGTCTATATGTAGTCCTTGCCCAGTTTCACTAGCTACCAGTGAGCCACTGAGAGAAGAGCCTCCTTAACACTTCAGTTCCCTTTCTGGAATTGTAGGACTCTTTCACGCACGACTAGTGATGTCGGCCCCAGCTACGGCTCTTATACCCTGTATGTAGTCCTGGCCCAGTTTCGCAAGGCCCAGCTGAGATTTTGAGAGGAAGGCTAACATAATACTACAGTTCCTTTTCTGGAATTGCCTTGCTCGTTTACATATAAATAGTATAATCGGCTCCAACTACGACTTCTATGCTCACCGGCCCTTGCATTTAAAGTTTGTAAATTTCAGGCAACTTCGCTGATCGGCTCGACCTGTCAGTCATCCAATCCACTCCCTCTACGATGTTGTTCCTTACAGTCTCATGCATTTACTTTAGTAGATCGCATATCATAGATAATATTCCATGATATTCGAGAATGTACCGATTAGTTTATGAAATAACTCCTTTTCTTGCTGTGTCATTCTTTTTTCATTCATCGTCTCGATGAGAAGGAATACAGGGTGTTAAAAAAGTTGTCCGGAAATTTTACCCACTAATGAATCTCATTAAAATAAAGAAAAAAGTGTTAGTAAACCTGCATCCTAACATCAGTCGTTTTGGGGATATAAACAATTCCAATAATGATATTGAATAAAGCGGTTTAGTCATTAAATGTTCTTTTAATAGGAAACAATTCCAATGTTGTTATAATAAAGCGGTTAAGTCATTAAATGTTCTTTTAATAGGAAAACATATATACAAAAATTAACGACTCAACAAGTGAGGCTTAAATTAAATGTTCGACATGACTTCCTTCCATTTGCAAACATGTTTGACATCTCGGATTCTTTCGAATATTCCTGCAGAGTGGCGAATTGTCTCACAGGAGTTTGGTATTCGTCGCTGGAGATCCTCTATGTCATTTACAGGTGTGGAACAAATTAACGTTTTTAAATAACCTTAAGCAAAAAAGTCTAGCGGATTAAAATCAGGTGATCTAGCTGGCTAAGCATTTGAACTCATTATTTAAATAATTACGAACAATGTGCGCGAAATGTGCAGGTGCGCCATCATGTACAAACCACATCTGTAACCTATCCTGAAGAATTACATCTTCTAATCATATTAGCAAAGTGTTTCGCAGAAATTCCAGATAAATTACAGCAGTTAAGCGATTAGGAAGAAAAGCTGGTCCTATCAGTCGATCGTTTAGAAAAACATTAACAGAAAACCTATACTGGCTCTTTGATTCCACAACAGCGTGAGGATTTTCGTCCACCCAAACGTGACGTTATGAAAATTAATAATACCGTCATTAGTAAATGCAGCTTCATCGCTGAATGAAACTATAGCAGTAAAGATAGGATTTTCTGCAGAATCATTTGGCAAAACACATTTCGCGAAACGTAGTCAGGAGCGGTTAATGCTTGCACACGTTGAAAGTGATAAGGATACAGTTGTTGCTGGTGTAAAGTCCTCCAAACTAGAGGAGCGCTAATATTTACTTCAGCAGGGATCCTTCTAACACTAATACCTGGATATTCTTCAACCCTTCGTAAAACATCCTTTTCTATTGCAGGAGTACAAACAGGTCGGAGTCTACCAGCATCGCGATAATTTGGTTTAAATGAACCCACCTCTCACAGACGTTGATGTACTTTTGTAAAAAATTTATCACTAGGCAAAATACGGTTAGGGTAAGCTTCCGCATAAATACGACGCGCCTCATAAGCATTACCATTAGCACCACCATAGTCTGCCATTTCTGCATTCATGTATCCTATTCATATTTAACCTACAGCAAAAGCGAGATCGATATGACATATTACATGACAGTAAATAACAAAAAATGAAAGCTAGGATACACATTTATTGTACAAAGAATTCAAATAAATTTTACCTCAAAGTAGCCCTTGGAAATTATGATTATGTCTTAGCTTGTTACTAATTTTAATAGGAATTTTGTTGGTTTTGAGATGAGATATTTGATTGAAATGACAAATGTCAAAATAATAAAACGAACACTTTTAAGTGAATGAAATATGTTTATTTCCAACAAACAAGCAAAATTTTATAAAAATTGTGTCCACCACCTTGTTCGAAACATTTCTCGCATCTTCTTCTAATGGAGGAAAAAAGTGTTTTGTAGTATCGCATTGTCAATTCCATTAATTCTTTCAGCAATTCTGATTTGAAGGCCTGCAAGATCAGGTATCTGTACTTGATAAATTGAGTTCTTTAAGAATGACCATAAAAAGAAATCACATGGGGTAATGTCACAAGATCTTGGTGGAAATTCATGTTCAGTGTTTAAACTTATCAACCGATTTTGAAAAAATTGCTGCAGAATATTAATTGTTTCACCTGCTGTGTGTGCTCTAGCTCCGTCTTGTTGAAAGTAACCCTGTGTTATTTCTTCGTCGTCAAGCTGTTCGATAAATGGCATAATAATTTCTTGTCGATACCTTTCTCCTGTTAAGGTTCCGTTAAAAAAAATAGGGCCAATAATTCTCCTTCGACTAAATTCTAAATTCTTCTAAACAATCTTGAAGAAAATACTGCCATTGTCCGTCAATCTTACGTCCGTTTCGAAAATAAGATTCTAGCATGAATGATTTGTGTTGTATAGTAAAAACCATGTTAAATCAATTTTAAATTACAAAGCAATTTTTGTCAACTATGCATCTGTCTAATTGACAACTAATGCAAATTTAAATTATTAATAATCATACGTTTTTAAAGGAATGGCCTACTAGAGGCAAAGCTTATTTGAACGCTTTTTACATGGGTAACATAAACAAAAGTCTAGTTACGCTTTTGACGGAAAAAATGTAAAATCAATTATAACTCAGAAACGACTGATTTTAGGACGCAAACTTTTTTCTTTATCTTAATGAGAATGATTAGTGGGTAAAATTTTCGAGCAACTTCTTAACACCCTGTATATAAAAGACAAATGTAGATTAAATTTAGAATTATAACAATGGACTACCACTAAAGTTGATAATCATTTGAATCCGAAAGCTAGGAATTGGCTAACAGGGGCGATAATTTTCTTAAACGATCTTTTTTCTTAAATTGCCGACTATACACTCCTAGACGACATATTAACACTAATAATTGCTTTTACTGTAATTTTATTCGATTTCTTTCTGACTTTTCGCAGAATTATTATTGACTTCATCAGAGTTCATAATTTCCAGCATATATTAATAGTGTCAGATATGAAAATGTATAGAAATTTAATATTATTCACAGCTAGTCATTCTGTCAATACGTTGATTTAAAAGTACTCAAAAAGAATAAAATAGCACAAATTAAAATATAACATTAAAAGTGTACCAAAGAAAGTTGAGTACATCAACACGATAAGCACGTATTAGGCATTTGTTACAAATGAAACAGACATGCATTACACACTGATACGACAAAATTTGCTATATCTGTAAGGCGATCTATCAAACTTTACCTCACTAGCCAAACTGACAAAGTTTATTGAGAGAGAAACACGTGTCTTTGGTTGAAGTAAATGTTGGAAAATACGACGTGTATGTCCATGTGTAGAGATACAGATGTGTGTAATGCATGTCTGTTTCATTCGTATTAAAAGTGTGTTTGGTTTAGAACGACAAGCGCTATTTCACTTAGAGCTTTCAACAGACTTAAACTGCTTGTTGTTTTTGAATGCTGAATATAAATACCTGTTCGATGATTTTAACAATTTTAAGCGCAAAAAAGATATCAGTTAGACTAATTATACCCATGTGAACTCAAAAAGTATTCACGAATTCAGCTATTTTCAAACAAATACAAATATTCTGTTAGTAAAGTATTGGTAAATATATACAACTTGTTCAAGTACTGTATTTTATAAAAATGCACGTTTTCTATTGATTATTTTGTTGAACAAACCTCTCGTTTCCAGTTGATTTTGCAGAGTACATAAAATAGGTTTCATTGTAAATCTGTAATACCTCTTGAAGTAAACAAAACAAATAAAACGTATAGTTTTAATCTCCCGAAAATCGATTGCCGCAACGTTCGATCCGATGAAACATTATCTTTTATTAAATAAATTGGGTATTTAACAAAAATGAAATCCAGAGAATTCACGTCATTGTTACCAATACACCGACGGGCGAAATGTGTTATATCAAACAATGCGTTTATGAAATATTTTATAAAATGTAATAAATGTAAGTTACGATTGAGATGAAATACGCCTGAATGGCGAAAATGTTAAGAGCGTTTTCTTCAATTGATGTTGAAAGCCGAAATCGCTCTTTGTTTTCGACACGTTCTCTGCCATCTTTGAGCATGTTGTACCATCCAAACACTCTTGTTATTGACAATTGCTACCGAAAACTTTCTATAACATTTTCAACGAATTCATGGCAGAAATTTCATTCGACAAGCAACATTTGATTCAAATTCATCGCTTAACAAAATCAGATAATATGAAAATCGTGACAGAAAAACAATCATTTGTTTACTGACTAATAAGAATGACATTAAATGTACAGATGTGATAGACATTTCTAAGAACCTAGTGAAAAATAATTGAGTGAGTGTGATTAAAAATAGTTTTTCACAGTGGTATATATATAATTCACATTCAAATTCCAAAACGAGGACAAATAATAGCATGCACTACCGCATGAATTTTGATTTTACTTTATAAAATGTAGAATTAATTTTATATATATATATATATATATATATATATATGAAAAAAAACCACATCCGTCCAGAAACGTGCAGATATCGATATTTCGCTGCCGTTACAGCTCATCAGTACACCATATTCAGACAAGACATGATTTTTATTTGTATACTTTCGTGTATATATACGAATTATATTGAATTTAATTGGAGTGAGATGAGATTTGAATAATTCTCATTTCTCACTCCAATTAAATTCAATATATATATATATATATATATATATATATATATATATATATATATATATATTTAGTGTTTAAAGAATTTGTTTTTCTTTTTTA
Organism: Melolontha melolontha; assembly: GCA_935421215.2. Lineage (NCBI taxonomy): Eukaryota > Metazoa > Arthropoda > Insecta > Coleoptera > Scarabaeidae > Melolontha > Melolontha melolontha. The sequence continues at coordinate 73,937,412 of OW285243.1, read as the reverse complement.
TTTTATTGGCCGTGTCTTAATATTAAAAATAATAGATTTTTATTGGTTTTAGCGACCTTTTATTGAATTTAGATGTTTGTTTACGACGTTTCGACTTTTATCAATTCAGCCTTTTTCAAGCATCTGGAAACAAGAATCATTACAATGAACATGAGAACTGTGTTTGTTTTGTGTGATATAACAATTAAATTAACAATTTTAAATTTAAAATTATATTAAGAAATTAATTACGAATTAGGTTAGCATTTTACGTTGAAAATTAAATAACACTAAATTAAAATAGCTTAGAATGGTAGGGGAACATTAAAGTGATTAATATCTGCATGAATTAATTGGAGACTTAACAATTATTAACAATTTTAAGTTTAAAATTAGATTAAAAAATGATTACAAATTGAGTTAACATTTAACGTTGAAAATTACATAAAATAAAAATAAAAATAGCTAAAATGAATAGGTAGGGAGACATTAAGGTGATTAACAACTGTATGAATGAATTGGAAAGTTGAATTACACTACAATAAGTAAAGAGAACAAAGAAAAGACAAATAAAACTCACATTTGTTGTTCGTTTTGTTTTACAAGGGTACGCATTCATGTGACACATGTGTTGGACATCCGAGACCAATTTTCTTAGAACGAACGTGCTTGTGCGGATGCAGATGTTGAACTAGGTCATGCAATGGACTCCCAAAACGTATCGGATACTGAGAATGCCTTCGAAAATATGAAAAAAACACAGACTCAATCTCGCGGTACTATTCACTTTATTGATGACAGAATGTTAGCAAGCATGGACAAATGCAAGCTTTCTACAAGACATGCCATGCATATTGTTACTTCAACTGCTGCTGCCATTCTAAATAAATTGAAAGACGCTTCCACTGCTTCTACAGCAATAAATTTAGAAGACCTGGTATTAAATCGAACCACAATCCATTCAATGCGAAGAGAATACCGTAGAAGACAAGCTAAGCGGATTATCGATGAATTCAATGTAGGTAGTTGATTTAATATTAAATTTTAGAATTATAGTAATGCATTTTATTTATTACATTACAGATTCCCCAAATATTTGTTTTGCACTGGGATGGCAAACTCCTCCCAGACATAAAGGGAATAGAAAAACAAGATCGACTTTCTCTCGTTGTGACCAGTGAAAACATGGAAAAATTGCTAGGTATACCAAAAATAGAAAATTCTTCCGGGGAAAATATAGCTGACGCCACCTTAAATTTTTTGCGACACTGGGCACTTGATGGATTGGTAGAAATTGTATCTTTTGACACCACAGCCACTAATACTGTGATTAATAACGGCGCTGCATATTTACTTGAAAAAAAGTTAGAATGCAAACTACTTTTTCTTCCATGTCGCCACCATATTAGCGAATTATTAGTAAGGTCAGTGTTTGAACTGAATTTTGGAAAAACATCCGGACCAGAAGTTCTTGTCTTCAACCGATTTGCAAAGTATTGGAAAAACATTGCAGCTAGCAACTTCACATAAGGGACTTTGGACGAAGAAGTTCTGCGGAATTTAACAGCATCGCAGATGGAATACGTAAAGAATTTTTGCCTGAATGCATTAAAATGTCATTACGTCAAATGCTTATTTAAGCATTTTCAGAGGTTCCGCTGTCATTTTATTGAGTTTGGAGCAGAATTTGATACACGTTCTTTGCTCTTTCACATCAGACATTGTAGTGTCACAGATTAACTCAATCACAACTCAACATAAACACAAAAACTGTTTATCGCCACCTAGTTGACAAACTGACTTAGCACACCATCTAGCGCTATGGAGCTGTACTACCATGCCTTCGCGCCACATTCAAATTCCCGTAATTTCTGGGTAGCACCTCGTATATATTTATATTGTACAAAAATATAGTTATGGTAATCCTGCAATTTAATCATTAACGGTATTTTCTTCTTGTTTCTTAATTTGAATTAGTTCCAATATTGATCTAGCCTTGTAATTCTTTCCTATTTGGAGTAATTCAATTATAAAAATAATAGTAATAAATAATAAGATAACAGATTATCTCATATCCTTAGGTTTTAAACTTAAGAAAATTTAGTTTTTAACTACAACAGAAACACACTAATACCTTTTTTGAAAGTATGTACATAGTTATATTATTTAAATAACATTAATTTGGATGTGGATCATTTAACGGTTTTTTTATTATAATGTATTCACAGACACATTTTAAAAATGTCGATATCTAGATATTTGGTTTTCTCCTATAAATTATGTATTTATTTTACATTTCAGAGTAGTACTATTTATTCAGCGGCATATTCCTCAGATTGGACTGGTTGCCCAATTTCGTTTCAAAAGAACTTACTTTTCACGATACTTCATCTTCAGAGACCAGTAACCATGTATGCTGGAAAATTCTTCTCGCTTACCTTAGAAATGTATACTACTGTGAGTAAAATAATTTTACATCTTTAGATCATTTTTCTAATATAAATTTTGCTTGCAGATAATGAGATTTACTTGGTCTTATTTTACACTGCTACTTAATATGAATGACGAATAATTTGGAAAGTTTCTTCATTACATTCACCAAGACACTCCCTAGCTGTAGAAACTTAGCATAAAATTCATTTGTTTTAGATTAAGATCGATGAATAAAGTAGATTTATATAGGAAAAATTTATTTTGCAATTGCAATAAGTTAAAATACGATACATTCGAATATAAAATAGTGTAAGGAATATCGTGAATAGAATAATAAACAAACTGTACTAGCGTTTAATGATTTATTTATAATAGTGGACTGGGATTTTATTGCCTTTATACTATAGGCAGTTTACTATATTCTTGATATTTCCGATATTAAATTGTAAATGGACGCTTTTCTGTTGAATTTGCAATCTCCTTCATCCTTCATGGTTCTTTAAATAGAAAGAACACTAGTTTATTGCAAAATGCCCCGATGGGACAGAAAAAATGTAAATATGCTTCACGCGTTTGAGTCTATAACCAAGAAGGTGTCAAGCTGATAAAAATTGTGGATTCCCAATCCAAGAAAAGTCACCAAAGAAACTTATAAATGATGCAAAAAAAAGTATACTTCACAGCTGAGTTTCGCTACTTAATCTGTTGCAGCCATTTCTTAATCTTATAGATACATAGAATCAATACACCTTTGCATCTTGTATGCCTATTTATCCTAGCTAAACCTCACTTTCCGCTTTGATCCATGAAGATGACCAAGAAACTCAAAGCGAAAATTACACGAAATTGATTTTGCTGATTTGAATTACAGGTATTTATTTACTAACGAGTATGCTGAATTTTATATTGTTGCTAAGTTCGGCTGTGAAATATACTTTTTTGGCATCACTTATAAGATTTTTTGGGCTTTCTTGGGGATCTGGAATCCACAACTTTTATCAGCTTGCCACCTTCTTGCCTATTTGCTTAAAGACTCAAATACATGAAATATATTTACCGTTTCTCTGTCCCATCGGGGCATTTTGCAATAAACTCGTCCACAATTTTGTTTGTGAATACATTGCACTTTGACAAAGAAATGTTACTAGTTTCAAAGCTATCAAATTCATGTAAACATGTGCTTGGGGAAGGGTAAATCTAAAAGCTATTCACATCGCAGATAAGCATTTGACCATCAACTTTTTATTTTTCTAAGAAAATTTTACTGTAATTTTTAAGTTGAATTAACTACCTCGACACTCTTGCTTCCTCCTTTAACAAACATAAAATTAACTACTAAATTCAAACTCATAACTCTGCTTTACAACACTCACCATTACTGTAAAATCTTCCTAAAAAAAACATTAAATGGGACACTATACCACACTTTTTTTAAATAGTGAAATATTAATAATAGCATTTGTTAGGCTCACAGAAACGTTTACATTTTCAGTGAAAATGCCATGAGAAACTAAAGTAAAAATTCATTAAAAATCAGTGATGTATAAATTTTATTAAAGAGCAAAATAGCATAACAGCATTCGAAAGTTAAGAAAGTTGATAATTACCCTTATCTAGTTTAGATTAGCTTGTAGTGCGTTAATTATTTAAAATTTAGTCGGAGAGCAAAATAATGTCAAAATACGAAATCTCTGACTTAATTTACGCAATAAAACATTAATAGAAAATTTAAAAAAATTCCGGGTGTATTTACGTGTTTGCGGGCTTGAACTCGGATCATGTAGTCCACAGCCAAATGTGATAACCACTAGACCATGAACAAATTGAAATTTTCTTTTAGCTTCTAATAAAGACTTTTAAAAAGGAATAAAGTCTAATTTTACCCATTTACTTAAAATAGTCAAGATTTTTCATTCGAGTGAACTAAACCTTCCAAATTAGGGTACGCACGATATTAAACACAACATAACCATAAATAAAATAGGTTGTCATTGTTATATACGCCATCTGGTAAATTACTTTCTAAATAAATTTACCAATCTATTATCATGGACTGTGTTTATTTCGATGTGTTCAAGTTATTTGAAACTTCTTCTTCTTCTTCTTCTTCTTCTTTCAATAGGCGTATCGCCTGTTTAGTTCCGGTTTCTTTGTGGCGGCAGTTCTTGTGAATTTGATTGCCAGCTGTCTCGCCAGCGTTTTGGTGGTCGTCCTATGGGTCTTCTTCCGTGAGGTATGTTGTTTCGTACTATTCTGGCCATTCTGTCGGGAGTCATTCGGCTGACATGGTGGTTCCATTCTCTTCTTCTTTTCCGTATCCATCTGACTACGTCATCCGTTTGACACTTCTCCCTTATATCTGTATTTCTTTGCCTATCATGTAATGTGTATCCTGTTATCGTTCTTAGAGTCTTCATTTCGGTTGTTCTTAGTATCCTCTTTGTTATCGTTGTTTCCGCTCTCGTCTCCGCACCATATGTCATCACCGGTCGTACGCATGTTTTGTATATCCTTGATTTGCATTCCGTACTTAGGTGTTTGTTTCTCCAGATTGGATACCTAAGATGTCCCGATATTGCTGCTGCTTTGTTTACTTGTTTCCTCACCTCATCACCCAAAAACCCTGCGCTTGTAATTTTGCACCCAAGGTATTCGATTGACATGGTTTGGTCGACGGTCTTATTTTCTATTACCAATTTGCAGCGTACAGGTTCTTTTGCTATGGTCATGCATTTGGTCTTGTCTATGGAAATTTCCATGTTGTGTTTTCCTGCCTGTTTTTGAAACTTAATGTTCGAATATATATATATATATATATATATATATATATGTATATATATATATATATATATATATATATATATTGTTAAAAACCAATCGGGCCTTATAAATAAATAATACAAAATTTATCAATTACATATAGCGGAGCTGGTATGTTAAATGGCCCTTGCGTTTGGTCGTCTAAATTGTAAAAGCCAGTTGTAACAAGCCCTACGTTGGGTCGAGCCTAATTGTTAAAAGGCAGAAGGGCCTTTTTTGAATAAGTGTAATTGAAGTAAAATACATTAATTGATTACTTAGAAAAGTACAAATTATTTTAATATTCACACGTACGAAATTAAAAAAGGGTTATAGAGATGGCGTTGAAGTTGTATTTTTACAGTTGTCATATATGTAACTTATGAACTTGAATACAATAATAAATAAATAAAAAATATACTTAACTTCTTTTTCGCCTCTTTTACGTGCTAAAATAATTACTGAGTATTTTATGGGTATCTTAATCACACTACGACTAGCTCAGGTTATCGTGAACAAGATTAATGTTGATGCGGGTTCGGTGCATTGATAGGAAACAGTTATTAGTTTAAACTAAGTTATGTTACGTGAATGACTTTCCAAAGTTGTTTAAAAAATAAAACCAGAGGATAAATGGTAAATATCACTAGTTTAATTGGATTCTCAAAGCATAACAAACAGGTAAGTTAAAATACCATTTAGTATTACATTTGCATTAAAAGTCACGTGATTCAATATAATAGAAAAGTAAGGTTAATGTTGTTATGAAATTTTTATAACTCAAATATTTAATTATGTAACACAAATTCAAAGTAAAAATAACTGTATTTTTCTGTATGAACTGTATAGTGATCAAAAGGCTAATATTTAAAGAATTTAAATGAAATATAAACGATCTTTTTCGCAATGTAACAAATAAAATTTATATTTTAGGAGATTTAAAAATAAATACTCAATTTTGATGCTGGTGGTTTATCTGTGTGGCAGTTTGATGTTCGAGTCTTGGTTCACAGGAATAACGGGTTCAGGTGCAGGAAAAAACTGGTTTTGGTTCTGAATTCGGGTTGGCGTCCTTCGGAAATTGAAGTTTGGTTATCGGTGCTTAGCGGGTTCAATTGCAGGTAACCTTCCGTAAAAACGATGCTAGTGAATCGGGAACTTATAAGATATCTTTTTGGTAAAGTTTCGTTAATTTATTTTTGCTTTTATATCACTTTATTCCTTTATACACTTTTTAAAACGTTGGACGCGTTGTACCAATTTTTAATTACCCAAGCGGACTCTCTATTGTTTTTTTGTTAATTCTTCCAGGCATCTTATTCTCAATGTTGTTTATACTTATTTAATCTCGACAATAAATTACTCAAAATAAAATAAATTACTTGAATCAATCGTTTTGACATTTCATTAAAATTATTGTATTAATTTTTCAATGGATAGAAGTTTATTTTGAATGTACAATTTCTGCAAATTACCTATTTTCGTTTTGGGATAATTCCCGCCTTATTTGAATTTAAAATAGGTACAGTTATGATCATCATATGACATATAATTCCAATCAATTAAGTTAAATATCTTCGGAAAAATTAAAATGTAAATGAAAATAACTAACTTGAATGGTTACAAGAAAAACAATAATTATGTGATGCAAAATTGATAAATTAAAAACGCGGTATTAACTTTATTGATATGGCAGATGAAAAATGCAGTTCTAACAAACAAAACTTATACTAAATTTACAATTTAAAATATTAATGCTGTATCTTTGCTCTAGGTCCCTCATATACATGGATCGCCTCATCACAATATATATATATATATATATATATATATATATATATATATATAATTTAATCGAAATTATCGACCCTAATATATTGATAAAATAAATTAAAATCGGGTAAGCGGTCTGTCAATTAAAAAACTCCTTTATTAAATAACCATATATTTTATGTATATAATAAACACAAGTTCAAATGGCTTTAAATATTAATTTCAATAGACTTTGCAAATTAGCATTCAGTGAGTCAGGCCGCTTAGACTTTGCGAAATAAACGGCTTGACCAAATTAATTACATATTACTAGCACTATCATTAACTACTACAAAATAAAGTTCAAATTCGAAATCTGCGGCTCAGTTTAGATTACAAAACATGAAAACAAAAAATTTAAAAAATACGCAGCTCAGTAGGCTTGAACTCGGATGTGATAACCACTAGAACGCGTACAATTTGAAAATTTCTCTAGCGGTGTTCCCGAAAATTGTTAATAGCTCAGCTTCTAATAAAGATTTATAAAAAAAGGTATTATCTACAGCACATAATGCAATTTTCAGGCATTTATTTAAAATAGCCAGAATTCTTCACTCGGGTAAACTTTACCCGAATGAAGAAGTTTATAAATTTGCATACATTTACATATATCTCTTTACACTAATGCTTTTTCAATACGATAAAAATATGTCCAAGGCTATCGATCATGGAAATTTTGAAAATCATAACGCCGTCGAGCAATATCCATTTCCCTGAAATAAAGTCGGGGGCGAGGATAAATTTCTACTCTTTTAGAATCATTTTTTTCTACGGGTCTATAATTATCCATAGTCAAGATTGGTATCACTCGCGATGCTCTAGTTTCAAAATTGATTGACTTAAAAGGTCGCAATTTGGGGTCTTATACCACTTATACCATGGAAACTGCTCTAGCGCGGATCCTCAGTTAATTTAGGTGAAAAACGCTGAGAGGGTCAGTTATAATGTATACAGGGTGTTACAAAATTCGCGGACACGGACTATGTGATGGCGTTAATCATCAAAAACTTAAACGAATGTTCCTTTACCATTTTTTAATCTGATCGATATTTTCTGAATTTTAGCAAATTTAAAAGTGAAAAATTAAATATGTAAACTTTTTTAATATTACACAATTAAAAACATATAACATGAAATACTTTATAATATTTGTTTGAATACTCTTCTGGCAGCTTCAGCACGCCTTGCTTGAATGGCGTTCCATAACCTTCGCGGTGTTACTTGTTACGTCGCTTGAAGTACAGGGTTTTCTAATTCATTAGCATTGGCCACATGTGTTTGGTAAACTAATTATTTCAAGACACCTTACAAAAAAAATCGCAAGGTGTCGGATTTGGCGATAGAGTTGGCAAAGGTATTGGACCACCTCTACCAATCCAACGATCATGGAAAGTATTGTCCAGATAATCCCATACAATTCGTGCAAGATATACCCCGTCTTGCATAAACATAATATTTTGCCGGAGATTTAGAAGCAAGTCATCTAAAAATTCAGGAAGCTGTTGTAGAAAATCTAAAGTACATTGTCTCTCGTAGTATATAATTAATGAATTAACAATGTCTGGCACTACATTAATTATACAAGGTGTCCCGTATCGTTATATTCAAATTTTAGGATTGTAAAGTAGACTTCATTTCAAGTAACAAAAACGCAAAACTTGTATATCCATTTTTATTTGTTTCAAAGTTACAGATCTATGAATGTGATTGTCAGATCATGAAAAAAAATGTAATCCTTAAAGTCAATAAAAACTGATCTTATTTAAAAAAGTTCAATTAATAATATTTTCGAAATGTCCACCTCCTTGTGCCCGTAAGACAACAGAAGAAGTACGTATCCGAATTTCATACTTGTTTTGTCGGATTTGCTAGGCAGCCAGGTGAATACGATCCAACAACTCGTCTCTTGTGTTCGAAACTTGCGCGTAGATTAAATTTTTCATGTACCCCCATAAATAAAAGTCAAGGAGATTAAGATCGGATGATCTGGGTGGCCAAGCGACAGGACCACCTCGCCCAATAGATCTTGGATAATTGACGTTAACCTAATTTCAGACAGCAATTCCGAAATGTAGTGGTGCCCCATCCATGTGAAACCACATGTCTCGTCGAACATTCAGTGGGACATCCTCTAAAAGACCTGGCAGTTCGTCAATAAGAAATTGAAGGTAATTGTCCGCATTTAACCTCCCAGGAAGAATGACAGGACCAATCAACAAGTCATCTATTAGGGCCGCCCAAACGTTAATAGAAAATTCATGTTGAAATTTAGATGGGCGTATAGCTTTGGGATTTTCTGATGACCAGCTGTGCAGGTTTCTCAGATTTGTAACACCACTTCTCGTGAACGTAGATTCATTGACCAAAGGACTGTTCTGCAGAAATTAAAATGAAGCCGAGAGAAGTCTTAATATCCAGGTAGAATAAAGTAGGCGAGCACAGTGGCCTGTCTCAAGCAAATCGTGTCCCTTGCGATAGTGATATGGATATAAGTCCTCACGTTTTAAAATTCCCCAAACTGTTGTTCGTGGCACTCCTAGTTGTCTAGCGATTCGACGTACACTGAAAGTTGGATCCCTTGTAACAATAGCTATTGCTTCTTCCTCTAAGTCTTCTGGAAAATTTACTCCTCGGTCGAAAAGATAATCACGCAGTCCGCATTCCCGAAATTGTCTGTGTACTTCCAGAAACTTTCTGTAATGAGGAATGCGCCTATCGGGAAACTGATGTCGGTATTAAATAACTGCTTGATGTGCACTGCCGTTACAATAGCCATACACAAAATTGATGTCCGCATACTGTTGAGAAGAAAATCGGTAAGGCATTTTGAATAAAGAAAACGTGTCCACTCACTAACAAGCTGTTGTATGAACTGAAACGTAATGTAATCCTTTATTAAAAAATGCAACGTTAACAGTCATCCGAACATTTGTTTATTGTATGATATTCATGGTTCAGCACTTACGAAATAAGTAAGAACCTTCTTTTTTATCATAAATCAATTTCCAGTATCTTTTTTGCAGATCTCCAAGAACATTTTATTATGCATCGTTAACAATCACAGGCCTGTATTTGAATCGTAGAACTTTTTTTAAATAAAATCAGTTTGTATTGACTTTAGGATTACATTTATGTTCATGATCTGACAATCACATTCATAGATCTGTAACTTTGAAACAAATAAAAATGGATATACAAGTTTCGCGTTTTTGTTACTTGAAATGAAATCTACTTTACACTCCTAAAATTTCAACATAACGATGCGGGACAGCTTGTATATCGCCTATCACTAATAAAATGAATAAAATTTTCAAACAAGCTGAAATTAAAACGGTTATGGTCAATAAATACACTTTGGGTACTGTGATTATTAACAATGAAGATCAAACAGAAAAGCTCAGGTGTTTATCAAATAAACTGTAGTGATTGCGCAGCCATATATATCGGACAAGGGTGGTCGAAAGCTAGAAACGACACTAAAAGAACATAAAAGAGCTATTTTATGTAGCATAAATAATACAGGTTTCTCGGAACATTGCATAGAATGTTACCACTTTTGCGATAAGGGTGACAGTAAACTGCTGCATAATGTAAATAAAAGCAAGAAATTTACATTATTTGAAAATCTATAGATCAAAGAGCCTTAAATGAAAAGAATAATGTAACAAATACATAACGGATATAATAAATACACCTATAATAGACGAGTATATTAAAATAAGGATATCAATTTAAGTAATTAGGCGAATGACATTGTTACTAGTATAGCAAGCGCGAATTAAGAGCGCGAGGAGGGGATGCGCAGAAGCCGTTTTTAAAAACCTCCACCCCCACTACTCAAGTAATTGTCAGAATACATTTGTCATTAACGTTTGACGGAACATAATGTCTTTGCTAGGGGATTATAAAGTGATGCACGCTCAGAGGTTAGAATTATCTGATATTTGATGTACTACCAAATACAAATCTCCCCACTACTTCTAATCCTGCGCGAACTTACCCCTCCTCGCGCCAACTTAATTGGCGTTTGCTATACTTAGGTATATATAGTTGCCTATGTTCACATTTAGTGAAGTGACATTGAATGACATGAAGTGACATTTAGTTTAGTCATCTTGTCTCTTTGACAATGGTAAGTTGTTTTACCGTAACATATTGCTATGAATTGTGATCTTGAAATTTGCTTATTCACAATTCACGACAAATCTATACAGCTAGATTACTCAGTCGGTTTAATTTCAAAAAATGGGACTGCTTTCCTCTCAGGGTTCCAATCGGAAAAGTGGTTGTCTCTTGTACAAAATTTATAATGTGCCAGTAAAAGAGTATTGACAAATGTTATAATTATATTTCTTTAAGTTACTTGTAAACTTCTTGAAATAAGGTTAAATAATAATAAACACAATAAAAATTAAATGAAACTTTAATACAAAAATAAAAAAAAAAAAAATCTTTATAAAGTATAAAGATTAATATTGCCTCATTTAACAATATTATAAAGGTAAAAATAACGCATGGAAATGACATCTGCATGCGATCAAAAACCTTTGTGACAGCCGATCAAAATTAAAAAATAATAAATTACAAAGAAACTTTTTAATTTCTCCCTAGAGAACAAAATAAACAAACTATTTGACAGACCGAAACAAACTCTAACGCATGTGCAACCACATGTAACAAAAAATGTCCCTGTAAGTGTCGGACATCTCTTCTCTACTCGGATACCGGACATCGTCGTTATGGCCGCCTAGGGGAATATCCTTCAACAGGCAAGGCAGTTGGCTAATTTCTGCCTGTCGCGCTTATAGAGCAGCTAAGCCTGTTTGAAATTAGCTGCTCGCGCTCTGCCGGCGACGTATTCTCCCCGCCTCTTCTTGGCCTTCGAGTGTCCAGGCTTTTCCATCATATACTCTTGGGGACGAGCTGTGGACTTTTCCCCATAAATATTTTAAAAATATTTGACTTGCGCAGTTGGAGCAAGCCGTTTGTTCTGCTGTGGACGATTTTTAATACTGTATTTATTTTATGCGACAAGTGTAATGTGAGATAAGAAAGTCGTGTTTATAAAAAGATTATTCTTTATCTTTTTATTAAGTAACTTCGAGTTTATTTTTGTTTTAATTGTGGTTGGTGCTGTGTCAAATTTCATTACCGCTATTTAACGGGTTTGTTTATCTCGTAATTGTTATATTTTACACTTTCCTACTCATGTGTCTTGAATATATTTTTTACGTAAGTAATATATTATTAAAAGATATCTTATTATATTTAAATGTGTTAAATACTGTATTTTCTAATTGTATTATTATTATCGTTTTGAAATTTAGTCTTAGTTATTTGATATAAATAACAAAGGAGGATCTTTAAAATTTCTAGTAAAAAAATTCTGTTAACTGTAAAATTTAGTACGTTGGTATATCAAGGGCATTTTTTGTTACATGTGGTTGCACATGCGTTAGAGTTTGTTTCGGTCTGTCAAATAGTTTGTTTATTTTGTTCTCTAGGGAGAAATTAAAAAGTTTCTTTGTAATTTATTATTTTTTAATTTTGATCGGCTGTCACAAAGGTTTTTGATCGCATGCAGCGATTTCCATGCGTTATTTTTACCTTTATAATATTGTTAAATGAGGCAATATTAATATTTATACTTTATAAAGATTTTTTTCTTTTTTTTTTATTTTTGTATTAAAGTTTCATTTAAATTTTATTGTGTTTATTATTATTTAAACTTATTTCAAGGAGGTTACAAGTAATTTAAAGAAATATAATTATAATATTTGTCAATACTCTTTTACTGGCGCACTATAAATTTTGTACAAGAGACAACCACTTTTCCGATTGTAACTCTGAGAGGAAAGCAGTCCCATTTTTTTAAATTAAACAGACTGAGTATCCTAGCTGGATAGATTTGTCGTGAATTGTGAATAAGCAAATTTCAAGATCACAATTCATAGCAATATGTTAGAGAAATCTAATAAAGTAGTGAAATAGTTAATGTCAAGTGATTTCATTTATCAGAATAATTCCCATACATTACACATGCGGTTATTCCGTAGTATGAGTGAAGACACAAACAAAATACAGTTTCTAGAGAGATGACTGTCGTTGGTTCGCATTGGTTATGTGGACAGGGCGAGGTACTTCGGCTGTCTGACAACAGGCAGCGCTGAATTTACTTCTACGCTCGGTCTGGATAATTTCTGTGATATGGCGATGTGGTTCTTTTTTGTGAATGTGTCTAAAGATATGCTTTCTCCAGCAAGGGCGTACCGATGAGCCTGTAGAAAGGCGAAATACGTATCTACGTCTCTGGGGAGGGATATGTTCGGACACATTCACAAAACATATTAATAGTGAACCTTTATTTGTGTTCTTCACACCAGATTTTTAATAATATTTTATATTGTTAAAAATACCTTTGTATTATTTCATTTATTCGAATGTTTAATTTGTTATTTTTAAATTTGCTAAAATTCAGAAAATATTAGTCAGATTAAAAAATGATAATGGTGCATTTGTTCCAGTTTTTGATGATTAACGTCATCCCATAATCCGTATCACCGATTTTTATAACACCCTGTATATATAAGGATTATATAAAAAAACTCGCATCAAAAAAGCTTTATTGATTGCAGAGGTCCAGAATGTTTACAAATTTTCGTTATACCAAGTATATTAGGGTAACGCACAAACGTGCTCGGCCTGATAACCGAGTTTTAATCAATCTTATTTAACTTGATTATTTTTTGAAAAAGGATTCCTTTCAATAAATGTCTCCGTCAAATTTTCACCGCTTCAAAAACAAACATCTGGACTACTATTGCCCAATTGTTAACAATGCTAGTAATTGGTATCTACTGGTATTAATTGGTCAATAATAAATATACAGGGCATGTTTGAAATAAAGAGGCAACATATGATAAATGAAAAGATGTAATTATATGTAATATAAATCTAAAATATTTTGAGTCAATTACGACGCGAACCCCTAAATTAAAAACAGTCTGAAAATTGTAGTACGTGACGCCTATGAATTCAAAATATTCAGAATGTGTATAAATAATAAATATCTCACATCCAAATACGTCATAGCGTATGTTTACATACGTAACAGCTGGATGAGATGGACATATATAAAACTATTCTTTTTGTTATTGTCGGGCAACTTTAATATATCGTCTCTGATACTTTTTATAATCGCACAGTGACGTGACAAAATTCTTTTAAATATTTTTGTAATTTTTTTTTCTCTCATCTGAGAGGGAATTTTGGAAAAATATTTTGGATTTATATTCTATATTATTACATCTTCTGATTTTTCATACGTTGTCTTTTTATTTCAAGGACAGCCTGTATAAAATAATGTAAGTATTAAAACACCGCCGTGGGAAATTCGTCGAATTCTCCAAAAGCTTTATTCTTCTTCGATTCTATGAGTGTGCTCATTACTTTAGCAAAGTTCATATCCATCTCTCCTAACGAACTTGTGATTAATTCTATCATATGATAAGCAGACAGTAAATCTCCAAAAAGCACTTGCTACGCAGGAAACAGCCTGGAGTGCTTTTGTTGAGATGTACGGTCAATCCACACTTCGCCACCCACAGGTCGTAAATCCATACAGCTACTATTATTTACTTGATCGGCGATTATTAGAGTTAAAACCAAGTATTAATTGTTTAAATTGTTTAGTAGTGCACACAAATCGAATAGCTCAAAAACTATCGGAGGGAAAAGAAGGCATTTATGTTAAATTATTACCAATGTTCAAGTACCGTTGCTGGACGAATACCGCTTTTGTTGAATTGATAATGATGTTGGGTGTAACACTGCTGAATGAATACTACTAAGATACGTACCCCAAAATTCAAGGAAATATCGGTACGTGCATGCAACCTGTGCGAGTGTAAATAGAAATATATTACCCCTAATCGAGTGGCAGTAAATAAGTGATTAAGGACCGAACGTATTTAGAAGCAGTACATCTCTACAATATGGGATAAAGACTATAATAAAATTCGTCGGGACATAGGGAAAAAAAATGTGTATTCAAATACATTTGGGTCTAATTATATAAATGGAAATCTATATAATAAATCTTTTGAATCAGGTATTGTAGATTTTACAATCTATGAAATTAAAAATGTATCGACGATACAACATACAACAATGATTTTCAACCTTCTTAGCTCCACGATCCTCGAATAGTAAAAAATTAACTCTTTTTTTCACATTTTTAAATAGTCGTTCGATTGTTGATCGATCAATCCTGTCTATTTCATTTGTAATAGCTTCTTTTAGTTTTTCTAATGCATGAAGTAGATTTTGAAAAACTTTAGTTTTTAGATAATCAAATAGATAGAAATTTAACCCTTTCGCGGGCAAATAATAAGCTGATGCATTTTGAAATTGTTTTTGGCAGAAATACTTTTCTTCAGCACTGATTAATAAAATTTCGGCATAACTAAGTCTTATTTTTCTTTTTTGTTTAAATAAATAGAGGTGGGAAACATATTTCCCACCGCCCGTTTAATTTACCATGTTTTAACGAGAAATAATAAATAAATAAAGTTTACAATAAAAATCAATTATGAATTTTCTGTTTAAATTTAATTTCGAACTATATCAACTTAAATAAATTAGTATGTTTACAACTTATTGTTATTTTCCATGTAATTTTTTAAAACAAATTGGCACACAAACGGGAACTTTACATTGCGTGCATGTATATGGTGTTCGTTTCTCATTCACTTTAGTGCTGCAGAATCTACACCTTCTATATGATCCATTTTCGGGTAAGTGGGACCCGACATCTGACAGCCTAACTTCGTCAGGGACTCTTTTTTTATTGGCCAAAAATAGAGCAGGTTTACCTCTTCTTTTTCGACTGCTGTATTCAGATATAAGCTGACGAATCAAAGCGATTCGGTATGCCAACTGATCTATGTTGTTGTTTCTATATAATGAAACTGTTGACAATCGCTACGTCAACCAGAAAGTAAAATATTCTATGCCACCACTTCACTGACCTTCTTCCAATGGAGTATGCTTCCTTTTTTTTGTCGAATCGATCAACACCTCCCATGATTCTGTTGTAGGCCTCTACAACTTTAGGACAGTATACAGTACTTTGAGAGCCATCTTTATTGGTTCTTTTCACAGTGGTCACTTCTCTTGGGGACACAGCAGTGGTAAGTAGAGTGACGGGCTTATTATCTTGCCACTTCACCGTAGAAACCACCCCTCGGCATTTGAACTGAAATTCACCGCGACTCATCTTATCTTTTTTCTTCATCATTTCGGGCAAATCTTTCCGACTACTTCTTACTGTGCCAACAGAATAAATTTCTTTATTATGAAGCCTTCTCAACAAAGTAACAGAAGTGAAAAAATTGTCGAAAGCTACTAAACAATTTCTATTGGTCAAATTCTCAGTCAGTTTGAGCACCACTCGTTCTCCCAGCCCAACATCTTTCTCAGTTTCTGGGACGGCACTTTTGCCCGTGTAAATATCAAATTTCGAAACAAAACCGGTCTGAGAATCTGCAAGACACCAAACTTTATACCCCCGTTTTATCGGCTTCATCGGCATATATTGCTTGAAGCTAGAACGTCCTTTGAAGGGGATCATTGACTCATCGACAGACAATTCTACAGAGCAATCATAAACACAACGACATTTATTATTTAGATAGTCAATCAGCGGTCTAAGTTTATAAAGTTTATCATATTCTGGGGACTCTAGAGGGGGACAAGTCTCATTATCATTACAGTGGAGCCTTTCGGTAATTTTTTTGAACCGTTTTGAACTCATAACATTAGAAACACCACTAACGTTCAACAATGGATCGCTGCTCCAATAATTCTCAAGTCTAGGTAACTGGTGTATCCCCATCAGAATTAGACATCCAATATATGCCTTCAATTCAGGAACGCTCAAAGGACTGCAATTTTTTACTGATTTTTGTAATGCATACAAATTAGTTTGTTCGACAATAAGAGAAAACAGGTAATCATCGAAAAATTGAATAAAGTATGACAGTTCTTTGGAAATCCCTATAGATGTATGAGGCGTAGGTGGTTGATCGAATATGACCGACAGATTTGCAAAATATTCAGAATCTTCTGTCCACTCTGAATGATCAAATTCATCTTCTTCTACTTCTGCTGATATTGGGGCAATATTATCAGATTCTTCTGCCAGACGAACTAGTTTCAAAAAAATTATAAATGAAACATAAATAAGCTGCAGTTAGAAAATTTTCGTCATACCTGTCTCCTCTGGTTCATTGTCTACCTGATGTATATTTGGCGAAAGCTGTACGTTTGTAGAAACATCTAATTGCGGACTTGTTTCCGATATTTCATTTGGATCGTAATCTGCTGTCACAGGTGAATTTGAGTAAGTGCTGTTACTACCACTTGACACTGAGGGTACAGGCGAACTTGTATAAATGTTGTTATTTCTGGTTGATTCCTTATCCAAAGCATTCAATCAAGTGTCAATCGGCATCGGAGTCAGCTTGGTTTTCAGAATTATATTCGTCTTCCGGCAAACTGTAAAAATATTCCAAAGCTTTTTCGGCCTGTTAAGGGTCTTCAAGATTCCAAACATATTGCTTGGACATTTTTTGTTGGTGAACTACAAAGATGTACAAACTTTCAATGATAGTGGTAAATTGGGCGGTGGGAAAAATATATCCCACCAATTCAAAGTTCATTTTGAGTATGTCCATAAACAGAATTTATGGTTATTTTTGTATGTTTGCGACCACTACATAATAGAAAAACCAAATATCGAAAGAAAAAGCTTATATACTTACTTTTCCAAAAATCACACAAGTAAAATTCAAAAAACCACCAACTGCCGACTAAAAACTGCAGAAAGTGCCCCCGCTGCGACGTACAAATGAACTTCATGGTTGTTGACAAGGAAGAATTAAGTAGATTCCTACGATTTTGTGTTTTTAAACTGTACCACTAGATGACGCCACCAAAAAAAAATGGTTAATTTAGAATTCTGACGTTTGCAAGGACATTTAGAATTGGTTGGAAACATATCTCCCACCGCCCACGAAAGGGTTAATGGTGGAAAGTCAGGTGAACGTGGCGGCCAACGACTTTTACTAATTAGTCTATAATCAACGTATCTTCGAAGATATTTTAAAGTATTATTAAGAACGTAAGGTGGTGCTCCACTTTCATGTAATTGGTCTATAAAAATCTACATAATGTCAGTGCGATATCATTCCCCAGTGATGGTATCATTAAAAATGTTGCACCGATAATTCAATGCTTAGAGATTGCTTGTCACTGGATTCTTGAAAATTATGTGGACATTCAGTTGCCCAAATATCATCATCATTTAAGTATTCACTGACAGTATTGATCTCTTCTTCAATAATGATATACAATAATTGCTGTGTAACTGTTATTTTGTACAGATGCATATGTAAATTTTGAACCAAAGCTTTTCTGGTAGAAAAACCTAAAAAACTAAATAAAATTTGAAATAAAAATAAATTAATTTGTTGGGACTTGTTGGAACATCAATATCTTCCCTTAAAACTGTCGACCGGTCACTGGTTTTACCCTTGCAAACACAATTTTTATCTTCAAATCGATGCAGTCACGATGTTGCTAAAATGCTTTATATGCCCCCCCCCCCCCCCCCCCCCCCTTGAATATTTTATACATTAATAAAATACCGACAGTATAAAAAATGTAATTCGACTATTCCTATTATTTTATGCCGCTGCGTTTATAGCGACGGGTATATAAACATGTATGTAAGCATGTATGCCGTATATATATATATGAGCAATTTACAACTTCCTACTTGATGTGTACGTGCTCTTCCTCTATAATACTCGCTGTGAGAATATGTTTGAACATGCATATGGATGAATTTAAACAAGTCGTGCTGTCACCAGTATAAAAGAAGCGCTTGCGATTGCACAACTTCAGTTAAGTTTCGAATGCAAAGCGTATGTCTGGTGCTTTTATTTTAGTATGCTGTAAACCGTGAAACTGAATTGTTCTTTTTTTAATTCCATATGCGAAATGGATAAATTTGTGAAAAATCTGTGAGCCATCTACAACCAGTGAACTGGTTGGTTAAAAGACAAAGTTGTACAATGACGGTTATTTAAATTATGGTTTTATTACCTAATTGGATGGAAAGCCACGGTGCTTTGTTTGCTGTCAGTTCTCTCCCATGAAAGCATGAAGCCATCAAAATTAGTTCGACACTTTGAAACTAAACATCCGACAAACAAACCCCTAGAATTTTTCGTAAGAAAATTACATACCTTGAGAAATCAACATATTTGTATTTGTAAGTCAAGCCATACTATAAAAGTGTACTTAAAGCTTCTTATCTCGTAGCATTAAAAGTACAATCGCCGAAAATCTCATATTGCATGCTGCAGTTGATATGGTCAGTTTTAATAGTCATGGAACAACCAAAAATATTGAAAAAAATGCCGCTTTCTAACGACACAATATCAAGGCGAATCGATGACATGCCTGTCGATGTTCGCGATCAAATAATTCACCAAGTGAGTGCAAGTGAATTTTTTGGTATTCAATGTGATGGATCAACAGATGTAGCAAATATTAAAAGACAGTCTTATACCAAGGGCGGAATGGCTGCACTGCTTCCTGCACATGTTCAGGTATGTTCTTGTCGCAAAATACATGTCGGAAAATGTAAATCGAATAATTTGTGAAACTGTAAAATTGGTTAATTTTATTTAAAGCCGACCGTCACAGAAATGGCCGTTTGCTAAACTATGCATGAAATGGCGGAAAATAAAAAATCTCTTTTTTTCCCATACAAAAGTTAAATGGTTATCGCGAAGGAAAGTGTTAGAAAGGGTATTGGAATTGCGAGATGAATTAATAACATTTTTCCAGGATAAACAAACGCCATTCTCATTGTTTTTACATAATAATTAGTGTATGTATGTTGTTGGTTTTCAGCTGATGTGATAAAAACATTTTATTAATGAGAGATAAAGTTCATGCTTGATATCTGGATGAATCGACTTCAAAGCCAAAATTTAAATATGTTCCCACACACTTCGGATTATATTGAGAAATATCTGAATGAACAAGACACTATTATTCACCACAGTTTGGATTGCATGAAGATGCATTTGCGTGAGCTAAGAACTTAGTTGATGGTTTATTTCCCGGAAGATAAAAATGATTTCTCGAAGAGATGGGTACTGAATCCGTTTAGTGAAAATATTTTTGCCGCTGCTAAGTTACCATTTAAGATTCACGACCAGCTCATCCAAATGTTTGTCGACAAAAACTTGCAACTACAATTTACGTCAGAAATCAACTATTGTGACGAACGAACTTATGGGTAATGTTGAAGAAAAAAGTAGTGAAACTCAGCGATTGACAATCACAAAACTAAATGCCTTTTTTTCCCAAAATTTCACGCATAATTTTGTTGTTACTGAATATTTAGGTTACCAAATATTATGTTCACAATGGCTGACAAAACTTCTTACAAAACTCTTAACAAAGAGAATGGGATCGGCACTAACTTTCCTTACACGTTGCGATGTTTAATGTTTCTCAGGCATATCATAACAGGTGATGAGATTTGGGTTACATATGTCAAAGTCGAGACGAAAAGACAGTTAATGCAGTTGAGCCGCTCTAACTGGCCTACGAGGAAATCTTTAAAGTGCCGTGAAACTTCTTCTTCGGGGAAAGTCATGGTCACTGTCTTTTGGGACAAGAAAGGCGTCCGTCTTGTAGACTTTATGAAATGAGGGACTACAATAAACACTGAAGTCTACTGTGAAACTATGAAGAAGCTCAGAAGAGCTATCCAGAACATATTAAGTTCGGGCATCGTTTTTCTTCATGACAATACCCACTTGCAAACCAACGCTCGCACGATAGGCTTACTAAAATCAGGAATCAGTTTAAAGTGGAAGTGTTTGAGCATCTTTCCTACAACCCTGATTTGGCTCCTAGCGACTACCATCTCTTCCTTAACATAAAAAATTACTTGAGAGCTAACGGTTTGACAGCGAAAAAGAGTTGCAGGACAGTGTCATAGCGTGACTTAATTTACAGCCGATTTCTGTGAAGAGGGATTAAAGAGCTGGTTCACCGCTATGACAAATGGCTCAATCTTAATGGCAACTATGTAGAAAAATAGCTGTTGTATATAATAAAAACCTCTTCATATATTGGTGTTTTTTTAATAACCAAACGGAACTTACTTTACGCATCGCCCTCGTGTATAATATTAAAAACATATTTTGCATTTAGTATGCAGCAAACCGAAGTTTTAAACGACGTTCTTTCACATTTGCCAACATTCAAGGCATATGAATACATTATTACACTATTACGTTTAAACTTTTGCTGTTAATAAAGATACTAAAACTGCTGACACGTTACTCCCAGATCCTAGTTCGCAGTATGTCAAAAATATTAAGAATCCACAGAGAGAAATTTGGAGACAGAAGATATTATGTGTTAAATTAAACGCGACTTCTCAAAGACATTCCGGGGATGTTCGTAAATTACATTGCTTGTACTTGTGTATGGAATAAACGTACAATAAAAAATACGATTATAGTTTATGTAATAGTTTAGTTAACAACAGGACCGTATTTCATACGTTAAGTGTTCTTATGACGTGATAATATTGTTTGAATAACTGTGTAATAAGAACATCTGCTGTATTCCAGGCAAATGATTTATGAGTTACACTTGTTTCCAGTTTCTAGTCGACTATAATTCAGAATTATTATTATAATAAATTGAAAAAATAAAGCAGAATCTCCTGAAATTTTAAAAAGTGACTCTTATTGCGTGTTATCGACCGATAGCCTAGTGGTAATTATCTGGCTTAGCGTGCTCCGGTTCATGAGATTGGATTTGCAGCTCATCGGTCTGATAACGTTTTCGTGGCCTTCCTTTTCGTTTAAGGTGAATGCCGACATCTAAACATCTAAAATCGCTCTAGTGATGCCAATGCCCTCTGTAATGGGCGTTAAACTGCTAGAAGATGCTAAGGCATGAATTATTATTATTAATATTGTGTTAAGTAATTTCCTTATTCTATCTTCATTTGAGATTACTTACAAATTCTTCAAGCGACACTTTATTTACTTACTCCTATTATTTATTAATGGTATAGAGAAGCTTTTCTTAAACTGTGTTCGCTTTTTTTATACCATTCAAGGAAGTAACATAAAAAAAGTAATAAAAATTTAACGGCACAACTAAATTCCACTTACTAATCTGGATAGTCGGTGCAAATGCGACAGTTCGACGTCGCGAATTGTAACGACGCCGTCGGGACAATTTTTGGTATTTAAAAGCAACCGCCCTGGTATAATCACGGGAAATCCTGGTATCGGTGATTCCCCGGCTTAATTCTTTATTGATCATTACACTGCGAGTATCCGGGCATAATAGTCACTTGCCGATGTGTGTCTTATAAATAAAGTGATTGAAAATTAAAATAAAGTGATTCAAAGATAAATAAACTGATTGAAAGTTATTGATAAAGTGATTTTGTTTATTGATAAACTTTATTGGTTCTGTCTAAAACCAATTATTTAAAACCAAACTGTCTAAAAACTGTGTTAAAACCTAGAAATTGTAATTGTTTGTGTTTAATATCTCACTGTTAAAAATAATATCAACGTAAGTAACCTTTAAACTTTATTCGGTCTTAAGGGGGAGTTCTCATTTTTTGAATAAAAACACGACGATTTTTAATAATTTTTTTTAAAGAGGATTGTTTTTTTATATATAGAAACTTTTTTTTAATGCGTTACGCATATCTTTGCAAAAACAAATTGTGTTTTAATTTGCCTCTGTAGCAGAGGGCGTTAAAGTGGACGCCCGAAAAACGAGATACCAAACGGTAGCAAAGATTACTTCTGTTGAGTAAAATAGGATCTTTTCAAAAAATTAAAAATTATAAGAATGGGGCGCGCATTTTACTAAAAATTTGAAAAAACGACCTTTTCAGATTAGGAAAAGTGGAGTTAAAACTGAAATATAGCATTTTAATCAAAGATCCTCGTTTGCCTACTGGTGTACACGTTTACAAACATAATACAAAAAGATCTAGATCTAGATTGGTCAATTAACGTCTGAGAAATTCTTGTTACCGATTTCAGAAACATCATTTTGGGAAAAATTTGCTTAAACTTTATACGAGTGATGTATACAGCTTGTAAACAAGTGATACATAAAGCTATAACTTTTATACGGAACCGAGTACTTATTCTAGACACA
Organism: Melolontha melolontha; assembly: GCA_935421215.2. Classification (NCBI taxonomy): domain Eukaryota; kingdom Metazoa; phylum Arthropoda; class Insecta; order Coleoptera; family Scarabaeidae; genus Melolontha; species Melolontha melolontha. The sequence continues at coordinate 73,914,099 of OW285243.1, read as the reverse complement.
TATAGCATTAAGATAATAAAAGAAAAAAAAGAACTTTTTTTAATTAAAAAATGAGAACTCCCTCTTAAAAGGTAACTGGTGCTGTTATTTTTGTCTTAAAACCATTTTCGATATTTTGTTGCAGGATGGAGAGGCAGAACATGACTCTTCTGTTTCGGACCCAGCAACTAGCTCTTTTGCTAAAGATAACTGTGGTAATAATAAAAGTGATGCAACTGAAATCGCCACAAACGAAATTAGGCCAGTAATGGCCTCTACAAGTAATCAACCCAGAGCAGTTACTAAAAAACTAAGGAAATATGATGAAAGTTATATATGTTTAGGATTCATGAACGATAATGATAATCCTCAGTGTGTTATATGCAACAAAGTTCTACCAAATAGCTCTATGGGTCCAGCTAAAATGCGTCGTCATTTAGAATCTGTTCATGGCGAGCTTAAAAAAAAAATGTTGAATTCTTCATTCGGAAGCGTGACGAACTTTTAAAATTAAAAACGGTTATGGTTCAAACCACAAAAACGGTGAATGAAAAAGAAAGTGAGGCTTCTTACTTAGTCAGCTATCTGATAGCTCAACGCGGTGAAGCATACTCAATTGCGGAAAATCTTATTAAACCTTCATGTATGGAGATGGTAAAATGTGTGTTAGGTGAAAAATCTGCAAAAGAAATGGCTAAGATTCCACTTTCGAATGAAACGGTAGCTCAGCGCATCAGAGATTTAGCAGCCAATATAAAGAATGAACTTACTTTTCGTCTCAAATTATGCAAATTTTCATTACAAATGGATGACTCAACCGATGTATCTGGACTCGCAATATTAATTGTAATCGTTAGATATCAGAACGAAAACGCATTATTGGAAGATCTTCTTTTATGCAAATCTCTACCAACACGTACTACTGGAGTCGAAATATTTGGTCTTCTAAATTCTTTTCTTGAAGAGAATAAAATACCATGGGACAACTGTATTGATATCTGTACCGATGGAGCAAAGGCCATGAGTGGCATAATTAATGGGGATGTACAGATTATTAATAAGATAGGCAGGCACTTGCTGCTAAAAAATTATCCCCCAGTTATAAGAATGCTCTTGATGAGGTCATCAAATTCATTAACTTCATAAAATCTCGACCGCTAAATAATCGTTTATTCAAAATACTCTGTGAGGAGATTGGAAGTGAACATACTTATACTGAAGTCAGATGGTTATCTCGAGGAAAGATACTAACGCGTTTTCTTGAGTTAAGGCACGAGGTGCGTGCTTTTTTTTAGAACACAATTTTGAATTGAAAGGTCGATTATTTGATAGAAATTGGTTACTTAAAATTTCCTATTTAAGCGACATTTTTACAAAGATAAATGAACTTAATTTAACCCTCCAGGGCAAACAAGTAAATGTATTTATTGCCCACGAAAAAATTCTTGCTTTCAAGAAAAAAATTGAATTTTGGACAATTTGTATGCGCTCCAAAGAGTTTGATTGTTTCCCAACAATAAAAGGCTTTTTAGAAGAAGAAGGGGTTGAAATAGCAGAGGCATTTATTGAAGAAATTATTCAACATCTGAAAGGATTGAGTGAAGCTTTTAATAAGTATTTTCCAAATGAACAGCAGATTAAATATCAAAATGAATTGTGGATTAAAAACCCATTTATTTTCAATGCACGACCTTCGACCATGTCAACGGAAGAATACGAAACTTTTATTGAAATGACATCTGATTCATCATTACAAAATAAATTTAAATTAATGCCATTAACGGAATTCTGGTGCAGTATAAAAGATGAAACGGGGTTCTCAGCTTATTTGTCGACAAAAACTAAATACCGGAACAGACTTGATGCCGAACCTGACATAAGAATTCAACTTTCATCAATTAAGCCTAATATTAAGTATATTTGTGATAATAAAAAGCAATATCACATATCACTCATCCCATTAAAATTAAAATTTAAAAGTCCTTTAAATGTAAATTTAAGTTGTTTTAAGTTAATTTTATAATTACTTTTTGAAGAAAATAAATATTTTTTCTATTTTGCGTTCGAAATGAACTCATTATGAAACCCAAAACAGTATCGAAATGAGCTTCATTTCGATACGCTTTTTTTCATTTCTAAATGTTGGCGTTGTTCGAATACAGAAATAAATATCATTGCTGTCATTTGATTTTAAGAATTTATGTACATTTGACATATATGATATATGTCCGTATTTTACACAAACAACGTAAGTTGTATACAATTGACAACAACATATATATGTTTCTATGTCACTCATGTTTATATTTTTTAATGAAGTATCAAGTAATGTTAACGAAAATTAGTAAATAATATGTAATATAATATACTTCGCGGATAGCAAGATTTAAATTTGAAAATGTCAAGTATCAATGTGACCAACTGCATGTTTTATACAAAATTAAACTCTGAACTTTCAAATTAAATAATTCCAATTTAAGCAATTTATTAATGTAAAAAACGCAAAATAGAAAAAATAGTATAAAAAACTCGTTTCATAAGGCCTTAAAGAATGGTGCCTTATGAAACTTGTTTTTTAATATACTATTTTGAAATAATTGTCATTTTTGTTACATATAATCTATTTACAGAATGTTACATTAAAAGCATACTATTGAAACAAACCAGGGGTTCCACAATAAAAGTGACTACTAAAAAGGGTTCCACTTATCAAAAAGATTAAGAAACGCTGGTATAGAGTATAGAGTTGAGTATTAATTTATTGGGATCTCGTTTCCAAAATTCCTTCTATTCATTCCTGTATCAGTCAAGTAGTTTTTTGTGTTTATTATTCATCTGTTTGCAGCTTGTTCTTCCTCTCCCTACCACACGTTTTTCTCGGTTTATCGCAGATTATTTTTGTTTATTTTCTTGAATTGTTTGGTTTATTATCTTTCTATATAATATTAAAAAAAATTGTTGAGGATACATTTAATATCCTTTTATAATATTTTAATTTCAAACATTTGTTTATTGTTAAATATAAGTAAATCTAGGATATAGAATTCAAACCTAAACATTTATAATTTTATGAATATTGACGTGCATTTTCAAGTTTAAACCACTGTATATACATACTTTTATTAGCACATTCGAATGGTAAAGCTTTCTTTAAATTCTAAGAAAGCGATATATTCTACATTTTCAAATTTATTTATTACTTACTTTATAATTTAAACCACTCGTTTTATTGCCTATGGTTATTAATCTTGGGATTTTTTCCAAATTTATTTATTGCTTTATATATCAGATCACTTGTTTTATTATCTTGGATTATTATTGAACGATTTCAATAGACAATATTTGGTCTGACCACCCATTGTTAACGAAATATGTATAATATAGTTTCATTACTGTTCAAGGGAATTAACCAGAACTACATACTTAGGTTTATGACACCTACTAATACTTAATTAGCAATGACATTTTATTTATTTTATTACTATGATCTTTAGGACACTATCGTAAACCTTGAATATTATTGCTTGTAGACACAATTTCTACGAAGTAATAACACGAAAAATTCCCTATTATGACGTTAAACAATACATTGTATAACCAATTCGCGTATGTTAATATGTAATAGTGTGGAAAAGTCTTCCTTTGGAGACTATAGTTAAGTAAAAACTTAACAAAGGTATAAAACCCATTACTACAATTAGTAATCGTATCCTAAATACGTATTTCAACAACTACACAATAACATGAGTGTTAATTTAACACAAGCAAATAATTCAAAATGACGAGTATTTGGTTTCTTCTAATTTTCATAAACTTGATTTTAAGTTCATTCTTTGACATTGATTTATTAATAAATTCTACAAAGTCATTATAATATCGTGACTTTTCCGTGTTATCTATTTTATCGTCGTTGTTAATGTAACTAATGTTTCATCTCGATAATAGATATCGTAATATAACTTATTTGGGACGTCTTCGCCTGTTGGGATTTGAATCGTTGGAATCAAGAGGGAGGAAAACATATTTCAAATTCGGTAATTATATAAGATGCTCGCAGTTACTGACCCTTTTCGATAATAGAGTATCAACGGCGTTTAGTCAAAATAACAATGTATTTTCTCTGCGTTAGCATTGAATAACGTATGGACTTAACAATCCAGTAAATTTAATCAATTTAATCACACAACTCTGCTTGCCATTTGACTTATTTAATTGCACGAAAACTGTTTTTTTAAGTATGCAATAATAATCATGATTTTGATTTAAAATCGAGCTTTTTTTTATTTTGTTAATTTTATTATTGTAGTCGGTCGTATTACTAATGTTTTCTAGGGGTGTTCCGCAAGGCAGTTTACGTGGTCCTATTTTATGTCTTTTGTATATTTAACGATACCCATGGACTTAAGAATCAATTCCTCACAATTAACTATGCTAACGATACTATGTTTTTAGTTACCGGTAATTCCTTAGACCAGATCGCTAAAAGTATGGATTCCACACTAGGAACAGTTAAGGAATGGCTGGTATGTAATACCCTTATCATAAGCAAATCTAAGAGTAATATAATTCTTTTTAGATGTAACATTTATGTGTTCTGTTTTCTTGAAGTTCCTAACATCATGCCAATTTATTGTACCCTCTACTAAATAGTGTTCGTTTGTTGGGAATTACGATCGATGAGTTTTTAAAATGGAAGGACCATATCCAACTTTGCCTAAATTCTTATGTAATGTGTGCTTCGGGATCCGTTATTTGAGGAAGCTGGTAGGCGAGCATGGTTTACTTCGGATGTTGTTATTTCAGGATAAGGTATGGTATTACTGTCTGGGGTATCATTACTTAGATCAAATATTTATTACAAAATACAATTCACAATAGACAAAGAAGAAAATAACAAATTAAATTTTTTAGATATTACCATATACAGAAACAATAACAATCTAGCATATAAAATTTACAGAAAACCAACATTTGCAGAAAATATAATACATGCGGAAGCGAAACAAGATACTAAAATAAAAATGTCAACATTCCACAGTTATATACATAGAGCAACTCACATACCATTGAATACTGAGGCTTTTAAAGAAGAAATAATATATATTAAAAAAATAGCAGAAAATAATGGATACAATCCCAACATAGTAGACAAAATATTAAATCGAAAAGAACAAAAGAATATTCAGAAAAAATTCTTATATCCGGAAATAAAAGAAAATAAACCCATTTGGCACGCAATTACATATATCCCCCAAATCACAGACAAAGTAAACAAAATATTAAGAAAATTAGATATTCACATCATATGTAGCAATAAAACAAAATTAGGTACAATGTTAAATAATAACAAAGATAAATTAGAAAATATAGAAAAATCAGGAGTATACACAATAAAATGTAATGACTAGAGCTGAGGATGTTTGCGGTACGGCAGGACCGTATGTAGTGCATCCCCACATTTAACTATTTATCTAAATATTCTCTGAAATGATTTGCCGGATCTCATAAATTAATAGAGTTATATTTTAGTATGCACTGGATATTGTTATTATACAAAATCATAATAGCCATTTGTATTTATGGATCATAAATAATAATACGCATGTATTTGTATTTGGTTGTGAATTCAATTTAAACTTAAAACGAATCGTAATATTTTAACGACAAGCCGTCCTTACAATACATGCATTCGAGACAAAGTCTGCAACTCTACGAATAACTTCCATAATTGATCGAAAATGGACATTTTGGAGCTGAAGTAAAGCCCCTATTCTTAGAAAATTTTATTACTGTCGTTAAGAACTATTATTATAAACAACAAAGGCCTTTTATTAGTGTTGAAGTTTTAGTTTCATTGAATTTCCATGTTGTAAGTAGTCAATTGTAAAGTGTTCATTCACAATATTCTAAAACAAGGTGTAAATTTAACTAAAATCCAGAAAAACACATTCTGATAATATATTACTAGATTAGAAGCTGTGTTTATTACTATTTATTATATTATTTTTATAACCAAATGCAATAAAAGCTACGAAAACAAAAGAAACCTCGTTTATTAAAATCTTGTCACACAGCCTTTCAAAGTCTGGCAGCACATATTTTGCATATATTTTATATATACTACCTACTTGAACTAGGTGAATGAAGTTAGAAGTTACAAGTTATAACTTATAAATAAATGTGGGGATGCACTACATACGGTCCTGCCGTACCGCAAACATCCTCAGCTCTAGTAATGACTGTGAAGCTATATATATAGGGCAAAGTGGAAGATCCATTAAAAAACGCATATCCGAACACGTAAGAGATATAAAGTATAGTAATAAAAACACAGGTTTTTCGACACACTGTATCGAACAACACCATTTGCCCGATATGAATAGCTCTACCGTGTTACATAACGTAATAAAAAGTACAAGACTAGATTTATTAGAAATACTAGAAATTAAAAAATCACAAAAACAAAATAGAATAATTAAGAATACACAGTTAGAATTTGTTAACACTCCCATAATAGACGTGATTGTAAATATGTCCCAACCAGCACCCTAGCACTAAAATATAGGTATAAAAGTTGAAAGGACCGTATTGTAAGTTAGTTTTAAGATACTCTTTGACAATGGCATAACAGCCGAAACATATGTTAGACATAGATCTAATAAAAGGTATAAAAGGTATAAAAGTTAAAAGGACCGTATTGTAAGTTAGTTTTAAGATACTCTTTGACAATGGCATAACAGCCGAAACATATGTTAGACATAGATCTAATAAAAAATTGTGAAATAGCCAAGTGTGTTTTTATAATAATTTGTTAAATATTTATTATACAAAAAAAGAATTATTAGAACAATATACAATTTGAATTTTGCTCAATCATGAAGAGGTATTTTTAGAAAACATTTGTTTATTAATCGTGTATTGTTTTTATATATTAGAAGTTTAGAGTAATTCATGATTTGCTACTCTTTTCTTAAATTCTTTAATCATTTGTACGTTTCAAACAATTTTTTTCATTATTTCCATCAAGAATTTGCAATTTCTTAATTAATTTAGAACCACATAACAAATCAGAATATATAAATCCTAGGTAATATTAATATGTACTGCATTTGATGTATATACAAGGGATGTTTCCAAGGTTTTGGGAATTTAGCTATAATTTTCTTAGTTTGTCAATTCTCATCAATATTACAATGTAGTTTTTCAAAATAATCGCCATTTAATTGAATACATTTATCCCAACGATAAATTAATTTTTTTAAGCCGTCCTCGAAGAATTTTTACGGTGCCTTCTCAATCCACATATTTATGGCACGTCTTATGTCAGTTAAACGAACACCCCGTGAACGTTTTTTTAACCCTGCAGAACTAGCGCCATTCTGTGGAACGTGAGTCCTCACGTGTGAGCATTTTTCTCACGCTTCATATTTAGTTTTATATAACGTCAGGATGCAAATAAAACTAGTATTTTTTAAGTCAAAATCAATATTTATTGTTTTTTTAAACATATTATTTGCTTATAAAAGTTTAAAATCTCTAACATTTGCTAATAAAATAAAAATAATAAAATTGTAATCGAAAATAAATTGCAAAAAATCCTGTATTCTCTAAAATGCTAATCACTCTGATCTGAGGAACTGCTGACGTTGGAACATGAGGGACAGACATATTTAGCATGTTCTGTACAAATCACTTTATTGCACCTCTCGCAATGTTTCTTGCTTTTTCGATTTTTTCGCCTAGGACAAAACGCGCAAAAACCTGAGGCAACCTCTCGCACAACTGTTGATTCCTTCATGTTACAAATTTTTCGAATTCGGGTACGTAAACTCACCGGCAAATTCTGTTTTGAAGATCGATTTATCAAATGTGGTTTGATCAATTCTTGAGCCAACTCTTTCAAATATAATCTGCGGTCTTGAATAATTTCGGTATTATTTTTATATATTATTTGAGAGTTGATACCGCCTATACCCAAAATTGAGAAAAATAATCTTAGAGGTCATCTACAACAGAACCTAGAGACAGAGTAAGTTGACTTCAGCTCATCTACAACATCGACTCCGCCTTTTGTCAAATTATAAAACGTGATTATCTCCGGTTTTGAAGCATCTCCAGATTCTTCATCGATTTTATCATCACTATGAAATGTAGATCACATAGAAACAATTTTGTTTGATTTCGGTTTATATGAAACTAAAACCATAGGTTTGCAAAATGCAAATATGCTGCTATTTAGAGGTCTAATTTTAGTATTCAACATCAAAGGCGGCATCTTTTTTTATTTTTTCTTAACGTTCCGACAATAGTTGTTTTCATTTGAATCATGTCTTTGGCTAGTGGTATAGATGTGAAATAGTTATCCATCGTAACGTTTCGGCCTGTGTTCAAAATTGGTTGCGTTATTCGTTTTACTACAGAGCTTGCCGAGTTATCCAATTTAAATGGGCCTTCAGGCTGTTTACCTGCATAAACTTCTAAGTTGCCTGTATAAAACATTCTAGAATCTACTAAGGCCCATATCTTCAAACCATATTTTGCTGGTTTATTCGCGATGTGCTGCCTGAATTTGCACCGGCCACGAAAATTTTCCAGCATTTCATCGACTGTGCAGTATTCACCAACTTGATAGTTGTTTAGGCATTTCTCTACAAATTGCTCGAATACTTGCCGAATTGGAGCTAAATTGTCATATTTCTTTCTTTCCACTCTGTCAGTTACGTTATCAAATCTAAGAGAGCGTAATAAAAGGTGAAATCTCTCTCTAGACATTGTAAGCTTGAAGCATTCTGGAGCCGTGCCATCGTCCAACCAGAGTTCCCGAGTGTTCAAATATTGAGCCTTTTTTTATCCCAGCCATATATAATAGTCCTATGAGAGCATATTTATCTGTCTCATTTGTTGCACGACAATCCCTATCTCGCGTATAATTTGGGCGTAACTTATCTAGAAAAATATTTGTACAGTTCACAATATGTCCAATCATATCAGGCAGAAAATATAACTCCCAGCATTCTCTTACAGATTTTGCATTTTTTGCAATGGAGGTGACTTCGGGTAAATGACTAACAATATTATGTCTCGGAGTGCGAGTGTTAGGATAAGGCGAGTGGGCCAACCAGCGAGTTGTGCCATCTTTACAATATAATGATGTTCTCCATCAAATTGAGGCTCTGTGTCAACTATCATATCATCATTTTAATTATCACGATCTGATCCTTCTGTGTCTGTATTATGGTCACTGTGTTCACTGACATTGTCACTCTCCACTTCATAATGATCTCCATCATCAAATAAATTTTCTGATTGCTGGTCAAGGGCTGGTTGAGTAGCCATCCATGTTGGTTGTGGATTTAATTCTGCATATTGTTGTCTTGCTAATTCGACAATTTTCTGAGTTCTACTCATTGCCATTATACTAAAAAAATAACATCGTCATATAAATATGTCATTTTCACTAATATGAAACATTTAGTACACGACTAAATACTAATAAATGCAATACTTACATAAATAAGGTTAGAAAAACACGTCAATGCTATAACTCGCGTAGTGAGAGAAACGTTAATAGGCAAAACAAAACACCAATGCCGGAACTAGCGCCGTGAGCGAAATGCTCACGCAGTCTGCAAGTGATTGACAAGTTCTTCCTAGAAATTGCTACAGACGACTAATTGGTGTTTAGGTTGCATTTATAAACAGAAGTGATACGTAAACTCAGCTAGAGGGCGCCTCGTTCCTATATCTCAACCCTCTTTAAGAATACAGCAATTCTGGCTTAAGCGTGAGCGAAATGCTTATAGGCGCGAATTCTGCAGGGTTAAATCTAGGAACAGATGAAAATCACTCGGTGCAAGATCCGCTGAATAAGGTGGATGCGGAAGTAATTCCCATCGTAAATCGTAACCGAACAGCGCAAGAAAGACGAAGAATGTTTTCTTCGTCTTCTTGCGCTGTTCGGTCCTGCATTATCCTGTTGCTATAACGGACGCTTATGCAACTTTCCAGGTCGTTTTCTGATAAGTCCTTGCCGCAATGGTCCGGATAATAAGATCAAATAATATTCTAAGTTAATTGTAGTACATTTCGCTAGATAATCCATAAAAATAATCCTTTCGCAATCCCAGAATACAATAAGCATTACCTTCCTAACAGACGGAACTGCACGCGCCTTAATTGGATGCCCTTCTTCAGGTTTACGCCATTCTTTGAATTGACTTTTGGTCTCAGGATTGAAATTAGGAATCCACGTTTCATGAATGGTTATTATAAGTTGCCAAAATTCATCACTGTAACAGGCAAATAAGTCTTGAAATTGACGACAACTGTCAGACCTATTGAGTTTCTATTCGTAACAGTCTTGGCAGCCAGCGGGCTGAAACCTTGCTTACGCCCAAAGCAATCATGTAAGATCTCATGAACTTGTCCTGTACCAATTCTATGGCGTACACTAATTTAAAAAATAGTCATTCGTCTGTCCTCTTTCAGTAGGTTCCCCACGGCAGTAATGTTTCTTTAATTTACTAACGTACTCAGGCGACCACTGCGTGGATCGTCTTCTAATGATGTTCTACCACTTTTAAAACGATCGATGCACTGATATACAGTACTTTTTGATTCTGCAGACTCAGCAAACACTCCCTGCAGACGTTTAATAATTTCTGAAGTTTTCATATCCTCTTTCCACAAAAAGAAAATGATTGCTCTTTGAGATTTAGCCACGTCATCCATGGTTACAGTGCTACAGTAATGCGTCTACACCTGAATCCTCTCACCTGACTGCACGATATTGCACTGGATAGCTGCATAAACATGTCAAGATTTGTCTATCGGCAATAGCCATTGCCTATAAGTTTTGCGTAATTTATGGCTAGGGATAATAATAATGAAATTATTCAATGACAAATAATTTGTGGTGCTGATGAAGTTCCTTCAAAGGCCCAAGACGTGCGTGGTATTGGTTAATTAAAATAAATATACAACAACTTAATACATAAAATAAAACACAGCGGCGTCCTTAAAATTTGTATTTATATTTACATAATAATAAATCGAAATTCGTATATTTAAATAAAAGAAATTGATGTATGTAAAAGTCATTAAATTAGTAATATATACACAAGGGGCGATAAATTAGTAATCGAGAAATTAATATAAAATATCTGAAATAGAAAGGTGAAACAGTAATAAAACAAAGTACTATATACACGCGGAGCGGTGAATAAGTAGATTAAAATTAACACAAAAAATACTCTGAAACGAAAGTTAAATGGAGTAGTAAATTAAGGGTTAATTAATTACGATGAATATAAAATAATCTCTGCATAGAACAATACAGTTACCTTGAGTTGGCGGCCACGTGGTCTGAAGATATACTCGGACAAGTATATGTAGAGCGGTGTTGGCCGGTGGGATAAGAAATTAATTAGTTTAAATTAATATGAATTCGCTTAAAAGAATAATATATATAGAACAATACAGAATTACCTTAGAAGCGGAAGAGATGCAGGGGGCACGTGGCCATGCCACCGGTACTTGACTAGTACGGCGCGTGGTGTTGCACTTTCGAACGTTCGAACGAGAAGAAGGACTGATAGTTTTCGTGTCGATAGGAAAGGGTCTAGAAAACGGTCTGTTTATGATCTATCGAAGAGGGGGTCGATATATTGAATTATAATTAATAAGAAGCGCGACCTAAAGATGACTTCTATCGATGTCATAAATATTATTAGAATAACCATTGTGACATAAGCTTCCTAACGACATCAAACACAACACATAAAAGAAGATGTATGTAATATTAATTAAGAATTTAAAATGGAATGTACTAGAAAGAAATTCGATAGTAACGGTTATCGAGTCAGGTAGATGACGAAGGGTCTGTCGGTCAAGATATATGACAAAAGAAATGCTTTCTCTTTGTAACGAATATATACAAGAAAAATGTCTAAGTTAAATATAATTAAAATGAGATATTTAAAGACGAAAGAATATGTGTATTTAAATAAATGAATTAAAACTTCTATACGCTAAGCGTAACAGTACAAAGATATTGTAATAAAATTTTTGACACAAAAATTATGAATGAAGAGCCATCATTTGAAGTATTTTTAAATATACAGTGTGTTCAAAAAATGAACACAAGATTAATCCTCACTGGATATAAGAGACGCATACGCAACACCCTAGAACGCTTAACGTTTGGGTTTATATTTGTAGAAACAGAATAATAGGGCCTTTTGTATAGAAGAAAATCTAAACGGTCAAAGATATTTAGAACTTTTAAATAACCAGATAATAATAATAATAATAATAATATTTATTAATGTATATATGCATACATACGTCATATTGTAATATTCAGTATAAAATAACAATAAAAGAAAAAAATACATTAAATTTGATGATTTAAAAAATCACTTATCGAGTAAAAACACTCCTTTAGCAATATGTCTTTGGCTCTGATTTGGCTCTTTGGGAATTTTAGTGTAAATCTTTAAGACTAGGTAATTCTACTTATTTGGCTTTCTGTAACTGATGGTAAGGTATCACTATGTTATTTCGATTGCTGGTGCCGTAATTATGGAGATCACTATTTTAGGAGAAATTTTGGGGTGTATTGCAGACATATTCAAGACAAGTAAGTACATATAAGGAAGGCAAGGTAAGTCTTTTATGTGTTTTAAACAGTTGCCTACAGCTAGTTTTGCTGGACACACTACTCCGAGCCCCAATGGTACTTTTTTGCATTTTAAACATCGACTTAGCTGCACCTGACGCACCTCACGTTAGGATACAATATGTAGCTCTACTCTGACAATTGGAAAAGTAGGCCGTTTTAGCTGCTTCGTATGCTGCTACCTGTTTTATCCTACGAATAGAACAAACAGCTGCAGCAAGGTGGCGACATAAATCTTCCATAATAATAATTCCTGCATTTGAAGAAAATGGATAATTTCAACAAAATATCTGATTTCAGCAGAATGGGACACCTTCTCACTATTCAGTTATCGTTCGAGATCGATTAGATCGAACTTCTTCTCACATATGGATTGGAAGAAGAGGCGAAATTGAATGGCCCGCATGTTCTCCCGATCTCAAGCCACTAGATTACTTCTTGTGGGGCTATTCTAAAACAGAAAATTTACCCGACCTAGAAATTTGCAAGATTTGGCAGAAAGAATTAACGAAAAAATACGAATCATTCCATCATAACGAGGGTTATAAGAGAAATTACAGACAGATTGGCTTACTGTCAAGAAGTAGGTGGCGCCGATTTTGAAAATATCCTAAATTAGGTTTAACTTTGTTCGTATGACCAGTTTGCCTTTACTTACCAATTAATAAATAAAAGATACTTTAGACCATAATTGTTATAGTTTGTTGAAATCGAGTTATCGACGAGAATTCCAAAATATTAACAAATAAAATCAATTTCAAAAAGTATAATTTTAGTACGTTACATTTTGTTGAACACTCTGTATAAATTTTATTAAAATATCTTTTTTAATTTAACAAATATTTACATGATTCAACACATTTGGCCATTTGTATCTTTGCCGTTTGCATTGTTCTATATGATCAATTGCAATAAAGTGATTATTATTATTATTATTATTTCCTCCATTCACAAGAACATTCAATTTGTCCTTGGTTGCCAGTGTATTAACCCATCGGTTCGTGAGAACAAGATGGCTGGCATAACTGTCATAATATTATTATTATTGTTTATTATTTCTTATTTCCAGGTATTTTTCCGTAATCTATCTATGCGGCTCTACTATACTATTATTATTATTATTACAAACATATTTACTGATATAGTTGTCGTTTATAATGTAAATAAATACATAAAGAGTTTTATTAATATTAAAGGAATATTCTTCATACCATAGATAGTTACAAAACATAAAACATTAATTAGAAACATACGGAGAAGGTTGGTTGGCTAAGTTTTTATTAAATATAAACTTTGTATGCCACTAATTCTTAAACAAACAGAAGAAAATATTCATGCCAGTGTTGGTATTTATATTAGTTATTACTTTCCGTCATCAATATCGACATTAAACACCCCGATTTCCGTTTATAATCTTACATATTATATATAATACATCAAATTAGTAAATGTCTTTTTATCATGCGTACAAATACTTTAGCATGCGTACTTTGGACTAGGATTTATTCTAAGTTTCCAGTAAATGCGATTGCTATACTAGTCTTGATAAAATGAAAACGGAAACAGACGTGAGAAGATATTTCTCTCGACATATTACTATTTTAAAATATCTATTGTATTGGCCTATTGATCAATCAAATTATTTCATTGTGCTTATTCATAAATTATTTTCGTTTATTAAAATCAGTACAACGGTAGTTCTGTATATTTTCCTGCAATTTGTGAACGTGTATAAAAGTAGCGGAAATGTATCCAAGATGATAGAATCGTCCCTAACAGTGTTTACCAATTTGAATTATCTCGTAAAAATGATAACTTGTATATACTACAACGAAGAACTGAACGCAATAATGAAGGAAATGTCCGATAACAGATTCCAACCCAAAGATATTCACCGCAGAAAAATGATTTTAGGCGTCATGTCTAACTGGAATATTATGTTTCATTTTTACATGGGAATATGTTTTGTGATTGCATCTGCCTGGGCTATTCTCCCTTTTATTAAAAGCGATGGTCAAGCTTTGCCGTTCGGTTATTGGTATCCTTTTCACGTTAACATTAGCCCAGTGTATGAAATTATATATGCTTATGAATTGTTGGGTATATTAATGATTGCGGTTTCTCATGTTACATTGGACGCAATAATGGCTGGCTATTTGGCATTTATATCTGCGCAAATTGTGGTGCTGAACGATGTTTTATCTAACCTAAATCGAGCTACAAATATCAAACGAGCTACCAGCAATAATGCGAGATTAGGTCACCAAATTCGTTGCATTTTATTGCATAGAAAACTAAAAAGGTAATTGATTTTTATTTAGTATGTCAAATACGTTACACGCCATACTTAGTTTATTTTATTGTCTGTTACTTTCTGTAATTCATATTAATTTAGCTCTGCTTAGTTATAACTAAAGTTCGGATTTTCATGCACAAGAAATCCTTTAAATATGCGCATAAATATGTCACGCTCTTCCCAAAAATATGTCAAATATATGCTTTATTTTTACTATTTATGCATTTTTATGCACTTTATTTTTTATGTATTTAGTTTACTGGAAATCAAGGAAAGAGTAGTAACACATAAGTAGTACATTTATACATAAAAAATAATTATTATTACATAATATATGATAAGAACATTGCATAATAATATGGTAAAAGATTACAATTAACAGTTATATACATATAATTCTATGGATGTTACTTAATAACAAAATTATTATATTAAGTAATTATTATTATATTAAGTAACATCCACAGAATTATATGTATAGCTGTATAGCACTTTGGCAATGAGATATATTTAACTTATTATTGTACCAATGAATAATTAACTGCTTTTCTAGATTTTCGCCACTAAAATTTTGTCTTCTATCGCTTCAAATATTTTATATATTGAAAACGTTCTTTCGACTTCAACTGAAGTGAAAATAGGTGCAAATTTTAATGACGCCAGATGTTCGGGGTCTAAATGTAAATTATTAACTTTAATAGTTGAACTTAATGATAATGATTAAATATTTGATATTTTTGTTAACTTTTGAAAACCATCATTCTTTGATGTAACATTTACTTTAACAGTTCGACATGGAACATTTTTCAATAAATTTTCACAATGTTCTACAATAGAAATTGACTGTAATAAAGGTATTTCGTCAGTCCCTAATTTTTTAATTGTACCACTTACAAAACTATAATGGACTTTAATATACGTCAACTGATATAGAATCTCGCGTTTTTCTAATAAACTTTTGGATTTCATAATTGATTCAGCTGAATCAGAAAAATCTAATACAATGTTTTTTATATGATTATAGTGATTCGCGTGTCTGCGTCTAACCACGTTCCCCATCGGGTAACTACCGGTTCAGGCGGTAGAGGAACATTCGCCAATTTTTCTTTATATACTTGAAGTCGTAGAGATGCTTTCTTAAATATTTTTTTTACGTTCGAAATTAAAAAATTAAGTAAAGGAAACTGACCTCTAATTTGCTCGTAAACTCTATTTATTCCATGCGCTAGACAAGTCACACGGATTAAATTTTTGTTAAAACATATTTGTAAATTTGCTCCTGCTTTAGTTATATATGCTGCCGTATCTGTGACGAAAAAAAGAATTTTGTCAGTCGGCAGAATATCTGAAGAAAAAAATTCATCAAACTTTCGAGCGAATTAACGATTAACGAAGCGAACAATTTCTACGCTATTGGTTTTCTCTAACTCTTTCGTACTGATTAAAAATATTTTGGCAAAATAGTTTGGTCAAGAACACCAACTAATAATTTTGCAATATAGCGACCACGAACATCTGTCGTTTCATCAAAAATATGCGATTTTATGTTGAAAATGTAAAAAATATTCACTTTATGCACACTAAAAATACGAACTAAAGCTTAATTTTATGCAAAACATGTAATTTTTTATATCATTAATCGCATTATTTCAGTGTAGAATGGCCACAATATTGGGGCGATATTGCTAATAATAAAAAATATGTTTTTTACATAAAATCCGAACTCCAGTTATAATTTTGAAATAGTCAAAATAAATTATTTAATTTATTCTGTTAATTAGTGGAAAGAAATGGAGGTCCTGAAATCGATCACTTTCAAAATACGGGCGGTGACTGATTAAGGATGTATTTGGTAGTGTGACAAGAGATGTTTCTGAGAATAACCAATTTTTTTTACATTATTATATAAATGCATGGGTTATTATTATTATTATTGCCGATTCTTGTTACACGAAGCAATTTATTAAACCCACATATCTGCAAATATCAGCTCGGCAGCTACGGATTTTTTTGGAGTATTTAAAAACATAATTGACCAGAACCTACTACGAGTTCTATTATGCATTGTTTGATCACATTTTTATAGCTCTTCGAAGAAAATTGTATTTCCTGCAGCTATCGTTCTGGATGTTTCTGTCTTCAATGATGTATTTCCTACAGTTTCTTGTACATATTACTTGAACTTGTATTGTCGGGATGAAACCTTCAGTTTCTGGGAAAAGTTGTCCACACCAGCAATACCTCTCTTGCCATCTTCTTCTTCTGTTTTGGGTTGGACGCCAGAACGTCCAGGCACTTGAGCACACTGCTTGTACTATCCCAAATATATCTCTCAGTTCCACTCTGTTAGTCTTGTGTCCTCGATAAAAGCGATTATCCTCCTCAGGGGAAGTTTGAGTTCACTCGAAGAATCCAATAGATCGAAATATTTCTGTCTGAGTTCCTTCAGTTCCTCACACGTGCATATTACATGAAGGCTAGTTTCCTCCTGTTTTTCACATCTCCTACACCAGGGCTCGCTAACCAAGCCCATGCTGTACAGATGCTTCCTTAAAGGACAATGTCCGGTTATTAACCCGGTAATTATTTTAATTTCTTTTTCTTAGTAGTGCTTTGGTATGGAGGTGACCTTCCGTTAACCTCCATTTATTTTTATGTTCTTTTTCTAGCCATAACCAGATCTCCCTTTCCGCGGAATCCTTAGCGATTCCATATACAGGTTCTGGTCCAATGAAGTTCCTATTAGTAACTTCATTGGCCACTTCTCATTGCCTCATGTCCTCATGCCTCTTTGCCTCATGCACCCATATCAGCGACACAGTATTGTCTTGTGCCAGTTTATTGAGGACCTGTTTACAATATTTCACCAGCTTAGACCTGGTAGATGGGTCCATAAGGGCTTTAATAGCCGCCTGACTTTCAGTAATTATGTTGATTTTTTTGTTTGCGCAGCCGGCTTCCCGAATTTCCTCGGCGCAGGTTGCCACTGCAAACAATTCAGCCTGGAAAACCGTTCTATGTTTCCCCAGACATATCGATATCTTCCTTCTAGGGCACATTTCGCATGTGCCTGCACCTGCCCCCTGACTAGATTGTGATCCATCAGTGTACCAGGTGCCGGCACCACAATTGCTCGAGCGACTTTTTGCTTGTTCTCTGGTCGGTATAAATATGTTCAGCTTAGCTGTAAACATAGTGGTGCCATACTGTCCGCCGGCATTTGAAATATCGGCTCTTCCAGTATAGTTCCTGTGATATCTGTATGGCTCCCTACAACCTTATTAGGACACCATACGTCATTGGCCTTCAGCCTCAGGATCGCAGCCATTGCCTCCGTCTTTAAAAATAGTTCCAGCGGAGGGAGACCCACGATGGCCTCTTCTCTTGCCATATGGAAGCAATGATTTCCATGGAGTTGTTTTCTCTTGCCATTCATTCTTCTTCCTTTAAATGTACGTTAAATCGTTATATAAATCGTGGGTGTGTGATTTTATAGTGTTAGATTTAATAATAAATTAAAACACACATAGTATGTTTTAGATTTACACTTTATTAATAAAATAATGACAGCAGTTTCGCTAACACAGTAGCTTCTTCAAATTCAACTTAAGACTAAAGATACATACAATATACGGCGTTAAATCAGGTAGTTGACCCAAGTTAAAATTCTAGGAACTATTACATTTATATTTTGCTTTTTGAAAACTATACTATGTCCTACTTGTGTGAGGTTTAAGTATAAAAATATAGTATAAGCAACTAAGACACAATATTTCAATGGGTGAACAGATTTAACAGTGCGGATGAATTTAAGTCTAATTTATCGTTTAGTAACATTTCTGAGTTTTAAGTCTATTAATTTCTAAAGATTCTAAACAGTTTAGTTTTCTACCTTTATTTTCTACATGTATGGTGTCGAATTGTAAATTAAATTCGTGCTCATTCTCTATTAAATGATTAGAGTAGGTTGAGTCAGTTTTCCTATTGATATAAGAATGATAGTGGTCTTGGATTCGTTTTTTAAACGTTCTACCTGTCTGTCCAATATATGTTTTGGTACATGATCCGCATGATAACTTATAGACTACCTACTGATTTATTGTCTTTGGTAGGTTTTTCTTTATTATTTTTAATATATTTGGCTAGATTATTATTAGTTTTATAAGCAATATTAATGTTTTCTTTTTTAAGGAATTTTGATAATTTAAGTTGCTGTTGACGTATGTAAGTAAATGATTTAAACTGCTTGTCTGGCTCCACTTTAATGATCGGGTACACCTCCCTTAATAATTTATTGACTGATTTTTTAACAATTAATTTATCTATTAGATTTGGGTCATATCCGTTGTTGTGAGCGATTTGTTTTATAATATTAAGTTCTTTATTATAGTCTTCATTGGACATCGGGATGTTAATAAGTCTATGTGTCATGCTGTGAAAAGCCGCTACCTTGTGTTGGACCGGGTGGTTAGATTTATTATGTATCGTGGTATCTGTATGAGCCACTTTGTGGTAAATAGAAAAATGGACCCTATTGTTTACACGTTTTAAAGTCAAATCCAGAAAGTTTATACTATTATTAAGCTCCTTTTCTATTGTAAACGTGATATTAGGATCAATGGAATTCATAAAGAGTGTTTAACTGCCTATCTGTACCTATATATCCTATCAATATATCATCAACGTATCTGTACCAAAACAAAATGTTCTTCACGTATCTGTCATTATGAAAAATCGTATTTTCCAGGTAATCCATATAAATTTCCGCAAGTAAAGGAGAAAGAGGATTTCCCATGATAAGACCTTGTTTACAGAGGTAGAGTTTGTTATTGAAAGAAAAATATATGATATATTGATAGGATATATAGGTGCAGATAGGCAGTTGAACACTCTTTATGAATTTATCAATTCCATTGATCCTAATATCACGTTTACAATAGAAAAGGAGCTTAATAATAGTATAAACTTTCTGGATCTCACTTTAAAATGTGTAAACAATAGGGTCCATTTTTCTATTTACCACAAAGTGGCTCATACAGATACCACGATACATAATAAATTTAACCACCCGGTCCAACACAAGGTAGCGGCTTTTCACAGCATGACACATAGACTTATTAACATCCCGATGTTGACTATAATAAAGAACTTAATATTATAAAACAAATCGCTCACAACAACAGATATGACCCAAATCTAATAGATAAATTAATTGTTAAAAAATCAGTCAATAAATTATTAAGGGAGGTGTACCCGGTCATTAAAGTGGAGCCAGACAAGCAGTTTAAATCAGTTACTTACATAGGTCAACAGCAACTTAAATTATCAAAATTCCTTAAAAAAGAAAACATTAATATTGCTTATAAAACTAATAATAATCTAGCCAAATATATTAAAAATAATAAAGAAAAAACTACCAAAGACAATAAATCAGGAGTCTATAAGTTATCATGCGGATCATGTACCAAAACATATACTGGACAGACAGGTAGAACGTTTAAAAAACGAATCCAAGACCACTATCATTCTTATATAAATAAGAAAACTGACTCAACCTACTCTAATCATTTAATCGAGAACGAGCACGAATTTAATTTACAATTCGACACCATACATGTAGAAAATAAAGGTAGAAAACTAAACTGTTTAGAATCTTTAGAAATTAATAGACTTAAAAACTCAAAAATATTACTAAACGATAAATTAGACTTAAATTCATCCCCGCTGTTAAATCTGTTCACCCATTGAAATATTGTGTCTTAGTTGCTTATACTATATTTTTATACTTAAACCTCACACAAGTAGGACATGGTATAGTTTTCAAAAAACAAAATATAAATGTAATAGTTCCTAGAATTTTAACTTGGGTCAACTACCTGATTAACGCTGTATCTTGTATGTATCTTTAGTCTTAAGTTGAATTTGAAGAAGCTACTGTGTTAGCGAAACAGCTGTCATTATTTTATTAATAAAGTGTAAATCTAAAACATCCTATGTTTGTTTTATTTATTAGTGATATGGATTTACATCAAGCAAAGGTCGAAACAATTAAAGTTAGATTTAATTATTGCGATGTGTAGGTTATCGTCTTTGTCATAAAAGTATTTTCGAAGATTGGGTCTTCCTCCTAATTTTCTACTTAGTGTTATTCTTTCAACGCAAGGGCCTGGATGCAGTTTTCTGTATTCTTCCATAAGTGTGTATGTTGTGGAATTATTATTATTGAAACTATTTATTATTGTTAATGTGATAAATGTTTAAGTAGAGCAAACAATCCAATCAAGATACATATCTAAATTATAATTTGGTGTTATTATTTATTACTTAATTTGTATAAGTATTTATTCTATATTTACAGAATTGTAGAGAAAATGAATGAAATATTAGCAGTTCCTATGTTCGTTCAATCAACATTAGGTTCTGTGATACTATGTTTAGCATTGTACAAATTAGCCAAGGTAAGTTACAAATGGATAAATACTTTTTAGAATAATTCTTCGCAAAGACAAAATAAAATACGATATCTAACACAAGTAATGGTTTTTTAAGTGCTTTACAATCTGTAGTTTAATATATTTCTCGTTTGACTTTTGGAAAAATGTATTAATACAATTGTTTCTGTTGAAACAAATAAAGTTGAAAAAAAAACAACTATCTAATTTTATCAACTGCTTTACAATCCTCAAATATATTATTATCATTCTCTATGGAATTATATTGACATTAATTACAGACCATGTTACAAATTTGTCTACTCACAAGTTTGTTACTTTGCTCTACTTTACTCTTTCAAGAATATGAAACGTAGTCATAATGTTTTTTTATATAAAAGTAAATAAACCAAATATGAATAACATTAATTGATGTTGCAGACACTTCTTGGTGTAACATTTTTGTAATTTATTTAATTAAATATTGAGAATAAAACACTTGACTACATTTCACTGGTTTTATTAAAATAATTCGAACATATGTTTCGGCGATTATGGCCTTATCAAATAGATATCTTTAAATATATCTCTTTTGCGTTTTATTCTGAATATTTAATTAAATAAAATATGAATACAAAAAGTCACAGTAAACATACTAACCAACCTACTATTATTCTGATATGTTAACAGCGTTAATTACATAATTATTCTAACTCATTTATAATAAAATTTAAATTTTGGAAATATTATTCTATGGGCAAATTCTATCCTTATTTCTTGGACTGGATAATAACGGTCGTAATATTCATTGCCATTATAATTGAGCCGATAGCTCAGTGGTAGGCCACTAGCTTATCACACTAGGGTCTCGGATTCGAATCTAATACCGCTGTGCGAAAAGGCTTTCGTGTTCTGTTTTCCTTATTTAAGCTGATAGTCGGTCTACAGTCGCAAGCGTAATAATAACATCATTGCCTGTTTATGTCTACTATAATTAACGTTCATCTGTTGAAGAATCTAAAGGCATGGATTACTGTTATAAATCTATTGTAAATCATATTACTTCAAAATCTCGTGCAATTACAATCTCGATGAGATGATAAAACAAAATTATGAATTATTCCATTTTTCCACATTTCGGACAGCAACTCCGAAATGTGGTGGTGCCCCATCAATGTGAAACCACTTGTCTCGTCGAACATTCAATGGGACATCCTCTAAAAGACCTGGCAGTTCGTCAATAAGAAATTGAAGGTAATTGTCAGCATTTAACCTCCCAGGAAGTACGACAGGACCAGTGAACAAGTCATCGATTAGGGCCGCCCAAACTTTAATACAAAATTCATGCTGAAATTTAGATGGGCCTATAGCTTTGGGATTTTTTGATGACTACCTGTGCAGGTTTCTCAGATTTGAATCACCACTTCTCGTGAACGTAGATTCATCTGTCCAGAGGATTGTTCTGCAGAAATTAAACTGAAGCCGTGACTGTCTTAATATCAAAGTAGAATAAACTAGACGAGCATAGTGGTCTGCCTCAATCAAACCATGTCCCCTGAGATAGTGATATTGATATAAGCCCTCACGTTTTAAAATTCGCAAATTCGTTCGTAGTACTCCTAGTTGTCGAGCGATTCGACGTACACTGCGAGTTGGATCCCTTGTAACAATAGCTACTGCTTCTGCCTCTAAGTCTGCTGGCAAATTTATTCCTCGGTCGAAAAGATAATCACGCAGTCCGCATTCCCGAAATTGTCTGTGTACTTCCAGAAACGTTCTGTAATGAGGAATGCGCCTAACGGGAAACCGATGTCATATTCAATAACTGCTTGCGTGCACTGCCGTTACAGTAGCCATACACAAAATGCTTGTCCGCATACTTTTGAGAAGAAAATCGGTAAGGCATTTTGAATAAAGAAAACGAGCCCACTCACTAATAAGCTGTTGTATGAACTGAAACGTAATGTAATCCTTTATTAAAAAATGCAACGTTAACAGTCATCTGAACATTTGTTTATTGTATGAAATTCATGGTTCAGCAATTAAGAAATAAGTAAGAACCTTCTTTATCATAAATCAATTTCCAGTACTCTTTTTTGTAGATCTCCAAGAAATTACTGTATGCACTACGACACGTTTTTATTTATTTTAGGATAACATTTTATTATGCGACGTTAACAATCACAGGCCTGTTATTGAATCGTATAACTTTTTTAAATAAAATCAGTTTGTATTGTCTTTAGGATTACATTTTTTTTCATGATCCGACAATCACATTCATAGATCTGTAACTTTGAAACAAATAAAAATGGATATACAAGTTTTGCGTTTTTGTTACTTGAAATGAAGTCTACTTTACACTCCTAAAATTTGAACATAACGATACGGGACACTTGTATATTGTATATAATATTAATTAAATATGTTTATTTATTTCTGCAAAAATGCTATTGAAGTGCGCTTATAATCTGTAAACGTTCTGTTTAATTTAATCTAATTCAGTTTGTCAAGAGTAATCAATTTCAATTTCATATGAAAGTTAAACATAAAAAAATGCGAATTCAAATTGTCCAAGTACAAGCAATCCCTTGCCCGTCGCGTCCTACACTTGAACGCGTGTGATAAAACCAAGATAATTTTAAAGCTGTACATATTAGTACACCAATGAACTAATATGTTCAAGTTATGATGTAAGCCTATAATACTACCAGTGTTCTTATATCAAAGTAGAGCTTTATGCTATTAAAGAATAAAGTAAACTAATTATTAATAGAATGAATAAATGCGAAAGTCGGAGCCTTGCAGAATTCAAAAGATAGCAACAAATTCGGTAAATAAATCTTCTGTAAAATACATAATTTCTAACGGCTGAATATGATTGGTTTAATTGAAAGCAAAAAAGAAAAAAACAAAAAAAGAGAGTTTACACCGCAGAATATTATGACTCAGATATTTTTTTAAGAAATAAGTATTTTTAAACATAATTACAATATTTTTGTAGGTTCGTTTACTGAGTGCAGAAGGTTTTTCTTATGTGAATTACTATATCGCAATGTTGTTTCAACTTTCCATTTATTTTTGGTATGGAAATGAAATTCTTTGGAAGGTAAGTGATGATGAAAGATATAGATATACGAGGGTAGTCCGAAATTTTCTCGGCCTAAACAGTGAAAATGACAATTTGTCTTCAATTCTTATTTTTCAACATAATCTTCTTTGATATTGATATATTTCAACCAGCGGTATTAAAGTGCAACGCACCCGTCTTCAGCCGTAACCTCTTCTTAATTGGAAAAAAAACCTTGTCCTACCAGTATGATTTTAAATTTTGGCAAGAGATCTGGGTAAGAACCTGGGGAATAGAGTTGATACTGTAGCACTTCAAAGTGCAAATCTCTCAATTCCACCATCGTCAGGACGTACTTGTGGGGAGGTGCATTGTCCTCATAGAAGATAATTTCTTCTTCTACATGCCGGTTCGGTTTTCCTAAATTTAAGTTTCATGAGATGGATAGAATAGTATTACCCAGATATTGTTTTATCTTTTCCAAGATAATCGATCAAGAGAATTCCTTTAGCATCTCAAAACTTTAGCGCCTTGATCTTTCCCTCCGATTGCACCGTCTTCACCCTTTTCGGACTGAAGAACCGGTTCATAGACTGTTGTTTCGATTCTGGTGTATAATGGTGAATCCATGGTTCATTCATTATCACATAGTAACGAAATCAGTCTTGTTTTTTGTAAAACGCACTAAGAAGTATTGTTAGAAAATTATAGTGCGAATGCATTTCTTTCTGGCACCCATCTTGCCAAAAGCTTATTCATGTACAATTCCTCATGCAAATGTAACTGACATGTTACTTTAATATCCCTACAATATTAGTAATTTCACGCAGTTTTGTTCGCCGATATTTTAAAATCAGAATGTGCACTTTTTCGATGATTTTCGGTATAGTTTCACTTTTCGGACGTCCTTCATGTTAATCATCACCATACAGATTTACCACCCTTAACTAAATTTCTATCTGCGAAGAATTTTATAATCGCATGATACTTGATTTTTTTACATTTCCAAAGAGACACGCGCAGCAACAGATTCAAACCACTGTCAACAGCTAACTACTAGCTGGAATGAGTTGCAATTTCACATGATGTCTACTAGCAATTGTACCAACATAAGAGGAGAAAGCATGTGAATAGTGCTGTTATCTATGGGTGAGGTCGAGAGAACTTCAGACCTCCGCCGTATATTTATATATATATATATATATATATATATATATATATATATATATATATATATATATTTATATATATATTTATATATATATATATATTAATCTTTAGTCAAATTTATTAATTTAAAAGCCCTAGAAATAATTTCGATAATAGTTTGTTATTTTTGCTATAATTTCATAACAAATAATTTAAATATTAATTACTGGCTAATTCTGGAATTGATTTAAATCGTAAATAACTATTTATACATACAACACACTTTACACTTTTGAGTACAAAGGCAATAGTAAGTAAATTTCCTTTTTTATATCTAGTTTATTTCTGCCATTAAATGTTAATGTTCCTTCTGCATGACTATAGTATTAACTTATAATTATATTAATTATATATAGTGATAGTCATAGTCATAGTGATAGTGACAGTTATAGTGTTAATAATTTATTTGCTGCAAATTACAATAAAAGTCTTTAATATAACAAAAACAATATTAAAATTAAAAAACACTTGGTATAATTGTTTCACATTAATTAGAATTAACTTGATACGTGTTTCGACCTCTCGGTCATTATCTAAGGGTTTATAAATTCAAACTGTTTGAATTTGTAAACTCTAGTCCAAATGATTCCTTATGTCCCACATAAGGAATCATTTGGACTATTAAGATCTTTTCTGTTAAATTTTTGCAGATTGTAGAATCTATGAATTTTGCAGTTTTATTATTTTGCTGTAAAATGATGCAGGGTAGCTGTTATTATCCAGAATAGTCTTGATTCTTCCTAAAACATATTTTCTGTATGTTCGACCAGTCAAGGTGATTGCTCTGTCAGTGAGATTGATTACCACACTCCTTTCTAGAGAATCTCTATATTATATATGTTACCGTGAAAGACCGAAAGTAGTGGTTGTCGACATACACCGGTTAATGTCGACAAACACCAGATGAATAGGTGAAAGACCTAACAATTATAAGTTATATTATAAATTCGGTCCTTCACCAGTGTATGTCGACAAACACATATAAGCTTCGGTCAATATCAGAAACGACAGGACATTTATTATAATATAAGTTTATTATTCATATTATTCACGTCACTGCAAACCATTCATTCTGGAATTTCCAGCTATATTTAATTTACCCTTCACAGGTATTTGTAATTTCTTGCATCTATTCAAATTCACAATAGGCTTATTAAGAAACGAATATTTAGTTCTTAGTTTTGTTCCATTTATTACCGTAGTTCATTACAATAGCTCTAGGATTTCCCAAATTCAGAGGGTTGTAAACTGTTTATATATTCTTTTAAATTCAAATTCATAGATCAGTTCCAAATGATCAATCGGTAAAGACAGTTCTCGCAGAGACTTGTGGCCCGTGACCCGTGGCAGGTGAAACATCATCAACAGGTATTATAATTAGTGCTCGATGGCTACTGCAGTAAATAGTGATCAATTTCTTGAAAAGTTAAATACCCTAATAAGAAATAAACGAGAAGACAATTGTTTTTATTTTTCTCAAGAAAGGTACTCTAAAATCGTTTCTGATGTAATTTCTGCTAAAAGTAAGTGCAGTACCCCTTTGGACTACAGACGTTTAAAACGTTTTGACATTTTAAAAGTTAGTGACGAACAAAAGTTAATTGTGCCATTAAAACCAGGAGAAACGAATATCCAGTATTATGTTACAAACGAAGAGTTGTTTAATATACTTTCCGAAACTCACATACGCATACGAACAGACCATGGAGGAAGAACACGAATGCTAAAAGAATTGCAAGTTAAATAAAAAAATATTACTTATGAAGTCATAATGCTCTATTTAAATTTATGTCAACAATGTCAAATGAAACAAAGTGCTCCTAAAAAAGGTATTGTTGTAAAACCAATGGTGAGTTCCGAATTAAACTCTAAATGCCAAGTCGATTTGATAGACTTGCAATCACACAGCGATGGCGATTACAAATTTATAATGGTTTACCAAGATCACTTAACCAAGTTTGTCCAGTTACGAGCGTAAAAAACCAAGAGAGCAGAAGAAGTAGCATATCACCTTCAATTTTTTTTAATATTTGGTGCTCCCGTTATATTGCATTCGGATAATGGCAGAGAGTTCAGTAACCAAGTCATATCTGAACTATGCGCTATGTGGAAAGATGTTAAAATAGTGCACGGAAAGCCTCGTCACAGCCAAACACAAGGCTCAGTCGAAAGAGCCAATCAAGACATACAGAATATGTTAACTGCGTTGATGCATGATAATGATTCAAATAAATGGTCAGAAGGGTTGTCGTTTGTCCAATTCGCAAAAAACATAACTTACCATGAAGGAATACGCCAGAGTCCATATGAAGCTCTGTTTGGCGTTAAACCAAAAAGAGGCATAGCATCGTCATCTCTCCCCAACGAGCAAATTACAAACATTGAAACCGAGAAACGGCTAGAAGCTTACGTTAATACTTGTGAAGAAAATTTGGTTAGTGACCATATTGATGACCATGTTTTAGATGTAAATGATATGGATTACCAAAATACCATTGGAGCCAATCCACCTTCATCTGCCACCAACAGGTCTTCATCTGAAGTGCCGACTGATCCACAACCCAGCACGTCTTCAACCCAAACACTGACTGATCTGCAACCGATTACGTCTTCATCTCAAGTGCTGACTAGGCAGCACGAGCTAATCAATTGAAAAAGAGTAGCAGCAAAAGAGAATCTACTACTCCAAACAACAAACATTTTGCGAACCTCAAAGAAAAAGTTTCCTGCGGCCCAAATTGGTGATACCGTAAAAATTAAAGTCCCTGACGTCGATCGTGGTCGTACAGATCCCCGAAATGTGTTAGCCATTGTTGTTGGGATAGATAATACAGACTTTTATAAATTAGCGAACAAAAATGGCACCTTCAAGCAGCTTTTCACTCGTAATCAATTCGCAATTTGCAAAGAAAAGTTAATTTCCATGGATGAGATTTCAGGTCAAGAAATTTCGGTAAGAGAAGCAGCTTCTGCTAATTCAAAAAGTGGAGGGCAAGGCTATACACGCTGTAACTGCAAAAAGAAGTGTTCCACGGCTAAATGTAGCTGTAAAAACAATAGGCTTTTGTGTAATTCGAAGTGTCATGGTAGCTTAAGTTGTTGCAATAAATAAGGTTGCCATATATTTACTTTGTTTTTTTAAATTTCATTTCAAGAAATAAAATGCATTTTATTTGTTATATTAATATTATGTTTGTTGTGTTTGTTTTAAGTTCAACAATTTCTTTATGTTCATTTGAAAACTTCTTCCATGTTTTAATCAAAATAAATAATAACCTATAGAGTTTTATTTTGTTTTCTTTTTATAAACAAATTCTTTTAAACATACACCATGAGTCCATGATGAATGTTGACATTCGCCGGTGTAAGTTAGAAATAATGATATTTGATGAATATATCGGACATATGCCAAGTAACTTGGTGAATGTTGACATTCACCGGTATATCTCGACTATCACCGGTTTTCGGACTTTCACGGTAACATATACATATTTAGTGTTTATAAGAAATTAAAATTTATTTCTTATTTATTTATTGGCCGTGTGCATAATATTAAAATAATAAGCTTTTTTGGTTTAGCCACCTTTATTGAAAATTCAATTTATTTAAATATCGACGTTTCGACTTTTTTGTGTATAATCAAGTCTTTTTCAAGTGATTTAGAACTAAAAAAATTACAAAACGAAAGGTAAGAATTATATTTACATTATATGAAAGAGTTAAAATGGAAAAAATTATTAGAGTAAAGAAAATTAAAATTTAAAATTCAAAGAATACAAAAAATCTAAATCACTTGAAAAAGACTTGATTATACACAAAAAAGTCGAAACGTCGATATTTAAATAAATAGAATTTTCAATAAAGGTCGCTAAACCAAAAAAAGCTTATTATTTTAATATATATATATATATATATATAAAGATAATTATTTCGTGACCTTTGTATAGTAGATTCAATTAGTTGGCGATTTAAGGTCTGGTTTTACTTAAATATATACATTTTTAAGTAAAATCAGACATTAAATCGCCAACTAATTGAATCTATATATATATATATTAAATAAAATTATTAATTATTGCACCCCGTTGTGAAAGCTAAAAACGATACATTAATGAAGTAATTATGAAAATTGAATAAATTTAATATATAAATTGTATACAAAAAGGTTTTAAGTATATCAATACGTTATGCACGTATTACGCATTTATTACCAATGAAACGTACATGCAATATACATATCGGTAACTGTACATATGGACAATACACCTCGTATTTTCAGCATTTACTTCTGCTTAAGACACGTGTTTCTGCCATCTATAGGCGTCATCAGTCAAGCTAGTGAAGCAATGTATACAAAATAATACAAATCTATTTAAAAAAACAGATTTGTATCTATATATACTTTTAAGCTGAATTTGCCTACAAGACATAGCAAATTTCGTCTTGTCAGGTGGCATTATATAATAAGTGACATCTGACGGACGAAAGAGACTATGCCGAGACTATGCCATGTATTTTCCATGTGTACAGTTACAGATATATATATTGCATGTCTGTTTCATTTGTGATATAAATTGTAAGTCAAAATACCCTAAACTTCAATTAAATGTCAGGAAGAAGTAATATTAATACTTAATGACAGAAATAAACAAGATATAAAAACGGAAACTTAAGAAAGGAAGAACAGTGACGAAACTAATTAATAATAATAACATTATTAATTTAACTTCATGGAATTGTGAAACTCTTCACTATTCACGAAAAGGAAATTGCTTGGTCACATAAGGGTCCCCTAAATAAAGAAAGAGAAAAGAAATAGGAGTTACTGAAATGACACTCGAGATGAAGTTGCCGATAACACTGCGAGATCGTATTGCTAAATAAAAGTTACAACTTCACCGATTGAAATGATAGAGAAACAAATTGTTATGATAAGGACATATGCGCTGAATGTCAACAGAGACGTTGCCATAAAGAGTTTTGAAATAAAGGCCGAAACATGGAAGAAAACAAGAACAAGCAAAATTCAGAAATTACAAGAAAAATCAATAATAAATAAAAATTAACGCTTGGATATGCTATAAAAATATTTTAGTTTCTTTAAAAAAATAATAAATTCTAATCGTACTACTATGATATATAGTGGTACTTAGGTAAAAAATAATTTTTAGGTGTTATTAATACATAAATAATTCGCAGAATAAAATACCGTATTGTATTAAGCATTCAAAATATTTTTATTACGAAAAATAAAAAGCAATAGGTATCCATGCTGTGGTTAGAAAAATGTAGATAAGCGTCAGGTAGAGCAATTCTATCACTAATTTTGAATCAACAATCCTAATTCAATACAGTTGTACGGTCCTTCGTTAACCCACACGAGGTGCGTATAAGATGTGTCAATTTGGCAACACCGAATCAGACAAATACTGCCGCGATTATCATTAATATCTTCAGTATGAATTAGCTTAACGCGAAAATTAATAGCAATGTTATGTTAACATACGTGTTTTATTCAAATTAAGAAATCCCGCATATTTTATTAATTGCTATTAATTTTGTAGAAGAATTTAACTTAAATTTAACTTTAACTTAACTGAAGAATACTAACTAAAAGGTGAAAATTAGATGTTCAAACTAATCATTCAGTTTGCGAAAGTCTTGTAGTCTTGGAGGAAAAGAGTTAAGGAGGCGTTGCAAGATATCGGGGTTAATTAATTGAACTGCTACATTAATTCTATTTATTTATTATTTAAAAAACTTAAAAAAGGTATATAACTCCTTACCACAATTATTAATCGTATCCTAAATACGTATTTCGACAACTAAGTTGTCATCATCAGTAGGTAAAAACCACTAATTAAAAAGTCGCACATTTTGGAACATATTGGTACATATTTTTTGCCGTTTCCCTTTGATAGGAATGTTGGCCGTCTCTCGGTTCGACATACTTCAACTCGGAGACTTAACATGTGTAGACCTTTTCCTTAGGGATAAGTGTTTTTTCGACCTCCCGTAGTTCAGAATCGCATGTTTAAAATTAGTCTATACGTGGACGCGGTGTAAAGTAGTTATTGCGTTAAGCGGCTCTCTCGCTTTCCTGTGCCCCATGTGCGACTTTTTAATTAGTGGTCTTTACCTACTGATGATGACAACTTAGTTGTCGAAATACGTATTTAGGATACGATTAATAATTGTGGTAAGGGGTTATATACTTTTTTTAAGTTTTTTACTTAACCACAGTCTCCAAAGAAAGAATTTTATTTATTATTTATTTACCGTATGGCTTATACTAATTTAAATTTCAAGTTACGTCTACACAGAATAGAGTTAAATTTAAAAACCGAGGCCGTAGTTAGTAGCTTCAAATAAGGTACTCATCTCACCTCTATATGCTGTAAGGGGTTGTACTCACCTATAATATAGTGAATAGTCTGGCGAGGTTCTCTACATTCGCAAGTTGGTGTATCAGTTAGTCCCCATTTATAGAGTGAGTCCGACAGATGCCGTGGGACATGAGCATCTTCTAGAACTTAATTAATTCTATTCGTTGGTTAAAAGCGTTACGAACAACTTTTTCTTCAAAACGCCCGAACCAAAAACTCCAGATAATTAATATCTAGACACCTATTTGGCCGTGATAAGGTGCGTTACGGCCAATCAATAGATTCTAACCACTCTCTCGAAATTCGCACATTGTGAGTAGCTACATCGTCATCAACGTAGAAAATAGGTCTCAGATTCAATGGAACATTATTCAATACTTCCTCTAAGACATTTACGTACTCAATTCCAGTTTGACGATTGGGTGGAAACATCTGTTTAACAACTTGAAGGTCTTAAATCTATAGCCAGATATTTACGGAAAACCTTCTCTGACATACAATTTCTCTAAATGCCTTATAATTTTCATTCGTACAAAAATGAAAATTGTAGCTATTAAAAATTCTATCTCTCGTAAATAAACACTCACCACTCCAATGGTTATGCAATAAAAAGTTCGGCTCTCCTTGGATTCTCTTTAACATCGTATTGCAAAACATTGTTCTCCGCACGTTATTATCATAGTACAATGATTGAACTTTTCCTACATGAAATGTACTGAACGCACTCCGAACGTTGTTCAGTTCCCGGGATATTTATCTAGTACTGGACGTGAACAGAATTCAAAATTTGTTCTTCTAGACTAGGGATTCTCAAAATTCTTAGCTCCGCGACCCCCCAAATAGTACTAAATGTAAATCAAAATTATATATAAATTATATATATATATATATATATAAATTAAATTTCGCGACCCCCTACTCCCCAACTAACCCAACGTATAATAACAGTAAGCCTTACCATTAAATTAATTTTGAATGTAATTATTAGAGAACGGATGCAATTTCCATAAAACGCAATCGGCAATTGGAATTGTGTATAACGTCGCTCAGTACATCCCGGCGTAATTCAATGAAGTATTTGTTTGACTTACTCGGCCACCTGGTCTCGCAGCGATAACAATGGACAACCCAGCTATTGTATTCGGAGAATATAGTGTTTTCAGTGGTGTCGTGTACGTAGATAAAATAAATAAGTTTATCGTATTTATTAAGAGAAATAGCACGTACATTTCTTTTCTTTTCATTTAAGAAACATCTTCCAATTATTTTCACGTAAGTGTGCATAAAATTTCGTTATTTAATTTCGTTTATTTGGATCTAGAATATTCTTACTTTTTCAGACAATGGAAGAGCGTCGAGAATGGCATCGTGAAACAATGGCGAGTTGGATACTTTGGATACTGATTGTATGTACATTGCCAGTGATTCCGAAATTTATTGTGAAGTGTGTGAAACGTTATTGAAAAATTGCAATAAATCAACCGTAAAACGTCACGTAGGATCGTTAAAGCACGAAAAAAAATTGAACCCGTTTGAATCTGACAATTTTAACGAAGAATCTGTGAAACTTTTATGGCATCTAATATTCCATTATTTAAATTGAACAATCAAATTTTGAAGACATTTCTGAAAAAATATACTGGTCGAAATGTTCCTGATGAATCAACTTTACGCAAATATTATGTTTCTAGGTGCTATACGAAAACAGTCAGCCATCTCTTAAATCAATACATATGGATAAGCGCCGACGAAACGGTGGATATGTTAGGACGCTGTGTGGTAAATGTTGTAACTGGTGTACTACATTCAACTATTCCCTATAACTCATATGTAATAGCAACAAGCGTTATAAATAGAGTTGATACGGAAACAGTTGCTGAAACCATTAAGGTGAATATGCAAAAAATGCTTCATTCGGACGCCACGTACAAAGAAAAAATACTTTTATTTGTCAGTGATAGTGCTACATATATGTTAAAAACAGGCAGACTATTGAAGAAAACATATCCTAATATGCTGCATATTACTTGTGTAGCACATGCTCTCCACAGAATTTGTGAATATATCAGAGACACTTTTCCGGAAGTTGATAGACTTGTATCAGCTTTTAAAAAAGTTTTCAGAAAAGCACCATTGAGAGTCGCTCTTTTCAGGGAAAAATTTCCATCTCTGTCACTGCCTCCCACTCCAGTAATAACTAGATGGGGAACATGGCTGAAAGCTACTAGTTATTATGCTGAGAATTTCGATAGTCTAAAACATTTCGTAACACTGCTAAAGGAGGATGCTAGAAGTATTGGTGAGTGCAAGGAGCTCACACAAATCCCAAATTTAAAAAATCAGTTGTACTTTCTTCACAAACACTTTGGAAAATTGCCAAAACTAATCACTTATTTTGAAAATCGAAATCTCAAATTAAATGACGGATTAACCACATTAGATGTGGCTGTTAATAATTTGAACAGTATTCCAAGTGACTTCGGATGTGGCCTTCGGCAAAAGTTTGAAGCAATTCTTAATAGAAATCCAGATTTAATTTCATTGCAGCAATTATGTATGGAGACAATTCCACAAAATCTAACGGCTATATATGAAGAAATAAAAGAATATTTCCAGTATGCACCTATAACCAGTTGCGATGTGGAAAGGACGTTTTCTATTTATAAGGATGTACTTAATTCAAAGAGAACAAAATTGACAGAAGGAAACGTTGGGAAACTATTGCTAGTCAATATTAATACTCCTTTACTCAACTTGAACGACAAAATGAACAAATAAAAATGTTCCAATTATAGAAATAAAATTAAAAACTTTAAAAATACAACTTTTTAACAAATACATATGTATTTCGTAATTTTATAGATCACCACCCGTTTGTTTTCCAATTATATAAATAAAATTAAAAACTTTATAAATACAACTTTTCAATAAATAAATATGTATTTCGTAATTTTATAGATCACCACCCGTTCATTTTCCAATTATATAAATAAAATTAAATATTTTAGAAATACAACCTTTCGCCAGTACTGCACTGGGCTTTGCGTCATGTGGTAAGCGTGTCCGTTCTCTAGTAATTATAGACGTAAAAAATTATTTAATATTATATAATCACAGTATAAAAAATATAATACGATTATTCCTATTATTTTATGTCGCTGAGTTTATAGCGACGGGTATGAATATGTATGATTAGTTCGACACTTGGAAACTAAACATCCGGCTCATAAAGCAAACCTTTGGAATTTCTCGGAAGAAAATTACATACCTTGAGAAATCAACAAACTTCTATTTACAAGTCAAGCAATACTGATAAAAGCATACTCGTAGCATTAAGAGTAGCTGTTCAAACCCCATACAATCGCCGAAAACCTCATTTTGCCTGCTAAAATTGATATGGTCAGTGCTTTAATAGGCGTGGAAGAAGCAAAAAAATTCAAAAAAATTTCGATATAATAATTCTAACGACACAATATTGTGATGATTCATCCGACGATGCGTCAGGCCTGACATCATCTCGAAAGATGTCGATGCATCGGGAAAATCTAGACAGAGGTTCCCGAATATGCGAGAAGTTTTCCCGTGAATATAAATAACACGCAAGACCGATTGTTCCCATTGAACGGGTAGTCGCCGAGTCGAGTTGATTATAAATAAACATTGATATAAATTCTGTGTAAATAAATATTGTTTAGTTAGTTGTAGTTTTAAGTTGTTTATTTAGTGTATATCGTTTCTATTATCAATATAGCGTGTGTTTAAATTACCGTTAGTTTTATTTAAGAACCCAGAAAACATACAAATATATTACAATGGTGTCAGGTGTGGGGTGTTACATAATCCAAATGGCATGACTGTAAACTGCCAAAGTCCCGTGTCTAAACTAAAGGCAGTCTTCTCTTTGAATTTGGGGCCATTCCCACTTGCCAATAACCGTAAATGTAAATGTCTTCAAGTCGAGAGTGGAGAACCATTTTGCTCCTGTCAAGGTGTCTAGTGTATCGTCTATTCTTGGAAGAGGATAACTGTCTTTTTTGGTTACACTATTCAGACGACGATAGTCTACGCAAAATCTGGTATATACATCCTTCTTCCGTACAAGGACCACTGGTGAAGCCCGTGGACTACTCGAAGGTTCCATTAGTCCTTGGCTGAAGCAAAATGGTTCTCCACTCTCGACGTGAAGAGCGGCTATTGGCAAGTGGGAATGCCCCCCAATGACAAAGAGAAGACTGCCTTTAGTTTAGGCACGGAACCTTGACATTTTACAGTCAGAAAGACAAGTATATTACAATATCAAGGCAAATCGATCAAATGGCTGTCGATGTTCGCGATCAGATAATTCAGCAAGTGAGTTCAAGTTAATTTTTTAATATTCAATTTGATGAATAAACAGATGTAGCAAACATGTCGCTCTTCTTATGTTTTGTGAGGTATGAATGTGATAAGGACACGTCAATAAAAAAAATATGTTGTTTTGCAAAACACTACCGGGTCATGCAACAGGGCAATGTTTTTTAGTGTTTCTTTATGAAGCTACTAGCAACTATACTAACATACATTGGACAAAATGTATTGATGGTGCAAAGGCGATAACAGGAAAGAACATGCTCTTGTCGCAAAAAAAAACGTGCCAGAAAATCTCAATCAAATTCTTTGTGGGGCTATAGAAATAGTATAAATTTAATAAAAGTCGACTGGTACAGAACAGGCAGTTTGCTAAACATGCGATGAAATGGGCGAAAATAAAAAATCTCTTCTTTTTCATACAGAAGTTAGATGATTACAGCGATGGAAAGTGTTAACTCAGGTATTAGAATTACGATATAAATTAATAATATTTTTCAAGGATAAACAAACGGCATTCTCATTCTTTTTACAGAAAAAATAAGTATATGTTGTTGCTGGCATACTTAGCTGATGTATTTTCGCATTTAAACGACCTAAGTGTGAATTTACAAGTACGTGATAAAAACATTTGATTAATGGCAGAAAAGGTTCATGGTTTCATTAAGAAGCTTGATATCTGGATTATTCGCCTTCAAGGCCAAAATTTTGATATGTTCCCACTCACCTAGGACTATATTGAGACAAATTTGAATGAACAAAACACTACTATTCACTTCAGTTTGAATTGCATGAAGATGCATTTGCGTGAGTTAAAAACTGACGGATTATTTCACGGAAGGATACGGAAGATAAAAATAATTTCTCGAAGAGATGGATGAATAAAATGATTTTTCATTATTGTTTAAGCTATTGTGAGACACCCCTTTAATAACACCGCGAGCCCTAGGTTGAGAAACGATGTTTTAGACGAAGTATGTCACCTTTCTATACCTACTAGACCTACCGCAGTTCTGATAATTGTATATAACATACCAGATTTCCGAAGTCGGTGATCCAGTGTTGGTAGATGGGTGTTGCCAACGTGGACACCGTGCTCCATATTCTTATTTTGCCACGTTTGCATTTCCGTTACAAAATCCAAATATCATATGCATATTAGTGATTCGTTAAAATAAAACATTCTACAACAGTAACGTCTGTATAATATGTAGACAAACAAATGTTTGAAAAACGTCAAAATTTACAACTTGTTTATTTCAAACAAGCAACCGAATTGTACTAGGTTGCAATATGTACTTTATTTTAAAAAATTCTGATGAGAAAATTCTAAAAACTCAAATATTAATCGATTAGCTACGTCAGTGCAATTTTACACAATTCTACTTTCCAATTTTACCGTAAAGGTGTTCCATAAGTAATTTAAACAATTTTGCTTCGAGTAGTGAAGGCTAAAAAAACAGCCCTCATAATAGTTAATTAATTACTATTATAGCTATACTTACTATAAATTCAATGCAATTTGTATAGCCTAAACATTCATGTACATTCATTATACATACGAGTATATTGTTACCTATAAGATATAGGCAATATCAGAAAAAATAACAACCTAAAAAATTAAGAGGATTTATTTGATGAACGCTCTTGGAACAATGTCAAGCAATTGCTATATTCATTATTTAAAGTCATTTAGTTTCCTTTAGATGGTACAAGATGCTGTTTAATAACTACGTACATATTCAATTCGAAATCTAAAGACAGTTTCAATTAATTTTAATTGAAAATTTAATTATGTATTTTGTTTTAGAGCGATGAGTTATCAAAATCGGCGTATCAGTGCAACTGGGTTGATACTGATAAATCCTTCAAACGAAATTTGCTGTTCTTTATGCTATCAACAAATCGAACTCTCAAAGTCTACGGCGGCCATTATATCATACTTTCTCTAAATCCCTTGATTACAGTAAGTCGATACGTGTCTTTGTTCTTAATTAATTACAAAATATTATTTCGTTTATAAAATACATTTAAAAACGTTATTTCTTTTCAGATTATAAAATTCTCTTGGTCTTGTTTCACCCTATTGAAGAGCGTATAAAAACGGAACTCTTACTGGAACTCACACGAAAAATGTATTATTACTCCTTTATATTAAGTACTTACATTAAATGTATAAATAAAAATAATTAATAAATCAAATGTAGATTATATTAAATTAAATACACCTAAGCCATTACCTTTCTCGTCAGTAAAGCTCGAATTATATGCAAAGTGCATATTTGTTGTGAAAAGGTATATTAACAAAATTATATGTTTTCTGGATTCATTTAATGTTTTTTTTAAAGTAAAATAAGATGACTAAAAATAGAATATTTTGCATATTTTCTTTAAATTACAAATTTCCTCCTCAAAATTTTGGTAGACGACAAGATTAAAAATAACAATTCAAAAATAACTGGCCAGGGAAATATTATATTTCCAAATGTTCTGGAAAAACCGGTTAAAATACTTTGTGCAACATTTTCTGGCCTATAAAATTAAAATAAATGACAACGCTTTTACATAACATACAATGATTTGCAATACTTATATGACTTATATCAGTAAAGTTGGGTACAGAACTTAACAATACGAAGCCGTAATAAAAGGAATAAATTGACTGTAATCAGTGTATATTTTGATTAAGTATAAACTGAGAAATACGTAAATGGATTTAAAAATTGTATATAAATAAAAAATGAAAGTGCTGTCGAATGTTATGTTTTCTAAACTAAATTCATCTTATTATTAAAGTTGTATTATTATTAAAAAATAGAATTTATGTACATGTATCCCTACCAGTGTCAGTGATACTGCTGGAGAAATCATTTTAAAAAATCTAAACCCAGGATTAGAAAAAAATCAACGATTTAAAATTCTTTCAAAAGTTTTTAATATTTTGAACGGAAAAATTGTAAATGACATTGAATTAGGGCCTTACATTGTTAGCGATTTAAAAAATGGTCCAATTACTTCGGTCGATGTTGAACGATCTTTTCCACAGTTGAAAACTTGCTAGACCACAGCACCTAATTATAATAACTAGATAGATTATATATCATAAATTATAAGTAAATAGATGTACTTATTGTTAGATATTATTAATTTTATTAATAGTTACTAAATATTATTAATTATATATTCTGGAATAGCATTTATATGTAAAGGGATATTTTAAGTTTTTGTAAATATATTGTTAATAGTGTTACACAAATATTATTTAATGTAACATGTAAAATAAAATTTAGTTTCAAAGAATTGGTTTTTGTTAGAATGTTATAAAAAATATTGATACATATTTTCTATATTATATAACATATTGGAGCATATTTGTCAATATTTTGTGCATATTTTCGTCAAAATATGTGGATATATATTTGCATATTTTGCTATTTTTACATGCATACAAACCGAGCTTTTGTCATAAAAATTTTTTTTGGAAATTGTTTTTAGAATTTACACAAGATATTACACTCATCTCTCGATATACGCGAGGGTTAGGTACCAATAAACCATTGAATAAAACTGCGTCTATAAAACCATATTTTAAAGCACACATATTTTAGCTTTAGCACAGTTACAAAAACAATAAAACCTTAAAAATATACTCTATGTTACTTTAAAATTTAAATATACAAGATGATTATAAACATATGCGACTGGTTCCTAGGGTTATTATGATCATAAAAGTTCCTATGAATGTATGTCTTAAACGGCTTAGTTTTAAAGTTACGGGATGTTTAATAGTAAATTAAAATTTCATGCAATAAAACGGACTAATACAACGAAAATTATTGGAAATGACCGCCTTGAACTGCAACGCAAGCTTCTATCCTTCGTTCCATTGATTGGTGTGTGCGTTCAAGAATACCGGGTGTTTCGAATTGTCTCAAATGCTGCAACAATATGATTCATTTGTTATAGTATAGCAAATGTATAGGAAGTTTTGAAAAACATACTGCTGGCACACACGTACAGTTAGAACTCCTCAAGTGAAAGAAATGGTGTTAAATGAAATTGAGGAACATCCTACTACAAGCTCCAGAATAATTACCTCTGCCTTAAACATAAGTCAGACCACAGTTTGGGGGATATTAAACAATCAACTGTTGCATTCATATCACATACAATGGATACAGGCACTTTTTCCAGCAGATTTCCCGCAAAGGTTAGCTTTTTATCAATGGATACGAGAGAAAATCGCACCAAATCCTTAGTTTTTGGCTCAAGTATTTTACATCGACGCGGCTAATTTCTCCAGACATGCTACTATTAATTTGCATAATAATCACAAAGAGGTTGAAGAAAACCCGCATGAAACATTGGAAACCCATTATCAATTCTTTGTTAATTTGTGGGCCGGAATTGTTGGAAATCACTTGATAGGTCCATATTTTTTGTCGATGAGGTTAAATGGAGAAGTATACTGCCGCTTCCTTGAAGAGAAGCTACCACTACTGTTGGAAGAAGTTCCGTTGCAATTAAGATTACAAATGTATTTTAAGTACGCACATTTCAGTTTATCAAAATCGGTGGATAGGGCGAGAAGGTCCACAACCGTGACCTCTGCTGTCTCCAGACTTAAATTACAACAACTTTTATAAGTTAATTTTGTTGTATTAGAACGTTAT
Source organism: Melolontha melolontha (assembly GCA_935421215.2). Lineage (NCBI taxonomy): Eukaryota > Metazoa > Arthropoda > Insecta > Coleoptera > Scarabaeidae > Melolontha > Melolontha melolontha. The sequence continues at coordinate 73,873,032 of OW285243.1, read as the reverse complement.
TATATGAACTTGTAATTTACTATTAACACTAAGCCGTTTAAGATATACATTCATATAAACTTTTAAGATCACAATAATCGTAGGAATCAGTTCATAAAATTTGTCGCATATATATTTAGAATCATCCTGTATACACAGGTTGTTGTAACTTCGCTATTTATTATTGAATTTAAAAAAGGAAGAAATGGTTTTCCGAACACTGCAATGCACAATGATGCTAATCTTGATTTTTTCAGCGCCATCTTGAATACGTGTCGTCAATTTTCTTTTATAAGTGAACACCCAAAATTCTTTTCCTTTTGTCCCATAGACTATTTCTATAAAATAGAAATAAAATTAACGCAGTTAAAATCTTCATTTTATTACTATATGATAGTAACACTACCATTGTTTCGCCAACAATGGTGAAACAATGATTTTACCTCTTTGGATGTAAAGCCACAGTACGATGTTTGCTTGGAAGTTCTCTCCAATGAAAGCAAGAAGTCATCAGAATTAGTTCGAGACTTGGAAAAATCCGGCTCATAAAAGCAAACCCTTGGAATTTCTTGAAAGAAAATAACATACCTTGCGAAATAAACAAACTTCTATTTGTAAGTCAATCCATACTAATAAAAGTATACCTGAAGCGACTTATATCGTAGCATTAAGAGTAGCTAGAATGTCCAAACCCCATACAATCGCCGAAAACATCATATTGCCTGCTGCAATATGGTCAGTATTTTAATAGGCTTGGAAGAAGCAAAATAAATTGAAAACAAATCCGCTTTCTAATCACATAATAACTAGGCGAATCGATGACATGGCTGCCGATGTTCGCGCAGATAATTCAGCGAGTTCAAGTGAATTTTTTTAGTGTTCAATTTTATAAATCAACAACTGTAGCAAACATGTCTCAGTTCTTATGTTTTGTGTGGTATGAATGTGATAGAAACACATCGACCATAGAAAATATGTTGTTTTGCAAAACAGTAACGGTTCATGTAACAGGACAATGCCTTTTTGATGTTTTCCATGAAGCTACTAGAAACTATACTAACTTAGATTGGACAAAATGTATTTCAGTATGAAGTGATGATGCAAAGACGATAACAGGAAAGAACAGTGGATTAATGAAAATATTAAAAGATCGTCTTATACCAAGGGCGGAATGGATGCACTACTTCCTTCACAGACGTACTCTTGTCGCAAAAAAACATGTCAGAAAATATCAATCAAATTTTTTGTGAAGCTGTAAAAATGGTTAATATTATTAAAAGCCGACAGTTACAGATCAGGCTATACGATGAAATGGGCGGAAATAAAAAATTTCTTTTCCATACAGAGGTTAGATGGTTATCGCGGGGGAAATTGTTAACCCGAGAATTGGAAGTGCAATATTTTTCAAGGATAAACATACCCTATTCTATTATTTTTAATGAATAATGAGTGTATTTTGTTGGCTTATTTTGCTGATATATTTTCCTATTTAAACGACTTGAGCGTGAATTTACAAGGACGTGCAAAGTTCGTGCTTTTATTAAAAAGCTTGATATCTGAATTACAGTCGGACCCCCGTATCCGCGGTACATACGTTCCAAGCCTTACCGCGGATACCGAAAACCGCGGATAATAGCCAACATCTACCAATTTTCGTTTAAATGCAAGTATGTACACGTATGATATTACATACTTGTATTAAGTCAATAACAAAAGGAGTTTAGTCTCATTTATTTATTTTATTATATTGTAGACTAGAAAGTACATACATATATTAGATATTAAAAATAATTTTTAATCGGAAAAAGAATCTTGAACATCAACTGATTCTGGCACCTCCACCGGAGATAAAGTAGACGCAAGCGATGTTGATGGCACAGAATTCTCGATCGTTGATGGCCTTTTCTCACTTTTTTGGAAAAACATTGTTATAGGAAGCTGCTGTTTCTTTTTCTTCAATTCATTAAATAGTGTTGAAGAGGGTCCAATACTTCAGTTATTGATGTGGTTATTTTCATACTGCGTTCCATTAAAGGATCGTAATGTACGATCTTTTCCTTTAAATCCTGTGCAAGCCGAAATACTTAGCCCAATCTTTCCAAAGACCATTCAGATGCTCGTGTGTCAGTTTCGTCATCTTCCTCTTCCTCTGTCGATGAAGTTATAAGTTCCTCCAATTCTTTATATGATAATTCCTCTCCATGTGCTTCAATACACTCATGCACCTCCTCCTCCATCAAATCAACGAATCCTTCTTCACTAAACTGCCTTGCTATGTAAATGATTTTGTTTGCTTCCTCATCAACAGTCGGTAAATCTTCAAAGTCGCTAACAACCTCAATCCACAAATTCTTCCAACATGACTTTATAGTCGCTGGATTTAATTCATTTATTGGTTTTGATAAATGTAATTGCGTCGGCGATCGTAAATGTTTCCCAGCAATCCATAATTTGCAACTCAGGCTCTATATCAATTGATATTCTAAGTCTTTCAAATACCAGACGAGTGTATATTGCCTTGACGCACCGATTAATACCCTGGTCGAGAGGTTGCAGTAATGAGGTAGTATTTGGCGGTAAAAATACAATCTTAAAATTTTCATCTTCCATAGCAATGGATTTTGGATGACCAGGTGCATTGTCCATTATTAACAATGCTTTAAATGGCAATTTCTCCTGTTCCAAGTATCGTTTGACTTCAGGAATGAAGCATAGACGAAACCAGTCAGTGAAAAGTGTTGCTGTAACCCATGCTTTCTTATTGGATTGCCAGAACACAGGCAGATTGCTTTTGTCTTTATTTTTGAGGGCGCGAGGATTTTGTAAACGATGTATTACGCCTGGCTTCATCACGTGCACTTCAACATTAACACAAAATAGCAGCGTTAACCTGTCTTTGCATGCTTTGATCCTGGTGCCCGTTTTGCTATTTTATAAATATACGTTCTACTGGGCATTTTTTCCACAGCAAACCAGTTTCATCGCAGTTGAACACTTGTTTTGGGTGGTAGCCTTCCCCTTCAATAATCCTTTTTAACTCAGCCGGAAACGTAGCAGCAGCTTCTTCGTCAGCAGATGCAGCTTCTCCAGTGATCTTTATATCAGCTCTTGAATCTATTTAACCATCCCCCTACTTGCTGTGAATGGTTTTATATCTTCTTCAGTGCTGCCTTTTTTAAAGATTTCATAAAGACTCAAGGCCCTTTGCTGTAAAATATTACCACTGATCGGTATATGTTTCTTATTTATATCTTCAATCCATTAATTTAACGCTCTTTCTAGCTTTATTAGTTTTTTTGGCAGTCTGGGATGCCACAGAATAACTAGATCGAATATTCTTCTCCTTTTTTACAATCTCGCGTATGGACGATTCATTTTTACCATATATCCTTGCTACCTCAGCATTCGATTTTCTTTCTTGTTATATTAGATCAAGAATTCGCAGTTTTTCACAAAGAGTTAATACTTCACGTCTTCTCTTAGGCTTTGAGGGACAGTCACTATCACGACTTCGTTGCTTTCGATGCATTATTGAGATATTACATATAAATAACAGTGCGTACAAACACATGCAATCCACGAGAACATTTAAATCGTACTGTGTACGAAAAATAAACGATTCTTCATATTCATGCCAATAAAAACACGACATTACATATTCATAATTTTTATACAAATTTAATCAATGAACAGTATCTTTGAATACAACCACTGCCTTATATCTCGTTTATATTTACTGTTTGAAGAGCTGCTATTCATTGTAAACTTTTTATAAATGCTTAATACAAACAATTCAAACATGTATTATACCTATACCTACAATGATATATTGCACTGTAGTAACATCAGTATTTTCACGAAATGTGTAAATAAATCGGTGAATAATGACGAATTGTAACGAGAAAAAGTTTAGATGTGTCGCATGTCGCATCACCGAACCGATAAATGGAACCGTGGATAACTGAATCCGCGGATACTGAGACCGCGGATACGGGGGTCCGACTGTATTCGTCTTCAAAACAAAATTTTTGGATATGTTCTCACTCACTTCGGATTATATTGAGAAAAATTTGAATTAACAAGACACTATTATTCACAACAGTTTGGATTGCATGAAGATGCTTTTGCGTGAGCTAAAACTCAGTCGACGTTGTTGCTGCTACTAAGTTACCAATTGAGATTCACGACAAGCTCATTGAAATGTCTGCTGACAAAACGTTACATCTGAAAATTCAAATAGGTTTTGGCTCATCAAAGTGAATATGAAAATTTAGTCACAAAAGCATCGAAAATACTAATCCTTTTCGACACACTTATCTCTGTGAAAAGTGTTTTTCATCTATGGTTATGCTAAAAGCTAAAGACAGGAATCGTCTCTTATAACTCGAAAACAATTTGCTTTTGAGTATTTCTAACGTAGATCAGGCATGGTGAAACTTTTAAAGGAAAAACAAATGCAACATTAATTTCTTTTCCTTATATGTGTAGCTATTGTAAGTAAAATGTTTATAAGATATGATTTTTTCTCATAAAATAATTTTTCATTATTGTTTAGGTTATTTCGCGATCCCCCTTTAATATCACCGTGACCCCTAGGTTAGGAAACGATGATCTAGATAAAAAAAATAGAAAAAAAATAGATCTAGAGATAATTATAAAATTAATTTTATATAACTGGCGCCTTTGTTCGATCTGTATATAAATATGTGTTTCTCTGGATTTAGTTTACATCGATTTTAGAAGTACATTAAGGTTACGGTTTGCGTAGGTCTACTATATATATATGACCTCTTTCATAATATTATCCTATAAAACAAATTGTTCAAAGTGTTCCTCAAATTTAACTGTTCCATTAGAGAAAATTACTTTGTAAATACAAACACTGATGTATAAACGTTGTGTATTTAAATATATGGATAGTATAAAACCGTATCCAAATTTTATTATAAACCCACTCGACCAACAATACACCTGCAGATACAAGTAATTATAATCAAAATGTAATTTTAGTTCATTAAACTTTTATTAGCTAATAATTTTGGTATTATCTCTCTAGTGCCAGGTATTGAATATGAAGACTTTAGAAAACAACATGTGTAATAAAATTGTAGAGTGTGTCGGAAATTCCATTTGATAGCGGTAAATTATATCGCTACAGATGTAATTTCGAAATTCGAGTTAACAATTTATGTAGGTACTTATCCAAATGTAGATCGTTCCACCAAGTGAAATTAATAACATCCATTAGTTAATAGAAACTTTCTGTAAAATATATTTACCTTGAAACTGGAGGATGATTATTTTTAAAAAATCTCACTCATATTTCACCATAAACTGTTAGTGTAAACATCAATGTCGCCGTTTAAGGAGTTTAACAAATGAAGATCTTTTGTGAAAACGGAAGCACCAACAGTTTACAAATGATCAATGAATTTCCATTCGAATTACAATTAACCCATAGATGGGTTGGAAGTTTGTTAGTAATAAGAAGGGCTCTTTACAATCGCATGACATATAACTGAATATAACTCTGTAAACTTCAAGAAATTGCGAACGGGTAAAGCTTCTATATTATTTCTATTGGTTTTTTAATTTTCGGAAACGTTTTAAAACTTGCGAAAGGTTAGTAAAGCTTACATTTCTTGATAAATAAATTAATAACTTGAAACACCAAAAATACATGATTTACGCTTTGCACAAAAGGACGCCAACTGCTAATGGTTTTTACTTTTCCAGGCCCTCTTCTTTACTTTACCAAATTTTTGTTAATTTTACTTGCATTTATTTTAAATTGATTTTTATTAACTAATATCAATATTTTTAATTGCTGCAAAATTTCTAAACATGCCTTTTCCCGAATTTTAAATGTCGATTATATTATAAAATGAAGTAGCCTATTTTTATACTCTCTTTTATATATATATATATTATAATAAAATGTCAATTAGCCTATCGAAAGCACTAGTTTTAATTTGTTACATTTCTATTATTAATATAACAAGTGTTCATTTGAAAAGTCAATCTAGGTTACTTTAAAATTTTGATAGAATAAGACGCAAATATATTAGTATGTGTTTCTTGTTCCGTAAACGTAAATCCAAATGACATTTGATAATGTCAATCACAAATATCAGTTAGTGCATAAAATAATCGTGCGTCGATTCTGGTTTAAATAAATTGCTTCTCAGTTTTAAAATGGCTTTCACTTTAGAACATAAAATTTTTTAAGTCCAGGTTTACTTTCGAAGTGGTAATAAAATTGATGGTTTATGGGTTTATTCAGTTCAAGGCTGCATGGTAGAATTTCAAGTTGAGTTTCCACATTTTGTAATAGATTATATACAATTTAAGAATACTTTGGATAGAACTTTAAAACTTTTTTCTGAAACTGGTTGTCTCTTAAGAAAATCAGGCAGCGGACCAGTTAAGAAACGTACACCTCAAGTTCTCAATCGTGTTGAATAAATAATGTAAAATGAACCACAATCATCTGTTCGACATTTGAGTCAACAAATAATGTTATTAAAAAAAGATATGCAACTTTATCCATACCGTGTTACAGCAGTACAAGAATTGTTAGAAATTGATTACCCACGTAGACTACAGTTTTGTAATTGGTTTGTAAATATGAACAATAATGGAGAACTTTCGCAAAGAGTCATCTTTACTGATGAAGCATGGTTTTATAAAACGGGATACCTAAATTCACAAAATACAAGAATTTGGAGTAGTGAAAATTCACATGTAATTAATGAAGAATCGCTACATCCAGAGAAAATTGGTGTTTGGGCAGCGATAAGCCAAAAGCGAATCATTGGACCAATATTTTTTCAGGGAACTTTAACTGCTCAAAGGTACCGTACGGAAATTTTAAAACCATTTGTCTATCAGTTGCATGATGATGAACTTCAAAATGCATATTTCCAACAAGACGGAGCACCTTGTCACTGTACTGCAGAATCTTTGGATTATTTAAGAGAATTTTTTGATGAGCGTATAATTAGTCGAAATACTGAAATTGCCTGGCCTGCACGTTCATGCGATTTAACACCTTGCGACTTCTTTTTGTGGCCTTATCTAAAAAATAACATATTTCGAACACCTATATTGAATTTGAATGATATGCTACAGAGAATCGAGCAGAAATGCATGGAAATTAATAACAATCCAGTAATGTTGCAGAATATCATCAGAAATTTTGAACGGAGGATTTTAAAGTGCATTGATCTTGAAGGACAACATTTTCATCATTTGTTATAGTTTTCAATGAATACCTATTATTTGTTATTTATTTGTATGTATGAAACTGTCAAAATATATGACTTCGTAGGTTAAGTAGTAAATTTTAATTTACGACATACTTCAAAATGTTCTCAGTAAATCACATGCTACTAAATTGACTTTTCAAATGAACACTTGTATAGGTATGAGATTTCTTAAAAGGTGAAAGACTGTATCATATTTATATTGTATTTTTTTTTAACATAGAGTGTCAAGTCTATAATTAAATTCTAAATGTACATATGTGACTTTCCTATATTTTCCAAAATTATTGGACAATGTGAATTTAGTTAATTTTATATACAATTGTTAATGTTTGCTAATGTCAAATATTATGTGAGATGGAAAAATTATTTGTAAAGCAATAAGTTTATAAAATTAATCAAAGATCAAAATTATACTTAAAATGTCAAATATTTTGGAAAACCTGTGTAACAAAAGCGACCAATGATCTTCAAAAGAGGAAAAGCTGTTGGGTTGCTATGGTCACTTATTGAAAAAATTGGGAGAATAATTTTTGCACGACAAAATTCAGTTGCATTTTGTGATATATTTTTAGAAAACGTATAAAATTAGATAAGTTGAGTTATGTTTTAAAAAGAGAATAATTTTTGAATTTAAAAAGTTGAGTTATGTTTTAAAAGAGAATAATTTTTGTATTAGAAGAAGTTTAATTATGTTTTGAAGGAGAATTTTTTTTAAGAAACCGTTTAAACCAGGAAAATTAAAGTTGCAAATGCGAAAACATTTACCCGTGCTTGATCTAATGGTATCGGATCACCCTGGATCAACATAGGAGACAGCTAACCTTGAATATTCTGGAGGACTATACATCTGTAAGATCTGCTAGGATCCTGACCATTTTTCCTGTTTTGGTAATATACAAACTGTACGTCAGGAGAACCAAGAATTGATAGCAGAGATTAGATGTCTATACACGAAAAATTGTGAAGTTAGAAAATATTGAGCTAAGTCTGTATTATTTGGTTTACTATAAAAAATTTCAAAAATAATCATTTAAATATTGTAAGTAGGGGAGTTATTTTTAAGCGTGGTTTGTTTTATCAGAGCCTATTTAGTTTAAATATCCAAATATTTGTTTCATATCTGTTGATTCGTTTAATTTCCCACTTACAAAAGAAATCCCCACATAACCTATAAACTTTATAAATTATATTTCGATAAAAATAGTTAATCCATTGTTTGTTCTGAATAATTTGTATCTAGCTAAATATTCAATTCATATAGATAAGATTGACTTAATAAACAGAGTCTTAAAATATTAAATCAAGTTGTTTGTGTGTACGATATGTTTATAAATATTATCATATTAATCTACATTCACTGAGATATAAACATACCTTTTTTTGTAAAATAAGAATTTTCACGACCCTTGAGATACTTAGAGAGCTCATGTTCATTATTTCTTCTAATTACATTAAACATCAGCTATTTTTTTTTAAACAAAATACTATCTTAGTTGTCCAGGTTATGATCGTTAACTTCGAACGTTTACCATCTATAATTATAATTGATCCTGCGCAGAAATATGTACTAATGCGTGTGTAAATTCGAATTTAAATTCATTTTACATCTTCAAGTTTAACGTTTTACCTCTAAAACTCTCTTTAGTAGACGTTTTAAGAGATAAATAGATCGAACTTAACGATTATAATTATAAAGAACGATAATAAACACCACATAAGTTCTAGGTGGTGATTCAAATATTACATTTAGGAATTATTTATTTAATTAGTTTCCAACGTGGAGCGAATTATTCTCTATTTTGGCACTCCAACGTTTGACGCAAATAATATTATAATATATATAATATATATATATATATAAAGGGTGCGGCAAAAATAACTAAACGATTTTAAATCGTAACAATCACCGAACGCTGCACAAAACGTCAGTCGTATTGTGACAGTTATACTTGTAAGACTTAAGGTATTCATTATGCAGCGTTACACAAGAGCGAATAGAACTACTTCAGTGGTATTTCGAAAGGAATTCAAGTGTTGTGTGTGTGCAAAGAAAATTTAGAACAAAATACCGTAATCGTCCCGCTCCAAATTCAAACACCATTCGCAATATTATATCAAAATTTTCCATTTCTGGTTCAGTGGGGGATGCGTACCATATTGGTCGACCGCGCAGAAAATATTGCTCGTGTACGGGACGATGTGCGTCAAAGGCCACAAACATCCTCACGGCGCCGTGCTCAGCAATTTCATATTAGTGACCGTTCTATTCGTCGAATTTTGAAAGATGACCTTCATTTATATCCATGTAAATTCAAATAACCCAGTCGCTATTCAATACAGATCATGAAAAACGCCTAGCATGGAGCAACATGCTTATAAACTTAAATAATGAAATTAATGATTTCCACACAAAAATTATCATGAGCGATGAGTCACATTTTCACTTGGGCGGATACGTAAACAAACAAAATAGCCGGTTTTGGGGTACAGAAAATCCTCGAATACTTCATCAAAACCATTACACTCCCTTAAGGTCACCGTATGGTGCGGTGTTTACAGCGCTGGGATTTTAGGACCGTATTTTTTTGAAAATAATGCAGGTAATGCCGTTACTGTTAATGCCGATCGATACCGTGAGATGCTACGTAATTTTCTTGGGCCGCAGTTGGAAGAACTAAATCTGAGAAACATGTGGCTTCAACAGGATGGTGCCACATCGCATACAAGTCGAGAAACCATCAACCTTTTACAAACGATGTTTCCGGACCGCCTTATTTCACGTGCTGGCAATATCGACTGGCCACCAAGGTCGCCTGACTTGACTGCCCCAGATTGTTTCATCTGGGGCTATCTGAAGGACAATGTTTACAAAGGCAAGCCGGAAACGTTGGAAGATTTGAAAAGGGAAATTCGTATTGGATACAGTTATGATAAATGTGATTAAAAGAGCTGAATATTGTCGAGATAGTCACGGAACTCATTTAAAAAACATAATTTTCAAATAGTCAGTAATAATTTACCTAAAACCTCTACTAAAAGTAGAAATTAACTATTTTATAAAATATTGTATTATTTCTAATAAATATATAGGAATTAAATCGCTTAGTTATTTTTGCCGCACCCTTTATATAAAATTATGTGACGTTCAAATTAGTATGTGGTATTCAAATTTTAAATCCAATACATTAATTGTTGTTCTTTGTTGCTTTAGATGCAAACCAGATGTGGGGAAGCAGAACCAGGTATGATATATTTATATATAATATAAATATGATAAATATAAATATATAACTAACTATGTGTAGAGTAAGTAGTAATTTATTTTTTTTGACGATAGGATTTAATGTCAATTACAATTTGTATACTTTTCTATACAATTATTCCATTTACTTCAGCACATCCAACCACATCTTCCAGTCATATATTAAATATAATCGTTGGGTATAATTCGCGCCCTTATTATTATTATACACTTTATTATTATGAACAGAAGGCATGCCTTAACTTTTCCAAGCAGTGTATTTTATACTTGTAAGGTTGACGTGGTATAATTAACTTCACACGTCGTTTCGAAAACTTTATAAATGCATACAATTTAGAGAGAAAGATTTAGAATTAAGTAAATAACTAAGTTTGATTTGAAGATTTCCAAGAATCTTTCCATACAATTACAAATCCAAATATATTCAAATAGATATATTAACAAAAGTAGCTGTTAACATAATTACCTTAGAAAATTACTTACATATCGTATTTCAATTTAAACTTTCTACACAAAGATTCGTCAAAGTTATTTGAAGTAATTAAAGATCCCACGATATTTAATTCCTATATAAAACGTTACGTTGCGCAAAATTGAATTATAATAGTAACATGGTTCGCAACAAAATGAACGACGAGGAGGTTAAGGATAATTTCAAGTTATACATTAACATTTTAAAATGTTCATTGTATTGGCCGGATTATAAATTAGATCTTCTATCCACACTTCTTTATAATATTAGTACAATTGTAAAAATTGGCCTTACAACAGTTCTTTACATCTTTGTACAATGCGCTAACGTATATCAAAGAAGCGGGAATTTCTCAAAAATGATAGAATCTTCGTTTACAGTATCTACAAATATGAATTATCTAGTAAAAATGTTTTGTTATGTATATAATCACAAAAAAATAAGGCGTGTGTTAATGGATATAGAGAAAGATATATTTAAACCAAAGGATGCAAGAAATAAAATGGTAATATTGGAAACTATGAGGATTTGGAAGAAAATATTTTACTTCTACATTGGAATATGTGTGGTGACCATTTTGCTATGGGGAGTCTTTCCCATAATTGATTATTCAAATAGTTCTTTACCTTTTGACTATTGGTATCCCTTTGACGTTACTATAAGCCCTACACACGAATTTATATTTGCTTATGAACTGTTGGGATTATTAATGACAGCAGTTTCACATGTGGCAATGGACGCTTTAATGACCGGTATTCTAGCCTTCATCGCAGCGGAAATTGATACACTAAATGCTATTTTGTGCAGTTTAAGTAGTACCAAAGAATATGGAGACGATGCAGAACAATTCCAATCAATTGTGTTACATAAAAAACTCAAGATGTAAGTAATATCCGTAATTTCTGCACCAGTATGTGTAAGAAAAACTTTCCCAGACCGAAAATATGGTATAAATTGAAAGTATGTTGATGAATAATAATAATAATAATAATAATAATAATAATAATAATAATAATAATATTTATTAGAGCCCAACAGCAAAGCCAAAATGGGCGCTTCAACAATATACAGTAACGCACATAAAACAATAGTATACATATATAAGGCAAAGTAAGTATTCATATTTAAAAATTAAAAATAAAAAAAAAATAAAAATAAAATACACTCATACACACCAACCACAACACCACACTGCACTCGTCCACGCTACCGCCTGACGGTTCGCTCCAGGAAGACATCAGCGAAGATCCTATCAGCATCTCGACACATCCGATAAATGGGACTGCGCATTCCAACATTGGTCCTGCAGCGAGGAAGTGAAAAAGTAGTACTACTCCTAGACGACAACCTCGGTACACGAAACCCAACCTGCGCCAACAGAGCGGGGCAATCGATCCCCCCAGACACCAAGCCATGCAAGAAATTGGCCCCACAAATCTCCCTACGGGTAGTCAGGGGCGACAGATTATGTTCAGCCAGGAGTTGCACGTGGTCAGTATTTCTAGGTGGGTAGAAACCATCCCTCTTAAAGTTCATATACTTTAGGAATCGTCTTTGTACTCGTTCCAGCTGCAACATGTGACAAGTATACAAGGGAGACCACACAGTTGAAGCGTATTCCAGTCTAGACCTCACAAGTGAGACGTACAGAGTCTTTATTACGTCAGGATCAGTGAAGTACTTAGAGCTCCGCATTACAAAACCCAGCAAGCCAAGTGCTGACCGACAAGTAGCAGTAATATGCTCAGAAAAGGAAAGTTGGTCATCAAACAACACACCAAGGTCCTTGATCGTAGTAGCAGCCCCAAGCACTTCACCCCGTACGCTATAATTGAACATCACTGGATTCCTTCTCCTCGTATAACGCACCACAGAACACTTGGCAATTTTCAGGTGCAACAGATTATCTCCACACCAACGAACGATCGCATCAACGTCCCCCTGCAGCCGCAAGGCATCCTGATGAGTATCAACTACCGCATAGACTTTTACATCATCAGCATAAGAAAGATGCGAGCACGTAAGTCCATCGAAGAGATCATTGATAAAAATAACGAATAGAAGCGGTCCAAGCTTTGAACCCTGCGATACACCAGACGTCGATACGAATTCAAAGGATTTATATCCATTGTAGTAGACATAGCTGACCCTGCCGTCCAAGTAAGACTGCATGAATGTAAGAAAAGGCACATCAAATCCCACCATATCTAGTTTCTTCAACAACAGGCCATGATCAATGGTGTCGAAAGCTTTAGAAAAATCTGTATATATAACATCAGTCTGACCCCCGCCATCCAAGCAGTTACTTAAATCCTGCGTAATATTCAACAAATTCGTAACAGTAGACCGACGTCGTACAAAACCATGCTGTGCATCCGATATTTTAACATTTACATTTCTAAAAATGGTGTCGTAAATGATCTGCTCAAAAACCTTATAAAAACCTAAATAATGAACCTATGCCTCATTCGATGTAAGAAAGGAGCGTTGGGAAAGATAGGCTTTAAAACCTTTAAAGATGATTGTGTTTGATTAAGATAGAGGGCGAATTTATGCGGACAAAATCCAAATCTTTAATATGTTCTATATTTTTTTTTTATTATTAGTGCTGCTAATAGTATATTTTATTAGTATACATTATGTTCATGATTTGGCTTTTCGTATGAAGAACTTTTGTGTCAGCATGGAATGATTTTCTTGAGTAGGACGGCAGACATTTTCACTGCAAAATGTTGGTAGAAAATTATTTCCAATGTAATTGCTATCTAAAATAAATTTTACACTCTGCGACTTTTCTTATGGACATACCAAGAACTAATGCGTTAGCACAGGTACCATTGTGGCACATCTGTAAGAATGGTGATGTTTACTACAGTGATATTGGCATGCATAATTAGGTCTAAATAAATGTATTATATATTTCTTATATAATTCAGTAGTATTTAGTCTAATTGAGGAGGTGAATACAACACCCACAGGCTCCAGAATCCACAAAGTATTAGTCAAAGAAGATAATTCCACAGTTATGCTGAAGCCAACTTATACTGAAGCGTACGAGGAAAGTATTATTAAAGGTCCACTTTCTAGCCTAATCAACAGACTCAGTAGAGCCAGCCAATCTCCAAGAAAGACCAAGAAAGCAAAACAAACGAGATTGGAAGCAGGCCATGCCGAATAGAATCGGAAGACCTATAAGCAGATTCCAACCATTCAAATCTGCCGGGGTGGATGTAATCTAACCTGCATTACTACAGAAGGGAGCAGAGGTATTAATGCCATACCTGTGTAAAATATAAAGCTTGTTTGCCTTGGAGATACATACCTATGGCATGGCAAAAAGTCGGGGTCGTCTACCTACCCATAGTGTGTAGAGTGACGAATCTAACTTCTAAATCATCTAGACCAATCAGTCTATCGTCTTTTTCTTGTTGAAAACTCTGGAAAGACTGCTAGATAGATATATAAAGGGGAATTCTTAGAGGAACGACTCCTAAGTAATAGGTAATATGGGAAGATCTACAGACACGGCGTTGGATGATTTAAAGAGGCTTCTTTCATGGACAAAGAGATAGCGATAACCATGTTTCTAGATATACAAGAAGCATTTAATAATGCTACAACAAACTCGTTTATATATATACTAGCACCTGTGATAAGAAGATGGTTGAAGGTACCATTTAGGTCAGAGCAGGTGCAGGTTATCCACGGGGGGGGGGGGGGGGTGCTGTAGCCTTTCTTGTGGGCGATCTCGAAGCTGTTAAACCTAATTAAAAGACCACGGCTAGAAGAATTACTCTAACGAGGCATGAAGACCGCAATAGATCTGAAAAGGTAGCGGTGGAAGAGGCTTCACGGCTACCTCAAGTGATCTAATTCGATCCAATCTTTTCGAGTTATTCGCCATACAATGGTTTCATCCTTATGAAGCCATTGTATGGCGAAACAATATTTTAGTGGATTTACAATAAAAAAAATTTGAAACTAGAAGTTTAATACTTATTTCTCATCGTTATAATGCAGTTTAAACAAGTATCTCCTTCGTCAGTCAACGATTCATATTTATTTTACTTATTTATTGATTTATTAAATCGATTACGGAGCAATTTATAAAAAATTAAAAATTGATCGAATTTCAAAGTCGCTTTTCTCCCATTAAAATTCTTTCATCTCAGCAATGGAAAACGGTTTCTTTCATAGTTCTTACAGGGCTAATTAAGCCAAGTTTCATTAAAATTAATGCCTTCGAGTTGAATTTTCTTTATAGGTTAGTTAGTGAGTGGAATTTTCTTTATAGGTTAGTTTAATGAGTGGCGGTAGTGGAGTACTGACACTTCAACATAAATTCTAGTAACAAATAATTCTAATACCATTTCTTAGCAACTTACCAAACATATCAAACTATCATTATTACATTCAAAAATGTATTCTTATTTTACTATATTCAAAGTAACCCAGGCGACAAAGGAGTTACACCTTAATATTATCCATTTGATATATTTTCAGATTAGTAGATGAAATGAATGAAATATTAGCTGTTCCTCTAATCGTACAATCTGTATTAGGAGCAATTATATTATGTTTAGCGATGTACAAATTAACGAAGGTATATAAGAAAATTCTATTATATGTGATGTATTACAATCTTTTGCTTTTTATTTTCCTTTTTTCAGGTAGAGCCTATTAGTGGTGAAGCTTTAACATACATTAACTACTACATTGCGATGTTAATTCAGCTTTCTGTTTACTTTTGGTATGGAAACGAGATTCTTTGGAAGGTAAGAACAGGATTACATTTACTAATATTTTTGAAAACAAAATCTCTTTCAATACACGATAAACTAGATGTAAATAAATTGCATTCAAAAAATACGTCTATTATTTAGAAAATGATCTTTTATTTTATCTTTTAAAGTATTTAACGATTCTCTCATAAAAAATTACAGATTTTTGTATTTTATTGCCTAGTTATTTTTATTAAGGTGATTAAAATTTGACTTCCATTGCATTTTTTTCTGTTCGATATAAACTACAAATTAATATTATATAGTATAACACAGAATAAAGTACACCAAAACTTAAAAATATATTTCTAGTGTTACATAATTTGGTATGATAAAGAAATTTTAATTATTGGTATGTTGGAGATGTTCTCCTTGTACTTGAAGGCAATTTTCGAATCTGTCCTGCAAATTTCTGAACGTTCCTCTGACAGCAGGGGAATGTTCAAACTTCCGACTTCAGCCAACACTTTTCCTGCAAATTTCTGAACGTTCCTCTGACAGCTGACAGGGAATGTTCAAACTTCCGACTTCAGACAACACTTGCCGAATTTTGTGTTTCAATTCCTAAATATCCGGGAGCACTGGATCCTGGTAGATCTTTTGATTAAGGATTCCACACAAAAAGACATCAGGAGATGTTAGATCTGGTGAGTTTGAGGGAAACAGATAATCAGGTCCCCTAGAGATGAGACGACCAGTAAAATGCCTTTGCAGAAGAAGCAAAGTTTCCCTAGCAGTATACGCAGTAGCACCGTCTTGCTGAAATAACTGAGATCCAATACGTAAATTTCTCGGAAAAACCACCTTAGGTCCTCGTAAAAAGGAGTCACAATTGTTTCCCTGTACCTCTGCTGGTTAACTGTTGCACGCCTACCATGTTCATCCTCAACAAAGCATGGGCCATTTAGTCCATGCCCGGAAACAGCACACCACACGGTTACTTTTTGGGAGTAATGAGAACAAATTCCTGCGGCTTCTCAAAACCTAGGTATCGGGTTATTTATTGATAAATTACGATAACAGTAAATGTGGTCATCGCTGAACCAAATGTTTGAAATAAAGTTTTCATTTTCGTATTCCATAGCTAACGTTCTGGCGCAAAATTCTACTCTCATGCTTTTTTCACCTTGACGCAACCTGTTAACGACTTATATACGGTTGGAATTGGTCTCTAATTCTTCTGCAGCGCGTTGTACAGATTATCTACCAAAATTAAGCTCTTTCGCAATTTGGCGCTGACTTTTTGTTTAAAAGACTGTAAAATATTGTCGAAAATCCTACCCATATTCTCGTTGTTTCTGTAACTTTCCTTTATACCTAAACGACCTTTCCGTTGAGATAAATTTTCGTACAAGCAATAATATAGATCGTTTTGTTGGTGGACGTTTGTTGAAACGTTTCCCGAAGCGAGCAGATACAAATTGCAAACTGGGTCCACCATTTCGCTCTATTTCGTATGACTTGGAATAACATTCTACAATAAACGCTTTTTCTATTTCACTAAAGTGCATGGTTATTAAATTTTATATTCGCCTTGCACCGCACTAACTATTGTCACTTTGACATAAAACTAACATTTAAATGATCAAGGATGTCTAGACCGAAGATCATATACTTTATGCTGTGCCATATTGTATATACATAATTTTTCTAAGTATCAACCCCCCTTTAAAATAGACTTTCTGTATTACCGTCAAAAACGATTCTTTCGATTGACGACCTAGCTAACTTTGCGCCGCATCCTTTGCTTCCTCATTAGCAACATTTTGAGTAACCTAAAGGGATGATAGTCACTATGGGCCAAGACCGGGCCATATGGGGGAGAGTGAGGCAGTATTTACCAACCAAATTGACCTAATGTATGGTTAGTTAGATGGACTATGTGGACGAACGTTATCCTCTAGGAAAACAATACCCTTGCTTAAGAACCACTTTCCAAAAAGCTCACTGTAATAAGCTGAATTAAGCGTTATTCTTTCTTCAAGAAAATCGACGTAAATTGGTCCAATAGCGTCTTAGAGTACAGTTGCCATCACTTTGCCAGCCGATGGTAGTGTTTTTAATTATTTGGACAGAGGCGAACTTGAATGACGCTATTCCATGCAAAACACCCTTGCTTTCTAGGATATAATAGTGTACCTAGGTCTCATGTTGCAGATGTCATGCAATGTTCTCCTTTAGTCTTGTAGGTTAACATCACGAACTTTTGACACATTTTGTATTCGTGTGTATTCCATCGATGAACGACCGTAACGCTCACAATCATCAATCGAAACACGTTAATTTTTAAAATGATTGTACCACTCATAAGTTCGCGTCTGGCCTAAAGCAACCTCACCAAACGATTGTTTGAGCATTTTTTCCCATTTTACCAAGTTTCAAGCAGAATTTGATCCTTGTTCTCTGTTCTTTCACATCAGACATTGTAGTATCGTGGAATAACTCAAACACAGCTCAACAAATATAAACAAAAAAACTATCTGTCACCACCTAGCATAGTACCGTTTGACAGACTGACTTAGTATAGACGTAGCTGACACCATCTAACGCTATAGAGCTATACTATCATCCCTTCACGCGCCACTTTCAACTTTCGAGAATTTCTGGGTAACACCGCGTATTTGCACAATATTTACACTACTAGATTTAAGAAATGCTTGTCAGCAAATAAAATAATCTAAAACAACACAGAGGTTGTTGACAATAAATATCTAATTAGGATTATTTAGATACAGAAGATTGCCGAATTTGATGTGTCCCTGGGACTATTCAAGCAAGTTAAGCAACTATGAATTAAATATTAAAGGACTTAGAAAATGTATTCTGTTAGTTGGAGGGTATTCTAATATATCAACACAAATAGAGAGGAGTTTTTCTAGTACTCAAAATATTAAAAGTTGCAGGTGTAACTCTAAAGCAGAGGTGCCCAAACGGTCGATCGATTGCGGAAGCTTTTGGAGTCGATCGCGAAAAAAATAAAAAATAATCACTCCACAAATTCGAGTTCTCTCGAACGTCAACTCTAGACCGTCTCTCTCTCTCATTGGAATTTGCGAGAGTCCTGGGGCAATGCAACTGCGCAACATGCGGCGACCCTTCCCGATTCTTATCGAATTAGTCAGATTCATATAAAAAATCGGCGACGACGCGATGCTATGCCAGTCATTAACTGGGTATCTGAACGACACGTAATATTAATATATATATAAGGCAAAATGAGTGCAGCGAAAAAAAGTAAAACGTACCATTTTAATAACGATTAGGAGGACGAATTTTTGTTTATTATGGTCAAATTATGGCATTTGTCTCGTTTGTCGATCGTGAGTGGCATTGCCCAAACGTGGGAACTTAGAAAGACATTATAAAACTATACATAAAAACTATGAAAATGATTTTCCGCAAAAAAAGAGCGTTAAAAAAACGAAAGGAGAAAGATTTGAAAAGTAGTTTAAGGGGGGGCATTCGATGTTTACTAGGCCAGCGAAACAAATAGTAGCTGCAACAATCGCGTCTTTTAAAATTTCCTACATACTGGCGCAACCCAAGAAACCTTTCGAAGACGGAGCGGTAGTAAAAGAATCATTTGTTAAAGCGGCGTATGTATTATTTTATGACTTCAAAAATAAAACAGAGACTATATCTGCTATCAAGGATGTTCAATTATCTTGCCAAACTGTTACTAGACGTATCGGAATCATGAACACAGATTTGGAATCCAAACTAAAAAATTATATTATGGAATGTTCATACTTTTCTTTGCAGTTTGATGAGTTCACCGATATAACTGATACTGCTAAATTATGTATTTTCATTAGGATGGTATTTTCTGAAATGTCGTCTAAAAAGAATTGTAAACGTTGCTGCCTCTGAAAGAAAGAAATCGCGAAGAAGATATTTAAAAAGTTTTCCTAAATTTTGTAATACAATTTGAGTTACCGATTTACAAGCTCTGATGGCGCACCATCAATGACAGGTAATCAAATTGGGTTTGTTGCATTGTGTCGAACTAACGAAGACTTCCCATCATTTTTCGCATTCCATTGCATCATTTATCAGCAAGTTCTATGTTCAAAAATACTAAATATGAATAATATCGTGTCTATTGCCACAAAGAACGTGAATTCAATCCGTGTGCGAAGCCTGCAACGACGCCTCTTCAAAGTGCAATTGGAAGCTAGCGACTCTGCCGAGTATACTGGTTTACTTCTTTATACAGACATAAGATGGTTGAGCCTCGGAAAATTTTTAGAGAGGATTCAAGAACTATTACCTGAAATCATTTCTTTTCTTCACGAGCGAGGTGACGACACTGAGATACTTAAAAATGAAAAATGGCTCGGTGATTTAGCTTTCCTATCGAATGTGACAAATCATTTGAATATCATTACTTTGGAACTACAGAGAAAAAATAAAACTATTATCGATATGATTAGCGCCACAAACGCTTTTATAAATAAATCGAAACTGTTGATTAATCAGTTAAACAAAATGGACTATACAAATTTTCAAGTTTTGAAAAAAAGGGCAAGTTCTCACTCAAATTATGACAACTACGAGACACAACTCAGAAACATTCAGTGATAATTTGAAAGACGCTTCTCTGATTTTAAGCAACTGATGGGTATTGTAACTTTCATGGTTTATCCATTTTCTAGTGAAGACGTTGAAAAAATTGCTACTGAAATATCAAACACTTTCAATATGGAGATCTCTTCAGTACAAAATGAGGTAGTGCATAATAATTTCAGATATACATCTCAAAGCCAGAGCAACTGATGCCAAGTTTTGGTCTTTCATATCCGAAATCAAATATCTTTGTTTAAAACAAGAAGTTCTTCAGTTAACAGGATCATTCGGATCAACTTACTTTGTGCGATTCTACATTTTTAGAAATGAAAATTGCTAAAACGAAATATCGCAATTGACTAACTATCGAACATCTCTCAGCATGCCTGCGGTTGGCACTCAGTAATTCCGAACAGTCCTTCGATAAGTTTGTGGATGATATGCAGTGCCATGCATCAACGTCTAAACTCTAAATGAAACTTATGACTAAAGAATATTTCTGACGTTGCAATTTTTTTAGATGTTTAACTTATACGAGTATAATATACTATGTATTTATATATCATAAGTAATTGCAATAAATCATTTCCATAAATCTGTTTTTTTTTGTAACCAGACTACTCCTAGTAGTCGGTAGTCATACGTGTCGATCGCTTACCACCTAAATATTTTGTGGTAGATCGCAATCCCTAAAAGTCTGAGCACCCCTGTTCTAAAGACACACAGATGCAATTTTTTATAAAATTCCCGGATAAGATTTAAAACATAGGATACATATTTATGGCTGCTAATTATAAAATAATTAAACTAATTTAAAAATTAAATAAAGTATCAATTATCTTTAAAATGTTTACATTTCAGAGCAATGAATTATCAAGTTCGGCGTACCAGTGTGATTGGCCTGACACCAAAAAATCCTTTAAGAAAAATTTATTATTTTTCATGTTGGCAGCGCATGAACCATTAAAAATTTACGGAGGGTCTTTCGTCGTGATATCCCTGGATCTTTTGGTGGCGGTAAGCTTTTAATATGATTTAAGATATTTGCAGAATATCTATCATTTAACTGCTTACGTACAATATTTTTATTAAGTAATATTAGGTACAAAATTCACAGAGAGTTATAAATATTTTATAAATAAGGTGGGATATTAAATTTCAAGATAAGAAGGGTACTTAAAACATATATTTTGTATGAATATATTGTTTCGTGACTTTATCAGTTCATTTCCTAGATGTAATTCAACTTTTCTAAAATTTAATTTTACAAAATATTTATTTCCATGAAGTCACCTATAGACTCGAAGCAGACAATACCCTTTACACCTTATTTCTTATACGCTTTACCTTTTGACATTATTCAGTATTCCATCATCTAATTACTGTGAATTAAAAATAATCTCCTATTTGTTTTTCAGATTGTTAAATCTTCCTGGTCTTGTTTTACATTACTAAAAAATATGTAAAAATGGAAGCAGCACTCGACTCTGGATAAAATATGTAGCAAGTTACATATTAGTACAATGCACATTGCACTTATGAAATGTTAAAAGTATTAAAACAAAATATAAACAATCAAATTTGAGTAGTTGTAATTTAACCAAAAATAAAACAGCATGTAATAGTTCACAGTCTCACCAGTAGATGGCAGTAAAGCGAAGATAAAACATATGTTAGTTTATGAGTAAGAAGCTAGTGCGTACATCCGGCTTCTGTCAATCGTAATGGAGCTACGAGTAAATATTAAGTTTTGCTGTAAATTAGCTAAATCTGCAACAGAAACTTACGAGGTGTTGAAATCTGTGTACGGTGATACCACCTGAAGCCGTGCTACTGTGTTTGAGTAGCTTAAGCGATTTAAAGGTGTACGTGAGATTGTACATGATGACGCTAGAACTGGACGTCCGTCGGTCTGTCGGAAAGCAGATATGATAGCAAAAATGCGCGAACTTGTGGCACCAGATAAACGAATGATTCATTGAATGATGGCAGAAGAACTAAACATGAATAAGGAAGAGGAAGATTTTTGCAAAGTTCGTTCCATACAATCTTACGGATGAGCAAAAAACAGTAGAGATGCATCGTGTGAAGATTTTGTTCAGAATTATCGCGATGATGCAAATATGCTTAACTGCATTGTCACTGATGAATCATGGGTGTTTCAGTACGATCCTGACTAAGAGCCAGAGCATGCAGTAGATTGGGAGAATATCACCAAGTCTCAAAAAGTTTCGTTTGAAAAAATCCAGAATCAAAACCATGCCGATTACGTGTCTCGATAGTCAAGGTGTAATCAATAAAGAATTTTTATCGGAAGGACTATCAGTTACTGGTGCATACTACCTTGAAGTGATGAAGAGATTACTGAAGTACATTTCTCGAGTTCAACCAAAATATCGAGAAAAGAGTAATTGGTTCTTGTTGCATGAAAATGCACCGTCATATTCTTTACTAATAATCGTAAAAGCATTTCTCGTGAAGGAAGGGGTTATTGGTGTTAATCATCCATCCTATTCATTGAACCCAGAACCGGCGGATTTTTTCCTCTTTCCTACAGTGAAAAGTGTCCTCGAAGGCAAACGATTTCAAAATGTAGAAGACATTCAAAAAATACAACAACCTACCATTTCTTCGGATGCATTTGTCGACTGTTGTCAAAAACATTTAGAACGTTGTAACAAGTTTATTCATTTGAATGGAGATTATTTTCAATAAATATCAAGAATTTCTTTGTATTACTCAATTGTGTTCTTGTGTTTTGCACCAATGCGGGAATTAAATTGCCACGCCTTGTATTAATCTTTTATAAAAATTGTACTAATAATGCATTAATGTGGTATTACATAGATAGATAATAAATTGGCAGAGAATATTAACAATAAAAAAGAGCATGTTTGATACACCTTTACATCCCTTTGCGTAGTTCCATACCATGAAACTTCTAGCAATGCAATCACTAACGCAGGATGGTGACCTCTTTGAATACAGGGAACAATTTCGTCAATGAAATATAACCTTAAACCTATCAGTGCTACCAACATAATTTCATTATACTGAGTTGGGAACTGAACTTAATAGTAGACTATTTACTGTTGTATAAGTAATGCATTAGTATTGCACAAACTAATGTACAAATTAATTGCATTTTTCGCGAAGTAATGTGAATGAATTAAATATTGCTTTATACATTTTACGGCGCTAATTATTCGAATTTTTCTATTGGAAAAAGTTTCCCTTAAGCAGGATTCGAACCAACGTCCATGGTTTGCCGGACCATTGCTCTACCACTAAGCTATTAAGGACTGTGGTTCCGAATACATTGGGAAGCCTTAAGTTACATTAAGGAAATAGCTGTTAATATTTTCGCCTGTAGTCAGCATCTGTTGCAAACTTATTACATTTTTCGCGAAGTAATATGAATGAATTCAATATTGCTTTCTACATTTTACGACGCTAATTATTCGAATTTTTCTATTGTAAAAATTCGTCCTGAAGCAGGATTCAAACCCACGTCCATGGTTTGCCGGACCATTGCTGTGCCAGTAACCTATTAAGGACTGTGGTTCCGAATACATCGGGACGCCTTGAGTTACATTAAGGAAACAGATGTTAATATTTTTGGCTGTGGTTGGCATTTGTTGCAAAATTAATTGCATTTTTCGCGAAGTAATGTGGGTGATTTAAACGTTGCTTTCTACATTTTGCGGCGCTAATTATTCGAATTTGGAGATTCGATTATTGCTTAAGGGCGAATTTTTTCAATAGAGAAATTCGAGTAATTAGCGTCGTAAAAAGTAGAAAGCAATATTTGGCTCAAACTAATGTGCAGTACAACAAACTGTGTTTGATGGCATCCTAACAGTAAACAAAATAATAGATGCTTCTCAAGAAAGTACTGACGTAGTAACTACAAATTTGTAATAATTGAAGACTAGTAATTGTGTATTAAGCTATACTTTACCGTCCTATTAAAATAATAAAATATGAAAAGCGCAGCTTTAAGTTTTTATAGTATATTTACGAGATGTAGCTATAAAACAACGAGACTGATGTTGTAGAACTTTTTATTTTACATCTATACATATTTAATTATTATCTCCTTCAACATAAACCCCTCCTCTATTCCTACACAGCTCTATTCGAATTTGTTGTTGTGGCAAACACTGTTGGAAGTCCTCTTCTGTGAGCGCGTTAATGAGATGTGTCGCTCTTTCATTAACAGCGTCAACAGCGTTTTGTTCCTCTGAATGCAGATTTAACCTTGAGAACCAGATGAAAGTCACATGGTGTCAGTTCAGGCGGATGGTTTAAACTGGTGGTTTAAACTGATGGTTTAAAACTGGAATGTCATTGGCTAGAAACGTCTTGACAGACAATGCAGTGTGCGCCGACGCATTTTCGCAAACACTTTTGCATGTTTAAATTCTTATGTAGAATTTGCCTAACGCATTCCGTGTCAATTCCTACAGTTTCAGCAATCACAGTTAACTAACAGTCAGATTTAAACATTTTTCAATATTTTCATCCGTTTTTCTTTGAGGTGGAAGGGCATGCCGGGCACGCCCTTCCACGCTTTCATCTTCAGCGCCTTCTCGGTCATCTTGAAAAGGCTTAAGGAACTCAAATATCCGCGCAGATGGTACACATTCAATGCCATATACTTCTTTTAATAAAATATAAGTCTCAGTAGCGGTTTTTCCTAGTTTCATATAAATTTTCACGACAATTCGATGCTCCATTAAAACAATTATAATTTTTCCGGCAAAACAAAAATATAGATCTTATACAAACGAAGGCCGTGGCCAGACTATTATGTCTACAGACACGGGAGCAGTGATGCCAGATCAGGAAGTTTTTCCATAGTTCTAGGGATATGTTTGTCAAATCTGGGAAAAGGGCATTTTTTAAATTATCTAGGAAATTTTTGAGAAAAACTTTAAAAAAATCGGAATACATTACAAAAGACAAGAAACGAATTACCATTCTGAATTACCACTTTTTTAATTGTTTGTATATTATAAATGATTTCTTTTTATTTAAAACTATTTAATATTTAGTGCCATCTACTGGCTGGTTATATAATATATAAATAAACAATCGGTAAAAATGGTTGCAACAAGGAGTTAAAAAAATCGTGAATTTTCGTTTAAAAGAGGGCACACCAAAAAAAATCCTAATATAATTTTTTTAATTTTTGAAGCAAAATGATCAAAAATTTGTATATCAACGTGGTGATTCGCCCATGCATTATAAATACATAAATATTTTCATGAAATACTTGCTCTCTTTTCAACTAGTTACATAATTTTCTTAATATAATAATATAAACTATTCTATAACAGACGACAATGGAAAAATGTTTCCTTCGGGACACACAGAGCTGTTTCATTTAGTTTGTGGTTTTCTAAGAAAGACAAAATTTTAAGGGGATCTTTTTAATAAAATCATGTGGAAAGCACATAGTAGGTACCGTTCAGTATACACGTCGAAGCACGGACAGATTTTAGTTTACCGTACCTAAACACAATTTAAGAGAAGACGTGAGCTATTTTTTAGTATTAAAGTTCAATATTTAGTGCAAATTAATTCAATATGAGTTCGGAAAAATCCGACGATGAGTTATTATAAGTTTAAGTTAATTCTTTGTTTTTATTTATTCACACAAAATTATATAGACATCAACCTTCTACTTTGCGCGCTATGGCTCCTGTAAATGAAAAATTCTATACGAAACACCAAGACAACATGTATAAGCCCAGAATTCTGAATGGAATGGCTTGGAGATCCTCGTTTCAGGGGTTAGCTACTGGAACATCTTAAAGACAAGTTCCTCTGCAAGTGCCAGGCATGTAATGTTGAGCTGAAGTGCGAAAAATCAGATTTGTAAAAGCATGCAGCAACAGCAAAACTTAGGAGGAATATTGGTAAAATGCAGGGTATGCCATTAAAACTTAAAAACTTTCAAGACCGATATGAATTTCCAAATATTGCACATCTAGTTAGTTTATATGTCTTTACCGTATACTAAGGGAGAAACTGAGAGAGTATTTTCAGTTGATGTGAAATCTAAAAAGAAGAATAAATTAGGAAATGACGCACTAAATGCTATTTCAGTTATTAGATTTTCCAATACTGGAAATTGTTGTAAATTATTTAAAGTTATTGATTACCATTTAAAGTTGTTGCAATCAAAGCAATTGTATAAGTGAATAAAAATGTATATTATAGTTATTTATTTTTGCTGTATGTAATGTAATACTGATCATTTTAAAAATGTATGCACATATTTAATACCTATTTAAATATACTTTCCTTGCTTGAATGTTTTTTTTTTTTAATATAAATTCAGAGAAAAATATTTAGGAAATTCTAGGGAATTTTTGAGGGACGACTAGGGATTTTTTACTATTGTCGTCTGACATCACTGCACGAGAGGGGCAGCAATCGAAGAAAAAGGGTTAACGCGGTCGTAAAACTTCGGTGCATGCATAGTTCGTGTGTAGCATCTGTCTCGTTATTTTATAACCGCACCTCGTATAATCCCAGACGCAGCACGTCATAGTCAGTAATATCGGGCTCAATAATAAAAAGTCACAAGTTACTAACATACAGGTTCTGTTATTGCTGCTTTTAGGGTATAACGAGCCATCGAAAAAATTCATAATTGGAGTAAACTGTGAAATTGGGTTGGTAGTTTAGCCACTTCCACATAATGACATTTATTATTTGACATTGAAGCTGTAAGTTTGTTTCAAATTTTTCAAAACTCTTTTAAGAAAATTAAATTTATTTAAAAAATGGTATTCAACCTAGAACAAAAAGCAAAAATTATCGAATGTTACTTCCGTACAGGTGTGAAAGTAAATGGCAGTATTCAATTATGGAATGAATGGCTGATTTTAGTGAAGAACATCCTGAATTAGTGTTTGACTACAATGATTTTTACAATGTTTTGACAAATTGTGTAAAGTTATTCAGAGAGACTGGTAGCGTCGGTCGAAAAACTGGAAGTGGACGGCCATCTAAACGTACAGCTGATAATATTGAAGCCCTTCAGCATATTATTGATGAAAATCCAAAAACATCCATTTCAGTAGTGACCCAACAAACAAATTTATCTTATGGTACGTGCCAATTCATTCTAAAAAAAGTCTTACATTGTCATCCATACAAGCTGCAATGTTCTCATGAACTTTATCCAGTGGGTTATTTAAGACGAGTGGAATTTTGTCAATGGTTTCAAAATAATCTAAGCAATCAGGATATCCTTAACACAGTTTTTTCACGGATGAGGCCTGGTTTTATCTTTCTGGATATGTTAATTCACAGAATATGAGGTGTTGGTCCTCCGAAAATCCTCATTTTTTTGTTGAAAAAACATTGCATCCCCAAAAAGTTGGTGTTTGGGTTGGAATATGTCGAAGAAGATTGGTGGGTCCCATTTTTTTTTAAGGTACACTTACTGCTGCACGATATCGCAATGAGATACTCGGCTCATTCATAAATCAACTGGATGATGAGGAATTACAAAATGGGTATTTCTAACAAGATCGTGCAACAGCACATACGACCAGAGAAACACTTAAATATCTCAGAGAATTTTTTGATAACAGAATAATAAGCAGGAACCCTGAAATCCCATATCCAACTAGGTCTTGCGATTTAAACATATGCGATTTTTTCGTATGGCCATACATCAAAAATTCGATTTATTCAACGCCAATTCATAATCTGGAACAACTGAGAATTCGCATAACAGAAACGTGTGAAGACATCAACAACTCACCGCAAATGCTGTATAAAGTTTTTGCTGGATTGCGGAGAAAAGTTGGTTTGTGTTTAGATGTAAATGGACAACATTTTCAACAACTTCAGTCGCAATATGTAAATTTTGATTATGATTTCGATATTAAATAAATTATTTGTCTTCTTTTTTGTTGTAGTATCATTTCAATGCCATAATCTTTTTTTACAATGAAACCAAATGAAACTGTCAAGCATCAAGTAATGTGTCATTATGTGGAAGTGGCTAAAGTACCAACCCAATTTCACAGTCTACTCCAATTATGAATTTTTTCGATGGCTCGTTATTATGTTACAACTGTTATTATTCGTGTTGTTTTTTGTCATTTAAATTTATAAAACATAACCTAAAAAGCATTTAATGGAAAAAAATAAACAAAACTTGGCAACGCTGTGTGATTCGATTATGACGTATGTTTATGACTTGCCTCGTCTGTAACCATAAATAAGCTATATTTATTATTTAATATGGTTGATAAATAGAGTGCGAAAATTGGGTCGGCGCTTCATAAGGCGTACAGATGAATCTATGTATGTTGTATGTAGGTAGCACAGTGTGCATCTCGTTCAAACTGTTTATGTGTATTACAGTATTTTATACGTTGTATAGAAGTATGTCGCTCCTTAATAAGATATAGCTAGTGATAAATGAACTGAATGAAAATATAAACAAGGCAAGAAACACTATTATGTCTTATATTAACTTGAATACAAAAATAAAAATTAAATTTAAATAAAATATGAAATGAAAAGGTGAAAAACTAAATTAGAGAAACAAACTTTACTTATCGTTTGTCACCTAGTTTACAAAATAATTATAAAAACTACAATCATAAAAGTAAATTAATAAATTAATAAATCTATGAAAAATACATTTTCTATAAAAATGTGAAATTAAAACTGTTATTTCCTAAATGAATTGAATTTTGTATGTAAATAACATTGTGGATATTTTTGTTTGACAAAGCTAATATAGTTCTTTCGTATTATAAATACCCATGTCTAATGGAAATGTGCACTGGTGTCCTAATCTATTAAAGTTTAGCTTCGTTTGTACGACAACCATAAGCGACAGTTGCATGCACGTACCGATGTCTAGAGAATGAGACAACAGCTAACGTAGCATCTAAATTATCATTCTGGAACATAATGGGTTTTCCAAGAACTGACGAAGCAAAACTAATTGAATATGTTACATTTTATAAAGCCTTTTTTGGTTGTCCGGATAAAGACTTTAAAAGCTTTAATACCGAACGAGGAATTTTTTTATCGAAAAAAAAACATTTTCATCCCCTAATTTGTGTTAGCTAATTAAAGTAATTTATAGACCCCTTTGATATTTGTACCATGTCACTTTGTTGTTATTTAACCACTTAAGGACAGAGGAATCAAAAATTTATTGCCAAAAACGAATCTACTTATAAAGTAACGTGTGTTCATTTGAAAAGTCAATCTAGGTTACTTTGAAATTTTAATAGAATGAGACGCAAATATATTAGTATGTGTTTGTTGTTCCGTAAACGTAAATCCAAATGACATTTGATAATGTCAATCACAAATATCAGTTAGTGCATAAAATAATCGTGCGTCGATTCTGGTTTAAATAAATTGCTTCTCAGTTTTAAAATGGCTTTCACTTTAGAACATAACATTTTTTTAGTCCACGCTTATTTTCGAAGTGGTAATAAAATTGATGGTTTATGGGTTTATTCAGTTCAAGATTGCATGGTAGAATTTCAAGTTGAGTTTCCACCTTTTGTAATAGATTATATACAATTTAAGAATACTTTGGATAGAACTTTAAAACTTTTTTCTGAAACTTGTAGTCTCTTAAGAAAATCAGACAGCGGAGCAGTTAAGAAACGTACACCTCAAGTTGTCAATCGTGTTGAAGAATTAATGGAAAATGAACCACAAAAATCTATTCGACATTTGCTTCAACAAATAAACCCTTCTGTTGGTGCAACTCACAAGTTATTAAAAAAAGATATGCAACTTTATTCATACCGTGTCACAGCAGTACAAGAATTGTTAGATATTAACAACCCACGTAGACTACAGTTTTGTAATTTGTTTGTAAATATGAACAATAATGGAGAACTTTCGCAAAGAGTCATCTTTACTGATGAAGCATGGTTTTATAAAACGGGATACCTTAATTCACAAAATAGAAGAATTTGGAGTAGTGAAAATCCACATGTAATTAATGAAGAATCGCTACATCCAGAGAAAATTGGTATTTGGGCAGCGATAAGCCAAAGGCGAATCATTGGACCAATATTTTTTCAGGAAACGTTAACTGCTCAAAGGTACCGTACGTAAGTTTTACAACCATTTGTCAATTAGTTGCATGATGATGAACTTCAAAATGCATATTTCCAACAAGACGGGAGCACCTTGTCACTGTACTGCAGAATCATTGGATTATTTAAGAGAATTTTTTGATGAGCGTATAATTAGTCGAAATACTGAAATTGCCTGGCCTACACGTTCATGCGATTTAACACCTTGCGACTTCTTTTTGTGGCCTTATCTAAAAAATAACATATTTCGAACACCTATATTGAATTTGAATGATATGCTACAGAGAATCGAACAGAAATGCATGGAAATTAATAACAATCCAGTAATGTTGCAGAATATCATCAGAAATTTTGAGCGGAGGATTTTAAAGTGTATTGATCTTGAAGGACAACATTTTAAACATTTGTTGTAGTTTTCAATAAATACCTATTATTTGTTATTTATTTGTATGTATCAAACTGTCAAAATATACTACTTCGTAGGTTAAGTAGTAAATTTTAATTTACGACATACTTCAAAATGTTCTCAGTAAATCACATGCTACTAGATTGACTTTTAAAATGAACACTTGTTATCTAGTATTGTTAAATTATGTTCTTACCTATGCTTATTTAGCATATGGTTGTTAAATTTATGTTTCTTAAGATTATTTTCATATATCCTTTTTATTTCACATGTATAAAATGCGTTCTGTTAGAAGATAACTAAAAATTGATCTATTCTGCTAGCTAAGTTTGATATCCTTAGATTTCCTTTTCCAATATTAAATTTTATTTCTTCCTATTTAAATTCTCACTATGTTTGTTTTCATTGTTTTAACACCCGCCATTCTAACCAACATCAAATGTACATTCTTATCCACTTTAATTATATGCAGTAAACCATTCAAGCAAAGTAATGCGATCTCTCTCCTATTAAATTTATTTTGTGTGCCATTAATTATAAATTGTTTCATGTGCAGAAAGATATGGGTAGCAATATTAGCTCTTTTATATTTGATATATTATGTACGTATTTATAAATTACTTGAATAACTTTTTAATTTCATTAATAGCTCTTTACTTCATTAAAACGCATCAATACAAAAATATAGCTCATGTATTACTTATGTGACCATCAGGCACAACCTATTATGTAATTGTCAATTATCCGGCAACAATATGGAGGGGAACAGAGTATACTTTATGTGACCATAACTGTACATTTTGATCAGTTTCTTTCTTTCGATTTGGAGTTAACGAAATATTTGCTCTCTTTTAATTACTAAACAGACTACACATATAAATGTAGGTGTAGGTATATAAGTTGTGCGAAACAGCGGACGAAGCGTTGGCAATTACGCCTAACTCGACGCGGTTCCAACCCGGAAACCGAGATCTACAGACTACACATATATTTATTTCAACCAAAAGTGTTTGTGAAAGCCACAAAACAAATCAATTCATCATACTCATTGCATGTTTCTTGAATTTGCCACAGAAAAGTAGTATTGATGATTGATTTAATCTTACAGAACTATTTTATTCAGTTTTAAATTTGCAAATTTAGACAAATAATTGAACACAAGAAAAATAGAGCCAGAAAACTTAAAATATATTTATTTAACATAAAATTGGTAATGCATTGTTTGATTTTATAATGTATTATAGTTAAAATAAAATTTAAAGGATGTCATAAAAGATGTATGCATATCGATTTTTATATGGTACGTAAATAAGAACATTTAAAACACACTTTATTTTAGAAGAAAAAAATTCGAAGCTAGAGCAAAGGTGGTATATAGTTTTCTAAATATTGACAAATGTGTCATTGTGACATATTCCAATGTTGCTAACTTACATCAGATTCCTTATAATATAGACTAGATTTCTGGAATGCAGAACTTGGGGATTCTGTTAGTGTGTCTTGTAATGGGACACATTACGACCTTCTTATTTCAAGACATTAATTCAATCTGTTATAATTTTAAAGAATATCAAAACACAATTTGTATAAAATTAAAAAGTAAAATTATATAAATATTAATGCGTTTCCCGCCATTGGGTATTATTGCGAAACATTTCGCAATAATATTAAATTCGTATTTCACTCTGATCCTTTTATGCACAATCAACATTTTCTGTAGTTCACTTTGTAAAGCTAGTCATGTATAAACTCAATTAGAATAGCTTTGTATCACATATACGAATCGAGAGAGTGATTGTATTACATCATCCACGTAACCAGAACGATCGAGAACTTCACAAGGAAGCTGGGGATTCACCGAGAGAAAAGAAAAGTTAGAACGGATCAAGGAGAACGAAAGAAGATACTTGCTTCCAAGTCGCGAAGCCAGTCAAACGTGCGGACCCTAAAAGTAAGAGTAAGAGAGGGTTTACCGCAATATACTTGGCTCAAGGTACTCAACCAAGTCAGACGTGCGGACCCTTTAAAGTAACAGTAAGAGAGGGTTTACCGCAAGATACATTGTACTTAAACAAGAAAAGTACATAGTGTAGCAAGAGACATTTCTTGCCTAGAAGTGAAGTTATTTCTTTAAAACGTGAATTCCCACGCTTACTACATCAAGGCTTTTGTCTGGAATCCCGGGCACCTTGAGGCGTGAAGAAAGAGTTCTAATTCAGTGAACAAGTGCATCACCTCCAGAGGAAGCGATTAGACTATAAAGTGATATGGCCATTAGTGTAACGATATTAAGGTTAGTCATTATTAATACTGTTTTTTAATCTGATCAGACTAAACAGTTATTATATGTAAAAGTTACCGTATGTCGCCTTATATGTATGTATAGAATCTAAGTAACATTTCAGAATAACCATAAAGAATTTTGTAATAAATTATATGTAAATTAAAAAGCTCATTTATCAATATATAAGTATATTTTATAATCATTTTGTTTTATTCAAATCGTGTAATATAAACTTCATTGAAAGAGCATATTAATCAAAAAGAATTGATTGAAACAATTAATAAGTAAAAAAGAGGGATTCATCTCATTTCACCTACGTTTTCATACACGCTTTGAGAAAGAAAGACGTAAGTCCCATTTCGGCTTACCCGCTTTTATTTAGAGTTTCTGTTTCTTAATCTCTCCGCTAATTTTTAGCAAACCGGCATTTTAATAAATTCAATTATATACCTTAGAAGGGGTAAATCTTCTTGGCGCCCAACTAAGCAGTAATTGAAAAATCAATTACTTATTTTTCAACTTTTTAATCTATATCTCAATATTTAGGGTAACTGCGGCATTTAGTTATTTCAGCACCAAAGTTATCAATTGTTAACAGCAACCTCGAATCCCTCGAGACACGGGATATTATTAATATATGCCAGTGTTTAAGGTCTGTTACAGTCTCTTCAGTTCGCAAGTCATATACCTTATGTCTGCAACGTTGCCTTCACGTCTTTGGGCATTTTGATACGAACTTGTCGTCAATTTAGCAATCTTTTGACCTTAAAGTGTTTGTACCATGCTTTTGTTCGAAGCAAATTAAAATATGGTGTGGCTGTGTGTTATCTTCTTTTACATTTCCCAGCAGATCTCTTTGAAAAGGATGCTAAAGCGTTTTCTTAAATACCTCAGCGTTAAGTAGGATGGCTTTTACCCTGCACGTGATAACGATTATATCTCTCGGCTGGATATACATGGTTTCCGCATGTATATACTCGTAAACGAGAGAATGCAGATGGTTCTTCTATTTCGCAACTAGTCCAAAACTCCACAGGCTGATTCCCTTGTGTACAGATAATATACACGTTGTCCCCTGTTACTTTTTCTGACCGACGGATTGGACGTGATGGTTTTATAGAATTGGCAACGAATCATATGATCTTACCCCTTTAAGATATTTTTATGGTTATTTGGAGGACCGTTCAGGTTATGTGGAAGTAAAGGGAATTAAATCGAATTTAAGTGAAATAGGGAGAGGAGTACCCCAGTGAAGCATATTGGGACCGCTTCTTTACATAATTTATGTAAATGATGCACCAAACAGTAAAATGGTGATGTACGCGGATGACACGTCATTGCTTGTAACGTGTAATAAATATGAAAATGTAGAATCCTCATTGAATATCTTGAACGGGTATTTTCAAAACAATGCTTTGTACTTAAATAACACAAAAACAAAAACAGTTTAATTTAGTGCAAAAAAACGCGAGAGGAATTGTTCACAGTTAATTAGAGAAATGGTGGTACTGTTGCTCAGGTAGACTCGACAAAATTTTTGGGTAAATATATAGATGAGAACTTCTCTTTTAATGAGCACATTGATTGCTTGGCAAAGAAATTGACTAGTGTATGTTACGCAATAAGTCAATTGTGTAACAGAGTAGATACGTGTGTCGTAAGAATTTACTATTTTGCTAATTTCCATTTCCTACTCACATATAGAATACTTGTTTGGGGCGATTCAGTAGAAGTACTAAGAATTTTTAGACTTCAAAAGAGAGCCATTAGATTAATGAATAAAGTCAGTGTAAGAGTAAGTTGTAAAAAATTATTCAAGGAAATGAACATTATGACATTGCCATGTGTATATATTTATAAATTATTAATTTATGTCAAGCAAAATTTTAATATTTTCACAAAATTAAATGAGAACCACCATTATCATACACGTAATAGTCAGGTATCGGAAATTCCCAAACATAAATTAGCATTTACTGAAAAAAATCCTAAATACCAGGCAATAAGTTTGTACAATAGGTTACCACTTAAGTATAGACAGCTACCACCTGATTTGTTTGAATACAGTATTAGGGATCTATTAATCTCCAAAGTCTATTATACAGTCCAGGAGTTTGTTCATGACTGTGATGTATAATATTAGTTGTAATGTAGTTAAGGTTAGTGTGAAACTCTATGTTTTGCATAGGTTTTTAATATTTTTTTCCTTGTATATTTTCATTTGTACTCTTCTTAATGTAGTATTAGATATCAATGTATATTTATATATATATATATATATATATATATATATATATATATATATATATATAAATATTAATGCTCTTACATATGTAAGAAAAATTGTGACCACGATTAAGATTTTATTTTACTTTAAAATGCTATTGTAGTCAAAGGGATGAAAATAAATAATTATTATTATTTCCTCCATTCACAAAAACATTCAATTTGTCCTTGGTTGCCAGTGTGTTAATCCATCGGTTCGTGAGAACAAGATGGCTGGCATAACTATCATAATATTATTATTATTGTTGTCTATTATTTCTTATTTCCAGGTATTTTTCCGTAACCTAACTATGCAGCTCTCCTCCATATGGCATGCTTCATTCTTGGTAAGCAGATAATAAGACCTCCCACCATATAGGGGGGGTTCATTTTCACGGCCCATAGGGTCCGGCGCTTTAGTTGTTATTATTATTATTATTATTATTATTATTATTATTATTATGAGGTTACATCAAAGGCAATGTTTACGAGGACAAACAAACAACAAGAGAGAATATGAAAGTATAAGAAATGCTTGTCAAGAACTACTGACAGGACAGCTCTTTGAACATCTACTTTGAAGTTTTTGTTTATTAATTTATTTCACCGTTGTTTTAATATTCCTTAAATAAATAATTTCCACAAAATAGTTTTCCCTAATTTTTATTTTGTGTCGAATTTAGGTACAAAAATTATTTAAATATATTACAAAATGTTAAAGAAAAGTATAAAATATAACTAACAAAAACAAACAAGCCGCAGATGTGTTTTTGTTTCACTTAAAATAAATATTCTTCGGAACACCAAGAAATATGAAACAATAATTTTTGTTATATTATTTTGACAGTAGTTCAATTTTTCCCCTAAATAGTTTCCAACAGCTACTATGTTTTTTCATGGCTACTATAATTTTTAATGTATAGAGAAACGGATTTTTAAGAGAAAATTAAATATTTTCCAAAATTTTCAAGATAGGTATAGGACATACTTAACAAAAAAGAAAGCCACTAAAGCACTTAATATGACTATTTAAAAAATTAGGGCGTTCCATTTAAAATACACGAGATTTTTTAGCGCAAATTTCTTTCACTTTATCGAACCTTCGCGAACGCCCAGTATATATTAGAACAATTTCCGTATAAAAGTATCTCATGCCACACCTTGTGCAAGCTCCATACCAAGATAAATTATTTTATGCTATGGCACTCTCGAATTAGAGGTACTAAAGACGCACACAGAAATGTCACTTTTCCATTTAATTGTAAATATCTCGAAAACTATTGGCTTTAGCTACTAAGTATCCTAAACCAAAAATATTTCAAATTTAACGTATAATCAAAAATTACACTTATATACAGGCTACTCCACTAAAAAAAATGTATCTCTTTTGCGCAAGCGATTTACGGAACATCCTGTATAAATCTGCACATTTTTAGAATGTGCGGCAATAACAACGCTATCAACTCAAGCATATTAATTTTTTTATTATATTCGCCATTTACGAGCAAATTTACTTTGTCAGATCGCTGATTCACCCGGTACAATGACAATCAGTGCTAAAGTAAATAGCTCATCAAAATTAATTCAAATTACTTGTACCTGTACTTGTACTTACACAAAACAAAATGTACATTTGACAAGCGGAATCAAAAGAAGAACAGATATAAACACTTTCATACGCGAAAAACATTTGAAAACTCGATTAACAAAACAGGCGTTTCCTCATTTCTGGAGGCGTGCAACGAATTAGGGGCTCACGGTTAATTTCCCGGAGGATTCTCCACGTCAAGTTCATTAAAAAACAAAACTTACCTAAAAGTGCCTGGAAAAGTCGAGACTTGAATATTCGGATGACCCGTTCTATAGCCAGTCGCAGTTGCCTGTCCTGGGGTTTGATCAGCTTGGAATGATAATCTTCCAGGAGTTCTAAAGCGCGATGTGCTTCTAAAATGAAAAAGGCATGTGTAAATAGCACAAGTAAAGTAATTGAATATCCTCATAGCTTGCATAAAGTGCAAAACCTCAAATTACGAATAAAATTTGATTAAAATAAAACAAGGAAATTGTATTACGTGTATGTAGGTAGATGTGTAAATAATATATAGAATCTTTATTTACGAGAAATTGTGTACTATGGATAAGTTAAATATACACAATATACACAAATATACAAGTACATATTTGGCAATATAAGTAAATTAAAACAGACTGTTAGAGGCGTTGAGGATACATTTATTATCCTTTTGTAATATTTTAATTTAAAACATTTTCTACTGTAAAATATCGTGCGTTCAAAAAAAAAACGGGCACAGTGTTGGCCATGAAATTTTTAAGTATATCGTAACTTAACCGCACCGTTCTGAATTGTTAAATGTAAATGTCATTCGTGTCATCTAATAAAAGCAATAACACGAAATTTTATTTATTCGTGACAGGAAGACAACCTAGCAATTAACCTTGTAATTTTATAACCTTGCAATTTTCTGAAGCGGTCTGTCATTTAGATGTAACTGTCATTTAAAAAATTCATATTAGTAAAGTTGCAACATGCTTTTTGATGTTATTTAGAAATCATGCCTCACTAGAGGCAGCTTTTTTGAGCGCACGATATAAGTAAATCTAGGATATAGAATTCAAACATAACATTTCCAACTTATACAGTTATTTTTATTTTATTTTTTTATTATACAGCGGTCCAAACAACTGTAGAACATATTTTTATTAGCATATTCAAATTGTAAAACTTTCTTTAAGTTCTAAGAATTCTTTACGTCTGCAAATTTATCTATTACCTACTTTATAATTTAGACCACTCGTTTTATTACCTAGGGTTATTAATAATCGGCATGTTTTTCCAAATTTATTTATTGCTTTATACCTCAGGTCGTTTCTTTTATTGTCTAGGGTTATCACTAAACGCACTCAGGAGACGACATTTAATCTGACCATCCACTGTTAACTAAATATGCATAATAAGGTCATTACAGTACAAAGGAATTAACAGGAACAACTTAGGTTTATGACACCTACCAATACTTAATTAGTAATGATATTTTATTATTTATTAGTTAAGATTAGATTTTTAAAACACTATCGTAAACCTTGGGTATTATTGCTTGTAGGCACAAGTTTCACAAAGTAATTACAAAAAAATTCCCAGCTATGACATTAAAAAATACACTTAGTTGTATAGTGTATGTTAATATGTAATAGAGTAGAGGCAGTGGTATATTTAAGTAAGTTAATTTTAAATTATATTTATTCAAATTATATCTCGAATTTAAAATATTAGTTCATACATTTAGACATTTTCTGTGTATAGTTCGTATTTGCAAATAGAAAGTTTTTCTTTTGTTGTCGTACTATGACCGACCCTTGGACATCTACCTAGATGTGAACGGTCAACTCAAGTATCTAACGTTCGTTTAGAAATATTTTACATTTCGTTTTCTAAACTTAGTTATTTAATTTAATAGCGTATTCTTCTTTATAATTATATCATGTCGCATATCATTTTGAAGCTTTCTTCACAACGGATATTTTAATATTTATTTCATCGATATTACAACCTTTCACCTCGCGCATTTAATTAGTTTTTAATTCAAGACATCGTCAGCTTCATCTCCCTCTCCGATCTGATATCATAAAACAAACCTACTCGTTTCCAAACCAATGTTCCCTTCTATACAAATTCCTTCTTCTGTTTCCTTGTACTCTTGTGAGTTACAC
The DNA here is from genome assembly GCA_935421215.2 of Melolontha melolontha. Lineage (NCBI taxonomy): Eukaryota > Metazoa > Arthropoda > Insecta > Coleoptera > Scarabaeidae > Melolontha > Melolontha melolontha. The sequence continues at coordinate 73,833,914 of OW285243.1, read as the reverse complement.
ATTGTTCAAACTCGATACGTGCTGTTCCAGCACCAAAACGCCGTTCGGCCTTGCTTTCTACATGTCTGATCGAGACATGTTCGCAACCTAAAGGTAATCTGTATTGTTCAAATATATATTATTCCTGTATTAATTTACTGCCTAATTTAACTTTCTTTTGAGTCTATTTTTGCATCTTATATTAACTTTTAATTACTTATTCAGCGTTCCTTGTATATATGACTTTTATTTATTTAATTTAAAATATATCAACGCTCAATTTCTTATGTGAATATTAATTACACACTTTAAGGGTGACGTTGTTGAGTTTGATTTAGTTAATAAGAGGTAATATATTTAGTTCAGTACATTACATGTCCTGGAACTTTGATGCTCACCATCACCACCATTTATTATTTAAACATTTACAGTATTGTTAGAACGCTCCAGCTAGCCCGGAAAAAATCAATGCGCCACAAGCGTCCACCTCGTATCAACTTGGCGCTCCCACGTGCTCAAATACAATACACTTTAACCCTATCTACCATTTTTTTAACAATTTTTAGCTACTTGTAAAACAGGATCAATCAGAGTCTCATACCAGCAACGAGAGACTCAACAGTATCAACATCAGTACAAGACACATAGTCCTAAGGCAACAGTCTCATTCGTAACATCATAACAAGCAACAACACAAGACACACAGTCTTATTTTAAACATCAAGATCATATTTTAACAAGAGACACCTCTTTCAATCTCAACAGCAGTTTTATGTTAGAATAAGTCGTTGTAGAACCAAAATAAATGTACATAGTGTAAATAAATATAACATTGGTCCTTCACAAACCGAATTCATCGCAAACAGTTTGGTTCTAAGACGCGACATCCCTAACATAAATTTTGGTCTTCGAGCCGCATCATTTTGGTCATCGAACCGCAACAACATTGGTTCTACAAGAATCATCAAGTCCTCCGACAAGCACCCACAGATCGTTTAAATTTTAGAACTAAAACAGAGTCAAGTAGTTTTTAAAATAAGTTAAAGAAATATCGTAATGTCAAAAAAATTATAATACGATGACTGTTCAATAGAAACTCAATTTTCATTTAACGAATTAAAAAATCTCCATTAAGTTAAGATTCAACTATACCTAGGATACACCAATGTATAGAAATCTTGCTGGTAAGTATTTTTTTAGTAAGCCATACAGATGGCTAAGCACAAATTCATCTGATCATCAGTAAGGAGTCGTGGAGAGTCGGGGAGAATCGGGCCCATATGTTCTGCGTTTTTAGATGTCGAGTTATAATTTTATATGATTTTGTGGTGTTCTTCATTAATGGAACTTTGACTAGCTGTTGGTTGTGTTCCGGATTAAGTTTTCCGCGGAGTCTTTGTGAGAAAATTCCATTTTAGAGGTACCTAACTGTCAAAGTGACATTTTTATAATATACCTATTCTTATTGTTGACATTATTTTTTCTTGATTTATCATTCTGAGTTGGTTAAATTAGATATATTAGTTCATTACTTATTAATTTATTAGTTTGCCGGTTATGTTTTTTTTAACCTGCTTTTTGGTGAAAACGTCGATGTGACAATTTCATTCTATTTTTTTTCTTTTGAACTGTATTAATCATGTTAGTGGGTGAAAGTGTGGATTACCTCCTCGTGGTACACCCTCGGCAACATTGAGTTAGCTCAACGGCAACAAATCCACACACATAGAGCAGCGATATTTAACGGTATTGCGATAGCTTTATTCCAACGATGTCTAACTACAATATATGAGACCGTTATAATGGACAATTGACTAGACGATTTGGTCGGTCACTAAATATATTCCAGCTAAATGTAGAAGGACTTTCTAGACTAGAACGCGACTATATACATCGCTTGGCAGTTGAGGAAAAACTGGATGTGCTCTGCTTGCAGAAGACCCACGTTTCCACAGAGGATCAGCAAAAAAACAAAATGGAGTGGAACTTGTTTACTAGACTACTGTATGATGCTAAACGTTATCAGATCTTTCATTCTGTTCGCAGGAATAAAAATACTAATCCTGATTTTACTTTCGTGATTTGTGACGAATATTGTGTGAATATTTTCCCTTATAGCCAAAATACTTATCACACTGGGAAGGAACATATATTTAATCCGCACAGATACCGGAATTTAACTTTAAATGGCCAACTGGAGCACCTTTAAGCAAAAGGTCGATCAGCGTATACAGGATCTCCCATCGAAAATTAAAAACTATCCTAAATTCGTATCAGTACTGATTAATGTTGGTAATAACACCATTCCTCGTGGCTATAGAAAACAGTGCATCCTGGGGTGGTCAAGTGAACTTAAAGAACTTTACAAACGATATTCTGAGAGTGGCGACGGATCACACAAAATTACCCAAACCATGAGTTTCATTCACTCTAGTAGAAGAATAAGTTTGTCAACATTACCTTTCAAAAAACTACGCCAATGGACGACAATCTTAAAGGCTGAAAGATTTCGATATATTCAAAATAATGTGTGCATTAATAGAGCTTTTGCTAGAGATATTAAAACATAAATTAAGAATATTTTTTCTAGTCTCCCTTAGAATTCGCAATGGTCACGTCCTTTTTATGCTGAAGAAATTAATTCGACCATTGCCCGGTTCAAGTTAAGAAAGGCGCCTAGCGTTGACAATGTATTTCCTGAATACACCAAAAATCTTGGAATGGATGCTCGAGAATGGTTGAGAAACTTTTATAACAATATCTTGGATACTGGAGACTTCGCTAACATTCTCCGGAAAGCAAAACTCCTAGCAATATTAAAACCTTGTAAGCCCTCGGAAATTCTTTGAAGCTACAGACCTAATGCTCGCTTGTGTGTTTGCTATAAACTTATAGAACGGCATATCTACAATAGAATAGCACCCGTCATCAAAATTCCCTCTCATGAGCGAAAAAAAATTACAAAGATATTTAAAATATTTTTGTCACGCTACTGTGCGATCGACTATATTATAAAACGATACTTAAAGGTGAGCGACAATAACAAAAGAATAGTTTTGTTATGGCCGATCTCGCTTTAAGTATCCCCTATTCGATATGCTCATTTACGCCTTCGATTAAAGATAGACTGTTGTTAAATGCCCATAAAGCACACATCTTACATGTTCCTTTAATATATCGTCTATCAAAATTTACAAGAAAGTATAAATTTTAGCAGCTGACTTTCGTTCCTGGTTATAGAACCCTTACCACAGAAAACTCTTTGTGATGTGAGTCATCCGACAATACGTCATGTGAACGGTGTCAAGCGCTGAATGCGTCATCAAGTATCCAGGACCTGCTAGAAAAGAGCTACTGGAAGGCTCTCGAATGAGATATACACCGGGAAAAATGTAGAAGGCGAAAGCGAAACATATATATACCGATCGGGAGGGAGATATATTCAACGAGTAATCGTCGTCGTGTGATATTATGTAAATGTAAGTACTCATATATAAATACATATTGTGAAATATATGCTCTTGTTAGTTAGTAGTTTTTAAATTGTTATTTAGTGCGTTTTCTTGTTAATATAATGTGTTTACCGTTGGTTTTATTTAAAGGAACCCAGAAAGACAAATATTTTATATTATAAACACAAGGTTTCTATAAACATTGCAGCGTTTGCTTATATTGGCGGTCTTTTTATATCCATATTATGTTATATTTCTTACTTCTCGTAACAAAAAACACATTCATTAAAAATAATTTGTGGACTTTTACAACTGACATCATTTCATGTGAATGCGTAAAAAGCTGACTTTGTAGGAGGTTATTGACTTTGGTATACAGATTTTTTGTAGCATAGACAGCTGTTACCTATGCAAACATACGCGGTAGCGTATGTGTCCCTGGCTGTATAACTTATTTTGAATTCATAGGCGGAACATGATACGATTTTCAGAGGGTTTTTAATTTTGGGGTTAGCGTCGTAATTGACTCACAATATTTTGGATTTATATTCTATATACATAATTATATCTTTTCATTTTTCATAAGTTTTCTTTTTATATCAAGGACACCTGTACAGTCTCCATAAAAGATATGTTCTTCACCAAATCGCCAGAGGGATAACAATGGCGATTTGGTGACGAGCATATCTTTAAAGGTTATACCACAGCCAAAGACGCGATGTTTCATACTATTTCTCATATTGTTCTACTGGAGATGGCAACTTAGTTGCTGAAATCCGTATTTAGAGTTTATTCGTTTATATTGTGGTTAGCGATTTTTCTTATTTTTGTTTGTTTGTAGTCTCAATTGTTCAAATTTAAGCAATGTTTCCTATAACTGGATGTGTAACCTGTTGGAAACTGTTAATGTTATTGTTGTCATTATTATTAAGTCAAATGTAAGTGATCGATGAAGCTAAAATGTATTAATATATTGATAATAATCTAAGAGTTTTTACATTGATAAAATCAGTGCACAGAGACGATGAGGGAGTATTATGAAATAAATGCTAACAAAATAAATAAAAAATGAACATCGAACGCTAACATGCGACCTACATATTGTTTATATCAGGCTAATGGGAATACTCCACTTTCAAATCGTTCATTTAAGCATAAATGTGTTTTAAATTGTATTCTACGAGCTTCACGCTTGAGATAAGTTTACCGCAGACGGTGTTCTGCGGTGAGTCGCTTTGATCTCTTTAATTGATTATTCACCAACGTGGTGCAGTTTACTCAGCTCAAAGTTTTCATATATTTCTATTTGCACGTCATCGAAACTTTCAGAATATTAATGCTATTATGAGAAAACTGTATTAAATCCCGTATAAAATCCAAAGATGCAAACGAAGGGTAATTGAATAAGTAAGTTGATCAGATGCCCCCGAACAAAATTAAATAAAACAAGAGGAAATTCTAATCTCAATTTAGATTAGTGCTTGCCGGATTTCGTGATGAATTCGAAGCAGAAACTTAATATTTCGCAACTTTTGTGCTGTTTAATTGGGAAAACAAGGATTAAAATAATTAAAGCCCGCTCCATTTATTAGTTATACAATGACTTTCAGGCTCCAATAGATTCGTATAGTCCTGTACTTTGATACGTTAGATTATTCTTAAAGAATTTCATGATGTGAAAATAAATAAATATTCAAGGAAAGTTTTATTAATTCTTTGAATTTAAAATATTAAATAAATAATTTCATTTAATACTATTGTATAGAATTTTCGCATAGATTATTTTATAATTTACAATTAGGTTGCTACGTACAGCAAGAATAAAAAAAATTGGGATATTAGCGCGAACTTTACGACAAACAAGTATTTTATCATAGTTGTTGAGGATACACTTAATATCCTTTTTGTAATAATTTCAAACATTTTTTATTGTTAACAATAAATAGATCTAAGGTTTGGAATTCAAACATAAACATTTCTAACTTTATAAATATTTAACGTTCATTTTCGAGTTTAAACCACTGTATAACATACTTTTATTAGCACATTCAAATGGTAAGGCTTTCTTTAAATTCTAGGCGATATCTTTTACATTTAAAAATTTATTTTCCAAATTTATTTATTGCTTTTACCGCTTGTTTTATTGTCTAGGGTTATCAGTAAAGCTGGGAATTATATGCACACGGAAACTGTAATATATGCGTATATATGTTTCCAAAATTCGATGAAAATATGCAGAACTTTTATTAAAATATGCAAAAATATCTAAAGTTTAAGTAATAGTTACACAACTAAATTATTGTTAAAAATATTAAATAATATCAATATAAATTTAGAGATGCCACAAATATGGATTTTATTATTTTTACGTATTTTTATAACGATGGCATCAAAGTTTCTTTCCGCACCACAGACACTAACGCATAAACGCTCAAAACTATGTTCCGGGGCACGATTTCAGATATACCTATCCCGAATATGGATCGGATGGTCCCACTTATCTTCGCCATATGTTTTTATACGTCGTTTGGGGCACAGACTCGCTCGACTCCACTTAACGTCTTGAGTTTATTGTGATTGTTTTCGGCGCTTACTGCACGTGTTTATTATTAATGACGGAAGTTAATAGTGTGCAAAATCTTTTAAAAACCCGCTATTATTTGAGGAAAAACTTTTAATTAAGAAGAAAGGATCACCTGTCCCTGAACTTCAAATAAACTACACTTCAACAAGTAAAATTCGAAATTACAATAGAGTAATCAATAAAAATGTATATGAAAAGTATGAGTAAACAAATAAACTATTTTGTTTTATCGGCTTAACTTTAAGAAAGAGGTTAGTGCGTGGAATAAACAAGGGTTGAATGATTTAAAGCATATTGCAGAAAGGGCAAAGAAACATGAAAATTCCGTTTCTCAGATGAATGCCTGCGCGGATTTTAGTATTCTAGGCAAAGTGGACATAGGTGGACAGTTAGACAGTGCTTATTTGCAACATAAAATTAAGTATAACGAAGATGTGACAAAAAATCGTCATATCTTCCGCCGGTTAATTATGTGTATAAAATTTTGCGGAGGTTTTGAATTGACATTACGAGGCCATGATGGACATTGACGTCGGAAAATCCAAGTATTTATGTAGGCTTAATCAACTTTGCAGCTGAATTAGACGCTATGCTTACAATACATATGAAAGGTTCACAAGTGTTTAAAGGCTCCTCAAAAACTATTCAGAACGAATTGCTAGATGCAATGTGGCAAATTTACAAGCAGGAAATATTAAAAGAAATTAAATCTGAAAATTTCATTGCTTTGATGGCCGATGAAACTACAGACACCGCTAATAATCAGCAAATGGTTGTTATTATTAGATACGGGTTTAATGGACAAATCTTTGAACGCTTTTGGTCTTTTTTAAGCCGGGTGGACATAATGCTGATGTATTAGCAAAAACATTGCTGAATTAATTGCAAACTATTTGAAATTCTCCTTCTGGGTCTGATAACAATAAACTAATCGCTCAAAGTTACGATTGGGCGTCCGTGATGAGTGGTAAGATAAATGGTGTACAAGCTATTATCAAAAGAACGTTTCCACAGGCACATTATATTCACTGTTATGCGCATCAATTTAATTTAATTATTGAACGACCGGCATAGTGCAATAAAAATGTAAAAATTTTCTTTGCAAATTTGCAGTCATTTTTTTTTCTCGATCGCCAACACGAACGGTAATTCTTGATGAAATAGTCAAACGTAGATTACCACGCGCTGCTTCTACACGCTAGATTTTCAAAATTCGAACTGTGAACACATTATTTGAACAGCAGGATTCTTTCAAAGAATGTTTAGACAAAATTATTGACGAACATGGGATGGATTCAGTTACTATTAGTGAAGCAAATGGTTTATTGAAACATTTGGATTGCCCGGAATTTCTCTACTGGTTGAAAATATTTCATTTCATCATCCCACATGTTGAAATATTATTTAATCAGAGTAAAATGCGCGGGATTGACAGTGCTCAACTGCAAAAGGCAATTGAACAATTCCAACAGCCAATTATTCACATTAGAAATTTAAGAAATTCTACAGACAATGACAATCAACAACGCAATAATGAAGAACCTGCAAGGAAAAGACAAAAAACGACAGCTGGAGATAACAGAGCTGTTATTACAAAGGAAGTATGTGACACTATTTTAAGCCAAATTAGCGACCGATTTGATTAAATGCAGCATTTTGATTTTCAAAATTTTAAAATTTATAGTTATTCATTTCCACAAAAAAATTTTGATGAAACTGTGAAATCTTATCCTATGTTGGACAGTGTAAAATTGAAAAGTAAACTTTCAGTAATTTATAAGCGCGGTGACATGTGTGGAGTAGATGGTGTTTTTCCACTTTTAGTGTTCATAACAGACAACAACCTAAAAAATGTTTCGACGGAAACATACAAACTGTTGGATATTATTTGTACAACGCCCATGTCGACAGCAGAACGTGAACGATGTTTTTCCACCTTCAAACGCATTAAAACTTTTCTGAGAAGCACAATGTCAGAAGATCGACTGAACGCATTGGCGGTCCTATCAATAGAAAAGAAGTTCATCCAGTCTATCCCGGATTTGGACAACAAGTCATTGACGTCTTTTCCAGCATGAAAAATAGGAGAATGGATTTTAGTACAAAAAATAGGTAAGTCTCTTTTGTGCCCACCCTCTTTCATAACTCACGAGCCGCCACTGTAATTTTTACACACGTATTGGTGACATACAAACTGTCAAAGTAATTAGTACGTGCTTGCATTGCTACCAATAGTTATCAAAAAGCATGGCCATCTCTAATTAGTAAAGATTTTGAAGACATGGTATATGCTCTCAATTTTAAGTGCATACTTAGGCAACCCTTTATACATATTGTTTAATATTTAAAATTATTCCTTTTTTTACAGAGCTAAGTCATCATAATAATATGTACATAACTTCCTATACGTAATAATATTTGCCGTTATTTATAACTCGTAAATGCTGTATACTACATATATGCGCTATATTTACGTATCTGTAAGTATTAGTGTATATATGTAGGTATGTGTGTAAACTTGATGACCCATTCTAATCATATTAAATGCTAAGGAACTCGTTTTACGACAATTCCTTTATTGAGTGTCTAGAAGAATATAAACAAATCGTAAAGCGAAAAATGATTACACATATAAAGCAATTATTGAAGAACTTACCGAAGCATATAAATCATGAAATACTCTTAAATTTTGTCAGATTTTTAAAATAGTTAAAGAAGGTGTTTTGTAATAAAAAAATTTAAATATTTTTTAAATGGCAAAAATTTATTTTGGCTAATACATCCACATGATACCAATTAATAAATCAACGAATTATATATTTTCTGTTTGCTTTACGACAGATTAGGAATGACCAATTTAAAATTAAGAAAACCACAATTTAACGGCCTATTGCATAAACAAAACTCATGCGTAAGACTTTATCACCTACGGAATAGCCTTGATATTTAGGTGGTATTTTAATAAATAGCTTTTATATCTTTGTTTCGTGAAAACGAAATAATTTATGACTTTCATTAAAACTAATTAGTGTCAGAACTGGCGTCGGGAAAATATGCTCAACTGTACAGTCGCCTTTTTCCAAGTCAAGTGGAGAACTTCGTTATGTTCATAATAAGTACTCGAATTCAAAGTCAAGGGAAACTTTCGTCGAAATTGTTTCTCACAAAGGCACAAGAATAACTGAATTAAGATTTGACAACTTCTTTGTGTTAAATTAATATAGAGTGTTGCCCTTAAGAATAAGTGAAATTACAATTCGTGAAACTCTATAGATCACTTCAAATATTTATTGCAAAGTGTTTTATTTATTTATTGTGAACTTCCTTATTTATTGGGTATGTATATACATACGAGGGGGTATTGATTTATTCTTAGCTTACTATTGAAACAATTTAAAGTTGAGACTTTAATATTTTATTATTCAGCATATTCTCCTCTTAAATTAATCCTATGTTACGTGTTGAGAGAAAAAAAGGTCCATCTGTCATTCCCGTACATTTTACCTAATTAGCACGTAGTGGTTTCTTTAATTAATTCTTTCCTTTAAATTAATTTTATAGTGACATCGCGTGGTTTAACCTTGAACTCCTATCAATCTAATCGATCTTTCGTTCTCGGTGGATCTGCAACCAGTTTTGCTTGCGTAAATTCGTCCAGAACGTTACCATTTCGACAATATATGACGCCCTTAATTTTTACAATTATTTTATATGCACGTTAATTAGAAGTGGGTCCGTGTAATCTATCCTGCTGTTTATTACTATTTTCCAAATTAATTTTGGGTGTCGAATTAATGTAGTTTCGCGGGATTGGGGTAGTCTTTGACGTGGTCACAAAATTGATTGATGTTGTAGCGTATGTCCGGCTGACTTGGATCTATCGGCCATTCGATCGGTGATCGTTGATTGCCCAAGTGGTACTTTAATTAGGTACGAGTAGGGCGTGTACGGTAAGAAATATCTTGATCAATTGTACTTTATCTAATGGTTGTCCTTTATCCTATGTAGGATTTATTTTTATTGTATACCTGTGTATGGTAATATTCTTCTCCTACATTATCATTTCACGTAGAACTTCGCAGAATACCAGGCGGTAAGCGATCTAGTTTCCATTTGACTGGGAAATTCAGTCTATGCACGGATAATTCTATGGGAATTAATGTGGATGAAAACCGTGTGTAAACGGTTTCAATTTCATACCCGATAGTGGAATTTTCCGAGGCGTGGGTGAAGAAAAAAAATAGAAGCTTCTCGAACAATTGTCAATAAACTTGTTATAGTTGATGTCTTGTATTTGTTTGATACCTTACCCACAGGTGTATGAGTTAGGCAACTGCGGTGTTAGGTATTATTATTATCAGGTTCATTATCAAGTAGTTTGGGCCAAACAAGTTTTGCTTTTGGAGCTACCTACATCCCACCCGCTTTCGTGTTACGGGGGTGCTCTGCGGAGGAATACGGTGGCGCTCACTTTACACCTCGCGACTTTGACCCGCGACGCTCTCCAAGAAACGATTGAGTTGGCCGACAGAGTTATTCCTTTGGGACGTTTGCCAACAGGTAGGTTCAAGGCAAAGGGGGTGACCCAGCAGAACATCTTGCTACCACGGATAACTACTTGCATTTTAGATTTTGTCGCGGAAGATGTAGCACCTATTGGAATTTTATGGCGAATAAGAAAAACATGTCTAGGATCCCTACGTCTATGATAATTAACGATGATAATGTTTCAAATCCTCAGGAAATATGCTTTTGCTAATGTTTTCTCAATAAAGAATACTATTATTATTACTATAATGACGCTTCAACAGAAGATATTTCTTTATGTTTTTAGTAAACCACAGAGGGTAAGTCTTATTTAAGGGAGATCTTTGCAGACGAACCGAAAACTTTAAAACAGAATAAATTTTGTCATAAAAAGCAACATGACACTCGGCAACATCAATATAACTATCCAGGAAGGACGAGTTAGTTTGGAGTAGATCGGAATACAGTTTTATAAAATTGACGTTTTCATATTCACAACATCAAATCATAATGCAGGATAATGTGTATGTCTTCAACAACAAAGGAGTCAGAATCATGTCCAACATCGAAATCGCAGTCCATGTTTGATAATATTAGGTCCAACAGTCGACCATTTGTAGTGGTTATATCGTTGAACTGAGCTAGGCTTAAAGATGCCATTAATAAAAGCAGAAGCTCCAAATTCGTATCAGACACCACATCAGATTTGCCAAAATTCGGAATACTAAAATCCCCTACAAGTAAGGTAGTTTTCCCAGTAATAATGATTTCCAGCATGTCGAGGAAAGTGCAAAGTCAGCGTGGTATAAATTCGGTGGGATATAAACTAGTACCTACAAGAGAATATGAAAACCCAATATTTTAAGATATGTATATTTAACGTGCCCTGAAAAACTCTCCTCATTAGAGAGAACCGTGCCCATTCAAAATTATACGTTTGTGACAGATTACGTGCACTGTCATCAACCATTATCAAAAAGCATGGCCATTAGGGTGGAGCGATTCTTTTTTATTTAGCAATAGCTTTGGAATACCTGTAAAAAGTTGCTCTATTATCTCCCAAATATACACAGAAAATTTAATTTCGCACATGATATATTTAGAGGTGCCCCCGACATTATTAAGCTTGCCAAATTCATTAATTTAGTCGAAATATCAAAAATATTTAATGAACGCTAAATTACACACTGAGTGTTGCGCAGTTAGTATAAGATAGAAAAATATAATTCGAAGCGAGCGTATTAAGACGCGTGGGTGTTGAAGCACGTGGAGACGATTTCGCAACTCTCCTAAAAAGTTATTCGAACGCTATAGTCAACTCGCGTGAGTACAATTTCACTTGTGATACCCTTTGAATTTTACATCTGAGATCAAGAAATAAGACTCATGTAAGTAGTATTTTCAATTTCCTATTTAGGTTTCAGATATTATTGTAATACTTTAGCACATATTATATATCTTTAATACAGTAAAATATCTCAAGTCAAAATACGACAAATGATGACCTGTGCTGTGTTCGGATTACCAGAGAAGTTACCAGTATCTCAATTACCAACTTATAATGACGTTATGAAAAATTACCTATTCATTAAAAATTAATTAAAGCCCAATAAAACAGTAAAAGAGCCATCGGTTCATGACATATCTGAAATATTGGCTCAAGAAGTTTTACTTATTCGTTCCTACCATAACAAATATAGAATCTTAATGAAACCTTATAAAGGTCGTCAAACAAATAAAAATTACGAAGAAAAGATCAATAGATTTATAACTGAGTCCCACAGATTATTTGATGTTTGCAGTTGCAAATGTAAACTTTACTGAAATTGTAATTGTTTAAAAGGCAGTCGTGTTCCCAAGGAAGAAATAAATTTTTTACTCGATCAAAGAACAACAAGAAAAATGGTCATAGGCGGTGTAGATGTGGTTGAAACTATAAAAAATAAGAAAAAAGAAGAAAGAAACAAAAAAGTTTATCGCGTAACAGAGAGATAACTGATTTTGAACCGTGTTGTTCGCGTTCTTTACCTGAAGACTTGGCAATCGAAAGCGACAGTTCAAGCGATAGCGTAGCTTCTAGTCCTTACCTTGAAGCACAAAATAAAACAGTTGATCCGCCACCAAAAAAAAAGGAGATTAAATTTACCATCATGAGCTCTTGCCTGCGATCGTACTGGAGTTTCTGACAGAGCCGCTGCCATTATAGCTTCTTCTGTGTTAAAAGATGTTGTCATTATTTCACCAAAGGATCCAAGTGGTGTTATTGATCGTTCAAAGTTGCGCCGTGAAAGAACTAAAAGTCAGAACAGCTTTACAGGATGCAGATCGCAAGAAAACCCTACGCGGTATGTATTTTGATGGGAAAAAGGATAAAACGTTGATTAGTATTCGGAAAAGAAATAAATTTTACAGAAAAAGGGTACTAGAAGACCATTATGTGATTTTATCAGAGCCAGGAGCGACTATTTCAGGCATGTCACATGTGAGTTGGGAACTGCTAAATGTATTAAAGATACTATATTAACTCACTTGAAATCCAAATCGGTGAAACTCAGTGAAATAGTTGTTGTTGGTTGCGATGGAACAGTAGTAAACACAGGTTTTAAAGCTGATATTATTCGTTTGATGGAAGAAGAACTGAATAAACCATTACAGTGGTTTATCTGCCAGATGCATTCCAATGAATTACCACTGCGACATCTGTTGTTACATTTGGACGGAAAAACTACAGGGCCTAAATGCTTTTCAGGTGCCATTGGATATCAGTTACAAAAATGTGAAACAATGCCAATAGTCGAATTCAACGCCATTCCTACAATATTACCTCAAATTTCCAGGGGTAATTTGAATACCGACCAAAAATATCTGTACGATATTATGATCGCTATCAGCACTGGCGTTTTTTCTTCAGATTTAGCTAACATTGAACCTGGATCTCTCAACCACTCTAGATGGCTTACAACAGCAAATCGATTTCTAAGATTATATGCTACTAAACCGGACCCCGAAGAAAAATTGGTGATATTAGCCACGTACGTGATGAGAGTTTATGGTCCGATGTGGTTTAGAATAAAATGTAATCCCTCGTGTATAAACGGAGCTAAGCACCAGTGGCAAACTATTAGTCTGAGTCGCTATTTGAACGCCGATATGAAGAAGGTCATTGACAAGGTAATCACCCAGAAAATGTTCTTATTTCTATGCTTGGAGATGAAAGGGAAATCATACGAGATCTAGCATATCGACGAATTTTAAAAGCAAGAAGTGAGAAAGCTCCAGGACTTCGAACGTTTAAACTGCCTTCATTTAATTTCGATACTGAAGATTATACCGACATTATAACGTGGCGAGACTGTGAGATAACTGAGTCACCTCTGACTTTAAATTTATCTAATGACGACTTGAAAGCCATTGTCAAGGACGGTCTCGGCACATGTCAAAAAATTAAAGATTTTCCATGCCATACTCAAGCCGTTGAGCGCTGCATCAAAGTGGTGACAGAAGCTTCAAGTAGTGCAGTTTGTGGAAAAAATAAACGAGACGGTTTCATCAAGGCAAGGCTACCATCACGTCAACAAATGCCTACTTTTGATACAAAAAAACAATTTAATATATAATTATTGTATTTCTGAATAATTATCTAGTTTACCATTATTTCTTGTATCTCGCTTCTTTAAATCTGCATAAAGAGTGTTGCCCTTAAGAATAAGTGAAATTACAATTCGTGAAACTCTATAGATCACTTCAAATATTTATTGCAAAGTGTTTTATTTATTTATTGTGAACTTCCTTATTTATTGGGTATGTATATACATACGAGGGGTATTGAGTTATTCTTAGCTTACTATTGAAACAATTTAAAGTTGAGACTTTAATATTTTATTATTCAGCATATTCTCCTCTTAAATTAATCCTATGTTACGTGTTGAGAGAAAAAAAGGTCCATCTGTCATTCCCGTACATTTTACCTAATTAGCACGTAGTGGTTTCTTTAATTAATTCTTTCCTTTAAATTAATTTTATAGTGACATCGCGTGGTTTAACCTTGAACTCCTATCAATCTAATCGATCTTTCGTTCTCGGTGGATCTGCAACCAGTTTTGCTTGCGTAAATTCGTCCAGAACGTTACCATTTCGACAATATATGACGCCCTTAATTTTTACAATTATTTTATATGCACGTTAATTAGAAGTGGGTCCGTGTAATCTATCCTGCTGTTTATTACTATTTTCCAAATTAATTTTGGGTGTCGAATTAATGTAGTTTCGCGGGATTGGGGTAGTCTTTGACGTGGTCACAAAATTGATTGATGTTGTAGCGTATGTCCGGCTGACTTGGATCTATCGGCCATTCGATCGGTGATCGTTGATTGCCCAAGTGGTACTTTAATTAGGTACGAGTAGGGCGTGTACGGTAAGAAATATCTTGATCAATTGTACTTTATCTAATGGTTGTCCTTTATCCTATGTAGGATTTATTTTTATTGTATACCTGTGTATGGTAATATTCTTCTCCTACGTTATCATTTCACGTAGAACTTCGCAGAATACCAGGCGGTAAGCGATCTAGTTTCCATTTGACTGGGAAATTCAGTCTATGCACGGATAATTCTATGGGAATTAATGTGGATGAAAACCGTGTGTAAACGGTTTCAATTTCATACCCGATAGTGGAATTTTCCGAGGCGTGGGTGAAGAAAAAAAATAGAAGCTTCTCGAACAATTGTCAATAAACTTGTTATAGTTGATGTCTTGTATTTGTTTGATACCTTACCCACAGGTGTATGAGTTAGGCAACTGCGGTGTTAGGTATTATTATTATCAGGTTCATTATCAAGTAGTTTGGGCCAAACAAGTTTTGCTTTTGGAGCTACCTACATCCCACCCGCTTTCGTGTTACGGGGGTGCTCTGCGGAGGAATACGGTGGCGCTCACTTTACACCTCGCGACTTTGACCCGCGACGCTCTCCAAGAAACGATTGAGTTGGCCGACAGAGTTATTCCTTTGGGACGTTTGCCAACAGGTAGGTTCAAGGCAAAGGGGGTGACCCAGCAGAACATCTTGCTACCACGGATAACTACTTGCATTTTAGATTTTGTCGCGGAAGATGTAGCACCTATTGGAATTTTATGGCGAATAAGAAAAACATGTCTAGGATCCCTACGTCTATGATAATTAACGATGATAATGTTTCAAATCCTCAGGAAATATGCTTTTGCTAATGTTTTCTCAATAAAGAATACTATTATTATTACTATAATGACGCTTCAACAGAAAATATTTCTTTATGTTTTTAGTAAACCACAGAGGGTAAGTCTTATTTAAGGGAGATCTTTGCAGACGAACCGAAAACTTTAAAACAGAATAAAGTTTGTCATAAAAAGCAACATGACACTCGGCAACATCAATATAACTATCCAGGAAGGACGAGTTAGTTTGGAGTAGATCGGAATACAGTTTTATAAAATTGACGTTTTCATATTCACAACATCAAATCATAAAGCAGGATAATGTGTATGTCTTCAAGAACAAAGGAGTCAGAATCATGTCCAACATCGAAATCGCAGTCCATGTTTGATAATATTAGGTCCAACAGTCGACCATTTGTAGTGGTTATATCGTTGAACTGAGTTAGGCTTAAAGATGCCATTAATAAAAGCAGAAGCTCCAAATTCGTATCAGACACCACATCAGATTTGCCAAAATTCGGAATACTAAAATCCCCTACAAGTAAGGTAGTTTTCCCAGTAATAATGATTTCCAGCATGTCGAGGAAAGTGCAAAGTCAGCGTGGTATAAATTCGGTGGGATATAAACTAGTACCTACAAGAAAATATGAAAACCCAATATTTTAAGATATGCATATTTAACGTGCCCTGAAAAACTCTCCTCATTAGAGACGACCGTGCCCATTCAAAATTATACGTTTGTGACAGATTGCGTGCACTGTCATCAACCATTATCAAAAAGCATGGCCATTAGGGTGGAGCGATCCTTTTTTATTTAGCAATAGCTTTGGAATACCTGTAAAAAGTTGCTCTATTATCTCCCAAATATACACAGAAAATTTAATTTCACACATGATATATTTAGAGGTGCCCCCGACATTATTAAGCTTGCCAAATTCATTAATTTAGTTGAAATATCAAAAATATTTAATGAACGCTAAATTACACACTGAGTGTTGCGCAGTTAGTATAAGATAGAAAAATATAATCCGAAGCGAGCGTATTAAGACGCGTGGGTGTTGAAGCACGTGGAGACGATTTCGCAACTCTCCTAAAAAGTTATTCGAACGCTATAGTCAACTCGCGTGAGTACAATATCACTTGTGATACCCTTTGAATTTTACATCTGAGATCAAGAAATAAGACTCATGTAAGTAGTATTTTCAATTTCCTATTTAGGTTTCAGATATTATTGTAATACTTTAGCACATATTATATATCTTTAAAACAGTAAAATGTCTCAAGTCAAAATACGACAAATGATGACCTGTGCTGTGTTCGGATTACCAGAGAAGTTACCAGTATCTCAACTACCAACTTATAATGACGTTATGAAAAATTACCTATTCATTAAAAATTAATTAAAGCCCAATAAAACAGTAAAAGAGCCATCGGTTCATGACATATCCGAAATATTGGCTCAAGAAGTTTTACTTATTCGTTCCTACCATAACAAATATAGAATCTTAATGAAACCTTATAAAGGTCGTCAAACAAATAAAAATTACGAAGAAAAGATCAATAGATTTATAACTGAGTCCCACAGATTATTTGATGTTTGCAGTTGCAAATGTAAACTTTACTGAAATTGTAATTGTTTAAAAGGCAGTCGTGTTCCCAAGGAAGAAATAAATTTTTTACTCGATCAAAGAACAACAAGAAAAATGGTCATAGGCGGTGTAGATGTGGTTGAAACTATAAAAAATAAGAAAAAAGAAGAAAGAAACAAAAAAGTTTATCGCGTAACATAGAGATAACTGATTTTGAACCGTGTTGTTCGCGTTCTTTACCTGAAGACTTGGCAATCGAAAGCGACAGTTCAAGCGATAGCGTAGCTTCTAGTCCTTACCTTGAAGCACAAAATAAAACAGTTGATCCGCCACCAAAAAAAAGGAGATTAAATTTACCATCATGAGCTCTTGCCTGCGATCGTACTGGAGTTTCTGACAGAGCCGCTGCCATTATAGCTTCTTCTGTGTTAAAAGATGTTGTCATTATTTCACCAAAGGATCCAAGTGGTGTTATTGATCGTTCAAAGTTGCGCCGTGAAAGAACTAAAGTCAGAACAGCTTTACAGGATGCAGATCGCAAGAAAACCCTACGCGGTATGTATTTTGATGGGAAAAAGGATAAAACGTTGATTAGTATTCGGAAAAGAAATAAATTTTACAGAAAAAGGGTACTAGAAGACCATTATGTGATTTTATCAGAGCCAGGAGCGACTATTTCAGGCATGTCACATGTGAGTTGGGAACTGCTAAATGTATTAAAGATACTATATTAACTCACTTGAAATCCAAATCGGTGAAACTCAGTGAAATAGTTGTTGTTGGTTGCGATGGAACAGTAGTAAACACAGGTTTTAAAGCTGATATTATTCGTTTGATGGAAGAAGAACTGAATAAACCATTACAGTGGTTTATCTGCCAGTTGCATTCCAATGAATTACCACTGCGACATCTGTTGTTACATTTGGACGGAAAAACTACAGGGCCTAAATGCTTTTCAGGTGCCATTGGATATCAGTTACAAAAATGTGAAACAATGCCAATAGTCGAATTCAACGCCATTCCTACAATATTACCTCAAATTTCCAGGGGTAATTTGAATACCGACCAAAAATATCTGTACGATATTATGATCGCTATCAGCACTGGCGTTTTTTCTTCAGATTTAGCTAACATTGAACCTGGATCTCTCAACCACTCTAGATGGCTTACAACAGCAAATCGATTTCTAAGATTATATGCTACTAAACCGGACCCCGAAGAAAAATTGGTGATATTAGCCACGTACGTGATGAGAGTTTATGGTCCGATGTGGTTTAGAATAAAATGTAATCCCTCGTGTATAAACGGAGCTAAGCACCAGTGGCAAACAATGTACCATCAGCGCCTAAAAAACACGTACAACATTGACAGATAAACTGACGTAACTTTTCAAAAATTGTATAGTGTGTTTTGGCTTTTATGTCAAACCATATCAAGCGATGTGCAAAGGTCATATAGAATGACAGTAATCGTTCGCGTATCTTTATTTACTCCTTTAATCAACGCAGTAATATAATAAAAATCATGTACGCTTTATCTTTCAATACATTAGAATTTTAAGTACTATTTTAGTATTTGGTCATTGACCAAATGACCACTTCGATTGACGGATGATACATATTTTGGATCATAACGCATTTTTGGCGGTCGAAAAACACCAACATGGCCATTATGAAAGGACTGGAAAGCTGCTTTCTCGTCGGAGGAAACTATATTATTCCAAATATCATGCTGGTTAACATATTTCTGAGCAAGCGCCAATCTTCTTTGCTTATTATCTTCCGTCATTTTAATTCCGTTTCAGCAATTTGTTTTTGGGCAGTTCTGATGCTACCAAGAAAATTAGTTACTTCTTTTGCTTTTATAGATGTATCAAAGGGGTGTTCTCTAATAATATTTACCAGTTCTTCATCTTGCTCCCGAGACGATATTTTTCGGTGATCTGAATCTTTTTCTCGGAGAAAGACTCCATTTTGCAAACGTTTTTTTTAGCTCGTTGCACTGTATTTTATTTATGTTTAGTTCGCCAGCAATTCCTCTAACAGTTTATCCCTCCTGAAGTCGCGTTATTAAAAAATACTTCTTAAGCTAGTTCAAATTTGATATTTTAAATTACTTTATTTAACTGTCATGTTAGTTGTCAGGAGTTGCGAGATGCGTTCAGAATTACACCAAACAAAATACTCGTGTGCCCGTTTTCTTAGGCGCTGATGGTACCTCAAGTGAAGAAGGTTGGTATGACATATATTAGTTCAGCATTGTTGCACAGTTGACAGTGGCATGCTTAGATAAATTCGCAAACTTGAATGTATGTTTAAAGATTATGTCGTAACGACAACTAACATACATAGTAAAAATGCTCTAATCTAGGGATTTGTTTGATACCACCACACTTTACTTGAGATTATGGATCTCTCTGGATATTCTATATTAATTGTAAATTTATTACAATTGAAACAGACATGTAATATACATATCTGTAACTGAAACACGTGTCTTAAGCAGAAGTAAATGCTGAAAATACGAGGTGTATTGTCCATGTGTACAGTTACAGATATGTATATTACATGTCTGTTTCAATTGTCACAAAACCGTTATACGTGCATAAACGTATAGATATACTTAAAACCTTTTTGTATATTTACTGCCATCTGGCTTGTTGTTAATGGACTACCCGTATATTTTTCGTTCTTCGTATCAGCATAGCTGGTCGAACGAAAAGGTCGCCTTTTTCGGCAAAGTCTCTTTCGTCCGTCAGATATCACTTATTAAATAAGTGCCACCTTCCAGGATGAAATTTGCTTCATCTTGTAGGCGATTTCGACTTAATGTTATATACAGATACAAATCTATTCATAAAGATTTGTATCATTTGTATTATATTGCTTCACTAGCTTAACTGATGACGCCTAATAGTAATGGCAGAAACACGTGTCTTAAGCAGAAGTAAATGCTGAAAATACGAGGTGTATTGTCCATGTGTACAGTTACAGATATGTATATTACATGTCTGTTTCAATTGTAACAAAAGCGTTATACGTGCATAAACGTATAGATATACTTAAAACCTTTTTGTATATTTACTGCCATCTGACTCGTTGTTAATGGACTACCCGTATTTTTTTTCGTTCTTCGTATCAGCATAGCTGGTCGAACGAAAAGGTCGCCTTTTTCGGCAAAGTCTCTTTCGTCCGTCAGATGTCGCTTATTAAATAAGTGCCACCTTACAGGATGAAATTTGCTTGATCTTGTAGGCGATTTCGGCTTAATGTTATATACAGATACAAATCTATTCATAAAGATTTGTATCATTTGTATTACATTGCTTCACTAGCTTAACTGATGACGCCTAATAGTAATGGCAGAAACAGGTGTCTTAAGCAGAAGTAAATGCTGAAAATACGAGGTGTATTGTCCATGTGTACAGTTACAGATATGTATATTACATGTCTGTTTCAATTGTAACAAAAGCGTCATACGTGCATAAACGTATAGATATACTTAAAACCTTTTTGTATATTTACTGCCATCTGGCTCGTTGTTAATGGACTACCCGTATTTTTTTCGTTCTTCGTATCAGCATAGCTGGTCGAACGAAAAGGTCGCCTTTTTCGGAAAAGTCTCTTTCGTCCGTCAGATGTCGCTTATTAAATAAGTGCCACCTTACAGGATTAAATTTGCTTTATCTTGTAGGCGATTTCGGCTTAATGTTATATACAGATACAAATCTATTCATAAAGATTTGTATCATTTGTATTACATTGCTTCACTAGCTTAACTGATGACGCCTAATAGTAATGGCAGAAACAGGTGTCTTAAGCAGAAGTAAATGCTGAAAATACGAGGTGTATTGTCCATGTGTACAGTTACAGATATGTATATTACATGTCTGTTTCACTTGTAACAAAAGCGTCATACGTGCATAAACGTATAGATATACTTAAAACTTTTTGTATATTTACTGCCATCTGGCTCGTTGTTAATGGACTACCCGTATTTTTTTCGTTCTTCGTATCAGCATAGCTGGTCGAACGAAAAGGTCGCCTTTTTCGGAAAAGTCTCTTTCGTCCGTCAGATGTCGCTTATTAAATAAGTGCCACCTTACAGGATGAAATTTGCTTTATCTTGTAGGCGATTTCGGCTTAATGTTATATACAGATACAAATCTATTCATAAAGATTTGTATCATTTGTATTATATTGCTTCACTAGCTTAACTGATGACGCCTAATAGTAATGGCAGAAACACGTGTCTTAAGCAGAAGTAAATGCTGAAAATACGAGGTGTATTGTCCATTTGTACAGTTACAGATATGTATATTACATGTCTGTTTCAATTGTAACAAAAGCGTTATACGTGCATAAACGTATAGATATACTTAAAACCTTTTGTGTAAATATAAAATACATACAAAAAAAAACATTGCTACTGAAGATGAAAATATTACTATGGAAATAAGTATCTTTGTTCTACGAAAAACTTTTCAAAATATATTTTCAAAAAACAAAAATAATGAGCTATTAGCAATAAATATTTCTCATATTAATATTCCATCCCCTATTTTTACACTTTTCAACATTTCGTACATTGTCTTTTTACAAAATACGTCAACACAGAAAATTTTGGGAAAACTAAAAGAAAGAACGGATTTGGAGTTCTAATATGTACCCTTAATGCCTAGACCTTTCCTCCACTATATGACCGTTTGTTATGTTATAAAATCAAGTTGGCGAAGTAAAACCAAAAAGTAATCGGTCGAGTCAGTATATTGTATTTGTTCAACGGAAATGTTCGGTACATTTCCGTTAATACAATGAAACATGTTTCAGAGGTTGTAGAAGACCGGTGTGTGTATAAACTTCCAAATTTAGAGTGGCATAAAAGTCACAATCAGACAGTCGAGGCTGCGGCGAAATTCAGTGCTAGTTGAATGTAAATACGTTCGCGGCACCTCTCGACGTCCATGTAAAACTTGAGAACGTTATCTGCACCCTAATGTATAAACATGAGCCTTCGAATTTAAATAGTTCCTTGGCATCCTATAGATATATTTAAAGTTATGTTAGGATTATAATAAACCTATAAATAATAAATAGAATATGAAGAGTTATGTATTTGGATCATATATGATGAGAATAAATGTATTCTCAACATTAGCTACAGCATTGTATGGTATATATTTTTATTAAAGTAATGAATAGAAGAGTTAATTAGCTAATTAATTGCAATGACAGCTACTTATTGTATTAAATACTTGCTGCCCGTAGCCTGGCGTTCCTCGGCCACATTCTATAGAAAAATTAAAACTTCCTTTGTGTTAACTGCCATTAACAGATATATTTTTTTTTATTCTCTAGCTAAACAACTAAGATACTTTATTACGGTCAATCTATCACTCCAATACCTTTGGATACACAATATTCTTCATTATTCCATCTGGTGCAGAAACAAACAGAGCAGACGGTTTCCCAATTGGCGAATATGCTTCATATGTACACGAAGATTGATAATTTCCAGCTGTTGTAATCACACATGGCAATTCGATAACTTGTCCTCGCAGGCAAAAATGCATTGCTCACCGTAATGTCGAGGTAGTTGCCATTCTGTCGAGACAATTGCTAAGAGACAACTTGAAAACAGTATACATATTGCTGAGGATTTTTCCCCGAAGATAATTTTGAATAATATATTTTATTTATGTACATTTATTTTTGCAGGATATTTTTATATATTTTGAAAATTATTTTATTTTGATGTTGGACCGATTCTTTTGATTATATCTGTATATAATAGTTATAGTTTCACATGTGGTCGGATTTTTGCTCCGGATAAAGAGGTTAGAGGGGTGTAACCTTCAGACACAGACAGAATATTGGTAGATACGGTTGATTTTAAAGAAATAGTTAATTAACTATAGTTTTTGATTAATATCACGTTTATTGTTATTAATTGGTTGATGGTGATTTGATTTAATTACGGGATTATTAACGAGGGTTTTGACTCGTTAATTTTGATTAATTGTACACTTAACTGCCATGTGTGTTTCAAATATAGTTTTTATAGTTTTAAAAACGTAAGTAATATTAAAGATTTAATATTTCAATGCATTGATTATATTTAATTGATTGTTAGAGTTATAGTCATTATTGATTATATTTAATTTAGATATATTTGATAGTTTTGAATAGCAAGGAAAATTTTCATATTTCGTATGAGGGATTTTTTTTCTTTATTAACCTGTAAGATTTTTGTTGAAGTCAGGTTGGAGGAAAATTTATATTCATGTTTATGTGCGCATGATCTGGTCTTAGACACGCGTCATAACAGTTTGTAATCTGTTTGACGTTTGAATTTTGGGATTAAAGTAAACAATTGAAATTAAAAGTTTTCCATACTATTTATTAGTTTAAATTTCGTTCGCGTATAATTGGAGGTTTTTCATTGCGAGCGTGCCACTTATTTCGCAATCCTTTTCCCTCCTGCTTTTTGTTTATTAATGCAATTAGCTATCTTAATATTTTATTAAGATTTTTTCTTTTTTTTTGTAATAAAGACCTATTGTGGAAAAGTGCTTGTTTTAATGCTTATGTTTTGTTTTTCTGTCCACGTTCGTAAATGAACCTGAGACTTTAGAGGACTCTATTAAAAGAAATAAACTCTCCGAAAGGCAGCCCGGACTTCATAGTGGTGCATTGTGGATTACTTCAAGATATATTCCGACAATTCACTGCAATATGTGCAGTTGCGGCACTTCAAAACCCAGACACTGAAATGCAAAAACATTTTAAGCGGTGTAAACTTTTCTTAAACGCTACTCATACCAATTATTGGCGTAGAATGCAAAATGCATTCCAAGCATATTGTAAAAGCAAGGCTATTTTCATATGACGGACAATCAGTTATTAGAGTAGCAACTGTTTTTGATCCTCGATTTAAAAGAGAAAGTTTTCGGAGTACTGTAAATGCTACTGGGGCTGTTTGTTTTCTAGAACGAGAAATTATTAACATTGATGAAAATAGATTCTCAAAATAAAGAACAAATGCCTGTAATCCGAAAGTGAGAAGTTATTTTCATTATTTGGATTTTTGCAAGAAAGAATAAGAGAAAGTAAAATTAATTACAGCTGATGTAATAATAACTAAAAGGCAATACCTCGAAAGACCAAATTCAAATCAGGACGTAGATCCTCTTTCATTTTGGAAGATAAGTTTAGGAAAGAAGGGTAATTGCATTTTTTATTTGGATTTTCTTTTAGGTAACAGGAATGGAGCTGAAACCTTTAGAATAATGTGCTAGGAAGTAATTATGTATTCCAGCGAGAGCAGAAAGTGAGAATGTTTAGTATAGCTCGTTAAATAATAGAACAAAAGCGTGCAAGACTAAAACCGAAAAATGTTAATATGATAATGTGCTTGAATCAAAGTTTTTAAAAATATTAATAAGTAACCTAAATATTTATTTTATTAAAATTACACCCAACCTTTTCCTATTAGCTAAAAAAATATTTCAATGAATTTCATCTTACTATGCTTTCTAACTATTAAAGATATGACTTTTTAAGCATTCAAAGAGAAATTATTTAGATTGTCATACAGAATGTACATGAAACTCTTTAAATCTATTACGGAACTGTTTGCTTTATCAATAAAAAATATTTTATTTAGAATTTCTTCGTTTTCATTTAACAAATTAAACATTATATTACAAAAATCAGTTAGTTTTACTTTAGCTTCCTTGGAAAGCTCTTGTTGGTTTGATATCTTGTATGGCTTATATTTTAATTGTTTCAGGGTTTGGAACACCGAACTGTACGATACTCCAAAATGCCTGGCTACATTTAAACGCGATCCTACAGACCGTTATTCTACATAATACGGGATGTTTAGCTTCATATGTTCTGTTTACGCGTGATTGGTTTTATTTTTGTGCGTGTGAATTTAGAAAACAACCATAATCCTTACATTATGAATTGTCTTCCCACAATTTATACGCCTGTTGGAATAATTAACTGTTTTAAATTGTCTATTTTTCAATAAAATGAATTTAATTTAAGATTTAAGTATGAATTAAAAATCAAAACTATTTGACAATTGGAAAAATACGTCACTGATGTATAACTGGTTGCCTACTATTCCACTAACGCACTGACTTTTATTTTTTAGCTCTACACATAAGGCGATGTATGTGTAATGATAAAAAAAGAACCCAGTATATGCATAGGAGATTTTCTTTGTTTGGCGATGTAAGGTCTGTTTTAAATTTATTAAGTTGTATATTCCTCGTATTGTATCTTACATTACTCATATAATAAATGTGTGTATCTTAGAAGGCGTGCTCCCAGACGAGTGGAAACATGCGCTAGTT
The DNA here is from genome assembly GCA_935421215.2 of Melolontha melolontha. NCBI lineage: Eukaryota > Metazoa > Arthropoda > Insecta > Coleoptera > Scarabaeidae > Melolontha > Melolontha melolontha. The sequence continues at coordinate 73,808,228 of OW285243.1, read as the reverse complement.
TCATCATTTCCTAAGAATGATAAACCATAAGTCTACTTCCTGTTTTGTCTAAAATTCTAGAGAAAGTTATAAAGCAAGCAACTCAATGAATATACACGAACTGTGGATTTGATTCCATCCGCTCAATCTGGATTTTAGAAGGGGTACGGTTTCGAGAGTGTGCTGTACGGTAGCACCGACGATATTTTATCCGCTACTGATAGGAGGTATCTAACGTTACTTGTTTTATTAGACTGTAGCACAACTTTTGATAGGGTTGACCACAGTACAGTGGCGAATATTTTGTGCAGCAAGGGATTCAGTCAGGGTGCAGTTCGACTTATTTCTAGTTCTTTGTCAAACAGAAGGCAAACAGTACAATTAGATACTACACGATCTAAATCATTACCAGTACTTAATGGTGTGCCTCAAGGGTTTGTTATAAGTCCATTACTATTTTCATTATATACTGCAGATTTGGCTCGGGTTATTAAAAAGTGTAACCTTGATGTGTATGCTAATGATACTCAGCTTTAGTTTTCTTTTCTAATGACAGATTGGAGAAGTGCGGTATCTGCTGTCCACGAGGATATTGGGGCCGTTGTAAATTTTTCGCGAGATAGATGCTTAAATATTAAACCTAATAAATCTCATATTTTATTATTAGGAAAAAACAATATATGTCGTGACTTACATAATTTTTAAGATACGCGTTTCACAAACAGACATACCGTTGTCAAAGCATGCTCGGAATCTGGGGGTAATAATTGATAATGCATTTCGATTTCAAGTTCAGATTAATAAATATATAAAAATAGCTTATCTGCAGCTGAGAAAGCTTTTTCCGTATAGATCTGTTCTGAGTATCAACGTAAATAGGAAGTTGTGTGCGGCTTATGTTCTCTCACAATGCGGTATCTGCTGTCCACGAGGATATTGGGCCCGTTGTAAATTTTTCGCGAGATAGATGCTTAAATATTAACCCTAATAAATCTCATATTTTATTATTAGGAAAAAACAATATATGTCGTGACTTACATAATTTTTAAGATACGCGTTTCACAAACAGATATACCGTTGTCAAAGCATGCTCGGAATCTGGGGGTAATAATTGATAATGCATTTCGATTTCAAGTTCAGATTAATAAATATATAAAAATAGCTTATCTGCAGCTGAGAAAGCTTTTTCCGTATAGATCTGTTCTGAGTATCAACGTAAATAGGAAGTTGTGTGCGGCTTATGTTCTCTCACAATTTACTTATTGTTCAACCTTATATCACCCAGCACTTGATCGTGTTACGGAACAAAGAATTCAAAAGATTTAAATATGTTGCCTCAGATTTATGTATGATATACGCAAATACGATCATATATCTCACAGGCTGCAGATGAATGGTTGAATGAATATGAGAAACCGCAGGAAATTCCAGTGTCTATGTTTCTATCATAGGATTGTAATGACTAAAACACCTCCTTATACGGTATGCGCCAGAATAAACAGTACCGCACCTTAGGGTGCTATGGAGTTGCTTACATAATATGCATTTGTCATTATTTACTTAATTGTCATTAGTTGCCATATCAATGTTACGCTGCAGTTGAATTCTAATTTAAAATGGTTCGAACAAAGGGAGAAAAAATGTTCTTGGTCGAACATTATTTTCGCTCATACGGAATTGGTCGCAATGAAGGTCCAAGCTTATAGCAGGTGTCAGTAAGATATCGACAACAGTTTAATAAAGTAGTTGAGGAATTTGGTCGCACTGGTAGTCTACTGTGTCAACGTAAAGGATCATCAGTATGTACCAACGAAAATGCAGGACGTGTTTTTGACCAAGTTGTGCATTTATCGCAAAGACGTCTTGTAAGAACTGCATGTAAACTCAAGATCAGTGAAACATCTACACGTCGGCTGTTCAAATCAATTGACAAACCGTATTCAAGTTGGACAATGACTAAACGCTACAGACAAACGTGTAAGGGAAATTTACTGTGGTCGCGTATTGAGATTAATTTACGAGGATCCCGAATTCTTGAAAAACATATTGTTTTCAGACGAGGCTCACGTTCATCTTAATGGCTATATCAATCGACAAACAACTCAATTCCTTGGATTCGAACGCCCCGATGTTATTGTAGAGAAACCGCTCGCAGTGTCCGATTTAACATTTGGTGCGCGGTTACTGGTCATGGAATAATTGGTCCATATTTCCGTTGAAGACTATAATCAGAATCCACTTACGGTCAACCAAGACCGCTACATAGAGAACATTATTGTACTTTTTGTGAGAGATTTACAGAACTAACTTTTGCCGTGCACGCAATCTATTGGTGCGCACACAATAGTTTCAACAAGATGCTGCAGCGAGCTATACAGCTTCGCCCACCCTAAACTTACTCCGTCAGTATTTTGATGTCAGAATAATTTCTCGGAAAACAGTCTTCGAAAATCCTTCTCATTTACTGATGCCACCTGATGCATACATTTGAGGTATGACGAAAGACAAGACATTTCGCTCAGAAAATCCGCCGGAAAATATTGCAGAACTACGAGAAAGAATACAAACATTTTTCCAGCAGTTACATGAACCACTTTTCGTAAATATGTTTAGTGACTTACAAAATCGATATGAAACTTGTTTGCGTCGTAATGGTCAACATTTTGACACATTTAAATTACAAAAAATTAAAAAGTAAATATAATATTTATTTTCGGTACTGCTTATTCTGGCAGATACTGTATTTATCATAAAATAAGATACCGCTCCGACGTACATAACATTACCACCCGTTTTCGTGGTCTTATCTCGCCTTCTCCTAACACAACTTCTCTTTTTGAAAGATCATTTATATATTCAATTTACATCAAATATACTAGCATTCCGAACTACCTTAAAAGTCTGCCAATGCCTGCATTTAAGTAAGATAACAAATTTGTTTACAACAGAATGGATGATCTTGTTGTGGAAATCGGCCCTAATTATAGCATTTCAATTATTAATTCCTTTTAATTTTATATCTATGGCCTGTGCCTTTTTATATACCATATACTTTAATTGCTTATGCCACGTTCAGTGTATGTAACTAATTCAGCTAGGGCGTACAGTCATGATTATACAGGGTTTTTTCCGATGCTTATCATGAGGATCTCGGAAACTAGCGAAGATAGAGAGACGACTAAATGAGCAAAGAATTTTTGTTTTTTGGAAAAAAATGCATGGCTAACTAGATACGTCGCAAAAATTATTTTTGTATTATTTTGTCCGGCGCCTGTTATTATTGACTTTAGAAAAAAAAGTGTAAAGGAGAAAATATTAATAGTGAACCTGCATTTGTGTTCTTCACACCAGATTTTTAATAATATTTTATATTATTAAAAATACCTTTGTATTATACAAAACTGGTGGGGTTTACCTACTCATGTATGTTTCAATTATTCTGAGTAATTATGTGTTTAATAATACAGTATAAATGAATTTTGCAATTAAACTATAATTTTTGAGTTATGACACAAACCAGTGTTTTTCTAATGGAAACCATAGTCGGGTATGACTTTAAAAAAAAGACCCTCTTTCGACGATTCAAATGATGTACCACTTGACACAGTTTCTTCATTTTTGCAATATATCTAGTTAGCCCCGCATTTTTTCCTAAAATCTCATTAAATAGAGCTTGTAAAACTGCAATTCTTTCCCTATTTAATCGTCTCTCTATCTCCGCTAGTTTCCGAGATCCCCATGCTAAGCATCGGAAGAAACTCATCCTGTATATATTATTTAAGTAGTTTTAAGTTAGTATTAGGAAATTCTATCATAAAAACATTGGCTGCATTTACCAGAACTATGATACAAATAAACAGTTCCGTGAACATGTTGGGGTTGGGTAAACGATTTCTTTCCGCATGTCACCAAAAGCAAAACAAGTGGAGAGCAACATAACATATTTTTTTTGTTTTGGAAGTAGGTTTTTTCATTATTTAAAATTAAACAATGAATTTCGTATTGCATAATGATTTATTAAATTTGCATTTAGTATTACATGTTATAAATAAATTGGCCCAACTAATTTTGTAATTTTGCAGGGAAATCCAGATGATGGTTACAATATAGATATTGAAAATGTTGATGCTATAAAAAAAGGAATAATATCGTTATAATGTGTAATCAATTATAAACTAAATCTTTATGTAATTGTTACTTTTAAATTAATACAAGCACTTCATTAATATTTGTTTAATTCAAAACTATTTATATATAACAAAATAAATACGATTTACAAAAACTTTATAAGAAAATGAATGATTTTTTGTTTGTGTATTGAATATTATGTACAATTTGTCCATTAACCTTGATCAGCCTTAATGTTGTTGATTAAATCGTTGATATGCTTTGTTACATGCGCGATTTTTATTTTGAGCAACTTGTGCTGAAAAGGAGCGAACTTTGGAGCGAAATATTTTAACGCTACAAAAGATGGCGACCGCTTCCTAAACACGTTGAAATAAATCATGAAAATAATCGCTGTTCACCAGAATTTTTTGAAACAGTTCCATCTGGTGAACGCAGCCATTTATTTATTTTATTGGTTTAAAAGCAGTCCGTTCGATCTGAACCCTACCTCGTGATTATTTATATGTTCATAGTTGTAGGTTATTGTAAATTCATGTATTCACAATAAAGACACAAGTTATTATAATGATTCTTATTATTATATTTTAACAAAATCATTATGTATTATGTATTCATCTTTGTTGGACTTATTCATTATTTAAATAAATTATCTACTTTTTAATAAAATGTATTTAATTTAAGAGTCATGTATGAATAAAAATTCAGAAATATTTGACATAAAAAATTATGTATTTTTTCACTCCATGGTAAACTAATTTGTAGGTAAATCCTTCACTGGTGTATAACTGGTTGCCTACTATGCCGCTAATGCATTGACAATTTTCTATTTAAAGTTACACTTAGGAGAAATGTAACAAAGCATTGCCAGGATCATATAAATACATTAACTGAAAAACAGTAATATCTAGCTAAGATTCAATATTATTGAATTTACAAAATATTTCTCTCATTTAAAGAGACATCGCTGATAAAAACCTACATATTGCTATGGATTTTTTCTAAAATAATATTAAAAAATATTTAAAATAAATGTACTATTATTTTTGGATTAATGTGTATATCCGATATGTTTTAAAATTTCATGTGTGAGATAAAAACTAGTTTTATATTCAAGGCCAATGTGTTCTTGAGGCCTAATATAATTCAAGGAGACCAAGATTTGCTGTATTACGAGAAAGTTGTGTTTTTTGAGATAAATTTTATATATATAGTTAATTTAGTTCGGGTTGTTTTTGATTGTGTTCATTTGTTGTTGGTATTAATATTTAATTCCCGATATTTCTACGAGATTGTTATTCTCGTAATTTTGATAAAGTATTTGATTAAACAACTGTTTCTCGTAAACGTGTCTCCACTAATTTTTTTTATGTAAGTAAAATTATATTCATAAGACGTCTTAGTTGAAAAAGCTTTTAAAAGTGTATTTCAATTGTATTAAAATAATTAGTTAAGCGTCTTAATTATTAGAAATAAATAATAAAGATTATTATTAACATTTCTTTGTAATAATTATAAATTATAAATGGTTCGAGTGGATTTAGGGTTTTTTGTACATGTTAGTTGCGCATGTGTAAATTTTGAACGTGTTTCAGATTTTGATTATACAGTGTGGTTCTCTGGGGATAAATTAAAAATAAACTTTATTATTTTTAGATAAGTTTGATCGGAGTCATTAAGAGGAAGTTTTTTCGTTCACTCAGCTGTCAATATTACAGTGGATATATTTTACCTCATGTATTATTGTAAAATACAGAATCTTTATACTTTATAAAGATAGATTTTTTCTTTTTTTGATTTTTTGTATTAATATTCAGTTTAAATTTTATACTGTGTTTAATTTTGTGTTCTGGCCATTACTGCTTATTACTTATAGTTACTTTATAGTTCTTACACGGATTTCCTTATTGTAACCCGAGAAGTTAGAAGTCTCATATTTGAAAATTCACCGGCTGAGAAACCTAAGTGGGAAAACTAGTTGTGGATGGTGGCGCACTAAAATCTGCAAATCACTATTCATGGCATATTTTTGAAGCCACACGTTGGGCGCCAAAACTATGCTATGAATAGTGGTTTGTAGATTTAATGCGCCACCATCCACAACTAGTTTACGCAACTAGGTTACTCAGCCGTTTGAATTTTCAAGATATGAGACTACTAACTTCTCGGGTTCCAATCGAAAAGTCGTGACTGTTCTACAAAGTAATTTGAGCGCCAGTAAAAAGTTCACTCAAACTTATTTACTTCATGTATTTTGTATGATACAGAATCTTTATATTTTATAAAGATAGACTTTTTTCTTTTTTTTTTTATTTTTGTATTAAAGATTCAGTTTGATTTTATCCTGTGTTTAATTTTTGTGTTCTGGTCATTACTGCTTAATAATTAAAAATTAGTAACTCATAAAAATATTATGGCAACCTTCGTTATTTTTTTTAACAGGTTTACCTTACAATTATAGCCAATTTCGAGTTTGTACATGAGTTTATTTGATTGTAATTAATTTTTAATTAATTTATTTTTAATTTCGAAAATTGAAAAAAGCCCGGAATCACCAGTGTGTTGTCATCGGACCTGCAAAATTGAATCTGTAGTAGCTCCTTAATTACGAATTTCGTTTCTAACATACTCGCTTACGGGTCGGTATTTACATTGTGTGTCTATGTACATACAAATTTGCGTGGAATATTCACTTTCATATCCTATAATACATCACCGAAATCAATACATTATAACCCTTTTTGGAGTGGATGTGGTATTTGTTTAGCTTGTCAAATTCTGTAATAACATGACAAAGAAAAAAATACCAAAACAATATTCATAATATAAAGCCGTTCTTTAAAATATTTCTTAAATAAAGAAAGGAATCTAAGCTTAATTTATTATTTATTTATTTAGTATTTATGTAGCATGGACGCGGGATGATGTAAATCAAGAAAAGGAATCATTGACTTGATTCGGCTTTTGTTTAATAATAATAATAACATATTTTGCCCAACATAATAAACAAATTCCATGAGAATCTAAACATATCACTAAATAATTCATTTGCATTTCTTGAGGAATGTACCCTCGTAAAAACGAGGAGATAAGAGAAATGACAACATCAATATTGGAAAGAATAAGAAAGAAACAGCTGAAGTGGTATGGACATATAGTAAGAATGAAGCACGAAAGAATTACAAAAAGAATAATGGAGGTAAGTAAATAAGTAAATGGAAGTAAATAGGTTTGTGTGAACTTTTTACTGGCGCTCAAATTACTTTGTAGAAACAGTCACGACTTTCCGATTGGAACCCGAGAAGTTAGAAGTCTCATATTTTGAAAATTCACCGGCTGAGTAACCTAGTTGGGTAAACTAGTTGTGGATGGTGGCGCATTAAATCTACAAACCACTATTCATAGCAATATGTACGCAAGGAAACCGGTGTCACTCCTAATTAAAAATTTTTAAAACAAAATCCGGATAAAAAAGTAGGCAGAGAACACGAATTTAATTGACGCAAACGTACTTCTCGCATAAAGGCCTTGAAACGCCCGTGTCAATACAGTTCGCAATATTTTGTTCTAATTACACGGTTACGATTCAAATTTCAACGACGTTTAATCCAATTACAAGATCGGCATTAATTACAAGTGATTCCTACGGCGAAGTTGCGTAGAGAATAGCTGCGAAAGCATTCTGGAAGAGTGGGCGCTATATCAATACGACTGACGTTAATCAACTTAACGTAAAGGAATGCTATACCGCTATTGGGAAATTTTCAGTTCGAATACTTGCTGCCAAATTCATTTTCTGTGAGTATTATTCGCAATTACTATTAAGGAGATTGTTTTACATAGAGCGTGGCCAAGTCGAATTTGATAATCAAAGAAGGCAAGATAAATTAATACAACCTTCTTTTGAATTACCGTTTACGATGGGAATATATGTATATACATTTACGAACCTCCACAGATCTCGCCGATATCTAACATTCGAAAGCTCTTCAAAAAATAGGCAAATATATTTACATTTCTTCAACAAATTGAAATTCCCAGCATTCTTTACTGTAAGTTAAAGTATTATGTTTGTTGTAATCTTCTGTGGTATAACATTTTCATTTCTTAAATAAAATACATTAAGTTCCGCCACAATAAGAAATTATAGCAGAAGATTGTTCTTGCACTTAAAATACATAAAAATTTAATTATACAGCTGTTAGTGCATGCTGTGTTCACAAACCATAAAGATAACTTTCGATGAAGATAATTTCAGACACTGTTGCTTGTATGAATTTGCAAAGAGAAGCAATGCGTCAGTTGCGACAGACAATTTGCCTGAAAAATGTGCAAAATAAATAGGAAATAAATTGATGATAAATTTACATTTGTTTTACTTAAAAAATACGACAAAACTTTTCGACAGACCCAACAAATATAAATGCAGATAAACTTATATGCGGTCGTATGTTTGAGCACGTTTCAGCTTGTTGCAGAGATTATATAAGTATGTTTGGAGGAGTCACCTAGTCAAAGTGGCGGACAGAGCGTCGCAGCTCTTCTGGAGATGCAGGTAAGATCTGGAGACTAAAAGTAAATGTGATACACTGATTGCACAGAGTAGTAGTAAGGCCAACGATTACATATGGGATAGTTGTTTGGTGGAGGAGAGAACTCACATCGTCGGTGGTGCTCCTTATGACTTTCCAGCGATAAGCGCTGTTTTCGATCACGGTACCTATGAACAACACGGGAAACGCCTCCATGGAGATCATCGTGTGTCTCCGTCCGCTGGAACTATTCGTGAAAGCAGAGCCCATGGCTGCGATCCTGAAGCTAATGGCGTATATGGCTCAGTATGATTTAATAAGGTTATAAGGGGCCATACAGATACTACAAGAACTATAGTGAGAGGGCCGATATTATAAATGCCTGCGAATAGTATGGCACTTGAGATTATGTTTATAGCTAAGCTGAACATATCTATACCAACCAGGGAACAGACAAAAATCCGCTCGAGTGATTGGGGTGCCGGCACCTAATACACGGATGGATCACAATCCAATCGCGGCACAGGTGCAGCTATATGCAGAATATGCCCCAGAAGGAAGGTCTGGAGAAACATACGACGGTTTTCTGGGCTGAATTGTTTGCAGTCGCAGCCTGCGCTGAGAAAATTCTGTAAGTCGACTGTGCAAACAATAAAATCAATATAATGACTGTTAGTTAGTCGGGCGACTATTAAAGCCATTATGAATCCATCTACCAGATCTAAATTGGTGAAACATTACAAACAGGTCCTCAATAGACTGGCTAAAGACAGTACTGTGTCACTGATACTTGTGTCAGAACGTGAGGAGTTAAAGGTAATGTAGGTTCCAAGAGGAAGTTCATAGGACCAGAACCTGACAGTGGAATCGCCAAGGTTTCCGCTAGAAGGGAGATCTGGTTATGGCTAGAAAGCGAACATAAAAAGAAATGAAGGCTAAAAGCAGTTCAACTCCATACTAAGACACTATTAGGGGCTTGACGCTAGGCTTTCAGCCAACCTACTTCGCACTAATAAAAGAAATTAAAATAATTACCAGCTTAATACCCGGACATTGTCCATTAAGGAAGCATATGTACAGCTTGGGTTTGGTTAGCGAGCCCTTGTGTAGGAGAGGCGAAAAACAGGAGCATGTAATATACACTTGTGAGGAACTGAAAGGACCTATTGGATGCTACGAGGGTACTCAAATTTCCCCTGAAGAGGATAGTGGCTTTTATCAAGGACACAAGACTAACAGAGTGGAATAGAGATTTATTTGGGGTGGTATACAAAGAGCAGTGTGGTCAAGTGCCTGAACTTACTGGGGTCCATCCCAAAGAATCAGAAGAAGAAGAAGAATATTATGTAAGAGTTATAACGTGCCGTTGTGTTCCACATACGACTTAACAACTAGGGTGTAGCATTTGTTATAGAAATAGATTATTGTTGTTATTTGAGTTATTATCATAGTTTGAAGAAGGATTTACGTGGTGTGACGTTTCGCCAGTTCTCCTACTGCCATCAGGATAGCTGTAAGAGGGATTTCTTCTCAAACTCAAATTCCGTAAATTTATGTGCATATGTCTATAGTTACATACATAACTAAGCTTCTGAGGGAAACAAGCATAGTAGTTAAGTACGGTAATATTATTAAAAGAAAATTATTGGTTAAATTTTCTGGTAATGTGTGATAGGGAATAGAAACATAAAATTAAAAATAAGATTTTATCCTTTCTCACAGAAGCGGATTTTTTAGTTAAATGAAATATGTAACGTAAAATAAAAAAAAAATATCATGAAAAAATCAAATTAAATTAAATTTAAAAAACGCTGACATTTGCTAAAATCTCCTTCAAAAAAGTTCTCTCATTAAGGATTTATGTTGTTTCATTTGACATGCCATCTCTTCATTCATAATATTAATTACAGTTTGCCCTTTTTGCAATGTTCAACAAAGGAGGATTAGATTAATTGCTGACGACTGTATTTGGTAATCTACATTTTTATTATTGCAAAAAAAATGTATATAGATATAATCTACGTATTTATATAACTTCGTAAGCTGCTTTCTGTAGCTTCTTTCACCATTGTTTGTTTGTTTTACAAATACGTGAAACATTTATGTGTGAAATGATCAAGATGAAAATATAAAAACGAATAACAAGAAAACATTCTAAGATAATTCGATTAACATTAAATATAAAATATGTATACCAGTGTCCTTGAAATAAAGGTACGTACGTATAAAAAATGGAAAGATGCAATTATATAGAATATAAATCCAAAATATTGTTAGTCAATTACGACGCGAACGCCAAAATTAAAAATAGATCATTCAGATGATTCTGAAACCGTGTTATAGATCAAAACGAAGGATTGTCTAAAGATATAGACAAAATCAGCCACGTAGAAACAATTCGTATATTTAACAGAGGTTTGGAATGGGCTGAGCAAAATAATGCTGACATCGAGGATATTCAATCCCTTAAATTAATTAAATTACGTGAACATGCTACACTTTCAACCAAACAACGTTTCCGTGAAACAAAATTTAATTAAATTAAATTAATAGGTGTAGGTTTCCGCGTTTGTTTTCTAAATGTAAATCTTGGTTTCCGGCCTGGAACCGCGTCGAGTTAGGCGTAATTGCCAACCTTTCGTCCACTGTTTCCAGGGACATCTTCAGGGCCGTACGTAGATTCATGTTCGTCGATTCACAGTAGCTTGAAGAATGCTAGGACTGAGACCGGCACAACTTATATAGGGGGGACCGGGCAGATGGTGGCCTGCTATTGGCTGGAGACAATGAGCCAATCGCATGCGTCGTATGGGCGTGGGATTTCGTAGTTGAATTCAATAGAGTTTGCCACGTTGGATGTAACGTATAGCCATCGTCTCTATTAAGATTGCGGGGATGTTTGTAAATTTCAGTTGATTTACGGATTTTCCTAGGGAAATATTGCGATTCACGGGACAAAAGCTTGACATCTTTAAATAGAATTTGATAGAGTTGAGTTTGTGTTCTGCCAGCGCTGAACCGGCTGTATTTAACAGTCTAGTACAACGTTCATGTTCGGACACACGCCTGACCGCTTAATTTTGCCAAGGACACACTGACACACGAACACGGAATGCGATATACTCCTTGTGCATGGAGCGGAAATATTTTGTCTTTAACAGAGGGTAAGAGGTCCGAAACTTTGGAATGGAGTCTGAAGACGGGTTTGATTTTATTTCTATGTAGAACCTTTCCTATCTGATCGGAGGTACCTTGAATATATGGTAAAAAAGCGGTGCTGATGTTAGGATCGTGTACGCTCTGTGGTTTGGGGTTACGATGTCTAACTGTGTATGTCGTGGGGATTATACTTATTCTGGTGTAGAGTGTTAGAAATATGTTTAAGTTCAGAGGGTAGTGCCCTAGGTTCTGAGACAGAAAACGCACGATGTACAAGAGTATTGATGACCGCTTGTTTGTGTGCCTGGTGATGATGGGAAAGTGCGTTCAGGTAACGGTCCGCGTGAGTCAGTTTCCTGTAAACAGTGTGGCCCAGTTTGCCAATGATATTGCGGGTCACTAATACATCTAAAAACGGTAGACTTCCGTCTGATTCATTCAAGCTACTGCGAATTGACGAACATCTACATACAGCCCTGAAGATGTCCCTTGCATCAGTGGACGAAACGTTGGAAATTACACCTAACTCGACTCGGTTCCAACCCGGAAACCGAGATCTACAAAATTGGATTACTTTCTAAAGAAAAATTAACTAGACTTCTTTATTTGATTTGTTAGATTTTTAAATAAAATATGTTTTAAGCATATTACACATTTAAGTTAGTTTTAATGCCACCTTTGTTTGTTTGTGATTGACTTTGTCCAGTAACATGAACTTCTAGAATATATGAACACAGTTGTCCATAAATAGTTCACGTTATTGAGACAGCACTGTAATAATTTAAAACTAATAATGACGTAATCAACTATTTTGGGAAATAGTCAAGCAGTGATAAAAACCCAAATCGTAATAATAAGACGAAATGTACATTGAAAAGTAAAAATAAATAAAATTTTATGAAACTATACCAACTGGGTTTTAATTTACATTCATTAGTTAAAATGTGTTACCAGAGCCGACAGTACATGCATAAAGGGTAAGTTACGGGATTTACGTTGTACATAGGCCGAAAATGCAGCTGACGCATTTAAAAATGAAATAAACAACATACCAGAAAGAATACTCTGAAAACTGAAATGAAAATCATTATTTCAGTCGTTTTATTAATCCTATTTATTGGTTGAAAACCAGCTATAAATGCCTGCATCGATTAATCGATATGTTACCATAATGCAAATATTTACCGGAAAATTGCCAGTTATATATCTTCCTTCAATTATTCGATGCCATCGTAATTTCCATTAATACCCAGTTGAGATTTGGATACACAAGGCATCATTATTTACGTGCTGAATATATTATGCAGTTAGCGTAATATCTGGGAGTAGAACTTGCACCCATACCTTTTGCTTCTGTACAGATTATGCACGCAATATAGTTTGTACCTAGTTATTTTCTGAATTAAATTAATATACATTTACAGATATAGATACATTTTAGTTTCGGAGTTGTTCTGCATAAAATAAACATTAGAAACAAGTCATGCATATTTATGCATGAATATGACTACTTATTAAAATTAATTAAAATTGAACACAATTACATTACTTGAATTTTGCTACTTTATTTATACTAGGAAAATTTGATAAATTCTTAGAGTTTTTCGGTTTTTATATGAAATATATATAACTATTATCAAATTAGTATGTAATTGTGAAGTAAATGTGAATGTAAACATTGCTGTCTACAAATTACAAAGCAAGTCATACGAAATTTAATTAAAAAAATTTGTCAACGTTGGTACTTTAAGGTACTAAGTCTACGGTTTGCCGGACCGTCACTTTAACCAATAAATCCGAAAAACTCCAAGAATTTATCAATTGATATATTAAATGAACGGCTAAGAAATTATCTAAATATACTATAGCTATGGAGTAATAATTAGCAATTTCAAACCTTCAAAACTTACATCTGCTTTCAAAACTGGCATCTGATTTCAATAACTGACATTTGCTTTCAATAACTGACATCGGCTTTCAAAACTGACATCTGCTTTTAGAACTGACTTCTGCTTTCAAAACTGACATCTACTTTCAATAACTGACATCTGAATCATTAACATTGTTACCTGATATTGCGTTTCTAATTAACTTGAACCAAGGTCTATCGTAGCTTATTTGGTTAAAGTGACGGTCCGGCAAACCGTAGACTTGGGTTCAAGTCACAACGTAGACAAAATTTTTCAATTAAATTTTGTATGACTTGCGTTGTAATTTGTAGACAGCAATGTTTACATTCACATTTACTTCACAATTACATACTAATTTGATAATATTTATAAACACGTCATATAAAAGCCGAAAAACTCCAAAAATTTATCAATTACTATATATTATAATATATATATATATATATATATATATATATATATATATATATTTAATTGAAAAGAAATTATCGACCGTGATATATTATCAAAAATTTATTTAAATTCGGGTAAGCGGTCAATTGACCGCTTACCCGAATTTAAATAAATTTTTGATATATATATATATATATATATATATATATATATATATATATATATATATATATATTATAATAATATTAGAGTCAAGCCAAACGTTGGAGTGCCAAAATATAATAATATTTGCGTCAAACGTCTCACTAAAAAGAGTTTTTAAGTCAAAATATTAAGCTTAAAAGCAGTAAATTGAATCTGAATTCGAATCTTTACCCACACATTATGATATACTTCTGCACAGGTCCAATAATTGAATGTAAACGTTTGCAGTTAACAATCATAACCTGTACAACCAAATAGTATTTTGGTTTTAAAAGAAAGTTTGAAATTTAATATAATTTGGAGAAATAACGAACATGAGTTCTCTAAGTATCTCCAGGGTCGTGAAGATTCTTGTCTGACAAAGAAATTAAAAGGTATGTTAGTTGTTTATCTCAGTATTAATATGATAAACTTATTGAATTCAAACGACTTGTCTTGGTTACTTAAATTCCGTTTATTAAAAGGAAAATCTTATCTTTATGAGTGAATATTTAATTAGGCACATTATATTAGGTAATATTCAACAAATCATTCGGAATAAACAATAGATTAACAATTTTTTTTTATTGAAAACTTAATGGTTGAAAATTTAATGGTTATGTGGAATTTCTTATAGGTGAAAAATTGAATCTACGGAAATTGGACAAATACTAGGCTACATAAACAAATAGATTCTGATAAATCAAACCGCTTAATAAATGAATTTGTATATAACTTCCCTACTTACAATGTTTTAAACAAAATGGTCATTAAAGGAATCTTTATTTACTTTCGGTAAGTAAATGTATCTGTTTACTTAAAAAATGCAAATAATAAAGACTTAGCTCAATATTCTATCATCACAATTATCCGTCTAGTCTCTGGAATTAAGTCTTGCTTCCCTGACGTACGGCTGGTATATTTTAACTTCAGGAACAACGGTCACAATCCTGGCAGATCTTGAAGGTTATGATCCCCCCGAATATTAAAAGGTAAACAAACTTTTCTAAATTTCTAAGTTCTGCTTTTCTAATTTACGGTCACAATGCTGGTAATATAAGGTCTTGTAATGTTTCGCAATATTTATCTAAAGCTGGTACACGTTTTTTGTGGCTCATTAATTGATAGCGGGGTATAAGATGAAAACAGTTCAAATATAATGGTAATATAAATTATACTTGTTTTTTTTATATATTTTTTTTAAATTCGTTTTTTCCAAAAACACATCCAATTCATTCAAGTGCAAAAATTCTTCTCTCAAATTGTTTCAATAACTCATTATGGCAACCCAACAGCTTTTTCTCTTTTCAAGCTCATTGGTCGCTTTAGTTATACATAATTTTCCAAAATACTTGACATTACCAAACATTAACAATAGTATACAAAATTAACTAAATTTACATAGTTCTATAATTTTGGTGAATGTAAGAAAGTCATATACTTTCGAAATTTAACTATAGATTTGACACTCTAAATTAAGAAAACAATACAAATATAATAGACTTCCACCTTCTAAGAAATCCCAATAACAGAAATGTAACAAATTAAAACTAGTGTTTTCAATAAGTTTATTAACATTTTTATTATAATATATATATATATATATATATATATATATATATATATATATATATACTGAGTTCATGTTTCATAAATGTATATTGAAGTATGAAAAATAAATGTATTTAGTTTGATATCTTGGCGTCTTTTTTTTACCCTTTACATTGGATGCTAGGCCTAGTTAAAGAACCCGAAAAACAAATTCTAAGAGCAATACATACTAAAAGAGTCATACATTATATATGCATGTGTAACGATTCACATCTTAATATAATTGGAGCCCAAATCAAACTACACAGCAATATGTTTATAAAGTCCACTTCAAAAATACTAGACAAGTTTTCATTGGAAACAATACAGTTTTGCATATCTAAACAATGTACATTCTTAAATTTATGTTATTCTGTCATAATTGCGAATACCAACGTTGTATCCTATACATATACATATATACATGCGCCCTTCACCCTCTGAACTCGATCTCTATCAACCGTATTAAAACAAAGGCCATACGGGCATGCAATAATTAAACGACAGTACCAGCAATTCACACAACGCTTTTTTAATGTAATATTGAAGACCTAAAAGCATAATTTAAGAGAGGCGGTACTTATAATTGTTGATGTATAAAGTTGATATGTAAATGTACTATAACAAAAACAATTTTAAACATACTCGAGTAAGTAAAACCTCACCATTTGTATAAAACAAAAACATTTTCTATAAAATCAAAAATATTATTAGAAATGATTTATACAAATGGTGAGGTTTGACACACTTAGGTATGTTTCAAATTGTTTTTGTTATGTACGCTAACGGAACTGTTCGACTTATAGTGGAGACACATTAATACAGTTTTCGTCTGATACAGCTGTGATCTTGCGATGGAAACTATTTGCCAACACTCAAACTTATCATGAGGTTGGCGCTGGTTGTTTCATGATGTTGGAGATTAATCAAAGATCGGCGCTGAGTTTTCTTCAATACTGTCTTTTATAACTTAACTGGTTGCAGTAAGGCAGTTATTGCTGCTAATTTTGTATTCCAGCACCATGCACTGACGAATCTACAGCAGGATGAAACATGTATCGGCATGTATGGATAGCAATTTTCACACAAATATCTACTTGGGTTCTCCACACCCAATTTTGAATAATATTTGATATTATTAAAAATGTTCTTGTTTTAAATAGATCATCTTGATTTCACCATAAATTTCTACTCTGCGCCAACATTGGAGTATTACGATTGTTATTAGTTTTAAGTAGACCTTCATATATTTCGACGTTTTTTTCTTTCCCAAAGAATATAACACATCTTTTACCGAAATTAATAAACAAATAGTCATTACTGGAAGAAGATCTAATACTCGACAAATCGTTATTAAGTTTAGTTGTAGCGTTAGATATCTGAGAAGATGGACAAGGTTAATACATCTGACTGTCATCAGCCTACATATCTAAATAATTTACATAATTTAATATATGCGCTTAACGTACTTGTATTCACCGATAATAACAATGATGCCAAAGTTGACTATTGAGCCAAATCCTTAGGAAAGTTCACAAGATAACATCAATTTTTATAATTAAATCTTGACAAACAATGTGGAAGTTATTAGATCTGGCTGTTGGTAGTAGAAACGTGCCATGGCGAATTCGTGCAAGGCGGCACAAGAAAATCGACCTGTGACAGTATACTTGATGCATTCATGTAGTTGTTGACAAGTTTAAGGAAAAATGTAGCACTTACTTCTTTTCACCAACTAATGAGAGAGTGAAAACTATGTATATCTGATGAGCAAAGAGCTCAAATCCTTCGCATGTACAGGATAAATTCCATCGCACTTGAAACTGATGTATTTAAGAAAACGTTTTTGAATCCTTTCTAAAACGATCTGTTGGTAGTCCTAAAATGGATGCCATACAATGGCACTATAGTATAAACAAACACATTAAACATCGAAGTTTCGCTAAAGTCATAATTAGTTCATATTAAGAAGCCCAAAGATTTCGATACAGTATAACAGACAAAAATAAAAGCCGGTAAATTGAAGAGACACATGAAAAGAATTTCTAAGTTGTTACTTTAATCTATAAGGAATCTCAATTTTGCTTACACTATATGGAAAGTGAAGTGGATTAGTAATCTTGTTTTCCTATCACCATTTGTGCATCAGCTTAAAGTTATCATCCAGCTCGTAACAGTCTTCTACATTAGAAACTTTCATATAAATTTTCAGGGGTGGTCTGCTGAAATTAAAGCTCTGGAATTCAGTGAACAGAGTAAATCATTAAGAAAGACATTGAAAATGAAAGGCCCCAAACTAGAACCTTACAGTATACCGAATGCTGGATCGAAACGTTGAGATTTCGAACCTTTAAAACAAACATAACACGAGCGAGAACTTAAATATGAATAAATTGGACTCATTACCAAAGGAAAGGGCATCCGATATAGCCAATGGAATTGTACTGATCAACCTGAATCAACCTGATCAACCTGAATACAATCATCGATAAATTTGCTAATAAATTGCGTAACTTCTGTTAAGATAATGGTTGTAGATGACGTACATCAGATACTATTTGATACGAGTGAATCAAACTTAAACCGGACTTTTGTTTTCACACCAAGCTAACTGATCCGAGCTGGCAATCGAGCAGGGTTGTTGTAGCCGGGAAAGTAGGGAGGGGATTGACGCGGTTTCGCGCACCTGCCAGAATTTAGGCTCGCCAGTACAGTCATGTCTGAGCAAGAGGTTATACCAGCAGTTGCACAACGCATTATTATCAAGTTTTTGACGAACGAGGGTATCGCTAAACTAACTACACAGTTTGGCGACACAACTTTATCACGTACTCAAATGTATGACTGGGTTAAAAAATTCAAGGATGGCCGTGAAACTGTAGAAAATAAGACGCACAATAAGCGTCCCAGGACAGCTGTAACTGACGACGACTTTCGAGCAATTTGTGACCTAATTGAAGGTAATCGGCATATTACGACTGATTAAATCGCTAGTAAAGTACAAATAAGTCACGGTAGAACGTATTCCATCATCTGGGTTTCCGCAAAATCTGTGCAAGATGGGTTTCAAGGCTTTTGACAAATCATCAAAAACAGATCCGAAGAGACACTTGCCAAAGACTTCTGAATCGATTTCAACGACAAACAAACAATTTTCTGAATAGAATAGTGACATGTGATAGAACATGGGCTCATCACTGTACACATGGGACTGTGAACGCTGTCTATTGTAGAATATTGTAGAATTTAATGCAACAAATTATAGCGACAATCGCATGTAAAATGAGATTTAATAATTATTAATTCTCATACACATGAAGTTCATATATATATATATATATATATATATATATATATATATATATATATTGTTAAAAGGCTGATCGCCCCACCGTTGGGCTGACCAATTGTTAAAAGGCCTTATAGGTGTATAATAGCCCGACGTTGCTGACTATTGTTAACAAGCAAAAGGGTGTGTATTAAATGAGCATGAGACTTTACGTTGAATATAAAAGAAAAGTTATAAATTAATCGGTTTTGTAATTTCAAAAATAATTAGAATATTAGACTAGTTTAGTTACAGAAATGTCCTAAAGATGGAGTTAAGTTTGGTTATTACAGTTGACACTTGTATAATTTTCGGTACATAAATAAAAGTAAATAAATAATCTATACTTAACTTACAAATCTCGTTCCAAGTGCAAAACCTTATGGTTAATATCTTAATGTATATTTTTATGTATTGTTGCCAGCTAGCAGTAGCAAAGAGACTTTATTTATTCTTTTCTGATGGTATAAGTGCGGGATCGGTACTCCAATTAGAATATATTTGAATATGTTATACAAGTTATTAAATAAGTGATAATTCTGGACGAATAATCTACTAAATAAAACGAGAGAGTGAAAATCAAATATAACTGGTTTAATTGGTGATTTGAATAAAAAGGTAAGTTTTGAACATAATAAATACATATATTAACCTACAAAATATCACGTGATCAGATGGACTAAATGAGTTTAGGTTAAGTAATGTTTTGATTCGATAACGTGATTGAGTTAATAAATCTAACTTTAGTTTCTAAACACAAGGGAACTGTATTGTCTGTTTACTTAAAGGTATTCTAATTTAAAATTAACATATTAGGCATACATACTATAATATCTACGATTGTGTTTAATAAAATAAATAAAATTTCAAAATTTTAGGAAAGAGCAAATCAAATAATACTTAAGTTAGTTTACGATGGATACAGGATAATCGGTGATTGTCTGGATTCCAATATTCGGGATAAAAGGCTCTGGTAGTGGTAAAATTCAGGTCGCGTCACTTTTGGCTTGGGGTCGAAGAAGATGGCGTACCCAGGGATTTGTATTTTCATTTAAAACGACCAGGATGTTGTTGGGATATGGAAAGTTCGTCGAACGTTGCTGGGTAAGTAGGAGATACGTTGGATATACTTGAGGTATTGTTATAATAATTTATTCTATATTTTTTTTCTCCAATTTCAGGGCGACACTTTTAAAATACGTCGACGTGTTCGTAGAATTTTTACAACATGACGCTAACTCTCGTTTGTTTTTAATCCAGGCTTCCCATTCGTACTTCTTGTATGTATTTATTTAATCTCGTAATAATTATTTATAAATGCAATAGTTTATTAACACAAATCGTTTTGATACTTTACAAAAATTGTTTTAATTATGAAATACAAATAATTGTCTTTGGAATGTTTATTGTTTCAATAAATGCCTGTATTTAATTGGGATATTTCCCGTTATGTATTATTCAAATAAGTACAGTTTTTCCTAAAGTATATGTGGCTTAAATTATCAATCAATTAAGTTAAAAATACTTCGGTAAAATAATGATATTGATGGAAAATGACTAAGGCTAATGTGTACATGTAAATAAATAAGTATGTATGTGAATTCAATTTGAGCAATTAAAAACGTGAAGTTAACTTTATTGATATGACATGTGAAAAATGCAGTTCCAATTATATCTTAGGTTCTAAAATTAACATTTTAAATCTAAATGTTAATTTTGTATTTTTATAATTCCTGGGGTTCCTTACGTATGTAGGCATGACCTACCACAATATATATCAATAGATAAATTCTTTTCGGCTTTTCGGCTTTTATATGAAATATTTACAAATATCAAATTAGTATGTAATTACAAAGTAAGTGAGGATGTAAACATTGCTGTCTACAAATTACACAGCAAATCATACGAAATTTTTTAATTGAAAAATATTATCTACGTTAGGACTTGAACCCAAATTTTCCGGACCGTTGCAACGGTCTGACCAACCAACCAACCGTAGACTATTAATTCGTATAATTATTGTATTAAGTTTGATTAATCTGATTAACGTTTTGAAATTATTTTCATTGCTATTTTGTATTCTAATATATTGAGTTTATTATTGTATTACTGCATTAAATTCAAGGTCATTTTGGAGGTTTCATATAAATAGAATAAAAGCTAACGATAGGTTTTTTACTACTTGTACTTTACTCAAGAAATATATTGCACTGGGTCTTTGTGACCCCACGCAAAAAAAATAAGCGTGCTGGTACAGCACGCGGTGAATTAAATTACATTTTACTGATAATTTTATTCTATTCCTGATATTAATTAAACTTAGATATTATATTGTGTGAAAATCTTTTGTAAAGTTCTACTACAGAACTGTAAGTAAGCGCATGCGCCTGTGATCGCGCAAACCCTTTTCTCAGCGTTCAGACTCGAGCCTCCGTAAGTAAAACTGAGTGGCGCTACCTATCATCTTTTTAATAAGTCAATCCAAGACCCGTCTCCACTGACTAAGGCGATACATAATAAATAGAGACTCTCATATTATTGTGCGTTACGACTACCGGCTTCGTTCATATTTCGGACATCTTCAGTACGCCAACACTACGCCTACGCGCGCGTAAGGTAGCCACTAGCCTCTGCGATTCCGGAAATGTAGAACAAACTGTGGACCACATAGTAGAGGAAGAAATTTCCTTGGTGGCATCCATGAGCTAACCAAGGCATCTCCTGCGTTCTGAACTGGTTGAAAAACTTTTATATTAATGTATAAATTAGTTTTATGACTTTTTTTTGTCATAAAAGTGATTGATACACTAATATCTAATTTTGGATTTCGCGTCTCATACGAAATAAATAAATAAATAAATAAACCTTAGCATAGATGTCACTATATGTAATACAATTCCCTTCTACTGTTCCTGCAGTGACACTCCCAAATCGTTCCGTTTTATTAGCACAATTATAGTAGGTATATGCAACATTAACGCCATATTTTATTTGCCATTTTAAACAAACTGTATATAAATAATTTTTGGAATTTAAATAAATTTTAATGTTTTGCAAATACATATAACAATATACACAGTATTTCGTTTATGCCTACTAGATAATAATAAAATGAAAGTTTCGATAGATTCAAAAACGCCATATGAAATTAATTTTATCAAACGTAACATTATATAAAATACATTTAAAAAAGACATACAATAGATTATGATTACCTCAAAAGCGCAATTACCAATCAATTTCTGATACAGAAAAAGGAAACCTGAAAATGATTTTCGGAACTATTCTTCCTCAATTTTTTTACAGCAAAAACCAAAATATCTCCAGCAAATCAAATATCGCCTTCCACTCACGTATAGTACAATGATCAATCACTTAAGATTCGACGACAGACCAGGTCCAAGACGTCTGAAACTATTTTCACGCTCTTTCAGACATTGACATTTCTTTTTAAATCGTTCGGTTTCTCAGCGACACTCCTGTTTCGTCTTTTTGTTTAGTCTATTGCGAAGTAAATTGTCAAGCTAGGTACTGAATAAAGTAAAAGACGTTTATATCTTGAATTTTATAGAAAATCCGCCCAAGAATGTGATAAAAATAGAAGATAGAATATTATTTAGAATTTAAATTAAAGTCCACATCATAATTAAAGAGAATATGGATTTATGTAAAATAAAAAGAATAAATAAATAATATCCTTTACAGACTTTCTTAGTGTAAAAAGTGCTAAAGTTAAAAATAATAGAAACGCTAATACAAAGGTAGAGGTGAACTGTCAATTAGAGGATAACACTGAGAAGAGGTTAAATTTCTACAAAAACAATTTGGAACTTACTAGAGTGGGTAAAACCTCACTATTTGTCTGAGAAATCGGAGACTGTGGCTTTTAAGTGAATAAAAATATTAAAAACCCTTACCACAATAGAATTTAACAATTCTATATACGTATTTCGACAACCACGTTGTCATCTTCAGTAGAAAAGCAGTGTAACACTTGAAAGCACAAAGAACACACAACACTGACTGAGCGCTATATTGCACGGCTTCTCGTTTAACACTAAATTTTAAAATTTTAATTTTATTCTATAGAAAGGCCCTTTAGAAAATTACACAAAGGGGACACCCTAATTTAATATACATAAAGAAACCATTATAAAACTCATCTTAAAGTATATATGTTATTTAGAATCATAATATCTGTTAAAGGCTAATGTTGTAACGAAACGATATTTAAAAAATTACATAGAATTAGATTAATTTGTTAATGGTTTTCCTATCTTTTTTTGGTTTAATAACATCTAACTGCCAAGTAACTCGAATAAAGATGAACCTGGTATAGGACCCAAATCTGCATTAATTACGTTATTCCTATTTTTAAAGATAAAAATGCTCTCAAAACTATCTAATTCGCGGAGGCTAGTGACGTTTTTTTATTAATCTCAGACAATCAGATGTTACGTTGTGACCTGATTCAAGAATATGTCGGGCAACACTTGATTTTTCCGGCTATTGAATCTAATATGCGAAACATGTTCTTTATAACGAGTTAGAATCGAACGCTTGTTTGGCCGACGTATTTCTTATCAAAATCCTTAAAATTTATTTAATAGATTCCAGATTTATTGTTTACCTCAACTTTGTCTTTCGCGTGGCTTAAAAGAGATTTCAAGGAGTTATTCGACCGAAATGCTACTTGAAGATTATACTGTCTAAAGGTTTTATTTAAATTT
Organism: Melolontha melolontha; assembly: GCA_935421215.2. Lineage (NCBI taxonomy): Eukaryota > Metazoa > Arthropoda > Insecta > Coleoptera > Scarabaeidae > Melolontha > Melolontha melolontha. The sequence goes on along the minus strand of OW285243.1, from coordinate 73,784,296 downwards.
TTCGTAGTTTCGCGAAACGGTACGCTAAAAAATTTTTTGCTTGAATCAATTTGAGGTAGCAAACATGTGGAATCCTGAATTGTTTTTCTAACTTTATGTTGGCACTCTTGTGCTGAAAAGTATTGTTTGAAAGCCATACTTTTCAGTACAAGAGTGCCTCTTTCAATTTTCTTATCAATCGTTTGTTAAGCATGCCATTGACAAAGGATAGATATGAAAAGGAATTAACTTTACTTAAGAACATCGCGAGTTACAACGGTATCGATTCAGAAATAATAAACAAGCTAGTTAGAAAACATAAAGTAAGAAAAACAATTCAGGATTCCACATGTTTGCTACCTCAAATTGATTCGAGCAAAAAAATTTTTAGCTTACCGTTTCACGAAACTACGAAAAATTTAAATAAAACCTTTAGACAGTATAATCTTCAAGTAGCATTTCGATCGAATAACTCCTTGAAATCTCTTTTAAGCCACGCGAAAGACAAAGTTGAGGCAAACAATAAATCTGGAATCTATGAAATAAATTGTAAGGATTGTGATAAGAAATATGTCGGCCAAACAAAGCGTTCGATTCTAACTCGTTATAAAGAACATGTTTCGCATATTAGATTCAATAGGCCGGAAAAATCAAATGTTGCCCGACATATTCTTGAATCAGGTCACACCGTAACATCTGAATGTCTGAGATTAATAAAAAACGTCCCTAGCCCCCGCGAATTAGATAGTTTTGAGGGCATTTTTATCTTTAAAAATAGGAATAACGTAATTAATGCAGATTTGGGTCCTATACCAGGTTCATCTTAATTCGAGTTAATTGACAGTTAGATGTTATTAAACCAAAAAAGATAGAAAAACCATTAACAAATTAATCTAATTCTATGTAATTTTTTAAATTTCGTTTCGTTACAACATTAGCATTTAACAAATATTATGATTCTAAATGACATATATAATTTAAGTTGAGTTTTATAATGGTTTCTTTATGTATATTAAATTAGGGTGTAATTTTCTAAAGGGCCTTTCTATAGAATAAAGCATTAATCGGTTAATGGTCTCTTAATGCATGTACGTATTTAAGTAGGGTTTTTCCAATAAGGTAAGTTCTGTAGTATTCAGGTTTTTAAAATTTTAAAATTTAGTGTTAAACGGGAAGCCGTGCAATATAGCGCTCAGTGAGTGTTGTGTGTTTTTTGTGCTTTCAAGTGTTACACTGCTTTTTCTGAGGATGACAACGTGGTTGTCGAAATACGTATATAGAATTGTTAAATTCTATTGTGGTAAGGGGTTTTAATTTTTTTTTTTATTCTCACTATTTGCATCAAACATTTTTAATAATATCCAACCCAGAAGGGACGAATTTAATGAAAATCGTCCATTGACGTCTGTTGTCGCTAATGTCGATATCGTACGTGAAAGGATTGAATGAGATCGACATGCCACATACAGTAAGATTGACCATTCTCGGGCATTGTTATGAAAGCAACACAGAGGATTGACAGAAGCTCAAAAACAAGACAGTATCATATAATGCCAATGAATCGTAAAAAACTTAACCGAAATCGTTCAAATTTAGTCTACAGCATTGCTACTAGGGATAAAACTTGAATTTATTCGTATGAACCTGAAAATAAACACCAATCCACCATTTCCGTCTTTAAAAACAAGTCAAAATCTGCGATAACTGCGATCCTGAGGCTGAAAGCTAATGGTTTATGGTGTTCAAATAATGTGTCTGGTAGGCATAGATACTGAGGGAACTAGTATTACAAATATCATCGGACAATATGACACCTGAGATTATGTTTACTGTTAAGCTGAATATACAAGTGTCCCGTATCGTTATGTTAAAATTTTGGCAGTGTAAAGTAAGTAGCAAAAACGCAAAACTTGTATATCCATTTTTATTTATTCCAAAGTTAAAGATCTATGAATGTGATTGTAAGATCATGAAAAAAAAGCAGTGTAAAGTAAGTAACAAAAACGCAAAACTTGTATATCCATTTTTATTTATTCCAAAGTTAAAGATCTATGAATGTGATTGTAAGATCATGAAAAAAAAGCAGTGTAAAGTAAGTAACAAAAACGCAAAACTTGTATATCCATTTTTATTTATTCCAAAGTTAAAGATCTATGAATGTGATTGTAAGATCATGAAAAAAAAGCAGTGTAAAGTAAGTAACAAAAACGCAAAACTTGTATATCCATTTTTATTTATAGAAGTAACAAAAAATAATTTGAAACTACCCCCGACTTAATAGCCGGACATTGTCCTTTAATGAAGCATCTATACAGAATGGGCTTAATCAGTGAGCCCTGGTGTAGGAAATACGAGAAATAGGAGGATATTAACCTTCATGTAATATGGACTTGCGAGGAACTGAAGGGACTCAAATTTCGCCTGAGAAGAAAAGTGGCTTTTATCGAGAACAAGGACTAACAGAGTGGAATTAAGATATCTATTGGGGGTAGTACGAAGAGCATTGCCCGCAAGTGTGTGAACTTACTAGTGTCCAAACCTAACAGAAGAAAAAAAATCGAACTCGACGAATTATTCTTCAACATAAGAACGCCAGCTCATACTCAACATGTCCAAACGTTAATGTTTTACCACTATAAATGTTGGATTAATAATTCGTTCCAACATTCACTTAATTTATCACCTTGTGATTTCTATTTGTTCCCAAACATCAAAAATAAAATGCGTGGTGAGCGATTACACTGTCCAACACAGATTAGTTTTCTTATACACCAATACCTGTAGCTTATATAGCTTGTCATGCTGATTCCGAATCTGATTTAAAATTTTCTCTGTTATGTCTGGCTTTTGAGATATTTTCTTAAATAGTGTTTTTCAAAAAGAGCATTATATTTTACAAAATTAAATTTCAAAATTACTTTTGTATAAGAAGGACACTAGTAAAAATAGTGATCTCTTGACCATTGAGTGGACATTTCTGAGCATGTCCTTGCATGTTTCCTAAGCCAGAGCACTTAAACTACGCCCATGTTCTCTGGAACCAATCAAATTAAGAATTGGTAGACATCTGGCTGATAGCTGAACATCTTTTTCTTTCGCAATGTCGCGTACGTGTATAAATAATCCAAACAGTTTTTGTTATGTATGTAAAAAATTTACTACCCTCCAACACAGAAAAATTATATTTTCCATTTTTTCTTTTTGCTTAACCGTTGAACATTATGACAAGTCATGAGATCCCAAACTGTAAAACGGAAAAAAAAAGTACTATAACATTGGCAAGACGTATAATTTGGACTGAACAAACGGACCATTAGACCGATTGCTACTTTTGCTGCATGAAAACTTTCGAGTTTTCAAACAAAAATAAGAAAAATATTAGTTATGATAGTCTGAAATGCTACTCATCCAGTACCTCGTTCAGGAGCCTTCCCAGTACCAAAACCAATAGGTGTTTCGAGTGAATAATATGATGTTACAGAACCAGAAGAAGCAAGTATCAAATTATCAACCAGCGACGATCTATATTTGCCATTTGAATAATGCACCAAACCTAATAAATTAGTTAGAATTAAATGATTCGAGGCCTAAATTTGTCAAAAGCTAAAGCAGAAATACTAGCATCTAGATTCCAAGGATGGAAACTCTTAGCTCTAAGCAAACATATTTCTGCGTATCGTAATAGTCAAAAAGAACTATCACAGTATTTTTCAACTGACGAGAAGCTTTACATTAACTCATCAACACCATCCCGAAGAATGGCGCCTTTTTATCGATGGTTTGAAGTAGAGTTTTAAAGCCGTCTTTTGCATAGGAAATGTTTATTCATCCATCCCCGTTGGCCACGCAACCAACTTAAAAGAAACGTATCAAAATATGACTTTTCTTCTAGATAGAATGAATTACAAAATGATACAAATGATACATCACCGCAGATCTCAAAATTGTAGCAATTCTATTCGGTTTACAACTCGATTTGTGAGTGGGATAGTCGATGAAGAAATTTCCACTACATAGTGAAAGACTGGCTAGTCAGGACTCAGTATAATCCTGGACAAAAGAATATGCATCATAAGTCACTAGTTGAACCTGCTAAAACGCTTCTACATACCACCATTACACATAAAATTAAGTTCGATGAGAAATTTCGTGAAAGCAATGAATAAATATGGCGGTGGATTCCAAACCTTAAACGAAAATTTCTCAAAATCTCAGAGGTAAAACTTAAAAAGAGAATTTTTGTAGGATCCCAAATTAAACTTCTACAACAAGATAAAAAATTTGAAGAAACCTTGAGTGACTTTGAGCGTGTTTTTTGGAATTCTTTTAAAAATGTGAATCACAATTTTCTACTAAACAGAAAATCTGAGAACTATAGCACTTGTTAATGAACTTAGGTGTTGCCATAAATTGAGCTGTAACATGAGCCTTAAAATACTCGCATCTGGATTTCCTTCCTCCGAACCTCGACGACACGAGTGATGAACATTGCGAAAGGTTGCATCAAGACAATTCTGTTATTGTAAAACGGTATCATGTTTTTACATCGTTTCCAGAATAAATTTTATGGCACGTTGAATTGTTATAAATTTTATTCAGCGCATACGACACCTATTAACTAAATTATCAAGATATCTACCACCTATAAGTTTCAAGGTATCTCCTTCAAGGTGAACAAAACAGTATATTCAAATTTACTAACTTTGTTTTTAAGTTAAACAACAAAATTTATCGCAGCAGCAGACAGAATTAAAACTAATACTTTCCAGAAGTAATCACATGTTATAAATCAATTAATTCTCAATATTTATTCAACACTAACTTCAACGAATCGAAAGCGCCGTTCATATCCTAATTTGGAGCAATTACCAGTTTCACGACCGATCCAGACACATCCACATTTAAATTATGTATTGGCCGTTCGGCGGCGATGGAACCGTACCGGGAAGTTTCCGTTGTAGTCTGGAAACTTCCTTCAAGTAATCGGCGAATATCGAGTCCCAACAATAATTTCGTGAAAGATAAATGATCCAGCCGTTTCGATGTTCGGTTCGACAACATGCCGAATTGATTATTTGGCGGTGATACACAAGATTAAATTTTTAATATTGCTCGAGAAGAGGGACGGACGGAACAAAGTATTTAGGTATGTCCCCGGTGCATTTATTGTTTTATTAAAAATAGAATGGAAGGAAGAGGTAATAAGGTGTCGTCGGTGTCTTTCAAAATTTTAATATTGGAATAGACGATGTCGTAGTATAAACGGTGACACTTTTATCGACTAACCGTCTATGCATATAGATGTATGAAAATATCAGAAGGAAAAAATTATAAAACAAACTAAACAATACGAAACTTGAAGAAAGATTTGTTCAATAAAAACACGTTTAGAGGATTTAAAGCAATTTTTATTTAATGAATTTAAGAAAGTCCAATAAACACTAAGGCATGAGTACATGGTGCATTAATTTACAGTGTGTCACAGAGTAACCATTCCTAATTTTCAAAAATCATAGAGGGCACCTAAATAAACATTTTTGATTAATAAACTAGTATCCGGAAATTTGTCGGTACCGAGATAAAATGACAAAAATCGGATGTCATTCCAGGTCTTTCCCGACGGTATACAAAGTAAAAATTGAACCTTTGAAAAACAACAACCATTTTAGTAGTTGTCATTTTACGTCTGTCACAAATTATTCCTTATTAGAGAAGTGTGTGTAATTGTCATTTTACGTGTAATAAATTAATCTTTATTAAATTAATTAGTGAAAATGCATCATTTTACAAATATTGATTTAGCAGACATTCATCTTGCCTACGGAGCGTACGGTAATGCTAACGAAGCAAGGCGAATTATGCGGAGCAACATCTCAGCGTCAGTCTTCAGATGGACCTCCCTCACCATAAAATTAAAATATCACATATAAAAAAAACAATCATAGAAGAAATTGATATTAACAAAGCGCCTGGTTTCGACCTCATGACTGGCAAAGTTCTCCGAGAATTGTCTGAAAAAGGTAATAGACTATTAGCCTTTATTTTCAATGCCGTTCTTAGACTAAACTACTTTCCAAATATCTGGAAAGTGGCACAGATAGTCATGATCCTGAAACTAGGCAAGAAGCCAGAAGCAGCTTCATCTTACAGACCAATAAGTCTTCTACCAATATTTTCGAAGGTATTTGAAGAAATATATGTTAAAAGAATATTAGAAATCTTATAAGTAGGGAACATCATACCAGATCAGTTCTGAATTGAAAATAATCATGGAACTATACAACAGATTCATAGATTGGTAAAGAAGATTAACAGTGATTTTGAAGCAAAAAAATACTGCTCCGCGGCCTTCGTAGACATGTTCCAAGCCTTCGATAAGGTGTGGTATGATGGACTATTCTACAAACTGAAAACATACTTGCCTCATTCTCACTAACAACTTCTAAGATCCTACCTAACTTGCAGACATTTCCTTTTGAAACAAAACAACACCTACACCGATCTATATCCTATTTTATCTGGTGTCCCACAGGGAAGCGTATTAGGCCCAATCTTATTTTTACTATATACGGCTGATATACCAACTACTAACTGACAACCGTAGCAACATATGTTGACGATACAGCAATTCTTGCATCTCATGTTGATTCTGTTATAGCTTCAAGAAATCTTCAGGAAAACTTAGATAAAATGCAAAACTGGATTACGAAATGGCGTATGAGAGCCAACGAGCCCAAATATACACATGTTACTTTTACATCGCGATGTGAAACCTGCCCACCCGTCAGAATCAATGGTTGTGAACTCCCACAAGCTGATACCACCAAATACCTAGGAATGCATCTCGATAGGCGCCTCACATGACAGACACATATCTTTACCAAACGTAAGCAGCTAGGCATTAAATTATTTCAAATGTATTGGCTAATCGCTCGCAGGTCACAACTATCTCTCGACAATAAGCTGTTACTATACAAATCTGTTCTAAAACCAATATGCACTTACGGTATCCGGCTCTGGGGGACCGCCAGTAATTCGAACATCGAGATCCTAAAGAGGTTCCAAAATAAAGTGATACGTGCCATATTTAACGCCCCAAGATATATACCCAACTATGTCATCCAACGTGACCTCCCGATTGCCACCGTTCAAGAAGCTATTGCTCACCATAGTGATAAATACCGTGACAGAGTGACACATCACCCAAATATGATAGGCTATTTAGACAAGACGGGGAAGTGAGATGCCTGAAAAAGATCACACCCTCTGATCTAGGAACTAAACTTACATAATGGTATAGTATATAATCAATTGGACAAAAGTACTTAGTACAACAGTCTACTCAAGCCATTTTGTTTATTGTCAAACCAATGGATTCTTACTCTTATGTAGATTTCCAAATAAAGGGAGTTAAAAAAATAAATAAATAAACATTTTTATTAATAAACTAGTATCCGGAAATTTTTCGGTATCGAGATAAAATGATAAAAATCGGATGTCACCCCATGATTTTCCCGGCGGTATACAAAGTAAAAATTGAATCATAGCAACCTTTGAAAAACAACAACCATTTTAGTAGTTGTCATTTTACGTCTGTCAAAAATTATTCCTTATTAGAGAAGTGTGCTTAATTGTCATTTTACGTGTCACAAATTAATCTTTATTAGATAAATTAGTGTTTGATTGAAAATGCATCATTTTACAAATATTGAATTAGCAGACATGCATCTTGCCTGCGGAGCGCACGGTAATGCTAACGAAGCAAGGCGAATTTATGCAGAGCATCAGCTCAGCATCAGTGATCAGCGTATTCGAAATATTGGTGAATTCCAAGCAAAAAGAATAAATTCGGAAGCCAATCGTACTGTCTGAAATGTTGACTTTGAGGACCAAGTTCTGCAACAATTTGAAAATAACCTGAAAAAGCACTCGTGCCATTGCCCTTGCGATGCATATAAGTCACCCATCTGTATGGAGGGTATTGAAGGAATACCAGAAGCATTCCTTTCACATTCAAAAGGTACAAACGTTAATTCCTGCTGATTATCCCAACAGAGTTAAATTTGCCGAATGGTACTTGAATAAAATTAACGACGAACCAAGATTTCCTAGGAGTGATTTACGAACAGACGATGCATGTTTTTCAAGTTACAAGAGATAGCTATTTTAATACATACAATAGTTATATTTGGTGAGAAGAAAATCCTCACGCCATTCACAGGTTACATCTCAATGGAACTTTTCTGTTAATATTTGGATTGGGATTGTTGACTATTATGTAGTGGGACCATATTTACTGCCTGCACGGTTAGATGGTCATGTGTATATGATTTTTCTGGAACATACTTCACCAATATTGCTTGAAAATACCCCACTTAATATTCGAAGAAATATTGTATTCCAGCATAATGGTGCACCAACACACTTTGGATTAAATTGCCAAAATTATCTAAATGCACAATATCTAAATGGATGGATCGGAAAAGGAGGACCGATTTCTTGGCCTGCACGTTCACCAGATGTGATTCCTGTTGATTTTTGTATTTGGGGTTATATTAAATTACTGGTTTATGAGACACCTCTTAATACAGAAGAAGAGTTAGTGGCTCTAATTATTCTAATGTTTGATGATATTCGTGAACGTCAGTAGCTATTTCGAAGAATTCGGTAGGTCGATTGCACTTCGATGCAACTTGTGTATCGAAAATAGAGGTCGTAACTTTGAACACTTTTTATAAAGTTTAATGCAGTGTTATTTTTAATAAGATGTTCCTTAACTTATATCTGTCCTGTTGTAATTGGGATTGTTTTTAAAAATTTCTAGTTTATCTTGACACCGAGAAATTTCCAGACACAAGTTTATTAATAAAAAATGTTTATTTAAGTGCCCTCTATCATTCCTGAAAATTAGGAATAATTATTCTGTGAGACCCTGAATAAATTTCCTTGTGGTAAGATTCTCGCGATTGATTGCGGAACCACTCCTTTATAGTAAATACTATCTCAAATTCTAAATTGAACCGCCGTTATTTTTGTGATTAATTTACGAGACCAAGCGCATGGAAATAGCGCAAAAACAGATAGAAATGGTAAAGTGGTTACTCTAAAACTTCCCAGTGCATACGAGCAAACAGATCCTGCCTGAACTGTACAGGGCTATAGATGGTCGAGCATTACCATGCACAAGAATGTGACATTCTCTAACGTTTATTTTTGCTGATAACACGTTAACAGTTTAAGGTGTCTTCAGAACATTCAGCATTAACCCAATAACCGCCAACGTTGCGAAAACGCAACAGAATGTATATATATTTTTTAGTCATTGAAAGTTATACTGTAAATGATTTGTTTTAACGTGATGACAGTGTAAAGTACCACCAATATATATGTACTTTTACATTGAATAGATAACGCAGTTGTTTATCAGAAAAAAAAATTAAAATTTGACCTTTTTTTTTTTAGTTTTTTACACCCTAATATACTATCTCCTATATCTTCCCTTAATTTTACAAAATAATGTTTGTTTGCTCTTAGATCATTTCAAGAGGGTATTATAACTATGTGAAAACTCTAAAAAAAATATTACCTTACTTTGAAGTGGATTTTTTGTACTGAAACATTTGGTGTTGCGTTATCGCAACGTTGGCCACTTATGTGTATGTATACCTGCGGATAACTGTACCTATATTAGTTCAAGGAAGTGCGAAAATGTGTATGTTTACAAATTTATTTTCATAGTGGTTTGTCGTTATATATTTTTATACATATTGCAGTGGTTTTTTCCCTGCAGAAGAAAGAAGAAAAGAAGAAAAATTATATTGAACATTATTTGAATAACATTGATGTAAAAATGTATTTTATTTTATTATGTGTATTTTATTTCAGACTGATAACGATAAAACACCTATGTGAAGAAAAAAGATCTCTCGTGTTGTGTTTTCGATACATTAATTAATGTAGGTATTATTTAAATATTATAATATAAATATTGAAAAGAGCTCTATAAACTAATAATTTGTAATTTTGTGAAATTTTTTATAATAGAAAAATATCTAGCAAATTTGTCAGACTGTTTTTGTGGAGTTTAGTTTTTATTCACATAAATATTTTAATACGATTAGAAGGTGGGGAAACTTTTGTGCTTTGTCATCTTAAGTGTACGCATGATTGTAAGATTTTGATTTTACGCGTAAGATAGACAAATTTCTGTCTTGACGTTTGAATTTAGGGTTAATGGTATTGTTGACATCTGATAAATTTTGTTGTTATTTTTATTTCAAATCTTTGTTCGAGAGTCACAGGGGGTTCTTCTCCTTGTGCGTGTCATTTATCACAAGGACTATTTCCTCCTAGCTACTGTTAATTTTGCTTTAGCTCCCGTTGCACTCGGTAAAGGGATTTTTTTTTCTTTTTTAATTTTTTTTAATAAATGTAAATTAGGAAATTGAGAACTTTTAATTAATGCTTGTTGTTTTAATCTATTTTTACCCCGAATCCGTGAGGATTACCCCTGGAGAAGAGAGAGCTCAAGGAAGGCGACCCGACTGAAGCTAGCTGGCAGAATAAGTTGCTGTGTGAATTTAAATTTAATAAGCAATTAAAAAGCACAATTCACAGCAATATGTATGTACATCTTTATAGAGTCAAGAAAAGAGGGAAGTACAAATAAAACAACCAAACATAGTTGAAAAATATAATAGCCACATGGGGGGAGTCGACTTGCATGATAATGAAATAGCAAATTATAGAATTCGAATAAGAGGTAAGAAGTGGTGGTGGCCACTATTTATGAACCTAATAGGGTGTGCATTAGTAAATGCATGGAAATTACATAGACTTTGTAATGAGTCCAAAATGACACAACTAAACTTTCGTAGTAATGTAGTTATGTATTTATTGAAAAATGAAAAACCATGAAATGTTTTACTAGGACACTCATCCACGTCAACTTCTGATGCCCGTTACGACAATGTAGGGCACGTAATTGAAAAATCTGCTACAGAACAAAGAAGAAGATTCCGAATTTGCCATAGTACTACAGTTTTTATGTGTATCAAGTGTAACGTACATCTACATACCAAATGTTTTAATCGGTACCACCGAAAGTAAAAAAGACTATGTATCTCGCCAACGTTGCGTTTTCGCAACAGCATTTTTTTATATGTTACTGTGTAAATATATCAATAAAATTTTGTAAGTGGCCTTATTTTACCCTCATTAGTTAGTTTAACAAAAAAAAAATGCATTTTTTGAATTATTTTTATATGCGGCGGTTAATGGGTTAATGTTGCAGATGCTATAAAATCTAAGACCAATTAAGAGTAATCCAAAAATACCATCAGATTACTTTTCTTACTAAAAGTCTTTCTTGGAAACTGTGGTTAAGTAAAAACTCGAAAAAAGGTATAAAACCCCTTACCACAATTAATAATCGTATTCTAAATACGATTTCGACAACTAAGTTGTCATCATCAGTAGGTAAAACCACTAAACCAAAGTGTCGCACATGGGGCACAGTAAAGCTAACACATATAATAACGCAACAACTTTACACGGCGTCCACGTATGCACTGTGTAGCACTTAACAATGTACAACATTTACTATTTTCATGAATAGGCGCTTATAGTCATATTATAGATATCGTCTAGCCAAGGTTAAGGAATTTCATTGATTTTTCTATAGGTCAATTAATTTGAATGACAGCTGGGTTTTGGTAAATATAGAATAAACAAAAATATCGACGGACTTTAACTATATTTTGGCCTTACGAATTTGTAATTTTTTGATGAATTACAAATAAATTTCTTTTTTTATTTTCATTTAAACATTTATAAGTATTTTTCAGATTCGCAAAACTTTGGCGCTATTCATCTGTAACCCTGTATACTTGACAAAAATACACTGTGAACAAAGCAAGTCATATTTTTATTAATATAATTTTGGATATTCAAACACGTGTTTTATTTCAAATGTTTTTGCGCACGTTATTAAATGGAATTCCAACAAATAACCACCAACTCCATCACAAACATAGTATTATTCACGCTCTTTTGAATTCGATGTTATAAGGATAATTTGAAAAAGATAATAGACGTCTAACGTTCCCTCGTCCCATCGCCGACCTAGTTCCATTTAGTTTAGTGAAAAACTATATTCTGAAAATGTATTCTATCTAAATACTAATGCGTATTGGAGTATTGGAGTTTTTTGTCGTTTAACGTGTAAAAAATAGTTTGCTTACACGCAAGACTAAATATAAAAAAAGATTCAATCAATGAACATTACAAATCATAAAAATTGTTACAAATAAAAGACTAGATTTATGGTTTACCATCTATTAACTGTTAATACAAATGTGCCTGCTAACCTTCAATACATTTCTTTTCATGGCATCGCATGTTGTAAAATTTTTACGGATCGTTATGTTTTATTGGATCATAATCAGTCTCTTTCTTGTTTCATTAGAATTCTTTTCATTCTTTCCTCCACGCATTTTTTCTATGTCCTTTTTTTAAATAGACGAAAAATAATAGTAGCTTATGAGGAATATATTGATCATAAAGATATTATCCTAATAGCCATGAACCAAATTCAAATTTATACGCAGAAAATTTACGAGAAACATGGGCGTTTCGTATATGCAAAAACTGTAATTTTGTGGATATTCAGTGTTCTATCCAGTCATTTAAATATGCTGTTTACAAGTTCCCACTGTTACGCTCCGCATATAAACATATTTTAATTTATTTTTAAATAATATATTTCTTCTGAAAATATCTCGATTTAAAATATTTAACTTAAGACATTTTTTCTGTATATATTCGTGTTCAAAGAGAAAGCCTTTCTTTTGTTATATCCTTAACCGAAACCCTTGGTTTTCTACTTGACCCGGCAAAAACCGTAATGTGGAATTTCTATGTACATTTCATTACATTGTTTTAATTTAATTACATACATCTTCTTTTATATGTTGTGTTTCATATCATTAGAAAGCCTATCTCACAAGGGATATTTTAATAATATTTATGCCATCGATAGAACACCTCTTCAGGTCGCGCTTCTTATTAATTATTATTCCAGATATCGACCCTCTCTTCGACTTAGGTCATAAAACAGACCGTTTTCTAAAACCAGTGTTCTATCTACACAAACTATCAGACATCTTCTCGTTAGAATCTTCGGAAGTGCAACATCTTGCCCGCCGTACTGGTCAAGTGCCTGGCATGGTCCACGTGCCCCTGCATCTCGGCAAATAGACACATCGCTCTACATATACTTGTACAAGTATATCGCCACTCAAAGGTAACTCTGTATTGTTCGATACAGAGATTATTTTATATTAATCCTAATTAATTAACATTTAATTTACTACTCAAGTTAACGTTCGTTTTCAGTGTATTTTGTGTTAATTTTCCATTGCGTATTTACCGCTCCTCGTGTATGTATTACTTTGATTAATTACTTTTAAATATATCAAGTTCGACTTCTTTCTTATGTACAAATAAATACAAACTTTAAGGACAACGCGCCTGTGTTTTATTTAGTAAGTAAGTTGTAATATATTTATTTAATTAACCATTATCACACACGTCCTGGAACTTTAATGATACTTCACCAGCACCATTAATTATTTTATTTATCTTAGAATAATTGCATGATTATTAGCACGGCACATCTACATCCCATAACCAGCAAAACCCCCGTTTGTAATACCACATAAAATAATTTAAATATTCACATACATGATGCTAACCCGGAAACGCATGTTTTTTAAATAGCGAGTACTCAGGCAATTATGTACGAAATTTGCATTTATGATTAGCAATATATTGCCTAAGGTGAACTTCACAAGAACACACAAGAAACGAATGTTTGAAAACTACATCTGTAAGATGGCCTCCTTCTGCTTGAATACGACGTAGGAGACGTTCCTTGAAATTCCGTACTTAATTTTCTAACATTTCTCTAGGGATGCTGTAGATTTCTTATCGAATAGATTCTTTAAGTGCATGGCTTATTAATGTAAACTCGGGATTTTTAATGTCCCATAGAAAAAAAACTGGAATGGTAAGGATCGGCGAACAGGAGGGCCAGGTGACATCACCAAAACGAGAGATTACTCTTCCAGGAAATGTTCGTCTAAGAATGTTTATAGAAATGTGAGCAGTATGGGCTGTTGGCCTATCTTGCTGAAACCATACATTACGTATCACAAGGGGGCGACGCAGTTCAGGCAATAAATAATCGTCCAACATTTCCACGTACCGTTGTACATTCACGTAACTGCATTACCATCGTCGTCTTCCAAAAAATAAGGACCAATGATCCCTACTTCACTAACCGCACACCATACAATCACACGTAAGCTGTGTAGAGGTCTCTCACTCACGATTTGTGGATTTGCTGGACACCAAAATTGAAAGTTCTGTTTGGTTACAGCACCGTTCGAATGAAAATGAGCCTCCTCACTCATAATAACGGCTTCGTTGTTTTCATAAAAAATTTCCATTATTCTGTATCTAAAGTCTGCACGCTTGTCTCTTATCTGCACGCCTCAATTGATGACAAACTACAAGCTTGTATGTTTGAAATTTAAGATACGTAATGAAAATTTTTCTTACTCTAGACAGACGAAGTCTGAGAGCTACTGCCCGATTCTTTATAGAACGGCCAGGACTATGCACCGTTACAATCCGTACTCGTTCGACATTCTCCGGGGTAGTAACCGTCCTTGCCGGTTGTGAGGGTTTCTTTTTCAACAATGAACCTATTGTGTTCACATTGTATATCCAACCCAATATTGTGTTGCGATCTCGGATCGCGCCATGCCGCGCAACGTTAAAATGTAAACGAAAATCTTGTTGGGTCTGAGTGACTGATTCACCGTTTGCGTAAAAGCGTCGCAAGACAAATGTACGATGTTCAAGGTTCCACATCACGACTATAACTGTAAATGCAAAAACCTGCGTTTCCCGGTAATCACCCTGTACAACTAGACCCCTGAAACTACTCGATTATACGAGACGTATTGCCTGAAACACCACGATATCAAAGATCGAGTGGTGTTTTTTTAGACAATACGTCGAGTTTCGAGAATTTTCAAGTGTCGAGTTGTATACAGGTGAAAATAAAAACAAAAAAAAGTAGTAGGCTGGCGAGCATTTTAGAGCTGAGCTACCGATGCCTCTGGATGAATATATTTTCCTGGGTCACTATAAGAAATTTCAGACAATTGAGATGCACGAAAGTTGACAATTTCATTCATCTGTCAAGAACCCATACCGTATTAAAACGCACGGTTGTAATGCAAATATGTTATTTTGTTTACCTGAAACAACCACTTAGAAGCAAGAGAATTTGTTTGAAATAAATTTAATTATTGCTTATATTGGACGTATAATTATTATAAATATTATTTGACATTGGTGCCACTGTAGATGAAGAGCAGAGAGTTGAGGATGTTGCAGCTGTTATCGCATTTCTTAAATTTGAGATGTTCCTATAACGATTCTCGTTAAATTGCAGATATGGTTGTATAGAATGCGCTGCAGTATGGCCCGTAATTTTAATTATTTCTTGAACACTAGTTCACGCTTTTGATAGTTCGCTAATTGCGGTTGATCTGTTCGAGTGATTAGTTATTTTTACCCGCTTTGTGTATATCTCAATAGCTTCTGCAGACAATTTTGTCCATTTATTAAGTTCGTTAATACCAAGTGGACAATTTTTGTACCAGTAAATAGTCAGTAAATGTTTTACAGTTAGAAATATGCGTCTAGTTTTTATATTTTGGGTCCGCTTACACATAACTTATTGCATAATTAAAATAAAAATAAAACACGCAAATCATGTCTGTAGATTTACACCATATTTAAAAAATATATATGACAGCTATTTCGCTACACAGTAGCTTCTTCAAGTATAACAATAAATTAATGTTACATACTATATATTCAACACAACCATATTGGGTTACTTCAAACACTATTATCTTAATTGCTATATATCAACCTAAACTGTATCTAAATTCGTGGAAAGTACAAAATTAATAATGTGACAGAATAATTTGGCAGAACCCCATTTCACAGAACTAACAAATTTAACAACAAGAAATTTTACAACGGGGGAAAGTACAAAATTTAATAAAGTAACAGAACGATTTGGCAAAACCGTATTTCACATAATAAACAAATTTAACAACGGGGAAAAATTCAAGTCTAATTTATCATTTAATAGTATATCAAAATTTTGGAAACTTCTTAATTTTTAATGACTAAGCAGTTTAGTTTTTTGCTTTTATTTTCGACATGGAGAATATCAAATTTCATAATCTAACAGGACAATGATTTAGGTTTTGTGAATTTGAAGTCAACCATTTACTATCAGTAGTTCGTTGATTTCCTCCTTGGGCGGTTGTTACGTGTTCGTAACGCTCAACGCATCGTAACGGTTATTTTGTATTAAATTAGCATTCTCTTTATTATATTTTGCTCCGTTTCCAGCGAACCTACCTGTATATGTATCGATCGTCGTTTCTTTGTATAATATATTTGGTTTCTTTCAAGTATTTTTTCTTTTTTTCTCGTACTCGGGTTCTTGTTTTTTGGAAGTACGGTACTCTCTCTCCGTACGCGGACGTATGTTATTGCCGATCTTATGCAGATGTCACTGGTGTCTATGAATGTGGCTTAAGTGAAATTTTATTAAGAATTACGGCCCCATACTGGATTTACTTCATAGACAATACCATTAATCGCTGGGCGATATCTATTTAAGAGGATTTAAGTGATTTTTGAGAGAACACGTTGACAACCAACTAATACTATCTTGCAATTCCATCGAAAGTCTCGTTTCGGTACGTATTTGACTTTCTCTTCATGTTCTTTAGTTTATTTTGTTGTTTAATTTCTTAATTTAGGTGGTTCTATCTATGGGCGAACAATACCACCCCGTACTGTCCCGTGTGTGACACTTCATCTAGGGAAACGCACCAAAAGTCGTCGGACCCATACAGATAAGCGTATCTAGTCATTATCGATATTTTTATTTGTTCCTTTGTCGCACATTTATTCCTTATTAGCTTTTGGTCAGCCTTAACATTCGCACAGGTGTTTCCTTAAGAAATAACCTGTTTCGTTTGTCTAGTTTTTCTTTCCTTTTTTTTTTGTTTTTGGATCGCAACACGAAACGTTTAATGTAATTTAATGTTAGTATATATTTTTTTCTTTACGTATTTTTATTTGAACTAGTTTTATCCGTTGCAAATGTTAAAAACTTACTCATTTAAACTGTAGTAATTAATAAAGACGGCAGACTATGTGCCCGGTGCATGGTGACAAGAATCATTTCACCATCTGTACTAAATATTATTTTTCATTCCTCTCGCTTTGTTTACATATCGGAGCAGAAAAACATATATTTAGTAGTTATAGTTATAGTTTATATTTAGTTTCCTAAATATTTCAATACATGCATTTATCAAAGAGATAACAGAATTTGAACATATATTTTACAGTTCTAAATCAAAATTTAAAAAAAACATTATTTTGTATCTCTAACAATGAACGAAACATTTATTCTAAAGAAAAAGTGGTATTATTGGCAATAACAGATGCACCTTCAAAACATATTAATATTATAGTATCCAAAACAATATTTAGTACACATGGTGAAATGATTCTTGTCTGTCTGGCACATAGTCTGCCGTCTTTAGTAATTAAGGTAGATTTAGTCAGCGGATTATAGTATTCAATTTAAGTTTGTGAACCGACAAAAAAAAGGGACACGTATTTTTTTTTTCAGGGTGAATAAGCATTTAAAGCACACTGTTCCAGTTTTCTTTTTTTAATTGTTACTGATAAGGCTATCTGCCTTACCTTCTAAGTGTTAAAATTATAATTGTATCTTATAAAAAATTCTCTCTTCATACTATATAATCTCTTATTTAACTATCATACTGAACACATATCAATAAATAGGGTATCTTTGTAGCCACGAAGTTTGTTTTTCAATCCTCAGGAGTGGAACTGGTTTCGGTAGGCGAGATTGGCCCTCTGCCCATGCGCGACTTGCCTTTTTTTTCCTTTTTCTTTTCTGAAAATTGAAGTTGTCAATATCATTTTTCCGAATTTGCGACGTCCAGCGGCATAAAATTCGGTGGCGCCCTTGACCACCAATATAGCATTTCGTTGTTCTTACCTCTGGGTCTCCCCACCCCTGGGCTGAGGCAGCCTCAAAAGCCGGGTGGGCCGTTGGACGCTGGCAGAAACAGGAGGGTGGGCAGTTTCAGTCGCCCGAGACCGGATCGGCTCCATTTGTTTTCTTTTTTTTTGTATCTGATATATTTTCCAATAGTTTAATAAACTCGACGTTCAGCGTCGTAGCACGGTTTTGGAAAAAAACAGTATTATATTCAATACGTCCTGTTTCTTACAGTAATTATCTATTTCATCCTTAAGTCCGGAGGGTGTGTTCTCATCTAATGTATGTAGTATTTTTTAATATTTTTAATATTTAATGCCACAGCTCTACCCTTTCTTTTTAATGGAATAGCCTGAAGTTCTCTACGTTTAGCGTTTTTAGCGTTTACCGCAGTGCGAAAATCAATGTCTTTAAATGGATTGATGGTCCGATTAAACTCTTTTTAATATTTTTGCTGCACCAGTTAGGCAGTAAGGTTCCGAATAGTTTTCACAGCATCCTCCTTGTATTCACTGCCATCGGCCTTTCACGTGCTGGTAGCCAAATCTTTAAGAATTTGGCAAAGTTCTTCATTATACGTGTTTAGAATTAATTGGTAATTACGCTCATCGCTAAATTTTTGAAATTGTCGCAAAACGTGTGCTTCCGATTTTACCGTATTAGTTGGTTTACTATTTTCGATTATTTTGTCAATTAACTTCCCGGAAATATTGCCGAAACGAGCCGTCATAATACCTTACAAATCCGACAATTCAATACTGACAAATTATTGAAGTCTAAATCATAGTAGTCTAATCGTAGTTTTGGCAGCGAATATACAAGAGTTCGTATATTCGATTATACAAAGGTTCGTATATTCGATTTGCGTCATAATACGTCAACAATCGCTGTAATACATGACAACCACGGAAAATGCTGCATTTTCATTGGTTCATAATTTTAGAATGATATAGTCACTGATTAGTGTATCTGTTCGAAAGAGATTTCTATTTTCGTTGTTTATTTTTTTTTTACCGTTATATTGTAACGAGAGTTCAATTAGTCTTTACGTCCGGGGTAGCTATGTATTGTAAGACGCATGTCGTTACTAATTTATAAATGTCATGAATTACTATTTACTTGACAGAAGTTTGACTCAAGTCAAAACATACATTACCTATTTTCTGTGTGTCACTTAATAGGTTACACTTAATAGGTTATATTAATAATTTAAGCACAGACATGCGTTTACAAATCCATGACTGCCCAGGACGTAAAGACTAATTGAACGCATGTTGGTTATTATTGATTATTGCATAATTAATAATGCTGATGTCTCCATCTAGGTTTTATAACGATAAATACTATCTGAGAATTCTGCACCACATTGTTACATAATCGTTTAAACGTGACGAAATTTAAAAAATTAATATTTTTTATCAAGCCCAATTTAACATATTGACTCCCTCTTAGTATAAATTAACTTTTCAGAAAAGAAATATTGCCGCTTAACTAAAGAGATAGGAGTTATAACGTTCAACTTCGAAAAAATGCCTTAGATTCTTAGACGAGCATATTTCGTGCGTAAATGTGCCGCCCTAAGCCTTTGTAAATTATTTAATATTTGCAGATGGTAAAAATTCTTTTTACCAATAGAAATTGTGTTTCCTGCCCTGTTGTTAACGATAATAAAAACAACCCTCATTAGTGGCTTGTATTCAGTAATTACTGTCATTATGAGACGATTCATTTTCTTGAAAATTTTCAAATAGTGGCTTTATTTTTTTTAAAAACACGCTACGACGTTACAAAATCCATGTCAGGTATTTACTTAAACATCGTTGTGTATAAATAAGTCAAAAAAAATACCCAAATATAGGGTAGGGGTGAAATAAACTTCAGGGCTGCTTAGCCAGTTTATATACGACTTATTGCTACTTGAGAGTACAATTGCTACAAAGAGATAATTTCGTTTTGTTTTTTGTTTGTGATTTAGTGTCTAGGCTTTAAATATTAGTTTAGTGTATGTAATATAGTGAGAAGTTTGTGCAAAATACGAGGGATGTCCAGTTACTGGGCTACATTTACGAATTACAGACAGATTGCTTTATTTATAGAAATACATGTTACAAATGTTAGGACTTTTCAACATAATCTCCGCCAATCTTCGGGGATATGGTGGTAGAGTAAATTTAAGACACCAAAATGCGCTAACAATATGGCCAACGATGTAAAGACCGTCGCCAAAATTTGTAATCTAAAAACGCATGTTTTGTGTCAACAATGAGAGCATAACCTCTATATTATGCGAAATATTTTTTCTCTTAGCACATATATGCTAAATTATAAGTAAGAGAAATTGAGAATTTGTTAAGGCATTTGGAAATACATGCTTAAATTTATGAACAAGTTGAAAAGTATCATCAATTCTATTAGAAAATAAACTTGAAAATTTGAATTTGGAAATATTTACTTGGCAGGTTTGCTTGACCTAGAAATTGTGATTCTAATACAATACGATGTGAACAATAAACATAAAACTAAAAACCACTATGGAATAAAACAAAATATATGTAATTTATTTGTATTTATTGACAGGCAGAAGTAAATAAGTGATAAAAATTTAAGAAACAATTGAACTAGAATAATGTCATATATTTTTATAAATCTGAATTCTTCATCTGATGAAAGTTGCCAAATTTCATCATCGCTTTCTTCTTGTATGTTTATTATAAATTCAAAGTGATTATCTATAATACAAACTGTCTTCAGGTAGAAGTTAATACAAAGCTAAATAATTCACTCTGTTCGGGGAATTAGCCGATTCCAAAAATTCTTTACGATGTCAATGAATTTTCTCGTTGTGTGGCATATAATCCCATTAACTTTTACAACTTTCGGATATCGAGTGGACGGCTTTTGTCGCCAACCTTCTAAGAACCCTGAAATGGCGTTAGAATCTGTTCTCTGTATCACAATTGATTCACAGTAAAAGCATTTCTGTGTTTGTCTTTAAAAATAAGGATCTAGTATGTTGTTAGTAGACATTGCATACTAATTTGTTTCGCACTCACTGTAAAATTGTTTCGGTCTATACTTACACCTGTCAGTTTAAATTAGAAAAAAAAGTTGCTTGTTGGTACGTTGGTACGATATGGCGTTCGACAGAAAGCTGTACTTTCGAAATAAACATCGGATTAGCGAAAAGCATAGCAAACTCTCACAAGCTTATCGGCATTATTTAAACATTGTCTTATCTACAGCCCATCTCAGATCTCTATTTCCTTTGAACATTTTTCTAGAAGACATTTGACTAAAATTCATTTTTAAAGACCTTCGTTGGAGACCTCTATTTGGAGTTTGTAAGACCTGTTTGAAGTAGAGATGGTTGCTCTGAACCGAACCTGTTCCTTTGAACCTAGTTCGCGTGCCGGAGCAGGTGCACCTAGTTCGCATTTTCCAAAAGAGTAGATCCGATTGAAACGATTCCGAGTCGTACAATTCTGATTCCGATTATTCAAGTCGGAGCGTCCGAGAGTTGATCTCGCAGTTGCACCTACATATTCGCATCGTATTATGTAAGAGTAAGAGTAGGTCCGCCTGGAACGAGTCCGATTAAGCGAAGCGAAATGTGAGAAATAAACGACGCACCTACTCCTATATGTATAAAAAACTACAAGTGGCAATTGTAGTTGCTGCGATTCCTAATAATTGTATATAGCAATTGTGCAACCAAATATATTTATTTTTTAATAATTATAATTAGTATGATTTCTAGTCATAAGAAAAACAAAATTTTTAGCTACACAAAAAATATATAATAAAAAGTAAAAATAATAAGAACTAATACATAAAAAATAGTTTTAATTTTTGTATTTAAATCTAAATGAAGTCATCGTTCATATTCAGGAAAACTAGTTTTTCTACTTTACTCGCACTTAACCGTGTTTTTCTTTCATTTAAAATATACCCCGCTTTAGAAAAAAGTCTCTCGCATGGAACTGAAGTAGCCATTGCAAAACAAATTTCCTTTACAACGATACTTAGATTCGGGAATAAATATTCACTGTCCTTCCACCACTGAAATGGATCCTGATTTCGATCAGCCATTTCACATTCTAAATATCGTTGCACTTCCATTATTGCGCGAGAATTTGCAGACCCTGGCACTTCAACATTAGATAACATTTTATCTATTGAGGTCCATATATTAAAGGAATATTCTGCCTTTGAGGTTGATGGCATGGGTTGAGGAGCAGTGGATGTTTTTGATTTTTCCAATATTAACACTGAAATTTTATTTATCAATTGTTTCTTAACTCTCTCTACTGTCGATTGCTCCTTATAGGCATATATTTTATATCTCGGATCCAAAAAAGTGCAAGCTGATAATATTGCATTAAATTCGATATTCTTAAATCTGAATTCTAGTCCCTCCTTTAAAATACGTATAACTTGTAGTGACTGCTTACTTCTTAATATGGTTTCCTTGTTTTTGAATAAGTCGTCCATAATATTGAACAAACTAGCAGTAAATACAATAACCTGAGAAGCAGTCATGTAACGCTCGCCACTCACAGCTTTTGTGACATTTTCAAATGGAAATAAAATTTTAATTAAATCTTTTATAAGGTCCCATTCATCTAAACATATTTGTGGTAAGGATGTATTTAAAAGTGCAATTGTCATCCGTATTGAATCTTCCAATTCAACAAATCGTTGTAACATATAAAATGTGGAAATCCAACGAGTCTCTACGTTTTGTATAACTTTTTTCGGTGTTTCGATACCAGCACTTTTTTGTTGAGAAATTAATTTCGAGGTTGCAACAGAGCTTCTTTTAAAATGGCTAACGATTTGTTTAACTTTTGTTATAATATTTGCTATTGTATCTTCTCTTAAAGAATTTTGAACAATTATGTTGAGAGAATGGGCATAACAACTAAAGTGGCTCCATTGTAACTCTTGTGTTATTGCTCTTAACATATTAGCTGCATTATCGCTTATAGCTAATAATTTTTTTTTTAAATCCCACTCTAATATACATTTTTTCAAATTTTCTGACAAATTCTTGCTTGGTTGACTTTCATTAAAAGGAGCACATTGTAAAAGCATGGACTTCATCTCAAGTCCGATCAGTCAGGGTAATCTTTATGTTTACTTAGGCACACAACTTGGATATACAAATAGCAGTTAAATTATTACATTTTAAATGAGGTGTCAGATTGCAATTTATAGATTTTTTTTTTTAAATTAAAGTGCATACGATATACATACATACATAGGTTTAAAATAATTTTTGTATGCTTTTCAATGCAACACATAACCAATATGAAGTATTGGTTATGTGGACGGGGCGAGGTACTTCGGCTATCTGACAACTGGCAGCGCTGAATTTACTTCTACGCCCGGTCTGGATAATTTTTGTGATGTGGAGATGTGGTTCTTTTTTGTGAATGTGTCTGGAAATATTCTTTCTCCAGCAGGGGCGTACCGATGAGCCAGTAGAAAGGCGAAATACGTATCTACGTCTCTGGGTAGAGATATGTTCGGACACGTTCACAAAATATTAATAGTGAACCTGTATTTGTGTTCTTCACACCAGATTTTTAATAATATTTTATATTATTAAAAATACCTTTATATTATACAAAACTGGTGGGGTTTACCTACTCATGTATGTTTCAATTATTCTGATACAAATAATGATAGTTTTATGGGTATCACAGCTCATTATTTAAGTAAAAATTTTAAAATATGACTCACAATCGGTCGGTGTCGGAACTGATTTGTGAACCTAGTTTGCCGCACCTAGTTCGGAACTGGAATCCGAGTAGGTGCACCTACTCCGCTCAAGGAGTAGGTTATATCATCTCTAGTTTGAAGAGTCTTTCTTGATCCGCATTAGTTGCCCCTCACTTTAGACTAACCATCGACTACCTTGATGTTGCCTTAAAACCCTTCCTAACGTGCATTTTACATTTTTATGGTCGTCTAATCAAACTGACACCCCACAAAGGGGTTGAAATTTATTCATAGAAAAATATTGAGTTGGTGAGTCTATTTAGCATAAATAAATTCAAATTATCTGGAAAATTGCACTTCATTATATTGATTATTCACGGATATATTAATTTCGATCACGTTCGAGCGATTCTGTACCACTTTGCGCAGTCGTTACCCACAGTAACATGACTTTAAAATATCCCCTCCCCCAACTCAACGACGACCTTACCAACCTATAAAGTCATTTTAGAACTTTTCTGCAGTTATCCCCTTAAAAGCACGCATAGCAACCGTTTGGATATCGTCAACTTCTTCGACACGGGTTCTCTCGATTTAGTTCTCAAGGAAGTTCTCTGAGGAAGAGGAAGAAGTTGCAATATAGAAATACAGGAACCCCTTTTGTACTCAAAATTAATGAATGCAGCAATAATCCGTTTCCAGTCAATCAGTTGTTGATGTTACTGGACTGGAAACAGCCATGCGATGCAGCAACATTAACAGTAGTAGTAATCCTGAGGATATCCCTTAAAAGAGAAAACGAAACATCGAGAGACACGCGATGCAAAGAACGTTGTTTCAGCCTGCTATTATTAATATTTCAAAATGGCGACAAAGACATGTTAGGGCTACATTCTGTATATATCAGAATTCATAAATTTGATTTTAATTTTAATATTTCATAGTAATTTTAAAGATATTATGCCTATTAATGCCTATTTGCATGAATGTAATTAATTTATTATTAGGTATTTTATTAAACATGTTTATAGAGTAGTTTAGTAACCTGCCATAAATTTCATACATGACGCAATGGTATTTGCGTTTTTATAGAATAATAAAAGATTTTAGTTTATTTTTTCGATATATTTGAATTGTATTCAAACTATCACAGCTGCAAAACCCTTTTATCATTCATTTACAGCTATAAGTAACCGTAGTCATAAAACGCAAATACCATTGTAACACAGATTACGTTTCATAACCTTATTATTTAAAATTCCAAAATTTCATGTACTTTAATAGTTAGTTCATTGTTATTTGTTAATTGTCTTGAGAGACCTTATAAAGATTAGTATACAGCAGTTAGACGATCTAGCTAAGCATGTGCCAAGACAGGTAATGCGTTTCAACGAATTATTTTTTCAATGGGAATGAAATGTTAGCCTTCGTTCTTAGCAATAACAAAATCTAAAATCAGTTTTATCTAATAGTTCTATCTAGAGTTTTATCTGAATCCGTTCTATCTAAACACTTCTACCTAAACAATTCAATCACGCAGCTCAGTACGAGTATAACAAGTTATATCTAAAGCATCATATAAAGAGAACTTCTCTTTATTGCAAGTATATTAAAATAATTTTATTTTTCACTTAAATATTATTTGTTCATTTCACCTTGGATACTGTTACCATAAACACGGTCATATCGCCCGTGGGCATAATAACCGGGCAATATGGCACATAACGCCCGATAACTTATTCACAGTTTTTAATGTTGTGTGAGTATAAATAAGGCCCGAGAAGAAAGGATATACATTTTAACAGAACTAATAATTTTAGTTTTTAACAAAGTGTAAAGAAAGAATGCTAAACTTTAGCATTCTTTAATAAAATTAAGAGTATCTAAACATTGACAACTTTAAAACTTCAAAGTGTCAACAACTGCCATTTAAAATTCGTAAAACATAATAGCTGCTTATTTTCAACAATTTCTAAAGAAACAATCAAATTTTTAACATTATTTAGCAAAATTTAAAATACAGTTTTCGAAATGTCCTGAAAAATTATGTGATCCGAAGCTTTCCAAGTTTGTGAAAGTTCTTGGTGGGAAAACATCTCCACTAGTTACTTTGACACGCCAACAAGGATTTAACTGATACTGTAACAGAATTTAATATCATACTGGGTGCTCTATTCTTAGAATTCTTAGAAGAAATGCTTTCCTCTATGTATCCTTTTGCTACAGATGAACCTTTCCAATTCACATGCATTTTTAGGGTCTCGAACGATGCACCGGCCTCAACATATTAAATGCGTAACGACTGTTACCGACATAACAGTTGACGGAAACTTTTCAAATGTAATTTCAATTTTCCTCTTTTTCGTGAAAAATAAAATCTTGTATGAACTACTGGCGTTATGGCAATTATATTGCCTTTGGTCGATATTCATCCCTCGGGCCAGAGGTCCTCGGGCTGAATTAAAGTCGACCCCAGAGCAATATAATACCCCTAACACCCTTGGTGCATAAAGAACTATATAACCATCATCTAATTGCGGCTATACCAAAATAAATGTATACATGGTGTAAATAAATAAGATTATTTTATTGCATTTATCGTTTACTGCCACCAATGAGTAACAAAATTAAATGTATACTATATCTTACACCCGTTGCCGGTGATGTAACGCACGGGATTAAGCAAGAACCACTTGATCCATAGATGGCAGATAATAACTCCAACATCTGGTCGTTCCTAGCCGAACACCTACAACATCTTCTAGGACATCCCTTAGTGACCACATACAAGAATAATGAGCACATTTGATCGTAAACGGGATTTAGCCCCAACATATGGTCCTTCGAGCCGGATACAAGAAGAATCAACACATTGGTCCTTCGCAAATGGGATTCATTCTTAAAGACGATATTTGGAGAGAAAATGTTGAGTTTCATATGTACAATTGGCGGTTAAATTTAGAAGATATCTCCGGACAAACGAAAAACTTTTCGTTTTTCATTTGTCCGGACAACCTGGACGGTTGGCATCGCGACGTGTATCTGCATTCTTAGGTAAATGTGATTTTGTCAGTTCTAGAAGTTAATACAACAAATTATAGCGACAATTGCATGTAATATGAAAATTTAATAGTTCTTAATTCTCATGCGCATTAAGTTCTTCTCAGCTCATATATATGCACGCAGCATAGAGGGGAAAGTCATCTATTCCGGATAACGTGTACTGATGTAACAACAATGAAATACCGGTATCTGCACGTTCCGAGTGGATATGACTTTCACACATTTTTCATATATAAACATATATATATATATATATATATATATATATACAGGGTTAGTTAAAAGTATGGAGACGGCGATTTATTGTCGTTAATATTCATTTTAGGGAATTATGTTCATCATAAAAGTTTGTTAGGATATTTTGATCTACATTTGCGAATATTTGAATTTTTTTTTCTTCAATTGTTTTTTAGTTACGCCTGTCCACTCAGTTTTTTTAAATGGGAACTAGTAAATTTTACTCTACTATTCGATAGAGAATTTTTTTCTCTTTACAATAATATTGTTGTGTTTTTTAAATTCATTTTAATAACTTTTTTATAAGAAAAGGCCGGTTCATGTGTTTAACAGATGTTCGGTACATCGCAGATAGACAGAAGCGTAGCGATAAACAAACTTGAGCGACATAATTTTATCAGTGGTTATTGTGTACGTCAAATCTTTGACAGAATTATATTAACAATGGCGAGTTTAAGTGGAACATGAACGAATTCAAATACTTATGATGTTGGGTTATGGAGATAGACGCAGAAGTTTACAAGACGTTTGTAATTTATTTCATGATACGCATCCAAATAGAAATCCAATTTCTAAATCCGTTGTTGGTAAAACTTTAAGACGCTTTGAACAAACGGGTAGCATTAAAGATTTGCCAAGGAGTGGTAGACCTAGAACAGCAAAAAGCGATGATATCAAACTGGATATTTTATTGGCTGTATCTGAATATCTCCATTTATCAACCAATCAATTAGCGGCCAATTTCAATATTTCACAGTCATCGATCGTGTCATTTTTAAAAAGTGAAAAGTATAAACCTTATAAGGTACACCTTGTACACGAGTTAACGGAAGATGATTTTGATAGGAGATTACAATTTTCTGAAGAAATGTTAAATATTTGCAATAATAATGAAAATTTTGTCAACAATATTCTTTTCTCTGACGAAGCTACTTTTTACCTTACTGGTGAAGTAAACAGTTTTTGGAACACCATACGCAGTACCCCCAAAAGGTTAATGTTTGGGTTGGCATTCTAGGCGGTCATATTATCGGTACCTTTTTCATCAATTGCAATTTAACTTCGGCTCTGTATTTGCAGTTATTGCAAACTGAAATAATACCTGATTGTGCTACGCTCTATCCTCATGAAAACAATGAACACCTGCCCAATGACAGTATCTCGTTCCAGCAAAGTGGCGCCCCACCACATTATGGTGTAAATGTTCGTCAATATCTGGACAACGTTTTTCCCCACAGATGGATTGGAAGACGAGGAACCATTGAATGGCCAGCACGTTCGCCAGATTTAAGTCCTTTCGATTTTTTTCTTTGGGGATACGTAAAAAACAAAGTTTACAAAGCCAAGCCCGATAACGTCGACGATTTACAAATCCGAATTACCAGAACGATACAAGAAATTCCCCGAGATTTTTTATAGAACTCTGTTCGGGGTTTTGTAAATCGATTGGGTCATTGTCAAATTACTAATGGACGACAATTTGAACACTTACTTTAATTTACTTTGTTATTAATTTGTTTAATTTTTCTTATAAAAAAGTTATTAAAATGAATTTTAAAAAAACAAAAATATTATTGTAAAGAGAAAAAAATTCTCTATCGAATGGTAGAGTAAAATTTACTAGTTTCGATTTAAAAAAAACTGCGCGGACAGGCGTAACTAAAAAACAATTGAAGAAAAAAAAATTCAAATATTCTCAAATGTAGATCAAAATATCCTAACAAACTTTTATAATGAACATAATTCCCTAAAATGAATATTAACGACAATAAATCGCCGTCTCCATACTTTTAACTAACCCTGTATATATATATATATATATATATATATATAAAATAAGCTAATAACATATATAGTTATTAATTGAACAAAGACGTATGTCCATAATAATATGTTATTATATTTGTTTAAATCGATTTGCCAAATAGTATAGCGAGGACTACAATACGATCAATAATAGATCAACGCTATATTCAAACAAATATAAAGAAAATGTCTTCTAGACTCAGCTTGTTGTAGAGAAAGAGAATTTTATCTTTCTCAGAGAAAGGTTCTCCATATAACGGTTTTAGTTTAGACAGGTAAGGATCCTTTTAAACGATATAAATTTTTTAGTATTAGCTAAATTAAATTCAAAGATTTCAAAAATATATGTTCATTATCCTCAAGAAATTTAATTTGGTATAGCTATTTACATTTATAGATATTTCTAATTTTCATAAAGATAAATATTATTTTTATATTTCAGATATAACAAATTTACGAGAGAAAAAGAACTTATGCAAGAGGTTTAAGTCAAAGAGTGTTTTAAGGACTATTAAAGAATAAATGACCATACTAATAAAAGCTGGTAAATATGTGATATTGCTCAAGATTTAATTATGAATTCTTGGTTTAAATATTTTTAGTTTATCACTTACGCGGTTTGATTTACTGTAATTATACTTAGAAATTTATCTGGAATAGTAGCAATTGTAATCCTATTTCTACCTCGGAGATAAATGCCAATATATTAGTATCCCGGAACACTGAGGAATCTGGTAGTCAAGTTGAGAACAACCAATCCTTATTAGAATATTAAATAGATAAACTTGATAAAACAGCTATTATATGTCCAACTCTTTTGTACGTGGAATAATTAATAATAATCCTCAGGAGACTCGAAAATTACTTTACGAAATGCACCAAACGTGGTTAAATGTGATCAAGGTGTTTAAATAAGCCTTCTAGGTCCTTCCTCATGTATTTTTTAATAACTGATCAACCATAATACAAATTGTTTAATATTTCTTAAAGAAAACTGAATACCCAGTGGGTACTTTAATGGTTGTTCTTCAGTAATATTATTTCTTGTTTTATTAATCTGTCATATATCTCTATCAAATCGTTTTTGAAAATTCACATTCAAAATTTCTGTCCATTTATTTACAGACAAAAAAAAATAATCTTTTTGTTTTCAATAACGTTGCCATGGTTATTCAATATATTTTCATTTTTTAACGGCATGTTCTAGCGGCAAAGACTCCTGGTTTAAATATATATATATATATATATATATATATATATATATATATATATAAGTGTTTAGATAATTTCTTATATATATATATATATATATATACATATATATATATATAAATATATATATATATATATATATATATATATATATATATATATATATTTATATAGTTTGGATAACTTATGTGTCTAACTTCTTATATTCAGGTAATGTATAACTATCAATATAATGAAAAAAACAGAAAAAAGTTTTGCTTTTATCTTTATGAGTAAGTGAGTAAAACTAAAATAAAATATATAAAACTTTTTATTGAAAGATAGTAGGTATAGAGAAAAATATAAATTTTAATAAAAAGAAAAAATATTATGTGAAGAAGCAATAAATAACAAGGTTTCTAAACTTTTCATCTAATAGCTCCGTGAAAATGCCGGTTTCGGCAAAAAAACAGGAACAAACTTCTAAACCAAAGTTACACACTTTTCGAACTTCCCTTTTAATGATGTTAATAAGTGGTGCAAAAAATCAAAAATACGATAGGAAAACTTTATTTTCGTCTACGGATCAACGTGAGCTAGTGTGTTTTAATTACAATATTTTTAAAAACAAAAAGTTCCTAGCAAACAATTATATATAATAAACGCTAAGTTGCCATGGCAACCAGGCATGAAAACTTTGTCCCCGCGATACGTACACAGCGTAGCTAATTAATGATGAAATATGTCGAAAACACCAATATAATAGCACTTTGTGTGCCCTTAAATAAAAAAAATAAATAAATATAATTTCATTGTATAAAATTTTTAAAAAGCAAAATGGTACTATTTCACTTTTAACGAGTGCCCAACACTAACATAAATTGTCAAGTTTAGGAAAATGACAGAAGTCAAAAAATTAAACTTAGACAACTGTCATAGTTACAAGGTATTACAAAATCGTATATAATAATCGTATATAATACAAATATTATAACAAAGTTACAGGAACGAAATAAACTACAGACCCCATTTCAGAAACTTATACACCAAAGTAAGTATATTATTCATTCATGTTGATACTTCATACTATATTAATAAATTAATCTGAAAAGTTTTAAAATTAAATTGCTAACTCATCACAATACAACCAAATAAAAACTCTTTACCTATTGCCATAATTGAATACATTAATGAACCAAAATAATAAATCAACCTTGATTGTGACAATAATGTAAAACTTTAATTATTATATTTATTTACAATAATATACATGAAATACGTTCTTTCCTTTTTGTGTCAAAAGTGTGTTTAAAGCACAAAATTTACATATAAAAAAAATAATAATTTATTTAAATTAAGTGTTATTTAATAAAATATTATATTTACCGTCATTTATTAAACAATTTAAAATTGAAACATTTTAATAAACTGACAAAAACAAACCATCATAATAGTATATAAAATTCAAATATGGCGCAATTTATTATAAAAGTAAATAGAATAAGAATAAGAGATTACATTATACAAACAAAAGACATACATAAGAATATATTAAATATCAAAACGTTTTTTAAACATAAAGTATCAAAATAGTTACTTAATTATACTTTAAAATTATTAAAAAAAATAAGGTATAATTAAGTAACTATTGTATATTAATCTAATAAATTTTAATTATTTTTTGCTTTGATAGATGCCAAGAAAATTTAAATTAAAAACACCTAAAGGCCTGAAAAGGAAAAACCAAGGGGAAATAAACAATGAAGGTACATAAACTTAAGGATACTTACTATAATATATAAATATTGGAATAATATGAAAATTCTTAAATAAAAAAATCAATATTCTCGGCTGTTGTTGCAGATACTTCTTGGTGAAACATTTTAACTTCATACAGTAAATAATAAAAATAAATTAAAACACTTGGCTTGTTTCACTATGAGATTTATTTAAATTCTCTAACAATTGTTTCGGCTGTTATGCCATTCTCAAAGAGATCTATAAATCTAACTTAAAGACTATCGCACTTGTTCTTATATGTTGTCTGTTCTTGTGTGTAGTGGGGGTGGTATTATATTGTGTATTACGGTGTCTATAAAGGGTGTATTGGCATATTCTATCTGTGTGTTGGTGATTAATAGATTTTGTTTTTTCGCTATTTTTATTTCTAATATTTCTAGGAGGTCCAATCTCTTGCTTTTTGTGATATTGTGTATTAAGTCGCAGTTATCTATATCGGGGAAGTGGTTGAGTTCTATACAGTGTTCGGCAAAGCCTGTGTTTTTCTCACTATATAAAATTGACTTTTTGTGTTCTTTAACTCTGTTTTTAATGGCTCGTCCACTTTGGCCGATATAGATAGCTTCACAGTCTTTACATTTTAATTTATAAACACCTGATTGGTCCATTTTATCTCTTTTATCTTTGTTGTTGCTAATCATTGTTCCCAAATTTGTTTTATTTACCCAGCTTATTTTGATATCTAATCCTTTTACTATTCTGTTTATTTTATTAGTGAGTTGTGGTATGTATGTAATTTTGTGCCATCTTTGTATATTTTCTGTTATTTTCGGGTATAGGTATTTGTTCTTATTATTTTGTATTTCTTTACGTTTTAACAGTTTATCTACGATTTTAGGGTCATATCCATTATTTCTTGCGATTAATTTAATTGTGTTTATTTCTGTATTAAAATCTGTCTTGCTTAATGGTGTGTTTGTGGCTCTATGTATATAACTATTGAATGTTGACATTTTTATTTTCATCGATTGTTTCGCGTTTGCATGTAATATGTTGTCTGTAAAAGTGGGTTTTCTGTAGATTTCGAATGTAAGCTTATTATTATGTCTGTTTATTGTATAATATAAATATAAACAGACATAATAATAAGCTTACATTCGAAATCTACAGAAAACCCACTTTTACAGACAACATATTACATGCAAACGCGAAACAATCGATGAAAATAAAAATGTCAACATTCAATAGTTATATACATAGAGCCACAAACACACCATTAAGCAAGACAGATTTTAATACAGAAATAAACACAATTAAATTAATCGCAAGAAATAATGGATATGACCCTAAAATCGTAGATAAACTGTTAAAACGTAAAGAAATACAAAATAATAAGAACAAATACCTATACCCGAAAATAACAGAAAATATACAAAGATGGCACAAAATTACATACATACCACAACTCACTAATAAAATAAACAGAATAGTAAAAGGATTAGATATCAAAATAAGCTGGGTAAATAAAACAAATTTGGGAACAATGATTAGCAACAACAAAGATAAAAGAGATAAAATGGACCAATCAGGTGTTTATAAATTAAAATGTAAAGACTGTGAAGCTATCTATATCGGCCAAAGTGGACGAGCCATTAAAAACAGAGTTAAAGAACACAAAAAGTCAATTTTATATAGTGAGAAAAACACAGGCTTTGCCGAACACTGTATAGAACTCAACCACTTCCCCGATATAGATAACTGCGACTTAATACACAATATCACAAAAAGCAAGAGATTGGACCTCCTAGAAATATTAGAAATAAAAATAGCGAAAAAACAAAATCTATTAATCACCAACACACAGATAGAATATGCCAATACACCCTTTATAGACACCGTAATACACAATATAATACCACCCCCACTACACACAAGAACAGACAACATATAAGAACAAGTGCGATAGTCTTTAAGTTAGATTTATAGATCTCTTTGAGAATGGCATAACAGCCGAAACAATTGTTAGAGAATTTAAATAAATCTCATAGTGAAACAAGCCAAGTGTTTTAATTTATTTTTATTATTTACTGTATGAAAAAAAAAAAAAAAAAAAAAAAAAAAAAAATCAACATGTTATAATAATTTTTCAACAAATTTAACGATTATAAAAAAAAAACATTTCATATTTAACTATTGCACATAATAGTGTCACATAACAAGCCAAAAAAAGATAAACATTTTATGGAGATCTAATTATTTTACATTAATAAAGGTATACCATACTGAAACTCAATACATATTAAGTTATCTTCTAGAGATCAAGTGTTTATCAGTAAACGAGAAGTCCATATCTAACAATTTTTAGTGGCTATACAATAGATAACCAAACAAACACTATTTATTTACTCAATGTTAATTATTATTTATAAATTACAAAAAAAAAATTCAGAATATTCAATGTCTACACTACAATCGGATTGTCCATCAGTTGCCATAGAAATAAATAATGGCCCCGATCAATGCATATTTGATAATGATAGACCTACAAATAATACGAGTATATGCTTGCTTCACAAAGTAGATATTGAAAAAAACATAGGACAACAGTTAGAGGATAAGTGAAATTAATATTTTATCAATTAATTTTAAAATATCGCATATAATTTGTTTTACAACACAAATAATTGTGTTAGATATGTGCATGTTGTTAAAAAGAATTAGCATTCTAAAAAATATAGATGCATGTAATTTAAGCATATTGTTTTTAATATAAAAGATCACTATTATAATAACTTAACATATATCTATTTAAATTATAAATAATAAATAATACGCTAAAAATAACTACAAAAATAACAATGAAATTCTAATTCTCTAAAAATTGTAAATAAACGTTAAATCTTATATTTTTTAATGTTAAAAAACTTTTGAAAAGGTATTTTAGAAGAAAAAACACAAAAAAAAACCGGAAATGAAAATGTATACATGAAGCTAATTTCAATTTAAGTCTAAATAAAGAAAAACAACAAATATGTTATTTGCTGAAATACAAGAAATACATCATGTATACAAATTTATTCGCTTAATTGTGTCGGGTTTTTAAAACAAATAATTATTATTAACAAACCATTTCAAACAATATTTTTTCTAGGTCATTTAACATCAGATAATATGGATGATGTAAGCGACCTTGCACCTGCCAAAATACGAATAACACAAAACAAAATAGGTCAAAAGACAGTTAATAAGTGTACATGTTTTGTAGCAGGACCAGCTAATAGACTATGTCCAGTTCATGAAATGGACATCGTTGAAGTAGATGATGACCAACATCAATCAATAAAATATACACTTCCAGAGAAAGATAGCTTGACAGATCTTCTTGAGAATGTTGGATTTGATACGCCCAATTCACCTGAGGGTATAATAGATGAATACACAGACACCATTATTAATCCTCTTTTTGTTGAAAACAATTAAATTATTCTCGATAACAATAACATCGCAGATAGAGTAGACGGCATACTAGATAATTACATTATTAATCATCCTCCAAGATTACAGGAATATCTTCGGGCAACCAAGAGCGATAATGTAGAAATACAGTATTGTGGTCAACTCCAAGGAATATGCCAACACTGTAATGCCAAATATTTCTTGATGGAACAAAATCAGATGGGTACATACAGCAAGTGCTGCAAAAATGGAAAAGTTTATTTACCACCGTATCGGCAGCCTTCAATGGAATTGCGTCGTCTATTTAAAGGTCAACATCCACTGTCTAGACCATTCCTAAATGATATAATAATGTACAATAATTTATTCCAATTCGCAAGCATTAAAGCCAATTTACGACAAATACCTAGCCGAGGTCCTTATGTTTATGCAATCCAAGGAGAAGTGTACCATCACTATACTGATATTAACGTTAACAGAGACGAACAGCGTTATGGATCAATTTACTTTCTTAACCCAGAAGAAGCAACTACACATAGAGCACATAACGCAGGAAATTACAATGTTAATCGAGAACTGTTAGCATTAATTGAAAATGAGTTACGTATAATAAATCCATTTGCAAAAGAATATAGACATCTAGGGCAAATATATGAAGAACATAGATTAAGAGCTCTAGGTGGAGAAATAGATATACCACGTGTAAATCTAGAGTTTTTTGGTCGACGACATGACCAAAATAGAAGAGAATTTGATCTACCTGAAGTAAGAGAAGTGGCAGTTGTTGCACAATACAATGAAAATACACCGCCAAATCTAGAAATGAAAGTATTCCTAACAGACAGAGATGGTGATTTCAGGATAATAGAACATGATAGCGAATATAATGACCCACTATCATACCCCCTACTTTTTCCAAACGGGGACGTGGGATGGAATTATAATATTTCATTAATAAATGTAAATCCAAACGGACGTCAACGCGTTACATTAACACAATATTATAGCTATCGATTTGCTATAAGACAAGAAGACGAAAACAGTGGATTGAACTTCAATGTATTTAGATATGCGAGACGATTAAATCAAAAGTTTATTGTATCGGCCTTTCTAAAGATCGAAGCAAACCGATTGAAGTATATACGGTTCAATCAAGATCGATTACGCGCTACTGAATACCATGGATTAGTAGATTACATACATCAGCGTGGTGTTCAGGAAAATCAGAACATCGGTAGAATGATTATTTTGCCGTCGACTTACCAAATGTCGCCGCGAAACAAAATGCAAAGGTTTCAAGACGCTATGGCTATAGTTTCAAAAATAGGATACCCTTCACTATTTATAACGATGACGTGCAATCCCAAGTGGCCAGAAATAGTAGAAAATTTACCACAAGGAGATGAGGCATCAAACCATCCACTGTTAGTGTGCCGCATATTCAAAATGAAACTCAAAGAAATAATGCACGATTTGACAAAAAAACACATTATGGGTGTGTGTATTGCATATTTGTACGTGATCGAGTTTCAAAAACGCGGATTACCCCACGCTCATATACTCATAACACTACGAAAAGAAGATAAGTTTTACGATCACGTGCGCATAGATCAACTGATAAGCGCAGAATTACCAAATCCACACACGCAACAAGAGCTCTATCAACTGGTTGGCCAACACATGATTCATGGTCCATGTGGAATATATAATCCAACTTGCGTCTGTATGGACAATGGAAAATGTACGAAAAATTTTCCAAAATATTGGTATAATAATACTACAATAAGAGAAGGAAGAATAAATTATAGACGACCAAACAACGGTAGAACAATCGAACTTCGTCGTCTAAATGCCAGATACGTGGCAAGTAATGCATATGTTGTTCCACACAATCCGTACTTACTATTAAAGTACAGAACACATATTAATGTGGAAGCATGTGTCAACATTCGGACAATAAAATACCTTTACAAATACTTCTTCAAAGGAAACGACCATATAACAATGGAAGTAATACAAAGACAAGATAACAATGAACCAAGGAATGGTAATGAACAACAGACAATTCATTATGATGAGATAAAATCATACCTGAGTGGTAGATATTTAAGTCCTCCGGAATGTTCTTGGCATATACTACAACTGGAAATGCATGAAAATTCACATTGTGTAGAACGTCTTCAGATACACTTACCAGGGCGACAATATGTTTCATTTCGTGATGGACAAGAATCAAATTGCCATAAACAATAATACAAGTCAATTGTTACAATGGTTTGCTAACAATTTAGATAACGAATATTCAAGACAATGGTTATACACAGAATATCCGATACATTACGTGTGGAGAAACAGCAGGTGGAGTAGAAGACAACAAACTAGAAAACCAATCATTCCAAGATTAGTTAATGTGTCATTACGTAATGGAGAATTATACTACCTTCGACTATTATTGTTACATATTCGTGGTGCTACCAGCTTCGAAGACCTCAAAACCATCAACGAAAATGTCTTTGGTACATTTCGCGAAGCATGCCAAGAACGCAATCTTCTCTCAGAAGACAGAGAATGGATACGTTGCTTGACGGAGGTGTGTGACAGAGATATGCCGAAACAATTACGTCAATTATTCGCTTTCATTTTAATATTTGGCGTAGTGGATGATGCACCAGCATTATGGACGCAATTTCGACTGCATATGATTGAAGACTTTATACGCAGACATCGTTTAAACGAGGAAGAAGCAGAAATTGCAGCGTTACAAAAAATTCAAACAATTCTAATAACAAATGGTAGGAGACTAACTAATTACGGGATAAATGATCCCCCAGAAAATAACGAACTGTTAGAAGATCATATCGATATTAACGAAGAACAACGT
This sequence comes from Melolontha melolontha, assembly GCA_935421215.2. Classification (NCBI taxonomy): domain Eukaryota; kingdom Metazoa; phylum Arthropoda; class Insecta; order Coleoptera; family Scarabaeidae; genus Melolontha; species Melolontha melolontha. The sequence goes on along the minus strand of OW285243.1, from coordinate 73,746,017 downwards.
CGAGCTGACATGATGATAAATCAATTGAATGATGAACAACGTCAAATATTCAACATGATCATGAAAGCAGTAAATAATAATAACGAACAAGAAAGGCTCTTTTTCGTAACTGGTCACGCCGGCACGGGAAAAACTTTTCTATATAACACCACTCTCACGTGCTTAATTGCGAGAGCGATCGAAATTTTGTCTATTTCATCAACTGGTATTGCAGCAGCGTTATTGAAACAAGGCAGAACAGTTCACTCAAGATTCCAGTTGCCAGTGCCTATTGTTGAAAATTCAACGTCGCGTATAGAAAGACAATCGAATGAAGCAAGATACATAAAAAATGCAAAATTAATCATCTGGGATGAAGTAAGTATGGCTACACGACTTATTTTCGAATTAGTTGATCGCACATTACGTTTTCTATGCGAAAATGACCAACCATTTGGAGGTAAATGTGTCGTCATTGGAGGTGACTTCAAGCAATGTTTACCAATATTACAAGTAGGTGACCGTGCAAGTATTGTTCAAGTCTCAATTAAAAATAGCCATTTGTGGAACAACTTTCGGACATTAAAATTACAAACCAACATGCGCGTTCGACCAGAAGAACAAAGTTTTATCGCGTGGTTAGACCAATTGGGTAACAACAAATTGCCAACATTGCGCAACAACCTTATTGAAATACCTCATGAATGTGTGGTGGATACATTAAATGATTTAATTCAAAACATATTCAGAGATCTTCGATTCGGATATGTATCGAATAAAGCAATTTTAACACCATTAAATGAAGATTGTCACATTATAAATCAACAAATATTACATAACAAGCAAGATGTTGCCAGTATAACATACTTAAGCGTTGATAGTATTGTAAGTGACGATGAAGCTGAAGAGAATTTATATCCAATTGAATTCTTAAATAGTCTAACACCAAGCGGATTTCCACAGTACAAATTGGAATTGAAAGCTGGGTGCGTTATAATGCTCCTTAAAAATCTAAACGTTAGAGCAAACTTATGCAATGGAACGCGCCTTTTGGTACATCATTTAGGAGATCATTTTATTGATGTCCAAATTATCAATTTCAATGGTGAATTATCTATCGAACATGTATATATTCCACGAGTAGATTTCATTTCGAATAACACATCGACTCTGCCATTCACTTTACAGAGACGTCAGTTCCCAGTTCGATTAGCATACTGTTTAACAATAAACAAAGCCCAAGGTCAATCATTCGATGCTATTGGCATATATTTGCCAAATCCAGTTTTTGACCACGGACAATTATATGTTGCTTTTTCCAGAGCACGTACTAAACAACAAGTTTTCATTTGTGTTTCAGACACCAATCAACAGGGAAAAGCGAATACTAATAACTTGACATATACTAAAAATATCGTTTATGATGAAATACTGTAAGTATAAATAATTTAATTTTAATTAAAACTAAAAGAAGAGTGAATAGTGAAAAGGACTCACCTAAACAGGCAGAATATTTCTGGTACACGGTTACCTCCAAAAAAGAGAAAGGTGTCTTATACAGAAAAAATAACAATTATCCAGATGAGTCTACCTAAAGATATTACAGTATTTCAAACGGAAGTAACCACCATATATTATTGTGTCGAAGAAATCACTAGGCAAGGTGGAATAAATCGCACAATAGACATTTTCTTCTTTTTCATAATAAATGCTACTTTTATTTTGAAATTAAGTTGTCTTTTATTGAATGACTAACTTCTGATACTTAATCTTCTTAGCAACTGAAGAAAGCATTGTGATAGTTTGTAATTAAGTTATAAAATCTTTTTTATTATATTTGCTATGCTTTATAAAAACGAGCCATACTTGTCTCTTACATACATTACATACATTACATTACATTACATACACTCCAAATCACCAAAGATGATCCCTGCGTCATTGATCTATAATTCTATCAACGACATTCAAAGAATAATCTCCACATCCAAATAACAAACAGTACCAGTATGACAAGGATAGCTTGAACGAAAGTATGTATTTTCTAGCAAAGACATACGGCTCAAGCAATTTATTTGAGTAAGACAAAGACGGGATTATTACCTACTCCGTGATAAATACACACATTTCCGCTTAGTAGTTCTGTCGTTACTCGTTGACATTTGACAACATACATTCGTTGATATTTGATGGAATTGTTATTTATTTTCTTTTTATAAATACATATTTTTTGAAATTTATTTTTTCAAAACTATAATGGCAGCAATTACGACAACTTGTTTTAAATTCGTTGCAATATTTTGAACGAGAGAAAAACCATGGTGGTGTTAATACATATTACATGTGCACATAATATATTTAGATTTTAATAAACCTTTTGTTTAGTGAGTGGCAGATGCATTGTGCTTGGGATTAGTTATAGTAAAACGCATCATAGCTCAGTCATTAAACAATCCTGTTATATCTAGTCCGGGAAATAAAAGGCCTCGTAAAAAGCCGAAAACTGATGATTTGGCAGAGTGTTCTTAAATGAGTATCAGAAATACATTATACTCTATGTATTTACAGAGTTTTATTTTTATATTAATATTCTTCATTTTAGAAAAATATTGTTACAATACAACCGTTAAATGTAGAAATTGCAGAAAATCACATTTTATTGTGTAGCAGCAGTTTAAATCGTGTACCTCACAATATTGGATTTAAATATAAAAAGGATAATAATCATAGAGCATTGGTGGAACGATCCAACATTGCAGAGATAAGATTGACATTTCTTAGGAATTACATAAAGAATGTTCAGAGAGAACTGGTATTGCTTGATGAGACCTGGCAAGATAATCTGCAGAGTGTGCGTAAACCTGAGGGTTACGAGGGCAAGCGATATGTTGTATTACATTATGGTTCAAAATTAGGTCTTGTGTCAAATGCTTCTTTATTGTTTTCAAGCAAATCACAAATAGAAGATTATCATGGTGAAATGATTGGAGAAATGTTCAAGAAATGGATCGAAGAATATTTAATACCAAATTTGGAAGAACCGGCTCAAATAGTGATGGACAATGCACCCTACCATTCACTAGTAGTAAAGAAACATCCATCATCGGCTTGATGTAAAAATGATATTATTACATACTTGTCGAAACATAAAATACCTTGCGAACTCTATTTAAAACTGACCTACTACCCTTGGCTAAAAATTTGCATAAAGAAAAACTGTATCAAGTGGATGAATTGCTACAAAGTCATGGACATGAAATTTGAAGATTGTCTCCTTATCGTTGCGAATTTAATGCTATTGATATTATTTGGGATCATGCAAAACAATATTATAATAAACATATTTTCAGGGATGGACATGGAGATGATAAAGTTATAGCTATGTGGAAGGGATCACTACAGCAGTGTACGGAATAAATTTGGAAAAATTGTGTTATACCCACGGAAAGTATTATAAAAAAAATGGTATGATAGAGAAATACATTTACATTGCTTTATAATTAATATTGATGATTCAAACAGCAGTGAAGATAGTGATTAACAATACTTCCTATATGACCGCAGATAAAAAACTGTTAGCTATCTCATGTTTTAACTTATTCTATATTATAACCCAAGATTTATGCCAACGTACGTTCTACACGTTGTTTTTAGTTCACGCCAAATATATCAAATTTTCTTGTGTTGGCAGTAAAAGTATCAAGTATTAGTATACAGCTGATGACTTGTTTATCTAAAATTACTTTTAGTAACTGAGATTTTATGCAACGAATGCAATGATATTAATACAAATAATCATACAAAATGCTGCACATGCAATTGCCAGACTATGGCCACAATTTTTATCTAAATATCTAGAAAGGTAGAAGAATTACAAGAAACTAAACAGATTTTATCAAGTAGTTAGATTTCCTAATGTACTAAGTAGAATTGATTGCACTCACATGAGAAAACAATCTCCTGGTGGTAATAATGCTGAGCTGTACCGAAACAGAAAAGGATATTTTTCATGCAATATTCAGGTAATAGGAGATTCTCAATTAAGAATTTGTGACATCGTAGCTAGATGGCCAGGATCTACACATGACCAAACAATTTTGAATGGATTGGCAATAAAAAGAAGCTAAGAAAATGAACATTTCAATAACTCAGTTATACTTTGTGATAGTGGTTACAATATTACAAAATATTTATTAACCTCTTTAGCAAATCCTCAAAGTGGAGCTGAACAATTGTACGATGAATCCCATATTAGAACCAGAAACTGGATTGAAAGATTTTTTGGTGTCTTAAAAAGATTTCCAATCTTATTACATATATGGTATGAGAGTTAATGTGGAACTCTCGAAAGCAATAATATAATAATAATTGTTTGTATATATTATATGTTTCTTATAATAAATCTATAACTTATTGCAAGTAAAATTTTTTGTTTGCTCTAATTTAATTTTTGAAAGTTCAATTACTAAACTTTTTTTTTCTTGCTCCATTTCATGTTCCTTTTTCAAAATTTCTTTCTGCAATCGTACAAGTTCTAATTTCCTAGCAGTCAACAAATAATTTCGAACCAAAAAAAAACATTTCACAGCAAATAAGTTTGTATGAATATGTTTTGTTTATAATACATACTGCGATTTCAAATATTTATACCGACCTTTATGCAAAACTCAACTTATCTATTATGGCAGTAGTATATATGTTGAGCACTTGTGAAATTATTACACTATTAAACTTAAATAAAACACCTTATATTTCACAAACAATAGTATATTGACTATATGTACATTTCATGTGCACTGCACACATCCTCAGTAGTTACTAATTTAAAAGTATTATTTTTTAAGTACATGTATAGTAAAACATATCTATTTTTTTGGTTAGGGGTGTAAAAATTACAATTATAAATGGTCAACAAATGGTCAAAAACATGCAAATAAAAATATAACAATAAAAATAAAAATAAAAAAATTATGGTCGTATATTGTAACAGTGCCTCCTAAAATCTATTGAAATTCCAAGAAGGACAAATTATGGGAAAGACCGTTACCTATGAAAAACAAGACATCTGACTGTGTTTGGCATGTCGGGTTCTGTTAAATAACAATATAGTAGCGTGAAGAGGATCTATTAGTTATTAGATACTGTAGGTATACAATTTAAAAGTTTATTATTAATAGGTGACATGTCATTGTTAAGGAGGTAATTTTTGTATTTTTTCATATGTATGGCTTCCCACATGTCTAAATTTTTGCTATTACATTTTTTAATTAATTTAACATTATCTAAGCTGAAATTATGTCTGGTATTTAATGATGTATAGCTAATGCTGATTTATCTACATTGTGAAGTTTTACATGAGCTAAATGTTCTTTGAAACGGGTTTGAATATTTCTTCTTGTTTGGCCGATATATAATTTTGGGCAGGAATTACAGTTAATTCTGTAAATACCTGATTCTTTCAGTGGGTCTGTGTTAACTAACTTTGTTTGAAGATATTGTTGTAACTTATGAGTGTTGGAAAAAGCAGGAGTTAGATTATATTTTTTTAACAATTTAGTTACGTTATTCTGCCAACTTTTGTGAAAAGTAATTTTGCAATATTTTTTGGTATTACTCTTTGTATTTGGAGTTAATCTGGTTTTAAAAGATTTTAGCTTCTTCTTTTCTAGTTTGTTTTTGATTTTATCCACCAATTGTTTATTGTATTATCAATCCTTCTATCACCAGTGAATTTTAAGAAAGAACTAGACCACATAACAAAAGTAGCAGAATCTAACGGATACGACAAAAAATGTAATAGCAAAAATTTAGACATGTGGGAAGCCATACATATGAAAAAATACAAAAATTACCTCCTTAACAATGACATGTCACCTATTAATAATAAACTTTTAAATTGTATACCTACAGTATCTAATAACTAATAGATCCTCTTCACGCTACTATATTGTTATTTAATAGAACCCGACATGCCAAACACAGTCAGATGTCTTATTTTTCATAGGTAACGGTCTTTCCCATAATTTGTCCTTCTTGGAATTTCAATAGATTTTAGCAGGCACTGTTACAATATACGACCATAATTTTTTATTTTTATTTTTATTGTTATATTTTTATTTGCATGTTTTGGCCATTTGTTGACCATTTATAATTGTAATTTTTACACCCCTAACCAAAAAAATAGATATTTTTTACTATACATGTACTTAAAAAATAATACTTTTAAATTAGTAACTACTGAGGATGTGTGCAGTGCACATGAAATGTACATATAGTCAATATACTATTGTTTGTGAAATATAAGGTGTTTTATTTAAGTTTAATAGTATTATGGCAGTGTTAAGTTATACTGCAATATATTCCAAATTTTATTTAAAATTAGGCACTGTAGAACGTTTAACTAAAAGATATCTAGGGTTATTCGATGATATAATTGGGTTAGTGTATTGTAGAACTGTCCCTTAAAAATTAAAAATTGTATTGAAATATATTTGATGTAACTAAATTGTTTATTTTTTTAAAACAAATATACATTTTTTATAAGATAATGTTTAATAAAATTGTCATAACAGTGAATATGTAATTACAGTTATACAAAGTAAATACTCTGGTCTATTGTATGATTTCAATTCCAGTAATAATGCTTTTACAACTAACTTGAAACTGTTTGGTTTTGCCATTCATTAAAATTATTAAAGAATTACATAATCTTATATGTTGACATAAATGTTGTAAATTCTTGATAGTTCATTTTATTTTTCATGTGGTGTTATAGTTTAATTTGTTTGCTCTTTACGCAGCTTTGTTCAATTTATAGTAATTTTAATATAACTTAAGATGTAATTCGATTATATATGTTCGTATAACCTACAAATTCGACCGACTGTCAAATATATTTGGCCCGGAAACGAAGTTATAGATCCATATTCATTTTGCAATTTAGAGTATTTAATATGACGCCGAAGTACTGATTTGAATCATACAATGTTTATTGATGACGCAGGGATCATCTTTCCTGACGAGGAGTATAACTAATTCAATTCATTAATACTGACTAAATTTAAATTTAAATAAGAATAAAACTAAAATAATAGTTGTTGAATTAAACAAAATCAGCTTCTTTTCTCCCATTTATCTCTCATCATAAATAGAGATATAGTTTAAATCACAAAACTTTCTTGTGTTGGAAAAATACTTTTTAATTTAATAACGGACCTGGCTTCCATTTATTTGTGTTGATTCAATGAATATGCTGTTTTTGTAATACTGATGGTGTTATGACTAGGGATCGGCGAAACATATTTTGGCCGGCTTACTAAAACTGTATAGTACAAGTACGGTATCTCACTCTCGCATTCGTTAATAGCAAGTGAATATCAATGCCGCTCGAAAAATGCTGGATAATACCATGTAGATGTAACCGTACGCCGGCGCAAACTTGTCTTACTTTGCCTATTATAAGCGCTGACATAGACGTAGTACAGCACGAAATCATTTGAATTAAATATAAATATAATGAAATAGACATTTTAGAAAGAAAAAAAGAAATGAAAATAGCCAACGCAAAGTAGAAATAAGGTACCCTCTCAACAAGAGTATTTTCAGCACTGAGAGAACAATTGCATTTTGCAAACGGCAAATATTATGTGTAGCGGAGGTATGTACCGATATCGAAACGTTTTGTATATTCTACGGCTATGGAATAATGACGTCAAAATATGTTTTGCCGATCCCTAGTGATGACCAAACAAACAGGGAGCAATAAGTGCACACATGCATTTTCCATTTATAATTTCATCATTTCTATCAATAGACACCTAAAATTAATAATATTAATGCAAACGCAGGTACATAAATAAAGTTTTAATAAATTCACCTCTGTTTTATATGATTTACTTTCCATGCTGGCACGAAGCATAGCAGGATTAATCGTAGTAACAAATTTCATGTTTTTTATATAACCACTAGTATAAGCATTTGACCCACGCAGCAGTTGATAAATATCATTTTTTTAAAAGTTTGCTATCATGATGAATGCAATACTCACTAAAACAATCAAAACATTACCAATTGCATAGTGAGGTTATGTTTTATTGGTACTATTTCCATAATATTTCAAATTTGTTGAAACTTACTAATAAAATTGTTATAACGACAAATACCATGTATAAACTTCCTTATTATCACAAATCATGCAGATATGCATTACACATATTTGTATCTGTACACATGGACAAACACCTTGTACTTTCTAACATTTACTTCTACCTAAGACACGTGTTTCTGTCACAACAATAGACTTCGACAGTTTGGCTAATGAAGTAAAGTTTAATAGAACGCCTCCTCGGTATAGCAAATTTTGTACTATAAGGTGGCACCAGATAATCTGATGGCATCTGACGAACAAAAGAGACTATGACGAAAGTATCGATTTTCTCTCGTCCAGCTATGCCATTATAAAGGAGAAAAAAATATGTATATAGGTGTAAGTCCATTAATACGATGCCAGATGGCAGCACATATACCTAAAAAATTTACATGCATCAGCTATAAAGTATTTGCGTAGTATTCAGCTATTGTAATAGAAAATAAATTTATCTTTTTTTTAATTGAAAAACTCGTTTTATTATATATTTTGATCGATATTTCGTTGTTGTAATTATTATTAGCATACCTACAGTATTTGCACAGAACCGACCTTAACCTAGTTTATTGCTACCCTGACCAAGTTCATTTCTGAATTTCTTAAAAATTTTAAACTAGAAATAAGTTCGATTCTTCAAATCTGCGTCAACTTAAGTTCCTATCTCATAAAACAAAGAGAAAGTATTTTAAAAAATTTGGCAGAATTAAAGGAAAAAGATTTAACTATAAATACAGAAGAATACATCTAGGATACCGGTCGACTTAGTTAGATGATTGATAAAACTGTTCTGTGCCAAACTGGAAGGATCAATGTGAATATATATATATATATATATATTAATATATATATTATATATATTATATATATTATATATATTATATATATTATATATATATACAGGGTGTCCAGAAACTCTCCTGACAAACGAAGATCGGAGTTTCCTCAGATAATTTTAAGACAATTAAACCCAAATTCACCTAGTCCGAAAATGCTTCCTAAGGGAGCTAGAGTTCTTTGAAGATGGCGCCTTGTATTTATTTTTTTTAAATTCCTTCAGAACGCTTCTATTTAGAAAAACAAAAACTGGTATGCTTATTTATCCTCCAGAGATTAATCGATTCCATCAATTGCGAATTTCTAGTACCGGTCATAGGCGTCCGTTTTGGGTAGGTCAACGGTTATTTTAAGGCATAACTTTTTTGTCTTTAACTTTTAAGCATTTGTGACACTAGATTATTAAATTTTCAGGTATTCCAGTACTAAAAGGTACTCTTACTTTAAGTCGCTAGGATACACCGTTTTCTAGGAAAATCGATTTGTAAATTTTTCGTTTTTTCTTCATTAAAGTTCTATTTTTTATTTTTTGCAATAGTTAGCTCTGAACTGCCAACAGAAGTAAAACCTACGTTTTTCATTGTCAAATTGTTGTCAGTTCGGGAAGTTTATCTTTTTTGGCTACAGGGCCTTGGCCACGTAATGCTCTAAACATCTATTTTTAAATCACTTGATATTAAAATAAATGTGTCATTATTAATGACAGTTTTACAAAAAAGTATTTAGTTTGTTGCATTGTGTTATTATTGTCATGTAATTGATGTTGGCTGTTGGTCAATATTATTATTATCATTATTATTCGATTTTTTTTTATGATGGTGTAAATATTTGCTAAAACAGTAATAATAAATAGACACTAATTCAGAATTCTTTGTAAGGTTCTTGTTCTCTCGAAATTAAAGTAAGAACGTGGTCGTAGTTTCTTTTTTCTCATTTATTACGAACCGAACAGATGTTTTACCCAGCAAAACATATCCACTTATGAAATATATACCTACAACTTCGGGATATAACTTGTATTATTTCATTTTCGTGAGTCAAATTTACAAGATGAGAGGATGTACTACAGGAAATATAGAAGGGAAATAATTTTATATTAAATATTCAATACTTTTTTTTTGGAATACACTAAAGAAAAGTTTAGAAATAATTCCAAAGATGTATGATATTGCTGAAGCATTTTTCAACATTCAATAAATACGAAATTTACTTTTATTATTATTGCGTCGATGCTTTCTCTATTTCAATGAAACATGGCTCAAGTACATGCTCCCCCTTTCCTCAATTTCGTGTCTTATAAGTTTCTTTCTTCTTCATTGATTATTATCGGGTGTATTATGAAAAACCTTTCGTGCTGTAACTTTTTTATTTTTTATCCGAATGTAATAAATTATACGTCGAACTAAATCGTTTTAAAAACACTATAACGTGATCCGCTTTGAATTTTTTTTACACTTTGTTTTTGATAGACAGCTGCAAACTGTGCTTTTTTTTAAATTGCACTATTTTTTTTTTTTCCTTATTCAAATATATTACTTTTTCTGAATATGAAACTGTAAACAACTATATCCTTGTATGAAAAAAAACGAGAAATTGTAGGTTTTTTTTTTAGTTCGATTTATTCTGGTTTTTCCGAACACAGAGATTTCTTAAATGCATTTTAAATACTCTATTTCATTTTATTACCAGCAAATGTGTGTACCTTTTAAAATCACTTACATTCAATAATATATAGCCCATAAAGGATTACAAACCAATGTTATCAGTGAGCGGTGGGTCAACAACAACATTTACAGTGTTTATTTTAAAAATTTAAAAATCAAGCAGTCATATTGAACGGTAAAAGTGCATTCCAAATTTTCGAAGAGAGCTGTGACATCTGTTAGTCACACATTCATTATAACATTTTCAACGATTTATTTCTAAATTTTGTTATTGAAATGGATAAAGGCGAATGTGTGGATGCGATTCAAGCATATTTTGAATGCGGAACAAATTCTGCAGCTGCTTTGCAACTTTATGGAAATCGTTTTCCTGACATACTGCGTCCAAGTGCCGATAAGTTTGGAAGGCTCGTGCGAAATTTACGAAATTTTGGAACATTCAAAAAACCGAAAATAAACGCACGTGTAATGCAAGATCAAAATTTAGAATTAAGTGCCTTGCTCTATGTGGAAGAAAACCCTAATACGTCTACGCGAGAAATTGCTCACTACATGCAGGTATCACATTCTACAGTTCAGTACATTCTGAAGAAGAACAAGTTCTTTCCTTATAAACCACGGAAGGTGCATGCTCTCGATGAAAACGACCCTCAACGAAGGGTTCAATTCTGCACGGTTTTCATGAATAAACGAAGGGAAGATCCATTTTTTTATCGTCGTGTGTTGTGGTCAGATGAATGCACTTTTGGGAAAAATGGTGTATTCAACAGAAATAATCATCGCCATTGGAGCACTGAAAATAACCATGTTGTGATGCAACACAATTTTCAAAATCGGTTCAGTGTAAATGTATGGTGTGGCATTTTAGGCGATAGAGTAGTAGGGCCTTTTTTTGTGGAGGGTAATCTAAACCAAGAAAAGTATAATAATTTGTTACGCAATGAATTAGGCGATTATTTAGATGAGTTGCCACTTGCTGAGTTAAACAGGGTGGTGTTCCAACAGGACGGTGCCACACCCCATAATGCACGAATGAATACTGATTTTCTAAATAATTATTTTGGCGTCAGATGGATGGGCACTTACGGAACTATTCGATGGCCTGCTAGATCGCCAGATCTGAATCCACTGGATTTCTTTCTGTGGTCTTACATTCAAGATCATGTTTATTTGACTCCACCTGATACCAGAGATGATTTAGTAAGAAGGATAGTACAAGTATGTCATGAAATACCACCAAATCTTATATTAAACGCAGCAGTTGGAGTTAATAGAAGGTGTCAAATGTGTCTGGAACAAAATGGGGCCAATTTCGAACATTTGATTCATTAAAATATATGATAGCTTGATTTCTGTAAATTTCGTAGTTTTTTTTTAATAATAATAAATTTGTCACTCAATTTAATGGAGGTGTCTTCAGGAAATAAATGTTTATTAGAATAAGTAAAAAAAAATATGTAGTACAATTTAAAAAAAAAAAATTACTACTGTCTGTCAAAAACGAAATGTCAAAAATTTTTTTTTTTAAAAACAGGTTACAGTGCTTTAAAAAGATTTAGTTTGACATATCATTCATTAAAATCAGATAAAATATAAGGAAGCTACAGCCCCAAAGGTTTTTTATAATACACCCGGTATATATATATATAATAAGTCGGCGATTAAAGGTCTGGTTCATTACTTCAAAGTATATATATTTAAAACAACCCTACATGTTTCGGCAATGATGCCTTTGTCAAGGGAATAAAAAATATAAATAAAAATGAACTAGACCTTTAATCGCCGACTTATTAAGTTTACCTTATCATACCAAGGTCACGAAAATATTATATTTATATATATATATATATATATATATATATATATATATATATATATATATATTGTTATGAGGCAAATTGCACCATCATTCCAGCTAACAGCAAAGGAACAAAGTAACATTAAAATAACATGCAATAAAATGGATAAATTGGCGGACATAATTTGTAAAATTAGTATCGAAATGTAAATAAATTAATATTACGATAACTTTGTATATTTCAAAATAATTTATATTTATTTCAAAATTTACTTTTTATTTTTTTTTTTTAGATTGTCATTTTCATAATTAAAATCATTAGCGCGAAATAAACAGAGAGCTAATTTATCTACATTAAAAATTTTGTATCGATACTAATTAGACACGCCCACTTTTTAAATGTATACAAACCCGCGAATAGGTTATTTTCTTTCTAGGCATAAAACATAACTCTACATTCAAAAACCCATAACAACTATTTGGAAAATATTATTTTAAGTTTGTTTTCATGTTTAAATCAATATTTTATTTATATTCAAATTATTATTACATGTAATTAAAGTAAAATTCGAGGCTATTTCATAATTGCATACTAGGCTTTGAAAGAAATAATTGCCATCAAGGAGTCAGTAGAAATTTTTATAACGTGTGCCAGGAAAAAGTGCTACTCCAAAGTTTTAAATTTAATAAAATCTAAAATACCTGAGTTAGAATTTTAAAAGTATCCGGAAACACATAAATTTGGAGCTACTTTTAAACCATTTTTGAAGGCGATAACACCGAAGAACGGCCAGTAATCGTTCATAGCATATTTTCGATTGGAACACCGGCCCGAGAAAAACCAATGCCATCGAAGCACGCCAAAGCCGGCATCGCAGTATCGAAGACTCCGTACTTGAACCATACTACGAATTTCCTGATCTACGCCGACATCATCCAAGATATCTGCCCTTATTCTTCGAGTAACAGGTTTTATTAATCTAAATTATTTCTAAAAAGACTTATTAAAACATTTTACAACTAAAATAAAATTCATACTTTTACTTTAAAAATTACATTTTCAACTTACAAAGAATTTGTGATAGAACTTTTATTATTAAGGATTGTAGTACTCACCAGAATTTGTTTGTCGATTAATTTATATTATAATTTACATGAAAATATCATATCATGACCATTGCAACATAACTTTTCAATTCACACGTGCACTTAATATTAATTCTATAATTCGTCGTTAGGCACGTTTATTTGTTATTGTTTACAGAAATCTTATTTTAATAAACTTTTACACATATTTCTTTAACAAACTTTTTATTTATCGGTGTTTAGCTGGAGATAACTTAGTTATTTTATTAAACTATTTTCTACCATACACATATGGTAAACAGACCGACGAAGATCCTAAGATAGTCAACTTTCCAAAAACTTGCTCTCCGACATCTAACCGCAAACCAAAAGTTATATGAGAAAAGCTGATGATCTTATGTAATAGTTTTTTTTAACAAACCAAGGCGCCCAACCTATAGTATAATTCCTATACTATTCAATTAATACAATTAATATTATTATTTATTTCAATCAAAACTATTATCACAATATTACTTATTATATATTATTATTACATTCAGCACATCAGCGCATCTTATTAATATATATGTGTTAAATAATTTCTTAGCCGTTTATTAAATATAACAATTGATAAATTATTGGAGTTTTTCGGCTTTTATATGAAATATTTACAAATATCAAATTAGTATGTATGTAACTGCAAAATAAGTGGGGATGTAAACATTGCTGTCTACAAATTACAAAGCAAATCATACGAAATTTTTAATTGAAAAATATTGTCTATCTTGGGACTTGAACCCAAGTCTACAGTTTGCCGGACTGTGGCTTTTACCACTCAGCCACAATAGACCTTGGTTGAAGCTATTTAGAAATGCATTATATACTATATATATAAATATATACTATATATATATATATATATATTGAGATAGGTCAAGCCTACACCCAGGAATGCCTCAGTAAGCAAAAGGCAGAATTTTAAAATGTATATATATAGGTTCTAGAGTTATTTAAATATGTAAAAAAACTGAATTCTTCACGTGCTAAATCAATAAAGTTGATTTCGCGTATTTAAATTATTTTTAAAAGTCATACACACATTTATTATTTATGTCATTTCATTTGTATCAGTATTTTCATTTCGATAATTTGTTTTTACAAAAAAATATCAACTTAATTGATTAATCATTAATGACGCTATTTATTTAGGCATAAGTGTATATTATTTGAATTGTTTACCGCGGGAAAGTTTCCCACAATAAAAACAGCCTTATATACTATATTTGACATTCAAACAACAAACATTTACTCATCAAAATGAATTAGATATTTGTTGCTAATTATAAATATATTTAAAATTATTTAATTGTCATTTTCATAATAATAATATGTCAAGATTAATTGAATACATACCTATGGACGAATCAAAATTGGGATACGAAAAAAAAAAGAAAGTTAGCGTCACTAGAAATGTCGCCATTTTAAAGACCATAGACGAATTTGTGTGTCTCTCTGAAAATAATAAGAAAAAGCATTAATAATTAAAATAAAATCATACGTCCGTTCTAGTCAATACCTACAAGTATTCCCAGTTCCTGTTTGACATATTTTTCAAGACTAGACGATCACCAGTGTTAAAGAAATCACAGATTGCAGTTTGCCAGGAAGACGACCGTTGGACTGGGCAACAAACCGGGGTGACGCCGTTCAATTGCCGCTGAAAGATCCTGTCTCCACAGACCTACAAATTGATCCCATACACCTAATATCCTAGTCCAGATAACTTAAGTATTCCTATTATCTCCTACACATATTGAAAACGACAAATTTATTGACATATTTATAAATAGTACATCATATTTTCTTTAATTGATTAAATGATAATAATATATGTCGTAATATAAGATTTAGATATTCTATTTGAAAGATAAAGAAGAATACAAATTTTAATATAATTTAGTTCTAAATATTAGATTTGCTTTGTGTCTGTTTTGATCTTAATAATATATTAAATTTAGCATTAGTCAAATTTTATACTCGTTTATGTATCTATATTACTTTTAGTTCGTTAGTTATATTAACCTTAAATTCATCACCATATTTGTTTCAACACGTGACATGTATATTATAAATAATTCATTATAAGCATATTTTTCACTTACCTATTTGTTTGGATAGTAATTTCATTAAAGTTGATATACATTAATTCGATCTCTGACGTTTTATTTTGTAGTTTAGAATATAAACAATACCATCAGTCTATCACTTTAGAATCAGTGAACTTTATGAGAGTTTGATTGGAGACACCGAACTTGCACTATTTAATTTGGACATATCTCAATGCCCTATCACAAGAGTCAACATTGTTCTTGAGTTTAGCCGGACCTTAATTACATCATACGCCCACTAATTAATACTTATAAGAAATTTTTATATCCGAACAGCTGTTAAAGGTTAAATTTATGGAGTCATTTACAAGCATGTACCTTTGTATCATGCACATATAGTTCAATATTGTGCAACTTCATCTACATGCTATTTAAGTAACCTTATTTTTAATTTTGAAATTGATAATTCACTAAATTTAATATATAAATTACCAAGTTAATTTTAATTAATAACTTTGAATTTTGTATTTACTTACCTTTGACTAATAGGAAGCTCTTCCGTTCGGTTACAATATATATATATATATAATTGTATATTTAAGATTAATAATTAATATAAGTATGAATGTTATGTATAATATCTAATTGGATAATTAGTGCTTAATTTGCATAAGCCTCTTTAGGGTTCTAGGTAGGTTCATGAGTTGATGAATTACTTAATGTTACGTGTATTAATAAATAAATAAATAAATCGAGATTTTATGTGATGTAAATATGTAATTGTAAGTTTTGTAGAACAAACAGAATTACAAAATTTAATTAGGCCACTTAAATTGCACTTGTACTTCACCTGTATGTATATAAACTTAGCCTGTATTTAACTAGATAAACTAGGTCATGTAAAGTTGTGATCAAAATGATTTTAACACAGTTAAATTATGTAATTGTTGTTTGAAAAGTTGATAACTGAGTTAAGTACTTCATTATATATTTTACTAGGTTTGTTTTGTTCAACACATTTTAAAGTTCAACAATTAATTGTGGTTATTTAAAGGAAGCTTTTGACAGATACTTGTTTAAAGGTTACCTAGCAACCAAACTGAAACAAAAAAGAGTTTAAGCAAATTAAAAACAACTAAATAAAATAAAAATTGATATCCTTAGATTAAGTTGATGTGAGTAAAATTAAAGGTCGGATTATATATAGAATATGCTTTTCTAATTGCCGTATTTTATTAAAAAAAAACATTAAATAAACCCAGAAAACGCATTATTTTGTTGTTAAAAGGTATATCAACAAAATGATGAGCTTTCTGAGTTTATTTAATGTTTTTTTGATAAAGTAAGGCAATTAAAAAAGCATATTTTGCATATAATCCGGGATTTACTCATAATAAAATGTATTTTAGGTGATATAAGTATCAGCCTTACTGAAACATATATATATATATATATATATATATATATATATATATATATATATATATATATCAAATGTATATGTTACCCAATTTTTAATACTTCGTTCAAAAAGAAAATGAAATATTAAACAGCTTCTGCTTTGCCTTTCATCAAGAATGGATAAATTTAAATTCTTTTCTTCCTCACTTCACTCCTAATTTCCCTTTCACAATGACTCGCTATAAATATTATTCTTCCTGCTCAAGCCAATTTCATATTTCTTGTAAGGATATAATTAACTGTTTTCCTGTTATTTGAAACGCAATTCATCTCTCCATTCTCTTGCACACAATTACATCTTTTGGATGGTTTAGCTTGAATTGTGCATCTAAAAAAATATATTACGATTTTGAAGTTTCACATTTTAAAGCATAGAAGTGTGTTTCATTGATATTATTCTAGTCGCGTTGTCGCCTAAAACTGTATTTGTTTTATTGTGCTGTACTAAATTTTTGTCGACATAATCTACGGTTAAGGCTGTAAAAATCTACCACTCCAAAATACTCATTAAATTGCATGATTTTCCAGATAGATGTTTAATTCATTAATATATAAAAATCGAAAACATTTCATGTTCTCTATAGACTCAAAAACTACATTATCGATTTTGATAAAATTTGGTGTGTATGTTCCTTATGTTGTGTGTAAGGATGTTTTCATATTTTTTTTTCCAAATTTTAAAGAGTTAACAATACGTGAAACATGAATTTGTATAAGAAAAAATCGTAATGTTATTTTAAATCATTATATGGGAATACATGACAACGTGACATATAAAATATATGACAGTACAAAATATAATACGAGTTTACTATCACTTTTCATAATTCTATGTAATTGAATGTTTATATTAAAAAAAAACTCTCTGAAAAATGCCATAAGTGCTGAAATGCTGAGACTTAAGCGTTAAAGTATCTTAAATAAATAAATATTCAATAAAGCAGACGTTAAATCGTCAAATAAAGAAAATGTCCTATGCATATATGTACGATTGCGGCGTTTGCGAACTCAGACTCGATTTTTAGTGAATGTCAAAAATTTAAAATTTTGTAATCTGTATAAATCAAATGTTCATCAGTCACCTTGATGATAATGTCACATTTGACAAATCCATAGTCAGTTTATTATCTAAAATGCCGCAATTATCAGAATTACAAAAATCTATTATTCAAACTAAATACTAATTTTGAAGTAAAGTTTAGATATTTTTTAAATTTAAGTAAAGCAGGACACTATCTGCAGTTTTGTTAATCACTTTTTTTAATTTACTATTTTTGCAAAACATTTTGCATTCTACGCCAATAATTGGTTTGAGTAGCGTTTAAAGAAGTTTACATTGCTTAAAATGTTTTTGTATTTAAGTGTCTGGGTTTTCAAGGGCCGCAACTATACATTGTGCTATGGATTTTTAATTAAAAATAATTTAATTTAAAAATGTACATTTATATGTGAGATCAACTGTATATTGAAAATGTTTTTAAATTTTCGAAGGTTAACTAGAGTGAAAAACTTGTTATCCGAGATTGAACGGGTAAATTCGAGGAGACGAAAATTATCTATTCAAAGAGAAGGTTGCTTGTTTTGTGAATTATATTAAACATATTTAATTAATTCGGGTTGATTGTTTGAAAGTGTTTTATTGTTGATATATTTGAGATTTATATTTCTCAAAATTAAAAGATATTTAATTTCCCGATATTTTGATGTTTAAATTAATCGAGCACCTTTGTTCGTAAGAGTCTCCACATTAAAATTTTGTAAGAAGAATTAAAATTATATGACGTCATCATAATATATAAAATTATTATAAGTATATTCCTATTGTATCCATGCCTGTAGTTAAGAGATTTTAATTATTAGAAATACAGATAATACAGTTTATTATTAACATTTCTTTGTTAAAATTATAATTGAAAAGTTTGTTCGATTGGAATCAGGGTTTTTCGTGCGTGTCTATTGCACATGCGTAAGTTTTGTTCGTGTATCAGTATCTGATTATACAGTGTGGTTCTCTGGGGAGAAATTAAACTTGATTATTTTTAGATAAGTTTTGATCGGTGTCATTTAGAGGATGTTTTCCATTCATTTAGCTGTCGATTTTCAATGAATGTTTTTACCTCAAGTATTTTTGTATAATACAGCATCTTTATACTTTCTAAAGATATATTTTTTATATTTTCTATTTTTGTATTAAATATTCATTTTAATTTTTATCCTGCGTTTGTTTCATTTTACTCATACCAATATTGCTGTTCTAACTTAACTTATATAAAATAAGTAAATAAATTTTTGTGAACATTTCACTGGCGCTCAACTCTTATTATAGACACGTCTTTCCTAAGTGGAACCCGAGAAGTTAGAAGTCTCATATTTGAAAATTCACCGGCTGAGAAACCTAGTTGGGAAAACTAGTTGTGGATGGTGGCGTGCTAAATTTTCAAACCACTATTCATAGCAATATGTATACTGTTTTCAATGTTGTCTCTTAGCTATTGTCTGGCCAGAATGGCATCTACTTCGACCTTACGGTGAGCAATGCATTTTTGCCTGCTAGAATAGTTATCAAATTGCTATCTGTGATTACAACAGCTGGAAATTATCAATCCTCACCATCTGCTCTGTTTGTTCATGCATCAGATGGAATAACGAAGAATATTGTGCATCCAAAGACACTGGAGTGATAGATTGATTATAATAAAATACCATTGATTCGTTGTTTAGCTAGAGAATAAACAAACTAAATTTTAGTTGCGACTTTTGGTCGTTCGCTTTTCAGTAAATTTATAACATTTCCGATCAAGTTATACCTTCTCAAAGTTTTACCAACCACAGTTCGTTATTTTTTAAAGTTTATTTTATTAAAAAAAAAATATGATGTAGCTACAATATATAAACTTAGCAATACTAATAAACATCTATTTTCAAAACACAAACCCAAAATAAAAAAAAAATCGAGAAACACGTGTCATCTATAAAATACCATGTCGCAATTGCGATAGTTACGACAATGGCCAAATAAGGTACTAATAGGAACTTCATAGCACCAGAACCTGTATGTGGAATCGCTAAGGATCCCGCTAAAAGGGAGATCTGGTCATGGCTAAAGAAGAACATAAAAATAAATGGAGATTAACGGAAGGTCAACTCCATACCAAAACACTACTAAGGGAGCTGGACAGAAAGTTTTCAGCCAACCTAATTCGTAGTAACAAAAAAGAAATTAAAATAATTACCGGGTTAAAAACCGGACATTGTCCTTTAAGGAAGCATTTGTACAGCATGGGCTTGGTTAGCGAGCTCTGGTGTAGGAGATGTGAAAAACTGGAGGAAACCAGCCTTCATGAAATATGCACGTGTGAGTAACTGAAGGAACTCAGACAGAAATATTTCGGGAGAAATCAATTGGATCCTTCGAGTGTACTCAAACTTGAGGAGGATAGTGGCTTTTATCGAGGACACAAGACTAACAGAGTGGAACTGAGAGATCTATTGGGGATAGCACAAAGAGCAGTGTGCTCAAGTGCCTGGACATGCTGGCTTCCAACCCAAAACAGAAGAAGACTACATAGGCCAAACTAGATAATATTTATACAAACGAATACAAGCCCACACATACCCAAAACATACAAAACTGCTTTATTTGCACACAAACTGCAACACGTTCACCATTTCGATTTTAATAATACACAGATAATCGATAAAGAACAACACAATAAAAAGGGAAATTAAAAAAATGATTAATATTAAACAAGAAAAAAATGCAATTAGCAACAGAAGTGACAAAAAATCTAAGCAGTATATAACTTAATAATGGAGCTGATCTGCAATTTACTATCGTGAATATATACAATTGTTATATGAATATCTATTATTATTATTTAAATATCTGCATACTGGCTTATTATGCTGGCAGTCCCGAATTTAGATTCGGGACTAGGCTGTCCGAGTAGGTTTTCGTAGTTTTCCTTCTCATTCAAGGCGAATGCCGACAGCTAAACATCTTGAGCCGCTCCACGGGCGCAGGCCTAATAATAACTCATGGCCTACCAATACCCCCTGTAATTGACGTCAATCTGTTGGGGAATGCTGAGGCATGAATTATTATTATTAAAGTGGAAAGTATTTTTGAATAACATCATTTTTATTCACGACAACGTCACATATATAAATATGACATTAATATACTGTCGTTTATAATTTAAAATTCTTTGAAAAACATTAATTTCCGAAACACATAAGGGATTATTTTAAATATATACATATTAAAGCAAAACTGACCTTAAATCGCCGACTCTCTAAATTTACTATAATATACAAAGGTCAAGAAATAATTAATCTTTATGTCCTGAAAAGGACTCATTTTCTCGACGTTTCAACAAGATGCACGCGTTATCTTCTGAAACTGGTCTCGCGCTGGTAGTGTTCTTCATTTTTGTCTTATATGTAATTGTAGAACGTATATGCAAAGGCTGAGGAGAATCTTTTAGATTTAAGATTTTGTAGTTTGTAGTATACTGCATATAATCACTCACACACAATATAATCACAAAATTTAAGGTTTTCTGTTACATACTTTGTACTTGGATTTTTGCCTGTAGAAAACCAATTGATATTATTATTATTATTTATATAATTCGCAAGTCTCCAGTATAATCAATAAACAATGCTAGTCATATGTAGAAGAGAAAAAATATTGCCAAATAAATTACTTTTTAAGTTATTATTATGTAATGAAAAATATTAATATAATCTTCAAAATTTTGTCACGGCGTTATAATAACCGAAATTTCACGCTTCATACACCCAACTTGTTCAAAATCTGATATTAAACTATCGAAACGAACCGTGAAAATCTACGGAATAATTATACGACCGCCAAGCACGCTAATGGTGCCGTATTTCATTATAAAAACAATTCTTCTAAATACAATAATTTGTTGACATGCTCATAATTACTTTAATATAAATTACCACTGGATTTGGAGTAATAAATAACATTTACGTTATTTGTATACTCTTCAATCTAACACACAACGGTGTCAATGAAACTTCAGCTATGTTACATACATTTTCATGAAATACCGATCACACAGGATGCCCGCATATTTTGTCGGTCGCTGCAAAGCTCAGCAATTTGGTAACAATGTGTGCATGGAATTTTATTATTCCTGAGGTGAAATTAATACCTACTTTGAATACATTTTTGAAACCCCTCTCTGCAATTATACCCTCTCGGTTTTATATAATAGCGTACGAAAAATAGTACCAAAATCGATAGGATTTACAGGAAACTTTACATGGGACGTGAAAATTTAATTCTCTGAATAATCGCATAGTTTCGTCTGTGATGTAATTACATGGAATTCGCATGAATATTCGTGGTTCAATGTGCTTGAACCAGTACCTGTGTAAATTCCAAATTGATAGAGATGGCTAGTTAACTATTAAAATGGTGACATCTGACCGTGAACAGTGATCTAATTAATAATAAATTTTATACGAAAATTAACAATACAACTGATGTCAGTATGAAAGATTGGTGACTTAAAAGACTCGGAGGTAGATGAGCTACCCGAAGGACTTCCGGAAGTGGTCAGCCAAATACATCAATTACACAGGCCTATCATGGTTTTCGTCTTTAAGATCTGAGTAGCGTCTCCGATCATTTTTAATGCGCTGATTGCGAGAAAAATAGTCAAAAAAATCCTTAACGTCAGAATATGTTTTATTTAGGATTTAGATTTTGCTTAAAATTGCCCAGAGGATTCAAATTTGGAAACGGATAAAATTTTCTAAACGAGTTCTAACTAATTGTTAATGCTTTACGTGACTCTATTAGGATCATAGAATCAATTCAGATTCATAATTTGTCAAATACTACATCATTAATATAAATAATACATATGCGGAGATTTGCAAAGAGGTTATACAAAGTGCCCGTGCTTTCTATGCGAGTGGGACAGTTGAAGTAGAGGCCAGCATTGTACTAAAAAGAATGGTCTTCTAGAACTGACCTAACCTCTGGAACCAAAATCGTAGTTCGAAATGATTTGGTTCCCCAAAAACAAGTTTCGCTACCTCCTTTACATATTAAGCTGGGTATGATGAAGCAGTTTGTGGAGGCTTTAAATAAAGAAAACAAAAAGGTTTCAAATGCCTGCATACAATTTTCTCATTATTGTCAGATGCTAACCTGAACGAAGGAGTTTCTGTTGGCCTTGATACAAGAAAAATAATGAAGTATGAAGAATTCGATGAAAAACTTAGCCAAATTGAGTTAGAAACATGGAAATCTTTTAAGGAGGTGGTGAAAAATTTCTTGGGGAACAATAAAAGTAGCGAATATGATTGTAAATTTTGGTTTAATGGGCATTAAACTTCATTTCCTGAATTCGCACATTGACTACTTTCCGGAAAATTTGAGGAACCGTTAGTAAAGAGCAAGGTGAAAGATTTTACCAAGATTTGAAAGAGCAATCAGGGAAGGTGGAATGCAAACATATTGGCGGACTAATGTTGGTTGCTGAGATGAGATGAGCCAAACCTAAAATTTAAGAGAAAATCTCAAAATACTAGGTGGCCCATGGTAGCCATGGTGGCCATAGGTTGCTATGGATTTCTTTGTCAAATGATTTGACATTTTATACCATGCAGTGATCATGGAACGGTGGTCTGTTGAGCAAAGCTCTTTTGTAATCAAAGCGTATTACAAAAATAATGACTCTGTAGTCATAGTACGGAGGAAATTTCGGATTAATTTCAATATTCCTCGTCACGGGAGATTTCTATCTGGTCACGCCATAAAAGAGTTGGTTCGAAAATTTGAATAAAGCGGATCAGCGAACAATCTCAAACGTATGGGACCAAACACAAATGTCAGAACTTTGGATAACATTGATCGAGTTAGAGCAGCTATACAGCGCAGTCCTAAACGTTCCAGTCGAGAACAGTCATGCACATAGCCTAGCTAGAACGACTTTTCTCCGAATTTTACGTAAGCGATTTTTTTTCTTATTTAATATTAATTTCTTTAATTTCCCTTTTCATTGTGTGTTGTTCTTTATCGATTATTTGTGTGTTTTCACGATCGAAATGGTGATCGCGTTGCAGTTTGTGTGTAAATAAGGCAGTTCTGTCTGTTTTGGAGTATTTGTGGACTTGTATTCTTTTTTATAAATTTGTCTAGTTTGACTATCGCAATCGCGACATGGTATTTTATAGATCAAATGTGTTTCTTGATTTTTCTCTATTTTAGGTTTTAGTTTTGAAAATAGATGTTTATTAGTATTGCTGAGTTTATATATTGTAGCTATATCATATTTTTTGAAAGTATATTTTATTTTTTCTGATATGCGTGTTTGTTTCATTGTTTAAATTGTTATTGGTGTCTGTAGTATTGTATATTCGGTGAATTCCTTTTTTGATTGTGTGTTCTATAAGTTGTGGTGGATAGTTATTGTCTGTTAAGTTCGTTTTAATTTTCTTGATATTTTTTTTTCTGTATTGAGCATGTGATAGATAGTATGTATAGTCAGATTATTTATAATCATTTTGTTGAATATTGTATGTGCATTTGAGTGGTAATTTGTATATCGAAAAAAAGCTGTGAGTTTGTTGTGCCATTTTGTACAAATAGTACTCTGTCTATCATAGGTTAAAGAAATATCAAGAAAATTAATACCGTTATCAATTTCTTCTTCAATTGTAAATTTTAATTTGTTGTGAAAGTTGTTGAATTTATTTAAAAGACAGTCTATTTTATTTATCGGTATACATGTTATGATGTCTACATATCTTTTGAAGAAAATGGAGTTGAAGTCTAATGAATTGATAATGTTTTGTTCCACATGTTCCATTACCAGATTTGCAATAGGAGCAGCTAAAGGAGAGCCCATGGCATGATGCGTGTGGACTAATTTCATCCCGTTTAGATTCTATTATATTTATAGCTAGATTTATAGGAATGTTAGTGTATAAGGATTCAGCATTAAGTGATCTGTTGGTAATTTTTGTTTCTTGATGAAGTTTTGAAATTGTCTTTGAGTCTTTGGTATGATATTCCATTTTTCCTAACATCGTAGATATGCTATCACATAGGAATTTTGCTATATTTTGAATTACCACTCAAATGCACCTGCAGTATTCAATAAAATGATTATAAATAATCTCACCGATAAAGCAGTAAATCTATTACATACTCAATACAGAAAATATAATATCAATAAAATTAAAACGATCTTAACAGACAATAACTATCCACCACAACTTATAGAACAAACAATAGAAAAAGAATCCACCAAATATACAGCACTGCAGACACCAATAAAAACTTAAACAATGGAACAATATATATTACGATTTGATGTTCCACAATTATCAGAAGAAATAAAATATACTTTAAAAAAATATGACATAGCTACAACATATAAACTTAGCAATACTAATAAGCATCTATTTTCAAACAAAACTAAAATCTAAAATAGAAAAAATCTAGAAACACATGTCATCTATAAAATACCATGCCGCGATTGCGATAGTTACTACATAGGCCAAACTAGACAATATTTATACAAAACAATACAAACCCACAAATATTCCAAAATATACAAATCTGCTTTATTTGCACATGATCATCATTTTGATTTTGATAACACACAGTTAATCGATAAAGAATACCACACAATGAAAAGGGAAATTAAATAAATCATTAATATTAAACAAGAAAAAAAATCAATTAACAACAGAAATGACAAAAAATCTAAGCAGTATATACTATAACTTAATAATATAACGATCTGCAATTTACCATCATGAATATATAGAATTGTTATATAAATATCTATCATGTTATTTAAATATCTGCACACTAGCGTATTATGCTGGCAGTCCTGAGTTTAGATTAGTGGACAAGGCTGTCCGAGTAGATTTTCGTAGCTTTCCTTCTCGTTCTAGGCGAATGCCGACAGCTGAATATCTTAAGACGCTTCACGGGCGCAAACATAATAATAACTAATGGCTGCCAATGTCCCTGTAATTGGCGTCAGAGTGTTGGTAAATGCTAAGGTATGAATTATTGTTATTAAACTGGAATGCATTTTTGAATAATATCATTTTTATCTATGACAACTTAAATATGACATTAATATTTAATAATAATATTTATTAGTCATTTATAATTTAAAATTCTTTTAAAAAGACATGAATTGCCGAAACATGTAAGAGATTATTTTAAATATATACATATTAAAGTAAAACAGACCTTAAATCGCCGACTATCTAAATCTACTATAATATACAAAGGTAAAGAAATAATTATCATATAATAACAATCTTACATGTTTCGACACATAGTGCCTTTTCAAATAAATTTAAATGTAGCATATAAATCATTTATATTTTTAATTTCTTTGAAAAAGGTACTGTGTCGAAACATGTAAGATTGTTTTAAATATATACATATCAAAGTAAAACATACTTAAATCGGCCACTAATTTAATCTACTATATATATATATATATATATATATAACATTTGATAAATTATTGGAGTTTTTCGGCTTTATTTATATGAAATATTTACAAATATTAAATTAGAATGTATGTAATTGCAGAGTAAGTGGGGATGTAAACATTGCTGTCTACAAATTACAAAGCAAATCATACGAAATTAAACACTCATATAGCTATGGAGTAATAATTAGCATTTTCAAACATTCATATCTGACATCTGCTCTCAAAATACTGACATCTACTTTCAGTAACTCACATCTAATTTCAAAAATAGGCATCTGCTTTCTAATCTGACGTTGCTTTCATAACTGACACCTGCTTATAAAAAACAGACATCTGCTTTCAATAACTGACATTTGCTTTCACTATCTGACATCTGCTAACAAAACTGACATGAGCTTTCAAAACTTACTTCTGCTTTCAGCTTGACATCTACATTCAATAACTGACATCTGATTCATTAACACTGTTACTTTATAATGCATTTCTATATGGCTTGAACCTGGGTCTATTGTGGCCTAGTGGTAAAGGCGACAGCCAGGATAGCTGTAGACTTGGGTTCGAGTCCCAACGTAGACCATATTTTTCAATTAAAAAATTTCGTATGATTTGCTTTGTAATTTGTAGACAGCAATGTTTACATCCCCACTTACTCTGCAATTACATACATTCTAATTTAATATTTGTAAATATTTCATATAAATAAAGCCGAAAAACTCCAATAATTTATCAAATGTTATATTTAATGAACGGCTAAGAAATTATCTAAACACTTAATATATATATATATATATATATATATATATATATATATATATATATATATATATATATAAAAGCCCGGAAAGCTGTAGACTTGGGTTCGAGTCCCAACATAGACATTTTTTCAATTAAAAATTTCGTATGATTTGCTTTGTAATTTGTAGACAGCAATGTTTACATCCCCCCTTACTTTGCAATTACATACATACTAACTTGATATTTGTAAATATTTCATATAAAAGCCGAAAAACTCCAATAATAATTTATCAAATGTTATATATATATATATATATATATATATATATATAGTAAACCTAATCAGTAGGCGATTAAAGGTCTGTATATTATTTCAAAATATATGTATTTAAAAAACTCTACATGTTTCGGCTGTATACGCCTTTTTCAAGAGAATACAAAATATGAATGACAGGATATAAATGTCAAGTAATTAAGTTGCTATGGTTTAAATTATTCAAAGATACATTCTAGTAATAATAATAAATCATGCCTTAGTATTCCAAAAAATAGATAACAAGGTGTGAAAATATGTGTTGTTCGCTGCTAGCAATTTGTGTCTCCTTCTGGGTATGAACTTGTGTGTTGGTTGCTGCTGGCAGCTTGCGTCTCTCTATGGGTGTGTGGTTTTGTGTGAGAGCGTAAGTGTAGGGTTTTGTATGTCGGTGCGTTCGTGCGTGTGTTTAGTGATCGGTCGCATGAATTTAGAGAGGTCGGATAACCAGCCGTTGCGTAGGGCCGCCAACCCTTTCCCGACAACTTCTTTACAATTCCGTGCAGTACTTCGACGGTCTGACCCCCGCCCCAACGAGGCAAGGCGCAGACAGGCGAAGCGCACCCTGTACGGGGTTGCTCATCGCAACTAAGGGAACACTCTTAGTGGCTACCTCGGTCGACGATGGTCACACTTATGCCATCTTAACGTTTTTAAATACATATATTTTGAAATAATATACAGACCTTTAATCGCCTACTGATTAGGTTTACCATATCATACCAAGGTCACGAAGTTATTATATATATATATATATATATATATGTGTGTGTGTGTGTCTGTGTGTGTGTGTGTGTCTGTCTGTGTCTGCAAACAGGGACAGATAACGTGAACACGTCTAAAATATTTGCCCAGAAATAATTTTAATGTTACTCGTATCGAGATGGAAATCAAGGAAACAAATAACTACTATTATATTATAATTTTATTGATGATAGGTCTATGACATGGAAAGTAAGATACAAATGGCATACACGATACATCAATATTTCTGGAAAATGTTAAATCAATCAAACAAATATTGGCAAGAATCGTCGGTGGAGTTATATTTATTTTCAATTTAAACTCAGGGCCACTTCACCAGAACAAAATTATAATGATTTATTATTATCTATAAACTAGAATCATAAGTGTCGGTTTATATCAAAACGAACGTCGTAACTTCGCTCAGTCAAAAATTACGTTGAATTATACAACAAGGACTTCGAAAAAATAAATTTAATAGAATAATACCAGGGAAAGTCAATAATTAAGCCACAAATGCGTAAATATAGCAAACAGAATAAAGCATGATCGTTTGAATTTCTGAAAAGTGTGCGCACGTTGGATCCCCGACAACTGACCGAGGAGCAGAAAAAATCGAATGTGTCTGTCCTTGTCATATCTTTTGCAGTATGCTACTGAACGTGAGGACATACTTGACAGAATAATCACTGGTGATGAATCTTGAGTGCATCGCTACCAACCATCACTATGAATCAAAACGTACGTCAATACATTGGAAGCATCCTTACAATGATGTTCTGCCATTTATTATTATTATTATTATTATTTAATAGAATAATACCAGGGAAAGTCAATAATTAAGCCACAAATGCGTAAATATAGCAAACAGAATAAAGCATGATCGTTTGAATTTCTGAAAAGTGTGCGCACGTTGGATCCCCGACAACTGACCGAGGAGCAGAAAAAATCGAATGTGTCTGTCCTTGTCATATCTTTTGCAGTATGCTACTGAACGTGAGGACATACTTGACAGAATAATCACTGGTGATGAATCTTGAGTGCATCGCTACCAACCATCACTATGAATCAAAACGTACGTCAATACATTGGAAGCATCCTTACAATGATGTTCTGCCATTCGGAGAAAACGTCCAGGCCTATTGAGCAGAGGTGTACCGTTTTATCATGATAATGCGACATCTTGGAGGCAAATACTTTGCAGATGATGACGACGTTCAACACAAAGTCTTACTATGGATGAGACAGCAACCCCAAGAATTTTATGCAGCTGGAATTGGGGCGTTGTTAAAACGATGGGATAAGGGCATTAACAAATAAAATTGATTATCTTGGTAAATTATTTTTTTCTTACCTTTTGTGACTTACTTACTGACTTACACTCGTAAATAGTAAATCCGTATCTAATTTTTTTCTTAATTACTATCGTTAAATCATTTTAAATGTATAGACAAATTCACAAATTCATAAATTAAAATAATTTAGACTCAAGTTATTAATGTTAATATTAGATTTTAAGTTATAAAATTTTTGTTACATAAAAATTACTTGCATACAAATCATAAAAAGGTTTGAATAAATAAATTTTTAATATACAATAACATTTGTTGTATCAACTATTTTGAAAATATTTACGAATTAGATACTAGGCCTAATAAATAGAACACAATTAACGGCTGAGATCTGTAAGCATTTTAAGAAATAGTCAAAGTAGGTATATGCTAGTGCAGGAAAGCAAAACAAGCTTAAAGATTATTTTAAATATCGGTTGTCCTTGAAAGATAAAGAAAATATATGAAAAATGCAAAGATGTAATTATATGTAATATGAATCCCAAATATTTTTCGCAAATTTCCCCGCAGACGCGAAAAAACTTACAGATATTTATAAAATATTTGTCCCGCCACTGCATTTCAAGAAATATAAAGTATAAGGGCAGCGTTAAATAGCGAAACAATTGTGTCGCCGATTCAGTCAGTTTCAATCGTTACATGTGTACATGTGTACATTCAATATGATTTACATTTAAGTGTTCCTTTCAAGGGAAACAGGTAGACTATTACCTAATTACGAGAGTTGCGGACGTAAAAGGCCCCCTAGAGCACAAATCTTAATATTTAATAATTCACTTGCACACAAAATAAAAGCATAAATTTTTGACACTACGTAAATATACTGAGGTTATTGAACCATTAGCATACAAAGCTGTTTACTTGTAGTTTTTATAACGTCGACAGCTGTTACGTACTTATATACACACACGATACAGCGTGTGTGTGTGTGTATAAGTTCAATAGAGGTATTTTTGTAGACATTCTGAATTCATAGGTAACATAATAGAATTTTCAGCGGGTTTTTAATTTTGGTGTTTGCGTCATAATTGACTCCTAATTTTTTGGGAGAAATTATAGTATATAATATGTAATTGCATTTTCCATTTTTCATACGTTGTCTTTTTTTGTTCAAGAACCCTGTATATACGAAAAACACAACGTACACAGTAACATGTCAATGTAAGATTGAAAGGAGTGATAAAAAAGATTGGAATTACTTCCTAGTTAATGTTCATTTTTGTATATAGGTACATCGATTACTCTTCCAGAAAAATAAACAAGAACGTGATCAAAACTATTAGCCACCATCAATCAATGAGGTGCTGGCTAAATATTGAACAACGACAGGCCCTGTCTAATAGCGGAATAAAGTTTAATAAAAGAGAATATCGGAAGCCCAAATCACCCTTCAACAGACAGCGCGATGTGTTTGTAGATATTTATAGACATGTGATAGACACGGATATGAACTTTAATTCTAAAAAAAAAAAACGTTGAAACGACGTGTTAAATGTTCATAAAAAATAATAAATTTATTTCTGATTTCATTTTGCCACATCATCGATTATTTGTTAAAAAAACAAAGATACTTAATGTAATTATCATTCAACAACCATCAATCTACTTGACAAAACATTGAAGAAATTAATCCCTATGCTGTACGAAGTTTGTTCGATAGAAACATGTTCCGAGGGCTGCAAAAAAATCTATACATAATGAATTTTATATAATTCTCCATTAGCATTAATGCATGTGTTCCATTGATCCATTAATCAACATATTTCCTATTGGTAGAAATACCGTCGTTGTTTGAGCAACTATTGTCTAACAGACAGCTTTACCTGAAACACCACCATTTTAACTATTGTCTTAATAGTCCAAACAATCAGAAATTGTATAAAGATAAGTTGTTGCTTGTAAGGTGGCCAAGACTTTTTAACATATACAGGCAAGCAGACCTTGAATCATTTAGATTACATAAACGAATATTATCATATCGACCTTTTACGAAATCCCAGTGGCGTTTATTATTAATCTCAAGGAAATGTGGAAAAAATAGAAAAGAAATGTACAAAAATTTTATGCATCACTAAATGCGCTCTATATCAGTCTCCCTAAAATAAAAAGACAACGTATGAAAAATGGAAAGATTAAATTATATGCAGTTGATAAAGTATATCTTTGCCAAAGTGCGAACCGCAAATACCGTAAAACTACACACTTTAGTCATTTTAAGGTATTCTGATGCTTTAAATTTGACATTGGACTGCGAGCAAATACTTTATGATCTATGGAATATATAGTCAAAATATTTTCCCAAAATTCCCTCTCATAAGCAAGAAAAATACGAGAAAAATATTTTTAAAAAATTTGTCATGCTACTGTGCGATGGACTACATTATAAAAGACGATATCTCAAAGCTGAATGATAATAACGAACAGAATAGTTTTGTTATTGTCCATCTCGCTTTAAGTTTCGTTCAGTTGTCGATCGTTACGTACGTTCGATACAATTGTTCGATTAAAGATAAATGTTACCAAATATGACGTTAAATGTCCGTAAAGCACATATTTTTCATGTTCTTTTAATACATCTACTTAAAATTTTTACAGCCGACTTTTCATAACAGGTTGTCGAACGATTATCATACACGTACACAATGGTATCTTATAAGGTTTTTATAAATATAAACATTGCAACATTTGTTTACGTTAGCAGTCTTTTTATATCTATATTTATATTTTATATTTGCTACTTCTCGTGACAAAAGAAGCATTCACAATACACATTTTTAATAAATATAAACAACCGGTTTTGATTGAAGTTATTGACCTTGGCTTAGAACAAGGTAGTAGTTTTTATAATATCGACAGCTGTTATGTACTATGGCGTATATGTGTGTAACTTCAGTAGAGGTACTTACATTCTGAATCTTTTGAATACATAGGCGTCACGTAATTCAATTTTCAGAGGATTTCTAATTTTAGGGTTCTTGTTGTAATAGACAATATTTTGAATTTGTAATCTAAATAATTACATCTTTCCATTTTTCACATGTCGTCTTTTTATTTCATAGACGGCCTGTATATTCTGCATTTAATATTTCTTTTATACTTGTCAGTGCTTGATTATTTTTTTACAACAAAATCTTAGTTAGTATTTTCTGGACAACTTAATTTTAAATAATTTTTCGGCAATATTAAATATTTTATTGTTGGGAATAAACATATACGGGATGGAATTTGAAAATTTGCACGAAAATAAAAGTTACAGTAAATTTTGAGCTTATTATGTGCCAAGAAATTATTTAAATTTATTTTAATTTATTACACAGGCCTACAAAAAAAATTTTTTTTTTGGTGCATCTCTGTTTGTTTGAATTGTCGATAAAGTAGGTAATGTACAGTATATTGACATACGTCATTTTCACTCATCAGCTCTAGTTTACCTACTACCCTCATTGTGGATTGTTGTCGGTCTTGTTATGGTCTTGTTCGTAACTAGTCATTATTACAATATCATCGATAAAGTTTGTGTTACTGTTTCATTATGGCTAGTACGTCCAGACGTTGTGTTAACGATCCTGATATATTTTGTTATGTTTGTGGTGAATACATACTGAAAAATCAGCGTAAATCGATTACAAACACAGTGCGTCGTTTGTAGTTTGCTTACTTCGGTATTTAAATTCTACACCAAGATAAAGTGTGGGTGCCTCATAGTGTTTGTAAAATATGCGTTGAACATTTGCGATAATGGGAGAGAGGGAAACGTAAGCCTTTGAAGTTTGGAGTGCCTATGATATGACGAGAACAAAAAAATCATTATGACGACTGTTACTTTTGTATGATTAATATAGTGGGCATCAACAAAAACAATCGCCATAAATGGAAATACCCCAATATTTCTTCAGTGCAAAGACCTGTTCCTCATTCCGAAAATGTTCCAATACCAACTTTTCACCAGGTAGTGCAGCAATCTCAGGAGGATGAAGCTGAAATACCTATTTCTTCCCAAGTAGATGATGACTTTCAATACTGCGGAATAACATCAGATCCTAAGCCATTTTCGCAGAATGAGCTTAGTGACCTCATCAGAGACTTAGATCTTTCGAAGGAACGTGCTGAGTTACTAGCGTCAAGATTAAAAGAAAAAAATTGTCTTTCCTAAGATGTTCGAGTGTCTACATATCGCGCGAGAGAGGGAAAGTTATTGAAGTTTTTTTCATCTGATGAAAATTTTGTGTATTGCTGTAATGTGAGTGGTTTGCTGGCTTTCATGGGTTTAACGATCTATCAGCCCAATGAATGGCGTCTCTTTATTGACAGTAGTAAACGAAGTCTAAAAGCAGTTCTTCTACATAATGGAAATAAATATGCTCCCGTTCCAATTGCTCACTCAACATGTGTAAAAGAAGAATATGAGGTAATTTCAAATCTTTTACAAAAAATAAAATATATTGAACATAACTGGGTGATCTGCATCGACTTGAAGATGGTTAATTTTTTATTGGGTCAACAGAGTGGTTATACTAAATACCCATGTTTTATTTGTCTCTGGGACAGTCGAGCTAAATCACGTCATTGGACTGCAAAAAATTGGCCTGTGAGAGATGCTCTTGTTGTTGGGGAAAGGAATGTTATAAATGAACCCTTAGTTTCAAGAGAAAAAATCATTCTTCCTCCATTGCATATAAAATTAGGGCTAATGAAGCAATTTGTTAAGGCTCTCGATAGAAATGGTCAATGTTTCCAGTTTATTTCTCACAAATTTCCTGGTTTAAGTACTGAAAAACTAAAAGCAGGTATCTTTGATGGACCTCAAATACGTAAATTGATGAAAGACACAACTAATTTTGAGACTTGTATGAATGATGTGGAGAGGCTTGCCTGGTAATCTTTTGTAGCAGTTGCACAAAATTTCCTCGGAAATCATAAGGCTGACAACCATGTAGAACTAGTAGAGGAAATGCTGGTGCGATTCAAAGATTTAGGCTGTAATATGAGTATAAAATTACACTATCTCAATAGTCATCTACATCATTTCCAACACAATTTAGGAGATCTAAGCGAAGAACAAGGGGAACGTTTCCACCAAGACCTAAAAACAATGGAGAATAGATACCAAGGAAGGTGGGACAGTCATATGATGGCTGACTATTGCTGGGGAATCATGCGAGATTGCCCGAGTCAGTTTCATTCTAGAAAATCACTCAAAAGACAATTTCTTGATGTTTAATGTCAATAAAATATATATTTTTCGTGAATTGTGTTTTTTTTTTCTCGGGAACTAGAGCTGACAGAAGAAAACGGGTAACATTTTTGATATCGCCATGTAAGACATACTTAAAATCGGGTCTAAAATCTCCAGCACCAAAATGGTTGTAGGCCAGTGTTATATATGACCGTATTTTTTAAATTAAATTCATATATTGTTGCATACTACATATTTACGGAGACAGCTGAAATAATTTCAGTAGGGTATTGTAGGTTTCATAGGATGACCAGTAAATCACATAAATTTGCTTATTTACATTAATCGGATAATTTAGTTTATATTTAGAATATATAAGTTTATGTTATCATACTAAAATAACCAGTTCGCATTTAGAGGGTACAGTAAATCCTATTGTACGACCTGTGAACAGCATATGTTGGTTTTGCAAAAAAAAACTAACTTTAAAGTCCAGTTAAGTCTATTACAAATTTTATTTTTACAAGATTCAAATAGCATACTAGCATAGAATCAATCTGAACGAGCTTGGATTGTACTGTAAATCCCTGCACGATTGGTATCTTCTATGCTTAGTTAAATATAATTTGAGCTAGATTTATACATAAGATTTCAATTAATAACAAGTAAATCAAAATTGAAGCATTTTCTCTTTCTTATTATAATTGGTGATCCAATCCTAGTTTCCAATATTGGCTACATTGTAATTTGTTAGTGTTATTATTGGCGAGTGTTTGAGAAATCAAATGTTAGTTTGAAACAACACATTTACGAAATCGATCGCTTAACTACCGACCAACGCGTTAAAATTGCTCAATTGTTCTACAGCGATAACAATTCTATACGAACTGTGTATCGACGTTTACGGGAAGATCATGGTCAACTTAATCGTTAATAATAATTTTATACAAAAAAATATATTTAGTCCACAATATTGCTTTAAAATCATGTAAAAATTCGAACATATCAGCATCGAACTGAAACACAATACTAAAATAATCACAAATAAAGATAGAGAAATATATAGATAATTATAGAATAATAATAATTTCTATAAGAGACTCCTTCGTGCAAATCAGCATAATATTTAAATACAATACAGTCATAATGAAACAATACAATTTTAAATAATGCAGAAATACGTAAGTGTTCAATGCTTAAGATCAAATAGAAATCCATCAACACAATAAATACAGTCCTCCTGTAAAATGCTACTGAGTCAACAATTCGCAACATAGTGAAAAAATTTCGAGGAAACTGGAAGCATTGTAGATAGGATAAGCTGCATACATCATCGTGGCGCACGTTCAGCCAAGAATATTGCTGATGTAAGTGATAGTAACTCTGAAGATCGGCAATAATCGATTCATGGCCGTTTGCAGACTTTGGACATTTCTTACGACTCCCTTTGGCGCATTTTGCATAAGGACTTGCACCTACACCCGTATAAAATTCAGTTAACACAATAACTGAAGCCCAAAGATTATGAACAGCGTAGGATTTGCAAAGATTGAGTGTTGGAGCAGCAGGAAGTTGATGATGATTTTTCAAAGAATTTTTTTCTCTGCTGAAGTACAATTCCAACTGTCTGGGTATGTTAATAATCAAAATAGCCACATATTGAGCGAGGAAGATCCTCGCATGATAATACTAGGCGGCATAATTGAGCCATGTAACTAGAGCACGCTACAAAAACGGTTTTTCGTAACGTGCTCTAGTAAGTACCTGATAAAATCACAGTACAATCAAATATTAATAAAGTGAAGATTTTAAAATCATGTAAAAATTCGAACATATCAGCATCGAACTGAAACACAATACCAAAATAATCACAAATAAAGATAGAGAAATATATAGATAATTATAGAATAATAATAATTTGTATAAGAGACTCCTTCGTGCAAATCACCATAATATTTAAATACAATACAGTCATAATGAAACAATACAATTTTAAATAATGCAGAAATACGTAAGTGTTCAATGTTTAAAATCAAATAGAAATCCATCAACACAATAAATACAGTCCTCCTGTAAAATTTGTTACAATTCGCGTCTGAATTTATTAAGGCTCCCCACATCCTTCAATCCATCCAGCAATTGATTGAACAGTTTTAAACCCATTACAACCGGCGACCCTTTTATAATGTTTAATCTACCGTACTCGAAAATCGTTTTTATATCTATTTTTTATTGTGACGATGAGTTCAGTACGTTTCTTAGAATTCTTATTTGGTAGCAAGAGACGCTGATACCACGATTAATTTTTCGCAATAATCTTGTCGATTTAACAATTCACCTAACTGAACACCAAGCATACATATCGATGATTTGTTATTTATTGAGACACCACAAGCATCTACGTCAACGTTAAAATTTACTTAAGCTGCAAAATTCATACGCAAATTATTACATGAAAACTATTTGTGAAGCTGATAGAAAAGCAAATTTTCCTTATTTCGTACGTCCATAGGATCAGCTCTCGAAACTACCGCACTCATGTCATCGGAAGAACAAATTTTAACACGATATAGTCTTTTAGTGTATGATAAAATAATTTCAAAACATATTGGACAAAGTTTATGTTTTGAATTAAATTTCGACTACTAAGTTGTCATTTTCAGTAGATAATACAATTAGGTCTCTAGCAAACGCTTCTTTGATCATAGTACACTTACTCAATTAACTGATGTAGCCTTTACTTGATGAAAATACATTGTAAAATTAAATACTAAACAGATTCGTACAGATAATCTTTCAATCAATACTAATTTCTATTACTGTTACATATTACCTACTGATGTTGGCATCTCATTTATTGATATTTACACAAAAAAACAGCAAGATCGTAATAAAAGTTAAATTGTTTATCTTAATACATAAAACAAAGTCGGGTTCGTTACACGATTTATAACTCAAGAACGGCCGGACCGATTTTAATGATCTCTAATTTGTTGGATTCGTCTACATCCCGAATAGCAGAATAACTATTAAAATATCACAAAAATTCACGGTAAAACAAATTATACAGAAAATTAATTTTTAAATAAATTGGGTTAGGAACTCCGCCATCTTCCGCAATTTATAGCTTACGTAACGCACGCTTATAGCTTATTTGAAATAATTGATGTCCATTGCAAATCAGTGACATAAAATAGTAAAATTTTTTTGTTTCATGTTGTCTGTGATTTATTTTGAAAAAACATATAAAGATTACCGGTCGATTTGTTTGTTTTGTGCGAGTGTTATTAATAAATCTTATTGTGCGAGTATTATTATTAACAATACCGCGACCCAGAAAATCTAATCTTTTTCAACAAAGCCGTAATGCAATTAGGCTTCGGAACATTGCGAATCAATCCACTAAAGAAGAACGAAAAATCGCACGAGAAAAGCACCGCGTTGGAATGGCCCAACTTCGTGCTTCTCAAACACAAGAGCAAAGAGAGGCAGCCCGTGAAACAACTCGGTTGACAATGAGAAATCGTCGAGCTTATCGCACAGATCAACAACGAGATAATCTTCGACGCGCAAGAAGAAATACTTCAAGTGTTGATTTGAATCGAGCAGCGTTTCTATACGATTGCACAATTGATTACAGCTCGCATCCTTTCGTTCGCATTGTCCAATGGACGTTGTTTGCGAGCATTGTGGCGCATTTAAGTTTGCTGGAGAAACGCCTGGATTGTGCTGCCTTAATGCAAAGTGAAATTGCCATTATTTATTCCGCCACCTGAGCCACTGCACTCATTGCTTCGTGGCGAAACACCAGTATAACGACATTTTCAAGCGAACACTTAAAAATACAATGGCTGTTTTCAAATGATTTCATTTGGGGCAGACATTATCGAAGAACACGAATTTAATCCGACATTCAAGATAATTTCTGTTGAAGAGAGTAAATGTTCATTTTCATTAAAAGATAAGATTTAAGATATAAATTTGATCAAACGTAGGTTCAATAATAGGTGGAAAAGTTTTGTTTGTATTTGTCTTTAAAATAATTTAGGTATAAATAAGGCATTTTAAAAAATTTGTGATTATAAATCAGTAATACTGACTTCGCTTTCGACTTTGCAGATTCAAGGCCAGATTTACCATCGAATTGGATCATTGCAACCTCTTGAAGATTCTTGCAAATATTGGCAATATGGGCAATATTGACACGCCATTGAAACACTTAATTTTTGTACTTTTATTAAATTTTAATGTTCTTTATATATATATTATCCTAATAAACTATTAAGCTTAATAATTTTTTTTCTATTTCGGTGCTATAAAGTGCACTTTTCGACACCCGTTTGGGTTGCATAAAGTATTACTTTTTCGCACGCAAAATTTTGTTTTTAGAGGTTGGTCATTGCATAAATCAATCTAAATTTTAAACTTAAAATGACATATAACACCGCCGATTTTCAAATATTTAAAATGCTCTAGTTAAACATCAATGCTACCAACTTCAAAAAAAGAAAATTTCTACAATTTTCGTAGAAAACATGGCTCTTATTTTAAGTCTTTTTGAACTTTTAATGTCAGAAATAGAAAAAATAGTATAAAATACACGTTTCATAAGACATTTTAGTGCACTTGTTCTTTAGAAACTTGAACGCGTGCACTAAAATCATATCTTATGCAACTTGTACTTTAATATACTATTTTTGTATTCATTTTGTTCCGTTAATAAAATCCTAAATTAAGTTTAGTTAAAAGTTAACAACTCATTATTGACTGTTAGGCGGTACGAAGTTCGCCGGGTCAGCTAGTATAAAATAAATGAAACAAAGTAAATAAAAGCAATTCAACTAATTTTTACCACGCCATACAACTAAAACTAATAAGAAATGTTACCACGTTTTCTGTGCATATGATTAGGTTGTATTGGGCTGATTGGTAGTAGTTAACTAGGATTAACTATTAGTAAGCGCCGAAAGTATATAGATCACAATAAAGAAACAGAGAAAGTGACTGTCATATATGAAGGTACTTGACTAAGTTTAAACTTTAATTGTACCAATGTTGTAGGAACAGAAGAAGATACGGACTCTCTAGTCAGTCCTAGTCATACAGTTTTAAAACAAGATTTACAATAATTTCCATATCGTATAACTTGCTTACAAGAAATTCTCGATACTGATAATGCGCGGGTAGTATTTTGTGAATAGTTTCAAATAATTTTAAGCATGAACTCCTAGAAAAGTCTTTCTTTTTAGACGCAGGATGACTTCATATTAGTGGATTCCTTAACTCACAAAACATGAAATGATACGAAGCCCAATAATTTTCATGTTGAAGTTCCTCTAAATCCTCAAAAAGTTGGGTGTTTGATGCACTATAAGTAAAAGAAGGATTATTGGTCCATTTTTTTATGGTACTTTAAATACGGAAAGAAATACTTTTGACTTTCTTTAATCAGCTTCATGATGATATACTAGCTTTGGTTTACTTTCAACAACATGGTACAGCGGGTGAAACAATAAATATGACACGAGAAGTATCTGGTAATCGTTTAATTAGATTAAACAGCCAACTTGAATTACCTCCAAGATCTTGTGATCTTACACCGTGTGATGTCTTTTTATGGCCTGTTTAAGAAAATCAGTTTATCGTATTACTGCAAAATTATATAGATCTGCAATATAATATTATACGGAAAATTAATGAAATTAGGTATGTAGTGCCATACTGCTAAATATAGCGTGCCTTCAAAAACTTTTCTCATTATAATAGGCTGTTTTTAAGTAGTTAAGTAATCAAAGACTGGTGCACATGCGAAGCTTTAGAAAACTTCAAATTCTGACTGTTGTGATACATAAATTTAAATTATAAACGC
Source organism: Melolontha melolontha (assembly GCA_935421215.2). NCBI lineage: Eukaryota > Metazoa > Arthropoda > Insecta > Coleoptera > Scarabaeidae > Melolontha > Melolontha melolontha. The sequence continues at coordinate 73,705,258 of OW285243.1, read as the reverse complement.
TTATATTTTTAAATTATTTTGTTATAATGTTACAGTTGCAACATAAAATATTTATTATTCAAAGTTACTATAGAACAGGTCGAAAATTAGAAAATGGAGATTGGGTTTATGCCACTAGTTAGTGAAAAATATATTCAAGCTTGTGTTATTAAATTTGGTGAAACAGAAGCAATATCTCGTAAACATGGCGGTGGAGCACCTAGCAAACGAACAGCAAATTGAATAGAGGATATTCGACGTCAAATGGACAACTCACCCAAACAATCGATCGCAAAACTATGACAACAAATTAATTTGTCAGCGGGAACATGTCATAGTATTTTAAAAAAGGATTTAAATATGTTTCCATATAAAACTCAAGCAGCTTCGGAAATCAAACTAGTAGATTTTGTTACAAGAACACAGTATTGTCTATGGGTTTTCAATGACATAAATAATGCTCGACAAATGCTTCTTTTCGGATGAGGCTTGGTTCCATCTTTCAGGATATTTAAACAAGCAAAATATGGAATTTGATCTGCAGAAAACCCTCATGAATTTATGGAAACTACACTACATTCACAAAAAATAGGCGCCTGGCTAGCAGTTTCAAGAAGACGAATTATACGAACTATATTTTTTAATCAAACCATAACTGCTGAAAGATTTCGAAATGAATTGTTAAATCCCTTTATTAATGAACTTCATGTCCATGAACTTACGGAAGGATATTTCCAGCAAGATAATGCACCAGCGCAATCTCGAGAAACAATAGTTTTTGAAAGAATTTTTCGAATACAAAAATACAATACAATACAAAATACAAAATACAATACAAAAATTATTAATTTTCCTCCAAGATCTACAGATTTAATAATTTTAGACTATTTCTTTATTTTTCCATATTTAACCCTCAAGTACTATCGTGGGGTGTTTCGGCACCCCAGTGGTAACTTTTTTCTAAATTTCTTCGAAACTATTTTTGTTACCTTTCTAGGGTTTCAGGTATTCTCCTTTACGAATGAGATGTGTAATATTCTATAATCTATTATTTACAATGTTTTACAGTTATAGCAAAAAATAGCCTTTGGGGTGTCTCAACACCCCACGATAGCAGTTACGTTCGACTTTTTCAAAAATAGCGCAACTTTTTCTAACCCATTGTTTAGAATTTTATAGTGATAATATCAATTTCATCTTTAGGGCGAATCACAGCTCTTTGTTTAAGACTTGTCGTGGATGTGTAGGGGATTCACTCGTTTACATTCGGCTTCGGGAATTTTTTATAATGTCGTACATGTGTTGGGGATTTACCCATATACATTCGACCTGGGGGATTTTTTATATGTAGCATTGAATAAAGTTGTATTTCCCCTGTTTGTGTACAATATATATAAGACTCAAATAAATTTCTTATTCAGTTCGTAAAAAACCATAGTGTTTGTCAATATTGGTCGTTGTTTCTCTTCCATAAAACGTATATTGAATAGTAACAACAAAATGACAAAGTTTCTGACTAACGAACAGTTAGTAAATCTTGCTGCAAACTTTTACGATGATATCAGTGAAAGTGCATGGCCCTGGTGAACATGATAATGATTTGAGTGATGCAGCAAGCGAACATAGTGATCACGACACATCTTCAGAGGTTGAAGTCGAATCTGAACACGAAACTGAAGATTTGGATGATGTCAGTGCAAGTGCAAGTTACTTTTACAGACGAAATCGGTATAAGTGGTCCAAAAATCCTCCTGCTGCTTCGCGTATCAGGTCCTCTAATATAGTCAGTCATCGACCAGGAGCAAAGGGTCCGGCAGTAAATACTCCTCCTAGAACACCTTCTGAAGCATGGTCTCTTTTTATTACGGAAGAAATCCTAAATGAAATATTAGAACATACAAATGCAAAAATTACAGAAACGAGTTTTTCTTATGGACCGACGCCTAGTTATGTGGGACACACAGACCTGATTGAATTAAAAGCATTGCTGGGGGTTCTAATTCTGGCTGGAGTGTTCAAGTCTAATCACGAAGACACTAGAAGTCTTTTTGCATCGGATGGTATGGGAAGAGATATTTTTAGAGGTGTTATGTCTGAGCAACGGTTTTTGTTTCTTTTGTTAACGCTGAGATTTGACGATCAACTAACTAGGAGGAACAGAATTGACAATGGTGATAAACTTGCAGCTATTTCAAACATTTATGAAATTTTCAATACAAACTGCACGAACAATTTCAGTTGCAGCGAATATGCAGTTGTAGATGAAATGCTTGTTGGATTTCGAGGCCGCTGCTCTTTTCGCCAATATATTAAAAGTAAACCAAAAAAATATGGCATCAAGATTATGTGCCTATGTGATTCACAAACGCATTATCTGATAAATTCATTTGTTTATAGCGGAAAGACAACTGAACCCAATCCAAACAAACTTTCGGTTCCAACACGTAGTGTACTGAAATTAGTTTCTGCAATTATTAACACAAATCGAAATGTTACAGGAGATAATTGGTTTTCTTCTATAGAACTATTGAGTGAATTGAAAAAGGTTGGTTTGACATATGTCGGGACACTTCGCAAGAATAAGCGCGAAATTCCAACTGCATTTTTAGAAACTAAACAGATACCAATAAACTCCTGTAAATTTGGATTTACACACGATAATACGTTGGTTTCCTTTGTACCAAAAAAAAAACAACTGTTGTTCTGTTGGTTTCGTCTATGCATCACAACGAAAATGTTGAAGCAAATGAGAAACCAGAAATTATAAATTTCTACAATGGTACCAAAGGAGGAGTCGATGCTTTGGACCAGAAGTGTTTGACGTACTCCTGCCAAAGGCGGACCAGGCGATGGCCAATGGCCATATTCGGAGCAATGTTAGACATTTCACGTGTCAACAGTTATACAATTTTCTTAGCCACTTCAGACGGTACAGTCAATATGACACGAAGAGAATTTTATATTCGTTTAGGAAGAGAACTCGTCAATGATCACGTAAAACGGAGATATGAAATAAAAGGATTGTCATCTGGGCTAAAATCAATCATCAAAAATTTACTAGGTTTAGATACACCACAACAGTCACAAGAAGCAGGACCTGTAAGAACCTACAAAAGGTGTCACATCTGTGGGCGAAGCAGAGACAAGAAAATAAAAACCACGTGTCATAAATGTCGTCAGCATGTCTGCAAGGACCATTCTGAAATACTCATAGAATGCAGAGAATGTTTAGAAAGGCAAATTGTAAGAATTTTGTATAAATCTGAGTGCATGAAAAAACGGCATGATTTGTGTCATAAAAAATATACGTCTCACAACGTCATTGTCAGAATTTTTATATGAAATATTAATGCCACTTTTCTTTTACGGAGAATAAGATCATGGCTTCCAACAGTAGAAAAAGTGAAGACATCTTAAAAATACATTGCAGATACTTTTGTGAAAAAAAAAATTGTACGAGGGAACATTTTTTATATTTTTTTATAAATGTAAATTTTCTATTTTGTTGTGAATAAAGTTTTGTTTCTCCTTGAACAAATCACAAGATAAGAGACTAGTTTATTGCACAGATAGTTCAAAAGTAGAAAAAAAAAGATAATTAACGAAATAATTAATTTTAAAGAGTGGGGTGTCAAAACACCCCACGATAGCAGTTGTGTTACCTGAAAACACGATAGTACTTAAGGGTAGAATACCATTTTTAAGACCAGACATCACACAATCGAGGAGTTTCGTGGTGCTATTATGACTTATTGTGCTGACATAACCCAAGAAATCCTAATAAATGGCTTTGAAAGCATGAAGCGTAGTGTTCTACTTTCTCTTCAAAACAATGGTCAACATTTTCAACATCATAAATATTTTTTCAAAAATTACTAATTATTACACACATTTACATAACATAACCAAACTATCAAAATTATACGTTTGTGACAGATTACGTGTACTGTCACCAACCATTAAAAAAAAAGCAAGGCCATCTCTAATGAGGAAAGTTTTTGAAGGCACGTTATTTGACATGCATTAAGAGGAGGTGGGCAAAATGCTTTGAGGAAGGTGGTGGTAAAATTTCAACATATTCTGTCATTTGTTTTAATTTTAAGTTTGTAAATTAATTATTCTTACAATCCAAGATCGTTTCTTGACTAATTTCAATTAATTAATACAGCATTTTAATCTAATTTCAAACGAAAATATTATTTGACATAAACAGACATTTGCGTATATGATAACCAACAAAGTAAATATATCTTTCTATCGTACTCTATATCACACATAACTTCCAATTTCCATGTATGTATTAGTTTGTTGATGAATTTTTCTTTGAACACCCCATACGTAAATGCTTAAAAATCCTATTTCATAGAGTTCAACATTACGAATATGGGTTAATCTTTACAAGCATTACATGAAAATAATACTTGATTCCAATTAACATTATTCACATGGTATAATCTAATATAATTCATTTTGATGTTTAACATTTGGAGAAGATTATTTATTAATACCCTACCAGAATCTATTAAATGTGTGAGAATTTAAGTGTTTAAGTGTTCTCGAATATTCTTTTTTTAATAATTTACTTTAAGGTCTTTGCACAATCACTTTAAGTAAACAAATATCCTGTCAACAAATAAATATGTGAGATATGTTAAGGTATTATAATAGTAAAGTAAGATACACTATTTTGATTTAATTTTGCTCCGTTTCTTAAAACAAGCTTTCGCACGTCTTCCTTATAATGTGCAGGAAGCAATAAAATTTTTAAAAAGCTGAATAATAATTTCGTTCCCGACATCATAAATAATATTTCACAAAGGTGCTGCGTGTATTGTCTAACTAACAAAGCTTGAATTATATTGTTGCCATTTTTAATATTAAAAAATGATCTTCTCTGGTGTGTTTTTGCTCGAGAATATTTTAAGTAAATAATAAAAGTTCTACGATAAAATCCCTTAGAATTAAATTGAAAATATGTTAACATATATTAACGATACCTATTACCCCCAATCGATCTCTGTAGCACAAAAAACAGCGACAAATATTTTCGAAATAGAAAATATGACTTAATGACATTAAAAATCCACTAGAATTACTTTTCTACAAACGAGGCGGTGTACATGCATTGTACAAATATAATCCAGGTGGATCAGTATTGCAAAACACATCGATACATATTCATGATGGTTGTTCTGTAGTTGATCAAACACAATATACCTGTAACTCTATACAGCCTGCCGTATGTATAAGAATGGTCGCGTAAGTACTCATGATACATGGTCCGTGAAATGAATCGAAACGCGATGTTCTGCGCTCCGGTTACGCGCGACAACTCCGGTTACTTCCCGCCGCTGAAACTCCGGACGGACGAGATCGATTCGCGCTTCGGCGCCCTTCGGATCATACGTCCATTCTGTGCTCATGCCTCGTGCTTATTTTACCGTTCCACCGCGTGTGCGTGTCTATAATGTTATGTTATCTTGATGTGTAGGTCGTAACGGGGTTCCAGCTCAAAAACTTTGTACTTGTAAAACGCCGTCGAATTCACCCCCAATTGCCAACCTTGTACTTACTGAAGTTGTTTCGAGACGATGTGAAGTGTGAATGGATGGATACGAAATAATGTTCCTTCAATACAGTTACTTCATGTACCTTACATTATAACTCACGCGCGCAACTTTGAAAAATGTTTGTCGCGTAATAGAATATTATACGGGATGTTCTTGAAATAGAAAAACAACATATGAAAAGTGGATAGATGTAATTATATAGAATATACGTCCAAAATGTCTTTCCAAAATTCCCTGTAATAAGCGAGAAAAAAAATTACAAAGATATTAAAAAAAAAAAAATTGTTAACTCCACTATGCGATCGACTATATTACAAAATGTTCAGAGACGATATCTTAAAGTTGACCAAAAATAACGTCCGTCAGCTTTATGTTTCGTCTACAATTCAGTACTTCTTTTTCTTCTTCCCTGTTTTGGGGTGGGCGCCACCACGTCCAGGCACTTGAGCACACTGTCCTTTGTACTATCCCTCAATTCCACTCTGTTAGTCTTGTATCCTCGATAAACGCCACTATCCTCTTCAGGGGAAGTTTGAGTACACTCGGAGGATCCAATAGATCTCTCCCGAAATATTTCTGTCTGAGTTCCTTCAGTTCCTCACACGTGCATATTACATGAAGGCTAGTTTCCTCCTGTTTTTCACATCTCCTACACCAGGGCTCGCTAATCAAGCCCATGGTGTACAAATGCTTCCTTAAAGGACAATGTCCGGTTTTATTAACCCGGTAATTATTTTAATTTCTTTTTTGCTACTACGAATTAGGTTGGCTGAAAACTTCCCGTCCAGCCCCCTTAGTAGTGTTTTGGTATGGAGTTGACCTTCCGTTAACCTCCATTTGTTTTTATGTTCTTCTTCTAGCCATAACCAGATCTCCCTTTTAGCGGAATCCTTAGTGATTCCACATACAGGTTCTGGTCCTATGAAGTTCCTATTAGTACCTTCTTTGGCCAGTTTACAATTAAGTACGTTCGATATTATTTTCATTAATGTTTTGGATTAAAAATATGATGTTACCAAATAGGACATAGAGAAAACCTCTTAAAGTGTGTTTTTTTAACAGGTATAGTATTATAAATTGAAATAAAAAGGGGGAAATTCGAACTTTTTTTTTCTAATCGGTAAGATAGTTTTATAACATTAATGATGGAAGATGATTTCGGGCATATGGCCATCACGGTAGTGCATCACGGCACGTCATCCTGGAGCATTAATTTCAGAATACTTTTTCGAGCGTTTGAAGCCGTATGTAACGAATGGTGCGCTCAATATTAGTTTCCAAGGCTACAATAGTTGTTGACTTGTTTGCGTAGACCAATGACTTCAAATAACTCTACCAAAAATATTCTAGAGGCGTCAAATCACATGATCTTGAAGACCAGTGTTTAGGTCCATTTCTTAAGATAATCTTATCGCCGAACACTTCCTTCAATAAATCGATTGTATCGCCATGTGGCACCGTCCTGCTGAAACCAAGGGCCTTTCAGATCATGTTTATGCACTTCTGAGAATAAAAAATCGTCGGACATGCCTTTATACGAACCGGTATTGTCGATGACAGCTCGATTATCTCCGTTTTTGAAGAAGCATAGTCCGATTATGCCATCGAGTCACAAACCGCACCAAACAGTGCATTTTTCGGGGTGAATCGGTAGCTTGTGAGTCACCTCGCTCCAAGTGCGACAATTTTGCTTATTCATAAAGCCACTGAGCCAGAAGTGAGCCTCATTACTGAACTCAATTTGACCATAAAACAATGGATTGACTTCCAACTGTTCAAGCGCCCAATTGCGGAACTGACGTTGAATACGATGCTCGGTTGGCTTCAATTCTTGCAACCAATTTAATCTTGCAGGCATGTAAGCCAAGATCCTTGCGCAAATTCTTACGCAAAATCGGTGGACACAGGCCAAGTTCTTGCACACGATGAATAATTTATGAATTTAGATCATCCTCAACACTGGCCTAAACGGCTACGATATTTTGTTCAGTGCGCACTCTACGCAATCTCGTTGGTGGATGGGAGTCCAAAAGAGTAAATTGAGTGCAAAATGTTTCAATTATGTTGCGAATAGTCCCCTCAGGTAGCCGATAATGTATGCCGTAAATTGGGCGAAGCACTTTGTGAACATTTTTAAGTGAACACTGATTTTAGAAATAAATTTTCACAATTTATAGACGCTGCTCGGCTATAAGTTTTTACATTATGAAATGTCAAACAATACTGAATAAAATGGCGGTATGACTTGTCAAATTAACTGTTCTAATGTCAGAGTTTCTCTCTATTTAAAAATAAATGTATTAAAAAGCACATATTACATGTTCTTTTAATATAGCTACTTTTAAAATTCAATGGAAGTATAAATTTCTAACAGCTGACTTTAGTACCAGGTTATCGAACCCATACCATAAAAAACTTAGACAAAACGCTTTCGTTTTTATAGACATACACATTCTGAAACGATATTCATATTTTATTTTTCTTACTTCTTCTAACAAAAAAACAAACACAATCATACTTAAGTATCAAGCAATACTTATTAGTTGGAAAATACCGATAAATAACTTTTCTATAAATTCTGATTTTAGCATGTCAGTCTCAAGCTATATACTATAATGGTCACACTTAGGTACCATCTCCAAAAGTAAGTAAATAACAAGTTGAATGCACATACAATGAAGTAGAATCGAGAAATGCCCAACATGAGTATTTTAGTTTAGGAATAGTATTAATAGTATTTAACCTTTTAATTATGTTCTTATTTCGTAATGATATTTATGTAAGAAATAAAAAAAAATGTTTGCAATCTTTTGTAATTATTTAATTATTTATGTTAAAAAATGTCATACTGTATATTAAAATTGTAACCTGAAATTAGCAATAACTATGTTATATGATATATGTAAAATGCATCAACATGAACACTCATTTACGAGTAACATACGTATATTATTTTCTATTTAAAAATTTTCTCTAAAATAATTAATTTCTATATTAGCTTTCATTTATTTTAATTATCGTTTTTATTTAAAACTATTTCAAATATTTATAACCGTCCGCAACTATGTTCATGGCGGACAGGCAAATTTCAAAGAAAAAAAGACGATCGTGATGAAAATCCTTGCATCAGGGGTTACACGAAATACGCCAGGGCGAGAAAACTCTACGAAAAATAAAATTAAAATAGTGCGGAAATATTCGTTGTACGATTATAAAATTAGTGTAGAAAGATAGCTGTTATAACTATACCTATTTAAAAGTGATTGTGCGGCTGTAGTTCATGTGGGAGCAGAGATATTTTAACTTAAAGAAAATCTACTACCGACGCCGAGCAAACATACCAAAAAAAAATTATATTACTGCATAAAATCAACAAAATCGGAGAAAATGTGCCGGTATATTGAAGAAGTATTGTTCCGAGATTAAAAACGTACAAGGAGATTCATCCCAGGCGATTCCAGTAAGAAAATTTAGCCGTTTACAGTTTTGTGCTGTATTACCGCGCGTTTTGCAAACAACCAACCAGGAAGCTGCTTTCAAGACCAATAGTATCGCAGCGTGGGAAGAAAAAGCGCCAATCTGAACACTGCGAGTTCAGGGTCAGGTGCTTTGAAAAAGAAATATAAAATTGAATTTAAACCTGTTCTTAAATGATTTATAAAACCATTTCTAAATAAAATATCTTTTAATTTACTATAAATAGAGAATACTATATCTAACATTTTTAAATTATTATATTGTTATACAAAGATTGCTTACTTATTATTACTATAACCATTAACCTCATGTCGATGATTTTGACATAACCTCTAGCACTCATTTTATGACATTACTTATTTGCGCTCATGTCAATGCATTTCCCAATATAAATACCGAAAAGGATATTGTGTAATATTCCATTACATTTAATGGTATTTATATACTTATTACTAGAGCTGAGGATGTTTGCGGTATAACCATGGTTATATCATGTAACCATAGTAAATTACTATGGTTACATGATATAACCATGGTTATACCGCAAACATCCTCACCTCTACTTATTACTTGTGAGATATTTGATTTTGTTTATGTTTGTTTACTTGTCATATATGTGTGCATTTAGTTGTTTGTTAATGATACTGACAGTTACTTTTATTAAAGCTTAATTTAATGTTTACCAGCGTTTTGTGTAATTTCTACCTGAATAACACTCTGTTTGAAACCAACTAAGCAAAATAAATACATTGTTCGTTACCCCATGAAACGACATAAGAATCTGGTAAGTACAAAGTAAGGTTAATAATGTATTTGACATACGACACTATATCCCCCCCCCCCCCCCCCCCCCCTGTAGAACACAGAGTACTAAAACGCCCAAAGCTGTAACTCTGTTATTGCGATTTTCATGAGATAGGTACCAAATGAAATGGTTTTACTACTACTATGTTTGAGGTTACATTTACTTTTTTTCCAGCGCCATCTTCAATTCCTAGCGATTGTCAATTTGTTTTTTCAAATTGCACGGTATATATTTTTTTGCATTATTGAATAGAGATTTTTTCCTGAATCCATTGATGGGCAATACATCAATTTTAGTTAAATTTAGAAGACAAAAATTATTAAAACACTCTCCGTATATGCTCTTAGTCACTTGTGTTATACTGCAGTGTGCGTTGGAAAAAGAACGCATTACGCATACGTAACTGTCATCTTTGACTTTTCTGTACTAAACAAGCATATTTTGGCAGTTTTGAAATAAATCATGAATTTCAATCAACTTACTGACATGCTACAAGTTTATTTCGAGTATAATACAAGTCACTTTAAGAGAATGTTTGGTGAGTGTTTTAATTTTTTTCTCTTCTAAATTTACAATTAAAATGGAAGTATTGTACATCAATGAATTCAGGAAAAAAACCTCTATTAAATTATGTAAAAAAAATAAATACCGTGCAATTTAAAAAAAAAATTGACAACTACTAGGAATTGAAGATGGAAAAAAGTAAATGCAGCCTCAAACATAGTACTCATCAAACCATTTCATTTGGTACCTATCTCATGAAAATCGAAATATAAATAACAGAGTTACAGCTTGGGGCGTTTTTTATATAACAGCCTGTATATAAATGTAGGTGTAGGTTTCCGCGGTCGTTCTCTAGATGTAGATCTCGGTTTCCGGGTTGGAACCGCGTCAAGTTAGGCATACTTGCAACGGAACGCCCAGTATAATATTATCCTAGTCAATGCAAAATCAATTGCTTAACAAAAGTGTTTATATGACTTTTTTAATAAAAATTGAAAATAACCGAGTTAATTCAAGTACAAAGTGTCTGTCTATCCTTTAATAAAGGTACGGAGCTAAATATTTATGGAGGTTAACAAAATAAAATGCATAAGTACCCTATTGATGACAATTTTTCTGCACAACTGACAGTGTATTAGAGATTCTCAAAATACTTCCGATTATGTGTGAGAAAATAATAAACTATGCACAAAATAGCAACATATTATTATTAATTGTTTTGAAAATGCTTTTCTCACATATTTGAAAGTGTGACATGCCTGAAACATATTTGATGTGTCAAAAAAATTGCGAAAGAGCGGTTCAACGATACAGTGAATTATTTCCTGGGCGACAATTATGGGCAGGTGCCCCATTCTGTTGGAATTAAATATTTAGCCGTGTCGCTAAATCAACATTGTTTAGAAATTCCTCTAGTAACTGTCTTAGAATTGTCTTGAACCTTTTAAGTTCATAATAAATTAATTAATCAGTTTCATTTCATTGTTAGAATACTATAGCTAGGCAAGATCGGCTCCAAAACGAATATGTTTTAACTACAATTAGTGTCTGATACAAGATCATACTAGGCTTCTACACTATTGTAAGGCAATAAAACGTCGCAAGTCACATTTTACTGTCGCTAACTAAGTATTTGTGATAAATATTTTAGAACGTAGAAACAACGAAGGCATCTTAATGGAAGCAAAATAGAAACTGCGAAGTTTACGATGCAAACCGTAAGTGACATAATACCATAATATTTTAGTAGAATTATCTTTTAAATCTGCATGCTTACGTTGTAAGTATACACAAAAAGAATTATTTTTATATTTTTAAAGAACAAAATAAAAATGAATCGAAAGAATCAATATCGCATCAAAGATTTATGTTAAATCACGTTTATGACAACACGAATAATACAGTTATTTATTCCTTTTTGCTTTTTAAAAATCCCGACTGTAAATAAAACCGCTGAACTTACATGAAATATTCTAATTTTAACTTGATCGGATCATTTCATCAAAAAGGGAAAATTTACAGAATAGCATAAGAGGGCTAACTTAAAACAAAATGCATTGCCACCTATAAATTTACCAGGTGAAGTATTACTAGAATTTGTCTAGTATATAACAAAAATTTATACCTGAATTTAATAGAAGCAAAAGAGTAGTTTAGAAGAAACAGTAATAGAAGAGAAGATGAAAATATATGGCTAAATTTAGAACTAGATTGCCTTCAAACATTAATAAACACATTATTGAGAAATTTATTGTAGGTAACATAAAAATTTTCAGTAAGTTGTTATCATAATTTAATAGATAATATTATACGTAAATATTACTATTTACTATTTGATTAAATTTGCTATTCAGATATTTTGAAATAAACCATTACCACTACGAATCTTTAATCCTGAATAGGCACAAGAGTTGCTATTTATGTACCCAAAATAATAAATAAAAACAAATATCTATGATTGAAAATGGTTTCGTTGTGTTTCAAAATATTCTCAGTGATAGTTGATGTACTTTTGCATACGTTTCTACTAATTTTCACAGCACTTTTTCCATTTGGATTGAGGTATGTATCTCCAAAACATGCATTTTTAACATATCAATCGCTGTTTCCGGTGTCGAAAATCGTTGACCACTTAGTTTATTTTTAACGTACGAGAACAAAAAGAAATCATTGGGTGCCAAATCAGGGCTGTAGGGCGGATGACCCGTGAATTCAATGTTTTGATAGATCAAATATTGGGTTGTTTGTGGAGATGTGAGGGATCTCGCGTTGTCATGGCACGTCGCTGATTTATCAGAAATCTTTGCAAAAATAAGAAAGAATTATTTCTCCAAAGACCTCTGGCAAACAAACGGTGTTGTGTACCATTCATAATGGACTGTTCTACGATCCTGTCGTGGTACTGTAGCTGCATGTCCATTGTTCCCCCAAAAAATGCAATCTTCGCTTCAAAGTGCTTCTTGCTTCCAAACAATTTCTGTTGGATTTGAGTCCTCTTGGAACACCCACACCGTTGACAGCTACTTGCTTTCCAGTCCCTAGACATAGATCTAAGATTCGTCACCTGTGCGGATGTTATACACGGTTTTCGCCGCACCACGATTGTATTTTTTGAGCATTTCTTTACATTAATCGACACGAGCCTATTTTGACCCATTGTCAAACTATGTGGGATCCAACGCGAACAAATATTTTTCACGGTTAAACGTTCATGTAATACCTTAGTATGCTTGTTATAATAATACCCCGAGGTGCCTCAATCTCACGGTATGCCTCCCTCATGACAATTTTGCATAATCAGTTCGCGCACAGCATCGATGTTTTCTGACAGAAGAACCTATTTTAGAAATCTTTTTTAAGTTCATCCGTAAGCGAACGACGGCCACGATTAATTTACTTAACCAATGATATTATAGTGGTTTTAGATGGTCCTTCATCGCCAAAATTCGAGCTGAGTTGATCGATGCACTGTTGTTGAAATAACCCACTTCGTAAATCACAGTAAATTGTTCACGAATTAATTACATTTTTTGACTGAGATGAAATTTTCAAGTCACTGTAAACTACACCAATAGCATCCGCATGACCAAACGTTCTAAATACATGTACCGTCAAAATGTCAAACTTTACTATGGATATTCAGATAGCGATTAGCAAAACTAGTGTTGGCAGTTTTCTCTACCCTCGTCTTTCGACAACTAAGTTGTCACTATACCATCATCGTATTAATACTGTATTTATGCAATGGTGGTATACTGATGTGCTTTGCTTTCACAATATGCATGTTATCAAAGCACATCATTACACCATCGCCTTATTAATACAAAAATAGGGACACCGAGAGTTATTTGTATGCTTTCAGAGAAGAAGTTACTTCACTCTCAATGTTCCTAAGAATAAATCTGACGTGTTAATATTCTCATTGTATTATGAAATTAGTATTAGCACAAGTAATGCTTAATTTTAATCGAATATATACCATGAGCTTAATACAACGCTGTACATGCTTTAGATTAATTACAGCTAAACTAGCGTGTTTTTCGTATGTACAATTTTAAATTATTCACTGTGCTCAAAAAATATTTTTTCTGTAAGTAACCATAACAACATTCACTAAATTGACAATGTACGATTTTAAATTATTCAGTAACTTCGTGTAACATACCATACACCTGTAATATGGACATCTATTGAATGGTCTCCATAACAACGTCGGTTGGAGTATGTACAGCGTTATGTTAAGCTCATGGTATATATATATATATATATATATATATATATATATATACTGACTGTCCCGTAAAAAACGCCAACATTCATAATTCCGTTATTTATTGTCCGGTTTTATTTAAACAAAATGTGAATTTAATAGCATCAAAAACACTATAAGATAGCAGTGTTTTATTTGTTTTCAATTGTTTTCATTAATGTCAAACAGTCAAGTTTTTTATTTTAAATGGCAACATATATATTTTTGGCTATATTCGGATTGATTTTTTTTTCTGAATTCAACGATGTATAACATGTTTATTTTTAATAAACGTTTATTGCAAAAAAAAACTTTATAAATTTCATCTTTGTCTTCCATTATTTATAAATATTCGAATGTGTCATGAAACATTTGAAATGTAAGTATTATAAATATTATTATAAGAAACAAAACACTTTACAATAAATGTTGAAATTGCCCGCCACCTTGGTCAACACATATCGCACATCTCCTAATTACTCCAAAGGTCGCATTTAAAAGACAAGCGGCAGGTACTTCTTGACAAGTGTTAATAATTCTTTGTCTTAAAATGTCAACATTTGTTGCCATTTAAAATAAAAAACTTGACTGTCGTTTGACATTAATGAAAACAATTGAAAACAAATAAAACACTGCTATCTTATAGTGTTTTTGATGCTATTAAATTTACTTTTTGTTTAAATAAAACCGGACAATAAATAACGGAATTATGAATGTTGGCGTTTTTTACGGGACAGGCTGTATATAAAAACATTTCGTTTGATATCTATCACAAACTACATAATAAATTTTGATAAAATTTTCGTGTGCGTGTGTGTTCCTTAAGTTGTGTTGTTTTCAAATATATTTTTTTAAATTTTGTAAGCAAATATTAAAGAATTAACAATATGTGAAATTACATGACTTTCTATAAGAAAAAATCGTAATTAAATTTTAAATCATTATATAAAAACCATGACAACTATGACATATAAGATACGACAGTACAAAATATGATATACTATCATTTTTTAAATTATATGTAATTTAATGTTCATATTAAAAAAAAACTCTTTAAAAAGGTCATAAGTGCCGAAACATGTAAGAGTTAAAGTATACAGGCTGATTCATTTTCGGCCCTCACCATGGGGATCTCGCTTATTATTGGAGATAGAGTATAGGTTTAAATTTGGCAAAGTTGTTAAATTTTGTGTTTGTTATAAATCCGTAAAGAAAATAGACCTGTTACAAATGACCTTCGTTATTTAAAAAAAGAACGCGAAAACCCCATTTTCTTCTTTTACCTGTAGCACCGATATTTGGCCTTGTAGAGAAAAAATAAGAACACATCCTTGCGGCCATTTCTAAACCTCTATCCAGTGGTGAACTCTAAATTTTTATACGAAGTTTCGTTTCTTTCTGGCCATCATCAACTATCTAATTTCTTATAGGCGCCATATTGGATTTAGACATCCTCAGAAAGAGTTTTCTTTTCTGATTTCAACGATGTACCACATGCTGACCATAGTTTTTGACATTAGGTTTTATTTGAAATAATAAATTATAAGATTAAATAAGGTAGCCTTTGGAATTTCAATCTGTCAAACATTTCATTTATTGTTCATTAATAATACAAAAAAGTCATACACTAACGAAGAGAAACGAGATATGATAAGTATTTTTTATTCTTCGAAACGAAATTCAACAGTAGCGAGTACAAGATAACAAAAACATTAATAAAAATACATAGAAAAGTAAACAATAAACAATTACAGTAAATGTTCAATTATCTGGCCATCTTCGGTAATGCACAATTGGGCACGCCTTCTGGCATTTTGTACTGCCCTTTGTATAGTTCTTCTAGGAACTGCATCGAAGGCATTCTGAAGTCTGTCTCGTAATTCTTCAATGTTTTGTGGCGCATCTACTTTATAAATATTATTTTTAACATATCCCCATAAAAAAAAATCTAGCGGACTTAAATCTGGTGATCTCGCAGGCCATTCAACAACTCCCCTATTTCCAATCCAACGGTTTGCAAACTCTTGATTTAAGGAATTTGCCACCATAAATATTGTAATTGATTTAATGGGATATTGTCGTCAAGATAGTCAGATACGTATGTACGTAAAATGTTTAAATATCTTTCTCCATTTAAATGTTCTTCATACATAACTGGTCCTAAGAGACGATTTTCCAAAATACCCATCCAAACGTTTATTCCAAAACGATGTTGTGGTCTTCTAGCCCTGTTTTGTCGGGGATTTTGTACTGCCCAATAGTGCTCCGTATTTCTGTTGAACATTCCAGAATTTGTAAATTTTGTTTCATCTGACCAGATGATTTTGCTTAAAAAATTTTCATCATTTTCTATCATTCCCATTAACCAATTACAATATTCTAGCCTTCTCAAATTATCTCCAGGCAGTAAAGAGTGACTAACATGGATCCTGTATGGTTTAAACCTACTTTTATGTAAAGTTCTCCAAACTCTGGACTGGCACAAATTTAATTCTGATGCTACTTCGCGTGTAGAAATTGATGGATTATTATTTATCTATAAAAATACAAGATTAACATGAAATTTGAAAACACGCTTTTAATTTACCATTTGTAAAATATCTTGTCGATTTTCATTTAAATTCCTGTTGTCTTGACCATTACGCGGCTTAGTAAACGATCCATTCTCGACCAAATTTCTGTCGAGATCTAGAAAAATGGTACGATGAGGCTGTTGTCGTTCTGGATATAATTGTAGATATGTTGTACTCGCTACTGTTGAATTTCGGTTCGAAGAATAAAAATATCATATCTCGTTTCTCTTCGTTAGTGTATGACATTTTTGTATTATTAATGAACAATAAATGAAATGTTTGACAGATTGAAATTCCATGGCTACCTTATTTAATCTTATAATTTATTCTTTCAAATAAAACCTAATATCAAAAACTTTAGTCAGCATGTGGTACATGCTTGAAATCAGAAAAAAAAACTCTTTCTGAAGATGTCTAAATACAATATGGCGCCTATAAGAAATTAGATAGTTGATGATGGCCAGAAAGAAACGAAACGTCGTATAAAAATTTAGAGTTCACCATTGGATAGAGGTTTAGAAATGGCCACAAGGATGTGTTTTTATTTTTTCTCTGTAAGGCCAAATGTCGGTGCTACAGGTAAATGAAGAAAATGGGGTATTAGCTTTTTTTTTTAATAACGAAGGTCATTTGTCACAGGTCTATTTTCTGTACGGATTTATAACAAACACAAAATTTAACAACTTTGCCAAATTTAAACCTATACTCTATCTCCAATAATAAGCGAGATCCCCATGGTGAGGGCCGAAAATGAATCAGCCTGTATACTCGTATATAAATAAATATTCAATTAAGACAGACCTTAAATCGCCGAATAAAGTAAATCTCTTAGGTTGCGGCCCTTTAAAACTCAGTGACTTTTGACGTGAATGTCAAAAATTTTAAATTTTGATGACAATGTCACATTTGACAAATCCATAGTCAGTTTATTTTTTTAAAATGCCGCAATTATCAGAATTACAAAAATCTATTATCAAAACTAAATACTAATTTTGAAGTAAAGTTTTATATTCTGATATTTTTGAAATTTAAATATAGCAGGACACGATCTGCAGTTTTATTTATTTATCATTTTATTTTATACAAAAAGATTTAAGTATATCAATACGTTATGCACGTATTACGCATTTGTTACAAATGAAACAGACATGCAATATACATATCTGTAACTGTACACATGGACAATACACCTCGTATTTTCAGCATTTACTTCTGCTTAAGACACGTGTTTCTGTGGAATCTTGTAGGCGATTTCAGCGTAAATGTATATACAGATACAAATCTGTTCTTAAAAAGATTTGTATCATTTGTATTACATTGCTTCACTAGCTTGACTGATGACGCCTATAGAGGGCAGAAACACGTGTCTTAAGCAGAAGTAAATGCTGAAAATACGAGGTGTATTGTCCATGATGTGTACAGTTACAGATATGTATATTGCATGTCTGTTTCATTTGTAATTTTATTGTAATTTACTATTTTTGAGTAACGTTTAAAAAAGTTTATACCGCTTAAAATATTTTTGAGTTTTCAAGGGCCGCAACTGTACATATGAATACTTTTTTCAAGTTGTCTCTTAGCAATTGTCTCGACAGAACGGCAACTACCTCGACATTACGGTGAGCAATGTATTTCCGTCTGCGAGCACAGTTATCAAATTGCTATGTGTGATTACAACAGCTGGAAATGATCAATCCTCATGTACATATTGCTATGAATAGTGGGTTGAAGATTTTTTACACCACTTTCCACAACTAGTTTTCCCAACTAGGTTTCTCAGCCGGTGAATTTTCAAATGTGAGACCTCTAACTTCTCGGGTTCCACTTAGGAAAGACGTGTCTATAAAATGAGTTGAGCGCCAGTGAAATGTTCACAAACATTTATTTACTTATTTTATTAATTAATTAGCAATAATGAAATGAGTCAAATGAAACAAACGCAAGATAAAAATTTAAAATAAATATTTAATACAAAATTAAAACAATAAAAAAAATGTATCTTTACAAAGTATAAAGACGGCGTATGACTACAAAGATACTGGAGGTAAAAACATTCATTGATAATGACCGCAAATAAATGGAAAACTTCCTCCAAATGAATCGGAATAAACTTATCTAAAATAATTAAGTTTAATATTAAATTCTTCCCAAAAAAACACACTGTATACTCAGAACTGATACGCGAACAAAAACTTACACGTGTGCTATCGACGCACAAAAACCCTTGAATCCTCTCGAACAAACTTTTCAATTATAATATTAATATAGAATTTTAATATTTAACTGTATTATCTATATTCTTAATAATTAAATCTCTGAATTACTTGTTTTAATATAATAGAAATATAGTTACATACTATATTTATGCTTATGACGTCATACAATTCTAAATTCTTACACTAAAATGGAGACTCTAACAAAGAAGTTGCATAATCAATTTAAACATCAATAATACAACGAGAATTTATCTCTATAAATATCGGGACTTTAATAATATAACAAAATCACTTTCAATCAATCAACCCGAATTAATTAAAATATATTTAAATATATTTCACAAAGCAACCTTCTTGTTCAAACTATAAATTTCGTCTCCCCGCAACTTCGATCTCTACATGAAATTTCGGATAACAAGCTTTTTCCATTTTTAAATTTATATACATTTTCAATATACAGTTCTATCCAAAATTAATTTATTTTAAAATATTCAAATATTATTTTAGAAAAAATCCATAGCAATATGTAGCATGTTCGCGAATTGGGAAACAATTTGCTCTGTTTGTTTATGCACCAGATGGAGCAACGAAGAATATTGTATATCCAAAGGCATTGGAATGATAGATTGATCATAATAAAATATAAAATAAACAAAAATTTTATATCGGTTAATAGCAGTTCAATAATACAAAGGTATTTTTAATAATATAAAATATTATTAAAAATCTGGTGTGAAGAACATTTTTAATAATATTTTATATTATTAAAAATACCTTTGTATTATACAAAACTGGTGGGGTTTACCTACTCATGTATGTTTCAATTATTCTGATAATAGCAGTTCACACAAATCAAACTTTAATTTTTCTATAGAATGTGCCCGAGCAACGTCAGGCTACGAAAAGCTAGTGTCATATAAATAAGATAGATAGAGATCGGAAGTTTTTAAAAATATTAACAAAATTTTAGAACAGAAAAAGATCCCAAGAAACTTTAAATTCGTACACGGTCAATATTGTACTTCAACGCCTGAATCTTTTCAAGACTGCCAGCATAACATCAATATTTACACACACAGTACCCCACAAAAAAAACAGTCCAAAGGCGTCAAATTGCGAGTCCGCACAAGCCAAGCAGCATCAGCAAAGGATTGTGAACTTTTCCCGACAAAGATCGAGTTTACACGGCTTGTGTGACACGTAAGCGCCATGCTGGTGGAACCAGAGCTCGCCCAAGTCTAATTCGTCAATTCCTTCCAAAAGACTTGATTATCACGCTTCTGTACGTTTACCTTAACACTGCTACCATCTTAATCTTCGATGAGAAATGGCCCAATAATTCCGCCATTGAAAAAAACACACCAGACAGTCACATGGATGAGGATGAGGTTTGCAGCGTCATGGTGTTACCGTTTCTTTTAAATGGGATTAGGCCAAGGGAGGTGAAAAAAATAGGAAGAAAAAGAGGGTGATTATAGTTTTCTTCCTATTTTATCTATTACACATAAATATAAGTAAGTTAGGTAAATCCTTTATATTTAATTTACCATGCGTTTTCCGAATATGTTCTAATATCTATTTGTTGTGATGATTTCTCCATTAAGTAAAGAAATATGATCTGAATTTTCTGTGAATAAAGTCAAGGTTTTGAAGCATATCTTACAACTTTCTGTTTATTTAAAAATTAATATATTTCTCTACAATTGTTATATAATAATCATTCCTCATAATGTGCCACATGTTCTGGAAAATATTTGGAACTGTTTCTTATCAAAGCGAAGAATACAAATTTAATAAACTCAGCTTGCTTCTCAGACGAAAATTATAGAGTACCCACTTATCCTCCTACTTTTTTGCTTTCCCTATAATATGAAGATATTGGATAACTGTAATATGGTTAACATTTACTCTGACTGGCGTGAAAGTGTCTCAAAATTCAATTTGGGTCTGTTACAAAATAATTAATTGCATGTTCCATGACACATTAAGCTGTAAATAAATTAACTTGTAATTGTACTTTATTATTCCATCCTTGTATATAATTATTTGTATTCTCCAGTACGTCCATTCATCCTTAACTTATACGTATCTTCGTGTTTCATGCATTAGAATTAGTTTAGTGTAGCTTTTATGAACCACTTCCCCCTCTAATTCTCCGTAAACGAGCTGTATGAAGTTGTATGCACGCTAAATTTAGCTTCTCATTTTATTCTCAGATTCGCAACGAAATTCATATTGGAAATGTATGACAATAGACAATACAATTTTCAGAGAAATTACAATTTCATGCTTTATACGCTCACCGTGATTAATACATCCATTCACTCATCAGTTATCGAGAATGGGATTTACGGAGCGTAATATTTAATAATAATAACGTCTTAATAATATTTAGAATGTATAATTGATTAGCTAGTAAGGCAAATGTAACAGAGAAGTATTCTATTCTATTGTAAACAATGTATTTATCTTAAATTAAGTTGTATGTAGGTGGTTTGATAAGTTTGGTAAATCTCTATGAGGTGGCACCACAGTTCCTTTAGAAACGTCAGTACCAAGAAGTGTCACTCTTGGAACTAATTCAGTACAAATTTCATGTAAAGGTGGCTGGTTGCTTATGTGTTACAAACGTTTAAGGCAAGTACAGGTATACAGGGTATAAACGAGATAGTCCGACATACTTTAATATGTAATAGCTGTAATAATATTAAGCATAAAATTCAAATGCACAAAAACTCTATCTCGAACAAGACCAAAGAAAAAAAAATTTAATAAATGCGCATTGCTCGACCCGACTCTGATAGTACGACTTATTCAAATCACAAATTAAAAGATATCGTCTTACTATACGGTGAAGTAAATGGAAATGTTAGAGCTACTAGATTTATTTATGAAGGGTGGTTTTCGAACCGAAGATGACCATCAAATAATTTAATTTTACAAACCAAGTACAGATTCAGAGATTGCGGTACTTTGCATCAAAGTTATAATGGTCGTAGCCGTGAAAGACCACGTGAGGTTGTAGATGCGGAAGAACAAGTTTTGGATATTGTAAATGAAAATCCAAACATAAGTATCCGAGCAATTGCGAGAGAGGTAGGCGTTTGACACACAACAGCCCATAACATACTTTGAAGGAATTTGTTACATCCTTACCACGTGCATAGAACTCCATAAAAGGTTCAGTTTATAACGGCACTGATATTGTCAACGATCTTAGGCAACGTATTTTTCAAGCTACTGCCCATATCCGTGAAGACCAAGCCGTGTTAAGTCGTATACTTTGACAGTTTACCGATCGGTTATAAGCTTGTATTAATAGTAGTCACATTGAACATATCCTTTAAGCATTCCCCTATATCACACAAATCTGCCCTTTTTAAAGCAAAGAAATTGTCATTAAAGACAGAGGCAAATGGAACAAAAAAATGAACATTCAATTAAAAATTACAAATGTAATTTATTATTTCACGGCGTGAATTTAATATTAAAACAACTAAATTACAAATTCCATATCACCACAAAACTTGTACCGTTTAAAATTTTTAAAGAAACTCGATATTTTATTTTTTTCGAGATATTACAAAGGTCAGGCCATTGACCTACTTATAAATAACAACAGAACAGCTGATCATAAAAAAATTTATATCTAGGAAATTAATGAATACATGTTTATTTATCTTTTCATTACATTACTGAAATGTGAAGTGGATTTTTTGTGATCTTGAACAAATAAATGCCTATTTGTTTGTCGTATCTACAACATATAAACATATAATTTCTATTTATCTAGATTCAATCTAGATATACATATAGATATACATTACCGTATGTAAAAGTTTGCGTTCCTAAATTTCCAGTTAATCAACTCAAGAATAATTACAATTTCCATTGAGTATGATAATAACTGACTATAGAATTTTATATTTGTAACATTTGTAAGGAAGTTACAAGTGCAAAAACTCATTTATTTTTCATATTACGCTTGAAAAAATATTTTATATTTTTTCAAGTGAATAATAATTTAGATGTTATACTATTCACAACCTTGTATTGAAAGAGTTCTTTTTTTGTCCGGTGGCAGCTTTGTTATTATTGTACGGCGGAGCTAAAAAAATATATTTAAATAACAAGAGTGTCTCCCTCTATGTATTCTCTCTGGTATGTATCGTAAATTCATTCTGACAGATATTTGCGCAACTAACCTAAAATGTCAAACGCCAACCAACATTATCTTTAATTAAGAAAATTAAATGTGTAATCTGTCATTTGAACATAAAATATCTGAAAAACCGATTTACGAAATCTCAAAGAAATGTTCTAATTAAACGCTTAAAAAAATAGTATATAATACACGGCAGCAAAATCGTATTAATTGCCTCGTACACATTCTATGAATGAATGTATGCACGGCTATAATAGCTTTCTTTGCCTGGTCTATTCTCTCTCTAATGCAGTTCTTTTGAAGGATTTTCGCAACGAGTGCTCCACATTAGCATCGATTCCAAAGTAACACCAAGAAATTTTAGCGAATGAGAATCAAGTAAATCCTCTCCATGAATACATTTATTTATTTTGTACGAAATTATACATTTGGGTTTTGGTACGCTCAACTTTATAAGGACTTAACTTATTAGGATTCGAATTAAATCCTCATCCACTCCATTTTCCTGATTTAGCTTCCTCTGACTTATTCTTCCTCGGAAGCTTATAAATTCAGTTCGGCAAGAAGAAATTCCCATCAGATAATTATATCGTCGCTGCATATTTGACAGACTTTGATAAAAACTGCTTTTCCAACAGAATGAAGAAACTGGAAATTTGCTAGACTAAGAAAGCAGCCCTCATTGAAAACTATTTTAAAAATAAAGTTATTTCTAAAAATTACGTGCTCTTTTCTTTAATGCTTTTTATCACACTTATCAAAGCACCCTCGTATTTTCATGATGGTAGAATACACTCAATTTACTATAGCAGCTTGCAAACGTTACCAAATATTTGCTGATTTTAAAACGAAACAAGATAATAATATAGTAATTTACAAAATGCTTGCAAACTATGTACAAAACTAAGAAAAAATAAAATATTCTCTTCTTTAGCTGAATATTACATTCTTAACAGTAAACGTTGCCGTGCTACACGACATTTCTCCATTCTGTTTCGTCAGACACTTTCCGCTTCCAGTACCGCAATTCCATTGTACTGCTGTCTTCCAGAACGTCATCCTTCCACCCATTCTTTGGCTCTACCTTTAGATCCGCATCGTTTCGGTTTCCATGGCATATTTTTTTGATTTCCCTATTTCAATTCATTCTGTTCACTTGACTGTATCTGCGTTAACTATTGTATAGTTATAGTTAATGATTAGAGTAATAATAATGCTAATAGAACTGCTGCATAATTTCGAAAAATATGTTCATTCGAATTTCTAAATTAAAGCGGACATAATTTTTAATGTGTATAAGATATGAGAATAATAGAGTACTAGACAATACGGACAAATTTAGTTAAAACTACTACTTTAATATAAAAATATATTGATCTGGATAGGTGAACTGTATACTTATACAAGAATTATATACTAATGGTCTTCATAGTGTTACTCAAACTAGATGGTATTTTAAAAGAAAACAAAAATGCTTTAGAAAGATATTTATTTCCATCATCCGTAATTCAAATTATATTAAGCTAAAATCATGCCTCATCTTATAAACTTAACGCATAGAGGGTGATAAAGAAATTGGAGCTTTACTTTTAACTGAAAATAGTACACACAAATTAATAACGAATGGAAAAGAAATGTGATAAACGTTGTAAAGTAAAAGAGATATTCAGACTTACTTATGGGTACTGCAACAACAGGAATTAAATGCGAATTTCATGGCGAATATTCTTACCACAGATGAGACGCAGCTTACACGTAATGGCATGTATGAGGGATACACTGAAAATTTCGGCAAAATCATAAATAAAATAAAATGTTAACGGATTAAAATACTTTATTGTTTTTCTAAATAATTACCCTTAAGTTCTACACACTTTTCCATTCGTATAAACCAATTGAGGAGGAGCAATCAAGCAAAACCGGTTAAATCCATTTTACATGAACAATAAACTGAGTAAGTACTATTAGTAACAGCATCCAAAGAATATAACTTTAAATTTAAATTTCAACCAAAACTGGATAAATCCGTTTCTAAAGATACCTGCAACAGAAATATGACTGCAGTGTTATAAGTCCCTAATGTAGATGGCATCTACATAGCACTTTGAAAAAAGCCAATATCTGTCAGTGTCATTCATTACTTTGAACGAAACACCAGAAAGTAAAAGCGACTCCAATGGAGTTAGAAGAGATAGACTTAGGTCCTAATCTTCCACATAAAAAAAATAAAAATTATTCGTTCACCTAATGGAGCAACAATTTGATGCTAAATGGGAAGGAAGACAAAAATTGGGGCTGGTACAAAAGAATACTGTCTGAAGTTGGTGATGAGCCTGAAGACAGTTACACCGAAGAATATGATAGTCTTGAAGATGACCCCGGCGTACATATTTAAAAATCAAATCAAATTTCATATCCCAAAAATTTTTTTTGGAATTTTAGAATAAAATTTTATTTTGTTGTATTTTTCCACTGGAATGCTAAAAAACGTTTTCATAATTTTGTAATTTCATCTAATAACCAGTGGTATCAAATAAATACCAATTTTTCTTTCTTTTTTCAAACAAAACTAGGTATATCTACATTTAATCAAGCAAAATACGACAAATTCATTTTATTTTTGTTAATTACCAAAGTGTGAGTGGAAAATCATTATTGAAATTTGTAGTTTGATGTGTAGTAACAAAGTCCTATAGAATACACGGGTTACTTTTTGTTTAAATATATGAGTTTCATAAATAAAGGTTTTTCATTTATATCTCGAAACTGTTTATAATGGATTTAATCGGATTTGCCTGATTACTCCACAATTAGTAAAACTTTTATCCCTCAGAAGATGGTATGTTTGAAATGTGTGCTTCATACGTCCCAACTGCCGCTTCAGGTGATTAAAATCTTTCTCCACATATTATACTTTTAATTTTGGGGAAGTAAAGAAGTCATTAGGGGATAGGTCTGGGCTGTAGGGACAAGGGCTGAGTTATTCAGCGATGTTGCCAGTCAAATAATCGAGTGTTAGTTTTGCACTGTGGGAACTTGCATTGTCATGGTTAAGTAGGATGCGACGGTTCTGATTGCTTTTTCGCAACTCTGCAATAACTTGCGGCAAACAAATGGTAGTATACCATTCTACAATTACAGTTCTACAATTTTCTAAAGGAATCGTGACCACGTGACCAGTTTTATATACAAAACAAGCAATCATTTGTTTAGAAGCACTACGCGCTCGAACAACTTTCGTCGGTTTTGCTTCACTTTGAAACACCCATACAGCAGATTGATTTTTTGTTTCAAGTTCATATTAGTATATTCATGATTCACCGCCACTGACGGCGTTATACACATGTCATGATGAACCTGGGTGGAAGCGTTTCAGTGTATCTGGTGATGCACGAATTTCAGCATATGTTACACGTCGATCAAACTTAATCATTTAACGAATGGCATCGACATTTTACTCAACAACAACTGTTGTTGGTCGACTTTCACGCAATAGTTTTAGATTGTGCTTCACTACCAAACGCAGAATTTATTCGCTGAACACATTCTTGTTGACTTAAACTATTTCGAAGAAAATCATAATAAATCATCGCACGATAGTTTTCTCTTGTTACATTCATTTTGTTACAATATCGCTAACTTCTAACTGTCACCGTAAAAAAACTATTTGACATTTCTTGGTTCTGCCACATGTTTTCACACACATAAATGTGAAGTTAGCCGAATTTGTATAAATCATAGGTCAGCCCTATACTGCTGGTTGCCGAACTTTTCAGTATATCGCTCGTACATCTTTCGAAATACTCACTTGTGGGATATGGAAAACACACACGCCTTCCGCCGAACCAATTTTCATGCCACCGCCACTGACGGCGTTATACACATGTCATGATGAACCTGGGTGGAAGCGTTTCAGTGTATCTGGTGATGCACGAATTTCAGCATATGTTACACGTCGATCAAACTTAATCATTTAACGAATGGCATCGACATTTTACTCAACAACAACTGTTGTTGGTCGACCTTCACGCAATAGTTTTAGATTGTGCTTCACTACCAAACGCAGAATTTATTCGCTGAACACATTCTTGTTGACTTAAACTATTTCGAAGAAAATCATAATAAATCATCGCACGATAGTTTTCTCTTGTTACATTCATTTTGTTACAATATCGCTAACTTCTAACTGTCACCGTAAAAAAACTATTTGACATTTCTTGGTTCTGCCACATGTTTTCACACACATAAATGTGAAGTTAGCCGAATTTGTATAAATCATAGGTCAGCCCTATACTGCTGGTTGCCGAACTTTTCAGTATATCGCTCGTACATCTTTCGAAATACTCACTTGTGGGATATGGAAAACACACACGCCTTCCGCCGAACCAATTTTCATGCCACCGCCACTGACGGCGTTATACACATGTCATGATGAACCTGGGTGGAAGCGTTTCAGTGTATCTGGTGATGCACGAATTTCAGCATATGTTACACGTCGATCAAACTTAATCATTTAACGAATGGCATCGACATTTTACTCAACAACAACTGTTGTTGGTCGACCTTCACGCAATAGTTTTAGATTGTGCTTCACTACCAAACGCAGAATTTATTCGCTGAACACATTCTTGTTGACTTAAACTATTTCGAAGAAAATCATAATAAATCATCGCACGATAGTTTTCTCTTGTTACATTCATTTTGTTACAATATCGCTAACTTCTAACTGTCACCGTAAAAAAACTATTTGACATTTCTTGGTTCTGCCACATGTTTTCACACACATAAATGTGAAGTTAGCCGAATTTGTATAAATCATAGGTCAGCCCTATACTGCTGGTTGCCGAACTTTTCAGTATATCGCTCGTACATCTTTCGAAATACTCACTTGTGGGATATGGAAAACACACACGCCTTCCGCCGAACCAATTTTCATGCCACCGCCACTGACGGCGTTATACACATGTCATGATGAACCTGGGTGGAAGCGTTTCAGTGTATCTGGTGATGCACGAATTTCAGCATATGTTACACGTCGATCAAACTTAATCATTTAACGAATGGCATCGACATTTTACTCAACAACAACTGTTGTTGGTCGACCTTCACGCAATAGTTTTAGATTGTGCTTCACTACCAAACGCAGAATTTATTCGCTGAACACATTCTTGTTGACTTAAACTATTTCGAAGAAAATCATAATAAATCATCGCACGATAGTTTTCTCTTGTTACATTCATTTTGTTACAATATCGCTAACTTCTAACTGTCACCGTAAAAAAACTATTTGACATTTCTTGGTTCTGCCACATGTTTTCACACACATAAATATGAAGTTAGCCGAATTTGTATAAATCATAGATCAGCCCTATACTGCTGGTTGCCGAAATTTTCAGTATATCGCTCGTACATCTTTCGAAATACTCACTTGTGGGATATGGAAAACACACACGCCTTCCGCCGAACCAATTTTCAACACAAGATTTCTATTAACCTATGGGCAGGAATTGTTAATGGTACCATTTATTTTATCACATCATTTACATGACAGAAGTTAGTTAATATTTTTACGAAACAATTTACCAGAACTTTTAGAAGAGGTGTCTTTAAACGTGCTTCAACACATGTGGTTTTTGTATGATGGTGCTTCAGCTCATAACAGTTACGAAGTACGTGAGCATTTAAATAATATATCTGGTGACTGATGGATGGATAGAGGTAGGCCTATTGCATGGCCACCTAGATCACCCGACTTGAATTTTTAAGGATGGATTTTATGGAATTTATGGATTATGGAATTTATGGATTTTATGGAATTCGTCGATACGGCGAATTCAAGCTTGTATTCAAGCAGGAGGCGATACCTTCGAACATTTGGTCCTGGAAGTGTTCATGTGTTGCTCGCATAAGTGAGAATACCTCGCGAGTTTAACATGTAAACAATTTAATATAAGAAACAAAATAAAATCGGAAATTAATACAAATATATTTAGAATACTAAAAGTAATTAATATATCGTATATGTATATATATCTACCTATAATTTTAGGTAAGCTCTGATATAGACGAGTAATTATTTTCACGTATCTGTATACAACGAATATAATTTGTACATCCAGCTTCTGCACTGACTCTAGTTTTGGGGATGCATGAGAAGGAATTTTGTTCTTCTTTTTAGCAGTTGTCAGCACAATTTACACAATTCACTGATTGTTCTTATTTTTTAAAGAATATTGAACACTTTTATATTTTGGGTGGCCTATTTCATATAGACGCCAACGTATTTAAATGCTGTTTCGTACAGGCTTTTCCCTTGTACGAAAGTTTACTTCTTTAATGCAAACCGAATTTTAATGTGGTCTACAAGTTTTTCTGAGAAACCGCTCCTTTCTTGGCTAGTTCTCCGTTGTCTTTGTGAAATACTCTTCCTTGACTCTTTCGTCAAATTGTTTTAGAACCGCTCACAGGGCTGTTCGTACGCTGAATCTCCTGCTCCGGTGCCGTCTCCTTTTGGATCGCTCTTTACGCTGGTTCGCAGCCGAATATTCTTTCTTCTTCCGCTAATTGCTGTATCGCTGAACATAGTCTCTACGGTAAATCGCCGAGTTTCCCCAATGTCACTAATTAGCACTTTTTCACAGGGAAAAAATGTTTTAAAGCCACGTTATCAGACACGTGGAAAACATATAAAAATACCATACACATCAAAATAAGCCAATATATATAATTAGTTCATACATTATAATATAATAAACAATATAATAAATCGTTTACTCTCTGTTAAATCTAATTGAATTTTAATATACGCGGATAATAATGTTAATGTACCATTACACAAGATAGAACAGGCGAAGTCAGAAGCCAAACCAATAAAGCATGTAGAATATCCGGCGACCTCAGGGACGTAATTTGGTGTATAAATTCACGCATAATGATGAATGCTATAGAAACAAGTGCTGATAATGAACATATTAAAAACAATCAAAATAAAAATACTAAGGAACATATCGGGGTACACACTAAGAGATAAAATCCAAAACAAGAACATAAGTAATAAATGTCAACTCTTGAATTTTAAAATAAGGGCGGCAGCAATAAAAGATGTCAGCGTATCAAAAGTGGCGCGAGACGGAAGCCTTGGTACTCGACAACTCTTCCCCAGACCTCTTAAACGCTGGAAGGACTCATGAGTAAAAACATCAAACGAAAACTAAATTGGAATATACAGACCTAAGACCTAAATTAAGAGGAAGAATAAGACATTTTACAACACATTCAACAAATAAAACCAGACAGTCGGCAAGCAAAAGGAGCGAACTGATTCAGGATGAACTGATACATTCATCTCAGGGCAACGATAGAGGCGTATCCGATACCCTGCCACCAAGCCTTTACCGGTCGACTTAATACCAACGATACTCAAACGAATGCAGTATTGAGCTAGGCGAATATGTTTCAACAAAATAATTGACCGTTGTCTTGGCAAAAATTCATGGTGTATAACACCGGGTACACCGGCCAAAGGTGTACCCGGCGTGCTATTCGATACTACTTCGGCTGTGCGCTGACAAAGTAAGCCATCTCTGCTTATTATACTTCTCAGCTTACATAGAGCCAAAAGGAAATTCTCAAAAGACTTGCGCCACTGAATGATAGATGGCGCTAGTAACAAAGATAGAAACTGAGCTATTTGATAACAGACGCCCGCAGTAATTTTACCCTTACATTTCACTTTAAATAAGTTAAATAATTAAGTACCAGCCAATAAAATGTTTGTCAAAGGGAAGTCTGAGTTTGTAAAAGTTTGGGAACCACGGTGCAGTTCATTGTAATGCGAATCTTCTATTTAGTAAAATGATTTCACCAAATTAGGAATTTCCTATCTGAAAGATAATTTCACAAGAAGCAATTTACCTTTTTTCTAACACTAAATGTACACGAAAGAAAAAGTTTTCTGTTATTTATCTCAAGATGATTACACTAAATTTCGACTACAACAACCTCCATCTTGACACTAAAACAATCTTTTCTTTTTCCTATTTGACCTGTTATTGCCTTAATTCCAAGTTACCCCATAATTCTTGATATCCCATAGGAAAATTTCACACGAGTTTTCGTTCTTTTTTTACGGTAGACTCTTTAAAAAAATAACAACGAAGAAAACACATTATACACACCGTTTAGCAATAAAACTTTCGTGCTCTTACTACGCGAAACGATCCCGAGATTAGGTTCATCTTTTTTGATTGCCAGGTTTCTCGTTTCTCTCACTCGAGCATCACGTTTACCGGATCAGTTATTGAAGTAAACAGGAACGGTAGCGGTGGTAAAATGGAATTTGAGGGTTTGCGGAAGCGAAAGACTATTTGTTCCACGGACAGAACCTTTCAGTATTCTTTTTTGATTGATATAAAGGGGCAAAGCGAAAGCACGGAAATTAATGTGACTTCATTTACGAAATACCTCTATATTTCGAAAACGCAGTGGTTAGAAGAGGGTGCATTGAAACGCAATTTTCAAATTCATTTTGCTGTTGCTATCGTAATTTAAAATGAAAATCGCGTTTGAGTTATTTATTAAACCTAGAAATATAGTGGTTGAATTTACAGAAAATATATGCCTAAGCTTATTAATTACTGTAATTTTTAATTGGCGTTTTAACTTCGTCCTCATCAAGATCTTTCAAAAAAATTTTTAATTTTAGTGATTAATGCTGGAATATAGTACAAATTTTACGAATTCTTCAGCCTTAAATGAAATACAAACTTATTGCGTTGAATTATTTACCTAATCAAATATATGTTGACAACTTGGCCCCAAATGCTTTTTGCCGATAAAATCATTATATCGTCCTCGAGCTCCATTCGAGTGATTTTTTATCGTTGAAACGATTTGGAAGCAACGGAAATAGGTAATATTAAACTCGGTAAGTAATAAATAGGGACCGGACACGAGAGGCCGATGACTCATCGCCCACGGGCGTACTATTGAAAATTTGTATTTTTAAAGAGTTTTTAATTTTTAATTTATATAATTGGAAAATAAACGGGTGGTGATCTATAAAATACGAAATACATTTTTATTTGTTCATTTTGTAGTTCAAGTTGAGTAAATGAGTATTAATATTACCAGCAATACTTTCTCAAGGTTCTCTTCTGTAAAATTTGTTGTCTTTGAATGAAATACATCCTTGTAGATAGAAAACGTCCTTTTTACATCGCAACTGGTTATAGGTGCATACTGGAAATATTCTTTTATTTCAGCGTATTTAGCAGTTAGAATTTGAATACACAATTGCCGCAATGTTATTAAATCTGGATTTCTATTAAAAACTGCGTCTAACTATTGCCGAAGGCCAGATCCTAAGTCACTTGAAATATTTCTTACATTATTAATATCCACATCTAATGTGGTTAATTTGAAATTTTGATTTTCAAAATAAGTGATTAGTTTTGGCAAGTTTCCAAAGTGTTCCTGAAGAAAGCAAAATTGATTTTTTAAATTTGGAATTTGTATTAGTTCCTTGCTCTCAGAAATACTTCGAACATAGTCATTTAAACATGTAACAAAATTTTGTAAGCTATTGAAATTCTTTGTATAAAAACTAATAGCTTCCAACCATGTTCCCTATCTAGTTATTACTGGAAAGAGGGGCAGTGAGAAAGATCAACTTCCGATAAGGTGTCTCTGATATATTCACAGATTCTGTGGAGAGCATGTGCTAGACAAGTAATCTGCAGCATATTAGGATATGTTTCCTTTAATATTCGGCCTGTTTTTAACATATATGCAGCACTGTCACTGACAAATAAAAGTATTTTTTCTTTGTACCTGTCGTCCGAATAAAGCATTTGGTGCATATTCTCGTAAATGGTTTTAGCTACTGTTACCGCATCAACTATATTTAGAACTTTTGTTGCTATTTCATATGCGTTATATGGAAAAGGTGGATGTAGTACACCAGCTACAACATTTACCATACAACGTTCTAATATATCAACAGTTTCGTCGCCACTTATCCGTAGGTACTAATTTGAAAGATGGCTTCTAATGCACTCCACTGATTTCATGTAGCATTTAGAAATATAATATTTTTGCGTAAGGTGGATTCGGCAGATATATTTCGATATTGATGGAGAAATGTTTTGAATGAGGGATTGTTAAGTCTATTTAATGGAATATTTACCGCCATTAAAGTTTCGTAGATTTTAAAGCGGATCTGCAGCTTGGCATCGTCGGTTAAGACAACAAACGGCGTCCGTACTTTGAAGGTGAATTAACGAGCACGAAAAATATAGGTTTGCACGAAATTCGTGAACAGGGTTGAGCTCGGTTAGCAAAACTTGTTAAGTGGAGTCTAATTTGCCATCAGCTTGATGACGACACTAAGGGTATAGAATAGAGAGAGAAGTCGCTGTAGGAGTTCAACCAAATGCCATCAACTTGACGACGACAAAGAGTGAATGAGATAATCTTGAAATGGGGCCCTATTTATACCCACCAAACACGACGAAAAACAAAATATGTTGGGAGTTAAGTGCAAGCAGATCCGACATGAATCTCTACATCGGCGCCGCCCCTAAAACAAGAGGGTATTCCCACATAACACAGCTACATGTTTCCATAATGCATTTTACTAACTAAGAAAAACATTATGCAAATATACATGATATATACACTAATCTTCCAAAAGCTTTTAATAATTCGTAGGTGATGACGGTTCAGCGTTATAATTCGCGCGCAACACACTTAAATTCATAAACTTTGAGGCAAGATTCGTCACAATTTTACAAACAAAATGAGTCGTACTTAATGAAAAATCCTTTAATAATTAACTCAAATGGCCTTTACTTAATGAACATCCATTGTAAAATTAAATACGGAACACAATTGTGTAATTTTCGCAAATATATTTGTGAAAATCACAATTGTGTTTCGCTTTTAATTTAAAAAACCCTTTACATAAAGAGCTTTGATGTTATCAATATTTTTCAAGCTTAGAGTTCAATTAAATCATATATAATAAAAGCATAATTCGAATATCCAAATATATAACAGTGAAGATTACAATTTCTTAAATGTACCCAATTATAGCAAAACAATGAAAGAAATTCAAACTTATAATGTTTAGAATTTCCATTTTCGGTCTCACAGATTATGAAAGGGATAGAAAATCTAGATAAAAGTACCAAAATCGTAATTACGAAATATATATATAGGTTAGATGATTTTAGGTTCTCTATGAGTTTTCCCTATTATTTACACTATTCGGGTTCTACTTACTATAAATCATGTTATTCAACGCAAGGAATTACATTTACACAGAATCATATTCTAATAGTTTACCAGATTACAACACTCCTCGAAATAATAAGGCATTTATATATAAACCAGCTCATTATACTTAAGTAGAGGATTTAAAGTAGAAGCATTGAGACGAAACTACCCTTTCTGTAATCAACAGCAAACAGTATGTAGTGTAACGGAAGAGGAAACCATTTTTGCGTATCGTAGAGGGATTAAAATCCACCCAGTCACGGTTACTACACCTTTCTATGTTCATCTAGAGCAACGCTTTTAATTATCTGTTTTAAATTCCAGGTTTCATATTGTTCATTGGTGTTACATTGTTCCATTTATCTCGTTCAGTACGTTTATGTCCTATTGTTTAGTAAATAAATAAAATATGAAACTTCTACGTGTTCACTGTTGAATAACAAGTTCGATGGAATTTTTAATGAAAATATTTCATTAAAAGAATGTAAGAATGAATGTCGAATGAATGACGAATAATCTAATTATTGGAATATCTTTCCCACTTCGTGGGATTTATTTCTAAATTTTGTCTTTTTTCAGTTTTATTTTACATTTTAACCCATGTATATTCCTATCTATTATAGGTAGCTTCGTTTTTCCTATCATTGTGCGCAATTTCTATGTATATATACTTTCTTCTTTGTCGTAATTTCTGTGCTTTGTACCTTTTATCATGGGGTTACAAATTTCTTCCCGTTTCGATTCCGGGAACTCCTTTATTTCATATCTTATCTAGAAAAATTTTCCAGGTAATTCTGTTCGCGTTCGAATTAAACCCTCTTAGTAGTTCTTATTAATTTTCTTTCTCCTTAGTTCTCTCTATACAAATATATTTATTTCCACATTCTACATGTTTTTATCTACTTTTCTACATAATTTCCAATTTTCTTCAAATATTTATCATACCGTCCAACAAGATTTAGAATTCCGATGTCAAAGAAAGCTGCCACTTTTGAAAGAGCGCAAACCATAACTGCAATTTTCACTTGCGTTGACAATCAAGAAACTCCTTTAAGTACCGAAACAAGTGAAAATAACTGAGTGGAAGATCTGGACTGTGAGAGAAAGATAGTAGGCTACGCCACTTGTTTTGTACGGCACTCAATTTTCGCAATATATCACAATACGCAATAAAATTTATTGTTATGCCTCTCGGCATAAAATCCACTAATAAAATCCCTTTCATGTTCCAAAGATAATTGCCATAATCTTTCGTGCTGAAAGTGTCTGTTTGACTTTCACTCTGCTTGGCGACGATGTGTGTCGCCGTTCCATTGACTGTTGCTTGAGCTCAAAAATCATGTGAGACGCCCGAGTTTCATCTCCTGTAACAACGTGGTCCAAAAATCTTCTTTCTAATCGTATCGAGTCAACAACTATAAAGCACAGCCCCATATTATTTTGTAATCGTCAGAATGCAGTCTTGATAACCACTGACAACAAAATTTTCGATATTTCAGTTTCTTCCTAACAATTGTGTACAAAACTGACCTTGAAACCTGTGGAAAATTAATTGTTAACTTTGAAATCGTTGATCCTCTCGAATTTTGTTGCCCACTTCACGATCCATTTCTTCAGAAATAAGAGAAGGTCGAACAGGGCGTAGCTGGTCTCATTCTCACTCACTTTGAAGACGGTGAATTTCCGCTGCTATAAAGTTTCTTGCACTTAAGAATCGAATTACAGATTGTATCTCGCAGTCAGCGGGCGACTCAATTTTCTTGAACATTATAAACTTCTACAGCTCAGCATACAAATAGACTATGTTACTGGAAATGGCGTATATACGCGCGCAAAGTCTGTTGGGAATTGACGTGCATGCATAGTGCGGTAATCGCGCGTCATTATTACTCTCATTCACAAACGGACCTTACTTAAAAAATATCCCTCATATAACTGAAGAAAATAATGAATGATGTATTAAAGAACTAAAAAATTTCGAAAGAATGAAAAACAGACATTAATCATACCCATAGAGAACAAAAAAAAATTCCAGTAATTACAAAAGAATATCACTTTCAAGTATTCCAGGGAAAGTATTCGAGAAAATAATGGAGAAAAGATACAAAATAGAGACAACGCTGGAAGACACACAGTCTGGATTCAGAAAAAATAACCACACAAGATCTCATATTCATAATCCGACAAGCAAATTAAAAATTAATTAAAAAGCACAACGAAATGCACATATTGCCGTGTATTCGACATTAGAGGTACTTTAAATAAATGTAATAGAACATAAACAGCAAAGAAATATATTTGAAACGGGTTGTATTCTAAATGCATCCTGTATGACAACTATCAATAGAACAAATTTACTGTTTTTAATTATGTAACTAAATGTGTTTAAAAACACATCTGCGCTACATGGCAGTTTTTATGTTTAATATTCAATGTCACTAGATTATCGTTTACATTACGACCTAGTTTGATAAACACTTAAAATTTAGAATAAAAACATGTACTACGCACCAGAATTAATTAAAAAAGGATATAGAAAACCATTTACGGTAGTATAATTTCATTACTAATAGTAATATGTATAACCAGAAAGTTTTCTTTTATAAAATCTCCATTGTTCATTTTGCATCCAAGAGAAACGTTTAATTTTATAATAGTAAAGTTTTATTTTGAAACCAAATTAAACAAACATGTACTTCAGTAGTAAATGTATGAAATGAATAAGAATAATCTAAAAGTCAATAGAAACTTGCAAAAAAACGTAATATTGTGTAATATGTGTTTTTAAATGACATACCTACGTTTACAATATATCAAACATCATATCCATCTAAAACAGGCACCATAAAGGATCAATAATATTGATAGAACTTCGGAAGACTTTACAATGTTTAAAGCAAAGTCTTACATGGTATTTGTTG
This sequence comes from Melolontha melolontha, assembly GCA_935421215.2. Lineage (NCBI taxonomy): Eukaryota > Metazoa > Arthropoda > Insecta > Coleoptera > Scarabaeidae > Melolontha > Melolontha melolontha. Next base: position 73,668,023 of record OW285243.1, on the reverse strand, counting down.
ACTATAAAACAGTTGTATATCCATTTAAAAACCATGTAAACAATACAAACGTCAAATTCTGTTTTGTATTCTGAGGTTATATATAACTTAAATACATGCCGTCAACCAAAGAAAAGGACCGACGGTGCACTAGAAAAAGAGCAATCATCTGACGTAGTTTTAAATATTGACCTAGTCGTGTTAGAGAATGAAAAGACGTACAATATAATGAACAGAATAAAGATAGGACATCTACGATAAAATATGATATTTTTATTGAAATTTTATAGGTTTTAAAAACCTGATGGAAATACGTATTATGATGTTTACGCTATAGGATGAATCTAATTGGTCTTTAGACGCAACAAAACATTTGAAATTGGCAAATGAACACGATTTTTTAAATGCAAAATATAACTTTGAAAAGGGGTTTAAGAAAGATTATTTTATATCTGAAAAAGATGGCGACACGAATGTGATATAAAGGCGGCGACATTGAAGAAGTGGAGGAATAGAATTTCGAATCTATCCCAAGCAGCGTTCACAATTTATTTTGAAATCACACTTATTATAAAATTTACAATCTAAATTGTAAATTTTTCCAAACATTTTTAAGTTGAATTAATCGTAAAGCATACATATTTTTATTTCGTTTAAATTAATTAATTTTCTCTTATTTTATGAACTACAAATATGTATCATGCAGAATTCGACAACTTATACAACAAAGGAAGGTCTGTATGAGATACCGAAATACGGTAAAATTTTTAAGTCCATAAAGTATATATAATGAAACAGATATGCAAATTACATATCCGTAACTGTAAACATGGACAAACACCTCGTATTTTTAGCATTTACTTCAATTCAAACATATGTTTCAGCCATCTAGGCCTCATCGGTTGAACTAGTGAAGCAATGTATATACAAATTAATACAGATCTGTTAAACAACGGATCTGTATCTGTATCTACATTTACGCTAAAATCGTCTCCAAGCCATAACCAGTTTCGTTCTATCAGGCGACACCAATTTAATCAGTGACATCTGACGGAAGAAAGCGACTAGGCCAGAAAAGGCGACCTTCCGCTCGCCTTTTCTGGCCTAGTCGCTTTCTTCCGTCAGATGTCTGATTAAATTGGTGTCGCCTGATGGAACGAAACTGGTTATGGCTTGGAGACGATTTTAGCGTAAATGTAGATACAGATACAGATCCGTTGTTTAACAGATCTGTATTAATTTGTATATACATTGCTTCACTAGTTCAACCGATGAGGCCTAGATGGCTGAAACATATGTATTGAATAGAAGTAAATGCTAAAAATACGAGGTGTTTGTCCATGTTTACAGTTACGGATATGTAATTTGCATATCTGTTTCATTATATAACAACTGCGTAATACGTGCAAAACGTATTGATAAATATCCCTTTTTTGTATCCATAAAGTATAGATTATATATATAAATATAATATTGTTTTATTGGTTAGAAATCAAAACCGACATAATAATTCATATTATTATAAAGGTACTACTATTTACTATAAAAAAAACTTTCATTTTTCTAAATATCTTTATTTTACAGAAACAATAAATATTATAGCAAATATATTTGGAATTTCTTGCACAGTAGAGTAATCTTCTTCCTAATCTTCTCCCGCTAGCTCTTTTTGTCGTGGGTGCATGGATTTGTATTTAACTATCTCAGGTGTTTTTTTTTCATTTTAAAGTTTTATTTCAAAATTTATTAATTTAAAATCAGGTTCGTGGATTCTCGGGAAACAATAACAAAGAACAGCTAATGTGAAAAATTCTATTAATATTACTACTTTATAAAACTACCAAATCCATAAACTTTACAAATTATTAATTTTAAATATAAACACTGTGTCATACTTTAGTATTTTGTAGAGTATAAGACTCACTGGTCTAAAGTGAAACACAGTTGTATTTTGAAAGTTTATTGAAATCTAATAAAGATATTCAAGGTCATATTTTTAAATATATAGATATGAGTATATTCTGACTAGATATAAGATTTGCGTACCATGTTTTATTAACAAAGGAAAATATAATTGATGATATTTAACACATTTGAAAATTAATGTATATTTTTGGAAAGCGTGAATAATAAACTTAACAAACTATTGTAATATTTCTCTCCTTATTACATTAGATGCTAGGCCTAGTTGCATGAAACCCTTTTTGTAAAACAAAAACCCTGAGAGCAATTTTAAGAGCCTAAACTAAAAATATGTGTGAGTTATATGTGCTGACATAATACTAACCATTCAGTAATTATCAGACGACGACTCTGCAAATTCGTTTATTTAGCCGGATACACGTGGAGTAAGATAAGATAATATTTAATATATAAAGATGGGAAATGCATTAGTTGTAAGAGTTATTAGTGTAACTGTTCGCGACACAGATCGCTAATAATCCTCAAGTGTAATCTAGTTTTAATCTATATTGTAAGGTATTGTCAAAAACCGTAAACAAATAATTTTTTTTTAATTTCAAACGCTTCCAAAATTTAACTTGTGTATGATGAATCATGTTTAATAATTGACGATTCATATTTCATAATTTGCGCCCATTTTGAAAATTAAAGTGCACAGCAATATGTTGCATTGCTAATTATATGTACACATTTAAATTAATCCATTACCTTCAATATAAACGAAATGAAAAACTAACTTATTTATTTATTAAAAAGATCCTCACAATTTTTATTAGCGTTTTTTCACAATATGGACCATTAGGGCCTTAGCCAAAATATTCTCTAAAAGTTCTGTACACATTTAAATGTGTAATTTTGTTGGCTGGTTAGTGTGTATTTTGGTTTCTTCTTTGACTTCTCCATTGATCTACTTATAAATAACAACAAAACAGCTGATGCATAAGAAAATTTATGAATGTATACATGTCTATAAAACTTTTCACACAAAGACATTTTACATTACTTAAATGTGAACGGTATTTTTTGGTGAACTTGAACAAATAAATACCTATTTGTTTGTTGAATCCACGACATATAAGCATATAATTTCTACTATATTATTCAAAAATGAATTTATAAGGGCTGGCTGTGGATTATGTATATTTCAAAAATGTATGTCTTAACTTAATACCATTTACTTATCTGTCAAATGTGATTAATTTTAAATGTCAGAATACCTAACTTCCTAGCTTTTTCTACCTAAGTATTGTATTAGTAAATGTAAATTCTGACATTTAAAATTAATCACATTTAACAGATAAGTAAATGATATTAAGTTAAGACGTACATTTTTGAAATGTACGTAATCCACAGCCATCGTTTATAAAAAAAAATTTGAAACATATAGTATTTATTTAGAGTCAATCTGAATACAGGATCGTATTTGAGAAGTTTGGGTTCCTAAATTTGCGCAAAAATTAAAGTATCAATGGAATAAAATTTTTTGTAGATTTGAATTGCTGTTTTACGAATCTATATGTATAACAAGTGTTCATTTGAAAAGTCAATCTAGTAGCATGTGATTTACTGAGAACATTTTGAAGTATGTCGTAAATTAAAATTTACTACTTAACCTACGAAGTCGTATATTTTGACAGTTTCATACATACAAATAAATAACAAATAATAGGTATTTATTGAAAACTATAACAAATATTGAAAATGTTTTCCTTCAAGATCAATGCACTTTAAAATCCTCCGTTCAAAATTTCTGATGATATTCTGCAACATTACTGGATTGTTATTAATTTCCATGCATTTCTGTTCGATTCTCTGTAGCATATCTTTCAAATTCAATATAGGTGTTCGAAATATGTTATTTTTTAGATAAGGCCACAAAAGAAGTCGCAAGGTGTTAAATCGCATGAACGTGCAGGCCAGGCAATTTCAGTATTTCGACTAATTATACGCTCATCCAAAAATTCTCTTGAATAATCCAAAGATTCTGCAGTACAGTGACAAGGTGCTCCGTCTTGTTGGAAATATGCATTTTGAAGTTCATCATCATGCAACTGATTGACAAATGGTTGTAAAATTTCCGTACGGTACCTTTGAGCATTTAACGTTCCTTGAAAAAATATTGGTCCAATGATTCGCCTTTGACTTATCGCTGCCCAAACACCAATTTTCTCTGGAAGTAGCGATTCTTCATTAATTACATGTGGATTTTCACTACTCCAAATTCTTGTATTTTGTGAATTTAGGTATCCCGTTTTATAAAACCATGCTTCATCAGAAAAGATGACTCTTTGCGAAAGTTCTCCATTATTGTTCATATTTACAAACCAATTACAAAACTGTAGTCTACGTGGGTAATCAATTTCTAACAATTCGTGTACTGCTGTGACACGGTATGGATAAAGTTGCATATCTTTTTTTAATAACTTGTGAGTTGTACCAACAGAAAGGTTTATTTGTTGACTCAAATGTCGAACAGGTGTTTGTGGTTCATTTTCCATTATTTCTTCAAGACGATTGACAACTTGAGGCGTACGTTTCTTAATTGCTCAGCTGCCTGATTTTCTTAAGAGACTACCAGTTTCAGAAAAAAGTTTTAAAGTTCTAGCGCAGTTTGAGACGCCCATTACTATAGAAGCAATATTAGCAAACTGTGGCAATGCACAAATTTACAGTAAATTGGATTTGAGAAGTGCTTTTTGGTTGGTGCCTTTAAAAAGGGAGTCAAGAAAATATTGTGGGTTTATGGTGAATGGTAAAGTATACCAATTTCGAACAGTACCATACGGTTTGAGCAGTTCTGCGGCTGCTTTAATTAGAGCCATGCAACAGATACTGGAGCCATATGAAGATTTCGTGGTGCACTACATCGACGATATTTTGATATATAGCAAGGATGAGCAGGAGCACCTCAAATATGTAAAGAAAATCATGGAAGTTTTAGTATGTGAGAGGTATATCCAAGAGATCATCAAGTTTTTAAGGATAAAAACTCACAACAATTATATACTAATATATATGCGTCTAATTCTATCAAAATTTCAAAGTAACCTAGATTGACTTTTCAGATGAACACATGTTATATATATATATATATATATATATATGGTAAACCTAATCAGTAGGCGATTAAAGGTCTGTATATTACTTCAAAATATATGTATTTAAAAAACTCTACATGTTTCGGCTGTATACGCCTTTTTCAAGAGAATACAAAATATTTTGTATTCTCTTGAAAAAGGCGTATACAGCCGAAACATGTAGAGTTTTTTAAATACATATATTTTGAAGTAATATACAGACCTTTAATCGCCTACTGATTAGGTTTACCATATCATACCAAGGTCACGAAGTTATTATATTTATATATATATATATATATATATATATATATATATATATATATATATATATATATATATATATATATTAGCGTACGTCGGAGTATTTCATTTACACCCTGTACACTTTTTTGTAAAAGCCTGTATAAGCATAATTAATACTACTCACAAATTACCAATAATGAGTCAACATTGATAAAATATCTACAATTATATTAAGTATTTTCGCGAGAAATACAAATGAACAGATTCCAAATAACATCCAATTACTAAGTACACGTCCCAGAATACTTATCAATTTGACGTTTGGCATAAAAAAACGTTCGAAATGAGCAATTTATCGATACTACTATACACAAGAATGAACTTGTAACATCAATAAACAGATAAGTGAACGTACAATGCTATACTATACTAAGAATTTAGTAAGGATTTATTTGATGATTTATTACTTCGCAATAAAATGTTATAACTCAACTCTTAATGCAATTTATTGTTCAAGAGATGCTATATCGAGTTATTCTTTTATTCTTTTAGGAAGATTATTTCGTTACATTTTATAAAATTGTAAAATCGACGGTGGGAACTTTTCCACATATTTTCAAGGAAAGAGGAAATGCAAGGCATTACTCGAGCAACATATAAATTACATTTATACGTGAGCTTACTTTACTTTGACATGAGATCCTGCGGCAGCCAGTCGTAAGTTGCGACCGAGAATGCGAATCTGCCATCACGTTGGATCCCTTCGGTCTTATCTGGATTTCGAGTGGATAACGCAAGGAACTTGAATAAACAAGCTAACGAATGGAAGAATAGGCCTAAGACAGATTTATGGCGAAGATCTCATTTGGTGGTGAATCAACTATAAAGCGGTTTCTTAACGTGAAACGCCGACGTTCGCGTAGAAATATGAAATTATTTTTATATTTCATTAAAATGAAACGAGCAACAAGTAATACGCTGTAATATTACCGTTTTTCCACTAGATATCCTTTTTAGATGACTTCTTTTAAATATTCATGTTTGTTATTCATTTTGGTTTAGCTAGAGAAGTTTTAATGCTGCTACATTCTCTTTATATATGCACAGAACTTAGCACAGTTAAATTGTTACGATTTCCATATACTGGGAATCTGCTCTATTACGTTTTTAAATTACTTCTATTTACATATAAATCAATTTTAAGATTCTAAAAATTCGTAACACAACTTAGTGGATTTTTACAAATATTTTAAGAGTAAGATCCTTTCGTCTAAAATACGTCTAAAAACCTCACTCAGAGACAAAAAGGCAATCGGAAGAACATTTGCTCTGACATCATGGCACGACTCGCAGATGATCCAGACTTGCTCACAAATGTCATCACATGTGACGAAACATGGATTTTCCAGTATGACCCGGAAACTAAACGTCAATCCATGCACTGGAAGACCCCTGTGCTAGAACATCCTCCGTATTCGTCTGATCTTGCTCCATGTGACTTTTATCTCTTCCCAAAAGTGAAAAGTGTATTGAAAGGAACACATTTTGAGTCGGTGGAACATGTAAAAGAAAAACCGGAAGAGTTATTGCGCAGTATCACAAAGAATGACCTACAGCATTGCTTCGAACAATGGAAGGCACGTATGCAACGGTGTATAGATAGGGGAGGGGAGTATGTTGAAGGGAATAAAAGTATATTGTAACTTTGTTTGCAATAAATCACATTTTTCACATCAGTCTCGTTATTTAATTGCCGCACCTCGTATCTGTCTGATTATAAACGTAAACCCCCATTCCGAGAAACCCGTGCCTACTGCAAACGTTCTTGCTAGATAGTTACGTTTTCTAGAACATCTACCTATTTTTTTATATTTAATGTAGTCCGTTCTAAATTATGATTACGTCCTAACCATTAATTTATTTGATGTTAAGCTATAGTTATTACTTGTCAAAACTACATCTGCCGTATAGACATTAGCAAAAATTACTAACGGAGTTTACTTTCCACTGTAACGGTTACATAAAGCAAATCGTGTGAAGTATAATTTTAAAGTTATTTTTTGTAAATATGTAATATTTTAGTGATATTATTCTTAATGTCGTCACAACACTTTCCATTATATCGCGCTTTTAATTATATGACACGGATGTGAAACTGTGGAAATAATTTTGATGGCTTCATGCTTTCAGCGGAGAGAACAGCGCATTGTGACTTTCCATTCAATGAGGTAAAACCATAATTTAAATAACTGTCATTGTACAACTTTTTGTTTTTACCAACCATTTCACTGGATGTAGATGGCTCACTTTTTTCACAAATTTATCCGCATAAGTAATTTAAAAGAAACAATTCAGTTTGACGGTTGACTGCACATTAAAATAAAAGCACCAGACGCACGCTTCGCATTCGAAACTTAACTGAAGTTGTGCAATCGAAAGCGCCTCTCTTGTACTGGTGACAGCACGATTTGTTCACGCATCCATATGCATGTTCAAACATGCACTCACAGCAAGTATTATAGGAGTAGACTAAATTACAAAGAGCACGTACACATAAGTTGGAGCTTGTAAATTGCTCATGTATGTACACCTCACAAATGCATGTTTATACCTGTCGCTATAAACGCAGTGACATAAAATAAGAAGAATAGTCGCATAATATTTTTTATACTGTCGTAATGTACAAAATTAATGCAACGTGTTTATATAATATTAAATAAATTTTTACATTTACAACTACAGCCAAAATTAAATTAGTAATAGGAAGGCTTACTGGTATTATTCCTTGAGAGGGGGGAGGATCGCGGGATATTAATTTTATTTATATTTTCTATTTGGAGGGTGGCGGAGCTAAGAAGGTTTAGAATGGCTGATCTAAGAAGCATCAAGAGATCGCTAATTTATATATTGGAAAATAACGGGTCCAAATTTGAGCCTTGGAAAACGCCAGTGCTAGAATTAAAAACATTGGATTTATATCCATTAGGTTAAACTTAGTTAAATCGATTCAATAGATAGGTTTTGAAAAAGGATACTGTTCTTGGTGAAGCACCTATAGATAGTAACATCGACAACAGTAGAAAGTGGTTAAAAAATTGATACCGCATGACCGACATATCGTGTTGGATAACTCTGTTCCTCATATCAAGTACAGTTATAAAGCAATTTTTTAAATAATCAATTTAGTATATTACAGTAACACACTAATTTTAATTTACATTGATATATTGTTATACCAGAGATATATACAGGCTATATTTTAAATAAAAGGGCAACGTATGAAAAATGGAAAGATATATTCATACCAAAGTTTCATGTGTATTACGACGATATTTTTTTAGAGAATTTTAAGTAGGAATATCGGAATTAGAATACCCCTTTGTATTCAAAGGTGGCAGTGTTTATAAACACTAGCGATAAGTTTCTTTATGGCAAGGATTCAATAACCTGAGTCAGCTGTTTATTTATATAAATTTATGCTTGTAAATTCTTAAAGCTGATATATTGAAAGAACATGCAAGATGTATGCTTTACGTACATTTTAAGTTGCAGTCTATTACCTTTAATCGAAAAATTGAAATATTTTTATTTATTTTTTTAATTTTTTAAGAATTTATGGTATTCATATTATCACATGACTTGTTTCAATTAAATATTAATCCTATTTTTATGTTAATCACTTACCTGCTAATAAATACATCAATAAAACCATTTACATTATTCTTTGACTCTCTCGTTTCATTTTGTAGATATTGCATTTAAAAAATACCATCATTTATTATCTTGTTCACCATTTTTTAACACGTATTTTTGTTGAGTGCCGAACCTACATCGTAAGTGTATTTATAAAGCACAAAACAAGAGTCTCATTGTTCTACAAGCCGGACATTTAACATAAACTATTGCCTTTAAACAATAAAAAGCTGTACAAGTGAAAAGCTGTTGAGGTTAAGTATACTTCGTTTTATGTACGATTATTTATTATTTGAATTATACGCATGCAACAGATACAACGTATTAAACAACTCCATCTGTATGCAATATTTGAAATTATATCAATAGATATTTTTAATTTATTTTTAAAAAATTACCTTATCAGCTTCATTATATTTAATCATTTAATTTTGTATTTATTATTACGACCCAATTGCCTTTCTACAATATATATATATATATATATATATATATATATATATATATATACAGGCTGATTCATTTTCGGCCCTCACCATGGGGATGTCTCTTATTATTGGAGATAGAGTATAGGTTTAAATTTGGCAAAGTTGTTAAATTTTGTGTTTGTTATAAATCCGTAAAGAAAATAGACCTGTGACAAATGACCTTCGTTATTTAAAAAAAAACGCGAAAACCCCATTTTCTTCTTTTACCTGTAGCACCGACATTTGGCCTTGTAGAGAAAAAATAAAAACTCAACCTTGCGGCCATTTCTAAACCTCTATCCAGTGGTGTACACTAAATTTTTATACGACGTTTCACTTCTTTCTGGCCATCATCAACTATCTAATTTCTTAAAGGCGCCATATTGGATTTAGACATCTTCAGAAAGTGTTTTTTTTTTATTTCGACCATGTACCACATGCTGACTATAGTTTTTGACATTAGGTTTTATTTGAAAGAATAAATTATAATATTAAATAAGGTAGCCTTTGGAATTTCAATCTGTCAAACATTTCATTTATTGTTCATTAATAATACAAAAATGTCATACACTAACGAAGAGAAACGAGATTTGATAAGTATTTTTTATTCTTCGAAACGAAATTCAACAGTAGTCCTATGCGAATGCCGACAGCTTTATATCTTAAGTCGCTCCACGAGCGCAAGTGTAATAATAACTCATGAGTTACCATTCTCTTTATAATTGATATCAAACTTTTATTATGTCATGAATTATTATTAATTGAATTGAATGTATTTATGAATTTGTATCTCTCACCATGATTACAACACTTATATAACTTTGACATTAATATCTGTCATTTATAATTCTTTGATAAAGGTAATACTTACCGAAACATGTAAGAGCTTATTTTAAATATATACATATTAATGTAAAACAGACCTTCAATCGCCGAATATCTAAATCAACTATATTGTACCAAGGTCAAGAATATATAATTTATTCACTTATTCACAATTTCTTTTTCCTCGTCAACCAATACATCAAAATGAGAAAAAATTGGCACAGCAGAACAACAAAAGAAACTTTCTAGTAAAATGCATATCGTTGCAAATACCACCTAAATTTATAACGCTATATCCCAAACCATTTGTAGCATTCCATAAGCCCATCTCTAAGAATATTATCTAATAAGATAACGTAAGAGGAGTGAACAAAAGCATTATCGATTCCTTAATTTAATATTACATCCCTTCCAAACGGAATTGTGAAGCAAAGAACATCCCTCATAGCGATTCCAATCACCTAACCCGTAACACTTTTATTACATAATCGTACGTGAGTTCATTTTTAACACAGACATTATATTTAACACCCAAAAACATTCGATGTAACAACCCTATAATTGCTCAAACGAAACTACACTCAGGCAAAACTTATAAATTTAAAATGGGCAAAAAACAAAAAATTGTTAAAAAATGATTTTTATGTAAATGTATTACGACCTAAAATATTGAAAGAACATTGAATGTCTGAATCATCCTCTGACAAAATCTTTTTTTTTGAAAAATATTGTTTGTCTATTCTGACTGTAAAATGTTTATCTTTCTGCGGGGTTCTTAAATAAAACTAACGGTAATTTAAACACACACTATATTAGCAATAAAAGCTGAATACATTAAATAACAATCTTAAAAGCTATAACCATAATAACATTTATTTGTATTCACATTTATGAATATTTATTTTACAATATTTAACTAAGCCGCGATTACTTGTTGAATGATCCCTAACCACTTCCTCGACGGCTTATATATCGGCCGTTGCATATTCTAGTACTATTCCAGTACGTCTCTCGTATTGTTCTCGATCTTTCCTCTTCGATATCTTTCTAGACTGTGCGCGACGTGTAATATCGTCGGATGACTCATCACAATATCTAGAAATCGCAAATCGTATATATTTCTGTATTGAATTTTATTTATTGTTACCAAATTTTATGCGCATCAATGTATTTGTATTTTAACCCCGATGATTCTGTCATTGAATTATATTATTATCATTTTAATTATTCTTTATTATAAGATTCACTCGATAATGCTCAATATGATTTCGTTACATAAGAAAGAAGTAAAATTAATGAGTATATAACGAAGAATACGGAAATGTTGTATTACGTGCGTTAAAATATATCAAATTAATGACTGCTAAAGTTTTCCTTAAAACATCGGTTCTCAACCTGTGGGTCATGACCCCCAAGGACGTCGCGGTGATATTAAAGAGTGGTCGCGAAATAGCCTAAACAATAACGAAAAATCTTTTTGTAAGAAACAAATCATTTATTATAAACATTCTACTTATAATAAGTACACACGTAAAGAAAAGAAATTAATGTGATAGTTGCATTTGTTTCTCATTTTAAAGTCCCTCCATACGTGAATCTATGTAAGAAGCACACAAATGCAAATTATTTTCGAGTGATAAGAGACGATTCCTTTATTTAGCTTTTAACGCAACCATGAACGAAAAACCTTTTTCACAGAGATAAGACGTGGCGAAAGGGATCAATATTTTCAATGCTCCTGCGGCTAAATTTTCATACTCATTTCGACTAGGAACTCAAAACATATTTAAATCTTCAGATGTACATTGCAGTTGTAGCGTTTTGTCGGCATTTCGATGAGGTGATCGTGAATCTCAACTAGTAACTTAGCAGCGGCAACAACGTTTTCATTAATCGGATTCGGTACCCATCTCTTCGAAAAATCATTTTTATCATCTGGGAAACACTCCGTCAACTGAGATTTTAGCTCATGCAAATGCATCTTCATGCAATCTAAACTGTGGTGAATAATAGTGTCTTGTTTATTTAAGTTTTTCTCAATATAATCCGAAGTAAGTGGGAACATAACCAAATTTTTACTTTGAAAGCAAATAATCCAGATATCAAGTTTCGTAATGAAAGCATGAACTTTGTCTGTCATTAATAAATAATACATTGCATATCTAATAGTAAAAGCAATACATTCCTGGACGACAATGTAAATTGTTGGCCGAGGCGTTAAACCGAGGCCAACAAGCAATGAAGTGCGGGAATGTGCTTTTACTACGAGGTACACATACTTTCTTTCTGAAATCGCAATCAACATTATTATAAATTAAAGAATTTTTATAAATTCATAACATTTTTTCATTACCATCTAATTGCCTATTAAATCGTTTCCTTGACAATCACTGTTTGTTTGTTGTTGTGAAAAAGGTCAGAGACACATTACTTATTTCGCTTTAATGACCATTTATCGCTAAAAAAAAATTAAATGGACAGTGTCCATGATGTCCTGATGTGCGGAACACCACCGGAGTTAGTAAAAGCTGCTGAAAATGTTGTCTGCTTGTATTTATTTACTGTTTAAAATGTATATAAAAAACCACCGGTACGAGAAAGCTAACGAGTTTCCCGGCCTAGGGCGAAGAAAAACTTCCCGGACTGTTTTTTTATGGTTGCTCAGTAACAGACTAAAATACTAGAATAGCTTAGAAAATGTTTTTATCGCGTCCATGTAAATTCACACTCAAGTCGTTTAAATGCGAAAATACATCAGCTAAGTAAGCCAACAACAATATACACTTATTATTCTGTAAAAACAATGAGAAGAGAATGGCGTTTGTTTATCCTGGAAAAATATTATTAATTCATCTCGCAATTCCAATACCCGAGTTAACACTTTCCTTCGCAACAACCATCTAGCTTTTGTATGGAAAAGAAGAAATTTTTTATTTTTGTCCATTTCATCGCGTAGTTTAACAATTAGCTTTTTCTGTTTTTGTTTATCTTTTTTCTAAATTAATAGCCGTTTTTTATAGGTTCGCAAAGAATTTGATTGAGATGCTTTTTGCGAAAAGAGCATGTCTGTGAAGGAAGCAGTGCGTCCATTCCGCCCTTGGTATAAGATTATCTTCTAATATTTTCATTAATCTGCTGTTTTGTCCTGTTATCGCCTTTGCACCATCACTACATACTGCAATAGATTTTGTCCAATCTATGTTAGTATCGTTTCTAGTAGCTTCATAAAAAACATAAAAAGGACATTATCCTGTTGCATGACCCGGTACCGTTTTGCAAAACAACATATTTTCTTTGATTGATGTGTCCCTGCCACATTCATGCTTCACAAAACATAAGAACTGAATTTGAGACCACAATTTAAATAATTGTCATTGTATGGGGGGGGAGGGAGGGTTTCGCGAAATACTAATTTTATTTACATTTACTATTTGGGAGGTCGCTGAGTTAAGAAGGTTGAGAATAGTTGCTACATCTACTCATTCATCAAGTTAAATACTAAAAAATTCACTTGTACTCTCTTATTGAATTATCTGATCGCGAACATCGTCAGCCATGTCATCGATTCGCCTTAAGAGTGTGTCGTTAGGAAGTGGATTTTTTTAAATTTGTTTCCTTCTTGTGCAATCGCAAGCGCCTATTTTATACTAGTGACAGCACGACTTGTTCGAACGCATCCATATGCATGTCCAAACATGCTCTCACAGCGAGTATTATAGAAGGGGACCAAATTAAAAAGAGTGCGTACACATCAAGTTGAATCTTGTAAATTGCTCATGTATGTACACGTCATACATGCATGTTCATACCCATCGCTATAAACGCAGCGACATAAAATAATAGGAATAGTCGGATTATATTGTTTATACTGTCGGTATTTTCTTAATGTATAAAATTAGTGCAATGTGATTATATAATATTAAATTATTTTTTACATTTATAATTACAGTCAAAATTAAATTAGTAATAATAAGGCATATTGTTATTAGTCCTTTGGGGGAGGGGGGTGAAATTTTAATTTTATTTACATTTACTATTTGGGAGGTCGCCGAGCTAAGAAGGTTGAACATTACTGCCTTAGAGTATTACATGAGAACTCGATGAAATTCAGATATTAATTAATCAAATAATCTCAAGACGATTTATGAAAAACATTACAGACTTACAAAATATTTTCATAGACAAATTAGCTCCTCATATTTTAAATAGCTTCAAAGAAATAGAATTTAATAATTTCCTTACAAAGAGATAAATAGATTAATAGAAATTAAAAATCTGGTATGAAGAACACAAATATAGGTTCACTATTAATATTTTTTGTGACCGTGTCCGAACATATCCCTTCCCAGAGACGCAGATACGTATTTCGCCTTTCTACAGGCTAATCGGTACGCTCCTGCTGGAGAAAGGATATCTTCAGCAACATTCACAAAAAAGAACCACATCGCCATATTACAGAAATTACCCAGACCGAGCGTAGAAGTAAATTCAGCGCTGCCTGTTGTCAGACAGCCGAAGTACCTCGCCCTGTCCACATAATCAATGCGAACCAACGACGCCCTTCCAAAGGTGGCACAGCCGTCTCTCTAGAAACTGAATTTGTTTGTGTCTTCACTCATACTACGGACTAACCGCATGTGTAATGTATCAGAGTAATTGAAACATACATGAGTAGGTAAAACCCCACCAGTTTTGTATAATACAAAGGTATTTTTAATAATATAAAATATTATTTAAAAAAACACAAAAAATAATAATAGTGAACCTGTATTTGTGTTCTTGACACCAGATTTTTAATATTTTATATTATTAAAAATACCTTTGTTTTATACAAAACTGGTGGGGTTTTACCTACCCATGTATGTTTCAATTATTCTGATTAATAGATAAACAGCACTTAAAAATAAATTATAAAATTAATAATAACTGGATTACCAATATAAATAATATTAGCATTCCGGATAATATTAAATACATATTTGAAAAACGTATTGCTGAACGTCGTTCTTCGTTTAAAAATAAAAAAGATTCCACTTTTGCCAATCATTTAATAGAAGAGAACAATACATTTAATAATGATTTTCAAATTCTACATTTAGAAAACCAAAGGCACAAAATTAAATTTACTACAAAACTCAGAAATTAAGAAATTAAAACAATCACAAATTTTAGTTAAGGATCAGTTGGATTTAAATAACTCCCCTTAGTCAAATTTATTAATGTAAAGTGACCGTTTAGACGATAATAAAAGTGCACAGTTAGTTTATTAAAGTTTTTATTAGTAAATATATTTCCCAATAGGATAACAGTAAGGGCTAACCAACTAGGTCACATTTTTACTTGAGTATTTATGTAACTTCTCACATTTTAAGAAAATTTTTGTAGTCAAGTTGTTCTACTATGCCTGCATTAAGTCGACTCTCTCTATTACATCGACAATGCTATTATATAGAATGGAGACTATACAAAGGATCTTGGTGTTACATTCGATGTAATGATCATCTCTCAAACATCACTTGATCTGCTAGTCTCTGGGTTTTATTATCAAAATGTCCCGAAATTTGACAAATGTTGGTACCATTAAATCTCTCTATTTCGCATATGTCGTTAGTAAGTTGGAATATGCGTTTTCCGTTTGGTACCTAATCTATAACCTACACTTGATTCAAATTGAACGCGTTTAGCGTAAATTTTTGATGTACTTGAGTTACAAGCTCGACGGTGTCTATCCAGAACGAAATATAGACTATAGGGATTTGATTGTGAGGTATGAATTAGAAATGCTAGCGGTGCAAAGACAAAGGAAGAGCACATTACCTGTGGCGAATCTCATAAATAACGTGAGGAAATTTACTGGTATCACGCATTGCAGCCAGAAACTCCCAACGTTTTGTGTTTTCTACGCCAAGAAGTAATATATTGTGGAAGGGTGCATTGGTGCATTCCTCTTCTTCTTCTTCTTCTTCTTTGTCCTACTCCTTGTGCCTTTTCAGGCGTCGGATTGGGAGTTCCAGTCCTCTTCTACCCATTTCTTCCATTCCTTTCTATCTTTTGCCATCATTCTCATTTCTTCCATCGTCTTCCCTTTCTTCCTTCCTATTTCCTCTATATGGCGTATCCATTTTATTCTTGGCCTCCCTCGTTGTCCTTTCCTTATTTTTCACACCTCCATTATTCTTTTTGTAATTCTTTCGTGCTTCATTCTTACTATATGTCCATACCACTTCAGCTGTTTCTTTCTTATTCTTTCCAATATTGATGTTGTCATTTCTCTTATCTCCTCGTTTTTACGAGGGTACATTCCTCAAGAAATGCAAATGAATTATTTAGTGATATGTTTAGATTCTCATGGAATTTGTTTATTATGTTGGGCAAAATATGTTATTATTATTATTAAACAAAAGCCGAATCAAGTCAATGATTCCTTTTCTTGATTTACATCATCCCGCGTCCATGCTACATAAATACTAAATAAATAAATAATAAATTAAGCTTAGATTCCTTTCTTTATTTAAGAAATATTTTAAAGAACGGCTTTATATTATGAATATTGTTTTGGTATTTTTTTCTTTGTCATGTTATTACAGAATTTGACAAGCTAAACAAATACCACATCCACTCCAAAAAGGGTTATAATGTATTGATTTCGGTGATGTATTATAGGATATGAAAGTGAATATTCCACGCAAATTTGTATGTACATAGACACACAATGTAAATACCGACCCGTAAGCGAGTATGTTAGAAACGAAATTCGTAATTAAGGAGCTACTACAGATTCAATTTTGCAGGTCCGATGACAACACACTGGTGATTCCGGGCTTTTTTCAATTTTCGAAATTAAAAATAAATTAATTAAAAATTAATTACAATCAAATAAACTCATGTACAAACTCGAAATTGGCTATAATTGTAAGGTAAACCTGTTAAAAAAAATAACGAAGGTTGCCATATTAAACAATAAAACTTAGATTATTTAATTTTTTTCTTGGAAATAGTTCAAACTCCTTTATTACACTGTAGTTAGTTGTCCTAAATACACATTTCGGTACTAAATCGTAATCAAGTTAGTAGTTCAGAAGTGTTCTAATTAGATCACACAAAGGACTTTGGATAATCAAATAAGAACATATAGTTAAATTAGAATTACCAAAAATATATTTGCATGGAATGCCTGCCTACCTATAAAGTCGGAAAGTTTAACGGTTCAGTTTATTTCAGACGTTCTCTACGATTACGAAAGGGATTCTAAACGTTCTCGAACTGACAAAGAAAACAAGATTATTGAGAATTTTTCAACATAGACACTGCTACCTACAGCGCACAGGCGCAGTTCTGGCGTAATGAAGATGGTCGGTAAGTTGTCGAAATCGGTAGTCGTAACGCACAATTTAAAGGAGCCTCTATTTATAGTGAATGCCCTTAGTCAGTAGACGGGTATTGATGGACTACAACAGATGATAGGTGGCGCCACCTAGTTTTACTTGCGGAGGCTTGAGACTGCACTTACAGACTACTGAAACTGAAACAAAAGAACGATCTAAACTAAAGGAGGAAGGGGATATCTAAATACAAAATAAGAAATCGGAAAATAGTTAATTCATACAAGGTGTCCCAAAAGTCAATGTTGTCCCTGATAGGCTAATGGGCCAGCTCATAACTAGCCAGAATAACTAAATATGATCTCAGTAAAAGTGTGTTAGTTTTCGAGATAATGGCTCTCTTATGAATTTCGATAAAATCGACTGCTCACATGAGTTTTTCAAGTGCCACAGCCACAAAATTTGATATTCTAAGATTCTAATTTTCAAATGCAACTCTCAATAATTGTGCTATTGACAACAATCTAAAATAAAACTAATAGTTCTTAGACTTAAGACATTTTTCCCCGATTTATGAGATATTATTATTTTATTGGCTAATTTTGACTCTTTAATACTGTAAAAACATGTAGAGCGCTAACATGACAAGTTATTTTAAAGCATTGTTCATTTAGTGTAGTTTTGAAAATAGTACAATATGTGCCATGTGTTACTTTAGAAAAAAGGATATTGTTTGTTTACTGCAAAAGGAGCGCATTGTGAAATTATTATAATAATAAGGAATTTGTATAAAAACAGTTTTTAATAGTAAGGGTATTTATTTAAAACTAAATAAAACAAGTAATAATTACAAAATGTGTTCAAATTATGTGTCAGTAAGTCGAAAACAAGCGCGGCAAGTTTTTATAAAAGATCTTTTTATTCAACTTGCACTCCCGGCGACATTTATTGATCTGCGCATTCATTAAAACGTTGTCTGAGTTCATTGAAATCATTTATTGGTTTAGCATAAACATTTTCTTTTATGTAACCCCAGTAAAAGAAAAATCTAGTGGATTTAAATCTGCAGACTTGAAAAACTCATGTGAGCAGTCGATTTTCTCGAAATTCATAGAAGGGCCATTATCTCGAAAACTAACACACTTTTACTGAGATCATATTTAGTTATTTTGGCTAGTTCTGAGCTGGCCTATCAGCGCCCCAAGGCTAACGTTGACTTTAAGGGCACCCTGTATATTGTAAATTAAAGAAAAAACAGTAATTATCAAGTAGTTAGCAGGCAATTAACAAATGGCTCATACGTCGCAATTAGTAAAATGAAATTTAATTTATGAAAAAAAAAATTGACATTGGGATATAAACACCAGGTATATCAAGTCATTAAATTATATTATAAGTTTATTTCCCAGTAAATGGTAAGCTGACTTTCTGCGCTAATGGAATCTTTCGAATATTCGTACGCATGGAAAATCAGGACGACGATATGCCATTAACTGTCTCTTGTTTTCGAGGTCATAATGATGAACCCAAGATTCGTTTCCGATATTTATGTTCATGAGAAAATCATGTCTTTCACACCCATACTGGTTAAGAAGTTCCTGATAAATGTTTTTTTTGTTCTTTCATGACATACAATTTTGTCTATAATTCAACGTGTGAACAATTCTGGACCCTGTTTTGACTAATGCCTAATTCCCGAGTAATTTGTTTTTGTGTAATCCTGTGATTTCCTTGAATCAGTGCTTTCATTTGTCTTTGATTCTTCTCATGCGTCACAGATACTGGTCGACCTGATCGCTTTTTGTTAAACACTTTCATTTCGCCTGTCGAACCAATTGGCGAAGATTCTTCACGACCATACGATTGTTGCCTGCCATAAACAGCTTTCAAAAGCCTGTAAATTTCGATGGGTACGCAATCTTCCTGCCCTAAAAATTGTTGCTTGGAAATTGAGTTCATAATAAAAGATACTGTTACTTAATGACGGTGTACAGGAAAATGAAAGTTTACCTGTGAAGACTAGATACTCGAAATTACCGTTTGTAGGTTAGAACATGTTTCGATCCCCACAAAATGGCGTTGTTGGAGACGTTATATATCGAATATTTTCAAATTATTTTTGATCAACCCATCTTAATATATTATTTATATCAGAATAAGTAAACTGTATAATACTAAATCTAAATCTCGCGTGACCTTAAATTTAATAATTAATTATTACACCACCCTCTCGTAATCAGGGCATAATATCGTGACATTTAATTGTTCCGATCTTTGTCGAATAAATAAATTTGTAATCTGGATATTACAAAATTGACCAAAGCTTTTAATATCTCCCTAATTGCGCTTATTAAATTTTTGAGGCAGAACTTGGGTATTAGTTACGGTCTTAATTAAATTTTGGAGGGTAATTTGTTCCAGGATTAGACTATATAATCCATTCACAGATACGCAGTTACATATCTAATAACAAATAACATTAAGTAATGAAACAGTAACTGTGGTTTCATATTTTCTATCTAGAAAATACTTCACATTAATAGAATAATTGTAGCTTGAGGATCAATACAAATTGAAAATATTGTATTATATTTGTTGCAGAATATATGAGGTAAGGGCCAAATATTCTCGTCCGGACAGAAACACTAAAGTTTTGAAAATTTTATAATTTTTTTTCTCGATAAAATTTCCGCTAATTTCAATGTATTTATTGGGAATATACCCTTGTAGCACATATTCCTGCACAGGTGCAGGTACCTATATATGGAATGTGCCATAGAAGGAGGATATCATTAAGTCTGGAGAGGTTGCCAGGCTGAATTATTTGCAGTTGCAGCCTGTGCCAAGCAAATTTGGAAAGCTGGCTGGACAGTAACCAAACAAAAAAGTCAACATAATGACTCATAGTCAAGCAGTACTTAATCTGCTTAAGCTTAAGTACTGCTTAAGCTGCTTAAGCTGCTTAAGCTGCTTAAGCTGCTTAAGCTGCTTAAGCTGCTTAAGTACTTAAGCAGTACTTAAGTTTCCACTGAGGAGGTTAGTGGCTTTTATCGAGGACACAAGACTAACAGAGTGGCACTGAGAGATCTATTGGGGGCGGTTAAAGACCACTGGGCTCAAGTACCTGGACTTACTAGGGCCCAAAGAACCAGAGGAAGAAGACCCTTGTAAAAATAATCTGATGTTTTTGCCTCAAAATATTGAATTGCAACTGCTTGCTGCTGATTGTTAATGTTGCATGATTTGTCATAAATGAAAAACTCACAAGAAATAAAGGTATTTCCCCTCTACAGAAGTACTCAAAGGCACTGCGGCGGAAGCACGTGGCCTAGAGCAGAGACCTCGGAGTATCAGATGGTAAGGCAGTTATTCAAGCCTCAAGACAGGTCACCACCCAAGGGGAGACCGGTACCTCGGTTCAACCATACTGGAATGACGGCTGAGACGAGAAAACAGAGAATTGCCGATCACACCGCGTGACAAGACGGAGCCTGGCAAAGCCGTGCTAGCCATGGCAGTCTGTTGAGCTGCACGAATCCAAATACCAACTGTACTGGAAACAAAGTTTTAGGACAAATGGGAACGTGCAGGATTTCATAAAATGCCCTTACGATCCCAAAATATTGTAAACATAATCTATCTCGTTCATTGAATGACTTTTGCCTTTATGGGACGAGGTTCATCTGTCGCTGCTATTCCATCGACCTTTTTTTTGGATGATGATCGTAAAACAAGTCATTGCTTCATCTCCTATGTGCCATGAACTTAATCCAACTCGGCTTTGATCTCTTTCGGTGTTAAATCTTTTAATAAAAGTGTTTAATCACCGCACGAAACTTACGATTTTCCATTTTTCTAAATGAACCAAAGTTTGTTACTTCAATCGAGTATAAAAATGAACACAAGCGATGGACTTAGTTGAAACTTTGACAGCAGTCTAACAATAAATGACGCTTACTAAAAGCAAATTTTTGTCATATTACTAGCGCCACCTCTTAGATTTTCTAAGGAGTTATTGAACCACCCTCGTATATAAAAATCAAAAATATTTAAACTGTTATTTATAGACACACAAACTACACTATCTATTTTGATAAAATTTTCTGTGTGTGTTACGTTGTGTGGAAGCCTTTTTCCAAATTTTATCGGCAAATATTAGAGAATTAACAATATGGAAATTACATGAATCTATATAAATAAAAATTAAATGCTGTTCGTTGGTAAGCACATCACTTGAGAACGGCTAAACCAATTTGGCCAATTTTTTTTTAAATGTTCGTAATAGACCGATTAAGGTTTTTAGTGATAGAAAAATTGGAAAAGTTGCCTTGGTAACTTGGTAAACTTGGTAAAATCGGGAAAAGTTGAAAGTGCTTTTTTCTATGGGATTTTTATGTGAACTCAAGGCGATAACTCACAACTCGAACGGTGGATATGCGAAATTATTTTTTTTGTTTTGTTTGTTATGGCTCTGGAAAAGTTTTTAGGGAAAAAAAAATTCGGGACAATTACAAAGGAAAGTCGTAAAAATTCGGACAACCTGCAGATTTCATAATATTTGTATGCACTTTCGATGATAACTGACGATAGGAACGACGTATTTGGTTGATTATTTTTTTGTTTTGTTCGTTATGCTCCTGGGATGGAAATTATATAATTGAATGTTTTCAATTGAAGAAAAAATCTAGAAGATCTGTAAAAACGCATTCAACCTAAATTAAAATAAAATTACATTTGTTTTTACTTTTGCGTTGTTTCACGAAGAATTAATCTCGCATGTAAAATTACCCAGTGGCGTACTTCTGAATATACTCTCCCTCAAATTAAACATCCATTTTTACTTTTTTTATACATTTCTAATAGCTTTTCACAAATTCACAAAACGATCACAAACAAATTTATTGAAATTTGGACAGTACAACGTCTGTCGGGTCAGCTAGTATTCGATATAATTTAATCTTTTCATTCTTCGTATGATGTCTTTTTATTTCAAGGACACCCGGTATATATATATATATATATATATATATATATATATATATATATATATATATATAGATAATTATTTCGTGACCTTTGTATGTTATGGTAAATTCAATTTGTTGGCGATTTAAGGTCTGGCTTTACTTCAAAATGTATATATTTAAAACAACCCTTACATGTTTCGGCATGATGCCTTTATCAAGGAATATAAAATATATATAATGATTTATATTTTATATTCCTTGATTTTGAAGTAAAACCAGACCTTAAATCGCCAACAAATTGCATTTACCATAACATACAAAGGTGACGAAATAATTGTCTTTATATATATATATATATATATATATATATGTATATATAGTAAACCTAATCAGTAGGCGATTAAAGGTCTGTATATTACTTCAAAATATATGTATTTAAAAAACTCTACATGTTTCGGCTGTATACGCCTTTTTCAAGAGAATACAAAATTATTATTATATTATATGTATATATATATATATATATATATATAAAGACAATTATTTCATGACATATATATATATGAAAGGGTTTTTTTGGGGGAATCCAACAAAATTAAACTCTATTAATTAAGTCAGTTCTTTATTTTTAAGTCCAATATTTCGCACCGAATTCGAGTGCTTCCTCAGGGGATCACTTTAAGAGTAGATGGACATATTTCAATACTCAATACTTACAAATGTGAACTTGTTTTTTCTGGAGAAATTACTCATATGTTTGTTATATTGTAAATTAATAAAACTAATGTCAACGGACGTACACTTAGTTGTTTCGAAATTACATTTTCAAAAACACAGGACAACTACATCTAAAAAGAAAGCCACATGTGCAATATTGACGAACAAAAGAATTAATCGTACACACACATGTTCTTGTCACAAAGTTAATACTTAAAATGTTAGGGGATGATAGTGTAAAAGATCCGGTAAGTTTTTTTTGGATTCCAGGTGTGTATCATCGAATTTGAAAAAGTTACTATTCATAATCAAAGTCACAAATTTTATACACTGGTGTTCGAAAGT
Organism: Melolontha melolontha; assembly: GCA_935421215.2. Classification (NCBI taxonomy): domain Eukaryota; kingdom Metazoa; phylum Arthropoda; class Insecta; order Coleoptera; family Scarabaeidae; genus Melolontha; species Melolontha melolontha. Next base: position 73,644,423 of record OW285243.1, on the reverse strand, counting down.
CAATGTGGCTATTCTCCAGAATGTGTCGTCTCACAGAATTTTACATTAGAAAAGAAAAAAAAAACAAACAAAAACGTGTTATATAATTAATAAATGAGCAAAAAATTGAGGTGGACCAATGTGTTAAACGGTAACAGATAAGTTATTTTGTGTGGTTTGTTGTTTAGAGTTTATGTTTATTGTTAGCAAGTAAGCATAATTTGCACTTAGGTTGTTCGTATCAGATCTGAAATTCATCGAATTAAAGTTGTTATTGATCTCTACCATTTCCAAAAACTCTCTACACTTTAAGTTGTTTACAGTCTGAAGGACTTTAACATTATTAAAATTAGGTGTGTGATCATATGTTAATCATATGTGCAGACAAGGCGCATCTGCTCTTACCATTCCGAATGTCACTCTTGTGCGTGGCGAGTCTAGTTTTTAGCCAAGTGGAGGTATGACCTATGTACACCTGACTGCATTCATTTCAAGGAATGCAATACACAACGTTGGATCGGAAGGGCAAAGGCGTCAAGTCTTTGGTTTTACTAAAAAAGTTACGCACTGGGTTGTAATTGTAAAAACCTAATCTAATTTCCTCTGTGGAGAGCACACGAGAGAGCCGTTCTGATACACCAACAATGTAGGGAAGTCTGTAATATTTGCAGTGTGAATGTTTTGGGTTGTTCAGCAATGGTATTGTTTGGAATTTGATTGTAGGAAGTAGGTGTGGTGAAAATTAGTTTGTTAATCAAAATCAAACTACGTGGATAACCGATATTTGAGAAAATCCCACCCAATATTTTAAGATTTCGTTGTTTGAAGGAAGGGTGGCTTATCCTAGAAACCCTATGTTTCATGCCTAAAATGAGATTTATTTTCTGGCTATTAGAGTGATTAGAGTGGTAATTTAACATTGTCTAGCCTTGTCTTCACATATGATTAACAATGATCACACACCTAATTTTAATAATGTTAAAGTCTTTCAACTGTAAACAACTTAAAGTGTAGAGAGTTTTTGGAAATGGTAGAGACCAATAACAACGCTAATTCGATGAATTTCAGATCTGATACGAACAACCTATGCGCAAATTATGCTTACTTGCTAACAATAAACATAAACTCTAAACAACAAACCACACAAAATAACTTATCTGTTACCGTTTAACACATTGGTCCACCTCAATTTTTTGCTCATTTATTAATTATATAACACGTTTTTGTTTTTTTGTTTTTTTTTTCTTTTCTAATGTAAAATTCTGTGAGACGACACATTCTGAAGAATAGCCACAACAAACATATGAGTAATTTCTCCAGAAAAAACAAGTTCACATTTGTAAGTATTGATTTCTTTTGTTAATAAGTAATAAATTTATGTCCATCTACTCTTAAAGTGATCCCCTGAGGAAGCACTCGAATTCGGTGGGAAATATTGGGCTAAAAAATGAAAAACTGACTTAATTAATAGAGTTTAATTTTGCTGGATTCCCCCAAAAAAACCCTTTCATACATGTTCTAACGGCAAAGACTCCTGGTCTACTTATATATATATATATATATATATATATATATATATATATATATATTTAGTGTTAATAAGAATTAAAATTTATTTCTTATTTATTTTATTGGCCGTGTCATACATGTTACACAAAATATGTGTTTTGACACGAAATAAATTGGTGAGTTTTGTATCCTTTAATTTTCCTTACTTTAATTATTATTTTAATTTTCATTCATACAAATGTAAATATATTTCTTACCTTTCTTTGTATTAATTTTTTAGTTCTAATCACTTGAAAAAGCCTTAATAATAAAAAAGTCGAAACGTTGTAGTAAAAAACTGAAATTCATTAAAGGTCGCTAACCCAAGAAAAAGTCTATTATTTTAATATATATATATATATATGGATATAAAATGTCTAAAATATTAGATTAGAAAGAAAGAAATATCCAACGCAATAAATATAAAATAAATTGAATTGAAAACAACAAGTTATTTTAATGAAACCACTTTACCTAAACCTTAAATTTCAGTAGATACATAAAAGATAAAGATACAAATTGAAGAAGGCAATAACTTTTTCAGACCCGACAGTTTTAGATCTTCCGCACTTGAGTTACTCATTAATTTAACACGCGATAGAATGTAAGATAATGCATGTTTGAAAGAATCCTTAGAAGGCTTGAATATATTATATTCTACGAAATGGTCGGTAACAAGTTTTTTCTTCTCTACAAAAACTAAACGTACTTAATACAAATTATAAAAGACACTTGATAAGTTTCAATGTTTTATATATATATATATATATATATAATATATATATATATATGTATATATATATATATAATTTTACCGTTAATAAAAACAGCATTTGGGTCAATGTATTAAATTAAACGATTTGTTGGTAACGTTTCGAAACTATATTTGTTTCTTCATCAGACCTGATAAATTAATAACAGATTAGGCATACACAATAAAATATACAAATGTACTTACACTAGCAATTACAAAATTCCTAAGCGATTTTATATTCAAATAAAAAATCGCTTCATCAAACCCACAGCCAGTCGGTCGATTCATTGTTTCGGCATTAAACCACACATGAATCTAAAAAATCTAGACTTTTATTTTCACGCGAAAGTTTCATTTTTACACAAAACTACATTCTTTTACATGCTGCGTAAATCGAATCAGTTAACTTAAGTAAGAACTGTTAAGTAAATTATTGGTTAGAAATGTCAAATTTTACAAATATGATTAGTTGATGCTAGATTACAGAAACCTTCCCAACAGCTCTCGTATGAGTAAATGTGTTTATCTATTTGCTAAATTCAGATTTTAATATCTACAACAATATTCTTGTGTGAAGATTACTTTTTACTAAAACTATTTGTATCGCGCTTCTATAGTTTGGATACCCTTTTCCAGTTATATGCAGATCTTCTTTTTGACGAAGGTGTGTTTCCATATAAAATTCGAGAAATTACGGAACTCAAACAGGTAAAGAACACAGTATTTTCTTTGGTTTATGAATAACATAAATAATAATGACACTCTCGACAAAAGCTTCTTTTCAGATGAGGCTTGGTTCCATCTTTCAAGATATTTAAGCAAGTAAAATATTAGAATTTGGTCTGCAGAAAACCCTCATGAATTTGTGGAAACTACACTACATCTACAAAAAATAGGGTTCAACTTTATCTTCAAAATAATGGTTAACATCTGTTTTAGTATTATTTTATTTTAATTTTGACTATCGTAAAAAATATTTTTCAAAAAATAAATTACCAATTAATTATTAGACACATTTACATGATATAACAAAACTATCAAAATTATACGTTTGTGACAGATTACGTGCAATGTCACCAACCATTAAAAAAAAGCATGGCCGTCTCTAATGAGAAAAATTTCTGAAGGCACGTTACAGTCTCATTCTCTGACTTCTTGAACACAGACTAAAATTGCAAACCGGTTAGCCTGTAAAACTGTTACATTTTTTCCTAGGTTTAGTGGTATCATCTTCCTTAGGTACACTTTTTGTAATGTATTATTGCGCATTGCTTAATACTAAACCTAGCCGACACTGACGTTATCATGTCCTTGATGTATATTATAGAAATACACACCGGAACCAACAGAAATTAGATGATGAATGTACTATAATAGAAACAAAATTGATTCCAAGACTAAACACTGCGAAACCTCTGTAGAAACACTTCGATACTAGTATTTAAGTTACCCAACATATACTGTATTATTTATTTATCAGGACATCATTAAAATATGTGATGTTACAGTGTTACACTCATATATGGAATATTTTAATTTAATTTTATTTAATTAAACTATATTTCTTTAGAAATATATATCTCACATTTAAAATTAAATTTCAACTTAGGCATTTTCTGTATATTCGTTTGCAAAGAGAAAGCCTTTCTTTTGTTTTCGCACTAGCCGATAGACCCTTCGACATCTACCTGACTTGAACGGTCAATTCGCATTTAACGTTCGCTTTGAATTTCTTTATTCATTTCGTTTTTAAACTTAAGTTATTAATTTAATTACGTACTTCTTCTATTATATATCGTGTCGCATATCGTTATAAAGCTTGTCTCACAAGGGATATTTTAATGATATCTGTATCATCGATATCACAACTTTTCAGCTTACGCTTTGATTAATTCATTATTCAAGGCATCGACAATTTCGATTTACCTTCCCTCCACTTAGGGCAAGTTCTAGATCAGTGTTCTTCTTCGACACTTTTCGGTCTTCTGCTCAGAACCTTCGTAAGTTTCACAACGTTTAAAAACTCCACGTGCTGTTCCAGCGCCCAAGCGTCGTTCGACCTTGATTTGAACATGCCCGACGCTACTCAAAGGTAACTCTGTATTGTTCGATACCGAGATTATTTTATATTAATCACAACTAATTCACATTTAATTTACTGCCCAATTTAACATTCTTTTCAATGTATTTGTGGTGTGTTAATTTTTAATTACTTATTCGACGCTTTTGTGTATATTGCTTTTATTTAATTATTTTAAAATATATCTCAATTCCTTATGTAAATAATAAACACAAACTTGTTGTGTTTTATTTAGTTAATAAGTTGCAATATATTTATTTAATCTCAGCATTATTACACACGTCTTGGACCCTTGATGCAACTTCGTCATCACACCAATTACTTATTTTAAATAATTTACTTTACTGTTAGCACACAATCAAGCAACGTGTTAGTAACAAGAGAGATGTCACACAGTACATAATATTTAGATGGATTACATATTTTTCCCAATGAAAAGTTTACATGAACACAATAAATGAAATACACAGCCTAACTTTTGTTGTATTATCTTCGAGTGATAGTGTATATAAATGCTCACTCTGAAATTCAGATAGTGATAGAAATGTATGAATATGCGAATATGCAAAACACATTGCGTTCCGGGAAAATTAGTATAATAGAGTTTCTGGAATAAAAGCCCCTTTATGTAGAAACCACGTAGATAAACCGGCTTTCTGAATTTTAACTGCAGAATAACAATACGCCCACACTCTATCTATGAAGTTTCCAGCTTGTTACAGGATATGTTGAGTGCCGATAACCAACTCCCCTAGCTGATAAAGCACGGCCCTTCCTTCAAGATGACAAGGAAGACAATCGATCAGTTAAAAGTTTTTGCGATAGCTGGGGAAATAGCGGGTGATAAACATTTTGAAATAAATATTCTTACGACAACGAACCATATGACTTTTAAATCAATTTAATTTTTGTTGGCAGCTAAATGTTTTCTGAATATAATTATTTTTTACAATTAGCTTTGAGTGCTTTCGAAGTAAATATAATTCAAAAAATTGCGATGGCTGACGTAACTGTTTCGTCATCAAACGAAATTTATTCTATTATTTAATATATACATATTGTTGTAAACGACGTTGCTATTAATTATTTATAACAATAAAAATACGTTGAAAATGATACTTACATGGGCTAAGCTCAGATAATTTATCTCTTAAAATCTCATAAAAAACACAGGGTCTAAAAGCAGCTCCAGACACATAGATAATTAATGCTTTCTTACCAAATTGAAATAAAAGACTTGATAAATTATAAGAATTTTAATATATTTATTTTTTCATTTCTTTTTTTACAGATAAATGGTTTTACAGGCAATGGTTAACCGGAAACGTTTACAAACATATGATATATAAATTACAAAAAGTGTATTGTGTTGTCTAATGTGCAGCAAACATTGCAAATTTTACTAACAGTGATTTTACTATTTAATATAAACGTTTTTCTTTAAAAATATCTCTAAATTTGGAATTATTAAAATTTTACAAAAGAGTATGACCTGGTAAGTAATTATTTTATTGAATAATTTGATTAATTTCAACCGTGAATGCTCTGAATATATATTTATCATGAAAATAAATATGAAAAATCCCTTAGATAATATATTGGAGAACGAATATTTTTCAGTCAACTAGCTGGAACAGTCTGCTAGGAAGTTTTCTGCAGGATTCTACTGGAATATCTTGTATTTTCAGGCCTTGAAGTATGATCTTGGACGTTTTCAAAATATGGAAAATCGGAAAGTTCAGGATCAGGAAAATTACTTCAATTTGTGGGTTATTTTTCGTTTATATTGTTTAACACTAATTTACGATTAATGCTATAATTTTTACGCGTTTTTCTTAGTTTATTCTTCAGACCGTTCAGAAGTACGTGTTTTAATAAGCATCGGTGAAAATATTCTCTCATTCAATAAAAACTTTTTTACCATAGCAACGGTAACTGTCTAAATATTTTTCATTTTCTTTCGTGATTTATATAAAGGTAAATGATTCTTTAAATAATGTTATTTGGTAGATATTTTTAATTTAATTTTCTTAATATTGCCTATTCAATTAAACATTTTAATATGGATTAAATATACTACTTATATAGATTTTTCTAAATAACTGTCACGTGACTTTGAAGTTTGTTACTCTTAAATACAAGTGTCATTCAAAAGTTTTATACAGATCACCTCAAAATTTTAGTACATTACTTTTAGAATTATAAATTAATCGCGATATGTAAATAATTATAATACAATAACGAATACATACAATTAAAATATGAATTTAAATGCAATAATATTTCAATTTCATAATTAAAGAACTAAATCGGATCTTACAATGTTTTGTATACATATTACGTATTTAATAACATGTTCTATATTAAAATCCTGTGTGTACTTCTTTTATGCTAATTTCTGCATTTTCTTTGATAAATTAGGTCAGCTCTGCGAACCATAACAATATATATATATATATATATATATATATATATATATATATATATATATATATGTATATATATATATATATATATTGTAATAACTCAGTGAATGTCGTGGAGAATTGCCCCACGTTCTGCGTCAATTTTGTAATAAAACTGAGTTGCTATCAAATAAAGAGAAGACCCACGTTGTGGTGTCAGTTTTGTAATAATGCTGAAAGCTGTCCCACGTTGTGGTGACAATTTTGTAATAACGCACAACTGGATAAAGTAAATGAATTAATATAAAAGATATATTTATTATAGATAAATAAATAAGTTTTACTAGCTCAAGATAATATGTAAGAATTAATAAAATAGAGCAAAGACTTTATATCTCAGGATCTAAAGGCAGGTTCCGGATGTGTTAATATCAGGAGTTAAAGTACATAAAATAAAACAAATATGTAAATGGTAATAATAAATATATTTGAAAATTAAACTTTTTTTTTTTAAAATAATCAAGATACAATTTAGGGTTTTATGAGTATGTTATTATTATAACAAACAAGTGTAATGGGTTGTCTAGTCTAACCCTGTATATAAATGGCGAGTAATATTAAAAGTATTTAATACTTGAAAGAAATGGAATATCTTGCGTATTATTACAGGTAATTAAAACTATGGTAAATACCTGTACAGATAACATAAGTAGTGACTAAAACTGATCTAAAAGTAACCTTCTGGATGACATATAGACTGTGGGGCAATCCGTCTGTTAAAGATGTGGAAAAACTTGGTAAACAGGACCAATACGGCTAGTAGACAATTCCTAATGTTAATCGGTTTAAAGTCTAGATGTTCGTAGAAAACTGCAAGGTTATGTGTACTTATTAATATCAGGAAAAAGGTGTAAATTATCCCAATATATCCAATAACAATACTGGTAACTCCTTTAATATCGCTGCATTATCATAAATAAGGATTAGTAACGAAGCTTTTACATATAGATTGTATATAAGTATTCCAGGTTATTTTTCATACGAAGAAATCCTTTCAGCAAGGTAAATATACCAATTGATCATAAGTTAAATACCTCCTAGAGTAGATTATGTTAAGATATCACTATTAAATTACTATTCGAAGAGAAATCTTTAAATATATCTGTTTATACACCAATTTTCTGTTCAAAAATCTGCTTATTTATTATTCTGTTTTTTTTGGTAGTCAAGACTCCCATAAGAAATATTAACATTCCATAAATTAGATTTTCTATGAAAATATACACTGAATTCAAAAATTAAATCAAATGTCATTTTGACAAATAAAGAAAAAATACTTTTAAAATGTTACTTTGAAGAAAATCTTTCATAAACCAGAGATAAAAATAACTCTGACAGATTAATCAGAATATACAATAACATCACTCACGTAATCGCAATCACAGTTTTAGGAATTTAAGTAAAACAGGGTCATAATAAATAATACGATGATAGAAATATGATAACATATAATATAATCAAAATTAGATTTAGAAAACCAAGATCCTCACGAAAACATTTAATTTAAGAGCAAGAAATAAAAATAAAATGAATACAAATTACAATATTAATCGATATCAATATTTCTAAATCCAATTATAATTTTACATCGAAAATACATAAATTTGGCTATTCAATAATAAATTTAAAAATCATTAAATTACAGATATACCATTTCTATACAAGAAAACATAAAAATGAAAGAAATTAAAAGAACATCAGATGTACTACATCAATATATATATATATATATATATATATATATATATATATATATATATAAGTAAAAATTAATTAACGGGTGAGCGGTCTGTCAAGTAAAAATAAAACTCCTTTATTCCACTCTATATTTCATAACGGATTTGTTACTTCATCAGGAGTGTAATTGAGAGTTAACATTTAGCAAACAACGCCACTAAACATGTTAAAATTCATCAAATTTAAAACATCAAATCAGTATGCTGTTAGTTTATCGTCAACCTTTTAAAAACAAATATACATAAAATTTATTTATACATTTTATGTATATTTGTTTTTATACAATTATAACTTCAGCATATTCTATTATGCAGATGATGCGGTCTTTATAGCTTATTAGCTAAAATAACATACGAAGAATTCTACATAAATTCAATAACACGGCTGAAGAATATAACATGACAATTTTGATCGAAAAAACAACATATCTCACGGTATCCAAACAACCAGTAAGATGTAAACTAGAAATAAGTGGAAAAATCATCGAACAAGTGATGTCATTTAACTACCTGGGCACAGAAATTACAAGCGATCGCAATATCCATAAAAAAATACAAAATCAAGTAAAAAAAGCAGCAAACGTTTCGGGGGCACTAAGGAATATCATATGGTGAAATAAACATCTTACAACAGAATGTAAAATACGAATCTATACGAGTTGCGTTCGTCCAATACTGACTACGCCATAGAAACCAGAGCCTAAAGGATTCAGACCACCGCGAAAACCCCTGAAAAGAAGGCGAGACAGCTGGTCATCAATCTTCCAAGAACAGGGAGACTACACTCCAGTAAAAACACAGGTCTTTGACCTAACGTAAGAGGAAGAAGAAAAAAAGGTCTTAATAAATAATGTTTAAGTATTTTTTGTTAAATAAATAAAATATTCAGAAAGCGCACCAAGCTTCAATATAGCTGCCATCAAACAAAAATAAATAACCAAGTTATATGAAAGTTACGCCCCGCGAACGGTGGGTCAAGAAAACAATTTATACAATAACGTAGATGTATTTTCAATTGTTTTTTATTTATCTTTTTAAAATAAAGCACGGAATACACATTTCGACAACGATGCTGTCATCTCCTGCAACAACGTTAGACCGTAATTTACACGACATTATTACATTAACTACGGAAGAATAAGAAGCAATTGATCATTACTGTCTCAACATCATTGATAATGTAGAACTATTACTATAATAATAGGTTTGCTTCTTCTTTTAGTATTAATTGTTTTACTATATTTTATAAAATGAGTAACGGATTATGTAAGAAAGGAACAAAAACAGTATGCGCGGATGACCTACTTGCATAAAACGGAATGCCAAATTTAGTATAACGTAATAAAGAGATTAGTATCACTTTCCGGGCATTAAAGCTTTCTGTAATTAATTCACACATGTTGCTGAAGTTAACGCTGACGTTGAGTTTTCGGACGGAAACCGAGATAAAGTTATTAGCATAAATCTGAACGGACAGTGTGACGCATTTATCTTGTCAAGAAAAGCTAACAAGCTGTTGTCTGAATTTTTGACTCGGACACATCTATATTAGAGGATATTAATAAAAAACTCTGCTCCATTATATAAAGGAACTTTAAATGGTATGCAAATACCTCATTTAATTCCGCTTGCTATTTCTTTCAGTAGCAGATTTATCACCGTCTGTGTATAAGAGAAATGTAAAAGTGTTGTTTATTCTTTTTGACGTAAATACATATTAATAATAATACTTAACAAAATGAATTCAGAAAATTAGTGTGTATGTAGATTTTGTTAAGCCTAATCATAATGCCGTCATGTGATTCAAACGAACATCTATTTTGCTAACATAACCGATTGCTTCAACCTTATATTGTAGTCTATATACTTGATAACAGGCTATTTACCCTTATAAACGCTATAAATAAGCATACACATATTTGTACCTGTACACATGGACATACACCTCGTATTTTATCAACGTCCACTTCAGCCAAAGCATATGTGTTTCTGTCTTACGACGTCATCAGTCTGACTAGTTAAGTAACGTTTAACCAAGCCTTTAGACCAAGCAGCAAATTTTGTCCTATCAGGTGGCACCAGTTAATCTCGTGTCATCTGACGAACAAAAGAGACTGCGCCGATATAACAATATACACCTTTAGTTTTGTATACCGACAAAGAAAAAAGAGGTGAAAGATACATACGAGTAATGTCTCCATACAAAAAATCGCTGTCCAAGGTCCACGTAGTAACGAGAAAATGAATTTTATTCATTCGAATCCAGCCCTGTCACAATTAATATATGGGCGGCAATACGGTCAACGGTGGAACAAGCAGAGAGGATATTTTAAATATCTTGAAGTAAAACGCCAATTAAGTTGGCGCGAGGAGGCGGTGCGCAGAAAACGTTTTTAAAAACGTCTACCCCGCTACTCAAGTAATTGTCAGAATACATTTGTCATTGACATAATGTCTTTGCTAGGGGATCATAAAGTGCTATACGCTCAGAGGTTAGAATTATCTGACATTTGATGTAAAACCAAATACAAATCTCCCCACTACTTCTAATCCTGCGCGAACTTACCCCTCCTCGCGCCAACTTAATTGACGTTTGCTATACGTGAAGTAAATGTGTCTCAAGCTACGGTGTATCATATTTTGAAAACTTCATCCGTATCATATCCAACGCGTGCAAGGGTTAACGGAACTCGATTTTCCCTGCTGAGTTGCCCTCGGTGACTAGTTTCAACACAAAGAAGTTCATCAGCCAGATCTTGCATCAGTAATTCTCTTGACCGACGAATCTATGTTTACCAATTTGAATTATTATAATCAATCTACGAAATCTTATCAGTATTTGTTAGTACCATCACGAATTTAAAGAAAAAAAGAATGTAAATAATTGCATACAAATAATTAAAAATCAGGTATCTGAGATTAAAAACAATAACATAAATAGTGAACTTAGTGTTAAACGTTATCACCTAAGAATAAGTATAGGAATTTTCTGTATTTTTTTACAAATCAATGAACCAGCTGTATTTCTCTAAATATAGAACATAGTATGAACCGACCTTAACTATATTTTGACCATAAAAATTTGGAAATTTTTGATGAATTACAAATATTTTTTTTAATTTTCAGATAGACAGTTACAGGGTGATAAAAAATTAGAACTTCATTTTTAACTAAAAATAGTACACACAAAATAATAACGAAAATTGTGATAAAAGTTGTAAAGTAACAGAGATCTTCACACTTATGCGAGCAACACAGGAACACCTCCTAAAGCAAACATGCGTCAACACATGTGGTTTTTGCATGATGGTGCCCCACTTCATAACAGTTACGAAGTGCGTGAGCATTTTCATAATACGTTTGGTGACCGATGGATAAGACCGATGGATCACCCGACTTGAACCGTGAAATTGAAAACATTCAATTATTGACCATACATCTTCAAGATGTTGCAGACACAATAAACAGGCAAGATATCCGAGCATGTTATAACTCGTGGACATGGCGACCACAAGCTTGTATTCAAGCATGAGGTGATAACTTCGAACATTTGCAGGAGATGTTCCTGTGTTGCTTGCATAAGTGTGAATGTCTTCATTACTTTAGAACTTTTCTCACATTTTTTTTTAATTGTCTTTATTTGCAGTTAATAAAATCAAAATAAATATACAATTTTTTTATCACCCTTTCCATAGCCCTCCACCCTTCACCTTCATGTAATTAATTTGTAATTTTTAATCCATTTAGATCTTTTTCCGCCGCATCAATCCATAGTCTTCGATGTGCCAGTCTTTCTTTTCTTTTTTCCTCATTCTCCGATACTTTCATTACCGCTCTTTCTAGATAGTTTCATTATATATCACGCCCGACAGATTCTTTTTGTCCTTATTTCTGATGTTATTACTAATTTACCATATGAACACATATTTTCTTCATTCATTTTCCGACTTATTTTCCATCAAAATCCAACGCAGTTTTTTCCATTATCAAATTTCTAGATCATTCATATGACTCTTACTCGTGATCCACAATCCACTATAGTTTGGGCTGGAGCTTTATAAGTGTTTTATATATTCTTAGATCGTTTATTGTTTCAGCTAGATATTTGATGATGTAATTTTGTTCTTTCACTATTATTCCATGTCAAATTTACCTCGAGATAGCAGAAAGCTGAGACATGTCCAAACATATCTTAGCCATTTACTGTGTACAATTAGGTGCTTATCTCATATTTTGTTATCGCTTATCACCACATACTTTGTCTTGGTCTGGTTTGCTTTTAAACCCATTTCTCCTGCTAATCGCCTTAGTTGCTTGAACGCACTATCCCGTTCTAGTTTGGATCTAATCACTATTCCTATATCTTTGGCATATGCCATTATCTTGTGCTTCTGATAATTTTTAGTGCCATGTGCGTGTACCTATCTGAACCATAGAATTTCCTCAAATTAAATATTAAAGCGCGTGAAATTATTTCCTTGTCTTACTTAACGATTGACCATGAAGGTTTTAGATGTTTATTTATATCAACTTTTAGTAGTCTCTATTTGCTTTGCATTAATTTGTCATTTTGTTTCGCTAATTAGTCGATTAGGTTGTTTATTTGTTCATTTCCCTATTTCGTTTGATTTATCGCATATACCGTCTCAGGTTCCATTTGAACGCGATCATTTACGTTATTCATTATTGTTATATTAGAAAGGGGTGTTTTTGATGTTCATTGCACTTTTCAAAAATCAGAATCTTAATCTGAGGAAGTTATTTACTCTGAGATAAGCAAGAGTGTAATCTATGATAAAGAAAGTAGCATTTTGTTTATTATTTACAGGTCTTTCGAAATAAAGTCAAGTGCCATTTCATTCATTTTATGCTAGCCGGAGAAATAAATAGATTATTACATCACCCCACGTACACTATTTATTTTTATAAATACATACATTTTATTATCTTTCAAGGCGCCCAACAACACTTTTCAAATTTTAACTTTAAATATATTTTTACAAAATTAACAAAACAAAAAGTACAATAGCAAGCTCGAGTAAACATCCCCTCTTAAAAAATATTGTTAGATCATGTAGCATCATAAATTTTATTTAGTTATAAACACTTTCATAGATTACTAACGCAAAAAGCAGCATTCTCCTTAAAGTATGTTAAAGGACTGCGGAACCTTATAAATACGTATACTAGGTATCAACCACTATCTGGTAATTTTTCTCAAAGTTGCAATGAAAATATATGGAGTCGTAAAGTAAGATATATCGTATCTCTATTCCACCACCCTAAATCTAAAATGGAACGCTTGATCTACAGCTAACGTGAAGAAGTTATTTCTTGCATGTCAGTTTTGCTAAAGTGGAAGGGTGACACGGTGCTATTATCACATACACAGACAGGCGCACACTTGTACACACCTGTCCGAAGTTTTGTGACGGGAAAATGTTATCGCAAAATTGATTCTTGAGGAGTGATTCATTTTTGTTCATTTACATGTGCCGTGTAATATAAGATTACCAGCAAAACTACATAATCGATATTTCTACACTCTATATGAATGTAATATTATATACAGTGTGGTTGCTACTTATGGAATAAGACTATTTTGGCGTTATTTTAGAAGATTATGAAAAAAAAATAAAAAAGAAAATAGAGAAATAGAGAAATGTATGGAATATAAGTATTTGCAAAGTGTTTTGTCAGAAAAAGGAACATCAAAAAAGGCAATACAAGATCGACTACAACAAGCCAAGAAATGTATTCGTATGCTGAACTCCCTATTATGGTCAAATAATTTTAAGCTAACAACTAAAATAATGATATAAAGTTAATGTTGAGTTAATTTTAGCTCAGAATGCTGGCAACCGTCTATATATATATATATATATATATATATATATATATATATATATATACGGACTGACTCATTTTCGGCCCTCACCATGGGGATCTCGCTTATTATTGGAGATAGAGTATAGGTTTAAATTTGGCAAAGTTGTTAAATTTTGTGTTTGTTATAAATCCGTAAAGAAAATAGACATGTGACAAATGACCTTCGTTATTTAAAAAAAAAAACGCGAAAACCCCATTTTCTTCTTTTACCTGTAGCACCTACATTTGGCGTTGTAGAGAAAAAAATAAAACACATCCTTGTGGCCATTTCTAAACCTCTATCCAGTGGTGTACTCAAAATTTTTATGCGACGTTTCGTTTCTTTCTGGCCATAATCAACTATCTAATTTCTTATAGGCGCCATAATGAATTTAGACATCTTCAGAAAGAGTTTTTTTTTCTGATTTCAACCATGTACCACATGCTGACTAAAGTTTTCGACATTAGGTTTTATTTGAAAGAATAAATTATAAGATTAAATAAGGTAACAATACATAAATGTCATACCCTAACGAAGAGACACGAGATATGATAAGTATTTTTTATTCTTCGAACCGAAATTCAACAGTAGCGAGTACAAGATATCTACAATTATATCCAGAACGACAACAGCCTCATCGTACCATTTTTCTAGATCTTGAAGTCTGTCTCGTAATTCTTACTTCTACGTTATAAATATTATTTTTAACATATCCCCATAAAAAAAAAATCTAGCGGACTTAAATCAGGTGATCTCGCAGGCCATTCAACAACTCCCCTATTTACAATCCAACGGTTTGCAAACTCTTGATTTAAGAAATTTCTAATAACAGCTGCATTGTGTGCTGGTGCGCCATCTTGTTGACACCATAAATATTGTAATTGATTTAATTGGATATTGTCGTCAAGATAGTCAGATACGTATGTACGTAAAATGTATAAATATATTTCTCCATTTAAATGTTCTTCATACATAACTGGTCCTAAGAGACGATTTGCCAAAATACCCATCCAAACGTTTATTCCAAAACGATGTTGTGGTCTTCTAGCCTTGTTTTGTCGGGGATTTTGTACTGCCCAATAGTGCTCCGTATTTCTGACCAGACGATTTTGCTTAAAAAATTTTCATCATTTTCTATCCTTCCCATTAACCAATTACAATATTCTAGCCTTCTCAAATTATGTCCAGGCAGTAAAGAGTGACTAACATGGATCCTGTATGGTTTAAACCTACTTTTATGTAAAGTTCTCCAAACTCTGGACTGGCACAAATTTAATTCTGACGCTACTTCGCGTGTAGAAATTGATGGATTATTATTTATCTATAAAAATACAAGATTAACATGAAATTTGAAAACACGCTTTTAATTTACCATTTGTTCGACCAAATTTCTGTCGAGATCTAGAAAAATGGTACGATGAGGCTGTTGTCGTTCTGGATATAATTGTAGATATCTTGTACTCGCTACTGTTGAATTTCGGTTCGAAGAATAAAAAATACTTATCATATCTCGTGTCTCTTCGTTAGGGTATGACATTTATGTATTGTTACCTTATTTAATCTTATAATTTATTCTTTCAAATAAAACCTAATGTCAAAATCTTTAGTCAGCATGTGGTATATGGTTGAAAACAGAAAAAAAAACTCTTTCTGAAGATGTCTAAATCCAATATGGCGCCTATAAGAAATTAGATAGTTGATGATGACCAGAAAGAAATGAAACGTCGTATAAAAATTTAGAGTACACCACTGGATAGAGGTTTAGAAATGGCCACAAGGATGTCTTTTTATTTTTTCGCTACAAGGCCAAATGTCGGTGCTACAGGTAAAAGAAGAAAATAGGGTTTTCGCGTTTTTTTTTTAAATAACGAATGTCATTTGTCACAGGTCTATTTTCTTTACGGATTTATAACAAACACAAAATTTAACAACTTTGCCAAATTTAAACCTGAAATAAATTAATATATAAAAGTTTTATTATGTTCCAAGTTGATTAGCCAAAAATATCGATTAAACAATGAAAATAAAAAATATTTATTAATAATTTCTTATAAACGTATGTCGATAATAATATGCTATTACATTTAATTCGACACGTCTAATGATATCGAGGACTGCAATACCAACAGTACGCTCAATAAACAGATCAATGCTATTCTCAGGTCATTCAAGCAAATTTAAATAAAAATGTCTTCCGAAACTAACCTTTGTCGAAGAGAAAGAGAATATTATCTTTCTGATGGTGAGGTTCTCTATAACTATGTTAATTTTAATAGGTAAAGATCTTTTTAAATATCATTAACTTTGTAGGACCAACTAAATTAAATTCAAAAATATTATACTTCAAGAAAATCTGATATAGTTATTTACATCTCTGGCTATTTCTAATATTATAAAGACAAATTTTAATTTAAAATTTCAGATACCCAAAATTTATGAAGAAAAACAAAACCTATGCAAGACCTTTGAATCTAAGAATTATTTAAGAATAAATAACTATATTAAATAAAACTGGTAAATTGATATTATTCAACACTTAATGATGAATTCTTGGTCTTAAATATTTTCAGTTTATCACTTACATGATTTGATCTATTGTGACAATACTTGAAGAAATTTAATTAGACTCGAACCAACTGCAATAGTGCTTCTACTACGAAGAAAATTTCCAATTAGTATCCTAGCTATTGAAGAATCCAGTAGTTAATTTGAAAACAACCAATCCTTAATGATATAAATGGATAAACCTGATCGAATAACCAATATGTATCCAACTCCTCCGTTCGTAAACCAATTAATAATAATCTTTCCGTAGAAAATTCACCAAATGTATCTAAATGTGGTCTGATATTTAAATTAATGATGATCCAGCCTTCTGGGTCCCTCTCCAGGTATTTTAAAATGACTAATTAAACATATTATGAATTTAGAAGTAAATCGCATGCCAATTGGGTACTTTAATTACACTCTTTCAAAAATATCACTTCTTCTTCTATTATTATATGATATATCTACATAAAATTGCTATTTTTAAATTCACATTCAAAATTTCTGTCTATATTTTTTTACAGACAAAAATAATCCTTCCTTTTTTCAATTGCTATTGTTATTCAATATACTTTCATTTTATCCAAGTAAGTTAGTTTTTAAAATGCCAGTTTTATATTCAGTAAATCAAAATACCTTTTTTTTAAATTCAAATTTGAAAATGACATATTCATATAGTTATATATATATATATATATATATATATATATATATATATATATAATCAGTAACCTTTTTACCCTAAGGTGTAAGGAGTATACTATACAAAAATTTTACAAATCACTTAGGTGCACAAACTTTGTCCATTCTTTCTTGTTTTTCGTCCTTACCACAGCTTCTGTCCAGGGCTTATTTCTTTCCTTGAGAATTGTTGCAAGCTCTGCATTCCACGTCTTTCTATTCATATATTTATTAACAATTTTAAACCACTCACTTGCATATGTTAAATTTTACAATAATTTATATAAATTTACTAAATATAATTTTCACTATTATTCAACTTTGAAAATATAATTAACTAAAAATATCTACAAAGATTCAACTCTAATCTATATTTACAAAGCTAAGTTATTAGGAATAAGATATCCGATTTTTTTATAAACATAATAACCATTTCAAATTCAAATAAATCAAATATCTCTTGCATATGTTCTAATTTTAAAATCGCATAGACATAATATTAAAAATAGCTCATCAAGCAATATAATGGAAATTTATCCCATTATAATATATGTATATATTTTTGTGAGGCAAATTATCTCAAACAATATATTAATTAAGTGACATTTAAATTTAAATAAAATTTTGAAAAGTTATAATTACAATTTAAAATATTTAAGAATTTTTAAAATACTAAATGTTAAGTGAGATTAAGAAAAATCAAAGGAAATAATAAATACAAATTTTGAATAGTTTTGAAAAATCAAAGGAAATATAAATACAAATTTTGAATAGTTTTACTATCTAGTTTAAAACATGTTAATTAGTTGTAAGTTGTTAATTTGATTCTGAAGGAGATTGTAATAGATAACTTGAAATATTTATTCAAAACATATATATATATATATATATATATATATATAGTATTTTCGTGACCTTGGTATGATAAGGTAAACTTAATTAGTCGGCGATTAAAGGTCTGGTTATTACTTCAAAGTGTATATATTTAAAATAATCCTACATGTTTCGGCAATGATGCCTTTGTCAAGGATATAGGATTCTGTCAAAAAACCGGATGGCTCGCTAGGATACACAGTGTACAGGAAACCTACACCTACGAACAGATATCTCAACGCATCTTCACATCATCACCCAGCACAGTTAAACTCTGTAGTAAAAACATTAATCCACAGATCTCAAACTTTGTCAGACGCAGAACATCGAAACGAAGAAATGGGAACAATAAAAAACATATTACAAGCGAACGGATATTCACAACATACCATTAACAGAGCGACACGAATTAACAAGAATCAACCAAAAAAGAAAGAAAGATCTACACGGACAGCATTTCTCCCTTACGTGAAAGGTACGACTGAGAAAATAGGTAGAATATTACGCCGACACGACATAGACACCATTTATACGACAGACAGGAAAATAAAAGACATTTTGCCTAATACAAAGGACAAGATAGAACTAGAAAACCAAGGGGTCTACGAAATACCGTGCTATGAATGCGAACAGACATACATAGGGCATACTAACCGTAAAACCAGCGTACGGAGGGAAGAACACAGAAATGCGGTAGCTAAAAAAGAATCAACATCATCCTTAGCTAAGCATGTGCTACATACAGGACACACTATCGACTTTGACGGTACAAAAACTATAGCACGCAGTACGAGGTTAACGTACAGGATTATAAGAGAAGCAATAGAAATTGAGAAACGGCAAAACTGTATGAACAAACGTGACGACGGACAGCGTTTGCCTGACACATGGAAGTCGGCCTTGCTCAACAGGCAGAGTACACACAAGCGACGTAATGAGAACAACTTGCCACAGCCCAGTCATACTAACTCGGACCGAACGCAAACCGATCGACCAATAGTCGAAAGCGACAGAACAACCGACGGACCAATCACGAGGAGTCAGACACGCGTCCCCACTACGACGGGACCATATAATACGAGCGGCACAGGAAATCAACGCACTCTTGAAGTTACCATTGCAACGAGAAGATCCTCTAGAAAAAGGTGAAAGTTGTCCTTCTCAGGACGAAATCATCCAAACGCGGCGAAATATCCCGAAGAACAACGCTTCATATATATATATATATATATATATATATATATATATATATATATATATATATATATTGAAACTAGACGGTTGATCTATTAATAAAAGACTAGCAAAATGTGATAATGAAAATAATAAAGGTTAAGAAAGTTAAAGTAAATTGATTTGAATTTATAATTGGGCGCCTTATAATATGATAATATATTTAGATCAACGCTATCTATGTTCTTAATATACCAACTAGCAGTCGTGAGCATGTAATAATTAGAATATGACTCTTCAGGATCTTCGTCGATAGAATGTGAATGTTTATTCCTTTGTATGGTGTTTAAATAAATAAATCTAATATAAAATAACTCTTACAACCAAACACTAGCAAATAAAAGAGTGAATTAAGATATAAAAATAAATAATTTATTGAAATAAATAAGGAATCTGCAACTTGAACAAATAGATGTGTCTAGCGACAAATATAAATAACTACAAATAATAAGCACGTGTGTTGGATACAAAGGTTATGTATAGTTAAGAAATATGATCTTATATTAAAATCCAACAGTTTATACAATAAATCAGGTAAGTACTACTATGTTAAAAATATTTATATGAGATAACTATAATGTAGTTGTCTAGGATGTAAATAAAAATAAAATTCAGGATTTTATTAAAATTGAATAATTTGTTTTAATTTAATATTAACTTTTCGACTTTGTTGTAGAATATTGATAGAAGTGAACCTGTTTTCCAACGAACTCTGCGGTTATCCAGAATGAAGGCGTCGTGATCGGGAAAATTCAAAGTGCGGGTCCTCCAATTTTGATGACGGCGTATGCGGCGTGAGAACGGCTTCGATTCTGCCTCCTCGTCGGAACTCCAATATTAAAGATACTTGTCTCGTATTTTCTAAGTTTCCAAGCGATTGACTTCAGGTTTGTTTTCAAAAGATGAGCCAATTATTAATATCTTGTTTCAGCATAAATATGTAAAATATCACTGGTATTTTAATTTTTATATCACTTTTTAAAGGAGTTGAACAAAATTACGGCCATACGTTATTAGATTTTTAGGAAAAGACGCCGATAGCGGTTATTTATTTTCAAAGCCTAGTTAATATCGTAGAATAGCCTCGAAGTTTTACTTTTACAAAATCCATAAACAAGAAAAATATAAACAATGTGATAATTTTGTCATAATAATTAAATTTATAAAATAATTTCCAAGTTGTCAAAACATGCATTCAAATATTAGGTTATGTTGTATTTGTGTGTAGAAAATAACATTTTCGCGGGTTAATTGCATTTTAAAAAGTGGGCGTGTCTAACTAGTATCGATACAAAATATTGATGTAGATAAATTAGATATCTGTTATTTAGCGCTAAAGATTTGAATTATGAAATAGAAATTAAAAATATAAAAGTAAGTTTAGAAATATAAATAGGTTAATTTAAAAATATTCAAAGATCGTTATATTAATTTATATACATTTCGATACTAATTTTACAAATTAAATCCGCCAATTTAACCCTTCTTCTATGAGTTTTATAAATGTTAATACTGTTTTTCCCATTATAGATGCTGGAATAAGGGTGCTGTTTGCCCCACTACAATATATATATATATATATATATATATATATATATATATATATATATATATATATATATATATATATATATATAATGTAATGTGTCACCGTCGTTAATATATATATAAAATGTTTATTATTGATTAATATAATGTAATCTTGATATCGACATACGATTTAGATTGCCCCAAAACGTTGGGCTCCAAAATGTAATATTACGAATTGTTAATATATATAAAAACGTATGTATAAATGTGTAGATAAAAATGAATGAATGTTATATAACTGTGAATTGTTGATATACAGATAAATGTTATAAAAAGTGATATACAATTCGAATCGGGCTCGTTCAATACTTATCTGTTTTTTGGTTATTTTCGTCGTCGGCTAGCTTCTTTAATTTCTTCAGGGTTAAGGTAGGTTCACCTCTCTCCACTTTGACTTTATGTACGTAGTTTATTTAGTTGGGATCGGAACAATATCTCAAGTATATTACCAAGAAAACCAAAGTAAAATATTGACAATTAACTTTATTAATGATAAAATGACTCGCAAAGTTTTAGAATTTATATTAACAATTTTCGTGACACACACAAATAACAATACGGGAGACACACTCAACGGTTGGTATTCTTATAGTCTAACAATATGGTGTACGACAAGTGCAATTAGGTGTTGTTTTATTAAAAGAGTTTATAAAAGTAACATAGAATCAAGTTTTTTAAAATTACAAACAGTGGATTCTAATATTTAAATAAGTGGAATAAAAATTACAGTGATATAATATCGGTGAAAGCAAAGTAAATAGTTCGTTATGGAATAAACAAAGAAAAGTTCTAGAAAAGTATATGCGCAAGTAAAAATGGCGCTTAAAATATTGTTAAAGTTAGCAAAAACCTGAATCTTCGGATATAACTTCCGTTGCTTCCTGCTCCTGTGTTCTGCTGGTTTTCACAACGGGAAACTGGATAATATTTCTGCGATGGTCCCTCGGGATGACTTGAGGTTTTTTAGAAATCTCCAAGTCCGACGGCGGCTTGCTCGGATGACCGGTTTCGAGCCTACCAAGATGCTGGTCGTTGCACGGTGAAACTTATGGCGGGTAATTAACGTATTGAAACTTTAAAAATTCGTAGTTCTTGAACTAATTGGTCGGCGGATGTTAAACTTTGTCTACAGGTAGATCGTAGGTGTGAGTAACGTATTGTAGACTCCAAAATCTCCAGAACTTAATAATTTCACCAATTCGTTTTAATTAATTCGGAGCACAAAAAGCGTGACCTCTCACTGTGACGACTAATTACCGACGCTTACTTTTTCACTTGTTTTTAATTGCATAACTTTCCGCAAAATCGCCCCCTTCTTTACTTGCATTATCTTTTCGAATATTATTATTTTAGACATTTTTACAGAGTAAAACAGTAAAAAAAATTACAATTTGATTTATAAAATAACTTTGGTTGAATAACATATGTTTATGTGTTTACAAACACTCTGGCAATATCGGTTTATTTTCGGGTTATTGCACCGTTAGAATTGTGGGCGGGGCTTAATTGTTCAAATACATTTGAAAATAAATACGTTACATTTGTTTGAATAAACACGCGTTAAATATTAATTTGAATTAAAAATTGAAAGTAAACATTATAATAAAAATAGAAAAATAAGTTAATTATTTCAAAGCAAATTTGTCGTCAAAATAACGTATTTATACTTTGAATCAATCTTTCCCCTTCTTGGTATTGAAGTACATATTAGATATAAATATTATGGTTACATGTATTCTTTGTATCTTTCAGAGAAAAGAAACGCTTCTTGCAATGCCTCAATATATATATATATATATATAAGTGTTTAGATAATTTCTTAACCGTTCATTAAATATAACATTTGATAAATTATTGGAGTTTTTCGGCTTTTTTTATATGAAATATAAAAAAAGCCGAAAAACTCCAATAATTTATCAAATGTTATATATATATATATATATATATATATGTTACCGCTTTACTTCCGTTGTGATTAACCAAACCAATATGTGCGAATCTATTTTCAAATTTGGACGCTATTCGTCTTTTGTTGAATCAGGCGTCCTCGCCGGTTGTTATGTTCTATAAGATACGGTCGCCATATTCCAGAAAATTTAAGCATCTTTAGTGCTCTACATTTTCTTAAAATCAAAATTAAATTAATTACAACGACTAAAAGTTATTAAATATATACCTAAAAGATAGTATCAAGTGTAAGTTATTAATTAAAAGTAATTTAAACGACATAGATAAAGTATTTATTTAATTATTATCGAAAGCATCTTTTGCACATGAAAATTTTAATGGCGGACCAGTTAAGAATTTGAAAATTATTACATTAATCAAGAATATAATCATATTTTGGTACTTGACGCGGCATCTCCACAAGTATTAAACCTGCTGAAGTAATTATAGACCAGATTACAAGAAAACCGAGAAATATTTCCTGTTATCAGAGATTTTCAAGGACTCTCACGAAGATCTTTCCCTAATTCTTGTATATTCCTGTTCTTATAATTTTAAAGGTACCCTACAAATAATTTGTTCCAAGTAAATTTACTATTTACTTAATTAGGTAAGATATACTTTACAAAAATACATCGTAATCTGTACGATTCTATAAAAACTATTCAAACATCCATGGTATCAGTTAATTTTAATCCATGAACCATAATATTTTATTATCTCTGAAATAAGAAATCAATTTATGTTATATTTGTATAATGGTTTGTAAAATATCAGAATAATACTTACCTGCTAATTTAATTATAATCAACTCCTGTATATGCCACTTTTAGTATTTTTACAATCAAATAAATATGTAGTTTTGTCTTTTGATGGGAGTGTTATTTATTTAATGTCGAATTGTTTTTATGTTGTGGAGGTTAATAAGCACATGTTTGTAGTGGGGAAACTATATTGCTTTTGCATCATAAGTTCATGCTATCCTGAGATAGATGGCAGGTTAAATAACCAAAGGTTTGAGTAAGAGATAGTTTTCCCGTTGAATATAATAAAATAAAGGTTTTATAAAATGTTTATTTCCTCAGCTTTCAAACAGAGAGCGGAAAAAACTTTTTACACACCCAGAGATATACAACATTTTAAAAAGTCTCATTTCATTATTACAACCTTGCTTAAATAAATAAAATTATTTACTATTATTATTATTATTTTTCTCTCTTTCTCTTCTCTCTCTCTTGATCAACTTTTTATTGTCTTCGTCAGAATAAACTATTGGTTATAATGCTAGGTGTTTTCTATAAATGTAAATTTAAACGAACAATATATATTAAATGAGATATTTAAGATCCACGAATTCCAGAAAGGGCACTCCAGGTGTTAACGTCAACGTATAAGGTTAATGCAGACGTCATTCAAGATGTTACACTCGCCATCATATTAATCTTTTTTATTTTTTTTTAATAAAACAACAAATGGCCGTTCTGAAAAGAACCTTGTTTATTCTAATACACGTGAACTTATAAAAACAGAAGAAAAAGTTATAACATAAGAACAATCATAACAGAAACAACAACCAAAAGTGATAATGATTCGAAAAATAAATTCAATCAGGGCAAGTGTTCAAAGTGGCCACCATTCATTTGCAAGCATAACTGTGCCCTCCGCAAAAGACTCAGCTTAGAATTCGTAACCATTTCAGGAGTAATTGTAGAAAAGATTCTCTGAACGCGACCCGTGACTTGTTCTTCTGTAGCAATAAGGTGCCTCTATACAAAATTTTTAACGTGAGTTTAAAGAAAGTAACAAAGGTCCCCCTTTGTTACTTGTTACTTGTGGCGGTCCACTACACAGGCCAGTGTAGTGGACCGCCACGACCTATCCATCGACCAGGCCGTTAGATATTTCTAGATATACAAAATTAGGGCTAGCTTTAAACAATCAAACTGAACTCCTCGCTACTGTCATTCAACTTATAAATCTATTAGGTCAAGTATACAATAACTTGTACAATTGCAAAAATACCACTATTCATCCACCTGATGAAGCCGCAGTACGATGAAACAACGTTGTAGTGGAAATCTACAATAAAAATTTGAAACTTTTAAATCAGTGTATTTCATTTTGTTACGCTTCGCATATATAAGAAAATTTTAATTTATTTTTAAATAATATTTCTTTCAATATCTCGCATTTTAAAGTATTAAACTTAACTTTCCTGTATATTCGTTTGCAAAGAGAAAGCATTTCTTTTGTTATATCCCTAACCGGAAGACCCTCGAAATATACCTGCTTTGAACCGTCAACAAGCCTTTAAAGGTCCCTGAAATTCTATATATATTTCGATGTTAAACTTAAGCGGTTATTAATTTAATTATGTACATCTTCTTTTATATGTTGTGTTTCATATCATTTGAAAGGTTGGCTCATAAGTTATATTTCAATAATATTTACGTCATCGATATAACACTTCTTCAGGTCGCGCTTTTTATTAATTATTATTCAAAATATCGACAATATCGATCCCCTCTTAACTGAGCAATAAACAACAGACCTTTTCTAGACCAGTGTTCTATCTACACAAATTCTCGGTCTTCTCTTTAGAACCATCGTAAGTTAAACATCTTACCCGCTGTACCGGTCAAGTACCGGGCCATGATGCACGTGCCCTTACATCTCCGCAACTAGAAGGTAATCTGTATTGTTCAATATATATTATTCTTTTAAGGTAATTCATATTAATTTAATTGGTTTAATTAATTGATTTCTTCGTCCGTCTGCCAAGCATCGCTTTCCATACTTGTCAAAATATATAACGCACCACGTGGCCGACCATCTTCGCAACTCAAAGGTAACTCTGTATTGTTCTATACAGAGGTTATTTTATATTAATTCACATTTAATTTACTGCCCAATTTTAACGTTCGTTCCAATATATTTTGTGTTAATTTTTAATTACTTATTTACCGCTCCTCGTGTATATATTACTTTTATTCAATTACTTTCAAATATACAGGGTGGCTCAAAATGACCGAAGGGGTTTGAGTTCATTATAACTTCTTATTTAAGACATAATTATTTTTTTTTTTTAATTTTAAATACAGTATATTAATGGAGAATATTTTTAATTTAATTATGAAAAATTATATCTCGCAATAACCGAAGGGGTTTGAGTTCATTATAACTTCTTATTTAAGACATAATTATTAAATTTTTTTTGTTTTAAATACAGTATATTAATTGAGAATATTTTTAAAAAAATTATATCTCGCAATGGATCGTTGATTTGAGAAATAAAGGTCAACGATTTTGGCACGTTATTCAATTGTGTACTGTTCCATTTTAAATTCCCCAAGACTTCTTTACAAAATACTGAAAACAACAAAAAAAAATTTAATAAAAAAGTTATAAGAAATTAAAACCCCTTCGGTCATTTTGGGCCACCTGTATAAAGTTCAATTTATTTTATTAAATAATAAGTATAAACTTTAAAGACAACGCTCCTGTGTTTTATTTAGTAAGTTGTAATATATTTATTTAATTTAACCATTATCATACACGCCCTGGACCTTTAATGATACTTCACCAGCAAATAATTCATATTATTATTAGCACATACAGCAGCCGGCCAACCAATAACGTAAAAGCGCGTGTTTGTAATAATTTATACCTCGTTACGAATGATCATGTATTCAAAAATTTAAAAATATATATGGTGATCCATTTAGCAAAACTCACCAATCAATTACTGCAAATGCATAAATAAATGTATATTCACATTTTAATTTAAAAAATGTAAAATTAAGTTTAAAAATTGACCTGTTCTAGCATTTTTTATAATCTTCTAAAATAACGCCGGAAATAATTTTATTCCATAAGTAATATCCACGCTGTATATAAGAGACTCTAATAGACTTATTGATCCTTTTTTTAATGACGAGAAAAATAGAAATGCTCGGTCTCATATTGTTCTCATTGTTCGAAACAAAAATAAATGTCCCTAAATACACAAACGTAAATATCCGATCGAGAATAAAGGGGGCAGATAAATGGAATCGTTGAGATTGGGAGAAGCGAAACTACGTACTACTACTTAAAAAGGTATTTTATGCCATTTCCAATTTTCTCTACCAATCTTGCTTTCACAAATCGTTTATTTTTCTAACTCTCTATCATCAAAAAGGCATATATCAACATAAACTAATTGAAGAAGATGGATGGATTTTAGTAATTCCATTTCTTCAATATGATTACTATTGGTCTTGCTAAAAGTAGTAAATACACGAGGGTGATTCAAATTTTACCTGCAATTTATTGTTTTCTGTTACAAAACAATATTATACGAGAGGAGTTTTTATGTTATCTACCTAGCTATGAAAACAATATGTTATCGTAACAATTTTCTTACGTCAAGTTTCTGTAACATTTTGTAATGTCAAGTTTGGTTCGAATTGCTTAACATTTGTTACTTTTACATTCATTTAAAGAAAAGAAAATGATTGACTTGAAATTGAACACAGAAGCTTCATGAAATTCTTTACAAAAGAGAAAGAAGGTAGTAGCCCGAAGAATATTCATGAGAGAATAGTGGCAGTGTATGGAGAAACTAGCCTCTAGAAGCACGAACTGAAGAAATCATCAACAAAGTTGGAGATTTGGTGTTGACTGACCGCCGCGTAAAAGTTTCAGTTATTGCTAGAGAAATAGAAATATCAGAAGCAAGTCTTTTTAAAATTCTTCACGAAGATTTGGAATGAACAAAGTGTCGACACGATGGATTCCCAGGCTGCTCGGTCCTGAACAAAAATTGTGTAGACGACAAATTTGTGAAGAGAATTTGATTGTTTTATCACAAGATGAAGACTTCTTAAATAGAATTGTAACTGGAGATGAAACTTGGGTACACCACTGGGACCCTCCTACGATACAAGAGTCCATGCAATGGGTTCATAAGCGCTCTCCATCGACCTAGAAGGTAAAAACGCAATTTTCTGTGGGAAAAGTAATAGCCACAGTTTACTGCAACCCGGAGTGGATTCTCTTGATTGAATATATACCAAAATTGACTACAATAACGGGAAATTTCTACAAAGACACAATTAAGAACTTGAACATGGCTATACGCGAAAAAAACAATTTTGCTCAGAAAACTCTGCTTCTGCACGATAACTGCAGGGTGTGGGATTGTATTTTGCGGAACTACCACAAGAACTTTTTTTTGGCATAGTGTTATTAAAGAAACGTTGGAATAAGTGTTAATGGTTCTTACGTTGAAAAATTTTTTTTTCATTGTCTAACTCGTTTCTTTCATATCTAGGTAGATAACATAGAAAAACTCCCCTCGTATATACATTGTATACATTGTGTAAAAAAATGTATGAAAAAACCACATCCGTCCAGAAACGTGCAGATATCGATATTTCACTGTCGTTACAGATCATCAATACACGATAATCGGACATAGACATGATTTTTATTTGTATACTATCGTGTATATATACGAATTATATTGAATTTAATTGGTGTGAGAGATGAGATTTGAATAATTGTCAGCTCTCACACCAATTAAATTCAATGCTACAGCTGCTGCTAATGAATATCGTCAACGGTTTCCACATCACAGACATCCTAATAAAACTGTATTTATTAGTGTATTCAACACATTGTGCGCGACCGGAAAGCTTCCCAGTGTAAATACAATATCTGAACGAGGCAGTCGACAACAATTACAAGAAGTAGAAGATATTCTGGATGTAGTAGAAGAAGACGCAACTACCAGCTCACGGAGAATTAGTATTCAATTGGGCATTCCACAAACAAGGGTGATAAAAACACTCCACGAGCATGGCTTACGTCCGTACCATGTACAAAGAGTACAGCACCTACAACGAGATGATATGTGATATTAGTGCCGTTTGTGCACTTCGTGGCAGGACGCCATGTGATGTTGGGCCGTTGGGTAGCCGCACGGGATAACAGGTAGGGCGGCTTATGGTAAAGTAAGACACTCACGAAGTTTGGGTAACATCGTATAATTAATATTTAACACTTAAAACTGGATAACGATTATATACATTATGATATACTTATCATTAATATTATTACTGTCTATCTAAAGAGAGTATAAAAGAGGACATGATTCTGGTTAAGAATCTGACTCTTGTTTAAGACTGAATACGTGAATGTGAATGTGAATCTGTGAATGTCTGTCCCTTGCATTACTCTCGTTATATATACATCAGATCATCCTCGTACTACTTAGGGAATATTATACAACCCTGACATGTAGTTTGTGTTTGCAAACAACTTGCGTTAGCGAGGACGTATTTGTAACACACGTTACACTTGCGTTACGGGAACGAGGCTGTGACCTGGTTGAGATTGTTTGCATACACACAAACTGCATTGCGTTATCACACCACCCTTCCTGGGGTTAAGAAAAATAACGCTGAGGTGTTTGTTTTTCTTACGTTAGAATCTATACCTTTCTTATTCTTGTAGTACGGTGATCACTAAAAATATGACATATACTATTAACCTTAAAATAGTTGCTTATTTATTACATGTATACAAGTTTCTTATTTCCTACTAACATATTTACACTTATTTTAACAATATTATAATACAATACAAAAATACAATGCAATACAATAATACAATTTATAATAATAGATATTTAACGAATAAATATATAACATAGATTGTAAAACTTTAAATAAATTTTCAAGGTACTGCTACATAGTACGTTTTTACATTGTTGCAAAAATAATAATTATTAATAATCAATAATCGGGCCTTTGTAATTTGTACACTGTCTCAATCTTGTTAGTCTGTTCGCTTTTTATATTTTATTCCTATATTATGAGTTCGTATATATCTAATAGTTGACTTACTTCGTATTTGCAATTCTTGCTTCTAATTTCTAATTTTTCGCATTCGATTCTCTGTCTTGAATTCTTCATGTTCGCTTGTTTGTCTTAACTCTTTGCTTTGATTGTTCGTTTTCGATTCCTTATACTTGATTGTTTGTCTTCAATTTTGTGCGCTCCCAATTCTTATGCTCCCCTTCCAACCATACTTTAAAATAAATCGACTTTCCGTTTTTCTATCTATTTTCCTCCATGGAAAAAAATTATTCTGGAAATCACTCTTTCGTGTATTTCCCTGGACAGCACATATTTCGTGTCTGTCATGTTCCTGCGCAGAACTATCTTTTGAAGCTTATTCTGACCACAGTAAGGGAGCTCGTACAGCGGATATGCCCTTATGCTGTAAGCCTTTTCTTCAATCTAGAAAAACTTGAGACCAGTTAACAAAACACATTTTTGTTATAACTGCAATCTCTAAAAAAAAATTCTGAGAGCGTTTTTGTCGTGCAGGATCACTTCCCTGGAAGCGCATGCTTGCTTCGTCACGACCTAGGGGCGAATTGGAGTCTTTTTTTAGCCTTTCTCCTACTTTGAAGTTCGTCTGATTCGGTTGGTTAACGTTTTCGCCAAGTCCACAACTCTAGGATGATCTGTCCTGTAGGTTGCACTGTTGTTGGTGTCGTAAAGGTACAATCGATAGGTCTCTGTTGTCTTATAGGGCTCCAGACGTGATTAGGATGCTATCGAATCGTGCCGTTACTAACCATTATGGCATTGGAATCAACTTCTAAGGCATTTGTTACAAAAATTTCGGAATCTTTACCAATAAAATTAATACACTACTCCTCGTATATTGGTTTCTTTTATTAATTCGATAATATTTTCTTTTATTGCGAACTTTTGAATGCGTCGGCACTATTCTTTTCAATGCCAAGTATCGTCGTTTAGAAATAAATGATGTGTTTGCATTCTTATAAGCGAACTTGACTCGAGTATTATTAAACTATACATATTTAATTTGAATTCGATGTTTATTTACTCGCGATTAGTTTAAATATACAAGTTATTGTTTATAATTTTGTTTGTAAACTATGCAATATATGGCGCTTATTAAAAGGTACAACGCATGCATTTTTTATGCATGTAATAAAACTTATCAAAAGAAATATAACATATTTTTGCGATATATGTGTATATATATATATGCGCCTTCTAAACAAAAAAAAATATTTAAACTTTTGCGTTAATTAACAAAATTGCGAAGTGTACGGCCGAAATATAACATCTCTAAGTCATAGAGTACATATTAATTTTTAAATGAACTTGACCTTTACATAAAGAAACGTATGGTACGCGCTTTGCAACTTTTGCATTCTTGCGTAGGTAGACATAAATAACATGGTATGTATGCATTAAATCAATGTTATTGTCTCTTATAATACAAATAAACATTTTCACTCGCGTAGTTTATAGATATGAACGTCTTGCACTTTATTTCTATACACCGTAATATTTGTCTTTGTTTAAATTTATTTTACAAGAATACCTGCGTTTCTTCTTTCGTGTGGAGCTTCTGTTTGCTCTTGGAGATGATTTCCTCCGTTCCTTCGTCGCGTAATTGCCCATTTCTTGATTTTGACCTGCTACACTGTAGGTTTTTCCTTCCTTGGTCCGTTCCGGCTTCCTACATGTTCCCTGCAGTCTTAATTGACTGGCAGAATGGTCCTGAGCCGTAGGTAGGCAGAATCGCCATGTGATATTAGTGCCGTTTGTGCACTTCGTGGCAGGAGCCATGTGATGTTGGGCCGTTGGGTAGCCGCACGGGATAACAGGTAGGGCGGCTTATGGTAAAGTAAGACACTCACGAAGTTTGGGTAACATCGTATAATTAATATTTAACACTTAAAACTGGATAACGATTATATACATTATGATATACTTATCATTAATATTATTACTGTCTATCTAAAGAGAGTATAAAAGAGGACATGATTCTGGTTAAGAATCTGACTCTTGCTTAAGACTGAATACGTGAATGTGAATGTGAATCTGTGAATGTCTGTCCCTTGCATTACTCTCGTTATATATACATCAGATCATCCTCGTACTACTTAGGGAATATTATACAACCCTGACATGTAGTTTGTGTTTGCAAACAACTTGCGTTAGCGAGGACGTATTTATAACACACGTTACACTTGCGTTACGGGAACGAGGCTGTGACCTGGTTGAGATTGTTTGCATACACACAAACTGCATTGCGTTATCACAGATAATCGTAGACGTGTGGAATTTTGTCGATGGATAAATGATAATCCTCGTTTTGTATCGCGTATACTGTTTACGGGTGAAGCGACATTCACCCGTGACGGTATTAATAATTGTCATAACCAGCATGTATGGTCAAACGAAAATCCACACGCAACAGTCGAAAGTAACTTTCAACATAAATTTTCGGTAAACGTGTGGTGTGGTATGATCGATGGTTTTTTAATTGGTCCTTACATTTTTGAGAATCGCCTCACGGGGGACACCTATTTACATTTTTTAGAAAATGAAGTGCACGGACTGCTAGAGGATGTTCCCATAAACATCAGAATCCAAATCTTCTACCAGCACGATGCAGTCTCTCGTGCAGTCAGGCAACATTTGGCTGAAAGGTTTCCAGGGAGTTGGATTGGATGTGGTAGTCACATTGGTTGGCCTCCTAGGTCTCCAGACCTCACGCCACTCGATTATTGTTTATGGGGCTGGTTAAAAAATGAAGTGTATCAAGTAAAAGTGACGCAATCAGGAACGCAACCAGCGCCCTTGGTAGACGATGTAAAAAATGTTTTGAAATGAATGGCGGTATTTTTGAAAATATATTATAAAGAACGATAATACCAATAAAATACAAAAACTTCAATGTATGAAATTTTGTTTATTTTTAATTACGCTATTACTCGAAAACCAATAAAAATCGGATAGCAACATTTGAGTTTTTTTACATTACTTTCACCTGTAGAATACACTCCTACAGTTTGGTCGATTCCTCACGACTCACCCTGTATATATTGAGTTGATGCAGAAGTTCCTAACGCTTCTATTGAATTCAATTTTTTTAAATATTTTAATTTTAATAAACAAAATACATGAACTAATCAAAAACGTATTCACCTCCATTATTTACAGTCACGAAGGGGTATTGATATCTAATCAGAATAGGCTATTTTTCTTGAACAAAATAAAATCTTGTTATAACGGCAACAAATAATGAAATTTTAAAAGTGTCACTGCAAAATCTTACGTCAAGAAGTTGAAGTATTGATGTGCAGTAAATTTTGAAAGAAAGCATATCGAATGCAAATGTAAAAATCGATAAATTGGAGTATCAAGGCATCATCAAATACTTCTATTTGAAAAGGTTAAGTGGTAAGAAAATTTACGAAGATATGCTTATCACACTAGGCGATCAACTCCCATCATATGCGACTGTCAAAAATTGGATTGCGTCACTAAAAAGAGGAAAATTTTCCGTTGAGAAGCTGAGAAGTGACCAGGAAGACCGATTTCGGTGACCACCCCAGAAAATATTGACGCAGTTCATGACTTGATATTATCAGACCGTCCACCACACGTCCACTATACGTTCACATCGATTTAGATATGAAACAATTTCTGCAGAATGGATTCCTAAATGCTTGAACGCCGAACACGAACGAGCAAGAGTGAAGGCACCGCAGTCAATCTGCACCCATTTTGAAGGAGACTCAGATTTTTTGAACCGCCTTGTGACTATGAATGAAACATGGGTCCATTTTTACAACCCAAAAATAAAACAGCAATCGATGGAGTGGATGTATCATAGTTCTCCCAGGCCTAAGAAGTTTCGAGTTCAAAAATTCGCTGGAAAAGTTCTTGCTTCAATTTTTTGGGATATCCGTAGTGTAATTATGGTCAATTACCTAAAAAAGGGTCAGATAATCACTGGAGATTCTTATTCTAGATTACTAACTCCACTGAGAGAAAATTAAGGAAACAAGTCGTGGAATGTTAGCAAAAGGTGTGGTTTTGTGCATGACAATACCCCTCCACACAAATCGCGCATTACCATGAATACAATTCGGGATCTACGGTTCGAATTACTGGAACGCCCGTCCTATTCACAGACTTAGCCCCCACAGACTATTATCGATTCCCTCGATTGAAACAAAAATTTAAAAGGACGTCAATTTTTGTGTAACGAAGAGGTAATAGAAGCTGTGAAGGGCTGGTTTGCAGACCAAGAAAAATATTTTCTTAGAAGGGTTAAAGGCGTTGTGATATCACTGTATTAAGTGTATTAATTTAAGAGGAGACGATGTTGAATAATAAAATATTCCCAACTTTGTTTGTAAATTGTTTCAATAGTAGGCTAAGAATACATCAATACCCCCTCATATTTACATCTACCGCCAAAGTATTAGGAATTATAATTAAAAATGTTTTTTTGATATTGACTTTCTATTCACAAATTTAGTCAGTTAATGTTATGTCTCAAAGCAGCTTAAAGAAGTTTTGTAATACTGAGGTTTTATCAACCCTTTGCTTTTCCACTTTGTATCTCGTGTGTGTTATGGTATCATACATTGGGGACTAATCGTTTCAGGCACAAAGAATCTTTCTCTTGCAGAAAAAAGCTTTGAGGATTATATATAATTTAAAATATCGAGATTCTTGCAAAGATATATTTAGATCTAAGTGTCTTTTTATGACCTATATATTCTAGAAACTCTCATATGTTTATAAATATATGTCTGCATTCTCAATCAATAACATCAGTCATAAATATAACACTTATACTACCAGATACTCGTAAACTTTCTATTACTCAGAAACAATGTTTTTATAGATTGTGAACTATATAATAACTAGAGAACGGATGCAATTTCCATAAAACGCAATTGGCAATTGGAATTGTGTATAACGTCGCTCAGTACATCCCGGCGTAATTCAATGAAGTATTTGTTTGACTTACTCGGACACCTGGTCTCGCCCCGATAACAATGGACAAGCCAGCTATTGTATTCGGAGAATATAGTGTTTTTTAAAGTGTTTTCATGAGCGTAGATAGAAGCGGGGTTTTTATAATGTATTTTATTTATTAGTTTATATTTCGTAAAATAAATAAAGTTCTGTGAATAAGTTTCTTGTTTTCATAGTTTTAACTGTTAATTACATCGTAATTTTTGTGATAGATCCTGTTTAATATCGTTTGATTGAATCTACTTCTCCCAATTATTTAGACGTAAGTGTGCATTGAATTTCGTTCAATTTCAATAACTTACGCGTACATTAGTTTTCATTTATTTAGACCTAGAGCAT
The DNA here is from genome assembly GCA_935421215.2 of Melolontha melolontha. Lineage (NCBI taxonomy): Eukaryota > Metazoa > Arthropoda > Insecta > Coleoptera > Scarabaeidae > Melolontha > Melolontha melolontha. Next base: position 73,608,909 of record OW285243.1, on the reverse strand, counting down.
TGTTTAAGTTACTTTTTCAGATCTAATACGGAAGAACGTCGAGAACGGCATCGTAAAACAATGGCGAGTTGGATTGACGGTCATACTGATTGTATGTCCATTGTCAGTGATCCCGAAATTTATTACACAATCCGTAAAATATCGTCAAAAATTCGTCACTTAGGATCGCAAACACATCCGAACTCTGTAAAACTTTTATGGCGGCTAATATTCCATTAAATAAACTTAGCAATCCCACTTCAAAAATATTTCTTCAAAAATATACTGGTCGAAATGTTCCTGATGAATCAACTTTACGCAAATATTATGTTTCTAGGTCCTATACGAGAACAGTAGAACGCATTAGAAGCCATCTTTTAAATCAATACATATGGTTAAGCGCCGACGAAACGGTGGATATGTTAGGACGCTGTGTAGTAAATGTTGTAGCTGGTGTACTACATCCAACTATTCCATATAACGCATATGTAATAGCAACAAAAGTTATAAATACAGTTGATGCGGAAACAGTTGCTAAAACGATTAATGAGAATATTCAAAATATACTTCATTCCGACGACAGGTACAATGAAGAAGTACTTTTATTTGTAAGTGACAGAGCTGCATATATATTAAAGGAAACATATCCTAATTTGCTGCATATTACTTGTGTAGCACATGTTCTCCGCAGAATCTGTGAATATATCAGAGCACCTTTCCAGAAGTTGATAGACTTGTATCCGCTTTTAAAAAATTTTCAGAAAAGCACCATTGAGAGTAGCTCTTTTCAGGGAAAAATTTCCATCTCTGTCACTGCCTTCCACTCCAGTAATAACTAGATGGGGCACATGGCTGGAATATACTAGTTATTATGCTGAGAATTTCGATAGTCTAAAACATTTCGTAACACTGCTAAAGGAGGATGCTAGAAGTATTGGTGAGTGCAAGGAGCTCACACAAATCCCAAATTTAAAAAATCAGTTGTACTTTCTTCACGAACACTTTGGAAAATTGCCAAAACTAATCACTTATTTTGAAAATCGAAATCTCAAATTAAATGATGGATTAACCACATTAGATGTGGCTGTTAATAATTTGAAAAGTATTCCAAGTGACTTCGGATGTGGCCTTCGGCAAAAGTTTGAAGCAATTCTTAATAGAAATCCAGATTTAAATACATTGCAGCAATTATGTATGGAGACAATTCCACAAAATCTAACGGCTAAATATGAAGAAATAAAAGAATATTTCCAGTATGCACCTATAACCAGTTGCGATGTAGAAAGGACGTTTTCTATTTATGGATGTACTTAATTCAAAGAGAACAAAATTGACAGAAGAAAACCTTGAGAAACTATTGCTAGTCAATATTAATACTCCTTTACTCAACTTGAACGACAAAATGAACAAATAAAAATGTTCCAATTATAGAAATAAAATTAAAAACTTTAATAATACAACTTTTCAACAAATCCATATTGTCATGAATTTTTCCCCGAAGAAAAAAATTTAAAGAAACTATAAAAGACTATATATTTATGTACATTTTATTCCAGGAAAATATTTAGAGATAGTAAATATTTTATTTAAATTTTGATTATAATGTGTATTTTAGTCCACGCCTGTAGGTTATTCGAGCGTAGTCTTGATGTATGCAGTCCCGGTCGAGCGGAAGTATATTGTTGTAGCCGGTCTTTTGATTTTGTTTTAGGTAGGGTGATATTTTCGTTTCCGAGAAGAAGGAGTTAGAGATTTTCCATTTGTTAAACAGATAGGTTCAGTTAATTTTTGCTGAATAAAGACATCCTTTTTATTCAGTATATTATAGTTAATTTCGGTTTATGTTTTTAGTTGAGTGATACTAATGTGTTTAAAATAATTCTCGATTTATTATGAGTCTCTGATACTTGTAATTTTTTGATTTGTGTGACCTATCTGAAATCTCTGTTAGAATTTTTTTAGTGAAGTGTGACTACTACATTAATTAATGTACGTGTATATTTGCAAGTATAATTATTTATATATATTAATTTAGTTCTATGATTTTGTATATTGATTGAGCTCGTAAATTCAGTAAATTATTAGTTTATAATATATTTTTATAGTCAAATAAATATCAAGGAAAATTTTCATACTTTTATGAAGTATTTTTTATCAGTAATATATTCTAGAAAGTTAGGAATTGGTGGGAAAAGTACATTTTTACCATGTTGAATGTGCGCATGGGTTAATTTTGATGCGCGCGCTTACAGTTATTTTTCTGTTTGACGTTTAAAATTGGGAATAACGTAATTGTTGAAGTCTGATAGTTTTCCTGAATATTTAATTAGTTTAATTTTTGCTCGTGGTCAAAGTGAGGTTTTTTGTCTAGTATATCAGTAAATATTTATACAAGTTTTCCTCACACTGTGGCATATTTTATTGCCTCAGCACTTCTTTATATTTGATAAAGTTGAATTTTTCTTTTTTTTTGTGCATTAAATGTTTGTGTTGTTAATGTGAGTTTCATTGCGTTGCTAATACCTTTTGTTTTATTCGGCACGTACCCTTTGAGGGTAGCCCTGAAGATACAAGAGCTCTTGGAAGGCTGTTCCGATTTGAGTAAGACTGGGCAAGCTACTGTATATTGTGAGCCAATTTAAATAAGTAATCAACACCACAATACATAGCAATATGTATTTCGTAATTTTATAAATTATAATATAATATTAATATATATTTTATAATTATATAAATAAATTTAAATATTTTAGAAATACAGCCTTCCGCCAGTACTGCACAGGCTGTTAAGCGTGTCCGTTCTCTAAATTAATAATACATTCCATATACGTTTAAAAATTGAAACAGTCGTAAATTATCTAAATCACAAGTAATTGAATATCTTTTATCCCTAAATTGTTACTTTTTGTTTCCAGAAATAAATCTACTGTTATATAACAGATGTTTAGAAAATGATGTTTAGAATAAATTTTCTGTGTGAGTTTGCATGCCGTTCTATTTAAGGTTACATTCAATAGACCTAAGTACAGAAATATGTACGTGGAAGTAATGTCTCTGTGAATAGCTATTATATATATAGTTATAATTACAAAGTTACTTTAAAATGTATAATTATATTTTAAAATTAAATACAAAAAGATTTCAGCATGAAATAAATTTTTAATACATATAATATTACAAAAGGAAATGTCACAATTTAACAAATTTTAAATAATTATAGAATTTATGGTTTCATTAAGAGATGATATCTCAGGGTTTATATCATAGGTCATTATAAAATGACAATAAAATGTTATAAAATGGATAGGTATGTTGTAGACAAGTTATTTGTGTCTGTTCTGTCGTTTATGGAAACTTTTTTAAATTAGTTATAGTTTTCTTATAATTACATACTTATTTAACTTAATTGGTCATATGTATTTTTTAAGTGCTTTAATACTTAACATCTAAATTATAAATTTTAATTTTGGAATACTTATTTTTGAAATGTAAACTCCAACTTCGTCTAGTCCTGATCGTAGTCTTGTTACTTTTATTATCATTAACTACGTTTAAATGACTGTTAATCATTTAAAATATTGGATATTTTCAACTTAGAATACAAACAATTTTTATAATAATAACTTTAAAGGAATAAGGTTTTAAATATTTTATGGATCCAAAAAAATATTGTTTATATTGTAAATATCTTATAATATAAATTACTTAAAGTATTAATTTATACTGTGTTGTTCCAAAAATAAGACATAATTTTGAAATTAATTTATAAATTAGTGTTTTGCACACATAATAATAACTCATGGCATGCCAATGCCCCTGTTATTGGTGTCAAGCTGTTGGGGAATGCTAAGGCATGAATTATTATTATTAAACTTGAATGTATTTTTAAATAGTGTAACTTTTTATCCATGACAACTTCACGTATATAAATATGACATTAATATACTGTCATTTATAATTTGAAATTCTTTGAAAAAAGGCAATGATTTCCGAGTGGTTTATTAGTTCCAAGTTGTTGTACGTACTGTGCATGCGACTGGTTAGTCTTATATGTTTTCAAAAATCTTTAGAGAGCATGGAGCTCTTGTTTTCAAGGCTGAATGCAGATTCTAATAACTCAATAAAATATCATCTAATGTTACTTATATCTATGTTTCTTGGGAGAAAACTCGAGTCTTTCATAAAAATCAGAAGTATATTTTCACAAAATCTAATACTCGATTAGAATTCCTTCAAACTTATGTGTATAGACCACTAGTTATATCTATGTTTGAGGAATTGCCTATATCACAATAACTTAAATTAAATCTGATATTGATATATGATCCTTTAATCCAAATGTTCGTTTAATAGCACTTTGAAGATTAATATATATAAATAAATACAAATAGTTACTTGTGCTGAAGGGGAAACATATCGCTCTACATGTATATGTTACCGTGAAAGAAATTGTTAAACTTAAAACAAACACAACAAACATAATATTAGTATAACAAATAAAATGCATTTTATTTCTTGAAATGAAGTTTAAAAAACAAAGTAAATGTATGGCAACCTTATTTATTGCAACAACTTAAGCTACCATGACACTTCGAATTATACAAAAGCCTATTGTTGTTACAGCTACATTTAGCCGTGGAACACTTCTTTTTGCAGTTACAGCGTGTATAGCCTTGCCCTCCACTTTTTAAATTAGCAGAAGCTGCTTCTCGTACCGAAATTTCTTGACCTGAAATCTCATCCATGGAAATTACCTTTTCTTTGCAAATTGCGAATTGATTACGAGTGAAAAGCTGCTTGAAGGTGCCATTTTTGTTCGCTAATTTATAAAAGTCTGTATTCTCTATCCAACAACAACATCCATATCACTTACATCTAAAACATGGTCATCAATATGGTCACTAACCAAATTTTCTTCACAAGTATTAACGTAAGCTTCTAGCTGTTCCTCGGTTTCAATGTTTGTAATTTGCTCGTTGGGGAGAGATGACGATGCTATGCCTCTTTTTGGTTTAACGCCAAACAGAGCTTCATATGGACTCTGGCGTATTCCTTCATGGTAAGTTGTGTTTTTTGCGAATTGGACAAACGACAACCCTTCTGACCATTTACTTGAATCATTATCATGCATCCACGCAGTTAACATATTCTGTATGTCTTGATTGGCTCTTTCGACTGAGCCTTGTGTTTGGCTGTGACGAGGCTTTCCGTGCACTATTTTAACATCTTTCCACATAGCGCATAGTTCAGATATGACTTGGTTACTGAACTCTCTGCCATTATCCGAATGCAATATAGCGGGAGCACCAAATATTAAAAAAATTTGAAGAAGGTGATATGCTACTTCTTCTGCTCTCTTGGTTTTTAACGCTCGTAACTGGACAAACTTGGTTAGGTGATCTTGGTAAACCATTATAAATTTGTAATCGCCATCGCTGTGTGATTGCAAGTCTATCAAATCGACTTGGCATCTAGAGTTTAATTCGGAACTCACCATTGGTTTTACAATAATATCTTTTTTAGGAGCACTGTGTTTCATTTGATATTGTTGACATAAATTTAAATAGAGCATTATGACTTCATAAGTAATATTTTTGTATTTAACTTGCAATTCTTTTAGCATTCGTGTTTTTCCTCCATGGCCTGTTCGTATGTGAGTTTCGGAAAGTATATTAAACAACTCTTCGTTTGTAACATAATACTGGATATTCGTTTCTCCTGGTTTTAATGGCAAAATTAACTTTTGTTCGTCACTAACTTTTAAAATATCAAAACTTTTAAACGTCTGTAGTCCAAAGGGGTACTGCACTTACTTTTAGCAGAAATTACTTCAGAAACGATTTTGGAGTACCTTTCTTGAGAAAAATAAAAACAATTGTCTTCTCGTTTATTTCTTATTAGGGTATTTAACTTTTCAAGAAATTGATCACTATTTACTGCAGCAGCCATCGAGCACAAATTATAATACTTGTTGATGATGTTTCACCTGCCGCGGGTTGTCAATTAGATAAGTCTCTGCGAGAACTGTCTTTACCGATTGATCATTTGGAACTGATCTATGAATTTGAATTTAAAAGAATATATAAACAGTTTACAACCCTCTGAATTTGGGAAATCCTAGAGCTATTGTAATGAACTACGGTAGTAAATGGAACAAAACTAAGAACTAAATATTCGTTTCTTTATAAGCCTATTGTGAATTTGAATAGATGCAAGAAATTACAAATACCTGTGAAGGATAAATTAAATATAGCTGGAAATTCCAGAATGAATGGTTTGCAGTGACGTGAATAATATGAATAATAAACTTATATTATAATAAATGTCCTGTCGTTTCTGACATTGACCGAAGCTTATATGTGTTTGTCGACATACACTGGGGAAGGACCGAATTTATAATATAACTAATAATTGTTCGGCCTTTCACCTATTCATTTGGTGTCTGTCGACATTAACCGGTGTATGTCGACAACCACTACTTTCGGTCTTTCACGGTAACATATACAACTTGAGATCACACACTTAATTAATACAACCATGAGCACAAAGGTAAAGTGTATTTCAATACCTATCAATTAAGATTATATAAAAACTTTTATTTAAAATACGGTATTAATTAACAGCTAAATTTACCCGTATCAATATATATGTATATATATATATATATATATATATATATATATATATATGTAAATGTATCCAGAAAATTTCGAGCATCCCAGTTGTCCGTTATCAACTCCAACGCTTCCACAGTTAACAACTCCTGATGGCGAAAATTACCTGTACGACAACGCTCTCTAGGGAACGAACAGACAAAATAACCCGGAAGCGGATCATAAAGGTATTATTAAGTTTTTCTTTTACAAAAGAATGTAAAGTTATAGGCAATCATCTTCCCTGTGTTTGAATGTTGCGTAACAAATTGCTTTCTCGTAAAGTTTTAATTATAAATAAAACGTTAATTTTATGTAAAAATCATCAATAAATTAAAATTTATGCCAAAGTAGCTCTTTAATTTATTAATTTTAACAAAGATATTCATTTGAACAAGGCTTCTAAATTAATATACTAGTAAAAACGTATTAAAAAACAAAATTACTTTTGACATAATGAAAATAGATATTTATTTTAACGTTCTTGTCATCGAAATAATTTAATAATGTTCTATCGGGTTGATGCAAAAATTATTTCTTCTTTTTTTGTAATATTGACATATATTTCTATTTCAGTTACTTACATGTTTTCATGTTATATTGCAATTGAAGGTCTGTTTTACATTAATATGTACATATTTAAAATAAGCTCTTAGATGTTTCGGTAAGTATTACCTTTATCAAAGAATTAAAAGGAAGAGGTTAAGGACTGGTTTCATCGAATGCAAAAATGTATTAATGTTAAAGGGGAATATTTTTAAAAACAATAAAATAATTTTTATTTAAACCAATCCTTGTTTGGTTTTCTAAAAATTGTCAATGTCGCCCTCGTATAAGTAATAAATATTTACTATAAATATTATTGAAAACTATATCATCTCTTCTTCACATTTCCTAAATCTTTTTCATTCACTACTTATATAATACATAAGTTGGTACATAGTACAAACAAAGGTACCAATGTACGAGGCTCTTGGTATGTGTGCCCGTCAGTGACGTAGATAAAAAAAATTCCATTATGAAGTCTGGCATTCCGTTGTGGAGGTGCACAACGGAATGCTGTTGGTGAGATCGTGGCGAACAGTACCTGGACCTCGCGCTACATTGGTTCCAAAGACCGTCAAGAACTGTCATGGTAAACTGATGAACATAGGATTTGTGTTGGATATTCGTAGAAGTGGTCGCCCATCGACATCCAGGTCAGAGGAAAATGTACGAATGGTGCAGGATATGTTCACCAAAAGCCCTCAAAAATCTTCCGGCCACACCATCAGAAATATTCTGAAAAAAGAATTAAATTTCCGTCTGTCGAAGCCGCATTACTGTCAGCAGCTATCGCCAGAAGATTGTGACCATCGAATGGAGTAGGGTGAGATCATGTCCGCAGTTGTTTGAGAACACTATTTGGAGCAACGAAGCTGTTTTTCATATTGGAGCAGGCGCGGCTCGTGATGACGTATTTTGGTTTGCAGTACAATGATCCGAGTGCTTCGTGTATTCTCGTGTACTAACTGTAACGTTTGCTTAGTAAACACCGAAAACACACGAGGCACTCGTATCATTGTACTGCAAACCAAAATACGTCATCACGAGCCGCGCCTGTATTGGAGGGCTTGTTAACAGATACAACTGTCACTACTGGGCACAAAATGATCCAGGGGTCATAGATGAAAAGTGTCAAAGCCGCTCCAAGGTCACAGTTTTGTTTAGCATTACATCTAACTAAGTTGTGGGTGGCTCATTCTTAAAAACACCATGTTCGCAGAACGGTACCTATCAACGTTGGAAAATGAAGTTGGGCCAATTGTTTCCACCTGAGATAATATCAATGACCTAATTTTGATGCAAGATGGAGTCGCACCTCATTTTGCACTCGACGTCCGTGAGTGGCTGGACCGACGTTGACCAAGACATTGGTTGGGTCGCCGTGATTTGCATGAGTGGCCTGCACGGAGTCCCGATCCCACTCTAGGTGACTTCTTTCCAACCTAACTTTAAATAAACTGGAAGATAGTATTCGCCACTAATTACTAATGTCCCACAAGAATTCCCGCAAAAGCCAGTTTTATTAGCATATAGCAATAGGGAGTTACGTTTCACCCACCCTGTAATATACTAAAATCTTGCATTGCCGGATTACCTGTACGACAACGTTCTCTAGGGAACGAACAGATAAAATAACCCAGAAGCGGATCATAAAGGAATTATTAAGTTTCTCTTTCACAAAAGAATATAAAGTTATCGGCAATCATCTTCCCTGTGTTTGAATGTTGCGTAACAAATTGCTTTCTCGTAAAGTTTTAATTATAAATAAAACGTTAATTTTATGTAAAAATCATCAATCAATTAAAATTTATGCGAAAGTAGCTCTTTAATTTATTAATTTTAACAAAGATATTCATTTAAACAAGGCTTCTAAATTAATACACTTGTAAAAGCGTATTAAAAAACAAAATTATTTTTGACATAATGAAAATAGATATTTATTATAACGTTCTTGTCATCGAAATAATTTAATAATGTTCTATCGGGTTGATGCAAAAATTATTTCTTCTTTTTTTGTAATATTGACATATATTTCTATTTCAGTTACTTACATGTTTTCATGTTATATTGCGATTGAAGTTTTATTAGCATATAACAATAGTGAGTTACGTTTCACCCATCCTGTAATATACTAAAATCTTGCATTGCCGGATTCAGCTAGTTATATAATAAAACTGGATAAAAATATGAATTCTTAATTATAATGTTTAACAAGACAAATATAAATATAAGAATTTCTCAACAGAAGCAAGTTAACAAGGTGTAAAATAGTAATTTTTATTTAATTATTTTAAGACTCTCGATTATCATTAAGACATTATTCTATTAATTCCACACTGTTCATTATCCTAATATATTATATTATTTTGTTCGAAATAACTGTGCCTAAAGTGAAGGAATTTTACGATACCACGTCCAAAGAAAAAGCAAGAGTTTCTAGATTATATAATAAAAACTTTATGCAGAAATATTGCCAATTAAGAAGGTAAAACTGTCTAGAAATTCACTTGCTTTCTATTCCGTTTGATATAATGCGGCAACGATATTTCTCTGTGGAGCAATATATCCTGCTTGCATAAATGAAGCAAATAATACTAGCAGTAGATATCAAAATTTCATTTTATTTGTATAACACAAATAACACACAATGAAATCTTAGCGAATTTAAAACTAACCTTTGTTTATATATCCATTGCGAATTTATGTTATATTCTGTAATTTTATACATTTTCATGCACACATTACTTTATTCAAAAATTATGTCTACGATTAGGAGTCGGATAACTAAAGAAATTAAAGATCTAGTGTTGGTGTGAAAAAATTCTATTTTTTACAGTTAAGGCATGATGTTGGTAAATGAAAAGCATTAACCATCGTTTCTCAACCTGAGGGTCGCGGTGATATTAAAGGAGGGTCACGAAATAGCCTAAACAATAATGAAAAAAAACATTCTATGAGAAAAAATAATTTATTATAAACATTTTACTTACACTTAAACATGTAAAGAAAAGAAATTAATGTGATGGTTGCATTTGTTGACGATTCTTGTATTTAGTTTTGAGCGTAACCATGAACGAAAAAGCTTTTTCACGGAGAAAAGACGTGGCGAAAGGGATTAATATTTTCAATGCTTCTGTAACTAAATTTCCATTGCCATTTTGATGAGCAAGCCAAAACTTATTTAAATCTTCAGATGTAAATTGCAGTTGTAACGTTTTGCCAGCAGACATTTCGATGAGCTGGTCGTGAACCTCAACTGGTAACTTAGCAGCGGCAACAACGTTTTCACGAAATGAATTCAGTACCCATCTCTTCGAGAAATCATTTTTATCTTCCAGGAAATAGTCCGTCAACTGAATTTTTAGCTCACGCAATTGCATCTTCATGCAATCCAAACTATGGTGAATAATAGAGCCTTGTTCGTTGAAATTTTCCTCAATATAATCCGAGGTAAGTGGGAACATATCCAAATTTTTGCTTTGAAGGCCATCCAGATATCAAGCTTCCTAATGAAAGCATGTACTTTGTCTGTCATTAAAAAAATGTTTTCTCGCATCCTTGTAAATTCACACTCAAGTCGTTCAAATGCGAAAATATATGAGCTAAGCAAGCCAACAATAACATACACTCATTATTCTGTAAAAACAATGAGAATGGCGTTTGTTTATCCTTTAAAAATATTATTAAATCATCTCGTAATTCCAATTCCCGAGTTAACACTTTCCCTCGTGATAACTATCTAACTTCCGCATGGAAAAAAAGAGTTTTTTTATTTTCGCCGATTTCTCCGCATAGTTTAGCAAACAGCCTATTCTGTAACCGTCGGCTTTTACCTCACAAAACACATGTTTGCTACATCTGTGCCGGCATCAAATGCAGTATCTGAAAGAATTTTTTCTGTCATGAATGTAATTAAATGTAAATTACGATACAAAATGTTATTAAAAAAGTTAAATTCAATTATGTTGATAAAGTCATACTTCCAAGTGAATTCAATCTGCTGTAAAAACTTTGTTCCCACAAAAGTAATGTTATCAAGGCTTAATTCCAACATGTATAATAGTTATGCCAAAGTTTCCGCTGAAGATGAACAGGATATTGATGCCGAGTAGGATATGATGCTGTCCAAATTATGTGAGATGCAAATACACATTTCAATATTATGTAATAGCGTCAATAAAATACTTCTAATGGTTAAAAAGTGTTTTTTATTAGAGTGTATATTGAATTTAGTAAATTAGTTAATGATTTCTTTTAACTGAAAGTTACATGGCTAAGCATTTCAAATTGCATCGCAGACTTGCTTCTTTGTCTAGATAAGTTGTAATTTATACTTAATTATAAACTAATAATAGGTGTACAGATATTGATTGATTTCCAGTTAGTAGAGCCGCTATGTTATGTAGGACGGTAGTTAACGAATTCATTTGAAACATATCCCAAAAACAAAGGGCAGAAGATCAGAATATGATGAAATCAATAAAAGATAGGCGCTTTTGGTGGATTTTTTTGTTAAAAGTTGGCGCTTTGATTTTGAAATGTTTGGCAAGACTGCTGAGCGGTCATCTGGTGATGCCATTCAAAAGCCGAGTTTACCCTCTTGGCGAGCCATTAGATGTTCACATAAATAAAATAAAAAAAAAAGCAAAAACATTTTTAATTATATGAAAATATTATTAAAAATAGGGTATGATGCAGCTCTTCTGGAGATGCAGAAGAGCTGTTGGCAAGACCTAGGGACTAAAACCAAATGTGGTACACTGGTTGTACACAGCGGTAGTAAGACCAACGATTACCAATGGAGCAGTTGTCTAATGGAGGAGGACGGAGCTGACATCGTCGGTGGGGCTTCTCACGACTCTCCAACGACAGGCTCTGTTGGGAATCACGGGAGCTATGAACAGCACGGGAACCGCCTCCATAGAGGTATCGTAGGTGTCCCTCCGCTGGAACTATTTGTAAAGGCGAAGGCAATGGCTAAGATCCTGAGGCTAAAGGCCAATGACGTATGGTGTCCTAATAAGGTTGTAGGGAGCCATACAGATATCACAGGAACTATACTTTAAGAGCGGATATTTCAAATGCCGGTGCACAGTATTGTACTTGAGATTATGTTTACATCTAAGCTGAACATATTTACACCGACCAGCGAACAGCCAAAAAGTTGCTCGAGCGATTGTGGTGCCGGCACCTGGTATAGTGATAGATCACGTCAGGAGGCAGGTTCAGGCATATGCGGAATGTGCCCTAGATGGAAGATATCGATATGTCTGGGGAAACATACAACGGTTTTCCCGGCCGAATTGTTTGCAGTCGCAGCCTGCGCCGAGGAAATTCGGAAAGTCGGCTGCGCAAACAAAAAAATTTACATAATGACTGATAGTCAGGCAGCTATTAAAGCCATTATGAACCCATCTACCAGGTCTAAGCTGGTGAAATATTGTAAACAGGTCCTCAATAAACTGGCACAAGACAATACTGTGTCGCTGATATGGGTGCCAGGACATGAGGGAATTAAAGGCAATAAGAACGAACTTCTTTGACCGACGAACTGGCCAAAGAAGGTAGTAATAGGAACTTCATAGAACCAGAACCTGTATGTGGAATCGCTAAGGATTCCGCTAAAAGGAAGATATGGCTAGAAAAAGAACATAAAAATAAATGGAGGTTAACGGAAGGTCAACTCCATACCAAAACACTACTGAGGGAGCTGTACGGAAAGTTTTCAGCCAACCTAATTCGTAATAACAAAAAAGAAATTAAAATAATTACCAGATATTGTCAGGAAGCATCTGTATAGCATGGGCTTAGTTAGCGAGCCCTGGTGTAGGAGATGTGAAAAACAGGAGGAAACTAGCCTTCATGTAATATGCACGAGTGAGGAACTGAAGGACCTCAGACAGAAATATTTTGGGAGAGGTCTATTGGATCCTACGAGTGTACTCAAACTTTCCCTGAGGAGAATAGTGGCTTTTATCGAGGACACAAGACTAACAGAGTGGAACTGAGAGATCTATTAGGGATAGTACAAAGAGCAGTGTGCTCAAGAGCTTGGACGTTCTGGGGTCCAACCCAAAACAGAAGAAGAAGAAGAAGAAGAAGAAGAAGAGGGTATAAAGAACACAATACAAGTTCATATTTAAGTGAAAGTATCTTTCCAGACATGCAAACACGTACTTCTTCTTACTGTGGCATCATCAACATCTATAGTAAGATGAAACACGTGTCTGCATGTCTGGAAAGATATTTTCACCAAAATATGAACTTGTATTGTAATTCCACGCCCGATTCTTAATAATATTATTATAATATAATATAATATAATTATGGTGAAGTTTTACCGACTCAAATATGTTTCAAATTACTTTATATTAAACAATCCTAGTAATATAAGACGTTGCCAAAAATAAAACGACTGCGAACCACTAAAACGTGGTATAAAACAAGAAGATTCACTTAATCTACTATTATTCAACTAAATAAACAATTTAAAGCTCCAAGAATCCTCTCCGCTCGTAAATCGTACTTGGCCAAGACAGAAAGTTCTTTAAATTCGCAATATTTACATAGATCTAAATATATGCTTCCCACGTAATATCGCCTTACGCACAGAAAAAAGCAAAGGTAACAATTATTTTCAAAAAAAAGCAAAGGTAAATGGTATGCAACGTTACCAGATTAATAAGTTTACGACTACAATAGGTGAATAAACAGCTCTAATATAAGATTACGATAGCCCACGCAGTCCCACGCGGACTACCTTCGTATAAACTTCCCTCCGAGGTTATTTCTAGGGTTCGTGCACAAATACAAACTGTATAAATACCAATGACTCGAGGAGAACCACAAATCCTTGCCGTTCAGTTCGGGGATATTCATAAATAATTCAGAGTTATTGGTAGTTTTTTGTGTTACGTCGTAAGGTCCACAAACAGAATATTAAAATCTATTTTCTGCAGAAAAAAAAGCTGTATTCGCAAAGCTTGCACGCAAAACGTACAATTTACGATGCCTGCGAACAATTTTCTTCGATTAATCTCTTAAATCCGTCGACTTATTATTTGGTTAACAATTTAAGATCGCAAGAATGTTGGTTTTCTTATACTAGACGTACTAAAATGTTTATTTTGTCGACACTCCTTGTGTCTAAAAGACAAATGAAAACTATGTAATTAGTAATAATAGAAAATCAACACTGCTCCAAACAAAAGAAGTATTACGACAATGAAGAAGGCCTAGCCCAGTATTGTTCGCAATATTTATTCATTAAATTATGAACAAGTGCGAACAAAGAACAAGTAAATTACTTGTAGGATACAGAAATTTCCAGAGGGTAAAAATAACAAATTGTATATTTGCAGATTATGTTGCTGTAAGGAGTGAAACTAGTTTTCAAAACAATCTAGAGACATGAAAATAAATAATAAGAGAATATGGTATGTCCTTGAATAGAAAGGAGACGAAAGAAATGGTGATATCAAAGGCACAACAAAAACTAATCACTGAATTAGATGGTGTCAAGATAAAACCGACGGGTCTCACAAATGTACTTATAGAAGAAAATGAAAACATGCAGTAAAAATACATTAACAGAACTGACAGACAAAACTACAATATTGTATTACACCATTAGCAACAGCTTCCTTAATAAAAAAGAAATATCAGGACAAACAAGGATATATGTATTCAAGACAATGTATCTTTCGAGCTAACTTTCGAGTGCGGATCTTGGGTATAAACAGAGAGAAGAATAGTAAAATCCAGGCATTAGAATTGAACACTTGAGGGTATAAAAGGTATAGCAAGAAGAGAGAGTTAAAGAGGAATTTAAAGTAAAATTGATACTAGAGTTTCTGGAGTAAAAACAACTAGAAGGACAACTACAGAGAATGCATAGCAGTAAGCCAGATAAAAAAAAAGCCCGTAAATCAAAAAAAGAATGAAATAAAAAGAAGCGCGTCAAGGAAAAATTGTAAAGATATAACTGGAAGTATTCTGAAAGGCAGAGGATTTCGAGCTAGAATTAACGTGCTTGGCACTGCTTCAGTAGCCAGAAAGATGTCCCTCGAATGATTGCTTCTTTTTTTTTTTCATTTCATTTTGGAATAAATACTGGAGTCAAACATTACCGAGCACGACAACGTTACGAAGGAATTTACCATCGGTGCGTAAACAGGTTGAAAATAAAATCAAAGTCGAACTGAAAAATAAAAAAATTGTGGTTATTTGTGGACGAAACAACTGACAGCAAAAAACAATCTGTAGTTAATGTGATGGCGCGTAATATGGAACCACATCAACCAACGTCCTCAATTTTATTAGCATCCAGACGACTAGAACAATGTAATGCCGAAAAAAATTCAGAGGTGCTATTAGATACTTTGGAAAAATTTAAACTTTCGAAAGACCAAGTATTAATGTTTATGACCGATGGTGCCGCAACCATGTGTTCTGTAGGCCGGTCTCTTAGAAAATATTGTCCTAATTTGTTACATATTACTTGTAAACTCCATGCTCTACACCTTGTGGCAGTACAGATTCGTAGATGTTATCCAGAGGTAGATGCTTTAATATCGAGTACAATGGCAGTATTCCTGAAATCTCCAAAACATATTAGGAAATTTCACGAATTGTGTCCCCATACACCTGAGCCACCACAGCCGATTCTGACACGTTGGGGTACATGGTTACGGGCGGGGTTTTACTGTCATGAACATTTTGAAAAAATTAAGTACGTGATTTTATCATTCGATCCGAAAGAAAGTGCAGCTATCAATACAAGCCAGAAAAAATTTCAAGATGCCCAGATTAAAATAGATTTACAAAGTATTCGTGAGAATTATTTGGGACTAGAAGAAACAATAACAAAATTAGAAAATTCGTAGCTGTCGTATACGCACAACTGTGTGCTGTAGTGTGCTGTATTCTTATTTTTCGTGTGTTTATTCATATTACTTTAATAGCAGAAAACCAAATGTATATTTAATTATTTCTGATAGAATAAATGTCTCTACTTCTATACTTATATCAGTAACAAGCTCATGTTGCGTTCCTATTCTATCGCATATTCTATTACGAATTACACTCCCATACCGGCGCTCATGGCGTGCCCGAAATTGGTCTGCTCTAATTATGAGTGTAGAACTCTTTGCTTAAGCTTTAGGCAAACAGAATATTCTTTAGTGAATTTTGTATATTTTAAATATTAAATGCGCTTTGTAACCTATAAAAGACAAGTTCGAAACTACGTACATTCATACACTTTATTTAGAACACATACAAAACATAAAACAAGCAAATTTATAATTTTGAAATGATTCTTAAATCTACTTTGTAAGGATAGAATTTCATTTTATGTAACATTCATCCCTCACTTGATCCCAATAAACCAAGCACTGCAGAAAGTTAGCGAACTGTACGCTGAGAATTTTGAACAATAGCAGTTTAGACCAGTACTTAGCTTTCAATAGTGCATCCCGATTTAGAAGTCTCTGTTCAATTGGTTTGCGAATAGTACGCTACTTTTCAATAAGTTTCCTTGTATTGAACATTAAACAGGCGCCAACGTTCAATTTCGGTGGGATTCAATAATCGACCTATTTGCTGTTCGACAAATACGAATTCAGGCTTAATTATCAAAATGCACTTAACCAAAATTCTAAGGTTAACTCCATTAATATTAGGTCATTTATTTATTTCGTATGAGGAGCGATTTAAAAAAAAGGTAGGTATTAGTGTATAGATCAATTAGATCATTAATTATCTCTTAAATATTAGTAGTTTCAACCATTCCATAATATTAAAAGAGATCTGACGCTACCTAGATATACAGCTACATATTATCGCGTCAATATATACGGACTTTGAAAAAAATTCAAACACCCAGGAGCTAAAAATTTATACATAATGTTTCTTTAATTAAACTTAAGAAATGATTACATTTTCAAACTAAAATATTAAAAAATAACAATACTTCAAATTCTGACAGTTATACATAAATTCAAATTATAAACGCTTATATTTTTTAAATTATTTTATTGTAATGTTAGAGTTACAACATATTTATTATTCAAAGTTACCAAAGAACTGGCCAAAAATTAGGAAATGAAGATTGGGTTTATTCCACTAATCAGTGCTTCCAGGATTTCCAGCAATAGTATCCTAATTTGCCAGTTACTTACGCACAACTGCAAAAACATATTCGAGTTTGTGTTACTAAATTTCTATTAAAACAGGGGAAATAACTCGTAAACCTGGCGGTGGAGCACCTAGAAAACGAACAGCAAATTTCATAGAGGATATTCGACGTCGAATGGACAACCCAAAATCTAATTGCAAAACTAGCACAAGTTCATTTCTCAGTGGGAACATGTCATACTATTTTTAAAAAGGACTTAAAGTCATTTCCATATAAAATTCAAGCAGTTTCGGAACTCAAACAGGTAGATTTTGTTACGAGAACACCGTACTATCTTTGGTTTTTGACTACCATAAATAATGACAACATTTTCAACAAATGCTTTTTTTCTAATGAGGCTTGGTTTCATCTTTCAGAATATTTAAACAAGAAAAATATGAGAATTTGGTCTGCAAAAAAACCTTCATGAATTTGTGGAAACTACGCTACACAAAAAATAGGCGTCTGGGTAGCAGTTTCGAGAAGACGAATTATTGGGCCTATATTTTTTAATAAAACTATGATGTCCCCTTACCCTCGTTGTAGCTTCGTTTCCGAGGCGGATTCATTAAAGGCTGATTTAATTGGTAGAATAAATAATACACTCGGGAACAAAATAAAATAATATTTAATAAATACATAAAAATAACATTACAAGTTACGATGTTCACTTGTATAATATCGATAAGATCAGATTTACAACATTATATTTCCTGGCAGGGTCGCCATGTGCTGTCTACTGGCCCTCGTTATAACTTCGTTTCTGAAGCGAACTCCTTAGAGGCCGATTTCATTGGTAGAATAAATAACACACTCGAGAACAATATAAAATAACATTTAATAAATACATAACAATAGCATTACAAGTTACGATGTTCACTTGTAAAGGGTCTACCAATAGTAACATGAGATCTTTCAAAGTAGATTACCTTCATTTTGTAATTGTGATTGACATCTGTCGGTGAGCATTTTAGGTAGTAAAGTTAACCTTTTAATCATGACGAAGTATACGTAACAACAACGTTCAGAAATTGTAAAAATTTATTACAAAAATGCGTAATCAGTTCGAGCTACGTACAGAGCATTACGCCATATTTTTGGCCGTCATAATCGGCCAAGTAAACAAGCGATTTGTGCAATTATCAATCGTTTCGAAACAAACTTTACAAGTTTGCTCGACCAAAAGCCACGCATTCGTGTTAGAAGCGCCCGTAGCAATGAAAATATCGCTGCTGTGGAAGCCAGTGTAGCCGAAAACTAAAATTTGTTGGTGTTGCGTCACTCTCGGGCATTGGGGCTTTCTGCAATGACAACGTGGTGTATTTTACAGAAGAATTTAAGACTACACCCTCACAAAATTATTCTTACAGAAGAATTGAAGCCGGCTGATCATCGCATGCGTCGTGTTTCTCAGATTTTGTATTGGAGCAGCTGGAAAATGATGCCGATTTCGGGAAGAAAATCATGTTTAGTGACGAGGTTCATTTTTGGATGGATGGGTTCGTTAATAAGCAAAATATGCGTTATTGGTCACCCGAAAACCCAAAAGTGATTAAAGATAAATGTATTCGTCCACAGAAAGTGACTGTCTGGTGCGGCTTGTGGTCTCGAGGCATTATTGGACCATATTTTTTTTCAAAATAAGGAAGGAAATGCTGTCACAGTGAATGGAGAGAGCTATCAAGCAATGATAAGAAATTATTTGTGGCCGGAATTGGAATAACTTGATAGAGGACACAGGAAACAATCACCTTATTGGAAGAAACGTTCGGTGGTTTAAATATCTCACGAAATGGACCTTTCAATTAGCTAGCTTGTTCGTGTGATTTAACTCATATGGATTTTTCCTATCGGGTTATGTGAAATCATTGGTTTACGCCAACACACCTGAACCGATTGACGACTTGAAAACAAACATCGAACGGGAAATTCGTCAAATTCAGCCCGGATTTAGTCGGAAAATTAATTGAAAATTGGATTCAGCGATTGCATGCCTGCGCACGAGGAAGAGGTGGACATTTACACGATGTCCTATTTCGAACATAAATGGTACACTTTAAGCTTATAGTACAGGGTGGCCAAAATGACCGAAGGGGTTTTAATTCCTTATAACTTTTTTATTATAATTTTTTTTTTTTTCAGTATTTTATAAAGAAGCCTTGGGGAATTTAAAATGGAACAGTACACAATTGAACAACGTGCCAAAATCGTTGAACTTTATTTCTCAAATCAACGATCCATTGTTTTGACTCAGCGTGCATATCGTCGTTATTTTAATGTGCGGGTTGGACCCTCAGAGTCAACAATAAACCGTCTGGTTGCAAATTTTCGAGAACAAGGGGCAGTAAGGAACCTTCCTAGTGCCGGCAGACGACGAACGGTGCACACGGATGACAATATTGAACGGGTACAGGAGAGTATTCGGGAAGATGGAGAAACATCAACCAGGAGACGTTCGACACAACTTGGCCTCTCAAGAAGGTCGCTGCAGAGAATTTTGCGTACAATAAGAAAGTTTCCATACAAAATTCAGCTTGTCCAACAATTGAAACCGACAGATTACAATTTATTTTCGTCAAAAAGCAGAAGAAAATCATGATTTTATTCATAATTTAATTATGAGCGACGAAGCCCATTTCCAATTAAATGGGTTCGTTAATAGGCAAAACTGCAGGATATGGGCTACGGAAAATCCAAGTGTAGTTCAACAGCGAGAATTACACCCACTTAAGTGTACCGTTTGGTGCGGTGTTTCGTCGGAAAGGATAATTAGCCCATATTTTTTTGAAAATGAACACGGTGTCGCCGTTTCCATCACTGGTGTTAGATATCGGACAATGTTGGAAAATTTTTTAAGGTCAGCCGTGGAAAACCATCCGCAAGTATGGTTCCAACAGGATGGAGCCACAGCGCACACTGCGAGGGACACAATGGCTCTTTTACGCGACATCTTTGGTGAACGAATTATTTCCCGTACAAGCGATTTTAATTGGCCTCCGCGTTCACCGAATTTAGCAGCTTCAGACTGTTTCCTTTGGGGTTATTTGAAAGGAAAAGTCTATATTAAAAAGCCTCGAACCATACAGCAATTAAAAAATAATATACGCGACGAAATCAACAACATAACACCTGAAGTTTTGCGAAAGGTTATGGAAAATGTTTTAGAAAGAGCACGAATATGCGAAGCAGAAAATGGCCACCACTTGCGAGATATTAAAAATAATCACCATTAATATACACTATTTAAAATTTAAAAAAATTAATAATTATGTCTTAAATAAGAAGTTATAATGAACTCAAACCCCTTCGGTCATTTTGGGCCACCCTGTATATACAAAAATTAGCATTGTATTTTACACATTAAGTTTTTTATTAAAAAATTAAGTTCCCAAGTCCCGATTGGTAGACCCTCTATAATATCGATATCATCATATTTACAAGACTGGCTTGTTCTCCTCTGTCTTCGGTATATATATTACGTCTACTTACTTACTAACATACTTACCTACTTAATAATCTATTTATTGACTTAATGTTACACTAACCCAGTTACATACTTGAACTAGAATGCGAAGATGCAGTAATTAAATGAGGACGTGTTGCGTTAAATAAGTATTACATTGACTATGTAGAAATAGGTGTCCTACTTTAGTTACCACAAAACCATAACTGCTGAAAGAAATGCGAAAAAAATTATTTGAGGCGTCTATTAATAAACTTCATGATAATGAACTTACGGAAGGATATTTCCAGCAAGATAATGCACCAGTGCACAAATCTCGAGAAACAATAGCCTTTTTGCAAGAATTTTTCGATACAATAATTATTAATTTTCCTCCAAAATCTCCAGATTTGACAATTTTCGACTATTTTATTTTTCAATATTTAAAGAATACCATTTTCAAGACCAGACATCACACAATCGAAGAGTTTCATAATGCTATTTTGAATTATTATGCTGACATAACCCAAGAAATCCTAATAAATGGCTTTGAAAGCATGAAGCGTAGAGTTCAACTTTGTCTTCAAAATAATGGTCAACATTTCCAGGCATCTACTTTAGTATTATTTTATTTTAATTTTGACTATTGTAATTAAAACTAAGTTACTAGGAATAAAGTGGTAAAACAAAGTTATTGTTTTATTTTATTTTATTTTATTTTATTATTTTCAAAATGAATTACCACAAAATTACTACCGTGCGGTAACCAAACCGGGTCATGTATTGAAAACACATTTCCTTCAAGGTACGACCCCGGTCTTGTTTCGACTGAATACAAACACGACCTCGGTGCGTCCAAACATGACCTCGGTATGTTACAATCTTTCACCACTTTTTGATCTTGTAACTAGGCCACTAGGCTAAAGGAGGACACGCTCGGATATATAGGGAGATCCTATTAGATCTCGATATACAGACACACACAGAGTCTAACAGAGACTAGTCCGAGAGAGTGTATCATATAAACCCTCCTTAAGACTAGTGTCTATTCATTACTATGTTATATTGTTATTGTTGAAATCTTTGTTATGGTGTTATTTAATTATATATCGTTATCCAAACGCTGACCGTCTATTATTTATTATATTGGTGAATCTGCGTACCAACGCAGCGATGTGCCCTCCGGGACCAGGTCACATCACAACCGCTACCAGTATTAATTTTCTTAAGTTACGAATTATTACACACATTTACATGACATAACTAAACTATCAAAATTATACGTTTGTGACAGAATACGTGCGCCGTCACCAACCAATAAAAAAAAGCATGGCCGCCTCTACCGAGGAAAGTTTTTGAAGGCACTTACTTATTTTTAAGGTATTCATTTAGTACGTGAACGAAGTCCTTCCCCATTATCAATTCCATTCATATTTTTGAGCCAAACTATTTCTCCAAAACAGTTAACAATCATAATTGCTTTTGCAATATTCTCTTTGAAGCCGGTTACTGAATAGAAGCTGTGTTTAATTATTTATTAAATCAGCGTTAATAACACCGCTTAAATAAAATTACTCGATGTATTTTGTCTGCAATAAAGATAAGCAACTCGGATTTTCCGCGAAGATATAATTAAAATATGTTGCAATAAAGGAAATTAATACGTAGGCAACGTCTGCAAACGGGTTGACCTCGACCCGCGAATGAGCGGAAGCACAATAAATAACGAGCGATAATAAAAGTCTTAGCGTAAACTGAGATATCGCATAAATTATTACGTGCAAAGTACATCGCCAGAGTCTATGGTCCGGACTATTTTGCCGTGGGAAAACTTCTCGAATCTTCGATTGGGTCGTGATTTACTATGTTCAGGGTGCATGTACATAACTAGAACGACCGCGAATCGAATAAGTGTCGAATGATTCCCGGAGACCGTTTTAGAACATTCAGCAATAATGTTATATTATTTCCACAGGAAGGGTTTCTTCACTTGGATTTTGTCGGGTCTATGCGCTCGAGTTCCTCCGTCTATATATCAACGTGAATACGCCACTATACTTATTTCAATGAATCTTCCATGTTACTTACTAGATAGTCGCTAAAACATGTTTCAATTTATCTAATGCTTCTCTTATTTTACTTCGGTTTGGGTTCGTATAGAATAGAACTGATGGCAACCATGCATTAACTAAATTACCGTACATAAACGTTATAAATTATCGAGATATGTGCGATTTTTTTTAAATTGTCGTGAAAGCAGAAACCGCTACACTCTTCCGGGCACAATATTTACGTATAAAACCCTAAAAGGCATTTGTTGTTAAACAACACTTAATAAACCACCCCCCAAGGAACCATCCTCTAGGACATTTCTTCAAATGACACCCATCTCTTTTTTGTTTATTTTTGTAGTAGTAGGAGTTTGGAATGCAAAATTTATTCAACAAATAGTTAGTAAAAAATAATAATTAAAATCAAATGCGATGAAAATAATTTTAAATAAAATAAAATTCTTATAATTTTATGAGTTATAAATGATGTTCAAAGTGACCTCCATTTGACGTACCACATGCTCCATATCGACGAATTAATTCTCTAGAAGTTGTTGCTGCTATCATATTAATTGTTACAGAATTATATGCTTCACGAATCGTACCCTTCAAATCATCTAAGTCTGTAGGCCGAGTAGAATAGACAACATCTTTCAAATATCCCCACAAAAAGTAGTCCAATAGACTCAAATCTGGCGAGCGAGCTGGCCAGCGAATAGACCTTTAGTACCAATCCATTTACGATATTAGGATACCTGATATTTAAACAGAATTGAATCTGGAACACCTGGTATATACATATATATAGGAATTGATCAATTATTGTAGTTTTTCAGCTTTTATATGAAATATTTACAAATATCAAATTAGTATGTATGTAATTGCAATTGTGGTAAAAGCGACAGTCCGGCAAACTGTAGACTTGAGTTCAAGTCCCAACATAGACAATATTTTTCAATTAAAAATTTCGTATGATTTGCTTTGTAAATTGTAGACAGCGATGCTTACATCCCCACTTACTTTGCAATTACATACATACTAATTCGATATTTTTAAATATTTCATATAAAACCGAAAAACTCCAATAATTTATCAATTGTTATATTTAATAAACGGCTAAGGAATTATCTGAACACTCATATATATATATATATATATATATATATATATATATATATATATATATATAGATATATAGTAAACCTAATCAGTAGGCGATTAAAGGTCTGTATATTACTTCAAAATATATGTATTTAAAAAACTCTACATGTTTCGGCTGTGTACGCCTTTATCAAGAGAATACAAAATATTCTCTATTTCTCTATTTTGTATTCTCTTGATAAAGGCGTACACAGCCGAAACATGTAGAGTTTTTTAAATACATATATTTTGAAGTAATATACAGACCTTTAATCGCCTACTGATTAGGTTTACCATATCATACCAAGGTCACGAAGTTATTATATAGATATATATATATATATATATATAAATATATATATAGCTATATATATATATAGGTATATATATACCGGGTTTTTCTTTTGTCATTACTAGAGAACGGACGCAACTTCCATAAAACGCAATCGGCAATTGAAATTGTGTATAACGTCGCTCAGTACATCCCGGCGTAATTCAATGAAGTATTTGTTTGACTTACTCGGACACCTGGTCTCGCCGCGATAACAATGGACAAGCCAGCTATTGTATTCGGAGAATATAGTGTTTTTTAAAGTGTTTTCATGAGCGTAGATAGAAGCGGGGTTTTTATAATGTATTTTATTTATTAGTTTATATTTCGTAAGATAAATAAAGAGCTGTGAGTAAGTTTCTTGTTCTCATAGTTTTAACTGTTAATTACATCGTAATTTTTGTGATAGATCCTGTTTAATATCGTTTGATTGAATCTATTTCTACCAATTATTTCGACGTAAGAGTGTGCATTGAATTTAGTTCAGTTTCAATAACTTACGCACACATTTTTAGTTTTCATTTATTTAGATCTAGAGCATTGTTTAAGTTACTTTTTCAGACATGATATGGAAGAATGTCGAGAACGGCATTGTAAAACAATGGCGATTGGACTGACGGTCATACTGATTGTATGTCCATTGTCAGTGATTCCGAAATTTATTACAAAATCCGTAAAATATCGTCAAAAATTCGTCACTTAGGATCGCAAACACATCTGAACTCTGTAAAACTTTTATGGCGGCTAATATTCCATTAAATAAACTTAGCAATCCCACTTTAAAATATTTCTGAAAAAATATACTGGTCGAAATGTTCCTGATGAATCAACTTTACGAAAAAAATAAGGTTTCTAGGTGCTATACGAGAACAGTAGAACGCATTAGAAGCCATCGACAGAACGCAAAGAATGTTAGATGGCCCATATATTAGCATTAAGTAATACCAAAATCAAATAGATAACAAAAATCAGTAAATAAAGTGTGTGCCTAGTATTTAAATCAATACATATGGATAAGCACCGACGAAATGGTGGATATGTTAGGACGCTGTGTGGTAAATGTTGTAGCTGGTGTACTACATCCAACTATTCCCTATAACTCATATGTAATAGCAACAAGTGTTATAAATAGAGTTGATGCGGAAACAGTTGCTGAAACCATTAACGAGAATATGCAAAAAATGCTTCATTCGGACGCCACGTACAAAGAAAAAATACTTTTATTTGTCAGTGATAGTGCTGCGTATATGTTAAAAATATGCAGACTATTGAAGAAAACATATCCTAATATGCTGCATATTACTTGTGTAGCACATGCTCTCCACAGAATCTGTGAATATATCAGAGACACTTTTCCGGAAGTTGATAGACTTGTATCAGCTTTTAAAAAAGTTTTCAGAAAAGCACCATTGAGAGTAGCTCTTTTCAGAGAAAAATTTCCATCTCTGTCACTGCCTCCCACTCCAGTAATAACTAGATGGGGTACATGGCTGGAAGCTACTAGTTATTATGCTGAGAATTTCGATAGTCTAAAACATTTCGTAACACTGCTAAAGGAGGATACTAGAAGTATTGGTGAGTGCAAGGAGCTCACACAAATCCCAAATTTAAAAAATCAGTTGTACTTTCTTCACGAACACTTTGTAAAATTGCCAAAACTAATCACTTATTTTGAAAATCGAAATCTCAAATTAAATGACGGATTAACCACATTAGATGTGGCTGTTAATAATTTGATAAGTATTCCAAGTGACTTCGGATGTGGCCTTCGGCAAAAGTTTGAAGCAATTCTTAATAGAAATCCAGATTTAATTACATTGCAGCAATTATGTATGGAGACAATTCCACAAAATCTAATGGCTAAATATGAAGAAATAAAAGAATATTTCCAGTATGCACCTATAACCAGTTGCGATGTAGAAAGGACGTTTTCTATTTATAAGGATGTACTTAATCCAGAGAGAACAAAATTGACAGCAGAAAACCTTGAAAAACTATTGCTAGTCAATATTAATACTCCTTTACTCAACTTGAACGACAAAATGAACAAATAAAAATGTTCCAATTATAGAAATAAAATTAAAAACTTTAAAAATACAACTTTTCAACAAATACATATGTATTTCGTAATTTTATAGATCACCACCCGTTCGTTTTCCAATTATATAAATAAAATTAAATATTTTAGAAATACAGCCTTTCGCCAGTACTGCACTGGGTGGTAAGTGTGTCCGTTCTCTAGTCATTACACATAGGTACATAATGCATTGACTTTATTCATTTACCCTTACACATAGGCATAAATATATGGCGGTGGCATAGTAGGCAACCAGTTATACAACAGAAACGTTTTTCTAAATGCCAAATATTTCATTCATATTTAAATCTGAAATTAAATACATTTTAGTGAAAAATAGATAATTTATTTAAAACAGTTAATTATCCCAACAGGCGTGTACCTTGTGCGAAGACAATTTTAAATATTTTTAACAAATTCAAAGAAGATGGATAGTATTTCCTTAAGGTTTAAATAGATCTAAGATAGTAAAATTAGTGTATCAGAAAAGGTAGAAAATATAACAAAAAGTACAAATAGATTTTACCACATAATGAAATTGTAGAATGTCCTCACATTACTTCTAATGAATTACCGAACATAACCCACGCATTCAGTAACACGATAAAAACAAATAACACCTCGTGGTATCTTACGAATAAGTGGTTTTATAAACTTGAGAAATTTATCTAAAAAAGCAGTAGTGGGAAATTCTTGTAGGTAATAAATATTTCTTTAATAATCACAATAACTTTTGGACTGTACAATTATCTGACAGCATCACTACTGAAATTAATGATTGAAGAAGGGGAGACATTATGCAACAAAATTTTGGAATCTGTTAAACCAAGGCTATTTTCATATGAAGGAGGATCAGTTACTAGAGTAGACACTGTTTTAGACCCTCTATTTAAAAGAGAAGGTTTGCATATTACCGAAAATGCTACTGGAGCTACTTCTTTTCTAGAACAAGAAATGTTTAATATTACAGAGAAAATACATCCTCAAAATAAAGAACAAATGCCTGTAATCGAAACAGACATTAGTCCAAATCAAAAGTCACTTTCATTATTTGGATTTTTTCAAGAAAGAATAAAAGAGAGTAAAATCAATTACAGCTAATCTAATAATAACTAAAAGGCAATACTTCGAAAGACTAAATTCAAATCAGGACATCTATCCTCTTTTATTTTGGAGGGTAAGTTTACAAAAAAAAAGGGTAATTGCATTTTTTATATGGATTTTCTTTTAGGTAACAGGAATAGAGCTGAAACTTTTAGAACAATGTGCTAGGAAATACTACCGCATTCCAGCGAGTTCAGCAGAATGTAAGAGTTTATAGTACAGCTCGTTAAATAATAAAACAAAAGAGTGCAAAAAAGGTTTAAGTACATCACTACGTTAAGCACGTATTTCGCATTTGTTACAAATGAAACAGACATGCAATATATACACATCTGTAACTGTACACATGGACAATAAATACACCTCGTATTTTCCAGGATTTACTTCTGCTTAAGACACGTGTTTCTGCCATCTTCTGTACCGGCATAGCCGGTCAAGGGAAGGGTTGCCACTTTCGGCACAGTCTCTTTCGTCCGTCAGATGTCACTAGATTATGTGCTGCTACCTGATAGGACAAAATTTGCTATACCTTATAGGCGATTTAAGCTTTATTTACTTCACTAGCTTAACTGATGATGCCTAATAGTAGATGGCAGAAACATTGTATTTATTGTCCATGTGTACAGTTACAGATATGTATATTTTGCATGTCTGTTTCATTTGTAAAAGAGTGCAAGACTAATACCAAAAAATGATAATATGATAATGTTCCTAAATAAAAATAAAAGTATTTATTTTATTAAAATTACTTCCAACCTTTTCCTATTAGCTAAATAAAGAAACTCAATGGGTTTCATCTTACTATACTTTCTAACTATTAAAGATTTGCATGTTTAAATATTCAAAGGTAAATTATTTAGATTGCCATACAGAATGTAGATGAAACTCTTTAAATTTATTATGGAACTGTTTGCTTTATCAGTACAAATTATTTTATTTAAAATTTCGTTTTCATTTAACACATTAAACATTATATCACAAAAATAAGTTCGTTTTACTTTATCTTCCTCGAAAAGCTCCTGATGGTTTGATGTCTTTTATGACTTATATTTTAATTCTTTCAGCGTTTTGAACACCGAACTATACGATACTCCAAAATGGCCTGGCTACATCTAAAAGCGATCCTACAGACCGTTCTTCTACATAACACAGGACATTCAGCTTCATGTGTTCTGTTAACCCGTGATTGGTTTTAATTTATTTTTTGTGGGAATTTAGAAAACATCATCTTTTTTTAATTTGTTCTGTTAACACGTGATTCTGTTGACATGTAATTGGTTTTCATTTTTTTTTGTGGGAATTTAGAAAACAATCTTCTTTAAATTTGTTAAAAACATTAAAAATGATCTTCGCACAAGGTATACGCCTGTTGGGATAATTAACTGTTTTAAATAAATTATGTATTATTGTATTTAATTTAAGATTTAAGTATGAATGAAAAACAGAAATATTTGACAATTTGAAAAATGTTACTGGTGTTCTAACTGGTTGCCTACTATCCCACCACCATACATTTATGCCTATGTGCAAGGATAAATGAAAAAAAGTCAATGTATTATAATAAAAGAAAAGCCCGGTATATGGTATAAGCACGGTGTAATATCTCCCTGCAACGCAAAATTTACGCGATATTAAAAAATGATTAGCCGAGATTATAATTTTAAAGTTAGAAGGCAATTCAAGAAAATAATTTCCATTTTCCTTAATTATTCAGCAAAATTTACATATGACGCGATGCACTCTTGTGAGAAGAGATGAGTTAGATTTGGAAGTTCACTCGACTTTTAATTTAAACTTCTGTTCAATCTAGGCGAGTTGAAAACTAACTATTAAGGGCAGATTTTATATGCAATGTGTGCCCATTTTAAATCATAAAAAAACTTTTAATGTCTTTAATACTCATTAATAAAATAAAATTATACTAAATAAATAATTAGTATTGCTTTTGTCATTTATAATTTAAATTTTGTGTAACATTTTCTTAACGTTGATATATTATACTGCAATTTCTAATAATTGAATCAGTCCAAAAATCGCTCATGAAAAAATATTATTTATTTACAGAGAATTGACGGATTTTGGCATTATTACATTTATATTTTAATTCTAAGAAAACAGTTTATTTCTACAATATATGATCTAGCTTCGTCTATATTACTTAAAGTAATGAGATGAAAAAGCATTTACTCTGTATATAACCCATTTTCTTTATCTTCAGGCTTGTAACTTTATGAAGAACATAGATAGTGAAAAGTGTATGCATGCAAGTAGAATTTATTTAAAGCAATCAGTATTATGAAGTACTGTTTATTTATTAATTACTTGCCACACATTGTGTTCATTAATTTCATGTTGTTGTTTTGATATAAAATATGACACAATATGATTCAAAGTTAGAAGATCGATTTAACCTTACCCCATTTATTTCAGCGGGATTTAGTTCAATCCGGATTATCCGTGCGAGTATCCGTCTGCGATGTTGTTTTTCGTGTTCGTTGGTATATCGTATATGTATGTTTGTCTTATAATTGTAACTACGAGGAGAGATTTTGTATTATATACCTAGTTATGTATGAAAGGCGTTATAAGAAGAACAACATATAATCCACTAACAGTTACACACTTATACCAGCCGCTTCCTGATGAGGCTATACCTCCAAAAATAATTATTTTGGCAAGTCTTCAAAAAACTCCTCCACCGCTTCTTTCGTGCAATCATCTAAAAAAAGTGGTCCACGAAGCTGCTTTTTTTAATTTAGGAAAGAGATAATAATCACTCAGCACCAAGTCCAGACTGTAGAACGAATATTCCGTCTATATAAAGTCACGATGGTTGATTGTTTCTTTGACTAGGCAAGTCAGAGAAATATTAACTTTGCAATTGTCATGGAGCAGGATAACCTCTACCTTATATACTTCTCCTGTAATTATGGAGGCTTTTTTCATGTATTCAATTTACAATATTCCTTCTGTACCCCAAAACACCGTTGCTATCAGTTTTCCAGATGAATTCTGTGTTCTTGCTTTTTTTGGTGGTGAAGATTCATTGTCAACCCATTGCATGGATTATTGTTTTGCCGTGATACCGTGTGATACACCCACGTTTCATCACTTTTTTCACAGTTTTCTTTCTTACACAAGATGATAATAATTACGTCTAGTAGAAATTATACACCACATCGATCTCTTGACGAAGAAGACATAGGTCATCTTAGGCTGGGTACTTGGAGAAACAAGATCAGACAAATTTTGCTGTCTATAGCAACAGTAGGAAGTAATAACCCTCCAAGATATGCAAGAGAAAGAAAAGATCGAAGGTGTCAGCATTTTGTCACTGAAGGTGCTGCCCCATGTTAGGAGAAAAGATTTTTTGACTGTATTAATATGCAAGTGAAATATACTTACATTATTAAACTTATCGTTATTAAGATAAAATAAAACAAATTTTGTGAATTTCACTTTTTAATTATCACTGTAGCGAGTCGTTTCGCACCAACCTGGGCTTCGTCAGACATATAACTAACTTATTTAAAAATTTTTTTTATATTAAACACAAGTAACCGGTAACAAGCAAAAACACATGTTTTATTTTAAAAATAGTCAGAGGGATGGATAAACTTATCGTTTATAATTCTATTTCTATCCTCTAAATTACGTATAAACGCATCAACTTCCTTACACCACTTAATATTAGGTATGTACACATCATTCGATCCTGTTCCTAATTTCATTGAATCTCATATTTATTGTTTTTCTTGTGAATACGTTGACCATAACCCCCGTATTTTGTTGTTTATATTATCCACTCCAAATTCTTCTAATCCCATGTTGTGCTCAATTTCTCTTCGGGCTTATTCATTTCTATCAATAAGCTACTTGCTGAAGCAAATAGAAATTGTTTCTATTTACTAACTCAAGTCGTCTACTAAATACATTACTTGCTTACGTAGTAAATCAAGTTATTTACACGATACAAGTACCTTAATTTAGCAACTTTAATATGTGTAAATTCGCCTTGAAGGCGGATTTACACGTATCAAGCAGCTAGAGCAAGTAACTTGAGTTACTAAAAAAAACTATGTTTAGCGTTTTAGTGCAGTCTACACATTTGTAAAGTATTTTTATTTAGTTATTATTTGTGCGTGTATCATTGGAGAAATATATTATGAAATATAATTAGTTAAAAAGCTGTTGATAAAATTATTAAGACGTGTTGCGTACGTAACAAGTGGATGATAATTACGTCTAGTATAAATTATACACCACGTGGATCTCTTAATAAAGAAGACATAGATTGCGGCCATCTTAGGCTGGGCACTTGGAAAAAGGAGATCAGAGTAGTTTTGCCGTCTATAGCAACAATAGGAAGTAATCACTCTCCAATACATGCAAAAGAAAGAAGGGATTGAATGTGTCAGTATTTTGTCACTGGAGGTGCTGTCCAACGGCAGGAGAGAATGATTTTTTGATTGTATAGAATTGTAAAGAACATATAACATGTTAATAATATAAAAATATGTCAAGTACATAAACAAATGTAAAATAGTGTTAAACAAATATACAAGGTGTGTATAAATTGGCGGACCCACTACACGCGGCGATGTTCTTCGTTAAATTCGGAGTCCAAAATCCTAATACGAAAATGTTGTACCATGCTCCATATCTTTGCACGAGGTTCCTAAAGTTCGGACTTTCAGTCTTGAAATAAGCATTATTACTCGATATTTGTTGACAGAAAGAGCTACAATTTAGAAGAAAGAAGAATTGTTGTTATTATCCTTTCGTTAAAGTTTTCTTTTTGATTTTAAAGTTTGTTTTTAATATTTGTTTATTAACTTATTTTGACGAAAAACACATCTGACAACGTTGTAAAACAATAAGTAGGCAGCCTAATGTTGTTCTAGTCAAATACATTACTACTGTCAAATTTTGACACTTATTTAATCTACCTATTTCATTCGACTTGCTTATTTTTCGTGTTTATTTGTATAATTTTGTTTAGTTTTCGTATTTATTTGTATAGTTTTAATCAGTTGTCGGGTTTTCGTGTTTACTAGTTGTTCTGTTTGTTTATTATGAATTTTACGTTCAACGAATATGCCGATATGTACATGATATACGGTTTCTGTCGTGGAAATGCTAGCATGGCAGGGCAGGAATATCGAGTGCGTTTTCCAAATCGGAGGCATCCAAGTAAAAATGTATTTCGAAGGCTGGACCAACGACTTCGTGAAACAGGTTCGTTTATTCCAAGAAATGCGAACGCAGGTCGACCAAGGCAAAGGCGTACCGTGCAACTAGAAGAGCAAGTTCTAGCCACAATACAGGAAGATCCCTCTGCGAGTACCCGTCAATTAGCTTCTACACTAAATATTCCCAGTAATAAGACTGTTCATTTGGCTCTACGAGAAAACTTGGTTCATCCATACCATGTTTCTAAAGTTCAGCCTCTCTACGGAAATGATAACTTATTTCGAATCAATTATTGCAATACAATCTTAAATAGAATTCAGGAAGAAGGTGACTTTTGAAGACGTATTCTTTGGAGTGATGAGTGCATGTTTACCAGAGATGGTGTGTTTAATACTCATAATTTTCATCATTGGGCAGATGAAAATCCACATGAATTTCGCGAATACGGTCACCAAAGAAGGTTTTCTGTTAACGTTTGGCTGGGTATAACAAACCAGAGGGTAGTTGGACCAATTTACTTGCCAAATTCGCCTAGATGCCGGTGAATATTTAAATGTTTTAGAACAAGTTATTGATGAGATCCCGCTGAACGTACGCCGTAATATGATTTACATGCATGATGGAGCTCCTGCGCACTTTGCTCGTAATATAAGAGACTGGTTGACTGAACACTTCCCAGACAGATGGATTGGTCGTGGCGATCCCCTTTTGTGGCCTGCGAGATCCCCCGATCTCAATCCATTAGATTTTTTTGTTTGAGGTTTCATTAAAGGTAAAGTTTATGCTACAGCTCCTCAAGACGCTGACGAAGTTAGAACCCGAATTGACGCCGCAGTATTAGAAATCACACCAGAAAGACTTGAGCGAATAGTACAAACGATACCACAAAGATTGCAGCTATGTCTACAAACTGATGGATTTCAATTCGAACAATTATGTAGGTAATAATTACATTGATTTCTATCAAGAAGATGTACAAAAATTAGTCAATATTATCAAAAATTTTTAAAACTTTGTAATATTTTCGTATTAAATATGTAATCTAAGAAACCAATTTTATTTCGTTTGTTTCTTTTTTAAATTTAAAATGTAAGGTTCACATGACGACGTGTAAAAATGTTCCGAAGATTATAACTAGCACATGCGTGTTCAATGTTGCCAAATGTATGTTTCTTTCAAATTCATTCTGAAGGCAAAGGAAGCCTGATACATCGTTTTAGGATTAGGACTTTTAACTCAAAATTTGACCAAGAATGTCGCCACGTGTAGTGGGTCCGCCAATTTATACACACCTTGTATAACTGAAATTTAAATTATTCTTATAACTTCCTGAAAGAAATCGTCCACTGAATAGTGCTTTCTCGAGCAAGCTTGTCTTCAGTAGCTGTTTAAATGTTGAATGAGGTATTTTATGTTGTTGGGAATGGGATTGTAGGTTTTTACACACTGAAAGGCCACACTTTTTTCCACTTTTGTCAGTTTTGTTTGTATTGGAATTAAATACATGCGCGAGTTACCTCTGGTATTATGACAGTGGTCAACTTGAAATTACTGAAAACATTAATTATAAATTCTTCTTACAAACAACGCGCACTCTAACACATAAATTGATGGTGATGTGAGTATTTTCTTATATATAAATATTGGTTTGCAAGAATCTCGGTAGATTAATTTAAAAATAGTTGATTGAAGATTTTTGTAGAAAATGCGTTTTACATCCGCCACACTACCCCAGAAGGTAACACTATATTGTAGTCGCGAATGCACGTATGCATTATAAGCATTAATAGCACACCCAACGCACACTGTGTACCTTCTACTAATGTACTTTACTAAACAGACATGTGTACACCTGTCAAGCAAATAGGAATTGTTTCTATTTATTGACTCAAGTCGTTTACTAAATGCGTTAGTTGCTTAAGTACTAAATCAAGTTATTTACACGATACAAGTATCTTAATTTAGTAATTTCATTGCGTTACTTCCTTTAGCTACTTGATACGTGTAAATTGGCCTTTAAAATGTCACTTAATTACTGTTGAGGATGCATTTAATATCCTGTAATATTTTAATTTAAAACATTTTTTATTTTTAAATAAGTAAATCTGGGATATAGATTTCAAACGTAACATTTCCAATTTTATAAATATTTAACGTTCCGAATTTAAACCGCTGTATAAATTAACTTTATTATCCTATTTAAATTAGGAAACTTACTTTAAATTCTAAGAAGCACGGCATCTTTTACATTTGCAAATTTATTGCTTTATACATTAGACCGCTGTTTTATTACCTTTGGATATAGTGAACAAAGGGTTTAATCTGTATATTCATTCTTAAAATCACGTTCCCTAAATTGTATAATAAATTTTATTACTTTAACAAGGGACTATCCGGAACTATATAGTTAGATTTACAATGCCAACTAATACTTAATTAGTAATGATATTTTATTGTATATTTATTAGTTAAGATTAGATTTTTAAGACCCTATCGTAAACTTTGGTATTGTTGCTTGTAGGTACCGTTTTATCTTATCGGCGTCAACCAATACACTCAATCAATTACAATCAATACTTGTAACAGGATCTTTACACAACAGTCTCATTCATAACATCATAACAAGCAATACCACAACAAAAACATTATCAACTCAACAACAGAATAGTCGTATATCAAGACACACAGTCAATATTTCATCCACCTGATGAAGCCATTGTATGGCGAAACAATATTGTAGTGGTATTTGCAATAAAAGAATTTTTGAAACTAGAAGTTTAATTACTTATTTCTTAGCGTTATAATGAAGTTTCAACAAGTATCTCCTTCGTCAATTAACACACAGTCTTACTTTAAACATCGACATAACAATCATATTTTAACAAATGACACCAGTCTCAACATCAGTTCATGTTAGTATAAGTCGTTGTAGATCCAAAAATAAATGTATATAGTGTAAATAAATATATTTAGATGAAAGTACATTTATTTATTTAACAAACAGTCTTGGAATCGCCACAATTACTCGTCCAGTGTAGGTGCAGTTTTAAGAATACTTTTATCGCTATTTTTCATGAAATTATATTGAAAACGTATCAGACTATATGTTCACAAGATTCGCACGAAATGAAAACAATTCAATAACATTTATTATTTGAAAAGTATTAGTTAAAGTATAGCTCTTTATTGACAAAGGTATTGTTTTATTAAGTAGTGGAATAATATAAAACAAAACTAGATACTCTATGAATTACTAATCACAATTCCATAACAAGAATGTTCTTTTCTCTTCCGAAAATTAAACTTGTAAGTAAGAAACTTCTCTTTTAATTACACAATCGCTAACTGTTCACTTAAATAAAATATAGAGCTCTTAAATTTTACAGAGCCTTGAAAGGAACTCCTTAAGGATCCCTCCTCCGTTTACTCAGTTAGTTTATTTTTCGAGCACCAGCTCCAGGGCTCTTTTTTATTATAAACGCTTCTCTGAACACTTTAAGTGTACTGAAATTCTACTACGTACATGTGTTGTATTCATACAAAACATTTCGAATTTATTATTGCCGCTTATCGTAGACAAAGACATTAAAAGGGTTTTGTAATTATATTCATGGAGCGAGTCGAACACTTGTAACAGAACGGCATCATTAAGATACTCCTGTCGATCTAAAGGGACACAGTGAACATTTTATGTAATTACCGAGAGATAAATTCTGGCGAATGGAGTTAAAAAAATCGTCTTTCATCTAGGCTGAAGTTCGGGGAACTGTATTTTACAAGTTACACTGATTACAGGCATCCTTTGGAAGTTATTTTCGACTAAGACTTTGTAATATTTTCCCTAAAATATAACGTTCAGTTAAGTCAATATGTGCATAGATTATATTGTCGAAAAGCAAAATATTTCTCTTTGAAATAGAGAATTTGTATAAAAAATAGTAGTATTTAGATACAAATATACAACAAACAGAAACACATTTCTTATGTATACGCATAAAACAAAACTGGTATACACTTCTCAAGTATTCCATGACTGGCAAATGAACAAGGAGAATTTAACGGTAGGCGAGACTTAAAATGGAACGTTCGAATTCATCAGTACCATGTCGCCAAAATACTGCTTTACTTTTGCAACAACTTCTTCATCTGTCTTAAATTTCCTTCCGGCGAGAAACAGCTTGTGTTTTTGGTATAGGTGGAAATCCAAATCTGGAATCGTAATTCATCCAATTTTCCCCAGCAAACCGACTGGTGTTTGACGGTGCATTGTTATTATGGAATAGTACATTCTTTCGAGCCAGTTCAGGTCTTTTTTGGTAATAGAAACTTTCACTTTGTTCAGAAGAGCAGTATAATATGACCTGCTGCTAGGTCAACCCTTTGCGCGACAGTTGATAAAAGGTATTCTCTTAGATCCTCAAAATATCGCGATACGAATCCCAAAATATCATAACCAATACTTTCCAGCCGAAGGAAACGTCTTGGCCTTGTTTGGCGGAAGACTGGCATGATACTTGCATTGATAAGATTACGGTTTCGATTCTAGGACATGGCAATCGAGCCTAGTTTCCAACAAAGCGACGCCAAAATTACCTGGGTTAAAGAGCTTCAAATTGTCATTGAAAATTCGCGATCTTTCACGTTTTTGATCTACATTCAATAAAGACGAGACCCAGACCAGCAGAGCTTAGACATGCTAAGTTCGACATCAAAATGTGGTGTACACGTTCAGTAGACACTCACAGTCCTGGCAATCTGCTCCATTTTGACACTTCGTTAACTTAACACGACATCATGCACTTTTTCAATGATTTGCAATATGGTAGCACATTTTCGTGGTCCAAGATGTGCTTTGCCTTCGAGGCTCATGCCGCCATGTTTCAAGCGAGCAACGCAGCGACAAAACGTGGCTTACGAAGGACCATTGTTGCCCAATGTTTGCTGCATATCAAAACAAATACAGACGATAGTGAAAATTTAAATAGTCTCCTGTAAAAGTATGGCCTACTCGAAAATAATAACATTTTTTCACAATCAAAGACTGGTAGGCAAATCTCAACTTCTGTCAAATCATTCTCGTATTTACTATATAAATAGCGATAATATGTCTTTATTGTACAACACGTATTCTATCCATAAATAGAGCAATAATAAAAAAAATTGATGAAAATTGTACAGCTGAAACGTCGGCCTAGAAGGTAGAAATACCAAAGAAACAGGTACAGCCCAAAATCAGAGAAGCAATTGTAGAAATTTATTCTTGAAAGTAAAAATTTGCTTTCAATTTTGTAGTGCATAAAGTTTCACAGAAATTTGGCACAGTGTACATTTCTCCTTTATAAAGCTGATGTATTGTGATGATTGTACCGCAAAAGTAGTTTAGCCTGACTAGTTCCAATAAGTTGAAAAATTCCATCTATTTTAGATAGATAGATATCCGTATATCCCACCAAGATACAGTGGCAGTATAGTATCATACAATATCAGAAATAAATACTAGCTCAATATATGCTCTAAGCGTGAGTTGTGAATCAACAGTAACTGCAAAATTCTTCATAATTGGGTGGCTAGACAAAGTTTTGTAACAAATTCCATAATGTAATAAAAACGGGGGATTCTTCCATATATATATACGAGATAGATAATTATTTCGTGACCTTTGTATGTTATGGTAAATCAATTTGTTGTCAACAAATTGAGTTTACCATATATATATATATATATATATATATATTGAATTTAATTGGAGTGAGAAATAGCAATTATTCAAATCTCCTCTCACATGCAATTGTCGCTAAATGCATGTGAGAGGAGATTTGAATAATTGCTATTTCTCACTCCAATTAAATTCAATATAATTCGTATATATACACGAAAGTATACAAATAAAATCATGTCTATGTCCGAATATCGTGTACTGATGATCTGTAACGACAGTGAAATATCGATATCTGCACGTTTCTGGACGGATGTGGTTTTTTTCATATATATATATATATATATATATATATATATATATATATATATATATATATATATATATATATTGATATATAAACCACCCAACCACTTCAGTTTGTAGATGAAAATGTACTAGCTCAGGATAGTTATATAAATGATTGGTGTCGGTTCTGTACAAATACTGGATAACTAAATAAATAGACAACGAGTTTTTTTCAATGGAACACATAAATTTAATCGCAAAAACAGTAGCTAAACAGTATGATAATACTAACAAGTTTGATATGTGGACAAATAATTAACAAATTGGTGATACAAAAGAAGGTAAATATAGATTTGTCACTATGAAGTTTCAACTGACGTTATTAATTATTATAACTAAATCTAAATCATTTCTCGCTATAACAACTTATTTTACTTGACTTCGTTAAGGAACACTCTGTGATTTTCCAGTGTTGTACTAATACCTCTTGTTCTACAAGTATCCGTAGCTTGAGTATACAGGACTCAACAACTGGATTATTGGAATTACAGGTAAACTATTTATTGGAAAAAGACAGGTGGCACTATCCGGACACTCAAACCAAAAACACCACCTCAGCAATGGTCTTTTCTTCCAAGATTACTCCAAGTTGGCATTTAAACCAACTTCTATTGATGTTATTTCTAATTTTTTATAATTATCAACAATTTTTTATAATGACTTTTTTCCAAAACTGTTTATATCTCCCGTCTCCATGTCAATTGTTAAAATTCATATTTCATAGCCACACTGTTGTACTCACACATTAATTTATACCAATTTTATCATAATACACTCTTTCAAAACATTTAAAACATATTTAAAATTAAATTACAATATATATATATATATATATATATATATATATATATATATATATATATAATATATATATGGTAAACTTAATAA
This sequence comes from Melolontha melolontha, assembly GCA_935421215.2. NCBI lineage: Eukaryota > Metazoa > Arthropoda > Insecta > Coleoptera > Scarabaeidae > Melolontha > Melolontha melolontha. Next base: position 73,569,324 of record OW285243.1, on the reverse strand, counting down.
GTCGGCGATTGACGGTCTGGTTTATTACTTCAAAGTATATATATTTAAAACAACCCTACATGTTTCGGCAATGATGCCTTTGTCAAGGATATAAAAAATATAAATGACAGAATATAAATGTCAAATAATTGAGTTGCTATGGTTTAAATTATTCAAAGATACATTCCAATAATAATAATAAATCATGCCTTAGTATTCCAAAAAATAGATAGCGAGATGTGAACATATGTGTTGTTCGCTGCTAGCAGCTTGTGTCTCTTTCTGGGTATGAACTTGCTATATATATATATATATATATATATATATATATATATATATATACACGGTGAATTTCATCATGCGTACCAGAAACTACGTAAATATCCAGAAAAGCTTCACATGAAAATTACAACTTTTGATTATATTTTGGAGCAGATTCAACCGAGGCTGATAAAACATTGGGAAAACTTCAATCGCAAACCTATCAATCCACCGGAACGTCTTGCAGTGACTTTAAGTTAAGTAAAACGTGTTTTTGGATTTTTATAATTTGTTAGAACTAATTAAGTGATATAAGAACTAAATACACTTAAACGAATGCTAAAAACTGTCTTCGGAATAATTGGTCAAATATGATGCCACGGATGTGGGATTAGAAAATTTTTTTTGCATTCTGCAATTCTGTTATTACTTGCTGAGGATTTATTTAATAACCTTGAGGAGTTCTAAACGTTCCCACATGTTAGCTATCCTGGTACCGAAAACAAAGTTGTAAACCATGTCTTTTAATTTCATTCTGAACAACATTTTGCGTTTTGGTGCGAGAGTGTGAAGATGCGGTAGAAGACTTGTTAAAGAACTTTCTTCTTCATCTTTTATATTTTGTTCTGTATTGTGTTATTTTGTTCAAGTCTAATAAGGACGGCACCAACATCTCATCTTCATTCTGTTTCTTTCTTTTAATTCCTTTATCAAGTGGTGTGGACACAGTGGGTTCTGTTTCTTCTTGATTGCTTACCGGTGGTGATTGAACAACCTCAATAGCATTTTCAAATTGTTGAGTGTTTGATGTCTTCATCAAACACTATAACTGAGAATGTGTATCCTCATCCACAATATAATCCTGTTCAATATCTGCTAACTTTCCTGTAACTATTTACTTTAAATATAAAACCTTTTTTTCAATAGTACTTCAAGCTATTGCAGACGCAAATTATAAATTCATCACAATTGATGTTGGTGGATATGTATCGTATTCTTTAAAAACCAATTGAAACATCTCCAGAATTAGCAGATAAGATTATTTAATGCATATGCATTTTGCATAATGTAATACTCGATGTGAAAAAAATTAACATCATGATTCCCAACTAGCACACCACTGGGAAAATGTTCAAAATGTTAACGTAGCAAGAGAAAATAATAGACCAGCTAATACTGCTAATCTTATCAGAGAAACATTCAAAATGTTTTTATATCAGAATACAATATAAATTGTATATTTTTTTCCTAAAAATGAAAAGGAACACAATATTATGCGTACTTGTTGATTTCATTTCTGCAGCTACGGTATCCCATAGTTTATTTAAAGTAAACTATTGTGATGCTGCGCATATTTTTAGTCCTACAGCGGTTTTTTTTTTTCGAAAAATACTGCTAATTAATTCTTCAACATTAATTGTTTATGGGAAAAGTACGACAGCCGATGAGCGATGAGAGCGATGAAACCAAACTTCTCAAACGCTTTGCTTTGCTCGCTTATAACAGCGCTATTGCATCCATCCTTTGCTCTTCACTATGCAAGTTGTGAGAGGAATTAACGGTTTTGCTTTCGCTACTTTGCTCGCCGCTTTCATCGCTGCTTTGCTCTCTGCTTCACTATGTGTTTAGCCTTATATATGTGGTTTTAAAAAGTACATTGAAAAATAATAGTATATTAAAGTACAAGTTGCATAAGACATGATTTTAGTGCACGCGTTCAAGTTTAGAAAACGAGCCGCAAGGCGAGTTTTCTAAAGAACAAGTGCACTAAAATGTCTTATAAAGCGTGTATTTTATACTATTTTTTCTATTTCGGACATTAAAAGTTCAAAAAGACTTAAAATAAGAGGCATGTTTTGTACGAAAATTGTAGAAATTTTCTTTTTTTGAAGTTTGTATCATTGATGTTTAACTAGAGCATTTTAAATATTTGATAATCGGCGGTGTTATATGTTATTTTAAGTTTAAAATTTTGATTATTTATGCAATAAATTATTAACAAAATGGACGAAGCAAATAATTGCACGCCCCCAGAGATTCGCAAAATAGCAGAAGATAGTTTACAAAATCTTTTGCCAACAAAGTCTCGACATATTTATCAAAAGCAATACGAGCACTTTTTAACTTGGTGTAAAGAAAATAATATCGCGAATATTACTGAAAATGTAATTATTGCTTATTTTGATAAGGAAAGCAAGATAAAAAAAGGCATCGACCTTGTGGTCCACATATTCGATGTTACGATGTTGTTTAAATATTTATGAAAATATAGATATCTCAAAATTTTATAGGCTTCTTGCATATTTAAAAAGATTATCTGAAGGCTACGAGCCTAAGAAATCCAAGATTTTAGAAATAGATCATATTAACTGTTTTATAATAGAAGTCGATGATAAAACATATTTAGCAATGAAAGTAAGTAATACAAACATCCTTGTAATAGTATTTTATTAATGTTCTACATTATTTTGTTATAATAGTCATATTAATATTGATAAGTTATCCTTATAATGGGTTATAATGGAGCTTGTCGTCGTGAAGAAATCATGAACATTATTTTAGATGATATACAGTTTAAAAATGATGTCATAATGGTTAGAGTGCCAAAAACTAAAACTTATATTCCAAGACAATTTATTATAACAGAAAAATTATGGATTGATTTGGTTAAAAATATTATTCACTTCGTCCCACTCATGTTACACATAAACGCTTCTTCCTGCAATATAGAAATGGTTCTTGCGTGAATAATCCAATTGGCATTAATACTATAGGAAAAGTACCAAAAGTTATTGCTACTTACTTAAATTTGCCTAATCCTGAGCTCTTCACTGGACATTGCTTTAGGCGTTCAAGTGTGACACACTTGGCTAATAGTGGAGGTGACTTAATAACAATTAAGCGCCATGGAGGATGGAAATCTTCAGCAGTGGCTGAAGGTTACATTGATAATTCCACCATGAAAAAGTTGATGTTGCTCGAATACTGTCTAGTGCACCTAATACATCCACTAAAATTATTCAGAATCCATCGACTTCTGATGCAATAGGCAGTGATGTGTCAATCAATGTGAATCAACAGGAATTCAAACAAAACATAGTGTGTTCCCAGAATCTGCCTGGAATCTCCATTAATGCACATGAATCTTCTAGTGTTACAGTAAACGTTTATAACAGTTGCACTATTCAAAATGGGAAATAAATGTCAATAGTAGCATTAGATCTTCCAACTCTGTTTAACAATTTATATTTTTAATTAGTATAAATAAAATGTTAGCAAGTGTTTTTTATTCTTTGTACCTATACAACTTTTACTACACATGCTTGTTATACACATTTATATTTGACATTTACATATGATTTAGTTCCATTTCTTTTTTTGTGACCAACCTCTAAAAACAAAATTTTGCGTGCGAAATAGTAATACTTTATGCAACCCAAACGGGTGTCGAAAAGTGCACTTTATAGCACCGAAATAGAAAAAATATTTTTCAAAAATCAAAATAATTGAAAAACCGTTAGTTTTTTACAAAAAAATACTGAATATAAAGTATTATAGCACTTTACAAGAAATCTAAAAAAGCAATGAAAAATAGTACATTCCATTTAAAATATCAAAGTCGGCTATGACTTCCGGTCTAACCGAAAGCGGTATGTGAGTGTAGCTATTTTATTTTAACACACCAAGTGTGAAGATTGCGTGCCAAAAATTTTCAAAAGTGTCCTAAGGCGTTATCATAGAAATCTACCAACGAATGTGGTACGTGAAAAAGCCTGTATAACAGATCAACTTGCCCGTGTTTATCCAAAGTCTCACTATACAAAAATAACCAAACTTCCAAATATATAGACAAACACAAAAATCTGGAGTATATGCCATAAATGTAAAGACTGTAAAGCTATACGGTAATCGACAAATTTTAATTTCTGGTACGAAAGTAGTAGAGGAAAAGAGCGCAACGAAGAAAAGTAAAGAATGACATATAGCTAAGTTGCCAATGAATGTATGCAAGTAGATGAAGTGGGGTACGATAAGATTCAGTCAGATTATACCTAGTCAGTAAGCTTATTGCTTTAGAGGGATGTAGAACACATCATAGAAATACGTATAAAATTCGCAACGAATATTTACAGAAAAATATTTATTTCATGGTGTATTAATTTTATAAGGATATAAAACAAAACTTATATTTTCCGCATATAAATAAAATAAAGTGAAATATTAATTCTAAATTATTTTAAAAAAAATGTAACTCGTATAAAACGAAAATAAATTAACTCTTGTCCAATAATAATAAAAATAAATATCCTAAAAAATGCTCAAATAATCCACCATGTTGATCATGGCAATATGCCAAACTAAAATAAAATCCTTGGCGGACATTACTGGGCATGTCAGGTATTAATGTTAAGAATCCTCTCAATATTTTTCCCGTAATTCATTTATATTTTGCATTCTTTCGTGGCGATTACTGTAAACTTTTTGTTTGCTTTGTCTCCATAGAAAGAAATCATTGGGCGATAAGTCTGGCGATCTTGTCGGCCAATCGATTGTGCAATCCTTGCTTATAATATGACCATTGAAGGTGTTTCTCAAAAACTCCTTCACATTTCTCACACTATGAGCAGGGTCACCATCTTGCTGAAACCAGAATTCCTCCTAATTAACGTCGTACGAGCGAACAGTGAGAATAATGCTGTTATTTAACAAGTATAAATATTTATCGACATTAAGTGTGCCAATGATAAAAAAATACCAGCCCATACATTTAATTTTTATGGATATTGGGTATGTGTAAGTACATTGAAGTGTCTACCGACGAATACCATTGTATGATTTGTGTCTTTTCTTGAGTTGTAGAAACATACATGTCGAAATCGACTATAAATATACGCACGTAGAGAAATAAGTGTTTGCTAGGGAATAAGACATGTTAAATGTGTATGTGTGTCCACCACTCTGCTTTTCCTCCCACTGTTTGAAAGCAGGCATCGTTGGATATAACAAGGTCATCTTTTGCATACGCTATATACGCAAACAGAAATTAACATTTGTCGACTACTGGATATATAGGTCAAAGTGGAAGATCCATTAAAAATATATCAGAAAATGTAAGAGACGTGAAATATAACATTAAAAATACAGGTTTCTCGGAACACTGTATTGAGGAAAACCATTTGCCTGATATAAAGAGCTGCAACTTAGTACATAATGCAATAAAATGTAAAAGATTAGATTTATTAGTAATTCTATAAAATAAAAAATCACAAAAACAAAATGTAATAGTCACTAATACATAGCTAGAATTTATAAACACCCCCATCATAGACACCATTATAAACATCATCTAACCACCTCATCACAAAACTAGGTATATAAGCTACACTGTTACGTAGATTAAGTTAGTTGTAAGAAACTCTTTGAGAATGACAAAACAGCCGAAAAATATATGTTAGAGAAATATAATAAAATTTGTGAAATATAGCCAAGTGTGTTATTTCTACCAAGTACATCAATCCCAAAAATTTAAGTGAAAATTGTACTAAACAAGAAAAAATAACAAATTTTGAACACTAATGATTATAATTACCTTCATCAGGTGGTTGGCTAATTAGTCAGCTACCTGATGAAACCAATTAAACAATTATTGTAATGTAACCAAAAAAAAAATTATAAACTTTAAAATTAATATTTTTTTTAATTCACATTTAAATGGAGTTTTAAGACATATCGTCTTTGTCAATCAATTACTCTATATATCTCTCTACTTTTATTAGAAATTCAGGAAAGAATCTATTCATGTACTTAAAATACTTTGATACAAATTATCATTATCTTATTACTAATTTCATAAATTTAAAAAACAAGTTTATATACATATATTAAGCACTATTATATTAATTTTAACGGCAGAATCAAAATTCACGCTCCAGATGATATAACCTTGCTTAATTTATTTTAACATGAATAAAGCGGAGGACAGTTATTAATGGTCATTTATAATTGGAGACATTCTTTTTAGAACCCTTATCTGGTTAGGTGGCATTTTCTCCATGTAATCGTTTAATTTTAAGTCAATTTATCCAATAACCGGAATTAAATTGACATATTTACACTTGAAGAAATGAATAATGATTAACTATAACACTAAATACATATTTACAGTTTATTTTAAGCATATTACCATGGAAACAAATTGAAATGCAAACTACGCTAAGAGTGACAGCTACCAAAGGTAAATACATAGCCGCATGATCGTTGTAATAATCAACGTTTCGCTATTCATACTGCTATCTTCAGGATTTGCTTTGAGACGAAATTTTATAACATAGTTTATAGTTTTAGTTGTCGTGAAATCCCTATAATGAAACCGCATCAATGTGATTTTTATATTTTTGTTAAGAAGCTTGTTACTGAAGTAAAACTTTAGAAATACTATAAAATGCTGGAAAATTTTCTGAAATTTATAGTTAAATGGTGCATCATATTAGTAGGTATGTATAATCAAATTTCTATTATCCCTATAATTAGATGTAGGGCCTTCAAATCTTTCTTAACCTTTTATGAATATTTTCCAGTGCTCTGTGCTTTGTGATAGCTTTTTCGATTCCCTGCAGGTGTTTCCTTTCAATATATTCCGTAATATATTATCCAGGCCTTCCCCTCTTTCGTTTCCCTTGTGTTCCTGCTTCCCATAATTCTCGTGTTGAACTAAACTACGCATTCGTTTAAATGTCCCCAACAAGCTAATTGTCTTCCCTCAACAAAGTTTGCTATCAATTCTATTTCTAGTTCTTGCCTTATCTGATCATTCCCTACTCTGTCTCTTCTTGTAACATCTTCCACCCTTTGCGGATATTTCATTTCCATCGCATGTATCATACTCTTCTCTTCTTTTGACAGTACCCAAGATTCGCATTCAAAAGTTAGTACAGCCCTATATATAGTATAGTTTTGAATACAGTTATCTTTGTTTGTTTGGACACTTGCTTTTTATTAACATAAAAAAAACAACAAAATTTTTAAGTGGTGTGCAAGCGAGCAGACTGTATATGGAAATTCAGTTATTATTTTCAACAGTAAAATTTTCGAAATATAAATAATAGATTAGGTTGCTGATTTCTCGAAGGCAATTTCTTTTAGAAGCGACACTGTTTTTTCGTATCACGTACTATCGTGAGCAAAAAAAAAGTGGTACAGTAATGAAGTTTGTAAAGTCAATTTTTAAACATTTTAGTATTGTGACGTTGCTAAGGTACTTAAAATCGTAGTAACGTGCAAAAGTCATTTTTGGCACTTACACCTATCTGTATATCAACGTGACGGGTGTTCAGAAACATTCTAAGTCAAAGTAGTCCTTGAAAATATGAAGTCATGTCTGATATAGATTGATGGTACATTTACTTAATACAATTTTATAGGTTATCATACTTATCATACACACAAATGTCAGTTTATGTCGAAATATATTACTTTAATATGCCATATTAATGAATATAAACTAGTCAAATAATGATTTCAGAAGGTAACAGTAATTAATTTGCAAATTTCAAATTAAGTATTTTGATATTTTAGAGAATTCTTGCTGAACAATAGCACCTCTTCGTGCGATAACTGGAAAAAGTTACATAATCCAATTAATATGCCATTCATTCTTGTGTAATAAAGCTCATCTAATCTGTAGTAACATGTAAAAAGACAATGCAGAATTAAGAGTAAATAACTTTACAAGTAAAGGTTTTATTCATCTTATAGTGACAATAGTATCTAGTTATCGTACTAGTTTAATATATTAACATTCAATAAATTATTGTAAGAAATGGCTTAAAATAAATTTGAAACAAATAAATTGTTTGTAGAGTCCTTAGATTACAACCTTATAATAAATATCATAAATTGTAGTTGTATAAATTACCAACAATAATGACAATAATTATAAAAGATGTTGAAAATGTCCACCACCTTCTTCCAAGCATTTTACGCACCTCCTCCGAATGCTACTAAATACATTTTGCAGGATGGGGCTATTTCTAATTTCACTAATTTTATTTATAATTCTGTCTTGGAGATCTATATAATCTTGCACTGGTACTTGATAAATTAAATTTTTTTAAAAAGGCCATAAATAGTAATCACACGTTGTAAGATCACAAGATCATGGAGGGAATTCATGATCGCTGTTCAAACTAATTAAACGATTTCCAAACACTTCTTGAAACATATTCATTGTTTCCCCCGTAGTGTGAGCTCTAGCACCATATTGTTGAAAGTATGCCAAAACTAGTTCATCATCGCGAAGTTGATTAAAGAAAGGCAATAGTATTTCCTGTCGATATCTTTCTGCAGTCAAGGTACCATTAAAAAAAATTGGACCAATAATCCTTCTTCTACTTATAGCGCACCGAACACCAACTTTCTGAGGATGTAAAGGAGCTTCAACATAAAAATTATTGGGCTTTGTATCACTCCACATTCTCATGTTTTGCGAGTTAACATATCCACTAACATGAAACCATGCTTCGTCTGAAAAGAAAGTTTTGTCTAGGACATCATCATTAAAATTATTTGTAAACCATTCGCAAAATACTACTCGTCGCGGATAATCAATATCGAGGATTTCTTGCAAACAAGTTATACGATATGGGAATAACTGTAAATCTTCTTTTAAAACTTTATGGCAAGAACCAACTGGCAACCCGGTTTGTTGTTGAGCAAGAGTTCTTACTGAAGTTTTAGGGGCATCAGTCATTATTTCTCTAACATTTCCAATCACTTTTTCTGTCCGGACTTTTGGTCGCCCACCACCCTCTTGATGTCCCACACTACCAGTTTCTCGAAAAACTAGAACAATTCTTATTAGTGTACACTGAAAAGTATTATAATCAAAATCAAGGTTGGAAAATTCATCTCGAAATTCTTCCAAATAAGCTTGAATTGAATACTTCCACTGGCCATCGATCTTTTGACCATTTCGAAAATATGCTTCAACCATGAATGCTTTGAGTACGTTAGTAAATACCATTTTCAAAATTAAAAAATATAAATTAGTATCTTCGATATTAGATTCTGACAATTTTTGACAGACAACAGTTGACATTTAATAATTATTACAAATCAGATACTTAAGTAAAGATATACGATTTTTTGATCAGAGCCCACTTGACTTCTAATGTTTCTGAACACCCGTTGTATGTTATTTGATACTTATAGGTTATTTGAATATTTAAATTTGACGCCTACATCTAATATATATGTATCTACATTCACGCAGCCTAATTTAATCCAATTAAAATATGAACTGTACCACTTTTTTTTGCTCACGATAGTACATACAGTAGTTTAAATTTTGTTCATACAAATGAGATAAGATTGCCTCAAAAATGTTAAACTAAAGAATCACTGAATTTTAACAAGTTCGTTTAATGACTTGAAAATATATTAAATAGTAAATTTTATTATAATGTAAAATAAAATAAAGAGTTATCAAATAAGTATTATCTATATTTTTTATAAACGTCACAGTGGCCATTTCTTTTCTTATTCACTTTTCAAAATTGACATTTGTGTTCAGTATTAATTGACAAATCAACGTGGAAAGATACATAGTTGCACAGCGTTTAGAAATTGCTAAAATTTATTACAAAAATAATGAATCTATTCGGGCTAAGTTTCGTGCATTACGTGAAATTTATGGTCAACATAATTATCCTACAGAGCTTACTATTCGTAATGTTATTAAAAAATTGGAGACAAATGATAGCGTTTGTGATATTAAGAATCCAACCCGTCAAAATTGTAAAGGTACTGCTGAAAATATCGATGCCGTGAACCGAAGTGTGAATGCAAATCGAGAACAATCCAATTAGACGCCGTTCTCAAGAACTTAGATTTTCTTGTGGCACCACATGGAATATTCTTCATAAGGATTTGCATTTCAAGGCGTATAAATTTCAGTTGATACAAGAACTTAAACCAAATAACCATGTATTGTGTAGAAATTTCGCAGATTTGGCTTTACAGCAACGCGAAACAGATCCATTATTTTATGGAAAGATCACATTCAGCGATGAAGTTCATTTCTGGTTAAATGACTTCGTGAGTAAGCACAATTGTCGAATTTGAAGTGAAGAAAACCCACATGCTGTTCATGAAACACGTTTACATCCACATAAATTATCAATTTGGTGTGATTTATAGTCTGGAGGTACAATTTCAACCGTATTTTTTTTAATGAAAATGGCATTGCAGTTACTGTCAATGGAGAACGCAACAGACACATGGTTACAGATTTTTTGTTGCATGAATTAGCTGATTTCGACTTAAGCAATATATGGTTCCAATAGAATGGCACAACATGCCATACATCTCATGACACAATCAATTTATTGAGAGAAAAGTTTAATGACCGTGTAATCTCCAGAAATTACGATGTGCCGTGGCCACTAAGATCATGCGATATAACTCAATTGGACTTTTTCTTTGGGGTTATGTTAAATCATTGCTTTACCCCAATAAACCACAAATACTCAATGACCTTCAAACCAAAATTATTCGCTTTATTGCAGAAATAAGTGCAGATATATGCGAAAAAGTGGATAAAAATTGGTGTTCCATAATCGAATATTTAAGAAATTCCAGAAGCGGTCACTTACATCAAATCATTTTTAAATAAAAATGTCAGGAACCAAAGTCTAAAATAAATAAAAAACTATATTGATATCTTATACTGTTTTATCTTTATTAGAAAATAAAAATATATAGCTCCTATTTGATCACGTATCGATAGCATTTATGAAATTATAAATTCGGAATGTATTGATGTTACTGTATTCCACACGATTAAAATTGTACAAAATTCATTAATTTCTCTTACAGATAATCCGCATAAATTTCAATTCGACCTTAATTAAAATGACGTAACGATTATTAAGCATGTGTTAAGTAATTAAGGAAAAAAATCAAAAAAAATACTAAAGTTCATACACAAATTATGTAACTCAAAGCGAAGTTGAACTTACTGCAAATCCAGACCTGATTTTACATGCAATTGTTCCCTAATATGTAGTAATATTAATTACTACAATTGGACAAACTAAGTATGTACCAGTATGCAGAATGCAACACGTTGCTACGTCAACCTTTCTGGTTGATAGAATAAATGAAAAATTCGTGAAAGGCGCATCCATCCCGGAATGTGCTGATGCATTTTGTTCTTATTATTGTGCCCTGACGAGTTCTAATTAGAACGAAATCCATCGGCACGTTCCAGGATGGATGTGACTTTCATGAATTAAAAATTTATGAAAGGCGTATCCATCCCGGAATGTACATGATGCATTTTGTTCTTATTATTGTGTCCTGACGAGTTCTAATTAGAACGAAATGCATCGGCACGTTCCCGGATGGATGTGACTTTCAAGAATTTTTCATTTATTGAAGCGAAGTAGTTGAAATTGATGTACCTCTAATGGACTAGGCCGATGTTAGCTGCGTCTGCCAGGGGCGTAGAGATGACGGTTCGACTTCCAAATCCTCAAACCGTAGTGAAACTAAATTGCAAAATTTAACAACGCCACCTTAAACAGCATTAAAATTTGCTGTGGAGAAGTGTTATTGGTTTTGCTCTAAGTCAAATATTGTCGTCAGGAAAAAATAGTTTGTAAAATCGAAAAATTCTATTTTTTCCAAATTTCCCTAAAACAAAAAAATTTTTCAATAAAATCTAAACGCCAATTTCTTAGACCTTTGATTACGCAACTTTTCTCCCATTTGACCAAATCTGTATCTTTTAAGGTTTCCGAGATCCCCATAGTGGCCCTCTTTATCTCGGACACATCGTATACCTGCAGGCACTCCTCTCCTTAATTAATGTAAACGACACATCGCGTAAGTTGTACGTTCTATAGAATTCTTATAACAAATTATATAGCAAGCATGCGATATTTTCAATGCTTTTACAATGATTGAGTAAAATTATTATTTTGTTGAAAATACTATGTATTAAAACGTAACAATTTTCTAAATATTTTTGACAAAAACGCGGCGTCTCTTATACGCCTTTTAACGCAAAGTAAAGTTAGTATGGTGTACGCGCTTTATTTATTGAAAATATGTAAAAAATAGTGTCACAAATCCAATAAAACCTTCCTTGAATGTTAAGCATCTTATTGTCAGAACTTTTCAGTATGCCGTAGTTTAGAATGACATCACCTTTTTCGCAGGCAACATTTTTAGGAAGGATGCGAAATATGGAACTAGAAATTTTAGACAATACAACCACTAAAATCCATTTTAAAAAATGAACTTTATTTACTTACTATTATTTCTGATTAATAAATCTAAAAATTAGTAATCTACCTTAAATAAATCGTATTGAAATTTCACATGTTACAGAAAAATACACAAACACAGTAGTCGGATAACGCTTCAATTGTTAAGCTGTACATTAGGTAAGTTTCAATGTTTACCAGTTTCTCAAAACATATTCGCAAACAATGATATTCAAATGGAACATGAGAAGCATGTCAAACTTGTAAACATAATGCATTTCACTTTATATGTAAAAGCCATTCGAGCGCATAGAATACGATCGCTGCATATCCAAACGTTTATTTAATGTCATTACTATTGTCTAGATGACCCACTTCTCAATAATATACTGAAGCTTTAGTGAAGATTCCGTATTATGCAGTTCTATCTCAAACGAATTAAAGTTAAGTTTTACGATATCTCTGCGAGAAACTTCTTTTATAGATACGTAAATCAAATCAAAAATATAATTTCATAATTTATTTATTTTACTTAACGTAACTGCGATCTTAATTTGGAAAATCACACATCAGCTTTTCCGACTACATGGAAAATATTTAAAGCAGATATTTTTATAGTTCCTTATTTATCACCAATTCAATTTGGATTCGTTTCAAAAAAATCAACAGTGACAAATCTTTCTACCTTATATTAGAAACTGTGTGAAATGAAGGAGGACAGTTGGATGTTATTTAGAGTGATGTCTCCCTCGCTTTTGATAACACATTGACCATATTATTTTACTCCGAAAATAAGTACATTTGATACAAGTACTTATATGCTTCACCTTATGAATTCGTACCGACAGGACAGAGAAATTTTTTTTTCTAATAATTGAATCAGATGCAGAATCTACAATTCTACGTCAGAGGTACCTCACGGTATTAACTTAGAACCATTTCTTTTTAATATATCGATAAGCAAGATTCTCTGATCACAAAGTTCCTGCAGCACAACTTGGAGACTATTTATAGATGACCCTTGGCCAACAGACTATCATTAAACATTCAAAAGTGCTGCTTAGTCTCACATTCAAGAAGAGTTCTAACGATTATATCGTCTTACTCAATCAATGATGTACCAATCTTTCGTAGACCTGAGGTCAAGGATCAAGGAGTTATGTTCCATGAGAAACTGACTTTTTCTAAACATATTTCTCTTATAACCAGTTTTGGCTCTAGATCCGTAAGGATTGATTATGAGAACGTGTAAAGTTTTTTTTTCAATAGTAAGACCTTCATTAGTATGGAAAAATCTGATGGTTATTCTCATTCTTCTGTACAGACAAGATTTTCAATCCCCGAGTAGTTGCAAGCAAAACATCACCATTACATTTTTAAACAACATTATTAATAGCAAAATCGATACTAAATGGTTGCTTTCCCAAATTGGTTTTCGCGTTCCACGCCTACATACAAGAGCTTCATTTTTTATTTATTTATTGTTACAAAGAGGCTACACAACGGGACATATTAGTCACAATAACAGCGTAACACAATTATATACCGTGATATCATAAAGTTTCTAGGACGAAGATGGCTTTGTAATATAAATTGTATGTCTGAACTTAAGTTAGGAACTATAACCCTGTTTTGTAAATTATTTTGACAGTGACATTATCTGTCATCCATTAGTGTTAGAATTGCTGAAAGCAAGTTTGAACGTCGACTTTGAAACATAGCTCATTCGAGTAAATTCAAATATGGTTTACAATATAGTGCAAAAAGCGTACATGATTGAAGCCTATTTTCGGAGTGGAGTGCGAATTGATGGAATTTGGGTGTACAGTCAACGTGCATGTTTGGATGATTTTAGAGAGCACTTTCCAGAGTTAGCTGTAATTCCCAAAGATTTTTATAATTGCCTTTCCAATTGTGTTGGTGTGTTTCGTGAGACTGGTTCTGTGGGTCATAAATCACGTACTGGTAGACCAACTGTTCGTTCGGAACAAGTTATAAATGATGTTCGTCAACGTATGGTAAATGAACCCACAAAACCTTTGAAACACCTTTCTCAAGAGATTGGACTTTCTTATGGAACATGTCAGAAAATTGTAAAGAAAAACTTACACATGCATCCGTATAAGATGCAATCACATCAGGCTATTTTGCCTGACGTCGTGCGTACTGCCAGTGGTTTGCAAATAACTTAATAGATTTAAATTTGCTGCTAAATTTGTTATTTTTCTCTGATGAAGCATGGTTTCATCTTTCGGGGTATGTCAATTCCCAAAATACTCGAATGTGGAGTAGTGAAAATCCTCATATTTTTATTGAATCGTTTCTCCATAATGCGAAACTTGGTGCTTGGCTAGCAGTTTCTCGCCGCAGAGTTGTTGGCCCTATTTTTTTTAATTTCACAATTAATGCTGAGAGGTATAGAAACATTCTGAATGAATTTATTGAACAGTTGCATGATGATGCAATTCATCATCATGCAACACTATGGATACTTTCAACAAGATGGTGCAACGGCACACACAACACGAGAAAAGATTGCTTTTCTTCGTGAGTTTTTTGACGATCGGATCATAAGTTTACATACGGAAGTTGAGTATCCACCACGATCACCTTGTTTGACAATTATGGACTTTTTCGTGTTTCCTCGCCTAAAGAATAGAATATTTAACACTCCTGTTGCTAATTTGCAAGATATGCAACAAAGAATTATTGACGAATGTGCATTAATAACGCCCGCAATGCTGCAAAATGCCTTTAACAGCGTGAAAAGGCGTGTCACATTGGCAATTGAAAATAACGGACAACAATTTCAACATTTGCTTTAATTTTGCCTTTTTTTATTAATAAAATTTTGAATACAAGCTGAGCTTGTTGTTTTATTGTATCTTTATTAAATCAAATGACATATTTATTGATGTCACGATGACACTACCAAAATAATTTTCAAAAATTAAGGTTAAGTTACCAGTATGATAATATGGATAAAGTTCAGACATATATTTTCTATTTCAATACCATCTTGGACCCAGAAACTTTATGATATCGCGGTAGTTAAGTTAATAAAAAGAAAATATAACAGGAATTTCTCAAATAACGCCAAAAAAAAAATCAATCAAGGAGTTGCTTAGCCGTTCTGTAGCTTAACTTAATCACATCTTAAGGGTGTTCAAAAACTTTCCTCGTTATACTAGGCTGTTTTGAAAGTAATTAAGTAATCAAAGATTGGTGCATGTGCAAAGCTTTACAAAACTTCAAATTCTGACAGATGTCATATGTAAATTAGATCTTAATAAACGCTAAGTTGCCATGACAACCACGCATGAAAACTTTGTCCGCACGATACGTACACAGTGTAGCTAATTAGTAATTAATGATGAAATATGTCGAAAACACCAACATAATAACACTTTGTGTGCCCCTAATTTAAAAAAAATTAATATAATTTCATTGTATAAAATTTTTTTTACGCACAATGGTACTATTTCACTTTTAACGACTGCCCAACACTAACATAAATTGTCAAGTTTAGGAAAATGCCAGAAGTCAAAAAATTAGACTTAGACAACTGTCATAATTACAAGGTAATACAAAATCGTATTATATTTGCGAGCAATACTACTCGATTATCTACACATTTCTAATTAATCGTATTATATTTGCAAGCAAAACTACTCGACTATCTACACATTTTTAATTAAAGTGAATAAATATTGACATCTATTTGAGTACATTACATATTTAAAGGAAAGTAATAAAGTGCGCAATGTTTTTAAACATATTTAAGACAATTATTATGATTTATTATCACTTTTCAAAAAAGATTTAAAAAACACAATGGCTACAACACTATAAAATGATTGAGCACTAGAATCATATTTAGCATCCAAACATAAAATAGCTATAGAAGATTTTAATTGGCGAGAGAATATAATAACAAAGTTACAGGAACGAAATAAACTACAGACCCCATTTCAGAAACTTATACACCAAAGTAAGTATATTATTCATTCATGTTGATACTTCATACTATATTAATAAATTAATCTGAAAAGTTTTAAAATTATATTGCTAACTCATCACAATACAACAAAAAAAAACTCTTTACCTATTGCCATAATTCAATACATTAATGAACCAAAATAATAAATTAACCTTGATTGTGACAATAATGTAAAACTTTAATTATTATATTTATTTACAATAATATACATGAAATATGTTCTTTCCTTTTTGTGTCAAAAGTGTGGTTAAAGCACAAAATTTACCTATAAAAAAAATAATAATTTATTTAAATTAAGTGTTATTTAATAAAATATTATATTTACCGTCATTTATTAAACAATTTAAAATTGAAAAATTTTAAAAAACTGACTATAACAAACCATCATAATAGTATATAAAATTCAAATATGGCGCAATTTATTATTATATTAAAGTAAATAGAATAAGAATAAGAGATTACATTATAAAAACAAATGACATACACAAAAATATATTAAAATATCAAAACGTTTTTTAAACATATAGTATCAAAATAGTTACTTAATTATACTTTATTATTATTAAAAATAAATAAGGTATAATTAAGTAACTATTGTTTATCAATCTAATAAATTTTAATTATTTTTTGCTTTTGTAGATGCCAAGAAAATTGAATTTAAAAACACCTAAAGGCTTGAAAAGGAAAAACCAAGGGGAAATAAACAATAAAGGTACATAAACTTAAGGATACTTACTATAATATATAAATATTGGAATAATATGAAAATTCTTAAATAAAAAAATCAACACGTTATAATAATTTTTCAACAAATTTAACGATTATAAAAAAAAACATTTCATAAATATGAAATGTTTTTTAAAACAAATAATTATTTTACTTTAATAAAGGTGTACCATACAGAAACTCAATATTAAGTTATCTTCTAGAGATCAAGTATTTATCACTAAACGATAAGTCCATATATAACAATTTTTAATGGCTATACAATACACAACCAAACAAACACTATTTATTTACTCAATGTTAATCATTATTTATAAATTACAAAAACAAAATTCAGAATCTTCAATGTCTACACAACAATCGGATTGTCCATCAGTTGCCATAGAAATAAATAATGGCCCCGATCAATGCATATTTGATAATGATAGACCTACAAATAATATATGCTTGCTTCACAAAGTAGATATTGAAAAAAACATAGGACAACAGTTAGAGGGTAAGTGAAATTAATATTTTATCAATTAATTTTAAAATATCGCATATAATTTGTTTTTTCCAATTTTACTTATTAAAATGATCGTTACATATATTGAATTTCATTATTAAAACAACATTTTAATCATAAAGGTGAATAAAATTAATCAAAACAGTGAATAAAATGTTTCTAGCAACACTTTATTCACACTGTTATTGACAACACGAATAAAGAAAAAAAAATAAAACGTCGCACTACCTTTAAAATTTTCGTTTCCAGGATCGTTGTTTCAAGTCTCATGTGACATTTCATGCAAATTCTTCAATTTGTCGATTTCAAGTCCGAAACTGTGTTTGAAATGGCAAATAACCAGAGAGAAAGCATACCAGAAGATGTTCTGAACGAAGCTGCGATTGCAGTATCCAATTTATTGCCAGAAAAATCAAAATTAGTTTACGAAAAAGAGTACAAAATATTTTGCGACTGGAAAAATTTTGACAGATGTAAATTCAAATGAAAGGCCTGGAAATTCCACTGCACTTGACCCTGACGAAAGTAGAGTCAACTTAGCTTGCACTGTACTTGACTCTGACGAAAATATAGTCAACTTTCCTGGTTTAAGAATTCATCAAATTATTAATAGTACAATCAATATTCATGTAAATAATATTAATAATAAATAATAAATAATAAATAATAATATTTTTGCAAAATTGGAAAAAATCTTGTATGATACACGTGAATAAGCAAATTTTATCCATTCAAAAACATTATCGCACTCGGCTTGCACCTCGTGCGCTAAACAATTTTTTCGTGGATAAAATTTGTCTTTATTCACTTATACCATAAATAGCTATTACAACACAAATAATTGTGTTAGATATGTGCATGTTGTTAAAAAGAATTAGCATTCTAAAAAATATAGATGCATGTAATTTAAGCATATTGTTTTTAATCTAAAAGATCAGTATTATAATAACTTAACATATATCTATTTAAATTATAAATAATAAACAAGTCGCTAAAAATAACTAAAAAAATAACAATGAAATTCTCATTCTCTAAAAATTGTAAATAAACGTTAAATCTTATATTTTTTTTTGTTAAAAAAACCTTTGATAAGGTATTTTAGAAAAAAAACACCAAAGAGTTCGGAAATGAAAATGTATACATGAAGCTAATTTCAATTTACCAAAGCCTAAATAAAGAAAAACAACAAATATGTTATTTGCTGAAATACAAGAAATACATCATGTATACAAATTTATTCGCTTAATTGTGTCGGTTTTTTTTAACAAATAATTATTATTAACAAACCATTTCAAACAATATTTTTTCTAGGTCATTTAACATCAGATAATATGGATGATGTAAGCGACCTGCACCTGCCAAAATACGAATATCACAAAACAAAATAAGTCAAAAAACAGTTAATAAGTGTACATGTTTTGTAGCAGGACCAGCTAATAGACTATGTCTAGTATTGCAATAAATGCTAGAATATCAATACAAGGTCACGAAATTGAATACAGAAAAAAGGATGTTAATAATGGCAAGTCCATTGTAGGTAAAGAAAAAAAAGTCACTTTATGCAGTAACAATGAATGTAACTAATGCTTTACTTCTTTGCAGATGCTGCTGCCCCTGCTGCTATTAATAATGTGTTACTAGTTCAAATTATAAACGCTTATATTTTTAAATTATTTTATTATAATGTTAGACCTACAACATAAAATATTTATTATTCAAAGTTACTATAGAACTGGTCAATGGAAAATGGAGATTAAGTATATTCCATTTAATCAGTGCTTACAGGATATCCGGCAAGAGTATCCTAATCTGCCAGTTACTTACGCACAGCTGCAAAAACACATTCAAACTTGTGTTATTAAATTTGGTGAAATAGGGGCAATAACTCGTGAACCTGGGGGTGTAGTCCCTAGGAAACGAACAGCAAATTGCATAGAGGATATTTGACGTCGAATGGACAACTCACCCGAAGAATCAATCACACAACTATCACAACAAGTTCATTTGTCAGTGGGAACATGTCATACTATTTTTAAAAAGGACTTAAAGTTGTTTCCATATAAAATTCAAGCAGTTTCCAAACTCAAGCAGGTAGATTTTGTTACGAGGACATAGTATTGTTTAACGCTTTTGGATAACAAAAACAATAAACATTCTCGACAAATGCTTCTTTTCGGATGAGGCTTGGTTCCATCTTTCAGGATATTTAAACAAGCAAAATATGAGAATTTGATCTGCAGTAAACCCTCATGAATTTGTGGAAACTACGCTACATCTACAAAAAATAGGCGTCTGGCTAGTAGACGAATTAGTGGACTTACATTTTTTAATTAAACCCTAACTGTTGAAAGATATTGAAATGAATTATTAGAGCCGTTTATTAATGAATTTCATGATGATGAACTTTCGGAAAGATATTTCCAGCAAGATAATGGTACCAGTGCACGAATGCACAATAGAAACAATAGTTTTTTTTCAAGAACTTTTCGATACGAGAATTATTAATTTTCCTCCAATATCTCCAGATTTGACAATTTGACAATCGAAGAGTTTCGTAATGCTATTGTGAATTCTTGTGCTGACATAACCCAAGAAATTTTAATAAATGACTTTGAAAGCATGAAGCGTAGAGTTCAGCTTTGTCTTCAAAATAATGGTCTACATTTCCAACATCTGCTTTAGCATTATTTTCTTGTAATTTTGACTACTGTAATATTTTTTCAAAGACCACATTACTAATTACTGCATACATTTACATAACCAAACTATAAAAATTATACGTGTGTAACAGAATACGTGCACTGTGTTCAGGAAAGTTTTTGAAGGCATGTTATACTAACGAGCGATCATTAAAATTTTCACTCGTAGCTGGCCGTGTATATAAAAATTATGTCGTAGCTTTAGTCATTAAGATGTTATTTCAAACATCTGTCAGTGCCAAATATATATTTTAAAGTTTCATCAAAGGAAAAAGTAATGGCCTTTAATGATATGAATAAAGCGTTTATGGTAGAATGTTACTTCCTGGTATCTCAAAAAATTGATGGTATTTGGCAGCATTCAATAGAAAATTGCCTTGCGGAGTTTGAAGAGAGATATCCAAATACTGTTCCTAGCTATAAAACTTTCCGTAATACGCTAATGCATTGTGTAAATCTTTTTCGTCAAACAGGCAGTATTTTAAGGAAAAAAGGAAGCGGTCCTCCTCTCAAGAGAAGTCGCGGCGTAATTGAAAATGTCAGACAAATTATTAACGAATCTCCTCAAACATCTATTCGCAGAGTTTCGCAACAAGTAGGGCTTTCGTATGGAACATGTCAAAAAATTTTAAAAAAGGACTTGCACATGTATCCATATAAATTAACTTCTGTACAAAATCTATTACCTACGGATTATGAAAAAAGAACACAATTCTGCCAATGGTTTATTCAAACAATGACAGACAATATTTTATATCATACTTTTTTCACCGATGAAGCTTGGTTTTATTTGAAAGGTTATGTTAATTAGCAAAATATGCGTATGTGGTCCAGTAAAAATCCTCATTTCTACAGAGAAGTTCCTCTACATCCGGAAAAAATAGGCGTATGGCTAGGTATGACTCGTCACCGATTAATAGGACCAATATTCTTTGAGGGCACTATAACATCGGACAAATATCGTAACGAAATTCTCAGTGTTTTTACTAATCAATTGACTAATGATGAACTCCAGGTCGGATATTTTCAACAGGATGGGGTCTGGACAATTTTTGTGATGTGGCGATGTGGTTCTTTTTTGTGAATGTGTCTGAATATATCCGTTCTCCAGCAGGGGCGTACCGATGAGCCTGTAGAAAGGCGAAATACGTATCTACGTCTCTGGGGAGGGATATGTTCGGACACGTTCACAAAAATATTAATAGTGAACCTGTATTTGTGTTCTTCACACCAGATTCTTAATAATATTTTATATTATTAAAAATACCTTTGTATTATACAAAACTGGTGGGGTTTACCTACTCATGTATGTTTCAATTATTCTGACAAATTTCATAGATATCTCGTAAATTCCACGGCAATAGCGATCCATAGACTTTTTGATCATACGATAATATCACAGTGCCGTCAATCGTACTAAAGAAAATACTTAAAAAACAGCTTACTCTAATCAGGAAAGCTTTTAAAAGCATGGTATAATTGCCTATGCACTTTTCAATTTCTGAAGAATTAAGTTTTTGATCCATCTTTGGCAAAAATATGTCTATTTGCATATGAATGGGCAGCTCAAAACATAACTTCTACTGCTAGAATAATGCATTGTATATGGCTGATCAGATCAACATCGCCCCACATAAAAGAAATTGAGCATACTTTTCTTATTGTCAAACATTCTTTTGTGCCTCCAGATCATATATTCGGCCAAATTGAAAAAGTTATAAAAAAAACTCCATGCATTACAAATCCAACAGAATACACAGAAATAAGTTTTTAAAAATAAAAATGCTTAAAAAACTGGAATACAAATACTGGAGAACGAAGATTTAAAATACGGTAAGGACGACTGGTAGTTGGGCCATTTCCAACCACAACAATGGATATTGTTTATTACATCAAAAGGAAATGATAAAGCGTTGGTACCTACAAGGTGAAGTAAATTATTGTATAGGCATAGGATTTTTAAAAGGATTATGCAAACCGTGAAGGAAAATTTACCTCTCAAAGCCCCTAAGAATGGGAGTGCAAACAAATAATCAATCAAAAATTTTCTGGTAATACACTATGGCCAGGATTTTGGATTTGGGACAAAGAAACTATGAATCCGATTGCCGAAAATAATGATGATTCTATTTTGAAAAAAAATTGTGAGCCAGTTCTGAATTTTAAAACTTAGTCAGAATAAATTAAAAATATATTTCAGTATAATGTATTTTGAAATAAATTTCTACTTTTGTAATATTAAAATTGCCCCAAGTTCAAATTTTAAGGTCAAAGTAAACCAAATCAATAGTATCATACTTTTTTATATAATTGTGATTAATCTAAGATTTTTTGAATAATAATGGATACCAAATATATTTCTTTACCGGAAAAACATTGTTTCAATTGAAAAACTACAAATTACTTATTTTTGCAATTTTCTCAAATTTGATTAAAAGTGACTTGGTGCATTTTGTATCTTATCCTCTTTTGATAAGCGGTGGAAGAATTTATTTGTGTAATTATTACTAGGATTGAGATTAACTTCAAATACGATCAATACGATTTTCTTGAGACTCTGTTCTTTATTAGAAGACAAAACTTGTACTTCATAAGATTTAGGATAATGAAAAGATTCAATTCAAAAGATTTAGGATTATGAAATTCTATGGAACATAATATGAAATCATATCTATATATTATTTACCTAATGTTTTGATATTGCATTTAAAGAAGCAATCTTGCCTGTCGCAATTTTAAACACAAGTGTTGAGGTTATATTTTATTACTCAATCTTTACATATAGGTACATTCTGAAGTTAATCTTGAAGCATTGTAAGTTAACAATATTTAAATATATTTTTAGGACCTTATGTTGTATGAAAATAAAACGTGTATTTCAATTATTGCTAATTAATGTATTTTAACTGTGACGTAAATTAAATACAGTTTCATAGCTTCCATCGTTAAATTGGAAAATATTTCATATAAGCCCACCTGCATATACATGTATTCGACTCATTTTGGAATTATATTGACCACCAGAGGGAATTTTTGGCTGTACTCCAAGATTCGGAAAAGTACCCCAGAGCCAGTCATCTATTTTTACATAACTTAATTTATTCCCGAACACTTTCACAATGTTTAACGTATGTACAACGATATTATAAAAATAGCTCGGATGCCGTCGTATCTACATTAATATTTATATTTCAGAAAGAAAATTCCAAGACAACCGATTTTCACACAAATGTAATTGACGTTTAGAGGTTATAAAACAAAACAGAACTCCCCCTCCAATAATCCAACACGTGCAAACTCACGAGGTAACTCTACTGACAGTTGCTCACAGTATGTATGCGATATTTGATTTGATATTTTTAAATATTTGTTTTAAATATTACCTTGCTTCCGTACAGGCATCTTGCCCAAACTTTTGCCGCTTAGAAGGTGTTAAAACAGGTTCAAACCGGTCAGTAAACAAACAAAAAAAACACTACTTTAACACTAGTGACACAGTTTCGATTTCGTACAACCACCGAACTTGAATCAAAGAACACGGTTGGCACTAGTCGCAAACACTTGCACGATCAATGACGTTGATTAAGGACCTTTACTTCCGGTAAAAGTAGAAATCGCGTGTTCACTGATTGTCAATTAAAGGGTTACACGCACAGTATCTATAAATATGGCGCCCGCCGACGAGGATTGGTTGACCTAAGCGTTAAACGTCATGAGGCAATGCTGAAATTTCCTGAAACGTCGCAGTACGTAGGCGAAGAGCGCCACCTGAAAAGCGATTTTCAAAAGGGGCGATATGTTCGCCATCTGATGGCGCATAAATACGTTTACTACAGAATTCTAATAGAGAAAATTAATACGTTCTATCGATTGAAAATTACATTTGAAATTGGTTTTAATTAAACTCATTTATTTGTACTACTTATTTTGTGTTATAATAAGAACGTTTTAAATATGATTTAAAATAAATGAATTGATAAAAACATACATAAATAATTTAGATGATATTTCTTTAATTTTTAAAATATCTAATGTAAGCATGTTAAAAAAATAATAACGTAATAATTAAAGGTCCGATTATATGCATATAAAAATAACAAATATGCATTTAATATGCACAAATTATTGACAAATACGCTATAATATAGAAAAATATGAATTAATATGCTAAACTTTCATAACATTCTATCAAAAACTAAATCTGATTCTATGAAACACAACTTGATTTTACATTTAAGGTCTATTACATTACATAATATTTGCTTAACGCCTTTAACAATATGTTTACAAGAACTTTAAATATTAATAGACATTGTAAATGCTATTCAAGAACATATAATTACTAATTACTAGTTTACAAGATTTTATGCAAAAACATTTGAGCTCTGTTATTGATGTAATTTTCAATGCTAAACAAGAATCTGCCATTGAAAAATTTGTATCACGTCAGGTAACTGAAATTGACGAAAATATATTGGTTACTTTGTTACACCCGTTTTATTGAATATATTAAATAGAATTTAGAAGTGTTGAGCATTGAACTTTTCAACAATTCCGCAACAATTTCCTAAAAATTAGTCACTTTTTTGCTACCTAGAAAACCGTCAATAATACTTCAAAATGATGACCATGCTGCAGCTTCTATTGGGAACAACTACTTGTCAAACTCTCTGTCATTAAGTAATTTTCTAATTTGAGGGACCACAAATACGAAAGTTGTGGAAATGCGGTCGTCAAATGTTTAAATGCAGAACCGGTTTCATCCAAGGCCAAGCTTGAGATGAAGCGATGGAAGGAACACACTTTTGGAATCGACTAACGGTTGACTTTTAACGTTTTCTGTACCCGGTGAATAGATCTGTCTAGCAGGCCATATTTACGTTATGTAATGATCAGAGACCGGACGCATCAGAACGAAATTACAATGGACCATATAAATAGTCTATAACATCGCTAAGTACAACACGCAGTTATTGAATAGTACTATTCATTCGGTTAACCGCACATCTGTTTTTTGTCTTTGAATTGTGACGCAATTACTTCAATATTACACTGAAATTCACCTATAACCAGTTGCGATGTGGAAAATACGTTTTCTATCTACGAGGGTGTATTTCATTCAAAGATACTCCTTTACTCAACTTGAACTACAAAATGAACAAATTAAAATGTATTTCGTATTTTATAGATTACCACCCGTTTGTTTTCCAATTATATAAATAAAATTAAAAACTCTTTAAAAATACAACTTTTCAATAGTATGCCCGTAGGCGATGAGTCATCGGCGTCTCGTGTCTGGTCCCTAAATATCAATATTTTATAAGCAAAGGTTTTAGTTGTAAAAAACACAACTTTATCTAACAGGAAACAGAAAAAAAAATCACTTGCACTGTTAGAGATGTATGTACCTAAATCATATTTTTTTAATAATAATTAGAGCTGAGGATGTTTGCGGTACGGCAGGACCGTATGTAGTGCATCCCCACATTTAACTATTTATCTAAATATTCTCTGAAATGATTTGCCGGATCTCATAAATTAATAGAGTGATATTTTAGTATGCACTGGATATTGTTATTATACAAAATCATAATAGCCATTTGTATTTATGGATCATAAATAATAATACGCATGTATTTGTATTTGGTTGTGAATTCAATTTAAACTTAAAACGAATCGTAATATTTTAACGACAAGCCGTCCTTACAATACATGCATTCGAGACAAAGTGTGCAACTCTACGAATAACTTCCATAATTGATCGAAAATGGACATTTTGGAGCTGAAGTAAAGCCCCTATTCTTAGAAAATTTTATTACTGTCGTTAAGAACTATTATTATAAATAAAGACGGCAGACTATGTGCCCGAACACTAAGTAAACTAACTGCCTCGGTATATGTATTTATATGATCGTCTCTTTGTTCTTTTCTGCGTTTTTTTTATATTTAACAATCAATAAAAACATCCATACATATATGTGTGTTTATTTAGGTTGTCTAACGTAAACGAATTTCAAACGCATGATGTTATTGTTATATATATGTATGCATTAATAAATGCTTTATATTTTCAAAATATTGTATTTATAAAATTGTATTTATTAAAATGTTTTGAATTTTTTAGTGGCGTTGGCAAAATAAAAAAAAACGCAGAAAAGAACAAAGAGACGATCATATAAATACGTATACCGAGGCAGTTAGTTTACTTAGTGTTCGGGCACATAGTCTGCCGTCTTTAATTATAAACAACAAAGGCCTTTTATTAGTGTTGAAGTTTTAGTTTCATTGAATTTCCATGTTGTAAGTAGTCAATTGTAAAGTGTGCATTCACAATATTCTAAAACAAGGTGTAAATTTAACTAAAATCCAGAAAAACACATTCTGATAATATATTACTAGATTAGAAGCTGTGTTTATTACTATTTATTATATTATTTTTATAACCAAATGCAATAAAAAATATTAAAATCTTGTCACACTGCCTTTCAAAGCCTGGCAGCACATATTTTGCATATATATGAAGTTAGAAGTTATAACTTATAACTTCTAACTTCATTCACCTAGTTCAAGTAGGTAGTATATATAAAATATATGCAAAATATGTGCTGCCAGGCTTTGAAAGGCTGTGTGACAAGATTTTAATAAATCGAGGTTTCTTTTGTTTTCGTAGCTTTTATTGCATTTGGTTATAAAAATAATATAATAAATAGTAATAAACACAGCTTCTAATCTAGTAATATATTATCAGAATGTGTTTTTCTGGATTTTAGTTAAATTTACACCTTGTTTTAGAATATTGTGAATGCACACTTTACAATTGACTACTTACAACATGGAAATTCAATGAAACTAAAACTTCAGCACTAATAAAAGGCCTTTGTTGTTTATAATTAAAGACGGCAGACTATGTGCCCGAACACTAAGTAAACTAACTGCCTCGGTATACGTATTTATATGATCGTCTCTTTGTTCTTTTCTGCGTTTTTTTTTATTTTGCCAACGCCACTAAAAAATTCAAAACATTTTAATAAATACAATTTTATAAATACAATATTTTGAAAATATAAAGCATTTATTAATGCATACATATATATAACAATAACATCATGCGTTTGAAATTCGTTTACGTTAGACAACCTAAATAAACACACATATATGTATGGATGTTTTTATTGATTGTTAAATATAAAAAGAAAACGCAGAAAAGAACAAAGAGACGATCATATAAATACATATACCGAGGCAGTTAGTTTACTTAGTGTTCGGGCACATAGTCTGCCGTCTTTATTTATAATAATAGTTCTTAACGACAGTAATAAAATTTTCTAAGAATAGGGGCTTTACTTCAGCTCCAAAATGTCCATTTTCGATCAATTATGGAAGTTATTCGTAGAGTTGCACACTTTGTCTCGAATGCATGTATTGTAAGGACGGCTTGTCGTTAAAATATTACGATTCGTTTTAAGTTTAAATTGAATTCACAACCAAATACAAATACATGCGTATTATTATTTATGATCCATAAATACAAATGGCTATTATGATTTTGTATAATAACAATATCCAGTGCATACTAAAATATCACTCTATTAATTTATGAGATCCGGCAAATCATTTCAGAGAATATTTAGATAAATAGTTAAATGTGGGGATGCACTACATACGGTCCTGCCGTACCGCAAACATCCTCAGCTCTAATAATAATACAACTTTAATAATATGATTTTAGTTCAGAAAATATAACATTCAACAGCATATTTATTTTTTATTTGTATAGTTTTTAAATCCATATATCAGTTTATACCTAACCATAACGTATCCTTCTTACAGTCACTTTATTTCTTTTATTATTTTTGTTTTGTATTGTTAAGTTCTGGACGCCACTATACTCATATAAGTCATATAAATATTTTAAAACGCTTTATGTAGAAACATTGTTATTTACTCCTATTATAAGTGTTTTAACCGGCTTTCCCAGAACATTTGGATATCCGATATTTTCCGTGACCAGTTATTTTGAATTGTTATTTTTAAACTTGCCGCCTAGTGGAATTTTTAGGAGGAGATTTGTAATTTGAAGAAGATATGCACAAAGGTACAATATTACATGAGTAGTAAAAATATGCATTTAAAACAAAATATTCGCTAGATGTAAACTAATAGAATTAATATACGGGGTTGGGCAGAAGTAACGCATCAGTCTAATAATTCCGTAAATATAAACTTTAGAACAAAATGTTGTCAACAAAAGTTTTTTGACAAGTTATTTTGTATTGGCTTCCATCATTTGCGTTTTTTTTTCATGATGATTACATATGACAGCAAAAAAAAAAATTTTTTTTTAATGGAAATAATATTTTCTTTTAGAAAATTCGGAATCTTTATTAATTTCTGAATATGAATATGTACTTTTTTCATGGGGTTAGATAATAAAAATATTGAGAAAAAAATAAAATTTAATAAACGTACATTTGGACTAGTGCAGAGTTTTGTAGATTGCCTTGGAAATTGTAGATTTTTTGACTGTCATTGAATTATTGACGTTTCACAATAAAATAGTTTCCATCGTAAAACTTGCTTTTTTTAATACGTGTTTTGTGTGAAAATGGTCAAATTAACTATTAAAGAAAGAATAGAAATTCTTATGATGGTCGGATATGGTGACAGGCAACGTTCACATCACGATGTTTGCACTTTATTCAATAATGTTTATTTGGATCGAGATCCTATAGCTCAATCAACAGTTTCGAGATTGGTTACTAAATTTAGAGAAACGGGCGATGTTAGAGATATGCCTAAAGCTGGCCGGCCAAAAGAAATCACTAATGAAGACCGGTCTCTTCATGTTTTACTTGCTGTAACGGAAAATCCCACTACGTCAACCACTCAACTAGGATTAGAAAATGATATGAGTAGCAGATCTATTAGACGAATATTAAAAGCGAACAAATACAAGCCCTATAAGATACACTTACTGCACGAACTTAAGATGACCCGGACAGAAGATTACAGTTTTGTGAAACAATAATGGAATTGTCCAATAACGATCCAAATTTTTTAAACAAATGGATTTGTAAATAGGCATAACTGCCGTTATTGGGTGACTGAGAATCCACATTGGATGCCAGAAAATCATACACAGCATCGCCACAAACTTAATGTGTGGGCTGGCATTGTTGGGTTCTATGGTTTCAACAAGATGGAGCACCACCACATTATGTTATTAATGTTCGACAGTATTTAGACACAATTTTTCCCGGTCGTTGGATTGGACGTCGGGGTTTTATTGATTGGCCTGTTAGGTCTCCCGATTTAAATCCATTGGATTTGTTGCTTTGGGGACACTTGAAGTCGCAAGTATACAAGGAGAAACCTAGAAACCTAGAGGATTTGAGAGCAAAAATTACTCGTGAGATACAAGCCATACCACCAGTTTACAAAATACAATTCGTCATTTTTGGGAACGTTTAGGACACTGTCAGGTCGTAGAAGGACGTCACTTTGAGAATTTAATTTAATTTTGTAGTTTGTTTACTTTTATTAAGTTTTATTTTTTTCTCAATATTTTTATTATCTAACCCCATGAAAATAGTACGTATTCATATTCAGAACTTAATAAAGATCCCGAATTGTCTAAAAAATAATATTATTTCCAATTAAAAAAAAAAAAAATTTTTGGCTGTCATATGTAATCATCATGAAAAAAAAAACAAATAATTGAAGCCAATACAAAATAACTTGTCAAAAATGTTTTGTTAAGAACATTTTGTTCTAAAGTTTATATTTACGGAATTATTCGACTGATGCGTTACTTTTGCCCAACCCTGTATAATTGTTTCAGCCTTTACTTGATGAAATTCCATTATAACTATTATCAGGATAAAATTTGTTTTATTTTATCCTGATAATAGTAATAGAATGAATACAAAAATGCCTAAAATAACGTGGAATCGTTGGCAGATATAATTAATATATGTTTTTGAGAAAGCATACGAACAGAATGAAAATGTCAATAATAATTTTTATTCGTAAATTCGTCAGACGACATTTCCATATCGGCGACCATTTCAGAATCTCTAGAGACAGCCTTGTTATCACATCTAATGTAATTCCTAGAGAAACATCATACCTTTTCCATTAGCTAATTTGAATTGATTTGTGGAAAAACCGAAATGGATGCTAAATTGCGTATGGAATGCCACGAAAGGAGGAGAAGAGTACATCGTCACCATTTAAGCGACTGTTTTGTTGGTTATTCTTAAACATACCAGAGCATTCTAGCAAGCAGACTGTTTAAACTACATGAGGGTAAACATTGTCACATGCAGAAAGATGTCACTCTTCTTATATTTACGTTTCATGCTAGCACGTAAACAGTTTATGGTGACTGCATATCATTTAGAATTGGTGTTGACATCAAGTTATCTATATATATAAAATACAAAAAATGTTTGTTTGTCCTTTATAGACTCTGAAACTATCCAACCGATGTGATCCAAACCGGTTTCATTAGAAAGGTAATAGTCCAGATTAGGTTTACGGCTATATATCTTTTTGATATTTCAAGTGGGCCCTCCCACATAAATTGAATAACATCATATATCTCGACTATTGTGATAGCAAGAGTTTTGAAACATTGCAATAGTATAGCAAACGCCAATTAAGTTGGCGCGAGGAGGGGGTGCGCAGAAGCCGTTTTTAAAAACGTCCACCCCCACTACTCAAGAAATTGTCAGAATACATTTGTCATTGACGTTTGACGTAACATAATGTCTTTGCTAGGGGATCATAAAGTGATACACGCTCAGAGATTAGAATTATCTGACATTTGATAGAATTATCTGACATTTGATGTAAAAGCAAATACAAATCTCCCCACTACTTCTAATCCTGCGCGAACTTACCCCTCCTCGCGCCAACTTAATTGGCGTTTGCTTATACATATTGCAGTGAATTTTTCCCCGAAGAAAAAATTAAAAGAAACTATAAAAGACTATATATTTATGTGTATTTTATTCCAGAAAAATATTTGAAAATATTTTATATTTTATGTAAATTTTATTATAATATGTATTTTTATCCACGACTGTAGATTGTTCGAACATTGTATCGATGTTGCAGTCCTGGTCAAGCGGAAATATATTGCAATTGCAGGTTCTTTGGTTTATGTTAGGCATGCTGATATTTTCCACTTCCGGAAGGATAAGGACAGAGATTTACCAGCTATCAAAGAGATAGGTCCAAGTTCTTGTCGCTGAATAGAAACTTCTTTTTTATTCAGATATTTAAGTTAAATTCGGTTTGCGTTGTTAGTTTTGTGATATTTGTTGTGTTAAAATTAATTTGCGATAATTACGAGTCTGTAAATTTGTAATTTTGATTTATGGGACCTATCTGAAATCTCTAATTTTTTTGTGAAGTGACGTATACATTAATTAATGTATGTATATTTTTGCAATTATATTTATGTATTTAGAAATAATTTAGTAAGATAGTTGAGCTCAATAAAGTCAATAATTTTTAGTTTATAAAATATTTTGTAATCAGAGGAATATTAAGGAAAATTTTCAGATTTCTTTTGAAGTTTTTTTTTTTTGAGTAAAATATTCTAG
This sequence comes from Melolontha melolontha, assembly GCA_935421215.2. Classification (NCBI taxonomy): domain Eukaryota; kingdom Metazoa; phylum Arthropoda; class Insecta; order Coleoptera; family Scarabaeidae; genus Melolontha; species Melolontha melolontha. The sequence continues at coordinate 73,537,273 of OW285243.1, read as the reverse complement.
AAGGTCAGGAATTGGTGGGAGAAATTTTATTTGTATCATGTTCAATGTGCGCATGAATTAAAATTTTGTGCGCTTACAGATAGTTTTGCTGTTTGACGTTTAAAATTGGGATAACGTAATTTGATAAGTCTGACAGTTTTTCTAAATATTTAATTAATAATTTGTTCGGGGTTCATTAGTGAGGTTTTTCATCTTGAATCAGTCATATTTATCCAAATTTTCCTCACAATTGAGGCACATTAGGTGTTTCAACACTACTTTATACTTGATAAGGTAGAATTTTTTTTTTTTTTTGTAAAGTACATGTTTGTGGTGTTAATGCTAGTTTTATTTCTCTTCTAATACCTTTTGTTTTATTATTGTGCTACGTACCCTGTGAGGGTAACCTTGAAGATCCTTGAAGAGCTCCTGGAAAGCAGTTCCGATTTGAGTGAAGCTGGACAAACTAATGTGTATTGTGAGCCAATTTAAATAAGCAATCAACATCACAATTCACTGCAATATGTTACTAATGTGAGTAATCAGGACAAAAATGGATGGGATCGGACAAGTGGGCGTGGCTGCTCTCATACAAAATAAATATAAATAAACAAAATTTTCTTTTTTTCAAACACACGTATTTCATTATTTTAGCGTAGTAGCACACGCCGGGTATCCGCTAGTTTAATATATAAGAGGAATAATCAAAAAATACTTTTCGTGCCAAATTAAAATCGACATACTTTTATTTTCGAAATTCTGTACGCTTCCATTGATTAATCTGGTGTTTAAATTCTGTTTCGTAGTGATAACACTAAAATTAATTTTAAGTAAAAAGACATAATCTTGTTGTTGATATTCTGTCAGACGTTGCAGTTGCAAGGCCGAACACGAATACATCTGATCATTACAATCGTCGTGAAATCTTCTGAGAAACAACTTTGCAATAGTTAAAACTATGAATAGTGGAATAAACAATTCCCTGCACTGACATATGATGCTGTAATATGAGCACATCCTGGATGGGATTCCTTTCCTCGTGAAAATTGATTCATTGCCCTATCAGAATAAGTGTAGTCACTACTTAATCTAAGCGAGAGTATAGATATCTACACACAAGCGTTATTTATCTTAAAACTATCATTTTATTCTCTTATCTTTCGGTTTTAAATCTGGTACGTTTTTGCTTGTTTTATTCATATTTTATGTTCTATTTCCTTTTGGATGCGTTTAGTCCACTTGTTACAAGGGACTTCTTCAGGGCTGCTCTAAATTTCTATAACCAGACTTTTAAATGCCACGGTCAATAAAGAATCTATAGTGATAGGTACGCATTCTATTGATTCGTATGCTAGCTGTCGTTTCTGTGGATGTTTTCTTTAAAATAAATGTGGAAATCCATAGAATTCATGTCATTATTAATTATTGAGCGTGACATTTAAAAGCCTACTTAACCTCAAAAGTCGATTATTTTAAGAAACGATATTTTTCTTAGCTTTCCTTAACCTTAAAAAGGCGAAAGACCATAATTCAAACCTTTTATTGGTTTATATTTTCCACAAACGTTAATATAGAATAATAGAAAAATTAAAGGTTTTATAACATTATTAATTAAACATTTCCTCTCTTCTCAATCTATAAAAAACATTTACAACAAAAATGTACTACAAAATCATCAAATTCAACAACAAATATTTGAAGCAGCGGTTTATTGAATTGTTGGAAATTGAATGTGAATAAACAAAGGAAAAATGACGCACATTGTAAAATAAAAAATACAAATACAAATTATAGTAAAGTAGTATTTATAATTTCTTTAAATATTAATTTAAAAATTTTCCCTATAAGTCATTCAAGTTGTATTTTTAACAACTTTTTAATTATTTTCTAATTAATATGTTACATTAAGTGAAAACAAACACTGACGTTAACAGGAAAAGAAATTGTTACTGTTAATTATTTTTTTTAACACTTCTAAAATACATTTTAATAAAATTAAAAAATCCAATCAAATGGAAGATATATTTCACTGTGCTCTACAAACTATATTTAAATAAATTTACGAATTTTCCAAATTTTGAACTTTGTGTATCTTTATTATTTAATACTTTGCTTTAATCTCAAATAATTAAATTTTTTACCATAATATAATCTTCAGATAAAAAAATTAAATTATTTTATTATTTATTATTTTTATAGGTATTATGTTTATTTTAATTAGGAAAAACAGGTTTACTTAAAGCACTTGAAAATGTGGGTCAACTAAACTCTGAAACGTTGTGGAAATTCAAACGCCCAAAGAAACCCAAAATTAGAATTCAAAATAAATAGAAATGTCTCACCATATGAACTAGGTTATAGTGGCGCCCTCTTGAATGAAGTGGTGAAAGTATCGACCGCACATGTTACCTACACTGCATTTTTAAGAAAGCATCATCCAAATACTCTCAAATTAGACTACAAAATGATGTTGTTAACAAATAAAACTAATTGCTTGTATGTAATAATATAGACACGTTAGAAGCGCAATTTTTACCAATCGTGTCACCGTAATTTAAGTAATTGGTTCGCAGATGGCGCTGGCAGAAATTTCCAAAGGTTTTTTAATACTTATAATGGTTATAATTAAAATAGAATAAATTGATTTTATTTATTATATTATTGTCAATTATTATTGTGGTAAGATGATTTTAAATATAAAAAAAAATAATATTTATTTGAAATTTTCACAATACGTAGAGTACCTTAAATTCTTAAATAAAACTTAAATACGTGTGGCCTGAATTTTACTTTTTTATTGACAAGCAAAAAGAAAGAAATAAATGTAAAAATTGCTCATTTCTTAAAGCAGATGATAAAAAATTAAGCAACTTAACAAAAACAACTAAATTTATTTATAGTAATTTAAAGACAAAAAAATATTCTTATATATACCTTATATATACCTTATATATACCTTATATATATACCTTATATATACCTTATATATATACCTTATATATACCTTTTTTAAAAAATTCTTTATTCTTTAAATTTTGAAATTTTATTGATAATTTCTTTAATTTAAACGTTAAACAAAGTATACATTAACAGTCCTTTATTTTGCTACATTACTCCCTTTAACACTCTCACTTATTTTATCTTTTTTCTAATTGTACCATATATGTACTCGGGAAAAAATTCTTCGAGAACTAAAAAAGAACGTTCTCTAATTTTATTTATTTTTTTTTAATTTTCTTATTTCATTAGTTGATCTATTTTTTTTATATATAAATGAAACCTATATTAACAAAACTTTATTTTTTTAATTTATTCCCTTCAAAACTCACTTTCTCCATCTTTTTTTCCAATTATTCCAAGATATTGTTCAACAACATTTTTATGGCATCATTCAATGCAAAATTGCTTTATAAAGAACACTGAGAGAACCAGTTCAGGACTGGATGTATGCCTTAACTCTATGAACAGTTTGTTTGCTTTATGAATTCGACAATTCTCGTACAGCAACAAAGCACTTTTCTAATTTTGACTCCTTTTTCCGCAGACCTTTTCATTTAAAATAGCCCCCCCCCCCCCCCCCCACATGTATATTTACATCACTGGAATGCATTAAAAAAGCGAGAATTTTTTAAAAAAATATATAAAATAAGTTTTTTTTTTAGAAAATTCCCGCTTTTTTAATGTACCTAAATCTTATCTCCAATAATAATATAACCTGTCCTTCTCCAACCTGGCCAATTTTTCTTTTATTTCTCTTTCTCCACAGTTTTTTCGTAAATGTGCGCAATCTAAAAATCCAGCGCTTAAACGCTTTTTTCATACTCAAATCCACATCCAAATATATGTGTACTATCCCGGCATTTAAAATCCGGACGATTAGATATTCATTTTCACTATAATTAAGAATTGTAATTCAGTTTTTGTATAACTGAGTTGTTGTGTAGATGACAGCATACTGACATATATCTATAACCTCACGCAAAATTATGTTACACATTTTCTTATAAAATTGTTACTGAGTAAATAAATGAAAGACAAGAATTTATTAATCAGAAAACTACAATTATTTGGTTTTAATTTTTAATACTTTATTTCAGCACCATTTCTGTCGTAACACCTCTTGTAAACGTCTAGGAATATATGTTATGACATGATGTATAAATTCTGGTGACAGATCATTCCAAATATCCTCGATATTGTTAGATAATTCTTAGACATTTGCTGGCCTAAAATTATTCCTGCTTATCGTCTTAACAATGTAACCTCACACGTTTTCGATGGGGTTCATATCTGGGCTGCTAGAACACCACGGCAAACTCTATATTATGTTCTCTAAACTACTGAGAAACTACTCTTGCTGTGTGGACTGGACAGTTGTCGTGTTGAAAGATGAAATTTCAGGATACTTATATAATTTCTGCCGAAGGTATAAAAACATTTTCTAATATTCTAATATAACTTTTACTATTAAATCTTTCCCCTATAATCCAACAAACACCTGGCCTATGTGCCCAAATCCAGACCCAGACGTTTACTGAGAATCTTCCGCTCGTTTACTATTGTTTCGAACAGATCGTTTCTTACAAAATTAATAAGATTTTCATCCTGTTCGGGAGTTGACACACGGATACCACCCGAGTCTCGTTTTCTATTAATAACTCCCCGACACTGTCCTTCAATTTTGATATCTAAAATGATACTCTTCCCCACGCAAAATCTATTCGCTAATCTTCATTTTCTTCTAGTAACGTAATTATTTGAGTTTTAGTTTGAATATTCAAATGTGGCATATTAACCTAATATTTTGACAAACCTGAATATGACACTGACGGATCTGTAAGCAGAAGCAAATAGATACCTATTTACTCTTAAAAAGTCATATTCAAACCAAACAAATTAAGTGTCCGATTTTTAAATGCAGCAATAGTAGGTACTTGTTTTGACTTCATTGGCAATAATAGGGACCTTTAAACGCCAATTTTATAGGACTGAATTTTTGTCCACTACTTCTGTCCTAGTTTTCATGGATCGTCCGGACTTTGGATCATCGTTAGATGATTCCATACACCTCATAAAAACTTTAGATCAAAATTTAACTTGAAAATAAAATGGTGAATCTTTCGCATACAGGCTGATTCAATTTTGGATTACTTTTTCGAGCACTCCTAGCCCTGTGTCACGAATAACGAACAATATTAGCCTTCAAAACGTCAATTATTTTCAAGCAAAAAATCATTTACCTTGATATGGTACTAATGATCTCCATTGACAGTAAAGTTATCTCCGGCGTCATTCTTAAAGAAATTTGGTCCATTGATGCCACCATCGTATAGACAGTACCAAACGATATCTTTCTGAATATAATGATATAATCTGCAAGATCTCTTGTGGATTTATGCGGCAATTTTACTTATTAACAAACCCGTTCAGCCAAAAATAAGCCCCATCGCTGAACACAATTTTGCAATAAAATAACGGGTCAGTTTCCAATTGCTCTAGGGCCTAATTGGCTAAATAACGACGAATATGATGGTCTTATGCCTTTAATTCCTTTAATTCAAAGACAGTGCTCCTCCCAACCATGGCCATTGCTTATCGAAACAATTTTTGCTCATATGGTCTATAGTCACAATAAAGCATACAAACTGGATTGCGGAATTGGTCCATTGGCAGAATTATTTCCTCTTATTGCTATGTATATAAATATTTTCGTAACTATATAATTCTCTATAATTATTTACAGTTTTAATTAATCCAAGATTATTTGAGGCATAGAGTGGCCTGTATGTATGTCGCTCAACACTAGAGTTTTTGAGTTTATTAAATCTAAAATGGAAAATATGCCCCTTTAAACGTTTAGTTTGCCCGATATATTTTTGGTTGCAATCATTACAATTTATTTTTTAAATACTAGACTTTTGTCCTATTTCAATTTATCTTTGGTGTTACCTAAAAGTGATTTTAATGAGTTACATGACTTAGACGCTATTTGAAGAGAATGGTTTTTGAAAATAGCGTTCAGATTTCTCGAAGCTCGTGGTATTTTGAATTAATTAGTAAATTCAGTTGTTAAAACACCAGCACTCAAGCTTTCTTTTACGCATGCGCGGGAGAATTTCTTACCCCGCAAATTTCACTGTGAGTAGTACTCTCTCGTGGCGCTATCTACATTTAAATAAAAGTATTGCTATTATTGATATTATATTATTAAGCCCCTAACGTTCTTTCTACTGGTGAAATCGAGGATTTCAATAGCTGCAAACCTTCTTCGTACAAGGCGGATCATTTTACAAAATACCGCGCGTAAATCGGTCCAGTAGTGACCCTTATTATTTTTCATTGAGAAGCATTTTTTGAACATTCTTTAATTGACAAAAAATAACACACCGATATGTAAACACGAGTATTTGTGAATACAAATATACTGGCCGCCATAAGTAAATGAACATCCAGTAAACGTAGATATATTTTAATGAAATTTACAGGAAAGACGTATTAAGAAACGATGAAAATTTCAACAAGATACAATTAATAATAAAACTAATAATGCGTAGATCATCCCCTACTTCTTACGCATTCAGTTACTCGATTAGGCATACTCGAAATAAGCGCATCTATGGTAGCCTGTGGTATGCTGTGCCAAACTTCTAAAATCCGTCATCGAAGAATTTCTATACTATTCGAGGGTGGCTGTAAATTATTAATCCTTCGTCCTACCATATGCCATATCCCATACGTGTTCTGTAGGGGATAAGTCTGCGACCGCGACGGCCATAGAAGCAAATCAATATTAGCATCATTCATAAACTCCATAGTAACCCTTGCGGTATGTGGCCGCGCATTATCCTGTTGAAAAATGGGATTCCTCAGCTCTTGCAGATATGGGATTAACAATGGCATCAACACATGATTTATAAATCGATTCGCATCTATTGTTCCTTGGATAATTACTAAAGGAAATCCCCTTCCATAGCAGATAACGCCCCACACCGTCACATCTTGAGTTAGAGCCGTATGTCGTTGTTGAAAAAACTACAAATTTCTTCTTTGTCCAGGACGCCATCTGATCATTCTGCGACCATCCTGAGACCATAAACAAAATCGAGATTCGTTACTAAAGACTACTCGATTCCATTCCTCATTCCAATGCAACCTATCGTAGCCCATTCCAGTCGTGCAGTTCGATGACGTAGAGTTAGAGGTAAACAAAGAAATGGACGGTACGATCTAAGCCCAAATGATCGAATTCTTCGATACACAGATCGTATTGAGACCTGGTTGATGAACTAAACCTCTCCATTTATCACCAATTTCCCTGGTTGAGGAAAAAATGGTTTATAAGAGCCACAAAAGAGCACTATCTTCACGACCGGTGGTGAGTCTGAGACGTCCAGGCCGTGGACGTCGTCGCTCCTCATTATTTTCTCTCCATCTTCGCCAACATAGAACAATTGTAGCAACACTGCGGCCCACGAGATATCTTTTGCCAGCTGACAGTATAAGATTGTGCTTATCTTGCAAGAGCGACTCTAAAGACGATAATTAGAATTGCGAATCTTGTCCGTACAACAGAGTCGAACGCTTCCACCGCTACGTAAATGTGCATGTAACTTGATCTACGGCATTTCTTTAAATGTGCTTTCATGCTCCTGTATTTATTATATAAATATAATCTCCATTTATAAATTATATGTAATGCTAAACACCTAAGTAACTGTTTGGTATTATATTTTTTACTTCACATGTTTGAAATAGTCTAAAGCCGTAAACGTATACGATTCTGTTGTACGGACGAAATATCGCAACTTCTTCGTAACTGCACTGAGGAAATCGTTAGATCGAAACACATGTGTTTGTATGTTGAAGTAACCATTGGTCAAATACGTTGAGTATGCATGTATACAGGTACAGATATGTTTTTAATATATTTGTAATAATTCGTATTCACATTTTGAATTGTTTCAATAAATAAATATTTAATGACCGGTATAAAAAAAAATATTAACTTTTACAATAGAAACAACCAAAAGCAATTTTTAATCAAATATATTTAAAAAATAGTTACTCTTGGTGAACTTCACATACTTAAATACCTATTAAACCTTTTTTTAGTGCCCCGATACGTGGAAAACATCCATTCAGTACTATTATATACCAGGTAAGAGTTCTTATTAAAAAAAAGCGGACGTATTAGGGTTAGATAGTACAAAAAAAAAAGCGAGATAGGTCCAGGTCATTGGTTAAATCACATAAGGGAGGAGCAGTGCTCCTTGCTGGGGGCATTTTTCTAATACGTGCAAGACGTACACCGCACAAACATCCTAATAGCGACCACTGAGACCGACAAGGACGGAAAACGATCAACAGTAGGCGAAGAGCGGAACGCAGTTCTTTGTATGGGGTCCATTTTAATAGGCATACAATCGTCAAAAGAAATAAAGGTTGGCATTTTATTATGTATGTAACATTGACGGCGGCTATTAAACAGATCGGCTACCATAACATGTGTTTTTTTTATAATTTGGTATAAAAAAAACTTAACACCACTGTGGTCGAATATTGCAGGGGACACAAAAGGCAGTTTTAGAAAATTTGTGCGTCGCTATAGCTGTTAAAGGAGTTCCCTTTTTTACACAGTGGGTGGTTTTAATCGGATATTCATCTAACATGCATTAAAACACACATGCAAGAATTGGTATGTAATTCTTATCAGATATTATATACAAACATGTATTGATAATTATACTAACACTATTAATTCACGGTTATTCAGTCTCTGAATTGAATTTCTCTACAGGTGTTTGAGGAGACGTTCGTAAGATTAATATCGAGAAAAGAAAAGATATACATATTATCATCCTGATATTATAAATACATTTTAATGATTAGTAACTCCAAATGAGAAATTAAATTTTTAAAAATCATAATAGTCAATACATTTTAAGATTAAGCGATAAACCTTTTTAAAAGGCACATATTTAAAAAGGTAGAAGTCATTCACATTTTATCTGATAGATATCTATAATTTTCAAAGCATATTCATAAAATTATGTTAATTAGGCGATTTTTTTGCATTAATCCATTACATGCTAGTGCCGTATAACTATTATAATTACATATTTTTTGTTTAATTCTAAAAATTACAAAAAATATACTTTCTGTAAAAAACTTAAGTACAAAGTACTTTAAAATTTATATTTTTATTTATTTTTCTGTAAATTTAACTTACCATTTTTTATTTATTTTATAACCAAATTACAATTCAATAATCTCAAATTCGTTTTAGGATATTATATTTGTTTTTGTTTTTCTTCTTTTACGGTTTAATTAATATTTAATCAATATCAGAAGTTATTTTTCAACATTTTTCAAAAAGAAAAGAAAATCAAGAACTGTTTTTTCATTCAATTTAATTGAAAAAAATTAAAAGTGGCATACACTAGAACAAAACTTAAATAAGAGATATGTTTAAGCTAAAAAAGCACAAACATAATAAGTTACAGAGAAGATGTTAAACTTTAATACAATAATCATACTAAATAATAATTAAAAACGAATTAAAATTAAAAGAACATTGTCCAACTTTCTGAAAAATATTTAAAAAAATGCTATGCAATTAGCATTAACAATAAAATATAAAAGAATACAGGACGAATATACGTAATAAAAAAAATCCTGTTTTAGTTTTAAAGGACAGCGCACAGATGACCTGTCATTTATTTCATTCATGTCATTCACGTACAGCTCGTTTCAACTATTTTTAATTTCACTAAATAAGAGGTGTAGTGCATTCAGAATTATAAGAAACTAACTTTTAATGTGTTGCTGCACCCCCTATAGCGATAATTCTCTCATTGTTATTGAATTGACACGGTTTACCTACCTGCAGTATACGAACCCATTGGCCCTATTGACTACAAATTAGGGCCCTCTAATTAAATAAGAAAATGTAAAATAGAAAAATTAAATATAAAAAAGAAATACTATTCGTCAGCTTTACTTGTAAAAAAATATTACAAGACGTGTGGTAATATAGATATATCAAACACATTAGATACATAATTTTATACAAGTCATGTTCCGTATATGTATATATAAATATTAAACGTAAAGTAACATTAAGTTAACAAACGAACATTGTCACTGGGTAGAACCTTCTTACATTAATAATCGCCTGTGCTTGAGTCGTCTGGTAAATTGGCGTCTGTGTCTGACTCGTATTGAAAATTTTTACTTCAAGATGCTACAATATTATACATGGCTAAATATTCGTTCTCTTTTGTAAGTGCGTGTTCAACGGCATTTTTCCTATTTTCAGCACGTATGTGTTCCATAGCATTGTTAATGTATGTTATGGTATAGTTTTCAGAAAAGCACCATTGAGAATAGCTCTTTACAGGGAAAAATTTCCATCTTTGTTACTGCCTCCCTCTCCAGTAATAACTAGATGGGGAACATGGTTGGAAGCTACTAGTTTTTATGCAGAGAATTTCAATAGTTTACAAAATTTCGTTACATGTTTAAATGACGATGGTCGAAGTATTTCTGAGTGCAAGGAACTAATACGAATTCCAAATTACAAAAATCAGTTGTAGGTACTTTCTTCAGGAACATTTTGGAAATATTCCAAAACTAATCACTTATTCTGAAAATCAAAATCTCAAATTAAATGATGGATTAAACACATTAGATGTAGCTATTAATAATTTGAAAAATATTCTTCGTCATGCTCAACTATTAAACTTGTGTCCATCCACTTTATGGAAAATTATGCGTAAAAATCTTGCTTACAAGATTCAACTTGTACAGGAATTGAAGCCACACGATCATCGTTCGCGCCGTACATTTGGTGAATGGGTCGACAGAAACATTGCTTTGATCAACAATTTCATTTGAAATGCCGCATTTGGAGCGATGATAATCCACAAGACATTATTGAAACACCATTACATCCAGAAAAAGTCACCGTTTGGTGCGCTTTATGGGCCGGTGGAATCATTGTTCCATATGTTTGCAAAAATGGTCAGAACGTTACAGTAAACGGTGAGCGGTACAGAGACGTGATTACTAACTTTTCCGTGCCTCAATTGGAAGGCATGTTGCAGGCATGTGGTTTCAGCAGAACGGCGCCGCATGCCACACAGCGTACGACACAATTTATTTGCTGAGAGAAACCTTCGACGAACGATTAATTTCACGAAATGGACCTGTTAACTGGCCACTTCGTTCGTTCGATTTGACGCCATTCGATTATTTTCTCTGGAGATATGTAAGGTCGCATATCTACGCCGATAAACCAGAATCAATTGAGCACTTGGAAGACAACATTCGACGCGTAATTTCCGAAATACTGATTTACTGCGAAGAGTGTGTGACCTCCAGATTACGCCATGTACGAGCCAGTCGCGTCGACCACATGCCGGAAATCATCTTCAAACATTAATGCCATAAAATTATCGTTTAAATAAAGTCAATATCATGGATATTAAAAGCATTTTTTTGTTTATTTCAATTTCAAGTTCTCCGCCTCTAAAAAAAACACCATTTAAATGAGAATTGCCAAACATTGGCGCTCTCTATTGCACAAAATACAAATGACACGCAATTACAATCCTATAATTCCAAATGAGACACTTTTATAGATGCCGGTAATGTTTTCCGATGTGGGAACAGACTACAGTAAGACATTTTACTAAATATTATCGTTTTTGAATATACTAGTTAGCCAATGTATTGGAAATAAAATTTGACCGATTTTCGCCCCATAATGTGCTGCTCTCTAGTGACAAATGGATTATTTACAATATAAAAGAAGCTCATAGCTTGCAGAAATCTATCAAATTAGTTAAAATAATTATTAAAATTAAATTTAACCTGATATAAAATTTATATTAATATTTAGGTAGTTTCAAATGACATTTTCTAATTATCTTATTAAATATTTTTTAATTTTAGACGAGAAATACATTGATGCCAAATTTAAATTGTGTCGTAAAATATAACGGACAAGCGTCTCACTTTCATACTTGCCACTATTTACATATAAGACAGTCGTCCTTTCATAGGGAAAACTATAGTATTATGTAAATTATAGGTATATATATATACCTATATATATGAAAAACAATTGTTGTTGGGGAATCCGGCAATAAAAAACCATTAATTAGTTAATGTTCTTTATTAATTTATTAATTAGTTAATGTTCTTTATTTTTTTACCCTATATTTCGCTCTGAGGTTTAGAGCTTCTTCGGGGGTCAAAATGTGAACACTTATTATGCGAAAATTATATATTACAAAACATGATAGGTCGATAAATTTGTCAATTGTCCCACGTAACACAAACAAAACGTCATAATTAATTTAAAACTCTTAAAAAAAAAAAAACTATTATAATTTATAATATAACAACACATCTAAAAACAATCATGAGCAACGTGTAGTGAATCTATTCACTCATGATGTAATATTACACTCTGTCATTTCGGATGTTAAAAGGAACTGCAGTTCCTTTTAACATCCGAAATGACAGAGTGTAATGTTGCATCATGAGTGAATTGCTTCACTACACGTTGCTCTACTTTGTTTTTAGATGTGTTTATTATAATGTAAAGTATAATAGTTTTTTAAAGAGTTTTTAAATTAATTATGACGTTTTGTTTGTGTTACGTGGGACAATTGACAAATTTATCGACCTATCATGTTTTGTAATATATAATTTTCGCATAATAAGTGTTCACATTTTGACCCCCGAAAAAGCTCTAAACCTCAGAGCGAAATATAGGGTAAAAAAATAAAGAACATTAACTAATTAATGTTTTTTTATTGCCGGATTCCCCAACAACAATTGTTTTTCATACTTGTTTTAACGGCAAAGAGTCCTTGTCTACATATACATATATATATATATATGTATATATATATATATATGTTACTCTTGATGTTCTCGCGGACGTTCAGACGATCTCCAGCTCTAACCAGCGACAGACCGACTAGCTCCTGAAGATGACGAGTGCGATCTCGTTGAAACGTAGAGTAAATAGTCCTTTTCAGGACAAAACTCACACGCGGCCAAGAACCCGTGAAACTACACCTTCATATATATATGTATCTGCTGACTGAACAATGTTCGGAAATTCTTATCAGGTTAAATAAAATGCACATTTTTAAATAATTATATTCTAAAGGTACATGTTATTCATATTTATAAAAATATAAGTTGTTTAAATATAGCTGTTATACATATATGAATGCAAAACTATTTTGTTAGTTATTAAAGTTATTATACTTGACAAAAATATCTGTTTTGTCGAGATCCCCCAAAATTATATATGATTATAATGTGATACACTTTTATCTGATTTTCTAGAGAGATTTCTATAAATTGTTTTAAATGGTAATTCTTAAACATGTTTTTTTTTAAGACTGTCACCGCAAATCCATCCAATGTACTACAGAACTTTCTAACATTTATACACGTCATATAAATATTCTTTAGCAGAATTATATTTCTTTCATAAGGCATTTGGTGTAAATATTTACAAGGAATTCCATCAGTTTTTATATAAAGACGCCATACATCTTTCTAAAATATTTAATACAAAAGATTCCAGGGACACCCACGCTATTGCGTTAGAGTTTCTTTTCATTACTAATATCGATTGTACAAAGTAAGGTATTAAAATGCACTTTAATTTAGACGGATTCAAGAAAGTCCTACAATGATCTCTCATGAATAACAAACACTCTATTTTGACCAGAAATATTGTGTAAAAAAACATTCAATACTGGCGCCTTGTGCATTTACGAAAGCCGAATTATGTGGTGAAACCTAAATATTCGTCAGACACACACACACACACACACATATATATATATATATATATATATATACAAGGTGTGTATAAATTGTCGCAAAAGCTACACGTAGCGACATTCTTCGTTCGGTTCTGAATAAAAAATCTTAATGTTAAAATGTCGTATCATGCTTCGTAAATTCGTAAATGTCAAAATTTGACAGTAATGACTTTGATTGAACTCACTTTGAAATACAAACTTATTGTTTTACAACGTTGCCAAATGTGTTTTTCGTGGAAGTACGTTAATGAATAAATGTTTAAAACAAGCTTTTAAATCAAAAAGAAAACGTTTACGAAATAATACTAGTAAAAATTTTTTCTTTAAACTAAATTGCATCTATCTCTATTAACAGATATCGAAGAGCAAAGGTTAGTTACGCACTAAAAGTGTGAACTTCAAGAACCCCGTGAAAACAAACGAAGCATGATACGACATTTTAACATTAAGATTTTTTATTCAGAACCAAACGAAGAACGTCGCTGCGTGTAGCTTTTGCCACAATTTATACACACGTTATATATATATATATATATGTATATACAATACATACATACATATATACATTAATATTACATTATATATTTATATATATATATATACATATAATAGTTTACATCTGGAAGTGTTGGAATTACCAGTCCTACCTATTTATTCAAATCTTACAACATCCATCTAGAGCACTGATTCCCAAAGTGGTCCAGGTGGACCCCAGGGGTCCACGGGAGACTCGACGGGGGTCTACGTTGGCGTGACAAAAAAATGGGGCTTCACAATTCGTAAGCGGAGGTCCACGAAAATTTATCTGGTTTCGATAGTGAAGAACTAAAATGTTGGCTTGAGTTCACCTATCAATGTAGACAGATAATATTTTAAGAAGCTCAGCGACTGTCACTTGTAAAAACTTGCATATTCCATATTCAGTACAACGTGTCGAGACTTGCAAACCGCTGCAAAGATCCAGATTTAAAAGAAAATCTGATCAATTTGAAAGCAGACATCGCGTATTTGACAGATTTGTTCAAAAAATTTAATGGCATTAACTTACAATTACAAGGGGATAGCCTCAAATTAATAAAAACAAAGGGTGAAATTTCAGCTTTTCTTGGAAAATTGAAATTTATGAAGCAAAATATTAGTCGGCGCGAATTTTCCCAGTTTTCAAACTTGTCACAGGTAGAATGCCTTGATGAGGATATTCACACATACGTTCAACATTTAATTGCTCTGCATGATTACTTTAAAATCAGATTTGAAGATATTCTGACGATGGAAATACCACCATGGATCATAAATCCACTTGACGAAACGGAAGTGGAGAATGTGATGTTACAAGAGGAGCTACTCGAGCTTGGCACTAATGAGGAACTGAAGGTGAAATTTAAAAGAGGGTATCAAACATTTTGGCTGCAGGCAGAAATACCCGAAAAATATCCTGGACTGTGGGGAATTGCGAGAAAGTTTTTGATAGCGTTTCCCTCGTCATATCTTGTCGAGAAAGGTTTTAGTGTCGTTACAAACCTTTTAACAAAAAAAAAGGAGCAGATTGAATATCACAGAACGGGGAGATTTGCGGTTATTCCTAACAAAACTGAAGCCAAATATTGATAATTTGCTGTCAATCCATCAAGTACATCCTTCCCACTAAAATTATGACTATTTTGTGATTGTCATTGTAGAAGTTACGTTACGTTATTAATATTTAATTTTAATTATATTACGACTGTTATCATATTACAATGTAATATAATAACAATAATAATGAATAGTGTAAGAATTACATATTTGAATAAATACAACACAAGGAAATATACTATTTTTCTTTTTATTTTTACCACTCCAAATGGGGAGTTTTCTAAATAAAATATGTGAGAATTAATTGGTTTCTTGTGCTGTGAGTAGATGTCAAAGGAGTAAAGTTGGATGGAATCACTTTTTTGATTGGCTAACTTTTTTGACATCCACTCACAGCGCGATCAATTAATTAATTAACCAATAACTCAGCCGCAACGCAAATTTCCATAGTTAGATCTAATCTTCACATTTTTTGTCGAGTTTTGGGAATATGGTCCACCTGAACCAGCAAAACTTTCAAAGTGGTCTATGAGGAAAAAGTTCGGGAGCCTCTGATCTAGAGTGTAATAGATAAACTATTGTTTCTTAAAATTTATTTGAAATGGGCCTCATGAGAGAGTCCCCATCTAGCGGTTTAGCCCAATTTTCGGTAACTGTTTTCCCCATAAGATTGTCTAACTTCTATATTCAAACAACGATATTATTCATAGAATCATAGTAAATATTTTTAGCGTGTATACAAAATTATAATCGTATATAATTAAAAAACAAATTTGTTTCAAAAATAACATTTTTTTAAGCTTGTACGTGTGTCTATAAATGGTGGTATTAATATTTTTATAATTCTACGTAAAAGATATGCAAATAAAAATTTAATCAATCAAAATTCTTGTTCTGACATTTGCTTGGAATTTCCGGAATAATGTATCGTCCGTAAATATGTAATTCATTTTTTGATGAAAATATATTTTTCTCCGAATTATTAGTATTAAATATGCCAAAATTAGCATCTCATACATGATCACACCCATATTACTTATAATATTTTATTAGCTTAATGAAACTTTCATCAACGTATATGTAAATTTTTCTTCTATGAATTAAGGTCGGCCATATCCTAGATTAGCTATATACATACATATATGCTTGTCTTTGACATCTTTATATAATTTCTTCTAATTTGTTTCGAGAATAGTTACATGTTTAATTTCACTGTTCAAATAAAACCTAACATTGCGGATTTAATAAGAATTTAGGTCAATAACATCAACATTTTTGAATATAAAATAATTAAAAAAGTATATGAAATTTACAATGACACCAATTAAATACTAATTACACTTGGCTATAAGGAAATATTATCACAAAATTTTGGGCGGATTAGGCTATTTTTATGATGCCATTTACAAATCTAATCTCCATTTCTTTCCAACACGCAACATTAATCGTATGAGGCCATACATCGCGTCCGAAATGAGAGTTCTTCCTAATGACAATTTCAATATAAGATTAGACAAAGTTAGACAATAATAACTAAACATGCTTATTTCTTATAGAAAGATTTACGCACATGTACTGGATCATATCTGACGGTATATAATCGCCTGAGAGTCGCGCGCAGGCAGAGGAACAATAAAAGTGAATTCATGAAGTTAAAAGTTAGTTAGAGTTGTCCTCTAATTTCAGTAAAGGGCAATTACAACAAAACTTAAGAATATTTACTATCTATACCCCGATCTTTCATTAGCATCAGAGTAAAACTTGAGTATGTAATTCGTGTTCTTGTGGACATCGAGATGGTTGACCGAAGAAAAGTGGCAATGCCATTTGCAAAACCTATGATATGGTAAGAACCAATAGGTCGTTTTCAGGATTTATATTGTGATTTGAAAGAAAAACGGATTCAATTCATTCAGTTCCATTCTCCCATCAATTTCATACTAATTAAAAAAAGGTCGTAGCAGTAATATACATTAGAAATTGCTATTTACTATTATTTCTTTTGCTTTGTGTGTGAGAATTCAAGATTCAAAGTTTCTGTAAAGGACGATTACAACGAAACTTAAGGAATGTTTAGTATTTATACTCCAATCTTTCAGCAGCATCGGGAGTATCACATATTATATGTAATTTGTGTTGTTGTGGACTTTGAAATGGTTGGCAGCAGAAAAGTGTCAATACCATTTGCAAAACATGCAACATTTGAAACAATGGCTAGTTGGATTGAGGGCCATACCGATTGTATGTACATTGCCAGTGATTCCGAAATTTATTGTGAAGTGTGTGAAACGTTATTGAAAAATTGCAATAAATCAACCGTAAAACGTCACGTAGGATCGTTAAAGCACGAAAAAAAAATTGAACCCGTTGGAATCTGACAATTTTAACGAAGAACTCTGTGAAACTTTTATGGCAGCTAATATTCCATTATTTAAATTGAACAATCCGATTTTGAAGACATTTCTGAGAAAATATACTGGTCGAAATGTTCCTGATGAATCAACTTTACGCAAATATTATGTTTCTAGGTGCTATACGAGAACAGTAGAACGCATTAGAAGTCATCTTTTAAATCAATACATATGGCTAAGCGCCGACGAAACGGTGGATATGTTAGGACGCTGTGTGGTAAATTTTGTGGCTGGTGTACTACATCCAACTATTCCCTATAACTCATATGTAATAGCAACAAGTGTTATAAATAGAGTTGATGCGGAAACAGTTGCTGAAACCATTAAGGAGAATATGCAAAAAATGCTTCATTCGGACGCCACGTACAAAGAAAAAATACTTTTATTTGTCAGTGATAGTGCTGCGTATATGTTAAAAACAGGCAGACTATTGAAGAAAACATATCCTAATATGCTGCATATTACTTGTGTAGCACATGCTCTCCACAGAATCTGTGAATATATCCGAGACACTTTTCCGGAAGTTGATAGACTTGTATCAGCTTTTAAAAAAGTTTTTAGAAAAGCACCATTAAGAGTAGCTCTTTTCAGGGAAAAATTTCCATCTCTGTCACTGCCTCCCACTCCAGTAATAACTAGATGGGGAACATGGCTGGAAGCTACTAGTTATTATGCTGAGAATTTCGATAGTATAAAACATTTCGTAACACTGCTAAAGGAGGATGCTAGAAGTATTGGTGAGTGCAAGGAGCTCACACAAATCCCAAATTTAAAAAATCAATTGTACTTTCTTCACGAACACTTTGGAAAATTGCCAAAACTAATCACTTATTTTGAAAATCGAAATCTCAAATTAAATGACGGATTAACCACATTAGATGTGGCTGTTAATAATTTGAAAAGTATTCGAAGTGACTTCGGATGTGGCCTTCGGCAAAAGTTTGAAGCAATTCTTAATAGAAATCCAGATTTAATTACATAGCAGCAATTATGTATGGAGATAATTCCACAAAACGGCTAAATATGAAGAAATAAAAGAATATTTCCAGTATGCACCTATAACCAGTTGCGATGTAGAAAGGACGTTTTCTATTTATAAGGATGTACTTAATTCAAAGAGAACAAAATTGACAGAAGAAAACCTTGAGAAACTATTGCTAGTCAATATTAATACTCCTTTACTCAACTTGAACGACAAAATGAACAAATGAAAATGTTCCAATTATAGAAATAAAATTAAAAACTTTAAAAATACAACTTTTCAACAAATACATATGTATTTCGTAATTTTATAGATCACCACCCGTTTGTTTTCCAATTATATAAATAAAATTAATTAATAAATATGTATTTCGTAATTTTAGATAGATAGATCACCACCCGTATGTTTTCCAATTATATAAATAAAATTAAAAACTTTATAAATACAACTTTTCAACAAATAAATATGTATTTCGTAATTTTATAGATCACCACCCGTTCGTTTTCCAATTATATAAATAAAATTAAATATTTTAGAAATACAGCCTTTCGCCAGTACTGCACTGGGCTTTGCGTCATGTGGTATGCGTGTCCGTTCTCTAGTAATAACAATTTATCGGCTAGCTTATGTCACTTTACCGACTAGGTAATGTCATTTCAGAATTTATTAATCATTTAAATAAGTAAATTAAATTATAATAAAACTATTCACAAATTTTTATTAAGTAAATAACAAGACAACGTTTTAATTCAAAATTTATTCGCTTTTGCAATTAATATTAATTGCTACATTAGAATTTCCATGACTATTTACTGTTAGCAAAACACCATGTTTAAAATCGTGCTATAATAATTTAGTAATATGTCAGAAAATATCACTATTAATTGTTACGTTACCTAGCAATAGTACTTATTAAAAGCATTTATCAAAATACCATGAAATTTAATACTATTATATTTTTGAAATTTAGTGATTTAATAGTTTATATAACAATTAATTACTAACCTATCATGAGTAAAATAGTATACAAACCTTGGTGGAAAGATTCATTCCCGTCTCGAGATTAAGTTCACCTCGACGCTGCGCGTCTCGGTAAACTTACTCTCTCGACAGTAATGAACCACTTTCCGCCTCGGTAATTAATATACTATTACGTATTTAAGTGGGTAGGTGTATTGAAAAATGAAATGAATAAGTTAGCATTAAAATAAATGTGTTTAATGAAACCAGAATTACACTTTTTTACGGGATTTCGTATTGGCGAAAGCATCTATAACATCGCTATAGTTTATGGTGTTCATTATCTTTGTCTCTATACATAGAAGAGCCAAAGAGTTTTTCTTGAGATAATGCAGTCCTCTGATAATTCTTTACTCGTTTTAGAGAAACAATTTGTGGCCGCAGTGCAAAACGCGTTTCGGAGAACTATATCCAAGTTTTGGTAAGTTTATTTATATATTTAGCGTGTGGCATCTATACATACAGAAAATAAGAAGTTTACAACACAAATAAATTATTCACCAACAAAAACCCAATAATTGAATATAGCCTATAGCACTTTCCGTCGCATTGAGGAATTCTCCAAACTCTCCTCAACAATATGGCGTATGACGTAACCTTACGTACCTTCCATTATTTAACCTGGTTATGTTTAAGTCTGACCATGCTTTACATGGTAACTTCGATCCCGGTAGTTTGGTGTCAATACAATCAAAGCAGTTTGATGATGTGCTTATAGCCAGGAGATCTAGGTGATTCTGAATTATCTGGCTGCTATTTGTACTAGTTCGTTTACCGTTATCCAGGGTACACGTGTAGTATTCTACTACGGCCGCGAACTGGCTCTGCACCCTTAATAAATAAATGGGTAAATGTTGCTTAGAGACTGGTTCCTCGAAAATGTAGAGAGATTGAGTAATGCAGTTGACACAGGTTTCTCCGTAATCTTGTTAGAGGAAAATGTACAAATTCCCGAACCAAATCATCCTGTAAGTCATTGGAATAATGTTGCACGAGAGACTGAGCCTTTTCTGAGACTCTTTGTGTTGAAAGTTCACCAATTTTAGTCGAAAATGAAAATTTTTCTCTGAAGTTTACATATGCGTTAAGCCTACTCTCTAATTCATCGCTCGATAAATATAAAAGTGTATGCAACCCAGGTACATTTCGTCCTCTTTCTCATAGTCTTAAAAATAAATACTAAATATATAGGTATCTATATTTAACCTGCTCGGTTTCAAAGAAGGGATTACTGGGAATGAAAAACTTCTATAAATTCCTTTTCGCGTCTGGGTAATACTAGGTAATACTTAATTATACATTTTTCGAAAAAAAAATTAGTAGTAGAATTTCCGACTTTTTAGCTTAAAAACGAATTGGGACTAGTTTGCAGAAAATCTCAAATCTGTCGCTCCTTGACAAATTGGCAACTTTCGGCGTATTGACAAATTCAGAACTGCTGACAGCTGTCACAATTTAAAGTACAATCTAAAAGTATCGCAGCGTAGTCAATCTTACTAAAGAAAATACTTAAAAAATAGCCTATTCTAATAAAAAAAAGTTTTTGAAGGCATGGCATTTCTAATTATTAAAAACAGTTAAAATTTGTAAGCCAGTGTTACTAATAATTAGAAAAATTCATGAATAATTTAAAAGCTCTTTTTGTTTTAAATACAAACAAGAATTTTTAATACGCATTTTAATATTTCTTTGAATATATTTACAAACATTGTTTTGCTTAAATCTATATTCGTTTATTTGGAATGGAGAAATACCCAGTTTCGATAATAAAATGGATTTTTTTTTAACGCAAACAACGTTTGACATGAGGACTTTTCGTGTGTTTTGTCCTTGCTTTAACACAATCAAAGCTTCCATTCTAGTATATGTGTGCAAGCATCTACAGACATACATGGTGTATTTCACATATTTTTTAAAGGCAAGAGTCAATATTTTTGTTGACGGTGATGAACAAAAGGTCAAAGAGGTGACACGTTCGTGGCGATGTAAAAAAAATCCGCGCTACAGCTGATAAAACTTACCAGAGAAAACTGGTTCTTCAAGGAACACATAAATATAATCACGACCTCCTGCGAAGTCCGTTCGGCGAGCTGATAAACGAGGTGAAAAGGTGGCCGTGATAAAGTCTCTTCGTGATTTTTCGTAAACAAAATGCTTTTGGTATAAATGAATTTATGTGCCAGAGATACTGCGAGTGTTAACGTTGCTTATTTGAGATGTATTTTAATAATTCATTATTTTCAATAATAATGCAAGCCTTGCTACCACATCAATAACAACTTATGATTTATGTTTATTTAATAAACATACTTCCTAAAACGAAATTCGTACTTGTGCCCTTGAGAAGATTTAATGAATAATTTAATGCAATTCAAAATATTTACAAGATTTTGTATGAAATGTCGGTTTCTTGTATGTGTTTGTATTTGGTAAAATCAAGAAAATGGTCGGCATTTTTGATAGATGAAGCTCTAACTTTATCCTTCCTTTAAAATTTTTGTGACATTAACTAGAAGCTATCGTATTTCCTATTTCTTTGCCACTTTTTCTTCTTGGAAAAGCACCTTTAATAAGATGTGTGTGTAATTTATTTTAAGTAAAATTACAGCAAAATTATTTTAGTACTTTATATCATGTTGCCAAAGCCAGGAAAATCACAGGATTATGTTAAATCTTATAACCTTTACTACCTTACTACAAACGATGTCAAGATTATTCGAAAAGCTGCTATTTAGAGATTAAGATGTCTCATAGAAAACAGGAACCTGATTTCGGATTACCAATTTAGTTTTAGACAAAAACATTCAACAATCGACTAAGTGCAGCAAATAAGATATATTATAAAGCGTTCTTAGATGTTGCTCAGGGATTTGTTAAGGTGTAAAGCCAGGACTTCATGCACAAAGTGAATAATTTGCTACCAAAACAGTATATGAAGATATTAAGTTCCTATATATTACACAGACTTTTTTTTAGAATTAAACGGGAAGGCGAATATTCCAATCTAAAAGAAATAGATATGGATGTTCGTCGAGGATGTATTCTTGATCCCATTCTTTAATTACTATACAGGGTGTCTGGTAAAATGTGGGAAATCTCTCAGATGCAGATAGAACATGAAAAAATAAGATGACAAGTTCCCATAACTTTTTTTCCTACAGGCCCTTCCTAGGTAGATATGCGTCCCTGAAGGACGCCGCTGGAAATGGGTTTTTCTTGAATTTTTTTAAAAGTACTTCATATAATTTAATAAAAATTTAATGTGATGGACACTAGTAAGGACCTCCTACAATAGTGTCCTTGAAACATATTTAGCTTTTATAGTTTACCAGGGGTGGGCTAATCTTTACAACTAAATGCCTAAATTCCAAAAAATAAAACTAGATAGCTTGAACCTTAGATTAAATGTACTCTTCTTTATTGTCTATAAAATAAACCGTTTACGAGAAAAAGTTCGTAAAAAATGTGCGTTTAGTTTTTATCAGAACCAAAAAACCAAAAAAACGAAATAAATAAAATATCCGGCATTTTAGAACTTGTCATCTTTCGCATCGCGGACACATTGATCCCTTCACGAAGCCCATGTTGAACCCTCTTATGAAATTTTTCAATAATTTTGTAAAGGTGCCTCCTGAGCCACCACTGCGTTTATATTAAGTACTTCAAAAAAAAATTCAAGAAAAACCGATTTCCAGCGGCATCCTTCAGGGACGCATATCTCCATAGGAAGGGCCTGTAGTAAAGAAAATGATAGGAACTTGTCATCTTATTTTTTCATGTTGTATTTGCATCCGAGAGATTCCCCACATTTTCCCGGACACCCTGTATACATACGACATACCTACGTAAGAAGATACAGCTGTTCCTACTAGTAATGCATCAGGTTCAAAGAAGTACTATAAAAAAACTGCAAAAGTCAAATAACAAAAGCGATAATTAGTCAAGACATTCATTATTAAACTCAATAAATTTAAGTCAGTTGATGTAAACTTTACCAACAAGAAACTAATAGAATCACTCTCTTTCTTTTTCGACATTAATGTTACGAGACAAATGACCTTAGCATGACGCCGGACAAAAAATCTCGATGGAGAATGCCTGCTATAATGTCTGATGTGAAAAAGCAAAGAACATGAATCAAATTTTTCTTCAAAGTTAGAAATTCTTAAACAAACGTTTGGTGAGGATGCTTTAGATCAGACGCTAACTCATGAGTGGTACAACCGCTTTAAAAATGGACGCGATTGATAATGATGAGCGTTTAGGCCGTCCATGGACGGAAAACCCCACAAATTGTGACAAAAGTGCGTAATGCTATAATGTAGGACCGAAGGAGAACATCCATGACATTTGTAACATTGTCAACTTGTCGTACGGCGTTTGTTAATGTATTCTGTTCGGCGAACTCAACATGCGGCGTATTGCAGTGAAATTTGTGCCAAAGTTACTTAGCATTGAAGAAAAACGGTACCGTGTTCATGTGTGCATAGAGCTGAAAAAAAACTGCTGTAAGGGATGCGAATTTCAATGCCAAAATCATTACTGGCGATGAATCATGGGTGTACGGATATGATCCCAAAACAAAACAGCAGTCATCCCAGTGGAAGACGCTATCGTCACCACCACCGAAGAAAGCACGGCAAGTTCGAAGCAACGTGAAGTCGATGTTGATTTGCTTCTTTGACACTGATGGTATCATGCACAAAGAATTTCTTCCACTAGATGAAACAGTTAATAGACGATTTTACTGCGATGTTCTTCGGCTAATAAGAGAAAATAGTCGATGCCGAGTGACAACAATTCGTGGATCCTACACCACAACAATGCACCAACCCACACGTCATTTGTAGTCCGTCAGTTTCTAGCCTCAACAAAAATGGCAGTAATACCCCACACTCCCTACTCATCAGATCTTGCACTTTGTGACTTCTTTCTGTTTCCGAAGTTGAAACTGAAGCTTAAGGAGTGCCATTTTGAGACGATCGAAGGGTTCCAAACCAAATCCAGGTAGTGTTGAACACGTTAACATGCGAAGACTCCCTGTCAGGGTTGCTAGATAAAATTGACAAAAATACCGAACAGTGCCTGGCGTAGGAGATTTCTAGGAGGTAAATTCAATGAAACACTTAGTAAACATTAAAGATTATATTTGTTATTGCTAGTTACAGTGCGAATTTTTGTTGTCTCTAATTTTTTTATAAAGATCATTGAATTTTACAAACTTCATCGAAACATTTCGAGCGTCAGACCATAAATGATTCATATGACCAAAAACTCTTTCTACATATTGCTGTGAAATTAACTTTGAATATAAAAAATTAAAAATAGAATTAATAACGTATAAACTAATTAAACATAACTGGATAAGCAAAAACAAATTAAAAAGAAATCAAGCGAGGTTGGGTATTTGAAATGCACCTCGTATATCATATATTAATGTAGTATTAAAATTTTAAATGTATATTTCCAGGAATTAATAGGTAAACAAGTAACGTTATGTCAATAAATTTTAGGTTAATTAGATTATTAAACGTTCATGTAAGTAAATTAATAAAACATGTTATACACACCAGTAAGATTACAAAAGGATATCAAATAATCTCTTCTTTATACAGTAATAACTAAAGACGGCAGACTATGTGCCCACACTGTCAAATTTAATAATACACGGTTAAATTTTTTAAAAATAAATATATCGAATCCCTATACAAAACGTTAAGAAAAAGCATAAATAACTTACCCAACATGTTTACATTGTTGCAAAAAAATGCCATAATATATGTTTCTGTATTAGTCTCGGAAAGGTTCGTACGTAGCGACGTATATATATGTTTATATACAGAGAAGGATTGTTCGACGTTGAGAGATGTTATATTTGCATAGTTAAAGTGCTCTTTGTATCTGTACAATGGATCTTCAGTATTGGTAAAAAGTTGCCCTAATTTTGTAAAATCTACATTTTTATCTAATACAATGTTTAATTATATTATTAAATATTATTAAATTTGACAGTGTGGGCACATAGTCTGCCGTCTTTAGTAATAACTAGAGAACGGACATTCTTACCACATGACTAAGTTCTCCCAATACAATAGCCGTTGTCAATTGTTAACGCTGGCGAAATCAGGTGACCGAGAAAATCAAACACAAATACTTCATTGTATTACGCCGGGATGTACTCAGCGATGTTTATAAACATTTCCAATTGCCGATTGCGTTTAATGGAATATATCCTCCGAATACAATAGGTGTGTTGTCCATTGTAATCGCTGTCGACCAGATGGCCAGATGGTCTAACAAATACTTCATTGAATTACGCCGAGTCATGTGGTAAGAATGTCCGTTCTCTAGTAATAACGTTTGTAAGCATATTAAATTCCAATTTATTATATTGTCATGTGGTAAGAATGTCCGTTCTCTAGTAATAACGTTTGTAAGCATATTAAATTCCAATTTATTATATTGTTATAAATAACTTTGTCGGAATGGATGCATTAACGTAAGACGTCCAATGCTATTTTAAAATAAGAGAAATTAATTATATAAGACACACAAGCGGGAACTCTGGACCAGTAAAATCTAAAACAGCAAGAATATCAGCAACAAGAAGTAAACAAACAGCATAAAATGTAAATAAAAGTAATAAGTGCAGGAATATTATGATGTAAACAAAACAACAAAAGCATATTAGAGATGCATGCTCAGTGATGATAACGTGGATGTATGACAGGCATACGAGTGAAAGCAAAGGACAAAACGACATCATTTGAACGAAATATGGAAGAAAGAGAAAGAAAATACTACGGGAAAAGGAGTATTACGTAGAAGATTCTCCGCCCAAAATCTGCTTGTACAAACCAGCAGTAGAAGCTATTCGGGGAAGATGAGACTAAAAGTTCAGTATTCCAGAATAAAATTTACAAATATTAAAAATAACAACAAAAAGGAAAAATATATAGACAGAGAGACAACGCAGAGATATGGAAAAATTAAAATTACCCATGATATATAAAAATATAAAGGGATGGAAATATTAAATAACTATGAAAATTAGAGGAAACAAAAATAAATTATTTGGAGTAGGAACCGAATTCTTAGAAGAAATGAACGCTGCGTATAAAAACGAAAAGCACCGCAAAATAGGAGATTCACCGATATATTTTCGAATGACCAGTTTAACTTTGACGCTTATTGATTTCAAAAATCTCAATTAGAATATTGTATATGATCTAAAAAATTATGCCTACTGACATTAAATTTAAGTAAGAATAAATTAAAGTTTAATTTCATTTTAATAATTAATATTGTTATCTTTATTATTCTCATCATTATTATAAAACTTTAATAATATACCAGGAGAAGTTCAAAAATTTTGTGTGTAGAATTTAACTTTGAGTAAATCAAATTTTATACACGATAAAAATTGGAGCATCTAGAGTTAGTTAAATTGGAAAAGTGCATATTAATTCAGTCTTAAATACACGATTAAAGTGTATCTTAGGCCAGATATCCGAGTTTGTTGAAGAGGAAGTAGTGTTCCCTGAATTTTCTCGAACTATTTGTGCCATTTGAAATTTTAAAATTCGAAACGTTCAGCGATAGGCGCGAGAATAAGAGATACTTATATAGTGTGCGGATAAGCATTCTAACGCTAAGAAATAAGTAATTAAACTTCTAGTTTCAAAAATTCTTTTATTGTAGTGGTATTTACAATAAAAGAATTTTTGAAACTAGAAGTTTAATTACTTATTTCTTAGCGTTATAATGAAGTTTCAACAAGTATCTCCTTCGTCAATTAACTATAAGCATTCTATTCTGTAGAGACTTGTTTCCCACTTAAATAGGTGCTGAATAGCGCTTTGTAAAAAGTTATCAATAGAGACCAGAGATCCACATTTCAGTCAGATATAGGCTTTGAGTACTAATCTCAGCATTTTGAGGGCAAATACCCCCTTTTGCGAGTGAAATCCTCAAGATTCTTTGTTTGCGAGATTCATTTGGAATAAAAATCAAAACTCCAATATTATCCGTGTGTGATTCACTAAAGAATATTTGTATATTAAAGTTGCATTGACAGGTTAAGATATAGGTTAAGAATTAAATATTTTAAGTTACAACAAAAATGATATGTAAAAATACAAACAAACAATAAAATATTTTTAAACGATTACTTCTTGTTGTATTATTTCTTTGTATTTACCTTGGACGCTAACCCTAGTTGTGTAGAACCAAAAATATAGTCCTGAGATACCCAAACATTATACAGAGTCCCACCAAATTTTTCCTGCTCACACAATCATCCATTTTAAATTTAATATTTGAAAGCAAAGTTCATAGCAATATGCATTACTGCATGGAACAGCTATTATTCGTTTGATTATTTTTTTAATGTTAGGCGTTTCTTCTCCATTGAAAAAACTGACTATTTATTTACTCCAAGATTTTATTAAGTACACGGATATCTTCGTATAAACCATCTTTATCGATGTCTTCTTCAATACCCAACACCGTTGCCGTTTGTAGATATTTTTCATACGATGGAGTTACTTTCTCTACATTCATGTAACTGAAAACCACTTTTTTAGGTAATCTTACTGTTTTGATCTAACTCTATATGCAAAATATAAAAGGCAACCCTCGTATAATCTCTGAGACGATGTATCAAAGTTGTATAATACTCTCCGGTTACCGTACTGCCCTTATTCAGATAATCAATCAGCAAAATTTCTTCATAGTTCCAAAAATCAGTTGCCATTGTTCTTTTCTTCCTGCAGAAGGGGTGACTTGAAACTTCTTGGGGTGGGCTCAAGGGCTCAAGCCCTTAACGTGCTACTGCATCGAGTCTTGTGTCGTTTTTGTTCACAAGCATTTCTAATGGCGAAAGCATTCATCTTGCACTACTTTTTGTAATTCCAGGGTACTCGTGTAGAATTCCCATGACCGTGGTTTCTGAAATACCTAGTAAACCTGCTCATTGTCGGTTCTTTAATCTTGCATCTTCCAGTACCAAACATTTGATTTTTCTAGCATTCGAAGTAATCACATCATTCGAGCGACCTGGCGTTCAATGGTTCTCGAGCATGTTTATACAATTTTAACTACCCGCAAATAGTTGACTTGGAAGGACAACCACTCCCGTATATAACCAACATCCCTTCAAGAATCATTTTTGACCCCTCTATATTCGATTTTGTTCGTTTTGATATAAAATGAATGCAGGACAACACAAACTGACTGATAATAAAATTAATGATGTTGCAAATGTTTTGTAAATTGGCACATATGAGGCATATATGATTTTAAAAAAGTGTAGCGAGGTATTGTATTAAAATTTAAAACTGTCTAGTCCGGGAAGATAGAATCGACCCCCTAGTACATATATCCAATTACATACAGCATCCGTCTATTCGAAATGCTAATATGTGTCACAGTCAGGTAAAGTAGATGAGAAATCTTATTCAAACTGCGCCTCTTTTTATATATAAATGTACGCGTTTATTAATAAGTATGACTTTTTCATTAATTAGAGATATCGCCTTCATTAATTCATATCATATTTATTTAACATAAGTACTATATTTGTTAATCTTGTAACTTCAAACTGGTTATAACCGCTTGTTATACGTCGTAAAAACATAACAATTCACCGGAAAATTTTGGTTCTTGACTATTTATATTGAGGCACTCGAGAAAAAGAACCCGAAATAATGATTTCAAGCCGCCTTATCACTCACATACAATAAACATGTAGGCATGTGCGAAATAATTTGAAAGGATATACTCTTTATCTTTCTTGAACTTTGATACCCTTCTTTCTTTGAAAGTTTTCTGTGCTGCAAAGTTTTGTTAACGATACCGATGTATAAAGTTTATCAATATCAATAAATAGGAGCATCTTCTTTTAACCCATTCACTTCGCCTATATTTGGAGTTTATAGAATGCGTTATATTACATAAGAATCCTCGTAAACTCTCTCCTTTCTTTGAAATATCGTTCACATTTACTATTATGCAATTTTATTTTCTTAACTTTTAATAGTTCTTTTTCTCGTAAAGTAAACACCTTTAATAAAAAGTGTAGATAGTTTATTTTAAAGAATAATTGCGGCAAAGTAAAGAACGCGAAATAATGATTCCAAGCCGTCTTATCACTAGGGATCGGCAGTTAAAGGTATACTCCAGGAGGGGACTTGAATGAATTTGTAACGGGCTCATCTACTGTTAAGTTTTATTAGTTACTTGTGTTCTATTAGGTAAATATGTAACGGACAGTTACACGGTAATGTCTACACATCTACTTGCATCTAAAAGAAACGAAACAACTAATGCAGAATTTATATCACGTAACGTAACTTCGTGTTAGAAATCGCTATGGGGTGAAAAGCGCGATTTAAATCAAGAAATAGTGCTATTACCCCGGAACCTGTTATAACGAGCTGGGGAAGATGGATAGAAGCAACATCCTGTTATCACATGTATTTTGACGACGTTAAAAGTATAATACAGCTATTGGATCCGAATAATCCTGTTTCTATTTTACACACTCAAGTGTTTATGGACCTAACTACTCATGTAGATTTAGCCAATATTCATTGACATTATCGCAAAATACCTGTAACCATCCGTCATCTAGAGGTTACTTCGACCAACCTATAGTATTCTATAACTAACGCCATGAATATTGTATATAATCTTCGGCAATTTCTTTTCCAATTATCTGGAGCCGCTGCTGATAACGTAAAAAGAAAATTTGAAGCAGTTCTAAAAAACAATCCAGGATTTCGTACTGTGCCCTGAATTAGTTGACTTGTTCGATGGTAAAAAAATAGATTTTTCCGAACCGGGGATAAATGTACCGTCACTAAAAAACTTTATATTATTATTATTATTACTTTAAATATACCCCTATTTCATCGGTAGATATTGGACGGTGGTTTTCAATGTATAAATGGATTTACGGTGACAGAATGGAACAATTATTGGTGATTTACTATCATTTGAACATCATATAAACGGTATACTGGAGCAGATGTATTTACTCTTACTTGGTAAGTAACGTATGTCTCAAAAGTTTTCGAAAAAAAGTAAAAGTCAATTTTTTTTATTTTATCTTTTATTCTTTTACATTTTGACAATATTATTCTTATATAGTCTTAATTCAATTAAACATAACATTTACATCACGGATAAAGGCCATTGCTCTTCTATGGCGCGTAATTTGACTCTTACATAGACCATCAGTCTTTGGACGATAGCGACGTCGACTTTTCTGAAAAATTCCGCGTCTTAACTGCTCCTAATTTTTGGCTTCCCAACCACCATCATATACCTTTCAGCTCAAACGAGACCAAAATTCCTCAATAGGCCTCGCCTGAGGAAGGTTTGGAGGGTTATCTGTCTTCGAAACAAAATTGTGGGCAACCAGACTTTTCTTCTTCTGGCGTGATAGTACGAGGTTAAGTCAGGCCAAGACATTATTTAGTTGTTGGGATGAAATGTATTTATAAAATTTAAAATTTCGTGAGAAAAAGTTATGTGAGGCATTATCGTATGTAAATATCTGCATTGATGGCTTCACCTCAAACACGTCCAATGCGGCGGTGAAACACCAGTCTAATATGGCACACCACACCAAAATTTTATCTTCAATCTTGACTGTACCTTTGGATTTAACATTGTTAGTAGCATCTTGTACATTGTCCGTATAGAAACCGTCATTATCTTTGATCTCCGAGTTGGACAACACGAAATATTTATCCTCGTCCATAACGATAACTTTATCGCAAAAATAAATGCGTCTCAAAGCATGGCAACGCCTGGGAATTCTTTCCAACTGAGCGGCGGTGTATCTTGGAACCTTTCTGCTTCTACGATAATTTAGATTATCTCTGGCTAATGTTCTACTCGACTAACAGTCGAGCGTGAAATATGGTATCCTCGAGACAACTTACCTAATGTGTATTTTGCTCTTTCAATTAACCGTCACTCATTAGCTCAGCTTAAAACTTTGAGTCGTCCACTGTTAGGTAAATTTATACAAGGAATACCATCCTGGCAATATTTTATTGTCTGATAGATTGTCGAAACCGAAATATCTTGCTCTCTGTAGATCCTAACAATATCGCGTTTAGGTACTTGTCCAACCAACTGATAAATAGCCTACGAATATCAAGCTTGTATAACATTGTTGACGTTAACTATTTATAAAAATAATATGTCATATTAAACTTCAAACAGTTTACTAAAATCAGGATTCATGATCTCCTCGTTCCGTTCCTGGCACTGACGTCTTGTACCCCTGACGGCTGATCCCTAGTTATCACTACATACAATAAACAATAAACATCTAGGTATGTGTGAAATAATTTGAATGGATATGCTCTTGTAGTAAAGTAAAAAGATCGAATGGAATGATTGTTTGCAAGAGAAATTTTCATAGTTAAAAGTACTATAATTCTTGATACAAAGTACTATTTTGAACACGTTTGACATGGTCAAAATATATTGTGTTGCACATGCGCTGAACCTATGCTATAAATAGTAAAGTTCTACGAGCAATGGATAGCACTCTGCAAGCAAACAACGTGACTAGTGCATAAAAATTTCTCAAATGATAAAAATTGAATACGCGGTCATTAACTTTTGAAGAAAGTATAATCGAATTAAACACCGTTTCTAGTGATCTTCATATTCTACAGTGAAAAACTTGATATAATATTTCCGTTAGGGGCAAGAATCCCTTTAAGATGATGAGTATCTTGGTCAGCCAATTTTAGTGGTAACACTACAAAAGATTTCATTTATTGAAGAATTGGTAGCAGAAGATCGTCGTTTGAAAGTGAAAAATTATCAGCAATGTCAACATTTCTGAAATAAGTGTTCTGCACAATCATTTAGGTTTGAATAAGGTTAGTGCAAAATAGTACATTCTGCTTCTCAAAGTCAACGTCGTGTTAAAACAAATTCCCGTGTGTATTTAACTATTCATTTTCAGTTATATATTACGTAATATTGCAAGAAATGTTGCATTATTTGTTTATAAAAGTACTGCAAAATCTTATCAAAGTTTCTAGAAAATATTTGATAAAAGCTAAGATTAATCTAGATAAAACTGGAAATAAATTGAAGAGTTCAATGTTTTGATTAGGTATTGTCATATCTATCTAGATATATATCTGTCGTTATCTTGGTACGCATGTGTGCTTGAACCAACTTGGAATACATCAGTTTAATTGATACTTCGTGGTGATTTAGTATTCCTTTGTAATTATAATTAAAATTACATATAGATAAATAGATTCAACTCCAACACGTTTTGTACGCTGATTCTTCTAAGATTTTTAAAATGAACATTTTCTTGCACCTAGTTTTATCGGCTCTTCAATTTCCATAGATTACAAACCGGTTTCATACACATATAGTTTTTTTTTTAAACACTTTATTTAATCTTGCTTTGATATAAGCAATGTGACGGTAACATTTTATCATATGCATATATTTCTGTAAGCTTGTAGAACCTAATAATAGGCGAGTAACAAATCTTTCTAAAAGAGAATGACACCTTACAAATGCATCTGCTTAACTAGAAGTATTATTCTGTCGATAAAAGAAACGACATATTATATCGTTGTCTTTAACGTGCCATCAACATAATAGGGCACTGGGTCACGAAGTGGAAATTAAAAATCAATGAGTCCAAATACGTGGCCATTCGATTCATCAGAAAACTGACGCCACTCAACGATCGACGACATTGAATTCGCCTGGTCCTAATAGTGGTCCCAGGCCAGAATACCTCGGTCTTATAGTGGACCGGAGGCTAGCATGAGAACCCCACGTGAAGGCGATTAAAAATAAATATCTTGCAGCGACGAACCTTTTATTTCCGCTCCTGAGGGCTCGGCGTCTGCTCTCTCCACTATTTGGGGCCTACCCTGCATTGTTTCGGGTAAGTTTAAAAAAAAATGGTAAAGTTCATAAACAAACTGCAATTCATTACATAGTTGATATTGATGTACCTGATGGACTAGGTTGGGCTGCGTTTGCCAGAAATGTAACGATAGTGTCTCGACTTTCAAATCCTCAAACCAGGGCTTGTAACAAAAGGGGCTAGAGGCAACTAAATATCAAAATTTCACTAACACAATGAACTGAAACTTGCGTTACTTTGCCGTGGGTACGTTAAATCCTGTTAATAAAACATATACGTAACACACGAGTCGAGTTGCAAAAGCAACAGTATACTTTAGGTGGTGACGACACGCTAATGATGGTTCTAAATGCATCGTCCCTTATTTTGAAGATCGCACAACGGGGTTACTCCCCAATGGCATTGCTTGGGGGATACCCAGAAATAAATTGACAATATATATAATAGAAAAGTGACGTAACATATACAGAAATGCAATACTGAGGGGAAATATTTGATATTGAACAGAGATAAATTGTGCGAACTTACAAAAAATGGTGCAATCGTCTTTTCGAGTGTAAGAATATTTTGACCAAAATAGTCAAAATAGCCACTACACACACACTCAAATACATACAGGGTGATAAAAAAATTGGAGTTTTATTTTTAACTGAAAATAGTACCCACAAAATAATGACGAAAATGACGAAAAAAAAATTGTGATAAAAGTTGTAAAGTAACAGAGATACTAACATTTAAAATTACAATTGAAGAAACAACAGGGTACATTAAATTACAAACGATTTTTGCAATATCACTCACTCACAAGAAGAATTATTTCAATGCATATTTCCAGATATCAAATGAAATTAGAAAAGTCATCAATGGTTAAGTAGACGTGCAATATTAGCTGCCAAAAATGTGGATGTAAATTTCATTAATATCAGTATTCATCATATATTATTTCCCTCAATTTGCAATGCAATGTCAAGGAACAGGTTTGAAGAATTCCGGTCTAATCTGCATATTATAAACGATAAACATAATAATGACGACCGTTTATGGAAAGTGCGTCCTCTCATTACATCTCTACATGAGCTTTCCAAGGTAGAAAATTTATGTATCGATAAACAAATGATACCTTTCACCTTTGAAAGGCATCATTTTTCCTTGAATATAATTCAAAATATATAAAAATAAACCCAGTCAATAGGGAATCAAAGTCTATCTATTATGTGGGTCTAATGGTATAACCTATAATTTTGCGATCTATCAAGGTAAAACTACAGAATTGTCTACTAATAAATAAGGTATATCTACTGCTGTAGTCCTAAAACTATGTGAAACCATTCAAGAAAATTCAAATCATAAACTTTTTACAGATAACAAAGTAATTTGTATAATACAAAAGTATTTTTAATAATATAAAATATTATTAAAAATGGGGTGTGAAGAACACAATACAAGTTATGTATTTGTGAATGTATCTCCTCTCCAGAGACGCAGATACGTATTTCACCTTTCTACAGGATCGTCGGTACGCCCCTGCTGGAGAAGAGATACATTCAACCAAACATAACTACCTTGCTATCAAACAGAAATTATTAAGACAGAGCGTGAAAGAATATTCAGCGCTGTCTACATAATAACCGCCGAACTAAGCAACGTGTTTCTATAGACGGTAACAATCATATCTATAAAAACTGTATTATCGTGTCTTCACTACTTGTCGGGCGAACCGAATGCGTATATAACAAAATAATTTGAACCCACTCATGTATGTTTCAAATTATTTTGTTATATACGCATTCGGTTCGCCCGACAAGTAGTGAAGACACGATAATACAGTTTTTATAGATATGGTTGTTACCGTCTATAGAAACACGTTGCTTAGTTCGGCGGTTATTATGTAGACAGCGCTGAATATTCTTTCACGCTCTGTCTTAATAATTTCTGTTTGATAGCAAGGTAGTTATGTTTGGTTGAATGTATCTCTTCTCCAGCAGGGGCGTACCGACGATCCTGTAGAAAGGTGAAATACGTATCTGCGTCTCTGGAGAGGAGATACATTCACAAATACATAACTTGTATTGTGTTCTTCACACCCCATTTTTAATAATATTTTATATTATTAAAAATACTTATGTATTTTTACAGATAACTTTTTACTTCAATAGAACTAATCGAATTTCTAAAAAAAAGACATTTGGTATGCAGGTACAAATAAGACAGAATAGAAAATTGATTTGTCCACTTATCGTAAATAAGAAAATTATACGTGAAACTTCCAAAAAAGTCGTAAACAACTATAATTCTGTAGTAATTACCCGATGGTTAGATAATAAAGTTATTACACTTGAATCTAGTTTTGTTGGAAAGGGCGAAGCTGGCAAAGCAAAAAGATGGAGTAAGCTGGAGAAAAAATATGTTGAAGTTAAAAGACCCGAAGTTATTTGACTATATAATGAAAACATAGGAGGTGTGAACAAAACAGATTTTGTGATCGAGTTGTATCGAATTTTTATAAGGTTACGAAAATGGACATTACGTGTAATTTTCCATTTGGTAAACCTCACATTTACTAACAGTTGGTTCCAAGAAAAGATATAAAAGTTTATTGGACTTCACTATAGAGATAGAAATTGTTACTACATTATGGAATGTGAATCAGGATAATTACCAAAAAAAGTGGAAGACAGTAGTACATCATTACTACCTAAAAATTAGGTCAAAAGATTGCGGCTAGATTTACGACAACAAACTGATATAAGATATGATAACACCGGCCATTGGCCCAGAACCGACAATGCACCTCAACGTTGCAAGAACGAATTATGCAAATGTCGGTCATGAATAAAATGTTCAAAATGTAATGTCCATTTGTGTCTAACATTTAAAACAAATTGTTTTTTGAAATTTCATACCAAATAATATTCTTATTTGCTAACAGTAATATAAAAAAATATTGCTGTTAGCACAATAACTCTTTCATTATGTTTATTTTTATGTGAAACCGATATTTGAAAAATTTTTTCATGCCAATAAAATAAAAATACGTCAGGTCCGAAAGGGTTAAAGAAATAAAATAAGTGTAAAATGCAAAATATTTATTATAACCACGAAAAAAATGAGAGGTTTCATAGAAAATTATTTCGTACCTTCTTTTTGAAAATATAGATGTTATATCACAGTATGTACATACATACATAGTATTAGAAGGAAATCGTATTTTCTTGGCCGTATTTGTAATACGAGATAAAATTAATATTTTTTTTGGGGAGTAGCGCCCGGCTATGTAAAACAATATTTAATTTGACGTTTCGATACTATATATACATAGCATTTTTTTCAAAAACTGTAAAATTTATTTTAATGTTAAAAAAGGTAAGAAATTATATTATAATAAATCTACTTACATTAAATGTTTGTGGTGTTAATATATTGCGACGTATTTGCTATGAATTTCTAAATAAAACTAAACTTTTTTTAGCAGAGAAACTGTTTCGGCCATGTGTTTATTTTGACGGGTGGAAAAAATGTTAGCTTTGTCAACACTTCGCAGGGAGGGTACCATTCTCGGACGAGTGTTTTTTATTTTATATTTGTGATGTTTATATTGTTATTATACAAGATGTCCCGTATCGTTATGTTCAAATTTTAGGAGTGTAAAATAGACTTCATTTCAAGTAACAATAACGCAAAACTTGTATATCCATTTTTATTTGTTTCAAAGTTACAGATCTATGAATGTGACTGTCAGATCATGAAAAAAAATGCAATCCTAAAGTCAATACAAACTGATCTTATTTAAAAAAAGTTATACGATTCAATAACAGGCCTGTGATTGTTGACGTCGCATAATAAAATGTTATCCTTAAATAAATAAACACGTGTCGTAGTGCATACAGTAATTTCTTGGAGATCTACAAAAAAGAGTACTGGAAATTGATTTATGATAAATAAGGTTCTTACTTATTTCGCAAGTGCTGCACCATGAATATCATACAATAATCAAATGTTCAGATGACTGTTAATGTTGCATTTTTTAATAAGGGATTACATTACGTCGTTTCAGTTCATACAACAGCTTATTAGTGAGTGGACACGTTTTCTTTATTCAAAATGCCTTACCGATTTTCTTCTCAAGAGTATGCGGACATATATTTTGGGTACGGCTACTGTAACGGCAGTGCACGTCAAGCAGTTATTCAATACCGACATCGGTTTCCCGATAGATGCATTCCTCATTACAGAACGTTTCTGGAAGTACACAGACAATTTCGGGAATACGGACTGCGTAATTATCTTTTCGACCGAGAAGTAAATTTGCCAGCAGACTTAGAGGAAGAAGCAGTAGCTATTGTTACAGGGAATCCAACTCTCAGAGGAGAGCCACGAACGGCAGTTTGGCGAATTTCAAAACGTAAGGGCTTATATCCATATCACTATCGCAGGGGACAAGGTTTGCTTGAGGCAGACCACTATGCTCGTCTAGTTTATTCTACCTGGATATTAAGACAGTCACGGCTTCATTTTTAATTTGTGCAGAACAGTCTTCTGGACAGATGAATCAACGTTCACGAGAAGTGGTGTTACAAATCTGAGAAACCTGCGCAGGTGGTCATCAGAAAATCCCAAAGCTATACGCCCATCTAAATTTCAACATGAATTTTCTATTAACGTTTGGGCGGCCCTAATCGATGACTTGTTGATTAGTTCTGTCGTTCTTCCTGGGAGGTTAAATGTGGACAATTACCTTCAATTTCTTATTGACGAACTGCCAGGTCTTTTAGAGGATGTCCCACTGAATGTTCGACGAGACAAGTGGTTTCGCATGGATGGGGCACCACCACATTTCGGAATTGCTGTCCGAAATTGGGTTAACGTCAATTATCCAAGATGGATTGGTCGAAGTGCTCCTGTAACATGGCCACCCAGATCACCCGATCTTAATCCCCTTAATTTTTATTTATGGGGGTACATGAAAAATTTAGTCTACGCGCAAGTTTCGAACACAAGAGAAGAGTTGGATCGTATTCACCTGGCTGCCGAGCAAATCCGACAAAACAAGTATGAAATTCGGATAAGTACTTCTTCTGTTGGCTTACGGGCACAAGCCTGCATTCAACAAGGAGGTGGACATTTCGAAAATATTATTAACTGAACTTTTTTAAATAAAATCAGTTTTTATTAACTTTAGGATTACATTTTTTTTCATGATCTGACAATCACATTCATAGATCTGTAACTTTGAAACAAATAAAAATGGATATACAAGTTTTGCGTTTTTGTTACTTGAAATTAAGTCTACTTTACACTCCTAAAATTTGAACATAAAGATACGGGACACCATGTATAATGGGTAGGTGTATTGCTGACAAGTTATTTAAATCTGTTCGGTCATAAATTGAATTTGTATTTTTTTGTATGTGGATGGTTTCTAGTATATTTCTAGCTTTGTTGTTTTTTTCAGATGTATTTATTCCGGTTTTATAGAAATTGAAAGTGTGTTTTGGTTGTTTGACACATTTATTAAGGGATGTACTACCCTAATACCTTATATAAACAACCTGTCAGAAAAAATAAACAAAATCTTAACACCATATAACATAAAAGTAGCTCACAAAAATTCCAATAATCTCAACAACCTGCACTCAAAATTACAAGACAAAATATCTACA
Source organism: Melolontha melolontha (assembly GCA_935421215.2). NCBI lineage: Eukaryota > Metazoa > Arthropoda > Insecta > Coleoptera > Scarabaeidae > Melolontha > Melolontha melolontha. The sequence goes on along the minus strand of OW285243.1, from coordinate 73,497,860 downwards.
TTAAAGAAAACACACGTAATTTATGAAATTCCATGCAATGACTCCGACAATAGTACAGCCTCTAAAATACATATCAAACAAACAAAAAACACTTTCAATTACGATAAAACCGCAGTAATTACAAAAATAAAATAACAAAACACATGTCCGAGAGCAGTTAAACCACCACCACCCGCAAAGTGTTGACAAAGCTAAACAAATTTAGTTTTATTTAGAAATGCATAGCAAATACATTGCAATATATTAACACCACAAAAATTTAATGTAAGTATATTTATTATATCATCTCTTACCTTTTTTTAACATTAAAATAAATTTTACAGTTTTTGAAAAAGATACTATATATAGTATCGAAACGTCGTATTAAATATTGTTTTAATTACCCGGTCGCTACCACCAAAAAAAAACATTAATTTTGTCTCGTATATACAATGTGTCCCGGAAAATGTGGGAAATCTCTCGGATTCAGATAGAAGATTAAAAAATAAGATGACAAGTTCCCATAATTTTTTTCCTAGCGGCCCTCCCTACGGAGATACGGCCTCCTAAAGGACGCCACTGGAAATCAATTTTTCTTGAATAACTTTTAAACTACTTATTATAATTTAATGAAAATTTAATATGATAAACAGTATTAAGGACCTCTTCAATTACTGCCCTTAAATTTAAATTAGCTTGTTTAGTTTACCAGGGGCGGACTAGGTTGTACATTTTAATGCTTACATTTTTAACACCCTGTATGATAAGGAGTTAAAAAAACAAATTTGGATACCTTGAACATTAAGCTAAAGAAAAGGAACTCTTGTTCATTGTCGATAAAATGAACCGTTTTCGAGGAAAAAAAAATAAAAGAATTAATGTTTTATTTCTATTAAAAAGAACCATGTTTTTTATTTTTTTTTGTCTGGAACAAAATGTGATACAAAAGTCTGAAATAAAACTGTTTTCAGTACTAAAAAACGCGTTGTTTTTACAAACGTTACTATGGTACCCACGAATTAATAAATATCTTGCATTGACGTGTAAATTTTAAATCTTGTAATCTTTCATATTGTTAACACGTTGATCCTTTACTTCGATATTAATTTATTGAATTTTGAATATCTTGGTAAATTTAATTTGATAATGGGATACACATTTAGTGAGTATGCAGATATGCATCTTATGTACAGTCTTGCATCTTGCAATGCTTTGGAAGCAAGAAGGTTGTATGAAGAAAGATATCCTAATCGCAATATTCCAAATCAGAAAACATTTCAGCGACTTGACCAACGTCTAAGAGAGACTGGTGGGCGATTCCAGTTAATAAGATAACATTATTGACTTTCTTTAATGTTTTAGGAAGTTTTGCGTAAAAAAGTACTGATGCTGGTGTGAGAAGAACAGTACGTACGATGCAATTGGAGGAAAATATTTTGGATACTGTAGGTGATACTCCTTCAATAGGCACTCGAAGATTAGCCGCGCAGCTTAATACGTCAAAAACGACAATTCATGAAGTACTTAAAGAACAGTTGTTTTACCCTTATCATCTGCAAAAAGTGCATCTACTACCACTGTCGTTCATCATTATCAACATCAGTTCCAATAAATTAATGTTTCGGCAGGAATAATTGGCAATTTTTTGATTGGACCAAGCGTATTGCCGCCACGATTGAATGGTGAACTTTATTTACAGTTCCTTCAGAACGCTTTTCTGGATTCAATAGAGCATTTGCCACTTGCAACCGGCCAAAGCATATATTTTATGCATTATGGTGCCCCACCTCATTTTAGCGTTGCTGTACGGGACCACCTGAATAACGTCTATCCAAACCGTTGGATAGGCAGAGGAGGTCCCATTGCCTGGCCTCCACGGTCTCCAGACCTAACGCCAATGGATTTCCACCTGTGGGGTCATCTCAAAACCTTGGTGTATTCCTCTCCGGTTGATACTAGGGAGGAACTTTTACAGAGAATCACATTTCATTGTGATGTGATAAGAAACAATGCTGGGTTGTTGTGGCGAGTACAGCAGTCCTCTATTCGTCGTGCCCGCGAGTGTATCAGAGTTCACGGAGCCCATGGTGAACCCACTTATGAAGTTTTTAATTGATTATTTCTAATTAGCGTATTTAGGTTCAATCGTTGCAAGCTTTAGTGAGTACATTTCTAAACATAATTTTTGTTAAGGTGCCTTTCTGGGACAAAACTGCATTTCTAAGAATCTTTGTAATTTTGTCGTATTAAATAACCTAAACTAAAACTTTTTTGTTCCTGGAATGACTTTTGTATCACACTTTGTTGCAGACAAAAAAAAAATAAAAAACATGGTTCTTTTTAATAGAAATAAAACATTAAGTCTCTTATTTTTTTTCCTCGAAAACAGTTAATTTTATCGACAATGAACAAGAGTACCTTTTCTTTAGCTTAATGTTCGAGGTATCCAAATTTGTTTTTTTTAACTCCTTATCATACAGGGTGTTAAAAATGTAAGCATTAAAATGTACAACCTAGACCGCCCCTGGTAAACTAAACAAGCTAATTTAAATTTAAGGGCAGTATTTTAAGAGGTCCTTACTACTGTTTATCATATTAAATTTTCATTAAATTATAATAAGTAATTTAAAAGTTATTCAAGAAAAATTGATTTCCAGTGGCGTCCTTTAGGAGGCCGTATCTACGTAGGAAGGGCTGCTAGGAAAAAAATTATGGGAACTTGTCATCTTACTTTTTAATGTTCTATCTGAAACCGAGAGATTTCCCACATTTTCCCGGACACATTGTATATATATGTATATATTTACTATATATATATATATATATATATATATGTATATATTTTTACTATATCTATATATATATATATACATATATTATATATAATTACATAACTTAGTATAGTTATACCAGACAGTGTGCAAACAAACGTAGATTAACCCCATGCACTTTCGCTATCTAGTTTACTATCTAAAAGATAAGTTTTTGGTTTTTATAATTCCCCAATTAGAAATACCAGACATAAAAGCATTTTTATCTGTCGCAGGCGATGAGCCCGGGCTTATCAAAACACTAATAAAATTTCGAAACAATCCATAAAAATTAACTGATACTAATTTGCTAATTTAATTATTGAACGTGGCAGACTTTTACATTTATTTTGTATTTCTCATTAAGTTGGAATTATCTTTTTTTTTTCTAGTGTCTAAAGAAGTAGTTACACTTAACGATCATAAATGCTGTTTCTATTATTTATTAATCCAAGTGTATTTAAATTCTTGCAAGTTTTATTTCATATAAAAAATTTTGCCCAAGATAGATTACACTGGTAAACAAAAATCAACTTTTTTGTGACATGGATAAAATGCTATGTAAAGTTTCACTAGAAAGCAATAAATAACGCTCACATCTTCATCACCCATACTTTTTTTTCTACGTAGTGTTGCGCGTTATATTAAAATATATCACTGTCGGTATGTTCTTAACGTTACCTTTAGTTCAAAATGTTGTTGTCTATATTTTACGGAGCGGATTAATGTCCAGCAGTAAACAGCAAGCAAACTAGGTCTCTATTTGCATTGGTATCGCCTTTCCATGGTTGCAACATCTTGGTGAAACCTTTCCCCATGTTCATCGCTTACGGCATCCAAATTTTCCGGAAAGAAATCGAGATGAGCATGCAGAAAGGAAATTTTCAAATACATGTTACATCCCATTTCTCTAAGTAATTCAGTCACATGATCAGCTTCGACATTTACAAGAAAATTAGTTAACTGTTTTAAAAGTTCTCCATGCCCTTAGATCAACTTCATTCATCATATTATCAAATTCTTCTTTATGTTCGAGGGGCCGTAACGCTGATCAGCTTTACGGGTGAATCAGGATACTGACGGTATGCTTGAATTTCGGTACGATTCTCAGTACGTTGGTGAGGCAAAAGTAATAATCTGTCAGGGTCTTTCGATTTTTTCCACACCATTGATACTGTACTAGTTTATGGTCATTCGAAACGTTCATTGTCATCAACTGATGTTCAGTTATTTGAAACGTTTAAACAACACAAAAATTTTTCTCCAAATACTTACTTTAACACTTAATGCGTTTCTGTGGTAGTCTAACCGAATTTAGAATGACAGAACATGATACAGATATGCCGTTTCCTCAAATCACCCATTGACAAATCACAAACTCAAGCAGACACAACAATAAAAAAATTTTGGCAACAAAGTACATTTCTACTTATAATGACGTCGCTTAGCATACTGACGTAAGCAACGTGATTCAAATTTCTGAAACTTTTGGATACCACCTTGTATATTAAAAATGATTCGTGGGGGTTTGTCAAAGCTTTACGAAATCGCGAACCTGCCATGTCAAGTAATGTCTATGGGAGGCGACAATATTTTTGTCCTATTTCATTAGAATATCAGACTAGATATTAATACATAAAATGTCTATACGTAGGTACTTATTTCCTATACACATCAAATTTGTGATCTAATATTTATAATCCTGTTAGATAAGTACGTTAGCAAGTAGTCAAGTAGGCGAACGTCTATTTATAGAGAAAATGTTTAGTAGATTTATTCATTTATTGTATTTACCACTCCCAGAAATAATACAGAAATTAACATGCTAAGAAGAATCTTGAATAAAGGCTTCAAAATTACCGCTAGGTATAAGAAGTATAGGAATACACACAAAATAAATGGAAGCACAGTCTATAAAGTATTAGACAAAACAGGCAGAAGTGCTTACACAAAGAAAAGAAGAAATACATACACATAATTTAGCAACATGGGTGTTTGGCTTTACCAAAATCAAAATTTCCTCAGTACGTTCGTGGAAACCAAATAACATTTGAACTTGTTCAGATTGATCTGTTTCTTCCCATTAATGTTAACCCAGATTATTATAACCGCGATTTAAACTTAAATTACAGAACACCTGCATAAAATTGAAATAATTATTTCCAATATGTTTCCCAAGAGGAGTGTTTTTCCTCATGACATAGTGATGAGAAAATATTTGTTTGCTGACCAAGATCAACCGAACGGCCTTGAACCATCAAATATTCATGTCTCCAATGATATCTGTAGATAATTATTCGTAGATGTTAATGTTTGCGAGAAGACTATTTCTAATTTTAACCTTAAAGGTGGAATTTCGAAATTATCTAAGAGTGAATTTTAATTCGTTTGCATCTCTTTATTTTTTATTAGCTGTAAGTCTCGATCAATATTCTGATGATTAGGGCTCAGCAGTCAGGGGTACATGCGTCAGTACCAGGGACGAGGCGAGGACGTTATAAATCTCGATTATAAATTGGGAAAGGAATTGACGAAGATCATATACAATATTCATGGCATTAATTATAGAATATTGTGGGTTGGTCGGAATAACCTCTAGATGACGAATGGTTACAGATATCCCGGATCATGAATATTGGCTAAATCTACCTGAATAGTTGGGTTCATAAATACCTATTGAATGTGTAAAATAGAAACAGAATCATTCAAATCCAGTAGCTTTATTATACTTTCAACGTCGTCAAAATGTATGTGATGATAGGATGCTGCTTCTATCCATCTGCGCCGGCGCGTTATAATATGTTAGTTCTGGGGTAGTGGTTCATATGGCAGTTTTTCACGAAATAAATTCTTGCGTATAGGTGCCTTCACGAAAACTTTCTTGACAGCAGATGTCAATTTATCTGCATTCACATAGCATTTTCTGGCTTCCTCTGATACTCGACGAAGAGCACCTACGAAACACGTGGTATGCGTCATACTACTGTATGCTTGTTGTAAGAGCCGAGCAGCCGCCTTCATATATGCAGCTCTATCTGTTATAAATAATAGCACTTTTTCTTAATTTATATCGTGCTTTTCACTCCATAGCGATTTCAAACACTAGTGCTACAAATTCTGCATTAGTTGCTTCGTTTCTCTTAGATGCAAGAAGATGTGTATACATTCCTGTGTCGCTGTCCATTACATATTTACGCAATACAACTCAAGTAACCAATAAAACTGAACAATAGATGGACCCGTTACAAATTCATTTAAGTTCCCTCCTGGAATGTACCCCTGACTGCCGATCTCTACCGATGATATAGTACTAGTTTTATACTGACTCAAGTCGATTCTAAACAACCTGTAACAACTTTCTTAGTAATATAATGAAATACGGTTACTTATTTGTCGCCTAAACGTTAATTGAAGAAAACTCTATCCTTGTCATCATCCGCAGTAGAAAACATTTTTTACTGCTGATGATGAGAACTTAGTTGTCGAAATACGTATCCTGGACTTACAGTTATATTGTGGTAAGGGTTTTCTAAAGTAATTTTTAGACGATACGTCACAGTCTCAGATTTATTCATATTCATCAATTATTTTCGAAACATACTGTATATATTTTGAATCGAAGTAGCCTTTACTTGATAGAAATACATAATTAATGAAATAAAATTGAAAAATTAATATAACTTAATTTCCACTTTATTGAGGTAAAATCCCATTATAATTGCTTCGACACACGGTGTCTTTCTCAGATGGAGTTGTATTGCAAACTAAACCTAAAGGATGTTGACAAATTGAAACTTTAATTTTCACTTTTATTTCATTACTGTATATATTAAATAAATATAGAATATTTACTGGAATACTTTTTAATCTTAAAAACTTCTTGCAAATTTACGTGAGGCGACGACGAATTTTCTGCACATAATTCAAGTCATTATGGTCAAAAGTATATATATATATATTGATAAGTCGCTGATGGTGTAATAATATAATAATAAGAGATATTCAGTGATTTCAATAATGTTAAATTGTAGAGTATAAGAATTATACTAAAGGTTGCGCGCCTTGGTTTGTTAAAAAAACCTATTACACAAATTCACCAGCGTTTCTCATATGATTTCTGTATTTGCGGCTAGATGTCGGAGAGCAAGTAATATATTTATATAGCAAAGTTGACTCTCTAGGATCTTCGTCGGTCTGGTTTATCCCTATATGTTTGGAAGTAAATAATTTAATAAAATAACTTAGTTTTCTCCAGCTAAGCACAGATAAATAAAAAGTTTGTTTAAAGAAATATGTGTAAAAGCTTATTAAAATAAGATTTCTGTAAACAATAACAAATAAACGTGCCTAACGACGAACTATAGAATTAATATTAAGTGCACTTGTGAATTGAAAAGGTGATGTTATAATGGTCATGATATTTTCATGTAAATTATAATATAAATTAATCGACAAACAAATTCTGGTGAGTACTACAATCCTTAATAATAAAAGTTCTTTCACAAATTCTTTGTAAGTTGAAAATGTAATTTTTAAAGTAAAATTATGAGTTTTTGATTTAGTAAAATTTTGTTTTAGTTGTAAAATGTTTTAATAAGTCTTTTTCGAAATAATTTAGATTAATAAAACCTGTTACTCGAAGAATAAGGGCAGGTATCTTGGATGATGTCGGCGTAGATCAGGAAATTCGTAGTATGGTTCAAGTACGGAGTCTTCGATACTGCGATGCCGGGTTTGGCGTGCTTCGACGGCATTGGTTTTTCTCGGGCCGGTGTTCCAATCGAAAAGATGCTATGAACGATTACTGGCCATTCTTCTGTGTTATCGCCTTCAAAAATGGTTTAAAAGTAGCTCCAAATTTATGTGTTTCTTTTCTGGGCACTTTTAAAATTGTAACTCAGGTATTTTAGATTTTATTTAATTTAAAACTTTGGAGTAGCACTTTTCCCTGGCACTAGTAATAAAAATTTCTACTGACGCCTTGATGGCAATTATTTCTTTCAAAGCCTAGTATGCAATTATGAAATAGCCTCGAATTTTACTTTAAATTACATGTAATAATAATTTGAATATAAATAAAGTATTGATTCAAACATATAAACAAAATTAAAATAATATTTTTCAAATACTTGTTATGGGTTTTTGAATGTGGGGTTATGTTTTATGCGTAGAAAGAAAATAACCAATTCGCGGGTTTGTTTACATTTAAAAAGTGGGTGTGTCTAATTAGTATCAATACAAAATTTTAATGTAGATAAATTAGCTATCTGTAGTTTTCGCGCTAATAATTTTAATTATGAAAATTATTATTTAAAAATATAAAAAGTAAATTTTGAAATAAATATAAATTAATTTGAAATATACAAAGTTATCGTAATATTAATTTATTTACATTTCGATACTAATTTTACAAATTATGTCCGCCAATTTAACCATTCTATTCTATGATATTTTTATGTTAATTTCTGTCTTTCCCTTTGCAGTTAGCTGGAATGAAGGTGCAATTTGCCCCACAACAATATATATATATATATATATATATATATATATATATATATATATATATATATATATATGTATGTATTGACTTGATAAACATATTTGACAATAATATTTATACTTAGTCTTGGTGCTAGAAAAATATGTTATTCTACTTATTTAGGAGCGTTATTTTCGTCACGCATCGCATATTTAAAAATAGAAATAATTCGTGGCATTTACGGGGATCTTTTATAATCCCGAACTTATCTCGTCAATTGATGTCTGTGAGAACCAACTTTTTTTGCACTTAATTTGGTTATCGAGCCAGACATCAAGAACAAATGTATGAATATATTGATTTCGTTTTATTGATAACAATATTAGATAACAATATACAAATATACAAATGAATAACCTATATAGGTATATACGAGGGGAGTTTGTTATGTCATCTACTTAGCTATGAAAGGAACGAATTAGAAAATTTCAAAAAATATTTATCAACGTAAGAACCACTAACACTACACACGTATTCCAACGTTTCTTTAATAACGCTATGTCTTCGAAAAAAAATATTTTAGTATTTCCACAAAATACAATTCCACAGTGTTTTCCACGTCGTCATTTAATAAAAATCGACGCCCTCTCAAGCGTTTTTTGAGTTTTGGAAAGAGATAATAGTCAGAGGAGTGGCGAGATCGGACCTATATGGTAGATTTTGTAATTCCCCAAAGCAGCATTCATTGATTACTACTTGAACAATTCGTGCCTTGAGCACCCTGAGGTTGTCGTGCAGAAGCAACGCCTTTTGAACAAAATTATGGGGTCTTAGGTAATTGTGTCTTTGTAGACATTTCCCGTTATTGTGGTCCCTTTTGGCATTTACACAATTCCTAGAAAACTGTGGCCGTCACTTTTCCGCAGAAAATTGCGTTTTTACCTTCTTGGGCGGTGGAGAGCCCTTATGAACCCATTGCATGAACTCATGTTCCCAGGGTCCCGGTGGTGTACTCAAGTTACAATTCTATTTAAGAAGTCTTCGTCTTGAGATAAAACAGTCAACTTCTCATCACAAATTTGTCGTCTACACAATTTTTGTTCAGGACATCATGCTCGACACTTTGCTCATTCCCAAATCTTTGTGTAGAATTTTAAAAACACTCGTTTCTGATATTACTATTTCTCTAGCAATATCCAAAAACTTTTACTCGGCGGTCGGTCAACACCAAATCTTCAACTTTGTTGACGATTTCTTCAGTTTGTACTTCCAGAGGTCTTTCGCACTTTCGGTCATCATTCTCTCATGAATATTCTTCGGACTACAGCCTTCTTTTGACAAACATTTCAAGTTTCAAATCACTCATTTTCTCTTCTGATTCGAACCAAGAGACGGCACTATAAAATGTTACAGAAGCTTGACCTAAGAAAATTGTCACGATAGCATATTGTTTTCATAGCTAGATAGATAACATAAGAAATGAATTTTTGCTTGAAATTCGACGTTTCTACGTTTATTGTCTTCATCAGAAAAAACTTTTGAGTGGTTTGCACGTTTTAAGACCAGTAGAACATCCATTAATGACGACGAATTAATTTCAACGGCTCATTCACGAAGAACTGAATTTATGGTTATGATTCAGAAATAAAACAACATCCAAATCAATGGAAGAGTCCGAACTTCCAGAGATCCAAGAAATGCCGGCAAGCTGACGTGAAAGGCATAGTGAACAGAGAATTCGTTTCAGCTAGTCAGACGGTCAATTCTGAATTCTGTTGCAATGCTTTAAGGCGATTCCATGATGATATCAGACGCAATCGGCCCGAACTTTGGCGAACAGGAAATTTGTCGCTGCGTCACGACAATGTTCCGTTACATATCGTTGGTTTTCATATAAGCCTTTTTGACGAAAACATTAACGATTACCATTCACCCCCCCCCCCCCCCCCGCGCTTTTCAAAAGTTAATAGAAATATCAAAGAATTTATAATTATCATTGAGTTAATATTACCCAACTGTTAAAGATAATAACCTGCATTTAGGCCCCGAACATCTGGCGTCACTAAAATATGCACCTAACACTTCAGTTGAAGTCTAAAGAATGATTTCAACATAGAAAAATATTTTAAGCGACAGAAGATAATTTTAGTGTCGAAAATATAGAAAGGCACTTAATTATTAATTAGTACAATTATAAGTTAAGTAGATCTCATTGCGAAAGTGAATAGTTATTAATAATAACTGTACATATAATTCTATGGATGTTACTTAATAATATAATAACTTATTATGATATTAAGAAACATTTCTGTAGCAAAAATTATTATTAAATTAGGATTAATACAATTTCATGTTCGTAAAATAGAATTCGAAATACGTTGTCTATTTCTGAGGCATACTGTATATATTTAAGATATTTCATGAATTTGTTTTATAATCCTTTGATTATCTCTGATGCCTGTGAGAGGTAGGGATATTTTCTCATATTTAATTTGAATTAAATATTCTAGACAGTGGAATTAAATATATATTTTCGTTGTCATTTTTTGTTTGTATTCAAGTCTGATAACAATATTTGGAGTTCGCACGTAACTAGACATTCAACAATAAAAAATTAAGTATATTTAAATAAAATACATATTAATATTACATCTGGATATCACCACTAGTGCAATATCAATAATTAATACCGCAAAATTTTACTTTTGCCATAAAAATATTTGCTTAGATGCAGACAGTATATTAATACAGCAAAATAAACAATAACACGCTTTGATTTGAAATAACCTCCGCCACTGTATATTTATTCAAGTTCTACGCTGGTGGGACTTATTAATACACCATTATTCTGGACCTACCTGTGTGGTAACATCAGGGGTCCAACAGTCGGTGTGAAATGCAATGCCTCCTCTATAAACACAGATGAACGTGGTACCGAAAACATAAAATAAGAAAGGTTAAATTCCTTCTGCACTCGTACGAAAATAAAAGTAAATTAAATACTGTAATGTTTTAGCAATAAAAATAAATGTGAACATGTTTACTTTATAGATATTTGCTGTAATATAAAATATAATTTCTGTAGATTGGAAATGATTATTTATTAAGTTTAATATATATCTACATTCACGCAGCCTAATTTAAACCGATTAAAATATGACTGTACCACTTTTTTTGCATTCAATAATACATCTCTTTGACAGAAATGAATGTCATTATTACCTACATACTTGTTCGAACTGGAAAAACATTGTAAAACGTTGTAAAACAATAAGTAGCCACAAATAGGTAGCTTACTATTTGTGACTACTTATTGTTTTACAACGTTGTCAAATGGGTTTTTCTTCAAAATAAGTTAATAAACAAATATTATAAACAAACTTTAAAATCAAAACGAAAACTTTAACGAAAAAATAATAATAATAATTCTTCTTTATTCTAAATTGTATCTCTTTCTGACAACAAATATCAGTTAATGAAGCTTATTTAAACACTGAAAGTCTGAACTTTGGGAACCTCATGCAGAGGTATGAAGCATGGTTTTGGTTTTGGTTTTAGGATTTTAGACTCCGAATTTAACGTAGAACATCGCCACGTGTAGTTAGTACGCCAATTTATACACACCGTGTATATATTTTAACCATGATACATATTTTTTAATGTATCCTATACATTCTTTTTCAAATTTAAGCCATAAAATTAACTAGGCATTTCACTAACATTAATACGTCCACGCAATCTGATGTATACTGATGTATACGTGGATGTATTAATGTTAGTGAACCCAACCCCAGCCGTGTAAAGTTGTTGCGCGATTATATATGTTAGCTTACTGTGCCCCATGTACGGCACTTTGATTAGTGGTTTTACCTACTGATGATGACAACTTAGTTGTCGAAATACGTATTTAGTATACGATTATTCATTGTGGTAAGGAGTTTTATACCTTTTTGAGTTTTTACTAAACCACAGTCTCCAAAGAAAGACTTTTCATTAATTTTACAGTGTTAACTTGGCTTTATGACACAAAAAAAAGAAAAACAAAGTTATGCTTTTATTTAATAAACGTAAAATTATATTTCAATTAAGTTTTTAAATTATTTATTAAATTTATTATTTATTAAGAATAACTAAGTAGTATGTTTAACAATACAAAGCTAAAAAATTAAGAGTGGATGGAACCAAGTGTGATCAATGTAGTCAATAAAGAATCAACCAATAAGAATCCTTAAAAAACGCTCTAAAAATTTAAAAATACTGACTTGAATCTTTTTCACTGGAGCATGTTTTCACAACTGAAATTTAATTCACTAAATATTTCAAATAAAATAAACTAAAATCGTTAAATGAAAGACACCGTAAAATCGAAATTTTTAGCATACGTTTTGAAACAGAATCCTGTAATCGATTGAATAAATTAGTTTAATTTGAGCATTCCAATTTCCCATTTATTAATATGTCAATAACCTTGCATAACAAAAGCAAACTTATCGTACTGCATTATAAAATAATGAATTAATATGTTAATATATACTAGGCAAAAGATCTTATAGCACATAAGGTTTATATGATACATGATAAGGAATTTTTAAAATTATATAACTGCATATATCTGGATTGTTTCAAAGTTCGTATGTTATTGATACAAACTGGTCATTATTTTTATTCAAGCCCAGTGATTGTAAGTAAATTATAATCGTTTATGTCTTATAACAATGTTGCGCAAAGGAACAAACAACAAAGTGATAATGTGAAAGGATAAGATCTGTTTTTTGTTGACGTTAGTTTTGGAATAGGACATGGTTCTAGATTCAAATAAGTAGCTATAGCTATATTGTATTTTAATAAAGAGGTACGTGATTTTAAAACAAAGTTTAGGCTGATTCTACTACAACCTACTATAATATATTTGTTGAATCCATAATAGGAGAATGATTTGAAGGAAGGTGAGATTTATACAGTGTTTTTTTTTTTGGTTTTCCTATTTTGTCAAATGTATTTCACTATTTCTCAAAACTATTTTCCACATACATCATTTTGACATTAATATATCGAATGTAATTCACTATTTGTCATAAACATTTCACGTTATTACAAATGATTTTCCTCTTCTTTAATTTATAAATTAAAAAACAAAAAAAAATTTGAGACACAATTTTATTAGAAAAAGAAGAAGACAATAACAAGTTACCAATATCAAATCTATATATGAATAAGTTCATTAAAGAAACAAAAAGATTTGTCCAAGACAACCCTCATATTAGAATAACAACCGCAGATAAATCAAATAAAACAGTGATCATTCTTAAAGAGGAATATGAGCAAAAAATATAAAAACTATTAGACGATAAATTCACCTATAAAAAAGAAAGAAATAATCCAACAGAGAAAACTCAAAAAGAAAATAATAATTTAATAAGTAAATGGCATAGACAAAACCTAATAGATTTCAACACTAAAAACAAACTTCGCATTTTTAATTCCCAACCTCCATCAATATATGGTTTACCAAAAATCCACAAAAATAATATCCCTTTTATTATATTATGTGCAAAGTGCAAGTGTATCTAGATATGTATATTTGTGTATCTATTATTCATTTCCAAAATTAGATCGAGTTATCTTCCTTATCTATTAAGGTATTCAATAAAGTATAAAATGAAAAGGACAGCCTCAAAATCTAAAACAAAAAATATATAAATATTTCGTATTAAATGAGATAATCAAATATTACAGATACATAACTGACTAGATTTAACTCCGTAATACCCGCAGCAGTAAAAACTTGCTGTTTTTGACTTCGTTGTATTAAAATAACAATAATTTTCTCAAAAGTTGTGTCATTCGAACTCTCCCAATTGCAATTGTATATTGCGTCTGCCAATTTTCCACTCTAAATCACCATTAAATACTGTAATTATTTTTGTTAGTATACTACATGACATTACCTGTGTAGTTAATTCATGACCGACGTAACAGTAATTGAATAACTGGAACATGTGTGCTATAGCAAAAGTTAGCATTTTCAAATATTGATTGGCATCCACTTTCTGAAGGAATGATTACATATGTATTAAAAGGGTTGAAAGATAAAAAGAAAATATTTAATATTCGTATACGTACCAGTACTAGACAAGACGCGCATAAACCCGCAGTGCTGTTGAAGAATTGAACAAGAATTGGAATATTTAGGATGGTTTCTAATTGCTCGCATATTCTAAAAAAATAGTACAGAAATTTAATATTAAAAAAAGTCAACACATATTTCAATAAGGACAAAACAATCACCTTCAGTTCATGATAATAATAATAATAATGCATGGCGTCAACTATTAAAATCATACAAGTAATTAATAATAATAATTTATTAAATGCCCAACAGATCATATCCAGAACTCGACAAAAAACAAAAGTACAATAGTTAAGATATAAGCACGTATACATAATATATACATATATACACATAATCATAAGAACATGAGAATCAAGGCAAATCCATAGCCAGGATATTAAAGTTCTGTGCCAAAATGTACCATAGGTGCCTTTAACAATATGCTCGTCCTTGCTATGAATATGTAAAGCAATTAAGTTGATATTGATTCCAAGCTTGGCACAATAAAAACAACTTTGAATGGCAAGTCAAGTAAATCTACCTTACCAATAACACATTCCGCATAAATAGAGCTCTATTAGTCTTTCGCCTTTCCGAGAGTGAGACGACACCATGTAGCTCTAGTAACTCATTATAATTAATTCCACGCACGGAATAGCGTCCATCACACTTAAAAGAAAGGTATTTCAAAAATTTACGCCGGATCCGCTCTAGGAGATTAATCTGAGCACCGTAGAAAAAATACCAGGCTATGGATGTATATTCGAACAGCTTAGAAATAACATAAACAAAAAATAGTCTTAATAGGATCGATGTTGTTGAAATATCTGCATGTACGAATAATGAATTTAAGAGATCTGGAAGCAGCAGCTGTGACACTAAAGACATGATCCAAAAATGTAGATTTTTCGTCATATGTAACCCAAGTCTTTAGTCGACGACTAGCGAGAAATCTCAACATTATTAATTGTATATCGCGATTCAATTCTAGTAATCTTTCTAGAATAAGATATCAGAAATCACTTATCTGCGTTCGATGTTAAATAATTGAATGAACACCAGCCATAAATTTTGTCAGCATTTGTTCGCAACAAATTAACCTTAGCCAAAGAGTCAATCCTATGGTAAATCTTAATATCATCAGCATAGACCAAGACAGAACAATTGATAGATTTAATAAGGTCGTCGATGAAAATGTTAAATAAAAGTGGGTCAAAGTTTAACCCTTGCGGTACTCCCGAAGTCGAATAGAAGGGCTTAGAGCTGTACCCATTGTAATAAATATAATTCATTCTAATGAATAGACAACACTGAAATAATCTCAGCAACGATCTACCAATGCTAGGGATGCTTAACTTTTCCAATGAAATACGGTGACCAATTAAATCAAATTCACGGAAAAAGTCCATGTAAATAATGTCCAGCTGGCCACCAGCATCAACAGTCTGAGCTATTTGTAATAGTTGTGCAATAGAAAGATGTGGTATAGTGCTATAAGATATGTTGATAAACCAATATTTCAAAAACTTTCACGAAAGTAGAGATAACGCCTCCAATACCTTCAGAATGTCTTGTAATGCAACTGAAGTCAAAAGTTAGGTGGCATACATTATTTAAAAAAGCATTTAGACGGACAAAAGAGAGTGACGATGATTAGACTTATGGCAGCTGGGAAACATTTTATTGAAAAACCAAAGAAATGTTTTTACAACAAATTACAAATTTGATTGAAATACAAGGGGGTACTGATAACTACTCAGAATACCACCTAAAACTCCACAATATTTCAGTACAAAATTTATCTATTAATCATCTTCTTTAAGATTTATACATTTAGCAAATTGTTCATAAAGTAATTTAAGCCCTTAAAAACAAATTATTTGTCTTGCTCTACACACCATTCCTTAACGGCAGATGTGACTTCATCATTTGTCGAAAATACTTTACCTTTTAAATGTTTCTTTGAAGTACTGGGAATAAATAGTGTGTCTGATGGTGATAAATTCTGAATATTCGGGTGGTCAAACAATTCAAAATCAATTTCATCAATTTTTTGCAGAGCAATCAACGACTTGTAAGGAGGAGCGTTGTCTTGCAAAAAGAGCACATCTTTGGCAAGTTTTCTGTGAGGCTTTTCCACAAATTTTTTACGTAATTCAGTTATCAATTCACTATAATAAGTTTCCGTGGTACTTCTGCCGTATTCCAAATAATATAATATAACTATCCCATCTATGTCCCAAGAAATTAAACCAAGAATCTTACAAGCAAAAATTTTGAAAAATCTTTGAAACAGTGTCAGATTTGTTCGACAATGTTAATCGATTGATTAGTATTCGAGCATCTCGAAATCCATTTCGCTAAAACTTTTTTCATACACAAGTCATGATAAATTATAAACATAAGTTCATTGCAAATGTGTAATTCTTCTGCAATACATTTGATTCCGATTTGTCGGTCATCTACAATTATATCATCAATAGAATCATTATTTTCCGCAGCGATCACAAAAATTGGTACTCTAGAGCGGCCGTTGCCTTTCTTTAATATCTGATCTGTCTCCCTTAAATTCCGCAATTCAGTTTTTAATAGTGGCATATGAAGGATACTACTAACTTGAGGCTTCTATCATATTAGTAAATATTTCTTTGCCTGATAACCCTTTCAAAACTAACTAACAGGATCTCGTTTCAAAATCTTGCTTTCTAATAAACATGCCGTTTTCAAAAATTCATAATTTTATTACCATTCAGTTTGTTCATATCAAACTTTATTATAAAACATAGTTGTAATTATAGCAACCATATCCAGTTTTTACTATTATAAACTTTTACGGCTAACCTACGAGGTAATTCCCAACGTAATGAGAATGATCTATTTCAAAGTTTTTTTATTTAATGTAGCTACAATTTAATTGTCCCCTTCAAAGTATGCTCATTGGGAATGCACACAGCGTCTCCAGCGATTTTGCCATTCCTCTTAACAGTTATGGAAGTGTTGTTCCTATAGACTGTTTAGAATATGCATCGTGACTCTTTGCATGTTGTTTATTGCTCCGTAATCATAACCTTTCAACTTCCGCTTAAGTGTTGGAAAAAGAAAATAACAAATGGAATCATATCTGGGATGGATTTGGAATACTGAAATGTTTTTCTCTGACAAATATTCTCTAATTGACAATGAGGTGTGACTGCGCGCATTGTCGTGATGCAAGATCCAAGAACTGGCAACATCAGGACATACACGCCAAACACCAAAAGGCTTGATTTACTGTCTAGCCCTGTGCTACGAATTCTTTGTGAACAATTCTACGACAATCAATGAAGATGATAAGCATGGCTATGATTCTCGGGATTTACTCATGCAACCTTTCTTCGGCCGTGATGATGATGGTGTGTACCACTCCGCGCTTTATCTTTTTATATCAGGATCGTATTCAAATGTCCATTATTCGTCACTTATCACTCTGTGTATGAAGTTGAGTTCGGTTGTCAAACGATTCAACAGTTCTTGGCTAATGGATAAGCGATTTTCTTTTTGTTCGTCAGTTCTTGGACACCAGCCTTGCACAAATTTTCCTCATGCCTAGTTACTCTGTCAAAATTCGATGAACAGTATCCTTACTCATGCTTACCTCATGTGTAATCATCCTGACTGATAACCGTCTATCTCGTGCTAATATAGAACGTACCTTTGAGGCGCTTTCATCGGTTTTCTATGTGAACGGCCGTCCGGAGCGATGTTCGTCTTCAATGTTTTCGTGGCCCTCTTTAAAAGCCTTGTGTCAACTGAAAACTTGTGTTGGAGTTAAAGCAGCATCTCCATATGCTGTTCTTAATGTTTGAAGTGTCCCTGAAGCAGGTCTTTCCATTTTAATGCAAAATTTAATTGCATATCGCTGGTCGACATTTGCCTGCATTTTTCGTGTGATGCGGTATTAGAACGCAACTATAAACAACCAGCGATCACTCCACTAACACTGAACTGAGTGTAGATTATTTTATTTTTCCATATTTAAAGAATACTATTTTTAACACCAGACATCATATAATCGCAGAGCTTCGCAATGCTATTACAGATTCCTGTGCTGACGTAACCCCACAACTCCTGGTAAATTGTTTTGATAACATGAAGCGTAGAGTTCGACTTTGTCTTCCAAAATAATGGACAACACTTTCAGCATAACCTTTTGTACTATTTTCTATTAAATTTAACTAATATAATAAAAAATTTTAATAAAGTAAATTTTTTAATTTTTGCGCACATATTGGTGACATACAAACTGTCAAAGTGGTTAGTGCGTACATGCACTACTACGAATCGTTATCAAAAAGCATGACCATCTCTAATCAGGAAAGATTTTGAAGGCATTTCGTGTACAATGCGTGAGGTGAAATCTCTGAATTTTAAACATGAAGAAAGCTATAATATGTATTTAGAAACCATGATAATAAGGAAACAAGAATTAAATAAATCGCAAAATAACAGTATTTCAAGAAATCACAATCGCATATGAAGATGTACCAAAGGTGTTGATTCCTACGATATTATATTATATGTACATACCCAATAAGCATTTTGTGTTGATCCAAACATTTAGAAATCATCTTGGTATGAGAAATTTCATTTCCAAACAATATCAATCTATGGTACTTGGATTTATCCGAAAAAATATTTTTAAATATATTCTGTAATATGATATACTGCACTGTACAAATTACCATTACCGCAATTACGAAGTTATCAAATATATTGACGATCAAAAGACAATACCATCCAGTGAAGTATTGCCAAGTAAACAAAATTTCATATACATAGGTTTGATTCCACTGAAACGGAAACACAGACTTGAAGGCTAAGTCTTGATTCTTCAAGTAAGGCCATAAAGTAATTAATGAATTGCAAAGTATGGCAGGTCCAAAGCACCCAAGTGTTAAACCAATAGTAATTTCATGGATAATACATGGATAATAAACATTTCATGGATAATATTTTTCTTTTCTTAGAGCTCATTGTTGATATTGGCCAAAAATTTTTCCAAATTTTGTATAAAATATCATTGAAGACATGTTTCTTAGTTACCAATACATAAATTTTAGCCAATGCCTAAAAAACAGTAACAAAACGTACGATTTTGGTAATTCTCAATTTAAAAAATGTTTTAAATGACTAAATTATACGAATTTTTTGGATAGATTAAGACAAGTTATTAAAGATTCACAGCTAAATGCAGTAATAATCAAATTTTCAAAAAATCCATGATTGAAGCCGTACTTTGTGATCATTAATCGCGCTGGTAAGGAAAGCTTATAGTCGTGTCACAATAACATATTGTAGTGTGAGTCATGAAATTACGTTACCCGCTTACGCATTCAAGAGACGTACGGGAAGCCTCCGGAAAAACACCGGAAAAATCTAGAAGGCGTAAACCGGGTATATATATATATATATATATATATATATATATATATATATATATATATATACCGTTCGGAAGCGAGACCATGCATTCAACGAGTGAGCCCCTTGTTATACAAATGTGAAATAAATATGTAAATAAATACTTTCATTATTAGTTATTAAATGTTACTTAGTACTTTTTTTGTTAATATAGTGTGTGTTTAAATTACCGTTCGTGTTATTTAAAAGAACTCAGGGGCAAATATTTTGCCTACTTCGAAATTATATTCTCGAATTAAACAAAACTACATTAAGTTTAATACATAAACTATAATAACACAGCCCTGCAAATTTGGACTTATGACGTCCCCTTTTGAATTCGATGACTGATTCTGAAGTATTTTGATGCGCTGATTACGAATATGTTTTTCTCCATCACGTCCAGTTTTTACAGAATAGATATAGGAAGAAAATTGCAAAAAAGACAACATACACCTTTACTTAGAAATAATATATTGTGTCTTAGGCGAAAAAATGGATATTTGCTAGGTCGAGAGAAGGTATGGACAGGCAAGGCTGACCACTTCTTGAGACCCTATGAACCATTTTCTTGCCATGGTGCACACCATATTTTTTAACCCACACGAAAAGATATATACTTAACTAGCTCACCCCACAGACGTTGTACTGTCCAAATGTCAATAAATTTGTTTGTGATCGTTTTGTGAATTTGTGAAAAGCTATTGGAAATGTGTAAACAAAGTAAAAATAAGAAAAACACGTATTTGTATTTCTGAGTGATAATTGTGTCTACCAACGATTGTGGCCATAGATATCCAATTTAAGGAGGAATACATTCAAAAGTACGCCAATGGGAAATTTTACATGCGAGATGAATTCTTCGGGAAACAACACAAAAGTAAAAACAAATGTAATTTTATTAAAAATACGTTTTGTTTTACACAAAATTGGTGAGGTTTTACCCACTCAAGTATGTTTCAAATTAATTTGTTAAATGTATTTTTTTTTAAATTTAGGCTGGAATGCGTTCTATCCAGATTTTTCTCCAGATCTTCCAGATTTTTTTTCAATTGAAAACATTCACTTGAGTTATTTCCATTCCGTGAGGATAACGAACAAAACAAAAAAGGAATCAACCAAATATATCGTTCCTATTGTCAGTTACGATCGAGAGTGCATAGAAAGATTATAATTTTTGCAGTTTGTCCGAATTTTTCGACTTTCCCTTGCAATTGTCCCGAATTTTTTTTTCCTGAAAACTTCTCCATGACCATAACGAATAAAACAAAAAAAATTACGCATATCTATCGTTCGAATCGTGGGTTATGGTCTTGAGTTCATATAAAAATCCCATAGAAAAAAAGCACTTTAAGTTTCTCCCGAATTTTCCAATTTTCCGGGCAACTTTTCCATTTTATCCTCTACATGCCTTATTCGGACTATTACGAACATTTTAAAAAAAGAATTAACCAAATCGGTCCAGCCGTTCTGAAGTGATGGGCTTACCAACAAATTACATTTAATTTTTATTTATATTGATTCATGTAATTTCACATATTATTAATTCTTTAATATTTTCCGATAAAATTTTGAAAAAGAATATGATAGCAACCTTCCGCACAACATAATGAACACATACTCAGAATTTTATAAAAATCGATTATGTAGATTATGTAGTTTGTGAGAGAGAATGAAAGTTGCTTTACCTCTTAACCGTCTAATAAAATGACATAGTTAGTTTTGCATTTAGTTATCGCCTTATAGGTCATTTGAAGGTCAACTTTTTTTTAATGGAATCCTATATTTTTTAATGCAGCATAATATTAATCAACAAGACGCAAATAACTTTCGTCTGAATAATTTTTTCTTTAGATATAATAAAACACAGTTGTATAGTTTCAAAATAATATATATGCACTACATATGTTTCACCACACTGTGGCTTCATCAGGTGGATGAATATATTCATCCACCTGATGAAGCCACAGTGTGGTGAAACATATGTAGTGCATATATATTATTTTGAAACTATACAACTGTGTTTTATTATATCTATATAATGAAGTTTCAACAAGTATCTCCTTCGTCGATTATTAATTTTTTCTTTACTTTTGCAGTTTTTGAAATAATTATTGAGAAACTTCTATAAACATTATAAAGAAACGTTATTTGAACGGAAGGTGTTTTAGTCATTATTTGCTAATAAATGATACAAATGATAGAAAATAACTAACAATATTTCGAATTGTGCGCCACCTGTCTGCACACAAGCCTTTATACGGCTTATTAACGCTCTCGTACATGCAGAAGTTATCATTTCTCGGGTTATTGTTTGGCAACCTTGACGAATTTTATTCTTTAAATCATTTAAGTTGACAGAACGCCTAGAATATATAATTTTCTTTAAACAACCCCAAAGGAAGAAATCAAGAGGCGAACGCGCTGACCAAAGAATAGGAGCTCTGTTGCCAATCCAACTATTACGGTAAATCATATTTAAATAATCGTTGACAATTCGTGCATTGTGAGATGGAGCACTATCTTGTTGCCAAACCACTGTTCTCCTTTCTTCGTCAGGAATATTTCCCATTAAACCTGGCAATACAGGTTGTAGAAAATTTAAATAACGCTGTCCGGTTAGGGTTTCCTCGTAAAAATAATGACCAATTAAATAACCATTGAAAAGACCACACCAAACGTTGGCCACTGTCTGGAAATCGCGCTTCTTGCATCCAATGTGGATTTTGATTTGACCAGTAATGAGCATTATGCTTGTTAACAATGCCATTATTGTGGAAACGACATTCATCGCTCCAAAATATGTAGTTAAAGATATTTAGATTTTCTTCTGCTAAAACATCTACGCGTGCAATTAAGTCAAGCCTTCCTGCCACGATTTGTCGCTGGGTTGCTCGCTTTGAAGGTGGCGACTTGAGTCTCGAAGATGCAGAGCGTTTTGGACCACCAAAACTTGTTACCATTCTAGATATTATTGAAAAAGTTCATGATGTTTTGTTATGTGACAGAATAGTGAAAGCAGGAGATTATCAAGACTGTAGCATGTCTATCGAACGTGTACACGTGTACTTGCTCTATGTGTTAGCTCTCTAAGCTCTCTACCATGTTGGTACCGCGTTTACTAAATGTCGATAAAAACGTGAAAAAGTACGATAATTGGCAACCGTTTTCCATCAACCTAGTAGATTTCTTGCGTCGCTTTGTTACGGTTAATAAAATTTGACTACATTACTACGAGGGTATATCCAAATATAAGAGACTGATGCTACAACTTCTTTCACAACCAGAATTTCATAACACAAAGAATAGAACATGAAATGTACTTATCCTCAAATAGGCTTTGATTTAACTACTTTTGACGTTTACTACAAATTAATTACTGAATTGCCAGTGTTTTACATACCCATCGAAGAAACGAGAGTGGAACAAAGATATGCGATAAAATTGTTCGGTTGGGTAAAACTCCAACTGAAGCTTTTGGAATGATTAAAACTGCATACCCAGATGATAGTGTATCACGATGTAGACTGTTTTAGTGGCATGAGAAATTCAAAGACTGTTGTGAATCAGTGGAAGATAAACCTCGGCACGGGCGACCACCAACTGCACGAATTGATTCAAAAATTGCAGAAATTAACGACTTGATCCAAAATGATCGTCGGATTGACACATATTGAAATTCTGACATTGTCAAATTGTCTTACGGTTCCAATAAAAAAATTATTCATGAAGATGTAGGGTATCGAAAGGTCGCGGTAAAATGGATTCCAAAAGTGTCGGCAGTGAAAAAGACAAGTGCAACATAATCCACAGTTTTTGAATAATGTGGTTACATGTGACGAGAGTTGGTTTTGTCATTACGACCCGGAATTAAAGTCTCAAAGTATGCAATGGAAGCACAAAGTCCAAAATCGCAAAATGCGAAAACTGTGAAAAGCGCCGGTAAAGTGATGCTCTTAATTTCTTTTGATAAATATGATCACCTTGTACCTGGAGAACATACAGTAACTGGAGAGTACTATTCTAAGGGACAATTGCGGACACGGAATAGTTTCCAGCTATTTTTGCTTATTGTAAATTGAATTTAAGTACATAAACTGCTTAATTGCTTAATAACATTTATTAGTTGTCATTCTTGTGTCAAAATAACAACAGTAAAATGCCAAAAAATGTTGTTACTGATTTTCAAAAGAAAGCAATATTGTCACACTTAGAAAATGGCCAGTCAAGTAGACAAGTAGCAGTGCTTTACAAAGTAAGCCATAGATGTATTATAAAAATAAAACGGAGATGGTTAGAGACCCAAACAGTGGAACGTTTAGGAGAATGGGGAGGTCATGTTGTCTCTTTTGAACAGGATGAGGCTTTAGTTCACTATGTGAGAGAAAATCCTTTTGCGACAGTTGTAGCACCTCGGGAAAGAACTAACTTTCCAGAAAGTGTTCGAACAGCTCGAAGAAGAATTAAAAAAGCTGGCCAGATAGAATTTCCCAATAATTTCTTAAACAAGGACAATGATTACTGGAGAAATGTGATCTTTACCGATGAAAAAAGTTTACAGTCATGTAATAATAGCAGAATACGGGGTAAGTCCATTTTTTCGCTAAATTGTGTTATTCATATATTCTTGCTGAGGATTAAATTCTCTATTATCCTGTGCAACAACAATGTTCAAATGTAGAAAATATGCAGTACACGGATGTATTTGTAGTTGCCTGCTTAGCAATACTGAGCAAGAACAGAGTAAGTCCTGGACTTCCCCTGTTATTGCAAAGTACCGTCAAATCTTATGCATGTGGTCGAAAGTGTGATATGCGATCGGCTTTTTTGTGGAAAACAGTGTTAAACCTGTTAAAAATGTTCTCAGACAGTGACAATTCCACCAGTGACCCGTATTTTAGTGATGGTGACGACGAATATGTACCGGAACATGAAAAAAAAACTCGATTACAACTTAACCTTATATACTGTAGTTCTCAGTGTGATGACTTGAGTGAAGCACCTGCCTCATCTCAGCCTGGTACTTCTGCGAATAATCTAAATTTTGACGAACTATTTCCCCGATCCTCTCATGACGAAGTTTCTGTGGATGTTGGAGTCGATGTTGGAGCTCAGGTACAAACTGCCACACGTTGTACACCACACATTACAAAGAAAAAAATAATTCATGAAAAGTTGTGGCAAAGAAATGTATGGAAAGCCAATAGGACCCAAGGAAAACCATATACAAACACAAAAGGGCGTTGTGTTCCTGGAAGCAAAATGGGACCCAAGTGCAAGTGTAAACACCTTTGCTTCGAAAAAATTAATGAAAACGAGAACTGCAAAAAATTATTTTCTATTTTTTATGCGATGTCTTCTAAAGATCTTCAGGATTGTTATTTATATGGGTGCATAAAAAGGAAGGACATTGTTCGACACAGGCCACGCTCAGTAGAAGGAACCGAAAAAAAATCATTCTTTTATTATGAAGTAAGCTTTACCATTCCTCTATATTCCCACTTAAAAATTATTACATTCTTAGATTCGGCAAGCCGGTGAACAACAAAAAATTAGTCAGCAAGCTTTTTTATCTCTACATGGGATAAGTAAAAGCAGTCTGGAACGGTTGCAAAAACACCTGTCAAGTCAAAATAACATTCCTCCTGTTGATCGAAGAGGAAAGCATGGGAATAGGCCCAACAAAATCTCTGATGCCATCATTGCCCAAATACAAGCACACATTTTGAGTTTTGAAGTATAAGTCACACTATAGCAGAAAAGACAATTTGCAACACTATTACTTGTCGCCTCTATTGACTGTATCTAAAATGCATGACTTATATTTACACAAATATGAGCCTAATCAATATCAGTTAAGTCAAGATAATCGAAAAAACAACCCTATTGTCAAATACGAATTTTATAGAAAATATTTTGCCGAACATTTCAACATTAGTTTTGGGAAGCCAAAATCCGATACTTGCCAGAAGTGTGACAAATTAATTAACAAAATAAATGCTGCTGACTCTGACGCCGAAAGAAAAGTCTTGGAAACCGAAAAGTCTGTGCACCTTAGAAAAGCTGAATGTTTTTATTCTGATATGAAAACTAAAACCGATTTATCGAAAACTGATCCGACCGTGGAAGTATTAACGTTTGATTTCCAACAAAATATGCCTCTGCCTGTTTCTTCAAGTGGAGAGGTTTTTTATAAAATACAGCTATGGGTTTTCAACTTTTGTATTCATGTGAGTAGCACTGGAAAGAGTTATTTTTACACGTATGACGAAACTTTAGGAGGCAAAGGCCAGAATGAAGTTGCTAGTTTTCTTTTACATCTTTTTAATACTTATATACGGCCAAAAGTTACAGATTTATATATTTTTTCAGATAACTGCGCATCACAAAACAAAAATTATATGCTGGTGCAATTTTTTCATACTCTTGTTGATACTGGACGATATAAATCAATATACCATAGGTATCCCGAACCGGGCCACAGCTTTCTGCCCTGCGATCGCAGTTTTGGGGCGATAGAAATACAGAAAAGGAAACATGAGAAGATATATTTACCAAGGGATTATATTAAAATCGTTCAGGGTACAAGCAAGAATTTTGAGGTAATAGCAGTAACGCAAGATATGCTTTTGAACTTTAAGGATCATTTAAAATAGTTTTTTGTGCGAAATCCTTCAAAAATAAATTATAAGTTTACCCTCTCCAAATATCGAGTAATAAATTACCAAAAAGTTGATGCGGTAACGCTGGTTAAATGTAGTGAATCCGTGGGAAATCTAATTTATTATACCTTTGATTTACAAAACAAGAAAATTTTGATGAAAGCTTCATTACCAAATAATGATCAAAAATTATACGTAGAAAGAAAAAAACTAAAAAAATTAAATTTGAACACGTAATGACTTTAGCTAGAAATTACGTGCCCCAGTGTGACTTTTGGTTCTACCAAGACATTGAAGACTACCATAAGAGTTTTCTAGAAGCTGACAATAATACTTCAGTGTCAGAGTTCGGCAGCGATGAATAAAGGAATTTTGTTTGGTTGTTTAAAAGTCATGCATATTAGCTTTAATATTTAATAAAGTTTTCTCAAAATAAAGAAAAGTTTCTTGGTTTTCCTAATTTCCTTAATTTAGTTTTTTTAAGTTGCAAATACTGTGCAATAACGAGGCAAGTCCTTCAGTTTTTTGTGCACATTTTTTGCACTTTTTGACTAGGAAGCACAAAATGTTAAAGGAGAGTGCTCTGAGACTAACTGCACACGTTAGCATTGACAAATGTGGCAAAACTGTAGTTACTTAAGTTTGAAGCGTTTTTTATGTTTCCTGCACATTTTGTCTCAGCGGACTTACCCGGTTATTACATTGGATCCCTCAATTGTCCGTTGCACACTTCTAGAACTGTAAATACATAAAGTTGAATTTACACACACGTAGGATTAACGTAAACGTAACGATTACTTAAGAGCATTGTGAGTAGGTGCATTGGTTTCTCGTATATTCAACTTTACGTCTTACGTTTTTCTTGCGTTCAGCTTAGTCTTACGTCCATTGTGAACAAGGACTAAGGAAATGGCTAGCAAATATCAATATTAATGAGCGTCCTTTTCCTGCTAGAAGTCCAGATCTCAGTCGCATTGAGAATATATCATTTTAATATATCAATATATAATTTTACACATGGTAAAAAAAATGTATTCTGTAGACTTTAGACCAACAAATAGAGAAGAACTACGGGAAGCAATACTCTAGGTATGGCAAAATCTAGACAGCTATAATTTTGAAAACCTAATTTTTTCCATGAATGAACGTCTAATAAACGCATAATAGATGGTAACGGGGTTGCTATTAAAAATTAATAAATTTCATTGTTTTATTTTCGTTCTTGTTATTGTAATATTTCTCTAAGTGATGTTATATAATAAATTAAAAAACAATTATTTTACAATTTCTAGTAGATTTAATTAAATGCGATATTCGTCCGAGTGTCCACCGCTGTCATTGAAAGTAATTTTAATTGGAGCCTGAGTTACAATGCCAAATTTTCAAAAAATCCACTAGCTTGATTAATATGTCTGGAAACTAATCCGTACCCACGATCGTATTTCGAGGAACCCTAAAATTAAAGAAAAAACGACCTCTTTATCAAGACATCGGTTGGATACTGCATCACAACAATGCTCCGGCCCACAGATCAGCGAACACTTGAAGAATTAGGGGTGGAAATTATGGTTCACCCTCCCTACTCATCTGACCTTGCTCAATGAAACTTCCATTTGTTTCCTGAAGTCAAAAAAGAATTGAGAAGTCGAAAATTTGAGTGATAGTATACTAAATAGACTCTCAAAAAATGGTTTCTCAGATGTTTATGGCAAGTGGACAAAGAGATGGGACAAGTGTATTGCACAGAATGGAGAGTACTTTAAAGGATAGTTTTCTAAATAAATGTTTCATTTTTATATTACAGCACCAGACTCGTTATTTTCTGATATTTTCTCATATATGCCAAAACCGAAACACCCATCTCAGCAGTGAAGACATCGTGGCAGCCCTCAGGTCAAGATGTTTCCTTGGGCTGGATAGGTAACGACCACGATAGTTTGGGATTCGAAAGGTATACATCAGTATGCACAGACTTATAGGGAACAGGGGCCACTCGGGAAAATTATAAGCCAAGGACGGGCCACTACAAAGAATACTTATTAACACAAATATTTTTATTTTTAAATAGTATGAATTACTACAAATGATAAAAATAAAAGAACATTCAAAACTGTTTGTTGTAATTATGTAATTGTAATGTAATCTAATCATTACAATGTAATATTTCATGTTTTATTATTTTGATGCATGACATTGCATTGACCTAACAATTTTGTTTATGTTTGGCTCCACATTACTTGCCGCCACACGTAAAATTGCTTCGAGATTTTCATTTGCCAGACGGTTTCGATTTTTTGTTTTGTTAAGTTTCATCACTGAAAACGTTTGCTCACAAATATACGTCGATCCAAATAAGCTTGCGCATTTCAATGCATTTATTCGCAACTCTTTATAAGCGGTTTTGTCAACGCAACGGTAAAAGTTGAGTAAATTACCTTTATTAAGCTTGTTTCGTAAATTATCATCATTTTGCATATCTATCAATTCCAGCTGTATTGATTCCGGTGCATTTTCGGGTGAAATGTTGAAAGGATTGCTGAAAATGTCTAATAGAGGTTTAACTTTTTTGAAGTCTAGAAAACGATCATGAAAAGCTTGTATCAAAATATCAATTTTCTCAACATAAGCGAAATTGACATCAATTTTATTGAATTTCTCCATAATTTTTTTGTAGTTCGGAAAATGGCTGTAATTGGCTGAATTTATTTGTGTCCTGAAAAGACTCAGTTTGCATTGAAAGGACGAAACATGAGAGTATAACTGCGAAATCAATTGATCTTGACGCTAAGTCACACAGCCAATCAGGGTTGTCGAGTTCGGGGACGTCCTTTTTCTTTTCCTCCAGAAATATTTTTATTTCTTCAATCAAGTTAAGAAACCGCTCTAGTGACAACCCACGACCTAGCCACTTTACCTCAGTGTAAAACAGGAGATCACCATATTCGCTTTCAATATCCTCGAGAAATTGTGTGAATTGTCGGTGATTGAGACCTCGTGATTTTATGAAGTTTACAATAGGTACTACAACTTTCATCACATTTTCAAATCCCAATAATTTTGAAGAGAGGGCCTCTTGATGTATAATGCAATGAAACTGCATTCCTTGGTATCTATGTTTTTAGTTTGTAAATACTCTTTTAACATAGTTATTATCCCAGATTTACTTCCAACCATTGAAGGTGCTCCGTCAGTCGTAATTCCAGATAATTTCGTTAAATCCAAATCCATTATAGAACATTTTTCCAGAAGAGCTTTGAGCATGTCACTCCCCTTGGTTTGACTTGTCAAAGAACTCGTACCAATCAGTTCTTCATTCACTTCAAAATTTTGCGTTACCCCTCGTAAAAATATTAAGAGTTGAGCAGTGGAACTTATATCTGTAGATTCGTCGAGTGCTTTAGAAAAATACTCAAAACTTTTCGAGTTTTTCGATTGCTCTTCTATATTAGCTGCTAATGTGGTAAGTCTTCTTTGAACAGTCATCCGATTTAGTTGAACTTTCTCAAACCTCTTTGCATCTTTCGGACACATTTTTTGCGGCGATATCTAAACACTGCTTAACAAACTCACCATCTTTAAAGGGCCGACAAGTTTTCGCTATTATTCGATTTATATTATTAAAAATACCTTTGTATTACATTATTCGAGATATTTCAAAGCTAACTTCAGTAGGTGTTTCATCTTGAATTGGTTTTGTAAACATAGCTTGCTGCCCTATTAGTTCCCTTTGTAAAGTGGAAATTTTTTGCGTTCGATTTTCGCCGGTTAATTTGGTAAAAGTATGTGCTGGGTTTCATAATGCCTTTTCACATTATATTCCTTCGGAATAGAAACACTACTCTTGCATATTAAACAGACACTTTTGTTATGTGATGAAATAAAAAAGTATTTTTCGGTCCAAATATCTGAAACTGTCGATTTTCATATTGAACCTTACGACTACGTTTTTTACTGGGGCCTGGTATATCCATATCAAAATTAATATTATATTGTTACGTAGGTAGATTCCAAGTTCGAATGACGAAATATTTATTCTTCACAGATTATAATTCAAACAATATAACGTTCGATTGTCTGTAGTTAAAACTTAACTGCCCCGATAGCGGGCGATGCGTTGTATTTATACGAGTTACCTAACATCGAGAACCTACCACATTGTTCGGGAATAATACCGACGTGTTTCGCGAATCTTCGAGTAATCTAATTGGTTCGACAGATTTCTAGTCTCGTAACAATATGCTTGGAACGACGAGGAGCATACCTGTCCTACGTAGTAAACCTTAACAAGAAAGTAGTAGATACTTAAAGATACATATCTTACTAAAAATTACAAAAGTTAGAATAAAATAAAAAGTTAAGAAATATCGATTTGAATGGATTTTTACCTACTTTTGTAGTTTTTCGAACAATTTTTAAAATTCGTTAGCGGGCCGCATAAATATCGACAGTGGGTCGCATGCGGTCCGCGGGCCGCGGTATGTGCATCGCTGGATACATCTTATCGACTATCTTCAAAAAACAAAACTATCAACAGGCCATATTATGCTACCCTTCTGGACAAAGTAAAAGTTGTCTTTACCCAAAAAAGATCCGCAATGCCTCGGAAGGAAAGAAAATACTGTTGAAAATGCGCCGTCACACATCAATCACACTGTTCGGGAAATACTAAATGAATTTCGATTCCAGGTTTTGAACCCCAATTACCCTCTTCACCGGAACTAGCCTCTTCAGACTTTCACTTATTGCCAAAACTCAAACTGCTTATCGCCGGGAGAAATTCGGGAGACAAAAAAGTTATTGCACAAGTAGTGCTGGTATAATGACACTCCAGCACCGCTGTGGTCCAAGTGTATTAATGGTAAAGGGGAATATGTTTAAAAAAATAAAAATCGTTACTCTAATTCAAGTGTTTCATTTTAAGTCTCACCTTTCGTCAAATCATCAATATACGTATATCTTTGATATGTGATCTACCACAAACAATAAGAGAAATATTATCAGCTTACACTGTGAGTAAGGAAAAAATTCCAGGCCCAAAGCAGAACCTTGTTGTACTCCACAAAATTGCCTAGGTCCACCACAATCAAAAACTCGACTGAGTTCATGTTTCTTTTTTAATAACTTACTTGAAAGGTTGTGCTTACTGTAGTATAAACCATAAGCGCCTCTACAATATCTTTTCGATGAACAACAACGTAGCAAGCATGACATATTTCCAAAATCAATGCATTTACAAATAGTAACAAATCAAGCGCTACGATATACTTGTTATGCGTTCCTGGCCAAAGAAATAATATTTCAAGCATGTACTTGGCTGGCAAAATGCGTCTTTTTATACGATCTTTGTCGATACCTCTTACGAAATCTATAAATGAAATTCAATTTAAATATCATAGTTAGACGCATCAAAATACCAAAAGTACTTTTAGAAAGTCTTCTCATTTTGATTTTATCTTACGATTTCATTAGATGTGACTAAGAAATAATAATGTTTGACATTAAAAAGTCCTTTGCTCTACAAGAAAATTAATATCTTTTAAAATAACGGGTAAATTATGCCGCCTCTTTTATTCATTAAATATTTATTTAGATAACCGTGACTTTCCGATCCAGATACCATTTAAAGAAATGAAAAAATAACGAATAACAATTATGTAAAACTCAAATCCTATATTATTAAACAAAACGATATACAGTAAATGTAAAACTTATGAAAATTGAATCAGAAAATAACAGTAATACATTTTTCTTCAGATTTTATGGTATGCTTGTTGTTAGAATTAACATTTTCTCTTCAACTACTAACCCCTTCATCCTGAATTAGTAGAAAATAATATTGCAATTTAATCTTGATCTCTCCTGAAGTAAAACCTCGTCAAAAACACTGTTGATAATCTTGACGCCTTGACCCAATCCACATTGAATATTGTAATACTTCTTTCTATTCTAATTTATTTGTTCTTATCTAATCATATTTCAACTTGAGGGTACATAGGTAAGTGTTAATCTTTCTTCAAGCCTGTCGGTACTGAAGTAGTATACTGGGTGTATTTTTTAACTTTAAACTTTCAAATATCTCGAAAAATAAACAGTTCACGAAAAAATGTCTAGATTTAAAATTTAATAATTCAATGGAGAGGAAATACATTAGTTCTAGAATTACGGCCGATATTATCTACGTACTTAAAAGGACATTCATATTAAATGGCATTTAAAAGCAATGCAAGTGTATTAACAACATGTTTAAAGAAACATTTAGTTCTAAACACGCATTTAAACTTAAATGCCCAAATTTGAGTGCTCAAGTATTAAAAGGAGAATTAACGCATGCGTACACTATTGTACTCAGATATAGTTACATAACCTCGATACTTTTGTGTAATTACATCCATTACAATGTACAGTTAAGCTCACATAAATCTAGTATAACCTAACTTGTCAAAATTTTCTAATATTGCTTAGTGTTTATTAATCTTTTTTGAAAGACAAACCAAGTATCAAGTAATTTTTTAATATAATTTAGAAAACACAAATAAACTAATACTGAATTGATCCGCCATTCATATCAATTACTGCCCTTAACCTTCTAGGTACAGAATCAATGAGACTTCAAAAAAAATTAGGTTTTTCAACAATGTTTTTCCGGGTATTTTCAATAGATTTCCATAGTTGTTCCATATTAGTAAATTTTACAGGAGATCTATTAATTTGTTTTTTCGCATTTTGACAAGTAATGTGCTACTTTACTACAATCAACAATCACTTTACCACATAGATACGTCACTTTACTACATAGTTATGTCATGTCAATAAAACACAGTTTGACAGAAAATTATTTATTTAAATATTGGAATTGGAACTATTGTGAAATATATTAAAAGTACAATTATTCAAATTTGAAAACCTAACAACACCCATTTTATTCAATTCTATTTGCTCTTTCTGAAAATTATTATAATTCTCCATCTGTATTCCTGAATGATTGTGAAGTGCCACTGGTTCTTGCTGCACAAACTGGATGTCTTAAGGACTTTTGCCTAAAATAATGAAAGACATTGTATGAATAACACTAAAATATATAGAAACAAATAGCTTACCTTCTCAAAAAATATATGCTAGCATTACACTTTCATCAATTATTAGTGCTTTTTTTGTTATCTTCCAATTACATGTCTTCTCGTATTTTTCTTTTGATTTCAAAGGAAGTAAACCCGAAGACGCTTCTCGAGTGGCATTTAAAATATCTTCAGAATAATGTTCTAAAGTATATTTAGTAGCAAGACTCATTTTTAACTAAAACTCAAATCGACTTACAAAAGATGAAGTTTGTTTACTGTTACTGTGTCGTTACTATGTAAATAAACAAAGCCTAATCAGATTACGGAAAACCTGTACAAATACCTACTATAACATTTTAAATTTTTAAGTTTAGAATGCTTATTCTTGCAAAATGCGAAGAAATAGTGTAAACAAACTCGTAAGAAAAACAGTTTTACTAAATTCATACAGCTTTAAGTTACTCGCTCGCTCCGCTCGCTCGTACTCAAACGCTATATTCGTTTAGTAAAACATTGCTTTTCTACACTTGTTGTTTAATATACTATTGTCATTTTTTTTATTATCTCTCAAATATTCAAACAAATTGTGATCTACATCAATTGATATTCTTTTAAGACCAGTTCCTCGTTTGTGACATATACTGCCTTCATTTTCACATCTTTTTTTTAACTTGTAGTACTGTAGATTTGTTCAACTTGTTTAATGGTGCGACTTTCCAAAGTTAACAAAATTTGTACTTTGTTGGCCGGAGTCAGTTTTCTTGCCATTTTGGATATCAAAAAGTGACAAATGTCATTTTGATGTTACAAGAATGAATTACAACAAAACAAAAATTCAAAAATGGTTTATACTAGATTTACGTGAGCTAAACTGTATATATTTTTTGTTTAATATTAATTTTAATTTCTCTACGAATATATTTTCAAAATTTATTGTGATTTTTTAAATAGAATTTCGTTGTATGAATTTTTTACTTTTTGCAAATATTTAAAATATATTTATGTAACTGTTAAATATTGTTTACTTTTTGATTTATTTGTTCAACAAATCTACAACTTTAGGCACAAATTAATACAAAAAAACTACTAACGAAAGTTTATTAATATACACTGCCCAAAAGAATTAGCGGATATCTCTTAAAAATGACGAAAACAGTAATTGGGATTTAAAGTAACACCGGCAAATTAGGTTCCCGAGTTTTGTTTGGTGACAAGTCAAGATTCAGTGTGCACCCAGATAACAAACGTTTTTTGATTTGGCGTGAACCAGGAACACAAAATACCTCTCGATTTGTCAGGTATAACGGCGACGGTGCGACGGTGAGGGCCGGCATAAGTATCGAAGGCCATACCAAACTGTATTTAATTCAGAATGGTTCACTTACTGCTAAAAGATATTTGGATAAGATGCTGAGACCCTTTGTTCTCCCATATGCAGGAACTGTGGGAGAATAATTCATTTGGATGATAATGCTCGTCCATATCGAGCAAACATTGTTAACAATTGGTTTGAAGAAGTAGGAATCGATATAATAGACTGGCCAGCCAATTCCCCGGACGGTAATCCTATCGAACATGCCTGGGATGCATTAGGAAAACGTATTGTCTCATGAAATCTTGCACCTCGTCCAGTTGCAAAATTTCAAATTGCTCTTCGAGAAGAGTAGCACTACATTCCCCAAGAATTGTTTGATAATTTGTTTTACTGCATGCCAGCACGATCTCAAGCCATGTTGGCCGTCCGAGATCATACGCCTTATTAACATTCATTTTTTATAACAAATACCAAGATTATGCTTCTGTTAAGTCTGTAATTGACTGTACTTATTCCTACACAAAAATGTTTACTTTCTCAAAATGCTAATAAAGGTTAAAATGAAACTAAACGACAATGTTTCATTCAAGTATTCTTATCATTAAAACGCTCTTTATTTTAATATTTACAACCATATTTAATCAAAATAATAAATATCCGCTTAATCTTTTGAGCAGTATATATTTTTTGATATATGAAAGTAGAGTACCTACACAAAACTATGTACATCAATTAAAAACCATTACGTTTTGTAACTAAACTTAACTCTGCTCTTAATTTTGAATTAAGAGCAATACAAACCAAAACGAAGCCAGGCACAAACTATCCAAATGTACTAAATTCATATATTTTGTTCTAAAAGCATTACTACCAACCTTCCTAAATATCACATTTAGTTAAATGCAACTTAAATCCATTTCGTATTACAGAATTCCTAATTCGAGGGACACTTAATTTAAATGTCTTTTAACTAAAACTACTTTTAATATCAGCTAATAATACCGGCCGTTAGCCCCTCTCTCTCCCTCCATGTAAGTGGGGCGGGGTAACTTTCAAATCTTAAAAAGGAATCGCTATATTTTATTACAAATTCGAATTCTACTGGGAAAAGTACGTAGTATTTAATACAAAGATTTTTAATAATATAAAATATTATTAAAAATCTGGTGTGAAGAACACCTTATTCTGTTACGTAGGCTTTGTTTGAATCATTTTTTCAATTCATAATAAATGGCACTGTAATCGATAAAATTCAATTTTTTTCCAATGTACATGATATAGGTACATATGAAAAGGCCGGATTATATGCATTTTGCATAAAGTTGCATATTTGCATAATATATGCATTTTGTATATTATTTGCATATTTTGTAGTAATTCAGCATTTTTGCATATTTTAAGTATTCGAGTTTTATTTATTTACTAAATCAAATTTATTATAAGCATTACTAAAAATATGTCGTTGATGTAACAAACAAACCAAAATTAAACAGCCCTCTTTAAATTAAAAATAGCATTTTATTAAGCCTCTTCCCGTTACTTTTCCGATAAGCGTCTCCAAGAATTTATTAATGCCCATACATCCAGGCCGAGGCAAAATTCCAGGAAAAGCTTACACCTTAAAACTTTTAAATAAATACAAAAATACATTTTACGAGAAAATTAGGAGTATATGTGTTTCTTTGCTATTCGGAGAAATTTATTCCCATATTCGAAAGTAATTGTATTTTAAATTTTACGTTGGCTTTTCGAAGTGTAAACTTGTGAGTTGTGATATATAATAGCAAAAATGCCGAAAATAGCGACTGTGCCTGGATGGATTGCACCTTATTCAGAATTGCGTATGGATGGAGAAAAAGTGTTTTGCGTAACATGCTGCAAGATTGTGAGTAAAATTTTAAGATTATTTCCTCTTATTAATTGATTAATTAAGTTTTCAATTATTCCTTTATCATTTACTAACATTTATTTTATAACAACCGATGATGTGATATTTTTTTGCAGATTACAAGTGAGAGGAAGTTCCAATTCGACCAACATATGAAAACTCCATCTCATGCTGCATAACTAACAAAGATAAAATTGGCGAAGAGGAGTCAGCAAACATTACCGCAATGTTTGCCATCAACTTCCAAAAAATCGGAACAAGAACAATTTAATGAAGATTTGTGTCAAATGTTTGTGTCGGCAGATATTCCACTACATAAATTAAACAATTTAAATGTCAAGTTATTTTTGTAAAAGTATATCAGTAAATATAACACTCCCGACGAAAGCACGTTAAGAAAAAATTATATTCGCTGTATCTATGCAGAAACATTGAATAGCATTAAGAAGGTTGTTGCAAACAATTATCTTTATATAAGCGTAGATGAAACTACTGATAGTGTGGGCCGATACATAGTTCATTTAATGATTGGTATCCTTAACGTATCGGTTCCAGCAAAATCTTATT
Source organism: Melolontha melolontha (assembly GCA_935421215.2). NCBI lineage: Eukaryota > Metazoa > Arthropoda > Insecta > Coleoptera > Scarabaeidae > Melolontha > Melolontha melolontha. The sequence goes on along the minus strand of OW285243.1, from coordinate 73,460,551 downwards.
TCATCCAAACAGTTGGAAAAGGCAAATAATTTGACAATAACAAGGTTTATACAGAAAAAACTAGCAACTTTCTTCTTGCCGGAATCTATTCCAACAGCGAAAATTCTATTGTTTTTGACGGATGCTGCACCATACATGGTGAAGGCAGCTTTCAAGTTGAAAATCTTTTACCCAAATAATTCACACAATTTTCTTGGCGCACGGACTACATCGTGTTGCAGAAGAAGTCAGAAACCATTTTCCTTTAGTAAATACTTTAATTAGTAGTGTTAAAGAAAGTATTTTTAAAGGCCCCATTACGAGTTCAGTTTTACAAACAACATCTACGTGTTCCGCTTCCTCCTCAACCAGTAATCACACGACGGGGAACGTGGTTAGAGGCTGCTATTTTTCATGCAAATTATTATGAAGGAATAAAGACAATTATTATGGATCTTGATAGGGATGCACAATCTGTGATAGAGGCCCAAAAGGTGTAATCGAGTAAAGAAATACCTCAACAGTTGGCGTTTATTAAAGCCAATTACAGTTTTATTTCCACTTCTATATTGCAGTTGGAAAAACAATTTATGTCGCTAACCGAGGAGAGCGTTGAAATAATAAACAAATTTGAAAAGTCATGTTTTGATGTTAAAGGAGGAGTGGGACAGTCCGTGCATGAAAAATTTTTAATTGTAATAAGAAGAAATGAGGGTTTTAAAAAGCTAAAGGACATTGCTTAAATATTGTGTGGTGATTCAGTAGAAAATATTGAGTTGACAGTAGATGATATTTCTAATTTGAAATATGCTCCTATAACAAGCGTCGACGTAGAACGAACCTTTTCAATATATAAATACATGTTTTCAGACAAGCGTCACAGTTTTTCTGTTGAAAACTTTGAGAAATATGTGATTGTAAATTGTATTCATAGTTAATTATGTTGTAAAATGTTCTAAATAAACTTGTAGTAAACATAATAGAATATTTTTTCTACAGTATTCCATTTTCTAACATTCCTCGTTTTTTACCTGCATATATTTCATAAGGGAGTGCATATTTAGGCTAAAACATGCATATTTATGCGCATATATTCAGTTTTTTTCTGCATATAATCCGGCTTTTAGTTATTAATTATTAATATTAATATTATTAAATTATTAAAAATACATTGTTTCGCTTTCATATTTTATAAAGAATTTTTTGGAGTTGAAAATAAAAATGTTCATTTCTTATGGTAGTTACGATTTAGGAGACCGGGTGGTACAATTTAGGCAATGAGTTGCTAAATTCGTACCATTTACAAGGGACTCTAGAAATCGAGTTTTCGCAGACAAAAAGCTGTTTAAATAAATTTGAAAAAATAATGGAGATGCGCAAAACATCATAAAAGGTGATGCCAAGTTTGTGAACATTTTCATTTAAACTGAATTAAAAAAAATAAAATGTAAAAAGTGATCTAATATAGGCGACCTTCCCTTATGGGTGCGTAAATGTACACGTCGCGTACAATTACCCACTCTTCCCCTAAGGCCGAAAAGAATGAAATTCTACTTACACCACGACAACGCCAGGGCGCATTGCAGTAACGAAACAATGAAGACAGTTACTAGTCTAAAATTCACAGTCCTGATTTGGCACCGACTTTTGGTTTTCCCAAAGTTAAAGAAGATATTGAAAAGTCAACATTTTTCATGAGACACTGAAGTTCAGGCCGCTGTTCGTAAGTTGGATAAGCAGTAAACAAGAAAGTTTTTTCACGGACGGAATGAAGAAATAGATTCAAAGTTTAGGAAAATGGGTTGCACTGAATTGTGAATGGTGATTATGTGGAAAAATAATTATGTGCGTTGGCAGTACAGTAAATTTACTTTATTTAGAGACTAGCGTCATTGTTTTGTTTTTTCTTATAGAGCTGGAGACCTTATATATCAATTCGCCGTCGCACTTACGTGTTATCAAACATCAATAATCCCCCAGACTACGTTGCAGTTTCTATATCACATTGTATATTATGACATAATACGAGTAGTAAAATATTTGCAAATAGTTTGCTTACGTAAGCCTTTATTTTGAATACATATATGAAGCCCAACGTTTGTATACAGTAGATATGATTCAATATAATCCAGGTATTTCTATATCACATTGTATATTATGACATAGTACGAGTAGTAAAATATTTGCAAATAGTTTGCTTACGTAAGCCTTTTTTCATACATATATGAAACCCAACGTTTGTATACAGTAGATATGATTCAATATAATCCAGGTAATAATCGAGCCAGACGACCCTGAAACATGCGAAAGTCATTACGCCAGCATTAAGCTACACTGTAAAGCAGTTTCCAAATTACAAATATCATGAACACGCTTCGAGTGAATGGTAATCGCACCATATAAGTACATAAATAGTAAATATTATCACATTACGTCGCAAAGATTTAAATATTCAAACAAACGCCATCATTATTTATCTCGTTTTAAGATTAGCTTGCAATGTACAAAACCCCATTACACTGATGTAATTTCAGTTAAACATTAAGAGATAAAAACAGGTTATAACTGGTGATAGGGTCAGACAACTTTGTTCTTATCTCAAAATTATCAAAACCTCCATGATCCATAAAAACTTCAACTGGATTTTACTAGTTTAGTATCAGTCTGTGTGCGTGATACTTCTTTTAAAATTTTAATAAAATTGTTACTTTGCCCCCAACGAGCTGGACGAGACAAAGATAGCTGTATACGAGGAGATTCAGCAAATAGAGATAGAATTTTTTGAACGTCTGAAGCATATTCTTATCAGTAATAAAGAGTATTCGTAAAAATCTCGCATTTCAATACGGATTACTTATCATCCGCGCAAGTAGGAGAGAAATAGATGTCGCGAATCTCCTTGTTCCGTTTTAATTATCTATTTAAGTTTGCGACTTTGAAAATATACTTTCATTAATGATTTAGACGTTGCTTTGTTCACGTTCTAAAAATCTAATAATGTCCTTTTACGATTATAGAATGATCGAAGGCAATCCCCTACATTACTACCCCTATAACTACAGAGCACCATCGATATCGGCAAGTTATCCGTATTTTAGAAGATTCGAACTGGAACCGAGAATGTCTGACGAATTGTCAATACCAAATTCACCTAACAGCATGCAGGTTGGTGTTCATTTCGTAAATTTTGTGAAGAACCAAAACATATTTTCTCCAATCTCATAATTCAAACTTATTTATAGAGTGACAGTGACAATTCCATATCAAGTGTGGATGTTTCTACAGAAGCTATACACGGGAAACCTGTACCAATATCACCAGCGAAGGGAATTGAGACACAGTGCTGTTGGAGGTCGTGTGGAATAGTGTTCGATACATTGGATAAACTTTCTGATCATGTCAGTAAAGTGCATGCTATCAGTGGTCTTGGAGGATTATACTATTGCGGCTGGGAAGGATGTGCCAGGAATAACAAAGGATTTAACGCAAGGTAATGAATGTATATATCACTTGTTAAATTGGATAATTCCTATAATTGCTCTTCTATCCTTTGTTAATTTTTTAAAAGAATTTTTATAAATTTAAATGAGAAATAATATTATTTTCAATTATATTTTAGAAGTGCAAAAACAAAAACACAAAATTAAAATTATATATGTATTCAGTTTCAAAATTCGAACATAATGGACTTCTTTCAAGCTTAAATTAAAGTCAAAAAATTGTCAAAACAAAGAGAGCTGTGCCATATAAAGATAAATGCCATGAACATGCAAATGTATGGATTCCGTAAGCCAAACTTACCTTCTAACTCAGCAAAACTTTATAAATTGAAAACACTTTTCTATAAACAGAAAACAAAATTTGTATTTCTTTTAAAAAATCACTAGTCTCACATTGTTATTTATTTTTTTCTCAGTTAAAACTTAGGTCCTATATAAAATACAGTGTGTAGAATCAAATTGAACAAATAATTTTTTTCTTGTACCATCAAAATATTGAAGTCGATTATAAATATACGAGGGCTGCATGAAAAATACCTAGAAAAGAACTTGAAAAATTTATATCTCAATATAATCACATTTTATCTGAATACACTTAGTTCAACCTCTTCGTTTGACGTCAACAGCTTTCCACCAGGTTATTTTTTCATGATTGGAAAGAAAAAGAAATCGCAGGACGCAAATCAGCATAATACAGTTCAGTGATTTTACTTTCCTTTCTTCAAATAATCAATAAAGCTTGTTATCTCTTGTTTCCAGCCACAGAGACCATGCGTGTTTCCTGTGGTGCACATTCTTTAGGAAAAACTCACTATGTTTATTGAAAACTTTCATTTCTGGATGCCTATGCCCTATTAACGATTGCGTAATACTGGGATATAGCTTAAACATAGACGAACATTATTCTGAGGTTGTTTTGCGATTCCGTTTTTGTTCAACAGCCAGCAAATCCACCTTGCCGACAACTTTTTGTACATGTTCAATTGAGATGTTTCCAATATCAGCTATCTACCTGATCTTCACCCAGCGTTTTACAAATTCAAATCAATTTTCTTGGCTACCTAAATTGTACGACTTGCGCACTCTACATCAAAAATACATATTCCATCGCGCTCAAATTAATTAAATTAATATCTGATGATAAACTTTAAAGATATATGTATAGTTCTTATAATTGGCATGTAACTTTTCTTTGATTTCTTGACGTTTGTTTGTAACAGAAAAGGATAAAATTATTGGCCATGGTATTGCCATTTTTCCACGATTTAAATAAAATACAAATTTGTACGCTTTCAACAGCCGTCACTGATGAATCCGTGTAAGATGATAATTTTCGTTTAAAAGTTGGTACTAAACGATGATATACAATTTATGAATCGACAGCACCCTCTGTCGCTAAACGCATTAACTTTACATACCACCTTCATAATACTATATAGTGGTTGATTTCATTGAATGTTTTGAGAATTACAATAAAAGTTAGATGTAAATTCAATTTAAATTTATCAGAAATAAATTCTTAAAGTTCGATAACTAATCAAATTCACCAGGGATTGATGATAGAATTGGTTAAATATAATAAAAACTGAACATTTCCAAACTGAAACGTAATTTAAAAATATTGATATATTTTTTAAATTCAATTAACGCATTTGAATATATCAATTAATATTTTAAGAAGTTCAATTACTGCGTGTAAAATAGCAAGCGCCAATTAAGTTGGCGCGATGAGGGGGTGCGCAGAAGCCGGTTTTATAAACGTCCACCCCCACTACTCAAGTAATTGTCAGAATACATTTGTCATTGCCGTTTGACGGAACATAATGTCTTTGCTAAAAGTGCATAAAGTGATACACGCTCAGAGGTTAGAATTATCAGACATTTGATGTAAAACCAAATACAAATCTCCCCACTACTTCTAGTTTTGCGCGAACTTACCCCTCCTCGCGCCAACTTAATTGGCGTTTGCTATACATATAGAAGAAACGCGTTAAGTCCAATGGTACTTAAGTCAATTGATGACGTTTACATCTTGTCATAACTGTATTAGAGAAAGTAAAGGAGTTAGTTTGGTAAACTATATTTGGAAGCTTTTATATCATTAATTTTAATACAAAATGTTATAAATTGATGATAATATAGAGATTCATGGCAAATAAACACATAATTTTCGTTTCAATACTAAATGTGTATATGTTTTCAACAGGATAATAGTTACATGCGGTGTTGCAAGAATAAAATATCTGCCAAATAAGCCTAGTTTTGTGTTATTGTTTAAAAACAGTTCCTTTTAGAACTCCATTGTGTTTATTATCTCGTTGCGTCATTTCGACATAATGCCGAAAGGTTCCTGTAAACAGTCGAAGCAATTAATTGCTTCATTGTTGACTTTTTTACAGTTAACATCTTATAATCTTATAATTGACATCTTGCCTGAGATAGACATATAAGTCACGTCTGGGCTTAGAGAATTGACAAAGTGTCATTTGTAAATAATCACTTGTCAAATTGACAACTTACGATTGAACCTATTACTAATAGTACGAAACGTAGGTTAGATCACTTAATCAATCTAAGACATAACTGATTTAATCCATGGCATACTCTGAAAACTTTTTTTATGGCTCACTCCTTATATAGGACGTGTCGTCATAGATCTGGTATGACGTACAATTGGATATAAAGCGTTTTCTCTTGTATATCACTATTATGCGAAATATAAGCAATTTATCTATTTTTATCGCGATAGGACTGCCTTCAAGTCAAGTCATTATTGACGTTTTATGATGTGAAATTTATGGTTTCATAATATGCAGATTATGTAAAATATTTGCAAAAATTGACATATAATAACAGCGGATGTAGAGAAATTAATGAATGATGTATAAGTTATTAAATCTTTTAATATTATGTTAATTTTGTGATAAATTTTCTGTGATAGACGCGGTATAAATCAAAGACAGATTGTCAAAATATGCGCACAATGTATCAATTATTTATAATGAAAACATCACGGTTATACAAGGAGTCGTATATTTTGACAGTTTCATACATACAAATAAATAACAAATGTGATTGACATTATCAAATGTCATTTGGATTTACGTTTACGGAACAACAAACACATACTAATATATATGCGTCTTATTCTATAAAAATTTCAAAGTAACCTATCTAGATTGACTTTTCAAATGAACACACGTTATTATATAAAAATTGATATCATTCAATTTACAGTTCCTTAAAAGACTAATATTAATAAATAAATAAAAATAATTGTAAAAATTTTTATGCTATCATATAATTCACAGCATTTATTTATTTTTAATTCATTGGAAATATTAAGTCTTATTTATAAAACATCGTTAATAAATATCCATGTGAGAAGACAGACATACATAAAAATTGCTAGAAGTGTTGACAATAACCTTTATATGATTTATAAAATGATGCACATCAAATTAATAATTTGTAGATTGTTCATTAAATTGCTCCACACAAGATTGATTACTAAAGCTGGCAAATTGCGCCAACAGCCAGAGATGAACGCTTAAAAGTTGACACATAAAATAAATATTAGGACGTAAATTATAAAACGTGCTCAAATATTTATCGTTTTAATTCCCTGAAGTCGCAATCGGGATGACATCTGTTAAATATTTCAATCATTAGATACGTATGCATTTTTTTAAATCGAATTAATGTGGTAACAAATCGATAACGTCTATAAACATATTCCGTTGGTCTGCAGTGACTCATCCCCGAGTCCCTTCGAAAACTGGTAGAGCTAGTGCCGTTTTGACACCAGATTTAGCATTTCGGAGAGTCCCCGGTGAGTAGCAAGGGAGCCCCGAAAAGTCTCATAAGGTAACGTTCGTGTGTGTGTCTTACGCTTTCTTCAGAACCAGATTGCGGTATTTCGCTGGCACGAAAGAATGTCCGAACGATTCCTTCGCTATCACTGCCAGACTCATACTGAATCAGACTACACTAGGCGGAAACGGAACTTACTTTACGAATCGCCCCTCGTATATTTATTAATTTATTAATCTTAGCAAATTATGTCCAAAATTAAATTATACATGACACTAAATGTAATATTTCTTTTCAGATATAAAATGTTAGTACACGTTAGAACCCACACAAATGAAAAACCACACCAGTGCACGTTATGCAACAAATCATTTTCAAGAGCGGAGAATCTAAAAATTCACACCAGATCCCACAGCGGTGAAAAACCCTACATCTGCCCCGTTCCTGGCTGCAATAAAGCGTATTCGAACTCAAGCGATAGATTCAAACATACAAGGACACACCAAGTAGAAAAACCCTACCAATGCAAAATACCAGGATGCCCTAAACGGTACACGGATCCAAGTAGTTTACGTAAACACGTAAAAACCTACAAACATTTCGTCAACGAAAATAATCACGTCAACAAAATTAACAGTGAAAATTTATCGAGCCAGAGGGTGGTTCCCGATATTGACCGTAGGGAAAATGGTGATACTAAGCAACGAATCGATGAAATTAGTTACAGTATAAACGTCGGTAAAACAGTTGAACCTTCGTTTCAACCTAATTCGACACCAGCTTGTAATTGCACTCATAGTTGTTACTTATCAAAATGTTTGGGTTTAAACGCGTTGATAAGCATACAGGATAAAGAGATTCGGCCCTGGAATAACTTTATAGAACCGTATTTTACCGATACAAGACGAATATACATGAATTCTTACGAAGTAAAAGACAATCACATGAACGTCGATCTGCCCCTGGACTTAAGTATAGGACGTAAGCATATTTAGCAAAAGCAGCTAACAAACAAACTCAAACATAAAAGTTTTAATGTGTGAGATGAGTTTTTTGAGTATTTTTTCCCGTTTTCGTTTTTTTTTTTTTAATTTTGTGTGGCTATTTTTTAAATTATTAATTTTCTGAACACCAATGGCAATAACGATTGTGATAATACCAGTAGATATATGTATTTATAAATATAATTTATTAATGTTATGAGTTGTAATAATAAATATGAAATGTGTTTAATTAAGTTCGTATTATTTTCACAAACGTAAGGTAAACCTGTAGGATCCAGCTTCCATTCGAATTTCCCGCTACAAACACACCAAATTAGTCACAACGTTGACAAATTTTGATAGCTCCCTTCTGTGGCTTCTATCAGTGTCAATTTCATATATTTGAATATTATTTGATTTATATTTATTCTACTTTAATTTTCATTGAAATGGCAGGTAGAGGAGCTATTGCAAGACGTACCATTGTTCAGCAAGGGGAAATAATAAATTAATATGTTGTTTGATTAGCCTACAAATCGCACTATATCACCAATCTTTATTATAAAGATTCGATTTGGTAACACTACTTGTAAATTGTCGATATATGATTGGTTATGCGCATGCGTAAATGAGTCAATTATGTCAGTTTAAATGGAATCTGGATTCTGCATATTTACCCAAACTTTATTAAAGTAAAAGTGTGTGCTGAAAATAACCTGTATGATTCTATTCTCACGAAATCAGCTGCACCATATGTTAGTGAAACACTGATTTCTGAAGTGTCTGTTCTTTCATCCTGGTTTGAAGGAAGTTTTCGGTATGTATCAACCAAAGTATAAGTTGAAATAATGAAATAGTTTTGAATAACACTAATATATTTACAAGATAATTAATTAATTTAATCTTGGAGTTCCGTTCAACTTAATACAAATGCAGGAACCTGGTCTTAACACTAAAGACTGAGAAACTGGCTAATAAATATTTTCTTCTAGTGAGATCGCTGAGATTTTAGTAGGAACTGTAGTGAGATCTAAGCAAGAAAGTTTTGTCCCCGCTAGTTACAAGAGAAGGAGAAAACAACTAAATTGATTATACCATGTGGCCGCGTGCGTCTGCACTATAGCGAAACCTGTAGTGTAAGCAAAACACACAGAGGTGTCCGTGTGTTAGAACGGTAAAGAAGTAGACGCAATGTTCCAATGGATTACAAGAGAGCCTAGTATATCGCATATCCCTATGATGCACTCGTATTTGTCCAATAAATTCACATTTAGACGGTGTAGTCGCGCAAGCGCATTAGCTGTCGCTCCCGCATATGGGTGTTAGTTGCAATGTTTATATCGTCAGGGGAACTACTCGCTCACAATATTTAATAAACCGCGTTGTTGGTGTACGTAACGGTCATTTAAAAAATGGAGTATTATACACCGGAGCAAAAACTCTTTATGATTAAACAATTTTACGGTGGTAATTCCGCGGAAGTAACTCGAGCTTTATTTGCAGCTAATTACCCTGAAAGTCAAATTCCCAATGCAAGCACCATTCGTAGGACAGTTAATCGGTTCGAAACTACATTTTCTATAGTAACTAATAAAAGTAAAGTTGTTCCGGATAAGAATAAGTGATATAGAAATTCGAGTATGTGCTTTAGTCGAAGTAAATCCCACTATGTCGTCTCGATAAATTGCCCGCGAATTGGGTATCAGCAAAACAACGGCTCAAAATATTTTACGTACTAATAAATATCGTTCATACAAATTTACAAGTTCACAAGTACCTTTTCCCGATGATTATTATCGCCGTATGCAATTTTGCGAAAGAATGATAAATAAATATCACGAAAATGAATTCTTATAAAACGCCCGCTGTCGGTGTGGCATTTCAAGTTGGCACGCCCATTATAGTCGACCAGTAGTTACTAATACATGCATCGCGCTATCGATGGCGGCCACACGGTATAGAAATTGCCATACAAATATTTTACCCTTCATCAAAGAAAAGTATATGTTGTAGTTTCCAACGTCATAAGTGCATTAAAACAAACAATATGCACCGGAAACCATAATTATGAGAAAATAAAATAAATCTTAAATACTAAATACACAATACAATTACGTAAATTACAATACACAGGATGTGGGTTAGAGATAACGTCCAGTATTCGACGAATCCAGGAAACCAGCAATAAACCGAAATCTCTAACCTATCGTAATAATATAGTACATTAAATAAAGGAAATATGCCAATAAAACTTATGCTATTATAAACTTGCAACTAGTATATAGACGGTTTTAAAGAAGGTTATACCCCTGACCAGACAGGTAATTAACAAAATTAAATATATGGGAAACTCCAAGACCTTTCTATATACACTTTTATATTTACAATTACTATACAATTTAAACCTATGATTAAATACATAGAATAAATACAACTACATCTCTTTGATTATATTTAAATAAAACTAAAAATACAAATTAAATCTATTTTGACTGAACAGTGCCAATCTAAATAATCTGACATTTCGTTTACTAAAAGCCACGATACGACTCGTTTAAGACACCTCTCCCCGTTGAGAACCTCCAGGTCGTGACTCAGTGCTCTCTGGACATAGATGTATATTTGGTGATCTGTAGGACTATTTGCTCGGTCCTTTGAAGTACTAGCCTCTGCAAGTCGAGGTGCAGATAGTAATTCATCAGAGGCAATGTCAAACATCACCACTTCTTTGCTGACATGTAATACATTCCTATCTAGAGCTGATGTACTTTCTTGGGGCTCAGTAACTATTGAAGGTACCTTTACAGAACTTGTCAATCTTCAATAAATAAGATAATTCAATCTTCATAAAAGAATATTCAATAATTACTTTCTTTTCCCGATGAAAGAAGCCACATCATGGTTTCAATGTAAGCAAAATTGCTTGTCTTATTTAACGCCCCAGACCCCGATGGTTTTTTCTCGAAAACTCGCGATAACATCGCACAAACCTATCCCGCAAGTTTTCCCATCGTGTTTTAACTATTCCAACTGTAAATAACGCAAAAATTATTTGACGAAAACGTAAGTATTATGCTACTTAATAATACCTACTAAATACCTACTCACGTGTTGAATTAAAAAAATTAGCGTTTGCTTTCCAACTGTTTTCTTTTGTTAATTATATTTTATATTCTTTCAGACTGCGATTGTACTAATGTGATGCTTGCTCTACTAAACTAATAAGTAGTTCGTCGTTCATTGTATTGTTTGTACAATATACTGATCGCTATTAATATCCGTGATTTTTGGTTATGTGTTCCACGTCCACATGCACACGCACGCTCGATCCCGAGAACGAGCAAGTTAAAACTTGGCCAACTTTTCCATGATCATTACCGGGTAGCTTGTCCTTCTCGTTCTCGAAATTGCATTGCGCATGGCTACATTTACATTATTTAAAATTTTTCTCGTTAACATTTCCGTTCCCGGTCCTGTGTGCAGCTGCACAATGTACATATGATGTACATGTTACCGCTAACACCAACTTAAATTTATCAAAAGCACCACACCACACTAAAATGAAAAATACCAACATGTTTCCTTCTCTCCGCTCTGTTCGTTAATAGATATCTCGGTTTCAACTGTCCATTTAAGTTGTGGATTTGGTAATATATGGTATAAATGTGTCCAGAAATATACCGTTGACTTTTAAGTAAAATTTAAATCCTAATTAATGCAGCAAGAAGTCTAACCCTAACAGGGCTGCAGGTAGTCGACATACAGATAACCACACACAAAACCGTATTCAAACATATATATTACCACTTTTTTATAAAATTTAAGGGCACAAAAATAAGGATATTGAATAAACGAGGGTTGTTCTCTTTCCGCTAAGCCTGGCAAAGTAAAACACAATTTACTTACAAAAAACATTTTTTTATAATTTTTTAAAGTATTCTCCGCCACAATCAATGCACTTTTGCAGCCGTGAAAACGAATCTTGAAACCATTTTATCCAATCCTCTGACCGTAGTTTATTTCATTTCTAAAGGCATCAACCGCTTCTTCGGCCAATGTAAAACGTAAAACCCGTAATTTATCCTTTACCCTCGGAAATAAGAAGTCATTAGGTGCTAGGTCTAGAAGATGAATGAGGTGTTATTTCTCTGTTTTAGGCAATCAAATACTCAGTTGTTCGAGCGGCAGTGTGGGCCCTTGATCGAAGATGATCCTTCCTCTTGGACGTTTTTCGCGAACATTTTCGAAAACCTGAAGCAAATAAACTGTAGTGTACCATTCTGAATTAATAGTACGTCGATCCTCCAGTGCGACAGTAGAAGCATGCCCAGCAATTATAAAAAATGTGGCGACCATCTTATCTTCTTGTTTCGGCTTTTTTCACGAACAACTTTTGTTGGAGCCGACTCATTCTCAAAGACCCAAACTGACGATTGTTGCTTTTTTTCAGGATCATAACAGTATACTAATGTTACATCACCTGTGATGATGTTATATACCAAATGAGACGATCCACGGTCAAAGCGATCTAGTGTAGATCTGCACCATCTCACACTGTCGTCTTCTTTTTGAATTCAAGTCAAGTTATGGGAATCCATCGAGAACAATGCTTACAGACCTTCAAATGTTTGTGTAAAATAATATTAATTGGTTTCACACCAATTTGAAAAGTTGCTTGAATGCTTCTGATAGTAGTATGCCGATCCTCTTAAATCATGTTGCGAATAAGACCAATATTTTTTTCTGTAACTGCCGTTTTTGGCTTAGGAGCTCGAAAATTGTCATTTAAGAAAAGTTAACCGCGTTGAAATTCACTGTACCACCGCTTTACGGTAGCGAAGGAACACGACTTGTCACCAAACACTCGATTGATTTCCTCAAACCATTCTTTAAGGCTTAAGCCACGCTTGAAATTGTAAAAATCACAGCTCGGTAATGCTCCTTGTTCAGTTCCATAACTTATTGGCGAAAAGATTACTTTAAACTTATGTCACAAACAATCAGGTATATTTGACAACTGTCACTAAACTAAACTTGTAAACAACTAGATTGAAATTGTCAAACAAAATTTGTCGCAAAATATCATTGCCTACTAGATAGGCTCAGCGGAAAGAGAACAGCCCTTGTATAATTTGATATTTACTAATAATTAGAGCTGAGGATGTTTGCGGGATGGCAGGACCGTATGTAGTGCATCCCCACATTTAACTATTTATCTAAATATTCTCTGAAATGATTTGCCGGATCTCATAAATTAATAGAGTGATATTTTAGTATGCACTGGATATTGTTATTATACAAAATCATAATAGCCATTTGTATTTATGGATCATAAATAATAATACGCATGTATTTGTATTTGGTTGTGAATTCAATTTAAACTTAAAACGAATCGTAATATTTTAACGACAAGCCGTCCTTACAATACATGCATTCGAGACAAAGTGTGCAACTCTACGAATAACTTCCATAATTGATCGAAAATGGACATTTTGGAGCTGAAGTAAAGCCCCTATTCTTAGAAAATTTTATTACTGTCGTTAAGAACTATTATTATAAACAACAAAGGCCTTTTATTAGTGTTGAAGTTTTGGTTTCATTGAATTTTCATGTTGTAAGTAGTCAATTGTAAAGTGTTCATTCACAATATTCTAAAACAAGGTGTAAATTTAACTAAAATCCAGAAAAACACATTCTGATAATATATTACCAGATTAGAAGCTGTGTTTATTACTATTTATTATATTATTTTTATAACCAAATGCAATAAAAGCTACGAAAACAAAAGAAACCTCGATTTATTAAAATCTTTTAATAAATCGAGGTTTCTTTTGTTTTCGTAGCTTTTATTGCATTTGGTTACAAAAATAATATAATAAATAGTAATAAACACAGCTTCTAATCTAGTAATATATTATCAGAATGTGTTTTTCTGGATTTTAGTTAAATTTACACCTTGTTTTAGAATATTGTGAATGAACACTTTACAATTGACTACTTACAACATGGAAATTCAATGAAACTAAAACTTCAACACTAATAAAAGGCCTTTGTTGTTTATAATAATAGTTCTTAACGACAGTAATAAAATTTTCTAAGAATAGGGGCTTTACTTCAGCTCCAAAATGTCCATTTTCGATCAATTATGGAAGTTATTCGTAGAGTTGCACACTTTGTCTCGAATGCATGTATTGTAAGGACGGCTTGTCGTTAAAATATTACGATTCGTTTTAAGTTTAAATTGAATTCACAACCAAATACAAATACATGCGTATTATTATTTATGATCCATAAATACAAATGGCTATTATGATTTTGTATAATAACAATATCCAGTGCATACTAAAATATCACTCTATTAATTTATGAGATCCGGCAAATCATTTCAGAGAATATTTAGATAAATAGTTAAATGTGGGGATGCACTACATACGGTCCTGCCGTACCGCAAACATCCTCAGCTCTACTAATAATTCACAAATATTCGTGGGATTTTATTTATATATGTGCAGGTACACTTTGCATTATAATTTTATTAAATGACGCGATTACTTAAAGACTTTTTAATACATACAAATTTAAAGACCGACCCTAGTACACTAATATCTTTGTTTCTGTTAGGGTTAGACTGCATCCTGCGTTAATTACGGTGCAATGAATAGGATTTAAATTTTACTTAAAAGTCAACGGTATATTTTTTGACACACTATACTTACGCGCGTACCAGTGATAAAGGTCAGTTTTTCAACTAACTTAGTAGTGAGCAGTGATGTAAGTCGGTAAATTACCCCGTATATTACCGAATTAATTACCGTCATTTACGGTAAATTGCCACATAAAATTTCCGTAAATTACAAACAAAGTAAAACATCATCTTTGTACACGTATGACATTGTACACTCGGTGATTGGCGAAGTCCCTTTCTAGCAGATGTAAATGCACGTGAATCATCCGTTTATATAACGAATGAAGTAGTCTTTCAAAAGATTTCGGTGTATAAGTTGAACTATGTAATATGTATGTATATAAAGTTTGTGAATATACTACTCGTAGTGCAGTGCGCTGGGATGGGGCGAAAAGATAAAATAAAAAAAGTTATTTTAACAGCATTTTCAAAATCCACAGAACATTCAAAATTATATTCGTGTAACTTCTGTTCGCAAAGTTATGTTTTAAATGTAACCAGAATGTCCAGTCACTTACAGAATAAGTGCATTCGTTGTCCTCGTAAAATAAAGAATGAAATACAATCAAAATCAAGAGCATTAAGTGTTAAGAAAATTAAAGCAATAAATAAAGGTGAGTAATTTTGATTGATTCCTATTGGGTTTTATCGAAAAGTATTTAACATTTTAGAGATTCCGGAAAGAAAAAGTTCTTCGCTAACAGATTTAGAAGACGACGATGGAGAGACGATTTCAAGCGATTCTCGTCCACAATCTGCTGCAAGCACCACTAAATCCGCTTACAGTGAAAATTTGGATTTTTTTGTGGATGTAATGAATAAATCAGAAGAAGAGGAAATTTGGGATCTCTTAGCAAGAGCATGCTTTGCTAGTAATACCCCTTTAAATTTTACGGAAAATGTTCATTGGCAAAAATTGTTTAAAAAAATTAAACCGTCTTTATGATTGCCGACTAGATATCAGTTATTCAATAGGTACGCTTTTAGATAAACAATACTCTCAAATAAATCACTTAGTTAATGAAAAAATAGCAAAGGCTAAAACAATTGGAATTCAAGTTGATGGGTGGAGTAATATTAGAAACGAATCCATTATAAATATAATAATTACATGTCCAGAACCAGTTTTATTTAAAGTAATTGACTGCAAGGAAAATCGCCACGATGCTGCATATCTTTGTTCTTTACTTAGTTCTGTTATTGACGACTTAGGTATTAATAAAGTTATAAGCATAGTGACTGATAACGCTAGCAATATGAAATCAACTTGGAAATTAATTAGTGATATGTACCCGTCTAATTATTTTTCTTGTTATGGATGTTGTGCTCATATTTTGAATTTATTCGCACAAGATATTTTAAAATTGGAAGTATTTGCATGTTTAATTACTGATTGTAAAGTCATAGTAAAAACTATTAAAAAATCGCATATTTTGAATGCTACATTTAAAAATATACAAGATGAACAGCGAGCATTACAAAAATCAAACACTCTAAAATCTCTTAAACTACCTGGCCAAACTAGATGGTGATCTAATATTTTCTGTTTAGAAAGCTTAAGGATAAATAAAAAAAATTTAAAAGAATTGGCTGTAACAGAAACTATAGCTAATAGTTTAGACAAAAGAATAAAAAATAATATTTTAGATGATCTGTTTTGAGAAAGAGTAAATACATTACATACAATTTTACACCCAGTCTCCGTAATTTTAAACAACATACAAACCTCTCAACCTTGCATATCTCATGTTGTTGAATATTTTCAAGACCTGAAAGATCAACTGATTGCTGCATGCCTAGTTTCAGAACTAAATGCTGTCCTATCACATTTAAAATCACGGAGAGAAATGGCTATAACACCTATACATTTGGCTGCCAATTTACTAGATCCAAAATTTATAGGCAAAAATCTCAAAACGAGGAATATATCACAGCACTGACATATATTAACAAACTATCAACGCATCTAGTTAGTGGATCTGATATAGCAGAAATTATGACTGAGGTTGCTTATTACAAATCGAAAGAACAATTGTTTTCAAAAGATTTTATATGGCAAGCATTAGAGACAGGCAAATTGAATTCTGTATTATGGTGGAAATCACTTTGTTGTCCTACAGCTTTAAGTAAAGTCATAATAGAAATTTTGAATAGCCCACCAACAACATGTGCGACGGAGAGAAGTTTTTCAATGTTTAGTATTATACACAGTAAAAAACGAAATAGATTAACTAATGAAAGAGCTGCTAAGTTGGTATATGTGAATTTAAATTTAAAACTGAAAGAAAATCCGGCACTGAAAGAACTCCCAACAGAAGAGTTGGAATGTTCTGTTTCGAATTGCAATACTGAGACTGAGAGTGATCTGGAAAAGTTATGTAAATAACATTACATATTACATAATGGTAATAATGAAAAATCATTGTTTAGTTCTATTTTCAGAATATTGTTTAATTTTAAAATATGTTAATATTGTACTCGTTTATTTTTTTTCCTTTAATAAAATGTATAAGACTTTTTTTGTTGTAGGGGTTTTATTTAAACAATAAAAAAGTGTGCTAAATTACCATGGTAATTTACTCAAAAAATGGTAAATTACGCAAGAATAAATCTTGTTAAAAAAAGAGCAGTTATTTACCACGGTAATTTACCAAAAATATTACGGTAATTTTATATCTCTGGTAGTGAGCTAATCAGCGGCGGCTCGTGCATCAAAAATGTGGGGGTTGCAAATTTAGTGAATACTAATACTTTTTACAGTAGGTAAACAAGGTAGGTCACTAAGTATGTTTTATTAAAAGTAATTTTGCTAAGGTACATATAAAGAAGAAAAAAGGCTTTTAAAACTCACTGATTCTGATCCTGATTTTATTGAAGCAAAAAATCCATGCGACGATCTTTCGCAGTCGCAAATTTATCTTTCTTGAGAAAGCAAGTTCAAAAGCTCCACAAATACTTACACAATTAATTATAATGTTCACTACATATCGATTGTACTTAACTTTCTCGTTGTGCAATGCTATATTTCTTCGATATGCACTATCCATCTGAGCAGCAATATCCACATTCCCAAAAAGCGATAATTGGACTACATTTTTCATATGCCTTTGTGATATACTGTGTTTTTTAATTCGATCGCTTGAATGATTTAAATCAGTTAAACCCATTTTCGTCCATAATTCTTCACCTTCAAATAGTAAGCAAGGAAAGCAGAATAATGCATTTTTTATACTACAACCGCAAATCCACAAATGTTTATTATAAATATCCTTATTAAATAGTCTATTAAAAGTTCGCGTCTTACTGGAAATCGTTTGTTTCAGATTTAAATTCGGAACAGGTCTGCCCAACCGCTTTATTTCAATTTTTTCGGCGTACGTTCTTTTATAGAACGGATCCACTATTAAACTCTGCACTGAATTCATTATTATTTTAAAATAAAGAGCATAAACACTTTTAAACACACAAATACAACTTTTTTATTCGCTTTTATACCGTTGCACCGTAAGCAAGAAATATGTCTAATGTTTTGGTTGCACTGCTGCTGCAACACTATTGTCGTTTATGGAGATATACCCGAAAGACGTTCGACAAAGTTCGTCAGCCGTATAGGGATATATACGTTCGTGGATTGCAATGAGTCTGCAAACCAAGTGTGTTATTCTCTCATTTATTTAACGTATTCATATCCAATTAGATATACCTATTATAAGTAATTTATAATAGTTCATTTATTCTGTGAGGTAGTACAAATTTTTAATTTAAAAAATGTAGAATTACGCTTTTTTTCATTAAATTAAATCTATTAGTTTTGGTGGTTGCGCAAACTTGCAAACCATAGCAGAAACCGCCACTGGAGCTAATGTTAAGTTTTGTATTAGAAACGGTAAGTGTTACGAAAATAATCCAAATAGTTAATCTAAATTTAATTAGTCTACCTTCTTCCAATCTTCAACTACACTATAACATGTGTTCATTTGAAAAATAAATCTAGGTTACTTTGAAATTTTGATAGAATAAGACAATATATATTAGTATGTGTTTGTTGTTCCGTAAACGTAAATCCAATTGACATTTGATAATGTCAATCACATTTGTTATTTATTTGTATGTATGAAACTGTCAAAATATACGACTTCGTAGGTTAAGTAGTAAATTTTAATTTACGACATACTTCAAAATGTTCTCAGTAAATCACATGCTACTAGATTGACTTTTCAAATGAACATCCGTTATATACAAGTCCTTTATATCCTCTTCAATACCGTCCATAACAGATCCGCAAGTATTTAAAATATATAGTATATAAAATATATTTGGAATGTTGTTCACAAAAATACAGGATGGTGATAATAGTCTGTGCTCACTTCCAATTGCATCTAAAATTATTATTAGATTTGGTATTAAGGGACTTTTCAGGCTTTCAGATTGCTGTATATATTTACGATACCAATATTATATGTTCGAATTTGTTCAGGCAAATAAAATGTTTGAAGCGCTAGAACGTACTTTTAGTGCTATGCATGAAAATGAGACTGCTCTCTGTGAGACAGGCTTCTATCAAAAATGTTATTTTTAATGACTAAAGAATTGAACTGGTTTGCGTCGATTGCCAAACGCGTTCAGTGGCTTACCAAATCTTAAAAAAAAAAACATTAAAGTATTTAATTTTAATTGGCGTTCTTAAGCCCATTTTGACAAGATACATTTTAATGTAAATACAAATATACATGATTTGTAGCAAATATTTTATTATTTATTTTTATTAATTTTTACATTAGAATGCATCGTGTCAAACGGTCTTAAATCATATAATGAATGTTCCGGCAAATTGTTAAATGAGAGAAAAATATACATGATCTGAGTATTGATACATTTGTTTTCCATTCAAGAATCCTTTTATTTTATATCATTTTTATAATTTTATAGGGAGAAGATAGGAGAAAGTAGAGGAAGGGAAAGATAGAGAGAGAAGGAGAGATAATATATATTATCTACAATAACAAAATAAAACTGCAAGAAACATTTTCACATTTTATTCCACTTAACACATTATTGTTTTTCTAAATTCTCTGTTTAAATTAAATCGGATATATTTATACGTCAAACTCCAAACTATTTCATTGTATTATTGCAATAAAAAAAACGTAGCAATATAAAACTCGCTAATTCTATTATTTTTTACGCCCTCCACGTTCTTTTACCTGTAGTTGTATCGATGCTCCAGGGGTAATGTTGTAATATGCCAATGTATTGGAATCCTTGAAAAACATGCCCTGCAAAATGAATGCAAAAAAAACAGTCTAGTTTTGTTCGTTGTAAAATTATAGTTAATACATATTTACAGCTAAAGAGACCCGGAATATTGCAAATACAACTTTCAATAGTACATCGCACATGAGGTTTTAGAAAGATATAAAACGGCCAGATTATATGCAGTTTGCATAATATATGCATTTTGTATATTATTTGCATATTTTGTAGTAATTCAGCATTTTTGCATATTTTAAGTATCCGAGTTTTATTTATTTATGACAAAATTAAATATATTACAAGCATTACTAAAAATACGGCGTGGATGTAACAAAGAAACAAAAATTAAACAGCCCTCTTTAAATTATAAATAGAGTTTTATTAAGCCTCTTCCCGTTACTTTTCCAATAAGCGTCTCCAAGAATTTATTAATGCTCTTCCCATACATCCAGGCCGAGACAAAATTCCAGGAAAAGCTAATACCTTAAATCTTCTAAATAAATACAAAAATACATTTTACCAGAAAATTAGTAGTATATGTATTTCTTTGCTATTCGGAGAAATTTATTCCCATATTCGAAAGTAATTTTATTTTAAACGTCATTTTACGTTACAAATGAAACAGACATGCAATATACATATCTGTAACTGTACACATGGACAATACACATTGCTTCACTAGCTTGACTGATGACGCCTATAGATGGCAGAAACACGTGTCTTAAGCAGAAGTAAAGGCTGAAAATACGAGGTGTATTGTCCATGTGTACAGTTACAGATATGTATATTGCATGTATGTTTCATTTGTAACAAATGCGTTATACGTGCTTAACGTATTGATATACTAAACCTTTTATTGTATATTTACTGCCATCTGGCTCGTGTTAATGGACTACACCTATATACGTATTTTCTTCTCTTATGTACCGACTTGGCCGGTCAAGGGAAGGGTTGCCTTTTTCGGCATAGTCTCTTTCGTTCGTCAGATGTCACTTATTATATAGTGCTACCTGATAGGACGAAATTTGCTTTGTTTTGTGGGCGATTTCAGCTTAAATGTATATACAGATACAAATCTGTTTTTAAATAGATTTGTATTATTTTGTATCACATTGCTTCACTAGCTTGACTGATGACGCCTATAGATGGCAGAAACACGTGTCTTAAGCAGAAGTAAATGCTGAAAATACGAGGTGTATTGTCCATGTGTACAGTTACAGATATGTATATTGCATGTCTGTTTCATTTGTAACAAATGCGTTATACGTGCTTAACGTATTGTATATATACTAAACCTTTTATTGATCATTTTACGTTGCCTTTTCGAAGTGTAAACTTGTGAGTTGTGATATATAATAACAAAAATACCGAAAATAGCGACTGTGCCTGGATGGATTGTACCTTATTCAGAATTGCGTATGGATGGAGAAAAAGTGTTTTGCGTAGCATGCTACAAGATTTTGAGTAAAATTATAAGTTTATTTCCTCTTATTAATTAATTAATTAAGTTTTTAATTATTCCTTTATCTTTTACTAACATTTATTTTATAAGAAAACAACCGATGATGTGATATTTTTTTGCAGATTACAAGTGAGAGAAAGTTCCAAGTCGACCAACATATGAAAATTCCACCTCATGCTGCATAAATAACAAAGATGAAATTGGCGAAGAAGAGTCAGCAAACATGTTTGCCATCAACTTCCAAAAAATCGAAACAAGAACAATTTAATGAAGATTTGTGTCAAATGTTTGTGTCGGCAGATATTTCACTACATAGATTAAACAATTTAAATGTCAAGTTATTTTTGCAAAAGTACATCAGCAAATATAACATTCCCGACGAGAGCACGTTAAGAAAAAAATTATATTTGCTGTATCTATGCACAAACATTGAATAGCATTAAGAACGTTGTTGCAAACGATTATCTTTATATAAGCGTAGATAGAACTACTGATAGTGTGGGCCAATACATAGTTCATTTAATGATTGATATCCTTAACGTATCGGTTCCAGCAAAATCTTATTTAATTCCATCCAAACAGTTGGAACAGGCAATTTGACAATAACAAGGTTTATACAGGAAGAACTGGCTACTTTCTTCTTATTACCGGAATCGATTCCAACAGCGAAGATTGTATTGTTCTTGACGGATGCTGCACCATACATGGTGAAGGCAGCTTTCAACTTGAAAATCTTTTACCCAAATTTAATTCACACAACTTTGCTGGCGCACGGACTAAATCGTGTTGCAGAAGAAGTCAGAAACAATTTTCCCTTAGTAAATACTTTAATTAGCATTGTTAAGAAAGTATTTTCAAGTTCCCATTACGAGTTCAGTTTTACAAACATCTACCCTGTGTTGCGCTTCCTCCTCAACCAGTAATCATACGATAGGGAACGTGGTTGGAGGCTGCTATTTTTCATGCAAATCATTATGAAGGAATAAAGACAATTATTATGGATCTTGATAGGTATGCACAATTTGTGATAGACGCCCAAAAGCTTTATTCGAGTAAAGAAATACCTCAACAGTTGGCGTTTATTAAAGCCAATTACAGTTTTATTTCCACTTCTATATTGCAGTTGGAAAACAATTTATGTCGCTAATCGAGAGCGTTGAAATAATAAACAAATTTGAAGTCATGTTTTGATGTTAAAGAACGAGTGGGACAGTCCGTGTATGAAAAATTTTCAAGTGTAATAGGGAAAAATAAGGGTTTTAAGAAGATAAAGGACATTGCTAAAATCTTGTGGTGATTCAGTAGAAAATATTGAGTTGACAATAGATGATATTTCTAATTTGAAATATGCTGCTATAACAAGTGTCGACGTAGAAGGTGAAACATGACTTTTCAATATATAAATACATGTTTTCAGACAAACGTCACAATTTTTCTGTTGAAAACTTTGAGAAATATGTGATTGTAAATTGTTTTCATAGCTAATTATGTTGTAAAATGTTCTAAATAAACTTGTAGTAAACATAATAGAATATTTTTTTCTACAGTATTCCATTTTGTAACATTCCTCGAATTTTTTTACCTGCATATTTTTCATAAGGAAGTGCATATTTAGGCTAAAACATCTGCATATTTATGCGAATATTTTTAGGTTTTTTTTTGCATATAATCTGGCCTTTAGATATAACCAATCCGAATTGGTGGATACGAAGAAAAATCCCTTACCACAATATAAATTCATAAACTCTAAATACGTATTTCAGCAACTAAGTTGCCATCTTCAGTAGAACAATCTGAAAAAGATAATTTGGCTAAGGTACGACCTTAAAAGATAGGCTCTTCAAATTTTTGGTTTGTTTTCTAACTCGTTTCTTTCATAGATAAAATAAAAAAATCCCCTCGTATTATGTACGAGGGAAGATCAGTAAGTACCCGTGTTTGAAGACAGGTGGCGCTGCTGAGGGAAGTTGGCATTACCGTCGTGTACTACCATCTGTCAGACAACACCATAATAAATTTCAGACTGATTCATAGGTTAGTTTTTATTTGGCAGCCAGTTGTATCACACGTGTTTCGTGTTTCTCGATAAAATGGAAAAAGAGCAATATCGATCCGTAATTCGCTTTTTATTTTTGGATGGAAAAACATGCGAAGAAATAAAAGCGAAGTTGGATGCTGTTTATAGGGACCCTTCACCATCTATGACAACCGTAAGATATTGGTTCAACGAATTTAAACGTGGTCGTATATCTGTTTTTGATGAGGAGCGCCCAGGCCGCCCGGCAGACGTGGTTACCGAGGAAATCGTTGAAAAGGTCCACGACATGATTCTCGCTGATCGCCGAACGAAAGTGCGCGAAGTAGCAGAGGCCGTAGGCGTGTCGTACGAAACGGCAATTAATATTTTACATGATAAGTTATCGGTGAGAAAGGTGTCGGCCCGATGAGTGCCGCGATTGCTTACGGTGGACAACAAGCGGATACGGTTGTCAATGTCGAAGCAGTGTTTAGACCTCTTTAAGAGAAATTCGCAGGAGTTTTTGCGTCGAGTCGTCACAGTTGATGAAACCTGGATCCATTATTATACGCCAGAGTCCAAGCGACAGTCAAAACAATGGATTTTTCGGGGTGAATCTGCTCCGAAGAAGGCAAAGACGGTCCCATCGGCCGGAAAGGTCATGGCCACGATTTTTTGGGATTCCAACGGAATAATCCTCATGGACTTTTTGCAGAAAGGAAGAACCGTCACGGGGCAGTACTACAGTGAATTATTGGACCGATTCGATATAAAATTGAAGGAGACACGGCCCCATTTGGCTAAGAAAAAAGTGCTGTTTCACCACGATAATGCACCAGCACATTTATCCAGAATTGTCGCGGCAAAGTTGCATGAACTGCACTACAAATTGCTGCCGCACCCACCGTACTCGCCTGACTTGGCTCCCTGCAACTTCTTTCTGTTCCCCAACATGAAAACGTGGCTCGGGGGAAAAAGATTCAGCTCAAACGAGGAGGTTATCGTCGAGACAGAAGCGTATTTTGCAGAGTTTGAAAAATCGTATTTTTTGGAGGGGTTAAAGGAATGGCAGAAACGTTGGGAAAAGTGTATTGTACTAAAAGGTGATTACGTTGAAAAATAAATAAAAAATTTGTGAAAAACTTGCGTCTTCTTTCCAAACACGGGTATTTATTGATCCACCCTCGTATTTTATGTTTTTCATAGTTTTTTCGATGAAATTTTGATCGTTCATCGTCGGTTCTTTGATTAGCTAGCGCTGTTTTCTAAACATGCAACATCATCTCCTTTGCTCATACTTTCCGGATGTCTTTCGATTTCTATAGTTTCACGTATTATTTGTTTGTTCAGGTTTGCAGGCACGCCTGGATAAACGAATATTTACACTTTTCCTTAGCTCAGTAAATCGCCCAATACTAATGTCTAATGTCTGCCAACTTTATAGTATAGTTTCTTCCAGTCACTTTTGCACGGAACGTAAACATTTTTCGATTTTTCTCTGAAAATGTTCGCTTCGTTTCATCGCGAAACTAATGAAGGTGTTTTGAGATATAGAAAGGTTCTTGGTAATTCAAAACACGAACAAAGGCTCTGCAATTACAGGAAAAGTATATAAGGAAACAATCGGAATTTTGAAAACTGCCATACAGACAAAACTTTGCTCAAAAGATTATGATGCTGCATGACGATTGCAGAGTTCACAAGCCTTTTCAAGGCCTAGAAATAATAAACGACTTTAAAGAGATAGAACATCCACCGCATAGCCCGGACTTGGCACCGAATGATTATTATCTCTTTTCTAAATTAAAAAAGCATCTGCGTGGAAGACGTTTTTCTTTAGTTAAACGAATCAAAGAGAAGTTATTAATAAAATATTTAAAAATACTTTAAATTTATCTGTATATATTTCAGTATTCATTTATATATTTTATTTAATTCAACACTTACATCGTAAAATAATTTCTGCTTGGCGGGCGGCATACTCAATTCATCCTGGATTTTAGCCTTGACATTAGCAACACTTTCACTTAATGGGAATGTAAACGTCAATGTCTGCCCGTTAAGCTTCCATTCAGACTTCTCGGGTGCCATTGGAATAGTAACTTTGAAAGTAACGGGACTCTGTAAGAAACTGATTGTAAAAAAAAGGAATTAAGATTTACTTTCAAAGTCGAACCGTGTTCCTTGCTAAAAATACAGGTTCGGGAATTAAAGAATCTTCATTTCTAAGCTTTTTATTTGACGGTTCGTCTTCGGATTGGCCTTCGTTGCCATGCTTAACAGCCATATTCATGTTGTTAGCCATTTGTGGAGTCATAGGTGTTACAAAACCAGCCATCGGCGGCGGAGCAGCCACTAAAATATTTAAATGAGTACATAATTTCTTTTTTCTCAGAAGATAAACGAGAAAAATATAATTGAAGCCCTTTTGCAATATACTGGATGTCCTTGAAAGAAAAAAGACACGCTTTCCAATGCTACACCCCAGATTATTTGTCGAACATCACTCGTAAATAATATTAAAATTTGCTTGAAAAACATCTGCATCCCGTGCATCTATAATATTATATAGTCTGTCCTTGAAATAGAGACAATGTACGATAAATAGAAAGATGCAATTACATAGAATATGAATTCAAAAAATTGTGAGTAAATTACGACGCGGACGCCAAAATTAAAAACCCGCTGAAAATTGTATTATGTGCCGCCTATGGATTCCGAATGTCTATAAATAATGTCTCTATCGAATTTACACGCACGCATAGTGGGCAATAACTGTCGATGTTATAAAAACTACAAGATAACATTATTTAAACAGCTTTGATGCCGCTTTACAGTTTGCAATTTTTCTTGCACACTAAGTCGTACTTTAAACCTTACACTATGCAATTTTTACGTGCAAGTCCGTGAAATTATTTTTGTCAATCAGGTTGACCAACACATATTTATCACAAACAAAATAACATACATAATCTGTACATCTTATGAAAGCAGAAAACGACTGTTATGGATAAAAACGCAAAATTAAAATTAAAGCTGTTAGTTTCCTAATAATTATTAAGTTTTCAGTATTATTAGCAGAAAACGCAAACATTTAGAAACGAAGATGATGGGTTAAACACTGGTTAAATAGAAAAAAAGAAAATAAAAATTAAAGACAACAATTTTTGGATATCAACGATCTAAAATCGTTCGAAAATCATAACCCCAAAATGTAGGTTATATTTGTAAAAAGACAGGAATTTTTATCATGTGTTGGGTATGATAAAATCCCTTAAAAAAATACTAGAATTGCAGATAGCTTGCAAGAAAAATATAACGTGTTCTATTTTGTTGCTATGCAAGAAAAATTGCAACAGCTGATCGAAAATGTTTGGCTTGCGCATGCGTGCAATAAAAATTGCATGCAACAAAAATTTCAAACTGTAAAGCGGCCTTAAGAGTTCAATAACTTCAATACGATTACGTACGAAAATATCAACTGTGAATAATTTCAACTTTCTGCGGTCTTGGACTGTCTTAGTGCTTCCATTGCATACTTTGAGACTTTAATTCAGGGTCGTAATGCTAAAACCAACACTCGTCACATGTAACCACATTGTTTAAAAACTGTGGATTATGTTGGTTGGCCTTTTTCACTGCCGACAAATTGTCACTATTGGCTTTTTGTTTATCGGTCAACACTTTTGGAATACATTTACCGCGACCTTTCGGTACCCTAAATCTTCATAATTTTTTGAACGGAACCATAAGACAAGTTAACAATGTCAGAAATTCAATATATGTCAATCCGACGATCATCAGTCGTTAATTTCTGCAATTTTTGAATTAATCCGTGCAGTTGGTGGTCGCCCGCGTCGAAGTTCATCTTCCACTGATTCACAACTGTCTTTGAATTTCTTATGCACTCAAGCACTCTACATCGTGATAAACTATCACCTAGGTATGCAGTTTTAATCATTTGAAACGTTTCAGTTAAGAGTTTTACCCAACCGAACACAAAATTTTATCGCATATCTTTGCTCCACTCTCATTTTTTCGGTGGATACATCAAACACTGACAATCCAGTAATTAATTTGTAATAAACATCAAAAGTTAAATCAAAGTGTACTTGAGGATAAGTACATTAGAGATGGGGGTTTCATGTTCTTTGTGTTCTAAAAATCTAGTTGTAAAAAAGTTATAGCACCAGTCTCATATTTTGATATACCCTCATAATTACATCTTTACATTTTACATGCGTTGTCCATTTCTTTCAGAGACCCCCGGTATTTAATGTGTGTTAGAACTTATATAAAATATTTTAATTTATTTTAAGGGAAAATATCAAAAATCTATGACGCCATTTTAATGATATTTAGCAACTTGGTACAATAAATTAAATATAACCAATTATGTCTTGCATTAACGCGAACTGTAGCAGCATTGCCCCGTTTTTATATAGGGTCTTTCAACAGGGGTGATAGTTTCTTCAATAGCGATTTCTCGGTTTCTGATATATTGTTTTGTAACTTCCAGATGTCAAAATATTCAGTATACTTTGCAGTTTCATCATGCAACGTTTGACTCTTCCCGATTGTTTAGAAATTATTGAATAATATTACCAAAGTTCGAGCTCAGTTGTGGATAGTCGAAGTTTATTCATAAAAAAATTAGGCCGCCGTCACCAGTAATATGCGAAGGTTATACGTCGGACTGTTGAAAAGTTTGAGCGTGAGTTTACTTTATATATAATCAAAACCTTTTCTACCATAAGGTGTAAAGGTTTACTTTCTCTAATGTATGAATTTCTTCCACTTCTCCCGGTCACTGGCTTCCTTCATAGCTTCTCCAAATTCTTTGTTTCTCCCCTTCAGTATTTCTGCTATCGCCATATTCCACGTTTTCCTTGGCCTGCCTCTGTCTCTTTTCCCGTTTGTTCTAGCTTGTCAAATGTTTTTTGTTGGTCTTTTCTCGTTCATTCTTACTAGGTATCCGAACCATCTCAGTTGATTTTGTTCAATTGTTTCAATGATTGATTTTACATTTAATTCCTGTCTTATTAACTCATTTCTTATTTTATCCTTTCTTGTTACTCCCTTAATTCGTCTTAGATACTTCATTTCCATGGATTGGACTCTGCTTGTCATCCTTTTGTTTAGGACCCAACTTTCGCTGCCATAGGTGAGTATTGGTCTATATATAGTTTGGTACACTGTAATTTTTGTTTTCCGACTAATTTCTTTCTTTCCTATGAAGGCTTTACTCAGGGTGTGATACACTTTTGATGCATTATTTATCCTTTCTGTTATTTCCTCATCCATTTTTCCATCAGTTTGTATCATTATTCCTAAATATTTGTAACGTTCCACTTGTTCCAATTTCTTTGTTCCTATCCTTACATTTATTCTTTGTTGCTTTCCTATGCTCATTATTTTGGACTTTTGTGTGTTAATTTTCATTTTTCTCTTATTTAATTCTTCTTCCGACATTTTCAAATTATCTTGTAACTGCTTTTCTCCTTCTGCACAGATCATAATGTCGTCTGCAAAGGCGCATTCTCCCAGCTTTACAGTTCTTAAATTTCTATATCCAATATTCACTTTCTTGGTTTTAGTGCTTATTTCTTTTAGTATGTCATCCATTATTACTATAAATAGTGTGGGACTGAGGACACCTCCTTGTTTTAACCCTTCTTCTACCCTAAATTCCTCTGACTCCATATTATCTGTTCTAACATAATTTCTATTTCCTCTATACGGGCTTTCAATTGCTACTCGCAATTTTTTGCTCACTCCTCTTTTCCTAAGACTTTCCCATACCATTTTTCTCGGTATTCTATCAAATGCTTTATCCAAGTCCAGAAACGCCAAGCAAACTTCTCTCCTTCTGTTGATCTTCTCCATTAATTGCTTAATTGCAAATATATGGTCTTGTGTGCTTCTGCCTTTGCGAAATCCACTCTGAGGTTCTTCTAGTTGTTGTTCGATTTTGTCCCTTAACTTTTCATCTAAAATTCTTTCATATAATTTTGCTACGACACTGACTAGAGTTATACCTCTATAATTGGCACAATTCATAGAGTCTCCTTTCTTAAATATTGGCACAATAACCCCCACCTTCCAATCCTCCGGTACTTCCCCAGTATTCCATGCCATATTAATTATTCTAGTTACTATCTCTATCCCTTTTTCTCCAAGCCCTATAACCATTTCATTCGTGATTTGGTCATATCTGGCTGCTTTTCCTCTTTTTAGTTTCTTTAACATTTCATCTACTTTCTTCTTTCCTATTTGCGAGGAGTTTACTTTACAAAATAATAAACCACCTACAAGACAACGAAAAGCGCGAAGTGAGGAGAATATCGAAGCTGCAGCGGCCAGTACTGCCAACGAGTCAAATTTATCGATTTCACGACAATCGCAATAATTGGGGCTTTCTGACAACTTGGAGAATTTTACGTAAGGATTTGGGCCTACATTCTTACAAAGTCACATTGACTCATAAGCTGAAGCCAAACGATCACAGATTGCGTTGGGAGTTTGCTGATTGCGTCCTTGAGCACTTGAAGATAATCTTGATTTCAGCCAAAAAATCATCTTCTCAGAAGAGGCGTATTTTTGGAAGAATAAATTTGTTAACAAACAGAATTGCAGTTATTGGTGCGGTTTATGGTAAGGCAGCGTCATCGGTCCATTTCTTCCGAAATGAGGAGGGAAGAGTCGTAACCGTCAATGGCGACCACTATAAAGCCATGTTACTCGAATTTCTGTGACCAGAACTTGCGATCAATATTGAAGAAATGTGGTTCTAACAAGACGGCGCTACATGCCATACAGCTAATGCTATGATTGTTTCAGCCTTTACTTGATGAAATTCCATTATAACTATTATCAGGATAAAATAAAACAAATTTTAATGAATTTCACTTTTTAATTTACACCGTAACGATCGTTTCGCTCCAACCTGAGCTTCATCAGACATATAACTAACTTATGTACAAATTTTAACACAAATGTACCGTAACAAAAAAAAAAAACAAAACGTGTTTGTTACGGTACATTTGTGTTAAAATTTGTACATAAGTTAGTTATATGTCTGATGAAGCTCAGGTTGGAGCGAAACGATCGTTACGGTGTAAATTAAAAAGTGAAATTCATTAAAATTTGTTTTATTTTATTCTGATAATAGCTAATGCTACACTCAATTTACTGAGGGATAAATCTAGCGATTGAATCATCATGTTAGACGCCGCGATCATATGATTTGACACCCCTAGACTATTTTTTTTGGGGCTACGTCATAGAGCCATCAAGGATCGGAGCGATCGGGTTCGTCAATGTCAATAAAGCCGTGGTGAATATTTGATGTCTTGTTCCGAACATTGTCCAAGCTTCAAAATAAAGCAAAAACTAAATTGATATGTTAAACTGTTGTTTCATTTAGAATTAAAATCCTATCACTCTTAATGAAAGACCCGATAGTTAATAAAAAACTCAGTGTTACTCATTAATGGAGGCGGTCTCATTGGTGGAATTGGTGGTGCAGGCATCATCATAATCGGCGGTTGTGGGGCTAGCATTGGCGGCTGTGGAGGAACTTGCAAAATGGTTGCTTGTGGAGGAGCTGGAGGTGCCGGCGGCTTCACAGGCTGTAAAATGAAATCAAAATTGCGTAAATAATCGGCGAAGTAAAACATTCTAAGATACAGAATAATAAAAATGAAATATTGGGATTTCCTATCCAGT
This sequence comes from Melolontha melolontha, assembly GCA_935421215.2. Taxonomy (NCBI): domain Eukaryota; kingdom Metazoa; phylum Arthropoda; class Insecta; order Coleoptera; family Scarabaeidae; genus Melolontha; species Melolontha melolontha. The sequence continues at coordinate 73,429,131 of OW285243.1, read as the reverse complement.
GAGACCAGAAATCCCAATAAAATTCTATATCATTGGAAATGTAGGAGTTTAAGCAGAAAACCTATTTCTCAAAATAAACTAGAGATGCGAATATTACTTACAACTGGATTTGGATTTGCTTGTGGTTTCGCCGATATAATTGCAGAAGTTTTTGTTCCTTTTGAAGACGCAACATTTTTAGGGCCTATTTTCTCTTTCTCTTCATCTGGAAGTAATCCTTTTACCTAAAATATCAGACTCAATATAAAAAAAAAAACATTTAGCTAGGTACACAAATAAATTACTTTGTGAATTTGGTGTATCTGCTCTTCTAACGTTATATTTGCTCTAGCGGCTCTGGTTGCCGCCTCAACACTAGAAGTATGACCGTCCCAAGTAACCTTCTCATCTTTACGAACGTCTTCCTCGCCGATTTTTTTACCAATTGCCGTTTCTTCATCACCAACACCGAAAATATCCGTACGTCTTTCCGCCAACTGTTTCAAACTTGCATCAATGGCAAAACCTGTTCCAAAATAAATATAAATTTATGATTTCCTTAAAGAAAGGGTCTACATACCAGCTGCATACACTGTGTCTTGATTCATTTTTTCCGTTATGTGTTTATCTCTTTGCTCTACCCATCTGGGATCCAATAATCCAATTCTCATATGTTCCTGTACTTTACTCGCTGGTATCTTTTCACCAGTTATGGGCGAAATCAAATAATCGTCACCGACGGTAGGTCTCGTTACTTTAACAGCTAAATTTTTCGTTTAACATAAAAAAAATTATTCCTATAGCTTCAAAGAATTACAAACCTTGCTTTGGATCGTATTGCTTAACGACAACCTTATCTGGAGCCGGTGGAAGAGGAGGTTGAATCTGTGGCTGAGATGGAGTATCGCCGCCCTCATCACCGGAACTTTCTTCGTCCATATCTTGAAGTCTGTTATCATCTTTACCGTCGGTTTTTCGTTGTGTATGATCTTCCATGGAACTTAATCCTTCCTCCTAGAAAAATTGCCGTATTTTAATAAATAAATAAAAAAGAATGGTGTTGTACTTACAGGTTGTGCGGGAGTTTCTTCTTCGTCGCTTTCAAGTTGCATTTCGATATCCTCACCTTCTTCAATACGTTCTTGTATAAGAATTCTAGCACCTACCTCTTCTGGTGTTGTTGGTGGTGGGAAATTTCCAATTTCAAAAGGTTGGTAATCGACCGTTTCGACCACGACAAAATCATGCCAATCAATTTGGGCATATGCAACTAAAAAATGTACATTATCAATTACTGTGACCCATACAAGCAATACACATATTAATTAACAATAAATCATGTTAAAAAAGTAACGAACAGTAAAAGGAAAAAGTTTCAAATACTACAGCGCGTCTCATGTTCAAGGTGCACTAGAGAATCTTATGCGGCATATCTATATTTTATTCTAATTAGGGAATTCTGCGGGGGCAAATATGGCACCAGAGTATGTTTCTAGCTAAGCTGGATAAATACATGCCGTCCAGAAACAGACAAAAACCGCTTGAACGATTGGGGTGCCGGCACCTGGTACACAGATGTAAAACAATCCAATCGGGGCACATGTATAGGTATATGTAGAATGTGCCCTAGAAGAAAGATGTCATTAAGTCTAGGAAACATACGATGGTTTTCCAGGCCGAATTATTTGCAGTCACAGCCTACGCTGAGAAAATTCGGGAAGCCGGCTGCGCAAACAAAAAAATCAACATAATGACTGATAGCCAGGCAGCTACTAAAACCATTATGAATCCATCTACCAGGTCTAAACTGGTGAAATATTGCAAACAGGTCCTCAATAAACTGGCACAAGACAATACTGTGTTACTGATATGTGTGCCGGGACATGAGGGAATTAAAGGCAATGAGAACGAACTTCTTTGACCGACGAACTGGCCAAAGAAGGTGTTGGGGCAACTCTTGATTTTTCGTCGCTCCTGTGTTGACTCACCGCGCACGGGTTGTAAGGCCGTATACGCACTAATTTTTTACTCTTCGGTGACAGTTTTTAATGAAATGCGGCACATCCAATATAACACCTTTATTTACATATTTACATTACTTCATACATAAAATTTGTTGTATAATGAAAGACGGTTGTCTTTTGATAACATATGAGACTGGTGTCTCTTGATATTAAATGTCGATTGCTGTCTTGAACGTTGTTCTTACGACTGTTGTCTAGAACGTTGTTACGTTAAGACTTGCGACTGTTAGTAATTTATGTAGACTGTTGTCTTGAACATTGTTCTTACGAGTATTGTAAGAACGTTGTTCTGTGGCGAATTGCTACTGGCGACTTGTCTTAGCGACTTGCGTTCGCGACTTGCAACTGTTGTCATCGCGCGCTGAACTATTTAAAAACTTTTTAAACATTGTAAGCAAAATTTACCCTTCCCTTCAATTAGCAAAATAGGCCACATGCGGCTAAATGACGAACAAAAGGTCGGCAAGTTACAAAGAAACGCCTTGCTTGTGTAAATTGTGCCTACTAACAGCAAACGTTGCAGATAGTTTTGAATCTAACTGTATACATGTGGCGGCACGTTCACTAATAAAATAATATAATTTAAAACGTATCTAGAGAATGCGGCAATAAATAAGTGCCGGTAGAATAACATTGCCAAATATGTATGCGGCAATAAATAGTGCCGGCATGAATATCTGTTGACAAATATGTAATACGCGGTATCATAAATTTTATAGTGAAACGTTTGCATCTTAATACAATAAGAAAATATAATTATACAGAAAGTTTTAATTTTGTTTCCGACTCTTATATTTAAATACTATAATCTATGATTTCTTTATATTTAATGTGTAATATTAAAATGAATAATACTTATATTTTAATATATAATACAAAATTAATAATATTTATGTTTACTATACGATATATAAATTCGTTTCGTTTATAAGACGAAACAGAAGGTACTAATAGGAACTTCATAGGACCAGAACCTATATGTGGAATCGCTAAGGATTCCGCTAAAAGGGAGATCTGGTTATGGCTAGAAAGAGAACATAAAAAGAAATGGAGGTTAACGGAAAGTCAACTCCATACTAAAACACTACTAAGGGACCTGGATGGAAGGTTTTCAACCAACCTAATTCATAGTAACAAAAAAGAAATTCAAATTATTACCGGCTTAATAACCGGACATTGTCCTTTAAGGAAGCATCGGTACAGCATGAGCTTGGTTAGCGAGCCCTGGTGTAGATGTGAAAAGCAGCAGGAAACTAGCCTTCATGTAATATGCACGTGTGAGGAACTGAAGGGACTCAGACAGAAACATTTCGGAAGAGATCTGTTGGCTCCTACGAGCGTACTCAAACTTCCCCGAGGAGGATAGTGGCGTTTATCGAGGACACAAGACTAACAGAGTGGAACTGAGAGATATATTGGGGATAATACAAAAAACAGTGTGGTCAAGTGCCTGGACTTACTGACGTCCAACCCAAGACAGAAAAAGGAGAAGAAGATCCCAAGAATAGATAATATGACCAAAATGTGAATACATATATACAAAAATAACTTCATTTTTAGAAAAATTATTTAATACCTAACAAATTTAGTATAGCTACAAAAAAATATTCAAAATCAATAAAAATTATTTATTTCCGCTTACTAAAGGAAATAATTCACTACAAATATAAGTACGTACCCCTTTCCCTTTCCAATATTTCTTCTTCACGTGCTTTTTGAGCTTCTTGATATTTCAACCACTCTGCCCTGTATTTAACTTGGTCTAAAACAGCTATTGCACTCCTTGCTTCATCTCTAAGTCTTTGTTGCATACTTTTTGGAGGAATTAATACCTATGAAAAAATATGTGATAGGTAAAATAAATGAAGAGAAAACAAGAATATTACTTTAGTGTATTGTTCCAATAGTTTGGTGAAATATTGAAACAAAGAATGTTGAGGCCTCAAAAAATCAAATTGAAAATTTCTCTGCTCACGATTCATGAGTTGTGTTAGAAATTGACGTCCATTACGTGCAACAAACTGTGCTGTTAGTTTGACAATATCCCTAAAAATTTTGAGAGCAAATTATATCGATGATAGCAATAGTGTGTTTAAAATAACTTACAAATCTAAAGCTGAAATTGATGGTGGATCAGCAATAAATTCAAACTCAGAAGGTGGATCTTTTGGAATGAAAGGCTGTTCTACAGATTTTAATATTTCTTGTTGTTTTTGTTGTGCCGATGCAGTTACGGATAATTTTGACAAAGCTAATGGTAAACCAGCTGTAGGTTCTTGTCCTGAAAATAAACATTACATTGAACAAAAAAAAAAATATTAAGAGTAATTTACTAATGAAGTGCACATAGTCAGAATATGCTCTCGATTTACATTATAACATTATACTCAAGGCCATTAAATATAGACCGAATATTCAAATATGGCTAAATTTCATCCTAATATTGAACCAATAAAATAAATAATATAATAGCATATTTACCTTTTCCTTCCTGGAAATCTTTAACTTTATGTTGATAATAGGCATGATATGGATCTCCTGTGTTTAAAAAATTAAATTTGGGATTTCCTAATTCATTCTGTCTGATTCGCGCTTCAAACTCTGGTCCATTTCTCGCTACAAAACTAGCGGTTTTGTCGACGATATCTTAGCATTTTTATCAGGAAAATACATCTTAATTGCTATAAAAAAAATTGCTCACCAACTGCAGTCACATAATGTAATTATAAAAAAAAACCTGGACTAACATAATTACCAATATTCAGAAAGGATACTTCTTACCTCTGGGGGAGGATATATAATTCCAACCACCGGATTAATGGGTCCTTGTTCCTCTGTATTTTCATTGCTAGTGTTATTCGGTACAACGTCTAATGCTGGCATCTTATTATTTTAATAATCACTAGTGTATTGATACGAATGCATAATCCCACAAAATTAATACACACTATATACCACAGATATCTAAATTATATACAAGAAACCTAAATAGGCCAAACAAAAACTTTACGAGCTACATACAAACTGTTTCTACACCAAGATAAATACAAAATGGAGAAATATTCGACAAATAACGGCAAATCCAATAAATAGAGCTATCTATGAAATGAAATTAGGACTTTCGAGTTACTTAATATGTATAGATTTCTTATTTGTAATTCTACAGGTTTCTGTACATAGAAGATTATCTAAGTTTTATTAAATATGGGGAAAAGCCATTAAAAATTACAGGTATATGTTTATTATATTGAAGTGATATGGCAACTACTAAAAATATCAACTTTAGCCCCATCTCACAAACATTTCCTAATTCTTCAATAAATTCCTGATCACAATAAATCTGTTTTATTTTGGTAGAATAAAAAATATTAAATATTTAATAAATGTTCTAATTAATTTAGTTCGTCAAATGGTTCTAAAATGTAAATATTAGCTTGCTATCAAATTAATTTTACATATTTTTAGCATTACATTATTATTATTATTATTACATTATTATGAGCCGTTCAAATGAGAGGGATTGCTACCTATACTATAAATATGGGCATCTTTTGTATATAAAATGAAACAAAATCAGAGACACCAAACAGAACTTTCCTCAACTAAGTCGGCTATACCGCGAAATTCAATTTCATGTTTCTGATGTATTTATAATTGTAACGGGTGTTCAGAAACATTCAAAGTCAAAGTAGTCCTTGAAAATATGAAGTCATGTCTGATATAGATTGATACATTTACTTAATACAATTTTATAGGTTATCATACACGCAAATGTCAGTTTATGTCGAAATATATTACTTTAATATGCCATATTAATTAATATAAACTAGTCAAATAATGATTTTAGAAGGTAACAGTAATTAATTTGCAAATTTCAAATTAAGTATTTTGATATTTTAGAGAATTCTTGCTGAACAATAGCACCTCTTCGTGCGATAACTGGAAAAAATTACATAATCCAATTAATATGCTATTCATTCTTGTGTAGTAAACCTCATCTAATCTGTAGTAACATGTAAAAAGACAATGCAGAATTAAGAGGAAATAACTTTACAAGTAAAGGTTTTATTCATCTTATAGTGACAATAGTATCTAGTTATCGTACTAGTTTAATATATTAACTTTCAATAAATTATTGTACGAAATGGCTTAAAATCAATTTTAAACAAATAAATTGTTTGTAGAGTCCTTAGATTACAACCTTATAATAAATATCATAAATTGTAGTTGTATAAATTACCAACAATAATGACCATAATTATAAAAGATGTTGAAAATGTCCACCACCTTCTTCCAAGCATTTTATGCACCTCGTCTGAATGCTACTAAATACATTTTGCAGTATGGGACTATTTCTAATTTCACTAATTTTATTTATAATTCTGTCTTGGAGATCTATATAATCTTGCAGTGGTACTTGATAAATTGAATTCTTTAAAAAAGGCCATAAATAGTAATCACACGGTGTAAGATCACAAGATCTTGGAGGAAATTCATGATCGCTGTTCAAACTAATTAAACGATTTCCAAACACTTCTTGTAACATATTCGTTGTTTCCCCCGCTGTGTGAGCTCTAGCACCATCTTGTTGTAAGTATTCCAAAGCTAGTTCATCATCGCGAAGTTGATTAAAGAAAGGCAGTAGTATTTCCTGTCGATATCTTTCTGCAGTCAAGGTACCATTAAAAGAAATTGGACCAATAATCCTTCTTCTACTTATAGCGCACCAAACACCAACTTTCTGAGGATGTAAAGGAGCTTCAACATAAAAATTATTGGGTTTTGTATCACTCCACATCCTCATGTTTTGCGAGCTAACATATCCACTAACATGACACCATGCTTTGTCTGAAAAGAAAGTTTTGTATAGGACATCATCATTAAAATGATTTGTAAACCATTCGCAAAATACTACTCGTCGGAGATAATCAATTTTGAGGATTTCTTGCAAACAAGTTATATGATATGGGAATAACTGCAAATCTTCTTTTAAAACTTTATGGCAAGAACCAACTGACAATCCGGTTTGTTGAGCAAGAGTTCTTACTGAAGTTTTAGAGGCATCAGTCATTATTTCTCTAACATTCCCAATCACTTCTTCTGTCCGGACTTTTGGTCGCTCACCACCCTCTTGGCGTCCTACACTACCAGTTTGTCAAAAAACTGGAACAATTCTGATTAGTGTACATTGAAAAGTATTATAATCAAAAGCAAGGTTGGGAACTTCATCTCGAAATTCTTCCTAATAAGCTTGAATTGAATACTTCCACTGGCCATCGATCTTTTGACAATTTCGAAAATATGCTTCAACCATGAATGCTTTGTGTACGTTAGTAAATACAATTTTCAAAATTAAAAAATATAAATTAGTAACGTGTGTTCATTTGAAAAGTCAATCTAGGTTACTTTGAAATTTTGATAGAATAAGACGCATATATATTGTATGTGTTTGTTGTTCCGTAAACGTAAATCCAAATGACATTTGATAATGTCAATCATATTTGTTATTTATTTGTATGTATGAAACTGTCAAAATATACGACTTCGTAGGTTAAGTAGTAAATTTTAATTTACGACATACTTCAAAATGTTCTCAGTAAATCACATGCTACTAGATTGACTTTTCAAATGAACACCCGTTATCTTCGATATTAGATTCTGACAATTTTTGACAGACAACAGTTGACATTTAATAATTATTACAAATCAGATATAGCAAACGCCAATTAAGTTGGCGCGAGGAGGGGGTCCGCAGAAAACCCACACTACTCAAGTAATTGTCAGAATACATTTGTCATTGACGTTTGACGGGACATAATGTATTTGCTAGGGGATCATAAAGTGATATACGCTCAGAGGTTAGAATTATCTGACATTTGATGTAAAACCAAATACAAATCTCCCCACTACTTCTAATCCTGCGCGAATTTACCCCTCCTCGCGCCAACTTAATTGGCGTTTGCTATACTTAAGTAAAGATATACGATTTTTTGTTCAGAGCCCACTTGACTTCGAATGTTTCTGAACACCCGTAATATTACTATATTGTTTTATTACTATTGTATATATAGTCGGGTGATAACATATTCAATTCCTTATTTCTACATAGTTCAACCCATTTGCTGAACACATCGAAATATTTATCAGGATTAGGAAAATTATGACGAGGCGAATTACTATCTTCACAGCCATAAACAGAACATGTCCGATATACCACACCACTGTAATAAACAAAAGCTTACCATAATACAATGTACAGTCATAGCCAGATAAATGTAGTACAACCTTAAATTTCATATATGTCATAAATTTGATATATTATTATTGTAAGACGAGCTTCAGCTTAAGCTACTTGTCATAATAAAATCAAATGTCAGATCATACTGGAATATATTTACTTTATTATTGTTTGAGTTAAGAAATATAAGTTAAAAATATAATAATAAGTTAAATTTAAATTTAAAATTAATTTAATATACGAACTTTATCAGTTGCGATTAGCTTTCGTGCCATCGTAAAAATATGTTTGACGTTTAATATTATTTAAAATGATTTGACATATAATTGTCAAAATACTAACTTACACCATAAAAATTTATTAAGAAAAGCTTGTACTACATTTATCTGGCCACGCCTGTACATTGTATAATTACTACTCTATTTTTAAAGTAGAGAGACGAATTTCTGAACAGACCACGTTGACAGTGAAATCTCATTGGTTGAAAGCAAGGCCAAATTGCTTTCAATCAATGAGATTTCACTGTCAAAGTGGTCTGTTCAGAAATTCGTCTCTCTACTTTAAAAATAGAGTATAAAGTACTTACTATTGCTTAAAATATTAATAATTTTAACACAAACACTGGACAATATTGGACAAAATAAATTGAGCTGTAATAGAGAAAGTAGAATTAGTATCATATTTAAGAATTTTAGAATAAAGAAAGATATATGAAAATGCTTTGCAAATGATTACAATAAAAGGATATAAATAACTTTAATAATACAGATACTTACAAATCTTCACTAATAACGTTAAATTATTGATATATAATACAAATAAATAATAAAGAGTGTTTCAATAAGAGCGCAAGATTTTAAGGTTCAATAAAACATGGTTTTCTGTAGTAAAGTATTGAAATATTTATTGATTTATAAATATTTATAATGTATACATTTGGGAATTATGTATGAAACAAAAACAAAATATCTTGTAAATGACTGCAATGGCTTTGCTGGCATAGGCATACTCTTTCGACAAAATTCGCATTAACATTATTGTATACATGTGGCGATATTACATTGATAGAGCCTCTAATTTCGACCTTCAATGCTTCGGTGATTGCGGGCTTAACCGCATAAACCCGTGACTTCAGATAGTCCCACAGCCAGAAACCCAAAGGTGTCAAATTGCAAGAACGTGGTGGCTAATTCTGGTCACCAAACTGGGAAATGACACGACTAGGAGCAAACTCGTGCAAGACAATGAATGTCTCACGGGCGGTATGACATGTGGCCTCGTCCTGTTGAAACCACATGTCGTCAAGAGCAATATCTTCCAATCGAGGCACAAAAAACTGCGTTATCGTATCACGACAATAATCTTCAAAGAAATACGGTCCAATTATTCCTTCAGACCACAATGCACACCAAACAGTAACATGTTTCGGATGCATTGCTTTTTGATGAATCATTCGTGGATTTTCTGACCCCCAAATGCGGCAGTTTTGCCGATCTACGAAGCCATCAGGGTGGAAATCATTTTCAGTGATGAGGCCATCACTGAAAATGATTTTGTCCGCAAAATCGGCATTCACTTCTGTTTGCTCAAGTATCCAATTGGTGAACTCTCTTCACTGTGCATGGTCTGTTGGCAGAAGTTGTTGAATTAATTGGATTTTTGTAGGTGTGGAGATGCAAATCTTGAGTCATAATACACTGAAGAGTGACCTTTGTAATGCCCAATTCTTGTGCACGGTGACGAATCGACGTCTCTCGACTTTCGGCCACACTCTTGCCGTGACGTTTTGTTCTGAACGACCTCTACGAGCTCGTGTCGTGTGTTTCACATCACTAACCGCACCAGTCCTTTCGAATTTTTCGATTATTTTTTTCGATGTAGCTGAATTAGAAACATTCTGTCGACCGAATATTGGACGCACTTTACGAATGCTGGCAATCAAACTTTCATCATTTTGATAATAATGTTTAACAATCAGTACGCGTTATTCTATCGTATAATGCTCCATGTTTACTAACTCCCATCTGTCAGTTTTTGATCTGTTACATTATAATCACGTATAATTATGACTATCAAACATGGCAGGCAATTCAAATCTTGCACTCTTATTGAAACACCATTTATAATATAATCGAAATACAGACACAAACTTTATACCACGGCACCAACTTCTTAAAAGAATTGGCTGGAATTGGCGTCTCTTTCATTATCGTCTTTTCTTGGTTGGTTACACCAATATGGCGCCATCTACTCGGGCAAATACGATACACATTTTAGGACTTTTAGTGTGACTACCGCCATCTGAACAGGACTTTCCTCTACTTTTAGCTAAGTTCCGAATCGTGTTTCAGCTCGTCCCATCGTCCCATACATACAAACCGATTTTAATTCAAATAGTCAAGGTGGCATCCACATCCATATATCGGGTGCCACTTTGCCTTGGATGCCATTCGTCTGTCGACATCAGCACCATTCTCACTGCGATCTCTGTTCGAGCAGCATTGTATTTGAGAGCACTGAAGACGACATTCGTCAAGCGAAGCCGGAAGAATTGGCCGGACGAACGAGAACAATAACCAACCTGATGATAAAACCCGAATACGTGGACAAATGTTCACCCAAGATACTTGAAGATTTTAAAAATCTAATCGACCGACTCATCGAAGAAGAAGATATCCAGAAACTATTACAAAAATCAGGGGATATATTAATGGGTAACTCAGAAGAACCGAAGATTCAAATTGAGTTAATAAGCAACCCCACAGAAAAGCAAGAAAAAGAAAAGCCTCCCGTAAAATCGAAGAAGAGCCAACCGGAACCGAAAATCGAAAACGACGCATTCAGACACCCGAAAAAAACAACAAAAAGACAGAAAACCGACCACACAACGCCACCAATTGAAACAAAAAATTCCTACGACGCCCTCGAAACCAAAACCGAGGAAAAAATGGAAGAAGATGCAACCGAATTCACCCCACAACCATCAACATCAAACAGCACACCCAGGGTAAATGACAAAACAAACACCACACAAAACACAAACACCGAAACACGAAAAAACACACAAAATCGCACCAATCATAATAACAGACAAAGACAAATGGGCATATATACGACAAATACTTAAAACACATAACATTAACACAGTACAAAACAAACTTGTGAAACCTGGCATTCACATCGAACCGAAAACTGACGAAGACTACCGCACACTTAAACACATACTCAACACAGAACACATTCAATTTTACACGTTTCAATTACGAAGCGAAAAAACACTAAAGGTAGTTATGCGAGGCATTCCTACCTCCTACACCCAAACCCAATTACATACCAGCACCACCCCCAACAACTAACCCCTGGACACAAAAACAAAATAACACAACACCTAACACAACTGACGAATTAGCACTTGCCTTAGGCAATATGCTAATAACATTACACTCTACAAATGCAACAACACAACAGATACAATACATTGTAACGCAAACACAGAAGATAATTACTCTTTAAAACAACAAACAGTAAACACACACATGACTGAAACGCAAAAGACCGATGACCAGTGACTTAAACGCAAAAAAGTGACAAACACACAGACTAAACACACGCAACACAGGACCGCACAAAAACACACAAAAACACATGATTATTTATTAATCAGACACAAACACGTCACAACCCTGGGAAATACAAAACAATGGAGTGGAAATGGAGGCAACTCCGACTACAAAACAAAATTAAATGGACTCATACCTTGGATGCCATTTCTACCGCCTTTTTTACATGGACTGATGCCAATTTGTACGGTGTCCCAGCTGACGCGGTTTCTTTGATAATTTGTTTATTCTACAGTATAGAGAAAAAAGTTTCAAATAAAAGTTGTCCCTATTTAAACGAAGCATTGCTAGAAAATATTTTCAAATATACAGGGTGTCCCAGTTATAGAAAAAGCGTATGTAACTTTATTATTTTAAATGGATCATCCTATATATTATATTTTTTTAAGATTCTACATGATATTTTAAGTAACTTTTATTAAAAAAACATAGTTACTGGCATTTAAATGTTTCCAAATGTTGGCGCCAGTAACTGTATGTCAACAAAAGGATCCGTACATGTTAATATTGGAAATAGTAAAGCAATTCAAGACGTATCAATTTGCGCAAACCAAAATTTTGTTCCTTTTTTAGTTTTGATCCTACAGCTCATTAACGAGAGCGCTGCAAATGCAAAATTTTTGATAAAATATTTATTTTCTCGAAAACAAAAGCACATAGGTATAGATAGGTCTTAATAAAAGTTACTTAAAATATCATGTAGAATCTAAAAAAATATAATAAATAGGGTGATCCATTTAAAATAATAAAGTTACATACGCTTTTTCTATAACTGGGACACCCTGTATATTTGAAAATATTTTCTAGCAATGCTTCGTTTAAATAGGGACAACTTTTATTTGAAACTTTTTTCTCTATACTGTAAAATAAACAAATTATCAAAGAAACCGCGTCAGCTGGTATACGGCCTGTATAGGTAGGTATATATAAAATATTCATATAACCCAGTATTATAATGTATTAGAGTAGAGTATGCATACTGTTAGAAAGGGAATAGACTAGAGACGTTTATAAAACAATTAGAAGATTACGATTGCAGTTATTTTTTTATTGCAATGTAAAGTTGATTTTAAAGTTTATTTTTACCTCTTCCAAAAACTTTGTGAGTTAATAAAATGAAAACTACATATTATTTGAACCACACAAAAGTACAAATTAAACTTAAATCTGGAGGTTGTACCTATAACTTTCTTTTAATTTAAATTTAAATGCTTAATTTTGGGATTTTGCAAAACAAAAATTAAAAAGTCAAAAAATAAAACTCGTGGGACTAATATTGATTTATTGGGTCTTAAGAGACAGCAAATGACCCCCTTTATCAGCCAATTTAATTTGGCAAACGATGCACCAAACAGCTTGTATACAGACAAGAATATTCAATAAGGTTTTTACTGATATCTACATATTCCCGCAAAGTATATTAACCTTTGCGAAGATTGTGAATATATAATATACTGTAAATGAGTCTACAAATCCTGTTTAATTGACTTATAAGAAATATATCTTATTCATAATCTTGTACGTTGTTGAATATTGAGCAATAGTAAAATATCGTTTGTGTTGAGCAACGACCTAAATATAAAACTACGCTGCGACCGTATTTATACTGTTTAAATTAAGTTTGACATGAGTTGTGATTAACATTTGCAAGATATGTGTGTAAAATAAAACGGATATTTTGAAATTTTTTTTTGTTATAACCAAAACTTGACAAATGATAATGAAAAATAAAATTTATACCTTATCAAATCTATATTCCTGTTCAGGCCATCACCAAATACGATAAGAAACTGGATTATATATATTATTGTTTAGTCATTTTATAACAGCATATATTTTAATTGACTCTATAAAAAGAATAATGATTTCAATGTACATTGTACAGTTCTGTGCAATAAATTGGCATACACTTAATATGCGATAATTTAAATCAGGCTTTTGGTTTCTATAATTACGGAATAAATATAAATGTATATAGGCTTTGACAATTCCATTTGTCATATCGCGTCAAATCAATTTGTCATACTTGACTGACAAAGATAGATCGAAAAATGCCCACGCATTTAGATTTGTTAAGTAAGGCTCGCATTATAGGGAAATTTGAAGATAACTGGTCAATTAGAGCAGTAGTACAGCAATTTGGTATCAATAAATCTACTGTACTAAAAATTAAGAAACAGTGGGTGGAGGAAGGAACAGTTTCGAGAAGACGTGGTTCTGCTCGTCAAGGAATATCGACACACGAAGAAGACGCGCTGCTTTTACGGAATTTGAGGGAAAACCCTTTTAATATCATTAATAATGCTAAAATTGCAGTAAATTTTCCTGGATCACGACCTGGACCTGGACCACAGCTAATCGGAGAATTCAAGAATCAGACTTGAAAAGTTGTGGGGCGGTTAAAAAATTATCGCTGACAGAAGTTCACAAACAAGCTCGATTATTATTTTCCTTAAATCATGTTTATAGGTAGTTGCCTTTTTGGCAAAAAGTCATATTCACCGATGAAAAGCTATTTCAATCTACGTATAATGGACATTGCGTGTGTATAGACCGCTGCATACACGATTTAATGAACAGTATATATATCCAGTACAAAGGAGTGGACGGTTGAACGTAAATGTATGACGTTGGTGCAGTTATAATGGGCTAGGCGTTTGTTACAAAGTAGACGGGCGGTTCAATACTGACAATTATAGCCATATATTAGAAAATGTAATGCTACTGACTGTTCGACAATTGTATCCGGAAAATTTTATTTACCAACATGATAATTGTTCTGTACATACAGATAATGTTGTTAACATAGCTATATAACAATAACATTGAAACGTTACCGTGCCCGCTAACAGCTCAGATTTGAACCCCATCGTATAGCAGATGAAAATTACATGCAGCAACTAGCAAACTCAATGCCCCATCGATTGAATAGAGTCATTGAAGTAAATGGTAAAATGACTAAATATTAATGTTTTCTTGTGATGGTTTTATATTTATTTTTAATTGTATTTTATTTTTCGTGTTAAATATTCAACAATTATGTAATGTAGTAAATTTTTTTTATACGCATATACGCATACCTACATAAGATCATATCAAAAATTACTAACCTTGATAGTCGTATAGAAGATGAATAGAATCAAGCATTTTGACAACTAATGTCAATAATGAAGGCATTATTTAACCTTTTAAATATGGGAGAAAATAAGCCGTTTTCACAGTGATAAAATAATGCCAGAATGAGCAATAAGACGTGTACGCCAATTTATTGCACACAACTGTAGATAGTGAGTAAATCAACTGACTGTAGAGGTCTGCATCAAAGTCTCTGAATTAGAACATTTTAGTAGTTACAAATTAGCGGCTCATATTTGTGCTTATTTACCTGTCATTATTGATTGTTGTTGATCGTTGTGAATTATTTTCGTTGCTTTTTTATTCTTCTTTTTCAAAGTCTGTCGTTATAAAGACATTAGTAATATTGGTAATCGCTCTACGGATCAGCATTAGTTACGAGACACTGTAGTGGACTATTACAAGCAACTTGACATAATGTTCAAGCAGCAGTACCCCGAAAAAATATTGAAACTAGTGTAACACTAGGATAAATGTCGATTAAATTTGGCCTTAGCTTAGCCCTAGATATATCAAATCGCGAAGACAATGCCTGAAAACCATGTTACTCAACCAAAGTATCATAACAGCTCCAGTAGTAAAAGCAATAGTTCCAACCAACGTATTTTAAATATAGGTTTTTATGGTTTGTATGTTACTAAAATTTCGCGAAAATCGGATGACAAATCCAAGTGTTTTTGAAGCACACGAGCATAGAGAGAGAGAGTATATAATCATCAAACATCAACTGCTAATCAAAGTAATCAAGTACTTTCAAGAGTATTTGTGTCATCCTAGAAATTTGATGAGATTGCACAGAGTAATCGAACATAGTTGGGCAACGCGTATAAGGAAAAACTGCGCATTTAAATCCACTTTATTTAATTGACACCATTTACTAATTTTAGCAAGGTGCGATTGTAATACAAGGCAGTCAGCATATACACTGCTCCAAGAAATTAATGCACCATATAGTAAACCAGAGATGCCCAAACGGTCGATCGCGAGAGCTTTTGAAGTCGATCGCGAAAAAATTAAAAATAATCACTCTGCAAATTCGAGTTCTCTCGAACGTCAACTCTAGGCCGTCTCTGTCTCTCATTGGAATTTACGAGAAGCAATGCAACTGCGCAACGTTGTTTTACAGTAGATCGCAATCCCTAAAAGTCTGAGCATCCTTGTAGTAAACGAATAATGTTTATCTTATTTGCTGAGAATTTGTGGCGGTTGGCGTTGGTTTGTAAGAACTTGGTATTTTACGTACAGTTGTCGAACTTGTGTTGACATTTGGTGTTACATAGTTACATAAAATAAAATTACATCCAATAATCATTTAATATACTATCAGTTTTAACTTGTGTTTATATCGTGTTTTATCTTGGTTAAGTTATCTTATTGTCTCTTGTTTTGCCTCTTCGACATTATGCAACGTGAATATCAAAATTTGACGAGAGAGGAATGTACACAAGCCGTGGTATTATTAGAGGAAGGCTGGAGTTATCGCCGAATAGGAGTAAGGTTCGGTGTGTCCCATATACGGTATCTCGATTGATACAAAGGTATAGGGATACTGATAACTATATCTGACGACCTGGGAAAGGTAGACATCGTGCCACAAGCCATGTCCAGGATTGTGTTTTGAGACTTTCTGCTCTAAAATAACGATTCGTTACAAGTAGGTGTTTGCAATCTCAACTATAGGGAATTCATGGTACTCGAATTAGCATAGTCTAAGAGAAGCTAATTTGGTATATCGTGTACCAGCCCGCGGTAGGAATAACGTTAATTGATTGCAGGATGACTGGCAACGAGTTCTCTTTACAGACGAATCCAGATTTTGTCTTTATAACTGTGATAGATGTGTTTGTGTGTACAAATTACCAAATGAACGTTATGCTCAATGCAACATTGTGAATACCACATTATTTGGTGGAGGTTCTGTAGAGTGGAGAGGCATTTCTTAGGCAGCTCGTACGGGCTTAGTAGTATTAAACAATGGAAGTATTAATGCTGATCGGTATATAACTAAAATCCTTCAAAACCATGTTGAGCCATTCGCAACTTATATCGGACCAATTTTTTTATGAATGCAAGATAATACACGACCCCACAGTGCTCGCATAGTTAAAAATTATCTTGAGGAGGTTGGAATCGACACCATGGATTGGCCCGCAAGAAGTCTACACCTCAATCCAATAGGGCATGTCTGGGACATGCTTGGCAAACGCCTGCAAGGTTATCTGAACCCAGCCAACCACCTGGAAGAGGTAGAGCGCCGCCTTGTAGAAATATGGAATGGATTGGAGCAGAATGACATACGCTCGCTTATTTTGAGTAAGAGTCGTCGATGTCAAGCCATCATTAGAAGCAGAGGTTAATTAAACAATAGTATTTTATGTAACGAGTGACGAAAGTAACATTTTTTAAGCGAGAAAACAGTATAGTGTTTAACTTGTCGAAATGATTTTTTTAAGCTCGCAAACATTAACGGTAATGTTCACGAGCTTAAAAAAAATTATTTCGACGAGTTAAACACTATAATTTTTCTACGGCCTCGCCTATGGCATTATAACAATCTTAAAACGAATATGTAAACAAATACTTTATTTTCAATTAAAAATTGCAAAACTATAGATCATATTTAAATTATTAGTTATGATTTAAACATTTATACATAGAATATGTAGACCATAAGGTCGATGGCTTCAAATTTTCCCACAATTTTGCAAAATATGCAAGTAGCACAATTTCCGAATATGAATCTACGCTATTATCAGCCCTCTATTCAATGAATTTTACATAAACTTCTTCATACCTCTTTCTCGATTTTTCTCGTAATAAGCCCGCATAGTCCGAATATCTAAATCACTTTCTGAATCAGAAATCATGATGAAGCTAACAGCACAAACTGACGTGATATAGCAACAGCAGGCAACTAGACGCAGGTAAAAATCAGTAGGTAACTTTCGTCACTAAGGATGAAAGTTAACGTTATGGGTTTTTTTCTCACTAGTGACGTAAATTAAATTTTCGCTGTAGTATTCGATGATGAAAAATGTCTTTTTATAAAGTGTCGTAGAAAAAGTTTATTTGTCGTATAGCTTTATAAAGGATTCCCTAGTGGTGCGTTAATTTCTTGGAGCAGTATATATTAATACTGTTATAAATTTTTAGGTTGTCAATATATTCAAGACACACCTAAGACTCTCAAGCAAACTATTAATATAAATATTAAAAGCCAACGGTCCAAAATGAAACCCTTTTAGCGCACCGAGGGTAGGAAAAATAAAATCAACAGAAAATCTATTATAAAAAACATAGCTTTAGTTCCAATGTGCTGCAAGCTGAAATCAGAAGAAAATCTACGCGAAAAATTAAGCTGACATTTGGAGGGAATTAAAAAAGAAAATTTAAAAGTGGGCATCAAACATTAAGAAATTAAACCTATATATGTATTTTATAGTTATTTTTAATCAGAGTAGCATAGTCCACCAGCTTAAACATATAAAATAGGTTAAATACGAGCATACAATTTTAATAACAATTTTCTAATAAAAGGACAGTCACTTATACTTTTTTTTATTTATGAAATATTATTTTTGACGATTTTTTTCATAAATTTTTGGTTACTTTCCTTTAAAACTGATTTTTTGTTTTTAAAAATAAAAATTATCACCGAATGTTTTTTTTTTGTTTAACAAGACTCATCTGTGTACATCATTAGTAAGTACCCAACCAATCGGCTCAATTTATCTTATTTAAGAAAGATTGAGTAATAATATTCTTTATACGCAACGTCATGATAACGATAGAATAAATATGTAAATAAAGATTGAAGTCGAGTATAATAGTTTTTACTCTTTAATTTTTCGTTCTTTTAGAAACAGTGGCACAGTAAAAACAAATTTTATAAACATTGTTATGTAATCATATGTAATGCACTAACAACTGTTAAACAGAAATATTTTTATTGATTGTTTTAAACTCATTTGCGTAAGTTGTACTTTAAATTTTCCCACAATATTTTGGTTGTATCTTACGTAGAATATTTTTTTTTCTTGAGTTCCAAACGTGTATACATTGAAAATCAAAATATTTAAACGTTATTACAAGGTATTGTGCGAATACATTTTGCAATATAATTAAGAGAAAATTAATTCAAAATTAGGTTCAAATCGGCTACATTATGTGGGCCATCTGTATATACAGGATGATACAAAAATTGAAATTTTATTTTTAACTGAAAATAGTACACACAAAATAATTACAAATGAAAAAAAATTGTAATAAAAGTTGTAAAGTTGAAAAGTTGTAGAGCAACACAGGAACACCTCCTAGAGCAAATATTCGAAGTTCCCGCCTCCTGCTCGAATACAAGCTTATGTTCGTCGCATACACGAGTTATAACAGCTTCGGCTATCTGCCTGCTTATTGTGTCTGCATTTTGAAGACGTATGATCCTGACGTCCTGATACGCAGTGGATAGATGGTTCTTATCGCCAAAAGTTGAAATGAATTGATCGATACATTGTTGAGATAATCCACGTCGAAAGTTGCAGTAAATCATTGCCTACAAATCTTCACGAGTTATTCCATTTCTTTACAGAGATGAAATTTTCAAGTCATTGTGAACACCACAAATAACGTTCGCATGACGAAACGTTCTGAGTACGTATACCATAAAAAATGTCAAACTTCATCAGATGACCCCTAGCAGCACTAGTGTGATTTAAAAATTGCATTAAAATAATTATTTAACGGACATTTTTCTGCTAAAATTAGAAAGAGGTAACGCTCCTGCTAATAAAATTATTATTATGTATACAGAAAAACATTAAACAGTTTTTTTATAGCTTAGCTCACGATTTTATGTTATCGTATTAGTACGTAGTTAAAACTAGAACGAGATAATATAAGGCGCTAATAATAAAAAAGATTATTGTGTTATAAAATTTAATGCTTAATTTACCATATTTTGTAATTGATTTTAAAATCTATTCGTTAGCAATTTGTGCATGAACAATGAGCTATTAATATGATAGTAGTACTTAATTGAAATAGGTTTCAGAGAACAATTTTACGTAATCTTTTGCGGAACGATTGTGTTATTTACTGTTTCAATGTGAATCAATTTATTAGGTTTTAGAATGCTAAGATTCCTGAACTCACCGACAGCAAAACTTTTATAATTTTACGGACCACGCGGAGAAATAAATTATTTAATACTTTATTGCATTGATTCAGCATCAATAAATATTATTATTAGAAAGTATTTAATTGAAAACCTTCTTCTTCTGGTTGAATAATTATGCACTCGGTTTAGGTCGTCAAATTTATTTAATTTGTGGTTCTTCCATTCTTCTCTGCTTCGTGCTATTCTTTTCATTTCCCCAACTCTTTTTCCGTGATTTATTTAACCTTGCACTTTTACTGTTGCATCCATTATCTTCTTTTAATGTTTATTTTCTCGGTATCAAAGTAACTTAAGTATATTTTCTTCTGATCTTCCATTATAATGAAAAATTCGTGAAAAGTCACACCTATCCCGGAATGTATGCATGCATTTCGCTCTTATTGGAGCTTGTCAACGCACAGTATCCTGGACACACATGACTTTTCACTTCTATACTTCGCGTATATAGATAATATAACGAGCTTATTGTAAATGAGAACTAATGAGTAGTAAATCTCACTTTACATGCAAATGTCGCATAATGTTATATATAATAAACGTTAATTTCTACATTTCGACACACTAGGGATAGATGTGACTTTTCACGAATTTTTCATTATCCTAACAACCAGGAAGGTGGCGTCGCGACTTGTAGCGTTTCTGCATATTGGTACGAACTTAGTTTGCCGAAATGTACTCATTAGTACTCATTTACAGTAAGTTCATGATCTTCTATTGATTCACCATATTTTCACATCATTTAATTTCTCATTCTAATCCATTCTATTTTTTCTGTTATGCTTAAGCCTCACACGCGTAGTCACTGTTAAAACTATTATCCTGTTGTATACTTTCCATGTTCAATTCCGTCTTTCTCTTATTAAAAGTCAAAGCCAAAGATATTTAGTTAAAATAATATTTCGTGAAATACTTTACTTGTAAGGATTTTTAAAACAAAGGCAAATATAGATGGAATGGAAAAACATGTCACTACTGAAGATAGTAGTGATATATCAAGAAATGGAACACGATTATTTTTTATACAATGCTAAAACCACGTATTTAACCGATCTAATTTACTTCTTTACGAAAGTTGATGAAGTATTCACTTAAATTTGCCTATACCATGAAGATACCATAGTAGTACAGAGAGTTTAACATTTAATTTAATTGCAAGTTCTCTGGAAGTTTAACTTTGAACTTTTTCCAATAAAATCCCAAAAACTTCACCAGTCAACCAAAGTTTCGGACGTACTTTAAAACTCATTTTCAAGTGATTCATTTCCACCATAGCCTTTTCAAATTTCTTTCAATAAACTGAAAACTATGTCGAGATGACAAATGAACTGGTCATATTGAAGGAATACTTCTGCAAGTAGGGATTAAAGCCAAATGCAACAAAAACGGATTTCACCTGAACAATGCTCAGGTTAACAGATAATTGAATGTGTAATTTGAAAACAGACTGCTGAGTAATAACACAAACTCAAAATATCTTGACGTAACTCTTGACAGAACCTTGACCTAAGGAACACCTTAAACAACAACAGAAACCCTAAAAACAAAAAGAATCTTATTCAAAAATTTTTGCCTACTTGTGGTTTCTTGAAATTTTTTTTTAATGAAGATCCTCTGCTCTTGAACTTATGTATTCGGTGGCGAAGTACGCCTCTCCAGTATAGCTCAACAGCAAGCATGCTCGGCTCGTAGACGTCCAGTTAAACCAAATTTTGGGAATAATTTCGGGCACAATATAAACGACCAATACCGACTTGGTGGCTCCCTGTTATCAGCAACATCCCACCACCAAATTGACCAAGAAAGAGAGAGTCAGAGAGTTCAGAAAGATCCGAGAAAAGCACGATCATCCCATCCATTTCGAAATCAACAATATCGAGATAAGCAGATTGCGGCCCAGACATCCCACTGCATCAAAAGACAACACTTTAAATTCAGGAAAAATTCAATATTACTAATACGTGGCGAAACCAATGGTAGGGAAATTCTCAGGAGGCTTAGCAAATGTCTTGTATTAACACCAAATCATCAGAACCGGAGTTACCACGTGAAGATGGTCTGCATAGGTGGGGGTAAGATTGCTGAACCGAGATGTGTCTTCTGGGCTACTCATTAAACCATACGACATATTGTTGAGGATTTTCCACTGATGCGGTTTGGAGGAGAGTTTGGGGAATTCTTGAATGCTGCGAAGAATGCAATTGACTACATTAAATCCTTAGATGTTTGTTTGTGAATAATTTATTTGTGTTGTATACTTTGTATATTTTTGATATGTACAGGTGTTTTCAGATATCATACGCTAAATAATAAATATACCGAGATGATTACGAATTTTCCTTTAGAGAGACTAAGATATTATAAAATAATTTGAAACTTCTTCAAAAATCATATTTGTATAATATATTTACTGAAATAAAAGTGCGCGTTATTTAAAAAAATGCTTACACCTATGCGTATTCGTAAATACGTCTATAAACAACTTCCTACTATGATAGCTGTTCACGTATGGATGTACTACATACACATAGCACACGAAGCGCTGGTAGTGAGTAAATGAGTTTCGCGAACATGTCGCTGGTCCACGCCTCTGTATGCCGACCGAGAATGCCGGTCTTTAATAATGATTAGAGATCGGACGCATCGGGCCGAAATTAGATGGACCATATAAATAGTCTATAGCACTATTCATTCGCTTAACCATGCCTCTGGTTTTTGTCGTTGATTGTCACGCAATTGCCTCGATATAACACATAAATTCCTTTCTTCATGGGCGTAGATAGCGTGGCGAGTTTTTAAAAATTATTTTATTTATTAGTTTATATTTCGTAAGAGAAATAAAGTACGGTGAGTTAGTTTCTTTCTTTTATTGTTTTAACTGTTAATTACATACTTCACATACTTCATAATTTTTGTAATAAACTGCTGTTCAATTGAAGTGGTCCACTAATGAAAAAATAATATAAATCAACGTTTTTCCAAAATAAATTAACAAAAAAGCAAAAGGCGGCAGGAATATAACAAAATATGTATTTTTTAACTATTAAAAACCATTTAAGCACTAACTTAATGATAAGAATGAATAAATTGTTAAAAAATAAACTTAAGTGATAATTCAAAAAAATAATGTTTTAACTAAAAGGAAACATTTTTTACATAAAAAATAACTTCAAATGTGGCAACTTCAATTTTAATATTTTGTAGGGCCCCCTCGAGCTCGTAACACAGCTAAGCATTTTCTTGGCATGTTTTCTATTAGCGTATTGATGAATTCTTGCGGTATTCTTTCCCATTCTTCTCGCACCGCTTCCGTGAGTTCATCTAGCGTTGTGGGAGGACGAGCACGAGATCGCAACTGTCGATCAAGTTTGTCCCAAACATGCTCGATGCAATTGCAATCTGGAGAATTAGGGGGCCATATCATTCTTTCAATATTATTGGTAACAATGATATCCTCGACGATGTGGGCTCGGTGGGGACGAGCATTATCGTCCACAAATACGAAATTTCTTCCAAAATTTCGGGCAAATGGTACAACTATTGGCAAAATACATAAGTCCCTATACCTCTCTGCATTCATGGATTGATTTCTCAAAACCACAAGCTCGGTGCGACCGTTAAATCTTATGCCACCCCAAACCGTAACACCCCCACCTCCAAATGGCACACGTGGGGCCATGTTCCTTTCAAGATACCGTTCTCCACGCCTCCTCCACACTAAAACTCTACTATCAGAATGATGTAGAGTGAATCTGGACTCGTCAGAGAAAAGGCATCTTCTCCAGTCGCGGGCCTCCCATGGTAAGTGATTTGCAGCCCACTACCTCCTAGCGATCTTGTGTTGCCTGGTCAACAGTGAGCATATGGCCCTTCTTCTAGCCCTTATACCAAACTCGTGCAGCCTTCTTCTAACTGTTAGATTAGATATAACCACTCCTGTAGCTGCACGAAAATCGTTATTCAATGTCCTAGACGACTGAACTCCATTTCGTCTGACCTGAAGTCTTAAATACTGATCTTGTGCAGGAGTTGTACTCCTCCGACGGCCTCCCCCATGAGTAAATCTTACACTACCACTTCTACGAAATCGTATTGCAACTCTATTAATGACACTGTGAGATACATTATAAATTCTAGCCACTTCTCTGTTGGAATATCCATTTTGTATTAATCTTAGGGCATTGTTCATAATATCTTCACTAAGACGCGGCATTTTTATTAATTTAAGTTACTTAACCCTAGTTTTAAGATATAAACTAATATCAAAAAGTCAATGCCAACCTACCATTTTGTGTGAAATATTCCCCTAACTTAAAAACATATTTCCATTAGAATTTAATCCAATAAATTAATAAAGTATTATAAGTTAAAATTTTAACAAAACGGACATTATATTAGACTTGCTGCGTTAAATAAACTATAAAACATTTAAATTCGTCATGCTATGCATTGCTAATTACTTAGACTAAGAGTAACATCAAACTTTTAATAGTGGACCACTTCAATTGAACAGCAGTTCTCCTGTTTAATATTGTTTCACCGAATCTACTTCTTCCAATTATTTCGACGTAAGTGTCCTGTGAATTTCATTAAGTTTCAATAACTTACGCATATATTTTTAATTTTTATTTATTTAGATCTAGAACATTGTTTAGGTTACTTTTTCAGATATGATATGGAACAACGTCGAGAATGGCACCGTGAAACAATGGCGAGTCGTATGTCCATTGCCAGTGATTCAGAAATTTATTGCAAAGTCTGTAAAATATCGTCAAAAAATTCCAAGAAATCGCACGTAAAACGTCACTTAGCATCGCAAACACATACACAGAAATTGGATTCGTTGGAATCTGACAATTTTAACGAAGAACTCTGCGAAACTTTAATAGCGGCAAATATTCGATTAATAAACTTAACAATCCCACCTTCAAAAATTTCTCCATTTACAAAAATATACTGGTCGAAGTGTCCCTGATGAATCCACCTCACGCAAATATTATTTTCCTAAGTGCTACACGAAAGCAGTAAAATGCATTAGAAGCCATCTTTCAAATCAGTATCTATGGATAAGTGCCGACGAAACTGTCGATACATTAAGACGCTGTGTGGTAAATGTTTTAGCTGGTGTACTACATCCAACTATTCCATATAACGCATATGTAATAGCAACAAAAGTTGTTATAAATACAGCTGATGCGGAGACAGTAGCTAAAACCATTTACGAGAATATGCACCAAATACTTCATTCGGACGACAGGTACAAAGAAAAAATACTTTTATTTATCAGCGACAGTGCTGCATATATATAACGACAGACTATTAAAGGAAACATATCCTAATATGCTGCATATTACTTGTGTAACACATGCTGTCCACTCAATCTGTGAATATATCTGAGACACCTTTCAGAAAAGTACCATTCAGAGTAGGTCTTTACAGGGAAAAACTTCCATCTTTGTCACTGCCTCCCTCTCCAGTAGTAACTAGATGGGGAACATTGTTGGAAGCTATCAGTTTTTATACAGAGAATTTCGATAGTTTACAAAATTTCGTTACATGTTTAAATGACGACGCTCGAAGGATTTCTGAGTGCAAAGAACTAATACAAATTCCTAATTTAAAAAATCAGGCTTTCTTCAGGAACACTTTGGAAATTTGCCATAACTAATCACTTATTTTGAAAATCAAAATCTCAAATTAAATGATGGATTAACCACATTAAATGTGATTATTAATAATTTGAAAAATATTCCAAGTTACTTCGCATGTGGCCTTCGGCAAAAGTAAGACGCAGTCTTTAATAGAAATCCAGATTTAATAACATTGTGGCAATTGTGTATGGGGACAATGCCTCAAAATCTAACTGCTAAATACGCTGAAATAAATGAATATTTCCAGTATCCACCTATAACCAGTGGCAATGTAGAAAGGGCGTTTTCTATCTACAAGGATGTATTTAGTTCAAAGAGAACAAATTTTACGGAAGAGAACCTTGAGAAAGTATTTCTAGTTAATATTAATACTCTACTCAACTTGAACTACAAAATGAACAAATAAAAATGTATTTCGTATTTTACAGATCGCCACCCGTTTGTTTTTCAATTATATAAATAAAATTAAAAACTTTTTAAAAATACAAATTTTCAATAGTACGCACGTGGCCGATGAGACAGCGGCCTCTCTTTGAGTTGTTTTTAACTAAAAGACAACCTTAGCAAAACAAAACGGAAACGCAATATCTGACACTATATTTCGTAAATATTGCTTCGGTGTATTATTTTAATTTCGCCTATTTGTAACATGCTAAAATTAGGAAGTCCATTAATTGAACACAATTCCCAGAATTTAAAATTTACATTATTTCTTTAAAACATCATATATAAACAATAATATATTTTTAACATTTTTAAAGTAACTAGTCATTATTTTTCCATGTAATTCATCTCTTTCATGTTGTACAATAATGAAATAATGTATAAATCTACAAGTGTAAATCTAGAACATAATCTGTTGACCCCAAAGGTTCAATGAAGTTGTTCTTCCTTATCAAAAGCTACAAAATAGATGACGCAAAGTGGAGGCTCGGCAGTTACGTTTTGTTCTTTAAAGTTGATCCACAGTCTAAACTGAGAAAATATAGTAAGTCTTTATTGATTAACTACTAATAAATCGAATTTTGCACTTTGAGTTGATGAAAAATTAATAAAAGTTAGTGATTGTTGACTTATTTATTAACATGTATGCTTGATTATTTTTTTAAGTATTTTTGAATAATAAAATTGATGGCTTTTTTGAATAGCTTACTATATTCTGGGACCGTAGATGTCATCTCTAATACAGGCGTTCTTAATCCAATTATAATTAAAAATAATAGAATATTCTTGAATAGTTATAACTATTCAAGAATATTCTATTATTTTTAATTTTATGATGATATATCATCGTAAAATTTAAAATACATTTGGCAAAATTTAAATTTTGTTTTTTTTAATTGGTTTATTAAAACACGCCAGCGCGTGTATAAATCAATCATTAAAAAGCGCGTGTGTTTTAAAGTACTAGAGACAACGGCAACAAATCAAAATAAGTCAAGTATAAATGTCAACTTTTTATTGATTAATCTGGCAGAACAATCTTTTAACAATAAATAAAATTATTATTGAGATAAAATAAAACAAATTTTAATGAATTTCACTACTTTTGACTTCACAAAGTTACGATTGTTTCACTCACACAGTAGCTTCATCAGACATATAACATATAACTAACTTATGAACAGAGCATATCTCTACATAAGTATACCGTTAACAAACATATGTTTTGGATAGTTAGAAGGGATGGGTAGACTTTATTACTTAAATGTCTATGAACGAAAACTGTCACATAATTACTACAGTGTATACAATCCAGTTCGTAAAGTGATAAAACTAAGAGTCTACATTATGTTAAAGAGAGGTAGAGCAGCATTTTGGAAAAATACAATATATGACAGTCTGAATAATCAGATAAATAAATTAAGTAATGGTGAATTATTAATTTCTAATTGATCATTGATGATGTTATCAGTTTTCTTTAATTTATTAATTTCAAGTGACTCTGATACATTAGTTTTTTGCCCTTATTTTCTCTGTAGCATTTTAAATTCTTTGTTAAAGTTATGGTTTGCTAAATTAATATGAGACGCATATGAAGAGTCACTTGTATTATTTCTAAAGGAAGAAAAATATTCTCTGATGCGTATTTCAAACGATCTGCTTGTCTGTCCGATATACGTCAAGTGGCAACTACCGCAAGTTAACTTATAGACTCCTGACTTTTTATTGTTATTTGTTAAATCCTTCTTGTTTTTTTATAAATTTTGATAAATTGTTGCTATAATAAGTGAAATATTACTAATGAATGTGTATAAAGACATAATGAAATATTTCATATAATTTTATCGAAAAAACTCTTACTTTAAATAAATATGAAATGTAGAATTGGTATTGTTTGAAATATTAAACCCTGGGTTTTTTAAATCAGAGGAGATACTATTGAAATGAATACTTCTAACACTATTATTGGAAGTCACTGGGATCGTATTTCCACTAATGGCAGCCCCAATAATGTTTGAAATGTTCTCCTTATTGCTGATACTCTCTTTATCGTAACCACTCGCCACATCTGACGATTTCCAACCAGCTTGCCGTTGTATTTGATGGATTGTAATACCATCATTTGCCATAATGGCAGCGGATGTACGTCGAAACGCATGTCCTGTGTATTTCTCAGGATCGTCTAATTTAGGGGAACCTGCAATTTGCAATCGACATCCAAACGCATTAATACCCACTACTTGATTATTACGCTTCCCCTTGTCATGCCGTAAGGAAACTCGATCCGTGCTCACATTTTGACGGCGCAATGATAAATACTGCTTCATCAAACTTATATAATGAATTCCATCACTGTAGACAATAGTAAAACATCAAGCCTTCACTGTCTTATATGGTCGGATAGTAATAAGTATTACGCTTCCCTCTTCTTTGATATCGTATAGGCGTAAATCGCACAATTAGCATCTTCTACAAGACACAAAGATGCTGCAAATTGCTACCACCTTCAAAAATAAATATATGTAATATCCAGTGCATCTTTAAAAAAATACCGCAACTCGTCTTCCTTGAGTATATAAGCCTCCTTTGCTATGTCATTCTTGCTAATTGCCTTAATGAATGCATTCACTTTCACAAATAATTTTATTTCAATAACATACTTTGCAATTTCGAATGGCTAACCCATATCGTCGGCTTGGTACTACTCCGACATTTCCTGAAGGTACGCAAGCATAAATAACTGTAGCCTGTTGCTCTTTTTATATGGGGTTTCCGATTTTTGCGGTATTAATCTACACTCGGCTTTATTACTTAAATAATCAATCTTGAAACTTATCGTTACACACCAATAATCCAATAACTGTTATGCGACAGATCGTTTACAAGTTAATTTTTAGTTCTTTACTCATTTCCATGGCAGTCAAAGGTATATTGATGTTACATCACATCCAACAATTTTACATTATTATTATTATTATATACAATTTAATTCATCTGATTTTGTTGTTTTAAGTTGATTCAGTATATAACTCACGTAAATTTTTATAACATGTTCAATAATTTAATGACCTGATATACCGGGTGTTCATATCCCAGTGTCAAGTTTTCATAACTTAAATTTCATTTTACTAATTACGGTGTGTGAGCCATTTGTCGATTACCTGTTAACTACTTATTACAGTAGACTCCCGTAAGTTCGGCCTCCGCTTAGTCCGGCGAGCAAGCAGCAAGTCTCAACTTGTTTATTGTATTCTTTGTCTAGTTCATCAGTTCGTGTCGTGTATTCATACTGTGCAGTCGTGTGTTACAGTAGGCCTACAGTCAGTGATTTTTGTTTCACTTGCGTTTTTTACTGTTGTGTATACAGTATATGTACTTATTGTTTTACTGTTACAGTACTGTACGTCTGTTGTGTATGTACTCTTGTTTTTCATTATTTTTGTGTGTGTGTTTGGACAATAACTGTTTCGCGTCGTGTATTAAACTGTTTCTAAAATGAGTGAAAAGCGTAAAAGTAAGTACATGTCAATGGAACAGAGACTACAAGCTCTGGAAAGATTAGACAAAGGAGAATCCGTGCAAAGTATTTGCAAGGATTTAAACGTGGGCAAAAGTACAGTCAACGACTGGCGGCGCAATAGAAAAACTATCGAAGGCTTTTGTACACAAATTGAAACGCAAAAAGTTCTAGAAAAGCGTTGCACACTGAGGAAGGCCAAACACGAATTGGTGGAAGATGCTCTGTGGTTGTGGTTCGTTCAAGAACGAAGACGAGGAACGCCATTAAGTGGATCAATCCTAAAATAAAAGGCTATGATCTTGCACTCAAAGCTTCAACCAGAAGAGGCGTTCTCGGCTAGTGAGGGATGGCTCTCCCGATGGAAAAAGAGACACGGAGTCCATTTTATTAGAGTTTGTAGTGAGAAGCTGTCAGCAGGCCCAACAGCGGCCACCAATTTTTCTGCAAGATTTTTAAAAATCATCGATGATGAAAACTTGAGCCCAGAGCAAATATACAACATCGACGAAACTGGGTTAAATTTTAAACTCCTGCCCAGAAAAACCTTTGCCACCCCGCAAGAAACATCTGCTGCAGGGTTTAAAGTCAGCAAAGAGAGGATAACGGTCGCCTTGTGTTCTAATGCCTCGGGGACTCACAAGATACCCCTATTTGTCATTGGCAAAGCAACAAAACCGAGAGCGTTTAAGAACATAAACATGGAAACTCTCCCACTGTATTATCGGTCGCAGAAATCAGCGTGGATGGACACATATTTGTTCAGGGAATGGTTCGTCTGCGAATTTGTTCCCAAAGTGAAAATATATTTGACAAAATCAAAACTGCCCATCAAAGCACTTCTACTTCTTGACAATGCGCCTACTCACCAGCAAGATATTCAGTGTGACGATGAAAAAGAAATTAAACTGCTGTTCCTGCCACCCAATGTAACCAGTCTTCAACAGCCGATGGACCAAGGGGTCATTGAGTGCTTCAAGAGGAAGTATCGCCGTAAACTACTTTCTGAAGTTCTTTCCAAACTGGAGGCTGATGACAGCTTAGACCTCTTAAAAGTGCTGAAGTCAGTTAATATAAAGGATGTTGTGTACATGTTGGCCAAGGCATACGACGAAATACCACTGTCGACGTTTATAAAGTCTTGGAAAAAACTTTGGCCAAATATAGAAGATACGATTGACCAAGAAAACACAACAGCAGATGAGCCAAATAGCATTCTTGTTAACGAATCTGATGACAATGCAGCTCTATTGCACGACCTTCAGCAACTACCGAACTGTGGTCCCATTGTTGAAGAAGATGTTTTGGAGTGGATCAACTTTGAAAAGGAGCTAGACAACGAGGTTTTGAACGACGACGAAATCGCCGAGTGTGTCATTCGCCAGGAAAATGAGAAGGATAACGACGCAGATGCTGTTGAGATTGAAGAGGAAGATGAAGAAAATAAAATGAGCCACGCTGAAGGCAAAGCAGCTTTGCAATTGGCAGCTACCTACATCGAACAGCAAAAAGAAGCAGCTGCCGTCGATGTAATGTTTATTCAAAAGTGGCATGACTTTGAACATAAAAAATCATTAGAAAAGAAAGTTCAGAAAAAAATAACAGATTTTTTTTAAGTGTTTAAGAAGCCAAACCACCAATGTACATATTGCAGTGGAATTTGCTTTGAAATTGCTTATTAATTTTTTATTCACACTACAGCTTATATCGCCGGCTAATCAGTCTAGTAGAATCCACGAACTGCCATCTCATGAATCGTTCTTTGCGGATCAGGTTTAGATTTCGTTTTCCAAAATAAAACCATAAACACAAATAAAACACGAATCAGTTCCTTTATGTTGGTGTAATTAAAAATAAAAATAAAAAAAAAATCCCTCTACAAAGTGTATAGGGTGCTAAAGCATCATCAAACAGTAGCAATGGAGGAAACACTCTTTGTGAATAATGACTCGCACACAGAGAAAAACCTCTTATGAATCTCGATCATACATAGAACTAATAAATACTAGTGAAATCTGTCAAGTTTAACCTCTAATGTGACCCCTTCAAACAAATATCAAAAACAAATTAGTTTTCAAAACTCACGAAAATTGAAATTTTGTCATGCGCCAAAATAACATAACAAGGTCAAACCCCACTACAGAAACTCCAACCTTGAATTCAAAATGTTCTCGAAATATTATTCTAAAAAAAACTTCCCTTACAAAAAACATGACAACTTTCGCTAATATCCATATACTACTTTCAAATATAAATTATTACAATAAATACATGAAATTATAATAATAAAAATAATCATGATATCAAATATATAAACAAAATAATTTTTTATCAACTTACATAGATCTGTGTGCAATTTTATAAAATACACGAGAGATATCTTTTTCACAAAATTTCAAATAAACATAAAACACTCGCATAAATCGAATTAAGATTAACTTGCACCTTACACTAAATGCAAAAACAAAATACAACCCGAATTTATACAACAAAGAATAAAATTGATTATTTTATCCTTTAATAAACCGAACACTTTAGCAGTCAAGATATCTCTAAATCAAAATGAAATTTCCATATCCGCTTGTCCATTCCCACCATCTATAAAATCAAAATCTATACAGACAACACATTTTAACAAATACAATATCCGAAAAAGCGGCAAGTTCAATCCTTTGGACAACCTATATATACAAGGGCTAATCATAATTTCATACATTATAAAATTTATTTTATTTATAAAATAATATATATATATATAACGATCCCCGTCTGAAATAAATAAACATACAACTGAGATAGCTAATTTTTTTAAAATGTCCCTATTACTGAGTTCGATATAGTTCAATCATTTTCCTTACTTGTCCAAGGAAAATCCATAACATGATTCCCCGAAGTTATCCGAGAACAAAGTCAGAACATCCCTGAGCTTTTTTCAAGGATAAACTTCAGCACAGCACTCGAGACAGTACCGCACCCTGTCTTAGTTCCCCGCACTAACTTGTTGCATTGTTGCTGAACAGGATCATCCTCATTCTGATGCTGTAGTGTGGTAAACAAATTCAACATTTTAATATACATTCTGTATATAATTTTTATAAATATACATGTCTTATTTTGCTTAAGACATGTTATCTGTTATGTCGTTTTGCTTGACATAATATAGGTAATGTCATTTTTAACTAGACATTTTCGAATGGGCTTCGTTACAAACATCACAGACGAAGGAACACGCCGAAGCAACAGTCATCCTCGTCGAATATTCGAGCACTCTCTCGATCACATGGACATGAACATCCCCAACGAATTTTCATAAATAAAAGAAAAACATAGCATCAAAATCTCATATATCAAATCATCATCACAATAAACAAATTCATAACACCATTAATTTCCAAGCAATAATAATAATAATAATAATAACAATAATATCATGAGCTCAATTTCTTCCTATATTTATATAATTTTAATTTTTTTCAACGCAATTCCCATTATCAATAATTCTTTTATACGCAGATAAATTTTAATTAGTTAATTATGTCAATAATGAAATTTTAAAATATGATACTCTGAAAATTAGAAAGTATAAGGGTACTAAATTTAAATTAAATAGACCCACATTTTATAGTAAGGTAAAAGTAAAAATGAAACTACAACTTATTTACTGTCGGATATATTGAATAGGCCCAACTTAATGAGAAAAACTCCACGCGAGTGTTTAAAATCACAGAATGTACCAGAGGAATGTTTGGCATTGAGGAACACGTTTTTCGAATGTAAAAGATCGTTGCTTGACAATCGCCAAAGATTTCGAGGACGGAAAGGTTATTAGAAATATTTTGCTTTAATTTGACTAGAAATGTGATAAAGTTAACATGTATAAATGTTAATAATAGTGTGTAATAAAAACAATTTGAAAAAAAAAAAAAAAAAAAAAAAAAAAAAAAAAAAAAAAAAATGGGTCTGACTTATATTATTTAAAAAGCAGTTGATTTTAAAAATAGCATTACGGGAATTTTTGCGTTTACTTTCTATATAATTATTCAAATTATATTTATAAATGATATTTCTAGAAATCAATTTCATTTTAATTTTAGTTCGTTTATCATTTATATCATTAATGACAACTGTTTGTTTATTTAATTGATTAATCATTTTCTCATGATTAGTTCTATCCATCTTACTTTCTACCTTAGCATTTATTTTAATTATATTAAATTCTGTTTTCTCGTTAGTTTCAAACTTAATTTTATTTAATGTAATTTCTTCGCTTACCCTAATTTGATTATTTCTTCTTCCTATTTCTATATCCATATCATTTCCCTCGTCCTGTGGCATAGATTCCTCCCCAGGCACGTCCTCTAAACTTTCTTTTGTAATTGTTGATTCGTTTTCTTCTTGTAGCATTATTATTGATTCCTTTTCTTCTGGTTCCATTATTTTTTATTCCTTTTCTTCTGTTGCTTGTTTTTCCTCGACGTGTGCTATTTTACTTTTATTTATTGTGCTTTCCTTGTTTATTCGATTGTTACTGCTATCCATTGGTACTATTTGATCCACTATTTCTTCCACTTTTTCTTCTATATCATTATAGTTTTGTTTTATTTCATTGTAATTTTGTTGCATTTGTTGTTTCATTTCCATTTGTTGTTGTTTCATCTCCATTATCGTTTGCATCATTGTGTGCATCATATCCATCATCCCTTGACTCCTGTCTTCATTGTGTCCTCCTTCATGTATGTAACTAGCATTACCCATTCTTTGTTTCAAATTTTCCATTATATTTTCCATATTTGAATTATATTGTTTTATTTCTTCCAATTATACGTTGGACTCGCCAAAATTGTAAATTATCTTGTATTTCCACTTTGCTTCATACGCCGACACGCTGGGCTGCCAATATTGTGCAGTCCAATTATTAAATTACTTATTCTCGCCCCACGTTGGGCGCCATAATTGTGCAGTGGAATTTGCTTTGAAATTGCTTATTAATTTTTTATTCACACTACAGCTTATATCGCCGGCTAATCAGTCTAGTAGAATCCACGAACTGCCATCTCATGAATCGTTCCTTGCGGATCAGGTTTAGATTTCGTTTTCCAAAATAAAACCATAAACACAAATAAAACACGAATCAGTTCCTTTATGTTGGTGTAATTAAAAATAAAAATAAAAAAAAAATCCCTCTACAAAGTGTATAGGGTGCTAAAGCATCATCAAACAGTAGCAATGGAGGAAACACTCTTTGTGAATAATGACTCGCACACAGA
Organism: Melolontha melolontha; assembly: GCA_935421215.2. Taxonomy (NCBI): domain Eukaryota; kingdom Metazoa; phylum Arthropoda; class Insecta; order Coleoptera; family Scarabaeidae; genus Melolontha; species Melolontha melolontha. The sequence continues at coordinate 73,394,086 of OW285243.1, read as the reverse complement.
GAAAAACCTCTTATGAATCTCGATCAAACATAGAACTAATAAATACTAGTGAAATCTGTCAAGTTTAACCTCTAATGTGACCCCTTCAAACAAATATCAAAAACAAATTAGTTTTCAAAACTCACGAAAATTGAAATTTTGTCATGCGCCAAAATAACATAACAAGGTCAAACCCCACTACAGAAACTCCAACCTTGAATTCAAAATGTTCTCGAAATATTATTCTAAAAAAAACTTCCCTTACAAAAAACATGACAACTTTCGCTAATATCCATATACTACTTTCAAATATAAATTATTACAATAAATACATGAAATTATAATAATAAAAATAATCATGATATCAAATATATAAACAAAATAATTTTTTATCAACTTACATAGATCTGTGTGCAATTTTATAAAATACACGAGAGATATCTTTTTCACAAAATTTCAAATAAACATAAAACACTCGCATAAATCGAATTAAGATTAACTTGCACCTTACACTAAATGCAAAAACAAAATACAACCCGAATTTATACAACAAAGAATAAAATTGATTATTTTATCCTTTAATAAACCGAACACTTTAGCAGTCAAGATATCTCTAAATCAAAATGAAATTTCCATATCCGCTTGTCCATTCCCACCATCTATAAAATCAAAATCTATACAGACAACACATTTTAACAAATACAATATCCGAAAAAGCGGCAAGTTCAATCCTTTGGACAACCTATATATACAAGGGCTAATCATAATTTCATACATTATAAAATTTATTTTATTTATAAAATAATATATATATATATATAACGATCCCCGTCTGAAATAAATAAACATACAACTGAGATAGCTAATTTTTTTAAAATGTCCCTATTACTGAGTTCGATATAGTTCAATCATTTTCCTTACTTGTCCAAGGAAAATCCATAACAATATGTACAGTAATACATATTTTTAAATTTTAGTAGGACTACAGTTCTGTAAGTACGTACATACATACATTGTTTTGTAGTGTTTTTGTAAACGTCTTTTCATGTGTGGTAAATATATGTCTGTGTTGTATTCTACAGAATGTGCAAGTGTTTTGTGTTTGCTAGATCCTTACAAACAATAAATGGGCATTTTTAGATACGCATCGGTTAGTTTGGCCACTTTTAAGTTCGGCCTAGGGTCCAGTCCCGAGGTGGCCAAACTTACGGGAGTCTACATTACTTATTTTTTTTACAATATAGGAATTAACTATTTTCCAATTTCTTATTTTGTATTTAGGTACCCTTCCTTAAGTTTATTTCATCGTATAGGTACATTTTTTTAGTAGTGTGTAAGCGCATGTGCCTACGAACTCACTACCCCTCTTCTTAATTTCCAGACTCGAGTGTACGTAAAACTAAGTGTCGCTAACTATCAGCTGTTTTAGTCAATCCACACCTGTCTCTACTGTCTCTAAGGGCATACACATTAAATAGAGGCTTCCTTAAATTGTGTGTTACGACTACTAATTTCGACAACTTACCGACCATCTTCATTACACCAGAGCTGCGCCTGTGCGCGGTAGGTAGTAATATTTCTTGCTAGTTCGACAATATTCTCGTTTCTATAGCGAAGTCTTCATGTTCTTAGCTTGTATTCTTAAAACTTCAGAGGAAAAGTTGCTATTATCAACTACGAAATTTAGAAATCTTTGCGGAAGTTCTTCTCTATGCATAGATATATCTATCATTCATAGAATAATACCAATTTTTATATTCATTGCTTTGAATAGCAAAAATAACATTTCAATATATGTATGTTTATAGGTATGTTCTCGTTGGTCTTGAGTGAGCATTTTATTGAAAAATAATTTAAAAAATAATATATCTTGAACTTGACTTATGTCAAATAAATTGTAACTTATGCTGTTTAAGAAAATATAGTATGGAACTACACACATTGTCATAAGTCTTGGATTCCCTCTATATAAAATAAATGAATGGTGTATTAAAAAAAGTCTTTCTTTGGAGACTGTAGTTAAGTAAAAACTTAAAAAAGGTATATAACCCCTTACCACAATTACTAATTGTATCCTAAATACGTATTTAGACAACTAAGTTGTCATCATCAATAGGTAAAACCACTAATCAAAATGTCGCAACATCACGCAACAACTTTACACGGCGTACAGTGTATACGTGGACACCATGTAAAGTTGTTGCGTGATCAGCTGTGCTAGCTTTATTGTGCCCCATGTGCGACATTTTGATTAGTGGTTTTACCTTCTGATAATGACAACTTAGTTGTCGAAATACGTATTTAGGATACGATTAATAATTGTGGTAAGGGGTTATATACCTTTTTTAACTTTTTTAAGAATGGTGTATTGTTATTTCTGGGTACTTATCAAAGTAGGCACATTGTATGGTAAAAAAAAATAGCAATGACGTTTGATGATAACACACGTGTGATTTATTGTCAATTGTTGAAGAAAACAGTCAGTTTTGTTGCATTTGTAGTCAAACAATTTTCGTGATTATATCGTGTTATAATGCCGGACCGTGAAATTTCCGTTTTCAATAGAACAAGAATTATTGCCTTCCATGATGCTGGACATTCAAATCATCAGATATCCGCGATGTTAAATATCCCTAGAGCATCTGTTGTACGCATAGTGCATAGATATGTCAAAAGTAGTTCTGCGGAAAGAAGACCACGTTCTGGGCGTCCCCGAGTGTCGAATAAAAGAGAGGATCGTTACTTAGTTCAATGTACTCGGAGCCATCAAAATGCTTCATCTCCAGTCCTAAGAGCTCACTTCCAAGGTACGTTTCGTCGTGTTATTTCAACCTCTACCATTCGAAGAAGACTTCATAGTACGAATTTACGTGCTAGAAGAGCTTTAAGAGTACCCACTCTACTTGCACGACACCAAGCTGCCCGTTTCCGTTGGGCGCGGGAGCACAGGGATTGACTTTTACGGCAGTGGCGATGGATCTTATTTACCGATGAGACCAAAATTCGATTGTTGAGTGATGATCGTAGGCAACGGGTACCAGATCGTCAAGATTGAGCTTGCCTCGTGAAGTTGTTCCTTACGAAGGGGTTACAGTCATGTTTTGGGGTGGTACTGCGCTAATTCCCATACAACAGAACATCACAAATTCAGTTCACATTGAAAACGTTATTAGACCTGTTATCTATCCATTACGCAATGAACTGGGTGAAAATTTAATCTTTATGGATGATAATGCCAGACCACTTCGTGCAATAAGAGTTCGGGAGGTACTTGAAGAAGGACATATCACCAGGTTGGATTGACCAGCACAATCTCCCGATATGAACCCAATAGAACATTTGTGATATTTTGTTGTTAGAGCCATTCGCAATCGGATTAACCCACTTCACACCGCGGAAGAATTAACCATAGCGGCTATAGGAGAATGTAAAAATATTCCGCCAGAAATCATAAATTAATTGATTATTTCAATGGATAGACGTGCCAATGTGTTAGTAAGAAGCAGAGGAGGTCATACTGAGTATCGAATATTGTTTGTATGACTCATTCCTTTGCTTCTATATTTTTTCTTGTTTATAATTTTTTAAAATTTCTTTTTGTTTCTGCTTATTCTGTTAGTGCCTACGTTGGTCAACAATTATCATTATCAAATTTTCATCATAAAAAAAAACATTTTTACAATATAATATTTTATTGTTCTTAACAACACATTGTTATCATAATCTTTTGGGGTCCAATAGTTTTGATGTCAAGTCTGTTAAGCCCGTTTTACATCTGTCAAGATATTGATCAATTTCTAGATCTTGAAATAGATCAAGTTCTAGTTCTTAACTTGAAACTTGTTGTCGTATTACACTTGTCAATAAATTTGTCTTACATTTCAAGATCTAGTTCATGAACCAGTTCTAGTTCTAAAATAAGAACTTCCTGCTTTACATCTGATAATAAATTGCTGGGGAAAGTTGAAATGAAAATTTATTTTTGCAACGTTTTCGTACTAGGGAAATTTGGTGACATATATGTTAATGAAAAGAAACATTTCATTTCATTCATTTTGCCGGAAGCATTTATCGACTCTACATTGCATAAACAACGAACGCTGAATGAATTTAGATAGAAATTAAACACAAACATACACTCCACATACAATAAACTAAATCCCCCAATAAATTACTAGTAAATTGAGGGAAAAATAGAACATGTTCGTCTTGGTCAATTTCTAGAACCAAGTTCTGGAAATTGATCAATTTATTGACCAATGTAAAGTAGTGAGCTTGAAGCTGAAAATTGAAGACAACTTGAACTAGAAATTGAACTTAAAATTGAACTAGAAATTGATAGATGTAAAATCCCAACTTGACAACCAAAAGTCCAAGTTCTAGAAATTGATCAATAAATTAACAGATGTAAAAGGGGCTTTACAGACATACAAGACATACATTCCCCAGTCTATAAGTACCCGGGGCGTACAGGCTCTTTGAATACATGTTATTTGGTACAATTTAGCTTTTTTTAAATTTTTCTCATTTAGTTGTTCAGCGAAATAAACCTTTCATCAAATTAATTTGCAAAATTTGCTCCAAAATATATATTTTCTCTAAGAATATTTATGATGTTCTGGTTTATTAGTAGTACGATATTGTGAATAAGAAGGCGTATATCTTTATTTATGAATCATTTAAAAAGGAATAATCCAACATTATCACGGACACCACAAATTTGCATGAAAACAAAGTAAATGTATGTTACAATTCGTGGTATTTATAGATATGTATACTAAGTTGTCATGTACTACATTATATTTATTACATCCGGTTATAATATAATTTCGGAATAATAATATTCCTTTCCTGTCCAACAGATATTATACTGAGTTATAGAACAATATTAAATACACAATAAAGAGTTTGCGGTGGTGTATCTTCCGTTACCTTATACGGCCATTTTGTACTTATAACGGAATATATATTTATTTGTTGAAAACATATTTGCGGTTAGTGTTGATACTAATTTTAACTTATAATTGACGGATGACAGGTTGTAAACAACAACGGAGAAATGTATACAGATTTACAGAATCTAATGTTATTTCAAGTAGAGAACGGACGCAATTTCCATAAAACGCAATCGGCAATTGGAATTGTGTATAACGTCGCTCAGTACATCCCGGCGTAATTCAATGAAGTATTTGTTTGACTTACTCGGACACCTGGTCTCGCCGCGATAACAATGGACAAGCCAGCTATTGTATTCCGAGAATATAGTGCTTTTTAAAGTGTTTTCATGAGCGTAGATAGAAGCGGGGTTTTTATAATGATTTTATTTATTAGTTTATACATATTTCGTAAGATAAATAAAGTGCTGTGAGTAAGTTTCTTGTTTTCATAGTTTTAACTATTAATTACATCGTAATTTTTGTGATAGATCCTGTTTAATATCGTTTGATTGAATCTATTTCTACCAATTATTTCGACGTAAGAGTGTGCATTGAATTTCGTTCAGTTTCAATAACTTACGCACACATTTTTAGTTTTCATTTATTTAGATCTAGAGCATTGTTTAAATTACTTTTTCAGACATGATATGGAAGAATGTCGAGAACGGCATTGTAAAACAATGGCGAGTTGGATTGACGGTCATACTGATTGTATGTCCATTGTCAGTGATTCCGAAATTTATTACAAAATCCGTAAAATATCGTCAAAAATTCGTCGTTAGGATCGCAAACACACCTGAACTCTGTAAAACTTTTATGGCGGCTAATATTCCATTAAATAAACTTAGCAATCCCACTTTAAAAATATTTCTTCAAAAATATACTGGTCGAAATGTTCCTGATGAATCAACTTTACGCAAATATTGTGTTTCTAGGTGCTATACGAGAACAGTAGAATGCATTAGAAGCCATCTTTTAAATCAATACATATGGATAAGCGCCGACGAAACGGTGGATATGTTAGGACGCTGTGTGGTAAATGTTGTAGCTGGTGTACTACATCCAACTATTCCCTATAACTCATATGTAATAGCAACAAGTGTTATAAATAGAGTTGATGCGGAAACAGTTGCTGAAACCATTAAGGAGAATATGCAAAAAATGCTTAATTCGGACGCCACGTACAAAGAAAAAATACTTTTATTTGTCAGTGATAGTGCTGCGTATATGTTAAAAACAGGCAGACTATTGAAGAAATCATATCCTAATATGCTGCATATTACTTGTGTAGCACATGCTCTCCACAGAATCTGTGTATCTGTGAATCTGTGTATCTGTATCAGCTTTTAAAAAAGTTTTCAGAAAAGCACCATTGAGAGTAGCTCTTTTCAGGGAAAAATTTCCATCTCTGTCACTGCCTCCCACTCCAGTAATAACTAGATGGGGAACATGGCTGGAAGCTACTAGTTATTATGCTGAGAATTTCGATAGTCTAAAACATTTCGTAACACTGCCAAAGGAGGATGCTAGAAGTATTGGTGAGTGCAAGGAGCTCACACAAATCCCAAATTTTAAAAATCAGTTGTACTTTCTTCGCGGACACTTTGGAAAATTGCCAAAACTAATCACTTATTTTGAAAATCGAAATCTCAAATTAAATGACGGATTAACCACATTAGATGTGGCTGTTAATAATTTGAAAAGTATTCCAAGTGACTTCGGATGTGGCCTTCGGCAAAAGTTTGAAGCAATTCTTAATAGAAATCCAGATTTAATTACATTGCAGCAATTATATATGGAGACAATTCCACAAAACCTAACGGCTAAATATGAAGAAATAAAATAATATTTTCAGTATGCACCTATAACCAGTTGCGATGTAGAAAGGACGTTTTCTATTTATAAGGATGTACCTAATTCAAAGAGAACAAAATTGACAGAAGAAAACCTTGAGAAACTATTGCTAGTCAATATTAATACTCCTTTACTCAACTTGAACGACAAAATGAACAAATAAAAATGTTCCAATTATGGAAATAAAATTAAAAACTTTAAAAATACAACTTTTCAACAAATACATATGTATTTCGTAATTTTATAGATCACCACCCGTTTGTTTTCCAATTAAATAAATAAAATTAAAAACTTTATAAATAAAACTTTTCAACAAATAAATATGTATTTCGTAATTTTATAGATCACCACCCGTTCGTTTTCCAATTATATAAATAAAATTAAATATTTTAGAAATTCAGCATTTCGCCAGTACTGCACTGGGTGGTAAGCGTGTCCGTTCTCTAGTTATTTGAGATGGAGAACGTTGAAGACTTTCTTGTATTTACTTCTTTAGAAAAAGCGGTTAAAGAAAGGAAGACACTGTATTCGGTATCGAAATTTAGTTTGCCTTTGATACCCTCAGAGAACTGCCGATTTATGTTTCGCTTTGAAAAGCATGATATTATTCAACTTTATCAAGCATTACAGCTTCCAGATAGGATAGAAACAAGTGATCAACATATTATAGATGGTACATAATTAGTATTTCCTTACTTTTTAAGAATGACTAAATTGCACATTTTAGGAGTTGGAGGATTATGCTTATTACTTCGCAGACTAGTTTATCCAAACCGACTGAAAGAATTACAGAGAGAATTTGGACTACATTATACCTCTTTAAGCAAATTATTATATGAGATGATAAATCTTGTATACAAGAAATGGGGCACACTTCTACTTAACCTAAATAATGAAAAATGAAAATAAATGGTTTACGTTAAATTATCAGAAGGAATTTGCCACAATGGTTCATGAAAAAGGTAGTCCTTTAACAAATTGCATTGGATTTATTGATGGAACTGTCCGAGCAATATGTAGGCCCACAGTAAATCAAAAAGAGATGTATAGTGGACGTAAACGTCAACATTGTATGAAATTTCAATCTATTACACTGCCAAATGGGATTATTGTCCACATGAGCATGTCATATTCAGGGCGAAGACATGATGCTTTCATTTTGAAGGATACACTTATATTAGATCAATTACATCTATACTGTAATTCCTATTGCATTTATGGTGATGAAGGGTACCCTTTAAAAAGACAATTAATACGACCATATTCTAGCACTACATTATCAGAACTACAAACCATTTTTAATCGGGAAATGTCCAAAGTTCGGCAATATGTAGAATGGAGCTTCGGGAAACTTGTGCAACAATTTGCCTTTCTAGATTTTAAAAAGAATCAGAAATTATATTTGCAACCTGTGGGAAAGTATTATCTCGTTGCAACACTGTTAACAAATGCCCACACATGCTTGTATGGCAGTGCAACTTCGACTTACTTTGATGTAGAATATCCGTCATTATTGGAATACTTCCAACAGTAAATATTTATGTAGATCACAGGTATTAATTGATTAAATAAAGTTTACAACACATATGGCAACTTATTTAATTAATATTCTACATAAAAACATTTTTAAAATAAACGTTACTGAATCTTGTTTATTACACTTTGTAGCAAGCTTATGATTAAATCATTTCTCTCCCTGTCAGCAGCTTTTTCCTGTGCTTCTCTATGCCACCTCTCCTTTTCATATTCCAGTTTATCCTTTTTAAATTGAAGGGTTTGTTCTTGTATACGTACTTGATCAGAATGTTGTTGTTGTTTTAACTTTAGCTCATCCTTTTTCAGTTCATTCTCAAGCCTTGCTTTCTCAGCTAGATATACAAATACATTAGGTATACCTTCTTTAGCTTCACTGTATCTTTTCTTACTAGCACTATTAGTTGTATATCGAGAAGTTGTAGGAGTACTGCTGCCTGAACGTTCTGCGGTGATTGAGCTGTTGTCACCTATCTCTACATCATTGCTTTCCTTTTCGATTAAGGAAGACCGCTCAATTGTTCCCATTGCTACGTCTCGAATTTTCTTGGCCAACTCTACATCTTCTTTCTGTTGTGAAACAATTGCTGTTCTTGGCCTACCAACTTTATTAGTAGGTTCTGCTACTTTTTTATAGATGTCCCACACAGTCATTAGTTGCCTCATATAGTCACCCCATGGTGTTCGCAAGCGTTCTTTTCCAGATTCCATTGCTTCCTCGGAATCATACTTACAAAATTTTGCAACTTGTTCAAGCAGGTGGTCTTTTAGTAATCTGGTACTGCATGTGTTAAATCTGTCTGGATTGTTGTACATTACTGTATCATGGAGTCGAGACCATACATCTTTTTCTGTCTGAAAATCCTCTTCAGCCAAAATCCCATGTAATTCTCTGATACATTGAATTCTATCAGTTTCAGAGAACCTAAAACGTTTTCTTTTTTGAGTCTCATCATGATCGCTGCTATTTTGCATTGCAATATTTCCACTTGCTTCTTCAGTGTCTTTTGGTTTAGGGGTGCATTTCGCATGAAACAGCATTGACTGTGCAAATGATGGATCTGCAAAATGTAGATTAAAAATTAATTGAAACATGTAAAGGATACCAAATCTTACCTTCTTCACAACGAACAGCGTCATCTTCACTAACGTAAACAGTATACGACTGCTGAGATTCGGGGTCGAACTTTCGTAAAATTTTTTAACAAATTTGGCATTTTTTCAATAAATTTTCTAATCTGACATAACCTAACACTACAATATGAATACAAAGTATTCCAATCGTACATGACAGATGGCATGTGCATCATAAGAATTAAATTCTGATTGGCTCCGTTATTTCTGTAAATTAGTGTAATTTCATTCTCTATACGGTATACATTTTACCAAAAAGTAACCTTATAAACATAACAGCAATTTTTATAAGGGAAAATACACTACCGCAAACTCTCTAATGAACAAAATAAATAAAAATTGTATAGAGCAAAAAATGCAATATATTGAATTAAGTTACAAAAATATCTCTGTATAAAGTTGCACATTATTGTCAAAGTAAAGCATATTCGTTCTCGCAGTTGGCAGATGGAAAGTGTTGTAGAATGCCTTGGGATATGGAAAATTACCCTTGATAATAAAAATTCACGTTCGCTTTTGTTCGACGTATGTCAAAAGTTTTGGGAAAATTTACGTCGGCTTAAAAATAAATGTAAATGACTTGTAATATAGTAACAAATATTCATTAATACACAAACTTGTTATGGCATTTTGTAGATGTTAAATAATTTGCGCCGTTATATCGTACAAGTTTGAAATCCGAAAAAGCATTTACAACAACTTGGTTGGACAAGTGTCCAGGCGAGAAATTGTAAACATTTTTCGCTATCAAAATATTTTAAAGACAACCATTTATAGAATAATCGCAGAATGTGAACAGGGTATACAAACCATGTCTTAATTTACCAAAAAATGGACGTCCGAAGTTGCTGATCGAATAATAAATAACCATATTATTATTTATTTATTTACTTTATCAGATTTGTTTTCTAGTTTTCGAAAATATTGAGGTAAATTGAAAGAGTACTCAAAAACAAATTAAAAAATTTAAAATAGCCGATATGACCACGAATTTGTTAATGCATTTTATGTATATTATATTTCTCCGGAAAGTCATAGCAAATTACTTGTTATTTCATAAAAAAAAACTTTTAGGGTTATAACTGTAGAGAACGGACACGCTTACCACATGACGCAAAGCCCAGTGCAGTACTGGCGAAAGGCTGTATTTCTAAAATATTTAATTTTATTTATATAATTGGAAAACATACGGGTGGTGATCTATCTATCTAAAATTACGAAATACATATTTATTAATTAACTTTATTTATATAATTGGAACATTTTTATTTGTTCATTTTGTCGTTCAAGTTGAGTAAAGGAGTATTAATATTGACTAGCAATAGTTTCTCAAGGTTTTCTTCTGTCAATTTTGTTCTCTTTGAATTAAGTACATCCTTATAAATAGAAAACGTCCTTTCTACATCGCAACTGGTTATAGGTGCATACTGAAAATATTCTTTTATTTCTTCATATTTAGCCGTTAGATTTTGTGTAATTGTCTCCATACATAATTGCTGCAATGTAATTAAATCTGGATTTCTATTAAGAATTGCTTCAAACTTTTGCCGAAGGCCACATCCGAAGTCACTTGGAATACTTTTCAAATTATTAACAGCCACATCTAATGTGGTTAATCCGTCATTTAATTTGAGATTTCGATTTTCAAAATAAGTGATTAGTTTTGGCAATTTTCCAAAGTGTTCGTGAAGAAAGTACAACTGATTTTTTAAATTTGGGATTTGTGTGAGCTCCTTGCACTCACCAATACTTCTAGCATCCTCCTTTAGCAGTGTTACGAAATGTTTTAGACTATCGAAATTCTCAGCATAATAACTAGTAGCTTCCAGACATGTTCCCCATCTAGTTATTACTGGAGTGGGAGGCAGTGACAGAGATGGAAATTTTTCCCTGAAAAGAGCTACTCTCAATAGTGCTTTTCTGAAAACTTTTTTAAAAGGTAATACAAGTCTATCAACTTCCGGAAAAGTGTCTCTGATATATTCACAGATTCTGTGGAGAGCATGTGCTGCACAAGTAATATGCAGCATATTAGGATATGTTTTCTTCAATAGTCTGCGTGTTTTTAACATATACGCAGCACTATCACTGACAAATAAAAGTATTTTTTCTTTGTACGTGGCGTCCGAATGAAGAATTTTTTGCATATTCTCCTTAATGGTTTCAGCAACTGTTTCCGCATAAACTCTATTTATAACACTTGTTGCTATTACATATGAGTTATTGGGAATAGTTGGATGTAGTACACCAGCTACAACATTTACCACACAGCGTCCTAACATATCCACCGTTTCGTCGGCGCTTATCCATATGTATTGATTTAAAAGATGGCTTCTAATGCGTTCTGCTGTTCTCGTATAGCACCTAGAAACATAATATTTGCGTAAAGTTGATTCATCAGGAACATTTCGACCAGTATATTTTTTCAGAAACGTCTTCAAAATTGGACTGTTCAATTTAAATAATGGAATATTAGCTGCCATAAAAGTTTCACAGAGTTCTTCGTTAAAATTGTCAGATTCCAACGGGTTAAATTTTTTTCGTGCTTCAACGATCCTACATGACGTTTTACGGTTGATTTATTGCAATTTTTCAATAACGTTTCACACACTTCACAATAAATTTAGGAATCACTGGCAATGTACATACAAACAGTATGGCCCTCAATCCAACTCGCCATTGTTTCACGATGCCATTCTCGACGCTCTTCCATTGTCTGAAAAAGTAAGAATATTCTAGATCCAAATAAACGAAATTAAATAACGAAATTGTATGCACACTTACGTCAAAATAATTGGAAGATGTTGCTTAAATGAAAAGAAAAGGAATATACGTGCTATTTCTCTTACGAAATACGATAAACTTATTTATTTTATCTACGTACACGACACCACTGAAAACACTATATTCTCCGAATACAATAGCTGGGCTGTCCATTGTTATCGCTGCGAGACCAGGTGGCCGAGTAAGTCAAACAAATACTTCATTGAATTACGCCGGGATATACTGAGCGACGTTATACACAATTCCAATTCCCGATTGCGTTTTATGGAAATTGCATCCGTTCTCTAGTTATAAGACATGCAAATAATCCAAATTACTTACAAGCCCTCGAACCTAAAGTCATCGATTTTTATAAAACTTGATAATCCTGTAGACTCCTATGAGAGTTATAAAATACTGCTTTCCTTCCAATGTTCAAAAATAAAAAATAAATTTAAATATCACGTTATTAAACCTTCATTCAGTAGAGATAACTTCGCTTTTTAACAGGATATTATAATTAATTCTTTCACCCACACTTCGAAAAGTGATGAATAAGTAATGGAAATGCATGTTCCAATAATTCTATCGAGAAGCAAGTAAAGAGGAAAACAGTTAATACTTAAATTTAATAGATTTAGTCAGGGCACGTGAAAATCTTATTTTAAGATATTTTACGTATTTTTAACCCTAAGACGCCGAAAAGAAGAAGATTTTCTATATTAATCCATAATGAGATTCATGCCTTAATATTAATGGATAGTTCTCTTAAACTCAGTAAATAAAAATTGCTTTACAGCTTCGAAAGTTACTTCTATTGTACATAATTTAAAATGATAGGTGTATTGTGTTTTTTACTGTATTAGCATTAAAATTAAGCGATTATTCCTGTTTCGCCTTTTTTCAAATTTTATGTATTTTAGTTGCGTTTTGCGTCACCTTATTTTGAAAAACAAATGTTAGTTGCGTTTCGCCTGATAAGTAATAGAAAATTTCAATTAATTATACATATGAAGCAATGTTTGCAAGGGAAAAGTAATCTTTTCACCGATGGCACATTTAAAAGTTGCTGCAAACAGTTTTATCAACTGTATACCATTCATATGGATATCGGTAGCACTTCAAATGCAACCAACATCCAGTTGTGTACGCACTTTTGCCCTGTAAAAAAGAAAATACGTACCGAAGATTATTTTCTTTAATTAAAAGCGAGATTCCTACTTGGTCACCAACCAATTTCTAAGTGGACTTTGTAGTTGCTTCAATAGAAGCTCTTCGAAATGTTTTCCCAGATATCATTATTACAGATTATAATTTTCATTTTAATCAGTGCGTATGGCGTAAAGTGCAAGAAATTAGATTGATAAGAGAGTACAAAGAAAATGATGAAGTTGAAGAACACATTCGTTTGTGTGCATCCCTTGCACACATTCCTCCAAAGGCTACTGATAATGGTTGGTTATGGAGAATTCGCCCCAGTTAGTCAAAGTTAGAGAATTTAATGATTATTTTTGTAAACCAGTGGCTGGAAAATAAAGTTCTGCAAAAAATATGGGTGTTATGGACTACGACACCATTCAACAAATTTTTTAGAAGGGTGGCACAATCGTTTAAACCGAAATATTAGTAAACATAATCCCAATATTTTTGGATCATATTCATATTTTAAAGGAAGATGTAAAATGCTACGAACTAATTACAATGCAAGTGGATTTGTATTTAACACCCAACAAACATTGAATCAAATATATTAGGTTGGACGAAATAATAACAAATATTCAAACAGAATTTTTAAATGATGGAATATCTTTGGAGAATGCTTAAAAAAATTGGCACAAGTTATTAAGCTTCAATGAATTTATTATTTCTGCGAAACTGTATATACGAAGGGGTATTGATATCTAGTTAGCCTGGGCCATTTTCCTTGAACAAAACAAAATCTTGTCATAATGGCAAGAAATAATAACATTTTAAAATGTCACTGTAAAATCTTACGTCAAGAAGTTGAAATATTGCTGTGCAGTAAATTTTGAAAGTAAGCATGTCGAATGCAAATGTGAAAATCGATAAATTGGAGTATCGAGTATTACAAACACGAACTTCACGTCTTGGTGCCACTTATTACTAACTAGCGTTTTGGTTGGCTGGGCTGGTTGTTTCTGTGTGTGCTAATAATAATGAAATAATTTTTATAAAATAATTAGTGGTGCTGGTAAAGTATCATCAAAGGTCCAGGGCGTGTGTGATAATGCTTAAATATATTACAACTTACTAACTAAATAAAACACAGGAGCGTTGTCCTTAAAGTTTGTATTTATAATTTACATAAAAGAAATTGAGTTTGATATATTTAAAAGTAATTAAATCAGAGAAATATACACAAGGAGTGGTAAATAAGTAATTAAAACATTAACACAAAAATAAACTGAAACGAACGTTAAATTGGGCAGTAAATTAAATACGATTAATATAAAATAGCCTCTGTATCGAACAATACAGAGTTTACCTTTAAGTTGCGAAGATGGTCGACCACGTGGTGCGTTATATACTTGGACAGATATGTAGAGCGATGTTTGGCCGGAGGAATAAGAAATCAATTAATTAAATCAATTAAATTAATGCAGATTAGCTTAGAAGAATAATATATATTAAACAATACCTTCTAGTTGCGGAGATGCAAGAGCACGTGCATCATGGCCGGTACTTGCACAGCACGGCGGGTAAGATGTTTAACTTACGAAGGTTCTAAAGAGAAGACTAAGTACGTGTCGAAGCGAACACTAGTTTGTCGGAAAAGGTTTTTATTGCTCCTAAGAAGAAGAGAGGGTCAATCGAAGTTGTCGATGTCTTGAATAATAATTAATCAAAAGGTCGCGCTTTTGATTAATTATTATTCAAGACATCGACAACAACTGAAGAGTTGTGTTATCGATGACGCAGATATCATTAAAATATCCCTTGTGAATCAACCTTTCAAATGATATGAGACACCATATAGTGTGTATAAGCCAAATGGAATAAATTCATTATTTCGGTTACTGTATATATTTATAAAAAATCCCAACATGTCATATTTAATTTATAAATTAACATTCTTCAACGTGAAAATGCGATCCCTACCTTCAACCCCCTTCGAATGACAGGTACAACCCCCATTTTTTTAAATGGGAAGTATAGGCTTGTGATATATCGTTGTAACGGTCTCTTTATTCTCTATTCAAAAATGTTATAATTTTCATGTTTGTTGCAACACTTAAGATAGAATAAAATAAAATCATGTTGATATCGAAATTCGCTACAATGTACTCAGAAAATAAAACTTAATGCAAAATGTAAAGAAAAATTTAAAACGCCAAAAAAAAATATGAATGTCAATGAAGTAGATGTTCAAAATGTTCACCATGAACGTCTTGGCAACATCCTAATCTTAAATAAAACTGTCTTCTAACATTATTTAACATATCAGGCGTGATCGACCGAATCGCAAGCGTTATTCGTTCTCTTAAGTCATTTAAATCCAAAGGTTTAGTTTTGTACACAATGCTCTTCAAATATCCCCATAAAAAAAATCAAGTAAGGTCAGATCAGGTGATCGCGCTGGCCATTCTATCGATCCTCGCCTTCCTATCCACCGATTGGGAAATATTGCATCGAGGTACTGCCGGACATTGCGTTGGTAATGTGGTGGTGCTCCATCCTGCTGAAACCATATCGTATTCATTGGAACTTGAGGGTTTCCTGGATCAGGATATAAATTTGCCAAAGTTGGAATGACATCATTTTGAAGTAGTGTCAAATAACGATCGCCATTCAAATTGCCCTCAATGAAAAAGGGACCAATGATATGGTTTCCAACAATACCTGCCCAAACATTAACTTTTACTGAGTATTGTGTGTGTTCTTCCCTCATCCAGTGAGGATTTTCCGTAGACCAGTAGCTACAATTTTGCCGATTAGCATGACCGCTAAGAGAAAAAGTGCACTCATCAGAAAACACAACGTCTTCTAAATTGATAATATTGTTATCCAGCATGTCCATCATTCGCTCACAAAAATAAGTTCTTCTATCAAAATCGTCTTCCATAAGCTCCTGAGTAGATATCATTTTATAGGGATGCATTTTATTTTCTTTTAATATGTTTACTATCGATGTATGGCTAACACTTAATGTAGTGGATGCATGTCTACTCGATGTATGGGGGTTTTCCATAAACTCAAGCACCACATCTACTTTGATTTCATCACTCAGTGCATTGGCAGCTGGTTTTTTTATCTGCCTTACATGACCAAACTCTCGAAACTGCTTCTCTATCTTACTTATTGTTCCTTGTGCTATAGGCGGTAAATCAGGAAATTTCTCATGAAATAGGCGGGTTACTTCTTGTTGTGTTCGTTGTCTTGTTATCTCCGTAACCAATCATTTGTATGACTGTTATTTTATGCATTTCCGTTAATCTAACCATTTCCCAGAATTGTATTTTACGAAATTCAAACTAAAATGATCAAACTGTCAATTTAAATGACAACTTTTAAATACAAAACAATTTACTAAGGCGTTTTAAACAAACTAATGTTGCCACGGAAACTTTTTAAAGTATTTTTAATGGATACCATCTAAAAAGCACATTGGTATGGTTTTTACTCACTTTCTTATTATGAAGACCTAAACGGGAAGTAAGTAATGCAATGATGCCTTTGATGTATGTATTAAATCTTTATAAACGCAAATGAGCATCTACTTCATTGACATTCATATTTTTTTCTGGCGTCTTAAATTTTTCTTTACATTTTGCATTAAATTTTATTTTTTGAGTATATTGTAACGAATTTCGATAACAACATGATTTTATTTTATTCTATCTTAATTGCTGCAACAAACATGAAAATTATAACATTTTTGAATAGAGAATAAAGAGACCTTTACAACGATATATCACACGCCTATACTTCCCATTTAAAAAAATGGTTGTACCTGTCATTCGAAGGGGGTTGAAGGTAGGGATCGCATTTTCACGTTGAAGAATGTTAATTTATAAATTAAATATGACATGTTTCGGGATTTTTTATAAATATGTACAGTAACCGAAATAATGAATTTATTCCATTTGGCTTATACACACTGTATAAAAGACGTACGTAATTAAATTAAAACTACTTCATTTGAAAATGAAATGTATAAAGACTTCATGGGATCTTTAAAAGGCAGGTAGATTTCGAAGGTCTATCGTCTAAGCGAGAACAAAAGGAATGCTTTCTCTTTGTAAACGAATATGTACACAGAAAAACGTCTAAGTGAATTTTAGTATTTTAAAATGCCGAATATTTAAGGAAATGAATATAATTTAAAAATAGAATTAAACATTCTTATATATGCGAAGCGTAACACGTGCCCATCATCAAATACTTGTATTTGAAGAGGTGAAGTGGTAAGGTAATTTACGAAGATATATTTAACACACTTGGCGAACAACGCCCATCATATGCGACTGTCAAAAATTGGATTGCATCATTCAAAAGAGGAAAACTTTCCGTTGGCAATGAGAATGACCAGGAAGAACGATTATTGTCCAACCACGAAAATATTGATGCAGTTCATGACATGATATTATCAGACCGTCGAATTGGACTGAAACATATAGTTGAGGCACTAAAGATTCCATATGAACGTGTTCATCATATAGTTCACGTCGATTTACATATGAAAAAAATTTCTGCAAAATGGATTCCTAAATGCTTGAACGCCGAAATCAAACGAGCAAGAGTGAAAGCATCGCGGTCAATCTGTGCCCGTTTTGAACATATGACTATAGATGAAACATGGGTCCATTTTTATCACCCAGAAACAAAACCGCTATCGATGGAGTGGAAGTATTATGGTTCCCAAGACCTAAGAAGTTTCGAGTTCAAAAATCGTCTGGAAAAGTTCTTACTTCAGTTTTTTGAGATTTTGGGATTACCTAAAAATGGGACAGACCATCACTGGAGATTCCTATTTTAAATTACTAACCACCCCGAGAGAGAATTAAGGAAATAAAACGTAGCATGTTAGCGAAAGGTGTGTTGTTTTTACAGGATAATGCCCACACACAAATCGCGCATTACCATGAAAACAATTCGGGATCTAGGGTTCGAATTACTTGAACACCCGCCCTATTCGTCAGACTTAGCCCTCTCAGACTATTATCTATTCCCTCAATTGAAAAATGATTTAAAAGGACGTGAATTTATGTGTAACGATGAGGTAATAGAAGCTGTGGAGAGCTGGTTTGCAGACCAAGAAGACTTAGCCCTCTCAGACTATTATCTATTCCCTCAATTGAAAAATGATTTAAAAGGACGTGAATTTATGTGTAACGATGAGGTAGTAGATGCTGTGGAGAGCTGGTTTGCAGACCAAGAAGAATCTTTTTTTAGAAGGGTTAAAGGCGTTACAGAATGGCTGTATTATGCGTATTAATTAAAGAGGAGATTATGTTGAATAATAAAATATTCTAAATCCCAACTTTAAATTGTTTCAATAGTAGGATAAGAATATACCAATACCCCCTCGTATTCCAATTTGTTTTTATTTGTCAGGTACTAATATTGTTTTGTAGATATTTTTCGTATTTAATTTCAAGTTCATTCTAATCGAATAAAAATTATTCTTGTCTAGACTGTTTCTTATTCTTTTTGAAAGTGCTCTCAAATGAAAGTACCATCACCAATTAAATCTGTCAAATTTAGTATAGGTAGATAAAGGTAAATTCAGGTAGATGAAGCTGGATCGTCAGGCAAAAGGCAACAACAACTTTTCTCGTCAGGCGTTTAATCTGTCAGGCGAATCGGGAACATGCAATTCAAATTAAGAGAAAATTTCTCTTTCCTAGATAACGCTACACAAAGAGGAATTTTCTCTGTGTGATCATTGTGGTGAATCATTACTACTGGTTTTTACGGAGAATTTCTCAGAACCTAATCAAAGAATAATTCCATAGTTATGAGAATTTTAACAAAATACCAGAGAAACACTTAGAAAATAATTGTATTAATTATTATGTCTTATCTTACTTAACACTAGAATTATGCAATTAAAATTTTTCAATTATTATTGAAGTAGTGATAAAATATGAGAACAATAGAGAAAGAAATGGATTTTCATGTAAAATTCAATGTAAAGAATAGATTAAATAGAAAATGCCATTTGTTTAGTTTCTAAAAATATATTGTATTGTAGATACACACTACATACAGTGCGTCCTTAAACTATGGACACAAGCCCGTAGTAACGTTACTGTGCATTATTTGACAAAATGCAAAGATATGCCGACTAATGTTTTTTTATTAGCTATATTTAGATGCTACCATTTTGTTTTTTTCCGTCGATCTTGAATAATGATGTCAATGATAATTTTTCTAAATGTCAACTCCATTTTTTATTATGGATTTTGAAAGCTCTTACAATTCTTTATTCGATGATGTAAACATTTTGGTATGTTACATTACAAAATTTTTGAGTAAATTGTGTTCTAATTCTAAGTTTTATTTTTGACATTTTCAGTATCAAATTTATAGCAAATGCTAAAAATGTTTTCCTTCATTTTATTGACAAAATCCTAAGCGATGATAAATTCCATTTCGCACATTCTGTAATATTTCAGGAGTGATTAGTCTGGTTTCGTAAATGATGCGTTGTCGTAAAACGTCCAAATTTTCCGGTTGTGTCGCATATACTTTTGATTTTAAGTAACCCCATAAGAAGAAGTCCAACGGGGTTAAATCTGACGATCTAGCTGGCCATTCAATTGACCCTCCCCCAATCCATCTGTTAGGAAATGTATTATTGAGGTACTACCTTACTGGTAGCGTATAGTGCGGAGGAGCACCCATCCTGTTGATACCAAATTCTACGATCTGACAAATGTGGAACCTCACTATTTGGAAAAAAACCACTAACACGGGTACCAATTCATTCCTCAAAAAATTCAAGCATATTTCACCAGTTAAGTTTCCATCAAAGAAAAACGGTCCCACAATGCGATCGCCGCATACATTTTGCGGGTAAGTTTTTGAGGGTATTGGGTATGTGTCTCTTGCATCCAATGAGGATTATCAGTCGACCAAAGTCGGCAATTTTATCTATTCACAGTGCCATTGAATGTGAAAGTAGCTTCGTCAGAAAACAAAATTTGCATCAACCGTTCACAATATTCCAAACGCCGATCAAAATCGTCCTCAGACAACTCTTGAACTAAAATTCATTTTATAGGGATGATACTTTGATTTATGCAAAAGTTTCCCAACTCTACCCCTTGCTACGTCAAATTCTCGACTAAGTGTGCTTGTGTGAGGACGTTCTTGAACTGTTAACAAAATGTGAACTTGAGTGTTTAGGGCCGTAGATGGAGTCCACTTTTTGGTTTACCTCAAACGAATCCTTCTTCCAAAAATTTTCTGTGGATTTTATTACTTACAGTTGAAAAACCGATAGGGATGCGTTCAGGATGCGTTTCATTAAACAACTCCGCGACTTCCCTAATATTTCGACGTCTATCTCCAAACCCAATCATCATGAGCACCTCAATGCGTTCCTGTTCAGATAAATGTATCTCAGAGAATGAATAATTAAAACACTTTACACCAACAAATGGGATTAAATAAAAATGTTGTGATTTGGATTATTTACAATCTGTCAAAAGAAACAATGTTTACTCAAAAATTTTCTAATGTAACATACCAATATTTTTACATAATCAAATAAAGAATTGTAAAAGCTTTCAAAATCCATAAAAAGAAAATTGGGTTGACATTTAAAAAATTATCAATGACGTCGATAACTTATTAAAGGTCGACGTAAAAAACAAAACGGTAGCATCTAAATATAGCTAATAAAAATCATTAATAGACCTGTCTTTCCATTTTGTCAAATAATACACAATAACGTTACTAAGGGCTTGTTTCCATACTTTATGGACGCTTTGTATATGTTTCACCACACTATGGCTTCGTCAGGTGGATGAATATATACTGTAAGCTTACATTTGGTACCTATTTATGTAAATACAAATATAAAGGTGAAAAACAAAAATTCTAATCTGAGAAGGGGTGGACCTATTGTAGTTTTAAGATGAGTAGGGGTCAGTGATTTTCCTCGACCTAGTCATTAAAAATTATGCCCAAATTATGAAATTTATTAATTTCTAAAGCTTCTAACATATTGAGTTTTTTACTTTTGTCTACTACATGTAATGTTTTGAAATTATAATTTAATTTATGGTTATATTCTAAACAGTGATTAGCAAAGTTGAATCACGCTTCTTATACCTGTAGATTCTTTCGTGTTCTGCTATTCTAGTTTGGAAGGTTCTTCCTGTCTGACCTATATACACTTTTTTACAGTCTTCACATGTCAACTTGTACACCCATGAGTTTAATCTACTGTCCGTTTTATCTTTATTGTTTGTACTTTTTGTAAGGAATTGTTTGTTTTAAACGAAATGGTCTCGTTCTCACTTGTTTTGATTATGTTCACTATATTTTTTGAAGTTTTACCTATGTAAGTAATGAAATTATAATTATAGTTTCTATTGTCTTTTACGAGGCGATAAATTAGGGATCGGGTTTTTGACTGCTGTAGTTTGGCTAATGTTTTTCATTAACTCCATCGTAAAACCATTATTTATCGCTGTATTATATATTCTATTTAACTCTAAATCATAGTTTTGTTTATTCATGGGAACGTTAATTATATTATTCTATAAAGCATTGATTGATAAGCTGATAATTTTTGTGGTATTGGATGAAAAGAACGTGCATGTATAGTTGTCTCTGTGTGTGTAGGTTTTTGATATATCTAAAATTCATGTTTTTATCTAATATTTATTATTAGTATTATCTAATTTATCCCAGCCTAAAGACAATAGAAACTATAATTCTAATTGCTTTACTTACATAAGTAAAATTTAAAAAAATATAGCGAACATAATCAAAACAAGTGAGAACAAGACCATTTCGTTTAAAGCAAACAGTTTCTTACAAAAAACAATAACAAACAATAAAGATAAAACGGACAGTAGATCAAACTCACATAAAAAAGTGTATAATATCAGACAGGAAGAACCTTCCAAACTATAATAGCAGAACACCAAAGAAGCTACAGGGATAAGAAGACACATTCAATTTTTGCTAATCACTGTTTAGAATATAACCACAGATTCAATTCTAATTTCAAAATATTACATGTAGTAGACAAAAGTAAAAAACTCAATATGTTAGACTCTTTAAAAATTAATACATTTCATAATTTAGGCATACTTTTAAATGACCAGGTAGAGGTAAATTATTGTCCCATACTCAACTTAAAACTACAATAGGTCCACCCCCTCTCAGATTAGAATTTTTGTTTTTCACCTTTATATTTGTGTTTATATAAATAGGTACCAAATATAAGTTGACAGTGTATATTCATCCACCTGATGAAGCCACAGTGTGTTGAAACATATATATAGTGTGTGTCTACAATACAATATATTTTTTTAAACTAAACAAATTGTGTTTTCTATTGGATATAATGAATTTTAACATGTATCTCCTATGGCGATTATTGAAGAATAGATTCAAATTAACCTACTTGTGTTACAGTTGTGTTGCAATCATTACTATTGGTTTTTACGAGGAGTGAATTTCTCAGAACCTAACCAAATGAATACTTCCATAGTTATGAGAATTTTAACAAAATACCAGGGAAACACTTAAGAAATGATCTTATCTTAACACTGGAATTATATAATTAAAATTTTCCGACTACTATTGAACGAGTGATGAAATATGAGAATAATACAGACAGAAATAATTTTAATTTAAAATTCAATGTAAAAAATAGATTCAAATTAACCTACTTGTGTTGCAGTTCGCATTTTTTTAAATTCCGAGATTGTTGTTATCATTTTAAATTTTTTTCGTTTAGTGGGAAATATTACGCATACATTATCACATAAATACATACATAATGAAGTAAAGATATAAATACTTTATCTCCACACAAGTTATTTACACACACAAAAAAGTAGGAAAATATTTTTCCAATACTTTTCTGATAACGATTATTAACAAAAATCACCACATACAAACCACACTAGTCAATTGATCCGGTGATTTATTTCCACGTATTTGAATGTTGAAACCGCTAAAATGTAAATGCGTGCTGTTATATAGAATTCTAGACATGAATGGAATGGCATTACAACAAAACACGTGAAAACAGCGTGCCTGCCATGCCGGTTTGTTATGGTTAGCTTAGCTCGGCAGCAGTTGGTCTATGCAAATCTTGCATTACGTTCCACTTAGTGAGAGCGTTCAGTCATTTTAAGAGTGCGCTTAGTACTATAAGAACTTTGAGAACGTCTATTATTGTTCTTAATATCTGTCAACGTGTTCAAATTGTGTAACAAAGACAACAGAGAGATAAGTCGTTTTGAAAAGGTAGGTCAGTAAATATTGATATATTTTTTTTATAATAAGTAAATGTACATATTTATAATTGAATTGATATAAAAAAGATTTTAACCATTAGTTTCATTTCTATTGTACATATTTATCTTAAATTTCACAGTAAATAAGGATAAATTCGTATAGTAACTAAAAAAATATTAACAAATTTGTGTTTTTATTTATTTTTCCTAAAATAATTCAGATATACAGTCATTATTCATTAAAATAGGACCAGAAATTTCGATAGTTCAGTACATTAAGCAAATAAAAAGAGAGTGTTGTTCTAAGACTTAAATAATAGTAAATAAATCAATATTAGAAAATGAGAAATCTTATATATACACATACACCTGGCACTATCTAAAACATAATTTCTATTGATTTTCTTATTATTTCTTATCCTAAACTTCGTAATATTTTTCACGAATTCCTTTTTGTTGTTATTTTTTTAGAAATAAATAATACAATATTTCAAACATATTACTTACGTTTTTGAAAGGATTTATATCCGGAAAATCCCATTCCAATAATTCAATTAAAAAGCTAATGATTATGCTACCTTTGCACGGTAAATTACTGCGGCCATTTAAATCCTTATTGGGCACGCTTGACTTTAAATTATAATTAATCAAAGAACTCTATTCTACCCACTAAATTATTTTTATCATTAATTTTATGGGCTTATATGTCGTTTATATTTGAGGTTTAGTTTTTAAACTATTTAATAATTTCTTTACCTTATGATACAGAATACTTCGTGTTTAAATATCTGTGTGGC
Organism: Melolontha melolontha; assembly: GCA_935421215.2. Lineage (NCBI taxonomy): Eukaryota > Metazoa > Arthropoda > Insecta > Coleoptera > Scarabaeidae > Melolontha > Melolontha melolontha. The sequence continues at coordinate 73,369,639 of OW285243.1, read as the reverse complement.
ATTTTTTTAAATGGGAATAAATACATTTTTTAGACGTCTTTGTATCGCGTCTAGTTCATTGTACCCTCAATGAAATACAGCGGTACCGGATCTTGCGTTGTGATGAAGAACTAAATAATCATTGTTTTTATTGAATAGTTAGGTATCTTTGTAACGCTTACCTGAACGTCTTTTGATATAGAGGACGTTATATTTTTGCCCCTGGTTTGGATTTATTCGCAAACACAAATAACAAAAAAAATTGCAATGATTTAGAATATTTTGTGGAAATAGTTTTTGTAATTTCGAGGGCTGGACGATAACTAGGTAGCTTAATAACGAAATAACGATTCCATGTGTACAAAAATATTTTTATTTTTCAATGTAATCCCCAAAGGTTCAGTTTGGGGATTACATTTCACTGCTTTTCCAATGAGGCTTCAGTGCTCTTATCCCATCGCGAAAGATGGTTTTTTAAGTTCAGAAAAATAGCTGTCACGACGGCTTTAACTTCCTCATCTATAGAAAACCTCTGTCCCCTAAAAAAGATTTAAACTTTGGAAATAGATGATAGTAAGAGGCAGTCAAATCAGGGGAATATGGTGAATGCGGAAGAAAATCAAACGTCAATTCATGAATTTCAACTATATTAAAACAACACTGGTATGAGGTCATGGATTATCATGGTGAAAGATACCCGTAGAGTCTCTGAGATTTGTGACGGAAATTTTAAAAACTTTCTAGTCACAATGTTTTATTAAGGAAAACCGGTAAATTAGGAAAGCCATGGGAAGAAATTGATATGAGCCTTTTCAAAGAAGTTTGGAACAAGTCTTGGAATATAGGGACACGAGTTGTCTTGTTAAAAAATTATCCAGCTTCTGAAAATAAGGAAGAAGATGAGGTTCGAAAATTGCTCTTAAGTAATGATAGACGATTATGCTACTTCTAATGAACACCAGAACTCCAGAAGAGATTTACTCCCGTTAAGGACACTTCATACTATACCTCCAGCAGTTTAGTGAACAGATCTTTCAACAGAAAATTGAAGATGGCGCCTTTGTTCGCATCCCTTTTTAACTAACAGTCATCAGATAACTCAATATTCCAATGGAGCCTTTCCTTGCATTATTCCTGATCAATCTCATACCGGGCTTGATAACATAGAAACGCTTTATAGTAATTTAAGTCAAGAACAAACCACACTGTCACGTAATATACACGGAAGCAGATATTTATAACTACTTAGCCTATCTTATAGAACACGACAATATTTTAACATCTCCTTTAAGACTTACACATCTAGCATAATGTTCATAAAGTAGTTTTAAGCCCGTCAAAGAAACTTTTTTATCTTGGTCTGCAAACCACTCCTCAAAAGCGCGTATCAGTTGATCCTTTGTTGAAAATCTCTGTTTTTACCTTTCAAATGTTTTTGAGTTTTGGGAATAAATAATAGTCTGAATGGTGCTCAATCTGGAGAACAGAGAGCAGGTTGTCAAACAATTTAATACCAATATCATGAATTTTTGCAGTGCAATCACTTTATCTTGCTAATTTTTGCTTTTCCACGGCGTTTTTCCACAATTTTCTTAGCAACGCTATATGCCCTCGTCACAGCCTTTTCTAAATAGTCTATTATGATTATCCCATCTTTGCCCCCCCAAAAAACTGAAGCAAGAATCTTGCTTTTTAACACGGAATTTTTTGGGTCGTGTAGAACCAGAATGCTTCCACTCTCGGGTAACAGTGATGAACTCACATTTCGTTCATAGTGACAAGCTAATCGAAAATGTTTGAAGAATCATCTTTAAAACATCAACAGATTTTCTTCGTCGTTGATAATCGAATGCGCTAGTGATCAGCATTCAAACATCTCGAAATCTATTTCGCCCACAGCTTTCTCATACGCAAGTCGTGATGAATGATGTGAAACACCCTTTCATAGGAAATGTGCAATCCTTCAGCAATACGCTTGATCTTTATTCGTCGATTTTACAATCATTTCATGACCAGAATGAATGTTTTCCGGAGTGATTACCGAAATTGGTCTTCCAGAACGGTGCTCATTCTTAACATCTAATATGCCTTTCTAAATTCCACAATCCAGTTTTTAATAGTAGTATATAACGAACACTGATCACTTAAGGTTTCTATCATACCAGAAAAAAAATCTTTACCTGATAATACTATCAAAAATTGATACTTAATAACTTACAACTATTTTTTTTCAAAATCTACCTGTTTGCCAGACATTTACAATTTCATAACCGTTCAACTTGTGAATGGTAAACTTTTACAACTTATTTATAAAACATCATAGTTGTAATTATAACAACCATATTGAATATTGTCTATAGTATTAGATACTTTATTAGTCCTATTAGATACAAGGCTAACTATACCAGGGTACATAAATGAATTTCTTAACATTGCGAAGCTATATATGGAAGTAGTTGATATACTCTTACTCTCTCTTTATAGACATGCTATTGGTAAGAGTGATAAGAGCGGTAAAGAGAGGTATTCTATGCATAAATAGAATAGACAAATGTGCAGTTACATTACATGTATCCCTATTTGCGTCTAAATGTAAGAGGGAGGCGACTACTTTGTTATTTCTTTCTACTTATTTAGGTAAAGAGAGAAATCTATTTCATTCTGATACATTGAATAACTTCAATGTCAACACTTCAAATTACGTACCCTATAAATATTAATACCCCATAGAATGATATCAAAATTTTAACCAATTATTGCATTCCAGTAGTGAAACATTTCTGCCAAAAATGTTCACTCGTTCTTGGTGTTCTATATCCTAAATTTTCCGAAGTTTTAATTTAACGCCCACCGATTGTATGTGACTACATGTAAAAAATAGGTGAGGTAAATATGTACAAATATATAATGTAAATAAGTTTATTATTATGTTCATCTACTCTATTTACTTTTAATGAAATAGTCAACATTTAAACTAACGCGTGAAGGTGTGTTATATATACTTAAATGTTTTGATATACGTTTACCGTTTAAACTAACCTGGCACAACCGCAGACACGTTTCAATATTGTTAGATAAACTTTAAGTGAAAAAATCTTATTGGAAGTTTTGCGGTTCTTTTGATATTGATGTCTATCAGTTGGACTTCGTGTCGATAAATATATGTGCATAAATTCACATCTCCGATAATTTGTGAGTATTTTAAATCTTGATTGTTCGATTTTGAGCCTTATTTTATATCAATTGTATTACATGTATGTTAGTGAATCTGTGTAGCAGCGCTTCTATTTTTAGATTGTAAAATTACGTGAGATTGTTCAGATGCAGGTAATTTCATATATGATACGAAATGAAAGGTCAAAAGTTATTTTTCTTAAATTAAATATAGCAGATTTATTAAGCTAAAAGTCGTGCTCATAAATAGAGTGGACAAATCCGGAGCGATATTGGTAAATATTTCATATAAAAGCCGAAAAACTCCAATAATTTATCAATTTATATATATATATATATATATATATATATATATATATATATATATAAATTGATATATATATATATATATATATATATATATATATATATATTTATATATATATATATATAAATTGATATACAAGGTGTGTATAAATTGGCGGACCCACTACACGTGGCGACATTCTTGGTCAAATTTTGAGTTAAAAGTCTTATTCCTAAAACGATGTATCAGGCTTCCTTTGTCTTCAGAATGAATTTGACAGTAGTAATGTATTTTACTAGAACAACATTAGGATGCCTACTTATTGTTTTACAACGTTGTCAGATGTGTTTTTCGTCAAAATAAGTTAATAAACAAATATTAAAAACAAACTTTAAAATCAAAAAGAAAACTTTAACGAAAGGATAATAACAACAATTCTTCTTTCTTCTAAATTGTAGCTCTTTCTGTCAACAAATATCGAGTAATAATGCTTATTTCAAGACTGAAAGTCCGAACTTTAGGAACTCGTGCAAAGATATGAAGCATGGTACAACATTTTCGTATTATTATTCGTATTATTATGGGTAATGAATACTAATGATTCAATATTATATTTTCACATAGATACATACATACAAACAAAGGTATCTATGCATATTACTTACATATTTGTTATTAAAAATGACCTGTTATTATAGAAATATTATAAAATTTTAAAAAAGATAAGTTATTTGTATTTTATATTTATAAAACAAATTTAAATTTCAAACGCCTTGAGATTAACACCTTATGTTTTAACCACTCCCCCTTTTATATTTAATTTTTTGTCATAATTACAGTTTCATTTATATACCTTGTTTATCTGCTTAATATATAATATAAGACAATTTATATAAAAACTAAACTTTTTGACTTTATTTCATCAAATACGAAAAATGGTAATGTTTTGTTATCAGTTTAGACTTTAATAATATTTTGTATTTTTCATAGTACACTAGCTCCAAAATTATAACATTCTTCCTTCATTCGTGTTCAACACTTTGATTTTTCAGTCTTTATTATGATGTCTATGTGTTTGTGTATTGAACCACTCATTGAAACTATTAGTACCTACAATCTCTGATTCAGATTTCTGACATGCAACCCCAGATTATTATTTTACCGCCACCATGTTTCATTGTTATTACAATATATTCAGTTATAATATCGCGGAATTAAGGAATTTCTTATTTTCTTGGCCGTAGTTATAATACTAGATAAAAATATAAGTGTTTCTTGGGAGTAGCGGCCGGGTAATTAAACCGATGTTTTATTTATGTTTACGTTTCGCTTCTATATATAGAACCTATTTTTACGACTGTATTCACAAGTGTAATATTTATTAAAGTGTCAAAATGGTAAGAGAAATGTTAAAATAAATATACTTACATTAGAATTATGGTATTAATACATTGTACTGTACTCGTTATATTGAAACATTTTAAAATACGACTAATTTGTGTGTGTTAGTTGATCGTATTCGAAACATCTAGTGATTATCGTTACTAGACAGATGGAATGTTGGCAATGTCACCGTCATGGTTTAAACTGTTCTCGGACATGTGACTTTTAATTTTATTTTTGTAATGTTTATGTTGTCATTATACATAGGAGTGTTATAAAACGCGTAGGTATATTGTAGACAGGTTATTTGTATCTGTTCTGTCGTTTATGGAGTATGTGTTTTTCTGTAAGTAGATGCTTTCTAATATATTTCTTGCCGGATGTAATTATTGAGGTTTTATCGAAATTGAAAATAATGTTTAGTGACGGGGCTCATTTCTGGTTAAGTGGCTCTACTAACAAGCAAAATTGCCGAATTTGGAGCGACGAAAACCCACGGGAGATTCATCAGGTCCCTCTACATTCCGAAAAAGTTACTGTATGGTGTGCACTGTGGGCCGGCGGAATAATCGGTCCATATTTTTTCGAAAACGAAGAAGAAGTGGCACTTACTGTCAACGATGAGCGATACAGAGCTATGATAAGAGATTTCTTTTGGCCTACATTGGATGGGATCGATCTAACAAACGTGTGGTTTCAGCAAGATGGTTCTACGTGCCATACATCACGTGATACAGTGACACTATTGCATGAGAAATTTAATGGTTTTGTTATATCGCGAAATGGTGACGTTAATTGGCCGCCCAGATCCTGCGACCTAGCGCCACTGGATTTTTTCTCTGGGACTTTCTAAACTTCAAAGTCTATACTGACAAACCGCGGACGGTTGCCGCATTAAAGGCCAACATTAGGCGCGTTATCGCTGAAATTGAGCCACTTTTATGTGATAAAGTCATCACAAATTTGGTATCCAGGATTCAATAAACCAGGCAAAGCCGCGGAGGACATTTACCTGATATAATTTTTAAACATAATGTTAACACATGTATAGCAAACGCCAATTAAGTTGGCGCGAGGAGGGGGTGCGCAGAAGCCGTTTTTAAGAACGTCCACCCCCACTACTCAAGTAATTGTCAGAATACATTTGTCATTGACGTTTGACAGAACATATTTTGTAATGTCTTTGTTAGGGGATCATATACGCTCAGTGGTTAGAATTATCTGACATTTGATGTAAAACCAAATACAAATCTCCCCACTACTTCTAATCCTGCGCGAACTTACCCCTTCTCGCGCCAACTTAATTGGCGTTTGCTATACTTTATAATACAAATAAAAATAGATCACTATCATTCTCACAATTTGTTTTATTGCGTTACAAAAAACGAGCGCTTCTAATGGAAAACCCTTTATTACTATTTTTTAAATTTTTATTTAGGTAAATTATAAATTAACATTTTTTCGATTTTAGTCTTGTACGCCTTTGTTTTATTATTAAACGAGCTGTACTAAACACTATTTCATTTTCTTCGAAACTTTCTGGAATACAGAAGTATTTTCTAGCACGTTATTCTAAGGGTTTCGGCTCTATTCCTGTTACCTAAACGAAAATCCAAATAAAAAATGGAATTACCCTTCTTTTTTAAACTTACCTTCCAAAATAAAAGAGGATCTACGTCCTGATTTTTTATTGATTTTACGTTCTCTTTTATTCTTTCTTGCAAAAATCCAAATCAAATCATGAAAGTGACTTTTGATGTGGACTAATGTCTGCTTCGATTACAGGCATTTGTTCTTTATTTTCAGGATCTATTTTCTTCATAATATTAAACATTTCTTGTTCTAGACAAGAAGTAGTCCCAGTAGCATTTTCAGTACTACGAAAACCTTCTGTTTTAAATCTAGGGTCTAAAACAGTTGCTACTCTAGTAACTGATTCATGTGGAAATAGCCTTGCTTAATAGACTCCAAAAATTTGTTGCATAATGTCTTTCCTTCTTCAGTCTTTAATTCCAATAGTGATGCTGTCAGAAAATTGTACAGTCCAAAAGTTATTGGTATTATTAAAGAAATAGTAACGTATTTATTTCCCACAACTGCTTTTTAAGATAAATGTCTCCTTTTTATAAAACCACTTATTCGCAAGACACCACGAGGTGTTATTTGTTTCTATCATATTACTGAAATGCTCCCAAATACGTGGGTTACGTTCTGTAATTCGTTAGGCGAGAAGGTTCTACAATCTTATAGAATGGTAAAATCTATTCTATATACTTTTTTGTTATCAACACTTTCATATTTTCTACCTTATTTGATACAGTAATTTTACTATCTTAGATATAGTTCATCCTTAAAGAAACACTATCGATAGTGCCTGAAAAGTATCGATAGTTTTCGATCGTGTAAATCCTCGATTGACGCAATCGATTTGATGGTTTGATATCTTGTATGGCTGAATTCTTTCAGGGTTTTGAACACCGAAATGTACGATATTTCAAAATGCCTGGCTTCATTTAAAAGCGATCCTACAGACCAGACCGTTCTTCAACTGTTTCGTCTTTATTGTATTTAGTCATGTTTTAAATAAATGATCTATATTTCAATACAATGTATTTAATTTAAGATTCATGTTTGAATAAAAATTCAGAAATATTTGACATTTAAAAAATTTTATTTTCTCTCCATGGCAAACTAACTTAAGCATTAAGCAATAGGAGAATACTACACTGGTGTATAACTGGTTGCCTATTATGCCACCATTGCATTGACTATTCTTTTTTTTAGAATTACACATAGGGCCAGGATCATTTTGTTCTAATGCATGAACTTTTCGAGCTATGTACGGTTTAAGTTTGTGTTTTCTTAAAATACCATGAACTGTAGTTTTTGATACCCCAATATTATGTGCAATTTCGCGAATCGAAGTTCGTGAATTTTGCTGTACTGCAAGAAGAAAATCTAATTCCTTATCTTCGGAGAATTTCCGTTTTTGTGTTTTTGGTTTGGTAAATGATCCATAATTTCTTAAATTCTTTTCAATTCTCTGAAATATTTTCGAACCTGGAACTTCTCTGTCCGGAAAACGAGCAATGTACCGACGAACTGCTTGAAGGCGATTTTTATTACATTCAAAGAACACTTGTAACATGTCCGTTAATTCATTGTTATTCATTTTTAACGAACATACGCTTTTTGTTGCGGCAAAACGTTCAAACAGGATAATACAGAAAACTTAATAAAGTCAAACTGACACTTAAGGCACATTGACATAATGCTAGTGGACTGGGCCAAGTCTACTATAATGAAAGATGAAATTTATAAAGTTTTTGTTTTATTTTTTAGTATTAGGAGATGTGCGATATGTGTTAAACAAGGTGGCGGGCAATTTCAACATTTATTGTAAAGTGTTTTGTTTCTTATAATAATATTTATAATACTTACATTTCCAATGTTTCATGACACATTCGAATATTTATAAATAATGGAAGACAAAGATGAAATTTATAAAGTTTTTTTTTTGCAATAAACGTTTATCAAAAATAAACATGTTATACATCGTTGAATTCAGAAAAAAAAATACAATCCGAATATAGCCAAAAATATATATGTTGCCATTTAAAATAAAAAACTTGACTGTCGTTTGACATTAATGAAAACAATTGAAAACAAATAAAACACTGTTATCTTATAGTGTTTTTGATGCTATTAAATTTACTTTTTGTTTAAATACAACCGGACAATAAATAACGGAATTATGAATGTTGGCGTTTTTTACGGGACAGTCTGTATAGTGTATTACAGAAATAAGACACTTACTACATATGTGTTGTAGATACAATCAAGTCACCAAAATACAGCACGGAAGAACATTCAGCGTTCGTGATGTTGACATTAGTCAATGAGCTGTCTTTTAATAACTTGATTGTATGCAGTAAAGGTGTTATTTCTTGTGAATTTTATCTTATAGCAAGATGAAACACATGTCTGGAAAGCAATTTTCACACAAATATGAGCTTGTATATGTATGCTTAATTATGTTCTCCACACCCGATTCTTAATAAGATTTTTATATGATTAAAAATGTTTTTGTTTTATTCAAAAAGTGGTGAGGTTTTATCCACTCAAGTATATTTCAAATTATTTTGTTAAAATATTGTTATTTCTGCAGTAAAACAGAATAATTTGAAGTACACTAATTCACTGTTCTATACGTATTCTAAACATGATCAAACCATACCAAAGATTGCTAAAACAAAGAGAATGTTAAAACAATTCGTCAATAACAATAAATTAGTTCCAATAAAATATGCGCAAAACAAAATAAGCGAAACTAAGAGGCTCTAATACGAGGTTAATATAAATAGCTTAATGGAGATTACTATGGCTGTGTTCCAAATAGAATTTGGAACAATAGACGTCATCATCTACTACAGATGTGTAATAAAATAAATGACTAAATTTCCTTGCATAATTCAATTGCACGTATTCACTTACCACAAGCTATATATAAACCACCGCTTATGAAAGTATGAACCCCTAAAAAGATTTATTCAAAGTATATTAATTAATTAATTAATATAAATTTATTATGCTTATGTATGTGATTATCGTCATGGAATTTTTCAATAAATTTAATTACATTAATATATATTTGGACAATTATCACTTTAACAAGTTATAGGTATCACTAGATTAAATATAGATTATCCAAATTACATTATGTACTTTTAAAATTGAATCTAATTACTATTTTTATCACCTGCGTACGTATGTTTGTAAATTTCCATTATCACAGCATCGCACTATTGTACCAGAGGTGTTTTGTTTAATGTATTCACACATACATATGTATTACTTTGTACATGCAAAATTTGCTATCTACAAAAACGATCTCTGGTAAATTTCCATTTGATTCAACGCCATGAAATGCTTTTCTTTAATATCTTTGCATTTAAGGTATTGATAGGTGGCAATGACATATCTTTAAACTAATTATTTGTATTTTATATATTTTATTTTAATATACATCGTGGCCTAGGAATTGCAATACAATGGAGATTTGACTAATAGCATCCCAATCATACTATGAATTAAAAAAAAAATAATTTGTTACGGTTAATGTTTTCAATGTAAAATAGCAATTACTTACAAATATAATTTTCATTGACCTCCGTACGTAGCCAATTCTATTTAGCTATCGAGCTATCTGTATATATATATATATATATATATATATATATATATATATATATATATATGATTGGAAATCTCTAAATTTAACACACTATGTCGCAACCTGTTACCAAGATGTGTGGTTTTCTTTTGAAGTTTCTTGTTTGTTGTTACTAGAAAATTACTTATACAGATTGATCCCTGTGTGATGTGTTTAGGTACGATGTTGTATTTTCTGCATTTGAGTAAATAAATTCTTCTGTTTTGTAATTTAATAATTTTCTCCGATGTCGACATCCATTTCTTAAGTGTAATGGTATGATTGATTCCATAATTCTTAGTAGTAGTTACGAAATACCCGATTCTGCAATGTATAATTAGACAGGAGTCTTTGTTGTAGAACAAATGTGAGACAGATTGTTGGGGAATTGAGCAAAACTAAAATCTAATATTTTCTAAGTCAGTTCTTTATTTTTTCATCCAATATATCGCATATAAATTCTATGCTTCATCAGGGTCACTTCAGAATAGAAAAACAAGTCAACTCTTAGTAAAATTATACAAAAAGGCAAGCAACAAATACTTACAAATATGAACTTTTCTTTATACAAGGAGAAATTGCAAATTTATCCATACATATCACCTACATTACGGTGCAAATAACAATCTGACTGCTGATAACAATTAGAACCATCTTGATCGATTATGAAGTTACAGTTTAAAATGAAGGACAACACACTTAAAAAAAACACAATTAATAGAGCAAACAAGGAAAATCTCGCAATAACAATCACATGTTGTCGACTACATCGTTGAACATAAAATGTTAAAGACTGACAGTTCTAAGTGATACCAGGCGACAAATGTTTTAAAATTATATATATATATATAGAATAAAATAAATTAAAAGCGTGCAAGCGGTCTGTCAATTAAAAACTCATTTATTAATTATCCCTATATTTCGTAACAACTTTGTTGCTTCTTCCGGAGATAAAAATGTAGAGTTCAAAAAAATAATAAAAGTGACGGACAAGGACAATAAAATTGATTAGATTTAATCAATAATATATAATAACTGTTAACCGATTGAGCTAGTCTCCTCCATTGACCCTACTAATACAACGTAATTAAATGGAAACTTAAAGTAACCAATACGAAATAAATTCGGAAAAATTAACGCAAGAAAGCTTCATTATAATTTAAGTAAACAGATTTAGGCTTAATATATGATCTCAAAACATGGGCTTGGTTAGCGAGTCCTGGCGTAGGACATGTGGAAAACAAGAGGAAACTAGCCTTCATGCATTATGCACTTGTGAGGAACTGAAGGGAGTCAGACAGAAACATTTCGGAAGAGATCTATGGGATCCTACGAGCATGCTCAAACTTCCCCCGAGGAGGATAGTGGCTTTCATTCAGGACACAAGACTAACAGAGTGGAACTGAGAAATCTATTGGCGGTGGTACACGCAAGTGCCTGAACTTACTGGCGCCCAATCCAAAGAATCAGATAGATAGATAGATAGACGATCTCAAAAATCAAATACTGTATTTCAGCATTGCATGTTTTCCACAAAAATTTGCAAAAAATGTCTACCCGTACCAAGTCCCGTAACTTCTGTCACTAACATATATCAAGTACGAGAATCATGGAACGCTTTTTGTCGAATTTTATTTTATTTTTAACGAAACCTGTAGTACCAACTGTATAAGTATTTACACACTATTGAAGTTGAACTAGCCAATAAATTGAAAATATAAGTTAGATGTTTAAATTTGATATAATACATATACACATGCTACGGTGTATTTTTCAAATATAAGTTTGTATTATAATGCAAATTAATGATGATACAAAGTAGTAATTATGTGATAATATTATTTATTTATTTTAATGATTACGATATGTGGTAAAATGTTTTGTTTATATTTGAATCATTTATCTCCTTACGTAGTAATTTTTGAGGTTTGTTTACATTAACGGTGTGAAATTATTCGATTTGTTTATATTAAATTAGTATTTAAAATAAACATATTTCTTAATGGAATTATTATCTCTTTTAGTTAATTATTATAAGAAAATATTACTAGTATGTAATGAATGAAGATATTCTTTTTAATATTGAACCTAGTACAATAAAATACAATATTACATTATAGAATTTTTTTTTCACACTTAAAATAATCTTCTCTCTTATCAACATACTTTTGCTTTCGACATATCAATTTTCAAAGCTTTTTCAATATTTCTTCAGTTCAATACCAACATTTATTTAGGTATTTATAATATATAAATATATCAACTAACTACAAAATTATTAAGACTTTCATTAATAAGATCTGAAGTTGCTGATCTGATAAAGGGTGTAACAATGGCTTGGACATATGCTAACTGTGAACGAGGCCATGCTTAATCTTTGGCACTTATAGTTATAATAATAATAATAATCTTTATTGTCCAACGATTAACAATTACAGGACAAATTGAAGAAATATACATACATACATAAAATTGTAAAATACAAAAAAATATAGCAAATATTAATTACAATAACAAAAATTAATTATTAAATTAAAAAGAAAATGCGGAATCAATAGCTTCATGAATCAGTCTCTACAGAAATCTTGCTCCCTGAATTTCGCGACGATATTGAAGGGACTGAACATCATGTCTTCTCAGCAGCGAATTATAGTCGATGTTACATTCCGGATAGATATGATCAAATTTATAGCACAACACACACACAACACTTGAGAAAACGTCGCTGCACTTTTTCCACAAACAATTACAAGTAAATAACGAGCCATCGAAAAAATTCATAATTGTAGTCGACTGTAAAATTGGGTTGGTACTCCAGCCACTTCCACATAATGACATTTATTAGTTGACATTGAAACTATAAGTTTGTGTCAAATTTTTCAAAACTCTTATTAAGAAAACTAAATTTATTTAAAAAATGGTATTCAACATAGAACAAAAAGCAAAAATTATCGAATGTAACTTCCGTGCAGGCGTGAAAGTAAAGGCGAAAGTAAGGCGAGTGGCAGTATTCAATTACGGAATGCATGGCTGATTTTAGTGAAGAACATCCTGAATTAGTGTTTGACTACAATGATTTTTACAATGTTTTGACAAATTGTGTAAAGTTATTCAGAGAGACTGGTAGCGTCGGTCGAAAAACTGGAAGTGGACGGCCATCTAAACGTACAGCTGATAATATTGAAGCCCTTCAGCTTATTATTGATGAAAAAATACTGCATAAAATTTTTGCTGGATTGCGGAGAAGAGTTGGTTTGTGTTTAGATGTAAATGGACAACATTTTCGGAGAAGAGTTGGTTTGTGTTTAGATGTAAATGGACAACATTTTCAACAACTTCTGTAGCTATATGTAAATTTTGATTATGATTTCGATATTAAATAAATTATTTGTTTTCCTTTTTCTTGTAGTATCATTTCAATGCCATAACCTTTTTTTACAATGAAACCAAATGAAACTGTCAAGCATCAAGTAATGTGTACATTATGTGGAAGTGGCTAAAGTACCAACCCAATATCACAGTCTACTCAAATTATGAATTTTTTCGATGGCTCGTTATAATGTGGTGACCCTAAGGGTGAAGCATATTCCAGTTTGCTGACAACAAAACCAAAGTATAACGTCTTTAGCAAAGACACGCTATGAAAGAATTTGCAGATTCGCAATACAAAACCCAAAGCTTTGGATGCAGCTATACGCATGTCGTTAATTTGTGCAGCAAACCTTGGGCTAGAATCAAATAAAACTCCGAGATCCTTTACACTATCAACCCTCTCCAGTAATGTAATATCCTGCGTCAATAGAATGAACTTTTTTCGTTATGATAGATATACAGTAGAACAACGTGTAAAAGTTATTGAAGCCTATTTGAAAATGGGACATAATCGATCAATCGAGAATGCAATTGCCAAAATTGAGAAAAAAGTCCAACAAACTAGGTCGCTAGTAAATTTGAAAACATAAATACATGCTCGTAGCGGTCGAAAGCATTGCTGCAATCCTTGAGAATGTGACCGAGAACTCAGGAATCTAATTTCGGCGTCGTGTGCAGACATTGAACCTCTCAACGGGCATGTTGCGTCACGTTGCATTGAATGTTAACAAAATTCTGGAATTTGCAAATGCAAACACAACATGATCCACGATTTTTCAAAGAAAATCGTCTTCGCTGATGAGACCCATTTTCACTTTAGTGGATTCGTTAATAAGCAAAACTTTGGCATTTGGGGTGACTAGAATCCAAGACAAATAATCGATAAATCGATGCGTTCACAAAAAAATCACTGTTTGGTATGGATTTTAGGCTGGCAGAATAATTTTTTCGAAAGTGATGCCGGAAATTCCGTTACTGTGAACGGTGAGCGCTACCGAGATAATAACAAACTTTATATGACCCGAATTGAACGCTATTGATGTGGACAATATATCGTTTCAACAACACGGCGTCATATGCAACACAGCCAATGCGAAAATGACCTTATTGCATGAGAAGTTTGTAGCTTTACAAGGAAATAAATATAATAGGAGTCATAAGAGCACAAAGATTGCGATGGTTAGGACACATGGAGAGGATGTCTGAAGCAAGAATACCTAAGGCATTATTGACAAGAAGTATTGGAGGAAAGAGAAGGAGAGGTCGACCGAGAGCAAGGTGGAAGGAGGAAGTAGAGAAGGACATAGAAATATTGAAAATTGTCAGATGGAAGGTAAAAGCTAGAGATAGAAAGCTATGGAAAAGAACGATTAATCAAGCCATGGACCTACTAGGTTCGCAGAGCTAGTTATATATATATATATATATATATATAATAACTTCGTGACCTTGGTATAATATGGTAAACCTAATCAGTAGGCGATTAAAGGTCTGTATATTACTTCAAAATATATGTATTTAAAAAACTCTACATGTTTCGGCTGTATACGCCTTTATCAAGAGAATACAAAATATGAATGACAGGATATAAATGTCACTTGACATTTATATCCTGTCATTCATATTTTATATTCTCTTGATAAAGGCGTATACAGCCGAAACATGTAGAGTTTTTTAAATACATATATTTTGAAGTAATATACAGACCTTTAATCGCCTACTGATTAGGTTTACCATATATATATATATATATATATATATATATATTATTTCATGATACAGCTAAATCAATTGACCACTGAGATCATGCGATTTGACGCAATTGGACTTCCTTCTTTGAGGCTATCTTCAAAGTAAAATATGTGCCAACAAATCAGAAACGATTCCAGAGCTAAAGGACGAGATAATAAAGCATATTGGTAGGAGATATGCCGCCGAAGCTGTGCTGAACATTTTGCCGATATTATCTTTCACACACATAATTGCCATATATTAAATAACATTATTCAATAAAGACCTTAAAAATTTTACAACAATAGTATATTACAGACCAGGCAGAGAAAGCCTAACATACAGTTCACTGCCGAGGCGCTAGCCAAGGCAGTAGAATGTGTGCGAGGCTATGCTTTCGCTGCCGTGTATTATATCCTATTTTCCTTTTCAAGCGTTTAATTAGAATATTTCTTTGAGATTTTGTAAATCATTTTTAGGATAGGCTCAAATGACAGATTACACATTTAATTCTCTTCATTAATGAAAGCGTTGGTGTTCGACGTTTTAGGTTTTAGGTTAGTTAGGTTTTAGGTAAGTTGCGCAAATATCTCTCAGAATGAATTTACGATACATACCAGGGAGAATACATAGAGGGAGACACTCTTCCCATGTTATTTAAATGTATTTTTCAGCTCCACCGTACAATAATAATCACAAAAGTGCTCTTTCAATATAAGTTTGTGAATAGTATAATATTGAAATTATTATACCTTGAAAATTTTTTTTAAAATTTAGTGTTAGCATCTATTCCTGTTTTTCTAACGCCCTTTATATTTAATAGCCTGCAAGTTTTTCTAAAATAATAATAATACAGCTCTCATTCCGTCACAGTTAGTTATCTCTTTTAAAAGTATACATTTGTTTATTGATTTCACATATTTATTTAAAAAATAAAATAAAATTATTATTGCCATTGTTAGGAAATTACTTAAACTTTTAAACTTAACAAATAAGTTTTGTACAGAAAATAACAATGAATTCCAGATAAAAAATGCAATACAGGGTGAGTCGTGAAGAATCGACCAAACTGTAGGAGTGTATTCTACAGGTGAAAGTAATGTAAAAAAACTCAAATGTTGCTCTCCGATTTTTATTTGTTTTCGAGTTATAGCGTAATTAAAAATAAACAAAATTTCAAACATTGAAGTTTTTGTATTTTATTGGTATTATCGTTCTTTATAATATATTTTCAAAAATACCGCCATTCATTTCAAAACATTTTTTACATCGTCTACCAAGGGCGCTGGTTGCGTTCCTGATTGCGTCAGTTTGATGTTTGATATTGTCAGCAGCATTCATAATCCGTTGAATTAGTGCTTCACGAGTGTCCACTTTTACTTGATACACTTCATTTTTACACTTCAGCCCCATAAACAATAATCGAGTGGCGTGAGGTCTGGAGACCTAGGAGGCCAACCAATGTAACTACCACGTCCAATCCAACTCCCTGGAAACCTTTCAGCCAAATGTTTACTGACTGCACGAGCGTAATGTGCAGGCGCTCCATCGTGCTGGTAGAAGATTTGGATTCTGATGTTTATGGGAACATCCTCTAGCAGTCCGTGCACTTCATTTTCTACAAAATGTAAATAGGTGTCCCCCGTGAGGCGATTCTCAAAAATGTAAGGACCAATTAAAAAACCATCGATCATACCACACCACACGTTTACCGAAAATTTATGTTGAAAGTTACTTTCGACTGTTGCGTGTGGATTTTCGTCTGGCCATACATGCTGGTTATGACAATTATTAATACCGTCACGGGTGAATGTCGCTTCATCCGTAAACAGGATACGCGATACAAAACGAGGATTATCATTTATCCATCGACAAAATTCCATACGTCTACGATTATCATCTCGTTGTAGGTGCTGTACTCTTTGTATATGGTACGGATGTAAGCCATGCTCGTGGAGTGTTTTTATCACCCTTGTTTGTGGAATGCCCAATTGAATACTAATTCTACTAATCCATAAACAAACACCATATTAGCATATTCTAAATTAGAATAAGTGTGAGGCATTTTAGTTTGTTACACTATAGTCGTACAAACGTCAAGTCAATGTCACAATACCCGAACACAATGTTATAATTTACTCCAAGGTATAGGGAACATTTTTTATGATGGCAGCGCCCTCACTATATCAACGATGAACTAGAGGTAGTGACATTAGACGCATTAGGCATACAAACCACTCTACACTATTTCTCGACTGCTTTCAATGTCACTACCGCTAGTTCGGAAAACCACGAACAGGTAGCGCTTCAGCTAGGAAGACTTCCCT
Organism: Melolontha melolontha; assembly: GCA_935421215.2. Lineage (NCBI taxonomy): Eukaryota > Metazoa > Arthropoda > Insecta > Coleoptera > Scarabaeidae > Melolontha > Melolontha melolontha. The sequence continues at coordinate 73,352,175 of OW285243.1, read as the reverse complement.
ATAATGAATTGCTACCGGGGTTTCACTGTTTTTATGAATACATACATAAACATGGTATACTAAATCTACATTTTTAATTACGCTATAACTCGAAAACAAATAAAAATCGGATAACAACATTTGAGTTTTTTTTAGATTACTTTCACCAGTAGAATACACTCCTTGAGTTTGGTCGATTCATCACGACTCACCCTGTATATCCTATTTGAATTCTAGAAAATGAATAAAATTATGCAAAGCATATTTATCATTTCATTAGCATGTTATGACAAATTTCCTCTTTTAGAAAACTACTTATAGACATATGTATTTATTGCATCTCTTTCATTAAACTCTTAAATCATTCATTGTTGCCAATTTCAAATTTATAAGATAAATAGTAATGTATTTTAAATTTATTTTTAGCATATTTATTGACTTTACTAATTGTATCGTTCAAGTTGCAGTATTCACTGATATTTTAAGCCGAAAATATTTGTCAATTTAATTAGCATTAATCGAAGCAAGTTTAGATGCATATAGTGCTCATGTAACACATTAAGAACTAAGTAATAGTAATAATAAACGATGATTGCAAGTAAAAATTAGTTTATGCTATATTTAAGCACGTGTTTTAAATATTTAAAATCAAATGAAAAAGGGATTTAGCTCCTAAACCAAAAGACAACTTTATTAGAATTTTTTTCAGTTATTAATACAGTTTTTGTCGTTATTTATATTTGTTCTATAATCCTTATAAAAACTTTTTTTGTATCCAGATTTTAATTTTTGTTAAAATTCTTAATAGTGGACCATTACATAGATATACTTAGTTGAATAAATTATTTAGCACGTGATAATGGAGTAATATCCACGTTAAACACTGTATTAATGTAACCAACTGATTTTAATCAGCGACGGCTTCTAAAGTGAACCATTTAAGCCATAACATGAAGTTTAACAATCCAAATTGTAATTTACTGTAGTTAATTATTTTCAATATAAAATAGCAGTTACTTACAAATATAATTTTGATCGACCCACGTACGTAGTCCATCATATCTACTACATTGTTTGCCAATGGTGTCCTCGAATGACCTCACTATTTTAAATGCAAACGATCGCTTAGTGACTTAGATCGAAGCTCGCGTATAAAAAAATCTATGCGACTTAAATACTGATCTGGGTCAACGGACCAGTTAGTATCGTTTTTGTTTTGTTAATGGAGCATACAGTTCTTGATAAAACTTAACGTAAGTAATGTAACACTTGAAACGTTTCATTAAATTATATTAGATTTCTCTAACAATATTGTTGTAATATTAATTCAGGCCATAGCATTATAGTATATCAATTATAAACTTTACTTATTCAACTGAATATACGCGTACAACATTATACATTTTTTGTGGGTGTTTGTGTGGATTAGTGAGGTTATGATGCCTATTATAGGTGTATTTAAGTACATATTCCAAAATTTTATTTTATTATTTTATTTTTATTTTTATTTATTTATATATTTGGAAAAAATTCATAACCTAATAGCTTGAATTAATGAATAATCGCTAAACTGTTTTATTGTGATCAGTCTAAATTTTAAATTTTTAAAATATTAACATTATTTTCTGAGCAATATTTTAAAATAAGTTAAAACTCCTATTTCGTCGGCTAACTCATTGCCTTTAATTCCTCAAATCCCGGCACCAATATTAGTGACACAGTATTGTCTAGTGCCAGTATATTGAGGACCTGATGGCAATGTTTCACCAGTTTAGACCTGGTAAATGGCATTAATAGCTGCCCGACTATCAGTCACTGTTTTGATTTTTTTGTTCGCGCAGCCGACGTCACAATTCAGCCTGTAGAACCGTTGCATGTTTCCTCAGACTGAATGGTATCTTCCTTCTGGGGCACATTTCGCATATACCTGCACCTGCCCTCGGAATGGATTGTGATCCATCCGTGTATCAGGTGCCGGTTCCCTGGTCGATACACGGTATCTTGTAATTTGTAACGCCACTACTTTGAAAAAATTGTATAACAAGTCATACCGCCATTTTATTCAGTATTGATGACATTTCATAATCCAAAAACTTACAGCCGTGAAGCTTCTACAAATTATGGAAATGTATTTCTAAAATTAGGTTCAGTTAAAAATGTTCACAAAGTTCTTCGCCCAATTTACGACATACATCATAGCCCAACTGAGGCAACTATTCGCAACACAACTGAAAATTTTTGCACTGAATTTACTCTTTTGGACTCCCATCCACCAACTAGATTGCGTATAGTGCGCACTGAAGAAAATATCATCACCGTTGAGGCCAACGTTGAAAATGTTCCAAATTCATCAATTCCTTATCGTATGCAAGAACATGGCCTGTGCCTATCGACTTTGTGAAGGACTTTGCGCAAGGATATTGGTTTACATGCCTACAAGATTAAATTGGTACAAAATTGAGGCCAACCGATCATCGTTTTCAACGTCAGTTCAGTAATTGGGCGCTGGAACATTTGGAAGTCGATCCACTGTTTTATGGTCAAATTGAGTTCAGTGATGAGGCTCACTTTTGGCTCAATGGCTTTGTGGATAAGCAAAATTGTCGCATTTGGAGAGACACTAATCCACAGGTTCCTCATCAGCTATCGATTCAGCCCGAAAAATGGGCTGTTTGGTCCGATTTGTGGTCTGATGGCATAATCGAGCCATACTTCTTCAAAAACGAAGATAATCGAACTGACATTAACAATGCCGGCCGATATAGAGGCATGTCCAACGATTCTTTATTCACAGAAGAACATAAATATTATCTGGAAGACCCTTGGTTTCAACAGGACAGTGCCACATGGCGAAACCATCGATTTATTGGAGGAAGTGTTCGGCGGTAAGATTATCTCCAGTAATGGACCAGCACACTGGTCTTCAAGATCATGTATTTGACGCGTCCAGACAATTTTTTGTAGGATTATTTGAAGTCATTGGCCTACGAAAACAAGCCAATAGCTATTGCAGCTTTGAAAACCAACATCGAGTGCACCATTCGTAACATACGGCCTCAAACGCTCGAAAAAGTAGTCTAAAATTGATGTTCCAGGATGATGTAGTTCAGACGCTCCCGTGATGATCATATGCTCGAAATCATCTTTCATCATTAATGTCACAAAACTATCTTATCGATTTAAAACAAAACTTCTCATTTCCCTAATATTTGTGTTTTTTATTTCAATTTATAATCCTACACCTCTTAAAAAACAACCTTGATTTAGCAATTTTTATATTATTTAGTTGTTTAAAATGTAATATAATTAAATGTGTAAGACCGCCAATATACGATATTTTCTGTAAATCACCAAGATTGTCCTCAATGTGGCCATCACAAAAGTTGAAGCTGTATATTAATTTGTTAAGTATATGTTTGGGATAACAAAGATGTTGAAAAGTTCTTCATTTATATTATTTAAGTTTTCAATTTCTTACTAATATGCCTTTATACTTTATTTCATCTATATCATAACATTATACCGAGTTGAAATATATTGCAAGATGCCTGTTAAAATACATATGCGCTGTTGGGCTATAACAGTGACCTAAATAAAAGGTGGAAGTTGTATAATACAGGTACGCAGACAGGATTTAGTAATAACCCTATTGCAAGCTAGGAGGGTTGGTCTTGACATTCGCTATAGAATATCCTGTTCTTTTTCATTCATTTAGCTTCCTTATTATTTTTCCTTCATTTTAAAATATTAATTTAAAAAAGGTATATAACCCCTTACCACAATTATTAGTCGTATCCTAAATACGTATTTCGACAACTAAGTTGTCATCATCAGTAGGTAAAAACTACTAATTAAAAGTCACACGGGGCACAGTAAAGTAAAATAAACGCTTCCGCACAACTACTATACACTGCAACCCTGTAAAGACTAATTATTTCCCCCCTAATATCCTAGTGTGTTGCATGCCAGAAGGAGGTTAATATTCACCTATTTGAAGAGAATTAAAAGTGTAAGACCGGAGTTTTAACAAACGAGGAAATTCTGATATCTTTTGAACGACTCATTCTGCCATCCTAGTCTAAGTATATTTGGCGGCAAAATCTATTCGTCTGGTAATGCACTTATTATGCTCCCCAAATTTAGGGCCAGGTGGATTTTTTCTGTTCCTAAAACCCAAACTTCAACTCAATGGTACGTTTTGAGAATATTGAAGCGACCCAGGCGTGAATGTGAGCGATTTTAAAAAAGATTCCTGCAGACAACTTTTCCCAAGCTTTTCTTAGACTTTGTGAACAATACCTGTTATGCATAGAGGATGGTGACCTGTACTTCGAAAACTAATTAAAGATACTTCTTTCGAATACATACTTTTTCTTTTTAAATTCATCTGATTTCTTTTTGAGCCGCCTATGATTATATATATGTAATATACAGACATGCTAAGAATGTATAGATGATTGGTCTTGACAAGTCAAACAAGACATGTCAAATTTGATCTCTGGCTTACATTGATAATGTGTTAGTTTATGGTTTCTTCCTTTCGAGCATAACAACGGAATACGTTGCAACTTTTTATTGATTTTAAATATGAGTGATAGTGAAAGTATCAGTGATAGTGACAATCTAAATATTCCAATCTAAATATACCACAGTCTCCATTGAAAGAATTTTTAAAATATTACTTTTTTAACTTATAAAACAGTTTAACTTCTGATTGTTTTTATTACGTTGTTGTACAAATTACACTGGTCAACCAATTTTCGTTTTTTTAAAATTTTTCTTTAGAAACTATGTACAATTTTCGTTTCTTTTATGTGCTAACAATAGTAACAACAAATTTATTATGGCACGTTAGGTTTTGAAATAAACAAAAACATTAGCGGTCGCGGGACACCTGGCCGATGTGAAACATCGAAATCTATTGTTATTTAAAGAGTAAAGTAAAGAAATATTTAGATTGTCACTATCACTGATACTTTCACTATCACTCATATTTAAAATCAATAAAAAGTTGCAACGTATTCCGTTGTTATGCTCGAAAGGAAGAAACCATAAACTAACACATTATCAATGTAAGCCAGAGATCAAATTTGACATGTCTTGTTTGACTTGTCAAGACCAATCATCTATACATTCTTAGCATGTCTGTATATTACATATATATAATCATAGGCGGCTCAAAAAGAAATCAGATGAATTTAAAAAGAAAAAGTATGTATTCAAAAGAAGTATCTTTAATTAGTTTTCGAAGTACAGGTCACCATCCTCTATGCATAACAGGTATTGTTCACAAAGTCTAAGAAAAGCTTGGGAAAAGTTGTCTGCAGGAATCTTTTTTAAAATCGCTCACATTCACGCCTGGGTCGCTTCAATATTCTCAAAACGTGTACCATTGAGTTGAAGTTTGGGTTTTAGGAACAGAAAAAATCCACCTGGCGCTAAATTTGGGGAGCATAATAAGTGCATTACCAGACGAATAGATTTTGCCGCCAAATATACTTAGACTAGGATGGCAGAATGAGTCGTTCACAAGATATCAGAATTTCCTCGTTTGTTAAAACTCCGGTCTTACACTTTTAATTCTCTTCAAATAGGTGAATATTAACCTCCTTCTGGCATGCAACACACTAGGATATTAGGGGGGAAAATTCCCACGAGTATTCGTTGTTGCTCTGCCATTCTCATCTTCTAGCGACGTACGGCGTCTTGATACGTTAAAACCATTCATAGCATCCTTATCATATTCTTGGTTTATCAACACTAGTATTTCAATACTCGTTTTACCTTGTAAAAAACAAAATCTAATTGTCTTACGCTGCTTCATTTTGTAATCTTGACTACATAAAAAAACTAATATTATAAACTTTGTACGATCACTGTTCACAAACTAGCACACCTTTTTTCATTCAAATTAACGACAAGTGACAAATTTGCCTTTAAGCTAAACAATATTATTTGGTAAGCATGTGAAAATTATGAGACTATAGCGAAACATTGATATAAGACTCTTCGGGGAAATTTAGGTCAAGCATCTGAAGGTGAGGTTCAAAAATATTTTCTAAGCAACGTTATATCGTCAAAATTCCTCTCATGAACACCAAAGAGGGCATGCTCCCATGAGTAATGGTACCCTATAGCTTGGTTAACAAGAAATTGAAGAGTTTTTTCACGTCTCCGTTTGACCATCTGACGACAGTCATCCCCAAACAAAATCTAGATTTGTCACTGGAAACAATCCTATGCTAGCCAATATTCCATTGGAGCTCTTTCCTGCAGCAGATTAAACTTGGCTCTAAGCACAACAACAGAATTAAAAAGAAACCTTATACTAGCTCCTAATACCAAAAACAATCGTACAAATTAAACGTTGTTCGATAATAATTTATGTTGACAGACTAATGAAATGTGAATTATATTACTATAATTGGATATATGGTCTCGAAATTTTAATCGATTATTGTGTTAGTAGTGTAATATTTCTGCAAAAATTGGTAAAAAAAATGTGATGCCATTGATATATGAGTATATCGAATACCCGAATACTTTTGGATATAACTGATCTGAAACTAAAATCGTGGTGATTTTGGTGAATGTTCTGGAGTTATACAGATTCTGGAATTATTTCTTAATAACAAATTGCTGAAGCCTTTTCGGAAGCTGTAAAATTATTAACTATATTATCCACGTTGTTGATGATAACTGCAGAGAACGAAGAATGTTTCTCAACATTCAAAAGAATAAAACCATTTTTAGAAAATGGAAACTGTTTGCGTTGGCAATGTTAAGTATAGAAAAGTATTTTATAAATAAAATGCCCAATTTAAATGAAGACGAAATGAATCATTTTGCAGGTACTAACGAGCGAAGAATGAATGTAAAGTTTAAAAACATATGTTTAAAATATTTTATCAATAATTACAATATATTCGTTAAATTTGACCTGGAGCCGTTACTGATATCGAAAGGACAGAATGAATTTACGTTAGTCTACCAGACAAACAATCAAGAGATTTATTTATTCGTATGTTAGAGTGTTATATTATATACTGTGCTTTTCAAACCCAATTTCATCAAATTTAGTAGCACTTATTCTATTTACAACAATTGTAAATATTGTATTTAGCTGGACGAAGAAGTATTGATTCGTTGATTGAAATTCTAATATTTCTTTACTTTAGCGACATATAATACATCATTGCATATGTCAATAGGAATTTACATTAATACACAACCATTCCTGCATTAATTACACTAATCTTTCTAATAATTATTTATTTTTATTACTAATATTCTTTTAAATAAAAAAAATTCGAGTTTAGATTTTAAATTACCGAGAATATGTCCGAATCTAGTTTTAATTTGCCTCGAACGAATTTCCCTTATTTCTCTTATCAATGAATGTGATTTAATATTTTCCTTTAAGGAAATAATGGTTTTCTCAATATAATAGTTAGCGTCATTTCTGTAGAATAAAATATTAAAGTTTTTAATAATTTTATAATTTTCGTAGAAAATTAAATCTCCTCTAGAACTGCATATTCATAAATATTAGTCAACGCATATATTTATGCAAGTATAGCAAGCGCCAAATAAGTTGGCGAGAGGAGAGGGTGCGCAGAAGCCATATTTATAAACGCCCACGTTATGTATTTTACTCTAATAAATTATTAATTTATTAAATAATAGATGTGTAGTTTACGCCACCTATGGTATCTTGCAAATTGATGTAAAACTAAATACAAATCTCCCCAATACTTCTAATACTGCGCGAACTTACCCCTCCGCTCGCCAACTCATCCGGCGCTTGCTATACATACATATCATCTATCTTTTATCATCAGGAAGAGTACCTTAGTGCGTACCCTAATATACTTGACATAACGAAAAGTTTGTTTCATCCTGGATCTAAGTAACCAATAAAGTAGGCAGGGTACTTCGCGGATTCCTGGCAGATTGCTTTACAATGGAGCTTGGACTGATTCACCTCAAGGCATCGTCGATTGTTTTGCATCACATTTCTCCGTAGCCTATTCGGGCGCGGATATTTATACTGTACCTGATACTTTTACACTACTTGAGTCGCTTGCCATCTATCCTGTAACACAGGAATGTATTGAAAGTATTATATCTACATTTCCAAACAAATTTACTGCTGGTGATGATCAAATTCCAAGCTTCGTGGTCAGAGATCTTTGCTCCGTTCTTTCACAGCCGCTCACCAAAATAATTAACCTTGCTGTCGGAACGTCATCCTTTCCTGATAGATGGAAACGTGCGCGCATAGTGTCCGTCTTCAAAAAGGGTAAGACTGCGGATGTATGTAATTACAGACCTATATCCATACTTTCAAATTTTGCCAAAATTTTTGAGCAAGTTATATATAATTCAATTTATCCTTTTGTTCGTTCCCATATATCACCTGCTCAACATGGTTTTATGACAGGGCGCTCGACTACTACTAATCTTGTGAGTTTTACCCAATACGTATGCGAAGAGTTGGATTGCCAGGGACAGGTTGACGTTATTTATGCAGATTTCTCCAAGGCTTTTAATACAATTAATCACAAACTCCTTATACAGAAACTTAATTGTTTTGGTCTGAATACTGCTTTTTGTGAGTTAATCAACTCTTACTTGTCCAACAGATATGGATATGTTTTCTATAATGGTTTTAAGTCGTTGGAGTTTGTTGCATTGTCTGGAGTTCCACAAGGATCGAGTTTGGGACCTCTGCTTTTTAATATATACATCAATGATCTGTTTCCATTAATGTCTTGTCAAGTATTAGCATATGCAGATGACGTTAAGCTCTTCCATTGCATACATAATCAACGCGATGTAGACATGCTTCAGGATAACTTGAGTGCACTGGCCAATTGGTCCGACAGGAATAAGCTTGTTTTGAACGTTAACAAATGTTATGCTATGACTTTCACTAGGAAAACCCGTCCATACTTGTCCTCCTATTCAATTTATGATGTTCCACTCACCAGAATGAGTGAAATTAAGGATCTTGGTGTGTCATTTGATTCATCTTTATCGTTTAACAGTCACGTTCAAAAAATTTGTTCGTCTGCCTCAAGAATGTTGGGATTTACTATCAGAACTTGTAAATATTTCAATGATGTTGCGCTTCTGGAGTATTTATATTTCGCTCTTGTTCTTCCTAAATTGGAATATGGGTCTGTCGTTTGGTTTCCTCATTATATATCGCAGCAACTTACTATTGAGCGTGTACAGCGACGCTTTTTGAAATTCTTGGTTTTCAAAAATACTGGATTGTACCCAGACAGAAATGTTTCCTATGATGAACTAAGGCTGCGTTTTGGGTTCCAGACACTTACTGATCGGAGGATTGAACAAAGTGCTCGTTACTTGTTTAAACTTGTCACCAATAGTGTTGACTGCGCTGGGATATTAGCTGCTGTTCGATTTAATGTACCTTCAGTTAATACTCGCTATACGAGTACATTCAACTTGAGCACCCCGAGGACCAACCTACTAATGAAATCACCTGTTTACCACATGATGCGGAATGCGGATGCAATATACAGCGATATATTTACTGGTGAAGTCATTAAATGAGTTTGCGTATGTGTTCTAATTTATTAATGTACACTTTTTTGTTTATTTATGTATATCTGTAATTTAACTTTACTATATTTTTCTTTTTTTCTGTTTTGTCATATGTATGTATGTATGTATGTATGTATTACACAGTTTTTGCCCTGTTACTGGGTACGAACCTGTTGGGCGAATAAGCAATTATTATTATTATTTTTATTATTATTATTATTATAAATCTTTTTTTGATGCGGTGTTTTTAAAATAATCCTCATATATACATTATAACTACCGTCTGTCAGCGTTTTTTACGAAAATACACTGGAGCTCTGCTAGGGCACCTCCCACGGTATAAGTGGTATAAAGCCCTAAACCTTGAAACCTCCTAAATCAGTCGATTTTCGGAAACTACCACTAGAAAAATTTTCAAATTGTGCTCGGTCTAGTGGTTATCACGTTTGGCTGTAGACTACATGATCTAAGTTCAAACCCATTGAGCGGCAATTTTTTTTTTAATTTTTTGTTTTCATGTTTTATTATATAAAGTGAATCAAAGAATGTTAACTTTATTTTGCTCTCCAGCTAAGTTTTCGTTAGATACAAATTAATTAATCAGTTGTAATTATCAATTTATTTTAAACCTGCAAAATCTATAAATTAAACCCAAGAATAGCTTCGCCTTCCCCAACCATTTGTCTGCATGAATTTAAGATAACTGTAAAACTAGTAACATTTCTTTGTCAAACTATATATATATATATATATATATATATATATATGGTAAATTCAAATTGTAGGCGATTTAAGGTCTGGTTTTACTTCAAAAACTATATATTTAAAACAATCCACATGTACATGTTTGGGCTAATGATGCCTTTCTCAAGGCATATATATATATATATATATATATATATATATATATATATATATATAATTTTTCTTAGTGGTTCTCTTAATTATAAATGGTTAATTATTTCTTGGAATTCGGCTTGATTATTATTCATCAATTAAAAATACTCACATTAGCGTTTCAACTTTTTATTGTCCTCGTCAGGATAAATTGTTGATTATAATACCAGGTATTTTCTGTAAATGTAAATTTAAACTAATAATACATTAGTAATATTCTGCGTTTTTTTTATATTTAACAATCAATAAAAACATCCATACATATATGTGTGTTTATTTAGGTTGTCTAACGTATACGAATTTCAAACGCATGATGTTATTGTTATATATATGTATGCATTAATAAAATAAATGCTTTATATTTTCAATATATTGTATTTATAAAATTGTATTTATTAAAATGTTTTGAATTTTTTATTGGCGTTAGCAAAATAAAAAAAAAGCAGAAAATAACAAAGAGACGATCATATAAATACGTATACCGAGGCAGTTAGTTTACTTAGTGTTCGGGCACATAGTCTGCCGCCTTTAAGTGATATATATGTTAAATGTTACGTACACATTGTTTTTATCATTTTTTCTATTTATATATTTTAAACTATTTTACTTAAACATACTGACTAATGACTGTTCTACATATAGAAATAAACTGAAATTTACAGCATCTGTTTTATTTTAAAAAATTTTTGTGGTTATCCCTGCAAGTACATAATTTGATACTTTATTTTCGTGCGGGTTATTTTAAATAATTAAGTGTTGACATTGAAGTTAAACTTTACTTTATTAATAACTAGCTGACCCGGCGAACTTCGTTAGCTAAACTTAATTTAGGATTTGATTAACGTAATAAAATGATATATATATATATATATATATATATATATACAAAAAGTTCAATAATTTATTAGGATAATATATATAAAGAAAATAAAAATTCAATAAAAGTACCAAAATCAAGTATTTCAATGGCGTGTCAGCAAGACATTTGCTTTATTGAAGCTATGTATTTTGCTGCATGGGTTGCACTCGGGTTGATTCTCTTCAGTGAAGGATCTTGTGATATACGACATTTTTCGTTTTGTTATCAGGCGCAAGAACAAATAAAGCGGTTGGTTTACCGACACATGAACATGCCACGTACAGTTGACCATGAGAAAAACATGCATTTTCTAGATTCAGACACGTGAACATGCCACGTACTGTTGACCATGATAAAAACATGCATTTTCTAGATTCAGACCACAAACACTGAAGGATTGGCCTTGTGATTTGTTAATCGTCATGGCGAATGCAAGACGAATCGGCAATTGAATTCACTCAAAGGGCATATCGGGAATCCTCGGAATGAGACCTTCCTCACCTTTGAATTTTCCTTTGAGTATCGTCGCGTGCATCACATTGATCATCAGTTTTCTTATCACCAAACGCGTTCCATTGCATGTTTTGGTTGGTTTAGATTTCGAAGCATGGTGACTACCGAGCCAAACTTCAGTTGTAAATTGTGCGGTGGTAAGCCAGGCACATCCAAGAAAGAGTTTAGAAATTCAGTTGGATAGTTGGTGGCTTCGTCTTCGTTTGTTACACAGCCAATAGATTTGAAGGAATGCAGAATACCAACGATTTGATGCTGAATTACTAAGTGCGATTTCTCGTTCTTCTTCAGTGGATTGATTCGCAATGTTCCGAAGCCTAATTGCATTACGGCTTTGTTTTTCAAAACAAATCGCAGACAACATAAAACAAAAAAAAATTACACTTTTACGTCAATGACTTTCAATGGACATCAATTATTACAAATAAGCTATAAGCGTGCGTGACGTAAGCTGTCAATTTCGGAAGATCTCGAAGTTCCTAACCTAATTTATTTGAAAATATTCTGTATAATTTTTCTTCCGTGAATTTTTCCGATATTTTAATAGTTATTCTGCTATTCGGCGCGGAGACGAATCCAACAAATCAGAGATTATTAAAATCGGTCCAGTCGTTCTTGAGTTATAAATGGTGTAACTAACCCGACTTTGTTTTATGTATTAAGATATATTATATTAAAGGAAAATATAGTTTTGATGAATTTGCAATCTCGTTACGATCGTTTACGGCGTTTTCTTTTTTGCAAATTGCAAATTTACCAAAATTATATTTTCCTATAATATAGATAATATATTGTTAATAAAGTAAAGCCTTTAATCTTGCAAAATTGCAACTAGTAACCGTCAAAAGAATAAACTTTCGTCAGAAGGGCTTTTGTTTTTGTGGAATCCATGATCTACTTCTAAAACTTTTCGGAAACAGCCCTGTTAATTATAAAAAACGAATATCTTCGTACAAAATGTTTTACTTAAGAAGTAGGTAATATTATCAAGATTTTACATAAAGAATCAATTGCATTTATTTGCTTTGCATTACCTTGAGAATATTATGAAATAATAATTAAATTATAAATAACTATTATACGTATGTATATAGATATTACAATATTATGTAAGTGTTTGTATTTTATATTTAGAGTTAAAGTATCAAGTCAATTATTATAATTTGGTGGATAACAAAATATTTCATACTTAGAAATCAACTTCATTTCACATTCATGACACATTTTCCTTTACTTGCGTATGTGTGTATCTAAGTAAATGAATAATGTATGTATGAACTATGAACATAATTTTGTTACATGATCGAAAATGACTAATCTTTAGTTTACGCGTTTTTCGAACAGAATTGCCGGTAGCACCCACAAAATGATCTACATTGATCGAATACTTTGAAATTTAATGGAAATCGTTTTTGTTTTATGCACGCGATCACCATGCGCTAACCTTGTGTTTAATTCGAAAGTTGGCATTAAATTCCTGAGAATAATATATACAAACACAGGTATAGTTTCAACAGTTTATGGTGGGTTTGATGTGGTTTACGCAGATATCTATTAACAATTGTTTCTAATGCATTTACTTAATATTTATAATAATACTGGATGTAACTATTATTTCTAGAATTAAACACATGTATAACGAATGGGGGCATAACTTAAATGAAACTGTAAAAAAGTACTCATGTATATTCAATATATTGGAATATTGCAATAACTTTGATGCAATTCGGAATAAAGTTAATAAGGAATAATTAATAAATAAAGTAATTCATTCACTTATATAATTTCCATAATTTTCAATAACATTTCTTGAGACAATTGGCAGCATTTAAATATCTCCGTTACAAAAATAGCCTGCTTTATTATCAGAGAGAGAGAGGACTCGATCGATTGATGATTCATGGTCCATAGGCATCTGTTTTGTATTCGCAATAGGTTTGTTTCTGTAAGCGATGAGTTAGTTTCGAACAATTTGATACGTGTGGCACCTACATAAGTGGCACATACCTACATATGCAGTTAATACGTATCTGTCAATGCACAACAGAGCGAATGTAATAAACGGTTTGGTAATCGGCAGCAACTACTGCTGAAACAAAAGGAATGCTGACAAGCAAATTGCGTATCGAATTTTGAATCATAATAATTTACAAAGAACAAAACTCAAAACTATGTATTTTTAGTGAAACATTGAAAGTGTAAAACATTACTATGAACAACTAAAATTTGTTCAAGATGCTCCTGTGTTAAATTAGTTCTTTTAGATGTAAAAACGTTTAACGTGTTTAAAAATAGAAAATGTCCGTTCCACATCACAACTGGTGATGGGTGCGTGATTAAAATGTTGCAAAAGTGCACCATACTTCTAATGTATAGATTTTTCAATCGGCTGGGTGCAGAATTGATATAATATATTCAAATCTGGATTTCTGCTAAATATGACATAAACCTTTTGTCTCAGCTTTGAGAAATATCTTTTTAAATGATGAAACTAAAATGACCCCTGACGTATTCATGTGCATGTGCTGCACAGGTAACGTGTAACATATTGGGATAAAATTACTTTAATAACTTTCCTGTTTTTAACATATAAACTACCGCATCAGTCAAAAATATTAGCATCTTGTGTTTATAATTGTTATCCGATGACAGAATATTATGAATACATTCATCAATTACTTCTGCAACTTTTTCACCATTTACGACTGGCAATATTTTAGTTGCAATTAAGTATGGTTGGTATGAAGTTGTCGGATGAAGAATACCAACAACTACATTTAACACATATCGTCCCATTATATCCGTTGTTTCGTCTGCACTTACCCAAAGATAATGACCAGATAGGTTGGTTCGTATTTTTTCAATGGCTCTCAAATAACAAATTGGTAAGTGGTATTTACATAAAGTAGATTCATCTGGTATATGACGATCAGTATATTTTGTAAGAACCTTTAGAGAACTGGATTATTAAGCTTTTTGAATGGGATATTGGCCGCCATGAAAGCTTCACACAGTTCTTCTTTAAAAATGTCACGTGCAGACGATCATATGTTATCTTGATGAGTTTTTAAAGAAACATGTCTCTGAACATTACACTTTTGTAGACGCCCGAAACTTAATGAACAGGTACTGCAATATATCTAGGTATCATTACAAACATGCAACCAATCTATATGGCCTCTAATCCATCCTACCATGGTTGCACTACGAGAATTCTCCATAGTTAATGAAAATAAAGAGAAATACTAAGAACAGAAAGAAATGGACCAAAAAGAAGTAACGAAAACTACTCCAAAAATAAGGTAGTAAATTAAACTTAATATTTATAAAAAATTATAGAATAAATATACAATATAACAATATAAAACGAATTTTTTAAAATACTAAACGTTGTAACCAAACCTTATAGAAGAGAATAGAAAATATACTGTCTCAAGAACAATAAATGCATATATGTATATACATGCATAACAGCATGTAAACACGAGAATACATTTTGGAAATTAGCGGATGTAATTTTTAAGCGTTTACTTCAACGAAGTCTAACGAAATAATATATAAATGTATATTCCGTCTTATACGCCACTGTTGAATTAAATTTATGTAGGAATACACAAAATGTTCTAATCATAATGACGGAAATAACATCTGCTCGACGAATGCAATTGAGCAAGCAAATAGTGGGACTGTTATAATGCATACTATATCTGATAGCGCCACAACGTTTTATCGTGGCAATTGGTCATTCAATCGCTTCAGTCTGCTCTCTGTTTATTAACACCAGACAAGTACGAGAGCTGGTCCCTTTGCTCCGCTCCCGACCCATTTATAAACCAAAACGATTGTTTATCTTCACGTCGCATTGTAACTTGCTATGTATAGACTGACGCCAAAAAGTTACAAGTTTGAACCTGTTAAACCGTGCCTACAGTAGATGCCTGCATTAATATATAAAGTTTTATATTGTATAATGTATGTATATAGCACGAAAAGTATTTTTTATATTATCTATATATGAATGAAAGGCCTTATAAGAAAAGCTATATTTTATTTTTCAACATACAACCCACTGACGGTTACATACTTACTCCAGCGTTTTTCTAATAAAGCATCGTCCACGCAGGTGCTTTTTAAATTTCGAAAAGAGATAATAATCATTCGATGCCAAGTCTGGATGTTCTATCTCTTTAAAGCCAGAGTCGTTTATTATTTCTAGGGCTTGGTGAGCCTTGTGAACTCTACAATTGTTATGCAGCAGCATAGTCTTTTGAGCAAAGTTTTGTGGTTTTTGTATTACATGGCCGTTTTCAAATTTGCGATTGTTTCCTTATATACTTCTCTTGTAATGATAGAGAATTTTTTCATGTATTCAATTACCAAGAGTCTTTCTATATCCCAAAACACCATCTCCATGAGTTTCCCGATGAAACGAAGCGAACATTTTCAGAGAAAAATCGAAAGATATAATGCTTGCGTTCCGTGCAAAAGTGACTGGAAGAAACTATTCTATAAAGTGGGCAGACACTAGTATTGGGCAATTTACGAGCTAAGAAAAAGTGTAAATATTCGTTTGTCAAGGCGTGCCTGCATACCTGAACAAACAAGTAATACGTGAAACTATAGAAATCGAAAGACATTCGGAAAGCATGACCAAAGGAGATGATGCTGCATGTTTGAAAAACAGCGCTAACTAATCAAAGAACCGACGACGAACGATCAAAATTTTCCTCAGTGAATAACAGGATTTCAATAACATTTGTAAATGTTAAATAATTAAATTAAATTAAATTAAACACCTTAGTAGACAGACAATGTCCGCTGAGGATGTGTGCTTGGCTGAGTATGTCTACTGGGCACATGAAATATATATCTATAAAATAAATCGAGTTGCTGTGAATATAATAAAATTTAATAATAAGGTTTTTTTATTTTATTTCATTATCGATTAGTGTACTTTTCATTTTTTCTTCAATTTAAAAAAAAATATCCAAGAGACAAAATATGTATAGTTTATACCCTCGTTTGTAATCGTAATGTTTATATGCATATCCTAAAATAACTTTTGTTATGAATCTGATTAACAACGTACATCACTTGTGGGCAAGGAGGCTTTATCAATTTTAATATTTTAATAATTGTACGTCCACTAGTCATTATGCAATATTTCGTAATGAATATGATAAAGATTTGAAACTTTGCACAGTTTTCGTAATAAAAAATAAAAATAATAAAATAAAATAAAACAATAACTTTGTTATATCACTTTATTCACATGTAATAGTGACCGCGGCGGTTTCGACATACAATGTCATTATCAAACTGCAAAAGTTACAGGCCTACATAGATCTTATAAATGACACAAAAATATATGGGGGTGGTTTATGATGTTATTTAAAATTACTACTATATACTTAACTATTATATACAACATTGGAAAAGAGGTGTATATATAAGATCCAACTGGTCGTTAAGAACAATATCTATTGTGTTGTTTCCGCTTTTAAAAATTTCAAGTGACTCTAAAAGATTTAATTTACGACCTTTCTCGGCCAAATGCAATATTTTATGATGACCAAATGTATGCCTTTCTGTAATAAGATGGTTTGCGAATGTTGAATCTGTCTTCTTTAGTTTATATGACCTCATGTGTTTTTTTACCCGTATAACTTCGACCAGTCTGACCTATATATACACTTTTACAATCATTACAATATAATTTGTACACTCCTGATTTATTATTGATATCTGTTTTAGGTTTTGCGTTAAAAATGAAATTACTTGTTTTTACATATGGTTTGTAAGCTATACTAACATTACTATTATTTTTTGAAATTATATTTCCAATTTGCTCGCTTATTTTACCGAAGTAAGTTAACGAGACAAATTGTTTCAAATTAGCACTATCTTTAGGATATACTAAACTAAGGGGTTTTATAGTATTGATTTCACGAACAAAAGATTCATTAGACAAAGGAATATTTAATGCTCTATGTATCATATGATATTTGAATATCCTGGAGAATGTTATGCTTCCCGGAGTATCGCAGTTATACGGAAATAATTTTATCTTTCACCAAGATAATTGTTCCGTGCATACGACAGACAGTCGTATAGACTAAAAACTTGACTAAAAACTTGACAATTACGGCCGCCTTTATACAGTGTGTTTAAAAAAGATGCGGCAATATTAAAGGGGGTGATTGCCCAGGTCATTTTATACAAAAAGTTCCTATAAACATAGGTCCGCATACGCTTCGTTACCGATCTACAGCGTGTTGAAGTTTAATTTTAAAAAATAGTAAAATCTTGATTTTTCCAAAGCGGCTTGAGATATCATAATGAAATTTTAGGCGTGTTAATAGCTGTGGGAGACACATACTTTGCAATACAACACGATGCTTCAGTCGTACCTGTGGCGCGCGTATTGGCACGTCACAGGCTATTTTTCAAGAAAAAATAGGACGCCTTTGATTTCTCTAAAAATACAACTATGCTTTTATTTATTGTTCAATTATGAAGAAAAAAGCTCTCTTAACTTTTTATCGTACGACTTACCGTTTTTTAGTAAAAAAAAAAACATTTTAGTGCATGTCCATTTATTACAGAAAAAAAAAATAAAAAAACAAGGTTTTATTCAAGGGCAAAAACAAATATTTTACCAAACCACAGTCCTGTTTTATTCACTGACATATTGAATGACATATTGAATGAGTCTCGTGATTAATAATTTTGTATGTGTCGAATTTGTTGAAGTTCCTTATCATGAATCGCTATACGAATGCCGAGATGACCGACATGCACTACATTTATGGGCGTGCTGTTGGCAATGCATTAGAAGCTAGGCGGTTGTATACTGAAAGATTTCCTGGCCGTATTGTTCCTGATAGAAAAACTTTCGAAAGTATTCATCGGCGTCTTTATGAAACAGGCACATTAAGACGAAATGGAGGAGCAGGAAGGCCAAGGACAGCAAGAACGGTAGAGCTGGAAGAGGATGTGCTAGACATGATTGAAGAAGATCGAGGTACTTCTACTCGAAAAATTGCTGACGCTTTGGATGTAAGTAATGGGACTATTTGGCACATTCTGAAGGAAAATTTGTTGTATCCATTCCATATACAACGCGTTCAAGCACTTCTTCCTGCTGATTTTCCTCCTCGCATTGCATTCTGTCAATGGTTTTTGCACAAAATGGTTCAAATCCCTCAACTCCTGATGTTGATTCTGTTCACCGATGAAGCGAATTTTTCAAGAAATGCATTACGGAATTTCCATAATAACCATGTATGGTGTGACGAAAATCCACATGAAATTGTTGAAGATCGTTTTCAACATCAGTTTCTTTGAACGTTTGGCTTGGGATTGTGGGTGACTGCATAATTGGTCCGGTATTTTTACCAAAGAGACTTACCGGAGAGGTGTATCGCAACTTTTTGGAAAACACGCTCCCTGGATTTTTGGAGGACGTACCATTAGTAATTAGAGATGCAATGTGGTATATGCACGATGGCGCACCAGCCCACTTTAGTCAAGTAGCTCGTGATTTCTTAACACAAGCATACGGAAATCGCTGGTTAGGCCGAGGTGGACCTCACTCATGGCCTGCACGATCCCCGGACTTAAATCCCCTGGATTTTTTCATGTGGGGCCATTTGAAGTCCTTGGTGTACGCTACTCCATTGGAAAACGTAGAAGACTTAAGAAACCGAATCATTGCTGGGTGCAACTCAATTAAAACCGATCCTGGTGTTTTTCAGAGAGTTCGCCAGTCAATGAGGAGAAGATTGGATTCTTGCATCCGAGCTAGAGGTGGTCACTTTACACAGTTTTTGTAATTTTTGGTTGATAAAATTGTTGGTTTGGTAAAATATTTGTTTTTGCCCTTGAATAAAACCTTGTTCTTTAATATTTTTTTCTGTAATAAATGGACATGCACTAAAATGTTTTTTTTAATAAAAAACGGTACGTCGTACGATAAATTGTTAAGAAGGCTTTTTTCTTCATAATTGAACAATAAATAAAAGCATATTTGTATTTTTAGAGAAATCAGAGGCGTCCTATTTTTTCTTGAAAAATAGCCTGTGACGTGCCAATACGCGCGCCACAGGTACGACTGAAACATCGTGTTGTATTGCAAAGTATGTGTCTGCCACAGCTATTAACACGCCTAAAATCTCAAGCCGCTTTGGAAAAATCAAGTTTTTACTGTTTTTTAAAATTGAACTTCAACACGCTGTAGATCGGTAACGAAGCGTATGCGGACCTAGTTAATAGGAACTTTTTGTATAAAATGACCTGGGCATTCACCCCCTTTAATATTGCCGCATCTTTTCTAAACACACTGTATAACGGCCAATAATGTTTCTTTTTTTGGCTGTTATTGACAGATTTTAATGTTTAATCAATTGTCTCAGAGTAAAATCAAGTATACTTATCCTTATTAAATTAACATGAACCGAGATGGCAATTGCAATGCCTTCTGTTGCCGAATAAAAGAAGCCTTTTTTGAGCCATTTATACATCATTTAAATATTTATTCCTATGTCTTTTACTTTGTTCAAATGTTTCATGCGCTGTGCTTTTGTTGACCAAACATTTAAAAGCTGTTTATTACGATTATTATTAATGTAATTGTTCTTCTTTGCAGGGGTATACACCTGAACTTCAAAATGGCTTTTCGCATTTTTTTAGTAATCAGTTTCATCTGCATTTGTTTAAATGAAGGAAAAGATTTCCATACGGAATCGTTACTGCCAAGACCAAAAACAGGTAATTACCACAGAACTAAAACAGTTAAAACAAATTTATAATTATTCAATTTAAAATTTCATCTTTCTTTTCAAACTAAAGATTTCAATATACCAGATTTAAATTTTTAATATATTTTTTTAATACACTGTTCAGATTTATCAGGTTTTGTATTTCTATTTCCAAATTTAATTAATGCTTTATATTAGTCTGCATGGATTTATGTACATATTTTTCAGGATTTTCGAACAGTTCCATTAAAAATGCCAGATATCTGCAAATAAATGGTCACCCACGCAAAGCAAATCTCAAAATATTTACTTCCGATTTAGAGCGTTCCATGCACTTCGTCAACGCAAATGTTAATCGAATGCAAAGGCTTGAGACCAATCTCGGTTGGTCGGATATATCAGTAAAGTCTGGAACACCATTGCACGGACAAGTTCTGGTTTCTTATCCTGAAAATAAGGCAATGCTTAAAGGCAGACAAGCTATAGTTGCTTCCAAGGCAACTATGCATTTGATGCACAAATTTTGTTGTGGGTTAGTATATACATATACAGGGTTATTTTGAATAAGTGTCATTAATTTAATTATTAGATTATACTATTAAAATATATGCCAATTGTGTTATTTTTAATTAAAAAAAAATGTGAAGAAAATTAATTTAAACAGATCAATTTTGAGTACCGCTGTCCGTTGTGACTTACCCGATATGTGTCGCTTGCAGATCTGCAGACGTATTTGTTGACATGCGGTTTCTTTACAATGAATAGATTTATACATCAGTAAGTTATGCTCATGCAATATCTACAATTTAGTAAGGTTTATCGAACTCTAGATACAACAGCCGGGTATTTCGTGTGTTCCCGAAACGATATGTGTCGCTTGCAGATCTGCAGACGTATTTGTTGACATACGGTTTCTTTACGATGAATAGATTTATACATAAGTAAGTTATGCACATGCGATATCTACGATTTAATAAGGTCCATCGAACTCTAGATACAACAGCCGAGTATTTCGTGTGGTCCCGAAACGATTTTATTAGATAACTAAAAATAAAACTACACGGCGGACTTTTTGGATATTTTTTTTTATTAAATATTAATTAGCATGTTTAATCTAGCATTGAGACTTATTCAGAATAACACTGCATACATTCATAAAACATTATTTTTCGGATTAACTTGGATATCAAAAAAGTTCATTTAAAAAATGAAAATGTATTTCACTAGTCATTCAATATTACTTTTAATCTATACAGTGTGTTCCAAAGTTAAACGGTAATTTAATTAAATTAAAAAAACTTACCACAATATAATAATAATAATCTTTATTGCTCAACAAATTTCTCCAGTAACATGACAATACAATACTTGTACCGTGCGTGTAAATATAATTGAGCATAGATACTCGTATACGTAATATACAATAAAATAAAATTAAAAAACTCTTACCACAATAGAATTTAATGATTCTAAATACGTATTTCTACAACCACAACTTTAACACTAGTGTTAAACTAGAAGATGTTCAGAACAATCCTTCTGTGAGTGTTTTTGTGCGTTCAAGTGTTACACCGTTTTTTCTACTGAAGATGACAACGTGGTTGTAGAAATACGTATTTAGAATCAGTAAATTCTATTGTGGTAAGGGTTTTTTAATTTTATTTTATTCACTTATAAGCCACAGTCTCCGATTTGTTAGGTAATATACAATAATAAAATGAAAACAGAAAAAAGATATTAATAAGTAATATTGCTAAAGGAAAGGAAGGATCAATAGAAAGATTGATTAGAGGATAAGTAAAAAGAATCAGTGCATAATTTATTCGCGTTTCTTGCCATATAATGCAGGGATGCTCTGGCGAAGACGTTTGTTCTGGCTCTTGTAATGAAGAAAACATCATCCGTACCATATTTAGGGACTATGATATATACAGATGAGAGCATATTCGGTGCATCAATTCATCATAAAATTAACATTGGCAGTCTCTCTGCGTGCAAATAGAGAGAAAGTTGAAATCTGAAAGCAAATCTCCGTAGTCGACACCCCTTGGAGGGTAAATTTCCGATGTTCTAAATGTTAAATATATTAAGAATCTCCTTTGAACTTTCTCTATTAGCAATGACTTGATTAACGTAGCAGGGGTGCCACCAGATTACCGATACATATTCAAGTTTGGGACGTACCAATGTGCGAAAGAGTGTGAAACAGTGTCTTCATATTCGAAAACTTACGACACCATCTTATAAGGAAGCTAAGCGTACGCGAGGCAGAATTGTAGATGTAATGGATATGTTCAGAAAATTGCGAACGTTGTTCAAACAAACTACCAAGTTCTTATGTTTGTATTTGCCTGTGAATAAGGATATGCTCCAGAGTATATGAAAATGTTAACGGATTGTTGCAAGTAAAATATGTGGCAATGGCACATTTGTTAATATTAAGCTTTATCTTGTTCCTGTGGCACCAGACATTGACTAAGCTTAAATCCCTCTGAAGTTCTTCGCAGGCAGATATAGTTAAGTTGTCATTAGCATACGAAAAATTATTATACTTAGAGCCTTAGCAACGACTTATTCACACTGTATTAATGCGTCGGTGATATAGTGATGTGTTTTGCTTATATAAAGTGGTGTGTTAGGTCCTCGGTTATAATACTTTTTGTATTGCGGATGATGACAATTTAGTTATCAAACTATATATCCAGGATTTAAAGATATATTGTGGTAAGGATTTTTTAATTAACTCTTACGGAATAAGCCTAAGTCTCCGAATCATTCAAATCTGATATCAAACTAAATCTCTAAGAATTGTTAGATTTAAAATGTTCTTTTTTACTTTCAGGCATCATTTGTCTAAAACGGAATGCGCTAAATACTTGTCCAATATTGTATTGGACGACACCGTCTTCAAAGATTTTTGTTCGGATTCTCAGTTGACTTGCTCGAAACGCGAATTCCATTCGAAATATCGATCCATCGATGGATCCTGTAATCATGGCTTAGATAGAAGCAGAGGTCAATCATTCACCAGCTACAAGAGGTTGCTTTTCCCCGATTACTTAGACGGCGTTCAAGAACCACGGAGATCAGTTCACAGACGACACAGTTTACCATCGGCAAGAGATGTCAGTTACAAACTTGTTACACACGACAATGAAATAGATGATTTTCGTACTGTAATGGTTCCACAGTGGGCACAGTTTGTGGCTCACGATATGACTCATACAGTTTCATCGAGAATGTGTAAGTATTTCTAATACTTGAATTATTATATAGTTCTAACTCTAATAGCATATAATATAATTGATCAAACTATCTACATACTTTTTCAATACAGAAATAAATACGAAGTAAAACAATAATTTCTGTATTATATGATTTACGTTAAACAAAAATAAGGTTTTCCGGTCTATCTGTCTTCTTTTTCTAAATTTTATCTAACTTTTCTGCTTAATAGTTTTCCTTGTTTGTCTAACGTAGCGCTTTTTCACCACTCAAAAATTAATGTGTACACTTCTTCATCTTTTCTTCATGATAGTTGTTTGTATTTGGTTCCCACCCTAAGAAGTTATCAATAAATAAGAACGTCATAATTTTAATGAAAAGCTAAGGTGTAGTAACCATTTCTGATAGCACTATTTTCTTTTAAATTCTTCCATCAAGAAGTTGACCGCCTTATTGGTAACTTTTTCTTAATTAAGCCTTCGTCCCAATTGTCTAATGGCATACCGCTTTTAAGTGATAACTAGAGTTACGATATTTCGCTCGTAAACTAAGCGCCTCGTTTACGACTTCGGACTAATTCAAACATACGAAGTAAAAAAATATAATACTAAGCACCTACACCAGGCATTAAACAACGTTCACGATTTGAAGACGTGCACGTCATCAATGATGTCAAAATAATGTTGCGAAATCATTTGCAAAATCCATTGGAAAAATCGATTTCTTTACATTTTAGGTAGGATAGTAAACGCTTATGTCAAACTTGCAATATTTAGGTTATAATTTATAAATAACCGAATTTATTAATTCTCTTACAAAGAAATCAAACAATAAAAACAGGTGAAAACTTTATACGTATTTAATAATAAATAGAATACTAAAAGGACATTTGTGTTACATCAGTATATATGTTGAAAGAAAATGAAAAGTACCGGGTATTACAACCAACAACTTAAAAATAAGTGACACATTAATCAGAAAATAAATCGTCGTCATTCTGAGTCTTCGCCAAGATTAATAATAAATTCGCCATCGCATTAGTATGCAATGGTACGGTGGCAGACGGAGAACTATGTGGCCACTGATAGGCCAGATTATCAATTTTACAGACCGGTGCAGCATATATTCTTAAAGAGAATTATAACCACAAATATGAAAAACACCATGCCTCCAATCTCTTCTTGGATCATCCTTTTTATAATGGTACCTCTGCAATACTTTTCAATAAAGATGTTTTACCACCCATAAAAGTATTCGTTTTAACAAGTATAGTATTTAAAGATGTTATAGTATTTAAAGATGTTAGGGTAATATGTCGGTCTATAATTATACTACAATTATATTATAATAGTCAATTTTTTCAAAAATCTTACTATTTCTATACATCTCGTATATAGCACCTTCAGCGAAGTATCGATCTCCACTATAGGTTTCTTTTTGTCATGTTCCCGTTTGGGGCTGCAGATTGCGTGTCCTTTTTGTATTTACGAGGAAATTCTACTGACAGATGTCATATTTACTCCTAAAACTTTTGCTGCACGCTACAAAAGAGTGCAATATGTAATATGAAATTATAGCAAAATACAAATACGATTTTACTTCTCCTACAACTGATAAAAGCAGCAACGGTCCGTCATTATCGCGTTCTGCTTCATTGGTTCAAACCAAGAGTAAACAAACACACGTAAAATATGAGACGTGTTTACATGACAGGAAGATTATAACCTAGCAATTAACCTTGCAATTTTTTAAAGACGCCTATCATTTAGATGTAACTGTCATTTAAGAAATTCATTTTAGTAAAGTTACAACATGCTTTTTGGTGTTACTTAGAAATCATGGCTCACTAGAGGCAGTTTTTTTTGAACGCACGATACCATGCCTCCAAATATCTGCCAGTTACTTATACACAGCTGCTATGTCATGTTCATGCTTCCATTTCGTGAAACAGGTGCAATAACTAGTAAACCTGGCGGTGGAGCACCTAGAAAACGAACCGCAGATTGCATAGAAAATATTCGACGCAGCATTTTATTATACTAACTATATATACGCGAAGTATAGAAGTGAAGTCATGTCTGTCCAGGATACTGTGTGTTGACAAGCTCCAATAAGAGCGAAATGCATCCACACATTCCGGAATAGATGTCAATTTTCACGATTTTTTCCATTATCCTAAAAACCAGGAAGGTGGTGTCGCGACGTGTAGCGTTTCTGCATACTGGTACAAACTTAGTTTGTCGAAATATAGAAATTAACGCAACACATTAGGCGACATGTGCATGTAAAGTGAGATTTAATACTCATTAATTCTCATTTACAGTAAGTTACATTCTTGATTTTTTCAGTGTTCTCCACGTATAATGTGTAGGACCAATTTAAATGTGATTTGAATTTTTTTAATAAAGAAAACACTTAAAACAAAAGAATCAATGAAAAATATGTCAAAATCATATGTCTTCAGACTATTGCAGAAAATCCGTGGACATACTGTATACAAGCTGATTCATTTTCGGCCCTCACCATGGGGATCTCGCTTATTATTGGAGATAGAGTATAGGTTTACATTTGGCAAAGTTGTTAAATTTTGTGTTTGTTATGAATCCGTAAAGAAAATGGACCTGTGACAAATGACCTTCGTTATTTAAAAAAAAAACGCGAAAACCCTATTTTCTTCTTTTACCTGTAGCACCGACATTGGGCTGTGTAGAGAAAATATAAAAACACATCCTTTTAGCCATTTATAAACCTCTATCCAGTGGTGTACTCTAAATTTTTATACGACGTTTCGTTTCTTTCTGGCCATCATCAACTATCTAATTTCTTATAGGCGCCATATTGGATTTAGACATCTTCAGAAAGAGTTTTTTTTTCTGATTTCAACCATGTACCACATGCTGACTAAAGTTTTTGACATTAATACAAAGGTATTTTTAATAATATAAAATATTATTAAAAATCTGGTGTGAAGAACACAAATGCAGGTTCATTATTAATATTTTCTGTGAACGTGTCCGAATATATCCCATCCCCAGAGACGTAGATACGTATTTCACCTTTCTACAGGCTCATCGGTACGCCCCTGCTGGAGAAAGGATATTCCCAGACACAATCACAGAAAAGAACCACATCGCCCTATCACCGTAATTATCCAGACCGAGCGCAGAGGTAAATTCGGCGCTGCCTGTTGTCAGACAGCCGAAGTACCTCGCATACCGTCCACATAATTAATGTGAAGTAACGACGCCCTTCCAAAGGTTGGCACAGCCAATCTCTCTAGAAAACTGCATTTTGTTTGTGTCTTCACTCATACTACGGCTTAACCGCATGTATAATGTATCAGAATAATTGAAACATACATGAGTAGGTAAACCCCACCAGTTTTGTATAATACAAAGGTATTTTTAATAATATAAAATATTATTAAAAATCCGGTGTGAAGAACACAAATGCAGGTTCACTATTAATATATTCTGTGGAAGGGCGTCGTTACTTTACATTAATTATGTGGACGGTATGCGAGGTACTTCGGCTGTCTGATAACAGGCAGCGCCGAATTTATTTCTGCGCTCGGTCTGGATAATTACGTGATAGGGCGATGTGGTTCTTTTCTGTGAATGTGTCTGGGAATATCCTTTCTCCAGCAGGGGCGTACCGATGAGCCTGTAGAAAGGTGAAATACGTATCTACGTCTCTGGGGATGGGATATATTCGGACACGTTCACAGAAAATATTAATAGTGAACCTGCATTTGTGTTCTTCACACCAGATTTTTAATAATATTTTATATTATTAAAAATACCTTTGTATTATACAAAACTGGTGGGGTTTACCTACTCATGTATGTTTCAATTATTCTGATACATTACACATTCGGTTAAGCCGTAGTATGAGTGAAGACACAAACAAAATGCAGTTTTCTACAGAGATTGGCTGTGCCAACCTTTGGAAGGGCGTCGTTACTTCACATTAATTATGTGGACGGTATGCGAGGTACTTCGGCTGTCTGACAACAGGCAGCGCCGAATTTACTTCTGCGCTCAGTCTGGATAATTACGGTGATAGGGCGATGTGGTTCTTTTCTGTGAATGTGTCTGGGAATATCCTTTCTACAGCAGGGGCGTACCGATGAGCCTGTAGAAAGGTGAAATACGTATCTACGTCTCTGGGGATGGGATATATTCGGACACGTTCACAGAAAATATTAATAGTGAACCTGCATTTGTGTTCTTCACACCAGATTTTTAATAATATTTTATATTATTAAAACTATCTTTGTATTATACAAAACTGGTGGGGTTTACCTACTCATGTATGTTTCAATTATTCTGATTTTTGACATTAGGTTTTATTTGAAAGAATAAATTATAAGATTAAATAAGGTAGCCATGGAATTTAAATCTGTCAAACATTTCATTTATTGTTCATTAATAATACAAAAATGTCATACACTAACGAAGAGAAACGAGGTATGATAAGTATTTTTTATTCTTCGAACCGAAATTCAACAGTAGCGAGTACAAGATATCTACAATTATATCCAGAACGACAACAGCCTCATCGTACCATTTTTCTAGATCTCGACAGAAATTTGGTCGAGAATGGATCGTTTACTAAGCCGCGTAATGGTCAAGACAACAGGAATTTAAATGAAAATCGACAAGATATTTTACAAATGGTAAATTAAAAGCGTGTTTTAAAATTTCATGTTAATCTTGTAGTTTTATAGATAAATAATAATCCATCAATTTCTACACACGAAGTAGCATCAGAATTAAATTTGTGCCAGTCCAGAGTTTGGAGAACTTTACATAAAAGTAGGTTTAAACCATACAGGATCCATGTTAGTCACTCTTTACTGCCTGGAGATAATTTGAGAAGGCTAGAATATTGTAATTGGTTAATGGGAAGGATAGAAAACGACGAAAATTTTTTAAGCAAAATCATCTGGTCAGATGAAACAAAATTTACAAATTCTGGAATGTTCAACAGAAATACGGAGAACTATTGGGCAGTACAAAATCCCCGACAAAACAGGGCTAGAAGACGACAACATCGTTTTGGAATAAACGTTTGGATGGGTATTTTGGCAAATCGTCTCTTAGGACCAGTTATGTATGAAGAACATTTAAATGGAGAAAGATGTTTAAACATTTTACGTACATACGTATCTGACTATCTTGACGACAATATCCCATTAAATCAATTACAATATTTATGGTGGCAACAAGATGGCGCACCAGCACACAATGCAGCTGTTGTTAGAAATTTCTTAAATCAAGAGTTTGCAAACCGTTGGATTGGAAAATGGCCTGCGAGATCACCTGATTTAAGTCCGCTAGATTTGTTTTTATGGGGATATGTTAAAAATAATATTTATAAAGTAGATGCGCCACAAAACATTGAAGAATTACGAGACAGAGAATGCCTTCGATGCAGTTCCTAGAAGAACTATACAAAGGGCAGTACAAAATGCCAGAAGGCGTGCCCAATTGTGCATTACCGAAGATGGCCAGATAATTGAACATTTACTGTAATTGTTTATTGTTTACTTTTCTATGTATTTTTATTAATGTTTTTGTTATCTTGTACTCGCTACTGTTGAATTTCTTTTCGAAGAATAAAAAATACTTATCATATCTCGTTTCTCTTCGTTAGTGTATGACATTTTTGTATTATTAATGAACAATAAATGAAATGTTTGACAGATTGAAATTCCAAAGGCTACCTTATTTAATCTTATAATTTATTCTTTCAAATAAAACCTAATGTCAAAAACTATAGTCAGCATGTGGTACATGGTTGAAATCAGAAAAAAAAGCTCTTTCTGAAGATGTCTAAATCCAATATGGCACCTATAAGAAATTAGATAGTTGATGATGGCCAGAAAGAAACGAAACGTCGTAACGAAACCCCATGGTGAGGGCCGAAAATGAATCAGCCTGTATAGAGAAAAATATATATGTTACGATTAAGAGTTTGTGTCATTCGGTTGTTCTTTCTTTCTGTATTATTTACATCTTATTTTAAGAAAATGTACTAGAATATAATCTAAAAAGTTTTTTTTTGATTACCTATACAGACTAACTTTACAGATTATTTATATAAACTTGACTTACAATATACCACAAAATTAGGTAAACAAGAACAGACTTTCTTTTGTGGTATGTCTAATTATATTATTTCCTTCTTTAATCTTTAATGTTTATTTATATTCTGTATAATGCATGTATAAAACAAGGAACTAGAGAAAAGTGCCCATACATCTATGAATAATAATCGAATATTGCTGTAAGCATTTGTTGAAATTAAGGAATTTGTAATTGTTTTTGTTCGTTGACATTTTTAAAGTGGATAGTCATCTTGTTATTGTACATAGTGTGTGGCATAGTGATCATTTTTATATTCAGCAAATAATTATTTGTATGTCATACATGCGTTGGCACAAGCGCGGAATTAGTTTATTTATTACATGCAATTATATAAGAAAATTTGCTGGTCTTGTTATTATCGGGTGTATTAAGGTAAATATAAACAAAATTCAGGACATATTCGTAAATATACACCCAAACAAATTTGTCATTAAAAATAATTTAAACTTGAATGTAAATTAAATTTGAATTAATTTTTATATTCGGTCTTTCTGTATGACGAGTTCGTAAAAATAGTCTATCAAGTAAGAAAGTGACCGATGTCACAATGGGAGAGTTACAAGTAAAATTCTTGGAAAGGCAGTACTGGAGATGCTTACCAAACTCATGATTACATGATGACTCGTGATTATATTGATTATACGAGTATTATAATAAATGTGTTGACTCGAGTTCTACCATGGGCTGCCAGGTAGACCAAACCATGCAACCAAATAAGAATTGATACCGGAAGTAGCACAGTTGATTTGATCAATATATTCGGAGATAGAAGTTTACAGCGCAAAATTTAAATTTCTTCGAACCTAATAATTTTATTTTGTGACAGATAGAAATGCATACACGACGGTAAGCTGAAAAATTCGGTAACTAAAGTTTAACAAAAAACAATATTTCAGTGAAATATGTTTTATTTTTCAACATAATCTCCCTAAAGATCAATACATTTATTTAGTCGATGCTCAAGTTCCTTTATGCCTTCACAGTACTCGTTTTCCTCGAGCTCCTCAAAATAGTGGTCAAAGGCAGTTATCAGCTCCTCATCCGAAGCAAATATCATACCGCCGAGATGTTTCTTCAGTTTGGGGAACAGATGATAGTCCGACGGAGCTCAATCCGGCAAATAAGGGGATGCTCAAGCTTTCTTCCGGGCCTTTTTTCGACGATAACTGCTTTCAATCGATCCAAAAGTTTAGAATAGTATAGTGCAGTAATCGTTTATCCCTTTGGCAGGTAGTCGATAACAAGATTCCCCTCGCATCCCAGAAAACGGAAGCCATCCCCTTTCCTGCCGATAGACTGACTTTGGCCTTTTTTGGATCCGGTTCACCACGTTTAGTCCACTGTTTTAGTTTTCTGGTGTGTAGTGGTGGACCCAAGTTTCATCGCACGTCACAAATTTGCGCAAAGAATCGGTTGAATTTTGCCTAAACCGCTCCAAAATGGTTGTAGAACATTCCACGCGTTTGAGTTTTTACTGTGTTACGCGGCACCCATCTAGTACACCGCTTAGACATGCCTAATTCAACATTTAAAATGTACGACACCCATTCTCTGGAGATGCGTGTAGCCTCAGCAATATCTTGCAATGTGTATCGGTAATCAGCTTCCACAAATTTCAAAACTTTTTGCACACTTTCCGCAGAAGTGGCTGTTTTAGGACGTCCAGAACGGGGATCGTAATTTACGCTCGTACGACCTTTTTTAAATTCGTTCATCCATTTGCAAACAGTCTTAAAACAAGGAGCTTCCTCGCCTAACACATTTACCATATCAACATGAATTTCTCTAGGCGAAAAATACTTTTTTCACAGGTATTTAATCACTGCGCGAATTTCGATATTATCCATTTTTAAGAAGCGACAAAAGTACTCTGCATTGAACGAGTTTAGGCAAGAAACTACTTGACAGATCGACATTAAATTTAACGCGTATATCATTGAAATATCAAGTTATACAATAGCGTCAAAGATTGCTTTTACATAGCGCCATCTCATAGTTAGTTACCGAATTTTTCAGCTTACCCTCGTACATACTGCCACATATATTATAGTTAACATACTTTGTTTTGAAAAATTGGCCAATAGTGCAGTGTGCATTGCAATTTGTTTATTTTTATTACATATTTTCATTACAGCTTCGGTTATAAAGACGGCAGGCTATGTGCCCGGTGCATGGTGACATGAATCATGAAACTGAATTTCATTCAGTTTCAATCACTTACGCACACATTTTTAGTTTTCATTTATTTAGATCTAGAGCATTGTGTAAGTTACTTTTTCAGACATGATATGGAAGAATGTCGAGAACGGCATTGTAAAACAATGGCGAGTTGGATTGACTGTAAAACTTTTATGGCGGCTAATATTCCATTAAATAAACTTAGCAATCCCACTTTAAAAATATTTCTTCAAAAATATACTGGTCGAAATGTTCCTGATGAATCAACTTTACGCAAATATTATGTTTCTAGGTGCTATACGAGAACAGTAGAACGCATTAGAAGCCATCTTTTAAATCAATACATATGGATAAGCGCCGACGAAACGGTGGATATGTTAGGACGCTGTGTGGTAAATGTTGTAGCTGGTGTACTACATCCAACTATTCCCTATAACTCATATGTAATAGCAAAGTGTTATAAATAGAGTTGATGCGGAAACAGTTGCTGAAACCATTAAGGAGAATATGCAAAAAATGCTTCATTCGGACGCCACGTACAAAGAAAAAATACTTTTATTTGTCAGTGATAGTGCTGCGTATATGTTAAAAACAGGCAGACTATTGAAGAAAACATATCCTAATATGCTGCATATTACTTGTGTAGCACATGCTCTCCACAGAATCTGTGAATATATCAGAGACTCTTTCCCGGAAGTTGATAGACTTGTATCAGCTTTTAAAAAGTTTTCAGAAAAGCACCATTGAGAGTAGCTCTTTTCAGGGAAAAATGTCAATCTCTGTCACTGCCTCCCACTCCAGTAATAACTAGATGGGGAACATGGCTGGAAGCTACTAGTTATTATGCTGAGAACTTCGATAGTCTAAAACATTTCGTAACACTTCTAAAGGAGGATGCTAGAAGTATTGGTGAGTGCAAGGAGCTCACACAAATCCCAAATTTAAAAAATCAGTTGTACTTTCTTTACGAACACTTTGGAAAATTGCCAAAACTAATCACTTATTTTGAAAATCGAAATCTCAAATTAAATGACGGATTAACCACATTAGATGTGGCTGTTAATAATTTGAAAAGTATTCCAAGTGACTTCGGATGTGGCCTTCGGCAAAAGTTTGAAGCAATTCTTAATAGAAATCCAGATTTAATTACATTGCAGCAATTATGTATGGAGACAATTCCACAAAATCTAACGGCTAAATATGAAGAAATAAAAGAATATTTCCAGTGTGCACCTATAACCAGTTGCGATGTAGAAAGGACGTTTTCTATTTATAAGGATGTACTTAATTCAAAGAGAACAAAATTGACAGAAGAAAACCTTGAGAAACTATTGCTAGTCAATATTAATACTCCTTTACTCAACTTGAACGACAAAATGAACAAATAAAAATGTTCCAATTATAGAAATAAAATTAAAAACTTTAAAAATACAACTTTTCAACAAATACATATGTATTTCGTAATTTTATAGATCACCACCCGTTCGTTTTCCAATTATATAAATAAAATTAAAAACTTTATAAATACAACTTTTCAACAAATAAATATGTATTTCGTAATTTTATAGATCACCACCCGTTCGTTTTCCAATTATATAAATAAAATTAAATATTTTAGAAATACAGTCTTTCGCCAGTACTGCACTGAGTGGTAAGCGTGTCCGTTCTCTAGCAATAACAGATGCACCTTCAAAACATATTTATATTATAGTATCCAAAATAATATTTAGTACACATGCTGACATGATTCATGTCACCATGCACCGGGCACATAGTCTGCCGTCTTTAGTTATAAATATAGTATAAATTATATGCTAATAAACAATATAGATTTACTGTTACATAAAAAATATAAAAGATATTCTGTATTATACCTGAAAGAAATATGTATAGTGTGTCCGGAAGTATAATATATAACGACACGTCTCTGCCGTTAACTTATCACGTTTCTAGATGTTATATATTATATCAACATCACTGCGAATGCATATTTATGTTGCCTATCAAGCAGAACGCTATAATGAAAGGTTGCTGCCTCTATCAGCTGTGAGAGAAGTAAAATCGTATTTGTAATTTGTTATAAATTCGTATTACATATTGCATTTATAACCTAAATACTGCAAGTTTGACAAGCGTTTACTACCCTAACCTAAAATATAAGCAAATCGATTTTGCCAATGGATTTTGCAAATAATTTCGTAATATTGCTTTGACAACGTTGATAACGTGCACGTCTTTGAATCGGGAACGGCGTATACCCAAAAAGCGATATATGTAAACTTACGAAAAGGCATTACTACCATTCGTCCAGAAATGGTTTGAAACTAATAATCGGTAATGTATTCTCCTAAAGGATAATGATCCAAAACATCGAAATCGGCTATGCACGCAATGACAAGCTGAAAATCTTATCTATCTGTTATTTCTTATCTATCTGTATATTTAAACTGTCTGTCGCAATCGCCGGATGCGAATCCTATAAAGAATATTTGGGTGTATGCAAAGTATGATTTTAATAGCAGAAAACTGATGACCGTTAAACAATTATCTCGACAAATTCGCTTAATAAAATGACTCTTACCGAATGAATACGCCGTACATTTGGTGAAAACAATGTCTCGGAAGATGTGACGCGATATTCGACAACAATGGCGACTGGGCGATTTATTAATACAAAACGAAGTAATAATAATGTTAGAGTATATTTTTGTTTTTATTTACAATAATAATTTTTGAAATTATACTGATACTGATCTTGTTGTTTGACGTCTGTAGATGTACCAGGGTGTATTATTATATTAGGTTTATTCCAACTAGGTATCGGTTTTGTTACGGTATGCGTATCGTTTGGTGATCATTTTGTGTGCAAGCGTTAGTTTTGCACTGCTTTTGAACCAGTGATAATTAAAAAGAAGTTGGAACGTATTTCCGATAGTTTGGTTATCAATCTATTTTGTAGTATTACCAGCAGTAATGATTGTAATAATTAAATTTTTTGTGTCCTATGATATTGTTATTGCCAACTGTAGTTCTCACGGGATGAAGTTATGTAATGCGCATGTCAGTACAAACGGTACATGCTTCAGTCTGCGAACTGTTTTGACCGTGCCGTGACTGCTTTGTGTACAATCAAAATTTAGTTGGAACACTTTTGCTATCGCTCAATGTTCGGTCAAAAATGAAGTTGGAACGCTTTTTCTGCAGTGCGCATGTACCGGACTGTACAGATTTCTTAGCGAGTTGGAACTAACCTATTATTTACCTGGCCATGAAAATGCTTATCATATTAACAACCGTTTATTTTTCTACGCAACTCCTTTCAATACTTCTACCTTGATACCATCTTTTTTTCTAATTGTCCCATATCTTCCCAAAAAAAAAATTAATTATAATATTTTTTTTACAGTACATTCTGGCAAAAACATTAAATGTTGCTCAGCTACTGGTAGAAAGCTCTCGCCGAGGTATATGCATCCGTTCTGTTTCCCAATAGAAGTCGCAAAGCATGATAAGTTTTATTCCCGATACGGTCTCAAATGTATGTCCTATGTCCGCTCTGTACCAGCAATACGACCATCTTGTGCACTGGGGCCACTTGAACAAGTAAGTGTTTATATTTTTGTTTTTATTCGCTTTGAGGTATATGCGCTAAATAGATTTTGATTTTGTTAAAACTGTTAAAATTTGTTTTTCTGTACGTAACGCACTGTGGATATGATGCTTCATTAAGTTGGTGCGAAGAAAAAAAAACAGTGCAGCCTGCTGTAAATAAACAATAATGCATTTAATATTCTTGTAAAGTTGTTACTTATTTCTTTATTAATTGCGTCATGTGTTACATTGATTTTCTTGTAAGATTGTACTTATTAGTTTTTATCCCTTATATTATTGATATCAGATGGTGTATGAGTTTTTCTTCTTTATTTCGATAAAGCTACGTCGTTCTTTCTCAAGGTTAGTAAATGTATAAGGTTGCCTCGTAACTCTCCGACAATAATATTCTTACGCGGAAAAGCGTCACTCAGCGTGCCCATTCAAATTAAAATGTTTTTGACTTTAATTTTATCATTAGTTAAATGGGTATAAACATCATCACATATTAATTAATTAGTAATCTACTGTCACAACACAGTTCTTTCAATAAACTGTTATTACGGAGCTAATTAAAGGTTTTGTATGTCTAAAAAATGGGTTCACTAATGCAAACACTAACTGGGTATCAAGATATTATTTGATGCAGTTTTCTTATAAATAACCAAAATAAAATTGCAATTTTTTTAATCTACGAAGTCGTATATTTTGACAGTGTCATACATACAAATAAATAACAAATAATAGGTATTTATTGAAAACTATAACAAATGTTGAAAATGTTGTCCTTCAAGATCAATGCACTTTAAAATCCTCCGCTCAAAATTGCTGATGATATTCTGCAACATTTTTTGTGATTGACTTTATCAAATGTCATTTGGATTTACGTTTACGGAACAACAAACACATACTAATATATTTGCGTCTTATTCTATCAAAATTTCAAAGTAACCTTGATTGTCTTTTCAAATGAACACACGTTACATTTATTAACCTTGGTTCTTTCTTATATTTGGCAATTTCCATAACATTCCTAATTTCCCTCTTCTTCTGTAACAATATTATAATGCCTTTATTCAACGTTTCTCTAGACCTTCTTCTCCTATTTTTACACTGTACTTTGGCATTCCATACTCTTTTAGCGTGCCTGCTTCTTGTCCATTTTGCACAAATGCCCGAACCAGGCGCGGCTCGTGATGACGTATTTGGAGGTGCACGTACAATGATACGAGTGCCTCGTGTGTTTTCGGTGTTTACTATGAAAACGCTACAGTTAGTAAAGGAGAATACACGAAGCACTCGCATCATTGTAAGTGCACCCCCAAATACGTCATCATGAGCCGCGCCTGGCCCGAACCATCTTAATTTATGTTCTTCTATTTTCTGAAAAAAATGGCGCAACCTTCTGCGTTTTCTATTTTATTTACTCTTCAAATTGATAGTATTCTCCTTTAATATTTGATTAACATTTGCCCTCAGACGTCGTTTATACTTTTCCTGCGGGCCTGAAATCGCCAGTGAGATAACATTTAGTGTTATTCCACTCAGTGTTATCTTACTGGCACTTTGGTGAAGAGCAGATCTTCAAAGGTTGTACCTTAGCCAAAGACGCTACGTGTAACTATGTTCGTTGTTAAGATTGTTCTACTGAAGATGACAACTTAGTTGCCGAAATGCGTATTTATAATTTTTCTTGTTTCTGTCTGTAGAAGAACTAATTTCTCACAGCCATTTATTAGTGTTGGTATCACAGATATCACCATCATGTTTGACTCTGTAGAATAAGGCTATAATTTTTGTTTGTCGTGAAACCTCTCTGTGTTTAAAGAAGTTTCTGTTTAGTGACTGGAACACTCTCTCTTCTGATTTTATTCTTTAATTCAGTTCATATTCTATTATTCAACTTCTCTGTTGTTATAATTACCCACGTTTCTGTTGTTACAAAGTTCTATAGTCTATTTACGATTCCACACGAGACACGTCGTAGTCAGTCATATCAAGCGTAAAAACTTAAAGATTACAAGTTACAAACATACGGGCCCTGTTACAGAGACATCCATCTCAAGTGACATGTGGTGATACCATCAAATTCCCTTGATTAGAGCATTTTCACGTTTGTCAGATACCGATCATGGCTATTTATAGTTTGCTTGGCATTTGGTTTTAACATACATTCAAGTTTGCGAATTAATTGACACATGCTACTGCCGACTATACAACGATGTCAAACTAATTTTTGTCATACCAACCTCCTTCACTTGAGATGGATCGCTCTGTACAACTGCATTTAGGACATATTCTATTCCCTACCTTTTACAACGTTGTCACGGTGTTATTTATCGCGACTATCATTAATCGTGTTGCATTTTTCATGTTGTTTTCTATCATTTAAAATTATGAACCATAACCTAAAAAGCGTTCAACAAAAATATATAAACAAAACTTAGCAACACTGTCTGACACAATTATGACGTATGCTTATTTCCATTTCGTATCGTCCTTCTGTATTTTTCTTTGGCTTTTTTGTTTATTATACAGTCCATGGCACTTACAAACAATAATGGACTTATTTCGAACGTTCTTATTTACACAATGCTTGCGTCTCACAGAAACTTTTAATAATTTTAGATGAATCAAGCTACCCATTTCCTCGATGGATCCATTATTTACGGTTCGGATAATCAGAAGAACAGTGAAATAAGGCTCCTGAAGAATGGCTTGTTAAAGACGAGCACTAATCACGCAAGAACCTTTCTACCGATCGTAGAAGACGCATCACCACTTCACGAGCATTTCTCATCAGGTAAAACATAAACGATTTACATTTCCAAAATAAATTTTTATATCGTAAATGATTATAGGTGATGTACGCGCCAATTCTCTTCCTACGTTAACAGCAATGCATACTGTATGGCTGAGAGAACATAACAGGATCGCTACTAAATTGCAAAAGATGAATCCAAATTGGAACGATGAAATACTCTATCAAGAGGCTAGAAGAATAGTTATCGCGGAATTACAGCATATCACATACAATGAATGGTTGCCAACAATATTAGGTTAGTATACTGTAATATGGAAGTTATATTTTGTAAGTTACCATTACTTTTGTTTAGGTGAATCATATATTCTGAAACTCAAGTTTCCTATGGATGCGATTAGTTATTTGGATATGATAGAGGACCCGTCAGTTAGTAACAGTTTTGCTACAGCAGCCATGAGATTTGGAAAATCTATGATAGCTAACGAACTGGGGTATGTACAATAATATATATTGAAACAAAAAATCTCTAAGCTCAAGTTGCATTTTGAAAAATTCCATAAGATTGTACTAATTTAATCTTTATACTTACACTATTCATATCATAGAGTATAGGAGAGGCGATCGAAAATGAGGTGAATAATTTTATTACGAATAAAGTAATGAGCTTATATCAAATTTGATTTAATCTCCTTCAACGTACTGTCCTCGGCTGGCGATGCACTTATCCCAACGTTAATTCCATGATTCGAAGCATTTCTGGAAGGTTTCTTTCGGAAGGGCCTTCAGCTGCTCCGTCGCCACCCTCTCAAAATTGGGAATGGTATCAAAAGCTCTCGTTTTCTTTTTAGCACGGTTTTTATTTTTGGGAAGAGCCAGAAATCGCATGGTGCTAAATCCGGAGAATAAGGTTGATATGGACAGACAGGACCCTTTTTTCGGCCAAAAACTCGTGGATCAGAAGCGAGGTATGGGGCAAAGTGTGTCGTCGTGCTGAACGAGGAAGCCATTTTTCTGGTCTCTTTCTCCGTACATCGTTTCGCAAACATTGCAGTACGCCCTTGTAATATTCGGAGTTTGGATGTCTTTGGAGCAAACTCTGATCGCACTATGCCCTCATTATCAAAAAACAAAAACAATGAGCAAGACCTTAACGCTTATGTGCCTTCTTAGGGCGAGGAGAGCCACTCGTTTGTCATTGGAAACTCTGAATTTTTGTCTCAGGATCATACTCACACACCTAACTTTCATCTCCACGTATAGTTTTTGCCATGAAGTTCGGATCTGCATCAAGGCGATCCTTCAATTCCGTGCAAACTGGCACGCGAGATCCCTTCTGTTCGTCAGTCAAAAGTCTGGGAACAAATTTCGCATTCACTCGGTCTCATTTGCAAATTATCGGTTAAAATGCTTTCCACGGACTGGTAAAGGATGTTCAGTTCTTTGAAAAGCTCTCGAATCGTCAATTACCTGTTTGAAGAAGCTATTTTTGTGCACGTTTTCGTCTGTTCTTAGATCAAAGGACGTCCCGATAGTTCCTCGTCTTCAACCGACTCATTTCCGCCTTTAAATCGCTCATACCACTTGTAAACAGTCTTCAGAATCACCATATTATCGCCATATACTGATGTTAACATTTCATGGGTTTCTTTGGCACTTTTTAAAACAAAACTTAATGTTAACGCGTTGTTCGAAATCCATGGTGCGGTAAACACGACTTTACTCTTCCGGATCTGAAAGCCGACTGAGAAGTCACAACTTATTCTAACGTAGCACTGACTGGCTCAATGAATCAGGCTATCGGATTTTAGTATTTAAAATAAATATATCGTCATTAGTTGCTGCTATAAAAATTTGTTCACTGTATTTTTAAATCACACCTCATAAATGATTTCTTTTTATATTTTCTACTTTGCTTTGATAAAGTTACTTTCTTTCGTATTTTTTGCAGTTTTAATAAATTAGTTCCAAATTTCCCCGTTCTTCTGTAACTACTAAACAAATTAAAAGAAATACCTTACATAAAAATGTCTTTCTGCGGGGTTCTTAAATAAAACTAACGGCATTTTAAACATACACTATATTAACAATAAAAACCGAATAACAATTTAAAACTAATTACTAACAATAAGAACATTTATATTTATGTAAGATAACCCGGCGATGATTTGGTATGGAATGAATTCCTAACCACTTCCTCGACGGCTTATATATCGGCAGTCGTATATTCTAGATTCGCCCGTACTTCCCTCGTGTTTTCTTATTCTCGATGTTTCCGCTTCGATATCTTTCGAGAAGGTGCCAGGCCGTGTGAGACTTGACGCATCGTCGAATGACTCATCGCAATATTCATGAATAGAAATTTTTCATTATATAAGACTTTATTACTGTGATAAGAATTATTTAATTTTGTAAATTCGATGTATCTATCTATTTCTATTTTATTTTTAAGATCTTTTACGTTTGAAAGTCAGAATGGATTATATTCAATATTTACTGATATATTTATTAAATATTATTTGCAGATGTTAGTTCATAATCACAATATTATTTCTCATTATGCAACTGCTGGTAATCCACTAATTCAAACAAAAATTTTTTTTTCTGAATTCGATTTCATTATTCAAATCCCAATTTACTTTTTAATTATTATACGAAGTCAATTGCTGAATGTAATGATGTAATAATAATGTAATGAAACCTACTTAAATTTCGTATAAAAAATTTAAACCATCGCTCCATAAGTAACTAAATAAAATTTTAAGTACATACGATGAATCCGGTTATAAACTTAATTTTATATTTTTTTTATTGCAGATTGTATACAGAAGAACGTGTACAAAATTCAACGATGAGTTACAAAGATTATTTCAATCAACCAACGATGGTAGAAGAATTAAATAAATTCGATTCCATAATCAGAGGATTAGCGACCGAAAGTAGTCAAAAAATGGATCTAAATTTTGGAACAGACGTAAGTTTTCTCTAACATATAAAAACGCTACAGAAACACTAATTTTTCTGGCAATTACAGATTACAAGTCAATTATACAGTGTTGGTAAATATGGTTACGACATTGTTAGTTTGGATATTCAAAGAGGTAGAGATCATGGTTTACCGAGTTATACAGCGTTTCGATCATTATGTGGCCTTCCGGAAGTTAAGACCTTCAAAGATTTTAGCCCTTATATACCGGACAATGTAAGTGTTTAATTGTTAATACATACAATATTAAGAAAAAATCTCACAGTAACATTTAACTTAAGATTTGTTACAATGAGTAATCCAATTCCAGTTTCCTAACTTTTATTTAAGAAAAAACAACAAAATGTATCATTATCTTTCTTTTTATTAATCGAATATTTTGTATTATACATTAATTATGAAAAATTATGTCAGGCAAATATCCCCTCTGGCCCTTCTGATTCATTCGAGGTTAATTTTCGATGACTTTTTCGTAAGTTTCGGGGGATATTTCGGCTATAACTAGATGTTAGGTTTTAGGTGCTCCAACGTAGCAGATTTGTTGGCGTATACGTGACTTCAGAAAATCCCACAAACAAAAATCCATTCAACTTCACATTACCCCACAGGAAGAAGTCACACGGCATCAAATCACAAAATCATGGTTGAAAATTCACAGGACCATTCCTTGAAAAAAATTTATCATTAAATTCACCTTGCAGTAAAGTGATTGTTTCGTTGGCGGTACCGCATGTAGCGCCGTCTTATTGGAACCAGTATTCCTGCAGATTGTTTACCAAAGTAATTGAAAAGAAATCTTCAGCTTGTTTACATAGCCATTTAGCTAGAAATGCGCCTCACCACTGAACAATAAAATACTATGAACAACACGTTCAAATTGCTACCGGCAAACGCACCAAAAAATATTAACACGAAACTGGCTCTTAAATTTCACAAAACTTAGTAGCGCTCACGGCCCTTACCTTGGTGAGCGAGATGTAGTCAAATACAGAACCGACGAGCCAGATCTAAAATAGGCAGTGAAGACCATCGTACAGTTCTTTTCGAAACGTTGTCAAAAATTATCTAGTTCAAAAACGAGGAAAAGGCCACCACCGTAAATCTTATAAACTTTGTTGATTTGTATGCAGTTGTTTACGCCACACGGAACACGTAGAGGATATTAAAACCCATCAGGCGATATTAAAAGAAGGATGGTGTGAGAAGGAAGCTACTAAATTTTTTGTTGTTGCTTTCATGAACAAAAACAACAGAAAACAACTAAATAATTAAACTGTGACAATTTAATAAACAAACGTCTATGATTTTCAAAGTCCAATTCCTTAAACAGAGTTGAACAAGCAAAATAAGAAAACGAAAATAAATATTTGGCACAGCTTCTACTTAAAAAAAAGAAACTACCGAGATCTCTTTTGTTTCCCCTTACATCTATTAAATAATTTTATCAATTGGCGTTAACTAAAATAATATGCGGTATATCAAAAGTCAACGGCTACATTGCGCCAACGAAATTAGCATATGGTAAAACATAGGTTAAATATCATAAACAAAATTTAAATTACCATAAGGTATAGCATAAAATTAAGTATAAACAACAAAAACAATTTACCATAGGGCGTAGTAAAAAAAAGTTAACTATCACAAGTAAGCTAGTTTATCGCAAAGCCCAATCTAAATTTAGATATTATACGCAAAAGTTAATTACTTTACAGAAAAGAAAAAGAATCACAGCTATATTAAGATTAACTAGCGATGCCGAAAAAAAGGAAATGATATTCGACGCATATAAATTTAATGACGTAGTCAAATAAAATAAATAAAATTAGCAAATTAAAATTTTAACCCGAAAGGGTATAACTAAGTACTTATATAGCCAATATAAAAGAAATTATTAAAGTAATATAACCCTAATTACACAATCGGTACATGAAAATTACAAAAGCAAAATTAATAAATCTAATAAACGATTTTATATAAGAAAAACTACCCATTTGGCTGTTACACACAAAGAGGAAACATCATACTACACAAAAAGGCCGTCGCAAAATTACTTCGTGACTTAGCAGTTAACGTTTAGATTATATATTTTTTTCTTTTCCGGAATATCAAAAGTATACAGAATGCATTTACCTGTTACCGAAGAAATGCAGATCTTTTAGCGGGACATGTCGCTTCAAACCTACGGACTCGAACACGTGGTCAATATGTCAGATATTTATTCTACACTACCAGCGTGGCCCCGCAGAGTTTTGCATCCTAATTAATTAGGGGTATTCTCGACACTCTATAGAAAGCGATACCACAAGTCTTAGCGATAGAAAATACAACCAAAGGGATTAATAATAATTAA
This sequence comes from Melolontha melolontha, assembly GCA_935421215.2. Taxonomy (NCBI): domain Eukaryota; kingdom Metazoa; phylum Arthropoda; class Insecta; order Coleoptera; family Scarabaeidae; genus Melolontha; species Melolontha melolontha. The sequence goes on along the minus strand of OW285243.1, from coordinate 73,308,349 downwards.
AAAAAAGATAGCGGAACTTACCAAGTGGAAATCTTGCGATTCTGCTGCAGCTGCCGTTAAATTAATTAACCAAAAACGGAAACTTAATTAGATAATTAGCACGACGACACATGCACATCTAAGAGGGCTTATTTTTTTTCCAAAAATACCAAAACGATAGTGGTAAATTCACAATAAAAAAAAAACGTCGTCTAATTGAATCAACGCATGCAACTTGCAATTTTGCTATCACCAAAGTGCAGTAGATCACGCGCAATCCGTTACCACCTACCCCAAGAATTCTATCACATATTGCCGGTAACGTAGCAATACGATTTTACCGCCAAGAGTATACGAGGTCTACTCATAAAATATTGTAACAAAATGTTTTCACAGCATTACGAATTGTTTGTTCACTTGGTCAATAATGCGTACCATAGAGTGCACGTAATCTGCACCAAGCTTCCTTCACAGAACATTGATAATAAATTTTAATAATTTCGTAACGTTCTTGGAGCTTTAAATGTTCCATGTTGTTTTGTAATAACTAGAGAACGGACGCAATTTCCATAAAACGCAATCGGCAATTGGAATTGTGTATAACGTCGCTCAGTACATCCCGGCGTAATTCAATAAAGTATTTGTTTGACTTACTCGGACACCTGGTCTCGCCGCGATAACAATGGACAAGCCAGCTATTGTATTCGAAGAATATAGTGTTTTTTAAAGTGTTTTCATAAGCGTAGATAGAAGCGGGGTTTTTATAATGTATTTTATTTATTAGTTTATATTTCGTAAGATAAATAAAGTGCTGTGAGTAAGTTTCTTGTTTTCATAGTTTTAACTGTTAATTACATCGTAATTTTTGTGATAGATCCTGTTTAATATCGTTTGATTGAATCTATTTCTACCAATTATTTTGACGTAAGAGTGTGCATTGAATTTCGTTCAGTTTCAATAACTTACGCACACATTTTTAGTTTTCATTTATTTAGATTTAGAGCATTGTTTAAGTTACTTTTTCAGACATGATATGGAAGAATGTCGAGAACGGCATTGTAAAACAATGGCGAGTTGGATTGACGGTCATACTGATTGTATGTCCATTGTCAGGAATTCCGAAATTTATTACAAAATCCGTAAAATATCGTCAAAAATTCGTCACTTAGGATCGCAAACACATCTGAACTCTGTAAAACTTTTATGGCGGCTAATATTCCATTAAATAAACTTAGCAATCCCACTTTAAAAATATTTCTGAAAAAATATACTGGTCCAAATGTTCCTGATGAATCAACTTTTCGCAAATCTTATGTTTCTAGGTGCTATACGAGAACAGTAGAACGCATTACAAGCCATCTTCTAAATCAATACATATGGATAAGCGCCGACGAAACGGTGGATATGTTAGGACGCTGTGTGGTAAATGTTGTAGCTGGTGTACTACATTCAACTATTCCCTATAAATCCTATGTAATAGCAACAAGTGTTATAAATAGAGTTGATGCGGAAACAGTTGCTGAAACCATTAAGGAGAATATACAAAAAATGTTTCATTCGGACGCCACGTACAAAGAAAAAATACTTTTATTTGTCAGTGATAGTGCTGCGTATATGTTAAAAACAGGCAGACTATTGAAGAAAACATATCCTAATATGCTGCATATTACTTGTGTAGCACATGCTCTCCACAGAATCTGTGAATATATCAGAGACACTTTTCCGGAAGTTGATAGACTTGTATCAGCTTTTAAAAAAGTTTTCAGAAAAGCACCATTGAGAGTAGCTCTTTTCAGGGAAAAATTTCCATCTCTGTCACTGCCTCCCACTCCAGTAATAACTAGATGGGGAACATGGCTGGAAGCTACTAGTTATTATGCTGAGACTTTCGATAGTCTAAAACATTTCGTAACACTGCTAAAGGAGGATGCTAGAAGTATTGGCGAGTGCAAGGAGCTCACACAAATCCCAAATTTAAAAAATCAGTTGTACTTTCTTCACGAACACTTTGGAAAATTGCCAAAACTAATCACTTATTTTGAAAATCAAAATCTCAAATTAAATGACGGATTAACCACATTAGATGTGGCTGTTAATAATTTGAAAAGTATTCCAAGTGACTTCGGATGTGGCCTTCGGCAAAAGTTTGAAGCAATTCTTAATAGAAATCCAGATTTAATTACATTGCAGCAATTATGTATGGAGACAATTCCACAAAATCTAACGGCTAAATATGAAGAAATAAAAGAATATTTCCAGTATGCACCTATAACCAGTTGCGACGAAGAAAGGACGTTTTCTATTTATAAGGATGTACTTAATTCAAAGAGAACAAAATTGACAGAAGAAAACCTTGAGAAACTATTGCTAGTCAATATTAATACTCCTTTACTCAACTTGAACGACAAAATGAACAAATAAAAATGTTCCAATTATAGAAATAAAATTAAAAACTTTAAAAATACAACTTTTCAACAAATAAATATGTATTTCGTAATTTTATAGATCACCACCCGTTCGTTTTCCAATTATATAAATAAAATTAAATATTTTAGAAATACAGTCTTTCGCCAGTACTACTGCACTGGGTGGTAAGCGTGTTCGTTCTCTAGTAATAACCTAACCTACGAAACTAACAAATACATGAAGGTAGTCAGCAGTCACCGTATAGGTTTGCTAAATATTTCACTTTGAAATCCTAAAGCGTTTATTGGATCAGCCTTTGTTACTATATTTTAAAATTTCACCTGAAAAGGAATACGAACAGTATTTTTACTGAAATATAAATGTTACCAGACATTTTTTCACTTAATTATCTAAAATATTGTGTTTTTATTGTTATCGTATTTAATAAATTAACTAATTACTTCAGATCATCACCACATTGTCTAAAGTATACAGAGACCCTCACGATGTAGATTTATTAATTGGTGGATTCGCTGAAAACCCCGACGCAGATTCTCTATTGGGACCAACATTTTCCTGTATAATAGCCGATCAATTTTTGAGAAGTAAATACGGCGATCGTTACTTTTATCAACACAAACAACAGCCAAAGCCGTTCACCGAAAAACAGCTCACTGAAATAAAAAAGGTCACCCTCTCCAGGATACTTTGCGATAACGCAGACGACATAAAAACCATGCAGCCGAATGTCTTCAAGAAAATTACATCAAGGTAATTAATTAAATTGTGTTATATTGAATATGGAATATTAATTTTTCTAATGTTTTAGTAATTCTCTGGTAAGTTGTGAAAACGAAACAATACCTCGTTTAAATTTGTATCATTGGATGGAGTCATAACCTATGTTTAACCGATGCTTTTTTGCTAAAATATCTTCAATTAGAAGACTGAATAATCGATGGCTGTTTACCTTACCCAAACCTCTCTACTTAAATTTACTTTCATGTTAGAATTAAGTTTCTTTTTCCATAAACGAAGAGCACTGATACCCAGTAATAGCTTTAAAAAAATAAACAAATTTTTTGATGTACCTCGAATACTTAGAGATAAGTGAAAATGTTATTTATTTCTTAAATATATTGATATTTTTAATTTTATATAGTACTTTAAGTGTTTCTAAGTTAGTTTTAGCACTAGAACTAATTTGAATAGTTTAAAAGATATTATTGTATTAATTAATTTGGCGTGCCATATATGTAGATTACAAGTTGTATTTTAATTTTAAAATACTTTATATGATTAAATGAAATTTTGTAAAAACCAAATATCGTATTTTATATATTAATAAATAAATGTATATGCTAAATTGTTTGGTTTTATTCAGTGGCGTGTTCAGAACTTCACAAAAGGGGAAACTATAGAGTAAAATAACATTTTTTTGGTGGAGGCGCAAAAAGATAAAATTTGTTACAAATTACTGAGATGTGAGTCATCCCCATTACGTCAGACGACGGTCTGGCGATGACATCATTCGCCGAACATACCAGCTGTCGCCGAAAAAGTCGAGAAGCTACGGAATAATTCTCGAAATTGTATAGCCCTATATAAGAACCGTTCGGAAGGAAGACCAGAACATTCAGTAAGTTTTACTATATTAGGCATCGCGATATTTAAAATAAACGTCTTTCCGCACTGTATATTTATTTAAACGAATATTTAATTAGCACTTAATTGTCCACTTAGTCCGTTATTAATTAAACTTCACACCAACATCACTGCAAAACACTTGTCTCTGGGTTCGAAGTGCCATACGCCTATGTATGACGGCATCATAAAAACATTTTTGGCGAGAATATTCTTGCACTAATTCCTTTTCAATTGATATTAATCCTAAAGCAAACATCTTTCTTGTCCCGTAGAATTCTTAACAAAATTTGATATTCGTTTAAGTACAGAAAACGAACGTCCTGAAGACGCACTTGTGGCGGGGATAGTGAGTGTTAATTCACATAGTTTAAGAATTTCACGGCAAGCACGATCTAGTCCGCAGTCCTTGAGAAATTTCCATAAGTCATTAGTACTCATTTTATTTAAGCCTTCTGAAGTGTTGTAAATCACTGTGAATTCGGAACGTAATGAAGGAAATTCAAAATATCGTGAATAATTTTGTTTAAGCCAGGGATGGGAAAATGGCGGCCCGCGGGCCAAATTCAGCCCGCGACATAATTTGAACCGGCCCGCGATCGGTAGAGCCATCTATATAAATACGGATTGTTTGCAAGTAGTAGCTGATATTTTGTGCCCAGATAAAAAAAAAGCTTTTTACCGAGCTTTTACACATTCCAACTTAAACAGAAAATTGAAAGTTTTGTGGCTATTTCGATAACAATGGACGAAAGTACAGATATATCAAAAACCGCTCAATTGCTTATTTATGTGAGAGGTATTGAGGAGGAATTTAACATTATTCAAAAATTAGCCAGCATGAAGTCTATGAAAGAAACCACCAGCAGAAGGGGCATTTATAGCGAGTTTGAAAAATGTTTAAATTTACTGCATCTGTCATTACAGACATTAATAAACATTACTACCGACGGTGCCCTGAACATGGAAGAAATGAATCAAGCGTTTTTCGGTAAATATACAAAAAGGTTTTGTTTAAGTATGACAATACGTTAAGCACGTATAAAGCGTTTGTACAATATGAAACAAACATGTAAATAATTTACATATCTGTAACTATGCACATGGACAATACACCTCGTATTTTCAGCATTTACTTCTGCTTAATACATATGTTTCTGCCATATAGGCGTCCTCAGTTAAGCTAGTGAAGCAATGTATACAAATTAATACAAACCTGTTATAAACAACTGGTTTGTATCTGTATTTAAATTTACTGAAATAGCCCGCATAGATCAAGCAAGTTCCGTCCTATAAGAAGACAACTATTTAATAATTGACATCTTACGGGCGAAAGGTACTTTGTCCGGAGGGCTACCTATCGTTCGAACAGCTATGCTGCTACGGGAAACGAGATGTCAATTATTAAATAGTTGTCTTCTTATAGGACGGAACTTGCTTGATCTATGCGGGCTATTTCAGTAAATTTAAATACAGATACAAACCAGTTGTTTATAACAGGTTTGTATTAATTTGTATACATTGCTTCACTAGCTTAACTGAGGACGCCTATATGGCAGAAACATATGTATTAAGCAGAAGTAAATGCTGAAAATACGAGGTGTATTGTCCATGTGCATAGTTACAGATATGTAAATTATTTACATGTTTGTTTCATATTGTACAAACGCTTTATACGTGCTTAACGTATTGTCATACTTAAAAAAACCTTTTTGTATATTTACCGCCATCTGGCTGGTTGTTAATGGACTACATCTACATACGTATTTTATCGTTTCCCGTAGCAGCATAGCTGTTCGAACGATAGGTAGCCCTCCGGACAAAGTATCTTTCGCCCGTAAGATGTCAATTATTAAATAGTTGTCTTCTTATAGGACGGAACTTGCTTGATCTATGCGGGCGATTTCAGTAAATTTAAATACAGATACAAACCAGTTGTTTATAACAGGTTTGTATTAATTTGTATACATTGCTTCCCTAGCTTAACTGAGGACGCCTATGTGACAGAAACGTATGTATTAAGCAGAAGTAAATGCTGAAAATACGAGGTGTATTGTCCATGTGCATAGTTACAGATATGTAAATTATTTACATGTTTGTGCGTTTTTCGGTAAATTCACCGAAAAATATCCAGACAACAAAGTGATATTTTTGCATTGTGTGTTACATCAAGAAGTGTTGTGTAAAGCTGCACTTCAAACAAAGCCTTGATATCTTTGTCAAAATCGTCAATTCCATTCGAGACAGTGGACTAATATACAGACAATTTTAAAAATTCCTCGAGTCTATCGAATCAGATTATTTTGTACCATAATAAGGTCCGGTATCTAAGTGCTGGGGGCATGTTTTCGAGTGTGGCAATTAAAAAACGAAATAATAGAATTTTGCGACAAAAGTCGAAGTTGGATGACAATAATTAAATTAAAGCTACGTTTGTTTTCGACACAAATATCACAAAGAAATCTCACTCATTTTTTCCAAACTACAGACAGTTGCTGAATTGACCACTATAAAAGTTCATTTTTATATTAGCCAACTAAATCAGTTACAAAACGAGTTCAACATGAGATTTGAAGATTTTAAAAGGACAGCAGATAACTTACAAATATTTTCAAAGGCCATTCGCCGCAATTTTCGAGGAGATTCTAGCCAACTAGCAACTAGAAGTAATTGAACTACAATTGAACGATACGCTAAACAAGCTGCTTAACAATTCACCAAGGGTTGAGTTCTACAAATGTTCACCGAAGTCTCAATTCCCTAACTTGATAAAAAAAACGCTCAGAAAATCATCTCAATATTTGGGTCTTCATCTGTGAACAGTTGCTTTCGACAATAAATTTCCGTAAAAGCAAATTGGGGAAATAAGATGACTGACGAACATCTTGAATGCGTTTTACGAATTACTTTTAGTAACTTGCAACAAAATTTCGACGAGATTATTAAAGAACAGTCTAAATTTCATTTCTCACACGGACCTAGTGGGCGTACTAGGTCCGTGTGAGAAATGAAATTAAAAAATAAATTTATTTGGCCCACCTAAATATTTTAATTATTTTATATGGCCCTTCTCTAAATATATTTCCCCTGCCCTGGTTTAAGCGGTTCAAAGGCCCCCTTCAAAAACTATGGGTTTATCACAAAATTAACTTTTAATTCTAGAAATTTAAGGCTGTTAAAGTTCTTAAATATGGTGTCATGTAGGCCGAAATATTGTCAATTATTTCAAAGAACAACTTAAGAAATAGCGATTTTCATCTGTTCTGTCTTCTTACGCAATACCGGTGCGTAATCTGTTTCTTTGTGGTTGTACGCTCAAATTTATTCCACAAATGATCTAATTGTTCTCTTTTAGAAAAAAAAAACAATGGATTTAATTTCCTGAATTTTTTTTATACAAAAATTAATGTCGCTAATTTTATTTTGTAAAGTCGCAAATAAGTTGTCACAAACTGGAAATATCTCAGAAAATATAAGTAACTAAAGATTCAAATTAATTTCAGTTTCTAACATATTAAAATATCCTCTAGAGCAGCGTTTCTTAATCTTTTTGATAAGTGGAACCCTTTTTAGTAGTCACTTTTATTGTGGAACCCCTGGTTTGTTTCAATAATATGCTTTTAATGTAACATTCTGTAAATGGATTATATGCAACAAAAATGACAATTATTTCAAAAAATATTTATTTTCTTCAAAAAGAAATTCAAAAATTAACACAAAAGTTCGTAAAACAACTTAAATTTACATTTACAGGACTTTTAAATTTTAATTTTAATAGGATGAGTGATATTGCTTTTCATTATCACAAATATACTTAATATTAGGCTTAATTGATGAAAGTTGAATTCTTATGTCAGGTTCGGCATCAAGTCTGTTCCGGTATTTAGTTTTTGTCGACAAATAAGCTGAGAACCCCGTTTCGCACATATATGTGGTTACAAATGGTAAAAGCACCAACACGGCCTTTTGCGACAATTGAGGATATTCATCTTTTATACTCCACCAGAATTCCGTTAATGGCATTAATTTAAATTTATTTTGCAATGATGAATCAGATGTCATATCAATAAAAGTTTCGTATTCTTCCGTTGACATGGTCGAAGGTCGTGCATTGAAAATAAATGGGTTTTCAATCCACAATTCATTTTGATATTTAATCTGCTGTTCATTTGGAAAATACTTATTAAAAGTTTCACTCAATCCTTTTAGTTGTTGAATAATTTCTTCAATAAATGCCTCTGCCATTTCAACCCCTTCTTCTTCTAAAAAGCCTTTTATTGTTGGGAAACAATCAAACTCGTTGGAGCGCATACAAATTGTCCAAAATTCTATTTTTTTCTTGAAAGCAAGAATTTTTTCGTGGGCAATAAATACATTTACTTGTTTGCCCTGGAGGGTTAAATTAGGTTCATTTATCTTTGTAAAAATGTCGCTTAAATAGGCAATTTTAAGTAACCAATTTCTATCAAATAATCGACCTTTCAATTCAAAATTGTGTTCTAAAAAAAAAGCACGCACCTAGTCCCTTAACTCAAGAAAACGGGTTAGTATCTTTCTTCGAGATAACCATCTGACTTCAGTATGTAAAAGAAGAGATGTATGTACACTTTCAAACTCCTCACAGAGTATTTTGAATAAACAATTATTTAGCGGTCGAGATTTTATGAAGTTAATGATATTAATGACCTCATTCTTATAACTGGGGGATAATTTTTTAGCAGCAAGTGCCTGCCTATGGATCATGTAGTGGCTACTAGAACAGTTTTTAGCTATATTTTTAATAAGCTGTACAGCCCCATTAATTATGTCACTCATGGCCTTTGCTCCATCGGTACAGATATCAATACAGTTGTCCCATGGTATTTTATTCTCTTCAAGAAAAGAATTTAGAAGACCAAATATTTCGACTCCAGTAGTACGTGTTGGTAGAGATTTGCATAAAAGAAGATCTTCCAATAATGCGTTTTCGTGCTGATATCTAACGATTACAATTAATATTGCGAGTCCAGATACATCGGTTGAGTCATCCATTTGTAATGAAAATTTGCATGATTTGAGACGAAAAGTAAGTGCATTCTTTATATTGACTGCTAAATCTCTGATGCGCTGGGCTATCGTGTCATTTGAAAGTGGAATCTTAGCCATTTATTTTGCAGATTTTTCATCTAACACACATTTTACCATCTCCATACATGAAGGTTTAATAAGATTTTCCGCAATTGAGTATGCTTCACCGCGTTGAGCTATCAGATAGCTGACTAAGTAAGAAGCCTCACTTGCTTTTTCATTCACCGTTTTTGTGGTTTAAACCATAACCGTTTTTAATTTTAAAAGTTCGTCACGCTTCCGAATGAAGAATTCAACATTTTTTTTCTTTAAGCTCGCCATGAACAGATTCTAAATTACGACGCATTTTAGCTGGAACCATAGAGCTATTTGGTAGAACTTTGTTGCATATAACACACTGAGGATTATCATTATCGTTCATGAATCGTAAACATATATAACTTTCATCATATTTCCTTAGTTTTTTAGTAACTGCTCTGGGTTGATTACTTGTAGAGGCCATTACTGGCCTAATTTCGTTTGTGGCGATTTCAGTTGCATCACTTTTATTATTACCACAGTTATCTTTAGCAAAAGAGCTAGTTGCTGGGTCCGAAACAGAAGAGTCATGTTCTGCAGCAGAACGCTTTAAAGTGCCTTCTTTAAGCCACCTTTCCATCCTGCAACAAAATATCGAAAATGGTTTTAAGACAAAAATAACAGCACCAGTTACATTTTAAGAGGGAGTTCTCATTTTTTAATTAAAAAAAGTTTTTTTTTTCTTTTATTATCTTAATGCTATATGTGTCTAGAATAAGTCTAGAATAAGTCTAGAATAAGTCTAGAATAAGTACTCGGTTCCGTATAAAAGTTATAGCTTTATGTATCACTTGTATACAAGCTGTATACATCACTCGTATAAAGTTTAAGCAAATTTTTCCCAAAATGATGTTTCTGAAGTCGGTAACAAGAATTTCTCAGACGCTAATTGACCAATCTAGATCTAGATCTTTTTGTATTATGTTTGTAAACGTGTACACCAGTGGGCAAACTAGGATCTTTGATTAAAATGCTATATTTCAGTTTTAACTCCACTTTTCCTAATCTGAAAAGGTCGTTTTTTCAAATTTTTAGTAAAATGCGCGCCCCATTCTTATAATTTTTAATTTTTTGAAAAGATCCTATTTTACTCAACAGAAGTAATCTTTGCTACCGTTTGGTATCTCGTTTTTCGGGCGTCCACTTTAACGCCCTCTGCTACAGAGGCAAATTAAAACACAATTTGTTTTTGCAAAGATATGCGTAACGCATTAAAAAAAGTTTCTATATATAAAAAAACAATCCTCTTTAAAAAAAATTATTAAAAATCGTCGTGTTTTTATTCAAAAAATGAGAACTCCCCCTTAAGACCGAATAAAGTTTAAAGGTTACTTACGTTGATATTATTTTTAACAGTGAGATATTAAACACAAACAATTACAATTTCTAGGTTTTAACACAGTTTTTAGACAGTTTGGTTTTAGACAGAACCAATAAAGTTTATCAATAAACAAAATCACTTTATCAATAACTTTCAATCAGTTTATTTATCTTTCAATCACTTTATTTTAATTTTCAATCACTTTATTTATAAGACACACATCGGCAAGTGACTATTATGCCCGGATACTCGCAGTGTAATGATCAATAAAGAATTGAGCAGGGGAATCACCGATACCGGGATTTCCCGTGATTATACCAGGGCGGCTGCTTTTAAATAACAAAAATTGTCCCGACGGCGCCGTTACAATTCGCGACGTCGGACTGTCGCATTTGCACCGGCTATCCAGATTAGTAAGTGGAATTTAGTTGTGCCGTTAAATTTTTATTACTTTTTTTATGTTACTTCCTTGAATGTTATAAAAAAAGCACGTAACTTTCGCGGAACCCCTGAGTGATCTCCACGGAACCCCGGGGTTCCGCGGAACACAGTTTAAGAAACGCTGCTCTAGAGCAAACTCGAGTCTCATTGTCCCATTCTTCCTGGTTATCCATAATATTTTGAAAAATTTAGTAAGTGGTTGTCGATGTTCAAGTATAGTTTGTACTAATCTACTATTGTAATTCCATCGAGTGGGGACTACTTTTAATAATCTTTTATGGACTTTCCGATCTAAAGACTGGTTGTTTTAGAAGATTTAAAAAAATGCTACCAAACCACAAAAGTTTTAAAAAAATCTTGCGTTCCTTTATTATATTAAGAGACTGTTTTAAAACCAAATTTACGCAATGTGCCATACAATGTACAAAAAGTGCGGGTGAATACGTTTCTTTTTCTTTAACCTATAACCCCCCTAATTTACCTGCCATTACTGCTGCTACATCGTAATTGTGAGCTACTAATTTTGAACCACAATTATAATCATTCACTATAGTCTGAACAATACAATATAAAGCAAAAGCTGTTCTTTGCATGGAAACATTTAAAAATCCTATAAAGCGTTCCTTAATTTTGCCTTTTTTTTGTTACATAACGTAAGACTTTTGATAACTGATTAATATTCGTCACATCTGTAGTTTCGTCCAGAATTATGCCAACAGAAGAGGCTTCTTCTGCTTCAAATTTTATTTTTCTCATTATTACTTTTACTATGCATAGAATAAGATCGTTTTGTATTATTAGAAGTTCCTTTAAACCTTGTAGAATTATTCAAATGAGATTGTAAAATTTCGTCACACTTTGCCAATAAATTTACTAAATCTACGTAATTTCTCTTGCTTGAAGATTGTTCAATTTCACTATGACCGCAAAATGCAAGTTCATGTTCTCACAGGAAACAAATAATATATATCAACAACCTCTTAAGTGTTTCACGTACTTCTTGACTATGTTTTTCTGTATCAATTCTTAACCCATTGTCAAATGTGTGTTCAATACTGATTTTACCATAAGTTTTTTCTTTAGTTATCGCATGTAAGTCTAATTGACTCAGCTCATATCTTTTTATTAATTTGTCTAAATTATTTAAATCAGCAAACTCATTTTTATTCCACAAATTTTTTTCGCTTGGAAACAAAATACATGGCCAGCAAAAGCAAAGTACTTATTGTCAGAACCAGTCAACCATTCGTACTTTTTGTAAATTTCTTTTTGAAAATGTCTTATTCGTACATACAATTTAGTTTGTTTTGTTAAATTAGTGAAAGTTGGAGTTGACCTACCTTTGGCAATAATAATCTGTTTTGTTCGAAATTATAACGTGAAAATCCTTTTGTTACAACACAATCAGACACATTTCCGCAAGAATTTGATTCCAAAGTTCCGAACGTCCGATCTCCATGCTTATAATACGTATAATCTACACGAAAACAGCTTACACATTGAACTATTTTAATTCGACTTTCAAAAGAAATAATCTACAAAAACGAAAGTTTTCTGCGTTAACGCAGTATTTGTACTATCTATAAATATTGTAAATTAATAACTAACTAATTTCAAGTGCATAATTCCACAATAAAACTAACAAAAGGTATGTAGTTATTTTATTTGCTAATATTCGTAGACACGCCCATTCAAACGCGATGTTTAAGAAACTGCCTATAAAGCCATAAGCTGTAGATATCTAGCGTATTAGGTTGTTCATTCGGGCATGGTTCGTCATCCTTCGCTAACCGACTGTACAGTTGGTTCATTTTACTTAGGCGAATTCCGGCTTATGCCGATGTCTGCTTCAGTCACGTTCGAGTAATGCGAACGACAAACACAAAATGAACAGGGAAGTATTGGTATCATGCAGTAAAATAAATTCGAACACTGAAAAACACTTTTATTTAGGTAAATAATAAGTAAATAATTCACAATAGTAGAACAAAATATTTGCAATTAATTATAGGTGTTTTTATTTGTATAAAAATTGTCAAAATAAATAAACCTCGAAGTACAGTATCGTGCGATGAGATATTGACATATTAATTTAAAGAAGCAACAAATTTTAGACAGTCACTTTGGATTGCACGATATAAGAAAAGGTGTTTGATTTTTATAGGTTTATTAAAAAAATTAACAGTTGTTTTAGCTCAATAAATAAACAATATAATTTTGTTTTATGATTACACTTTCTTGATTCGTAGTATCTATGCGATCATCTTCTAACTGTTGGTTTCTATCTTCCGCATCTAAATATATATCGTGGGTTATCATGAACGTCAATTAACATGTTCAAATGAATGTTATTATTTTAAAAATAAGCAAAAACTCCAGAATTAGGTAGCCCCATAGCTCAACAATCACTACATAGATCTAGATTTCCGAAAAGAAATTCAAAATAAAAAGAGAAGTCAGAAATAGCGGCCATGACGAGATATATGTCACTGTCAGTACTACAGTATAACTTTTCAGAAAATACGAAAGAGCTGAGTTCCTTCAGAAAGTCATCATGCCAAATGCTAATATTTAGTAGCGAGTGTAGCTAAGCTAATTTTGCTTCATAAGCTTTGCTCAATAGTAATAATCTTACTCTGACTAATTACTAAGAAATCACTTACGGAAGGTGTGATACAAACATTTTAAAGGGTGAAAAGTGACCTGAAATTCAGCCCATTTTTGTTTCTTGGTTATAAAGTGCAAATTGGTCCGTAATTATTCTAAGAAGAAAATATTGATTAATATATAAAAATTATCCAAATATGATAAAATGCTGCTCCACTGGTATCTGAAATAGAGTAGTTCATTTTTTTTTAATCAAATTATTTATTTTCATAATTTACAATCCCCATTCGCTGCAGCATAAGGAAGGCATAGGAGAGCATTTTAGAAAATTAGAACTATCTAATTATATTGTTTCGTCACCAGTCTAACTTCCTTCATTCGCTTTTTTCCAACGAAGTTTACTATACTGTATTAAGTGTATTATCTACCTTTAATTTTCTGGTTTCACAATTCTCCCTTATCTTTCCTGTACCTTTTATTTTCCATTTCCTAAGACTATAATTAGGTGTCTTCAAAAATAGATACCCAGTTCAATATTTTGCTCAGTCGGTAATAGAAAATTTGTTTGAGAGAGCAACCTATTATGATTATGATTATTTTCGGAACTACCTATATTAAGAAATGACATCAACTTTGAAATAAATGTATAAAAGACGAGTTAGACTTGCTATTTTATTTCTTTTAATCCAGTTGCCTATTCCATGAATCTACCAAATTTCATACTTTAGAAGGAATAGCTTTTGAATATATTTTAAGTTAGAAATTTGTCATGAGATATTCATATATAGTTTAATTATTCTACATTTGTACATTTTATATAACTAATTTATTTGATGAAATTAAATGTAATAAATAAATTAACTTGTTAAAAAGTGCAGAACCACAATAGATATTCAAACAAATCGATTATTTTCATAACTAATTTTTCTAAAAATATTCTGTAGTAATACCATAAGAGCTTTGAATTTATCGATAATTTCACGAATGCTTGTTGCATAGCGACGAAGACGAGTGTCAGCTTGACAAGCATTTAAATCACGACAGCCCGTAGGGCTGGAGTGGTTTAATTGTTTAATTGTCAACTTGACACGAGTCGAAGTCGTTATGCAGGAAGTATGAGTGAAATTATCGATTTTAATTCAAAGCTCGTATGGTATTTGATTATATTATTTTACGTAATACAAAATGAAATTTATCTAAACTCTTTATTTATTAATTCATGTATAAATTAGTACACTGAAAGGTACAATTGTTATATACATTCTGTTTTTTATTGGATGTGCTTGAATCAATATTTGCACTGTTGTAACTATTTCCTCGCATTTGATTAATAATAGTTTCATGGTGTTCTTTATCTAGTTGTAGATACGGCTAAATAGAATGCGAACTACTATGGCCAGAAATTTTAATTAATTGTTGCTCATTTACACCAGCTTTTGCTAAATTTGAGACAGCTGTCGCGCGACTGGAATGGTTACTTATTTTTTGGTTTTCTGTGTTGAAACCAGCGAGTTCAACACTTTTCTTAAACCATTCAAAATTTCATTTCTTCCAATAGGCATATTTTTATACCAGCTACCTTTTTTCTTATTCCACGCTGGATTGACAGTTAAAAAGAGTATCACTTTTTATACGAGCGTTTTCTGTCCTCTTTGAAATGAGTTTTTTAAAAAGTCTGACTGGGCAATTACTTGGTTTTACTTTGTTGGGAATCAACCATTTACTGTCAGCACATTTTTGTGCTCCACCTTGGGTAGTTTTCGTGAATATGAGATTGTACTCTATTCTTCCAGTCGGTGTATTGTATGCGTTCATTTCTTCTCGAAAGTAGTGAATCAAACATGCCGCGCCTTCTCCTCCTCGCCATGCCAATTCAATCGACACTATCAGGTAAAATTTCTTTTGTAGTCCATCTGGATTTTCTTCATCCCAAACATTTATCATTTTTTCATATTCGTTTTTCTGTAAAGCTGCAGAACTCATTTTCCGTTTACCAGGTATCGCTTGAAGAATTCTCCTTTTGGAGTTCCTTGCGTCGCGGGCTGCTTTAAATACGATGCTCTGAAAAGGATCAATTTTTCTTTTATATTCGTTATTAAACTTCTCTTGTAGCAATTTTGCCGTGACATTCCACATCGTTTTAACAACACCTTCTTTATATTCTTCCCCATTCACCTTCCTCATATTGAAGGCCCAGTCTTTCAGAATATCTGCAAGTTCCTCTTCTGTAACATTTTGTTCGATGCTGTAGTTTTTCGCATCACAAAACTCACAAAATTGTCGCCAAATTGACGCTTTTCGTATTAGCCGGTTCAGCTTGTTTTACTATTTGATCAATGTTTACAACTGATTCTTCCCCAAATCTCAGTATTGTTTTGTGACAATGAAACCGGTTTTTTGACAGAACTTTAGAAATGTCTATCCTTATTAACCGCATTTCCATAACGCCTAATTATTCTACTATGAAAATTATCGATAAATTACCGCTGTAATTTCGAGTTGCTTCAGTAATACGCGAATCTGATTGGTTTATATTTGTATGTGTAAAATAATCGGTAATAAATAATATTTATTGAAATATTTTTAAAAATGTTAGGATGTATAAATAGAATACAACAAAGTAAAATAATATATTTAAAAATATATATGCATACAAATATCCATACAAATCTGTTATTTATAATACATTATTTCAAGAAAACTCTAGCTAAGCTAGAATAATCAAGATTTATTTTAATCTTTTTAATACAGAACATTCTTAAAAACTATTTATGAATTATATTTTAATATTAAGTTTATTAAGAAATAAAATTATTATTATAGTACTAATAAGCTATAAATAGTAATAAATAAATTAAAATCTAATAAAATAATTTATTTCATTAAAACATAGAATGATTAAATATTTCAAGAAGTTATAGAAATGTGTTTTATGTGGTCCCTGTGGCGCAGAGGATAGCGCGTTGGACTTCTAATCCAAAGGTCGTGGGTTCGATCCCCGCCAGGGATGCTCAAATTTTTTTGAAAATCAAACTATGTATTACAAATATTTTATGATATTCTAAAACATTATTTACAAAATATTAATTATTTAGACACAAATATTTACAAGATTCAATCAGCTTTCTCCTTTTTATTTCGAAAATAATATCAGGGGAATTTACGTAATATTTCGAAGCGCCAATGTACAAAATTAATAAAAAATTGAAATTGAATTGAATTTACTTGTGCATTATTTCTTTATACAAGTGTCCTTGAAATAAAAAGACAACGTATAAAAAAATGGAAAGGTGGAATTGAATAGAATATATCTCAAAAAAATTGTAAGTCAACTACGATGCGAACCCCAAAATTAAAAACTCTCTGAAAATTAAAGCATGAGCCGCCTATGTATCGAAATGTCAATTACAAATACTTCCTTTGAATTTATACATATGCTGCTTCATTACAATTAACATTGTTTAGACGACGGTCAGCGTTATAAATGGAGCAGCCTTGTTTACTTAGGGTTCAATATCCTCAATACAATTAGGTACGTGTATATCTGTTGTGAATCATTTATGGACAAATACTTATAGAACTGACCTAAATCACCTTCCTTTCTTGTGTATTACGTGAATGTGTTTTTTTTTTGTTACGAGAAGTACCAAATATAAAATATTAATATGGATTTAGAATCCCGCTATTGAATACACATACTGCAATGTTTATGTTTATAAAAATTCTAGAATTCTTAATTAAATTCTACTGGGCATTGCAAAGCAACGTTGAAGCTGTTCTAAGGTTGGTTTGCATCGTGGTGACACGGATTTAAATGGATACTTTCTTCGACCACGTGGGAAGTTTTTAACTTTGTAGGAATTAAAAATTTATTGAACGAGGTGAGTCCATAACTAAGAATGTCTTGTAAACGGCATTGTTTATCTCATTAATTTCGTTTCTGTTACTTAAATTTTTTCTTTCTTCCTTAAATTAATTAGGGAGCTTATATGGGGCTAATTCCGACTCAGCTAATTAGAACTTGTATGGGGCTATTTCCAAATCAGCTGATTAGAACTTGGACGTAAGCAGCTGTTGGTCGATTTGCATCTACCACGTGGAAATTTCCGTACCTAATGATAGTGAGGTTCACCATAAGTAGACTTATTTTGATCATATTCGCAAAGACTTAATTGATTTAATTCGACCGCTTACACGGAAACACGTGAATATAAACTTGTATATAATTTAAATAGAATTTTGACTAAGTCATATTTTTTTTCTGTCCGTATTCAGATACTTGTCTAGCGAGTACAATTTTTTTTGTTCTCTTGATATAAATTTATAAATTTTACGTCCTAATATTCGTTTTGCTTTGTGCCATTTTTTTTTCTTTAGTGCAAAGATTTAACTGAGACATCATTTAATATTTTTTTAAATTATATAAAGATAATTTTGGATTTAATTTGTGTAATATAATTTTTGATTATAACTAAGCTTTGTGAGCAATTTTATTTCACATCTGATTAATATATTTTCTGTACATACAGCGTGACAAATATTAATAGATTTATTTTGGTATAACTTCTTGTAAATTGAAATTTACGCAATTAAATAATTAATTGTGTACAAAAAGCTTGTGTTTATGTATGACAATACGTTATGCACGCATAAAGCATTGTTATAATATGAAACAGACATGTAAATAATTTACATATCTGTAACTGTACACATGGACATGGTCTCTTTCCTTCCGTAAGATGTCACTTATTAAATAGTGTCACCTTATAGGACGAAACTTGCTTTATCTTTGTTGGGTGATTTCAGTAAAATGTAAATACAGATACAAATCATTTGTTTAATTGATTTGTATCAATGTGTACACATTGCTTCACTAGCTTGACTGAAGACGCCTAGATGGCAGAAACATATGTCTTAAGCATAAGTAAATGCTGAAAATACGAGGTGTATTGTCCATGTGTACAGTTACAGATATGCAAATTATTTACATGTCTTTCATATTGTAATTAATTGTGTGTTATATAACATGAGAGCAAAATGAATTGAGGTAGTAGGAGGCTGCGGTTCGCTGATCGTATTTCGTGAATTATAAAGTAAATAAATCTTACTGACAGCACTTAAATGTCTCCTTGATACAAATTTAATTTACAAATTAAAATATTTATAAAATGTCATACAAATGTCATGTTTTATATTTTATTGAAAAGTTTACAATAATTGTTGAAACTGTTGTCCCTCGACATTCAAACATAAATTTACGCGCCGCTTCATGTTTTCAAAAACCTTTTGTAAAATAAATCCGTCTACTAACTCGCACTGTCGCACGATATTGTTCCGTAAATCGTCTATTGTATGCACTGGATTTTTAAAAATAGAGTTTTTTAAGTATGGAAATAAAAAGTAATCCAGAGGAGTTAAGTCACACGATCTTGGCGTGAAACGGTCAACACTAATAATTCTTTCATCAAAAAATTCACGTAAATAATTTATTGTTTCACGGGCAGTGTGTGGTCGTGCGGAATCTTGCTGAAAGAAACCTAACTGTAACTCGTCATCATGCAGTTGATTTATGAATGTTTCCAGTATATTATTGCGATATCTTCCACCATTTATAGTTCCTTCGAAAAAGATCGGACCAATAAGCCTTCTACGTGACATGGCACACCAAACCCCTATTTTTACAGGATGCAACGTTGTTTCCCTATAATAATGCGAATTGTCTGTTGCCCACATACGCATATTCTGAGCGTTTATGTAGCCGTTCAGGTGAAACCACGCTTCGTCGGTGAAAAACTTTTTATCCAAAACATCGTCGTCGTTAAGATTTGCATTAAAGAAACGACAATAGGCAACTCTGCGAACGTAATCTGGCGGCAATAGTTCTTGATGCAATTGAACCTTGTAAGGATGCATAGCAATATCGCGTTTAAGAATACTGCGGCAGGTTCCATAACTGTTGTGCCAGTCTTCTGACAGATGTTGTAGGTTGTTCTCTAATTGCGTTTCTTGCATTATTAACAACATTTTGGGTCCTAACTCGAGAAGATCTTCCCCCTTTCCATTGTCTTTTTACAGACCCAGTTGTTCGAAAGTTATTTATAATTCTCAATAGGTCACGAGAAAAGTTCTTATTTACTAAAACAACTTCAGGAAAACGTTGTTGGAATTCTTCCTTGCACATTTCTATTGAATAATACCATTCGCCGTTTGGCAAACGTCGACCGTTACGAAAGTAACATTCTAAAATGAACACCATTTGTTCTTGAGTAAACATTCTGAATGTGATTATACTGTTTTTTTTTAAAAAAATTGTATTGAAAGAATTAATAATTCACACTGACAGTCTGTCATTAAATGTTTGACAGAAAAATATTGTGAATATAATTCACGAAATACGATCTACGAACCGCAGCCTCCTACTAGCTCAATTCATTTTGCTCTCATGTTAAATAATGATTGCATATACAGTGTGTGTCAATATCTATGTAAGGTTTATTAAAGATCTTTGATAAATTAATGATGTAATTCTTAGATTAAGATTCTTAGTTAATTTAATTGTTTTCCATATTTGGTCAAATCATTTCAGACGTTGATCTTCATTTTTTTATAAAATCTGGTGATCTTATTATTTTTTGTAATTTATCTAAAACACCTGCTTTTCTGTGCAAATAGTTTAACTTCACATTTTAGTCAATTTCTTGTCTGCACTTTAAAATTATTATCATTCATATATTATACTGGGTGAGTCTTTTACTAATGACCAGAATTTACTGTGTTATTAAGATATATATCACTATTTCAATGTCATTATCGCTTTGATTAAATTTAAATATAGTTTTTTTTATTCATTAAACATTAAATACTTTCTGAATCATTCAAATATTTTATTGTGATGTGGTTAGCCAAGTTGGTGTAACCGTATTATTTTGACATTCTGGGTACAATAGCCCTTTGTTGTTGTGTTGTTTGGATTACAATAAATCCTTATTGTTATTGTTTTGAACTTGGTTACTTTATTTGGTTTAACAACGATATACGTACTTACCTAGATTTATTCAATTCACTATCGGCAGAGTCTGTGTTCTCTGTTACGGCTAAAGATATAATAGCGCCCTTTATGATATAATAACTCCCCCTCCACTCGCCTCTAAACTGAGCTGGTCTTTAGCCGAAAGATCTCCAGGGCAATCATGTATTGAGGTAAATTGGGTAAATTACGCAAGATTAGTACTCATGGGGGCATATAGTATGTTCTTATACTTATAATATTCGCGAATTTTAATGCAGCCGTCAATATATGTTGTACTTACAACCCAAAAGAATGACTGTCAATAAAAATCATTTGTGGCATTGCTTGTGGTATTATTTCAAACAGCAAAGAAAAAAGAAAACATAACAGATGAAGAAGATCAAGTGGTACCTAACTGCAGGAAAAAGTGGAATCAGAAGGAAGCACTAATATAAAAAAAGGAACTTTGAAGAAGCTAACAACAATGTATTCACTAAATCTAGCAATATGTACTCAAATTCAACAGATTAACTCTTTTTATTACAATATTTTTTTGAAGAAAGATCAACGGAAAGAACCTTTAGGAAACTGTTACAAAATTTAAGAAATTGAAGAAGTTGTTCACATATTCAGCTTTATTTCGTTTAAATAAAACCGGGTATGATTTTCCTTGTAGAACTCGTAATTCTACTCACCGTTTGCTTTAATATTTTCTCGTATTTCCAATTAAACGATTTTATTTCTTCCTCTCTTAAAATATAAATTATCACCCTTGAACTAAATAGACTCATGTTACACAGAATTAATCCACCTGGAGAAATATCGTCCCAGATATGTCGAAATTACAATCCACACCGTTCATGTACAGCTGATTGGATTTATTCGATTAATAAATAATCAATTTCGACCTTTCTTTCTTCTGGACACATACTTCGTTTATATTGCACATTATATGTTGTTCGTACAATGTCATATAAGCAGGTGTTACGCGATATATTATTTAAACGTTAATATTGTGTGATGATATTAGTTTTTGAGCGGTTTTTTTAATAATAATTGGGTGTTAATTTGAGGTATAAAACGAAAAAAATTATTTCGGGAGATTTTGTTTTAAAATGCTGCCAGTTCAACTGTTGATCGGATTTAGTGCTGTTGGTTCCGTTTGGTCGAATAATTTTCCATCTTTGTTAACAACAAATGCCACATTAGGTGAGTGCGCGATTTTATGATAATATTTTATAGAACGAACCCAAAGTTTGTGCTCTGAAGAAGACCGCTGTTTTTACGTTTCGACGAAATCGTGCTCATCGTTTACTAGAACTGCTCTGTCTCTGGCTAGCTCTCAAGAACATCTGTTACAGTAGATTTTATTTTCTAAATTATGGATTAATTAGTAACCCACAATTAAAAAACAAGTAAATACTTTTTTTGACATTTTCGCTTGTCTATGCTAACCATTTCATCTTGGAATGATACATGCTTTAACTACGTTTACAAATTATTCAGATGTTTTATCAAAATTAACGTTCAGTCGCGCCCACTTAACTTGCATTAGCTTCAATTTGTAGTCGTTAGAATCATCCTAGACTTGTCAACATATTTGTTTCATAACCTTCCTCTACCGGTGAGATAAAGAAATGTAAGCAGTGAAGGGAATATTACAGCTGATCATTGCGAGGATCCCCGTTTATCTCAGATATTGGGCATTTCCAACACCAGTTTGTGGGAAACAATCTTAGCCCACATTCTTACAATATTGCTTTAACTCAAGAACTTAAGCTAACGATCATTTGTTGCGTCGCATATTCAGAAATTGGACTTTGAAGAAACCTGAAAATGATCGTGAATGCCTCAAAGCTCACTTCTGACTTAATGATTTCACGAAGAAGCAAAATTAGCGTATCTGAAAATCAGTCAGATGTAATGCATGGAGAAGTATTGCATCCATTTAAATACTGACTGGTGTGGATTTCGTGCTGATAAAGACGATGAATCTTAATTTACTTGATTTATATCATTATGTATATATAAACGAAGTTGTAGATCCTGTCTCGATATTGTTGGAATGGCATGTTGAATATATTATTTAGTTGTAATTCTTTTATTTTAAAATACAGAAATATCTTATATCGTATAACAATTGTTCATTTGAAAAGTCAATCTAGTAGCATGTGATTTACTGAGAACATTTCGAAGTATGTCGTAAATTAAAATTTACTACTTAACCTACGAAGTCGTAGATGTTGACAGTTTCATACATACAAATAAATAACAAATAATAGGTATTTATTGAAAACTATAACAAATGTTGAAAATGTTTTCCTTCAAGATCAATGCACTTTAAAATCGTCCGTTCAAAATTTCTGATGATATGCTGCAACATTACTGGTTTGTTATTAATTTCCATGCATTTCTGTTCGATTCTCTGTAGCATATCATTCAAATTCAATATAGGTGTTCGAAATATGTTATTTTTTAGATAAGGCCACAAAAAGAAGTCGCAAGGTGTTAAATCGCATGAAGGTGCAGGCCAGGCAATTTCAGTATTTCAACTAATTATACGCTCATCAAAAAATTCTCTTAAATAATCCAAAGATTTTGCAGTACAGTGACAAAGTGCTCCATCTATGCATTTTGAAGTTCATCATCATGCAACTGATTGACAAATGGTTGTAAAATTTCCGTACGGTACCTTTGAGCAGTTAACGTTCCCTGAAAAAATATTGGTCCAATAATTCGCCTTTGGCTTATCGCTGCCCAAACACCAATTTTCTCTGGATGTAGCGATTCTTCATTAATTACATGTGGATTTTCACTACTCCAAATTCTTGTATTTTGTGAATTTAGGTATCCCGTTTTATAAAACCATGCTTCATCAGTAAAGATGACTCTTTGCGAAAGTTCTCCATTATTGTTCATATTTACAAACCAATTACAAAACTGTAGTCTACATGGGTAATCAATTTTCAACAATTCTTGTACTGCTGTGACGCGATATGGATAAAGTTGCATATCTTTTTTTAATAACTTGTGAGATGTACCAACAGAAAGGTTTATTTGTTGACTCAAACGTCGAACAGATGTTTGTGGTTCATTTTCCATTATTTCTTCAACACGATTGACAACTTGAGGTGTACGTTTCTTAACTGCTCCGCTGCCTGATTTTCTTAAGAGACTACCAGTTTCAGAAAAAAGTTTTAAAGTTCTATCCAAAGTATTCTTAAATTGTATATAATCTATTACAAAATGTGGAAACTCAACTTGAAATTCTACCATGCAATCTTGAACTGAATAAACCCATAAACCATCAAATTTATTACCAATTCGAAAATAAGCCTGGACTAAAAAAATTGTATGTTCTAAAGTGAAAGCCATTTTAAAATTGAGAAGCAATATTTAAACCAGAAGCGACGAACGATTATTTTATGCACTAACTGATATTTGTGATTGACATTATCAAATGTCATTTGGATTTACGTTTACGGAACAACAATCACATACTAATATATTTGCGTCTTATTCTATCAAAATTTCAAAGTAACCTAGGTTGACTTTTCAAATGAACACTTGTTACATATATATATATATATATATATATATATATACGGATTATCTACGGCTCTCGCCGCCTCTCCGTCCCCAGTTTCCACATCCTTCTGTCGTAACACATGTCTTCCTCTAAATCTCTTGCATCCATAGCTTCGTTAATGTCATCTCTCCAATTTTCTCTTGGTCTTCCTCTCTTTCGCTTTTTTGGAGATATCCATTCTAACACTTTCCTTGGCCATCTCGTATCATTCATTCTTTTTGTGTGTCCGAACTAAGTCAATTGTTTTTTCTCTATGTCGTCAATAATATCCCAGAAACATCTTAAAAGCAAGAAAGAAATTTATTTCTGAAATTTCAATAACATCGCTATTATCTCGAAAACACTTGATTTGCGGACCAATGGGTATTAAGACTTTTAACCTTATTTTCAACTGTACTACATGCCCTTAAGATTTTTGAACGTTGTTCAATCACACTCTATATATCATATATAGACGTTCCACTTCTAAACGAGTTTCGCTGCTGTTACAATTCTATTAGCAGTAGTTTTTAAGAATCTGGTCTGATCGTACAACATCAAAAAGCTTCCGAATTTGTGGTATATTAAATCCTGCCGCTCGTGCTATGCTAGTGGGCTCAGGAGTTCTAATGGAAAGTAGAGGATTTCTTTTTTTAAATCTTGAAAATCAGTGATTACCAGCCACTTTCGCAGTCTTGTTAAATAATGATTTAACTGATTTTTTTTTTGCTAACTCGAACGCATACCAATGAGCATCCAAAGGGGTTATTCCATAAAAGCGCCTTTCTAAGGTTAAAATATGCTCCATTAACTTTTTCGAGCCAAAATTTCGTTTTGGTTTATCATTTTCAATGCTTTTGTCATATCTTTCCCCATTTACGGAGGTTCTGGTCTTGTCTTTACGTAGTTACGTACCATCTAGTCATAACAAACGTTTATTGTGTCACTGCATAATTAACGTTTTTGCGTAATTTCGCCGCTCCCCACAAGATGGCGCTGTAGTAAACTACCTTTGCAGTGTCCTGCATTTAATTTCTTTACTCTCCACAATTATGCATCGCTATACGTCCCAGAACGCGCATTGCCTATCTCCGTCGCATTTCGAATCTTGCGGATAATTTAAAACGACGATAAGTTAGTATGATGAGTGATGAGCTAGCTAGGTCTTGACTTTTGTGGAGATCCGTGATCTAAACTATCTATCTGCTGTTCAAACTTTAGTATTACGTGATCGATGCTATGACATATCCATAGAAAAAATTATATTTTTCCATATTTCTAAAATCCCTATTTATTTTAGCTATAGTTATTGATAAAGAATACTTAGGTGATAACTATGAATTAATTAAAACAACAATAGAAGATTACGTTTATATAATTAAACGAGATGGATTAAAACATGGCGGTATTAATGTTATATTTTATTACTGGTCAAGTATAACTATCAGCAAAGGTATCCAACAAACACACACATTTTTGCGTTTCTGGAAGAATAATAACATAATATGTTTACAGAAGTATCCGCCATTTTAACTATAGCCTCTTGTATAGACACTTGGAAATTGTTTCAAATGGCCGATGAGAAAAATATTTTACATATGGCTATATCCGGTAATATTTAATAGAAACAAAAATGGGAATATGTTAATTATTTCTGTCAATTTGTAGAAACTGATTGTCCACGTTTACCGGCAAATCAAGGCTTCACAATCCCAACAATTGTTCGTGGAGAAGAATTACCGCAAATCCTTCTTGATTTAAGGTCTATAAAAGCATATGATTGGAAATCTGTTGTTATACTATATGATGATTCCTTAGGTATTTATTAATGTTAATAAGTAACGTATTTATGAAAAAAATATTGGGTTATAAAAAAAATTTGTGAATAATTTTACTTCTAATTATTTTATGGACCTTTTCGAGTTATTAACTTATATTTTAAAAATTTTACTTTTCTTCCTATTGGATCGATTTTTGAAAAATTTTGTATTTTGGTAAGATTCATATTAATGAATCATTAATAGAGTTGGCACTGCGAAAGTTAGGTAGAAGCGCGCACTTCGAAGCAGGTAAGCACATATTTAGGGTTTAGTAGGTAATAAATGTAAATAAACAGATAACGACCGATTTCATAATATTTTCTTAAAAGGGATTTTATCTAAAAGTCAATTTTGCCTAAAAGCTCTTTTAAATGCTATATTAACAGACCACCGTCTAATAATCATAATATTCATAATGCTAATTCTCGCGACTTAGCAATTAACAGATCAGATTATATATATTTATTTTAATACCAAAAGTTTCCAGATTGCATTTATCTGTTACCGAAGAGATGCAGATGTTTTAACGATACATGCAACGACTGCTTCAAGCCTTTGGACTCAGACAAATATGTGGCCAGAATATCGGAAGTTTAATCTGCTTACATCAGCCTAGTCCCTGTGAGTTTCGCACCCTTTTCAAATAGGGGTATTCTCGACACCCTTGAGAAAAAGTTACCACAAGTCTTAGCGGTAAAAAAAAACAACGAAGGGAGTTAATAATAATGAAAAAGATAGCGAGACTTACCAAGAGGAAACCTTGCAATTCTATTGCAGCTAGCGTTAAATTAATCACCAAAAAAACGGAAAATTAATTCGATAATTAGCACGACGTTATATCCACCCCTGAGAGTACTTATTTTTTTCCAACAGTATTAAAACGATAATGGTAAATTCACAACTAAAAAGACATTGTCTAATTGAATTAATGCATGCAGCTCACAATAATGCTTTGACCAAAATGACGAAAAACTTTTACTTTCCGACTCCAAGATTTCGGAACGCATGACCGATAGGATATTATCAAAAACACTTAGAGTATACAGGGATAATTACAAAAGTATTGATCAATGTATTGCACTAAATTGTGATTATGTGAAAAATTATTATTAACATTGATAGTACATTAAATTTACTTAATTTTGATACTGATTTTATTATTTTGCCTTTTCTTATTCTTATTTTATAGCCTTGGAGGCCTTATATATCAATCCGCTCTTGTATATTGAAATTATAAACCCCCAACTAAAAGAAAATTTGTTACAATTTCATAAGAATTTCTTACTCATCCCTAAAAATAATTGTTCTTTTCCAATTTTCTCCTTACGTTGTATCGACAAAACATTAATCACACTATTTTTTAAAGTGTATCTTTTAGTATTTACTACAACATTCTAAATTAATACACTTTTCTGTTCAAGGTCGTGATTTTGTAACCCGAGTATTAACATCATTAACCATAGATACAAGGAAGTTGACAGTAGGCGGCGCTGCAGTATCCCTGATTAAATTGGACGAACACAATACAGGCCTAGATAAAACCAGTATTAAAGACAGCCTATCTACAATAGCCACAAGACTATCCGGTAGCAATTTTTTGGTTATAGTATCCATGGAACTTGTTACCTACGTTATGCAAACTGCTACAGATTTACGATTAGTGGACACGACCAATCAATGGTTATACGTAATTTCAAATCATAAACTAAACAATCATAGCGTTACAGAAATATTAAAGAGCTTAAGAGAAGGCAATAATATAGCTTTCTTATACAACGTATCAATGTCTGGTACGATGTGCAAGGTAATAAATTTATATTCATTTAAATAATAATTTTGGCTTAGAATTAACCTACCCCGATAATATTAACTTTCATTCCAATATTCTAAACCCTTTTGATAAAGTTTTGTACTATGTTGTTTAATTTCAATCAACTAGATTATGACAAAAAATTCACCGAAATATATGTTGTCTTGGAGAATAGTTTTCCCGAATTGTAATGATGGGATACAAGTTGCACACTATAAGGTTGATTGCTGCGCGAAACATTTCTACACATTGTCAGAATATAAACAAACCTCAATGTCAAGGAAAACTAATTTCTCTTATACAGGGTGTAACTAAAATGAGGGGCCAAACTGTGGCAGCTAACTCTCCATATAAAAACATGAAAAAAAGTTTATATCAACATATGTCCGCAAACGCACTGTTCATGAGATACAAAGAAAAACATAGTTACATTCTTTTATTACAAAACATATAATTTCATTGTATATGAAACAATTGTAAAAAGTATTATCTACAGTAAATGTTCGAAGTGCTGTCCTTCTGACTCAATGCACTCATGTACACGCCGCATCATTGACTGTCTCACCCTTCTGTAGATCCCGTAGCGGTTACGAACAGATTCACAAACAGCAAAAATGCGTTCACGTTGCATTTCTGCGTTATGAATTGGAACCGCATACACTAAAGCTTTCGAGTGTCCTCATAGATGAAAATCCAATGGATTGAACTCGGGAAATCTTAGAGACCATGCAACTGGTCCTAATCTGTCTATCCATCTATTTGGGTAGGTGCTATCAAATACAACACAAACAGATCGAGCGAAATGTGCAAATGCTCCATCGTGCATGTACCACATATTAATTTCTACCTCTAAAGGAACATTTCCTAATAAGTCTGGAAGAATATCTTCCAAAAAATGTCTGTACACATTGACCGTAAAAGGTTGTAGTAATACATACGAACCAATCAAAACAAAACTAACAATATAAACCCATACATTGATTTGGAATCCTTGCTGATGTCTAACTTGAAGTGTAGCATGTGGGTTTTCATCTGCCCACATATGCTGATTATGTAAATTTGCGATGCAATCTCTACCGAAAATTATTTTATCAGTAAATAACATTAACCTGATGAACAGTGGGTTAGCAGTTTGCTGAAGAAACCGTCTACAGAAAGTTTATCGCTGAGGGTAATCAGCTGGAGAGAGACCAGTATACATATCACTCAATGGGTATGCTTCATCAGGGTAAAGTAATGGTAATTAAGTTATACCTAAAACAACATATTATATAATATCTATACAATAAAAATATACTTACAAATTGAACCAATGCAATGTGAGGAAAGGTTTTACGATAGCATACCTATAATAAATAATAAATGACGAAAATACAATGATGTAGAAAGCTGAAAAGGTAAAACATGTTTTTTATTCGTCAGTAGTCAACATCATTTTATTAGTTTACACTTTACCTGTTCTTACATATTGTCGCAAAACGTTTATATATAATGTATTAAAGTATATACAAGATTGGTCTCTCAATGGGTTGAACCGTTTCACAGGTTAAACAAATTCAAAAGAAATGGTTTGCAGCTAAACATATACATGTAACTGACTTCCTGCAAAGCTAAATGAACAATTAAGAGGATACTAATTGAAAGATGTTATTATTTCGTGGAAGTACATCTGTCAGGTGGCATAATTTCAAATAAAAATGTATTGCTTCTTCTTGGTTATTGTATCCAGACTTTTTTGTAATTGTGATTGTAATATCTTTTTGTATATTTTATTTTATTTTTTTACTGTATTATCAATAATTTTGACTAATAAAATATTTATGTATCAATATATGAAAAAATCTGTTTTTATGAAAAATGTTTCTTAAAAAGAACCTGCAATCCAACTTTACATCAAGATATTTTAATATAGTTGATCAATGCTTCTTTGCTAATCTTTGATTCCTCTCAACATGGACTTAAAATATTTATATTAAATCATCAAATTATTTATCCAGTAGCAAACTCTGTGCCGCTGCACATCTTTTAATAATTTGAAAAGCATGTTTTTTACCTAAAATTCGATTAAACTTTATTTCTGTCTATTTATCTGGGCGTTAATCAGTACCTACAATTACATATTGTAAATAGTAGATTATATTACTATAACTTAATCCTGCCACTAGCTGTATAGTAGATTCTATTGTTAAAAAAATATTAATGTAAGTTTCATTAATTCAAATATATTCATTTAATAGGAAGGTATGGACTGTCACATCAGAGAAATGCTTGATGGATTTTCTAATGCCCTAGATACGGCTACTTTAGAAGAATCCGAACTTGCCAGTCAAGTATCTGAGGAAGAATGGGAAGCTATAAGACCTACGAAATTAGAACGAAGAAACCTCTTACTGGATAACATGAAGGTAATCTATGACTTCGCAAAATTAGAGCGTTTTTAACTCTATAAATTTTAGTCTTACTTGTCGAAAAACGGTGTCTGTGGAAATTGTACTGCATGGCAAATGCAAGCCTGCGACACCTGGGGAAAAGAATTCAAAACCTCGTCTAGTTCCAAATTTAATTTAATTCAAGTGGGATATTGGAGATTATCAGAGGGCCCTTCTATGACAGATGTGCTATTTCCTCATATCGTTCATGGTTTCAGAGGAAAATCATTTCCTTTAATATCATTTCATGTATGTATGTAATAAGTGTTCAAAAAGTCTTTATGTCTCCAACATTGAATAATGGACTGCAAAACGTATTTCTGTACGTAAATCTATTCAATTTAATCTTAAATAAAAGTAATTTAAAATCACCTTAAAAATTTACATTTATTATAGTCCAATTAATCAATTATATTATGAAAACTTTAAAAATGGTAAAAGAAGTAGGTAAAAACAATAATCACAGTATTGCACATGGGCCACAGTAAAGCTAACACAAAAATCGAGAAACACTTTACAAGATGTCAACAGAGTTTTAAGGGACTTAAATTTAGGTCACTTAACCTTCTTCAAAAATGGCATACATGTGTCCATACTTTCATATTATTATTCTAAGAAATCGTACAAGCAGCTGGAGGGAATTGGACCTTTATCGGCATCGTAGGTGTTATTTTCGTGTTTAATTATACAAATGCTTTCATATATGTCTAATTTCCTCGGATTGTTTATATTTTTAATAAGTTTTAAAGAATCTACTGTAATATTATGATTGGTTTCTAACGCATGATGAGCAACGCTCTATTTTTCCGGTCTATTGAATTTAATATACAATATATGTTCTTTATAAAAAAAGAATGGAGCATCGCCTGTCTTACGTTAGAAATAAATCATAACATTACGGCAAATTGTTTAAAACTTATTAAAAATATAAACGATCCGAGGGAGTTGGACATATTATTGATTTGGCTCTGAAAACGTGTGCTTTTCCTGAGCGATATAAAAAAGCTAGAATTACACCGGTGTACAAGAAGGGTGATGTATCAAGCTTGGAAACTTGTAGACCCATAGCAATTTTATCAAATTTTACTAAAATTTTTGAGCAGATTTTATACAACACTCTTCTTCATAACGCACGTCCATACATATCCAGCAACCAGCATGGATTCTTGCCATCGCGGCCTACCGCTACGAATCAAACGATTGTGACTCAAAATATTTATAAAGTATTAGATAATAATGATTAGCCAGACGTTATATACACTGACTTATCTCGAGCTTTCGATACTATTGACCATCCAATATTATTAAACAAATTAAAACTTATTACCTCATTTGTGAATAAAGTGAATTATGGGTTTTACAATGGCTTTCACTCTTTCCAATTCTTTTCAACATCTGGTGTGCCTCAAGGCTCTAATCTTGGACCTCTGCTTTTTCTGCTTTTCATTGATAATCTCCTCATATCTTTCAATTGTTCTGTGCTAATGTACGCAGACAACACAAAATTATATTTATCTATCAAATCACAGAATAATGTAGATGTCTTGCAAGGAAAGAATTATTTTATAAATATTCAAGGAAAACATGTTTTATTAAATCTATCACAGCAGATGTTCATCAACATTTAAACATAAACTAATCCGATGCATTATATTTTCGAAGAAATGCAACAGTCTATCTTCATTAATTCACCGACGTTGTCTCTTGATATTGTTCCGTAAATCATATATGTTGCGAATTGAAGTTTAAAAAATGGATTTTTTTTAGTAAAAAAATAAAAATTATCTAAAGGTGTTAAATCGCACGATCTTGGAAGAAATTTGTTGTTAATAGTAACAGACAGAAACAAGAAAAATCCCTAACCACAATATAAATTAATAAACTTGAAATAAATATTTCGGCAACTAAGTTGCCATCCTCAGTAGAACGATCAGAAAAATAAAAATAGTGTTAAGCGTAACGTCTTTGGCTGAAGTACAACTTCTGTAAATATGTTATTTACCAAAATTGCCAGCGGGACAGTAGAACAATCCTAAAAAGAATATAGTTTTACACTTTTACAAAATGTCACAGTAAGTGATGTAAAGCATACCTTGTTCTGATCGTTCAAACGAAAATATTGAGTTTGTTCGCGATGATGTCCAGGCAGAACCAAGAACTTCCCCAAAAAATGTGCGGCGCAATTAGGGTTGTCTGAACGAATTTTAAGAAGAATTTTGCACTTGGACTTGCATATTTATGCATATAAAATTCAAACTGTGTTCAAATTACGGCCAATTAATAGTGAAAGACATTTTCAATACGCAAAAATCGTTACAAACATAGTGGAAGCACAACCCAATTTTTGGCAAAATCTAATAGTGAGCGATGAAGCAAATTTTTGTCGTTCTGGTCATGTTAACAAACAAAATTAGCGTTTTTTTGGGAACAGGAAACCCTTGTCTTATTCAAGAAAACCCACAGTTTGATCAGAACGTTGTTATTTGTTGCGCAATATATTCCAAACGAATCATTGAACCCTTCTTTATTGAAGACGCCAGGGGCAATGCAGTTACTGTTAATGGGAAACAGTATCGAACAATGATACGTGAATTTCTGCAACCACAGTTGGAAGAAGTTACAATATTTTAAGTATTTTAATAAATAGTTTTCATAAACTAAAATTATTTCTTTTACTCTGAATTATTTTTTATTTCAAACAAATCTTATAAATGTTGCCAAAAAATGTATATTTCACAGCTGAACTTCACTAGTTAATCTGTTACAACTATGATTTCTTAATCTTTTAGATATATAGACTCTAATACACCGTTTTATGCCGTGCGGCAAAACATACCCGCCAGTATGTTTTGCCGTACGGCATCCAAAGGTGTATTAGAATCTATATACGAGGAGACGTCAACATATAAGTCGCAAAACTGGATAGAGGCAATAATAATCAAAGTAACTTCGTGAAATTTATTTCACTTCTCTATATAATCACCCTGTACATTCAAACGCTTATCCCATTTGCTTAGAAGTCCTTGCAAGACGGTGGCAAAGAAGTCTTTTGGTTGCTGTCACAACCAACGAGTAACCTCTTCGATTACGGCATCATCAGTTTCAAAATGACGGCCACCCAAATAATTTTTTAGGCGCCCGAACAGATGAAAACCACTGGGGGCTATGTCGGGACAGTACGGTGAATGTTCCCAGCGATCCCAACAAAATGTTCGTAACAGCTCCTGCGTTACTCCTGCTGTGTGAAGGCGGGCATTGTCATCCAGAAGAAGCGCTCCCTTTGTCAGGAGTCCAGAGCGTTTGCGACGAACGTCAGAATTCCCGCAAAGTGGTACAGTACGACGTGTCAATAACAGTCCGAAGGCAGAAATTTCTGCAGTATGACGTCTTGCATGTCCCAAAACACGGTGAGCATAACCTTGCGGGAAAATGGAATCGTCCTGAACTTTTTGGGTGTTGGTTGGGTGTGACGTTTCCATTCCTTGGAAGATCTTTTCGATTCTGCCACAATTCGTGCCACGAAGTCCTCTCCTTCCTCAGTATACCGAGAGGCATTCTCGTCATCTTCTGCTCCTCAGACAACTTGCGAAGCACCCATCCGTGAAAAAACTTTACCAAACCGTTTACAACCGTTTACGCATGATGTTAATCGTCACACGCCGGGCATTGCGAATGATTTGTTCCACACGCTGCACTGTGGTTTTAGTTGACACCTCCGCAGGACGTCCGGGGTGCTCCCGTTCTCTGTTGCTTTGCCTTCCCTTGCTAAACTTCTGTATCTAATTGAACACAGCTTTCCTTGAGAAACAATTGTCACCATAGACGGAACCTATTTCGCGATGCACTTCATTTGTGGTCCTTTGGTCCATAAAAAACGAAGACCCTCACGCTGTTCATCTCGTGTACACTCATGCAACACACCCACCATCGTGCACTGGCTGTCTTGGACTGACCGCGTGCCTACGAGATATGACGCGGCCTCTACGACAAACATACATATGCAGCCATCTGCTGGCACAAAATGCGCGCGTAATTTACAAATGGTATAAGGGAAACTGACGTTTACGAATTATATACTGAGTCATCCTCGTATCTCAAAGATTAAGAAATCATGAGAGCAACAGGTTAAGTAGTGAAGCTCAGTTTTGAAATATACTTTTTTGGCATCATTTATAAGACTTTTTTGGAGTCTGGAATCCACACCTTTTCGGTTATTTGCTTAAATACTCAAATATACGAATATACGAAGTACATTTTCCTTCTTTCTGTCCCTTCGGGACATTTTGCAATAAACTTGTATATAGTACAGACTCCTTACAGATATGCATTCCCCAGTACATAACCACCCGAAACGTGAAAAGACTTTCTGAACAATTGTTGTTAATATTAGAATACATTTTATGTAATGTAAAGGTGTTAAAGTATCTGAAAATGTTTGATGTGTTTTTTAGAATCCTCCATGGCAAATAATAGAGACCAACAAAACTGGAGTGGTTAGATGCAGAGGCTTAGTTTTTGATGTAATCAATGAACTTGCAAAATCTCTAAATTTTACATACACCGTCACTGTAATGAATAATAGCAAAAATGAACTAGCAAATTCTACTAATTACGACATTGAAATTAGCTATGGTGTAACTTACATAATCCCAGAACGTGTGATCCAAATGGTTCGAAATAAATTGGTTTTCCTAGGAGCGGCGGCTTATACTATAACCGAACAAAGTAAAACTGTTGTGAGTTTCACTATGCCTGTAAGTACACAGACTTATTCACTATTGGCTGCCCGCCCAAAGGAACTGAGTAGAGCTTTGCTTTTCACGTCACCTTTTACTTACGGAGTATGTAGAAAATTTTGTGTATTTTAACAATTCTTAAAATTATATATTGAAGACATGGTTATGTCTACTACTAGCTATACTTATTATGGGACCAATACTATATCTTATTTATAACTTCAGTCCCGTAAATGAATACAATGGTTTTAGTGACCAGGGTGGATTGTCGTCCATTTATAATTGCATTTGGTACATATATGGAGCGTTGCTTCAGCAAGGTAGGTTTTGAACGTTTTAAATAACTATTTTCACTAACCCAGTAATTTTCTTTTGCGTGTTTTTTAAAAATTAATACCTGTTATCTACTTCTTTAGGTGGTTTGAATCTTCCATTTGCGGATAGTGCAAGAATAGTGATCGGATCCTGGTGGTTAGTAGTTTTAGTACTCTCTACAACCTATTGTGGAAATTTAGTTGCATTTTTAACATTTCCCAACAACGATAAACCAATAGGGACAATTAGGGAATTGTTAGATCGAAAAGATACGATTACTTGGAGTATAACACCAGCATCTTTTTTCGAATACGAAATTAAGGTGAGCATGTTGAACAATCATTACAAAACAAGACATACTGGGAGAAAGTGTTTGATAGTTCGAAAAGAAAGAAGATTTACTGTAACACTAAAAAACAAAACAAAAATTTTACTTTATCACAGCATGATAATAGCTGATTATAATAAATTGAGATGATAAATTTTAAAAAATGTTGTGCCAAAATTTTTATTAAAGAAGTGAGTATGAGCAAATATAAACAAAACAAGGTTATTAAGTTTTCCTTAAAGTATTAAATAATAATGACGTATTTGTGTATTAAAAACAAAAAAGCACGTTATCGAAATACTCAACTGATGATTCCTCAAGCTTTCCAAGCTCCATTTTCTGCTGGTTTAAGTATTGGTAAACTATCATTATTGGTATCTTTTTTTAAATTCTATCTATTAACAATCTCATCAATTACTGATCAAGATGTTCAATCTTCAATAGACTATTACCTTCTTAATTTTTTTATGTCAGCCATTCAATTATTAACATTTTTCTTCAGGAATGATTAGGAAATTTATTAGTGTTAACTGAGCGGTAAGGGGCATTATTCATTATGGTTACCAGGTGCCGGACCTGGTAATACAAAGGGTTAAACTTAGGTGTAGCTTTCCACCGTCGTTTTCTAAATGTAGATCTCGGTTTCCGGGTTGGAACCGCATCGAGTTAGGCGTAATTGCCAACCTTTCGTCCACTATTACAAGGGACATCTTCAGGGCTTAACGTAGATGTTCTTCGATTCGCAGTAGCTTGAAGAATGCTTTATTAACAAAGAAGAACAATTGGTGAGTTTAGTTGCACAAAAATTTTCATATAAAATATTATTAAAAACAGAATTTCTTGTTTCTTTACAGTTTATATATACAAACTTGACACAGACTAAAAATTAACAAACGTCGAAACATCGTATTCATAAATAGATTTGTTTTATTTCATTAAAGGTCGCTAAAACCCAAAAAATTACTTGTATTTAGTATGATTATACGGCCAATAAAATAAATAACAAACCTGAAATTCTTTATATGTATACAGGCTGATTCATTTTCGGCCCTCACCATGGGGATCTCTCTTATTATTGGAGATAGAGTATAGGTTTTAATTTGGCAAAGTTGTTAAATTTTGTGTTTGTTATAAATCCGTAAAGAAAATAGACCTGTGACAAATGACCTTCGTTATCAAAAAAAAAACGCGAAAACCCCATTTTCTTCTTTTACCTGTAGCACCGACATTTGGCCTTGTAGAGAAAATATAAAAACACATCCTTGTGGCCATTTCTAAACCTCTATCCAGTGGTGTACTCTAAATTTTTATACGACGTTTCGTTTCTTTCTGGCCCTCATCAACTATCTAATTTCTTATAGGCGCCATATTGGATTTAGGCATCTTCAGAAAGAGTTTTTTTTCTGATTTCAACCATGTACAACATGCTGACTAAAGTTTTTTACATTAGGTTTTATTTGAAAGAATAAATTATAAGATTAAATAAGGTAGCCATGGAATTTCAATCTGTCAAACATTTCATTTATTGTTGATTAATAATACAAAAATGTCATACACTAACGAAGAGAAACGAGATATGATAAGTATTTTTTATTCTTCGAAACGAAATTCAACAGTAGCGAGTACAAGATAACAAAAACATTAATAAAAATACATAGAAAAGTAAACAATAAACAATTACAGTAAATGTTCAATTATCTGGCCATCTTCGGTAATGCACAATTGGGCACGCCTTCTGGCATTTTGTACTGCCCTTTGTATAGTTCTTCTAGGAACTGCATCGAAGGCATTCTGAAGTCTGTCTCGTAATTCTTCAATGTTTTGTGGCGCATCTAATTTATAAATATTATTTTTAACATATTCCCATAAAAAAAAAATCTAGCGGACTTAAATCAGGTGATCTCGCAGGCCATTCAACAACTCCCCTATTTCCAATCCAACGGTTTGCAAACTCTTGATTTAAGAAATTTCTAACAACAGCTGCATTGTGTCCTGGTGCGCCATCTTGTTGCCACCATAAATATTGTAATTGATTTAATGGGATATTGTCGTCAAGATAGTCAGATACGTATGTACGTAAAATGTTTAAACATCTTTCTCCATTTAAATGTTCTTCATACATAACTGGTCCTAAGAGACGATTTGCCAAAATACCCATCCAAACGTTTATTCCAAAACGATGTTGTCGTCTTCTAGCCCTGTTTTGTCGGGGATTTTGTACTGCCCAATAGTTCTCCGTATTTCTGTTGAACATTCCAGAATTTGTAAATTTTGTTTCATCTGACCAGATGATTTTGCTTAAAAAATTTTCGTCGTTTTCTATCCTTCCCATTAACCAATTACAATATTCTAGCCTTCTCAAATTATCTCCAGGCAGTAAAGAGTGACTAACATGGATCCTGTATGGTTTAAACCTACTTTTATGTAAAGTTCTCCAAACTCTGGACTGGCACAAATTTAATTCTGATGCTACTTCGTGTGTAGAAATTGATGGATTATTATTTATCTATAAAACTACAAGATTAACATGAAATTTTAAAACACGCTTTTAATTTACCATTTGTAAAATATCTTGTCAATTTTCATTTAAATTCCTGTTGTCTTGACCATTACGCGGCTTAGTAAACGATCCATTCTCGACCAAATTTCTGTCGAGATCTAGAAAAATGGTACGATGAGGCTGTTGTCGTTCTGGATATAATTGTAGATATCTTGTACTCGCTACTGTTGAATTTCGGTTCGAAGAATAAAAAATACTTATCATACCTCGTTTCTCTTCGTTAGTGTATGACATTTTTGTATTATTAATGAACAATAAATGAAATGTTTGACAGATTGAAATTCCATGGCTACCTTATTTAATCTTATAATTTATTCTTTCAAGTAAAACCTAATGTCAAAAACTTTAGTCAGCATGTGGTACATGGCTGAAATCAGAAAAAAAAACTCTTTCTGAAGATGTCTAAATCCAATATGGCGCCTATAAGAAATTAGATAATTGATGATGGCCAGAAAGAAACGAAACGTCGTATAAAAATTTAGAGTACACCACTGGATAGAGGTTTAGAAATGGCCACAAGGATGTGTTTTTAT
This sequence comes from Melolontha melolontha, assembly GCA_935421215.2. Lineage (NCBI taxonomy): Eukaryota > Metazoa > Arthropoda > Insecta > Coleoptera > Scarabaeidae > Melolontha > Melolontha melolontha. The sequence continues at coordinate 73,269,698 of OW285243.1, read as the reverse complement.
ATTTTCTCTACAAAGCCAAATGTCGGTGCTACAGGTAAAGGAATAAAATGGGGTTTTCGCGTTTCTTTTTTTAATAACGAAGGTCATTTGTCACAGGTCTATTTTCTTTACGGATTTATAACAAACACAAAATTTAACAACTTTGCCAAATTTAAACCTATACTCTATCTCCAATAATAAGCGAGATACCCATGGTGAGGGCCGAAAATGAATCAGCCTGTATATGTGTATGTATAGATAATTATTTCGTGACCTTTGTATGTTATGGTAAATTCAATTTGTTGGCGATTTAAAGTCTGGTTTTACTTCAAAATATATATATTTAAAACAGTCCCACATGTTTCGGCAAATGATGCCTCTTCCAAGGAACATAAAACACAAATGACAGTATATTAATGTCATACATTTGTAGTTGCTATGGATAAAATTATTCAAAGATACATTCCAAATGAATAATAATCAATCATGCCTTAGTATTCAAAAATAGATATACAACAAAAACAGGAAAACGCAAAACATGAGTTATTATTATGTATGCGACCGTGGAGCGTCTTAAGATGTAAAGCTGTGGGCATTTGCCTTAAACGAGAAGGAAAACCACGAAAACCTACTCGGACAACCAGAGAGGATTCAAAACACGGAACTGTCAGCATGATAAGCAAATGTATAGATATTTAAATAACTTAAGATATATAATTATATAACAGCAACATATATTATGATGGTAAATTGCAGATCGTTACATAATTAAGTTATAGTATATACTGCTTAAATTTTTTATATCACTTCTGTTATTAATTGAATTTTTTTCATGTTTAATACCAATCATTTCTTTAATTTCCCTCTTCATTGTGTGTTGTTCTTTATCAATTATCTGTGTGTTTTGAAAATCGAAATGGTGATCGCGTTGTAGTTTGTGTGTAGATAAAGCAGTTTTGTCTGTTTTAGAGTATTTGTGGGCTTGTATTCTTTGGTATAAATATTGCTTAGTTTGGCCTATGTAGTAACTATCGGAATCGCGACATGGTATTTTATAGATGTCATGTGTTTCTCGATTTTTATATTTTTATATATATTAGCTTTAACAGTGACGTGCGTACGGCACATACTTTCCTATTTTTGAAGAAAGAATGGTTTTTCCAAAATATAAATTATTTTTTAATTCCCCATTCAATTTGAAACAAAAGAGCTCTCTTGACTTGTTTTCCTGTAATGCGCAGTTTTTGAGTTAAAAAATAAAAATCGTTCAATCGTTCGACAAAATTAATGTAAGTATTTACGAATACAATTTCGCAATAGATCTAGTTGCCCTGGAATATGTCATTCAACTCAAGAGAGCTCTTATGTTTCAAACCGAACGGGGAATTCAAACATAATTTATATTTTGAAAAAAACCATACGCATACCATTTTCCAATACCCTATATTTTCGTAACAGAACATTTTTAGGCCATGGTTTATAAAGTAAACTATAATTTGTTTTTCATGTAGATCCACACCCTTAAATATTCGCATATCAATAAGAAACACCCTGTATACAACTTAAAACTACTACTCTCAGTTATTTTTCTGCTTAGTTGCCATTAAGATTGAGACATTTGTAATAGCGATGAACCAGCTTTTTCATGCCCTATTCATAGAACTATGCCGCCTGTGAATTAAGCTATGCTGTGGCACTATCCCTCAATGTTTATTGTTATCCCTCGTTCTATAAAGTCGCTATGATTAATTTCTAAACAATGATTTGCGAAAGTTGAATCTGTTTTCTTTTCATTATGGCTTCTCTCGTGTTCTTTCATCCTAATTTTGAATGTCCTCCCTGTTTGTCCTATGTATACCTTATTGCAATCTTCGCAACTTAACTTATACACACCAGAGTTTGATTCTTTGTCTATTTATCTTTGTTATTTTTAATGTTCTGTATAGTATTGTCTGTTTTAAATGATATATGTTCGTTATTAACTTTTTTAATGAAAGTACCAATTTTTTCCGAAATTTTTCCAAAGTAAGTGATTGAATTGTAGGAATTAATTATCTTGTGTTTTAATTTTGGGTAAACTAAGGAAAGGGTTTTAGATTTTTGTTGGCTATTCAAGATGTTATTGATAATATTTATAGAGTAACCATAACCATAACCATAACCAATAACATCTTGAATAGCCAACAAAAATCTAAAACCCTTTCCTTAGTTTACCCAAAATTAAAATACAAGATAATTAATTCCTACAATTCAATCACTTACTTAGGAAAAATTTCGGAAAAAATTGGTACTTTCATTAAAAAAGTTAATAACGAACATATATCATTTAAAACAGACAATATTATACAGAACATTAAAAATAACAAAGATAAAATAGACAAAGAACCAAACTCTGGTGTGTATAAGTTAACATGCGAAGATTGCAATAAGGTATACATAGGGCAAACGGGGAGGACATTCAAAATTAGGATGAAAGAACACGAGAGAAGCCATAAAGAAAAGAAAACAGATTCAACTTTCGCAAATCATTGTTTAGAAATTAATCATAGCAACTTTATAGAACGAGGGATGACAATAAACATTGAGGGATAGTGCCACAGCATAGCTTAATTCACAGGCGGCATAGTTCTATGAATAGGGCATGAAAAAGCTGGTTCATCGCTATTACAAATGTCTCAATCTTAATGGCAACTAAACAGAAAAATAACTGAGAGTAGTAGTTTTAAGTTGTATACAGGGTGTTTCTTATTGATATGCGAATATTTAAGGGTGTGGATCTACATGAAAAACAAATGATAGTTTACTTTATAAACCATGGCCCAAAAATGTTCTGTTACGAAAATATAGGGTATTGGAAAATGGTATGCGTATGGTTTTTTTCAAAATATATTTAATATAGATTTCAAAATTTTACACATTCAAGGAAAAAGTAAAAAACTTAACCTGTTAGAAAACTTAGAAATTAATAGATACAATAGTTTAGGATTAGCTTTAAATGACCAACTAGATTTAAACAACTCCCCTGTACTAAATTTAAGATTGTAAAAAAAATTTCCACCACCATTCCCCAATAATTTTCACATAAATATTCTAACTTGCATTGTACATATTCAGTATTCATCCAGCTGATGAAGCCATTGTATGGCGAAACAATATTGTAGTGATTTACAATAAAAGAATTTTTGAAACTAGAAGTTTAATTACTTATTTCTTAGCGTTATAATGAAGTTTCAACAAGTATCTCCTTCGTCAATTAACTATTCTATAAAGTCTACAAGAAGGACACTTTTCTTGTTCCAAAAGACGGCATTTGACGGCATTTTAAAGGATTCCTCGTAGGCGAGTTAGAGCGACTTCACTGCATTGACTGTCTTTTCGTCTTAACGTTGACATAGCTGACCCAAGTCTCATCACCTGTTACAATATTCCCGAGGAAATTTTCACCTTCAACATCGTAACGTGTCAGAAAAGTTCCGATTCTCTTTGTTTTATAGTCTTCGGTAAGAAGTTTTAACATTTATCGTGAGCAAAATTTGTGGTAACCTAAATGTTCAGTAACAACCTCGTACAAAACTCGACGTGAAATTTAGGAGGAAAAGGCACTCAGTTCTGTGATTGTGAATCGCCGATTTTCACAAATGTTCTCTTCAACATTACCCAAGTGGAAAACCAACTGTTGTGACGAACGAACTTGTTCGTCACAACAGTTGATCTTCTACTTAATTCTTCATCATGGATCATCATGGTTAAATATTAGTTTGTCCGTCTCGAAAGATAAGGCACCATCTTCTAACCATACTGTCACTCATGACATTTTCACCATAAACAGAACAAAGTTCATGACGAATCTCAGCAGCCTTCATGTTCTTTGCACACAAAAATCGAATAACAGCACGCAATTCACAGTCGGCGGGATTTTCAATTATAGCAGCCATTTTAAATGGCCAAAATAGCACGAAAGAATGTCAGAACGATTCTCTCACTAGCACTGTCGGACTCACACTGTACCAGACTACACGGCAGCGCAACGATCGCGCCTATATCACCACTTCTCTGCTCACTAGGCGAAAATTTTTTTAATGTCAATTCACCATACATATAGCAAGATAAATTTATATCTAACATAAAAATATTTTCAAAAAATACGGCATATAACACAAAAATGCAACTCAATTAAATAATTCTAAATCCCTGCATGCTTTTTATAATATTACTAGCTAATCCCGACCACGCTTCGTTGTGACTCAATCTGAAATGAAATGAATGAGAAAAGAGATAAATGTATTATAGTAAATATAAATTCACTTGGAAAACAAATCATCCAATTGCGTTGCTGTGGCTATGTGAAGTTAAAGGGAAAAAAATGTTTTTGACAAAAAAATTATTTTTTTAATTGTAAAGCTGATGAATTGATTACATTTTTTGTTTAGTCCATTTAGTTATTTAACATAACTTATAAACAATGTAACCCGCTATTTTAATAATGTTCCTGTCACTTGGCTTTTGACACATTGTTGATATTACTTCAAAAACGTCACCTTTCAAATATCTCAGTGTTATTTAAATTCTTTTAATAAAATTTGTATCGTATATGTTGTCTTTTCTTCGATCCTACCTTGAATAAATATACTAGTGAGTGTATTCTCTTAAATATTTAATCTTCCTTTCTTGTGATCCTTAATTTTTGGATTTTATATCACTTTATGTTTAACTTCTTTCTATAACAGCTTCTCTGTGCCTGTTTCCTATTACTTTTCATTCTCATTGAACTTGTTATTAAATTCCTTCTGCCAATACTATTCTTATTCCAGTTATAATTTTTCGATTGTCAATTTATTACAAACAAAATGAATATGGCCATCGCTATACTACTACATTATATTATAACATTATTTTCTTTAGATTGACATTTTTAAATTCGTTATATCTTTTGAATGGAATGTCCGATTTTAATAATTTAAAAAGTATTTTACTGGTATTGAAATGGTCTTTAATAAAATATCATTTAATAGGATAAGGAATAATACAGTGGTATGGATAATATGGTTTGATTATTGTCGGCACTTTTATTAACTTTTAAAATGGAAAAAAGTAGTTATAGTGGCATAACTACAGTAGTTGGATATATGGTTTCGCGGAGTTTTTTTGTAGATATTAATACGTTCTATAATACTGTAGAACATTTTTTTGTTCTATCAACAATAGTTTCCGCAGCGTACGCGATGGCAGATTTTTTGTGACTAATTTTTTCACACCTTGGGTTACATTAATGCATTTTTATTGGGGATATCTTTTTTTTTTAATGTAATATAGCCTATGTCACTCAGTGAAAATGCAGCTTTCTAAAGGTGAAAGAATTTTTGAAATCGGTACAGTAGTTTTTGTGTGAAAACATTACAAACATACATACAAAAACACAAATGTTTCCTCTTTATAATATTAGTTTAGATAAGATCTAACCTGGAAAGCTAAATTGAATAATTTAGAAAAATATTTCAAATCAAACATACTTGTATGAGTAAAATTTTCTGTGACAAACTTTTCCATTTAGCTATCAAATGAACCGAAACATCAAATCTTGTACAAAAATTCTGTAAAAAGTATGAGAAATGTGGAAAAAATGATTGAAAGTATCGAACTTGGAACACACGTTCACATTGATTGGAAGATACGACTTCAATACCTTATGAAAAAACAATTTCTTTCGAAGGGTACCTGCGCTTTATCATTGGGTTTGTATTTAATAATTATTTAAAACATCAACTTTTTCAATTTCTTCAGCAGTTATTTTCAACATAACACATTTTAGGTAAAGAAGATTTTTTCGAAGAAAGGCTAGGAATAGTAGTTGATCAAGATAATCCCTATTTAGAGCGAATAAATCTAGAGTAAGTATCTTTTAGAGGCTTATTAAATATCTATGATCATCTTCTTCAAATGAATGTTTTTCTTTTACATACTAATAAGAAAACACGTTTTGTGAAACATTATTTCTTTTCATTATCTCAAACCAAAATTGTATTATTTTAATTTGGCATAAAATTGCTTGGGATTATTAAAGCTGATCTAGATTTCTTAAAATTTAAATATACGAGGGTATATCAAATTTAAACGGGATTCAATTTTTTCCTCCATTATTTACAAAAACATATTATTTTTCCACATAATCCTGGCAACGCATTTTACCCAGCAGATTGGGAGTTTTTTAATTCCTTCGTCGTAGAAAGTTTTCCCTTGCGCACGTAGCCATTGGAGCATAAACTCCCCTTCTGCTAGGTTATTGTTGAAACGCCGTTCTCCAAGTGCTTTCTTCAAGATTCCAAAGAGATGAAAATCATAAGACGACAAGTCTGGGCTGTAGGGAGGATGCTTCAATAGTTCCCAGCCCAGGTTGTCTAATTTTTGCCTTGTGACGTTTGCTGAATGAGGCCTGGCATTGTCTTGAAGAAGAAACCACACTTTTGACAGATTTTGGCTTCCATTTTCGTCGCAAGGACAGCTTTGAGGCAATCAGAAGCTCGCAATAATATTCCTCCTTAATTGTGCGTCAATTATGGAGAAAATCCACGCGAACAGCGCCAAATCGATCAAAAAACTTTTCCAGCTGACAACCTAGTCTTCGCTTTCACCGGCGCCCTTTCACAGCTTCCTATCTCCGCTCCATCCTCGCCTGCTTTGATACGGGAATGTAATAATGTCCCAAATTTCGTCACACGTTACGATTCGATTGAAAAACGCCTCGCCCTCTTGTTGGAATCGATTCAACAGACGCTGACAAACCTCTAGCCGTTGCAGTTTCTGTTCATCCGACAGCAGCCGCGGAACCCATCTTGCAGACATCTTGTGGAATCCCAAGTCCTTTGTCACGAAGTACCAAACACTCTCGTAACTAATGCTAAGTTCCTTGGCAATATACCACGTTTCCAAGTATTTCCTAAATTACAATTATTAAGCATTGAAATCGTTAGTATTTCTGGTCATCTTTTCATATATACATTGCATCTGTAAAATGTCTTCTAGTGTTTAATTTGGAACATAAGATCTAATTGAAAACATTCAAATCCATTTTTCTTTTGCCAATACGAAGTTGGAAAACGAGACGGATAATTGATTGTCTTCTTTTAATTACTAAACTTTCGAAGGATTTTAGGCGTTTTGTCAGGTGCTACCCAAAAATTTCCGAAGTTTAAATGTGGTGTGCGAAGTAATAGTAGTACAGCTCTATAACGCTAGATGGCGTGAGCTACGTGTGTACTAAGACTGTTAAACGGTGGTTTGCTAGGTGGTGACAAACAGTTTTTGTGTGTACCTATATTTGTTGAGTTGTGTTTGACTTATTCTGCGATACTACAATTTCTAATTTGAAAGGGCAAAGAACATGTATCAAATTCTGCCTTAAACTTTATAAAATGACAGCGAACACTGGAAATTTTTAAACAAGCATATGGCGAAGATGCTTTAGGCCAGACGCAAACTTGTGAATGGTGCCACCGTTTTAAAAATGAATGTGTTGTCGATTGATTATGATGAGCGTTACAGTCGTCCATCGACGGAAAACACGCCATAAAATGTGGAAAAAATGTGTGATACTATCCTATAAGACCGAAGGAGAACAATCCATGACATTTGTAACATTGGCCATGGTCACCAGAAAATAGCCGCTTGTGCTTGCAATCGTAATCAACTTGCGTTGGCAATACTTGTTAGCGATAAACAACCGTCGTCGTTACGTATTAGTAGTCATTCGTAGTTGATTGGTTGTCATTTGTGTTGTCATAAGCCAGGAACAATTAAAATTCAAAAAGTGAAATCGAAAATAAAAACTTTTCAATGGATATTATAAATGAAAACGACTTGAATGTTGATGGCATTGTGCACTTAGCGTTAGATTTACTCAAGCCAAAATTTTTTATTATTATCTACTATGAAGTAGAAATTGGCTTGTTGCACTACACTGCTTTGTTTAAGAAAATTAATACTGGTAGTCGTAACTTTGTGGTAATTCATTTTGAAAATAATAAAATAAAATAAAACAATAACTATGTTATACCATTTTATTCACATGTAATAGTGACCGCGGTTTCGACATACAATGTCATTATCAAACTGCAAAAGTTACAGGCCTACATACATCTTATAAATGACATAAAAATATATGGGGATGGTTTATGATGTTATTTAAAAGTACTACTATATATTTAACTATTATATACAACATTGGAAAAGAGGTGTATATATAAGATACAAATGGTCGTTAAGAACAATATCTGTTGTGTTGTTTCCGCTTTTCAAAATTTCAAGTGACTTTAAAAGATTTAATTTACGACCTTTCTCGGCCAAATGCAATATTTTATGATGACCAAATGTATGCCTTTCTGTAATAAGATGGTTTGCGAATGTTGAATCTGTCTTCTTTAGTTTATATGACCTCATGTGTTCTTTTACCCGTATAATAAAATTTCGACCAGTCTGACCTATATATACACTTTTACAATCATTACTATATAATTTGTACACTCCTGATTTATTATTGATATCTGTTTTAGGTTTTGCGTTAAAAATGAAATTACTTGTTTTTACATATTTTTTGAAGTTATATTTCCAATTTGCTCGCTTATTTTACCGAAGTAAGTTAACGAGACAAATTGTTTCAAATTAGCACTATCTTTAGGATATACTAAACTAAGGCCCAATTTAGAATACTGGCAATTACGCTACTTTTATAACTATTGTTTATCACTATTTGTTTTATAGTATTGATTTCACGAACAAAAGGTTCATTAGACAAAGGAATATTTAATGCTCTATGTATCATAGAATTAAAAAATGAATGTTTGTGTGTCTTAGGGTGTAGTGAATCTTTAGGAATAATGCAATCAGTGGAAGTGGGTTTACGATATATATCAAATTTTAAGCTCTGATCTAATTTGTTTAATTTTAAATCCAGGAAGTTAATACTGTTATTCTCTTCTATTTCTACTGTAAAATTGATATTAGAATGGATTGAATTTATGTAGTTCAGAAATATTTGTGGTTGTCTATGGGTACCCTTAAAGCAAGCTAGGATGTCGTCTACATCAACTAGGTAAAAAACATATTAAATTTTGGTATCGGTATTTAGACGACATCCTAGCTTGCTTTAAGGGTACTCATAGACAACTACAAACATTTCTGAAATCCATAAATTCAATCCATTCTAATATCAATTTTACAGTAGCAATAGAAGAGAATAACAGTATTAACTTCCTGGATTTAAAATTAAACAAATTAGATCAGAGCTTAAAATTTGATATATATCGTAAACCCACTTTCACTGATTGCATTATTCCCAAAGATTCACTACTCCCTAAGACACACAAACATTCATTTTTTAATTCTATGATACATAGAGCATTAAATATTCCTTTGTCTAATGAATCTTTTGTTCGTGAAATCAATACTATAAAACAAATAGCGGTAAACAATAGTTATAAAAGTAGCGTAATTGACAGTATAGTAAAGAAAAAACAGTTACAAGTGGCCCTTAGTTTAGTATATCCTAAAGATAGTGCTAATTTGAAACAATTTGTCTCGTTAACTTACTTCGGTAAAATAAGCGAGCAAATTGGAAATATAATTTCAAAAAATAATAATAATGTTAGTATAGCTTACAAACCATATGTAACAACAAATAATTTCATTTTTAACGCAAAACCTAAAACAGATATCAATAATAAATCAGGAGTGTACAAATTATATTGTAATGATTGTAAAAGTGTATATATAGGTTAGACTGGTCGAAGTTTTATTATACGGGTAAAAGAACACATGAGGTCATATAAACTAAAGAGGACAGATTCAACATTCGCAAACCATCTTATTACAGAAAGGCATACATTTGGTCACCGTAAAATATTGCATTTGGCCGAGAAAGGTCGTAAATTAAATATTTTAGAGGCCCTAGAAATTTTTAAAAGCCGAAACAACACAATAGATATCGTTTTAAACGAACAGTTGGATCTTATATATACACCTCTTTTCCAATGTTGTATATAATAGTTAAGTATATAGTAGTAAATTTAAATAACATCATAAACCACCCCCATATATTTTTGTGTCATTTATAAGTTCTATGTTGGCCTGTAACTTTTGCAGTTTGATAACGACATCGTATGTCGAAACCGCGGTCACGATTATATGTGAATAAAGTGGTATATATAACAAAGTTATTGTTTTATTTTATTTTATTATTTTTAAAATGAATTACCACAAAGTTACGGCTACCAGTATTAATTTTCTTAAACAAATTATCTACTATTTTCTTATGGTGATATTTCGTATTTCAGAGTTTCTTGTCTAATGTAGCCTCACTTATATTGTATCCCCATGTTGCTGAAACTCTCTCTAGATATGACCACAGATTCACATTTTTTCGTCGAGGATCTCTGAATTGTTTCTTCCTATTCATATATGCAGCTGTTAGTAATTTTATATCATCTTTCGTCCAAATAAAATTACTTCCTGATGGATCTATAGTTTAATAATATCGATTATTGAAATCCACATTATTTCTCATGACTTCTTGCCATTTTGTTTCTCATCCATGGTCACATCTGGGATGGAAACCTCAGTTAAATTATTTTCTAAATAATTTTCAAAATATTTATCATCTGAAATTATTAATCATAACTTTTTACTAAAGCAAAACAGCATAAATTAAGCGTCCTGGTGTCTAACGACGTAACTTTTGAAATTTTAAATACAAAGTGATTCTAGCAATCAAAACGCTTTGCTTTACCAAGGGCAAAATTTTTACGCTTGCAAATATGGCTGTCGCTTGCAATCATGTTTTGAATTATAAACAACCGGTCACAATGGCGATTGCAAGCAACTTGTTACCAGCTACCTAGAAACTACGTCTGGTGACCGCGGCCATTGTCGGCTTATCGTACGGCGTTTGTCAGCGTATTATATCCGGCGAACTCAACGTGTGATATATCGCTGCGAAATTTGTGTCAAGGTTACTCAGCATTAAACAAAAACGGCACCGTGTTCATGTATGCACAGAACTGAAAGAATCTGCTGAAAGGTATGCGAACTTCGGTTCCAGAATCATTACTGGCGAGGAATCATGGGTGTACTGGTGTGATCCTGAAACAAAGCAACAGTCATCGCAGGGGAAGACGCCAACGTCACCATGACCGAGAAAAGCCCGAGAAGTTCGAAGCAACCTCAAGTTGATGTTGATTTTCTTCTTTGCCATTGTTGGCATCGTGCACAAAGAATTTCGTGCACCAGTTGAAACAGTTAATGAACGATTTTATTGATGTTCTTCGGCGACTAAGAGAAAACGTTCGACGCAAGCAGCCTGCCAAGTGGCGCAACAATTCGTAAATCCTACACCACGACGATGCACCAATCCACACACGTAAGTTTCTAGGCTCAACGAAGACGCTAGTACTACTCTACCCTTCCTACTCCCCAGATCTTGCCCCTTATGACTTTTTCCTGTTTCCGAAGTTGAAACAGAAGCTCAATGAACGCCTTTTTGAGACAATTGATAAGATTCAGACAGAATCGCAGGCAGTGTTGAGCACGTTTGGACGCGAGGCCTTCCAGCACTGCTTCTAGTCATGGACAAGTCGATGGGATCGTTGTATTCATGCGGAAGGAAAATAGTTTGAAGGGGATGATAGTGACTAAGTTTTAAGAACAATTTATTGTGTTTTTTTTAACATTCCGAGAATTCCTGGGTAGCACCTCGTATATTGTAAGACTCTCTTTCACCAAAAACACGTGGATACCGCAGAATCTACGGTATCCATTGTGAAGTTCTTGGTGCCTGACTTTTCATGCAAACTTTTCTAGGGCTTCCTGGACTACTAAGTTTAAGCTTCACTACTAATGCTTTTCCGATGAAAAAATATTTTACACACCATGCATGATAAGATACAAATATGATATTCACTGCCAATATAATATAGTTCATTTACCTTATAATAAGGTAATTAATTAATAAGTAAATACAACATCCATGTTCATTCATTATGAGACATGCAGAAAAATATTAATTTCAAATAATGAAATAAACTTGCAAAAGTAGACTGCTATACAATCAAAATAGTTGTCAGATTTAAGAGACCGAAAGTCGCGTGTCCATTTTAAAACAACCCTAGTTAATTTCGTGATGATCGCACCTTTTGCAAAATGTCAAATGGATTCATAACCAAAAATTAAACTACAAAATGTCATATTTCAGAATAAAACGGCTTCATCAAATGGGACTCATCGATAAATGGTTAAAAGACTATTTGCCAAAGAGGGACAAATGCTTTAAAACTAAGAGAGGCTCTGGTGCCAATAATCACACCGTTAATTTAGACGATATGCAAGGTTGTTTCTTCGTGTTATTTTTCGGTATGTAATAACTCCCGTTTCAAATTATACAGTGCTTCTCAAAAGTCCCCTCTCTTATCTTTGGAACGATTATACATTCATAAGTGAAATTTGGAAACTGAATATTATAGGTTATAAACTTCCCTACTAGTGTTGATAGATGACGAAATCGTCATAGATGACGTCACAAGGCCACTGTGACCAATAATTTTAAATAGAACGCTACGGCAAGCGACACCTCTTTTAAAAGGTATCGAAAAAACCTATTCAATGATACTAATTTTGTTTGTGTTTGAGGCAGTTTTAATGGCTCATTAGTAAACATGAAAATTTAAATTCCATTCAGTATGATATTAAATACAGATTTAAGGAATAGTATGTACTTAAAGAAATTGCTCGAAGTGACCTCCGTTTACTTCCTGACAGTAAAATATCCTATTTTTAAACTCTTCTCGTACTTCTTCAAATGTGTCTGCGGAAACAGCCTCACATTCTGCAACAATACGTTGTTTCAAAACGTCAATATTGTCAAGTTAATACTAAAATTCCAAATTCAAGCTCCGCCTCTGGATAGTTGTCAAATAATCTGACGTTTTTGTTAGTCTCCGAAATTCGACGTTTTTGTAATTGTCCAAGTTTTTGTACATTTAATAATTTGTGTATTGTTGATCGAACGTCTCACTGTTATAACAGCTTTTGGTACTTTTAATATTTTTGTACATTTTAATAATTTGTTAAACTATTGTGAGCCGAAAGTTTAAGTGCTTCAAGAAGCGAAATGGTACGTGTTTTAGGTGATAAAGTAGCAGCGGTCCTAATTCTTGGTGAAACTAGACAAAATATTCATGCAGCAGAACGCATTTTTAATGAGAGGTTTCCCGATCGCCCCATTTCGAGGACTTATTTAAGGGAGCTTCTTCGTAAGTTTGAAACAACGGGTAGTATTAATGATGCGAAACGATCTGGCAGACCACAAATTTCTGATGAGAAAAAAATTGATATACTGGCAGAAGTAAGAGTTAATCCTACTTCTTCAACAACTCAAGTTGCATCTACCTGTGAAGTCAGTCGAAGTACAATACACAGGGTGTTGAAAAAATACAAATTTCATCCATACAAATTAAAAATGGTTCATCAACTCTCAGATGACGACCCAGACCTAAGACTAGAATTTTGTGAAAATATGGAAACTAAAATTAACCAACAGCCAGACTACGTCAAAACAATTTGTTTCAGTGACGAAAGTACTTTCTATCTAAATGGAAATGTAAATACACAGAATGTGAGGTATTGGAGTGACGCAAATCCTCACCTGTTTCATGAAACGCATACCCAATTTCCCCAGAAGGTGAATGTTTGGGCAGGTATCCTGGGAAACCACATCGTTGGGCCTATTTTTTTAAATACTAATTTAACTGGTGAGGTTTATCTGGAGATGTTGCAAAACGCAATAGAACCCTTAATCCTTGAAATTTTGGAAGATAATCCAGATGAATTCGGCCATTTGGAAATAACATTCCAACAGGATGGTGCTCCTCCACACTATTACGGTGCAGTAAGACGGTATTTGCATGAGGAGTATCCTGGTAGATGGATTGGACGACGAGGTTCAACGGAATGGCCACCTCGATCACCGGACCTCACACCTTTGGATTTTTTTCTGTGGGGGTACCTTAAATCGAAGGTTTACGCCACTGAACTTGACAATATTGACGTTTTAAAACAACGTATTGTTGCAGAATGTGAGGCTGTTTCCGCAGACACATTTGAAGAAGTACGAGAAGAGTTTAAAAATAGGATATTTTACTGTCAGGAAGTAAATGGGGGTCACTTCGAGCAATTTCTTTAAGTACAAACTATTTCTTAAATCTGTATTTAATATCATACTGAATGGAATTTAAATTTTCATGTTTACTAATGAGCCATTAAAACTGCCTCAAACACAAACAAAATTAGTATCATTGAATAGGTTTTTTCGATACCTTTTAAAAGAGGTGTCGCTTGCCGTAGCGTTCCGTTTAAAATTATTGGTCACAATGGCCTTGTGACGTCATCTATGACGATTTCGTCATCTATCATCACTAGTAGAGAAGTTTATAACCTATAATATTCAGTTTCCAAATTTCACTTGTGAATGTATAATCGTTCCAAAGATAAGAGGGGGGGGGGGACTTTTGAGAAGCACTGTATAATAATTCAAGATTGATTACTTTATAGGTTCCTCAATATCCTTCTTCTTCATATGCTGGGAGAGGTTCTTTTATAAATGCCAAAAGAAACGGGAAAAAAAAGTTGTTCAACCATTTACATCATAAAATATTATTTTATTGCATAGAATATCAAACTAACATCTTAACTCCAGTATGTATTTGACAAAATAAAATATATTTACCTATGTATTATGTATATGCATATACTTACAGCCATTATATTCATATTACTAAAATATTGTGAATAATATACTATTTCAACAGTGATGTAAACTTGCAAAATGATCTTTATTTTTGAAAGTTGATCCCCATGCACCGTACGGACATTTATCTTTCTTATCAGAATACTTTTTGTCCTTCTCCGCTTTCTGGATAGCTTCGAAGCCAGAAATTTTGGAGGATTTGTCCCAGTTTGGGGGCGGCATCTTACTCAAACCTTCGGTAGATGTTCCTTGAACCATTTTGGTGTGAATGAAGAGTAAGTAAACTATTAAGAATTAAATTCGTTTTCTGGTAATCTACGGTACGTGATGTATTTGTGTGAGGACTTGGAATTCTAGCCTGTTGCCGAAATTTCCACTTTGACTGCCTTTACAACTGCACAGATTTTTACCCAACCTGAAAAGTAAAATGGATTATTTTTAGATGAATAATTAAGTTAAATAAATAAATTTATTTATAATATTAATATCAAACGAATACAAAATGTTAGAAACACTTATAGCAGTTTTTTGTATTCATTAATGCGTTGTTCATTATTTCTTAATTATCTATCTAAGCAATTGTAAATTTACTCAATATTGGCCAATATATATTCTAAATTAAGCAAATTTATCCAGAATATACTGAGTAATTACCGAATCGCAGTCTGATTAAACGATCGAACTAGTAATGGCAAAACCTCGAAGAATGTCCTTCCTCAAGGCTCGGTTCTGTCTCCTTTAATGTTCAGGATTTACACCAATGATCTTCAACTAATAAAATCACGACAATTTCTATATGCAGACAACCTGGCTTTACGCGCCCAAACCAAGAATTTAGAGGATGGAGAATTACAATTTACTGAAGATCTGCAAGCTTTAGACGAATTTTATGGCACTTACAACCAAACCCTTTAAAATCCGAATCACATTCCTTTTGTTTGTAACAAAGAAGCCAATAGAGCTTAGCTTACTCTCCTGCTGAATACTGTGCTGCTGTCCGGTATCGAAGTTCTCACACCAAGCTAGTAGATATTTAACTTAACGAAACAAAGAAGATCGTCACCAGTACTACTGAATCCACTCCTAGTCTCTGGTTACCGATTCTTCCCAACATAGCCCCGCTCTATATCAGACGTCTTCTTGCAGCACCGAATGAATGGACTAAAATTTACAATTACATTGATCTTCCCATACACGATGATTTTGAGAGGGTCCGCAGCACCCGACTGAAATCTGGGAGATCGACTTGGTTGGACACGGAAGTTCAGCATCCCAACAATGTAAATGATTGCTGGATAGCCCTTCTCGAACAAAATCCTTGAGGAATAGAAGTTGAATTTCTAATCCTTCAGAAGCTCTGTCGGATACTTTCCACGTAGATAATGACCTCAATTAAATATGTTCCGTACAGGCCACGGAAGGTACAACTCAATGTTGTATAAATGTAAACTAGCTGATACTAGCCTCTGCGACTGCTATGTGAAACAACATATAGCCCACATAATAAAGACTGCCCCAGAAGAAGTTATCCTGGTGGCATCTACGAGCTGAGCAAGGGAACCCCTGCAGCTCTCGATTGGTTAAAAAATTTAGATATTAGTGTATAAATTTTCATGACCCTTTTCTTTGTCATTCAAATGATTTATTTATACAGTAGCATCTAAATTTCTATTTCGCTTCTCATACGAAATAAATAAATTTTTTTCTCCATATCCGATTTTTAATAATATTTTGATATTATTATGTTTCTGCTTTAGAATTTTTTGGTTATTTAAAATTTTTAATTTATCCGTATTATTATTTTTCATTTACAATATAAATTGCCAATTAATTAGTAGCATTCTATAGTTATTTTTTTATAAATTAAATAGGAAATTTTATATATTTTTTTCTTACGTTATATACACAAATATTTTCAAAATTAATAATAACACAGGTCTACAGTGATTTTGATGTTTGAAAGCTGTTTGCTAATTTGTATATGTTTGGGGGCCCTTATTCCAAGAAACGCCATATTTTTGCTCTATCACGTAAATTTTTTTTTATAGCGCTCTATATCTTAAAAATGTTAATTTATTAATATACATACCTATGACAAGAATATGTTTGTTCCATGTTAGGCATGATTTTTTAATGAATTGATTTTTATGAAATTAAATGTGATTTGGCAACACTGGTTAATATTAGATTTCTCAGCAAAGCAACAGAGTTGGCGCAGAAGCGTCAATACAACGTTGAAACCTGCTTATATGCAGTTTGGTTGTGTTAGTCGTCGTGCTACTGTGTCCGCGCGCTTGTTGTCTTCGTTGTTGCGTATTTTAAGTGTTCTAGAACGTATAAATATGGAAAGAAGACATTGTGTGAACAATCCGAATAACTTTTGTTATATCTGTGGTAGTTATGTCGTAGTAAAGCAGAGGCAAACTATAACTTCGTTTGTGAAAAATGTATACCACGCTTATTTTGGTGTAAAAATTGGCGACCAAGACAAGTCCTGGGCTCCTCATACTGTTTGTTCCGTTTGCGTTGAAGCATTAAGAAACTGGCAAAAAGGAAGGAAGAAATGTTTAAGCTTTGGTGTTCCTATGGTATGGCGAGAGCCTAGAAATCACAGTGATGATTGTTATTTTTGTTCGTGTAATGTTCAATGATTCAACAGAAAAAATAAGAAACAAGTTGTGTATCCCAATCTTGACTCTGCTATTCGACCAGTTCCTCATGGATCAGATGTACCGATACCTACCGCCCCAACAGCACTAGAAAACGTCATATCGTCAGAATCAGAGGAATCTAATTGCGACCCAGATTTCAGAGAGCCCGAAGTGTTTAACCAGATCGAACTAAATGATTTAATTAGAGATTTGCACCTTCCAAAGGATGCATCCGAATTGTTAGCCTCCCGACTTCGTGAGAAACATTTACTGGCACCTGGCGTCACATCAAGCTTTTACCGGGATCGCGAAAAAGAGTTATGTCAATATTTTACTCAAAGGCTAGTGTTTTGCAACAATATTCCTGACTTAACTTCAAAATTAGGAAATGTGCCGTATGTAAAAGAAGAATGGCGCCTGTTTATTGACTCAAGTAAGCGTAGTTTAAAAGGCGTTTTATTGCACAATGGTAACGAGCTGGCCTCGGTTCCCGTTGCCCATTCGGTACATTTAATGGAAACCTATGAAAATTTTGAACTTCTTTTAAAGACAATAAACTACCAAGAACATCAGTGGATGCTTTGTGGTGACCTTAAAGTGCTGTGCATGCTAGGACAACAAGGAGGTTATACAAAATTTCCATGCTTTATTTGTGAGTGGTATAGTCGAGCAAGGGATAGACATTGGACTCAAATAGAATAGCCCTCTAGAACAAGCCTTACACCTGGTAGCAAAAATGTATTAAGAGATAGCTTGGTTGACCCCAAAAAAGTTTTACTGCCTCCTCTCCATAACAAACTTGGCTTGATGAAGCAGTTTGTTAAAGCCCTAGACAAAAATGGACAGTATTTTAAATATTTGTGCGAGACATTTCCAGCCTTATCCGATGCCAAGTTAAAAGAAGGTATTTTTGTTGGGCCTCAGATAAGAACATTATGCAAAGACAAGGATTTTCAAAACACAATGACCAATGTCGAGAAAGACGCCTGGGTTTCATTTAAAGAAGTAATTGATAAGTTTCTTGGGAACTCTAAGGACGAAAACTACGAAAATATTGTTCAAAATATGTTATAACACTTTCATCGTCTAGGTTGTAATATGAGTTTGAAAGTGCATTTCCTGTTTTCACACTTGAACTATTTTCCTGAAAATCTTGGAGCAGTTAGCGAAGAACAGGGAGAGAGGTTTCACCAAGACATTAAGGAAATGGAACGGCGATACCAAGGCAGATGGAGCATAACGATGATGGCGGACTACTGCTGGATGTTAAAACGGGATATGACCTTAAAAACATACAACCGACTGTCCGGACAACGCAGCTTTCTGGCAAAAAGACAAAGAATTCACTCAAAAAAGACTGAGTAAAGTATTTTTTCCACTTTTTTAACTTGTATTCCACCTTCTTACTCAATAAACAAATAATTTTTTTTAGAAATATCGTTTTTTTTTACATTTAATATTTGCAAAAAAACCTTAC
This sequence comes from Melolontha melolontha, assembly GCA_935421215.2. Lineage (NCBI taxonomy): Eukaryota > Metazoa > Arthropoda > Insecta > Coleoptera > Scarabaeidae > Melolontha > Melolontha melolontha. Next base: position 73,250,803 of record OW285243.1, on the reverse strand, counting down.
GTGATACAAATAAATGCATAGAATTTTTGAAATCAGCCTACCAAAATTATATAAAATCAGTTTTCAAAATAAAAACATCTGTCAAAAAGTAATTTTTTCTATTTTGCGTTCGAAATGAACTCATTATGAAACCCAAAACAGTATCGAAATGAGCTCCATTTCGATACGCTTTTTTTCATTTTTCAATGTTGGCGTTATTCGAATACATAAATAAATAGCATTGCTGTCATTTGATTTTAATAATTTATGTACATTTGACATATATGATATATGTCCGTATTTTACACAAACAACGTATTTTGTATACAATTGACAACAACATATATATGTTTCTATGTCCCTCATGTTTATATTTTTAAATGAAGTATCAAGTAATGTTAACGAAAATTAGTAAATAATATGTAATATAATATACTTCGCGGATAGCAAGATTTAAATTTGAAAATGTCAAGTATCAATGTGACCAACTGCATGCTTTATATAAAAATTAAACTCTGAACTTTCAAATTAAATAATTCCAATTTAAGCAATTTATTAATGTAAAAAACGCAAAATAGAAAAAATAGTATAAAAAACTCGTTTCATAAGGCCTTTTGCCGCACTCCCTCTTTAGAAAACTCGCCGCAAGCGGCTCGTTTTCTAAACTGATCTCGTGCGGCAAAATGGTGCCTTATGAAACTCGTTTTTTAATATACTATTTTATATTTTGCGCTCGAAATTAACTCATTATGAAACCAAAAACAGTATCGAAATGAGCTCCATTTCGATACGCTTTTTTTCATTTTTCAATGTTGGCGTTGTTCGAACACAGAAATAAATATCATTGCTGTCATTTGATTTTAAGAATTTAAGTACATTTGACAGATATGATATATGTTCGTACTCTACACAAACAACGTATATTGTATACAATTGACAACAAGATATATTAGTTTCTAAGTCACTCATGTTTATATTTTTAAATAAAATATCAAGTAATGTTAACGAAAATTAATAAATAATATGTAATATAATATACTTCGCGGATAGCAAGATTTAAATTTGACAATGTCAAGTATCAATGTGACCAACTGCATGCTTTATATAAAAATTAAACTCTGAACTTCCAAATTAAATAATTCCAATTTATTATTGTAAAAAATGCAAAATAGAAAAAATAGTATAAAAAACTCGTTTCATAAGGCCTTTTGCCGCACTCGCTCTTTAGAAAACTCGCCGCTATCGCGGCTCGTTTTCTAAACTGATTTCGTGCGGCAAAATGGTGCCTTATGAAACTTGTTTTTTAATATACTATTGTAGACCTGTGATAATCATTGACATTTATTTTGTAATTCGTCGTTAATTTTTATATTCATTGATGCGTTCTTTGCACAATTAATCATTTCAATTATTGTAGTAATTCTCAATATTATTCGATATTCTTAACTTATATTTATTTATTTAGATTAGGTTGAGGCCAATAGATAATATTGTATAGTTTATTTAAAATTTGTAATTTATACTTATTATTACTATCATTTAGAATATAGATTGCTAATAACAAAAGTTGGTCTATAATCATTTTTTAGACATTTAATTAGAAAATTTTATAATATTTTTTCTTAGGTTTAATTCGTAACTATTTTTAAAATTAGCAAATAGTCATTGATATTAATTTTATATAAAAATTTTATTGACGCAAATCTTTCTTAATAAATACTAGAATTTTTACAGTATTGTTATGAGAATTTGAGAAACGTAGACAAATTATTTTGAATAAATTACAACCGGTTTATAATATACCAGAAATAACAAGAAAGAAAATATAGTATTAGAAAAGTTTATCTGACAAATTAAATTAAGAAATTTAAAAAAATTGTAAATATTTGTCCATACTAACCTTACGATTGGAAAATTCTTATTAAAGGATATAAGAGTTACAACTTTTAAATTCATTGACACATAAGATAATTCTTTAACTGATTTTTGATTCAGTTATAAAAGACGACTTCTATATTAACATTGAAGATTAAGACTGAAACTAAGGAGGCGAATAGCAAACTGAGAATATAAAGATCAAATGACGTCATACGATCACGAACCCGTTTGATTTACATTTTTACATTCGCTCGACACATGTAAGCATAGAAAATTCTATAAACTTGTTGTGTATATCATTACATATGTATGTCTATGCTTTATTTTTCTGTTTTTTCTTTTATAAATATATTCTATTAGTAATTATAATGATTACAGGTAATACTATAAGAATAGGTTTTATAATGTAACTTTTGCAAGCAGTGTGTTAATCAATATGCAGTATTTAATAATAAAAAAAAACAGACGTCTGGCAAAACGAATATTAATTAGTTTACAATTACAATTGATAGTCTTGAATAATTAATGTAATTTTATTTAAACCGTTAAACTTAACCCTTAAACCGAAACATAGTTATATAGTATGTAATGAGAAATATCCGGTCACACAGACCGGTCGCTAAAATATTCTAAGTATATGTATATATTTCCATATTTTTCAGAAAAACTATATTCTTTTTGCAGTAAATTTTAATCTAAACAAATTTAACGTTTATTTACTTAAACAAATACAGTAATTTAAACATTACAAAATATAAAGTTTAATCTGCTGAAACAAGTTAAAGTTCTTTGGTGGCACAGCTAATGCACACTTTTCTGCTACACTCTAAACAAATAGCATGATTACATTTTATGCATTTGTAGGACGTTTTCCTCTCCTTACGAGGTGGGCAGTTAGAACAAGTTTTGCGTTTCTGAAGTTTGTCGCATGGAACTTCGTCGGTCGTATTTTGCAGTTCCTCAGGAATTATTTGACGTATTAGTGACTTGAGATCTCTAGGAAGGTTTGGAATTGCTAATCGTCTTTGAAGATGCGATTCCAAGAGTGACAGCCAAACTTTTAATAAAAGCGCTTCTATTTATTGGAGGAGTTTGAGAATAACACAAATACAGTATGAAACTGTTGACACAGCTTATATTTACTAGAGTATAAAATATTGCTAATGGCCATCTTCTTGTTCTCCTATTGGATGAATACAAAGCACTTTTCATGTCCAGAAGGTCTACACTACTTTTTGTTTTATTATAGTAACAGACAATCTCTGGTTTATTTTTATCAGAATCTGTTTCAGGCTTGTCATGCGTAGATGATATAAGCACAACTGTTTTATTAGTTTTTGGCACAATTGACAGCAATGTTACCGGCATATCGGAAGCGAATCCATAAAGTGCTGACCCGACTGGCTTGGATTTTTTTGCTTTAAACTCTGGTGGTATAACGGTCTTGTTTTGTTTCATAGTACCTACGTATGTCAAAGATCTTTTTCTAAGTTCTTCTACTAACTCTAACGAACTAAACCAGTTGTCGCCCGTAACGTTTCGGTTCGATCCTTCAAGTGGTTTGCACAAGCGTATAGTTGATTGTGTGGGTTTCGACAGTTTACGTTCTTCTTCGGAAAGTCCAATTCCATCACTGTCTCTTCCTGTGTAAATATAGGCGTTAATAAGGTAAGAAGTAGCAGAGTCAGCTAAGCATTGAATTTTTATGCCATATTTCGCTGGTTTCTTTGGCATATACATACGAAACCCACATTACTACTAACGCAGTACATTTCTTGAGAGTTTTGTATGAACGAATTGAATATTTCGGAAATAGCAGCGACACGGTCGTTCTTTTTTCTTTCATCACGAGTTGTGGAATCATCAAACCTGAGGCAAGTCGCTAAGACTTCGAAACGCTTAACGGACATAGTTGCTCTAAAGATAGGCCTCCCTGTCAAATCCTTTGCGAAGAGCGACTTCATATTTTCATGGCCAGATTTAAAAATTGCAGTTAGCATTAGTAACCCGATAAAAGCTTGTATTTCTACAGAATCAGTGTTTCGGTAATTTGACATATTACTTTCAGGTTTTAATTTATTTCTAACTGAAATTAGTTTCGAATTGGTATAAAGGACAATTTTATCAATCATTTGTGTGTCAAATAAACACTTCCAAATTTCGATTTTATCAACACTTTCCAACTGGGTAGCTTTTCGGGTGAGTCCAGGTAATTGTCGTATAATATTATGTTTTGCTATTTTCGAATGGTAGAACTTACCGTTTTTAGCCATTTAAACTCTTTCTTATTTTTTTTCCAATAAAAAACTGCGCTTCTCCCTTCCTTTCTTGATTGCATTGAATATTGCTTTTCTTCAACAATAATTTCCTGTTCAGCGCTTAAAAGATCATCTTCTGAGTCACTACTCATACTTCCTTTGTCGTTTTCTACATCTCTTTCTTGTGTAGTCTGCTCCTCATCACTTAGTACATAGTCAGGATCCATATCTGAGTCGTCCATTTCCTCACCTTCGTCAACCTCATCTTCACTTTCTAAATACCACTCCATAAGTCTTTCTTCAAAATATTTATCCAGAAAGCGGACTCTCTCTTTTCGTGGACGTTTTGAAACATTTCCACTACTTGTAGAAGGAATATCCATGATACAAATCTAAAGAAGTATGAACACCTCTTTATAGTAAAAGCATTTCAAGTCTTTTTTTATAGTACAGAATACGAAACATCCGGAACTACATACTTGTATAATCCTTGGCGTAATGTGAAACACCCGGTCTGTGAGACCGAGACCTTTTCAAAAAATGACATGTACTCTAACACAAACTGACAACTACTAAACGATACCAACTGTATTACGTAGTAAAGTAGTTGGTGATAGTATATTCGGGAGGGGAGACGCGCAGGTAAAACAGGGTTGCCACACTTTAAGCTAATATAGCACTAAAGGTCACAGAGACCGGTGTTTCGGTTTAAGGGTTAACTTATACATATATAACATTTTAAGAGAACATAAAACGAGGCCTGTACCCTTAATGTTGAACCCAGTACGAGGGAAAATTTGTTGTTTCTCTATCTACAGCTATGAAAGAAACGAGTTAGAAAACAAAATAAAATATTTTTCAATAACACTAACACACTTATTCCAATGTTTCTTTAATAACGCTATGCCTTCGAAAAAAAATTATTTTGATCATTCTACAAAATACGACCCATACATTGTTTTCCGCGTCGTCATTCGATAAAAATCGACGCCTTCACAAGTGCTTTTTGAGTTTTCGAGAGAGATAATAGTCACAGTGGGCGAGGTCGGGATTGTAGAGTGAATGTTGCAATTCCTCAAAGCCGCATTCATTGATTACTGCTTGGACAATTAGTTCCTTATACACCCTGCGGATGTCGTACAGAAGCAGAGTTTTTTGAGCAAAATTGTGGGGTCTTGGAAAATTGCATTTTTGTCTTTTTAGACGGTGGAGAGCCCTTATGAACCTATTACATGGACTCTTGTTTCAAGAGAAGGTCCCAGTGGTGTACCCAAGTTTCATCCCTAATTACAATTCTATTTAAGAAGTATCTTGAAATAAAACAGTCAAATTCTCTTCACAAGTTTATCGTCTACATAATGCTCGGGATTGAGCAGCCTGGGAATTCATAGTGCCGACACTTTGTTCATTCCTAAATCTTCGTGTAGAATTTTAAAAACACTCGTTTCTAATATTCCTATTTCTCTAGCAATAACTGAAACTTTTACTCGGTGGCCAATCAACACCACATCTTCAACTTTGTTGATAATTTCTTCAGTTCGTGCTTTCAGAGGTTTTCCACACTTTGGGTCGCCATGAATGGATTCTCTACCCCATTTGAACTGCTTGCACCAAAATTTGACTTGGAAAAGGAAGGGCTATTTTCTCACTGACACCATTCTCTCATGAATATTCTTCGGGCTTCATTTGACAAAAATTTAACGACGCTTCTGCGTTCAAGTTTCAAATCACTCATTTACCTTTCTTTAAACGAATATAAAAGTAAGAAATGTTAAGCAATTCGAACTAAACTTGGAAATGGCATTGTAAAATGTCATAGAAACCTGACGCAAGAAAATTGTCACGACAGCATATTGTATTCGTAGCTAGGCAGTTAACATAAAAAACTCCCCTTGTACATTTGCTGTAAACAATATCTAGTTCTACAATTAAAATTAGATAATGTAATAATTGGCTTGCTGGAGACAGTCCAAGAACAATATGCTAGGATTTACTGAGAGAAAAGGTAGGTAAATTGTGTAATAGCAATTATTATTAGAGAATAAACGAAGAACAAACAAAACAACACAAGTTCTCTGTATAAATTTATGAAATAAAAAAGAAAACGTAATGAAACTGTTACTGTAACAGAAGAAAACCAGTGAAAAGAATATTTTGAAAAACTTTATGAAGGTGAAAAAATAAGAATAAAATAAGAGCACCAAGACATAAACGATCATTTAATAGTATATTAAAAAACAAGTTTCATAAGGCACCATTTTGCCGCACGAGATCAGTTTAGAAAACGAGCCGCGATAGCGGCGAGTTTTTTATACTATTTTTTCTATTTTGCGTTTTTTACAATAATAAATTGCTTAAATTGGAATTATTTAATTTGAAAGTTCAGAGTTTAATTTTTATATAAAGCATGCAGTTGGTCACATTGATACTTGACATTTTCAAATTTAAATCTTGCTATCCGCGAAGTATATTATATTACATATTATTTATTAATTTGCCCTACACCATTGTTATGGTAATAGGGATTTTTGGATTATATATATATATATTTATTAATTTTCGTTAGCATTACTTGATATTTCATTTAAAAATATAAACATAAGTGACATAGAAACATATATATGTTGTTGTCAATTGTATACAACATACGTTGTTTGTGTAAAATACGAACATATATCATATCTGTCAAGTGTACATAAATTCTTAAAATCAAATGACAGCAATGATATTTATTTCTGTATTCGAACAACGCCAACATTGAAAAATGAAAAAAAGTGTATCGAAATGAAGCTTATTTCGATACTGTTTTGGGTTTCATAATGAGTTCATTTCGAACGCAAAATAGAAAAAAGAAATTTCTACATATAATAAAAACTGTATATGCTATGCTGTAATGAAACTAAAAAAAGCCACAGGAAGTGACAACATTTATAGTGAGCTAAACATATTTGAAGGAGACGTATTACACAGCCAAATACACACTCTAATTACAAAAATATGTAGACAAGAGAAAATCCCAGATGAATGGAAAATAGCCGTAATAATAGCGATATCAAGATTAGGAGAAGTGTACAAACTGTAGTGGTTGGTATTAACTGTTAAACGCTACGTATAAAGTATTAGCTGCGATAATAAAGAACAGACTAATGAAATACACTGAAACAATGATAGGTAACTACCTAATGGGATACAGTAAGGTAACGTCTACCTGCAATAAATCCAATAAATATTATAAAACAGGTATAAGAGAAAATTTATGACCACGATTTGGATATGCAAATGCTTTTCATTGATTTAAAAAAAAGCGTTTGTTAAACAAAAAAAGAGAGAAACTAAGAAAAGATCTAGATCATTGATTCCCAAAGTGGTCCAGGTGGACCCCCAGGGGTCCACGGGAGACTCGACGGGGGTCTACGTTGGCGTGACAAAAAAATGGGGGTTCACAGTTCGTAAGCGGGGGTCCACGAAAATTTATCTGGTTTCGATAGTGAAGAACTAAAATGTTGGCTTGAGTTCACCTATCAATGTAGGCAGATAATATTTTAAGAAGCTCAGCGACTGTTACTTGTAAAAACTTGCATATTCCATATTCAGTACAACGTGTCGAGACTTACAAAGCGCTGCCGCTGCCGCCGTCCGCAATGCTTGTTCAGACGTGCAAAGGGACGAAGTACGACTTGTGGTGTGTGTGCTTGCAATCTTGCATGAACTTGTTTGATTCTTCACCAATATAAATACGAATGCCACGGATAAACGTTACTCATTTGTTTCCCGAATTTCGAAAAGAAAAGTAAAGTAAAGTGAATCGATGTTAGTGTTTGCCACTGTCGGAAAAGTAAGTACTTACCTGCCTATTTGTTATACATACTTTTATTTGATTTATTATTTATCTATTTATATTACAATTTATTGTACACGTAAGTAAACAAAAAATGGACAAATTACAAAAAAATACGTAGGTACAAAGGTGAGGCTTATTCTTAAAAGAAATCTCTTCCAACCCACCTGTGATAGGAGATATATTTATGTTGTAATAAGTATATTTGTAATGTTTGCGTGTAGTAGGTACGTATTAAAAATTAAATACTGAACAGAGCCATTATTAGATACTTCCATAAAAGAACAGAAAGCCGAGAAAGGTTGAACTTCTTCCCTACTTTATTAGTAATTTTTTTATTACCCGACTGTGTGGTGGTTCACTAATAATTAAATATATTTTCATAAATTGTACGTGGCTTTATATACTACATACTCGTAACGTGCATCAAAGTAATAATAAATAATTAAAATCGCGAAGTTTTGAAATCAAAATATTATTTACAAGTATTTTCTATCGAATTTACAGAAATATATCAAAATATAATTAATGAAAAAATGTTTTACATTACATTAAAATCGGTTCAGCCGTTTTCATAAAACTCAATTATTGATCTTAGCGATTTATTGCTTTTAATAATTAGAATCAGTTTGCCGCCGGTACTTTGTTTATTTCATTGCAATAATCAATTAATCCTGTTAAAATAGCCATATCCTGTTCAGTAAGACCGCCTTAAGATTACTACAACAAAGTTTTTTTTTTATTTACAGGTAGGTAACTGATACGAAACATGGTTGAATCTAAGAAGAAATGTCGACAGAACAGTGTTAATTATTTAAAATTTGGTTTTCTTCCATCAAAGGCAGACAAGCGATTGCCCATATGCTTTTTATGCAACAAAGTTTTGAGCAATGACTCTATGAAACCATCGAAGCTCGAAGATCATCTAAGAAGGTGTCATCCTGATAAAATAGGTAAAGATTTGAAATATTTTCAAACATTGAAGGAAAAATATGAAAAGAGACCCACCGTGCACAGTATGTTCGCTTCATCGTCGGAAAGTAACGATGATGGCTTGCGGGCATCTTACAATATCTCATTAACTATAGCGAAATCTGGAAAATCACACACCATTGTAGAACAGTTAATTTTACCCGCTGTTGAAGAGGTTTTAAAAACTGTTCTGCACAAATCTCCATTTGACATACTCAAAAGAATTCCTTAGAGTAACAACACTGTACAAAGACGTATTGACGAAATGAGCTCTGATATTGAAAGTTTCTTGTGTAATTATCTGCAAACAACTCATTTTTCTATTCAACTGGACGAGTCAACTTTACCTGGTAATGAAGCATTATTATTGGCATATGTTCGATTTGTTATGGACGAAGAAATTCATGAAGAGCTACTACTTGCGAAAACTTTGGAGACGGACACTAAAGGTGAATCAATATTTAATGTCCTGAGTGATCTTTTTAAGGAAAAATCTATTTCATTCACAAACGTTATTTCGGTGGCAACAGATGGAGCTCCTGCCATGGCCGGGCGATGTCGTGGGTTTATAAGCCATCTTAAAAGAATTATACCAGAGGTAACTGCAATTCACTGTGTCATCCACCGACAACACCTAGTAGCGAAAAATTTGAGTGCTAAATTGCACCAATCGCTTGAATTTGTGATTAATGCAGTTAACAAAATAAGAAGCAATGCATTGAATACGCGTTTATTTGCACAATTGTGCGATGAAAATGATGAAGACTTCCAACGATTGCTCTTACATACTGAAGTACGCTGGTTGTCGAAAGGTACATGTTTAACAAGATTTTTCTCACTTTTTGAATCAGTTTTAGAGTTTTTGGAAAGTAAAGATCCAGATTTAAAAGAAAACCTGATCAATTTGAAAGCAGACATCGCGTATTTGACAGATTTGTTCAAAAAATTTAATGACATTAACTTACAATTACAAGGGGGCAGCCTCAATTTAATAAAAACAAAGGGTGTAATTTCAGCTTTTCTTGGAAAATTGAAATTTATGAAGCAAAATATTAGTCGGCGCGAATTTTCCCAGTTTTCAAACTTGTCACGGGTAGAATGCCTTGATGAGGATATTGACACATACGTTCAACATTTAATTGCCCTGCATGATGACTTTAAAATCAGATTTGAAGATATTCTGACGATGGAAATACCACCATGGATCATAAATCCACTTGATGAAACGGAAGTGGAGAATGTGATATTACAAGAGGAGCTACTCGGCACTTAGCACTGTACTTAGCACTAATGAGGAACTGAAGGTGAAATTTAAAAGAGGGTATCAAACATTTTGGCTGCAGGCAGAAATACCCGAAAAATATCCTGGACTGTGGGGAATTGCGAGAAAGCTTTGGATAGGGTTTCCCTCGTCATATCTTGTCGAGAAAAGTTTTAGTGTCGTTACAAACCCTTTAACAAAAAAAAAGGAGCAGATTGAATATCACAGAACGGGGAGATTTGCGGTTATTCCTAACCAAATATTGATAATTTGCTGTCAATCCATTAAGTACATCCCTCCCACTAAAATTATGACTATTTTGTGATTGTCATTGTAGAAGTTACGTTATTATTATTTAATTTTAATTATATTACGACTGTTATCATATTACAATGTAATATGATAACAATAATAATTAATAGTGTAATAATTACATATTTGAATAAATACAACACAAGGAAATATACTATTTTTCTTTTTATTTTTACCACTCCGAATGGGGAGTTTTCTAAATAAAATATGTGAGAATCGATTGGTTTCTTGTGCTGTGAATAGATGTCAAAGGAGTAAAGTTGGATGGAATCACTTTTTTGATTGGCTAACTTTACTTTTTTGACATCCACTCACAGCACAATCAATTAATTAACCAATAACTCAGCCGCAACGCAAATTTCCATAGTTAGATCTAATCTTCACATTTTTGTCGAGTTTTGGGAATATGGTAGAAATGTAGCTGCAGGGGGTCCACCGGAACCAGCAAAACTTTCAAAGTGGTCTATGAGAAAAAAAAGTTTGGGAGCCTCTGATCTAGATTAATCAAAACTCCAAAGAAACTGATAACAATTACTAGAGTGGAATTATTACAATGAGACTCAAGACTCAAAAGTAATTACACTGATCAACACAGTTTGGGTATCTTATATACCAATCTGTGTAGTTTATGTCTTTTGTCGTTCTGATTCTGATTTAAAATTTACTCCACCACGTCAGGACTTTGAAATACACTGCTCAACTTTTGAACTGGTACACTTATTTAGCATGCGGTAAAAGTAAACAACCCTTCGTAGGCGTTAGGCATGACTTCCTATATGATCAGGGCTGTGTTTCGGAATGCAAACAAATGTCTATCGAATGACATTTGCGACTCCATTGTTGTTTGTTGTTATTATCTGTCATAAGTGCAGTTACTGAGTTCGCGGACGCTTATACTTTTATCAAGTTTTAATAGAATTTTTGCTAATTTCCTGAATAAGTTTTAATGCAGAGTGGTTGATTGCATTTTAGAGATGCCATTAAGGCATTTAAGTATTGAAGAGATGAGCCAAGCTATGGGAATGCTTATGACTGGTGCATCGCTAAGAACTGTTGCAGCCCATTTCAATGTGAGCCACAATGTGATCAGAAGAGTTCGAATGCGTTTTAATGATACTGGATCTGTCCAACATAGACCCGTCGGAGGGCGAAATCGCAGTACAACAGTGAAGGAGGACCGTTTTATTACGGTTCAGTGTCGAAGGAATAGATTTTCTACTGCAAGAACACTCCAAATTCAGCTATTGAATGCAACAGGTACTCAAGTATCCACTCAAACAGTAAGAAGAAGGCTTCATGGGGTAAATTTAAGGTTCAGATCTCCTAAAAAATGCCCATTGTTGACCAGGGCCCACAAAAGAAGAAGGCTAGAGTGGGCACATCAACATGCAAATTGGAATGTTGAAGATTGGGGTCGTTTTTTATTCAGTGACGAGACCAGAGTGCATCTCCATAGCTCAGATGGGAGAGTTAGAGTTTGGAGAAACAGAGGAGAACGCTATATTGAGAACAACGTAACTTACCAACAAGCTTATGGAGGTGGTTCAATTACTGCTTAGGGAGGTATTTTTGCGACTCGTACTGAATTGGTTATGCTTGGAAATGCTACAATGAATAGTGTCAGGTATCTTAATGACGTATTACAACCTGTAGTGTTGCCATTTGCTAGTGAAATAGGCGATGGTTTTGTGTTTGTTGATGATAACGCGCGTCGTCATAGAACAAGACAAATCAATGCATTTTTTGAAGAGAACAATATTACGCACATGGATTATCCAGCGAACTCTTCAGATCTTAATCCCATAGAGGACGTATGGGATTACTTGAAGAAGTTGATTAAGATCACGAGGAGTGGATCCAAACAATCACCATCAGCTCCGAACTGCCGTTTTGGAAGAATGGCAGAATATTCCTCAGCATTACATTCGGAATTTGATTTCCAGCATGCCAAGACGTTGCCAGGAGGTCGTAAGAGCTAGAGGAGGTCCCACGTATTATTAATCTTTAAGTGTTTGGTTTATCTTTTCTTTCCAAAGCAAACTTTTCTGTAATACTAAAATGAAGATTTTGCTATTTTTCTATTAAAACATTTGAAATTCGATATTTAAATTTTATTATTTTAATTCATCGCCTTAAAAGTGTTTCCAAGAACCATATACTATCAATTAAGCAAAAAAGTGTTGCTCAAAAAGTAGCAAATTGTTATTTATATATGTTCTTGTAAGTGTACCAGTTCAAAAGTTGAGCAGTGTATTTTCAATTTCCGTTCAAAAAACGCATTAAATTTGACAAAATTTCAAAGTAACTTTTGTATAAGAAAGATGCTACTAAGAATATTTAGTGGACATGTTTGAATATGTCCTTGCTGTTTCCTACGTCCTACGCCCATTTTCGCTCTGAAACCAATCAAATTAAGAATTGGTAGATATCTGGCTATGTGGGTATATAAAGAGCAACATACGGCTTTTTCGATACAATGTAAGTTGGTTGGTTTGTGATAATTGAATGTCTTTTTATTTCATAATGTCGCGTGCGTGTTAACTTTAAAAAGCCCATGGGCACGAATAATGGGTTGGGGGGGGGGGCACTTAAATAATTAAAAGAATAAAAAATAACTTCGATCGTTATGTATTATCTTCTTATATTGTATAATTTACCGCAGTATAATTAACCATTAAAATAGCGCCTTTTAAAATTGTATATACCAAGCGAAATATAACAAATTGTATAGTCTCTATATTATATCCTCGGCGAGATTTAATAGAGCTACGGAGTTACAGTTTTTCCCCATTTACTATATACAAAGAATTCAAATAAATTTTACCTCAAAGTAGCCCTTGGAAATTATGATTATGAATTATGACTTAGCTTGTTACTAATTTTAATAGGAATTTTGTTGGTTATGAGATGAGATATTTGATTGAAATGACAAATGTCAAAATAATAAAACGAACATTTTTAAGTGAATGAAATATGTTTATTTCCAACAAACAAGCAAAATTTTATAAAAATTGTTCAAAGTGTCCACCACCTTGTTTGAAACATTTCTCACATCTTCTTCTAATGGAGGAAAAAGTGTTTTGTAGTATCGCATTGTCAATTCCATTAATTCTTTCAGCAATTCTGATTTGAAGGCCTGCAAGATCAGGTATCTGTACTTGATAAATTGAGTTCTTTAAGAATGGCCATAAAAAGAAATCACATGGGGTAATGTCACAAGATCTTGGTGGAAATTCATGTTCAGTGTTTAAACTTATCAACCGATTTTGAAAAAATTGCTGCAGAATATTAATTGTTTCACCTGCTGTGTGTGCTCTAGCTCCGTCTTGTTGAAAGTAACCCTGTGTCATTTCTTCGTCGTCAAGCTGTTCGATAAATGGCATAATAATTTCTTGTCGATACCTTTCTCCTGTTAAGGTTCCGTTAAAAAAAATAGGGCCAATAATTCTCCTTCGACTAATCGCACACCATACACCAATTTTCTGCGGAACCATAACGGAATGTGTCACTGTGTGCCGAAAACTGTCATAATCAAAGATGACGTTAGGGAACTCATTTCTAAATTCTTCTAAACAACCTTGAAGAGAATACTGCCATTGTCCGTCAATCTTACGTCCGTTTCGAAAATAAGATTCTAGCATGAATGATTTGTGTTGTATAGTAAAAACCATGTTAAATCAATTTTAAATTACAAAGCAATTTTTGTCCACTATGCATCTGTCTAATTGACAACTAATGCAAATTTAAATTATTAATAATCATACGTTTTTAAAGGAATGGCCTACTAGAGGCAAAGCTTATTTGAACGCTTTTTATATTAGTACTATATCGAGTGTGGGACCTTAAATTAGAAACAATAAGTTACACCTTCGATTAGACCTTTAATATTTATAGTTTTATTATTGCAATTTCATTTTATGAAATTTGTGGAGGCCCGATGTGCCCTTAGGTAAATCTGCCGTTGCGTGCGTGTATGAATAATCTAAACAGTTTCTGTTATGTATGTGGAGAATTCACTACCCACCAGGATAAGCGGAATATTACACCTTTAATAGAAAGTTATATTTTCACTATTTTGACTTAACCATTGAACATCAAAAAAAGTCATGAGCCCCAACATTTACTGCGCATGCTGTGCTGTTACTCTAAGGGACTGGTCAAACCGTAAGAAAAGCGGTATGTCATTTGCAAGACCAATGATTTGGCGTGAACAAACGGACCATTCGTCTGATTGCTACTTTTGCTGCACGAAAATTTTCGGGTTTTCCAACAAAAATAAGAAAAATATTAGTTATGCTAACCTGCCCTCTGCTACTCGTCCCGCACCTCATTCGGAAGCCTTGCCAGTACCAAGACTCATAGGTGTTTCGAGTGAAGAATATGATGTTGCAGAACCAGAAGAAACAAGTGTCAAGTTATTGACCAACGATTATGAATTTTTGCCATCTGAAGAGGACGAACCACACCTACTAAATCAGTTAGAATTACATGATCTTATTCAAGACCTGAATTTGTCAAAAACTAAAACAGAAATACTAGGATCTAGACTCCAAGGATGAAAACTGTTAGCTCGAGGTACACATATTTCTGTATAGCGTAATCGTCAGAAAGAACTGTCACAGTATTTTTCAACCGACGAAGGTCTTTCATATTGCAATAATGTCGACGATTCGATGTTGGCATTAGGCCACTAACACCACCCCGAAAATGACGTTTTTTTATCGCTGCTTCGAAATTGAATTCGAAAGCTGTCCCTCTTCACATAGGAAAGGGTTATCCATCTATCCCCGTTGGCCACGTAATCCACATAAAAGAAACCTATGAAAATATTACTTTTCTTCTAGATAGAATTGATTACATAATGTTCAAATAGTATATCAGTGCAGACCTCAAAGATGTAGCAATTCTACTCACTTTACAACTAGGATATACCAAGAATTGCTGGTTTCTTTGTGAATTGGACTTCGGTCAACAAATTTACGCTACAATATTAGAGGCTGGCCAATCAGGGCTCAGTATATTTCTGGACAAAAGATTGATACTTTTGCTGCACGAAAATTTTCGGGTTTTCCAACAAAAATAAGAAAAATATTAGTTATGCTAGCCTGCCCTCTGCTACTCGTCCCGCACCTCATTCGGAAGCCTTGCCAGTACCAAGACTCATAGGTGTTTCGAGTGAAGAATATGATGTTGCAGAACCAGAAGAAATAAGTGTCAAATTATTGACCAACGATTATGAATATTTGCCATCTGAAGAGGACGAACCACACCTAATAAATCAGTTAGAATTAAATGATTTTATTCAAGACCTGAATTTGCCAAAAACTAAAACAGAAATACTAGGATCTAGACTCTAAGGATGAAAACTGTTAGCTCGAGGTACACATATTTCTGTATAGCGTAATCGTCAGAAAGAACTGTCACAGTATTTTTCAACCGACGAAGGTCTTTCATATTGCAATAATGTCGACGATTCGATGTTGGCATTAGGCCACTAACACCACCCCGAAAATGACATCTTTTTATCGCTGCTTCGAAATTGAATTCGAAAGCTCTCTCTCTTCACATAAGAAAGGGTTATCCATCTATCCCCGTTGGCCACGTAATCCACATAAAAGAAACCTATAAAAATATTACTTTTCTTCTAGATAGAATTGATTACATAATGTTCAAATAGTATATCAGTGCAGACCTCAAAGATGTAACAATTCTACTCACTTTACAACTAGGGTATACCAAGAATTGCTGGTTTCTTTGTGAATTGGACTTCGGTCAAGAAATTTACGCTACAATATTAAAGGCTGGCCAATCAGGGCTCAGTATATTTCTGGACAAAAGAATACACTTCATAAGTCATAGATGAACCTGCTAAAATATTTCTACCGCTATTACACATAAAATTAGGTTTGAAGAAAAATTTCGTGAAGGCAATGGATAAAGATGGCTGTGGATTCCAATACCTTAAAGAAAAGTTTCGCAAAACCTCAGATGCGAAACTTAAAAAGGAAATTTTTGCGAAACCCCAAATTAAACTTCTACAAAAATATAAAAAATTTGAAGTACCCTTAAGTGACTTGGAGCGTGTTTCTTGGAATGCTTTTAAAAATGTGACCCACGATTTTCTCGGAAACAGAAGATCTGACTATTATATACCACTTGTTAATGAAGTTCTTAGAAGTTACCGTAAATTGGACTGTAACATGAGCCTTAAAATACATTTTTTTGGACTCACATCTGGATTTCTTTCCTCTGAACCTCGGCGACATGAGTGACGAATACGGCGAAAGGTTTCATCAAGACATTTCTGTTATTGAAAAACGTTATCAGGGCAAGTGGAACAGTGAAATTCTTGCTGACTATTGTTGGACATTGATATCAGAAAGTGCCGAAGAACAGTAAAGTAAAAAAAGTAAAAGAAACATTTTGAACAGGAATAGCTGCCATGCTGAAAATGGTATTCTTGTAGTTGGTTTTAATTTGGCTATACATTGTCTGAAATTATTTTGTATAATATTTAAATAAGCACTTCTGCCCATTATCTACCTGAGTACGAAGGTGGTCTGATATGTTCACAGCCTCGCCCACAGATGGCAGCACTGCTCGCTTGTTGTTTTTCCTTCAATTTGATACTAGTGTTAGTAGACGCCACGTGCAACTGCAAGTCATTCTAAGCAGCAGTTTGCTACATGGTTGTAGGCAGTCGTTTGAATCAGTTGCGGTGCGGGTGTTGTTGAAAATGGAGTATCGTGCGGTCATAAAATTCTTCTCAGCAATTCTCTTTCAATTTCCACCGGGAAGAAATGGGCAGCCTAGCTCAACCGAGGGTATGAAAGCATCCAAGATGATCCACGTGAAGAATATCTATCCAACCATGCCGAACATTATCGAAGAAGTGTACGATATGATTTTAAAAGGTCGGCGTATGAAGGTGTGTGAAATTTTTTATTCTATAGGGATATCAAAAGAACGTATCCGTTACATTCTGCATGTGGGTTTGCGCAAAATTGGTGCCACGCGTGTTAACTATGGATCAAAAACGCACTTTTCGAACAATTCCCAGAGCGTTTTACGAAAAACAAGTGAGCGATTTTCTGCGTTGATATGTAACAATGGATAAAATATGGATTCACATTGCACATCAAAATTAAAACAACAGTCCATACATTGGACAGAAGCCGATTCTTTAGCTCCAAAGAAGGCGAACACAGTGCCAAGGCGGGAAAAGTCATGGCCTCAGATTTTGGAGATGCAAAAGGTTGTCTGTTGATCGGCAATCTTGAAGAAAACGAAATAATAACTGGAGAATACTATTTTAACCTTCTAACGAAGCTGGACGCAAAATTTTATGATAACAGACCCAGTTTGCAAAAAAAAAAATATCATGTCCCGTCAAGACAATGTACCTGACCATAAAAGTGTCCTAGGGATGAAAAAGTTGAGGGATTTGCTCTATGAAGTGCTGGAACATATACCTTATGCCCCAGACTGCTCCAAAGGTCAAAAAATTCCTTGTTGGTCAACGTTTTTCGTCCAACCAAGAAGCGCTTGCGGCTGTAGACTTTATAGCACTTCCAACGGTACACTACAGACACGGCATGGTGGCACTGACACGCCGCCGAATGAAATGTATTAATATTAAAGGCGATTATGTTGAAAAATTAATAGTTTTTGACAACATAAATTGTTATTTAAACTCTTAGGTCGAGAATATTTCTGACTACCCTCGTTTTTCTCTAAGTTTCCAGTCCCTGCCGCTAATATACAAACCCCATACAAGTAAGTTTCCGCCACCATGTTTAACAGTGCCTTATTTTTAGGAAGATATCTTTTTCCATGGCGTCTAGAATAATCTTTTTGCGTCATTGGTCGTAAATTAAACTTATTTGTGTCGGAGAACAGCACGTTTCTCCAAAACTTAGTAAAAATAATTGCAATTACCAATTGCGTTAAAACTTTGCGACGATACTGTACATGTGCATAATGATATTAATGACACCAGGATAGTTAATTCAATTTGTGTTGTGCTTTTTAATATTTCTGAGCTCAAGGTTGCATCCGAAGTAAATATAAATAGAAATCTACGCGCGAAACTTTTTTAGGCCTAACAAAACATATTGTTTATAAACAAATAGTTCTGTAAATATAAATATGTTTACACTCACATTACATATTTAAATACGTGTACTTGATGCAAACTAACTAAGAAAACATATAACGGGTGTTCATTTGAAAAGTCAATCTAGTAGCATGTGATTTACTGAGAACATTTTGAAGTATGTCGTAAATTAAAATTTACTGCTTAACCTACGAAGTCGTATATTTTGACAGTTTCATACATACAAATAAATAACAAATGTGATTGATATTATCAAATGTCATTTGGATTTACGTTTACGGAACAACAAACACACTAATATATATGCGTCTTATTCTATCAAAATTTCAAAGTAACCTAGATTGACTTTTCAAATGAACACACCATTACGTTATGTACGTATTGTCTGAAATCAAGCAATCTTATTATCTATTACTGTGCCGCAGATGAAACGTCTGATTTGAATGAATAAAATTTTAACGCTAAGAAATAAGTAATTAAACATCTAGTTTCAAAAATTCTTTTATTGGAAATCACTACATTGTTTCGCCATACAATGGCTTCATCAGGTGGATGAATACTGTATTCATCCACCTGATGAAGCCATTGTATGGCGAAACAATATTGTAGTGATTTACAATAAGAGAATTTTTGAAACTAGTTGTTTAATTACTTATTTCTTAGCGTTATAATGAAGTTTCAACAAGAATCTCCTTCGTCAATTAACTATTGAATAAAATTTTAGTTACTAATAATAAGCCTTTATTTGATATATATATATATATATATATATATATATATATATATATATATATATATATATGACAAAAAATATCACACATGGAATACGTCAAGTAAGAAGTAGAACTTAGTAACAAAAAATAGTCATTACCATTAATTATATGCATACGGAGACTATATTATATGCGCATATATGTTTCCAAAATACGATGAAAATATGCAGAACTTTTAGTAAAATATGCAAAAATATGTGAAGTTTAAGTGATAGTTACATAACTAAATTATTGTCAAAATATTAAATAATGTCAATATAAATTTAGAGATATATACCACAAATATGTACTATATCAATATTTTATTCGAAATTTTACGAAATACATGTATAATAATAATAAGTAAGCTAAACAATGTAACTCTTTGTATTTATATTTGCCTTTGTATAGTATTGTAAACATTTATAATTAAATGCTTTTCTAAATTCTCAACTAAAAATGATCTTCTACGAGCCGTCAATAACAGCTGGTATTATGAAAAGCTTCAACGTCAACTGATGTAATTGGCGCATACTTATATTTGCAGATAATTGGTGGACTTATCTTAATAGTTTAATCGTAGTTTCCTTGCAACGCAGTGGATATTCTACTAAGCTGATTCAAGCCCTCGTTCTTCAATAGAACTTGTGTTAATTTAATTTTGAATCGCTTTCCTATGGTACCTCTCAAATTACAAATTTGATTCTTGAAAATTTGAATCAACTTTATCGATTCACTGAGCTGAACATCTTGAGTTTCAAGTTTTCGTAATGTTTCACTAATAAAACTATAGTCTGCTTCGATAAAAGCTAACTCTTGGCGCATTTGCGGTTTATTTAGTATATTTTTGCAATCTGCAATCGCTATCGTGTCGTCGAAAAAAAGCGAATGAATTCTCTTATCTGTTCAAAGATATCTGCATAAAATAGAGCGGCATCAAGCCACGTGCCCCATCTTGTTATTATGGGTTGTGGTGGCAGTGCCAAACCAGGTAACTTATCTTTGTATGCCTGAACCCTCAGCGGTTCTTTAATAAATACTTTCTTTGTCAAATTAATCAATAAATGAATATCTCGAAATGTGTAACGTATTTCTTCTGCTACTCTGATAACAGCATAGACCAAACATGTAACGTGCATCGATTTGGGTAAAAATATTTCAATTCTTTGCTGACTTCACCATACATGTCGCAGCATCCGATAACATCAGTAATACCTTGTCACTTGGAACGCATTCGGCAAATAAAACTTCGTTAAACTATCGTTTGTAAATCTTGTTATAATTAAGTAATATGTTTTCTCCAATTCTTCTATACCAATTTCCATTTAAAATACGAAATAAATATAATTATCACCTATTGTTTCCTTAATTTTCATCATAACTTCCTAAAACAATAGATTAATATACTTTTTTCTTGTAGTTGAGCAACTAGGAACTGACAGTTTCGAATACTTCTCGAAAAAGGCATCATTTGCCGAAACATGTAGCATTGTTTTAAATATATACATTTTGAAGTAAAACCAGACCTTAAATCGCCAACAAATTGGCGATATATATTTACCATATATATATATATATATATATATATATATATATATATATATATATATATATAGTAAATTCAATGTATAATAAGTATGACATTTATATTTTATATTCCTTGAAAAAGGCATCATTTGCCGAAACATGTAGGATTGTTTTAAATATATAGATTTTGAAGTAAAACCAGATCTTAAATCGCCAACGAATTGAATTTACCATAACATACAAAGGTCACGAAATAATTATCTATATATATATATATGAAAAAATGTGTGAAAGTCGTATCCATCCGGGATGTGTAGACATCGATGTTTCATAGTTATCACTAATTGTCAATACACCTTACCCAGAAATAGATACGACTTTCATTTCCATACTGCGTGTATATATACTTATGATTAAAGACGGCAGACTATGTGCCCACACTGTCAAATTTAATAATAATATGTTTATATACTGAGAAGAATTGTTCGACGTTGAGAGATGTTATATTTGCATAGTTAAAGTGCTCTTTGTATCTGTACAACGGATCTTCAGTATTGATAAAAAGTTGCCCTAATTTTGTAAAATCTACATTTTTATCTAATACACCTTATGTGTATTATTAAATTTAACAGTGTGGGGCACATAGTCTGCGGTCTTTACTTATGATGATAAACGTAATGCCAATGAGAACTCATAATTATTGAATTCTCACAAACATGCCATTGCCGCTTTCTGCATCAATTTCTACACATGACAAAATCACCTTTGTCTAAGAATGTAGCTGCAACGTGTCATAGTTATCACTAATTGTCAGTTCTCATTGGTATTACGTTTATCATCATAAGTATATATACACGCAGTATGGAAATGAAAGTAGTATATATTTCTGGGTAAGGTGTATTGACAATTAGTGATAGCTATGAAACATCGATGTCTACACATCCCGGATGGATACGACTTTCACATATTTTTTCATTTTCCCGGACAACCTGGACGGTTGACGCCGTGACACGTTGCAGCTACATTCTTAGACAAAGGTGATTTTGTCATGTGTAGAAATTGATGCAACGAATTAAAGCGGCAATGGCATGTTTGTGAGAATTCAATAATTATGAGTTCTCATTGGCATTACGTTTATCATCATAAGTATATATACACGCAGTATGGAAATGAAAGTCGTATCTATTTCTGGGTAAGGTGTATTGACAATTAGTGATAACTAGAGCTGAGGATGTTTGCGGTATAACCATGGTTATATCATATAACCATAGTTAATTACTATGGTTATATGATATAACCATGGTTATACCGCAAACATCCTCAGCTCTAGTGATAACTATGAAACATCGATGTCTACACATCCCGGATGGATACGACTTTCACATATTTTTTCATTTTCCCGGACAACCTGGACGGTTGACGCCGTGACACGTTGCAGCTACATTCTTAGACAAAGGTGATTTTGCCATGTGTAGAAATTGATGCAACGAATTAAAGCGGCAATGGCATGTTTGTGAGAATTCAATAATTATGAGTTCTCATTGGCATTACGTTTATCATATATATATATATATATATATATATATATATATATATATCGTCAAATGTTTTCGCGGTCGTTTGTTGAAGCGTTGTTCTTCGGGATATTTCGTCGCGTTTGGATGATTTTGGACAACTTTCTTCCTGATGTTTCGGTGACATCACTTTCACCTTTTTCTAAAGGATCTTTTCGTTGTAACTTCAAGAGTGCGTTGATTTCCTGTGCCACTCGTATTATATGGTTCCGCAGTAGTGAGGATGCGTGTCTGGCTCCTTGTGATTGGTCCGTCAGTTGTTCTGTCGCTCGCGGCTATTGGTCGATTGGTTTGTGTTTGGTCCGTGTGGGTGTCACTGGTCTGTCGTAAGTTATTATCATTACGTTGCTTCTGCGTAATCTGTCTATTGAACAAGGCGGACTTCCATCTGCGGATGAGCGGTTGCCTGTTCTTTGATAAAGATACTATGTGTCGAAACATGTAAGATTGTTTTAAATATATGCATATCAAAGTAAACCAGATCTTAAATCGCCGACTAATTTAATCTAATATATATATATATACCTATATATATATATATATATATATATACCTATATATATATATATATATATATATATATATATATGAAAAACGAACTGTAAATGAGAATTAATAACTATTAAATTCCCACATTACATGCAATTGCCGCTATAATTTGTTGTATTAATTTCTACAAATGGCAAAATCACATTTGTCTAAGAATGCAGACACAACACGTTACGACGCCAACCGTCTAGGTTGTCCGGACAAATGAAAAATGTGTGAAAATCATATCCATCTGGAATGTGCAGATATAATACCTGTATTTGAACATTCCGGATGTATATGACTTTCACACATTTTTCATATATATATATATATGGTAGATTCAATTAGTTGGGTCTGGTCTTACTTCAGTATGTATATACTAAAAACAATTTTACATTAAAATATATATATTTTAAATTTCTTTCATAAAGGCAACATATGCCGAAACATGTAAGATTGTTTTTAATATATACATATTGAAGTAAAACCAGAGGTTAAATCGCCAACTAATTGAATCTACCATAACATACTAAGGTAAAGAAATAATTATTTATTTATTTATCTATCTATCTATCTATCTATCTATCTATCTATCTATCTATCTATATATATATATATTTATATATATATATATATATATATATATATATATATATGTATATATATATATATATATATATACGAGTATATATATATAAATAACAAAGAAAGTAAGAGTTTCTTTATCTTTAAATATAGGTTTTCAATAAACCAAAAATAATACGCAATTCCCGCATTTCCAATACAATAAGAGTCAATGAATAATACATATCGCATTTAGAGCAAAATATGTATGTACATTAAGAAAATAGTAGGACCTTTGAGGTACCACAATTCGAATATACTGAAAATGAGATTCACAAGAATTACATTGATTCTTTAACAAATATCTAAGATTTCGATAAGACCTTCATCTTCATTTTATTAAGAAATATTTCATTAAATATCTATACTCCATAGCATACTTCTTAAATATAGACATGTCAAATATAAACAAAGAATTTTTCAATCCAATTTACTTGCGTAACTATAAAATTCAGATTTACAGAATATGTAGCCAATTTAATTTAATATAAATAAATAAATTTCCAATAAGCTTATCATGTTTACCAGTGACTATTTTTAAATTAATTACATATTGGCAAATAAATACAAAACTGTAACATAGACAAATACGATACACGATTGGTATTTAAAATATAATTTTATTTGATAAGATCAGGAGTCTCGGTTAGATATTTGGTTAATGAAAGTTGTAAATCCTCTTTTAATTTTTAGCCAATATTTCACCACTTAATTGTTGCGCTTCATCAGGGTAAAGTAATAGTCATTAAATTGTACCTAATACAACATGTTATGTAATATCTATACAATAAAAATATACTTATAAATTGAATTAATGTGGCTAAAGTTTTTACGACCGCATACCAATAGTAAGTGAAGTGACAACAAATACAATGATGTTAAAAGATGAAAATGTAAAATATGTTTTTCTAGCCGTCAACAGTCAACATAATTTTATTAGTTTACACTTTACTTGTTGTTACATGCTATCGCAAAACGTGTATATGAAATGTATTAAAGTTTTCTTGTTTGCCTATATTTTTTTTAACATTTCATGACGCATCATATAAGCTATATTACAATACATATAACGTGCTTTCAAAAACTTTTCTCATTAGAGATGGCCATGCTCATTCAAAATTATACGTTTGTGACAGATTATGTTCACTATCACCAACCATTATCAAAAAATATGACCGTCCCTAATGAGGAAAGTATTTGAAGGCACGTTAATATAATACAATTTGATCAAATTTATGCAGTTTATTTTAATATTTCCGCAAATTCAGAGGAAAGCAGCTACGTATACCATTACTAATTCTGCGAGGCAAATAATACCGACTACTAATGTAATAACTAGAGGACGGACACGCTTACCACCCAGTGCAGTACTGGCGAAAGGATGTATTTCTAAAATATTTAATTTTATTTATATAATTGGAAAACGAACGGGTGGTGATCTATAAAATTACGAAATACATATTTATTTGTTGAAAAGTTGTATTTATAAAGTTTTTAATTTTATTTATATAATTGGAACATTTTTGTTTGTTCATTTTGTCGTTCAAGTTGAGTAAAGGAGTATTAATATTGACTAGCAATAGTTTCTCAAGGTTTTCTTCTGTCAATTTTCTTCTCTTTGAATTAAGTACATCCTTATAAATAGAAAACGTCCTTTCTACATCGCAACTGGTTATAGATGCATACTGAAAATATTCTTTTATTTCTTCATATTTACCCGTTAGATTTTGTGGTATTGTCTGCATACATAATTGCTGCAATGTAATTAAATCTGGATTTCTATTAAGAAGTGCTTCAAACTTTTGCCGAAGGCCACATCCGAAGTCACTTGGAATACTTTTCAATTATTAACAGCCACATCTAATGTGGTTAATCCGTCATTTAATTTGAGATTTCGATTTTCAAAATAAGTGATTAGTTTTGGCAATTTTCCAAAGTGTTCGTGAAGAAAGTACAACTGATTTTTTAAATTTGGGATTTGTGTGAGCTCCTTGCACTCACCAATACTTCTAGCATCCTCCTTTAGCAGTGTTACGAAATGTTTTAGACTATCGAAATTCTCAGCATAATAACTAGTAGCTTCCAGCCATGTTCCCTATCTAGTTATTACTGGAGTGGGAGGCAGTGACAGAGATGGAAATTTTTTCCCTGAAAAGAACTACTCTCAATGGTGCTTTTCTGAAAACTTTTTTAAAAGCTAATACAAGTCTATCAACTTCCGGAAAAGTGTCTCTGATATATTCACAGATTCTGTGGAGAGCATGTAGTACCAAGTAATATGCAGCATATTAGGATATGTTTTCTTCAATAGTCTGCCTGTTTTTAACATATACGCAGCACTATCACTGACAAATAAAAGTATTTTTTCTTTGTACGTGGCGTCCGAATTAAGCATTTTTTGCATATTCTCCTTAATGGTTTCAGCAACTGTTTCCGCATCGACTCTATTTATAACACTTGTTGCTATTACATATGAGTTATAGGGAATAGTTGGATGTAGTACACCAGCTACGACATTTACCACACAGCGTCCTAACATATCCACCGTTTCGTCGGCGCTTATCCATATGTATTGATTTAAAAGATGGCTTCTAATGCGTTCTACTGTTCTCGTATAGCACCTAGAAACATAATATTTGCGTAAAGTTGATTCATCAGGAACATTTCGACCAGTATATTTTTTCAGAAATATTTTTAAAGTGGGATTGCTAAATAATGAAACGGATATGCAAAATACATATCCGTAACTGTAAACAAGGACAAACACACAAGGACAAGGACACATTTGTAATAGCCTTGCTATTCGAGCGGAAGATCGCCTTTTCTGGCCTAGTCGCTTTCTTCGGTCAGATGTCACTGATTAAATTGGTGTCGCCTGATAGAACGAAACTGGTTATGGCTTGGAGACGATTTTAGCGTAAATGTAGATACAGATACAGATCCGTTGTTTAACAGATCTGTATTAATTTGTATATACATTGCTTCACTAGTTCAACCGATGAGGCCTAGATGGCTGAATCATATGTATTGAACAGAAGTAAATGCTAAAAATACGAGGTGTTTGTCCTTGTTTACAGTTACGGATATGTATTTTGCATATCCGTTTCATTATATAACAACGGCGTAATACGTGCAAAACGTATTGATAAATATCCCTTTTTTGTATGGGATTGCTAAGTTTATTTAATGGAATATTAGCCGCCATAAAAGTTTTACAGAGTTCAGATGTGTTTGCGATCCTAAGTGACGAATTTTTGACGATATTTTCCGTCAATCCAACAATCCAACTCGCCGTTGTTTTACAATGCCGTTCTCAACATTCTTCCATATCATGTCTGAAAAAGTAACTTAAACAATGCTGTAGATCTAAATAAATGAAAACTAAAAATGTGTGCGTAAGTTATTGAAACTGAACGAAATTCAATGCACACTCTTACGTCGAAATAATTGGTAGAAATAGATTCAATCAAACGATATTAAACAGGATCTATCACAAAAATTACGATGTAATTAACAGTTAATACTATGAAAACAAGAAACTTACTCACAGCACTTTATTTATCTTACGAAATATAAACTAATAAATAAAATACATTATAAAAACCCCGCTTCTATCTACGCTCATGAAAACATTTTAAAAACACTATATTCTCCGAATACAATAGCTGGCTTGTCCATTGTTATCGCGGCGAGACCAGGTGTCCGAGTAAGTCAAACAAATACTTCATTGAATTACGCCGGGATGTACTGAGCGACGCTATACACAATTCCAATTGCCGATTGCGTTTTATGAAAATTGCGTCCGTTCTCTAGTAATAACTCTTTCACATTACAAATTTTTCCTTTTATCACAAATATAACACAATATAGCGTATTATTTCTGCTAAAATAAAAAGAAGAGACATGTCATATCCGGAACTTAATATAGTCACAAATTTTAAAGTACTTTTTACAATCAATCTCTCTGTTTATTATAACAGGATATCAACAAACGTATTTCCCTATATATAAAAAGTTAGTCTACTGACTAAATTGATTTTAACAACCTTTTATTATAATTATTGATCACTTTACTGTGTTACTTCGAGCATCTTTTTTTTTGGGACTTTAACTTAATTCAAATTTTAATCGAAGCAATCGTTGCATTTATTGTATTATTTAATTTAAACAAAATCTTTAATGATAAGTAAGTCGTCTTCCTGTGACGTTTTATTTTTCTTTCACTCCGTATATCCTGGACTTTCAATACATTATCCTGAGCTTTATCTTACTTGCTTCGATGTACATTATTACATTCAACCAAAAGTTTTAATTCTAATCACTTGCTGTTACATCTAAATATGTTAACTTGCTGAAATGTGGAATGAACTCATAAAGAAAGATTATTCAACCTTGAATTTTGAATCTAACTAAAAACTTGATTATACTAGCAGACAATATTTGCATAATTATTGTAAATTTAGGCGGAATAATGTTGGACTTTGACATTTCAATGATATCAGAACTTCATCGATTATTTCAAGTAAAAATGTTTAACTTTTTCAGGTGAGTATAACGATAATTTGTAACATCCTTTCGTACTTACGGTTGAAATTTATCTACATATTACATTACAAATTAAAATGTAATACCTAAATCCTCAATCGATTATTCAATTAATTCGTGAATAATATAGCTACGTGTTCATAGTAACGTTAACATTAAATGTATGCAAGATTAATTCAAGGAAAACTGGTAAATGCAGTGTTGTATAAGAAATTCACACTGTTTAAACGTTCTTATTCTAGGGATTAATTGATAATTTTACATTTTCCAAATATCTAGCACTTCTTAATGCTAGAAATAGATATGTACGAGGTACAGCCGGAAAATTTCGGAAAAAGTAATGAAGAAAACATTTAATACGCAAATAAATGGCTTTATTTTTTTTAAAAATATTCACCATTAAATTCTAGGCATTTTTTCGTTCGTTCAAACCAATTATTGAATCATTTGCGCCATTCTGAAGTTGGCGTACTGAAAATGTGTCACTTGAATGCAGTGATGGCCTCTTCTGGACAGCGGTGGTCCCGTATTTTTTTTAATTATTGAAAACGTAAAAAAATCACTTGTGGCCAAGTCAGGACTATTGACTAGATGAGTCATTAATTCGATGCTTTTACTTACGCAAATAATCGAATGTAAATCGAGTAGCATTTTCATGATAAAGGCTGATTGTACATTTGGGGTTTCTTTTTCGCCATTCATCAATAACAACTTCGGGCAAGCAAAATGTTGTATATCATTCCTCATTTACAGCTCGACGATTCTCCAGAATAATTCTAATAACACGACTTGATTTTGCTATGAAACACACAATCATTTGTTTAGAAGTGCTTTGTGAGCGAGCAACTTTTGTTTTTGTTGGCAGAAGTTCATTTTCAAACACCAAAACTTTCGATTGTTGCTTCGTTTCCGCTTCATAAAAATATAACTATGATTCATCACCTGTAATGATCTGTGATTCAATTTTTTCTGCATTGGTTTGCACCATTTTACGCCTTTCCTCTCGGCTAAAGGAGTATGCAAAATTAAATGTATCGATGTCCTACAACTTTACAAGCATGCCTGAATCTCATCATGCGTTACATAATGATTTTGTTTAATCATTCGACGTACAGCATCGATATTTTCGGCAACTTCCCTTGCTTGATCCTGAAGCGAAATATAACCACACTTAAATTCTTGAAACCCGCGGTATACCGTTATCTTTAACGACACTTGATCACCAAATACAGAAATTTAATGTTCTTTCTAATGGTATTGACTCAAACCACAACAAAAATCATAACAAATCATAACACGAACATGTTAACTCCATTTTCAATATAATAAGCAAATTTTAAAATTTCATTCTGCAAAAACTGACTGATATTTTGATAATCGGACAAAAACGTTACATTTTTTGACACATTGCAGTATACTAGTGCACATAACAAGTGTTCATTTGAAAAGTCAATCTAGGTTACTTTGAAATTTTGATAAAATAAGACGCAAATATATTAGTACGTGTTTGTTGTTCCGTAAACGTAAATCCAAATGACATTTGATAATGTCAATCACAAATATCAGTTAGTGCATAAAATAATCGTTCGTCGATTCTGGTTTAAATAAATTGCTTCTCAGTTTTAAAATGGCTTTCACTTTAGAACATAAAATTTTTTTAGTCCAGGCTTATTTTCGAAGTGGTAATAAAATTGATGGTTTATGGGCTTATTCAGTTCAAGATTGCATGGTAGAATTTCAAGTTGAGTTTACACATTTTGTAATAGATTATATACAATTTAAGAATACTTTGGATAGAACTTTAAAACTTTTTTCTGAAACTGGTAGTCTCTTAAGAAAATCAGGCAGCGGAGCAGTTAAGAAACGTACACCTCAAGTTGTCAATCGTGTAATAATGCAATAATGGAAAATGAACCACAAACATCTGAGTCAACAAATAAACCTTTCTGTTGGTACAACTCACATGTTATTAAAAATAGATATGCAACTTTATCCATACCGTGTCACAGCAGTACAAGAATTGTTAGAAATTGATTACCCACGTAGACTACAGTTTTGTAATTGGTTTGTAAATATGAACAATAATGGAGAACTTTCGCAAAGAGTCATCTTTACTGATGAAGCATGGTTTTATAAAACGGGATACCTAAATTCACAAAATACAAGAATTTGGAGTAGTGAAAATCCACATGTAATTAATGAAGAATCGCTACATCCAGAGAAAATTAGTGTTTGGGCAGCGATAAGCCAAAGGCGAATCATTGGACCAATATTTTTTCAGGGAACGTTAACTGCTCAAAGGTACCGTATGGAAATTTTACAACCATTTGTCAATCAGTTGCATGATGGTGAACTTCAAAATGCATATTTCCAGCAAGACGGAGCACCTTGTCACTGTACTGCAGAATCTTTGGATTATTTAAGAGGATTTTTTGATGAACGTATAATTAGTCGAAATACTGAAATTGCCTGGCCTGCACGTTCATGCGATTTAACACCTTGCGACTTCTTTTGTGGCCTTATCTTAAAAATAATATATTTCGAACACCTATATTGAATTGGAATGATATGCTACAGAGAATCGAACAGAAATGCGTGGAAATTAATAACAATCCAGTAATGTTGCAGAATATCATCAGAAATTTTGAACGGAGGATTTTAAAGTGCATTGATCTTGAAGGACAACATTTTCAACATTTGTTATAGTTTTCAATAAATACCTATTATGTATTTGTTATTTATTTGTATGTATGAAACTGTCAAAATATACGACTTCGTAGGTTAAGTAGTAAATTTTAATTTACGACATACTTCAAAATGTTCTCAGTAAATCACATGCTACTAGATTGACTTTTCAAACGAGCACATGTTACATCATTTATCAAGCTAAACAGCATTGCCAAACTGCTGAAATTTCTTGATTGTTCCTCATATAAAAAAACTTATTGCAAAAAACCCTGGTCGTAAAAAGAACTTAACTTTTCTAAAAATATAATTTAGCAGTAATTGAAGAGAATGTCTCTTTTTAAAGGCTTGAATAAGGTGGTTTTAAAACGTGATCTATAAATTCTCCCACGTTATAAAAAATAAATAAATGTAAATCTCAAACAAATTTATTTAAAAAATGAAGAAGATATCTAACTGGTGTTACAAAAATAGACTAAATTTTAATATTTCTAATAGCACAGTCTTTATACAGAGCCGTCAGATATTCACGGATAATCGTCAGTTAAGGCGATTCTATGATTAATTCTGAGTCGACAATCCTAATACAGAAATGTATAGTCAGTCGTTAAGGCACACGCATTTCACATTTCAAATTTCTTTGAAATGTGAAATTTTCTTTGGAAAACCATGTTTTTTTACTGTCAATTAAAATTATTATTGGTGTAGTTAATTATGCCAGTATTTTGTATGTAGATGGAACATTATGAATGTCATCCAATATCAGATTGCATATATTAATAGATCAGTCAAATATGCTACAAAGGATTGATTAAATTTTCTATCTTTGTCTTTTATTTAAAACATGAATTACATCATTTTCCTCTTTCCTTTTTTTTGAAGATAACTGAGACGGCGCTAGTGTATATCCTGACGTCACAAATATGTCTTGTTACTGCGCGTGCGCCCAACGTTACCCATAACCATATTATAACCTGTTGAGCCTAATCTGTGGCCTAACTAAGTTTCCTGTTTTGTTGACATGTGACAAAGTTAAGTTTTTTTTGTTTTGTTATTGTGGTTTTGTAAGAACTCTGTGAATTTATATACTATTTTTTGTAAGAACTTGGTTTATACTTATTTTTTTTATTTACTTATATTCTTTTTATTTTAGTATGTATTTACACACATACGCTGTAAATAAACATTTTTTCATCAACGATACCACCAGTGGCGGCTCTTGATGACGTACGATGTGCGCTGCTGCACGGATGAGACTGCTTCGTTTAAGCTTTCATAAATACAGAGAAGCAAGTAACCGTACCGAAATCTTCCGAAATAGTTCGAAGTAGTCTCATCCGTGCAGCAGCGCACATCGTACGTCATCAAGAGCCGCCACTGGATACCACCAATGCCGAAAGATCTTTGCTTAATTTACGAATGTCATGAAGCAGAAGTAAAGAAAATGCATTATTTTCCCACAAATTTAGAAAAGTAAGATGTTAAATTAATAACATACCATAAATAAATAAATCATTGGATTTATATCAAAGCATTAGAAGTATGGGAATGAAATATGAAAAGATGTCTACATAATTATAGGATTTGCTGCCGTCACTTTACTCCTTCTAGTAATATGAACATGGAAACCAAAAAATTATGTTCGCCATTCCAACTTTGTATCCAAGTACAGCAGACCGATTTTCATGTGGCCGGTGGGAGAATTTGTACGTGCGTCAAGTAAGGGTCAGTGTTAGAAAGAGACAGTATTCGGAAAAATGAAATGCAAACTCTTTGTGCGAGTCGTGCATTGGGACGTTGTAAGGGATAAATTCAGAAAATCACAGTGTTGAACATGTTTATAATGGTTTGTATTTCACTAAATTAAGGCAAATAGAAGTAAAATAAAACGCATAGTTTCATGTAACATGTTTAATTAAAATGTCTTACCTTACCTACTAGCTAATAGCGTACTAACATCACATTAAGGGGAGGACTGAATAAGATTGTTAGCTACACTTAACGGTAGAAAGGCTTAGGATTAACTAAAACTAATTTGGATAATTAGCTGAATTATTGGCAAATAATGTTTATGCTAATCTCTTTCTCATTATAATCACATTGTAAACTTTCTATATGTACAAAAGAACAGTATATTCTTCAACGAGCGTAGGCGAGTGTTGTAATAACATTATTTAATAGTCGTGGAGAAAAGATTATTATTAATACTAATATTATTGGAAATAACAATGAAAATAATAATTACAATAATAAATAATACATAAATACTCAAAAATAATTATAGTAGAAAACAATAATGAACAATAACTAAGTTTCAAAAAAATTACGGTAAATTATACAAATAATTATATAAAAAGGTATGCAGAATCACTATCACTTACTTCCTCTTCACTCTCCGATTCAGAGTCTTCACCCAAATTAATAATGAACTGGTCTGTAACTTCGTCTATGAGAAGTTCCGCTTCCAAAAACTTTTGCTCCCACTTTATCGCGTGGTCACAACATTTATTCCATTCAGCAGCACTAAATTCATAAAAAAGTTATCACATAACAACTGTTGAACATATCTAATAGTGAATGATACATTTTTTTGTGCCACATATTGTTTAAGAGATGCCCATACTAACTCAATCGGATTTAAATCTGGGTGGTATGGCGGTAATCGCAAAACACTATGGCCACGTTGTGTTAACATTTCATCTATCTCGAACGTTTTAAATGTTGGCTTATGTACTTTAATAATATTATATAAATCGGGCTTGAGCATGTTATTGTCGAAGTAAATATTTTTAGACCTTAACCAGTCTATCATAACTGATTTCCTGCTATTAGAATTCGGTGGTTTATCTTTTTGGACATTATGATAAGGAGCATTGTCAATTACTAGGACAGACTTTGGAATTAATTTTTCTAACAACCATTTTTTGTAATTTTCATAATTCATCTCGTGATGATAATCTCCCGTTGTGGTATTAGACTTAAAAATCAATTTAGCATTCGGAATGAATCCCGTCTCGCAGCCAGCATGAACAATAATTAGTCTTAGAACTTTTGATATAGACCTTTCTAATCCTTCATTGGAATTGTCACTCCAACAAGTAGCCACGGTATGAGAACTGTGGATGTAAGTTTCATCCATATATATAATCGGTCTTTTTACATTTCTGTAGCTTTGAATGGTACGCAAATAAGACACTCTTAACTGACGAATGTCGTGCTTTTCCATTAACAACTTTCTGTTGGTTTTTGTTTTTCTCCAACGAAAGCCCATATCTTTTACTACTTTCCGAAGAGAATCTATTCCTCCAGTGTATCCTGTTTTTTTAAATTTTCTTAGAATGTTTGGCATTGTAGGCACACTTTTGTCAACAGTAAAGGTATTTAAAATTGTTCTACGCAGCACACCTTTATCTGCATCGTCTAAGTCGGTTTTGGGCTTGGTTTTTTTTTTATTTTTCTTTGGTGATGTAAAAGATGAACCGGCACCTGCGTTTATTTCACTTTTTTCTTTAACAATCCGTCTAATACTTCTCTCAGAAACACCCGTTGCGGCAATAACGCGTTCATATAACTGATCCAGTGGAATTTTGAGTACCCCTGAAGTTTTTTCTTCTTGCATATATTTAAATACATTTGAGATCACTTCACGAGTTTGACTGTGTAAAACACATTTATTTAATTTACTTTTAAACTCCATTACTCACTACCTTAATACGGCACTGCACTACTGTGTTTATCGCTTAAAACGATGTAAAACACTGAATGCCAGAGGTTCCCCTACCTATGAATTTCGTGCGCATCGCGAGGGCGGTACTTCTAACCGGCCACATGAAAATCGGTCTGCTGTAATGTAGAAGAAAATATAGGTACCTACTAATCCTACTATTATCAAAAATTGTGTTTGTAAAATATTAAAATTTATTTTTCTTAGAGTCATGATCTAGTACAGTTGATCCTTTGGTCATACGAGCCAAATTTACACTGAATACATCTGAAATTCTGACTAAAACCCCAGAGCCTTCATCAACTATGGCAGATATTGTAATCGCACAACTAAGTACTCCTAAACTTATACCAAGTACATCTGGAATTCATGCAAAAACGTCAAGATTCAGAGGTATATCTGATGTATTTAATGTTTATATTAATAATATTTATCTTTAAAAGTAAACGGAACAGAATAAAAGATGTATTATGATGAAAATTTAACATTTAAAAACAAGTAATTATATAATAAATAAAATGTAAAAAAAAGTTATTTTTTAAACAGAATTACTAAACATTCAAGTAAATTCTCTAAAAAAAACTATTTTACAAGCTATACTTACAATTAGTTATTTATATTTATATATATAAGACTATACATTCTAGTCTGGAATTGCAGCCCTTCTTTGAGCTCGTAAGACTCCTTTTGTGGTGAGTCACTCCATTTTCTGTTTTTTCACAACTTTTCGGCATTCTTCCCTATTTAACATTTATGCTCTCCATGCTACGGTTCCCAGGTCTTTGATATCATCCACTACTTGGTCCTCCCACCTAATTTTTGGTCTACCTCTTGTTCGTGCTCCATATGGCTTCCAACTTGTAATTCGTCTCAACGTTGACCCTTCTTCTCTTCTGTTGACATGGCCATACCACCTTATTCTCATCGATTTAATAACTCTTACTATATTTTCTCTCTCAAATAACTCCTCTATCTCATTATTCATAAGGATTCTATAACCACCATTTTCTTTCTTTGGTTCATAAATTCTTCTGATTATTTTTCTTTCAAATGTTCTTAGAGCTTCTTCATCTTTCTGTGTTGATCTCGTTGTTTCTCAAGCATATGTCAGTACCGGTCTAATGGCAGTTTTATATATTCTTATTTTTCTGTATATATATTTCTTGTATCTATAGTATGCTCTGTTCCCTGCTTGAATTCGATGTTTCATCTCGTCTGCTTTCTGATTCTTACAATTTATCATGGATCCTAGGTAGTTAAATGTATCCACTTTCTCCAAATTGTAATTTCCCATCGCTACTTTTATCTCAAGTTCTCTCTTCTTTGCTTCCGAGTCGAGTCTCAGCAAGGCTTCTCTTAGACTATTTGGATCTCTTGCTATTAATGCTATATCATCTGCGTACGCTATTATTTGCATTGATTTTTCAATAATCATCCCTTTAAAACCACAATTTCTAATAATTCCTTCTACAGCTATATTGAATATTGACGCAGATAATCCATCGCCCTGGCGTACCCCCGAATTAAATTCAAATTCGTTTGATACATCGCCCTGCAGCAAAACTGCTGCCTGGATCGTTTCATCGTCATTTTCATTAGTCTTATCAACTTTCTAGGTATTCCTAAATTTTCGGCATCTTTGAAGATCGCATCACGTCTCAGGCTGTCAAATGCTAGCTTAAAATCAATGAATAATATTAGAAGTTTGATGTTTTGTTCATAGCAGTTCTCTATAATTTGGTTTAATATATATATAGCATCGATAGTTGATCTTCTCGGTTTAAATCCCAGCTAATATTCTCCAATGATGTCCTCTGTCTGATTTTTCACTTTTTCATATATTAAGGATGTCACTAACTTGTAACATACACTCAAAAGTGATATTCCTCTATAGTTTTCACATACCATTGGATTTCTTTTTTTGTACACTGGATTTATTAATGCACAACTCCATTTATTAGGCATCGCTTCCTCTTTCCATATCTGTAGGATTAATTTATTATATTTGTTGTTTAAGCTCATCTCCTCCGTGTTTTATCAACTCACTGCATATTTCGTCTAAGCCAGGGGATTTTTTTTGCTTCATTTTTCCAATCATCTCATAACATTCTTCCTCAGAGGGTATCATTTGGTCCAATTTATATTTAGTTATACAATTAAGTTATTTTATCTGAAACGGAAAAATTTTGTATGTAAACATGTAAGTAATACACCAGAGGCTTATAACAGTCTCTTGTAAAGGTATGGCTTTGTATAATAAATTACCATTATGTTATTAATAACACCAGTAATCTAAAATATACATTTTAAGAGTTGTGTTATACATGTAACAAATAGTTTTTTATTTTTGCAAATGAATTATATTACACAATATGTATGATATATAATTATGTATTATGCTTCTAAATAAAAAAACTTTTAGACATGTTTCGGGTTTTTTTAAAACAAAACCTTTTAATTTTGTCATTTTTATTAATGTATGAGTAGAATAAGAAAATATGTACTTATCTTTGATAGATATTTAGCCAGATAAGAGTAAATTATATATTTGTATACATACAATGAATTTCACTTAAGATGCAATATACAAACATGTATAGGTTTTTTATTTTCATAGAAACTAGGTAATACATTCTTACATTGTCCCACGTAAAATGCAACATATCAATATAATTTGACATTAGTTAAGTCAAAAGTAGCAGTATTTCTATTTCGATATTAGCTTAGTATCAATCTTAAATGATATACACAAAGGAAGAGAGAACTCAGTTAGTGACATGGTATCTTTCGGGATTTAGTTTGCAAAGAACGGCTGACGTGTTTCACGTTACCTACCCCTACAGGCCAGTACCAAATTCGTCAACTATATCAAGGTTCGTTTGTGTAGAATTAAGTCATCGAAAACGTAAAAGACCAAATACTGCAACAACTGAGGCACGAAGAAATCAGTTGATCGAAACAATCGAAAATAATAATCGTCTTTCCATTAGGCACTTGGCAAGACAGTTGGGAATTAGCAAATCCAGTGTATTCAGACTCTTGAAAAGTGAAAAATATAACTGCTTTAAATTTGAAAATCATCAAGAACTTAGATTCGGTGACAATGAGAAGAGGACTGTTTTCTGTGATCGGCTATTTGAAATCATCAATAATAACATTGATTTTTTAAAACAAATTGTATTTACCGATGAAGCAACATTTTCTGTTAACGGTGAAGTAAATCGACAAAACACTCGATATTGGAGCAGAAGAAATTTACATTTGTTTAATAAATCTAGAACACAATACCCTCAAAAGGTAAATGTATGGGCGGGAATCACTAGTTCTCAGATTATAGGACCATTTTTTATTGACGGATATTTAAATAGTGAAAAATATTTACTATTACTACAAACAGAAATACTTGCAGCTTTAAATGCTTTAAACCTTTCACATCAATTATGGTATCAACATGATGGTGCTCCTGCTCACTATTCTGCAAATGTGTGTCAGTATTTAAATGCAGCATTTCCTCAACGCTGGATAGGACGCGGCGGAGAAATAGCTTGGCCTCCGCGCTCGCCTGATTTGGCACCAGTTGATTTTTTTTATTGGGGTTATTTAAAGACACAGGTTTACAATGGCGAAATTGATAACTTAAATCAGCTGAAAAATAGAATAATTAAAGTTTCTGGAACAATTACAGCAGACACACTAAATTCTGTTGTTACTAATTTTTATCATCGTTTAAGTCACTGTTTGGCAGTCAATGGGGGAATATTTGAAAATTTTTTGTAAAACAATTCAATAAACGATATTTATCGGAAATGTAGTTTTAATCCTAAAACACTACATTGAATTAAATAGGCTTTACTGTCAATAATTTGACAAAACAACCATGAAAGATATCATATCGATCATAACTCATAGTCATAACTATTACATATTGCATTTTATGTGGGACAGTGCAAGCGCATAGTATAACTATTACATATTGCATTTTATGTGGGACAGTGCAAGTGCATAGTATTTTCGTATCTATGGTTACTACATTCATATATTGCAAGTTACATGAAATTCTCTGTAGATAGATTTTGACTTCACAGACTAAATATCTTTTAAAGATACATCATTATAGAAAAATACAAAAATAATAAAAGGAGATACGTGATTCAATTTTCCCGGGCATTTGGGTTATTCGCGCCGTCTGTCCCATCTTCAAATACAGTTGACCAGTTCAACCTTGCCGAACTAAAATTTTGTATTGAGTTGGCTATCTCGACTTATCTCTGGGATTACCTACCTGGTATTCCTATCCTTTCTTGTTAAATATTTTGCCTCGAAATGCTTTCAACAAATAGTAAGTAACTATTTCCCTCAGAAAATTTCAACAAATGATGTTAATGCAAATTACAGAAGAAACCTAGTCACGAACAAATATCACCAAGCATTTGATGCACCTTGAAAATATCCGGGTATTTACACATGTGCATAAAGTGAATATTTATTTTTTGACATTTTAAAAACATTCGGACTTTTAATTATCAAAATGCATTTATGCTTTATGATTTATATTACAACTAGTATTTGAACAATAATAGTTATAGTTACTATCGAAAGTACAATTGCTATATGAATGACTCGCTGCCCTGGAGACATTTGAATGTCCTGTTATTTTAATAATTTCATATTCTCCTACTCCACGTTTTGCAAGAATACTTACAGATGTTGATGGATTAGAATGGTTTACTGTTTTATGACGTTTTATTTATCCCAATCTTTTCAGCGGCAGTTGAAGTCCACTTAGAAACTATATTTCTTCCAATGGGCGAATTCTTAAAAAACCAACAGAGCCCTTTTGTTTCCACGCTGAATTCGGTGTTAATAAAAACAGATTTATAGTAATGTGGGTAGCCCTCTTTTCGATGAGGTTATGGAACAATCAGAAAAGTTATTTTCTGTCTCAAATATTAGATGATTGTACAAAACTGGACATCGATCCGGGTTGATTTTATTTTCAACCATTTCTTTGTGTTAGCGGCTTCACCTCTCCTTGACAGGTTTTACTAAATACTGGGTTATAAACAATTGTGCGCCAAAACTATCTTTTTCTATTTCAAAAAAAGGTACGAGACACTCTGCCGCTTCACCACCACGCCAAGCTAGTTCCAATGCCACTATGTGATAAAATAGCCTTAGCAACCTTTGGGGAGTATCTTCGTCTCATGATTCGCTTCTGTTCGTCTTCGCTTAAAATTGAAGCACTAATTTTTGTGTTACGCCAAGGGCTTGCAGTTTTCTTCGTTTTGCATCTGGATCTTTAAGTGCCCACATCCTTAAATGGATCGAAAGTTGTTCCAAATTCCTTGTAAAATTTTTCCTGTAACAGTTTGATGATTCTGCTCAACTGAGTCTTCACAGCACCTTTTTTATATACGAACCCGTCTTGCTTTTTCATATTAAAGGCAAAATTATTAATAAATTCTGCTACCTGAGGTACATTAAGTATGTAATCCCTGTCCTTGCAGAATGCTTCAAACTGCTTTCACACACAAGTATTCGCTCTTATTGTATTTACAGGAGTTAATGTACAAATTTATTCATCTATTTGACTCGAGTTTCTTTGACCAAAACGAATAGAACACGTTTTTAAAATTAAAATGTTTCCATAATTGACATTAGCGGGTCTTGCCAATTAATTTTGGAGAAGGAGAAATATAAGAGCGGATATTAGACAATATGTGATTGTATAAATGAAAGATTTAGCAAGAGACCAGGAGACATGAATACTAGCGAATCAATAAATTTCATACAGTAAATAATAAAAATAAATTAAAACACTTGGCTTGTTTCACTATGAGATTTATTTAAATTCTCTAAAATTTGTTTCGGCTGTTATGCCATTCTCAAAGAGATCTATAAATCTAACTTAAAGACTATCGCACTTGTTCTTATATGTTGTCTGTTCTTGTGTGTAGTGGGGGTGGTACTATATTGTGTATTACGGTGTCTATAAAGGGTGTATTGGCATATTCTATCTGTGTGTTGGTGATTAATAGATTTTGTTTTTTCGCTATTTTTATTTCTAATATTTCTAGGAGGTCGAATCTCTTGCTTTTTGTGATATTGTGTATTAAGTCGGAGCTATCTATATCGGGGAAGTGGTTGAGTTCTATACAGTGTTCGGCAAAGCCTGTGTTTTTCTCACTATATAAAATTGACTTTTTGTGTTCTTTAACTCTGTTTTTAATGGCTCGTCCACTTTGGCCGATATAGATAGCTTCACAGTCTTTACATTTTAATTTATAAACACCTGATTGGTCCATTTTATCTCTTTTGTCTTTGTTGTTGCTAATCACTGTTCCCAAATTTGTTTTGTTTACCCAGCTTATTTTGATATCTAATCCTTTTACTATTCTGTTTATTTTATTAGTGAGTTGGGGTATGTATGTACTTTTGTGCCATCTTTGTATATTTTCTGTTATTTTCGGGTATAGGTATTTGTTCTTATTATTTTGTATTTCTTTACGTTTTAACAGTTTATCTACGATTTTAGGGTCATATCAATTATTTCTTGCGATTAATTTAATTGTGTTTATTTCTGTATTAAAATCTGTCTTGTTTAATGGTGTGTTTGTGGCTCTATGTATATAACTATTGAATGTTGACATTTTTATTTTCATCGATTGTTTAGCGTTTGCGTGTAATATGTTGTCTGTAAAAGTGGGTTTTCTGTAGATTTCAAATGTAAGCTTATTATTATGTATGTTTATTGTAATGTCTAGAAAGTTTATTTTCTTGTCTTTTTCTGTTTCTTTTGTAAATTGTATCTTGTGGTTTATAGAATTTATTACTTTTAGGAACTCCGTTAATTGCCTATCTGTACCCTTCCATATGCAAATTACGTCGTCTAGATAGGCAATTAACGGAGTTCCTAAAAGTAATAAATTCTATAAACCACAAGATACAATTTACAAAAGAAACAGAAAAAGACAAGAAAATAAACTTTCTAGACATTACAATAAACAGACATAATAATAAGCTTACATTTGAAATCTACAGAAAACCCACTTTTACAGACAACATATTACACGCTAAACAATCGATGAAAATAAAAATGTCACCATTCAATAGTTATATACATAGAGCCACAAACACACCAATAAACAAGACAGATTCTAATACAGAAATAAACACAATTAAATTAATCGCAAGAAATAATGGATATGACCCTAAAATCGTAGATAAACTGTTAAAACGTAAAGAAATACAAAATAATAAGAACAAATACCTATACCCGAAAATAACAGAAAATATACAAAGATGGCACAAAATAACATACATACCCCAACTCACTAATAAAATAAACAGAATAGTAAAAGGATTAGATATCAAAATAAGCTGGGTAAATAAAACAAATTTGGGAACAATGATTAGCAACAACAAAGATAAAAGAGATAAAATGGACCAATCAGGTGTTTATAAATTAAAATGTAAAGACTGTGAAGCTATCTATATCGGCCAAAGTGGACGAGCCATTAAAAACAGAGTTAAAGAACACAAAAAGTCAATTTTATATAGTGAGAAAAACACAGGCTTTGCGAACACTGTATAGAACTATACCCCGCCCGATATAGATAACTGCGACTTAATACACAATATCACAAAAAGCAAGAGATTGGACCTCCTAGAAATATTAGAAATAAAAATAGCGAAAAAACAAAATCTATTAATCACCAACACACAGATAGAATATGCCAATACACCCTTTATAGACACCGTAATACACAATATAGTACCACCCCCACTACACACAAGAACAGACAACATATAAGAACAAGTGCGATAGTCTTTAAGTTAGATTTATAGATCTCTTTGAGAATGGCATAACAGCCGAAACAAATGTTAGAGAATTTAAATAAATCTCATAGTGAAACAAGCCAAGTGTTTTAATTTATTTTTATTATTTACTGTATGAAGTTAAAATGTTTCACCAAGAAGTATCTGCAACAACAGCCGAGAAGAATCAATAAATGTATTTTCCGAGTAAAAATCCAGGAAAGAAATGTTCTAATACACAATGTGGACGCTTTTCTTTACTTTTTAACATTGTTATTTGAATAACTTTTTATTTTTATATATTAGGCACCTATCTGTGTACCTTTAAGGCGACATTTACTTTTCTTATGGTATATTGCTTTTAACTTTGTAAATATGATTCAATTATCATCAGATTTTACATTTTTACTTTCTACATTATATATGTTTACATTTTAATGTTATGTTTATTCCATAGATATGCCTATTTGAAAACACCAGTAAAAACACTAGTCAACACAGTGTTGTTTGTTATACAGCAATACGTGTCGTTTACGCAGAGTGGATTTAGACGCAGAGTGGGTTTAGGAAAGGCAGAAGTACGCAAGATCACATATTTACGATCAAACAAATGATTGAAAAAACCAGATCAAAAAATGCAGAACTGTATCTAGCATTCCTAGATCTAGAAAAAGGCATTTGATCGAGTATCACAGAAACAGGTATGGAAGGTGCTACAAGATAGAAATGTCAAGCAAAAATTGAGAAAGAGTATACAAAGCCTATACCAAAATAATAAGAACTATATAAGAAAAGATAACTTGCAATCTCAAATGTTTAATATTAATGATGGATTAAGACAAGGTGGTATAATGAGCCCAACACTATTTACATTAATTATGGATGACGTTATAAAAGCTGCTAGCAATAGAGTACGTCCAGTACATGTTGGACACTATAAATTACAGCCGGTATACTTGTCAAACTGTGTTTTCGCCGATGATCTAATGGTGTGCGCGGAAAAACAAAGAGATCTACAAACAAATTTAGAAATATGGGAAGAAGAGCTAACAAGAAGAAAGCTTAAAATAAATCTAAGTAAGACGAAGGTAATGGTGGTGGGCAAAGAAAATACGACAATTAATATCGAGCTAAATGATCAAAAGATAGAACAAGTCAACACATATAAATACCTAGGAATAATACTGGACAGAGAAGGAAACATGGAATACGAAGTGAACGACAGAATCAATAAGGCAAAGAAAGTCTATCATAGCCTGAGAAAGACGTTGATACAGAAAAAAGAAATCAGTAGGAAAACGAAACATACAGTGTACAAAACCATCTATAGACCCATCATCTATAGACCCATCACCCATCATGGAAGCGAAAGCTGGATACTAAATAATGCAATGAAAAGCAGAATACAGATGATGGATATGAAATATTTAAGAGCAGTTAAAGGAATTACACGCAAACATAAAATAAGAAACGAAGCAGTAAGAGAAGAACTTGGTATCGAACCAGTCCTAAAGGTATTAGAGAGAAACAAACTCAAATGGTTTGGACACGTGTGCCGTATGAATGACAAACGACAAGTCAAAACAATATGGGAAACACAAGTACAAAGGAAGAGAAGACGCGGAAGACCAAGAAAATCGTGGAATGATGAAGTTGCCGCGATTCTAAAGAAGAAATGCAAGAATTGGATGGAGGCTAAAAGAATGGCAAGAGATAGAAAAGAGTGGGCAAAATTTGTATATTATGATGATTAGTAGTTTAAGTTATAATTGTCAAATGAAATGATATTTTAACCACCTCACATCCTAGGGTAAAGAGGTTTTTCGATTATATATATATATATATATATATATGTATAGTTTATGTGTTTTGTCATGCTGATTCTGAATCTGATTTAAAATTTGGTCCATCATGTCAGGATTTTGAGATATTTTCTTAAACAGTTTTTTCAAAGAACGCATTAAATTTTACAAAATTCCAAAGTTACTTTTATATAAGAAAGACACTACTAAAAATATTATTCTCTCGAACATTGTCAATTGTCAAATTAAGAATTGGTAGATATAGAGCTACACACGGCTCTTTCGATTCAATGAAACTCGGTTTGTAACAGCTAAACGTTCTTTTATTTCATAATGCCGCGTACATGTATAAATAACCCAAACAGTTTCTGTTATGTATGTACGTGGAGAATTCACTACCCACCAGCATAAGCGGAATATTACTCCTTTAATAGAAAAGTTATAATTTCACTATTTTGACTTAACCATTAAACATCAAGACAAGCTATGGGCTCCCAGAATTTGTACTGTTACTCCGAGGGGCTGGTC
The DNA here is from genome assembly GCA_935421215.2 of Melolontha melolontha. Classification (NCBI taxonomy): domain Eukaryota; kingdom Metazoa; phylum Arthropoda; class Insecta; order Coleoptera; family Scarabaeidae; genus Melolontha; species Melolontha melolontha. Next base: position 73,206,079 of record OW285243.1, on the reverse strand, counting down.
AAACGGTAAGAAAAGCGCTATGTCGTTTGCTAGATCTATGATTTGGCTTAAACAAATGGACCATTCGGCTGATTGCTATTTTTGCTGCACGAAACCTTTCGAGTTTTCCAACAAAAATAATAAAAATATTAGTTATACTAGTCAGCCCTCTGTTATTCGTCCAGTACCTCATTCGGAAACCTTGCCAGCACCAAGCCCTATAGGTGTTTCGGTTGAAGAATATGATGTTACAATGGAACAGTGAACTGCTTGCTAATTATTGGAGATCGAAATCAGAAAGTGCCGCAGAATAGTATAAAGGAGACAATACCACACAGGTCCATATGGTGTAGGTACAGTTCTGTGCAATGAATTGGCGTACACGTCTTATTGCTTATTCTGGCATTATTTTATCACTGTGAAAACGGCTTATTTTTCCCATATTTAAAAGGTTAAGTAATGCCTTCCTTATTAACATTAGTTGTCAAAATGCTTGATTCTATTCATATTATATACAACTATCAAGGTTAGTAATTTTTGGTATGATCTTATGTAGGTATGCGTATAAAGAAAATTTACTACATTACATAATTGTTTAATATTTAACACGAAAAATAAAATACAAATAAAATAGTATATTAAAAAACAAGTTTCATAAGGCACCATTTTGCCGCACGAGATCAGTTTAGAAAACGTTTTCTAAAGAGCGAGTGCGGCAAAAGGCCTTATGAAACGAGTTTTTTATACTATTTTTTCTATTTTGCGTTTTTTACATTAATAAATTGCTTAAATTGGAATTATTTAATTTGAAAGTTCAGAGTTTAATTTTTATATAAAGCATGCAGTTGGTCACATTGATACTTGACATTTTCAAATTTAAATCTTGCTATCTTCGCTCTCGCGAAGTTTATTATATTACATATTATTTATTAATTTTCGTTAACATTACTTGATATTTCATTTAAAAATATAAACATGAGTGATATAGAAACATATATATGTTGTTGTCAATTGTATACAACATACGTTGTTTGTGTAAAATACGGACATATATCATATCTGTCAAATGTACATAAATTCTTAAAATCAAATGACAGCAATGATATTTATTCTGTATTCGAACAACGCCAACATTGAACAATTAAAAAAAGTGTATCGAAATGAAGCTCATTTCGATACTGTTTTCGGTTTCATAATGAGTTCATTTCGAACGCAAAATAGAAAAATAAATATAAGACAATCACAAGAAAACATTAATATTTCGTCATACACACCATTTACATCAATGACTCTATTCAATCGATGGGTCATTGAGTTTGCTAATTGCTGCATGTAATTTTCATTACGTTCATTCACGTTAAGAAAATAATATTTAATTGAGAATATACTTTTTTAGTTAATAAACCACAGATATTCTTAATGGGGTTCAAATCTGGGCTGTTAGCGGGCCACGGTAACGTTTCAATGTTGTTGTTATATAGCTAAATTCTAACAACATTAGCGGTATGTACAGGACAATTATCATAATTGTCGAACAGACGGTAGCATTACATTTTCTAATATATGGCTGTAGTTGTCAGCATTTAACCGCCCGTTTACTTTGTAACAAACGCCTAGCCCCTTATAACTGCACCAACGCCATACATTTACGTTGAACCGTCCATTCCTTTGTACTGGATATATATACTGTTCATTAAATCGTGTATGCAGCGGTCTATACACACGTAACGACCATTATACGTAGATTGAAATAGCTTTTCATCAGTGAATATGCATTTTGCCAAAAAGGCAACTTCCTATAAACATGATTTGAGGAAAATAATAATCGAGCTTGTTTGTGAACTTCTGTCAGCGATAATTTTTTAACCGCCCCACAACTTTTCAAGTCTGATTCTTGAATTCTCCGATTAGCTGTGGATCGTGATCCAAGAAAATTTACTTCAATTTTAGCATTATTAACGGTATTAAAAGGGTTTTCCCTCAAATGCCGCAAAAGCAGCGCGTCTTCTTCGTGTGTCGATATTCGTGGACGAGCAGAACCACGTCTTCTCGAAACTGTTCCTTCCTCCTGCCACTGTTTCTTAATTTTTAGCACAGTAGATTTATTGATACCAAATTGCTGTGCTACTGCTCTAATTGACCAGTTATCTTCAAATTTCCCTATAATGCGAGCCTTACTTAACAAATCTAAATTCGTGGTCATATTTCGATCTATATCTGTCAGTCAAATATGACAAATTGATTTGACGCGATATGACAAATGGAATTGTTAAAGCCTATATTTATTCCGTTATTATGGAAACCAAAAGCCTGATTTAAATTATCGCATATTAAGTGTACGCCAATTTATTACATAGAACTGTAACTGCATACCTAATTAATATTATTTTATTTACATTTAAATATATTTTTTCCAACATCTGACGTGCCAGAATAAATTTGTTGTTATTACTATAAAAGAAATGAAAATTGCACATGCTTTCTAAAGAAAAATTTTAAAAATAAAAATTTGTTGATCAGTGATAATTGGTTGGGTTGAGTTTTGGGGCGGGGCAGAACAAGAGAAAGGCCAAAAAAATTATGGAACAACATAGTGCCTGAATGTTTAAAAGAAAGAGGAATGCATGGGGTGGAACAACAAAAATAATGGCAGTAAACAGATAAGATCAGGGTAAGTTTCGTACACGCGTAGGAATTCAGATACGCCTTAATACACTCGCCATACAATATGGCCTTATTGATTACATATATCTAACATATACTCAACGCCTCTTTTCTAGGTTTGTCCATATTTTTTTTGGTAATAGTCCAAAATTAACATCAGATTTAATAAAAACATTTTCATGGGATTTTCCTCGAGTAATATATCTCCCATAATTATTGGTTCTTACTCTTACAAAAAAGACAGTTATATATTCTTAATACGTGTAAAGTACTTCATATAAATTAACCTTTACACAGCCAGCCTCTAAAATATATTATATTAAAGCCAAAATTGTGTTGTTTTTCAAGAAGATTCTATATTATGTTTAGAATGTTACTCTCACCTGTCTAGATGTCTATGCATATTCATTAGTACGTTGTAAAATAAAATGGCTGATGCAATATCTGGTTTTCATGCATCATATCAAAATAAATTGCTGCATATTTAACATTTTAAAAATTTCCACTGCTAAATATCCTTATTTGTTTGACATATACATACTGTTAAAGATATATTTTGTTATAATGCGAGTAATCAAGCTGAATGTTACTTTTACAAATAATGAAAAAGTAAATCCAAACATTTGAACCAATAAATATCAGAAATAATTCTTTATATAATAACCTCTTGAAAATATTAATAATAATATTATCCAATAATTCCCAATAATTATCCAAGAGGATATTCTCAATTAAAGGATAACGATGTGAAAAGAAAATACAACAAAAATGAATATCAAATGGTAGGAAAATATAAAAATAAAAATTAGATTTCAGGTAATATAAATTTAAAAATGTAATACTATTTGAACTTTTAAAAAATCTGATATAAGTCTATTAGTATTCCTACATATTAATCATAAAGGTACTCGTTGTAAGACACTAGTCTTTGCCGCAGAGATCTTTGGAACATATAGTGGCATGTTCAGAACCTCACAAAAGGGGAAGCTATAGAGTAAAATAACACCTAAGCAAAAAATCTTTTGGTGGAGGTGCAAAAAAGATACAGCTTGTTACAAACTATATAGAATCCTACCTTACTTAAAATGAAGTGTCATATGTCTATTTTCTTTTGCAGACTCATCTATGACGTCATCATAAAAACATTTTTGGCGAGAATATTCTTCCAGTAATTCGTTTTCAATTAATACTAATCCTAAAGCAGAAAGTCTTTCTTGCCCTGTAGAATTCCTAACAACATTTTTTATTCGTTTAAGCGCAGAAAAGGAACGTCCTGCAGACGCACTTGTGGCGGGGATAGTGAGTGTTATTCACATAGTTCTAGAATTTCAGGGCAAGCACGATTTAGTTCGCAGCCTTTCAGAGATTTCCATAAGTCACTAGCACTCGTTTTATTTAAGCCTTCTGAGGTGCTGCAAATCACTATGAGTTCGAAACGTAATGCAGGAAAGTCAAAATATTGTGGTTAATTTTGTTTAAGCGATTTCAAGGCCCAAGGTTCAGAAATCGTGGGTGTATCACAAAAATTAACTAATTCTAGAAATTTAAGGGTGTTAAAGTTCTTAAATCTGGTGTCTATGTGTGGGTAAAAATATTGTGCATTATTTTAAAGAACAATTTACGGAATCGTGATTTTTCATCTATTCTGTGTTCTTTGCCTATTCTGTTTCTTTGTAGTCGAAAATTTAAACGCTCAATTTTATTCCACAAATGATGAAATTGTTCTCTTTTTGAAAAAAACGATGGATTTGAATTCATAAATTTTTGTTATACAAAAATTAATGTCGCTAGTTTTATTTTGTAAAACAGTAAATAAGTTGTCACAAAATGGAAATATCTCGGAAAAAATAAGTAACAAAAGATTAAAATTAGTTTCAGTTTCTAACATATTAAAATATCCTCTAGAACAAACTCGAGGCTCATTGTCCCATTCTTCCTGGTTATCCATAATACTTTGAAAAGAATACACTGGGGACTGTTTAAGGTGCACTTCAGCTACATTGCTGATTGATGGTGGAAAAAACATGGAATCTTTGAAGAGGCACGAGGATTGGAAATCAACTAGGGTAGCCGAGGGTTATACCGGGTGTGGCAATAGTGTGTCGGCGGAGCTTGGCATGAAAACTAATGAAGTTGTAGCAATGAAATTTTACGTACACATGTAGTATCCAAATTTCCAAATTTCCGCAACCACTTTCAATTTTTTTTTTTAATAGATTGCTATACTTTCTTGTTATTATGATGATAGCCACCCAGATTATCTTTGCAATTATATATGAGAATGTGCACTTACAACTGTTAGTTTTGGTTTTATTGTATTAAAATTGCCGTTAAAATGGTACCAATAATATAGTACTTATTTCTAGTATTTTCGAAATTATAACCCTTTGATGGGATATACCTATGTTTATAATATTCAATATGCGGTGCTGTATCTAATAGTTGGTTGGTTGGCCATGAAATAATATTAAGCAAAAATTGCTGTGTAACCCAACGTCAAATATCTACTTAAAATTTCCGTATAAAGTGTTTTTCTGTAGTTCCTCTTTGCTGTAATCGCGTTTAATTGTTATAATTTAGGTTTGGCTAGTTAATTATCAATTTCCGTTTGTTCGTTATTAGTTGTTATCTTGTTGTCAGTTATATCGTTTTGTTGTCATTATTTTTTATTTACATGCCGTAATAGTTTATAGTTGTGTTTCTTTAGAATGAATTTTTCGAAAGAGGAGCTAATAGACATGGTATTTGTTCATAACAAATATTCATAAACCATATTAACCAACAATATTCATAAATTTCATCCTTAAAAAATTTAAAATCATCAAGGCTTATTACAAACGGATTTTGAAAGGAGACTTGTTTACTGTGAACGGCTACTTTTCCAATTACGACAAGATCTAACTTTTCTAGATCATGTCACATGTCACAGATGAAGCAACATTTGCTAATTGTCGAATAATAAACAGAAAAAATTCTCATTATTATAACACTAGAAATCCTCATTTTGTGCAACCCATTTTATACCAACAAAAATGGAGTTTTAACACCTGAGGAGGCATCATAGGAAACACTATTATAGGTCCATTCTTTTTTAATACTACTTTAAATTGTGAAATCTACGCAAATTTCCTACAAAATAATTTACAATTGCTGCACATTACGGCGCTGCTGCAAGAGCATATTTAGATAGGGTATTCACCAATAGGTGGGAGAGGAAGCTTTATAAGCTGGCCACCGCGATCACCAGATCTAAGCCCTTGTGATTTCTTTCTGTGGCCTACTGTAAAAAATATAGTTTACGAAACACTTCCTACAACGGCAGAGAACATGCAGCAACAAATCAGAAACGCTTTTCTTCAATTAAGTGAAAACAACATGGCTCAAAATGTAAGTCTGTCGATGCAGAGGCGATTAAGAGCATGTGTATTGGGAGAGACATATATTTGAACACATTTTAAATTAATTTTGTTTTATTATGGAAAAATTACAAAATGTAATTCTAAAACTAATAATAAAGAATTAAAAAAACAGGTGTTTGTAAAAGTTACTTTGTTTGATATCATTTCAAGGCCAACCAACCAACTATTAGAGGCAGCACCGCATATTGAATATTATAAACATAGGTATATCCCATTAAAGGGTTATAACTTCGAAAATACTAGAAATAAGTACTATGTTATTGGTACCATTTTAACGGCAATTTTACAAGGAATTTGTTGACTAATAAAAAAATTATAGGTTCAATTTTAAAAAAAAAGAGAAAATAGCCTTTAAACTTCGCGACATATTTAACACTTTATATATGTTGTCACGTTGTTCACCCTCAAAACATATAACGTGTTAGTCCAAAAATTGGTAACAAAAGAGTTACGTGAGGCACTGCACCCATTTTCAGGCTAAGACTTAAAATGATAGACGCTGAACTGTCAAGATTTTAACAAAATTTTGCAATAAAACCAAAACTAACAGTTGTAAGTGCACATTGTCATATATCATTGCAAAGATAATTTGGGTGGCTATCATCATAATAACTAGAAAGTATAGCAATCTATTTAAAAAAAAGAATTGAAATTGGTTGCGAAAATTTGGAACAACTTGTAAATATATAAATAAAAATAGAAAATGCAATGTAGCATACTACATGTGTACGTAAAATTTCATTGCTTCAACTTTATTAGTTTTCATGCTAAGCTCCGCCGACACACTATTGTCGCACCCGGTATAGAAGAATCCCTTAGAAATAAAAATGATACCGTTAGCAAAATATTGAACCTGAGTAATAATATTGCCTGAATCTGGATCGTCATTGTTGAAGTCAGCAGTTGTAAACTGAATCTTAAATTCGCAACAAGATGACACAATGGAATTGCACACATTTAATTTTCAAAATGCAACAATTTCGTTTAATGTACGATTAATACTCAATTTGATCACAAATAAAAACTCTGTCTGTATGATACGTTTCCTACTGTGCCTACCTTCCTGTCAGGCTTCACTTGTGATGGATCGGACTACCGTTCCCTACCCTTTTCCTTCTCGTTAACCTCCGAGGATGAGTTAATTGATTTAGTGACCAGTTTTCCTAACAAATATACCGCTGGAGATGATTCCTTACCGAGCTTTTGATACGTGACTGTAGATTTGTCCTGGCATATCCTCTGAAATTACTTATTAATCTATCTATAGCAACTAATATCTTTCCTGATCGGTGGAAGAACACAAGAATTATCTCCGTGCATAAGAAAGAAGATCGTGCGTTGATTGATAATTACAGGCCGATCTCTATTATTTCTAACTTCGCCAAACTGTATGAGAAGGTATTATACACCAGACTATTTAGTCGCACGCGCTCTCATATCTCGCCGAACCAACATGGTTTTGTCATGGGTAGACACCAACTACTGTCACCAATTTGGTGTCGATTGTTCAGCATATCGATGTGGTTTTGGACGGCAGGGGTCAGGTTGATGTAATTTATATTGAACTATTCAAGGCTTTCGATGATCATGAGATTTTACTTCATAAGTTGGGATCTTTTGGTCTCGTTCCAACTTTTATAAGTCTTCTTCGGTCTTATCTATTTCAAAGAAAATGCTACGTGACATACAATGGGTTCTGCTCCAATAATTTTGTTCTTTCTTCTGGCGTTCCTCAGGGATCAAATTTGGGTCCTTTACTATTTGTTTTGTTTATGAATTATCTCATTTTCCAAGTGAAGTGCCCATTCTCGCCTATGCAGATGATATAAAAATATATTCTGAGATTTCCACAACTGACGATTTCGTTAAACTGCAGCAAAATCTGGACGTATTACTTGCATGGTGTGACCGTTTCAAACTTACATTAAATATTGACAAATGCTGCGTGGTCACTTATGCTCGATCTGCTACGCCTCACGAATCCTCGTATTCTATTAAAAACAAAATCTTAACCAGTAAGACGGAAATAAAGGATCTTGGTGTCTTATTTGACTCTAATCTTACATTTAGATCCCATATAATCCATATGTGTTCCGACGTTTACAAAACTCTGGAATTTATTATGCGTGTATCAAAATACTTTAAAGATCTCACTTTGCTTAAATCACTGTACCATGCTTATGTTTTGAGCAAAATAGAATATACCTCATTAATTTGGTATTCCATCTATGCCTGTGATTTTATTCCTTTGGACCGTGTTCACCGTAAGTACCACACATTCAAGACTGATAGTATCTATCCGGAACGTGGTCCATCCCAGGATAGTTTACTTTTACGCCATGGCATGTCATCTCTAAGCGTAAGAAGGGATAATATTGGTAGGAAATTCCTAACTAAACTAATAAAAAACATTATTGACTGTCCTTTCATATTGTAGCGAATGTCGTTTTTGGTTCCTCGTATGAACTCCAGGTACGAAGTTACGTTTATGGTTCCCTTCGTAAAGAGGAATATATATTCTCTCCAACTTGGCCAACAGAATGCTGGATGATCTGTTTGTTTGAGGATGGCTGGTGGATGCACAGCACTATTTAACTCCATAGTACATACCTATAATTGCACTGCAATGTCATGTAATTATAATTATAATGTATAGCAAGCGCCAATTAAGTTGGCGCGAGGAGGGGGTGCGCAGAAGCCGTTTTTAAAAACGTCCATCCCCACTACTCAAGTAATTGTCAATACATTTGTCATTGACGTTTGACGGAACATAATGTCCTTGCTAGGGGATCATAAAGTGATACACGCTCAGAGGTTAGAATTATCTGACATTTGATGTAAAACCAAATACAAATCTCCCCACTACTTCTAATCCTGCGCGAACTTACCCCTCCCCGCACCAACTTAATTGGGGTTTGCTATACCTTGTAATTGGGCCTAGCCTGTTGGGTATTAAAGTATATTATTATTGTTATTATTATTACCAATAATAATATATTAATAAAATTTGAATTGTTGATTCTTATGTATTTGTAAGTTGCTATGATAACACTTTTTCCTCCAGCGGCGGGAAAGCTAAAACTAAACCTCCGTCGGAAGAAAAATGAAACTTCGCGGCCGACTACTCAGTCGAGCAATGTCCGCTTTACTGACGTTTGAAGAAAAAAACTATGCCTTATACAGACTTGTAATATGCTTGGAGGGTTTGCAGTGAACACTTTGACTGTGAACAATTTCAGAGGCAGGGATGTTTGAAATTAAATAGAATTGCTAAAATGTCTTAAGTTGTTGCAACTTGCAATTATTGTTTATATACCGATACTGATAGATTCTAATAGGAAATGTAAAGCGGCCACAGGACAAAGAGGGTTATACCCCCACGACGAGTGACTGTCACTGTTAAACCTCTACTGTTAGTACATATCAGCTGTTCTTGAGAATGCGAAGTACGTTGCGTAAGATGCCTGTGTTTCTTTTATTTGTTTGTAATATGTTGCGACGTCTAAACCAAAAGGCAATTTGTAATATTCTTAATAAATTTGCTTATTGTCAAAATAAAAAAGAGATAAATTCTTTAAAATAAAATTCATTCTACCTACATAGACATTATTTTCTTAATAAAATAAAATTATGAATTAAATTAAATGTTCAAACGTTTGTCCTACTTGCAACAAATCATAAACTTTCCATTCTATTGTAAAATGCTCTTCTAACGTGAAATAATACATCAGGAGTAACAGTATGACAAATTTCAACAAGTTTTTGTTGCAGCTCTGGTAAAATTGTTGGTGTGTAATTGTTATAAATTTGACTTTTACTATATCCTCAAAGGAAGAAATCAAGAGGTGACACATTCGGAGACCTTGTATTGCCACATCTGGAAATTAATTTATTTTGAAATATATTTTCCAAATACTCTCAGATATTTCTGTGTTCATGTGCAGGACTCTGTTCTCATTGTATGAATTCCCTTGAAAATACCAAGATCAGTTTCTTTTCATTTACCAAAAACATATCCATTTTAAATTGAGCGTCTTTGTGTTTCTTCACATGTACTATCGTGAGCAAATGAAAGTGGACACATTATTATGTTGGAATGCCGAAATTTCAAAATTTACCTAATGTAAACAGTACTTTTGAAGTGACAGTGGTTTTAATTGTGTCACATTTTCACAGTAATACGATATAATTAATGTTGTAAGATTTATATAATATTAATTTACATATTTTAAGCTTTTTAATATTTTGCCGAAGAACCATTATTTTCGATAACGAATGGCATGGAAAGAATTACATTTCTGATATATTCATTCCCAAACTTCCTCAATTCGTTCCCAAAGCGCTTCTCTATCATTAGGTCTATAACCGTTTTCATAAATTCGTTTTATTAGTAGATATACTCCAAACATTTTCAATTGGGTTCAAGTCAGCACTTCTAGCTGGCCAAGGTAATACATTTATGTTGTTATTGGCAAACCATTGCCTAACAACACCAGCAGTATGGATTGGGGAGTTATCTTGCTGGAATATATAATTGTTGCCATGTATTTGTGTAACAGATGGTAGGCATAACATTATTTAATATATCACAGTAGTAGGCTCTAGTGAATCTCTCATCCAATTTCCAACATACACCAGCTCCTTCTAAACTAATCTAGCCCTATACAGTTATGGAAAGGTGACCACTGTTGAAAGTAGGTTTAACATAACGCTCAATGTATCTACTGTTTAGAGGTCTGTATACGCGAACACTCCCATTATGCGTTGTTTGGAAAACTTTCTCGTTTGAGAAAATTACGCGTCTCCATATATCTTCTTAATTAATGTAGTTATTCGCAAAATTAAGTCGATTTGTCTTATGGCCTTCAGTCAAAGCACACTTTTTAGCAGCATTAAAATTTCGTATATCTGACGATTTTATCCTTCTATAGGCAGTCCAGCACGATCCAGGAAAGTTACTCTCTTGAATAGCATTTTTAGTACTTTTGAAGGGGTCGTTTATCAGAATATTTATTAACTGTTGCTCCTACTGTTCATTAGATACCCTTTGTCTACCACCACCATTAATATAAGTAACCGTATGTGTTTCATCCCATTTCCTTTTAAGTTTAAATATGGGATTTTTACTAGCTCCCAAATCATTTGCTACCCTTTGTAAAGTCCATCCTTTTTTAATGAGAGTGATTGCTCACATTTTCTGCGCGTCAGTCTTATTATGAGGCATTTTAACTGGACATTAATGACAATTAATCATAACATTAATGACATTAGCTTGACAATTTGTAATTCTAAGTAGTAAAATTTACGCAGCTATAATAGTGCGTTTACTTTCATTTGCTCACGATAGTACACTTTAATGTAGTCGAGATGCGACTGTCTGACAGTCTGACGTTTGGCAGTGAGTCACTGTCACCGCGAAACGTCTACTGGAGCATTGATGGGGTTATAACCCTCTTTGCCCCGCCTTCGCTTTAAATTTCCTACTTCTCGGATCAATCGGTATAATAAATTTATTAAAAACATGTGTTTGCTAATGTTATGATTTTAACTTTAGTGTTTAGGTTGTTTAATAAAAAATTAATCATAGAAAATGATTATTTAACTTACAATTAGTTTGTGCAAGTTTCTTAATAAGTAATTTGATTAAAATGTTGAGTCAATATACAGAAGTAAATTAGAAGCTTAAGACAAAAATTCACTTGGATAAATGGTAGTGGTACCTAAGTATTGAACTATCAAAGTTTCTTCAATCATTTATATTGCAGAATGTTTCGGATGTATAAATGAAAATACTCAATCAAAAAATTTACTATATTTAGTGGACGTTTGGACAAAATAAATATATAAATCATAAGACAAATACACGGCTCAAAGATATAATGTATATATCAGCATAATCAATATATGTACATAGCTATAAGGATAAAAGTATTTACTTTATTTGATATTTTAAATATCACAGTCAAAAACAACGTGAAATTTATCAACATTAGCTCTTTTTCAATTCTTCAGTTTAATTAAGTTATGATTAAAAATAATGTGTAAAATGTGCAATTGGAAAAAAGAAGTTCGGTGTATAAACGGCTTTGTAATTAAATTGCGTAAAAAAAAAAGTTTATATTCATATATATATAATATAAAAATATAGTTACGTTCGCTGAGATTTAAAAAAAAAATTTAAATCCTCCCATTTTAGTATAATAAAATGGAAGGATTTAAACCTGACAGATGACCAGTCTGCCCAATTTTAACAAGTCTATAACCCACTATGCTAAAACATTTACTTGAAACCCACGAGAGAAAAGTAAGAAACTTGTAAATTTATTCGGACCGATAGGGGGCCGGAATTCCAAATTTTATTTTGGTGTAAGTGAATGTATGTGCTTTTTATGCTTTTGTGCGTAATGATATGTGAAAAGAACTAACTGAAGACACTGTTTTGTTCAAAGCAACATGTTGGTAGAGCTATTTCTCAGGTTGCGGACAGGCTAATTGATATAAAAGTTGTATAAGGGTTCTGGTTGGCCGGCCAGTCATTCGACCATGCGTTAAATACGGGTAAACTTTGTCGTGAGCTTTCAATCCAACGCCCGTTATGTCGAAATGTATCCAGTCGACGCAGGCGATGAATTCGTTGAGAAAAGCTGCAGCTAAACAAGGATCTCCATATCCCCAACCTCTATTGTTGACATCGTGGGACCTGTAGTCCGTTACTTTGGCTGAAAAGAATTTCCACAAAGGCATCCTCCACACACGGTCACCAGTAATGACACCAGCCTTACGAACTTGCGACCACATCGTTTGAGAGTTACAGTAAACACCCGAGGCGGCTGAACCTAGGGCAGCTTTAACACCAGGCGTTAAACTCGCCAAGTCTATGATTAAGCGAGGTTTATATTGCCCTTGCCCGTAAGCCAAAGCATCCGCCATGCATAACCGCCCTTCGTTGTCGGTATCTTCGATCATAATAGACTTTCCATTCAATCCCATTACTAAGTCACCGCACTTCATAGCCATCCCACTCGGCATATTTTCGCATAAAGGTATACATACGTTCAAGTTAATTGGTAAACTCAATGCGGCCGCCGCTCTTACAGCAGCAACAATACAAGCAGCGCCACACATGTCCGCTCTATAATTATCCATACCCTGACACATTTTGATGCACAATCCTCCGCTGTCAAATGTTATTCCCTTGCCGACTAATAATATCGGTTTCTGATCTGCGGGACCTCCACAATAACTGATTTCTAAAAATATAGGAGGTTCACAAGATCCTCGAGCCACGGCCATAAACGCCTGCATCTTCTTAGACTCGATCCAATCCCGATCGTGCACTTCGACTTTAATTCCACACGGGCACAATTCATTTACAGTCTCTTGAGCAAAATGCAGAGGAGTCATCTGGTTGGCGGGAGTGTCGCACAGTCTTCGGGCGAAATTTTGACATTCTGCTTTGAAAAGACCCCTTTGAAACGATTCACCATCCGCCTCTTCATACAGTTCCAACGTAGGAATGTGTACCCATTGATCTCGCGATTTATTGTCTTGATAACGCCATAATGCTAATGCGCACCCTTCCGCTGCCTGTTCGGGATGCCCTAATCCTTCAATTAAAATTCTCTTTACACCTTCAGTCATTAATCTTTGCGCCCCAATGCCGGCTGCTACTCTGGTCGCTTCCAATCCTTCGTCGATTGCTTCTGTTTCATTGTAGCATAATTTCTCAGAACCTAAACCAACTACGGCGATTGACCAAAACTCTGGATCGATGTTATTAAAGACCCTAGCACCTCCTCTTTTAATTTCGCCACCAGCTCTAAAAATTCATATAAATTAATGTTATATTATTATTTTAGACGGTTAGCCTTCTAAGCTTGATGAGTAAAGCGAGGATATTTTGATAGGTTGCATGGGCGGCTAGCGAAACTGGTACGGATGTGTATGTCGTCACCAACGTATACCAGGCGTTGTGATGTCAAAAGACGCGTATATCCTGAGATATACGAAAGGTGTACAATAAATACCGCAATACAATATGAATAGATAGTAATAAGCAACCAATATATTTTATGTTATTAAAAAAATGTCGCTCGCTGCTCATGCAGGCTGTCTAAGTATCCCCGCTTTATTAATGAGTGCTTTGAATAATCTCTAAGAAAAGTCTTTTATATGTTATTGACATTTCTTATAAAAATAAAGAATAGCTGCACATCTTTGCCACACTAGGATAAAAGATTTACTTTTCCACAGCTGCGGTTCGTGTTCTTTTATTGGTTTCCTAGTCCAAATTTATCTGTTAGATTTAATATTTAAAATTAAAGAAGAACAACTAATGTAACATTTTCGCCAGACTAATATATTATTTTACAAACTAACTATATTTAATAGTCAATAATGGAAGTAAATTAACAAGTTTATGAATATTGTTTCTGTTAGAAAGTAGAAGTCAATAAAAAAATTAGCAAATTATAATTCCAAGAAAAAAATATATTGGTTATATGTAATTTATAATTATAAATTTGTATAAAGTAACTATTGTCAATACAATATGACAATTTTAATAGATTGATCATTTATATTCATGATTTGTGACAAAATATGTATGTTTATATGGAAACGTTTAACTTATTTGAAACAAGTTGTCTCTATCATTATTATTTATAGATACGTAAATTATGAAATTGCAATAAACGTCAGTAAATGACATTTAGACAGTGTCTAAAAAAACTTAATTTTCTAAAAGATGCTTCAATATTATTTATTTAAAATGTCAATGGTATTTCAGAAACATTAACTCTATATACAAGACAATACTTACGCTTTTACAATATCAAAGAGTTTTCCATTAAGTTTGTCGTTAAATTTTTGAGCCGGTCCTGAAAATAATGGTTCGTTATTGTCTTCATTGTAGTATACGCCCAAAATTAGTCCTTTCTGTAAAAATACATATTTGACAATCATGTTATAATTAATACAAACTCTTACTTTTTCTTCTCCGCTAGCTCCACTACTAGCTTCAGGTGGATTATTACTAAAATTACGGAAACTGGGTATACGTATCGCAAGCCGATTTACACCATGTCTTCGTATTATTGGTAAAAATACAAACATTTTGATTGAAATTAATCATTACACATTTTACGAAATATTAATTTTGACTACATAAAGATTAAAACGAAACAGATTTTGTTATTAGTCGCGCGACAATAGTCCGTGGATACGCGCCGTCATTTGAATTTCTCATAGCCAATTGTGATTTTCTTTTATTTCATGAAATGCATAGCCAACCATATAAAACATATTTCAGGATTTTTCAATTATGTACAGCAATATATTATTGACTTATATCTACAAATTTATAGAATAAAATTTGTGGTACTTCTTATTATAATAAAAATGTATATTCTATTAGAACTTATGTTTATCCGTAAATTTGTAATTGATGAGATACTTAATTTTTTACATGTTGGCTACCATGTTCATACAAGACGTTAAATATTCAACTTAGGTTATATTATTTTAATTTCCAAAATGTAATATTTTCTTAAAAATTAATTGATATTACATATGATAATTCCATTACCAATTCTATAAATATGACAAACACAAGTGTTAATCTAACTGTGTCACAAATATTAAAAACTAAAAGTGAATTTGAAGACGAACCTAAAAAGAAATCCAGAGAGGATTGGAGGAAAGCCAAAGAATTAGAAGAAGCGAGAAAGGCTGGTACAGCGCCTGCAGCTGTAGATGAAGAAGGTAAAGATATCAATCCACATATTCCACAATATATTTCAACTGCACCATGGTATTATGGTACAAGTGGACCTACACTAAAACATCAACGACCCCAAGATGATAAAGAGAAAGAATATTCAGCAATATGTGACTGGTATAAAAGAGGCGTTGATATTGTAAGTATGAAAAGTAAAGCAAATATTTTGAGTTACTAGTTTTGATATTTTAGTCCAAAATAATTACCAAATATCGTAAGGGAGCTTGTGAAAATTGTGGTGCCATGACACATAAGAAAAAGGACTGTATGGAACGCCCAAGGAAAGTTGGTGCAAAATATTCAGGATCTAATATTGCTCCAGATGAATATATTCAATATAAATTAAACTTGAGCTATGATGGTAAAAGAGATAGATGGAGTGGCTATGATCCAACAGAACATAGAGCAATTATAGAAGAATATCAAAAAGTTGAAGAAGCAAAAAGACAGTTAAGAGCTGACAAGTTAGATGCCCAAGAAAGTCAAGATGATGAAGATGAAGACAAAGATGAGGATAAATATGTAGATGAAGTTGATATGCCTGGCACAAAAGTAGACAGCAAACAGCGTATAACTGTACGAAATTTAAGAATTCGGGAAGATACAGCAAAATATTTGCGAAATTTAGATCCTAACTCTGCATATTATGATCCTAAAACAAGATCTATGCGAGAAAATCCAAATCCTGAACTAGGGGATACGTAAGTTTTGCTTATATGCATTGGTGCAATTAATTAATAATTAATTTTTTCAGATATTCAGGAGAAAATTTTGTGCGATTTACTGGAGATACAAGTAAACATGCATCAGCTCAGCTTTTTGCTTGGGATGCCTATGAAAGAGGTGTTGATGTGCATCTCTTAGCAGAACCGACAAAGCTTGAAATGCTTCAAAAAGAATATGACAGTAAGAAAGATCAATTTAAATCACAGGTACAAAAAAGTGTACTTGAAAAATACGGTGGTGAGGAACATTTGGAAGCTCCTCCAAAGTCCCTTCTCTTGGCACAAACAGAAAATTATGTCGAATATTCAAGATCAGGAAAAATATTAAAAGGACAGGAAAAGGAAGTAATCCATTCTAAATATGAGGAAGATATATATATAAATAATCATACTAGTGTTTGGGGATCTTACTGGAAAGGTGGACAATGGGGTTATAAGTGCTGTCATTCTTTTATAAAGGTATTCATTTGAATATGAAAATACTCAAGTATATTTATTGTTTTACTATTTGCAGAACTCATACTGTTTAGGAGAAGCAGGAAGAGATGTGTCGGAAAATGCTATTGAACATATACCACCTGCTACAGACATACTCGAAAAAGATTTCAAAAAGGAAAATGAAGATTCTAGTTCTAACAGTTCCAGTGAGAATGAAGACACAAAAAAGAAACAAAAAAATAAAAAGAAAACCAAAAAGAAAAAACAGAAAGAGAAGAAAAAATTAAAGAAAGAGGAAGATAAACTTCAAAAGGCTCTTGTTGCTGAAGAAGACCATCAAAATAAAGCTAATTATTTACTATCACTAGATGAAAGAAAACGGCCCTATAACAGTATGTTCGAAGTGAAAAAGCCATCTGATGAAGAAATGGAAGCCTATTATTTAAAAAGAAGAAGAGAAGAAGATCCAATGAATCAATTCATGTAAAAATTAAAGTTTTTAATTTGTCTATACTTGTACAGATTAACTTAAGAAAACTTATAAATTATACAAATTTAAATCTCTTGTTATTCTCAAAAGAACTCCTTCCGATACCATTTTCCTTGCTAATATGGCTGTATTCCTTGCATCATCAAGACCACAATGTTCTCGTCCTTCAAATGATAACCCAACTTCTGATAATGCACCACTTAGTCCATTAGGTCTTCTGTTATAATATTCCTTAAAAAATAAGTTATACAACAGTAAATTAAAGTAACATATTCTTTACCATATATAAAGCTCGGAGATCTATCCATTTATTAAAGATATCAGGTTTTGTAATTCTTTTTCGATTACATTCATTTTGTAGACATGTTTCCAAATCCCAATCAGACCAAGTTACTAATCCACATTTCCTTTTCCTATATTCACAACAATTGGTATCAAATGTTAGGTCATGTCTGTTTATTTGTTCTTGTATCCATTTTGTAAATAACATTAAACATGTTGGTAGTGGAACTCCTTTATCAACTTGACTTTGAGTTATACCTGTAAAAATTTTTAAGATCACTTTAAACTTAAAAAAAATATTACCTGTGAGAGATGTACAGAAAGAGCTTAA
This sequence comes from Melolontha melolontha, assembly GCA_935421215.2. Taxonomy (NCBI): domain Eukaryota; kingdom Metazoa; phylum Arthropoda; class Insecta; order Coleoptera; family Scarabaeidae; genus Melolontha; species Melolontha melolontha. The sequence continues at coordinate 73,187,973 of OW285243.1, read as the reverse complement.
TTTTGGATTTTCCACTGGCATTACATATTGCTGAAATTCTGTAAGTATTTTATTTTGTCTGATACTATATAAAACAGCAGGGAATTCAATAACTTCTGGATATCCTCGGGTTGGATCATATCTAGTCCAACAAGTAGCCTCAAAATCCAGTATTATTAAGAAATCAAAAGTTTGAATGTTATGCTTTTGTATTTCCTCTTTATCAACAGGTATTACTTCAACAAGATCTAACTGCCTAAAAATTTTTAGTTAATTTTAAGGTATGTAAATGAAAATCTTTTGATTACTGGGCCAATAATCTAGTATTCATTTTATTAACTAATATTAAGCAAAATGCTTGTTGGTATACATTGTACAGAAATTATTTTCCCATATCTTCCTTCCCAGAATTTTGAAAATTTTTGATAAACGCATTCATCATCAAATTCTGAAATAATTACATTCATTGTCATCAGCTGCCACTGTAAGAAAAGAAATGTTCTACAATGAATCGTTAAAGTAGGATATACCAAAAGAGTACGTTTTGTTGTTTATAAAACAATATGTTTATCATCTTTTTTTTAATTTTGAAATTTATTAAAATGTTATATTCCTTTCTTTTAGATTAAATTTATAACATTGGAATTTGCTGTTTTGCCATTGGTACTTTGGCATAACCTTATTTGTTTTTTTTAAGTTATTTAATTTGACGGATTTAACTTATTATTGTAGTTTATTTTCAAAATTTCGTAATAAAATATTTTTCAAAAATGGCTGCAGATGAACAAAAAAAAATGGAAAAATTGCAAGATGAAATAAATAGACTGAGGGAAGAGTTACTGAAAAAAGAGGCGGAACTTTTTAACCTTAAGTTTAAGAAGGTTTGTAATGAGTCTCTGAATTTACAAATTTTACTACTTTTATTTTGTTTCAGTATGGAGATAATGAATACTGTCTTGGTTTAACAACTACCGATATAGTTAGATATAGTCGCCAAATGCTACTGCCACAAATAAGCATCAGTGGACAAATAGCTTTAAAAAAAAGTAAAGTGCTAATAGTAGGTATTGGTGGGTTAGGGTGTCCATGTGCAATATATTTAGCAGCAGCTGGAGTGGGTGAAATAACTATAGTTGATTATGATGAAGTAGAATTAACTAACTTACACAGACAAATTTTACATGGACAAAATGACATTGGAATACCAAAAATATTAAGTGCCTATAATAAATTGAAAAGGTTTCTCTTTGATATTGCAGATTTATGGATTCTAATACACATTTTATTACAGTATAAATGGTGGAATTAAAATCATTCCCATTCATACACATGCAAGCAGTAGTACTTTGACTGATTTGTTTAAAAATAAAAGTTTTGATGTTGTAGTAGATGGAAGTGATAATGTGGCAACAAGATATTTGTTAAATGATGTATGTGTTCTAAATAATATTCCGTTAATATCTGGAAGTGCATTACAAATGGAAGGACAGTTGACAGTGTATAATTACAATAATGGCCCATGCTATAGATGTATGTTTCCTGTACCACCACCTGTTGAAACCATTACAAATTGTGGAGATGGTGGTGTTCTTGGCCCAGGTATGCTTTTACAGTTTATTGTCATGATTTTTCAACTGCTTTCACTGTATTAGCACTTAAGAAAATTAAATTGGGGCAAGGTAAAGCATACCTCTGCCACTGATTTTCGCAAAAATTTCTATTGGGGCGTAAAATAATTAAGGGGGCGTTTAGAGGACCTTTAGGGAAACAATTTATCCTAATAAAGTTTACAAAGTTTTAAGAGGAAAGGCATGGCTAAGGTATCAAAAAGTCAAATACGTTCAAAATGTCCTTTTGACAGTAAAATTTTCCATAGCATTTATTTACAAAATATACACTTATCGAAGCGAATATATAGAAAATATAAACGAAAATAGCATTAGTATAAATGAAGGATACAATACAATGGCAAGAAAATAGATATTTTATGTGCACTTGAATGTAAACTTATTGTTTGAGGTTGTCATTTTGAACGTATTTGATTTTTTGGTAGTTTAGCGGTGCCTTTCCTCCTAAATCTTTGTAAACTTTATTAGGATAAATTGCCCCTAAACGCCCCCCTTAATTATTTTACGCCCCAATAATTATTTTTGCGAAAATTGGTGACAGAGGTATGCTTTACCTTAGCCATATTTTCAGATAATATTTGATATTAAAACTTTGAATACAGTTCCAGGTATTATTGGGACGCTTCAAGCATTGGAGGCAATAAAAATTTTAACAAAGCAAACTGGTGTATTATCAAGTAGATTATTGACATTTGATGCTTGTGAATCTGTTTTTCGAAATGTAAAACTGCGAACACGTAATACCAGATGTGCAGTATGTGGAAATGAACCCACCATAACAAATCTTATAGATTATGAAGAATTTTGCGGAGCAAGTGCTCATGATAAGGTTTGAATTTTATGATGTTAAGTATACTACATCTAAAATATTAATTTAGGTAAATGATATTGACATATTGAAAAACGACGATCACATAGGTGCGATTGAGTTGTCCTCAAAGCCTCAAGCTTTATTGATTGATGTACGACCAACATTAGAGTTTGCGATGTGTAACTTAGATAAATCATATAATTTCCCATATTCTTACATAAAAAAAGGAAAGGATATAGAAAAGTTAAGGAAGAAACTTGAAGAATATTCTGCAAATTCAGAAAATGAAGGTATGTCCTTTATATGATATGTTTTGTTCTGTATTTAAAATATGTCATTGTAACTAAAAGCATATTCGATGTGTTGCACTATTCTAGATTTAGATGGAGCCATATCAATGCAATATGCACTCTCAATGTGTGAGTGTAAATCAAGTGCAAGTGTGGGAGATAATATTTCAAAAGTTTTAGAGTTAATTTGGTATATTTTATTATAATAATCGAGTAACAAGAAGAAATAAAACCCTGCTGATGTATATACCAATAATTTCATTTAAAAAGAAAAAAAAGGTGTTTTAAAAAAATAAAGAGATGGTGACTTACCTATTTTTAATCAAATGTGTACATTTAAAGTATCAAATCCAAAATAATAAAATTTTGGAAATATAATTAGAGGTTGGAAAGAAGAATAGTGTAATCTTCACTTTACTGATATATAATCATAATATGACAATTGTTTCGCCTACACAGTGGCTTTGTTGTGTACTAAAGTAAATTACAAACTAACAACGGTATAGATAAATGCAAAAAAGCTTAATATTATTTTATGGCGTTTTTAAAATGAGAAAAATCATACAAATATTGGAGTAACTGTGTGAGCCAATTTGTCAGCTATTATACTATTGGGAAAAATTATAAGAATAATAATATATTTTTTATTACGCAACCCAAACCTAATTGCAGGATAATGTTCACAAATTAAGTGCACCAATATAAAAAGCGAAAAAAATAAATAATTGAAATAAAAAGTGTTTCAAAATCAACAAAGGAAAGAAAAAAAATAAAGTAAAAAGATACAATTAGCGAAATTAATAATAATAATTAATTTTTTTCCCAACTGACTAATCCCAATAGCACAACAAAATTTTGACTCTATGTGACAATACAACAGTATATAAATAAATAATTCAATTAATTACATAAAAACATAAGACATCATAAACACAATATATTGGTTATTGGTGTTGAAAACACAAATCATGTTGAGTGTAGCAGCAATGCGTGGTACCAGTAAATTAATTCGCGCCAACAGCGATGCTGAATCGATCCTGTTATTTAGGAGATTCGCCACCAATAATGCGCTCTTCCTTTATCTTAGCACCACTAGCATTTTCAATCCATGCCTTACAAACAAATCCCTGTAGTCTATATTTCGTTCTGGATAGACACCGTCCCGTCTGTAACTCAGGTACTTCAAAAATTTATGCTGAACGCGTTAAATTTGATTCATCTGTAGATCATATATTGGGTTCACTGCCCGACATATAAAACCCGTACACTAACATATTATCAATGTAAATTAGGCTTATCAAATTTTACATGTCTTATTTGACTTGTCAAATATTACTTAATTTAAATGGTATTAGCAATGTATGTGTAACCCATGAAGTCCATAAGTCACAGTATGAATATAGTTGTCCCGTTTATGTAACTAAAAAAACTCTGATTTTGTGCTCATAAGAGTTGTACGGGTTTTATATATTGCGCAGTGTACAAACGATAGATGCATATTCCAACTTACTAACGACGTATACGAAATAGAGAGATTTAATGGTACTAGCATTCGTGAAATTTCTGGACATTTTAATAATGAAATTCAGAGACTTAACAACAGATCTAGTAATGTTTAAGAGATGATCATTGAAGCTCAACTTACTGGTCAAATGTAACACTAAGATCCCTTGTAGAGCTTCGTTTTTCTATAACAGTATTATCGATGTAATAAAGGGAGTTTATATTATTTATATTCCTTGTGAAACACGGCATTTGAAAATATTTAAATTAAAATTATTCATGCGACACCAACTATGGACGCTATTTAAGTTCTTTTGCAAAAACTCCATATCAGTTATGTTCGCAATAGTGTGATATATTTTATAAGCCAGTACATTGCAGTCAGGTGATGTTATTAGGTCGTTGATAAATATATTAAACATAAGTGGGCCCAAGTTGGAACCTTGAGGAATTCTAGAAGTCGGGTAAAAAAAAATTAAGATTTATAGCCATTGTAGGTAACATAATTTGCTATACCTGTCTTGCTATGACTTCATAAACCGGAATAGAGAATCGTTAAACCGTTATTCGTAAAATCGTTAAACGTTAATAATATGATAATAGAAAACAAAAGGAAAGGTAATATTATTAGCAAAATATATTTTATAATTCTCAAGAGAGAATGCATACTGGTATTTGATTCCTCCCTCACATTGGATCTTGCAAATGGAACCACAAATGCACTTGAATTTCTGTAGTTGATCTGAGGTACAAAAAGACACATTGTATTCAGTAGGAAGGGATAATCAATCATTATTCATTAGTTTCAGTAAGAATTTTTCACCATAAAGCATCTCTTCATGCATTGTTAGTCATGTGATGGCGAGATAATAATTCATTCTGAGAAATGCCTCTCTCTAAATAACTTCTATCGATGGTAAAAAGACGTGAATATGCGGAATCTGCGATGACTATGGTTCAAAGTAAGATAATCTAAGCATACTCCAGTCTAGATATGATATAAGCAAAATATAGGGCCATTATGACCATTATATTTTTGAAATACGTAGAAACCCCCACGACAAAGCCAAATGCCTTGGAACATATGTTGGTGAGATTTTTGAAAGTAAGACTAGAATCAAACTTAACTCCCAAATCCTTTAATTCCGTCCTCGCTATTATTTAATTATCATCAATAAAATACGATAAATCAAAATGTAAGAGATAGCGAGTGTAAGAGACTATGCAACATTTCACAATATTAAGTTTGAGTTCAAATTTTTTGATCCAAGTCATCACTACATCGAGACTCTGTTAAAGTTTATGAACATCATTTAAAGAAATTTCGGAAAATATTTTATAATAAACTTTTAGAAGGAAATCATTAATAAATAAAATGAACAATAAAGGACTCGGATTGGATCCTTGACGGACATCGGACACACGGAACCTATGTTTACTAATAGAATGTTAATGGACTAAATGTGAATTTTTATTATAATCAATGAATTTAACAAAGATGAGTTATTTAAATCTAACTAGTCATTAAGTAAAAATTGAGATTGACTAAATTTATTAATTTCTAATATTTCTCTCATTTTAAAGACACCATAAAATAATAACTTTTCTTTTTTTGCATTTATGTATACCGCTCTTAGAAGATTATACTATTCTATTTTTTCATTTTGGAAAAATAAGGAACTTGCTACTTGGGTTATATAAATAATCACTGCACTTGTTAATGCTAAGTGTTTGAATTAGCTATGCCCTGATGCTATGCTATTTGCACTAGAACAGTGTTCAATTGCACAGAGTTCTTATAAATTGATTTCACCATTGGTAAGCATATTTTCTGAGTAATCAATTTTATTTTTTAGTTCTCATCATATGTCGTAGAGGAAATGATTCTCAGAGGGCAATCGTTGAATTAAAGCAGATATTTTCGGATTTATCACTGAAATTTTTAAACGTATACGGCGGATTGTATGCATACTCTAAATTCGTCGACCCAAGCTTTCCAGTATATTAATATGTATAATGTATAAGTATTAGTGTAGAATAATCCGGAACAATGTATTTTTTTTTAAATTGAAATACATAAATTATTTATATTTAAGTATTATGTTATTTGCCCAATAAGTAACAACAGCTGTGTTCAGAATTGTTGCAATAAACATAACAAATTGTTAGTAATATGAAGAATATTCTTTCAACGTTGGGTTCGGATACCTAAGCATTCATTAAGAAATAATTTTTTCATTATAGTGTGGCACTGCCCGTTAGTTAAATCGGTGTAATCGGCGAATTTTAAAATCTTGTTATGATTTAACGCATCTAGATGGCACTCTACTAATTAATTTTTATTAATTGACGTTGCAGACACTTCTTGGTGAAACATTTTGGTAATTATTGATGTACTTTGTAGGAATAACACACTTGGCTATATTTCATAAATTTTATTATATTCTTTAACATATATGTTTCGGCTGTTATGTCATTCTCAAGGAGTTCCTTAAATCTCTTAAGAAACTTTGAGAATAGCATAACAGCATATATTCTCTATCATATATGTTAGAGTATGACTCTAACATATATGTTAGAGAATATAATAAAATTTGTGAAATATAGCCAAGTGTGTTATTCCTACCAAGTACATGAATAATTAATTTTTATATTCGGCGTTCATTATTGATCGTTACCGATACATATGCAACCCAATATACACAGTTAACTAATTTCTTTTTTTAATAATATTGCCAACTTAATAAGTTTACGAAGTTGACGAGGTATTCTAATAGGATATAATAAAACTTAAATATATTGATATAATTTAATTCACTCTCGTATTTACAAATCCCTTAATATTTTTCTCTTTAATTAAAAAAATAGAATAATACAAATATTTATTGCGTAACTGAATTTAAACATGAAAATTTCATAAGAACTAAAGTTAAAAGTAGTTAAAAACATGGACGAAGAAAATATGGAATATTTGTTTGTAAACAAATTTGATAGATAATACAGATCATGAATTATAACTAGAGACCGGACACATTGGGGTGAAATGACGTTATTACGACGAACGATCTAAATAGTCTACTAGTCTAGTCAATATTCATTCGGTTAACCGCACACAAAAAATAGATGTGCAGTTAATCGAATGAATAGTGCTATTCAAAAACTGCGCGATGTACTTACAGATGTTGTAGACTATTTATATCGTCCGTCGTGTAATGACGTCCATTTCAGCACGATGTGTCCAGTCTCTGATTATAAAACTTTATTTCACTGCTCTGCTGATTTGATATTCACAGATTGCCTATTGATACGTATCATTTTTCAAATCACAATCACCATAACAATTGTTGAAAATGATGTCCTTGATGTACTTTACGGCATTTCTAGGTGAATCTAATTAATTGCTTTCGTAATTGCATTTTTTAATTCTTCTAGTGTTTGTATCCTATTTTGAAAAATCTTGTTTTTCAAATATCCAAATAAATAAAAATCTGGAGGTGTTAAATCTGGTGATCTTGGGGGGCATAAACCCTTACTAATAATTCTATCACCGTAAACTTGTCGCAGAAATCCTATTGTTTCTCTAGCGATATGTGCCGGAGTACCATCTTGCTGAAAATACCTATTTGTTAATTTATCAGAGTCAATTAATTGGAAAAATTGTAATCCGTTTATTTGATATCTTTCAGCATTAATGGTATCATTGAAAAATATAGGTTCAATTATTCGCCTTCTAAATATTCCGATCCAAGTGCCAACTTTAAGAGAATTAAATTATTAATTCTCTTAAATTATTAATTCATGCGGGTTTACGGTTGGCCACGTTCGGTAATTTTGACTGTTTGCAAAACCAGACAAATAGAATTAGGACTATAAATCCAAACCCCATTCTGGTTGCGTGTGGCATTTTGTAAGTGAACCATTACAATGAAGGCGTCTTGTTCAGGTGTAAACATCATTGTACGCAAACCTAACCTAATAATAAAAATAACATAAATCGATACATTAAATTGCGAAATAACTTATCGCTTTAAGAAATACTAAATACTATCAATGAGCTCTTAAAAGAACTGATAATACAAGACTGCAATAACCAAACAAAGGAGACGCCACTGAAAAAATAGTGATAAACAGGTGATAAATAAAAGTAAGTTAAAAATTTTTCCCTACTGTAGCTTTAGAGCACTGTTCTTTCAAAATAGTAATATCAAATATTAATGAACATCTGATATAATTGTGCGGGAAAGTTTTTGGTTTTAAAATGCTTCATAGTGATGTTTGTATATGACCTGCTTTTTGTATATATTGTAAATAACTTGTCTTTCTGATTCGTTTAAATAAAACTAACTAATTAAAACACTAATATTAATAATAAGACACACTAAATAACATTTAATAATTTATAACAGTATTTATTTTACATTTATATAACAATATTTAACATTTAACTTGGCCGTGACCTTAGTTTGAATGTCCTCTTCCTTTCTGTCGATCGCCATTTATAGTACATCAGTTTTCTGGAATTTTCTGTGCTAAAAATTTCTCGGTTGTACGCATCTCCTGACATCCCTTACAGTATCGGCGCTTTCCAGAAGGTTCTAGTCTGTGTTGACTTCGCACGGCGGGTGACGTTCACATCACAATCTAGTAGAGTAAAATTACTTTCGGATGAGACTGGAGATGCGCGAGCGATGCCTTTACAAAAATACTGAACACCTTAAAAACATTGAGCAGTCGGCAGCGGGAGCAATGTGCGTACAAGACCACTACGAAACACACAGATCAAACGCCTGATATCGACTGACAAATAATCGATAAACGTTTGTGGCTCGTATCTGTACACGGATTTATACTACTAGCTGTTTCTCTCATTTATGAGGTGGCTTTCTTTCTAATTACTAAAATGTGTTTCTGCGCCAGTCTCATCCGAAAGTAATTTTACTCTATTACAAATTCTATAGTTTTTATTAGTATAGTTATTCACTTGATTTGTGTAAAATTTGTGTTATTGATATTCAAAATATTGGGAATCTCTTATAAAAATAAATAAAGCCTTAAAGCGACCTCTAGTTAAAAAGAAAGAGGATGCAACTACACTTTTATTTCCTGCGAAATATATTCATTTCTACTATTAGGATACTTATTTCTTGTACTTCATGTGCAAAGAAATAACTTCTCATATCTGTCAAAATTAGGGACCGTACACGAGAGTCCCATGACTCATCGCCCATACACAATTGCTGCAATGCTATTAAATCTGGATTTCCATTAAAAACTGCGTCTAACTTTTGCTGAAGGCCACATCCGAAGTCACTTGGAATATTTTTAAAATTATTAATAGCCACGACTAATGTGGTTAATCCATCGTTTAATTTGAGATTTTGATTTTCAAAATAAGTGATTAGTTTTGGCAAATTTGCAAAGTGTTGCTGAAGAAAAACAACTGATTTTTTAAATTTGGAATTTGTATTAGTTCCTTGCACTCAGAAATACTTCGAGCATCGTCATTTAAACATGTAACGAAATTTTATAAACTATCGAAATTCTCCGCATAAAACTAATAACTTCCAACCATAATTTTTTAAAAGCGGATACATCCGGAAAGGTGTCTCTGATATTTTCATAGATTCTGTGGAGAGTGTGTGCTACACAAGTAATATGCACCATATTAGGATATGTTTCCTTTAATAGTATGCCTGTTTTTAACATATATGCAGCACTGTCACTGACAAATAAAAGTATTTTTTTTTGTACCTGTCGTCCGATGAAGCATTTGGTCCATATGCTCGTAAATGGTTTTAGCTACTGTTTCCACGTCAACTGTATTTATAACTTTTGTTACTATTACATATGCGTTATATGGAATAGTTGGATATAGTGCACCAGCTACAACATTTACCAATATATCGATAGTTTCGTCGGCACTTATTCATAGATACTGATTTTGAAAGATGGCTTCTAATGCTTTCTACTGCTTTCGTGTAGCACTTAGAAACATAATATTTGCGTAAGGTGGATACATCAGGAACATTTTGACTGGTATATTTTTGGAGAAATGTTTTGAAAGTGGGATTGTTAAGTTTATTTAATGGAATATTTGCCGCCAATAAAGTTTCACAGAGTTCTTCGTTAAAATTGACAGATTCCAACGGGTCTAATTTCTGTATATGTGTTTGCGATGCTAAGTGGCGTTTTACGTGCGATTTCTTGGAATTTTTTAACGCTATTGTACACATTTTGCAATAAATTTTGGAAGTGACAGTGAAACTGATTGTATAATCAGTTTGACCCTTAATCCAACTCGCCATTGATTCACGATGCCATTCTCAACGTTGTTTCGTATCATATCTGAAATAGTAACTTAAACAATGTTCTAGATCTAAATAAATGAAAATTAAAAATGTATGCGTAAGTTTTTGAGACTTAACTAAATTCACTGGACACTTACGTATATATGTAATTAACTGTTAAAACAATGAACAAAAGAAACTAACTCACCATACTTTATTTATCTTACGAAATATAAACTAATAAATAAAACAAATTATAAAACTCCTCCCGCTTCTTTCTACGGGAATTTCAGAATAATATTGAAGTAATTGCGTCACAATTCAACAACAAAAAACAGCTGTGCGGTTAATCGAATATAGTGTTATTCAATAACTGCGTGTTTTACTTAGCGATGTTATAGACTATTTATAGGGTCCATATCGTAATTTCGGCCTCTCGTGTCCGATCCCTAATCATAATTAGAAATGGAATATACAAAGACTTTATAATTCTTTATGTATCAGTATCACAAAATAATAACCATGTATAGCAAGCGCCGGATAAGTTGGCGAGCAGAGGGCTAAGTTCGCGTAGGATTAGAAGTAGTGAGGAGAATTGTATTTAATTTTACATTACCTTAGGTGGCATAAACTACACATCTCTCACTTAATAAATTAATAATTTATTATAGTAAAATATATAACGTGGACGTTTATAAAAACGGCTTCTGCGCACCCCCCTCCTCTCACCATCTTATTTGGCGCTTGCTATACTTACGAAAACATTAAAAATAGCGTATTTTGAATAGTGTTTATTCACCTAATGTTTTTGCTGTTTACTTCTTGAATTAACAAGAAAATAAACGCTACCGATTTAAAATATTTTTGAACCACCCACTTGCGGTGATGTTTAATTGTGACCAGGGCTACATCCTAATCAGAATATTAAAAATACTCAAGACACGATCGCAGACAGTAAGTCCATATCCTCCCAAAGTTGGTCATAATAGTTAAGGTGTCTCATTACATTGCAAACAGCATTATTCTAATGTCTATAATACAGATTTTTTAATCAGAACACAAGAATTTATCGGGAGAAGAGCAATTAAAGAAACAATAACGATAGGTAAGGTAAATGACCCTATTTCTGACATTGTCCATTTGTTTAACACATTTGTATACAATCTTAAAAAATAAGAACGAAACGTTCTCAATTTAAAAATCTTTACATGTTCTGCTATCTATCATTCTTCAATGTTAATACTGTTAATGTAGATTTCTTCTTTACCGGCGCGATATTTCAAAATTGTCAGTTATGTTGTAGCAAGTTTCAATAGAAGGTGTTGTGCCTGAGTAATTGCTATTTTCTAGTAAGGTAAGATAGTTAGAGCAACTTCTATAAGCGTAACATTCAAATAACTTCTATTGGTTTTAGTTGGTTTTATCAGTTGTACTACTTTGGATAACGTTTACGCACTTCATAACAAATTATTAACTTGTAATTGCCATTCCATGTATTTATTTTTGGGGTGTCAAATTTATGATCACTATTTTTGGCAACTACCCGAAATTTGACTTCACTGTCAAAATTGGGTGCAGAAGATATAAATTTTAAACAACGTTTTCCCCTGTATCCCACTATGTAATCCTACTATGCTTAACTCTTTTACTGAAATTTGTGTATCCACGTACCGCAGCTATAAATCTGACAGGGGTGTCAATATTATGTACACAATGTGCCAAATTTATGTACTCGCCTTCAACATACGTTTATTTTCAGGATGTCGCCAAAAAAGTATTGCAATTATACAAAAGACGAGTTAAAAGAAGCTATTAAAGCCGTGCAAAATGGCATGTCATGTGCTGCTGCCAGTGTGCAGTTTAAAATTCCCCGTATAACATTATTATATAAAATTAATGGCAAGTATTCCGTTGATTGTAAAAGCGGTGTTGACACCGTATTAACTGCGGAAGAAGAAACGATTTTATCTAATTGGATTATTCAAGTAGGAAAAACTGGTTTTCCTGTAACTAAAGACCAACTTCTAGATAGCGTCGCACTTTTATAAAGACACTAAACCGAAAAACCAATTTTACAAATGGTCGCCCTGGACGCCATTGGTACGAAGGGTTCATGAGGAGACATTCTCATATTAGTGAAAGAATGACACAAAATCTAACAACCAATCTGTTACAGAAGCATTAGAGCATGGTTTAATGAAATAGAACATTATTTAAACGAAAACAATATTAATATTTCCAATTCTCGTCAAGTGTTTAATGCGGACGAAACCGCATTTTTTCTTTCACCAAAAGGAAAGAAAGCTCTTGTTGAAAAAGGTATGAAAACTGTTTATAATTCGTCAGGCAATGAAAAAGATTGTCTAACAACTATTGTTAGACTATTGATAGCTCTTGTTGAAGAAGGTATGAACACTGTTTATAATTCGTCAGGCAATGAAAAAGATTGTCTAACAACTATTGTAGTGGGTAACGCGGCCGGAGAATTAGCACCTACAATGGTCATGTACCCATATGAAAGAATACCCAAACACATTATCTTACAAATGCCTGAAGAATGGAGAGCTGGGAAGTCTGAAAATGGATGGATGACATCAGAAAGTTTTTTTGAGTATATAACTAACACATTTTACCCGTGGTTAATACACGAGTCGATACCATTTCCTGTTCTACTGTATGTAGATGGGCATAAGTCACACTTAACACTGAGTTTAAGTGAATTTTGCTCAAAACATATAATAATTTTAATTAGCTTGCTACCTAATTCCACCCATATCCTACAACCAATGGATGTGGGTGTATTTCGGCCACTAAAAAACAATTGGCAGAAAGCTGTACATAAGTGGCGCATAGAAAATAAGAAACCAAATTTGAAAAGAGAGAATTTTGCGCCGCTATTACATAGTGTTATGGAACAAACCATGAAAAATACTAATATTTTGAAAAATGCTTTCCAAACATGTGGACTTTATCCTTTCAATCCCGACGCGGTGGATTATTCTAAAGTATTAGCTTCTCAAAGAAATTCTGAAAGCAATGTGGAAGTAGATAATAAGATCAAAGGCACAAAACAAGATAAGGACAACAGTAAAAATTTACGAAGCCATTTTAAATTCCTAGAAAGCAGAACAGATAACAATAAATTAAAGACTTTTTATAAAAATAAAGACAATGATATGTGGCAGGGGAATAATGTAGAAGACAAGAGTTTATTCCAGATGTGGTCAAATTTATATAAGGAATATAATTTAGCAGATAAAATCATCATCCAGGAGGGGATTTTCCAAGATGTGAATGTAGAAGTTGATGATAGTGTTATACTAAATGAAGACTGGATAAACGAACTAATACAACAAGACCAAATTTCAGTCTCGCTGCATACTGAAACAGATTCAAAGGGTATAATTGAAGGAGAAGCAAATTGTAATACTGTGGAACGTGATTTCAATGAAAACATCTTAAGTGAAAATGGTAGCGTAACAAATTTGGAAAAACAGAAACTAACTGATGTAATGCAATTTAATAATAATAATAATAAGGAAAATATAAATTTAAATGATCAAAACGTATTGCAAAGAATAAACATAGATACTAATATACACTCTTCTGAAGACCAGCTTATTAACGATATAAATATGGAAACGACCCCACCGAAATCTATACTAGAAAAATCAGACTATACGCAGGTAGGGGACATAATTGATAATAAAAATGTTCCTATGCCGGGTGTACCTTCGCCGTTCAAAAGTATTTAGTTTTGGCCAAATGCGCCTGTAAAGAAAAAAACAAAGAAAAATAAAGACGTAATTCCAAGGTGTGGCAACTGCAAAACAGTGGAAACTTTACTACAAGAATAAAGAAGACAAAAAGTTAAAGAACAACAACTACAACAAGAGAAAGAAAAAAGAAAAAGAAATAGGGAAGAAGCAACTAAAAGGCGAGCAAAGGAAAAAGAAAATAAAAGGAACCGGGTTCGTGAAAATAAAATTATTGAAGAATGCAACAGTCGTCCGTTAGTAGAAGAATTGGAAAATACAGCATTAAATAATGGACAAGAAAAGCAAATTGACAAAAGAAGTCTGAAGATTAATAATTATGTTATAGTAAGACATGAAAATGACAAATATCCAGGAATAATAAAAGAAGTTAAGGATGATAGTGCGTTAGTTAGTGTAATCGAACCAAGTGGATTCAATAACTGGAAGTGGCCCGTTCATGAAGATATGTTATGGTATGAATTAAAAGATATTATAAACCAAATAGAGCCGCCTAAATCTGTGAATACAAGAGGAACATTTTCGGTTCCTGAAATTGAGAAATACAGTAACTATTCTATGTATTAGTCTTTTAGTACTATTTGACAGATTTTTTAAGTTTAATAAAATACTTATTTAAGAAAATTATGTTTTAATTTCATAAATGTTTACATATATGTCTAAAATTGGGACACTGTTCAGTCAAAATTATGGTCAGAGTCAAATAATGGTTCATTATGGTGTCAAAAAATGGTCCATCTAAATTTTTACCCTGTCAGTTTTATGTACCTTTGCAGTATCCAACTAAATAATTATTCTTGTATGTAATTAATAAAGTATTAAAGCTATTATTTAAAAAAATATAAGTTAATAAAATTGAAAAACTGAAAAAAAAAAATTTTTTTACGAAACATGATTTATTCACTTTTTATGGCATGAGATATCAGAAACATATCTAAAAGTGTCAAAAATAGGGTCATTTACCTTATGCATAGGTATAGCAAACGCCAATTAAGTTGGCGTGAGGAGGGGGGTCCGCAGAAAACGTTTTTAAAAACGTCTACCCCCACTACTCAAGTAATTGTCAGAATACATTGTCATTGACGTTTGACGGAACATAATGTATTTGCTAGGGGATCATAAAGTGATATACGCTCAGAGGTTAGAATTATCTGACATTTGATGTAAAACCAAATACAAATCTCGCCACTACTTCTAATCCTGCGCGAACTTACCCCTCCTCGCGCCAACTTAATTAGCGTTTGCTATACATATAGGCACATATACCATAAGGAATGCTGCCAATTTACGAATATTAAAATGTTTTAATCTAGGGATTTAAATGCGGCCTATAGTCAATTAATTTTATTCAAGGTGTATATGTTTGTACAGTGCGTTCAGAAAAGACGATTGGGTTGGCAATTCGGAAACAGAGATTTCTAGCTTGTTAAATTTACAACATTCTATATTGTCAGAAGTTATCGGTCAAGAAATTTTTGAGTGTCCCAAAGAAATAATAGTCACTCGGGGCGAAGTTCAGACTATATAGGGGGTAAGGCAGTTCTTCCTAATCTAATTTAGTAATTGTTTGCCACAGTATAAACATTACCACTACCACACTACTGAAAATTATTGAAATAAAATAGTAACTCGCGCACTATCTGCGCATGTATTTCTTTCCTTTATTAAACGCAGGTTACAACTGCGATAGATAATAATTGAAGAATGTAAACTGGACGGCTTATTCAAAATGTCAAACAGTATGATGTTCATTACTATTACTGTAGCACATGTTTAAGAGAGAAAGAGTCATGCGCAGATACGTGTGCGTATTATGGTTTTATTTCAAAAGATCAAAGATACTGAAAAGAAGTTATCCTATTGGTAAGGTTTATATTGTGGTATTGTTTGTTAGATAAAAGCCAAATAATCTTTCTTCAAACTTTAAAATATGCTTCACCAATTGTTTTCCTATATCTGAATCAACAGTTGGCTTGGAACGACCTAGATTAGCAGGAATTTTCTTAAAATGGCGGCCCAATGTCCGCCTGTGGTTGTACTATATTGATCATGGAAAACTAACGCAGTAATATTTTCATTGCATTAAATTGGTCTGTATGAATTTAGATACAAACATAGATGCCAAATATGCATGCTTCACTTTGTCAGTTTTCATTATTGAATAACTAAAACTATTTTTCAATTACAATACCGCAATAAACTTTAAGCAAAAAGCAATGATTCAAGCCCGATTATATGATTCGATAAGCATACGGCAAATTGCTAATGAATGGTGTAAATAAAAACACAGTATTGCGTACAAAGAAGAGAATTCGAGAGAGTGGAGTCATAAATAGGAATCGGGGAACAGGTCAAACATGGATGAAGACAATGACCTAGTAGGTTTTCCGAGAGTAAATCCCTTTGAAATAGTTGTCAAGGCTATGCAAGAATCACGGTTTCCTGTTTCACGTCTTATAGCTCAGGGCAGATTTGGCGACTCTGATTTGGGAAATCGTTGCGCTACGAACAAGCTTTGGCTAACAGCCGAAAATAAAGAGCAAAGATTATAATGTGCTCTAGAGTATGTAACATACCAAGATAATTTCTGGGAGAACGTTGTGTTTCAAGAAAACCTTCCAATCTACTCATAATGGCATTTTAAAAGTTTACCTGGCCAGTAGAATTCGATATAACTGACCTACGTTATACCAGAAAGATCAACAGAACTGGTAATTTCCAAGTAAATGTGTAGTGGTGGATTAGTGCCAGATGACCGGGTGTAAGCATTATAATAAATGAGAGACTCAATTGCTGTTGTATACCGCCGAATATTAGAGCAATGTATGCTGCGTTCTGTTCGCCCTCTTTTTGAAGACAATTTTGTTTTTCAAGACGATAATGTCCCAGTTCACCAGGCACGTATTGTCCCGGAATACATACAAGAACAGCGAATAAATGTATTGCCGCGGCGTTCCAAGAGTCCAGACCTGAATCTCGTTGAGAATGTGTGGGGGAAAATTTGTGAGACAACACAACTTCAGACCACGTAATATTAGCGAATTAGAACAGAAAATATCTGAAGCATGGGCGCAAATTTCACCTGAATTTACCAGACAGTTGGCGTCATCTATGCTCAGACGATTGCTAAGTTATATCAAGCGAGTCACAAAATTTGTATCCTAGGTAGACCATGAACGACTAAGATAGACATATAAGTTTGAATTGACGACGTGTCATTTGTAAATAATCATAAGACAAATTGACAAGTTGGAAGGTATCTTTGCAATTTATTAGCTATTTAATAATGGTTTTTGTATTTAATTGAAATTTAATTTAATTGAAATTGATGATAGACTTGACATTGATAGACTTGTTTTTTCAGTATTTCTTAATTCTTAATTAACCTAATCACCAGGAAGTTCGTTGTCGCGAAAGGGTGTGTTCTGCATACTAGTACAAACTTAGTTTGTCGGATTGTAGTTTCGAACGCATTAAATAAGTCGACATTTACATGTAAGAATGTGATTTAATATTCATTAATTCTCACTTGCAGTAAATTCCAAATGTTAACTAGATATACAGAAAGTATAGAAATGAAAAAGCAATGTCCGTCATCGAGGGAATACCGTACATTGAAAAGTTCCAACTAGAACGAAACGTCGTCTGTGCGTTTCCTCCCGTTGATAGACTTGTTTTTTCAGTATTTCTTAATTCTTAATTAACCTAATCACCAGGAAGTTCGTTGTCGCGAAAGGGTGTGTTCTGCATACTAGTACAAACTTAGTTTGTCGGATTGTAGTTTCGAACGCATTAAATAAGTCGACATTTACATGTAAGAATGTGATTTAATATTCATTAATTCTCACTTGCAGTAAATTCCAAATGTTAACTATAAAAACAGAAAGTATAGAAATGAAAAAGCAATGTCCGTCATCGAGGGAATACTGTACATTGAAAAGTTCCAACTAGAACGAAACGTCGTCTGTGCGTTTCCCCCCGTTGATAGACTTGTTTTTTCAGTATTTCTTAATTCTTAATTAACCTAATCACCAGGAAGTTCGTTGTCGCGAAAGGGTGTGTTCTGCATACTAGTACAAACTTAGTTTGTCGGATTGAGTTTCGAACGCATTAAATAAGTCGACATTTACATGTAAGAATGTGATTTAATATTCATTAATTCTCACTTGCAGTAAATTCCAAATGAAATTGATGTATTGAAATTTATTTTAGAAATTGTAATAAAATCAATGGTGAATGGGTTTATTCTAAAGGGGATGCATATCAGGATTTTTTAGAAGAATTTCCAGATAGTGCTGTCCCATATGATCAGTTTTCCACATGCATTCACCATTTTGTGCAATTATTCAGGGAAACAGGAAACGTGGATCGCAAAAAGGGCAGTGGTAGGCCAACAGTTAGTATTACTAACTCGCCTCACGTCTTGGTGATACTTATTACTAACAAGCTGTACGTCTGGGCGACATTTATTACTAACAAGCGTTCTGGTTGGCCGGTTGTGGTTGCTAATAATAATGAGATTATTTAAAATAAATAATTAGTGGTGCTGGTGAAGTATCGTCAAAAGTCCAGGACGTGTGTGATAATGCTTAAATATTTTACAACTTACTAACTAAATAAAACAGGAGCGTTGTCCTTTAAGTTTGTATTTACTATTTACATAAGGAATTGATATTGATAAAAGTAATATACACAAGGAGCGTTGTATAAGCAATTAAAAACAATTAACACAAAAATAAACTGAAAAGAATGTTAAATTAAGCAGTAAACTAAATGTGAATTAATTATGATTAATATAAAATAACCTCTGTATCGAACAATACAGAGTTACATTTGAGTTGCGAAGATGGTCGGCCACGTGGTGCGTTACATACTTGAACAGATATGTAGAGCGATGTTTGGCCGGAGGAATAAGAAATTAATTAGTTAAATTAATGTGAATTAGCTTGAAAGAATAATTTATACAGAATAACAATACAGATTACCTTTTAGTTGCGGAGATCCAAGTGCACGTGCGTAACGGCCAGTACTTGAACAGCACGGCGGGTAAGATGTTTAACTTACGAAGGTTCTAAAGAGAAGACCGAGAATTTGTGTTGATAGAACACTGGTCTAGAAAAAAGGTTTTTGTGTTAATCTAAGTGGGGAGAAACTCAATCGAAGTTGTCGATGTCTTGAATAGTAATTAATCAAAAGCGCGACCTGAAGAGTTGTGCTGTCGATGACACAAATATTATTAAAATATCCCTTGTGAGTCAACCTTTCAAATGATATGAGACACCATATACAAGGTGTGTATAAATTGGCGGGCCCACTACACGTGGCGACATTCTTGGTCAAATTTTGAGTTAAAAGTCCTAATCCTAAAACGATGTATCAGGCTTCCTTTGTCTTCAGAATGAATTTGACAGTAGTAATGTATTTGACTAGAACAACATTAGGCTGCCTACTTATTGTTTTACAACGTTGTCAGATGTGTTTTTCGTCAAAATAAGTTAATAAACAAATATTAAAAACAAACTTTAAAATCAAAAAGAAAACTTTAACGAAAGGATAATAACAACAATTCTTCTTTCTTCTAAATTGTTGCTCTTTCTGTCAAGAAATATCGAGTAATAATGCTTATTTCAAGACTGAAAGTCCGAACTTTAGGAATCTCGTGCAAAGATATGGAGCATGGTACAACATTTTCGTATTAGGATTTTGGACTCCGAATTTAACGAAGAACATCGCCGCGTGTAGTGGGTCCGCCAATTTATACACACCTTGTATAAAAGAAGACGTACGTAATTAAATTAAAACAACTTAATTTAAGGTAGATTTCGAGGGTCTATTGCCTAAGCGAGAACAAAAGAAATGCTTTCTCTTTGCAAACGAATATACAGGAAAATGTCTAAGTGAAGTTTAATATTTAAAAATGCGAGATTAAATAAATAAATATAATTTAAAAATAGAATTAAACATTCTTTTATATGCGAAGCGTATCATTAGAAATGAGGAAAATGTTGAAATGGTAAGGCAATTGGTAGAAGAATGTCCTTAGCTTTGTGTGTGACATTCATACCAAGAATTAGATTTTTCTTATTAATAGTACTTGCAGACATATCCTTAAGCATGATCTACATTTACACCCCTACCGCTTGCAAGTGATTCATGAAATACTTCCTGTGAACAGACCGAAACAACAGGAATTTTGTCAAAGATTTATTGACCATTTTGGTATTAATGATGGAGGCATTAAGAAGGTTACGTCTCTCAAAATATGGGGATGTGGAGCGCAAATAATTCGCTTTTTTTTAAGGAAGCATCACTGTACCCACAGAAAATTGGAATTTGGGCAGCTGTTTGTCAGAGAAGGATTGTTGGACGTATATTTTTTGTAGGTATGTCGATTAAAAATACAAAATTTTAAACAGTAGCCAAAAAATGCTTATACCTTTGAGGAATATTACAGACTAGAAATCTTGATACCATTTATAAATATGTTACACGATGATTAATTATAGGAAGGCTACTTCCAATAAGATGGAGCTTGTGTACCTACATACAACCAATGAAAATATTATTTTTCTGAGAATTTTTTAGAGATCGAATTATTAGTTTAAGTGCAAACACAATTTAGCCACTTCGTTCCTGCGATTTAACACCGTGGGATTTCTTTTTATGGCCGTACAAAAATATTATATTGTTGTAACACCCGTTTTTGCCTTAATGACTTGCAACAAAGGATCACTAATAAGATCATAGAAATTAATAATTCACCTTGGATTCTAGAAAATGTTACTAACTCTATTAAGCAAAGATTTTTATGCTGTTGAGATTAAGGCGGTG
This sequence comes from Melolontha melolontha, assembly GCA_935421215.2. Taxonomy (NCBI): domain Eukaryota; kingdom Metazoa; phylum Arthropoda; class Insecta; order Coleoptera; family Scarabaeidae; genus Melolontha; species Melolontha melolontha. The sequence goes on along the minus strand of OW285243.1, from coordinate 73,166,868 downwards.
GCCATATTACGCACCTTATTTAATGAATATTGTTACCAGTGATGGCAAGCCTACCGATTTTTCGGTAGATCTACCGAATTTAGGTATAATCTACCGATCTACCGAAGTGCTATGGAATTCTACCGAAATATTTCAATTCTTAAATGGCTAATCTGCACAACAAATAAATAAATTAGAATAACCAATCTGACGGATGTTAGCTACCTATAAACAGATAGGCAGTTACTTTAGGTGTTACTATTTTTACTAATATTAGCATTTTTAACGAAAAACTGTTTCTCATTTTCCTTGTCTTACTCTAAGAAAGAATTTATTTACCTAAAACTGATAATAAAGAAAGAAAAGGAAATAAAAATAGATAGATAGCAATTGTTATTCATTAAATTCACTTCAATATAAGGGTATTCACCGATGGTTTTATAGGAAAACCACCAGCCAAAACTATATACATACGTTTAACTTCCTATTCGATGTTATTTCAAAGACTAGCCTGTGCAAGAAGGAAAACCACTGCAATAGTTAAAAATGTACTGGGATACGAAAATATGCAAGTATTATGTGATCATCTCCGGACGAACAAATTTTCATTTATTGTTGATGAGTCGACTGATACGAGCAATATTAAACATCTTTGTATATGCGTAAGAATAAATAACAGTAACACCATTTGTGATAATTTTTTAGCTTTAATTGAAATTAAAGCAGCCGACGCGAATAGTATATATAACCATATTGTCACTTTTATTGAAAAACACGAAATTCCGTATAAAAGAAATCTGGTCGGTTTTGCATCTGATGGGGCAAATGTTATGGCAGGACAGCATCGCTCTGTAATGACTTTATTGCAAAATGACATTCCAAAGCTTTTTGTAATGAAATGTATATGTCACTCCTTCCATTTGCGCGCTTCATATGCATGTGAAAAGCTACCTCCGTATATAGAGAAGCCCACAAGAGATATCTATAATTACTTTGCTCATAGTCCCAAACGAATTAGCGAATATAGCGAGTTTGAAGTATTTTGTAATATAAAAATCCATAAAACTTTACGCCCATGTCGAACCCGATGGTTATCCGTACATAGCGTTGTTTCGCGGTTATTAGAACAGTATGGACCTCTTCAGTTATATTTCACCGATGTCGATAGTACCAATGATATCATGTCTGTAGATAACATATTGAAAACGTTAAATGATCCTGTTACAAAGTTATTTTTACCATTTTTAGAATTTGTTCCACCCTTTTTTCATTTTGTATCTTGAATAAGGAAATGCAATCTGAACACCCTAAAATACATTGTCTATATAAAAACATACTTACTATTATAAAACGTTATTCGATTGTTTCATAAAAAGGGAGAACCTTCAAGGTATTTCAGTGGCAGACGTAGATTTTAAAAATCCTAGACACCTGCAGATTGAGGATATGTATTTTGGCGTGAAAGTGATACAAACAATATCCAGCACGTCACTTACCAAGAGATACCTAATAGATTGTGTTTTGTTCTTCTTTTGATTTAAACACTACGGTAAACGGATCATCAAAACCCCACACGACAAACTCCAATTGATGACTTTACAAGATGACGAAGATTAATTTCTCCAATAAAAAAACGTTTGTTTTCAGAACCAACACATTTGTGTTAAAAGAAAAAATTAATGCTTATTGCTCCAATGTCATACTTGCTTGTTTTGTATACCTGCATTAATAAATTTGCTGTGCTTATTTTATTTATTAATTCGTCTTTATTCTGAATATTATGAGATTTTACATACATAATGTTGTTTAATCTGATTTGGTTTTTGATGTTAACGTTTTCGAATTTTATTTTTCGGTATCTTTTCATTTTAAAACAGAGCACTCTAAAAAAACTATGTTTTTTATAATAAATCATTGTAATTTACACATTTCAACAACCAAAACTTTCAAATAACTGTCTTTTCCCTGAAATAAAATTTTTCGGTAGACTTGAATATTAGATTAACTTGATGAATGTCACTTGGCAACTCTTAACGATTTAACCTATTACTAGTGGTGCGACATGTAGGTTAAATGGGTTAAATCACTTAATCAATCTAAGACAACTGATTTAATCCATGGAATACTCTGAATACTTTTTTTGTGGCTCACTATTTACAATTTAATTGAGAAATTGCTAAGTATTAGTAGTTGTATGTTCATAATATGTAATATATTGCATAAAATTTATTCATTATTTCACATTTCTTCCACAAATAGAATTTCGGAGTATATTTAACTTAAAAGTATACATACAAATTTTCTTAAGTCATGATTCATGAATTATTACCTTGGCGTTTAAAAATAACGTTTCTACGATCGTAAGTACGTACATGAATGTTACAATGCTAAAATTTTTAAAAACTGTCTAAAACTAAGACAATTTATTGTGCTAGGTACTTTTTCATGAATTATATTTTTTGGCTGCGAGTAGCCATCCTATTTTGTTTTCCTTGACGTCTTGAATAGCTTGAGCCATGTCCTCTTTTGACCGCGAGTGTCGCGTGGATTTTCGTTTGTAATTGTTAGACATTCTAAAAAAAAAAATAAAGCAAAATCAACAAATAACACTCTCGGGTATGGTAAGACGACATAGTATGCCATCTTTACCAGACAGAACATATGTCATCTTATTCGAATGATATTTTATCGATTGGAATTGGTTTTAAGGTTGGAATTCCCACGATCATTTTGGTAGTTTGCGAATAAACACGAAGTACTGTAACATCCGTGTGTGTTAAAACATTCACACGTGATAAAAGACTCACCCGATCATAGTTTTCGCCTCACAAACGTGCACATAAATAAACTTTGTTGCCAACGAAATCACATCGAATTGCGTACAAACCGAGACCTTGTACGGGCTGGCTTTACTTGGGCAACTAATCAGATCTGTTGCCCACAATGAGTTTGTCGGATTTCTGGCGGTAGTATATAATAAAATATTCGAGGTATGTCATCTTACTCATCTTACCGAGTATGTCATCTTAAACAGAATTTCCCTTCATAAACATTGCAACTTGTAAGTCTAAACTTGTACTTTATGTAGTAGTAATTAAAAAATTATTTGATATGTACAAAATGAACGTCTGTTTGTGTTGCTTTTTAATTAAATTTAAAACTAGGGTTTGGACATAAGGTAAAAATTATTATTACAAAAACTAGATCAATGGTAAAATGTTTATTACAAAAAAGTAAATAATGTGTAAAATGATATACATAGGAACATTAAAAACATTCTTTCACAAGAAAAAGACAAACTAACTATAACACTAAATATAAAATAATATCCCAAGGCGATAAGTAGAAGATATTTGAGATTAAATTTTTTAAGTTTTTGACACATCACAATATTCTTCCTGTAAAAATCGGTTAGAAAAATTGTATAAATAAAGTTTGAAATATTATAGCAAAAATTAATAGCTTGAAAGAAAAAAAAAGAATTTTATATTTTCGCTATAATATTTTCTTCTTTTTGGCATACTCTTCTTGTATTCTTCACAACTTACTTTTGATTATTGCAAAAAAAATGCAATTTAGTGAGTAGAATTGGTAAATCAGTCTTCTACGTGATTTAATATTCCCAAACTAGTAGGAATCTGAACTACGCCGTTCGTCCTTTTATTAACACTATCTAACACAGAATTCCCATATTTTACTGTTGAAGATACGGCACCGATCATTTTATCCATGAGTCTTTGAGAAGGCGATTTATCTACCAACTTGTGCTTTTGCGGAGCCGGTTTTACCTTTAAGAATTTGATCAGGACTTTATTGAAATTTTCTGGATCTTCTTCATGAGGATAATGGCCTGTATTCTCGATTATTTTTACGAAGAATTTCTTGCAATAATCAGTCGATTTTACTATACTTTCGAGGTTAACGCTGTGATCTTTGTTGCCGGTAACTAACAAGGTGAGTGAATTAATAACAGCGTCCTTTTCATCGATTCTGTGGTACGGTAGAACTCTGAAATAATTCAACGGTCCCGACCAATCTTCTTTCCTGGAAAACGTATATTTAAGCGCTTCCAATGTTTCATTATCATGCGCATTCTTTTCATGTAAATGCGTATGGCAATCCTTAATGAGCTTCAAGTCGTTCCTCATAGCCTCGTTTTCGGGAATGTTTGGACATTGGACGAATTTGACCCAACTAGAAGTGATCACGCCCTGTGTCGGGAAAGCGTCCCAAAACTCGTTGGGATGTGAACAGGAAACAGAAACGAACTTTTCAATAATATCAGGATTTTCCTTCGCTAAATACCATCCTAGAAGGGCGCCGATATCATGACCGACTATTATGCAGTTAGAAACGCCTAGTGCTAAGATGAATTGTTTTAATTCCTTCAAGACGGTTTCTATTTTATAGTTTCGTCTCCAAATAGGCTTATCGGAATCACCGAAACCCTTGAGATCTAAGGCTATAACGCGAAAATATTCCGAAAAAAACGGTATTTGGTATCGCCATGTGATCCAACAATCCGGGAATCCGTGAAGAAGGAGCATTAGAGGTTGATCCTTGCATCCTGATTCAACGTAATGCAGTTTAACTCTCTGAAATCAAAACAGACATGCACGCATTCCTTTTTAAAATAAGAGTCAGTGTTAAAATTCTAATAAGGATGAAATATTAATTTGTGACAAAGATTTTTTAAATTTTTATTATTATGTATTTTCCAACTTTCTTTGGGTTAGTAACTAAGTAATTGAGGATTTCACTAATAGATGGCTTTAGTTAAATTTTTAAGTATATTTACGTAACCGAAATGTTAAACCCATATTTTTTTATAGATGACCTTTTGTTTATCATTCCGTAAAAAATTGTATCGATAGCATGTGCAGTTTTTATTTATCGTCAATTAAAAAAAAAACGTGTATTCTCATCATATTTTACTTTTTAACTTCCACAAGGAAAAAGGGAATGCAGCTCACAAAAAAGTATTCATTGTGTTTGGTGTCGAAGTCCTTAAAAAACGGGAATGTAAAAATTGGTTTGCTAAGCTACGTTCTGGAGATTTTTCACTCAAAGTTGAACAACGCTCTGATCACGAAGTTGAAGTTGACGACGACCAAATCAAAGTAGTAATCGACGCGGACTATTATAGCTAGAGAATACAATCCCGAGCATGTTTTTCAATCCCGGGATTACGGGATTTTTGAAGCGTAATCCCGGGATCCCGGGCTTAGACTATGTGGTTTCTAATTGGGCTCAAATGAAAAAAAAACTAAAGTAATTTCTTAAAAATTATTTATTAATATTGTTGCACAACACAATACACAATATACTAAAATAAGGAACAAAAAGGACAATACAAAAAACTATTTAGAATTTCGAGAATACAATCGCAGAAATATCAAAGCATCCAATGTTTGACTTCCAAGCCTGCTTCGTAGTTTATTGCCAACATAAGCAGCAGCTGAAAACGCTCGCTCAGGTTCTACATTGGTTGGAGGAATAGATAATAGATATTTATATGCTAATTCTAAGTGATATTCACGAACTCCTCAATTAGCCTGTTCGAAAATGGCGTCTAATACTATTTCCCAACCCCGATTCATTTTGTACTTCAGGATCTGGGGATTCCATGCTCTTATTAATTTCCAACTGTAACTTTTCCTTTAGTGTCAATTGTAGTTGGGAGGTTTGTTGCCTTGGCTCATCATGTGTTAGTGATCCTGACCTTTCATCCTCTTCCGTGTCATCTCGACTATTTAGTCTTTTAACAATCTTTATTTGCGCTCTCGCTAAAGTCTGTGTAGGAACTGGAAATAAGCCAAGCCATTGTAAATCCGATAATAACTGATTTTCATCATCTTTTCGTGGATTTTGCAAATAATTCAATACACCAGTTAAATCATCATTTCGTCGTTGCTTTATACGTTCCACTAAGGATGTTTTCATTTTATTGGCGAGTGCTGAGTTTTTGCTAGACAATTTTTTATAAGAAATTTCAAAGCGGCATCAGCAGTACATAAATTAGCATCTCGTCGACAGATTGCTTCTACTGTTAATTTAATTGGGGTCAGCACATCAACAATTTTATTTACCAAGTCAAAATCAGCATCTTCTAAACGGATTGGATGATTGAGATCTATAAAAGCTTTTTGAATGCAGGTTTTTAAAAGAGAAAATCGTTCCAATATGGTAAAAGACTATTCCACCTGGTTTTACAGCCCAAAAGAAGTGACAGCTCTTTTTCATGTTCCATCTTCACATATTTTTGAAGTAATGTTTCATTTTCCAATGGTGATCTTTTGAAATACACTACAACTTTGCGGATTTTCTTTATCAGCTCATTAATGTTTTCATCTTTCGTTAACTCTGGTATGTATTCTCGCGCAAGTTCATTTTGTGACATTAAGATTAAACCTGATTTTGGACAGTCTAAGTCTTCTAAATTGTCATCATCATCGCTATCGTTCATATAATCAGCAGTCACAGCTGGTTCATTTATAGTATCATCTGAGTCGGAGGTAGGGCTGTCTTGCCTGTCTTGAAAATAATTCTTTATTTTATAAAGCACATCACAGACGGCCAAATTGATACCATATACAAGACACAGTTGTTGTTCAGTGCAAACAAGCTGTCCCACCTTTATCAAACGTTCGGTCCATCAGTTACAGTAGCCACGATATCAGTTTCCAGGGAAATATCAAATTTACTTAGACGCTCTTTCAATATACGAAGACAATTTTCAGCCGTCATACTTCCATGAATAGGAACTAGTCCTAAGCTCCAAATTTTTTTATATGAATGAACGTTGACAGCCATGTATCGTTTATTGGACTCATCGAAAGATAGACTGAATCTTTCACCTGCACTTTTCAAATGTTTTAATTCTGCAGTTACTTGCTTCCTGATTTTTTCACTGCAATTCATAATACGCTTTCGAATTGTGACGGCTGATTTTGGTAAATCCGTGTATTTCGCTAAGAGCAATTTTCTCAAATCGTCTGAAGTTATGAATACACTGAATGGAAATCCATCTAATGCAATCATTCTTGCCAAAACATCATCCAGGCTATCGTCGGCACTTTTAGTAAAATAATCTTCTAACTTTCGTTTAGCTGGCGAAGGGCTCTGTTCAGATTTTCAGAATCTTGATTTGTTGAAGCTGTTAAACGATTAACGTCAGCTAAAATTTTAATGTTATGTTTTGATGACAAATGTGTATGTAATCCCTTAGTCGATCCACCCAAAGTCTTGAAAATGGCAGGGCATTGCTTACATTTAGCACTATTCCCGGCTTTCGCAACTAAAAAATAACTTCACGCTGACGACGTATCACTGATTTTTTTTATGTTGAACAAAGTCTCCCGCCATTTAAAATAACTTTTTCAGATAATTGACTTTTAAATTTAAATGACATAACCTGCGTAACCTTGTCGCTGGTAAAATAATAAATGAAAAAAGTAAATCCTAATAAGCGTATTTATACTTTCGTACAGGGAATCCTTCGCAACAATATTATGATATATCTGATATAGGCCGGACATAGGATATAGAACTGACATTCTTACCACATGACTCGGCGTAATTCAATGAAGTATTTGTTAGTCTTACCCGGCCATCTGGTCCGCTGCGATTACAATGGACAACACAGCTATTGTATTCGGAGGATATATTCCATTAAACGCAATCGGCAATTGGAAATGTTTATAAACTTCGCTGAGTACATCCCGGCGTAATACAATGAAGTATTTGTGTTTGACTTTCTCGGCCACCTGATTTCGGAGCGTTAACAATGGATAACGGCTGTTGTATTCGGAGAACTTAGAGTCATGTGGTAAGAATGTCCGTTCTCTATATATCATATGAGGTGATCGGGTGATTCCCCCGTTGGCCCGTTGGGGACTTACTTTAACAGTATTGTAATTGAAGTATGCCGGGCGGGGAAGTCCCTTCTAAGTTACATATTATGTAACCTGTACCTGGGTAGTTCTTTTATCGTACGGCGTACTTAAGGTTGATTTTTTGTCTTTATGTAATAAGTGCCCTTAATATAATCTAGGTAAGGTCATTGTCAAGGCGCGACGGATTACGGAATGCAAACTGGCAATCCCGAAAATCCTGAGATTAGCCAAGTACAGTCCCGGGATTTACGGGATCAAAACCCGGCCGGGATCCCGAGATTGTATTCTCTAATTATAGCACAGCACGTAAGTTTGCAGAGAAATTCGATGAACAACATTCATGCATTGAAAAGTTTTTAAAACAATTAGATTTATGGCTTCGTTGTGAATTTACAGAAATTTGTTTAAAAGAACCCAGTTAACTCTATGAAACGTAACGAAAATAGTTCATTTTTGGAACGATTAATAATGGACGATAAAAGATATGTTTTTTACAGACAATCGAAAAAAATCGTGGAGCATGCAAAGATTAACCAATTGACAGAAGTAGGTAAAAAAGTATTATCATATGTCCACCATATTCTCCAACCATTTACCTTTTTCAATAATTTCAAAATTTTCTGTATAAAAAAATTGTTCGTACATCCAAGATGACGTTGAAGTGGTCGCTTTAAGCGAGCACTTCAGTTTCACATCAACAAAATTTTTAGGAGGGTGTTAATTTGAATTATTAACATGAAAAATAAACTGTCGTACAAAATATGGAGTAAAGATACTGGTAATAAATCTCTTAATAAATATATTCCAAGTTTATATTCATTTTATTTGAAAAATATGATACAATTTTCTGACGAACATAATATTGTCAACCTTTAATTTAGAATAATAAAGTTACCTTCAAAAATAAATAATGTACCTTTTCCTATAATCGATTTAAAAAATAATAAAATTCAAACATTCATAGCTATAAATTGAAACTATACCAAATAAATAAGCGTTTTTGTATTTATAGAGTCACTGTGTATCATTCAAGTAAAGGGACGATGTAACAAATAAAACTTACGATGTTTATACTGAATAAAATCTATAGATTTGGCATTATTTGATTGTTAACTAAATCTTAGGCTTTCAATTTTAGGTATTTTTGTAAATATTTAACTATGGCTTTTATGGCTGAAGTAAGGAATATGGCTGCAGAATATTTTCAAAAAATAATTATTGGAACTTTTAAAGAAGCAATTTATCTTTGCAAAGTTATTAGGGGAAATGTACTAGAAAGCTACAATTAATAAAAAACGGTAAAAAAAATAGTCAATACATTAGTGGCATAGTAGGCAACCAGTTATACACCAGTGAAGTATTTTCCTGTTGCTTAATTCTTAAAATAGATTGCCATGGAGATTAGAGAGCTTAACAAAAATTTTAATGTCATATTTATTAATTTTTGTTCATACATAAATCTTAAATTAAATACATTTGATTGAAAAATAGATAATTTATTTAAAACATGAATAAAGACGAAATTGCTACCTTTTCATAGCAATGATAATGTGGTACCAGAAGAATAATAGTTTAAGAACGGTCAGAGATATGTTAACGAATTACCGAACGTAACCCACCTATTGGGGCCATTTCAGTAACACGATAAAATAATGTATACGTTAAACAAATAACACCTCGTGGTATCTGACGAATAAGTGGTTTTATAAAATGCAGAAATTTATCTTAAAAAACAGTACCTAGTGGGAAATCAAATGGTATGTTGTCTAAAAAAGTTTTAAACAGTATGGTGTACCATCTCTTATCTATGGGTGTAATGTGTAACGAAGCATTCATTCATTTGCAAGATACTTATTAACATATGAAGAATCTACAAGAAGTCTGTCACTGCACTCAACAAGGGATAAAGATGAATCAGAATATAATGAGAATTCAGTGCAGATAAAAGATTTAAAACAAGCCAATAAAAGGAAAAAAAATCAACTGTTTGGAAATATTTTGAAGCGTCAAATAACAGAAAACGCTTCAGAGGCTTCAGACAATTTGTTAAAATATTAAAACCAAGGTATGAATTACCTAGTACATATACATTAAGTGGTATTAGGTTAGAAGAAGCTTATTTGGAAGTTTACATTGGATTAAAAAGAAAAAGTTTTCATAGTACTGAAAATGCTAGTGGGCCTATTTCTTTTCTAGATCGAGAAATTTTCAATATTATGAAGAAAATAGATCCTGAAAATAAAGAACAAATACCTGTAATCAAAACAGACATTAGTCCACATCAAAAGTCGCTTTGGTTATTTGGATTTTTGCAGGAAGGAATAAATGAGAAAATAAAATCAATACAGCTGATCTAATAATAACTAAAAGTCAATACTTCGAAAGGCCAAATTCAAATTAGGATGTAGATCATCTTTTATTTTAGAAGGTGTGTTTAAAAAAAGGGTAAGTGAATTTTTTATTTGGATTCTCTTTTAGGTAACAGGAATGGAGCTGAAACCCTTAGAATAATGTGCTAGGAAATACTTCTGTATTCCAGCGAGTTCAGCAGAGAGTGAAAGAGTGTTTAGTACAGCTGGTTTAATAATAGAATAAAGTCGTGCAAGATTAAAATCGAAAAATGTCAATATGATAATGTTCCTAAATAAAAATTTAAAAAATATTAATATAGTATATTAAAAACAAGTTTCATATGGCACCATTTTGCCGCACGAGATCAGTTTAGAAAACGAGCCGCGATAGCGGCGAGTTTTCTAAAGAGCGAGTGCGGCAAAAGGCCTTATGAAACGAGTTTTTTATACTATTTTTTCTATTTTGCATTTTTTACATTAATAAATTGGAATTATTTAATTTGAAAGTTCAGAGTTTCATTTTTATATAAAGCATGCAGTTGGTCATATTGTACTTGACATTTCTAAATTTGAATCTTGCTATCCGCGAAGTACTGTCGTGAGCAAAAAAAAACGGGACACTGTTTCTGCGTGGGTTTAAATTGTGACTACTTAAGTGGCTATCTTTACTCATAATAGTAAGTCAGGAATTGTCAAAAATGTGTGTCTTATTGACATTTATTAAACATTTTTATAATAAATGTAAATAAAAATTACTAAAAACGATAGAGAAAGATTATTTATTAAATTAAAATAATTAGTATTTCGTCATTCCACCGTTATTATTAACTGCATCTAATCTTGTAGACATTGAAGCGACAATATTTTGTACAAAATTTGTAGAAATTTGATGCATTATGAACAATCTCCCAAAATTCTTCCTGGGTAGAACCTCTATCTCATTAATCCCCATACATTATTAATGGGATTTAGATAAGGACTGTAGCGCTGGATATCTCAAGTTTAAATTTCAGTCTCTTGTAACCATTGTGTTACAAGATAAGACAGAAAATTGTGTTCTTATAGCTTCCTTTAATGTTTTGAAAGGGTTGTGCCTAATCTCAGTAACTAATGTTTCGTCTTCCTGCGTATTCGAAATTTTGTTACGTGCGAAAATCATTTTCTGATTTAAATTATCCTCTTCCCTCCCTTTTTTTTATATATTCTTGCGGCTGAACTTTTACCAACATTAAATTGAACCGATACACTTCTATGATTTCCCATTTTTCAAACTAGTAACAAGTCTAGTTTTATCAGTTTTCGAAAGATGCGGCATTTTCAATTTTGAATGATCAAATATGATATATAATTTGACGTAGAGTTTGAAAGTTAATCAAATGTTAAAATTACAACGCTAAAAAATAAAGGAAATTGACATAACGATTTTGACACTGTCCCGTTTTTTTTTGCTCACGACAGTATATTATATTACATAGGTAATATTTGTTAATTTTCGTTAATATTGCTTGATATTTTATTTAAAAATATAAACATGAGTGACATAGAAACTAATATATCTTGTTGTCAATTGTATACAATATACGTTGTTTGTGTAGAGTTCGTACATATATCATATGTGTCAAATGTACTTAAATTCTTAAAATCAAATGACAGCAATGATCTTTATTTCTATGTTTGAACAACGCGAACATTGAAAAATTAAAAAAAGATACTGTTTTGGGTGTCATAATGAGTTAATTTCGCGCAAAATAGAAAAAATAATTATTTCATTAAAATTACACCCAAAATTTAGCTAAAGAAATAACTCAATGGGTTTCGTCTTACTATGCTTTCTAACTATTAAAGATACGAATGTTTAAGCTTTCAAAGGGAAACTATTTAAATTCCCATACAGAAATGTACATACATGAAACTCTTTAAATCTATTACGAAACTGTTTGCTTCATCTTCATCAGTAAAAATTATTTTATTTAAAATTTCTTCGTTTTCATTTAACAAATTACACATTATATCACAAAAAATCAGTAAGTTTTAATTTATCTTCCTCGAAAAGCTTTTGATGGTTTGGTATCTTGTATGACTTATATTTGAATTTTTTCAGGGTTTTGAACACCGAACTGTACGGATACTCCAAAATGCCTGGCTACATCTAAAAGCGATCCTACATAACACAGGATATTCAGCTTCATGTGTTCTGTTAACACGTGATTGTTTTTTTTTGTGGGAATTTAGAAAACAACCATCTTCTTTGAATTTGTTAAAAATATTTAAAATTGTTATCGCACAAGGTATAGGATAATTAACGAAAAACATATCTCTGACCGATCTTAAACTATTATTACTCTGATACCAAATTATTATTGCTATTAAAAGGTAGCAATTTCGTCTTTATTCATGTTTTAAATAAATGATCTATTTTTCAATAAAATGTATTTAATTTAAGATTCATGTATGAACAAAAATTCATAAATACGAGATACGAGTATTTGACATCAAATTTTTTTTTAACCTCCAATCACCATGGCAATTTAATTTAAGAATTAAGCAATAGGAAATTACTTCGCTGGTGGTTGCCACTAATGCATTGCTATGCCACTAATGCATTGACTATTCTGTTTTATCATTACACATAGGGAATGTATCTGTAATGATAAAAAAAGAACCCGGTATGTTATATAAGTAACTATATGTCCTACACAAACACAACATAAACAAATACCTGTAATACTGGTCACATACATTAACATATATGTATATGTCATTTTCTTGCGTGGACAATATGTATAGAAAAGTAAGTATAGTCAAGTACATTTCTGGTTAATATAAATGAAAGTGATATTTGTTTTACGTTTATATATATTCAAAATAGTTATTAACTACGAAGATTCAGTAATAAGGAATGTCGGACGTATAAATAACCTATAAGGTGGGTAACGTATTTTATTTAATTTTGCCTTAACTCTTGGAATAAAAACAAGTAAGAGTTAAAAATGTACCGAACTAATCAATAAAATAAGTACCATGTTAAATATTAATGAATATTATCGTTTAAAAAAATAATTCAAGTGCTTAACCTCAATTTTTCTTTTTATTTTATTACTGGAATAATAATATTAAAACTTTGCAAGCATATTAATTTTATCTTTCTATGTTCTAAAAATATTCATTGTTTTAATTTAAACGTAATTAATACCTACATTGAATACATTCTAATAATAAATTATTATTAATTAAAATAATTTCTTTTTAAGCAAATTTAATCTAAAATATAAAACATAAAAATATAAATACCTTCAATTTTACGTACTTATGTTGGCCCAGAGAATTATTCACAAGACAAATTGGAGGATTATCGCGGATTCGTGTTTCGAAGGTTTTACCTCCGTTAAACAACAATTTCACCCACACCTTCAGTAAAACCCAGAAGGCCAAGAAAAACGAAAAGAAGTATATGGATACATTTTCCCAGGCACTAATTGTTGTTATGTGTTTTCCCATTTTCGAAAACGATCTATCAAATGTCACATCACAATAAAAACTGACCTCCGATGAGATTCATATAAAATATACACGATATATCGAACATTACAAGCAAAGGTCGTCTATGATAAGAAGCTGATACAAAAAATTTTATTTTTTTTTATGTTTCCCAGACGTTGGCTACATGTACTTTAATATCGAAAGAATGAATGTTTGTATACCATAAATTTATAAATGTAACTATTCTAACGTCAATGTATACATACATATGTACATGCACTTGATGTATGTACAGTGGCGGCTTAAGACACGGGCAACACAGGCGAGTGCCCGGGGCGCCGCTCCGGGAGGATGCCAAATCGACAGATAAAATAAAATAATTCACGTTAAAAAAATAAAGGTGAATTTTGGGCAATCTACCTACTAATAAAACGATATTATTTTATTACATAATGAGCGAATATTGTTACTTGTATGGTTCTTTAATTTAAACTGATTCAGTCCCTGCGTAGAACGGATCTGAATCGAATAATTTGAGAACCCGGACATGGCTATTATGCCGTGGCACGTCAGTCTCGTGTTGAGTGTTCACATAATCGCATCGCCGCTCTGCACAGTGCATAGGAATTGTGCTCTTGATTAGAAGTTTTCGTAAATATGTCTGAAAAAATGAAACACTCTGATTCATTTTATCTAATGAGAAAACCGCAAAAACCTGCTGAGGTAGAAAAACGAATCCCCAGAAGACATGAGCATTTCAGTCATGGACAGAACTCAGTTTGGGCAAAACCATTGACTCTGAAAACCAGAGGATCATAAGAGGTGAAGTGGAGCACTGGAAAGAAGTATTCAAGCGCTTGGTGTTGATGATTGAGTTTCTTGGTTCACAGAATTTGGCGCTGCGCGGTAGAACTGATAAACTTTATTCAAAAAATAATGGAAATTTTTTAAAGCTGTTGAAGTATGTGGGAAAGTTTCACTCAATTATTGCCTCGATTTACCTCGAAAGAATCGTATGTTCATTACCTAGGTAAAAATATACAGAACGAGATCATTGAAATGCTACATTTAAAGTAAAAGAGCACATTTTAAATGAAGTTAATAGTGGACATATTATTCCATAATTTCCGACTGTACGCCTGATGTCAGTCACACCGGACAGATGCCTGTAGTGATTCGATATGTTTGTTGTTAACCAGGAAAAGAACTCTGCATTAAAGAACATTTTTTGAATTGTGTTCCTGTTGCAAATTCTGCTGGAGAAGCTTTAACAGAGGCCCTTTTGTCACACCTTTTACCTGAGTTACCTGTAACTAAGGGAGACATGCAGGAGTACAGAACACAATTTTAAGAAAGCATTTTTTGTCCCATGTAGCGCACATTCTTTTAACTTAGTTGTTAATGACGCAGTTTCGTCATGCAGCGAAGCGGTCAACTTCTTCGACATTTTACAAGAAATATATAACTTCTGCGTCTACTCATAGATGGGCGTCTTAAAAAAAATATGTTACGTCGTTGACATTGAAGTCCTTAAGTGACACCAGATGCCGCACTCCTTTACGTTATCAGGCTGGAGAAATCTTTGATGCATTATTTGAGATATAGGAAGACTCTAGAATTGATGGGTATGGAAAGAACGCTGCTCTTGGAATGGCTCGTAAAATAAAAAAACTTCAAATTTGTTGGTTGTATAGATATTTGGAACACGATTCTCTTCAGGATCAATATTATCAGTCAGGAACTGCAGAAAGAACGAATACCTCAACAGCAATTCAAATCACTGAAAAATAAAAACAATATTTTAAGGAAGTGGGAATCGAGAAAGGTTTTGAAGAAATAATGGTTGACGCGTGAGAAATTGTAGGGAATCTGGTAGTTGAACAAAGTTTTCCAATTGAATCCCTGATAAGAAGAAGAAAAAGAAACCGTCTATTGGATTGCGAATCAGAAGATGAACCAATGACTTTTATAAGGAGATTTTATTTTTACATGTTAGATTGAGCCATCAATTCATTAGAACGTTTTTCCAAACTTACCAATCACAATCGTATAGTTGGATTCATGTACGACATAAAATAGGAAGACAAGTATTCATTACTGGAAAACTACGCCAATTTACAGTTGACATTAACAGACTGAGACTACTGCGACATCGAAGTTTTCCGACTTTATCAAGAACTGTTGGTGCTCGTTTCTTTATTTCCTCAGGCCAGTGCGCGTAGATGTGGACCACGAGAAACGTTTTCCTACATTACAACTAACAATCTTAGTGACAACTTTCCTAATATATTTATAGCTCAACGAATTGCTCTCCAACTTCCAGTAAGTGATGCATCAGCAGGGAGAATGTTTTCCAAACTAAAGTTGATCAAGACCAACCTGAGATCATCGATTTCCCAACAACGACTGGTCGGATTAGCCACAATGTCAATAGAACATGAATTATTACAAGAAATAGACATTGACTCTTTTAGTAGAGATTTTGCGGATAGAAAAGCTCCCAAATATTTTTTGTAAAAAATATTTTTATTATTTCTTGTTGTTTGCTGTCAATAATAACGTACATTTGTAACCAAAAAAATCGCAGACACCATTTAAATCAAGCAAACATTTTTTATTAGTTTTTTTATCGTTTAAAAACGGACTTTCTATTATTTAGACATAAGTTATTATAAAGGTTATGTGTTTTTAGAATGTTCCTGTTCCCATCATCTTTTAATTCTTAAAATTGTGCTCTTATTGTAATGGAAATGAAGTGCAATATCTCCAATTGACCAAGCTTCTTCAGCTTTTGCTATAATAAAATAGAAAAGTATTTTATTATAGCAAAAGCTGAAGAAGTTTGGTCAATGTTTCGGAAACTTTTGGTATTTTCCATTTTTAATTGACTTAATTGTCACGGCATGACGTTAATAAACGTCAGAAGAATACAAAATTAAACGGGAAAAAAAATTGATGAATACAAGAGTACACAAATAAAATTTTAGAATTCAGTTTCAAATTTTTCTGATTTATTGTAATATTATATTATATAGCATATATATTATATATAAGCATAGTGGTTTGTTGGTTACAAGAGGGAAGAGGCGCCAAAATGTCCTCTCGCCCAGATAAAAATTTTACCTTGAGCCGCCCCTGTGTATGTATGCACGTTAACTATATATGAAGATATCTGTGTTTATGTATATACCTATTATTAAATTTATTTACGTCTGCAATCTTATGCAATGTATGTACATTAACTTGTACAAATTGATAAGTCAAATTATCGATTAAGATAAATACTTTGGGTCACTAAGATTCTCCTTATAACGTAAGTATGTTTTTTAAACGTGGTAACAAACATGGAAAAAATACTTATTACACACATAAATGACGTTTGTAAATCAGAAATGAGAATTTTGTTTTTAAGGTTAAAGTCCACACTACCTTGCTATGATTCATTTCTTATAAATATCTGACTAACGTATAGGTTATTTGTTATCAGACTTATCACTATAAATTGGGAATTACGATTATAAATATTAGTTTACGTGCAATTCTTCATTTTGATGGAGATTAAAAAAGAATTATTAATTAAAATTAAACCAAACGTAAGCATTTTCCAAGATAGATTAATTTATTGTTAGATTCCTTCCCGGTTTAGAAATTCTCCTAGGTACAGTGGCACTTATAAAAGACTTTAAGTATTAAGTGTATGTTGTAAAAATAATTGCGGTTAATGTATTATTGAAAATTGCAGCTTGATATACCGGGTTCTTTTTTTTTTGATTACACATACGTTTATCCCTATGTGTCAAAGCTAAAAATGAAAAATCAATGCATTCGTGGCAGAGCAGGCAACCAGTTATACACCAGGGACGTATTTTCCTAATTATCAAATATTTTTGATTTTTCATTCATACTTAAATCGTTAATTAAATACATTCTTCTCCCGACCGAGAATAAAGTGTCATCTTATACATCTGACAATTGACATATACAGGGTGGGGCATAGGAACCAAGTGTTTTTGGTTTGGGTAGTACTCGGCCATTAGAAAAGGGAGGGGCGCGCGGTTTATTACAATCCATTCCTCGACTCAAAGCATTTCACTTTCTCAGTTGCCACTTGCCATCATGGAGAGGTGGACGCTAGAGCAACGCGTGTTCGCGTATGATTGTTTTGTTCGATGTGGCGAGTCGGTGACTGCAGTACAGCGTGAATTTCGCAGAAGATTTAATATCCATCGTAATGACTCTGTTCCTGCCCGAGACACCATCTTACGCTGGGTCAATAACCTTAGAACAGTAGGTTCAATAATGAAAAGAAAGCCGCCCGGTCGTCAACGTACTGCGCGTACTCCTGAGAATATTGAAAGGGCGAGACAAGCATTACTGCGAAGTCCACGCCGCTCTACACGTCGACATTCAGCGGCACTTCAAATCAGCAATCGCACTGTACGGCGGATTTTGCATGGTGACTTACATTTTCACCCATACAAAATACTGGTTGCCCAACAATTAAATGTAAGAGATTACGCCCAACGCTTGAGTTTCGCACAACAAATGCTTGAACTTGTTCAGGAGAATGAAAACATGTTGTTACTCATGAGTCATGAGTGATGAAGCTCATTTCCATCTTACGGGGGCCGTCAATAAACAAAATTGCCGGTACTGGGCTGACGAGAATCCACGACAGTTACATGAGATGCCATTGCATAGTCCTAAGGTAACAGTTTGGTGTGCGGTGGGAAAATTTGGCATCATTGGCCCATATTTTTTTGAAGAAAATGGGGTAACCGCTACAGTAACATCTGCGCGTTACATTCATATGGTGAATAACTTTTTCATACCTGAATTGTTAAGAAGAGGTGTCGATATTCAAGATTTGTGGTTACAGCAAGATGGGGCCACGGCACACACCGCCAGAGCATCTATGGCTGTTCTTCGCCACCTGTTTCCAAATCGTCTAATTTCGAGATTTGGTGACGTTTTGTGGCCTCCTCGGTCTCCCGACTTATCGATTTGTGATTTTTATCTATGGGGGTACCTCAAGTCACGTGTTTACGAGACCAAACCTCGTACGTTAGACGCATTAAAGGAATCGATTCGTTATGAAATCTCCCTAATCGACAGAGACATGCTGGAAAGAGTGGAGGCCAATTTTCGTCAACGGCTGCAACAGTGTATCAATGAAAACGGACATCATATGCCAGATGTAATTTTCCGTACTTGAATATTTCAAAATGCTTTATTATTAGCTATGTTGTACTACCAATAAATTTTTTTTAGAGTAAAACTAATAATTTTATTATCATTTCAAAAACACTTGATTCCTATGCCCCACCCTGTATTAGACTATGTACTTTATTCTCTAGGGAATAAAATATTCGATTTTCGAATATTTTATTCGAAAATCGAATATTATCTAAATAATTTCCCTTTGAATGCTTAAACATTCATATCTGAAATAGTTAGAAAGCATTGTAAGATGAAACATATTGAGTTATTTCTTTATCTAATAGGAAAAGGTTGTGCGCAATTTTAATAAAATAAATACAGTAGAGCCTCGGTTATCCGGGTCGACCGGGACCGGGAGTTTGCCGGATAATCGAAAACACGGATAATCGAAGCACGTCGTTATTTACATTTTAATGTTTCTTATTTGGACAAATACATAAAGAAACATCATTAAAAATTTATGGTTATAGTGAAAACATAAGAACATTTGCTAATAGAAAAGTGTTGTAGATATTAAATAGACATTATGCAAATAAATAAAAAATTAAATTAAATTAACATACAATTTACTACTTGAAAAAATTAGTAATTTGTTTTTGCTTTTGTGATTCGTATATTCTAGTCCTTCATTTTTCTAAGCTGAAGAATATCAATACCATTAGGTTCAGGTTGCTCGTTAAAATATTCGAATAGTACATTCACTGCATCTCTTGCTTCTTGATGACACAGTCACCATTATCATCATCACTGCTAGTATCAGAGTTTATTTCTGCAGCAACTTGCGATCAGCATCATCACCCATAATCTGGTATCCTTTTTCTTCGTGATCACATCCTGTCCATTCCTGTACTTCTTATTTGCCTACTCCTTGCAAACCATTGATTTCTGATACTATGGAGGTTATGTTATCAATTGATAATAGATCTTGATCATTCAAATCATCTTCATCTTCCTTCTCAACTGCAGTCATTATTTTATCTAATGCTTTTCTAATATTACTTTCCTTCACACTATTCCAGGCACGAGCGACGGCATAAATTGTTTCTTTTAAATTCAGACATTTTCAAAACCTCATGAGGTCGTGTTCCCCAAACAATTGGGACATAAAGTATTTCCTATAAAGTCTCTTCGTGGCCTCTATAACCCCTTGGTTCATTGGCTGGGCAATACATGTAACATTCGGAGGAAAATATACCACGAATATGTTTCCATCTTCTGTTTTTAGTAACTCTGCATCAGGATGCGCCGGTGCATTATCCAATAGCAATATGGCTTTTGGTGGAAGATTATTTTCTTTCAGAGTTTTATTCTGGAGAATAAATTTATCGAAAAACCAGTTTCTAAAAATTACTCGGTCCATCTAAGCAGTCTTTTGATTATAATAGCACGTGTAAATTCTTGACTTTTATATTTTTAAATGCCCTGGGATTTTTGGGTTTTCAAACAACTTTATACGTTCCTGATTCATTAACACAGCATAATACTGTTATACGATCCTTGCTTGTTTTCAAACCTGAAATAAACAAAAGTTTTAAGTTGTTTAAAACGAAGACAAATAAGAATTACCGGAGCACTACTTTCTCTCCCGGTAGCGAGTGTTTTTTTAGGCATTGGTTTCCAATATAGTCCAGTTTCGTCTGCGTTGTACACTTGCTCGCGCCTTATGTCGTGTTCTTTTATAATATTTTCCAAATCATAGCAAAATTATACCATAGCTACATCATCAGCACTCAATTTTTCCCACTGAATGGCTAATTCTCGTATTCCATGTAGCTTTTAAAACTTGTGCACCCAACAGAAGACACAGAAAAGTTTCTTTTCATTTTCAACTGTTTATGAAACCTTTGTTTGTCAGAAATAGCTTTTGCACTGTCTGCTTTAGCTACAAAGCTCTGTAATTCGTCTTTTTTCCTCACAATATCACGCACCGTTTGCTTGCCTATACTATATTTTTTAGCCAGTAGTGCAACACTTATCCCCTTTTTAAATTGTTGAAAATTATTGATTTTTTCTTCTATAATCAAAATATTTGACGCTGCATTTTGTCAACTAAACTATACACCACACATTTGTTTTCAGTTCGTAACGTGACTATTTCCCCGAAACCCTTGAGTTTCTCCGAAAATCAACCGTTAAAACATTAGCGTGGATACTATCAAGCCGCTATTGCCAGCCACGGATAATCCGCGCACGTTTGAACTATCATAAATTTATGTACGGATAATCCGCCGCCCGGATTAACCGCACACGGTTAATCGGGGTTCCACTGTACTTATTAATATTTTCAAAATTTTTGTTTAGGAACATTATCATATTAAAATTTTTGGGTTTCAGTCTTGCACGCCTTTGTTCTATTATTGAACGAGCTATACCAAGCTCTTTCACTTTCTGCTGAACTTGCTGGGATACAGCAAACTTAACTTCCAAATTCTGATTTGAATTTGGCCTTTCGAGGTATTGCCTTTTAGTTATTATTACATCAGCTGTAATTGATTTTACTTTATCTTATTCTTTCTTGCAAAAATCAAAATAATAAATGTGACGTTTGATGTGGACTAATGTCTGTTTCAATTACAGGCATTTGTTCTTTATTTTTAGGGTCTATTTTCTTCATAATATTAAACACTTCTTGTTCTAGAAAATAAGTATCCCTATTAACATTTTCAAATACGACGAACACCTTCTCTTTTAAATCAAGGGTGTAAAACAGTTGCTACTCTAGTAACTGATCGTCTTTCATATGAAAATAGCCTTGCTTTAACAGATTCCAAAAGTTTGTTGCATAATGTTTTCCCTTCATCAACCTTTAATTCCACTAGTGATGCTGTCAGATAATTGCACAGTCCAAAAGTTACTGGAATTATTAAAGAAATAGTAACATATTTATTACCTACAAGAATTTCCCACTACAGCTTTTTAAGATAAATTTCTCTCTTTTATAAAACCACTTATTCATGAGATACCACGAGGTGTTATTTGTTTTTATCGTGTTGCTGAAATGCACCCAATACGTGGGTTACGTTCGGTATTACAAGTATGATGTAATATAAGAACGTTCTACAATCTCATAAAGTGGTAAAATTTATTTGTACTCTTTGGTTATCATCGCTTTCATATTTTGATACACTAATTTTACTATCTTAAATATATTTCATCCTTAAAGAAATACTATCCATCTTCTTTGAATTTGTTAAAAATATTTAAAATTGTCTTCGCACAAGGTATACGACTGTTGGGATAATTAACTGTTTTAAATAAATTATCTATTTTTCAATAAAATGTATTTAATTTAAGATTTAAGTATGATGAAAAATCAGAAATATTTGACAATTGCAAAAATACGTCACTGGTCTATAACCGGTCTATTACGCTTAGGGATAAATGTATATTTGTGTAATAATAAAAAAAAAGAACCCGTTATATGGATACATGTTCTGATGTTGCTGTTCCCGTTAAAGTTGTTCCATAATTAAAGACTGTTAAACCTTACGGGACAACAGTTATATTGACACCAAGGACTTTTACTGCTCCATTTAAAATTTTAAATTCATTTTTGTCAATATAAAAACCTAACATATCAGCAGGTAAACAACTTAATGGTGTGCATAATTTTAATTTATTAGCCATGTCCACTGCGTTGACTACTTGTTTAGTTGTTAATTGTTGAAAATATAAAAATTCGAGGCTTCGTAAAACGTAAAGTAACATCTTTCGTGCCAAGCGACCTTGGAATAGTTAAATGTTTAGTAGAAGCTTCACTATTACTGATAGCGGTCTAATTCCCCGTCACTATTACTACTTGAACATATTAATCCATATGCATACTCCCATCAAAGAACAACTCCAAGTCCTGTTTCCTCACCTTCAAAATCTCCAAACTCGTTCCTAAAAATATATTCTGAAATAAATGTGATCAGGTAATCGCGTTCATCGAAAAGTTGGATAATAAATTGTCTTAGTTTTAGACGGTTCTTAAAAATTTTAGCATTGCAACATTCATGTGCGTACTTACGGTCGTAGAAACGTTATTTTTAAACGCCAATGTAATAATTCATGAATCATGATTTAAGAAAATTTGTGTATATACTTTTAAGTTTAGTATACTCTGAAATTATATTTATGGAAGAAATGTGAAATGAATAAATTTTATGGAATTTATTACATATTATGAAATTCAACAAACCATTCATCCAACTATTAATACTTCGTCATTTCTTCGTTAAACAGTATAACTTTTTGCAATCGTCTGGGCATAGATGCAACTAACTGTCTGGTAAATTCGGTTGAAATTTGCGCCCATGCTTCAAATATTTTCTATTTTAGTTCGCCTACATTTCGTGGTCTAAAGTTGTGTTGTCTTACAAATTTTAACATTTTCCCCCACAATTTTCTGTTCTTGTATGTATTTATGGATAATGCGTGCTTGGTGAATTGGGAAATTAGCGTCTTGAAAAATAAAATTTTTTTCAAAAATAGGACGAACAGATGGCGGCAAACATTTCTCTAATATTCGGCGGTATACAACGGCATTTAGTCTCTCATTTATAATAATGCATACATCCGGACTTCTGGCACTAATCCAACACCACACATCTACTTTGATAATGACCAGTTTTGTTGATCTTTCTGATATAACGTGGGTTATATCGAGTTCGACTAGGCAGGTAAACTTTTAAAATGCCATTATGGGTGGGTGGATTGGAAGGTTTTCTCGTCAGAAAACATGACGTTATCTCAGAAATTATCTTAGCGTGTTACATACTCTAGAGCAAATTATAATATTTGCTCTTTATTTTCGGCTGTTAGCCAAACCTTGTTCGTAACGCAACGATTTCCCAAATCAGATTCACGAATTCTGCGCTGAGCTGTAACATGTGTACTAGGAGATCGTGATTCTTGCATAGCCTTGACAACTGTTTCAAAGGGATTTATCCTCGGAAAACCTATTAGGTTTTGATCTATGCTTGAAATGTTTCATGGACCTGTTCTCCGATTCCTATTTATGATTCCACTCCCTCAAATTCTCTTCTTATAAGGAAAAATGAAAACAATAATAGAAAATCAATTATAAATACTAGTACACTACGATAACAATATGAAAACTATTCAAGCCAACCAAAACGAAATGCAAAAGTTAATTAAACAGAACGAAGATAATATTCACGTCCGGTAAATAATATATTATCAAGTACAACAATTTGAAATCATACAAAACGGTGAAAAATGTTATACTAACTTTTGCTGAACCTGGAGTATTACATCTTATGAATATCTCTCAAAGTATTACTTAGTAGTGTTAAGAATATTCATTCAAATGTAAATAATAAATTTCCGTTTGAGCTACGCATAAATATACTTTGCCTATTTAAGGAAATAATACCTTTAACCCTTGTCTGCATGACCGGGGTCCTTTGGCGACCCCAGCACCATATTTTTTTTCACAGTTGCCTACCCTGAATTAGTAGGGGTTTGGCCGTCCATCTATTTGTCATTTGCAGTTTGAGGTTATGTTGTGCAGTGGTAGTTTGACTATAAGTTTTTCCCTGTTCTAATTAAAGTTAAATTAGGTAAGTGGGGTTTGTAAAGGACCCCATCTATGCTTTTGCGTACTAAATATAACATTTTAATATACACCTGTTTTTTCTTGTTTTTGAAAAGAATGAGTCGTTTAGATCGTCGCCGTCCATTGACTAGCACAGAGTTGACCCACCCATCTTGCTGAAAATATCGAAGATTTGTCGGATATAGAAGATGAATATGATGTCGATTTTCAAGAAATTCTTTCTGAGTCCGAAGATAACCTCGAAAGTCAGAGCGAAGAAGATTCCGATGAATTACCAGATGAAAGTAATACTGAAGAATTTCATTGTACTCAGTACGTTGCCAAGTCAGGTTTGAAGTGGAATAGTTTACCTTTTCGCAGTAGTAAAACGCCACTGCGAAATTTAGTAAATGCACGTCCTGGGCCGACGCCGTTTACCGAAGAAGCGAATGATTCTATAGATATTTTCAATTTATTCATTACAAATGAAATGAAAGATATTATATGTCGTTATACAAATGATGAAGCAAAGAAGAATTATGCAGAATGGAATAAAAAAAAACCTAATTCACCAATGAATTGGATAGATTTAGAAAAGGGTGAACTAAATTGCTTCTTCGGTGTACTTATAAAAGCAGGTGGATTGAGATGCAGGAAAGAATCCACGCGTGAAATGTGGACAAGAGATTCCTCTATACGCCGCCCATTTTTTTTGTGCAGCTATGTCTGTCAACAGATTTGAAGAAATATCAAGATTCTTAAGATTTGACGATCAGACTACAAGAATTGACAGAAAGAAGGAAGATAAACTGGCGGCTATTAGAGAGATTTGGGACTTATTTGTAAGAAATTGCAAAATAATGTTTGAACCTTACGAATCTCTTACAGTGGATGAACAACTAGTATGTTTTAGGGGCAGATGTCCCTTTAGACAATACATAAAATCAAAGCCTGGTCGTTACGGCATAAAAGTCTGGGCACTTGCTGACGTAAAGACTTCCTATTTATGTAGCCTTCAGGTTTACTGTGGTCGTCTTCCAAGTGGAGTGAGGGAAAAAGAACAAGGAATGCATGTAGTAAAAGATATGGTTGAACCATATTTCGGTAGCTGGAGAGGCATAACTACAGATAATTTCTTTACAAGTGTACCTTTAGCGAATTATTTGTTGAGCAAAGGACTTACATTGCTTGGAACGGTTCGAAAAAAATAAACTGATACGCCACCTCAACTCAATGTAATCTCAAGACCAGTTCATTCATCCATGTTCGCTTTCACAATGGATGGAAGCATGGTATCGTACATTCCAAAAAAGGGCAGAATGGTTCATTTGTTGTCTACACAACATCAAGACGATAACGTATCTCCTGAAAGCGAAAATAAGCCTATTATGATACTAGACTACAACGAAACTAAAGGTGCAGTTGACAACGCAGATAAATTGATTCGAGAATTTTCATGCGCTCGTAGAACACTACGATGGCCTTATAGACTATTCATGAATATTCTAGATATATGTGCCATGAATACATTTGTAATATTCAATGAAAAACACCCCGAATGGAAAAAACAAAATAAAGCCAGACGTAGGTTGTTCTTGTTACAACTGGGAGACAAATTAACTCGTGGAAACATGGAAACATGGAAAAACGGGCTCAAAATATAAAACTTCCAATATTTGTAAAAACAGCACTCCAGGATTGTGGTATTGCCTTAGCAGAAACAAATTTAGATTCACAGAGAGATGAAGAAAGAACCACTTCGAAAAAAATAAAACTGATACGCCACCTCAACTCAATGTAATCTCAAGACCAGTTCATTCATCCATGTTCGCTTTCACAATGGATGTAAGCATGGTATCGTACATTCCAAAAAAGGGCAGAATGGTTCATTTGTTGTCTACACAACATCAAGACGATAACGCTATAAATGTCCAAGAGAACAAGACAGGAAGGTTAACATAAAATGTAAGGACTGTCACAAATTTGACGCACATAGAAAACAAGAGACAGTGACGGTTTGTCTTCCATGCCTTTCATTAAAATAAAGTTTTCCATTAAATTTTCTTTTTTAAAGTTATATGTAATTTCAAAGCATTGTCGAATCTAATGTTTTTTTAACACATTTTCGTTTTGTTCTAATATAAAAATAATTGTACAACCATCATATTATATGTAACTTCGATAAAATTCAATTTTAAGACTTTTTTTAAATTTTAATTTGTCTTAAAGTACCTTAAATCTAAAAAAAAATGGGGTCTCGACAGGACCCCACGTATGTGGTTACGTACGCATTAGTCTGTCATGCACACAAGGGTTAAACAAATTACTCTTAAAGTTAGATATGCCAGTATAAAAGACAATACGATGGTGTGTCAAGAAGTACCTGAAAATTAGAACAGATGACGCTGCCACTTCAAACTCAACATTGTCTTCGTCAAGCAGCATCTTTCTAAACAACGCACCCTAATTTTCAGACTGATCCGTCAAATTGTTGTGACAGCCATCTGAAACAGACATCTACGAGCATTTTCGTAAAAATGGAAAAAAGTTAATTTCGTGTGCTTTTTTTTGCGCGAAAAAAACCTTTACGCAAACCAAAAAAAAAACTGACAAGCATTATGGGGACTCTTCACCATTCATCGATTCGAACTATCCACCACTGGTTTATTCAATTTCGGTGCGGTCGTACTAAGACAAATGACGGCGAACCTTCTGGTCGCCCAATTGAGGCCACCACAGCAGAAATAATCGATAAAATCCATGGTAAGATATTGGAAGATCGGCAAGTTAAGGTGCGCGAACTCGAAGAGGCTACGGGGATATCACATGGATCAGTGATTTCAGTAACATGTTTTACTTGTTGGCGATTTCAATCTCCCACAACTTGTTGCTGCTGTTACAACTTGTCCCAAAACTCGTCTCTTTCATAATTTTTGCAACTCAATGGGTTTTCACCAATTTAATTCAATTAAAACCTCTGTGGATCACATTTTGGACGTGCTCCTATGTAATATGCCTTGCCATCTATCTGTTTATGAGCAACTAGTACCTCTAGTACCTATAGATGTATTCCATACGCCTTTATCAATATTAATTAAAATCGAATCGAATCTAGATATACCAATTTTCCGTCAACGGATAGCGATAGATTCAATTTCCGCAAAGCTGACTTTGATCAACTGTGCCATGATTTACTTAATACGGACTGGTCATGTCTTGATCAGCACAGTGACGTTAATTTGGCTCTGGATCATTTTTATACAATTTTTTACCATGTATGTGAGAAATCTGTACAATTTTATAAATCTTATAAAAAAATCTTGTACTCCCTGGTTTACTGCTGCGGTCATATCTACTCTAAAACTGAAAGAGTACTACAGGCATAAATGAAAGAGTACCGAGAGTTTGTATTACATGAATGAGTTTAGAAGGCTTGGAATTGCTTGTAAGAAACAAATCTCCGAAGTTTACAGTTCCTATATTGAAGTAATTGGTCAATCAATCAAGGTAAATCCCAGAGAATTATTTAGCGATAGTGATAGTGATAGCGATTTATTTACTGTAATCACAATTACAATAAAAGTCATTAACATATTAAAATATTCAAAATAGATACATAGATAAATATTTCTAAAATATAATATATTACAAAGGACACTGTATAAACATGTAAGACAAACTTTGCACACATATAGGGCAGAAGTTATTCATTTAGAAATTCGTCAATTGAATAAAAGGCCTTTTCTATAAGAAAATTTGTAACAGTGCGTGTAAATCTTTTGATACACATAGTTTTTAAATTAACAATACAATGTACAGTATGTTTCAAAATAAATGCGAAAACTACGAAATATATATGAGCAGCCAACACCGCACTGTTGTAATGTTGGTGATCGCCCCTCTGCATACCGAGTGATACATAATCCGTAATTCTCTGTTAATATTTTGAACGTGACTACATTTTCATTAAATTTTTAGTTATTGTGAAATTTTTTAAATTATAAATGTATATAATGTGTTGATAAATAATAAATTAATTTAAAAAAAGAGGTAGAGTCAATGTCTATAGTAACTGAACGTATTATTTAAAAATTGTCAGCGGGGAATCGATCGTGCGTATCTGTCGCAAAGCCTTAGATAGATAGGATATATAAGTGCATGTGTATACTTGAGTAGTTGCGGTACATATTATACATATACGTGTATTTTTTTAATACCATTGGTAATACGTTTTATGTATTCCTTAATGACGGGCAGCGCTCTAACGTTGATAGAGATAAATATATGTTCAATTCATAACTATAAAGAAAACATCTGTTTGTGTGTATTTGTTAGGAAGGTGACAACATTTTATTTAAATTTTTTTTTTTTGTAAATACTATGCGATTTTCTGTTTAGTGCTTTCAAAACATTGTAAAGGCTTCTTGTAATATTAAATTCAGTTCTTAAATTACTTAATATTTCATTGAACATGTTTGACATAATAAACAAATTCATTTCTATTTGTCATTTTACAAAATTTACTTTTGTCCGTATGGAATTACTAATTTGGGTTTAATTTCAATAGAAAACATCTCCTGGTATCTCGAATTTGGCAACCTCTACAAAAGTTTTAAATCAAAAATTAGACGGGAACACTTTTCGTCCGTTCAAAATTGTGTCCGATGTTTGCTTCGGCGAAGTGAGGTCTGTGTGTGGGGAAAGGCCATTGCAAATGATTAAAGGCCCATTTATTTAGGATTTTCAATTTTTAGGCGAAAATTGAATTTACAATATTTTCATATAGTATGAATGTGGTCTTTCTGTGATTGTATTGGTTAACTGAAAGACATTTATCCGTTTTATGATTTGACGCCTATAACTTCATATTTCAATAAACATGTTTGACATAATGAACCAATTCATTTCTATTTGTTATTTTACAAAATCAACGTTACTAAATAAACTTGTGTCGATATGGAATAAGTAATTTGGTTTTTAATTTCTTTTAAAATATCTATATCAATCTTGATAGTTTTCATACGTATGACTAAAAAAAAAGGTTGCGGTCGACAATGTATTATGCGTATCTAAGATATTCCAATTTTTATAGTGGTAAGGTTTATAAAGAAAATAAAACAAAAATTAAACTCTAATATTCTCATTAATAGTGACATAAAATACAAAAAAAAAAAAAAAAAAAAATATGTAGGAATTAAATTCCAACAAACAATACATAAAAAATAATATTGTATATGCTAATATTTTGCAATTAAGAACAATATGGTCTGAAATTTTTATTAAAAAAGGATTATTGTCTATCAAACCAGTTTCCACCTACTGTTGAATAATTTTATAATAAATGCTAAATTGTGTTTCACATAAAAAAGAAGCAAAAGAAGTTTTGAAATAATATACGAATATAAGTACATAAAAAGATTATTATTATATGAATAAATATGTCAGTACATACTATATTAGGTATGGCTCTTTAAGAAACAGTGACTATTAGAAAAAAAAATTAAAAATATTTAAAAATAATTTGTGCGAAAATAATACGCGTTGTATTCCGACTCTAACACTATATTTTAATATTTGGTCCAACGACCATTGTTGTCAATACTAGATTGCAGTCGCCTTTCCATGGAATTTACGAGGTTTTCACAAAATCCCGTAAACCTGTAATGCTCCCAAATTGTACTGGCATGCAAATATATTTCTTCTGCATTTCTTATGCGATTGTTTCCCCGGAAGTCATCCCATCGCCGCACAATGTCTGCCCAAAGATTTTCAATGGGGTTAAAGTCCGGAGATCTAGCAGGCCAATTCATCACTGTGAACTGAGGGTGGTTGTCAAACCATTCTATAACAATTCTAGCAGTATGCACCGGACAATTGTCATGCACATACATTAGAGGTGCGTCCCCATAAACGGCCTGTACGCTCGGTAGCATGCTATTTTCTAATAATTGCACATACACCCTTGCATTCATTCTTGGGTCTATGCGTACAAGTTCTCCGGGACCTGCTACAGACATCCACCCCCACATGTTAAGGGATATTCGGCCGCTCCTCTTCTTTTTTATTACATTCCGCTCTTGGTATCGCGAATTCGGCAACCTGTACAAAGGTTTCCGAGATCCAATTTCGGAAGAGAACACCTTCTCGTCCGTAAAGATCGTGTTGTCCCAATTGCGTCCTATGTTTGCTTGTGCGAACTGCAATCTGCGTTCCACATGAACCGGAGTGAAATCGATTTTCTGTGCTGGACGTCTGCATTTGTATCCGCTGTCCTTCAATCTCCTCCAAAGTGTTGGGCGGCTGCAATTTAAATTATTTCTCTCGATAACCGTTTGTAGAGAAGAAAACGGTTGCTCAGAAACGAAGTTTATAGCGTTATTCAAGACATTTTCATCCAGTACTCGTTTCCTTCCACATCTAAGACGGTTATTCAAGAATGGATTATCTTCTTCGTCAAATTTCTTTTTCCACCTATAGACCTGCGAGACCTGTTACAGAAAATTAAAAGAATATTTAGTTCGTGAAGACTATTTTAGACCAATCTGAAGAGAAATATTTACCTTCACATTATAATGTAAAATAATCTAATTAAAAAAGTATTCTGAACTGAATTATTAAATACATCTTTTTATAACATTAAAAAAATTATCAAGCAAATTTGATTGTAGTAGCTATGTAGTAAGGTATAGCTTTTTTAAATATACGGAGTTAAATAGAGCTTCCTTAGCCTAATAGAATCCCTATGTAGCTCTCCCTAAGCTGTTTATGGAACACATTTAGTTAAGGAATAAATCAAATGAAGAAACCTTCTTTCAAATCTATGATTTTTTTAATATGGGTTTATAGGAATTATATATACATAAATAAATCTTTTTCATAAATCTAAATCAAAATCGAATAATTCGCTTATAATAAATTTTTTGTTGAATCTAATAACACAATTGAAAAATAAGCTTGCTAGACTAATGATTGTAATTGTAAAAACGACTACATTATTGATTGTTTTAGTCAATACAATTTTTGGATAATGAAAATTATCAAATCTTGTTTGAGAGTGATTAAGTGCTCATACAAAAATTTAACAGTAGACTCTAACGTTATTTTTTTAATCAATCAATTTGTTTAAAATTTTACGAATGTTTACGTATATTACCACAAATCCAAATAAAAAAGCCTGCAATTTATGCATTTCATTTAATTGATAGATCAATAGCAAAGATATCAGTCACATTTAATAAGTCTGTGGGTATTTTTTGGTAATAAATAAAATATAGAGAAAAAAAAATATTAAACATACTGATAGGTTCATTTCCTCGGCAATTTCTGCCATTCCTATGTTTCTTTCTAATAAGGCGCTCATTTTCCCCTTATTCTGTAGGGTAATATCTCTTTGTCCAATTTGTCGGGGCATATTTTAATTTTTCTAGAGAAAGCTTGGTCGAGTTATTTAAAAAAAAAATTATTAAGCAATACTAACAATACTTACTTTAAAAGAGTTTATTGTAACGAAATATTAATTTTTTAGTGTTACACCTTTCAATCAGTATAATAATAAAATTGATAAATGTATTTAAGTTAGCCAATATACTCAGTAAAGGACCACATTCATACTATATGAAAATATTGTGAATTCAATTTTTCGCCTCGAAGTGTAAAATGATATATGGAAGGGTGTATGTATTTATTTTTTTTTTGGGTGTTTTTTTTCCCATTTCAAGAGATGTGTTAGTAATATAAACAAAACCAGATGTAAAGGGACGAGCAGATTAACGGGCCTGTATGAGGCGAAAAATAAGAATTAACCTGGAAAGGGTGCTGCAATCTACTTTTCAAAATTATGGTCGTTTAAGCAAATATTAAAATTTAGTTTTAGATCCGAAAAACAAAAGCTTTTTTTTGGCGGCAAAGAATTGTTTATATTTCTTGTTTTTTTTTGGTGGATTATTATAAAGATTTATATAAGCAATATAAATGTTTAACTGTTATTCCCATTTTTTTTTTGCCATATCTAACATAGTATTAAAATATTTATTAAAAAAAGAAATAAGGGTTGCGATAATTTTGGTGACCACAAGCGAATCATGTGCACATGTCTAAAAAACCCATTGAAATAAATATTATAAATAGAGTGGACCAATTCGGAGCGAAAACAGAGGCGTGAGCAACTCATTGTTTCCCGTATGCTACACATTATTAATATCTAGAGATATACTATCACGAAAGGTGCTGTTATTATTTAAGATAAATAACAAATGTTAGATGGTTTTTTCAAGATTATGAAACGTTCTCGATGATACGTATAAAAAATTGTTGTGTAACGTAAAAGGTGTTAACTATCTTTACTATTTTATATTTGATTCTAATAATTTACAAAAGTGTTTATACCATACATGTCATTATTATTTTATGTAACTATTATGTACTTGTCAAAAAGAAAAACAAAAGTAACCAACTTATTTCCTACCACCAACATACCAGAAATAAATGCTAAAATAAGATATAAATAACTTATTTCAACACTCCCTCCTTTTAACATTTATTTTATCTCTTATATATTCGAAACGATATTTTGTGAGTCCTTTAGTAAATATGTCCGCCAGCTGATCTTCGCTACTAACATATTGTAATTCAAAAACTTCATTAAGTTTATCTCTTAAGAAGTGAACACGAACGTCTATGTGCTTTGTACGTTTATGTGCCGTTTCATCACTTAACATTTTTAATGCACTTTGATTGTCAACTTTTAGAGTTGCAATAGATTCACAAACACTAATTTCCTTACACAATTTCATCATTGGTATTGCTTCCTTTATCGCTTCTGTAGCTGCCACATACTCTGCTTCAGCTGTTGATAAAGAAACTGTTCCTTGACGTCTTGTATACCAATCAATTATTCCATCTTTTAATATTAGTGCATACCCTGAAGTGGATCTTCGTGTTGACACATCTCCAGCATAGTCTGCATCTGTGTAACAGAGTAATGGTTCTTTCTCTTCTGAATGGGGGTCAAATTTTAAACCATAGTCTTTTGTTCCACTAAGATATCTAAGTATTCTTTTAACTCCCTCCCAATGATTTGAACGTGGTATCTCCATATATCGAGTTAACTTATTGACTGCAAAAGTAATATCGGGTCTGCTAACTGATGACAGGAAGAGTAAACCTCCTATAGCTTCGCGATAAGGTGCTTCACACAAAGAACTGTCCTCATTTTCTAAATCCTTTGTTGAACAAGGAACTGACACTGACTTACAATTGCTCATATTAAATTTGTCCAAGAGTTTATTAATATAATTTTCTTGTTTTATAAATATTGTTCCATCTTCCATTTTATTAATCTCCATACCTAAATAGAGTTTTAAAGGTTCAGTTTTTATTTCAAAATTGCTTTGAAGATAACTTAAAAGTTTTTCGATTTGATCTTTACTGCTAGATGCAACCAGTCCATCATCTACATATATCACTAAAAATAATATTTCTTTTTTGAAATTGAAAAATACACAAGGGTCATTTTCAGATTGCACTAAATTGAATTGCTTTAGTGTTTCAACAAACTTTCTATTCCAATTTCTAGGAGCTTGTTTCAACCCATATATGCATTTGTTTAACTGACATACTCTTTCAGTTTCATCTTCAAATCCTGTTGGCTGTTGCATGTAGATCTCTTCTTCTATTGGACCATTCAAAAATGCTGTTTTGATATCAAATTGTGCTAATTCCATATTATGTAATGCAGCAATTCGTAAAATTAATCGAATAGATTTATACTGTGCAACTGGACTGAAGGTTTCCAAATAATCTTTACCATACACCTGACTACATCCCTTGGCTACAAGTCGTGCCTTATAAATACCAGTTTCCTTCTTTCGAAATACCCATTTATTGTTAATTGGTTTCCTATTTTTAGGACATTCTACCAGAGTCCAAGTTGTGTTAGTGTTTAATGCTTCAATTTCTTCTTTCATTGCCAATTTCCATTTTTCGTCTTTTACTGCATCTGAGTATTCAATTTGCTCTGATGCCATGAAACATACATAATCATCATATTTACTTGGTATATTTATCATTGTGCGATTTCTTAATAACCTTTGTTCTGGGGAATTTTCTTCTAAAACAGTTTCCAAACTTTCTACAATTTTGCCATCTGTAAAAGCTTCTTGTTCCTTTGTTCTTGTTTGTGTAGCTTTTTCTTCTCCAACTATCAGTAAATTTTCAGACTTCCTTTTAAATATTACATCACGACAGACATCCATTTTCTTATCCACAGGAAAATATATTTTATACCCTTTTGTTTCTTCTGAATAACCAACAAAAATGCCTTCTTTACTTTTCCAATCCCATTTTTGCCTCTTTTCCTTTGGTATGTGAACAAAAACTTCACTGCCAAATATTTCAAATTTATCAAGATCTATCTTCCTCTTAAAAATTAATTCAAAGGGTGTTTTATCTGGAATTGAGCTAGTACCAGTTCTATTAATAATATACACAGCAGTATTTATAGCCTCAGCCCACAGACTTTTATCAAGCTGTTTCTGATATAACAAAGCTCTACCAGCTTCCACTAATGTCCGCATTTCCCTTTCAGCAGAACCATTTTGTTCTGGAGTATATTTTACTGTTAACTGATGTCTTATACCATACCTGTTTAAAAGTTGCTTAACATCTCTGTTTACAAATTCCAAGCCATTGTCTGACCTAAAAATCTTTATTTTGTGGTCTGTGTCTAATTTGAACCTTATTATAAATTCTTTCATTTTTTCATATACTTCATTCTTATTTTGAATGAAATACACGGTCCGGTAATGGGAATAATCATCTTTAAGTAACAGGAAATACCTCGATCCTCCAACAGAAGGTTTCTCCATTGGTCCACAAACATCCATGTGTATAATTTCTCCAGGATGATTTGTTTCTGAAGTTGAAGTTTGAAACGACTTTCTAGTATGTTTTCCAAAAATACAGGAATCACACTGTATATCCTTTTCTTCTGTAACATTTATATCATGCTTTCTTAAAATTTTTTTACATTGCTGGATGTTTTGATGTACCAAAATTTGGTGCCATTCTTCTAGTGAGCGTTCCTTTTTTGCATTCACAAAATTAACACGATTACAATGCTTGATACCCATTTCTATTTCAAACAAATTTCCATTTCTCTTTCCAATTAAAATTGTTTTATTTTGCTTTTTAACATGGCATTCCTCTTGAAGAGTTATAATAACATATCCAAGATCAACAATTGCACTTGCTGATAACAGATTACATTTAAGTTTTGGAACATGCAAAACATTTTGAATTGTACAACTGGTCATGCAATTTCCATTTTTAATATCTACCTCTATATTTCCTTTGCCAATTGCTTCTAATTTAGTACCATCTCCAATTATGATGTATTCTTTATTTGTTAATGTTTCATAATGACTAAACCATTCTTCATTTGCTGTCATGTGATGACTAGCACCACTGTCTAAGTACCATTTACTTGTGTTATCAGTGATATTACTGACAAGTGCATAATGATCATTGTTCGTTGCAACATTAGGACTACTATTTTTACCTTTCTTAAACCAACATTCTCTTTCGAAATGACCTTGTTTCTTACAAAAATGACATATTACATTTTTCTTTGAATATTTTCTATCTTTAGAGCCATATGTTTTATTTGTTTTTGTGCCTACTTTCTTGACCGTTAATGCTCCAGCTACGTTTGGACTAGTTTCTCTTGTTTTGATTCTATCTTCTTCTGAGATTAGTCTCGATGTTAATTTGTTCAATGTTTTATCTGTTGAACTGTCCCATGCTGAATGAAAATGTTTAAATTCCTCAGGTAATGTCATGAGAATTTTATTTATTAACATATTCTCACTTATTTCTTCACCACACGTTTTTAACTCATGACTTAAACTTTCCAAGTCAGCTATATGCTGTGCAACTCCTTCTCCCTTGTAAGTATATGTATAAAACTTTTGTTGCAAAGAATGTAAACTTGTTTCCGTTTTTCTACCATATAGTGCTTCAATTCTCACCCACATTTCATTTGAGGTTTTACATGCTATTAAATGTGTAATTACTTTTTCATGAACTGACATAATTATGGTTCTTTGAGCTTTCAAATCATTTTCTTCCCACACTTTCTTTTCTGCTTCATCATTTGAGCTTTTTATTTTACCTTCCACAATATCATACAAAGCAGAGGTTTTTAGTATGATAACCAACTGGAATTTCCATGCTTGGTAATTTGTCCCGTTTCCATCTAGTGAGATAGTTTTCTTTAATTCAACTACATCCATAATTTTTAAGTTGAAATTTCTACCTTTTGCTTATAACGCAACTGGGCCCATAACCTGTTGTGTAACGTAAAAGGTGTTAACTATCTTTACTATTTTATATTTGATTCTAATAATTTACAAAAGTGTTTATACCATACATGTCATTATTATTTTATGTAACTATTATGTACTTGTCAAAAAGAAAAACAAAAGTAACCAACTTATTTCCTACCACCAACATACCAGAAATAAATGCTAAAATAAGATATAAATAACTTATTTCAACAAAAATACAATCAAAAAAGTATGTGATTAGATGATTTAAAACAATAATTACCGTCTTATGCGTTTTCCATGACTTGGAAATCTGGAGAAGCGCGATGAAATATTGTAAACATACGGTGCGTCTCAAAAGTTATTTCTCGAAAACGCGTCCGCCGTGAGGAAAATATGTGCCTGTTTAAAGAAAACGATCGCTACACATCTAGTGATGTGATGTTAGCATATTTAAAATAATCTTTGAAACAACTTAGTACATCTGTAGACGAACCTTTACAAATTTGTCTAAGTCTGGCAAAATAGTAATATTTATCATAAACAATTTCAAACTAAATAAAAATACACTATTTTCTTGCGTCTTCTTTTGAACATAGCTGTGCGTGTGTATCTCTCACAACTTGAACTGATTCCTGGAACGATAGCGAACAATTTTGTATGTTTTCTAAAGCTTGCACTATTCCGAAGCAATTGTTATGAAAAGTTTGTAAATCACATTTTACCTGACTATTTTGAATTTTTTGTCCAACTAAAAATGTCACAAATACGCAAACAATCACACAGCTTGTAAAAATAAAGCAGATGACACAAAAACATAAATTTGATTTTGAACATCACAAAATAATAACAAAGCACAAAAATATAAAGGCTTGGGAGGTCTTACAACTTATCCATTTTTTTTTTACAATAGCACAACAATCTACGACCATAACGAAATTGATGG
Source organism: Melolontha melolontha (assembly GCA_935421215.2). Classification (NCBI taxonomy): domain Eukaryota; kingdom Metazoa; phylum Arthropoda; class Insecta; order Coleoptera; family Scarabaeidae; genus Melolontha; species Melolontha melolontha. The sequence goes on along the minus strand of OW285243.1, from coordinate 73,129,132 downwards.
ACTGTCTAAACTCTATAATCCACTCATTAAACAATAGAGGACAACCAATCGCACCCTCACGCACCAAAAACAATAATTTTTAATTATTTTTCCAGTTGAAAGTACATATACTTTGATTCCCTACACATGGCCTGACCATGCTAATTTGAAAAACAAAAAAAAAACATCTCCAACAAAAACATTTAGTCACACAAAATATTCTGAATGACGCGATCGACTCTGGAAAGGTCTCGGGCAGGTCCGACCATACACGTACACAAATATTTGTTTTGAAACGGAATAAATGGGTGAGTTTTAAAACATTTCATTTTCCTTACTTTATAATTATTTTAATTTTAATTTTTAACAAATTCATACAAATCTAAAAATTTTTTCTTACCTTTCGTTTTATTAATTTTATGTTTATAGTCACTTGAAAAAGACTTAATAATAAAAATAATAGAAACATCGTATAGAAAAAAATTGAAATTCATTAAAGGTCGCTAAAGCAATAAAAAAGTATATTATTTTAATATTAAGACACGGCCTATAAAATCAATCAGAGATTTAATTCTTATTAACACTAAATATTTATATATTGATAAATTATTTTGTATAGTTTTTCGGCAGTTATATTAAATATTTACAAATATCAAATTAGAATGTATGTAATTGCAGAGTAAGTGGGGATGTAAACATTGCTGTCTACAAATAACAAACCAGATCATACGAAATTTTTAATTGAAAAATATGGTCTACGTTGGGGCTAGAACCCTAGTCTATAGCTTGCCGGGATGTCGCTTTTACCACTAAGGCACAATAGACCTAGGTTCAAGCCAGATATTTATATATATATATATATATATATATATATATATATATATATATGTTGATGTGAGTCTACTTTCTACTCTCAAATTTATTCTTTTAGTAATAAGATTTCGGTTTAAAAATTGTTATATCTAGAATATTCTAATTTTTGAAATATTACTTTAAATTTATTATTTTGTAATAAATTCATAATTGGTTTTTGAAATCATGATACCGTTGAATATTGTATGTAATATTAAATCTATTTGCTAAATATCAAAATTTACTTTAAGTTTTTTCCACGAGGACTTTAGATTTCTAAAAAAACAAATATGTTTTATCTTATTTTTGAACATATATCGGTAAATTTGTTAATTTGTTTGACTTATGTGAACTTCATTTTCATAATTTGTAATCGAGATTAAGTTGGTGAATTTCATTATTATATTATCTTGAATATTATTTTAGAAACCTTGTATTAATTCCTTATAATATATGATTTATACTTTTACTAAATTTCTTATGGGAGTCTTGACGACGAAAATCATTAGCATAGATTTTTTTTTTTGGTATTGATTGGAAATATTTTAACCTGCATGATATAAATATAGTTTTTTATTTAATATTCCGTTTATATTCCTCATATAAAATGTTTATGGGAATATATTAATCACGAAGAAGAAGTGTAATAAAATAAAGTGGACACATTAGCCATATAAGGAGATTTTAAATATACATGCGATTGCGGAAGAATGGATTTATGTTAATGCAACGCTCATAAAGAAGACTTCTGATTTCTTTTGAATTATTTTTTAGAATATCACCACTCCAGGATTCTATATTGAACATAAGCCGGTGGTATACCCTGCAAGATTGGATCATACATTTATCAGCAACTTGGATATTATCCGGCAATTGAAATCAAGCTACTGACAACCTACTTTGATGTTACATTTGGAAATATTCCTGTCAATTTCGTCAAAAGAACCTGTTGAAATTATGATCTTCGAAATAAAACGTATCCATCAGGTATTTAAGTGACAATGGTAAAATAAGTGTTTGTAATAGATATTACATTTCTTGCAATGACTTTTCTATATATCATTTACTCACGTCATCTCAAATGTCATATCATTTAACTTTTAAATGTTACATTTGGTAGTTTTACTTTAAAATCTTGGAACTTGATTAATTTAGATCTTTACATACGATTAGGTTGTCTATTATTTGTATAGGCAATACATCTCTTTAAATATATTTTTATTATTTTGTGATAATATAAATAATAACAGTAAATACATTCATATACATAAATTGGACTTTTTCTTTTTATTTCATGAATTTTTAAGTGTTTGTCTATGTGTGTCGAGAACTTACTTCGTGACCCTTGAGCTTAAGTTGTTGTCTTTTATTTATTGTCATTTAGAACCTAGCTATCGTATTTTTCTTGAGCTAGCCATTCTGTTATTACAATTAATTTTTCATTCATTATTATAGTAACGCATTCCGCGTAACTACAATATACATATATACTCTGAAAAGTTATTGTAGTTTTTCTGTTTTTTTAAGAAAGATATACCAATATCGCTCTGGCTTGGTCCACTCTATAATATTGCTTTCAATTGCTAATTTATACATGTGCATGTGACTGCCGCGTGGTCAACGCAAAGATCGCAACCGTAATAATAATAGTCGGTTTACGTACTTTTATTCTTACATTTTTTCAACTTTTTTGTTGCCTCTTTTTTATGTGAAACCCAATTTAAACATTTTCTTAAACAGTACATGGAAATATAATTCATTCGTTTGAAAGAAAATAAACTTTTTTATTTAAATTTCATAGCATATTTTTTTTAGACAAATAAACTTGCCTGTAAAAAAATTTTTTATATATTTAATTTTAATTGTCAGTTAAAATAAAGTTACTCAATATTTTGTTATTATTTTTTTATTTTGTTGTTCTTGTTATTGTTAATAATAATATACTTCACTATTTGCATTTTATTATTTTTCTTCTTTAGTTAATAAACCTTATCAATATATAAAATACTATGTAATATATACGCAAAATAAATTGTCGTCCGTATACTTATTTTTAGTCATACGAATGAAAAGTATCAAGTTATATAGAGAATCGAAATATTTATATGACAACCCAATTACTAATTACATAAGGACAAAAGTCAATTTCGTTGAATGACAAATAAAAATGAATTTTTTTTTTATGTCAAACATGTTTATTGAAATATTTATTAAATTACAAACTTACTTTAATATTACAAGAAGCCTTTAAAATGTTTTTAAAACATCATAAAGAAAATCGCATAGTATTTATTAAAAAAAAAATTTGAAATTTAATGTTGTCACCTTCATAAAAAATACACACAAACAGATGTTTTGTATACAGTTATGAATTGAACATAGGTTTATCTCTATCAACGTTAGAGCGCTGGCCGTCATTAAGGAATACATAAAACGTATTACCAATGGTATTACAAAAATACACGTATATGTATAACATGTACCGCAACTACTCAAGTATACACATGCACTTATATATCCTATCTATCTAAGGCTTTGCGACAGATACGCACGATCGATTCCTCGCTGACAATTTTTAAATAATACGTTCAGTTACTATAGACATTGACTCTACCTTTTTTTTTACATTAATTTATTATTTATCAACACATTATATACATTTATAATTTTAAAAATTTCACATTAATTAAACAAAAAATTAAAATGTAGTCACGTTCATAATATTAACAGAGAATTACGGATTATGTATCACTCGGTATGCAGAGGGCCGATCACCAACATTACAACAGTGCGATGTTGGCTGCTCATATATATTTCCTAGTTTTCGCATTTATTTTGAAACATACTGTACATAGCTTGTTATATACAGGATGGTCCTTAAGTTCGTCGACAAATTTTAGGGTGCGATTCCTTGGGTTATCTCGAGAGAAATAGTTCCTATAAACATGTGTCCTAAAGTTCTCCGTTGTAGAGATACAGGCTGTTTAATTTTTCAAAAAAAAAATTTTTATTTCAAAAATTTAAGAAACGGTTACAATAAACCCTAAAGGTACTGTTGAAAATGACCACCAACAGCTAATATGCAGGCTTCTAGCCTCCTATTCAATTGCATACTCACACGCTGAAGAAGTCCGGGAGTGTTTCGAGTTGTTTCGCATCCAACAATTATGCGATTTCTTAGGTCATCGAGATCTTGAATTGGCGAAGTATAAACAAGGGATTTTAAATGTCCCCACAGAAAGAAGTCTAGAGGGTTCAAATCAGGTGACCTTGGAGGCCACGGCTGATTCGGAACTTCCACTCCTCGACCTATCCATCTATTCTGATATGTCCTATTTAAAAATTGACTAGCTTGTAAACTAAAGTGTGCTGGAGCGCCGTCATGCATAAACCAAAGTTCATTTCGGATCAAAAGTGGAATATCTTCTAAAAGGCCAGGCAACTCGTTTTCAAGAAATAGCCGATATGATGCACCATTAAGTCGTATAGGAAGGAAAAAGGGACCAATTAAATAATTATTAATTATCCCCGCCCATACATTTAAGGAAAATTGCTCTTGAAAGTGCATCTCCCTTATGGCATGCGGATTTTCATCTGACCATAAATGGTTGTTGTGGAAATTCCTAATACCATTTCTGGAGAAGTTCGCCTCGTCAGTAAATAGAATGTAGGTTAGAAATTGTGCATTTTGGGCAATTTTTTGTCGGAACCAATCACAAAGGACTAAGCGTTGCGGAAAGTCACGCGGAAGAAGAGCCTGTACTCTCTGAATATGGAAAGGATATAATTGTTGATCGTGTAATATCCTTAAGATGGTTTGACGGCTTGCGTTTACCGTTACACCAATCTTTCTTGTACTGGTTTCTGGATGTTCATCGATTATCTGCAGAACAGCTTCCTCTAAATCGGGTGTTCTTTTAGTTTGAGGTCTTCCCGGAGTATTTTTGTTTCTCTCAAATGTACCAGTTTCTGCTAGACGACGGTGAATATTACTGAAGGTTTCCGCACAAGGTACAAGTCGTCGAGGATATTTTTGTTGGTAAATACGCCTTGCTTCATAACTATTTCCATTAGCTAGACCGTACACAAAATGCATATCTGCCATTTCAGCATTTGTATAATTCACCATAATTATAAAAAAAGATTTGTAGGTACGAACTTTCAAATTAATTATTGTTTGACAATACTTATGACAGTTACGTAAGTACAAATAAATGCTGTAAACATGACAACCAACACAACAGTTCCCTAAATCGATTTCTAAATTTTTGAAATAAAATTTTTTTTGTGAAAAATTAATCAGCCTGTATCTCTACAACGGAAAACTTTAGGACAAATGTTTATAGGAACTATTTCTCTCGAGATTACCCAAGGAATCGCACCCTAAAATTTCTCGAAGAAATTAAGGACCACCCTGTATTTTGGGACCCCAGTAGTCCGCATATCTTTGGGTTGTTCTTAAACGATGGTAAGGTGTTTTTAAAACGTCTTTATTTCGTGTCTGGTACTCGTGCTCAACTTTTCAAAATTTTTGTGCACGTATTCTGCCACACTCAAGAAGTACACCGACGGTGTGGTAAGTATTCCCTCAGAAACAAAAGCCTGTCTACACGTTTCGTCCGATTTCAAATTGCACAATATACGAACTCCGCGCTTCTGAAGTAGAAACACGCGTCCTGCCTCATTCATTAATAATAAAAAGGGTAGAACTAGAACTCCTGGTAACTTAATGTACAATAATATTATTCTTGACACACCACAAGATATTGTAGATTCCTTTGCAAATCTTTTTTCGAACACTCAAATGCCAAGCTCTACGTTCAATAATTATGATTCTGATTCCGACAGATTGCCTTTCCGCCTCTTACCTATTACTGGTGCGGAATTGTTGAGAATTATGATTGTGTTTCCATGTAATTTTACAGCTGCTGATGACTCTGTTCCAAGTATATTGGTACGTAATGCCAGATTTGGTCTTGCTATACCATTAACAGAAATCATAAATCTATCTATTACATCTGCAACCTTTCCCACTTTGTGGAAACGTGCCAGAATTAGCCCAATTTTCAAAAAGGGTGACGTATCTATCCTAAATAATTATAGACCCATAGTAATGTTGTCAAACTTTGCAAAGGTATTTGAACACATCATGTACTCATCCCTACTGCTAAATGTTCGTAAAGTAAATACTTATCTCCTTACCGACATGGGTTTCTTCCTGGTAGATCGACGGTGACCAACCTTGTTTCATTCAACCAATACATCAGTGAATGTTTGGACTGCGGGATCAGGTGGACGTAATTTACACTGCCTTCGATTCTATCGACCACGGAATATTAGTGACGAAGCTTGGTAACTTTGGAATGGGTTCCGCTTTCCTTAATTTAATTGCATCTTATCTGAGTAATTGATCAAACTATGTTCATTATAATGGATTCTGTTCTTATGAGTTCGTCTCTACACCTGGCGTTCCACAAGGATCTAATCTGGGCCCTCTGCTCTTCTTGACGTACATTAATGACCTTGATAGTATTGAGTGTCATGTACTTGCATACGCTGACGATGTCAAAATTGATATTTCCGTCACTCTGTATTTGTTCAACAAAATCTTGATCGTTTAACTAGTTGGTGCTTTCTAACAAATTAAAAATTAATGTTGCTAAATGTTGCTCTATTTCATTCACGCGAAAGCAATCTTATGTAATACTTAATAAATTTATAACACAATCCGATACGGGATCTTGGGATCTTTGTGTATATTTTGATAGCGAACTTTGATTTTCTTTCCACATCGAACAACTTTGCAGCTCCACTTACAGAAAATTTGGATTTATTATGCGTGCTGCTAAGTACTTCACTAATCCTGATATACTCAAATCGCTCGTCTTTGCATTCGTTGCTAGTTGGAACATGCTTCTTCCGTCTGGTCACCTTACTAGGTACGTTTCCCTTCAGCTTTCTATTGAACGCCTGCAGCGGAAATTCCTAAAATTTTTATCTTACAAGCTCGACGGGACGTATCCTCCAAGGGGAATCGATTATGATTCACTGCTTGAAAGGCACAACATGCAATCTTTTACTATTCGCCGTAACACGTATGGTGCGCGGTTTGTCTGGAAGATTCTTCATGGGGTTATTGACTGTGCACCATTGTTATCGCAATTAATATTCTACGTCCCGCGCTAATCCTCCAGATTTGTCAATACTCTCATCCATCCGATTCCCAGAAGTAACGTGTTGCTTAACTCGCCGCTTTACAGAATGAGCCGATCTGCTAATAGCACTTATGGCGACTTGTTCATATAAGTGTTGACTTTTGTGGTACTTATAACATTAGTTATTTTTTGCTTGTCTTTTTTCGTTTTATTACTTAATTTGGATATTTTTGCTTTAGTTTAATTTTATATTATGTATAAATTTTAATTTTGGTTACTTATGTTTTTGTAATTTGTTTTGGGTATTGTGTATTTACGAGCATACATTTACATTTATATTATACCCTGTAAATGGACTCTGTTGGGTAAATAAATGATATTATTATTATTATTATTTCAATTTTGCATAAATATTTGGATATGAAAAAGCTATGCGCAAGATGGTTGCTGCGTTTGTTCACTATTGACAACAAACGCAATCGTTTGACATCTTCAAAGGAGTGTTTGGCGATGTTCAATGGCAATCTGAATGAATTTTTGCGTCGATTCGTAATTGTGGACGAAACATGGATTCATCACAACACATCAGAAACCAAGGAACAGTCGAGACAGGGAAGCCAAGGTGGGTCTGTCGGCCAACAGGGTCAAGGTGACAGTTTTTTGGGATGCGCGCGGTATCATTCACATCGATTAGCTTGAAAAGGGTAAAACGATTACCGGCGCATATTATGCAGAGCCGTTGGATCAATTCGACGCCGATTTGAAACAAAAACGACCGCATTTGGCGAGGAAAAATTTCTTGTCCACCAGGACAATGCACCGGCGTACAAGTCCGCAATCGCAATGGCAAAATTGCCTGATTTAGATTACGAATTGCTCCCTCATCCTGCATATTTCGCAGATTTAACCCCCCGATACTTTCTCCCTGTTTCCAAATATGAAGAAATGTCTCGGCGGTAGGAGATTTGCCTATTTTGAGGGCCTTGAGAAATCGTATTATTTGGATGCATCAAAAATTAGAGGAACGTTGGATCAAGTGCATCGAGCTGAAAGGAGATTATGTTGAAAAGCAAAAGTTTTTTGCCGAATAGAGTGTTCTTTCTCTCAATTTTTAGGGGTTTATTGACACACCCTCGTAAGTATCTCATGTCAAATAAACTTCGAAACATCAAATTTTGAAACAAACATTCATATGTAATCATGATTCAGAATTTTATACTTCAAGTAATTCACCATGTTAAAATCCATATTTTGCAAATGGAAAATTTACAAAAATTGCCTTTACTATTCAAGATTTTGAAACAAGAAATATCAAAAATAATATAAAATTAATTCATAGTCCTACAGAAAATAAATTAATACAATGAACAAATTGATATTGAATTAATAAAAGGAATTTATTTGATTAAATCTAGACGACTGTAAATTTCATAGTAAAAACCAAATTATGAAAAATTATTAATCAACAATTAATACAAAACTAAATTTAATGGAATATAGTGAAAATCATAATCAAATTAAAACAATAAATTTATCTGAAACAAGTTTACAATCTTAAATCTTGTAGATAGATTTTAATAATCAAAGGAACCGTTAAGTAAAATAATTATTTCACATAAAGTTCTTTAGTTTATGTCATCACATTTATATTAATATCATTGATACTTGCAATTCTCTTGTTTGAGCTATACAAAAAAACAAGAATTAAGAAAACGTAAAGAATCAAACTGATAATATAAGAATGCAAGATTTACCCTTGAATTGTTAATACGGTAAATTTGCATTCGCTCGTTAGGAGCTATATTTAGTAAATACGTCACAGATAGTCACTGGATGCAAACAAACCCGTTGTACATGTAAATCTCCATTTACCAAAGGTGAAAATATTTTTCTTATTATAAGATGGCGTATTTAAGGTATGAAAACGTTATTATCTGTCTTCTGTAATACAAACGTATTAAAAAAACGAAACGTTAAAAAAAAAGACATTTTGGTGAAGTACATACTTACGTATTTACTCTATTTATAGGTTACGTGTGACTCACGAAAATATTTAAAGTGCTAGTTTACTGTTGGGCACCTCACAATAACATTAGTGTTATACTTATAATTACCTTAGATTTCCAAAAAATATTAAAGTATATGTTTTATGTTTTACGGTTGATTTATTGCAATTTTTCAATAACGTTTCACACACTTCACAATAAATTTCGGAATCACTGGCAATGTACATACAATCAGTATGGCCCTCAATCCAACTTGCCATTGTTTCACGATGCCATTCTCGACGCTCTTCCATTGTCTGAAAAAGTAAGAATATTCTAGATCCAAATAAACGAAATTAAATAACGAAATTTTGTGAAAATAATTGGAAGTTGTTGCTTAAATGAAAAGAAAAGGAATGTACGTGCTATTTCTGTTATGAAATACGATAAACTTATTTATTTTATCTACGTACACGACACCACTGAAAACACTATATTCTCCGAATACAATAGCTGGGTTGCCCATTGTTATCGCAGCGAGACCAGGTGGCCGAGTAAGTCAAACAAATACTTCATTGAATTACGCCGGGATATACTGAGCGACGTTATACACAATTCCAATTGCCGATTGCGTTTTATGGAAATTGCATCCGTTCTCTACTTATTATAGATATGTAAAGAGAGGCGTAGCTAGTGATGACGTACTGTGGGGGCACGTACAATGATGCGAGTGCTTCGTGTATTCTCGTGTACTAACTGTGGCGTTTTCTTAGTAAACGCCGAAAACACACGAGGCACTCGCATCATTGTAGATGCCCCCACAGTACCTCATCACTAGCCGCGCAGAGACTAGAAACAAAAATCTAATATTTAATAATTTAATTGTTACATTATGTTATAGGAGAGATGAACAACTGAGTGCTAGTGTATGCAGTTGCCATTTCAGAGATGGTAATAAAACAACTAATCTCTCTTACCAATCTTCAGCACCCTTTAATTAAGGAGGTATATCAAGTTTACTTAGACGTTGATAAAGAAAATGTAGTAACGGGTGTCCGTTTAATACTGAACCTAACAGCATGTGTTAAATTTTGGTTAACTCAGCCCTATTGTACCTGATTTCGACCGCAACAATTAACATTAGCGTCCTATACAGTAAACAATTTTGACGTAAATATAATAATTTATAAAATCAAACACAATACCCTCACCTTTCGAAATGTTTGTTGCCAAAATTTACTAATTACAACTATTTAAGAAAATGGAATAGATTGTGCCACGTTCTAAACAAAAAATGTAAATAATAAAATCTAAGGGAAAACAGGCATGTACGACTATGGCAAGAGATATTAAACATTAATTGACAATAACTATAATCCTCAGTATAGCAAATACAAAGCAAAGAAATTTCCAAAATTTTACAAACGTCAGCGTTAGTATTAAACGGACACCGATAGCATAGTAATACCCGTATAAATTAAAAAAAAAAGAAAAAATATTTTGTTTTATTTTGTTGTATTTGTAAATTAGTCGAGAAAGTTATTAAATTTGAGAAAACTTAACATTTCTTCAACATGTTTTTATATAAGTTAAATAGCAGTAAAAACTAACGTAAATAGTCTTTCGATAGATAAATTCAAGAATGCAGGAGTAACGTTACAGATGAAGGTCAGTTTAATTTTTACGCTAGGTTTAAGTAGTATATAAGGGTTTGTTTTAATATTAGGAATTTAATGTTACCCACTGGCGATTTAGTGAAGAGTATATCTTAAAAGGTTGTACTTTAGCTGAACACGTTATGTTTAACACTATCTTTCTTTTTTCAGATTATTTTACTGAAGATGGCAACTTAGTTGCCGAAATACGTATTTAAAGTTTATTAATTTATATTGTGGTTAGGGATTTTTCTTGTTTTTATCGGCAGATTTAACCCACAGTCTCCACCAATTTGGATAGGCCGAACACATGTGCAATCATGACGTAACACACTCTGAACACGTTTTAAACATGTATAAGCCTGTCGGGTTGAGAACATATAGCGCCTACCTCATACAATGTCATAGTTATTGACAACTTAGAAAATTGGATAATTTCCCAATTTATTCGAAAATAACACATTGTAAACCCCTGTAAAAATATGCAATTCATTCATCTTGAAAACTTTTAGATGTGTTCAAAGAAATTTAGACACATTACATTAGTCACTCTGCTTTGATTAATATTATTTCTATTTAATCAAAACAATAAATGCTGATTAACGACAATTTTAAGGTTTTACTGTAATTTCGACTTTTTCTGTACAGGTTTTATCTAAGACAGAGTAATTTGATCATGTATAAAAGTTAAACTTATGCAAGTTTATTTTTATGGCGCGCGAGTGCCGCATATATGTAAAGAAAGCATTCAAATTAACTTTTAGAGCACTTTGTAAATGGAGCATCCTTGGTTTTGTAAACTCTTTTTCTATAAATAAAGTTGTAGAAAGAAAGATTTATTTTAAAACATGAGGGGAGGGAGTATAGTTTATTCCTAAGATATATTTTAGGATTCGTCTCTAAACAAACGATGCAATTGTAGGTAGCGTGGCCGAGCGGTCTAAGGCGCTGGTTTAAGGCACCAGTCTCTTCGGAGGCGTGGGTTCGAATCCCACCGCTGCCACTGTTTTTTAAATTACTAAATTTTTTTGTAATTAAAATTGGTTACAAATGTTGTTCTAGTAAATTTGATTAGGATGACTGTCAAACTCTATAATGAAAAATAGAAACAAATCACTTTAAAAAATATTTTGATAACTTCAAAATAATCATTAATAGTAGTTTTCGAGTCATCATTAAACCTGGATGAAGCAAAGGGAAAACGACATTACCTGTTGTACATGAAAGGTTCTAAACAAAATACTGCTTCTTAAATTGAATGCTTTTATTGTATTGCGATATATAAATATATGGACATGTAATCTGAATTGAATGGTACTACTGTGGCCTAGATTACAAGTCGTAATATGAATTTAATATATGACAACACAGTATTTTACTGAAATTCTATTCATGAGAAAAAACACATTTATCCAAATTGCTACATGTACACAAGTCAGATACAAAAAGTGTCGTTTCTCCAAGTTTAGTTATCACTTGAAGAAAATCTCCTGCCTCGCAATACTTTTGTCGGCTAAGGGAAAAGATAGTGCTAGATCCAGATTTTTAGGATGGATGTCAACTCCTGGAAACCACGTTCCTCAATAACTCTTTCAGCTTTATACGTGTTGTTTTGCAGCAATGTAATTCTTTCTGGTATGTAGTTTAATCCTCCTCCTCCCCATTTTGCCGAAAACGCTGGAGTAAATTATTGAATAAACATATAGATTTGTCTTAAAATTCAAAAACTACAAATCACATTAACAGTTTTGTAACATTAAATAATATTAAAATATTTTGTTATATAAATGCGATATTCTCACTTAAAAAAAATATATATTACATGAAAAATTAAAATAAAAAAAAAAATATATATATACATAAATATATATATGGTAGATTCAATTAGTTGGTGATTTAAGGTCTGGTTTTACTTCAAAATGTATATATTTAAAACAATCTTACATGTTTCGGCATATTATGCCTTCTTCAAAGAATTTAAAATATAAATGACAGTATATTAATGTCATACTTATACATAAAATTATTCAAAGATACATTCAAGTTTAATAATAATAAATCATGCCTTAGCATTCTAAAAACAGTTAGACAACAAAAATATCGGGGGAATGGCAAGCCATGAGTTATTATTATGTCTGCGCACAAACTACAACGTGATCACCATTTCGATTTTGAAAACACAGATAATCGAAAAAGAACAACACACAATTATAATAGATTGAAATTAAGTTATATAGAATATATACCCAAAATATTTTCCCAAAATTCCCTTATATAAGCAAGAAAAAAAATGACAAAGCTATTTATAGAAATTTTGTTACGCCACTGTGCGGCTGAATCATAAATACTATCGGAGACGATAACGCTAACCCACAATATGGTTTTGTTATTCTCCATCTCGCTTTAACTATCGTTCCATTGTCAATCGTTGCGTACATTCGATACAATTTTTCGATTAAAGATAATAGCACACATCTTGCATGTTCTTTTGATATCTTTAAAAAATCACTTGACTTTCGTACCAGGTTATTGAACACTTACCACCCTTACCTTAGACACAATGTTATCGGTTTTATAAACATAAACACTGCCGCTTTAAATATAAAAGCGGCATTCTGAATCCGATATTCATATTTTATATTTATTACTTCAACAAAAAAAAAAACATTCCCATAATAAATAGACATGAAATTTTAGTACGACTTTTAAAATGGGTTTGTAAATGAATCTTAATTTTTAATTATGTACTTGAATGTATAAAAAACTGATTTTAAACGTGGCATTGACCTTAGCATAACATGATATTATAGTTTTTATAACATCGACAGCTGTTACGTATGTACCTAAACATACATATTGCTATGGATTTTTTTTTTAAATAAAGAATTTAAAATAAAATATTTTGTGACATGACTGTATACTAAAAGTATATGATAAATTTTGCGAGTGGTAACTAGAAGAAAAACTTGTTATCCGAGGATTTCATGTAGAGGTCGAAGTTAATCGGGGAGACGAATTTTAACTATTGAATGAAAAGGTTGCTGGCTTCGTGAAATATATTTTAAATATATTTAATTAGTTCGTTTTTTTTTTTGATTTGATTGCTAGTGTTTTACAGTTGATGTATTAGAGATATAAATTCCCGACATTTACAGAGTTAAATTCTCGTTGTATTGATGTTTTATTTGATTAAGCACCTTTTTCGTAAAAGTCTCCATATTAATCTTGTAAGTAGAATAATATTTTATGACGTCATAATTATATTTCTATTGTATTAAAATAAGTAGATAAGAGATTTAATTATTAGGAATACAGATAATACAGCTTATATATTAAAATTCTTCGTTATAATTTTATAGATGAAAATTTGGTCGATTGGATTTAGTTTTTTTTTGTGTGTCAAGGCACGTGCGTAGTTTTTGTTCACGTATCAGTATCTGAGTATACAGCGTAGTTTTCTTTGAAGAATCTACTATAAAGCTTGATTATTTTAGATACGTTTTGTTCGGAGTCATTAATGAGGATGTTTTCCATTCATTTAGCGGTCAATTGTCAATGAATGTTTTTACCTTCAGTATCTTTGTTATATGATACAGCATCTTTATACTTTGTAAAGATGTATTTTTTTATTTTTGTATTTATATATAAAATATTTATTTTAATTTTTAACCTGTGTTTGCTTTATTTACTCATTCCAATATTGCTAATTAATTAATACCTATATAAAAGAATATATTTAAAAGAAACCTAAAGAAAGATTAGTTCAAATTTAACTTATATAAAATAGATAAATAAATTTCTGTGTACAAGTGTGTACAAGTGTCAACTCATATTTTAGACACGTCTTTCCTATGTGGAACCCGAGAAGTTAGAGGTCCCAGATTTGAAAATTCACCGGCTGAGAAAACCTAGTTGGGAAAACTAGTTGTGGATGGTGGTGTAATAAATTATCAAACCCATTATTCATAGCAATATGTATCTTCGTATGTACCTACGTATGTACCTTCAATAGAAGTATATATTTCTTATTTGTACACATTCTGAATTCACAGGTGGAACATGATACAATTTTCAGGGGGTTTTTAATTTTCAGGTTCGGGTCGTAAGTAGCTCATAATATTTTGGATTCATATTCTATATAATTAAAATTTTCCATTTTTCATACGTTGTCTTTCTATTTCAAGGACAGCCTGTATAAGTGAATTATTCCAAAACATTATGCCAAATGAGAGCCTTGGAGCTGATTTAATTTATTTGATATAATCTAAATTCTCATTCCACCAGGCGCGGCTCGTGATGACGTATTTTGGTTTGCAGTACAATGATACGAGTGCCTCGTGTGTTTTCGGTGTTTACTAAGCAAACGTTACAGTTAGTACACGAGAATACACGAAGCACTCGGATCATTGTGCTGCAAACCAAAATACGTCATCACGAGCCGCGCCTGCATTCCACCTCAAGAGAACATCAAAAGTAACGGCCAAGAAGAACTTAATTTTTTGTTCTTGTTTTACAGATTTTCTATTTAACTTCAAGTACAATGATTCGTCAATATTTCATAAAGAAAAAAAAACAAGCACATTGCTTTACTATTTATTCAGTATTAAGTCTTTGTCTTTTTTTTCACAGACATCCTGTATAAATAAAATGGCAACACGTAATCACAACGAAAAATATACTTTTATTTACTGTGAGTGCACCGCGCCATCTAGTGTTGGTAGGGTTTTTTTAATTTTACCGTGCCTATTTGGTGCATTTATGATAAACGGCCCTGGTCATATTTACCGTATCATATTTTTAGTACGCATAGAAATTTTTTCTATTTTGCGTTCGTAATGAACTCATTATGAAACCAAAAATAGTGTCGAAATGAGCTTCATTTCGGTACACTTTTTTTCATTTTTAAATGTTGGCGTTGTTCGAATACAGAAATAAATATCATAGCTGTCATTTGATTTTAAGAATTTAAATACATTTGACAGATATGATATATGTACGTAGGTTACACAAACAACGTATATTGTATACAATTGACAACAAGATATATTAGTTTCTATGTCACTCATGTTTATATTTCTAAATAAAATATCAAATAATGTTAACGAAAATTAATAAATAATATGTAATATAATATACTTCGCGGATAGCATGATTTAAATTTGAAAATGTCAATGTTTTTCCAAACGTTTAACACATCAGGCCATATTTTCCCTTCATTCACTGCTTTAAATATTCAAGTTATTTGCCCGGTAAATTATTAGATTTAAATTAAACGTTTTTATTCAATTGCCTAGAATTAATGTATGATATATAACGCCATTTTCGTTGTATAATGAGATCGTATAGCGTACAAATTCAGCAGTGTCTGGAAAATGATTGTCACAGATGTGTAACATGGGGTGAAGGACATTGTGCTGGGGATGTGAAATGATGAAACCCTCCTTTCCGGCGGCCAATCACGCATCGGGCCCGCCCTTGACTTCACAAGGGTCCTTTTCAATTTATTGAATGCCTGATATACATACTGCAGACACATATGTATTTTGTACATACAAAAGCGTTCAGAAAAAAGCCGTTGACTTTTCTAATGTAATTTTCGTTGTGTGTGTATGTATTAAATTATATGGATTTTCAAGTGGTAATTTGTTATTTATTATAGGCTCTGCATATTTTACGTCATATCGAGAAGGAAGTAAATATGCAAATGATATAGGCTAGTCGTGTCCATCATTGGAATATTATTAGAAATTTGAATTTATAATTTTCAGTTAATTACTTTATATACTCGGTTACTCAACGGTAGTTGTTCTACCATTCAAAGAGTGCTACAACGCTTTAGGGAGACTGGTGCAAAGACACGAAGGCGAGGTAGTGGTAGAAAACGGGAAACTACCGCTCAAAACGACGGATTCCTTTTTCTTAATTCTGTACGGGATCGTCGTTTGGCCTCGTGGTTCGTGGTCAAAATGTAAGTAAGTGAATATTTCGCCGCAGATTACATCAGGTTGGATTGAAAGCTTTCAGGCCAGTAACTGAGCCTAAATTACTCCCACGTCTCCAAGTGGCGAGAATATAATTTGCTTGTGAACATATCAACCGGAATCTTGAGCAATGGAGTAATTTACTATTTACCGATGAGTCTAAGTTCTCTCTACATTCACCAGACGGACGGAAACGAGAGACGAACGGGGGGACGATTCACAGAGCATGTTTACAGCCTCAGGCTTAGTCATAACTAGAGACCGGACGCATCAGGCCTAAATTACGATGGACCATATAAACTGTCTATAACATTGCTAAGTACAACACGCAGTTATTGAATAGCACTATTCATTCGGTTAACCGCACATTTGTTTGTCGTCGTTGAATTGTGACGCAATTACTTCAATATTATAATCAAATTCCTTTCTTCATGGGCGTAAATAGAAGGGCGAGGAGTTTTAATAATTTATTCTATTTATTAGTTTATATTTTGTAAGATAAATAAAGTACGGTGAGTTAGTTTCTTTCTTTCATTGTTTTAACAGCTAATTGGAAAACAAACGGGTGGTGATCTATAAAATACGAAATACATTTTGATTTGTTCATTTTGTAGTTCAAGTTTAGTAAATGAGTATTAATATTAACTAGCAATACTTTCTCAAGGTTCTCTTCTGTAAAATTTATTCTCTTTGAATTAAATACATCCTTGTAGATAGAAAACATCCTTTCTACATCGCAACTGGTTATAGGTGCATACCGAAAATATTTTTTTTATTTCAGCTTATTTAGCAGTTAGATTTTGAGGCATTGCCCCCGTACACAATTGCCGCAATATTATTCAATCTGGATTTCTATTAAAAACTGCGTCTAACTCTTGCTGAAGGCCACATCCAAAGTCACAGTGCTTTCCACAGAATCTGAAAATATATCAGAGACATCTTTCCGGAAGTTGATAGACTTACATCCTCTTTTAAAAAAAGTTTTCAGAAAAGCACCATTGAGAATAGCTCTTTACAGGGAAAAACTTCCATTTTTGTCACTGCCTGCCTCTGCGGTAATAACGTGGTTGGAAGCTACTAGTTTATACACAGAGAATTTCGATAGTTTACAAAATTTCGTTACATGTTTAAATAACGATGCTTGAAGTATTTCTGAGTGCAAGGAACTAATACAAATTCCAAATTTAAAAAATCAGTTGTACTTTCTTCAGAAACACTTTTTGCCAAAACTAATGACTTATTTTAAAAATTAAAGTCTCAAATTAAATGATGAATGAACCACATTAGATGTGGCTATTAATAATTTTAAAAATATTCCAAGTGACTTCGAATGTGGCCTTCGGCAAAAATTAGACGCAGTTTTTAATAGAAATTCAGACTTAATAACATTGCAGCAATTGTGTATGGAGACAATGCCTCGTTAAATACGTTGAAATAAAAGAATATATCCAGTATGCACCTATAATTCATTACGATGTAAAAAGGCCGTTTTCTATATACAAGGATGTATTTCATTCAAACAGAACAAATTTTACAGAAGAGATCCTTTAAAAAGTATTTCTAGTTAATATTAATACTCCTTTACTCAACTTGAACTACAAAATGAACAAATAAAAATGTATGTCGTATTTTATAGATCAACACCCGTTTGTTTTCCAATTATATAAATAAAATTAAAAACTCTTTAAAAATACAAATTCTCAATAGTACGTCCGTAGGCGATGAGTCACCGGCCTCTGGTGTCCGGTTACTAGTCATAACGGAAGTTTCGTAATAGTGTTGGCAGGCATAGCAGGCAAGCGAAGGCCATTACAGACTTAGTGTTCATCGATGGGGACTCACTGACGGCACAACGGTATATTGAGGAAGTTTTGACATGTCACCTGACTCCATTTGCTCCATTTATTGGTGCTGACTTTGTCCTGATTAGGGCTGGGCGATACCGACGTTTTCGATATTGGGTAGCGATACCAATCGAGGTATCGTTACTTAGCGATGTATCGATACTCTGGAATCGATACCTTGAATCGATATCTTAGAATCAATACTTTGATTCGATACCCCGTTGATAACCCGTTTTCTAGGTATCGATTGTTTGATATCGGTTTCAGGAGATATAAAATTAATGTACCGATTCTACCATATCTACGGTATGAAATTTGCAATATTGTGATATTTTATTTTTTTTTGTGATAATTACAGTTATTATGTTTATGTTATAACATGGATATTTGCTACGCATGATGTAAAATTCAACATTTTTTGAAACATAACTATATAATATACCGTACGAACGCCAGGGAGTGATTGATCTACCACAATGTAGTAAGACGAAGACGAATAGCAAGTTTATGTGGTTAGGGTTGAGAGAGTATATTCAATCGGGTTCTACTGTCTAACTGTACGGGCGTTCCCTTTCTTTATCCAACACATTCTACATACGATCTAAGTACGAATCAAATAATCTCTCTCTAACACATTGAATATTCCTATCAGTCGGTCATTGTGTTCAAGCAAGGCCAATATACTTGCAGTTGGCCAGTCATTACTTATATATCCATCGATCGCACGACGTTGGGCACACGGTATATAATGCATACTTACTACATACTACATACTTAAAAATTCTTTACTTAAAAAGTTATTGCACCCTTTATGTACATTTAAAAAAATGCACAAAGGTAAGCTACCCCATACATCGATACTTACAAAAGACAAAAGGGACCATTTTCTCAAAATAAGCAGTTACACTTTAGCTCTCTCGCCTTTTGTCAATTATTTATTAACTTTCTATACACTTCGGATGCTTTCCAACTCTATGGAACAACCCACACTATCAAATATTTCTAAAGTTTTTAAACATATTGTATCAGATATCATCTCTGACATTTTTTCGTGAAGTGCCAGATTCAGACCAACATGGTTTCGTATCTGACCGTAACACTCAACCAAACTTATTACAATTCACCTGTTTTATTAGCGACGCACTGGAACGAGGTTCTCAGATGAATGCTATATATGTGGACTTTTCTAAAGCATCAACCGTGTTCATCATCAATTGTTGCCACACAAACTCAGACTTTATGGGATTTGTGATAGCTTAATTTCGTAGATTACATTATACAGTTCATAAAGTAAAAGTTTTCAGTTCGTACTGCCCAAGTGTGAACCGTAAATTGTACTTTATCTCTTTCTAACACACATGCTGTAATACTACACACGTCATTTTAAGTTAAGACGTACGTCTTTGAAATATTATATTAAATAAAAAGGATAAGTTGTCCAGGAGATAGTCTTATGATATTTGGCTTGCTGTCAAATTATTTCAATATTGTTGTTTATTGGCTTTGTTTTTGGTATTCTGACTTCTAGGTTAATGTAAAATTCAACAACATCCTATGAAATATATACTATATAATATATATAATGCATACATACTTAAAAACTCTTTACTTAAAAAGTTATTGCATTTATGTACATTTAAAAAAACGCACAAAGGTAAGCTACCCGATACATCGATACTTAGCGAGTACTGGAATCGGTAAAGTATCGATAGGTATCGATGCTTTGGAATCGATACTTTGGAATCGTTACCTTAGAATCGATACTTTCGTTATCTGAGGTATCGGGGAATCGATACCACAATCAGCGAGACGCATCAGTGAATACTTGGCAGAAGTTGGCATTCGAAAAATCAACTGATCAGCATGTTCTCCGGATGCAAATCCTATAGAAGATGTTTGGGACATGTTAGGTAAACGTGTTAAATATCGTGCAATAGCACCAACCACAACAAACGAGCTTCATGTAGCTCTTCAAGAAGAATGGAAGAATATTCCGCAGAATGCAATTTGTGAGCAAATTAGTGGTATACCACGCCGTATGCAAGCAGTAATTATGTCTAGAGGAGGCCACACGAAATATCGAAGTCTATTTTAAGTTTTAATTTTCGTTTTCTGTGCCTCTAAAATGTATCGTTCTTAATATAAATTTTTGCTAAGTGTACACATACCTTTTCCTTGTTTGTATTATTGTTTATTAAGTGTAAACTAAAAGCTAAAATAACAAACAGCCGATTTTCAAAAAAATTATAGGTGGCCCGTTTTTTTTTGCATCTGAGTGTATGTATTTTCATGTAAAACTAATATTGCTAATCAACAATTTTCGAAAAGATCTAATAAATTAGAAATATTTTTAAGATTGCTCCGCGTGCTACCAACTAAAATGAAAATTCAATACGAAACAAAATTCTGTAATTTTCATAAATATTTTATTATAGGACTAATTATTTCACCAATACTGTTGGATTCTTCAGACTAATAGGCAAATCTAATTGCAGAACGGAGTATATTATTAGTTGCTCATATTCAGTAAATTACTTTATATGTAGGGCTACCGCTGAATAGCGACAAAGGCTATGCGAATTTGAAGAATACGTATAAATGTCTAACTGAAAATCAAAAAGGAAATTTATTTGTAAATTCATCAAATATTTTTAAATTTCCAGAACCAAAATGTAGTTAAAGTAGGTCCATAGCTTTGTATAGAGATATACAGTATGGTCATAAAGTTTGGAACCTAGCTTATAACCGCATTATTTTACATTTTTTGAAAAAACGCTCGGACAGATAAATTTGCTTTTTTAAAACGCCATGTTTTGACATACAATTTTTTTCTGTGACGTTATTGGTTTTCGAGTGATGACGTTATCAACACTTTCTTTAAATGGCAACCATATTATTTTTATCCACCAAATAGTGATATAAAACAATTGGTATGTTGCATCACAATTTTTTTGAAAAAATGATATAAATTTAGAAAAAAATACGAAAATTTTATTTTTGTACAAAATTAAAATTAAATTAAAAAAAAATTTGAACTTAAATTTATTGTAACAGTTAACGTAAATTTTCAAAATGGACCCCATCAACCAACTGACACTGTCCCAGCCGAGTATAAATGTTTTGCGATCAATAGTAATCTGCGTTATTCGCTCCAGGTCAAAAGAAATTCGTCTTCCCAATCGGCCAATTACTTATTAAAAAATCTTATTTAACATTAAATAGTTTCACAAAAAAGGACCAAAGAAGTTTAATTTATTTAAAAAATTGACATGATGTGGCAGACCATTTCTTAATTAAAATTATCGCCCAAAAATTGAAGATTTCAAAAACTAATTAAGCTTACAAAATTTACTGAAATATGTAAGTAAGTTTTTTCACACTTCTTTCTTGTGTGAGGACTTAAATATTCTTCTTGAACAAACCGGATCGTCAAAAGCACATGTACTCATGTTACTATGCAAAAAATTTACAAAAACAAAAACACGCACTTTTTGCAAGATATTTCTTTATGACATTCTTGCTTCTTTTTATACAATTTATGTACAAAAATTTTAGTTTGAAATTGTTTCTATGGCGACAACATTGTTGAATTATTTACTTCTATTTTTGACGTTAAATTTTTGAGATATTGCGTAAAAATTGTTCATTTTCGCTAATATAAAAAATGGCACATTTATCTGAGCGAGAAAGAATCGAAATTTTAATTATGGTTGGGTATGGGGACAGACAAAGAACGCATGCAGAAGCATGCGATTTGTTTAACCATGAACACCCTGATAGACCTCCAATTACCAGGTCTACGGTGACAAAACTAGTTGGAAAGTTTACCGAAACTGGATCCGTAAAAGATCGACCCCGGCAAGGTACACCTCAAGTAGGAGAAGATGTGAAACTAAATGTGCTTCTAGAAGCAGAAGAAAGGCATCATGTTTCCACCAGACAACTTGCGTTTCAATCAGGTGGCTCACTCATTTGTCGTCAACTTATTTAAAAACGAACACTATCGTCCTTTCAAAGTTCAACTTGTACAGGAATTACATGAGGATGTCGAAGATCGTCGACTGCAGTTCTGTGAAGACGTAATGTTACGTTGTGACCAAAATCCAAATTTCTTGGAAAACATCGTCTTCTCAGATGAAGCTACGTTCTGCCTAAATGGATATGTTCACCGCCATAATTGCAGATATTGGTCGCAGAACAATCCGCATTGGACTCAAGCGTGTCATACTCAGCGCAAAGGAAAAGTTAACGTATGGGTTGGAATGATTGGACGACGCATTTTAGGACCATATTTTTTTGAAGGAAATTTGACTGCTGTGCAATATTTAGAATTTTTAAGATTTGAACTGGTTCCAGCGCTCGCTGTTATTTTCCCAAATCACGAGGATGGTGATGTACCCCATCCAAATATTTGGTTTCAACAAGATGGGGCGCCTCCCTATTATGGTGTAGAGGTTCGCCACTATCTTGACGAAATATTTCCCAATAAATGGATTGGACGGAGAGGCGCCATAGAATGGCCACCTCGTTCTCCTGACCTGACTCCGTTAGACTTTTTTTGTGGGGTTATTTGAAATCGAAAGTGTATTTTAACAAACCGAACAATTTAGAAGATTTAAAAGAACGAATTCGCGTAGAACTTACACAAATATGCCCAGATATAATTGAGGCGAGTATACGAAGTGTTTACACTCGGCTGGGACAGTGTCAGTTGGTTGGTGGGGTCTATTTTGAAAATTTACGTTAACTGTTACAACAAATTTAAGTTCAGATGTATTTTTTTTTAATTTAATTTTAATTTTGTACAAAAATAAAATTTTCGTATTTTTTTCTAAATTTATATCATTTTTTCAAAAAAATTGATGCAACATACCAATTGTTTTATACCACTATTTGGTGGATATAAAGATCTACCAAAAACGAGAAAAAAATAATATGGTTGCCATTTAAAGAAAGTGTTAATAACGTCATCACTCGAAAACCAATGACGTCATAGAAAAAAAATTGTATGTCAAAATATGGCGTTTTAAAAAAGAAAATTTACCTGTCCGAGCGTTTTTCCTAAAAATGTAAAATAATGCGGTTATAAGCTTGGTTCCAAACTTTATGACCACACTGTATATTTTATAAAAGCAGTTGATACTTCGAGTTCATTGATCCGAGAAAAAATCGATCAAATTCTTAGACTTAGTGTTAGATGAACGATATGAATAAGAACGTTTATCATTTATTATTTGTTTATGTTTGTTTTTTTTTATCAAAGGACGCAATACCGGGTGTTACGTGGACGTATACACTCTGAATGTATACGTTGACGGCGTGTAAAGCTGTTGCGTTATTATATGTGTTAGCTTTACTATCTCCCATGTGCGACACATTGATTAGTGGTTTTACCTGTTGATGATGACAACTTAGTTGTCGAAATGGTATTTAGGATACGATTATTACTTGTGGTAAGGGGTCTTATACCTTTTTTGAGTTTTTACTTAACCACAGTCTCCAAAGAAAGACTTTTCACAAGAAATTGTCCTTTAATTTTGGCGAAAGTATTCCCTAACACGGTGTATATTATTGAAAAGTGATGGAGATATGAACTAGCCGCTGTAAAAATATCGACCGGATCACGTGATTATTTTCGAATATTTCGCGCTAATTTCTCACTTGTCGTCCTTCAGCCGTTTTGTATTTTGTATATTTGTTGTGTCATTTTTTTTAATTTACGTCTTTATTTTCTTATATTATATAAAAGTTTTTTCAAAACTACATCATATTGTTATCATGTTAAAAGGTAATATAATTCGTTATAAGACTTTCATGAATTAAATTATACAATTTAATATTTTTAGAGGTTATAATGTTGGAACCGTCAACATCCGCTCTTTCTAGCGGAGCCTCTGGTGCGATTAAGAAAAAAAGTATTTCTCCCAAGATACTCGAGAAATAATCTGGAATGTTTACAATTATTAAAAAAAAAACAGTCTACACCAGGTAAATTATATATTTCAACTTATTTATAACATTTACTTTTTATAATACTGCCATATTTAGGTAACATTCTTGTAAAAGTTGTGGAAACAACTGAAGTTTCAAAGAGCACAATAGTACTAATTGTTGGTGAAGCTCGATAATTTGAAACAGGGGAAAAAGATACATTTCTGTCTCCATACACAACAATTCAAAAAGCTTCTCCAAAATCCACAGTGGATGAATTTGCAGAGCAAGTAATTCGACATAAAATATATAATTTCCATGTTACTGAAAAGCAAGAACTTACAGCGCAACGAATTTTGAACAAACTTGGAGATAATGGTGTTACTTTTGCTGAAAAAGTAACTTCATTTAAAACATTGTTACAAAAGTTAGGATTCAGGTGTATGCATTTAAATGAAATGTAAATACTTTTAGCAATAATCAATAATAAATGAATAGTTTATTTAATTAGCTTTAATAAAGTGTGTCCTTTACATGTATGTATTTCACATTTTAAATTCAAATAGCTGTTTTCATATATGTATGTATTATGTTTGTATTAATTAATGTTTTAAGTACAATAAAAACATATTTTATATGCATCTACCTATTATTTTCCTGAACAATTGTTTAGAAAATTTCAAACCTTTTTTTCTTTTGTTGAATAGATGAAGAAACTTCAAATTATAAAGTATAATTATTTCGATATTTTCTTTTGGTCACACACAATCTGTACCTAAATATATAAGTTTATACATGTATTATACTTATAATTTAAAGTATATTTGCTTGTTGCAGAAGCAATTTTTTAATTAAAAACCATAATTTAGAAGTATAAAATACATACATTATTTTCTATATAGATAAGATTATTCTAAATAAGAATATATTTAAATTAATCACTTATGAACGTATCCTACACTGATATTTTTTGAATTATCTGTAGCACGACTTTTATATTTTCACGCAGGTTGGTGTCAAAAGAAAACGAGTGAACTCTATGACATTGTAAAGCAACAACTTAAAATTAACTGTCAATTTACGGTAAACAATGTAAACAAACTTTTGTTACCAAAAATAACTTATTATTTCATTTTTATTTAATTTTAATTTCATTGAATTCTGTGCCAAAACTTTAAGACATGCCTACCTTATGTAAGACGGGTAAAAACATGATTTCGATTTTTTTAATAAACTTATAAACCTAAAACAAAAGAATAAATGAAAATATATCAAAATCACTATTGCAGAAAATCCGTGGACACACTGTATCTAAATATTAATGTTTTCGCGGTCACTATATGTTTCTTAAAATTGTTGGATGTTCAACCGCGTGCTTTGACTATCCTTAAAAGGATTCTTCTCAGAATATTGCAGCGAGGCCTCAATCATCTTCTTCAACTGGATCTCGTTCGACTTGAAACGGGCGTCTGTTTTAAACCGAACGTATTTATTTTTTTGGCGGTTTTTTAGTTGAGTATCTCTCGGCTATTTTTATGTAGCGAGCTATTAAATAGAACATGTTTAAATTTAGATACTGCTGTGTTAAATATTATTTTCCTAATAGTGGAAAGTAAAGTTTTGATAGTCGTCTCCGTCATTAATAGAATTTTCGTTTTTTTTTTTTTTGTTATTTCTATCGTTTTATATGAACAATACTCGCACTTGTAAGGCAATAATTATCGTAATTATTAAATAGCATTATTAGTTAACTATTTATTCTAGAATCTAGATGATTCGATGTTTTGTTTCTGGGTCGGACTGGAACCGTCAAGTTTCATCACTCGTAATTACTCTCAGAAATATAGTATTCGAAAAAAGATTAAACTCAATGTGAAACAAACAAGTTCCAAGGTACTAAATTTGCAAAAAATCTTACTCATACTCTCAATTGAAATTCTTTTTCAACTGTTTTTCGATTAATCAGTCAGTCTTCAACTCTCAATTTCACATTTAGTCGTTGGCCGGGGATAGCTGTGTTATTAATAAAACGGATTATACGCAAACGCATAATACGCAAAACGCATATTTGTTGTTAAAAGGTATATCAACAAAATTATGAGTTTTGTGGGTTTATTAAACGATTTTTTAATAAATAAGGCGATTAAAAAATATGTTTTGCATATATATATATATATATATATATATATATATATATATATATATATATATATATATGTATATAGGTTAAAATAAATTAAAAACGGGCAAACAGTTAAAACTCATTTATTTATTATCTCTATATTTCACAACGTGTTTTTTGCTTCTTCAGGAAATACTACAAGATTAAAGAAAAAGACATTAAATAAATTAGTGTATAAAGCAATAGTAAAATACTCACAGAATGTGTAGTTCAAAAAATGAAAGTGACGTATACGAATATTAAAATTTATTAAATTAAAAACATTAATGTAATTATAGATATAAGGTGTCACATCAACCTTTAAAAACAGGTATATATAAAAGTTAAAACATAGAAAATATAAAACGAAACATATAGCAAAAAACTAAAGTCACAAGAATATCAAAACTAAAAAAACAATGCGCTATAAATTTAACAATACGAGGATCAATAAACAACAAATTTTTAGATGGTCAACTATATATATATATATATATTTATATACATATATATACTATACTATATACTATACTATATACTATATATATATGCTATATATATATATATATATATATATTAAAAATAATAGACTTTTTATTGGTTTAGCGACCTTTTATTGAATTTTGTTGTTTTATTCTACGACGTTTCGACTTTTATTATTATTCAGTCTTTTTCAAGTAACTAGAAATAAGAATTAATACAATGAAAACATGAGAACTGTGTTTGATTTTGTGAGATTGAATTAACAATTAATAATATTAAGACACGGCCAATAAAATAAATAAGAAAAATAAAATTCTTATAAACACTAAATATATATATATATATATATATATATATATATATATTTATGAAAAATGAAAAATTTGTGAAAGCCACATCCGCCCGGAACGTATAGATACCGATATTTCACTGTCCTTACAGATCATCAGTGCACGATATCCAGAGACAGATATAACTTCCACTTCGATACTACGTGTATATATATACGAACTGTGATAATCTTCATGCGTATGAGAGTAAATAACTATTAAATCTATATATGAAAGTGAACTGCTTCCATATATTGAATATACAATGTGCCAACTTTATATTCTGAGTAAAATAGTAAAATAGTAAAAAAAAAAGAAAAAAGAAAAAAAAAATTGAAAATATCTAGTATGTAATTAATTTCTTTTTCTAAAATGAGCATTTTTATTTAATGAATAGTTATCAAGCTGAATTCCAAGAAATAATTAACTAGTTATAATTAAGAGAACGGCTAAGAAAAATAAAAAAGAAGTTATATATATATATATATATATATATATATATATATATATATATATATATATATATATATGAAGCAACGATCTGGCAAAGTACATTTGCTCATAAATGATGAATATAATAAAAAAAATCATATACTGGAGTTGATAGGGTTGCTATTGCTGGATATTTTAAAAATGTGTAGATTTATACAGAATGTTCCGTAAATTGCTGGCATAAAAAAAGATACATTTTATTTAAATTGAGTGTATATAAGTCTAATTTTTGATTACACTTTAAATTTGGAATATTTTTTATTAAGGATACATAGCAGCTAGAGCCAATAGTTTTCGAGATATTTACAATTAAAGAGAAAAGGTGACATTTCTATATGCGTCTTCAAGGTGTGCCATGAGATACTTTCGCACGGTAATTGTTCTAATGTATACTGGGTGTTAGCGAAGGTTCGATAAAGTGAAGGAAATTTGCGCTAAAAGAATATTGTGTATTTTAAATGGAACGCCCTATATTTTTTTATATAGTCATATTAAGTGCTTCAGCAGCTATCTTTTTTGTTAAGCACCTATTCCCTATACCTATCATCAATAGTTTGGAAGCTATCAAGGACTTTATCTAGAAGAAAACGGATATAAATCCCCCCATTTCGCTCCGTCTCTTCTTGTGTTCTTGATGCTTTATTCTCTTTCTCGACGCCTCACAATATAGTTCTTCACTATTAGTGATTGCAACATCGGTATACCGAATACCGTCATTTAGTACTATTTTGGAATTTTGTGAAACAGGTATTTGCCAATGTAAAATACCTGTATTTTCGGTATAGCTATAAATAGTAAATATTTTAATTAAAGGGTTTAAGTTAACTTTAAGTTACATTATCTAAATATAAATATTTGTTCAGAAAACAAAATGTAGAATATAGGACTCACACATGTCTGAGAAACTATGCCAGCTGCAAAATGTGTAGAATTAGTTATCTGAAAATTGGAGGAACATGGATTATCTCTGAAAGAAGATATTATCTGCTAACTACTGACGGAGTAACGGCTATGCAAAAAGTTAGGAAGTTGATTAATGTAAATCAGCAATTATGCTATGCTCATGGAATTTAACTTGGAGTAATCCGTGTGCTATATCAACTAAATCAAGAGCGCAAGAGCAAAATACTCTGGATTTAGAAACTTATGATTCTGACTTCGAGGAGTAACAATGGAGAAAATAATAATAATACAATTGGTGAAAGTATCCTATTTGGATATGAAGAAGATAACGGTAACTAGGACGATATATTAAATTATCAAGGATTGCTTCCTATTAATTAAGAAAATTCGTAAAATTGTTAAGATATTTAAACTTTTCCATGCTAAAAATGCATTTTTAAAAAAGTGTATTCTTACTGAAATGAAAAAAGAAGTTATACTAATGTTTGATTTTTAAACACTCTGGAAGAGTCGGCTCTTAATGATGGAACGATTTTTGAAATTACAAAATCCAATTCAGAAAGCATTAATTGACTTAAATTTACAAATTAATTTTACCGATAGTGAATTCTATTTAATATCTAAAACTGTATCAGCTTTGCTTTCAATAAAGCTGTCTGTGAAGACATTATATCGGAAGGATTCCAACACTATCTGAGGAATTATACAGTGCATTGAAAATTCACATAGAGGAAAGACATAGTGAACAAGAAAACATTTTAAATTACTTACATAATTATAACGACTTTAAGAAAGAAATCGAACAGGAAGAAAAGTCACTAACAAAATCAAACATTTATGAAAAACAAACACAAACCTATTCAGAGGAATTCGTCGAAGATGATGTTGGTGTTAATATCGGGAAAAAATTGTCTCTCTAGAAGAAATTACAATTAGCTATAAATTAAAAAATTGACAGAAACAATAATACAAATGCAAGTTGTTAGAAGATGAAGGACTTCGGGGCAAATATTTAGAGGAAGTATATCGCTCATTATTAACAGTACCAGCAACCAGAGTTGATGTGGAAAGAGCATTTTAAACTGCTGGTATTGGTGCATAAAAATACGTTCCAGGCTTAATGATAGTTCAATACGTTTCAATTATATTTTGTACCATCACATTTCAAAAATATGCAGTTAATAAGTTAGTTATCATCGATCAATTGCACGATGATGAGCTACATAATGGATACTTTCAGCAAGATAATGCGAGACCGTATATTGCTCGAGTAACCCTGGAATATTTACGTTAATTTTATGACGACAGGTTAATATCAGACTGTCGTTACCCACCTAGGTCTTGTGATTTGAGTCCTTTAGATTATTTCTTATTCCCATTGTTTAAGAATACCATTTTTAAAACTCCAGTTCATACTTTAGACGAATTACTAATAACTAGAGAACGGGTGCAATTTCCATAAAACGCAATCGGCAATTGGAATTGTGTATAACGTCGCTCAGTACATCCAGGCGTAATTCAATGAAGTATTTGTTTGACTTACTCGGCCACCTGGTGTCGCAGCGATAACAATGGACAACCCAGCTATTGTATTCGGAGAATATAGTGTTTTCAGTGGTGTCGTGTTCGTAGATAAAATAAATAAGTTTATCGTATTTCGTAAGAGAAATAGTACGTACATTCCTTTTCTTTTCATTTAAGCAACGTCTTCCAATTATTTTCACGTAAGTGTGCATAAAATTTCGTTATTTAATTTCGTTTATTTGGATCTAGAATATTCTTACTTTTTCAGACAATGGAAGAGCGTCGAGAATGGCATCGTGAAACAATGGCGAGTTGGATTGAGGGCCATACTGATTGTATGTACATTGCCAGTGATTCCGAAATTTATAGTGAAGTGTGTGAAACGTTATTGAAAAATTGCAATAAATCAACCGTAAAACGTCACGTAGGATCGTTAAAGCACGAAAAAAATTGAACCCGTTGGAATCTGACAATTTTAACGAAGAACTCTGTGAAACTTTTATGGCAGCTAATATTCCATTATTTAAATTGAACAATCCAATTTTGAAGACATTTCTGAAAAAATATACTGGTCGAAATGTTCCTGATGAATAAACTTTACGCAAATATTATGTTTCTAGGTGCTATATGAGAACAGTAGAACGCATTAGAAGCCATCTTTTAAATCAATACATATGGATAAGCGCCGACGAAACGGTGGATATGTTAGGACGCTGTGTGGTAAATGTTGTAGCTGGTGTACTACATCCAACTATTCTCTATAACTCATATGTAATAGCAACAAGTGTTATAAATAGAGTTGATGCGGAAACAGTTGCTGAAACCATTAAGGAGGATATGCAAAAAATGCTTCATTCGGACGCCACGTACAAAGAAAAAATACTTTTATTTGTCAGTGATAGTGCTGCGTATATGTTAAAAACAGGAGAAGAATTGAAGAAAACATATCCTAATATGCTGCATATTACTTGTGTAGCACATGCTCTCCACAGAATCTGTGAATATATCAGAGACACTTTTCCGGAAGTTGATAGACTTGTATCAGCTTTTAAAAAAGTTTTCAGAAAAGCACCATTGAGAGTAGCTCTTTTCAGGGAAAAATTTCCATCTCTGTCACTGCCTCCCACTCCAGTAATAACTAGATGGGGAACATGGCTGGAAGCTACTAGTTATTATGCTGAGAATTTCGATAGTATAAAACATTTCGTAACACTGCTAAAGGAGGATGCTAGAAGTATTGGTGAGTGCAAGGAGCTCACACAAATCCCAAATTTAAAAAATCAGTTGGACTTTCTTCACGAACACTTTGGAAAATTGCCTAAACTAATCACTTATTTTGAAAATCGAAATCTCAAATTAAATGACGGATTAACCGCATTAGATGTGGCTGTTAATAATTTGAAAAGTATTCCAAGTGACTTCGGATGTGGCCTTCGGCAAAAGTTTGAAGCAATTCTTAATAGAAATCCAGATTTAATTACATTGCAGCAATTATGTATAGAGACAATTCCACAAAATCTAACGGCTAAATATGAAGAAATAAAAGAATATTTCCAGTATGCACCTATAACCAGTTGCGATGTAGAAAGGACGTTTTCTATTTATAAGGATGTACTTAATTCAAAGAGAACAAAATCGACAGAAGAAAACCTTGAGAAACTATTGCTAGTCAATATTAATAACTCCTTTACTCAACTTGAACGACAAAATGAACAAATAAAAATGTTCCAATTATAGAAATAAAATTAAAAACTTTAAAAATACAACTTTTCAACAAATACATATGTATTTCGTAATTTTATAGATCACCACCCGTTTGTTTTCCAATTATATAAATAAAATTAATTAATAAATATGTATTTCGTAATTTTAGATAGATAGATCACCACCCGTATGTTTTCCAATTATATAAATAAAATTAAATATTTTAGAAATACAGCCTTTCGCCAGTACTGCACTGGGCTTTGCGTCATGTGGTAAGCGTGTCCGTTCTCTACTAATAACACATGATCTTATAATTCAAGTTTTTATTAACATGGGCCGACGTGTTAGCCTATATATTCAAGAACAAGCAAGACATTTTCAACTTTTTTTATAATTTTTTATTGCGAAAGTGTACCTGCCTGAATGTTATTGTTTCATTGTTAGAGTTCTTTTCTTACCTGTAATGAACCTGATTTTTGTATTAAGTATAAATTAAGCGTTATTTATTAATAAATGCATTCTGTATCCTATATAAATGTTATAAAATACAAATAAAATGCAACTAATTATCATAACCTGAAATATATTTTATTTTTGTCTTATGTGTACTTCAAAGTAAAGAAGTATAGCAAGCGCCAAATAAGATGGCGAAAGTCACAGAAGTCAGTGAAGTCACAGAGTCACAAAAGCCGTTTTTATAAACGTCCACGTTATATATTTTACTATAATAAATTACTAATTTATTAAGTGTACCCCCATGGTATCTTGCAAATTGATGTAAAACTAAATACAAATCTCCCCAATACTTCTAATCCCGCGCAAACTTACCCCTCCGCTCGCCAACTATCTGGCACTTGCTATACAGAAGTAAATATCTCTATAAATGGTTCATACATTTCATGGCTATCGCGATCCAAAGATTTTTTGATTAAACGTTTATAATAGGCTATACAACAAAATTGTTATATGATATTTACCTACTCTTCTTAATAATATTTATATTTTTTTGTTTCTAATGTTATAAATTATTATTTTACTGCTCTTATTAATAATATTTGATTATATAACATTTGTTCCTTTATTTTATATTTGTATATAACAAAATTGTTTATATTTTTATAGTTTATGTATTTTTTTTCTATGTAAAACTAATAAATATAGCAAAGAAACAACTGTGTTTGTACCTTTCTGAAAAATTCCTAATACCGGTATCAACACCGTTAAAATGGTTAAAAATACTGTATAAATGTATTTTTGGTTCGGTATCGCATTCACTATGTTCTTCTCTTTCTTTTCCAAGCTTGTTAAAATCTAAAGCCTGCCTTGCTATGTTTGTGTGTGTGTGTGTGTCTAATCCATTTCAACTTGTTTTTCGATTGCTCTCTCTCTACCATTTCTTCCTACGTATTTTCACATATAGTTTCGTTTCTTATTTTCTATGGCCAAAATATCCTAGATATTATATATTTAAGAAAAATTTTATCATTTATAAATTACGATATTGAACAAATAATTCATAACAATTCACATTATCGTTAATTTGATCTTTGATTAAATTTTAGTTAAATAGGTGTTACGTAAAATCTAACTTGGATCTATGAATATTCTGTATTTATTGAACACAAATATAAGGCGATTGCCAAAAGCTATAAAAACAATTTCCTGGAAAACTGCCTTCGAGGTTGAGTCACGTTCCTCGATTTCATACACAAATTGAAACGGGAGAGCAAGCTCGTACAAAATGTATCGTCCCCTTCAAGATGAAGGCGGTCCATTTCCACCCTTGTACTATATAAGCTAAGGGTCGTATTGTGCAACTTATGTAACGATATAACGGAGCTGTATAATATACTGCCTAACAACGAACAAGGAATATTGAATTGAACATTGGGTGTGCGTGTATTGGTATTGAAATAGGAATGCCATTGTGTTCACGCATAGTTACAATTATACTTTTTAAGGGAGTTATATTACTGACATTTCCTTTTAGAGGTATCTTTTCATGTGATTCAATAACATCTGTTTATTAATGTAAATAAAAAAAATACATGTTTCTCCATAGTTTTGCTTTAGTTGTAAAATAATATATTACATATAAACAAAGTTGTCATCAGAAGTAACAGGTATAAAGCCATTTTAATGATTTTTTTTCTCTTAAGAGAAGATAAATGGTTAACATTTTAATCAAATAATTCGTTTAATTATAGAGTCTTTTTGATAGTCCAACTGTTCTTGTAAACATTGATGTAATAATACAATAATAATAGTAATAATAATAATAGAAAAAATAAATATATTTAGAAGCACTTGCGGTGAACAATTCCAGGACCGGATTCATCGTATTCTTGTTTGGAGATCCACATCTGTTGGAAGGTGGACAGGGAGGCCAAGATGGAACCACCGATCCATACGGAGTACTTCCTTTCTGGTGGAGCAATGATCTTGATCTTGATGGTCGATGGAGCGAGGGCTGTGATTTCCTTTTGCATGCGGTCAGCAATACCTGGGTACATTGTGGTACCACCGGAGAGTACATTGTTGGCGTAGAGGTCCTTACGGATATCAATGTCGCACTTCATGATGGAATTGTAGACGGTTTCATGGATACCAGCAGATTCCATTCCCAAGAAGGAAGGTTGGAAGAGGGATTCTGGGCAACGGAATCTCTCATTGCCAATGGTAATGACTTGGCCATCAGGCAATTCGTAGCTCTTTTCCAGGGATGTTGAGGCAGCGGCGGTCGCCAATTCTTGTTCGAAGTCGAGGGCAACATAGCAAAGTTTTTCCTTGATGTCGCGGACAATTTCACGTTCAGCCGTGGTTGTGAATGAGTAACCACGTTCTGTGAGGATCTTCTTGAGGTAGTCGGTCAAGTCACGACCGGCCAAATCCAAACGGAGGATGGCATGGGGAAGAGCGTAACCTTCATAGATTGGTACAGTGTGAGATACACCATCTCCTGAGTCCAATACGATACCAGTGGTACGACCGGAAGCATATAGGGAAAGTACGGCTTGGATGGCTACATACATGGCTGGTGCGTTGAAGGTTTCAAACATGATTTGGGTCATCTTTTCTCTGTTGGCCTTGGGGTTCAATGGAGCTTCAGTAAGGAGGATTGGATGTTCTTCTGGTGCTACACGGAGTTCATTGTAGAAGGTGTGATGCCAGATCTTTTCCATGTCATCCCAGTTGGTGATGATACCGTGTTCAATTGGATATTTCAATGTGAGGATACCTCTTTTGCTTTGGGCTTCATCACCTACGTAGGAATCCTTTTGACCCATACCGACCATGACGCCCTGATGTCTTGGGCGACCTACGATGGATGGGAACACGGCACGTGGGGCGTCATCACCGGCGAAGCCGGCTTTGCACATACCGGAGCCGTTGTCAACGACTAGCGCGGCAACATCATCGTCACACATGTTTGATTTGTTTCGTTTAGGAACTACTTCGACACGACCAACAAACGGGACTCAGCAGTCACGCTAGTTACACTGTGAGCGCTGTTGGAAGAGGCGACGGATTATTATATAGTCGACGGCCGGTAATCTATGAATAGTACGAGTGCCACATATATGGCATGGCGTTCTGCCAGAGACGCAGATGCACGGCGTCGCCAAAATAAGTCGGCGCGTTCTCAGTATGTGGGGAATTCAGGAAAGGTGCTGCCCTTCCTTAATTGTACATTCCGAAATTCGCGCTTACAGTAGCTATTCCGGCATGTAATTACTCAATAGATTTTCAATATGCATTCAATTAATTTACTGTATTTCTATACTAAAACGGCGAACGCAACGTTGGTCCTTTTAGAGTAACGTATCACATTTATTTTTACATTCACACACAAATATACGGAGCATATAAAATTGTGATATAATGAATACGTTAGATGTTAAAAGTTAACTTGAATATGTTACGCATTAAATTTAATTTCTAATTTACATCTTTTCTTTCGTTAATAACATAATATTAATATAATAATAACATGTATTGGTATTGAAATAGGAATGCCATTGTGTTCACATATAGTTATAATTATATTTTTAAGAAAGTTATATTATCGACATTTAATAACGTTCAATAACATCTATTTATTAATATGAATAAAAAAATATATATTTCTTTTTGGTTTAGTTGTAAAATAATATGTTACATATGTTGAAAACAAAATTGTTTCCAGAAGTAACAGACATAAAGTTTTTCTAAGTTAGCATTAATTGAATAACTAAATTTATTATTATTATTATTCGGAAATTCGATATTTAAATATTTTGAAAACACAGGTTGTTATCATAACTAATACATATGAAACCTTTGTGAATATTAATCTCCATTTTCTTCTGAAAACTAGATAGTTTCTTAATGTGTTAAGTATTTTAGCAAAATTACAAAATTTATTATTTCTTTTTGGAATTTCGATATTAAGTATAAGGTATAAAATGATAATTTCAATTTTTTTTGAATCGAATGTTTTTCTTATTTAATGCGTTGGTATTCTGCGTTGGTAGTAAAATAATTGGGTTTATCATTACTGTTTTCAGAAATTATATTTTTTAATGTTTTGAAAAGAAAGCTGTTATCATCAGTAACAAATAATAATAATAATAATAGCTTTATTGTCCAACAGATGAATCAATTACAGGACAAACCAGAATATATATATATATATATATACATATATATATATATATATATATATATATATATATACATATATATACAATATCGAGAAGCTCTATTTCTTAGCTGTTTAATAAATACATCAACTTTGATAATATTCTTGGAGTTTCGGCTTTTTGTTAAATAAATAAATTACTGTGTTTACGTTATTTTATTCTACATCGGAAATCGTGTCTACATCAGAACATGTTTTCGTTTATATATAATTAAATTTCATTTTCGTTGTTACTGTGATTAAAAATTACGGTTACATACACATTAAAATTGATATTAAAATATTTCAAATACATGTTACATTTGTACTGTTAATTTTTTTTTAAATTTTAATGTTTTTAAATATTTCGGCAATTATTACCTTTTGCAAAGAGTTTCTTAAAAATGTAAACATACAATTATAAAATTATAAAAAAAATTACAGTATATTACTGCAATATTTATATTTGTCATAGTTTTCGAACGATTAGTTAAAATTACACTATTAAGTTTATACATTAAAGTCTAGATCTTTATATACATATTAATATGGATTTTTAAATTAAAAATATTTTAAAATATTTAAAATAAATGTACTATTATTTTTGGATAAAAGTGTATATTCAAAATGTTTTTAAATTTATTGTGCGAATATAAAAAACTGGATATTGGAGGTCGATCTGATAGAGAGGCCTAGGTAAATTCAAGGAGATAAATTTTATAGCTGGAACTAGAAGGTAGCTTGGTGTGATATAATTTAATTATATTGAATTAATTCGGTGATTTGTTTTAAAAATGTTTGATTGATGTATTAGAGAGTTGTTGAGTTAAATTCTCGTATGCTATTTGATCATTTATATAGAATAAGCACCTTCTTTGTTCGTCTCCAGTAATTTTTGTAAGTAGATTTTTTATCATATCATAAAACATAAATTACAATTATAAGAATATTTCTATTGTATCCAAGCTTGTTAATTAAGAGATTTATTATTAGAAATATAGATACTAAAGCTTACTATTAACATTTCTTTGTTTATATTATATTTGAAAAGTTTGTTCGAGAGGATTAAAGGGTTTTTTTGTGGGTGTCGTTTGAACACGTGTTAATTTTGAACGTGTTTCAGAATTTGTTTATACAGTGTGGTTTTCTGGGGAAGAAATTAAAAGTAAACTTGATTATTTTAGTTAAGTTTGTTCGGAGTCATTAAGAGGAAGTTTTCCATTCATTT
Source organism: Melolontha melolontha (assembly GCA_935421215.2). Lineage (NCBI taxonomy): Eukaryota > Metazoa > Arthropoda > Insecta > Coleoptera > Scarabaeidae > Melolontha > Melolontha melolontha. The sequence goes on along the minus strand of OW285243.1, from coordinate 73,091,266 downwards.
AGCTGTCAATTTTACAGTGAATGTTTTTACCTCATGTATTTTGTATAATACAGTATCTTGATACTTAGTAAAGATAAATTTTTCTTTTTTTTTTTTTATTAAATATTCAGTTTAAATTTTATCCTGTGTTTCATTTATTACAAAACACCAATATTGCTTAGTAACTTATATAATTTAAGTAAATAAATTTCTGTGAATATTTCGCTGGCGCCTAGTATAATTCACAGACACGACTTTCCTTATTGGAACCCGAGAAGTTAGAAGTCTCATATTTGAAAATCCACCGGCTGAGAAACCTAGTTGGGACAACTAGTTGTGGATGGTGGCGTGTTAAATCTACAAACCACTATTCATAGCAATATGTACATATTCATGAAGATAAATTGCAGATCACTACTCTACATTATTAAATTATAATGTATACTTAGATTTTTTATGTCACTCCTTTTAATTGAATTTTTTTCTTGCTTAATATTAATCATTTCCTTTTCATTGTGTGTTGTTTTCTACCGATTATCTGTGTGTTTTCAAAATCTGAATGGTGATCGTGCTACAGTTTGTGTGTAAATAAAACAGTTTTGTCAGCTTTGAAGTATTCGTGGGCTTGTATCTTTTGTATAAATACTGTTTAGTCTGACCTATGTAGTAACTATCGCAGTCGCGACATGGAATATTATAAATGACTTGTATTTCTCGATTTTTTTCTATTTTAGGTTTTAGCTTTGAGAATAGATGTATATTTGTATTGCTAAGTTTATATGTTGTAGCTATATCATATTTTTTTAAAGTATATTTGATTTTTTCTAATAGTTGTGGAAAAATATTCCTTGAAATAATCGTGTTATTTCAAAAACTTTATATTAGCCCCCAAAAAAGACTAGCAAATCATATGTGACGCGGTGACGTACAAAGATTGTCCACATTCGACAAATGCTTCTTTTTGGATGAGGCTTGGTTCCATCTTTCAGGATATTTAAACAAGCAAAATACGAGAATTTGGTCTGCAGAAATCCCTGATGAATTTGTGGAAACTATGCTACATCCACAAGAAATATGCGTCTGGCTAGCAGTTGCAAGGAGACAAATTATTGAGCTTATACTTTTTAATCAAACTAACGTGTGTTCATTTGAAAAGTCAATCTAGGTTACTTTGAAATTTTGATAGAATAAGACGCATATATATTAGTATGTGTTTGTTGTTCCGTAAACGTAAATCCAAATAACATTTGATAATGTCAATCACATTTGTTATTTATTTGTATGTATGAAACTGTCAAAATATACGACTTCGTAGGTTAAGTAGTAAATTTTAATTTACGACATACTTCAAAATGTTCTCAGTAAATCACATGCTACTAGATTGACTTTTCAAATGAACACCCGTTATAACTGTTCAAAGATATCGAAATTAATTATTAGAGCCGTTTATTAATGAACTTCATGATGATAATCTTGCGGAACGATATTTCCAGTAAGAAAATGCACCAGTGCACAAATCTCGAGAATTTTTCGATACAAGAATTATTAATTTTCCTCCAAGATCTCTAAATTTGACAATTTTAGACTATTTTATTTTTCCATATTTAAAGAAAACCATTTTCAAGGCCAGAGCTTACACAATCAAAGAGCTTCGTAATGCTATTGTGAATCAACATACAAGAAATCCTAATAAATCGCTTTGAAAGCATGAAGTGTAGAGTTCAACTTGGTCTTCAAAATAATAGTCAACATTTTCAACATCCGCTTCAGTATTATTTTATTTTAATTTTGACTATTGTAATAAATATTTTTTTCGAAAATTAAATTACTAGTTATTAAACGCATTTACATGACATAACCAAACTATCAAAAGTATACGTTTGTGGCAGAATACGTGCGCTGTCACCAACCATTAAAAAAAGCATGGCCGTCTCTAATGAGGAAAGTTTTTGAAGGCACGTTACATATGAATATATAATACATGTGAAATATAAGCGAAAAAAAAATAAGGGAAAAAAAATATTCAGTCTTTGTCTTTTTTCATGCTATGGTATTGAAAAAAAGTCTTCATAAAACTCTTCAGCAATGCGACACGTGGTCGTGAGCGATGAGCCACGTAGTAAATTGGTCCTAGAAATAGGAAAAGCAAAGGTAGGAGAAGAACGAGAGGATATATGGGGAACATGAAAGTTAATAGAGGAAAGTAAATTAGAGCAATCAATGGTACCACGAACAATCTTCCGCATAAATCTCGCTCCCAGGTTATCCCGGCGATGGCCTAAAGATTGTGCATCATGTCTTCTTAGTAGAAAATTGTTGTCCATATCTCGCTCTAGATAGATTCCATCAATTTTAAATGATTCTTTAAAAAATTACGTATCTTTTCAATGGACAAGTGAATATAAATATAAAGAGGTGACAAACAGGAGAAGTATACTCTAACTTAATAAGGATAAAACGATAATACATAGTTTTGAGCAAAGACATAGAAGTGAAGAAGTTGCAGCTACATAAAATAAAGCCTAGTGTTTTTGAAGCAGCGCACACATGTTATTGATGTGTGGTACAAAAATTAAGCAAGAATCGAACAAAACACCAAGGTTGTTTATGTTATCAACTTTATTAAGAATTGTATTATTTACAAAATAACGAGTTAATTAACTTTTTTTGTGTAAGAGACGTAACCGCATTTGTTGATGTTCAATCTCAATTTATAAGTAGAGCACCATTGGAAAAGATGTTCAAATTTGCTTGCAAATGCAACACATCATCCCAAGTTCTGATGGATGAATATATTTTTAGATCATCTACATAACAAGACAAAGACGATAACAGATCATTTAGAAATAAGATAAATAAGAGAGGACCTAAATGTGAAGCTTGTGGAATTTCAGATAGACGACTCAAAGGATTTATAGTCGTTATAAAAAATATATGAAATCTACTCTGCTTAAGTGAGACTGTAGCAGTACTAATAGGGAAGGACTTAACCCAATCGCGGACAATTTATTAAGTAAAATTTAATGTTGGACGACTCGTGTGGCACGTAGGGTCATACTGCTAGAAACAGAGCTCGCTCAAGTACAATTGTTATATGTTTTTAATTGTGCAATATTAGGAAAATTTACATGTTAATTTTTCATTTTTAAATTTGTTGACATTCAAAAAATTTCGGTCAGATTAAAAAATGGTAAAGAAACATTTGTTTGAGTTTTTGATGGTTAACGTAACACCATAAGTCCATGTCCGTGAATTTTGTAGCAACTTGTATATATATATACCGTATGTCCCCTGATGGACTGAACCAGAACCAGAATTTATTTCCGAAATTGGTGGAGACTGTGGCTTGTAATCTGAAACAGAAATAATAAAAACACCCTAACCACAATATATATCAATAAATACTATATACGTATTTCGGCAACTAAGTTGCCATCTTCAGTAGAATAACCTTAAAAACTGAAAAATGTTAAACGTAGCGTTTTTGGCTAAGGTAAACCTTAGAAGATATGCTCTTCACCAAATCGCCAGTGGGTAACACTCACATATCTTCTAAGGTTTACCTTAGCCAAAAACGCTACGTTTAACATTTTTCAGTTTTTAAGTATATATATATACATATATATATATATATATATATATATATATATATATATATATATAATATTTTCGTGACCTTGGTATGATATGGTAAATTTAATAAGTCGGCGATTAAAGGTCTGGTTTATTAATTCAAAGTATATATATATTTAAAACAACCCTACATGTTTCGGCAATGATGCCTTTGTCAAGGATATAAAAAATATATATATATTTTTTTTATATCCTTGACAAAGGCATCATTGCCGAAACATGTAGGGTTGTTTTAAATATATATACTTTGAAGTAATAAACCAGACCTTTAATCGCCGACTTATTAAGTTTACCATATATGTATGGATATATATATATATATATATATATATATATATATATATATATATATATATATTAAAAATAATAGACTTTTTATTGGTTTAGCGACCTTTTATTGAATTTTGTTGTTTTATTCTAAGACGTTTCGACTTTTATTATTATTCAGTCTTTTTCAAGTAACTAGAAACAAGAATTAATACAATGAAAACATGAGAACTGTGTTTGCTTTTGTGAGATTGAATTAACAATTAAATTAACCATTAAAATTAAACTTAGATTAAAGACTGAATTACTAATTACATTAACAATTAAAGTTAAAATTTAAAATTAGATTAATAATGAGTATGGACAATTAAATTGTAAAAAAAGATATATCGATTAATGTTTTTTGTTACCTATATTTAGATGCTACCATTTTGTTTTTTCCGTCGATCTTGAATAAGTTTTTTTCTTTTTGTGAATTTTGAAAGCCTTTACAATTCTTTATTCGATGATGTAAAAATTTTGGTATGTTACATTAGAAAATTTTTGAGTAATCATTTGTGTCCATCAAGTATGGACACAAAGTAACGTTATTGTGCATTATTTGACAAAATGCAAAGATTTGTCGATTAATATTTTTTATTAGCTATATTTAGATGCTGCCATTTTATTTTTTCCGTCGACCTTGAATAAGTTATGACGTCATTGATATTTTTTTTAAATGTCAACCCCACTTTTTCTTTTAGGATTTTGAAAGCTTTTACAATTCTTAATCGATGTTGTAAAAATTTTGGTATGTTACATTAGAAAATTTTTGAGTAAACTGTGTTGTAATTCTAAGTTTTATTTTTGACATTTTCAGTATCAAATTTATAACAAATGCTCAAAATGTTTTCCTTCATTTTGTTGACAAAATCCTAAGCGATGATAAATTCCATTTCGCACATTCTGTAATATTTCGGAAGTGATTAGTCTGGTTTCGTAGATGATGCGTTGTCGTAAAACGTCCAAATTTTCCGGTTGTGTCGCATAGACTTTTCTAATGTAACACTAACACCAAAATGTTTAAATCATCGAATAAAGAATTGTAAAAGCTTTCAAAATCCATAAAAGAAAATGGGGTTGACATTTAAAAAAATTATCAATGACGTCATAACTTATTCAAGGTCGACGGAAAAAACAAAATAGTAGCATCTAAATATAGCTAATAAAAAACATTAATCGATATATCTTTGCATTTTAACAAATAATGCACAATAACGTTATTACGGGCTTGTGTCCATACTTTATGGACACAGTATATATACATATATATATATATATATATATATATATATATATATATATATGTGTGTGTACTGAATATATATATATTTGTTTTTTCTGCCCTTATCGCTTTCACAGGTTCTTCTTCGAAGCTATGTTCAGAGTGCTCTGTGCTCCGACATCAACTCGCTATAATTTAAATTTGTTTTTTTAAATTCCTATTTAACATGATAACATGTATTTTTCACAATAAATATTTGTCAAATTGTAAATATAATTTAAAATATGAATTTAATTGGCATCTTCATTATTACTATTATAAAATAGCTTAACAGTGCGTAAAAGACTTAAGAATGAATAGTCACAAATATGCAAAAACATAACAGCCTTAAAAAAACATGAAAATAAAAATTGTCACATCTTCAATTACAAAGAAGTTAAAATACTCCAAATAGAAAAAAATTATGAAGCAAGATTAATATTAGAACTAGTTCATATTAAAAAACAATAAAAAAACCGTAAATGATGGTAATGAAACTGAAGGTTTATCAAAATTATATTTTTCTATATTATAAATTAAAAGTAATATGAATTTCAATGTCGACACGTAATTATTTTAAAGCCACTCGTATGATGTTAAAAGTATCAAATCACATGAAAAAATTTAAAATAAACACACGTAGCAGGTAGTTTTAAAGTTCAGTTGGCCTCCATAGTATATATAAGTCAAGATGTGTAGAAGTCAACGCACATTTTATATTTAGTAAAGCAGTAGAAAATGTAAAATAGATACGTTCAAGTTGTAAGTACCATACAACATATATAATAACCATATTTTGAATTAGTTTTTATGCCTTTTGTATTTAAGAGAACGGTTAAGAAAAGAAAATTATATACCGGGTTCTTTTTTGATCATTACATATACATTTCCTTATGTGGAATTCTAAAAAAAGAATTGTCAATGCATTAGTGGCATATTAGGGAACCAGTTATACACCAGTGAATTATTTTAGTATGTATTGCTTAATCCTTAAATTAGTTTGCCTTAAAGAGATAAAAAAAAAGTTTTGAGTGTCAAATATTTCTTAATTTTTATTTATACATGAATCTTAAATTAAATAGGAGTACATTTTATTGAAAAATATATAATTTATTTAAAACACGAATAAATACAATAAAGATGAAAAGGGAGCAATAATAATGTGGTACCAGGCGAATAATAGTTTAAAAACGGTCAGAGACATGTTTTCCGTTAATTATCCTAATAGGCCTATACCTTGAGCGAAAACAATTTTACATATTTTTAACAAATTCAAAGAAGATGGTTGTTTTCTAAATTCTCACAAAACAAATACGTGTTAACAGAACACATGAAGCTGAATATTCTGTGTTACGTAGAGGATCGCTTTTGGATGTAGCCAGGCATTTTGGAGTATCGTACAGATCGGTGTTCAAAACCCTGAAAGAATTCAAATATAAGTCATACAAGATATTAAACCATCAAGGATTTTTCGAAGAAGATAAAGTAAAACGAATTGATTTTTGTGATATAATTTTTAATTTATTAAATAAAAGCGAAGAAATTTTAAATCAAATAATTTTTACTGATGAACGTAATAGATTTAAAGTGCTTCATGTACATTCTGTATGGCAATCTAAATAATTTCCCATTGAATGCTTAAACATGCATATCTTTAATAGTTAGAAAGCATAGTAAAATTAAACATATTGAATTATTTCTTTAGCTAATAGGAAAAGGTTGGGTGTAATTTTAATAAAATAAATACTGTATTTAAAATAAAATTGAAAAGCTTTAAATGATCAGATAAGTTGCTGGTATTTTCACTAGTCTCGTAATCTTTCCCATAAGTTATACATTTGCCAGTTTTCTATTATTGGAAGCTTTAAAATATTTTCAAACAGCTAATTTTTTTCCCTTGTATTGGTTTGCTTAACGTCTTTTATCGTAGTCTTTTTAGGCACTGAATTCTTCGCTTGTGTATAACTTGGTTGCCTACTATGTCACTAATGCATTGACAATTCTTTTTTTTTGAATTACACATAAGGAAATGTATGTGTAATCATAAAAAAGAACCCGGTATATATATATATAATTATATTCTATTGAAAAACAATGTTTTTCGGAAATTCTAGACTTTATGTATATGTATTTAATGTAAAGTTCTTGGAATTGTGGTCGGTTTTGTAATAAAAAAACGAGCTTTTATTCGAAGCGTTTCGGCTAAATAAATTTAGCCTTATTCATTCGATTTTATTGAACATTAATGAATTCAAGAGCATGACACTCGTTATTATTTAAAAAAATATATGTAATCAAAACGAAGCTTTGACGAAACATCGCTGGGTTAATATTTAAAAAGTAACACACAAAGACTGTCCAATTGAAGACAATTACACATCTAACACAAATATTTAAATGTACGTCAAGATATAATGGGGTACCTAAAATGGAAAAAATGGCATTAGACAAAGGCAGAACGACAATGCATAACTTCGAAGTATTGTCGTTCTGCCTTTGTCTAATGCACTGACGTATGACTCTGATACACTGTTTTACACTAATATACTGTTTTTATTTAAATTCTTATAAAATGTTTCGCACTTTTCGCAATAGTTTTGTTTTAGTCTAATGTAAATACAACTAAAATATAACTGGTAATTGGTATTTTCATTCTATAAGATCACTTATGGATTTAATTGCTAATGTAAGTACATTTTTATATTTTACTTTGTATGGCTAATCCATAAATATTTTATTAGGTCTGATAAAGAAACGAATAGTTTCGAAACGTTACGTAGCAACAAATCGTTTCATTTGATTATACATTGACCCAAATTCTGTTTTCATTAACAGTACAATTATATACATATTAGAGTTAATTTGATCCAACATTTTACACTCGTAGGAATTTTACCTATATATATATATATATATATATATATATATATATATAGTAAACCTAATCAGTAGGCGATTAAAGGTCTGTATATTACTTCAAAATATATGTATTTAAAAAACTCTACATGTTTCGGCTAAAACATGTAGAGTTTTTTAAATACATATATTTTGAAGTAATATACAGACCTTTAATCGCCTACTGATTAGGTTTACCATATCATACCAAGGTCACGAAGTTATTATATATATATATATATATATATATATATATATATATATGTATATAACGTGTATATATATATATATATACATATATATATATATATATATATATATATATATATATATATGTATATATATATATATATATATAAATAACGAGGCATCGAAAAAATTCATAATTGGAGTAGACTGTGAAATTGGGTTGGTACTTTAGCCACTTCCACATAGTGGCACATTACTTGATGCTTGACAGTTTCATTTGGTTTCATTGTAAAAAAGGTTATGGCATTGAAATGATACTACAACAAAAAAGAGAACAAATCATTTATTTAATATCGAAATCATAATCAAAATTTACATATAGCTACAGAAGTTGTTGAAAATGTTGTCCATTTACATCTAAATAAATTTAATTTTCTTAATAAGAGTTTAGAAAAATTTGACACAAACTTATAGTTTCAATGTCAAATAATAAATGTCATTATATGGAAGTGGCTGAAGTACCAACCCAATTTCACAGTCTACTCCAATTATGAATTTTTTCGATGGCTCGTTATATATATATATATATATATATATATATATATATATATATATATATATATATTAACAATTCATAAGCTATTTTATAATAGAAAGAATGAAGATACCAATTAAAATTCATATGTTAGTTATATTTACAATTCGACGAACATTTACTGTGAAAAGTGCAAAACATGTTGTATAGGAATTTAAAAAATAAATTTCAATTATAACGGGTTGATGGCAGAGCACTCTGAACACGAAAAAAAAAGAAAATGCATAGCTTCCAAGAAGAACCTGTGAAAGCGATAAGGGGAGAAAAAAACAAATTCGGAAAAAATTGTGTTTAATTATATATATATATATCAACGTTGGTAATTTTTCTTGGAATTTCGGTTTTTTTATTGAAATAAATAAACTATTGTTCACGTTTCGACAACTTATTTTATTATACGTCTATAATTGTGTCTTCATCAGAACATGCTTGATTCTATGTTTTATCTGTAATAGCAATTATTTGTCAATTAAGTATAAAATTTAAAAAAACAAGGTCACAATGCAATACTTACTATTAAATTTTGGTTGACATTATTTGTGTGTTAAAAAATTATATTTACAATACATTAAATTAAAATTCCTTTTCCACCACATACTTAAAATCTATACTACCAAACTGTAATGTTTAAATTATTGAATTGTTTAAACTTCGTCTGCTATACATCTGCTATTTCGTATTCATTTTTATAGTAAGAACTGGGCAGGCTTTTTTATACATATATTATTTTCTTGTACTGGTGATACATAAATTTACTATAAACGTTATTTAGGTGGATTTCTTTAATTTTACTGATTTGTACAAAGACTAACGCGATACCATAATATTGACTAATTTTTATTAGTTTTAATTATTTGTATAATTAAAACTAATAAAAATTATTCAATATTACTGTTTTTATATTATAAATTGAGGTAATATTCATTTCAATGATAACACGTAATTATTGTAAAACCACTCGTATTATGTCAAAAGTATCAAATAACATGAAAAAAATTAAAATAAACATATGTAGCAGTGACTAGCAGGTTGTTTTAAAGTTCAGTTGGCCTCCATAGTATGTATAACTCAACATGTGTAAAAGTCAATGTACATTTTATGTTTAGTAAAACAGTAGCCAACGTAAAAAGATGCATTGAAATTGTAAGTATGGTATAATTACCATATTTAAGTTACTGTCTTATATGCCTAGTAGGTATTCGATGCCGAATTCCAAGAAAAATTAACCTTATAACGGGTGTTCAGAAACATTCGAAGTCTAGTGGGCTCTGAACAAAAAATCGTATATCTTTACTTAAGTATTAATATACTAATTTGATAACCTATAAAATTCTATTAAGTAAATGTATCAATCTATCTCAGACATGACTTCATATTTTCAAGGCCTACTTTGACTTCGAATGTTTCTGAACACCCGTTATATGCATAAGAAGTAAAGAAACAATTTACGTCATTTGATGACATCGACATGACGTCAGTTTTCAAAACATAAAAGCCAATCACAATGCCCATAAAACTAGGAAAATATTACCCCTTGTCAAACGTTTTAGAGTACATATATCTATTAAAAGTATTAGTGTGTTTTGCAAGGTTAAATTTAGGTTTAGTTATATTTTATTGCTTCTTTTTATATTCAAAAACTGTTTTTTTTTTAACAAATTAGTTTGGTACCTCGTTTTATTTAATTATGCCGAAACTGTTAGGACGTCAAGCCAAGGAGCTTGTGGCTTCATTAATCAACTTCTTAGAGAAATAATGCGACCATGAAGGCCCGTTTATACCTGTAACAGCTGTTCAAAATGTAATAAAAATATTTCAAGTTGTTGTTTATAAGCAAATAATTAATTCTACAATGTTTTAGCGTGTAGCTACAGCTTTAAACTTAAATGTGGTACTGTAAGCACAATATGGAAGTCCATTAAAAATAATGATGTACTGGAGTCTCCCACAAAAAAACATCCACATCCCAAACCCCTACATGGTGGATGATTCCTTATTAGGAATATTGTTTACAGGATGTATGAAAGACGTAAGTTATTCAATTCACTACGAAGTTTGATTTAATTTTATTATTTTTAAATTTTAGATGAACACCTAACTCTTAAAACTCTACAGATTAATTTAAAAGCAGAAAATATTTTTTTTGGGTTGTCAAAAGTGCTAGCAAACTATCCTAAAACAACTAGGTTTTTAAGTGCCAGAAACATAATGATCACAGAGGTTTAATGGAATCGCCTAGTGTTGTTTTAAAGCGATTAGAGTTTTTGCGATCATACAATTAAATTAAACACGAAGACTTATATAAATTTTTCTTCTGGACGAGATGTGGATATTTCAAAATGGTACATTCGGACGCTTTTGGCAAGATAATGATTTACGTAGTGTAAAATTTGATGGGAAAAGGTATAACAACAGTATATTTGAAAATATATTGAGTAATGTATAGGTTGGATAAATAAAACTTACTATTAATTATAGAGCAGTACATTTTAAAATTTAATAGTATATTATTCAACGAGCGTCTAAAGATGGATATTAGTCACGAGGATGACGTTTAAGACACGAGCCGCCAGGCGACTGTCTTATGTTATCCGAGTGACTAATGTCCATTTAGACGAGAGTAGAATACTATATTTTTTCCACTTCTATATATGAAGTGAGTGTTTTAATTAATTTTCAAATAAGGTTACAGATGTGCAAATCGATTAATTAGAGAAAGTATTTATTTCAAGGTTACAGATATTTATAAATATTAATTACAGAAATTTATTTAACATTACAATTTTTAAATCGCATTGCATTTAAATCTGACGGTGTTGAATTATTATCAAGATTATTTTCATTTGAGTTTATATTAACATTTATCAGAATAATTGAAACATACATGAGTAGCCAATTTTTTGTGCCAAAATAGTGAATGTTCATTTTGATAATTTAAGAAAAAGGCAGTGAATGTACCTTCGACTAATCTTCAATCTTAATGTTATGATATATGCTGAATGTACTTCTTAACATAGAGTATGTTTTTCATAAGCTTGATGACTTATATTTTTGAGATAATTTATCAAAATATACAAGCAGAACATCTTCAAACAAAGTATTCACGTTTTTACTTTTTCTCCAGTCCATAAAAGATTTATATGATAATTCGTATTGATTTCTAGACTTTTCTGGCAGTAAATTTAAAGTTACTGCTTTTGCTTTTTCTACTATTTCCGGTGGCGTATGATTTTCAATATCTAAATTCATATTCTTTACTTGCTTACCGTTCTCAATAAATGAAATGAATTATAAAATTAAAATTCTCGGCTACAATGCACGAATGTGGCAAAAATAGCGCCTGCAATTTGGCATTATTGTTTATTCGTTGCCATGGGTTGATAAGTATTTACCTGAATCGTGCGTCTGATTGGTTAACAGACCCGTGACTTATGAGATTTTTTCCTGTGACTTATGAGGTTTTGTCCGTGATATGAATGTCAGTGAGTAATGAGTGTCATAAATTAATAGAAACCAATGTGTTTATGTGCATATTATGAAATAGAAGTGGAAAAAATGTTTTATTTATCATGCTTGATAGTAACCGTAGTGTGAAATAAACAAAAAATAATCTTTTTAGATATATTGTGCTTGATGCAGGAAATGAACATGGATTTATTCTAGGTGCAGAATTAGTACCTATTTTCTGCAAATACAAAATACTCAGACTACCACGAACAAACGAATCACCAAAAATTTTTGGTTTGAATATCAATTATTACCGTGTTTAGATGAACCATCAGCTGTTATGTATTATTAATAACCCACTGTATCGCAATATGATGGAAATGAATGCTCCAAGCAGCACATCTACAAAAGGTGAAATTCAAGAATGGCTAAGAGAACAGAGAGCTGTTGCTAAAAGTTGCTTTGTATGTAAAAATAATTTAGTTATTGTATTACTACTGACATTCTGTTCACAGAAATAAACCCCCAAAATATATGTAGTGGACGAACTAGCAGAAAAATATGGCCATACAGTGTTACGATTGCCACCTTACCACTGTATTTTTAATGCCATTGAATTAATATTCGGAATAACAAAAAAATACTATAACAGGCATATTGGTAGAGACGGCAAATCTATTCAGGATTGTTTAGATATGTGGAAAGAGGCATTGTTGCAGTCAGAAATCAACAAATGGTGGAATAAGGAAATGGACTTTGATAGAAATGATATGGAACCATCAATTATTTATTTAGAAAGAGATGACAGTGATGACAGTTTAGAAGAATTTAATCTATAAATTAAATATTTGTTTTTATATTTGTATATTTTTGTATGCCAATAAATATGAAGATTTTTTTTATTCTTATTAATAAATTAAAAATGTCTATATAAATTATATCAAACTTAAAATATTTAACTTAACCCGTTTTTTCAAATTTACTAGTGAAATTTGGAATTAGAATGTCAAAAATAAAGGTTTATAATGCTTCTTTAACATTATAATTTCTTAACGTGTAGATTTCGTAAGACAAGCGTAATTAATAGAATGCGAACTAAAAAAAAAAGGCATTCAATATTATTTTGTTTTTATCTGGAGGAGGTTTACATCAATGAATGTTGTAAGAAAATTTTTATCGAGTTCTTAATCTTTTGAATAAACTTTATTAATTTTCAAAGAAGTACTAACAAAAATTACTTGAAAACTTAAAACTCATAAAAGTACCTTCTACAATAATCTATCGATGTAATTACCTCCACATTGTATAATAACGTTTACTACATATCTCAAGTCTTTCTTCATAATTTGGATCCTTTTAATTCTCGTTTTAAGGAATCTATTTGTAAAAGATATGTTAATTTATGCTAGTGTAGATAGATTTTACATATAAAATTGTTATGAGGTTAAAGTAAAACAAGTATTTGGGATATAATTAATATATTATATATTTTATTCGAATAAATGAAATTACTTGACATTAACTGTTTTACTACTTTATTAGATTTCTCTAACATATGTTTCGGTAAGACAACTTACCATTTATCAAAGAGACAAGATTACTAAACAAATGTGAACATAGGCAACTAAATATACCTAAATGCTATTAGCCTAATTACTAAGTTGAGATACTTATTTTAATATACTCATCTATTATAGTTGCATATATTATATCTGTATATGTATTAGTTACATTATTTTTTCTTGAAAAGTATTTGCAGGACCAGTTCTTTTTAGAACCAGCGATGCCTATGTCGTTCAGCAGCCAGTCAAAGGAACTAATTAGCTCTTTGATTTCGTACTTTAACCGTGAACTGAACAACGGTGGAGGCACTATTACAGTTGACAAGTGTGCGTAAGGTATGTACATTTTGTTGTAATTGCATCAAATAACGTCATTATCATTTTAGAGAGTTGCGGAAGTATTAAATATGTGCGTTGAATCTGTACGCAATATTTCAAAAACATTGATACAAAACGAACCTCTTCGAAGCCCTAAAAAATTTCACTGGACAAAACCTGTACGTGATATCACACCAGCAATAAAAATAATAATACAATATATAATAATATATAATATACAAATCTATATAAAAACAGTAAGTTACTAAACCTTAAAGTGATTAATATAATTATATCAATGTAATTTTAGAGCAACACTTTACAAGAGCTTCAATATTATCAGTACTAAGAGAGCGTCATATATTTGAGGGTTCTGTTGATTCTCTTGGTAGAGTACTAGCAGGTATTGGTTTTAAATATGAGAAAAATTATCCACGGAGAGGACTAATGGAATAAACACATATTGCTCTTGCTCGAACCAATTTTCTAAGAAGGTATATGAACAATTTTCAAGCTGATAATTCAATGCTCAATGTGTATGTTTGGATGAGACTTGGATATTCGAAAATGGTAGTATAATAAAATCATGGCAAGATGATAGTCATAAAAGTGTTCGAAAATTTAAAGATGACGGCAATAGGTGGCAGCTCTGTGTTAAATAGAAATATCTTTCTATAAATACAAATTCTGCTTTTCTTTTAGGTGTATTGTAATTCATGCTGCTACATGTAATGGTTTTATCGAAGGTGCCTCATTAGTATTTTCTTCAAATACTAGTAATCCCGATTACCATGGTCAAATGGATAGAAGCAATTTTATAAAATGGTTTTAAGAGCAGCTGCTTTGGAAACTAGAAGAACCAGAAGCAAAAGGACAACCAGGGAAATAAATATGCAGCTAAACATATTATAGAAAATTACCGTACTACTAAGCATTTTAATATTGAAAATAAAATAATTCAATCAATTAAACAGAAAGCGACTAGTAACAATATTATATTTACAAAAGCTGATAAAGGAAATACAGTTATAGCAATTCCGGAATCAAACTACATACATAAAGTTCATGAATTTCTCGATAATAATTCATTCATAAAACTTAAATCTGATCCTACTAACAAATTTCAAAAACAGATTAAACAAACTATAGAAAAATCAGGTTCTCTTTTTTTCAAAAACGTATATTAACCACTATGAATCCCCTACCTCCCAAATTATACGGTTTAATTAAACTACATAAAGAAAATACACCTATACGACCAGTAGTATCGTACGTAAAAGCACCTTGTAGAAATGTGTCCAAACACTTAATAGATTTAATTCTTACACACACTAAATTCAAATCTAAGTTCTCCGTTAAAATTTCCCAGGAATTAATTAACAACATTTCAAACTTGCAATTACCAAACAAATGTAAACTCATTTCTTTTGATGTCTCGAATTTGTTCACTAGTATCCCGCCCCAGGAGGTAATAGATTTAAATACTTTACAACTAGAACGTAGAAACACGAACATTGTCACAAAGGCCGAAATTTTACAGCTCTTACAAACGTGCCTGGAACAAAATTATTTTCAATTTAAAAAGAAATTTTATAAACAAACAGAGGGTCTAGCAATGGGAAACCCACTAAGCCCCTTATTAGCGGAAATTTTCATGAATAATTTAGAAACTATAATTAGTACACATTCCTTGTTTGGTAATTGTGTATATTGGTTTAGGTATGTTGATGACATATTAATTTGCTTTAACGGTTCAGATAGACAATTAAAAACTTTACATAATTATATTAACACTATTCACCCCAAAATAAATTTTACTATAGAAACAGAAATAAATAAAAGCATTAATTTTCTAGATTTAACCATATCACACAAAACTAATAAACACGAGTTCGCTATATACCATAAACCAACACATACAGATACCACAATACACGCTAATTCCTTTCATCCTATAACACACAAATTATCAGCATACCAATCAATGGTATATAGATTAATTCATGTACCTATGAGCAAAAAATTTCGACCTTGAACTAAATAGAATATACACAATAGCATTAAATAATGGTTACTCTATAAATATTGTCAATAACATCATAAATAGCGAACAAAAATCTAAAACCCTTTCCTTAGTTTATCCAAAATTAAAATACAAGATAATTAATTCCTATAATTCAATCACTTACTTAGGAAAAATTTCGGAAAAAATTGATACTTTCATTAAAAAACTTAATAACGAACATATATCATTTAAAACAGACAATACTATACAGAACATTATTAAAAACAACAAAGATAAAATAGACAAACAATCAAACTCTGGTGTATATAAGTTAACAGGCGAAGATTGTAATAAGGTATACATAGGACAAACGGGGAGGACATTCAAAATTAGGATGAAAGAACACGAGAGAAGCCATAAAGAAAAGAAAACAGATTCAACTTTCGCAAGTCATTATATAGATATCAATCATAGATTTAATATAGATTTCAAAATTTTACACATTCAAGAAAAAAGTAAAAAACTTAACCTGTTAGAAAACTTAGAAATTAATAGATACAATAGTTTCGGATTAGCTTTAAATGACCAACTAGATTTAAACAACTCCCCTCTACTAAATTTAAGATTGTAAAAATTTTTCCACCACCATTCCCCAATAATTTTCACATAAATATTCAAACTTGTATTGTATATATTCAGTATTTCATCCACCTGATGAAGCCATTGTATGGCGAAACAATATTGTAGTGGTATTTACAATAAAAGAATTTTTGAAACTAGAAGTTTAATTACTTATTTCTTAGCGTTAGAAGAACCATCTATGATTATCATGGATAATGCCAGTTATTATAGCGTTCTGTGTGATAAATGTCCCAATAATTCTTGGAACAAGTAAGAGAGTGGATAAATAGTCATAAGATACCAGCTCCGGATAATTTACTAATAGCCGAATTATTAAATTTAGTTAAGTGGTATGCACTTAGAAACAGAGAAGGAAAAAATTCTGCTCGCGAGCACAATTTTATTTTTTTCGTTCGTCATAAAATTTGTATTCGCGAATTTAAAAATAAAATTTTGGAAAAAATTTTGTGATCGTAAAAACAAACTAATGAAAAAGAATAATTATTTTAAACATTCAACTTAGGCATGCTGAGTTCTTTTTGTTACGTACATACATACATATTGTAATGAACTTTTCCCCTAAGAATATTAAAAAAAAAACATTTATTGAGTATGTTACATTTATTTTCAGATGCACATTTGTTTATATTTTGAATTATGTTTAAATATTTATTTGGATTTATTTTGTTGACCGCGCCTGTACATTTATTTATATGGAACAGCAAATAGTTCGACTAGGGAGAATATATTGTATTATGTGTGCCCGATGTCCGATCTGATTTTTCCGGCCGATCACAGACAGAGATATCTTGTCCTTTGAATGATATAGTTGGAAATAAAAAACTTCATTTTTTATTTCTATATTTGATTTAACTTCGGTATTTTGCTTTTGTGTGTATTGATGTGTATTTAAATATCATTTTCGTTTATTACGAGTTTTAATAATCTCGTAGATTTATTAATATTTGAAATTTACTCGATATCTCTCGTATTTAGTTTTTTGTGTGTGAAAAAAAGGTTATGTTAACGTAAGTAGAAATTTCACATTAGTATTATATAAATTCTATTCATTGTAATTCGATTATTATTGTTCCAATTTGTAATATTCATTTATTGTTGTATTAGTTTTAAAATATAGATAGTTAAGAAAACTACCATATTTTTTATGAGGGAGTTTTTTGTCACGTTGTTCTAGAACATTTGAAAATCAGGTTTTTGGTGGGAGATTTTATACTTGTGTTAGTGCGCATGAGTAAAGTCATTTACGAGTTTTGAAGTTTAGTCTATTTCCAAGCTTTTGTTTAATGACGCATTAGCTCTCTTTACATTTTGTAAAGAGTATTTTTTAATTATTTTTTAAATAAATTTGTAAATTATCACTGTGAGTTTCCTTTATTGACATATTATTTTTCCACTTTCTCGCTCGAGGGAGAGAGAGAGAGACATATTGTGGATGAACAGTGGACTACCCTTACTAGTAAACCCACAGTTCATAGCACCTTTTTATTGGCGCCCCACGTTGGGCGCCAATAAAAAGGTGCTATGAACTGTGAGTTTGATTGAAAGATAAGTCCACTGTTCACCACAATATGTCCGGACTAACTCTGATACTTCTGCTTCTTAAAATGAGACTTCTTAATCTTGGGCTCACTCTCTCTCTCACGAGTGAGAAAGTGGAAAAATAAAAGAACAAAGAATCAATAAAAGAAAGTCACACTGCTAATTTACAACTTTTTTAAAATATACATTTCTAAGTGCATATCACTTGACTAAAGCATATTACACTAAGCACATTGGAGAAGAGGGTTTTGGAGCAAAGAATGCTATTAAAATATAGAACAAGGCCTTAGAAGCGATCACACCTGCAACTTGGGCAAAAACTGTTCGATACACTAATAGTGAAAAAAAAAATGGGTGGTCGAAAATTGCTGCTTAATAGAGAAGAAGTACTACCCTTTATTATAAATGTAAATCAAAATTCGGAATCTGAGGATAGTAATAATTAGTGACCTAGAATTTATGTAAATTCTGCTATAATGTAAAAACAGATATTCAATTTTTTTGAGAAACTTTGTTTATATTTATGTAATAAAATTGTAATCGAAAACCAAACTTTCTTAAAAGTATGGTCTTACCTTACAAGCAAATAGACCATAAGTAAAACTATACAGCAAAAATACAGCATAATATTAAAATAATAAGCTTTTTTTTTGGTTTAGCGACCTTTATTGAAATTCAATTTATTTATCTAATGACGTTTCGACTTTTTTGTGTATAATTAAGTCTCTTTCAAGTATAAATTTAGAACTGAAAAAAAAAACCAAAAAATTACAAACGAAAGGCAAGAATTATATTTACATTATATGAATGAATTAAACTTAAGATAATGATTAGAGTAAAGAAAGTTAAAATTTAAATTTAAAATTTAAAAATTAAAAATTTTTTTTAAAGGATACAAAACTCACCAATTTCTTTTGTGTTAAAACACATGCCCAGTGCAAATGCATGGTCGGAAACATGTCGACACCTTCACTACAGGGTCCGACTGCGTATCTCGGAATCTTAAGTGTAACTAATGTCTTGTTATAGAAATGAAATTTTTATATTATTCTGTGTTAAAATTTGTTTTGTCAGGCCATGTTTTTGGGAAAATAAAATTAATACAGTGTGTTTACAGTGGGAAAAAAGATTTTTTTTGTTTTGATTTTTTGTGTGGGTGGGGTTGTCGTCTATTGTTTAATGAGCGGATAATACAGTTTTGAAAGTCCATCAATCTCGTTTCGGTCGTTGATTGTTTTGTTATTTTTGAAAATGTGAACCATTTCTATTACTTCTCTAGCCTTTGTATTTTTTTGCTTGGTTATTATTTTTGTATTTTTAAAATCAAAATTGTGTTTTAATGTTATCTGGTGTTTTTTTAAAGCTGTCTGATTTTTTACGTATTTGTGTCCTTTTAATCTTTCCTGTAGTAACTGTTTTGTTTGACCTATGTATACTTTGTCCCAATCTTTGCAGGGTATGTTATATATTGTATGTGATTGTTTAAGTGTTGGTGTTGAGTCTTTTAGTTTTGTGTGTAGGAATTTTAGATTTTTTCCGCTTTGATGTGCTATTTTAAAATTAAATGGTTTAACTATATTGTTTAGTTTTTCGGATAATCCAGTTATATAGGGTGTATGGATATATGTTAATTCATTGGTTGTTTTATTTATATTTTGGCACTTAGTTTTGTTATATATTTTATTAAGTCTCTGTTTTATAATGTTTTGTTTAAATTGTGGTGGATAATTGTTTTCTGTTAAAATAGTTTTTACTTTATTCAGTACTGTTGGTCTGAAAACTGGATTGGTGAGATTTAAAGCCCTAACGCCGTTACAACATTTTTTTTGTGGGATAGGGGTTGGTTTGAATAAAAGTTTACGTATCTGCCAGATGTGATTGGTTTAGTGTACCATTTTGTTTGTATGTTATATATATATAAATGTTTAGATAATTTCCGTTCATATTAAATAATGATATTGATAAATTCTTGGACTAACGCCGTTACAACATTTTTTTTGTGGGATAGGGGTTGGTTTGAATAAAAGTTTACGTATCTGCCAGATGTGATTGGTTTAGTGTACCATTTTGTTTGTATGTTATATATATATATAAATGTTTAGATAATTTCCGTTCATATTAAATATTGATATTGATAAATTCTTGGAGTTTTTGGCTTTTATATGAAATATTTACAAATATCAAATTAGTATGTAATTGCTAAGTAAATGAGGACGTAAACATTGCTGCCTACATATTACAAAGCAAATCATATGAAATTTTTAATTCAAAAATATTGTCTACGTTGGGACTTGAACCCAATTCTACGGTTTGCCAGACCGTTGCTTTACCACTTAAGCCACGATAGACCTTGGTTCAAGCTATTTAGAAATGCATTATATAGTAACTGTGTTAATGATTCAGATGTCTCTCATGCGTATGAAATTCTTCACAGTTCGTATATATACTCACAGTACAGAAATGAAAGTTATATCTATTACCGGATTACGTGCACTGATTATTTGGAACAACAATGAAATACCGGCATCTGCACTTTCCGAATGGATATGACTCACATTTTTCATATATATATATATATATATATATATATATATATATATATATATATATAAATAAATTAAAAGCGGGCAAGCGGTCTGTCAATTAAAAAACTCATTTATTAAGTATCCCTATATTTCGCAACAAGTTTGTTGCTTCTTCCGAAGATAAAAATGTAGAGTTGAAAAAATAATAAAATTGACGTACGCTTTTAATTTATTTGATTCAATATATTACGGTCGATAATTTCGTTTAAATTATATATATATATATATATATATATTAAATATAATTTAATTAATTGAATTAAATGTTTTGTTTTAAAATAAAAAATTTTTAACCAAATTTGTTGAAATGATATTAATTTTACTTTCTTCCTTTCGTAATCTCACAAACACTTAAAACGACCAAAAAATCTTTTAATAGAATAATAAAGGAAGTGTAATTCAAAAATTTCAATTATGCAATTCATAAAAAATAGAAACAAATTCGACATTTCTCTCACTTTCATCCAAGGTGCTTTTTCCTTTTGTTAAACCCAGGCGTAAAGGGAAATTGTTATTTTATCCCCATCTCTGGAAGTCGAGTTTGCGAACCCTTCAAGCACTTGACTACATGAAGGACCACTCCAAACGTGCCGATCATTTGTTTGACAAATGCAACGGTTTGACTTTTAATAACTCCTCGACAGACGTCGACCATGTTGGGAATTTCAATCTGAAGAGTACATCATGCTGATACATATTGATTGTATAAACCTGGATAATATAGTAACCGAATTTTATTCTATTCAATGCTTGCTTGCATATGTAAAAGATGAAAATATTGTAGGGCGTTAGAAAGCGTATATTCACGTAACTGTGTAATAGCTCTGGAATTATGTAATTATTATCTTCTTTGGACAATCGTTATATTTTTTATTTTGTTAACTATATTATTCATACAATTAGCTTGTTATAATGCCACATATCAAAAGATGAGTTGCGAGAAATACGTTTTATTTCAACAAAGCGCCCAAACAAATTTTTAAATTTCACGGACGTTTTAAATTGGTAATATTTAATAATAAAGATTAGGTATGATTTTATAACATTAAAGACATTAACAAATAGTATATTTCTAATAGGAGGGTGATTTGGCGGGAAGCGAGATTCAACAAGTAGCTCCATCTTTCGGAAAAGTTTAGCATTATATCCCAATTATGCCATCTTTTTTTATAGTAATAGGTGAAATTTGGTTAATTTCTAATTTTAAATTTGAAAGTTACAGCTAATAAATATATTTTTTTTTTAAAACGACCTGGAATAGCCCTTTCATCACGTCAACAAGCTTTCTCAACAGTCATCAAGTTGTTGGCGGAAAAATTAAATCAATTGAGGTTTTAGGTTGTCTCACCCACTCTATTCGACGGATATCTAGTCCAGGGTACTTTCCACTTATTCACTAAACTCATCCTTTTCCTTGTTAGAAAGAAATTTCTGTCAGATCTTGCGAAAAATCATTACAAAAATCCTATCAATACATCCTCGTAGATATGGGTTTTAGTTTAAATTTTAATGAAATAAGCGTCCTTTAATTTTTATGTAGATGTTTCATTTCTCATTCATTTCTTCATCTTCTTCTTAATTTACGTCTTAGACCTTAGTTTTCGTTTGATGTTGGTACTCATGAGCCCTTCAGGCATTTAGGAGGTGTTCCAGAGATTCCATTTCGATTTTTGCTAGTCTGGCCATGTTCCACTCTGCTGAGATGCTTGTGCCAGTGTCTCCGTCGTTGTAGCCTCTATTTTAGAACGTCCGACACCTGACCTTCATCTCTTATGTTTTTGTTTCGGATTCTATCTCCTAGTGTACACCGATATGTTCCTCAGTATTTGTTGAAGTCCTCCTAGTTTGAGAAGCTCTTCGTTATACACAGTTTTCACAATAAAGCACTCGTTTGTGAACTAATAGCTATTTAAGTCACAAGAAATATAAGGGCGTATAATAGTCGATACATTTCGTGTGACTTATGAAAAATGCTTTATTCTGCTATGTACACAACTATATTAATTATTTAATAAAAGATACTTGTTATTAAATGACGTTGAATTTTGTTTCGAATATTCGAGCGAAGATAATGCCGAACTTTCTGTCTAGCTCGATGCTTTACGAGTTCTTGCTAGATGTTTTCCGTTTTCTTCGTAGATACTGATCTTTTGTGCCAGGTGAACTATGGGATTGCATTCACAATTATTCCGACAAGGTACTAAAACTACGTTAAAACTGTTACGCTTCGCATATATAAGAATATTTTAATTTATTTTTAAATTATATTTCTTCTTTAAATATCTCGAAGATTAAAATATTAACTTAAGACATTTTCTGTACATATTCATGTGCAAAGAGAAAGTATTTCTTTTGTTATATCCCTAACCGGGAGACTCTCGAAATATACCAGCTTACAACCATAACGTTCACTGTGGAATTTCTATTTACATTTCGATGTTAAATTAAGTAATTTAATTACATACATCTTCTTTTATATGTTGTCATATCATTTGGAAGGTTGTCTCACAAGGGATATTTTAATAATATTTATGCCATCGATAGAATACCTCTTCAGGTCGCGCTTCTTATTAATTATTAGTCAAGATATCGACCCTCTCTCAACTTAGGTCACAAAAAAGACCTTTTTCTAGACTAGTGTCCTATCGACACAAACTATCAGTCTTCTTCTCGTTAGAACCATCGCAAGTAAAACATCTTACCCGCCGTACTGGTCAAGTACCCGCCGTCATGCACGTGCCCTTACATCTCTGCAACTAGAAGGTAATCTGTATTATTCAATATATATTATTCTTTGATCTAATTCACATTAATTAATTAATTAATTTCTTGTTCCTCCGGCTAAGCATCGCTCTACATATACTTGTCTCAGTATAGCTTCGCAGACCACGTGACCGACTATCTTCGCAACTCAAAGGTAACTCTGTATTGTTCAATACACAGATTATTTTATATTAATCGTAATTAATTAACATTTAATTTACTGCTCAATTTAACGTTCGTTTCATTATGTTTTGTGTTAATTTTTAATTACCTATTTACTATACACTGCTCCTCGTGTATATATTACTTTTATTCAATTACTTTTAAATATATCAACCTTCAATTTCTTTTATGTAAATAATAAATACAGACTTTAAGGACAACGCTCCTGTGTTTTTTATTTTTTTATTTAATTTAACCATTATCACAAGTTTACAAATTCCGGTCAACTTTTGGATCAGAGCAGATGAGAACAAATCTTGATGTTATTTGGGGTGCTGAATTCAAATCCTGGTTTCGTTTTTCAAAATTGGTTCTACTTTGTGAGTTCGCGCATGTTGGCAGCACTGCGCTATCATAATGACAGTCAGCTGTTGGCGTCGCTAGAAACAATATTTAATTTGTATTTTTAAAGTTTTTTTTGAATCCAAAACGTGTGAAAATGCCAAGACAGAATTGTAAAGTTGATTCAAAGTGTTTTTGTTGTGTTTGCGGATGTTATAATGATCAGAAAAAGTGGCAAAGTTATTACTAATGTGATCAGAAATGCATATTTTTATTATTTTGGTTTCTCTGTATCAAACACTCACAAGCCGTGGGTACCGAAATTGTTTTGTAACGCGTGTAGCACAATATTATACAAGTGGTCACGCGGTAAAAAAGTATGTTTTTCATTTTCATTGCCAATGTTATGGAGAGAGCCGAAAAATCATGTAGATGATTGTTACTTTTGCTTGATGAATGTCGTCGGTGTAAATGCAAAAAAACTATCAAAATATAAATATCCTGAAGTATCATCAGTGTCTAAGCCAGTTCCCCGTGCGAGCAATGATCCTTTGCCAATTTGTCCAGGTACGAGTGCAAATTACATGGAAACTTGTAGTTCATCACCGACGAACAGTGGAAGCGATTTTAACATGGAGGAAAAACATTTAGTTTCGCAAAGTGAACTCAATGATTTGGTTCGTGATTTGAATTTATCGAAACAAAAATCAGAATTGCTCGCATCACGGATGCAGGAGTGGAAATATCTTGACACTCAAACAAAAGTCACTGTATATAGAACCAGAAATGAGGCGCTTTTACCGTTTTTCAAAAAAGAGGAGAATATATGCTTCTGCTATGACATCAACGGTTTGTTTGATGCGATGAATACACCATACGATGTAAATGAATGGCGTTTGTTCATAGATGGTTCAAAATACAGCCTGAAAGCTGCTCTGATACACAATGGAAATATAAAACCATCAATTCCGATTGCTCATGCAGTACAAACGAAGGAATGCTACGATACAATATGTATAATTTTTACCAAGATAAAATATAAAGAGCTTCAATGGAAAATTTGTGGCGATTTGAAGGTTTGAAAATAAATTTCAATTCAATTTTAAAGAATAAATGATTTTTATACTATTCCTACAGGTTATTGGTCTCTTGATGGGGATGCAATCTGGTTTTACCAAATTTTGCTGTTTTTTGTGTCTGTGGGATAGCCGTGCAACTGACCAACATTATGTGAAAAAAGATTGGCCAAGCCGTACTAATTATGAACCAGGAAAACAAAACGTCTGTTCTATACCACTTGTGAACCCACTGAACATTTTCTTGCCACCTCTCCACATAAAGCTTGGCCTTATCAAAAACTTTGTCAAAGCACTCGACCGTGAAGGAGCGGCTTTTGAGTACTTGACCAAGTTATTTCCCAAGTTGTCGTACGCCAAAATCAAAGAGGGAATATTTGTCGGACCTGATATTCGAAAATTAATGGCCGACAGAAACTTTACAAAATGTTTAACGCCCAATGAAGCAGCAGCATGGGTATCATTTCAAGATGTTGTTCACAACTTTCTCGGTAACCGCAAATCCCCGGATTTCAAGCAGATAATCGACAGTTTGTTGCAAAATTATTGCAAGATTGGAGCTCGAATGTCTCTCAAAATACATTTTCTGCATTCCCATCTCGAATTTTTTCCTGAAAACTTGGGTGTACAAGCGACTAGCAAGGAGAGCGACTACACCAAGATTTGGCGAAAATCGAAAAACGATACCAAGGATTTTGGGACGAGGGCATGATGAGCGACTACTGTTGGACTTTAATGCGTGAAACAGATCCCACTCAGTACAAGCGACTCAGTTCGACTGCTCTTCATTTCTAATTTAACACTTTTTAATGAATAAAATGGAGATTAATTGTCAAAAATTGTAAAAATTGTGTTTATTTAATATCTCGAAAACTAGAACCAAAATCAAAAAACGGAGTGCAGATTCGGATTCAGCGCCCCAAATAACCATAGAAACAGCTTTTGGTTGCTTAGATCCAAAACCGTGTATACTTGTGAATCATACATGTCCTGGACCTTTGATGATACTTCACCAACACCACAATTATATTATTTTAGAATAATTTCATTATTGTTAGCACACGGCAGCCGAAACCAGAAACGTTGTAAAGCCTGTGTTTGTAATCAAACTTATTGTAATAAATTACAAGATCGTATTATGTATACTATATACAATTGATACATATGAATTTAAGAAGGTAATTAGTTAAATATATATAATATGATAAACTAAATCTATGTAAAAACAGGGGTACAATGTAGACTGCCTCCTCGTGGTGTACCCTGGAAACGTGGCTTGACACGGCTAAATAGTCTACACTATTAGGCTGCTAGATCTAGCAACGATTTCCTAGCAAAGAAAGAATCAGCATGAATACTGAAATTCTAACAAATGGTTCTCTTCAGAACTCATCGACAAGTGACGTAGGACACGCACTGAAGATCTTACAACTGAACGTTGAAGGCATGAGCAGATCTAAATCTGAATATTTACTGAGGCTTTTCAATGATCATTCGGTGGATATAGCCCTACTATAAGAGATACATTATGCGGACGAAACGCAACTTAGCAGCTGATGTAAACTACCGGGATACTCCCTGGCATCCATCACGTGATCTATGGAACAGTCACTCACCTATGTGTTACATGTTATTTAATGCTGTATTCGATGTGCCATACGAAATAAATAAATATGGAAAAAGAAAAAACACAAAACAATTATGCATATTGTTGTTCTTGCATTGAATATATGCATATATGACGTCACACAAATGTTCACTTTTGTCTTTAGCTTTCTTGACAGTATTTTCATCTCTTTCTCTGATAACTTACAATACTCGTTTAATTAAAAAAATGTTTACTGGGACTGTCATTATTTTCAGAAGAAACGTAAGTGTCCAGAAACATGAAAATATGTATTGAAAATTGGTTATCCAAATACAAAAGTGTATTGATTACAATAAGGAGTAGGTTGAAACAATGTAAAAAAAAATTAAAGTAAAATATCATGTTTTACCTTATCGCGTTCAATAAATCCCTTCTTCATGTCTAATTTGTTTTGGCTTGTAAAAGAAATTAAGGATTTTTCCAGAATTTAAGGCTAAGTTTATACACAATATCTGCTGAAGGGATCAGCGATTGATTCAATAAGATACTGTTAAACTTTACGATCACTAGAAGAATGTAGAAGAAGAATTGTATCCGTGAAGAGAAAGGTCGGAGAGAGTGAAATTTTTTCTTGCACTACAACAGCGCCAGACCGCATTGTTTCGCACTCTCCATATAGTCCTGATTCGTCACCTTCAAATTTCTAGTTGTTCCCAAAGTTGAAGGAGGTATTGAAAGGTGAACAGTTTTCACCAGACACTAAAGTTCGGGCTGCTGTAGGTCCACATTTGGATCAAAAGTAAACCAGAAATTTTTTTCGTGAACAGAAGGAAAAATTGATTCAACGTTTGGAGAAATGTTTTTCATTAAATGGTGATTATGTGGAAAAATAATTATGTACATTGGTAGTACAACAGGTTTACTTCATTTCAAGACTGGTTTCATTATTTTGTCCTCTCTTCTTTTATACAAAATAGTAGTAGTGGTAGTTGAAGCAAAAGCTGGTAAATACGTACTGTGTGTCCATGCATATACAGATACAAATTTGTTTTTATACAGATTTGTATTATTTTGTATCGAAGCTTGATGTGAATTATCGCATCGACACGCAATCTATTTTTTGATATACTACGCCACCTGGCGACGAGTTAATGGACTCACAGTAATATGCGTATTTTTCTTCTTTATCAGTAATAGCTTTGCTATTCGAGAAGAACACTTTGCACCGGCGTGGTCGGTTTTGTCCGTCAGATGACAAGAGGTTATCTGTTGTCTTCGGATAGGACAAAACTTACTACATGACCGCAAGTGTACTACAGTCTTTTGCTTCGTAAATCTATCATTGACAAAGTGGTTACACAGAAACGCATGCGTCTGGTAGTTGAAGCAAAAGCTGGTAAATACGTACTGTGTGTCCATGCATATACAGATACAAATTTGTTTTTATACAGATTTGTATTATTTTGTATCAAAGCTTGATGTGAATTATCGCATCGACACGCAATCTATTTTTTGCTTTCTTCTTTTATTTTATAGAGTTGGAGACATATATCTGGACTTGCAAAACTGTTATACCTTGTATTAATTTTCGTATAACTAAAGGCTGGTATATTTAAATATATTATTTTTCACTTGTCTTTAATTTGTTGTATATATCTATGATACGCGATATGTAACTCCATTCATTTCGCCCTAGGGCATAATAAGCGGGTTTCTCATAACGTATATTACTGCCGGAATTTCTTCTTCTATCACAAATGTTGTAACACACTTCCTAAATTTTTTTTTCATGAAATAAACAAATCACTCAATCGTCATACGTCATACGTCAACGTACAAATACAAAGTAGACTTGTGGTAGACTTCGTTTGTATTAATACGCTTTATGTCAATTAATAATTGAGTTTAAAGTGAAAAATAAAACGTTATATGAACCTTTGGCATAACTCGATGTTTATAAATCTCGGGCAATTTACAATACCTCGGGCCAAAGGCCCTCGGTTTTGTAAACTGTTGCCCTTGAATATAAACATCCTCATTATGCCCTTGGTACATAAATAACTATTATAAAACCACGTTGTATAAAAATGTCACAAGTTCAATAATAATGAATTAATTCACAGCGGTGAATTCACCAAGAAAAATACATTAAGTAAATAACTTACAGATGCCTGTGTATATGTATATATTTGTAGATATTGATTGTCACCTCAAATATGAATTATTGATGTTGTTGGAGCAGTAACAAACACCTCTTCGAAAAGTCTTGTACAATGAAAACAAATTATTTTAGTAAATTGATCTGTTGTTTACATAAGTTTATGTATTATTCGATATTTAGTGTGCAACTCAAGTGCATGTCGAAATGACAGGTAAAACGAATAAGGAAATATGAATACTTCATCTATTGTATTGGGTGTACAAATTCATTATGTTACTTTTAGAGTACTACTATATCAATTCCCAGGGCTTTGGCAACGATTTTATTTTATCATGTTTCAAAATTGTTGTTTTTCTTAGTTGGTACTTTTGAATGCTTTTTAAGAATCTGTAGATAAAGTTCCTGATTGATTATCCTCAAGGTAAATATATCTTATAGATAAAATATATTTGAATTTCTTCAAGAAAAGTGTTACATCCTTATTCGGTAGATAATTATCTAATGGATAATTATAATCATATGAAGTTATAAGGTGGTTTAATAGTGATATATCTAACTTTTCCAACTCTTTATTTAATTTTTTTATAACGAAAATAAAAAAGCCAATGGAACATTTTATTGGGAAGTTTTCATGAATGATGGCTAAAAATTAGATACATGAGCATTCATAAAAATAATAGAAAATTGTGTAGAACTTAATTTGAAGCGGTAATTATAATTATAATTAATCAATGACAGATCAATTATAATTTATCTGTCATTGATTAGAAGGTGAAAAAAAATACGAACACAGATTTTGTTCACTATATTTACAAATTGTTTTGATTTGTAACTAAAGCTTTATTAAATACAAAAATGAAAGTTTTTTTGCATTTTATTACATCATAATTATTAAAATATACAATGTGACCTATATATAAATAATTATAACAACGATAATAGCGGAAATGCTCAAAATGGGGATAAACACATTTTCAGTGTTAAAAGTTATTCTTAAACACACCGGGACGGCAACTTTTATTCCAAACACATCGGAGTCTGTTATAACGAGTAGGAGTATATGGTTAAAGGCAGCCTCATATTATATTATTATTGCCTTTATGAAGATATGAAGAAAATTATACAATATTTTAATCCTCACAAATTAGTTGTAGTTACAGTTAGCTGTAACAAGCAGGCAAGGCGCCAACAATCGCATTAAAAATGGAGAGATTGTACCGGGTAGCTGACAACAAGTTATTTTATCCAAATATTGCCTAACGTCTCTTTGATAGTGAGCAGGGACGCCATCTTGTTGAAAATATACGTTTACATTTGGAAATAAATCGTTTATTTCAGGTACAATTTGATGCTGGAGAAGAGCAAGATACTTTTTACCGGTAAGAGTGCCTTCAATCAAAAGAGGACCTATCAAATTGTTTCTCTGTAAATTAGCCCAGACATTAACCTTTTTTGGACTTTGAGTATGAGCCTCTTCCATCCGGTACGGATTAGAAGCTGACTAATAACGGCATTATACCTGTTAACATTACCGTCCAAGCAGAATTTAAGCCTTATCACTGAATACAACAGAGTCTAAAAAATTGTTTGTCCATCAATTTTCTCTAATACATTTTCACAAAACTCTAATCTTCGATCAAAATCATCTTGGTGGCTTTGAATTTTATATGGGTGGAACTTTTATGCAAAATGTTTTGTACAGACTTCCTACTAATACCATGATTTCTTGACAGTTTACATGTAGATGTTTTAAGATTTTCTTGAACATTTAGTAGGGCATCTAAAGTCTTATCTTGATTAGATGCAGTTTTTGGTCTGTCAGACCTTGGACGATCCTGTACACACCAGTTTCATTAAATTTATTTATTGTTCTCGAAACTGTAGATCTACTTATAGGAGGGTGTTGAAGATTTAAATCGTTAAAAAGATGACTTACTTTTTCATAGGTACGTTTTCTATCACCATATCCAATTTGAATTCGTTCTTTTTCCGATAACTTTGCCATTATTCGTAATTTACTTTTGAACACTGTAGCTGTCAAATACTATTAAGACTAATTCAACTCTGACACTTTGTACACTATGTTTTTGGCATTTTTTCAGTGCCTACTACTATTTTTTGTTTTAAACTAGGTATCTATCGGGGGTGAACTAATAATAATGCAAAATAAGAATAGATTAATACAACTTCAATTTTACGTGTTATTTCCTTAGTAATGTGATACATTATTAGTATCTTTGAAAAGAAAGAGAAATAAGCTTTTTGTGATTTATCACTCAACCTATGTTGATATTAAAAAATAATTTAAGATGGCGGCAGTATGCTAAACGCTGACATCACGGAAATTTTATTTTTTTTCTAAAAAAATGCAGAATACAATCCCATTCACTACGACACAATTTTATTATTTTAAGTTTATTCGTTTCAAAAAAAAATACCTTGTTGCCAGACTTTTTCGCTACCCGGTATAGAATATAAATTCAAAGTCAATTACGACGCGAGCCTCAAAATTAAAAACCCCCTTAAAATTGTTTCATGTTCCGCCTATGAATTCAAAATATTCAGAGTGTGTATAAATAATAAATACCCCTACAGAAGTTACACATACACACATACGCTACAGCGAGTGTTTACATACGTAACAGCTGTTGGCGTTATAAAAATTATAACATTGTTCTATGCTAAGGTCAATAACCTAGTACAAAATCAGTTCTTTATATATTCAAGTGAATTATTAAAAATTAAAGTGAGTGTTGATTTATAAACCCATTTTAAAAATCATACTAAAAATAATTTGTGGTCTTTTAGAACTGACATCATTTCATATGTGTTACGTGAATGTTTTTTTTTGTTAGTAAGAAATATAAAAAATATTAAGATGGATTCAGAATGCCGTTATTGAGTTTACAGGCTGCGTGTTTATGTTTATAAAAACACTAGAACATAACATCGTGTATAAGTTTTGTATAGTAAGGATTCGATAATTTGGTACGAAAGTCAGCTGTTCAAAATTTGAATTCTTGTGCGAATGTTTAAAGGTGCTGTATTAAAAGAACATGTAAGATCTGTGCTCTAGGGGCATTTAACGTCTTATATGGTAACAATCTATCTTTAATCGAAGACGTAAATGTAGATCGTATCAAACGTACGTCAAGATCAACAACTAGACGAACTTAAAGGCAGACCAACAATAACGAAACTATTCTTCTTGTTATTGTGGGTCAGCTCTAAGATATCGTTTCTGATACTTTTATAATATAGACGGTCGCACATTGGCCTGCCAAATATTTCTTAAATTTTGTCATATTTTTTCTCGCTTATGAAGGGGAATTTTTGGAAAATATTTTGGATTCATATTCTATATAATTACATCTTTCCATTTCTCATACGTTGATTTCTTATTTCAAGTACACCGGTATAACAATTTGGGCTATATACACATATCTATCTTGCCGGACTAAGCAGCTTCAAATTTTAATGCAATTTCCCAATATTATTTTTTAAAAAAGATATGCCTCGGTAACTTGTACAAATAGTTTGTAATAATATGTCTCATACTTTTCCTTCTCTAACTATTTTTAGTTAGTTATTTCGCATTTCGCGTTAAGAAATAAATAAAAAAAATGCCTACTAAAACTTTACAATAACACCATCACAACGGCAGATAATTCAATCGTAATTTCGCACAGCAAAAATAAAATAAACGTGTTTAAAAGCACTGACGAGAGTCATTTCGAATAACGACAATTTGTTCGTTGTGTGTGTCATTTCCCTGTCATCAGCGGAACGCCGATTGTGTGAATCTCGCCGATTATTTGCGCAATAGAAATGTAATCTCGTTTAAATACTGTCGAATTCAATTACTTCCATAAACTGGCCACTTGTGTAACTACAAAACTGTATTTGTTAAATCTACAGTATTTTAAAATGCTTTCAGAAACCTCTTCATACAGGGTCCGTCAAAAATATCTGTCAGAATTGTAGCTGTCAAAATTTAGGTGTTAACTTGCAGAACTAACGTTTAAATTAATGCCATGCGGTGATAATATGAGAATCATACGTTTCCGACTAAAATTGGTAAAAAAAGTGAGTTCGATATTTACCTATTTCAATTCTAGCAAGCTTTGTAAAGTGTGCTGTAAAACCAATTCAGACTATAATATTAAAATTTCATTTTTAAAAAGTACTTGAATCGTATATTCTCGCGGCTGAAGTATGCTGTGATGAATCCTTGATTGACCCGTGTCGTAACTGCACAGTGCACCTAAAACACTTTGTCCGAAATACATCATTATTTGGGAACACGGAAAAGAAACTAGAGATATAATTTAGTAATTAACATTTTCAAGAATACATCTTTCAAATTTTTCCTACTTTAACGCAAGAGACTATATGTAATATGCGCTTGGGGCACTGAATTACGATTCCTCCAGTTTCTCCAGAACAATGCGACCGGTGTGGGACGGTGCATTGTCATGATCGAATATTATTTCGTTTCCAGCCACTGCGGGTCATCTTTCGGTAGTGCCAACTTTCACTTTGTCAAGAAGGGCAGTATAAGTTGTCCCGTCGATAGCTTGTCGTTTTGCGAGATAGTCGGTAAGAAGTATCCTATTCGATTTCCAAAAATATCGTGGTAATTATTTTTCCAGCCGAAGGAGACGTCTTGGGCTTCTTTGGCGGAGGACTGTCAGGATGCCTTCACTGCTGGGATTACTGTTTCGATTCTGGCATACACTAATGAAGCTTCTTGACAATGGTAAACTGACCCAAGAAAATCTACTGAGTTGATGTTAAAGAGCTTCAAATTATCGCACTCTTTCACGAATGTACATCAGAAGATCTACATTTAGTAATCGTGACATCCACCTGGCAAAGACCTTAGACATGCCTAATTCGTCATGTAAAATGTGGTGTACACGTTCAGTAGACCTGCCCACAGTCGCGAAAATCTTCTCCACTTTCACTCTTAGGTTACGTAACATATGAATATGTTCAACCATTTCTGGAATGGTAACACGTTTTGATGGTTCAGGACGTTCTTCATCTTTGATACTTATGTATTCATGTGGTAACATATATTGTCTTGCTTCCAATATGTAACATAATAAATAGATATCATTGCTCTGATGAATTTTTTAACTCTTTCATAAGTTCTTCTATGCGAGTATAAATGTCCGTATCAGGTCATACTTTTTAAACTGTGTGGCCTTCATTTATCCAAGTTTTCAAATGCATAACAGAGTAGATACGTGTGTCGTGAGAATGTACTATTTTGGCATTTTCCATTCCCTACTTACATACAACACTTGCGTGGGGCGGTTCAATAGAAGTACGAAGAATTTTTAGACTTCAAAAGAGAGCGATTAGATTAATGAACGAAATATGTGTAAGAGTAAGTTGTAAAAACTTTTTTGCCATGTGTATATATGTATAAATTATAAATTTATGTCATGCAAAATTTTAATATTTTCACAAAATTAAATGAAAACCACCATTATCACACACGTAATAGTCATATATTGGAAATTCCCAAACATAGGTTAGCATTTACTGAAAAAAATCCTAAATCAGTTTGTACAATAGATTACCATTTAAATATAGACAGCTACCATTAGATATGTTTGAATGCAGTATTAGGGACCTATTAATCTCGCAAGTCTATTATTCAGACCAGGAGTTTGTTCATAATACAAAGGTATTTTTAATAATATAAAATATTACTAAAAATCTGGTGTGAAGAACATAAATGCAGGTTCACTATTAATATTTTCTGTGAACGTGTCCGAATATATCCTATCCCCAGAGACGTAGATACGTATTTCGCTTTTCTACAAGCTCATCGGTACGCCCCTGCTGGAGAAAGGATATTTCCAGACACATTCACGGAAAAGAACCACCTCGCCCTATCACCGTAATTATCCAGACCGAGCGCAGAAGTAAATTCGGCGCTACCTGTTGTCAAACAGCCGAAGTACCTCGCATGCCGTCCACATAATTAATGTGAAGTTACTTCTGCGCTCGGTCTGGATAATTACGGTGATAGGGCGAGGTGGTTCTTTTCTGTGAATGTGTCTGGAAATATCCTTTCTCCAGCAGGGGCGTACCGATGAGCTTGTAGAAAAGCGAAATACGTATCTACGTCTCTGGGGATAGGATATATTCGGACACGTTCACAGAAAATATTAATAGTGAACCTGAATTTGTGTTCTTCACACCAGATTTTTAGTAATATTTTATATTATTAAAAATACCTTTGTATTATACAAAACTGGTGGGGTTTACCTACTCATGTATGTTTCAATTATTCTGATACAGTAGTTTGTTCATGATTGTGATGTATAATGTTAGCTGCAACGTAATTAAGGTTAGTGTGAAACTCTATGTTATTGCCTAGGTTTTATTAATATTTTGTTCCTTGCATATTTTCTTTTGTATTCTTCTTAAAGCTGTAATATTAGATATCAGTGTTTATTTTATATACGAATATTGACGCTCTTACACATGTAAAAGAACCGTGACCACTATTAAAATTTTATTTTACTTTAAATTGTTCACTTATCCTATGCTATTGTAGCCAAAGGGATAAAAATAAATTATTATTATTATTATTATTATTATTATTATTATTATTATTATGGTAGATTAAATTAGTCGGCGATTTAGGGTCTGGTTTACGTTGATATGTATGTATTTAAAGCAATCTTATATGTTTCGACACATAGTATCCTTTTCAAAGAAATTAAAAATATATATGGCAGTATATCAATGTCAAACTTTTATATCTGTAGTTGCCATGGATAAAATTAAAATATTCAAAGATAGATTCAGGTTTAATAATAATAATTCATGGTTCAGAACACTAGACAGCAAAATGTCAATTATGGAGGATTCGCAAGCCATGAATTAGTATTATGTTTGCGCCCGCGGAGCGACTTCAGATTTTAAGCTGTCGGCATTCGCCTTGAATGAGAAGGAAAACCACGAAAACCTAGTCGAACAGCCCAGTCAGATATCTAAACACGGAACTGCCAGCATGAGAAGTAGACTGCGGAACCGTCGCTATCCAGTATCGGGTGTGATTCATCGGTGCTGACAATGTACAATCGCTCAACTTAACAGTATATATGAATGTTATGGCGCAATGGTATTAATAAAAGCTGTCTGTCTGTACGTCTTTCAATGCAAACAGACGGAGTGTGAACTACATATATTCCGCCAGAGCCGTAATAAAGCCAATGAAATGTATATACGGAAATTTATTTTTAAGAGACTAAATAAAACACTGAAGTTAAATTAATTTAAATTA
This sequence comes from Melolontha melolontha, assembly GCA_935421215.2. Classification (NCBI taxonomy): domain Eukaryota; kingdom Metazoa; phylum Arthropoda; class Insecta; order Coleoptera; family Scarabaeidae; genus Melolontha; species Melolontha melolontha. The sequence goes on along the minus strand of OW285243.1, from coordinate 73,054,906 downwards.
ACTTGAATTGAAATTAATTCAATATATATATATATATATATATATATATATATATATATATATATATATACAAAATGCATTTACTTTATACAGTGAAAAATTTCAAAATATTAAAAAGTATAAACTTGAAATTAATTATATCACCTATAATTAAAGTGAATGCTTTATCACACCACAGTGAACATTTTCTGTTTACATTAATTATTACAATATATTCTAAGCTTTATTCTGTAAAGTGCGTTCTTTTATTGGACAGTATGTCTTTAAATATAGAAAAACTTCGCTCAGCATCAGAACTAGTGAGTGGCGCATAGAAATAATAATCTTTAAATTTAATATATCTACCGATTTCCGTATTTTGAACATTACTACAAAAGCATTTCAGGACATTAAAATCAGGGCTACGAGCGAATATTGCATCAATCTTATTATTAAGAAAAACCGACTCTGTTTCTGCGACTGCATGACTCATTAGAGGATAGCGTCTGTTCCGGAGTCTAATGATAAGCCAGTGTACAGATATTTAAATAACATATGATACATAATTATATATGTATATATAATAACATATATTCATGATGGTGAATTGCAGATCGTTACATTATTAGGTTATAGTATATACTGCTTAGATTTTTTGATAAGGGAAATTAAAGAAATGATTAATATTAAACAAGAAAAAAATTCAATTAACAACACAAGTGATATATACGGACACACATCTTCCTGGTCACTTCTCATCTTCTACGGAAAGTTTTTCTCTTTTAAATGACGCAATCCAATTTTTGACAGCCCATATAATAGGCATTGATCGCCAAGTGTGTTGCGCATATCTTCTTAAATTTCCTTACCACTTAACCTCTTCAAATACAAGTATTTGATGATGCCTCGATACTTCAGTTTATCGATTTTCACATTTACATTTGACATGTTTTCTTTCAAAATTTACTGCACAGCAATAGGTAGACGTAAGATTTTACAGTGACAGTTTCAAGATATCATTGTTTCTTGCCATTATAACAAGATTTTGTTTTATTCAAGGAAAATGACTTAGGCTAACTAGATGTCAATACCACCTCGTATATATTTTTGTATCCAATTGAATCTGCACGCCACTGTTTTTGATGGCATGTAAAAAAAAATCAGTCATAGCCGCACTACTTTTATTTGAAACATTTTTTTCATATATGCAATAATAACGATGATAAAGGATGGCTAGTTTATAATTAATAATCCTGTACATCCTCATTACCTCTTAGAGTTTAAACGCCAGTAAAACACTTCCAACTGGAATGCCTATTAAACTCTATAATATTCGCTTTTGTATGAACAAAATGAAGACAACCCAATTGTGAATGTCGAAAATTTTGCTGTGTAACATCAACATCAATACACGCTATATCGATTCCCAATAAACAGTGTTTTATTAGAAATTTTAGGGTGCGTTAGCGTGTTGATAGCGGATTAGATTGCTCGTGACAGACGCGTTTCCATTCATCCCTGGAGGGTGTATTAGTCGACGACCCTTCTCCTTCTTGCATAATACATATATACACCACTGTATTCAAAAAAGCCCCAGTCGACACCGCCACCCTCGGATAGATGCTCTTCTGTATATGTGTGTGTGTACATTATTCTGGAGGGTAACGCACCATACAAAGCTTCCACTCATGCCAGCAGCCATCTTGTTAGCACATGTTGTACAATGCGTGAAATGAAATGGAAGATGGGCGGAATTATATTGTGCGAGGGAATATTTTGGGGGATGGCGAAGGGTGAGAGGGATAGAGTTTCAATCTCGTATACTTATCACGTTATGTCCCCCCTCGACTAGGATGATGATGATGTAGTTACCGTTGCAACGTGCGAAGTTGAAATAGGAATCGGTCGAGACGGTCTGAATGGTGTTGGTGATGATTATGGGGATGCGCAATTGAAATAGAAAGCGGATACTGTTAAAGCGCCGTCTAGAATTTTAATAAGTAATGGAAGCTTTTGTATGCGAATAATTTAATTATTGTTAAGTAGTAAAGCTTCGTTTTCAAGGAGTGTTTCGATAAGGAAGAAAGCTCGTTTTATTTACAGATAATAAGAAATTACAAAGAGAATAAACAATTAATAATTTTATAACAAATTTATTTTGTTAAAAGGTTCTAATGCCATATTTCAGATAAAATACTTTAAGGAACATGATTACAGTTTTGAAAATGTGAAAATAATTTTAATATTAGATAATATGTGATATTTATGAAAACCTTTCTAAAAGCTCGTGTTTGAACTATAATATTTGTTATTTGTTGAACAAAACATTATCATGAAATTAACAATTACATTAATCACACATGTGTAATGGAAATAAAAACAGGAATATATCAATTTAATTCCCAAAATTCACCTTCAAAAATATAATGTATGACCAAAGAAAAAGTTTTTCAAAGTATGCCTTCAATAAAATCATTTGTGTCTTAATTTGATTCGACTTAGCGCTACCTCTCACTTTGTTTAGGTAATTTAATGATAGTTCAAACTAAATAATCTACTTTAAAATAGTATATTAAAATGGTTTCATCAGTAAGGCACCATTTTGTCGTGGTTCAAGAAAATGAATCGTTCTTTCCAGCCTTACTCTATGCATACGATAATAAAGTTTTGCAGTATCTTATTGAATTAAACTTATTTGGTATGAATGAGTCCCTTTGCATCCCAGAAAATGGTGGTATGAGTTTCTGCACTGATGGAACACTTTTGAATTTTCGTACACGTGGAGAGAGAATCGAAACGACGAAATTCCATTAACTGCAACTTGTTTTCGAGGTCGTAATGATGAACGCAAAATTCGTCCTCGGTGGTGATGTTCATGAGAAAATCATCTTCTTCAGGTCGATACTGGTTAATAAGTTCTTGATAAATGTTTTTTCTTTGTTATTTTAATCAAGCGAATTACAACTATCATGGCAGATGCCAATACTGGAAATGAGGCCTTGCTGACAACGCTCACTGCAACTGTGGTAACGTGTCTCAAGCCGTACACCACATCACTACGGAATGCCCTTTAAGAAAATTCCCAGGATTTCTACAAGAACTGCTCTATCTCGAAAGAGACGTCATCTAATGGTTGAACGCCTTAGATGCTCGACCATAAACTTCGTCACCTTACTAAATAAATTTGAGTCCATCAATACGTTAAGCACGCATTACGCATTTGTTACAAATGAAACAGATATGCATTATACTCATCTGTTTCTGTACACATGGACATACAACCTTATATTTTCCAACATTTACTTCTGCCAAAGACATGTGTTTTTGTCACAACAATAGATTTAGTCAGTTTCCAAGCCGACGAAGTCTATTGTTGTGACAGAAAAACGTATTTTTGACAGAAGTACCTATATGTTGTAAAATACAAGGTGTATGTCCATGTGTACAGATACAGATGTAATCTTGGAATATAACTCTTCCATTTTGCGCGCTTCAAAATGCGGTGAATACTCGATTTTGATATGCCTACTCACGCGCCGCTTGCCGAACAGATTTTCGTGAAGTTTCGCCATAAGTTTTCAGTAGTTCTTCTTCTCTTGCGGCGCTTGCGGATGTTCGTGCTCTCCCAGAACGCTGTTAGTGGACATCTTGAACAGTCCCGTCTCTTTCAAACTTATCCCTGATGCGAGTAATGGTGAGTCTCGTAGGTGGATCTCTCTGAAACTCCCTTCTAAACCGTCCTTGCACTTCCACTACGTTCTTACACTTTAAAATAAATTTACGTTATTCAAAGTCCAGCCATTACTTTAAATATGTTGTACCTAGAACCTAGAACAGAAAAAATAAATTAGAAAGAATAAGATATTAAAGTGTGTATACATTTTTTTGCGACAGTCCGTTGATAATATATCTTGGAGTTTCGGCTTTTTTATTAAAATAAATAAACTACTGTGTTAACGTTTCGACAACTTATTTTATTATATGTATACAATCATGTCTTCATTCGAACATGCTTATGTCTATATATAATTAAACTTAATTTTCATTATTTCTGTGTTAAAAATTACAATGACCATACACATTAAAATTTTCTTAAATACTTAAAACCAATAATTCCATAATGTACTCCTTAATTATATAAACAGTTCAAATATCTTTTCTTTTTCCCTCTTCTTATTATGTTTTTGTCTGCTGTACATTGTATAATTCTCGAATGAACGTTATTTGAACTTTGGTTATTTTGTGTGTATAAATACAACTGATATATATATATATTGATACGGTGCGGTAGTGTACATAGTAGATGTATAAAAATAATAATATAAGTATTAGTATTATTACCAGACCAAATTATAAAATATAGTGAATTATCTCTAATAATAGTATTCATAAAGGCCCCAAAGTTGGGCTGACAATAGATACGATGTTGTCGTTCATTAAATGGATTAAAGAACAATTTGAAATAGAACTTAGAAAAATAATTTATAGAAGTTGTGTTGTGTATAGTTTTTTTTTAAATTCAAATTTTGGGCGCCATAAGTATTAATATAGTTAATTTGTTCAACGCTATCTGGGTATATAATTGATAACCCGCTAGAAGTCGAAGAGCTTGAGAACTATAAATTATTAATAAATATAGGATCTTCGTCGGTATGTGCTTACCCCGTGAGAATAATACTATTATAAAACAATCTATCTTGTAAAACTCCACAATTAAACACTAACAAATAAAAGACCAAATTAAGAAAATCGAGAAAATAAAAAAATTTATTAACGTGAAAATAGTTATCTGTAACAAGTTTGAAATAAAGATAAGGCAACTGTAATATTACGTGAATTCTGAACTAAATGATAAAAAAACGGTATTACGTAATAATGCACATGTGTTACTTAATATAGAATAATGGTTGTGAACAATACAAGTTGTGCAAATAAATATCGTATGTTGCTTAAAATTAACACACAAAAGGTAAGTTATATATTCTTTTTATAAGGATTCTGAAGGAATGAATGTGATATTTAAATAGATGTTTTGAAATGTATAAATTTACGTTTTATATTCTGATGTAAACAATGTTTAAATTAAGTGTTTGATTATAAATAAATGTTGACTTTTAAATAAAATTCTAGGAGATATTGGATATTGGAAGGAACCTGGTTATTTCTCTGTATATGTGGATCTGGTATTTGGTCAGGAACGTCGTTATAGGGCTAGATCAAAGTTCGGCAGCACCTTGTCGAAGTATATGCGTCGATATCGGTCAATGGCTCTCGTTGTCGGTCCGATGGTGTTCCAATTGTGAAAATGATGCTCTGCTCAATAATTCCGTTATTCAACGTGATACTGGTCCAAATTATATCTCAAAAGTTGAGCTTGATTTTAAGGTATCCAATGTATATAAATTTAATAGGTTTTAACTGATTTTAAATTATGATTTTAAATCAAACTTTTACTTGAGTCAGAAATACGGCCATTTGTTGTAAGTATTTTATCGGAGAGGACGCCGCTAGCTTTCTTTTATTTCCAAAGCCTTTTTAATTTTCACTAAAAAGCCTCGACGTTTTAATCTTTGTTACATCAACAAAAATATAAATTTATACTATATTTCAGTATTAATAGGTTTTTAAAATAAGCGGAATAATTATCAAGTATATTAAATTTCATTCTAAACATAGGTTAAGTAGTTGTTTCCATCCTAAAAATCGCATTCGCGGGACTATGGTATTTTAAAATTGGTGGGCGTGGCTAACTAGCATCGTTCTTAATGTGAATAAAGTAGCTGTCTGTAATTTGTCGCGTAAGATTTGAATTTTGAAATCGAAATGTAAAAATATAAAAAGATAAGTTAAGAAAGAAAATAAGTAAATAAATAATTATAAAGTTAACGTCATTTTAATTTATTCACATCTCGACACTAATTTCACATAATTACGTTCCTCAATTTTAGCTATTATATACAATGTGTATTATATGTATATTGCTGGTGCATAACTGCTTTTTCCATTATAGGAGCTGTTATTTGAGTGCAGAATGCCTCACAACAATATATATATATATATATATATATATATATATATATATATATATATATGGTAAACTTAATCAGTCGGCGATTAAAGGTCTGGTTTATTACTTCAAAGTATATATATATATATTCAAAAAACCCTACATGTTTCGGCAATTATGTCTTTATCAAGGATATAAAATATAGATGACAGAATATAAATTCATAATTTATATTATAAAATAAAATATAAAATTTATATTCTGTCATCTATATTTTATATCCTTGATAAAGGCATAATTGCCGAAACATGTAGGGTTTTTTTGAATATATATACTTTGAAGTAATAAACCAGACCTTTAATCGCCGACTGATTAAGTTTACCATATAATACCAAGGTTACGAAAATATATATATATATGTTACTCTTAATGTTCTCGCGGACGTATGATGAAGGTGTAGTTTCTCGGGTTCTTGGCCGCGTGTGAGTTTTGTCCTGAAAAGGACTATTTACTAGTAAATAGTGCTTTTCAGGACATATATACTTTGAAGTAATAAACCAGACCTTTAATCGCCGACTGATTAAGTTTACCATATAATACCAAGGTTACGAAAATATATATATATATGTTACTCTTAATGTTCTCGCGGACGTATGATGAAGGTGTAGTTTCTCGGGTTCTTGGCCGCGTGTGAGTTTTGTCCTGAAAAGGACTATTTACTAGTAAATAGTGCTTTTCAGGACAAAACTCACACGCGGCCAAGAACCCGAGAAACTACACCTTCATATATATATATATATATATATACAAGATGTCCCGTATCGTTATGTTCAAATTTTAGGAGTCTAAAGTAGACTTCATTTCAAGTAACAAAAACGACGCAAAACTCGTATATCAATTTTTATTTGTGTCAAAGTTACAGATCTATGAATGTGATTGTCAGATCATGAAAAAAAAATGTAATCCTAAAGTCAATACAAACTGATTTCATTTAAAAAAAGTTATACGATTCAATAACAGGCCTGTAATTGTTAACGTCGCATAATAAAATATTAGCCTAAAATAAATAAACACGTGTCGTAGTGCATACAGAAATTTCTTGAAGATCTACAAAAAAGAGTACTGGAAATTGATTTATGATAAAGAAGGTTCTTACTTATTTCGTAAGTGCTGAACCATGAATATCATACAATAAACAAATGTTCAGATGACTGTTAACGTTGGATTTTTTAATAAAGCATTACATTACGTTTCAGTTCATACAACAGCTTACTAGTGAGTGGACGTTTTCTTTATTCAAAATGCCTTACCGATTTTCTTCTCAAGAGTATGCGGACATTCATTTTGTGTATGGCTACTATAACGGCAGTGCACCGACATCGGTTTCCCGATAGGCGCATTCCGCATTACAGAAAGTTTCTGGAAGTACACAGACAATTTCGGGAATGCGGACTGCGTGATAATTTTTTCGACCGAGGAGTAAATTTGCCAGCAGACTTAGAGGAAGAAGCAATAGCTATTGTTACAAGGGATCCAACTCTCAGTGTACGTCGAATCGCTAGACAACTAGTAGTGCCACGAACGACAGTTTGGCGAATTTTAAAACGTGAGGGCTTATATCCATATCACTATCGCAGGGGACACGGTTTGCTTGAGGCAGACCACTATCCTCGTCTAGTTTATTCTGCCTGGATACTAAGACAGTCACGGCTTCATTTTAATTTCTGCTGGACAGATGAATCTACGTTCACAAGAAGTGATGTTACAAATCTGAGAAACCTGCACGGGTGGTCATCAGAAAATCCCAAAGCTATACGCCCATTTAATTTTCTATTGACGTTTGGGCGGCCCTAATTGATGACTTGATGATTGCTCCTGTCGTTCTTCCTTGAAGGTTAAATGCGGACAATTACCTTCAATTTCTTATTGACGAACTGCCAGGTTTTAAGAGTATGTCCCACTGAATGTTCGACGAGAAATGTGGTTTCACATGGATGGGGCACCACCACATTTCGGAATTGCTGTCCGAAATTGGGTTAAGGTCAATTATCCATGATGGATTGGACGCGGTAGTCTTGTTCCATGGCCACCCAGATTACCCGATCTTAATCCCCTTGACTTTTATTTTTGGGAGTACATGAAAAATTTAGTCTACGCGCAAGTTTCGAATACAAGAGAAGAGTTGTTGGATCGTATTCACCTGGCTGCCGAGCAAATCCGACAAAACAAGTATGAAATTCGGATAAGTAATTCTTATGTTGGCTTACGGACACAAGCCTGCATCAACAAGGAGGTGGACATTTCGAAAATATTATTAATTGAATTTTTTTAAATAAATGACTTTTTAGGATTACATTTTTTTTTTCATAATCTGACAATCACATTCATAGATCTGTAAGTTTGAAACAAATAAAAATGGATATACAAGTTTTGCATTGTTGTTACTTGAAATGAAGTCTACTTTCCTAAAATTTGAAAATAACGATACGGGACAGCTTGTATATATGAATAATAAATTCAAAACGGGCAAGTGGTCTGTCAATTAATACTCATTTATTTAAATCTCTGTATTTCGCAATTCGAATTCGTTGCTTCCTCATGAGATGCTACGAAATAAATAAAAACAAGACAGTCAATAGATTAATGCATACAGTAATAACAAAATATTCATAGAATCCAGAGTTAAAAACAGCAGTGACGTAATTAAACACATTAAAATCTACTACATTTATATTTTGAAACATTAAGTTAACCACAACTTAATAGGTTCTAAATTAAACCGACAAAATTCTTGTGGTGATGGAGGGTAATAATTGGAAAAACTTTCTTAGTATCTTTTTGTTTTGGTTACGCCTTATTGGAAAGTTAAAAGGGTTTAAAGTACTTCTTGTCGACTGACATGTTAGGCAACTTTTTATACATCTATTGATTAATTTGTTGTTAGCTATATAAATTTGTCAAGTTAGCAACGACATAAATGTGTCGAATTCGTTTATATTGTCACTAAGCTATTTATCGTATCGTGATTAATAAAAAATAGAAAATTACATATTTTCTGAGTATGCCGATATGCACTTAGTATCCGAGTAGTGTGGAGGTTCTGTCAGAGCAGCGCAGCGTCGCTATGCAGTCTTGTACCCAAATAGAAGATTACCGCATCACCCGTCACTTTTTAAGCGCTATTGATAGGCGTCTTAGAGAAACTGGTTCTTTTTAGGTAAATTTCCTATTTGGAAACAACATCTCTGCTAATACTAACCTTTTTGTAGGCTAGGAGACCAAATGCAAGTTGCTTACGTACTTTACAAACTCCTGATTTCCACAAGCAGGTTTTAGAGCGATGGAAGAAGATCCCTCAAAAAGTTTCACGCCTTCAGCTACAATTATGAGTTGTAGTAGTAGTACTATTCTGAGAACATTAAGAGAACAACAGTAACATTCTCTAGTTCTTTTAATATTTCTCTTAAATGAATCACCATTTAATTTTTTATTTTTATTCCGTTAAAATAAAATTTTCTAATTTTGTTATTACAATTATTCCGTGTAAATTTTTAATATAGAATTTAAAACTCCATGACAACGATAATTTAAAAAAAATCAACCTAAGGATGCAGTACAGGATTAAATAGCAATTTTGGCATCTATTAATAACGTTATCCTTATAGAATTTAATTCCAATAAAAACTGTACTGCATCTGGAATATGTCGTTCCTATCATAGATGTATAAAAAGTTGCTTAACGTGTCAATCGACATGAAGTATTTTAAAACCATTTAATTTTCCAATAAGGCGTTTCCAGAACAAAAAGATTCTGAAAAAGTTTTTCTATTTATTACCCTCCGTAACCATAAAAATTTTGTCGGTTGAATTTAGACGGGCCCTGTAAAGTACACGTTAAAATATAAAACTATAAAACACTAGCAAAAACTTAATGTCACCAAAATATCGAAACCAAGGAAATACACTATATGTTTAAGAATATGAGGATTAGTTAACAAAATTTGGCAGGTCAACTAAACGCCAACACCGAGTATATTGCAATAGATTATACTTAGTCTGTTCGCATCTGACCTATAATTTACGCTATTTGTGTTTTCGTTGGTGTGCCATTTCTAAAACGGTTCTTTTTATGGTCATTTTCAGCGTCTAAGATCTTGACGTCACTAAAATTAAATGTATACTCAAGATCAAGTGCATGATACACCAGTACACAAGATCTTTTTTCAATACGGACATCACTTTTATGTTAAGTGATACGGTGTTTTAGCCATTGCGCTGTTTGACTTATTTAGACAGACCGCTTGCGCGTTTTGAATTTATTATTCACAAATATAGCACGGTCGATAATTCTTGTAAGTTATACGAGTATACATACACACACACACACGCTATAATTTTTTTTCCTGTTTTTCTTAACCGTCCTCTTAATTATAAATGGTTAATTATTTATTGAAATTCGGCTTGATAACTATTAATGAAATAAAAATGCTGATTTTAACTTTCGACTTTTATTTTGTCTTCATCAGAATAAATTTGATTACAATACTAGATGCTTTCCTGCAAAGGTAAATTAAAACTAATAATAATAATATAATAACTAATGTTTTTCGTAAAATGTAAATTTATATATACTCATAGTACTTACAATTTGTATTCTTCTGTTTTACATTTTTTTAACAGTTTGAAATATTCTACTTAAAATATGATTTTGGCACATTATACTTTCAACATATGGAAGTAGACTGAATTTTAGTAGGCCTATAAAGTATGTATATAGTTTAAATTTTTGTGTTTTGGCCGTGTCTGTAATTTGATACTATAGACTTGGTGTGGGTCGGTTTTAAAAGATTTAAGTGTTATTGGATTTGAATTTTTACGTTTTTTTATATTACGGATGTTTTAGATTAATAGGAAATATAATTTTGACAGATTTGAAATTTCATGTAGGTTATTAACGGCGTTTTCTTCATGTTTTTCTAATATGAATTATCTCTGATACTGATCTTTCGGTTTGTAGTATTTTAACTTCTTTGTAATTGAAAGTGTGGTTATTTTTAGTTTCATGTTTTTTGAAGCTGTAATGTTTTTTGAATATTTGTAACCGTTGATTTTTTTATTTAAATGTTGTTCTATTTGACCTATATAAGCACGACTATACTCATTACATGATATGCTATAAACTACATGTGATTTTTTCCCCCGTGGAATGCCTGCTTTTAATTTAAGTTTTAGTGAAACTTAAATTATTGCAATTTTTGTGAGAAATGTGGATATCATCCTTTTTTATAAAAAAATTATTTAATTGTTCAGATAATTGCGAAACATACGGTATTGATAGATATTTTTTCGTTGTGTTTGCTGGTTTATTAACTCTATTTTGTATGTAATTATACATTTTGTGCACTTTTTGTTTTATCATACTATTATGTAGTGTGGATGGATAATTATTGTCTAATAAAAAGGTTTTTATTTTATTTAATATGTCTTTTCCGTATTGAGGGCTAGTTAATTTCATGACTCTATTTCCAAGATTTATAATAACGCTTTTTTTTAATTGAAAAGGGTTGGGTTGTATGATAATTCATGTATTTTTCCGAGGATGTATGTTTAGCATGCCAGGTAGTGTAGATTTTATTATTATTTTTTATTAAAGTCATATCTAGGAAATTTATTTTGTTATTCGTCTCTGATCCTATTGTGAATTGTAATTTTTTATGGTAACTGTTAAATAATTCTAATATGTAATTTGATTTTTGAGGAGTGTTAGATAAAATGCAATCGTCAACATATCTTCTATAAAATGGTAGTTTGAAATTGATTTGTTTTATTACGATATCTTCGAGATCTTCTAGTATGCTGAAATTAACAAAGATAGTGATCCCTCAAACCATGGCCATCCCTTATCTAAAAAATTTTTACTCATATGGTATAAATTAGTTTTATATTTTTTTGGGCATGAAAGTAATTTATATACTAATATATAATTTCTGATTTCGCTTCTCATACGAAATAAGTGAATAAATATTATTTTTCGGGCAAAAAAATTGATTTTACAAGCGAAGGCCACGGACAGACTATTATGTTTACAGACACGGGGGGGGGGGGGGGGGGGGGGGGTGGGTGGCAATTGAAAGAGAAAGTTTCACGCTACACAACTGTTACTCGTACGACTTTGTTTGACGCATGCATAATTCATTTGTAGTAGCATTTGTCTCGTTATTTTATAGCCACACCTCGTATAGTTAAATTTCTAGGGGCCACTGCAGTGATATTGTTTTATTCGGCTTTTCTTTAAATAAATTCTATTCAGTTTTACTGTTAATTAACGAGGGTTGTCCTTGCTTCTTTACTATTTGTGTGTACATTGTTAATATCAATTAAAAAAGCAATTTAAATAACATTTTATCACCGTGAATAGATGATGTTTCTTATCTAAAGGCTGGCAAATATGATATTATTATTAAATCAATCAATTAAATACGAAGTCTTTTATCTACTAATTCAACCATTCGTTAAAATATCTTCATTAAAATATAAATTGAGACGATTTCAAAACTGGAAATGTCATTTAAGTTTCAAATTATAATACGATATTGTGATAGCAGACTACATTGTATAATTATACAAAGCCGTGCATATCAAGATAAAATTTTTGAATGCATTATGGGGGTAGAAAGACGAACTAACACCACACACACAATACCACATGGGTTTGGACAAAAAGATTGTCGACGTTATTATCAACGGAGAGAATCTGTTACCACACAATGGTGTAGCGTTAACATCTTCCACTCCTGTCTGCATGCATTTAGTTTCGGTTTCGAGTTACTGTTGAAAACCACTGTGACAAATCTATACTTTCAATGTTATAATAAAGATTTACATTGATCGTTTTAGAAACGCATTGTGTGCCATTAAGCGCATTCCGTGTGTTGGTTAACAATTGCTTGAGGTAAATAAATATATGTATGTGTGTATTTAATACAACCGTGTTAAAAGGTAAGGATAACAGATATCTATAATCAAGTAATTAACAAGATGGGGTTGATGTAAATACAATGGAAACGAGAAAGTATGTTTAATAGTGTCCTTTGACTAGTTTTGCGGACGGTTAGTTGTAAGTTTACCTCTTAAAAATTTGATTTTCTTAAGTGAGCTTTAAAATAATTATTTTACATTTCGTCTTAAGAGTTTAATACTATACTAATATACTTACGTTAGAAGTTCAATCCAGTGGAGGCACCTGTTAGAATTTATAGGGATGTCATATGTAATTTGAGGTAAAAGGTATTGTTGATTAAAAATTGGTGTGTTAGTGTAGTGTGTAGTTAATATATTGTAATTACTGATTAAACATTTTAAATTTAAGATCAATTCTTGGCTCTTAGTCACCTGCTAAATGATTTATTATTAGAGCAGACCAATTTCCGTGCGCGCCATGTGCGCCAATGTGAGGATGACTGTATTGCGTCAGAACTAATAAAAAGCATTCAGTATGTGTTTGGTACTTGCTTAGACTGCATGTAAGTGTAAGCATACGTAATAAAATGTCGTCGACACATAAATCGAGAAAACGACTGTTGTCAGGCGAAGTGAATAAGTTTATTATGGATTTCCAGGACTTAATATACGATGGCTCAAAAATTAAATGTTTATTGTGCAATACATATCTAATGTCTTCTTCTTCTTCTTCTTTCGATAGGCGTATCGCCTGTTTAGTTCCGGTTTCTTTGTGGCGGCAGTTCTTGTGAATTTGATTGCCAGCTGTCTCGCCAGCGTTTTGTGGTCGTCCTATGGGTCTTCTTCCGTGAGGTATGTTGTTTCGTACTATTCTGGCCATTCTGTCGGGAGTCATTCGGCTGACATGGTGGTTCCATTCTCTTCTTCTTTTCCGTATCCATCTGACTACGTCATCCGTTTGACACTTCTCCCTTATATCTGTATTTCTTTGCCTATCATGTAATGTGTATCCTGTTATCGTTCTTAGAGTCTTCATTTCGGTTGTTCTTAGTTCACCATATGTCATCACCGGTCGTACGCATGTTTTGTATATCCTTGATTTGCATTCCGTACTTAGGTGTTTGTTTCTCCAGATTGGATATCTAAGATGTCCCGATATTGCTGCTGCTTTGTTTACTTGTTTCCTCACCTCATCACCCAAAAACCCTGCGCTTGTAATTTTGCACCCAAGGTATTCGATTGACATGATTTGGTCGACGGTCTTCCTATTACCAATTTGCAGCGTACAGGTTCTTTTGCTATGGTCATGCATTTGGTCTTGTCTATGGAAATTTCCATATTGTGTTTTCCTGCCTGTTTGTTGAAACCATGTAACATTCTTTGTAGGTCGTCCTCTGATTCCGCAATAAGTACTGCGTCATCAGCATAGCAAATTATGTTTATGTTGTGTATGCCCATCCGATATCCTAATCCGGTGTTCTTTACAGCTTTCACCAGCTCATCCATGATTGCGTTGAATAATAAAGGACTGAGACTATCGCCTTGACGGATGCCTGTTGTGGTTCGTAGGTGTTGCGTTAGGGTGAGGTTTGTGCGTATTTGCGTTCTTGTGTTCGTGTTTAGGTCCTTAATGAGTTCTACGTATTCTTTCTTCGTATTATTGCTTTCCAGGATCGTGATGACGTCTTTTAGTTGTACTCTGTCAAAGGCCTTAGTTAGATCTACAAAGCAAAGATAGGCAGGGGTGTTGTACTCTAATGATTTTTCTATCAGTTGTCTGAGTATGAATAGAGCGTCAGTGGTGGATCGACTTCTTTGAAATCCTTGTTGTTCTTCGCTTATTGGCATTGTTGGGGTTATTTTGTCCGCAATGATCTTAGTTAGGAGTTTTAGCGAGGTGCTCAACAATGTTATTCCACGGTAGTTTGCTGGATCGGTTTTGTCTCCTTTTTTGAAGATGGGTATTGTTACGCTGTTCTTCCATTCTTCAGGTATTCTTCTATGTTGTAGTATGATATTAAACAATTTTGTGTATTCTTTTATGGTGGCAGTTCCTCCATTTTTTATTAGCTCATTTGGTATTTTGTCTTGGTTTGGAGTTTCTCTGTTCTTAAGTTTCCTCGTTGTCTCTCTTACTTGCTCTTCGGTGATTTGCGTGCACTCTTTGGTGGGTCGTTTTGTGTTCTTCTTCTTGTGTTTCTACAGGGTTCTCTATGTCTGCGTAAAGATTTCTGAAATATTTCTCCCAAGTTTCTTCGGTAATTGTTCTGAGTTGTATTGTTTCATTCGTTTCCCGTTTCAAAACGTTTTTTGAAAATATCTCAAAATCCTCACGTAATGGAGCAAATTTTAAATCGGATTCGGAATCAGCATCACAAAAGACATAAACTACACGTATTGGTGTATAAGAGAACCAAACTGTGTCGACCGGTGTAATTTGAAGCTATACTATGCTTCGATTATTTCTCAATAACTAATTTAATGAAACGTTTTCGGAAGCTATAAAATTTAGCATTTGGCACTGCAGTTGTAGAAAACGAATAATATTTTTCAACACTAAAAAGAACAAAAAACATTTTTACAAAATTCCCTATGTCAAGAAAGACCATCTGCATTGACAATGTTAAGTATAGGAAAGTTGTTTATAAATAAAATAGGTACTCATAGGTACAACATATCTAATGTGTTGGTCAAAAATACATTGTAAAGAACACGTAAGCAGTTCGAAGCACAATAATAACAAAATTAATCGACAACAGTTTATACATGAATTATGTGTAACTATGATTGTGTATACACTGCCGTTTACCTTGTTAAGTAATGAAGTAATGATATTATGTACTTTTCTTATTTTTCGTGTGTTTATGCATATTACTTTAATCGCAGAAAACCAAATGTATATTTAATTATTTCTGATAGAATAAATGTTTTAACTTCTATACTTATATCGGTAACAAGCTCATGTTGCGTCCCTATTCTATCGCATATTCTAATATATTACGAATTACACTCCCATACCGGCGTTTATGGCGCGCACGGAAATTGGTCTGCTCTATTTATTGTTCATTCATCTATTATTCGTTCCTAAAAATGAGTACCTATTTTATTTATAAACAAGTTTCCTATACTTAACATTGTCAATGCAGATGGTCTTTCTTGACATAGGGAATTTTGTAAAATTGTTTTTTGTTCTTTTTAGTGTTGAAAAATATTATTCGTTTTCTACAACTGCAGTGCCAAATGCTAAATTTTATAGCTTCCGAAAACGTTTCATTAAATTAGTTATTGAGAAATAATCGAAGCATAGTATAGCTTCAAATTACACTGGTCGACACAGTTTGGTTCTCTTATACACCAATACGTGTAGTTTATGTCTTTTGTGATGCTGATTCCGAATCCGATTTAAAATTTGCTCCATTACGTGAGTATTTTGAGATATTTTCAAAAAAGTTTTGAATCTTTTATATAAGAAAGATACTACTAAAAATATTGTTCCGTCGAACATTGAGTGTTGGTAGATATACACACACGACTCTTTCGATTCAATGTAAGTCGGTTTGTAATAGCTGAACATCTGTTTATTTCATAATATCACGTACGCGTATAAATAATCCAAAATGTTTTTACTATGTATGTGGAGAATTCACTACCCACCAGCATAAGCGGAATATTACGCCTTCATTAGAAAAGTTATTTTTCACTACTTTGGCTTCACCATTGAACCAGCAAAAATAAGAAAAAAATTAATTATGGTAGTCTGCCCTCTGCTACTCTTCCAGTGCCTCATTCGACAGCCTTGCCAGTAGCATGACCCATAGGTGTTTCGAGTGAAGAATATTATTTTACAGAGGATCAGTAAAATTGCTGATTATTATTGGACATTGATATCAGAAACTGCCGAAGAACAGTATAAAAGAAAATTAAAAAGAAAAACATTTTAAATAGTGCGATACCATGCAGCTAGGCTTCATAGAATATACATACCTAATTAATTTCATTTCATTACTTTTCAATATTTGTTTTTTCCAAAACCTGAAACTATAAAAAAAACGAAAATTACATATTCGATTCTAAAGAAAAATGAAAAAATTAAAATTTATTGACCTGTGAATTATTAATCTATTCACAAAAATCATCACATTCTTAGATGCAATGGTGATTTGACGACAGAGTGGCTTTTTAAGGAAATATTTAATTTACCTTATCATACCAAGGTCACGAAGATATTATATTTATATATATATATATATATATATATATATATATATATATAATTATATATATATACAAGTGTCCCGTATCGTTATGTTCAAATTTTAGGAGTGTAAAGTAGACTTCATTTCAAGTAACAAAAACGCAAAACTTGTATATCCATTTTTATTTGTTTCAAAGTTACAGATCTATCAATACAAACTGATTTTATTTAAAAAAAGTTATACGATTCAATAATAGGCCTGTGATTGTTAGCGTCGCATAATAAAATGTTATCCTAAAATAAATAAACACGTGTCGTAGTGCATACAGAAATTTCCTGGAGATCTACAAAAAAGAGTACTGGAAATTGATTTATGACAAAGAAGGTTCTTACTTATTTCGTAAGTGCTGAACTATGAATATCATACAATAAACAAATGTTCAGATGACTGTTAACGTTGGATTTTTCAATAAAGGATTACATTACGTTTCAGTTCATACAACAGCTTATTAGTGAGTGGACACTTTTTCTATATTCAAAATGCCTTACCGATTTTCTTCTCAAGAGTGACATGCATTTTGTGAATGGCTACTGTAACGGCAGTGCACGTCAAGCAGTTATTGAATACCGACTGCGTGATTATCTTTTCGACCGAGGAGTAAATTTGCCAGCAGACTTAGAGGAAGAAACAGTAGCTATTGTTACAAGGGATTCAACTCTCAGTGTACGTCGAATCGCTAGACAACTAGGAGTGCCACGAACGACAGTTTGGCGAATTTTAAAACGTGAGGGCTTATATCCATATCACTATCGCAGGGGACACGGTTTGCTTGAGGCAGACCACTATGTTCATCTAGTTTAATCTACCTGGATATTAAGACAGTAACGGCTTCATTTTAATTTCTGCTGGACAGATTAATCTACGTCCACAAGAAGTGGTGTTACAAATCTGAGAAACCTGCGCAGGTGGTCATCAGAAAATCCCAAAGCTATACGCCCATTTAATTTCAACATGAATTTTCTATTAACGTTTGGGCGGCCCTAATCGATGACTTGTCGATTGGTCATGTCGTTCTTCCTGGTAGGTTAAATGCGGACAATTACCTTCAATTTCTTATTGACGAACTGCCAGGTCTTTTAGAGGATGTACCACTGAATTTTCGACGAAACATGTGGTTTCACATGGATGGGGCACCACCACATTTCGGAATTGCTGTCCGAAATTGGGTTAACGTTAATTATCCAAGATGGATTGGTCGAGGTGGTCCTGTTGCATGGCCACACAGATCACCTGATCTTAATCCCCTTGACTTTTATTTATGGGGGGTACATGAAAAATTTAGTCTACGCGCAAGTTTCGAACACAAGAGAAGAATTGTAGGATCGTATTCACCTGGTTGCCGAGGAAATCCGACAAAACAAGTTTGAAATTCGGATAAGTACTTCTGTTGGCTTACGGGCAAAAGCCTGCATTCAACAAGAAGGTGGACACTTCGAAAATATTATAAATTGAACTTTTTTAAATAAAATCAGTTTTTGTTGACTTTAGGATTACATTTCTTTTCATGATCTGACAATCACATTAATAGATCTGTAACATTGAAACAAATAAAAATGGATACACAAGTTTTGCGTTTTTATTACTTAAAATGAAGTCTACTTTACACTCCTAAAATTTGAACATAACGATACGGGACACTTATATATATATATACATATATATATATATATATATATATATATATATATATATATATATATATATATATATATAATAACTTCGTGACCTTGGTATGATATGGTAAACCTAATCAGTAGGCGATTAAAGGTCTGTATATTACTTCAAAATATATGTATTTAAAAAACTCTACATGTTTCGGCTGTATACGCCTTTTTCAAGAGAATACAAAATATGATTCATATTTTGTATTCTCTTGAAAAAGGCGTATACAGCCGAAACATGTAGAGTTTTTTAAATACATATATTTTGAAGTAATATACAGACCTTTAATCGCCTACTGATTAGGTTTACTATATATATATATATATATAATATTTTCGTGACCTTGGTATGATATGGTAAACTTGATCTATATTTTTTATATCCTTGATAAAGGCATCATTGCCGAAACATGTTGGGTTGTTTTAAATATATATATACTTTGAAGTAATATATATATATATATATATATATTGTGGTAGGGCATACCCATGTACATAAGAGGCCTAAAATAAAAATACAGAATTTTAAAACCTAAGATACTGTTGGAACTGCATTTTTCACGTGCCATATCAATAAAGTTAATTCCGTGTTTTTAATTGCTCAAATTTGAATTACATATTTATTTATTTTCTTGTAGTCATTTACTTAAGTCATTTTCATTTACATTATAATTTTACCGAAGATATTTAACTTAATTGATTGGAAATATTTGTGACACATATTATGGTTATAGCTGTACCTTGTTTGAATTGTATAAGGCGGGAAATATCCCAATTGTAAACAGGTATCTAGCGAAATATTGAACATTTAAAATACACTTTTGTCTATTATAAAATTAGAACTATAATTTTTGTGAAATATCTAAACGATTAGTCATAGTAATTTATTTCATTTATATAAATTTTATTAACGAGATTAAATAAATACAAACAAGTATTACAAATAAGACGCCTGGATATTGAAGAAAAACAACGGAGAGTTAGCTTGGGGAATTAATACAAATTTTGCAAGGGGCGACATTTTGTAAAAAGTGTGTTCCTGAAACTAAGTGATAAAATAGTAAATAAATCATTATAATCTTACCATAAAACATATCCTACGAATCTCCTACCTACCAGGCATCGATCGACGAAGTTTACACAACCTTAAACCTGCCTGATCGTTTTTAAAACGAAATTCCATTTTCCGAGGGACGCTACCAAAAATATCTACCCACGCAGGGAATATAAAACCTTAAATCGCGAACAAATTAAATTTACC
Organism: Melolontha melolontha; assembly: GCA_935421215.2. NCBI lineage: Eukaryota > Metazoa > Arthropoda > Insecta > Coleoptera > Scarabaeidae > Melolontha > Melolontha melolontha. The sequence continues at coordinate 73,034,782 of OW285243.1, read as the reverse complement.
ATAACATACAAAGGTCACGAAATAATTATCTATATATATATACACATATAAAAATTTATGCATATAAAATTTATTTTCTTGTGACCTTATATTTTATATAATTTCTGTGAAGTTTTTTCGCATTTTGTAGGTCAAGTATAAACGATTGGTTATTTTAAAATTCTTTTATTTCTCTTACATGTTTCGGAGTCATTCTCCTTTTTCAATGAACTGTGTTTTTCAATTACGTTACATTTGTTTTATGTCTAAATTCCTTTTGTATACGTCACTTGTGTGTATTGTTAGCTTGTGTGTACATATTAGCATTGTCAAAATATAAAAATGATTGTTTAATAACATATAAATAAATAAAATGTGGTAAAACTAATATAGACGAGACAACATATTAAAAAATTATCGTTAGATCACTATTGTCATTATTTATAGACTTAAACTACATAATCGGTTGTCATAAAATGTTATGTGTATGTCCCTTATGTCGTGTGGAAGGTCGTTATCTTATTTTTTTTCCAAATTTTATCTGAAAATATTAAAGAATTAAGAATATGTGAAATTACATGAATTTCTATAGGAAAAAATCGTAATGTAATTTTAAATCATTATATAAAAACCATGACAATGTGACATATAAAATATGACAGTACAAAATATGATATACTGTCATTTTTTTATAATTATATTGAATATTCACATTTTTGAAAGACTCTTCGAAAAACGCCATAAGTGCCGAAACATGTAAGAGTTAAAGTATACTTCCGTCGATGTTCAACGATCTTTTTCCGCATTCAATCACTCGCTGGACGACAGAAAACATTAATTTAAAATAGAAAAATCCGAAAATCATCTAATTGTTCATTTTTTTAATAGTGCTTAATTGAATAGATCATATATTATAAGTTATAAGTAAAAAAATATACTTTTTGTTAGATATTATTAGAGACATCGCGAGGTACAATGGCTTTGACGTAGAAAATAATTAATAAATTAATCAGAAACACGAATTTAAAAAAGACAATTAACGAATTCACAAGTTTGATATCTCAACGTAAATTGGAGAAAAAGTACATGTGTTTACCATAGCATCCAATAACGAAAAACATTAATACAATTGTCAAAGAATAAGGTCTCCATTTCGGTCCGAAAACATCTTCAAAAGTCTTCTAGGTAATACCAAAGATAAAGTTAATTTGAATTTGAAATCAGGTATATACGAAATTAATTGCGACGATTGTAATTTGAAATATATAGGTCAAACGAAGCGTTCAATAATAACCCGTTTTAAAGAACACATATCACATATTAAATTTAATAGCCCAAAAAAGTCGAACGTCGCGAACCATGCATTTTCACGTGCCAATAAAGTGTTGTACCTCCGTTGTTTTGAATATTGAAGGTAAGATATTTTATAGGCCTAAAGGAGACTATTGGTAGGTTTGAAATATGGCCAATAGTCAATTCAGATAAACAATTTTGGTTTTGATTATGTTGATATTAAATAAAAAATAATACTCTCCTAATGTGGAATATTACACATTAGGAGACTATATCTAAAATCCTTCGTTTTTGCAAAGGTCTTCTGTTTGTTTCAGGAAAAATGCCCAGTAAAAGCATTCGAGAGCATAAGTGAAAGGAAGAAGATGTGAAGAGCAGTACGAACTCATACAATGGGCTATTTAAGAGCTGCTAAACACTACAACGTAGTGCAAATTTGTTGCATTTTTTCGCGAAGTAATGTAAATATAAATATGCTTTCTATATATTACGACGCTGATTTATTTGAATTTTTTTACACTGGCGAGAAGTAATAATATTCCGAATATGTTTACATTGCTTCAGGAATCTGCAGGAAAAAAATGGTTAAAGGGATTTCTGAAAAGATACGGCGATAAAATTAGCATAAGAAGGCCAACAGGAACATCAGTTGTAAGAGCTGCCAGATTGAATATAAAAAGTGTGAACGAGTTCTTTGACTTGCTTGAAAACATCATTGATGAAAAAAATTATGCACCTAGACAGGTTTCGTGGATGAACGTGGCATAAGTATCGTCTAATCTAAATGCCTCCAGATTTTAGTAATGAAAGGCAAACGGCAAATAGGAGCACTTACTTTTACGGATCGGGGATCTCTAATAACCATTCATATTTTTAAAGAAGAGGATTTTCTAAATATTGAAGACCAAGTAGAGGTTTGTAATGTTATATATAGCTCAGAAACGTAGGCATGCTACGAAGAAAAGACTCAGACGCCAAAAGAAAGATTTGTCTTCATCAAGTGCAGAATTTCCTACATTAAACATTTTACGCAGAATTTTTCAGTTGACGAAGAGATGTTTCCAAAAGAAGAAATCCTCATTAAGATGTTGATTGCCAGACAATAATCGAGGAGAAATTTCGATAATGTGCATGCTATATAACTATTGGGCACATAAAGAGTGTGCAGGATCTGAGAAAGAATCATATGTTTGTGACTTCTGCCGTGAACACTGTTAGCTTTAAGTTTACTTTGAATTTTTGTGTTAATTTGTATCTTTATTCATTAAATACATTTGCTATTTCAATTTCGTTGATATCTTAAAAAAAAACTATGTTTTGTAATTAAAATTTTATAATAAATGATATTTTAGGAATCCATTTTTGATCTAAAAAAATATTCTTTAATTTGTTTTTACTTTTATTTGATTATATATTTTTAAGACATGAACTATGTGTCCCTAACACCCGTACCTATATTTATATAAAAGATCTAAAGACAATATTGAAATTTTGTATTTTTTTTTATTAAAATATAATGCTATTCCACATTAGGCGACTTTACTCTACTTGATTCAGTGTTTTCCCGATGGAAAACCAGAAGTTTTATTAATGTGGTATTATATGATGCAAGATGGCAAAAGGTCGATAAAAATGAACAATATGTACAGAGTATTATCTTCTAGCGTTTTTAACACATAAACATCGCAGTGTGTAATTTAAATAGCACCATACTGAATCCATATTGTTACTCTTCGTGTATAATAAGCATGTTTTAATTTAAATTTAAATTATATTTCTTCAAGTAATTTGAATTTCAAATATAAATTCATTCTCTGTGTATATTACGTATTTGCAAATGGAAAGTCTTTCTTTTGTTATCGTACTATGACCGACCCTTCGACATCTACGTGGACGCCATATCTAACGTTCGTTTACAAATATTTTACATTTCGTTATTAAATCTAAGTTATTAAATTTAATAACGTACACTTCTTCATAATTACTTCATGTCGTATATCATTTTAAAGCTTTCTTCGCAAATAATATTTTAATGATATTTATTTCATCGATATCACAACTCTTAGTTCCCGCTTTTAATTAGTTCTTAATTAAAAACATCGTCAGCTTCATCCCCTTCTCCGCTCTGAGCCGTAAACCAAGAACCCTGTTCCAACCACCAGTGTTCTCTTACACCAAACTCATCCCTTCTTCTATTCCAAACTCTTGTAAGATACACATCGCTCAAGCTCGACACGTATTGTTCCAGCATCCAAGCGCTGTTCGGCCTTGCTCCCACATGTCCGATTGCGACATGCTCACAACACCAATCTGCATTGTAAACTAGATATTATTCTTTTATTTAATTCACATTTAAATTACTGCATAATTTAACTTTCTTTCCAGTGCGTAATTCATGTATGTTTATTTTTAATTACTTATCCACCGTTCCTTATATATATTACTTTTATTTAATTACTTTAAAATATATCAACCCTTCTTTATTGTAATTATTAAATAAAAACTTTAAGGACAACGTCGTTGTGTTTCCTTTTAATTAATAAGTTATAGTATATTTATTTCAGCACACATTATACGCGTTCTAGACCTTTGATGCAACTTCATCCCACCAATTATTTATTTTAAATAATTTCCTTTATTGTTAGCACGCGGCTACAACCGAACCAGCATCCTTTTAACAATATTAATATTTATTACAGCTCGTAACAAAAAAAAATACATTCGCGTAACATACATGAAATGATGTCAGTTCTAAAAGTCCATTAATTATTTTTAGTATGATTTTTAAAATGGATTTGTAAATTAATGTAACACACATCCTAATTTTCAATAATTAACTTGAATGTATAAACAGATAATTTTGTACGAAGTTATTGACCTTAGCATACAACAATGTTATAGTTTTCATAACATCGACAGCTGTTACGTATGTAAAAACACGCTGTAGTGTTTGCGTGTGTGTAACTTCGATAGATGTATTTATTATTTATAGACATTCTGAATTCATAGGCGAACATGATGAAATTTTCAGGGGATTTTTAATTTTGGGGTTCGTGTCGTAATTGACAATATTTTGCATTTATATTCTATATACGAGGGTATATCAAAATATAAGTCCGAGCAGGGTTTTTGAATTGCGCAAAATTTAATTAAAGCCAGTTTTCGTCGTCTTTTGTTGCTTGCACCTGGTGTAGGTTACAACATATATTTTCCCATTCACTAATTTTAATATTTTTCAAAGCTATTGTGTATGTACTAAATAAAACATTAAGGACAACGTTGTTGTATTTTTTTAATATACGTTTTTGAGCTTTCCACATGTTTAGCGCCTTTAATTCTCATCATTCATTCAAGTAACTATTTTAATTATTGTTAGGTAGCGACAGCTAAGCCGGAGCAACATGTACACAAAATAAATAATATCTATATTAGAAACATCTGTCGGAAACTTTAGTCAATTTAAAGTATTTATGTATAATTCTATAAATAGTAGTTTCCGAAACTCCTATTAAAGTTCCTAATTGCCACTTTTATAATTTTGCATGCCTATTCCGAAATCATACAATGATTGCACTACTAACATAGGTTTGCAACCAAAAAACTGCACATGATTTTTATACTGAAAATGAACAATATATTAACAAATGAAAACATTTCGTCCATTGCAAAAATTGTCTTTTATTTTCTTTAAACATCAACCCAATTACTCAGCTGCCACAGAAAGAAGTAAATTCGATTTTCCAATAACAGTATTATAGAAGTTATTTTATACAAAATGGACGATTTTCTTTTTTATGGCATAAACTCCACAGAAGAAAAACACTCGACAGAGATAACTTCGAAATCAATACAAAACTGTAGCTGAAATGCAAACTTGAATTTGCGAAACATTCGACAACCGGAACGCCAATTAAAACTCGATTTTTCGCCGAGCCCCCCGGCCATATTTCCAACAATAAAACACACTCCAATCACCTCACCCTATGAACGGTAATATCCCTTCGACACGGCTCCATTAAAACGAAATGAGAATAAAAAAAGGGCCACGGAATAATCTGACTCGCGCGAAAGTAGAGAGAGACTTTGTACATTGGAATAACAATGCGAAAGAGGGTCTTTTTCATCACAATAACAATACACTTCTAGCTTGGTCCTTATTGGCTGTCATTGGTGCTGTCGACTCTACACTGCTGTTATTACAAAATACGATTCGCGAAATTAGAAACACTGTTCGGTTATGTATTTCGGTAGGTTTATTGTTGTCATTTGTTGCTCGTTTTTTGTTGTTGTGCACTATTTTGTTGATAGCATCAGCGGGAAGACTATAATTGCGGCCCGAATTGGATGCTTTTGAACTCGTTTTCGCTGCAAATATTTCTCAGTAAAGATATTGGAAAACGTTGTGGATTTTACCGTGATCAGAGAGAGAGTTTAATCTAATATTTACGACTGAATACATAATATTAATTAACGACTTTCATGTTAGAATTTCAATGTAATTAATATACTCATAAATGTTTACTAAACCGTAACAATAACACTGGCCAACACGATTTTTTCTGACTTCTAAGCAAGACTGGTTTTTTACTAATTCGGGTGTGCTCAATTCGAAAATCATATTAATTTTTGCGTATCACGTCAAAATTAAACTGTATCGGTACTGTACCACGCTCTTTGAAGAATCACTAATGCGACTAAGTAGTTACTTAAATAAGACCTGTTACGATATAAACAAAGTATAAAATTTGATAATTTATTTACTTACTTCAATACAATATTAGTCAAGAGTATAGTCAAGTATTTACACAATAATCATTAAAAAAATTCACGAGTATTTGTAAAAGGAAAAGCAACAATCAGGGAATAAATTTTCGTTTGCAGAACTTTCTGCTGTGTATTTTGTTTTGACAGTCCTTTTGAACACTCCAACAGTAGTCGGGCATCAAATGAGGATCCCATTTTCCTTGGTACCGAGTTTCCATGATTTTTAGATCTTGATGAAATCTCTCGCCTTGTTCATCGCTTATAGCACCTAAATTTTCTGGAAACCTATTAAGATTACTATGAAAGAAATGAAGCTTTATGCTCATGTTACAACCTAGGCAGTGAAATTTTTAAAGCATTGATTGCACTAGATCTTTATAATTACAGGCTTTTTTGTTTCCAAGGAAATTGTTCGTGACCATCGTGAATGAAGTCGCCCAGGCTCGTTTCTCAGCTTCGGTCATAGAGTTGATGAAATTTAAATCTCTCATTAAAGTTCTAATTTGAAGTCCATCAAATAAAAAGCGTTCAAATAAATTTTACCTCTAGTAGTCCATGACAATAAAAATGTTTGTCGTAACTTGTACTATTTACATTTGCATCAGTTGTCAATTTGACAGACTATTTATTCTGATGTATACTTAGTTGGAGCTTTTTGAAATTGCTTTGTAATTTAAAATTGATTTAAAATGGTTTTCACTGTTCAACACAAATCATTCATGGTTGAATCTTATTTTTGGAACGGACGTAATATTAACGGACAATGGCACTATTTTCTTGAAGAATGCTTAGAGGAATTTAGAAATATGTTTCCAAACTTCGTCTTTGATTTTGATAGTTTTTGGTACACAGTTAAATATTGCACTAAGGTTTTCAGAGAAACAGAGAGTGTTATACGGAAAGAAGACAGTGGCCGTCCGAAAAATGTACGGAAGAGCTAGTTGACGATGTAACGCAAATTATGAATGATACACCAGAACATCCATACGAGTATTCTCTCCACGAGTGGGTGTTTCAATTGGCACTTGTCATACAATTTTGAAAAAAGACTTACATTTATTTCCATATCGCATGGCCTATTATCAAGAAATCAAAGAAATTGACTATCCTAGAAGAACAACATTTTGTCAGTAGTTCTTAAATAATTTTGATAATGACATTCTTGACAAAATTTTTCTCAGATGAATCATGGTTTTATCTGAATGGATATGTTAACTCACAAAATATAAGGATGTGGAATACTAAGAAACCGCATGACTGTTATGTTGTTCATCCACAGAAAATTGGTGTATGGTGTGAGATTAGTCGAAGGAAAATCATTGGCCGTATTTTCTTTAAAGGAGAAAGGTATCGACAAGAAATTATTATGACATTTATTGAACAGCTTAATGAAGAAGAAATAAATCAGGGTTACTTTCAACAATACGGAGCTAGAGTGCACACAGCTTGTGAAACAATTAATATGATACGGAAATTTATCAAAATCGGTTGATAAGTTTAAACATCGAACATGAATTTCCACCAAGATCTTGTGATGTTAACCCCTGTGATTTTTTTCTGTGGCCTTTTTAAAGAACTCAATTTTTTGGGTACAGATACCTGATCTTGCAGACCTTCAGATCAAAATTGCTGAAATAATTAACGAAATCGACGATATGCTACTACAAAACGTTTTCTCCTTCATTAGAAGAAGATGTTAGAAATGTCTCGAACAAGGTGGTGGCCACTTTCAACAATTTTTATAAAATGTTACTTGTTTGTTGCAAATAAACGTATCTCATTTAGTTAAATATTTTAATTTTATTATTTTGACATTTATCATGTCATTCAAATAGTTCATAACCAACAAAATTAATATTAAGAACTTAAGTAAAAAGCTAAGATATACGTATAATTTCCATGGGCAACTTCGAGGTAAAATTTAGTTGAACGCTCGTTACCTCACCTTTAATTTTCTCGTAAGTTAGTCGTGGAAACTTCTCACATATTGCTATGAATAGTGGTTTTGAATTTAATAATACCACTATTCACAACCAAACTGTCCAGCTTAGATATTCAGTCGGTTTATTTTCTAGATGAAATTGCTTTTCCCTCAGGGTTCCAATTGGAAAACGTGGTTTTTCTCTTCTACAAATTTATAATGCGCCAGTAAAAGAGTATTGACAAATGTTATAATTATAATGTCTTTGAGTTACTTATAAGCACAAATGAAGAAAGGTAAAATACAAAAACACACACAGCTAACTTTAAATGAAACTTTAATACAAAAATTTAAAAAAATAAAAAATATCTTTATGAAGTATAAGGATTAATATTGCGTCATTTAACAATATTATTAAGGTAAAAATATCGCATGGAAGTGACCGCAACGCACGATAAAAAACATCCTTTATGACAACCGATCAAAATTAAAACTAATAAATTTCAAAGATGCTTTTTAATTTCTCCCACAAGAAACAAAAATAAACAAACTGATATGACAGCCCGAAACAACCTTTAACGCATGTGCAAACACATGAAAAAAAATTGCCCTTGATATCCCAAGCGAACTAAATTTTAAAGTTATAGAAAAATTTGTATACCGGGTGTATTATGAAAAACTTTTCGTGTTGTAACTTTTTTATTTTTTATCCGAATGTAATAAATTATACGTCGAACTAAATAGTTTTAAAAACACTGTAACGTGATCCGCTTTGAATTTTTTTTTACACTTTGTTTTTGACAGACAGCTGCAAACTGTGTTTTTTTAAATTGCACTATATTTTTTTTTTCTTATTCATATATATTACTTTTTCTGAATATGAAACTGTAAACAACGATATCCTTGTATGAAAAAAAAACGAGAAATTGTAGGTTTTTTTTTTAGTTCGATTTATTCTGGTTTTTCCGAACGCAGAGATTTCTTAAATGCATTTTAAATACTCTATTTCATTTTATTACCCGCAAATGTGTGTACCTTTTAAAATCACTTACATTCAATACTATATAGCCCATAAAGGATTACAAACCAATGTTATCAGTGAGCGGTGGGTCAACAACAACATTTACAGTGTTTATTTTAAAAATTTAAAAATCAAGCAGTCATATTGAACGATAAAAGTGCATTCCAAATTTTCGAAGAGAGCTGTAACATCTGTCAGTCACATATTCATTATAACATTTTCAACGATTTATTACTAAACTTTTTAATTGAAATGGATAATGGCGAATGTGTGGATGCGATTCAAGCATATTTTGAATGCGGAACAAATTCTGCAGCTACTTTGCGACTTTATGGAAATCGTTTTCCTGACAGACTGCGTCCAAGTGCCGATAAGTTTGGAAGGCTCGTGCGAAATTTAACGAAATTTTGGATCATTCCAAAAACCGAAAATAAACGCACGTGTAATTCAAGATCAAAATTTAGAATTAAGTGTCTTGCTCTATGTGGAAGAAAACCCTAATACGTCTACGCGAGAAATTGCTCACTACATGCAGGTATCACATTCTACAGTTCAGTACATTCTGAAGAAGCACAAGTTCTTTCCTTATAAACCACGGAAGGTGCATGCTCTCGGTGAAAACGACCCCCCTCAACGAAGGGTTCAATTCTGCACGGTTTTCATGAATAAACTAAGGGAAGATCCAATTTTTTATCGACGTGTGTTGTGGTCAGATGAATGCACTTTTGGGAAAAATGGTGTATTCAACAGAAATAATCATCGCCATTGGAGCACTGAAAATAACCATGTTGTGATGCAACACAATTTTCAAAATCGGTTCAGTGTAAATTTATGGTGTGGCATTTTAGGCGATAGAGTAGTAGGGCCTTTTTTCTGGAGGGTAATCTAAACCAAGAAAAGTATAATAATTTGTTAAACAATGAATTAGGCGATTATTTAGATGAGTTGCTACTTGCTGAGTTAAACAGGGTGGTGTTCCAACAGGACGGTGACACACCCCATAATGCACGAATGAATACTGATTTTCTAAATAATTATTTTGGCGTCAGATGGATGGGCACTTACGGACCTATTCGATGGCCTGCTAGATCGCCAGATCTGAATCCACTGGATTTCTTTCTGTGGTCTTACATTCAAGATCATGTCTATGTGACTCCACCTGATACCAGAGATGATTTAGTAAGAAGGATAGTACAAGTATGTCATGAAATACCACCAAATCTTATATTAAACGCAGCAGTTGGAGTTAATAGAAGGTGTCAAATGTGTCTGGAACAAAATTGGGCCAATTTCGAACATTTGATTCATTAAAATAAATGATAGCTCGATTTCTGTAAATTTCGTAGTTTTTTTTAATAATAATAAATTTGTCACTCAATTTAATGGAGGTGTCTTCAGGAAATAAATGTTTATTAGAATAAGTAAAAAGAAATATGTAGTACAATTTAAAAAAAAAAAATTACTAGGCTGTCAAAAACGATATGTCAAAATTTTTTTTTTTTTAACTTTACTTACAGTGCTTTAAAAACGATTTAGTTTGACATATCATTCATTAAAATCAGATAAAATATAAGGAAGCTACAACCCCAAAGGTGTTTCATAATATACCCGGTATATTAGAAATTTTTAATTAATTAGATTTTTAAGATTTGAACATGTTCCCGTGTTAGCTGTTTTATATCCAAATGAAGCAGTTCCATATATACCGCATAGCAGAATATGGCTCCAGAAGCATGGGGCTCCACCTCATTTCAGAATTAATGTCCGCCATTTTCCGAATGACATTTTTGCTAATCGATGGCTAGGTAGAAGTGCTGCAATAGAATGGCCAGCTCGCTCGCTGGATTTAACTCTGCTAGACTATTTTCTTTGGGGCTACCTTAAATATAGAGTTTACCTAATTACGCCGAGAGATTTTGAAAGCTTAAAAGATCGCATTCGAATAGAGACAAGGGCTATCACACCAGAAATGACAGCAAATGCTATTAGCGAATTTGAACGGGGACGTTACCATTGCCAAACTGTCAATGAAACGGCAATTTCCGCGGCAGCATTTTAATATATTTGTTTATTGGTTAATCAATGCTTTAATGTTAATTTAGTTCCAATATCAGTTTTTTTTTCATGCTCTTCAATAAAATTGTTCCTAAACTTATAATGAATTATTTCTCGAAAATCCTCCTATGCAAGATTTCAAACATTTTATGTCACCCAGACAATCGAAGGACCTCTCAAAAATAAATGAATGTAGAAAAATGATTATGGCATGAAAATTGCACTTTTAAAAAAACAAAATCAACGCGTTTCTGGATTTTTTCATAAAATCATTTGTTTCATCCCGTTCGCCATGTTCCATACTTTCCGGACACTTTGTATGTATTAATATAAGACAAGAGATGAGGGTGGTAATTTTATATAACCAAGAAGCTGAGAGTTATTGAGTTTTTATCTTTATTTAGATCTGAATTAAAGTATTCATTATTTGTGAACATACGTTGTTGATATAGTGTGATATAGTGATATATAGTGATATAGTCGTACATAAAGGAGGATGATGGGGCATTTTAAACCTCGGGGTTTATAGTCTTAATAGAGCAGTTATTAAATTGAGGTTAATAATAACTATTGATTTTAAAAACATGAGTAAAGAAAACAAGGGTATTTGTAGTTCTAATAATGATTATCTTTTATTCGACTTATGTAAATAGAATAGACAACTGCAATTGCACATATGTTATTTAGACAGCATAAGTGATATCTATAAATGAGTTCTGACAAGGTTATTTTTAATATTACAAGAACTTAGACATTAGTAATGAGTGAACAATTTAAATTACTAAAAATATCTTTAAATGATCAGGTGTATGATTTGACAGTTACTAATGTTACTATTTAGGTTATTTTATTTATAATGGAAAAATGAATGGAATAGTATTCTGGGATGTTGTTTCTGCCGAGATTCAGGACTTTTGGAGAATGCTGCTGGCAAGACGCTTCAGGAAGTGGTAAAATTGATTTTAACCTCTAAATGGGGCGCGCGTTCAGCATTTTTATTTGTACGTGATGAATATTTGTTTACACAATAACTGATATTTAATCAGTTTTAGTTTAGTTAATGGTTCAGAATTCAGAACCATGAATTATTATTATTAAACTTGAATGTATCTTCGAATAATTTAATTTTAGCCATGACAACTATAGATATATAAATCTGACATTAATATATTTTCATTTATATTTTTAATTTCTTTGATAAAGACACTATGTGCCGAAACATATTAGAATATTTTAAATAGATACATATCATAGTAAAACAGATATCAAATCGTCAACTAATTTAATCTACTATAACATATAAAGGCCAAGAAATAATTATCTATATATATATATATATATATATATGTATATATATATATATATATATATATATACACACAGGGTGTAACAAAATAAGTGTAAAACATTTCAGGGAGTGATTCCTCATCGAAAAAGAGATAGGGTCTTTCATATAGAGAAACTTCATTGGAGCATCCCTTGTTAAGATACAGCCCCTTAAAGGGGGTACATAAAATTTGTTTTACAATTTTTCTCACAAACACTAAAAATGTATTTTTTTGGTTTACCCCATGGTTTAAAAATTTATTTCCAATAAAAACCTAATTTATTAATAACAAAACATTAAACATGTAGAAATCATAGTAAATGTTCAATATGTCCACCTTCAGTCATTACAAATGCGTCTAGACGTCGGCGCATTGAGCCACGTATTCGCTCAAATATTCCTGGAGTCTCTCTAAACACCCTGCACGCATCGATGATGCGGTTTCTTAAGTCCTCTACATCGCGAACAGGAGTAGGATAAACCAAACTCTGCAAATGGCCCCAAGTAGAGAAATCGAGAGGATTGAGATCCGGGGATCGAGCGGGCCAATTCTGTGGTCCTCCTCGACCTATCCAATGATTTGGATATGTTTGAGTTAACTGCTGACGTGCTGCTTGACTAAAATGGGCGGGAGCCCCATCATGCATAAAAAACATATCCCTTCTGACGCCCAAAGGAACTTCCTCCAGCAGTACTGGGTGCACTTCTCTTAAAAATTGAGTGTATGCCTCACCATTTAATCGAGGAGGTAGAAAATGAGGGCCAATTAAATAATCCCAAATAACTCCGAGCCACATGTTAAGAGAAAACATTTCTTGATGGTTAGCTTGGACAATAGCGTGAGGGTTTTCATCAGCCCATATGTGGTTATTATGAAAATTAATCATCTTGTTCCGAGAACAAACAAAATAAGTGTAAAACATTTCAGGGGGATATTCCTCATCGAAAAAGAGATAGAGTATTTCATATAGAGAAACTTCATTGGAGTATCCCTTGTTAAGATATAGCCCCTTAAAGTGGGTACATAAAATTTGTTTTACAATTTTTCTCACAAACACTAAAAATGTATTTTTTTGGTTTACCCTATGGTTGTAAGGGGTGGAAAACGCAACCACTAAAATTTATTTCCAATGTAACTTTTTGTCTTTTTATTTGTTTACCATTAAAAAATTTATTTCCAATAGCTTGTTTCATTCTAAACAAAAATTGTCTCTTGAATTTTTTGCCCAAAATTAATCAGTTCGCAGCAAAAAATTATTTTACCAACAACTACAGAGATACATCGTCATAAAACGAAAATGCAAAACTTATTTATCTAGTAAGCCGCTATTAGTGATATTGACAATTAAATTGGTATCACGCTGTCAGTTTGTAAATTTTTGTAGTTGAATTAATAATTGTGTGTCGTTGTTTTGTGCTTAATTTGTTAGATTAATAATTCACTTGTTATTAAAATGGCATACACAAATGAGGAAATGGCTGATATGCATTACGTTTACGGTCTGTTGCAGGGGAATGGGTTAGAAGCTTCTAGAAGATATGCTGAAATGTATCCTCAACGGCAGTTTCCTTCGCATAGAATATTTGCCCGACTTCATCAACGATTACGAGAATATGGTTCATTCGACAAAAGAACGCAGGATTGTGGTCGCCATCGAGAAGTAAGAACAACACAGCTTGAAGAAGCAGTACTTAATTTGGTTGAAGAACATCCTACTAGCAGTACTAGAAAGATTGCTTTCGAGTTAAATGTTGATCATATGACGAATTTCGAATTTTAAAGGAACAACTCTTATACCCTTACCATCTGCAACGAGTACAGGCACTGTTACCGCGAGATTTTCCCAACCGTCTTGAATTTTCCAATTGGATGCTGGAAATGATTAGAAGAAATCCTGACTTTCTGAAGACGATCGAATTCACAGACGAATGTACTTTTTCTCGGAACAAGATGATTAATTTTCATAATAACCACATATGGGCTGATGAAAACCCTCACGCTATTGTCCAAGCTAACCATCAAGAAATGTTTTCTCTTAACGTGTGGCTCGGAGTTATTGGGGTTTATTTAATTGGCCCTCATTTTCTACCTCCTCGATTAAATGGTGAGGCATACACTCAATTTTTAAGAGAAGTGCACCCAGTATTGCTGGAGGAAGTTCCTTTGGGCGTCAGAAGGGATATGTTTTTTATGCATGATGGGGCTCCCGCCCAGTTTAGTCAAGCAGCACGTCAGCATTTAACTCAAACATATCCAAATCATTGGATAGGTCGAGGAGGACCACAGAATTGGCCCGCTCGATCCCCGGATCTCAATCCTCTCGATTTCTCTACTTGGGGCCATTTGCAGAGTTTGGTTTATCCTACTCCTGTTCGCGATGTAGAGGACTTAAGAAACCGCATCATCGATGCGTGGAGGGTATTTAGAGAGACTCCAGGAATATTTGAGCGAATACGTGGCTCAATGCGCCGACGTCTAGACGCATGTGTAATGACTGAAGGTGAACATATTGAACATTTACTATGATTTCTACATGTTTAATATTTTGTTATTAATAAATTAGTTTTTTATTGGAAATAAATTTTTAAACCATGGGGTAAACCAAAAAAATACATTTTTAGTATTTGTGAGAAAAATTGTAAAACAAATTTTATGTACCCACTTTAAGGGGCTGTATCTTAACAAGGGATGCTCCAAGAAGTTTCTCTATATGAAAGACCCTATCTCTTTTTCGATGAGGAATCACTCCCTGAAATGTTTTACACTTATTTTGTTACACCCTGATATATTGTAATGAAATCTTTATTGGAGAAAGGGTTTAAGTTTAAATAATTTCAGTATGAAGTGTCTTAGATATAACAATAGCTAATATAATGTGCTTGGTTTAAATGTCAAAAAGTTATTAAAAAAGATGACATTGTCAAATGTTAAAGATAAAGTTTTTAATGATGTTGATTCTTAAAAAAAATTAGCTGGTAATTTCGAAACAAAAAAAAGAGGATCATAATAAGAAATGTAATTATAAAAGGGTATAATATAATAGGATATATTAATTTCTTCAATGTCTTGTTCATTAATCTTGGTAGCATCTCCTGAAGAAGCAACAAATTCGTTACGAAATATAGAGATCGCAAATAAATGGGTTTCAATTGACAGGCCGCTTGCCCGTTTTAAATTTATTATTGACCAATATAGTAATTCGCTAATCTTTTTCACTTGTCTATTACTTTTTATTCTTTGCAAGTGATCAGGACATCCCCTTATTAACTTATTTTCTTGGTCGGAAAATAGTCGTTTTCTCGATGCACCTAAGTGGCATTATTATTATTTTAATACATAACAATCTGTTGCAAAACAAATATAACATACATATTAATAGGTATCAATTTTGAAGAAGAATAAATACTTTGTATTTTATTTAATCAATTCCGATATTTTTTTTATCGCAATAGCACATTTTTAACCTACAATTAAATTTCAGAAAAACATGTTTATGACGGTGTGCAAAAAACTCGTATTAATTCTTAATGCAATTTTTTATTTCTTTTAATGGGACGTTACTATTATAAGAAAATTTGCTGCCTTCACTTCATTGGTTAAATTAAAACAATTATCCACCAATAGGTGCATTGAATACACATAAACTAGGTATAAAATCAACGGAATAAAATGAAAAAACGAAATCTCATGCACATAAAATTATAGTGGCGATCGTTGATAATTATTTATGGCAGGTGTTTATGCTAGAAATGAAGCAACGATTCGACGAACAAACATAATATATGCCACGCCAGTTACCACCATAATAACTGCAATTATCCACGTCTTAAACTTGTTTGCTCGTAAATAAACCAAAAACTGTTATAAATAATAATTGCGATTTTTGTAAAGTCATTTCATATAATTATCTCATTTGTGTATTTGGAATATTTAATATATTTTGTGGTATTATAGTTAATTTTCCGAGAAATAACTGCATTTTCGGAACTAATATCAATAAAATAATATAAAGTTTAAAGTAACTTGAATAGAACGTTTGCTTTCTATTTTTGCTAGATGGGCACTATATAATCTAAGTGATTCAGTAGAACTTCGTTGACGAAAAAGATAAAAGGATAAAATGGATGGACCATATAAATGGTCTATAACATCGCTAAATACAACACGCAGTTATTGAATAGCACTATTCATTCGCTTAACCGCGCATATGTTTTTTCTCGTTAAATTGTGAAGTAATTACTTCCATATTACACTTAAATTCCTTTCTTCAAGGGTGTAGATAGAAGCGTGAGGAGTTTCTATAATTTATTCTATTTATTAGTTAATATTTCGTAAGATAAAAAAAGTACGGCGAGTTAGCTTCTTTTTTTCATTGTTTTAATTGTCAATTACCATACTACAGTTCATAAAGTATAAGTTTTCAGTTCGTACTGCCCAAGTGTGAACCGCAAATTGTACTTTATCTCTTTCTAACACACATGAACACGCGCTGTAATACTACAGACGTTTGTCATTTTTAGTTAAGACGTACGTCTTTGAAATATTATATTAAATAAAAAGGATAGGTTGTCTAGGAGATAGTCTTATGATATTCGACTTGTCAAATTATGTCAATATTGTTGTTTATTGACTTTGTTTCCGGTACTCTGACTTCTAGGTTAAGCATTCTTCCAATTTGAATATTTAGTTTATAAAAAATTACAAAATCTGGTTTTTTGAGAACAATACTGATAATAAATAGTAATATCAATTAGTGGCAATAAGTACGAAATTGTTTGATTATTACTTTGACATTTCTAACCTATTTATTTTACAGAATATTTCTTAGATGCCAAGTAAACCTCTTGGTTCTCAAGCGAAACAGCTTGTATTAAATCTTACAGCCTATTAACAGGTAAAGGAGAATGGTGGACCATTTATGTCCATCGACCGCGTTCATGAGGTAATTCACATAATCAGTTAGATAAGGCGGTATTATGAAATAAGTTTTATTTTAGAGGGTAGCAGAAGCCCTTAATATTTCTAGTAGAACGGTCTACACTATTAAACATCGTAACATTCAGAATCCAGTCTTATCGTCTGCTAGCAAAAAAAGGTCTTGTAAGAAGGCAAAAACTAAGGACTTAGCAGAAGCAACTAAAATGGAAGTTCGAAATACTGTTTATGACATGTATAAAGAAAGTATGTTTTTAATATATTGTAAATATTTATTACATGTTAAAATTTTTCAGAAAAACATCTTACCTTAAAAAATTTAAGCAATGTTTTGGCTATGAAAGAATTTGTTCATACATGTACAACTACTTTAGCAATATTGCTTAAAGATATTGGTTTTAAATATAAGAAAGAGTGTAACAGGAGAGCGCTCACAGAGAAATTAAATATAGTCTGAATGAGAAATGTATTTTTAAGGGAATATATGAATAACTTAAATTCAACTTTATGTCAGGTTATGTTCCTTGATGAAATTTGAATCTTTTCGAAAGAGAATAGAATGAAATCCTGGCAAAATGATAATATAAAAAGTGTTAGGAAACCCAAAGACTATGATGGTAAACGGTTTATTATTATACATATTGGCACAGAAAATGGCTTCATTAAAGGAGTTAGTTTGATTTTTCCATCAAAAACAATCACTGGTGATTACCATGGAGAAATGAATGGTGACTCCTTTAAGCAATGGGTAAATGATCAGCTTATACCAAATCTTGAGGTACCATCACTTATAATAATAGATAATGCTCCTTATCATAGCGCTAGTCAAAATAAACAACCAAATACCTCCTCAAAAAAACAGAAATTATGGAATGGTTGAGAAAAAAAGATAGAAGCTATTCACCTGCAATGACTAAGAATGAATTAATTAAATTAGTAAAATATCATAAAGAAGAGAAGATATTTATTATAGGTGAAATAATGTGAGAGTGGACATGAAGTTTTAAGATTACCTCTGTACCATTGTGACTTGAACGCAATTGAAATGATTTGGACTAAGGTTAAAAACTATTATAATTCAAATATTGGAAGAAATGGTTATTCAGATGAAAGAGTTAAAGAAATGTGGAATGAAGCTTTGCAACAGTGTGATGAAATTACTTGGTATAATTGTGCTAGGCATACGGAAAATTTAATTAAAAAATAGCATAGCGGGAGCAATTTCTTGATAGGGCAGAGATTGCTAAAATAATAATGTAAATGACTCAAGTTTTGAGTCAGAATCAAAAACTGGCTAGTTTTCATTCATTTTTGTAATATATACTCCATTCACATTAAAAATAACATACCTATTGCAAATAATACAAGTAATATTTTTGAGGTTTTATTTGGATGAAACAGGAAAGTTTACTTCTATAAAAGTTCACTAAACATTAATAAGCAGGTAACTATCTTATTTTGACAAAATATTTTTGTATTTATATTTTGTAGAAGTTTAATATGGCTACATTAATACTGCCATAAAAACCATCAATGTGTATCATTTGCATGCACATAATATAAAGCAGCGAAGAAATTACTGCCACTGGTTCAACGAAACATTACATGATAAAGATCTCGTGGCAAAGTTTTATATGAATGAAGTTTGTTTTTTTCTTATTGGTAGTGTACTAACCTGCAAAATTATCAAATGTAGTTATCAGAAAATCCTCATGTGTTTGTTAAATATTATCTTCATCTAATAAAGGATAATATGGATTTGGATTGTATTATTATACCATTATTTTCTTAAGAAACAATAAAATATTAAATGTAGACTATATAAATGTTTCTTTTATGTATAATTTTATAAATGTAATTTGACAACATATATTTACAACTTTCAAAAGGTTTTATTTCTTTTTCAAAGAGTTACGAACATAACTTTTACATTCTTTTCCAATATATTTAAATTTATTTAAAATATAAACAATATATAAGTTAAGTAGAAATCTAAATTATTCATCAAATTAATACATTCCCAATCTTCTTAACCCAGATATAGTGCCAGAAAATGATTTTGGTAGGTATGTCGTTCTTAATAATGCAAACATTTTTAACACTAAAGATCTTTTCAATACCTCATTTCACTATTGATATCTGACTTGAAATATTTCTTTTTAAATAAATTTTTGATCGAATATTTTCGTGAGTTTATAATTATAAATAATATTTAAAATAATTTGTTCAAATATTAAAGTAATAATTTCGGCATAGTTTTCTTGGATAGAATATATTTATACAGAACTAGAAAAGAAACAATACTTTTGAACTATTAATGTTCCCACTTTACTCATTATTATTATTTTGACATGTAGGTTATGTATATGCTTTCTTTGGTTATATTGCAAGTAACATACTAAAATTTTGACAATATTGAAACATGACGTTTATATTTTATGATGACAAACGGTTGTTTCCGCGATTGAATACTGACTTCATTTGACTCTGCAGTACTGATTTGAATCATATGCTTCGAATTTGACCTTGAACTGAAAACTTATACTTTATGAACTATACGTAATTTTTGTAATAGATCCTGTTTAATATCGTTTCATCGAATCTACCTGTCCCAATTATTTTGACGTAAGTGTCGCAGTGAATTTCGTTAAGTTTCAATAACTTACGCATACATTCTTAATTTTCATTTATTTAGATCTAGAACATTGTTTAAGTTACGCTTTCAGATATAATATGAAACAATGTCGAGAATAGCATCGTGAAATAATGGGGAATTGGATTAAGGGTCATACTGATTGTATGTCCATTGCCAGTGATTCCGAAATTTGTTGCAAAATCTGTAAACTATCGTTAAGAAATTCCAAAAAATCGCACGTATAACGTCACTTAGCATCGCAAACATATACACAGATATTAGACCCGTATGAATCTGACAATTTTAACGAATAACTCTGAGAAACTTGAATGGCGGCAGATATTCCATTAAATAAACTTAAAAATTCCACCTTCAAAACATTTCTCCAAAAATATACTGGTCGAAACGTTCCTGATCAGTCCACCTTACGCAAATATTATGTTTCTAAGTGCTACACGAAAGCAGTAGAATGCATTAGAAACCATCTTTCCAAATCAGTACCTATGGATAAGTGCCGACGAAACTGTCGATATATTAGGACGCTGTGTGGTAAATGTTGTAGCTGGTGTACTACATCCAACTATTCCATATAACACATATTGCTATAAATTGTGGTGTTGATTAAAGATTTGAATTGGCCCACAATACACAACAGCTTGCTCGGTTTAACTCAAGTCGGTTCAGCCTTCCAGGAGCTCTTGTATCTTCAGGTTACCCACAAAAGGGTATGTGTTAAATAAAAAGGTATTAGAAATAATAGTCACATTAACAACACAACATTTAATAAAAAAAAAAAAAACTCTCTTAACAAAGTATTAAGAGTGTCTTATGCAACACAAATGCAATAGACTGAGGAAAACTTGTATGAATATTTACTCGCATACAAGGAAAAAACCTCAATTGACCGCGAATAAACCTAACCTAATTAAATAGTTTCAAATTTCAAATTTAATTAATTACGTTAACCTAAACCTCAAACGTCAGACAGAAAAATAACTGTTAGCGAGCAACTCAAATGACCAGATCATGATCAACTTTCCCACCAAAAACCCTGACCTTCATACAACTACAACCAAAGAAAGCAAAAACTAGCAAAAAAACTGAAATGTTGAAAATTTTCCTGACTATAAATATATATTTTAAATAAAAATTAATGAATTTACGAGCTCATATCATATACAAATATCTTAAAGAAATAAATATAAATATAAATATAAATATACTTGCAAATGCACACGTACATTAATTAATGTGGTCGTCGTACATCACTCAAAAAAAATATACTTAAAGAGAGATTTCAGATAGGTCGCACAAAATCAAAATTTACAAGTATCAAAACTCGTAATAAATCAAAAATTACAGTAAACACATCAAAGATCACAACTAAAAAACACAAACCGAAATTAACTCTAATACTTTGAATAAAGAGTAGGTCCTTATTAAAAAAAAATTAACTCGACCTATCTATCTAAAGGATGAGAAATCTCTGAATCTCCTTCTCGGAAATGAAATATCCCATGCCTAAAATATAAATCAAAAGACCGAATACGGTAGATCTGCAACCGGCAACGGTCGAACTGCCTGACTCAAGACAATGTTCGGACAACCTACAGTCGTGGACGAAAATACACATTATAATAAAATTTTAAATTAAATATAAAAAATCTCTAATTATTATCCTGAAATGAAATGTACAAAATTATAAATGGTCTTTTAATGTTTCTTTTATTTTTCTTCGGGGAAAAATCCATGACAATATGTAATAGCAACAAAAGGTACAACGAAAAAATACTTTTATTTGTCAGTGACAGTACTGCATATATGTTTAAAACATGCAGACTAGTAAAGGAAACATATCCTAATATGCTGCATATTACTTGTGTAGCACATGCTCTCCACAGAATCTGTGAATGTATCAGACACACCTTTCTGGAAGTCGATAGACTTGTATCCGCTTTTAACAAACTTTTCAGAAAAGCAGCATTGAGAGTAGCTCTTTACAGGGAAAAACTTCCATCTTTGTCACTACTTCCCTCTCCAGTAATAACTAGGGGGAACTGGGGAACTTGGTTGGATGCTACTAGTTTTTATGCAGAGAATTTTGATAGTTTAAAAAAATTTTGTTACGTGTTTAAATGACAATGCTCGAAGTATTTTTGAGTGCAAGAAACTAAAGCAAATTCAAAATTTAAAAAATCAATTGTACTTTCTTCACTGTAGTTTTTTCAAAACTAATCACTTATTTTGAAAATCAAAATCTCAAGTTAAATGATGGATTAACCAAATTAGATGTGGCTATTAATATTTTGAAAAATATGCCAAGTGACTTCGGATGTGAACCTCGGCAAAAGTTAGGCTCAGTTTTTAATAGAAATCTAGATTTAATTAACATTGCGGCAATTGTGTATGTGGACAATGTCTCAAAGTCTAACTGCTAAATACACTGAAATAAAAGAATATTTACAATATGCACCTATAGCCAGTTGCGATGTAGAAACGACTTTTTCTATCTACGAGGATGTATTTCATTCAAAGAGAACAAATTTTACAGAAGAGAACCTTGAGAAAGTATTGCTAGTAAATATTAATACTCCTTTACTCAACTTGAACTACAAAATGAACCAATAAAGATGTATTTCTTATTTTATACATCACCAACAGTTTGTTTTCCAATTATATAACTAAAATTAAAATCTCTTTAAAAATACAAATTTTCAATAGTACCCCCATTGGTCATCGGCCTCTCGTGTCCAGTCCCTATACATTACATTAAAACACACTTGGTATAGTTTTGCAAAACCATATTTTAACTTGCTTCTCTATGTACTATTAGTTACTTTTTAAATGTCAGCAGAAATATATGAACCATAATTATAATACAGTTTTCCCTATTATGGGTTGCTGAAGTCCGCATACCTAGTGATATGATATTAAGAATATTCCATACATTACTGAATTATTATGGTTATAATTGATATAATTTAATAATAATAAAAATAATAACATTGAACAACCCCTTAGGGTTCAACCATTAAGCAGGGGAAATCGAGGACATCGAGTAAACTGGGCTCAGGAACACTTGAACTGAAGTCGAGAGCAATAACCGATTATACTTTTTTCTAATGAGTCGCGATTCGAATTAAGACAGATACTCGTAGATTAAAAGTCTGGCTTTAGCCTGGTAACGTAGCAAGGCTACAGCATACCCAAGAAGTCCACAGCTACCGAGGTGGTACTGTAATGAAATGGGCTACGTAGGAAAACTGATCTTGTTTTTCTAAATCAATTCTTAAATGCTGAGCAATATATCCAGAATATTCTTGAATCTCTTGTTCAACTATTTGCAGAAGCGTAGATTTAACTCTTATATATGACAATGCATGACCACAAATTTAAATTTTGCCATGGCCAGCTCAATCCCCAGACCTCAATCCCATTGAGCGTGTATGGGATATGTATTAAAGAAGATTCCTGCCACATATGGACGCTATACAAAATTGAAAACAGACGCAAGAATTGCTTTCAGAACTTGACACTTTGACAACACTTTGACAACAGTGGAATCTTCTTCCACAAGAAGACTTGGACAATCTTATTCTATCAATCCAAGAAGATGAAGGGCGGTTCTAAAGTCCAGAGAAGGTCCAACTCGTTATTAATTGCTTAATAATTAAAATTATTAATTCAATATAAGATTAATTTTGAAATTTTGTGTAGTTTTGTTTCTTGAGAATTTCTGTAAATTATCATCAAAGTTGTTTAAAATATTGTTTTAAGTTAATTGCGCTCATTTTATTTTTCATTTAACTTTCAAGAGACAATGTGTTAAAAGATGCAAAAAATTATTTTTTTAAGGCAAATAAAAAATATCCTAGGATTATGTTGATGTGTGTATCTATCAACACAATAAAATATTTAGGTTTGTTTAAAACTGAAACTGAAAAGAGTTAAGTGCCAAACTATAATTCTTGCAAAGGTTATAAGTGAAAACCAAAATTCTGTTCTAAATGCTTCATAACTTAAAGATTATAACTACTAATTACAGGTGAATTGAGGGGCTGCTTGATCCCAAACTTCGTTTAAATTAAGAACTTTTGTGTAAAATCTTTTATGGTCAGGATTTTCCAGGGAAGAAATCATGGACGATAAAGATTTTTTTTTATTATTATTGGAAATTTTATTTTCAGGGCGTAAAACTTTTATTTCTACAGATTCTAGATCTCCAGTAGTTTTTCTTTTTTCAATATATTGATATTTTTTCCAGTCTTCCAGCTCAGAGAAAGATTATTTTATATGCAGGACTGTTGGATATTAATAATCAATCTTTATTCTTACTGCCTTACTGATATTTAAAGTTTCAGTGTTGAGAAATATATCAGCAGCTTCTTTTATATATCAAAATCTGTTTACAGACATGTCAATGACTTCGAAGCAAGGGTCATATTTTGCGGAAGCTATTACTTCCTGTAGATCATTTGGGATTATTGCCTTGATAAGACGTTATTACACATTTTATTATTACACATACATTTTTCCCATGTGTAACTTTAAAAAGGAAATTGTCAATGCATTAACAACATAGTAGGCAACCAGTTATACACTTATGTTTCGACGTGTGAGAACCATGTGCTTCTATAAAAACCAGTGTCGCCAGTGCTACTACAGATCTATTTTAGTGCAAATAAAATAACTATTCTGTAAATCCGCTACACTTACTCCAAGGAATCTACTATTTTTTTTTCGTATTTAAAAACTACACTTTCCAGAAAACACAAAACTTTTTGAATTTATTACTAAATTATTAAAATTTATCGAGAAAGATAGTAGAATCTGGTTCGGCAATAATACTCTTACTAGCAACAGTGAGTAATATAGAGCAAAATAAAGCCACGAAGAATTAGGTTATAGTGCAAAATCTCAAGTTCGAATGACGAAATTATTTTATTCTAACGATTAATTAAGACAAACAAAACAACATAACAAAGGTCTAGTGAGTTTCCTTTTTTCAATGATAACGAAGTCTCGGACACAAGACATAAATAAAACTGTGACCACTTATAAGAAAATTATACTCTATTTTCTCAAAAACTTCAGGTAAAAAACAAATATTACCATTCTGCTTTTGTTTTGCCCCCACAGTTGGCACTCCACAGCAGTGTTGCCAGCCCTACCGATTTTTCGGTAGATCTACCGATTTCGGATGATTTCTACCGATCTACCGATTTTCAACATAATTCTACCGAAAAACCAGAACTTCATCTAAATTGTATAAATATTAAATAAAACAAGATATAAATGTATTGTTTTAATTGCGAATCTACAATGTGTATATAAAATTTGCTAGTATGCTCGCTGCAACTAAAAGCAATATTTTACAAAAATTTAAATTTTGGATCCATACATAGTTAAAAGTGGTACTATTCAACCATTACTGATGTAGCCGTTAAGTTTCCAAATTTACTTATAGATCTTAATGATATACAAAATTTTGATACAGAATGTCATCTTTTGCGAAATATTGATATTATTCAGTCGTATTCGAGTGATACTGAAGAATTTTGGCAACAAATCAACGAAACGACCTATGGTGATGGACCCTGATGTTTAGTATATTAATAAATTTTGATCAAAATTTACTTTGCTTGATTAGCGACTGCAATAATATTTGGATTATTGCATACCAAGCAATTTATTGATAATAAAAAGTTGTTACGATTTTTCAATTGAGGAAAAGTTGCTTTTAAAAATGAATAATCATAATTTATATCCCATTATTTGACAAGTATAAGAAAGTTTAGTGCAGAAGGGTGAAAAATCTATTATTTAGATAAAACACGGTTGAATGCAGGTTACTAGAAGCAAACATATGGAAAGATACAATGGTACTTAATCCAAGGTAAGCATTTGTTGAAGGTCTTTCTACTGGTTTAAAAGATCCATCTGGCAAAGGAAAGCGACTAATTGTGTTTCACATTGACAACGACTTTATGTATAGAGGTTTATTATTAATTGAATCCAATAAAACTGGAGATTATCATGAAGATATGAATAGTGAGGTGCTGATCGCATGGTTGCAAAATGTATTACAGTCTCTTGAGCCCAATTGTGTTATAGTAATGGACATGGGACCCCATCATTCTACTAAAACAGAAAAATCACTTACTTCATTATCAAAAAATGAGGCACTTATTGAATGGCTTTTAACAATAGAAATTTTAACTGATAATGGCTATGTTAAAGGTTGAATTGTGTGAGCTTATGAAAACACTCTTGTAATAAGGGTAAAAGGCTTGACTTCTTAGAAAGTTTAGAAATTAAAAAAGCCATAAATCTCAACAGACAGGTCACAAACACGCAATTGGATTTTTCAAACACCCCTACAATCGATGCTGTAATAAACCCTTTAAAAAATAACTCATAAATATTGGTAGGAGTATACTTTTTACTTAGTTTACATGACTCTTCGAGAATGACTGAATAAGTCGAAACATATGTCAGAGATATTTTAAATACATTTTGTGAAACAAATATACCAAGTGTTTTATTTAGTAAATTATTCATTATGTTTCACCAAGAGCCAACCGTGAATTCTATACATTATATTAAATATATATACTTTAAAGTAATGCCAGACCTTAAATCGCCAACTGATTGAATTTACCATATCATACCAAGGTCATGAAATAATTATATATATATATATATATATATAAACTTAATAAGTCGGCGATTAAAGGTCTGGTTTATTACTTCAAATTATATATATTTAAAACAACCCTACATGTTTCGGCAATAATGCCTTTGTCAAGGATATAAAAAATATTTTTTATATCCTTGACAAAGGCATCATTGCCGAAACATGTAGGGTTGTTTTAAATATATATACTTTGAAGTAATAAACCAGACCTTTAATCGCCGACTTATTAAGTTTACCTTATCATACCAAGGTCACGAAAATATTATATATATATGTATATATATATATTTGATTAAATATTTTAAATATTTTCAAATTAGTATGTTATTTTGCGAGATACATGTGAATGGAAACATTGCTGTCTACAAATTATAACGCAAATTATATGAAATTTATTCGAAAAATTTTGTCTACGTTGGGACTTGAACCCAAGTCTACGGTTTGTCGGACCGTCGCTCTAACCAATTAAGCTACGATAGACCTTGGTTCAAGTTTATTAGAAACCATATATATATGGTAAATTCAATTTGTTGGCGATTTAAGGTCTGGTTTTACTTCAAAATGTATATATTTAAAACAATCCTACATGTTTCGGCAAATGATGCTTTTCTTAGCTGATTCTAACAGCCCTAAATAAATGAGAAAAAAAAGAATAAGTGGAAGATTCCAGAGTACTATAATAAACCAAGAACAATGCCGTGATATAATTAGAGCCGTCCCCTTATCTCAGAACTCACCTGAAGCAAACACGTGGTCGTAAAACTTTCAAATCCGGGGAAAAAAATAATCGACTAAATACACTATACTAGTGAATTTATATGAAATAAAGTCAATTTGACAATTCCTACATGCCGCACAACAGTTTTAATTCAAAATAACTTTTAGTTTTAACACTCGTTGTCTTACTTCAAAGCAGAATCGTTAAGAAGAGAACGTCCAGAATGATTGTCCATGAATTTAAGCAGAAAGATGGATATGTCATTAGTAACAAAAAAAAGTAATACCCCCAGACGGAATATTGAAATAAATGATAGATAATTACTCAGATATCCTGACATGATTAAAAAGCAATTGAGGAAGCCAACATAAAAAATTCATAATTAATTCGCAGTAATAAAGGGTTTTGGTAATGAGAAAAATGATACAAAACGTTACAATAATCTACAACTAAAAAGTTTAACAGAGTCTCGCTTAGATGTCTCTCCAAGCAAACCAAAAATGTAAATTCCAGAATTAAGTGAAAAATGGTTATTCGATAAATTAAACCATCCTAATAGGTTTACAAAATTTTAATAAAAAATATAACGATTTCCTGTTTACCTAAAATTGCCTAAAAGGAACAATAATTGAAATATAAATTCAAATATACGAACCATGATTTCGCATAAAATTTCAAAATGTCAAACTTGCGCATAAGTATATTCAAAGCTACGGAGTAAAAATAGATATAGGGACATCCAAAATATTTTAGCATACAAACTTACATGAAGATATTAGAGTTTGAAATAGCCTATGATGTTCGATAATTAGCAATTAAAGTAAATAAATTATATTAAACGATAATATTGAATTTTGAACAGCCTATGATGACTTAGAGTTAGCAATTAATTTAAATAAATTATTAAAAATGCCCAAACGGTATAAGGATCATTTTTAAAGTGTAACACTAGTTATATTATAAAATGCAGACTGAAATGACTACACCTAATGATTGCCAAACTGAAATAAAATATAACATAAATGAAACTTGGACTTATAATTTTTATCTGTTTGAATTCACATCGAACTAATGGAGATTGGACGAAACAGATTACGATCTATACGTGTATAAGTAAAAATAAAAATTAATGGTTTAGGTACAGAGATTCTACGGTAGCGATCCGTCGACAAACAAAACAAAACAGAGATAATATCACATTTCGTGAAGGAACTTTGAGCAAGCACCTATATGTCTGCACCTAACAATATAATAACACGTCAGTCGTCTCAAGTAGCTGTAGACGCCATTTCGAGTTTTCGAATTAAGAGATACACTGCTAAAATTATCGGGACATGATATATAGGATTCATTCGTAAAATAACTCTTGTTTCATGTGAATTTATTCTAAAATATTTATTTATGTAAACAAGAAGACGGTAAAAATGATTTCTGAATGCATTATTAATTATTAATTTATTAAGAAGAAAATTAAGATAGTATTTCAATGTTAATAGAATTTTACAGTTAATTATTTAGTGCAAATTCAGCACACGATTTGAAAAATACATTAGTATTGAAAGAAGTATTACGTAACCAAAACACAGTAAAGAAATAACCTTAGAAAAATGAAATCTTAAGGGAGGTGTCAGTAATTAAAAGCTTAACAAAATAAAATCAAGTCGAGCCGCGGTAATCGAAATCCAATATTAAAAACGTAATATAGCAATGTACCTACTATTATAATTATATTATTATACCTTATGAGGAAGAAGAATATTATTGAATAACTAGTAGAACTTTATGAATAGAATATAGGTCTGTACTGATACACTGTTTATTATGAAACCGAATGAAGGAACCAGCCGAGAATAATTTTGTTAGACTAAGGAAGTAATGACATATACACAGTCTATCCACAAATACTGTTTTTATTGTAAAAGCATATAAATCAGAATAATACATTGCACAAAATGTAAATAAACATATTAGAAAAGTACAGGTAATACGCTTTCAAACGATATATAATTTATTCGAAGTGTTTTTTGCGTCGACACATTGTTGCAAACGAGCCATTCGTCTATCCATTTCCAACTTCAAAAATATAACTTTACAATATTGCAAATTTGGATAAAATTTCATACAACCCTGACCTTCGATAACATCCCATAATTGATAGTCGAGAGAGTTCAGCTCAGGCTTACCACACCGCGAATCAGAAGCCTTAATAAACTCAGGAAAATTGTTTTCCAGCTATCTTTAGATTGTAAATGGATAAATGGGTAAATGTAAATCGGTATCGAATCCTGTTGATATACCTAATTCTTTCCCAATAAGCAAGTACGAAGGTTCACCACAATTTTCAGAGCAGTTTCTTGGTACATTGGGGTCGATGTTTTCACAAAAATAGATAGAAGAAACATCTTGATAAAAGACATCTCGCCAAACTATTACTGAGACGTAAACGTAGAACCCTTAATGGACTTTTACGTTCAATTTCGCCTTTGCATATTTAACTAAATAACAGGCACGTGACGGGCCCCAGAATTACATTTATTATGTTAAATCAATCAATTAATCAATCAATTAAGAAATTTTAAGTACATAATCTGGAAATTTCGGCATTTCGCATGGATTATAAAGATATGTACTTAATTAACATTGAACAGCAATTCATATGATCCAAATGCAAGAGCTTTTAAGTATACTAAATATATGATTAGTATGAATTTAAGGAAAATAATTAGCTAAATATAGATAAACTAAACTAAATCTATGTAAAATAAAAAAGCCCAAAACAATTATGATTATCATTGATTTGCATTGAATATAAACATATACGGCGTGAAACAAATGTTCACCTTTGGCTTAAGCTTTCTTAACAGATGGTGACTACGCCGAACCGGTATCACGATATTCCTGGCATCGAGCGATCTTTGACAATGCACTCTATTATTCTATTGGTTAAATTTTTCTTCAATCCGAGAATAAGACTTTGCCATGCCTTCTTTTGCCATAAGAACTTCATTCTTTCGGTTTTTAAGGCCTCTTCAGACTTGTGCTTGCCTCTTCTGTAAGCTTTCATGCCTAACTACAAGATAAACTGAAAGAAAGTATTTAGATATTACTAAAAGTTGGAATAACGTTAGTACAAAATCAGTGGGTTAAAAATGTATTCCTGTATCGTAAAAAAAGCATTTTCCAATAGCACTAAGAGACTGAGAAAGACGTACGAGGGACAGTCGAGAGACAGTCAGGAATCTGGCAAACCTGTTTAGTTTGATAACTGATGCACGTGCACTGGTATACTGCAATATGTCCAAAATATGACGTTTTTTGTCAGATTGTCAAAATATCAGTCAGTTTGTGCAGAGTGCAGTTTTAAAGTTTTCTAATCATATTGAAAATGGAGCTAACATGTTCGCGTTATGATTTATTATGATTTCTATTGTGGTTTAACGCAATACCAATGCATAGAACGTTTAATTTCTGCATTTGGTGATGAAGCGCCATGAAGCGTGGTCATACGTCGCTTCAGGTTCATCCAAGGGAAGAGGTCCTCCTTCCCTTGCATGATCCTGAGGCGAAGTACGACCGTACTCGAATTCCTGAAACCAGCAACTGCTGTTGAAAATATCGGCGCTGTACGTCGAATGATTGAAGAAGATAGTCATGCAGCGCATTATGAGATTCCAGGCATGCTTGTACATTTCTAGGCCCTCGATACATTCAATTTTGCATACTCATTTAGCCGTGAGGAAAGTTTGTTCCCGTTGAATACCGCGTAATTTTTCCATGACTCAAGAAGACGATCGCGTAGATTGGTATAGCAATGCTGAAGAAATTGAATTACGGATCTTCTGAACATATCTATGACATCCCTACATGTAATGAATCGTGGATATATTCTTATGAAACGAAAACAAAACAACAATCAACAGTTCGGGTGTTTCAAAATTAATTTCTACAAACCAAAATTGTTCGCTCGTGAAGCACTTTGATTGTGAGTTTTATAGCAAAATCTGATCATGTTGTCCCAATTATTCTGGAGAATTATATATAACAATTTGCTTGTCCGAAGTTATTAAGAAATGGCGAAAAAAACACCCTAAACGTACAATCATCCTTCATCATGGTAATAATACTGCTCCCCAAATAGTCAATTATTGTCGAGGCAATAGCCCTGACGTGATGTTTTTACGTTTGCAACAATAAAAAAAAATGGTGGACCACCGTTTTTCCTGTCCAGAAGAGGCCGTCATTGAAACATTTATGCCATTATGAAGTTTGTGTACTCAAAATGTGTGACCTTAAACATATTTTGAGTACGCAAATTTCAAGATGGCATAAATGTTTCAATGGTTAGTTTGAACAAATGAAAAAGTCATAGAATTTAATGGTGAATATTTCGACAAACACTAAGACCGTTTATTTGCGTATTAAATATTTTCTTCATAGCTTCTCCCGAAATTTTCCGACTGTCCCTTGTATGCAATAAGTTAAACACGTGATAAAATTAAAATTAATATTATGTTATTCTCTAAAACTTCTGCGGAATAGAAGGCGTTTTCTATAAGCAACTTCCTTAACCATCTCTTTAGATAGTCTAAAGACGGAGATAGTCTAAAGGTTAGGCAATCTCCATAATTCGAAAGATCACAGGAAGATGATTATATAATCTTCCAGCCAAATAACTGGTGTTTGTCCTCCTTCGATCTATGTTATTTTTGGGTAGTATCAGATTGATTTCATATCTGGTTTGATAATTATGGACTTCAAAATGAGTAAGGAAGTGAGTTAAGTATGATATTTTGACAAAAAGAAAACAGCTTAGGATAGAGGTCAATGGTACGGTGAGTATTTTATATGTTTTAAAGGCATTTCTTACAATTTTCTTTATATCCTCTCGTCATCCTTTCTTAATACTCTCACGGCCTTCTTCTCCTGCACGAATATCTTTCGTGCCTTTCCTGATGAACTCTATGCAATGATTCCATATGTTGCTGCTGAGTGGAAATGTGCATAATAGGCTGTCTTGGCTGCCTCATAACTCGACACCCGTCGTATTCTTCTGGTAATGTATATTTCAGATGCCAGCTTTTTTGATGAGGTTCTACCTTTTAGGTTGCTGTTTATTTGTAATAATACGAGAAATAGTCTTGTTTTCTGGACTTTTTGTTGTTATCCTCAGGTGTTGTATTTTCTTGGCGTTTAGATTAAAGTTATTACTTGCCTCTCTCCGGTTATTTATTGCTTTCGATGTTTTTGGCCTTCTAGTTTTTAATGTGGTTAAAATGAATGTGTCATCCGCGAAAAGTACTATTTTGTCGGCATTTATGTTAGTAGGCAGATCATTTACGTTAATCAGAAAAAGGACAAGCCCAAACACTGATCTTTATATGACTTCTTTTGTTATTGAGCGGATGTTTTGCCGTTCCACTTGACAGTTTGTCCTCTGTTTTTTAGATAGGACTGTAGGAGCCTTAGTGGTGGTTCTCTTACTCCTTAATGCTCCAGTTTTGCAATGAGAATCTTGTGCAGTACCGCGCCGAAAGTCTTACTCAATTCGTAGGCTGTAAACTTTTTCACCTGAATTTAAAAGGCCTGCTATCATGATCAACGTTTCAAGTACAGACATAGTCGACTTGTATATTTCATGGTATGAGATTGTGTACTTCTGCAGCGGATTTCCTGAAGAGGTGCCACAGTGTGTGACGTACATGCATAACGGCGATAAAAACATCTTCAGTGTTTCGAAGACGAGCAATGATTCGATATACGAAACGTTTGTTAACATTAAGGGACGAAAGAAAAACAACTAATATCAGTGGCGCACTCTATCCCAGTTTGTGTAATATGCGGTTATGGTTTTGCTGCAACTCCATCCTATAAATGGTGTTCACTGAATGCCTCAATATATTATTTTCGTTAAATTAAGTGATTTTATTCTATATATTTGAATGGAGTTCGAACTAATATATTATTAAAGTTGGTGCTCATACTATATTCTTTAATATTGTCGGTATTAATATGGCGAACATCCGATTATAGGAATTTAATATTTTCTAATTATTTATGTTTTATTTCAATTAAATTTTGTTGTCATTCTATATATAACATAAACATTCATGCATGCATGAGTGTTCAAAATAAAAGTTTAATCTCTCACCAACAGTACAGGTACGTAATACCTAAAATATAATTTTCTAGCAACAGTGTAAGCCACAATAGCAACTAATTAGTAGAACAAGACCTGGTCCTCGTTTTGTGGGGAAAAGTCACATCTCGCATCATTATGACAGCTGACTCAGCATCTTGCCTCGCACCGAACTCCACGACGATCAGACAGCAATTAGCCATCAACATAATATTTAGACAGGGAGCTCTGTCTAGTTGATATTTAAGCGTCCTCTGGCTGCAGCGACTATTACCTTTTTTTTCGATACATGCACTGTCGCTGCTCACAGGATTACACCTCGTACAAATGCAGCCAATTGTTTCCGTTGGTGAAAACGTGACCGAATGATTTGAGGTCATGTTTGAATATGAAATTGCGACGTGCGCCTCCTAGGCAATGGGTCATGAATGCTTAATTTGTCAGTAGTATACAGATATGTCTTTGAAATATTACTGAAGGCTATTGATTTAGCTACGAAAATACTTTTTGCGAATAGTAGCAAATATACAGTGTGACGTAACTAGTTAGATAAATTTTCGGACAACATCGAAACGAGCTAATTTTATTTTTTAAGAAGATATTGCTTTTCATAAAAATTTTATATTCTTCAGCTTTGGGTTTTAAAGTGTTACGTATTATTTTTTATATATATTTTTTATAAATTTATTAATATAATAATAATCCAAATTAGGCATTTCTTCTTTATCCATTTTTATAATATGTATCTATTGTTACAAAATCCATTTAATACCTATTTAAGTCACAAGGAATGTAAAGACGTATCAGCATTCGAGGTAGGCAAGTACAAGCTGTGGCGCAGCCGAAGCTTGTTGCATGCCGAGAATGTTAATAGTCAATACATTTCGTGTGACTTATTATTAAAGGCCGGATTATATGCCAAAAAAAAAAACTGAAAATAGGCGCATAAATATTCAGATGTTTTAGCCTAAATATGCACTTCCTTATGAAAAATACGCAGGTAAAAAAATACGAGGAATGTTAGAAAATGGAATACTGTAGAAAAAAATATTCTATTATGTTGACTACAAGTTTATTTAGAACATGTTACAACATAATTAACTATGAAAACAATTTACAATCACATATTTCTCATAGTTTTTAACAGAAAAATTATGACGCTTGTCTGAAAACATGTATTTATATATTGAAAAAGTTCATTCTACGTCGACACTTGTTATAGGAGCATATTTCAAATTAGAAATATCATCTATTGTCAACTCAATATTTTCTACTGAATCACCACATAAGATTTAAACAATGTTCTTTAGCTTTTTAAAATCCTCATTTTTTCCTACTACACTTGAAAATTTTTCATACACGGACTGTCCCATTCCTTTAACATCAAAACATGACTTTTCAAATTGGTTTATTATTTCAACGTTCTCGATTAGCGACATAAATTGTTTTCCCAATTGCAATATAGAAGTGGAAATAAAACTGTAATTGGTTTTAATAAACGCCAACTGTTGGGGTATTTCTTTACTCGAATACACCTTTTGGGCGTCTATCACAGATTGTGCATCCCTATCTAGATCCATAATAATTATCTTTATTCCTTCATAATGATTTGCATAAAAAACGACGTTTCCCATCATGTGATTACTGGTTGAGGAGGAAGCGGGACACCGGGTAGATGTTGTTTGTAAAACTGAATTCGTAATGAGGCCTTCAAAAATACTTTCTTAACACTACTAATTAAAGTATTTACTAAGGGAAAAAGGGTTTATGACTTCTCCTGCAACACAATTTAGTGCGTGCGCCAAGCAAGTTGTGTGAATTAAATTTGGGTAAAAGATTTTCAAGTTGAAAGCTGCCTTCACCATGTATGGTGCAGCATCCGTCAAAAACAATAGAATTTTCTCTGTTGGAAACGATTCCGGTAAGAAGAAAGTTGCCAGTTCTACCTGTATAAACCTTGTTATTGTCAAATTATTTGCCTTTTCCAACTGTTTGAATGAAATTAAATAAGATTTTGCAGGAACCGATATATAAGGATACCAATCATTAAATGAACTATGTATCGGCCCACACTATCAGCAGTTTCATTTATGTATATATAAAGATAATCGTTTGCAACAACCTTCTTTAATTCAATGTTTCTGCATAAATACAGCGAATATATTTTTTTCTTAACGTGCTCTCGTCGGGAATGTTATGTTTGCTAATGTACTTTTGCAAAAATAACTTGACATTTAAATTGTTTAAATTTATGTAGTAGAATATCTGTCGACACAAACATTTGACACGAATCTTCATTAAATTGTTCTTGTTCCGATTTTTCGGAAGTTAATGCCAAACATTGCGGTAATGTTTGCTAACTTTTCTTCGCCAATTTCATCTTTGTTAATTTTGCAGCATGAGATGGAGTTCTCATATGCTGGTTGACTTCGAACTTTCTATCACTTGTAATCTGCAATAAAAGTATCACATCATCAGTTGTTTCCTTATAAAATAAATGTTAGTAAAAGATATAGGAATAATTAAAGACTTAATTAATTAATAAGAGGAAATAAACTTGAAATTTTACTCACAACCTTGCAGCATGCTACGCAAAACACTTTTTCTACCTCCATACGCAATTCTGAATAAGGTGCAATCCAGGCACAGTCGCTATTTTCGTCATTTTTGTTCTTTTATAACACAACTCACAAGTTTACACTTCGGAAAGCCAACGTAAAATGACGTTTAAAATTTCGAATATGGGAATAAATTTCTCCGAATAACAAAGAAACACATATACTCCTAATTTTCTGGTAAAATGTATTTTTGTATTTATTTAGAAGTTTTAAGGTATTAGCGTTTCCTGGAATTTTGTCTCGGCCTGGATGTATGGGAAGAGCATTAATAAATTCTTTAAGACGCCTATCGGAAAAGTAACGGGAAGAGGCTTCATAAAATGCTATTTTTAATTTAAAGAGGGCTATTTAATTTTTGTTTGTTTGTTACATCCATGACATATTTTTAATAATGCCTATAATAAATTTTATTTAGTAAATAAGTAAAACTCGGATACTTAAAATATGCAAAAATGCTGAATTACTTCAAAATATGCAAATAATATACAAAATGCATATATAATGCAAATATGCAAATGTATGCGAACTGCATATAATCAGG
Source organism: Melolontha melolontha (assembly GCA_935421215.2). Taxonomy (NCBI): domain Eukaryota; kingdom Metazoa; phylum Arthropoda; class Insecta; order Coleoptera; family Scarabaeidae; genus Melolontha; species Melolontha melolontha. The sequence continues at coordinate 72,998,141 of OW285243.1, read as the reverse complement.
CCTCTACTTATTATAGTTTTCCTGCTGCCGTCAGAAATTAATCTATATTTTTAAGAAATCGTTTTCGTTGGTTACCTGTCAGAACTAATTTTGATTTGAAACCCTTTTCGTGAATCATGTTACCTGTGTTTTCATGTCATACAAATAGTCGACATTATAAACAAATCGACAAGATTATTGACAATTGCATGAAACGCTGGAAATTAATTCGAAATGAAGATTGATGAAATAGAAAAAGTCGGAAAAAATCGTAACTTTGTATATATTTCATAATAAAAACGTCAGATTAATTGCGTTTTCGCGAAGTAATGTAATTGTAAATATTTTTTCTACACTTTACGACGCTATTTTATTCGAATAGCGTCGTAAAGTGTAGAAAGAATATTTACAAAAACGTCAGTTTTGATATTTCTAATTTTTAGTCCAAACAAACTTTTGAACCAGAATCATGAGTGGTTGATTTTATTATAGTTCTTTCACGATAACATACGAGACACGTGATAAACAGTTACTTCGGAACAAGTAACATTCAAATTACAATAATACTTAATAATCCTAGTATTTCTCTCTATTAAGTAAATATATTATGTTACCGTAACTGGGCATGGTTGCCGGCTTGAATTCCGTCAAATGTCATTCAAATAAGTTGTTTACAATTTCATATTTAGAAGTTCCTACCTATTTCATTTTATTTATAAATCGATATTATATTTAAGATCAGTTATTTTCGCAACTAAATCATTCCTAGACCGTTAGGAAAACAAGCGAAAGAAATCATTCGATCATTAATATTTCGAAATAGAACGCGATAATAATTAAGGGTCCATTACTCCCGCTCTCTGCTTGTGTCAAAAATGGGGGTTAAACCATCTTGTCCAAAGCGAAAACGGACTAAAGAAAAAGCCTGTCATAGATATTGATGATTTTAATCAATATGCAATTAGAAACACAGTTTATGACATGTATAAAAACAGTAAGTTTAAAGTAATTTAGTACTTATATTTATAAAATCAATATTTCAATTAATTACAGAACAGCATTTTACGATTTCATCTTTGAATACCCTCAACGAAAAGGAACTTTTTTCTGTTGATAATACATCTTTATGGAGAATATTGCATGGAATAGGTTTTCATTGCAAGAAGGGTGATCTAAATCGAGCGTTAATGGAATTCCCACATATTGTATTAAAACGTGTTACGTTCTTGTAACAATATGTTCATATGAATCATGAGCATTTATTGTTTGGTTTCTTCGATTAAACCTAGGTTTTCCAAGATGGAACTATTTGCAAATCTTTACAAAATGAGTCAATATAAACAGTCAAAGCTTCAAAAGAGGGTGGTAAAAGGCACAATCTATTACTAACAGAATATTATTAGTACGTAAAGTGTATTTATCTTAATTGAATTGATTCGGCTTTTACTTGATGTAGATCCAGAATTTCAAATAGAAATAAAACTACGGTTCAAATATTCAGTTTTTAATATTTAATCATAACACAATTATTTCGCCAACACAGTGGCTTCCTCGGGTACTTACAGCTAAAGAGCACGTTACAAACTAAGCCACTGTGTTGGCGAAACAATTGTCGTGTTACGATTAAATATTAAAAAATAAAGATTTGAACCGTAGTTTTATTTCTATTTTGTATTTATCTTGTTATAGGGACATTGTATTACATGCACGCAATTCTAATAGATTTATTCCTGAAGCTGAATTAATATTTACAACAAATAGACAGCATCTGGACCACCACGGTGACAGGAACAGGAACAATTTCTTATACTGGTTTGAACATCAACTTCTTGTGAATTTAGAAGAACCCTCCACAATTGCTTTAGATAATGCCCGTTATCATAGTACTATTAAAAATAAAAGTGATATTCAATAAAAATTATATTCATTGGGTTTTAAAGGCAAGACATATTGCCATTTATAATCAATGAAAGTAATTCTGATTCTGAATACAGCATAAATGTTTAATAAAATTAGTATTTCATATTAATATTGTCTTCTTTTTATTTATACCATATGTTTATCACAATGTTACAAGCCCTTAATCTCTATGTATTTTGATTTTCTGTATATTATTTTTGTATATGTAGTCCAAAATAAATAAATTCACATATACATTTTTATTTTGTTTGTATATATAATAACAACATAAAGCATATTATAAGTTGTAAATATTTTAAAATGACATAAACCTAACCTCATATATTATTTACTAACAACAGCTGACTCAAAGCAATGTAGATTTGTCAACCCTGTTTTGTAACTATTTATCACGTGTCTCGTCTGTTATCGTGAAAGACCTATATCCTAGAATTTTTCATAATAGTATCAAGTTCCATTGTCAAGACGAATCTACAAACGAATGTTATAGTCGACTTACACGGTAAGAACTTTTTTAGTATCTTTTTGTTCTGGTAACGCCTTTTTGGAAAGTTAAATGATTTTAAAATACTTCATGTCGACTGACATGTTAGGCATCTTTTTGAACATCTATGGATTTGTTGCTATACAAATTTGTCCAGTTAATAACAGCTTAAATGTGTCAAATTTGTGTATATTGTCATTAAGTTATTTATCGAGATCAATAAAAATGGAAAATTACACATTTTCTGAGTATGCCGATATGCACTTAGTGTATGGTGAGTGTAGAGGTTCTGGTAGAGCAGCACAGCGTCGCTATGCAGTGTTGGACCCAAATAGAAGATTGCCGCATCATACGACATTTAGTGCTATTGATCGACGTTTCAGCAAAACTGGTTCTTTTCAGGTAAAGTTCCTATTTGGAAACAACATTTCCGCTAATACTATTATTTCTGCAGGTTAGGAGACCAAATGCAGCTCGCTTACGTACTGTATGAATTGCTGATTTTGACGAGCATGTTTTGGAAGTGACGCGATCGAAGAAGATCAATCAAAAAATTCCACGGCAATCCTTGTCGTAGTAGTTGCAGTAGTACTATTTTGAGAACATTAAAAGAACACCATTTACACCCCTATCATTTAATAAAAGTACATGCATTAAATCCAAGGGACTTTGTTCCGAGGCTTATGTTTTCACATTGGTATTTACAACGTCCGTTAAATGAAGAGAATTTTCAAAATATGGTGTTATTTACGGGTGAATGCTGTTTCCATCGCGAAGGCCCTTTCAACAATAAGAATTTACATATTTGGGCGGACGAAAATCCTCACGCAACATGTTTGAGCTGAAATTCTAGGCGATTATTTGATTGGACCACATTTCTTGACACGTCGTCTAAATTCTGAAAATTATTTGGAATTTCTCCAACAATAACTTCCCGTACGTTTGGAAGATGTGCCTTATAATATCAAACAAAAAATGTGGCTTCAACGTGACGGAGCGCCTCCGCATTTTGGACGTGAGGTTCGAAGGTTTTTAAATGATTCCTATACAGAAAGATGGATTGGCAGAGGAGGACCTGTATCTTGTATGTAAGTTGGATTTTTATTTATGGGACCATCTTAATACGCTTACCTATGAAACGCCTGTCCAAACTCGAGATGAACTAAGGGAACGAACACTTTTAGCGACACAAATAATCAGACAAACACCAAGAACATTTGAGCGTGTGCGACGGTCAATGATTCGGTGGTGCAATGCTTGTATTGAAATAAGTATCAAAAAATGCACGTACTTCTCCCTACAGATGGACGAATCTATTGATATTTCTAATTACACCTGGTTTATAGCATTCGTAAAATAGGAGACAACAAATGCCATTAGAGACCAAATCATTGGAAATTATATGATACTTTTATACAAAGGACACGTAAATACAATATCAACTGGGCGAAATGGGTTGCTGTTTGCACCGATGGTGCTTAGGCTATGACGGGAAATCAATCTGATTTTATAATCAGATTGCAAGAAGTAGTGTCAAATGCTACATGACTGCACTGTTTCTTATATTGATAAGCTCTTGCCTCCAGCTTCTTATTTCCAAAGTGGATTGTGTTATGAAAAGTCATTAGAGTTGGGTTAGACATGGGTTCTTTGTGTGTAAATTTCCTTCATCCCATAGAAGTAACATGGCTTGATAACTCTTTTCAAGACGTTAACAAGGAGTAACGTCTTGAAAAGAGTTTTTCAGCTTAAAGTTGAATTTTTGTTGTACTTACGGGGATATTGATATCTAGTTAGCCAAGGTCATTTTCCTTGAACAAAAAAAAATCTTGTTATAATGGCAAGATATAATGACATTTTAAAAGTGACACTGTAAAATCTTACGTCAAGAAGTTGAAGTACCTATTGCTGTGCAATAAATTTTGAAAAAATGTGAAAATCGATAAATTGGAGTATCGAGACATCATAAAGTACTTGTATTTGAAGGGGTTAAGTGGTAAGGAAATTTACGAAGATATGCTTAACACACTTGCGATCACTGCCTATCATATGCGACTGTCAAAAATTAGATTGCGTCATTTAAAAGAGGAAAACTTTCCGTAGAAGATGAGCAGAGACCAGGAAGATCGATTTCGGATACAACCCCTGAAAATGTTGACCCTCATGACATGATATTATCAGACCGTCGAATTGGGTTGGAAAGCATGTAGCTGAGGCACTAAAGATTTCATATGAACGCGTCCACCATATAGTTTATGTCGATTTAGGTATGAAAAAAATTTCTGCAAAATGGATTCCTAAATGCTTGAATGCCGAACATAAGCGAGCAAGAGTGAAAGCATCGCGGTCAATCGCGTTTTGAAGGATATCCCGGTATTTTGAACCGTCTTGTGACTATGGATGAAAGATGGGTCCATTTTTATGACCCAGAAACGAAATATCAATCGACGGAGTCGAAGTATCATGATTCTCCAAGGCCTAAGAAGTTTCGCCTTCAAAAATCCGCTGGAAAAGTTCTTGCTTCAGTTTTTTAGGATATCCGTGGAATAATTATGATCGATTACCTAAAAAAGCGTCGGACCATTACTGGAAATACTTATTCTAAATTACTAATCACCCTAAGAGAGAATGTTAGCAAAAGATATGTTGTTTTTGGAAGATAATGTACACAATCGCGCATTGCCATGAACACAATTCAGGACCTAGGGTTCGAATTGCTGGAACACCCTCCCTATTCCCCAGACCTAGCCATCTCAAGCTATTATCTGTTCCTTCGATTGAGAACAAGTTTAAAAGGACGTCAATTTTTGTGTAACGAAGACATAATAGAAGCTGTAGAGGGCTGGTTTGTAGATCAAGATTGACCTTGTGATTTGTAAGTTAAAGGAAATAGTTGATTAAAGGGCTGAATGAAAGATTTAACATTGTTTTGTATTTATGTGTTTTCAAATCCAAATATATTACATTTTAATATTGTATTTTCCTTCCTAATTGTAACAATAAAATCTCCCAATATGCTTTTGTGATATACAGGGTGTCACAGAATAACAAATCCTAATTTTCAGAAATGATAGAGGACACTTAAATAAACATTTTTTATTAATAAACTAGTGTCTGGAAATTTCTCGGTGTTAAGATAAATTAGAAATTTTTAAAAACAATCTCAATTACAACAGGAAAGGATTAAGTTAAGGAACATTTTATTAGAAATAATACTGCATCAAACTTTATAAAAAAATTTCAATGTTACGACCACCATTTTCGAAACACAAGTTGTAACGATGTACAATCGACTGCTGAATTCTTCAAAATAGTTGCGGACGTTAACGAATATTATCAAACGCTAGAATAAATCGAGTCACTAACTCTTCTTCTGTATTAACAGGTGTCTCGTAAATCGGTGATTTAATATGGCCCCAAAAATTAACAGGAGTCAAGAAATCGGCCGTCCTCTTCCGATCCATCGATTTGGAAATTGTGAATTTAATCCAAAGTGTGTTGGTGCACCATAATATTGGAAAACAATATTTCTTCGAATATTAAGTGGGACATTTTCAAGCTATTCTGGTAAAGTATATTCCAGAAAAATCCTATACACTTGACCAACTAACCGTGCAGGCAGTAAATATAGTTCCACTATATAATAGTCAACAATCCGTGAGTGTAAAAGTGTGTACGATTCCTTTTGTTTTGCATATCTTGCATATAAATGCTGTAAATACAATAAAATACTGCTTTGAGCATATTTTATATAAAATTGCATATTTGTTCATATTTTATAATTTATTTCTAAAGTGCACCGTAAAAAATATATTTAACCATTTATTCATAATATATCAAAATTGCACAGTCCGAATGAGCATTTCCGTACAGCGAGGACTCCCAGATTTGTGTTTATCAAGTCGGGGAAATTTCAGTGAATCTACGAGTAATGAGGTTCACCTATAGGTAAATCATATTTAGTTAGTTCTTGAAAGTATATGTACACGTAATTTTACCTTGTTATTTTTGATATGTCGAAGTCATATTCACATGTGTCGATCTGAATTATCCTGAATTTTGTGTAGATAATAGCGGAGTGTTTTGTAAGTATTGCAATATAATTGTTATTTTGCAGAGTTGCCGAAATATTACTTTTAGCATGATTTAAGGAACTCGTTGAGCTAAGTGTGCAGACTTGCAAGTGGATTATGTCGAAAAATAAAATATATTTTTTACCCTAAAATAAGTATTTCATTGAGGAGTAAATCTCCTGCCAAACACCCTCGCAAAGTAATTACTGAAATATAACATGTCATGTTATATACTATGTTTTGCGTCTAAGTTTTCTCCCCTCGTATTCCGTTTCTATTCACACAGTTCCTTTGTCTTCTCATACTGTCAATTATTCACTTAAGTACGATATACGCAGAAGAAAAACAATAGAAAATCGACTCGATGTTGGTCTCGAAACTGCTCTTCAATATTTTCTAGATTAGAACTTAAATTTGAATCATTGGTTTGTTTACTAGATCTATCGGGAAACTCAAACGCTAAAGGGTAAATATTGACATGAGCAACTACGCCGCAAGAGCAATATCTTCCATATCGGTCGGACGAAATGTGATTTTGCTTTGAATTCCCTGATTGGATTTACTACTCTTTGTTGTTTATCGTTGTTTCAAAAGCCAGTTTAATTGGAATTTGCAATTGTTTGAATTGGATTGGCATATCTGTTGGCATCATTGTTATACGTGGTATTAGCACATCCTCTCCTTTAAATTGCTTCAATAGTAGGCTAAGAATATATCAATACGCTCTCGTCCAAGATGAGAAATCAGAAAATGAAAGATTTTTTCTCTTGGCTTGACTTTTTGAACTTTATGAACTTTATGAACTATTCCAATTGGCAAAAAAGATTTAGAATTATTTCAGTGCGTTCAAGAATTCATGGAAGATGTTGTTAAGTATAATATTTTAAATTTTGGGCAAGTTTTTATAGATATTCAAGCCAATTACGTTAGTTACAGATGGATGCTGAATCCTTTGATGTGATAGAAATTGAAACCAGAATTTTTTGCCAGAACCCGGATCAGTTTTGGATCAAAAGAATGCAAGAATATCGTGAACTGGCAAACAAAGCTCTTAAGCGTTTGGTTTCATTTGCGACATCATATTTACACGAGTTAAGTTTATCGTATATGGCTGTTATTAAAACTGAGACCTCGCCTAGAACCCGAAAATGATGTCATTGTCTGTGTATCGTATTTATTTATTTCACATGAGAAGCGATAAAAAAATAAGATATTAGTATCACTTTTATGACAAAAAAGGGCATAATAGTTAGTTATGTATCAAGGGCGTGAAGAGGATTTTATGGGCCGAAGCATTATTTCTAGCCCAAGGCGTCAGCCGAGGGTTAGGAAAAGGTTGTAGGGCCATAAAAGCAAGTTACACCCGTGGTACATACATAATTTAATGCACGGACGAAGATTTTCATTTAAAAATCTTCTTTTAAATTAAAAGTCAAAAAATGTAATCTTTATTGAACATTTATTTTGGATGGAAAATTTATATTCAAAATACAATTAGAACAATTTGTCATATTAATATTCGGAGGTGCAACCACTTTCTTGTAATTACACATCAAATTACTGTTGTTAGTTGTTGCTCTACAATTGGTGGTGTTGGTAACTGTTCATTCACTTTCAACTTAAGCATCGAATAGTAAGACCACATCGAAAAAAGTTTTCTTAATTTTGATAGATACCAAAAGGAAGCCAGAAGACTTTTCTCACATATAAAATTTTCGATGGAATCCTTCCTTATGTTTCACCATTTAAGGTATTCATTAAAAGTTTTTTGGTGAACCTCTATAGATTTTTCTGTCAATAATCTATAGTTCATTGCTTTCTTCGCAGATTCTTCAATTTCGTTCATTTTTTACGCAATTTTTCACCGCACAATTGCACAATTCGAACTTTTCAATAAAATACCACGTCGAACAAAACTTATTCGAGGCGATATAAGACAATACCTCTTATCAAAAAGGTCACTATATGACATTGTTGTTTGAGATTTTGTTATATCTCACGGGCTATAAATACGTCCATGGGCTATAAAGAGACATTTATGTCACAGAAATTCGTGTTTGACTGTCAATTTATGAGACGACCCAGAATAAAATAATTTATACATTAATATTTTAACCAGTCCAGTGCTGTAGGTGTTGCCTTGCTCAGTTCATAAATGCCACTTGGGAAACTTTTTATGGGGCGTGCGTTTACTATAAGGGCCATAGTTTGTTCCACATTTCCGCATTCGCAGAGGCTAGTATCTGCTAGTTTCCATACAATGCTTCTATTGCAGCATTGAGTTATACCTTCCGTGGCCTGTGCGGAATCTATTTAATTGAGACTATTGTACACGTGGGAGGGTTACGCCCGACAGAGGTTCGGAGAATTAGAAATTAAATCCTTATTCGTCAATTCAGAATATTGTTTGAGGAGGACTATCTACTAATTACTCACATTGTTGGGGTCCTGAATTTCCGTATCCAGAAAAATCGGTCTCCTAGATTTAAATCGGTTCCTGGTGACCCTCTCCAAATTGTTGGAAATCGTAGCCCATTCTGTGCTGCAGCGAGACGTTTAATATCCAGCGGGGCAATGTTACAAAGAATCGGTAGCCAGAGAGCAGGTGTGGATTAAGGTACCTGTAATGATCTTCATTTTATTATTAAATTGTATATCTACCTATTAGCTTGGTGTGACAGCTTCGATACTAGACAGCAGCACAGTATTCAGCAGAAGAGTAAGCCAGTGCAATGACTACCGTTAGCAAGGTCTCTCCATTCGCTGCCCATCAATTGGTGGCAAGTTTATTTAATATATTATTGCGGGTCTTCGCTTTTTGACTAGTTTTATAGACGTGCTGCCTTAATCTCAGAGACCAATCTAACATTACGCCCAGATATTTAGGGTGGGGGTTGTGGTTGATCCACCCACCACCAAATTTAATAGTTACCAATTAATAGCTTGGTGACTGTAATTAAAATAATATGTGCATCGAACGATACAGAGGTTACCTTTAATTGATGTCGCCATCAGACAGACATGTGTTCCATTGTGAACAAGCTTGAACAAGCGCCTGTAATAAGAGAGGTTCACCTCATGGTAGCCAGGAAACAAGAGAGAGATTTGTGTAAAAACAAAAGCCGTGGTTGGAATAGGGTCGTTTTATTATCTAGTTTAACAATAGCCAAACATATTGAAACTACCGATGTAAAGAATTAAAAGTTAATTAAAGATGAGAGCTAAAGGGTTGCGACGTCAATTAAATTGACATCATTAAAATATTCCTTGCGAAAAATACTTTAAAATGATATCTCACATGATATGGTGGCTATAATTATGTCAATTTTTATACGGCATCTTGTAAAATTTCGATATGTGGAAAAAATAGCTCAACACTAAATACAATTACTAATTAAGAAATAATTGGAATAGACGTTGTAAGTAATTGATTAATAACTAAATTAAACTAATATAATAGGAAATTGAAAAGAACATATGAAATGTTTGGGTTTACCGTTCGGCAGATATTCTCGGAAGGCTGTCATTTATGACCAATACAAAAGAAAGGTTTCCTCTTGCAAATACGAATAATATTTCACCAAGTGGCTTTACAAATTTTTAATATTTTAAATTAGATATATTTGAAAATAATATAATTTAAAAATAGTTGATCTAGCTACGGAACCATCACTAGTATTTCTTTCCTAAAACGTAAAATAAAAGTTTTTCTATTTTGCAGAAATTTTCTGAATATAGTGTAGATGAATAAGACGATAAAATCGTGATAAGAAATTCTACAATTTTATTGATCAGCTACTTAATAACGTTAATCCAATTTTTAGGCTAAAAGTCTTTATTTTTAAGAAAATTTAACTCGTTAATATATTCCTATAAACCACTTTTTTCAATAGGACAAAATTTTTTTCAAAAAATTGTGTTTAATAAATTACATTTTTGAATTTATTAAAAAAAAAAAATAAGAAATTCAGTAGAAAAAAAAATTGTATTATTATATATATTCTGTGCATTTTAACTTTTGCAGTAATTCAGTAAAAGGAATAAATATCCTATGAACTTTATTAAATCATCGAATTAGCGCTAGCACTTCGGATATGGAATAATTTTTGAAATTTAAAATTCTAATCCGGTTTCTGCAAACCAATGGAAGAAGTGACGTTTAATCACTTATCAAAGTGAAATTAAATTTCTGAAATCCATAGTAATGAGTACAGAGAGTGTTGAAGACGAGGATCCGTCGAGCCAACGTCGCAACACCTCTCCCGCGGGACCAAATTAGAAGCATTACTACACCAGGACTCCAGGATAATAAGATATCTCTTATTATATTCTACAGTCTGACAGATTCTGGCAGCCATTACACTGCCCCCACCGTGCTAATTTGTAATCTAACCCCACTACAATGGAAACCACACCTAGGGGCGTTCACTTCAGGAGGGGCGTTCGTCCTTGCCTCCCCACCTTTTCTCCTCGTAGTACAAAAGCTCTCTTTCAGATGTCGCTAAGTACATTAGTCTTGGAATTTATGAATATTGATTTTATTTTTTAAATAAGAATGCTATAATTTTTATTATAATATTCTTTTATTTTGCATATTTTTTAAATAGTTTTAGGACAAAGAAAAAACAATAATTAAATAAAAAAATAAATAAAGTGCCATGACATATAAAATATACAGGGGATATTGATATAATTTTAGAGAAGGTATCTAATACAAATTTAATAAAAAATTCTTGTAGCTTTAAAAAAATTACTCTATTTCTAATTAAACTTATTTGCAATATTAGCATTATATAGACTTATATGCAAATACTTGCCTAAATTATGATCATTTTAATTGAGAATAATTTATATTCCATTTTTTTGGCTTATAATAATAATTTATTATTCAACAGCAATACATCTTATTTATTACGCGATAATCATATACAAAGAACATATATCAGAGAGATCACTTAAATAATAATTTAACTCAAATAAATTTTCTGTAACAAAAAAAAAACTAACGTAAAACATGTATTAAAAAAAAAACAAAAAGAATGAAATTAAAATGTAATAAAATCGAAATTTCTTAAGTAAAAGCTTCTTCAATTATTTTAAATTAGCATTAAGTATATATCGAATATCGAATTTCGTATTAATTGAATTAACGGTTCGACCGGTTCACCACCACATCCACCCTGGCAAAAACAAAACTAGACAATGAAAATCAGTGAATTAAAAACTGTATATACGAAGTACCATGCGAATATGGAAGAAAATCTGTCAGAGAAACAGGCAGACTTCTACAAGTCAGGATCAACGAACATCAGAAAGCCTATGAATTTTTTTTCAGTTTTAAACGCAATAGGATTTTTGTATAAAAACAATTATTTGTGTTGAAAGTAACTATATTCTTGATCATGTCAAAACGAAGAAAGCGTAATTTTGGTTATATTTTGCCAATTATGCGAAACAATATTTCATTTATAAAATAAATCAGTGTTGAACAAAATATATGAGAAACAATAAACAACACATTTCAAGTAAAACATAACACATCAATGTTTACTAACATCAGGTGTACAAATACCATAGATAAATACGATAGACTATCAACGTACGGACACGTATCTTGCCCTCATTAGCATACGACGTGGAGTCACCATGACCAAGGTCAGTGCTCCACATATGTATATTAAATTATACAACACATACTTACGAGAAAAGTATATCACGCCATCCATCGGTAGATGCTGTGAGATAATTAGGTAAGGCATCGACTTATCTTGCACTGCCTCAGTCTGTCGCTGGAAAACATTTTACCCAACCCACATATCTGAGAGTACGAGCTCGGTAGTACGCGGCTGGTTTTGCGGTATTAATATATTTCATATAACGTTTTCTACTAAAAGTTCTATGACGTTTTGGTTGACCCAATCGTAGTAACAATTGTCTTTTTTTATTTTGAGAAATGCCAATTAAGTTTTGTTTACTACACAATCATATGAGGCAACTAATTTGTTCAAGGTTTCAAATTCATAGACAGTTAAAGTTTGAACACATGCATTAACACTGTTCACATAATTTGTCCTGTAGTCAGTTATTAAGATTTTCCTGATAAGCAGCCTGAACACCAGCCATGATAAAATTTCGCAATCGTCTTCGTAGCTGAAGCATTGACTTTAGCCTCTTTACATTCATCAAACTCGAACGCGATTGTTGCGAGTTTATTGTGCAATGAAACATTGATTTCGCTCAAAGATTCTCTTTTGGCTTTATCATTGTCATATACTATAGACAAATAACTATTATTGATCTCATTGTATGCAATATCATTATCAGTTTTGATAGGGGGAATTATTTTGTTTTGGATAAAGAATAAAGATAAAAAACTCGCTTCACACCAAATGGGCGCTTGTTGGTGACTAACTAATAAAAAAACAAGAAGACCACGGAAAACGATAAGGTGGAATAAAATGAAAACTTTTAGAAAAAGAAAATTACTATGCAAATAATACCATGTACTATGTAATAAATATATACACAATAGGGGCCTAATAATATCATATCAATAATATCGGTACTATTATTTAAATGTAGATAGCGCCACGAGGCAGTACTTCTCACGAGGTAAGAAATGCTGTCGCGCGAACGTAGTCGTATCGACAGAAGTATATGACTCACTCCAAGTTTTAAACATATATGAGCTAGTTGGAGTATCCTAAATATTGGCCTTAAAATATCCAGGTAAAGAAATAGTGTATCAGAGATAAAGCTAAGTGAGATAAGTACATTTTTTTAAAAATTATGATTATGCTATTATTCAAAGCGACATCTGTGAATAAATAGAACTGATAACACCCAGTGGAAAACGAGAGAACTCTTTCATCTCCAGGTATATTCAAATATATACATACCTAATATTACCAATATTTTCACGATTGTATTTTGTAATTATTTATATCTCTTACTCTTTATATATCAATTGTCGCCTAACGTTAAAGGCAATTCAATTTTGAAGTAGTATATATAATATATATATATATATATATATATATATATATAGTAAACTTAATAAGTCGGCGATTAAAGGTCTGGTTTATTACTTCAAAGTATATATATTTAAAACAACCCTACATGTTTCGGCAATGATGCCTTTGTCAAGGATATAAAAAATATAAAATTTTATATTTTTTACTTTTTTTACATCGATGTAACCAGCTTTCAAGCGCGGATCATTTTATCTATTAATATACAGGGTGTTCCATTTAAAAAATTGCAACTTTAGTCTGGCATTTCTATCTGGGACAGCCTGTATAAAACAAAATATTTTTAAAACGTGCGCTTGATGGTACGGAAGGATATCCGATAAGTAAATATTTGACTAACTTTCAAATACGCGTGTAATCTTCCGTCCCCGCTTCGTTGCCGGACCCTGTATATATATATATATATATATATATATATATATACACTCACCGGCAAAAAAAAAACGGCCACATCTATATTTTACTTACGCTTAATGTTTTATTGATTAGTGATATTGGTTTTTCACTTAATGGTAAGGTAGCAGCATTATTAAAGTATGACGTTGTTTAGTAGATACAAATTCAAAGTTAATCAACAACAATAAATGAATAAAGCCATGATAGAAAAAATTTGCTTTAATTCTTAATGAGTGTGACTTAAAGCAACAAAAATTAAATTAAATAATGAAATATATCATGTTACTTAAGTAAGTTTAGTATCGTGTACGGCCTCCTTTTGCCGAAATGACGGCGCAAAGTCGACACAGCATAGAGTGAATTAAATTTAAAATCTTTTCTTGAGAAATTGATTCATATTCCTCTTGTAGCGCGATACGTAGGTCTTGCAGAGTATCTGGTAGAACAGGACGACGACGAATGGCTCTTTGAAGTTGATCCCAAAGATGTTCAATTGGATATAGGTCCGGGCAGCATGCAGGCCAATCTAAAAGCCGTATCCCGACCTGATCCAGATATTCATTCACTACGTTTACTACATGGGGCGTTGCATTATCCTGCATTAACACGAACTGATCCCCAATAAAAGGTGTAAACGGGATGACATTTTCCTGAAGAATATCCTCTATGTAGCAGTGATCGTTTAGAGCTCCATCTTGATTCGTAGCACTGACTACGACCATCCTCAATTAAAGCAACAATTCGACCTATGTCTGCAGTTGTTAGCACCATATTGAAAGGACAATATTGATTCCCAATTGCTAAATTGTCAGATAATTATATCTGACACGTGCAAACTTCGTTTATTCAAAAGAAGTTGTGTATAATGGTCAACTTAACAAAAGCTACGAACATGCATTTTTTGCAAGAGTTATCTTCCGATATTTTCAGGTACTGGGAATAAATTAAGAGATCTTTTTCGAAGAACAATAAACTCCGATCATTCACGAGAGAAAGTAAAAGGCATGATTACGATATCACACCTTAACAATGAATATACAAGGAGAAATAAGAAATATAAAATATGCTGAGGTGGCCGGTTTTTTTTTTTTTTTTGCCGGTGAGTATATACAGGCAATCCAAATTAAGTGTTCACCATTGGTAACTTTGTTATTATTAAAGATACAAGATTGTTTAAATTAGCAAACTAGTAGTACTTTTAACGCTCTTTAAGATGGAAGAATTAAAAAAAACAAATGAGCAGCGCGTTTTCGAATTTTCCCGAAAAATATGTTTTTTTCAAATGGAAACCCCTGTATATTATATCATTTTCTGTTAGAAATTCAATTTTTAAACAAAAAATCTTATAAGAACTTTTTTACTGAAAACACTTGAGTTATAATGTATAAACAAAAACAGCTAAATAATTTTTATAAACTTTATTTTATACATAAACATATCATTAAAAGAAAATAAAAATCACTGATTTTTTCATAGAAGATGTTCAAAAATACCACCTTGTTCAATACATTTTTGAACACGTTTCTGAACTTGTCGAACTGCTTTTAGTATGGTCTTACCATCTATTTGGTTTATCTTTTCACTAACTGCAATTTTTAGGGCGTTTACGTTTTCGTACCTTTGCTTATAAATCTCTGTCTTTAAATAACCCCATAAAAAAAAATCAAGCGGTGTTAAATCTGGCGATCGGGGATGCCACTGAATAGGACCATTTGTTCCTATCCATGAATTGTTAAAAATAGTATTTAAATTTTGATGAGTACCTCTGTAGTTGTGCGCAGGTGCGCCATCCTGCTGAAAATGCAGATTCTGTCTACTTATGAGATCAATATCGTCTAAGAAATTATTCAAAATTTCAGTCAAAAATTCTATGTACCTTTCACCAGTTAGAGTGCTCTCATAAAAGAAAGGACCAACAATCCTTGAACCAATTAAACCGCACCAAACATTAAAACTGTCGGACTTGCGGGCGTCTTGGATGTACTAAAAGAAGATTTTCCTTTGACCAGTAATGATGATTTTTTGTATTGTACATTCCAGAATTTGAGAAATTTGATTCATCGGTCCATAAAATATAACGAAAGTTGTTTACATTTTGGCGACAAAAGTTAAGATACCAGTGGCAAAAAAACATTCTTCTCTCTGGATCCCCTGGCAAGAAAACTTGAACTGGTTTGTACTTATAAGGAATGAATTTGTGTTTCTTCAGAATCCTATGCACAGTACCGTGACTCAAATCAGATTCCTTGATAATATCTAGTATGGAATTCTCACGGTTGGCCTCAAAATATGCAAGAACTAGAATTTCCGTGGCCTCGCTTATTATAAAAGTCCTTCTTGTTCTTGTTTTGGCAAAAACACTCTCATTGCCTCTAAATTTTCGGTACAGTCTCAGAAAAAATTGCTCATTTGGTTGTGTTCGGAGTGGATATAATTCAGCGTAGAGTTCTTTTGCCCTCCTAGAGGATTTTCTGCACACTAAATAAGATTCTAACATATCACACTTTTCTGCATGGGTAAAAATCATTTTTTTGTCAAATTAATAACTAGCAAAATGAAATTTATGAGTGAAAGACTAATAAAACTGTACTAATATTTGACGTTTACTAGAAAGAATTAACGTCGTTATCATAGAAACATAGAAATGCACTTGACTTAGCTGTTTTTGTTTATTCACTATAACTCAAGTATTTTTAATCCCAGTAAAAAATTTCTAATAAGATTTTTTGTTTAAAAATTGAATTTCTAATAGAAAATGATATAATATACAGGGGTTTCCATTTGAAAAAAACATTTTTCGGGAAAACTCGAAAACGCGCTGCTCTTTTTTTTTTATTCTTCCATCTTAAAGAGCGTTAAAAGTACTACTAGTTTGCTAATTTAAACAATCTTGGATCTTTAATAATAACAAAGTTACCAATGGTGAACACTTAATTTGGATTGCCTGTATATATATATATATATATATATATATATATATATATATATATATAAGGTAATCTCTTACATGTTTCGGTAATTAATGCCTTTTTGAAAGAATTTTATATTATAAATGACAGTATATTAATATACAAAAAAGGCATTAATTGCCGAAACATGTAATACATATTAAAGTAAAACAGACAACTACAGATATATTGTATGACAGTAATATATTGTCATTTATATTTCAAATTTATTTGAAAAAGGCATCATATGCCGAAAGATGTAAAATTGTTTTAAATATATACATATTGAAGTAAAACCAGACCTTAAATCGCCAACTAATTCAACCTACCATATATATATATATATATATATATATATATATATATATATATATATATATATATATATGTGCTTTTGCCGTACTATAGGGCGTCTATACAAAAACATTCACACTGAGCGTCCGCCGTATATACAGGTGTATATTTCTGTAGCGTAGTCGGAAATAATTCAGAGTCTTCAATCTGGTGTTATTTCGGGCGACTCTCAAACGTGTTGACGCGTATGGCCCCCTTCTTAACGAAAAGTCATGCCATCCCTTGGTTCTGTCAGGTGATGACGAAATCTACATGTAGGCCTTTGTTGCATTGTGATATCTATCATATGGAAGTAGCAACCCACGGTTTTATCATGTCTGGACGGAAAGGAATATTTTGGCCGATAATTGCAGATCAGAATTTCCATATTAGTATGTTGAAATAACTGGTGAACTAGAGCAGTGAGCTCGGAGTATCAGATGGCGAGATAGTTGGTTGAGCAAGAGAACCATCACCCAAGTGAAGACCAGTACCCCGATTCGATCATGCTGGAATGACGGCCGAGGCGGGAAAGCGAGGAACGGCCGATCACATCGAATGACGCTCCGATGAAGCCTGATAGAGCCAGTGTTCCGTGCTAGCCATGACAGGCTGTTGAGCCGTACATCGATCTGCACAAACCTAAATACTAGTACCAGTACCGCGGGCGAAAGGGCAAATCTGTCCAGCGCTGGAACAGTGCAGAAGGTTATAGAATTTTAATAGTCTCCGTTTTTATAATTTACAGATAGCAATGATATAGATTAATGTTTATTCATTAAGTCCATTTGATTCATTGTTTAATTGCCTGCTTTCTGCTTCCCGTGTAATAACTAAAGTAGGACATGTATTTTTACATATTAATATATTACTTGTCTAACGAAACACGTCCTCATCAATTGTTGCAGTTTGCACTCTTGTTTAATTATGTAGCTAGGTTAATATAACATTAAGTAGGTTAAGGCATGATATATATTCTGAGGACAGAAGAGAATTAATCTAAGCAATATTGTATATGTGAACATCGTAATATGTAATGTTGTTAAATATTTATTAAACGTCGTTTTATATTGTTTCCGAGTGTATTATTTACTGCACTAATAAAACAGAGAATGAGCCCATCTCAGAGATGAAGCCGGGGGACATCACATGGCGATCCTGCCAGGATTAGCTGGATTGGCATCACACCCGTTTTGATGGGTTGATCGTTTGTCACATTAACGACATCTTCGACAGTTAGACAATTTTTCCTATTATTTGATCTCACCAATTTCTCTGAACTCAAAAATATTTCTAAATTTGTACTTACACTGCCTAGGTGCACATCCTCATAATGGTTTCCATTTCCTAACCATTACCTAAAGTAATAAATATAAAAACACCTAAAAGACAATATATGTAAATCATATATCTCAGGTATTATTATTATTAAGCAAACAATTGCAATAAACAATTGTGGCAAGAAGAGCAGAAGTTTTTCTAATTTGTACGTATCGAATAATTGGGATTATTCGATAAGCCTGAATCCCATCAAGCAAAATGAATGGTGTCTAAACTATTAAAAATGTAATACATTGAAAATACACTGTATTATATACGACACTGTATACTATAATTGGTTTTATAAAAATACCCGGCTTTACTCTCATGTTGAAAAGGCTCTCTTATGCAGTTACGTATGTCGGGTTTTTCTAAATCAATTTAGGAGAAGCAACGAGACGAAAAAGTTTATTTGATCTTGGATTACATTTTAAAGTCGAGATTGATTTTGTTTCAAGTGGAATATTCATGTTCCTTGCATTCCATATCAAAGAAAATCAGATCAAAAGGTAAACGAAGATGCTGTTTTCTCCATTTCCATGGCATACGGGTGTAGAAACACTTCGTTCTCGAATGCAGCGCCGCGAGTTCATTTCTTTCAGACTTTATTTGATTTTGTTATGTTTGTACGCGTGATTTTCCGCGTGTATTACCTTCATTATGAATGTTCCTTGGTGAGTGTCGAATTTTTTTTTACGATACGCGTTGGCGGTTAAGGATATTTAAAAGTTATGTCTCGGAAAAAGTGTAGATTTTGGAATGTTAGAAAAAAGAAGCAATATTTTTTTTTGATATTCTGTTTTATTTCGTTTCCTTAATGGAAATATATTAAGCGATCGTCTACCAGTTGATCTATAAAAACGTTGAACAACGTTGTCATATTAGTACGATCAAATTAATTCTTTGCTTCCTAATTTATTTAAGTGCATTGAAAAAAATGTAGTTGTACAGAAAACAAGATATTTGTAGTGAATGTATTGTGTAAATATTCACTGTAACCGATGTTCAGTAAACAAAAAACGACAATTAAATCCAACGAGACTAAAAGTACAAAAAGGTTTTAAATATATCTATACGTTAATTGCACGTATAACGCTTTTGTTTCATTATGAAACAGACATGTAAATAATTTACACATCTGTAACCGTATCATGGACAATGCACCTCGTATTTTCGGCCTTAACTTCTGCTTAAGACATATGTTTCTGCCATCTATAGGCGTCGTCAGTTAAGCTAGTGAAGCAATGTATACAAATGATACAAATCTTTATAAATAACCTTTCTTAAGGACAATCTTAAAAAACTTTTCAACATCTTCGTCAACAATGGCTATCCTAAGCACATACTTAATAAATTGATATATAGCTCAAACTTTTTTGATGGCCCTACGGAGGACCTTCCTGCAGACAGTGTGATTTACAAAAAAATCCCATACATTGGTGGTCTTACTCATACAATTGTATCACACTTCAAACAATTTAATAACATTAAAATAGCTAAATACAACACCTATACTTTGAAGAAGTTGTATAGTAAGATCAAAGACATAACACCTTTCTTTTTAAATAGTCACGTTGTCTACAGAATAGCATGTTCGGATTGTTGTGTCGTTAATATAGGTCAGACATCACAGTGGCTAAAACAGCGCATCACACAGCATAAAATTGATGTCCGTATTGGAAAGAGATCTTGTGCATTGGTGGACCATGCACTTTATCGTGACCATACATTCAATTTTGTTGACGTTAGGATCTTAGACGTTAAAATAACCTTAAAAAAATAACCTTTTTAGAAATGGTCCACATTAACAGAAACACAAATAACGTAAATTATAGATCTGATACGAATGGACCAAGTATAATTTATTTTAATATACTCGGTTTGACGGTTAGTTGACCATCTAAAAATTGTTTTGTTACTTGGTCCATATATTGTTAAATTTATATTGCATTATTTTTTTATATACTTGTTACTTTAGTTTTTTTTTTTGCTATATGTTTCGTTTCATATTTTTCATGTTTTAACTTTTACATATACATGTTTTTTAAAGGCTTTAAAGGGTTGTATCTATAGTTACTTTAAGTTTTAAATCTAATCAATTTTATTGTCCTTGTACGTCAATTTTATTATTTTTTCAACTATACATTTTGTAAGTATTTTACTACTGCTTTATACTCTTATTTATTTAATGTTATTTCTCATTAATCTTGTAGTATTCCGGAAGAAGCAACAAAGTTAAATGAGTTTTTTAATTGACGGACCGCTTGCCCGCTTTTAATTTATTTGATTCAATATATTACGGTCGATAATTTCCTTTAAATAAATTATATATATATATATATATATATATATATATATATATATTTAGTGTTTAAAGAATTTTGTTTTTCTTTTTTATTTTATTGGCCGTGTCTTAATATTAAAAATAATAGATTTTTATTGGTTTTAGCGACCTTTATTGAATTTTGATGTTTGTTTACGACGTTTCGACTTTTATCAATTCAGTCTTTTTTAAGCATCTGGAAACAAGAATCATTACAATGAACCTGAGAACTGTGTTTGTTTCGTGTGATATAACGATTAAATTAACAATTTTAAATTAAAATTATATTAAGAAATGAATTACGAATTAGGTTAGCAATTTTACGTTGAAAATTAAATAACATTAAATTAAAATAGCTTAGAATGGTAGGGGGATATTAAAGTGATTAATATCTGTATGAATTAATTGGAGACTTTACAATTATTAACATTTTTATGTTTAAAAATTAGATTAAAAAATGATTACAATTGAGTTAACATTTAACGTTGAAAATTACATAAAATTAAAATAACAAATAGCTAGAATGAATAGGTAGGGAGACATTAAAGTGATTAACAACTGTATGAATGAATTGGAAAGTTGAATTACACTACAATAAGTAAAGAGAACAAAGAAAAGACAAATAAACTCACATTTGTTGTTCGTTTTGGTTTTACAAGGGTACGCATTCATGTGACCCATGTGTTGGACATCCGGGACCAATTTTCTTAAAGAACGATCGTGCTTGTGCGTATATTGTAAGTGAACTAATACTTTAGTTTGCGGGGGTTTTAATTTCTGTTCTTTGGAATGGTGGTCAGGACCGTATTTAGGGGTATATGTTAACGTTGTTTTTTCTAATGGGAGCTATTTTTTTTTCCGGTTTTTATTGTGCGTGCAGGGGGGGGGTTGATTTTTCTATTGTTTTATGAGAGGGTAATAGAGTTTTGAAAGCCCATCAATTTCGTTTCTGTCGTTAATTGTTTTGCTATTTTTTGAAAATGTGTATCATTTCTAAGACCTCTCTAGCTTTTGTGTTCTTTTTTTGTGTTATTACTTTGGTGTTTTCAAAATCAAAATTATGTTTAAGTGTCAATTGGTGTTTTTTAAAGCAGTTTGATTTTTTGCGTATTTGTGACCTTTCAATCTTTCTTGTAGTAACTGTTTTGTTTGGCCTATGTATATTTTGTCACAGTCTTTGCAGGGTATGTTGTATATTGTGTGTGATTGTTTTAGTGTAAGTGTTGAGTTTTTAAGTTTGGTGTGTAGGAATTTTAGGTTTTTACCGCTTTGGTGTGCTATTTTAAAATTAAATGGTTTGAATATGTTGTCTATTTTCGGATAATCCAGTTATATAGGGTGTGGGGATATATGTGCATTCATTGGTTTTTTTGTTATTGTTTTGGTTGTTTGTTTTGTTATAAATTTTATTGAGTCTAAGTTTTATAATTTTTTGTATGAATTGTGGTGGATAGTTGTTTTCTGACAAAATTGTTTTAACTTTATTTAGTACTGTTGGTCTGAAGATTGGGTTAGTGAGATTTAAGGCTCTGTCTACTAACGCTGTTACTACATTTTTTTTGTGGGCTAGTGGCTGGTTAGAAATAAAGTTTACATATCTGCCGGATGCGGTTGGTTTAGTGTACCATTTTGTTTGTATGTTGCTTTTGGTTCTTGTCAGTGTTAGGTCTAGGTAGTTTATGGAGTTGTTTTTTTCTATTTCAATGGTAAACTTTAAATTTGGGTACGTAAAATTGCTAACCTAATTCGTAATTCATTTCTTAATATAATTTTAATTTAAAATTGTTAATTTAATTGTTATATCACACGAAACAAACACAGTTCTCAGGTTCATTGTAATGATTCTTGTTTCCAGATGCTTGAAAAAGACTGAATTGATAAAAGTCGAAACGTCGTAAACAAACATCAAAATTCAATAAAGGTCGCTAAAACCAATAAAAATCTATTATTTTTAATATATATATATATATATATATATATATATATATATATATATATATATATATATATATATAATAACTTCGTGACCTTGGTATGATATGGTAAACCTAATCAGTAGGCGATTAAAGGTCTGTATATTACTTCAAGATATATGTATTTAAAAAACTCTACATGTTTCGGCAGTACGCCTTTATCAAGAGAATACAAAATATGATATATTTATATTTTGTATTCCCTTGATAAAGGCGTACTGCCGAAACATGTAGAGTTTTTTAAATACATATATCTTGAAGTAATATGCAGACCTTTAATCGCCTACTGATTAGGTTTACTATATATATATATATATATATATATATATATATATATATATATATATACATATATATACATATATATATATACATATATATATATATATATATATATATATATATATATATATATACAGTGTGTATAAGCCAAATGGAATAAATTCATTATTTCGGTTACTGTACATATTTATAAAAAATCCCGAAACATGTCATATTTAATTTATAAATTAACATTCTTCAACGTGAAAATGCGATCCCTACCTTTAACCCCCTTCGAATGACAGATACAACCCCCATTTTTTTAAATGGGAAGTATAGGCTTGTGATATATCGTTGTAAAGGTCTCTTTATTCTCTATTCAAAAATGTTATAATTTTCATGTTTGTTGCAACAATTAAGATAGAATAAAATAAAATCATGTTGTTATCGAAATTCGCTACAATATACTCAAAAAATAAAATTTAATGCAAAATGTAAAGAAAAATTTAAAACGCCAGAAAAAATATGAATGTCAATGAAGTAGATGCTCATTTGCGTTTATAAAGATTTAATACATACATCAAAGGCATCATTTCATTACTTACTTCCCGTTTAGGTCTTCATAATAAGAAAGTGAGTAAAAACCATACCAATGTGCTTTTTAGATGGTATCCATTAAAAATACTTTAAAAAGTTTCCGTGGCAACATTAGTTTGTTTAAAACGCCTTAGTAAATTGTTTTGAATTTAAAAGTTGTCATTTAAATTGACAGTTTGATAATTTTAGTTTGAATTTCGTAAAATACAATTCTGGGAAATGGTTAGATTAACGGAAATGCATAAAATAACAGTCATACAAATGATTGGTTACGGAGATAGAACCCGAACACAACAAGAAGTAACCCGCCTATTTCATGAGAAATTTCCTGATTTACCGCCTATAGTTCAAGGAACAATAAGTAAGATAGAGAAGCAGTTTCGAGAGTTTGGTTATGTAAGGCAGATAAAAAAACCAGCTGTCAATGCACTGAGTGATGAAATCAAAGTAGATGTGATGCTTGAGTTTATGGAAAACCCACATACATCGAGTAGACATGCATCCACTACATTAAATGTTAGCCATACATCGATAGTAAACATATTAAAAGAAAAGAAAATGCATCCCTATAAAATGATATCTACTCAGGAGCTTATGGAAGACGATTTTGATAGAAGAACTTATTTTTATGAGCGAATGATGGACATGCTGGATAACAATATTATCAATTTAGAAGACGTTATGTTTTCTGATGAGTGCACTTTTTCTCTTAGCGGTCATGCTAATCGGCAAAATTGCCGCTACTGGTCTACGGAAAATCCTCACTGGATGAGGGAAGAACACACACAATACCCAGTAAAAGTTAATGTTTGGGCAGGTATTGTTGGAAACCATATCATTGGTCCCTTTTTCATTGAGGGCAATTTGAATGGCGATCGTTATTTGGCACTACTTCAAAATGATGTCATTCCAACTTTGGCAAATTTATATCCTGATCCAGGAAACCCTCAAGTTCCAATGAATACGATATGGTTTCAGCAGGATGGAGCACCACCACATTACCAACGCAATGTCCGGCAGTACCTCGATGCAATATTTCCCAATCGGTGGATAGGAAGGCGAGGATCGATAGAATGGCCAGCGCGATCACCTGATCTGACCTTACTTGATTTTTTTTATGGGGATATTTGAAGAGCATTGTGTACAAAACTAAACCTTTGGATTTAAATGACTTAAGAGAACGAATAACGCTTGCGATTAGGTCGATCACGCCTGATATGTTAAATAATGTTAGAAGACAGTTTTATTTAAGATTAGGATGTTGCCAAGACGTTCATGGTGAACATTTTGAACATCTACTTCATTGACATTCATATTTTTTTCTGGCGTTTTAAATTTTTCTTTACATTTTGCATTAAATTTTATTTTTTGAGTATATTGTAGCGAATTTCGATAACAACATGATTTTATTTTATTCTATCTTAATTGTTGCAACAAACATGAAAATTATAACATTTTTGAATAGAGAATAAAGAGACCTTTACAACGATATATCACAAGCCTATACTTCCCATTTAAAAAAATGGGGGTTGTACCTGTCATTCGAAGGGGGTTGAAGGTAGGGATCGCATTTTCACGTTGAAGAATGTTAATTTATAAATTAAATATGACATGTTTCGGGATTTTTTATAAATACAGTACAGTAACCGAAATAATGAATTTATTCCATTTGGCTTATACACACTGTATATATATATATATATATATATATATATATATATATATATAGTAAACCTAATCAGTAGGCGATTAAAGGTCTGTATATTACTTCAAAATATATGTATTTAAAAAACTCTACATGTTTCGGCTGTATACGCCTTTTTCAAGAGAATACAAAATATGGATGACAGGATATAAATGTCAAGTAATTAAGTTGCTATGGTTTAAATTATTCAAAGATACATTCTAGTAATAATAATAAATCATGTCTTAGTATTCCAAAAAATTGATAACAAGGTGTGAAAATATGTGTTGTTCGCTGCTAGCAATTTGTGTCTCCTTCTGGGTATGAACTTGTGTGTTGGTTGCTGCTGGCAGCTTGCGTCTCTCTATGGGTGTGTGGTTTTGTGTGAGAGCGTAAGTGTAGGGTTTTGTATGTCGGTGCGTTCGTGCGTGTGTTTAGTGATCGGTCGCATGAATTTAGAGAGGTCGGATAACCAGCCGTTGGCGGCCCTACGCAACGGCTGGTTATCCGACCTCTCTAAATTCATGCGACCGATCACTAAACACACGCACGAACGCACCGACATACAAAACCCTACACTTACGCTCTCACACAAAACCACACACCCATAGAGAGACGCAAGCTGCCAGCAGCAACCAACACACAAGTTCATACCCAGAAGGAGACACAAATTGCTAGCAGCGAACAACACATATTTTCACACCTTGTTATCAATTTTTTGGAATACTAAGGCATGATTTATTATTATTACTAGAATGTATCTTTGAATAATTTAAACCATAGCAACTTAATTACTTGACATTTATATCCTGTCATCCATATTTTGTATTCTCTTGAAAAAGGCGTATACAGCCGAAACATGTAGAGTTTTTTAAATACATATATTTTGAAGTAATATACAGACCTTTAATCGCCTACTGATTAGGTTTACCATATCATACCAAGGTCACGAAGTTATTATATTTATATATATATATATATATATATATATAAATATTAACTTTACATAAGGATTTACATGCTGTGTTTCATTTTGAAATCAAAATATAAACGATATTGATTATCATGTTCAAAATCCATGTATGTTTTACAAGGTGCGAACAATAAATGTATTAAATTTGATATCTTATCGTCTTATTTCTCTCCTTATTAAATTGAATGCTAGGCCTAGTTGCAAAGAACCCCTTTGAAAATAAAAACCCTGAGAACAATTAATAAGAGTCTAAGCATTATATATGCGTGTGTGACGATTCACGTCTGATATTTGGAGCCAATTTTACAACCAAAATTCACAGCAATATGTTAGAGTTATTTAAATAAAATTAGTGAAATATAGCCAAGTGTTTTATTTTCAATATTTAGTGTAAGTCAGTTACTGAAATGTTTCACCAACAAGTGCCTGCTACTTCAATTAATGTTAATGTTTATTATTTAAGAGTTTAAATTAGTATTGTTATTTAGTTTAGTAACATAATTTTCTTCTAACTTCCTGCTAATGATTCTAATTTAGTTCTAAATATTTCCAAAATTAAAAAAAAAAACATTAAACTACGAATAAAATTTTAATATATATTGTATGGGAATTTATTATTGTCGTCCTGTGTAAATTAAATTTTTCTTTTTAAAAAAGCATTTAAAAAACAGCATTTTAAAAAGAAATACACGAAACGCATAATTCTAAAAAATACAATTTTAAATGCGGATGAACTATTTTGGAACCGCTGCTTTCGCGATACAGTAATGGAATTATCATTTAGCCAACTTGTAAAATGTAGAAGTGCTGTTTGCCCCGCTCGTTATTTTTTTCGCTCGCTAGCGCTTCGCGTGTAAGTGCGGGGATGGATTGTAGAGGGAGCCACCCTTGTTATTCTAAAGCTGCATATGCCGCCGCGACGGTAATGGATTATGTTCCGTGTCTCAACACGTTCTCTTATTCCGCTTCACACTCCATATTCCCTGATTTTTCCAACAATAAAGAATCCTACAGATCACGTCATCACTTTCGAAACATGTCAAAAATAATGAACATTAATTAGAATAATTGTAGCGTGTCTTTTATTTGGAAATTCCTGTTTTATTACGTTCTGCAAATGAAATTTTTTACGTAATTAATCATTTTTTTTTATAAAGGAGTCGAATTTAGAATCGAAAGTCGAGTTTTGAAGACGTTTTATTCATTCCAATCTTCTGGATGAATGACACATAGGTAATGAATAAGGTAATTAATGAAATTACATTAAAAGGAAAATTAAGATAATTATTATGCTCCATTATAAAACTTGTATATTCCTTTCTCATCTTCTCTTTTCCTTAAATATGTATAGCTATTTGAAGCTTTGTGATCTTTTAGTTCCATACTATTGAAACAATTTAAAGTTGTGGCTTAGAATATTTTATTATTCAACATAGTCTCCTCTTAAATTAATCTACTTAATACAGCGATCCTGAAACGCCTTTAGCCATTCTCAAAAAAAAGGATTCTTCTTGATCTGCAAACCAGCCCCTCACAGCTTCTATTACCTCTTCGTTACGCAAAAATTGACGTCCTTTTAAACTTTTTTTGAATCGAGGGAACAAATAAGTCTGGCGAACAGGGCAAGTCGAACCCTAGATCCGGATTGTATTCATAGCAATACGCGATTTGTATGCAGGGGCATTGTCTAGCAAAAACAACACACCTTTCATTAACATGCCACATCTTATTTCCTTAATTTTCTCTCTCAGGGTGGTTAGTAATTTAGAATAAGATGTTATGCCTTTATTTCCCTTCTAAAATTTTCTTAATAGTTTTCTTATCTTATTTTGCTTGTGTATCATTTAATACGTATGAGTGTTGATATCACTATCTGTGGTTGAATTGATAACTATCATCCCCTTCTGCGAGCGTCTGCTGGTACGTGGAAGAGAGAGAGTGTCCAGACGCCTTTTGTAGTGTAAGGCCGTTTAAAAAGTGGCGACTTATAGAATTTCACGTTTAATTACGGATCAAATCAAGAGTTAGTGAATATTCTAAAACAGCCAATTTTGCCGCTTGCGACTCAAGAAGGTTGGAGAAAATTATTAACCGACTTTGGTTTTTTCTGCTTGGCGTTCTACTTCGACTTCGTTTTCCGAAAAAAATAGTCTGTGAGTTGTGAGTTTGCAATTTTATCACAATCAGGACAGCCTTAAGCGGGATGTCGTATATAAGTTGGACAATATAAATATTTGCCTGGGTGTCTTGCGAGTCCAGCATGTGTCTGGCATGGAAAACGTTTCCGGACTGGCGTTATTCTTCGCTCTATCCAGACATAAACAAGCAGCGAAACAGAAATCTCAAGCCTAACATATCAAGCAAATCAAAGGACTCATCCAATCTTTTACTATCATAACTTATATATCATTTTTGGGAATACTAAGATATCTAATTAGTCTTGTTATGCCGAATTATTAATTCATCTACTTGAAATTAAAATCTAAATTTTTAAAACATATATAGTTATCGTTAAATTTTATAGATATATCGTCTGCAGTCACGATTTTGTGCCACCAGATGTACTGGTTTTTCACAGGTACACATGTAGGTGGTCGTTAGACGCCTCTTTATAAAATAATAATTCTCGGGTTTAAGATTTAAGTCATATAGGATATTTTTACTATCTCTTTTTCGTCATAAAAGTTTTGTAAGTTTGAATCATTTTTGGGCATACTAAGATATCTAATTAGTCTTGTTATGCCAAATTATTAATTCATCTGCTCGAAATTAAAATCTAAATTTTTAAAACATATATAGTTAGCGTTCAATTTTATAGATATATCGTCTGCAGTCACGATTTTGTGCCACCAGATGTACTGGTTTTTCACGCCTAAGATCGCGCAATCTCTTTTTTCAGTTTTCAGACTGGGCTTCTGTAAGCAAAACTGAGTGGCGCTACCTTCTATCTTTTATTTTAGATAGCCAGACCCGTATCCACTGATTAAGGGCATACATAATAAATAGAAGCTCCGATACGTTGTGCGATACAACTACAGTTTTTTTTCTTTGATCCCGACCTTATCCAGACGCCTTCGCTGCATTAGTTTCGCGGTAAGGTAGCAAAGAATCTCCAATGATGGTCTGACTTATTTTTAGGTAATCGATCATAATTATTCTATGGATATCCCAAAAAAACTGAAGGAGGAACTTCCACAGCGGATTTATGAACTCGAAACTTCTTAGGTCTTGGAGAACCATGATGCTTCCACTCAATCGATTGCTGTTGTGCTTCTGGGTCGTAAAAATGGACCCATGTTTCATCCGTAGTTACAAGACTGTTAAAAAAAATCTGGATCTCCTTTAAAACGGGCACATATTGACCGTGATGCCTTCACTCTTGCTCGTTTGTGTTTGGCGTTCAAACATTTAAGAATCAATTTTGTAGAAATTTTTTTCATATACAAATCGACGTAAACTATATGATGGACGCGTTCATATGAAATCTTTATTGCTTCAACTACATTTTTCAGCCTAATTCGACGGTCTGATAATATCGTGCCATGAACTGCGTCAATATTTTCGGTGGTGGGCACCGAAATCGGTCTTCCTGGTCGCTTCTCATCTTCTACGGAAAGTTTTCCTCTTTTGAATGACGTAATCCAATTTTTGACAGTTGCATATGATGGGAATTGATAGCCAAGTGTGTTAAGCATATTTTCGTAAATTTCCGTACCACTTAGCCTCTTCAAATACAAGTATTTGATGATGTTTCGATACTCCAATTTATCGATTTTTACATTTGCATTCGATATGCTTTCTTTCAAAATTTACTACACAGGCAATACTTCAACTTCTTGACGTAACATTTTACAGTGACACTTTTTAAAACGTCATTATTTCTTGCCATTATAATAAGATTTTGTTTTGCTCAAGGGAAATGGCCTAGGCTAACTAGATATTAATACCCCCTCGTACTGTGATGATTTATAAGTTTATAGCGTTGTTATTGAACTCAAAATTGGCTCATGTTTTAACAGACAAAAAGAAAATGATTTAATCAAGAATATATTCTCTTCCACTATTTGAAATTGCCTGCGAGCGATTTGGCAATTTTCCGATTCCACGCCAATAAATCCGATGGTTTAGATGTGAAGAAGTCATCAAGCCAATTTCCAAGCTCGATGCCCCTCCAGCAAAAGGGAATAGTCCATTCCACGATTTGGATAAATGCCAAATGTTTTGAAACTCTGATATTTCAGAAACCGACGTTTAATGGGAAAACATACTTATATTGCACATATATTGCAGTCGCCTGCGCCGAAGAAATTCGGGAAGTCGGCTGCGCAAACAAAAAAAATCAACATAATGACTGATAGTCAGGCAGCTCTTAAAGCCATTATGAATTCATCTACCAGGTCTAAACTGGTGAAATATTGTGAACAG
This sequence comes from Melolontha melolontha, assembly GCA_935421215.2. Lineage (NCBI taxonomy): Eukaryota > Metazoa > Arthropoda > Insecta > Coleoptera > Scarabaeidae > Melolontha > Melolontha melolontha. The sequence goes on along the minus strand of OW285243.1, from coordinate 72,967,421 downwards.
GTCCTTAATAAACTGGCACACGACTGTGTCGCTGATATGGGCCAGGACATGAGGGAATTAAAGGCAATGAGACAAATTGGCCAAAGAAGATACTAATAGGAACTTCATAGGACCAGAACCTGTATGTGGAATCGTTAGGGATACCGTTAAAAAGGAGATCTGGTTATGGCTAGAAAGAGAATATCAAAGGAAATGGAGGTTAACGGAAGGCCAACTCCATACTAAAACACTACTAACGGAGCTAGACAGAAGGTTTTTAGCCATCCTAATTCGTAGTAACAAAAAAGAAATTAAAATAATTACCGGCTTAATAACCGGATATTGTCCTTAAAGGAAGCATCTGTACAGCATGGGCTTGGTTAGCAAGCCCTGGTGTAGGAGATGTGAAAAACAGGAGGAAACAAGCCTTCATGTAATATGCACTTGTGAGGAACTGAAAGGACTCAGACAGAAATAATTCGGAAGAGATCTATTGGATCCTACGAGTGTATTCAAACTTCCCCTCAGGAGGATAGTGGTTTTTATCGAGGACACACGACTAACAGGCTGGAACTAAGAGATTTATTGAGAAAAGTATAAAGAGCAGTGTGCTTAAGTGCCTGGACGTGCTGGCGTCCAACCCAAAATAGAAGAAGACGCAGAACCGACTTTGAATTCTCTCTACATCAACAGTTTGAGTATCGAAAAAGAGTTACCAAAAAACTTATCCGTACTTAAGACTATTTCCAACGAACACAAAATATAATTTTTTGAGTAGATCGACGTTATTGAAAAATTTGGTAGATCGTAGGATAAAACCTAAACTTTTATTCGTTGAAAGGCACAATTTTAATATTTAATTAAGGCGTCCAGATCATCTTTATCAAAGTTCGATGGTCTCGCTAAGTGTGAAAAATTGTTACGTTAAAATGGCATTTTTTAAATTGAGAAAACTTCTTCGGCGCCATATTCTCCTCAATTAAGTTTCTTTTTCGTAAGCAACAGAAATTGTTCTAGTGGCTCTCCATTCATTAGTTCTTCTGTTAAATTCTCTCAAAAGCTTGTGACGGAAATAGTCGTTTTTTTCTATTTATTGTTCAATTTTCACTCTCATACTAGAAACCAAAGTGCTTCGAACTTAAGCAGCAACTTGATAATTTGTAAATGGTACGAATACGCTTAAGTAAGCAAAAAAGGAAGTTAGGAATAATGCCATAATCTAATTATTATACGCATGCAAAATATAGGTTGACCCAAGTTGAGAACCAAAATTTAAACAATATTCTCGTGGAAAGAAATGAAAAAAATAAAGCAGTCATAAAAATTTATTCCATCAATTAGGAAAAGTGACAATAGTTGGAATGGAAAGGCTGAGGCATTTGCTGATCATTTTGCAGAGATGTTCAAGCCATTTCCGATGCAACACACGGCGCACGAGGAGAGACGAATTCACTAGATACTGGAAGCATTCCATTAAATGGGGTTAGCAATACAAAAGTTTAAGGTCCATGAAATTAGGGAGCTTATAACACAAAAATATCCTTGAGAATCATTGGTTACGATTTGACTGGTTATGATCCTGGTAAGTGGATCCTGCAGCCTGGTAAACAAACGGAATAAGTCAGTTCGTACCGTCCAATCAGCTTTTTGTAAATACTGTCTAAAATCTTTGAAAAACACCTACTGCAAAGACTTAAATCTATCCTTCACGAATGAGAGAAAGAATTCCTGAACACGAATTTGGGTACAAGCATATCACCATCTAGAAACAAGCTAATATTATACGTTTTTGGTTGTTTCCTAAGCTTTTGATAAGTTCCTGCATTAGAGCTTGGTATATAAAAATAAAATTCAGTTGCCTCACAATTATTATCCGATACTGCAGTCCCACCTAATAGACAGGCACTTCATAGTAAAATATCGGTGTTCCCAAACAACTCCAGTTCCAATATAATCAGGTGTGCCTCAAGGGAGTGTCCTCGAGCCAATGCTTTATATTTTATAAATAGCGGGTTTGTGTAAAGTTAGACGACCTTCATTCAACTGTCACTTTTGCTGATGATATACCAATCCTAGCATCAAATTCTTTTCGTTAACATCTCGATTTGGTTTAGTGCGATTATTTTTATACCCTAAGGCCTTAAGCTGATTTGGCGATGAAAAGTCCCTGTACGTCAAATAAAAACATTTAACGACAAGCAATTTCAACACTGTTGCTATCAGTGTCAAAAAAGTTAAATGTTATTTAAGGTATATTTCTTAAACGACCAAATTGTTGTATTTCTGATGAAGGAGATATGATTCGAAGAAATAAAATGATTTTTATTAAGAGTTCTTCATTATTTTACATTAATGAAAAAATATATTCAATTAGCGCTTAACAATTCAGTCATATCTAAGAAAAATCTTTTAATATCAACATATATTTCAAAAAGGGTATTAATGCAACTATTTTTTTTTAAATTTTTTTAACTTGAAACAATCTTTGAAATATACTTTTAATATTATAGATTTCATCACGATTAATTAATTAGATATTTATTCAGAGTCCCTGAAGAAAAATTATTGATTAACACATATGGCAAAAATTTCTGAAGTAGATTTGTTACATTAAAAAAATTAACCACATATTTCAACATCAGTATTAGATTTATTTGTATTTCTAGTAGGCCACGTTCACCGCAGTATCTCGACGATGCGTCAGCTGTCAAGACGACTTGATGGAGTGATTCATCTCGTGGTCCGTCAGGATTTTCTACTTATTGTAAGACCATGTCCTGTCTTCTCCAAGCACTCTTTCACACAGTAAAACCTACTGCGTCCATATATTCGTTGTTCAAGTTGAACAAATAAAAAATTGAAAATCAACCCGGTGAGTAATGACCCTTGTACATTTTCCAATTACATTTTTTCTATAAATACAATGAAAGAGATGTCCGGATGGTGATGTATAGGAAGATTTATTATATTTGCCAAAATAAAAGGTAATAAATTGTTTAAAAATAAATAAATAGTGCGAATTCTCAAAATACATATATAAACGTTATAAAATAACAGTATAGAATTATATCAGTATTTTACCACAAAGTCGGGACAAAAAATTTAGAAATTGTTTACTATTATTTTAACCCTTAAGTGGTATTGTGACCCCAGCATATAAAAATTATGTTGTAGTTTTACTATCAATTAATAGATGGGACTGTGATTTCAGCTAATTTTATATTAATAGTATTTCTAGGGTTTGATATACAACAAGTGTTGAAATAAGTTTCCGTTAAAAAGAAAATAAGGAAGAATCTGGGAAGACCCCGCTGTACCTTTTATGTAAATTTTTAGTCCACTTCAATTTTATTTTCTTCGTATAATTTTACGATAAATTACCTTGAACTAATAAATAAGGATGTTATAGTGAATTTGAAGTTACGATATTTGTTTGAGGATGGCTTCATCTAAGCCTAATGATGAATTGCGAGCTATAGTGGATTTTTGACCCAGACTTAGAAAGTAATGCAGATATGAATGAATTTATATCCAGTGACCATTACACTTTGTCGGCAGCGTCACTTGAAAGTGGTGACACAAAAGATGAATCGGAAAATATACCGACAGAAAATTATGGTGAACTGAAGCGCATGTATTCAACTGATAAATATTTTCTTGATAAGAAAAACTGTTATATGTGGTCAAAGAATCACCTAAAGTAATTCGTACATGTGTCCATAATTTAGTTATTCAATTATATACAGGGTTATGATAAAGTAACCCTGTTTTTTCTTATGTGACCCCTACTTCAATTATTTCTTTATAATGCAGAAAAACAAGCTTTATCAAATAAAGTAAAAAAAAAACAAGCTTCATATTTAAAAAAAATATTGATGACGTCATAACTTTGACAAATTTGACGTTTTATTTTTTTGACTTATGTTAAAAGACGCGGAATAAAATAAACTGTTTGACGTGTTTTTGCATTTTTTTCAAAAATGAACATTGTACGTTTTATGAATTTTGTGCGTTACTTTATCATAACCCTGTATATATATACACTGTGTCCATAAAGTATGGACACAAGCCCGTAATAACGTTATTGTGCATTATCTGACAAAATGCAAAGATATATCGATTAATGTTTTTTATTAGCTATATTTAGATGCTACTATTTTGTTTTTTCCGTCGACCTTGAATAAGTTATGACGTCATTGATAATTTTTTTAAATGTCAACCCCATTTTTTTTTTTGTGGATTTTGAAAGCTTTTACAATTCTTTATTCGATGATTTAAACATTTTGGTGTTAGTGTTACATTAGAAAAGTCTATGCGACACAACCGGAAAATTTGGACGTTTTACGACAACGCATCACCTACGAAACCAGACTAATCACTCCCGAAATATTACAGAATGTGCGAAATGGAATTTATCATCGCTTAGGATTTTGTCAACAAAATGAAGGAAAACATTTTGAGCATTTGTTATAAATTTGATACTGAAAATGTCAAAAATAAAACTTAGAATTACAACACAGTTTACTCAATAATTTTCTAATGTAACATACCAAAATTTTTACAACATCGATTAAGAATTGTCAAAGCTTTCAAAATCCACAAAGAAAAAGTGGGGTTGACATTTAAAAAAAATATCAATGACGTCATAACTTATTCAAGGTCGACAGAAAAAATAAAATGGTAGTATCTAAATATAGCTAATAAAAAACATTAATCGACATATCTTTGCATTTTTTCAAATAATGCACAATAACGTTACTACGGGCTTGTGTCCATACTTTATGGACAAAATGATTACTCAAAAATTTTCTAATGTAACATACCAAAATTTTTACATCATCGAATAAAGAATTGTAAAGGCTTTCAAAATCCACAAAAAAAAAGTGGGGTTGACATTTAAAAAAAATATCAATGACGTCATAACTTATTCAAGGTCGACAGAAAAAATAAAATGGTAGTATCTAAATATAGCTAATAAAAAACATTAATCGACATATCTTTGCATTTTTTCAAATAATGCACAATAACGTTACTACGGGCTTGTGTCCATACTTTATGGACAAAATGATTACTCAAAAATTTTCTAATGTAACATACCAAAATTTTTACATCATCGAATAAAGAATTGTAAAGGCTTTCAAAATCCACAAAAAAAATGGGGTTGACATTTAAAAAAATATCAATGACGTCATAACTTATTCAAGGTCGACAGAAAAAACAAAATGGTAGCATCTAAATATAGCCAACAAAAAACATTAATCGATATATCTTTGCATTTTGTCAAATAATGCACAATAACGTTATTACGGGCTTGTGTCCATACTTTATGGACACAGTGTATATATATATATATATATATATATATATATATATTGAAACAGATGCTGATGGTGTAAAAATATAATAATATAATAATAAGAGATATTCAGTGATTTTTAATAACATAAATTATTAATGGAATAGTTCGGTAATTGTACTATAGGTTGGGAGCCTTGGTTTGTTAAAAAACCTATTACACAAGTTCACCAGCTCTTCTCATATAATTTCTGTACTTGCGGCTAAATGTCGGAAAGCAAGTAATATATTCTGCAAAGTTGACTCTCACAGGATCTTTGTCGGTCTGTTTTATCCCTAAGTGTATGGAAGTAAATTGTTTAATAAAATATATCTAAGTTTTCTCCAGCCAAGCACCGATAAATAAAAGAGTTTGTTTAAGGAAATGTGTGTAAAAATTTATTAAAATAAGATTTCTGTAAACAATAACAAATAAACGTGCCTTCCGACAGATTATGGAATTACTATTAAGTGCACGTGTGAATTGAAAAAGGTTATGTTACAATGGTCATGATATTTTCATGTAAATTATAATATAAATTAATCGACAAACAAATTCAGGTGAGTACTACAATCCTTTATAATAAAAGTTCTTTCACAAATTCTTTCTAAGTTGAAAAAGTAATTTCTAAAGAAAAATTATGAGTTTTTGATTTAGTAAAATTTTGTTTTAGTTGTAAAATGTTTTAATAAGTCTTTTTCGAAATAATTTAGATTAATAAAACCTGTTATTCGAAGAATAAGGGCAGGTATCTTGAATGATGTTGGCGTAGATCAGGAAATTCGTAGTATGGTTCAAGTACGGAGTCTTCGATACTGGGATGCCGGCTTTCGCGTACTTCGACGGCGTTGGTTTTTCTCGGGCTGGTGTTCCAATCGAAAAGATGCTTCGAACAATTGCTGGCCGTTCTTAGGTGTTATCGCCTTCAAAAATGGTTTAAAAGTAGCTCCAAATTTATGTGTTTCTTTTCCGGACACTTTTAAAATTCTAACTCAGGTATTTTGGATTTTATTAAATTTAAAACTTTGGAGTAGCACTTTTTCCTGGCACTTGTAATAAAAATTTCTACTGACGCCTTGATGGCAATTATTTCTTCCAAAGCCTAGTATGCAATTATGAAATAGCCTCCAATTTTACTTTAAAGTACATGTAATAATAATTTGAATATAAATAAAGTATTGGTTTAAACATGAAAACAAAATTAAAATAATATTTTTCAAATACTTGTTATAAGTTTTTGAATGTGGGGTTATGTTTTAAGCGTAGAAAGAAAATAACCTATTCGCGGGTTTGTCTACATTTAAAAAGTGGGCGTGTCTAATTAGTATCGATACAAAATTTGAATGTAGATAAATTAGCTATCTGTTAATTTCGCGCTAATGACTTTAATTATGAAAATGACAATTTAGAAATATAAAAAGTGAAAATAAATAATAAATAAATATAAAAGTTGAAATAAATATAAATTAATTTGAAATATACAAAGTTATCCTAATATTAATTTATTTACATTTCGATACTAATTTTACAAATTATGTCCGCCAATTTAACCATTCTATTGTATGTTATTTTTATGTTAATTTCTGTCTTTCCCTTTGCAGTTACCTGGAATGATGGTGTAATTTGCCTCATAACAATATATATATATATATATATATATATATATATATATATATATATATGAATTAACTACGGCCGTCGCCGCCTCTCCGTCCTCAGTTTCCATATCCTTCTGTCGTAACACATGTCTTCCTCTAAATTTCTTGCATCCATAGCTTCGTTAATGTCATCTCTTGGTCTTCCTCTCTTTCGCTTTTCTGGAGGTATCAATTTTAACGATTTTCTTGGCCATCTCGTATCATTCATTCTTTTTGTGTGTCCGAACCAAGTCAATTGCTTTTCTCTATGTCGTCAATAATATCCCTCTCGATGTTCATCCTCCTTATTTCTATATTTCTTAACCTTTCGAGTCTCGATATTTGACAGATTCTTCTTAAAAAATCCATTTCTGTGACCAGCAGCTTCCTTCTATTAGTTTTACTCAAATCCCATACTTCTGAACCATATGTCGAAATACTCTTAACAATTGAGTTGTAAATACGAAGTTTTGTGTCTCGTCTAATGGTTTTTTCCCAAAGTATGGAATTGAGTGCTCTAATAGTTTTCCCACCTTTTGTAATTCTTTCCTGGATCTCGTCTTTGCTGTTTCCTTGCTTATTGAAAATTACTCCTAAATATTTAACTTTATCAACGTTATTTATTATTTCGTTTTCCAAAGGTAGGTTGTCGTTTTTATCGCTGCCTACAATGAGGTATTCACACTTACTCAGATTTATTTTTAAGACTCGCTAATGTATACTCTTCATTGAGTTTTCTGACCATATAACTCAAATCCTGCTCGTCTTCTGCGATTACTATCTGATCATCCGCAAAAAAGAGAGTGTATAGGATATCATGACCCATGTTCTTACATTTGCGTCTAGATATATTTTAAATAAGGTAGGGGACAGACAATACCCCTGTCTGAGTCTCTTTGTGGTGTTAAAAAATTCAGTCAATGATGTTCCAACTTTGATTGCAGTATAATTTTCTTTGTAATGTTGTTGGACGGCCCTAATTAATGTTGGTCTAATGTCGAGCTTTTCCATTGTTTTCCATAACTGTGATACTGGGACACTGTCGTAAGCTTTTCAAGATCAATGAAACCTATACGTCTTTCTCTATTTCGCTGAGTTCGCTTTTTTAATGTTATTTTCAAAGTAAAAAGGTTGTCCGTCGTAGATCTTCCCGCCTGGAATCCCGCTTGTTCCTACGGTTGTTGATAATCAATGTCCTCTTCAATTAGGTTTCTAAGAATCCGGGAATATATTTTTTCTAAATACTGAAAAGCTGCTAAGAATACTAAAGTCTTTATTTGAAAAATGCTTAAATGGCGAAGAAACACTGACTGAGTGGAGAACTTCCTATATATCGACCATTCATAAAAATGGTTCAAAAGGCGATCCCAAGAATTACCGAGGTATGGCAGTTATTCAATTACCTGGTACAAAAAATGGGGCAAAAAATATTGATTCATGCGATATACTATCATCATGGCAGTTATTTATTAAAAACGAATTTTTGCAAATAACATTGACACATACCAACAATAAAATGAAAGTTGCAAGACTTCAGTATAAATCTCCACAGTCAACGTTTACCAAACTTCTGAAATATGATCGAATTGAGAGCTTTTATTGGTCTACTTTATTTTTCTGGCGTGATGAAGTCCAACCATGAAACTATCTTAAGACTTTTTGCTGAGGATGGAATAGGTAGCGATGTTTTCCATGCCACTATGAGCGCTAGTTAATTTATATTTATTTTGTCTTGACGATTTAGCTGCAGTGGGAGAAATATAGGATCCTTTTATATCCAATGTGCAAAAGTATTACACACCCGGTGTCAATCTTATCATAGACGAAATGTTAGTTCCTTTCCGCGGTAGATGCAGGTTTCGTATGTACATGCCTGAAAAACCGACAAAATATGGTTTAAAAATATTTTGTCTATACAATTCCAAAACCTTCATAAACTTTGGCAACAACCAGAAATCTGAAAGTGCCAAATCGGTATTGTTCGGAGGGTGCCAATCAACTGTCAATTTCGGGCTCATGACTGTCTTCATAGGCAGTGCTTATAATAGACTTTTGCTGCAGAGCGGTTTTGCATTGTCGTGGTGCAAGGAAAAATTCGTTCTTTCCGAGCTTATTCTACGGATATGATTCTTTAGTGATCGTAAAGTTTTGCAGTATCTTCTTGAATTAATCATTGATCCCTTCTGCAGATATTCAGTATGCATCCCAAAATACACTTTGCATCCCAAAAAATCGCGAACATGGTTTTGTGCCCTAATGGAAGTCTCTTGAATTTTCGTACACTTGGAAAATCAGGACGACGATAATCAATCGACCGCCGTTTGTTTTCGGCGTTATAATGATAAACTCAAGATTTGTCCCTGATGGTGATGTTCATAAGAAAATCATCTCTTTCGCGTCGATACTGCTTAAGGAGTTTTTGACAAGTGTTTTTCTTCGTTCTTTCATAACATCAGTTAATTGTCGCGGGACGCATTTCGGGCAAATTTTTCCATAATTTAATGTCTGAAATATGTACTGGAGTCTTTCTTGAACAATGGCGAATTGCCAATCAATTTGTTTTTGCGTAATTCGGCGGTTTATTTGAATCAGTACAATCACCTGTCTTTGATTCATCTCATGCGTCACTGATACTGATCGACCTGATCGCTTTTCGCCAAACACTTTCATTTTACCTCCATGACTAAAGTTTCGCACGTTGATCAAACTGACGAATATTCTTCACATTTATACACAATCATTGCCATAAACAGCTTTCAAACGTCTGTAAATTTCAACGGGCGCGCAACCTTCCGGCGTTAAAACTTATATCACGACATTGCTTGGTACGCATCTCAGAAATCAAATTAATGATAAATAACACTGTAACTCAACGTTGGTACACAGGAAAATTAAACTTTTCATGTTAAGAGGACTCAAAATTACCCTTTGCAGGTTAGAACTTGCTTCTATTCTCACTACTCCCACAATGGCGTTATTGGAGATAAATATGGGGCATGAATATTCGTTGAAAGAGCAGATGTGTGAGGATTTAGAATAGAGATCGAAGACGCGGCTAAAACCATGTTGTCCATCGAGCCGGATAATATGTTATATAATAACATAAAATTAACGTACACTTGGTTCACTTTATAAATTGATTTATTGTTTTTTCAACTGTACGAAGTGTAGTAAATAGTTATTTTTACAACATGTTATACTTCTCGTATTGTTTCTCTATTGACTTCTTTTTCTGTGTTCATCTGTTGATCTGTATACATGTGTATACCTGCGTGTGTTGGTGTACGTACATGGGCAAAATTTCCAGAGTTCATTTTATATAATACTTAAAATATATAAATATGCAGTATAATAGTACAATAAATAACGGACAACAATAAAACAAAGATAAATAAAATAACGCCATGCTAGCCGAATCCTATCGCGACCCTATTCAAATATTGACTTCCATTCTGGTGTTTCTCACCTCCGCTCATTCTACAAATATCCTGGGTAGACAGGTCTCGTCTATAGCTTTCATAGAACCGGAGCCATCCTTTGGGATTGCGAAAACAAAACAGTCTTGAAAAAGTAGACTGACAACAGATCGAGCCAAAGGTGGAAGAACTTCTCAGGTCCAAAACAGTTTTTTAGGGAACATTTTATATTTTTATCGACCTATTTAATAGCTGATCCTCCCATTGTTTAGGCGTTAATGACGATTTAAAATCGTAAAAATCCATAGTTCGGAAATGTGCGCTAGTCGAATTAATTTTTAGGTGAACACAAAATCTTTAAATTATGATAACAAACTATTAAACCAAATGGACCAAACTAAACGGTAATAAACTCACAAAACATTAAAAAGTAGCTGTCGAGTAAAAACAAATCTCATTTTTTTTAGAAACATGGCCATGCTAGATTTTCAATAAATACGAAGGATGTCCGGTTCCAAAGATACGTTTGCGCAGCCCACCGCTTACGTCGCTCCTATCAGGTTGAAACTTATACAAATTTTAGATGAGCATATATACTGCATAGGTGGCTATTGTCATTGCTTTAAGTTCAGTATAAAATGTGGAGTGACAGCCGCACAATGTTAGTTCCGAACGAAACATACTTCAAGTTTGAAGTGCGAGCAGTCATTCATATTTTGCATGCAAATAATGAAACACCTACCGAAATTCATAAGGGAAATTGGTCTACTGACCGGCGTTCCTAAAAGATCTGTTCATGAAATCGTATCTGAATTATGCTTTCGAAAGGTGTCTGCGAGATGGGTACCAAAACTGTTGACCCACCAACACAAAATGCAACGAATGGCGGCGGTAATGGGACTTTTAACGTGCTATCTTCAGGAAAACTAGAGCCTATAGTTACAGGAGACGAATCGTGGGTATACCACCATACCCCCGAATCAAGAAAAAGATTCGATGACGTGGAAGCATCCGAGTTCACCAACATTGAAAAAATTCAAAGTTCAGCAGCCTGCAAAAAAAGATAATGGCAACTGTGTTCTGGGATATGCAAGGCATTTTCCTCATAGAGTTTTTACCACCGCAAACGACAATCAGCATCATATTTAAGCAGCGATATTGATTGTCAAACTCTCGAAAAACTGCACCAAGCCTCGACAGAAACGAAGAGGAAGGTTGACGAAAGGAAAGGACGAAAGTTATTGCATGACAATGCAAGATCGCACATCTCAAATCAGGCGAAGGCCTGGCTTCAGAAACACAATTTGGAAGTTATTGTCCTTCCGCCCCATAGTCCAGATCTGGTTTCTTCTGATTTTTATTTGTTTGGGCCGTTGACAGCTCATTTGTCGGGTAAAAGGTTTGAAGACGACGACGAAGTTCAAGATGAAGTACGGCAGTGTTTTAGAAATTTGGATCTCACATTTTACGAAGAGGGTATACAGAAGCTTGTACCTCGCTAAGATAAATGCCTTAACATTGGCGGCGATTATGTTGAAAATTAGCTAACAGTTCACGCTTTTACTTAGTGTATGTTTGATTTCTATAAATAAAGTAGTCTGTCTGTAATTCACAAATGTACCTTAGTAACCGGACATCCCTCGCAGTTAAATTGAATCTAACATTATAGTTAAGAGAAGATTTAAAGCCCAACGAGTAAATATAACACAAGTATTTGAAACGTTTTGCATTATAAAAATGGTATCAATAATAATAAGTATAATCTCAATATTTCTTTAGACAGCCGACTTTTTGCCACAACTCTCAATAAGCGTTCAAATATTAGTGAACATACTTACATGCTTGTGTGTGGGAGCATGATAGGCCTGACGCTATACCGACCGTATTAAAAAATTAAATTAAGTTTGGCCTGGGGTGTCGGCATAGCCGCATGATATTCACCAGCACGGTGATCCATTATAATCCACGTTCATGTCTGTCACAGTGCCCCTAGGGGACGTTGACTGATGTGCGCGTTGACCGCTGTATTTCATGTTCTATATTCACATAAATATATACATGCATAGGTATATATATATATATATATATATATATATACGTATCTATCTGCATAATCAAAGAAAAGGATCACAAAAAATATTTTCTAAGATTGGAGTTGGAATCTTTTCCACAAACTGTGCAGCGTAACCATGATTACTTCGTGTGCTATCGGTTATTTTAAGTGATTATTAAATTTCGTAGAATCAAGTCAAGTGCTGTTTAATATTACTTAATTTAATTGTTTGAAGACAAGTGACAGCGTATGTGAAAGTCTGCAACTTTAATAAAAATGTTAATTAAAAAGACGATTTGTGATTTCTTACATTATTATACTTAATTAAGTAATGATTTAGGTTTTATTAAGTTTCTTAACATTTCACAATAAACGGGACTTAAGTTTATTCAATGAAATGTACCGCATTATCTACTTTTTTTGTAAATTCGATTCCGAAATTATTGGGGCGCATTTTTATTGACGTACATATTATTGTGGTCTTTTCCCCGAAGAATAGTTTTTAAAAAACATTTATTGAGTATGTTACATTTATTTTCAGATGCACATTTATTTATATTTTGAATTATGTTTAAATATTTATTTGGATTTGTTTTATTGACCAGGCCTGTACATTTATTTATTGAACAGGAAATAGTCCGACTAGCGGATTTATTTTGTATGATATATGCCCGATGTCCGTTCTTATTTTTCCGGCCGGTTACGGTTCAGAGATATCTTGAGTGTTGAACGATATAGTTTGAAATAAATAACGTAATTTTTTATTTCTATGTTTTATTTAATATCGGTTTATTTTTGCTTGTTTGCTTTGATGTGATTTAATTTCATTATCGTGTCATTACGAGTTTTGGTTTTCTCGTATATTTTTTTATATATTTGAATGCTACTTGATATCTCTCGTATTTAGTTTTTTGTGTGTGAAAAAATGTTAACGTAAGTAGAAATTTCACATTAGTATTATATAAATTCGATTCATTGTAATTCGATTATAATTGTTCCTATTTGTAATTTTCATTTATTGTTATATTAGTTTTAAAAATATAGATAGTTAAGAAAACTACCATATTTTTTTGAGGGAGTTTTTTGTCACGTTGTTCTAGAATATATTTTGTGAAAATCAGGTTCTGGTGGGAGATTTTATACTTGTGTTTAGTGCGCACGAGTAAAGTCATTTACGAGTTTTGACGTTTAGTCTATTTACATTTGAAATTTTGGGGGGTAATTAATTAATTTTTGAATTTGAGAGTTTTCTTAATAATCTATTAGATATATATTTGCTCGCGACTCACAAGAGGCTTTTCTTTGTGTGCGTGTCTTTTATCACACAAATTTTTTCCTCTAAGCTTTTGTTTAATGACGCAATAGCTCTGTTTACACTTTGTAAAGAGTATTTTTTTTTTTTTTTTTATTTTAATAAAATTGTAAATTAGCAGTTTATTGATTCTTTGTTTTCTTTATTTTTCCACTTTCTCACTCGTGAGAGAGATAGAGAGTGAGCCCCAAGATTTAGAAGTCTCATTTTAAGAAGTAGAAGTATCAGAGTTAGTCCGGACATGTTGTGGTGAACAGTGGACTTATCTTTCAATCAAACTCACAGTTCACAGCAATATGTTATTTTTATACAAAGTTACTGTAATGAATACATGTTTAATCTATATGATTCAATAGAAGATAATAGGCGAAAGTGTAGTAAAGATTAAAAGTTACGAAACTAAATTTTCGGGAAGATTGGAGATTAAATAAATATTGGGAATACTAGTCAAATTTTGTCAGCAGAGAAAAATGGGATATTTAATAGGTAAGTTTTACAACTCGATAGTGAAAAAATATGAGGAGTGGACGGTCGAAGAAGGAGAAAATATACGAGGAGTCAGAAGAAGGGTCGAAGATGCGGCTGGGAATACTACGTGGTCCTTCGAGCCGGATAATTTGTTAGTTATCGATAAAATGAACACACATCAATTCACTTTATAATTTGCTTTATTGCTTTATCAACTGTGTGTGTTATCAGTGATTTTAAGTGATTATTAAATTTTGTCCAATCAAGTGTAGTTTCATATCACTTAATTTTATTGACCTAAGAACAGTGACAGCTTATTAAAGAGACAAATTGTGATTTCTTATATTATTATACACAATCACGTTTTAACGCTGAAACGGATAACTGAAAAAGCCATGAGTGAGAAAAAAAACGTTCTTCTAGCATTCATAGAGCTGGAGAAAGCGTTCGACAAAAACGCCTGGAGAAAAAGTATTAAATATTTTGAAAGAAAGAGGAGTAAGTGTTAAAATAATAACATTGATACGAAAAATGTACAATAACAACGTTAACACCATCATTAATAATAATATAGAATCGGAAACATTTTCAACGCAAAACAGTTTGAGACAAGGAAGCAGTTTAAGCCCAACGCTTTTTGTAACATATATGGATGAAATAATAAAGAAATGCACAACAAAAACTAGTAAATTTAATGTTGGGTACTTACAGCTACTGTTTTGAATTTCACCCCAGATAAACAACTTCAAACAGTAAACAAACAGAACTGACAGACCCGAAACAAATCTCTAACACATGCGCAGTCTCATGTAATAAAAACTCTGCACTTGAATCCAACGTACAAAATTTTAACGTTATAGAAATTTTTTACAAGAAACTTTAAAAAACTTTCTTTGTCATTTATATAAACTACGATAAAATATATATATATATATCAAAATTAATACAATTGAAAATACAATATAATAATATTAATAATAATAAGAATAAAATCTTTACTTATAGTAAAAAATATATATTTTTTTCTCGAGACACTTTGAGTTGGAAAACCGTATAAAAATCACTAGGAGATCAACAAACTCGTATAAAATATATCGGTACTGAATTCAATCACCATCCGTAAATTAAATCAAATCACGAAGCTAATGAACTAAGATAAAATATAGAGATTTATATCTTATAAAAATACGTCTTCACAACTATGATAACAGTTAGTGTCTACGGAAATAACATGGCAAATCGGCGAACTACAACGCAAGTCAAGCAATATAAAAATAGTTCAAAATAAAATCTGCATTCATAAATAATAAATTTCAACATAGTACACTGGCATCCAAAAATAAATGTACAACAATAAATAATCAAATTTTTCAAAATGTTACGGGGAAAAGTCCATAGCATCATGTTATTAAGATTTATGTAATGAATCCATGTTTAATCTTCTGTAATTAGACGCTTATGAATGGCCTAAAATGGCGCTTGATTAAGATTGCACTCATCTGGCAAATTCCAAATTTGATGAAAATATAAATGTATTTATATTTTGTATTCCCTTGACAAAGGCGTATTGCCGAAACATGTAGGGTTGTTTTAAATGTATATACTTTGAAGTAAACCAGACCTTTAATCGCCGACTTATTAAGTTTACCTTATATATATATATATATATATATATATATATATATATATATACATATATATCCCTTTTTTTCTTGGTCACTATACACAACTAATATTGTATAGAATGTAAATCCAACATATTTTCCTAAAATTTCCTCTCATAAGCGAGAAAAAAATGACATAGATATTTAAAAAATATTTGTCACACCACTGTGCGACCAACTATATTATAAAGAGTAGGTACCCCTACTCTTTATGTTTGTCTGCTTTAAATATAGAAAAAATTGTGTTTCAAATTCAGCTAGAATATAGAAATATAGAAACAATTGTGTCTTCGATTACACATGCACAGATGTAACGATCGACATGATTTACATTTATGTCGTTGACTAAAGGTAGATTGTTACCAAATTGGAAGTGAAATGCCCCATCTTATATTTTTTTAAAATTCACACGCAAGTATAAATTTTTAATAGCTGACTTTTCGCCCTAGGTTACCATTTCGCCCTAGGTTACCATTAGCCCACTAAGCTGTCTACACAATGTTATCTTCTAGAGTTTTTATAGACATAAACATAGCAGCATGTGTTTTTTTTATAGATAATTTGAGTTAAAATTGTTACGCTTCGCATATATAAGAATATTTAATTCTATTTTTAAATTATATTTATTTCTTTAAATATCTCGTATTTTAAAATATTAAACTCCACTTAGACATTTTTCTGTGTACGTATTCCTGTGCAAAAAGAAAACATTTCTTTTGTTCGCTCTAGACGACAGACCCTAGGTCTTCTACCTGCCTTTCAACGGTCGCATGAATTCTTTATATATTTTATTTTAAATTAAATTATTTTAATTTAATTGCGAACATCTTTTATATATGGTGTCTCATATCATTTGAAAGGGATATTTTAATAATATTTATGTTATCGATAGCACAACTCTTCAGGTCGCACTTTCGATTAATTATTAGTCAAGACATCAACAACTTCTAGTTGCCCTCTCTCAATTTAGGGGTAATAAAACACAAACCTTTTCTAGACCAGTGTACTTTTTACACAAATTCTCAGTCTTCTTTTTAAAACCTCCGTAAGTTAAACATCTTCCCCGCCCTGCTGTTCAAGTACTGGCCATGATGTACGTGCCCTTGCATCTCGGCAACTAGAAGGTAATCTGTATTGTTCAATATATATTATTCTTTTGATCTAATTCACATTAATTCAACTAATTAATTTCTTGTTCCTCCGGTCAAACATTGCTCTACATATTTGTCAAAGTATATGACATCCACCTCGCGGCCGACCATCTTCGCAACTCAAAGCTAACTCTGTATTGTTCGATACAGAGATTATTTTATACTAATTGTAATTAATTAACATTTAATTTACTGCCCAATTTAACGTTAGATTCAGTTTATTTTTGTGTTAATGTTTTAATTACTTATTTACTACCGCTCCTTGTGTATATTACTCTTATTTAATTACTTTTAAATATATCGAGCTCAATTTCTTTTATGTAAATAATAAATATAAACTTGAAGGACATGCTCCTGTGTTTTATTTAGTTAGTAAGTTGTAATATATTCAAGCATTATCACATACATCCTGGACCATTGATGAAACTTGACCAGCACCACAATTATTTAATTCAAATAATTTAATTATTATTAGCCAGGCGCGGCTCGTGATGACGTTTTGGGAGGGCGCGTACAATGATGCGAGTGCCTCGTGTGTTTTCGGTGTTTACTAAGAAAACGCTACAGTTAGTACACGAGAATACACGAAGCACTCGCATCATTGTACGCGCCCTCCCAAATACGTCATCACGAGCCGCACCTGTTATTAGCACACACAGCAGCCGGCCAACCAGAACACTTGTTAGTAATATGTGACACCATAACGAGAAGCTAGTGTTTGTAATAATATTAATATTTTAAATTTGTTACTTCTCACAACAACAAAAGAACATTCATGTAATACACATGAAATGAAGCTGATTTAGGTCAATTCTAAAAGTTTATAAAGCAGCTGATTTTGTACGTAAATATATTGAGGTTATTGTCCTTAGCATATAATAATGTTATAGTTTTTATAACATCGACAGCTGTTAAGTATGTAAATATACGCTGTAGCGTATGTGTGTGTAACTTCAATTGAGGTATTTACTATTTATAACATTCTGAATATTTTCAATACATAGGCAGTACATAATATAATTTTCAGCTGGTTTTCAATTTTGGGATTCGTGGCATAATTAACGCGAACCCAAATATCTTGTATTTATATTCTATGTAATTTTTCAATTTTTCATACGTTGTCTCTTTCTTTCAGCGACACCCTGTATAATTATTTGAAACATGAAAATTCCATTGTCGAACTTATTACACATAATTGCGACTTGAACGAAATAAAATCTGTACAAAACTTAAATGATACACATAAATTGTATACGTCGACGTACTCATATTACGTTTGTATTTTGAAAGGTAGAAGAGGCATAAAAAGCTTATCATCCCAACACAACTAAATACCTTAGATTCTCTTTTATAAAATATACCGCGCGTTAAGCGACCAGAGAGATCACATAATCGAGTTACTAATTGCGGAGCTGAACATTTTAATCGTTTCTTTTATTGCTATTGAAAAAGTGTCCCGGACCAAAAAAAATACCCGTTCATTTATATTTCGTCAGTCATTAAGAGGAGAGGAAAGTTCGTATCAAGCAAGGGGAAGAGCGAACCGACGAAAAAGAAAAACGTGAATTGTGAGAAGGTAAAAGTAAATTGGACCTAGTAATTGACTCCTTATGTCGGTCGTCCTGTAATAAATTACACGCAAGTGAAATAATACGTTTATGCCCGCGCGTTTTATAAATGAAGACGTAAGCACAATACAGAAATTTCGAATTAAGAACTTCAGAAACTCACAAACCGAGAACATCAGAGCTATCTTGCGCCTTGCAATGACGAAAGAAGATCATTATATGATGGACGTGGTTTAATGATGAACGTTTCAACTCATTAAGCAGGAAAATTCCAATGCATTTATGAAAGGATTATTACAATTGTCTTAATAAGATAATTGTAGAGACCATGTCCAATGTGACAATCGAACTCATTTAGAAAGAAAACTTTTATTCACATCTAGAGATGGCAAATTCGACACACATACCAGCGGTGTACACATTAATTTAAATTATAAGAAAAACAATGATAAAACGTGCAGAAACACTTACCGCATTATGAATCATCAATGAATTTAGTATCTGGATAAGATTTTTCAAATATTCTAATCATCAGATATGTCTCCAGAGTTTTTTCACTTATGTTCGTGCGACGTGCGGAATAAACGTGTTTTAATACCGAAAACGGTCGTTCCAAATTTAATTATGTTATATTTGCATATTCAAAATAATCTTGGAAAGAACTTAATGGTTCTTTAGACGCACCTTCACAAATTAATTTTAATATGTGAAATTCGGAATTGTTGTCTAAAACACTTTAAAATTTTTCTATCACACACTTATTTCTTTCGCTTTCTATAGCACATAGCTGTGCGTGAACATTAACCACAATTTGAACAGAAACCCCAAACGACAACGAAACATTTTGTAATTTTTCTAGTCCCTCGTACAGTCCGAAGTAATTGTTGTATAGCTTGTAAAAATTCTTAACCTGAGGACAAATAATTCCTGGCTTTTCTTGATACCTGCAGCTCCTCTCGGATTGAATTTTAAAACTACCTTCTTTACGTGATCAAAATATTGATGATAGTAAGACGCAGCCTTCAATCATGTTGATGGTTCAGATATTTCGGAACACAGTCTGTGAAATAGTCGAGTACGTATCGGGAACTTTAGAAACACTGCCTTTGACTTGCATAGATTTTGCACGTTACATGTAAGAGGTTGGTGCTACGTTCTTTGAGAGATCGACTTAAAGACAGCATGTTTGCGACACCGTCACTCACAAACATTAATATCTGCTTTGGTGAAATTTCAACTTTGTCCAATGACTTCAACAGCACCTTCAAAATCTCATTGGCAGTACATTTTTCAACTTGTCTGGAAGCAAGTAAAATAGCAGGTGACAGTTGATGAGGTTCCACTGTACGTACCATAACATTAACCACTGATTGTTTTTTCGATCCGTCGTTGCATCCACGCACAACCACACAGGAATCTATCAATTCCGATTTAATTCTTTTTTTCAATATCTTTGCAAGTAGAAGATAGAAAATTTCGTAACGTTGTCCGACTTAGCAATTCGCACTTTGCGTATTTGTTTTAAAAGGAGATAAATGCATAGCGGTCTAGTACAGCAAACGGTATATTATATGCAATAAGAGTTAAACATAAATCAAAATAAAATCTGTTTTTCTGGCACACTCCTTTTTTGTTGCCATGAGTTATGCTGTTTACGTATTTCGTAATCTCTTCTCCTACGACACATCAAAAATCTATTGCACATTGGGCATTTTATTCTACATCCATCGTATTTTAGATCTGGGAAATTGTCAATTAATTTACACACTATATTCCACGTTGGACGGTTAAGCAAGCTTTCCAATCGTGGCATATTTATACACGACATGACTGCATACTAATTTGAAATTCACACGGCTAGCTGCCGATATCAAACCCGATAACGGGTGAAATATCTCCGGCTATGTATGTGGCATCAATATGCCTTCTTTACTCATGTCCAGTCTAATTTTTTAATTTTGTAGAAGCTCCTAATTATTATTTTTATTAATAGTAAAAGTTATATTTTATATTATTTTTTTTTTCTTAACAATAAAGGCGACTGAAGATAATCTAGATTTTAGCGCTCAACAAATATTCAATCAAATCTGCTTAATTACATATGCAGTGTACTCTCTTTTAGCCTCTTAAACGCGGACACCCTTATAAGCGGGCAAATTGTCACCGAAAGAAATGCTAGTTTTCGTTTCTTCTTTTTAATCCATTTCTTATTTCTCTTTATTTTCATTAACTATAGAGAATTCTCGTAGGGCAAACATGGTAGGATGGATTAGAGGCCATACAGATTGGTTGCATATTCGTAATGATACCGAGATATATTGCAGTGCCTGTTCATTAAGTTTAAGGCGTCTACAAATATGTAATGTGCAGAGACATGTTTCTTCAAAAACTCATCAAGATAACATATGAACATCTGCACCTGACACTTTTAACGAAGAACTGTGTGAAGCTTTCATGGCGGCCAATATCCCATTCAAAAAGTTTAACAATCTGGTCCTCAAATGGTTTCTTACAAAATATACTGATATATAGCAGGTGAATCTACTTTACGTAAATACCACTTACCAAAATGTTATTTGAGAACCATTGAAAAAATACGAACCAACCTATCTGGTCATTATCTTTGGGTAAGTGCAGACGAAACAAGGGATGTAATGGGACGATATGTGTTAAATGTACCAAACTTAATTGCAATTAAAATATTGTCAGTCGTAAATGGTGAAACAGTTGCAGAAGTAATTGATCAATGTATTCATAATATTCTGTCATCGGATAACAACTATAAAGACAAGATGCTATTAATTTTGATTGATGCGGCAGCTTATATATTCAAAACATGGAAGTTATAGAAGCAATATTATCCCAATATGCTACACATTACCTGTGCAGCACATGCACTACACAGAGTTTGTGAATACATCAGAGGTCATTTTCCAAATATTGATAAGTTAGTTTCATCATTAAAAAAGATATTTCTCAAAGCTGAGACAAAAAGTTGATGCCATATTTAGCAGAAATCCAGATTTGAATACAGGGCAATCCAAATTAAGTGTTCACCATTGGTAACTTTGTTATTATTAAAGATACAAGATTGTTCAAATTAGCAAACTAGTAGTACTTTTAACGCTCTTTAAGATGGAAGAATTTAAAAAACAAATGAGCAGCGCGTTTTCGAGTTTTCCCGAAAAATATGTTTTTTTCAAATAGAAATCCCTGTATATTATATCATTTTCTGTTAGAAACTCAATTTTTAAACAAAAAATCTTATAAGAACTTTTTTACTGGGATTAAAAACACTTGAGTTATAATGTATAAACAAAAACAGCTAAATAATTTTTATAAACTTTATTTTATACATAAACATATCATTAAAAGAAAATAAAAATCACTGATTTTTTCATAGAAGATGTTCAAAAATACCACCTTGTTGTTCAATACATTTTTGAACACGTTTCTGAACTTGTCGAACGGCTTTTAGTATGGTCCTACCATCTATTTGGTTTATCTTTTCACTAACTGCAATTTTTAGGGCGTTTACGTTTTCGTACCTTTGCTTATAAATCTCTGTCTTTAAATAACCCCATAAAAAAAATCAAGCGGTGTTAAATCTGGCGATCGGGGAGGCCACTGAATAGGACCATTTGTTCCTATCCATGAATTGTTAAAAATAGTATTTAAAATTTGATGAGTACCTCTGTAGTTGTGCGCAGGTGCGCCATCCTGCTGAAAATGCAGATTCTGTCTACTTATGAGATCAATATCGTCTAAGAAATTATTCAAAATTTCAGTCAAAAATTCTATGTACCTTTCACCAGTTAGAGTGCCCTCATAAAAGAAAGGACCAACAATCCTTGAACCAATTAAACCGCACCAAACATTAAAACTGTAACGGACTTGCGGGCGTCTTGGATGTACTAAAAGAAGATTTTCCTTTGACCTGTAATGATGATTTTTTGTATTGTATATTCCAGAATTTGAGAAATTTGATTCATCGGTCCATAGAATATAACGAAAGTTGTTTACATTTTGGCGACAAAAGTTAAGATACCAGTGGCAAAAAAACATTCTTCCCTCTGAATTCCCTGGCAAGAAAACTTGAACTGGTTTGTACTTATAAGGAATGAATTTGTGTTTCTTCAGAATCCTATGCACAGTACCGTGACTCAAATCAGATTGCTTGATAATATCTAGTATGGAATTCTCACGGTTGGCCTCAAAATATGCAAGAACTAGAATTTCCGTGGCCTCGCTTATTATAAAAGTCCTTCTTGTTCTTGTTTTGGCAAAAACACTCTCATTGCCTCTAAATTTTCTGTACAGTCTCAGAAAAAATTGCTCATTTGGTTGTGTTCGGAGTGGATATAATTCAGCGTAGTGTTCTTTTGCCCTCCTAGAGGATTTTCTGCACACTAAATAAGATTCTAACATATCACACTTTTCTGCATGGGTAAAAATAATTTTTTTGTGAAATTAATAACTAGCAAAATGAAATTTATGAGTGAAAGACTAATAAAACTGTACTAATATTTGACGTTTACTAGAAAGAATTAACGTCGTTATCATAGAAACATAGAAATGCACTTGACTTAGCTGTTTTTGTTTATTCACTATAACTCAAGTATTTTTAATCCCAGTAAAAAATTTCTTATATGATTTTTTGTTTAAAAATTGAATTTCTAACAGAAAATGATATAATATACAGGGGTTTCCATTTGAAAAAAACATATTTTTCGGGAAAACTCGAAAACGCGCTGCTCATTTGTTTTTTTTTAATTCTTCCATCTTAAAGAGCGTTAAAAGTACTACTAGTTTTCTAATTTAAACAATCTTGTATCTTTAATAATAACAAAGTTACCAATGGTGAACACTTAATTTGGATTGCCCTGTATATTATATCAATTCTGCACAGAGCCTATTGAAAAATCTATACATTCGAAGTATGGCATTCTTGCAACATTTTAATCACGCACCCATCACCAGTTCTGATGTGGAACGGACATTTTCTATTTTTAAAGACGTTTTAACTTCTAAAAGAACTAATTAACACAACAAATTTTAGTTGTTCATAGTAATGTTTTACACTTTCAATGTTTCACAGAAAATACATAGTTTTGAGTTTTGTTCTTTGTAAATTATTTTTATTCAAAATTCGATACGCAATTCGCTTGTCAGCATTACTTTTGTTTCAGCAGTAGTTGCTGCCGGTTACCAAACCGTTTATTACATTCGGTCTGTTGTGCATAGACAGATACATATTAACTGCATATGTAGGTTTGAAACTCACGGATCGCTTACAGAAACAAACCTATTGCGAATACAAGGCAGACGCCTATGGGTTATGACTCATCAATCGCTCGAGTCCGCTCTATGTTAATCGTTATTTCATTTAAAAGTCACTTACGTTAGATTGCCCGCGTATTCTACCTTTATCAGTCTTTACCAATAGTTTTTATATTTATTTAATATAAATCTTCTAAATTATTATATTAAATGTTCAATGAACAATGAAGTAGTAAGACAGTAATATATTTCCAAGACCTTTCCTTTCATACACCTAATTAACCCGTTCATATCGATTATCATTGACTTTTATGGATGTACGTCATTTCGACACCTTCTGTAATTAGATACATATTGTCGTCTACATCATTATTACTTCTTCCCAACTCATCCGGGCCATTGATTACAGCACATCGTAGTAATTCATTCTCTTGCAACTCTGCCGCAAGGTCTCACGTTGTACATCGCTATTACGGCAGCAGGCAGCTACATAGCTGATGATGTGATCAAATGCCACGTGCTGGCAGTCTATAATCTATAAAATCGCAGATAACTGGTTGAGTATAAGGGGATGATGGTGGTAATATAGGTCGTTGCGCCCCGGTCTCGCATTTACACCCTTTCATTTCCGCCGTACACTCACTCGGATCCTAACTTTAATTGCGAGTTTCGTAATTCCCGACAAAGTTGTCCATGACCGGAATCGATCGCTGGATATAACGATTTTCCTTGTTTCTCAATTTTCAGGTGTAACGTAACGATGACATGATGTAATCACTGAAAATTGAAAGGCAAGTACTGAAGGGATACATTTACACGCGCGATTAATTAACTGAGCTAGGAAGGATATTGTGATAAGGATAATTCTTTTTTCGACTTTCAAGGTGCATTTTTAAAGTCGTTACGTAATTTACCTACTTAACAGTACGGATTTTTTAAAAGAAAATCATAGTTTTGCAATGTAACCTCTTTTAAATTTATGATTGGTATAGGCTCAATAATAACAATAATAACCTTTATAATCTGTTGAGGATGCATTTAATATCCTTTTGTAATATTTTAAGCAAATCTAGGATATGAAATTCGAACATAAACATTTTCAATTTTATAAATATTTAGCGTGCATTTTCAAGTTTAAAACACTGTCTAACATACCTTTTAGCACATTCAAATTGTAAAACTTTCTTTCAGTTCTAAGACTTTTTTACATCTGCAAATCTATTTATTACCTACTGAGTAACTTAGACCACTCGTTTTATTACATAGGGTTATTAATAATTGGCATCTTTTTCCAAATTTATTTATTGCTTTATACCAGGGGTGGCCAAACTTTTGACCTCTGAGGTCTACTTGTGTTCAAAAATGTTTCTTGCGGGCGACTCTCAGGTAGAGTTTATAAGAGAGAAATAAAACATTTTAGCGATAAGTTAGTAAGTATTTTTCTATTATATACGTTGAAAACAAAATACATGTTCATTCTGTATTAGGTTTTTGGGTGGATATTTGGCACTGCATATGCTCCACAAGTTTATTATATTGAGGAGTGTAAGAAGTAACTGCGATGCGCAAACAGGAAGTTAAGTGGACATCTGTTAAACGAGGACGATGTTTGGTTTTTATTGTATTCATAGTAGAAAATGTCGATTCGCAAAGATAGGTGGAACCGAAAAAAGAAGTCACATATAAGGCAACCTTTCTTGGGCATGGGAACTTTTCTTTGCAAATCAGTTTCCAAAAATCAGTATTACTGCCAAATGCTCTTGCTTTCAGAAATATCTCGCATCTCATTTTAATTATTTCTTCTTCCACCACAACATTTCAGAATCAGTTAACTTGCCGATTTTTGCAGTCAAGCTGTGAAGGTCATTGCTTTCATTAAAAGGGAATGTCATGAAACTTAGCACTTCATCGAGAGCGAAGAAATCCAAAAACCTTCTTTCGAACTCCAGGTGCAAGTTCTCCAGCTGTCTGGCGAAAGTTTCAAAGTCCCGATTTGAGGTGTGCGTGCATTCTTCTTCCATGTTTTTGAGATACATGCACTTGAATTTGACTTTTAAATGTTTTAATCAAAGTTGTCATATCAATCACATTCCTGTCTTTTCCTTGAAGATTTAAGTTCAACTGATTGAGTTTCTCCGTTAGGTCACAAAGAAAGGCGAGCTTCATGAGCCATTTTTCATCTTCAAGCTCAGGTACATTTTCTTCTTTCGAATGGATGAATGTTTTGATTTCTGGCAGTAATTGGCGAAACCTCTTCAAAAAAGCACCACGGCTAAGCCACCTAACATCTGTATGTAGCAAAAGATCCGAGTGTTCGGCTTCAGTCTCTTCAAGTAAAGCTCGAAATTGACGCCTTTGCAAACTTCTGGCCCGAATAGAATTAACTATTTTGAAGGCAATTTTCATGATAATATCCGAGTCAAGAATTTTAGAGCACAAAACTTGCTGGTGTATGATGCAGTCATAGTTGGTGAAACTTGGAATGTTGTCATCATTTTTACACAATGAAATAAAACCAACTCTTTGTCCCAGCATAGCGGGTGCTCCATCTGTCGTAATAGCAACTATTTTGTGAATCGGAAAATCAGTTTTTTCTACAAAATCTTTAAAAGATCTGTAGATATCCTCACCTCTTGTTTGCCCCTTCAATGGAATCATCGTCAATAATTCTTCTTTTGACGTCATATCTTCAAAAACTAGACGCACGAAAATGCACAATTCAGCAGTGTCCGTCACATCGGTGGATTCATCGAATTGTAGTGACAAGAAACTATATTTTTGCAAGTCTTCCTTAAGCAATTGTTCCAAATTTCCACTTAAGGCTTCACTTCGTCGCATCACAGTGTTTCGTGAGAGAGAAATGGCATTTATGGCTGAAATAATTTCTTTCTTATTTTTAAAGTCATTACACAGTACTTCTCCAGCTCTCTGCATAGCTTCCTTGATAATTTCTCCATCTTCAAAAGGATTCTTTCGTTTTATCAATATTTCCGTAACAGCAAATGACGCCAGTGTAGCAGCTTTTGATTTCAAGTCTGGTTTCGTAAAAAAAGATTGTTGCGCACTTAAGCTGCTTTTTAATTCTCGTACTTTTACCTTCCGAATTTCACTGCCAAATGGAAAATCTGTGGCGTATTTGGAATGTGTAGTTTTAAAGTGCCTTTCCACATTTGCTCTTTTCGGTAATGCTACACTTGAATTACAAATTAGGCACACATATTTGTCGTTGACCATAACGAAAAAAAATTCCTCTTCCCACTCACTGTGATAATGGTAAGTCTTACTTTTTTTGCACTTGAACCAGATGGCACACTCATTTTGATTAAATAAAAGGCACAAACTCACAAAGGTCCCTACGTTACTTAGTATTGTTACGCCGCTGCCTGACGAATTTCACGTGAGGAACGAACGAACGAACGATGTCGACCGAGAGTTCGGTATTCACAGTCACAACGCATACGTCTGTCCAAACGCACTCAGTCCAGGACTCTTCACGCACTTTTTATCGTTTCGTATCGCTTCTGAATTCAAACTGACTGGCTGTGGCTTCCGCCAGCTATTTATATTATGTGATGGGATTAGCGACATCTAGAAATTTCGAGAAACAACTCGCGAACCCACACAACGTTCGCTCGCGCGTCTTCACGAATCTTCCATCGCCGCCGTCGATATTGTTCTAGGCAAGTTAGTACTACCTAGTGAAATTAGATGGCGTAACTTGCACTGCGCTACGACCAAAGCGCGTGGGTAGTTATTGGCGCGAATACACTTGATTTTTTTCGTCTTCTTCTTCAGTTTATTTATTTATCTCTTTGGGGCTACCTAAATCGCCTTCGCGGTCGACCGGTAGACCGCGGTCGACCTCTTGGCCACCCTTGCTTTATACATTAGACCTCTTGTTTTATTACCTTGAGATATAGTAATCAAAGGGCTTAATCTGTATATTCATTGCTAAGAATATGGTTTCCGGATATGTATAATAAATTTTATTACTTTAACATGAGACAATCCGAAACTGTATATTTAGATTTACAACACCAATACTTAATTAGTAATGATATTTTATTATGTATTTATTAATTAAGATTAGATTTTGAGACACTATCGTAAACCTGGTATTGTTGCCTGTAGCAGCAATTCCACGAATTTACACCGTAGAAACGTTCCCCGTTATGATATCAAATGATACACTGTTCAAAAAATAACTATTTTCTCCAATTGTCAGAAAAAGTGACTTTTTTTCATGAATCTCAGTATGCAAAGTGTAATTTTTTAATCGGTAAAAAAAATTTTTCACTGTTAAAAAAAGCTTTTTTTTCATTATGAATTTTTTTTTTCATATTGTGGTCTCGATTTGACGGGCAAAACGCTATAAATTGCTTGATTTGCAATTTCATCCCCCTCTAAGTTTTCGCTTGCATCACTGGATTCCATTGGCACCCAAATTTCGCAATCAAATTTTAACCGACTTGCATAAATTTCTTGACTGGAGAGAGTTTCTGGAAAATGTTTACACACACACATTATAGAAAGATTTTAGGATTAAGAAAGAATTAAATGAATTTAGTAGCAATGTCTTCGGTTTAGTTCTAATTCAAACATGCAATGCTTACATCACGCCGTATTACATTAATTCAATTTTTCCTGTTTCATATAACCTTATTTAAATATAAATAAATAAATTTCTTTTTACATTACATTAATTCAATTTTAACTGCCAGCAGCAATAATGAAATTTGCAATTTTAATGCTTTTTCAATTCTTGGTGTCCGTGAAAATTAAATTGGATGCATTTGGAAAAGTGGTTGCAACGTACCTACATTATCTATATAGATATATATGTAAACTAACTATATAAGTCCGTTCGAATTAAATTTACGACGGTAGCCACTCAGCCGACTACAATGATGAAATATTGTGACGAATTATTACCAGACCAGCACCTTTACGCCGGCCGGGATTACTAAACTACACCTGCATCATAAAAAGCCAAAATGAAATGATATCAGAGTAATGCGATAATAATTATTATTAATGTAGCACCATCGTACAATTGAATGAATAAAAAGAAATACTTTCTTCTTTACGTATAATATGTATGTGTCAGATACACCCCCGTTACTAACTTATTATGAATGATATTAGAAATTTTAATCTATAAGAACCGCCTTGGTACAATGTGAATCTCGCATGGTTACGGATGTTACGGTTTAGAATATATATGTGTAGTGACTCTTTATTATACAGAGTGTCTACAATGTTGTGAAGGAATTTTTTAAGTCTTTGTTTGAAATTTACATGTACAATTATATTTAAAAAAAAAGTTGACTATCTAACACACAAAATCAAAACAATGCTTTTAGGTCTTACCATTATTTGTTTATGAATGAAATTGTACCATATTAGAGAGCGTTGATGTGAAATAGAGAATAGTGTTCTATCCACAGTGTTAATAAAGAAAACATATTTGTTTGTATACAAATAATCTACACTCAGCGGCGGAATTAACCGCCCTTCCTATGTTTTGTCATTAATTCGGAGAATTTTGTAATTCTGAATTTTTTTTAAGTTTTTAATATCGAAGTATAGCAAACGCCAATTAAGTTGGCGCGAGGAGGAGTAAGTTCGCGCAGGATTAGAAGTAGTGGGGAGATTTGTATTTGGTTTTACATCAAATGTCAGATAATTCTAACCTCTGAGCGTGTATAATTTTATGATCCCCTTCCCTTAGCAAAGACATTATGTTCCGTCAAACGCCAATGACAAATGTATTCTGACAATTACTTGAGTAGTGGGGGTGGACGTTTTTAAAAACGGCTTCTGCGCACCCCCTCCTCGCGCCAACTTAATTGGCGATTGCTATACATCTTGGAAAAGGAAACAAACACCAATTAATTGAATTTTTTTGTTAACTCTTAAAAAATTATAAAAACCAGAGTTTTTGAAAATTTCGAACAAGATTAGCAATGCATTAAATTTATGGAAAAAAGTATTGTTGTCAACGAACTTGATCTCAATCATGAGTAGAGAACGGACACGCCTACCACATGACGCAAAGCCCAGTGCAGTACTGGCGAAAGGCTGTATTTCTAAAATATTTAATTTTATTTATATAATTGGAAAACGAACGGGTGGTGATCTATAAAATTACGAAATACATATTTATTTGTTGAAAAGTTGTATTTATAAAGTTTTTAATTTTATTTATATAATTGGAAAACATACGGGTGGTGATCTATCTATCTAAAATTACGAAATACATATTTATTAATTAATTTTATTTATATAATTGGAGAACAAACGGGTGGTGATCTATAAAATTACGAAATACATATTGCCATGGATTTTTCCCTGAAGAAAGAAGCAAAAGAAGATATAAAAAAAATATTATATGTATGTACATTTTATTCCAGGGACATAACTATAAAAATTTAAAATTTTATATAACAATTTATTATAATGTGTATTTTTGTCCACAACTGTAGGATGTATGAGCCTCTGGGATGTTTGGAGTTCGCGCCAATGTGGAAGTTATAATAATATATATAAATATATCTGGTAGTTGTTTTGATTTATATTTATATTAGGTAGGGGTATTTAGCCGTTTTCTGGACCTTCATGTTTTGTTTTTCAGAGATTTCATAGTTTTTGTGCAGATAGGTCGTATGTTATTTGAAATTGGATAAAACTTAATTTTATTTAATTTAAACTTTGGATAATTACGGTGTGTGTTTTTGATTGTGTTTGGTTGTGTTAAATTTAATTTTCGTTTGATTACGAGTCTTTAAACTTGTAATTTATTTAATTAAATAGACCTATCTGAGGAGAAAAATCTATCATTTTGTGTACTGGATTAATTAATCAATGTACGTATTATTTTCTTAACATAAGTTAAACATTGAAAAGAGCTCTATGAATTAGTAATATTAGATTTGTAACATTTTGTAATCATTGAAAATATTAACAAAACTTATCAGACTGTTTTTGTTGAGTATAGCTTTTGTTCATATAAGTTATCGTAGAACGTTAGAAAGCGGGAAACTTATTTGGTACACGCTTGATTTTTGCGCATGGTCAATTTTGGATGTGTGCGAAAAATAGAGAAAGTTCTATTTGACGTTTGATTTGAGGGGGTAATGTAATTGATGACAGCTGATAAATGTTGTTTATGTATTTTTATTTAAACTTTTGTTCGCGGTAAATTAATTGGAGGTTTTTTTAGAACTTTTACTGTCATTTGGTATCAAAGTTTTTTTTATCCTCTTAACTGAGAAATTGCATCAGTTCAATTTTACACTTTGTAAAATTGAATTTTTTTTTTTTTTTTTTTTATTAAATATGTAAAGTGGGAAATGTTTGTATAATTTGTCTTATACCTATTATTTTACTTCCATACCACGTAACTGTGAGGATAAGCCCTGAAGATAGAGAGCTCAAGGAAGGCGACCCAACTGAGTCTAGTTCGGAACTGCTATCGTGGATTGTGAACTCAATTAAATTAAGCAATAAACATCACAATTGACAGCAATATGTATTTCTCGAAAAGTTGTATTTTTAAAGTTTTTAATTTTATTTCTATAATTGGAACATTTTTATTTCTTTTATTTCTTCATATTTAGCCGTTAGATTTTGTGGAATTGTCTCCATACATAATTGCTGCAATGTAATTAAATCTGGATTTCTATTAAGAATTGCTTCAAACTTTTGCCGAAGGCCACATCCGAAGTCACTTGGAATACTTTTCAAATTATTAACAGCCACATCTAATGTGGTTAATCCGTCATTTAATTTGAGATTTCGATTTTCAAAATAAGTGTTTAGTTTTGGCAATTTTTCAAAGTGTTCGTGAAGAAAGTACAACTGATTTTTTAAATTTGGGATTTGTGTGAGCTCCTTGCACTCACTAATACTTCTAGCATCCTCCTTTAGCAGTGTTACGAAATGTTTTAGACTATCGAAAGTCTCAGCATAATAACTAGTAGCTTCCAGCCATGTTCCCCATCTAGTTATTACTGGAGTGGGAGGCAGTGACAGAGATGGAAATTTTTCCCTGAAAAGAGCTACTCCCAATGGTGCTTTTCTGAAAACTTTTTTAAAAGCTGATACAAGTCTATCAACTTCCGGAAAAGTGTCTCTGATATATTCACAGATTCCGTGGAGAGCATGTGCTACACATGTAATATGCAGCATATTAGGATATGTTTTCTTCAATAGTCTGCCTGTTTTTAACATATACGCAGCACTATCACTGACAAATAAAAGTATTTTTTCTTTGTACGTGGCGTCCGAATGAAGCATTTTTTGCATATTCTCCTTAATGGTTTCAGCCACTGTTTCCGCATCAACCCTATTTATAACACTTGTTGCTATTACATATGAGTTATAGGGAATAGTTGGATGTAGTACACCAGCCACAACATTTACCACACAGCGTCCTAACATATCCACCGTTTCGTCGGCGCTTATCCATATGTATTGATTTAAAAGATGGCTTCTAATGCGTTCTACTGTTCTCGTATAGCACCTAGAAACATAATATTTGCGTAAAGTTGATTCATCAGGAACATTTCGACAAGTATATTTTTTCAGAAATGTCTTCAAAATTGGATTGTTCAATCTAAATAATGGAATATTAGCTGCCATAAAAGTTTCACAGAGTTCTTCGTTAAAATTGTCAGATTCCAACGGGTTCAATTTTTTTTCGTGCTTTAACGATCCTACTTGACGTTTTACGGTTGATTTATTGCAATTTTTCAATAACGTTTCACACACTTCACAATAAATTTCGGAATCACTGGCAATGTACATACAATCAGTATGGCCCTCAATCCAACTCGCCATTGTTTCACGATGCCATTCTCGACGCTCTTCCATTGTCTGAAGAAGTAAGAATATTCTAGATCCAAATAAACGAAATTAAATAAAGAAATTTTATGCACACTTACGTGAAAATAATTGGAAGATGTTGCTTAAATGAAAAGAAAGGGAATGTTCCTGCTATTTCTCTTACGAAATACGATCAACTTATTTATTTTATCTACGTACACGCCACCACTGAAAACACTATATTCTCCGAATACAATAGCTGGGTTGCCCATTGTTATCGCTGCGAGACCAGGTGGCCGAGTAAGTCAAACAAATACTTCATTGAATTACGCCGGGATGTACTGAGCGACGTTATACACAATTCCAATTGCCGATTGCGTTTTATGGAAATTGCATCCGTTCTCTAATCATGAGTGTTACCCACCCTTGCCCTCATCACATCAAAGAGCCTACGTGGAAGTGTATCCATGACGTTTTGAATGTCAACTTGTGGGATGTTTTCTATTCTTCCAACGCAGCAATTTGAAGCTCTCTAATGGTGGTTAGAGCTGGTCTCCGTGCTCGAATCCGACGTTTCAGGTTATTCCAGATGTGTTCTATTGGATTGATGTCTGGAATATTTGCCATGGTAAAGTTCTGATTTCAACTTCATTAAGGTATTTCAAAACCACTCGAGCGACGTGACAGCGGGCGATGTCTTGCATTAAAACAAAGTTGTCTCCAATAAATGGCGCAAACGGAATGACAGAATTTAGAAGAACTTCTTGTATGTATCTGTGAGCATCTACACCGCCTCTATCAAAAGTCACCAGGTCTGTAGGAGCCTCATAAGAAATTCCTCCCCATACCATTATTGAGCCTCCATGGTAACCCACAGTTTGAACAAGAGAACAAGGAGCAGACCGCTCGTTTGGACGTCTATATACACGGTGGCGGCCATCGGGATTTCTTAAAGCAATTCTGCTCTCGTCGGACAATAAAACATTCTTCCACTGAATCATATTCCACATACTGTATTCCCGCGCAAACAGAGACTAGTTGTTTTGTGATGGGGGCGAAGCTGTGGTACTCGGTAAGGGCGTCTCGGTGAAAAATTATTTTCTACCAACCTTCTTCTTACAGTTTGCTCGCTTACGTTCACATTTCTAACCCCAGCAAGACCATTACGGGCTTCAACGGCGGTACAAAACCGATTTCTTAAAATCGTGCTTACAACAAAACGATAGTCCCTCACGGAAGTGCAGCGGTGGAGGCCCTGACCAGGCCATCTGGTGTAAGAACACGTCTCCTGAAAACGCCTGATAGCATCTCTGACTGTCTTACGAGCAGCACCAAGTATTCCAGCAATACGACGTTGACTGTAACCTTAATCGAATAGAACCACAGCCTTGGCTAGGGAGTTTGCGTTCAATGGCATTGTTTCGAATTAAAAATTGTTTTGAACTTAACTTAAACCAATTTGAAAAGATATACACCAACAGTAAATAAGTCTAATGGAGTTTAATAAAAAAGAAATCATTACTACACTATCACTAAGCAAGTCAAATTTTAACCAAATTACTAATAAGCATACGAATGACAGTAACACACAGCCAATGACAGTTAAACTTAATTATTTACTGTCAAAGTGTCATGTATTGTCAATTAATGTCGAAAATTGACGAAAATCTCCAACAAAATAACAAAACATAGGGTGGGCGGTTAATCCTGCCGCTGGGTGTATAAATATATAAAACACCAATTTTATTAAACTAAAAATTCTTTCAATGGAGACTGTGGTTAAATAAAAATTTAAAAAAGGTATATAACCCCTTACCACAATTATTCGTCGTATCCTACATACGTATTTCGACAACTAAGTTGTCATCATCAGTAGGTAAAAACTACTAATTAAAAGTCGCACATGGGGCACAATAAAGTAAGAAAAACGCTTCTGCACAACTACTATACACTGCATCCCCGTAAAGAAAATTTAACATGCCAATCAAACTACGAGACAAACACTTGCCTCTTAAGGAAAAGGTCTAAACATGTGTTAAATTGTCGAACAAAGGAACGGCAGACATTCATCTCTAAGGGAGGCGCCACTAAATTCGATTTTAAAAACTAGGATGACCCACTATTAAACTTAAATGAAACACCTAATTTTCACAAAACAATAGTATATTTAACTATATGTATATTTCATGTGCATTGCACACATCAGTAGTTATTATTTAAACGTATTATTTCGAGTACATTATAGTAAAAATATCTATTTTGGGTAGGGGTGTAAAAATTTTTTCAATTACAAATGGTTAAAAAGTATGGTCGTATATTGTAAAAACCGAACTCTATTGAAATTCTGAGAAGGACAAAATTGGGAAGGGCCGTTACATATGAAAAAACAAGACATCTGACTGTGTTGTGTTATATTAAATAACAATCAAGTAACGTGAAAAGGATCTATGAATTATTAGATATTGTAGGTATATAATTTAAAAGTTAATTATAAATAGGTGACATGTCATTGTTAAGGAGTTAAGCACTTTTAATATAATGTATAGAATTCACGGTTGGCTCTAGGTGAAACATGATTAATAATTTACTAAACAAAACACCCGGTACATTTGTTCCACAAAACGCGAAACATTTTACATTTTGTGAAACAAACACACCAAGTGCTTCATTCAGCAAACCATTGTTAAGGAGGTAATTTTTGCATTCTTTCACGTGTATGGCTTCCCACATGTCTCAAGGAGGTATGTTTATTTTTCGCGATAAATATACTTTCATAAGCATCAAGTTCGTGGGGTTTATTAATTCCTTTGATCAACTTCAAACCTGTAATCGGTACATTGTGCAGTGTGCTCAAAGCGTGATTTGCGACATTTGATTTATCCGGTCTATTGTATTTGATATGTGATATGTGTTCTTTAAAACGGGTTATTATAGGTCGTTTAGTTTGGCCTATATATTTCAAATTACAATCCGCGCAACTAATTTCATATATCCGATTTCGAATTGGAATTAATTCTATCTTTAGTATTCCCTAGCAGACTTTTGATGGTGTTTTCGGACCGAAAGGCTACCTGGAGACCTCTTTCTTTCACAACTTTATTAATGTTTTTCGTGACAGGGTGGTATGGTAGACATATGTACTTTTTCTCTTGGTTACTTTGGGATATCAAACTCGTGGATTCGCGGATTGTATTTTTTATTTTTGTTTTTCTAATTAATTTATTGATTATTTCTATGTCAAAGCCATTGTATGTCGCAATATTTTTAATGAAATCTAGTTCTGTTTCATATCTCTCTTTTGTTAACGGAAAATTTAGTAACCGATTGACTAAGAAGTTAAAGGAAGCTGTCTTATGTTGATAACTATGATTTGAATCCGCGGTGATGAATCTATTAACGTTGGTTTCTTTCCGGAAAATATGGATTTCTATTTTATGTTTATTTCTAATCAGTAAAGTATCTAAATTAATTTTGAAATTTCCGACTATTAAATTTACGGTGGAAAAGGAACAATACGGCAAGATACCATTGAAGTATTTTATCCAATGTTATGCTGCTATAAGTGAATGTGTTGCATGAGAATGATTTGGTGTTACGACAGGACAATTGCCCAGTGCATAGTTCTAATTAATTCGACATTGGCTGGCAACTTCTAAAGTTGAAATTTTGACATGGCCCCCAAATAGTCCTGACTTGAATCCAATAGAAAATGGTTGAGGAACAATAAAGGGAGATATATAAAAAAAAATTATTCCATAAAGTCCAGAGGAGTTATGGGACAGAATCGAAACTATTTGGATGATAATTTGGAACAATATTTTAGAAAGCTAATCCATTCAATGCCTTCGAGACTTCAAGAAGTCATTCAAAATGATAGGTTGGACCCATTATTGAATTTTTTTATATTTATACTACACAGTGTAACAATTAGTCTTGTTAATGTTTAGTTATAATTTTATTTTGATTAATTACAAAAAAATATATTTTTTTAATTTATTAATTTATTAAACATGTGTTCACATTTAAAAAAATTTTTATATTTAATATTTTCTCTATTATTTTTTATTTAAAAAATATCTATAAAATAAAGGAAACTTATTTAAACAACTGATGGTTCGATAGTGTAGATGCAATTAATTTTTTTTTAATAAATTTTAATTAATTTAATTTAATTAAAAAAAATGACAAACTTTAATATATGATTATTTAATTTTATCTGGGCCGGTGCCAAAAATTTAAATTAAATTTAAAAATGAAAAAAAAATTACATTCGCCAACATACATGTAACATAATATACTTAATACTTAATACTTAATATACATATAAGTATATTATAGTATATACATGTATGTTGGCGAATGTAATTTTTTTTTCATTTTTAAATTTAATTTAAATTTTTGGCACCGGCCCAGATAAAATTAAATAATCATATATTAAAGTTATATCTCCCATTAATTTTTTTCTTTTAGCAAGTATACTGAATACAAGACACAAGAATCATTTAAAATTTATATTTATAAACATCTAGTAATAGATATGAAATCTTAGCGTAATCAATGAAAGACACGTGTGCGTAAAAAGGTAAAGATAGACAGACCTAAATGATATTGACTCTTATAGGCTGTAAACTTTTTTATTAATGTAAGTAAGTATATATTGATATTATACATTTGAACCTATTCGGTACTGTAATAAATAAGAACTAACCCACAATATTGTCATGGTTTTTGCGTCTATTAAAAAGCAGGGACGAGACAGGAGTTATCTTATGAATATGAGAGAAATCCTTGACAAGTCATTCATAACATGCATATTAAAACACTCTGAACTGATCATTAATGAAAATGGTTCACAAATCTGAAGGTAAAGAAGTAAAACTTAAATCTAATCACACAAAAAAAATAATTTCCTTGGGAAACAAAGAATAAATGACAAAGAAAGGTCTAGGAATAGTACATCAAATAAAACATAAGTACATAAAGAGGCAGTGAAAACAATTTAAAAAAATCTATACATGTCGTTATATGCCACCGTGCAATCGTGTCGTCAGTAATCAGTGTGAATTATTCTTGGTTTGGTCTTGGACATATTAGGAAGGAAAATGTGATTTTTGAAGCAGCCAAATTTAAATCTGACGCAGTTTTTTAGTGTGTGACTGTGAATGTTGGCTAGTCCATTAACAATTCTGTATAATTTAATTATAAATACATCTGTATTTCCAAGCATCTGGAAGGTGTATGCAATCATATCTGCGTTCAAGAAAGGCGACAGATCTAAGATTGTTAGTTATAGGCCAATAAGTATATTACCAAACTTTGCCAAAGTTCTTGAGCAAATTTTGTTTTAAAAAATTTCCAGACAAATTAAACCATTCTAACCCTGTCCCCAACATGGATTCATATCTGGGCTATCAACGACCACAAATCTTGTGAGCAGCTTGTGGTTAATTTCATTTTATTTTCTTAAAAAAAAGTAGCTGAGTTATAACGAACGTAACAACAAAACGTCAAATGACACATAAACATTTGCTCTAAATAAACACTGTAAAATTGTTTTTCACAGTCTACTAGATTTTAGTATACTCAATAAATTTATTCCTCGTATTTACAGTTTGCCAAATACAACTTCAACAAATTCAGAAATTAAATGAATAAGTGTTAACATTTTGTTCAGCGATGTGAGAAGTCGTAGTTTAGTAATATCTAATAATACATCGTACATTACGCCATGTTCGATGCGGTTTTCTTCTGCATACACTGATGAGGATTGTTGGGGGCAGAATGAATTGGAGGATTGGGTAATAGTTATAAACCCCCAATACAGTTCCATAAATGTCACTGTGGGGGTGGAATGGGAGAATTACCTTTCTTTTCTTGGTGTACTATTAAACAGTTTTTCTTACATTATTAGCTTGGATCGCAAACCTACGCAAATCGACAGGTAGCTAAGCACTCTTTTCCACCATCGGGTGTACAAAAAACGTGGTGTTGTAAACTCTTTAGTCTAAAGAATGTTCTTCATATCTTCATTTATTTATTTCGTTTAAGAAGCGATGTTAAAATAGATAGACAACAAAAACAGGGAAACGCAAGACATGAGTTATTATTATCTATGCGCCCGTGGAGCGACTTAAGATGTTAAGCTGTCGGCATTCGCCTTAAACGAGAAGGAAAACCACGAAAACCTACTCGAACAGCCAGACGGGGATCAAAACACGGAACTGTCAGCATGATAAGCAAATGTATAGACATTTAAATAACATAAGATATATAATTATATAACAGCAACATATATTATGATGGTAAATTCCAGATAGTTACATAATTAAGTTATAATATATACTGCTTAAATTTTTTATATCACTTCTGTTTTGATCCCTGTCTGGCTGCCCGAGTAGGTTTTCGTGGTTTTCCTTCTCATTTAAGGCGAATGCCGACAGCTTAACATCTTAAGTCGCTCCACGGGCGCATATATAATAATAACTCATGTCTTGTGTTTCTCTGTTTTTATTGTCTATCTATTTTAGAATACTAAGGCATGATTTATTATTATTAAATTGGAATGTATCTTTGAATAATTTTATCGATTGCAACTACAAATGTATAAGTATGACTTTAATATACTGTCATTTATATTTTATATTCCTTAAAAAAGGCATCATTTGCCGAAACATGTAGGATTGTTTTAAATATATACACTTTGAAGTAAAACCAGACCTATCGCGAACAATTGAATTTACCATAACATACAAAGGTCACGTAATAATGATCTATGTATATATATATATATATATATATATATATATATATATATATATATATAAGTGATTAGATAATTTCTTAGCCGTTCATTAAATATAACATTTGATATAGGTAAACACATTATAAGAAGGTATCGTTTATGAACACTTATTTACAGAGCACAGCGTATTTTAATTAAAATTCATCAATATAATATATAAATAAACTACTTACCAGGCCGAATTTCAGCTACAAATTTTAATTACTTATCTTTACTTTAACGATCACATTTATTATTACTATCACAGTGAATCTAAGATTAGACGATTTGTTGCACATTAGGCAACTCAACTTACTCTTCATGTTTATTTTGTAATTTTTATGTACAATTTGACTGAAAAGATTATTAAAAAAACTATTTAAGAAAATATTAGTTTATTAGAACCATATTTGGTATACATTAATAAGTCTTTTATTTCTCAACAAAATATTAGTCAATTAGCTTTAATTATCACGTAAATCTGCTGATCCTGCTCTTTAGGCCCTAGATAAGAGAGCTTACGCAATCATATTCACTATTATTGAGCTATATATATATATATATATATATATATATATATATATATATATAAACAGTTTAAAGAACTCTTATTTCGCTCTGTATTTTCAAGCTCTGGACGAAACACAAAGTAGCGCTGTGTTTTGATTTATATCAACCTTCAAATAATACGACTTAGTTTTTCTATGCTTTTGTATTTGAAATAGTACACTAACACGCAAATTGTATGAAATGGTAATTATAAAAAAGTGCTCAATTCATTGTAGATTCCATACCAGTCACAAATTGTATAAATAAATTTCAGAAAAGCTTTGTATTTTATAATTACTTAACAAGATTTAATGGAACCTGTACCGACTATCCTTTTTCGTTGTCGTAAAGGAATCAGAAACTATTTTTAATGGGATCGTCGTGTGTAGGAGATTAATGAAAATAATATCCAATACCGAGAAACCTGTAACTAAACGGTCTTTACTAATGCATTCTATAAACATGTCTTGCTAAATAATTCACAGAAAATCAAATTAGTGCGTTTCAAATGTCTAAAAGAGAAACACAATGATTAAACAAACGGGACTGTTTAGGGTTCAGAACTAATCCAGTAATTATTTAATCGTCATTTACATTTACTATTTGACTTGATGTGATGATTGATTAAATATTAGAAATATTGAAGCATTTTTTTAAAGTTTTATTCAAAGAAATAATTTTTCTTCGCAATTGAAATTTCAATAAAGACATGTTTTGAATACATTTTTAATGTTAGGGAATTAATCCTCATCCATCTAGCTTGTGGGGACGCAGGTTCTTCGAAAAAATTCATTATTCAAAATACAAAATTAATACGTTCTTATTCCTAAAATTATACAGTAGTCAAATTTTGTATGTCTGCGATTTTATATTATTACATTATATCTTTTGGAAACTTAAAACGTTCTGTTATTAATTATGCTGGTCAAGGAATTTTCATTTTTTTAAATTTTTCTTTAGAATCTATGCACAATTTTCGCTTCGTTTATAGTTCTAACAATAGTAATAACAACGAATTTATTCTGGCAAGTCAGGTTTTGGAAAAGAGAATATTGAAAAGTAAATGAAATAATATTAATTAGGTATGATCATTATATGGAGCTCTACGTATCGTCCTGTTAAAAATGTTTTTCTTTTTAGTCTTCTTTTATACTGTTCTTTGGCACTTTGTGATATGAATGTCCAACAATAATCAGCAACCATTTCACTGTTCCACTTGCCCTGATAACGTTTTTCAATAACAGAAATGTGTTGATGACACCTTTCGCTGTGTTCGTCACTCACGTCGTCGACGTTCGGTGGAAAGAAACCCAAATGCGTGTTCAAAAAATGGTAATTTTATAGTAACTTCTAAGAAGTTTATTGACAAGTGCTTTATATTTGTCAGATTTTCTGTTTCTTGGAAAGTTGTTGGCCACAATTTTAAAGCATTCCAAGCAACACGCTCCAACTCACTAAAGATTTCTTCAAATTTTTTATCTTGTTGTAGAAGTTTAATTTGGGGTCCTACAATAATTCCCTCTTTATGTTTTGCATCTGAGATTTTGGGAAATTTTTGTTTAAGGTTTTGGAATCCACAGCTTTCTTTATCCATTGCTTTCACAAAATTTTTCAACGAATTTTATGTGTAATGTGTAGAGAGCTCGCGCATAAGGCCGAAATTACGATGGGCCATATAAATAGTCTATAACATCTAAGTACGACACGCAGTTATTAAATAGCACTATTCATTCGGTTAGCCGCACATCTGTTTTTTGTCGTTGAATTCTGACGTAATTACTTCAATATTATAGTTAAATTCCTTTCTCCATGGGCTTAGATAGAAGCGTGAGGAGTTTTTATAATTTATTTTATTTATTTGTTTATATTTCGTAAGATAAATAAAGTACGGTGAGTTAGTTTTTTTCTTACATACTTCGTAATTTTTGTAATGGATCCTGTTTAATATAATTTCATCAAATCTACTTCTCCCAATTATTTTGACGTAAGTGTCCAGTGAATTTCGTTAAGTTTCAATAACTTACGCATACATTTTTAATTTTCAGGAAACATATCCTAATATGCTGCATATTACTTGTGTAGCACATGCTCTCCACAGACTCTGTGAATATATCAGAAACACCTTTCCGGAAGTTGAAAGACTTGTATCCGCTTTTAAAAAACTTTTCAGAAGCGCACCATTGAGAATAGCTCTTTACAGGGAAAAACTTCCATCTTTGTCATTACCTCTATCTCCATTAGGGAATTTATGGATAGTTTACAAAATTTCGTTACATGTTTAAATGACGATGTTCGAAGTATTACTGAGTGCAAGGAACTATACAAATTCCAAATTTAAAAAATCAGTTGTACTTTCTGCAGGAACACTTTGGAAATTTGCCAAAACTAATCACTTATTTTGTAAATCAAAATCTCAAATTAAATGATGGATTAACTACATTAGATGTGGCTATTAATAATTTGAAAAATATTCCAAGTAACTTCCGATGTGGCCTTCGCCAAAGCTAGCCGTAATTTTTAATATAATCCAGATTTAATAACATTACGGCAATTGTGTACAAGGATAATGCCTAAGAATCTAAGCACTCAATACGCTGAAATAAAATATTATTTCCAATATGCACCTATTACCAGTTGCGATGTAGAAAGGACGTTTTCTCTCTACAAGGATGCATTACATTCAAAGAGAAAAATTTTACAGAAGAAAACCTTGACAAAGTATTGCTAGTTAATATTCATACTCCTTTACTCAACTTGAACCGCAAAATGAACAAATAAAAATATATTTTTTCTATTTTGCGTTCGAAATGAACTCATTATGAAACCCAAAACAGTATCGAAATGAGCTTCATTTCGATACGCTTTTTTTCATTTTTCAATGTTGGCGTTGTTCGAATACAGAAATAAATATCGTTGCTGTCATTTGATTTTAAGAATTTATGTACATTTGACAGATATGATATATGTCCATATTTTACACAAACAACGTATGTTGTATACAATTGACAACAACATATATATGTTTCTATGTCACTCATGTTTATATTTTTAAATGAAATATCAAGTAATGTTAACGAAAATTAATAAATAATATGTGATATAATATACTTCGCGGATAGCAAGATTTAAATTTGAAAATGTCAAGTATCAATGTGACAAACTGCATACTTTATATAAAAATTAAACTCTGAACTTGCAAATTAAATAATTCCAATTTAAGCAATTTATTAATGTAAAAAACGCAAAATAGAAAAAATAGTATAAAAAACTCGTTTCATAAGGCCTTTTGCCGCACTCGCTCTTTAGAAAACTCGTTTTCTAAACAGATCTCGTGCGGCAAAATGATGCCTTATGAAACTTGTTTTTTAATGTACTATTATAGATCACCACCCGTTTGTTTTTTAATTATATAAACAAAATTAAAAACTGTTTAAAAATACAAATTTTCAATAGTACGCCCGTGGGCGTTGAGTCATCGACCTCTCGTGTCCTGTCCCTAGTAATGTGTAATAATGTGAATTTTTTGAATCGACTGTCACACTCACAAAGAAAACTGTAATTCTTTGTATACGCATGTTGTAAACTGAGTAAAATTGCTACAACTTTGGGGTCTGCGCTGACATACCATTTGTATATTTTGT
Source organism: Melolontha melolontha (assembly GCA_935421215.2). NCBI lineage: Eukaryota > Metazoa > Arthropoda > Insecta > Coleoptera > Scarabaeidae > Melolontha > Melolontha melolontha. The sequence goes on along the minus strand of OW285243.1, from coordinate 72,923,761 downwards.
AATTAATTCTGCCTAGAAGAAATGTCATATTTTCATACGTTTATTTTAAGTGGATTGTGTGGCCAAATGGGGATGTATGAATAAGCGTTTCGGGATAGCTTTCTAACTTAATTTCGAAGTATCGATAAAAAGACGCTATTCTTCGGGATTGTGTTTATGACCTAATGCCAACATTAAATTGTAGGAGAATGGTTACCAATAGATATTCTTCTACCTTATTGCGCTTTTTCCTCTGTTTTATGTTGTTTTATTCGACTTTTTTTGTCTCGTGGATCCATTTATAGCCAGTGCCACACGAAATGTTGACCTTACGGTCACGATTTGTTCACGCGTTATTTCCAAGTATTTGACTATTTCTTATCAACTAAGTAGGTCTGTTGCGGTTACTCATTTTCCTAAATCCTGTACCTTTCGTTATGACTTCCGCAAAGCTAATTATACACAAATTATCAATGACATTAACAATTTTGATTGGTCTATTCTGAATTCATATTCAGATGTTAATTTAGCTCTTGGTTATGATTGTCTTTATGATATACTTGATAAATCAGTCCCTAAGTATATTCCTAGTAACTCTAATTTTCCTCTTTGGTTTACACCTGAAATAAAGAAAACCCTAAAAACTAAAGGACATTAAGACAGAAATGGCATACTAATGGAAGTGACATTTTCTATTAGGAGTTTAAAAGAATGAGATCTTTGGTTACAGGAACAGATCGAGTCTGCTTATGTTAAATATCTGGCCAATATGGAGAATTCTATTCGGGCAAATTCCGCGGAATTCTGGAAGTATATTTATCACAGAAAAGGAGGAACTAGATCCCCAGGGGAGACTTTATTATCATGAACGTGAATTTGGTGATCCTCAGGGGATAGTTGATGGTTTTGCTGACGTTTTTTCCGGCGTTTTTCTTCCTGAATCCATAACAACTGTTCCAGATACTGCCACGAATATATTGTACTTTGGATTTCTCCTTGTATCTCTAAATGAAATTGAAAAAATTATGTCTGGTTTTCCAGACAAGACAACAACGGGTGATGATTTGATACCTAGTAGTTTTATTCGTAATACCAGTAAAGTGTTAGCAAGGCCGTTACAGACTGTTATTAATTACAGACTGTTATTGCAGACTGTTATATTACAGACTGTTATTAATAAACTTGTACTTTTCCTGATTAATGGAAGAAAGCTAGAATTACACCGGTTCACAAGAAGGGTGATGTATCGTGCTTGGAAAATTATAGACCCATAGCAATTTTCCCAAATTTTGGTAACATTTTTGAGCAAATTTTATACAACACTATTCTTTATAACACTTGTTCATACATATCCAGCCACCAACATGAATTTCTACCAATGCGGTTTATCGTTACTAATCTAACGATAGTGACTCAAAATATTTGTGAGGTATTGGATAATAATGGTCAACTAGACATTGTATACACTGATCTTTCTCGAGCCTTCGATACTATTGACCATCAGATTTTATTGAACAAATTGAGTGCTTCGGCTTTAGTCCACCTTCGTTAGAACTTATTGCCTCGAACGTTGTGAATAGAGTTAATTATGTATTTTATAACGGCTTTTACTCTTACCAATTTATTTCAACATTTGATGTGCCTCAGGGCTCTAATCTTGCACCCCTTCTTTTTCTGCTTTTCATTGATGATCTCCTCATATCTTTCAATTGTTCTGTGCTGGCCTACGCTGATGACGCTAAATTATACTTATCCGTCGAACCACAGAATGATGTTGATATTTTGCAAGATAATATTAATGTGTTTGCGGATTGGTGTACTAAAAACAGGATAAGATTAATGTGAACAAATGCTGTGTTGTATTTTACACGCATAAAATTAATAAAGTGGAGCAATCATATAGTATTGGCGACCAAAAGTTAGTGAAAAGGAACGCCATCTGTGATCTTGGCGTCAAATTCGACTCGGATATGTCCTTCAACTTGCACCTTTCGGATACCATCTCGTCTGCTTCTAGAATGTTAGGCTTCGTTATGAGATCTACCAGTCAGTTTCAGGATTTAACTGTTCTGAAATCGCTGTACCAGGCTTTTGTTTTGAGTAGATTAAGGTATGCTTCGGTAATATGGTCTCCTTACTACACGACGCATGACTCCTCACTTGAACGGGTTTAAAGGAAAGTCTTTCTTTGGAGACTGTGGTTAAGTAAAAACTTAAAAAAAGGTATATAACCCCTTACCACAATTATTAATCGTATCCTAAATACGAATTTCGACAACTAAGTTGTCATCATCAGTAGGTAAAACCACTAATCCAGGTGTCGCACATGGGTCACAGTAAAGCTAGCACAACAGCTTACGCAACAACTTTACACGGCGTCCACGTATACACTAAATGAAACATGCAAAAATATCGACCGAAAAGGATCGACAAAAAATTACCTCTCTAAAGGAAAAGGCATATATATATACTCCAGTTTGAAACGTCCACGACCTTTTTATTTACGTTTCTAAGAATTAAAAGAGACAGGTGAAGGGAATCGGTCGTGTATCTCTGTTCATGGAATTTTGTTTGTTTTTAGCGATATGTATACGTTCGTAAGCGTCAAGATCGCAGGGGTTCTTAATGGCCTTGGCAAGTTAATAACCCCCCGCCCCCATTAATAACCCCCGCGATCTTGACGCCATTCCATGAACAGAGATACAGGACCGATTCCCTTCACCTGTCTATTTTCATTCTTAGAAACGTAAATAAAAAGATCGTGGACGTTTCAAACTGGAGTATAAACAGATGTGGGTGCCTTTTTCCTTAAGAGAGGTAATTTTTTGTTGATCCTTTTCGGTCGATATTTTTGCATGTTTCATTTAGTGTATACGTGGACGCCGTGTAAAGTTGTTGCGTAAGCTGTTGTGCTAGCTTTACTGTGCCCCATGTGCGACACCTGGATTAGTGGTTTTACCTACTGAAAATGACAACTTAGTTGTCGAAATACGTATTTAGGATACGATTAATAATTGTGGTAAGGGGTTATATACCTTTTTTTAAGGGTTCAAAGGAGATTTTTGAAATACCTTTCCTACGGACTACAACCACCTTCTAGACAGATATAACTTCAAATCTTTGAAACATCGTCGAGAGGTTAATGCTGCGTGATTTATGTGTAGGTTGATTGATGGTCGAATTGACTCGCCTGAAATATTAAACTGTATAGCTTTTCATGTGCCTCGAATGACGTCAAGATCTAATCCGACTTTTTACCCACCAAGAGCTAGAACTAAAGCTCCAATTAATTTTATGTATCAATGTGCGGATAATGTTTATGGTGATATTTTTACTGGATGTGTTTAGAATAAGTTTTTGTTTTAGTTTATTGTACTTGTTTATTTTATTTCATATATTTATATTTTGTATTTTAATTTTTATATAATTTAGCACACATCTTTTTCTTTCTTCTATTCTTTTTTTCGTTTTTTTAAAATGTATTTGTCCTGTAAATGGAATTAACTGTTGGGCAATAAAGATTATTATTATTATTATTACGTATTTGACCCATTAAAACAATCACTAAAAAACACGAAAGTAATTCGGATGTCAGGGAATCTATAGATTAGTGTATCACTGGAACCTATGTTAGTGGAGATTTATTTTGTTTTAAATTAATTCAACGAAAACTGTTTTACAATTTCTAAACATTGTTCTATTGAACAATCCTCGTAGATATACCATAATACACTGGCATACTTATTGCTTGAAGCATGGAAGGTTAATCATTGCAATCATTTCTAATATATTATACTCAAAGAAAATTTATTATGAATTTACATACTGTGTTGACATTTAATTAAGAAATCCTTCTGGTAGACTGTAAAACAACCATGTAACTCTTACATTACTCAGGACAATTTTTATATAAAATAATTAACGTCTGATAATTTATAAAACAAACTTCAGCCTCCAAATATTTCATTTCCAGGAAATCAATCATTTTCACTATAATTTTTCAATCTGGAACGTGTAAAAAAAAGGAATGCCTGTGCAAATTGCATAAACTTTTTGTACAACGATAGCTATAAATTCACTTGATTACACAATCAAGGCAAAATGAATTTGTTTATTTTATAGTCGGGAGAGGATTACTTAGGTAAGCATATAAAATTCCGTCTGCTGTTTTTTCACGTAATCATAACGTCAGGTGAGAAGCTTGAATTGATTGACGACTCTAGCAACTAACTGAACAGTGGCGTAACTTTTGTGTCTGTCTTCAGTGCTTTAAGGAAGATAAATTGCCTTTTCTTAATGCGTTAGAATATACATTCTCAATTAATATTATTATAACAATTAATATACAATTAGCACCTTTATACTTAGTATTTTTTGTTATATTAATATTGTTGATTGGCCTAATTGAACAACTTTTTAATTAAAATGTCATTTTTGAACACAAGTAATGAAGAATTCTATAAAATAATAGTTATTTGCGTTCCAACTAGAGGTAAGTGTACATTTATATTCAAGATGGCAGTTTGTGGACCTCAGCTCCGCTTCAGTCCATAAGCCACCGAAAATAAAGGAAGGAACCCTATAACAATGTGCAGTAAATATTTCTCGCTACCACAATCACAATACTCAATAATATAAATTCATATTTAATAAAAATAAAAAATCTGAGACATTTGCGACAATTTTAAAAATATGATTCAGCGTCCATGTCTCTTGTTATCAAAATTAGGGAACGAGAGGCCGATGACTCATAGTCCACGGGCGTACTATTGAAAATTTGTATTTTAAAGAGTTTTTAATTTCATTTATATAATTGGAAAAGAAACGGGTGATGAACTATAAAATACGAAATACATTTTTATTTGTTCGTTTTGTAAGTAGTTCAAGTTGAGTAAAGGAGTATTAATATTAATTAGCAATACCTTCTCAAGGCTCTCTTCTGTAAAATTTGCTCTCTTTGAATGAAATACATCCTCGTAGATACAAATTGATTTCTATAATTGGAACATTTTTATTTGTTCATTTTGTCGTTCAAGTTAAGTAAAAGAGTATTAACATTGAGTAGCAATAGTTTCTCAAGGTTTTCTTCTGTCAATTTTGTTCTCTTTGAATTAAGTACATCCTTATAAATAGAAAACGTCCTTTCTACATCGCAACTGGTTATAGGTGCATACTGAAAATATCCTTTTACTTCAACGTATTTAGCAGTTAGATTTCGGGGCATTGTCCCCAAACACAATTGTCGCAATGTTATTAAATCTGGATTTTTATTAAAAACTGCATCTAACTTTTGCCGAAGGTCACATCCGAAGTCACTTGGAATAATTTTCAAATCATTAATAACCACATCTAATGTGGTTAATCCATCATTTAATTTGAGATTTTGATTTTCAAAATAAGTGATTAGTTTTGGGAAATTTCCAAAGTGTTCCTGAAGAAAGTACAACTAATTTTTTAGATTTGAAATTTGTGTTAGTTCCTTGCACTCAAAAATACTTCGAGCATCGTCATTTAAACATGTAACGAAACTTTGTAAACTCTCGAAATTCTCTGCATAAAAACTAGTAGCTTCCAACTATGTTCCCCATCTAGTTATTACTGGAGAGGGAGGCAGTGGAAAAGATGGAAGTTTTTCTCTGTAAAGAGCTACTCTCAATGGTGCTTTACTGAAAACTTTTTTAAAAGCGGATACAAGTCCATCAACTTCCGGCAAGGTGTCTTTGATATATTCACAGATTCTGTGGAGAGCATGTGCTACACAAGCATCAACTGTATTTATAACTTTTGTTGCTATTACATATGCGTTATATGGAATAGTTGGATCTAGTACACCAGCTACAACATTTACCATACAGCATCCTAATATATCGACAGTTTCGTCGGCACTTATCCATAGGTACTGATTTGAAAGATGGCTTCTAATGCGTTCCACTGCTTTCGTTTAGCACTCACAGTACTTTATTAATCTCACAAATATGAACTAATAAATTATAAGAACTCCTCGCGCTTTTATCTCCGCCTATCAAGAAAGGAATTTAACTGTAATATTGAAGTAGTTGAGTCACAATTCAATAGCAAAAAAACAGATATGCAGTAAACCGAATGAATAGTGCTATTCAATAACTGCATTTTGTACTTAGCGATGTTATAGACTATATATGGTCCATCGTAATTTGGGCCTGATGCGTTCGGTCTCTAGTAATTACGTACGTTCATACTTATTACTCGACGCTTGACACAAAAGTAGCCCGCTAGTCAACTTCAGCAACTTCTCGCCGACAGTTCTGTGTCTGCGAAAAACACCCGTTTCCACCTAGCTACACCTACAGAAATATCGAAAGATATTGCAAGCTCACGCCACAAATGTACCGGACAGATTTTATACCCCGTTTACATTATGTTACAGTCTACTGTTTGACATAAATATCATGTAAAAAGTGTCAGATGCAAATTTACCATTACAGATTGTCCGAAGTATTTCTTAGAACAATCATCGCAAGAAAAGTATTTTTTTGGAGACTGTGATTTAGTAAAAACTGTTACATTTTAAATTCATCTTATATATTTATTCGACCGGCATACTATTTTTCATTTGCGAGTTATTTAATTTCATTCGACGCGTATTGGTATCCTTCTCTGTCTTTAATCGTATCACCCCTCTGCCGTTTCCGATTGCATGCAGCGTGGATGGAATTCGAACGCAGGCCGTCTACGAATACAGTCAAGTTGATAGAGTGTTTCGTTTTAAAGAAAGTTTTAATCACGTAATATACGACATTGTAAATTATAATCGCTTAGGCGAATCTAGTCATAGAACATGGTAGTTAATTGGAATCGCCAATACCGTTTAAGAAGTTTGAGAAGCTTGGAAAGGCTTATAAAGCCTTTCTTGACAAGTATCGTACCTTTTGGCGGCGTTTTCTACACGAACTTCGGTTATGGCTAAACTTCTCTGGCAAAGACAACAAGCTTAGACACCTTTCACCTGAGTCTACAAATACAGACGATTCTCCTGTGTCAAATCAATGGAGAAGACCACGTAAAAATTTGCAAATTCTTATCGTCGAAGGCTGATTGTCCACGTATCTTCCGGTTCCAACTGATTGGACGAGCATGCTAACTTGTGGCAACTCCTAAATATCTCGTATGTTAAGCCTAATTTAACGTTTTGAAAATTTATTTACTCTTGATCACCTATTAATAATTTTGTTTGTAACATAATATATTTTAGCAAGATATTTGGAATCTAATTTTAATTTAAATTCATTACATATTTCAATTTAGATTCAGCTTTGGTGGTTATTATATTATTTAAACGTAATATTAATTTTTTTACCGTTTTTGCATTAGATTTAAATTTTTGTTCATTTTTTTAATATATATCTTAACCCTTTCGTGGGCGGTGGGAGATATGTTTCCCACCAATTTTAAATGTCCTTGCAAACGTCAGAATTCTAAATTAACCATTTTTTTTGGTGGCGTCATCTAGTGGTACAGTTTAAAAATACAAAATCGTAGGAATCTACTTAATTCTTCCTTGTCAACAACCATGAAGTTCATTTGTACGTCGCAGCGGGCGCACTTTCTGCAGTTTTTAGTCGGCAGTTGGTGGTTTTTTGAATTTTACTTGTGTGATTTTTGGAAAAGTAAGTATATAAGCTTTTTCTTTCGATATTTAGTTTTTCTATTATGTAGTGGTCGCAAACATACAAAAATAACTATAAATTTTGTTTATAGACATACTCAAAATGAACTTTGAATTGGTGGGATATATTTTTCCCACCGCCCAATTTACCACAATCACTGAAAGTTTGTACATCTTTGTAGTTCACCAACAAAAAATGTCCAAGCAATATGTTTGTAATCTTGAAGACCCTCAACAGGCCGAAAAAGCTTTGGAATATTTTTACAGTTTGCCGGAAGACGAATATAATTCTGAAAACGAAGCTGACTCCGATGCCGAGGAGCAATTGAATGCTTTGGATAAGGAATCAACCAAAAATAACAACATTTATACAAGTTCGCCTGTACCCTCAGTGTCAAGTGGTAGTAACAGCATTTACTCAAATTCACCTGTGACAGCAGATTACGATACAAATGAAATATCGGAAACAAGTCCGCAATTCGATGTTTCTACAAACGTACACTTTTCGCCAAATATACATCAGGTAGACAATGATCCAGAGGAGACAGGTGTGACGAAAATTTTCTAACTGTAGCTTATTTATGTTTCATTTTTAATTTTCTTGAAACTAGTTCGTCTGGCAGAAGAATCTGATAATATTGCCCCAATATCAGCAGAAGTAGAAGAAGATGAATTTGATCATTCAGAGTGGACAGAAGATTCTGAATATTTTGCAAATCTGTCGGTCATATTCGATCAACCACCTACGCCTCATACATCTATAGGGATTTCCAAAGAACTGTCATACTTTATGGAATTTTTCGATGATTACCTGTTTTCTCTGATTGTCGAACAAACTAATTTGTATGCATTACAAAAATCAGTAAAAAATTGCAGTCCTTTGAGCGTTCCTGAATTGAAGGCATATATTGGATGTCTAATTCTGATGGGGATACACCAGTTACCTAGACTTGAGAATTATTGGAGCAGCGATCCATTGTTGAACGTTAGTGGTGTTTCTAATGTTATGAGTTCAAAACGGTTCAAAAAAATTACCGAAAGGCTCCACTGTAATGATAATGAGACCTGTCCCCCTCAAGAGTCCCCAGAATATGATAAACTTTATAAATTTTGACCGCTGATTGACTATCTAAATAATAAATGTCGTTCTGTTTATGATTGCTCTGCAGAATTGTCTGTCGATGAGTCAATGATCCCCTTCAAAGGACGTTCTAGCTTCAAGCAATATATGCCGATGAAGCCGATAAAACGGGGGTATAAAGTTTGGTGTCTTGCAGATTCTCAGACCGGTTTTGTTTCGAAATTTGATATTTACACGGGCAAAAGTGCCGTCCCAGAAACTGAGAAAGATGTTGGGCTGGGAGAACGAGTGGTGCTCAAACTGACTGAGAATTTTACCAATAGAAATTGTTTAGTAGCTTTCGACAATTTTTTCACTTCTGTTACTTTGTTGAGAAGGCTTCATAATAAAGGAATTTATTCTGTTGGCACAGTAAGAAGTAGTCGGAAAAATTTGCCCGAAATGATGAAGAAAAAAGATATGATGAGTCGCGGTGAATTTCAGTTCAAATGCCGAGGGGTGGTTTCTGCGGTGAAGTGGCAAGATAATAAGCCCGTCACTCTACTTACCACTGCTGTGTCCCCAAGAGAAGTGACCACTGTGAAAAGAACCAATAAAGATGGCTCTAAAAGTACTGTATACTGTCCTAAAGTTGTAGAGGTCTACAACAGAATCATGGGAGGTGTTGATCGATTCGACCAAAAAAAGGAAGCATACGCCATCGGAAGAAGGTCAGTGAAGTGGTGGCATAGAATATTTTACTTTCTGGTTGACGTAGCGATTGTCAACAGTTTTATTATATACCAAAAATTTCGACGAACCAACATAGATCAGTTGGCATACCGAATCGCTTTGATTCGTCAGCTTATATCTGGATACAGCAGTCGAAAAAGAAGAGGTAAACCTGCTCTATTTTTGGCCAATAAAAAAAGAGTGCCTGACGAAGTTAGGCTGTCAGATGTCGGGTCCCACTTATCCGAAAAAGGATCATATAGAAGGTGTAGAATCTGCAGCACTAAAGTGAATGAGAAACGAACACCATATACATGCACGCAATGTAAAGTTCCCGTTTGTGTGCCAATTTGATTTAAAAAATTACATGGAAAATAACAATAAGTTGTAAACATACTCATTTATTTAAGTTTATATAGTTAGAAATTAAATTTAAACAGAAAATTCATAATTGATTTTTATTGTATACTTTATTTATTTATTATTTCTCATTAAAACATGGTAAATTAAACGGGCGGTGGGAAATATGTTTCCCACCTCTATTTATTTAAACAAAAAAGAAAAATAAGACTTAGTTATGCCGAAATTTTATTAATCAATGCTGAAGAAAAGTATTTCTGCCAAAAACAATTTCAAAATGCATCAGCTTATTATTTGCCCGCGAAAGGGTTAAGGTATTATTTCTTTGGCTGTTATTTTTATTGTAATAAAAAAAAACATTAATTTTTTTGATCACAGCTGTAGTCTGTGGACTATTGCCAATCTCGTATAAAGGAAAAAAACTTGACGTTAAAGGGCTGCAAAATTCTAGAAATATTATTCGATTATTATTTATTTAATTGTATAAATTATTTATTTATTTAATTGTATAAACTGTACGGTTATTTCTATGGATCCTTAGAAAAGGCTTGATTTTTTTAAAAGTTGTAACCTAGATTATTATCCAAATATTTCTTTTGCTTGTGAAATTATAAATTAAATGTACATCTAATTTCTCTTTTTTCTATTGCAATACGTATTGAGCTTATTAATTTCTTTTGTGTATATAAAGTCACTTGTGTTTTTGAAATTATAAATTTTTCCTAAGTATTATATGTACAGATGTCCATAATTTCTGAACATGATATTTTATCTGAATATATACCGGGTGTATTATGAAAAACCTTTGGGGCTGTAGCTTCCTTATATTTTATCTGATTTTAATGAATGATATGTCAAACTAAATCGTTTTTAAAGCACTGTAACTTGTTTTTTTTTTTTTTAAATTTTTTTGACATTTCTTTTTGACAGACAGTAATAAATTTTTTTTTTTAAATTGTAATACATATTTTTTTTTACTTATTTTAATAAACATTGTTTTCTTGAAGACACCTCCATTAAATTGAGTGACAAACTTATTATTATTAAAAAAAAAACTACGAAATTTGCAGAAATCAAGCTATCATATATTTTAATAAATCAAATTGGCCCCATCTTGTTCCAGACACATTTGACACCTTCTATTAACTCCAACTGCTGCGTTTAATATAAGATTTGGTGGTATTTCATGACATACTTGTACTATCCATCTTACTAAATCATCTCTGGTATCAGGTGGAGTCAAATAGACATGATCTTGAATGTAAGACCACAGAAAGAAATCCAGTGATTCAGATCTGGCGATCTAGCAGGCCATCGAATAGGTCCGTAAGTGCTCATCCATCTGACGCCAAAATAATTATTTAGAAAATCAGTATTCATTCGTGCATTATGGGGTGTGGCACCGTCCTGTTGGAACACTACCCATTTTTCCCAAAAGTGCATTCATCTGACCACAACACACGACGATAAAAATTGGATCTTCCCTTAGTTTATTCATGAAAACCGTGCAGAATTGAACCCTTCGTTGAGGGTCGTTTTCACCGAGAGCATGCACCTTCCGTGGTTTATAGGGAAAGAACTTGTGCTTCTTCAGAATGTACTAAACTGTAGAAAGTGATACCTGCATCTAGTGAGCAATTTCTCGCGTAGACGTATTAGGGTTTTCTTCCACATAGAGCAAGACACGTAATTCTAAATTTTGATCTTGACACGTGCGTTTATTTTCGGTTTTTTGAATGATCCAAAATTTCGTAAATTTCGCACGAGTCTTCCAAACTTATCGGCACTTGGACGCAGTCTGTCAGGAAAACGATTTCCATAAAGTCGCAAAGCAGCTGCAGAATTTGTTCCGCATTCAAAATATGCTTGAATCGTATCCACACATTCGCCATTATCCATTTCAATAACAAAATTTAAAAATAAATCGTTGAAAATGTTATAATGAATGTGTGACTGACAGATGTCACAGCTCTCTTCGAAAATTTGGAATGCACTTTTATCGTTCAATACGACTGCTTGATTTTTAAATTTTTAAAATAAACACTGTAAATGTTGTTGTTGACCCACCGCTCACTGATAACATTGGTTTGTAATCCTTTATGGGCTATATAGTATTGAATGTAAGTGATTTTAAAAGGTACACACATTTTCTGGTAATAAAATGAAATAGAGTATTTAAAATGCATTTAAGAAATCCCTGTGTTCGGAAAAACCAGAATAAATCGAACTAAAAAAAAACCTACAATTTCTCGATTTTTTTTCATACAAGGATATCGTTGTTTACAGTTTCATATTCAGAAAAAGTAATATATTTGAATAAGAAAAAGAAAGTATAGTGCAATTTAAAAAAAACAGTTTGCAGCTGTTTGTCAAAAACAAAGTGTAAAAAAAAATTCAAAGCGGATCACGTTACAGTGTTTTTAAAACGATTTAGTTCGACGTATAATTTATTACATTCGGATAAAAAAATAAAAAAGTTACAGCACGAAGGGTTTTTCATAATACACTCGGTATATGGTGACTTTTGTAAACCATTTTTATTGACGTGTTTTTTTTTTGTTTGAATGAGTTAACTGGTGCCTAGCCTTTTCTTTACCCTTTTCTCTCTTTAGCAAATTGGCTGCTTTGAACTTTTCTTTTCAGATTGCAGATATCCTGTGTAGCATTTCGCCGTTTTGGATTTCGCTTTTGTTTTCTTTTTGTAGTATATATGCGTATACGCCTATGATCGCGCGATCCCTTTTCTCAGTTTTCAGATCTGAGCTTCCTTAAGTAAAATTGAGTTGCGCTACCTACCATCCTCTAATTTAGTCAGCCACGCCGTTTCCACTGACTAAGCGCATATACAATAAATAGAAAGAAAATTGTGCGATACGACTACCGGTTTCGATCATCTTTAGAACGCCTGCGCCGCAAATATCAAAACTTAAAAAATTATAAACCCTCTTACCACAATTAATAATCGTATCCTAAATACGTATTTCGACTACTAAATTGTCATTTTAAGTAGGTAAATGTATGTTTGTGTTAGCTTTATTGTACCCTATGTCCAACCTGTGATTAGAGGTTTTCTCTACTGAAGATGACAACTTAGTTGTCGAAATACGTATTTAGGAAACGACCATTAATTGTGATAAAGGGCTTTATACCTTTCTTGAGTTTTTACCACTAGAAAACTTATGGACTCCATATTTGTTGAAATCATTTACTTTGTCTTTAACTGCAGTAACGTTATCTGTATATTAAAGTAATAAAGTATATATTAAAGTAATAGTTTTTTTGTTAACATTCTGAACTTACTGCAAATGAGAATTAATGAATATTAAATCTCATTATTACATGTAAATGTCGCCTTATGTGATGCATTAATAAGTTTTTTTGTGTATCAATATGATTAATTATCATGGGTAGGTATTATAAACATATTGAAAAGGATATTTATATTAAATGACATTTAAATGTAACGTAAATGTTTTATCAATATGTTTAAAGGAACATTTAACCCTAAACACGCATTTAAACTTAAGTGCTCAAATTTGGCTACTCAAGTATTAAAAGGAGAATTAATGCATGCGTATTATGTATACGTACTTCTGAATTTAGATATACTTATGTACGTAACCTCGAAACTTTTGTGTACTTACATCTATTATAGGCTATATATTTTCTGTTTAATATTAATTTTGTGATTGTTTAAAGAGAATTTATTGTTGAATGAATTTTTTACTTCTTGCAAATATTTCTAATATATTGATGTAACTGTTAAATATTGTTTACTTTTTGATTTATTAGTTCAATAAGTTTACAACCTTGGCACAAGCTAATATAAAAAACTAGTAACAAAAGTTTATTAATATATACTTTTTGATATACAAAAGTAAACTATACAAAACTATGTCAATTCCTTTTTACAATTATAATTTAATTCTAAGAAAACATATAATAACATTAAATAATAAAAATAAATTAAAACACTTGGCTTGTTTCACTATGAGATTTATTTAAATACTCTAACAATTGTTTCGGCTGTTATGCCATTCTCAAAGAGATCTATAAATCTAACTTAAAGACTATCGCACTTGTTCTTATATGTTGTCTGTTCTTGTGTGTAGTGGGGGTGGTATTATATTGTGTATTACGGTGTCTATAAAGGGTGTATTGGCATATTCTATCTGTGTGTTGGTGATTAATAGATTTTGTTTTTTCGCTATTTTTATTTCTAATATTTCTAGGAGGTCCAATCTCTTGCTTTTTGTGATATTGTGTATTAATTCGCAGTTATCTATATCGGGGAAGTGGTTGAGTTCTATACAGTGTTCGGCAAAGCCTGTATTTTTCTCACTATATAAAATTGACTTTTTGTGTTCTTTAACTCTGTTTTTAATGGCTCGTCCACTTTGGCCGATATAGATAGCTTCACAGTCTTTACATTTTAATTTATAAATTTATCGGCCAAAGTGGACGAGCCATTAAAAACAGAGTTAAAGAACACAAAAAGTCAATTTTATATAGTGAGAAAAATACAGGCTTTGCCGAACACTGTATAGAACTCAACCACTTCCCCGATATAGATAACTGCGAATTAATACACAATATCACAAAAAGCAAGAGATTGGACCTCCTAGAAATATTAGAAATAAAAATAGCGAAAAAACAAAATCTATTAATCACCAACACACAGATAGAATATGCCAATTCACCCTTTATAGACACCGTAATACACAATATAATACCACCCCCACTACACACAAGAACAGACAACATATAAGAACAAGTGCGATAGTCTTTAAGTTAGATTTATAGATCTCTTTGAGAATGGCATAACAGCCGAAACAATTGTTAGAGTATTTAAATAAATCTCATAGTGAAACAAGCCAAGTGTTTTAATTTATTTTTATTATTTACTGTATGAAGTTAAAATGTTTCACCAAGAAGTATCTGCAACAACAGCCGAGAATATAACATTAAAGATCTGCTCTTAATTTTGAATTAAGAAAAGCGAAGCCAGGCACAAACTTCAAATGTACTAAATTCGTATTTTTTGTTCTAAAATATTACCAACCTTCCTAAATACCACATTTAGTTAAATGCTGCTTAAATTCATTTCATAATACAGGGACACTTACTTTAAATGTCTTTTAACTAAAATTGCTTTTAATATCAGTTGATAATATCGGCCGTAAGAGTTAAAAACGAAACTACTTGTTCACTTTGCGTTTGACGAATGTTGAAAAATAAATGAACAAAAACATGCAAAATTTTTGCCTATAGTTTAGGTCCATTATTCTGTAAATAACGAAACAATTTACGCCAATTACGAGTACCATAAAGGTACCGAAGCCCTCATTTCGAGAAAATGTAATACTTTAACTCCTAGTCTCTCCCGGTACCTTTCACTTGTTCAGCGGTGGCCACCAAGGGAAATACATAATATTAAAAAACGTATTAACCCGTTACGTTCTGATGCGGGGTTTGTGGCATCACATTACAACATTCTACGTCACATTACCGACGGTAAAATGATAAATGCGCTTTGTTTTTATGTTCGCTTCAATGCTACGGACGGTTCTTCATTGGTTTGTCCTACAACATTCTGGGACTGCAGGTCTGTGTTCCTTTTATATCACATAATTAAGGTGTGTGAGTCTTTTATGTCGAAATTAATGACGGGCACAAAAACTTGACTCCTGAATGTTATACACTATTGTCGTTTCCATTCATCCAACTCACAAATTATTATTACTGGTTCGTAAGTATTAATAATGTTCCATAACATCTGCAATATTCAAATTAATTTTTATGTCATTTGACAAGTCTTTTAAAATACTTTATACTGATCATTTGTATTATTTCAATATGGAAACTCTATCAAACTTGTAAAATAAATTATGCAGTGCAATAGGATAATCTATACAGATAATGTGTATTTTTTTAAGACCTTTTTTTTCAATAGGGAGAAACTCTGGTATTATGACAGTTAATTCGACAAGTCATACCGACATTTTATTAAGTATTGTTTCACATTTCATAATGCAAAGACTTCCACCCGAACAGCTTTTATAAATTGTGGAAATATATTTCCAAAATCATTGTTCAGTAAAAGATGTTCACAGAGCACTTCGCCCAATTTACGGCATACATCATTGGCCAGCCGAGACAATTATTCGCAAGACAATTGAAAAATTTCGCACTCACTTTACTCTTTTTGAGTTCCATCTACAAACGATATTGCGTAGAGTGTGCAGTGGAGAAAATATCGTCGCCGTTGATGCAAGTGTTGAGGATGATCCAAATTCACCGATTCGTCACCGGGCGTAAGAGCTTGGCCTGTGCCCATTGACTTTGTGGAAGATTTTGCCCATGGATCTTGGCTTACATGTCTACAAGATTAAATTGGTGCAAGAATTGAAGCCGACCGATCATAGTCTTCGACGTTAGTTTAGTAATCGGGCGCATGAAAGTTTTGAAATCGATTCACTTTTTCACCGTCAAATCGTGTTCAGTGATGAGGCTCACGTTTGGCTTAGTGGTTTTGTGAATAAGCAAAACTGCCGTATTTGGATTGACATTAATTCACAGGTGACATATCAACTAGTCATACTTCTTCAAAATACGAAGAATACTGAACTGTCACCATCAATGGCGATCGGTATAGAGCCATGCTGAACAATTTTTTGTTCCCAAAAGTGCGTGAACATGGCCTAGAAGACTTTTGGTTTCAGCAGGACGATGCTACATGCCATACTGCCCGCGAAACAATCGATTTATTGAAGGAAGTGTTCGGTGTTTATCTCCAGAAATAGACTTGTACACTGGCCTCCAGGATCATGTGATTTGACGCCTATGGACTATTTTCTGTGGGGCTATTTGAAGTCACTGTTCTGTGCCGGGAACAAGCCAAGAACTATTTCAGCTTTAGAAATCAATATCGAGCGCACAATACGTGACATAAGGCCTCAAATGCTCGAAAAAGTAGTTGAAAATTAGTGCTCCAGGATGACGTACCTCAGACGTGACGCTGATATGCCTAAAATTATTTTCCATCACTAACGTCATGAAGCTATCTGCAGAATAGAGAAAAAAAATTCTCATTTCCCCAATACTCGTTTTTTTATTTCAATTTATAATCCTACACCTCTTAAAAAACACACTTTGCTTGCCAAGTAATCATAATGATTTAAATCGAATTTGAAATAAACAAAGGATGATTTGCTAGCAATAAGGCATTTTGCAAATACTAAAGAACGAACAATTAATCTCGAGTTTAAAATATTTAATCAGTAATTACAAATACTCCAATTCTTGAAATCAACAACACCTTTTACCTCATATTCATGTGACTTCACTCTAAATTTGACCAGGAACTATCGCTGAAATTTTATAAGATAATTTGTTGGCGATGAAGTTGTTGTAGGGTTTCGCAGTAAGTTACGGAAACATTTAGACACTGAAGCATCTAGAGCATTGATTCCCAAAGTGGTCCAGGTGGACCCCCAAGGGTCCACGAGAGACTCGACGGGGGTCTACGTTGGCGTGACAAAAAAATGTGGGTTCAAAATTCGTAAGCGGGGGTTCACGAAAATTTATCTGGTTTCGATAGTGAAGAACTAAAATGTTGGCTTGAGTACACCTACCAATGTAGGCAGATAATATTTTAAGAAGCTCAGCGACTGTTACTTGTAAAAACTTGCATATTCCATATTCAGTACAACGTGTCGAGACTTGCAAAGCGCTGCAGCCGCCGCCATCCGCAATGCTTGTTCAGACGTGCAAAGGGACGAAGTACGACTTGTGGTGTGTGTGCTTGCAATCTTGCATGAACTTGTTTGATTCTTCACCAATATAAATACGAATGCCACGGATAAACGTTACTCATTTGTTTCCCGAATTTCGAAAAGAAAAGTAAAGTAAAGTGAATCGATGTTAGTGTTTGCCACTGTCGGAAAAGTAAGTACTTACCTGCCTATTTGTTATACATACTTTTATTTTATTTATTATTTATCTATTTATTTTACAATTTATTGTACACGTAAGTAAACAAAAAAATGGACAAATTACAAAAAAATACGTAGATACAAAAGGTGAGGCTTATTCCTAAAAGAAATCTCTTCCAACCCACCTGCGATAGGAGATATATTTATGTTGTAATAAGTATATTTGTAATGTTTGCGTGTAGTAGGTACGTATTAAAAATTAAATACTGAACAGAGCCATTATTAGATACTTCCATAAAAGAACAGAAAGCCGAGAAAGGTTGAACTTCTTGTCCCTACTTTATTACTAATTTTTTTATTACCCGACTGTGTGGTGGTTCACTAATAAATAAATATATTTTCATAAATTGTACGTGTCTTTATATACTACATACTCGTAACGTGCATCAAAGTAATAAATAAATAATTAAAATCGAGAAGTTTTGATATCAAAATATTATTTACAAGTATTTTCTATCGAATTTACAGAAATATATCAAAATATAATTAATGAAAAAATGTTTTACATTACATTAAAATCGGTTCAGCCGTTTTCATAAAACTCAATTATTGATCTTAGCGATTTATTGTTTTTAATAATTAGAATCAGTTTGCCGCCGGTACTTTGTTTATTTCATTGCAATAATCAATTAATCCTGTTAAAATAGCCATATCCTGTTAAGTAAGACCGCCTTAAGATTACTACAATAAAGTTTTTTTTTATTTACAGGTAGGTAACTGATACGAAACATGGCTGAATCTAAGAAGAAATGTCGACAGCACAGTGTTGATTATTTAAAATTTGGTTTTCTTCCATCAAAGGCAGACAAGCGATT
This sequence comes from Melolontha melolontha, assembly GCA_935421215.2. Lineage (NCBI taxonomy): Eukaryota > Metazoa > Arthropoda > Insecta > Coleoptera > Scarabaeidae > Melolontha > Melolontha melolontha. The sequence goes on along the minus strand of OW285243.1, from coordinate 72,905,176 downwards.
GCCCATATGCCTTTTATGCAACAAAGTTTTGAGCAATGGCTCTATGAAACCATCGAAGCTCGAAGATCATCTAAGAAGGTGTCATCCTGATAAAATAGGTAAAGATTTGAAATATTTTCAAACATTGAAGGAAAAATATGAAGAGACCCACCGTGCACAGTATGTTCGCTTCAACGTCGGAAAGTAACGATGATGGCTTGCGGGCATCTTACAATATCTCATTACTTATAGCGAAATCTGGAAAATCGCACACCATTGGAGAACAGTTAATTTTACCCGCTGTTGAAGAGGTTTTAAAAACTGTTCTGCACAAATCTTCATTTGACATACTCAAAAGAATTCCTTTGAGTAACAACACTGTACAAAGACGTATTGACGAAATGAGCTCTGATATTGAAAGTTTCTTGTGTAATTATCTGCAAACAACTCATTTTTCTATTCAACAGAACGAGTCAACTTTACTTGGTAATAAAGCATTATTATTGGCATATGTTCGATTTGTTATGGACGTAGAAATTCATGAAGAGCTACTATTTGCGAAAACTTTGGAGACGGACACTAAAGGTGAAACAATATTTAATGTCCTGAGTGATTTTTTTAAGGAAAAATCGATTCCATTCACAAACGTTATTTCGGTGGCAACAGATGGAGCTCCTGCCATGGCAGGGCGATGTCGTGGTGGATAAGCCATCTTAAAAAGAATTATACCAGAAGGAACTGCAATTCACTGTGTCATCCACCGACAACACCAAGTAGCGAAAAATTTGAGTGCTAAATTGCACCAATCGCTTCAATTTGTGATTAATGCAGTTAACAAAATAAGAAGCAATGCATTGAATACGCGTTTATTTGCACAATTTTGCGATGAAAATGATGAAGATTTTCATCGATTGCTCTTACATACTGAAGTACGCTGGTTGTCGAAAGGTGCATGTTTAACAAGATTTTTCTCACTTTTTGAATGAGTTTTAGAGTTTCTGGAAAGTAAAGATTCAGATCTAAAAGAAAACCTGATCAATTTGAAAGCAGACATCGCGTATTTGACAGATTTGTTCAAAAAATTTAATGACATTAACTTACAATTACAAGGGGGACAGCCTCAATTTAATAAAAACAAAGGGTGTAATTTCAGCTTTTCTTGCAAAATTGAAATTTATGAAGCAAAATATTAGTCGGCGCGAATTTTCCCAGTTTTCAAACTTGTCACAGGTAGAATGCCTTGATGAGGATATTCACACATACGTTCAACATTTAATTACCCTGCATGACGACTTTAAAATGAGATTTGAAGATATTCTGACGATGGAAATACCACCATGAATCATAAATCCACTTGATGAAACGGAAGTGGAGAATGTGATATTACAAGAGGAGCTACTCGAGCTTAGCACTAATGAGGAACTGAAGGTGAAATTTAAAAGAGGGTATCAAACATTTTGGCTGCAGGCAGAAATACCCGAAAAATATCCTGGACTGTGGGGAATTGCGAGAAAGCTTTTGATAGCGTTTTCCTCGTCATATCTTGTCGAGAAAAGTTTTAGTGTCGTTACAAACCTTTAAAAAAAAAAGGAGCAGATTGAATATCACAGAACGGGGAGATTTGCGGTTATTCCTAACAAAACTGAAGCCAAATATTGATAATTTGCTGTCAATCCATCAAGTACATCCCTCCCACTAAAATTATGACTATTTTGTGATTGTCATTGTAGAAGTTACGTTACGTTATTAATATTTAATTTTAATTATATTACGACTGTTATCATATTATAATGTAATATGATAACAATAATAATTAATAGTGTAATAATTACATATTTGAATAAATACAACACAAGGAAATATACTATTTTTCTTTTTATTTTTACCACTCCGAATGGGGAGTTTTCTAAATAAAATATGTGAGAATTAATTGGTTTCTTGTGCTGTGAGTAGATGTCAAAGGAGTAAAGTTGGATGGAATCACTTTTTTGATTGGCTAACTTTACTTTTTTGACATCCACTCACAGCACAATCAATTAATTAATTAACCAATAACTCAGCCGCAACGCAAATTTCCATAGTTAGATCTAATCTTCACATTTTTTGTCGAGTTTTGGGAATATGGTAGAAATGTAGCTGTAGGGGGTCCACCGGCAAAACTTTCAAAGTGGTCTATGAGAAAAAAAAGTTTGGGAGCCTCTGATCTAGAGCATCGTTTTTCGTCGCGGTGATATTAAAGGGGCTCGCGAAATCGCCTAAATAATAATGATAAAATCATTTATTATTAAGACTTTACTTACATAAAGAAAATACATTAATGTGATGGTTGCATTTGTTTTTCATTTGAAAGTTTCACCATACGTGGATCTACGTTAGAAACACACAAACGTAGATTGTTTTCGAGTGATAAGAGACTCGATTCCTGTTAGGATAATTAAAAATTCGCTTATGACACGTCTATCCCGGATGCATTTCGTTCTTATTGGAACTTCTCAATACACAGTATCCTGAAGACCGACATGACTTACACTTCCTACACTACTTGTATATATAGTTAAGATATTGAATATACTAAGAATCTAACAATTATTAAAATCTCAATTCACATGTAAATGTCGCCTAATGTGTTGCGCTAATTCTACAATTCGTCTAACTAAGTTTGCACAAGTATGCAGAATGCAACACGCCGCGACGCCAACCTTCCTTGTTGTTAAGATAATTAAAAATTTATGTAAGACACATCTATCCCGGAATGTGTAGATTCATTTCGTTCTTATTTGAACTTGTCAATGCGCAGTTAGTGTCATAAGACGTGGCGAAAGGGATTAATATTTTCAATACTTCTGCGACTAAATTTCCATATTTATTTCGACGAGCAAGCCAAAACGTATTTAAATCTTCAGATGTAAATTGCAGTTGAAGCGTTTTGTCGGCAGACATTGCGATGAGCTGCTCGTGAATCGCAACTGGTAACTTAAAGCGACAACAAGGTTTTCACTAAATGGATTCAGTACCTTTTTTCAGTAGTTTTTACCTCACGCAACATCTTCATGCAATCCAAACTGTGGTGAATAATAGTGTCTTGTTCATTCAAATTTTTCTCAATATAATCCGAAGTGAGTGGGAACATATCAAAATTTTTGCTTTGAGGGCGAATAATCTTCATAAAGAAAGCCATAGGTCTATAGCACCTGGTTATGATGTAATCTCATACCAAGCACTCAAACTCATGCCAAGAAAGGATATCGCTGCGATGACAAATATCTTCAATGCAATGTTGCGGCTGCAACATTTTCCAACCCCCTGGAAGTGTGCGGATGTAGTAATGTTGCCAAAATCGGGAAAGGCGCTGACTTTCCTGCAAAACTACAGACCAATCAGTCTGCTTCCTATGTTGGGGAAGCCGAGAGATTAATACTACGCCGATTGGAAGACGAAGTTGAGGAGCTGGCCATCATTCCCGACGCCCAGTTCGGATTCCGACGCAACCATGACACAGTTCTGCAGGTGCTACGACTCGTAGAGAACATCAAGGAAGGTTTTAAATTAAGGGAATACACGGGGGCTGTGTTCCTGGACGTTGCCAAGGCATTCGATAAGGTGTGACATCAAGGCCTATTATACAAAATGCACCAAGCTGGCTTATCGAGAGGACTCCTGAAGCTACTTAAATCATTCCTAAACAAACGAAGTTTTAGAATATCACTATTGGGCCATCGTTCTGAAATCAGGTTAATGACAGCAGGGATTACGCAGGGCTCGGCGCTCTCATCGCTTCTCTTCACAATCTATGCTAGCGACATACCGATCGTGCCAAAAGTCAAGATAGCAATGTACACGTATGATGTGTGCATTTTCACCCGTTCCAGGAGCGCCAGGATCAACTGGAGGATTGGTATACCAAGTGGAAGCTTCAGATACAGCCCGATAAGAGTACAGTCATACTCTTCTCGAGGAGTGGACAAAGGAAAACGAGGGAAAGACTAGCGAGGGCGGTAACCATGGACGGGGCGAGATTCCAGTCAGGTACCTGGGGGTGGTCTTGGACACTCGGCTGACGTTTGGTCGCATGTGACGTCAACAGTGGCTCGCTCGCAGCAAATTCTGGTGGCATTCTATGCTATGATAAATCGACGATTTAAGCTAGATCCTGCTTGTAAGATTAAGCTTTGCAAGACAGTCATCAGACTAGAAATGTTGTACGCTTCTGTCGCTTGGGCGACCGCTGCGAGCTGCCACATGAGGAAACTACAAGTCCTGTAGAACCGGATGCTTCGGATGGGCCTCGATGCTCCATGGTTCGTGAGGAACACCACCCTCCACCGCGATACAAATATGGGTTGACTACGACCCCGGGATTCCATGGCAGTACAAAAGACCCAGGGTGATATTAAATTGAAATACGACGAAGCAAGAAAACGTCACCCACCGATCGTGGTGGAAATCGAGAAACGAAGAGAGAAGCAAAGTTTGTTAGAACCAGGACGAACATCATTGACGACGGAAGAGGTAGAGGAGTAATCTCCAGGCAGTCTGAAAAGACAAAAGGACCTATAATGAAAGCATGAACTGTGTCTGTCATTAATAAAATATATCTATCATGTCCTTGTAAATTCACACTTAAGTCGTTTAAATGCGAAAATACATCAGCTAACTAAGCCAACAACAATATACACTCATTATTCTGTAAAAACAATGAGAATGGCGTTTGTTTATCCTGGAAATATATTATTAATTCATTACACAATTCCAATACCCGGGTAACTTTCCCTTGCAATAACCATCTAACTTCTGTATGGAAAAGAAGAGATTTTTTATTTTCGCCCATTTCATCACATAGTTTAGTAAACAGCATGTTCTGTAACGGTCGGTCGGCTTTCAATAAAATTAACCATTTCTACAGCTTCACAAAGAATTTGATTGAGATTTTCCGGCATGTTTTTTTTGCGACAAGAGCATATTTGTGAAGGAAGCAATGCGTCCGTTCCGCCCTTGGAATAAGACAATTTTTTAATATTTTCATCTAAGATTATTTGGAGCCATAGAGCGGCCTGTGTCCCAAATATGACGGGGCAACGCTAGATTTCTCGGGCCTATTAAATCTAAAATGGGCAATATGTTCGTTGTATCGAATTGAAATTGAAGGTTTAGTTTCCTCTATATATTTTTGGTTACAATCATTACAATTTATTTCATAGATCCCAGACTTTTGTCCTACTTCAATATTATCCTTGGTATTACTTAAAAGTGATTTTAATGAATTATATGATTTAAACGCTATTTGAAAAGAATGGTTTTTGAATATAACGTTCAGATTTCTCGAAGCTGAGTGATACAGTAAACAAAAAAACTTATCACCTTGATCTTTTTGAGGTAGTAAAATCATGATATTAAGAATTAGTTTTTATGACCATGTTTATTAATTAGGCTAGTTACTATTTTCGAGTTGAAACCATTGAATACTGTGATCCTTTTAATTAAACTGAGTTCGTTTTCATATCTATTGTCTATTGTCTTTTGTCAGCGGAAAACTTAACAACCGATGGATAATAAAATTAAAGGATGTCAGGAGGAGGAGGAAAATTAAAGGATGTTGGAAGCTATGATTTGAATCCGCGCTTATAAACTTGTTAACATTGGTGTCTCTTCGGAAAATATTTATTTCTAAATTATTATTATTCCTAAATACTAAAACATCTAAAAATGGTATTTGTTCATTGTTTTCTTTTCCTATTGTAAATTTAATTGTTGGGAATTTCGAATTTATTGTATTAAAAAGTCATCTAAATTACACGTCGTATTAAAGGACTTGAAAATATCATCGATATACGTGAGCCATACTTTAGGGAAATAGTTTTTTCTTAAATTCCATCTCAAAGTAACTCATAAACAAGTTCACCATAAATGGAGACTTGCAGTTGCCCGTTGCTGTGCCATGCCGCTGTTCGTAGAAGTTTCCTTCAAATTGAAAGCAGTTCTAAGACATGCACAAAGTTGTCAACCACAAGTATTCATTTATTTTCTAGCGTTAAATATTATTCTTAACTTCAAAAATTTTACCTTAACCCAAGACCGCTATGTTTAGCGCTATTTTATTTTCAGCTTGTTCTACTGAAGATGGCAACGTAGTTGTTAAAATACGTATATAGAACTTATTAATAAATTTCACAAAACCAGACCAGACAGAACCAGACAGAAACAAGAAAGATCCCTAAACAGTTAAGAATTATTCTTGTTTCTGCCGGTTTAAGATTTCGTTATTCATTAATATAATATTACATTGATTGACTTGTTTCTTCAATATTTCTTAATTCTTAATTAACCTAATTACCAGGAAGTTCGTTGTCGCGAAAGGGTGTGTTCTGCATACTAGTACAAACTTAGTTTGTCGGATTGTAGTTATGAACGCACCACATAAGTCGACATTTACATGTAAGAATGTGATTTAATATTCATTAATTCTCACTTGCACTAAGTTCCAAATGTTAATTACAAAAATACTTCAAGCACAGTTTCTCTCCAGACATAAAAGTTTACGGTAAAAGTAATTTGACATATTTAATAAATAATTATCATTGGTTATATTAAAATAAGAACAATACAATACATTTAAACCGAAGAACGTCCGCGAGCAATCACTAGGAACAAAAAAATGTGTATGGACAGAAAGCAAAACAGGGCAGTGATCATACATAAATTAAATGTTTTTATTATAGTATCTTCCCGGTAATCAAAGTTATATCGCAACTGAATCGAGTGTTAAATGGGTGTAACTGAAATAATTATCCTAAAATATCGATGTATCACTTGGTAAGTGTGTACCACGTTTCGCACCCAAGGGGCGAGAGCCGTTTTGATCCCAATAATTACGGATAGTAAATTAAAGAACGATAAAACCGGGGACGACAACGTTGAGTTATATTAATGTCTTGTGCGGTTCATATGCAGTTTTCTGTTAAATGTATACTTTGTTCTGAAAGGAAGAATACAGTGGATTATACAAATATTAGGACGTAGCATTAAAAAAAGAAATATTTCACAATAAAGCAATAGAAAAATCAGAATAATAAACGTCGATCCAAATAATGTTGAGAAAATTTGTAACATTTATCTATAATTTAAAGAAATTGCATTTATATTGAAATAAGTATTAGTCATAGGTGGGCACTTAAATGTAATCCTCATTGTTAGATAAGCATAAATAAATTTAGTAGCGTGCAACAAAAGCAAAAGGTGTCGCTAAATACTCTAGAAGATAGAATCGAAATCTATTTGATCAGTAAATTAGTTTATCTACAAACGTCATAAACTTATTTGCTATCATTGACAAGGCAAAAATATCACTTTATCAAATTAAGCAGATAAAATAACAAATTTGCGTATTTGATGTGCTTAATCATATAAAATACAAAAATCAAACGTTTCAGACAAATCATTTGTTACAGCCAAATCTGAGATGTTGTACGATTTCCCTACGATATTAATTTTCTCTCAAATTATTTACTTATCCGACATTGTAACTTTGCATACTGCTTGAACATGACAGTATTTATTATAATATGGTTAGTATGTAACCTATCTGCAAGTTCTCTCGAAGTTTGATTTGATCTTTTTCCATTAAAGTTATTAAAACTTGATTCTTTAGCAAGGTTTACGGACTACTCTGATTTATTTGAATATTTTTATAAAACTGAAGAATGCCAGTGAAAATTGAGGTGAAAGTTTAAGCTAAGTTCAGTAACCGTTCGCAAAGTGCGTACAATTTTTCGTCGACAAAATGCACCAAATTGTTAATACACAGTTAATAGACTGATCGGGAAAATGAATCGAATTAGCTCCGCTGTGAATTAAAAATCATCAAGTCGCCCTTGATCAGGTCGGTCCTTTGAAAATATTGACTAAATGACTGCAAGTGTTGGTGAAAAATCAAGTCACGTCGATTCGGTGACATTCACAGTAACTGGCACTTTCGTTAAGCAAATTGCAGAGAATTTTAAAGAAACATCTCCTCATTTGTATCCTTACAAAGTTTTTCTCAAGAACTTAAACTAGATGATATGCGCAATGTTGTCTTTCCGCAACTGAATATTGAAAAACCAAGGAATGGATGCTGATTTTGTTATAAAAATTGCCTTTAGCGATAAGGAGCACTTTTACTTGTATGGGTAAGTGAATAGACAAAACAGACGGATTTGGCGAGCAGAGAATCCACATGCCGTTCATGAGAAAGCAATGCATTTACAATGAGTCATCCCTTTGTGCAGATTTTGGACTAATGGAGTAGTCAGGCCATATTTCTCCGAGGACGACGCTGGCAATGCAGTGACAGTGAATGGTGAAAGTTATCGCAATATGTTAAGGTAGTTTTTGGTAGACTGCGTTAATTGGTATGGATTTAGACGAGATGTGATTTAAGCAAGATGGGGCAATGTGTCACACTACTCGAGAGACAATGCAGTTGTTGCATGAGAGATTCTCTAGCCGTGTAATCTCACACACTGGCGACCAAAATTCGCCACGGAGATCGTGCGATCTAACGTCGTGCGATTTCTTTTTTTGCGGAGTGAAGTCTCTGCCAACCAACCAACCCCAATTCCTGAGCTGAAGGAAGAAATTCGCCGTGTCATCGTCAGTACTGAGGAAATATACGAAAATATAATCAGCAATTTCTCTAAAAGAACGAGAGTGTGTTGTTGGATGTTCTATTCCACACATAATCTCCGTATGTATACTTCATATTAAAACGAAAATGCAATTTGCAAGTAAATGATGTGTTTGATTGAAAAATTAAATCATGCGCTTATTTTAAAACACTCTTTATTATTGACGATTCCAGTCACATTTCGATTATTTAATAAAAAAAAAATTTTGTTGGGAAATAACGATAACACGTTTGTGGTTTAGTCACATGGAAAAGAAAAGCTACAGAAATTCTTCGATCACATCAACCGACAACACGCATGCACAAAATTAACAAGAAGTAGAAAAAGAAGGGAGATTCGTACTATTCTTGGATGTAATGGTACACCACACGTAGTCTTGGAGACTACAACATGAAGTATACAGGAAGAAAACCCACACCGACACATACCTGCACGCAACATCCTATCACCATTCTAAACAGAAGAGAGCCTTTATCAAAACAGAGCAGAGATAATCAGCGACGTCGAACATTTTAAGAAAGAAAAGCGACACGTCAAGGAAGCACTGGAGAAGAACCGTTACAGGAATAAGGAGATAAGAAGATCTCTAAGCAAGCCCAGAACGGTAAACCCATCAACGGAAACAGCCAGAGGATTCGCCCGTCTATCTTACATCTCTAGAGTCACCAAGAAAATAGGAAGGATTCCAGCTAAGAAAAATGTAAAAATATATTTTAGTACTACTATCGCCATCCAACACAACTTTTCTGGGACTAAGGATAAATTGCCACGAACAAGGGAGAAGGAGTATATAAGTTAATCTGCGTGTGTGAGAAGAGCTCGTCAGACAAACAGCAAGATCGATTGGACAATGAGTTAAGAAACATTAAAGCGACACACAAAGAAAAAGAATTGGAAAATCAGCGATTGCAGAAGATGTACACGAGAACGGACACAGAGTGAATTTTCAAGAAGCAGAAGTATTAGCTAGAACGAAGAATTACCATCGAAGAATTATTAGAAAAGCTATCGAAGTAGAAAAACATCCTAACTTTAACCGCCAGGAGAGTAACATCTGGAAGAGCCTACTATGAGAATCCGTCACGACCAGCGAACCAAGACGGTCATGCATTGGTGAACCACTGCCATATATATAAGGAAGAACAAGAACGAAGAGTATCAGTCTGATACCAGATTTTGGAGAAGATGGCGGTATGAGCAGTGAAACGTTGAGTGAAATTACGACAAGATTGTACTACAAGTGACAACGGTCGTGAAAACCTACGGAATTTTAGCTAAATCTTAGGTTTCGTTTGCTCAAACTTATAGATAAAATATTTTTTAGTTAGTTTAATTCACATAATAATAACTATTTGAATTTATTTTAGCGCAAGTCAAATTAATCGTTTTTAACTCTGTGCCAAAAATCTTGAATGTCCCGTATATACATCACAACTGAAAACATATAGTGGTAAGTCCAGTCCTACTGTGCGTTCGGAAATTATAGAGATATCTCTTTTACCGGCGGCGATTCTGCCGTTTATTATTTCGTTTGTCGGTGTGTGCTGTGTGCCGCGCCGTATTGCCGAGTATCAAACGGAAATATTTCACGCGAACGGAACGCAGATATCTTATTACACGTCCCGAACTATTTAATAAATGACCCCGGATTATCGCACATCGAGATGATCGCACAACGTATTATTAACATCATGTGCGTTGCCGCATCGACTATCTTTTTTTTCCGATTTCTGTTTCCTCGATGGTCTGATAGATGCTTTCCATACGTACCGTGTAGAATTAAGATTTAAATACGCTCTAGAACGGAAGAATAAAAAAGGAAATCGGTGGTAAACGATCGTATAATCAAATGATAGATAATATTAGATTGTCGAAGAGCAATATACATACATAATATGTATATAATTTCCAAATTGGTGGAGACTTGCAATCTGAAACAGACAGAAACAAGAAAAATCCCTAACCGCAACATAAATTAATAAATTCTAAATTCAAATTTCGACAACTAAGTTGCCATCGTCAGTAGAACGATCTGAAAAAGGAATAGTGGTAAACGTAGCGTCTTTGGCTAATATACAACCTTTTAAGATACGCTCTTCACCAAGTCGTCAGTGGGATAACACTAGCGATTTGGTGAAGAGCACATCTTCAAAGGTTGTACTATGGAAGATAAGGTAAGGTGGATTGATATAACGTGTGTTCATTTGAAAAGTCAATCTAGGTTACTTTGAAATTTTGATAGAATAAGAAGCATAAATATTAGTATGTGTTTGTTGTTCCGTAAACGTAAATCCAAATGACATTTGATAATGTCAATCACATTTGTTATTTATTTGTATGTATGAAACTGTCAAAATATACGACTTCGTAGGTTAAGTAGTAAATTTTACTTTACGACATACTTCAAAATGTTCTCAGTAAATCACATGCTACTAGATTGACTTTTCAAATGAACACCCGTCATAAGTTAGGCAAATGTATCTATTCGAATATTTTTGATATGGCTACTTAGACTTTAATAAAATTTTCCACATTTGAGTTAATGCAAATAGCGAATACACAGAGCATATTTATTTTCAAATTAGACATCCGGTTTAGCCAGAAATGATGTTAGCTTTTATATTTTAGATGAAATATCGTGTATATTTTTACGAATTTCAATAGAGCTCTGCTCTGGGAGTTCAGCAATAATAAGGTGTGGCACCCAAAACCTGTCCAAGCGATTTTCCTACAAATACTATAGAACGTTTTTATGAATTTTGTTCAAAATTTTATCACCACACTGTATATATATATATATATATATATATATATATGTATATATACAGTGTGGTAATATATATATATATATATATATATATATATATATATAATTGAAAAGAAATGATCGACCGTGATATATTATCAAAAATTCTTTAAATTCGGGTAAGCGGTCAATTAAAAAACTCCTTTATTAAATTACCCTATATTTCGCAACACTTTGTCGCTTCTTCTGGGCTAACTACAAGATTAATGAGAAAAATAACAACAAATAAATAAGAGTATAAAACAGTACTAAAAATACTTACAAAATGTAGAGTTAAAAATAATAAAATTGACGTACAAAATAAAAATGATTAGATATAAAAAATAAAGTAACTATAGAAACAAGCCCTAAGAACTTTTAAAAAACATCTTGTGCATTGGTGGACCATGCACTTGATCGTGACCATACTTTCAATTTTGTTGACGTTAAAATCTTAAACGTTGAAAATAACCATAAAAAAAGAACCTTTTTAGAAATGGTCCACATCAACAGGGAGACAAATAACATAAATTATAGATCTGATACTAATGGTCTTAGTATAATTTATTTTAATATACTGGGTTTTACTGTTAGTTGACGATCTTAAATCGTTTTGTTATTTGGTCCATATACTGTTTTAATTTATATTGCATTATATTTTTTATTTTTCATGTTTTAACTTTTCATATATATGTTTTTTAAAAGTTCTTAGGGCTTGTTTCTATAGTTACTTTATTTTTTATATCTAATCATTTTTATTTTGTACGTCAATTTTATTATTTTTAACTCTACATTTTGTAAGTATTTTTAGTACTGTTTTATACTCTTATTTATTTGTTGTTATTTTTCTCATTAATCTTGTAGTTACCCCAGAAGAAGCGACAAAGTGTTGCGAAATATAGGGTAATTTAATAAAGGAGTTTTTTAATTGACCGCTTACCCGAATTTAAAGAATTTTTGATATATATATATATATATATATATATATATATATATATATATACACTTATATACCGTAGTCGACAAATTTTAATTTCGCGATAGAAAAAAGGTAAAGAAAGACATATAGCGAGCTTGCCAATGAATGTGTGCAAGTAGATGAAGTGGGTGGGATACGATAAGCTACAGTCAGATTATAGCTAGTCAGTAGGCTTATTGCTTCAGAGGGATGTAGAACGCATCTTTGAAATACGTATAAAATTTGCCACGAATATTTACAGAAAAATATTTACTTCATGGTGTATTACTTTTATAAGGGTGTACAACAAAACTTCTGTTCTCCGCGTATAAATAGAATGAAATATTAATTCTAAATTATGCAAAAAAAATAAATGTAACTCTTATGAAAAGAAAATAAATGTAAATCTCATAAAACGAAAATAAATTAACTCTTGTCCGATAATAATAAAAAATAGATATTCTAAATTAAATGTTCAAATAATCCCCCCGTTGTTCTTGGCAGTATGCCAACCTATAATGAAATTCTTAGCGGACATTATTGAGCATCTTAGGTGTTATTGTTAAGAATGCTCTCAATATTTTTTCTCGCAAATCATTTATGTGCATTCTTTCATGGAAATTACTATAAACTTTTTGTTTGATAGGTCCCCATAGAAAGAAATCATTAGGCGATAAATCTGGCGATCTTGACGACCAACCGATTGTGTAATCCTTGCTTATAATACGACCATTAAGGTGTTTCTCAAAAACTCCTTTACATTTCTGGCACAATAAGCTGGGCAACCATCTTGCCGAAACTAGACTTCTTCCAAATTGATGTCATACGAGTGAACAGTGGGAATAATGCTGTTATTTAAAAAATATAAATATTTATCTGCATTAAGTGTGCCATCGATAAAAAAAGGACCGACAACTGAATTATTTAAAATACCAGCCAATACATTTAATTTTTGTGGATATTGGGTATATACAGGTACACTGAGGTGTCTATTTTCCTTAGACCAATAGCCAGTTGTTTGTTTATTGTTATGACCGTGTAAAGAGAATGGTGTTTCGTCTGTAAATAGAATATTCTTTAGAAAATTTTCATTTTCAGTAATTTCTTTCATCATTCTCTCGCAAAATTCTAACGTTCTAGATTCATCTTCAGGAAATATTTCCTGACTTTCACTAAATTTTCGCCACTTGTACCCGTTCTTTTTTAAAATTCTCTGCACTGTTCTTTGTTGGAAGCCAGTTTCTTAGGAAATCTGTTTTGAGTACTTACATTACTTTCCGCCACAGTGCAAATTATAATTTCTTTATTTTAGTTTTCTTCGTTAATATTACGATTTCTAGGGTCATCGTCTTCCAAATGCAAGTATTCTCTACATTTCATCACGCTTCCATATTTATCAAACCTGTGAATAATATTTAATATAGTTCTTTCAATTGGGACTGGACGATTTTCAAACGTAAAAGTGAAACGCCCAATGATTTCTAATGAACTGCTACCGGCGTAATACCATTTTATAATTTGTGTATTTTCTTGGGTTGTAAAAACATGCATGTTGAAATCCACTATTAATATACGCACGTCGAGAAATAAGTGTTGTACACCAGATAAGTGTTTGCTAGTAAATAGCAGAGATAAGGAGGAGAAGGGAAACTTAACGTTAAAAAGTGGTGCCCTGTTTATTTATAGTTCCTCCTATAACTGTAGTTAGAGCCACAATATATTAATTATAGTATTTTTCAAGGGCTTATCAGCCCTTAACATAATTAAAAATCTAATCGAATCAAACATCTGAATACATAAATACATGGATTGCAAAACAGGCAGTTTTCAATTCAATAGTACAAATAATTATTACATTAAGGACCGATTTTATAAGAAATTATCAAACATGAATATGAAATTATTTATCAGAATAATTGAAACATACATGAGTAGGTAAACCCCACCAGTTTTGTATAATACAATTTTTTGTATTATGAAATTATTTCTTTTTTGATTTTAAATATTTATTCTTACACTTTTGAAAAAATATAAAAAAAAAAACGAGAAGCTCTCCCTTCAAATAATTGAAAATAATTAATTTAATAAACTCTTTTCTTATAGAGGCAAAAAGTTGCTCCTTGTGGCTATTGCACTTTATAAAGTATTCTAAACGAATTTCATTTGATTGTTGCATACAATACTTTGTAAATGTCTTTTTTAAAACAAATTTATAGCAATAATATCATACACAAATTGTACATAAATTCCATACTGCAAAAAAACTATAATTGGAGTACTGTAGCTTTCTTTGTTTTGAAATTTCTAGTAATTCTGTAAAACTGTGGCGTTCTTCAAATTGTCCGATAACAATGCTTTAACCTAAATGCACTTTTCTTGTAAATATACATATATAAACAAAAGTCTGCTAAATAAAATACTCTAAATATAAAACACACTATATATATATATATATATATAAATTATATGTTTTTTACACAAAATGCTATATCTGGCACATTACAATACAAAAACAATTGCAATACAGGACAGGTTAATAACACTACTAACAAAATTTGGAATTAAGGCACGTAACATACACATTTCTGAATTTCTAAAGTCACTAGATATATATCGATACGAGCGATACGTTGATTTTTAACAGGAACTACAAAATTTAGGAACCATAATTCCTATCCAAGCGCGCACCTTGTGGGGGAATAGCGCATAATGCATGATAGGGCATGTTAAATGTATATGTGTGTCGACCACTCTGCTTCTCCCACCACTGTTTGAAAGCAGGCAACGTTGGATATAACAAGGTCATCATTTGCACAGGCTCTATACGCACACAGAAATTAAAATTTGTCGACTACGGTATATATATAAAATAATGAGTCACTGAACACTTATTCCACAAACTTAAAACATTCCCTCGTATATATGTATTTCTTTCATCTATGGTTTTAACATTCATATATACTTACTTTATTATTATTTAAAAATGTGAATTTTTAGTCATTTTTATTAAATATTTGAGTTTTAATCGAGAGTTTTTTGAAATTTGATTTCCACATCAATCATGTTATAGCTCAATCAAATAAAATGTTATGGATTCATGAAAAGACAAAGACGTAATTTTTCCAACATAATTCGTATAATAAAATTGTATTGCAGGTTGGTACGTCCTTTACTTGAATGCTGCTGTACTTACGTTTGCAGACTTGACCGTGTGCAGAAGAATATTCGTTTTAAACTAAATATTAATAAACATGACTATTCGTACTCGGAACGTTGTAAATAGCTGGGACTAGAGACATTCTATATACAAACTAGAATGTACACTAAAATGGTGTCGGCCAAAATGCGGCGGAGATATTTGCGGCGCATGTAATTAAGTGTGCCACTTGCGGCGGGGATTATACAGTCTGTCACACCAAATATCTGAAATATTTTCAAAAAATGTATTATATAAATGTTGCTGTGCTCTTTATTTTAAAATTAATATATTTAAACCTATGTATATATACAACATACGAGGGCGATTCGTAAAGTAAATTCCGTTTGGTTATTAAAAAAAAGCCCTAATACATGAAGAAGTTTTTATTATATATAACTTAATTTTTCTACTTTCAGTTATTTTTCTACATAGTTGCCATTCAGATTGAGACATTTGTCATAGCGATAGACCAGCTTTTTAATGCCCTCTTCATAGAATTCCGCCGTCTGTCAATTAAGCCATGCTGCAACACTGTGCTGCAGCACTTAATCGCTTTCAAACCATTGGCTCCCAATCCATTTCTACATGTTAGGTAAGAGATGGTAGTCTCTAGCACCCAAATCAGGGCAGCAGGGAGGATGCTCAAACACATATCCCCCTTAAAACTGTCCAGTAGGGCTACCGTGCGAGCGTCGGTTTGAGGGCGGGCGTTGTAATGAAGAAAAGGATGTCCGAATTTAATAATCCACATCGGTTGTTATGAATAGCGCTTCGGAGCTTCATCAAAGTTTCGCAGTAGACTTCAGTGTTTATTGTGGTCCTTCGTTCCATAAAATATACAAGGACACCTTTCTTGTCCCAAAGACAGTGACCATATTTGACGGCACTTTAAAGGTTTCCTCGTAGGCGAGTTAGAGTGACCCCACTGCATGGACTGTCTTTTCGTCTCAACGTTGACATAGGCGACCTAAGTCGCATCACCTGTTACAATATGCCTGAGGAAATCTTCACCTTCAACATCGTAACGTGTCAGAAAAGCTAGTGCCGATCCCATTTTCTTTGTTTTATCGTCTTCGGTGAAATCGTAAAAATTTTGGTAACCTAAATGTTCAGTAACAACCTCATACAATACTGTACGTGAAATTTGAAGGAAAAAACACTCAGTTCTCTGATTGTAAATCCCCGATTTTCACGAATTTTTTCTTCGACATTATCCACAAGTTCATTCGTCACAACAGTTGGTCTTCCGCTTCGTTCTTCATCATACACATTAGTTCGTCCCTCTCGATAGATACGGCACCATCTTCTAACTATACTCTCACTCATGACATTTTCACCATAAACGGAATAAAGTTCAAGATGAATCTCAGTAGGCTTCATGTTCTTTGAACACAGAAATCGGACAACAGCACGCAATTCACAGTCGGCGGGATTTTCAAATGCAGCAGCCATTTTAAACGACCAAAATAGCACGAAAGAATGCCCGAACGATTCTCCCACTAGCACTGTCAGACTCACACTGAGCCAGACTACACCGCATCGCTGCAATCACGCCGATATCCTCACGCTAACTCTTTTCATTTCTAATTGTTGTAGATAAGGAAAATATATATGCTGAGTATGGAACATTACTTATTCGATAAAAAGGCAAACACTACCGGTACCATCCGCGGTTTATTTTCACTACTGCCTATGTCCGCATAAATACTATATAATTGTGTGAATTCCCAAAATGTTTTAAATGTGCCATGCATAAAGAATGTTTAGCACATTTGTAGGAACTCATTTTCTTTCGGACTTCCAGAAATTAAGATCTCTAACCATATCAGCTAATAAAATACTGGATCAGTGCGTCATGTTAACATCAATTGCATCCGAACATACTACATTTCTGCACTTAGGTTCTATTCAAGTCACGTGTTTTGTTCTTCTCGCCCGGTATATTGCTTTTATGAACGCATTGTATGTCGGCATTTCAGTGACCATTCGTAACCTCGATTCACAGTGTCGAAAAATTCGCCAGTATAAATCTGATGAATATCTTCGTTTCCTTCTATTATACCTTTCCTTCAACAGATCCGAAATGCACTGGTGTGCAATTTTCGACAAAACCGACCCTTTCTTTGTAATTACACTTCTGTTTCTTGTTGTATAGGCAATACCACGTGATCTTCTTGTTCCTTCGATTATCGTTTGCGGAGATCTGCGCCGCCTGATGACATACCTATCAAAATCTATATACATATATCTATAACATTTTAAATAACACCTTTGAGTCCTCTGTTCCTAAACGGTCTGCTTGTCCTTCACCTTACCCATATTTGTCTACTTTGGATCTTAAGCACAATTTAAAAACGAGACAATATTACCGGCGCAAATGGAGATTAAATAAGAACCCCTTTTATCTTGGTGAGTACAAAAGAATGAGAAGCTTGACAAAGTTACAAATTTCCAGTAGTTATAAAGTATATTTGAATGGCATAGAATCTTCTATCAATGAAAATCCTAAAGAAATTTGGTCTTTTGTGCGTGCAAGGCAGGGTACTCCACGGATTCCTGGCAAATTACTTTACAATGGAACTTCGACTAATTCATCTGAAGACATCGTCAATTGTTTTGCATCACATTTTTCCGTAGCGTATTCGGGTGCGGATATTGATACTGAACCTGATAGTTTTACACTATTTGAGTCGCTCGCCATCTAGAAAGTATTGAAAGTATTATGTCTACATTTCCAAACAAATTTACTGCTGGTGATTATCAAATTCCAAGCTTTGTGGTTAGAGATTTTTGCTCCGTTCTTTCACAGCCGCTCACCAAAATAATTAACCTTGCTGTCAGAACGTCAACTTTTCTGATAGATGGAAACGTGCACGCATAGTGCCCGTCTACAAAAAGGGTAAGACTACGGATATATGTAATTACAGACCTATATCCATACTTTCAAATTTTGCCAAAATTTTTGAGTAAATTATATATAATTCAATTTATCCTTTTGTTCGTTCCCATATATCACCTGTTCAATATGGTTTTATAAGACGCTCGACTACTACTAATCTTGTGAATTTTACTCAATACGTATGTGAGGAGTTGGATTACCAGGGACAGGTTCACGTTATTTATACAGATTTCTCCAAGGCTTTTGAAACAATTAATCATTAACTTCTTATACAGAAACTTAATTGTTTTGATTTGAATGTTGCTTTTTGTAAGTTAATCAACTCTTACCTGTCTAATACATATGGATATTTTTTCTATAATGGTTTTAAGTCATTGGAATTTGTTGCATTATCTGGAGTTCCACAAGGGTCGAGTTTGTGTCCTTTGCTTTTTAATATATACATCAATGATTTGTTTCCATTAATGTCTTGTCAAGTATTAGCATATGCAGATTACTTGAAGCTCTTTCATTGCATACATAATCAACACGATGTAAACATGCTTCAGGATAACTTGAGTGTACTGGCCAATTGGTCCGAAAGGAATAAGCTTGTTTTGAACGTTAACAAATGTTATGCTATGACTTTCACTAAGAAAAACCGTCCATACTTGTCCTCCTATTCAATTTATGATGTTCCACTCACCAGCATGAGTGAAATTAAGGATCTTGGTGTGTCATTTGATTCATTTTTATCGTTTAATAGTCACATTCAAAAAATTTGTTCGTCTGCCTCAAGAATGTTAGGATTTACTATCAGAACTTGTAAATACTTCAATGATGTTACGCTTCTGGAGTCTTTATATTTCGCACTTGTTCTTCCTAAATTGGAATATGGGTCTGTTGTTTGGTTCCATCATTATATATCGCAGCAACTTCCTATTGAGCGTGTGCAGCAACACTTTTTGAAGTTCTTGATTTAAAAAAATACTGGAGTATACCCAGACACAAATGTTTCCTACGTTAAGCTAAGGCTACGTTTTGGGTTCCAGACACTCATTGATCGGAGGATTGAACAAAATGCTCGTTACTTATTTAAACTTGTCACGAATAGTATTGACTGCGCTGGGATATTAGCTGTTGTTTTACTTAATGTACCTTCAGTTAATACTCGCTATACGAGTACATTCAACTTGAGCACCCCGAGGACCAACTTACTAATGAAATCACCTGTTTACCATATGATGCGGAATGCTGATGCAATCTACAGCGATATATTTACTGGTGAAATTATTACATGAGTAATATAAGTAAGTAATATAAGGTATGTGTTCCTAAGTATTTCATGACTGTCACATAATTTATTAATGTACACTTTTTATTTATTTATGTTTATCTGTAAATTAACTTTTACCATAACTATTTTTCTTTTTTTCTGTTTTGTCATATGTATGTATGTATTACACAGTTTTTGCCTTATTACTGGGTATGAACCTGTTGGGCAAATAAACAATTATTATTATTATTATTATTATTAAAAGAATTATCTAATTCATTCGCCGCAAGTGTCTCTCCTAATAACCCAGTATTAATATTTGCAAGGTAAAATAAGTGACACTCGGCGCAAATTTAAGAATGCCTAATAAGCAAACAAGACCTTTTTAACTTAATGAAATAAAAATGAAAAAGCAATATTTCTTAATTTCCACTTTATTGAGGTAAAACCCCATTACAATTGTTTTGACATACATTGTCTTCCTCGGATGGAATTGTATTGCAAACTAAACTTAAAGGATGTTGACAAATTTAAACTTAAATGAATTATTATAGCGAAAAAATAATTATACTCAGAAGGATGGTTCAATAATAGTCACTTTCGATTCAAGATGTACACTTTATTACACAAAGGGCCGGCCCAATTTTACAGAGTACAAACATAAAAACGGGAAAACCAAAATAAATAAAAGAATTAGTTGTAAAATAGTCCTAATAAAGGAGATTTGCCGAAATCTATATGATTATTGAGTAAAGAGTCTGTATTTTTATATTTCAAAATTTTCATAATTCCAGGTAAATTTAATTTTTTCGATTTATTTTCCATGGGTAAAATTTTAAAATTCTAATTTAAATTATGGGCTTCTCTATGTATCGCATAATTTGAGTCATTCTTGTTATTAGTTTTTAAGTATTTTTATTTCATTAATTATGAATGTCCATCAAGTAAACGTTACTTCGATTCAAAATTTTTAACTTTAGGCTGATAGCGAATACAGTAAAACTCGCCACTGAATATCATATCCATTCAGTTAAATGCTTTGTCTGAATATTTTGAAATATTAAATTATTTATTAAATAAACTTATATTCATTTGTAGTTTGATAGAACCATATCAAAATTATGTCTTTTAATTTAGTTTGATTACATTAGTGTCTGTAAATACACATATCAGCAATAGAATAACTATAGTTTGAATATTAAATATTTTGTATAGCCTTTATACCTATATTAAGATGTCCTATTGCCTCTTATATTCATAAATAATTTTAAAATAAATTGCATTTATTTTTTAGCCAACCACCATGGAAACCCAAGCATTGACTGACAGCAGGAATAAAGACTTCAATTAACAATAAAAAAAGTTTGTACTATATATCTAAATTCTTCAGTAGTCCACATTTCGTCGCTTACTTTAAAAATTATAAAAAAATTCTTAAGGGGATAATTAGATTATCTAAGAGGAACATTTATGCTGCCAGGATATGTTCTTCCAATAATGTACCGAGGGAAGCGTGGAGAACGGTTCGGGAATTGACCAATACCTCCAAAAAAAACGATAAAGTCACCTGTGTCGAGGTGGATGGCATATTGGAGGGCGACGCTAAGGTTGTCACCGAGACACTTAATAATTATTTTACAACAATAGCTGCAGACTTAGCGCAAAAAATTGATAACGCAATTGATCCTCTATCTTATATGAAAATTAACAGGGCTAAAAATTTCTTCTTCTTCCCTACTGATGCAACTGAAATTGAACATACGATTCGGGAAATTAGGAAAGAGAGTTCGGGTGGGTCGGATGGTGTTCCCATGAATATTGTCCGGTGGCTGCCTCCTTCGGCCCTTATGGCATTCGCTGATTTAATAAACTTGTCATTTCAGAGCTCTGTATTTCCTACTTGTTTCAAAATTGCAAAAATAGTTCCTGTCCATAAGGGAGGATGTGGATTTGCGCCGTCCAACTACAGGCCCATTTCCATATTGCCTGTATTATCTAAAATAGTTGAAAAGATCGCGAACAGAAGAATTCGTAACTTTATTGGGGGGGAGGATTTGTTGGTTGGTTGTCAGTTTGGCTTCAGGCCCCACACATCTACGTCCGATGCTATTTATTATTATCTCGAGAATGCGTACAATTTTATTAACGAGAAACAGGTCGTCGCGACCATGTTTTGTGATTTGGCGAAGGCATTTGACTGCGTTCCGCACTCGCTTCTTCTCCGGAAGCTCGAATATTACGGGTTCCGGGGAGGAGCGAATGACTGGTTGAGATCTTATTTGCTTGGGCGTACACAATATGTTAGTCTGGGCTCTGGGACGGGTTGTGTGGAGTCTGGGGTCAGGGATGTTATATGTGGTGTGCCGCAGGGTTCGGTTTTGGGTCCGGCGCTTTTTCTCTTATTTATTAACGATCTTGCACTGTTGGACACCAGGGCTCACATTGCATTGTTTGCCGATGATACGTCATTAACTTGGCATGCTGCGGACCCGCAATCTCTGGAGGGCCTGATGAACAAAGAGATTCCGATTTTTCAGAGTTGGTTTAATGCTAATGGAATTACCCTAAATTTAAGTAAAACACAACTTTTAATTCACAGACACAATTATGTAAGTGTGAATATTGAGATTGGTGGCATCACTTTAGAGCCTGTGAACTCCGTGAAGTTCCTTGGTCTGATTCTGGAGCCAGGCCCTTGTTGGACCGGGCATGTTCGTCGCCTTTCGTGTAGGCTCTCATCTGCTTGTTATGTGATTGGAGTGGTGCGTCGTAGCCTGGGAGAGTCCACGGCTAGGACAGTATATTTTTCATTGTTTGAGTCTCGTCTACGGTATTGTCTAGCATTTTGGGGATTCACGACCGCTGGGAATCTTCTTTCGATTTTTAGGTTGCAGAAGCGGGCGGTGCGGCTCTTGTGCGGGGCGGCAGCGGACGCCCACTGTCGGCCGTTGTTTGCGGATAGTGGAATCATGACGGTTTATTCATTGTTATTATACGAATCATTGTCTATCATTTTTAAAAAGCAAAGTAATATCCAGCATAGGTCTGATATTCATTCGTATGACACACGCGGCAACCAACTTCTGAATTTACCAAAGCCCGCGACAAGAGCGAGTCGCGATTCAATATTTTATATGGGCTTGCAGTATTTCAACGGACTGCCAATGAACATTAGGCAGTCTTCAAGCTTAAAACAGTTCCAGGGGAAATTAAAGGTGCTGCTCCTCGGGCAGGTTTTGTACTCGCTGGATGGGTTCCTTGCGGGTTGACGTTGGAATCCCTTGCTTTTATTTTTAATTTGTTTTTATTTTAATATTGCTTTGATCATGTGTTTTTATTAGGTGACATGTATTTGTTTGTTTTGGCAACTTAATCAATTACTGTTATGTGTTTATACTATAATTGTATATTGTGTATATTGCTTACTGTCCACGTACTGTATGTGCTTATTGACAATAAATATTCTATTCTAAAAAAAAAAAAAAACTAATGCTGCATTATCATCATCACCATTACCACGTAGCATTTATAATTATGTTTTTATAGCATTATTAAAACCCAAACAACAGCGGACAGGTTAATTAAAATGTAGCAAGGTGCTGTTTCGATCATTCAGAATCATGTCTCCACGTAAATTAAGCGACCGATTCGTTGTATACTTACAAGTGACAAATATTAAATCATTCATACCCTTCAAATATGTCACAAATTCGCTTAAGTTTTGCGGTCAGGGAATATTTATAATCATTACATGTATTCAAACGCGAACAATTATCCGTACGCATGGTTTAAGTGCACTTTTTTTGTTACCTCTCGCAGGCGAGTCTGGATTGTGTGCGTTTGTATGTGTATATATGTGTGTGAAGTAATTCATTATAATAAATAAAGATGGGGCCATCGGTTCACGACCAAAAATGACAGAATAGTGACTGAGATGACATTTTTTATGTATGTATCATAACTTTACGGAGTGGCAGCATGAAAAGGCTCGTATATCTCTTCAGGAATGCTTTTTATGGTTGTCATATATCATAAGCGATATTTTTTTTCTTCTATTATTTTTTATATTGCAACAAAATTGTGAATGAGATTGTGTTGCGTTTGTTACATTTAAACTACCAGAAAGAATTATTTCCCATTCTAAACCAATGCGTTTGAAATTAGTTACCTTTAAGACTCAAGGACTAGTTTTCTTTGTATTAGAGGGATCTAAAAATTACTTTAGATCGGAAGATATAAATTGAATTACGATTATTTTAGCCTATGACAGTTAAAAAGTGTACGAAGTGTTACAATTAAATTATTGGAACGACTGGGAAATCTCTTTATCTTTTATTATTTAAACTAAAAATAAATTAACAAAGGATAATATTATAACACGAATTAATGAACCTTAGACCTTAACACTTAAATATTACATTGCCGCTAGGGGCAATCTATCTTCAATTATACGAAGTTTTCTTCTTATATTTCGCATTACTGTTTGGACGGTTTCTAAATCAAATTCTCAATTTTTGGAATATCTTCTGTCATAATTGTTGCTCTTTTCGAGCTCCCCAACCATTGTCATATACCGTTTTGGCAAATAACCCCAAGGTGTTTCAATTGGTCTTGCCTGCAAAGCATGTGGTAGATTGTCGACTCTAGGAACATATGGTATTTCTTGAACTTCTAACCAGTTTAAGGTTTTTCTAGCATAATGCGTGGATGCAAGGTCAGCCCAAAACATGTAATTATCATTAATGTGATTAACGAAATTCATTATTTTTGACAGACAGTCATGGATATATAATTCAGCGGCTGCTACTTGCTCTCTTACACGACCTACATAATGTCTAGATATTCCCAATTCAAATATGGCACACCAGACCAAAACTTTATCAGAAAATTTTTCCTTTTCTTTAGATTTTATATTATCAGGGTATTTTTAATATTATTCCCGGAACCTCCGCGTGACTAAATGTAAAATATTTCTCGTCGTCTATTATTCTTGTTCGGTTATTAAGTCGTAAAGCTCGATAACAACGATAAATTCTGGCCAATTATGCAGGGGTATATTTGAGACATTTCTTACATTTTCTATATTTTAACATTTCCTGAAATATCAGGAAATTGTAGCAGTTGAAATGTTTAAAAGGGTAAGAAAGTTTACGGATAGACATCCCAATGGTATTTTTGGCACGTTCGGATAATCTATTGACTTGAACTTCAGTTAACTTGCGTGGACAGCCTATTTTTGGGAGGTTGATGCATGGTATTCCTTGTTCACATTCTAAAATTATTAGATATACAGTGTGGCCCAAAAGTCGCGCAACCGAATGAAAAAAAAAAGAAATGAAATTGTGTAGTACAAATACAAAATTTATTCTTCTATAATAAAAATAATACAAATATGTTTGAACAAAAACTGACTCTTTGGGATCACAGCTTATGTTCGAAGTGTCCTCCACCTTCTTCAATGCATCTCAGACATCGCTTTTTAACCGCGTTACAAATGCGCCGAAGTAATTGTTTGTCATCATTGAGTTTGGCGACTTCTTCGGTTATAACATTTTTCATGGTCTCAATATCCGGCAACTGATGATGGAATACCTTATCCTTTAAAATACCCTACACAGCGAAATCTAGTGGGGTTACGTCCGAAGATCTCGGAGGCCATTCGACTTGACCTCTTCTTCCAATCCATCCAAGGAAAAATTCATCGAGAAATTCGCGAACAATTAAAGCGTAATGTGCTGGAGCACCATCTTGTTGAAGAGTTACACATTGACCAGCAAACACTGGGTTATTGGTAAGTTCTTCACGTAGTTCCATCAACAAATCGAGGTATGCAACACCTGTTACAGTATTGTCGAAGAAATAGGGGCCGACGATTCCGAAGGCGCAAACACCAAGCCATACCGTTACTCCAGGCACGTTTAATTCTTCTTGAATGGTGATATGCGGATTTTCAGTGGACAAGTACACACAATTGTGTCTATTGATGCGCCCATTTAATTTAAATTGAGCTTCGTCCGACAACAAAATTGTTTTGAAGAAATTTTGAAAGGCTTCACATTGAATGACATACCATCTGCGAACTGTAGCCGACGATCCGGATCATCTTCTGTCAATGCTTGTAAGAGGCGTGGTCTGTAAACCTTCAAACCTAGTTCCTTCATTATTCGCTGTAGGGTAGAACGAGAAATATCCAGTTCATTTGCGGTTTTTCGGACAGATCGCGCAGGCGATTCAATAAAACTCTGAGCTACAGTTTGTAAGTTATCATCTGTCCTCAGACTACGTGGCCGGCCTGTACGCTTGGAACTATCCACAGAACCGTTTTTTTCGAATCTTTTTATCAAGCGATAAACAGTCTCACGCCTTGGAACTTGACAGTCAGGGAATTTTACCGCGAAATCAGAAAAAATGTGTTTTATAATCAGCATGGTAACGATAGTACGAAGACACCAAGAATACCTGTTGCGCTACGGTATACCGATAATGTGGGCTTGTTGCCATAATAACGCGTTCACACACTTACAAACTCCGACAAGATATTGCTTCACACACAGACAACCGCTGTACTGCCGACAGACCAGCCGTCAACCTTGCATTAGGGGGAGAATGGCGCATGTGTATTTCATTTTGACGTTGCGCGACTTTTGGGCCACGTGGTATAGTGCTTTTCGATAAATTTTGATCACAAAAATGTTAACTATATCTCGTTTGGCCAGCTATCTAATAAGGTTGTAAATTGACAAATATTTAGTTTATACGACATTATAGAACTGACAGGCACTAATGTGAAATGTCAAATAAATTAACAAGACACCGATCAACAAATTTCTTCATAGCTGACTAGATCTATTACTTTTACTATTCTACAGAGAGCATAAATATTTTTCCCAAAGCTTATGCAACAGATGTTAATTGTATCGAAATCACATATATATTCGTGCTTCAACATGTAAGAACTATTACTTGTGCATATTTAAGGTGCTAGATTATTACATAGTTATTGGGAAGGAACCTAAATTTAAAGTTTATCAAGATTCGGCAAGTAATTTAGTTTCAGTGAATTTTTAAAGTTTATAAGTTGGACGAAAAATATACATGAGTTGAGAAATTTTCGCACAACTTTTTACAGCTTTCGGAAAGGATTAACTTAACAACAATGAGTTCGTTTCTGTTTTTGAAGATGAAGCACCGCATCAATCGACAATTTCACATTGGTACTGTGAAGTTCAACGCGGAGCCACCAGTATCAGAGACGAGTCCAGGACAGGTCTACTAAGAACAGCAGTCGCCCAGAAAAACATCGATGCTATGCGCCGCCTATTTAAGGAAGATAGATATGTGACATATCGTGAAATTGAGACATCCGTGGGTATTTCAAAGACCTCAATCCAAAGAATCCTACATGATGAACTGGGTGTGAGAAAGCTCGTTTCCCGTTGGATTCCGCATCTTTGCAAGACCAAAAGTCTGCTGGTGTTAAAGCCGGCTCAATTAACGGAAACTCAAAAACCGTCTATAGCATCGTGAGTGACGATGATTCATGGAACCCGATATTTTGGTATTTCAAGATGAAGAGAATCCGACAAAAGTTATCAGTTCGCAAAATGTGTCAAAAAAGATGGTCCCGATGTTTGTCTCAAAATCAAGTTATGTAGCTACAATTCCTTTGCAAGATCGAAGAACTGTTAATGCGGATTAGTACACAACCGTTTACTTGCCAAAAATAATCCGAAAAACCAACCCAAAACGGCGAATCATCTTGCATCATGACAATGCGAGTTTGCACACAGCTCAAACGACAATTGAGTTTTTAGAGCGGGCAGTTTGTCGAAGTATTAAGTCATCTTCCGTATAGTCCTGACCTAAGTCCACGCGATTTTTTTACCTTCCCAAAGATCAAGAATGAAATGCGTGGTCGATTATTTCAGTCGCCGAAAGAAGCAGTAGATGCCTTCAAAACGGCAATTTTAACTGTCCCTGCTTAAGACTGATATAACAGCTTTAACAATTGATTCGAACGAATGCAGAAGTGTATCATTTTTTTGTGGAAAATATTTCGAAAAGCAATTCAAAGCACTCTAAGTCGATCCACTGTTTGATTTTATGGCTATATGCAACACTAAAAAGACGGCGTCAAAGTAATTCATGGAAATTTGAAGTGATATCTGATATAGAGTGCGATAGAATGATACTTGACACAATTTTGTAGATTATATTACACGCAAATATCAGTTTATGTCAAATGATATCTCTATTTGCAAGTAACTGTAACATTGCTTGAAATTTCATTAAAATTCCATAAAAATTAACAGAAATGAGGCATGTTACGAGCTTAGAATGTTATAATAATTAATTTGCAAATTTAAAATTAAGCATTTTCATATTTTAAAATCAATAACATGATGAGGTACTTTATTGTAGAAGAAATTACACAAGCCTATTTGTATTCTATTTGTCCTGCAGAAAAAAATACGACAAAATAAGGGAATCACACAAATTACGCTGGCCTTCATTGCCTATGAGGAAAAACTAATTTTAAGTTCATATTATTATATGTAAGCTTGATACATTTAACTATATGTGCCTCAAATCTCATCTGTCTATCCAAAGCAACGCCTCAGTATCTGTTTGAGCAGATAATTTTCCTTGGAAATTCAATTTCAAATACTTCCACAACATCATCTGTTACCACACTGTTACCAGCTTATAGGCTTTTCACTTCAAAACCCTACCGGTTTCCAAAAACCCTTGAACCAGCCTCTTGCGATAATTACGATAATGTTTAAATGTGTCAAGGATTACGTCTTGATCAGGATGTTCTGCTGAAAACTGTTCAAGACATCACAAGGAATAAGTTCATGTCCCGTCTTCGATTTGTATTCCATTTCAAAAGGGGACCATAATAATAAAGGTGTTTTGTTACATCGCAAACTTCATTATTCTAATATCTTTACAACGATAGATTTTTAATCAGAAAGCAAGAATATACGAGGTGCATTCAAGTCCTAAGGCCTCCGATTTTTTTTTCTAACTAACTACTCACCCGAAAACTATGAAACTGGTGTTACTTCTCGACGTAATCTCCCTGCAGACGTACACATTTTTCACAACGTCGACGTCATGATTCCATGGCCGCGGCGAAGGCTTCTTTAGGAGTCTGTTTCGATCACTGGAAAATCGCTGAAGCAATAACAGCACGGCTGGTGAATGTGCGGCCACGGACAGTGTCTTTCATTGTTGGAAACAGCCAAAAGTCACTAGGAGCCAGGTCAGGTGAGTAGGGAGCATGAGAAATCACTTCAAAGTTGTTTTCACGAAGAAACTGTTGCGTAACGTTAGCCCGATGCGAGGGTGCGTGTCTTGGTGAAACAGCACATGCGCAGCTCTTCCCGGACGTTTTTGTTGCAGTGCAGGAAGGAACTTGTTCTTCAATACATTTTCGTAGGATGCACCTGTCACCGTAGTGCCCTTTGGAACACAATGGGTAAGGATTACGCCCTCACTGGCCCAGAACATGGACACATCATTTTTTCAGCACTGGCAGTTACCCGAAATTTTTTTGGTGGCGGTGAATCTGTGTGCTTCCATTGAGCTGACTGGCGCTTTGTTTCTGGATTGAAAAATGGCATCCACGTCTCATCCATTGTCACAATCGACGAAAAGAAAGTACCATTCATGCCTTGGTTGCGCGTCAACATTGCTTGGCAACATGCCACACGAGCAGCCTTGTGATTGTCCGTCAGCATTCGTGGCACCCACCTGGAGGACACTTTTCGCATTTTCAGGTTGTCATGCAGGATTGTGTGCACAGAACCCACGGAAATGCTAACACTGGAGGCGATCTGTTCAACTGTCATTCGGCGATCCCCCAAAACAAGTCTCTCCACTTTCTCGATCATGTCGTCAGACCGGCTTGTGCGAGCCCGAGGTTGTTTCGGTTTGTTGTCACACGATGTTCTGCCTTCATTAAACTGTCGCACCCACGAACGCACTTTCGACACATCGATAACTCCATCATCACATGTCTCCTTCAACTGTCGATGAATTTCCATTGGTGTCACACCACGCAAATTCAGAAAACGAATCATTTCACGCTGTTCAAGTAAGGAAAACGTAGCCATTTTAAGTATCTAAAACAGTTCTCATTCTCGACGCTGCCGCTACAATTCCATCTGCCGTACAGTGCTGCCATCTCTGTGACGCATTGACAACGAACGCACGCTCATTTTAAAATAATGCACATGCTTCTATCTCTTTCCAGTCTGGAGAAAAAAATCGGAGGCCTTAGAACTTGAATGCACCTCGTATAGAGAGAAGAGCAATAAAAATACCACTCAATGATCGACAACAAACAATAATGAAAAGTAAATAAAATCGTGTACCAACATCAGTGGCATAGCTCGTGTTTGTACAGTAGTTCTCATTGTTTTTACAGAATAATGAGTGTATCTTGTTGTTGGCTTACTTATCTGATGCATTTTCGCATTTTCGCATTTAAACGACTTGAGACTGAATTTACAAGGACGCGACAAAAACACTTTATTAAATATCAAAGTTCATGCTTTCATTAAGAAGTTTGATATCTGGATTATTCGCCTTCGAAGTAAAAATTTGAATATGTTCCCACTCTATTCGGATTATATTGAGAAAAATTTGAATGAACAAGACACTATTATTCACCACAGTTTGGATTGCATGTAGATGCATTTGCATGAGTTAAAAACTCGGTTGAGTATTTCCCGAAAGATAAAAATGATTTCTCGAAGAGATGGGTACAGTGAAAATGTTATTGCCGCTGCTAAGTTACCAGTTGAGATTCACGGCAAGCTCATCGAAATGTCTGCCGACAAAACTGTAATTTAGATCTGAAGATGTAACTACGTTTCATTTTGGCCTGCTCTTCAAAACAAATATGGAAATTTACTCACAGAAGCATTGAAAATATTAATCCCTTACGCCAGGTCTTATCTCTTTGAAAAATGTTTTTCTTCCATGGTTGCGCTAAAAACTTAATACAGGAATTGTCTCTTATCACTCGAAAGCAATTTGTTTTTGTGTGTTTCTAACGTAGATCTACGCACGGAGAAACTTTTAAATAAAAAGCAAATGCAACCATCACATTAATTTCTTTTCTTTACATGTGTACTTATTGAAAGTAAAATGTCTATAATAAATTATTTTTTTCAGGAAAAAATTATTTTTTATTATTGTTTAGGCTTGTTCACAACCCCACCTGTCACTGCGACCCCCAATTTGCGAAACGATGCTCTATTTCATCGGTAGATGTTGAACGGTCGTTTTCAATGTATAAATGGATTTACGGTGACAAATTATTAACACATGAGCACATGAACTATTATTGGTGATTTGTTATCATTAGAACTCTGGATATAAACGGTGAGCAGTCAGGATGTGTGAACCCTGTAATATTTCTTCTAGAGAAGATGTATTTACTTGGTAAGTACTTGTTTCTCTATACGTATTTTGATTCGCGTATGAAAAATGAAAAGTGAAAAAAGTCGGAATTCATGATGTCGTTTCGTCTCTAGCACTGATGTCATGTATAGAGAACGGACACGCTTACCACCCAGTGCAGTACTGACGAAAGGCTGTATTTCTAAAATATTTAATTTTATTTATATAATTGGAAAACGAACGGGTGTGGTGATCTATAAAATTACGAAATACATACGTATTTGTTGAAAAGTTGTATTTATAAAGTTTTTAAATTTATTTATATATGTAATTGGAAAACAAACGGGTGGTGATCTATAAAATTACGAAATACATACGTATTTGTTGAAAAGTTGTATTTTTTAAGTTTTTAATTTTATTTCTATAATTGGAACATTTATATTTGTTCATTTTGTCGTTCAAGTTGAGTAAAGGAGTATTAATATTTACTAGCAATAGTTTCTCAAGGTTTTCTTCTGTCAATTTTGTTCTCTTTGAATTAAGTATGTACATCCTTATAAATAGAAAACGTCCTTTCTACATCGCAACCGGTTATAGGTGCATACTGGAAATATTCTTTTATTTCTTCATATTTAGCCGTTAGATTTTGTGGAATTGTCTCCATACATAATTGCTGCAATGTAATTAAATCTGGATTTCTATTAAGAATTGCTTCAAACTTTTGCCGAAGGCCACATCCGAAGTCACTTGGAATACTTTTCAAATTATTAACAGCCACATCTAATGTGGTTAATCCGTCATTTAATTTGAGATTTCGATTTTCAAAATAAGTGATTAAATTTGGCAATTTTCCAAAGTGTTCATGAAGAGAGTACAACTGATTTTTTAAATTTGGGATTTGTGTGAGCTCCTTGAACTCACTAATACTTCTAGCATCCCCCTTTAGCAGTGTTACGAAATGTTTTAGACTATCGAAATTCTCAGCATAATAACTAGTAGCTTCCAGCCATGTTCCCCATCTAGTTATTACTGGAGTGGGAGGCAGTGACAGAGATGGAAATTTTTCCCTGAAAAGAGCTACTCTCAATGGTGCTTTTCTGAAAACTTTTTTAAAAGCTGATACAAGTCTATCAACTTCCGGAAAAGTGTCTCTGATATATTCTAAGATTCTGTGGAGAGCATGTGCTACACAAGTAATATGCAGCATATTAGGATATGTTTTCTTCAATAGTCTGCCTGTTTTTAACATATACGCAGCACTATCACTGACAAATAAAAGTATTATTTCTTTGTACGTGGCGTCCGAATGAAGTATTTTTTGCATATTCTCCTTAATGGTTTCAGCAACTGTTTCCACATCAACTCTATTTATAACACTTGTTGCTATTACATATGAGTTATAGGGAATAGTTGGATGTAGTACACCAGCTACAACATTTACCACACAGCGTCCTAACATATCCACCGTTTCGTCGGCGCTTATCCATATGTATTGATTTAAAAGATGGCTTCTAATGCGTTCTACTGTTCTCGTATAGCACCTAGAAACATAATATTTGCGTAAAGTTGATTCATCAGGAACATTTCGACCAGTATATTTTTTCAGAAATATTTTTAAAGTGGGATTGCTAAGTTTATTTAATGGAATATTAGCCGCCATAAAAGTTTTACAGAGTTCAGATGTGTTTGCGATCCTAAGTGACGAATTTTTGACGATATTTTACGAATTTTGTAATAAATTTCGGAATCACTGACAATGGACATACAATCAGTATGACCGTCAATCCAACTCGCCATTGTTTTACAATGCCGTTCTCGACATTCTTCCATATCATGTCTGAAAAAGTAACTTAAACAATGCTCTAGATCTAAATAAATGAAAACTAAAAATATGTGCGTAAGTTATTAAAACTGAACGAAATTCAATGCACACTTACGTCGAAATAATTGGTAGAAATAGATTCAATCAAACGATATTAAACAGGATCTATCACAAAAATTACGATGTAATTAACAGTTAAAACTATGAAAACAAGAAACTTACTCACAGCACTTTATTTATCTTAAGAAATATAAACTAATAAATAAAATACATTATAAAAACCCCGCTTCTATCTACGCTCATGAAAACACTTTAAAAAACACTATATTCTACGAATACAATAGTTGGCTTGTCCATTGTTATCGCGGCGAGACCAGGTGTCCGAGTAAGTCAAACAAATACTTCATTGAATTACGCCGGGATGTACTGAGCGACGTTATACACAATTCCAATTGTCGATTGCGTTTTATGGAAATTGCGTCCGTTCTCTAGTTGTACTCCCGATTCCCACCGGTCACTAATAGATTTCAAATAATAAACCATGAAACAATGTTATTTTAAAAAATACAAAAACTGTATCAAATTATAAATCAATAGGATGAAGCATCGGATTCAATTGTTTCAAATCCGCGAACGTTTACATCGTAATTTTTTAAACAAATACGCGAAACAGAATACAACAAATAATGTCATTAGTTAAATTACCATCTATACAATAATAACGTTCGAAGAGAACCGGTATTTACCTAAGGGGTAAGTTGTCATTGTAGCATATTACAAAGTTAGGGTGTATTATTGGTAACGCTATAAACTCAAGTGCGAACTTGGCTAAAAGCCCCTACTTCAGAGGGTCGCCGGTATTCTAGGTAATTACATTACCGGCCGATCCTTTAAATTCAGGAACACTGCTTCTCTGTAGGATTTTCCGACGAATAGGCTTTGCGGGTCTCGTATTGAATATTCGAAGCACTGATTGAAAAATTTACGTCATTTTGACAGATTTGTATTTAGAAATTTGAAAATTTTCTTATTTTTACCGCTGCTTTGTCGGGATGAATCTGTTATCTTTATAAATCACGAATGAATTGAAGAATATTATACGAAAAATATCATACTCGTAATTATAACTTCTTTTATTGTCTGCCCAAATCAAAAATAATTTAAAAAAATAATAATAAAATATACATAGTCACTATAAATGATTAAATGATTAATTGACGAAGGAGATACGTATTTAAACTACATAACAATATACAGGGTGATAACGAACTTCTTAAGGAGCAATGAAGTATGAGTAGCCCATAGGGATGTAAACAGCATATAAAAAAATTAGGGTACTTTATGTATACAAATTGTGCAGAAAAAAATTTTTATTTAGAGTGTGTATAACCGTTTTGACTGGCACTGTATGCACACAATGTTATTGACGCTTTCGTATGCACTATGAAATAACTGATGCACTGTTACACGTGCACTATCCGATACAATGATCAATTGATGTCTTTAACCTACCTCAACGTCTGAGAATGCGAAAAGAAAATAACGGATAGATAATGCGCTGTTAAAATAAATACGCTTTTATACGTACATTTTTTCAGATCGCCACGGCAGATCCACATTTCGGAAACCGCTGAAGTTACCGCTGAGTTATTATAGTAAATGCTCGAAGTTGCCACCTCCCTCTTCAATACAAAGGTTTAATCGTCGTGTCAATGATTCACGAATGCGTTCCATGTTGATGCTGTCTCTGATTGATTGTGCGCTTACATAGATGCGATTGATCAACTCATTTACGTCGTTAACTGGGGTTGCGTAAACAATATTTTTTAAATGTCCCCACAGAAAGAAATCCAGCGGAGTTAGGTCTGGAGATCGGGGCGGCCATGCTTCGGGTCCAAGACGGCCAATCCATTTTCCCGGAAACTAATTGTTCAAGAAATTTCGCACTGCTTGTGCAAAATGAGCCGGGGCCCCGTCACACTGGAACCACATACGCTGGCGTACATCTAAAGGTACATTTTCGAGAAGCTGTGGTAAGTCCTCTCTCAAAAAGTGTAGGTACGCTTGACCATTTAAACGCTGCGGCAGTACAAAAGGTCCTAGGATTTCATCGCCAATGATTCCGGCCCATACATTTACCGAGAATTGATGCTGGTTGTAGTGCCTGTGTATTGCATGCGGATTTTCCGCAGCCCATTGATGTGTATTGTGCATATTGAACATTCCATTTCGCGTAAAACCGGCTTCGTCGGTAAATAAAATATCGGCTAGAAAATTAGGATTGTCATGTTGCATATTCAAAAGTGATTGACAAAACCTAAGTCGTAGTGGATAATCAGCTGCTGTTAATGCTTGTACTCTTTGCACGTGGTATGGATGGTATTGGTATTCGTTTAGAATTTTCCACACAATCGGTTGTGATAAACCTGTTTGACGCGCAATTTGACGAGTACTTGCATCAGGAGATTCTTCAATCAAAGCCAGCATTTCCTCTTCGGCGTTCGCTATGCGTCTGGGTCTCTGGCGACCTCCATCTCGTCCGAACTGAGGCTTTACACTGCCAGTGTCTCGAACACGCTGCACAGCAGCTAAAATTGTTCGAGCATTCGGCCGATGTCGCTGAGGAAAACGTTCATAATAAGCACGTGCAGCAGCCTCCATATTTTGATGAAACTCTCCGTACATTATAATCATATCTAGATATTCATGGTGCGTATAACGATGAGTCATTTTCATAAACAAAAAGTATATTCCGCTAGCGAGAACGGTATAGTAATTCGTAAAAAAAATTCACCCCGACAAATTAATAATTTTATTTAACACATGCACTCACTTCACTGGTTGAATTTATACTAACTTAGACTGTTTGCTTTTCGCATTCTCAGACGTTGAGGTAGGTTAAAGGCATCAATTGATCATTGTATCGGATAGCGCACGTGTAACAGTGCATCAGTTATTTCATTGTGCATACGAAAGCGTCAATAACATTGTGTGCATACAGTGCCATTCAAAACGGTTATACACACTCTAAATAAAAAAAAATTTCTGCACAATTTGTATACATAAAGTACCCTAATTTTTTAGATGCTATTTACATCCCTATGGGCTACTCATACTTCATTGCTCCTTAAGAAATTCATTATCACCCGGTATAATTGATGAAATAAAATTTCACCTTGCGTTTAAAATATAATTTTATTAAAATTCAATACGTTCGTTTTGCTCTACTAGAGCATCATCAAGTGATGATAATTGTAATACAAGAAAACCTTAACAGTCTTTACTTTATATCTAAAGGTTAAGTATGAAACTTTGGAAAATATGGTATCAAATGGAAGTATGGAAGTATGGAAGTATCAAAATTTTAAAATTATTGAGACAAAATAGCCAAAATATGAAAATTATGCGGGAATTTATTGAAAATGCGAAAATATGGAATAAGGAGAATTTGTAAATAATAGGAAAAAATGCTGAAATTAGAAAATTATGCGAGAATTTCTAATAAATCCTGAAAAAGTGGAAAATGTGCAAATATTATAGTTTGAAAGTAATGTAATCAAATCGCAGAAAATATGAAAATTATGTAAAATATCTGAAAAATGCTATGGAATTAAAAAAATTTTCACCCGGTTTCTATTTTTTGAATCCAAGTTGATCGTTGGTTCATACGAGGTACACTTTTTATATTTTTACAAATGACCACTAGATGGTGCTTTTGATATATGTAATCACTATATTCTTAAAGTTTGACATTTGCCAATGAGAAATCCGCGATAGCTTAGAATTTGAGTCAGTAGTTTGTTGACTGTGGCAGTTTTAAGACAGTGAGTTTGGTTTGTAAAATAATGGAGATTACTCGTGACGGTTTTCGTTGGATGATTTTTTACGATTATAAAAAAGGCCTAACTCCATGCATTATATCGCTTCGGCCAACTTTTGGTAATGAGGCACCATCAGAGCAGACAGTTTGCAATTGGTTTGCAGAATTTCGTCATGATCGTGCCTCAGTGAGTGATAAATCACGTAAAGGTCGACCAAAAACTGTTGTGATTCCAAAAAACATCGATGCTGTGCGGAAAGTGATAGAACACGATCGACGTGTGACTTACAGTGAGGTAGAGGCATCTCTTGGCATATAGCAGATTGCAATTAATTCGATTTTACATGAACATTTATTTGTTAAAAAAATATGTTCCAGATGGAATCCACATAACTTGACCGAAGCACAGAAAGCAGCTTATGTCAATTTGTGTAAAGATATGCGCAAAAAATTCGACGTAGGAACCGCAAAATCTGTACACAACATCGTCACAGGCGACGAAATATGAATATATGCGTATGAGCCGGAAATCAAGCAACAATCTACTGTATGGGTCAGGCGCGGTTCGTGATGACGTATTTTGGTTTGCAGTACAATGATACGAGTGCCTCGTGTGTTTTCGGTGTTTACTAAGCAAACGTTACAGTTAGTACACGAGAATACACGAAGCACTCGGATCATTGTACTGCAAACCAAAATACGTCATCACGAGCCGCGCCTGGTATGGGTATTCCAAGACGAATCGAACCCCACAAAAGGAGCATTTCCAAGAAAATTTTCGCTTGTTTCTTCGGTTGTACAGGATACATCGCAACAATTCCTTTAAAGGATCGAAAAACTGTTAATGCTGAATGGTATACTGTAATTTGTTTGCTAAAAGTTATAGACGAAATCAGGAAGAACAACCGAAAACGATTCTTCATCACGACAATGCGAGTTCCCATACAGAGCACGTCTAACAGTTTACTATTTGAAGGAGAAAAGTGTTAAAATAATGTCTCATTGTCCATATTCACCTGACTTGTCACAGAATGATTTCTTTTTGTTCGCAACTGTGAAACAAAAATGCGTGGACAGCGATTTTCACCTCAAGAAGCAGTCGAAGCCTTTAAAAACCATATTTCTGAGATACAACTCAAAAATGTTTTGAGAACTGGTTCGTACGCATGCAAAAGTGTACCATAAAGGTGAATATTTTGAAAAACAATAAAATAGTTTGTTCCCAAAAATTTTGTTTTCTTCCCAGATTTTGTAAAAATATAAAAGGTGACCCTCGTACATTCGGTAGACAAACATAATTTCTTACACATCTATTCAGTTGTCGTAATAGGTCTTCTTTATGGTCATAATACAGACAGAAAATATGGAAATATCGTAAAGCAACATTCGTAACATTTTTTTATCAAAACTTCTTTTTTGTTGTGAAAACAGATAATACGAGGGATGCCCGATTTTAAAGGTACAGGTGGCTGTGAGACAAACACCGCAAGCGAAATATTGCCGTCATATGCATGCCTAGACAGGTTGAGACGTGGTAGTAGTGTCAGGAGCGTTGTTGTGTGTATGACTCAATTTAGTAGCGTACGGGAAGCAAGCAAACATGGCGTGTGTAATCGCAGAGTATTCCAAGTGCGAAGTGCGTGCGGTTATCCGATTTCTGCAAGCTAAAGTGGTTAACCAGAGCAACATTCATCGCAGATTAGAAGGCGTTTATGTCCCGAAGGTCTTAAGCCGAAAAGAAGTCAGCGTTTGGTGCAAAAAATTTAAAGATGGACGAACGGACTTGTTCGATGATCCGGAGAAGAACAGAGGCAGACCAAGGACTTCACACACGGATGAAAACTGCTCAATTGTTGAAGGTTTGATTAGGAAAGATCGTCGCATTAACTGGTATTCCTAGGAGTTGTGTCCATGAAATCATATGCGCTCTAAACTTTCACAAAGTTTCGTCTGGCTGGCTGCTAAAAATGCTCTCCGAGAACGACAAAACCAATCTAATGAGTGCGTCACTTCAACATCTCACCCGATACCAACAGGAAGGGGATTCTTTCATTGAAAGCATCATTACCGGAGATGAAACCTGGGTTTATGAGTTCAATCCAGAGTCGAAACAACAGTCCATGATGTGGAAAAATCCAGATTTCCCCCAAAAAATTCAAAACTCAACCATCTGCCCGCAAAACCATGGCCACCGTGTTCTGGGATAGTGAAGGCCTTTTACTCTATGAATTCCTTGAACCGCGTACAACTATTAACAGCGACAGATACTGTGAAATTCTCTAGAAATTGCATAAGGCCATTAGAAGGAAAAGGCGCAAGACCGCATGCGTCAAATCAAACCAAGGAGTGGTTGATACAGCGGAAGTGGGAGGTGCTCCACCATCCACCATATAGTCTCGATTTGGCCCCTCTGATTTATTCGGACCCCTGAAGAAATCTTTGGCGGGAAAACGCTTTGCAAATCAACAGCAATTGCAAGACACAATTGTGGACTACTTTAATCGACTTGACAGGCAAGACTACCATGAAGGGATGTTCAAACTACTGTCACGCTGGGATAAATATCCCAATCTTTATGGAGAATATGTCGATAAATAAACAAAGGTAGTTTTTTGTGGAATATATTAAATATTTTCTTTAAATAATATATGTTAGTGAAATTTTGGCTTGCACCTTTAATATCGGACATCCCTCGTATATTGTAAGAAAATCAGTTATCTCATCATCTTCACTATCTAGTAGCTCTGTCACTATAGCAAGTGCAGTTTCTTGGTACATTTTAATCGCGTTAAGGAGTCAAAACCTAAATTAACTTGCAGATCTAATAAAAGCGTTTTTATTTATAGCTTAGAAACTTTTATTCAACTTCACCACGGCGTTCGGAAATTGGTTAACCCGATCCATTTACCGTAAATCACCTGATTACCCGCTACATACCTACCGCTGCAATTTTCGTAAATGCCTATAGCCAATAGTAATTTATATGCAATTTCCCACCTTATTTAGCTTTGTTTTTTGTGCATTTGTTTACCTTAGTTTATTTAAACTTGTCCTTTCTACTAATTCTAAGGTTTATTTATTTTTATTTTGTTATTTATTTTATCTAAGCACTGTTTATGGTTATTAATATAAGCTATTTTTTCTAAATTCCCTCAATACTCTTAGTATATCAAAATATAAATATTAATAATAATATTACTAACTAGCTCTAGTAAGTAATACATATTTTTAGATTTAATTGAATCGGCCGATACTTGCTGGAAATCCATTATATGTAAATGGGATTTAAGTAAAACACTTATACTAATTTCCAGTATATATTACACTTTATTATATATTAATAAATAGATGACATGTTTCGCTACGATGTAGCTTCTTCGGATCTTATATTACTACTGAACACGCTCTTCACAAATGTATGGCTTTTTTCTAAACTATTCACATGGGTTGCACTTGTCTACATTAGAATCGTCTCTTACCGATATATCGTCTAAAATTATTGCTATTTTAATATTTAATGAAACCAGTTTAAAAGTGGGGAATTATTAAGGTCTAATTGGTCATTTAACAATATATCTGCATATTTAAGTTTATTTATTTCTAAGGATTCCAGTAAATTTAACTTTAATCCTTTTTGTTGTGACTGTAAAATTTCGAAATCTTTATTGAAACTATGATTATTTTCCAACAAATGAATTGCATAATTGGAATCTGTCTTTTTGTTAATAAAACTTTTAAAATGTTCCTGTATACATTTCTCAAAGCTCCTACCAGTTTGGTCTATGTATGTTTTAGGGCACTCTATATAGGAAAGCAATAGAAAAAATGTGTACCCAATAATAAAAGATAAACCAAGCAATTATAAATTATTAACATACATAGGACCGATAAGTGAAAAAATAGGAAAAATTTTACGAAAAACAGATATAAATGTAGCTTATAAAACTAATAATTCTTTAGGGAAATTCATAAAAAATAATA
This sequence comes from Melolontha melolontha, assembly GCA_935421215.2. Taxonomy (NCBI): domain Eukaryota; kingdom Metazoa; phylum Arthropoda; class Insecta; order Coleoptera; family Scarabaeidae; genus Melolontha; species Melolontha melolontha. The sequence continues at coordinate 72,864,400 of OW285243.1, read as the reverse complement.
AATCCAAGACAAGCAAAAGTAATAAATCCGGAGTATACAAACTAACATGTAAAGAGTGCCCTAAAACATACATAGGCCAAACTGGTAGGAGCTTTGAGAAAAGAATACAGGAACATTTTAAAAGTTTTATTAACAAAAAGACAGATTCCAATTATGCAATTCATTTGTTGGAAAATAATCATAGTTTAAATAAAGATTTCGAAATTTTACAGTCACAACAAAAAGGATTAAAGTTAAATTTACTGGAATCCTTAGAAATAAATAAACTTAAATATGCAGATATATTGTTAAATGACCAATTAGACCTTAATAATTGCCCACTTTTAAACTGATTTCATTAAATATTAAAATAACAATAATTTTAGACGATATATCGGTAAGAGACGATTCTAATGTAGACAAGTGCAACCCATTGAAATAGTTTAGAAAAAAGCCATACATTTGTGAAGAGCGTGTTCAGTAGTAATATAAGATCCGAAGAAGCTACATCGTAGCGAAACATGTCATCCATTTATTAATATATAATAAAGTGTAATATATACTGGAAATTAGTATAAGTGTTTTACTTAAATCCCATTTACATATTTTTAGTGTAAATAAGAAGGACAACGCGTCATATTTCTTCCTGCTATAGTAGTATACTTAGAGATTCCATTCGGGATTCGAATGCAGAGGTCAAGTGATACTCAGAGTGGCTTGAGTAATCTGCCGGAAACTCTCAATCCAGTTCTCAGTTCCCCTCGGATATCCTTAACATTTTGTAGTGGACAGTCTGCCATCATACAGTTGAATATTTTCACTTTAATACAAGTGAAATGATTATTGCGACTTTTTTTACGTTTACCATAGGTTGCGTTAGAAAATTTTGTTACTAAAACATTAATTGTTTTTTATTTAAATTCCTTCTCGACAATATCATGTTCATTTTCGTGATCAAATAAGTGGTCAAGGAAAATCAAATTTGGTATACTTCAACGGCATATATTTAACTAAATAAAATTACAAAAACAATTTTACAACTCTTCGTTATTTCTAAGGTACACTTAAAAATGTAAATTAATAACGCAAAACAATATGAAAACAACTGTCATAGTATCGATGAGAGTAGGGTGTTCTGTGGATTGGTGAGGTTTAATACCGAGCACGAATCACTTCCTCACACCTGCGTGGAATGCTTCGCACTAGTCTGCGAAGAGATTCTAGGGGTATGCATTCGCATTCCTCAATCAGGGCTTGTGTCAGTTCCTCTATGGTTAGTGGTGGATTAGGGCGCTTGCGAACACGTAGGTCAAGCTGATGCCACACGTGTTCAATAGGATTCAGGTCAGGACTTAACGCAGGCCATTCCATGACCTGAATTCTACGTTCTTGTAAAAAGTTTCTGCATTAGGATGAAATTGAGACCGACGCCATATGCAGCAGGCAACACATGGCCCTCCAAGACATTTTCGATGTAATTCATTGCATTTAGTCTATTAGGAACCACAACAAGATCAGTTCTGTTGTCTACACCGATTCCAGCCCAAACCATTACAGATCCAAGACCAAATCTATCCACTTCCTGTATAGTAGCGGCTGAGTAGCGTTCACTAGGACGTCTATATACAAGTACTCGACCGTCGCAACGAGTTACACGAAATCTGGACTCGTCTGTAAACAGTATAGGCGTCCAGTGACGAAGTTGCCAATTTCTGTGATCCAGAGCATCATCCAGAGAAACATCATTCGCGCTGCTTTGTGATACTGCGTAAGGTATGGTGCGCGAACAGATCTTCTTGATTTCAAATTCGCTTCTTTTAATCTGTTTCTAACAGTTTGATCAGATATTTCTATTCCATGTGCTCGTCTTAGGTCGTTTAGGAGGTGTCCTGCTGTGGCAATACGCTTACGTAGACACGAAAGGACAAGATATCGGTTTTGATTTTGAGTAGTTTTTCGATTTAGACCTTGTCCAGCTCCTCTGACATATTGGCCAGTCACCCGAAACCGATTCCATAAACGCTGAATAGCAGAAGGGGAAATTCTAAAGTCCCTGCTAACATGTCGAATAGAGTGGCCGTGCTGAATAAGGGCGACAGCATGGGCAACTTGCACTTCACTAAGATGCCTAATTTTACTTCTAATCAACGAATATTGACAATTGAATTCATCTGTCATCTTTAGTAGGCTTTCATACGTCAATTCAACACATACTTGTATTTTTTCCATTTTGATTTGAGTTATTAATTTACATTTTTAAGTGTAACTTAGAAGTAACTAAGAGTTGTAAAATTGTTTTTGAATTTTTTTTTAGTTAAATATATGCCGTTAAAGCATACAAAATTAGATTTGCCTTGAACTATTATTTAAAAAGTTACAGGTTTTGAAAAAAATGTTCCCTTAATTTTTTTTAGCAGTGTATATAGTAGTATTTGCAAGTGAAGGAAAGATTAAGTGCAAATATTAGTATTTTGCTAGTGAATTATTAACTTTTCTTATTTTAAACCTTTTTCGACAGTTTCAGTTTCATTTTCGTATTCTAGTAAATTTTGAATATTGGGTCTAGAATATTAAATAGTTCTTGCAAATGAACGAAAGGCTTAGAAAAATCAATAGTATTTGTCACTTAAAAATATTAATTCTTTTTCATTTAATACATTCTTTCCTGAAATGAGGGACGTTTTTAAGTTCGCAGAATTTGGGAACAGGAAAGAAAATAAAAATACAAAATAATTTTTATTTTTCAATATATTCATTACATTTTTCATATCTTTCAATTACCTTGTGTATGCCTTCATAAAGAAAATGTTTTATCTTTGTCTGAAAAATACGCCAAAACTGCATCTTTTATTTCCTCATCGATCCTGAATTTCTTCCCACACAGTTCCTCTTTCATTTTTGCGAACAAAAAAAAATGACTTGAAGCGAGGTCTGAACTATCGATGATTTAAAATATCCAAGCCCACTTTATGCAAGGCAGCCACCGCAACACAACTCTTATGGACGGGAACGTTGGCCTGCAGGAGCAGGACACCTTTCGTCAATTTTTCCCTTCTTTTCTTCTTTAAGGGCTTCTTTTAGCCGATCCAGAATTAAAGCGTAGTATTCGCCAGTTATGGAAACGCCTTTATTTTCGTAATCTATTAACAGGATTTCTTCAGAGTCACAAAAAAATTCGCCAAGAGTTTTCCAGCGGACTGTGACACCTTAAATTTCTTGGGTTGTGGAGTGCCTTTTTTATACCACTGCATGGTGTCTTGCTTGGACTCAGATTCATAGTAATGAACCCAAGATTCATCCCCAGTAACAATTTGACTCAATACATCATACCTGACCCGCGCTGACCATAGTCATGCCAAGATAACCATGAAAAATATTCAAAATTGTTGTATAGTATATTTCAATGATTTCTGCGAGTTGTATCATCTTTAACCGAGCATCTTACATTATTAAATTGTCGACTTTTTCAACAAGTTCTGGAGTAGTTGGTTGTATTCAAGTGTCTCCCTATGCTTAAAGAGGCTGTACCACTTATAAGCTATAGTTTTTTATGGGCAAGAATCCCCGTAAACTGATAACATCTCTTTCAGTATGGTTTGAACAAACTTTCCTTGCTTTGTAAGGCTTTTAATTATGTTCATCAATGACTTGATAACTTCCATACCTTGTGCAGTTTTGGCCTATGTAGATGACCTTAAGATCTATCATACCATATTAAATGAACTACTCATGAATTACTCATCTGTAGAACTTACTGAACTTTATAGTTGAATGGTGCATGAAAAACAAGTTCAATCTTAATATTAGCAAATGTAGTTTTGTATCTTACACGAAGAAATATAATGCCTGGACGGCTACTTATTTCATCCATTATGAACCTGTTGCGAATTCCAATACTATTTTGGATTTGGGTATCACGTTTGATAACCAATTAAACTTTTTGCAACATCTGATCAACATAATTAGCTATCAAGCCACTTGGCTTAGACGAATCGCGATTATTAGTCACGGAACGCTATATGAACGAACAACACATTTTAATAGTGAATATTGATTCAAAATATGGTGAAAGCTTAATGGAAATAGTTCGCAGAGCGCATACAATTTTTGAACGACAAAATGCACTAAATTGTTCGGCAGTTAGGAGACTGATCAACTAATTGGATCGAGTTGGCTCTGCAGTGAACGAGAAATCATCAAGTCGTCCTTGATCAGGACGGTTCATTAAAAATATTGAATTAATGACTGCCAGTGTTGTTGAGAATCCAGCCACATCGATTCGTTACCATTCCCGTATCGATAAGCAGTTTGCAGAGAATTTTAAAGAAAGATATCTATCTGTATTCTTACAAAGTTCGACTTAAGAACTTAAGCTAGCTGATCATGCACAACATTGTATTTTCGTAACAGGATGTTGGAAAATCAAGGAATGGACGCTGATTTTGTTATAAAAATTGTCTTGAGCAATGAGGCGCACTTTTACTTGCTATAATAATAATATAATAATAGATTTGCAAGCAAAGGATCCACATATTGTTAATGAGAAAGCAATGCATTTACAACGAGTCACCGTTTTGTGGGGATTTTGGACAGATGGAGTAGTTGGACCATATTTCTTCGAGGACGACGCCGACTATGCAGTAAAAGTGAATGGTGCAGTACCTTGTGCAGTTTTGGCCTATGCGGATGACCTTAAGATCTATAGTACCACATTAAATAGACTAGATATCACTTATCTGTAGAACGCACTGAACTTTATAGTTGAATGGTGCATGGAAAACAAGTTCAATCTTAATATTAGCAAATGCAGTTCAGTATCTTACACGAAGAAACATAATGCCTTGACGGCTACTTATTTCATCCATGGTGAACCTGTTGCGCGTTCCAATACTATTTTGGATTTCGGTATCAGGTTTAATAACCAATTGAATTTTTCGCAACATCTGATCAACGTTACCTAATCAGCTGTCAAGTCTGGACTTTATTATACGTGTCACCAGGGATTTTGATGATTCCAGAACATTAGCAACTTTATATTACTCATATGTGCGCTCTAAGCTTAAATAAGGATCGGTTGTGTGGTATACTTATTATACAATTCAACAGCAGATGGTTGAGAAAGTGTAGAGGAGATTTTTAAAATGTATGCCTTTCAAATTGGTGGGAGCTTTTCTCGAGCGTAATATTGACTACAATCTTCTCTTGCACTGACACAACACGGAAACGTTGAGTGCGCGTAGAGAGCAAATGAGTGCGTCTGCTGAAAACCCTCATGAATTTGTGGAAGCTACGCTATATTCACAAAAAATATGCGTCTGGCTAGCAGTTTCAAGAAGACGAATTATTGGGCCTATATTTTTTAATCAAACCTTGCTGAAATATCTCGAAATGAATTATTAGAGTCGTTTATTAATGAACTTCATGATGATGAAGTTAGGGAAGGATAGTAGCAGCAAGATAATGCACCGGCGCAAACCTCGAGAAACAATAGCTTTTTTGCAGGAATTTTTCTATATAAGAACTATTAATTTTCCTCCAAGAGCTCTAGATTTGACAATTTCAGTCTATTTTATTTTTCCATATTTAAAGAATACCATTTTCAAGACCAGACATCGCACAATCGAAGAGCTTCGTAATGCTATTGTGAATTCTTGAGCTGACATAACCCAAAAAATCCTAATAAATGGCTTTGAAAACATAAAGCCTAAGTTCAAATTTGTCTTGAAAATATTGGTCAACATTTGCAATATCTGCTTTAGTACTGTTTTCTTTTAATTTTGACTATTCTAATATTCTTTCAAAAACTAAATTATTAATTATATCACGCATTTACATGACATAGCCAAACTATCAAAATTATGCGTTTGTGACAGATTACGCGCACTATCACCAACCATTAAAGAAATCGTGGCCGTCTCTAACGAAGAAAGTTTTTGAAGGCACGTTCCTGTCTTGGGCTCGAGTGACTATCATCTCTTTAGGCCACTCAAAACTTTCTTGGAAGCCAGCCAATTGGCCCCTAAGAATGAAGTGAAAGATGCAGTGCAAATTTGGCTACGTTATCAACAGAGAATTTTTTGCGACGGGAATACAGAAACTTTACATGTTGTTCAATTTTGCGACTGTAGTATTGTGTACTTTCATTGGGGTAATGATACTAAACTTGAATTTGAATATTTTATGTTTGAGTACCAAAATATAAAGTATAAATAACATGTTTTAAAAGTTTTTTTAATTGCCAGCAGCGAAATTAAAAGAAATTCCTTTAACATGCTGACATTCATTTGTTCCGGTACTTGTCGTCTTTTATATCTAATACTTCAGTTCTCCCCTCTTTAACCAGGACAATCGGAAACGCTAACCGATCGTGAAAAATGAAACGACAACAGCCGGACCGACAATCACACTTCACAAATTGTATTTATTTGTCGACTTTTTAACGGATTATCGTCCGAGCTCTGGCGTTTTCGGTCCGAAAACTCGACAACAACCTGCAGGTGTCGGGAATTTCTCCAATTTACGACTCCCACATTATCGTTACATCTCACTTCATCCCGGTAAACGTGCGAAGGATGGCCAGATAGTAAGGTAACGGCAATACCAACGCACAAATACGTGAAATGTAATTAAATTAACGAAACAGTAATGACTTAAGACGGGAAGTCTAACAAAAGGGACGAGGTAATAATGTGACTCTATATTTACGCAATGTTCATTTATCTTTTTCCTATTTTTTATTTCTTTTCTTTTGGAGATGTTGATTTTGGTCGATGTTCGGAGGGGTCACAGATGGTCGCCCCACAAATGATCCGCTCGTTCCTCGGTTGTGTTTATTTAATTTCGGATCTGTTCGGGGATCACGGTCGTCACGGCTGTCAGGGGAATTTATTGGAGAATAGTTTCCTGAAGTCATTTTTTAAATTGAATCGTAAGATCTTCGGAGTTCCTTAATAATTCACCCGGAGAAAACGTTAGAAATGAACGGTGGAAATTTTTTGATACTAAATTTCGTAAAACTGTCTAAAACTGAAAGTAAAATTATCAGTTTTTTTGCCTATAACAAGTTCTTTTATTTTAGGAAACTTGAATAGGTGAAACTTGGATAATAGGTCAATACAGTACGTGATTTAATATAACAAATTTTGAGCTTATTCTGGCTTCAATATGACAATATTGCTTAAGATGAATGACAATAATATGTTTATTATTTTATTTATTACGAGGATTATCTTTTTTATTTTGCATATAGAGCTGGAATAAAACAGTAGATAACTTTTAAAGACTTTATTGTTTTCCAAATTCGTATTCTCCCGGAAGATTCATGCAGTTTTGCAAGAACCAACTCTGGAAGCAGTTATTCTACTCGATTGCGTTTTTGCAGGCATCGACTGCTCCATCTGACGACTGCAACCTTTGACCATGCAGTCCGTCCTTGATTTACGGAAAGATAAAGAAATAGTTGGGACTTAGGTCAGGACTGTTCGGAGGATGGTCTACCAATTCAACGTTTTGTTACCTTAAAAATTCAATTGTCCTGCGAGCTGCTGCGAACTTGCATTGTCTTGGTGGAGGATGATTTGTCGTTGTGGGCTGGCTTCTCAGAACTCAGCGCTGACTTGCGGCAAACAAATGGTTGTATACCAATCGACAGTAATAGTTCTTAGATCTTGTAGATAAATCGTTGCTACATGACCTGCTTTCGAGTCAAATGTCGCCACCATCTTTTTGGAGACACTTCGAGAATGGATGACTTTTGTCGGCTTTTCTTTACCTTGGAACACCCAAACAGATCACTGGCGTTTATTGTCTGACCCGTATGAATAAATCCAAGATTCATCACCACTCACGATGTTGTACACGTTTTTAAAGTTTCCTGCGTTGAAGGGATATAGAGTTTTTTGACACCAATTCTCCCTAGCTGTTTTCTGTTCTTCGGCCAACAGATGCGGTATCCAACGGGAAACTATTTTTTACACACAATTCTTCAAGCAAAATTTTTTGAATTGAGGTTATTGAAATTCTCAATGATGCATCAATTTCGCGATATGTCACATGTCGATCTTCGTTGAGGAGCTTGCGTATAGCATCGACTTCTTTCTGAGTGACTGTTGTTTTTGGTGCACCTGCTCTTGGATTGTCGCTAAGTAAGACTAATCCGTCCATGTTTGAATTCTCCATACCAGGAGGCCCTAAACTCGTCCACGAGCAGGTACTACCTAATGTCTGCTACATTAATTCACCTAGCATGGAGGTGAATCACGCTTTTAAACGCGGAGCAGAAGCTAAGAAAAGGGGTATTAGAAAGAAGCCAATCACTATAAATCATTGGGCGGTCCTAAACTCGTTCCCGAGCAGGTACTATATAATGTCTACTACATTATTCGCACCCATGCTAATTACAGTGTTTTAATCCCTTACCTTAATTTCTCCCCGGACAAGAGATTAAGAAATTTAGACTTTCTTGGAAATATAAATACAAAGTTGTCCTGCCTATTAAATACAAATTAAATTCAAATTGATCTAAATTTAAAATTTACCCAAATCTACCATATATACTATACACTTATAATTCGCCAGTCTAGAATAACATTCCTGGCTAAGAAGTGCTTTTTATTTGTGAGAAAGCATGGAAAGCTTCGTCAGTTTGAGTGAACGTGGAAATCAAATGCTAATTGTAGGCTGTAAAATTTACCAAACACGAATCCTTAAAAAGTGGTGAAATATGTTGGCGATATTCGAATCACTCTTATAAGGCAAGTGGGTGCAGAAAATTTAATTATGCGTAAGGAAATATAACATAATCATAAAAAGAATCTGAAGAAACTAAACAGACAGATAGTAGGTGCTAGTGTTAAACGTAAAACAACCAATGAAATTTGTGAAAAGCCTTCAAAAATAATACATTCAGCTCTAAATGAAAATACTGATCATTTCAGTATAATCACCGTTCAAAGCATTCACTACATCCGCAACAATCTATATAATAACACAAGAAAACCTCCCTTACCGAAAAATAGGGCAGAAATTATTAAATGTGTTATGACATTGAATATTACGACACTGACAGTAGAGAATTTTATCTTTATCATCGACCAAGTTGAAGAATTTGTCGTATGTAAAACGTGCCTAACAAATGTGACTGTTTTATGCAATAGTGAAAAAGTATTGTCGACGGTACATTTAATTACTATCCCGATCATTTATTGCAGTTGTTGACTCTGCATATATTACAAAATGGGTATTATATCCAACTAGCATTTTGCTTACTGCCGAATAAAAAAACACCGAAAAAACACTTTTAACATGTTGCGAAAAAAGTGTCACAGTTTGGGTTAAAATCTGAACCCAAATGTCATCGCAGCGGATTTTGAAATTGCAACTCACAATGCCATAAAAGCGGAGTTTCCAGATTCCAAAGTTATAGGTTGCAGATTCCATTTAGTACAAGTATGGTTCCGCAAAATTCATAATCTGGGCCTTGTTCCTTATTATAAGAACGAAACCAGTGAAATTGGAAAGTGGCTGCGCTATATATTCGATTTACCATTTTTAAGCACTTCAAAGTTTTATAAAGGTTAATAAATTCCTCCGTCTCCGTCACTGAAAATTTACTTTCCGCCATTTTGAATGAATTAAACTCGTTCGTCTAATAGGATTACGCTCTATTCAATTTGACAACCGTATACGAGTTACGACTTCACGTTTTAAAATTACTCGTATACGATTTATTCGTAAGTGTAAAACATGCTTAACGTACGCGGCGTTGATACTCTTACAGTGCTAGTAGTGGATGTTTAAATACATGTAGTCATGGAGTTAAGCCGAGAGCATTTCAGGAAAGCAATAGCTCGGACTACGGCTTTAAAATGGTTTACAGCGTGTGCACCACTATAATCCCGTATATCAAGGGCCTATCAGAAAAAATCAGAAGACTAAGCAACGACTATAGGATCAGAGCAGCTAGGAGGACAACAAACACCATCAGATTTATCCTGACAAAAACAAAACCAGACAATGGAAATCAGAGAACCAAAGACTGTATGTACAAAGTACCATACGAATGTGGAAGAAAATACATTGGAGAAACAGGCAGACCTCTACAAGTCAGGATCAAAGAACATCTGAGAGAAACCCATAAATTAAACTTATCTCAACATGCCTTGGAAGAGGGACACATGATTACATGGAACAATGCAATAATTCTGGGAAAGGAGGACCATCAGACCAAAAGAAAGCTGAAAGATACTGCATATGTGGCCATAACACCAAACAGTACACCGAGTCTGGAGATAAAATGTGTCTGGCTACCAATTATTCGAGAAAATGTACAGAGGAAACCTACAACCAAGGTACCAGAGACAAAATAGACAAGATTACCCAAGGCGCACACAACACGGCGCAGTAATGTAGAATATAAAAGAAAAACTACAGCTTCAATATACAATGTGAATCTGAATCTCTCGGATTCAGATAGAACATTAAAAAATAAGATGACAAGTTCCCATAATTTTTTTCCTAGCGGCCCTCCCTACGGAGATACGGTCTCCTAAAGGACGCCATTGGAAATCAATTTTTCTTGAATAACTTTTAAACTACTTATTATAAATTAATGAAAATTTAATATGATAAGCAGTAGTAAGGACCTCTTAAAATACTGCCCTTAAATTTAAATTAGCTTGTTTAGTTTACCAGGGGCGGACTAGGTTGTACATTTTAATGCTTACATTTTTAACACCCTGTATGATAAGGAGTTAAAAAAACAAATTTGGATACCCTGAACATTAAGCTAAAGAAAAGGTACTCTTGTTCATTGTCGATAAAATGAACCGTTTTCGAGGAAAAAAAAATAAAAGAATTAATGTTTTATTTCTATTAAAAAGGACCATGTTATTTATTTTTCTTTGTCTGCAACAAAGTGTGATACAAAAGTCATTCCAGGAACAAAAAAGTTTTAGTTTAGGTTATTTAATACGACAAAATTACAAAGATTCTTAGAAATGCAGTTTTGTCCCAGAAAGGCACCTTAACAAAAATTATGTTTAGAAATGTACTCACTAAAGCTTGCAACGATTGAACCTAAATACGCTAATTAGAAATAATCAATTAAAAACTTCATAAGTGGGTTCAACATGGGCTCCGTGAACTCTGATACACTCGCGGGCACGACGAATAGAGGACTGCTGTACTCGCCACAACAACCCAGCATTGTTTCTTATCACATCACAATGAAATGTGATTCTCTGTAAAAGTTCCTCCCTAGTATCAACCGGAGAGGAATACACCAAGGTTTTGAGATGACCCCACAGGTGAAAATCCATTGGCGTTAGGTCGGGAGACCGTGGAGGCCAGGCAATAGGACCTCCTCTGCCTATCCAACGGTTTGGATAGACGTTATTCATGTGGTCGCGTACAGCAACGCTAAAATGAGGTGGGGCCCCATCATGCATAAAATACATGCTTTGGCGGCTTGCAAGTGGCAAATGCTCTATTGAATCCAGAAAAGCGTTCTGAAGGAACTGTAAATAAAGTTCACCATTCAATCGTGGCGGCAATACGCATGGTCCAATCAAAAAATTGCCAATTATTCCTGCCCAAACATTAATTGATTGGAACTGATGTTGATAATGATGAACGACAGTGGCATGAGGGTTTTCATCAGCCCATACATGCGAGTTATGTAAATTTACAATACCATTTCTGGTAAACCCTGCTTCATCGGTAAGAAGAATAGTGCTAATGAAGTTTGGGTTTGTTCGTTGCTGATCTAACAGCCAGTTTGCGAACTGGATTCTACGAGGAAAATCTTCAGGAAGTAGTAGATGCACTTTTTGCAGATGATAAGGGTAAAACAACTGTTCTTTAAGTATTTCATGAATTGTCGTTTTTGACGTATTAAGCTGCGCGGCTAATCTTCGAGTGCTTATTGAAGGAATATCACCTACAGTATCCAAAATATTTTCCTCCAATTGCACCATACGTACTGTTCTCACACCAGCATCAGTACTTTTTTTCGCAAAACTTCCTAAAACATTAAAGAAAGTCAATAATGTTACCTTATTAACTGGAATCGCCCACCAGTCTCTCTTAGACGTTGGTCAAGTCGCTGAAATGTTTTCTGATTTGGAATATTGCGATTAGGATATCTTGCTTCATACAACCTTCTTGCTTCCAAAGCATTGCAAGATGCAAGACCGTACATAAGATGCATATCTGCATACTCACTAAATGTGATAATGGGATATATCAAATTAAATTTACCAAGATATTCAAAATTCAATAAATTAATATCGAAGTAAAGGATCAACGTGTTAACAATATGAAAGATTACAAGATTTAAAATTTACACGTCAATGCATGATATTTATTAATTCGTGGGTACCATAGTAACGTTTGTAAAAACAATGCGTTTTTTAGTACTGAAAACAGTTTTATTTCAGACTTTTGTACAACACTTTGTTGCAGACAAAAAAAAATAAAAAACATGGTTCTTTTTAATAGAAATAAAACATTAATTCTTTTATTTTTTTTTCCTCGAAAACGGTTCATTTTATCGACAATGAACAAGAGTACCTTTTCTTTAGTTTAATGTTCAAGGTATCCAAATTTGTTTTTTTTAACTCCTTATCATACAGGGTGTTAAAAATGTCAGCATTAAAATGTACAACCTAGTTCGCCCCTGGTAAACTAAACAAGCTAATTTAAATTTAAGGTCAGTATTTGAAGAGGTCCTTACTACTGTTTATCATATTAAATTTTCATTAAATTATAATAAGTAGTTTAAAAGTTATTCAAGAAAAATTGATTTCCAGTGGCGTCCTTTAGGAGGCCGTATCTCCGTAGGGAAGGCCGCTAGGAAAAAAATTATGAGAACTTGTCATCTTATTTTTTAATGTTCTATCGGAATCCGAGAGATTTCCCACATTTTCCCGGACACATTGTATATGTAGAGGTTTTAAGAAATAATATTCTATCCCCCAAATAACGTAGTGGTTAGTGTGATTCATTTAGTTCAAAGTTTCGAATTTCAGATCTGGTTCGAATCTCACACGAGCACATTTCGCAATTAAAAATTGCGAAAAATGAGTCAAAAAATGAGTTTGGCAAAAATTGGCCTTTTGTCAGGGCTGCTCTGAAGACGACAGTAGGTTGACTGCCGAAACGTCAGATTATTCAAGCCCTACAAACGATGGAAATAGCCCAAACAACTAATCAATTACATAATATCGCCATGGTCGCCATTATTTGCACGACGAGGAAGATACAGGTTAACAGTCACTTCTGAAAATGTCCCGTTCGTAAAATGTTGCAAGAAGAAAGGTACGCGATGCTAGAGGCAAGCTTGGTATTGGATCCACAGCAGTAAGGCCAATCCTGCATGAAGAATTACATGTGAGAAAACTTGCGTCGCGATGGGTGCCACATAGTTTAACAGAAGCACAGAAGGCCGAGTGTGTAAGAGTTAGCCGTGAAACGCTGAAGATGTTAAAAAAAGGCGGGCGTGGGCTTATTTCTGAAAACGTAACGGGGATGAGAGCCAATGTGTACGCCTGTGAAGAAACAATTTAAAAGTATAGGGCTTGTGAAAGCTGTCAAATTAGAAGGACAAAAGACTGTCATGGCCGGTTGGTACACCTAAAATTGATTGTCCGAGATTCTTCGAGAACTTAAAATTAAAGACTTAATTCTACACTATGACAAGGCTTTAGCGCGTAAGGTTAGTATTACTGCAACTTTTTTGAGAAAAAACAACGTCGAGGCAATCGAATGCCCCCTTATTCGCCAGATGTAGCAATGTCCTAGATCGAATGTGCTTTTTTAATCTTAAGAATTTAGGAGTACGTCACTTTTCATTAGAAGAGGAGATTGACTTCGCCATCCACGAATATTTTCTGTCAATACCGAACAATCTCTGGCGTGAAGCTTTCGAACTTTGGAAAACACGTATACAAAAGTGTATAGATAATAAACTATTTCAAACATCAATAAAGTTTTGAACCATTATTATCTTGTTTCATTTCTCTATATCTCACTAATTTCAGCATCAAACTCGTAATTGAACAAAAAGCAGCAAAGTATCTAAACTCCTTTTTTACTTTCACTAACTGTCACAAATGGTGCATGAAAATTATTAATTGAGATTACAATCATCTATTTTTTTTGGTTTTAATCAAAAATGTGGCGACAACTCTGTTATTATCGAACACTAAAGAATCTACTAAATTAGGGAGGACCAAGAATAATCCCTTCTAATTTTTACACCATTCTATCAATTTAAGCAAGTAATTACTGACTTTTCACATGCATTTACGAATTTATAATATCAAATGTTTAAACTATTGCTACGAGCAATCGAAATGTATTAATCGTAATTATAGCCACTATCATCCTCGATTCGCCCGCGCTATCGCAATAAGAAAATTACAGACACCTTGTTAAGCAGTATCCAGCATTCTATAACCAGAATGTTGTGTCAGGCGGTTATTGACGGCATATTAATGATAATTTCGACCGTTCACAAGCAGGAAATGACCTGCAATATTATATTGATTCTACAAATTATAGTTGGACTTCGGTGATACGCTTCGAAGTCTTGCGCGCGAGCCGCATAATGTACGTACATTCGCGTTAGACTGAAATTAACGAATCGAAACGTTTTATTTTTTTTTTAGAATTTACACTTTACGAGTGGATTGTTATCTCTTTTTTCTATCTTACTCATTTATTAACAGATAATTGTAGAAATGAACGACACCCGTTATGGAATGCGTTAATATTTACTTCGTAGATTTTTTAATTCACGACTTTGTAATTTCTAACGTATATTTAGAATTTATATACAAAACAGTTACATAACCTTTACAATTAAAACGCTTTTTGGATAAACTTAATTATAGTAATTACATTTACTTAATTTTTTCAATTTTATGAAACGTACATTTGCTTCAGTCATGTATGAGAACTTGTTGAATGTACGTCAATGAATGACAGTCAGTAGATCGTATATAGTCTGTTCGCACCTTCGAAAACAGTACAGACTCTTGTGGGTCGCTCGACGACTGTTTAAAACACACAAGGATGATGTTACACAATGGCTTTCTGTAAACATCAAAAGAGCGCCAGCAAATGTATCAAGAGAAAGTCCACAGCACTATTTCACCAACTCACCAACTTAAAAACTACGCTGATTGGTCTGTCTCTCAGCAATGTTTATAATTACGACGAAACAAATCTTCAGGATGCTCCGGGAAGAAAATTTATGATATTCAAGCGAGGTACAAAATACCCCACACGAGTATGTAATTTTTGAGAAACCGCCACCAGTGTCAATCTGTGGGTCGGCATCAAGAGTTCTGCTGCTACCATACGTATTTTATCGGGCAGAGAAAATATAGGCCCAATGGACTGATGGGGACTCAAAAGGAGTCCCTTGCCATACCGAGAGATGTTGTGTTGTAGGAGTCCGTTACAACCAAACGCATCATGGGTGGATTGACGCACAAACATTCACCGATTGTTTCACAACTATTTTTCTTCCACATGCAAAGAGATACAAAAAAGGTTTAAGTATATCAATACGTTAAACACGTATTACGCATTTGTTACAAATGAAACAGACATGCAGTATACATATCTGTAACTGTACACATGGACAATACACCTCGTATTTTCAGCATTTACTTCTGCTTAAGACACGTGTTTCTGCCATTTGCTATTAGGCGTCATCAGTTATGCTAGTGAAGTAATTCAAGCTTAAATCGCCTATAAGGTATAGCAAATTTTGTCCTCTCAGGTAGCACCATATAATATAGTGACATCTGACGGACGAAAAAGACTATGCCGAAAATGGCAACCCTTCCCTTGACCGGCTATGCCGGTACAGAAGGGAAGAAAATACGTATATAGGTGTAAGTCCATTAACACGATGCCAGATGGCAGTAAATATACAAAAAGGTTTAAGTATATCAATACGTTAAGCACATATTACGCATTTGTTACAAATGAAACAGACATGCAATATACATATCTGTAACTGTACACATGGACAATACACCTCGTATTTTCAGCATTTACTTCTGCTTAAGACACGTGTTTCTGCCATTTACTATTAGACACAAGGATGATGTTACACAAAGGCTTTCTGTAAACATTAAAAGAGCGCCAGCAAATGTATCAAGAGAAAGTCCACAGCACTATTTCACCAACTCACCAACTTAAAAACTACGCTGATTGGTCTGTCTCTCAGCAATGTTTATAATTACGACGAAACAAATCTTCAGGATGCTCCGGGAAGAAAATTTATGATATTCAAGCGAGGTACAAAATACCCCACACTATGATTATGTATGTAATTTTAATGTAAAATTAATGTAATTAAAATTATAATAATTTAAACATTTATTCAAAATTATCTTTCTAATAAATTAAATAACTGAAGAAATATGTTAATTTCTTACATGATATTTCTACAATGTTCTGATGTGACATCAATGTATAAATTTGTAAATACTGCCGTGAGCAAAAAAATCGGGACAGTGTCAAAATCGTTATGTCAATTTCCTTTATTTTTTAGCATTGTAATTTTGACATTTGATTAATTTTCAAACTGTATGTCAGATTATCTATCATAGTGACTAATTAAAAATTGAAAATGCCGCATTTTTCGAAAACTGATAAAGCCAGACTTGTTACTAGTTTGGAAAATGGAAAATCATTAAGAACTGTAAAGGTTTAATTTAATATTGGTAAAAGTTTAGCCGCAAGAATATATAAAAAATGGAGGGAAGAGGATAATTTAAATTAGAAAATAGGTCCCGGACGTAACAAAATTTCAAATCCGCAGGAAGACGAAACAATAGTTACTGAGATTAGGCACAACCCTTTCAAAACATTAAAGGAAGCTATAAGAACAACACAATTTCTTGTCTCATCTTTTACAAGAGAATGAAATTTAAACTTGATATTTCCCGCCCTATAGTCTTTACCTAAATCCCAATGTATGGGAATTAATGAGATATAGCTGTTACCCAGGAAGAATTTTGGGAGATTGTTCAAAATGCTTGGCATCAAATTCCTATAAATGTTGTACAAAATATCGTCGCTTCAATGTCTACAAGATTAGATGAAGTTATAAATAATAACAGTGGAATGACGAAATACTAATTATTTTAATTATATTCTTTCTCTATCGTTTTTAGTAATTTTTATTATATATTTTAAAAATGTTTAATAAATGTCAATGAAACATACATTTTTGACAATTCCTGACTTACTATTATGAGTAAAGATAGCCACTTAAGTAGTCACAATTTAAACCCACGCAGAAACAGTGTCCCGTTTTTTTCGCTCACGACAGTACATACACAATTGCTTCTAATAGGATGCAGGCAGACAGACGAATAAGTATAGTTGTCAATATTGTGACTGACACATGTCATTGCGACGTATTAATTTAAAAGGTGTTAAATTTTTACATTGATTTTTTTAGTTACAAGATTTTTAGTTTTTGCAAGGGTAACACATATAATGCACAAATTGAATATGAAGCACGTTATCCTAACCGCAGAATACCGTCCGTTAACACGTTTAGACGATTAAATCAGCGTTTACGGGAAACTGGTATGCTCGCTCCTAAACATGCTGATGCAGGTAGAATCCGTAGTAGATGCACTATCCATTTGGAGGAGCAAATATTGGAACTAGTAGAACAGGAGCCGACTTGTAGTACTAGAGAAATCGCAAGACAGTTAAATATTCCATGTTTTGGATCTAATTATTAAAAAAATTAACAATAAAATTAGAGTTTGATATTTACAATAAAGTATCTCATACAGACATAACTATACATAATTCGTCAACACATCACATATAACACAAATTACTAGGTTTCCAAAGCTTTTTACGTAGATTAATTATCCACTATCCAAAGAAACCTATGAAAAAGAACTAAATTAGTCAAACAAATAGGAATCAATAACGGCTACACAGATACTTTAATTGAAAATATGCTAACAAAAAAAAAAACTATCTCTATGGTATATTCTGTAATAAAGGATAAGCAAAATTCAAAATTAGATTACAAACGTAGACTGGGAAACCTAATAAACAGATTTCAATGTATTTAAATTTAAAAAAAACTGAATATAAACACGGTTTTCAAAACTAATAATAATTTATCAATACATTTTAAAAACAATAAGGATAAAACAGATAAAAATAAGAAATCTGGAGTCTATAAGTTAATATGTGGATGCGGTAAGATATATGTTGGTCAAACAGGAAGATCGTTTGACATTTCAAATAACAAAAAATCCAACAGAGCTGAATTTTGGTAGAGACCTTTAGCACACCAGTAGAAATAAAGTGCCAAAGTCCCCATCGATACCATGTGTGCTAAGAAAGTTATTCAATGTCAAAGGTCAAAATTTTTGATTTTTTGGATTTTTCTCGAAAACGTTAAGTTTTATCAAAAATATAGTTTACACAAAAATTGTAGACCATAAAATTATCTACAAAAATAGTCCTCATACTTTTTTTCCTAAGAATCAGCATTCCTAAGATATCGCAATTCTAAAAGTTGAAGGAGTTACATTCTACATGATATGCACATATATTTCCACACCACCTGTGAGGTAGTGTATTTGGCGCGTTTTTTTAACGTGGTTTCTCCGGTAGGCCTACTCCATGATCTGTTATAACGGAGTTTTATGGGAAAATACTGTATTTACTGTGATATAGTTATTGATATAGGTGATTTATTTAAACTGTAGTTCTGATTTCTGTAAATACTTTAATCTGATTTATACTTTTCAAATTCAACAGTTATGTATGTCTCCTTCGATTTCTTCTTCTTCTTCCTCTTCTTCTTGCTGGATATTCATAAATTGTTCAATTGAAGATGGATTAGCTGTCTCTTCATCGATATCACATGAATCTTCGTCTAGTGGATTCAATTGAACATTCGAGCAAGACTGGCCTTGGCAATTAGTACACGCTGGTGAACACAACAACCCTACTCTTCTACAGCCACATTTAGCACTACAACCTTTTTTGCAATTGCAAACAATAGTGTTTAGGAGTTTTTCAGGAGCAGGTAGGAGTATAGTTTGAATCTGTTCCAAAGTATTATTTGTTAATATCCAACCCCAGTCTTCGGGGTTCAGTTGATTGCCTAGCCATGTCTGAACTTTATAGTATACTCGATACAAGTGTTGATGAGCAGAAGCCGATGTTGGAGGAAGACAAGATAGTTGTACTTGTTTCTTTTTCCGTGTATTTTTTACAAAAGTTAAATATCTATGCTTGTCTATACAATCAATTTTTTTTGGAGCCCCATAAACAGCAAGGATAAAGCGAATTCCTTTTGTGATTATCGTTTGAGGAGAAGAGTCAATTTCTTCAAATACTTTAGCTCAATCAATTAAATCCATTTTTTAAAAATAATTTAGTACTGATGCTTTACCACTTCTGAACATTGCTGATGTAGTACCGCAGCCGGTTATCGCATGTAAAAGTAAAATATGGTTCTGACATTTTGGATAAGCAGATAAACTTTTTGAAGAATATATTTTTGTTTGCTGTTGAGCCTTTCCAGGTTTTAAGAAGTAAATAATTTTACAAATAGGCATTTTTACTTATATTAAGTGCCTGACTATGTACATTTGTGTGCATATCATGTAGAATGTAACCCCTTCAACTTTTAGAATCGCGATATCTTAGGAATGGTGATTCTTATGAAAAAAAATATAAGAACTATTTTTGTAGATAATTTTATGATCTACAATTTTCGTGAAGGCTATATTTTTGATAAAAGTAACCGTTTTCTAGAAAAATCCAAAAAACCGAAAATTTTGACTTTTGACCTATAGTATCCTATAGTATAACAGTTAGGGCCGACCAAATGGGCCCCATTTTCTCACTACCTACAATATTTGCGTAAATTCTTAGATTTTTTAAAAAACGTTGTAAAATAATACTAACCTTGTTGATTTTATATTTTTAATTTAGTTTGTAACGTGCTCTTCAGCTGTAAGTACCTGATGAAGCCACTGTGCTAGCGAAACAATTGTCGTTTTACGATTACGTATTAAAAAGTGAAGATTTTAACAATCAGTAGTAAAACTGTTCCTACTGTCTTAAAAGCAAATCTCTTGTATATCCTTATCATTTTACAGAAACGTAGCCACTGTATTTAAAAAGAATTAATTTTTGCAACCAATTTCTAAATATTTAGCGAGATCAACTCAATTTTCACCAGAAAGTGTTGTGGATTGATGAACTTATTTTTAAGAGAGACGGATCGTTGAATAGCCACAATGTGTAATATTTTGCCGATGAAAATCCAAAGGCCGTTAGAAAGTTTGGCCGTCAACATATATTTTCGCTGATCCTTTAGATAGGGATTATTAACCGGAGAGTGACTGGATCATTCTATCTTCCAAACCGATTAAATGCGGAAAAAATTCTACAATTCCTTGAAAATTTGTTTGATGATTTGCCATTACCTGTCGTTCGGGAGATAATATTTATGTTGGACGGGGCTTCAGTTCACAACGCACGCATTATAAGGGAATGGCTTAATATTAACTTGCTAGAAAGATGGATTAGTCGTAATAGCCAACTACTGCCGTGGTCACCAAGATCACCAGATCTTAATCCCCTTGACTTTTTTGTATGGGATTTCATTAAGCATCATGTTTATGTCACACAACCTGCAGACGTCAACGATTTCAGAAACAGAATAGACGCAGCGGTCCAGTTAATCACGCCAAATTTATTACAAAAGGTACAGGATAGTATCCCTATCCGATTTGCACAATGTTTGGCAGCAGATGGTTTTCACTTTCTGAATTTATTGTCATTTAGTTAGTTTTCAGTTTTTATACAATACAGTAGCGTTACAATAAAACAATAATCAAGAATATTAACAAAGTAAACTGACAACTGTTGACATTTGAATTAGGTGTATGTTACTATTGTTGAATTGCCATTGAATTGCGCTTTTCATTAGTATATTATTATGAGTTGATGAAACGTTACCAAGTCATCAGTTTTTAAAGTAGTGGTAGGAGGAAGCAATTAAAATCGAATTTGCATTTTAGATTATGTTTCTCATTTCGTATTTATTAAGTTTTTCTTCCTTTCTTTTTTTTATTACCCGGGATTTGCAGATAATAATATTTACAATATACTTCAATATCGAACAAAATACAAAATCTAATTACAGAATATGCAATATTCTTCTTAATGAGTGTGAAAAAGTTCAGGGGATGATTCCTTGCTTCATCTGAGTAATAATGTTCATTACACACATATCTAATCTCGTACCGTCAAACGGGTTTAATTGACCATTCTCCAGTTATAGTAACTGATATTTTTTATCACATGATTTTTATCTTTGTGCGCATAATCTCCGTGACGTTAATGATATACAGTTTTTTTATAATGCCGTTAGTTTTATATTATGTCATTCGCAGATCAAAAAACTGACCGATTAATTTCATACTCCAACTGGGGTGAAATTGATCATGATGATTTAAAACGCTGCTGTGTATTGTATTTAATGTACAAAATGATCAATTTCAGCTTCTATTAATTCGAACCACGAAAAAAAAAAGTTTTGGTCAAAAATATGTCGTGGGGCGAGATTGATCGGTATATTTTGATGCTAGTGAGAAGTTATATGCTTACTAGAGCGGGAAGTTTTACAAGAATAGCAATAATTTATTCAAAATACCAATACAAAAACTTTTACTCGAAATATTCGTACAGAAAGGTACCTAATTGATTAAATTTTGAGAAAGTAAAAGAAAACCTGAGCAAAATAGGTTGAAAAAACTCGAAAAATAAAATAAACTTCAAGTGATATCAAGAAATGACAACAGTATTTGCAATTAAAATAGCAAATTCCTTTGCAGAAATAAAAGCATTATTAAAATTTGTTAACACCGATTTCTTTGGAAAAATTCTCTGCATTTTCTTGCGGTTTGGGAAGAACAACAATAATATCTTTTAAACTTACAACTGAACTTATCCTCTTGATTGATTTTGAAACTCCTTTTTGAAAGACCTTCTTTGCAAGATTTCAGGCCTATAAATATATTTTCTACATTTTACGACGCTCATTATTCGAATTTTTTAATAGAAAAAAAATCGGCCTTAAGCAGAATTCGAACCCACGTCTATGGCTTGCCGGGCCATTGCTTTAACCACTAAGCTATTAAGGACTGTAAATTCGAATCATTGTGGGAAGGCCTAAGTCACATTAAGGAAACAGAGAGTACGTGTTCGATCAATATAGATTTAATTTGTATTTTTAGTTTTATTTAAATATAATCAAATAGATTTAGTATTTATTTTATATATTCAACAGGTTTAAAAATTGCATTTTTGTCAGTAAAAATTCGAAACTTTGGCGACCTCGTGTAAACTTATTATCAACCCTTGGAAGTTTATTTATAAGGAATATATCGAAGAATAACAAAAGAAAAGACGTAACGTGTAGATTTTCCGCTAATTTCTACACACTCTATATACACACCATATGTATGCGCATCTTTAGAACATGTTTTAGAAGAGTCTTTTCGTCTTAAAGTGAATGTCTATGGATTAATAGAGCTTGTTAATTAAAAATCAATTCTCAGAAATACATATGTTGTAGTTCACATATTATAATTACCCAAGATTTGATATGGCTATCTTCATCTAGTAATCAGTAAAATACTCATCTGCGATGATGTTTTTCTTCGAAAATATAAGGTAATAGCGCTGCTATTGACTCTAGGCCTAAATTTTCTCTTATATCATATTATTCTAAATCACGAGCAGACCTGTGCGCCCGCAAGCAAAATCTTTACGGTTAGGTGCACGTTCTTTATGGGAAATCGATTCCTGGAAGACAACGTACATAAGTAAAGTTTTCTATTAATTATTACCGTTCTTGGGATTAACGATTTCTATATGTTGTGAAGATAGATATTTATCTATTCATGCGAAATAATTGTACGTAAAAATTTAAAATAATTAGTGGAATTGCAGCGTTAAATTTCTTATTATTATTGTACTAAAATTTTTAAAGAAACAAAGATGTTAATAATAATAATTATATTAAAGACAACAGCAGATATCATACAGACGGAGACCGTAGATATTAGACGAGGAATTTTTCAGGGCGACTCCTTTAGTGCACTCTGGCTTTACTTATGCTTAAATCCATTATCAAACATTCTAAACGACACGCAATTATTAGGTTATTCGGAAAAAAAAATGTCGTTTTTTTTTTAAAAATTCAGAAACGTTGTACGCAAAGCATGTAAATATGTTTTTTATTCTGTAGATTGAAAATGTAGATGTTCTCAATAATATACTACGACGCTGTCAATCCATATTTTCCTGTCATCCTACAATGGATAATCAAAAACGAAGGGTTCTGGAGCTATTATTGTATGAGTTTCGAAAGGGACGTAACACAGTACAAGCGACACGAAGTATCTGTGAACAAGAGAGTGAAGATCTGTTAATTTAAGAAAAGTTCACCGTGAATTTAGAAAATTTAGAAATGGAGATACTACTCTCCGATGAAAACGTGGCTCTGATCGTAATTTAAAGGTGAAAACCCGGATACTACGATGATACGTCGATTGTCTACCCAGCTGAGGATATCCAATTCAACCATTTGTTCCACTTGAGAAGGTGTGATAAGACTATTAAACGTTCTACCAATATTCCACATGATTTAAATGAAGGTCAACGCCAATGGCGTGTAGACATTTGCACCGAATTACTCTAATATCCCCGCGATTTTTTTAAAGATCCCCTTCTACCACAGACAATTGCTTAATCGTCGACAGGCGCCGATTCCAGTACGAAAAAGGATAATTTTAGAAGAAAAGTGGAATATCTTTGCTATTATCCATTTTGAGTTTGTTCCTAATGGCAGTGCGGTTAATTCTGGGCTTTACTGTGCTCAGCTTGACAGGGTACAGGATATTTTGCGTTTCCGATAATCTGCGTTAGTAAACCGAAACCAGGTAATTTTATATTAAGATAACGCAAAATCACATACTGATTTTCGGATTCAACAAAAAATTTTGGAGCTTGGATGAAATATTCTTTAGCACCCAGCGTATATTCCCGATATTGCTCCTTCGGACTACCATATGTTTTGTTCGATGGACCACTTTCTTAGGGACAGAAACTTCAATGAACTTCAGGAAGTACAAATAGCATGCCAAGAATTTTTTAATTCCAAAGAAGTTGCCTGGTATCGTCGCGGAATACAACTGATGGCAGAAAGATGGTAAATGGTCTATGCAAATGGCAATTTTATAGTTTAATCTAAGTTCAAGTTTTTTGTGTAATCAAATTATTTTGAATTTAACAAAACGACATTTTTTCCGAACAACCTAATATCACATCAAATAAAACAACAGTACATAAAATATATCATTTAATGTACACAGATGATTATTAAACTCAACACATCCACAATGAGATCCGACATTAAGATGAAGTTTGGCATAACATACCCTCCTCAGGGGAAGTTTGAGTACCCTTGTAAGATCCAATAGATCTCTTCCGAAATGTTTCTGTCTGAGTCCCTTCAGTTCCTCACACGAGTACATTAAATGAAGGCTAGTATTCTCCTGTTTTTCTAATATCCCACACCAGGGCTCGCTGACTAAGCTGCTCTTAAAGAACACCACTATATATTGAAAAATAAAAATGGAAACAGCCTGTTACAACAAATCTAAAAAATGTTGAAGTAGACTTTATAGAAGAAGAAACACTTAAAAATACATTGTCATCCATTAAAATAAAGATATAAACCACAAACATATAAAGACATATAAATATAAATGTACTTAAAAATGGTATTTTACTGATTTAGTTGCATTTTTTAAATAGATGCCTATCTATGTTATTGTACTATTTATATAAATATAGTAGATAGAATTTACGGGGTCACACAATGTAGTAAGCGAAAAATTATCACCTCCACTGTTTAGTTCGGAGCGCGGCCACCGAGCTCTCGCAGATGGCTCTGACAGCGGCGAGCAAATTTTTAATTAAATCAATATACAGGTATCTCAAAAATTTTCACCCTTATTATACGGACTGACTCAAAATTTTCTCCTTCGATATAGAGACTATCTCAAAAATTTTATCCCTCAATATACAGCGTGTTCCAAAAAGTTTGTCCAAATAATAAGTGCGTTTTCGTTTTGGAAATAAAATATTTAATTATTAGGTGGCTATTTTATTTTTTAAGAATATATATTTACATTTTTATGAACTACAAGCTATACAACTATTTTAACTTCAATTAAAAGTATTCGTAATATCATCTAATTTCATCACTTCAAAATCATAGTGGAGATTATTGTAACACTTCCATTATCAAAAAAGCATGTAAAGAATTTATAGATGATCTTCCAATAATTTCTTTATAGGTATTTCGTATTTTATGTTCGAAATGTTGAGTTCGTGAATCACAGAAAATATGATTTAAAGAAAGTTTAGTATTTGTCTAGTTCCAGAAGGAACTTATTTTAAGCTTTGATGGCTATGTGTTTATATACCGCCTAATTCTGAGCAAACGCAACGATCCGAATGTATGAATATTTCTCCCGCTTCGAATACAATGCCCCTGAGTGCTGTAGGCGTGTCAACATCAATATCATATATCATACATACTTACATATTATGGAGCCGCGTAAGAAAAATTATCTGATTACCAAATTACTATTAAAGGACTATAAATTGTTTAGTCCTGTGTTATGGTAATGAGTAAATTGCAATACGTTATTCTACAAAGCGTAATGAAATTATTAATAAGCAGTTAAGAAAATTGCAAATAAGGCATCAAGAGATTTAATAAATTAAATTTTAATAATAAAGGTCACAAAAACTATTCATAGTAAACTAAATAAACTTCAGAAATAAATAAAAACTAAATTAAATTCTAGTAATGTAAAGAAAAATTTACTCTTACAGATAATAAAATAAATTGTTCATAATGAGAAATTAATTATATAATAACGGAAATTCACCCGTTTAAACTCACCACCGTAAAATAATTGATGATATTTGGAATATTTATAATTACGAAAACCATTTAATTAACGGTTAACGGAAGAGCAGCATATGCCTAAATCGTTGGAAATATCGCTAACTGTCAAATTTGAATTTAGTTCTATTGCAGCGCATACTAAAATGAACGTATCATTAGGAACTCTGCGATTTGGGAATAATGGTTTTAAATTTTGTACAGAACCAGTAATGTCTATTTTCTTTTCTTATTTTCTTATTTTCACTATTCAAACGCTTAAGAGACTCCGTATAGGGTGACAGTGGTGACACTAATTTGTGACATTAGTTGTTAAATGGTTGCGCGACAGACTGGTTTGTGATTGGCTAAACGCGTTCAGGGGAATTGTATTCGAAGCGGGAGAAATATTCATACGTTCGGATCGTTGCGTTTGCTCAGAATCAGGCGGTATATATATTTTTTTAAGATTAGTTTTTATATAGGTAAATTTCAGCCTCAAACAATGTGTGATAAAAATATGTAAAACACGTGTAAGAGAAATTTGATTTGAAAAATTGGAAAAACGTTTTGTAATTTATAATGCGAGATTTGAAGACGAATCTGTCGACTGATCACCAAGCTGCCAGAACGTATGTAAACAAATTTCAGAAAATTTTAAAAGAGCGAGGATACATATTACATCAAATTTTCAATGCCGAAGAAACTAGAATTTTGTGAAAAAAATATATAAAAAAACCTCGTGAACAATGTAGCGTTCACTACATTTTCGTAATAATGCACCAGGAGACTTACCAACACAACGCTTTTTGTTCGTATGGACTTAAAAAGAAAATATTTGTTTTCAATCAGCTTTTGGATCTGCGAGTCATATAACACGGTTTCACAAAACGCGGAAGTTTTTAGGAACCTAGCTGTCGTGTGGGTTACCTATAGTATATTCTTGCATTTATATAGTGACTTAAACGGAGTTTGCTTTTCTAAAAACAGTCCTTAAATTTTGCAAAAATACAAATATCACAGGAAGCTAAATCTAGTAAATATACACGACGAGTTAAACAATCGGGGCCAATCGGGAACAATTGGGCAATCGCTTCCGCGAGCAGAAAGTCTTTCACATAAGCCATAACCCAGCATTAATTTTCTGGTCGACGGTCAGACCGATTAGGGCTGTCTTTCTGGACCCGGAATTTTTTATTATATATACATCTGACATCTCAAGGATTCAAGATGTTTAACTCGTCATATGCGTGGACGACACTGCTATATTTGTTACCACCTGGAGTGAAGAGATTATCTACAGGCCCTTACAGAATGCAAGGGGTGCGTTCTGAGGCGGGGGTCCTTTATCAAACCAGGAGCAAATGCGAGACTACCAGGATCACTAAGCAATTTCCTCTCCCACATGACGTCATCGAGGTAGAAGATGCGCTCTTCCTTTGGAAGCCATCACTGAAATATCTCGGTATAATTTTCGATTCTAGATTTACCTTCAGAGCGCACGTTAAGGAAAAAAGGAGCAAGTTTTTGTCTGCGAGAAAATTCCTTACACGTCTGCTCTGTCGTAACAGTCTACTTAACTTGAGAAACAGGCTCCACATTTCGAAATTCTTTCTAAGACTGGCTTTGAGTTATGGACCACTTTTTTGTTGCACCGCGGTGAACGCGGCAACACTTATCAAGACCATGGAGATATTTCAGAATAAACTATTCAGGCTGATCGCTAACACTCCATGATTTGTTAAAGACGAATAAATACAATAATATCTACAGGAGTACCTAGAGCAATTAGCCACGGGCACGTGGACTAGAACAGAGAGTTCGGAGTACCCGATGACGAGGCAACTGGTCGAGCCTCAGGACAGGCCACCGCCCATCGGGAGGCTGATTTGACCCTAGACAGGGAAATGGGGAACAGCACTCGTTGCAAGCCATAGCAGTCTGCTGAGCTGCAACATCAACCAACCTGAACTTAAGCACAAACCGCACCGGAGACAAAGGGTTTAAAGACATATCCTTAGAGGAAAGCGCAGACATTAAGCTCTTTTTTTTAACAGATTCTGGCGAATCAGGGAATTTTTATTCCAGGCTTTTACGTTTTGTTTCTGGATCGCATCGGAAGTACCAATATTCATCACCTGTAACTGCTTTCGGAAACAGATGTTCTTGAAGAAAGTTCAGTCTCTGCATCAAGTTAACGCGACGTCTGTTCATTCTTCAAAATTGGAAACACGAACTAATAGAAATCCTGTTATAATAGCACTAAATTCTTCAGTTACAACCAGTCTAACTGTTTCTCAGTTCATTTCCAATTCTTTAACAATCGATTTCACAAGCCATTGTTATTTTTAGCTGTTCGTTTCTGAAAACATAGCTTCTCGCTTTTATGTCATTCAAACACTCGACTTTCTCATAGTTGTGTCACTATGTGTCACTTCCTATATTTGTAGCGTTTTAATGACAAAGTTCCCGTTAATTCGTCGTTAATTAGAAAAGTTTTAAGAACGTAATTGGTTAAGATTTATGTAAGAAAGTAACAATGTTGTTTGCAATATGAAAGATGGAGAACTGTTCTTTGTCTCTTAAATAGACAAGAGTACATTCATGTCATGTAATATGTTACCGTTTCAAAAAGAATCGATAACAACAAATAAGAACGTATAATTGACTTGCAGTGATCTCTAAATTATATGCGGCAATAACAATGCGGTATATACACACAAAGTGGTACGAATTTTTCAATTCACACTCGTATTAGGCCGTCAAAAGTGGCGTATGCATGAAATAAGTAAGTATATACACCTATGGCGTAATTGAGAAAAGACTTCACAATCTTAATTACAGCCCATCACATGGTCCAATGTTTCCAATGATAGAGACCGTATACGAGAAGCACATCACTTATCGTCACGTTTATTAATAATTATTGAGATCCGTTGGCATTCCGTTGCATCTCTCCTCCCGGCATATCGGTAGCCCGATGTTCGTTGTATTAGTGACAGGACTAAATACCATTGTCAGTGATCCAACGATACCTTGATCATTGTACGGAATGAAGAGACCAAATTAAGCCCTCATAGCGAACGATGACGGCCAGTTGGCCCTGAACAAACAACGACTGGTGCTACAATGACTGGGCAATTTGCCGATCCGAGCTGTGTGTATCTATGTACGTGTCTTCGCCAGTGGCGGCTGATAGATTAATAAATCGACGCTGCACTGCTGGCTCTAATTAATTTCGGAAAGAATAAATATGATTTCATGTTTACGAGTAATTAGAAAGGATCTTTAGACATCGTTATCGTGTCTATAACATTCTAATAACGTTTTTGTATCCACAAAAAATTAGTATGATGCTGATATGAAATAGCTGACACATACATACATGTTTCAATCAAAAATGTGCGGCAAAATCGAATCTACGATATAAAATAATTTTTTCTTTTGTTAAGTAGTAACAACTCTTCTTTAGTAAAAGTGAATATATAAAAAAAATTGTAATTCTGCGATTTAAGAAATGTTCTTCCCTTACATGTGAAGATGATTTGACGGAAGGATGATTTTTAAAAGAAATTCTTATTTTATAGTAAAATCATTCCCATATAATTCTATACACTCAGTTCAACCAATTTATAACATTTTTTAAGTAGTGTGAAAAGTAACCTTTCAGAAGTGTGTCAAAATAGATATCCGATACGGCTATTACATCTTCACTTGTCCTCACCAAGTTTTCTCTATTAAGTGTGGGACTAAAAAGAATTATTTGGAGCCAGATCTGGTTATTTATTATTTATTTAGCGTACGTCTTATATGAACAGAGTTAAATTTTAAAATCGAAGGCCATTGATCCAGTCCTCCATATGCTGTAATATGATTAATAGTTTGGCGAGGTTCTCCCCCTTCGCAAGTCTGTGGTGTTAGTCAGTCCCCACATAATTAGTCCTTCGTTTTTATTTGAATAAGTGTCTTCCATTCGTAGTGAGGCAGTTCCATTCCTGGTAAGGGTACGGTAGAATCGGTGACATGGGCCGCTTGAGCGGAATTCAAGGCTTCCCAATACTCTCTCCATCTGCCATTTGGGTTGAAATTTTCTGCTAAAAGTTATTTTGCTGGCAGTAGTTGAAGAGATCTTGATTTCAATTTCGACAGGCCGGCATCAGACAGGTCTCTGTGTACTGGGAAGTGGGAATTCGAAATTATTTTATTATATTCCCTAACCAGGCTTTCCTGTCTCCGGATGGTGGGAGGAGCAATATGGCTTAGAACGGGAAGCCAAGGTTTTTAAACAACCGCTAATTATGCGCATGGTCTCGTTGAGTTTGATGTCGTGATGTCGTTTGATGGTGGGAGGAGTAATATGGCTTAGAACGGGAAGCCAAGGTTTTTAAACAACCGCTAATTATGCTCATGGTCTCGTTGAGTTTGATGTCGATCACCCTTGGGTGAGCTGTTTAGTCAGACTGAGACGCAATATTCAGCTGCCGAGTAAACAAGGCTAAGAGCTGACGTTTTAAGGATGGATGTGTTTGCACCACAAGCAGTGCCGTGGAATTTTTGAATTCGTGAATTTAATTTCTCGTGTTTATTTTAGCCGCGGTGTTCCCTAGATGTTTTTTTATATGACACTAAATATGGCGGACAAGACAGCAATCCCTATCCTAGTTCGACAAATTTAACTGTTACCATAGCGGATACTGCGTTCTACATTTTACGACTCTAGTTATTCGAATTTTTTAATTGAAAAAATTCGCCCTTAAGCAGGATTCGAATGAATTAAATTCAATAAGGCTCACGAAATTTTTTTGTATATTCAGGTGCCCATTTTCTATCTCCGTATATGGGCAACTCTCTTAGTATTGAAGATACTGGATCGGTTAAATTAGCAAAGTTACTCAGAATTTTTATGCGTATTTGACGGCATTTTCAGATTTGTCATATGTTGTCAAATTGTTGAGATATTTAAGGAAAATTGAAATTTGACGAAATTTTTAGTTGTGCATATCTTAGTTACAATCGAAGACAGAGCAAAACTAAAAATGACATCTAATAGTATTTTTACGTAGAATTTAATAATCTCTATTAAGCACACTTGAATATCAAGATATTCAATAAACTTATGTTTCTTTAAATGGCAATCATAGTTGGTCATGACTTCATTAAAATGCTTATTTTGTTCTGATTTCATAAATATTAGGTTTAGTATGGCATCTAATAGTATTTTTACGTAGAATTTAATAATCTTTAACTTGAATTCAATAAACTTATGTTTTTTTTAAATGGCAATCATAGTTGCATTAAATTGCTTATTTTGTTCTGATTTCATAAATATAAAGTTTAGTATGGTTATCCTTTTTAAATCTTCATTATAGCGAAAGTAATTCAAATACTATTACTAACTGAAGAAATAAAAGTCAAGTGGGCTTTTTAAAAACTACTTTAATGCAGCAAAAATTAAAGAGAAAAAAATTAAATTAATGCCAATACTACCGAATCTAAAATTTAAGTAAATGTTTTGTAAAGGAAGGAACCAACAGATGAGCAGACAGTGAATAATGTTATTTCATCAAATTTTCAAAATGATCACCATTATTCAGGATGCACATTTCATATCTTCTCAGCATATCGGAATGAACCTTTCGCAGAGTCTGTGGGCGGATGCTTCTTATGGCTGTCGTAATATTAATTTTTAACTCTTTAACGTTGTTGAGCTTTATAGACTTTATTCTTTCCGGCACCCCATAAAGAAAAATCTAGTGGCGTAAAATATGGTGATCTTGCCGGCCAAAGGACGGTACCAGCGTTACCAATCCACTTAAAAGAACGTTCTAAAAGATACTCAGAAACGTTTCGAAAATTATGAGAGAATGCATCATGTTGAAAATATCTGAGATTATGAATTAAATTTAATAGTAATTCATCTAGTATATCTTCCAGCTCATTACGCAAAAAGTGTAAATAGTGTTCTCCATTCAAATTGGTCTCATACAAATATGGTCCAAATATTTTCATTCCAAAAATTCCACACCACGCGTTTACAGAAAATACATGCTGATCTCGTTTTCCCACAGTAAGATGAGGGTTATCTTGAGACCAATAAACATTATGATGCCTATTAAATAATCCATTATTGATCAATTTTGTTTCATCTGTATAAAGAATTGTGTATGAAAAGTGCGGACTAACGTTTGTTTCTTCCAAAAACCATCGAGCAAATAACATTCTTCTTTCATGATCTTGGCCATAAAATGTATTAGTCACACTGTATTTAAATGGCCTATATTTATTCTGTTTTAAAATTAAACGAGCCTTTTCTGTAGAAACAGCACAATCACTAGCAATTTCACGAGTTGATGTCGCGGGTGTGTAGCTTACATAAGCTAAAACCATTTCTTCGTCTTCCGGTTTGAATTTCGCTTTCAAGTGATCTGGTTTGCTAAACGAACCGTACCTTTTCAAATTATTTTCTTACATAGAAAATAGTCTTAGATCTGGCTGTTTTCTTTCCATATAGCGTTGATAATACAATTCTCTAGCGTCATTACTATTCCTAGTACTAGCATAGTAACAAAATAGGATATAATTTTTTCTTCGTTGGAACACATTTTTTACATAAATATTTTATAGATAATACCACTTCATTCTAGTACAGTTAACTATTTCATGGGAAATGAACTTATTTGGCAACTGTCAATTTGACAACTTCTAACTTAATTTCTACTGCATTAAAGTAGTTTTTAAAAAGACCACTTGACTATTATTTCTTCAGTTACTAATAGTATTTGAATTACTTCCGCTATAATAAAGACTTAAAAAATATAACCATATCAAAACTTATATTTATGAAATCCGAACAAAATGAAGTCATGGCCAACTATGATTGCCATTTAAAAAACGTAATTTATTTTATATCTTGATATTCAAGTGTGCCATGAATATTTAATAAAGATTATTAAATTCAACATAAAAAATACTATTAGATATCATTTTTTGTTTTGCTCTGTCTTCGATGGTTACGAAGATATGTACAACTGAAAATTTCATCAAATTTCAAATTTTCTTAAATATCTCAAGAATTTGACAACATATGACAAATCTTAAAATGCCGTCAAATACTCATCAAAATTCTGAGCAACTTTACTAATTTAACCGATCCGATATCTTCAATACTAAGAGAGTTACCCATATACGAAGAGAGAAAATGGGCACTTGTATATACAGAGTTACTGCCGAAATAAACTTATTTATAGTTCATAAAAAATTTCCAAATTTTTGGGGCCAAAATCCATTTAAAGTCAGTCCATATATTTGTTTATTCTAATAAATTATATAATTTACTTAATGGTTTTGCAAAGATTGAGACGGAATCTTGCACAATAAAACCGAGCAATGAAAATGAACGAGACGATTTCCTCTTTAACTGTAAATATCTGAAAGTCGCGATAGGTAACATGGTTGATGAAAAATCAAAGGCTTATGTGTCTTTGATTGGAAACGCTGAACTTCGTATTATGATTTTGCAAATTTTTCGATAACAATTGCAGAAGAGTAGACGAATACATTAACGGGGTGAAAAAGATTTTTCTTTTTTATTCCTAATTGTTTTTGCAGATATGAGTTTTCTAGATCAAGCAGCAATTCAGCTTCATTCTTAAATACCATGTAGATTCACTTATTGGTACTGGTTTATTTTGCAGTGTTTCAACGGGCAACCAACTGTTATAGAATAAATGTAATTTATACTAGTTTTTGTTGATCTTTTTAAAGTTTTCTTGTAGATAAGATGATTCCGTTTTCGGATTTGGATTTGGATGTGTAGCTGCAGCGGTGATATCTCCCTCGAATGTTGTGATTGTAATGCAGCAGATCTGATGTAAAGAAAAGATTATAGTATTGGTTTCAGTACGCTAGTCTAAAAATCGCCAAAGTTGTTGGAATAAAGTTCTGTGTAGACTTCTCGATATTTTTGTTGAAAGCGTCTGTCACTAAGCTCGAATTTAAGAATTTCGTAGATACTATAAGGTAGTTACTTTCAGAGTTTGTACAATAGTTCTATGTACCAAACATTAACAGCCTGGCTTTTATCCAAGAACACCGCACAACAAGCATTCTCTCAGTAATCCTCCTCTCAGATCTATTTGTATAACGCTTTACTCTTCTGTAATAATTTTAAATAAGAATTTTTATTAAAATTGCATCTATTATATACCTTACAGTACGCTTTTATTGTACACCACTATATTCCAAGACTACATAGATATCTGGTAAATTCACGAAAATACGGGGAACAGCAAACATACCGAGTTCACAACATATGAAATTCCCTGAATTAGAACATCACGAATATTAGATTTGTTCGCACAATATTGACAGCACAAGTTCGTATACATTGTGTGGAAGTAAACAATACAACCCTTGCGCGCTTTAGGGCACAAAGGATTTAGCCTTTTCGACCACTATTTACCCTCTTATTCCTTCATGTACGGATTTAATACTAGCTTAAGGTTTTAATGTAATACGTCGTTATTATGTTGTCGTTTAGAGACACTTATTTATTAAATTTCGTTTGAAACTTTATTATCT
Organism: Melolontha melolontha; assembly: GCA_935421215.2. Taxonomy (NCBI): domain Eukaryota; kingdom Metazoa; phylum Arthropoda; class Insecta; order Coleoptera; family Scarabaeidae; genus Melolontha; species Melolontha melolontha. Next base: position 72,829,797 of record OW285243.1, on the reverse strand, counting down.
AGTGTTTTGTACAAACAATCGCAGATTATTTGCTTAAAAAAGCCTTAGGTTTATTTGATTAGAGCGTGTTAGTTTCATTGAAAGTTCTACAACTTCTCTATTCTCATTTTTTTGTTCTAAAGATACAAAAGTATAGTCATTCATTGTGCCAGAAATTGTTCACAAATGAAAATTTTAGTTGCTTTTCTTAAATTATAGTCTAGAACTCTCCGTATCCCAAACACTATATGCTTAAATACAGCTTCTAATTTATAATTGTTATATTATTCTAAAAATTAACTGCAATCTTCATAGAGAAGTGGTCTAATTATTTTTGAACTCCTTTTATTTTAGCAATCTGTCTACAAGACAATAGGCCTATGGTATGATATTACAATGGACATATACATAGTCCTCCAGTAAGTATGCTGCATTAAGAATACTCGTATTACCTAATTTTGATTTATACTACGGGGGCAGATTAATACATAAAGTTTACAACTCCATAAAATAAAAATGAGAAAAGACAAATTAATGAAACGAGTCTCAAAATGAAGTAAATTTCTTGTACTATAAATGTACATAATTATTTTTCTACATATCACCATTTAGTGCAACACATTTCTCCAAACGCTAAATCCATTTCACGAAAAAACTTTTTTGTTTACTGTTCATTCAATTGTAAACAACTTCTTCTAATATATACACTCATATGCATTAATATAAATTTAAATTCTACGATGCCTAAACTACCAAACATTGCTACATATTTACGGAGAAAATAATCTCTAGATTGTTCAATTAGAATGTGTTATAAGAATACGTATACGTACGCTGCAATAAAACCATTAGGTAATTCCAAGTCGCCTACCTGAATTTTAAATGAATAGTAATTAATACAGTCAAGTAGTCTCGTACATTTTCATTGTCCAGTTTTATTATTCAAAATCTTTGCAAAACCATTACGAAATTGCATAATTTATCTTTACTAACTGTTTTCCTGAAGTCTGGAAAATTGCTAGTGTTTGCCCTGTATACAGATAATTATAGGCCAATCAAAAAACTTGTCAAATTTCGCCAAAATATTCTAAGCCATTATCTATGAGCGAATATACAATAATATTAAGCTATTTTTGTTATGTAACCAACATGCGTTTATGCGTATGAGATCAACGACTACGAATCTTGTAACTTTGTCTCAAGACTTATGTAAAATTATTTATGGTGGAAAACAAGAAGCTTTTGGCACTATAGATCACGGTATTCTATTGTCAAAGATGAGCTCATTTGGCTTTAGTAGATCTTTATCAATACTTGTAAACCCTTACTTATAGAACAGACCCAATTACGTCTACTTTAAATTTGTTTTAATGTCTATAATAACTGGGTGAAATCGATTTTTGAAAATTGGAAATTTTCCACTTTGACCCAAAACTTCGCATAGCTCGTTAACGGTAAGAGACAGAGAAAAAATTTTTGCACAAGAAATGTTTGTTTGAATGAGTTTCATTAAGCAGACAGGAAAAAAAAACATTGTACTGTATTTTTTTAATTATATTAGATTGTTTCTTATCTAAAAGATGTAGCTTATCGAATGTGGTTTATTAGACCAGTAAATAGTGAACATGTTTTTGTAAAGAAAATAGGCTGACAATGAATGAGATAAGCAAATATTAGTCTTTGTTTCGACCTTGCAATGTTCATTTAACAGCATCCACATCTGGAAAATTGACAAAAGAACTATTTCAGCATTGGTTTACCGAAGTTTATTTGTCAAATGTGGGAGCTCGCAGCATTTTGTTCTTGGACTCTTGGACCGGTTACTGTCTTGATATATTACAAATCAGTAAACCATCAAACATATTAACGATTAGATTGCTTCTTATCTAAAAGATGTAGCTTATCGAATGTGGTTTATTAGACCAGTAAATAGTGAACATGTCTTTGTAAAGAAAATAGGCTGACAATGAATGAGATAAGCAAATATTAGTCTTTGTTTCGACCTTGCAATGTTCATTTAACAGCATCCACATCTGGAAAATTGACAAAAGAACTATTTCAGCATTGGTTTACCGAAGTTTATTTGTCAAATGTGGGAGCTCGCAGCATTTTGTTCTTGGACTCTTGGACCGGCTACTGTCTTGATATATTACAAATCAGTAAACCATCCAACATATTAACGATCCAGAAGAAAACTACATCAATGATACAAGCTCTTGATCTATATGGTTTTCGCACATGGAACAATTTTGTAAGAAAATTTTCTGACCTTGTACTACTGTATGGTTGCAATATTGTACGCAATATGAACGCAATAATATTATAAAATTACAATTTCTTATTTATAATCAACTTTCGGCGCCAAAATATCACGACGTATTTGTTTACGCTTAGTATAAAAGCGGATACGTTGACCAAAGACCAAATGAATTTGAAAATCCAATAACTTTTGCTTTCACACAGCAAGATTTTGTTCATCCTTCTGGTTGTTCCATATGTGACAGCCATGCCATTATCCGATGTGCATGGTGTAACAAATTCCTGTTTTTTAAACATTTCTTTGAGGAGTTTCATCACCATGCAGAATAATCCATTGTATGTTTAAATATACAAAAATTCTATATTGGTAGGTATTTTTACGTGTAATAAAATTGACAAACCTTGTTGCCTATTATTAATTTCAAACACATTTACCCGTCGAAAAAAATGTAGGTATATAAAAATGTAGATATATTTAACTTTTTTCTTACCTTCTTAATAAAACTAAGACAAACATTTTTTGTGTTAAAACTTTTCTCTACCTTTTACCGTTAACGAGTTATGCGCAGAGGCAGAATGGAAAATTTCCATAGTGTTTTTCTGCAAAAAAAAAATTCGTAGTACATACTTACCGTGAGTATTTTATATCACTGAACATAACACATGAATACACCTATGTTCAGTTTTAAAATAAATACTTCAATGCATAGGAACGTTATGCAACCAACAATGCGAGTGTCATCGCTTGTCGTAATAAGGCATTTTAGTTGTCAGTGTCAACAAAGTGAGAAAATAATTTATTTAAAATTTAACTTACAGAACAATACTAAAATGAATTTTATGGTAAATTGACAAAAAAAGTTTGTTTTTATTTATAATTCTTTAACTTCTTCATAAATATTCCAAATATCCACCTTCACATTCCATACAATATGCGAGTCAATTATGAAATGAGAATGTTAAAAGATCCGGCTTGGTTCGTAATTCGTCGCAAGCTGTACTTATGCGTGCTTTTAAATCTTCAATGTTAGTGAAAATTTCATTATCATAAATTTAGATTTAAGGTATCCCCAAAGAAAAGTAATTTGGCAATAAATCTGTCGAACGGGCCGGTCAAACTATCGGACCAAACCTACCTATCCATCGATCAAGAAGACTTGAATTTAGAAAATTTGTAATAGCTGCAGTTGAATCTGAATCCATTTGAAACCAGGAACCTTCAATGGCTAAATTTTCAAATCGAGGAACAATACGTGTTCGAAGATAAAGACGTTTCCTCAGTGAAAAGTCTTTTCTTAAACATATTATGATTTTGATTTAATAAATGAAATAGTGTTTCACAAAAATCAATACGTCTTATTCTGTCTTCATGAAATAAATGTTGGTAATTATAAAACTTGTAAGATTTGTATTTGTACTGTTTGAGAATATTAAATACAGACGTCTTCCAAATATTAAATTGTTGTGCTATTTTACTTAATGTTGTTATGAGGCATTCTTCAATGTAACATAACACATTTAATTTCAGGTCTCCTGAAAGAATGTGGTGGGCTTTAATTTTCTTTCTGTGTGTATTTACTATGCAGCCATCAGAATCAAATTTCCTAGTAATTGCCTGAATTTTTCCGATAGATGGTATGAGCCTGTAAAGATATTTGATAGAAAAGAGATCCCGCACTTTCCTTAAATTGTTTCCAGCTTTATACTAGTTCGAAAAATCTATTTTTTCATGATATGTATTTTTAAATTAGGTGAATACAAATGTTAAATTCTAAAATATTTAAAATGTTATTTCGTTTATGCACACTACTGAAATTGATTTTGACATTTGTCGAAATACATAATCGAGCGATGTTGGTTGCATAACATTACCATGCATTGAAGCGATCTTTTTGAAACTGAACATAGGCTATGTATAGAGATAAGAAAAACCCACGGTATATGTGATGTGTATGTTCCCAAAGTTTCATAATTTCTTGAATTTCTGGGTTCGGGATCTTCCCGGTATATATATATATATATATATATATATATATATATATATATACCGGGAAGATCCCGAACCCAGAAATTCAAGAAATTATGAAACTTTGGGAACATACACATCACATATACCGTGGGTTTTTCTTATCTCTATACATAGCCTATGTTCAGTTTCAAAAAGATCGCTTCAATGCATGGTAATGTTATGCAACCAACATCGCTCGATTATGTATTTCGACAAATGTCAAAATCAATTTCAGTAGTGTGCATAAACGAAATAACATTTTAAATATTTTAGAATTTAACATTATATATATATATATATATATATATATATATATATATATATATATATATATGAAAAATATGTGAAAGCCATATCCATCTGGAATGTGCAGATGCCGACATTTCATAGTTTTTACTAATCATCAGTACACCTCATCCAGAAATAGATACGACTTTCATTTCTATACTGCGTGTATATATGCAAATGATGAAAAACACAATGTTAATGAGAATTAATAATTATTAAATTCCCACATTACATGCAATTGCCGCTCTAATTCGTTGTAATGTCGGCATCTGCACATTCCAGATGGATATGGCTTTCACACAATTTTCATTTACCCGGACAACCTGGACGGTTGGCGCGTTGTAGCTACATTCTTAGGCAAATGTGATTCTGTCATTTGTAGAAATTGATACAACGAATTAGAGCGGCAATTGCATGTAATGTGGGAATTTAATAATTATTAATTATCATTAACATTGCGTTTTTCATATATATATATATATATATATATATATATATATATATATATACAGTATGATTGAAGTTTCCTTTTGTTAACTTAAATAACATAAAACAAACTTAAAAACAATAACATTTTTTAATTTAAAAATTTAAAATAAAAAAAATTATTAATAATAGTAAAAAAAAACGATATTTTTAGGATAGTTAATACGTACTTTATATGTCTACAACAAGTGTTCGAAGTTTCCCCCACCTACTCGCACACACAACTCCAAACGTCGAATGAGTGCTTAGTTGACACGTTGAAGGACATTTTGCTCCCGTATTAAAGTACTTGCTTCATTCACACGATTTTGCAATTCATCGATGGTATCTATTTCATTCACATATACCAGTTGTTTTAAATAGCCCCAGAAGAAAAAGTTCAGCGGATTTAAGTCAGGAGAACGCGGTGGCCATGCGACAGTACCCCCGCGTCCAATCCAATGATCTTGATACACAGTATTTAAATGTCTACGAACAGTGTGTGTAAAATGTGCGGGAGCACCATCATGTTGAAACCACATCCGATATCTAATATTAAGGGGGACATCTTCTAACAGCGGTTGTAAATTATGTTGTAAGAATTCTAAATAAGTTTGGCCATTAACACGAGCAGGGAGAATAAACGGGCCGACGATAAAGTTATCTATTATTCCTGCTCATAAATTTAGCGAAAATCGCTGTTGATTATGCACACGAAGGACCGCACGAGGATTGTCTATTGCCCACTGATGCAGATTATGCAGATTATAAGTCCCTTCACGTGTAAAAGTAGCTTCGTCTGTAAAGAGAATATTAAATAAAAGATTTTCGTCATCGCGATTTCTTTGAAGCAACCATTCACAAAATTGTACCCGAGCCGGGCTACTAGCAATAAAGTAAAACTAACGTCTTATTACTACGAAAAATACCGTTGAACTGACTTGAACTAATACTTTTTTTTGCGAAATATTGCACGCATTGTTTTGGTTGACGTCACTAAGTATACAAATAAACCGGGCATTTCATTCTAACACATGTTCCAAGGAAACTCCAGTCTCACATATTAAAGTTGACCCTGACACAGTTCGATATCGTTACGGCGGTTACTGACCTATTATGTATGAAATTTGTACAGTGAAACTTGAAAACATTGGGTTATTATAATTTTTTTTTTGGCGTTATTAGACAACTTTTATTAAAAAAAATTTTTACTATTTTATTTGTTGAATTTTTTGGAATATATCCCCCCCCCAAAAAAACAAAATGAAGCTTCAGTCATACTGTACATATTGATAAAACGCTGATGAGCTGAATGAATAATAATGTAATAATAATATTAATTGAATTGTACTGGAGTTGTACTTGGAGTTGGGCGCCATATTTTTAAAACTGGTACGGTTAGATCATCAGCCACTCTCAAGTAGTATCTCAGGTTACGACTAGGTGTCGGTAGAACATGAATAATATTTTAACTAGATTTGATTTGACTCTTTCTCGGATCATCGTCGATCGGTTTACCCTTATACGAATGATGGAAAATTGCTAAATAATATAACAAAGTTATGTCTAGCTACGCAATGATAAATAAAAGAGGTTTTTTAAAAATAATAAGTAAAATATATTTATTGAATGCAAGTTATCTGTATACACTAAATAAATAACGTGACTAACGGCAAAACTAGGAATTAATATAATGTGCACGTGTGAAATTATAGTTATGTATCAATTGCAACGCTACAGTAAAGTATATTATAATATAAATAAATAAACAAACAGATTGATGGTAAGTACTACAATTCTTAATAAATAGTTTTCTTTTCACAATTTTAATCAGGATAGAAATATGTTTTAAGGTAAAATCGAGGAGTAATGAATTTAATAAAATTTTGATTTGTTAATATATAGTTTTTAATAAGACTTTTTCGAAATGAATTGAATTTAATAAACCTGTGTCTTGCAGGGAGTGTGCAGGTATGAAGGATGGTATCAGCTATTCAGGATTTTCGGTTGTACGGGACCAAGTAAAAGGTGTTCTCGGCTTCTACGATGCAGGTATGTGAACGCTTGTTCGAAGGTGTAGGAATCTATCGTAGCTCGACGGTCAAAAGATGCTTAGGACGTTTACTTGCCGGTCTCAGGTATTATTGTCGCCAAAAGTATTTCTAAAGTTGCGCCAATGTTAATTACTTCTTTTCTAAGTAGTTTTATTATTTTATCACTAGTATTTTAGGATTTATTAAATTTTAAAGACGGAGTATCACTTTTTTATCGCAACCGTTATAAAATTCTACTGACGCTCGCTATCAATTATTTATTTTCAAAGCCTTGTAAGAAATTAAGAAAATTACCTTGATTTTTACTTTTAATACTATTAATAATAATTTAAATGTATATTAAATGTTAATTCGATCAGGAAAACAAAATTAAAATATTAATTTGCAAATAATTACAACTGGCTTTTCAGTGTTAAGTTATGTGTTATATCTAGTACAAAAATAACCTGTTCGCGGGTTTTTGTGATAATTCAAAAAGTGGGTGTGTTAAATTAGTATCGATATAAAATTTGAATGTAAATAAATTAGCTATCTTTTTAAATTTCGCGTAAATGACTTTAATTATGAAAATGAAAATTACAAATATGAAAAGTAAATTTTTAAATAAATATAAATTAATCTGAAATATACAAAGTTATCGTAATATTAATTTATTAACATCTCGATACTAATTTTACAAATTATGCCCGCTAAATGTAGCCATTCTATTGAGTGTAATTCCTGTATTAATTTCTGCTTTTTCATTTGCAGATAGCTGGAAAACCTGTGTTATTTGCCTCATAACAATATATATATATATATATATATATATATATATATATATATATATATATAAGGTAAACTTAATAAGTCGGCGATTAAAGGTCTGGTTCATTACTTCAAAGTATATATATTTAAAACAACCCTACATGTTTCGGCAATGATGCCTTTGTCAAGGGAATCAAAATATAAATGCATTTATATTTTGTATTACATTGTCAACACCATCATAATTGAACCACATAATTTTTATATAAAATAATAACGTAGTACTTACCTTATTTGTAAAATAGTTTCACATCATTGATAATCTAGTTTTTTGTTCACAAACACAACTTTTAAGTATAATTTGATACACATGTGCAACTATAGAAATACCATTATTAAACACTTGTTAGCTTTATCATAATTTGTTACAGTTTCCTACTTTTTATTCTAATATAGATATTATTATTTTCTTTCAACCAGTCATTTTTATTTGTTAGTATTTAGTTGTTGAGTTAAGCATATTATATAGACATAAAACATCATTTTTGGGAGATAATTCGCAGATCGACGAAGATTCTGAGATACTTTATATCTACATTATTTTATAATTGTGCTCTCCGACGGCTAGAAGTTTTATCATATGTGTACAGATGACGTTGAACCTATTGTGAATTATTTAATTCTGGCGCCCAATATTTAAATTCAAATCTTCAACTATTACTTATATAAATCATTCATTATTCTCTTTAGTCCACTTAGGATTAGCAGCCGTATTACAATTTGGCCCTCTAACATGGTGGCGCTTATTTTTACACCATTACGACATTATTACAATCGGGCCAGCCCAACTTTGGGGTTACTGTTTAATTACATAACATAGTATATCATTTCCCCAGACCAACACATAAGGGGACGTTTTGGCTCACAACATTTGACGAACCAACGTGGGGCTGTTATCAGTTTCACAACAATATATATATATATATATATATATATATATATATAAATATATATATATATATATATAAGTGTTAGATAATTTCTTTGCCGTTTATATTAAATATAACATTTGATAAATTATTGGAGTTTTTCGGCTTTTATATGAAATATTTACAAATATCAAATTAGAATCTATGTAATTGCAGAGTACGTGGGGATGTAAACATTGCTGTCTACAAATTACAAAGCAAATCATACGAAATTTTTAATTGAAAAATATGGTCTACGTTGGGACTCGAACCCAAGTCTACAGCTTGCCGGGCTGTCGCCTTTACCACTTGGCCACAATAGACCCAGGTTCGAGCTATTTAGAAATGCATTATAAAGTAACAGTGTTGATGACATCTGATTAATCAACACTGTTACTTTATAATGCATTTCTAAATAGCTTGAACCTGGGTCTATTGTGGCCAAGTGGTAAAGGCGGCAGCCGGGCAAGCTGTAAACTTGGGTCCCAACGTAGACCCTATTTTTCAGTTAAAAATTTCGTATGATTTGCTTTGTAATTTGTAGACAGCAATGTTTGCATCCCCACTTACTCTGTAATTACATACATTCTAATTTGATATTTGAAAATATTTCATATAAAAGCCGAAAAACTCCAATAATTTATCAAATGTTTTATATATATATATATGTATATATATATATATATATATATATGCTTTTTCAATACGAAAAAATATTTCCAAAGCTATTGACATTGGAGTTTCAGAAAGTCATACGCAATATCTATTTCACTTCACTTCACTTTTTTTTAAACATATTTTCTACAGGTTTGTAATTATCCATAGTCAAGACATATTCAAGTTTATTTCGCCGAAAGGAATCAATTGGTACCACCCGCGACCTTTTAACTTCAAAATTGACTAACTTGAGAGGTTCCGAAGCCTGAGGTTTTATACCGCTTATAGTATGGGAGATTCCCCAAGCAAGCACCAGTGCATTTTCGTGAAACACGCTGACAGACGGCAGTTATAAATGTGAGGATTACTTTGAAAAATACTGCACAAAAAAAAATATGGCTGCTGAGATCCAGGATAATAGAAACTTTTCATTATGCCAAGTATATTAGAATATACACTAACGTGCTCACCCTGATATTTTTGTATCTGAAGGAAATCCTATTGTAAAATTCAGTGAAAGCAATGATATTACCGGTAAATAGATGTTTTATTGTATTTTTATATTTCATATATCATACTGAATTATAATTAAATTTAAAATATAAAAAATAAGTCTTAGGTTGATATATTATTACCAAAAAGGAAATCGAATCTTATATAATTTAATTATAAATAAATTATTTTTTCCTGTAAATATCATCCATAACATTATATAACACCAAACCAAATTATTTTTTTTATTTATATTTCAAAATAATTACGATAGATCCCGCAGTAAACACTAAAAAAAAAAAGCAAATATCAATCATAATTAACCCGATAGAAGATCTAATGTTACCTTAATAGCAAAAGAGGATCATTAATTTCAGTCACGGATACGTTATTCTGTTGCTTCTTTTCTTCATCGCATCATATCTCACTCTTCTGTTGAACCACACAAAAAAAAGAGAGAGAAATTAAACTTTCGCTAATGATTTTGAAATTTTCGACGATACTAGTTCGCTCTTTTTCTATCATTACACATCTAACAATTAATAACCTCTACCAAAACATTCGTGTAGGTACATGGACATCTGGTGCGATTCGTCATGGACATTAGAAGCAAGAATGGAACCTGTTATCTAGAGACAAGGTGTTTATTACCATTTTTTCCCTCCGAACTTAAATTAGTGTGTCGCTTGTTTTATTACTTTTCCTTTTCATTCGGTTTCGTTTCGTTAATTTCGTTGAATAAATTGGATTTGATGTCGTAAATTGAAATTAATTTGATTTGTATTTATTCATTGATTATGTACCAATAAAACCACAAATTAATGGCTACTGGTCTTTTCTAAAACCACGCAATTTAAACAATATTAAAAGTACATACCTATGCAATTACCAAGATGACATTTCAGTAATGAGATATTTAATGGTTCAATGAATCCATTAATTGCGTTCTGTAATATGTTTTTCGATTTTTTTTTAACTAAAAGTGTCAGGCTGCTACTAAACCCATTATGAATCCATCTACCAGGTCTAAATTGGTGAAACATTGTAAACAGGTACTCAGTAGATTGGTACAAGACAATACTATTTTACTGATATGGGTGCCAAGACATGAGGAGATTAATGGCAATGAGATAACGCCATAACTCGGCTATTTCTTACCCTCTCGGTGTAGAAATTGCGGCATAGTAAAACTCTCGTCGAGGACACTAAATGAAGTGAAAAATTTACGATTGTGCTAGCCGTCAAACGGTTAGTTTGGCCGCAACTCAATCTCAGATTTCGCAAAAGTAACATTAGCGTTTTAGAGAATCTCGTCTTTCGGGCATAACTGGAGAACCTAGCGTCTCGTAACTAATTGCGGTTTTCAACAATCGATTTGGGGCAACAATACGCGTCAGATGGTGTTGGGGAAGCCGACAGAAGGCGTTTACTTTCCAGCAAATAAAATGTAATTCAAATGGAAGGTTAAGGAAAAATTCGAATATCGGCAATAGCCGACGAACTGGCCGAGGAAGGTTCTAAAACAAACTTCATAGGCCCAGAACCTTTATGTGAATCCGCTAGAAGGGAGATCTGGTTCTAGAGGGTCTTTTCCTTCTTCTTTTTCTTCTGTTTTTGGATGGACGCCAGCACGGACAGGCACTTGAGCATGTTACTCTTTGTACTATCCCAATAGGATCTCTCAGTTCCACTCTATTAGTCTTGTGTCCTCAATAAAAGAGCCACTATCCTTCTCAGGGGAAATTTGAGTACACTCGTAGGATTCAATACGTCTCTTTAACGGAAGGTCAACTCCATGCTAAGACACTACTAGAGGAGCACTACGCTAGGCTTTCAGTCAACCTAATTCGTAGTAATAAAAAAGAAATTAATGTTATTACCGGCATAATAACCGGACATTGTCCTTTAAGGATTTAAGCGTACTGTATGGGCTTGGTTAACAAGTTCTTGGTGTAAGAGATGTAGAAAACAGGAGGAAACTAGCCTTCATATAATATACATTTGTGAAGAACTGAAGGGACTCAGATAGAAATATTTCGGAAGAGATCTACTGGACCCTACGATGATACTCATATATCTGAGGAGATAATGGCTTTTATCGAGGACACAAGATTAACAGAGTGGAACTGAGAAACTTATTAGAGGTGGTACAAAGAGCACTATGCTGAAGTGCCTGAATTTACTGGCGTCCAGCCCAAAGAACCAGAAGGAGAAGGTGAAACTAAAATTAAACCAAAATTTACTTTATCTATTAAATTTATTAAATCAAGTATGTTTCATATTTTATAGTAGAGATAATTTTGACGCGATTAGAACAGATTAGTAACTTTATGGCTTTAGATATTAAATGTAAGCAATGGAAAAGTAAGTTAAACGCCGCACAGTGGAGCCGAATCAGAAAATCCTGGCCAAATGTCGAAAAATCGAGTGTCAGTATAACGATTTCTGATTCTCAAAATAGTTGTAATGGTATCTCTATCATTGTTTTTCACCTACACGGCGAAGTGTTGTATAGAACATAACCACAGTGTCAATAATAACTTAAAAATACTTCACATTCAAGATAAAAGTAAAAAACTGTATCTGTCCGTAAGAGCGGACTTTTTCTATTAAAAAATTCGAATAATTAGCGTCGTAAAATGTAGAAAGCAATATTTACATTCACATTACTTCACTAAAATACAATAAATTTGCAACAAGTTCCGACTACAGGGAAAAATATTAAGATCTGTTTTCTTACCTATTTTGGAGAAGACAGTATGTTGAGTATCGTAATATTAAATCTACCGAATTTAGTCCAACATTTGGTGTTCCGCAGGGTTCGAATCTAGGTCCACTGCTGTTTTTGATATTTATTAATGATATACAAACTGTTATCTCTTGTGAGCATCTACTATTTGCTGATGATCTGAAGCTATTTTATGAAGTTAATACCGCGGAGGATTGTCTTAAACTACAGAAAGATGTTTCTAACATTGAAGAATGGTGTAGAGACAATCATCTAATCTTGAACATAGACAAATGCAGATTAGTAACGTTTAGCCGCAAGCATGATATATGTATGTTTGACTACACAGTTAATGGTCAAATATTGGACTGCTGCAGCGGTCCAATATTGGGCAACGCCCAAGTCCCCAATATCGGCACAGCGTGCTGTGCCGCTGCAGCGGTCCAATATTTGGGAATTTGGCGTTGCCTTTGACAGCGAACTGTATTTTTTCCATCATATCAATGAAACAATAGCTGCTGCCTACAAGATTTATGGATACATATACAGAAATTGTAAGAATTTCCGCGGTGCTGATTGGTTCAAAGCATTGTATTGCACTTTTATCAGATCTAAATTAGAATACGCATCCCTCGTCTGGTATCCGATCTACAATGTACATATTAAGAATGTCGAGTCAATTCAGAGACGTTTTTTAAAATATATGATGTTTGTCGAGGACAGCGTTTATCCCGCCAGAGGCATTGACTCTACGCTAATGATGAACAGGTTCCACTTAACGCCCTTAGAATTTAAACGAAATATAAGCAGTGTAAAATTTTTATACAAAATCTTGCATAACGATATTGACTGCCCTGCTTTGTTGCATAAAATTAATTTTATTGTGCCTCGATTCAACAACCGTCAAAGCAACATTTTTTATTGTTCCTCAAGTAGAACCAATGTAATGGTAAAGTCACCCATTACAGTTATTTGTAAGAACTTTAATTCTATTTCTCAAGTATGTGATATTAATTTTGATACAATTTATACGATCTCGAATGTTATCTTAAGTCTATGATATGTCTCTAATCATATGTACTCTCTTGATATGTTAATTTTAGTTATTAAATTTCGTGTACTTGAGGCTTCACGTTGGAAATAAAGATTATTATTATTATTATTATTAATGTGACTTAAGGCTTCGCAATGTATTCGAACCTCCACATCCCTTAATAGCTTAGTAGTTAGAGCAATGTTCCGGCAAACCTTGGACGTGGATGCGAATCCTGTTTAAGGGCGAATTTTCTTTTAAAAAATTCGAACAATTAACGTCGTGAAATGTAGAAAGTAATAGTTACGCCAAAAAAATCAATTATTTAGAATTAAATCATATAAATATGAGAATCTTAAAACTACCTATAGTAGCTTCTCCCTGTAAAACTAAATAAAAAATAAATAAATAATAAAATAAAACTGAATTCTATTAAGCAAATTACATTTACTTAACATTTTTTAAGTAGAAATCTAAACGTAACTAAATAATAAATTCGAATTATATTTGGTATAACTGGTATAACTGTATATATATATATATATATATATATATATATATATATATATATATATATATATATATATATATATAATTAATATTAGTTATAAAATGGCAAGGTCGGTCATCGTCTCGCTTCGTTAAATTGATCGTATCATGAACATCTATCAATTATTGTTAAGTAGTTTTGCTTAATGCTAAGACTAATTTACGTCGATCGCATTAATGAACGCACTATGAAATATATAAAGTTTGATTGACAATTAAAGGATGCTTAGAAGGCTATTCAAAATGTTCCGTGAACAGCTAGAAAATTGCAATCAATTCCTGCATTTACTTTTTTAACCGTTTGTTAAGTCTTCGCCTTCTTGCAACTGTGCAAATTACTAATTAATTATCATAACGTTCGATCAAATACCACAACGGATTTGCTGTACAAAAAGAAGAAAAGGAAACGTCTTTTAATTGATCTTATACGAGCGCATTGATAATTTTTTGTACAAGTGCGAAGTATCAGCTTGCAATTAGAAACGCTTGCTTATTATGCCTTTCCACTAATGTATAATGTATTAAATTAGCGACATAATTTATTAAGAATAATTATTAATATAATTCAAAATTTTGTTTCTCTTGCTTAGATACTTAAAATATTTGTAATTAATTATTATTATATTAAAATAAGTAATATTAAATATGAATTACAGAAATATACAATGTCGACATAAAAATTGCAACCCTAATATTATTATTATATTATGAATAGAGCTTGGCACTTTAGGTCCACTTGTCTCTTTCTACATATTTTGTCCTTGTTTACTTATAGGCGTTACAACTTCTTGCTCTTTTCTTATGAAAAAATATTTTATTTTAGTTTTCAAAAACACATTCAAAAATACAACGTAAATAAAAGTCATAAAAATCCTATTAGTAATTCAGGGAGCACTAAATAAAAGAAACGCTTGTCTACATATCTAAAAAGAGTTTTTCATTCAATTTGCTATTTTTCTTTTGAAATATCTATGTATGTGCGTTTGTACATATCTATGTGTGTACATCTACAGATATTTAAGGTTGGCTCAATAACAGTTCAATGTAGTGTCTGTTCGTGTGATTTTAAACGTTAAAAAAAGCTAACGTTAACAATCATTTATACTCTAACAAACATATATTAAACGTTCAACTTATGTAAAATACAAACGAACGTAATAATTTTGTGAGGAACTGTATAGAGTATTTGTATCCTCAAATATTCTGTTCAAACAACTCAATCATCCAGGCTTGAAAATGTTTTTGGAAAAGTGTTGTCGTAGATCAATTCCCGACGAAAGCACTGTAAGAAAAAAAATTAGATTTCATCTATCTGACACAGACAAAGGAAATAAAAAAAGACATAGATGGCAAAATATCTTTGTGTCAGTGGATGAAACTACAGATACAGTGGGACGTTCAATCAGCAATGTTATTGTAGGTACGCTAGAATCAACCAAACCTCCAAAATCTCATTTAGTTGCTAGTAAAGTTTTGTCTACCATAAATTTTCAATCTATCATGGAACTTGTGAAAAGCAGTTTAGATTCCATAATTCCGGACAAGAAAGAGAAAGCTCTTCTATTAGTAACTGACGTAACTTATGTGCTCCACGCAAGGATCAATTTGCAAGTTTTTTTACCAGGTATGGTTCATGTCACTTGTTTTGCACATTCTTTACATCGCGTGTGTAAATTTGTGCGAGAAGAGTTCGCAAATGTAAATACATTTATTAGTAACACGAAAACAATTTTCTCAAAAGCCCCCAGCAAAATACAATTTACTTCCTCAACTTGTTATTACTAGATAGGGTACCTAGATACAAGCTTGTGTTTTTAATAGTGACATGTTTAAAACAATTCAAAATGTGGTAATGTGTCTAGAAGATACGGTGAAAAATGTATAAATTAGTAAAACACTAGTACAAAAACTCTTTTTGCCTAAACAATTACCATTTATTCATAAATATTTTGGTTTTATTCCTAGTGTAATAAAGAATATAGAAAGCCAAAAACTTTACGACAATGATTAGAAACATATAATAACGCTATTCAAAAGTTAAATAACGCACCTGGTGAATTCAGTTGAAAAGTTAAAACAAAAATACATTGATAAGGTGTTGAATCGGAACCGTGGATATATAATAAATAAACAAATATCAAGTTAAATAAATCATAACTAGAGAACGGACACGCTTACCACATGACGCAAAGCCCAGTGCAGTACTGGCGAAAGGCTGTATTTCTAAAATATTTAATTTTATTTATATAATTGGAAAACATACGGGTGGTGATCTATCTATCTAAAATTACGAAATACATATTTATTAATTAATTTTATTTATATAATTGGAAAACAAACGGGTTGTGATCTATAAAATTACGAAATACATATGTATTTGTTGAAAAGTTGTATTTTTAAAGTTTTTAATTTTATTTCTATAATTGGAACATTTTTATTTGTTCATTTTGTCGTTCAAGTTGAGTAAAGGAGTATTAATATTGACTAGCAATAGTTTCTCAAGGTTTTCTTCTGTCAATTTTGTTCTCTTTGAATTAAGTACATCCTTATAAATATAAAACGTCCTTTCTACATCGCAACTGGTTATAGGTGCATACTGGAAATATTCTTTTATGTCTTCATATTTAGCCGTCAGATTTTGTGGAATTGTCTCCATACATAATTGCTGCAATGTAATTAATTCTGGATTTCTATTAAGAATTGCTTCAAACTTTTGCCGAAGGCCACATCCGAAGTCACTTGGAATACTTTTCAAAGTATTAACAGCTACATCTAATGTGGTTAATCCGTCATTTAATTTGAGATTTCGATTTTCAAAATAAGTGATTAGTTTTGGCAATTTTCCAAAGTGTTCGTGAAGAAAGTACAACTGATTTTTTAAATTTGGGATTTGTGTGAGCTCCTTGCACTCACCAATACTTCTAGCATCCTCCTTTAGCAGTGTTACGAAATGTTTTAGACTATCGAAATTCTCAGCATAATAACTAGTAGCTTCCAGCCATGTTCCCCATCTAGTTATTACTGGAATGGGAGGCAGTGACAGAGATGGATTTTTATCCCTGAAAAGAGCTACTCTCAATGGTACTTTTCTGAAAATTTTTTTAAAAGCTGATACAAGTCTATCAAATTCCGGAAAAGTGTCTCTGATATATTCACAGATTCTGCGGAGAGCATGTGCTACACAAGTAATATGCAGCATATTAGGATATGTTTTCTTCAATAGTCTGCCTGTTTTTAACATATACGCAGCACTATCACTGACAAATAAAAGTATTTTTTCTTTGTACGTGGCATCCGAATGAAGCATTTTTTGCATATTCTCCTTAATGGTTTCAGCAACTGTTTCCGCATCAACTCTATTTATAACACTTGTTGCTATTACATATGAGTTATAGAGAATAGTTGGATGTAGTACACCAGCTACAACATTTACCACACAGCGTCCTAACATATCCACCGTTTCGTCGGCGCTTATCCATATGTATTGATTTAAAAGATGGCTTCTAATGCGTTCTACTGTTCTCGTATAGCACCTAGAAACATAATATTTGCGTAAAGTTGATTCATCAGGAACATTTCGACCAGTATATTTTTTCAGAAATGTCTTCAAAATTGGATTGTTTAATTTAAATAATGGAATATTAGCTGCCATAAAAGTTTCACAGAGTTCTTCGTTAAAATTGTCAGATTCCAACGGGTTCAATTTTTTTTCGTGCTTTAACGCTCCTACGTGACGTTTTACGGTTGATTTATTGCATTTTCTCAATAACGTTTCACACACATCACAATAAATTTCGGAATCACTGGCAATGTACATACAATCAGTATGGCCCTCAATCCAACTCGCCATTGTTTCACGATGCCATTCTCGACGCTCTTCCATTGTCTGAAAAAGTAAGAATATTCTAGATCCAAATAAACGAAATTAAATAACGAAATTTTATGCACACTTACGTGAAAATAATTGGAAGATGTTGCTTAAATGAAAACAAAAAGGAATGTACGTGCTATTTCTCTTACGAAATACGATACACTTATTTATTTTATCTACGTACACGACACCACTGAAAACACTATATTCTCCGAATACAATAGCTGGGTTGTCCATTGTTATCGCTGCGAGACCAGGTGGCCGAATAAGTCAAACAAATACTTCATTGAATTACGCCGGGATGTACTGAGCGACGTTATACACAATTCCAATTGCCGATTGCGTTTTATGGAAATTGCATCCGTTCTCTAATTATTATACACCTGAACAACGGTCGAAAATGTGGACCAAACATGGAAATCCAACTCCAAAGAAGGCCAAAACAGTTTAATCGGCGGAAAAGGTGATTGCATCGGTATTTTGGGACGCAAAAGGAATATTGTTAATAGACTATCTTTAAAAATGCAAGACCGTAAACGGTGAATATTACGAAAATCTTCTAGATCGTTCGAAGACAGCTATCGCTGTAAAGCGTTCAGGAATGATTGAGACGCAAGTGCTCATCATGACAATCCACCTGTACATTACGGTCGCTGTAGAAAAATGGAATAATTATGGTTCGAATTAGTACCGCACCCCTGTATTTGCCAGACCTAGCATCATCTGACGTTCAACTATTTCCTAAATTAAAAAATTTCGTGGTGACAAATAAATCTGCATAAATGAAGAGCTCACTTCGACAGTGGATAATTATTTTGCATGTTAGAAGAAAATTGCTTTCGAGACGAAATAAAGAAGCTTGAACACAGATGGACCAAATGTATCGAATTAGGAGGAGATTATGTTGAAAAATAAAGTTTGCTTATTTAAATTTTTCCTTTATTTCTGAACGATTCGCGTGAATTGATCAAACTGCTCTCGTAAATAGATATATTGATAAGTAACAAATGATAACAACAAAGTAATTTGAAACACACTTGAGTAGGTAAAGTCGAAACATATTTTGTACAAAAGCAGGTTTTTTAATAATATAAAAATATTGTTAAAAACAATCAGTAAAGTAGAGGCACATTAAAAAAGTTTCCATAAGTTGCGGTTGTGTCCGTTAAATAGAAACCCTTGGCTAAATTTTAAAGAAGAAAAAGAAGGCGTTTGTGATGTTGACATTAATCAATGAGTGGCGCTGGATGTTCTTCTTAAAACACGTTTTTGTTTTACACAAAATAATAAAAATTCGGAAGAAAAGAAAACAAATGACTTATCTCTATATCTCTCTATATCTTATCTTACTCTTTCCTCACTTGACTTCGGCCATGTTTTCCAAAATTTCGCCTAAATCTATGTTCTAGTGTTTATATAGAGAAAAGCGAATTTCGCGTTAGTTAAACTTTATTTTCAAAGAGTTTTTAATTTTATTTATATAATTGGAAAACAAACGGGTGATGATCTATAAAATACCAAATACATTTTTATTTGTTCGTTTTGTAGTTCAAGTTGAGTAAAGGAGTATTAGTATTAATTAGCAATACTTTCTCAAGGTTCTCTTCCGTAAAATTTCTGTTCTTTGAATGAAATACATCCTTGTAGATACAAAACGTCCTTTTTACATCGCAGCTGGTTATATGTGCAAACTGGAAATATCCTTTTATTTCAGCGTATTTAGCAGTTAAATTTTGAGGCATTGTCTCCATACACAATTGCCACAATGTTATTAAATCTGGATTTCTATTAAAAACTGCGCCTAACTTTTGCCGAAGGCAAAGGCCGCGTTTGATCCCTATAGCCTTGGTAGGATGAGCCTGTGACTTACCAAGACGCTCTACCGACGTTTGTGACAAAGACGTGTGTTTAGGAGTGTTTAAGACGTAGGTATCCCACATTGTAGAAACCCATTAAATTCAACTGTGTGTCGTATTACCAAATGAATGTCATCTGAGAATAGGTTGTATAATTTCTGGAAGCAATAAAAAAATTTATAGTCCAGATCTCCTTAAGATTAACTTTTTCAAAATTTGTCTTTCGATTCAATTAATAAACAAATTTCGAAAGTTAAAAGTTCTTACTCTATGTTCTAGTGGCAATGGTACACCTGTACGCCATAAATTGATATAATTACTTCATCTACAAAAAAAATTCAGATGAAACCCAATTTAACAGGACTCCATTACTTTTTTGCTGCACAGCTAATAGTAGAAATTCTATACCTATCTAATGTATTAACACATTTCAATTAATACACCATCAAATTAGACAACGTGAAATGATAATCCACGTATAATACTCGACCAACCGGTATTGAATGTCGACACAGAGACGTCCAGGATACAAATAGTCTATCTATTGAATCTATATTACACGAATTAAAGCGACTGCTCAGCTCAATTAAGGATGTCTTAAGTAGACTAAAAGTCGATCTGTAAATTACATATAATTTGGAATATTTCTGCTAATGATAATGGTCTACCGCGTTCGAGTTTCTCTTTTAGTTCGTTCCTTTCTTTCTTCTTCTTATCCATTCTTTTGCTCCGTCGACCGTCCTTTTTTTTCTCTATAGTTTTCTTCTCTATCGTCGTTTTCGTCTTTTTTCGTCAAGTTTGAATGAATGTCTGTTGACGGCAGGCGTGTTGGTATAACGAGCGTTTTACAATAAAGAGAGACTCGGAGACTATGATTCCCACATCTCGACGGATTCTCTTCTCGGATAAAAGCATCGTGACGGAGCTATTAGCGATGCGAGAACTGCCTACAACTGAGTGACTACAACATACGGTAGCTATTATATATGTACATGGTCTCTGGAGATATGTTTTAGCATATGAAGTGTTTGTATAGTCAGCAGCAAACCCGTTGGTTATTTGAAAATTAATTAATACAAAAAATGTTTTAAAATAAACCCTGAAATTTGGAACAAAATATTCATTACCTAAATAATAATTGTATTTCACTTTTTTAAATTATATATACGAGGTGCGATTATGATGTTCCCGGACTGATGCCAAAATTCGGAACCTAACTTTCATTCCTGGCGGTTGCTGTAACCTTCGAAGTAGTCTCCTTGCGCAGCTATGCATCGGTTCCAGCGATTTTTCCAGTTCTGGGAGATATTCAGAAAGTCGTTTTATCTAAACGAGTAGAGTACTGCTTACAATTTCTCTTGATGCAGCGACCAATTTCCTGCTCGCCAAAGCTCGGGCTGTTTGTGTCTGATATCCTAACGGAACCGACTCAAAACATTACAATAGAAGTCGGAATTAACCGTCTAACCAGCTGGAACGAATTCGCTGTATACTATCCTTTTCATGTCAAAAAAAAACCAATAACCTTTCCCTTCACATTACTTTTCACTTGTCTTGCATTTCTTGGGTCTCGGCAAGTTCGAACTCTTCCACTAACTTGACTGTTGTTTAGTTTCTGGTTCATAACCATAAATCCAGCTCTTGTCTCCAGTAATGACTCTTGACAAAAATTTTCATCGTCCTGAGCAAGTTGTTTAGGCTCAGTGCAAATGGAAATTCGTTCCTATTTTTGATTAGTCTCAGAACAAATGCCGCGCTGATTCGGCACATGTCCAACTCTTCTGTCATAATCCGCTGACATGTGCCATATCTGATTCCAACTTTATCGCAGATATCAAGAATAGTCCGACGACGGTCTTCATGAATGATCTGTTGAACCGTTGCGATGTATTCGTGCATGGTAGCTGTCAAAAGTCTTTCTATTCGTTCGTCGTCATTAATGGACACTCTAGCGGCCTTAAAATACACAAATTAACCAAAAGTTTGTGTTCGACACATTGATTGTTCATCGAATGCTTGCTGAATCATTTGATATGTTTCAGCAGTCGTTTTTACGACTGTAAAGCAAGAAGTCACTGGATGCTCGTAAAATTGCTTGGATGTTAAATTTTAGTTCGGTTGACGTTTAGAATATTTAGAATTAATTTAAAATTATTTCCAGTTATGTGAATACAGTAGTATTTCTGCTATTATCAATTAATTAATCGGAGCACATAAAAAACGTTGCTGCAAAATTCTACAAAGGGACGCCAACTTTTCTTTCCACGGCTTTTTCTCCATTTTCAAATTTGTATTTTACAAAAGTGTATTTCAATAATTATAAATAATTATTGAAGTATCAATTTTCAAAATAATATTACATGTAACTAAATATGTGTTTTTAAAAATTTGAATTCGGTCTATTAAATCATGTTTTTAGTTCCTATAGATACGTAATGTGGAAGTAGGATAACAGGTTCACTAGAATATATATATATATATATATATATATATATATATATATATATATATATATACAATGTGTCCGGGAAAATGTGGGAAATCTCTCGGATTCAGATAGAACATTAAAAAATAAGATGACAAGTTCCCATAATTTTTTTCCTAGCGGCCCTCCCTACGGAGATACGGCTTCCTAAAGGACGCCACTGGAAATCAATTTTTCTTGAATAACTTTTAAACTAGTCATTATAATTTAATGAAAATTTAATACGATAAACAGTAGTAAGGACCTCTTAAAATACTGCCCTTAAATTTAAATTAGCTTGTTTAGTTTACCAGGGGCGGACTAGGTTGTACATTTTAATGCTTACATTTTTAACACCCTGTATGATAAGGAGTTAAAAATAACAAATTTAGATACCTTGAACATTAAGCTAAAAAAAAGGTACTCTTGTTCATTGTCGATAAAATGAACCGTTTTCGAGGAAAAAAAAATAAAAGAATTAATGTTTTGTTTCTATTAAAAGAACCATGTTTTTTATTTTTTTTTGTCTGCAACAAAGTGTGATATAAAAGTCATTCCAGGAACAAAAAAGTTTTAGTTTAGGTTATTTAATACGACAAAATTACAAAGATTCTTAGAAATGCAGTTTTGTCCCAGAAAGGCACCTTAACAAAAATTATGTTTAGAAATGTACTCACTAAAGCTTGCAACGATTCGCTAATTAGAAATAATCAATTAAAAACTTCATAAGTCGGTTCAACATGGTCTCCGTGAACTCTGATACACTCGCGGGCACGACGAATAGAAGACTGCTGTACTCGCCACAACAACCCAGCATTGTTTCTTATCACATCACAATGAAATGTGATTCTCTGTAAAAGTTCCTCCCTAGTATCAACCGGAGAGGAATACACCAAGGTTTCGAGATGACCCCACAGGTGAAAATCCATTGGCGTTAGGTCGGGAGACCGTGGAGGCCAGGCAATGGGACCTCCTCTGCCTATCCAATGGTTTGAATAGACATTATTCAGGTGATCGCGTACAACAACGCTAAAATGAGGTGGGGCCCCATCATGCATAAAATACATGATTTGGCGGATTGCAAGTGGCAAATGCTCTATTGAATCCAGAAAAGCGTTCTGAAGGAACTGTAAATAAAGTTCACCATTCAATCGTGGCGGCAATACGCATGGTCCAATCAAAAAATTGCCAATTATTCCTGCCCAAACATTAATTGATTGGAACTGATGTTGATAACGATGAATGACAGTGGCATGAGGGTTTTCATCAGCCCATACATGCGAGTTATGTAAATTTACAATACCATTTTTGGTAAACCCTGCTTCATCGGTAAAAAGAATAGTGCTAATGAAGTTTGGGTTTGTTCGTTGCTGATCTAACAGCCAGTTTGCGAACTGGATTCTACGAGGAAAATCTTCAGGAAGTAGTAGATGCACTTTTTGCAGATGATAAGGGTAAAACAACTGCTCTTTAAGTACTTCATGAATTGTCGTTTTTGACGTATTAAGCTGCGCGGCTAATCTTCGAGTGCTTATTGAAGGAGTATCACCTACTGTATCCAAAATATTTTTCTCCAATTGCACCGTACGTACTGTTCTTCTCACACCAGCATCAGTACTTTTTTTCGAAAAACTTCCTAAAACATTAAAGAAAGTCAATAATGTTACCTTATTAACTGGAATCGCCCACCAGTCTCTCTTAGACGTTGGTCAAGTCGCTGAAATGTTTTCTGATTTGGAATATTGCGATTAGGATATCTTTCTTCAAACAACCTTCTTGCTTCCAAAGCATTGCAAGATGCAAGACCGTACATAAGTTGCATATCTGCATACTCACTAAATGTGTATCCCATTATCAAATTAAATTTACCAAGATATTCAAAATTCAATAAATTAATATCGAAGTAAAGGATCAACGTGTTAACAATATGAAAGATTACAAGATTTAAAATTTACACGTCAATGCAAGATATTTATTAATTCGTTGGTACCATAGTAACGTTTGTAAAAACAATGCGTTTTTTAGTACTGAAAACAGTTTTATTTCAGACTTTTGTATCACACTTTGTTACAGACAAAAAAAAATAAAAAACATGGTTCTTTTTAATAGAAATAAAATATTAAATTCTTTTATTTTTTTTTCCTCGAAAACGGTTCATTTTATCGATAATGAACAAGAGTACCTTTTCTTTAGCTTAATGTTCAAGGTATCGAAATTTGTTTTTTTTAACTCCTTATCATACAGGGTGTTAAAAATGTAAGCATTAAAATGCACAACCTAGTCCGCCCCTGGTAAACTAAAAAAGCTAATTTAAATTTAAGGGCAGTATTTTAAGAGGTCTTTACTACTGTTTGTCATATTAAGTTTTCATTAAATTATAATAAGTAGTTTAAAAGTTATTCAAGAAAAATTGATTTCTAGTGGCGTCCTTTAGGAGGCCGTATCTCCGTAAGGAGGGCCGCTAGGAAAAAAATTATGGAAACTTGTCATCTTATTTTTTAATGTTCTATCTGAATCCGAGAGATTTCCCACATTTTCCCGGACACATTGTATATATATATATATATATATATATATATATATATATATATGTTTTCTTTGAGATTTCGTATGTGTTGTAACTGGATTCCGGGTTTTCTTCCGCGTTTCCCCTGTTTGTTCTTCGTAAAGAGCGGTGCTGGTTTCTGGACGACGTTTCGGCAAAATCATTTGCCATCTTCAGGTCTGCGATAATTGTCTGCTTATGCTGCTGGTTACTTGTAAAGTGACGTAGCCGAGTTTAGGATGGTGGTTATATACCCGTTTAGCGTTCTGGTTGGTTACACTTGGTTGTGTGTATGCGCGGCTCCGTATCGCTGGGCCAGTAGCTGGAGTGTACTGGCTGGGTTGCGGAGTAGATGTTTTTGTTTGTTGTTTGTTGTTTGTTGTTGACAACTTCTTTGCTTAATACTGGTTTCCATGCTGTTTGTAGCCTCTGGGTATCATCTCGCGAATTCAAATTGTCCGGACGTTTCTCAATTTCGATAGCTTCCCTGATAATTCTGGTTTTCATATGTTCTATGTTTTATGTTTTAAATAATTATATTTATTTTTCTCAGTCATCAGCTGATCGATGAAGTCAATCTTAACGTAGTACACAGATGTCGCGGAGAGCAATGAGGCTAATATTTTTTTAATGTATATTCCAGGTTCAAAGTCGGTCGACATACAAATATAGCTGTAATTGTGATTAAATAATATCATAAATGTTGTCGTCTATCTACATATTCTACATGAATAAAGGAATACTACAAATATGTTTTATAATCAGGAAATATTTATTGAAATATAGAAAACTATGTAGGTATCTATTCAGCTAAATAAGTTCTTCGGTGAGTCGTATAACTATACTGAATCAATATTCAAATCGATATCTCATAAGAAGTTACAGTTACTAATATAATAATAAATTTAACATTTAACAACTTCAAATGGATAAACAATTATGGTAAGTAAGTTTATTTTAGTGTTTTTAAATAAGTGTTCTAGTGATCTAAGCGTATTTAAATGATTTTTAATAAATATTTGAATCAATACTTTGATTAATATATGACCTTTAATTATTTAGGATAAGGTAAAAATAATGGGTAATTTACAAAAGACCTGTGGTTGTAGGTTTTAAAAATTAAGTAACAAGAAGAAAACAATAGAGGCTAAGTTCCGGAAAGAAAGGTGCGCCTGGGAGCTTCCTTATGAAATTAACGATGCAATGTCATCATGAGACAAAATATTTTTCTTTACCAAGTGTGGCGCTTAGCGTCAGTTGAGTAAATTTAAGGAGCCCAAATTATTGGTTTAACAGAAACTAGTTGATTATGGAACCGCGTAAATCAAAATTAGTCCACCATTATGCTATATTGTCAGAGTACTCTAAATGTAGTTAGAAACGTCCAAAAATAAGTATCGACGTTGCAAGAAGAATCACAACTCGTCAAAACTACCGTCTGAAACTGTTTTGTTTTAAGAGACCGATCCTTAACTACAAGGTCATTGGTTAATGTTTGGTTTCCTAATAAAAACCACCTGGAAACCATTCGGTCCTATCTTGGATTACAACTGACTGCTAAAACCCGAAAACACCGTTTAATAGGTAGAAGGGAAAGGCTCCAATTGAATATCAAGTGGCATCTTCATTAATAAATCTAGATTTTGTTTGAAGCTGCATCACATAATATAATTGTAAAAAGTTGCCATTTTTGTTTTCCTGGCAAAGTGTCTGTTTACAAAACTTTTAAGAATATGGTACGGGACACCATTACTAGTATGAGTAGTCTAGTATTCATCAGGAGTACTTTGACGGTCAAACATTATTTGGAAGATTTCATTGAACACCATCTTCTTTGTTATTATCAGACTGGGAATTTGGAAATAAGACAATACATGGTCACATGTGACAAGGCTTTAATCTTCTTTTAAGAGGCTTGTATTAATTTTTCCAAAGCTTCTCAAATCTTTCGTATTTCTGCAATAAAGCCACGTATAGGTAGTATATTATCGGAGGATTAAGCGATTTGGCATTCCCACCACCGACTATGAGGGCTCTTCGATATAAAATTTAGGTATTCTTACTGAAGTATCGTTGCATGGATTCCACTAATTGGTCCATTATCTTTTGTGGTATATATACCACAAAAGATAATGGACCAATTAGTGGAATCCATGCAACGATACTTCAGTAAGGATCCAAATAGGAGGTGAGAATCAACACGTTATTAACAAAATGGAAAAGGGGTTGTTTGTGAAATCAAATAATAATAATTTATTGCCAGAAAGAAAAAGAAGAAATAATATCAATAATTGTGAAAATAAAAACAGTTTTTTTTTTCTTTGGAAAACTCAGGATACATATTAACTTATACCCTCGGAAGTAAGGCAATAAAAATGGAAAGAATAAATTACCTAAAACTAGTTTAACTTAAATTCTGCGAAGTGTGCGTAAAATGTGTGCATACGAACGAAATAAGAAACAGATCTAAGAAACAATAGAATTTAACAATATCTTTTTACAATTTATTTAAGTTGTTCAAAAGACAAATGGTTTAACTGACTGAGGAACAGCATTGTATACCTTAGCTATTTGAAATGCGTATAGTCAAACCTACGTTAAAACCTAAGTTAAAAAAAAAAATTTTAAAATCCAAAGATTTCTATTATCTATTTTTACAATTTCTTGTATCATAAATGAATGTTGTAGTTAGTTTCATTCACAAAAGTAAACAATTTAAATTCTAGGCTTATTCCAAAACTGAAATCTTCGTATTGAAGACAACCATCTTAAAAAAATACATCAAATGAACCGTGTAGCTTGATTTCGCACAAGTGCATTAACTAATCAAAGCATATGCGTTCACTGGTACACATTTTTAATTAAATAAAAGTTCCAATAATATTAAAAACATTTCGCTACTTTTTGCAATGGTTATAAAGGCCGACGCAAGCAATTTGCAACGTCATCATATCACCACCGCATGATCGAATTTATATTACCTATAAGATTTCATTTGTATTTTAATTATTTTCAACGCAAAAGTGAAACGCAAGACAAAAACGGGATGAATTTTAAAATATTTTCCTTCCTAGTTTCTTGTCTTCGTATTTATGTAGTTGCACTTCAGCAAGTTATTAAATATTCGATTAGTGTCGTCGCTGGAATGCAAAATTGTATTATGTATTTTTACGATATGCAATAATTAAGTATTTTGATTACCCAATAATAATACATGGATCGCAATTATGTAGTTTTTGCATTTGTCAGGTGTGAAGAAAATATAATAGCGTTTCATATTCATTAAAATAATATTAAAAATTAAAGAAATTGAAAATTTTAAATTATAATTTTAAATTTTTAAATCTTTCTATGTATAGGGACCATAGAAATAGTTTATAACATAGCTAAGTACAACACGCAGTTACTGAATAGCACTATTCACTCCGTTAGCAGTAGTTCTATTTTTTGTAATTGAATTGTTAGGCAATTACTGCAATATTATACTTAAATTCTTTTCTTCATGGGCATAGATAGAGGCGGAAAGAGTTTTTATAATTTGCTTTATTTATTAGTTTATATTTCGTAAAATAGATAAGGTACGGTGAATTAGTTTATTTTTTTCATTGTTTTGATTTTAAGTGTCCAGTGAATTTCGTTAAGTTTCAATAACTTATGCATACTATTTTAATTTACATTTATTTAGATCTAGAACATTGTTTAAGTTACTTTTTCAGATATGTTATGGAACAACGTCGAGAATGGCTTCGTGAAACAATGGCGAGTTGGATGATTGTATGTCCATTGCCAGTGATTCTAAAATTTATTGCAAAGTCTGTAAAATATCCTTAAAAAATTCTAAGAAATCGCACGTAAAACGTCACTCAGCATAGCAAATACATACGCAGAAACTAGACCCCTTGGAATCTGACAATTTTAACGAAGAACTTTAAAACTTTAATGGCAGCAAATATTCCATTAAACAAACTTAACAATACTACCTCCAAAACATTTCTCCAAAAATATACCGGTCGAAATGTTCCTGATGAATCAACTTTACGCAAATATTATGATTCTAAGTGTTATACGAAAGCAGTAGAACGCATTAGAAGTCATCTTGCAAATCAGTACCTATGGATAAGTGCCGATGAAACTGTCGATATATTAGGACGCTGTGTGATAAATGTTGTAGCTGGTGTACTACATCAAACTATTCCATATAACGTATATGTAATAGCAACGAAAGTTATAAATAAAATTGATGCGGAAACAGTAGCTAAAACCATTTACGAGCATATGCACCAAATACTTCATTCGGACGACAGGTACAAAAAAAAAACTTGTATTTGTCAGTGACAGTGTTGCATATATGTTAAAAACAGGCAGACTATTAAAGGAAACATATCCTAATATGCTGCAAGCGCATGCTCTCTACAGAATCTGTCTTCTCCAGTAATAACTAGATGGGGATCATGGTTGGAAGATACCAGTTTTTATGCAGAGAATTTCTATAGTTTACAAAATTTCGTTGCATGTTTAAATGACGATGCTCGAAGTATTTCTTCTGAGTGCAAGGAACTAATACAAATTCCAAATTAAAAACATTAGTTGTCCTTTCTTCAGGAACACTTTGCCAAAACTAATCACTTATTTTGAAAATCAAAATCTCAAATTAAATGATGGATTAATCACATTAGACGTCGCTATTAATAATTTGAAAAATATTCCAAGTGATTTCGGATGTGGCCTTCGGAAAAAGCTAGACGCAGTTTTTAATAGAAATCCAGATTTAATAATATTGCGACAATCGTGTAAGGGGACAATGCCTCATTATCTAAATAAATTAAATAATAAATAAAAGAAGAAATAAAAGAATATTTCCAGTATGCACCTATAACCAGTTGCGATGTAGAAATGACGTTTTCTATCTACGACGATGTACAGGGTGCGGCAAAATAACCTCCCTATTTTCGATGCTCGGTAGTAAGTAACTGGAGACACTTAGAGTAGTGGGGATAGCAGCAGTCGACGCAGGAGAGTGGGAAGTTTACGTTGCATTCGGCACGTAGGCACCAGTCGCCATCATGGCGTGGATGAACGAGCACAGAGCTTATGCGGTCGAAGCGTTCATTCGCAGCAATGAGTGGGTTCTCACGGCACAGCGTGCTTTTCGAACGCGATTTCAAATTCCTCCGCGTGGGTCAGTACCGGACAGAAAGTCTATTTTGTTGTGGGTAAAAAATTTTAGAGAGACTGGTTCTGCTGTTAAAAAACGGGGTGGAAGACCTCGTAGTGCCCGTACACCTGAAAACACTAATGCGGTTAGACAATTAGTTTTGCAGTCTCCTAAAAGATCAGCTCGTAAACATGCAGCCGCCCTTCAAATGTCTGACCGTAGTGTTCGTCGAATCCTACAGAAGGATCTTCATTTCCAACCTTACAAGATGGTTGTTGTGCAAGAACTGTCACAACGTGATTGCCAGAGTCGCACGGAAGCATGTCAACTCATCTTGGAAAGTCTTCCACCAGACAGCATTTTTCAAACATCGTCCCGGAAACCTGCTAGCCCTGAAAGAAGCAATTCGCGAGGAAATTCATCGCATACCTCAAGCGATGCTTGAGAGAGTCCACGAGTGCTACACGCTTGCAGCAGTGTATCAACAGCCACGGCCACCATTAATTTGTCAGATATTATTTTCAAAACCAAGTAAAAAAATTCCCGTGTTAAAGAATAAGTTGGTAAAAATAAAATTGTTTTATCTGGAAAAATGCTTTTTTATTTACGTCAAAAAATAGGGAGGTTATTTTGCAGCACCCTGTATTTCATTCAAAAAGAACAAATTTTACAGAGAAAGTATTGTTAGTTAATATTAATACTTCTTTACTCAACTTGACTACAAAATGAACATGGGCCTCTCGTGCCCGGTCCCTAATAATAAACGAAGTGAACATCTACTTTCAATTTTTTATGTTTATTAATATATATTATTTATATATAAATATTTCACCGTTGTTTCAATATGCCTTAAATAAATCACTTCCACAAAATAGTTTTCTGTAATTACGTTTTTCTTTTATTTTGGGTTGAATTTGTTGAATTTGGTTTCAAAAACTTCAATATCTTATAAAATTTTAAAGAAAAGTATAAAACAAAACTAACAACAACAAACAATTAAAGTAAATATTCTTCAGAACGCCGAGAAATACAGCAATAATAGAACAATATAAATCAATAAATATAAAGACGATTTTTATTATATTATTTTGACAGAAGTTCAATCTTTTTCCATAAATAGTTTTCAACAGCTACTATGCTTTTTCGTGGCTACCATGATTTTTAATGTATAGAGAAGCGAATTTTTAAAAGAAAATTAAATATCTTCCAAATATTGAAGATATTCGCACAATTTCGTTATATTCAAACTCAAGTATTTCCCCTGAGTGTTGCGTCTCTGTATTTGTTACGTCATCTTTCAAATATGTTTATTGTTAACTTATTGCTATACACTGTGTCCATAAAGTATGGACACAAGCCCGTAATAACGTTATTGTGCATTATTTGACAAAATGCAAGGATATATCGATTAATGTTTTTTGTTAGCTATATTTAGATGCTACCATTTTGTTTTTTCCGTCGACCTTGAATAAGTTATGACGTTATTGATAATTTTTTTAAATGTCAACCCCATTTTTTTTTGTGGATTTTGAAAGCCTTTACAATTCTTTATTCGATGATGTAAAAATTTTGGTATGTTTCATTAGAAAATTTTTGAGTAATCATTTGTGTCCATAAAGTATGGACACAAGCCCGTAGTAACGTTATTGTGCATTATTTGACAAAATACAAAGATATGTCGATTAATGTTTTTTATTAGCTATATTTAGATACTACCATTTTATTTTTTCCGCCGACCTTGAATAAGTTATGACGTCATTGATATTTTTTTTTAAATGTCAACCCCACTTTTTCTTTGTGGATTTTGAAAGCTTTTACAATTCTTAATCGATACTGTAAAAATTTTGGTATGTTACATTAGAAAATTTTTGAGTAAACTGTGTTGTAATTCTAAGTTTTATTTTTGACATTTTCAGTATCTAATTTATAACAAATGCTCAAAATGTTTTCCTTCATTTTGTTGACAAAATCCTAAGCGATGATAAAGTCCATTTCGCACATTCTGTAATATTTCGGGAGTGATTAGTCTGGTTTCGTAGATGATGCGTTGTCATAAAACGTCCAAATTTTCCGGTTGTGTCGCATAGACTTTTCTAATGTAACACTAACACCAAAATATTTAAATCATCGAATAAAGAATTGTAAAAGCTTTCTAAATCCATAAAAAAAAATGGGTTGACATTTAAAAAAAATATCAATGACGTCATAACTTATTCAAGGTCGACGGAAAAAACAAAACAGTAGCATTAAATATAGCTAATAAAAACATTAATCGATATATCTTTGCATTTTGTCAAATAATGCACAATAACGTTATTACGGGCTTGTGTCTATACTTTATGGACACAGTGTATATTTATCAAGTAACGCTATTCGGGGAAAACCCGTTGAGCGATGTCGAATGTAAGGGACAAAGACATCCGAAATGACCACTGGCGAACCGTCACCAGTGAAAAGCACCACGCCGCTTGTGTAATTCGACTCGTCTGTTACGTACATGCTGTACTAACAAGATTTTGCGTAACCACGACAAAGTAACGAAAGTTTTAGTTCCCTGTGTTTGTGAAATTTTGCATCCCAACCCTTTTGTTATGATCTCCGGTTTGAGGATTTGAAAGTCGAGCCGCCATCATTACACCCTTGGCAGATGTAGCTAACGCCCGACCTAGACCACAGGTACATCAATTCCAACTACTTTGATTCGCTTTGCGTTGCACAGTTTGTTTATGTAAGTTAGTATATTTTTGAACTTGACCGCCGTACTTGATCAGTATGTTGTCCTCGCCCGGTGTTTTTCGTTTTTTTAGTTTATTGGTGGCCGTTTCTATTTCTTCAAATGTTTATTTTTTCATTGCTTTCCTGTTCACTTCTCGTGGTCTCTCTTGCAGTTGTTGGTTTTCTGTTGTTTGGCTTAGTCTTCTATTATCTCGTTTAATTCTCGATTCACGCCTCTTAGAATTTTCCAAACCCTCTTTTGTGTTCCATACATGTCGTATTACATTTCCATGCTAAATTGTTCCCAGTATTCTTTTTTATTCCTCTTATTCAATTTTACTGTTGAAAATAAACACTAAATTTACATATACAGTGCACTCACTTGCACACCAGCTTTATTATTTTGATCCTTTTATTCTATTGTTCCATTTGATCTCCCGTTATAGCTTATACCGTGTGTCCCAATTTCGATGCTCACCATTGGTATCTCGGTTATTAGAAGATATAGAACAACGGTTAAATGGGGAATGTTTTGCAGAATTCAATACTCGCGGCAAATCAAATTTCAAATTTGATCTAACTTTTTAAATTTTTAAAATATTTTGAAAAATCAAAAATTTGCCGATTTCGTTATTCCTCAATAACTCGATAACGCTTAGTCTGACCTCTTTTAAAGTTTTATATTGCGGAACATAATGTCTTTGCTAGTGATACACGCTCAGAGGTTAGAATTATCTGACATTTGATGTAAAACCAAATACAAATCTCCCCACTACTTTTAATCCTGCGCGAACTTACCCCTCCTCGCGCCAACTTAATTGGCGTTTGCTATACTTAGAATATGTTTTCACTTTCATTTGACATTGGTGTTTAATTTTTCAGCCTACTAATTTCATATTAAAGATTAATTAACGTTTTTATTAATATTTTCCTTATAAATAAAAATTTTTCAGGCATGTTATACATCGTTGAAAAGCACATTTTGAGGACTACCTAACAAACCCAAAAGCCAATATGGCCGCCATATGAAAAACAAAAGATAGTGGTAATAACTTAAAAACAAATGACAATCGGGGGGCTCTGTTTGTATCAAATAATTTGTTTTAAAAAAGTGTCTGAACAATGTAAAACTTTAAAAGAGGTCAGACTAAGCGTTATCGAGTTATTGAGGAATAACGAAATCAGCAAATTTTTGATTTTTCAAAATATTTTAAAAATTTAAAAAGTTAGGTCAAATTTGAAATGAGATTTGCCGCGAGTATTGAATTCTGCAAAACATTCCCCATTTAACCGTTGTTCTATATCTTCTAATAACCGAGATACCAATGGTGAGCATCGAAATTGGGACACACGGTATATCATAATTAGAAAAATCTTCTCAGTCAGTAAGTACATAAACGATAGCTATTACACGAATACCTCTCTATATATATACGACGTATTTCCGCTGAATTTATCATAAATGGAAGGCCATTATTATTAAGATTCCTCTCACATATTTGAATCCCTAAGGTGAATACCTCTACATATTGTTGCTGTTCCTTATTACATTAAAGCAACTTCATACGTAATGCTTTTTCAATTAACAATGAGGACCTCACGGATAAAATACTTTTACAGCACATTGTAATATACACGTGCTACCCACAATTGATTCTCCATTTACAAACTAATTTATTGCAATTATACTAATGAATTGAGGCTTAACAAAAAGTTTTTTTTTTCAAGTGCGCCTTCGACGTAATTTATTGAAATACAAGTAAACCGTTGGTGTATGCCACATGTTACGCTAACTGGGACATTCAGTTCGCCAGATACTTCTTTGCAGATTATTCTTTGTGAAGGTAAGCAAAAGGATCCGCATTTTCAGGTAGCGTAACAGACTGTTAATGTGATTGATTCCATTGTGTGCTTGGCGCGCGCCTTGTGGTGTTTGAATTAAATTTAATAAAATAGCTATTACATTTGCATGCTAAGAATTTGAAGTATTAAAACTGGTTAGTAATTGTGTTGAAGTGATATTTTTAATTATATTAAATTACAATAAATACAGGTTCAGTTAAAAGAGTATCAAATTTTTCTTTTATTCCTAATTCTTAATGAAAATTTATAATATTAGAATGAATAATAGTCAAAAGATTATAACTACATTGATTTGAAAAATCTGCTGCTTATTAGCAAATGTTTATAATTACTAAATAGGACCATTAAAGTTAGAAAACTTTCTCAATTGTCCAACGTCAGAATGACAAGTGTTCATTCCATTGTTCGTCATTTTGGGTATAATAAAGTTGCTGCTTTGAGGACTACGCGACTGATGATCAGAATAATTTTTCTTTCGTCATATCACTACAGTATTTGATACGCTATCAACAACAATATGGTAACGACTTTTTACGGCATATGATTACCAATCTGAACGCTAGAATATGTAGTGAAAACCTACAAAATATCCAGAATCAGAAAACA
Organism: Melolontha melolontha; assembly: GCA_935421215.2. Taxonomy (NCBI): domain Eukaryota; kingdom Metazoa; phylum Arthropoda; class Insecta; order Coleoptera; family Scarabaeidae; genus Melolontha; species Melolontha melolontha. The sequence goes on along the minus strand of OW285243.1, from coordinate 72,794,495 downwards.
TGTCAATCTTAACCTATAATAGGAAAAGTTAGATATATGCTGACGAGCTGTTGAAAATGAATATAAATTTAATATTCCGAGTAGAAGTGGTTTTCAATATTAACTATATTTTAAATATAATAAGGGGCCAGATGATTTTAAGTGCAATCTCAGGAATACTATAGATGGCGTAGTTCGATCGGTAGAGCTTGTAAAAGTAAATATAAAATAATATAGGGACCCTTTTATTACAGGATCATCGTGAATATCCCCCACTTATAGTTAATCAGATCAAATTTAAATAAAATAATGGCATAGACTGTGCATCACATATTCCAATAAAACACAAATTTTTAAATCAACAAATATATATTATTTATTCAAGCTATAATTCTGTACATGGTAAATATCTATACTTCTATTACGGTGAAAAACTGAATTAATATTTATGGTTAAATTACATGTGTACAAAATAGGTTATGATATGAAATGCATTTTATCAAAATCAGTTATACAATACAATAAGTGACACGAAAATGATCAAAATGGTGAGTACTACTAAATATACATGATATTAAGCTTGAAATTAGAGTGCTGTTATAGCTATTTATATTGTAAGGAAAAATCAAGTTGTTTAATTAAATATGCATGAATGATTGTAAAATATAATATTGGCGTCAATAAATGTTTTATTAAAAACCGGTAATTCGTAGATTGGACGGCTGGATAAGGAAATTTGATTCAATAGACGGCAAAGGCTGGATTTCAGGTGTAAAAATGGTTCAGGAATCCGAAGATCGGATAAGGTTAACGGGGTCTTGGCAGGTATGATCCGTTTGAATATTTTTACGGCGTCAGTGCTATCAAAGGGCCTTCGCAAAAGATGCTATTGCGTTTTTCAGGTAGTTAATCGATTTTCTTCATTTAAAAACTATTTCATATCGTAGTTTGTCACTTTATATAACTTTTCTGCATATTTTTGTATTTGTAACACTAGTATTTCCGCAGATTTTAAAATTTAAAATCGGAGAAAAATATTTTAATACATCTATTAACGATATTGTCGGGTGACGCTCCCCTTCAATTATTTCAGTTCCAAAGCCTTATTAGAAAGTTTATATATGTCTTAATTTGTGCTTACCAATTAATTAATACAAAAGGAATTTACATGTTTTTGAAATTTTAAATACAAGATTAAATTAATTTATGATTTTACACATTAATGAAAGTTTTAAATGCTAGGTTATGTGTGATATCCCTAGTAAATACTGCGCTTTCGCGGGTTAATACATTTTAAACGATGGGCGTTGCTAAATAATACCGAAACACTGTTTGAATGTGAATAAATTAAATATCTTTTTAATTTCGAGTAATAGAATTTAAAAATTAAATTGACAATGCAAAATAGAAAAAGCAAAATTTAAAAAAATGTAAATTAATTTGAAATAAGCAAAGTTGTCGTGATATTAATTTATTAACATCTCGATATTATTTTCACAATATGCGGTATATATATATATATGTATATATATATATATATATATATATATATATATATATATATATATATATATTGGACCTAACTTAACAAAAAAACAAAGGAATTGGCATCAAAGATAATATTACGCAAAGGATTGTAATATAAAATGTTTAATACAATGAAATATATGTATACAAAAATATTGGTAGATCTCAATTAGTTATTTAATTATTTCGATAACTTATTGCATTTTAATTCATATTTTTATTTTATTTATTCATACTTGCATTCATTTTCATTATATACCACGATTAAATAATAATTTTAAAACTAATTCTGATTACAAAAGAAAATGTACAATATTTTGCGCTAAATTGTATAAAACTTTTGGTTGGCACTTGTACAAGTATAAACGAAAATCAAAGAACACGTGACTTAGTCATTAGAATAATAGATAATTAGATATTTAATTCACATTGAAATGCCCATATGATTGATATGATAATATTTTTTAAAAAATGAATAAAAAATATTCATGAGATAATATATAAACTAGCATTAAATTTAATATAAATCGAGAAAGAAAATCTAAAAATATAAGAACACTCACGGTTGTCATGGTAAAAACAAATATTATTGAATGGGAGAATTATTCACCGATGCCACCGAAAGCACGCATTTTAAAATCAGCAATCTAAAAATTAATTAAATAATCAAAATTTAGAAGATATAGTGTTTAATTAAATTAAAAGTAAAGAACCTACCTTTAAATAAATATTTCCTGTCCCGTCGATTTCCAAATCCTACAAAACCGAAGAATAAGAATATACTCCAACAACATCTTCGACAACCAAGAAAGCTTGTAATTCTGCCTTATCTAATTAGCAAGCTTTCAAATATCCACAACTTCCTATCCACAATTATACAAAAATTCATCCTGAAAACTTGAATTGATGCATTTTAGGTATAGCAAACGCCAATTAAGTTGGCGTGAGAAGGGGTAAATTCGCGCAGGATTAGAAGTAACGGGGAGATTTGTATTTGGTTTTACATCAAATGTCAGGAATGAGGAGACTATCGCATATGTAGATGCCTATTTTTGTGAGCAAGACGCCAACTACTATTTGGAAGAGTTAAAGAGGTTAGAGCATCGCAGAGAAAAGTGTATGAACTTAAAACGAGACTACGTTGAAAAATAAAATACGTTCGACCGGAAAAAATATTCTATGTTAATCTCATTTCATAACATTTCAGATTATCCTCGAATATTGGGTGTTATTAAAAAATTAGCAAATCATTATTATTTGGTTTCCAAAGCTTCTGATTAAAAAATATTGTTATTATTATTTATGTAGAAACACTGATTATTCCAAAAATTATATTAACGAAGATATGTAAAAGTATAATATAACATTTTCATTTCAATTCCATAATTATATCACCTCTGGTTATGAATCTAAAAAAAAATGGTCATAAATTTTTCGTAATTCTGTTATATAGGATAATTAATGCTATCAAATGTCTAATTGCTAATTTTATTTTCCAGTAGACCAACCGCATATCATGCAATTATGTAATTAAATTATTCCTAGAGAAATGTTTAAATAATTGGATTTGGTACTGGTAATTTATTCAGCTAGCCTATAATTTATTATTATTAATTACATCACGTCAAGAAATCAACAAATAAAATGCTTGTTTACGACTTGGAGAAATTATTCTTGATCTAAACATTGTAGAGAACCCATTCTTAAAAACATATTTAAGTCTTATTAGATCACCTCAATTTCCTTTATCCACGATTCATCTCAGACGAACAGTAATTGCATCTAAAATCAACCGGTACTGAAGAATTCCATATTATTCTATCACAGCTATAAACGCTATATTATAATCATTCCTTCAGTCTCGTTATATATGAATATACAGGTAAGGTATATATTGGTGGAGTAGGAAAGGTAAAAGAAAGCAATAAAAAGAAATGGAAGAAAAGAAAAATAAGAAAGGACGTTGTACACAGAGTGTCAGCAGATGAATGTAAAATTAATTTTCATGACGGATGTTGTATAGGCATAGGAGGGGATAGGTGCATGATACGATACAGAGGTGTCATTACAAAATGTGCTGGTCATGTCAGCAAATGGTCCCAACCTGCTACTTAGTCAGTAGCCAGTCAGCTCGTCTCACACTATTGTTCCTCTATTAACCAAACTCCTACACAACAGTACCGTTGATCTTCCTCTTACACACTGCTACAATTTAGTTTTGAACATGAAACAGGATGTATGTATATTCAAACATATATTTTTTTTTGTGACGACTAGGCCAGGAGACAGAATTGAATGAAGAAAGGACGAGTAAAAAGGAAATAACGTATATAAAAAACGAACCAGTCAGATATTTATATCTTTATACTTATTAAAAAGATATTCACTTATATCCGGTAGAGTTTAAATAATTTCTGGCGAACATTTACGAGGTGTGGCAATTTAATTCCTGGGCTGGTACAAAATACAAGAACACAATTGAAGTAATATAAAAAATGTTTCATATTTATTCAAAGTAATTTCCATTCATATTAATACACTTATTGCAACGTTCTAAAAGTTTTTAAAAACAGTCAACATATGCATTCGTAGAACTGGTGTTCAATTTGGTGGTTACATTTTACACTGAATATCTTTTACGTCTTGCTTAAGGACAGTTTTCGCTGTAGGAAAGAGCCAGGTCCGGTGAATAGGATGGATGATTAATATCAACTTCTTTCGCGAGAAAGACAATTCGTGAAGAATATAAGGGTGTATTGTCATCTAACAAGAACCAATTACCCTTTTCTCGATATTATGGTCTCACTCGAGAAATGCCTTTCAGTAATTTCTTCATAAATCCAAGGTAGTATGCAGCAGTAATTTTAATAAAGATTTTTGCAAACGAAACATTTTGGATCTTGCTAATGTTTCTACAACCCATTGCATGCTCTGATGCTTCATCTCAGGATCTTACTGAAACACCCATGATGTATCAGCAGCGATAATGCAGTTAAGAAAATTTGCATCGTCGCGACAATTCTCAAGAAAGTCTTGACACGATGCAACTCTTCTCTGTTTTTGCTCATCCGTGAAATTGTATGGCACGAACTTTGCACGAATCTTCTACTTTTCCAATATGCAATATTTGTCGAGTCGTCTCCTTATTTATGTTTAACTCTTCTGGCATCATTCGGAAGATCGATCTCGTACCACTTGCGATTGGATCTGCATTTCAACAGACCAACGGACGTCCAGTTCTAGCGCCATCTTGTAGACTCTCGCGTCCATCTTTAAATCGTTATCATTGTACACTATTTTTCAACTTTGTTGTTTCCACTCAAAATGTTCGTTATGGTATAAAAATACGGTGTGCAAAAAATTATCACGATTGGGCGAGGTTAAGACGTGGCGCATCGCTCCTGAAATTTGGTTCAAAAATATTAAAAATAAAATTTTCTTGGTTGTAAAAAATATATTTAAAAAATATATTTGACTTTAATTTTAACATGTTTTAAATTTCCTTGAGACGATGTCGTCTTAAAGCTTCTCTGGTTTTTATTTAAAACCAAATTTTTAAGTACTAGAATACAAAGTAAAATCTATATATTTATATACATATATGGTGACATATTTTCTTAAGAAAATAAATGAAAATTAATAAAAAGATAGAAGAATGGTTTACTTTTGGAAAACAGAGTTAATAAATAGGAAAAACATAAAACATTCACTTATTCCTTGTGGCCACAGATTTGATAATGTTACAAGACCTCTGTCTGACAAGGGATAAATAAAAATGCTTTGTTTTTAGTTATTTATATGTTATTTTATTTCAAAAGAGAATATTTGTTTATACTGGGGTAGAGTTTCAAATAATCCGCAACAATTTGCAGTATCAATTGCTTTTCTTCTTCATCTTTGGATAACACTAAATTAAAATCTTCCATTAGCTTAACTGCGCGTTCTGCCGAGTCATTAACAACATTCATATTTCCAACGATATTAAGGCCAACGTTAAAACTAGGTTCATTTACCCACTCCTTTGGATCTTTTGTTAAAAAGTCCGTTGGAATAACAAACCTTTTAAAAAAATTACGTGATTTCCAATTTTTTAAATACACCCTTACAACAAAGATGCAAATGTCACGAATACTAGTTATCTCCAATTGTGTCATTTTAAATTCGTTTCGAAATAAATATAATTTAAGGCAATAAATAGCTTTCGACATCCAACGGACGTGATTAAATGCTCCAGGCTTTTTGAAGGTAAATTCCGGAACTGTACCATCAAGAAAAACTATACTTAATTGAAGAAACTCTTTATAATCATCACGTGGTTGCTTTACTTCAAGATTTTGAGATGCAAATTTTATAATCTCGGATACACTCCCAACTGCACTTTCTGATCTTCAGCACCACTCATAAAGTTAATTTTGTCAATTTTGATCCAAGCGTCTCTAAATCTGCTAAATATTTGTACGTTAGGGCCTGATGATTTTTACATTTTTTCATCGAAAACACTTCTTAAAATTATTTCATAGATGTGATGGCGGCATGGTAAATATAAAAGATCTTTTCCGATCGCTTGCTCTAAAAGAACATAAGCGCCTTGAAGTCGGCCTAAGTTAGAAGCTGTGGTATCGCAACATAAAGCTTCTACTTTTTCAATTAGGTACCATTCTAGCAGCGTCAATTCACTACTTCCGCTTGTTGCTTTCCCGTTCCAGATGATATTGCTGGGATTCCAAGTAATTGTTCCTTGCCATTGTATGATATAACTACTAGAATCCGATCAATAGATTCTTTTCCTATTAACGATGGCAAAATTTTACCACCCCAGTGAATTTTAAATTGTCATTTTATAGGGGAAGTCCCTTTTTAATTTTCTTAAATGCTGCACCACAGTGATGCCAACTTTTCTTAACAAAAACGCGTAAGAGTATTCGAAAAAAGGGATAAAAAAGCTATATTTAGAACTCGTTGGCTTAAAAAAATATCTGTGCTTGTAAACTATTATCAGGATAAGTAAATAATTTAGTTGCCGCCGCAATTTTTGAAATTTGATTCCAATTAAATTTTTATAATCAAATTCTTGTTACACATCGCAGTTACCGTAAATTTAATTAAGTTATAATAATAAAGTTATAGGTATATTGTATACTAAAAAAATATAAATACATAAAAAAAAATATATTTCTGTTCATTTTACCAATAGGGGTCACCTTGAGAGGCGGTGCGCCACGCCTTCCCTTTGTTCGATACGAATAATTTTTTGCATACCGTATTTTTACACAAAAGCAAACATTTCTAGATGGAGTTACGATCTATAACTTCAAAAAATTTTTCTTCCATACATCTTTGTACATAGATTTAAGTTTCTGTTGCGGTTTTACCTAAATTTACAAAAAAAATTAATATTGACTCGTTGCTCCATTACAACTAACAGAAACGCGATGCGCAAGCTAGCGTCCTACTCAGAAACTAATACCTGTTTTATCTTCGCTTGACCGACATCTATTGGTGAGGCTGTGAATATTACATGCTGTTTTATTTTTGGTTCTATTTCAGGCAACTCAACTATAGCAGCGTCAATTCGGGAATTAAATTGCCACACCGCGTATATACATATATAAATACATACTAACGTCAATACATGGTACAAAATCAGCGTCATACTTGAATGTATTAAAAACATTCAAGTAAATATGTAATTAAAAATTAAGACGCGTGTTAGATTTATTTACAAACCTATTTTAAAAATCATACTAAAATTTCATGTGTATTGCGAGAATATTTTTTTTTGTTAGAGAAATGTAAATACGTATATCGGAATCAGAATACCCCATTGTATTCAAAGGCTGAAATGTTTATAAATACAAGCGATAAGTTTTCTTGTGGCAAGAGTTCTATAACCTGAGTCGACTGTTTATTTATATAAATTTATACTTGTAATTCTTAAAGCTGATATATTGAATGAACATGCAAGTTGTATGCTTTCCATGAATTTAAGTTAGAATCTATTACCCTTAAAATTGCAACAATCGACAACAGAACGAATTTGAAGGGAGATATACAATAACAAGATTCATTTTGTTATTTTGGGTCACCTTTAAGTTTAGTGTACGATAGTATTTATCATATATTTAGTAGCGTAACACAATTTTTGAAATATCTTTGTCATTTTTTTCTCGCTTATGATAGGGAATTTTGGGTATATATTTTATATAATTTAATATTTCAATTTTTCATATGTTGTCTTTTTATTTCAATGACACCCCTATATATATATATATATATATATATATATATATATATATATATATATATAAGCTTTGCATTTTATTGTAGTACTAGTGAAAACTAAATTCAGAAATCTACTTATTAATTTCAGTTCTGCGTGGTAGAAGCGTCTTCTTATAGCTTTCGATATTATTTATTATTTTTTCCTTTACACGAAATAACTGTACTATATCGCAGCCGCCATCAGATTGGACACATATCGGAAACATATATGTATATAGAATATAATACATGCGCGTGCAACCGTATCCCCTTTCACTGCGACACTGCGTTTGTTCCCAAATAGGCATCCTTACAATATATATGAGCGATACTTCTATGTAAGATTAACCAGACTATAGTTTATTAATAATGATATGGTAATACAAGGTAATTCAAAGAAATTGGAAAATTTGAAAATTAAATAATTTCATGAAAAGTAATTAAAAAAAATGTTTATGTTATTTAATAGTAAAAATGATGCCATTTTAGAATAGGTATTGTACAATTTATTTTTTGAAAATGACATCTTTCAGGTGACCTCCTTCGCTACTAAAACATTCCTGCAGTCGCTTCATTACATTGTTCATGGTTTGACGTAGCATCTCATCTAGTCGGCTTAAGAACACTTTGGTTTTAATGTAACCCCACAAAAAGAAATCTCAAGCCGACAGATCAGGGGATTTGGGTTACCATATCTTGAAATACCGCCTTCCCAAACAATTGGCGTACAGCTGCCGTTGATATTACTGCAGTGTGTGACGTTACTCCATCTTGTTGAAATCAGGCTGTCAATAATTTCTGAAAACCTCTGTAAGTAGTTGTTGCGCAACATAGTTTTCAAGCATGGCGACGTCACGATTCGATGTGACTGTGGTCACAAATAATTGTTCTGTGTTTCGTACTGGAGGGGTGGGGGCAAATGTAACGCGAGTTTAATTGTAACGGCAAATTTAATTATTATGTTCGCAATATAACAAATAAATTACAACAATAAAATTTATTAATAAAGTATCCTACCTATTTTGTACTTATACTAAACTACTGATGTGTCCGGCCAGCTAATCTCAAGGTCTTAGGTTGCTGATTTCCCGAACGTAAATTTTCTCAAAAGCACCACTACCTTTTTGTGTTACGTACACACAGAAGTTGATGTTATTAAACCAGAATAAAAGCAGAACTCATAATTTTAGTATAATTTGGCTCATACAATAATATAATAACGGAATCCATATCTGACTATATAATACGCTATTACATATTTTTTATATATTTTTTCCAATGTTGACTTAATTTCAATGTCCCACCTCCAAATACACGCTCTTCCAATAATCCTCTTTTCCCTCTAAAACTTCCGCATTACATTCGTGATGCTATGTAAGTTTTAAATGCAATACACGTACCGATCGAGTACTCTATAGTTTTCCATAGTATCACGAAATATACATACAGATTAACTACGAAAAACAAACAGTAGAGGGTGCGGTGAACCACGATATTCGGTGATGCTTTGCGGGCGCTGGGAGAACAACATGTGCGGACGCAACGCTAATACAAAATCATAACACCATACGGCCAGAGCTTCACTTTTATAATCTGATTTGGCGGCGGATTATTTGAATATTTATATACATAAAATGTAAGTAGGCGGCGTACCCGAGCGCCTGGTGCATTAGCGAACTTTTAAACTGATTTCGTAATTGAAATATTTAACTTCCACGTTTGGGTTTTGAACACAAAGTCGCTGCGATGAGGTTGAAAATGCGCATTAATGTTAAAAAGAAAATGGAAGGAAAAGGAAGCAAATGTTTGTCATATATTAAGTGCTTCGAGAAGATTAGTAAAAATTAGAATATTCATACATTCCTATGAATTATTTGGATACCAAACTTAAAATGTTGCTCGTATGTTTATGGAGTGCTTATACACTATCTGTTCCAAAAATATCCGAACTATCTTAAAAAAAATAATATAATCGAGAATTTTTTTTATTTTATTCTAAATATTCCCCTTTAGCAGAAATACAACGATTTGCACAATTAAGAAGTATCTTTTTATGACTCTGAGTATAATATTATTGAAATTACTCGTGGACTATTGAATTTCTTCAATGTCTTTAACGCTTTCCTTTAGTCGCAAATGCAGTCTTATGAACAAAAAAATAATCAGGTGGCGACAAATCGAGTGAATACGAGGAAGTCGGAAATAAAAAAAGACGAAGACGAAGACACCTAAAGACGTTAAACTTTGTACCACTTGAAACGCCTTCTTTGCAAATAATTGCTTTGAAATCATGAAAAGTAATGAGGAACTGTCAATCCACAAAAAACAAGTTGGTAGCTTTCAACAACACGGAAAAACTAAATGATCTGGGCAGCGTAAAATGTTTGGAGAAGAGTTAGAACTATACAAAGAAGTACACATATATATATATATATATATATATATATAGTAAACCTAATCAGTAGGCGATTAAAGGTCTGTATATTACTTTAAAATATATGTATTTAAAAAACTCTACATGTTTCGGCTGTATACGCCTTTTTCAAGAGAATACAAAATTCTCTTGAAAAAGGCGTATACAGCCGAAACATGTAGAGTTTTTTAAATACATATATTTTAAAGTAATATACAGACCTTTAATCGCCTACTGATTAGGTTTACCATATCATACCAAGGTCACGAAGTTATTATATATATATATATATATATATATATATATATATATATATATGTACATATAGATAATTATTTCGTGACCTTAGTATGTTATGGTAAATTCAATTTATTGGCGATTTAAGGTCTGGTTTTACTTCAAAATGTATATATTTAAAATAATCCTACATTCTTCGGCAAATGATGCCTTTCTCAAGGAATATAAAATATAAATGACAGTATATTAATGTCATACATTAGTAGTTGCTATGGATAAAATTATTCAAAGATACATTCCAATTAAATAATAATAAATCATGCCTTAGTATTCTAAAAGAGATAGACAACAAAAACAGAGAAACGAGTTATTATTATGTATGCGCCCGTGGAGCGAGTTAAGATGTTAAGCTGTCGGCATTCGCCTTAATCAAGAAGGAAAACCACGAAAACTACTCGGACAGCCAGACAGGAACCAAACCACGGAACTGTCAGCATGATAAGCAAATGTATAGATATTTAAATAACATAAGATATATAATTATATAACAGCAACATATATTATGATGGTAAATTGCAGATCGTTACATAATTAAGTTATAGTATATACATCTTAAATTTTTTATATCACTTCTGTTGTTAATTGAATTTTTTTCACTTTTAATACTAATCATTTCTTTAATTTCCCTTTTCATTGTGTATTGTTCTTAATCAATTATCTGTGTGTTTTCAAAATCGAAATGGTGATCGCGTTGTAGTTTGTATGTAGCTACAACATATAAACTTAGTAATACTAATAAACATCTATTTTCAAAACTTAAATCTAAAATAGAAAGAAATCGAGAAACACATGTCATCTATAAAATACCATGTCGCGATTGCGATAGTAGCTACATAGGCCAAACTAAACAATATTTATACAAAAGAATACAAGCCCACAAATACTCTAAAACAGACAAAACTGCTTTATCTACACACAAATTACAACGCGATCACCATTTCAATTTTGAAAACACACAGATAATTGATAAAGAACAATGAAACACACACAATGAAAAGGGAAATTAAAGAAATGATTAGTATTAAACGGGAAAAAAATTCAATTAACAACAGAAATGATATAAAAAATTTAAGCAGTATATACTATAACTTAATTATGTAACGATTTGCAATTTACCAGCATAAATATGTTGCTGTTATATAATTATATATCTTATGTTATTTAAATATCTATACATTTGCTTATCATGCTGACAGTTCCGTGTTTTAATTCCTGTCTGGCTGTCTGAGTAGGTTTTCGTGGTTTTCCTTCTCGTTTAAGGCGAATGCCGACAGCTTAACATCTTAAGTCGCTTACAAACTCTTACAAACACAGGTCCTTAATTATATTTAAAGCAATTATATTCATTCTTTATTGCTGCGTTTACAAATAACTAAAACAGAATCTTGATTTTAACTAAGAAATAGTAACCGTTTTAAAGATAATATAGTAAAGAATAATATCCACTTTAATTCCACATTAATTTACATACCTGTATTTGTTGCATATTTTAACAATAATATCAGTTTACTTAGTACTTGATATACAAACATAACCATACTATTATTAATGTTAATCCTATTTCATCACAAAATATAGCTCACAAATCGACCTAAAGAGTTTCATCGTATGTGTGTAGTTTTCTTTAATCCAATAAATATTCAGTATCAATTAATAAATTCTTGGAGTTTTTCGGCTTTTTGTATGAAATATTTACAAATATCAAATTAGTATGTAATTGCGATGTAAATGAGTATGTAAACATTGCTGTCTACAAATTACAAAGCAAATCATACCAAATTTTTAATTGAAAAATATTGTCTACATTATACTTAAACCCAAGTCTACGGTTTACCGGACCGGCAAACGGTAGACTTGGGTATAATTTGCATCCTCATTTACATCGCAATTACAAACTAATTTGATTTTTGTAAATATTTCATATAAAAGCCGAAAAACTTCAAGAATTTATCAATTGATATATTTAATTAACGGCTAAGAAATTATATATATATATATATATATATAGAGAGAGAGAGAGAGAGGGGGGGGGGGGAGAGGGGGAGAGAGAGAGAGAGAGAGGCGGGTGAAGGATAAAATGTATACTGTTGCCCGTTTTATGATGCTTGCTTGCCGTTGTTACGAAAAACAAAAAAGGATATTCAGGCAAAGCGGCCATAGATACTTTACCCTAAAAGGACATCCTGCATAGGTTATATCAATTTTAATATGGATTGTTCATGCCTCCCAAATTACAGGCTAATCATTAAGGATGACCAGAAATATGATAATTGTCTGTTACCTAAACTCCGTCTTACAATTTATATATCTCAAACATCCATGTTATGTGAGTACAAATTAAGAAAACCCTATTCGAAAATATGATAGATACACGTGATCCGGACTTCCATTATATTTTCAAACCGAGGAAAAATGGAATTTATTTACATATTTCTTGGCCGCTTCTCGACAAATAACAGATTCCAAGACCAGAGAGTATTGAATTTGCAGATTGAGTGAAATCCAGTTATGCAGACAGGGGTAGAAGAGATGTGTTAATATTCATCAGCTGTCCATATGCAAAACGTTTGCTGATTCGGTTCCGGTTCACGTCCGACTTACATTGGGGAAAAGGTTAAAGTCTCTTTTGTATTTACCAGAGAGCAACGTAATTTTGGATAAAATAAGATACAATTTTTTAATACGCATTTGACAGAATTCAGAAAAAAATTAATACTTAATTAAATACCAATAATATTTATTTGATATGTACCAAATATATAATATATGGTTAAAAGATAAAGTTGAGCTGAGATTTATAAACAATATTTGAAATATTTGTCTAAAACTAGTAATTTTGCAACATACGAGGGTGGTTTGACAATTAACTTGGTTCACACAATAATAGAGGGCGCAAATGTAATCTGTATTTGTTGTCATAAAGTGTCATTCCTACGAGTTAATATTCTCTGGTCTTAAGTCATTCTGACAGTAACTCGTTGTTTGACAGTTACTTAAACAGAAGTGTTTCGAGCAATAGCGAAAAATGGATAAAGTTGGAATTCGTGGTGTGATTCATTTCTTTTATCTGGAAGGGAAAACAGCGAAGGAGATTAATGAGAGAATTTCACCTACATTAGGTGACTCATGTCCTTCTTATGAGTGTGTTCGATTTTGGGTAAATGAGTTTAAGCGTGGCAGAACAAGCAGTAAAGATGCACCACGTCCTGGAGCCCCGAAATCAGCTGTGACACCCGAAATCATCGATAAAGTGCATGATTTGATTTTAGCCGATAGACGAGTGAAAGTGCGCGAGTTAGCGGAAGCCACAGGCATCTCAACTGAGCGAGTTCACTTGCATAAAGAATTGCTCATGCAAAAACTGTGCGCAAGATGGGTGCCGCGTTTACTCACTCAAGAGCAAAAGCGAATTCGCATGCGAATATCTGCCAACAATTTGCAAGTATTTCAGAAGAATCTAGTTGAGTTATATCGCCGTTTTGTGACAATGGACGAAACTTGGATACACCACTATATCCCGGAAATTAAGCAGCAGTCGAAACAATGGATTGCCCGTGGCGAATCGGCTCCGAAAAAAGCAAAATGCGTTCCATCCGCTGGAAAGGTCATGGCGGCAGTTTTTTCTCCTAATTGACTACCTTGAAAAGGGAAGAACCATTACCGGAGAATACTATGCATCACTTTTGGACCGATTAAAGGCGGCAATAACAGAGAAACGCCCAGGAATGGCCAAGAAAAAGGTGTTGTTTCACCATGACAATGTCCCCGTGCATTCAAGTCGTGTCGCTCAGCAAAAATTGGCCGAGCTACGATTTCAACTGCTTCCGCATCCTGCGTATTCGCCAGATCTAACTCCTTCGGACTACCATCTATTCCCGAAACTAAAAACTTTTCTGGCAGAACGAAAGTTTGAGTCTAATGAAGATGTCATACAGAAAGTAAACCAGTATTTTGAAAGCATCGAAGCAATTCATTTCCGTGAAGGAATCGCGAAGCTGGAGAAACGTTGGGGCAAGTGCGTTGAACTTCGAGGGGACTATGTCGAAAAATAAAGTACGTTGCAAAACTCAAATTGTTTTCTTTCATAGCAAACCAAGTTAATTGTCAAACCACCCTCGACAACATTTTATAAATGAAAATCGTCAATGATGTGTTTATTAATATGGTAATACTGCCTTCTTATAAGTCAATTATCTTATTACTGGCTTATATGCACTATGACTATTATATATTTGACAAAAATGTATTAATTTGTCAATAACATTAAACCTTAACCACCGTTATATAATTTTCTTTAAATTACTGTCTCCATCACAGAACACAACTGGACTTTTAAGACAATCTTTTTTCAATATAATTTCATAAAATTCCTTGTCCTGTCGCCCTCCTATTCAGAGCAACAATTACATCTTTATCATCAGAAAAATTAGTTTCACATAATGTTCCTTCAGCTTAGGAATAAAATAAAAAAATATCCCCGGAAATTATATCTCAAGATTAGAAGCTTGTTCAAAAATATTTTGAAGTCAATACTGTGAATGGCAAAATTGCAGCAATTGGAAAGTTATCCTTTTGAAACTAAACACCTCACTTCAAATTTCCTTACCAAAGTACAAACTTTTTATTATATACATCACAAAATTTAAAGTCCGCATAATACTAGTTTGTGATGGCATGCCCGCATAATAATTTAGAAAAGGAACTGCCTTTCAAAATAAATAAATTATTGCTATAATTTTCGCGCTTTTGATTATTGGGTACCTTGTGATGGACCAAAAAAAACATTTTCTCTGATCGCGATTATTTTCAATGCTCGCAAGACTTTCTGCCGAATTTAAAATCCTGAGAAATCCAGTAATTGTAATATTTAATAATAAATGTATGATACATATCAACAATTAAAATGTATTTTAGATTTTTCATGTTCATATAGTCAATATATATGATATTCTTAGTGACAAGTATTCAAATCGAGATAAACACTCGATTATACAGTTGACGTAGTGCTATAGCATGTATGACTAACCGCGTCCCGGTCTTCGCGCTCCATGGCAGGAACGATAACCCGAAAAAATTATTGCATGTATCAATTTTATAGAGAATTTAGCGCTCTACAAATTTTAGAATAGGTAATAAAGTCGTAGAGCGCTCAGAAAAAAAAAATTCATGAAAAACAAATTCTTTCGGAAATGACTGAAAAATTGCAATTTTTCAGGTAAAATGAGAGCTCTGTATCTCAAGAACGATTAGAAAAAAGTATCAGGAACTAAATTTGAAGAGAATTTCATGCTCTACAACTTCTCCCATTCCCATATAGTCAAAAAAAGTGTAGGAAACGAGATAATAATGAAAAATCAATTTTTCCGAAAATTGCCGAAAATCGTCCATTTTAGAGTCTTTTTCAGCGCGCTGTATCTCAAGGATGGCCATGCATGAAAAATATCACCGAATACTATTTTTATAGAGCATTTTTCGCTCTACAATTTTTCTAATAGGTCTGAAAGTCGTAAATAGCATAGAATCAAAGTTAATCTCGAAAAACCGAATTTTATCGAAAATGCGAAAAATCGAAAATTTGAGGTGAAATTGTAAATTCTGTAACTCAAAAACAGTTGCTCGTAGAAAAAAATTTCTGCAGTAAACTTGTAGAGAATTTTATGATCTTTAATTTCAGTAATAGGTATCGAAGTGATCAAGAGCATTGAAAACGAGGTATTCGCGAAAAACCGAATTTTGCGTCATTTTACCTCGAATAACTTTGCTAGCCGTAACATCTTGACTTTTGACACAAGATTTGAAACGTCAAAACGAAGGTGTATACAAATTTCCAACCTGCCGGGCCAAAATTCGCAGAGTAAGTCTAACTTTATTGGACTATCATGTATATATGTTGAAACGTAGAAACGTTGCAGGGGCGAAATCTGTTTTAACGACATCTCTGTTGGAAGTTGCGCCATGTAGATGTCATTAAGTCCTGTAAAGAGCTATATTCTTGACTAACTTTCGACAATCTCTCTGTTGCCATTCTCAAATCTTTGCAAGGTGTCGGTCTTTGAGTGATACTGCCATTACTCGAAGTAGTATCACTCAAAGATCGACAGCAGCAAAAATATCAAAAGAAAAGGTTTTTAATCATTAATGTCGTTAATGTCTTTCTCTGGATACTGTGGCTAAGTAAAAACTTAAAAAAGGTATAAAATCTGTTACCACATTAGTATTCGTATCCTAAATACGTGTTTCAATAACTATGTTGTCATCCTCAGTAGCAAAAAATAACAGCGTTTAACATGGGGCACAGAAAGTCTAACATAAAAATCGCAAAACACTTTACAAAACATCCACGAACGTGTACACTAATTCCAAGTAAATCCACTATATGTCTCCTCATTTATTTTCAAAATTTATGTTACTGCTATAATAAAAATTGATCTTCCAAAGCTCCATTGATACTCAAGCTTTTTTTGGCCTTATTTAAATGTTAGATCCTAAATTTTAACTTTGGAGGGGAAGAACTTGCATAGCTGTTTCTTTTGATTAATCTAAGCTTCCGTACCTATCGAAATCTAAAACTATGGTGTTATCTCTGAATGTTAGTTTACACCTTATGCTTTTCATCTCTAACTGATATTTTCGTTAATGTTTCCAATTTGAAAAGTTTTTTTATTTGTAACTTTCCTTATCATTTTCTTTTTCTTCTTTTTTCTTCTTTTTTTTTTTCTTTTAATAAATATCCCTTTCCTGTTTTGTTTTAAATATTTTTCTTATCGTTTTCTGGCCTCTAATTTGTTATGTATACCCTTATCACCAAATTGGTACTTTTTCATATCTTTGTGTTAATTTACAATTCAAATTTTGCACATTATATATTCTGTTTAATTTATTATTGCATTTTCTCAAAGACATTTCATCTTTAGTGTTTACTTTTATTCTTTAAATTTCTAAAGTTATCTCCAATTCTTATCCTGAGTTTGATTACCTACACAATTTTTAAGTTTCTACTTTCGTTTGCTTGCTACAGCTTTTATTGACGTACCTCAAGCATTCGATAGAATATGGCATGAGAAACTACACTAAAAATTCTAAATTCACACCTCCTACCCAAACAGTATACCGAAATATAGAATTCTACTTAACAGTAAAACAATTTAGGATTAAGTAAGAAGGTTCTTATTCTAAACTTAGAGAAATTAAAGCTGTAGTGCCACATGGTAGTGTTCTTTGTCCAGTTCTTTACTTGTTCTACACAAATGATCTACTAAATCTATCTACCAAAATCAGGATTTAATACAGCAGTAAGCTTCTGAGCTGCTGTAGGAGAAGGGGGTGAAGAAACAGCAAATCGTTTGCAATCAATTTCAAAACTGTACGAAAAAGTGGAAATTAAAACTCAATGAAATCAAATCAAGTCACATTGACTTTAAGAATAAACAGATAGTACGTATCTTTGTAATAATGAATGGACATATGAAGCCACAGTAGCACATGCTAACACAGGCAAATACCTTGGCATGACGCTTGATGCCAAGAAAAAAATTCATGAAAATGAAAAAAAGAGTTGGATATTTGATAAAAAATATGTATTAGTTGTAGTTGCCAATTAAATGTCAGTTTTGATTTGAAGTAACTCTAATTATTTTGGTTGTGTTAGCTAAAAAACCTGGCATTTAAATCGTGTCGAATAAAAGTTCAAATCGAAACTGACATTTAATTCATGTCAAATAAAAATTCAAATCGAAACTGACATCCAACCAACAGGCAGAACCAACAACAGGCTGAACCTATCAAAGACAGTGATCCTTTCAACCATCGCCAACCCTTATCTAAATAATTACTGCTCATATGGTACTTCATCTGTACATTATAAGCTATTATTTTATAAACAAATATTGAAACCAGCTTGAACCTATGGAATACAGTTCTGCTGGTGTACAAAATAAAACTTTCCAAAATAAGATGTTACGGAGCATTGTAGATGCACCACAGGTCATAATTTCAAATCTACCATATTTGGAATTATGACTTATACAATGCTAGTTGTGTATAACGCCAAATGGGTGGAAGGTATATGCGAGTAATGCCTTCATACAAAAAATCGCGTACAATGTTCACGTAGTAACGAGAAAATGATTTTTCTTTATTCGAGTCCAGCCCTGCCGCAATTAAATATACGGGCGGCAATACGGGCTTCCACCTCTAATTTAACAGTAATTCTCTTTACCGACTAATTATATTGTTCTATCGGTATTTGTCAGTACCACACACAAATTTAAAGAAAAAAATGTATGTAAATAATTCCATACAAATAAGTAAAAAGCATGTATCTATCTCATTGGACACGTTATGGACCACTACATAAAGCTTTTTGTTTTATTATAAACATAATAATTTTATTTTAAATGAAGCTTAACGTTCATTTAATCTTAGTCACATTAATTAAATGCGGCATAGGTTAGTCGACATATTCGATGTAAAGGCTATTATTGAAATCCATAAAAAAACGTGTTTTTCAGATTAGCATAGCTTTGTCGCTATTCAGTGGTAACCCCGTATGGGTATTTAAAAAGCAAGTTTGTGAACAGCGTGATCTAGACATTTCAAGAAGTCATGGCGAAAGATTTTTGCAACATACGAATGTAGAGGCAATCTTCCTGTTCGATGGCAATGACTTAGTGAGAAGACTCTAAAGGAAGAATCCCTTTGAGCGAATGCGGAGTGCATAGTGCTAATAGTGCTAGTAATAAAATCAGAATCAATTTTTGAATTTTCGGTAAACAAAGATCTACCATAGACTGGTTCAAAAGACGCTAATGGGTGAGTTTTTAAAAGTTTTAATATTTTAAGAACAGAACTAAGTTATTCATCAATCTTTGACTAGTTCCTAACAACTAATAAAAGGGAAATAATAAAATATATCACTTGTTTAGAGATTGTACTCTTATATTTATTAATAAGAGATAGGTTTTTGCTCTTTACATGCTTGTCTAGACTTTCGTAACTAGTAACCTACCGATTAACGAAGAGGATACGTTTTCAAATATAGATTATAAATATAGTATTTAAGTTTCAAATAATTTTTTATTGAACTTTAATTGTTTCATCTAGTGGTTGACTAATTAGTAGAGCTGAGGATGTTTGCGGTATAACCATGGTTATATCATGTAACCATAGTAAATTACTATGGTTATATGATATAACCATGGTTATACCGCAAACATCCTCAGCTCTACTAATTAGTCAACCACTAGATGAAGCCAATCTTTAGCGAAACAATTATATTGCAAAAAATATTGTTTCAAACTTTAAAATTAATTCTTTTAATCCAGAGTTTCTATTAAACTTCTAATAAAGTGTTATTATTAAAAAAAGAGGAATTAGAATTGTGGAATTTTTATTATTAATATTTTTTTGCCATGGAATTATACGAAAAAAAGATTTTAAATATAAATAGAAATATTAATAAGTACCAATACACGTCTCGGATATTTTTGATTCAGTGTAAAAGCGACTTTCGACGAACGGATCACTTAATTCCAGCAGCGCCCGTAATGTCAACTCCGCTCCCGCTGATTACTTATGTAAACATGATCTCGGGGGTGTAATTGGGCGTGCAATCAATGGCGTTTGCAGGCCCGGGCGCGTTTAGCATCGCAAATGAGCGCCAATCACACCGCCAAACACACATCAACCTAAACTCATTCGACTCGTGTTCCACACTGTACACATACAGACAACGATCAAACACGACTGTGACTGTTGTCGCAACTATGTACCTACGCCAGTTATTCAAATTTATTTTTGTCCACCGCAACTGTACGTACCGGTGAAAAGAGATGGAATATGGAAAAAATACCGTCAGAAATTAAACCCGGAATATGTAAATCGTGTTTTCCAGTGAAAAGTTTTACACAGGTTTTGAATAAAAAAGGAATATGCTTTTCGAATGGGTTCGTTTTACACTTCACATTTTTTTTGAATGTCTGACTTTGTCTGACGATCAAGAATTAAATTAAAATTGAACTGATTAAGCTGAAGTCTCATCAATAAATGTATGTAATGCAGGTTACTTGTATATTGTTGACAAAATATAACGATATTCTCATAAATTATTTAATAATTAGTCATATATAGGCTTCATGTAATTATGTATTTGCATAAGTGCATATGTTTCATTTTAAATGCATATTTGACCTTTTTTCCGCAAGGTATTATTTTAAAACAGTCTATGACTTCACATAAATATTTAACATTAGTATAATTACACTTTTGCGATTTCTTTTGTTTGTATATCTAGCGGTTAGTATTTCTTTAAACTTTTTCGTATTAAGCTATTTCGCATACTTGTAAAATAGCACTCATTATCTAAATATCAAACCCAAAAGCGGACAATTAAATAACCTTCTAAACCATTGAATAGATAGGTGAAGTGAATAGCAAATTGAAGCTGAATTTACTATAAACAGTCAACACAATAGTTAGTGCTTTGAAACCACAATACTTGGAAAAATTAAGAGGATCAACTGGAATTACCCGGGTAATCGAACAACGAGAAATAAATTTAGCAAGGATTTCCTTAATTTTGTCAGGTCCTTTCATATTCCAACAATCTGTATTAGTTGTGTACTAGTTACAATAGTATCAACATCCATCAAGATGTCAAAAGAAAAGAAAAGTTATTTTGTAAATACTGCAAGCTCATATAACGGTGACAAAAAAGGTTCAAGTAACTTAGCATCTTCAACCAGTAAAACATGCAAGCAATAAAAATCGTAAAATCGTCATGGACCTAAACGCAGGGTATATGGTGAAGAACTTTGTACGGCTTCTATTTGCGCTAACATTTCGTTAGCTAAATTAAGAAATGAATTTTTCGCAACTTTATGGAGAAATATACAAAAGAAAATATTCCAGATGTATCGACGTTAAGAAAAAATACATTTCCGAGTTATATAGAGAACAACACTGAATAAATTAAGAGAAAAAGTAAAGCAATCAATCTATGTGAGTGTTGTTGGATGAAACAACCGACGTAGAACAAAGATACATAATAAATTTTGCATTTGGTATATTAGGAGTTAATGAAAAAAAAAGATAAATTATATCCGCTGAGTTTAAAAGTGCTAGGACAAAGAGAATCATTCAACTGTCCCTGCTTTTCTCAGCAATTCTCTAAGTTTATTGTGGCCGCTTGGGATTTTATACGAAAAAGTGCTATAAAAAATGTAACTAAGTTTGTACCAGTATGCAGAACGCTATACGTCGCGATAAACCTTAATATGTCGAAATGTAGACATTAACGCAACGCATTAGGCGACATTTATATGTAAGGTGAGATTTAATACTCATTAGCTGTCTCCAGGATACTCTGTGTTGACAAGCTCCAATAAGAGGGAAATGCATCCACACATTCCAGGATAGATGTGACTTGTCAACGAATTTTTCGTTATTCTAACAACCAGGAATGTGGAGTTGCGACGTGTAGCGTTCCACATACTGGTACAAACTTAGTTTGTCGAAATTTAGAAATTAACGCAACACATTAGGCGACATTTACATGTAAAGTGAGATTTAATACTCATTAGTTCTCATTTGCATTAAGTTCAATGTATCATTTATTATGTTGATTTTTTGGTTCACGCAATTTCTGAATTTTCTCGGCGCAAACTGCGACCGCAAACAATTCAGCTCCGAAAACCGTTGTATATTTCCCAAGATTTAATGATATCTTCCTTCTAGAGCACGTGACAAGCTCCAATAGGAGGGAAATGCATCCACACATTCCAGGATAGATGACTTGTCACGAATTTTTCGTTATTCTAACAACCAGGAATGTGGAGTCGCGACGTGTAGCGTTCCGCATACTGGTACAAACTTAGTTTGTCGAAATTTAGAAATTAACACATTAGGCGACATTTACATGTAAAGTGAGATTTAATACTCATTAGTTCTCATTTGCATTAAGTTCAATGTATCATTTATTATGTTGATTTTTTTGTTCACGCAATTTCTGAATTTTCTCGGCGCAAACTGCGACCGCAAACAATTCAGCTCCGAAAACCGTTGTATATTTCCCAAGATTTAATGATATCTTCCTTCTAGGGCACGTTCCACATGTACCTGCACCTGTTCCGTGATCCATTCGTATACTAAGCCACTGCACCCCGATCGTTCTAGCGACTTTTTGCCTGTTCCCTATATGTTCAGCTTAGTTGTAAACATAATCTCAGGTGCCATACTGTCATGCCAACGTATTTGACTGTATTGGCTATGATACTACCTGTACATTCATAGTCACAGAGATGAGTTCTACCCTGTTTCGTCATAAATCTAAATGTCCTATATTGTATACCATGTGGCCGCGTGCGTATGCACTATAGCGATACCTGTAGTGTAAGCAAAACACACAGAGGTGTCCGTGTGTTAGAACGGTAAAGAAGTAGACGCAATGTTCCAATGTGTAGTCGCGCAAGCGCATTAGCCTGACGATATAAACATTGCAACTAACACCCATATGCGGGAGCGACAGCTAATGCGCTTGCGCGACTACACATTGGAACATTACGTCTACTTCTTTACCGTTCTAACACACGGACACCTCTGTGTGTTTTGCCTACACTACAGGTATCGCTATAGTGCAGACGCACGCGGCCACATGGTTTATGTTAGATATAAGTAAATTTAGCATAAAAGAATTAAAGTATAACATTTCAAATTTTATAAATAGTCAACGAACATTTTCAAGTTTAAACCACTGTATAACATACCTTTACTAGCACATTCAAATTGTAAATTGTTTAGATAAGAGGCGGCATCCTTTAGATATATTTGCACTTTTGTTTTTATTACTTCATACATTAGACCACTCGTTTTGTTACCTAGGGTCATAGTGAACAAAGAGTTTAATCTGTATATTATTTTTTAAGATCATGGTTTCTAGATATGTATAATAAATTTTATTGCTTTAACAAAGGACGATCCGGAACTACATACTTAGATTTATAACACCGATACATAATTAGTAATGATATTTTATTATTTATTAGTTAAGATTAGAATTTTAACACCACCCTGTCGTAAACCTTACGTATTGTTGCCAGTAAGTATAATTTTTACGAAATAAAACCGAAAAATTCCCGTTATGACGTCAAACAATACAATGTTCAACGAATGCGCATTTAATTATGTAATAATATAGTTAGGGATAGTGGTATATTTTTACCTATTTGTAAAACAATATCAATCAGTATCATACCAGCAACAAGAGACTCAAAAGTAGCAACACAACACCAGTACAAGACACACAGTCTTAGCACAATAGTATTTTCATAACATCAATACCAAACAGTATCATATTAACAACAAGAGACATACAGTCTCATATAACAGTAAACAATTTAAAGTTTTTAGTTTATATTAAGTGTTAAATTTGTGAGATTACCTTAATAAATTAGGTTTAAATGTTTTTCGTTAAATAAATAAAATAGAAAACACACTTGAATTTCAATATATCAACCAACCAAACTGCCACCAACCAAAATAAATAACCAGCTTTTACGGAAGTTACGCCCAGTGAACGTTGAGTCAGGAAACAAATTTATACATGGCCCTTCACGAGCCGAATACAACCCCAACATTGGTCCTTTGAAACCAGATATACCTCCCATTTATTTGTAAAGTTTATATGAGTTGATTTGATTTTATTAAAATATATTATCCACTTTTCGTTCAATCAAATTGATTAATAGCGGTTTGCAAACTTTTTACTATTTCTTCATTCTCTTTGCCTATAGCTATGTATGAGGGATGTCCGGTTACTAGGTATATTTGTGAATTACAGGCAGACTACTTTACTTATAGAAATCAGACGTACACTAAGTAAAAGCGTGAAATGCCGAAAATGTTAAGGCACTTATCCCATCGAGGTACAAGCTTCTGTATACCCTCTTCGTAAAAGGTACGATCCAAATTTCTATAATACTGCCGTATTTCATCTTGAAGTTCGTCGTCGTCATCAAACCTTTTACCTGACAAATGAGCTTTCAAGGGCCCAAACAAATGAAAATCAGCAAGAGTCAGGTCTGGACAATGGGGCGGATGAGCAATAACTTCCCAATTATGTTTCTGAAGTCAGGCCTTCGTCTGATTGGAGGTGTGCAGTCTTACATTGTCATGCAACAGCTTGATTCCTTTCGTCAACCTTCCTCTTCGTTTCTGTAGAATGGTGCATGGACATGGTGCAGTTTTTGAAGAGTTTGACCGTAAATATCGCTGCTGATTGTCGTTTTCGGTGGTATAAACTCTATGAGCAAAATGTCTTGCATATCTCAGAACACAGTTGTCATTGTCTTTTTTGCAGACTGCTGAACTTTTGCTGAATTTTTTCGGTGTTGGTGAACTCGGATGGTTCACGTCATCTTGTCTTTTTTTGATTCAGAGGTATGGTGGTATACCCACATTTCGTCTCCTATAACTCTAAACTCTAAAAATCCGTTTTCCTGGCGATAGTGCCTTAAATGTTCCATTGCAGACGCCATTCGTTGCATTTTGTGTTGGTCGGTCAACAGTTTTGGTACGCATCTCGCGGACACTTTTCGATACCATAATTCAGATACTATTTCATGAACAGAGCTTTTATAAAAGTCGGTTAGTAGAGCAATTTCCCATATTTTCAACCGACAATCTTCTCGAATCAGCGTATCGACCTTTAGTCGATTCCTATCCGTTTTCGTTGATATTTTTTCGCACACCTTCGGGATCATCGTTCAGAGCTGCGCCTCCACTTTTGAACTGTTTACACCAAACACTAATTTGTTTTCGACTCATAACGCATTCTTAGTAAGTCTTCAGATTTTTTTATGAACTTCTGGAGGTGTTTCATTATTTTGCATGCAAAAAACGAATGACCGCTCGCACTTCAAACTTGGAGTACGTTTCGATCGAAACTAATATTTTGCGGCTGTCACTCCACAAGTCGTGCTTAACCTAAGGCAATGACAATATGCAGTGCAATATGCAGTACATATGCGCATCTAAACTGCATGCAAGTTTCAAACTGATCGGAGAGACGTAGGTGGTGTGCCGCGCAAACGTACTTTTGAAACCGGACATCCCTCGTATAATACTTATAACGGTTTCTTTTTAAATTGTTAAAATTTATTCAATAAAAATTTATAACAATATACAAGTTGAAGATACCAAAAAACTAAGAAAGTAGAGACAAATTAAGTCTTCACAGAAGATTAAAACTAACGCAAAAATCTTATTACATATACACCTCTAGTTAGAAGAAATACAATAATAATAATGGCAATTTATTGGTTATTGACACTAAAATGTAAATATAATTCAAAGAATGTTCTATTGACAGTTATTAGGCCTATTTTTTCTTAGCACAAACGTTTTGAAATCTACTCTTTTCAGAAATACACTGTCTACTTCTTCACAGACATTGTTCGATTACATAATGAAAATCTATACACTAATTACCTATATTAGAATGACGGCATGATATTCAAATAGACACGGAGGCAACCAAAGCAACAGTAAATATGTTCCATGCACAATTACTCCATTAACCGTCCTCTAATAAACATAAAAAACTCATACAAACGCACCTCTTTCTTTCTTCTATTGAAAACCACAGAAACACTTGGTCGCTAACCTACCGAAAAAGATCCATTCATCGTCGAAGAAATTGTAGCTGAAGCGATTAAAAGCCTTCATTCACATGGTATTCCAGTAGCCAATTAGTTGGATTCAATCCACCAATTAAGAAATTCTTCGAATTATGATGCACAATGTACTTTCGATCACTTGAAAAGAATTTATAAAAAACGTATACACATTTGTTATGACAGTCTTCATAATAGACGGCCACTGTCAAGAACCGTTTTAGAATATTCTTCTTGTAGAGAGAACATAAGCAAGGCGCAGAAAGCGAAGGAAGAGGTCGCAGGAGACGAAAAAGATAAACACCTGCGTTTCAAGTACGATGTATATCCTTAATTTTGTTTCGATTAAGTTTTGCGTAACTTATTTTATTTGAATAGTATTCACCAATTAAAATACAAGTACCATGTTTGTGTCGTCTTAATTGTACAAATAAAGATCTCCAAATTCCTACGACATCCCAATTAAATTCAGTAGTAAATCCTATTGTCCTGTTTCTTTTATATGTGACCAAAGTATGTGGGTCCAATTTATCTATTTATTATTCAACGGATGGACACACAAAACGTATGCGTTTTCATCAGAAAACGAGGAATCATGTTACATTCGATAATAATTTGCCCGCACAATATGAAAATAAACAAAACACGGTC
Organism: Melolontha melolontha; assembly: GCA_935421215.2. Lineage (NCBI taxonomy): Eukaryota > Metazoa > Arthropoda > Insecta > Coleoptera > Scarabaeidae > Melolontha > Melolontha melolontha. Next base: position 72,767,699 of record OW285243.1, on the reverse strand, counting down.
GCTTTGGCTGCGGCATTTGTACGAGATGCGTTGTTCATTTGCTTTAATCATAGTTGTCATAACTGTTGCCGGAAATTGTCATTCATGGGTTTTAATGTTCTTTTGTTGTCGTCTACGTTACGTGGGTAATTCAAATGAAACAACTCGTACTGGGAAGTATTTTTTAATTTGTCACAATAATTCATAATATTTTGACGTTTATTTGTCAGAATTATTAATATTTTGCCCCACACAAGAACTTATGAATTGTAACTTATTTTATACGCCCTTAAATTTAATTAAATTTAGAACAAACAATTCTTTAAATCTAGGAAAATCATAAATTGTAAAATTAATTAAGCCGCTATCGCTTAATCGAAAATATAAATCTCCAATTAAGCGACATAACGATCACAAATATGAGTAGTTTTATCTATTAGAAAAGATATATGATTTTGTCCTATTACAGTGTACTCTCTCTTAAGGGGACAGCCATGGGACTGAAAAATTTGTCCGCTTATGAGAAGTGTCCGCTTATGAGAAAAGTACAAAAAGAGTAAATAATAATTTGTAATATATTTATCTTTAAACAATTTTATTTCCAAAACAAGAACATATAAATATTAGATAAAGTAAACAGAATTTTATTAACATTTTTGCGAGAAGTAAAAAAAAACAAAATTTGTTATGCAAAGTATTCAAATAGACTTAAAAAAGTCAGAAATTTTAGCTTGGCGCGTTTTTCCTTTAATTTCATTATCTTGGAGATGTATTTGAAGATCAGTAAGCAATTAAACACCTTTAAGGTCGCTGTGATACATAGAAAAAGCCTTTAGTTTTCTTATAGCTAAATAAGCCTCTTTATAGGAAGTTAACTTGCCTTCAATTTGACTTTCTAGCTCATCTTCAGACGAGTTGGCGAGCGTTTCTGGGGAAGCAATACCAAAAAGGGGTTCCTTTTCTCCAGTCATATTGACGCAGTGCAAAATCGTTAGCCTATCCTTAGCCATTTTTCCACCAGTGCATTTTTCACCTTTTAATGCAAATGTTTTATCGGGTAATGCCCGAAAAAACAATCCAGTCTCATCCGCATTATAAATATCTCGTGAATCATATCCTTGAATCAAAGATGGCACTTTTCAGTAAAACTTTTGGCATCATCTTGGTTTACACTAGCGGCTTCTCCAGAAATGGCACGGAAGGTTATGTTATGCCGTTTTTTGAACCTTTCCAGCCAGCCAGCACTAAAATCTGCGTAATTCAATTTATCTGCAATTTCTTTAGCCTTGCTCCTGATAAGTGTGACCGAGAGAGGAATACATTTATTTCGAGCCTTCACAAACCATTCGTAGCACAATTTATCAATGTTAACGCCTTTGACGTTCAGCATACTCCTTTTTCTATCCGGATTGACATCAGTGTCCCACAATCTTAAAATTTGGTCTCTGTTTTTGATGATACAAGCAGCTTGAGTTTTACTGATCTTACATTTCTTTGCTAACTCGCGTACAATAAGTTTCTCATTTTTTTGAATTTCAATAACATTAACTTTGTCTTTAATAGTCAACACTGCTTTAGGCATAGCGATTCAAGTATGTATACAATAAGAATCTATAAATGTACTATGTATTTACGTACTACATTCAAAACAACAAGCTGTGCGTATTTAGGGAATTCCCCATTGTACATACACGTATTATTTAATAAGCAACCTCTGTACTATGAAGAAGAGTAAACGGAAAAACAGTGTTACAGTGTTGTAAGCTGTCCGGTTATGGGGAACTAAAATCACTCTAAAATCACTTTGGTGTGGGAAAAAAGTGTCCGCGTCCGGTTATGGGAGGGTTGCCCGCTCAAGAGAGAAAAATTTTAAAAATCCCTAAGTAATCTTTTGGTACTGCAAAAAGTGTCCGTTTATGGGAGGTGTCCGCTTAAGAGAGGTGTCCGTAAGGAGAGAGTACAACTGTAATTGCTTAACCTTTCTGGTACCGTGATCAAATAATTACAAGGAGTACCGTACGGAAGTACATTTGTACCCCATTCAAATTTTATTTTAAAATTAAAATTTTAAAGTTGGAATGGTTTTAAATGTGTTTATTTGATAAAAGGATGCAATGTTGGTAATCAAAATGATTACAAAACGATTACAAAACGTTAATAATATGGAGAAATATAAGTTAATAGTTATTTACGATACAAGTGTTAAAAGTGCGATTTTATTTTGCGAGTAAAAGGTTTGCGACACGAGTGTCACAATTTTTGAGCAAAATAAAATAGCATTTTTAACACGTGTGTCGTACATTATTTTTTCTACAAACACAATTTTTGTTACAAACTTTTTATAAAAAGTTTAATGAAAATGCACTGAGAAAAATCTGACAGCTTATGAATACGTTCTGACACAACCGTTAAATCACGTCAAATTAAGTTGTCACAATTTGAACACGTTCTACTGGCATATTTTAAAGAAAAGTCTATAATTTGGAAATCTTCTACCCTTTAGTAACATTTAATAAATATCTCGACTTGCACAAACTGTACATTTAATATGAATTATCCAAGAAATATGTGGTTTTCATTTAGTAATAAAAATGACTTTGGTATATGTTCGAAATTTTCTCTTGGCATTTTTGACAAACTGTCATATCAATTTAGTTGTGGTGATTAGTTTATTGCACGCTACGCAATATCGTATTTTTAATTGAAGTTAGCCTTGTCAAAATGTGTCATTTTTTAACAGTGTTTGTAGCAAAAAATAATTTCTGTTGCACTCTCTACAAAGTGTTATTTTATTAGAGTGTACTTTACACAAAAACCTTTTACTTTCTTTACATAACTGTCTCGATTTCCTGTCTTTGATCCTTGCACATAGATAACATCTTTCGCTTCCTCCTACAGTTTGCATTCTTTCGTCTTGGCGTGTTTCGTCAATCACGATTTCATCTAGCTCTGGGACCATACCAAGTATATTTTGATTAGTGATTTATGGCAGTGACTTGCCTTCCTTGATTGATATCTTGCAATACTGTTCTGTTTCGCTAGTAGTTGGCCGAGATTCAAAATAATTTTTTTCAGTGATCTAAATTCTTAGTATATTTGTCGGGAAATTTTATTTCCCATAATCGAAATGCGTTGATGCCTGCCACGTTAACAATATGATCAAATAAACTACTGGCCATGCATCGGTTACTACTGAGTCTCGCGGAATATTCTTTGGTCATTTTGTCGATTGTATCTACAGATTGTATCTACATCTTTGTCTTGTTATAGACCAGCAATACGTCTGGTTTATACATAGTTTCCTCTCCTGAAACTGCATCGTCATGATGCTCTGTCGAGAGTAAAATTACTGCTTTATTTTTAGTAGATGCGTATGACACTAAAGTGTGATTTTTTGAAAATACAAACATACTAGAATATGTCTATCTATATTTATTTGGTTATAGTTTTTTTGGAATGCAAGCCTTATTTTGCCGTAATGTGCCGCATGGCGAAAGCTGCTTTTGTTGAAGACAATCAGCTAATGGCATACTTGTGAAAAAATTGTCTGTTGTTATCCTATATGCGTGTCCTAAATATTCTACCAAGTCAATAACAATGCGTTGGCACTGATCATTTTCTGCAGCAGCTCCTCTTTTCCCCAAGTAAACTCGTAAATTTAGACTGCATGCATTTGTGCTGTCAGCGAGTGCCTAAATTTTTATGACATATCTATTGGGTTTACTTTTCATGTAAACTCGGAAAAAACATCGGCCTCTAAGAGAGACAACTTCATTCACTGTCAAGTTATCATTGGGACGATAGGATTTTTTGCAGTTTTCTACAAAGGTGTTGAAGACATCTCTTATTTGCCCTAATTTATCAGTTTCCTTTCTGTGAGCTCTAGTTTGGTAATCATCAAAGCTTAAAAACGCATACAATATTTGAAAACGTGTTCGTGACATGGTAACCGGGAAAATTGGTCGAGCATATGCTCTGTTAGAACACCAAAGTGATTTTAGTGATTCCTTATTGGATCACAAAGCACCTATAATCAACAATAAACCGATATAAGCTTTCATTTATCTAAACAACCCCTGCTATAAGTATTCAAACTATTTTAATTTTTAGTAATAATTAGTAAATAATTTAATAAATAATATCTTACTATTATTATAAGCAAAGAAAATAGTATATTAAAAAACGAGTTTCATAAGGCACCATTTTGCCGCACGAGATCAGTTTAGAAAACGAGCCGCTTGCGGCGAGTTTTCTAAAGAGCGAGTGCGGCAAAAGGCCTTATGAAACGAGTTTTTTATACTATTTTTTCTATTTTTCGTTTTTTACATTAATAAATTGCTTAAATTGGAATTATTTAATTTGAAAGTTCAGAGTTTAATTTTTATATAAAGCATGCAATTGGTCACATTGATACTTGACATTTTCAAATTTAAATCTTGCTATCCGCGAAGTATATTATATTACATATTATTTATTAATTTTCGTTAACATTACTTGATATTTCATTTAAAAATATAAACATGAGTGACATAGAAACATATATATGTTGTTGTCAATTGTATACAACATACGTTGTTTGTGTAAAATACGGAAATATATCATATCTGTCAAATGTACATAAATTCTAAAAATCAAATGACAGCAATGATATTTATTTCTGTATTCGAACAACGCCAACATTGAAAAATTAAAAAAGCGTATCGAAATGAAGCTCATTTCGATACTGTTTTGGGTTTTATAATGAGTTCATTTCGAACGCAAAATAGAAAAAAATCTTTTTCTATTTTGCGTTCGAAATGAACTCATTATGAAACCCAAAACAGTATCGAAATGAGCTTCATTTCGATACACTTTTTTTCATTTTTCAATGTTGGCGTTCGAATACAGAAATAAATATCATTGCTGTCATTTGATTTTAAGAATTTATGTACATTTGACAGATATGATATATGTCCGTATTTTATACAAACAACGTATATTGTATACAATTGACAACAACATATATATGTTTCTATGTCACTCATGTTTATATTTTTAAATGAAATATCAAGTAATGTTAACGAAAATTAATAAATAATATGTAATATAATATACGTCGCGGATAGCAAGATTTAAATTTGAAAATGTCAAGTATCAATGTGACCAACTGCATGTTTTATATAAAAATTAAACTTTGAACTTTCAAATTAAATAATTCCAATTTAAGCAATTTATTAATGTAAAAAACGCAAAATAGAAAAAATAGTATAAAAAACTCGTTTCATAAGGCCTTTTGCCGCACTCCCTCTTTAGAAAACTCGCCGCTATCGCGGCTCGTTTTCTAAACTGATCTCGTGCGGCAAAATAGTGCCTTATGAAACTTGTTTTTTAATATACTATTTTAGTTTTCCATAATCTAATCGGCAGTATAATATTGTAAAGGGACCAATGACAATGCCTTCTGTTAAAATTCTGAAAAATGAATTTTTTTTTTATGACATTATTACCAGCGAACGGACTAAAGCGATAGAATGACCAATTGCCCCGATAAAACCTTGTATCGATCTCACGTATAGTATGCATGCTATAACAGCCCCACTATTTGCTTACTCGATTGCATTCTTCGAGCAGGTGTTGTTATTTCCGTCGTTACTGTGTCTATTCATTCATAAATACTATTTTACAGTGGCGTGTAAGACGGAATATACATTTATACATTATTTCGTTAGACTTCGTTCTAATAATCGCATAAAAAATTATATCCACTAATTTCCAAAGTGTATTCTCGTGTTTTACATGCTGTTGTGCATGCATATACATATATCTTGGGATAGTATATTTTCTATTCTCTTCTATAAGGGATTGTCTCTGGTTTCGTTTCTTTCAGTGTTATTTGGTTATTTGGAACTTTTAGTATTCTAATAAATCCATTTGATATTGTTATATTGTATATTTATCCTATAATTTTTTATAAATATTAAATTTAATTTACTACCTTATTTTTGGAGTTGTTTTCGTTTCTTCTTTTTAGTCCATTTCTTTCTGTTCTTAGTATTGCTCTTTTTCATTTGCTCGAAGTAACATTTTTCTATTCGCAACACTTGGGTGAATTAAAAAACATTGCTTTTCGTCTTCAATATGATGGTACGCGAAGCATTTCTAATTGTAAATAAAAAAAAACTATTCTAATTATTAGCAAAAATGTGAAAATTCAAACAATTAACGTGTAAAAAAAGTATTCTAAGTGATTAGCCAAAAATGTGAAAATACAAACAATTAAAGGGTTAATGAACGTATTCTATTAATTAATAAAAATATGAAATTCAAACAATTAAAGTGTTAAAATAAATTTACGTTTAAAACGCAAGGTTAAATTGAAACGACAAAAACAAGTTCGTAAAACGAATGCAAACGTTCAAGAAAATGATCTACAAAAAGAGAAGATCAACCAGGTTTTTCGTTGAGAAAACACCTGGGTTATTGAATGACGATATATTAATTTAAGAATAACGACGAAATATATGAAAGAAATGGGAAATTTTACGAATAATAGTTTGTAAATAAAATTAAGGTAGCAAAAGCTTATCTGATGATCCAACTGCGATCGGCCTTTTCCCTTCCGGAAAGAAAATCGTCACTGGCAGGAACAATCAGACGATGGTTCAAGATGTTTTAGTTGTTTTATTCTTTTTTTCTCTGCCCGTCGGCTACACCATCTAAATAAAGGGATAACAACGACAATAAGTAAAAGAAAGGCTCAACAGAAATAGCTCTATACATACCAAATTGCGTGTGATGGCTATGAAAATCAAAACGATAATTGTTAGCGGGTTACCAGGTTTTTCCCCTCTTTTCCAACACGTAAAATCCTCCCAAGGAGATAATCGCATTAAGCGAATAATTTTTATAGCTCGATCGAATCAAAACCCTACGGGGCCGTAAATAATATTAATACAATACGGCTTACTTCGATCGGTATCTGTGTTGGGTAAAAGAATGCAACTTCGTTTTAAAAAGGTCGAAAGCTAACAACCAAGTGTCGAGCGAATCGTCGTACTTTCTTAACAACGGAAAAAAAGCAAGCACTAAAGGTCAAGAGAAAAAAGGAAAAAAAGCTTAAAGAAATTGAATATAAATTTAAATAGCGAATAACGATACCTATACAGGTAGGTTCGTTTTAAAAAATGGAACGAAATATATTTAAGATAAAATTAGTAATAATACGAATTAAAGTAATAAAACGTTGCGCGTTACGGACACGTAACATCTTGTGTAAAGAAGAAACTGTATGTAGGATAAACATAGAAAACGATTGTCTAGCATTCAATGTGATACCTAGGTCTTTAGTAGAAGTGCAACTGGTTGAATGTAAGTTATTATAACGATAGTTAAATATTTACAGGCTGTTCTTTCGAGTGCAGATTAAAACGTTGTACTTACACACATTCATATCTAACTTGTTAGCAATTTACCAGGATTCAAGCACATTATATGTTTCTGAAGAAAGATACAATTTCCTTCAGCATTAATCCTCTGGTACAACTTCAGGTCGCCAGCAAAGAGTAATTTACGGCACTTAAATACATCACACAAATCATTAATGCAAATTAGAAAAAGTAACGGACCAAGGTTGCTTCCCTGAGGCACCCCCGCAATCAGCGAAGAGCATTTAGATCGGTGACTATTAAATCATTGTATACAGATGTTATGCTCTATAGTATATGTGGCTTTAAAAAGAAAAGTAGTATCAACACAATTTTTAAATATAATTTATTACTTTTAAATTACAAGCTTTTCATTAATAATTCCAAAAAGTCTTCGTAACGTAATTTTATAATACCATCAGATTTCTCATCTCTGGCCCTAAATTCGTCCGTATATTTTTGCATTTGCACACAAGTTACTATAAACTGATCCAAAGACATTTTCTTATTAACCGGGTCGCACCTGTTGATCAAAAATGTCACAAAATCGGGGCTAAAATTGATGTCCATCTGTTTCAGAGCCAAATCTAATTCCGAATCTGTAAGAAATCCGCTTCTAGCCCTATCGCAGGTATTAAATGCACTCACCCATTGTTTCACTGAAGTATAAATTTGCTCAAATTCTCTGATATCCACCCCACCATTTTTGTCTAAATCAAAAAGCCTCACGACGAATTTGCAAACATTATCGGAAAAATGCTTATTTTGATACAATCTAAATGCATTTTGTAGCTCCTTAGCCGATATTTTTCCTTCGCTTTTTCCTTCTAATACTGGAAACCATTTTTGGGTGTCGTAAACTGTCGTTGTTGTTGGAGGTCTAATTTTTTGCGCCTTTGTACTATCAATCGTAGCATCTCCATAAATTTTAGGCTTGGCAGTTCCTGGACCTATAACAAATATGATTTGTTTACTAAATTGGTTATAGTAATAATAGGATGCACATATGAGGTTCTAGTTTTCATACTCATTTGGCGTAACAACATGGACCGACAGAAACTTGAACAGAGTAAACATGCGTACAAGAAATATAAGAACCATCATCCAAAGTATGTACAAAGCAATTCTATTTGCGTAGAGAACTATGAGACTGCGGTATAATAACATATCGAAACACATAATACGAAAACATCTACACCCACGCAATATTTTTGTTAGACAACTAATAGCAACCTGCAGAATAGGAAGAAATAAAAGTCCAAATGGCGTGTAAATAGGACAGAGGAGGCTTCATCTATGAAAAAACAAAAAGGTTTGCAATTGCCGTCCAGTATCAAGTCAAAAACAAAAATGAACTGCACAATTTACATTCGTAAACAATAAGTGCAAAGATTGTACACTATATTCGGAGGGACGGATGTAATCACACCACCAAATGACAAGTGAACATAAATGCTATGGGTAAATTACCCACCGTATATAAGGATTCTCGTTAATACTATAGATATTCTCACCACTCGATTTAATACGTAATTTCTATTTAAATTTTCTAGTGAATTAATTTATAACTGAGTGTTTCTTCTTATAGAATTATACAAAAGAGAATTATTCAACATTAAAGAGGATAATAATAAAAACAAGTAGTGATAAGTGATAGTAATATATTTATATATATACAAGCTGTTCTTGAAAGAAAGAGACAACGTATGATAAATGGAAAGATGTAATTATACAGAATATGGATCCAAAATATTTTCTCAAAATTTACTGTCATACACGAGAAAAAAAATGACAAAAATATTTAAAAAATATTTGTCCCGCCACTGCCTTCAAAAAAGTGCATAAAGGATAGGTATTCCTACTCTTTGTGTTACAGTAGATCGACTTTAAGCATCGAAACAATTGCGGCCACGACTCGTGACCGCAATTCGATCGACGATCGACGACTGGCTGACTCGTGACTCACGAGTCAGTCGGTCGTCGATCGTTACATGTGAACATGTGTACGTTCCATATGATTTACATTTACGTATTCGATTAAGGGTAGATTGTTACCATATTGGACGTGAAATAGCACGTAGAGCAAACATAATCTTCTTTTAATAAGTGACATGCAACAAACTAAACGTATAAATTTTTAACAGTCGACATTTATACGAGATTTTCGTACCCTTAACATACAAATCTGTTGCTATGATAACATTATTTTCAATGTTATCATAACATTGGCAGCTGATATATATGTAACATACACACACACATACGCTGTAGGGTATGTGTGTGTGTAAATTCCATAGATAAGACATTCTGAATGTATAGCCGGCACATAATTACAATTTGCAAGGGATTTTTAATGTTGGGGTTCGTATCAATTTTTTGTATTTATTCAATAGTAATATCACAAGAGAGTGAGAATATATTGAAAATAATTCGACAGATTTTCGAAAACTTGTTGCTAGGGAATAGACACGAGAGCCCGTAGGGCTCTATTCCCGAATGGCAACAAGTTTGAAAAAGATTGGAGAATTATTTTCTAATTATTTCTCACTCTCGAGTGGTATTCGAAAGATTATTTTTTAATGTTTAAATAAAAAATACAGCATAAAAATACAACTTTTTAATATTATTTCTGTACATTTACAAAATTAATTAGTGTTAAAAGTTTGTATGTGAAATACACAATTATTGTAAATGTTTTGTCCGTGAGTGGTGGATTTTGCAACATTCTTCTGTTCTGTTGTGTTAAAAGTTATAACTTCTCCCTTGTCTCTTAGGTTATTAATCAAACTTGAATGATGTTCATTATTCAACTGCAGGTACGGTTTCAATGAACTAGATGAGCTGTGGCCCGTAATTTTTATTATTTCCTGCTCGTTAACACCTGCTTTCGCTAGATGAGACACTGCACTTGACCTTGAAGAATAGTTCGTAATTTTTATTTTTTGTGTCCAGCCCAATCATGTCCGCCGATTCTTTCATCCACTTCGACATTATGTTCACCCCCAATGGCATATCTTTGTACCATCCTGAAGAAGACGGTTTATCCCAAGCAATGTTCTTACTGTTAAAAAAAAGTCTGTCAGTTTTTATATGTTCGTTCCTCTTGCTTAGCAATTTCTTGAGCAATCGGACAGGACACGCATCAGGCTTTTCAGTATTTGGTATTAACCATTTACTATCAGTCAACTTTTGTGCCCAACCTTGCGCTGTTTTAGAGAAAACCGGATTATACTCTACTCTTCCAGTGGCCAAGCCAGCATTGTCTGTTTCTTCTTGAAAATAATGCACTGAACATTGACAACCTTCTCCCCACGCCATGCTAGCTCATATGAAGCAATGTTATAAAAGCATTTTTGCAAACCGAAGGGTGTCTCCTCGTCGTAGCGTTTTATTATTTTCATGATTTGTTCATTAGTTAGAATTGCAGAACTTTGCTTCCTTTTTTCTGGCACCTGTTGTAATATCTTACGTTTTGTATTTCTGGCTTCTCTCGCAGATTTAAATTCGATATCTTTAAAGGGGTCTAATTTTCTACTAAATTCGTTGTAGTACAAACTCTTGCATTAATTTGGCGGTTTTATTCCACATTGTTTTAATAACGGCTTCTTTGTAATCTTCTCCATTGCACCTTTTCATATTAAGTCCCCAGTGTTTCAAAATGTTTGCCAGTTTTGTGACTGGTGTATTTCCTTCTAATTTGTAACCCCGTTCGTCGCAAAATGATTGGAATTGTTTCCATATTGTATTATTACTAACCATAGTATTTTTGCACGAATTTTCTTTAATCTGTGCGTTTATATCTTCCACTGATGATGAATTAAATCGCTTATGGTTCATTGCTTCCAATTTGCAATAATACTGGTGAGAGATGTCAAAACCAGAAAATACGTTGTCGACAAACAGAAACAAAATACTAGAAAATATTCTCGGGAGAATAATGTACTAAGATTATTCTCACTATAATAATATTGTGATTGCACAGAATTAAACACGTGTCCGCAAATACTGCTAAACGATTGGTTAATAAAATTATTAAAAAATAATCAGTAGTGATATAACAGGTGCAATAAAAATTATCGATAATTTTTGGAATATTTGACCGAATGCAAGTTAAGTTGAAAAGGAGCACGAGTGCACGTAGTGCCCGAGAATTGATTAAAGTTTATCAATTCGATTTTATTGCACGAACTATATTTAACGGAAAATTTCCTGAATCAATTAAGTCGTGTAGATTTTGTCGCAATGACAATTAACAATAACTGATTTAGAGTTACTAAGGGGAATTGTTGATTTATCAATAATTTTACAAGACTGTTTATTTTAAGTGCAGTTACATTTCACGCAATGCAGCGAATTGAAAACGGTTCAGATGCCAAAATTAACCAGGAAATAAAGAAGTTAACTCCTGCAAATATGAAAAAATTAAAAACTTCTATATGGAACCAAATTCAAGAGTTTTGTGCTCAAAAAAATTATGTACTGGAGAAAATGACTTCTGTACAAGAAATTAACTCTATTTTGAAAGACTGGGCCAGCAATATGTGCAAAAAAGATGGATCATTTTACAATGAAACTGCTGTAAAGACAATGTGGAATGTTACGGCCAAACTCGTCCAGGAAAAATATAATAAAGATCTTGGCATCACAGTATATCCCTTTAATGAAATAAGATATAAATCTGCAAGAGATGCAAGAGACACCACACGAAAATAACTGCAAGTGACACCGCATAAACGAAAAACAAGTTCAAGCGCCTTTACTTATGAAGAATACCTGAAATTTGTACAATTATTTGATGAAAACACCCCAGGCGGTCTGCAAACAAATTCTTCCGTATTATATCTTATGAATTAGCGTTTTGAGGGGGCAAAGCTGTTAATTGTTTACTGGATTTTTTTCAGGAAGGAAAGTTTCACAACAGTACGAAGACGAACAGAATTTAATATAATCCGTTGTTTATTAATACTCGGAGGAAGTAAAAGCAAATGGTTAAGCACAAAAAAGGCAAATGAAACTATTTGCCCTACACGGTAAGTTAAAATGTTTTTTCTTTGGTTGTGTATTAATTGTTTTATTGAAGATTATATTAAACTGTTATCAAAAAAAGGTGCCAACGTCAGAACAAATCCTCTATTTTTTAAACCAAAAAATAAAGGCAATTGGCGTAAAAATATGCCAGTGGGCAGAAATGAAATAGCCAAATGGACTAAAAAAAGAAGGCGTAAACGCAATGCAAGTAACAAAAATAACAGGACATGGTAATGTGAATTCAATTAAGCCTTCCTTGTAACTCGATAGAGAATTCCACGAGGAACTCATTCAGAAATTGAGAAGTAATTAAGGCAAACTTTCAAGTTCTACAACTACTATTAATTCATCAGAACAAAAACAAACGTTGACAGGTACAATTATTAATTATAATAATTGCGTTTTTAATTGTCACAATTTTAATAATTAGATATTTTATTATACTTTTAATCTTTGCTACACATTAAACATTAAAAACTACGTTTGTATTATTTTTTTTAATTCCTGATATTTTGCACTAGTGCAAATCAGATTGTTTTAAATACATATATACATTTTGGAGTAAAACCAGACCTTAAATCGCCAACTAATTGAATCAACAATATATATATATATATATATATATATATATATATATATATATATTGTACTATCATTACTACTACCGCGTCAGCCGAATTCATACTCATAGGTATGTGGGTTAAGTAAAATATTTCCCGGCGATAGACTGAGAAAGTACGGGAAAAATCGACAAGATAATACTAATAATTTTTATTTTGCAACAGTTATACACCAATAAAAAAACAAAATTCAATTAAATAAAAATAAATTAAATAAAACAAAATAGGAAAAAAGTAATATGAAATATGTATGTAACAGGTGGGGCAAAAGTCGCGCTACCATTTTGATTGCCTATAATTTTGTTGAAAGAAAAGATAAGTAAGTTTGGTTTTCATAAAAAGTTTATTTGCTCTTTACATTTTTTTCGTTATGATTGGAAAATTATATCGGCTAAATGGTGACCGCAATTCGCTATGCAACTTTCGGCTCTTTTTAAGGCATTTTTCATGACATCCTGCAACATCTCAGGCTGAATTTCTTCAATTTCTTGACGAATATTCTCTTTAAGATGTTGAATCGTTTTTTGGGGCTTATTCACATAAACTTTTGATTTTAAAAAACCCCATAAGAAAAAGTCAGGTGCAGCTAAATCGGGAGATCTGGCTGGCCATGCTAAATCACCATTTCGCGAAATTAGTCTTCGTGGAAAAACGTCATTCAATAATTGAATTGTTGAACGAGCTGTGTGTGCTGTGGCCCCATCCTGCTGAAACCACATTTCCTCTAGTCCTTGCTCTTCCATTTCAGGCACAAGAAAATTTCGAATCATGTCTTGGTACCGTTCAGCAGTAACAGTAACTCCAACACCTTCGTCAGTTTCAAAAAAATAGGGACCAATGATGTTTCCAGCATGAATACCACACCATACAGTTGTTTTTTGTGGATGCAATGACTTTTCATGAATTAATTGACGATTCTGTGTCCCCCAAAACCGACTGTTCTGTTTATTGACGTGGCCACTGAGAAGAAAATGGGCTTCATCGCTCATTATCAATTTAGACGAGATATCTTCAATTTCATCAGACAGCCTTAGGATTGCATTACTGTACTCAACTCGTTGATCATGATCTCTCGGTAGCAATTTATGGACTAATTGAATTTTGTACGGGAACATTTTCAAATCAGTTTTCAAAATTTGCCTTAAACTGCGTGCAGACATGTGTAACTAGGAACCACGTCTCCGAATTGATGTTTCTGGAGACTCTGCAACACTATCGCGCACCAGAGCCACATTTTCAGCGTTACGAGACGTCCGTTGTCTTCCAGAACGAGGCCTGTCTGCTGTTGTACCGTACTGTCGAAAATTCGCATGTAAACGATAAATTGTGGTTTTGTGAGGCACTGGACGATTAGGATATTTTTGACGCAATTTCCTCTGAGTGGCAATAATGGAACGATTATTTTCAATAAATATTGTCACTATTTCTGCTCGTTCTTGTGGCGTATATTTATCCATAATAAAATTTGGACGTCTACACAACACAATGGTTAAAGCTAAACTGAACTAAACGTCACATAACCAATATGGCGAGCAATCAAAATGGTAGCGGGACTTTTGCCCCACCCGTTATAAGATGAACGTGTCTTGGGTAATGGAGTCAATAAACCCACGTTTGAAAGTAAGAAAGAAGAATTTATCTACGCTATTGGTGAAAAGTTTGATTAAGAATCGAGCACAATGCTCATTTATCCTAAATGAAAGAGACGGAAAACCACGTATGTTTGAAAGATCTTCATACACTGTATTACTAACTAGGTGGACAAACCCCATCAACTTTAAAATATAAAAACTTAATAAATTCCTTCTGTACATGTTCGGGTTCAAAATTAAGGTGAAAATCGCGGACAAATTATTTAAATTTCTGTAGGTACGAATGATAAAATTTCGAAACTTAGAAACAACAGTAAAAATGAGAGCCATGTGTTCTGATAATTGTAACCAGAGTCGAAGAAAACTCTCAAGTCCTTTATTGTGCTTTCTCTTGTCATGGAACTGTGTTGCAAACTTAATTAGAGTATCAGTGTAGGACATAGTAAAATAATATTCTTAGACTATCAATTATTAATCATATTTAAATCTTCCTGAAGATAGCATGCATTAAGATATTGTCAACATTCAAGAACATCTTTAGATCATCTGCAAATGCCAAAGTATTGAAATGTAACAACAGAAACAAGTCATTTATATGGATATTAAAGAGTAGTTGTCCAAGAATTGATGAATATATCGGAAGTAACAACGCATTAAGAAAAACAACAACCATTATAGGTGATATACGAAATAAGCTCAGACAGATATGACAATAAGGAAGCTAGAGAAGGATTGTAGCAGTCGAAAGCAGCGAGTTTTTGTATTAAGAAGCTAAGGTCTAATGTTTCGAATGCTTCAGAAAGATTCGTATATGTAATGTCGACCTGCTTCATTCTATTATTTGCCTTGCTAATATAATGTGTATTTCCAGAAGGTTTGTAATAGATGACCCGCCTTTGACGAAGCCAACATCTGACATCGTTCATGAACCATTGATAAGCTGAGAAAAAAACATTCTTCCGCCACTACATATTAAACATATGGAACAGTTTGTGAAAGCTTTAGATAAGAATGGTGAGTGCATCAAATATATTTGTCAATCGTTTCCTGGCCTCAGTACAGAAAAATTAAAAGCAGGCATCTTTAATGCACCACAAATCTTATAAATAACTATGCTTTC
Organism: Melolontha melolontha; assembly: GCA_935421215.2. NCBI lineage: Eukaryota > Metazoa > Arthropoda > Insecta > Coleoptera > Scarabaeidae > Melolontha > Melolontha melolontha. The sequence goes on along the minus strand of OW285243.1, from coordinate 72,751,957 downwards.
ATAAATCACATGACTCAAACTTTGTATCAGCTGTCGATTTTTTTTGGAGAACCATGCTGAAAAATATTCCGAAATCCGAAAATCCGAAACAAAATGCTTCAAAATTTTGAAAAATTGGGAACTAATATGAGTATTAAATCACATTATTTGCATAGTCATTTAGATAAATTTTCTGACAATATTGGTAATTATAGTGAAGAACAAGGGAAACGCTTCCACCAGGACATCAAGATAATGGAGGAAAGATATCAAGATTGGTGGGATCGCCATATGATGGCAGACTACTGCTCGACCTTACAAAGGGATTGTCCTAGTCAAAAATACAATAACCAAGATTCAAAACGTTTTTCTTAATTCATATTTGTGTTTTTCAGTTTTTTATTATTAATTTTATTGTTTATCAGAAGTAATTTATAGATTTCATTTTATTTCAAGTATGAACGGATGCCTTTATCTCAAAAAGTGGAGGCAATTTAAGAAATATATTATTATTTTCGTATTTAGTAGACCAGAATTATTTAAGATTAACTAATAAATCTCATGTCTAAGAATCAATGTTGCCCTATGTAATGGTTTCAACTGAAACTGGCAACCAAAATAAATATGTGAAAAGTAAGCTTATTATATTTCTGCTGAAATAGGTCAGAAAACATAAATGTATATTAAATCCACATGTTAAAAAAAAAATAACGATAGAACTAATAGGAAGGTGAACTCGGGGGTTTATAAGCTGATTTATGAATGTAATTTGGTTTATATCGATAGAACGTAATCTTAAATTCAATGGCAATTTTAAAGTTCTACATATTAAAGATAAAAGTAAGAAACTAGATCTCCTTGAAACATTAGAAATTTATAGATATACAAAATTAGGCCTAGCTTTAAATGACCAAACTGATCTGTGTAATTCCCTACTCCTCCAACTGAATTTATAATGACTTGTATTTTCCAAAACTATATAAACCCTATATTCTATCGTTAAGACATCATTCATCCACCTGATGAAGCCGTAGTAAGACGAAACAATATTGCAGTGGTATACAGTAAATACCTTAAAACTAATGTCTTCGTGATAAAACTAAAGGGGGGCGCGAGCAAGGCGAGAAAAAATAAGAAAAAACATTAGTAAAAAGATCACTCAATTTACTCAAAGAAAAGGAAAATACATTCTGATATAATAAAAAACAAATTGCACGTTTACACTGATATATAATGCACTTATAAATAGAATACAACATATTTATTAATTAACTTAAAAATATTAAATTTAAAACAGGATTAATTAGTGACTTCCTTGGGCGTGTCTCGCAGAGCAAAGTTTTTCGAAAGAAGGTTTAATATTAGAAATTGACACTCTAAGCTCTTTTTCTATATTTAGCTGTGATCTATATTTTGTCTTCAAAACAGCCACCGTAGAAAATCCGGTTTCGCAAAGGTAGGATGTGGAAAATGGTAATAGTATACGCAGTGCTCTTGATTTCAGTGCAGAAAACTCATCATCTAAATCTGCCCAAAATTCAAAGAGGGATTTATTGCGCCACTTGCCGTGAAGTCTATAAAGATTTCTTCTTCGGCAGTTGAGAGACCTCCGGGAGTATTTTCAAATGGGTCCCTAACCCACTCGTAACTTGCTATCAAGTTGAGGTCAGCAAGAAAATACTTTCTAAAATTCTTTGCCAGCATGGTTACATGATTTTCAATGGTTACTAAAATAACTGCTATATGTTGCTCTCCAGCCTTGTAAGATTTGACACATTCATCCAAATTTGCAAACATTTCTAGGTTTTTTTGCTTTATATTTCTACTCCACAATTCTAGTTTTCTACAAAAAGCATTAACTTTGTCACTCGTATCCAACACATGTGTGTTTGCTCCTTGTAGTTGAATATTCAAGGTATTTAATTTCTCAAATATGTCGACCAAATAGCTCAATTTCATCACAAATAAATCATCGCGAAAGTTCTCGGCTTCCGGTCGGTTTTCCTCTTCTAGAAAAATGGCGATTTCATCTCTTAATTCATAAACTCGTTGCAAAAATGCCCCACGTGATAATCATCTAGCCTCGCAATAAAACAGCAACGCTGAATGTACTGCACCCATGTCTTTACAAAGTGCAGAAAAGATTCTTAATTTTAGTGGTCTCATTTTTATATAATTTACTACGGTTACCACTGTCGTTAGCGCAAAATTCAGACCAGGACTCATTTCTTTGGAAGGCAGAGCTTCTCTGTGGATCATGCAATGTGTCCAGATACACTTTGGAGATTTTTGTTTCACAAGTGCTTGTACACTTTGGAATCTTTCAGACATTGTACGAGCGCCATCAGTGCATATTCCGACCCAATTTTTCCACTCTATGTTTGCCTCATTTAGGAAATCATTTAAGATAAAAATAATGCAAGTGCTGTTGCTTTGAGTTCTATTGGTTTGCAGAATAATAGTTCTTCCACTACTGACAGACCCTCACAAAATCGAACATAGGCAATTAAATGAGCGTCTTTATTGCTATCTGTGGCCTCATCAAGCTGAATTGAAAAAAGTTAGTCACGCAATTTCCAAAAAGCTGGTGTTGCACATCTTCAGCTATATTATCAATTCGACGGGCAACAGTATCATTTGATAGAGGTATGGACTGCAACTGTTTAGCAAAACTATCTCCAAACATAGTTTCTACAATCTCAATTGCAGCTGGTACTGCAACTGTTTGGCAAAACTATCTCCAAACATAGTTTCTACAATCTCAATTGCAGCTGGTAGGATAACCTCTTCACCAATAGTGTGAGGTTTTTTGCTTCTGGCTATCTGATATGAAACTTTGTAAGAGGCAAGTAAAGCTTTTTCATTTACAGACAAAATGTATTTTAAATATGATTTTTGCTTTTCATACGATTTTAATTTTAATTCGAAGAATTCTCGGGGTTTGCCAACGTACTCACTATGAAGCGTTTCCAAATATCGTTTAAGTTTGTTCGGTTTCATGCTGTCTGCTGCCAAAATTTTTGAGCAAATGACACACAGGGGCCTTTGTTCTTCATTTACTTCAGTGCTGATAAACCCAAAATTGAAATATTCTTGAGAATATTTTCTTGATTGTATCATCGGAACCATTTTCGTCTATGCACTTGTTAATGCTTCACTATCGTCTAATGCTTGCTTACGCAAACTTAAAAATTTATCAATGATTCTGCATATACAAACACTATATAATTCTACTGCTACTTGAACTTGAATATCCTAAATTGCAGATAACGGTAGAAGTACAGATAGAAGAATCGACTCGACTGAGACTGGGTGGAACGAGATATAGCATTTATGCACGCTGCGCAGGCAGTCTAGAATGCTCGAGACAAATCGGAACTTCTCGCGAAGCAGCGAGGATGTCCGATATGGTGTACGTGAGACAGAGAGCAATCGATTCTGATTTTATCAATGCAGCGGATCGGTGTTGCCAAATATCAATAAATTTACCCATTTGTGGTAATTTTTAAGGTTTAACAAGATCGTAGGATGGCTTTAGCGTCAAAATATAATTAAATTAAATAGAAACTAAGATTACAATTACGATTTCAGTGAAATGAGAGGAGGAGGGGGGGGGGGGGCGCGATGAAAATTGTGATTGAAAATTGGGTCGCAAATGCAAAAAAGTTGAGAAACGCTGCTTTAGTGTCTTTATTTATTTAATGATATGGAGGTTTAACAAGTGTCTCCCTCACAATCAATTTATATTAACTAACATTAACATAACATACAGTGTCTTATTTAAGAGACTATGTTTAACAAATAAGTCATATCAAACTAAATCAAGGAAATAAAGAAGTTATGTTCTAAAAGAATTAAAATGTTCCTGTAATATAACATAACCTAGATATAAAAATGTCAAATTAATTTGGAGATTATATATATGGTTTGGATGACTGCCCTCCCTATTGAGACAAACAGATTGCATACAATTCTTTAGTATGATACTCGATAAAAATAACTAGAAATTGGCCTAATATTAATACACGATGAATTACAATAATCTTAAATATATCTAAAATTTTGACACATGTGACAATACCAGAACAATTCTACTACACTTGCCAAATGCCATTTTTGATAATGTTTAAAATACATACTTGAAATATTCTTAGACTCGACATCTTTGGGAAATTTCCTGCTATCAATTTCTACTAAACTTTTATCACAGTGACCGTCCATATTTGAAGTGTTTGTACTTTGTGACGTATAGTTTTTAAACAAGAAATTTTGCGGCAGTAAATTACCGAAACGGAAAAACGACATGTAGACTACGTATCTATGGTGATAATTTTATTTAAACTATACAGTGATGGGCAAATGTCTGGAACCATGTAAATATCCGTTAAATTGAAAAAGATATGGTAATAAAATTTTAGACACGGAAATTAGGAATGGAGGGCTATTATTTGAAGCATTTTTTAAATATTTTTTAGATTTAGCATTTTTTTATATTTTGGTATTTTCCTTGATAAGACGATTTCAACAAACTATAATAGTTGTAGTCTAAAGTATTTTTTATTTATTAATTGGCAAGGAAAAGAAAATACACTAGTCATACAAACAAAGTTACACTTTATTCATGAGATTTTCAAAATGAGCACTACCAACTTCCGGATGGTAAGCCAATCTATCTAAAAAATTCTCTTGTAACCCTCGCTATGATCTCTGGTGAAATGCTTCGTATCTCTTCATTAATTATTTCAGTCAAATTTCAAGACATTTTCTGTTCTAGATAGCCCCACAAGAAGTAATCTAGTGGATTGAGATGTGGGACATCCAATTTCGCCTCTCCTTCCAATCCATCTGTGGGCAAATAATAGTGAGGGAATCTTGTATTTTCGCCACTTGCAATTCATTCTATCTAGGTGTTCATCCCATTTTCATCGTTTAGTTCTTATTTTGTCGTTTCGGTTGAATATTGATAGTTCTTCTCTTATATCTTTATTTCTTACTCTATCCAACCTTATGCAACCTTTAGCTTTTCTTAGAAATTTAATTTCTTAACTTTGTATACGACTTTCTCTCCTTTTTTTTGTGGTAATCCAGGTCTCGCTCCCATATAGAAGTGTTGGAAATGCGATTGTCTTGTAAAATTAGATTTAAGTGTCTTGTCTTGTTTTATTTATAGTTCCGCTGAATTTATTGAGCTTTTGTTCTATATCGCTACTGTATCTAAAGGTTATGTCGCATCCAAGATATCTAAAGTGTCGTACTTGTTCTAGAGTCATGTTGTTGATTACAATTTTTGTCCTTATTTGTTCGTTTCAAATAAAAGCCATAGTTTTAGTCTTTTCAGTTGAGTTAACGATCTCTTCTTCTTATTCTTCTTCTGTTTTGGGTTGGACGCCAGCACGTCCAGGCAATAGATCTCTCAGTTCCACTGTGTTCCACTATCCTCCTCAGGGGAAGTTTGAGTACACTCGTAGGATTCAATAGATCTCTCCCGAAATATTTCTGTCTGAGTTCCTTCAGTTTCTCACAGGTGCATTTTACATGAAGGCCAGTTTCCTCCTGTTTTTCACATCTCCTACACCAGGGCTCGCTAACCAAGCCCATGTTGTACAGATGCTTGCTTAAAGGACAATGTCAGGTTATTAAGCCGGTATTTTAATTTCTTTTGTTACTACGAATTAGGTTGACTGAAAACCTTCCCTCCAGCTCTCTTAGTAGTGTTTTGGTATGAGTTGGCCTTCCGTTAACCTCCATTTCTTTTTATGTTCTCTTGCAAGCCATAACCAGATCTCCCTTTTAGCGGAAATCTTAGCGATTCCACATACAGGTTCTGGTCCTATGAAGTTCCTATTAGTACCTTCTTTGACCAGTTCGTCTCATTGCCTTTAATTCCCTCATGTTCTGGCACCCATATCAGCGACACAGTGTTGTCTTGTGGCAGTTTATTGAGGACCTATTTACAATATTTCACCAGCTTAGATCTGGTAGATGGGTTCATAATGGCTTTAATTGAATTAACCATATCAAGAACTTGTTTGGTTTAGTAGATGTATTGCACGTTATAGATTGGTTTCATTGTCCGTCATAATTACTGCGTCATCAGCGTATAATAGGTTATTAAGCAGAGTCTTTCTGTCGAGGTAAATGCCTTTATGAAAAGCCTTTTTCCATTTCTACATTAGTTTATTTATATATATTATATATACTGAATAAGTTTGGGGAAATGCTGCACCCCCGTCTAACCTCTTTATTTGTTGGTATGTCTTCTGTTAGTTTTTCCGTTTAGTCTAGCGTGATGGTGGTGTTAATGTACCCTTGCTCTGTTATAATGTTCCATACTTTTTGCATGATCACGTTATCAAAGTCTTTTTCAAAGTCAATGAACGCAACATGTGTTTCTTTATTGTATTCTCTTCATTCATCAATTATTTATTTTAAAGTAAACACTGCATCTATTGCACCTCGTTCTTTCCTGAAACCCATTTGTTCTTCGTTTAAGTCCAGAAAGCTAATTCCTCTGTAATTATCACATATGTTTTTGTCTCACTTTTTGAATATTGATACCATCTTTGCTTTCTTACAATCTTTTAAAATTTCAGTTGTTTTCCAGCATCTGTTAAAGAGGTGTAGAAGTCTTAGATGCAGCATAATTCCGCCGTATTTCCATAATTTGGTGCCGTCTGTTCCAGTGGCTTTTCTGTTTTTAGGTGAGACAAGGGCGTCTGTTAGTTCCTTTAAATGTATATCGTCTATCTGTGAGACCTATTGTGATTTATTCTTCGTAGTCATCGTTATAGTGAGCTTTGCAATCTCTTTCGTCAATGTTGTTTACGCGAATTTTATCTCATTCGGTATTGTTCATATTTTTTAATACTTATGCTTTGTATGCCAGTTCTTCTCTTTCATGGACATCGTCTTCAATACAGGAAATAAATCTATCCCAGTGTTCCTCTTGTGCCTTTTTAACGGTATATTTTGCTTTATTTCCTTTAGATTTCTTAATATATGCAATTATAATACTGTTTTGTGTAATTTATAATCAGTTGACGTATCTGCTGCCTATAAACCAACGAATTTGATATTGGATGACATTCATAATGTTCCATCTACATCAAAATATGCCGTAGAAGATATTTCAATGAGAGCAGTTATGATTCTAGTAATATATATATATATATATGGTAAATTCAATCAGTTGGCGATTTAAGGTCTGGCTTTACTTTAAAGTATATATATTTAAAACAACCCTACATGTTTTCGGCAATGATGCCTTTATCAAGGATATAAAATATAAATGACAGTATACAAATGTCATATAATTGAGTTTCTATGGATAAAATTATACAAAGATACATTCCAATTGAATAATAATAAATCATGCCTTAGTATTCCAAAAACAGATAGACAACAAAAACAGGGAAAAGCAAGGCATGAGTTATTATTATGTATGCGCCCATGGAGCGTCTTAAGATGCAAAGTTGTCGGCATTCGCCTTAAACGAGAAGGAAAACCACGAAAACCTACTCGGACAACCAGACAGGAACCAAAACACGGAACAGTCAGCATGATAAGCAAATGTATATGATATTTAAATGTAATTGATATTTAAATAACTTAAGATATATAATTATATAACAAAAAAAATATATATTATGATGGTAAATAGTTATAGTATATACTGCTTAAATTTTTTATATCATTTCTGTTGTTAATTGAATTTTTTTCCTGTTTAATACTAATCATTTCTTTAATTTCTCTTTTCATTGTGTGTTGTTCTTTATCAATTACCTGTGTGTTTTCAAAATCGAAATGGTGATCGCGTTGTAGTTTGTGTGTAGATAAAGCAGTTTTGTCTGTTTTAGAGTATTTGTGGGCTTGTATTCTTTTGTATAAATATTATCTCGTTTGACCTATGTAGTAACTATCGCAATCGCGATATGGTATTTTACATATGACATGTGTTTCTCGATTTTTTTTCTATTTTAGGTTTAAGTTTTGAAAATAAATGTTTATTAGTATTACTAAGTTTATATGTTGTAGCTATATCATATTTTTTTTAAAGTGTATTTAATTTTTTCTGATATTTGTGGAACATATGGAATCGTGATATATGTTGTGTCATTGTTCAAATTTTTATTGGTGTCGGCAGTGTTGTATATTTGGTGTACTCTTTTTTTAATTGTTTGGTCTATAAGTTGTGGTGGATAATTATTATCTGTTAAGATTGTTTTAATTTTCTTGATGTTATCTTTTCTGTATTGAGTATGTGATAGTTTTACTGCCCTATCAGTCAGATTATTTATAATCATTTTATTGAATACTGTAGGAGCATTTGAGTGGTAATTCATATATCGAAAAGAAGCTGTGGGTTTATTATACCAATTTGTATAAATAGTACCCTGTCTATCATAGCTCAAAGAAATATCAAGAAAATTAATTCTGTTATTAATTTCTTCTTCAATAGTGAATTTTAATTTGCTGTGAAAATTGTTGAATTTATTTAAAGTTATATATATATATATATATATATATATATATATATATATATATATATATCGCCTAATTCTGAGCAAACGCAACGATCCGAATGTATGAATATTTCTCCCGCTTCGAATACAATTCCCCTGAATGCTGTAGGCGTGTCAACATCAATGTCATATATCATACATACTTACATATTATGGAGCCGCGTAAGAAAAATTATCTGATTACCAAATTACTATTAAAGGACTGTTTAGTCCTGTGTTATGGTAATGAGTAAATTGCAATACGTTATTCTACAAAGCGTAATGAGATTATTAATAAGCGGTTAAGAAAATTGCAAATAAGGCATTAAGAGATTTAATAAATTAAATTTTAATAATAAAGGTCACAAAAACTATTCATAGTATACTAAATAAACTTCAGAAATAAATAAAAACTAAATTAAATTCTAGTAATGTAAAGAAAAATTTACTCTTACAGATAATAAAATAAATTGTTCATAATGAGAAATTAATTATATAATAACGTAAATTCATCCGTTTAAATTCATCACTGTAAAATAATTGATGATGTTTGGAATATTTATAATTACGAAAACCATTTAATTTTAGTATGCGGCTAACGGAAGAGCAGCATATGCCTAAACCGTTGGAAATATCGCTAACTGTCAAATTTGAATTTAGTTCTATTGCAGCGCATACTAAAATGAACGTATCATTAGGAACTCTGCGATTTGGGAATAATGGTTTTAAATTTTGTACAGAACCAGTAATGTCTATTTTCTTTTCTTATTTTCTTATTTTCACTATTCAAACGCTTAAGAGACTCCGTATAGGGTGACAGTGGTGACACTAATTTGTGACATTAGTTGTTAAATGGTTGCGCGACAGACTGCTTTGTGATTGGCTAAACGCGTTCAGGGGAATTGTATTCGAAACGGGAGAAATATTCATACGTTCGGATCGTTGTTTAGTAGTTTATATAATAATTAATTACTAACCGATCATGAATAAAATAGTATACAAACCTCGGCGGAAAGATTCATACCAGTCTCGAGATTAAGACACTCGACACTTCGCGTCTCGGTGAACTTTCTAATCCCTGGACGGTAATGAACTGCTTTCCGCCTCGGTATGTAATATACTATTACTACTAAGTAGTTCTTTATTATTTTTGTATAGGCCCTAGTAAATTCACATTTAATACATCATAATGTTACTATGTTAACAAATATAAGTTTAATATATGAATTTTTTGCTGTAGATTGGACTTTTGAAACCACACATCTAAGACCAAAAGAAATAACTTTTATACCTAAGGAAATTTTTTCATAGCAAAAAGAAAATACAACCTATGCGTAAAAAATGTTTTTTTTTAATTTATCGTCCACTTATACATAAAACAAAAAAGAAATTCATTATTTATTACATTATAATCTACATATATTTAACACTAATTTATTTTCTTCTTTTATATGTATAAAAATGAAATGCATATTTAATCTAGTTAGATTTATTTATGAATTTATTTATATACATATAACAAGAAGAATAAAAACTAAGGAAATCTTTATACAATTCAAATAATTTCAAAGTATAAGTTAAGGTAGGTCAGTTCTTTTTTAGTTCGTGTGTTCGGATTCTAGATAGGGCTAAACGCTGTATTAATTATTTTTCATTAAATTATACTACCTTTTTGGGATTTGTCTATGAAACAATTCGACAAGAATATCTTTGAGCATGTTATTAAATGATTATTATTTGCATTTTTCTATTATTATTATTATTTCTAACTCTTATTAATAGTATTTTTTAAATATAATTCTTGTATTTTTTATTCGGTAATTAAATTGCTGCAGCCCGTATATTTAAATATAGAAAGCAACAACATTAATTATTTTAATGCAAAAAATATTTAATAGGAACTCGATTTCAATAATATTAAACGTCATATATCTAACTGACCATAATAGGAAGCGACTCCCAACTCCGGTTTTCATTCTTGTTTGTTTTAACAACGACTGCTACGCGTCCATCATTTGTAATAACAAGAAAGGTCCCGGCACTCCAAAACCAGATTATTACCTATAATTGTGACAATCACACCAGAAAACCAGTTCATCTCCATAATGGAGATATGTGGATGCTGTACTTCGAGTGTTCTGTAACAAAATGCGTAACTCTTTCAGCTGCTTTTTTATTGTGTCAGCTGACCACGGCGACCTATTGAATATTTAATGATATTTTGTTAAATTTCACGCACGTCAATGCATGCAAGCATAAATCGAAACCCTAATTATTGTTGTTGTTTGTTGACAATAACGGTGATAGTACTTTATTGTATCAACACGTAATCTTTTTTAATACCTTTGCAATGAGGGCTGTAATATGCAGTCATTAAAATTTAATATATACGAGATATACAAGTTATACAAAAGCTGTACTAGTAGCTTTAATAATTTTGGTGCTACATAGACACAATTAGTAAAATTATCTTGTGTTAATTTCAATAATGTGATGCTGATCTCTTTCCGTTGAATCTAATATCGTAACACACAATTTTCTAAGAAAACAGGTTTATTTCTAATTTTTCAAAGTATTCCCATCTACTGTTAATGTATTGTTGCATCCACGAAAATCAATCTCATAACATTTTATTCATTAGGTTGATTACACAGGTTTGCAAATGGGATGTTTTTGGTAAATATTATACTTTCTAGTCTGCTGAATCAAAAATGATCCATTTTCCTCCATCACGTATAGTTTTTTTGTAAAATACAAGGTGTAGGTAGCACTATTGAAAAAAAGCACAATTTTATTAAAATGAACTAAACAATTTTTCTTATAATTAAACAAACAATTTCTTCATGAAATATACTTAACATAAACCTTTTCTTATTCTCTTTGATACTTCCTCCAACATACTTCCCCTTAGTGAATTATCTCTCTCGTTGACTGTACAACCACGAAAACCAGGTTCCGGGTGACAGCAGGTTTTTATTTTGTAATCTTGATCTCAGCAATTCAGCGGCATCATTTGAAAGGCCTAAATCTCCAACCATGTCATAGAGATCGCTCTGAGAAAAAAGTTGGGATCCCTCATCAACAAAGAAATCTGAACTAGATTCGTTCAGGAGAGGAAATAAGTTTCCGTCTTCAGAATCACTCAGGATATCATCCAAACTGAAAGATTAGTGTGGGACTGGTATTTCAGAGCTACGAGGTACTGGACGAAAAGCTGAATTAAAGTCCAAACTTCAATTCAGCTAAAAATAAAAAGAAAATATCTTACCCAAGTAAGATATTTTCTTTTATATTAAAACCTTTCACATCTACAGAACAGAAATAGCAGTCGGTAGTGTATTTTTGCTGTTCACGCCACATCATAGGAATGACAAAAATAAATGAGTTTTTTTTATCCTTAAAGCACAACCGCACCTTCTGCACACCTTATGAGGAGTCGAAGCTTTGGTTTCGATCTCCAAGTTTCAATTTGAAGTTCCTTTGCTTTCTTCAAGAAATCACTTATGTTTCTTTATTGGCTTTTAACAGTATACTTACCACAAATAAAATAAAAGTTGTCAAGAGATACAACACAACCTCTTGAAGCCATAATATGTAAGCGCCCTCCCTTAGATATTATGGCAAGTGAGGCATGCTATGCATCTATTAATATTTACAGGAAAGGTGTTCGGGGAATGTCACAGTTACATAATTTATTGTCTATAAAATACTTACAAAACATAAAATTTAAATAAAAGTCCTTGTATAGAATAATTAATCCCTGTTTTCTTTGGAAGGTAAATGCTTCATTTGCCCCCAGTTGGCAAGTGAGTTGCGACACAATAAAACCTATAATTAACGCTAAATGTCGCACACAAAGTCATTGTTTCCTGTTATATTGTCGATGCAGTCCTCAAGCATCCAGTTCATGCACTTTTGGCACATAATCCACTCTTCAATTTAGTGTCGCAATAACACTCTCCACAATACAAACAGGGTGTTTTGTCCTCGTCTGACTTTCTTTTGTGATCACCAATGGTTTTAGTCTTCATAAAACTTCCTTGTTGCCTTGCTCCGTTTTTGGAAAACTTTTGCCAGAATTCGGTGCTGAATTCAAATATCATGATTTTCTTCTAGTTGACGCTTGTATGCTGTATTTGTAATAATTTCTAAACTTTCTTGTTTTCTTCCACTGGTTTGTTAAAAACGCCAGAAGTGAAGGGAGCTGATGGCAGAGGAGAAATAGTCGAAATAGGTATGTAATGCAAATTTTCTTCTTCCATGTTTTTTATAGTGGTATTTGTAAATGACAGTGCAACATTTAAAATAGAAGGAATTGTGAATAGTTCCACACGATTTTGATATTTAAAATATATTGATAAAATGAAATTCAAATTATTAAAGCATTATGGGGCAAGTGAGGCAATGATTCACTTACCCCGCAATAGAAACACTTGACTTGCCCCACATAATCTCTTCAAAATGATAATAGACAAAGAATCAACAAACTCTGGTGTATACCGTGTGTCCCAATTTCGATGCTCACCATTGGTATCTCGGTTATTAGAAGATATAGAACAACGGTTAAATGGGGAATGTTTTGCAGAATTCAATACTCGCGGCAAATCTCATTTCAAATTTGAACTAACTTTTTAAATTTTTAAAATATTTTGAAAAATCAAAAATTTGCCGATTTCGTTATTCCTCAATAACTCGATAACGCTTAGTCTGACCTCTTTTAAAGTTTTACATTGTTGAGACACTTTTTTAAAACAAATTATTTGATACAAACAGAAACCCCCGATTGTCATTTGTTTTTAAGTTATTACCACTATCTTTTGTTTTCCATATGGCGGCCATATTGGATTTTGGGTTTGTTAGGTAGTCCTCAAAATGTGCTTTTCAACGATGCATAATATGCCTGAAAAATTTTTATTTATAAGGAAAATATTAATAAAAACGTAAATTAATCTTTAATATGAAATTAGTTGACTGAAAAATTAAACACCAATGTCAAATGAAAGTGAAAAGATATTCTAAGTATAGCAAACGCCAATTAAGTTGACGCGAGGAGGAGTAAGTTCGCGCAGGATTAAAAGTAGTGGGGAGATTTGTATTTGGTTTTACATCAAATGTCAGATAATTCTAACCTCTGAGCGTGTATCACTAGCAAAGACATTATGTTCCGTCAAACGTCAATGACAAATGTATTCTGACAATGAAGCAAAACGATAACCTGTCAAAGTACAATTAGTGCTGCAGAGATAAGTTAATTAAAACTACTTGTATTACTGATATGTAATTATTGTCAAGTATTAAGATTTATAAGTATTGATATGGCACATACATATTCAAACGAAGAAAAAGTTGATATGTTGCAAGTGTATTTCAAAGCAAATAGAAACACTAAAAATGCGTGCACGAGTTATGTAGAGCGTTTTCCAGAAAGACAACAGCCACACAGGACAATTTTTAGAAGACTAGTTAACAAATTAAAAAACTTTGGAAGCTTCGAACAAAAACGAGCTAACTATGAAGTTAATGATGCTGATACACGTCTAAATAATATTTTGCAGAACGTTAGGAACAATCCCAGCACAACAGTTCGTCGTGTGACACGAAAAACAGGGATTTCAAAATCTACTGTTCACAGAACCTTGACGAAAAACAAGTATCACCCTTACAAACCAACAATTGTACAAGGTTTAAGTGATAATGACAATCTCCGACGATTATAGTTTAGCAGGTGGTACCTTCAAAAATGTGAATATGACGCTAATTTTCCTAGGAAAATACTATGGACAGATGAAACACGATTTACCAATTGTGGAGTGTTCAATAGGAATAACTATCATCATTGGTCTACTGAAAATCCACATTTGGTAAATCAAAGAAGATTTCAAGTTCGATTTGGTTTTAATGTCTGTTGCGGTTTAATTGGTAAGACATTTTGTTTACATTTTTTTTGTTTTTTAAACTCTTTTTTTCGTTTTAGATAATCAGTTAATAGGTCCTTTCATCTTTGATTACAATTTAACTGGTAACAGATATTTGGAGCTACTAACAAACGAGATAATGCCTGCTTTAAGGCAAATTATTAATCCTGAGAACATGCAAAACATCTGGTTCCAGCAAGATGGTTGCCCGGCCCATAACACTCGTAACGTGCAACATGAGAGAGTGATTTCAAATAATGGACCCGTGCAATGGCCTGCGAGATCACCCGACCTTACCCCGCTTGACTTGTATTTATGGGGTACCACTAAAAACGAAGTATTTGATTTTGAACGGCCAGAAACTCGGGAAATTTTAGAACAAAGAGTACTAGATGTGCTACGATCAGTAAACGTAAACACGCTACGTAGAGTTTGTAACTCTACTCGAACAAGGTGTCGAAATTGCGTGGAACAGAATGGTCGTCATATTGAACAATTTCTTTAAGTGAATGTGAACTTTAAGTTCTGTATCTTTACTTTTTATTTCTATAATTTTTTTATCGTTTCGTTTGTTTACAGTATTACTTAGAATATATTTTCACTTTCATTTGACATTGGTGTTTAATTTTTCAGCCTACTAATTTCATATTAAAGATTAATTTACGTTTTTATTAATATTTTCCTTATAAATAAAAAATTTTCAGGCATGTTATACATCGTTGAAAAGCACATTTTGAGGACTTCCTAACAAACCCAAAATCCAAAATGGCCGCCATATGAAAAACAAAAGATAGTGGTAATAACTTAAAAACAAATGACAATCGGGGGTTTCTGTTGGTATCAAATAATTTGTTTTAAAAGAGTGTCTCAACAATGTAAAACTTTAAAAGAGGTCAGACTAAGCGTTATCGAGTTATTGAGGAATAACGAAATCGGCAAATTTTTGATTTTTCAAAATATTTTAAAAATTTAAAAAGTTAGATCAAATTTGAAATGAGATTTGCCGCGAGTATTGAATTCTGCAAAACATTCCCCATTTAACCGTTGTTCTATATCTTCTAATAACCGAGATACCAATGGTCAGCATCGAAATTGGGACACACGGTATATATAATTTTACATATTCAAGATAAAAGCAGAAAACTTAACTTGTTAGAAAACTTAGAAATTAATATATATAATAATTTAGAATTAGCTTTAAATGACCAATTGAATTTAAACAACTCCTCTCTACTAAATTTAAGATTGTAAAATGTTTCCACCACCATTTTCCTCAATAATTTGTATATAAATATTCAGTATTCCATTCACCTGATGAAGCCATTGTATGACGAAACAATATTGTAGTGGATTTACAATAAAAAAATTTTTGAAAATAGAAGTTTAGAACTTATTTCTTAATTGAATTGATTCGGCATTTACTTGATGAAGATCCATAATTTAAAATAGAAATAAAACTACGGTTCTAATCTTCACTTTTAGTTACTAAAAGTGAAGATTAGAACCGTAGTTTTATTTCTATTTTAACTTATTTCTTACCGTAATCCTGTTTATTATTATATATTAAATTGGTTCCATTAAAAGTACAATATTTTTTGAAATGCTGTTTTATTGACAGTTTAATTACCATAAGTTTAAGCCTAAAACATAAATAACAAAATAATATCGAATAATGTAATGACATCATAGTGCAATAAACATATTTTTGTAGAAAATAATTACTAATCCTCTGTTCAAAGCAATTAGTACTAAATTATTTAATTATGTAAATGAAATACGTAAACTATGCATTTCTAAACTAGCATTTAACACGAATTTGCTTCTTATTTGTATAACTTATTATGCATAAGTTGGTTAATACTCCTAGATTAACTTTTTTTTCTCCAGCATGACCCTATATTGGTTATGTACGGGCCGCTGGGTACCTTTACCTCATTCTAATTGATTTCGCCGGAGTCTCGCAGTGTTTAGACAAGCTCATAATGGTTCGTCTCGCGGCTCCAAGATACACGATCCGATATCCGAGGGAATAATCGATTCGTGTGTTTCGAATTTCCGCACAGTCATCGGACAGTTACATGCAAAGGTGAACGTTACAACATTATGTGTCAGTTAGTCCAGTGCATGATGACTTCATCTGGCGTATTTCTTTGCTACGTTCTCTCTGTCTTTCGTTTTTTTTACTCTATGATTTTTTCTCTTTCCTTTTTGAATTTCACTGCGATGCCCGGTGCCCTTTGGGAACTCGTGCGGCGCGCGTCCTCTTGAATTCCTGAATTCGATCAAGATCGATTGGACTTCATGCTGTTACATATCTGTAACTTATATGACTGCGGTTCATGATCGATATGGTGCGAGAGATGGAAAAAAAATGACGGAATGGATCTGATGGAATTCTCTTTCGAATGAAACTTTTGACATATCTGTATACGGAGTGTTTTCGTTCATTTAAACAAGGACGTCTGACGTAATTGTACAAAGTGATCCATCTCAAGTGTTCGGGACGTGATGTCACCAAAATATTTGAGTTGGCTGATTAGTTGGTGAACGTGTGAACGCGCGCTAATATTCTGGCAAATGCTGTTTGACAGAACTATGTTTATGTTACAAAAGCTGTTTTCTAAATCACGCTATACTTACAAATAACCTGGAAATGTATTGGTAATAGTCCTTATACAGAAATTTCGACAAACGCGAGAGAGTATCCAGTGTCCTTATCGCATGAATCCATATCGACCTCCCCTATGACAAGTTTCTTATTTCATTAAGTAATAATTAGGGACCGAACACGAGAGACCGCTGCCTCATCATCCACGGGCGTACTATTATTATTGTTATTAAATCTGGATTTCTATTAAAAAACTGCGTCTAACTCTAGCACATCTAATGTGGTTAATCCATCATTTAATTGGAGATTTTGATTTTCAAAATAAATGATTAGTTTTGGCAAATTTCCAAAGTGTTCCTGAAGAAAGTACAGCGGATTTTTTAAATTTGGAAGTATTTCTGAGTGCAAAATACTTCAAGCATCATAATTTAAACATGTAACGAAAGTTTGTAAACTATCGAAATTATCTGCATAAAAACTAGTAGCTTCCAACCAACCATTGTTCCCCATCTAGTTATTTCTGGAGAGAGAAGCAGTGATAAAAATGGAAGTTTTTCCCTGTGAAGAGCTACTCTCAATGGTGCTTTTGTGAAAACTTTTTTAAAGCGGATACAAATCTGTCAACTTCCGGAAAGGTGTCTCTGATATTTTCACAGATTCTGTCGAGAGCATGTGCTACACAAGTAATATGCAGTATATTAGAATATGTTTCCTTAAATAGACTGCCTGTTTTTAACACATACAGCACTGCCACTGGCAAATAAAAATATTTTTTCTTTGTACCTGTCGCCCGAGTGAAGCATTTGGTGCATATTCTCCTCATAAATGGCTGTAGCTACTGTTTCCGCTTCAACTGTATTTATAACTTTTGTTGCTATTACATATGCGTTATATGGAATAGTTAAATGTAGTATACAAGCTACAACAATTACCACACAGCATCCTAATATATCGACAGTTGCGTCGGCACTTATCCGTAGGTACTGATTTGAAAGATGGCTTCTAATGGATTCTACTGCCTTCGTGTAACACTTAGAAACATACTATTTACGTAAGGTGGATTTATCAAGAATATTTCGACCAGTATATTTTTGTAGAAATGTTTTAAAGGTGGGATTGTTAAGTTTATTTAATTGAATATTTACCGCCATTAAAGTTTCACAGAGTGCTTCGTTAAAATTGCCGTTAGCGTTGCCTTGTCTCGCAGTTCCTTTGAAAACATTTTGCTGAACTCACATATCTGTGAGTAATGAGATAGACAACGAGATAAATGGAGTCAACAAATAAACATGTATCTTAATTAATTAATTAATATACAACATAGAACAATATCTACTACAAGTTCTATGATATTTTGATTATCCATATTTTCATAGTTGTTCAAGGGATGTTAAAAACTTTTCTTATTATGCTGCAGGTTTCGGATAGAATTATTCTCCGCATTAACATATACTCTTTATCTTCTTGATGGTTTCGGGTAATAATCGTTTTTAATAAATTAATACCTTTTTTGGTCAAGATTATTTTATTTATTAAAATTTAATAAGTTGAGTAGGTCTCTTGTATAATTATGTGCTGCAAGGCATATTAATAGTTCGGTATTTTTGTAATTTGCAGGTAGTAACAATATACTCGTAGATACATGTTTATTTGTTGAGTCCATTTACCTCGTTGTCTATTTGCCTGCTTTCGGTTTATGTCTTGATAAGTTGATTGCTTGTCACGTCAACAACATCTTTAACAGATGGAGAATGTTTGCTATTATTTGGTCTCGTCAATTTCTCTGAAATAAAAGATTTTATTTGTACTTATAGTATCTAGGTCCACAATGGGCACATTCTCACTCTGACTACATGTCCTAGCCTGCAATTAAAAAAAAATTGAAACTAAAAATACATTAAAAAGAATTCCAAAAAAATATACGTAAAAAACGAGATATAAATATTTCTTCCTAGCATGAAAATTAGTACCTAAGCGTGAAACAATAACAAACGTCAATTTTCAATTAAATAATTGCCATGTAGTCCTGAACTCGGTTGATAGATTCATTCATTTTACCCTACATATCCTAACATATCGTATGTATGTTTAAAAGGGGTGTAATACTGAACCGACATGTTCAATAATGAGCCCTATTAGGTCAGTTTGCAAGACGGTCAGCAATTCGAACAATGAACTAACTTCTCAAGTTATTCGATAAAATTGGTAACAAAAAAATACAAAAAAAAAACGTGTGAAAAGTTACCGGTTTGTGTCCAAGCTGTAGTTATTCAAGTTATATAAAATATATAAAATAATAATCTATTAATTTTATTGGGAAATACCTGTATATAATATATGTACCTAGGTACGTGTTAACTATTTGATCGAAATCTTTTATCCTCTAGAAATTCATGAATTTATTTCTTCAAAAATATTCTTTTGGAAGTGATCAAATAAACATGTTATTGTGTTTTATCGCTTTCTAGAGCATACATTTAAATGATATGATTTATATGATACTTTAAAGTTAAAATTTTAAAATTTCTAAATTTGAGAAAAATAAATTGAACTATTAATTTAAAGTTTTATGAACTTTTCAACAAATACTCTCAAATAATAATATTTTAATAGAAATAAACAATTCAATACCTATGATTATTAAAAACAATGGGTGACTACAAATGAGTTAATTTTTTTTTAAGCTGCAGCAATCCTGCACCTTTATGTTGATATGCCTAATTTTTAAACTTAAATTTGTCAAAAATTTGATAAAGCAACAATTTGAAGCAGAAAATAACAACATAATCGAAAATATTTTGGATAACAATTAATAGATTAGATTGTGTATAGTAACTATTAGTAGAAGATTAATTAAATTAAAGTAGATAAAAGCGAAAATAGAAAATTTTTGACAGTAGTTATGTAATTAGAGGCCGGACGCATCGGGCCGAAATTACGATGAACCGTATAAATAGTCTATAACATTGCTAAGTACAACACGCAATTATTGAATAGCACTATTCATTCGGTTAACCGCATATATGTTTTTTGTCGTTGAAATGTGACGCAATAACGTCAATTTTACAGTAAAATTCCTTTCCTCATAGGCGTAGATAGCGTGAGGAGTTTTTATAATTTATTTTATTTATTAGTTCATATTTCGTAAGATAAATAAAGTACGGTGAGTTAGTTTCTTTTTTCATTGTCTTAATTGTTAATGTAATAATTAGACCCGCTGGAATCTGACAATTTTAACGAAGATCTCTGTAAAACTCTAATGACGGCAAATCCCACCTTTAAAACATTTCTCAAAAAATATACTGGTAAAAATGTTCCTGATAAATCCACCTTACGCAAATATTATGTTTCTAAGTGCTACACGAAAGCAGTAAAACGCATTAGAAGCCATCTTTCAAATCGGTGGCTATGGATAAGTGCCGACGAAACTGTCGATATATTAGGACACTGTGTGGTAATTGTTGTAGAAGGTGTACTACATCCAACTATTTCATATAACGCATATGTAATAGCAACAAAAGTTATAAATACAGTTCATGCTGAAACAGTAGCTAAAACCATTTATTAGAATATGCACTAAATGCTTTAGTCGGATGACAAGTACAAAGAAAAAATACTTGTATTTGTCAGTGTCAGTGCTGCATATACGAGTATATTAAAAGCAGGCAGACTATTAAAGGAAACATATTCTAATATGATACATATTACTTGTGTAGCACATGCTCTCCACAGAATCTGTGAATATATCAGAGACACCTTTCCGGAAGTTGATAGGCTTGTATCCGCTTTTAAAAAAGTTTTCAAAAAAGCACCATTGAGAGTAGCTCTTTACAGGGAAAAACTTCCATCTTTGTCACTGCCTCCCTCTCCAATAATAACTGGATGGGGAACATGGTTGGAAGCTACTAGTTTTTATGCAGAAAATTGCGATAGTTTACCAAATTTAGTTACATGTTTAAATCAGTTGTACCCTTCAAGAAATTTGCCAAAACTAATCACTTATTTTGAAAATCACTATCTCAAATTAAATGATGGATTAATCACATTACATGTGTCTATTAATAATTTGAAAAATATTCCAAGTGACTTCGGATGTTATCTTCAGCAAAAGTTAGATGAAGTTTTTAATAGAAATCCAGATTTAATAACATTGCGGCAATTGTGTATGGAGACAATACCTCAAAATCTAACCGCTAAATACGCTGAAATAAAAGAATACTTACAGTATGCACCTATAGCCAGTTGTGATTTAGAAAGGACGTTTTCTATCTACAAAGACGTTTTTCATTCAAAGAGGACAAATTTTACAGAAGAGAACCTTGAGAAAGTATTGCTAGTTAATATTAATACTCCTTTACTTAAGCTTAACTACAAGACGAACAAATAAAAATGTATTTCGTATTTTATAGATCACCAGCCGTTTGTTTTCCAATTATATAAATAAAATTAAAAACTCTTTAGAAATACTAATTTTCAATAGTACACCCGTGGGCGATGAGTCATCGGCCTGTCGTCTCCTGTCCCTACTTATATGTCAGTCCACGCTTGTACATTGTAGGCACTGGCTTAAATAACGTACTAAAGCAATTCCTCCTTTGCAAAACGAGAACTTGCTGTAAAAATATTTAGTTATTCTACCACATGACTTAATAACATTATCTCTCTTATATAAACAAGTTTTATTCTGCACGATTTTCGAATACCTTGTTATTAATAACATTAAAATTTCATGCTTTTTTCCACTTTCAAAATTATACCGATAAAAAGCAACATAAGCCGCATTCCACAACTGGCAACAGTAATAGTATCTACCTAGGATCGATAGAAAGGACACCACCAAAATTTCAACTCTCAAAATCATTTGCTATGTAAGGAATCTTTGACGTATATGTCGAGTCATCCATTCGCGTACACATCGTTAGATAAGTTACATATAATGGATCACGGTAAAAACAAATTGTTTCTTAGTTTTATTAGGTTATTTAACGCCGTGACTGTGCTGGGCTGATGGCTGGATGATTGGGATCGCGAGATGACGATATTAATAGAAGAAAGAGCAAAAAGCGGAATACATTTCTAGGTGTATACATAGAATGTGTAAAAGGAGAGGATATATATATATATATATATATATATATATATATATATATGCGTGTATCAGTGTGCGTACATGCGTGTATTAGTGCGGTCGTTGTAGATGCAAGGAATGATTTATGAAGGCCAGTTCCTATTTGACAAGTCATGGAACCCATAATGAAAACATCTCATGGACAGATCGCTAGTCATTTCACCGCCTCCTTCGTAACTTTTGACGCTAACGCGGTTCAGTGATGGATTAAACTCCGACTGGCCCAGTCTCATACATATTAATACTGGAGTGCATATTGTCTTTAATTAGCATTTTGTTTAATCATTGCTTCTACCTCCGAAAAAACAGCGTTACATCGCAAACTACGCGCATATATATGTATATGATTACACTATTGCGCAAAAGAAGGTGGCAATATCAAAAATACAGAGTGCAGGACCGAGCTTTGGGCGATATTTTATTAAATATACTCGGTATCTTCATTGTTTATCAAAATTAAGTATTTTGTGAGAGATTCTGTGTCAAAATTTTATGTAATGCAAAATACCACAACTTCTGTTCTACAGCTTTAAATTATATGCATTTATTTAAAACTGAAGTAACGGAGAATAATATCATTCAAAATGTTCGCCTTTTATGGGTATACAACCTTTTAAACAATGTAGCTAATCACTTATAATGAATTTGCATCCTATCCATGTTTCTTCTCCTTCTAGTTCTTTGAATTAGACGGCAGTAACTCCAGGCACTTTGGCAGAGTGCGCTTTGTACCACCCCCAATAGATTATGTCCTCGATAAAAGCCACTCTGCCCCTGAAGAGAAAATTGAGTACACTCGTAGAATCCAATAGATCTCTTCCGAATGTTTCTGTTTGAGTCCCCTCATTCTTCACAAGTGCATATTACATGAGGGGCTTGTCTTCTCCTGTTTTTCACATTCGCTGTTCCAAAGCTCGCTAACCAAGCCTATGCTGTACAGATGCTTCCATAAAGGATAATGGTTACCAAGCCAGTAATAGTTGGAATTTATTTTTAATTACTACAAACTAGGTTGGCTGAAAGCCTAGCGTTTAGCTCCTCTAGTAGTATCTTGTATGGAATTGACCTTCCGTTAGTCATCATTTCCTTTTATGTTCACTTTCTAGCCGTAACTAGATATCCCTTCCAGTGGAATCCTTGGCGATTCCTCAAACAGATTCTGGTCCTACGAAGTTTTTCTTCGTCAGTTCGTCGGCCGTTAATCTCCTCATGTTGGCATCCATATCAGTAATACACCACAGTATTGTCTTGAGGACCTGTTTACAATATTTCACCAATTTAGACCTGGTAGATACATTCATAATGACTTTAATAGCCGGCTGACTATCAGTCATTATGTTGATTTTTTTGCCCAGCCGGCTTCCCGAATTTGCTCGAGACACTCTGCAATGCAAACAATTCAGCCTGAAAATTCCCAGACTTAATGATATCTTCCTTCTAGGGCACATTCCACATATATCTGCACCTGTGTCCCGATTAGATTGTGATGCATCCATGTACCAGGTGCCGGCACTCCAATCATTCGAGCGACTTTTTACCTGTTCGCTGGACGACCTAGATATGTTCAGTATAGCTGAAAACATAATCTCAGCTGCCATACAGTCTTCCGGTATTTGTAATATTGACTATCCCAGAATGTGGTATTTAAAGAAATGACCTATATTTTCACTACATTTTCCCAGACTTAATGATATCTTCCTTCTAGGGCACATTCTACATATATCTGCACCTGTGTCCCGATTAGATTGTGATGCATCCATGTACCCGGTGCCGGCACTCCAATCATTCGGGCGACTTTTTACCGGTTCCCTGAACGGCATAGATATGTTCAGCATAGCTGAAAACATAATCTCAGGTGCCATACTGTCTGCCGGTATTTGTAATATTGACTCCCCCAGGATGTGGCATTTAATGAAATGACATACATTTTCACTAATTTCTTTAAGGAAACTGTTCCGCTGCGCAGATCAACTGGTTCCTCTTTTCCTAAATGGTTTTCGTCAATAACCCACAGTCTAATTCAAATCAAGAAGCACTATTTAATAGTGTTTAAGAAAGGCAAACTACAACTTTACAGCAACAAATTTAAGGAACTTAGAAAAGAAGTGAAACTGAATGTTAATTGGGACATTAGAAACTATATGATGGATGTTGATAGCGGCATACAATTGGATCCGAATAGGTTATGGAGTTTTCTTAGAGAGAGATCGAATTCCACTCGCATTCCTGGAAGAATGGTTAATGGTGATAAAACTTTCTCCTCCTCTGAGGAAATAGCGAAGTCTTTCGCTGAGTATTTTGCGTCGGCGTTCGCGAAGATTAATATTGGCACATCTCGTGACGCTCTCGGGAACGCTTTCATATCTGAACTTGTATTAAATGAATTCACTGAATCAGATGTTCTGTCTGGCTTGGCAATCTTAAAGGGTAAATATACTATAAGCCCCGATGAGATTCCAGACTTTATTGTCAAGAATTGTAGGTATACTTTGCTGTGTGCAGTGTTTAAGAAAGGCAAACTACAACTTTACAGGAACAAATTTAAGGAACTTAGAAAAGAAGTGAAACTGAATGTTAATTGGGACATTAGAAACTATATGATGGATGTTGATAGCGGCATACAATTGGATCCGAATAGGTTATGGAGTTTTCTTAGAGAGAGGTCGAATTCCACTCGCATTCCTGGAAGAATGGTTAATGGTGATAAAACTTTCTCCTCCTCTGAGGAAATAGCGAAGTCTTTCGCTGAGTATTTTGCGTCGGCGTTCGCGCAGATTAATATTGGCACATCTCGTGACGCTCTCGAGTACGCTTTCATATCTGAACTTGTATTAAATGAATTCACTGAATCAGATGTTCTGTCTGGCTTGGCAATCTTAAAGGGTAAATTTACTATAAGCCCCGATGAGATTCCAGACTTTATTGTCAAGCATTGTAGGTATACTTTGCTGAAACCGCTTCACCATTTTTATAACTTAGTTTTAAGAAGAAAAAAGGTGCCTATTTTTAAATCTGGAAATAGAAACGAAATTGAAAATTATTATCCGGTATCCATACTCTGTAATTTTTACAAGATATTGGAAGTGCTGTTGTTGAAGCCGATGTACTCTCATGTCATTAAAAAACTGTCTCCAGCACAACACGGATTTATTAGAAGACGATCGACAACTTCAAACTTGTGCAGATTTATAAATCAGGCACCTGAGATTCTGGATAATCGTCATCAAATTGATACAATATACACAGATTGCTCGAAAGCCTTTGATCGGGTACAACATCAAATAATCTTGATTAAGCTTTACTGGTTTGCGATCTCTAGTAACTTGGTTGAAGTCCGTGAAATGTATTTGGTGGAGCGTACGAGCTATGTCGAGTACCGTGGGTATAAATCTCATTTTTACCGATCCTTCTCCGGGGTGCCTCGGGGCACCCCGGGTTTTTGGCCACCAGGAGTTTTGGGGCCTTTGTTGTTTCTGATATTTATCGACGATGTTACGAGAGGTGTTTTGTCGTCGAACTGCTTGCTGTATGCGAATGATTTGAAAATTTATCGCCAAATAGATGACATGAATAGTTGCGATATTTTTCGGAATAATCTTGCATCGTTTTGTAAATGGTTGTGACGAGAATTATTTATCGCTGAACATTGCAAAATGCAGGGTTATGACCTTTACTAGGAAACAAAATAGGATTTTCTACAGTTACAGTTTGCATGGAATTCCCATTGAGCGCTGTGAAGATTTTAAATATCTAGGAGTGCTGTATGATCCAAAATTAACGTTTAATGATCATGTACTGGATATATGTGCGCAGGCATCTAAAACCCTTGGTTTTTTTTACTAGAAATACGAGACAGTTAAATAATAAGGCCTTAGTTATAATATATAATGCATTTGCCCGTTCCAAGTTGGAATACTGTTCAATTATATGATTTCCAAACTACTTCTGCTATGGAAATATGGTTGAGAGGATCCAAAAGAAAATGCTCAAGACTGTATATTATCTCGAACATAAAATATTTTTGCCACATAACTTTTTTTACAATAATCTCCTGAGAGACAATGGGCTGGTCTCTTTGCGTGAGGAGAACCATATCTGAGATTATTTTCATATTTAAATTAATTAATGGTGATACATTTGTTCCAGATTTATTGAGTCTCTCGAATTTTCATGTTCCCAAATTGAACAGTCATGACAAAACAATGTTTTACCTTCGTCAATGTAATACCCGACACTATTCACCCGTAATGCCGATGTGTGAGAGCCTATTTGTAGCGATTTTTTTAGTGCCTTTTTGTAGTGATGTTGATCTATTTAATATAAAATGAATTTCACTCAAAAACTCATTGCTTGAATATTTCAATTAATCTAATTATGTTTATGTTTTGAATTTTTGGTTTATATACTATAGTTTATGCATTGTTTCTTTATATTTATAGTAATGTACTAAATGTTTATTTTATGTATAGCGTATATATATGTATATCCTGTAATAAGCAATGTATGTTGCTGTTAATAATAAATAGATAAATAAATAAATAAATAAATATAGTTCCTGTGGTATCTGTATGGGCCCCTACAACCTATTAAGTCACCATAAGCCAGCTTCATCCTCAGAATCGCAGCCATAAATTCCGCTTTCACAAATAGTTCCAGCCGAGTGAGACTCACGATGGTCTCCACACAGGCGGTTCCCGTGCTGTTCATAACTCCTGTGATTCCCAACAGAGCCTGTCGCTGGAGAGTCGTAATGGGCCCCACCGCCGACGTCACCGCCATCCTCCTCTACAAGACAACTGCCCCATAGGTAATCTATGGCCTTACTACTACTGTGTACAACCAGTGTACCACACTTGGTTTTAGTCCCCAGGCCTTGCCAACAGTTCTTCTGAATCTTCAGAAGAGCTGTATTGCCCTGTCTGTCACAGTATCTCTATGTTTGAGATACTATCTACACCTTAAAGAGATATGCCATATTTCTAGATGGGCCTTAAAGTAGTATTGCCCATCGACAGTTCCATTTTTCTTTGAAGCACATCCAGTATGTTGATTTGAACTGAATTCTTCCCAATGTTTCTCTTCGCAAAGATGTCCTTGGGTTATTTTCTGTCAATTATATAATCTTTTTTCTAAAAATGAAGGCAAGGTGTGTCGATTTGTTTCTATTAGCTTTTCTTAATAGTTGTTAAAACTGATAAATTTGTAAATTTCTCGTTGCAGAGATGAAATCATGGTATAAGGCTAAAATTGTTTATCCGCAGTTCGCTATTAGCACAACTAATTGTAAGTCAAAGTAAATTAAATTTCAAACACAGTCAGTACACTGCTGTCTCTTTTGATTGTTTCCATTTAGAATGCATTTCTAAATCAATGGAACGTGTTATTTTTTTTTAACGCCAGTGTATATTCTGTATGTTTTACTTATATTCATATCACTTCGCTCATTGTCGGATGGCGTTTCATCATCGCTATCTGAAATCTTTAGTAATTTTCGCCTAAAGAGAAAACATGTACATGAATACAATACGTGGCAAATCAACAGTCCCAATTGGACACAATCCAGTTTAATGCATGTCATTTTGGCTAATCATAGAGAGTCTATTTGAGAATGAATTTAGGAGTGGTTCTTAGCGGCATGTGAGATATGCATGTCTCTTGTTGTATTAAGCGGAACGGAAAAAATAATGTTTCTATATTGTGCCGCCATATCTACATGTAAATATATCAATAATACAGACCCTGACCAATATATCAAAATTATGTTAACAATTGCGATATTTATATGTGAGTTTTCGTAATACACATGCTACCCCACGCAGACATTAAAAGAAAATGGCATCGTAATGTTCCAAACGTTGAATGTTACATCCACACTTTATATTTTCTTGGTTAAAGTACCAAAAACAAAAAATAATACGAAAAACTTTTAATTTAAACTTCAAAAAGTTAGTCAATTCTTGTTTCTAGAGAAGCATGCTGATACGAGGTGTGTAAATTAAGTAATGAGACTAGCAGCGTAGCGTTTGATCTAGCAACACTTGGGACACAAAACTTGGAGAGGCGACAGGTGAATATGTGATACACCTTCAGTACTAATTGGAACGTGCTAGAGCCATTTGGTTGTCCGTAGTACTTTTCTCATGAAACAGTTTCTTCTAGCGCGGTCTAAAAATGAGACACATCAATTTCCAGCAACGGTGTACCATCAGGTTTTGCTTCAGACTTGGGAACAGTACAGAAGGCACTTCAACGGGTCTACTGAAATAGTCTTTTGTTAAGGGCGCACGTTTTTTTCGGTAGTTTAAGGCGTTGTCAGAAGGAATATAGTCGACTGAAGGTGAACCACAAAGCAGAAGGCCTTCATCGTCAAGAACTCATGAAACCGTCGACAGATCGTCGGTTGACAGTTAGAATGATCGGATAAATTGAATTTAACTCACACCACCTTTCATTCAATTTTAACCAGTGAATTAGGAATGAGAAAAATTTACGCAAAAATGGTTCCAAAAAACCTTACAGAGGATCAAAAGGACATCAGAACTAAAAAGTGTCTTAACTTTTCGGATTCTATTGAAAATAATCCCCATTTTCTGCAACGTGTCGTTAATGTCGACGAGTCTGGAATGTTTGAGTATGACATGAAAGCCATTCGCCAGAACATGTAATGGCAGACTTCAACCTCTTCAAGGCCCAAAAAAGCAAGAAAAAGACGGTCGAAGATCAAATGCATGCTGATTTTGCTTTTTCGATGGCCAAGGTATCGTTCACAAAGAGTTTGTGCCTCAAGGTCAAACAGTAAGTTAACACTTTTATCAAGAGGTTCTCGAAAAACTTCGAAAAAGGGTCGCAATTGTGAGACCAAACATCTAGAACAACTTGGTATTGCATCACGACAATGTGCCTTGTTACACAGCAATTTCAATTAACGAGTTTTTGGCCAGTAAAAACAGCTCCGCAGCCTCCTTATTTACCCGATTTTGGGTCCTTGTCACTTTTTCCTCTTCCCGTAATTGAAAACTCACCTAAAACGACGTCATTTTGGACACTCGGAAAGATTCAAAAGTCTGTAACCGACCAGCTGAAGGCTATTCCAGTATTCGAGTTCCAACACTGCCATGAGGATTGAAAGAATGGTCTCCAGGTGAGAGCACATTCAGTTACAATATGTCACACAGATTGTTCTGGAGCGCTACAGTCACATTGAGGGCTTTCGAGCATATTCCACATACAGACTATTTATTACCTTCGTTCTAATATAACCTGTCCTAACTCTGTTCAGGCAACTTCAAGGTAACTGCATTCCCGGAAATCGCTCGGTTCGATCCGTATGGGCTGTAAAATTACGGTTCACAAAAGATGTTCATTCTGATCTCCATTCGTCTTTCAAATCATGGGTGGAAGGTACATGGCTCCGGATTCGCTTCCTAGATATAAGCCTATTAGGAGGTAAAGAGACTCATGTTTTGTGAATTGACAGATATTTAACAACCGAAGGGTGATTAATCTTCTTCTTCTTCTGATACTTTGGGTTGGACGCCAGTAAGTCTAGGCACTTGAATACACTGCTCTTTGTACCACCCCCAACGTATTATGTCCTCGATAAAAGGCACTATTCTCCTCAGGGGAAATTTGAGTATCATCGTAGGATCCAATAGATCACTTCCGAAATGTTTGTGTTTGAGTCCCTTCAGTTCCTTACAACTGCAAATTACATAAAGTCTAGTTTCCTCCTGTTTTTCACATCTCCCACACCAGACCCACGATGGCCTTAATGGAGGCGGTTCTCGTGCTGTTAATAGCTCCCGTGAGTCCAAGCAGGCTTGTCATTGGAGAGTCGTAAGGAGCCCACCAACGGTGTCAACTCCGTCCTCCTCCACCAGATAATTGCCCCATAGGTAATCGTTGGTCTTACTACTATTGTGGACAACCAGTGTACCACATTTGGTTTTAGTAGCTAGGTCTTTCCAACAACTCGTCTGTATTTCCTGCGTTGTCCTGTCCTCCACTTTAGACTAGGTGAACTAGGTGTCTGCTCTAATTTAGTTTCGCATCAAGTGTTATGCCTAGATACTTTACTTCATTGGTTAGTTGTAACGTTTGTCAAAACAGCCTTAGGCTGCCCAGATCATTTAATTTTCTCATGTTGGTAAAAGCTACCAACTTGTTTTTTGCAGATTGACTTTTAATCCCTCCTCAAGGCACCATCTCTCCACAATTCGCAGAGCAATTCACATGTCGCTCGCCACTGTCCTCGGGAATTTATCCTAGGACACAATGACAATGTAATCGGCGAACCCCTGCGTTCATATTCTCTGGTTATTTAGTGTCCTGATGAAATTATCTACTACTAGATTCCAGAGTAGCGGTGACGATACTCCTCCTTGAAGACATTCTTTTGTTGTCCCCATGGAGATGGATTTGTTTTGCAAAACTCCAGAGCTCCTTCTTTAATATATAAATGTATAATTTTTTCCATTACTCTTGTTCCACTCTCAAACCTTTTGTTGTTGACGTTTGAGATCATTAGGGGCAATATTCAAAAGAACACGGAGCTATGGAGGAGACGTAGATTTCAGTGCTCCGGATATTAGTCTCATTACATCATTTAGCTGCGCATCTATATTGTTTACGTAGCAAGTTCTACCCCATACGAAGCCACTATATTCGGCAACAGAATAAAGTAGTGATTGTGCTGCTACATGTAATAAAGTAGTAAGTGTAGGGTTCTCGTACAAGCGTATTTTCAGCAACTTGTTTGTGGTGATCTTTTTGAAGAAAATTTAACATCTTGGAAACAAGCCATATCGCAACACGTTTCATGCTAAAAACCTCTCTAGGTCTCGATCCATCTCAGTTAAGCTCAAATATCGATTTTTCATTACTATTCCCATCACTGTATTGATATTTTCGTCAGTTGAAGTCGTTAAAAGTCAACCGGAACTAGATAAGATTCCAACTAACTCTCGGTCTTCTTCCAATGCTTTTAGGCACTCGTACGATCGTTTTTTCGATAAAATAGACTCACCATACGTCTTCTCAAGCATTTTCAATGATTCTACACGAGAAATTTGGTTATACTTGGGTAGTCTAATAAAGCTAACAGCTATAAACAAAATTGTTGACAGATCGCACCAGAATTTTTCTTTACAATTGTAACATTGGTGCCGACAAATTCATCACTTTTATACAAGCTTTTTAAATGAACAGTTCTCTATATTTATCTGACAGAATTTAAATTCGGAACAATAAACTAACGTTTCTATTACCTTCAAGGTACACTTCTTGATTACCTATACACCAAATTAAACAGCGTTTCCATTTCTGGACGAAGTCATTTTCCAGAACATGATTGAATAAGTGTCTCACATTCTATTGAATAATAGAAAATCTTCGTTCGTTCAAGGCAATATCTTCTTTCCTTATTCCAATCACCACCTCCTTTGTTTTTCGTATTTTAAAGCATAATTTTTACTTTCATCAGTTTTAATTTTCTTATACCTTCCCTGACTTAATCTTTCTTCATACACATTAAAAGCTTTTTTTTAATTTTAAATCTTAGTACTGCGACATCCTCTAAATATTATTTGTTTACAAAGTTATAGTTATTTTTATAAATAACGTTGACTGCACACACTTCCTTGTGGTTTAATTATTACTACTGTTAAAGCTTAATTACTAAAACGAAAATTTTTACATAGTTCGTCGCCATAAAGACGACTGGATGTATGTTGATTAATCGATGGATATTATCTTGAAATGTGTGCTAATATACTATCACACAATTTCTTCTCAAAAGTTACTAACGATCCGGCGAACTAATTTTAGAAAGTAATTTGTTTCACGACTTTAATTTACTGTTACCGTTATAATAGATTACAGTAGCTTTACTAAAAGTCTCGTCTCAGTATAAATTGCAATTTGTGTATGCATAAAATCAATGTAAGAGCAAGCAAACTGTAAAAATTTCACATAATCTTACTGACGATCATTAGCTTGTCCATTAAGACTTTTTGCACAGATTTCTGTTACGTTTTACAAAGCAATGAGGGCTAGATTATATTAGTTTTAAATTATGGATTTTAATACGTCCTTTTAAAGTATAAATATTTTAAATAAAGAAAAACATACCAGCCTGAAAATATTGTAAGAAGGAGCCCATCAAAATACATTTGCACGGTTGCCTATAACAGCCATACGATAGAAAATAATAATTTTATAAGTAATATTTTATTTACAAAAACAGAAATGGAAAAACACGCTAACCACAATATATATATATATCAATAAATACTATATAGGTTTTTCGGCAACTAAGTTGCCATCTTCAGTAGAATAACCTTAAAACTGGAAAAAAAAAAGTTAATCGTAGCGTTTTTGGCTAAGGTAAACCTTAGAAGATATGCTCTTCACCAAATCGGCCAGTGGGATAACACTAAATTCCTAACATCGAAATAACACTTATATACTACTTATACCTAGCGTGAAATTTAGGGAACCGTGAAGCGTGAATACATGAAGCGTAAAAATAATGCTATTGTCACAATAAAGCATACAAACTGGACTGAGGGATTGGTCCATTGTCAGAATTCATTAATTTATTCTTATTTCCATGTATATAAATGCTTTCATAATTATCTAATTCTCTATAATTATTAACAGTTTTAATCAACCTAAGGTTATTTGCCGGCACAGAATGACCTGTGTTCCAAATATGTCGGGCAACGCTAGATTTTTCTGGTCTGTTGAATCTAAAGTGGGAAATATGTAACGAGTTGAAACTGAACGTCTAGTTTGGCCGATATATTTTTGGCTGCAATCGTTACATTTTATTTCATATATATCAGATTTATGTTCTACCTCAATTTTGTCCTTGGTGTTACGTAAAAGTGATTTTAATGAGTTACATGATTTAAACGCTATTCGAAGAGAATGGTTTTTGAAGATAGCGTTCAGATTTCTAGAGGAATGGTTCGGTAAACAAACAAATTTCTCACCTAGGTCTTTTTGAGGTAGTAAGCTCGTAGTATCATAAATTAGTTTCCTAAGCCTACGTTTCTTAATTAGGTTGGTTATTATTTTCGAATCGAAACCATTGTATGCAGCGATGCTTCTGATTAATCCAAGTTCTTTTTCATATCTATCTTTTGTAAGCGGGAAACTTAACAACCGATGGATAAGAAAATTAAAGGATGCCATCTTTTGTTGGAAACTGTGATTTGAATCCGCGGTTATAAACTTATTCACATTGGTGTCTTTTCGGTAAATATCTATTTCTAAGTTATTATTATTCTTAATTACCAAAACATCTAAAAGTGGTATTTATTCATTGTTTTTTCTATAGTGAATTTAATTGTAGGGAATTTCGAATTTAATTCTATTAAAAAGTCGTCCAAATTACACAACTTGGTATTAAAAACCGCGAAAATATCATCGACATAGCTAATCCATACTTTAGGGAAATATTTAGATGATCTCTTAAATTCTATCTCAAAATGACTCATAAACAAGTTCACCATAAATGGAGACAAGCAGTTGCCCATTGCTGTGCCATGCCGCTCTTCATAGAAGTTTCCTTCAATTTGAAAGCAGTTCTGAGACATGCATAAAGTTGTCAACCTCAAGTATTCATTTATTTTCTCGCGTTCAATATTGTTCTTAAGCAATAAACTGTCTAAATATATCAGTGTTTCAGGAATAGGTACAGAAGGGAACAATGAACTGACATCAAATGATACTAAAATTTCACCCTGTTCCAGCTTATAATCTTTGATTTTTTGAATAAATTCCAACGAATTTTGAATTGAAAAACTTTCTGGTTTCTCGGGTAAATTTTTAAACTCGTTTACCAACCGTTTTGAAATCTAGTACGTCGGTGAGTTAATACCCGATACACTCAGCACGGTCAGCAATAAATATCTTTTCTTGCCTAATATTTCATTTTGGCAAGCTGCTACCCATTCCTTATATAAATCCATTCTTTCCATTGTAGGAAAAAGAAATCGGTGCCTTGATTTTCACACCCAATAACAGTACAATTTCTATTGAGACACATTGTTAAAATAGATAGCCACACAATTTGAAAAATTGTATTAATATGGAAACGTAAAAACAATCAATAAAAAATGCTTTTACCTACCTATATCGTTGGATACTGGTTTCGCAATATATTATAAAATCCAAAATTGTTCTTATAATGTCTTCTACACAATAAGTATAAATTATTCCGAAAAGAAAATTATAGAGCTCCACTTACAGATAATAATAATCCCAAGGATAATGAAAATATATATTATAATAACGGATACTAAGTACCTAAAATCAAATTATTCAGACATAAAACACTACAAACGCATCCCACACAAAAATTATGGGTAATATACGCGATACATTCAGGGTTAGGCAAATGTATGGATCCATTCGAATATCTTTGATACGACTGCTTAGATTTTAATAAAATTTTCCACATTTAAGTTAAAGCAAATAGGGAATTCGATGAGTATATTTATATCCAAATCAAACTTCCGGTTTAGCCGGAAACGATTTAACTATTTTACTTTAAATGAAATACCCTGTATATTTTTACGTATTTCAATAGAGCTCTGCTCTGGGAGTTCAACAATAATAAGATTTGATACCCTTTGTTCAAGAACGACAGATATATTTTATTAAATCTAATAATGCAAATTTTATTAAGAACAAGAAAAATGAGCACAACAAATATAAATAGAATCAATATCAGTTAAGAAAGTTTTCGAAATGATGACCGTTCAGTTCTTGACAATATCCAAGTCTGTGAACAAATTCTTGAATGACATTTGCCAAAGCCTCCTTACGAATTAATTGCACTTCCTCAATTATTCTCTGCCGTAACTCGTTCAAATTATATATAAGCTATAGATTTTAAATCGAACAAATGCGGTATAAGATAAAAGCCAACATAACTGGAGGTGCCGTAGAGGCACTCGGAGTGAGGAAGGTAAACATAAATGGTAGAGAAAATAGAAAGCAATGGTTTACAGACGAAGTGAAAACACTGGCAGAGC
This sequence comes from Melolontha melolontha, assembly GCA_935421215.2. Taxonomy (NCBI): domain Eukaryota; kingdom Metazoa; phylum Arthropoda; class Insecta; order Coleoptera; family Scarabaeidae; genus Melolontha; species Melolontha melolontha. The sequence continues at coordinate 72,716,783 of OW285243.1, read as the reverse complement.
AAAAGAAAGAAGCCTACGTCAGATATAGGAGCAGAAGAACAGCAGAGGAATACCAAATATACAAAACGATCAGAAACAGTGAATGATGCCATAAAGGAAATAAAGAAGACATACTGGGAAAAATTTTCTACCGACATGGAACATGACCTATACGGAGGACAAAGAAGGATCTGGAACATACTGAGGAACAGGAAAAGAGCGGTAAACGAAGAAGTACAAATAAACATCATTACCCCAGGAGAATGGGAAAGGGATGTAAAAGGCTTGTATGAAACGCGGACAGACGACAATGGAGAGAATGAAAACAACACCTACACAGAACAGCTCCTTGAAGAGGACAACATAACACGGGAAGATGTACATGAGGCACTAATAAAATCGAAAAACCGGAAGGCCCCCGGCCCAGACCAAATCGTAAATGAAATGCTCAAGTACGGGGGGCCTGAATTTGAAACAGCAATCACATTATTATTTCAAAAAATAATCTCGACCCTAAAAGTGCCTAATGATTGGAAAAACAACATCACAATACCGATCTACAAAAAGGGAAATAAGAACGACCCGGAAAATTACAGAATGATATCTCTCCTACCTAGCATAAGCGAGCTCTTTACAAAAATCATTGCAACAAAGATAATGAAGAGAATACAATAAACGAAGAACAACAAGGCTTCAGACAAAATAGATCGACAATTGACGCAATCTTCATCCTTAGACAAATGATCGAAAAATCCCTAGAATGCAACAAGCCGCTGTTTCTCTGTTTTGTGGATCTCAAAAAAGCGTTTGATAGAGTACAAATAGCCGACATCATAGATATACTCCAGCAAAACAAGACACCCGTGTCGTACATTAACATAATAAAAGACCTCAGTAAAGGTAATACAACCAAGATCAAAACACCAAAGGGACTCACAGAACAAGTACCAGTACTGACGGGCGTACGCCAGGGGGATAGCCTGAGCCCAGTACTATTCAACGTCATCACGGATCAAATAATTAACGGCGTAAAAGAAGTGGATGGAGGATATAGAATGGGACAGGAATCGATGCGGATACTGTGCTACGCTGATGACGCAATCCTGATGGCGGATAACGAGGACGACCTTCAGCGACTGCTATATCAGTTCCAAACAAAATCAAAGAACCTTAACATGCAGATATCAGTGGAGAAGACAGAATCAATGGTCATAGCAAAAGAACCCACTAGATGTAAACTGGCTGTAGATGACAAACCCATCCGACAATGTATGCGATGCACGTACCTGGGAGTCGAGATAACAAGCTCCAAAAACCTACAACAGGAAGTCAGAACACAAATGAATAAAGCCTCAAGAATTTCTGGCTACCTAAGGGACCTCATATGGAGGAATAAATACATGTCCATCGAAAGTAAAGTCCGCATATATAAAACAGCCGTGAGACTGGTGATTACATACGCAGTGGAAACCCGAGCGGACACAACAAAAACGAAGAGCATGATGAGAGCAACGGAGATGAGGACCTTAAGGAATATCAGAGGAGTAAGCTTGAGAGATCATGTAAGAAGCAGGGATATACGAACAGACCTTAAAATTCAAGACGTGGTGCAATTTACGAGAAAATGACGAAGATACTGGCGAGACCACGTCGACCGAATGACGGAGGACCGATGGGCAAAATGGGCAAAGAACGAAAAACCGAACTCAAGGAAACCTCCAGGCCGACCTCCCAAGAGATGGTGCGAGAACTGGACATCTGCTTCCCTAGAGGCTGAACAAAATTGAAATAGTAGAAGAAACAAGACTAAGTCTTAAGGAAAGAGAAAGGAGAAGAAGAAGATTTTAAATGATTCCAAATTTCAATGAGTCCTTTACTACCAATCCACCGATTAGGGAATGTTTCGTTTAAAAAACAAAAGGTTATAATGAGCGGGTGCTCCACCTTGCTGGGACCAAACATATACAGGTAATTCCCATCTTCCTCAATATTAGGAAGAACCTGATCACGTAAAAGATCTAAATATCTCTGCCAAGTTAGTCTACAATGATTAAAAAAGGACCAATAATACGGTTTCTGAAAATACCAGCCCAAACGGCGATTATGGCGGCTAGCGGTACCATTCAAACAAAACTTAACCTCGTCGGAAAACGGCAAATTGTATATAAAATATTGCTCATTTATGCAAATCTCCATCACTCTTTCGCAAAATTTAAATCTAGGATCACATTCCCCATCCAATAATTCTTATAGTAAATGTGGTTTATACGCATGATATTTTTCGTCCTCCAATATTCTGGCTATTGATAGGCCACTTATATCGTAGTTTAGTGCGAGGGATGTAGTATGAATTTGTGGTAAATCTTCTCATACTATGGCAATATCTTGAGCAATAACTTCATTAGTTGCGACTTTTCGTCGTCCGCTTTTCGTACATTTCTAACAATTCTGGTCGAGTTATACCTTCTCAAAGTTTTACCAAAGACAGGTGGTGATATTAGATACCGATCTTGATGCAAATTATTAAATAAATCGCATACTTCTTCATAAGTTTTGACCTGGTCACTAAATTTGGGAAAGGATCATTAAGAAAATTTCTGACGTTAATGGCTCCTTCACCTTCTTGCTGGAACAATATTTCCTGGTTTTGATCAAGTCGAGGAATGATATTTTCTTCTAATAGTTCTAAATGCTTATCTGCTGTCAAGTTGCCATCAATGCAAAAAGGTCCTACAATATTGTTACTGCTAAATCCCATCCAAACAGTTCCATTCGGTGCGGATTTGAATCAGCCCAGGATCTACAGTTACGTTTATTAACATGACCATTTAAATAAAATGTTGCTTCATTCGTAACAATTATATTTTAAACAGAATTTTGATATTTGAAGCATCAATCATGATTTTGATTGCTTCAAATATCATCTTGGATCTCGACTATTTCCCGTCGAGACCCAAGATGAACTAACACAAAATGTGACTGCTTCGCTTTCTGCGTTGCGAGCGGTGATACGTACTGAATTCAGTTCTGAATTCTGTTCTGTTGATTCTGCGGTGTAAAAGTATGTAGTCTGCCGAATGGAAAAGAGAAGCAGTAGTAGATAGATAGATCACTTGATGCCATGAAGCCTCCTCTATTAAGACCTTTCCAGATCTTTAGTGGTCCTCTAGCCTCGTTAGAATATTTTCTCTAATCCAGTTTTTTTTAATTAAGCGTAGTAGCTTCGAGAGCGTTTTTTCTTAAATATAGTTTAGGATATTTATGTCCCATTTGTAGGAAACGCGTTCTTGTTAACCCTTCACATTGGCAGTTGGCGGTTTCTTCTTCCTCTTGACAAAATCTACACACATGTCAAGCCTAAATTATTCATATGTTTGTTGAACTTACAATGCCCGTTAATAGGTCTCCCATCATCTTAATAGACTTTCTGGTATCTATTCAGTAGGTCCATTGTATACTTCTCCAAGGAACTGTTTTTACTGTCTTTAACCTGGGGACTTTTTCCACCTTTCCCTAGATGTACTTTCAGCTCACTTTTCCATAACTGATTTAGTGATCGTTTTTGCAATACCAAAGGAAGTTTTCGACCCTGCGAAGGCTATAGAGCCCTATCGAACCAATACGGCGCCTTCTCATTAGACCTGTGGACTTCATCACCCAGACCCTTCGGGATCCAGGCTAAGTCACTTTCATGTGATCACTGAGCTCGCTTACGGCACACACACTGTCCCGTACAAGATTAGATTTAACTTGTACTGAATCTAATGCCTTTAACATTGCTTCGCTGTCGAAGAAAATAGCTGGGGTGCGATTTGTTTCAAAGCAATAGTAAAACAATACACGGAAACCTCATGCTGTAAGGTACCATTACAACAGAAAATATCGTAATAAATCGACTTGAAATAACCAGCGAAACATCATCATAACAGTCAATCATAACCACAAAAAAATATATAACTGACATTGGTGCATTAAAATAACTGCATCTTTTATGCCTTTTTATTGTCTGCACATAAATACGCGTAAAAACAACTAAAGCCATCTAACAGTGAAATTCGGAACTACTTAATTGCCAAACCAAAATTTATTATTATTAAATATTGACTCAGTTCAAACTAAAAACACGTTTACATCTGTAGTAAATACAGCTAAAAACGAAACCTATGTAATTAGTTATAGTAAAGGAAGATTTCATATAACATTTCAATTTACACTGTGTGGGAAGTATAAAACGTAATTCACAAACTGCTTTTATGACACCTCAATCTCTTTATTTTTATAATTCCACCTTTCAGAATGACAACATAAAATCCTATACATAGCAACACCTTGCTCGTTCATTTACAACATTCATCTAAACATAATCGTTAAAAGCGTCCTTTCTCTCTGCTCATTTTAACTCCGCCGTCGTTCATTCGATTTAATAAACGAACTTATTGCCGAACATTAGAGCGCGTTGCCCGAGAATACGCAATATTTCAATGTGTCATTGTTGAATAGTCTACGGAACTTGTCGTTAAGAAGTTTCGAATGACCAAACGAATTAAGATGCACACCTGAAAGAAACACAATCGAGTTGACGTTGGATAATAAGTAAGAATAGAATAAGAGTGTAAATAGGTATACATCTCGGCTGTAATGATCAGTTCTAACGAGCTTAAAGACTGCAAAACTTTTACTTGTATGTAGGTATGTACAGTTTGTTGAGAAATTTATGTCCCCCGCTTTCAAACATACATTCAGGATTTTTCGCCAAATCCCGGTCGTTAAAAGTTTTCCAAGTTAACGCCTTAGGAAAATTTATAGCTTTTTCAGATTCCTTGTAAAATGCTTTAACACTTTATATTAAAGTTTCTTTTGTAAAAATTAACCGTTTTTAAATTATTTTGATTTTTTGAATTTTTTTAATTTTTTCAATGCACTTTTTGAAACCACATATCTAAGGCGTGTTTGAACTGAACTACGTCATATTTCAACTGGAGATAGCGAAAGGTATAAAATTCTGAATAATGTCTAAACATTTAATAAATCTTTTACCGGCTGCCCGACATTTATTAAGTATTTAAGTAATTAAATATAAATCGTTTTTTTTTTAATGAAACACCTGTAGATGAGATACATAGTAAGTATATAATTGTTTCAGCCTTTATTTGATGAAATTCCATTATAACTATTATCAGGATAAAATAAAACAAATTTTAATGAATTTCACTTTTCAATTGACACTGCAACGATCGTTTCGATCGTTGACGATCGTTAACAACAAATGTAACTTTGCAATTTACCACAAACCGTCAACTACAGACATAACTATTCATAACACTTCTTGCCATCCGATACAACACAAATTAGCGGCTTATCACAGTCTTATACATAGATTAATCAATACTCCGTTGAACCAAACAAATTTTGAGAAAGAGTTAAATTTAATTAAACAAATAGCTATCAACAACGGATATAAAAGTAATATAATAGATGATAACATTTTAAATAAAAAACTCCTTACAAAAGCCATATCACAAGTTTACCCAATATTAAATAATATCACCCAAAAATTTAAAATGATCACGTTTATTGGCTCTTCAAGCATAAAAATTTGTAAATATTTATGAAAGTTTGACATTAATACAGCGTATAGAACTAACAACAATTTATCTAAATTTATAAAAAACAATAAAGATTTAACAAACAACAATAAAAGTCAGGAGTCTATGAGTTAACCTGCGGTAGTTGCCCTATGACGTATATCGGACAGACAGGTCGATCGTTTGAAATACGCATCAAAGAGCATTTTTCTTCATTTAGAAATAATAAAATTCATATGCGTCTCATATTAATTCAACGAACCACAATTTTAACAAAGAATTTAAAATATTACACGTAGAAAATAAGGGCAAAAAACTTAATTTATTAGAGTCACTTGAAATTAATAAATTAAAGAAAACCGACAAGATCTTAAATGATCAATTAGAAACAAATAATTCACCCTTACTTAATTTATTTATTTGATACTCAGACAGTCACATATTGTATTTTTCCATAAAATTTCTTTACCTCCCTGTAATATAATGTAAACCTCTAGTTTTATTACTTAAGAACAGTATTGTATAAACCGAAGTGAAAGTTTTGTGAATAGGCATTTTAGTAATAAAAAGTACCCATTCCTTCAAATATTTAAAATAAAACATGTGTTTGTTACCGTATACTTGTGTTAAAAAAATTGTAAATAAGTTAGTTATATGTCTGATGAAGCTCAGATTGGAGCGAAACGATCGTTGCAGTGTCAATTAAAAAGTTAAATTCATTAAAATTTGTTTTATTTTATCCTGATAATAGTTACATAGTAAGTAGATAAACATTTTGCATCGTACAGGTATAGATTTCCCTATGCATGTCTCTCATAGTTTTAGAGTTATTAATGATTATTTTCTAGACATTACTTAGTACTCAGAAATTCTATCAAGTTTTTCACTTGTACAATGGGGTGATGCACCATCTTGTTAAAAATAAACAGCTCTTAAACATTTCCACGGTACCTCTCCGCATTAATTTTTCCTAAAATCAATATAAAATTTGTTTTCTAATAACATTCAATGTTCATTTTAATCTCAAAAACTTTAGGAGCTTTTACGAACTTCTCGCGAATGTATTTAGGATTCAATATAAGAATTTTAAGCAGACCACATACACATATTTTTGGAATTATTTTTTCCAGAAATATGAAACCACAATTCATGTGAGAAAAAAGTTCTAGACAAAATACCATTGTTCAAAGTCTTGGAGGTGGATCAATTAGTAGAAGTCCTTGAACGGATGTTATTTTATATGAGCGGAGATGCAGATCTTATTCACATGTGTCTGACAAGTTCTCATTGGTAGTTGGTTTCATTATCGGTTATTTGTTGAACATTTTGAATTCCTTCCTCTATGTGTTTTTTAAGTCGATCACTGCGTTCTTTTCTTCTAACAGTCTCACGTATATTTAGAGTTTTACATATCGTATTCAACAGTAATTTTTGGTATTCAATTTGAAATTTAGCTAAACATTCATCAATTGAATAAGAGCAAATGCCATCAACTCTCTGACCATTTACGATTAGACGATAAAACTTTTGTGTTCTTGTGAAAACTACATTCTTAGCCATCAATATTAGCAATTAGCAATATGTGTGTGTTAAGAATAACAGATCTTTCCAAGTTTCAGTTAATATTTGAGATAAATAAATGAGGTAAAAGAGACAGAGGACAGATTTGTTGAATCAAATTTAGATATACCGTGTGACTTCACAACGACATCAATCCTAACTAAATATTAAGCGCGAGAAAAATTGGATATCCTCCCGTTGTTAAGAACGAAAACAATAATTGTTGTTTATTTTTCTTAAATACAGGGTGTTCACGCAAAAACGCCCCAGCTCCTAGCGCACTTATTTGGAGTCGGATTGTAAGAAGCGATACGTCAAATTAAAAGGTTTAAAAAGTCCTACAGACTGAAGCTTAAATCTAATTTTTCCCTGTTTGACTTTTCCAAGGCCAAATATCAATTTTTGTGTCAAATTGTAACCTTATCTTCTTTTTTGAGAATTTAATAGACATTTTTTTTCTGAATTCAGTGAGGTATTACAATCGATATTTCTGATTTACTTTAGTATAATAAAAAAAATAATAACTAAGATTGACACAGGCGTGGTTTTTGGAAACAATGTTTCAGTACGAAAACAACAATCTTTCAATAACTAAATCTAAACAGATAACGTTTAATAGCTGAACAACTAAATAAAGACATGACAAATTAATGAAAATATTCAAATTGGGCACCGTTTCTTTCAAGACATTCTCGACATTTAGATACCACACTTTGTGTAGCATTAATTAAAATTTCTGCTGGCATTTCCCGACAAGCGTTGGCTATTCTGTCTCTCAAAACTTCGGCCGTTTCTGGGCAAGTAACATAAACAGTGTCTTGAATGTATCACCAAAAGAAAAACTCGAAGGGTGTTATGTCACAAGACTAGACGGGCCATGGTACAGGTCCGTAAGTTCCTATCGATTTATCTTCAAATTCTGTATTGAAATAATCTCTAATCATAAAAGCGTTATGTGGTGTAGCTCCATCTTGTTGAAAGAATAGTTCATTCCTTTAAATTAATGGCAAGTTATCTAATAGTTCTTGTAAATCTTCAGTCAAAATTTAGAGATATTTTTCTTGGATGAGATTTCTGACAATGAAAATTGGTCCTGTTATCCTGCCGCCTAGTATCCCACACCAAACGTTCACAGAAAACCTTGTTTGAGGATTTTGTTGGATGACGATATATGGGGTTTCTACACTCCAATACCGGTGATTAAAACGGTTAAAATGACTTTTGTTTGTAAATTTACATTCGTCGGTCCACAAGATTTTTGTGTAAACAACGAATCTCGCCTTAATTCGTTTAAAAGGAAATTACAAAAATTTATCCGACGCTGTAGATCGTTTTCTTGGATTGTGTGAACTTTTCGCGATACGAATGCCTCGCATTTATTCTTCTTTATTTCTTTAAAATGGCATGTACGCTTACGATTGAGACATTAAAACTCTCCGAAATTTGTCTCACTGACGTCCAAAGATTTTCTTCAAGGCTCAGTAAAACACTCATCTCAAGATTTTTCGTATTGACATGTAGGCATGATTTTGGCTTTTTGGTTTTTTGAAACTTTCATATTGGCGTAAGTTGGATTTCAAACGAGCAAACTTGCGACGACTTGGGACCCGTCTATTGAAAAAAAATTGACATTTGATCTTGGGAAGGATAAACAGGTAAAAATTAGATTTAAGCTTCAGTTTGTAGTACTTTTTAAGCCTTTTAATTTGACGTATCGCTTCTTACAATCCAACTCCAAATAAGTGCGCTAAGAGCTGGGGCGTTTTTGCTTGAACACTTTGTATATGTATAGTTTAATTATTTAGCATTAAATAATGTTCGATTCAAATTGACAGCCTGTATATCGAAAGTTTAATTATTTTATTTATATTTTAACCTTTATGCATCGATATCCGTTGTATTTACAAGTTTATTAGCCTTTTTTGTAAGACTATTTCCACCTTTATTTATGATTCGATTACAGAACGCTTTCATTGCCCTGTTTTTAATCTCACAATCTATTCGTAATTTCACATTTCTTAAATAAAGCGTAATAAACTTTCTAAAGTGAATAAAATTTAATCTAAACTTTGTATTTAGGTTTAAGATTAGGACTTAATTAGCATAGTTTAAATGTATATTGCCGGGTATTATTGATAGCAGATACTATCCATTCAGACCTTCAAAATTTTGCCGGTTTGTAGTATTTTTTAAAACAGTAAGAACAAAACTCCCATTCCAACAACAAATATAAAACATTAATTCGAACCACAACACATCAACGAGGAAGGGTTCAAACACTAATACAAATCAAACGTTGAATTTAATAAAGAATTACACTTAAAAGTGCATTTTTATTATTAAAAAAAAATGGTCTTTCGAATCGGATTCTATCGCCATTTTTTACACTAAAAGCTTTTCTTTTGAACACATGATCTTATATAAATCATCTTAAGAATTAATTTTATTATACTCTTGCTTTTGTTAAACGCAACGAAAGAAATAAGCATTATATGTGCGAATTTATAAATAGTTTTGTTTTTGGTCATTTTATTATTTCACAAAAGCAAGTCATACTCCTACAGTTTACATATTCGAAATTCTGATAAAATATGTACGATTTTAATAATTTAAATAATAATTAGAAATTAGAAATCAATACATACTATAAATTTTATTTTAATCTACTGAGAAAAAGCAATTAAAAATACTTTTTATCGCGTAATAGAAACAATTGAAAATAAAATATTTAAGATAAAGCACATTTTATATAAAACATCTTGAAACTAAATTGTATAAATCGCATGCAATGAATAAATAAAAATATTTATGTGTATTTTTACCTAATCCCTAAATAGGGAAAGAATTGAAAATGAATAATTTCATTTTCATTTCTTTTTCTATTAAACAAAATTGATTTTCTTCATATTAGAACTGTTTACGTATTTTAAAGTGGGAATATAGGGCTCAACCCTAAAAAATAGGATTGGTATTTAGCTGTGACGAGACATAAATTTTACAACAAACTGCACATACTGGTAAAAGAATGATCTTTCATTTTTATCATTATTCACTCACTCCTTTTATGAGAAATTTTTATGCGTTTATCTTCTGAGCACATCAACTCATAGATACTTTACACGTATATTTTCTATATCCTACTAGTAGACACTTATGTAATTTACACTTACTTCGTATATAAAATATAAGTTTATGTATATGTATAATTGTATATGTGTGATTACGTAAATAATTACACTCTCAGAAAGTGTTTACTTAAGCAATCGCCCAGTCATTATTTTAATTGTGTAGTTATTTCACTCCAACAAAGAATTCATTCTATGTTTATTTTAAAATTAAACAAAATACGAATAGTAAAAAAAAAGTTTGATTAACACAGCTACAATAACGAGTTATCATTAAAGCAAGATTTATATAATATGTATGTATAGGTCAATGTAGGTTTGTAAATAATCATCGGCTAACAATGTACAAACACGTATGCTTCTTATTATTAACCAATAATTTATTTAGCGTTGAAAATGAAACTAATATATTCTGTGTTTAATGCATATATCGATCAACAATGTATTAACATATTTTTATTTTTTATCAACGTTACTTATTACTCTTATTGGTGGATGAATATTGATATTCATCCACCTGATGAAACCACAGTGTGATGAACCATATATGTAGTAACGTGTGTTCATTTGAAAAGTCAATCTAGGTTACTTTGAAATTTTGATAGAATAAGACGCAAATATATCAGTACGTGTTTGTTGTTCCGTAAACGTAAATCCAAATGACATTTATAAATATATATATATATATATATATATATATATATATATATATATATATATATATATATATATATTGTTGGGGAATCCGGCAATCAAAAAACCATTAATTAGTTAATGTTCTTTATTTTTTTTACCCTATATTTCGCTCTGAGGTTTAGAGCTTCTTCGGGGGTCACTTTAATAAGAAAAAAAATGTACATAACTTAAATATTGAGTCAAACAATCATAAGAAAAATTCTACTTACAAATGTGAACACTTATTATGCGAAAATTATATATTACAAAACATGATAGGTCGATAAATTTGTCAATTGAATTTTAAATAAATTCCATGCAGTTCCTTTTAACTTCCGAAATGACAGAGTGTATTATTACATCATGAGTGAATTGATTCACTACACGTTGCTCATGATTGTTTTTAGATGTGTTGTTATATTATAAATTATAATAGTTCTTTTTTTGTTTTTTTTAAAGAGTTTTAAATTAATTATGACGTTTTGTTTGTGTTACGTGGGACAATTGACAAATTTATCGACCTATCATGTTTTGTAATATATAATTTTCGCATAATAAGTGTTCACATTTGTAAGTAGAATTTTTCTTATGATTGTTTGACTAAATATCTAAGTTATGTACATTTTTTTCTTATTAAAGTGACTCCCGAAGAAGCTCTAAACCTCAGAGCGAAATATAGGGTAAAAAAAATAAAGAACATTAACTAATTAATGGTTTTTTGATTGCCGGATTCCCCAACAACAATTGTTTTTCATACTTGTTTTAACGGCAAAGACTCCTTGTCTACATATATATATATATATATATATATATATATATATATATATACATATATTAAAATATTAGACTTTTTTATTGGTTTAGCGACCTTTAATGACTTTTAATGTTTTCTTCTACGACGTTTCGACTCTTATTATTTGAGTCTTTTTCAAGTAACTAGAAACAAAAATTAATACAATGTAAAGTAAGAAAATATGTTTGCATTTGTGCGAGTGCATTAACAATTAAAATTAAATTAATAATAAAGTCAGGAAAAGTTAAAATGATTACATTTGCATGAATGAATTAAAAAATTTACCCACTACAGTTTTGTAATTGGTTTGTAAATATGAACAATAATGGAGAACTTTCGCAAAGAGTCATCTTTACTGATGAAGCATGGTTTTATAAAACGGGATACCTAAATACACAAAATACAAGAATTTGGAGTAGTGAAACACATGTAATTAATGAAGAATCCAGAGAAAATTGGTGTTTGGGCAGCGATAAGCCAAAGGCGAATCATTGGACCAATATTTTTTCAGGGAACGTTAACTGCTCAAAGGTACCGTACGGAAATTTTACAACCATTTGTCAATCAGTTGCATGATGATGAACTACAAAATGCATATTTCCAACAAGACGGAGCACCTTGTCACTATGCTGCAAAATCTTTGGATTATTTAAGAGAATTTTTTGATGAGCGTATAATTAGTCGAAATACTGAAATTGCCTGGCCTACACGTTCATGCAATTTAACACCTTGCGACTTCTTTTTGTGGCCTTATCTAAAAAAATAACATATTTCGAACACCTATATTGAATTTGAATGATATGCTACAGAGAATCGAACAGAAATGCATGGAAATTAATAACAATCCAGAAATGTTGCAGAATATCATCATAAGTTTTGAATGGAGGATTTTAAAGTGCATTGATCTTGAAGGACAACATTTTCAATATTTGTTATAGTTTTCAATAAATACCTATTATTTGTTATTTATTTGTATGTATGAAACTGACAAAATATACGACTTCCTAGGTTAAGTAGTAAATTTTAATTTACGACATACTTCAAAATGTTCTCAGTAAATCACATGCTACTAGATTGACTTTTCAAATGAACACTTATTATGTGTCTACAATACAATATATTTTTTGAAACTAAACAAATTGTGTTTTCTATTTGACATAATAAAGTTTCAATATGTATCTCCTACGACGATTATAATTATTAGTCAAATATGATAAAGCCGACAACTTAATTTGGCGTTAGTGTTAATGACATTAGTCAATGAGCATCGCTTAGTGTTCTTCTATACCGCCTTCGTGAGTTGTTTGCATGTAGCAAGAAAGCTTTTGTTGTGAATTTTGTCTTTCATTATGCACTCACGAATCTATGGCAAAATTAAATACTTTGGAACACAATTGTCCCACAAATATTAACTTGTATTGTATTTTCCACAACCACTCTGTAATATTTCGATATTTTTAAAAATATTCTTGTTTTATTTAAAATATATGTGTAATAACCCAATTAAGTAATGCAGTGTACCTTTTATCTAAGTCAAGGCGCGGCCCGTGTTTAATTCATGTTATATCCAAACATGACCTCGCCCGACATAACTTACATACACAAGCATTCGCAAGGTACGTTACACACTTTCAACACTCTTGTTTATTTAGAGTAAGGACATGTAATCGAAATGAGATCACTCTAACAATATATAAGACATCCCATCCGGAGTCTTAACACAGTCTTATCAGACAGTCTTAGTACAGTCTTAGCAGAGTAACAATACTCAGACGGTACGAATGAGTTAGAGTCTCTTTTCGGCTACTGTCTACATTGTTAATTATGTAATTACCATCTTGTTGAATAGTTATAAGTGTTGGTTAATTAAACTATGTTAAACCTATTATACTTGTGCATTATTTAACGCTACCACGATATCTGCGTAAAGACTCACCGATGTGGCCCTCAGGGCCGGGCCCACATCACATGGCGATCCTTGCAAGCCACTAAGGCACATTACATGGCTTAAGTAACCAAGCCACATCACATGGCGGTCCTTGCCAGCCCCTAAGGGCATAGGACATTACATGGCGACCCTACCAACCACTGCTAGCCACTTAAAGCCGTAAGCGCACATTACATATGTTTTAGCAGAGATATTATATTAATCTTTCATAAATATCTGAATTGATTCGGCATTTACTTGATGAAGAGCCATAATTTAAAATAGAAATAAAACTACGGTTCTAATCTTCACTTTTACCTTTAATCTTTAATCGTAACACGACAATTGTTTTGCCAGCACAGTGGCTTCCTCAGGTACTTACATCTAAAGAGTACGTTACAAACTAAATTAAAAAAAAATATATATATATATATATATATATGAAAAATTTTGTGAAAAACTTATCTGCGCGGAATGTGCATATATCGATATTTCACTGTTTTTTACAGATCATCAGTGCACCTTACCGAAGACAGACATGATATTCACTTCTATACTACGTGTATATATACGAACTGTGATGAACTTCATGTGTATGAGAATTAATAATTATTAAATCTCATTTTACATGCGATTGTCGCTATAATTTGTTGCATTTAATTCTACAATTCGGCAAATCACTTTTGCCCTAGATTGTAGACGCAACAAGCCGCGACATCAACTGTACAAGTTGTCAGTACAAATGAAAAATTTTGTGAAAAACTTATCTGCGCGGAATGTGCATATATCGATATTTCACTGTTTTTTACAGATCATCAGTGCACCTTACCGAAGACAGACATGATATTCACTTCTATACTACGTGTATATATACGAACTGTGATGAACTTCATGTGTATGAGAATTAATAATTATTAAATCTCATTTTACATGCGATTGTCGCTATAATTTGTTGCATTTAAAAAAAAAAATTTTCATTTGTACTGACAACTTGTACAGTTGATGTCGCGGCTTGTTGCGTCTACAATCTAGGGCAAAAGTGATTTGCCGAATTGTAGAATTAAATGCAACAAATTATAGCGACAATCGCATGTAAAATGAGATTTAATAATTATTAATTCTCATACACATGAAGTTCATCATATATATATATATATATATATATATATATATATATATATATATATAAAATCAAGAAGGTTGGTATTATTTTACAATGTTTTTAAAGAAATCTAAAGAAATGAATTTACACAAGTATTGCCGGTAATGAGAAAATGTGGCACAGCTGGTCGGCCCTAACTGTTATATTATAAGGTACTAAACATGTTTACGCATTAAATTTGTTTAATAATAGTATATTATGCAACAAGCACAAAATGATGCACATTTTGCACGAGTTTCAAAGTTTGCAACACCAACCGACGGCGAGTGTTGCAATTGAAACGAGTGCAAAATTGCTATTTTGTGCGCGTTGCATACTATACTTTTTCTACGACGACAGTTATAAAAATAGATACAAATAAATATGAAAATATTTTATTTATTGCTTTAGATCCATGAAAATACGAAATTACCTATTCATTAGCAGAGCCTGGACAGTGCCCAACCATTTAAGAAGAAGACCTATGAAATAACTTCCTACTTACGTATTTTATTTATTGTTATAGTTAAATGTACAATTATTGAAAATCATTTTTGGAGAACTTGTGGAATGCTGGATACTAAAATTTTCTTGATATTGACAATTACTTACTTTTGTCGCTAAATAGATCTCCTCTGGGGCTTCTTCAATAAATTTATTGATGTCATTTGATGTAAAGATCTTCGACTTTTTGGGTTTGTATCTGTCGGACTGTCGCTTAAGAAATGCTTTCAGTTTAAAGTATTTTGCAATATCTATATTATTATGAATACTGAGAGTCGTTCGAAGCATTGAGTATTGTGTCCATAATGTGGAACTTTTGAATTTTTTTGCCAAGTCGCCAAAATACGCCATTAAGACGTTCTCGGAAAACGATTTGGCGTTCCGATCTCCTTTCCACTCCAAAAATAGGTTATAAGTCCGTTTGTACATTTTCTTCGATGTTTCCGGCAATAAATTTAGTGTTGTTAAATTTGCTGCTTCTGTTATACTTGGAGGTGTTAATTCCAAGTCACTATCACTATCACTTTCCATATTAATTATCTGGTTTCTTTGAAATAACTACGAAATTATTTGTAATGCACAAACTGTAACAAACTGATGACATTTGTCGTTCGGCGTTATATTCTCTAAGCCACCTTACTTTTTGTTATCAAAAACAGCAGACCGAACACGAAATATTTCAAATTGCATTTGTTGTCTAGCAACTTGCCTAGCAACCGATGCAAAATGAAATTCAGTACAAAATGTAGCTTCTTATGATTCAATTTACACTCTTGATATGAACATTTTTCGATGTTGTCGTAGAAAAACTACATATACATTTCTATTATCGTATAAACAGATTTTAAGTAAATAAATTAATAAAGGCGAGTTATTTAAATCTAATTGGTCATTTAATAAAATTTGTGAGTGTTTTAATTTATTGATTTCGAAACTTTCCAGTAAATTATTTGTTGCCTTTATTTTCTAAATGCAGAATTTGAAAATCTTTATTGAAAGTGTAGTTTTCTTCTAATAGATGATTCGCGGAAGTGGAATCTTGTTTTTTATTTATGAACGAAGAACAATGTTAGGAAATGCGTTTTTTAAACAATCTTCCTGTTTGACCAACATATATCTTACCGCAGCCACACATTAACTTATAGACTACAGACTTCTTATTTTTGTCTGTTTTATCTTTATTGTTTTTAATATGTTTGGATAAATTATTATTAGTTTTGAAAACCGTGTTAATATTAAGTTTTTTTAAATAACTTGAAATATGCTTATTAGGTATCCCAATACGTTTGTAATCTAAATTTTGAATTTTCCTTATCCTTTATTGCAGAATATACCATAGAGACTGCTTTTTTGGAAAGTTTTTTTGTCAGCATATTTTAAATTAAAATATCTGTGTAGCCGTTATTGCGTAGCGTATATTTGTTTGACTAAATTTAATTCTTTTTCATAATTTTCTCTGAATAGTGGATAATTAATTAATCTATGTAAAAAACTACTGAAACTCGCTAATTTGTGTTGTATGGGATGTGTTGACGAATTATCTATAGTTATGTCTGTATGAGATTCTTTATGGTAAATATCAAACTCTAATTTATTGTTGATTTTTTAATAGTTAGATCCAAAAAATTAATGCTATTATTTACGTCTTGTTCCATGGTAAACTCAATATTTTTATGAATAGAATTCACGAATTCTAGTAGCAAGTTTAATTGTCTTTGTGTTCCAGTGAAACAAAGTACAATATCGTCTACATATCTATGCCAAAAGAAAATATGCTGTCTTAGGGGACTATTAAAAATGATGGATTCTAAGTGGTTCATGAAAATTTCTGATAGTAATGGACATAAGGGGTTACCCATAATTAGTCCTTCCTTACAAGTGTATATAGAATTATTAAACTGGAAGTAATTTTGTTTCAGAACTATATTTAACAAATCTAAAATTTCAGATTTAATTACCGGGTTAGTGTTCTTAGCAATAAGTAAATTTTCAATTAAATTAACGGTTTCGGCTGGAGGGACACTCGGGAATAAGTTTTTAACGTCAAAAGATATAAATATGTTGATTATACTCGATGCAACTTTATAAAATTGAATTTAGTCAGCCTTTGCCTAATGAAAATTCATGTTTATATCTATTAGTAATACAACACAAATATTAGAAAATTCTCATTAGTTTTTTATTAATGAATTATTGCACATTGCATGTTAATTGTTTCCCCATACAGTGGTTTCGTCAGATATTTCAAGTAAACTAAAACTAACCTGCATAACAAAACTCTAAGAGCATCGTATTTTTACAATAGGCGATGAACCTTTGACCTAAACACCAACACATATTCAAACTGTGAGGAAACATGCTCTTCGAAACTATTAAATCTTTTTTATATTTATATTACACAAACAAATTTAAAAAACTATGAAACTGATGAACCGGTCTCAAACCCTGGTCTAGCCAATAATATCGATGGCGTTTTCCGGTCCCAGACAAAAATGTGTACCTGGAGGCAAAACTCGGGCCACGTTGCTATCCTAGTGTACCGAACGCCTCAAGTCGCGCCCATAGTGGGCCACTAGATACCACAGGATCAACATTGGGAGAGCCGATGTTACAAATACCGACGGACAGTATGTCACCTGAGATTATGTTTACAGCTGAGCTGAACATATCTACACCGACCAGGGAACAGGCAAAGAAGTCGCTCGAGCAATTAGGATGCCAGCAGTTGGTACACGGATGGATCACAATCCAATCGGGGCACAGGTGCAGGTATATGCGGAATGTGTCCAAGAAGGAAGGTATCATTCTGAGGAAACTTACGACGGTTATCCAGGCTGAATTGTTTGCAGTTGCAGCCTGCGCCGAGGAAATTCGGGAAGCCGTCTGCGCGAACAAAAAGAATCAATATAATGAATGATAGTCAGGCAGCTATTAAAGCCATTATGAATCCATCTACCGGGTCTAAACTGCCGAAACACTGTAAACAAGTCCTCAATAGACTGGCACAAAACAATACTGTATCACTGATAACGGTGCCAGGAAATGAGGAGATTAAAGGCCATGAGTTAGCTGACGCATTAGGCAAGAAAGGTTCTAAAAGTAACTTTATAAGGCCTCAACCTTGATGTGAAATCGCCAAGGATTGCGCTTGAAGGGAAATCAGGTTATGGCTAAAAAGAGAACATAAAAAGTAATGGAGACTAACTGAAAGTTAACTCCATACTAAGACACTACTACAGGCGCTGGACGCTAGGCTTTCGTCCAACATAATTCGTAGTATTAAAAAATAAATTAGATTTATTACCAGCTTAATAACCGGACATTGTCCTCTAAGGATGCATCTGTACAGCATGGGCTTGGTTAGCGAGCCCTGGTGTAGGAGATGTGAAAAATGGGAGGAAACTAGACTTCAAATATGCACTTGTGAGGAACCGAAGAGACTCAGACAAAAGCACTTCGGCAGAGATCTATTGTATCCTACAAGGATACTCAAATTTGCCCTGAGGGTATAGTAGCTTTTATTGAAGACACAAGTCTAACAGAGTGGAATTGAGAGATCTGTTGGGGGTGGCACAAAGAGCAGTGTGCTCAAGTGCCTGGACTTACTGGCGCCCAACCTAAAGAATCAGAAGAAGAAGGAGAAGCCTACCGTGTGACACCCCAAGGGCACGAAAGGCCAGTTACGACTATTGCTATCATTATTGTATTGTTTATTATACTTTATTTCTATTTTACAACAGTTCATTATTGCTTCGTTTTGTTTTGTTTCCTAATCTTCTATATTATTATTTATCAATTTTTTATACAGGGTTAGGCAACTATATGGATCCATTCGAATATCTTTGTTACGGCTACTTAAATTTTCCACATCTAAGTTAATGCAAATACGGAATTCGAGGAGCATATTTATTTTTAACTCAGACTTACAGTTTAGCAAGAAATAATGTAAACTTTTTTATTTTAAATGATATTTATTTTTACGAATTTCGATAGAGTTCAGCAATAATAAAGTTTGGCACTCTTTTGTTCAACGACAGATATATTTAATTAAATCTAATAATACAAATTTTATCGAGAACAAGAAAAATGAACACAAAAACTATAAACAAAACTAATATCAGTTAAGAAAGTTTTCGAAATGATGACCGTTCAGTTCTCGACAATATGCAAGTCTGTAAACAAATTCTTGAATTATATTTACGAAAGCCTCCTAATGAATTAATTGCACTTCCTCAATTATTCTCTGCCGTAACAGATAATGCGGTCGTCTAGTATAAACCATAGATTTTAAATGACCCCAAAGTAAAAAATCTAGAGGATTTAAATCTGGAGATGTTACGGATCATTCAATGAATCCTCTACGACAATCCACTGATTTGGGAATGTTTCGTTTAAAAAACTACTAAAATTAAGAGCACAGTGGGCGAGTGCTTCATCTTGCTGGAATCAAACACTTACAGGTAATTCCCCATTTTTCTCAATGTTAGGAACAACCTGATCCCGTAAAATATTTATATATCTCTGTCCATTTATGTACCATGAATGAAAAAAGGACTAATAACACTGTTCCTGAAAATACCATCCTAAATATTTAATTTCTGCGGATGTTGTGTATGCGTTTCTATCATCCAATGAGCGTTATTTTTTGACCAATATCAACAATTATGGCGATTAACGGTACCATTCAAACAAAATGTAGCCTCGTCGGAAAACAGCAAATTGTATGTCCTTTTGTTGAATCGCGATTTGAAACTACAGACATTCTGTGGGATTATAATCCTTAATTCTTTTATATTTTTTTATGTACGATTTTTATACATACAATTTGCGTGGAACATCTTGAATAAAAAATCTTAGATTTTTCTTAAATTACCCAATTACTCTTATCACTTTTCTTGTGTCTACTGAATCCGATGTTGTTCTACCACCGTTTTTGCTTTCAACTGACAGAGTTAATTTATATGTTGCCTGTACCTTATAAACCAGTGATTTTGCAATTCCTAAAGTTTTACTAACTTTAATTGAGAAATATTTTTATTTTAGCTATGCGTGTCACATATCTTTTATAGTATTTCAATTTGTTTTGTCGACATTCTAACGCTAATTATAACGAGCCATCGAAAAAATTCATAATTGGAGTAGACTGTGAAATTGGGTTGATACTTTAACCACTTCCACATAATGACACATTACTTGATGCTTGACAGTTTCATTGTAAAAAAAGGATATGGCAGTGAAATGATACTACAACAAAAAAAAAACAAATAATTTATTTAATATCGAAATCATAATCAAAATTTACATATAGCTACAGAAGTTGTTGCAAATGTTGTCCATTTACATTCTAAACACAAACAATTTTCTTAATAAGAGTTTTGAAAAATTTGACACAAACTTATAGTTTCAATGTCAATTAATAAATGTCATTATGTGGAAGTGGTTAAAGTACCAACCCAATTTCACAGTCTACTCCAATTATGAATTTTTTCGATGGCTCGTTATTTATGCAGTAACAATTTGGCTTCAACTGAACTTCGTAACAGAGATCTGTCAAGGTAACAGATGATTACTTTTTCTTTTACCTAATTCTAGTACTTTGACAGATCTCTGTTTACGCCATAGCTAACTTGACTACCTTTACTATCTACGTGTTTATATTTTTGTATCGTGTTAAACGATTTCGATAAATTTATTTGCTTATTTCTTAACAGACAACAAGATACTTTCTCAATAGTATTTTATAAAAATTTTTCCAGATCTGCATCCAGCAATGGAAACGCCAATGAAGCCAATATACAGGATTGCACGTTTAGAGACGACCTGCCTATAAGATATCGTTCTAAATGTGTCTATATTTTCAAAGGTATATTTTGAGAATTAAATTGTCACGCCTCGTATAAAATATTTCTCTTATTACACATGGCAGAATAAACACGAATTAATTTACTAAAATGTTTCCTAGATTATTAAAGATTATCAAGTAAGAAATTATTTCTGTGCTTTCAAGTTGAGATGATTAGAAAATTACCCCAAACAAGTAAATTAATCTTTAATTAAATAATTATTTGTGTGAATCCAGTAAATTTTTGAAAGCACAGTTTTGACAATTAACTTAAGCAGTCCAGATGGGTAACAACACAAATAACTTCTTCAACATTACCTTAACGGATGTTATTAGACGTTCCATTATTTACCTGATAAACAACACAAAATTCTGCCCAATTTTTAAACTTGCACTACGTCCCACTAATGTCGGTAATTAAGCAGTTAAATTCGCCACAGACCATTAACTAGCATCGCCATCATTATCAGCACGGCCATGTGAAGCGAACAAATTAACAATTACTAGAGATAAAAAAAGAAGAAAGCTGTGGAAAAAAGAACAACGTTATATATATGTAAGTACATATCCTGCTATGAAATGTTAGTTGGGGAATAAATAAAACAATTTACAGGATAAGCCAATCATGTAATATATTAGTGAGGAGGCGAAACAAAGGATCGAGCAACCAGCTGTCAGTCGCAGCAATGACAAGTTCCTATCTAGTGGGACCGTTCAAGAATTTAAATACGCCTACGCGACGGTGAAGGCCGATTAATTGGGAAATATTGGTGCAGATAGACGTTTAGGGATGCTCAATTAGATCTAATTAGGTTTTTAGTGTTGTGATTATTGTATTAATAACGTGGGAGTCATTAGAAATACCAGAAATATTTTCTTTTTGTTTGAATAACAAATATACTAGACAAACCAAATAGTAGTTTTATAATACAGGATTATTGATTCGTGTTAAATAATAAATATTGAAATACCATAAATTTGCTTGGTAACTAAGTAATTGCGATTTTTTAGGGATATAAATAACAATTTTTGTATGTAATAAAATATTGTTGTTGAGCAATGTTGAGTTCATTTTTGTCAATGACATTTTCCCATCTTTTAGGTGGCATCATAATTCTAGTCTTAGAAGCAAAAGAACTATAAAGGTAATAAAAATAAAGTTAGAACACATAACGAAGAATCAACAGAATTTCAAACAAAAATAGGATTAAAACAGGGTTGTATTCTTAGCCCTCTTCTATTCACGATATTAATGGACGATGTTATAAAAAATTGTAAACAGAGATGTGAGAAAATGATAGTGGGTAGCTGGAGAATGCACCAAAGTGCCCTACGCGAATTATTGTTCGCAGACGACATGATTGTAGTAGCAGATTCAGAAAAGAATCTACAACAGAATCTAAATATATACCAATCAGAATTCAGAAAAATAAACATGAAAATTAACATAAGCAAAACAAAAACGATGATAATGGCAGGAAAGGAAAAGATACACAAAATATGCTTAGGGGGACGACAACTAGAACAAGTTAAAAGTTTCAACTATTTAGGCACAGTAATAGAAGAAAATGGAAAGATAGATAAAGCAATAGCAGAGAGAATAGGAAAGATAGGAATAATTTTTAACATGCTTAAAGATACATTTTTTGGAAAAAAGGAAGTATCAAAGGAAATAAAAACAGAGATATATAAAAAAGTAGTAAGACCTTCACTAGTATACAGTTGTGAGTCTTGGACGATTTCAGATAGAAACAAAAGCAAAATAACAGCAGCAGAAATGAGATTCCTGAGAAAAATTGAAGGAATTACAAGGAAAGACAGAATAGAAATGAGGTAATACTACAAAGAAGGAACCTGAAACCGGTTAAGAGAGTTATTGAAGAAAGACAGCTGGGTTGGTTAGGACACTTGCACCGGATGAACGAAAATAGACCATCAAAACAGGTGTATGAAGCCAGAGTACAGGGAAAGAACAGAATAGGAAGACCTAGAATACAATGGGAAGAACAAGTACGACAGGCAGCCGCAGAACGTGGTATACAATGGTGTGAAATAAGGAACTTGGCACAGAACAGAAACTTGTGGAAGGAAAGAATAAATGCAATAGTAACTTGAAATGTAGTAATAAAATCCGACACCTAACGGTATAAGGATGTATAGTTTAAAAAAAGAAAATAAGCAAAAGAACTAGAAACTCAAATAGGTATAAAACCCTAGACCACAATTGATAATCGTATCCAAAATACAATTTCGACAACTAAGTTGTCATCATCAGCAGGTAAAACCACTAATCAAAATGTCGCACATGGGGCACAGTAAAACTAACACATATAATAACGCAACAACTTTACACGGAGTTCAGATATACACTGACTTTAAAATAAAAATATACCGACTAAAAATTACGACGATTTACCTCTCTTAATGAAACAGCAACCACATGTATTTATTCTCTATTCGCACGCCCTCAACCTTTCTATCTCTTTTCTAAGAATTAAAAAAGACAACTATATGGTATCGAACCGTTGTCCGAGTTAATCGTATTACGTTTGTTTTTAACGATCTGAATGCCTTTATAGGCGTCGAGATTTCTGGGGTTCTTGATGGCTTCGACAAGTTTTAACCCTTTAATCGACATATTGTGATCTTTTTCTAATGAATGATCGGTTACGTTAGATTTTTCTGGTCTATTGAATATAATATGATCTAGCCCCAAGTGATTGACATTTACTCCCCAAAAATTTCAGTTGGATGAAGAACATATTGTAACACCAGATCAGTATTTTAGTATTTATTTAAAGCGAGTTAGTATTGAGCGTTTCGTTTGGCCTGTATATTTCAAATTACAACCATCGCAAATTTCGTATATACCTGTTTTCAAATTCTTGGTATTACCTAAGAGACTTTTGACAGTATTTTCGGACCGAAAGGCAACTTGGAGACCCCGTTCTTTAACAACGATCTTGATGTTTTTCGTGATTGGATGGTATAGTAAACCCACGTGTTTTTTTTCTTGGTTACGTTGAGATACTAAACTTGTTGATTCACGGATTGTCTTTCTCTTTCAATTCCGTTTTTCTAATTCATTTATTAATTATTTCTATGTCAAAGCCATTACACCTCTCGATGTTTTTAATGAAATCTAGTTCTATTTCATATCTCTCTTTTGTTAATGGAAAATTTAGTAACCGATTGACTAAATTAAACGATTAAACTCACGATTTTTGATGCACGGAAATGTGAATTAGACGTGTTTGTTAAACAGTTAAATTTGAAATTTCCGACTATTAAATTCACGGTGGAAAATGAAAACAATAATAGGATACCATTTTTTGAAACATTAGTAATTAGAAATAAGCATAAAATAGTACTAGATTTCATTAAAAACATCGCGATGTATAATGCTTTTGACATAGATATAATTAATAAATTAATAAGGAAAATGAAATTAAAAAAGACAATCCGCGCATCAACAAGTTTGATATCTCATCGTAACCAACAGAAAAAATGCATGTGTTTGCCATACCATCCAATCACGAAAAACATCAATAGACTTGTTAAAGAACGAGGTCTCCAAGTTGCGCTTCGATCCGAAAACACCATCAAAATTCTCCTAGGTAATACCAAATATAGAATTAATTTGAATTTGAAATCTGGTATATACGAAATTAATTGCGATGATTGTAATTTGAAATATATAGGCCAAATGAAACGCTCAATAATAACCAGCTTTAAAGAACATATATCACATATGAAATTCAATAGACCAGAAAAATCTAACGTAGCCAATCATTCATTAGACAAAAATCACAATATGTCGATTGAAAGGTTAAAACTTATCAAAACCATCAACATTTGTCGGTATTGTATAATGCAAAAGTATTTTTAATAATATAAAATATTTATGAAGACAGAGCTAGTAACTTCGGTTGTTTACTAATATGCAGCACTGAATGTACTTCTAGGCTCGGTCTTAAAAATTTCTGTGAAAGAACGAAGTTTTTCTTTTTTGTGAATGTATTCTTCTCCAGCAGGGGCGTATCTGGAAGGATACGCTCACAAAAATATTAATATTGAACTTGTATTGTGCTCTTCACACCAGATTTTTAATAATATTTTATATTATTCAAAATATTATACAAAATTGGTGAGGTTTTACACACTCATGTATGTTTCAAATTATTCTATTATAAGGCGTGTTTTTTAAGTAAGGTCCGTTTGAACATAAGTATACAACAAAAGGTTATTTCAAAAAAGTAAATTTATTTTCAGAAAGTACATACTTCACTCTATTTTTCGACATAGTTGCCAAGTTTGTTCAAACACTTATCATACCTATTAACCAATTTTAAAATACCCTCTTCATAAAAACTTGCCGCCTGCTCCGACAACCAAGAGTTCACTGCCGTTTTCACGTCGTCGTCATCATTGTAATGGTTGCCACTGAGGTGACGTTTGAGGTGGAGGAACAGATGGTAATCGCTCGGCGCAAGATCAGGACTGTAGGGTGGGTGGTCTAAAACTTCTCAGCCAAAACTGTGCAATAAATCGCGGGTCTGACCTGCAGTGTGAGGTCTTGCATTGCCATGGAGAAGGACAATTCCCTTTGTCAGCATGCCGCGTCTTTTGTTTTGAATCGCTCTGCGTAGCTTTCTCAGGGTTTGGCAGTATGCTTCTGCATTGATAGTGGTTCCCCGTTGCATGAAGTCGACCAACAAAACACCATGCCTATCCCAAAACACCGACGCCATGATTTTGTGCTGGGACAGAGTCTGTTTGGCCTTCACCCTTACAGGCGATTGTGTGTGTCTCCATTCCATGCTCTGTTGCTTCGATTCGGGCGTGATATGCGAACCCATGTTTCGTCTCCATTTATGATCTGCCTCAAGAAGCCGCCACCTTCTTCGTTATAACGAGTCAAGAACTTCGTCACACACTCAAATCGTTGGTTTATGTGGTCCTCTGTTAGGAGTTTCGGGACCCAACGGGAGCACAGTTTCCTAAACTTTATGTGTTCAGAAACAATGTTGTAAAACACTGATCTCGATACGTCAGGAAATTCGTTTGAGAGACCTGTTATTGTGAAGCGCCTGTTCTCACGAATCTTCGCTTCAACTGAAGCCACCAAATCGTCTCTAATCAAAGAAGGGCGACCGGAGCGGTACTCATCATGAACGTTGTCACGCCCATCTTTGAATTGTCGGACCCACTTACGCACTTTGCTTTCACTCATAACAGTATCACCGTACACTTCGCAAATCTGTCGATGAATTTCTGCAGCAGACAGGTTCCTTGCTGACAAAAACCGTATCACTGACCGAAATTCACACGCGGCGGGCGAGTTGATAGTCGTAAACATTTTGAAAGCGTAGAACAGAACCGTATAGGTTAGCTACAGAGCTGAACCTGAGCACAGTTGTTCCCGAGGCATGCCGGTACATGACGTATGCGCTCATTGCGATATGCGCGCGAACTACTAGTGTCTACAACAAAACGGACCTTAATTAAGAAACACGCCTCGTACCTTCACCCAAGACGCTGCGTTTTTAACACTATTTTTATTTTTCAGCTTGTTCTACTGAATATTTCAATTTAGCCGAAATACGTATTTAGAGTTTTTCTTGTTTCTTTTTGTTTCAGATCTGGATTGATCCTTAAAAAGTTCCTTTTCATCACGACAACCAGCCTTCTCACACATTTGAAATTCTTCGCGAGAAAATGGATCAATTGAGGCCAATACCCTAGATCTAGCCCCAAGTGACTGACATTTATTTCCCAAAAAATTCAATCGGATGAAGAACATATTGTAACACCGTAAATGGCAGCATTGTTGACCTAAATCCGCTGAAGTTCAAGAGAAATATGTTGGAAAATAACAAAAATCTTAATGCCCTAACTCATTAATTTTATTTAAATTCCTACTTCCAGTCATATCATGCTCATATTTTTAATAATTGTATTCCCATTGGCTACATCATGCCTATTATTTTAAAGTAGGGTGTGTATAATATAAAATATTAAAGAAATTGCACTCAATAAACGCATTATTATTATTTTATTAATATATGTTGATTTTTTATAATGTTAAACCGATGAGCCTAACTCAATTACCAGATTTAATTAAAACATTTATAAGCTTTGTTGGTAAAAATAAATTAAAATTGAACATCATCGCGCTTACGCTGGCATGGCATGTTGTTCGGTCTTCAATATTGTTTATCAATTTACGATAGCCAATATAATATTAAAGACGTTAGCTTGAGTTATGAGAGTCATGCAGGAGGTATCCTGACCCGTTCTCCTATACATACACACTACATACATATACGCGATGCTCTTCGACTAGTGAATTTGCAAAGTCATCCACTTGAGTGCGTGGCGCCACTATCGCCGCCGTTACAGTCTCGAGCTTTGTCCGGTAAAACACGGAGAAACATTACGACAATGGCTCCGAGTACTTACTCGAAATTGACTTAGACTTCAAATCCCCAGTAAAACAAATAAAGACTTTGAGAGACTTCCTCGAGTTTGGTGTAAATACTTGAAAGAAAACGCAGAGTAATTTACCTGAATTTCCGATTTTTCTCGAATTTAACTCAAGGGTAAATACAACTTTACCTAATTTTATACTATGAACTAGTTTTCAGAAATTTCGTCGGTGTACTTTTAATAGTAAAGTAAATTACACTGCCTTTTAATATTATAAATATTTAGTAATAATCTGAGAGTGATTATAATACAGTATACAAGGCTAAACGAAGAACTGTTGGGTTGATAACGTTTTTATTGAACTCAACAAATATGTGCGTTAACTAATCATTTATTATACCATAAGTAATTAAAGTATTATCGATTGGGGGTGCTATCACGAATATTTATTGTGTTTGCGTTTGAATACCACGAGTGATATTCGCAAACACAGTAAACATGAGTGATAGAACCCCAAAAAATAGTTATAATACTTTAACTACGGATGGTATAAGGAGGACTATTCCGGGAGTTAAACCATTTTTTCAAATTAGTTTCCGATGAATCAGTAATAAGCAGAGAACGGATGCAATTTCCATAAAACGCAATCGGCAATTGGAATTGTGTATAACGTCTCTCAGTACATCCCGGCGTAATTCAATGAAGTATTTGTTTGACTTACTCGGCCACCTGGTCTCGCAGCGATAACAATGGACAACCCAGCTATTGTATTCGGAGAATATAGTGTTTTCAGTGGTGTCGTGTACGTTGATAAAATAAATAAGTTTATCGTATTTCGTAAGAGCACGTACATTCCTTTTCTTTTCGTTTAAACAACATCTTCCAATTATTTTCACGTAAGTGTGTATAAAATTTCGTTATTTAATTTCGTTTATTTGGATCTAGAATATTCTTACTTTTTCAGACAATGGAAGAGCGTAGAGAATGGCATCGTGAAACAATGGCGAGTTGGATTGAGGGCCATACTGATTGCCAGTGATTCCGAAATTTATTGTGAAGTTTGTGAAACGTTATTGAAAAATTGCAATAAATCAACCGTTAAACGTCACGTAGGATCGTTAAAGCACGAAAAAAAATTGAACCCGTTGAAATCTGACAATTTTAACGAAGAACTCTGTGAAACTTTTATGGCGGCTAATATTCCATTAAATAAACTTAGCAATCCCACTTTAAAAATATTTCTTCAAAAATATACTGGTCGAAATGTTCCTGATGAATCAACTTTACGCAAATATTATGTTTCTAGGTGCTATACGAGAACAGTGGAACGCATTAGAAGCCATCTCCTTAATCAATACATATGGATAAGCGCCGACGAAACGGTGGATATGTTAGGACGCTGTGTGGTAAATGTTGTAGCTGGTGTACTAGATCCAACTATTCCCTATAAATCATATGTAATATCAACAAGTGTTATAAATAGAGTTGATGCGGAAACAGTTGCTGAAACCATTAAGGAGAATATGCAAAAAATGCTTCATTCGGACGCCACGTACAAAGAAAAAATACTTTTATTTGTCAGTGATAGTGCTGCGTATATGTTAAAAACAGGCAGACTATTGAAGAAAACATATCCTAATATGCTGCATATTACTTGTGTAGCACATGCTCTCCACAGAATCTGTGAATATATCAGAGACACTTTTCCGGAAGTTGATAGACTTGTATCAGCTTTTAAAAAAGTTTTCAGAAAAGCACCATTGAGAGTAGCTCTTTTCAGGGAAGAATTTCCATCTCTGTCACTGCCTCCCACTCCAGTAATAACTAGATGGGGAACATGGCTGGAAGCTACTAGTTATTATGCTGAGAATTTCGACAGTCTAAAACATTTCGTAACACTGCTAAAGGAGGATGCTAGAAGTATTGGTGAGTGCAAGGAGCTCACACAAATCCCAAATTTAAAAAATCAGTTGTACTTTCTTCACGAACACTTTGGAAAATTGCCAAAACTAATCACTTATTTTGAAAATCGAAATCTCAAATTAAATGACGGATTAACCACATTAGATGTGGCTGTTAATAATTTGAAAAGTATTCCAAGTGACTTCATGTGACCTTTGGCAAAAGTTTGAAGCAATTCTTAATAGAAATCCAGATTTAATTACATTGCAGCAATTATGTATGGAGACAATTCCACAAAATCTAACGGCTAAATATGAAGAAATAAAAGAATATTTCCAGTATACACCTATAACCAGTTGCGATGTAGAAAGGACGTTTTCTATTTATAAGGATGTACTTAATTCAAAGAGAGCAAAATTGACAGAAGAAAACCTTGAGAAACTATTGCTAGTCAATATTAATACTCCTTTACTCAACTTGAACGACAAAATGAACAAATAAAAATGTTCCAATTATAGAAATAAAATTAAAAACTTTAAAAATATAACTTTTCAACAAATACATATGTATTTCGTAATTTTATAGATCACCACCCGTTCGTTTTCCAATTATATAAATAAAATTAAATATACAGCCTTTCGCCAGTACTGCACTGGGCTTTGCGTCATGTGGTAAGCGTGTCCGTTCTCTAGTAATAAGTTACTTAATTGTCATAGAAAGAGATTAAACAAACTATTGTCAATTTGAAAAATTAGATTTAATTAGAATTTCTTGCATTATCTTTGACGAACGACAGAGAAATAAATTGAGTTCTGATATTGAAACTAGTTCAAAAAGTTTGGTGACAAGAAGGTGAAATTCATAAAGATATTAAGAAAAATATTCCATTGAATACGAAAACATTCAATAATGTTTTTCATCGGTTTAGTTAGGAATTTCCTACAAATATTCTCCATTCTAACGCTTAGAGATGGCATGCCATGGCGTAAAAGCAAATCATCCTGGGATGCACCACGTTCCGGGTAGATACCATCAATCTTGAATGTAAGGTACAAAAATTTACGGTGAACATGGTCCAAAGGAATAGAATCGCAAGCATAGATGGGATGCCAAATTAATGAGGCGTATTCCATTTTACTCAAAACATAAGCATGGTACAATGGTATAAGCAAAGTGATATCTTTAAAGCATTTTGATGCACGCATAATAAATCCCAGAGTTTAG
This sequence comes from Melolontha melolontha, assembly GCA_935421215.2. Classification (NCBI taxonomy): domain Eukaryota; kingdom Metazoa; phylum Arthropoda; class Insecta; order Coleoptera; family Scarabaeidae; genus Melolontha; species Melolontha melolontha. The sequence goes on along the minus strand of OW285243.1, from coordinate 72,686,097 downwards.
TAGATATTGAAATACATATGGATTATATTGGATCTAAACATCAGATTAAAATCAATTAAGACTCCAAGATCCTTTATTTAAGTCTTACTGGTTAAGATATTGTTTTTAATAAAATACGAGGACTCGTGAGGCATAGCGGATCGAGTATAAGTGTCCACGCAGCATTTGTCAATATTTAATTTAAGTTTAAAACGGTCACACCATGCAACTAATACGTCTAGATGTTGCTGTAGTTTAACGATATCGTCAGTGTGGAAGTCTCAGAATACATGTTTATATCATCTGCATAGGCGAGAATGGGACACTTGGAAAAGAAGATCATCCATAAACAAAACAAATAGCAAATGACCCAAATTTGATCCCTGAGGAACGCCAGAAGAAAGAACAAAATTATTGGAGCGGCACCGGCAGCATTTTCTTTGAAATAGATAAGACCGAAGAAGAGTGATAGAAGTTGGAACGAGACCAAAAGATCCCAACTTATGAAGTAAAATCTCATGATCAATTAAATCGAAAGCCTTGGATAGGTCAGTATAAACATCAACCTGACCTCTGCCGTCCAAAACCTCACCGACGTGCCGAACAATCGACGAAAAATTGGTGACAGTAGACCTACCCATGACAAAACCACTTTGATTCGGTGAAATATGAGAGCGCGCGCCACTAAATACCTTCTCATACAGTTTGGCGAAGTTAGAAATAATAGCGATCGGCCTGTAATTATTAATCAACGCACGATCTCCTTTCTTATGCACGTGGATAATTATTGTGTTCTTTCACCAATCAGGAAAGATATTAGTTGTTATAGATAGATTAAAAAGCAATTTTAGAGGATATGCTGGGACAAATCTACAGTCACGTATCAAAAAGCTCGGTAAGGAATCATCTCCGGCGGTGTGTTTGTTAGGAAAACTGGTCATTAAATCAATTAACTCTTCCTCGGAAAATAACGAGAACGAAAAGGATAGGGAACACTAGTGCGATCCATCACAAGTGAAGCCCGATAATAAGATAGACACAGTAGAAAACGTATCCGCGAAAGCTTCTACAATAGTACTAGGATCCGAAAAAGTATACCATTACTGTCATGAAGTGAATTAGGTATCCTACTGCAGCGCTGTGTATTGCGAAGAAAACTCCAGAGATTAGAAGGTGTTGTTTTGATTGAATACTGAACAATACAACGAAAAAATTAAGGAAACTAACAACAATACTAAACGTAAACACGCACAATATTAAACTCATATAAATACTACTTGTCAACTATAAAAGTTCATCAAAGTGCTCTTTGTGCTTTTGCACAATAATTATTACAAAAACTGCAAAATTAATGAAGAAATTATTCAGACTAAAATTATTTGGGTCTTCTTGACTCAAATAATGCTGCATTAAAAGATATAGGGCTCCATTAAAAAAAATTGACGTTCAAATAACCTACAAGGCGTTAACTAAATGCAAAACTAATTACGCCATTCTATAGACTTTAAGAGGTAAAGCAAGTTTCATTCCAAATATTTATTCGTAAATACGAGGTGCATTCAAGTTCTAAGGCCTCCGATTTTTTTTCTAACTAACTACTCACCCGAAAACTATGAAACTGGTGTTACTTCTCGACGTAATCTCCCTGCAGCCGCACACATTTTTCACAACGTCGACGCCATGATTCCATGGCCGCGGCGAAGGCTTCTTTAGGAGTCTGTTTCGACCACTGGAAAATCGCTGAAGCAATAGCAGCACGGCTGGTGAATGTGCGGCCACGGACAGTGTCTATCATTGTTGGAGACAGCCAAAAGTCACTAGGAGCCAGGTCAGGTGAGTAGGGAGCACTGGCGGTTACCCGAAATTTTTTTGGTGGCGGTGAATCTGTGTGCTTCCATTGAGCTGACTGGCGCTTTGTTTCTGGATTGAAAAATGGCATCCACGTCTCATCCATTGTCACAATCGACGAAAAGAAAGTCCCATTCATGCCTTGGTTGCGCGTCAACATTGCTTGGCAACATGCCACACGAGCAGCCTTGTGGTCATCCGTCAGCATTCGTGGCACCCACCTGGAGGACACTTTTCGCATTTTCAGGTCGTCATGCAAGATTGTGTGCACAGAACCCACGGAAATGCTAACACTGGAGGCGATCTGTTCAACTGTCATTCGGCGATCCCCCAAAACAAGTCTCTCCACTTTCTCGATCATGTCGTCAGACCGGCTTGTGCGAGCCCGAGGTGGTTTCAGTTTGTTGTCACACGATGTTCTGTCTTCATTAAACTGTCGCACCCACGAACGCACTTTCGACACACCCATAACTCCATCACCACATGTCTCCTTCAACTGTCGATGAATTTCAATTGGTGTCACACCACGCAAATTCAGAAAACGAATGATTGCACGCTGTTCAAGTAAGGAAAACGTAGCCATTTTAAGTATCTAAAACAGTTCTCATTCTTGACGCTGCCGCTACAATTCCATCTGCCGTACAGTGCTTCCATCTCTGCGACGTATTGACAACGAACGCACGCTCATTTTAAAACAATGCACATGCTTCTATCTCTTTCCAATCTGGAGAAAAAAAATCGGAGGCCTTAGAACTTGAATGCACCTCGTATACCGGGTGAGGAGTTGTAGCATGTAAACTAAAATCAGGGACATCCGTATATAATATCAGTTGTTTTACACCTAAATCATGCCTAAATCGAAATCATTCTATCATTGATCAGGTATTTCGAAAAAGAACGTGAATGACAACATAAACTTAACCTCAGACTATTTACTAGCAACAGCTGACTCAAAGGAATGTAGAGATTTGTCAACCCTATTATGTAACTGTTCACCACGTGACTCATCTGTTAACGTTAAAGACCTATAACACGCATTTATATGGTGAAAACATTTCTGGAACCCACATTTCACTCTTTATTTCACTCATATGAAATTATAAGAGCCGTGGTTTCAAAAACTTCTATTAGAGCTGTTGTTTGTTACGTCTCAACCTTGCACTTAAGCGAAATTTGTACTAGAACTGCAAACTGTATAATCCAGGAATATAAACACGATTTCTTATATTATGGAATTAATGTTTTTGTTAATTAAAAATTTATTTTACGATTAAAATTAACGTCTGTTCGAAACACGAAAAGCTTTTAATATCGTTTTTAAATAAGGTGCATAAAACAAATACACGAAATTACAAATTATTGAAACATATTTGTCTTCATTAAAGCATATTGGACACGGTTTTCGCTTTCCAGTAATTATATTTCACGTAATAATGTCAAAAAAATTCGTTCACCGTACGACGACCTTAATGACAAAAAACACAGGTAAAGCCTCTTCCGCAGAACATGTGCCATTTTTTTCATTCCGACCGGCAAAACGTCGAATCAATCATTTCCAACGAAAAATTCTAACGATTTTGGTACCCGCCGGTAGACAATTTTTCATCATCGTGCTCCAGAAATGTATCCTCAGCACGCGACCGTCCTCTCAAATATGGTACCTACATCAAAAATTAATATTTACTCGATTACTGTGAGAATTTCTTCCTGGCCGTCGGCTTCAAATTTTTTTGTGGAGGTTAAAGTAAACGATATCACAACACTCGCCTTTTTTTAATTAATTAAATCGATTTTTTATTGAAAAAAAAGAGATGGAAGAAGTAACTCATTTCTAAAGGTATACGTCAGCCGTCGGTTTGGTCTATTGTATTTTAAACGCATTTAGAGGTCGTGTTTCTATTAAAATTTTTTAATGAAAAAAAGAAGTTGGGATAGATGTTCTTTAATGGTTTCGGCCACGCGTTCTTGAAACAAAAGTCTCTTTTATAATAGCCTACTTCTTTTAATTATTATTATCTTTATTCTCGTGCAAGCAGGTGGTCAAATATGGGTATACATTTCAAATAATATCAGTAATGTTACCTATTAATACTGAATGTTTAATTAAAATTATTGTCTAATTCCAAGATGTGTAATAATCATTATGATTAATCGAGTTTTTTCATATTAGTAAAGAAAATAATTAAATTATTTAATCATCTCTTTCATATCTGACGTGAAATAATAAGAATTGATAGACGATTAATGGTATTTATTATAAACCTCTGGTATTATTGCTTAAATTGGAGAAAATATAAGATTGTTTAAATACGAAGGCTGTATGATAAGTACCTACCTCGGTTTAACGACAGAAGGCGCTTTACGGCTAGTTTCATAATCACAGCTTGAAAGGCCCTTTAACAAAAGACATCTTTAAAACCTATAATAAAGCAGACACATTTCATAGGGCAGATACAGTTACGTCCAATAATATTTGTTTAATCCTTTCTGTTAATGCTAATCGCTTCACTGTGTTATACTTTCGTCCGAATCAAATTTTTGGGTATTTACGAGTAGGTACAGTTTTGTCCGATAATCTTTATGTATTTAATCTTTTTATGTTAATTTAGAAGTGTTTAGTGGAAATAACATATTTGTTATGATACTTTGGATATATCGAACACAAACAAGCAGAGTAGGTTATGTGTTGAATAGAAAAAAACAATAAGAAATTTTAGGAATTTATTCTATTACAAAAAAAAATACATAAAATAACAAATGAGAAAAGAAAAGACATACTTAAATGGTAGAACAATTACAAACTAATATTTTAAAAATTATGTACTTCCTTAAAAGGAATAATAATGTGAAACTAATTGTACATATTGCAGTGTCGTCAGTTCTTTATTATCATATTGTTCGATTTATCTTCACCTTTAATCCTCTCCTTTATCTGCACCTACCGCACGGACGAAACTGTATATCCCAAATTTAGGCCTGTCTTATTGGCCGGACGGAAGTGTATATTATAATTTATGCAAATCTGCTAATCGGACGAAACTGTAATCGCCGGTTTCATAAAGGATATGCGCGAGGTTGGTCAAATTATTTATTACTTTCTTTTAGTTTTATTTAATATTTTCTGCCATTTTACACGCCAGTTTTACTGTTTTTGTACTGTTGTTTTCTGTACTAATTTAAAATTTATAATTATTTAAAATGTGAGACAAATTAAAGAAATTTTGAAGCACTAATTTTAGCATGGAATAAGTATTATTACTTGCAGATAAAGTACACTAGGGGTATTGATATATTGTTAACGTACTTTTGAAACAATTTAAAGTTGGAACTGAGAATATTTTATTATTCAACACAGACTCCTCTTAAATTAATACACTCTTAAAGGCGGATTTACACGCATCAAGTGAAGTAACTTAAGTAAGTTAATAATAAAACTATGTTTGGCGTTTTAGTGCAGTCTACACATTTGTAAAGTATTTTTATTTAGTTGTCATTTGTGCGTGTATCAATGGAGAAATGTATACTGGATATACGCGGTGAATTAGTAAAAAAACTGTTAATAAACTGTTTTTATCATATAGGGTGCAGCCTCTGACAATATACGTAATTTTGTTTCACAAGGTAGGTACACTTTCGGGTAAAAAGAAATTTTATAAACCCTCTTGTAAAAGTCTGGTAATTGTTAAATTATTAGTTTTTTCAAGACAAGGTCGCATTGGAGAAGTAGATGGACCTGTTAGGTGACCGTAGCAAATAATTTTGTGGTGGTCGATATGTATTTCCAGAAATAATTTAAAAAATCAAAAATATATATGCAACTTTTGACGAAATGTGCATGAACATGCCCAAATATGCACTATATGCAATAACTAATTAGCGTTAATTAACTCTAATCAATGTAATTCGTTGAATTCGTTGAACCTTCAAAAGCAAAGGAATACGTGAGATTGACAACTCTTTGCATGGCGCAAAATTGTTTAAAAGTTGGAGAAAAATTTTATGAACAGAAACAAGGCACATTAAGTAATTGCCTATCTCCTTTCATAGCTAATTTATTTATGACTCAATTTAAAGTAGAATTTAAAAATATCTAAATGTTTTCCAAGAGTCTCGATCAGCTACGTAGATGACATTTTCGCGATTTTTGATAGACGGTAATGCGAATTAGACATGTTCGTTAATCAATTAAATTTGAAATTTCCGACTATTAAATTCATGGTGGAAAAGGAAAAGAATGATAGGATACCATATTTAGATACATTAGTTATTAGAAATAAACAAAAAATAGAAATCGATATTTCCCGGAAAGAAACCAATGTTAATAGATTCATAATCAGCTTCTTTTAATCTCTTAGTCAGTCGGTTACTAAATTTTCCGTTAACAATAGAGAGGTATGAAATAGAACTAGATGTCATTAAAAACATCGCGAAGTATAATGGCTTTGACATAGAAATAATCAATAAATTAATTAGAAAAACCAAATTAAAAAAGACAATCCGCGAATCCACAACTTTAGTATCTGAAAGTAACCAGGACAAAAAGTACATCTGTTTACCATACCATCCAATCACAAAACACATTAATAGAGCTGTGAAAGAACAAGACCTCCAAGTTACTAGGCAATACCAAAGATAAAGTTAATTTGAATTTGAAATCAGATATACACATCAGAGATGTGTCCGGAAAAATGTGGGAAATCTCTCGGATTCAGATAGTACATTAAAAAATAAGATGACAAGTTCCCATAATCTTTTTCCTAGCGGCCCTCCCTACGGAGATACTGCCTCCTAAAGGACGCCACTGGAAATCAATTTTTCTTGAATAACTTTTAAACTACTTATTATAATTTAATGAAAATTTAATATGATAAACAGTAGTAAGGACCTCGTACATTTTAATGCTTACATTTTTAACACCCTGTGTGATAAGGAGTTAAAAAAAACAAATTTGGATACCTTGAACATTAAGCTAAAGAAAAGGTACTCTTATTCATTGTCAATAAAATGAACCGTTTTCGAGGAAAAAAAAATAAAAGAATTAATGTTTTATTTCTATTAAAAAGAACCATGTTTTTTATTTTTTTTTGTCTGCAACAAAGTGTGATACAAAAGTCATTCCAGGAACAAAAATGTTTTAGTTTAGGTTATTTAATACGACAGAATTACAAAGATTCTTAGAAATGCAGTTTTGTCCCAGAAAGGCACCTTAACAAAAATTATGTTTAGAAATGTACTCACTAAAGCTTGCAACGATTGAACCTAAATACGCTAATTAGAAATAATCAATTAAAAACTTCATAAGTGGGTTCAACATGGGCTCCGTGAACTCTGATACACTCGCGGGCACGACGAATAGAGGACTGCTGTACTCGCCACAATAACCCAGCATTGTTTCTTATCACATCACAATGAAATGTGATTCTCTGTAAAAGTTCCTCCCTAGTATCAACCGGAGAGGAATACACCAAGGTTTTGAGATGACCCCACAGGTGAAAATCCATTGGGACCTTCTCTGCCTATCCAACGGTTTGGATAGACGTTATTCAGGTGGTCGCGTACAGCAACACTAAAATGAGGTGGGGCCCCATCATGCATAAAATACATGCTTTGGCGGGTTGCAAGTGGCAAATGCTCTATTGAATCCAGAAAAGCGTTCTGAAGGAACTGTAAATAAAGTTCACCATTCAATCGTGGCGGCAATACGCATGGTCCAATCAAAAAATTGCCAATTATTCCTGCCCAAACATTAATTGATTGGAACTGATGTTGATAATGATGAACGACAGTGTGACAGTGGCATGAGGGTTTTCATCAGCCCATACATGCGAGTTATGTAAATTTACAATACCATTTTTGGTAAACCCTGCTTCATCGGTAAAAAGAATAGTGCTAATGAAGTTTCGGTTTGTTCGTTGCTGATCTAACAGCCAGTTTGCGAACTGTATTCTAAGACGAAAATCTTCAGGAAGTAGTAGATGCACTTTTTGCAAATGATAAGGGTAAAACAACTGTTCTTTAAGTACTTCATGAATTGTCGTTTTTGACGTATTAAGCTGCGCGGCTAATCTTCGAGTGCTTATTGAAGGAGTATCACCTACAGCATCCAAAATATTTTCCTCCAATTGCACCGTACGTACTGTTCTTCTCACACCGGCATCAGTACTTTTTTTCGCAAAACTTCCCAAAACATTAAAGAAATTCAATAATGTTACCTTATTAACTGGAATCGCCCACCAGTCTCTCTTAGACGTTGGTCAAGTCGCTGAAATGTTTTCTGATTTGGAATATTGCGATTAGGATATCTTTCTTCATACAACCTTCTTGCTTCCAAAGCATTGCAAGATGCAAGACCGTACATAAGATGCATATCTGCATACTCACTAAATGTGTATCCCATTATCAAATTAAATTTACCAAGATATTCAAAATTCAATAAATTAATATCGAAGTAAAGGATCAACGTGTTAACAATATGAAAGATTACAAGATTTAAAATTTACACGTCAATGCAAGATATTTATTAATTCGTGGGTACCATATCAACGTTTGTAAAAACAATGCGTTTTTTAATGAAAACAGTTTTATTTCAGACTTTTGTATCACACTTTGTTGCAGACAAAAAAAAAATAAAACGGTTCATTTTATCGACAATGAACAAGAGTACCTTTACTTTAGCTTAATGTTCAAGGTATCCAAATTTGTTTTTTTTAACTCCTTATCATACAGGGTGTTAAAAATGTAAGCATTAAAATGTACAACCTAGTCCGCCCCTGGTAAACTAAACAAGCTAATTTAAATTTAAGGGCAGTATTTTAAGAGGTCCTTACTACTGTTTATCATATTAAATTTTCATTAAATTATAATAAGTAGTTTAAAAGTTATTCAAGAAAAATTGATTTCCAGTGGCGTCCTTTAGGAGGCCGTATCTCCGTAGGGAGAGCCGCTAGGAAAAAAATTATGGGAACTTGTCATCTTATTTTTTAATGTTCTATCTGAATCCGAGAGATTTCCCACATTTTCCTGGACACATTGTATACGAAATTAATTGCGGCGATTGTAATTTGAAATATATAGGTCAAACGAAACGCTCAATAAAGAACGTTTTAAAGAACACATATCACATATTACATTTAATAGACCAGAAATATCGAGCGTCGCTAACCATGTACTGGACAGAGATCACAGTGTCACTATAAAAGGGTTAAAACTGATAGAAAATATAAACAACGCCAGAGATCTCGATGCATACGAAAGCATTCAAATCGTTAAAAATAAGATTAATACGTTTAACCCTAACAAAGGCCCCATTCCATACGGTTGTCTTTTTTCGTTCTTAAAAAAGTAGGTAGAAAAAGTCGAGGGCGTGAGAATAAATACATGGTGTTACTGTTTTTTTAAGAAGGGTGAATTGACATAATTTTAATTTGTGTTTGTATTTTAAAGTCAGTGTATACGTGGACGCCGTGTAAAGTTGTTCGCATTCCTATGTTCGACACTTTTATTAGTGGTTTTACCTACTGATGATGACAACTTAGTTGTCGAAATACATATTTAGGATACTATTACTAAATGTGAATTTTATACCATTTTTGAGTAATTCGTCCACATATTTGACTATATTTATATATATGCAAAAAATAAAATAAATGCGCTTTGCATATAATCCGTCCTTTACTTATCATCAATACTTGTTTACAAAAAATCTCACTAACACCTGAACGTTAACCGATGCTTCCCTAGTTTCAAAGTTGTTCCGAAATTCAAATTACTTATTTCAATTTGCTTTATTTAATATATTCTGGAATGAATGAATGACTCATTTGAAAGCGTTGCTAATAAAGCTGTAGTTTGATTTTGCATTTGTTTGAGTTTGTTTTTTTGAAGATTGTGACGAGAGTAAACTTCAGTCTGTCTGTTAAAATATCTCCAACTTTATATGTTTAATTGAATACACGTAGCTGATTTTTTTACAGTTACTCCTCAGAATTTCTATCACTTTAATCATTTAACTGATATATAATCTAAACCTTTATACATATTATCTTTTTGTAATTTATGATAAATCATAAATTTTACAAATGACCAATGAAATATCGAAAGTAGCTGACTGTTATTGATCTCGTATATTTTTAAAACAGAAATTATGGTTACAAACATTTATATGTAGCGTATATTTTTATTTCTCCAATGCCTGATATTGTTCCGGCGTGATTATCTGTTATCTTGTGACGGTGGTACTGGGCGTGTCGGTGCCGGATTGGTCGCGCTGACCGGATCTCCCGGATCAATATCACTCGCGCCCGGATTCTCCCGGATATCGCCTCCACACCGCCACCGCAACACAACTAAACTACAAACACAGATACTATTCCTGTGGTTTTATTGCGACCGCAGCAAATTCGATGTAGCAACTATCCGATAAGATTTTCTATGCAGCGTATTTCTTAAAATATTATTGCTAAACAGCAATATTAAAATAGACTTGCTTGACATTAATTCAATTGTTTATTTTTCGTTGTATTACTGTGAGAATTTCTACTGACATTTTTAAAGATTATGAAATGTTAATAAGCAATTAATTCAAACAATATGGTACTGTGGCGTAAATTACACACTTTAATGCACTTTACACACACAAAATACACTCACCATCACAATTAACCGCCCACTAGTTCTCTGCTATAAAAATGCCTGCATATATAGTTTTATGTGTGTTTTATGAGTGTGCCATGGTTTTAGGTTCACATCTAATCATAAACAGTATCACTACTTTAATTTTTGTAAAAAAATTCCTAAGTACATAGTTTGGGTTAGACTTTCTGCTTTTATGTTCTTTTTGTTGTAATTTTTAGTGTTGATACGAAGGATAAGATTTATTGTGGATGAGAAAATCTTGTAGACTGTGAAAAACGATCATACAGTGTTTATTTAGAGAAACTCTTTAATCTGTTATTTGACGTTTTGTTGTTGAAATTACGTTCATTAGAACTCAGCTACTTATTTTTTAAAAGTAAAATAAAATGGAATTAACCAGAAAGCACTTTCGAATCATAATTTATTATGATTTTAAAAGAGGTTTAAACGCTTATGAGTGCAGACAGTTTAGGTTCAGTTATTAGCGAACAAGCACCTTCCTTGGCTACAGTTTACTAATGGTATAAGGAATTTAAACGCGAAAGCAATTCTGTTCAGCATCAAAAAGGAGTAGGGCGTCCTCCTACGACTGTTACCAACAAAAACATTGCTGCTGATAAAAAAATAATTGAAGAAGACAATAGAGCCACTTATGCGACAATAGAGCATCAACTCAAGATTGGTTCACCAGCTATTAAAACAAACACACACAATCAGCTGCATTAAAAAAAGTGATAAGTGATAAGTCGTTTTGTGCCGCATCACATATCTGACTTCCAAAAAGCAGTGTGTGTAACAATTTGCCATGAAACTTTAAATTTCTTAAATAATGGCGGGCACCAATTTTTTTCCAAAATAGTGACAGGTGACGAAACTTATGTTCCCTTTTTCGACCTTCCTACCTGTCAAGAGGGTCGTGTATGTATTCACGAAGATGAGGAAACTCCTACAATGACTAAGAAGCAGCGAGCTATGAAAAATATGTATGCAGTATTCTTCAGTAGTACGGGCTTAGTAAATGCAATTAAGCTACATGGACAAAAGACAGCTACAAGTGGTGCACTGAAAAATGTTCGCCTGAAGTGTTCAGTAGAATTCCAGACAAGAAAATTACGGTACTTTTTACGATGTGCGTACAGAGCTAGTTATTCACAGAGAGGGTTTGATACCATTTGCATCTTACATCGGAAATGGTTTTATTCTCATGCATGAGAACGCTCGTCCGCACGTAGCCTAGGTACGTTACTGAATACCTCAATGACGTTCGGATTGAGACAATGGAATGGCTTGCTTGAAGTTTAGATCTCAATCCCACAGAACATTATTAAAATTAAATTAAAAAGAAAAGTGAGGGCTCGGTTACCTACACTTAAAACCTTGGAAGAGCTTAAAAATGCCCTGAGAGTGAGATCTCTTACCTCAGAATGAAATTCACAATATTATCAATGGACTTCCAAGACGATTAAATGAAGTTATTACAGCAAGAAGAGGCAATACACATTATTAAAATTGATCAGCTACTAATTCTTAAGTATACAGTGAGTTTTTATTATTAATATGCAATAGATATATCTTCATAAACATTACAAAAAAATAAATGAGTGTTTTTTCAATATGTGCTTAATTCTTTCAATGGAGACTGTGGTTAAATAAAAATTTAAAAAAAGGTATATAACCCCTTACCACAATTATTAGTCGTATCCTAAATACGTATTTCGACAACTAAGTTGTCATCATCAGTAGGTAAAAACTACTAATTAAAAGTCGCACAAGGGGCACAGTTAAAACAAGAGAAACGCTTCCGCACAACAAGAGTCTGTGCAGGGTTGCAGTGTATAGTAGTTGTGCGGAAGCGTTTCTCTTGTTTTAACTGTGCCCCTTGTGCGACTTTTAATTAGTAGTTTTTACCTACTGATGATGACAACTTAGTTGTCGAAATACGTATTTAGGATACGACTAATAATTGTGGTAAGGGGTTATATACCTTTTTTTAAATGTGCTTAATTGACTAGATTTTACTTATTTCCACATTTAATAAAGAAGGTTATTAAAAAATTATAAGAAAATGTTAGATATTTGTAATTTGAAAAGGTGGGCGTTAATTGTGCCTGTAACGTAATTTTCAAAAAAATTATTTGGTCACATAAATTCTTTACGACAGACAAGCAATTTGAGTAACTTTTCAAAAAGGTCAAAGGTCAGCACCCAAATTGTGAGAGCTTAAAAAGTCAGATGGAGGGCATATATAGCAAGGATGTATGAAAATAGATAAGTCAAAGAGTTCTATTTGGAAGAGAAGGAGATAGAAACAAGATGGCGTCCCAATAAGGGTTGTCTGGAAGAGATAAGAAAGACATGCGAGAGGTTGAAGTAATCGACTAGAAAATAGAGGTTACAGACAGAAAAAATAGCCAAAAAGGGTGAAAAGCTCGATACCAAGTGTCGCTAAACCTGTGTTATGAAAATGTTTAAGCCTTTAATGTTGCTTTAAGAAAATATAGACTAATAAGTCTATTGAATTAATCTAAACACCACACCAAATATTTTCGCAAAATCGCCTTTGAATATTCACCTCCCTAATTAAACAAAGATTTTCTCTGCTCTAAAGAGTAATTAACCATTCCATTGCACGAAACTGTCCACTCACTATCCACATAATTTTGGGAAAAGGGCTGACACATTTATGTACCAATACCGAAACTGTCGTTTTCTTTCAATGAGGTTGTATAACGTCTGTTCAAAAGTTGTTGAACTGTTGAGCTGTTGAAAAGTCAATCTAGGTTACTTTGAAATTTTGATAGAATAAGACGCATATATATTAGTATGTGTTTGTTGTTCCGTAAACGTAAATCCAAATGACATTTGATAATGTCAATCACATTTGTTATTTATTTGTATATATGAAACTGTCAAAATATACGACTTCGTAGGTTAAGTAGTAAATTTTAATTTACGACATACTTCAAAATGTTCTCAGTAAATCACATGCTACTAGATTGACTTTTCAAATGAACACCCGTTATATGGAACATATATATATATATATATATATATATATATATATTTCTGGGGTTCTTGGCCGCGTGTGAGTTTTGTCCTGAAAAAGACTATTTACTCTACGTTTTAACGAGATCGCACTCATCATCTTCAGGAGCTAGTCGGTCTGTCGCTGGTTAGAGCTGGAGATCGTCTGATGTGCGCCTAGCACTACCTCTTGTTATATGCTGCTGTGTCGGGAGGGGGCGTCCCACTATTGACGTCATGCGTGCGCGGATTCGTGTAATTGATCCGAGTGCCTGTAAGTTCCCTGGTCGGTCCGTGTGTCTGTGTAGGGGTTGCGATCTGTCGGGATTTGGTTGTGTTTTTATCTGTCGGTGAGCTAGGAGCGGTTTCCATGTATGCGGCAAGAGCTGGCCATCGTCACGTTTATTTAAGCACTTAGGACGCCTTTCTATTTCTATCGCTTCTCTTGTAATTCTCGTCGTTAGGTTTTCACTTTTGGCTAGGATCTTCGTGTTTTCAAAGTCGATAGAGTGCCCTGTCAGAAGTTTATGTTGTGCTAACGATGATGTTACTTCTTTCTTGACGACCGCGTTTCGGTGTTCTTCTCTTCTCACGCTAACTCGCCTATTTGTCTGCCCCACATATGATTGATCACACACTGAACATGGTATTTCGTAAACGCCCTGATCTTCTAGAGGAATTCAGTCTTTCGCATTACCTATTTCATCGGCTATTTTTCTGTGTGTTGTGAAAACGGTATCGATGTTGTGTCTTCTTAATAATCTACTGATTTTGTCTGTAATTCCCTTTATATATGGAAGGAAAGCTCTGGACGCGAACTCTTATTTTTCTGTTTTTCTGTTGACGTTAATTCTGGCTTTATTTATTGTTTTTGATGAATAGCCGTTCGTGATGAGGGCGTTTCTTATGTTCCTTCTTTCTTCGTGTATGTGTTCCTTGTCTGTTAGTCTCTCAGATCGCAAAACTAGTGTTTTTACAACGGAATGTAGTTGTGCCGGGTGATGGTGTGATTGTGCTTTTAAATATCTATTTGTGTGTGTAGGTTTTCGATATACCGTGTGTCACAGTAGTCCGTTCTCTTTCGTGAGGTAAAAGAACAAGGGAAACTCCCTTTCCTTGACGTATTGGTAATCAATATGAATTACCACTCAAATTCTCCTACAATATTCAATAAAATGATTATAAATAATCTGACTGAGCAGTAAAACTATCACATACTCAATACAGAAAAGACAACATCAAGAAAATTAAAACAATCTTAACAGATAATAATTATCCACTACAACTTATAGACCAAACAATTAAAAAACGAATACACCAAATATACAACACTGCAGACACCAATAACAATTTAAACAATGACACAACATATATCACGATCCCATATGTTCCACAACTATCAGAGAAAATTAAATACACTTCAAAAAAATATGATATAGCTACAACATATAAACTTAGTAATATTAATAAACATTTATTTTCAAAACTTAAACCTAAAATAGAAAAAAATCGAGAAACACATGTCATCTATAAAATACCATGTCGCGATTGCGATAGTTACATAGGCCAAACTAAACAATATTTATACAAAAGAATACAAACCCACAAATACTCTAAAACAGACAAAACTGCTTTATCTACACACAAACTACAACGCGATCACCATTTCGATTTTGAAAACACACAGATAATTGATAAAGAATTATAAAGTAACAGTGTTAATGAATCAGATGTCAGTTATTGAAAAATACTGACATCTGCTTTCAATAACTCACATCTACTTTCAAAATAGGCATCTGCTTTCTAATCTGACGTTTGCTTTCATAACTGACACCTGCTTTCAAATCAGACATCTGCTTTCATTAACTGACATTTGCTTTCACTAACTGACATCTGCTATCAAAACTGACATGAGCTTTCAAAACTGACTTCTGCTTTCAACTTGACATCTACATTCAATAACTGACATCTGATTCATTAACACTGTTACTTTATAATGCATTTCTAAATAGCTTGAACCTGGGTCTATTGTGGCTTAGTGGTAAAAGCGACAGCCCGGCAAGCTGTAGACTTGGGTTCGAGTCCCAACGTAGACCATATTCTTCAAATAAAAAAATTTCGTATGATTTGCTTTGTAATTTGTAGACAGCAATGTTTACATACCCACTTACTCTGCAATTACATACATTCTAATTTGATATTTGTAAATATTTCATATAAAAGCCGAAAAACTCCAATAATTTATCAATTGTTATATATATATATATATATATATATATATATATATATAAGGTAAACTTAATAAAATTAATTTAAATTCGGGTAAGCGGTCAATTAAGAAAAAAACTCATTTATTAAATAATCCTATATTTCGCAACAGACTTTGTCGCTTCTTCTGGGGTAAAAAATGTAGAGTTGAAAAGAAGCGACAAAGTCTGTTGCGAAATATAGGGTTATTTAATAAAGGAGTTTTTTTCTTAATTGACCGCTTATCCGAATTTAAATTAATTTTTTATTATATATATATATATATATATATATATATATATATATATATTAAAAATAGTAGACTTTTTATTGGTTTAGCGACCTTTTATTGAATTATGATGTTTTATTCTACGACGTTTCGACCTTTATTATTTTTCAGTCTTTTTCAAGTATCTAGAAACAAGAATTAATACAATGAGAATATGAGAATTGTGTTTGCTTTTGTGAGATTGAATTAACAATTAAATTAACAATTAAAATTAAAATTAGATTAAAGACTGAATTACCAATTAGATTAACAATTAGAGTTAAAATTTAAAATTATATTAATAATGAGTAAGGACAATTAAAGGGATTACATCTGTATAAATGAATAGAAAAATTTGAATTAAACTACAATACAGTAAGGTAAATAGAAACAAGAATTACTACACTGAAAACGTGAGAGTTGTGTTTGCTTTTGTGAGACTGAATTAACAATTACATTGACAATTAGAATTAAAATTAGATTAAAGACTGAATTACCGATTAAATTAACAATTAAAGTTAAAATTTAAAATTAGGTTAATAATGAGTAAGGATAAATTACAGTGGTTAAATCTGTATAAATGAATGAGATGTTAAACTTTTGATGTTAAACTACATTACATGAACAATTAATGACAAAACTCACCGTTTCTTTTGGTTTTCAAAATCACGCATTCTGTGTAATATGTGTGTCAGGTACCCGAGACCTTTTTTTGTAACGAACCGATCGCACTGGTTGGAATATTGTAAGTGTTTGTGGCTTTGTTAAGAGAGGTTAATTTTTGTTCTGTTTTTGGAATTTAGCAAATTGATCAGGACCGTGTTTAGGGGTATGTAGTAAAAGTATTTACAAATGGGAACTGATAAAAAGTTTTTTTTTTTTTTTTTTTTTTTTTTTTTTTTGGTTTGTGTTTGTGTGTGCGGGGGTTGATTTTATCTATCGTTGTGGGTAATAGAGTTTAGACAGTCCATCAATTTCGTTCCTGTCGTTTATTGTTCTGCTGTTTTTGAAAATGTGGATCATTTCTAAGACCTCCCTAGCTTTTGTATTTAATATTAAGACACGGCCAATAAAATAAATAAGAAAAATAAAATTCTTATAAACACTAAATATATATATATATATACTATTTAGATAGCAACTGCAATACCAATTATGATAATTACTATCCTGTAAATAGCTTGCTAACTTACTATTGAAGCGTTATTTCTAAAAAAAATGTCTTTTAAAAGATAATTAAAATCGACACTTAATAATTTAAACATTACAATCCATCAAATAGAAACAAGACAGTCGCTTCAAGCTAGTAAAATTACATTTTCTTCATCGATATTTGTAGAAAATTTATTCAATTTCCCAAAATAGTTCAACCTTATTTGAGAGCAAAACTCAGATACAAACCACACTTGAAAATGATATCAACTACTTATTTATTAAACACATTTTTTCATACAAAACATTCCCACAAAACATCTATTTACTAATAATAACATAAACGTCTATGTTGGTATATCTTCTAAAGCCACAGACCGGTGACATAAAGACACCCCATCGTTTTCCTCATCGCTCATTAGGACAACTCTATTACATAGTTTGACCTCTTCTTTGTCAGACGCGGCGGGTGGTTACCGCTAACGTCTCCATCAGACAATCCCAGAAAAGACCTGTTCCTCACGTTTGTAGACCTCATCAACGCGTTAGGTTTTGTTTTCCGTGCAGAATACTTACTAGTGAAAAGGAGGGATTGTTTTGTGTCAATGCCGAGATATAACGTCCTCGCCAATATAAACAAATAACGATAACAAAAGGTAGAACTTCTACTTAAGAGAGTAGTGCCACAACCATTAAGGAACAATTACTACCTGTAGGGTGTATGTCACAATTCTACGAAGCAATATTTATTCCTTCTATGAGTATATATAATTATTCAAAATGTTAATTTGTTCATCATATATTGATATACGAGGATCTCTACAATAATTTTGCACTAAAACATAATTTAATTTAAAAAAGTTTTGTTTAAACGTTTTAAGGTACTTTTATACAAGGTTGTTGTCTTTCCTTCGAACCTCTCTAGTAGGCCATGATATTTTGTTACAAATTTTATTTGATGTTTTAACCTAGTAATTTACACCTTCAATGAGAGCGAGATTGAAAAAACATACTTAAGTATATTTAAACTAGATAAATCTTAAGTAATCATTTGCTCAAGAATCCATTGAATTAAACAAAGGGCATTATAGAGCCTTAATTTCTTACAATTACAAACGTGGTTTAAGCACTGGTGGCTTATGGAGAAATGAAACGATCGGCAACCAACGGATTTTTTTTTAGTAAAGCAACATGCGATTGTTTTAGGAAGAAGAAGACACAAAAAGTCAGTTAAAGTGAGAAAAGCAAAGGAAATCATTAAAGAGTGTAAGAATTTTTTAAAGGAAAACTTTAAAATTAGAAGTAAAAAAGTCAGCGATGACAGGGCCGGCGTTGCCGACCCTGCCGTCCCTAACCAGCCGCCACTGGGTTTAAGCCATATTTTAAAGAAATTAAACGGAAATTAAACCACAAATTATATTCATAGCAGCGGTACAATGAATTTCTATGAATATTGGTTTTATTCGCATGTTGCAATGGCACAAACATTTGAAGGCTTTGTTCTCGTTGGATTTTCCACAATTTGATTTTAGTTCTAAGAGAAGATAGTGTGAAATGGTGCAGGTCTACGTTAGCTCGTTTTGCTAATGGATCGTTTCTCCTAGTGTACAACATCTTTACAGGTGATGAATCTTGGGTATACTGCTATGAATCCGAAAAAAGCAACAGTTTTTACTTTTGAAAATGAATTGACTCTCAACAAAAATTCTTCGAGAAAAAAACGAAGCCAAAAATTGTCATAACATTTTTTGAGATTAATGGACACATATTTCCACTGTGACGTTGATGAATCGTTAATGCAGAACGATACACCACAATTTGTTTGCATGAAGTTCTTCAAAGTGCTCGCGAAAATCGTCCAAGCGGAAGGATCATAATATTGCATCATAATAACGCTCGAAATCACTGCTATGTTATAATGGGTAATTGGCAGTTCAGTCTAATGAATAAGTTACGAGATTTATGTTCCACATTGCCTAGAGAAGCGAATTTACCCACTTAAGAATTAAATAAACAATCTAACACGCAAAGAATGTTTTAAAAACTAGTTTTTCAGAATGTAAAATATATTGACAGTGGAACTGAATATTATGAGAGTTTTTGCATAAAATATAAATACAATACAACTCTTTACCTATTATTATGTATCTTAGTTGACATGACTTGAAACTGTTTCTATAAAATTTTCAGATAAGCACAGAAGCAGTATTTTGACTAGTTTTGACTAGTTTCCCAAAATATTCACAGAAGCTTAGCAAAAATATACTGTGTTCTAAGTAATTTGCAATTTTTTTGTAATATGCATATATGTATATGCATTGCTGAAATTACTGTAATACAAATATTAACATTAAACTAATATAATACAATTCTATGCCTAAGTATAGAAAAATATAATATCACTTCTTGCATGGCTTTAGTTTAGTATATAGTTGACGTTTGCAACTTAATTTATGCATATCTTTTCCTTACAATTATTTAATCTAATTCTTGTTGTTATATAAATTTGAAAATTCTAATTATAATCTAAAACGTTTCCTGATAATGAAAGAATACTTAATTTTGATAACTTCTTTTTTGCTGATATTAGATAAAATTTAGATAAATGGATTATTTATGATATACCTGTATATAACGTGTGTTCATTTGAAAAGTCAATCTAGGTTACTTTGAAATTTTGATAGAATAAGACGCATATATATTAATATGTGTTTGTTGTTCCGTAAACGCAAATCCAAATGACATTTGATAATGTCAATCACAAATATCAGCTAGTGCATAAAATAAACGTGGTAATAAAATTGATGGTTTATGGGTTTAGTCAGTTCAAGATTGCATGGTAGAATTTCAAGTTGAGTTTCCACATTTTGTAATAGATTATATACAATTTAAGAATTTAAGAAGAAGAAACCGGTAGTCTCTTAAGAAAATCAGGCAGCGGAGCAGTTAAGAAACGTACACCTCAAGTTATAAATCGTGTTGAAGAAATAATGGAAAAGAACCACAAACATCTGTTCGACATTTGAGTCAACAAATAAACCTTCCTGTTGTTAAAATTCACAAGTTATTAAAAAAGGATATGCAACTTTATCCATACCATGTCACAGCAGTACAAGAATTGTTAGAAATTAACTACCCACGTAGACTACAGTTTTGTAATTGGCTTGTAAATATGAACAATAATGGAGAACTTTCGCAAAGAGTCATCTTTACTGATGAAGCATAGTTTTATAAAACGGGATACCTAAATTCACAAAATACAAGAATTTGGAGTAGTGAAAATCCACATGTAATTAATGAAGAATCGCTACATCCAGAGAAAATTGGTGTTTGGGCAGCGATAAGCCAAAGGCGAATCATTGCACCAATATTTTTTCAGGAAACATTAAATGCTCAAAGGTACCGACGGAAATTTTACAACCATTTGTCAATCAGTTGCATGATGATGAACTTCAAAATGCATATTTCCAACATGACGAAGCACCTTGTCACTATACTGCAGAATCTTTGGATTATTTAAGAGAATTTTTTGATGAGCATATAATTAGTCGAAATACTGAAATTGCCTGGCCTGCACGTTCATGCGATTTAACACCTTGCGACTTCTTTTTGTGGCCTTATCTAAGAAATAACATATTTCGAACACCTATATTGAATTTGAATGATATGCTACAGAGAATCGAACAGAAATGCATGGAAATTAATAACAATCCAGTAATGTTGCAGAATATCATCAGAAATTTTGAACGGAGGATTTTAAAGTGCATTGATCTTGAAGGACAGCATTTTCAACATTTTTATAGTTTTCAATAAATATCTATTATTTGTTATTTATTTGAATGTATGAAACTGTCAAAATATACGACATCGTAGGTTAAGTAGTAAATTTTAATTTACGACATACTCCAAAATGTTCTCAGTAAATCACATGCTACTAGATTGACTTTTCAAATGAACACCGGTTTTGTATATATATATATGGTAGATTCAATTACTTGGCGATTTAAGGTCTGGTTTTACTTAAAAATGCATATATTTAAAACAATCTTACATGTTTCGGCAAATGATGCCTTTCTCAAAGAATTTAAAATATAAATGACGACAGTATATTAATGTCATACTTATACTGTCATTTAAAAAATTATAAATTTTTACAGCCCGAACTCTTACCATAACAAAACTTATCCATTTTATAAATATAAACATTGCCGCCTTTAAATGCAATGGGGGATTCTGAATTCGATGTTTATATTTTATATTTCTTACTTCTAGCAAAAAGGAACATTCTCGTAATACATATGAAATTTTAGTATGATTTTTAAAATGGGTTTGTAAATGAATCTAACACACATTTTAATTTCTAATTTTCTATTCGAATATATAAGAAGCTGATTTGTACGAGGTATTGGTCTTAGCATACAGGATATTATAGCTTTTATAACATCGACAGCTGTTACATATGTAAACATACGGTGTGTGTGTGTGTGTAACTTGAAAAGAGTTACATATTTACATTCTGAATATTTCGAATTCATAGGCTTTGAATTCATATTAGAATTTTCAAGGTGCTTTTAATTCTGGGGTTCGCGTCGTTATTGATTCACAATATTCTGGATTCATATTCTATATAATTCCATCTTTCCATTTTTCATACGTTTTTTTTTAATTCAAAGACATCCTGTATATGTCCTTTATCAAAAATGTGTATTATTTTACTACTATATATTTAAATTCTTGTAATAACACTACAATCTTACAAAATATACAATTCGAACACAGTTTCTTAACAAAAACAAATTCTATACTACAAAAGCTTCCGTACTGTAAATAAATAACGAAGAATTAAAAACTCAATATCAATAGAACCTTGATGACAGAAAAGTAAATGTTAACATCGTTATAAAATCAAGTAAGCGTATTAATAAAACTATTAACAAAGGATAGATCGATACAAAACGCCCTAAATTCTCCAACGAACCGAAAGCACCCTTTCAATAGTGTATTTATCGAATACAATTGCCATTCAAGCCTCGTTCTTGTCCGATATACATGTATTATGATTTTAACTTTTTTTTCTGAGGAAGGAATATATTATTGAAGGATACCTTGCTTTAGAAGCAAAAGTTAAACATCATAATTTAGAAGGTTGTTTCTATATTTTTTAAATTTTTCTTATATTTATATTTTATAATCGATTACTTTTTCTATTGTTATATTATTTGCATATGAATAGATACAATGCATTTGTTCGTATGATTTTAATATTAATTAATTAATTGTTTATGAATTAAAATGCCATTTTCATATAAGATTTAAAAAACTAAGAGATTTAAATATTTTCGTTTGCTTCCAATACATTTAATATTAAAACATTTTATAAATTATATTAGAAAAGCCTTAGGTATTTTTTTACAAAACTAATTTTATTTATTCATTAATATACTCGTATGAGTTACAGTAACTCCCGGATATTGTCTAAGATGTTATTTAATACTAGCCTTGTACTATTAGACTGTCTTCATACATACCTTATTATACAATGCCGTTATATTATATAAACTTGGAAAAATTATGTTAAATCTAGTCTCTACTGAAGACGTGTGCACTGCAAACGAAATGATCATCTAGAGAAATAAATTTTGTTTGTTGAAACTAAGGTTATTTTGTTTCACCGAACATTTGAACTATTCTCACAAGTGCTCAAATAATTAATAATTATATGTAGCATACAAATCGATTGATTTCTCGTCAATCAATTATTTGTGTGTGTAGACGTGCCGAAAGTCCGATTAAATATAAATTAAAATACTGGTTTTTAAAGTTTCGAATATTTTTAATGTACTACAATTGTTTCACTAAACATTTGCTTCATCAGGCGGAGGCGGTCGGCAAATGTCTTCTACAGAATACATCTACCATATTATGGTCCAAACTAATTGATTTTACGCTGTTTTCATAAGTAATTCCGATATCGTCAAATTATCGTTACATCTCTAATCTCGAAAGCAAAGTTCTATTATTCAAAATATAGTGGGCTATGAACAAATGAAACGACGGGGGCTGTCAGTTTAGAATTCGTTTCAGTTTTGTGACATTAGTAATCCAAAAAATATGGTTTGCAATAAAATCGGTAACGAAAGAAGTATATAACAGAGGTGAAACTATGAAAAAGCACAACGTTTGATGTAAAATACGATACTGTTCGAAAAAAGGTATACCAAAATGAATATAAAGTTAACCAAAAACCCCAAAGGACATCGTCCTAAAAAATTAACGATTGAAGAAGAAGGACAAATATGTGACTGGGTGGATGAAAACTGTACCGTATTAACCAAAACTTTGCGCACAAAATGTTTAGAGATATTTGGGCAAAATTTTAGCTCTTCGACCACAGACATGCAAGTATTGTATATTCCAGTATTGAGAATAAACACTCCAGAATTTCAAATACTTTCAGAGGTTTACGCGAATTTCATTATACCGTGAAAAACACTCATGTAGAAAGTACGATAAAAGGGAGATACCGTTATGCTTTAAAATTTACAGAGATGATGGGTCATCCAGAATAAATGTTTTTTCTTAATGAATGCGAAATCCAAATATATTCAAGAGTGACTAGGGAAAGAGCTGTTGTCATCATAAATGCGCGTAAACAAACTAGGCAAATTCGTACCAAAAATATATCAATCTGTGCAGCAATCCGCAACACCGATGTATATAAATTTGATGAAAAGCACTAATTTTGTTAATTTTTAACAAATTTTCTTCAGAAGCTTTCGGACGGTAATATCGAACATGCATTATAATCATGGATAATGTTTCATTTCACCTTACTGAACAATCAAGAAATCTGACAGTTGCTTTAGGACACGAAGCAATATATCTACCACCGTATTTTCCATTTTTTAATTCAATTCATTAGTGTAAAACTTTAATAAGACGATAAGAACCCAACAAGTTAGAAGAACACATTACACAGCTATTGAAAATGCTGTTGAAAGCGTAAGCCATGAAAACTGTTTAAATTACTTTAATCATATACAAACCTGCATACCTAGATCCTTAAGGCGCGAAGTAATAAAAGATTGATCTTGTATAAGTCTGTTCTTAAGTAGAACATTTGTATTTATTATATTTAACTGTTACTTAAACATATGTGAAAAATATATAATTATAATAGCGTTATTCAACAAATCGATCTTTCTTATGTATCTAAACCGGATTTTCTTTTGATGATAACGAGCTCTGATTTGAATAAACACACTAATTTATTTAGCAAAAAGCTGAAACAAGAATTCTATCAATATTTATATATTAATTAAACGGCTAAGGAATAGATCTTCTCTATATTATATATATATATATATATATATATATATATATATATATATATGTTAAAATAAATTAAAAACGGGGAAGTGATCTGTCAATTAAAATTCATTAAAACTCTACATTCTTATCTCCTGAAGAAGCGACAAACTCGTGAAATATAGAGATAATTTAATAGAATAATTATTGACAGACCTCTTGCCCGTTTTTAATTTATTTTAACCAATATAGTACGGTCGATAATTTCTTTTTAAGTTATATATATATATATATATATATATATATATATATATATATATAAATATAATATTTTCGTGACCTTGGTATGATAAGGTAAACTTAATAAGTCGGCGATTAAAGGTCTGGTTCATTACTTCAAAGTATATATATTTAAAACAACCCTACATGTTTCGGCAATGATGTCTTTGTCAAGGGAATAAAAAATATATAAATAAAAAATACTTTTCTTACATTCTACTAACAAACTATTGTTGGTACAAGAAAAATGTTTAATTTTTCTACATTATCGCCTTGTATACACTATAGATATTCTGTCATTTATATTTTTTATTCCCTTGACAAAGACATCATTGCCGAAACATGTAGGGTTGATTTAAATATACCATGTGGCCGCGTGCGTCTGCACTATAGCGATACCTGTAGTGTAAGCAAAACACACAGAGGTGTCCGTGTGTTAGAACGGTAAAGAAGTAGACGCAATGTTCCAATGTGTAGTCGCGCAAGCGCATTAGCTGTCGCTCCCGCATATGGGTGTTAGTTGCAATGTTTATATCGTCAGGCTAATGCGCTTGCGCGACTACACATTGGAACATTTCGTCTACTTCTTTACCGTTCTAACACACGGACACCTCTGTGTGTTTTGCTTACACTACAGGTATCGCTATAGTGCAGACGCACGCCGCCACATGGTATATACTTTGAAGTAATGAACCAGACCTTTAATCGCCGACTTATTAAGTTTACCTTATATATATATACATATATACATATATATATATATATATATATATATATATATATATATATATATATACATATTGCTCAATAACATATATTAGCGCTTATCTTAAATGTGGCGAAAATAACGCCTAAAATCTAGTCTTCGCGTCGACTGCCGTCTTGTAGAAAACATCGTTTGGGGGTTTGTTCTTCTTCGAAGTAATCGCCGGCATAATATACGCACTCAGATATACTCATCTATTCTTAAAAAAAGTATATACATTTCACGGGTTTGTTCTTATCTTTTAAACACTTTTATTTGTATGGTGACTTATTTTACCCAGAGATCATTTTGGAACCGCTCCCTAGGCCGGTTCTTCCCTATATTTTTGGTTGCTCTTTATGCTGGCCCACCACTGTGTATAGGACCGATTACTAGATTGGTCTAACGCTCAATTATTATCTCTGTTGCTCTGCTAATTACAGTCTCGCCAAACATAGTCTCGTCTGAAAATATTACCCAAGCTGACTCGGCACTATTCCTACGTGAATAACAATATAGATATTGTTTGTGTAGAACTTTGCCACACAAAGTCGAGAAAATATAAAAATGCCCTACGTATCAAGAATAAGGAAAATAACATTAGCAAATACATATACAATAAATGATGTAATGAGCATTCTGTTCAACATATAAAATTTAAATTAAATTGAACAGAGTTCCAAAAGAGGCAAGCCATTACATTTCTTACATTCTACTAACAAACTATTGTTGGTACAAAAAAAATGTTTAATTTTTCTACATTATCGCCTTGTATACACTATAGGATGATAATAATATACACTTAGATCAAACTATAGACACCCCAATCAAAGATATTCCAACTCTTTTATGCCTTCCAAAAATGTTTTCAAAATTTAAAATTTGGAATATAACTTTGTTAGAATTATAAAATACTAAAAAGTATCTATTAATCTTTACGATCTTAGCACCATCTATCGAAAAGTCACGGTACCGTCAAACAGACCTCAATTACACAATTACATTATGGTTTATTATTTATTTCACGCAGTGTATATTCACTGACTATTATAGATGGGCACAAAAATAATAATTCTTTTAAAAAAGAAATCTACTAACCCTAATTGAGACAATCAGAAATACAATACCACATATGAAATGAACGTAATTAACCTTTGCGTCGTGAAGTGGGTGGATTACAAATGATTGCGCTCATCTAGAAATTAGTTCACAGTGTGACGTCGATGGCTAGTGATTGACAAGTTGGTATTCATTCATTCATTCACTCATTTATTTATAAGTCGAAATACGCACAGTAAATGCCCCTCCACCCCTTCAAAATTTAAATTTCCCAATATATTGGAATGATAATTAATAATGAAGACGTGAAATATCATTAACTAAATTGTTTTTTTGTTACTATAAAGTAACAGTTACGTATAAATGATGACTGCTGGTACTATTAATATTTAAAAAATCGATTAGCCTTTTTACTATTATATTGTTTGTGTATGAATAGATACAATACATTTGTTGATATGATTTTAATATTAAAATATCAATTAATTTATTGTTTATGAACTGATAGGCTATTTTCATATAAAATAAATAAAAATTTATGTAACTAGTTCTCTCCTAAAGGTAATACAATAATAATAATCTTTATTATCTAAGAGAAACAAAAATTTCCGTTTACAGCACAAATTACAAAATTATACATAAATACGATATTTCTGTGGAACCTGATAGAAAGAAAATTTTTACTATCAAAATAATTTTCCAATATTCTTTCAGATACGCGCACATATTCTATCTACCAACGCCACCAGTGGAACGAAATTGTGTTTTGCAGGCCTAAATATACGAGGGAGTACTGATATATTCTTGGCCTACTATTGAAACAATTTAAAGTTGGGACTTAAAACACTTAATACAACGATCCTGTAACACCTTTAACCCTTCTAAAAAAATATTTTTCTTGGACTGCAAACAGCGCTCTACAGCTTCTATTACCTCTTCGTTGCGCAAAAATTCACGTCTTTTCAAACTTAATAGGCTAACTAGATATCAATACCCCCTCGTAGAAGGCTAGACGAAGAAAATATTAGGTTGACACGCAAGTTCGTAGAATTTTTATCAAACTAATTTTTTTTTAGTTTTTTCACAAATAAATACAAACTAAGCAGAATATATTCTCTTCCATTGTTTACGATTGCCTCTAAATGATTTTGCTATTTGTCCAATCCACTCCTGAAGAATTCCAGTGGTTTGGAAGTGCAGAAGCTGTCAGGCCAATTTTAAAGCGCGACGTCGTTGTTAAAGGAGATTCCTCGAAGGTCGTGTGATAGAAAGTGAAAGAGATAGAAATCTGATGAAGCCAGATCAGATCTTTTGTAATGCTAGCAGTATGAGGGCGAACGTTATCGTACTCATTTAACTAAATTTTCCCAACCTTTTTTCTTGAATTTCAGCCGCAAGCCGACGGAATTTTTGACAATATATCTTAGCAATGATGTTTATATTCTTCGTAAGCAATGCATAATGGATGACGCTCTCTTTGTACCACCCACAATAAACTACATTAGCTTACATGAATAACTATCAGCTTTTGCTCGGAGATTTGCTTTTTTTGTTATGGCTCTTTATTCGTTCTTGATTTTAACATGATGGAACCGTTTTTCGTCGTCATTAACAATGTGGGACAAAGACAGTCGATGTTGTTGACCAGCTAAACGATGACGAGCTAGCAAAGAGGCGCAATTATTGACACGCTGTTTCTTCTAGTTTTCGGTCAATAAAACATCTACTTTTTGAACTTCCCCTATGAAATGCAAATATCATTTTATGATCGATTGGTTACAATCCATTATAACGCCCAATTCCCGAGTCGATACGCGTAGATCATCATGACAATCTTCATCAAAGTCAGATAGTCAACCTAAACGTTGAAAATCGTTTATGTTAAAATAATCTTCTTTAAATCGAGACAACCATTTTCCAAACCATACTTTCCCTAATTACGCTTTCTCGGTAAACGGCGCAAATAATTCTAAACGCTTCCATTCTTATGAACTCAAAAAAATATATATCGGTAATGCTCGTTTTTCTACTTGACGTTCCATTTTCGTTTGTTTATGTTTAATACAATCTTTGCGCAAATTTAGAAACTATTCTGTTAAACCCGAATAGGTGGCGACTGCAGTTTGAAATCTGAAACAGACAGAAACAAGAAAAATCCCTAACCACAATAAACGACGGTATGCGTCAAAATATACAGTACTGGATTTCGCGTCGGTCTTATGCGCATGTCTGCCTATCGCCGTATTATTGTATCAGCGTTGTGTTCGTAGAAGTGCACAGAACATTGTGCTGTAAGATTAGAGTTGAAAATGGGTACATCACGGCGGAAAAAGTGTTTATTGCGGAGCATTATTTTCGCTCGTATCAGGGTGGACCGAGTTTGAAGTTAGTGGCGGAACAATATTACAAACAATTTCATAAAGCGGCACTAAGAAACGCAGTTTATTAAGGAATTTCATGCTACTGGCAGTGTATTGTGCCAACGAAAGGGAAGAACGTGTCGTCAATCAGATTTTGAAGTCACCTGAGCCTACAAAGTCTTCGACGAACGTACTTGAAATTGAATATCAGCAATACGTCGCTTCGGCGATTGTTTAAAGACGTAGGTGAATTTCCGTAACGAATTCAGGTTGGACAACGATTAACAAACCAAGATATGCATACAAGGATTCTGTATTGTGGACAAATTTTAGCTATGGTGTATGATTAACCAGATTTTCTGCGTAATGTGTGGTTCTCAACGAAAGTTACATTCACTTGGGGGGTACATCAATAAGCAAACAACTCGCTTTCTTGGCTTTGAGATGCTAGACGTTATCGTCCAGAAACCGTTTCATAGCGAGGGTGTGACGATATGGTGTGCACTCTGATCAGCACACGGTGTGCTTGGTCCGTATTTCATTGAGGATGATGATGATATACCTCTTACTGTTACCCAGGAACGTTATAAGAACATGGTGCTCAGGCTATTTATTCGGGATATCAGAAGGGTTTGTCGTGTCAGAAACGCCCGAATAGATGTTTCTGAGACAGTAGTTTCAACAGGATGGGGCGAGCAGTTACACCGCTCATCAGTTTACAATAGTGCTGAGGACGAATTCTATCGCATGGAACTGATTTCAACTACCCATCACATGCCCCTGATCTTACACCACCGGACGCCTACCTACGGGGAATGTTAAACGAGAAATTGTTCAGCAGCACAGACCCACCCAGAAGTGTGAATGCGTTACGTGAGAAGATCGTCTCGTTTTTCAGAAGTCTGCAGCAACCTGTGTTCTCGAATATGTTTGAAAATCTACGTGACCATTATGAACAACGTCTACAGCGCAACGCCGCACATTTCGAACATATATACTACAGAAACAAAAATCTATAAATAATAATCAATGTACGTATTGCTCCAGTACTGTATATGTTGGCGCGTACTATAAATTAATAAACTCCAAATACGATTTCGGCAACTGAGTTGTCATCTTCAGTAAAACAATCTGGAAAAACAAAATGATAAACGGAGCGTCTTCGGTTAAGGTATCACCTCTGAAGATATGCTCTTCACCAAATCGGCAGTGGGTTAAGAATTTAATGTTATCCCACTGGCAATTTGGTGAAAAGCATATTTTAAAAGGTTGTACCTTAGCCAAAGACTCTACGTTTAACACTATTTTCCAGATTGTTCTAGTAAAGATGGTAACTTAGCTGCCAAAATACGTATTTAAAATTTATTAATTTATATTTTGGTAAAGGATTAATATTTCTTGTTTCTGTCTGCTTTTATTCCGCTAAACAACAATACCAAATTAAAATAACTTTGACATAAGGCTGTGTTTCTTTCTAGACAAGACAAATTGAATTAGACAGAGCTGAAATAGCTGTGAAAATTTTAAAACGGGTCGAATTTTGAATGCACCCTATATGAGCATCGATATAATAAATCTCATGTTTGCTTACATGTAGAGTTTCTTGTCATTTTCTGCAATAGGTTTAAAAACGCAATAAAACAGATGGTGTTAAGAAAACACATCTGTGTATTCTTAGTAAATTTATCCTCAATGTCCAATGCCTTATAAATTATTATATCTCTACGATTTAGTTTATAAATATTAAAAACTAGAATTTAAGACCATATAATACCTACCAAAATATGAAAGAATATTTAAAACATTATTACAGCAGTAGATTTCATAATCAACATTTAAAACTTTCAGATTTTTTAAATAAATAAACATTGTTTGTTTTGACAATCATGGAGCACATTTAAACAAAGCTATGCTTTGAAATCTTAGAATATCAGGTATATATTATTACATAATAATAATAAAAAGTTTATTATCTTTTTCCTTTACATCCATAACATAACAATAATAAACGATAAAAAATTAAATAATAATAAAAAAACAAATTCACAGCTAATAGAAAAACATATAAATTTGTTTATACATAATAAACAATGCAGCTGTCAACTAGGTTTGAAATTTGAGGTTATACTTGAAATTGCGGTATATGATAACCCGCCGGACGGAAGACAGAAAAGGATAGTCAATTAATTAGTAAGAGAAGAATGATACGGGCCGTGTACGTAGAACATTTTAACTTGAAAAATAGAGAAGGCATAGAACTGGACGAAGGATAGAATAAGTAAAAATACATCTTAACGGACTTTTATTCCGTCTTGAAAAAATTAAAAATTGAAATAAGAACAAGTTTTAAAATATAAAACACTATTTAAAAGAAATATTAAGAAACGTAAATGAATATAAGAAGAGTCTAAACTATAAATATGTGGGTGTGACGATTCATGTTTGATAATTGGAGGCCATTTTGGAAATCAAAGAACACAGCAATATGTCTAACATTTTGTTTTCAGGACACTCGCATCCTATAAACCAAAAACGCTACAAACATATAGTACATAAGTATTTTTAATAATATAAAATATTATTAAAAATCGAGTGTGAAGAACACAATACAAGTTCATATATTTGTAAATGTATCTTCTCCAAAGACGTAGATACGTATTTCAGCTTTCTACAGGACCATCGGTGCGCGCCCCTGCTAGAGAAGAGATACATTCACAAAAACAACAACTATCTCACAGAAATGATTAAGACTAGTTGAAGAATATTAGCGCTGACAACATAACAATTGCGGAACTAGCAAAATGTTTTCATCAGACAGTAGCGGACGAAAAAATGTTCATCCGACAGTATTTCGGTGTCTTCGCTCTTTAACGTCTCTGGAGAGGATATATTCACAAATATATGAACTTGTATTTTTAATAATATTTTATATTATTAAAATTATTATACAAAATTGGTGAGCGCTACTCAAGTATATTTCAAATGATTTTGTTACAAACATATAGATAAATCTGATTATTATAAAAATTAAAGTGTTGTATGATTCTATCAAAAACTATTTCAATGTTTTTTTTATAATAAAAAATAATATTAAGTTAAATAGAAGTCAAATTAGTCAAATTATTAATTCCATTACCTCCACAAATATTTTCTTTAATAAATGACCGTAGCAAATCCATACATTACTATAGATCTAAACAAACAATTTTGTTATATACGTAGGATAGCCTTCTAAAAGCAAACCAAAATTTGTCGGGAATTACCATAGAACTAAAACCTCTTCCGGTCGTCCATTGAATGCCAGAGAATAATGGGGATCTCATTCAAAACGATTCGAGGTGCGAAATGTGTTTTAATCCATTCGGCAATGGCATTACGGTCGGATTATGTACAGTACATCGCCCATCCATAATCACTGTTTACCTAAGCCCCTCTGGATATCCATACACTGAAGACCGATCGGCAGCAATACCGTTTATAGATGACAACTAGTCAGGAACATTGTTAAAGTTTATGTATCGAAAACAAGCCGGGATAAACTAGTTTTCAGTGAGTGCATATACGTGTTACGTTCGGAAAAAATTTAACGGATATTGTAAAGAAGATGTTTTGGACTTTCGAGTTGGTTAGGAAAAGGATAGAACTACTTATATTCGAAGAGAAAATAAAGTTATTAAAAGATTTCTATTTATTGAGGAGTGTTTACAAAAATCGCTTTTACTTACTACATTATTGATATCATATTAAATGAAACATGAATAAAAACACTTAACTATAGTAAATGCCACAATATGCATTCGATTATCTAAAGTCAATATACCAAATTTTGATTTCTAATTCTTTTATGTAGAAATGCTAAATTTAAATAGGTAAAATGACAAATCCAGATGCTTCGAATCAAATGGCATCACACTAGATGTCGCTTAATTTGCTTTATAGAAAATTATTTGTAAATATTTATTTTCCTACCTGCAATATCGAGTATCTCGTCTTAGCATGCAAAATTTAATTTTCCTGTGTCCCGTCGTTGAATAACAGAGTCCTTTATCATGAGTAGAGACCGGACGAATCAGGCCGATGGACCATATAAATAATATATAACATCGCTAAGTACAACTCGTAGTTATTGAATAGCACTATTCATTCGTTTAACTTCACGCCTGTTTTTTTTTTGTCGTTGAATTGTGACGCAATTACTTCAATTTTACAGTAAAATTCCTTTCTTCATGGGCATAGATAGAAGCGGGAGGAGTTTTTATAATTTATTTTATTTATTAGTTTATATTTCGTAAGATAAATAAAGTACGGTGCGGTAGTTTCTTTTTTTCATTGTATTAACTGTTAATTATATACTTCGTAATTTTTGTAATAAATCCTGTTTAATATCGTTCCACCGAATCTACTTCTCCCAATTATTTTGGCGTAAGTGTCCAGTGAATATCTTTTATTTCAGCGTATTTAGCAGTTAGATTTTGAGGCATTGTCAACATACATAATTACCGCAATGTTATTAAATATGGACTTCTATTAAAATCTGCGTCTAATTTTTGCTAAGGGCACATCCGAAGTCACTTGGAATATTTTTCAAATTATTAATAGCCACATATAATGTGGTTAATCCATCATTTAATTCAAGATTCTGATTTTCAAAATAAGTGATTAGTTTTGGCAAATTTGCAAAGTATTCCTGAAGAAAGTACAACTGATTTTTTAAATTTGGAATTTGTATTAGTTCTTTGCACCCAGAAATACTTCGAGCATCGACTTTTAAACATGTAACAAAATTTTGTAAACTATCGAAATTCTCTGCATAAAAAATATGTTCCCTATCTAGTTATTACTGGAGAGGGAGGCAGTGACAAAGATGGAAATTTTCCCCTATAAAGAGCTACTCTCAATGGTGCTCTTCTGAAAACTTTTTTTTAAGCGGATACAAGTCTATCAACTTCCGGAAAGGGGTCTCTGATAAATTCACATGTTGAGAGCATGTGCTACACAAGTAATATGCAGAATATTAAGATATGTTTCCTTTAATGATCTGCCTGTTTTCAACATATATGCAGCACTGCGTCCTAGTATATTGACAGTTTCGTCGGCACTTATCCATAGGTACTAATTTGAAAGATGGCTTCTAATGCGTTCTACTGCTGTCATGTAACACTTAGAAACATCATTTTTGCGTAATCTGGTGATTTCCTTGAATAAGTGCATTCTCTTTGATTCTTCTCATGCGTCGCCGATACTGGTCGACCCGATCGGTTTTCGTCAAACACCTTCATTTTGCATTTATGACAGAGTATTTCACGTTGAACTCACTGGCGAACATTCTTCACATTCATACAGTCGTTGCCATAAACAGCTTTCAAACGCCTGTAAATTTCGATGGGCGCGCCAACTTTCAGCTCACACAGATCCTTGCCAACAACGGTACACAGAAAAATGAAACATTGCATGCTAAGATGAGACACCCGAAATTACTATTTGCGGGTTAGAACTTGTCTATATCACCACTACTCACACAATGGAGTTGTTGGGGATCTTATAAATCAATCGAAAAGTTGTTAAATTTTGTGTTTGTAATGAACTCGAAGAGAAAATATACCTGTGTAAAATGACGTTGGAGATTTTTTTAAAAAACGAAAAAGTTAATTTTCTTCTTTTACGTCTAGCACGTTTATTTGGGGTGGCAGAGGAACACTAAAAACACATTCTTGAGGCAACTTTTTATCTACTATCTAATGGCAAACGCGAAATTTCCATATGACGTTTCGGTTCTATCTACCCAACATCAACTTTCTTAGTGGCAATATGTCGGATTTTGACACCGCTAGAAAGAGCTTTTTTTCTTATTTCAACCATGTATGAAATGTTGACAGAAGTTTTTGATATTATGCTTTAATTCACGAAGAATACATTTAGGTTAGGTTTATGTCATTTTAAAATATTTACAACTCCTATTAATATAATTTATTTGATTAAGTATACCAAAAAAATATAAACAAAATCATAATATATATTTGAATTTATTTTAGACTGCATATACAAAAATAATACACAGAAAATCTATATACCTACATATTAGAGATTAAAGGGTTTGTAACATTATGATAAACATACTGTCGTGAGCACAAAAAAAGCAGGACACTGTTTCTGCGTGGGTTTAAATTGTGACTACTTAAGTGGCTATCTTTACTCATAATAGTAAGTCAGGCATTGTCAAAAATGTGTGTCTTATTGACATTTATTAAACATTTTTAAAATAAATGTAAATAAAAATTAGTAAAAACGATAGAGAAAGATTATTTATTAAATTTAAATAATTATTACATTAAAATAATTAGTATTTCCTCATTCCACCGTTATTATTAACTGCATCTAATCTTGTAGACATTGAAGCGACAATATTTTGTACAAAATTTGTAGAAATTTGATGCCAAGCATTATGATCAATCTCCCAAAATTCTTCCTGGGTAGAAGCTCTATCTTATTAATCTCCATACATTTTCAATGGGATTTAGATAAGGACTATAGGGCTGGATATCTCAAATTTAAATTTCATTCTCTTGTAACCATTGTGTTACAAGATGAGGCAGGAAATTGTGTTGTTCTTAAAGCTTCCTTTAATGTTTTGAAAGGGTTGTGCCTAATCTCAGTAACTAATGTTTCGTCTTCCTGCGTATTCCAAATTTTGTTACGTGCGGAAATTATTTTCCGATTTAAATTATCCTCTTCCCTCCATTTTTTTATATATTCTTGCGGCTGAACTTTTACCAATATTAAATTGAACCGATACACTTCTTAATGATTTCCCATTTTTCAAACTAGTAACAAGTCTAGCTTTATCAGTTTTCGAAAAATGCGGCATTTTCAATTTTGAATTATCAACTATGATATATAATTTGACGTAGAGTTTGAAAGTTAATCAAATGTTAAAGTTACAACGCTAAAAAATAATGGAAATTGACATAACGATTTTGACAATGTCCCGTCTTTTTTTGCTCACGACAGTATGATATAAATAAAAAGAAAGCAATATTAATATGAAACACTAGTTTTATTCAACATTTACGCTGTCTTCAGAATCAAAATTTCTTTAATTAATTATAAATGGTAACAATGGTAACATGACTTGCCTTTCGAAACCCACTTCCCTATCCTACCATTTCTGAATTTCCTCTTCGCAATGGTTAACGCTGTTAGCCCAAATGTCAGGGGTTACTTGGTTTAATGCCTCTTTCCATAATCTCACACATTCTTCGTCTTTCCTACCATATTTTCCTATATTATTTTTATAATATGTTTTTATTATACCCCATACGAGTTCTATGGAGTTAAATATACAATGATAGAGTGGAAGTCGAAGAACCGCATGCCCATATTTCACAGCTAATTCATCAACTTCAAATATAGTTGATGGTTTACACCTTTACGTAAAGATATGAACGAAATTATTGAATAAAATAATCAAATATATATGTGCTAACCGTTCAACTGAATCCAATTGTATGGTTTAAATAACTGAATTGATTCGGCATCTACTTGATGAATATCCATAATTTAAAATAGAAATAAAACTACGGTTCTAATCTTCCCTTTTAATCTATAATCGTAACACGACAATTGTTTCGCCAGCACAGTGGCTTCCTCAGCCTTAAATTTATTTACTTAAAATCTGTTTAGACGATAATACAAATGTATATGTAGTTTATTAAACAAATTTTATGCGTAAACATGTTTAGTACCCTATAATATACAGTTAGGGCCGACCAGATATGCCACATTTTCTCACTACCGACAATACTTGTGTAAATTCATAGATTTCTTTAAAACCATTGTAAAATAATACCATCCTTCTTGATTTTATATATATATATATGTATGTATATATATATATATATATATATATATATATATATATATATATATTAATTTAGTTTGTAACGTACTCTTTACATGTAAGCACCTGAGGAAGCCACTGTGCTGGCGAAACAATTGTCGTGTTACGATTAAAGATTAAAAGTGAAGATTAGAACCGTAGTTTTATTTCTATTTTAAACTATGGTTTAAACTTATTTCGATGTAAAATTTTCTATACTATAGTTTGGGGCAAATTTAATTCTGACGCCACTTTGCGTGTAGATGTTGATGGATTGATGGATTATTATTTATCTAGAAAATACAAGACTTACAAAAACATACCTTTAATTTACCATTTGTAAAGTATCCCGTTGATTTTATATTCAAATTCCTGTTAACATAAACATCACGCGGTTTGGTAAACGATCCGATCTCGACCAAGTTTCTATCAAGATCCAGAAAAATGGTACGTTGTGGCTGTTGTCGTTCTGTACGATAATTGAAATGTTCGACAGTTTGATATTTCATGGCTACCTTACTTAATCTTAAAATGTATTCTTCGTGAATTAAAGCATAATATTAAAAACTTGTGCCAACATGTCATATATGGTTGAAATTAGAAGAAAAGACTTTCTAAGAGATAAGAATGTTGATGGTGGCCAGATAGAACCGAAACGTCATATGAACATTTAGAGTTTACCATTAGATAGTAGATCAAAAATGGCCTCGAGAATGTGTTTTTAGTTTTCCCCTGCAATCCTAAATAAGCGTGCTACAGGTAAAAGAAGAAAATGAACTTCTTTCGTTTTTTAAAAAACTCATACGACACAGGTCCATTTTCTCTTCGGGTTCATAACAAACTCGAAATTTAGCAACTTTGCCAAATTTAAACCCACGCTCTATCTCCAATAATGAACGAAATCCCATAGTGAGGGTCGAAAATGAATCAGCCTGTATATATATAATCTTTTGAAAATAAATTTAATATAGTACTTTGAGTAAATGTAAGCATATTTCTGGGAAAAACTTTTATTTTTAACATTTTTTATGCCACACAACTTTCAAAGATGTTATCTATACTTGTTTATTACTTATCTTATATACCTAATCAATTTATTTCGTATACATTCTTAGCAGATAATACTTAAATAACAATAATTAGATGCTATTATCTTTATATGTATATCTTATACACGTCTGAAAGGATTTCCATTTGAACACTTTCTTTCTCACGTCTGCTGCTTCTTTTTACCTGTCTTCGATCATATTCCGCTAACTATACGTTCCACACTTAGCAAAACCGAGTATCAAACACTCAACTGACAGGTACATTAAAGTGTATCTGATCAGTCTCTAAGCTAATGCACGCATGCCTGCCCCTCAATATTCAGTGTCATCCACACATCCAAGTCTGATCTGCCGGGGAGGTGTTCGTCTGGAATTCCTTCTATTATGCATATACTGAGAGAAATATATATGTCTTCTGTCTAAATAAGAGCGAGACAGAATGTGTTCGTGTTTACCAACATAATAGAAACATCAATGTCAAGTGAGAACAGTAGCCCTATAAGTCCACTCGCATCACGGGATTTGCCCGTCCATCCTGAAAATCTCTCAGCTGCACCCACGCTTCGAATCGTTCTTATTGTGTTAGATATATTTACGCGCTAATAGCTCTCTTCGCAAGAGATATATTCGAAAGTATTTTATTGATTTAAGGGAAAATTATTAATATTAAAATACAGACAAAATTACTTGGCGACGATAAATCTAAATAAATAAAACAAACAGCTCCCGAAGCAAGTTTAGATATACATTTTTTCATATACTAATGTATAAAGAAGTTATTTATCATTATTGCATCAGTATTTATTACTTTTTGGAAAAGAAATCACAAAACCACACATTGACCTTATTATTAAAATCTATGATAATTTGAAACATGCTTAAGTAGGTAAAACCTGACCATATTTTGTATACATATAACAAAAACACTTTTAATAATATGAAAATATTACAATAAATCGTGTGGAGAAAACAATATAAGTTCATATTTGTGTGAAAATATCTCTCCAGATATGCAAAATCGTCTTTTATCTTATCATAGAATCATCAGTAAAGAGGTTCATTTGAGTAACATTCCACCGGCGTCGCCGTCCCGACACCGTTCAGTGCATTTCGCTGATTTACAGTGCTAAATAACAATTTTATAATATCACAAATAGACAGAAGGAGACAGTTTTAATGATTGTATCTCATAAATTGATAAAGAGATTTCCGGAAGTAATGTACAATGGCAGTATAATAAAGTGTAAAGTGTATGATATACCGCTAAAGTGTTCAAGGAAATTTCACTGCGAAACACACGTAAATAGAGTAATGCATAATCGCAAAAAAAGTGCCGAGACATTCTTGTTTCATTTAAGTGTAACTTTCATATCGTTTAAGTTAGTAGACAACGAATCATTTCATTCATTTTAGAAGCACTACGGTAAAAAAACGTTACATAGACCAAAAGGATTACTAAATTTTCTACCATCTCTCTGTGAACGTATTGAACATATGATTAAATCGGAATTAAAATATAATAAACCGTGGTTATCTGTGGACGAAATAACCACATTGCAAAAGAAATTCGATTGTTAATGTTATGGTACGTAAAATGGAACCACGTCAATCGCCACCTACAATTTTAATAGCTTGTAGCAGAGTATAAAAATGTACTGCTGAAATAATTTCAAAGTCTTAAATATATTGAAAAGTTTGAACTTCCCACAAAACAAGTGTTAATGTTTGTGAGTGATGGTGTGGCAAACATGCTCTCTGTAGGCTGGTCTGTAAAAAAAGATTGTGCAAACTTGTTACATATTACGTGTAAAATTCATGATTTACATCTGGTGGCAAAAGCAATTCGTAGATGTTATCCAGATGTAAATGCATTAATTGCAGATGCAAAAACTGTGTTTCTCAAATCCCCAAAATGTGTTCTCCAATTTCACAGACTGTATCACGATATTCCTAAACCGTCATTGCCGATTCTTACACGTTCGGGAACATGGTTACAAGCAGCATTTTACTTTTACTTCTAGTGCAACATGTTCACTCACGCACATCTATGCGCGGTAGAAGAAGCAAAAAGTATTTTGTGTTCTCGAAAGGTTCGAAATTGTTTTAGTAAAGATTCAGATTTTGCTACATTAAGAAAAACTTGTAAAGGTGCGTCAACAGAATCGTTAGTTGCTTTAAAGGTTATTTTAATCATGCAAATATAACATCAGTAGATATAGAACGCTCGTTTTCTGCATGTAATGACATTTCTTCTCCGCAACGTATTCGGTTTGCGGAAACATATATGATATTGCAAATATAGTGAAAGCTCCCTTTACGCACAGCTTCCATAAGCGGGCATCTCTATAAACCGGACAATTTTTCTGGAATCAAATATTTAGGTATCAATCGCTATATGAAACACACTCTCATAAGCGCACGCTTCGTCGGACGATAATTGTCACCGACAGACTCGAAACGTTTTCAAGAGCGGGCAGGAAGCTCCAACAAAAACACCCGTTTCTTTCGGTATCCACGGTATCTTTCTGCAGTCTTGCGTGTGATTCCCTTTATGTCTAGATGCGTTGCGTTGCGTGTATTATTTCAGTATTTCATTACCTTGGTACGTATCTTCAAGAATAGCACATACATATAAATATAAGTGTTCGCGGATTGGGTGAAAGATAAATGCTATTATAAAATCAGTTTGTATTTAAAAAAATATAAATTAATTATGCATTTTAGAATGAATATAAGTAAACCCCAAGCAGCAGCGATTGTAAAACACAGAGAAAGCATTCATAGACAATGGGAATCAAATGATAATTTGGAACAAAAATTAAAAAAATTGAAAGGTGACGCAGCGCAGAATTCGCTCGAGCAAGAAACCAACATATTCCTATATCAGGACCGTTAATAAAAACAAAGGCCAAAAAAGTAGCTAACGGCTTGAGATGTGATATGTTTACTGCATCCGATGGTTGGCTACAAAAATGGTGAAGAAGGCATTATATTAGTAATGATGATGATAATGAGGAAGATGTGGATCAATTTTTATGCAATGCTATTGCGGTACAAACCACAGGATATTTTCAATGCAGATGAAAGCGGATTGTTTTTTAGAGCTTTATAAGACAGAACTTTAGCATTTAAAGCTGAAAATTGTGTAGGTGGTAAGATGGCTAAAAGAAAAATTGACTATAATATTTTGTGCAAACATGATTGCAGAAAAATAAAAGCTTTTGGATATTGGAAAAGCTGCTTGACCACAGACATTGAGAAATGTAGAAGTTAGTAATTTTCCTGCTACCTAGAGTTTTAATAAAAAGGCGTGGATAACAAATTCTATAATGACAGAGTGGCTTGTGGATTTGGACAAGAGGATGGAATTCCAAAAACGTAAGATTTTGCTTTTCCTGGACAACGCTAGGTTACATCCCAGAGATCTAAACCTAAAAAACATTAAAGTTATATATTTACCTCCTAACACCACATCTGATTGTCAACCTATGGATCAGGACATAATTCAAAATTTTTAAGTTTTTTATCGTGGTCTGATTTTGAAACGTGTCCTTTCAAAAACGGATAACGTTTCCTTCCCCTAAAAATCGATCAGAATTTTTGATGCTATTTACTTTATCAAAAAGGCATGGGACAAGGTAACTTCAAAATATCATTCAAAACTGCTTCCACAAAGCAGGTTTTAAAAGCATTGAAGTTCAAGAGGTAGACCTGATGAAATATGCCGCAGAGGATGATCTGCCATTGGCAATCCTCGTAGAGTTTTGGAAGAACTTTACTGAAATTAACCAATCCAAAAGGCAACTGAACGATGATTTTATTAAATTGGATAAAATGTTATGAATCGAAGAGCACCTTAATGAAAGTGATGAAACCAAATATAATATAGCAGAGACAGTAGCAGAGGATACTTTATACATCGAAGAGAGTGACGAAGAAGAAAATGAAGATTCTGGTCCAATAAGCTCCATTGCAAGAGCTTCAGAGGTCATTGAAAACCTAAAAAAAGTTTCCAAAGAAGATTTTGTTGTATTCGAACATTTAAAAAATATTGAAAGGCATTTTCAAAACTGTTTTTTGCAAGAAAAACATAAGAAAGCAAAGCGGTCAAAAATACTAGATTTTTTTTAGTTAATCATTTTTGTATGTCCAAATACATATTAAGTTAAGAGTAATAATTTTATTTTGTATTCGACCTAAAGTTTATGCATGTTCAATGTTTTAGTTAAAGAAGAAGTTTAAGTATTTGTTATTATTTGATGTATGTATTGTATATTATGTTATGTTCGTGTTTTCCAATATTTTTTAATAAAGAAGGTACATAAGTACATTTCTCCTTTAATTACGATTTTTTCACACTTTTTTGTTTAACACTTCCCACAAGCGGACAAAAACGTGGAACCGTTGGTGTCCACTTATGAGAGCTTTCACTATATTTAACCGATTTTACCCAATCTGTGACCTCACGGAAGACATTTAAACCGGGAAGTGTTTCACCACTTTTTATAAATTTATTCCAATTTATATACTCGGCTTTTAACGGCAATAATTTATTACTCTAAACGAGCGAAATGCGTTCTGCGTTGTCCGGCGGCGATTGACAAAATATATATGCGTGCGTGGACGAGCCGCCTGTGCGGTGTTACTTCTAATCATCAGTGCATGCCGCTGGAAAGATAAATAACACCATTGCCAGTTACAAATGTCATTAATACATAACATTCAGCGCCGCTCATTGGCCAATGTCAACATCACGAACCCCAAAGAACCATCGCTATCTGCATGATAAGTGAAATACCAAGTTTTTGTTCTATAACTAAACTATTAAGATTGTTCATTCGAAACAACTAGCTGTGACTTCCTCGCCATTTTAGCGAAATTAATCTGTTTATGTTGATTAGGTACTAAAAAATTGTTAATATAGCATAGAAGAAAATGCTAATACAAAAAGAGTGATGTAATACAATTAAAGAACCCATACATAGAAAACGAAATACTAAAAATTGTAAAAATTATAGAGAAATTATTTTTATTATCCGTGACGAAAAAAATATATGAAACTGCCCTAGAAAAGAGGCTGAGAGAAGAAACAGAACATAAACTATATGAATACCATAGTGGAATCAGAAAAAAAAACGGTATCCACAATAAAACAAATAAAAAGCAAACAGATATACCTATCTCTCTATCTACCTATCTATCTAATTTTTTGGGTTGGACGCCAGTAAGCCCAAGCTCTTAAGTGCTTTTTGTACCACTGCCAATAGATCTAGATCAGATATACCTAATCTTTATGGTAAATGTGTGAAAGCATTCAACGCGACCAAAGAGAACCAATATGGTACAGCTTGGAGAGAACACAAAATAAACTGGTAGTCAATGATGAACACTTGTCTCATTATATGATTTTATACTTTATTGTTATGCGTATTACCATGTTTAAGTGATACATTATACTGTCTTAAGTCGTTAATAGAAGTTGCAGTGTGTGACACCAGTACACACTGTGGGGATACTTTAATACACCCTTTTATTTCGTGCAGCTTTCTTAATGCCATTGTCCAAAAATAACTAGAAAACAATTCTTTAATTGCTAAAAATACTGTTAGTAATATTAAATATTAGAAAATATGTGAATTGGAAAGCACACAAATAGACAAAGAGACAATAGAGGCAATTAAAAAATATATAACGAAACACCTAATCAATGTATTCAACTCCCGATCGAAAAGAACAACGCATTGAATAGTGCAGGAAAACCTTTAAAAAATTCCATGGCGGCACTTCAAATTAGGTTTGGAATATCGTTTATGGTGATGAATCATGGATTTATTGTTATGATCCTGAAAACAAAAATTAATCGGCTCAATGTGTTTTTCGAACAGAACCATCGATAAAAGTCCAACGAATTCGCAGTGCTGGTAAGAAGATGGTTACTGATTTTTTTTCTAAAATGGTCCATATTGCTAGTATATCATTAGAAAATAGACTGTAGGTACTACAGTTACTGCCGATTGATACACAAGTGTCTGTTTAGCGGAAATGTTTGAAAAAGTTCGTGAAAAACACCCAAAAGAAAAAATTATTTTACACCATGACAATACACGTGAAATCATTTTATTTTTTTTTAAACTAATTCTTTATTTGATTTTCCAAAAATTTTCAGTGTTCCCCTTGTATTACGCTAAACCTATTTGTAAATAATTGAAACTAATTAATAGACACATTTTTCTCTTATATTAAAGAAAATAATTTGAAGAAATCTCAGAAACATTTAACATTATAGTGTTGCCAGTGTTGCCCTATCGAACACAAATCTGTAGATTTGTACTACCTTAATTAAATGTTATGGTACGCAATCCGCTCTTGTAACAAGAAAGGGAAAGAGAGA
Source organism: Melolontha melolontha (assembly GCA_935421215.2). Lineage (NCBI taxonomy): Eukaryota > Metazoa > Arthropoda > Insecta > Coleoptera > Scarabaeidae > Melolontha > Melolontha melolontha. Next base: position 72,641,878 of record OW285243.1, on the reverse strand, counting down.
GACGCCAGATCTTGTTATGAACACATTGTGGCCTGAGAGTGGTTTGAGATGTTAGATAAACAAAGAGATAAAGCACGATTACTTTTATGAAAAACATTTCAGAAGGAATATATACACGAAGCAGCTGCCCCACGAAGCCAGGTGCCTCCTCGTTTCATGAACTCACCTCTCTCAAACAAATAACACCCATCGTGCGATGTCATTGTTGCCTCTGAATGGAATCTCTTTTTCTTCTATCTTTCCCTCATTTTCAGACGATATGTATGTTTATGTTATATATTTGTATTAATGTTTGCAGTACGTGTATTACAAGAATTAATAATTATATAATTTAGAAATTGTTTAGTATAATAGTTACAAAAGAGATATACGGTTTTGTAAACTTGACAATATAAAAGAAGTAAATTAATAACGGCGTTCAATCGTGATACAACTTGTTTAAAATGTTATAGAAACAATTTCTATATGAATGTTCGTTTTATAAATAACTAACTACTGCCAGATTTGAGTATATACAGTACGCGTCAAAATATACAGTATTGGAGCAATACATACATTACTTATTACTTATACATTTTTATTTCTGTAGTATATATGTTCAAAATGTACGCCATTTCCCTGATTTTCAAACTTATTCGAGAACACAGATTGCTGCGGATCCTTGAAAAACGAGATGATCTTTTCACGTAATACGGGTAGGTCTGTACCGCTAAACACTTTCTCCTTTGACAGTCTCCATAGTAGGCGTACGGTGGTGTAAGATCAGAGGAATGTGATGGGAAGTTGAAATCAGACCCGCGAGATATGGCTTGTCCTTGAAAAGTTTCTTGCGGTACTGCTATAAACTGATGAGCGGTGTGGCTGGTCGCCCCGTCCTGTTGAAACCACTGTCTTTCCATTCGGAGGTACCTGCCACGAGCAAACCTTCTGATATCCCGAATAAATGACCTGATCACTATGTTCCTACAAGGTTCCTTGGTAACAGTAAGAGGTATACCATCATCATCCTCAATTAACTGCTAACAATACACACCATATCGTCACACACTCACTATGTAGCGGTTTCTGGGCAATAACGTCTAGCCTCTCAAAGCCAAGGAAGCGAGTTGTTTGATTATTGATGTAATCCTCTAAGTGAATGTGACTTTCGTCAGAGAACCACACGTTACGCAAAAATCTGGATCCTCGTATATCATAGCCAAAATTCGTCCACAATATACAACCCTAGCATGCATATCTTGGTTTGTCAATCGTTTTTCAACTTAAATTCGGTACGGAAATCCACCTGCGTCTTTAAACAATCGCCGAAGCAACATATTACTGATATTAAATTTCAAGAACGTTCGTCGAAGACTTCGCTCAGGTGAGTACAAAACCTGATTGACGACACGTCCATGATTCTCATTTATTCTAGACCTTTCCTTCCGTTGGCATAATATACTGCCTGTATCACGAAATTTCTTAACAATAGAAAGGTGTCAAGTTACCTTACAAACTTGGTGAGGAGCTATTTCGAAAATCGAAAAATCGAAATTGAGAAGGGCGTAACAGTAAAAGTAAGAATGGGAGTGTCTCAGGGTTCAGTGTTGAGCCCAACTCTATGAAACATACTTTACAATGGAGTATTGGGACTGCGGCTGCCAGAGGGTTCCGCACTTTTTGGATTCGCTGACGACTTGGCACTCGTGATGGGGGCTGTAAGTCATTACCAACTTATGGAGCGAGTCGACAACGGCCTGGAACCTATAGATAGTTGGATGCTAGCACAAAGTCTGGAATTAGCTCCCGAGAAAACAGAAGCTATGGTCTTTGAAGGACCACGGAAATACAGGAAAGAGATCAACTTCATGTGTAAAGGAGTAACTATCTGGCTGAAGAGCAGCATCAGGTATCTTGGTTTCGTGTTTGATGAAAGACTAACAGGCGTAAATCGATCAGGTAGTTTTTTAGTCTATAACGTCTAATCATAATAATAATAATATCTAATTTATGTTTTCCTTTATTGTAAACGTAGCCCTGATGAAGGTGACAAATTATCCGAAAGATTGGAATAAATAAAAAAAGTTTACTTTACTTCCGCCTTTTGACTGCGATTCCCTAATACAGAACTACAGTCACAAAAGCCACAGACTTTATATATATTATTATATATATTATTATATATATATTATATATATATATATATATATATACAGTAATGTCCGGTTATTACGAACCCGGTTATAGCAAACTTTCGGTTATAACGAACCAGTTTGAAAAATACGAACCAAGGTTCCATAAGAAACGTGTTAATTTTTTTCGCATATAACGAACCCGCTTATAACAAACTTTCGGATATAACGAACCTTATTTTCCATTTTGTATGTAAAAAGTTTTCGGTTATAACGAACTTATAATTAGAAAACAAGGGACTTCCCCGAGTATCTCGCCAAAAATGCAGTAGTCGATTCTAGCAGTTTGTGCAAGCAGTCGACGTCGAATCATCAATCTCTGCTTACGCTGATTCTCAAACGTGATTTTAAGACCAGGAGTGACGCAGTTGCGAAGAAAGAACGTAAATCTTTTACGTTGAAAAGTAAACATGATATTGTGAAACGATTGCAACGAGGTGTCAAAGCGAAATTTGTACTGAAATGGGACTAAGTAAATCAACGGTAATAAAAAACTAAATTCAGGATAATGCATGTATTAAACAAAAACTTCATTGTAGGTTGCTACAATTTGGAAGCGAAGGCAAACCATATTGAAGAGTTTCGAACAAGTACGAAACTCAAATGTGAAAAAAATCAAAAAACCTACTAAGCACGAAGTTGATCAAGGACTTTTGAAATGGTTTTCTCAGCAAAGAAGTAAAAATGTAACTATCAGCAGTGCCGTGTTGCAATCTAAAGCTGAAGATCTTGGGAGTAAATTGTTGGAAGATTCTGAATTAAAATTTAGTAGAAGTTGGATCGAAAGGTTTAAACGAAGACACAAAATCAGCAGCGGAAAAATTGTTGGAGAGGCAGCCTCAGTTAATATGGATGTTGTGAATGACTGGTTGGAAAATAAGTGGCCGATAATTAGAGAAAACTTTGGAGATGAGGACATTTTTAACGGCGATGAAACGGGGTTGTTTTATAAGCTCACACCAGACAAGACATTAAGATTCAAAGGGGAGACCTGTACAGGTGGAAAGTTATCTAAAGAAAGAATTACCGTCTTGGTTGTAGCAAATTTATTGGGGACAGAGAAAAGAAAATTATTGGTGATCGGAAAGGCCAAAAACCCCCGATGTTTCAAAAATGTGGTACGATTACCAGTCAATTATAAATGTAACAGAAGAGCTTGGATGACCTCCGAAATTTTTACAAACGAACTACGAGAATGGGATGATGAATTACGTCGTAAGAAACGAAAAATCTTATTACCAGTGGACAATTGCCCGGCTCATCCGGATGTAAAAAATTTGGAGTGCATTAAGTTGGTGTTTATGCCTGCGAATACAAGTTCGAAATTGCAGCCCATGGACCAGGGTGTTATCCATAGCTTAAAAAGCAATTACCGACGATTCCTACTCTCGAAAACTATAAATTCTATTGATAATGATCAAACTAACTTCACTGTGAGTCTCTTGGATGCAATTAACTTCATCCATATGGCATGGCAAAAAGTGTCAAAGCAGACAATCGCTAATTGTTTTCGACACGGCGGATTTATCAAGCGTGAGGATGAATTTGACTCAGATGACAATCTACCATTAGTCGAATGGCTCACAAAAAAATCAAGAAGAAAGTGTTAACGATGTTCAAGATGAACTCACTCTTGGTGAATATGATTTTAATGAATACATTCACGTTGATGACAACCTTGTAAATGTGGAATTTTTGGATGATGATGCCATTGTAGCTTCTGTGTCTTCTGCAGCTAATCAGACTGACGATGAGAACGAAGAAGATGAGAACGAAGAGGAAGAAACCAAAAATAACGAAGTACCACTAGTTCCAACCACTTCAAATGCAATCCAAAATATTGAAGTCGTTCGTCATTTTCTTCAAACGCGGAATACTCCGCAACATATTCTTAATAAGCTAAGCGAAGTGGAAGTGCACATCTGAGAGATTAATCTTGCCAAAAAAAAACAAACTAAAATAAATACGTTTTTTTAGTACATAATTAATATTTTCAAGTTGTTTCAGACATGTAATGTTTGTAATGTATTTTGTTATACGAAAAAAGAATAAAAATTGACTCACTCAAAATAGTGGTGTTTTTTCAAAAACATCACTTATAATGAACTTCGCTTATAACGAACCTTTTTTGCCGGTCCCTTGGAGTTCGCTATAACCGGACATTACTGTATATATATATATATATATAGAGAGAGAGAGAGAGAGAGGAGAGAGAGAGAGAGAGAGAGAGAGAGAGAGAGAGAGAGAGAGAGAGAGAGAGAGAGAGAGAGAGAGAGAGAGAGAGAGAGAGAGAGAGAGAGAGAGAGAGAGAGATCCAAAAGGGTTGACCGTGCCGCTTCATCGATATATCAACTTTAGCACGAGTTTGCCACACATTAACTATTGTAGCATGCATTATTTGGTTTGTAACTTCGTTCAAGTGGCTATCAATCCAATATTCTGTCATTGGCATTATTTCAATTTGTCAGTAATATAAACTTTTTGTCATTTCTATTTCCCTTGATTTACTGCGTTTAATTAAATATTAGAAATATCTTTCTCAAGGCAATAAAAGTGTCATGATGTTTGCTTAATTTTAGAGTTAGGTCAATTGGATTTCTTTCTTTTTTGATATTTAAAGAACAGTGTTTGACTCCACTACATACGTTACTAGAACTACAAGATGCTATTAGAAATTCCGTTAACAGTGTAACAGAATAAGTGTCTGAAAATGTAAGATATTTTAAATCGTTGAATGTATTTCTTAAGTTATTAAAACACAAATTAAGTAAATATTAACAATTTCGGAAGTAGTTCATACGTAAAATCATAGATGTCGCACGGACGAAATACAGAATGTGACATATATGACAATTCCACTATGACTATGAAGCGGCATCGTCAACCTTTTTTGATCTCTCTTTGTATATATTCACATTTACTTCGCAATTACATACTAATTTGGTAATATTTATAAATATTTCATCAAAAAGCCGAAAAACTCCAAGAATTTATCAATTGATATATTAAATGAACGCCTAAGAAATTATCTAAATACATATATAGATAGATAAGTATATATAAATAGATAATATATTGCTCAATATTACGTAGTTCCATTAGAGAACAGCATTTTATAACAAATGTATGGTATAACGCTATGTTCTTATATTAACTAATAACTAAAACTAGAGAAATACATACTGTGTAAGTGCAAAATATAGGCAGGAGAAACAAATTTCATGTAACAATGGCAATAGTTCGAAAACATCGGAGGGCACCTGATCCACGAATGGGCGATTGCTCACCTAAGAAATCTACTCTAAGAAATTCGGTTATGAATTAGAACATGTCATGTTATTGTAAAAAATCTCTAAAATTATACCATCGTAAACTTCGAACTTCCCAGGAATCAATCTCATTACTTGTGATAAAAGAACTGAGTTTTGCCAGTGATTTTCTTTCGAGATATTTAAACAAACCGAATTTAAGAATGTGGTCCGCAGAAGATCCTCATGAATTTGTTATTAAAAACTACTACATACCTAGCGAGCATTGCAAAGAGTGGTGAATCATTACACATTACATATATTTCACAAACGCCTGAATATAGATATTCCTTTGAAATCAGAGGAAGATGTCGACTTAGCTGTCGAAAATTAAACACGAATGATATTGATGCCGCCTGGCAGTCGACACCACAGTTTCTATAAACTTCTGGCACGTAGAAATATTGCTCTTATAAAATTGTAGAGGCAGTACGTGAAAAGAGAAGATTGAGAAGATAGATTGCGAAGATAAAGCTAAATTTAACAAGGCAACAAAAATCTTAAAAAAGATACTGTTAGACGAGAGAAATCACAATAAACAGCAAATACTTGTAAAACTTAACACCAACCGAAGCCACAGAATATCCTTATGGAGACCCACAAGGAGACAAAAGAATCCGCCTATTGAAATAATACGAACAATCAGGAAATTTGACGGAAGCTGGGCTAGAGATGACAAACAAAAAGCTCTTACCTTTGCCGAACACCTTACAAAAGCCTTCTAACCACATCAATTGTGTTTATTTCCGGAAAAAAATAAGAAATAAAAGTCTTTCTTTACGCACCTTACCAAATGTCGCTCCCAATAAAACCTATAAAAATGAGAGAAATCGAGGAATTAATTTTGGGAACCGATAATTTAAAGAAAGCGCCCGGATATAACCTTATAACTGGTAAGATTATAACAAAATCCCTGAGGTAGCAATAAAGTATATTACATATATATTTAATGCTATTTTAAGAAATGGACACTTTCGTCGACCGCATAATCCGGACGAGTTACGGCAGAGAATAATTAAGGAAGTGCTATTAATTCGGAGGCTTCGGTAAATGTTATTCAAGATTTTATTCACAAACTTGCATATTGTTAAGAACGGTCATTCGAAATCTTTCTGAACTGATTTCATTTTTTGTGTTCATTTTTCTTATTCTCAATAAAATTTGCATTATTAGATTTAATTAAATATTTCTGTCGTTGTTGAACAACAGGGTGCCAAACCTTATTATTTTTGAACTCCCAGAGCGAACCTCTAGTGAAATTCGTCAAATATACATGGTGTCTTATTTAAAATAAAAAGTTAACATTGTTTCCGGCTAAACCGGAAGTCTGATTGGGATATAAATATATTCATCGAATCCCCAATTTGCATTTAATTAATTGTAGAAAGTCTTATTGAAATTTAAGTAGCCATATCAAAGATATTTGAATGGATTCATATATTTGTCTAACCCTGTATCTCTTCTGATTTTAATGCTGCTCTGTTCTTGTAGCTGGTTTTAATCCATATATGTTTCGGTGTTTCTTCTTGTATCTTGCTTATGTGAAGCAAGCAAATATTCTATTCCACCATTCTATATTTCAAACGAAATTTAAAAAAACAATTCTCTTGTCCACCAATCACTCTATTTTCAAGTAATTAACTTGGTCCTCTCTAACTACCAAAAGAGGTATTACTGAGCCCCATTTGCGTAAGTATAACGTACAATTCCCACTTCCATTTATATTTTTGTTATAGTGGATAAATCTTGCAACAATGCATATGGCACCTTCCTACAAAACTTTCTAGAAAATTATAAATTTCGCTTGTGATAAATAATTAAGGTTATTTTATTTCACCGAATTTACATTAACTACAATTATACCATAGATCAAGAAAGACTGTCTGTACTGATAATATAGAAAAGTCGTTTTTATATAAAATACGTGTGATAAATCATTATGTAGGTGCTAAAGAGTGAAGAATTGAACTTAAGTGTAAAATATTTAATTAATAAATTTCAATATGTTTAATCAACAATACAATTTCGTATGACCATATTACAAATTTATTTAGGACCTACCTAGATTCTATAACAAATTTTAAGCAGAAGCAAAGAATATATTAACAAAATTAATACATTAGATTCTTTTTGGATGCCATTTCTACAACTTCAGGCGCATCAATATTACGCAGTGGTAAAACTTCATTAACCATCTCACTTAAATTAAATTGAAATCGATTTTAGACTGTGTTAAAATCGAGATTAAATAAAATAATAGAAATAAAAGTCTTTAAAATTTTTATATACCTACTCACCTACTGTAATTTAGGACAAGTACAAAATTGAGATTTTGAACAGAGGGAGTGTTTGGTAACATATTTGCTTAAATTTTGAATAAGTTAGCTAATTGCAAGTATCAATTATTTCTACCACTATTTATTTGAAACCTATTAAAATTTTTATTAAATTATGATTATTTCTGTAATCATCAAAAGAGAAATTAAAAAAAAAGTTATAATACACTTTTTCTTATACGTATAAATAAATTATTCAAATTTATTGTTAATATCTAAATTTATGATACTTTTTTAATGAAAAAATAATAAATAAGAAACGTTTTTCACTCTATTTATTCGTATATGTTACAACCAATTAAAAAAAAAATAAATCCTTTAATTCATTAATTCCCTTCCCGTTTGAAGCTGATAAATTCGTATTTCCTCTTTCTACAATTTTTATTTAAAGACTCAACATTTGTTTGAACATATAACATACTGTAAGTCACTCCACTTTGTTCCGAGTGCTTTTTTTATGCCTAACCGAGAACCGTGAGATCAATAATCTTTTAGTCTGGCCCCGGAGAGAGATATGGGTTGGTGTTTTCAATAGTGTGGCCTTGCGCTAACCGCGAAGTCAACGGAGGTATCAGTTTCATTGGGCGCTAAACAAGCATCGCCATTGGCTCACAACGACCACTTTGTAACGCCCCACATTGTCAACACAGTTCTACTTGCTTATTGTGTCAACAATGATGAGCATGTCTCTAGAATTATTTACTCCTGGTGGAGCGTTTTAGGGAATGCTGAACGCTCTAATTAACTTCTCAGTAATGGGTGGTGTTTTGTATTGTGTATTTATCATATGTATGTATTTAGATTAATTTCCTTATTCTGTTTTCAGGAATATGATGTTTTTGCCTCTGGTGAAATTAATATTATAATTATAACAAGACACCACTTTAAAATCAAATTAAAACCTGTTTTTGTTCGTTACAGTGATGTTTTTTTTTAAACGAAGCTATTTTAATAAAAATGCTTTTAAAAATGGAAATTTTAAGATCACATTCTAAAATAAGAGAATTTAGGACAAACGCTTTCAGAGATTTGGCTGATATGTTCAAAAAATAATCACAAAAAGTTTTTTTAATATATTTTTTTTAAGTTCGTTGAAAAAATATGTTTAGAATTAAAACTATGAAATATATATAGATTGTACTATTGCTAGAATTGAATATATACAGGGTTAGTTAAAAGAATGGAGACGGCGATTTATTGTCGTTAATATTCATTTTAGGGAATTATGTTCAATATAAAAGTTTGTTAAGATATTTTGATCTAAGTAAATTTGAGATTATTTTTTTTTTTCTTCAATTGTTTTTTTAGATACGCCTGTTCGCGCATTTTTTTTAAATGGGAACTGGTAAATTTTGCTCTACCATTCGATAGAAGATTTTTTTCTCTTTACAATAATATTTTTGTATTTTTTAAATTCATTTTAATAACTTTTTTACAAGAAAAATTAAACAAATTAATAACAAAGTAAATTAAAGTAAGTGTTCAAATTGTCGTCCATTAGTAATTTGACAATGACCCAATCGATTTACAAAACCCCGAACAGAGTTCTGTAAAAAATCTCGGGGAATTTCTTGTATCGTTCTGGTAATTCGGATTAGTAAATCTTCGACGTTATCGGGCTTATCTTTGTAAACTTTGTTTTTTACGTATCCCCAAAGAAAAAAATGTGAAGGACTTAAATCTGGCGAACGGGCTGGCCATTCAATGGTTCCTCGTCTTCCAATCCATCTGTGGGCAAAAACGTTGTCCAGATATTGACGAACATTTACACCATAATCTGGTGGGGTGCCATCTTGCTGGAACCAGATACTGTCATTGGGCAGGTGTTCATTGTTTTCATGAGGATAGAGCGTAGCACAAGCAGGTATTATTTCATTTTGCAATAACTGCAAATACAGAGTCGAAGCTAAATTGCCACTGATGAAAAAGGGACCGATAATATGACCGCCTAGAATGCCAACCCAAACATTAACCTTTTGGGGGTACTGCGTATGGTGCTCCAAAAACCAAGAGGGATTTTCCGATGACCAGTATCTGCAGTTATGTCTGTTCACTTCACCGGTAAGGCAAAAAGTAGCTTCGTCAGAGAAAAGAATATTGTTGACAAAATTTTCATTATTATTGCAAATATTTAACATTTCTTCAGAAAATTGTAATCTCCTATCAAAATCATCTTCCGTTACCACGTGTACAAGGTGTATCTTATAAGGTTTATACTTTTCACTTTTTAAAAATGACACGATCGATGACTGTGAAATATTGAAATTGGCCGCTAATTGATTGGTTGATAAATGGGGATATTCAGATACAGCCAATAAAATATCCAGTTTGTTATCATCGCTTTTTGCTGTTCTAGGTCTACCACTCCTTGGCAAATCTTTAACGCTACCCGTTTGTTCAAAGCGTCTTAATGTTTTACCAACAACGGATTTAGAAATTGGATTTCTATTTGGATGCGTATCATTAAATAAATTACAAACGTCTTGTAAACTTCTGCGTCTATCTCCATAACCCAACATCATAAGTATTTCAATTCGTTCATGTTCACTTAAACTCGCCATTGTTAATATTAACAGCAACAAATTGTACAAATGAATTATTTCTGTCAAAGATTTGACGTACACAATAACCACTGATAAAATTATGTCGCTCAAGTTTGTTTATCGCTACGCTTCTGTCTATCTGCGATGTACCGAACATCTGTTAAACACATGAACCGGCCTTTTCTTATAAAAAAGTTATTAAAATGAATTTTAAAAAAACAAAAATGTTGTTGTAAAGAGAAAAAAATTCTCTATCGAATGGTAGAATAAAATTTACTAGTTCCCATTTAAAAAAACTGCACGGACAGGCGTAACTAAAAAACAAATGAAGAAAAAAAAAATTCAAATATTCTCAAATGTAGATCAAAATATCCTAACAAACTTTTATATTGAACATAATTCCCTGAAATGAATATTAACGACAATAAATCGCCGTCTCCATACTTTTAACTAAGCCTGTATATAAGCATATTACAGGATTTCTTACCTCATGAATAGTACTGCTACTATTGATATTATATTATTAGGCCTTTAACTTTCTTTCTACTTATTAGATCTAGGATTTCAATAGCTTTAAACCTTCTTCGGACGGCGCAGATCAAATTTGCATTATGTAGTTTTTTAAGTTATGCAGACTGTCAATATTACATTTACTTATTTTGACAACTAAACCGCTTATATAAACAATGTGGATTGATCGTTTTTTCATATATTATGACGTATGTATGTAAACATTATTTAACTACAAATAAACTTTGATTGATTGATTAATGATTTAGAAATTATCCCATCACATATTTTTAATTCATAACGCCATTTCAAATAATCAAAATATAACCTTCGCGTGTATTATGTTTTATTATTATTAAAATTAATATGAAATATTCACATTCTAAAAATTGCAGTGTGAACAGTTAAATGGAAGAGTATAATGGAAGGCATAAAAAACTACAAAACAATATTGTTAATAAAGAATTTTCTATAATTTGGTATACGGCTTTCTAGAACTTACAGTTTTATTAAAAGAATAAAGCACATGATTTTCTTTATTATTAAATATTAACATTAGCAGCAGAGTTTTTAGTTCTTTGGATTTCATTACAATTATAAGATTTAAAATTTATGAAAAGCGTGTTTAAAAATGACATAACCTTACAATTAACAAATATCTATAAAAAATTGAGTGATAATTTTTCAGTTCGGTTCGTTCAATAAAAATGCACGGTAATTAAAAGTAATTATATTCATAAAAAGATACACTAAATAATACTTAACGCTAACTATAACAACAATATTTACATCCACATTTATTACTACAATATTAAGTATACGACGTTAGTTGGTTAAGTACTCTTCCTCCCTCTCGAGCGCTATACCGGATGTCCTTGAAATAAACAGACAGCGTGTGTAAATTGGAAAAATGTAATTATATAGAATATAAATCCAAAATATTCTAACTCAATTACGACGCGAACCCCAAAATTAAAAACCACCTGAAAATTGAAATAATAAAAAATATGTATAAATAATGCCTCTATTGAAGTTACACACATACGCATAACAATCGATGTTATAAAAACTATAACATTGTTATATGCTAAGGTTAATAACCTCAATATATTTACGAATAAAATCAGCTGTTTATAACCTTTTAAAAACTGACCTAAATCAGCTATTTCATGTGTATTACGTGAATGTTTTTTTTTGTTACGAGAAGTAACCAACATAAAATATTGAGATTATGTAGGACTCCAACCTCTGTACTTCGGTAAAAATCTACCTGTTTCAAAAGTAATTTGAAACATACTAGAGTAGCTATATCCTCGTAGGTAAAGCCTCGTATAAAACAAAAACATTTTGAATCATATAAAAATATTATTAAAAATCGTATGTGGCGAACACAATACAACTACATAAAAGGTACTTTCACACAAATATGAACTTGTATTGTGTTCTTTACATTCGATTTTTAATAATATTTTTATATTATTGAAAATGTTTTTATTTTCTACCTGTTTCCCACGTTAATAAGAACACATAAATGTAAAACATATCGAACGTACACACGTAAACCACTTAAAGGCTACTTCTACAATGAGTAGGGGTAGCGTAGTCGTTCGCAATTCAAATGCAGTGGCAATAATTCTGCAAGAAAACGGAAACCAAATAAAAAAATGGTCGAAAACCTGGCGTATTAAAATAAACGAAGAAAAATCATATCATATGTTATAATTAGAGAACGGACGCAATTTCCATAAAACGCAATCGGCAATTGGAATTGTGTATAACGTCGCTCAGTACATCCCGGCGTAATTCAATGAAGTATTTGTTTGTTACTCGGACACCTGGTCTCGCCGCGATAACAATGGACAAGCCAGCTATTGTATTCAGAGAATATAGTGTTTTTTTAAAGTGTTTTCAAGAGCGTAGATAGAAGCGGGGTTTTTATAATGTATTTTATTTATTAGTTTATATTTCGTAAGATAAATAAAGTGCTGTGAGTAAGTTTCTTGTTTTCATAGTTTTAACTTTTAATTACATCGTAATTTTTGTGATAGATCCTGTTTAATATCGTTTGATTGAATCTATTTCTACCAATTATTTCGACGTAAGAGTGTGCATTGAATTTCGTTCAGTTTCAATAACTTACGCACACATTTTTAGTTTTCATTTATTTAGATCTAGAGCATTGTTTAAGTTACTTTTTCAGACATGATATGGAAGAATGTCGAGAACGGCATTGTAAAACAATGGCGAGTTGGATTGACGGTCATACTGATTGTATGTCCATTGTCAGTGATTCCGAAATTTATTACAAAATCCGTAAAATATCGTCAAAAATTCGTCACTTAGGATCGCAAACACATCTGAACTCTATAAAACTTTTAGGCGGCTAATATTCCATTAAATAAACTTAGCAATCCCACTTTAAAAATATTTCTTCAAAAATATACTGGTCGAAATGTTCCTGATGAATCAACCTTACGGAAATATTATGTTTCTAGGTGCTATACGAGAACAGTAGAACGCATTAGAAGCCATCTTTTAAATCAATACATATGGATAAGCGCCGACGAAACGGTGGATATGTTAGGACGCTGTGTGGTAAATGTTGTAGCTGGTGTACTACATCCAACTATTCCCTATAACTCATATGTAATAGCAACAAGTGTTATAAATAGAGTTGATGCGGAAACAGTCGCTGAAACCATTAAGTAGAATATGCAAAAAATGCTTTATTCGGACGCCACGTACAAAGAAAACATACTTTTATTTGTCAGTGATAGTGCTGCGTATATGTTAAAAACAGGCAGACTATTGAAGAAAACATATCCTAATATGCTGCATATTACTTGTGTAGCACATGCTCTCCACAGAATCTGTGAATATATCAGAGACACTTTTCCGGAAGTTGATAGACTTGTATCAGCTTTTAAAAAAGTTTTCAGAAAAGCACCATTGGGAGTAGCTCTTTTCAGGGAAAAATTTCCATCTCTGTCACTGGCTCCCACTCCAGTAATAACTATATGGGGAACATGGCTGGAAGCTACTAGTTATTATGCTGAGAATTTCGATAGTCTAAAACATTTCGTAACACTGCTAAAGGAGGATGCTAGAAGTATTGGTGAGTACAAGGAGCTCACACAAATCCCAAATTTAAAAAATCAGTTGTACTTTCTTCACGAACACTTTGGAAAATTGCCAAAACTAATCACTTATTTTGAAAATCGAAATCTCAAATTAAATGACGGATTAACCACATTAGATGTGGCTGTTAATAATTTGAAAAGTATTCCAAGTAACTTCGGATGTGGCCTTCGGCAAAAGTTTGAAGCAATTCTTAATAGAAATCCAGATTTAATTACATTGCAGCATTTATGTATGAAGACAATTCCACAAAATTTAACGGCTAAATATGAAGAAATAAAAGAATATTTCCAGTATGCACCTATAACCAGTTGCGATGTAGAATGGACGTTTTCTATTTATAAGGATGTACTTAATTCAAAGAGAACAAAATTGACAGAAGAAAACCTTGAGAAACTATTGCTAGTCAATATTAATACTCCTTTACTCAGCTTGAACGACAAAATGAACAAATAAAAATGTTCCAATTATAGAAATAAAATTAAAAACTTTAAAAATACAACTTTTCAACAAATACATATGTATTTCGTAATTTTATAGATCACCACCCGTTTGTTTTCCAATTATATAAATAAAATTAAAAACTTTATAAATACAACTTTTCAACAAATAAATATGTATTTCATAATTTTATAGATCACCACCCGTTTGTTTTCCAATTATATAAATAAAATTAAATATTTTAGAAATACAGCCTTTCGCCAGTACTGCACTGGGTGGTAAGCGTGTCCGTTCTCTAGTTATAATCTCTTAATGTGATTATATTATTTATATATTAAAAATTTTGAAAGTATACTATAATAAAATACTACTAAATACTAGTACTAAATGAAAGAAAAACAATAATATCAATATAAAAAATATAAGATTAATAGGATTTCTTACGGAATGCTCTTCTTAATTATTGATAGTAATAACCTTGATGAATTTTTGAATAAGTACAGTAAAATAATCAAAATGTATCCAATTTTATAAATATTTCTAAATATTCTTGTTGTCACTTTTCCTCTTCTTTATAAAATTGCTAGATGGTAACCTTTCCAAAAAAAAACCTTTTTCAAAACTTCCAAAATTATTAACAATACTCTCTATTCCTTCTAACTCTTCCTATCTTGTAATATTTCCTTCGGACATTCACAAACTTACAGATGAAAACTTTAAAATTATATTTTTAAAATTATTTCACAATCAAAAAAATTCCCAGACAATTTTTAATATCTCCATGATGATTTTCAAATTGTTTTTTTTTTAACTCAAAGCATACCATCTTTTAATACATAATTAAAAACAACATGACTTATATTAAACTATTTCGTATCAATCTATATCCATTTACATACAACATTTCTAAATTTAATTCGATTCTAATTTGACTTTTAAATTGACAATTATCATAATTATAATTCAAAACAAATAGATGACCAACTCAATATAAAAATGGACACTCTACTTATAAAATACAAATGTTACTTAATGACAAATACATAACGGGTGTTCAGAAACATTCGAAGTCAAGTGGGCTCTGAACAAAAAATCGTATATCTTTACTTAAGTATCTGATTTGTAATAATTATTAAATGTCAACTGTTGTCTGTCAAAAATCAATCTATCTCAGACATGACTTCATATTTTCAAGGACTACTTTGAATTCGAATGTTTCTGAACAGCCGTTATAATCATTTTTAACTCTATCAATTTTTTAATGAAAAATATAGTAAAGAAGCCAGCATTCCATCAGAAACTAACCTGGAAAGTGCACGTATGGAAAAAACAACTTGGTAAAAAATTTCGGAAACACTACTGTCTACTCGGAAGAAAATTCCAACTCTCAATAATAAACAACCTGTCTGGACCTATGGGATTCAGCTATGGGGTACAGCGGCCAAATCCAATATTTAGGTCATAAAGAGATTCTAATCAAAAATATTGCCTGCGATTATTGATGCTCTCTATTTTGTAACAAATAGAGATATAGAGCATGATTTTGGTGTTCATACAGAAGAGGAGACAATCAGGAAACGCAGTAGGCGCTCTACGCAACGACTCGAAAGACATCTCAATCCATTAGCTCTGGATCTCCTAGATAACATTGAAGATATTAGAAGACTGAAACTCAAAAAACCATTGGACTACCCATTTTTAAATCAAAGTGTTAAATTACAAATATAGCATTGCGCTGTAAACATTGAAATTATGTCCTATAGAATTATATTCCGTGGAATATGTCTCACGTTGTTTATGTCTTAAATCAGATATGCTCATTGTTTTTATAAAGACAGGTTGCATAATAAAAGTAAAACAAAACAAAAAAATTCTAAAACCAACAGATGTTTCTAAAACCGAATTATATAACAGAATATTGAAAACGAACAAAAAAATTGTTTTACAATATAAATACAAGTAATTAAACAAATAATACAACAGAAATAACAAGGAAGTCAAATAAAATTCGTAATTAATGAAAAAAACAGTATATTCTATACCAGGGAGTAAAATATAAACTAAGATCTGCAGTGGTCCTTCCTAACTAGCAATAGAGTTATTACTAGACTCGGCAAAGAGAGGCAAGTTTAAGCTTTATAAGGTTAGTACTTCCTACAATAGTCATTCTTTTCAAACAACAACAGCCATCTATACGTCAGGTCTGGTACTTCTCATCACTTTTTAATACGTATATAACACGTGTCCGTAAATGTTTGAAGCTGACGTCTATCAAAAAGTATGCGTTTTTCGTCCTTAACGTTCACCTTCCTGAGAATTTCAGTTGGTTTATTCCTATATGGTCATAGTCGCACGTGTGTATTTTTCGTTGGGTTTTATTATAGTTTTTCTGTTCAATTTTCATTTCCGTATTAGTTTTTCGTTATTGGTTTTCATAACTACTATGGTCGCTGGTCGAACGAAAAGGTCGCCTTTTTCGGCAAAGTCTCTTTCGTCCGTCAGATGTCACTTATCAAATGGATGCCACCTTGCAGGATGAAATTTGCTTTATCTTGTAGGCGATTTCGGCTTAATGTTATATACAGATGCGGATCTATTCATAAAGATTTGTATCATTTGTATTACATTGCTTCACTAGCTTAACTGATGACGCCTAATAGTGATGGCAGAAACACGTGTCTTAAGCAGAAGTAAATGCTGAAAATACGAGGTGTATTGTCCATGTGTACAGTTACAGATATGTATATTACATGTCTGTTTCAATTGTAACAAAAGCGCTATACGTGCATAAACGTATAGATACAGTGTGGCCGCCATCCATAGCGCGATGCATGTATTAGTAACTACTGGTCGACTATAAAGAGCGTGTCAACTTGAATTGCCACACCGACAGCGGGCGTATTATTAAGTTACACGTATAAATGTATTCGTAGGCAAAGCAAGTGAAAAGCAGTGTAGGAGGTATTGTTTTCCCGATATAAGTAAATATTTGCAGTTGTTTGAAGCATCAGATAATCACTGATAACATCTCAGTGAAGTAACTCATCACAGCTTCATAAACAACATAAAAAAACAAACATACATAAACAGAACTACTAGACTTTAACATAAAAAAACTTCTTAACGAAAATAATATTTAGTATTATAGTAGTATTACACTCTAAACACTTAACAATAATAAAATACTTAAAAATAAAATATTTACTTCTTAAAACAGAATTTTATTCAACATTGCAATAAACCTGCAATTAGCTAAAAGAAAATGTTATTCTTAAGCAATAATTAAATTCTAAATAAATTAATTAGTTAAGTGTTCAAATAAACCTCCTTCTTGACACGAACAGTAACCCAACCGATTATAAAAATTCCGACGCACATTTGTTAACATATCTGCTGTGACAGTATTAGTGACTTCGGTAATTCTCGCGCGAAGCTCCTCTAGATTTGATGGACGTTCATCGCCGTATCCGTAGATCGAATTATGTAAAAAGGGCCATAAAAAGAAATCGTTAGGGGCTAGATCAGGAGATCGCGCTGGCCATTTAATAGGACCCGAGTTACCGATCCATCTGTTTTCAAAAACGGCGTTTAAAAAGTTTGTTACATAACGGGTATTGTGCGCTGGGCAACCATCTTGCTGGAACCAAACTTCATTAATATTGAACCGCTCCCGTACTGCGGGGATAATACTATTTTCAAGTAACTGTAGATATCTATTTCCCTTTAAATTACCGTCAATAAAAAAAGGCCCAATTATATGATCCCCAATTATACCTGCCCATACGTTTAGCTTCTCTGGATACTGCGTTCGCGTTGGTATACTCAAATGTAGATTTTTACGCGACCAGTAACGGCAAACTGCACGGTTATGATGTCCGTGTAGCCGAAATGTTTTTTCATCTGTGAACAATACGTTATTAAGAAAGAATTCATTTTCGTGATATTTATTTATCATTCTTTCGCAAAATTGCATACGGCGATAATAATCATCGGGAAAAAGTACTTGTGAACTTGTAAATTTGTATGAACGATATTTATTAGTACGTAAAATCTTTTGAGCCGTTGTTTTACAGATACCTAATTCGCGGGCAATTTGTCGAAACGACATAGACTAAAGCACATACTCGAATTTCTATATCACTTATATTCTTATCCGGAACAACTTTATTTTTATTAGTTACTAAAGAAAATGTAGTTTCGAATCGATTAACTGTCCTACGAATGGTGCTTGCATTGGGAATCTGACTTTCAGGGTAATTAGCTGCAAATAAAGCTCGTTACTTCCGCGGAATTACCACCGTAAAATTGTTTAATCATAAAGAGTTTTTGCTCCGGTGTATAATACTCCATTTTTTAAATGACCGTTACGTACACCAACAACGCGGTTTGTTAAATATTGTGAGCGAGTAGTTCCCCTGACGATATAAACATTGCAACTAACACCCATATGCGGGAGCGACAGCTAATGCGCTTGCGCGACTACACCGTAGAAATGTGAATTTATTGGACAAATACGAGTGCATCATAGGGATATGCGAAATACTAGGCTCTCTTGTAATCCATTGGAACATTGCGTCTACTTCTTTACCGTTCTAACACACGGACACCTCTGTGTGTTTTGCTTACACTACAGGTATCGCTATAGTGCAGACGCACGCGGCCACATGGTATACTTAAAACTTTTTGTATATTTACTGCCATCTGGCTCGTTGATAATGGACTACACGTATTTTTTCGTTCTTCGAACCAGCATAGCTGGTCGAACGAAAAGGTCGCCTTTTTCGGCAAAGTCTCTTTCGTCCGTCAGATGTCACTTATTAAATGGGTGCCACCTTGCAGGATGAAATTTGCTTTATCTTGTAGGCGATTTCGGCTTAATGTTATATACAGATGTGGATCTATTCATAAAGATTTGTAAAATTTGTATTACATTGCTTCACTAGCTTAACTGATGACGCCTAATAGTGATGGCAGAAACACGTGTCTTAAGCAGAAGTAAATGCTGAAAATACGAGGTGTATTGTCCATGTGTACAGTTACAGATATGTATATTACATGTCTGTTTCAATTGTAACTAAAATAAGTTTGTAAAATTTGCGTAAGTAACATTCGATATTAAAATTCCAGCGAAGTTTGGTTCAAATATGTGTTTCAGATTTTATTAACGATATTGCCATGATCTTTACGGCGGAGCAAAACGCTTTCATTTTAATGGCCCATTTTCGGAATGCCACACACAATCCTGATGGAAGCTGGACTTATTCTGTAGAATCATGCATAGCGTAGTTTAATGAAGCGTTTCCTGATGCAAATATTCCGTATGATGTCTTTGTTCAACATAAGCGAAGAGTTTTGTGTCGCTTTGAAACAAAGCATTGTATTTGTACGGGAAAATCAACTGGAAGACCTTCGCTTCTTCCTCAAGCGGTTGTTGATGATATTCAGCAACGTATTGAAGATAGTCCAAAAATGTCATTGTGAAAGTTATCAGCACAGACAGGTAATAATATAAAAATGTACTGAGAAATAGGTTTAACTTCATTCTTTGTAGGATTAAGCAAAACATCTTGCTCAAAAACTTTAAAGAAGAGCCTCCATATGCATCCATATAAGGTTTCCGTAGTCCATCGATTATATCCCATTGACTTTGAATGAAGAATAACTTATTGTAATTGGTTTAATGAAAACATAAACAATAATGAAGTATTAGATCTAACCTTTTTTACGGATGAAGCTTGGTTTCACTTATCCGGTTATGTAAATTCTCAAAATTATAGAACATGGGCAACAGAAAACCCACATACCTTTATTGAAAATGAACTACACCCTATAAAAGTTGGCATTTGGGCAGCAATATCACGTCGTAGAATAATAGGACCGATATTTTTCCATGATACGATCAATGCTGCACGTTATAGAGATATATTACAACAATTTGTGGACAAACTCCATGATGACGAGTTGGAAAGAGGATTTTTTCAGCAAGATAATGCTCCAGCCCATACTGCGCAAGCGACATTGACCTTTTTAAGAGAATTCTATGACGATCGTCTTATTAGCCAAGGTAGATGGCCACCAAGGTCACCAGACTTGACCCCTCCAGATTATTTTATGTTCGGAAAGATTAAAGATAATATTTATAAAAATAGGTTACATAATTTAGATGAATTAATGCAAGCAATTGAAAACGAGATTCAAGTGATTACACAACAACTTCAAAATGTTTTCGAAAATATGAAACGAAGAGTTAATTTATGTCTGCAGCAGCAAGGTCAACATTTCCAATATTTTTTGTAATTGCAAAAATTACTAATAAAGAATGTTTGTATTTTTGTCATTGTAATGAATTTATAGTTATGATTTTACAATTATTTTTTTAAATAATGTTAATTAGCAAAAAACTTTTCCAAAAGTAAGCATATTGTACTTGATTTTAAGAAATAATTTTAATCATTATGCTGAAAGTAAGTACCGCGTGGGACTAATTAACATTAGCGATTAATTAGCGATCGCAATCAAATGTAGTGTTACAAACTTAACCAAAATTTGACAGTAGCTGTCAGCTTCAATCATTTACGGACACCCGTTATGTATATAACGTGTGTTCATTTGAAAAGTCAATCTAGGTTACTTTGAAATTTTGATAGAATAAGACGCAAATGTATTAGTATGTGTTTGTTGTTCCGTAAACGTAAATCCAAATGACATTTGATAATGATATTGATAATTTATTTGTATGTATGAAACTGTCAAAATATACGACTTCGTAGGTTAAGTAGTAAATTTTAATTTACGACATACTTCAAAATGTTCTCAGTAAATCACATGCTACTAGATTGACTTTTAAAATGAACAGCCGTTATGTATAAGCTCACATAAATCTAGTATAACCTAACTTGTCAAAATTGTCAAAATTTTCTAATATTGCTTGGTGTTTATTAAACTTTTTTGAAAGACAAGTCAAATGTCAAGTAATTTTTTAATACAATTTAGAAAACACAATAAACTAATTCTTAATTGATCCGCCATTTGCATCAATTACTGTCCTTAACCTTCTAGGTACAGAATCGATGAAACATCTTAAATAAATTTCCATAATTGTTCCCTATTAGTAAATCTTATACGAGATCTATCATTGTCATTTTTTGATTTTCTCTCAAATATTCAAACAAATTGTGATCTATATCAGTTGAAATTCTTTTCCTCGTTTGCGACATATACTGCCTTTATTTTCCCATCTTTTTTAACTGGTAGTACTGAAGATTTGCTCAAATGAAATTCTTCTGCGACTTGTTTAAAGGTGCAACATTTCAAATTTATCAAAATTTGTACTTTTTCTGCCGGAGCCAGTTTTCTTGCCATTTTGGATATCAAGAAGTGACAAATGTCATTTTAACGTTACAAGAATGAATTACTTTTAAAAATAACAAAACGCTTCGGATTCATACGCTGTTCATCAAATTAATTCAATTTTGCATAGATCTACTATTAATAATTTCTATATTAAATGGCTATGCTAACATAAGCCAGAAGTACCCGACCCGACGTATACATGGCTGTGTTGTTTGAAAAGAGTACCAACCTTATTAAGCTTAAACTTATCACTCTTTGCCGAGTTTAATTTTTACTGAGTCCCGTCTGTGTAGTAGAGTTGGGACATCGTTGGAAAACATCAATGTTATTGATATTTAACATCGATAAAAATGAATATCGATATGTTCGAAAAATATCGAAAAAGAAACATCGATGTTATCGAGTCGTATTATATCGTGCGTTCAAAAAAAAAACCGCTTCAGAGCTGGCCATAAAATTTTATGTATGTCGCAACTTAACCGGAACGTTATGAATTGTCAAATGTGAATGTCATGTAATAAAAACAATAACATGGAATTTTATTTATTCATGGCAGGAAGATTATGACCTAGCAATTAACCTTGCAATTTTCTAAGCTTGCAATTTTCTGAAGCCGTCTATCATTTAAATGTAACTGTCATTTAATAAATTCATATTAGTAAAGTTACGACATACTTTTTGATGTTACTTAGAAATCGTGGCTCACTAGAGGCAGGTTTTTTAAACGCACGATAATGTGATATATCCACTATTTACTGGTATTTCCATATAAGATATGATATAAATATAATTATTATTAAGGAACAATAATGATTGTTTATTAATGAATAAGAAATTCCGTTAGATTATGTTAAGTAGAATTAGTAAGGTTTTTCTTTCCATATTTTTACTTAAAATTTTAGGAAAGTTTAGCAATAGAGTTTACTCCATTTATTATTCAAGGTTAGATGTAAGAGCAAGAGGGAGGGTATTTCACCCTGAATCTCGCCTTGGGGTTGTGTAGATCGAACTTACCATTTATTATTTGGCGTGTAAAGAAGTATGAATAATAAAAAATAATAAAAAACAAATAAATTATGATTATATTTAATACCAATATAAAGATATAATATCACAAGAAATTATAAGTAACGAGCGATCATTAAAATTTTTACTCGTAGCTGGCCTTGTATATAAAAATTATGTCGTAGCTTTAGTCATTAAGATGTTATTTCAAACATCTGTCAGTGTCAAATATATATTTTAAAGTTTCATCAAAGGAAAAAGTAATGGCCTTTAATGATATGCATAAAGCGTTTATGGTAGAATGTTACTTCCTGACATCTCAAAAAATTGATGGTATTTGGCAGCATTCAATAGAAAATTGCCTTGCGGAGTTTGAAGAGAGATATCCAAATACTGTTCCTAGCTATAAAACTTTCCGTGATACGCTAATGCATTGTGTAAATCTTTTTCGTCAAACAGGCAGTATTTTAAGGAAAAAGCGGAAGCGGTCCTCCTCTCAAGAGAAGTCGCGGCGTAATTGAAAATGTCAGACAAATTATTAACGAATCCCCTCAAACATCTATTCGCAGAATTTCGCAACAAGTAGCTTTCGTATGGAACATGTCAAAAAATTTTAAAAAGGACTTGCACATGTATCCATATAAATTAACTTCTGTACGAAATTTATTACCTACGGATTATGAAAAAGGAACACAATTTTGCCAATGGTTTATTCAAACAATGATAGACAATATTTTAAATCATACTTTTTTCACCGATGAGGCTTGGTTTTATTTGAAAGGTTATGTTAATTCGCAAAATATGCGTATGTGGTCCAGTGAAAATCCTCATTTCTACAGAGAAGTTCCTCTACATCCAGAAAAAATAGGCGTATGGGTAGGTATGAGTCGTTACCGATTAATAGGACCAATATTCTTTGAGGGCACGATAACATCGGAGAAATATCGTAACGAAATTCTCCAGTGTTTTTACTAATCAATTGACTAATGATGAACTCCAGGTCGGATATTTTCAACAGGATGGGGCTACATCTCACGTTACACTTGAAAATATTCAGTTTTTGCAACAATTTTATGGCGATAGGATAAGTAGAAATACAGCGATTCCATATCCACCACGATCGTGTGATTTAACAGTCATGGATTTTTTTGTGTGGTCATCTATAAAGAATATTATTTATGAAACACCAATTAATAATCTACAAGAGTTACGACATAAAATCATAGAAAAATGTGAACACATCAATAACTCACCGCAAATACTGATCAATGTTTTCAATGCTCTACGAAATAGGTGCGATTATACTTGGTGGAGAATGGTCAACATTTTACACATTTTTTATAATATTCTATTACTTTGTATAAAAATTATAAATATATTTAATATAAAAGTCAGCATTTCAAATTATTTTTTAACAATCATGACGTTTGAAATTATAATGACAGATCTCCTCTAATAACTTAAGTTAGGACATACTTTTTGTGTACATGGCTTACTTGAGCGAAAATTTTAATGATCACTCGTTACAAATACAAATTACAAATAATTCCAAATTCAAATATACTTCTTCCAAAATAATTTGAAACATATTTGAGTAGGTAAAACCTCACTTTCAAAAACAAAAAGCCTTAAGACAGAGCGTAGAAAGATTCCACACTCTGTCTTAATAATTTCTGTGAGATAGCGAAGTTGTTATGTTTGTAAATGAATCTCTCCAGCAGGGGCACACCGATGATTTTGTAGAAAGATGAAATACGTGTCTACGTCTCTAGAGACATACCTTTACAAATATAACGTGCCTTCAAACACTTTCCTCATTAGAGACGGACATGCTTTTTGATAATGGTTGGTAACAGTGCACATAATCTGTCACAAACGTATAATTTTGAATGAGCATGGCCATCTCTAACGAGGAAAATTTTTGAATGCACGTTATGAACTTGTATTGTGTTCTTCATACCCGATTTTTAATAATATTTTATATTATTAAATTGACTTTGTTTCATATTTCCTCCATTTGAAAAAAATAAAAACAGGAACCAATGTTTTCTTTAAAACATCGATATTAAAACATCGATATTTTAAGATTGATACATCGATGATTTCAAAACATTAACATCGATGTCCCAACCCTACTGCGTAGGTGTATCGTACGGTTGCCCACTTTTTTTTTATTTAAGGGCTTTTCGGGATCTTTGCCCATAAGTCCATCAATCAAAATTCTAATCCCACTTTTCTATAAAACAACCAAAAACATTAAATCTTTGACATTAGGGAAGGCACAGGAAGACACACTTCACGCGTCTGGTCCTATAAAAGCAACTTACTAACAAATGTTCATTTGAAAAGTCAATCTAGGTTACTTTGAAATTTTAGTAGAATAAGACGCAAATATATTAGTAAGTGTTTGTTTTCCGTAAACGTAAATCCAAATGACATTTGATAATGTCAATCACAAATATCAGTTAGTGCATAAAATAATCGTGCGTCGATTCTGGTTTAAATAAATTGCTTCTCAGTTTTAAAATGGCTTTCACTTTAGAACATAAAATTTTTTTAGTCCAGGCTTATTTTCGAAGTGGTAATAAAATTGATAATTTATGGGTTTATTCAGTTCAAGATTGCATGGTAGAATTTCAAGTTGAGTTTCCACATTTTTCGACGCGTCAGCTGCGTTAGGTGTTTCTTCTTCATCTTCACTTTGAAGTTGTTCATTTAAACTGTTCTGTATAATGTTCTCCTCTGTGGATTCTTCGAATGTGACGACGTAGCTACCAACATCAACGTAATTTCCCCATACTTCACTTGAAACCCGCGTCTATGAATTTAAACTTTTTACCCACACAGACAGTGGCATATCATCTTCACTATTAAAACCGAGTTCTGTGACACCCTGAGAAGATGAACCATCGCTGTTTTCAACAAATTTCGCGTGTTTGAAACAATTACAAATCGTGCTTTGCGATGTTTTGTTCCAGGCATCATACACCATAAAGATGGCATCCAAAACTGTTATATTTACAGCAAAAAGGTTTTAACTTTCGTCCAAGATTTCAATCGATCTTAGCACAAGATTTCTAAAATTGCTTTTGAGCGCCCGCATAATTCCCTGATCCATAGGTTGTAAGACCGATGTCGTGTTGTGCGGAAGGAGAACATTTAAATCAGTAACTTGCGGATGAGCTGGGCAAATATCAACAAGCTTTAATTTTTTTAATTTTTCTTCATCAAGTCGCGATCCCAGTCTCGAATCAATTTCTCGAAAATATCTGATCCATCCGTCTTACGGTGGCTTCCATAATCAACTGGCAACGAATGAACGCCGCTAAAACACCTCGGTCTTTTCGACTTTTCTATAATCAGAAGTTTCTTTTTAATTGTACCACTCATGTTAGCCGCAACCATTATGGTTATTCTATCTTTTGACAGTTTTCCACCACTACAAGACTCAGCTTTGAACATCAAAGTTTTGTCAGGCATCAATTTATAGAGTAGCTCGGTTTCATCCGCATTAAGTATGTCATCTTCGGAAAACTGTTTTCGTAGATTTAGCCACACAGTTGTCAACCAGTCTGTTATAGAGTTTTAGTCTACAGATGAAGATTCGCCGACAATTTTACCCGACTTGTTGTGTTTAGTTTTAAAACGATTAATCCAGCTTGCCGTGCAATTAAAATTGACAATAGTAAATTGTTTTGCAAACAAATTTGCCTTTTCCTGTAGTATTTGGCTGCTGATTGGTATTTCTTTGTTTTTCATCGTTCTAATCATTGTATCAAAGCTTGCTCAACATTTTCCTGTGTTGATTTACACAGTCTCTTTGGTATTAGAACATTAGAATTGAAAAATTCCTTGATTTTGTTTTTGAACATCATAGATATCGTCGAATAATCAACGCCAAATTCTTTTGCAAGAGAGGAGTTTGATTCTCCATTTTCCAGTCTATATAAAATCGGACCTTTTTCTGTAATTGTAAATACTTTCCAACGGCGAGAAGCCATTCTTCGCGTCAAATCACTAAAATGCTTATGTATGTAATCACTATTAGACTAATAACTTCTCACTGCAAGTCAAAACAAATATGTATGTTTGTACACACATACATACGAGGCACACCATGCGCCACCGAAGTCGTTTTTTCCCCGTCTAGAAAAATTTAACGGTTTTCCAATCGAGTACGGTTCTTGGTATATGATGTATCACGTATATCGTCATTATATCGGGATCAAATTTTATTAAAAATTTGTAAAAACACGTCAATACAATGTAAGCGAAGTCATTATAAACAAATAATTCCGTATAAGTTCGTGAAAACCAAACTTTCCACTGAACTGTAGACATAATAAACGGTTGGTCATAATAAGCGGAGTCATCATGAACGAATCTACTATACGTATATGTATTTTAACGGGCACTTTCCTACAATATTTTTCAGCCCGGTTTGATGTGTATTCGCAGATGCATTCTTTTAAATGATATTCTTTTGACAAATATCTAACAAACTCTAACTTTTTTTTGTTTGATGAACAAAGAAGGAAGCATTGTTCATACTCAAATAATTTTTTTCTGTTAAGTTAACGAAAATAAATAAATTTTAAAGGCCAAAATAAATAAAATTTTTAATTTTCTACCTGATTTAACCAAAAGAATACATATTTGAAACCACGGCACAAATAAAAAAACAAAATTTGTATTTCCTTTATTCCATTTTGTACCCAACAAACAGTATCTGCTAGTGTATCAAACGTGTGTTAGTATGTATATGTCTCTAGCTCGTAGCGCAGTAATTCATCATCCCTTTCTGGGCATTCGTCCTCCGTTCCAAGCGTAGATTGTATCGGTCGACAAATGTGCTAGCTGTCAACTGAAACATAATGACAGTCTCGATAAGAGACAATTACATGACGACCGCCATAGGGACACGGTATTATGTCAATTAAGATTTTATACGACGACCCTTTCTTCAAGTCTTGTGTTTCACCTTTGATGAAGTACATGTATTTATGTATGCGCATGCATATGTATGTGAAAGGAGTGCTTCATAAAAAAATTAAACACGTTTCCTTAATGAACTCATGATATTAGTTAGAGGAGGGTTTAATTGTAAGGAAAATATCTTTTTGTTAGTTCGGTGATGATAATAATTGTAATAAATGTGTCCTTAATCACCTTAAAATACTAAACTTCTATACATGATGTAAAACATTTTCTTTTTGTGTGTCTTTCTATAAAATTCTCTTATATTAACAGTGAATTAAAGTTTAATAATACAAGAAGGTTCAGAACCGAAATTTAAATCAACTCATTCATTAATTTTTTAATCCATTACAACGTGTGGATTCAAATTCTTGTTCCGAACCGTCTTGTATTGTTCAACTTTGATTTACTCTTGATATAAATAGAATTTAGATTATACCGTTTGCGGCATGAGTCATGCAACAGATTTGCAGTTAAATAATAAAAATTACCTGTATTTAGAATAAGTTTTTTTTTATATAATGAAACAGATATGCAAAATACATATCCGTAACTGTAAACATGGACAAACACCTCGTATTTTTAGCATTTACTTCTGTTCAATACATTTGTTTCAGCCATCTAGGCCTCATCGGTTGAACTAGTGAAGCAATGTATATACAAATTAATACAGATCTGTTAAACAACGGATCTGTATCTGTATCTACATTTACGCTAAATCGTCTCCAAGCCATAACCAACGAAACTGGTTATGGCTTGGAGACGATTTTAGCGTAAATGTAGATACAGATACAGATCCGTTGTTTAACAGATCTGTATTAATTTGTATATACATTGCTTCACTAGTTCAACCGATGAGGCATAGATGGCTGAAACATATGTATTGAACAGAAGTAAATGCTAAAAATACGAGGTGTTTGTCCATGTTTACAGTTACGGATATGTATTTTGCATATCTGTTTCATTATATAACAACTGCGTAATACGTGCAACGTATTGATAAATATCCCTTTTTTGTATATTTACCGCCATCTGGCGCGTGTTAATGGACAGCACCAATATACGTATTTTTCCGCTATTTCGTAATAGCCTTGCTATTCAAGCGGAAGGTCGCCTTTTCTGGCCTAGTCGCTTTCTTCCGTCAGAAGTCACTGATTAAATTGGTGTCGCCTGATAGAACGAAACTGGTTATGGCTTGGAGACGATTTTAGCGTAAATGTAGATACAGATACAGATCCGTTGTTTAACAGATCTGTATTAATTTGTATATACATTGCTTCACTAGTTCAACCGATGAGGCCTAGATGGCTGAAACATATGTATTGAACAGAAGTAAATGCTAAAAATACGAGGTGTTTGTCCATGTTTACAGTTACGGATATGTATTTTGCATATCTGTTTCATTATATAACAACTGCGTAATACGTGCAACGTATTGATAAATATCCCTTTTTTGTAAGTTTTTTTTGTTATTAAACAGTAAATACGATTTTATTCTTAACAAAAACACGACGAGCTGACTGAGTTACGAAAGTTTCAGCCACTAACTGCATGTTATCTTCCATACCCACAGACCTCTGATTACTACTTCGAAATTTGTCAATAACAGATCCTATTTGCAATTTTCTATGCACTTTGAAAAAAATTCTTTCGCCTCGCGAATACTGGGGAATTCGGAAACATTCCATTTAATTATATTTTTAAAAAATCTAAGTTGTGTTCAGCCTGATGTCATGAGAAATTATATATTGTTATTAGCACATCCTTCCTTATGTGTACTGTAAATTGGCCTGAATCTAATCTTAGATTTTTATTTAGTTTGACCGCAAAGTCGTCACTTTATGTGGGCCACTATATATTGTTTATATCTACTTGTTCGCGTGTCTTAGTTTTTGATGAATTAAAAAATTAAAATTTGATATCTGAACTCTAAGTAACATTACGTAGTCGTTTTTCATGTCGATAAATTCTATTACTTGTTTTAATAAGCTGTGTAACTCATGGAATGAATAACCTAAATGCATATTGCATGCACCTGTCTGCAGAACAGCCAATGAAATCACTTGCACATAATCAATTTTTCGGCGAGATATTTTAATCGCTTCTTCTTTTGAGATCGAGTATAGAAAAATACTGAAGACTTTTATAGAGAGCGTACCAATAAAAATTACCGTCGCTAAAAATAACACATCTACTGTAAGTATTCAAATTGATACGTGTTAAACACGATATATTTGTCCTTACTTATAATTTATTTAATAAAATATTTGTGGAATTATGATATGATCGAAGTCGTTTTTTTATGAAAATTATATACGAGGATGCTTTGACAGATGGGAATTTTCAAGTTGGCAACACTTTCGCTATGATGACTTCTGTCATGTTTATTGGCCAAATTTTGCCTAAATCTATTATATAGATAAGTTTCTACAATCGTTTGGAACTAAATTATTTGTTGTTCTTTTCTTAATATAGAATAAAAAAAAGAGAATTTCGTTTGTAAATTAAATAACATTTTTACCTCGAAGAACCAATAAAGAAACTGAAGAGACTTTATTTATTTATTTCGTATAAGAAGCCTTAAATATAAAAAGGTCATAAAAATAATTTATACTATATGCGCCATAGTTTGCTACACATTTCCGCAGTCGCAGAGGCTAATATCTACTAGTTTCCATTTATGCAGTATTGATTTGCACCTTCGGCCTATGAAGAACCTATTTAATTGAGACCATTGCCAGCATAGGTGGACTACCCCCGGGAGAGGTTCTGAAGGATTATAAATTAAATCTCTATTCCTCGATTCAAGATATTGTTCGAGGAACGCTATCCAGTTATCATTAACAGTGATAAGATGCTGAACTTGCGCATCCAGCCAAATCAGTTTTTTAGATTTCAGTCGGATCACGGGGATGCTCTCCAAATCATCATATAGAGGAAGATCAATGATGTTGGTAATCTTAGCTTAATCATTCTGTGCTGCAGCGGGGCAACGTTAGAATGAATCGGAGCCAGAGACCAGATGTTCATCTAACAGTTCCGTTGACTATCTAAGTGTGTATACAGTAGCACCCCGTTATCCGCCGACTCCGTATCCGCGGTTTCAGTTATCCGCGATTTACCTATGATGAGCAGAAAACGCGTTATATCAATAAATATATAAGTTATAGGAGCATTTGTCGTATATATGAGTCATCCCCTGAATTCGGCGCTCTCTTATGATAAGTTAAACAAGTTGGAACGTGCTTAAAGTGCCACTCGCTTTTACTTGTACATATAAACGCTCCTGTTAACTATGAGTTTAGTACTATTCGAATTGTCGGACAAGACAGTGCTTGCAATAGTTTTTAAATAAAGCAAGTAAATTTGAAAATCATTTTAAAATGGCTTCTAAACCAAAAAGAAAACGTGAAATGCTCACTATTAGTGAAAAAATAAAAATCATTAATATGATTGAAATAGAAAAAAAATCTATTGCAACTGTTGCTAAAATATACAATAAAAACGAATCTTCGATACGAGAAGTGTTAAAAACAAAGATAAGATTCGAGCTAGTTTTTCTAGTGCACCCCAAACTGCAAAAATTGCAACCACAATACGTAATAAAGTGTTACTTAAGGTAGAAAATGCCTTAAATTTATGGGTGATATGACAAGAAAACATATTCCTATCGATGGCAAAGTGCTACAACAAAAGGCGTTGGTGTTATATGAATATATGCAGACCCAAGATTATACTGAAGATGAAGGAAAATCATTCACAGCAAGTAGGGGGTGGCTGCATAGATTTAAAACTCGGTTTAATCTAAAAAATATAAAAATGACAGGGTAATCTGCGTCGGCTGATCATGTGCTGCCCTGTATCCAGAAAAACTTAAACAAATTATTGCAGAAAAGAATTATCATCCTAGGCAAGTTTTTAACTGCGATGAGACTGGTTTTATGTGGAAAAATGCCTCAACGGCCTTATATTCATAAGACTGCAAAGAGTGCACCAGGCTTTAAAGCAATTAAGGATAGACGTACCTTGATATTTTGTACAAATGCAGCTGGTCATATGATTAAACCCGGACTTGTTTACCGATCACAGAATCCACGTGCTCTTAAATACAAAGATAAAGCTTGCCTGCCTGTGTTTTGGCAATCAAATCGAAAGGCGTAGGTTACAGCTGTTCTATTTACACAATGGTTTCATCAATGTTTTATTGCGGAAGTGAAAAGATATTTGGAAAAGGAAGAATTACCATTTAAAGTGCTGCTGATACTAGACAATGCTCTTGGGCATCCTGTGTCACTAGGCACAGAAGATAAAAATGTTGAAGTGCTTTTTTTACCACCTAACACGACCTCATTGCTTCAGCCCCTTGATCAAGGTGTCATTAGATGCTTTAAAGCCATATATATTCGACAGGTTTTCGAAATGCTGTATACAATGGCTAACGAATGCTCTGATATCGGGCTCATGGAATGCTGGAAGTCATTTACAATTGCTGACGCAATTCTATTTATCAAAGGAGCGATGGAGGAATTAAAGTCAGAAACGATAATAGCATGCTGGAAAAATCTGTGGAATGACATCGTTCTTAGTTCTGAAGACACACATGATATTAATTCACATCTAACAACGATATTTAACACAGCGCAGAAAATAGATGGAGAAAGATTTAACGATATAACCCAAGAGTGATTACATAAACGAAGAGGATCAAGTATTCACCAACGAGGAATTGGAAGACCTTGTGAAATCTTCTCCAGAAGCGAGTGACGATGAGGATGAGGGTCAACAAGAACCGCCAGCATGGACGCTTGAAAAATTTTCAGCGATAATTCGAACTGCTCAAACATTAAAAGAACAGATAGTAGAATATGATCCAATAATGGAACGCAGTATAAAAATTACTCGCACTATAACAGAAGCCTTGAAACCTTTGGAGGATTTGTTTATTGAAATGAAAAGACAAAAACGACAACTACCAATAACAATGTTCTTTGAAAAAGTCGACAAAACTATCGATAATGCACAGCCATCAACATCGTTTGCTTCGGATCTAAGTAAACAATCGACTGCTAACTTGGACTTGGAGGAAGATGAATGAATATGTAGCTCACGATGATAAAGTTTTTCTTGTTGTATATTTTCTTGTTGTGTATGTAAATATGTACTATATGTACATATGTATGAACTTATATATTTATTAAACTTAAATTCTATTTGTGCCACAGCACAAGAATATTTATTTATTTATTGTTTATTTATTTTAAATAAATATTATATAACTTATTTTTTCTTGTTTCATTGTTTTAACTTTGCTTCATATTTCATATTGTACTCGAAAATAAAGCGTTCGCTACTATCCGCGGTTTTCAGTATCCGCGGAAGACCACAGAACCAAACCCCCGCGGATATGGGGGTACTACTGTATCTATAAGCTTGGTATGGGAGCTTGAGTACCGCTTAGTATTCCGCAGACGAGTAAGCCAATGCAATGTTTGTCGTTCGCAAGAACTCTTAATTCGCTCCAAATAAATTACTAGTAAGTTTATGTAATATATTATTGTGGGTTGACTAGTTTTCCTGAATGTCTGAAACCGGTCTAACGTTACGTGCAAATGTTTAGGGTGGGAGTTGTGATTGATCTAATTACCACAGAATTTTCTGTTACATAAATAAAAGGTACATGATTCGGATTTTGAAGGATTTAGTTGTAAGCGCCATTACTTATACGTCTAAAGCTTGCAAATATTCGGCAAGGTTTAATTCTTCATCGTCTAAATTCTTGGTTTGAGTGCATAAAGCCAGGTCATCTGCATATATCAATTTTTGTAGGTGGGAGACCATTGGTGTAAATGTTGAACATTAGAGGAACCAGAACCGAGCCTTGAAGAAGGCCAATTTTGAAGATTTTGTTTTCTGTTTTAACATCTCTAACAAAGGCTCTGTCGACAGAACTGAAGAAACGACATTAAAAGAAACTCCATAAATAAAATGATGAATCTGCTCCTTCCAATGAACTGATTTGTATGTAGTTCACTTTCAAACATGGTCATATGAGCACAGAAAATGCTGATAGTCAGGGGCTTCCTTTTTTTGTATTCCAAAGGCGTAATCTTTATTAACTACTAGCTGCCCGTAGCTCGGCGTTGCTCGGCCACATTCTATGGAAAAATTGAAACTTCTGCCATAAACTGATATAAATTTTTGTTTATTCTTTAGCTAAACAACGAATCAATGATATTTTATTATAATTAATCTATCACTCCAATGCCTTTGGATACACAATATTCTTCGTTACTTCATTTGGTGCATAAACAAACAGAGCAGATTGTTTCCCAATTTGGGAACATGCTACATATGCACATGAGGATTGATAATTTCCAGCTGTTGTAATCACACATTGCAATTCAATAACCGTGTTAGCAGACAAAGATGCATTGCTCATCGTAATGTCGAGGTAATTGCCATTCTGTCGAGACAATTGCTAAGACACAACTTAAAACAGTATACATACATGCAGTTGCGGCCCTTGAAAATACAAACACTTAAATACAAAAACATTTTAAGTGGTATAAACTATTTTTAAACGTTACTCAAACAAATTATTGACGTAGAATGCAAAATGTATTGCAAAAATAGTAAATTCAAAAAAATTATTAACGAAACTGCAGATAATGTCCTGCTGCACTTAAATTTACATTTACGCTGAAACGTCTTTGAAAATTATTATCAATGACAAATCGCGGATTGTCTTGGCTCCATTGTCGATGTATGTTTCTATTAAAAATACCATTGTTGCTAAAAGTGCATTCATAAGACCAAATTATCATTCTGTAAAAATTCGAGTCTTCTTCTAATGCATTTAAATAAAAACGACAAAACTGTATATTCGGCCAGAATCATGTTGTTCTAATGCATTGACTTTTCGAGTACAGTTTAAGTTTGTTTTCTTAAAATACCATGGACTGTAGTTTTCGATATCCCAATATTATGTGCAATTTATTTATTTAAGATACTTTAACCCTTAAGTGCATGTCAGCAATTAAGGTATTTTTCAAAGAGTTTCTTTTAATAATTGAATTGATTGATGAAGATCCATAATTTAAAATAGAAATAAAACTACGGTTCTAATCTTCACTTTTAATCTTTAATCGTAACACGACAATTGTTTCGCCAGCACAGTGGCTTCCTCAGGTGCTTACATCTAAAGAGTACGTTACAAACTAAATTAAAATATATATATATATATATATATATATATATATATAAAATAAAGAAGGATGGTATTATTTTACAATGTTTTTAAAGAAATCTATAAATTTACACAAGTATTGTCGTTAGTGAGAAAATGTGGCACATCTGGTCGGCCCTAACCGTATATTATTTGTATTTTTTTAAAATATAAACATTAAATAACTTATAAGTATAACTATAAAAAGTGACAATATATTCGTATTATATTTTGTACTGTCATATTTTATATGTCACGTTGTCATGGGTTTCATATAATGATTTAAAATTATAGAAATTCATGTTTTACATATTATTTTTTTAATATTTGCCGATAAAATTTGGAAAAAAAAATATGAAAACATCTTTCCACACAACATAAGGAACATACGCACCAAATTTTATCAAAATCGATTATGTAGTTTGTGAGTCTATAGTGAACAAATGAAATGTTTTTTATTTATATACATACAGGGTGCGTCAAAATAACCTCCCTATTTTTTCACGTAAATAAAAAAAGCAATTTTCCAGAAAAAACAATTTTATTTTTACCAACTTATTCTTTAACACGGGAATTTTTTTTACTTGGATTTGAAAATATCTGACAAATAGTGGCCGTTGCTGTTGATACACTGCTGCAAAGCGAACATTGAAGCACTCGTGGACTCTCTCAAGCATCGCTTGAGGTATGCGATGAATTTCCTCGCGAATTGCTTCTTTCAGGTCTAGCAGGTTTCTGGGACGATGTTTGAACACCTCAGCCTTCAAGTAACCCCATAAAAAAGTCACAAGGCGTTAGGTCAAGGGATCGTGCTGGCCACGCAATGTTCCCTCCCCGAGAAATCAATTTGCCTGGAAACATTTCCCTCAAAACATTCATTGTCACCCGAGCAGTATGGGATGTGGCACCATCTCACTGGAACCATACATGCTCGAAAGCCCTCTCTTGCAATGCTGGTTGAAAATAATTCTGAATCATGTCGGCATACCTGTTGGAGTTCACAGTAACCGTAACGCCATCAACTTCAAAAAAAAATGTGGACCGATGATTCCAAGTCGTGACATAGCGCACCACACAGTTACACGCTCACTATGAAGAGGTCTTTGGTGAATGACATGGGGATTGTTTTCACTCCAGTAACGAAAATTCTGCTTATTAACATTGCCAGACAAATAAAAATGTGCCTAGTCACTAAAAAGAACAAAGCTGTCTGGTGGTAGACTTTGGTGGAAGACTGGCAATCACGTTGTGACAGTTCTTGCACCACAACCATCTTGTAAGGATGGAAATGAAGATCCTTGTTTAGGATTCGACGAACACTACGGTCAGACATTCGAAGGGCGGCTGCATGTTTACGAGCTGATCTTTTAGGAGACTGCAAAACTGATTGTCTAACCGCATTGATGTTTTCGGGTGTACGGGCACTACGAGGTCTTCCACCCCGTTTTTTCACAACAGAACCAGACTCTCTAAAGTTTTTTACCCACAACAAAATAGACTTTCTGTCCGGTACCGACTCACGCGGAGGAATTTGAAATCGCGTTCAAAAAGCACGCTGTGCCGTGACAACCGACTCATTGTTGCGAATGAACGCTTCGACCGCATAAGCTCTGTGCTCGTTCATCCACGCCATGATGGCGACTGGTGCCTACGTGCCGAATGCAGCATAAACTTCCCCCTCTCCTGCGTCGACTGCTGCTATCCCCACTACTCTAAGTGTCTCCAGTTACTTACTACCGAGCATCGAAAATAGGGAGGTTATTTTGCCGCACCCTGTATATAGATTTACAGAAGGGATGTACGATAACTGGCCAATATTATATTGATGTACTGACACATTTCGATGTTGTCGACCCAGAAAAAACATTTGTTCCATCAGAATAACGTGCTCTCTCATTCATCCGCTATAGCAGCCGCAAAATTTGCCAAATTAATATATGGGTTGCTGCCTCATTCATCATATTTACCATATCTGGCCCCGAGTTAGTTTTGCTTGTTCCCAAACTTTAAAAAATAGCTTAGTGGAAAGAGATTCAGGACAAATGTAACGATAGTCGCAAAGAATATTACTTTTTAGACGGTTTAAAGAAATTGGAAAGAATTATGTCGAAAAATAAAATATATTTTTTACCTTAAAATAAGTATTGCATTGAAAGGTTACTCTCCCATGAAGTCACCTTCGTACAGTGTAAATAATAGGACTAAATGAATTGCAACAGTTTCATAAATTTGACTAATGATTAATGGCGATATACAATTTTACTGAGAATATACTGAATTATTTTATTAATTAAGCACAGCGATAAATCGATTTATAATTTCATAAAAACTTGATCCAAGATTGTACTTACCTCCTCATAAAAATAAATAAGCAACTCAAGGAGAAATTTTAAAGTTTACGGTATTTTCTTTTAGTAATGCTAGTAATAAAAGCTAGGTATAATTTTATGTGATTAAGGGCCATTTGCACCGTTTGTCATGTTAGCTCTGGCTAGTTAAGTCTAGCTTATTATTTAAGCTCGTAAGTATTGGTAGTTTGCATCGCAAAAGTTAAGCAGGGGTTACAGTAAAATTAGAATCGATATGGCAACTATATGTAAATTTAGTGAAATTATTTTTTTGCCCATAAAGAATGACATATACTTAATCGTTTATTAAATAATAAATGTAGTAAATATGTGAAAAATTGTACGTTATTAAACCCGTATAAAAATGTAAAATTTATTTTGTTTAAAATTTAATTTAAAGTGCATATTTATAAATTAACGTTTTTGATACAACATACTAAGCTCCCAATATTTCTATCATAGAGAACGGTTTGATCGTTAGATTGATCTCAAAATATAAATATATTATTGAAAATAAAAAACCGGATGCAGTAACAAATAATAAAATGGCAAAGAAACCGAGACAAAATTTCTAAAAAGTTTGACACAAGATCACCTAACCTAGTTTCTCGTTCTGCAGACTGTATTGTACGATAGCTGAATCATATGAACACCTCCTTGATAAACGATTGGCTATTTGCTGATTGCCAGCTTGTGCCATTAAAACAAACAAATGATCAGCAAGAAATAGAACACAAGTTAGTAGTCAAATTATTCAAGTATGATTTACTAATTAAAGAGGAAACTCTGGAGCAACTTAAAAACAAAGCAAAATAATTGCTGAGATATTTTTATTAATTAAATATTTCATTTTTTTAATTGCGAAAATTAGCAAAATATTTACTAAGTCTGTCCTTATTGTGTTCCTCATTCAATGGCTCTACATCTATTCGACACTTTTCAATATTATTTCTAAATTTTCCTTAACCAAATTTTCTGGAGGTGGTGGATTTGCTTACCTTCATCAATTACTATATTGTATAAAATAACTGGAACTACAACAATTAGTTTAATTTCTAGTTTTATTCTCATACCGCATGCTAAAACTGCAAAACATCTTTTCCAAACCCCAAAAGTAGCCTCTCCAATCAATTTCCTGTCCTTATGTGTACTTCATTCAAAAGTGACTGTGTTGGGTATAATTGTTACACATCGTTTCTAAACTCGAAGTGAAGTTTCTAATTTTACTAATAAATTCACGATCGAATTCTTAGTCGATCCATATTGAAAAAACGAAAGATCATTTAAATTATTGAAATCATACATTCTATCGTAAATAATACGTCTTTGAGAACCAAAATCTACAATTTCGAAAATATCAATAATCTTCGAATAAGTTGAACTTAATGCAAATGAGAATTAGTAATCATTAAAATCTCATTCCACAAGCATTCTTCACCAAATGTGTTACGTTTGTTTCTACAAATTGAAAGTTTAAAGTTTTATTTTTATATAAAGTATGCAGTTGGTCACATTGATACTTGACATTTTCAAATTTAAATCTTGCTATCTGCGAAGTATATTATATTACATATTATTTATTAATTTTCGTCAACATGACTTGATATTTTATTTAAAAATATAAACATGAATGACCTAGAAACTAATATATCTTGTTGTCAATTGTATACAATATATGTTGTTTGTGGAGCCTACGTACATATATCATATCTGTCAAATGTACTTAAATTCTTAAAATCCAATGACAGCAATGATATTTATTTATGTGTTCGAAAAACGCCAACATTGAAAAATGAAAAAAGGCGTATCGAAATGAAGCTCATTTCGAGACTGTTTTGGGTTTCATAATGAGTTCATTTCGAACGCAAAATAGAAAAAACTAATTTTGAATCACGGTGGGATTTTCGAAATAAAACACAGTTTAATTTTTGAAATACCAAGGTGTAATATGCATAATATATTCATATTTACAATCGCCTCATCTATATATATATATATTTATTCAATTTCCAATAAATTTATTTATAATGTTTGTATATGCATTATATATACTTTATGTACAATTATAAACTTTCGAGCTAAGTAAAAAGACTAAATTCGATAAAACCAATAGAAAAGGATTATGCTTGTTTGATTTTCTGTTTAATTTACA
This sequence comes from Melolontha melolontha, assembly GCA_935421215.2. Taxonomy (NCBI): domain Eukaryota; kingdom Metazoa; phylum Arthropoda; class Insecta; order Coleoptera; family Scarabaeidae; genus Melolontha; species Melolontha melolontha. Next base: position 72,602,371 of record OW285243.1, on the reverse strand, counting down.
ATAAAAAAAGGAAAATTTATATTTAGAACAAGTCGTATCAACAGCAGTGCACTTTTTTGTTGACTAATTTCTAAGTTTATTCACTTAATTATTTATAGACCTATCTACAAAACTCCGTCATCCGATACATTCATTTAGCCGCAAATCGTCACACTTAAGAATATAAAAAATCTCAAATTATCAGAAAAGTATTGCAACGTTTAAATTTCCCGCCTTTCACTAGACATCTTCATATCACGTCAAACGTGGCGGCGAAAACGGCCTATGTAGTAATGGGGGATTCGAAGGGCTAGAGGGTGCTATCCTCACAATACCTGAGTGAGGAGACGTTCCTATATGCAGATTCGTCTGAGGAGACGCACTGGAGTTGGAAACTTGTATCCTCAGAGGAGTCGAAAGTTGAGAACCATTTCCTAATCGCAGAGGCAGTGGCGTCTCCGGTTGAATTCTCATTGTTAAATCGTGATTCATACGTAGATTATCCGAAATTCGTAAGTTCATCGGAGGCGAATGTTGAAGCGATGTTTGAGGTGGAGAATTATCAACTCTTATGGGACTATCTTTATCACCTCTATATTCACTGTTAGAATCCACATTAATAGGTGACATACTTGGCAGCCTCGATTGAAAAGTAGATGTCGTGCTTGTCTCAACGTTAATAGGAGATTCGGGACTCATCTTTCTATCCAGTCTAAAGTTAGGCGAGGACTGTCGATCGAGTCTGAAGGTCGGAGTCGTATGATTGGTGAAACGGAATTGAGCCGGCATGGGTCCGGGAGAATGAGGCCCAAAGCGGAAAGTAGTAATGGGTGTTGGAGATGAACTGCCGAAACGTAACGGGCCAGGGGAACTGATCGGTGGTGAATGAGCACCCAAAGAGATATCGGAATCGCTATCTGAGGTGTTTGGCGTTGGACTTAAAGGTGGTTGTCTGGCGGAGCCTCCGTGACTTGCTAATTGCGCTGCAAGTTGTTGCTGTTGCATTCTGAAACAAGATAAACAAAATTAGTATTGGAATTTATAATCTACGTAAATATGAAATGACATATAGTGAAGTTTTAACATTAAATTTTAAGTAAAAAGTTGTGATTCATCAATATTTAAATACTTCTTTTTTCTTGATTTTTATTGGTGCAATGTTTGTAATACGTTCGTAATAAGTCTCGATCGAATAATTTGTTCAATCAATATACAGGTTGTCCTTGAAATAAAGAGACAACGTAAGATAAATGGAAAAATGTAATTATATAGAATATAAATCCAAATTATTTTCAGTCAATTTCGATGCGAACCTCAAAATTTGAAATACCTGAAAATTGTATTAGGTGACGTCTATGAATTCAAAATATTAAGAATGTGTATAAATAAAAAATATATATATACACATACGTCACAGCGTATGTTCACAACAGCTGTCGATGTTATAAAAACTATATTGTTATATGCTAAGGTCGATAACCCAAATAAAAATCAGCTGTTTCTACATTCAAGTGAAGTATTAAAAATTAAAGAAATTTGTATTAGGTGAATGATTTTTTTTTTTGTTACGAGAGGTAGCAAATATAAAATACTAATATGGATATAAAAAGGACCGCCGTTGTAAACACAAACTGCAATGTTTATGTTTATATAAACGCTAGAAAATAACACTGTGTATAAGTTTTGTTATGGTAGAGGTTCGGAGAGTCAGCAGTTAAAAATTTATTGTTAATTTTTAAAGATGTATCAAAAGAACATGTAATACGTAATATATCTATCTTTAATGGAAGATGGAAATGTAAATTGTATCACACGTATATAACGATCAACAACTGAACGAATCTTAAAGCGAGATGGACAAAAACAAAACTATTCTTTTTGTTAATGTCGGTCAACTTTAAGACATCGTCTTTTATAATATAGTCTATCGCACAGTGGCGTGACAAAAATGTTTTAAATATCTTGTCATTTTTTGAAAATTTTGGGAAAATATTTTGGATTCATATTCTATATAATTACATCTTTCCATTTTCCATACGTTGTCCTTTTATTACAAAGACGGTATGGCACACAGTTTTCTGTGCGCCTAAAAAAGAAAAGGATATTTCTATATTCTTGATACTGTCATGAATCTTCTATTCGGTTCGTTTAATAAAACACACGGTAATTAAAAATGACTGTTTTAATAAAGTACACTAAATAATAACTAACAATAAATACAGTATTTATATTCGTTTATACAGGGTGATTCCCAACCTATTCGCATAAACTTGGGGATTCATTCCTCATAACAAATAATGACTAATAGGTGAAAAAAATTGTTTTTTAGTTTCCTAGATACCCGTGAAATTTACTCATAATAATCAAGAATACATAGAAATTACAATGGCGCTAAACAATTTCAATTTTGACAACTGTTGTTTAAGTGCGCTTGTGTCATTGTGACATTTAAATTGTGGCGCACAATTTCTCTAACAAAAAACTTATGTACATGGTACTGGCATACGGAGAAGAACGGCAAAATTCTGTGTTAGCGGCTCGTCCGTATGGGGAAAGGTTTCCAGAAAGATATTATCCAGCACATGAATCCTTTTTACGTGTGGTGCAACGTGGTGGAGAAAATTAAAATATTTGACCGAGGCCTGGGAAACATGGAGGAGCAGTTGGACCAGTAAACATTGTCAATCTCGAGGAGCAGGTTTTGAATTCCGTCGAAGAGCAGCCTGGCATAAGCACTAGGATACTTGCAGAGCAACATGGGATATCACAATCCACAATTTGGCGAATATTGAGGCATAGCTCCATCTATATCACGTGCAACGTGTACAAGCCCTACTGCCAGTGGATTATCCCCTTCGAATACAATTTTGCGAGTGGTTGCTACATCAGCATCAGTTGAACACAAACTTTACCAATAACGATTTATTTACGGATGAGGTGATTTTCACAAGTAGCGGTATTCACAAAGTCCACAACACGCATTATTGGGCCGTGGAGAATCCTCATGTTACTCGCCGAACACATTTTCAACAAAGACTTTCGGTGAATATGTTGGCTGGAATTATGAAAGGACTGCTTATTGGCCCTTTCATTCTGGAGAACCGATTAACTGGATAGGTCGAGATGGTCCAATAGCCTGGCCACCTTGATCGCCAGACCTCAATTCCCTCGATTTTTATTTTTGGGGGTCACTTAAAAAGTATAGTGTACGCCACTGAAGTTAATACCGAACAAGAATTGCGAAATCGGATACATGCTGCTGCCGAGACAATTTTCCAACATCCTGGTTTAGGCCGCGCTAGTGGGAGATCGTGGATTCGGCGAGCCCAATTGTATATAGAAAATACCTTCGAACACTTGCTGTGATGTTTTTCTCAAATTTTCTATATATTCTTGATTTGAAAGTAAATTTCACGGATATCTAGGAAACTAAAAAACTTTTTTCACCTATTAGTCATTATTTGTCATGAAGAATAAATCCCCAAGTTTATGCATATAGGTTGAGAATCAGCCTGTATACATTTATGTTTACGATAGTAAGTTCACGATGATCGCGGCGTGAATGCGTCATTCTTTCCCTTGAGCGCTTATATAGTCATCCGGATCTCGATTTTTCTGTATCTAGGTTATTCGGGAAAGTCGTAGGACGTGCTGACGTGCACGGCCGATGACGTCCTCGCTTTGGTAGCGTCACATGATGCACATCACAATACGTCACACAGTAGACGGCATTCTGTTCCATTACGATACTCGTTGTCACATGATGCACATCACAATACGTCACACAGTAGGCGGTAGGTGGCATTCTGTTCCATTACGATACTCGTTGTCAAAGAAAAGTGCTGTAAAAATATGTATTACTCTGGAAAGGGAATGTGACTTAATTTAGTTAGTAAGTACTTATTAGTTATAGTCTGTCCATGGATATAACGATTTAACTTCAAAAAACAATAAAATAATTTTCTAATGTGTAAATACTTTAATTAGGCATCCAATTCTCTAAACACTGCGGTGATGGTGTAGAGAAATGCTAGCAGTGATTATAATATCGACATAGAAACCAAAAAAGTATTAAGTATTAATTTTGATTATATTAGGACTAACAATAAAGTTCCTCACGTTTATTTCGATAATATGGAAATAAGAAAACATTGAAGCTTCTTCGGAAAGTATGAAAACCACACAAGTGTGTTTCCTATTTAATTTTACCATGTAATTTCATTAAGTAAAGATCACACAATATTTAAAAAATGTTCAATAAAAATTTAATTACAAACTAAAAATGGAATTCTAAACAAAATCGACAGCTACAGTAGCAAATCTGCTTTGGTTATAAAATATAAAAATAACATAAGTACAAAATAAAAAATATGAAAATTTAAACAAAAGTAATTTCAAGATTTCATATATAAACTAAAGCATTAAACCGTTTACTTATTTTTCAAAAATACCTCTCTCGGCAAGTAAACAATAATAAATGATTATAATTTCAAAGAAAAAGAACAAAAGATTAACACAATTTAATTATATTTTTATCAATGTGTTGGGGCGTCCCTATTAGCTCACGCTCCCTCACTCTTCGCGGCATTGATTCCAGTAGATGGTCGATGTCGTCTTAGGGTATGGTGACCCAAGAAACCTACAATTCATGGCGGGGAGGTTCTAGTGATTGCGGAGGATTCGCCAAATTCATCAGTGTTGTAAATTAAATTTTCGTGACGTTTCGTTTTTTTTTGTAACCTCCTTCAGACGACTTAAGATGGAAAAGTAAACAATTGAATATTTAGAGAAATATAATATGCGATGAAGTAACTTACAATCAAAAATAAATCATTTTTTTAAGCTTATCATTAGACAGTTCGCGGTAGTGTACTTTCCGTTAACTTATGCGGCCATATTGTGTTAATAACATAATATATATTTATTTGTTGAAAACCTGGTTTGCGGTTAGTGTAGTGACGATACTTATCATAGCTTATAATTGACAGATAACAGGTGATGAATTAACAATAGACAGAAATGTATACAGATTTCCGGAATCTCATGTTATTTGATATGGAGAATGTTGAAGACTTTCTTATATTTACTTCTTTAGAAAAAGCAGCTAAAGAAAGAAAGACACTGTATTCGGCAGCGAAATTTCATTTGCCTTTGATACCATCAGAGAGCTGTCATCCTCACTAATATAAATGTTGAGATTCGGAGGTCGAATAATGTCACTTTCGTAAAATTCTCTAAAAAATTCGCCATTTTGTCTATAAATGTTTTAATCTAACACAACTTAACAGTACAATGTGGTCCAATCTTACATGGCAGATGACATTTTATTGCACAATGGGTATTGATGAGCATGCGCGAGTCATAAGAATTAAATTCTGATTGGCTCCGTTATTTCTGGAAATTAGTGTAATTTCATTCTCTATACGGTATAAATTTTAGCAAAAAGTAACCTTATAAATCATAATAGTAATTTTTATAAGGGATAATACCTTACCGCAAACTGTCTATTATTCCGAAATTTTTCTATTATAGGTTCACAAAATTGTCCTGAACATGAACACATCATCATAAAGTAATTCTTGACGTTTCTACAACTTATAACTATTATAATGTTGTTTTTTACGGTTTTTAATGCAAAATAATGAGATATGTAGTCCTAAATCTGTAGCAACAGAACACGAAGACAAAATAGAATCGTTTTCGATAGGAGCACATACAGGGTTAGTTAAAAGTATGGAGACGGCGATTTATTGTCGTTAATATTCATTTTAGGGAATTATGTTCAATATAAAAGTTTGTTAAGATATTTTGATCTACATTTGAGAATATTTGAATTTTTTTTTCTTCAATTGTTGTTTTAGTTACGCCTGTTCGCGCAGTTTTTTTTAAATGGGAACTAGTAAATTTTACTAGTTCCCAATACTAAATTCATTTTAATAACTTTTTTATAAGAATAGGCCGGTTCATGTGTTTAACAGATGTTCGGTACATCGCAGATAGACAGAAGCGTAGCGATAAACAAACTTGAGCGACATAATTTTATCAGTGGTTATTGTGTACGTCAAATCTTTGACAGAAATAATTCATTTGTGCAATTTGTTGCTGTTAATATTAACAATGGCGAGTTTAAGTGAACATGAACGAATTGAAATACTTATGATGTTGGGTTATGGAGATAGACGCAGAAGTTTAAAAGACGTTTATAATTTATTTGATGATACGCATCCAAATAGAAATCCAATTTCTAAATCCGTTGTTGGTAAAACTTTAAGACGCTTTGAACAAACGGGTAGTGTTAAAGATATGCCAAGGAGTGGTAGACCTAGAACAGCAAAAAGCGATGATAACAAACTGGATATTTTATTGGCTGTATCTGAATATCCCCATTTATCAACCAATCAATTAGCGGCCAATTTCAATATTTCACAGTAATCGATCGTGTCGTTTTTAAAAAGTGAAAAGTATAAACCTTGTACACGAGTTAACGGAAGATGATTTTGATAGGAGATTACAATTTTCTGAAGAAATGTTAAATATTTGCAATAATAATGAAAATTTTGTCAACAATATTCTTTTCTCTGACGAAGCTACTTTTTGCCTTACCGGTGAAGTAAACAGACATAACTGCAGATACTGGTCATCGGAAAATCCCTCTTGGTTTTTGGAGCACCATACGCAGTACCCCCAAAAGGTTAATGTTTGGGTTGGCATTCTAGGCGGTCATATTATCGGTCCCTTTTTCATCAATGGCAATTTAACTTCGGCTCTGTATTTGTAGTTATTGCAAAATGAAATAATACCTGCTTGTGCTACGCTCTATCCTCATGAAAACAATGAACACCTGCCCAATGACAGTATCTGGTTCCAGCAAGATGGCGCCCCACCACATTATGGTGTAAATGTTCGTCAATATCTGGACAACGTTTTCCCCCACAGATGGATTGGAAGACGAGGAACCATTGAATGGCCAGCCCGTTCGCCAGATTTAAGTCCTTTAGATTTTTTTCTTTGGGGATACGTAAAAAACAAAGTTTACAAAGATGAGCCCGATAACGTCGTATATTTACAAATCCGAATTACCAGAACGATACAAGAAATTCCCCGAGATTTTTTACAGAACTCTGTTCGGCGTTTTGTAAATCGATTGGGTCATTGTCAAATTACTAATGGACGACAATTTGAACACTTACTTTAATTTACTTTGTTACTAATTTCTTTAATTTTTCTTGTAAAAAAGTTAGTTCCCATTTAAAAAAAGCGGCGCGGACAGGCGTAACTAAAAAACAGTTGAAGAAAAAAAAAATTCAAATATTCTCAAATGTAGATCAAAATATCCTAACAAACTTTTATATTGAACATAATTCCCTAAAATGAATATTAACGACAATAAATCGCCGTCTCCATACTTTTAACTAACCCTACATATTAATGTGTATATTTCGTGAAATATTTTGTTTTGCATTTTTAGTAGATCCGTTTTCGTTCCATTTTCTTTATTAACTATTTCCATCATAAATTAGGTTTATCATTTCAATTTTTTCCGTTTTTGCGCACCGCGACTTTTTTTAAATAAATAATTTTGCTCGACGGGTCAAAATACATTTCACTGCAGATAAAGTTAGACTACCTCTTAGAGACAATTTTGAATTTTGCCTACGAAAAGAGAATAACCTAAAATAGGGTAACGACACCTCCCACATCGTTCAGTTTGCTTGCTTCTAAGGTAATCCAAATATATTACTCACTAATTATATTATAATATTATTTCCAATTATTTAGAAGTCGCTGTTTAAAGCACACCGCTAGTATTAACTTACGATACCTTATGTATATTCTCAGGCCGGAAGTACAAAACAAATGACTGTTGCGTTTCCCGTGATACCATAGGGATCGAACGGCTTATTTTCCAGAGAGAAAGTCTTTTAACGTTGTTCTCGGAGGGTAATTTGTAAGTTACTCGGGCATGCAAACAGACCACCCTTGTCAGCGGGGGATACTTCACTAACCGCCCTTAATGAGGCCGGCTACTTCGGGATGCGGACCTTGTTTTTAAAGAAATACCCATCCCCTGTCAGTAACTTGTCGTATTAGAGAGCGACTTCCTATTTAGGCGTTCGACTAAGGACAAAAGGAATGATACCGAGGGGGGAAGGAATGGTGGTTTGAGAACAAGAAAAAAGGTAAAATGGTGATTTGCTTTTTTTTAGTTGGGTTATGTAATACATTTACAAAATTTAATTTATTCGTGGTCTGGTAAATACGTTGGTTCTTGTAAATGTATTAGTAGCAGATGAAATAAATAAAGTAAAAACTTTTCAAATCGTTTGACTTGCCCATTAGACTTTAAGTTTATAGTTTATTTCAAATTATAAAAATATAACTTTGAACGGCTCTAATGCTTGTATTTCACCACCTGCGGCAATAACTACCTGGCCGCTCAATACGATTATCTTTTACGCAAGCAAACTGCTGAGGTCCGTAATGACAAAATTTAAGTAAAATATAATTACTGCAATTTAGGTGAAATAAAATTTAATAATAATATAAGTACCAACAGTTGTTAATTTGAATATATAGTTAAATTGTCATTAAATTACAATTTAGATGAAATAAGTGCTCATATTTATTAAACAAAATTTAAGTAAATATAGTTAGGAGAGTTGGTATATATTACATCTAATATTGAGTCTATTTATCATTTATTGTTAATCTTTACTGCTGTATACATATTTCATTTTTCTCTCTTTACTTAACGAACATGTGGCGACCTTTTGCTGAAAGTGTTAGTGATTACGATGTGGATAGTGATAATACTGTTTGAGCACGACAAAGAAAATATATATCAGAAGATGCAAAACAGATAATTTTCAATTATCAATGTCTATCATACCCTGATTGAAGAAAATAACGAACTACAAACCCAGAACATTCAACGACCGTCGCAATTAACAAAGGTGCCTTTTGGAACAATATATAAAATAATTAAGAGTAACGCAGGGCCTCGAAAGTAAAGAAGTGACAAAGGAGCACCGAGAAAAACTGAAGAGTATGAAATTGATACTATTAGGCAGCAAGTATACTCCTTCTACAGAGGAAATGTTGTATCTACACTTGACTGCTTACATAAAAGAATCTGTGATGAGCCTATAAATATTCAGTGTTCTAAAGCAACCTTGTGGCGGGCGCTAAAGAAAGCTGGTTTTAAGTTTGCCACTATAGACAAACGTCGCACAATTATGGAAAGCCCGAGGTTACAGAAACTTCGATATGAATACTTAACGGCAATTAGAAGGTATAGACAGGAAGGACGATTAATATGTTATTTAGACGAGACGTGGTATGACAGCCATGACACAATTTGCAAAGGTTGGGTGGATAGTTCAAGTATGTGTCAGATGGACGCGCCGGTTTCGATAGGGAAGAGAATAATCATTCTTCATGCTGGGTCAGAAAAAGGATGGATCGGACAGACGCTATTATCTGCTAAAAATGTTAAATCCTCAAGTTTAGATTACCATGAAGATATGACCTCATCTTTATTTGAAGAATGGTTTTGTGACACTTTGCTTCCAGATTTACCAAAAGATAGTGTGATAGTGATGGACAACGCTCCGTATCATTCTCGACAGCAATCCAAAGTTCCTACAAAATGTAACAATAAGAAAGATATTAAAACATTTTTAGAAGCAAATGATTTATATTTTGAGGATCATTATACAAAAAAACAATTAATAGAGGTGATGAAGACAAAAGAATATTTAAAGGATTATTATGTTGATAACAGAGCCAAAGAAGCAGGACATACAATTTTGCGTTTACCATTGCATTTTCAATCCCATTGAATTGATATGGGCCCAACTGAAAACTACCATAAAACGAACAAATCAATCACCGAAATTTAGTGAAAGCAGTGTAACACACATAAAAAATGCTATGGAACATATAATTGCTGTAAATTGGAAAAATGCTGTTAAACACGCAATAGCAAAAGAGGACGAATATATGCTCATGTACAAAATAGTAGCACCTTTGATTATAAATTTGCGATACGATTCAGACACAGACACCGATTTGCAAGACGACTCAATCACAGATGATTTATGAAATGCGGTGACACATAAAATTTTTATTGTGTATTACAAATAAATTAGCTTTATATAACGTGCGTTCATTTGAAAAGTCAATCCAGGTTACTTTGAAATTTTGATAGAATAAGACGCATATATATTAGTATGTGTTTGTTGTTCCGTAAACGTAAATCCAAATGACATTTGATAATGTCAATCACATTTGTTATTTATTTGTATGTATGAAACTGTCAAAATATACGACTTCGTAGGTTAACTAGTAAATTTTAATTTACGACATACTTCAAAATGTTCTCAGTAAATCACATGCTACTAGATTGACTTTTCAAATGAACACCCGTTATCTATATGTATCCACTACACATGTTGCCACACGATTTTTAATTTTTTCTTTGTATATAAACCCAATGTACAGATATTTTTTATTGTATACTTGAAATTAACAGCGTTTTATTATCATATTAAAGGGCCCTAATTTATAGTCAATACGGTACCTAGATTCATACGTTGCAAATAGGTAAACCGTACCCGTTCAATAAGGAGACCAGGTATAATAATTATCATCACAGAAGGTGGTGCAATAAAAGCATTAGAGCCGTTCAAAGTTATATTCTTATAATTTGAAATAAACTATACTATAATCTGTTGTTTAATTCGAAGGAATAAAATACTAAGATATAATTACCTTAGGAAATTATTGCTTAGATATTTTTTGAAGAAAATGTAATTGAATTTTATTGAAAATATTTAGACTTAGAAAAAAGGTATAAAACCCCCCGCCAAAATTAACACTCGTATAATTTAATTGATTCGGCTTTTACTTGATGAAAATCCATAATTTAAAATATAAATAAAACTAATGGTTAAAATCTTCGTTTTTTTAATAAGTAATCGTATAACGACGACCATTGTTTCGGCAGCACAGTGGCTGTAACTGTAATTAATTGTAGTCATTTTACGATTACGTATTGAAAAAGTGAAGATTTTAACCATTAGTTTGATTTCTATTATAATACTCGTATCCTAAACACGAATTTTGACAACTAAGTTGTCGAAATACGTATACGCGGACGCCTTGTAAAGTGTTTCGTGATTCTTTGCATTAGCTTTTCTGTGCCCTATGTTCAACACAGTGATTAATTGTTTTATCTATTGAAGATGACAACTTAGCTATCGAAATACGTATCTAGGACACGAATATTAATTAAGGTAAGGTGTTCTATACATTTTTTTGGAACTTTTTAGATGTAATTATTAAAATTGTAAGATCAGCAAAGCTACCGTTTATATACAAGGGCAGATCAGTAATTAATGACCTGATGAAAAGAGGGCAGCACAAAAAAAGACTTATTTGTTTTTCAAGTTGGTAATCCTTCAAAACACAACTGTCAAAATTTTCTATCTTTTCAATTAACTACGGACGCTTGTAATTTGAATAGAAAGTGAACTGTTTTTAACTTGTATTGAAACATGGAAAAAATGTAACACCGATCAGTAATAAAGTTCTTATTTTTAAAAAGAACAAAACACTATTATTTAAAGCTAAGCTTGAGCTTGTTTATGGTTGTAATTTCCATTGATTTCGACCAATAAATCATGGACAGTCAAGTCTAAATGTGGCCGAACCTGCTTATTTGATTAGCAACGCTGTGGACGCGTAAGAGACGTTTGTACTCTATATTGTGTCTCAAAATAAGGAGTGACTCAAATATACCGCCAAAAATCGGTCCACACAGCTTAAAATAATTTGACCTGCGGCACGTGTATACCTGAGAGTTTGTTGTAATGTCATTCATTTTTATTACATACTTAACATAACCTATTTCTGACGTTTCGAAAAAGACGAGCACAAATATTTGATGTATATCAATTATATTACCCATATTCCTACCAAATATTGCTAATTTAAAGTAAAACAAAAACGGCATTTAGAATTTATTTCAAAACTACCAAAAAAATGCAACTTAAGATTATAAAATTATAAAAATTAAATGAAGTAGAAAGAATAGTAAAAAGTGAAACATATGCATTATTAAGCGTGAGTTACATTACACTTTTTTTCGTACTAGAAACTTGAACAAGTTCTTGTACAAGATTTCATACAAGTTTTAATTTATGCTATATTGAATAGAGGGCACCCAACTTTGAGTGCGTTACCAACATAAAATAAAAAATTCTGTTTGTTTATAATTATATATTTGACGTTTAGAGGGGTTGTGGTTATTTATTTCCTTTTAGAGATACAAAAATATTAAAAAAATTAATTCGAAAACCGTTATATCGGTGCCCCATATTTTGTTACTGAACATTCTTACACAATTTCTATTAATTTTCAGAACAAAACGAACACTACGTAACCTGCAATTATTATATGATTTTTATTTAAAATAAACAGTTGGTACAAACGAAATGGTGTTTAATGCGCAAGTCTAGTATGAAACTTGGATGAAAAGTGGGATCGGATCTAGTTTTGTATAGTTTAGAAACTTTGATGTATGTATTTCTTCTGAATTACACTATCAAAGTTTCGACAAGTACATCTAGTTTGAAAACTTGTCCAAGTTTCTAGACGAAAAAAGTGTAATGTATCTCAGGCTTTAGTCTGTTTCACTCATGCTGTATTCTAACAATTCACTTTCACACTCACTGTTTCCAACGTGAATAATAAATAGTTCCAAGATATCGTCCATTAATCCATCTAGGTCTCAGATTCTACTTTATACTTTAATTACACGGTCAATATAATTTTTCCATTTGTTCACTGTAACATTTGTAAGAGTTTCCTGCACATGTGATATTTTGAATGATTTATTTTTTTAAGCAACTTCACCTTTTATTTTGCCCAAACCAATTCAATAGTATTAAGCTCGCAATGAAATGGTGGTAACCACAATACAGTTTTATTTTCAGTAGTTGCCATTACATCAGTGATATAAGGAACATTATATTGTTCCTTATGGAGACGTGCTAGATGTAACAATTCAGCACGTAACATTTCTGCATTAAATTCCATATTTTTGGAATGTAACCAATCTGGAATTGCAGCTTTTCTCCAGGAAGAAGTTGGTACGTTTTCAGCTCTATGTGATTAATATGATGCATTGTCCATCACTATTACAGCATTATATGGTAACTTTGCCAATATCTTCGCAAACTAATCTTCAAAAACAGTGCTATTCATTGCATCGTGATAGTTAGCCGTCTTTTTACCTTCAAAGAACAATAATCAGTGCTTCACAAACCCTAATTCGGATCCTATGGGCAGTTATTAATCGTCTGTCTTTACCGCTTGGATTCTTTAATCCCACGGATAGTCTTTCAACAAAATTTTATCGTGCACTAGCTATGCTTGCATCGATCCAAACCCTGGCCTTTATATGTCCTTTATTTAACCAAGTTTCATCTAAATAAATTATTAGTCGAGCTTCATGTCTGTACTGTTTTATTGTCGTCAGATATTTTCTTCTCCATCTTACTATTTCGCCCTTCTCTATTAGTGAATTTTTCCTATTACGCTTGACATATCTGAAATAATATAATTATTACATATAATCATAATAATAATAACCACAGTTTTTCACTGACACTTACTTGGAATTAATAAGTTTTAAGAATCTGTGAAAGGCAGCTTTACTCATTTTTGATATAGGTGCATCTCTAGTACTTATTTATGCCATGATTTTATTAAGAGTCGGAAGTTCATTATTAAAAAGCCTAAATATCTAAAAAATACCTAAACCTTACTTAATGTTTTGGAGATGTCGATTACAAGTGCTGTTGTTCCCATTCTCGGAGATCGCAAAATTAACATTTTATACATATTCAATAAGATATGCTTTTCGTCACGCAATAAATGTCCCAAACGTTGAAGCTTTCTGAGAGGTGAAGCTGATGTGTTACTCAGACCTGCTTGATCGCACGTATTGTTTTGTATTTAAAAATACAGATTTGATTTAATACAACGGTAGATAATGATAACAATGGCAGAAAATTGCAAGAAAACGTTAACAGGTTATGTTTGTATACAAAAAGTAAATAAACATAGCCGATATTTCTAGATTATTTTCGATATTGAACTTGGGTGCAGAAGAGCCAAGAAATTCTTGAAAAATAAGTAGCTTTTGGCGGGACATTTGAATCACACTTTCTTATTCTTACACAAAGATTAGTTATAATAAAAGTACATTATATAGTGCTAGATAATCATCAAATAAAAGTGCGCGAAATAGTAGAAGTTCCAAACATTTCATCCAGATTAGTGGCTTCGATTTTGCATAACGAATTGAGTATTAAAAGATTAGTACAAGATGGGTGCTGCATTTGCTAACTGTGAACCACAAACGCGAACAAAACCGCATTTTAGCCCTTCATTTACCGAAGCTAAAACACGATCAGAAGGAATTTTAGCGCGGAACACAAACGGCTAATGAAACCCAGATAAACAATTATACAGGCTGATTCATTTTCGGCCCTCACCATGGGGATCTCTCTTATTATTGGAGATAGAGTATAGGTTTAAATTTGGCAAAGTTGTTAAATTTTGTGTTTGTTATAAATCCGTAAAGAAAATAGACCTGTGACAAATAACTTTCGTTATTTTAAAAAAAACGCGAAAACCCCATTTTCTTCTTTTACCTGTAGCACCGACATTTGGCCTTGTGGAGAAAAAATAAAAACACATCCTTGTGGCCATTTCTAAATCTCTATCCAGTGGTGTACTCTAAATTTTTATACGACGTTTCGTTTCCTTCTGGCCATCAATCAACTATCTAATTTCTTATAGGCGCCATATTGAATTTAGACTTCTTCAGAAAGAGTTTTTTTTTCTGATTTCAACCATGTACCACATACTGACTAAAGTTTTTGACATTAGGTTTTATTTGAAAGAATAAATTATAAGATTAAATAAGGTAGCCTTTGGAATTTCAATCTGCCAAACATTTCATTTATTGTTCATTAATAATACAAAAATGTCATACACTAACGAAGAGAAACGAGATATGATAAGTATTTTTTATTCTTCGAAACGAAATTCAACAGTAGCGAGTACAAGATAACAAAAACATTAATAAAAATACATAGAAAAGTAAACAATAAACAATTACAGTAAATGTTCAATTATCTGGCCATCTTCGGTAATGCACAATTGGGCACGCCTACTGGCATTTTGTACTGCCCTTTGTATAGTTCTTCTAGGAACTGCATCGAAGGCATTCTGAAGTCTGTCTCGTAATTCTTCAATGTTTTGTGGCGCATCTACTTTATAAATATTATTTTTAATATATCCCCATAAAAAAAAATCTAGCGGACTTAAATCAGGTGATCTCGGAGGCCATTCAACAACTCCCCTATTTCTAATCCAACGCTTTGCAAACTCTTGATTTAAGAAATTTCTAACAACAGCTGCATTGTGTGCTGGTGCGCCATCTTGTTGCCACCATAAATATTGTAATTGATTAATGGGATATGGTGGTCAAGATAGTCAGATACGTATGTACGTAAAATGTTTAAATATCTTTCACCATTTAAATGTTCTTCATACATAACTGGTCCTAAGAGACGATTTGCCAAAATACCCATCCAAACGTTTATTCCAAAACGATGTTGTGGTCTTCTAGCCCTGTTTTGTCGGGGATTTTGTACTGCCCAATAGTGCTCCGTATTTCTGTTGAACATTCCAGAATTTGTAAATTTTGTTTCATCTGTCCAGATGATTTTGCTTAAAAAATTTTCGTCATTTTCTATCCTTCCCATTAACCAATTACAATATTCTAGCCTTCTCAAATTATCTCCAGGCAGTAAAGAGTGACTAACATGGATCCTGTATGGTTTAAACCTACTTTTATGTAAAGTTCTCCAAACTCTGGACTGGCACAAATATAATTCTGACGCTACTTCGCGTGTAGAAATTGATGGATTATTATTTATCTATGAAAATACAAGATTAACATGAAATTTGAAAACACGCTTTTAATTTACCATTTGTAAAATATCTTGTCGATTTTCATTTAAATTCCTGTTGTCTTGACCATTACGCGGCTTAGTAAACGATTCATTCTCGACGAAATTTCTGTCGAGATCTAGAAAAATGGTACGATGAGGCTGTTGTCGTTCTGGATATAGTTGTAGATATCTTGTACTCGCTACTGTTGAATTTCGGTTCGAAGAATAAAAAATATTTATCATATCTCGTTTCTCTTCGTTAGTGTATGACATTTTGGTATTATTAATGAACAATAAATGAAATGTTTGACAGATTGAAATTCCATGGCTACATTATTTAATCTTATAATTTATTCATTCAAATAAAACCTAATGTCAAAAACTTTAGTCAGCATGTGGTACATGGTTGAAATCAGAAAAGAAACTCTTTCTAAAGATGTCTAAATCCAATATGGCGTCTATAAGAAATTAGATAGTTGATGATGGCCAGAAAGAAACGAAACGTCGTATAAAAATTTGGATTACACCACTGGATAGAGGTGTAGAAATGGCCAAAAGGATGTGTTTTTATATTTTCTCTACAAGGCCAAATGTCGGTGCTACAGGTAAAAGAAGAAAATGGGGTTTTCGCGCTTTTTTTTAAATAACGAAGGTCATTTGTCACAGGTCTATTTTCTTTACGGATTTATAACAAACACAAAATTTAACAACTTTGCCAAATTTAAACCTATACTCTTTCTCCAATAATAAGCGATCGCTGCGAGATCCCCATGGTGAGGGCCGAAAATGAATCAGCCTGTATATCAGAAATTAAGCAACAATCTAAACAAAGAACTGGGACTGGTCCAAGTGCTACGAAGAGGGAGGTAAAGAGCGAACATGGCGAGTAATGGCAACTGTCTCTTGACACTGCTATGGGGATCTTATTTGTGATGCTCTAAATGCTAAAGCGATAACAGGCTAATACTATGCATTCCATTTAGATCAAATACCTCATGCAATACAACGAAAAAGGTCACAATTACAGAAAGAACGAGTGCTTTTTCTTATTTGCTATTCTATAAATTAGAATGAATTTTTCATAATTTTACTTTCAGACCTATCAAAACCAGTGAAATAAGACAATATTCGGTCAATGTTACTGTTGAATGTGATAGGGATGATAAAATTTAATCTATTAAATAAAATAATTCAAAATAATATAAGAAAGTCGATTGGTATATAAGATCCAACAACGCCACTGGGTGAGTAGCGGGGATAGAAATAATTTCTAATCTGCAAGCAGTCATTCCGAGTATCTCGGCTAATGTCTGGCAACTGGCGCAGTTTAATTAGACGGTCATTCAAGACGATACGGTGGACTTTTCCAAACATATCCGGAACAGTAACAGTTTTTGGACGTCCATTACAGGGTTCGTCAGTTGTGCTTATACGACCACGCTTAAATTCGGCAACCCAGTTTTTAACCATTGAAAACAAAGAAGTGGATTCTAATAGTGTTGAATCCAGCTCTGCTTTGATTTCGGTTGGTGTTAAGCCTTTCAAATGAATGTACTTTATCGCTGCTCAATTTTAAAATTACACGAAACGTTCACTTTGGCGTACTGTCAAAAACAGACTAATTGGGGCTCTGCACTGTCATATTTAACCTATAATTAATAGTCAGAATTGTAATGAAGATTTCTGCGAATTCGCGCCATCTCTGTGTTAGGCCACGTAGTTTCCGAACAATCCTCGTATCAATCCACTCTCGTATTACTATATTACTACAAATCAGGCGCGGCTCGTGATGACGTATTTGGGAGTGCAAGTACAATGATGCGAGTGCTTCGTGTATTCTCGTGTACCAACTGTAACGTTTTCTTAGTAAACACCGAAAACACCCGAGGCACTCGCATCTTTGTTCCTGCACTCCAAAATACGTCATCACGAGCCGCGCCTGCTACAAATTATTTATAGAAATCATTATAGTACTTAACAGTATTGTTGTACGTTTGTACACAAATATAAAACCGAAGTCGAAAACTAAACAATAAAATTCACGGACGTAAAATAGATCAACTGTGTGTATAATATAGCAGATGGTTGCATTTTGTAATATACTTGTGATATTCCTACCTATGAGAAACCATCATAGGGCCATTTTTAAGCTCCAGAATTTTAAAACTATTTTAAAACAATGACGTCTGTATTGCCGGCCTTATAACAACGAAAATACTAGTCTTCCATATTATTAAATTTATAGTTTTATTGATATGAAATATGTTATATGTAGAGAACGGACGCAATATGGAAATTGCGTCCGTTCTCTACCACGAGTGATATTCGCAAACACAGTAAACATGAGTGATAGAACCCCCAAAAATAGTTATAATACTTTAACTACGGATGGTATAAGGAGGTCTATTCCGGGAGTTAAACCATTTTTTCAAATTAGTTTCCGGTGAATCAGTAATAAGCAGAGAACGAATGCAATTTCCATAAAACGCAATCGGCAATTTGAATTGTGTATAACGTCGCTCAGTACATCCCGGCGTAATTCAATGAAGTATTTGTTTGACTTACTCGGACACCTGGTCTCGCCGCGATAACAATAGACAAGCCAGCTATTGTATTCCGAGAATATAGTGCTTTCTAAAGTGTTTTCATGAGCGTAGATAGAAGCGGGGTTTTTATAATGTATTTTATTTATTAGTTTATATATCGTAAGATAAATAAAGTGCTGTGAGTAAGTTTCTTATTTTCATAGTTTTAACTGTTAATTACATCGTAATTTTTGTGATAGATCCTGTTTAATATCGTTTGATTGAATCTATTTCTACCAATTATTTCGACGTAAAAGTGTGCATTGAATTTCGTTCAGTTTCAATAACTTACGCACACATTTTTAGTTTTCATTTATTTAGATCTAGAGCATTGTTTAAGTTACTTTTTCAGACATGATATGGAAGAATGTCGAGAACGGCATTGTAAAACAATGGCGAGTTGGATTGACGGTCATACTGATTGTATGTCCATTGTCAGTGATTCCGAAATTTATTACAAAATCCGTAAAATATCGTCAAAAATTCGTCACTTAGGATCTAAACACATCTAAACTCTGTAAAACTTTTATGGCGGCTAATATTCCATTAAATAAACTTAGCAATACCAGTTTAAAAATATTTCTTCAAAAATATACTGGTCGAAATGTTCCTGATGAATCAACTTTACGCAAATATTATGTTTCTAGGTGCTATACGAGAACAGTAGAAGGCATTAGAAGCCATCTTTTAAATCAATACATATGGATAAGCGCCGACGAAACGGTGGATATGTTAGGACGCTGTGTGGTAAATGTTGTAGCTGGTGTACTACATCCAACTATTCCCTATAACTCATATGTAATAGCAACAAGTGTTATAAATAGAGTTGATGCGGAAACAGTTGCTGAAACCATTAAGGAGCATATGCAAAAAATGCTTCATTCGGACGCCACGTACAAAGAAAAAATACTTTTATTTGTCAGTGATAGTGCTGCGTATATGTTAAAAACAGGCAGACTATTGAAGAAAACATATTCTAATATGCTGCATATTACTTGTGTAGCACATGCTCTCCACAGAATCTGTGAATATATCAGAGACACTTTTCCGGAAGTTGATAGACTTGTATCAGCTTTTAAAAAAGTTTTCAGAAAAGCACCACTGAGAGTAGCTCTTTTCAGGGAAAAATTTCCATCTCTGTCAGTGCCTCCCACTCCAATAATAACTAGATGGGGAACATGGCTGGAAGCTACTAGTTATTATGCTGAGAATTGATAGTCTAAAACATTTCGTAACACTGTTAAGGAGGATGCTAGAAGTATTGGTGAGTGCAAGGAGCTCACACAAATCCCAAATTTAAAAAATCAGTTGTACTTTCTTCACAAACACTTTGGAAAATTGCCAAAACTAATCACTTATTTTGAAAATCGAAATCTCAAATTAAATGACGGATTAACCACATTAGATGTGGCTGTTAATAATTTGAAAAGTATTCCAAGTGACTGCGGATGTGGCCTTCGGCAAAAGTTTGACGCAATTATTAATAGAAATCCAGATTTAATTACATTGCAGCAATTATGTATGGAGACAATTCCACAAAATCTAACGGCTAAATATGAAGAAATAAAAGAATATTTCCAGTATGCACCTATAACCAGTTGCGATGTAGAAAGGACGTTTTCTATTTATAAGGATGTACTTAATTCAAAGAGAACAAAATTGACAGAAGAAAACCTTGAGAAACTATTGCTAGTCAATATTAATACTCCTTTACTCAACTTGAACGACAAAATGAACAAATAAAAATGTTCCAATAACAGAAATAAAATTGAAAACTTTAAAAATACAACTTTTCAACAAATATATATGTATTTCGTAATTTTATAGATCACCACCCGTTTGTTTTCCAATTATATAAATAAAATTAATTAATAAATATGTATTTCGTAATTTTAGATAGATCACCACCAATGTTTTCCAATTATATAAATAAAATTAAAAACTTTATAAATACAACTTTTCAACAAATAAATATGTATTTCGTAATTTTATAGATCACCACCCGTTCGTTTTCCAATTATATAAATAAAATTAAATATTTTAGAAATACAGCCTTTCGCCAGTACTGCACTGGGCTTTGCGTCATGCGGTAAGCGTGTCCGTTCTCTAGAACTTATATGTATATAACAGTAATTGCAGAATTATTTCGATGAATAATATTAATTAAAAATTATAATTTTGGCATCATTTCAACTACTTTTATTAAGGACATTAACATTAGATGTTGGTCATCATGAAAAAACATTTACATGGTACTATGGAATTCGAATTATTTGACAGTTTATAGGTTATAGCTATGTCTAAATTTTGTCAATTTAGACATAAATATAACTTATAAACTTCATCGTAAATTTTGTCGACACAAGCCTCATATAAATGTACTATAACTATTAGGTCATGGATTTTAATGACGAAAATGGATTGCTTCGTGCATTTTCTATATCAACTAACAAAGTAAAGAATACAAACTTTTACAAGTTTTACTTCAATTATTTTTAAATTGTATAGTGCGTATTTTGCGTGTAAAACTCCACTGTTGGAAATTTTACTTTATAACATTAAAACACATGTCTGCATACCTTTAGTTCAAAAAGCTTTTTGGTAACGTGTAAGTAAGTATACCTTGAGTGAGGATGTCTCTTTGATCCGTACGTACAGTAACGTTAATAGGCTATTCTCTAAACAAACTCGATTATGATTAGTCAGTGAGTCTGGCCCATGGCGCTCATTTCAATCCTAATTTGGTTAAGTTTCGTACGAGTGCGGTGGTAGCTGTTACGTCGATGCGGTAGACGAGTTGTATTGAATTAAGGGTTGATGAGAACGAGTGTGCACTAACTAGATGGAAGAGAATGTAAGAGACGGAGATGGAAACGTCGAGGATAGAACATAATTGCTTTACTAAGCCGGCCGCGATTAAAGCCATAGTTCATATATATACATATATAAGCGTTTCTCGAATGTTTTAGTGATTCTTGTAATTTAAATTGTTACCTGATTAATGCTTAATGTGTAATTAATAGTCTTTATGGTTTGCGACGTTTAATTTCTGAAATAAATATGGAAACGTATACATATACAGTATGTCCCCAGATCGACGTATGAATAGATAGATAAGTCTGAGAATTTTGGAGTTGAAATTTCATCTTCTAGAGTTCAGCCCTGGTTGGATAGAAATTAATTTGTACTATACATTTAGTTTTGAAAAATCATACGTGCCTTGAAAATGTACAAAAAGGTGATTTTACCCACTAATAAAGTGCTTTTTCTGTAGGAGATACCGACAAAATATTGTTGTTGAGATTGATACACACTTATGCAAGTGTGCAAAATTTCAACAAGATCAAGTATATCTTAGAAATGTTTGCGTTGTCTTATTTACCAAAATGCAGTGTACTAATCGATATGAAGCTAAAAATTAAATAACGTTTTGAATTTGTCAAAAATAGTTAATGAAAACGTTTGATGTGCAATTTTCTATCGTTGTTGTAGAATTTGACCATATTTTATAGAGGGAAGACTTAATCAGCATATATATTTAAATATATATTTTGAAATCGTTTGCATACGAGACAAAATTTTTTTTCAAATCTTTAACACGAAGGTTGTCCTGCCCACACGACTTTGGGAGTTTGTGGCTGAATGAATATTTTCAAGAAAAATAGAATAGACAATGCTGATCACATTTTATAGCCCTCTAGGATCTAAAAATCATGGATTCTTTCTTTTGGGGTCGATTGAAACAAATAATATTGTAATGCGATTAATCGTGAAATTTCGAGAGACGTACGGGAAGCCTCCGGAGAAACACCGGAAAAATCTAGAAGGCGTAAGCCGGACATATATCGGGTGTCCCAATAAGAATGTACAATTTAAAAAGAGCGCCATTTTCGTACCGGTCGGTTGGCAACTCGTGTTTTTGGTTAGTTAGCAACTAGACATATTGCGGTTAGTGAAAATGAATCGCCTTACTGTCGAACAACGCATTGTCATTGTTACAACTTACTTCAGGAACGGTGAAAGCTCCTTACAAACACTTCGAAGATTGCGTGGACGAAACGTACCAGATTCATCGACAATTCGTCGAGTAATTCAAAAATTTCAACAAAGTGATTCCGTTAGTGATGTAAAGACACCAATAAGAAATCGTACGGGCCGATCTGCTGAAAATATTGCTGCAGTAAGGGAAAGTGTTGCCCGAAATCCCCGAACTTCGATTCGCCGTCGATCACAGCAATTGAATGTTTCGAAGAGCACCATGCAACGAATTCTGACAGGGGACCTTCATCTTCACCCCTATAGGGTCCAACTGACGCAACAGCTATTGCCAGACGATCATTTACAATGACGTGACTTCGCTGTTGGGTGTTGGAACATCTAAATCTGGATGAGGATTTCGCACAAAAGATTATCTTTACTGATGAGGCGCATTTTCACCTGGACGGCTTTGTCAACGGGCATAACTGTCGGATATGGGGCGACGAGAATCCTCGCATAACAGTTCAACAGCCGATGCATTCACAACGACCAACTGTATTGGCTCTTATGGAGGTGGTGCGATTGGGCCCTACTTTTTTCAAAATGCTGCAGGTGATGCAGTTACAGTGAATGGCGAACGTTATCGGAACATGTTACGTGAGTTTCTTTGGCCCGAATTGGATGGCATCCAAAATAAGTGGTTCCAGTAAGATGGCGCCACCTGCCATACTGCGCGCGAGACTCATGCGTTATTGCAGGGGAGATTTCCGAAGCGTGTCATTTCACGCCAGGAAGATCAGAATTGGCCGCCAAGATCATGGGACTAGACATCGTGTGATTCTTTTCTCTGGGGATACCTGAAATCACGCGTTTACATGAATAATTCGAGGACAATCCATGAGTTAAAGAATCAAATCGAGCGCGTTATTATGGAAATCGATCCAGAAATGTGCGTAAACGTCATAAATAATTTTGTAAGCGTGTACGTGCAATGTATACTAATAAGTTACAAATAAAAATGTTTCAAATTTTCAAATAACTTATGTGATTTATTCACAAATTAAATTGTGCATTCTTATTGGGACACTCGATATATATACCGTTCGGAGGGAGACCAGTCATTCAACGAGTAATCGCTGCCGGGTTGATATTGTATATAAATGTGAAATAAATATTAAAATAAATTGTTATTATTAGTTATTAAGTGTATTTAGTGCGCTTTATTATTAATATAGTGTGTTTTAAATTGCCGCTAGTTTTATTGGGACACCCGATATATATACCGTTCGGAAGGGAGACCAGTCATTCAACGAGTAATCGCTGTCGGGTTGATATTGTATATAAATGTGAAATAAATATTAAAATAAATTGTTATTATTAGTTATTAAGTGTATTTAGTGTGCTTTATTATTAATATAGTGTGTTTTAAATTGCCGTTAGTTTGATTTAAAAGAACCCAGAACGACAAATATTGTACAATATTTGAGTAGGATGCCAAATCATGTATAGGTAGGTATTGAAGAATCGCATTAGAGATGCTGTAAATTCAATTTCCATTGAGGAGCTAAGAGTAGCATTCAATGTATTTCGGACCAAAATTGAGGAATGTGGGAATAAAGGGGGCAGACTTATTTAATGAATGGATATTTCAGATTATGTGAATATTGTTATTTTAGTTTTAACGCAGTGAATTGCTTTTAGTTTTGTTTTTTTATATTCATATCTAATAAACGATTAAATAGACCATTATGTTTAAATTTTGCACGCTTGCATAATTTATCAATATGAACAACATTTTTTAATAACATTTTATCGTATCTCCTACAGAGAAAGCACTTTATTAATGGCAAAAATTACTTTTTTTGTACATTTTCAAGGCATGCTTAATTTTTCAAGACTAAAACTATGGCACAAATTATTTTCTATCCATGCAGAGCTGAACCCTAGAAGATGAAATTGCAACTCAAAAATCTTCAGCCTTTTTATCTATTCATGCGTCGATCCGAGGACAGATTGTATACGAGGACATATTGAAAACTAATGCCTCCATGGCTATAACTTTATTAGAAATAGATGTATGGTTTATATATAAATGTGAAATAATAGTATAAACTGTCCTCTACGCACTGATATATACAATTTTCCACATAATTGCCATTGCCATTGACAGCAATACATGCACGCCAACATACTACGAGTTTTGTAAGTCCGTGACGGAAAAAGTCTGAAAACTTCCCACGGCACCATTGACGCACCTCCGTTATCACCTCTGCATCTGAAGAGAAACACTTGCCCTTAAGATGTTCCTTAAGCTTCGTAAAGAGGAAAAGTCACAAGGCGCAAGATCGGGGCTATAAGGTGGATGAGGTAAAACGTCTATACTCCATAGACTGACGTTTCATTTCAGGGTCGTAATGATACGACAACAACTCGTCACCGGTCACAATTCTGTGGAGAAAAGCATCACCTTCTGTTTCATATCGAGTCAAGAGTACACCATCGATTCTTACGAACTAGTTCATCCACGAGAGCCACCTGCCTTTCACCACACGCAGACACTGATCGGACATTGCGTGCTTGTTCATGGACATCCTTTTCAGCAGAATTTACATCTTTCACAGTCCTTACCCACCTCCTATAACAGTACTCACATCACACACGCATCACGGTATACAGCACTCAACCTTCGATGGATGTTAAAGGGCGCTACACCCTTCGCAGTAAGAAATTTGATGACAACTCGTTGCATTAACCGCCCGTCCATACCGGTCGCCATGTTTAGAACTGTCGTGCGCACACGCGGTGTTGTTGAGAATGTCCACTAGAGGGACGTATGTACAAATGCTTAAGGTAAATGGCAAACCACTTTTGACACGGTCTGGCCTGTCATTATAAAAGTTGTGGCTATGGAGGCATTAGTTTTCAATATGCCCTCGTATATAATAATAATAAAAATAGATATTTATTTGTCCAACAGAAAATTACTCCATTACAAGAACAAGAATTAAGTAGATGGGCGTATACACTAAAAATTCATAAGAAAAATAAATGTCTTCTAGTTCATTTAATTAATGCCAGTATTAAAAATGCTCCTATAAATCAAGTTTGCGTTTACAACTGAATGTACAAGAGGCGCTTTACGTAGAACATAATGACCCTAAAAGTATTTACTACATCTAAATGGCATTCCAGAAACATTAATGTTTAACTGGTCGATAGCGTAACGGTACCTTACAGAGTTATTGTGCAGGAGTTTCCAGGATCAGATTCGGGACTCGACGTCTGAGAAGGATTCCGTTGTTTTCCTTCTCGTTCGAGGTGAATGACCACCTCTTGCTGTGATACAAGCTCTTAACCTAGAAGGCAAGCTTTGGATTAGGAATGCTACCTCTTCATCTTGAATTTGGTGCCCTATTTCTTATAATCGTTCCGAGAGCTCTGCTAGTGTCCTAGGAGGATTCACCTAGAACCTTTCCTTCCATAGTACCCCATAAATGCTCTGTAGGATTTAGATCAAGACTTCGAGCTGGCCAGTTTAAAATATTTATATTCGTAGCGATGAGCTCGTTCGTTACAATATGTGCTGTATGCGATATCATGCATTAAAATAAACTCTGGTCCCATGAAGAGCTGCAAAAGATTCGATAATAGAGATGACAACCTCATCTCTATACCATAATGCTGTCATAGTGGCTTGGATTACCACTACAAGATTCGTACTTTTATAATAAACTTGTCGTTAGAAATACGGCTAGGGAAAGGGGTGTTGAGTGGAGTGAAGTGAGACATGGGTGTAAAACAGAAAAACATGGGAAGATATGTAAAAAGAAACTGAAGTCCTGACTCAGCTCCATCTAGCCTTACACCTGCAAGGGGTACAAAGGCTTTAGGATTAAGTAAGTAAGTATGGGAGGGAATTTTGGGGAAACATTTTGGATTTTTATTCTATATAATTACATCTTTCCATTTTTCATACGTTGTCTTTATTAACACAAAATCAACTTAGGCGATTGTAAAAACTTATCTATCTGGCAGATTTGGTTGAAATTTTGACACTAAGTTTTTAAAACATAAAAGAGGTATAATAGTATATCGATGTGAAACACATCAAGCATATACATATATATTAATTTTATATGTATATGCTTGATGTGTTTCGCATAAAACATATCTGTATCTGTACACATGTACATACACCACGTATTTAACTAGTGGCCACTTCAACCGTAGACATACGCGTTTCGATTTTAATTGATCTCGTCTGTGCGGTTCAGTGCGTCTAAAGGTTCACTTTTCGCAAGTAATAACAATTTTATCCTGTCAGGTGATGAGAGATATCTCGTGAAAGAGACTCGCCGATAAAGATTGTTTCCTCTCGAATGGCTTCTATTCTAAGGAAGGAAAAAACATGTATGATAATGTAGTCCATTAACTCGTTGCCAGATGTTGAAAATGTATATGAATTTTTTATACGCTTGATGTGTTTCACATTGACATGCTACATTTTTGATATATTAAGCCATGTGACGTCTTTTCATAAAAGAATTAAATATCTTCCAAAATATTCAAGATAGGTATAGGCAATACTTAACAAAAAGGATAGCTGCTAAAGAGTTTAATATGACTATATAAAAAAATATAAGGCGTTCCATTTAAAATACACGAGATTATTTGTTAGCACAAATTTTCTTCACTTTATCGAACCTTTGCGAACACCCAATATACATTAGAACAATTTCCGTACAAAGCTATCTCATGACTAGACTGCGGAACGGACGCTATCCTCTAATGAGTCATGTAAGCGCAAAGACAGAGTCGGCTTCAGCATTCTGGTAGTCAGTGCCCTAGCAAACGCAGAAGATGAATGTAGGCGATCATCTTTCGCATTTACTTACATTTTACTTTGAAACGCAAGCGATAAAGCTAGAAGATGGAATTAAAACTTGAAACAATATTCTAAATAACTTTGAAACTATTTATGGAGAGTGTTTGCTTAAATAATAAGATTGATGCAATATTCGCTCGTAGCCCTGATTTTAATGTCTTGTGAGGCTTTTGTAGTAATGTTCAAAATACGGAAATCGGTAGATATATTAAATTTAATGATTATTTATTCTATGCGCCACTCACTAGCTCTGATGTTGAGCGAAGTTTTTCTATATTTAAAGAACACCCGGTATACTAAAAACTAGCATTAGCAATGCAGTGCGTTATAAATAAAACTAAAGCTGAAGCATGAATATACCAACGATTGGTATGTATACTCCTTATTTGCCTAAAAGCTTCAGTCACAGTAAATTACAATTTTCTACAGAACATAAAAGAATCATTTACCGACTGAATTATATCAACGGTAAACTTATTATTAGGCAGATTCTGTCCGTAGACATTTAAATTTTTGCATGACGAAATTGTAAAAGTTTAGCAATTTCCTTTGATGTACGAATACGCATATATACAGCGAAACTACCCTCTGACATTACTAAATTACAAGCGAACAATCTTCATGTGTATAACACTGGTTCTAAATACCTCATTATCTTGAACCAGTGTCATGTACAGGGGTGTGGCGGTGCAAAAAAATTCGAACAAAGGCCAACTGCTGTCCATAATGGATATGTTGCATTTGTTTCTGCACATTGAACTGTATCACAAAAGGGCTCTGCAGCGATACTCGGCAATTAGGGCGGTACAACAGTCATGTGATACCATCTACATTAGAATTCTAAATCTGTGAGCTCGATCGTGTTTGTAATAGGTGAATTTTCATGTCATTCCTGTTCCATTAGGAAATTAAACGTAATTACATAAATTTATTAAATTTTAAACAGAATTGAAATACATATTTCATAGCTTTTGAATTAATTACAAGAATAACATATTTATGACAAGTTTTAAAAAATATATCTTCTCAATATTGAATTCGGTTGTTCTTTTTTCTAAAATAGAAATTAACTTTACTTTATAATAGGAAATACAAGGGCAATATGATAAGTAAATATACTTAATGACATATGACGCCATAGCGCCTCAATTTATATAGCTACTTGCTTAGTACCAATGAAAGTTTCTCTTTCACAGTAATAAAACAATTGAAAATTATGACAAATATAAAGAAACAGAAGACAACTCTTAAAGAAAATGATAAATAAGGCAAAAGAAAAATAATGGCAAGATTTTGGTTAAAAATTAAAGAATGATACCAAGCAAAATCAAACCTTATACATATTATAAAGTTTTGAAAAATCTGTGATCCAGAGAATGAAAGAAATCCAACAAGAATTAAAAATGGAAAGTATATTTTAACAATGAAGAAAGAATGATTCAATCCAGGAAAATAAAAAATACTCTAAAAAAGAAACCGAACACAACAACGAGGAAAGTAACCCCAGGAGTTAAAGAATGGAAATTCTCTGGATCATGACAAAGTAACAAACATCAGGAATGTGTAAAGAAATTGGACAAAGTGGCACAGAAATACCACTCGACATATATCGTAAGGGCTGGGTATATCAAGTGATACCAATTTATTGGAAAATACGAGAAATACTTCCAATACATTTCCAATAAACAAAGCAGATAATGAATCTAGCAACCGCGGAATAATGTTGTTCAAGTCTGCTGTAAAGTTGCATGAATATATATTAGATGAAAAAACGAAAAAAAAAACATAAAACTAACAATCGCTGAAGCTCTAACTGGATTTAAAAAAAGCAGAAGCAGCCAAGGTTATGTACGAGGACGATTCGTAAAATAAGTTCCGTTAATACACCAAGACGTGAAGAGATTTTGATTATATACAACTTAAAGCTTCTACATTCAGCTACTTTTCAACATAGTTGCGCATTAAGATTGAGACATTTGTCATAGCGATTAACCAGTTTATTAATGCCCTCTTCATAGAACTCTGCCGCCTGTGAATTAGGCCATGCTGGAACACTGCCCTGCAGCTCCTTCGTTCTATAAAATCTACAAGAAGAACGCCTTTCTTGTCCCAAAATACAGTGACCATGACATTTCTCGCGGGAATAGTTTTACGACACTCAAAGGTTTCTTCGTGGGCGAGTTAGAGCGACCCCACAGCATTGACTCTTTCCGTCTCAACGTTGACATAGGCGACCCACATCTCATCACCTGTTACGATTTGCATGAGGAAATCTTTACCTTCAACGTCGTAACGTGTCAGAAAAGATAGTGCCGATCCCATTCTCTTTGTTTTATAGTCTTCGGTAAGAAGTTTTGGCACCCATCCTGAACAAAATTTTGTGGTAAACTAAATGCTCGTAACAACCTCGTACAAAACTGTACGTGAAATTTGAGGGAAAAAGGGACTGTGTTTGCAAATCGCCGATTTTCGCAAATTTTTTCTTCGACGTTACCCAAAAGTTCGTTCGTCACAACAATCGGTCTTCCACTCCGTTCATTATCATGGACAGAGTTCGTCCTTCTTGAAAGATACACATTACATATCTCGAAAGAGGCACCATCTTCTAACCATACTGCCACTTATGACATTTTCACAATAAATAGAACAAAGGTCACGATGAATCCCAGTAGCCTTCATGTTCTTTGCACACAGAAATCGGATGACAGCACGCAAATTCACAGTCGGCGGGATTTTCAATTGCAGCAGCCATTTTAAACGACCAAAATAGTACGAAAGAATGTCCGAATGATTCTTTCTCTAACGCTGCCAGACTCACTCTAAACCAGACTACACCGCATCGCTGCGATCGCGCCGATATTTCCACTCCTCTGTTCACTAGGCGGAAACGGAACTTAATTTATGAATCTCCATTGTACATAAAATTGTTCGATTGAGGGGACTACGAAGGATATAGTCAACAAACGTTATGATATCATGTTAGCCGCAGGATGAAGATATCATCCCATTTGACTTTCCATTAAGTCCAGAATACAGCCAGTCACTTCCAAAATAAAAATTAGTAGTAAGATTTGAATTATTTGATGTTCTTAATGCCAAGACTTAATTAGAATAATGGACTAATAATTTCTGTTATTAGTAACGGCTTGTATCATTGGAAACGTACATTAATATATCGAAATAGTCTTAAAACAATTGGATAATATTGCAATAGGAATACTTATGACCACACGTTACCTACTCAGGCTTATTATTATTATTATTATAATTATATTTCCATTTTTATAATTCATGAAAGATATTAAAAGCATTAACAATGCATATAAAGGTAATCTGTACTTTAATCATGTTAATATGGAAGTTTCTGTTTCAATTAACAAAGAGCTTTAATGCATGTAAACCCGCAGTACAAGTCGAGCTTAACAAGTTTAGATAATAGACTAGTCTGTCTACATGGTATTAAATACACATAATCTCTATAAAACGGGACTTCGCTAATAGCATTAGAACATTGTATAACTCTGCAATTAGTAATTTGAAATTTTCTGGAGTAAAACTAATAAAAATGAAAATCTAGATGTAAAAAAGGCAATAATAGATGATCGATGCATCAGGCTGATTATGTTGCCAATATGATGTACTGTAGCGTTCTAAATGTAACATTAAAACTCCATGAGCTTTCAAGGCTTGCTATGGACAATTATTATTATTATTCTTATAACTTTAGTAAGGAATGTTATTGAAAAATATAATATAATGTTCTTTATAGCGAAATATTATTTTCTGTCTATAAAAACATCTGGATGAAGGAAATTAAATGTTTCTAAATACGATAACTGCTTCGAAAATTTTAGTTACAAAGAAATTATTCTTCAAAATAAACACCTCCTTTAGCGAAAATACACTCATTCAGTATTTGGAATCATTTATCAAAACAGGGAGAAAACTCTTCCTTTAAAGATGTCGCTGAAATTCAGCAAACGTTGGCGTCTGGCTTTTTTTTTACCATGCATCAAACTTTTAAGTAACGGTAACATTGTAAGTGACAAGATCTGGACGGGTGAATGAGTAACCAAGTTGAACTTCGGAATCATTTCAAAAATTTATTGTTTTTGTGACAGTTGCATTGTCATAGTGTAACAAGATTCCACGCCAGTAATGTCATGGGGAATCACTATACAATATTTCAAAAACCATTCACAGGACTTACTGCAACTGTACCTGAAGAAAACAGCAAACAGCATTTGTTTATACTTTTACCGCAAACAGCTTTTTTTGACGTTTTCTAATTTTTAAACACCAAAACAGTTGATTGCTACTTTGTTTCAAGGTCATAATTGGATATCCAGAATTCATCACCCGTAACTATACTAAATACCTTTTTTTTTTGAATCCTCGACCAAACTTTTTCCACATAAACCCCAATCCCCAACACCATACTATTTGTTTGATTTTGTTCTTTGGTTAACAAATGTGGAATCCACTGACTTGCCAGCTTCCAACGCAGATCCTTGTGTAACAAAATTTCTACTACAAACTATCTTTATTCTAATTCTTCCTGAATCTCTTTATGGTTGATATTCCGATTTCCCTTTATTAGCATAATGTTTTCACCACAAAAAGCTACTGCAAGTGGTCCAGATCTTAATTCACCTTTTAATGTACGCCTTGTACGTATAAATTCACGAAACTAGTAATTAAGTGTAGCTAATGGATGACTATTGTCACCAAACATTGCCACAAAATTTTGATGACTTTAGTTACAGCGGGTGTCCGGCGACAAGCAAGTTTTTAAATTTATTGGTTTCTATGAAATTTGAAGTATCTCAAAAATTGTCAAAATCTGATATCAAAAATAATATTGTGCATTACTGCATTTCAAAATTCAAATTGAATAATGTATGCAAAACATTCACGCCTGAATCGTATTTTCGAAGTGGCCAAAAGATCGATTGAGAATGGTAGAAGTCCATTCAAGATTGGGTAGAAGAATTTTAAGATGAATTTTCCAACCTTGTTTTGGGTTATAATTAGAGACACTCAATAGAATTGTTCCAGTTTTTTGACAAACGGGGAGCGTTTAACGAAAAAAAGCTAGGGGGTGACCAAAAGTCCGGACAGGAGAAGTGATTAATAATGTTAAACAAATAATGTTCCAAAAATTTCGATACGGATTCTCGTTCAAGAAACTGGGTTATCAGTTGATTCTTGTCATATTGTTTTAAACGAAGATTTACATTTATTTCCATTTGGTATAACTTACAAGAAATCCTTGATATTGATTATCCGCGACGAGTAGTACTTTGTGAATGATTATCAAATAATTTGAATGATGAATTCCTTGGCAAAACTTCCTTTTCGTACGAACCATAGTTATGTGTTCGTAGATTCGTTAACTCACAAAACATCACAATGTGGAGTTATCCAAACCCCAATAATTTTTATGTTGAAGCTCCTCTACATCCTCAGAAAGGTGTTGTTGAATGCGCCATAAGCAGAAGTAGTAGAAGATTATCGGTCTAATTTTTTTAATGGTATGTACCTTAAATACGGAATATCGACAAGAGTATAGTAGATATATAATAATTGATAATAGAATACATGTATAGTAGGGAGGAGCGATTTTTTTAAATTTACCAATAGCTTTGGAATACCTGTAAAAAGTTGCTCTATTATCTCCCAAATATACACAGAAAATTTCATTTCGCACATTATTTATTTAGAGGTGCCCCCGACATTATTAAGTTTGGCAAAATTCATGAATTTAGTCGAAAAATCAAAAATATTTAATGAACGTTAAATTACACACTGAGTGTTGCGCAGTTAGTATAAGATAGAAAAATATAATCCGAAGCGAGCGTATTAAGACGCGTGGGTGTTGAAGCACGTGGAGACGATTTCGCAACTCTCCTAAAACGTTATTCGAACGCTATAGTCAACTCGCGTGAGTACTATTTCACTTGTGATACCCTTTGAATTTTACGTCTGAGATCAAGAAATAAAACTCATGTAAGTAGTATTTTCAATTTCCTATTTAGGTTTCAGATATTATTGTAATACTTTAGCACATATTATATATCTTTATTACAGTAAAATGTCTCAAGTCAAAACACGACAAATGATGACCTGTGCTGTGTTCGGATTACCAGAGAAGTTACCAGTATCTCAATTACCAACTTATAATGACGTTATGAAAAATTACCTATTCATTAAAAATGAATTAAAGCCCAATAAAACAGTAAAAGAGCCAACCGTTCATGACATATCCGAAATATTGGCTCAAGAAGTTTTAGAAATTTGGCAAAAAGCTTCGCTGCCAACTGTTAGTGTTAAGAGAATTCTACAACTTATTCGTTCCTACCATGACAAATATAGATAGAATCTTAATGAAACCTTATAAAGGTCGTCAAACAAACAAAAATTACGAAGAAAAGATCAATAGATTTATAACTGAGTCCCACAGATTATTTGATGTTTGCAGTTGCAAATGTAAACTTTTCTCAAATTGTAATTGTTTAAAAGGCAGTCGTGTTCCCAAGGAAGAAATAAATTTTTTACTCGATCAAAGAACAACAAGAAAAATGGTCATAGGCGGTGTAGATGTGGTTGAAACTATAAAAAATAAGAAAAAAGAAGAAAGAAAACAAAAAAGTTTATCGCGTAACAGAGAGATAACTGATTTTGAGAAACCTTGTTGTTCGCGTTCTTTACCTGAAGACTTAGCAATCGAAAGCGACAGTTCAAGCGATAGCGTAGCTTCTAGTCCTTACCTTGAAGCACCAAAAAAAACAGTTGATCCGCCACCAAAAAAAAGGGGATTAAATTTACCATCATTAGCTCTTGCCTGCGATCGTACTGGAGTTTCTGACAGAGCCGCTGCCATTATAGCTTCTTCTGTGTTAAAAGATGTTGGCATTATTTCACCAAAGGATCCAAGTGGTGTTATTGATCGTTCTAAGTTGCGCCGTGAAAGAACTAAAGTCAGAACAGCTTTACAGGATGCAGATCGTAAGAAAACCCTACGCGGTATGTATTTTGATGGGAAAAAGGATAAAACGTTGATTAGTATTCGGAAAAAAAATTAATTTTACAGAAAAAGGGTACTAGAAGACCCATTATGTGATTTTATCAGAGCCAGGAAGCGACTATTTCGGGCATGTCACATGTGAGTTGGGAACTGCTAAATGTATTAAAGATACTATATTAACTCACTTGAAATCCAAATCGGTGAAACTCAGTGAAATAGTTGTTGTTGGTTGCGATGACACAGTAGTAAACACAGGTTTTAAAGCCGGTATTATTCGTTTGATGGAAGAAGAACTGAATAAACCATTACAGTGGTTTATCTGCCAGTTGCATTCCAATGAATTACCACTGGGACATCTGTTGTTACATTTGGACGGAAAAACTACAGGGCCTAAATGCTTTTCAGGTGCCATTGGATATCAGTTACAAAAATGTGAAACTATGCCAATAGTCGAATTCAACGCCATTCCTACAATATTACCTCAAATTTCCAGGGGTGATTTGAGTACCGACCAAAAATATCTGTACGATATTATGATCGCTATCAGTACTGGCGTTTTTTCTTCAGATTTAGCTAACATTGAACCTGGATCTCTCAACCACTCTAGATGGCTTACAACAGCAAATCGAATTCTAAGATTATATGCTACTAAACCGGACCCCGAAGAAAAATTGGTGATATTAGCCACGTACGTGATGAGAGTTTATGGTCCGATGTGGTTTAGAATAAAATGTAATCCCTCGTGTATAAACGGAGCTAAGCACCAGTGGCAAACAATTAGTCTGAGTCGCTATTTGAACGCCGATATGAAGAAGGTCATTGACATGGTAATCCAACGAAATGGATTTTTTGGTCACCCAGAAAATGTTCTTATTTCTATGTTTGGAGATGAAAGGGAAATCATACGAGATCTAGCATATCGACGAATTTTAAAAGCAAGAAGTGAGAAAGCTCCAGGACTTCGAATGTTCAAACTGCCTTCATTTAATTTCGATGCTGAAGATTATACCGACATTAAAACGTGGCGAGACTGTGAGATAACTGAGCCACCTGTGGAAAAAATAAACGAGACAGTTTCATCAGGGCAAGGCTACTATCATGTCAACAAATGCCTACTTTTGATACAAAAAAACAATTTAATATATAATTATTGTATTTCTGAATAATTATCTAGTTTACCATTATTTCTTGTATCTCGCTTCTTTAAATCTGTATAAAAAATATAAGATATTGACCTAACAAATAAGATATATAGTTTTATCACAATATGAAAAATAGGTAATTTTTTTTTAATTTTCAATTGTGTTGGGGCACCTCAAAACATCATTACAAATAGGTAATATTTCGTACGTTTAATTTACTCATTGAAATGCAACTTTATATCGCTATACGATTTTAAAAAACAAAATTTTTTTTTTATTCATACATTATCGCTCCACCCTTATGTATAGTAACTGTACCATAAGAACATAATATACTAAGTGTATAATAGATTAAGAACACATAGCATGTAGGAAAATTTAGTTATATATTTAGTACAGATAAGAAAAGCCAAACGGCGAAGAAGACCTTTGTTTTTCTTTTCCACCAGGGGAAGATGTAATAACTATACCAGGTCATCTATTCACAAACATCCAACGTCCTACTAGTAGTCACAGATGATATATAAACGAGAGACTAAGAAGTCTCCGCAGTCAGAGTCAGAGTGAGTATCAGTCTACCAGTCTAGTGCATCATATTACAATGTAGTATTTATTGTTATTATTGTTGTTAATTAAATGTTATTATTTAATCGTTCTCATGCATATTATTTACACCACTGTTAAACCCTGTGTCTAAATGGAACTAACTGCCTCGGCAACGATATTACCTCCAGGACCAGATGACATTACATGACGATCCTGCCTTTAGTTGGATGGTCTGACATTACACTCTGAAGTGGCGATCCTGCCATCTCATCTTCTGATATTACATGGCTATCCTGCCATCCCACTTCTGACATTACAATACTTTTGACTTTCTTTAATCGGCTTCATGATGATGAAGTAGCTTTTAGTTATTTTCAACAAGATGGTGCTAGAGCTCACACAGCGGGTAATACAGTAGATATGATTCGTGAAGTATTTGAAAATAACAAGTGCTCAAAGTGGCCAAAATTCATTTGCATGCATAACCGTGCCCGCCGCAAAAGACTCAGTTTAGAATTCGTAACCATTTCAGAAGTAATCGCAGCAAAGGTTTCCTGAATCCGACCCCTGAATTGCTCTTCTGTAGCAATAAGGTGCCTGCATACAACATTTTTAACGTGGCCCCAAAGAAAGAACTCCCGAGGATTGAAATCGGGCGGGCGCGCATGCCAGTGTCGTGGACCGCCACAACCTATCCATCGATCAGATGCGCCATCGTATTGAAACGAGCTGTTAACATGAAAAAGGAGTGAAGTGTCTTCAAGCAAATTGTGAAATTCTGCGTTCAAAAATTATGTATAAATGTGTCCCGTTAACCATGCAGGGAATACAAAATTCCTACCTAAAGAGAAAAGTTAAATGACAGGTAAACTAATTTCTATTAAAGACAAACCGCTCGATTCGCTAACAGACCAGAAATGCTCTTGAAAATAGAACATGTGGATATTCAAATCTGCCCAATATGCGCATTGTAGCATCTTTGTCTGCCGAAAATTGATTCATCAGTAAACAAAATCCGAGATACAAAATTAGTATTGTTTTCTTCTTGATTTAAAAGCTATGTACAAAATTCCCGCCTGGCAGGGATAACCTATTTCAAAACATAGAACGCATTTCTTTCCATTTATTTATACAGGCAAAGTTAAACTACTTTTCCCATTGCTTTGTAGAAGTTCGTCCATAACTTATTTATGTATAAATCCATTCATTATAAACAAACGGTATGCAAACAAATACGTCTGCATATCTGCAAGCGACACGGAATATAAAGATGGCACATATCGGCTGAGTCAGGAGAGACAGCGGTACTCAAAGTTTATCTGCTTAAATCAATTTTTTTCACTTTCTTTTTAATAAAGGATTAGATATCACGCACCCAGAAAGTCTAAGATTCTAAAGGAAGTGGATATTAATAAATTTATTTAAGAAGCGAATGACAAAATTTATTTGGTAATGAAAGTAAGTGTATTTTTCAGATATACATATCATAATTTTGTATATAAAGAATTAATTTTAGGTAATCTTGATAGTAGATTATAAGGGTGCCTTGCAGACAAGAGCAACTCACTAATATATCAGTAGAGGACATTGAATATAAGTCTGACTCTATCATTATATATGTTCCTAAAACGAAAAAAACAATATTTCTAGAATATTTGCAATTTCAGATAGAGATTGGCTTAGTTAAGAAATATGCAAACTTATGGTCTATTAATATTATGTCATAAACGATTTTGCATGACTTATCGCAATGGCCATTGTAATAAGGGTCCAATGGGTATTAATATTTCAAAGGAAATTGCAACTTTCGTTAAATTAGAAAACCTTTTTACGGGACATTGCTCTAGACGATCTAGCACAACATGTTTGGTAAATCACGATGGTGATTTGTTGACTATCAAAAGTCATGGGGGTTGGAAATCTTCTACTGTTACTGAAGGTTACGTTGAATCTCCCTTAAAATAAGAAAATAAAAATATCTCAAATACTTGGAACTCAACAAACTAATTCGGACCTTCCAGGATGCTCAAATGGAAGCACTACTATTAATGGCAACAATAGTTTTCACCGAAATATCTACTAATACTTTGCTGCCGAGCGTTACGATAAATGCCCAAGATACATGTCATGTAACTATCAACAAATACAATATCTACAATTCATGAGCATAATTTGTTGTTGACCCGTTTGTAATTAAATTATTTGATATTTAATTGACTATGTTTGCATTTGACAAATCGACATTTTTTACGTTAAAATTTCGGCTGGCCAGTCGTAAAAAACTAAATTGCACTAGATTCAAACTATTCGTTTATATATTATAAACGCATCGTTTTTTATGCTTTTATAGCAGCAAATTAGAAAAATAATATTTTATACCAAACTGTACTTTTACTTATTCTGTATGTGTATAGCATTTACCAGTGACAATCACAAAAGGGCCATGTAATCTACACTTCTCCGATTGCATGTAGCCCACGTATACTGTACACATACCCGTATATTATTAGTAGCCAGTTTCTGTTTGCAGTATTGTGTACATCCCCCAGTACAACCTTAAATGTCGACCGAATTGAAAAGATTACTGAAAATTCATATTGAAATGAACCGTGAAACTCGTGATCGTACGGCATTCAGTAAAATAGCTTTGTTTGCCGGACGTAATTGCTGGCAGCAAAATGGAATAAATAAAAGGTAGACTATCGGTTTCAGAAAATTATCCTTCGCGGAGACATTGATAGCCCGTCTCCAGGATTTCTTTGTTGCTCTTGATGTTGTTGTCGTTTTATATGGGATCCAAGAGAATGGCGTGCATTTGATGAAAGACGTGCAATACGAAAAAAAAGATAATTAAGTCCCCTTTTTACAATAATAAAGGAAGCGCATGATATTTAATTACTTGGAGTGCATAATAAAAGCAATTAAACCGAAATAATTGCAATATTCTTTGAGATTATAATAAGATGAAGCCGCTGTAACTACATAAACCACTCAAAACTGTTTACGTACTTGGGAGATGCAGAGGCTAATGAAAGGAGTATCAAAAGCGCTCAGGCGTTAATCGATTAAATACATTTTTTTCTTCCTTTTGTATAATTTCAATTATTTCAATTATTTCAATTTCAATGTATAAATTCAATTGAGGTTTACAAAGCAACATTTTAATATAATCTCTTTTGCAATTAAAATTAGTTACGTTGAAGACGGTATGTCAATATCTAATTTCCATGGTTGGATAATACAAGAAAAATGAAAAGAGATTTTATTAAACATTTATTAGACGATCAAGATCATTTATTACATGCAAAATGATCAGATTAAAATAAATTACTCAATTTTGTCTTGTTAAAATAATTGAACATTTAATACAATCTGTCTTGTCAATATAACTTACCAGCGGGACAATAATATGCATTACTTATTGTTAGTCTGCCTACTCGAATATTAGTTTTAGCTTTCCCAAGAGCTGAACTAGTACGAGGGCTACTGAGAAAATTTCTGGTATCTAGTATGTAGTTACATTCATAAAATTTCGCAGTATTTCAAAAAAAAGTAGTGTTGTGTAAAAATTGAAAATTTGCAAGCCACGTTATATAATTTATAATGTGTGCGATAACTAAACCAGGTCATGTATTTACAAAACATCTCTTTCGACAATACGGCCTCGGTGAGTTATGATCTTTCACCACATTGTGTTTATCTTGTAACCAGGTCACTAGGCTAAGGGGACACACTTTAATATATAACGAGACACTCAGAGGTCTCGGCAGACAGAGTCAGTCAGAGACAGAGTCACAGTCAAGAGTCAGAGAGTTAGAGTCCCTGCAAGACTAGTGCCTCTTTATTACAATGTAGTGTTTGTTATTGTTATCATTGTTATTATCTTTATTAAATTATATGTCGTTATTTAATCGTTGTCCCGTCTATTATTTATCATGCTGGTAAACCTCCGGTGTAGAGGCAACAATGTGACCTCCCGGGCCAGGTGACATTACATGTGGTTTAAAGCCGAAACAGTGTATTGATAAATTTTATTTAGCTTTTTTGGGATGGTGCGCCATCCAAGAGTAATGTTTACAGTTACTTTCGTCTACTTTCAAGGGCAAATTTCATCAATGAGACCCTCTTTCGAGTTCTATTGTTTCCACTAATGTTGATGGTTGTGGGCGAAATGATTCAACGAGCTCGAGATGCCACATACTGTGAAATTGAAACATCCTTGGGTATTCGCATTAAAGTAATACATCCTATTTTGCGTGAACATCCCAATATACAGAAGTGTTGTGTTGAGCCCACACCATTTGACAGAAACTCAAAAACAAAGCCGTCTCAAATTGCGCAGAGAAATACTCAAAAATGTAAGAGCTGTTGCTTAAATTATAAGGGTGGATTGATATATCAGGTCCCCAACTTTATAAAATAAGAAGAAAAGACAAAACAACGAAACCAGTCTCAAAATGAATAGCATTTTATTTATAAAGAACGAATAGTGACATTTTAAGGGACGAGAAAGTTGTTTACGGTCGGGGCGTCAGCCGAGGACGTAATTACTTGCGAGGGCCTTTAAAAACACTTTTCGTTCGTGGTGAATACAACGGTTTATTTCATATTTATATAATGAATCCAAGTTCCAATAATCCAAGTTTAATGAATTTTAAATAAAAAGAAATTAATTTATTTCATCTGATGTTAAAATTGACATTTATATCTCGTAGAAATTATTCGTAAAAATTAAGTAAGCCGTAACTAATATTTCCATAGCGATGATAGTTTGTTACAAATAAAAATGGAGAAGCCGCGTCAATTTTGACGATCTTTGAATCGTTTGTGTCTGAAGCAGTGTTGCCAGCCGTCGTTAACGTTACATCGGTAGATTTGTAGACAAATTTCGGTATATTCCGTAAAAAATCGGTAGATTTAAGTTTTTCAAATATTATTACCTGACTATTGCCAATGTGTAATGTAGAGGTAGATATTTATTATTAAATAATATTAAATAATTACTTATAGGTTTCTACATACATACCGCATGTGTCAAATATCATTAGGCATAGGGAATACGTATGAGTACATACGATGTATACCGATAGGTCTAGCTCGGAACGGGCCATAGTCAGCAATGAGTGGCAACAGCGAATCCCCTCTACGCGCAGTAGCTTCAATTGCAGCACATTGCAGTTAAGAATTTAGTAAGACTTAAACCGCGTAAGGATATAGTCGTTTGCAT
This sequence comes from Melolontha melolontha, assembly GCA_935421215.2. Taxonomy (NCBI): domain Eukaryota; kingdom Metazoa; phylum Arthropoda; class Insecta; order Coleoptera; family Scarabaeidae; genus Melolontha; species Melolontha melolontha. The sequence continues at coordinate 72,560,971 of OW285243.1, read as the reverse complement.
ATTCGTTCTGTATACGTAATTTGCCCATTTGTTTCAGACATAATAAGGTCTAATTTATTATTATTATTGTATTCTTAGCTGCTACGGAAAAGTAACTTTAAGTAATAAATAAACAATAACGTTTTCTAAAAGATAAAAGTAAAAAAATCAATAATTCTGCAAAATAAATTTAAATTTTAAGAAAATCACTCAATATAGAATTCGAAAATACCGCCCTCTCTTCCCAAACAATAGCCGAGCCTATTGTAAAACTCCCGCCTCACTCCCTCGAGATTTCTAGGTGTTATTTTCTCCAAAATTCTAAATAGTTCAACTTGCAACTGTTGCAAGTTAGGTATTGTTAGAAGACCGTAAAGATTTTCTTTGACATAACCCCACAGATAAAAATCGCAGGGATTGAGGTCGGGTGATCGAGGTGGCCATATTATCGTAGCCCTCCCGAAAATAACACGATTAGGAAAAGTGTTTTCTAAAAACTCTTTTACTAATCTGCTATTATGCGCGGGACAACCGTCTTGCATAAACCAAATTGCATCAAAATCGACGTTTAGTTGACGGACAGCAGGAATAATTCGTGTTCGCAGCAAATCTAAATATTTTACTGCATTCAAATTGCCGTCGATAACAAATGGCCCTATAATGTTATCACCCAAGATACCCGCCCAAACATTAAGTTTTTCGGGGTATTGAGTTTTAACATTACGAGCTAGATGTTTATTTTCTCGAGAACAATATCGCACGACTGAGGGATTATGCTTGCCATGACGTGGAAAAGAAGACTCGTCGGTAAACAGAATATTTTTTATAAAATATTCGTCCCTGTTAGCCTTTTCCATCACGGACTCACAAAACTCCATTCTTGCAAAATTGTCCTCGGGAAAAATCTCCTGGCACTTTCGAACTTTATAACTTTTATATTTGTTGCGTTTTAGAATCCGCTTTACTGTACTTCTACTAACACCGATTTCGTCTGCAATTTGCCGTGTACACTTAAGGTCGCCCATTTCAACTAACGAACAAACCCTCACGTCTCTCTCCTCCCGATCGGCAGGTATTAGAGGGATATGAGGCTGTTCGTCAAATTGTTGGCATTTGCGGCAATTTCCGACTACACAACCATATTTCCTAAACGCATTTACGATCCTTTCAATCGTCGAATGCGAAGGAATAGGCCGATTTACGTACTCTACAGCAAATAAATCGACAGGAATTGCCGGCAAGATACCACGAAACTATTTGTACCTTCTTTGCGGTTGTATACACTGACATGATAACTACCTTTACGTATGCACAGCTAAATACGAATGAAGGGCAATCTGTTGCGGTCGACCATCGGACTTATGTTGCGCACGCGGAGTGGCATCGTACACACGTTGCCACATCGCATTACGTACCATACGTATATTGTTGCCTATGACCCGTAGCGGGCTGGACCTATCGGTATGTATATGAAAAAGCCCATCCAATGCCGGCGAAGACCGCGACGGCCGGCAACAATGGTCTCCGATTGTTTTGCAAATACAAGGTAGCAGTAATCATTTGACCATCGACATAGGTACTTGTAATGCGTTCTAAAATAACATTTACGAATTGCATGGGATTTGCTTTTCTTATTTCTTTCAATAGATGCAGGAAATTTTAAGCTGCGGTGTGTCGCATAAACAAAAGCGTAATTCTAATAAAATTAAAGAATAATCCTAATAAAATAAATAAAAAAGGATTCTAAAAATTATAATAAATTATACAAGAGGTTCAAAAATTCCTCCTTGCACAGCAAGGCATTGTCCTAGGCGGGCGTAGAAATTAGCTCTTACATTTGCTAACATGTCGGCAGTTAATGAATTCGCAGCCTCAGTTATTTTTTCTCTCAAGGCAACTAGATTTTCTGCTCTACTAGATTCATAAGTATAAACAATATTTTTTAGATATGCCCACAAATAGAAATCATTTGGAGATAGATCAGGAGATCGCGGGGGCCATTTAATGTTTCCTGTTCCAGTAATAAGACGGTCAGGAAAAGTATTTCCTAGAAATTCCTTTACCCTCACTGCATTATGTGCTGGACAGCCATCATGTTGAAACCAAACGATTTCCTGATTTATTCCAATGTTTTGAATGGCAGGAAGTATTTGACTTTTCAGTAATTCGAGATACTTATCGGCATTTAATATACCATCAATAAAATAGGGGCCTATAGAATGGTCACCTAAAATACCTGCCCAAACGTTTAGTTTTTGAGGATACTGAGTGCGATTTGCAAAATGCCGGTGTTGATTTTCCGAAGCCAAATATCGAAGAACAGAGGGATTGTGTTTTCCGTGTAATGGAAAAGTTGATTCATCGGTGAAGAGAATATTTTTAACGAAATTTTCATCTCGATGTATCTTTTCCATAACGTCTTGACAAAACTCCATTCTCCGGAAATTGTCCTCGGGAATAGTTTTCGAATATTTGAAACATTTTAAACCATGACGTTTCCAAATACGTGATATAGTTGTGTTACTTGTACCCAATTCCTCGGCAGCACTTCTAGTAGATCTCGTGTTATCAATTTCCACAATACTACAAATTAATACATCCCGCCGTTCTCTTTCCTCAATTTTTTGTGGTGATACCTCTCTTGGTTTGGATTTCGTACAGTTATTGAGACAGAAATAAGTTTCAAATTTATTTATAATATTATAAATTGTTTGTCTGCAAGGTACAGAACGGTCTGCAAAAATCAGCGCAAACAAATTCATGCACTCCATTGCAGACTTGCCAGTATAAAACCATTTTACTAATTGAAGCTTTTCAGTGGGTGTATAAAGAGCCATTTATACATTAATTTTATTGTACGCTTTCAACTGTAACGGCCGCAGCTAGACTGAATGCAAAATTTCAAGTCAATCGGTATCGGAGACAATCGTCGCGGTCTTCGCTGGCATTGGACTGGCTTTCCCATGTACGTATACATTGTATGTACTCATACGTTGATTCTCTATGCCTAATGATATTTAACACATACGGTATATATTTGTAAATTCTTATTATACCTTACTAAACAACCAGTCTGCGATAAAAATTCAGATTTTATTTTCAGTTTCCTTTCCTTACTTGGATAGGTACAGCTGCGAGCAATAAATTTTGGTCGTCAATGTCATTGTAAAATTTGAGGAAATTGTCGCAATCTAGATTTTTGCCCTGATTGATTATATCCATTGTCAATGAAACGTCAATATAAATTTGCAACTTGTTAAAGTCTTGTTTTTTGAATTATTTTAAATATGTTCTCAATATCCTATTTTGACAAAGTAAGAATTATTTCCTTAATAGAAACTCGACTCTCTGAAGTTACGGTAGGATTTGCAAAAAGTTACGTAAATTTTATTAACATGTGACAGCTTAAATTATAGGTTATTACCATTACGGCTGTTTCACAATACAGCAATTCTAGCAACAATGTTTCAGAGGTGACAAGAAAACAAAATTACAAAGGATAAAATCAAAATTAATTTTATTCAAAGTAAACTGTAGAAATAAAACTGTTGCACTAGTTTTATTTACATTTGTAAAATGCTTTCTAAAATATAAATAATAGTATATTAAAAAACAAGTTTCATAAGGCACCATTTTGCGGTCTTCGGTCTTCGAGATCAGTTTTCTAAAGAGCGAGTGCGGCAAAAGGCCTTATGAAACGTGTTTTTTATACTATTTTTTATATTTTGCGTTTTTTACATTAATAAATTGCTTAAATTGGAATTATTTAATTTGAAAGTTCAGAGTTTAATTTTTATATAAAGCATGCAGTTGGTCACATTGATACTTGACATTTTCAAATTTAAAACTTGCTATCCGCGAAGTATACTATATTACATATTATTTATTAATTTTCGTTAACATTACTTGATATTTCATTTAAAAATATAAACATGAGTGACATAGAAACATATATATGTTGTTGTCAATTGTATACAACATACGTTGTTTGTGTAAAATACGGACATATATTATATCTGTCAAATGTACATAAATTCTTAAAATCAAATGACAGCAATGATACTTATTTCTGTATTCGCACAACGCCAACATTGAAAAATGAAAAAAAGCGTATCGAAATGAAGCTCATTTCGATACTGTTTTGGGTTTCATAATGAGTTCATTTCGAACGCAAAATAGAAAAACATAATTTATATCCTACTCTGTGGGGATTTAGAAATGAATAATTTATATCCCCATTGAGTGGATATAAATTATTCATTTTTAAACTCAACTTTTCCTCAATAGAAAAATGGTAACAATTTATATTATCAACAATTGCTGGGTATGCAATAATTCACATATCATTGCAGTCGTTAATCTGTTGCTCTGTTTATTTTTCATGAAGTTATTACTATCACTAATATCACTATTTCGCTAAAGACGCCATTCTGTATCCAAATTTTGTATATAATTAATATCTTTAAGTAAATTTGAAAACCTAACGCTGCATCAGCATTGGTACCTACACATTGTCGATTCTCAATAAAAACAACATATTTATATATTACTTTAATATTTATACAATTTAGATGAATAGCCTAGCTTGGTAGTTGTGATTTTTTCGGTAGAATTGTGTTGAAAATCGGTAAATCGGTAGAAATCATCGAAATCTGTAGATCTACCGAAAAATCGGTGGGGCTGGCAACATTGGTCTGAAGTAACCGAAGAAAACACACTTTCTAACGCAGATCTAGTTTTAAAAAACCAAGAGATTGCACTTTTAATGAATATTGTATTAGCACGTAGTTAATGAAGTAATGTTATTAAATTAAATCATTTCTTGAAATTTCAATAAATTTGAATTAATCCTGCCAACAACTGACGTATAATTTAGTTTAATATTTTACTTTAAAGTATGTACTAAGACTTAAATGTTACTTTTTTTGATTTATTGTATTTTTTTATTGTACTACCAATGTATAGCAAGCGCCAAATAAGATGGCGGGAGGAGGGAATGCGCAGAAACCGTTTTTATAAACGTCCACGTTATATATTTTACTCTAATAAATTATTCATTTATTAAGCGATATATGTGTAGTTTACACCACCTATGGTACCTTGCAAATTGATGTAAAACTAAATACAAATCTCCCCAATAGTTCTAATCCTGCGCGAACTTACCCCTTCGCTCGCCAACTTATCTGGCGCTTGGTATACATAATTATTTTTCCACATAATCACTATTTAGTGCAACACATTTCTTCTAAAGCTGAATCTATTTCTTCATTCTGTCAATGCCTCCATCAACTTTGAGTACAAGCCGAAATTTGTAGGTGTCAAATCAGGAAACGAAATAACCGTGAATTTCAGGCTCATCACTTACCTTAATAGTATCGTTGCTGCAATGAGGTCTGGGGTTGCCATCGTGCAAAAAATATCCTTCTTTTCAGGCTTACTCTACGGATACGATTCTTTAGTGATCGTAAAGCTTTCAAGTATCTTATTCAATTAATAATTGGTCGCTTCGGCAGAACATCCTTCACATCCACACAATCGCCATAAACAGCTTTTAAACGCCTGTAAATTTCGATGGGCGCGCAACTTTCCAGCATTAAAAATTCTATCACGGGTCGTTGCCTGGTACGCATCTCAAAAATTAAGCTCATGATAAATGACAATGTTACTCAACAACGGTACTCAAGAAAATGCAACTTTGCATGCTAAGACGAAATACTGGAAATTATCGCTTGCAGGCCAGAAATTGTTTCAGTCCTCACCACCCACACAATGGCGATTGTTGTTTTATTATAAACATAATAATTTCATTTTAAAAGTAGTTTAGCGTTCAAACTAGCTAACTATAATTAATTAAAACGCGCCATAGACTTGAAATTCAACGTAAATATCAACAAAATTGTATTCATTGATATCCAGAGAAAAAAAACATCGCAATAAAAACACTATGTGCGTGCCTAAATGTTTTGGTAAGAGAACAACAAACTAAATCTTGAGAATTTTGTTTTTGTGTAATGTTGCCACATCGAGCACAAAGAATCCATTCTCATTAATTTTAAGATATTCGTGTACGAGTTCTGCTGATAATATTTCTGGACATGATATGAAGAAACAACTACAAAATTTAGTAAACGACTTTATTTTCACTTTGGCACTTTGGAAGGCTTGGCTCGCTTATACTCATACTTCAGAAATCAGTGCTAAGAAGCTTTCAGGGGCTGGTTTAGGCGATGAAAGTCGCGCATAGTCGCGCAGAACGCATTTTATTTTTGATACTTGAAAGCTAGTAGGATTCATAACATGATAAATGACGTAAATACGGGCAATGAGTTATTAATTTAACTTTGGATAAGACGTCAACGGTTTGACGTAACGGGTATGAGCTTGCATTGTTACGACGAAGAATAATTCGTTGAATTAGAATATTTCTTCTTATTTCATTGATGATTTCTGGCAAATAAATTGTGGTGTATTTCATAGGTTTTGACTCGCGTTTAAAAATCCAAATGGTAGATTGCTGTTTACTTTGAAAATTGTACGAATAAGTCCAAGTTTTGTCAACAGTAGCGATGTTGTACACAAATTTGAACGACCCTGGTTGAATTTGTTTTAGTATTTTCTTTTGTACCATTTGACATGGCGTTTTCTTTGAGTTTCTGGCTAATTATGTGGAATTCAATAACTGCAGTGCTTCCGTACATGTAAAATTATATGCATTGATTTCATACCAACGCGACATGTGGAATACCCATCTCTTCAACCTCTTCACGCACAGCATCAACATCAAAGTCAACAAACGACAATGACGACTTCCACAAAATTTTTCCCTGAACATGTTACGTCCATGCTGAAATTCAACAAATCGACTGGAAAAACCAAATAGAGTCGATCAATGCATTGCTTTAGTGTTAAACCACATTTTAAATCGTAAAAAATCATTATCATCAGTTGGAAAGTTTGAGTTTTTACATAAAATTACTTTCTTTTAAAAGCTGCTTAAACATAACTAGTTCATGTGGAATGAAATTTTAATGATAAATGATTCTCATTTGCATTAAGTTCAATTTGTTAAACATATATACAAGCAGTATACAAGTGATAGAGATGTCTGTTTCTCAATATTATGATCTGACGATTTCTAATGAGAATGAAATTTACACGTTTCGGGATCTCACGCATTTTTTAATTTGTCCTCATAACATAGTTCACCTAAAGATGTACTATTAACTGAATTAAGTATTAGAAAGTATTAGAGTCACTTGAAATCAATAAAATAAAGAAAATTGACAAGATCTTAAATGATCAATTAGAAACAAATAATTCTCCCTTACTCAATCTATTCATTTGATATGCAGACAGTTACATATTGTATTTTTGTATTTTTCCATAGAATTCTTTACCTCCCTGTAATATAATGTATGTAAATCTCTAGTTTTATTACTTAAGAACAGTACATTCTGTATAAACCGTAGCGAAAGTTTTGTGTATAGACATCCAGTAATAAAAAGCACCCATCCCTCTGACTATTTTTTAAAATAAAACATGTGTTTTTGCTTGTTACCGTTTACTTGTGTTTAATATAAAAAATATTTTGTAAATAAGTTAGTTATATGTCTGACGAAGCCCAGGTTGGAGCGAAACGACTCGTTACAGTGATAATTAAAAAGTGAAGTTCATAAACTTTGTTTTATTTTATCTTAATAGTTATAATGGAATTTCATCAAGTAAAGGCCGAAACAATCATATATTAGAAACATCACTTAAACTATCTGATTTCATAAACTTTCCCAGCAGCCTTTTGTCAAAACTGGCTATAGTGTCCACTCGCACTAGACGTTGTAATTTTTACATCACTAAACATATAATAATGTTATGTAAATATAGATTTACTTTGAAGCATTATTAATTAATAAACACTTAGTTAAAAAATATTAATTATTTTATCTGTTGCATTCAAATATATATAAATTATATCGATTCATTCATAATTAAAATTCTTAAAAAATACTCTTTTTAAAGCCGAAATATTAAGCTTTCAATTCCTGCAGTACTTTCTAAACGACCCATTTCACATACACTTGTAAAGCAACAACGATATAAAATTTAATTTACTAAATAAATACGTCGATATTGTTCGCAAATTCATACTTTGTCGCACTGGAGAGTTTTCCATTCCATCGATTAATTAATTCTGCTCGAAATTAGAAAGTGAATCCGATAGATAATTTCTTCCTTTCTCATAATCTCGAAGTGTTACATATTCGATATCCGTTACACTTAATCACCGTTTAGTTTTGTAACACTTAATAGTAATATTAATAATTTAAATTAATTTATTTCTCGCTGTTTATTGTTCTTCTATAAAGTTGGTAAATTAAATAGTGCAAAACCGAATAATAGTAACAATGCACTTGTGCAAGAATTGGTATCGCTGTTCGTAGTCTTATTGAAACCGTGGATATTTTGCCTGGGAAATGTTGGTGGTTAATTTAAACAAACAAACCTCTTATTTGTATCGTTGCTAGATACATTCCTAACTGTTTATATCTATGAATAAGAAAACTAATTGAATCGTAGCAATTGCAATTTTTAAATTTAAGAGAAACGTTTACTTTTGATTTATTTATAATTTATGCTGTCACAACATAGTAAAAATATTAATAGTGTTATGTCTATCCAAAGCGTAGATTAGTTCTCTTCTGAATTAAGCGGTTTATTAATATCATTTATAACATCAGTCAGATTGCGGTCTCGTAAATCAACGTTTTTTTCATATTATTGATTGATTAGTTTAATATTTATTTTAATTTAGGTTTTACTTACTTAATCCTGGCGCTCATGTACTTTTAAAATTTCCTTCCACTATTTTCTGTCCCTTGTTAACACTTTTATTGTTCCCATTATATTTCTCTTTTCTCAGCTACTGTCCACGTCTCTTGTTACCACGTTGTCCTTGGTTTGTCTCTTTTCGTTTTCTCTCATTTCTTTCGCGTCGATAATTTTGTCTAATTAGTCTATTCTCATCTCTTCTCATTACAGAACCCAACCACCTTAATTGACATTGTTCTATCGTTGGGCTATATTTAAGTTTTCTCTCAGTACCTGGCCTCTAATTTTAGCCTTTCTTGATTTTCCTTCTATTCTTTCATTTCTAAACTTATTAATATACTTTTCTCTTTTTGTGTTGCTGTCCAGGATTAACAGGCATATTTCAATGTCGGATTTTACAATTCATTTGAATATTTCTATTTTTATTTGCTTTTGTATTTCTTTTATACCTAAGAAGTTCCTGTCGATGCTATTGTACAATCTGCCAGTTTTCGCTATTCACTCATTTATTTCGTCCTCTAATGTTCCATCTTTGTTTATTATTATTTCTAAATATGTAAATTTATCTACTTGTTCTAGTGTATCGTCGTCTATTTTGTATGTTTATTTTTTTTTATTTTGTTGTACAATTATAATTGTTTCAATAGTTAATTGACGAAGGAGATACTTGTTGAAACTTCATTTTAACGCTAAGAAATAAGTAATTAAACTTCTATATGAAACATAGAATCTATATAATCTATATATAATCTATATGAAATATATTTCATCCACCTGATGAAGCCATTGTATGGCGAAACAATATTGTAATGGTATTTACAATAAAAGAATTTTTGAAACTAGAAGTTTAATTACTTATTTCTTAACGTTATAATTGTTTCAGTTCCTTGTTTATTTATTTTCATATTTAGTGATCCGCACTTTGTTTAATAATTCCGTTTTTAACCCAGAAATGCCTAATGTACTATATTGTATAGTATATTACTAACAAGTCTAACAATTTGAAAACGAGCAACGAACTATCATTGTATATAATACAACACGTTATATGCAGTATATATCTGCATACTAACAGACGCAGTGTGTATTGCTTTATAAAAGTACATTGTATTAGTGTGTTAAAAATAACACATTTTAAAAAATGGCTTAGTATGGTATTGTATTTGAAAGGTAAGTATTTAGAATCGATGTAAAATGTCTTGCGCAAGTAATATTAAAACATATAAAACATATATCTATGAACGTTTTCTTTACTTTAGAGATCTTACACTTCAAGATGCGCTTGCTATGTTAGAAAATGATGAAACTCCCAAGAAACTACAATATTTCCACCTAATAATGCAACTGCCGAACTAACAGATGAATATTCAAATGGTGAAGATATTATGAGCATAAACAACTTACCGGGGTCACATTTGAAAGTTCCAATTGAAATAGTTATTTAAAACGATATTGGCGACGACTTTTCCTCAGAAGATGGTTTACTTTAATCAGAAATTTAGAAAACCTGAACAATCAACGAGCCAACAGGTACTGTCAAAAAAAAGGACGAGGAAAACTTATCAATGGATTACAGAGTATTTACAACCTGCAACGGATCACATGGACGATTATAAGGTGTCTAAAACCCAAGAGAACCACTGCAAATTATTTCAAAATTTTTCGATGAAGATTTGATAGAAATGATTGTCACTAAAAGCAAGAAATATCCTCAACATTCAGTAAAAAGGTATCCTGGAAGAAACACAGAACATTCAGATAATTTGTCAAGACAATGTACAGTAAGTTCTCACAATTCTGTTTTTCTTTTTTCTAGACATAACTTCACCTAGTCAACAGGAATATTGGAGGAATCGACGGATTCGATCAAAATATTAATTTTTTGCGCATATCAATACGAGGGAAAAAGTGATACTTTCCATCTACTACACATCGCGTGGCAGATACATAAGCAAAACGGTGGACAGTTAGATCAACTTGCTTTTATATGAAAGATTGCTACCTCTCTACTAATTCAAAATAAGGAAAGATCTGTATATCCAAAAGAGCAACCACTCACTTCATAACACTAATTTGCGCTATGATCGGTTAGATCACCTAGTGATTCCTCAGGAAAAACAAAACGCGCTGCGGACATTTTCAACGGCGATGGCGACATTTCAGATCCTAGTGCACTTGTGTAATGTTACTGTATTGTGGTGTGAGTCATCTGACGATACGTCAGGCGAACGGTAGCACGCGCCGAATACGGCATCAAGTCTCCCGGACCTCCTAGAAAAGAGCTTCTAGAAGGCCCTCGAATAAACTATACAACCATGTAAGAGCTATAAATGGAGGGAGACGGGACATTCAACGAGTAATCGCCGTCGTGTAATATTATATAAATGTAAATAAATACTCATATATAAATACATATTGTGAAATAAATACTCTTGTTATTAGTAATAGCTTTATGTGTTATTTGGTGTATTTTGTTTTATTGTTAACGTAGTGTGTGTTTAAATTACCGTTAGTTTTATTTAAAAGAACCCAGGGAGGCAAAATTTTACGTTATTAATATTTTGAAAAAATATGTTGTAGATAAAAAGTTGTATATATTTCCATTTGATGGGCTATTTTTAAAGATACAATATTACTACACAAATGCAATTTGAAAAATTAAAAATTATTTTGTATATTACCTACAGTTAATTGTATTTATGGTATGCATTAACAAGTTTAGAATAGTTGATATAAATTTTAATTAAATTAAAACTAGATTTCTTTAGGACCTCTTGTGACCAACAAAACTAGTAACTCGTGCAGATTTATTAAGAGTATACCATATACTCATGGCAATGAATTGCTTGCTTTTAGCAGACAAATATTTCAAATTCTTTTATTATTGGTGTACATATTCAAAATTAAATTTAAACTGTTATATTTAGGAGCAACCATTTTCATTAAAAAAATAAATAATACAAATTTTGTTAGTATTAATACAGTAAACATTACATAAGTGCCACTAGGTTCTGAAATGTTGCGACCCGATGTTCTAAGTATAATATAGGACTACATACAAAATGTTTTATGCATATCACTAAATTACTTAATTTGGTACTGACAATTGTGTATGTGCCTAATGATTGTCACTCTACTGTACTGTGTATATAGTTCAGTAAAAATTTTGTGCTTTCACATAAAATATATGTTGTTATAATTTACTAGTCTTTTATCTTATAAAACATAAAACACAGTTCGCCTCAAAAATTTTTAGGCATATCCGGGTAAAGGCATAAATTGTCGTCAATTTAGAGGATTTCAAAGACGTAAAATTATTGCTCTATTGAAACTGTTAAAGTTAATTGAAACATTAAAAAGTGAAAAATAATCCTTATCGCAACGTAGCGTTACCTCTAGATACGTATTCCTTCAACTAAGTTGTCATCATCAGCAATAGAGAAAGTAATACACTCAGAACACACACACTTTACGTATTAATAACAATTTCTGAAAGTAAACTTAACCCTACTTATATCTACATATAATACTATGTATGTACAAAGCGATACTGCAAAAAAAATCGTGTCGTTACCTTTTCACACGACTACGAAAAATATAAATAAAATATTTAACCCTAAGACTACCAGGAAAATGCCCCATCGCTACTTACCGCGCGGGTCCATTGGACCCGTATTACTATATGCTGGGTTTGAGCTAATATTCGGCGATTATTTTGAATTAAATATATCGAAAGTATTATTATATTTGACTTTTATTTTATTCAATATAAGAAAATACCATTAGAATAAACCGAAGCAGTAATAATAACAAGACATAAATATTGTAAAATAAAATATATAAACGACTTACATAAAAGTAAAAGTGGGTTAAACACATTTCGTACATATAACTACTGAGTGTTCACCGCATACATTGGCTTTACAACATGCACAAGTTGTTCTAGTTTTTCTGTCTTTTGAAGATGGATAAATATAACATCTCTTCTTCTTTCTTGGAATCTCAGAACTAGTAGATGCTTCAGCTTCCTCTTCTGCTTCTGGTTTTTCGTGGTCCTTGTATTCTGCTAGCTCCTTTCCTAGCTCAATCAGAAAGTTTCTTCTCTTTTTCAAATCAAAAGCTGAATTAGGTTTCAAGAGCTTCCATAGTATGTATGCGTACATGGCGCTGATGTCTATTATGTTATAAAAAACTACAAGAGGCCATCTCTTCGTCATACTTTTCACAGTGTACGATCGTATCATTTTGTCCATGTCGTCTACGCCGCCTTCTGTTTTATTGTAACCCAGAATTACCTGAGGTTTCTTTTTTCGACCATTATCAATATTTTTCTCACTGTGCTGAGTACTCAGCAACGTTACAAGCTTGCGTTTCTGTGGGCAATACGAAATAATCATCGCATCGTCTGTAAAACCAAACTGTGTGGAAAACACTTGACGATTTTTTGGATCAACAAATGAAGATGGCATTTCAGGTTTATTTTTACGGATCGTACCAACTAATGTTAGGTTTCTTGATAACAAATACTTTGCAAGATTGTACGAAGTAAAGAAATTGTCACAGGTAACATTCCTTCCAGAGTTTTCAATTTCTTCTACTAAACGTTTTACGACCTTTTCGCCTTGATTCTTGTGTCTTTCCTCTCCCTGCTTTCCAGGATAAATTTCCACTTTCCATGCATAAGTTGTTACACTATCACAAATAGCCCAAAATTTTATTCCATATCGTCCAGGTTTTGATGAAATATATTGTCTAAAGGGACATCTGCTTCTGAAACTTACAACCGTCATACCCCAATTTGGTACATACGCATCTCGCAAATAAGTATTCCATAACTCAAAGCATTCCCGTATTTTTACTATTTTATCGCCACTCCTTTTTCTTCGTCTTTCCGCTGCATCGTCGAATCTAAGTACACGAAGTATATTTTAATATCTATTTCGAGCGATAAGATTTCTCGAACATTGTTTTTGCTCCAAAGCTGTGCTACGTCCTCATTATAAGATATGTATACACCTATTAGTATCAAAATTCCAATAAATTTCTTCAATTCTTGAACATCCATTTTTATCCAATTTTTGCCGAAAACAATCTCTCCTTCTTCATTCGTCCACTTTGGGATTATTTCAAGAAGAGGTTTACTAAAATAATGTTCTTTGATATAAAAGAATTAGCTCCAGTCGGATTTCTGTTGTGGTCATCATCGCTACTCTCAGCAGATTCTTCGCTATCTGGTTCTTCTGCTGTGCTTGTATCACCTCCATCGATGAGTCCTTCGACTGTATCTACCTCTCCATCGTCGTCTGAAGCTTGATATCCGCTATTGTATTCAACATCACTAATTTCGGCTACTATCGCCTCTAGCTGTTGTTGTATAAGGTATTCCTTATACATCAATCCATTTTCAGTAATGAGTAAAACGCAAAGTAGAAAATAGCTGCAATAAAAGATTTAGAAATAACTACCTGACAATTTATCAAAAATGGTGCTAAAATATCAAATCGCACATCACAGCTGAACAAAATATAAATGTTATCTTATTCACAGTAACACTACAGAGATTCGGCAAGCACTAATGCATTGTTGACGACGTGCGGCTATAAATATGCTGAAACACGTAAAATTCCCAAAATCCGCATGATAAAGGGATTTCCCCTTTCTGTATACATCGGGGAATGCCAAGAAAGGTTTATCAGCAGCGGTGATAAAGTTCGTAGTGAAGTTCGGAATTTATAAGCGAACCACTATCATTGCAAAACACTCCCTTTACCTACATTTATACAGTAAACGACATATGGGTAAAACGGACCCGGTTGGTAAATCGCGAAAGTATTTTTACACTGACAAAACCATTCTTTCTAAAATATTTTTTTTGTCAAAATTTTAAAGCTATAGCTCGTACTTAAAAAGTCTATTAATACCAGTAAATTAGCCCAACCATAAGTATGATAAAATAATGGTTAGAAATCGTTTCGGGTCCATTGGACCCTCTCGGTAGTCCTAGGGTTAAAGAGTTAAAAAGTTGCATTTAAATCATGTAATTCACTTTTAAGTTGAGGCAATTCAGAAATCTGAAATTCACGAAATAGAGTGTCAAGATTACATGATAAACTCGTCAGTGCATGATGGTGGGATACACAGCAACAAAAATTTCCTTACTGAATACAGTTAACTAATAAAATACAACATGGAAAAAAGTTCAGCGCTGCTCATTAACTAATGCCAACATCACAAAAGCCAAACCAACCAACGCCATCATCATGACAAGTGTAAGTGTAATTTTACTATATTTTTTATGAATTATTGTATATTATTCAAAGACAATGTTCAGTCGAGATCTTAAAATATCTGTATTATTTAAACACAATTTGTCTGAACAGGCACCTTTTATATTTTACAATAACTCCACAATTTATTTTGAAACTCGTTCATAAGCAACGCTAACTTATGTTTTAATTTACGAAAAAATAAGAAATAAATAGGTTCCCGCTTCCTTGTATTGGGGGTTGCGTGTTATTGTATTAAAATAATAATAACTCAAAAAAGATGTCTTCTTGAAGCATTGGTCATAAAAAATATACGGAAATGAGTGTATATCATAAATAATTTCAACTCTATTCTGTAATCAAATATTTCATCGCAATTAAAACAAGTAGGTATAAGAAATTTTCGAATGTTCAGGTCGTCATCTAAATTTCGAACGGTAAAAGGATTAAGTCGCGACGTTATCCGTCCATCTTTAAAACTGACACAATGACAAAGCAAGAAACTCCAAAAAGGAAAGAAGAGGGTTGAGAAAAACAAACTGGTCCGAGTGGCGCCAAGCTTCCGGTATGGTTGCCAACATATGGATACTATCACAACTAGGTAAAAGTAGAACTACCCCAGATTGAATTACTGAACACACAAAAATATGTACACTTTATTAAATAAACAAACTGTTAAAGTGTTTTCAAATAATTTCGACTTGGAAGACGGAGCAGATATATTAGTCCTCTTTAAATAAAATAATCTTGGGAAGACAAACATATAGATAAATCCAGGAAAAAAATCAATTGTCTATAAAGTATTATTTTCGTCAATTTGTTACTATTTTGCATTACCATGTGTATTAGGTTTAAAAGATAGAAAGTAAGATAGCATCAGAATCACAGTTTATTGTTTTTTAATCTTAAATTTCAAATACTTATAAGAGTGCAAGCTTAGAAGGCACATATTGCAGAGACGGTAAAAAAACGTGTAACAATAGTCGAGAAATTAATTACTATTTATTACTAAATACCCTGTTCCACCATCATAAAAGCTTTTACTTCTATTAAAAGAAGAAACATTTATATACAATTTTGGAACTGTTCTTCTAACATATTAAAACCACCTTTGATGTCTTTAAATTGAATTAAACGTTCCTTTAACAGCTGTAGAGGAGTTGCAACTAAAGCATTTATATATTATAAATAAATTACAAAAATTTATACTTCATCCCGATATAATTACGCTGTGTAGAAATTATTTGAGAAATTAGACATCATAATCTTTCATCATATGCAGTGGCGTAGCGTAAGGTTCCAACTTGAGACCTCTGTTATTGGTAATTCATCAATGATGTGTCTAAAGTGCTTTCGAACAATTAGTGATACCGATGATTGTAATGTTTTACAATGTAATATTAATAAGGAGCTTGGAAAATTCTTACCCATGCTAAACCCCCTGAGTTAAATCTATGAAACCCTAAAATCGTTGTACTCAAACCTAGCAAGGGTAACGCCACCGTAGTCCTTGATAGTGATGAATAGAGACCGGACGCATCGGACCGAAATTACGATAAACCACTATTCATTCGGTTAACCGCACATGTATTTTTTGTCGTTGAATTACGACGCGATAACTTCAATTTTACAGTAAAATTCCTTTCTTCATAGGCGCAGATAACGTCAGAAGTTTTTAAAAATTATTAAGATAAAGATATTTAAGATAAATAAGGTACGGTGAGTTAGTTTCTTGTTTTCATAGTTTTAACTGTTAATTACATCGTAAATTTAGGATAAGTTTCAATAATTTACGCATACATTTTTAATTTTCATTTATTTACATCTACAACATTATTTAAGTTACTTTTCCAGATATTATATGGAACAACGTCGAGAACGGCATCGTGAAACAATGGCGAGTTGGATTAAGAGTCATACTGATTGTATGTCCATTGCCAGTGATTCCGAAATTATTGCAAAGTCTCTAAAATATCGCTAAAAGATTCCAAAATATCGCGCGTAAAACGTCACTTAACATCACAAACACATACACAGATATTAAACCCGCTGGAATCTGAAAATTTTAACGAAGAACTCTGAGAAACCTTAATAGCGGCAAATATTCCATTAAATAAAATTAACAACCCCACCTTCAAAACATTTCTCCAAAAATATACTGGTCGAAGTGTTCCTGATGAATCCACCTAACGCAAATATTATGTTTACGTGGAGAATGGCATCGGGAAACAATGGCGAGATGGATTAAGTGTCAAACTTATTGTCTGTCCATTGCGAGTGATTCCGAAATTTATTACAAACACATACACAGAAATTAGATTCGTTGGAATCTGACAATTTTAACGAAGAACTCTGTAAAGCTTTAATGGCGGCAAATGTTTCATTAAATAAACTTAACAATCCCACCTTCAAAACATTTCTCCAAAAATATACTGGTCGAAATGTTCCTGATGAATCTACCTTACGCAAATATTATGTTTCTAAGTGCTACACGAAAGCAGTATAACGCATTAGAAGCCATCTTTCAAATGAGTACCTATGGATAAGTGTCGCCGAAGCTGTCGATATATTAGGACGCTGTGTGGTAAATATTGTAGCTGGTGTACTATATCCAACTATTCCATATGACGCATATGTAATAGCAACAAAAGTTATAAATACAGTTGATGCGGAAACAGTCGCTAAAACCATTTATGAGAATATGCACCAAACGCTTCATTCGGGCGACAGGTACAAAGAGAAAATAATTTTATTTGTCAGTGACACTGCTGCATATATGTTAAAAACAGGCAGACTATTAAAAGAAGCATATCCTAATATGCTGAATATTTCTTGTGTAGCACATATTCCCCAAAAATCTGTGAATATATCAGAAACACCTTTCCGGAAGTTGATAGACTTGTATCCGCTTTTAAAAAAGCTTTCAGAAAAGCATAATTGAAACTAGCTCTTTATAGGGAAATACTTCAATCTTTGTCACTGCCTCTCTCTCCAGTAATAACTAGATGGGGAACATAGTTGGAAGCTACTAGTTTTTATGCAAAGAATTTCGATAGTTTACAAAATTTCGTTACATGTTTAAATAACGATGCTCGAAGTATTTCTGAGTGCAAGGAACTAATACAAATTCCAAATTTAAAAAATCTGTTCCACTTTCTTCAGGAATACTTTGGAAAATTGCCAAAACAAATTACTTATTTTGAAAATCAAAATCTCAAATTAAATGATGGATTAACCACATTAGATGTGGCTATTAATAATTTAAAAAACATTCCTTCGACAGACTTCGGATGCGGCCTTCGGCAACAGTTAGATGCAGTTTTTAATAGAAATCCAGATTTAATAACAATGTGGCAATTGTGTATGGAGACGATTCCTCACATCTAACTGCAAAATTACGCTGAAATAAAAGAATATTTCCAGTATGCACCTATAACCAGTTGCGATGTAGAAAGGACGTTTTCTATCTATAAGGATGTATTTCATTCAAATAGAACAAATTTTACAAAGAGAACCTTGAGAAAGTATTGCCAATTAATATTAATACTGCTTTACTCAACTTGAACTACAAAATGAACAAATAAAAATGTATTTCGTATTTTATAGATCACCACGCTTTATTTTCCAATTATATAAATAAAATTAAAAATACAAATTTCCAATAGTACGCCCGTGGGCGATAAGTCATTGCCCTCTCGTGTCCGATGCCTAGTGATGAGTATGAATGCAAGATACTTTCGCTTCTCCGAGGTGATTCCTATAAACTTCTGAAGTAAGATTCCACTTTACGCATCGAACACTCAATTTTTCTCAATAAAATCCTGAATCTTCATCGATTCTCAAAAATCTCTATATCTCAGTGATTGTAATACCCCTAAACTGTGCAGTCTACCAAAACTTTATTAAGCTTTCTTTACGTCCTATTACCAACACATTAAATAATTACACTTGCAAACTATTCAATGCCTTGATTATTTTCTCACTCCCTATACTGGTAGTAGTGAATCCTTTATCCAAAATTCCAAACACTTTGTACAAAGGCTGAAAGAGCTTACGGTGGATCTAAGTTTTGATCTCGAATCTCTGTTCGCCAAACTACCCACACCTGACACCATACAAATAATCAGAAAAATCCTATCCTTTAACAATCCAACTTAACAACGTAGCCGATAAGTGGAAAACTGTAACTTTTACTTATTTCCAATTCCGTGACTATCACTACAAGCAAGTGTCTGGTGCAGCCATGAGTTCCCCACTTTCTCCTCTCGTCGCCAACGTCTTTATGAAAGCGTTCGAATAACAAATTCTCTGTTGTTATACCCCAAGACCAAAGTGTTGATTTAGATGCGCTGATGACACATCTGGCCACACGGGTGTGATTTCTTGAACAAATTCCTTCACTATCGTTAGATTAGTAATGATAGACCGCAATGGCAAGAATCTATGTTGGTTGCTGGATATGTATGGACGAGTGTTATAAAGAATAGTATAGTATAAAATCTACTCAAAAATTTTACCAAAATTTTGCAAAATCGCTTTAGGTCTATAATTTTCCAAGCACAAAAGCACACGTTGTCCGAGCCAAATTAATAACAATCTGTAACGGTTTTGCTAACACTTTACTGG
The DNA here is from genome assembly GCA_935421215.2 of Melolontha melolontha. NCBI lineage: Eukaryota > Metazoa > Arthropoda > Insecta > Coleoptera > Scarabaeidae > Melolontha > Melolontha melolontha. Next base: position 72,541,274 of record OW285243.1, on the reverse strand, counting down.
TATTACGAATAAAGCAACTGGGTATCAAATCATGACCCATTGATTCCTTCTCTGGAAAAGCAGACATAATTTTTTCAATTTTAATTAGAGATACAGGGAGAAATCTAAAGGACAATATGTTTGTAGCAGTATCTGGAAGAGTTGCTATGGATTCGGGAGAAAACGCCGAAAAAAAGTCAGCAAAATCATCAACTATCCACTGAGGGTCACTAAATTCACATTCATGGTAATAAAGTCTCCCAGGGATTCTAGTTCTTCCTTTCCTGTGGTTAATACACTTCCAAAATTCCGCGGAATTTGCCCGAATGTAATTCTCTATATTTGCCAGATATTTAACATAGGCAGACTTGATCTGTTCCTTAACCAAATACTTCATTCTCCTCCTGATAGAAAATTTCAATTCCATTAGGACGCCATTTCTGTTTATAATGTTCTTTAGTTTTTAAATTTTTCTTTATTTCAAGTGCAAAATTAGAGTTAGTAGGAATATACTTAGGGACTGACTTATCAAGTATCTCATAAAGACAATCACAAAGCTTATTAAGAGCTAAATTAACATCTGAATATGAATTCAGAATGGACCAATCAAAATTGTTAAGATTATTGCTAATACCGCACCTTTAGATCTAAGAAGACAGATGACCAATTCTTAGAAATCTGCCTATACAATCACAATGATAATTTCCAACATTCTGAATTGCAATCCAAAAAACAATACTTCTTCTACAAGATATTAACTTAAATTTAATTCCATGAATTATCACACATACATGTAGTTAGTTATAACAACTTTATTTAATTAAGAATTAATAACAATTTTTTTTCAAAAAACCAAAATAATTCCAACTGCTACTGCTAACACTAATTTTAAAAACATAAAATTCTCAGTAATCTAATGAATTTTCAACTATTTAAGTTTCTCGCAATATAATAAGCTATCATATAACACTTCTATTATATCTTATATTTCATAAATCAAGGTTAAAACGAAAAAAACACATCTATTACGTTCTGCAAAGTCATTAATTTGAAATCTGCATCTTTGAAAGGTATCTGTCAGCAATACTATCACATTATGAATACATTAAACGCGGAGAATGACTGAATTCTGAAGATAATAGAGTTGTAATTCAGTTAGGTTACAAACCGTGCCCCGAGGCCACGTTCTAACGTTACCGGGGCCGTTCCAAAACAATCTAATTTCGCGGTAGCTCACAAATACAATTATTCACACACGCCTGATTCGATATGGTGAATACTAAGTACCCACGTAGCGATATTAACGCGCTATATTAAATCTCTGTACTTCAGGGGTTTCTGAAATATCTATCTGTTTGAAACTTGTGACGTTATTGTTATTTTACTTATCTTCAAAACGAATCCTATTAAATTAAATAAATTATGAAGTATTATTCATTCTTTGTTTAATTATAAATTTGAATTAAAAAACTTTAAAATCTACAAACAAATATAAAAATTTGGTTTCAGAAGAATGCTACAGATTTTAAGAAATAACAGTCTCATTACATTGTATTTAGATTTTTAGATATCATTTGGAAAATGTGATATGTACAATTTATAGAAAAAGAACTGTCTTCTTCGTCACGGCTAAATATCAATACTACCTTCTAAAGCGAATACGTATATTTCTATTTGGAAACATGAACGAGGTTGATTTGACGGAAGGCGAGACTTAAAATGAAACACTTGAGGTATAGCAACAATTTTTTTGAATTTTCCAATATATTTTCCTTTAATATTAATATACTTGGACCAGCGATGCTGAATAATAATAATAATAATAATAATAATAATAATAATAATAATAATAATAATAATGAACCCGCACAGGGTAGCCTAGAGATAGGTTACTTGGGACTAGCGACCCCCCGGGTTCCTGAGCTAACCGTAAGGTTGGATTAGCAGCCTCAATGATTAGCAGCCTCAATGAGGTACACTTGCTCCAAACACTGGATGAAAAGGATACTGTGGTGGGTCGGAGGAGCAGGATCCAGGTAGAATTAACCAGCAAAGACCGAAACAGCAAATTGGAAATGAAACACAAACATGGCATGCTTCAGTAGAAACAAAGAACGCAGGCGAGGATGTTGTTGAGATATCTTCATCTCAACCCACTTGGTCAACATAACAACTAAAGCGGCGGACCCTATGGGCCGTGAAAATGAACCCCCCCCTACATGGTGGGAGGTGTTATTATCTGCTTACTAAGAATGAAGCACGCCATATGGAGGAGAGCTGCATAGTTAGGTTACGGAAAAATACCTGGAAATAAGAAATAATAAACAACAATAATAATAATATTATGATAGTTATGCCAGCCATCTTGTTCTCACGAACCGATGGGTTAACACACTGGCAACCAAGGGCAAATTAAATGTTCTTGTGAATGGAGGAAATAATAATAATAATAATAATGAACCCGCACAGGGTAGCCTAGAGATAGGTTACTGGGGACTAGCGACCCCACGGGTTCCTGAGCTAACCGTTGGGTTGGGTTAGCAGCCCCAATGAGGAACACTTGCTCCGAACACTGGATGAAAAGGATACTGGGGTGGGTCAGAGGAGCAGGATCCAGGTAGGATTAACCAGCAAAGGCCGAAACAGCAAATTGGAAATGAAACACAAACATGGCATGCTTCAGTAGAAACAAAGAACGCAGGCGAGGATGTTGTTGAGATACCTTCATCTCAACCCACTTCGTCAACATAACAACTAAAGCGCCGGACCCTATGGGCCGTGAAAATGAACCCCCCCTACATGGTGGGAGGTGTTATTATCTGCTTACTAAGAATGAAGCACGCCATATGGAGGAGAGCTGCATAGTTAGGTTACGGAAAAATACCTGGAAATAAGAAATAATAAACAACAATAATAATAATAATATTATGATAGTTATGCCAGCCATCTTGTTCTCACGAACCGATGGGTTAACACACTGGCAACCAAGGGCAAATTGAATGTTCTTGTGAGTGGAGGAAATAATAATGATATTTATTGTTCAACAGTTAATAAATCATTTATATGGGGGGTGGGGGTATTGCACGATCTCCGTTAAGTTTGTAACCGTGGTCCTTCCAAACATGAAACTATTCTGATTGACAGATAGGAAGGGTCGTACAATGTTATATATTCTACAATAAAGTATGCATTCGAAGTCTGGGACACTAACAAAAAACTCAGTTTCTTGGTGTGCTTAGTTCGTAAGCAATGTTTAATCTCCAGTCTTATATATGGCACTAATTCTCGGAAATGTATAGGGTTAAAGCTGCTGTGATGAAAAGTGCAAATTCCATCAACTGCAACCGATACAGATCTCTTCAATCCTAAAATAGTGATATACATGCAACACTCGGTAATCGAGCCAATGTACATTGCGTGATAATTATTACGTTTCTTAAAAGAATCACTCACATTCTTCGGAAATTTATTACTGTTTGCACTATTACACTAGTTACACTATTTATAACTCAAGAACGGCTGGACCGATTTTAATGATCTCTGATTTGTTGGATTCACCTTCGTCCCGAATAGCAGAATAACTATTAAAATATCTGCGAAATTCACGGAAAAAAAATTATACAGAAAATTAATTTTTAAATAAATTAGGTCAGGTACTCCGCCATCTTCCTCAATTCACAGCTTACGTCACGCACGCTTATAGCTTATTTGTAAACAAACTATTCCCGAACATCATTGCTAACCACAAAAACAACAAATGGTTGAGCGAGCGAGCAATTTTGGCGGCTAAGAACAAAGATGTGGATGACTTAAACTTAGTAATTCAGAATCAAATCGTTGGTACTCTGCATTCATTCAAATCTTTTGACTGAGTAACAAACGAAGACGAAACCACCAACTATCCAACTGAATTTTTAAAGTCCTTGAATGTGCCTGGCTTATCACCGCACAATTTAGAACTGAAGGTTGGGTCGGTAGTCGCTTCAAAATCTAAACAAACCAAAACTATGCATTGGAACGTGATTGGTGATAACAAAACTGTTGATCAATGTGATTCACGCGACGATACTCAAAAGAAAATTCAAAGGTGAGGATTCTGATGATATGCCCTTTGAGTTTAAACGAATTCAATTTCCGTTTCGTCTTGCATTCGCCATGACAATTAACAAATCACAAGGCCAATCCTTGAGTGTTTGTGGTCTGACTCTAGAAAATGCATGTTTTTCTCATAGTCAATTGTACGTAGCATGTTCCTGTGTCGGCAAACTATCCGCTTTATTTGTTCATGCGCCTGACAACAAAACGAAAAATGTCGTATATCACAAGATCCTTCGCTGAAGAGAATCAACCCGAATGCAACTCATGCAGCAAAATACATAGCTTCAATAAAGCAAATGTCTTGCTGACACGCCATTGAAATACTTAATTTTTGTACTTTTATTGAAATTTTATTTTCTTTATATATATATATACAGGGTGTCCGGGAAAATGTGGGAAATTTCTTGAATGCTGATAGAACATGAAAAAATAAGATGACAAGTTCCTATAATTTTTTTTCCTACTGGCCTTTCCTACGGAGATAATATAGACGCAGTGGTGTCTCAGGAGACACCTTAACGAAATTATTGAAAAATTTCATAAGAGTGTTCAACATGGGATCCGTGAAGTCTGATACATTCGCGGGCACGACGAATGAAGGACTGTTGTACCCGCAACAATAACCCAGCCGTGTTCCTTATCACATCACAATGAAACGTGATTCTCTGTAGAAGTTCCTCTAGTGTCGATCGGAGTGGAATACACCAATTTTTTGAGGTGTCCCCACAGGTAAAAATTCAACGGCGTTAGGTCGGAAGATCGAGGAGGCCAGGCAATAGGTCCTCCTCTACCGATCCAAGTGTTTGGATAGACGTTATTCAGGTGCTCCCGCACACGAACGCTGAAGTGAGGTGGTGTGCCATCGTGCATGTTTCGGCGGGTTTCAAGTGGTAAGTGCTCTATTAAATCTTGAAAGCGTTCTGAAGGAACTCCAAATAAAGTTGTTCATTCAATCGTTCTGGCAATATGAATGGTCCAATTAAAAAATTGTCAATGATTCCTGTCCAAATATTAATTGATTGGAACTGATGTTGATGATGCGAAACAGTAGTGGCATGAGGATTTTCATGAGCGAGACCATACAGATGTTTGTGTAAATTGGTGATACCATTTTTGGTAAACCTGCTTAATTCGTGAAAAGAATAATGCTTATGAAGTTTATTTAGTTGCTGATGCAATACCCAGTTTGCAAACTGCATTCTACGAGGATAATCTTCAGGAACCAGTTCATGTATTTCTTGCAAATGATATGGATATAACAGCTGTTCACGAAGAACTTCATGTACTATTGTTTTCAAAGTATTAAACTAATTGTAGAGTACTCGTCGATGGATTGTCATCTACAGCATTTAAAATCTGTTCCTCTAATCGCGGCGTACGTACGTTTCTTCTCATACCAGCATAATTACTATTTTTTCCAAACTTTCCTAAAATTATGAAGAAAATCAATAATTATTAATTCAATCATTATTAATTGGAATCGCCCAGCATTCCCCATTTAGACGTTGGTCAACTCGTTGAAATATCTTCTGGTTTGGTAGAGCAAAAAAGGAAATCTTTCATGATATAATCTTCTGGCTTCTCAAGCATTGCAAGACGCAAGACCGTACATCAGATGCATATCTGCATACTCAATAAACGTGTATTCCATACTTCGAATAAATTCACAATTAAATTCACCACGAAATCAAAAACTCAGTAAATATTGATAAAGGGATCAATGTGTCAACGATGTGAATGATGACAAGTTCTAGAATGCCAGATATTTGATTTATTTCGTACCATAATAACGTTTGCAACAGCAATAGGTTTTTTTGGTGCTAATAAAAACTAAATCGCATATTTTTAACGAACATAGGTCGAACTTTTTCTCGTAAACGGTTTATTTTATCGACAATAAATAAGAGTACCTTTTTTTTGATCTAAGGTTCAAGCTATCCAGTTTTATTTTTTTGAAGTCTTTATAATACAGGGTGTTAAAAATTTAGGCATTCAGTTGTAAAGATTAGTCAGCCCCTGGTAAACTAAAAAAGCTAAATATGTTTCAAAGACACTATTTTAGAAAGTCCTTACTAGTCTCCATCACATTAAATTTTTATTAAATTATATTAATTACTTTTAAAAAAATCAAGAAAAAACGATTTCCAGCTGCGTCCTCCAGGGACGCATACCTCCGTAGGAAGACCCTGTAGAAAAAAATTATAGGAACTTGTCATCTTATTTTCTCATGATCTATCTGCATCCGAGAGATTTCCCACATTTTCCCGGACACCCTGCATATATACAGGCTGTCCCGTAAAAAACGCCAACATTCATAATTTCGTTATTTATTGTCCGGTTTTATTTAAACAAAAAGTAAATTTAATAGCATCAAAAACACTATAAGATAGCAGTGTTTTATTTGTTTTCAATTGTTTTCATTAATGTCAAACGACAGTCAAGTTTTTTATTTTAAATGGCAACATATATATTTTTGGCTATATTCGGCTTGGTTTTTTTTTCTGAATTCAACGATGTATAACATGTTTATTTTTGATAAACGTTTATTGCAAAAAAAAACTTTATAAATTTCATCTTTGTCTTCCATTATTTATAAATATTCGAATGTGTCATGAAACATTGGAAATGTAAGAAATTATAAATATTATTATAAGAAACAAAACACTTTACAATAAATGTTGAAATTGCCCGCCACCTTCTTCAACACATATCGCACATCTCCTAATTACTCCAAAGGTCGCATTTAAAAGACAAGCGGCAGGTACTTCTTGACAAGTGTTAATAATTCTTTGTCTTAAAATGTCAACATTTTCTGGAGTTGTTAAATAAACTCGATCTTGTAGATAAGCCCACAACCAAAAATCGAGGGGCGTAAGATCCGGTGAACGCGCAGGCCACTCGATAGGACCGGATGTTCCTATCCACCTATTTCCAAATTGGGTGTTCAACAAATCAGTATTTACTCTGGCGTTGTGCGCGGGAGCCCCATCTTGTTGAAAAAATATTCTATTTAAATTTGCCAAAGGTAATTCATCTAAAAAGTTTTGGAGATTTTCGTGTAATAAAGTGTAGTATTTTTCTTGATTTAAGCAACCATCTATGAAAAATGGCCCAATTAATTGATCACCTAAAATTCCTCACCAAACATTTACGTTGAAACGTCTTTGAAAATTATTTTCAATTACAAATCTCGGATTGTCTGCACTCCACTGTCGATGTATGTTTCTATTAAAAATACCGTTGTTGCTAAAAGTGCATTCATCAGACCAAATTATCCTTCTGTAAAAATTCGGGTCTTGTTCTAATGCATTTAAATAAAAACGACAAAACTGGATTCTTCGGCCAGGATCATTTTGTTCTAATACATGAACTTTTCGAGCTATGTACGGTTTATGTTTGTGTTTTCTTAAAATACCATGAACTGTAGTTTTTGATACCCCAATATTATGTGCAATTTCGCGAATCGAAGTTCGTGAATTTTGCTGTACTGCAAGAAGAACATCTAATTCCTTATCTTCGGAGAATTTCCGTTTTTGTGTTTTTGGTTTGGTAAATGATCCATAATTTCTTAAATTCTTTTCAATTCTCTGAAATATTTTCGAACCTGGAACTTCTCTGTCCGGAAAACGAGCACTGTACCGACGAACTGCTTGAAGGCGATTTTTATTGCATTCAAAGAACACTTGTAACATGTCCGTTAATTCATTGTTATTCATTTTTAACGAAAATACGCTTTTTGTTGCGGCAAAACGTTCAAACAGGATAATACAGAAAACTTAATAAAGTCAAACTGACACTTAAGGCACATTGACATAATGCTAGTGGACTGGGCCAAGTCTACTATAATGAAAGATGAAATTTATAAAGTTTTTTTTTTATTTTTTATTATTAGGAGATGTGCGATATGTGGCGGTGGCGGGCAATTTCAACATTTATTGTAAAGTGTTTTGTTTCTTATAATAATATTTATAATACTTACATTTCAAATGTTTCATGAGTCATGATTCATGATTCATGACTCATGAATCATGAAACATTCGAATATTTATAAATAATGGAAGACAAAGATGAAATTTATAAAGTTTCTTTTTTGCAATAAACTTTTATCAAAAATAAACATGTTATACATCGTTGAATTCAGAAAAAGAAATCCAATCCGAATATAGCCAAAAATATATATGTTGCCATTTAAAATAAAAAACTTGACTGTCGTTTGACATTAATGAAAACAATTGAAAACAAATAAAACACTGCTATCTTATAGTGTTTTTGATGCTATTAAATTTACTTTTTGTTTAAATAAAACCGGACAATAAATAACGGAATTATGAATGTTGGCGTTTTTTACGGGACAGTCTGTATAATCCTAATAACTATTGAACTTAATAAACTTTTTGTATTTATTTTATTACGTTAATAAAATCCTAAATTAAGTTTAGGCTAAACTTAATGTCGTGTTAACTTTTAGCTAAACTGTTTAGCTAAAAGTTAACACGACATTTATTGACTGTTAGGGGGTATGAAGTTCGTCGGGTCAGCTAGTTATAAATAAAAGACGTTCTATTTATTTACAAGTTACGCTAAAAGTAATAAATATAATTCATTTAAAATATAAACATTAACCTCAACATTTTCATGTCGTGGTGTTTATATTTGACACCTTATATTTTTTACTCGGATTGTACCATTCAAAACGACAATACTGCTTCATCGGTCAATCTTAAATGGTTTTACGACTATTACTTCAAGCCTGTCATCTATGAAACAAAAATACGACAGAATTTGTATGGCAGCCCATTTCTTTTTAATTAAAACACGTCACTACACATTAATAACATTAGATCTGTAATTTAACATTGTTAATGATTAGAACAAATCCTATTTCATTAAACAAATATACATTAGCTAAAATATACATCTGCGAGAGCATTATCATTAGTTAAAAAACGAACAAAAAACCATTTTCGAATAATTTCAGAAACCGATGTATGTAATTACAGAGTGGCTCTTTAAAACGCTCTGTATTTATTTCGAACTTGTAATTCGAACCCCATTTAGGGGCCGTCTCGTTTATCCGCTAGATTTGATCAGCTTTTCTTTAATTTTCGACACAGTCAGGGCTCGAATTTCGTACTGCGGATCTCTAGACATGTGATGCCTTTATCCCAGCATAGATCGTATACAATACGTTCGCTCGGTTTCCACAAGGAAAATACGAAATTTTAGGTCCCTTTGTGCGGGCGTAATGTTATCATATAACACGGGAATATATCATTAAATAAATATCATTTGGATCATTATTTATTACGTGTAAAATACAGTTTTATATTTTCTAAATTAAATATATTTTTTAAAAATATATATTGCTTACTATGTGTCTCGTATTTTTAATTCCCATTCATTTATTATGTAAATAATATACACTTTTAAAATTATTTCTTTCTCGCATTCTTAAATTTCTACACGTTTCTTAAACAATACTTTTGAAAGTATTTAAAAACATAGAATGATATTAATTCGCTGGCTTTCAACACAAAATTTCACCTACTTAATGCTCAGTAAACATACCTAAGATGTGATTATTTTCAACTATTTGTTCAGTTAGGTGCAAAAACATAAAGAAGTTTAATCTTAAGTATTTAGTCCAACTTTCATTATAATTTCTAATTGAGAAATGTTCTAAAGCATTAAACGAGCATTTTTTAAAGGTAATATACAAGGGATGTTCGTTTAATTTTGACAATAATTCAGAAAAACAGAATGATTTGTAAATAATCGCAAGCTATCAATATTCAACTCAAGCACTTTATTATTCTAATTAAATTGGAGACCAACTTAACTTAAAATAAGACCTTACTGTGGATACGTATTTCGACAACTAAGTTGTTATCCTTGACAATAGAAAGAAGTATTACACTTCGAAAAAAATATTGGAAAGACTAAGAAATTTATCAGCCTAATAAAGGAAGGGTGTAATGAATACAAGTGCAAAATATTACACGAGGGGAGAGTGTCGGATGAATTTCAGTTGGTGGCAAAGGTTAAAAAGAGTTGTATTCTCTTACTATTGTTATTTTTAATAGTATTGGATAAAGTTATGAACTGAGTGATTGGAAAAGAAAGTAGATGTATAAAATGAAATCTGACGGAATATCTAGAAAACCCAGATTTCGTTGACATTTATCTATTCTCTCATCGTCCAACGCATATGGAGGGAAAAATGATATCTTAGTAAAAAAATCTAGTAAAGTAGGTTTAAACATTAACAAAATGAAAACGAAAATGATGAACATCAATACCCAAAAGAGAAAAGACATGATGAGAGGTAAAACAGAGCGAATAGATCAATTTTTATATCTAGGGAGTGTGATCGTTGAATACGACGGTGTAACAAAAGACATCATTTCTAGGATGTCGAAGGCTCGTGGTGCATTTATAGGGATGATGAATGTTTGGAAATCGGGTAACATCACTAATAGGACAAAGATTAAAGTTTTCAATGCCACAGTTAAACCCACATTCTTGTACGGTTCTAAGTCATAAGCACTAACTAATACAAGCAAACAAAAATTACAAAGCTTTATAAATAGATGTATCCGGAATATACTGAAAATATGGTGGCCCATCCGAATTACAAATACATACGCTCCCAAAGCTTCCTTGCACCCAAACAAGATTTTATTATGTGTTTGGTGGGCAACAACCGGAATTGTCCATTATGAGTTTTTGGGAACGAGTCAAACCATCACTGCTAACTTGTATTGTGAAAAACTTCCGCGAGTACAAGCAGCACTCATCTAAAAACAGCCTTCTTTGATCAATCGAAAGAAAGTGGTATTCTTAAAGGATAACGCCAGGTCGCATACCGCAAGAGGGACTCATGAAACAATTTCTGAACTTGACCGGGAAACGTTACCACACCCTCGATATTCCTGACATGACAGCAGTAACGTAATTCTAGTCATAGAAAAAGTCACTTCTACCGATCTATGTTTACGAAGGATAAATTTAGTTGAAGTCAAATTGTCGTTATAGAAACATACAAAATGTGATTTAAATTTGACCTGCATTTCATTTTTTCTGGTCGATACAAACTACAAATTAATATTATATACGAGGGCGGTTCAATAATTCCTTAGAATAAGATAGAAAAACAAATTATTTTGGAATTTTTTTTTAAATTTTTCAACATAGTCTACTTTTACGAGAGTCACTGCTAAAATTCGCGGAAAATTGTGAAGTAAAACAAATTATGCTATGTAAATCGCTTTACTGTTTCTCAAAATACTCCCTTTAAGGTGTATACACTTTTGCATCCTATCAAACACTTTTTCCATTCTGAGCAAGGTATCTCCAAAACCAGTGATTTAATTTCTTCAACAGCCTCTTCAGGCGATGAAAACCGCTATCCACGCATTTTATTTTTGCTGTTTCGGATTAAGAAGAAGTCATTGGGCGGATATTGGCAATTAAGTCATTAATTCGATGATCCTGTTAGTAAAAACTCAACAGTTTGTCGTGCTGTGTGAGAGTTTGCACTGTCATGATGAACAATCGTAGACTTATGTTGTGTTTTCTAACTTCATCGATAACTTCCGGCAAACAAATTGACGTATACCAGTCAGCATTAACTGTTCGTCGATCCTCTAATGCAACAGTTGCAACATGACCCGTTTTTCCGAAGAAACAAGCAATTATTCTTTTGGAAACGCTTCGTGGCCGCACCACTTTTGTTAAAAAAATTTGATTGTGGTCGTTCAAATTCTGTATATAACATTGTAACAGGTGACGAATCCTAGATACATTTACATAAGCCTCAAACTGAACAGCAATCGACTGTATGGGTGTTTCAAAATGAACTTAAACCAATTTAGGGGGGGGGGGGGTCAGTTCAAATATTTTATCTGCCACCCAGACAATCGGAGGGTCTCTCAAAATTGCGGAAAAAACCAGGGGTTGTCCCCCAAAACACAAAAGATGACGTCATCGCTCAAAAACAAATGAATGGAGAAAAATGATTATGGCATAAAAATATGCATTTTTAGAAAACAAAATCGACGCGTTTGAGGATTGTTTCATAAAATCACTTGTTTCAGTCCCATTCCCCATATTCCATACATTCCTGACACGGTGTATATACAAAAAATATACAGCGCGAGTTTTCTTTAATTCTTTTGTATAAGGATCTCGGAAACTACAACAGGTAGAGATTTGGTTAAATGGGTAAAGGAGTACCGCAGTTTTACGAGCTTGACTTAGTGCTGCTGTCGTATTTCTGCAATAGTTTACAGCTTACTAGATATTTGCAAAAAACTAAATTTCTGCATTTTCTCTAATATCGTCTAATTACTATATTATTAAATTTAGAGAAAAGTTGAAAAGGAAAAATATTGAGGTAGCTACACCCTCTATCGACCTGCATTATAGGACTTGCTATTTTCCAGTTATGACACGAATTTTTGTTTTCTTAAACGACACTCTTAGTCGACTATGACTTCATTAAAAAGAGCTTATTTTTCCGCATACAAAGAAAATTAAAAAAATATGCAACATTTTTGTCGGTGAGTTTATTCGAAGAGATATACATATTCTAAAATTCTGTGTAACACATTATCACCCACGACTGCAACAAGATACGAACGTATAATAATAAATATTCCGTTATTTAACACAATGTCATCCACCAGAAGATTAACTACGTTTCATAACATGTGTTTCCCGAACTGTCATACAATATCAGATGCCTAGTATCCGATGGAATCGATTAACAATTCATTACAATATACCGCAGACCTGCTGGACTGCTTACATATGGCATTTCATGCCAACACAAAAACAGCATTATATCAAATGTACAGTTTCTAATTCTGTATCAAGTATTAATACACCTAATGCTTTATTACTAATTAGTTCAAATTTGGGTTTATATAATTGGAAGAAAGTTTTTTTGAGGTACACAAATGATATTCATCCATACGGGTGTTATTGGAAAAAATTATTTCGTTTACAAAAGGATGTTTGCTGCACTAATAGCCTACTTCTATACACATATCCACATGTAATTCTATTAACATGTACTGTTAAATCCGCAGATTAGTTATGTATCCATATTAATTATATGAAATTCTTAGTGTAATGCTTGTTTAATTGAACATTTCCACTTTCGTCCATTACTCGAACGTTAGGTGTCGAATCCGGGACTAGCGGTAACTACTACAACGCAAACATTATTATAACTTTCTATAAAGTTATATGTTTGATGGCTTCGATTTATTCGGCGTATGCTTCATATACATATATTGATATATCCGTTAATAGGATATAGTGTAACTTCCGTTTCACATTGTGATTGTTGAAGATTATTGATACAAGAACTTTAAATGTGTCGTGAGATATTGCAATTAATAATAATTTATGTACAGAAATTACGTTCATGTAAGTTTATGATCGCAATTTATGAGAAAATACAAAGCCCAACCAATAAGGTGTATAATCTTAATTATGGGTATGTTTTAATAGTTTTTCTATCCTAATGTTTGTTATATCGTCTGGGTCAATATGTCAAAACATGTTTAATTAAAAAAAGAACAAATTGCATTAAGTTACTAACATGTGTTCAATTGAAAAGGTCATGTAGTTGTCATTGATATACTCTGAACATTTTCAAGTATGTCTTAAGTTAGACTTAACTACTCCAACCTTCAATCATTTACGTTTTTACACTTTCATACATGCAAATAATAGATAGGTAATTTATTTTATTGACTCAAAATTACAGTAGATGTTGTTAATTTTGATTCATTTTTATTCCGTTCTTGGCTGTGTATTATTCAAATGTAATGTAGGTGTTTGAAATACGTTTTTTTTTTAGATAAGGCGAATATAAGTGTAATTATTTGGAATAGAGAAATTCCTTAGTCTCAGGTATTCGAACTAATTATACGGACACTAAAAACTTTTCTTAAAAAAATTCAGTTTCTTCTGTGCAGTGACAAATTGCCCTATTTGAAATGTATTTTGAATGTCATCAATGATGACATTTAAAATACATTTCAACAAAATGATGACTCACCCAATTGATCAATAAATTATTGTAAAATTTCTGTGCTACATCTTCAAGCAATTAATGTACCTTGAAAAAATATACTGGCCAACACAATTTGGTTTTCTTATACACCAATATGTGTAAAAACTTAAAAAAGGTATATAACCCCTTACCACAATTACTAATCGTATCCTAAATACGATTTCGACAACTAAGTTCTCATCATCAGTAGGTAAAACCATTAATCAAAGTGTCGCACATGAGGCAACAACTTTACACGGCGTCCACGTATACACTGTTGAGTATATACGTGGACGCCGTGTAAAGTTGTTGCGTGATCAGTTGTGCTAGCTTTACTGTGCCCCATGTGCGACACTTTGATTAGTGGTTTTACCTACTGATGATGACAACTTAGTTGTCAAAATACGTATTTAGGATACGATTAGTAATTGTGGTAAGGGGTTATATACCTTTTTTAAGTTTTTACTTAAACACAGTCTCCAAAGAAAGACTTTTTACCAATACGTGTAGTTTATGTCCTTTGTCATGCTGATTTTGAATGTGAATTAAAATTTGCTCTATCCGTCAGGATTTTAATATACAAGGTGTGTATAAATTGTCGCAAAGGCTACACGTAGCGACATTCTTCGTTCGGTTCTGAATAAAAAATCTTAATGTTAAAATGTCGTTTCATGCTTCGTAAATTTGTAAATGTCAAAACTTGACAGTAATGAATTTGATTGAACTCACTTTGAAATACAAACTTATTGTTCTACAACGTTGCCAAATGTGTTTTTCGTGGAAGTACGTTAATGAATAAATGTTTAAAACAAGCTTTTAAATCAAAAAGAAAACGTTTACGAAATAATACTAGTAAAAATTTTTCCTTTAAACTAAATTGCATCTATCTCTATTAACAGATATCGAAAAGCAAAGGTTAGTTACGCACTAAAAGTCTGAACTTCGAGAACCCCGTGAAAACAAACGAAGCATGATTAGGGATGCAAACGATACATCGATGTTTCCAAACATCGATGTATCATTCATAAACATCGATGTTTTAGTATCGATGTCGAAGCCCCAAAAACATCGATACATCGTTAATCAATGATCGATGTTTTAACGTCGATGTTTGTTTATAATAGCGCCATCTGCATACTATTTGCGGAAGCGAATCACATCACTATTACTGTTTGCAAATTTTTGCAAACGTCTCGTTCACGGGATATGCACTAGATGCCCAGTTTTAAGATGCTACATTTTAGAGATGCGACTGCTAAAGCTAAAGTCTTCAGTTATATAAACGATTACGTAACCAGTATGCAAGCAACGATTGCCAGAACTGAGTCTTCTGACAGTTCTGACGAATCTGAAAAGGACGATAACATGGAACCTGACATATGGAGTTACCACACACTCTGCGAATCTGAAATGGACGATAACATGAAACCTGACATATGGAGTTACCACACACAATTATCACATAAAAACATAAAAAACAGAACTAGCGACAATGACAATGAGAATTTCATATGTTTCTATCATCACCGGTCACTCCTATCAAAGGAGATCCTATAGAAATATGGCATGACATGCGTACAATGTTTCCATTCCTATTCAAAATCGCTAAGAAGTATTTGCCAATCGTGGCAACTTCGGTGCCCAGTGAGCGGTTGTTCTCTAAAGCTGGGGCAACAATAACCCAAGAGAGAAACCACTTATTGGGCACCAGGGTATCAAAATAAATGTTTTTGAATTCCATTATTAAAAATCATACTTTCACAAATAAATTTAATTAATATTATCTATGTGTTTTAATTCTTATACTAAAAATTCAGCTACTCAATAATTTTTCAAAAACATCGAAGAAACATCGATGTATCGTTAGTAAACGTCGATATTTTCGACATCGATGTTTTACTTTTGAAAAACATCGATGTTCTAACATCGATGTTTTTATGAGCGATGTTGCATCCCTAAGCATGATACGACATTTTAACATTAAGATTTTTTATCAGAACCAAACGAAGAACGACGCTGCGTGTAGCTTTTGCGAAAATTTATACACACGTTATATTTTCTTAAGTAGTTTTTACAAAAGGCATTAAATTTTACAAAATTTCAAAGTTACTTTTATACGAGGGAAATTTGGAAAGTAGTACCCATTTATTCATACAGATGGCGCTACTGATCCAATTAAAAGTAAAGCGACGCAGGTGTCAACAGTGTCATTGTAGCTTTGCGAAGAAAAAGAGTTTAAGTTCCTCCGGTGCGTGGTGTGAGTTTTGTGACTGCTTACAATGGCGCACATGAAAATCTCGCCAAATGCGAAGTGCGATCCGTGATCCGTTTCTTGAATGCAGAAAACATCCGTCCAGTGAAATTCTTGCTGATTATTATTGGACACTGATATCAGAGAGAACAGCATACAGGGTGTAAATGAAATATTCCTACGTACGCTTATAATAGATAGGTAAGACATCAATTCAAATCTCAAAAAAAATTATTCTATCTGAACTTTAATTTTTGCGGATATTTAGGAACACAAACTTTTCAAATACGGTCCTGTATTCTAATTGAATCTAAATACATATAAATTTTATGATTAAACAACCAAATAGGCATTTATTTGTTCAAGTTCACCAAAAAATCCTTTTCGCATTTCAATAATGTAAAGAGTCTTTGTGTAAAAAGTTTTGTAAACATGTATTTGTTCATTTGCTAGCTCTAAATTTTCTTATGCATCAGCGGTTCTGTTATTATTTATAAGTAAGTCTATGGCCTGACCTTTGTAATATAAAAATACAATATCGAGTTTCTTTAAAAATTTTAAACGGTATAAGAGTTTTGTGGTGATAGGGAATTTGTAACTCAGTTGTCTAAATATTAAATTCACGCCGAGAAATAATAAATTAAATTTGTAATTTTGATTGTGATGTTCATGTTTCTCGTTTGTGTTCTTTTTTTTTAATGACAACCTATTTGCCCTAAAAAGGGCAGATTTGTGTGAAACAGGTGAAATGCTTAAGGAGATGTTCAATGTGGCTGCCATGTGCGTAAATACAAGCTTTTAACCGATCAGTAAACTTACAAAGTACACGATTGTTAATTCGTGTACTTTCAAACTACACAAATTAACACGGTTCGGCCTTCACGGACATGGGCCACGGCTTGAAAACTACATTGCCGAAGATCGTCTTGTTGACAATATGTCGTCATAAATTAAACCTTTCATGGCGCCCCATAAGAAAAAATTAATTTGATTTAAATTGGGACTACGCGGAGGCCATAGGATACGACCATCTCGTCCTATCCATCGAGGTTATGGACGATTTAAAAAGTTGAATACTTCACGAGAATAATGGGCAGGTGTACCATCATGCATAAACTACATACGAACTCGTGTTTCTAAAGGAACATCGCCTAGAGAATCAGGTGGCGAATTTTCCAAAAAATTAAAGAGCTCAGTCCGTTATGTCGTATAGGTAGTACGTGGGGCCCTATCAATTGATCACCAACAATTCCGACCCATACATTTATTGAAAAACAATATTGAAAATGACCTTGAAATATGATGTGGAGGTTTGCATTAGCCCAGTAATGAAGGTTGTAAAAGTTTAGAACACCGTCCCTCGTAAAAGTACTCTCATCGGTAAATAACACCCTTGAGGCAGTGCGGCTGTTGTGTAAGACTCCGACTGAATCATCTACAAAAGTTCTTCGATACGTTGCACGTGGTAGTGTTGTAACAAATTCCTTCGAAGTATGATATGGACTATTGTGTGTAAAACACCAATTTTTACTGCATATAGCAGTTTTTCAATAATTGCTTGTCAATTTTGTACTCCAAATTCTTGCATTTTGTGAGTTTACGTGTCTCAATTTACGAAACCATGCTGTAAAAATCACTTTGCAAAAATTCTCCCATATTCATAAAATCATTACAAAATTCTTTGTGAATAATAAACTTGTAGCATAATATTGTGTGAATTCTACCAACAGATAGGTTGTTTATTACTGAAGGACTTTACTTAATTGTCGAAAGATATATTTGGTTCATTTTCCATTATTTTTTCAACATGAGAGACAACTTCTAATATGTATTTCTTAATTGACGTTCGAGGAAACTCCTTAAACAAATATGTTTAACTTGAAAATTGGTTTAACGACTTTTTAACGATAATTTTTATAGTTAATTCTTAAAAGATATTTTTAAACACTTTTGCAAGAAACTTTACTTTTAAAATGCTTTTAATAAAATAAAATATTATTAAAAATCTGGTGTGTTCAATATTAATATTTTTTGTGAAGGTGTCCAAACATATCCCTCCCCAGAGACGCAGAAACATGCGGTTATTCCCTAAATATAAGTGAAGACACAAACAAAATACATTTTCTAGAGACAAGGCAGTGCCACCTCTAGAAAAACTTCATTAGTTCTGCATTAGTTATGTAGACAAAGCGAGAGTACTTCGGCAGTCTGACAATATGCAACGCTGTATGTACTTCTACGCTCGGTCTTAATAATTTCTGTGAGATAACGAAGTCGTTCTTTTTTTGTGAATATGTCTGAAGATATCCTTTCTTCAGCAGGGGCGTACTGATGAATCTGTAGAAAGATTAAATACGTATCTGCGTCTCTGGAGAGAAATATGTTTAGACACGTTCATAAAAAATATTAATATTGAACTTGTATTTATGTTGTTCAAACCAGATTTATAATAATATTTTATATTATTAAAAATACTTTTGTATTATACAAAAACTGGTGAGGTTTTACCCACTCATGTATGTTTCAATTATTCTGTTTTAAAATGATCTTTAGAAGTTCATCCAATGTATAAAATATTACAAGTTTAAATCTATCTATAAAGGTGTACTTCATACATCATATAAAAGAATCACTGTGGGTATCTATTATAATATTATCTTTCATAAATATCCATTTCTTTTCTTGCCAGCATATAAGCCTATTTTGAATCGTGGTTTGGTCGAAATTTAAGTAGAGATAGGGTCTATAAGTCCGTCGTGTTAAACGTGGTAATCAGACAGGTGATATTCGATATGACTGTTCAGGATTAACATTTCAGTTTCGACCCAAAGTATAATGCATTCCTATATGCTCCTCGTTTAAACGAGGAGAACAAAGACAGAGCGACAAAAAGAACATTTTATCTGTAAACTGTGTGTATATGTTTTGATAAGTTAATTTTGTTCATTCGACTGTTGGACCGTTGGAAAACCATTATTCGACCGGCATTTAAGAGATTATGCTTTGAATTATTGTTTTGTGCCGATGACTGTCATGTATTTTATTATTTAAATTGTGTTTTGGCATGTGTTCGGAACGGATAGAGCTAATTATTTTTATTCGCTTAAATGGGACAGATTAATTCGTGTTGTCCTTTTACATTTTGCGTTGTTAATAATCCAAGAGTTGGTCTGTCGAATTAATTTCTTCTTAAACTTAATGAATAGTTAAGTAGAATTTCTAATTTATCTGATCAATGCGGTTTATTCCAAAATATCTTTTTAAACTAACATTTTCAATTAGAAATATGTAAGAGGATTTCTTAAACTTTTTGTAAATTGTATAAATTACATTTAGTATTAAAAAAGGTTTTCGCTTTCATAAACGTTTTGCCTCGAAAAGGAATTAGACGACACACAAATACAATGTGAGCTTACAACAAAGCGGAGTCCATAAAGAATTCTTTGAAGTAATTAAAACTTATACAACATGTAAGAAGAACGATTGCCATTCTTTTGAAAGTATATAGAATGTATAAAAGCAATTAACGAAATTTAATAAAATTTGTAGTTTCTACGTAAAAAAATACAGTTTCGTTTTTTATCTCTAATACGAGGGACAAGCTGAAATTATTAAGAATAAAAAACACGATTAATATTTGCTAGGATTTCATTTTAAAAATGCTCAAAGTAATTCCATTCAGCATTGATACACTTCACCATTCTTTCTTTCCACTATTTAAAAGCTCCCAACCAATCTTCTTTCGAAATACCTTCAAAATAAGCGTGAATTGCGGTATCAGTCTCTTGTTCAGATGAAAACGTTCTACCTCGTAAATTGCGTTTAAGGCCAAAAAATAGACAAAAGTCGCCTATTTCTAAATCAGGTGAGTGCGGCGGATGTCCTATTACTTTTAGCTAGCTCGCTGCTTCTTAGTCATTGTAAGAGTTTCCTCATCTTCGTGAATCCATACACGACCCTCTTGGCGGGTGGGAAGGTCGAAAAAGAGAATGTAAATTTCATCACCTGTCACTATTTTGGAAAAAGTTTAGCGCCGCATTATTTAAGAAATTTAAAGTTTTATAGCAAATTCTTATACACTCTGTTTTTGGAAGTCAGAAAGGTGATGCGGCACAAAACGACTTAACTTTTTTTAAATGTAGGTGATTGTTTTAACAGCTGAGGATCCAATCTTGGGCTGATGCTCTATTACCGCATAAGTGGCTTTATTGTCCTTTTCAATTATTTTTTTAACAGCAGCAATGTTTTTGTTGGTAACAGCCGTAGGAGAACACCCTGATCGTCTTTGATGCTGAACAAAATTCCTTTCGCTTGTTTACTGAAAACTGAATCTAAACTCTCTTTGCACTCATAAACGCTTAAACCTCTTTTAAAACCATAATAAATTATGATTCGACAGTGCTCTCGGTTAATTCCATTTTCTTTTACTTTTAAAAAATAAGTTGCTGAGCTGTAACGATCGTAACTTCAACAACAAAACGTTAACTGACAGATAAAGAGTTGCTCTAAGTAAACACTATATGATTGTTTTTCACAGACTACTAGATTTTCCTATTCTCAATAAATTCAGTTTATTCCTCGTAATAATGCACATTTTTGACTGACTTTTATACAATGAATACAGAAACAGAATACAATCAAACTCTTATGACAATTTATTGTATAATTAACCATTTTCGTGAAAAAAAATTATAAAAAATTCCCCATATCGTCGTCCAGCGATTTCCCAATATCACTGATCCCGACCTATTTTACTTAAATCTTTATTGGATGTTTTATTTATTTTACTCCGTTGACCTAACAATAATTGTATGAATAGAACTGTTAGTGTGCAATTTATGGTTCATAAGAACAGTCAATTGTTACACATTTTGTCCATTCGTAGATTTTTGTTTTTGTGAAATTTAATCTCCGACGAATTATACTCTTTCTTTTTTTTTGTATTTTGCTATTAATAACGTATGCTATTATTTGATGTCAATTACATCGCTAGATAATCTAGTTATATTCGTATGTGGATTTGCAACTTCAATAAATTACGTATTTATTAAAAGAAAATAATCGTTAATTTTAAAATTATAAAATGAATTAACTCACGTATTTTGTTATAAAATTTATTTTTAAAATAATTTTGTATTTAACTAAAAGGTTTTTTTTAGTTGATTTCACCCTTGTGAGTAATTTAACGGTAATTTTGTTAAACGTCCTAGATTGTAGTTTCTGTTAACTTTAATACTTTTTTTTGATACCATTATACTATTGCTTAGGTAACATAATGTGTGTAATTGTATTGTAAGGTTCGGCTACAGATCTGAGGTAGAACTAAAATTTTGATCCTAGGTATTAGGTAATTGGTAATCGCTTGATTAACTAAATTGTCACATTTTTGGTGCATTCTGCAGTTTAATTAAATTTATTTTTATTTTATTCTTGAAACAATTTGCCGATTCAATACAATTTTATGTAAATTTTTTTATGTTCGATATATGTATATTAATGTTTGCGGATTGAAAGCCACTTCGTTAATACTTGTTTCTTTTTTTGTCAATATACGAATTAATTATTTTCGATTCCTTATTTTGTATTTAGATACCCCTCCTTTAGTTTAGTTCGTCGCTTTTGTGTCAGTTTCAGTCTGTAAACGCATGCGCCTATGAACGCGGAACACTTTTCTTAGTTTTCAGTCCCGAGCCTCTGTACGTAAAACTAAGTGACGCTACCTACCATCCGTTTAGTCAATTCACAATCATCTCCACTGACTAAAGGCATACACATTAAATAGAGGCTCCCTTTTAATTTGTACGTTACGACTACCGATCTCAACTTTTTCCGAACAACTTCATTACGCCAAGACTGCGCCTGCGCGCGCACGGTAGCACACTTTTTGTTTCAATGATTTACTTATTTCATTGTTTATATTGTATTCGTCTAATTTTGAAATGTATATTAATTAACCTGTAATTGGGGTTTGCACTCATGGGTAATAAAGAAAATTATTATAAACCACTTTTGCCAAGCCATGTATTAACACTGGAACATACTGCTATGGATTTTTCCCCGCAAACATTTTGAAAATTTTATTTTATATTGGACAGTGATTTGCGATGCCAGTGTATAATTTTTATCATCGATGTATGCAGATTTTATTTTGATTTATTTTTGACTTGTCTAGTTGTAGCAAGCCGGATATGCGGTATCCGAGATCAGACACTAATTGTTATCAGAGTTGAGAAGACGTGAGTTATAAGATGTATTTTTATCTTAGTTTAAGTAGCTTCGTGATTTTTATTAATTAGTTTTGGTGCTTTATTTCATACCGATTTATTTACGAGTATGCAAAACTCGTAGTTGTTTAATTTTTGTACGTTCTTCTAACTCTGGTGTCTCGTATAAAAAAAAATACATTTTATTTACGTAAGTAAAAGCAATTATTCTCATTATCTTTATTATTATTTTCTTGTATGTATTGATTTGTATTTTACCATTGTGGTAGTTTTGATATATATTTTATCTTAGATATATATATAAATGACAAAGAACGTATTTTAATATTTCAATATAAAAAATTTTCTTTAACTTTAAATTTTGCACGTTGGAGTCAAGGGCATTTTTTTACATGTGACTGCGCATGTGTTAAAGATTTGCTTCGGTCTGTCAGTTTTGGTTGTTTATCTTTTGAAGTTACTTATTAGGGGTGAAATTTAAAAACATCTTTGCAATTTATTAGATTTAATTTATTCGGTATTATCAGAGGACGTTTGGATTTGTTTTGCGGTCAGTTTCAACAAATTCTTTTACCTCTAAGTGTAAGTTTGTATTACACAATTCTTTATACTTTATAAAGAATTTTTTTTTCTTTTTTATTTTTTTATATACATTAAAGATTCATTTGAGTAAAGATGTGTATATCTTTTTAATTACCTTTCTACTTGTGTGCTTAACAGTAACTTCAGTAAAACTAACAATATTCACAAATAAATTTTTGTGTGGCGCCTGATTGTGGTATTAATACAATTATTTTTCCACGTTTTCCATTGGAAACCCGGAGAGGAAAGCAGTCCCATTTAAAGAAAGTAACCGACTGAGTATCTAAGCTGGACAGAGTTGGTGTGAATAGTGGTACATTCAACTACTAACCCACTATTCATAGCAATACGTATAATATCCAAAATATATAAATTTAATTTCTTCTAATTTGCTATTAATGAAATATTCATATGTACTATAAGATATACAAATACATGGTATCGTAATAACAATAAATTTAAATAATCATCCTTTCAAGTTATAAAAAATTATTAAACAACAACCCTCATCATCTACTCCACCGATTTAAATCAAAAGCAACAAAAATTCTCTCACATCAAAATCCGAAGAGGCTCGGTATTCCAGCAAAGTCAACTGTAAAAGACTGAAGGAAATCTACGCATACAGGCAGTGCAGACTTGTATACATACGTCACAGTGAAACAAGGATATCAAGAACGACTCTCCACAACGCTCTCAACACGAGGGCTCTTCATTATTTTCTATCAGTCGTATGTGTGTTCGTTTGTGTGCCTATGCGACTGCTAGGGTTTCGTTTACGCTTCATGGAATTCTTCAAGTGGTCGAATTAACATTCTAACTTGTAGATGATGTAGAAACAATGTATGAGAAAATATTCAGTTGCATTTCCTAAAATCGAAGGGATGATTGGATTGTACAGGTAAATGAAATAAAGTGTTTGAAGTGATTGGAATACCAACTATGGGAAAGTAAGTTGGAGTATCGATAAATTTCAAAAGATTACAAGTTCCTGTTGGATATTGTAGGAAATATTGAGTTAAAGAGGCAAATAATTTGTTCGCATATTATTAAAACAATGAAATTAATTCGGTTACGGTATACTAAACATAGAGTCAACTTCTAACTCCCAATAACTGATAGTTATAACATAACCAGTACATTATGTGAGGGTATATCATAATATAACGAGACTGGTGCTATAACTGTTTTCACAACTAGAATTTTGTCTCTAATGTACTTATCCTCAATTAAGCTTTGATTTAGTTGACGTTTATTACAAATTAATTACTTTTGACGTACCCATCGAAAAAATGAAAGTGGAGCAAAGATATGCAATAAAATTTTGTGTTCGGTTGGGTAAACCTTGAATCAAACTTCAACTGAAACATATAAAATGATTAAAACTGCATACCCAGATGATAGTTTATCACGATGTAGAGTGTTTTAGTGGCATAAGAAAATCAAAGACGGTTGTGAATCAATGAAAGATGAACCTCGACGCGGGCGATCTCCAACTGCACGGATTGATTTAAAAACTGCAGAAATTAACGACTTGATCCAAAATAATCGTCGGATTGGCATATATCGAACTTCTTACATTGTTAATTGGTTTATGGTTCTACTCAAAAATTATTCATAAAGATTTAGGGTATGGAAAGGTCGCGGCAAAATGGATT
This sequence comes from Melolontha melolontha, assembly GCA_935421215.2. Lineage (NCBI taxonomy): Eukaryota > Metazoa > Arthropoda > Insecta > Coleoptera > Scarabaeidae > Melolontha > Melolontha melolontha. Next base: position 72,516,416 of record OW285243.1, on the reverse strand, counting down.
CCAAAAGTTATGACTGATGAACAAAAAGCCAATCGAATGACATATTTGTCGGCAGTGGAAAAGGCAACTGCAATATAATTCACAGTTTTTAAACAATGTGGTTACATGTGACGAGAGTTGGTTTTATCATTATAACCCTGAATGAAAGTCTCAAAGTATGCACCGGAAGCACAAAGGCATTCCAAGACCGTAGAAGACGAAAACTGTGAAAAGGGCCGGTAAAGTGGTGCCCTTAATTTTTTTGATAAATGGGGCGTTATTTATGATCACATTGTACCTAGAGAACGTACAGTAACTGGGGAGTACTATTCTAATGTACTTCGAGGAGGCCTAAAGGCAAAATTTTAAAAAAAGCCGCTTTATTAAGACATCGGTTGGATCCTGCATAACGACAATGCTCCGGCCCACAGATCAGCGATTTGTCAACGAACACTTGAAGAATTGGGGGTGGAAATTATGGTTCACGATCTCTACTTATCTGACCTTGCTCCATGTAACTTCCATTTGTTTCCTTACTTCCAAAAAAAAATTGAGAGTTCGAAAATTTGGGTCGAATTTAGAGCTCAGCAACACGGTGATGGGTATGCTAAATAGACTCTCAAAAAATGGTTCCTCCGATGTCTATGTGAAATGGACAAAACGATGGGACAATTGTATTGCACAGAATGGAGAGTACTTCGAAGGGTAGTTGTTGAAGTTTGTTAAATAAATGTTTCATTTTCAAACTACAACACCAGTCTCGTTACTTTCTGATATTTCCTCGTACATATAGTTATGAGCAAAAGTGTGTGAAGTTATATAAATATCTGTCAGGTTAATAAAGACATTGACATAAAAATTAAGGATGAGAAGCCATTATCAGAAGTTACTTTTAAATATACACGTTATGCTAGAAAATTGTAACGTACTAAAGTTATACCTTTTTAAATGGAACGCCTTTTCTTGTTTGATATTTTGTGATTCTTCTCGATAACACGATTACATCAAACTATAGCACTTTTTCCTATCACAGTACACATATTTTTTTTATTTTACAGAGTGTTTAAGTACAGTAAACGCCAAATAAGATGGCGAGCGGTGGGGATGCGCCGTAGTCGTTTTTAATCGTTTTTAAAAACGCGCACGCCCGCTTACTTGCAACTTTATGTAAAACCAAATACGAAGCTTCTCACTACTTCCAATATCTACGCGGACTTCTCCCACCGCTCGCCATCTTATTTGACGTTTACAGTAACGAGTTTCAAAATACATATATCAGAAATTATAATGTAAATTAATATTATGGTGTTGTTTTAATAAAAATTGATTTTAAAATTAAATTTTGTTCTGTGTAGATGTATATTTTAAATCCATATTAGCCATACACTAAATAAATTAAAAAAAAAGATATGTCAAATGTTTAAAATATTACACACAATTAAAATACATAAGTCAAACTGGACAAGGCGGTGTTCGGGACGAATGGAGAGTATCGAATCTTATAAATAAGAAAACCGGACAAAACAGCGGACTTCTATCCCTAAAGTTAAAACTAGTCTACTTGAAAATAATGAACTGAACTGTTCAAAAGGATAATGCACTTTTTGCTTATGACTTTTTGATACATGTTACCGTAAAGAGAATTAAAAACCGTTTTGAATGAGTGGTCACATGAACCTTCCCTATTTAAATTTTTATGGTGAGACTGTTGCGCTCTCTTTTAAATGATTTTAAGTCGTCAGGCTCGACATTAAAAGTTGTCCCTTTGATATGAACATTGACAGGTTTCATAATTTTATATAAATCACAGCAGTAAAGTTATTTGAGGTGGCTCGCTTCAATTGAAATTCCCTGTATATATATATATATATATATATATATATATATATATATATATATAGTGAATCAATGTAACCATTCAAATATATTAGGTTTGTTCTAGCAGCAATAAGAAACTATTAGGTATTGTATAGCGCACGCGCAATACTAATATTGTGTTCTGGCAAGTGAAATTACTAATTTCTTGCCAATAGCAAGCTGTTCTAGCAAGCGAAAATTGTAGCTACGGATTGATTGTGGATCATCTAAACAATTCCTGGATTTTAATAAAATTGGAAATTTGGGACATGCGCATAACGCTGTAACAGATGAGGTGTACTTCAGGTCAATTCGAGTGTATTAACGTAAACGATATCAATTTCTTTTTAACGGGAATAGTGGTTTAGATTAATTAAGAATTAAAAAAAAAATTATGATAATAATATTTATAACCTAACCATATATAATTGGTTATGGTGCTAGAATACCTAATAATCAGGAATGGGAACTATATACTTTTGCTATTTAGTGTCACACATTTGGGGCAGATGTCGCGCAAAATGTTTCGCTTGTTCTAGCATACGCAATTGCAAACTAATTTCAAATTAATCATTTGCTTGCACATGCGCACCACAAAAGTACATCAAACTATCAGGGATTCTGTGCTAGAACAAACCTATTATGTTTATTCTCTGTCTTTTATATGGTCAATACTCCTTGGCCTTTGCAATAAGCCCAAGTATTAGAGATTGGAGCGGAGCAGTGGTGATATTCGAAATTTTAGTGGAAACTTTTTTTGCAACTAAGTGTACATATTGTAACATGTATATATGTACTACATATATTAAAATAATGTTATAGAGTGTACGAACCGTACTTTCAACTGTATGTATTAGATTTCACTTGTTATATGCATGTATGTAAGCAATATATACAGCTGCGGGCAGTAAATTTTGGCCGTCAATGTTATTCTTTGACAAAATGTAAGTTGCTGTATTGTGAAATGGTCGTAATGGTAATAACCTATAATTTAATCTGTCACATCTTAATAACATTTACGGAACTTTTTGCAAGCCCAGTTTCTTTTAAGGAAATAATCCTTACTTTATTAAAATAGGATGCTGAGACCATAATAAAAATAATTCAAAAAACAGGACTGTGACAAACTGTAAATTTATATTGACATTTCATTGACAATGGATATAATCAATCAGGGCAAAAATCGAACATTGTGACAATTTCCCCAAATTTTATAATGACATTGACGACCAAAATTTATTGCTCGCAGCGGTACATATACCGATAGGTTCAGCCCGCTACGGGCCATACGCAACAATATACGTATGGAACGTAATGCGATGTGGCAACGTGTGTACGATGCCACTCCGCGTGCGCATATATAAGTCCGATGATCGAGAGCAACAGATTGCCCGTCATTCGTATTTAGCTTTGCAAACGTAAAGGTAGTTATCATGTCAGTGTATAAAACCGCAGAGAAGGTACAAATAGCTTCTTGTTATCTTGCCGGCAATTCCTGTCGAACAACCGTTGATTTATTTGCTGTAGAGTACGTAAATCGGCCTATTCCTTCGCATTCCACGATTGAAAGGATCGTAAATGCGTTTAGGAAATATGGCTGTGTAGTCGGAAATTGCCGCAAATGCCAACAAATTGACGAACAGCCTCATATCCCTCTAATACCTGCCGATCGGGAGGAGAGAGTCGTGAGGGTTTGTTCGTTAGTTGAAATGGGCGACCTTAAGTCTTAAAATTTAAATTTATTTTGCAGAATTATTGATTTTTTTACTTTTATCTTTTAGAAAACGTTATTGTTTTTTTATTACTTAAAATTACTTTTCCGTAGCAGCTAAGAATACAAAAATAATAATAACTTGGACCTTATTATGTCTGAATCAAATGGGCAAATTACGTATACAGAACGAATATGCAAACGACTATATCCTTGCGCGGTTTAAGTCTTACTAAATTCATAACTGCAATGTGCGGCAATTTAAGCTACTGCGCGTAGAGGGGATTCGCTGTTGCCACTTATTGCTGGTTATGGCCCGTTCAGAGCTGGTCCTATCGCTATATGTATTATAAAATATTTTTTGTATATCTCCTGTCCAGCAGGTAACAGATTAGCGAGGTTCTACTGTATGCTGGTGTAACAACGCATTAAGGAAGAACATATATTTAATCTCGATCATATAATATACTTAAGTAACAATAATATATACCAAATATTACAATAATGAAGTCAGGTTAAGTAGGTTTTATTACTAATTAAAAGGATTATAAATTTGTAAATGGGAAAATTTCGTTTAATTGTCCTATCTCGTAACGCCATTATAACATAACAATATTTAAATTTCAAAAATTAATATAAGCAAAACACAAACAGAATCGTAATGATTCATTACTAATTCAGCAATGTAAAGTATTTAAAACACTGTTATATATTCCAAATATAGTTTTAAACATTAAAGCAAGATAAGCGTTCATAACAAAGCGAAGTAAATTTAACGGCAACAGAATCCGTTTGAAATATAATTTGTTTAAAAGAGCAACGTTTCCCGTTCCGTAAGCTTAACACAGTACGACACTTTAAGCCAATTGAGAACGATATACGCACAGCGAACGGGACCCCGGACAATGAAACATTCATTTGTTTGCGTTTGAACTCGCGCCAAATCAAATTTAAAATTTATACTCGGTACACTCTTTGATACTTTGCGAATCCTTTGTGCCGGTCGACGGATTTAGTTGGGATTTTTGCAGCTAGCGAGCACGGGTTGATTACTTCAGTAAATATCTTTTCTTCTCTTTGCTGGGGCTCTCCTCTTCGTAAACGAGATACGTTTTTAAATAATTTATACGCTCGTATGTCGATATAAAGCCCTTGTTGAAATTGCTCTCTACAAAATCGCATTTTGTAAGTTCCCTCGGTCAAATGAAGAAACTGTATGTCGAAAAAACAAGGCGTTTAGGATTTTTGAAAAATAAGTAAATAATAACCCTTTACCCTCCCTGTATATTATATTATATTATTTGTATTTCAAACTATTACATTACACGCTGTATATTATAATATTATTTTGTATCGTTCTAATATCTTTAAATTCATTATTTATGTTTTAGATTAGTTTCGTATTCACAACATTTTAACCACTAAACAGATAAACAAATAAGTGTGTAACACACCTAAACCATAGTATAAGTAACAGATAGTAAGGACACTTCCCCTATTTATAAATGAAAATCGTAGACAGATTTATGTGATCATGATTTGAAGCGCGGTGTGAAATGCGCCAAATTCAAATTTTTAATTTCGATGATTTAAGATGATAAAAACACACAATGTTGTATTAGATTTACACTTTATTTAATAATATTTAATAATGACTATATAACAGCTGTTTCACCGTACAACGGTTTCTTCGGATATAACAAGCGGTACTATAAAACATTTTACTTAAACGTAAATATTTTTTATTTTATTACTTAATGGTATTCTCAGAAATTGGAAACCGAAATATTTTTACCCGCCTCTTTTAGTAGGGATACATATAGATAACATAAATTATATTATAAGTGACACATATCTAACAAAATATTTCAATCAAAAATAGGAAATAAATTCAACAGAGGGGAGGAATTAAGCTCTGTTTTGTCATTTAATAATTTATTTGAAAATTTTTGTTTATTAATTTGCATTGCTTCTAATAAATCGAGTTTCTTACTTTTCTTTTCTTCGTGTAAGATCTTGAAATTATTATTAAAACTATGGCTTTCTTCAATTAAATGGTTGGAGTATGCTGAATCTGTTTTCCCATTTCTAAACGAATAATAATGTTCGTATATGCGCTTTTTATATAGTTATTATTAAATATTATTAAATAAAGTGTAAATCTAATACAACATTGTGTGTTTTTATCATTTGATATGGATTTACATCAAGTAAAGGCAGAATCGATTCAATTTTTCAAATTTAAGATGTTGAAAGTGCAATTAATGAGTTTGTATTGTGTTTACACTTAAAAAAATGCAGTTTACTATTGTAATATCATTACTACATTACTTATACCAATATTGGAAAAGTTTTAAGCAATTATAAGGATATATTGAAAAATAATTCTCATATGGTTTGTCGGTAGCTGCGTACGCATTATATTGCTATGACTACCAGAAATAAACGAAATATATTTCGCGCATATATGTCGCGCCTTTTCACACCAGAGTTTTAATCTTCGAGAAATCCAATATTACTTATACTATGCCTAAACAACATGCGTTTCGAACCTCATAGTTATTAGTAGAGCAGACCAATTTCCGTGCGCGCCATGTGCGCCGATGTGCGGATGATTGTATTGCATCAGAACTAATAAAAAGCATTCAGTATGTGTTTAGTACTTGCTTAGACTGCATGTAAGTATAAGCATACGTAATAAAATGTCGGCGACACATAAATCGAGAAAACGACCGTTGTCAGACGAAGTGAATAAGTTTATTATGAATTTCCCGGACTTAATATACGATGGCTCAAAAATTAAATGTTTAGTGTGCAATACATACCTAATGTGTTGGTCAAAAACACATTGTAAAGAACACGTAATCAATTCGAAGCACAATAATAACTCTTAGTGGCTACCTCAGTCGACGACGGTCACACTGTGTGCCATCTTAACGATTTCCACTAAGAGTGTTCCCTCGGTTGGCGATGAGCAACCCCGTGCAGGGTGCGCTTCGCTGGTCTGCGCCTTGCCTCGTTGGGGCAGGGGTCGGGCCGTCGAAGTACTGCACGGAAAAGTAAAGAAGTTGCCGGGAAAGGGTTGGCGGCCCTACGCAACGGCTGGTTATCCGATCTCTCTAAATTTACGCGACCGGTCACTAAACACACGTACGAGCGCACCAACATACAAAACCCTACACTTACGCGCTTACACAAATACAAAACCACACAACCAGAGAGAGACGCAAGCTGCCAGCAGCAACCAACACACAAGTTCATGCCCAGAAAGAGACACAAGCTGCTAGCAGCGAACAACACATATGTTCACACCTTGCTATCTATTTTTTGGAATACTAAGGCATGATTTATTATTATTATTGGAATGTATCGTTGAATAATTTAAACCATAGCAACTAAATTATTTTCATTTATATTCTGTCATTTATATTTTTTATATCCTTGACAAAGGCATCATTGCCGAAACATGTAGGGTTGTTAAATATATATACTTTGAAGTAATAAACCAGACCTTTAATCGCCGACTTATTAAGTTTACCATATCATACCAAGGTCACGAAAATATTATATATATTATATATATATATATATATATATATATAGATATATATATATAAGTGTTTACATCATTTCTTAGCCGTGTATTGAATATAACAATTGATAAATTATAATTTATCAATTGTTATATATATATATTGTTATATATATATATTGAAAAGATGCTGATGTGCTAAATGAATAATAATAATAATAATAGAATAATTATAATCAGTGATGTTAATAATATTACTTGAGTGTTTAAAATAATTAATTTAAATATTACTGAAGCCTCCACGTTCGGGTGACTATTGATAAATGGCTGATAAGCTATGTATAATAATAATAGAGTAATAATTATAAGTGATATAATTATATAAATCGTATAGTACGGGAATCGTACTATTGGTTGGGCGCCTTGGTTTTAAATCTATTACGTTAGATCACCAGCCTTTCTCATGTAATGTCTCAGGTTGCGGCTAAATGTCGGAGAACAAGTATTGTATTTTGCAAAAATTGACTCTATCTCTCTAGGCTCCTCGTCGTTTGGTTTACCCCTATATGTGTGATGGAAAATTGTTTAATAATATTACAAAGTTTTCTCTAGCTACGCAATGATAAATAAAAGAGTTTCTTTAAAGTAATAAGTGTAAACATTTATTGAAATAAGTTATCTGTAAACAATGAACAAAAAGCGTGCCTAACGATAAAATGAGGAATTAATATGGTGTGCACGTGTGAAATAAAGGTTATGATTCAATAGCAATGTTATCTTAAAGTATATTGTAATATAAATAAATATACAAACAAATTAAGGGTAAGTACTACAGTTCTTAATAATAAATTTCATTTCACAAATTCTGAGCAAGTTAGAAATGTAATTTTAAAGTAAAATCAAGAGTTTGGAATTTAATAAAGTTTTGTTTTGTTGAAAATTAGTTTCATAAGATTTTTTCGAAAGAAATTGACGTAATTAAACCTGTTTCTCGTAGGATGCGGGCAGGTATCTAGGATGGCGTTGGTCAGGAAAGTCGAAGTACAGGATCAAATAAGGTATTTTCGTTTCTACGAGGCCGGTATCGGCGTTGTTCGAAGGCGTTGGTATTGCTCATGGCCGGTGTTCCAAAATGATGCTTTAAACGATCACTTGCCGATCTCAGGAATTATCGACTCAAAAAATGGTTCGAAAGTAGCTGCAAGTTTAAATACTTCTTTTTTGAGTAATTTTAGGATTCTATTACAGGTATTTTAAGTTTAATTAAATTTTAACTTCGGAGTAGCACTTTTACCTGGCAATCGTTATAAAATTTTTCTACTGACGCTCGATAGCAATTATTTCTTTCAAAGCCTTGTAAGAAGTTATGAAAATAGCCCCGAATTTTACTTTAATTACAAGTGGTAATAATTTAAATATAAATGAAATATTAATTCGAACATGAAAACAAAATTAAAATAATATTTTACAAATAGTTATAACGGGTTTTCCAATGTAAGGTTATGTTATGTGAGTAGAATGAAAATAACCTGTTCGCGGGCTTGTACACATTCAAAAAGTGGGCGTGTCTAATTAGTATCGATATAAAATTTAAATGTAAATAAATTAGCTATCTTGTTAATTTCGCGTAAATGACTTTAATTATGAAAATGACAATTAAAATATAAAAAGTAAATTTTGAAATAAATATAAATTTATTTGAAATATACAAAGTTATGGTAATATTAATTTATTAACATTTCGATACTAATTTTACAAGTTATGTCCGCCAATTTAGCCATTCTATTGAGTGTTATTATTGTGTTAATTACTGTCCTTCCCTTTGCAGTTGGCTGGAATAATGGTGCTATTTGCCCCATAACAATGTATATATATATATATATATATATATATATATATATATATATATATATATATAATAACTTCGTGACCTTGGTATGATATGGTAAACCTAATCAGTAGGCGATTAAAGGTCTGTATATTACTTCAAAATATATGTATTTAAAAAACTCTACATGTTTCGGCTGTGTACGGCTTTATCAAGAGAATACAAAATATGAACGACAGGATAATTATTATTGGTATATCCTGTCGTTCATATTTTGTATTCTCTTGATAAAGGCGTACACAGCCGAAACATGTAGAGTTTTTTAAATACATATATTTTGAAGTAATATACAGACCTTTAATCGCCTACTGATTAGGTTTACTATATATATATATATATATATATATATATATATATATATATATATATACATATATATATATATATATATATTGTTATAATGTAACCCCCTGAAGAAAGTAAAAAATGAATGAATAATACTTTTGAAGATAAGTAAATTGCCCAACTATGTAAACTTTAAATATGATAATGATCTTTAAGCAAGAGTACCCAAATCCCGGGTTTATTAATTAATTATTAATTTTTTACAGGATATAAAAATACACAAAAAAATTACCTCAATGCACAAAAGAGTATTGGGTTGCTCTTTTAACCCCTTAACTAATGATATTAATAGTTGCCTATACTATGTTTCTTATATTTGTTAAAAACGTGTTTTGTAAAGAAAAAGAATGGAGGTTATACTACTAATATTAATAATTATAATTAGAATGATATTATTTGAATATATAATGATTAAAAGTTATATTTTACCCCAAGATAACGTGATTTTAAAGGATTTATTAAATAAGGTAGTTAAACAAATGAAATTTTAGAGTTTATGCATATATAGTCCCACCTGATAATACCTGTTGTTTTATGGATAGCGTGAAGTTTTCTGGTAGGATATTTAAGGTTCTGTGGTGCTCAGGTAATTGGAGGTAGGATTGCGTGTGTTGGTCTATAGATACTCTCCTTTAGGACAAGAACGTTTTCTTAACGAAGGTACACTTTCTGAATAAGTTCTTGGGAAAATGTTCCAATTTTAATTAATTTAGCACTTTTAAATCATTATTGGTTTTCTAAATTTGGTTTATTTTATTCGTTTTAGCCAATATTTCTGGAATTAACTGCCTTTGAGTGGGAATAATACTTGATATTTATTATCACTTGAAATAAATAATTTTGTCTTCCGGAAACTATCTTCAGATATGGTTATGATGTTTATTGATTATTTGAAACAACTTTTGTAATTAAATTATGATTATTTATTAGGTTCAAAGAATTTCTAAATTGAGGCATCGAAAAAGCGTCGTTTTTAATAGAAGTAGGTAGTGCAAAAATTGTCTCCAATCGATTTTTGTTTTTTTTTTGTCATAACTACCAAAGGAAGCTAGTAATAATTATTTTTATTTTTGGAAAATTTTTCTATAAATTCAAATAATATAAATCAAGTAATTTTATCCATCTTACCAAATTATTTCTCTGAATATTACTACGTTCTTTTCGTTCGATTTCCAATAATAGTTATTTCTATATAAACCTATATCAATCTTAATATATTACCCTCACGTAGGTGGCATACTTTAACAGGGGTTAATCAAAAGTTAAACTAACAGTAACGTAGAAAAATGTTGTGTAGATTAATATTTTAATCATAATTAGTTCTAAAATACTTAATTTAACGCGATATTTAGTTATGATAAATTAATAAATGACTAAATAAAATAAATAAGCAAATAAAAATATTCAATTAAGTTCGGTATCATAATTAAAGAAAAGCTAATTTAGATCTTACATTATGTTTACATAGAATTTACTAAATTATTTACGTTTTAATTACTATTCTTTAATTGATATTACTTTCTTTAGACTAAAAATTAATTAATTTCTTCATATACTGTAGGGATGAGCTGAACCATCACAATATATATACATATACAAGGTGTCCCATATCGTTATGTTCAAATTCTAGGAGTGTAAAGTAGACTTCATTTCAAGTAACAAAAACGCAAAACTTGTATATCCATTTTTATTTGTTTCAAAGTTACAGATCTATGAATGTGATTGTCAGATCATGGAAAAAAATGTAATCCTAAAGTCAATAAAACTGATTTTATTTAAAAAGGTTCAATTAATATTTTCGAAATGTCCACCTCCTTGTTGAATACAGGCTTGTGCCCGTAAGCCAACAGAAGAAGTACGTATCAAAATTACTTGTTTTGGATTTGTTTCGGATTTGCTCGGCAGCCAGATGAATACGATCCAACAACCCTTGTCTTGTGTTCGAAACTTGCGCGTAGACTAAATTTTTCATGTATTTCCATAAATAAAAGTCAAGGGATTAAGATCGGGTGATCTGGGTGGCCATGCAACAGGACCACCACCAATCCATCTGGGATAATTGACGTTAACCCAATTTCGGACAGCAATTCCGAAATGTGGTGGTGCCCCATTTATGTGAAACCACATGTCTCGTCGAACATTCAGTGGGACATACTCTAAAAGACCTGGCAGTTCGTCAATAAGAAATTGAAGGTAATTGTCCGCATTTAACCTCCTAGGAAGAATGACAGGACCAATCAACAAGTCATCGATTAGGGCCGCCCAAACATAGATTCATCTGTCCAGAGGACTGTTCTGCAGAAATTAAAATGAAGCAGCGACTGTCTTAATATCTAGGTAGAATAAACTAGACGAGCATAGTGGTCGGTCTGCCTCAAGCAAACCGTGTCCCCTGCGATAGTAATATGGATTATAAGCCCTCACGTTTTAAAATTCGCCAAACTGTCGTTCGTGGCACTCCTAGTTGTCTAGCGATTCGACGTACACTGAGAGTTAGATCCCTTGTAACAATAGCTACCGCTTCTTCCTCTAAGTCTACTGGCAAATTTACTCCTCGGTCGAAGAGATAATCACGCAGTCCGCATTCTCGAAATTTTCTGTAATGAGGAATGCGCCTATGGGGAAACCGATGTCGGTATTCAATAACAGCTTTACGTGCACTGACGCTACAGTAGCCACACACAAAATGCATGTCCGCATACTCTTGAGTAGAAAATCGGTAAGGCATTTTTAATAAAGAAAACGTGTCCACTCACTAATAAGCTGTTGTATGAACTGAAACGTAATGTAATCCTTTATTAAAAAATGCAACGTTAGCAGTCATCTGAACATTTGTTTATTGTATGATATTCATGATTCAGCACTTACGAAATAAGTCAGAACCTTCTTTATCATAAATCAATTTCCAGTACTCTTTTTTATAGATCTCCAAGAAATTACTGTATGCACTACGACACGTGTTTATTTATTTTAGGATAACATTTTATTATGTGACGTTAACAATCACAGGCCTGCTATTGAATCGTAACTTTTTTTAAATAAAATCAGTTTTTATTGACTTTAGGATTACGTTTTCTTTCATTAACTAACAATCACATTCATAGATCTGTAACTTTGAAACAAATAAAAATGGATATATAAGTTTTGCGTTTTTGTTACTTGAAATGAAGTCTACTTTACACTCCTAAAATTTGAACGTAACAATACGGGACGCTTGTATATATATATTGGAAGAAATTTCTTATTTTCTTGGCCGTAATTATAATACGAGATAAAAGTCATATTTTTTGGGAGTAGCGGTCGGGTAATTAAAACAATATTTAAATTGACGTTTCGATACTATGTACATAGTATCTTTTTCAAAAAAAAATTGTGGTACTAATATATTGCGACGCATTTGTTATGCATTTCTAAATAAAACTGTTTTATTTAGAAATCCAAAAGTATATCATAAAAGGGAAAATAATTTCAAATAGTATCAAGTTTGGCACTACGTTGACAACATTTGAAAAAGAAAGTGCGGTAGCAATGTCGGAATCTGGTTGGTTTATTCGAGGTATCGCTAAAGAGTTAGATGTATGCCATACTAGTATTTACAAGCTTGGAAACAAATGGCTGAATCACGATAAAAATGGTCATAGGTCCAGAAATCATGCACTAACTAGTATGACACATTCAAGAACATCGCTTTCACACCTATCAAAATTTACTGGAAGTGTAAGCAATGCTCGCAACCTATTGTCACAAGTAAATATTAGGAATTATGTTTGTGTTCTATAAATGATAGATAAAGGACGATATGCATAGATTTATTATAGCGACAGAAATCTTGATTTTTATCGCCGAATCCAGTTTCCAATCATATTCAAATGCGCAATGCCGACTATATTGACAAAAAAGCGCTCATTTTTATTCAGAGCATATAGAGGTATTAAATCAGAGTGGTATATTTTGAATAGTTGTATGGGAATGGATATCGAGCCTTGGAGGAGGAATCGCATGGAAAGTAAAAAAATCCATTAAATAGTGAGCAATATCGACACATACTGTCAGTAAATATGATGCATGAGAACAATTTTATATACCAGTAGGATAATTGCCTTGTGCATCTATCACGATTAATTCTAGAATGGTTTGAAACATTAAATATAGAAGTTTTGCCATGACATCCAAATAATCTCGATCAAATAGATAGAAAATGTTTCGGGAATCGTGAAATAAAACATGTCAAAGGAAGATTTTCCACGAACTTCTGAAGAGCTATGTAACAAAATTGAGACCGCTTGGGAGGATACTTCTGCAGAATATTCTAGAAAACTTATTAATTCTATGCCATCTAGAAGCCGTTGAAAATAATGCAACTGACTCACAACTAAATGTATTCTATTTTTTTCTATTTTACACATTTTCACTTTTACTTATTTTATAATAGTATTTTGTACGTTTTTGCTAAATGCTGTACTTTTTGTCAGAATTGTTGATTTAAGCTTATAGTTAAAAGTGTATTTATTTGAAAATAATAATACGTTAAATCATACAAATTAAAAAGTAGAAATAAAACAGTAATTCTTTTCTACAGTCCCTTCTAGATAAATAAACAAAAATACAATATGTAGGTACACAAACAAATTATACAACTTCAATTTCTTCAATACCTTATATTCCAAACTCGACTTACAATTTGATTATTTAATTGTAAACGTAAGTTAAATGATATAATAAACTGTTTTACCGTACAAATCTATCAATACAAATAAAAATAAATACGTATGTATTATTTACAGCATTTAGTTTCATACTTAATATATGAATATGTATTTTTAGATAAACAAGCAGACTTATTTTTATCTAATATAGTGGTATTAGAAATGACATTTATTTCAAAGAGAATATTAAGAATTGAAAATGACAGTATATATTAAATCTTTTCAACAGGCAAAAATTTTGTAGCAAAACATTTTTCTTCTAACAAGGTCATGGTTTTTATGTACGTACATATGTGCAGGGCATCATAATCATCATCCTCAGTTAGGTAGGTACCGATATTTCGTCAGTACAACAGAGTCGGTATAGGCGTCTCGTTTACGGCTTCGCATTAATTCAAACAATGCGAAGTAAAAAAATATCAAACAAAACAGCTAATTATGCATTATATACTTTATAAATAGAGATTTTCATATAATAAATACGGGAGAATGAAATCGTATTTAAACAAATGCCGTAGATCAAGTTATATACACATTTACCTGTTCTACTCTGTTGTACCGACAAGATTTGCAACTCTAATTATCAATAATAACTTAAAGTTCGGATTTTTATGTACAAGAAATGCTTTAAATATGCGCATAAATATGTCACATTCTTCTCAAAAATATGTCAAATATATCCTTCATTTTTACCATTTATACATTTTTATGCACTTTATTTTCGATGTATTTTGGTTACTGGAAATCAAGGAAAGAATAGTAAATCAACAAAAAATAGTCTAAATTACATTTACACATAAAAAATTATTATTATTAGATAATATATGATAAAAACATTGCGTAATAATATGGTAAAAGATTACAATTAATAGCTATATACATATATTTCTATGGATGTTACTTAATAACATAATAAGTTATTATGTTATTAAGTAACATGTATAGTTATTATTAATAACTATTCATTTTCGCAATGCGATCTACTTAATATATTATTGTACCAATAATAATTAAGTGTTTTTCTAGATTTTCGACACTAAAATGTTGTCTTCTATCGCTTAAAATATTTTTATATTTTGAAACCGTTCTTTGACATCAACTGAAGTGATAGGTGCATATCTTAATGATGCCAGATGTTCGGGGTCTAAATGTAAAATTATCTTTAACAATCGAATTTAATGATAATGATAAAATCTTTTATATTTCTGTTAACTTTCGAAAACCATCATTCATTGTTTTAACACTATAAAATTTATCTAATATAACTTTTCTACAATAGAAAACTATAAACTTTAATATAACTACATCAACTGATCTAGCATCTCGCGTTTTTCGAATAAACTTTCGGATTTTATAATTGATTCAGCCGAATCAGAAAAATCTAATACAATGTTTTTTATATAATATTCGCATACGTGATGAAAAGATGAATTTTGTCAGTCGGCAGAATATCTCAGAGCAAAAAAGTCATCAATCTTTCACTAACGAAGCGAACAATTTCTACGTTATTGTTTTCTCTATTTCTTTCATACTGATTAAAAAAGATTTTAGCAAAATATATTGGTTAAGAACACCAACTAATAAATTTGGAATATAGCGACCACGAACATCGATCGTTTCATCAAAATATAAAACATTAAACATTAGAATTTTTATTTAAAAAACACCAAATGGTGCGAAAAACGATTATTAGGCGTATTCTGTAAAAACGCGAAAACTTAAAGCTTGACCTATAATACCGCGATATCATAAAGTTTCTGGGTCCAAGATGGCATTGAAATAGAAAATATATGTCTGAACTTTATCCATATTATCATACTGGTAACTTAACCTTAATTTTTGAAAATTATTTTGATAGTGTCATCGTGACATCAATAAATATGCCATTTGATTTAATAAAGATACAATAAAACAACAAGCTCAGCTTGTATTCAAAATTTTATTAATAAAAAAGGCAAAATTAAAGCAAATGTTGAAATTATTGTCCGTTATTTTCAATTCCCAATGTGACACGCCTTTTCATGCTGTTAAAGGCATTTTGCAGCATTTCGGGCGTTATTAATGCACATTCGTCAATAATTCTTTGTTGCATATCTTGCAAATTAGCAACAGGAGTTTTAAATATTCTTTAGGTGAGGAAACACGAAAAAGTCCATAATTGTCAAACAAGGTGATCGTGGTGGAAACTCAACTTCCGTATGTAAACTTATGATCCGATCGTCAAAAAACTCCCGAAGAAAAGCAATATTTTCTCGTGTTGTGTGTGCCGTTGCACCATCTTGTTGAAAGTATCCATATTGCAATTCATCATCATGCAACTGTTCAATAAATTCATTCAGAATGTTTCTATACCTCTCAGCATTAATTGTGAAATTAAAAAAAAAAAGGGCCAACAACTCTGCGGCGAGAGACTGCTAGCCAAACACCAAGTTTCGCATTATGGAGAAACGATTCAATAAAAATATGAGGATTTTAACTACTCCACATTCGAGTATTTTGGGAATTGACATACCCCGAAGGATGAAACCATGCTTCATCAGAGAAAAGTGACAAATTTAGCAGGTCATCATCTTCTATTAAGTTATTTGCAAACCACTGGCAGTACGCACGACGTCTAGGGTAGTCTACCGGCAAAATAGCCTGATGTGATTGCATCTTATACGGATGCATGTGTAAGTTTTTCTTTACAATTTTCTGACATGTTCCATAAGAAAGTCCAATCTCTTGAGAAAGGCGTTTCAAAGGTTTTGTGGGTTCATTTACCATACGTTGACCAACATCATTTATAACTTGTTCCGAACGAACAGTTGGTCTACCAGTACGTGATTTATGACCCACAGAACCAGTCTCACGAAACACACCAACACAATTGGAAAGGCAATTATAAAAATCTTTGGGAATTACAGCTAACTCTGGAAAGTGCTCTCTAAAATCACCCAAACATGCACGTTGACTGTACACCCAAATTCCATCAATTCGCACTCCACTCCGAAAATAGGCTTCAATCATGTACGCTTTTTTGCACTATATTGTAAACCATATTTGAATTTACTCGAATGTGCTATGTTTCACACTCGACGTTCAAACTTGCTTTCAGCAATTCTAACACATTAATGGATGACAGATAATGTCACTGTCAAAATAATTTACAAAACAGAGTTATAGTTCCTAACTTAAGTTCAGACATACAATTTATATTACAAAGCCATCTTCGTCCTAGAAACTTTATGATATCACGGTACCATTCGATAAGTAATTAAAAAGTGCATTTACTGGTAAATTAAAAAATATAGCGTTCTGTAGATCTTGGTTTCCTGGTTGGAACCGCGTCCAATTAGGCGTAATTGCTACTGTTTCGTCCACTGTTGCAAGGGACATCTTCAAGGCTGTATATAGATGTTAGTTGTTTCGCAGTAGCTAGAAGAATGCTAGGACAGAGACCGGCACAACATCTACGTACAGCCCTGAAGATGTTCCTTGCAACAGTGCACGAAGCGTTGGCAATTACGCCAAACTTGACGCGGTTCCAACCCGGACACCAAGATCTACATCTAGAGAACGACCGCGTAAATCTACACATAGGTTTAGTATTGGCGTTCTATTTAAATTAATCAAGTTATAGCCACTTAAAGTTCTTATTTGAATAGTTATAATTCTTCCACACCATGTATAAGATGGTAAGTTTATTATAATTTGGATATAAAATATGACCTATTGTTACACTTCACTGTAAATTTCGCTCACATAACTTAAATACTTCTTAATTATTTGAAACATGAAAATTAGGTTAGATTTTGACAAAATTCAAATTATTTAAAAAACCTTAAGGTTTAGGTATTATAAACCTAATTAAAACAGACACTTATTTTGATCGGAGAATCCAAAAATGCAGTAATATACAAGGGTTTCCATTTGAAAAAAGCATAATTTTGATACTTTTAAGGCTTTTGGAACACACTGTATAATATGAAAATAATTTTAAAAAGTAACCATAATAGACTCCCATATATCCCAAATGTGAAACTTTTTGAAAGTCAAGTATTTTGGCCACAATCTTCCGTGCGGTATAGCGTGAATAACCCTGTAAAATAGATACGTAAGACAGAAATTAAAAACTACAAACAAGTTTATTCTATCGAAACTTTAATTTTACCGAAATTTAGGAACATAAACTTTTCAAATACGGTGCTGTATTCAGATTGAATCTAAATAAATATAAATTAGGTTTATATGTTGTCGATCCAACAAACAAAAAGGCATTTATCTGTTCAAGTTCACAAAAAAAATCCCTTTCACATTTCGGGTAATAATAGGTACGTTTTTGTGTGAAAGTTTTATGACTAGAGAACGGACGGAATTTCCATAAAACGCAATCGGCAATTGGAATTGTGTATAACGTCGCTCAGTACATCCCGGCGTAATTCAATGTAGTATTTGTTTGACTTACTCGGACACCTGGTCTCACCGCGATAACAATGGACAAGCCAGCTATTGTATTCCGAGAATATAGTGCTTTTTAAAGTGTTTTCATGAGCGTAGATAGAAGTGGGGTTTTTATAATGTATGTATTTTATTTATTAGTTTATATTTCGTAAGATAAATAAAGTGCTGTGAGTAAGTTTCTTGTTTTCATAGTTTTAACTTTTAATTACATCGTAATTTTTGTGATAGATCCTGTTTAATATCGTTTGATTGAATCTATTTCTACCAATTATTTCGACGTAAGAGTGTGCATTGAATTTCGTTCTGTTTCAATAACTTACGCACACATTTTTAGTTTTCATTTATTTAGATCTAGAGCATTGTTTAAGTTACTTTTTCAGACATGATATGGAAGAATGTCGAGAACGGCATTGTAAAACAATGGCGAGTTGGACTCACGGTCATACTGATTGTATGTCCATTGTCAGTGATTCCGAAATTTATTACAAAATCCGTAAAATATCGTCAAAAATTCGTCACTTAGGATCGCAAACACATCTTAACTCTGTAAAACTTTTATGGCGGCTAATATTCCATTAAATAAACTTAGCAACCCCACTTTCAAAATATTTCTTCAAAAATATACTGGTCGAAATGTTCCTGATGAATCAACTTACGCAAATATTATGTTTCTAGGAGCTATTCGAGAACAGTAGAACGTATTAGCAGCCATCTTTTAAATCAATACATATGGATAAGCGCCGACGATACGGTGGATATGTTAGGACGCTGTGTGGTAAATGTTGTAGCTAGTGTACTACATCCAACTATTCCCTATAACTCATATGTAATAGCAACAAGTGTTATAAATAGAGTTGATGCGGAAACAGTTGCTGAAACCATTAAGGAGAATATGCAAAAAATGCTTCATTCGGACGCCACGTACAAAGAAAAAATACTTTTATTTGTCAGTGATAGTGCTGCGTATATGTTAAAAACAGGCAGACTATTGAAGAAAACATATCCTAATATGCTGCATATTACTTGTGTAGCACATGCTCTCCACAGAATCTGTGAATATATCAGAGACACTTTTCCAGAAGTCGATAGACTTGTATCAGCTTTTAAAAAAGTTTTCAGAAAAGCACCATTGAGAGTATCTCTTTTCAGGGAAGAATTTCCATCTCTGTCACTGCCTCCCACTCCAGTAATAACTAGATGGGGAACATGGCTGGAAGCTACTAGTTATTATGCTGAGTATTTCGGTAGTCTAAAACATTTCGTAACACTGCTAAAGAAGGATGCTAGAAGTATTGGTGAGTGCAAGGAGCTCACACAAATCCCAAATTTAAAAAATCAGTTGTACTTTCTTCACGAACACTTTGGAAAATTGCCAAAACTAATCACTTATTTTGAAAATCGAAATCTCAAATTAAATGACGGATTAACCACATTAGATGTGGCTGTTAATAATTTGAAAAGTATTCCAAGTGACTTCGGATGTGGCCTTCGGCAAAAGTTTGAAGCAATTCTTAATAGAAATCCAGATTTAATTACATTGCAGCAATTATGTATGGAGACATTTCCACAAAATCTATCGGCTAAATATGAAGAAATAAAAGAATATTTCCAGTATGCACCTATAACCAGTTGCGATGTAGAAAGGACGTTTTCTATTTATAAGGATGTACTTAATTCAAAGAGAACAAAATTGACAGAAGAAAACCTTGAGAAACTATTGCTAGTCAATATTAATACTCCTTTACTCAACTTGTACGACAAAATGAACAAATAAAAATGTTCCAATTATAGAAATAAAATTAAAAACTTTAAAAATACAACTTTTCAACAAATACATATGTATTTCGTAATTTTATAAATCACCACCCGTTTGTTTTCCAATTATATAAATAAAATTAATTAATAAATATGTATTTCGTAATTTTAGATAGATAGATCACCACCCGTATGTTTTCCAATTATATAAATAAAATTAAAAACTTTATAAATACAACTTTTCAACAAATAAATATGTATTTCGTAATTTTATAGATCACCACCCGTTCGTTTCCCATTTATATAAATAAAATTAAAAACTTTATAAATACAACTTTTCAACAAATAAATACATATGTATTTAAAATTCTTTCAATGGAGACTGTGGTTAAGTAAAAATTTAAATAAAGGTATATAACCCCTTACCACAATTATTAATCGTATCCTAAATACGTATTTCGACAACTAAGTTGTCGAAATACGTATTTAGGATACGATTAATAATTGTGGTAAGGGGTTATATACCTTTTTTAAAATATATGTATTTCGTAATTTTATAGATCATCACCCGTTCGTTTTCCAATTATATAAATAAAATTAAATATTTTAGAAATACAGCCTTTCGCCAGTACTGCACTGAGTGGTA
This sequence comes from Melolontha melolontha, assembly GCA_935421215.2. Classification (NCBI taxonomy): domain Eukaryota; kingdom Metazoa; phylum Arthropoda; class Insecta; order Coleoptera; family Scarabaeidae; genus Melolontha; species Melolontha melolontha. Next base: position 72,495,554 of record OW285243.1, on the reverse strand, counting down.
AGCGTGTCCGTTCTCTATTTATGACATGCATTCAATGATAACTTTTCTTAGGCATCAGCTGTTGTCTTATTATTTATGAGTAGGTCAACGGCCTGACGAAAAAAAATACAATATTCAGCTTCTTTAAAAATTTTAAACGGTATAAGAGTTTTGTGGTGATATGGAATTTTTAATTTAGTTGTCTTAATATTAAATTCACGAGAGTGTTGTTCGATTTGCCTCTTTTTCTAATGACAATTTTTTACCCTAGAAAGGGCAAATTTGTGTGAAACGGGCAAATTTGTGTAAAATAGGTGGAATACTTAAAGGAGATATTCAATGTGGCTGTCATATACAAGTATATACACGCTTTAACACGGCTCGGTCTTCACGGATATGGGCGGCAAGTTGAAAAATACGCTGTCGAAGATCGGTCTTTTATGGCCACGACCTTCATAACTTGGATGCAACGTACCGCGATCTGTACACGGTTTATAAAACTGAATCATTTGATGGACCACGGATATGGGCCGCAGTTTGAAAAATATGTTGCTGAAGATCGTCTTTTACAGTCACGGCCGTCATTACTAGGATGAAATGTACCGCGATTTCTCAGTCTGTACACGGTTTGTAAAATTAAATTATTTGATGGACATCTTCGGTTAAGGAACCGCCCTTCATAAGTACGTCTAGTAATTCTAACATTTTCAGCTGTTTCACCGTATAGTAAGACGATATCCGTTAATTCGTGATTTGAATAAGCCATGCTTCATGGAAGTTGATAACAGACTGACTTCTGACTAGTGTTGCCAGGTGAAAATAATTGTTTTCACTAGATGAGAACTTAAAAAATCACTAGATTTCACTAGATTGTTACCACAATTATAAATGAAACCATTACATATGTCTAATTACCGGTAGTATATATAATGTATAGTTTTAGTTTTCGTTAATAAAGAAAGAAGAGCTATTGCTATAAAAAAAAATGTAAAGCAGTAGGTAGGTATGTAAATAATAAAAGAAACACAAGAATTTCTTGATATATATTTATATATAATATATATATTTATTGGTATAATATTGCATAAACCTATTTTACAATAACACTGTACAAGCTGTTTTAAACTTAAGTAAAATTTACAAGAAAATAAAAGGTAATTATAGTAAATTACAAATTAGAGCTTATATAAATTGCATTAAATAATATATTTTTATTCTGATGAATACATATTGTTGTTATGTTTATTTGTTACAGTTACACGAATTTTGTAATCAAAACATGATTTATTATCACTATTTATTAATCTCTTAGAGTGTAGAATTCCAGTTAAGGTACTAGCAGATAACCGATTTCTGATTTTATATATATATATATATATATATATATATATATATATATATATATATATATAATATTCTTTCTACCGAAGCACTACTGTGAGGTAATGTTAAAACTAAATTGACAAATTTTGATAGTTCTGGATAAACAGCAGTATTGTCACATCTAATTTGATTACAGATATTTTTCCAAAAAGAAATATAATCGGCTGCATCCTCATTGAAGTCACTGTTTTGCAATAATCGCCACTCTCTATCCAATGAAAGAAGATCAATATCTTTCCTATGAAAATTTGCTGCTGGACCTAATGAACTTGTAGTTTTAATAAGTTTTGGGTCCAAAAATTTAAAGAACTTAATGTCTTTACATCTTCTGCATTAAATGGAAAGCGTTTATATAATTGATGAGCAGCTTCAACATAAAAACCTAAGCATGTTAATTGAAAGTTATGTTTATCACCATCTGAAAGAGTATTTTCTTGAAATAATATAGCTGCCTTCGGGCCACAATATACTTCATTTAGTAAAACATAATGTTCTGGGTTTCTATATTGCAAAATAGTTACATCAGTTTTACTCAAATATGTATTATTTATATAACAACTTAGAATAGTTTTGTATATTGCTAACATTCTGTCATATATTGCATAAATTTTAGGAGATTCTGATAGAAATTCCTTATTTAAATCAGTAAATACAGGTAAAACATATTCCAAAAACTCTAAATAATATTTATTCATAGGATTTTGTAAATTATTGTGAATGGATTCAGATGCATTGATTTGATTGAAAGATTCATTTTGGAAATATAATTTAAGAGCTTCATACTGCTCCAACACTCTTTTAACAACAGAAATTAAAGAGAGCCAGCGTGTTTGGCTAGGTTGCAGCAGCTTATGGGGTTTAATATCAAGAAACTGCTGAAATTATTTGTATTGTGTTTGTCGTTTAAAACTATATTGCATATAAGTGTATACTTCTCGCACCAGTTTTTCCGTTGTAGAAGGTAATTTTTCACAAGCATGGGAAGCTATGAGTGGCTATTGAGTGACATAGACATTTTACAGTAAAAAGATGTGGTATTTCATTTTTTAATAAAGTTTTGACGGAATGCCTAATGCCCATCATTGAATTTGCCCCATCAGCTGCAAATCCTACCTTATTATTTTTATATGGAACATTATGTTTATTAAAAAATTGAACAATAACATTATGTATATTTACTGCAGTTGCATCATAGATTGGTAATAAAGCAAGAAATTCGTCATTTATACTAAAATTTTGATTTAATCGCACAACTAATGCTAAGTTTTTAATTCGGGTATGATCCGTAGACTCATCAATTAATAAAGAAAATTCGCTGCACTTTAAAGTTTCTATTAGAGTTTCAAAACTTGATTGACCAATTACGTTATTTATAATAGCTGTGCATTTTGTACGATTACAGGAAATATTTTTTATAACATCACTTTCATTATTTATAGACCTAATTAGTTGTACCAGATGATCAACTGAATTTATAGATATATTGTGTTCTGCAATGAAAGATGCAATTCTTATTTCTATTTCTTTTGTACTAAGTTCCGTGCTTGTAGAGCTTCTTACAAATTGCGTAACACAGAATTGTTGTTGTTTGATTAATTTAGATTTAGATTGGTGTTTTATAGAATCATGGTGCTAACGTATTGCAGCTATCCCTCCAAGATAGTCATTAACGCATATTTTACATCTGTAAAACTCTTCTCCTTTTGAACTAGCTTCTATCCAATGTTGGTAATCATTGTGTTTCTCCCAATCAGTTTTGTATTTTTGTTGATAAATTTTCTTTTTTTTTGAAGTAGATGGTTGATCTGTGGTCGACATAATAACTGCTAGAAATTAAAACAGATTTAGGAAAACTAATAAAAATATGTAAACGGTTTTATTTGCAGTAAATACTTACATGGTAATAATCCGAAAATTAATTTATTTAAAGAATTCAGTGCGATTGGGCGCGCGTGAATAAGATTCTACCATAAATATCTAATATGATTTAATCCAAAATTCCCCCGGCCAAGAGATTTTATACTTTCCCATTTTAAATAGGTACTTACCCTTCATCGTATTATTTCAAAAATTACAAATTTAAGAATAATTTGAACGGTACTTCTCGTAATGAGCTTATGTATTATATAAATTATTTATTGCGAGAAAATTGTCTCGACTACTAAGGTATAGAAGTCACTTTACGTAGGATCTATAATATTTAATAATAATAAATAACGCAATCTATTTTGATAAATATATGATTTCATATAAACTACAAAACGAAAAATAACGTAAAATAACTAGATTTTACTAAAATATAGAAGTTTTTCACTAAATCACTAACACAGTACTCAAATCGCTAGATCTAGTGAAAAATCACTAGACCTGGCAACCCTGTCTGACTTACAGTTTACAGTATACATCATCGCATCTACTACTCCCACCATTACGCTTGAGTAGAGGTAGGGATGTAATTATAAAGAAATACTAAATTTACCAGAATCGGATCAAGCCACGCGCATTTATTAAATATTTTTTTCTTTGATCTCGTTCAAGATGGAGTTTTCTTACATTAGTATTTCAAGCTTAATATTATTGCAGCTACTACATATTAAAGCTTAATGCATATTGCGTTTATACCCTGTATAGTATCTATTAATTATAACTTAAGTATATGTGCTTTTCTTTTTAGTTAATAAACTACATGAAATTTTGTTTGTTTCATTATCAATAAATGGTAAACCGACTTCTTTTCTTTCCGTGTATTCTATACAGTTAAATACATATTTAAGATAAGTGTTGAATAATACAAAAATATGTAGGATATTTGAACATAATCATATACATCGACATATGACAATCATCCATTATTATCGTTGTGTGAATTTGACGGAATACCAACCCTGTCTTGTGAAATATACTTAATACCTATCCAACATTGAAATTGTACAACGTCGCCTACGATCTCCATAAGGGCAATACTTCGATTCTAAGGTGGTACAGACTATAGCGCTTAGCACGCTATTACGTATGTAGTGTATGAATAGATGAACGGCTATCATAGCGTGAACTTGTTTATAGACTTATTAACGAATACGCGTAGGTGTAATTCGAACGGAAAGCATTTTTATAAATAACACTCATTTTTATTTCACTAAAGCCAACGCAGTGACGCCGCTTGTTGCCTACCTTAGTGGCGGTCTTTAATACACACATATAAACCGTAAAATACTTAATATCAATTGAAATAGCTCAAGAAACAAAGGACACAAAGCATTTTCATATATGTCATAATTAATCTGAAATATTCGTAGACCAATTTCAAAGAGAAGTCAACTATGTCAATGGACCAATTAACAAAGAAGAAGAACGCACAAAACACTCCGCAGAGAATTTTTATTTAATGACTTAATTCTTATTACAGGGACTATCCAACTACATTAGAGGTAACTATACGTAAAGGTGTTCGCGTAACTTGGTCATAAAACCTTACCACACCGCAAATTAAAGACAGACCGTGAATAATTGCAAAATTGCAGTGCGCAATGATAGAAATTTAATTGTACGATATCATTACGTCTAATGGCACCTTTTGTATACAGTATAGTTTATCGGTATTTGTACGCTTAGTTTTTAATCTTAGAAAAATTGACATTTCGCAAGTTAAATATGAGATAAAATACCCAAAAACATTTCAAATAATACACGTGTTTGAGTATACAAAATTATCTTAATAAAAATACGAAATGTGACGCTCACACTGTGGCTTTGTAGAGTATATAATACTGACTTAGATTATAGGTAAATTTTCATATTGCAGATGACTGGTAACTAATGTTGAATAAATTTAATCGTATATGTATATATATATATATATATATATATATATATATATATATATATATATAGTGTTTATAAGAAATTAAAATTTATTTCTTATTTATTTTATTGGCCGTGTGCATAATATTAAAATAATAAGCTTTTTTTGGTTTAGCGACCTTTATTGAAATTCAATTTATTTAAATAACGACGTTTCGACTTTTTATGTGTAATTGAGTCTTTTTCAAGTGATTTAGAACACATGCCCAGTGCAAATTGCATGGTCGGAAAACAATGTCGACCCTTCACACAGGGTCCGACCGTGTATCTTCGTTCTATTACCATATTTTCAACCATGGTTTTCAATATTTAGTGTTTATAAGAAATTAAAATTTATTTCTTATTTATTTTATTGGCCGTGTGCATAATATTAAAATAATAAGCTTTTTTTGGTTTAGAGACCTTTATTGAAATTCAATTTATTTAAATAACGACGTTTCGACTTTTTGTGTGTAATTGAGTCTTTTTCAAGTGTTTTCCGACCATGCAATTTGCACTGGGCATGTGTTTAAACATCGACATAAATTTGTTCTAAATCACTTGAAAAGACTATATACGAGTATATATAAGACTCAATATAGTAAAAGTATTTACAAATGGGAACTGATAAAAAAAATTTTTGGTTTGTGTTTGTGTGTGCGGGGGGGGGGGGTGTTGATTTTATCTATTGTTTAATGAGTGGGTAATAGAGTTTAGAAAGTCCATCAATTTCGTTTCTGTCGTTGATTGTTCTGCTGTTTTTGAAAATATGGATCATTTCTAAGACCTCCCGAGCTTTTGTATTCTTTTTCTGTGTTATTACTTTGGTGTTATCATAATCAAAATTATGTTTTAGTGTCAATTGGTGTTTTTTTAAAGCAGTTTGATTTTTTGCGTATTTGTGACCTTTCAATCTTTCTTGTAGTAACTGTTTTGTTTGGCCTATGTATACTTTGTCACAGTCTTTGCAGGTTATGTTGTATATTGTGTGTGATTGTTTTAGTGTAGGTGTTGAGTCTTTTAGTTTGGTGTGTAGGAATTTTATGTTTTTACCGCTTTGGTGTGCTATTTTAAAATTAAATGGTTTAAATATATTGTCTAGTTTTTCGGATAATCCAGTTATATAGGGTGTGGGGATATATGTTAATTCATTGGTTTTTTTTGTTTTTGTTGTGGCCGTTTGTTGTGTTATAAATTTTATTAAGTCTTTGTTTTATAATTTTTTGTATAAATTGTGGTGGATAATTGTTTTCTGTTAAAATTGTTTTTACTTTATTTAGTACTGTTGGTCTGAAAACTGGATTAGTGAGATTTAAGGCTCTGTCTACTAACGCTGTTACTACATTTTTTTTTGTGGGCTAGAATAAAACATCAAAATTCAATAAAAGGTCGCTAAACCAATAAAAAGTCTATTATTTTTAATATATATATATATGTATATATATATATATATATATATAATTGGATATTAACTAGCAGTTTGTGTTTTTGATTGTATTCATTTTTGTAAAGTTTCTAGAATATATAGAAGCACATGTTTATGTTATATGTGAAAGGTTTCCAAATTGGGGTCGAAATCGAATTGAAATTTGTACAAATGTTTAGCATAATGTGAGTTTGTAGTGTTATGAAAGTCCAATGTATTTCTTGATCCTTCTATTAAAAGACTGATTCTGTTTGATGTACATACAATTTTGAGCAACTTTCACAGCTTAACTCACAGACTCCCGATTTATCACTCTTTTCTGATCTTCTCTTATTATTTTTAATAATCTTACCTATGTTGTGATTAGTAAATATCGCCACTTAAATAGGTAAGCAGCGGTGTCACTTGATTTTACTGAAATAAATATGCGTGTTATTTATAAAAATGCTTTTCGTTCGAATTGCCCTACGCGTATTCGTAAATACGTAAACATATGTAAACAACTTCGCACTATGATAGCTGTTTATGTACTAATGTACTACATACATATAGCACGCGAAGTGTTGGTAAAGTGAGTCTCAGGCCTCTGTGAGGAAACCGAGACTGACGATCTTTAGTTATTAGTAGGCTTAGGATAATTATGCACCAAAAAACAAATTTCAAAGTTACTTTTATATAAAAAAGATACTACTAAAAATATTGTTCTGTTGAACATTAATTGGACTTGTCTGAAAACATGTTTCCTATATCAGAGCACTTAAACACGCCAATTTTTTTCTCTGGAACCAATAAAATTAAGAATTGGTAAATATCTGGATATGTGGGTCTATAAAGAGCTTTCTATTCAATGGAAGTCGGTGTAGCCGAATGTCTTTTTATTTCACAATGTCGCGTTCGTGAATAAATAATCCAAACAGTTTCTGTTATGAAACCGAAACTACTAATGCTGGTGGAAAATTCATTACCCACCAGCATAAGCGAAATATTACACCTTTAATTGAAAAATTATATTTTCACTATTTTGGTTTAACTATTGAACATCAAGACAAGCTGTGAGCTCCCAGTATTTCCTGCGCACGCTGTGCTGTTATTTCGAGGGGTTGTCCAAACGGTAAGGAAAGCGCTTTGCTATTACTACTTTTGCTGCACAAAAACTTTCGGGTTTTCCAACAAAAATAAGAAAAATATTAGTTATGCTAGTCTGCCCTCAGCTACTCGTCCAGTACCTCATTCGGAAGCCTTGCCAGTACTAAGACCCATAGGTGTTTCGAGTGAAGAATGCGATGTGACAGAACCAGAAGAAGCAAATGTCGACCCGCCATGATGAATATTTGAAGAGGATGAACCATACCTAATAAGGCAGTTAGAATGAAATGATCTTATTCGAGACCTGAATTTGTCAAAAATGAAAGCAGAAATACAAAGATATAGACTCCAAGGATGTTAAATGCAGGCACACATATTTCTGTGTATCGTAATCGTCAGAAAGAACTATAACAATATTCCTCAACCAACGAGGGTCTTTCATACTGCAATAATGTCGATGATTTGATGTTGACATTAAGTCACTGACACCATCCTGAAGAATTGCGTCTTTTTATCGATGCTTCGAATTTGAGTTTCAAAGCTGTCCTGCTTCATATAGGAAACGTTTATCTAATCAACCTCATTGGCCACGCAATCCGCTTAAAAGAAACGTATGAAAATATGACTTTTATTCTAGACACAATTAATTACAAAATGTATAAATGGTGTATCAGCGCAGACCTCATAGTTGTAGCAATTCTACTCGGTTTACAATTAGGGTATACAAAGAGTTGGTGTTTTCTTTGTAGGACAGTAGATTAAAAAATTCCCACTACATTGTCACTAGTTGGACCTGATAAAATACTTCTACCGCCATTAAACGTAAAATTAGGTTGCATAAAAAATTTCGTTAAAGCAATGGATGGATTCCAATACCTCAAACAAAAATTTTCCAAAATCTCGATGCAAAACTTAAAGAGGGAAGAGGACCCCAAATTAAACTTCAACAAGATACAAAAATTGAGGAAACCTTAAGTGACTTAGAGCGTATTGCTTAGAATTCTTTTAAAAATGTGACCCATATTTTTCTAGGAAACATAAAATCTGACAATTACATAGCACTTGTTAATGAACACAGCAGTTACCATAAATTGGGTTGTAACATGAGCCTTAAAATACATTTTTGCACTGGCATCGGGATTTCTTTCCTCTGAACCTTGGGGACGTGAATGATGAACACGGTGAAAGGTTTCATCAAGACATTACTGTAATTGAAAAGCGCTATCAGAGCAAGTGGAACCATGAAATGCTTGCTAAGAACAGCATAAAAGAAAAGTAACAAGAAAAACATTTTAAACAGAACGATACCATATAGCTCCATATATTGTACATCCTTAATTAATATTATTTCATTTACTTTTCAAAAATTCTTTTCCAAAACCTGACATGCCAAAATAAATTTGTTGTTATTGCTATTGTTAGAACTATAAAAGAAACGAAAATTGTACATAGTTTATAAAGAAAATGAAAAATTTGTTAACCAGTGTAATTATTAAATATTACATTAGTAAAATTAACTTTATCTTCAGTTCTAAAGGCAATAATATGAATCTGATTGTTCGCAAGAAACCAGATGTTAGATGTAATAGCAAGTCGCAATGTGTACTTAAGTAAAAATTAAAAAATAAATATGGATATTTTTGTAAGATTATCTTCCTGTAACATACTGTAAAAAAAGAATATGTTTAAATAAATTTACTCCTAAAATGAACTCCGTTTAAAACCATATAGAACAAATACTTCTGGACGGCACTAAACGAAGCAGAAACTATAAGTAACCGTAACGCCAGTTTTACCCTTTTAAAATCACTAACTCGCAATCTTCCAAGAAATGCTACAAAGTTCCGGCGCTGAACGCATCATGCAACAATTTAAGCCGTGAATCTGGTGTTCCGCAATAATCGATAATTACAACGTTATTATCGGCAATGCGTGCATTCGTTGCTCGCAGATCAGAAATGAGAGATCCGCAAACAAATCTACGCGATTTTGCCATGTATAATTTCGCGCTATTAATATATTATTTCCAATAATTATTAATTCCAATTTATTGATTACACGTTATATAGAGCTCGGTTTCTGTACGTAAATACATGTATATATACTTTACTTAAATATTTTGTATGTAAGATGGAAATTTATAAATTAGTATATTTAATATGGCGAACTGCCGTTACTTTATACACATGTTTTATAATCGTTCACGTTCAAAATAATAAGGTAAAGGCTAGTATAACGTTAGAAATTAATATTAGCCATCACGAGTTTTCGTTCAGTTCATAGTTTAAAATTAAATGTACAGTTTGTGGAAAAATTAATGTTTCCCGTCGTCACGGCTAAATATCAATATTACCTTCCAAGATTCTTCAAAATGCCTAGAACATTTCATAATTTATAACGAGCCATCGAAAAAATTCATAATTGGAGTAGACTGTGAAATTGGGTTGCTACTTTAGCCACTTCCACATAATGACATTTATTATTTGACATTGAAACTATAAGTTTGTGTCAAATTTTTCAAAACTCTTATTAAGAAAATTAAATTTATTTAAAAAATGGTATTCAACATAGAACAAAAAGCAAAAATTATCGAATGTTACTTCCGTACAGGTGTGAAAGTAAATGGCGAGTGGCAGTATTCAATTCGGAATGCATGACTGATTTTAGTGAAGAACATCCTGAATTAGTGTTTGACTACAATGATTTTTACAATGTTTTGACAAATTGTGTAAAGTTATTCAGAGACTGGTAGCGTTGGTCGAAAAACTGGAAGTGGACCGCCATCTAAACGTACAGCTGATAATATTGAAGCCCTTCAGCATATTATTGATGAAAATCCAAAAACATCCATTTCAGTAGTGACCCAACAAACAAATTTATCTTATGGTACGTGCCAATTCATTCTTAAAAAAGTCTTACATTGTCATACATACAAACTGCAATGTTTTCATGAACTTTATCCAGTGGATTATTTAAGACGAATTTTGTCAATGGTTTCAAAATAATCTACACAATCAGGATATCCTTAACACAGTTTTTTTCACGGATGAGGCCTGGTTTTATCTTTCTGGATATGTTAATTCACAGAATATGAGGTGTTGGTCCTCCGAAAATCCTCATTTTTTTGTTGAAAAAACATTGCATCCCCATAAAGTTGGTGTCTGGGTTGGAATATTTTGAAGAATATTGGTGTGTCCCATTTTTTTAAGGTACACTTACTGCTGCACGATATCGCAATGAGATACTCGGCTCACTCATAAATCAACTGGATGATGAGGAATTACAAAATAGGTATTTCCAACAAGATGGTGCAACAGCACATACGACCAGAGAAACACTTGAATATCTCAGAGAATTTTTTGATAACAGAATAATAAGCAGGAACACTGAAATCCCATATCCAACTAGGTCTTGCGATTTAAACATATGTGATTTTTTCGTATGGCCATACATCAAAAATTCGATTTATTCAACGCCAATTCATAATCTGGAACAAATGAGAATTCGCATAACAGGAAAGTGTGAAGAGATCAACAACTCACCGCAAATGCTGCATAAAGTTTTTGCTGCATTACGGAGAAGAGTTAGTTTGTGTTTAGATGTAAATGGACAACATTTTCAACAACTTCTGTAGCTATATGTAAATTTTGATTATGATTTCGATATTAAATAAATTATTTGTTTTCTTTTTTGTTGTAGTATCATTTCAATGCCATAACATTTTTTTACAATGAAACCAAATGAAACTGTAGAGCATCAAGTAATGTGTCATTATGTGGAAGTGGCTAAAGTACCAACCCAATTTCACAGTCTACTCCAATTATGAATTTTTTCGATGGCTCGTTATAAGGGCGGATTAATATACAGTGAAAGCTCCACTCGCGGACAGCTCTTATGAGCGGACATCTCGTAACCGGACAAATTTTCTATACACAAGCATTTTGTTACGTTTTTAGTACAAATTCCTAGCCGATAAGCGGACGCTCTAACAGACGGACCCGGACACTATATTTCTATACATTTCGTACAAAACATCTCTCATAAGTGGACACAAAACACTTTCTAAGTATGTAATACCCAAAAAAAATCGTAATAAATCCAGTGTTCCCCTTTTTACATAGTAGTGTGCTCAGTGTGTGTCACGAATCCCAATAAATTCGGTCATTCCCCATTTTTCACACTCTTTTACGTAGTGTGTGTCACAAATCGCAGTTAAAGCGGTGATTCCCATTTTTACAAGCTATTATGCTCAGTTTACTTTGCCCTTGCTGTTTTTACTCCTTTTGAATCAATCACAACTTGTAACTCGTAAAGATAAGTACATATTAGAATGGCACCGCGAAGAAATATACTTTCGTTAAACGAAAAAATTGAAATAATCAACACGTTGGAGAAAGAAAAGTTGTCAGTTCGTGAAGTAGCAAAAAGGTAAGGTATTTTATTTAGGAAAAATAAACAATTTTTCACATTCGTAATTATTTTTGAATAGGTTCAATATCGGGAAAACAGGCTGCAGACATTTCAAAAAATAAAGAAAATGTTTACTGTAAATGGTAGTTTAGTATGAATATTTACCAGAAGAAAAGTTTTCTTAAACCTGAAGGTTCTAGTATAGACAAAATGTGCTTTGATTGGATCGCAAAGGCTAGAAGCCACAACATTCCCATTTCTGGACCGATAGTAAAGGCCAAGGCAAGAGAAATACCTCAGCAAATGGGATACTCTCTATTTTCTGCGTCAGATGAATGGCTACAAAAATGCTACGTATTGCTGGTAAAGCTTCAACAGGTAGACGTCGACCAGTTCAAGGCAAAGCTTCCATCTATATTGCTTGGGTATCCACCAGAGGATATTTACAATGCTGGTGAAAGTGTGATATTCTTCCGTGCTTTAGCTGATCAAACTTTCGCCTTGAAATCTGACAAATGTGTCGGTGGTAAGCTGTCGAAGGAAAGACTCACTATTTTGTTTTGTGCAAATATGGAAGGGGAAAAAGAGATGTTGTTAGTTATTGGTAAAGCGGCTCGTCCTCGAGAATTCAAAAATCTTATAATTCAAGACCTACCAGCAAATTGGAAATCCAACAAAAAGGCATGGATGACGCGAGATATCATGTCTGAATGGTTGTAGCAATTTGATAAGAAAATGAAATCACAGAAAAGTTCTTTTGTTCTTGGATAATGCAGCATCTCATCCTAGAGATTTGAAGTTAACGAATGTTAATATAATTTTTCTACCTGCAAACACAACTGCAGTATGTCAACCCTTGGATCAGGGCATAATCCAAAATTTCAAAGTTATTACAGAGGTTTTATTTTGAAGCACTTATTGTCAAAAATGGATGCAGCCACTTCAGCATCACAGCTGGAAAAATGTATTAATGTACTTGACGCTTTATATTTCATTAAAGCTTCGTGGGATAAAGTTGAAGCAACTTTTAAAAATTGCAGGATTCATAAGAGATAATTCAATCCTTCCAGAGTTTGATGCCGAACATGAACTACCATTGTCAACATTTTTAAATCTACAAAGCAGGTTCGTCGAATTAAGTGATAAAAACTTGGAAGAATTTTTAAATATCGATGAAACAGTCCACATTGAAAATTACAGCATAGAAATTCAATTAGAAAATGAAAAATGTCATTATGGAAGTAAAAGATTCAAAGATAGAAGAGGACGAAGTCGATGACCAAGCCCTTGATTCGATAAAATCATATGAGGCGCTTAACAAAGTGCCCGTTTGAAACGCTTTGCAAGGAATCACTTTATAGCATTTCAACATCTAAAAAAATTAGAAAGTCATTTCGAAAATCATTTGTTGAAATGGAAGCAAGCTAAGTTTCAACAGACGAAAATTAATAAATGTTTTCATCCCATGTAAATTTATTTTTAAACTTAAAATGTACATATTGCTATGAATTGTGGCCCCCCTCCCCCCTGCACCCCCCATCCACAACTAATCTACCCAACTAGGATACTCAGCCAGTTAATATCCAACAGTGAGACTTCTTTCTTCTCAGTGTTCCAATCGGAAAATGTGGAACTGTAATATTATTTAGGCGCCAGTCAAATGTACTTGACAAATATAATAGTTATATTCAATTATAAGTTACTTATATTAATAATTAAACAACAGTAAAGGTATACGGGATAAAAAATGAGCACAATATAAAATTTAAATGAATATTTAATACAAAAAATCAAAAAAGAAAAAAATCTATCTTTATAGAGTATAAAGATTGTATATTATACAATAATACTGAGGTAAAACAATTCACTGAATATGACAGCTAAGTGAATTTAAGCTTCCTCTATGACTCCGAACAAACTATCTAAAAATAATAAAGATTATTTTTAATTTCTCCCCAGAGAATCACACTGTACAATCAAACTTGAAAACATGAATAAATCTACGCATGTGCAAACATCAAACACATGAAAAAATACCCTTGACTTCCCAACGTATAAAATTTTACAATTATAAATTTTTTTTTTCGTAGAAATGTTAATAATATTCTTTATCATTTATTCTTTCTAATAATAATAAATCTCTTAAATAACAAAATTAAATACAATATAAATATCCTTATTATATTAATCAAAATTTTATGAATTCATAAATTTAAAAAAAAATTTACAGTTTTTTAGGAGAGTTACAAGACACGTTGTTAATCTAAAACAACAAATTACGAGAATAACAAACTCGTAGAATTATCGGGACTAAATATGAAATACCATTTACTATGACCACACAATCAAAATCAACCCGAACTAATTAAATCAAATATATATATATATTTTTTTTAAAGAAATTCAACGTTCTTGTCTAAGGTCAGAAGTAGATCTCCTCTTCAATATATCGGTCACTATCCCTTTCACATGAAGACGACCTCCAAAAATCAAGTTTTTGCTTACGCACTTTTAAAAACATATCGGACATACAATCAAGTTCAAAAATAATGGTACAGTTATTTTAAATAAATTTTAATATTATTTATTAGGGAAAAATCCATAACAATATGTACAATTGTACATACATATATGTACGTACATATCTATATACTATACATGCATACATACTATGTTATTTATATGTACTAATACATATGAATTTGTAATAAAAGCTATTTATTATAACTGAATTTACTGTTTTTTATTCATTACCTTATAAATACACGACAAATGAAGAATTTTCTTCGAGCTATCCCATAAGTCATAAGCGGACATCTCCCATAGCCAGACGAAAACATTGGGAGTGTCCGCTCGTGAGAGCTTTCACTGTATTTATATAAAAGAACTCCAACAACGCCATTGTGTAAATATTAAATATAGAAATAAGTTCTAACCTGCAAATGGTAATTTCGAATATCTGTCTTACCATGTAAAATTTCATTTTCTTATGTACCGTCGTTGTTACATTGTCATTTATCATAAGGTTGCTCTCCCCATTTCTGAGATGCGTAAGAAGCAACTATTCGTGATAGTATTTTTAACGCTGGAAAGTTGCGCGCCCATCGAAATTTACATCCGCTTGGAAGCTGTTTATGACAACGATTTGCACAGTCAAATACCCTCCTCAGTTTTACCCTGCGTAAGTGAGATGATCTTAAATTGACAAAGTAGTCAGCCAATGCCAACGACGTAAAACTCAGTGAATATGGTCGTGCGATTCTTGTCGAAACGCTGCCGAAGTGGCTAAAGATTAAAGAGGGGCGCCACCGCGATTTAAGAGCTGCTTGTCGTAGAGATTATATGTCGCGCGGAGAACGTACTTGTGCTAACGAACCCACTAAGCAAGGACTAGCGTAATTACAGAAAAACACGAGCTAATAACAAGTAAAAGAAAACGTTCCATGGTAAAAAAAAAAGCACCTAGTTTATTTATTATAATATTTTCTTCGCAAATAATATTTTCAAGGTAAAATAGAAAAGAAAACCGAGGTATGTTTCAACAACATCTGAAAGGGCTGAAGCCCTGTATATAATTAACAACAATTACAAATAAAGGAACATTACAATTTTTTCGGATTTCTTGTATGCTCAGTAACTTTATTAAAACTGCAATGGGTCCAACGAACCCACCGTTATGCAGATGAGCGTTAATACAAAGCCTTAATTATCTAACAGACTATAATGAATCTCTCTCTAATATGAATCTCTGTAAATATGTCAGTATTTACGATTACAAAAATTAATGATTATCAATCAATTTTGAAAATATGTGTACGAGGTATGTGACACAAACAATCAAGGAACGTTCACTAAAAAATAATTACTGAGAAAACCTTTCATTTATCTACAAGCAAAATTTCGCCGCCGCTCCAAGTCAATAAACTGCCATTAAATCCTGTTAATGACACTAAATATAAGACTATATACAAACAACACAGTTCGGTGTTTACGCTGCTACTTCACAAAGATTGCTTTCGGAAACAATTGACTAGCGAAACAATAGACGCTCCGGCAAACAACTGAAACTCTTTCTTCGATAAACACCGCTGTTTCTGTTTTGTTTCTCTTGTCAAGTCTGTTTGTTCGCCTTTTTGTATTTTTGCTTGCCGTAGATGTTTAAACATTTCGCTATTAGTATATAAAATATAAGTATCTATATTCGTATTATATTGAAGATTATTAGTTTGCAATGTAATATAAACCATATCGGTAATCTATATAATATAGATGTATGATGTATAGATGTACATATATATATATATATATATATATATATATATATAAAACATTTGATAAATTATTGGAGTTTTTCGGCTTTATTATATGAAATATTTACAAATATTAAATTAGAATGTATGTAATTGCAGAGTAAGTGGGGATGTAAACATTGCTGTCTACAAATTACAAAGCAAATCATACGAAATTTTAATTTGAAAAATATGGTCTACGTTGGTCTATATATATATATATATATATATATATATATATATATATATATATATATATATATATACCGTGTGCACAACGTCGAGCGATTGATGGATATATAAGTAATGACTGGCCAACTGCAAGTGGGAGGGGCTACATACGTTAAACTCCTACAGGGCGTATTTAATTGTGGTGAACTAAGAAAACGTTATGGTTGTTTATTAATAAATGATGTATCAAAATAAATATTCCAAATTAATAACTAATTGTTTAACAAACTACAAAAATATTTGTAGTATATTATTTATGGTTAATGTACGAATTTGGATATTTTATCCGACTACACCGTTGCTTTTCGCACTATTAGTCATATGCCGGCTGTCAACGTCCCTACAATAACGGATACTTTTGTTTATGTCTCTTCGGCCATAATACTTTAAATTTAACATTTAAATTTAAATAAAATGATATAATATAGTTGAAAGTATCATAAAATACAATCCGCCGTAAAGTGCAGAGTTTTTGTTTACTGCATAATAATAATTCTTACCGGCGAAGCATCAGATATTTTCATCGCTAAATATTCAATGATAAGTTTCATCATAGCTTCGTGGCTTGAACTTAAAAAATTCTTATTCAAATGAAAACACATAAATAATATAAAATTATGAAACAAAACCGTAACTCTTATTGAAAAAAATTAAAATAAAAAGTATTCTGTAATAGCATAAAATTTCAAAACAATAACGATTCTTGCAAGAATATAAATAAAGTGTTTACCAGTATAAATAAATGGTTTCCTTAAATAAACTACCTATAAAATATTAAATTTAACTAAAATACCTTTATTGGTAATAAATATTAATTATTAAATAAAAGAAAATTCTAAAAAGAAAAACTAATTATTTAGTAAATGCTCAAATAAACCACCCTCTTGAGCCGAGCAGTAACCCAAACGGTTATAAAAATTACGACGGACATTTGTTAACATTTCTATACGTACTCTACCTACGGATGACAAGGAGCAACTGCAACTGAATCACCAGTCGCAAGCTTGTTTTCCGATTCAATATATTCGCCTTGCTTGAACACCATGAGCGACTGATAGGAATATTCAATGTGTTAGAGAGAGATTATTTGATTCGTACTTAGATCGTATGTAGAATGTGTTGGATAAAGAAATGTCGCGTATGGAACGCCCGTACAGTTAGACAGTAGAACAGATTGAATATACTCTCTCAACCCTAACCACATAAACTCGCTATTCGTCTTCGTCTTACTACATTGTGGTAGATCAATCTCTCGCCGGCGTTCATACGGTATATATGGTAAACTTAATAAGTCAAAGATAAAAGGTCTGGTTTATTACTTCAAAGTATATATATTTAAAACAACCCTACATGTTTCGGCAATGATGCCTTTGTCAAGGCTATAAAAAATATAATAGATTTATATTTTTATTAAAAACCCATTTATTTTCAAATGGGTTTTTAATCCACAATTCATTTTAATATTTAATCTGCTGTTTTGGAAAATACTTATTAAAAACTTCACTCAATCCTTTCAGATGTTGAATAATTTCTTCAATAAATGCCTCTGCCACTTCAACCCCTTCTTCTTCTAAAAAGCCTTTTATTGTTGGGAAACAATCAAACTCGTTGAAGCGCATACAAATTGTCCAAAATTCTATTTTTTTCTTGAAACCAAGAATTTTTTCGTGGGCAATAAATACATTTACTTGTTTGCCCTGGAGGGTTAAATTAAGTTCATTTATCTTTGTAAAAATGTTGCTTAAATAGGCAATTTTAAGTAACCAATTTCTATCAAATAATCGACCTTTCAATTCAAAATTGTGTTCTAAAAAAAAAGCACGCACCTCGTCCCTTAACTCAAGAAAACGGGTTAGTATCTTTCCTCGAGACAACCATCTGACTTCAGTATGTAAAAGAAGAGATGTATGTACACTTCGAATCTCCTCACAGAGTATTTTGAATAAACGATTATTTAGCGGTCGAGATTTTATGTAGTTAATGATTTTGATGACCTCATCAAGAGCATTCTTATAACTGGGGGATAATTTTTTAGCAGCAAGTGCCTGCCTATGGATCATGCAGTGGCTACTAGAACAGTTTTTAGCTATATTTTTAATAAGCTGTACAGCCCCATTAATTATGCCACTCATGGCCTTTGCTCCATCGGTATAGATATCAATACAGTTGTCCCATGGTATTTTATTCTAGAAAAGTATAGAAAAGAATTTAGAAGACCAAATATTTCGACTCCAGTAGTACGTGTTGGTAGAGATTTGCATAAAAGAAGATCTTCCAATAATGCGTTTTCGTGCTGATATCTAACGATTACAATTAATATTGCGAGTCCAGATACATCGGTTGAGTCATCCATTTGTAATGAAAATTTGCATGATTTGAGACGAAAAGTAAGTTCATTCTTTATATTGGCTGCTAAATCTCTGATGCGCTGAGCTACCGTGTCATTCGAAAGTGGAATCTTAGTAATTTCTTTTGCAGATTTTTCACCTAACACACATTTTACCATCTCCATACATGAAGGTTTAATAAGATTTTCCGCAATTGAGTATGCTTCACCGCGTTGAGCTATCTGATAGCTGACTAAGTAAGAGTCCTCACTTGCTTTTTCATTCACCGTTTTTATGGTTTGAACCATAACCGTTTTTAATTTTAAATGTTCGTCATGCTTCCGAATGAAGAATTCAACATTTTTTTCTTTAAGCTCGCCATGAACAGATTCTAAATGACGACGCATTTTAGCTGGAGCCATAGAGCTATTTGGTAGAACTTTGTTGCATATAACACACTGAGGATTATCATTATCGTTCATGAATCCTAACCATATATAACTTTCATCATATTTCCCTAGTTTTTTAGTAACTGCTCTGGGTTGATTACTTGTAGAGGCCATTACTGGCCTAATTTCGTTTGTGGCGATTTCAGTTTCATCACTTTTATTATTACCACAGTTATCTTTAGCAAAAGAGCTAGTTGCTGGGTCCGAAACATAAGAGTCAAGTTCAGCAGCAGAACGCTCTAAAGTGCCTTCTTTAAGCCACCTCTCCATCCTGCAACAAAATATCGAAAATGGTTTTAAGACAAAAATAACAGCACCGTTACCTTTTAAGAGGGAGTTCTCATTTTTTTAATTAAAAATTTTTTTTTTCTTTTATTATCTTAATGCTATATTTGTCTAGAATAAGTACTCGGTTCCGTATAAAAGTTATAGCTTTATGTATCACTTGTATACAAGCTGTATACATCACTCGTATAAAGTTTAAGCAAATTTTTCCCAAAATGATGTTTCTGAAATCGGTAACAAGAATTTCTCAGACGCTAATTGACCAATCCTAGATCTAGATCTTTTTGTATTATGTTTGTAAACGTGTACACCAGTGGGAAAACTAGGATCTTTGATTAAAATGCTATATTTCAGTTTTAATCCCACTTTTCCTAATCTAAAAAGGTCGTTTTTTCAAATTTTTAGTAAAATGCGCGCCATTCTTATAATTTTTAATTTTTTGAAAAGATCCTCTTTTATTCAACAGAAGTAATCTTTGCTACCGTTTGGTATCTCGTTTTTCGGGCGTCAACTTTAACGCCCTCTGCTACAGAGACAAATTATAGCAAATTAAAACACAATTTGTTTTCGCAAAAATATGCGTAATGCATTAAAAAAAAGTTTCTATATATAAAAAAACAATCCTCTTTAAAAAAAATATTAAAAATCGTCGTGTTTATTCAAAAAATGAGAACTCCCCCTTAAGACCGAATAAAGTTTAAAGGTTACTTACGTTGATATTATTTTTAACAGTGAAATATTAAACACAAACAATTACAATTTCTAGGTTTTAACACAGTTTTTAGACAGTTTGGTTTTAAACAATTGGTTTTAGACAGAACCAATAAAGTTTATCAATAAACAAAATCACTTTATCAATAACTTTCAATCAGTTTATTTATCTTTCAATCACTTTATTTTAATTTTCAATCACTTTATTTATAAGACACACATCGGCAAGTGACTATTATGCCCGGATACTCGCAGTGTACCTAATGATCAATAAAGAATTGAGCCGGGGAATCACCGATACCGGGATTTCCCGTGATTATACCAAGGCGGCTGCTTTTAAATACCAAAAATGGTCCCGACGGCGCCGTTACAATTCGCGACGTCGGACTGTCGCATTTGCACCGACTATCCAGATTAGTAAGTGGAATTTAGTTGTGCCGTTAAATTTTTATTACTTTTTTTATGTTACTTCGTTGAATGTTATAAAAAAAACACGTAACTTTCGCGGAACCCCTGAGTGATCTCCACGGAACCCCGGGGTTCCGCGGAACACAGTTTAAGAAACGCTGTTCTAGCAGATGTCCACACCAATATTTTGCTGACATTTTTACCACGTCTGTCTCCTATACACATTAAAATTCTTCCTCAAAAAACAAATCATTTAGAAAAACGGTACAAATGAATGCCACGCTAGAATTCTCAGCTAATATTCAGTAATTTCACTTACGAATTTTAAATTTAAGCATTTATGGATTAACCAAAGAAAAAATTGTTGATTATTAGCCTCATCATTTTTTAATCAACAGATTACTGTCAATCCCTCTATCTCCTATGAATTTTAAGAAAAAATTAGACTACATAGTTAAAGTTGCAGAATCGATTGGTTACGATAAACAATTAGTATTGAAAACTAAAAACAAACTAGAAAAGAAAAGGCTCAAAACTTCAAAAATCTTTAATTGCTGCTTTCTCCAACAATAATAAGTTACAACAGTGTCTAAAAACAAAAATTGTTAACACAGATCCGTTGAGAGAGTCGGGCATTTACAAAATAAGTTGTAATTCTTGGCCAAAATTATACATCGGGCAAACCAGACGAAATGTTCAAACACGCATGGCTCATGTTAAATTACACAACATAGAAAAGTCAGCATTAGCTTTACATCATACAGATACAGGTCACAACTTCAATTTAGAAAATGTTAGTTTAGTTAAAAAAAGCAGTAATAGACTCCGACATGACTTCTATAATGACTTATCTTTCTCGTTCAAAGTCTACTTGAAAAAGTTTTTGTTGCCTCATATATTATAAGTATTAAGTTGTGGGTTTGGAATTTCATTAATATTATAGCAAGTAAAGAAATTTGTAATAAAACTCCAAAACCAAGTGAAATTTAAACTTTAAAAAAGTAAACTAAACTTTTCCCTCTGCATATTTCTAATTACTGCATTCGATTAGTTTGTTAAATAAGCATTGCCTGTAATAAAAATAGAAACTTTTTCTTTATGCGTCTCCACTTCATTACGTCGTATTTGTCAATGTAAGTAATTGTGGCTGAGGGCCAATCGAGAGAAAAACTCATTTTTCCACACACATACACAAAATCAAGCGTTCGCTCACGAACGTGTGTGTCTATAGGTGTGAGGAAAAAACAAAAGCTCCAGCTGTGCACAGACGACCAGTGGTGTGCTTATGACAAATGAGCGGTGACCTCAGACCGACGGGTGGCCCGAAGAACTCTAATGAACCGACGGATCGCCGCCAATAACACGTACAAATGTGATCGTCAGTTGTTGATAGCTCAATCCGTCAATAGACAAAGCTTCAGTGACAGGAGAATAACGTTTTTCGCCCTCGAACAATATCGAATCGTACCACCGTCGCCCACCCCCGTAATGTACCTGTAACCTTGATTAATAAGGCCGGGGAGAAGGTAATCAAATGACAGATAGTTCGAGAGGAATAGTATATCTACACTAATGATCGCCTCATTTTTCTAGCCTTTATGTAACAGGAGGTTTGCTTCTAATCGTATTAATCGAGTTATTAAACTATGGTTATCGTTAGGGCAGATGTATTCTGCTATTATTAATTTCTAGTAATACATTTCTCTACTTTGTATTGCTCCAAACACACCAACACTTGTGGTAGCTACGAATAATATTGTAGGTAATTAGAATTTAGAAAAAAAATATTGAAATATATTGGTAAATGAGGGACAGCTTGCAGTGAAAAGTGGAGTGTCTTTGTTTAAAGAAATATAAGTCTGAAATCTCCTCGTACTGGATACTATTATTTGCTTCACAAATATTTCACCTTTCCCATACAATTGTTTCAACAAAACATCATGAAATCATCATAAAAAAAACTTCATGAATAAAATCTTACCAATTTTAGGTTAAAAAAACGAATATGACAAAAAGAATTATTAGCTCTATGTAGCATTCCAAATAAGAATCAACCGTTTGGAAAGATAGGGCTTAAAATAAGAGCTTGTGATTGGCTAAACTAGGGGCCGCTTTTATGCAGGCGAAATTAAGTTCATTTTGTTCTGTCAAATTTTCATTTTGCTGGCAGTCTGATCAGTATTTCTGTCAGTGCTTGTGAATTGCGTGTTTTTCTAGTTGTTTATTGTGCTATTTATTATTAATATTCATTCAAAATAACTCTTTATAGAGGTTATAAAGTGAAAAACTCATTTTCTAACGATACTTCATCACTCATTAATTTAAGCAGCTTTAAATATGTAAAAAGTGGTCAGAGACAATGGCTTATAATGTGTATTTTAAGAACAAAGCTAATATGTCCAAAACAAATGTTGTTCGTCAAACTTCAAGGGATTAGTAAGAATACTATGTTTGACATTATTAAGGAAATTGAAATGTCTGGATTTACACATTCTCCGTTAAGAAAACGAAGTTGCCGAGATGCTTACAATAAATTGGATGAAGTATCAAAAAATACGATTAGAAGGCATGTGCATTCATTTTTCTTTAAAAAATGAGTTACCGACTTGCACAAAAATATATAAAGCTGTTAAATGGGATGCAATTTACCTCCTTTAAAACGGACATCACTTTGGAGAATCCTAAAGAAACTAGGATTCAAGTGGGAAAAACGCACACGAAACAACATATTAATTGAGCGAAATGATATTATTTTATAGAGAAATCGTTATTTGACAAGTATAAGAAAGTTTCGTGCAGAAGGGAAAAAAATCTATTATTTAGATGAAACATGGGTGAATGCAGGTTACACAAAAG
Source organism: Melolontha melolontha (assembly GCA_935421215.2). NCBI lineage: Eukaryota > Metazoa > Arthropoda > Insecta > Coleoptera > Scarabaeidae > Melolontha > Melolontha melolontha. Next base: position 72,471,874 of record OW285243.1, on the reverse strand, counting down.
CAAAAATATGGAAAGATACAACGGTACTTAATCCAAAGCAAGCATTTGTTGAAGGTCTTTCCACTGGCTTAACAGATCCATCTGGCAAAAGAAACCGACTAATTGTACTTCATATTGCAGCGAAACTGGTTTTGGAAAAAGGAGGCACTTATTGAATGGCTTTTAACAAAAGGAATGTTTGCTGATAATTCTATCCTAAAGGTTGAATTGTTTGAGCTTGTAAAAAATTAAAAGGTATTTATTTAAAAATATTTTCATTTTACAAAAATAAGTAAGTACATATATATATAACGTGTGTTCATTTGAAAAGTCAATCTAGGTTACTTTGAAATTTTGATAGAATAAGACGCAAATATATTAGTATGTGTTTGTTGTTCCGTAAACGTAAATCCAAATGACATTTGATAATGTCAATCACAAATATCAGTTAGTGCATAAAATAATCGTGCGTCGATTCTGGTTTAAATAAATTGCTTCTCAGTTTTAAAATGGCTCTCATTTTAGAACATAATTTTTTTTTAGGCCAGGCTTATTTTCGAAGTGGTAATAAAATTGAAGGTTTTTGAGTTTATTCAGTTCAAGATTGCATGGTAGAATTACAGGTTGAGTTTCCACATTCTGTAATAGATTATATACAATTTAAGAATACTTTGGATAGAACTTTAAAACTTTTTTCTGAAACTGGTAGTCTCTTAAGGAAATCAGGCAGCGGAGCAGTTAAGAAACGTATACCTCAAGTTGTCAATCGTGTTGAAGAAATAATGTAAAGTGAACCACAAACATCTGTTCGACATTTGAGTCAACAAATGAACCTTTCTGTTGGTACAATTCACAAGTTATTAAAAAACGATATGCAACTTTATCCATACCGTGTCACAGCAGTATAAGAATTGTTAGAAATTGATTATCCACGTAGACTACAGTTTTGTAATTGGTTTGTAAATATGAACAATAATGGAGAACTTTCGCAAAGAGTCATCTTTACTGATGAAGCATGGTTTTATAAAACGGGATACCTAAATTCACAAAATACAAGAATTTGGAGTAGTGAAAATCCACGTGTAATTAATGAAGAATCGCTACATCCAGAGAAAATTGGTGTTGGGGCAGCGATAAGCCAAAGGCGAATCATTGGATCAATATTTTTTCAGGGAACGTTAACTGCTCAAAGGTACCGTACGGAAATTTTACAACCATTTGTCAATCAGTTGCATGATGATTAATTACAAAATGCATATTTCCAACAAGACGGAGCACCTTGTCACTGTACTGCAGAATCTTTGGATTATTTAAGAGAATTTTTTGATGAGCGTATAATTAGTCGAAATACTGAAATTGCCTGGCCTGCACGTTCATGCGATTTAACACCTTGCGACTTCTTTTTGTGGCCTTATCTAAAAAATAACATATTTCGAACACCTATATTGGATTTGAATGATATGCTACAGAGAAGCGAACAGAAATGCATGGAAATTAATAACAATCCAGTAATGTTGCAGAATATCATCAGAAATTTTGAACGGAGGATTTTAAAGTGCATTGATCTTGAAGGACAACATTTTCAACATTTGTTATAGTTTTCAATAAATACCTATTATTTGTTATTTATTTGTATGTATGAAACTGTCAAAATATACGACTTCGTAGGTTAAGTAGTAAATTTTAATTTACGACATACTTCAAAATGTTCTCAGTAAATCACATGCTACTAGATTGACTTTTCAAATGAACACTTGTTATTACACAAAGGCTATTCTCTTCACATTAGAAAGTGTTTCTTTATTTCAATGCGGGAATGCTAAAAGATAAAATTAATATTTAGCCGTGGCTAAAGAGTCATTAATTTGTAGCCACAAACCCAAACTCCGTTGACACACTAATGGCACACCCGGTATATACAGTTGATAAAGTATTTCTTTGCAGTTCGTACTGCTCAAAGTAGGAACCGCAAATTGTATTTATTTTTTTCTAACAAGCATAAATACGCGCTATAATAACAAATAATACAACAAATAAGCACGTTAGTGATTCTAAGGTATTCGTATACACTAAATTTGCCCTTGGACTTAAAAGAAATACTTTATGAACTGTATATGAGAATCTCCTTACAACATGAAGTAGTTACATTGTTTACAAATAAATCTGTCCGAGATAGAAGACTCATATAAGTTTCTATCGAAAGACCGTGTTAGACGAAAAGTAATCAAAGTCAATAATGACGTTGGCCGAGTGTTGTCCAAACAAACCACAAAACAAACAAAACAAAAACGTTCCCTCTCCCATAAACACAGGACACTCACTCACAACGCAGGCAGCCGTGGAGGTGACAGAAACAAAAGCCAGAGACACGGTAGTTATGTCACGTTAACGTTTCGCCTCGTTAACGCGTTCATGGTACGACGGTTGGAGGTTATGTCACATTATGTTTAACACCCTGCCATTAGTTGATCGATGTTATCTTTGTTTTACGAAAATGTCACTCATCTTACGGTGTTAAAATTCGAAAAGAGCAATTAGGAGGTAATTTCCAAGGTAGAAAACTAACGTCTTGTTCGATGTAATCTTTTCCTTCTTTTTATCTAACAAATTACACTTTAATAATGCGAGAATTTCGGCGGATAGTTCAGACGTGGCGGACTTGAAGGAACAGCAAAGCCGGAGCCCTTGTTATTTTTACCCGGGATTATGGATACGGAGATCAGGGCTGACGTTAAATTTTAGCTTTCCCCTGAAATCGGATTAGAAACACTATTCCTCCGCAATCGTGTAGTGGAACGGTCGGCAAAACTGATCGATCGAAAGGGAGATATGTGGACGGAAAGGCACGATAGTGTCTCGTTTTGCGTTTCGAGATAAGGGTGTTTGCTAACAAGGTCCGGGATTCGCAACCAAAGTCTCTTAAGTCTATTGATTACGTGTCCCTAAGTTTATATCGAGAAAAGGAAATTCTAACGTTTTCAATTACATATATACGCGTTCATGTATTTTAAAAGAAATTGTTGAATATAATAAATGTTCAGTTTTTGTTATAAATTGTATTAGGTCCGTATGACGATGCGAAATTCTGCAATAAATTTACATGTAAATTTTGGTAAAAATTTTCTCGAAAAATACTCACACTTTTCATAGTTTCTCGATACTTTTGTACGATCGTGTATGACACCCACGTATTATTATTAGAGACCGGACGAATCAGGCTGAAATTACGATGGACCATATACAGTAGCCGCTCGGAAGAGTGAACACTCTATTCAGTGAACAGCTCGTGTATATGAACAACTAAAATTTTATTAGTAAAGCTCCATAGAGTGAACAATAACACATTCGATTCAGTGAACTGGGTAAATTCCCGGCTTATGAATTATTTTGCTGCATTCGATTCAGTTTCAGTGAACTGGGTAAATTCCCGGCGTATGAATTATTTTGCTGACTCGCCGGCGTAACTTACAAGAACAGCGGACAGATATATGTATGTATTTTATTTTAGTTGTAATTCTGAGTTCTGTTGATGTTGTAGGTGTACTGTGCTAGAACATTTTTGTGTTTGCAATAAAAATGAAGCGAAAAGTGTTAAGTTTGGTCGAAAAATGTGAAATTTTAAAAAGTCTGGACAGTGGAAGCAGTGTAACGTATTTGTCTAAAAAGTACTGGATTGCCAAATCCACAGTATGTGCAATCAAAAATAAAAAACGGGACATTTCAAACGTCACATCAAGGTGCAGTGAAATACGGAAAAGAAAAACTTCAAAATCCTGTAAGATGCCACGAATGGAAAAAAAATTATATTCATGGTTTTGTACACAAAGACTTAAAAATGTACCGGTTTCGATTGAACTTTTAAAAACAAAAGCAAAAGCTAATGAAACTATCGCTGAAAATCCTAATTTTAATGCTAGTGACGGATGGAGCCAAAGATTTAAACGAAGATTTGGAATAAGACATTTAAAAATTTCGGGAGAAAAGTTATCAGCTGCTCCGGAGCATGTAGGTCCATTCAAGAATTATCTTCGAAAGAAAATAGAGGAGCTACAATTAACACATGACCAATTATACAATGCCGACGAGACAGGCTTGTTTTGGAAATTACTCCCAGAAAGGACTTTGGTTACGTCTGAAGAAAGATCGGCCCCTGGTCGGAAAACGGATAAAAGTAGAGTTACTTTACTAGCATGCACCAATGCAACCGGTGAACATAAAATCAAACCGTTAGTGATTGGGCGTGCCTCAAATCCAAGATGCTTTAAGAACTTTTCACTTCCAGTGCAATACACAAGTACGAAAAATGCGTGGATGACGTCGGGGGTATTTGAAAATTGGTTTCATCATTCATTTGTCCCGCAGGTTCGAATATTTTTGAAACAAAAGGGATTACCACAAAAAGCTCTTCTACTTTTGGATAACGCTCCAAGTCATCCACCAGCAGAAAACTTGGTTTTCGATGATGGAAAAATTCTTACTGTATACATGCCTCCGAATGTAACAGCTCTTATACAACCCATGGACCAGAATGTCATTAGGTTAACAAAATTGTTTTATAGAAGAAGCCTTTTATCCACAATAGTTGCTTCTGATAGCAATGATATTTCAGCTGTCATTAAAAACTTGAGTCTAAAAGATGCTGTTACACATCTGGCATTAGCATGGATGAATGTGAAAGAAGAAATAATTGCTAAGTGTTGGAAAAATATTTTATCAGATTCTTTCAATAGCGACTCTGATTCAGAAGAAGATGTTCCATTGGCTATTCTACAAGAAAAATACAAGAACAGCGTCGAGGCAGTGACATTTCAAGAAACTGTAGCATTACTACAAAAAGTGAACGGAAACATAACATACAGCCGTAAAGACATAGAAAACTGGAATACGGATGTCATAGAAGATCTTGAAGAGGATGTAATTGAAATTGAAAATGCGGTTTCAAACAATGGATGATGAGCCAATGCCAACTACCATCCCTACTCAGGAAGCTTTACAAGGACTTAATATAGTGATTTCTTGAGCAGAACAAAACATGCTAAATTCTGAAGATCTATTAACTTTGCGAAGAATAAAAGAAATCGCCGTTCAAAGATGTTTAAAAGAAAAAAAGGGTCAAACAAATTTAACCGGTTTTTTAACAAACAAAACTGACTTCTTTAAATCATTACGTATTCATGTATGTATGTACGTATCTATGTAGAACATGTATATTTTTCATCTGTTAATTCTTTTTGATGTAACTGAATACATAATACATAAATACATAATACATAAATAAACGCTTTAAACTGCACATTCGATTGAGTGAACATTTCGATTCTGTGAACAGGTAAGGTTTTAATTAGTTCACATAATCGAGCGGCCACTGTAAATAGTCTATAACATCGCTAAGTACAACACGTAGTTATTGAATAGCACTATTCATTCGGTTAACCGCACATGTTTTTTGTCGTTGAATTGTAACGCAAATACTTGAATATTACACTCAAATTTCTTTCTTCATGGGCGTAGATAGAAGGGTGAGGGGTTTTAATAATTTATTTTATTTATTAGTTTATATTTCGTAAGATAAATAAAAAAGTACATTGAGTTAGTTTATTTTTTTCATTGTTTTAACTGTCAATTGGAAAACAAACTGGTGGTGATCTATAAAATACGAAATACATTTTTATTTGTTCATTTTGTAGTTCAAGTTGAGTAAAGGAGTATTAATATTAACTAACAACACTTTCTCAAGGTTCTCTTCTGTCAAATTTATTCTGTTTGAATGAAATACATGCTTCTAGATAGAAAACGTCCTTTCTACATCGCAACTCATTATAGGTGCATACTGGAAATATTCTTTTATTTCAGCGTATTTAGCAGTTAGATTTTGAGGCACTGTCCCCATACACAATTGCAGCAATGTTAGCTCACATCCGAAGTCACCTGGAATATTTTTCTAATTATTAATAGCCGTTAATCCATAATTTAATTTGAAATTTTTATTTTCAAAATAAGTGATTAGTTTTGGCAAATTTTCAGTGTTCCTGAAAAATGTACAACTGATTTTTTAAATTTGGAATTTGTATTAGCTCATGGCACTCAGAAATACTTCGAGCATCGTCATTTAAACATGTAACGAAATTTTCTAAACTATCGAAATTCTCTGCATAAAAAGAGGGAGGAGAGGGAGGTAGTGACAAAGATGGACGTTTTTCCCTGTAAAAAGCTACTCGTATCTTTCAAACATGTTCGCCATCTAGTTATTACTGGAGAGGAAGGCAGTGACAGAGATGGAAGTTTTTCCCTGTAAAGAGCTTTTCTGAAAACTTTCTAAAAGCGGATACAAGTCTATCAACTTTCGGAAAGGTGTCTCTGATATATTCACAGATTCTGTGGAGAGCATGTGTTACACAAGCAATATACAGCATATTAGGATGTTATATATAGAGAACGGACAGGCTTACCACATGACGCAAAGCCTAGTGCAGTACTGGCGAAAGGCTGTATTTCTAAAATATTTAGTTTTATTTATATAATTGGAAGACGGACGCGTGGTGATCTATAAAATTACGAAATACATATTTATTTGTCGAAAAGTTGTATTTATAAAGTTTTTAATTTTATTTCTATAATTGGAACATTTTTATTTGTTCATTTTGTCGTTCAAGTTGAGTAAAGGAGTATTAATATTGACTAGCAATAGTTTCTCAAGGTTTTCTTCTGTCAATTTTGTTCTCTTTGAATTAAGTACATCCTTATAAATAGAAAACGTCCTTTCTACATCGCAACTGGTTATAGGTGCATACTGGAAATATTCTTTTATTTCTTCATATTTAGCCGTTAGATTTTGTGGAATTGTCTCCATACATAATTGCTGCAATGTAATTAAATCTGGATTTCTATTAAGAATTGCTTCAAACTTTTGCCGAAGGCCACATCCGAAGTCACTTGGAATACTTTTCAAATTATTAACAGCCACATCTAATGTGGTTAATCCGTCATTTAATTTGAGATTTCGATTTTAAAATAAGTGATTAGTTTTGGCAATTTTCCAAAGTGTTCGTGAAGAAAGTACAACTGATTTTTTAAATTTGGGATTTGTGTGAGCTCCTTGCACTCACCAATACTTAGCATCCTCCTTTAGCAGTGTTACGAAATGTTTTAGACTATAGAAATTCTCAGCATAATAACTAGTAGCTTCCAGCCATGTTCCCCATCTAGTTATTACTGGAGTGGGAGGCAGTGACAGAGATGGAAATTTTTCCCTGAAAAGAGCTACTCTCAATGGTGCTTTTCTGAAAACTTTTTTAAAAGCTGATACAAGTCTATCAACTTCCGGAAAAGTGTCTCTGATATATTCACAGATTCTGTGGAGAGCATGTGCTACACAAGTAATATGCAGCATATTAGGATATGTTTTCTTCAATAGTCTGCCTGTTTTTAACATATACGCAGTACTATCACTGACAACTAAAAGTATTTTTTCTTTGTACGTGGCGTCCGATTGAAGCATTTTTTGCATATTCTCCTTAATGGTTTCAGCAACTGTTTCCACATCAACTCTATTTATAACACTTGTTGCTATTACATATGAGTTATAGGGAATAGTTGGATGTAGTACACCAGCCACAACATTTACCACACAAGGTCCTAATATATCCACCGTTTCGTCGGCGCTTATCCATATGTATTGATTTAAAAGATGGCATCTAATGCGTTCTACTGTTCTCGTATAGCACCTAGAAAGATAATATTTGCGTAAAGTTGATTCATCAGGAACATTTCGACCAGTATATTTTTGAAAAAATATTTTTAAAGTGGGATTGCTAAGTTTATTTAATGGAATATTAGCCGCCATAAAAGTTTTACAGAGTTCAGATGTGTTTGCGATCCTAAGTGACGAATTTTTGACGATATTTTACGGATTTTGTAATAAATTTCGGAATCACTGACAATGGACATACAATCAGTATGACCGTCAATCCAACTCGCCATTGTTTTACAATGCCGTTCTCGACATTCTTCCATATCATGTCTGAAAAAGTAACTTAAACAATGCTCTAGATCTAAATAAATGAAAACTAAAAATGTGTGCGTAAGTTATTGAAACTGAACGAAATTCAATGCACACTTACGTCGAAATAATTGGTAGAAATAGATTCAATCAAACGATATTAAACAGGATCTATCACAAAAATTACGATGTAATTTTAATAAAAATGAATATATGAATATATGAATACTGACCTCATTTGACTCTGCAGTACTGATTTCAATCACATGCTTTGAATTTGGTCATGTGATTGAAAAGATCCATTTTATAAACTATAAGCGCATTTGCATATAATACTATTAATATGTCATCAAAGTCAATCCAAATTTAAAATACATTTTCACAAATCCTAATTACCCGCCAAATTTTATTTGCATATGTTACATAGGTTCTGCACGTCACGTTTCATTAATATTAATTAAAGATAAGAATGTAATTTCCAAAAAACTCTAAGAAAACAAAAATAATGTCGTCAAATTGTAAGTTTACCACTTACCTAACATATTACAACAAGAAAGCAACAATGTTAAAATTAATATCAGAAAAGTGAGAAGTTAAATCTTTATTATAAAAGCGGCAGGCGGGTACAGGCTACGACAAAGAAAGAGATTTCGCGCCGCCTTATTGAAATTACTTTCTTGACATTTATGTCTGACGGCGCTTTGTAAATTAATTTTCCTTGGAAATGCGTCACTCCGATCGCGAGAAAGTATCCACGTAAGACGATGTCGGGCATTAAAGCCATTTATTTGAAGTCGGGGACGATATTTCGCCTTTGATATCAAGTCCAGATGTTGCTTTCTTTGCCCGGAGCTCAGGAGGCTAAGAGGAGAACCGATATTTGAGTGATACTGTCGGTAGTACATTGGATTTTTGTGTGGGTGGGTTGCGAGGGGATATCAAAGAGGCGAGAATTGAAATCTGCAGGGGATTTGAGGACTTTTGAATTCGTAATACGTAGGTGTAGAAAATATGGTTTGACAAAATAAGTTGTATACATGATTTTATTCCTATATCACTTCTTAAGATTTCCTTGTTATTATAACAAATCTATACCTAATATTCATTTTATTAATTATACTTCCAGATAATAAATAGGGAAAAAATAGATATTTCATGTTTCTTATGTTTTTATTTTGGAATATAAGGGGCCATTTTTATGTTCCCACATTTCGAATGACAGCAAAAGACTAAATCACCAACAAAAATTTATTTTTCAATGTAAACTCATATTCAAAATTAACGTACCACTCAATGTTTCACATATATTTTCTATAATTTTTGTATTTTCCAAAAATTTTTTCAGAAATATTTTTAAAGTGGGATTGCTAAGTTTATTTAATGGAATATTAGCCGCCATAAAAGTTTTACAGAGTTCAGATGTGTTTGCGATCCTAAGTGACGAATTTTTGACGATATTTTACGGATTTTGTAATAAATTTCGGAATCACTGACAATGGACATACAATCAGTATGACCGTCAATCCAACTCGCCATTGTTTTACAATGCCGTTCTCGACATTCTTCCATATCATGTCTGAAAAAGTAACTTAAACAATGCTCTAGATCTAAATAAATGAAAACTAAAAATGTGTGCGTAAGTTATTGAAACTGAACAAAATTCAATGCACACTCTTACGTCGAAATAATTGGTAGAAATAGATTCAATCAAACGATATTAAACAGGATCTATCACAAAAATTACGATGTAATTAACAGTTAAAACTATGAAAACAAGAAAGTTACTCACAGCACTTTATTTATCCTACGAAATATAAACTAACAAATAAAATACATTATAAAACCCCGCTTCTATCTACGCTCATGAAAACACTTTAAAAAGCACTATATTCTCGGAATACAATAGCTGGCTTGTCCATTGTTATCGCGGCGAGACCAGGTGTCCGAGTAAGTCAAACAAATACTTCATTGAATTACGCTGGGATGTACTGAGCGACGTTATACACAATTCCATTTGCCGATTGCGTTTTATGGAAATTGCGTCCGTTCTCTAGTCATTTGTCGGACTTTACAACTCCGATTGGCATTTAATATCGAGGTTGTTATAATCGTTCCAAGGAATGAATCCTCTGGACTCGTTCCATCTGCAAAAGGGAACGAGAAGGAACGAGTCCACAAAAGGAACGATTTGGCCCATCTATAATACACATAGCTAATTGCAGCCACGTCTGGTTCACTTTCTGTTTCAAAATCATTTGTTTCGTTATTTTCTGAATTAGTCATTATTCGAATTTGAAATACCTGAATCACTTTCTGAATGCAGCACTTCACCAATATCAAGTCCAAGTAACGTTGTTTTGCCATTTCGTTATACAGTATGAAAAATGCATGTGGATATTTAGAAAGCAAAACACAAACGGAACAAAGTAGTATAAATTGGCACGTGTTTTTATAGCAAAATGCAAAAGGGGTGTCCCGCTACTAAATTTGTACTTATCAGTTGTATTATGACTATGATGGAGGATGCATGGCACAATACACAATAATATTAATTAAATATATTAACGAGGTATTCAATCAAATTATCATGTAGTATGGACCAAATGGTCTTGTAATCTAGGATTCGTATATATTTTTTAATCTAACAGCAGGGTTAGGATAAACAAACTTTAACTACATTTTATACCTATAAATTTGGAAATTCTTGATGAATTACAAATAAAGTTCTGTTTTAATTTTCAGTTAGACATTTATACGTATTCTTCAAATTCGCATAGCTTTGACGCTTCTCAGCAGTAATATGAAATTAATTTTCAGTCCAGCAACGTACTGAAGATGGCAACAGTATAAAGAAATATAAAAAAGAGAAAGAAAAGAGAACGAACTCAAGAAAAGAAAAATAAATGAAATTAGGAGTATAAGCTGAATACATATAAGCTTCATATTAAGGATTTCATCTTTTTTTCTATTTTAAAATTTTTTTTTTTTTTTGCTTCTCCGCTATTATTTTGGTAAACTTTCATACTTTTCTATAACATCTACATCTCTCAGGCATATAAATGTATTCTACATACACATAACAAGTTCTCTTTATACCTATATGTTTACGTAATACATTTATAAATTTAATATATCTTCTAAACCCCGGCGTGAACGTCTATTTTTAAAGTAAATATTTTGACAATATATTAAGCACTAAGTAATTGCCCCAGCATTAACTACCCTTGTTGTCGCTTCCATTGTAAACTTTATTTATTGATAATGTAGCTTTGGCAGGGGTGGCGCTTTTCACTAAAAGGGACTTATGTCAATAAAGCTCTTTGTGTTGTTTTTCTTGTCAATAAAATTTTTGTTGTCCCGGGTGAGTTGGAAAAGTGTATTAAATTCAACCTACATTGTCGGTAAACATATTTGAATATACGCTGAAAATTATATGACTTTCCCGGACATTCTTTTTGTTAGATTGACGCCCAACTTTCTTTTGTACATGTTTATATTCTCGAATCAATATTTTTTGTTCCTATTACAAAATCTTGTGCTACTAAAAGTAACAATATATGCCCATAACTTCAAATTTGAAATCATACAATGTGTCCTTGGATTGAGTTCACAATAGGTATAACGGACCAAAAATTTTCGAATTGGATTTCATATTTTGGGATTCCGCCCTGCTTAGTTTGAAACTTTTTTTAGTTTACTTTCGATTTTTTAAAATCACAGTCGTACAAAAATTATTATCGTTTCAGGTAAAGTACCTTTTCCGCTCACATTACACCAAAGTGTTATTTAGAAAAGTTGTTCATAATGAAAAGTTATGGCGTTGTGTAAATTTTCAGATTGATTGTATGAATAAAATTATTGTATGAACAAACAATCGCGTCGTAATAACGCAAACTATTAACTGTCATTATCTTAGATATACGTCAAAACTTACTAAATCGATTACTTATCTCAGTAATTTGTAACTTACTTGTTCTTCATTTTTTTTGTGTATTAAAAATGTTGACCTGCGAATTCACCTAATACAATGTTACGAACTTGGGGAAGCATCTTACGCTCATGTTATTAATAAGTTTCACGAGTGAGTTTCAATGGTGACAATTTCTGCCAATGGAGTAAAAAAAAGAGTTTACAGAAACTGTAAGTGTACCAAATTGGAAGAAAAAAAAGCTAGTTCATGATCATGAAGATGTTGCTACACTCTTGGTGAGAGAATCCATGAACACTGATAATAAATTATCATTGAGAAAGCGGTCTACTGAATTATCAATAAGTAAATCGCACATACAAAGAATTCTCAAAGAAAATAAAATGATGCATTTAAACCCACGTCCATTCATAAATTAGAAGCTGAAGACGATGGTCGTCGATTGCTGTTTTGCTTATGGGCTCGAGAAAAAATTTTGAATGACAGATATTTTTATAAAAAAAATTATTGTTTCAGATGAATCAACTTTTACAACTACATCGTGTCTTCATAAAATTGTAGGTGTTGGTCTCATAAGAATCCACATTTTCGTATAGTAACAAACAGTCAACGATAAACTGACGGACAAAAAAACTGTCCAATTTTTTTGCATTGTAAAATGGGTTACCGATCTTTCAAAAATAACATATGAATATTATAGGTTATAAATAAAATATTTAAATGATCCATATGACAGATAATATACTGTAGTGGATTGAAAATTGAGGAATGGATATTGTATGTATTGCTGATGCCAAGATTTGGAGTTCAACGGATGGATTTGGTGAAGATATGTTTTAAGTTTGATTTTATTAATTTGTAACCATAGTAACCTCGACGTTATTTTTTGAATTAATTGACATGTATTGATATTTTTTATTAAAAGACTGTGTTGCCTCAATAATTTTTCATTGAATCCTAAATAAAATACCAGAGATAAAACTATTAAAATATTAATGTAAGTATCTACTATCAAACTGGGTGGTGAGATCGTAACATATATGGCGCACCGAACGTGAAGGGTAATTTATTGAGGTAATACGTTTAATAAATTTACAAATTTTGTACCGTTTTCATATAATCTGACAGTTGGATAATTAATTAATATTGACGTTTATAATTGACAATTGGAATAAAAAGGAAAAAGTAATTAAATTAAACTATTTAATACATTCAAAGTTATAAAAATGAATCTTAGATCAAGACAATTAGAAAAAAAGGACACTGATATTGTTAGGGAAGAAGAACAAGGAGAGACAAATGTTGCCGGAGATCCAGGTTTGAAAGCAGGCGATAAGAGACAAAATGTAGATATTAAGAGCATTATTAAATTATTAGAACGACATAGAGCAGAAGAGGAAGAAAGACGCAAGATAGAAAGGGTTGAGGATGAGGAAAAGCGTAAACAAGAAAGAGCAGAAGAAGAAGAAATCAGAAAAAAAGAGTATCAGAATTTAATGGATAAAATTGATGAAAACAATTTAAAATAATTTACTATTATGGAATAAAATACAAGAAGAAGTAAATATGATAAAGCAAAGAACAGAAAATATTAATGATCAAGTAGAAGAATAATTAATCGAAGAAAAGAATGAAATAATTCAAAATGCAGATGATATAATTAATGTACAAACAATTCAAATAGAAATAGATGATACCTTAATGAGAAATGACGAAGGAACTGATCATTTTAAAACAGAGAAAATGATACATTTTAAAGAAGATGAAGAAGAGAAATATAAAAATCAGAATGAAACTGTGAATAGTATGCTGCAAGAAGTAAATACTAAGAAAAGAAATATTAATGTGTACAGTGAATTACCTATATCGAATGTAATATGTATGGGGACAAATGTAAATTCTTAAAGGGGCACAAAAATTCTTCCATGGAATTATAACATACAAAAATATTTGGACCTTATGCATGGGGAATATAGACAAAATATAATATAAAAATGATGTATTGTATAAATTTAACTGCTAAAGAAGAGGCAGAGAGATTGTGCAATATTTTACATAATAAAAGGAAACAGAAGAAAATGAAACAGGGAATAAGTGGAATTAAAGTTAAATTTAAAATTAGACAATACAAGAATAATTGATAAAATAAAATTTAAAAAAATTTTCCTTTTCGAACAAGAAAATCAAAATTTATGTTAATTTTATTTGGGGAATATATAGTGGATTGAAGCTTGAGGGATGGATATTGTATGTATTGCTGATGCCAAGATTTGGAGTTCAACGGGTTGGATTTGGTGAAGATATGTTTTGAGTTTGATTTTATTCATTTGTAACCATAGTAACCTCGATGTTATTTTTTGAATTAATTGACATGTATTGATATTTTTTATTAAAAGACCGTGTTGCCTCAATAATTTTTCATTGAATCCCAATAAAAGACCCGAGATAAAATTTTAGAATATTAATGTAAGTACATATCCACTATCGAACTGGGCGGTGAGATCGTAACAATACCTACACTGACATTTTGAATCTCAATAACCTTCAAAACTTAAAAACTTATTTACGTGTTAATTTTATTAAAATATTGTCAAACGTCAAAACGAGTCGGACAGTTCCGACAGTTTACACCAAAATAAATGTATGGTGTGCAATAAGGTACGATAAAATTATTGGCTCATACTTTTTTGACACTCATTTAAACTAACGTTCCTATTTGGATGTCCTCGAAAACTCTTTTTTATCTGTCATGGAAGATATGAATTTAGAAGATTTTCATTTTCAACAAGATGGATGTCCAGCCCATTCAACTCGTTTAATTACGAATTTTTTGAATCAGTACATTCCTGAAAAGTGGATTGGACGACATGCTCCAATACATTGGCCAGCGAGATTGGCGGATTTGACCCCTTTGGATTTTTACTTATGGGGTTATTTGAAATAAAAAGTTTATTCGCATAATCCTCATGCTAACATCGACTTATTAAAACAAAAAATTAGGGATGCTGTACATGAAATTAACCCAATGACCATAGCGAAAGTATACAATGATTTTAGAGTTAGGATAGATAAATGTACAACTCTTCTTCTTCTTCTTCTTCTTCTTCAGGTGCCATCTCCTCTCAGAAGGTTGGCGCTATCATCACGGCTATTCTCATCTTTGATGCTGCGGCTCTGAATAGTTCAATGGAGCTGCATTTATACCACTTTCTCAAATTATTTAACCAGGAAATACATCTACTTCCCTGTATCTTACCCTGTATCTTTCCCCTCTCAACACGTGGCCCAGATATTGTAGTTTTCTTGTCTTTATTGTGTTCAATTTTTCCTTCTCTTTCCCAATTCTTTTAAGTACTTCACTATCGAAACTCTATCTATCCATCTTATCTTCAGGATCCTCCTATATGCCCACATTTCAAATGCCTCTAGACGCTTGTTAGTGTCTTGCTTTAGCGTCCAGGCTTCCATCCCGTACAGCAGCACCGGGAACACGTAACATTTCAATACCCTGATCTTGAGGCGCAGACTAAGGTCATTGCCACACAATACTTTCCTCATCTTGTTGAATATATTCCTGGCTTGGCCGATTCTCGTTCGAATTTCTTCTGTATATTCATTTGTGTCGGTAACAGTTGTTCCCAAATATTTGTATTTCTTTACTCTCTCTATTGGCTGTTCTCCAATCCATAAGCCTTCTTGATGTCGGTTAGACTTTGTAATAATCATGAATTTAGTTTTTCTAACATTTAGTGTGAGGCCACTTTCTTCGCCATTTATTACAACCTGGTCCATTAATCTTTGTAAGTCTTCCAGTGATTCTGCGATAATAATGGTGTCATCCGCATATCTAATGTTATTAATAATTCTTCCGTTAACTTTTATTCCTATTGTTGTTTCTGCTAACGCTTTCTGAATTATGTTCTCAGAGTATAAATTGAACAACAACGGGGACAACACACATCCTTGTCTCACACCGCGCTTTATCCTTATATCTTCTGATACCTCTTCACCCAGCCTGACATTCGCTGGTTATAATACAAATAAGCTATTATCCGAATATCCTTGTTGTCTATGTCTTTAGCTTTGAGACAACAAGACAACAACTCTTGGAGGAAGTCAAATAGAGTATTTCTAGGTTAATTTCTCTTTTTTTGATAAACTGTAAAAATTTTAATTTGAAAATTTCTAATCACTCTGTTTTTATCATGTAATCGTAAATAATAATAAAGATTTTTCTCCTATTTTCAACTTCTTTTGTCAAAGTACGCCGATCATTCTAAAAATTTGCATAACGCCATAACTTGTCATTCTGAACTACTTTTTTAAGTAACACTCTGGCGTAATGTGAACGGAAAAGGTACTTTGCCTGAAGCGACAATAATTTTTGTTCAACTGTAAAGGCCTACTTGATTTTAAAAAATCGCAAATAAACTAAAAATAAGTGTCAGATTAAGCAGAGCGGAATCTCAAAATATGAAATTCCAATTCGAAAATTTTTGTTTGGTCCATTATACCTATTGTGAACTCAATCCGGAGACATACTGTACATTTGATTGACAAAACTAATACTGTTGTATTCTTCACAAGACGACATGCGTTCTCAATTTGAGTTTAAATAAATATCTAAATTTATAAGTATTTTAAAGATTTGAATAATATATTATGAGATAAAAATGTTTTATAATTAATATCAAAGAGAGATTCTGGTGTTAAAATAAATTATATCATGTGATTACAAAAAAATCTGTCAGCAACTACCGGGTTGTTATTGTTTCTTCTACATTTTGATCCTTTCTTCTTCTGGGTCTTCCAGATTTAGTCTAATTCTAAATCTTCCTTGGCCGTCTGCTAGTATCCAGTTGACTCAGGTGGTCCATCCAAACTAATTAATTCTTTTTTATTATGTCATGATTTATTTTTATTTGCATTTTATTATAAATGCTGCCCTTGAGATAAAAAGACGTATGAACGTATGAAAAATGAAAAGATCTAATTATATACAATATGAATCCAAAATATTGTAAGTCAATTACAACGCGAACCCCAAAATTAAAAACACCTGAAAATTGTATCATGTTCCCCCCATGAATTCAAATATTCAGAATGTATATAAAAATACCTCTATTGAAGTGTCGCATACACAGACGCCACAACGTATATTCAGGTCAATAAACTCGTACAAAATTAGCTGATTTTGAACGAGGTTATTATTGACCTACGTTCTAAAAATTGCATATGTATTGAATGCTTTTTTTTGTTAGGAGAAATAATAGATATGTATATGGATTCAGAACACTGATATTGAATTTACACGCTGCATTGCTTATGTTTATAAAAATTTAGGCGGTTGTCGATGTTATGATAATACATACGAGCAGTTACACCGGTTTCACCATCAATGTAAATCATATTTAACAGTTCATGCGTTGTGTAAGGCATAATGGAAATGTACACATGCAACGATTGAAATTGATTAAGTCAAATGCAAAATTGTTTCGGTAGTTATAGCCCAAACAAAAGTGAGGCGAAAAATATTTTTTCTATTTTGCGTTCGAAATGAACTCATTATGAAACCCAAAACAGTATCGACATGAGCTTCATTTCGATACGCTTTTTTTCATTTTTCAATGTTGGCGTTGTTCGAATACAGAAATAAATATCATTGCTGTCATTTGATTTTAAGAATTTATGTACATTTGACAGATATGATATATGTCCGTATTTTACACAAACAACGTATGTTGTATATAATTGACAACAAAATATATATGTTTCTATGTCACTCATGTTTATATTTTTTAATGAAATATCAAGTAATGTTAACGAAAATTAATAAATAGTATGTAATATAATATACTTCTCGGATAGCTAGATTTAAATTTGAAAATGTCAAGTATCAATGTAACCAACTGCATGCTTTATATAAAAATTAAACTCTGAACTTTCAAATTAAATAATTCCAATTTAAGCAATTTATTAATGTAAAAAACGCAAAATAGAAAAAATAGTATTAAAAACTCGTTTCATAAGGCCTTTTGCCGCACTCGCTCTTTAGAAAACTCGCCGCTATCGCGGCTCGCTTTCTAAACTGATCTCGTGCGGCAAAATGGTGCCTTATGAAACTTGTTTTTTAATATACTATTCTAAATATCTTTATCATTTGTTTTATGGCGTTTGCGAAGAATTTGTGGAAAATATACAATAATATGGATTCAGAATGTCTATAACAAAATATTTACAAGCAAACACAAACTGCAATGTTTATATTTATAACTTTTTTAAATTTAAAATTTAAGATATAGTCAGAGGGGTGACAAAAATTTCCTAAATGTTTTTGTAATTTAGTTTCTCGCTTATGAGAGGAAATTTTGGGTATATATTCTATATCATTTGATCTTTTCATTTTTGATACGTTGTCTTTTTATTTCAAGGAATTTGGAATATAAAATTCTTGCTCCATTGACCGTGACGGATTCTCGTAGTAGGCTCTTCCAAGTGTTGCTGAGTGTATAGCTGTCCTTGCTGTTAAAGTTTTTCTATTTCGATAGTTTCTTTAATAATTCTCCGAT
The DNA here is from genome assembly GCA_935421215.2 of Melolontha melolontha. Lineage (NCBI taxonomy): Eukaryota > Metazoa > Arthropoda > Insecta > Coleoptera > Scarabaeidae > Melolontha > Melolontha melolontha. Next base: position 72,453,399 of record OW285243.1, on the reverse strand, counting down.
CGTAAATCTTCGTTGTAGTTAATATTTCTGCTTCTTCGAAATTTACTCGAAGTTCGTTCTCGTGTACATGTTATGCAACCGCTGATTCTTCAATTCTTTTTCTTCGTGTGTTGCTCTGATGTTTCTAATCTCCTTGGTTAAATCGATCTTCTTGTTTGTCCGACGTAGCGAGTCTGAGAAGAGCTACGTCGGACAAACAGGAAGATCTATTGAACAAAGAGTTTCAAAACAAACCCCCGATAAAGATTTAAGTAATATAGGTCAGGATTGATGATTCTAATAATAAGCGCGAACAGGTAAAGCGTAATGTGGTAGAAACATTACCGCAGATGTCATCGACAACGTTAAAAAAGAATTTATTAATCGCCTTGGCTATTATCTGATTGTTAACGGTGCTCAATTCGAACATTTATATAAGATGATTATGTTTTCACTTTTAATGTTTACGATAATATTATCATTCAAAATTGTAAAAAAATCTGCCCTTTCTAATTCTGTAATAAAAAATGAGTGTTTATATTTTTAAAAAAATTACGTCAAATCGGTTTTTGGTGATATCCTGTATATTTCAGTTTCACGTAAGAAAACTCTAAACTTAAAATCGACAGGACCGCGGGTTTTTTTTGAAAAACTTTTCTTTTGATTTTTATTGAATTTATCCGCTACTTTAAGAATATACTGTAGAGTACTTCATGGTACTTCTAATTTTCACTAACATGAAATATTGCATATATTTGTGCTGCAAACCATTACTAATTGAAAAAATAAATTCCATACAAAGTAATATCTTGTTTATATTTTTAAAAAAGTAAATGCGGTGTATGCAATGCAACAAAGTGCATTTTAATTATTTTTTCCTATCATTAACGTTAATCGTCTACATACTCGTACTCTTAAAGAACAAACATTGAATTACCTGTTGTAATTCACACTGGGTATTGTACCACTAATAACCGCAGATATTCATGTAATTACCGGCTATTCTAATAAATGCATATTGTGTTAACGGTACATACATAAAGCATATTGCGTTTACATTTCACCTTGAAACTTTAGCTTTTTATTTAACGACAGTTATTAATGGACTAACGTGGATAATGCCCACTCCATTTGTCTCGGTTGATTCAACATTTGCACAAAGCCATTTGTATTAGATTCCCTGTTCCATGTCATTTTCTTGTATCCATCTGTAACGTCGGTGTTTCTAAATAATCTAAGAAATATTATGGAGTTCAAATGGCAAAATTATATGCTTAAATAATTAAAAGCACCATAGTGCATTTAGAAATTAATAGTGTTTATACTGCATTAGACCCAAAGAGTTCTATTCTAATGAATTATTGGTGTGCGAAGGAAAATAGAATTACAGCTTTATAAAACCAAAATTATGGTTATGTGACAATACAATTATATTTTCGAATTCGACACAATGCATTTAAATTGAAGACTTCCGAAATATAAATTGCTCAAGGTTTAGTTTAAGACAGCAGATTATGAGGAATGTCTTTTTATTTTTTCATACAGCCTTATAGAGCGCGCCAGCAATAAAACGTCAGGTGTCAAAATTAATCTCAGTCTTTCGTTAACATTAATCTAAAGTTTCATCAAGATACGGCAAATGATTTAGTCATAAGGCTTTTTTAAAGTTTATAAGTTTCGGAGAGGATTAATTCAACAACAATGTCTTGTCGAATTGGTTTCTGTATTTACAAATGGCGCACATCAATCGACAATTTCACGTTAGTGCTGTGAATTCCAACGTGCACGTGACGATTCCAGGACAGATCCGCCAAAAACACAAGCCGGCCAGAAAAACATAGATACTGTGCGCTGACTGTTTAAGAAAGATAGAAATGTGACATATCGTGAAATTGAGACTCCATGGGTATTACGAAGACCTCAATCCAAAGGATCATACATGATGAACTGGGTGTGAGAAAATTCGTTTACCGTTGGATTCCGTATCTTTTAATCGAAGAGCAAAAATCGGCTCGCGTTGATTAGTGCCAAAAAACTTTGAGCCGGGTTAATAACGGAAACTCAAAAAACGTCTATAGTATCGTGAGTGGCGATGAATCATGGATTCACTCCTATGAACACGAAAATAAACGTCAGTCCACTGTTTGGGGTTTCAAGATAAAGAGAATCCTACAAGTTATACGTTCGCGAAATGTGTCGAAAAAGTTGGTCGCAACGTTTGTCTCAAAATCAGCTCATGTAGCTAGAATTCCTTTGCAAGATTGAAGAACGGTTAATGCGGATTAATACACAATTGTTTGTTTGCCAAAAATAATCGCCGAGCTCCGAGAAACCAACCCACAACAGCGAATTATTCTGCATCATGACAATGCTTCGCACACAGCTCAAAAGACAATTGAGTTTTTGGAGCAGCAAAATAACGGATTATTAAATCATCCTCAGTAATAGTCTCGAGCTAAATCCCAACAATTTTTTACATTCCTAAAGATCAACAATGGAATGTGTGATCTATGATTTCCATTTTAACTGGTTTAATTGGTTTGAACGAATGCAGAAGTGTATCAATTTTTACGGAAAACATTTTTAAAGACAATAAAGTATTTTGAGTCGATTCACTGTTTAATTTTATGGCTATATGCAACACCAAAAGACATCCCTTGTGTCGAGAACCAACTTCGTCCATTGTGCTACCTACGGCGCACAGGCGGAGTTCTGGCGTAATGAAGATGGACGGTAAGTTGTCGAAATCGGTAGTCGTAATGCACAATTTAAGGAAGCCTCCTCTATTTATAGTGTATGCCCTTAGTCAGTGGAGACGGGTGTGGATTGACTAAAAGAAGTGATAGGTAACGCCACTTAGTTACACGTACGGAGGGTCGTAACTGAAAACTAAGAAAAGTGTTGCGCGTGCGCTTACAAACTACTAAAAATGAACCGAAACTATGAGCTAACCTAAAGGAGGGGACCTAAATACATAAAAAAAAGAAATCGGAAGTAAAATGAAATTTAAAAAAATTAAATTAAAAAAAATTTACACTGGGATATGAACTCCCGGTATATCAGCTCAGTAGTTTATACTGAATCAACTTAAAACAAAAAAATCAGATAAATTAAATTAATCTACAAAAGATACCACAATCATGACAATTAGTTATTTAGTTTTAGTTTTTAGGTTTCAATTTGCCTAAACCTTACGTAGGACCAAAATTCATAGTTCGACGGCAGATCTGTTGTTGAACCTTACACACACAGTATTTTACAAGTATAGTAACAAAATTTAATACAAATTAGAAGTTACCGATCTGAACGCACGTCTAATTCCTAGCGATTGTTAATTTTTTTTTCAAATTGCACAATATATTTTTTTTTGCATAATTGAATAGAGATTTTTTTCCTGAATCCATTGATGTACAATACATTCATTTTAATTGTAAATTTAGAAGAGAAAAAGATTAAAACACTTTCCAAACATTCTCTTAAAGTGACTTATATTATACTCAAAATAAACTTGCAGCATGTCAGCAAGTTGATTGAAATTCATGATTTATTTCCAAACTGCGTAATGCGTTATTTTTCCATCGCACACTACAGTATAACACAAGTGGCTAACAGCATATACGGACAGGGTTTTAATAATTTTTTTCTTATAAATTTAATTAAAATTGATGTATCTCACATCAATGGATTCAGGAAAAAAATCTCTATTCAATTATGCAAAAAAATATATACCGTGCAATTAAAAAAAAAATTGACAATCGCTAGGAATTGAAGATGGCGCCAGAAAAAAGTAAATGTTGCCTCAAACATAGTACTCATAAAACCATTTCATTTGGTGCCTACCTCATGAAAATCGAAATTTAAATAACATAGTTACAGCTTGGGGCGTTCTTTGTGTGACAGCCTGTATAACTCTAGTATCTCACAAAGTTGCAAAATTAAAAAAAAATTAACTACTTAAATGTATGAAATGAACTAATTAACCATAAATTAAAAATTCGAAATTATTACTATGTGAAATCGACTAAATCATATCATTAATTTAATACAAAATTATTTTAGGATTAGAATCTTTTTAACGAAAGTTAAGAACGTGAATTAATTTTATAAATCTTCAAATATCAAATATATGAGCGTTAATTATTTAATTATTTTAATCTACAATAATGAAATAAATTCTTTACTTCTTACGTAAATCGCGTAAGAAGCAATTTAACGGAATTTCTAAACACATATACGAATTAAACTAAGATAAAATGCCGTTTTGATTAGAATTAATGTTCGGAATCGTAATTTTAGCAAATAAAATATCGGCGAGAATTTTCAAGTTTACTGCAAAAAAAAGTTCTTGTACAATATACCTCAATGGCTGTAAGACGACACAGATAGCATTGACCACAAAAAACGACATACTGATTCTGTCACAGGTGTTCAGATAAGAATGAGGTGGCCTTGAGTTTCTAGCTACGTAGAATGGCTTGGTTATTTGGTTTTTCTCCTAGAATGCGAAATATTATAAATTCCCAGAGAATGGACAGACAAAAGAAAAGCTCGTAGCCAACATACGTCTATTTGCCTCGAAGCAAAAGACGTCCAATTACTCGATACGGAATGAGCTTTCTTTTTAAATTTTCTAACTGCGCCCTAGTTGAATCCGCAAACTGCGTTAATTTCCAAGTTACTTAGGGCAGGCGTGAATCATATTTCGATTATCAGAGTACACCAAGAAATATCAACCTTACTCACTGGTCGTACAAACAGAAGTGCTCGTAAGACTTGCCAAAGGTCCACATAAACCATACAGAGAGCGCAGTCGATATCAAAGAATATAACGTACTAAAACTTAAATGTAAAATTTAAATACAGGGCGATATAACTTTATCCACGCTAAACTTTTAAATCAAAGGAAAATAAACTCTAACATTAATGTTAATGTTAATTAAACAGATTTAACAATCGACGATTAGATATCTCAACACCATTGCAATTAACGTCATGAAAAAGTCGATTAATGTATGTACTTTTCAAACATGTAAATCGTTGAATTTCTGTGCAAGAAGAATATTTCGAATAAATAAAATTATTTTTGACAAGATTTTTTAATTATTGCAGTTACTTTGACAGAATGTGTATTATTATAAGGTATAGAGAAATTTCGCGTTACAGAATTCTTACTGCATTGCAATGACGTATTCTGGAAGTATTTTTGGCACCATAAAAGGATGCCACCGACATTCGCTATTATTAAGTGAAATTCTTATCGGCATAATCGTCAAATTATAACGCGAAAAGAACAAACAGACCTAAGAAGTCATTTACCGAAACACTAATGGTCTCCGTCGAACCGGAAACCGCTAGAAACCACCATCGGATAACATCTTAATTTCCTGTCTTATCGCGATCCCCGCATTTATTATATCTTTACTTAGCGCCTTCAGTGTAATTACTAATAATATTGGTACTTGTGTCCGCATTTGGCAGTGACAGAGATAATTGAATGTGATCTAGAGATAGTTAAAGATTGTACGCGTAATTGTAGAGCCAACTACTATAAGTGAAATATTCTTATAAAATATGAATAGTGGCATTTCTAAATACAGTATACTTCGTGAGATTATAGATTAATAAAATAAACGCTTGTCATTTGACTATGAACATGTTTTTCTATTTAAAAACGTTTGTACTTTCAAATAAAGTTCGTTAATTTGAAAGTTTTAATGTTGACCTTATATGTATTGCTTTTATGACAATCGTGTGACTTTAACGTGTTTTATATAATATAATTAGACTTTTGTATAATACACGCAGGGTATTACTTCTCTAAATTATTTAAATTTGGCGGTATTATCGAATCAGTTCCATCTATTCTGCCCTGTACAATTTATGCAAACATAAATCTTTAAAAAAAACGATTTTTTTTGTCTTAATCTTCTTGAAATCTATAATAAACTTACTGAATGAGTATTAAATATCACATTACATGCAAATGTCGCCTAATGTGCTGCGTTAATTTCTATATTTCGACAAACTAAGTTTGTATCGGTATGCAGAAACACTACACGTCACAACACCACCTTCCTGGTTGTAAGATAATGAAAAATTCGTGAAAAATAACATCTATCCTGGAATGTGTGGATGCATTTCGCTCTTATTGGAGCTTGTCAACACGCAGTATTCCGGACAAACATAGGTTTTCACTTCTATACTTCGCGTATATATAATTAGTATAATGAACATACTGATGAGAACTACTAAGTATTAAATCTCACTTTACATGCAAATGTCGCCTAATGTGATGCTTTCGATTTGACGACTACTGTCTCTGAACCGACAAGAATCACAAGTAGGTCTGAAACTCTGCCAGATAATATTATCACCATTTTTAAAGGTTATGGGCATTATGACTGTCGTGTTGTAGACACGGCGTGGTCGGATCATAAGGGTCAGGAAATTACTTTTAGTGAATTTTTGTGGTCCAGAGCCGGTCAGGACCAGGATGAGACATTATACCAGATATAAGTTAAATTTAATTGCGGAAAAAGTTAGTAGTGTAAATTGGATCAATTACTTAACGATAGAAAACTTAGAGGATTGCTACGAAAGTGTATGTAGCGTGCTTTTGGATACTCTCAATGAAATCTGCCCATCTACGTTCAAACAAACAAGAAGAAAAACGAATCCATGGCTAACTGATGAACTCTGGAAAAAGTGTGCAATTAAAAGGCAATTATACGAGAGTTATATCGAAAACAGGTTACCTAAAGAACTCTATAAAAATTACGCAGATTATGTAAAGAGTGAAATCAAGAAGGCTAAAACGACATATAATTCCAATTACATTCTGTTATCGGATAATAAAAGTAAGGCAACATGGGCATTGGTGAATAACATGGCAGGGAGAAAGAAGGAGCAACGGAATTTTCTGGCTACTGTTAAAGTTGCTGGAATAACAGATCAAAAAGAGCTCTTGGACTATACCAACAATTATTTCCTGGGTATAGCTGCTAACATTGATGATAGACAGCCTGCACACTTTGAAGAAATGTCCTGTAAGGAGACGTGTTTTATGGAACCGACGACACCGTCAGAGGTCTTCAACACAATAATGGAACTTAAGAACACCATGTCTGCGGGACAGGACGAAATATCCGTTCCCGTACTTAAGGCCGTCGCAGGGCATCTGGCTGACCCATTGTGTCATATTGCCAATAGATCTTTCGAGACGTCCACCTTTCCGGATGCTTTGAAGACGGCTGTTGTGTGTCCGGTGTACAAGAAAGGAGATGTTCATGACATCACAAACTATAGACCTATAGCACTAATTTCGAATGTGGCCAAGGTGTTTGAAAAACTGATATATAGAAGAATGAATAGGTTCCTTAACAAACATAAACTTATCACAGATAGACAGAATGGTTATCAAACTGGAAAATCGACATGTTCGGCCGTATTTCAGGTGGTTTGTGAAATACTTGATGCCTGGTCGAACAAAGAGCAAGTAGCAGGAATTTTTATGGCCTTGTCCAAGGCTTTTGATAGCGTTAATCACAAGGTCCTTTTGGAGAGATTGGAGAACTTGGGATTTAGAGGAAATTGTTGGAGCCTTATTAAATCTTATCTAGAAAACAGAAGACAAAGTGTCGTGGAAGTGAATGGAGAGGGAACCAGAATTGGGTCTGGGTGGCTCACTGTTACCAGAGGTGTTCCACAGGGATCCGTGCTGGGGCCTCTTTTATTTTTAATTTACATAAATGGGTTACCACTAGTATCTAATTATCCTATGGCCTTATTTGCGGATGATGTTTCATTGGCAATAAGATCAACGGCATTGTCTTCTGTGAGCGCATGGTTCAGAGTGAACGAACTTAAATTGAATGTAGGCAAGACCCAAAGCATCCATTTCGCTGTTTCTCAGCGGGAAGATCTTGTTGTAAACTTTGGAGACGGTGTACTAGCCTCGTCGCCCGAAGTAATGTTTCTCGGCATAATGATCGATTCAAAACTGAATTGGAAGTCCCATATACGTTATTTATTTCGGAGGATTTCTCCATTTCACTATGCCCTGAGGGTTATCGCCGGCTCAGTAAACAGTGAAGCCAGTTTGTGTGCGTATCGAGCTCACGTGGAATCGCGGTTGCGGTATGGTTTGGTCTTCTGGAGGAACAGTGTGGATGTGGGAAGACGTTTTATTCTGCAGAAGAAATGTCTTCGTGCAATTTTTAAGTTGGGACTTACTGACTCGTGCCGAGAAATATTTGGAACAAGAAAAATACATACGCTTACCGGTCTCTACATTCTCGAGTGTACTTTATGTGCGAGAAGGGGTATGAGCAGTGCGTTAGGCAGGTATGTTTTAAATCACATGTACAGTACTCGCGGGATGGAGAGTGTCTATTTTGCGGTGCCACAAACAACTCTGACCAGGGTACAAAAGAACGCAACTAGTCAGGTCTTAAATATTTATAATCATATCCCAAAGTACATTAAGGACTTGAGCAGGGAAAAGTGCTTCAAGAAAACATTAGAAAATTTTTTATATGTACAATCTTTTTATTCTTTGGATGAATTTTATTCAAAAAAATTTTAATATGGTGTCTGTGTTACGTTTTATTTTGTTTTTATATATTTACATGTATACTTGACGAGTTCTATACACTTGTATAATTTTGAACAAATAAATATATTATTATTATTATTATTATTATTATATTATTATTATTATTATTAATTTCTACAATTTCGCCTCTATGACAGAGTTTTGAAGGTCGAACGCCCAATCACGGATCGTTGCTTGGAGCGCATCTCAGAAATCAAAGTAGTTATTAATAAACACTGTTACTCAACGACACTGTACATGAAAATGAACCTTTGCTTGCTAAGACGAAATACTCGAAATTACCTTTTACAGGTTAGAACTTGTTTCTATCCTTACCACTCACACAATAATTGTGAGTAGTGCGCTGTTGCCGACCTTATACAAGCTGTCCCGTATCGTTATGTTCAAATTTTAGGAGTGTAAAGTAGACTTCATTTCAAGTAACAAAAATGCAAAACTTGTATATCCATTTTTATTTGTTTCAAAGTTACAGATCTATGAATGTGATTGTCAGATCATAAAAAAAAATGTAATCCTAAAGTCAATACAAACTGACCGACACTTAACGGTATAAGGATGTATAGTTTAAATAAAATAAATAAATAAATCTTGGCTTTTCACAAAGTTATCACTCTTTCACCCTTTCCACTTGAAAAATAAATTTCCTGAAGAAATTGTGTGCCTTCATCTCTGAACTTTCCCAGGGCTGAGCAGATTTGTTTTTAAGCACCTTTGTCTCCGGTACAGATTTGGGTTCGTGCAGGTCGATGTGCAACTCAACAGGCTGCCATGGCTAGCAGGGACCATTGGCTCTCCCAGGCTCCGTCAGAGCGTCATCCGGCGTGATCGGCCGTTCCCTAATTTCGCGTCTTAGCCGCAATTATAGCATCGTCAAACCAGGGTACCAATCTCCCCTTAGGTAGTGGTCTGTCTCGAGCCACGATCAACTGTCTTACCATCAGACAGTCGAGTTTTCTTTAGGTACTCCCGTAGACGGGAAATACCTATCTTTTTGGAGTTATTAATTCGTGACAAACCTTGGACCGTTAGCGCTTAAACTGTGTGATTTAAGTATTTGAACACCTTCACCTTCAACACCTGAATGTTTGTATGTGTTTATATTGTAGGTGATACTGCCAAATCAAAAACTTGATTTGGAGAGAGTTGATTACGTTACTTATAAAAGTACCACATGATTCGGTTTTAGCATCATTATTTATAGAGCTTCTTTAGAATTTCCAATCCAAACGAATTATTTAAAAGGGTCTTAAAAGCAATTTACAAATAAAATCGTTTAAAAACGTGAGTTAATCACGCCCACGACCTAAAACAACTTTTTAAACTTAAAACTTTCGCCTGTCCTCTGTAATTTATATTATCTGCTATGTGATTAACGTAAAGATTAATATTTGTCAAAACGAGAAAATATTTCGCGAACACGTACCGTCTTCTGTTATTTTCATAATGTCAATATTGAATTACCGTTTTTTTAAAGACAGGCAAAAAAAAATAAGGACAGTAAAAAAAATCTCTTGGTTTGCTATGGAAGCCCACCTGGAATTAAGTGAAATCAATCCTTTGGATCATAATTCATAAATACTGTCTTAAAATTGCTTAAAGAGGCGTGCGATTGGTGTAATACGAGCGGTCTCAGTTCCAGTTATTTGGTGCGCTTCATTAACGATAGAGGTCGCTGACAAAGTATCAGTAACGTCTGCAAAATACACCGTTTAGTATTTCGTCGATCCTCGCGAGAGATAATATCATTACTTACGCTCCATTTACGAAATTTTGGGGTAATGAATATAGTAGCACGTTAAAATTGAGAATAACACTATTTTATCTTACGAATTTTATCGATAATAAAATTTGTATTTAAAATGTACCTGGTATATAATTAGTACGCGTTTTATATATAGTGGATGTTCTAATTAACATTTTCACTCAAAAATACTAATATGACTAATTTATTACTGTAATTATATATGACAAATTGATTAAATTTGTGAATAATTAAGTATTAATTCAAAATTAACTTTTCCTTATAAGCTATCGCTACGTTTTCTATATACATATATTTCCGAATATTTTAATGTTTGGGGCATTAAGTCGATACATCTGAAACATTGCGCAATATTTTGCGGTATTTGTGACAAGTAGGAAGAGTTACAATGTGAAGTTCATTTAAATATTTTGAATGCACACCTTTTAGTCCTTTAGTTTCACAATTCTCTCCCAGTTGTATTCTCTTCCATCTTGTATATCTTTCTCTACTGCTTCCCTCCAGTGTTTCCTTGACCTATTTTTCCCGACCTAATATACTTTCCAGGCTAGTAATTTTAGCTTTTGCGCGTCTTTCATTCTTTCCAAATAAATGTTATAGCCATTGCATGCTTCTCGCATTAATAAAGGCACTGATTGAATGGTTCCTACAATTCGATATTCATTCTTCCTTTCCATACTAACTATGTTTGAAGAGTTTTTAATTTTATTTATATAATTGGAAAACAAACGGGTGGTGATCTATAAAATACGAAATATGTTTTTATTTGCTCTAGTTCAAGTTGAGTAAAGGAGTATTAATATTAACTAGCTATACTTTCTCAAGGTTCTCTTCCGTAAAATTTGTTCTCTTTGAATAAAATACATCCTCGTAGATATAAAACGTCCTTTTTACAGGGCAACTGGTTATAGGTGCATACTGGAAATATTCTTTTATTTCAACGTATTTAGCAGTTAGATTTTGAGGCATTATCCCCATACACAATTACACAATTGCCGCAATATTATTAAATCTGAATTTCTATTAAAAACTGCATCTAACTTTTGCCGAAAGCCACATCCGAAGTTATTTGGAATATTTTTCAAATTATTAATAGCCGCATCTAATGCGGTTAATCTATCATTTAATTTGAGGTTTTGCTTTTCAATATAAGTGATTAGTTTTAGCAAATTTGCAAAGTGTTCCTGAATAAAGTTCAACTGATTTTTTAAATTTGTAATTTGTATTAGTTCCTTGCACTCAGAAATACTTCGAGCATCGTCATTTAAACATGTAACGAAATTTTGTAAACTATCGAAATTCTCTGCATAAAAACTAGTAGCTTACAACCATGATCCTCGTCTAGTTATTACTGGAGAGAGAGGCAGTGACAAAGATGGCAGCTTTTTCCTGTAAGGAGCTACTCTCAATGGTACTTTTCTGAAAACTTCTTCAAAAGCGGATACAAGTCTATCAACTTCTGGAAAGGTGTCTGATATATTCACAGATTCTGTGGAGAACATGTTTTACACAAGTAATATGCAGAATATTAGAATATGTTTCCTTTAATACTCTGCCTGTTTTTAATATATATGCAGCACTATCACTGACAAGTAATAGTATATTACATACCGAGGCGGAAAGTAGTTCATTACCGTCGAGAGATAGTGAACTTAATCTCGAGACGGGAATGAATCGTTCCGCCAAGGTTTGTATACTATTTTACTCACGATCGGTTAGTAATTAATTATTATATAAACTTTTAAATCGCTAAATTTCAAATATATAATAGTATTAAATTTCATGGCATTTTGTTAAATGCTTTTAATAAGTACTGTTGCTAGGTAACGTAACAATTAATAGTGATATTTTCTGACAGATTACTAAATTATTATCGTACGATTTTAAACATGGTCTTTCGCTAACAGTAAACAGTCATGGAAATTCGAATGTAGCAATTAATATTAATTCCAAAAGCGAATAAATTTTGAATTAAAACGTTGTCTTGATATTGACTTAATAAAGATTTGTGAATAGTTTTATTATAATTTAATTTACTTACTTAAATGACACTGACGTTTAATAAACTCTGAAATTATATTACCTAGTCGGAAAAGTGACATTAGCTAGCCGGTAAAGTAACATAAGCTAGCCGGTAAAGTATTAATACCTACCTTGGTATGTAATAGCGCATTTTCTAGCCGGTTTGAAGGTTAGAAATGTTCAGATTACTAACCGATCGTGAGTAAAAGTATTTTACTCACAATCGGTTAGTAATCTGTAGATTTGTACCCTTCGAAATAGTCGGGAAGCAACTTATTGCTTACCTACTTCACTTTCCCAGCTATAGCCGGAAAAGTGTTTTCCCAGCTAGCAAGTGTCAGTTCATTAGTCACAAATATGACATCATTGTCATTTTGGCATTTAAACATGTTTTTAAGAATAAATTGGAATCTAACTCTGTATTTATTTAGTAAAGAAACAATAATAAACCTATTTACAGTTCTGGTGGGGTGTATTCAAGTTCACTGTCGGACATATTTCTTAGGATACACGTATAAAGATTTTTTATTATTAAAAATGCCGTACTATATTTTGTAACTGGCAAAATAATTACCTAACTGTCAGATTCAACAAACTTATTACATTGCCTAGCAACGATTTTACAAGTATCTTCCTTAAAATAGTTTATCAAATTATCATAAATATAAATACCGATACTCATGTCTTATTATTATTATTATTATTTAAAATAAAACTTATATAGAATTACTAATAGTAGATTGTGAGTAAAATCGTATACATACCTCGGGAGAACTCATTCCAGCCTCGCGTCTGCAGCTTACCTCGGTGCTTTGCACCTCGGTAAGCTACCTTGACGCTCGGCTGTAATAGAGCACTTCCCCACTCGGTATGTAATATACTATGTTCTTTGTACCTGTCGTCCGAATGAAGCATTTGGCGCATATTCCCGTAAATGGTTTTAGCTACTGTTTCCGTATCAACTGTATTTATAACTTTAGTTGCTATTACATATGCGTTATATGGAATAGTTGGATGTAGTACACCAGCTACAACATTTACCATGACACAGCGTCCTAATATATCGCCAGTTTCATCGGCACTTATCCATAGGTACTGATTTGAAAGATGGCTTGTAATGCGTTCTACTGCTTTCGTGGAGTACTTAGAAACATAATATTTGCGTAAGGTGGATTTATCAGGAACATTTCGACCAATATATTTTTGGATAAATGTTTTGAAGGTGGTCGCCATTAAAGTTTCACAGAGTTCTTCTTTAGAATTCTCAGATTCCAACGAGTTTAATTTCTGTGTATGTGTTTGCGACGCTAAGTGACGTTTTACGTGCGAACTAACGATATTTTACAGACTTTGCAATAAATTTCGGAATCACTGGCAATGGACATACAATCAGTTTGACTCATAATCTAACTCGCCATTGTTTCAGGATGCCATTCTCGGCATGGTTTCATATCATAGTGTTATTAATAGTGTTATTTAATAACCGCGTGTTGTACTTAGCGATGTAATAGACTATTTATATGGTCCATCGTGATTTTGGCCTCTCGTGTCCGGTCCCTAGTTATTAACTAACACATTCATGAGTTATTAAAACCCCGAAATATATACAGGCCTCGATATTTTTAAACTCCTTTTTTTCCTTTCCTTTATTTTTATTTTTTTTCCTAATTCCAATTCGATTTTTTTTTAATATTTCAATTAGATTTTTTATTAAAGATTTACTAACTCATATTTTTAGGTATCCGCAACGTCTCTTTTTATTAAAATCGTCATCCCAACATCTTGTCTAAAAAACAAGGGATTTCTTTGCAGGAGTTACTGAGGCTTCAGAGTTGTTCCAGTTTTTGAGCGCTGAAGACTCCTCTTTGTCCTTATTCTGATATAGAATTTGGTAGCTTTCAAATATATTCCTCTAAGCAGCAAATATTTTTGAGTATTACAACTTATGTACCTATCGACTTTTAAGACACAAAGTAAAAATTGTACATTAAGAATCAGAATGAACTTGAACGTTAAATTTATGGAATAGCAAAAATGCAATAGCTAGATCATATGCATAGAACGAAAGCTGAAAATAGTAAACAAAAAGAGGAATTAACTGACGTTAAAGAAGGCTTGAAATACTATAAATAAAAATTGAGGGTTACTGAAGATATGAGAAGACGAATTTCAATGTCTCGAAAGGTTAAAGCCACCAGAAAACAAGAACGGGAGCTTTCAGAAGACCCAAGATGAGTACCAGTCAGTACTCGGTTATAATTTGCAAAAAAAAACTTATTTAGTCTTATATTGGGCGTCCTTGAAATAAAGAGACAACGTATGATAAATGTAAAGATATAATGATATAGAACATAAATCTTAAAAATTACGAGTGAATTAAGACGCGAACTCCGAAATTAAAAACACCCTGAAAATTGTATTACGCGACGCCTATGAATTCAAAATATTCTGAATGTGTATAAATAATAAATACCCCACACACACATACGCTGCAGCTTATTTTTACATACCTAATAGCTGAATGAGATGGACAATAACAAAACTATTCTTTTTGTTATTGTCGGTCAACTTTAAGATATCGTCTGTTGTAATCGCACAGTGACTTGACAAAAATTCATGTAAGTGTACATGCAATAATATAATTATATTTCTATTATTATTTACACAGAGATTAACAATAATTAATTTCAAAACTTTATAAAAACGTTCTCTAAATATTTGACGACAAGCTCTCCTGTTGTTCTTCATACTTCAATCACGAGCCGGCTTTAATAAGATTTATAAAATTTCGATTACATTTACAACAGGATTACGTTCTTCAAAAAAATATAAATTTAATTCTTAAGGAAGTAATAAAACTATTCGCACGTTTATGTCCATCAACTAAGTGTATTTAATATATATATATATATATATATATATATATATATATATATATATATATATATATATATATATAGACCGACCTTAATATAATTTTAATGACTTCCACAGCGGAATATGCAACGGTCTCTCCCTCGCTTAGAATATCTGCCGTGCCCGTTTTTTTTTCATCTGGGAATTAACGGTGGGCAAATAGATTGTCATTTAATCTTCATCTAGTGCAACTCAGTTTTAAAATTAAATTTAGAAAATTACGTTATAAGCAAGAAATTTCTAATTATAAAATGGAAGTTAATTTAAAGTAATACTTATACACATACAGTAACTTTCATCCATATTCGTACAGCAGTTAATGCTAAATGAAATCTAAAAAAAAAAAATGGTATAATATTTATGACGCTAATAATTCGAATTTTTTTATAGAAAAAAATTCGCCCTTGAGAAGGATTCGAATCCACGTCCATGGCTTGCCGGACCATTGCTTTAACCACTAAGCTATTAAGCAGCGTGATTTCGAATTTTTGTGGGAATGCCTTAAGTCACATCAAGGAAACAGACGATATATGTCGTAAAGTGTAAAAAGCATATTTACATTTACATTACTTCGGGAAAATGCAATAAAAAAGGTATAATATTTACTTTATTACACAATAATTAGATGTAATTTTTACAAATTTAGGCTTGACTCATATTCCTACAGCGCACATATTTTGAATTGATATTTGTAAAAGAAGGAATACCCTGACTATACAATCTTAGTTGTGTATAGCCACAAAGAACGAAAGGGGTGAAAGATACATATAAGTAATGCCTTCACACAAAAAAATCGCGATCCAATATTCACGCAGTAACGAGAAAATGATTTTCCTTTATTAGAGTCCGACCCTGTCGCAGATAATATACGGGCGGTAATATGGGCGCTCATCTCTAATTCATCAATAATTCTCTAGACCGATGAATTATGTTGTTCGACTGGTATTTGTCAGTACCACAACAAATTTAAAGATACAAAAATATGTAAATGATCCAATATAAATAATTAAAAACCAGCTATCTATCGTATTGGACACGCCATGAACACGCCGCTACATAAAAATTTTTGTTTGCTGATTGATTTCAAATGATTTTTCTTTAATTGAGTCCGGTCCTGTCGCAGTTAAATACACGCGAGGCAAGACGGGCTTAACTTTATGATTATTTAAAATGATTTTTCTTTATTCGGGCCCGGTCCTGTCGTAGTTAAATATAGGGGGCAATACGGGCTTCCACCTCTAATTCATCGGTAATTCTCTTTATCGACTAATTATATTGCTCTATCGGTATTTGTCAGTACCACCACAAATTAAAAAAAAAAAAATTATATGTATGATTCCATACAAATAATTAAAATCCAGGTATCCATCCCATTGGTCACGCTACATAAAGCTTTTTGTTTTTGGTGTTTTTGTTTTATTATAAAAATAATAATTTTATTTTAAAAGTAGTTTAATGTTCAATTTAGTTAACTACAATTTCATTAATTAAATAGCGCCATAGCCTTGTCGACATATTTAACGTAAAGGTTATTATTGATATTTACGAAAAAAACATCGCAATACCACCCATATGTGCGGGCATAAATGTTTTGATATAAAAACGTCAACATTCACTATTTTATGAATAGGAACTTATGTTAGACGTATCGTCTAACCAATGTCTATGAATTTTATTGAGTAAAGCAGTTCAATGAACCTGAATTACAGCTGTATTTCGGTAAATATAGAATAAACAAAGATATGGGCCGACTTTAACTACATTTTGGCCCTAAAAATTTGGAAATTTTTGATAAATTACAAATCAATTTCTTTTTTTGATTTCCAACTAGACATTTATACGTATTCTTCAGATTCGCATAGCTTTCTCACTATTCGTATATGCAAGGGCGGATTGATATATAAGGTCTCCAACAACGCTATTGTGTGAGTAGTGGGGATAGAAACAAGTTCTACCCTGCAAACTGTAATTTCGTAGGATCACGTAGAGATGATCTGAACTGAACGGTGATTTTTACATTCACAGTGCAACGACAAATGATGATTTCAAAAGAGCAGTGATCCTTATAGGTGATTATTTTCACCGTTAACTATTGTAACTAATGAGTGAGCGCTTCGCCGTTCACCGTTCGCTACTAATAATATTACAATAAAAACTATGTTTATGTTTTCATATTTTAATATTTTCATATTTTAAACGACAAAGTGAATCAATTCACAATTTGCCGCAATTTGATTCCCCTGTTCATGCGGTTGCCATGACGACACGTAGGCCGTAAGCGAGAGGGGAGCGCATTACGTAATCCCAGTGAAGCAACACAACACGTTGCTTCACTCATTCAGTCTGCGTCCGACACTCGTTCGGTCTGTGTCTGTTATGTATCTCTAGATGCCATTTATGCTGTTCTTCAAAGGAAGTCATTAGACATTAATTATTGCGTTTGACAAATTACAAATGTTAAGAAACTTTTAGATAGTAAAAGAAATACAAATGCGTTTATGAAATTGTTTCAAGGGGCTTTGTTATGAACAACGCTTCCCACTGATCACCACGTAGAGTCACACTTACACAATATCAAGTTTTTGAAAAATACAAAGTTTTGTACTTCAAAATATTAGATACAATTTGAATGCAAATTAATATCCGTTTTGAACATGTAAATAAAATAAAATTTGTTAGATTAATAAATGTCCAAATTTGAAAACTTTCCCGAAGAGTTTCCGATAGATGCTTTAAAGAATTTAAAAGAATACTACCCTAATTTTAATGATGTGCAACTTGCAGTTCACGTTCAGGTTAAAAGCTGAATTACAATTAATTTATGGTACCGAACAATATCAAAAAGCTGAACTCCAATCTTCTTTCAAAGCTATCTGTTGGGATAGTGACGTTTTTAAAGAGGCATACAGACTCTTTCCTTTAATATTGACTATTCCATCTACTAGTGCTTCTGCAGAGCGTAACTTTTCGTGTTTGAAAAAAATAAAGAGGTATTTGTCTCCTATGCTCTGCATAGGAGACTTACAAATTTGTCGAAAATTTCGATTGAAAAAGAAATGCTGAATGAATAGTTGGATACCCAACCTTTTTATGATGACATCATTGATAAGTTTGCCGCCTTAAAGAATAAACAATACAAGAATTGAACTTATGTTCAAGAAATAGTTCCAGCTATAATTTCACCAATGGTAAGTTTTAACCGTAATCACTATTTATTTCCTTTTTAATCTTGACAACATACACATTAATTTTTCTAAGAAGAAAGGGGAGAGATAAATTTTGCCGACATTGCTTCACCTGTTATTGAACTCACTAGCCACCACGAGGTATGGTTGACTTTATGCGAAGTTGCAACAGCACGTCTTCCAAAATATCATATCCGTGCTTTTCATGCAATTCTACATCATTTTGATGTATCGGTCGCTTCGTTGCGTGAAAGCGCGACCGCCTACTCTCTCTTATCATGGGAACGATTTTCCAGGTATGTTCGCTTTATTGGCGAAGTTTGCAACAGCACGTCTTCCAAAATATCATATCCGTGCTCTTCATGCAATTCTACATTTTGATGAATTCTTTAAATAGACAATTTTGTCATACTTTTTCATTTCGTTTTATTGTGTTCATAAAAAGTTAATTATACATTATTATTTACATGTTTTTTATATATTTAAACAACCTTGTAAAAAATAGAAAAATAGATGTCGTATAAAGTGCTATTTTTATTGACTTTTAAAATTATTATTATTATTAAAATTACGAATGACTGCAATGATAATGAAATAAATGTTTTCTACATTGTACGACGCTAATTATTCGAATTTTTTACCGAAAAAATTTCGCATGTAACCAAGATTCGAACTTACGTCCATTGGTTAGCCGGACCACTGCTTTTACCATTAAGCTATTAAGGACTGAAGTTTCGAATCGTCGGGAAAGTCTTAAATCACATTAAGAAACAGATATTAATATTAATATACAGAGTTAGTCAAAAGTATGGAATGGACGATTTATTTCCGTAATTATGAACTTTATAACAAAATGTCTTTAATAAAAGTTTTTTTACTAATTATTCTCCATTTCTTAGCCTACTCGTTGTTTTCTGTATCTATTTCTTAATTCGATTTAAAACTTTCCCGACGATTCGAAACTTCAGTCCTTAATAGCTTAATGGTAAAAGCAGTGGTCCGGCAAATCAATGGACGTAGGTTCGAATCCTGCTTCAGGGCAAATTTTTTTAGGTAAAAGAATTCGAATAGTTAGCGTCGTAAAATGTAGAAAGCAATTATTTCATTCACATTACTTCGCGAAAATGCAATTGACTGCAATGATAATTTAAGATTTTAAAGTTGTGATAGATAATGTAGGTATATTAACTGTGAATGGTGAAATATTCTTATCGATGAATAGTGCATCACGAAGCGAATGATACAAAACTGTAATCACTGTGATTCGCGTGATAAACGAAACGATGAAAACGGCGATTAAGAATTCACTGTGATCAATATATTGGCTCATCTCTAATGTCTCGTCTTAGCATGCAAAGTTTCGCTTTCCTGTGTACTGTTGTTGAGTAATCATAAGTTCGATTTCGTAGATGCGTACCATTCATGTGCAACAATCCGTGTTATAGGTCTTTCACGATAACAGACGAGACACGTGATAAATAGTTACAAAACAGGATTGGGAAATCTACATTGCTTTGAGTCAGCTGTTCAAGTAACAAAAACGCAAAACTTGTATATCCATTTTTATTTGTTTCAAAGTTACAGATCTATGAATGTGATTGTCAGATCATGAAAGAAAATGTAACCCTAAAGTCAATAAAAACTGATTTTATTTAAAAAAGTTCAA
Source organism: Melolontha melolontha (assembly GCA_935421215.2). Taxonomy (NCBI): domain Eukaryota; kingdom Metazoa; phylum Arthropoda; class Insecta; order Coleoptera; family Scarabaeidae; genus Melolontha; species Melolontha melolontha. The sequence continues at coordinate 72,433,255 of OW285243.1, read as the reverse complement.
TTAATAATATTTTCGAAATGTCCAATTCCTTGGTGAATGCAGGCTTGTGCCCGTAAGCCAACAGAAGAAGTACTTATCCGAATTTCATACTTGTTTTGTCGGATTTGCTCGGCAGCCGGGTGAATACGATCCAACAACTCTTCTCTTGTATTCGAAACTTGCTCGTGGACTAAATTTTTCATGTACCTCCATGAATAAAAGTCAAGGGGATTAAGATCGGGTGATCTGGGTGGCTATGCAACAGAACCACCTCGACCTATCCACCTTGAATAATTGACGTTAACCCAATTTCGGACAGCAATTCCGAAATGTGGTGGTGCCCCATCCTTGTGAAATCACATTTCTCGTCGAACATTCAGTGGGACATCCTCTAAAAGACCTGTGCAGGCTTCTCAGATTTGTAACACCACTTCTCGTGAACGTAGATTCACCTGTCCAGAGGACTGTTCTGCAGAAATTAAAATGAAGCCGTGACTGTCTTAATATCCAGGTAGAATAAACTAGACGAGCATAGTGGTCTGCCTCAAGTAAACCGTGTCCCCTGCGACAGTGATATGGATATAAGCCCTCACGTTTTAAAATTCGCCAAACTGTCGTTCGTGGCACTCCTAGTTGTCTAGCGATTCGACGTACACAGAGAGTTGGATCCCTTGTAACAATAGCTACCGCTTCTTCCTCTAAGTCTGCTGGCAAATTTACTCCTCGGTCGAAAAGATAATCACGCAGTCCGCATTCACGAAATTTTCTGTGTACTTCCAGACGCGTTCTGTAATGAGGAATGCGCCTATGGGGAAACCGATGTCGGTATTCAATAACTGCTTTACGTGAACTGACGTTACAGTAGCCATGCACAAAATGCATGTCCGCATACTCTTGAGAAGAAAATCGGTAAGGCATTTTGAATAAAGAAAACGTGTCCACTCACTAATAAGCTGTTGTATGAACTGAAACGTAATGTAATCCCTTATTAAAAAATGCAACGTTAACAGTCATCTGAACATTTGTTTATTGTATGATATTCATGGTTCAGCACTTACGAAATAAGTAAGAACCTTCTTTATCATAAATAAATTTCCAGTACTCTTTTTTGTAGATCTCCAAGAAATTACTGTATGCACTACGACACGTGTTTATTTATTTTAGGATAACATTTTATTATGCGACGTTAACGATCACAGGCCTGTTATTGAATCGTATAACTTTTTTTTAAATAAAATCAGTTTGTACTGACTTTAGGATTACATTCTTTTTCATAATCTGACAATCACATTCATAAGTCTGTAACTTTGAAACAAATAAAAATGGTTATGCAAGTTTTGCATTTTTTGTTACTTGAAATGAAGTCTACTTTACACTCCTAAAATTTGAACATAACGATACGGGACACTTGTCCAGGCATGATTTAGTTGTGAAAATAAGTGACCTTATATATAATATCGTTATATAAATAAAATAAGGAGGAACTTGTAAATATGAACACATTGTAGACAACTTATTCGAATGACATTTGACAGCATCTAAGCTGGCAACCATGCCCAGTTCTGGTAACATAATATATACGCTTAAGAGAAATACTAGGATTGTTAGGTATTATTGTAATTTAAAAGTTACTTGTTCTGAAGTAACTGTTTATCACATGTCTCGTCTGTTATCGTGAAAGACCTATAGAACTTGTAACACTGTTACTCAATTACGGTACACATGATTTTCTCATGAACATCACCATCACCACTAGGGACGAATCATCATTATGACCCCGAAAACACACCGAAGCCGCAATAAAAATATTATTAAAGATATCCTTATAATTTAATATAGTTTGAAGAAAAGAAATACTTACATTGATTTGAAATCTTCACTAATTAAGTCAGCTATTTCAAACAGTCATTAACAATCTATTTGCAGTGTCTGTGCCTGTGCGTCAATTTCAATTAATTTTAAAAAATCAAGTCATCTGAGAAAAAACAATCACTACAAACTTTGGCATGACATTTTACTTGAAAAAGAGATATATCGCTCGTAATTGAGTATCTGTCTCCGTCATACGTATTTAGTCATAATAGAATTTTGCAAAATGGAACCGCTACATACAAACATACGTGCCCGTTCGTATCTTGAAGTCAAAGTGGATTCCCCGTTCATTCAAGGTCGACGAAGCATGGGAAAGCAACCCTAATAAAATAACAGTAATCGCATATTATAGGGTTGTACAAAGCGCTGAATGTCGGCACCCCAACAGCAACAAGAATCACATTTCGCTGATACAATTTGCCTCTCTAACACACAGCTCCGGGCGTATTCCTCGTATGACACAAGGACGGTAGATTGAAAATCGAGGATTAAGTTGTTCGTATGGAAAAGAAAACTACTTATTGTTACGGTTTAAAGGCAAATTTATATAAAAATATATAAAAAATACGTGTATATAATATACAGTTCAAGCAAATGTAGTAGTAATAACTCCGTACGTATTTATAACTTAAAATGAAACATTTTATTATAGTCATTATTGTTTTTTGAAATCTTAATTTATTGGTTAATTTGTAAATTATTCTTGTGTAACTGTACCTTGTTGCGCCGAAAACGGCATTATTTTAATGTTTTTTATAAATACAAATTTTTAATCAGAACGCAAAAATATACAAGGAGAAGAGCAATAAAAAAATACAACACAATCAAAAATAAACAAAAAAAAACTCTTTAACAGTCCCAGAAAACAGTTGCCATTATTTTTCTTGTAAAAGTGGTAACTTTAAACTTCTTGGAGTAACTCGAGCCCTTTACATGACACTGCATCAACTCTTGTTTCGATTCTGGATCATAATGACGAACCCAAGTTTCACATCCAGTAACAAGTCGGTTGATAATTAAATTTGGTTCGTTCCGTCAAAGCGCTAATAATTGTTCATACGTCTCTACCCGGACTCATTTGCAATGGCGAACACATTCGTCGAACTCACCTTGCAGTAACTTCTGTCATTTCAAGGTATTCGTGTGGAATTCTAATGACCGTGGTTTCTGAAACACACAGTAAACCTGCTAGTTGCTGCTTCTTTAATCTTGCATTTTCCAGTACGAAACACTTAGTTTTTGTTTTTTCAACGACATCTGAAGTGATCGCATCATTTCGGCGACCTGAACGGGATTCGTCATTCAATGATTCTAGACCATGTTTAAACAATTTTAGCCACGCAAATAGTTGACTTGGAAGGACAATCTTTCCCGTATACAGCCAACATTTCTTCAATAATAATCTTTTAAGCTTTTTCTTGTTTTGTAAAGAACTTTATAATAACTATATATTCGATTTTGTCATTTTGATATAAAATCAACGTACGGCAACACAAACTGACAGATAATAACATTAATAATGTTGCAAATGTTTTGTAAATTGGTTTCCAAATAAATAATAATTGGTAAAACAGGTTTCCAAGGCATATGTGATTTTAAAAAAGCATAATCGAAAATAATTTAAATTTAAAGCTGCCAAGTCGGCGATAGATAAAAAAGATAAATGTGTATAATTTATAGAGAACGGACATTCTTACCTCATGACTCGGCGTAATTCAATGAAGTATTTGTTGTCTTAGCCGGCCATCTGGTCCGTTGAGATTACAATGGACAACACAGCGATTGTTTCGGAGGATATATTCCATTAAACGCAATCCGCAATTGGAAATGTTTATAAACTTCGCCGAGTACAACCCGCCGTAATACAATGAAGTATTTGTGATTGACTTTCTCGGCCACCTGATTTTTCGCAGCGTTCACAATGGACAACGGCTATTGATTCGGAGAACTTAGTCATGTGGTAAGAATGTCCGTTCTCTAATAATTTTAAATATTTCGTAACAGCCATGAAAGACAAATTTCATATATTTGTATCTTTGTCGGGTACAATTATTGAAGACAAGGCCTATACTTACATTTAAGGGATGAATTTAGTCAAATATTTATGAAGTACCTATTCTCAATCTTTAGTGAATAAAGCTGACTTTTAGCAGTGCGTACTGCCCAACTCACATGCTAACGGCAAATTGTAATTTATCTCTTTCTAACACACATAAATATGCGATGTATACTTCAATTAAGGTATTCTTATGCCTTAAATATGGCCTTGGACTGAAAAAAAATACTTTATGAACTGTAGATATTAATGCCTGATATATCCCCAAATGTTTTGGTATGTCTCACAAAATAACAGCTGCTGTTAAATAAAATGAAGGCATATACGTTTATTATTTAAAGTTAAATAGTAAAGTCCTGAAATTGTTTTGATTGCAGAAGGAACATGAGTTCAGAAACATAAATACAGTATTGATTAGATTGTCAAATAATGGAAGTGAGATGAATGAACCTCATACAAAAATATTTAAACAAAATCTGGATTGTAAAAAAACAAGAATTTTATGTTTATTTAGCTTTGCATATACATATTTAAATTATATTGTATTATATTCCAAACTTATCCAATAATTAGAGAACGGACGCAATTTCCATAAAACGCAATCGGCAATTGGAATTGTGTATAACGTCGTTCAGTACATCCCGGCGTAATTCAATGAAGTATTTGTTTGACTTACTCGGACACCTGGTCTCGCCGCGATAACAATGAACAAGCCAGCTATTGTATTCCGAGAATATAGTGCTTTTTAAAGTGTTTTCATGAGCGTAGATAGAAGCGGGGTTTTTATAATGTATTTTATTTATTAGTTTATATTTCGTAAGATAAATAAAGTGCTGTGAGTAAGTTTCTTGTTTTCATAGTTTTAACTGTTAATTACATTGTAATTTTTGTGATAGATCCTATTTAATATCGTTTGATTGAATCTATTTCTACCAATTATTTCGACGTAAGAGTGTGCATTGAATTTCGTTCAGTATCAATAACTTACGCACACATTTTTAGTTTTCATTTATTTAGATCTAGAGCATTGTTTAAGTTACTTTTTCAGACATGATATGGGAGAATGTCGAGAACGGCATTGTAAAACAATGGCGAGTTGGATTGACGGTCATACTGATTGTATGTCCATTGTCAGTGATTCCGAAATTTATTACAAAATCCGTAAAATATCGTCAAAAATTCGTCACTTAGGATCGCAAACACATCTGAACTCTGTAAAACTTTTATGGCGGCTAATATTCCATTAAATAAACTTAGCAATCCCACTTTAAAAATATTTCTGAAAAAATATACTGGTCGAAATGTTCCTGATGAATCAACTTTACGCAAATACTATGTTTCTAGGTGCTATGTGAGAACAGTAGAACGCATTAGAAGCCATCTTTTAAATCAATACATATGGATAACCGCCGACGAAACGGTGGATATGTTAGGACGCTGTGTGGTAAATGTCGTAGCTGGTGTACTACATCCAACTATTCCCTATAACTCATATGTAATAGCAACAAGTGTTATAAATAGAGTTGATGCGGAAACAGTTGCTGAAACCATTAGGAGATAAGGAGAATATGCAAAAAATGCTTCATTCGGACGCCACGTACAAAGAAAAAATACTTTTATTTGTCAGTGATAGTGATAGTATATGTTAAAAACAGGCAGACTATTGAAGAAAACATATCCTAATATGCTGCATATTATTTGTGTAGCACATGCTCTCCACAGAATCTGTGAATATATCAGAGACACTTTTCCGGAAGTTGATAGACTTGTATCAGCTTTTAAAAAAGTTTTTAGAAAAGCACCATTGAGAGTAGCTCTTTTCAGGGAAAAATTTCCATCTCTGTCACTGCCTCCCACTCCAGTAATAACTAGATGGGGAACATGGCTGGAAGCTACTAGTTATTATGCTGAGAATTTCGATAGTCTAAAACATTTCGTAACACTGCTAAAGGAGGATGCTAGAAGTATTGGTGAGTGCATGGAGCTTACACAAATCCCAAATTTAAAAATCAGTTGTACTTTCTTCACGAACACTTTGGAAAATTGCCAAAACTAATCACTTATTTTGAAAATCGAAATCTCAAATTATATGACGGATTAACCACATTAGATGTGGCTGTTAATAATTTGAAAAGTATTCCAAGTGACTTCGGATATGGCCTTCGGCAAAAGTTTGAAGCAATTCTTAATAGAAATCCAGATTTAATTACATTGCAGCAATTATGTATGGAGACAATTCCACAAAATCTAAAGGCAAATGAAGAAATAAAAGAATATTTCCAGTATGCACCTATAACCAGTTGCGATGTAGAAAGGACGTTTTCTATTTATAAGGATGTACTTAATTCAAAGAGAACAAAATTGACAGAAGAAAACCTTGAGAATTATTCAGACTATTGCTAGTCAATATTAATACTCCTTTACTCAACTTGAACGACAAAATGAACAAATAAAAATGTTCCAATTATAGAAATAAAATTAAAAACTTTAAAAATACAACTTTTCAACAAATACATATGTATTTCGTAATTTTATAGATCACCACCCGTTTGTTTTCCAATTATATAAATAAAATTAAAAACTTTATAAATAGAACTTTTCAACAAATAAATATGTATTTCGTAATTTTATAGATCACCACCCGTTCGTTTTCCAATTATATAAATAAAATTAAATATTTTAGAAATACAGCCTTTCGCCAGTACTGCCCTGGGTGGTAAGCGTGTCCGTTCTCTACAGTAATGACTATTTTTCTGTTAATTTATATATATTATATTGTTGTTTGTAATTGTTTATACATTAAAAATTATTTACAATGACTATGTGATAATTTTATTAAGACCCAAACCATTCATTGCAGTAAAATATCTTGATACTTTCTTGTTCAATGTACATAAAAAACACTATTATCTACATAAATACTTTGCTGTTTTATGCTATATTTCGTACTAAGTAATTAAATAAGAAAAATTTAAAACAGAAATCGATTTATTACACCAAACGTTTGCACATACCGTATGAACGCCGGCGAGTGATTGATCTACCACAATGTAGTAAGACGAAGACGAATAGCGAGTTTATGTGGTTAGGGTTGAGAGAGTATATTCAATCTGTTCTACTGTCTAACTGTGCGGGCGTTCCATACGCGACATTTCTTTATCCAACACATTCTACATACGATCTAAGTACGAATCAAATAATCTCTCTCTAACACATTGAATATTCCTATCAGTCGCTCATGGTGTTCAAGCAAGGCGAATATATTGAATCGGAAAACAAGCTTGCGACTGGTGATTCAGTTGCAGTTGCTCCTTGTCATCCGTAGGTAGAGTACGTATAGAAATGTTAACAAATGTCCGTCGTAATTTTTATAACCGATTGGGTTACTGCTCGGCTCAAGAGGGTGGTTTATTTGAGCATTTACTAAATAATTAGTTTTTCTTTTTAGAATGTTCTTTTATTTAATAATTAATATTTATTACCAATAAAGGTATTTTAGTTAAATTTAATATTTTATAGGTAGTTTATTTAAGGAATTTATTTATACTGGTAAACACTTTATTTATATTCTTGCAAGAATCGTTATTGTTTTGAAATTTTATGCTATTACAGAATACTTTTTATTTTAATTTTTTTCAATAAGAGTTACGGTTTTGTTTCATAATTTTATATTATTTATGTGTTTTCATTTGAATAAGAATTTTTTAAGTTCAAGCCACGAAGCTATGATGAAACTTATCATTGAATATTTAGCGATGAAAATATCTGATGCTTCGCCGGTAAGAATTATTATTATGCAGTAAACAAAAACTCTGCACTTTACGGCGGATTGTATTTTATGATACTTTCAACTATATTATATCATTTTATTTAAATTTAAATGTTAAATTTAAAGTATTATGGCCTAAGAGACATAAACAAAAGTATCCGTTATTGTAGGGACGTTGACAGCCGGCATATGACTAATAGTGCGAAAAGCAACGGTGTAGTCGGATAAAATATCCAAATTCGTACATTAACCAAAAATAATATACTACAAATATTTTTGTAGTTTGTTAAACAATTAGTTATTAATTTGGAATATTTATTTTGATACATCATTTATTAATAAACAACCATAACGTTTTCTTAGTTCACCACAATTAAATACGCCCTGTAGGAGTTTAGCGTATGTAGCACCTCCCACTTGCAGTTGGCCAGTCATTACTTATAAATCCATCGATCGCACGACGTTGTGCACACGGTATAGTACATTCAAATCTAGCGCGGTGAAGTTACTGAGATGCTCACGTGACCACTGTTTCTCGAATAGGAGCCTAGGCCTGTCTTTCTCGTAGGCCTCGTAAATAAGTAATATGACGTCATCACCTAAAGCAAATATGCATCTAAATCAACAGCCACCTACGTACTACTGCAACTATTTCAACTTACTTCTAATTTATTTTGCCCGTGTACTTATATTTAATGTTTCCATGCCCTATTATGCACGATAACATTTCCCTAACGATTTTAATTAATACCTTTTCTTCCTGTAAGGGGTTCTTACACATACACGGCATAAGTAGAAGACTAACTTTATCGCGTGACCATTGAACGGACTAATTTAAAGAAAACCACGGCCCCCTCGGTTTATACTTCACTTCTATTTATTTTCTTTTTTAATTTTATATAATCGATTGCTTAAATATCCGATGCGAACATGTACGAGGCTACGAAAAATATAATTTAATGGTTATGGAAATTTTTTGATAACAAAAAAAACAAAAGCTTATTTACTAAATTGCTAATATGCATAACAATGCAAGTAAAGTATTTTTGTTATAGGCAATAATTGCCCCCTTTTATAAATTACGAAATGAGACGGTTAACAATGCTATGCAAAGTAAAGATTGAAAATGATATACAAGATTTCTTTATTCAACTGGTCGAATTTTTACCCCTTGTATTTGGGAGAATTAATTATTAAATTCAGAAAACTCAGTGTAATTTTAGTTGAGTAATAATAATTCATAATATTCATGCAAAGCCATTTAAAATGTTACAACCAATATAATTTCATTCTTTACATAAATTAGGAATATTTCTAATTAAAGGTGTTTCAGAATGCAGGTCACTTCACTCACATAAATTAATAATATTTTTACCTACATATATTACGACAGAGGCTCAAGTTTAATCAAAACTGTTCAAACTAAATCTTTATTTGAATGTTATTTAAAAAATTCAAGTAGCTATTCTTTTGATGATGGACAACTGCCAGCCACACGCGCACTCTATTTTAGTCAATATAGAATTGGCGTTTCTACTCCTAAATGTTATAGGAGATCTCCAATCGATGGACTTCCAAGGCATTATGTGCAACACATGTTTCCTTATCAAGCATCATACGGAATACACTGACCTACATCTTATTCGACAGCGAAGTATTGTGATGTATATCATGCGACGTTAGTCGGTGACCTAAGTGATGACGTCACCAACTGTGCACGTCAGCACGTCCTAGGATTTTCCCGAAGATCTAAGACACAGAAGAATCCAGAAAACTCGATGAACGCTCAAGGGAAGGATGAAGGATTCAAGTCGCGATCATCGTGAAATTACTATCGTAAACATAAATGAATCTTAAATAAATATAAATACTGTATTTTTTTTAATATAGTTTGTTTTATTAATCGAACCCGAATAGAAGATTTATCACAGTATCCAGGGACTTCTACATTTATTATACACGAGCGATTTACCAACCACAATATATGCACAGTTGGCACTTTTACCGAAGGCACTGTGAGAGCAGCATCCCAATCAAATCCAAGCATCACAAAATCTGCAAAACAATTTGAACAAGAGCCAGGACTGGCTTAGAAAATGGCGAATAAAGGTCAACGAAATTAAATGACTACATATAACCTTCACAACGAACGCAAATACTTGTCCTAAAGTAAAGCTGAATGATCGTCAATTACCACCAGCAGATGATATAAAATATCTTGGTATACGTCGATCGAAGATTGACATGATGAAAACAAATTTATACCAAACGAAAACACCTAGGTTTAAATTCTAAAGCAAATGTACTAATTAAAACGGAAATCTCCAAATGACTATTTAGAATAAAAAAGTGCCTCTATATAAAACCACGAATGAAACACATTTGGGCGAATGCGATTCAAATCTGGGGCTCTGTTGCAAACTCTAACCTGGATAATTTTCCAAAGTTTCAAGTTTAAAAACAAAATGTTTCGTACAGTGATTGGTGCGTCCTAATATGTACCAAAAGAGTTTTACAACGTGATGCCCCAATAGCTTCTGTCAAACAAGTGATGAAGGAATAAAGTATATGTTGTCGCAAAGGCCAACAGCTCTTGAAAGTTGAAAAGTTTTGAATTTGCCATAATTATTAAAATAGTTTTCAATTGCCGGAAAGTCTACCTTCAGAATATCCGTCCTGGTCAGTTGATCAAACAATTTTTTATTGTTTTACGTTGTTTGTCTAGAACTGTTATGATAACCGACTCTTTGTTCAAAAGTTACTTAAAATTCGCAGGTCTAAATTTTTAGGTCTGCGCACTTCATCACTGAGTATTAGCAACTGATTTGCAAACACATTTGGGTGCACGATTAATCTTGTATAATGTTTGAAATGAACTTCAAACTGTGAGCCAGATTACAACGAAAATGAAGAAGAAATTGAATAAGAAAATGCTTTACTTTTTGTTCTTTGAGCTATTCGCAAAGCATCTGCAAATAATTAAATACGGTATATATGAAAACTTTTGCCGTATCAGAGATGACGTACATAAAATTAGAGGAGGCAGATATTTTCGCATTTTTAACAAAGTAAATATATGCTAATATACTGGATCGGTAAGAATGAATGGGCGTTTTTTACGTATGTACATACATCGAACACCATTACCGCTAGGTAATAGGGATCAAAATGTTCGCCTCCTGCGTCCAAAAAGCTGCCATTCGTTTATCAATCTACGCACGGTTTCTAGCGATATGTTTTGCAGCTTCAGGAACACATCGATCCGAACTTGCACTCGGGTACGTTATTTTCTAACCATGTTTTGGATGGCAAATGCCGAATCCATTTCTTCCCCCTAAACAAAGAGTCTGTCAGAGGCTACACCACATTTTGCAGCACAGTTTTGTGGAACACTCGCCCAATCTCATAAAAATGAATAGGATAAATAAACCTTTGTAGGAAACATCCCACCAAACCATTACAGAGGTAAGATGGTGACGACGCTGAACGGGTATCAATCTTCCTAGTTTCTAGGAAACTCTAAGCATAGACTTTATCAAGCTCTAGGTCAAATTTTTCTTGGATAGCAAAGATTTTCTCCTTTGAGAATAAGATTTTGCGATACCCTGTTTTGTCATACCAAATTAACTTTGCTCTTTCGGTTCATACTGCATTCAAGACTGGTGTTAAAACATAACATTTGCTCTTTGCGTAAGACTTCATGTCTAAATCTTGCTCAACGAGTGCTTATTCTGGATGCGATGTTCATTTCACGGGACAGGACTGCTTGCTTGAGTAGTAGATGTCGAGCGATTTTTGCACGAACAGCTGCCACAATTATTGACGTGCGTCCAGAACGGGTATGACCGGTACAAAGGCTATCAACGCTGTTATGAAATTAATTTACTCGTAATTTCGTATAATTGCGCAACATTGACAGTATTTATCTCTAGACTGTGTACATTGTAAGATGGAAAATTTAGTGATATTATGATTTATGGCAAAGCCTTTCAAAGCTTGTGAGGAGTAATAAAACTAACGTGACAATCATCCATTTGTGGTATTAAAATAATTGACTGAATTAAAAAAACATATTTTGCATATTTTTACTACTTGATGTATATTTCATGTAATACTGTGTATTTGTGCATATTTTCTTCAAATTACAAATTTTCTTTTACAAATTCTAGTAGACGGCGAATTTAAAAGTAATATTTACTATACTTTTATCAGTACAGTTGTGTCCAGAACTTGACAATACAAAACCGCAATAAAAGGAATAAAGTAACTGTAAGAAAGGTAGATTATGATTAGCAGAGGGCAGACTGAAGCGATTGAATAACCAATTGTCCCGATAAAACGTGGCGAGTCAGGTATAGTATGCATGTTATAACAGCCCCACTATTTGCTTGCTCGATTGCATTCGTCGAGCAGGTGTTTTTATTTCCGTTGTTATGAATAGTACATTGTATGTACTCCTTCATAAATTTAATTTAACACTGGCGTGTAAGACGTAATATATATTTATATATTATTTCGTTAGACTTCTTGAAATAATCACTTAAAAAATTATATCCGCTAATTTCCAAAGTGTATTCTCGTGTTTACATGCTGTTATACATGAATATACATATATGTATTTATTGTTCTTGAGATAGTATATTTTCTATTCTCTTCTATAAGGGATTGCTTCTGCTTTCGTTTTTTTCAGTGTTATTTGTTACAACTTTTAGTATTTTAAAACATCCGTTTTATATTGTTATAATGTATATTTATCCTATAACTTTTTATTAATATTTAGTTTAATTTACTACCTTATTTTTGGAGTAGTTTTCGTTTCTTCTTTTTAGTCCATTTCTTTCTGTTCTTAGTATTTCTCCTTATTTTCATTAACTATGAAGAATTCTCGTAGGACAACCATGGTAGAATGGATTAGAGGCCATACAGATTGGTTGCATATTCGTAATGATACCGATATACACATAAGACCAGCTCTCAACGGACCATACCCGGCAATAAGTGGCAACAGCGTATCCCCTCTACGCGCGGTAGCTTACATTACCATACATTGCAGAGTTATGAATTTAGTAAGACTTAAACAGCGCAAGGATATAGTCGTTTGCATATTCGTTCTGTATACGTAATTTGCACATTTGTTTCAGATATAATAAGGTCGTTATATCTCCAAGTTATTATTATTGTATTCTTAGCTGCTACGGAAAAGTAATTTTAAGTAATAAAAAAACAATAACGTTTTCTAAAAGATAAAAGTAAAAAAATCAATAATTCTGCAAAATAAATTTTAATTCTAAGAAAGTCACTAAATATAGGATTCGAAAATACCGCCCTCTCTCCCAAAACAATAGCCGAGCCTATTGTAAAACTCCCGCCTCACTCCCTCGAGATTTCTAGGGGTTATTGTCTCGAAAATTCTAAACAGTTGAACTTGCAACTGTTGCAACCTTTACGTTTGCATAGCTAGATGCGAATGACGGGCAATCTATTGCTCTCGATCATCGGACTTATGTATGTGCACGCGGAGTGGCATCGTACATACGTTGCCACATCGCATTACGTTCCATACGTATATTGTTGCGTATGTCCCGTAGCGGGTTGGACCTATCGGTATATTGCGGTGCCTGTTCATTACATTTAAGGCGTCCATAAAAGTGTAATTTGCAAAAACACATTTCTTCGAAAACTCATCAAGATCAAATATGACCAACCTGACACAGAACTGTGTGAAGCTTTCATGGCGGCCAATATCCCATTCAAAAAGCTTAACAAACCAGTCTTAAAGAGGTTTCTTACAAAATATACTGATCGTCATATACGGATGAATCTACTTTACGTAAATACTACTTACCAAAATGTTCTTTCAGAACCATTTAAAAAATACGAATCAACCTATCTGATATTATCTTTGGGTAAGTGCAGACGAAACAACGGATGTAATGGGACGATATGTGTTAAATGTAGTTGTTGGTATTCTTCATCCGACAACTTCATACCAACCATACTTAATTGCAACTAAAATATTGCCAGTTGTAAATGGTGAAACAGTTGCAAAAGTAATTGATCAATGTATTCATAATATTCTGTCATCGGATAACAACTATAAAGACAAGATGCTATTATGTTTGACTGTTGCGGCAGCTTATATGTTAAAAACGTGGAAGTTATTGAATCAATCTTATCCCAATATGCTACACATTACCTGTGCAGCACATGCACTACACAGAGTATGTGAATATATCAGGAGTCATTTTCCAAATGTTGATAAGTTAGTTTCATCAATTAAAAAGATCATGTTAGGTTTATTGTACGATAAGACGTTTGTTGAGTTCTTTTTTGTTATAAATACAGAACAGTAACGTATGGAACATAAGATTTGAGAAAAGTTTTGACGAGGAATGTTATTACCAAAAATGTTCCAAACTAGTTACTACTGGGCTAGAAAAAATGCTCGTTCGTTAGTTACTATGGTGACATGTTAGATTTGTCAGAAATAGTTTTGAAAGATATCATTCAAGATTGAAATACGAAAGTCTATATGTATATGTATAATTTAGTCGGACGAGTACCTAAAGGCGAGATTGTTAACATTTTTCGTGACAAAAATATTGGACTGTCAACTATTTACCACACAATTAAGGAATGTGAAGAAGGCATGCCATGCATGAATTTACCGAAAAGTGGACGACCTCCAGTTTTGGCCCCACATGAAGTAAATAGACTCATCCAATCTGCTGAAGACAGTCTACTCGCACTTTAGGCCGTAGATTTTTAATTGCGCATAGGAATGTTGGCAGAATTTTTACTAGAAATGGATTAGATTATCGAAAAAGAAGGAAGTGTCCCAAATACACCCTAACCAAGCTAGAGAGAATCCCCAGATGCTGCCGGACATTAAGGCATACACTTTATTGGCAACCGAGTTAATGTTTTAGACGATGAGAAATATTTCACATTATCCAATTCGGAAATAAAGGGTAACGATGATTTTTGCACGTCCAATATTGCAAATTGTCCTGACAACGTAAAATTCATACCGGAAGCGAAATTTGCCGACAAGATTATGATTTCTCAAGCAGGAATTGAAATTTTATTGGCAAAAGAAACTACTTAATTCATAAAAATTCGATTATACATTGGGCAAACTAATTAAAAGCAGCAATATATATGCATGCAAACTTGTTCTAAATTCAAGTAATGTATAAAATTTAAAGGAAAATGTGTGTTTTGGAAGACAGTAATTATTAGTAGTGTATCTCCAGCAAGCAATATCTGGAGCGCAGTCAGTGTAATTAAGGTCGCCGATCATTTTCCCGTTGATACGATGTATGAATTTAAATTCGTTTTAATGTATTTTAATTCACCCTCCGTATATACTGGCGATAAACATAGTCGAATAAGAATAGTACTGTACAGTTTCCCTTCGCTCTATCGTAATGTACATTTTTGTTAGTCGTCTAGTTTTACTGCAGCCGGCGTTTTGTATTCTCTTTTATTGCCGAGATTATTTGAATATTGAACGAGATTCTGCATTTGTACCAATACAAAGTTTTCTTATATGTGTTGTATGTATTTGTAATTCAAACTTCTCCGTACCTTACATAGTAATGCACCTATCAATATGTTTCATGATGATAATTTGTAATGCATTGGTCTTCTAATTATTTTAGTCTGGAATTAGTTATTACTTTAAGAGTTAAAGTTATAGTTTTGATAGTTTTTACAAATACCAGTACGTTGCAGCGTGAATCTAATACTGTTTAATGTGGAAACTTCTGCAATTGGTAGTGTAAGGTGGAACGCAGAGGACGCACTTGACTTTTGAAAGTATATTTTCAGAATATACTTCTTTTTAAAGATAAACTTATAGATTTTCTAAATAAAATATATATTCAGACATTCAAAAAAACGTATATCAAAATCTATTCTAGAAATATTTTCAATATTTAACAAAACACAAATTGCTGGAAATTCGCACTCTTGAATGCAAAAGTCTAAGAGTGCGTTCTGCTATTTCTCAAAGCTGCGACAAAAAGTTGATGCCATATTTAGCAGAAATCAAGATTTGAATATATTATATCAATTCTGCACAAAGCCGAATGAAAAATCTATACATTCGAAGTATGGTGCACTTTTGCAACATTTTAATCACGCACCCATCACCAGATGTGATGTGGAACGGACATTTTCTATTTTTAAAGACGTTTTAACATCTAAAAGAACTAATTTAACACAGAAACATTTTGAACAAATTTTATTTGTTCATAGTAATGTTTTACATTTGCAATGTTTCGCAGAAAATATGTAGATAGTTTTGAGTTTTGTTCTTTGTTAATTATTTTTATTCAACATTCGATACGCAATTCGCTTGTCAGCATTACTTTTGTTTCAGCAGTAGTTGTTGCCGGTTACCATGCCGTTTATTATATTCACTCTGTTGTGCATTGACAGATACATATTAACTGCATATGTTGGTATGTGCCACTTATGCAAGTTCCCACACGTATCAAATTATTTGAAACTCACGGATTGCTTACAGAAACAAACCTATTGCGAATAAAAGGCAGACGCCTATGGGCCATGAATCATCAATCGTTCGAGTCCGCTCCCTAATCATAAGTCATAAGTAGAGCTGAGGATGTTTGCGGTACGGCAGGACCGTATGTAGTGCATCCCCACCAGCGTATAAACACGATGCAGCGAAACACTTTAGTTAGTCGTGAACTGGCAACGTGATCGTGTGTTGTCTTGAGCTCTATTTAATAAGTATGACGGACGTGCCCAAGCCAAGAAAGCGCCCATTGTATAACGACGTGAAGAAATTTATCCGAGACCTTCCCGATTTGTATTATAATGGAGCAAAAGTGGTTTGTAAATTATGCGATAAACAGTTACTTTGCTGGGACAAATACGACTGTAAAAGACATGTTGAAAGTGTACACCACAAAGACAAAGAAAATAATGTGCTGTCTAAAACGCAATTCATTTTCGATTTATTGACAATGCTACTCGTCTGCGATGTGCCAGTTCACCTGCTAGATAAAAAAGCCTTTCACGACTTTTGGAATAAATACAATTCCAACATAAAGCTACCGTCACGGAGAACGTTACTCACCTATTTACCAATTGTGCGTGAGGACATTGAAAACAGAATGAAGGCAGTAGTAAATGATAAACAGTTATGGGTATGTGTCGACGAAACGGCAGATCGAAAAAAACATTCTATTGTGAATATTATAGCGCGTGTACTAGATCCTGTCAAATCAACATTTCCCATTTTATTAGCCAGCAAAAGATTGGAAAAGTGCACTAGCGAAGTAATTACGAAGGTAGTGCTCGATACGGTACAAAAATTTCAAGTTTCAACTAATCAACTCCTGATGTTTATGAGCGATGGTGCTGCGACAATGCGTTCTGTAGGCCGTTCTCTTAAAGCAGATTGTGAGAGACTTTTGCATGTGACATGTAAAGTTCATGCTTTACACCTTGTGGCACAAACTATTCGGCAATGTTATCCAGAGGTGGATGCATTAATAGCAACCACAAAAAAAGTGTTTCTAAAATCTCCCAAACGAATTCGAGAGTTTCACAGTCGGTGCCCTGGTATTCCCGAACCACCAGAGCCAATCCTTACACGTTGGGGAAGTTGGTTAAAGGCGGCATTTTATTATGCCAAGTATTTCCAACAAATAAAATCTGTGGTTCTACAATTCAATCCTGCCGAAGCTGTAGCCATTAAGGAAAGCCAGAGACTCTTTCAAAACCCTTCCCTTGATGCAGATTTACAAACTATTTATAACAATCATATAGGATTGTTTAACGCAATCGAGAAATTTCAAAATACTGCATTATCGTTAGCGGAGTCACTGCAAATACTGGACGATGTACACGCCCAGCTATGCGCAGTAGATGACAACAAAAATGTTAATGTAATAGAAAAGTTCGAGAGTGTGATAAACAATGATTTTGATTTTACCAGATTAAAACAAATTAGTAATGGTGCAAGTGTAGATTCGGTTTCTATCTATAAAGATTATTTTAATTGTGCGTGTGTTACATCCGTAGATGTCGAGCGGTCTTTCTCAAAATATAAAAAAATTTATTCATCACGGCGTACGTCGCTCACCGCTACAAATATGGAAACGTATCTAATGCTACAAACTTACTGCAAGTCTTATCCATTTGGCGCTATGCTATAATAATCGTAAATAAGGTAAGTGTGTTATTTATATACAGTACACATAACTGACATACCTAAGTGATATAAATAGCGAATGCATGTAAAGCAATAAAATCACGCATGCATCACCGATCGAAACAAGGTCATTATATTCGTGCGTTTAACTGAATACTATCCTGGCACACCGCAAACATCCCCAGCTCTAGTCATAAGTAAATATATGTACTTATTGCTAGATATTATAAATTATTAATAGTTACTAAATATTAGTAATTATACCCACTTATATTTTTGAATAGCATTTATAATGTCTAAGAATATTTTATGTTTTTTTTTTAACATATGCGCTACACAATTATTAATATTATGAAATGTAACAAAACTTAAATGTAAAATATAATTTTGTTTGATGGAATCGGATTTGGTTTTTGATAGAATGTTATAAAAAAATATTATAATTTCTCAATATTTTGTGCATATTTTGCTATTTCTACATGCATATAATCCGAGCTTTGTCAATTATAATATGTGAACAGGCAGACTATTTATTACATTACACTATATGTAACAAAAATTATTTTAAAAATTTGATCTTACTTAAAAAATACTCTTCTTTCTATAAATAAAAATAACATACTTAACACACAGCAATTGGTAATTTATTCTCATTATAAATAATTTGAAGAATGTCACGTAATGTATAATATTTGTTATGGGAACGACCGATAAAATCTAAACAATAGATTATCCCATACAATATGCATGAAACAAATACATTACACATTCTAATATATTCACACTAATCGACTGTCAGCCATATTGACAAATGACTATAATGAACAATCCTTAACGTGTTCCATACTAGAGCTACAGTATATAAAATACTGACCGAATGTTCCACCTCGGTAGAAAAAGGCAAATAATACGTTTCCAAGGAAAAAAGTGGCTGGTATTAATACAGAAGAAAAGAAATAAAGATGGCAGGAGAAGTAGAAAAATTGAATGCAATGAAAAAAGTGTCATTTATCATAAACATGGCGCGGTACAAAAATATACACATCAATTCTGACTGAACACATTCGGTGGCTACCTACAACATTCGTTTTGTTCTTTTGGTTTTCCTTTCTTTTTTATTATCCTGTTATTCGACAAAACGAATCTCGTAAATGTAGTGAGCAATATTTCAAGTGATGAATACGCCAGGGACTTTATTCGTTCAACTAAATGCGCATAATGTATATACATACATAAGAGGTAGTGAATGTGAAATTTCCAAGAAAAATATAGCATTAATTTAGTTGATTTCGCTTTATTAAAATCATAATCAAGATCTTCTATTCAAAACAGGAAATCAAAACGAAATTTCTTTTAGAAATTCTCAAATAAAGGTCCAATATAAAAACCGGATTAGAATCCTCATAACATTAATAATTCAACCTATTATACATTTTGTGAAGTAAAAATAGAAAACCATTTATTTATAAATTCAATGTAAATATCGAATTTTAGTTTTTGTCTTGTTTAGAACAATTTTTTTGTTAATAATTTTATATTAATTACAATATTAGAAATGTGTTTGAGTGTATGTACAGATTGACATAAATAATAGCGCCATTCCCATTACAACTAAATAACAATACTATTAAATGTAACGAGAATCGCCCTTGTGAAATAAAAAAAAGGCATGAGGTGATAGCCTATTACACTCTAATTTCTCCAAATATATTGTGGCCATGTCTCATCAGAGTTCCTTCTCCTACCCTGTTTCCTTAATTAAGCTTAGCAGCTGCAAGAGCGATTCTTCTAAACAAATTCTATTTTATGATATTGATCACCCATCTGTAAGAACTGAGTTCTTGTCATGAGAACTTCACACTGGCATAGAAAATGAATCGCGGTTCCCTATTTTTCTCAGCAGAATCTAGATATCGTCTCTTCCATATTGCTCATGTATTTGTTGAATGCCCCGTAAACAGACTTACTATCGTCTCAGTTTAGTAGTAGGTTTGTTGTAAATTTGGACCCATGTTAGCTAAAGAATTGTTTTGCCTGTCTTTGACCTGAAGAGTTCTTCCACCTTTCCATAGATCTATTTGTTCGAGAAAAATAGATTTAGTTTTGTATTTTTAATTTAATTTAGATATAAGCAAACAGATGTAGGTATATTTATGTTAATGTATTTAATCCTAGTTTTAAATTGTAAATACTATATAATGTATATAGAAAAGGTCTTGGAGTTCAGATATATTTAATGTTGTCAATTACCTTAGGCCTGGTCAGGTATTACATTTCTTTATTCATTGTCTTGTTTTCTACAGTCATAAAAACTATTTATTTTATTACAGGCACAGCCCTCTGGTTAATCCATCCATTTAGTAGTTGTAAATGTATTTGTATAATAGAATAAGTTTTATTGACATATTTCCTGTTATAGATAAAGTATTATATTATTATAGGTTATATATATAATAGGTTAAATAGTTTTTGGTTCTATGCGATTATGCGAACAATTATGTTATTCTGTGTATTGTATATTTATTATTTTAAGAATTATTTTATTTTCTATAATTAAGGGTTTCCGGCGTATATTGTTTATTTTAATACGTTTATGACGTTGGAAACTACAGCATATACTTTTCTTGGAAAGGTAAAAATAATGGTATGGAATTTCCGTATACTCAATTTCATTGTTTTCTCCCTCTCTTGTGACTGGCGGGGACAAAACTTTCTTGCCAAAAAATAAGTAAATGAAGGAACAGTTCCAACCAAGATCCCTTAGACCTCACTATAGTTCCAAGTACGATCTCTTCGAGTTAACTACAGTTCTAGCTTAGGTCTCAGTGATCTAACTAACAGTTCCTACTAAGATCTCAGTGATCTAAATAGGAGCAAATATTATTTATTAGCCAGTTTTCTCGGTATTTAGTATTAAGACCAGATACTGCATTTATATTAAGTTAACGGAACTCCAAGATTAAATTTGTTAATATATTAGTGTTATACAAAAACTATTGTATTATTTCAACTCATACTTCGGTCGATACATACCGAACTTCCTTCAAACCAGGAGGAAGAAACACTATTTTCAGTCTACTTTTGATTGCTGCATTGATAATTGTTTTTGCAATACCACAGGCCCTATGAAGGCCATATATCAAATTTGTTGGATCAATTTGTCCGCGTTCTAATTAACCCTATAACCTTGGCCCCTGAGGCACAGGCTAGGATATTGGTCTACCACTTGTAAAAACCGCGTTCTTGTCAAACCTTCGCATCATGACATGAATCGCGGTTTCCACTTCCTCTTGGCGAAATATACATACGATTCCTTCTGTCAAGCCCATATTGTTCATATGTCTGTTGAGTTTACAATGCCCTAGGCCTAGGCCAACTACCATCTTAATAGACTTTCTATATCTGCTAAGTAAGTCTACTGTAAACTCGAGCTGTTCGTTAACTGTTTTGCCTGTCTCTGACCTGGCAAGTTATTTCACTTTTCTGGAAATCTATTTCCAGCCGATTTTCTTCTCGACTGTTTTGATATTTGCTTTTTCAATGACACAGGAAGGCTTGGGTGCCATGAAGGTAATTGATCAAGCTTGTCAAGCCATTTTGTCCGCCCTCTAATTAGCTCTATAGCCTCCGTGCCCTGGCACACGGGCCAATATCACTTTCTTGCGTCTGCTGAGCTCATTTAGAACACATAACATTCTTCAGAACATTAAAGTCTAGATATAATTTACACGGAATTCAATGTCTTCAATGTAGCTTGGCTCTCAGAGAAAATGGGCACGGTGCGATTCGTTCCACAATTCCTATTAATTTCTTGTTCGCAGTGATGTAATGCGGCGACTCCCACTTGGAATAAAAGAAAAGAAAATGAAACGATCTATAAATTCATATGTATACGTCTAGAGTAAAATACAAATAAATATTCAAGAAAATCCAAGGAATACAATACGAAAAGTGTATATGGTATTCCTGTTTATAAAATCTCAATATAGGGGAGTATCGTGTCACTCAAGGGCAGCGTTGCCAACATTAGGGAAATTTCCCTATTTTAGGGAAAAATGATAATTTTAAGGGAAAAGGGGAAATCAGCTTCTAATCTAGGGAAAATATATCTCCTGACAGTAAGAGTTATTTTTTAAAATAATGTATTTTGTGTTAATAAAAGCACAATTATGTCTATTCGCAAGATGTTGTGATATGTGACCCGCTTTACACCTTTCTTGGTTGACCCAAAACTTTTAATAATGAAATCAACTCGGATTTTCGTATGCACGTTGTGAGACGCTGTAAATAAATAGACAGGATGTTTAATTTTGAAGCTTTGTTTCTTGTTTTCCGAATATAGTGTGAATGTACTTACTATTTGCTTTTCTTGCTGAAAAAAATGTAAGTGATTCCGATGGTAGCTCCGAATGGTACGCCGGAGGGCAAGCGAAAGCACAAACTTCTACATCACCTCCTTTTAAAAAGAGGCAAAGTTCAGGATTGGATAATTCTGAAGCTTGCCTCAAGGTGGCGAGCTATAACCAACGTTTTCGAAATGCATGGATGGAAAATCGTTCCGGGTTGAATCCAAGCAAGAAAGGATTGACATACTTCTCTTGTACTTTATGCAAGAAAAATTATACTACTGAACTATCTGAAATTATCAATTATTCTAAATTTACGAATGGTTTGTATATAAAAATGAAATAAAACCCTTTTGAGTGTTGAAAATCAATTCGTTTTCAATCTGGGGAAGAAATATCCCATCTAGGGAAACTTTTGGTGTAAGGCAGGTAATTTATGGTTTAAGATGTCGGCAACTCTGCTCAAGGGGCTCATAGATAGTGTTGGAGTATGAGAAATAGCGATTCCGCGGAACCGGAACCTCAGGGAAGATGCTGTTCTTAACGTTACCCTGGTTGCACTAGGAAATATACCCTTGTATTTAGCCTTATCTGATAAAAGGAGTCTCTGATTGAATGGATTGTTATTTGCCTTGCTACTCATGGAAATAGTGCGGATAAAGCACTAAGCAAGAACCTTTAAAGGTGTAAGACAGGTAGTCCCCATGAGGAATCAAGCCAGGACGGCAAGTCTGAACAAGAGTCGTCCACTTACGTAAATACATAAGGCTACTAGAGTCAACATCGTAGAAAAAGTAGATTTGATGCGCGATGGGGAGCTACAATCACTTAAACTATCTAGAATTTCCTAGGTTCGGATGCAGGGGCTGGTAAAATATGGCGGGGACTACAAACAGGCTTAAAGAGATAAGTTCGATGCCAACTTTGCCGGTCATATGCCAAGAAGCAATTCAGGAAGACAAGAATGAATCAGTGTCATCTATCTAAGTAAATACATAAGGCTGTGAGGATCAACACCGTAGAAGAAATAGATTTAATGCCGAACGGAGAGCTCCAATCAGTTAAGCTCTATTAAATTTCCTAGGCTACGGTGCAGGGGCTGGTGAAATGTGGTGAGGACTACAAACAGTCTTAAAGAGAAAGATCGGAGCCAACTTCATTGCTTATATAAAAGAAGCCATTTAGGAAGGCAGGGATGAATTAGAGTCATCTGTCTAAGTAAGTATGTAAGGCTGAGATGAGAATCAGATTAATGCAAAATATTACAGTTTTTCTTGGGATGGTTATGAATATTCAACAACTCATTTTTTTTAGGATAAAACTCCATAAATAATGTCATGAAGTCCAGACAATTTAAGCAGTTAGAACATTCGAAAAATTGACAATCTTAACATAAACAAATTCTTAAAGTCTTAACCCTGGTACTGCACACTTATTTTGTAAGGACAAACTGCACACTGGGGTCTCAAAAACCCACTCACAAAATGTCAGTTTTTCCAAATTGGTTATATTTTTTAGATAGTTTTTACACATGGAATAGTTACTGTGGCTATTTTGAAGAGCGTATGTCATACAGAAATTTTTTAAATAAACATTTCTATTCTAAAAGGCATCACTTTCAAAAAAGTAACAACAAAATTCATGATTTTCGAAAAAATATCAAAAATGTGCTAAAAATAAAATTTCAAACTCTAAATACACATAGCGTCGCAATTAAATATCAGTTTTCTTTGGTGTGTTTCTTTGAAAAATAAAAATATCACTAGATTTTCTTAGTCAGCAGCTTATAAATCGGTCTCAAAATTCCTACACATCATTGCCTGTGTTCACTGCAAAATGATTTTTGGCGCATACTGCATTTTCCTATTACAAAAACTAGAACGAACCTTTTTCGTAAGTTTTCTTCTTGTACTAGAGGATCTGGTGGAGATTCATTCAGGATTTCCAGGATATTTTGACCAAGTGTTCTTCTAAGCGTTGGAAGCTGTAATCGTTCCCTGAGAAATTGTATCATTTCCAGTTCTTTTAGAAAATTTCTTTCGTGCACGCTGGGGTCTCAATAACCCAAGAGCACCTAAAATCAAGTCTCACGACTTACCTACGAGTGACAAAATTTTTTTGCGTGCTGCCTCACATACGTACAACCCTAAACTGAATTTACATCGTACTAGCTCCAGTTCAAAACAAAAAAACTGGCGCACACGATAGTAAATGTACAACATGTGGGTATTCCTGACCCCAGTATGCAGTTCTAGGTTTAATACACATACTCAGAAATTTCCGGAATGTCAAAAAAACGCAATAAATCGTTCTTACAACTTATTCACTACCATCCCCTTCCAAGTACTCTCCTTGCACATGAATACACTGGTCCCAGTGACTTGATCATGACTGGAAGCAGTGCTGAAAGTCTTTGCGTGTTAACGTATTCAGCACTGACTACGATTCGGTCTGGATCTCCTCAATCGTCTGAAAACGGGGCTCTTTCAATTTTAGTTTCGACTTGGGAAACAGAAGGAGCAAGATCTGAAGAGTAGAGAGGATGGGGTAATACTGCCGTCTTCATTGAGGCTAGAAACTGATACACAATATGTGACGTGTGGTATTGGTGTATTGTCGTGGTGTAGTATCCACGAATTGTTGCTCAACTTGTGCTGAATGTTTTCTCTTAGTCGCCGAAGAATATCGCAATAAAATCGTCCATTATCTTTTTCACCTGTTGGGAGAAATTATTTGTAGACGATGCCATCAGCGTCGAAGAACCAAATCAACATCGACTTGACGTTGCTTCGAAGTTGCCGTGCCTTCTTCGGTCGTGGTGACGATGGCGTCTTCGGCGGTAGATTCGCGGTGATTCGGCGTAGAAATTATTCTGGTACTGAAGTACGTATCCCTTTCGCCAGTTTCTTTCAACTATTTTCAGCAAACGAACACGATGTCGTCTTTGTTCAATGCTGAGTAACCTTGGCATAAACTTCGCAGCAATATGTCGCATGTTTCAAATGTCATGGATTGTTCTCCTTAGGTCTTGCAGGATAGCATCACGCACTTTTGTCACATTTTGTGGCGAGGTTTCCGTTGATTAACGAACCGGAACGCTCATTATTATCAACCGACACATGTCTATTTTCAAAACAGTTGTAGCGCCCATAAAATTGCGTCTGGTCTAAAGCATTCTGCCCAAACGCTTTCAAAGTTTCTGCCGTTTTAAAGTTTGAAGCAGAATTTGATGAATGTTCTTTGCTCATTTATATCAGACCTTGCAGTGTGACAGAATAACTCAAACCACAACTCAACAAATATAACACAAAGACTGTTTGTCACCACTTAGAAAATTACCGTTTGACAGATTGACTTGACTACAACTGTACTACGCTTCGCGCGTCACAGTCAATTTCCAGGAATTTCTGGATAGAATTTCATATGTAGACAAATTTAGATTTATTTCTTCTATATCTACACATTTGCATTATTATTTTATGTAAAACGTTATCAAAATTGCTGAACAATTATGTATTGTGTTATCCAACTGGCGATTTGGTGAAGAGCATATCTTCTAAGGTTTACCTTAGCCAAAAACGCTACGTTTAACACTCTTTTTTTCAGTTTTTAAGGTTATTCTACTGAAGATGGCAACATAGTTGCCGAAATACGTATATAGTATTTATTGTTATATATTGTGGTTAGGGTGTTTTTCTTATTTCTGTTTCAGATTACAAGCCACAGTCTCCACCAATTTCGAATTATGTATTAATCGAGGTAAAAAAAAGTTATTAAACGTTAAACCATAATTACAATACCAGTACATCTAAAGGAATTGGACTGTAAAAACAATTATTGGTATCTTAAACATACAACAATTAAGTCAGTCTAACCTGCATATTAATAAATATGTAATAATACACATAGACATAATTAAGTGTGCTTCAATTAAAACTAAATTAAACCACTGTTGGTATCTCTCCTATTTATTCTCATTTTAATTACGGTGTATTTTTCTTGATTATTATACTTATAAAATGAATTGATATCCCGTCGCCCCCCCCCCCCCCCCCCCTTCCCCTCTATGCGAGAAGGGCAATGAGAATTCCGTAATTAAGACATATCAAGCTTAGTATTTGTATTATAAGGAGCATTTCCTATTTGTTTAACATATGTGATTACTACTTTTAATTTTGTTATGTAATTACTAATTATACACTAAAAAAGTGCAAGCTAACTTATTAAATTAGTATGAATAGACAACAAATACCAGTTTGGTCAGGTATCATGGGAGTATAAACGCTAAGGAAATCCTAATCTTTTTCTAAGCGAAGTGAATTACGTATAACGAACAAAATTTACCTTAATTATGGTCTTTTATTTTTCTTTAAGATGACGTAACATATGTGAAAATAAATTGTTAAGTATTTTAGTATTTAACAACAATAACTTGAGCAAATCTGAATATCAAACATACCTCAGAATAAATGTAAATATACATGACAGAAATTTCGACATTCAATAAGGATTACTATACTTTGTGAGATTAAGCAATCGATGCATATCATTAGTAGAGAACGGACGCAATTTCCATAAAACGCAATCTGCAATTGGAATTGTGTATAACGTCGCTCAGTACATCACGGCGTAATTCAATGAAGTATTTGTTTGACTTACTCGGACACCTGGTCTCGCCGCGATAACAATGGACAAGCCAGCTATTGTATTCGGAGAATATAGTGTTTTTTAAAGTGTTTTCATGAGCGTAGATAGAAGCGGGGTTTTTATAATGTATTTTATTTATTAGTTTATATTTCGTAAGATAAATAAAGTGCTGTGAGTAAGTTTCTTGTTTTCATAGTTTTAACTGTTAATTACATCGTAATTTTTGTGATAGATCCTGTTTAATATCGTTTGATTGAATCTATTTCTACCAATTATTTCGACGTAAGAGTGTGCATTGAATTTCGTTCAGTTTCAATAACTTACGCACACATTTTTAGTTTTCATTTATTTAGATCTAGAGCATTGTTTAAGTTACTTTTTCAGACATGATATGGAAGAATGTCGAGAACGGCATTGTAAAACAATGGCGAGTTGGATTGACGGTCATACTGATTGCATGTCCATTGTCAGTGATTCCGAAATTTATTACAAAATCCGTAAAATATCGTCAAAAATTCGTCACTTAGGATCGCAAATACATCTGAACTCTGTAAAACTTTTATGGCGGCTAATATTCCATTAAATAAACTTAGCAATCCCACTTTAAAAATATT
Source organism: Melolontha melolontha (assembly GCA_935421215.2). Lineage (NCBI taxonomy): Eukaryota > Metazoa > Arthropoda > Insecta > Coleoptera > Scarabaeidae > Melolontha > Melolontha melolontha. The sequence continues at coordinate 72,405,783 of OW285243.1, read as the reverse complement.
TCTGAAAAAATATACTGGTCGAAATGTTCCTGATGAATCAACTTTACGCAAATATTATGTTTCTAGGTGCTATATGGGAACAGTAGAACGCATTAGAAGCCATCTTTTAAATCAATACATATGGATAAGCGCCGACGAAACGGTGGATATGTTAGGACGCTGTGTGGTAAATGTTGTAGCTGGTGTTCTACATCCAACTATTCCCTATAACTCATATGTAATAGCAACAAGTGTTATAAATAGAGTTGATGCGGAAACAGTTGCTGAAACCATTAAGGAGAATATGCAAAAAATGCTTCATTCGGACGCCACGTACAAAGAAAAAATACTTTTATTTGTCAGTGATAGTGCTGCGTATATGTTAAAAACAGGCAGACTATTGAAGAAAACATATCCTAATATGCTGCATATTACTTAGCACATGCTCTCCACAGAATCTGTGAATATATCAGAGATACTTTTCCGGAAGTTGATAGACTTGTATCAGCTTTTAAAAAAGTTTTCAGAAAAGTACCTTTGAGAGTAGCTCTTTTCAGGGAAAAATTTCCATCTGTGTCACTACCTCCCACTCCAGTAATAACTAGATGGGTAACATAGCTGGAAGCTACTAGTTATTATGCTGAGAATTTCGATAGTCTAAAACATTTCGTAACACTGCTAAAGGAGGATGCTAGAAGTATTGGTGAGTGCAAGGAGCTCACACAAATCCCAAATTAAAAAAAATCAGTTGTACTTTATTCACGAACACTTTGGAAAATTGCCAAAACTGATCACTTATTTTGAAAATCGAAATCTCAAATTAAATGACGGATTAACCACATTAGATGTTGCTGTTAATAATTTGAAAAGTATTCCAAGTGACTTCGGATGTGGCCTTCGGCAAAAGTTTGAAGCAATTCTTAATAGAAATCCAGATTTAATTACATTGCAGCAATTATGTATGGAGACAATTCCACAAAATCTAACGGCTAAATATGGAAATAAAAGAATATTTCCAGTATGCACCTATAACCAGTTGCGATGTAGAAAGGACGTTTTCTATTTATAAGGATGTACTTAATTCAAAGAGAATAAAATTGACAGAAGAAAACCTTGAGAAACTATTGCTAGTCAATATTAATACTCTTTTACTCAACTTGAACGACAAAATGAACAAATAAAAATGTTCCAATTATAGAACTAAAATTAAAAACTTTAAAAATACAACTTTTCAACAAATACATATGTATTTCGTAATTTTATAGATCACCACCCGTTCGTTTTCCAATTATATAAATAAAATTAAATATTTTAGAAATACAGCCTTTCGCCAGTACTGCACTGGGTGATGATTAGTGATGATGATATGACGTGAGAGCAACGCGAATTTGATGCAATAAAAAATTAAGTGTATCAAGTAAAAGTGGACACTCGTGATGCACTAATTCAACGGATTATGAATGCTGCTGACAATATCAAACATCAACCTGACGCAATTAGGAACGCAACCAGCGCCCTTGGTAGACGATGTAAAAAATGCTTTGAAATGAATGGCGGTATTTTTGAAAATATATTATAAAGAACGATAATACCAATAAAATACAAAAACTTCAATGTATGAAATTTTGTTTATTTTTAATTACGCTATAACTCGAAAACAAATAAAAATCGAATAGCAACATTTGATTTTTTTACATTACTTTCACCTGTAGAATACACTCCTACAGTTTGGTCGATTCCTCACGACTCACCCTGTATATATATACAAAATGCATTTACTTTATACAGTGAAAAAATTCAAAATATTGAAAAAGTATAAACTTGAAATGAATTATATCACCTATAATTAAAGTGAATGCTTTGTCACGCCACAGTTAACATTTTTTATTCACATTAATTATTACAGTATTTTCTAAACTTTGTTCTGTAAAGTGCGTTCTTTTATTGGACAGTATGTCTTTAAATATAGAAAAACTTCGCTCAGCATCAGAGCTAGTGAGTGGCGCATAGAAATAATAATCTTTAAATTTAATATATTTACCGATTTTCGTATTTTGAAAATGACTACAAAAGCCTTTCAATACATTAAAATCAGGGCTACGAGCGAATATTGCATCAATCTTATTATTAAGCGAAACCGACTCTGCGCTTGCATGACTCATTAGAGGATAGCGTATGTTCCGCAGTCTATTCATCAGAAAACGAAACATTAGCAATTAACCTGGTAGTTGAAAACCAATTTCTTAAAGCAAATATTCTTAAGCAACGGTCTTGATGAGCAGTTATTCTTTGAGTTCCACTACCTCTTCTTCGACGTTTCTAACAATATCTCATAACGTTGTACAATTTTCGATTTACACGGTTAGGTACGTGCGGTTTTTGAGTTTTGCTCGGCCCCCCATTATTTTTTTCCATTGCATATTATCAAGGCTCCTGTATAATAATTTTGTATGTAACATAATGTTTTTCATCTGCAGTACTTCTTTCTGCTAGTATTTTTTTTTTGCAAAAATACGGCTAGCTTAAGGCTCGCACGTTGCACGAAAAACAGCACAGCACTTGGTAGAAAAACCGAGGGTGGCAGAGGTATTCGTAAAATATGCAAGTATTCTGCACCTATATTCTATTAAATACCTTCACCTCTATCACCCTGGCTATGCTAAGCTGTGCTATGCAATGTACAGCGAATCTAATGCTCTGCATAAAAAACAATTTTGTTTAAAAATATAAATTTGAGATAATGTGAAATAATAATTGAATTTTTAGCTGGTCGATCAATTGTTTAGTTTTATTAGTTGCTTGGGTTCTATTGCGTAAATATGTGATGAAGAGCAACGCGACAATGTTTAGACATCTATTTGCATCTAAGAGAGTCGAAACAACTAATGCAGAATTTATATCACATACCGTAATTTCGTGTTTTAGATCCCTATGGGTGAAAAGCACGACATAATATACGAGGGGGTATTGATATATAGTTAGCCTAGAGCGGTGAAATGTAAAGTATGTGTAAAGTATCACGTCAAAAAGTCAAACCAAAGTTGCACAATAAAATATGAAAAAAATAATGACGATCGAAATTGTGAAAATCGAAAAATTGGACTATCGAGCCATCATCAAGTACCTGTATTTGAAGGGATTAAGAGGTAAGCAGATTTACGAAGATATGCTTAATACCCTCGGCGATCAATGTCCTTTGTATCCGACCGTGAAAAATTGGATTGCAAGCTTCAAAAGGGGTAAATTTTCCATTGAAGGTGAACACAGGTCGGGAAGGCCAGTTTCTGTGTCCGTCCCCGAAAACGTTGATGCAGTCCATGACATGATTTTGTCAGACCATCGAATTGGGCTAAAACGAATATCTGAGGCACTGAATATTTCATATGAACGCGTCCATCATATAGTTCACGTCGATTTAGACATGAGAAAAATTTCTGCAAAATAGATCCCCAAATGTCTGAATGTTGACCAGAAGCGCGCATCGCTTTCAATCTGGGCTCGATTTGAAAGTGATGCAGACTTTTAAAGCCGTATGGATGAAACTTGGGTACATTTCTACGACCGAGAAACAAAGCAACAATTGATGGAATCACTCTGGTTCTCCAAGGCCTAAGAAGTTTCACGTTCCAAAAACTTACTGGAAAAATTCTTGCTTCAGTTTTTTTGGGATTGCCATGGAGTAATCATGATTAATTTTCTGGATAAGAGTGGAACAATAACTGAGAATTATTATTCGACGTTACTGACCACTCTACGAGAAAAAATTACGGAGAGAAGACGCGGAAAGTTATCCAAAAGTGGTTTGTTTTTGCAGGACAATGCCCCTGCACACAAATCACATGTTGCCATGCAAACAATTTGTGATTGTTCGAATTACTCGAACATCCGCCTTATTCACCAGATCTGGCTCCGTCTGACTATCATATCTTTCCTCAACTGAAAAAAAGTTTAAAAGGTCATAAATTTTCTTCCAACGAAGAGGTATAGAAGCTGTGAGGCCTGGTTTGCAAAGCAAGATAAAAATTTATTATTGAAAGGTCTAGAGGCGTTGCAGGATCGCTGTGTTAAGTGTATTAATTTAGTATGTTGAATAATAAAATATTTCGACTTTCAAATTTTGTTTGCTTCTATAGTAAGCTAAGAAATTTTCAATACATCCTCGTAGAAAAAGTGTTATTACTTGTCACATATCATGGTTTGAGTCGGTAAGATCGCCTGACCTTCGCCTCCCAAGAGAAAAACTTCATTTAAGAAAAAACACTACATATTTCTTTATTGTAAATGGATACTTTAAAATAAATTACAGCAAGTCTATACATATTTAATAATTTAAATTATTTTTGGCTATTATATACACTTTTATTTTATTCCCAAATATAACCTTTTTTTTAAATAAAATTACATACATATTTATGAATTTAAAGTAAACATTTACGGCCGGTACTATCAACGTATTTAAAAAGACATTTATATTAAATGGCATTTAAAAGTAACGCAAGTGTATTAACAACATCTTTAAAGGAACGTTTAACTCTAAACACGCATTTAAACATAAACGCCTGAATTTGACAACTCAAGTTAAATGCAAAATTGCATGCGTACGCCGCTGGCATGTGTGTCGAATTTGCTATCTCTAAGTCATACTCATAACATATAATTATTTTTAACTATAAAATTATTTTTTAAGTTTCGTACTACGAAATAATATAACCCGCAACTTAAATATTACCGCACCCATATTTATAACCTTTTCGCAATGAAACAATTACTAGAAAATATTCACAATGTCAGAATTATATCTGTGATATATGTATGTATATATTTACAACTAAGTTATTGCAACAATTAAATAAGAAACATACCTGTAGGAAATATAAATATTACATATACAAACCGCTATAAACCAGCTCGAAGCTTATCTGTAGTTTTACTGGCATTTAATATAGAGGTAAGAGCGAGGTGAAATAATAACACGGTATGGGTAGTACGATAACCATGTAAAGCGTTGTTAAAAACGACTGGCAGTTAAGGATTCCGGTAGTCAACTCGTTCAATGGGGCTATACATCAAATGCAACTTGTAATTATTATGGCAGACCGAATCATTCACAGTCCTTGTTCCATGATACCGGGCGATATGTTTGGTGATCTGTTACTATTCTGTTTATTCAAAAGCAATCTTTTTCCAAATGAATCACAATAATGGCCACGTATAAACGCTCAAAATACATATTTTAATGGAAATTTGAGGAGGATTCGCGGGTTTACATGATAATTTTCGACGTTTGTATACGTTGTCGGGTTCAAGTCAAAATTAACATGTCATTTTGATTAATACTGGGTGGGTTTAAGTAGTTGTTTAATTGCCATTTATTATAAATACAGACACAAATGAAAGTCGTTTGTGCCTCTTTTGTTTTCTCTACAGCTGGGTTTAGAATTAAGTTTATATTTTTTTATATTGATATTTCTTATAAGAATGCTTATAATTAGACTCGGCAAAGCGGGGCAAGCAGTAACGCGCCAAGTATCTTCGGCGCCGTCGTGCGAAATACTGATAGGCGCCTTACCCTATATGTATTGAGCCAAAATTACCATTGAAGTAACAATAAAATTATTGCTGTCAATGCTAAAATAATTGTAATAATTGTTTTATGTAAATTTGTTGATTTGTTGTAAACTTTCAAAAAATGTTTTTAATATTTTTAAAATTTAACTTATCACAAGTGGCCGTAGGCGCCTTTAAGGCCTTGGCGCCGTTGTGCGCTGCACGACCTTGCCCATATGGACGGCGCGTCACTGGGGCAAGTTTAAGCTTAATAAGGTTGGTACTCTTTTCAAACAACAACAGCCATCTATACATCGGGTCGAGTACTTCTGGCTTATGTTAGCATAGCCATTTAATATAGAAATTATTAATAGTAGATTTTTATTTCTACCTATGCAAAATCGAAATTGATGAACAGCATAGGAATCCGAAGTGTTTTGTAATTTTTAAAAGTAATTCATTCTTGTAACGTCAAATGACATTTGTCACGTTTTGATATCCAAAATGGCAAGAAAACTGACTCAGGCAGATAAAGTACAAATTTTGTTAAATTTGGAAAGTTGCACCATTAAACAAGTCGCAGAAGAATTTCATTTAAACAAATCTACAGTACTACAAGTTAAAAAAAGATTGGAAAATGAAGGCAGTATATATCGCAAACGAGGAACAGAATATCAACTGATATAAATCACAATTTGTTTGAATATTTAAGAGAAAATTAAAAAATGGCAAAGCTAATTCATAGACCTCATATAAGATTTACTAATAGGGGACAATTATTGAAATTTATTGAAAAATACCTACCTGGGAAAACATTGTTGAAAAACCTAATTTTGAAAGAAGTCTCATTAATTTTGTACCCAAAAGGTTAAGGACAGTAATTGATGCGAATGGCGGATCAATTAAGTATTAGTTTATTGTGTTTTCTAAATTGTATTAAAAAATTACTTAACTTGTCTTTCAAAAAAAGTTTAATAAACACTAAGAAATATTAGAAAATTTTGACAAGTTAGGTTATACTAGATTTATGTTAGCTTAACTATACATATATATATATATGTATTAAAAAGAGATGAGAAGTACCTGACCCGACGTATAGATGGCTATTGTTGTTTGAAAAGAATGATTATTGTAGGAAGTACTAACCTTATAAAGCTTAAACTTGCTCCTCTTTGCCGAGTCTACTTATAATTCTCAATCTTTACTAACATGCTCACTAGATCGTTCAAGAAAAGTTCCTAAGACATGCGAATTTAATTGGTTGAACAGAAGATAATGTAAATATTATGTTTGTTGAGTTGGACTAATTTTGGACACCGATTTTCACATCTTAACAGGATGTATCCTACAAGTTGGGAATTTCCGCTTTAAATGAAACTTTATTTCCATTATTTTGTGGACATTCTTTTGAAAATTGACATAATAATAATAGTCACCGTCACCAGCCTTGCAGGCCCTTGGGGTAGTAACATGGTATGCTTGTTACGACTTGAGCCGTTATTAGTTAACTACATTTTAGTCAGCCTGAATCGAGTTGAGACTGAAAAAACGCCATCGATATTACAACACAAAGTTTTTATTGTTGAAAGTTCTTCTAGAAATGGTAGATAGGAAATTGACACTAGGTTTATGAAATTAATCAATGCCTACAGGAATTTCGACAACAGTTCCCTAATCTTACAAACCTGTATGAACAACTGGCTAGTCAAATTCATGTTTGTGTTGACAGATTTCGGAAAACGGAGACAGTATTTTGTAAATCCGGGAGTGGAGCACCTAAAAAAGAACTGTTAATTGTATTGAAGATGTACTATTGATTTCAAAAAAATCTCGTACACTTAAAATTAATTGCTATGACGCTTTGACAGCTATCATTAGACTCGGTAAAAAGGGGAAATTTCCAGTACAGTGCCGAGAGTAACGTAGAGGAGAGAAGCGCGCGGCACGGAAACTCAAGCGTCCGTATCAAAGCATACTTTTTCAATATTATTCCATTAGTCGTTGTGCGTGCATGTCAGTACACACATACATAGAAAATGTCGCATTAGGTACGTTTCGGAAATCGCGTCTTTCGAAGAAACAAAAAACGTAATAGCGAGTATGCCGGATTTAGAATACGAAGGCGATAGAATTAAATATGTAAGGTGTGCCGACTATTTGACGTGTATCAGCAGGTCTAAGTGTCTAAAAAGTATAAAACACTGTTCTGCAATCCGTGATAAACGATACAAACGAAAATTTGAAAGTGTTGTTGACAAGGATTCAGGTTTTTTCGTACTAAGACAAATTTGTGAAGGTGCGTCGAAAGATCCATTAAGTTGTCCCAAGGATTATTTTAAATTTGCAAAAATATCATCACTCGATGTGGAACGGTCGTTTTCATCATTAAAAAATATTTATTCCGCACGCCGTACTCATTTGGCTGAAACAAATGTGGAAACTTATTTAATGATTCAAATATTCAATAGATACCACCCAGTTTGTGGTTTCGTAGAAGCTTTTCAAAACAGTAAGTGTTTCAGCACGTTATATAATATATTTTTTATAATTATTTTATGTGTAAACATTCATGGGTCCGCTTCGCCTATGCTCATGAAAGGCTAGGCACCTCCACGTTGTTCTCCGCACTGCATTGAAACTTGCCCCTTTTTGCCGACTCTAGCTATCACAGATGACAGCGATGTTTTTGCTTTAAATCTTTAATTAATTGAACGTTTATGTCAATATGCCGCCAAAATTAAATGAAATTTCGAAAGCTAGAATAGCAGCAAAACTTGAAAATTGGTGTTTTATAAGAGCAGTCGCTGGTGCTTTAAATGTTTAACAAGGCTACTGTTTTTTTTTGTAAGAAAGCGTTGGGAGCCACAACAAACACTATCTAGAAAAGATGGCTCGGGGAAACCCAAAAGTTCTACCATGGAAGACGATAAAGAGTTACTAATGCTTTAAGGAAATCTTTTCCATCGCAAAGGAAGATACAAATCGAAGCAATTATCCTGGATCTTTACCGACCGTTAGCAGGCGAACAAAAGCTTTGTAATTAAAATACAGAGTCGTCGCTAATAAACCATTTCTTACCGGTGAACAAAAACAGTCGAGAGTCATATTTTCTCTAAATTATGTGTACAAAGATATTGGTTTTTGGAATAAAGTAATTTTTACGGATGAAAAAGCTTTTCATTCAACAAAAAATCCGAAATTGGGAGTTTACCGGCCAGAATAGTAAATTCGATGCGAAATATATAAATAATTTAAAGAAATCGAGACGATTTTCAGTTAATGTCTGGGGTTTGAGCAGTGCAAAAGGGTCTGGCGTTTGCTGGAGGGTAGATGTCAGATTTGACGCTATAAATTAATTGAATATTTTGGAAAATGCCATGTTACCTTTTGTAAACTTATTATATCACGACAATTTCTATGTCATCTCATCACGACAATTGTCCGGTGCACACCGCAAATAATGTTTAAATTGGTTTGGAACTGAAAATATTGAAGGTTTGCATTGGCCTGCTAATAGCCCTGACCTCAACCCAATTGAAAACATCTGGGGATTGATTGTGAAAAAGTTACACAAAAATAATTTTCAATCTAACATCAAGGAAGAGCTATGGGAAACTATTAATAGTACTTGAGAAGTAATAAATGAAAAATAAACTTTTTTGAAAAATTACATCTCGCCAATGTCTCGAAGACTTGAGGAATTTTATATTTACCGAAATATGCTTTTCTAAAGAAAAAGCATTTATTACTTCTTAATATTTGTTTATTTCTATTGTAAAAACATAGCACTTATTAAGCCAATATCATAACATTATAAAAACGTCAAATTAGGCACTAAGAGTTGTACTAGATTTTTTTTAAATCAATAGTACGGCATCGAATGGAAAACTCATCAAAGAAATCCATTGCGAAACTGTCGCAAGAAGTTCAGTTATCAGCTGGAACATGCCATACCATTCTTAAAAAAAGGTTTAAAATTATATCGATATAAAATTCAAGCTATTTATGAACTCGGTCCCGTTGATTACGATAGAAGAACCGAGTACTGCCAGTGGTTCTTGAATAACTTGAATATTTATGATGTTCCTAATAAATTTTTCTTCACTGATGAGGCCTGGTTTCATTTTTCGGGATATTTAAACAACCAAAATATGAGAATATTGTCGCCAGAAAATCCTCATGAATCTGTGGAAACCTCATTAAGCGGCGGCGGTGTCAAGGAGCCGAATCATTGGACCAATATTTTTTAATGGAACAATAAATACTGAAAGATGCCGAAATGTCTTATTAGTACCCTTTATTAATCACTTAGATGATAATGAAATTACAGAAAGATATTTCTAACAAGACAATGCTCATCACATACTGCTCAACAAACACGTGCTCGTTTTGAAAAGTTTCTTTGATAACCGAATAGTGAATTTTCCTCCAAAGCCTCCAGATCTCACAGTTCTGGATTACTTCATTTTTCTGTACATGAAGAACACGATTTTTAGAACGCCACAACATACAATTGAAGAACTTTGCAATAGTATTACAGAAGTTTGTAATAATACAGGGTTCGGCAACTTGTATGTCACATTTTGAAGAGGTTGCTATGAAAAACCAAATAATGTGATGTCGAAGCTATAGAAAACTTCAAATTCTGACAGTTACCATACATAAATTCAAATTATAAATGCTTATATTTTTAAATTATTTTATTATAATGTTATTACAACATAAAATATTTATTATTCAAATTTACTATAGAACTGGTCAAAAATTAGAAAATAGAGATCGGGTTTATTCCACTAATTAGGGTTTCAGGATTTCCGACAAACAGTATCCTAATCTGCCAGTTACTTACGCACAACTGCGAAAATATATTCAAGGTTTTGTTATTAAATTTCGTGAGACAAGGGCAATAACTCGTAAACCTGGCGGTGAACCACCTAGAAAACGGACGCAAATTGCATATTCGACATTGAATGGGCACTCACCAAAAAAATCAATCGGAAAACTATCACAAGTTCATTTGTCAGTGGGAACATGTCATACTATTTTAAAAAAGGACTTAATGTTGTTTCCATATAAAATTCAAGCAGTTTCGGAACACAAACAGGTAGATTTTGTTACAAGAACACAGCATATCTATGGTTTTTGAATATCATAAATAATAATGACATCCCTGACAAATGCTTCTTTTCGGATGAGGCTTGGTTCCACCTTTCATGATATCTAAACAAGCAAAATATGAGAATTTGTTCTGCAGAAAACCCTCATGAATTTGTGAAAACTACGTTACATACACAAAAAATAGGCGTGTGGCTAGCGGTTTTAAGAAGACGAATTATTGGGCCTATATTTTTTAATCAAACCATAACTGCTGAAAGATATCGAAATGAATTATTAGAGCCGTTTATTAATAAACTTCATTATGATGAACATACGGAAGAATATTTCCAGCAAAATAATGCACCTGCGCACAAATCTCGAGAAAAAATAGAAAGAATTTTTCGATACAAGAATTATTTTTTTCCTCCAAGATCCCCAAATTTGACAATTTTGGACTACATATTTTATTTTTTCATATTTAACGAATACCATTTTCAAGACAAGACATCACATAATCGAAGAGCTTTGTAATGCTATTGTGAATTCTTGTGCTGACATAACCCAAGAAACCCTAATAAATGGCATTGATAGCATGAAACGTAGAGTTCAACTTTGTCTTCAAAATAATAGTCAACATTTCCAACATCTGCTTTAGTATTATATTCTTTTAATTTTAACTATTGAAACAAATATTTTTTCAAAAACTAAATTACTAATTATTACTAGAGAACGGACGCAATTTCCATAAAACGCAATCGGCAATTGGAATTTTGTATAACGTCGCTCAGTACATCCCGGCGTAATTCAATGAAGTATTTGTTTGACTTACTCGGACACCTGGTCTCTCCGCGATAACAATGGACAAGCCAGCTATTGTATTCCGAGAATATAGGGCTTTTTAAAGTGTTTTCATGAGTTCATGAGCGTAGATAGAAGCGGGGTTTTTATAATGTATTTTATTTATTAGTTTATATTTCGTAAAATAAATAAAGTGCTGTGAGTAAGTTTCTTGTTTTCATAGTTTTAACTGTTAATTACATCGTAATTTTTGTGATAGATCCTGTTTAATATCGTTTGATTGAATCTATTTCTACCAATTATTTCGACGTAAGAGTGTGCATTGAATTTCGTTCAGTTTCAATAACTTACGCACACATTTTTAGTTTTCATTTATTTAGATCTAGAGTTAGATCTAAGTTACTTTTTCAGACATGATATGGAAGAATGTCGAGAACGGTATTGTAAAACAATGGCGAGTTGGATTGACGGTCATACTGATTGTATGTCCATTGTCAGTGATTCCGAAATTTATTACAAAATCCGTAAAATATCGTCAAAAATTTGTCACTTAGGATCGCAAACACATCTGAACTCTGTAAAACTTTTATGGCGGCTAATATTACATTAAATAAACTTAGCAATCCCACTTTAAAAATATTTCTGAAAAAATATACTGGTCGAAATGTTCCTGATGAATCAACTTTACGCAAATATTATGTTTCTAGGTGCTATACGAGAACAGTAGAACGCATTAGAAGCCATCTTTTAAATCAATACATATGGATAAGCACCGACGAAACGGTGGATAGTTAGGACGCTGTGTGGTAAATGTCGTAGCTGGTGTACTACATCCAACTATTCCCTATAACTCATATGTAATAGCAACAAGTGTTATAAATAGAGTTGATGCGGAAACAGTTGCTGAAACCATTAGGAGATAAGGAGAATATGCAAAAAATGCTTCATTCGAACGCCACGTACAAAGAAAAAATACTTTTATTTGTCAGTGATAGTGCTGCGTATATGTTAAAAACAGGCAGACTATTGAAGAAAACATATCCTAATATTCTGCATATTACTTGTGTAGCACATGCTCTCCACAGAATCTGTGAATATATCAGAGACACTTTTCCGGAAGTTGATAGACTTGTATCAGCTTTTAAAAAAGTTTTCAGGAAAGCACCATTGAGAGTAGCTCTTTTCAGGGAAAAATTTCCATCTTTGTCACTGCCTCCCACTCCAGTAATAACTAGATGGGGAACATGGCTAGAAGCTACTAGTGATTATGCTGTGAATTTCGATAGTCTAAAACATTTCGTAACACTGCTAAAGGAGGATGCTAGAAGTATTGGTGAGTGCAAGGAGCTCACACAAATCCCAAATTTAAAAAATTAGTTGTACTTTATTCACGAACACTTTGGAAAGTTGCCAAAACTAATCACTTATTTTGAAAATCGAAATCTCCAATTAAATGACGGATTAACCACATTAGATGTGGCTGTTAATAATTTGAAAAGTATTCCAAGTGACTTCGGATGTGGCCTTCGGCAAAAGTTTGAAGCAATTCTTAATAGAAATCCAGATTTAATTACATTGCAGCAATTATATATGGAGACAATTCCACAAAATCTAACGGCTAAATATGAAGAAATAAAAGAATATTTCCAGTATGCACCTATAACCAGTTGCGATGTAGAAAGGACGTTTTCTATTTATAAGGATGTACTTAATTCAATGAGAACAAAATTGACAGAAGAAAACGTTGAGAAACTATTGCTAGTCAATATTAATATTCCTTTACTCAACTTGAACGACAAAATGAACAAATAAAAATGTTCCAATTATAGAAATAAAATTAAAAACTTTAAAAATACAACTTTTCAACAAATACATATGTATTTCGTAATTTTATAGATCACCACCCGTTTGTTTTCCAATTATATAAATAAAATTAAAAACTTTATAAATACAACTTTTCAACAAATAAATATGTATTTCGTAATTTTATAGATCACCACCCGTTCGTTTTCCAATTATATAAATAAAATTAAATATTTTGGAAATACGGCCTTTCGCCAGTACTGCACTGGGTGGTAAGCGTGTCCGTTCTCTAATTATTACACACATTTACATGACATAGCCTAACTATCAAAATTATAAGTTTGACAGATTACGTGCACTGCCACCAACCATTAAAAAAAAAGCATGGCCATCTCTAACGAGGAAAGTTTTTGAAGGCACGTTATATACATATGAGATTCTTAGGAGATTTTACCACATTCGTTAAAGCAACTTTTCGTAATATTTTAGTTGGAAAATTATTAATTTTATTAGCTTTTCCCATAATTATTTAAATTAACTAACATATTACCCAAGAAAAGAAATCATTATTTTTGTTACTATTAATAATAAACAAATCTGCTTACCAATTTTTTTCATATTACACTACGTGCTTTTTATGGAATTTACCCAAGGCTGTGCCAAAATATTCAATGAATATTGTTTTCCACAAATTTTATCAAAACTAAATATCACAATCAGACCTCTGGGCACTTCTCGAAACCACAAACATTAAAAACAAACCGGATACGGGATTTATGAATGAAAGTATTAAACAACTTCCTAATGACATGAATAGATTTCTATTCAAGTATATTATATAAAACAAGAAGCATATAACATGTTTAACGAAACTTTCACCTCATTCATACCTTGGCAAAAATACATAACTGATAAGGCTTAATTTAAAATTATACTATTGACCACCAAGAATTTCTTTTAGTGTTTGTTAATTTCATCGTTATTGTTGTAATTCAATTACATAAAGTTTTATTATGTTAGATTCAGCGTGCAGAGAAGCTGTGTTATAAACAACAAGGGTGACATTTACAAATTTTGTTACATATCTTTTAATACATTATTTTTGGGTAATTTTATATGGCTTCTCTGTTTATGTATTTCCAGTTTAGCCTGTGTTACTGTTTCTCATTTTGTTTCTTAAGATGTTGGGATTGTCGAGTTTATTAAAAAAAAAATGCAATCATTTACTACTGACGAAAACTTGTAGAAACTGTATTTTATACAAGAAAATTAAAACTGGTAGCCGTAACTTTGTGGTAATTCATTTTGAAAATAATAAAATAAAATAAAACAATCACTTTGTTTTACCACTTTATTCACATATAATTGTGACCGCGGTTTCGACATACAATGTCATTATCAAACTGCAAAAGTTACAGGCCTACATAGAACTTATAAATGACACAAAAAATATATGGGGGTGGTTTATGATGTTATTTACAAATTACTACTATATACTTAACTATTATATACAACATTGGAAAAGAGGTGTATATATAAGATCCAACTGGTCATTTAAAACGATATCTATTGTACCGTTCCGGCTTTTGAAAACCTCTAGGGCCTCTAAAATATTTAATTTACGACCTTTGTCAGCCAAATGCAATATTTTACGGTGACCAAATGTATGTCTTTCTGTAATAAGATGGTTTGCGAATGTTGAATCTGTCTTCTTTAGTTTGTATGACCTCAAGTGTTCTTTTTCCCGTATAATAAAACTTCGACCAGTCTGACCTATATATATACTTTTACAATCATTACAATACAACTTATACACTCCTGATTTGTTATTGATATCTATTTTAGGTTTTGCGTTAAAAATGAAATTACTTGTTTTTACATATGGTTTGTAAGCTATACTAACATTACTATTATTTTTTGAAATTATATTTCCAATTTGCTCGCTTATTTTACCCAAGTAAGTTAACGAGACAAATTGTTTCAAATTAGCACTATCTTTAGGATAGTATTGTTGTTGATGATAGTGTTGTTGATAGTAGAGTTGTATTTTATACAACTACAGGGTTACTGCTGAATAGCGCCCAAGCTATGCGAATCTGAAGAATACGTATACGAGGGACACCTTTTACATTTTTACAATCGACCACTAGATGGTGCTTTTGACAAACGTAATCACTATATTCTTTTTGACATGTCAATGAGAAATCCGCTATAGCATAGAAATTGAGTCAGTAGTTTGTTGACAGTGAGAGTTTTAAGACAGTGAGTGTGTAAAATAATGGAGATTACTCGTGAATGTATTTGTTGGATGACTTTTATGATTATAAAAAAGGTCTAACTCCACAAGAAAGCATTATATCGCTTCGGTCAACTTTTGGTAATGAAGCACCATCAGAGAAGACAGTTTACAAGTGGTTTGCAGAATTTCGTCATGGTCATGCCTCAGTGAGTGATGAATAGAGTGGACCAATCCGGAGCGATATTGGTAAATATTTCATATAAAAGCCGAAAAACTCCAATAATTTATCAATTTATATATGTATATATATATATATATATATATATATATATATATATATATATATATATATATAAGTGTTTAGATAATTTCTTAGCCGTTTATTAAATATAACAATTGATAAATATTGGAGTTTTTCGGCTTTTAGATGAAATATTTACAAATATCAAATTAGAAAT
Source organism: Melolontha melolontha (assembly GCA_935421215.2). Taxonomy (NCBI): domain Eukaryota; kingdom Metazoa; phylum Arthropoda; class Insecta; order Coleoptera; family Scarabaeidae; genus Melolontha; species Melolontha melolontha. The sequence goes on along the minus strand of OW285243.1, from coordinate 72,389,862 downwards.
TTTCTAATTTGATATTTGATATATAACAATTGATAAATTATTGGAGTTTTTCGGCTTTTATGTGAAATATTTACCAATATCGCTCCGGATTGGTCCACTCTAGTGATGAATCACGTAAAGGTCGACCAAAAACTGTTGTGATTCCAAGAAACATCGATGCTATGCGGAAAATGATATTGCAGACTGCAATTCGATCATTCGATTTTACATGAACATTTATTTGTAAAAAAAATATATTCCAGATGGATTCTACATAACTTGACCGAATCACAGAAAGCAGCTCGTGTCAATTGGTGTAAAAAGATGCGCAAAAAATTCGACGTAGGAACCGCAAAATCCGTATACAACATCGTCACAGGTGACGAAACATGGAAATATGCGTATGAACCGGAAACCAAGCAACAATCTACTGTATGGGTGTTCGAAGACCAACCGAACCCCACAAAAGTTGTTCATGCAAGGAGCACTTCCAAGAAAATGATCGCTTGTTTCTTCGGTTGTACAGGACAGATCGCAACAATTCCTTTAGAGGATCGAAAAACTGTTAACGCCGAATGCTATACAGTAACTTGTTTGACAAAAGTTATAGACGAAATCAGGAAGAACAACCGAAAACGTCGCATTATTCTTCATCCCGACAATACGAGTTCCCATACAGCACATCTAATAGTTGGCTATTTGAAGGAGAAAAGTGATAAAGTAAAAGTATACCGAAATACAGTTGTAATTCAAGTTCATTGACTTGCAAAAAAATTGATAAAACTCCAGACAATACTTTTAAAAATAAGGTCCTATTTAGACCTTTTTAGTGAATTTTGTTGTTTTCTGCCAGAACATACTCGGCCGCACATATGGGTTTTTTTGTGGATATCAATAATAGCCTTTACGTCGAATATGTCGACAAACCTATGCCGCATTAATTAATATGTGATTAAAACAAAATAGTTTGAACGTAAATCTTCTTTTAAATGTCTATTTGACGTTTCGTTAGAATCTTAGTTGTTTGAAAATCATGGCAATCTAGCCGTATTGGGTGTCCCGCATCCCGCATATTGAATAGTATTAAAGATATTTCTCATAAAAGTGGAATATCGTTGAAAATACCTTAAATAAGTATTTCCTTCAAAATGGTACTAATGTACCATTTTGAAGGAAATTTTGCAGGAAATTTGCTGACAATATCGAAAAATATAGGTTCTATTTAAAAAAATCGTTGAATTTCTATAAATATAGCACGACCTATTTAACACCCTGGATATATTTTTACATTATACAATCTTGAAACATATAAAGTGTTAGACCCCAAATTGATACCCAAAGAATAATCCGATGCACGATACCCATCTTCAGCCTCCGTCCTAAAACGTCAGACGCTACAACTGAAAAATTTTGGACAAAAATTCCAATATAACTAAAACTAGTTGTCGGAAGTGCACATAACTATATATCACTGTAAAGGTAATTTAAGTGGCTATAGAAATAATTTCTAAAAAATATAGCAATCCATTTAAACTGAAAAGTCTGAAGGTGGGTGCGGGAATTTCAAACACCCTGTATATTCGTAAATAATTTTGCAACATCCGCTGTTATATACTGTATACGTACAGAAAATCTCATTTTTCAATCTTTTTTAGTTTTTACGCTAAACTCCACCGCCACACTAATGGCGCGCCCGGTATATCTTTCACCCCTTCTTTACTTGGCCACAATACACAACTAATATTTTATACTTTATTTACGTTAAGATTATAGCTTTGGGAAAGATACGACATTTTCTAGCATATGATTGGACAAAAGGAAGCAAAAGGCCATGGGCCCACACATTATTCGTCTTTATTTTCCTTGAAAATAATGATTAATTAATTAATTAATCAGTGAACGTAATTTTATAATTACGCCGTTAGCTTTTGTACGCCCCTGTCAGGAAGTCTGTAAAATTCGCTTTGTTTTAACGCGTTCGTGACAAGTATCAAATGATTCGAAATTCAATTCATTTGTGGAAGCTGGAGGGCAGGGGATGGTCACAGAACAGAAAATTCTTTGTTAGATCTGACCTCCACTTAGTGTTGACGAGCCCGCTGGTGGACTTTACTTTTTACTCTCGTGACTTTCAGTACTGTTTTCGGTTTTTTTACTGTTTCGTTTGTAGGAGCATGGTTATTTTGTGTTGCCGAAATGAATAGAATACCCAATTAAAAATAAATTTTCTTCGTATTCACTAGAAGAAAAAGTTTTAATTTAAAACTTAACGATTACAACAGTTCTTTAATTATTATTTTTTTAAAGTTTTTAATTTAACATTTAAGTATCGTTTTTTATATGCGCGCTATTTTTAAAGAGTGAATATATGCGATTCATAGGAAAATACTAAACTACTTGCTATCTGAGACTGTGGTAAGTACCTTCGATTTAATAAGTACATAAGCAAAAAAAATGCATTAAGTATCCGGTAAGCACTTAACTAATTTATCATTTTTAAATGACTTTACAATTTGGCTATATTAAAATAATTTTTCTGTAGGTGTTTTTTGAAATTGGTAATAGTTACTTGAAGAATTGAACGAATTCAAACCTTTCAGTTATCAATCCTATTAAAATTAATAAAAGATTCTAGAATAAGTTACTCTAACTGACTATTTTCTCTGAGCCTTTTGAATTTGCTGCTATCTAAAAGCAAACGTTGATTGGTTCTGTATCTTGTGTAATGCGTATGCATTTAACACATCATAGCCCTCGCTTTTATATTCTTAACATAAATGTTGTTTCAGAAAATGTATCGTAACATAACTTTTTCGCCATTGATTTATTGCTTAGTGTAAAAAAAATAATTCACTTTGTAGATAAATTATATATCCTTATAAACTTATATTATAAGTTCTTATAACTTGGGAGGTATATGGTAAGAAAAATTTTGGGCTTTTTCGGAAAATAAAAAAAAATATTTAAAAGCATTTGTTTGATATTTTTATTTAATACTTTATGTAAACTTTTTTTACTATTTCTCATATAAAAAATATATTCGAAGATAGCGAAAATCAGACTATGTATATAAATTGTACTTTTCACGTCACAATATTGAGACGTGGACTGTCATACGTAAATCAATTTAGAAAAAAAATCTTGCAATATTTGCTGATATAATATCTAAACATAGGACAGGATCAATGTCATACAATAAAAAATATTTACTTTTCAATACTTGTTTGAATGTTGACACTATTACATTACAAAGTTATTATTATGTAAATGAGTAATTGGTTATATATATATATATATATATATATATATATATATATATATATATATACATATATATTTATTATTTACAGGGTGTTCCAAATTTCCGCAACCACTTTCAATTTTTTATTTTAAATAGATTGCTATACTTTCTTGTTATTATGATGATAGCCACCCAAATTATCATTGCAATGATATATGACAATGTGCACTTACAACTGTTAGTTTTGGTTTTATTGCAAATTTTGTTAAAATCTTGACAGTTGCAGCGTCTAACATTTTAAGTCTTAGCCTGAAAATGGGTGCAGTGCCTCACGTAACTCTTTTGTTATCAATTTATGGACTAACACGTTATATGTTTTGAGGGTGAACAACGTGACAACATATACAGGGTGTTAAATATGTCGTGCCAAATTTATCGAAGTTTAAAGGCTATTTTCTCTTTTTTTTTTTTAATTGAACCTATAATTTTTTTATTAGTCAGCAAATTCCTTGTAAAATTGCCGTTAAAATGGTACCAATAACATGGTACTTATTTCTAGTATTATCGAAGTTATGCACATTGTCATATATCATTGCAAAGATAATTTGAGTGGCTATCATCATAATAACAAGTATAGCAATCTATTTTAAAAAAATATTGAAAGCAGTACTATTCATGAGGTAAGAAATGTTGTAACGGGTGTTCATTTGAAAAGTCAATCTAGTAGCATGGGATTTACTGAGAACATTTTGAAGAATGTCGTAATTTAAAATTTACTACTTAACCTACGAAGTCGTATATTTTGACAGTTTCATACATACAAATAAATAACAAATGTGATTGACATTATCAAATGTCATTTGGATTTACGTTTACGGAACAAAAAACACATACTAATATATATGCGTCTTATTCTATCAAAATTTCAAAGTAACCTAGATTGACTTTTCAAATGAACACACGTTATATGTATATGTATATGTATATATATATATATATGTATATATATATATATATATATGTATATATATATATATATATGTATATATATATGTATATATATATATATATATATAATATATATGGTAGATTCAATTATTTGGCGATTTAAGGTCTGGTATCAGTCTGGTCTGGTAACTTCAATATGTATATATTTAAAACAATCTTACATGTTTCGGTAAGTATTACCTTTATCAAAGAATTATAAATTACAGATATTAATATCAAAGTCATATAACTTTGACATTAATATGTCATTTATAATTCTTTGATAAAGGTAATACAACATGTGAGATTGTTTTAAATATATACATATATCTACCATAACATACTAAGGTCAAGAAATAATTATCTTTATATATATATATATATATATATATATATATATATATATATATATATATATGTATGTATATATATATATATATATATATATATATGTATATATATATATATATATAGTAGATTTTATTAGTCAGCGATTTAAGGTCTGTTTTACTTTAATATGTATATATTTAAAATAATCTTACATGTTTCGGCACATAATGCCTTTTTCAAAAAAATTTAAATTATTAATGACAGATATTAATGTCATATCAATATGAGTAAAGTTGTCATGGATAAAAATGACATTATTAAAAAATACATTCCAGTTTAGTAATAATAATTCATGCCTTAGCATTTCCCCAACAGCTTGACGCCAATTACAGGAGGCGATGGCAAGCCATGAGTTATTATTATGTCTGCGCCCGTGGAGCGACTTAAGCAAGTCTAATAGCTGAGGGTACACTAGAATAAATCCACTTAGAACGATTCTTGCGGTTAATTCCTATGACATTCACACCACGAAAAATAATAGTCATTGTGGTGAATTGATGGTTCAGGCCAGATCATTGGAGTTTTGTAAAAAAAACTCTGAAAAAAGTCTTTTCTTATTTATTCATAGACGCAAAGACTCCACACAGCTTTTACACACCAAACTAGGAATTCAAGGCTTGTTACATCTTTTTAATAAAAAAACCAAGGGAGCTAGTCCATGTACGCTGGTTTTACGTACTCCGACACATTCAAGCGGGATTCTTTAAACATGTAATCGCTACAAATGTAATAAAATGAATTTGTACTACAGAGTGGCCAAGATAAAAAGGCCCGGAGTTATACTATACGTGATATTTGAATCGAACGCTCGAGAGGCGTCACGTGATGTCCAGCGGCCATTCCGTGTTAACTGTCATATTGTGTTTGCCCGTGTTGCGTTGTGAGTTGTTAATGGTGGCTGTGAATAGGGTTCTCCATAATGCCGTTTTCAATAGAACAAAGAGTGTTTATTGTTGAAAATTATTTTAAATGTAAATCGTTTGTAACATTAAATGAAAGATTCACGATAAAATATCCACAAACGTGTGCTCGTATTAAAAGTGCTGTGCAGAAAATGATTACTAAATTTAGAGCTACAGGTTCAGTCGCTAACGCCAAACGTAACCGTGTAAAGACGGTTTGTTCACCGGAAAATATTCAACGTATTCAAGAGACTATGCTAAGAAACATCAAGCGAACGTCATGTCAGAACATGTTGAAGCAGTTGCATATGCGAGCGTACAAAATAAGAGTGATGTAAACATTAAAACCTACAGACTATGCAGAACGACAACATTATTGCAAATGGTTACTCACTCATGTCGCTGATGGTTATCTGGATCCGAATCATACTTTATCACAGATGAAGCATGGTGCCATCTTAGCAGGTACGTGAACTCTCAAAACACTCGTTATTGGTCAACGAACAAACCCAAGGAACGCTTTGGTGCCTCTGCATTATGCGAAAATAGGCGTTTGGTGTGCAGTTTCAGCCCGACGCGACGGATTTTAGGCTCCATTTTCTTTAATAACACCGTGACCTCTGAAGTGTATGTAACAAAATTGTTGCAACCATTCGTAGCGCAGCTGACGGAGAAAGAACGAGAGTATGTGTTTTTACAGCAAGTTGGTACCACGGCACATACTTCACGGTTTTCAGTGCCATACGTCCATAGAATTTTCGGAGAAGCACGTAGTTTCCGCAGGTTTATGGCCTCCCAAATTGCCCAATCTGTATACCTGCGATTTTTATTTGTGGGGTTTCTTAAAGGCTAAAGTGTACAATAACAACCCGCATACAATTGAAGAGTTGGAAACGAACATTCGCAATACAATTGCTGACATTACACCAAATGAACTGGCAAAAGTTAAAACATGTTGAGACGTGCTAATTTGTGTATCAAAGTTCATGGTGAACACTTTCAATACCTCCTGTGAACTATTGAATGTTCATTATGTTGTTATTCATAATATTCTGTATTTACTACTTTTAAATAAAAATGTATAATAATTAGTAATTCACTTTTCTGTAAGTATTTGTGCTACTGTATTTATACCGGGTCGTTTTTATCTTAGCCACTTTGTATTTACGCAGGTCCTCCTTAATAAAGACATCACAATAAATTTAAAAAGTAGTTAATAACTACCACTAAATGATAACAGTACTCGACAACAACAAATCGAGCTGTGCTACAAGGTATCTGAAGGTAAATTCTGAATCACTGAGGTGACATTAACAAACACTTCAAAAATGTAATAACAACAAAAAACCTAATTTTGATGGGTGGTGTAATTGCTATAACGTAAAATAATATTGAATCAAATCCCCCTTTACTAACAAAATTTAGAATCCAAATCTATAAATTCTAACGAGATTTTTTTTAATAAATAACATTAACTTTTAATTAAAAAATACAGTAAAAAGAACACTAACTTTTATAATATTAGAATCCATTCCACACAAATTTTCATTATGCATAAACACTATTTTTATTTATTATTAACGATAAAAGCTACTACTAATTAAAAACCAATTTATTCTGGAATCATGCAATAGTCAGAAATGCGCATTGTAAATTCCAAGTACTATTTAGACATCGTCAAAGACCAGTAGCAATTCAAAAGTTACGATAAACCAAAAGAAGCACAGATCATAATTAGCATGTTTACGCATCAAATCCCCATTGTTAAAGACATTGAATGAGGCAATGTACTAATACTATGTACAGGAAAAACCCTTTAGCATCGTAAAGGGTGTTAATGACTTGGAAAACAGCCTAAGAGCTTCTGTATTACATTGTCTTCTCTGATGATTATTCCTAGATAATACGGAAACAGATTATTATATGTAGCCAAAATGACAAATAATCCAACCCAGGTAGTGCTACAATATTTATAAAAGGACTGAAAGTCACTCATTGTTAAAGTTAAAATAGCTCCCGATTAGGAAGTATTAAAATATTTGCTTAAGAATACACGTCTAATACAGGTGTAGTTTCTTAATATTAAACTTTATATTAACTATACATTAATATGTAATTTATTTGGAAAATTTTATTTGACTTTCCGTGCTAAATTTAAACTTTAACAGCAGCGATTCTTAACCTTCTTGACTCCGCGACCCCCCAAATAGTAAATGTAAATAAAATTAATATTTGGCAACCCCCTCTCACCCAATGGAATAATAACAGTAAGCCTTGCTATTACTAATTTAATTTTGACTGTAATTATAAATTTAAAAAATTGTTTTATATTATATAATCACATTGCACCAATTTTATACCGACGATTCCGAAAATACCGACAATATAAAAAACGTAATACGATTATTCCTATTATTTTATGTCGCTGCGTTTATAGCGACGGGTATGGCATGCATGTATGACGTGTACATACATGAGAAATTTACATGTTCCAACTTGATGTATACGTACTCTTTATAATTCGGTCTCATTCTATACAGCCGGCGCTACATGATGCGTCGAACGTTGGCTCAAACATTGGACCAAACGTTTGAGTCAAATGAGTTCGACGGTTGATGAGGCTACTCTTTCTGCTACACGGCGCACAGTGCGAAATTTAGGAAGTTTAGCGGAACTTTATCCAATTTTTGAAATACGTAAAATGCATAAGATTATTTATTATTTTGTTAGGTAAATACCCCGCCTCTAAAACCTCATACTCAGTTTGGGGATTTACCCTGCGAAAGAACCGCAAAATGCACCTGAAATTCGCATTACTTATTCAATCATACTTTTTGCCTATAGAAAGCTATTCGATTTGTTAAAGTTAATAGAGTGGTACATAGAAATGGCAAATCAGTAGGCCATGATTTTTTCTTTATGTATTTTATTAGAAAATTGTCAATTATTGGCATTTAATTAATTGCAAAATCTTTCCTTGCTCGTGTGTGATTTGTTCGTGGAAAAACTGATTTTTAAGAAGTAAGTTAAATTTACATTTTTAACTTTAGTGGAGATTTTAAAAAGTGATACCACATAATACCAGCTTGAAACGCACAACATTTTAAAGTTTTTTTTCCCTCTGTTGAAAACTCAAAAGATCTTCTGCGATATTTTGCGATCTTCTTTTAAATTAAACATTTTCCAGAATGACTTTGCAAGTTTCATATAACTGTATATTCCAAAAGTGGAAAGAAGGACCGACATCGGATGCCATGATTGGTTTTGTTTTGGAAAAAATAGGCTCAGAAATGTTAAGATCTGATGCTCTTTGCAGTTTAAAGGCAACTATTCGCGCACTGGTTTGTAAAATACGATAAAGGTGGAGGGAATCCAGTCGAAATTTAGCATCATTTCTGAATAAAAATGCTGTCTGTCTTAAAAATAATGTAAAGTTTTCAAATGCTGTAAGGGATGCATTGCCCAGTGGATCGAGGATCAATGCAGGCAGACCAAAAAAGAAATTAAGGAATTGTCATCCTAAAGTGCAAGACAGAAAAGTGCATCATCTTTTGAAGTCCGGTAGTCAAGACGAGTTAGCCAAAGCAACCGTAACAAAGCTATACCAATCTGGAAAGCGAAACTCTGCAGCGATTGTCATGGAACTGGCATCTGCTTCTCCAGAAAGGGGAAGCAAAATCAAAATGGCTCACTTGTCTTCTTCAAACAGCCCACGAAAATTAACTCCGGACCAGGCTCTGGCGCTACTTATTGATGCAAACTTATCGTCAAATCAATACAACATTGTTCGGGATCAAGTAAAACATCACGGTTGCAATTTGTATCCACCTTATTATGTTCTAAAGGAGGCAAAGAATTTACACAAATACGGATTTATTTTATCGACTGCTTATTTCGTCGGATCCGTACATCGCTAGTCTTCGTAAAGCACCCAAAACCAAGCATAGTGAAGTTACGCCAGAAGTTTTAGTGTTGTTAGAAAGATTTGCAGGCCCGTGTAATGATTGCGAGTCTTCAGACGATTGCAATGAGTCTAGTTCTGAATAGGTGTTCAAAATGTTGTTATAAAATGTATGTTTTTTTAATTGTTCTATAATAAAAAACACAAATAAGCTCAAAAACTTTAAATAAAACATATTAATTTCTATTAAAAATTTTAAAAACCAACAAATAGAACTGTTTTACTGTTTTGAATAAATAAGTTCCGGTAAACTCAAGAAATTTCGCACTGTGCGGCGTGGCGAATGTTTGATCCGATACATTTGGTACAAATGTTTTTTAGTTTGTGTCGTGGTAGTATAGTATATACAGGGTTTCTCACGTAACCTGTTCGTTAGAAGTTTGTTATGTTAACGCCTTAGGATACTTTTGAAAATTTGTGGCACGTAATCTGGTTACTTGATGTATCAAAATAAAATATTTACACTCATGAATCACTTTCGGTTATACTAAAAGTCATAGCCAACTTTGATATTTTAAATGGAATGTTATACTTTTCATTGCTTTTTAGATTCCTTGTAAAGTACTTGTATAACACTTTATATTAAGGTTTCTTTTGAAAAAAATTAACCGTTTTTGAATTACTTTGTACTTTGATTTTTTTGTGCAATTTTTTGTTTTTTCAATGTATTTTTTAAAACCACATATCTCAGGCGTATTTGATCTGAACTACGTCATATTTCTACTGGAAACAGTGAAAGCTATAGTATTCTGAGTAATGTCTAAACATGTAATAAATCTCTAACAGGTGTTCGAAATTTATTGATTCACAGGCCTGCGATGGTAAAATTGTCTGGATTTTATACAGTGATTTCAATAGATTTTTTGGTGCTGAAAATGGGAAAATTATTTAAAAAATTCCATCACGTAAGGCTTTCTTACAATCTGGGGTTTTTTGACCTATCTGCATGTATTAGTCTTTTTGAAAAGGACAATTTTGTTAAACCGTTGTTTAAATAAACTATTATAATTTTTTTACTTATGATGATGCAAGAAGTTGATATTCTGAATAAACATACACTAGATTTATGATAAAGAAGTTACAAATAGAAATAATTGAGCATGCAAGACATGACTCATCATCTTCCTGTTACTGCATGTCTACCTCCCCACCTCCACTACAAACATATTGCTATTCCAGACAAAACAGTTAGTTCATTCAATATCTTCTTTACAACTGTGGTGTGAATTTGTGTAATTAGTTGACATTTGTGAGTGGTTGCTGAGTTAATTTAATTTTTATTTTACGAGTTTTTTAAAATTAAATTCCAATGGCATCAAGAGGCTGTGTCAATGTACCCAACTCCTTCTGCTATATTTGTGGAAAGTTTACAGTAAAAAAACAACAAACAAACATTACAGATTTTGTAAAAAAAGTATATTTTGCATATTTTGGTGTGAAAATAGGAGACCAAGACAAACCTTGGGCTCCTCATAAGGTAAGTTCAGTGTGTGTTGAAGAGCTTCGCTAGTCGTCACAAGGAAAAAACAGTCTTTTCGCTTTGGAGTGCCTATGGTTTGGAGAGAACCGATCAATCAAAGCGATGATTGTTATTTTTGTTCGTGTGTAGTACACGGATTCAATTTAAAAAACAAAAAGGACATCGTTTACCCAAACCTTCGATCCGCAACACGGCCTATACCTCATGGATCAGAAGTACCTGTTCCTTCACTACCAGATACATTAGATGATGTATCTGATGACGAAATGGTTTCACGTACATGCGCAAGTGAACTGGATGAGGGAAGTGATTACTATGATACTGGAAGTGATGAGCCAAAACTGTTTGACCAATCTGAATTAAATGATTTGGTGAGCGACTTAAACCTTCCTAAGGACTCAGCTGAGCTTTTAGGGTCAAGGTTGAAAGAAAAAATTTTTTTAGCATCTAGCACAACATTTTACTGGTTTAGGAACAGAGAAAAAGAGTTTGCTCGATATTATTCCGAAGAAGATGCACTAGTTTTCTGTAATGATGTACCCGGGCTCATGGAACAAATCCACGTAGAATATAATGTTTCTGAATGGAGACTCTTTATTGACTCTTCAAAAAGGAGCCTTCAGGCCGTTCTTCTACACAATGAAACTTAATGAAACAATTTGTGAAGACATTAAAAAAAGATGGAGAGTGCTTCAAGTATCTTTGCAGCCAGTTTCCTCGCTTGTCAGAAGCAAAGATAAAGGAGGGTGTTTTTGTTGGGCCGGATATAAGAAAGCTTATGAAAGATGAAAATTTTGAATCTAAAATGGAGGAAGCAAAAAAACAAGCATGGATAGCCTTCAAAAATGTGGTTACAAATTTTCTTGGCAACAAAAAACATGAAAATTATAAAAATATTTTGCAAAATATGTTAGAAAAATTTAAAACCTTAGGCTGTAACATGAGTTTGAAGGTGCATTTTCTAGATTCGCATCTCGACTACTTCCCTGAAAATCTTGGTGCAGTAAGTGAGGAGCAGGGGGAAAGGTTCCACCAAGACCTAAAAGAGATGGAGAGAAGACACCAAGGAAGATGGAATATAAGCATGATAGCTGATTATTGTTGGATGTTAAAAAGGGATGGTCCACTACGAGATTACAGAAGAAAAAGCACAAAAAGGAGTATGGAAAGACAAAGAAAAAGATATTATAAGGACTTGTAAAGACATAAATAGTATTTTACTGTTTCTTTTCATTAGATTTAATGATATTTGTAAGTAATTTTGTTTTTTATATCCTTTGTAAATAAATTCAAAAATGTAACTAAAAATTATTTTTAATTTTTAAAAAATATAATTTGAAGCCTTTTTGTGAAAAATCCTTCCGTGATGGAGAAAAATAGAGTTCATATTTGGATTCAGCGTCCAAAAACACATAAGAATCAGCTATCAAATTTAAAACAATTTTTAGAAAGTTAAAAAACGCAGGCCTGTATTTAAGTAATCGTTAATTAATGAAAAATCTATTTTTTAAATGAGCAGCCTGTAGCTGAGCACGCCATAATAAGTAAATAAACATTTTGCATCGTTTAGGTATATGTTTCCCTATGTCTATCTCTCATAGTTTTAGAGTTATTAATGATTATTTTCTAAATTGAGCATTATCAAGAAACATTGTATCGTATGATCAAAAGTATTTTTAATAATATAAAATATTATTAAAAATGGGGTGTGAAGAACACAATACAAGTTATATATTTGTGAATGTATTTGCGTCTCTGGAGAGGAGATACATTCACAAATATATAACTTGTATTGTGTTCTTCACACCCCATTTTTAATAATATTTTATATTATTAAAAATACTTTTGTATTATACAAATTGGTGTGGTTTTTACCCACACATGTATGTTTCAAATTATTTTGGTATAACATTCCGTTTAAAATATCAAAGTTGGCTATGACTTCCGGTATAACCGAAAGTGGTTCATGGGTGTAAATATTTTATTTTAACACATCAAGTATTAAGATTACATGCCACAAATTTTCAAAAGTGTCCTAAGGCATTAACATAGAAAACTTTTAACGAACAGGTTACGTGAAAAAGCCTGTATATTATATATACACTATATGTAGTAAATTCTGTTATTATTAGTAAATAAAAATAAAGACGGATAATTATAGTAATGCTAATAATAGGGATGTTATGATTGCTGCTTCAATGCTGGTAGTTTTTCTAAGACACCCAGAAGACCATCTCAGGAGGCAAAAGCTATTCAGTTTGCAGAATAGTTTGTAATCATTGGAGCAGTTGAATGGCAAAATTATGTTAATTAATTGATAGAATTATTAAATATTGTATTCTATGAAATAGAATTTTATTTCATAGAATACAATACCTCTGACTTAATGATGCTATTTTCTTTACTGTGGCTCTGATGAAACGTTCTACGGCTTCATATGTAAACCATGACAGTACATATACATCTTTGGTTCCAGTTCCAGTTGTTAAAGATTCTCTAATTTTTTTTGTTGAAGTTCTGTACGTGGCCATGAGTGATTCCTATATCCATTCTAATTTCCTTTGTAATATTCAACTAAGCATCATTTAAGGTGTTTCTATTTTTATGACTGGATGCTTGGGATTCTAGAGAACAGTGCGTCTTTCATACAACCTGATGAATTCCAAACATAAATCATTATTCCATTCCATTTTAAACTGTAATAATTAATTTATTACAATTTTTTTATAACTGTTAACACTATCGTAAAAATAGACACTCATATTGAGCTATGGTTTCATTACAAATTAAACATAGCGCCTTATTACTGGACTCAATCACAAAATACTGAAAGTTCCATTTATCTTTGAACGTTCTGCATTCACTGTCTGTCTATTTTTCGCTTCTCTTCCATACTAATAAATCACACATAAAAACAATAAGTCATATCAAAATACTGTTATGCACGGGTGTTACTTTATTTCACAATAGACAGTTTCGCTTCCTTCGCCTTTCCTACGCAGACTGACTCGCGGTTGCGCCGCTACCCTTTTTATATGCAATTACTGCCATCTCGAAGTGATCGGAATACACTAGCCAGAACCAGAACTTTCTCGAACCAACGCGATAATTCCCACATATTTAATTACAACTAATGCCACCTGTTAGCTGTTAGCGGGTAGCTGAAATAAATAGTACATAGTACAATACAAAGTACCACTACTCGCCACTAGATGTCGTTAAGTGTCACAATACACAATAGTAATTGAAATGCAAAAAAGCGTATGTTTGCTTAGGTCGCGCACTTTGCGACTAGTCCAGAAATATAGTTAAGGGCAGAAAAATTAAAACTGTTTTGGCCCTTGGAACATACTGAAAAAATCATTATGGCCCTAAGGCTTCAAAGTTTGGAGACCCCTGTTCTACAGTATCAGAATACCACATAACATTTTTTTCGATCTGTCAATTTTTTTAAATTCGCAAAAAAAAATAAACCACTGAATCAACATTAACATGCATCCCATCAACACTTCTTGCCCGCAAATCTATATTTATTGCTTACATCTCTTATACATACTTTCCACACAATAAAATAAATGTAATTACATATTTAAATTGCCTCTCAAAATGTAGTTTGATCATTCTTTGCGGACAAATTATAGGAAACACGTTAGTGCTGTATTTTTGAAATTTAAATTGCTACATTAGTAATTTACATACATATATACTTATAGCCAGGAAGTTATTGCCAAAAAATGAAACATCTGTTACCCGTAGTGAATGTAAATTACATGTAATTTGTTTAGTTATATTATTGAAGTACAAATACAAATTTCTAATTTTATTTAAGTACACAACTATTTCCCAAGCTTTTTTGTATAAGAATGTAATTTTTTGCATAAGTATATTTAAGAACATTTAATGATCTTTATTTAAATCATTGTTTTCCATTTTTATTGTTGAATTGTAGGTAATTAAGATAATAAAACCTCTTGGTATGGTTGCACAACAGAAACGAAATGTATAAAAAATGTAAGCAAAAATTAATTATTAAACACTGTTTTAAAATTAATCAAATATTATAAGAAATATTTTGCAATTTTTAAGTGGCACAAAAAAGCTATAATTCTTAACCTGGAATTTAAAATTTTGGTTCTACACTTTGTTCTTTATGATTTTTAATTACGTCTATTAATTCTTCGGACCTCGACCCTGCTAATTTCTCATTATAAAGGATGTTACAATAAGACGGATATATGTTAACAGCAAAAAAAATTTTTGTTGTAAAATTTTTGAGGTCTTAATTAAATAATTTTATTTGGTATATGGCAATTGTCTGTGAAAGATAATAACGGTCAAATATTCGTTACGTCTTCGATGATATACCTCCAACCGCTGGTCTAAATTTTGGATAAAATCTTGACATAATTGGACCATTATCCTAAGAGAACGAGCAATATTGCAAAAGAGAGTGCAGGACATCGGCAACAAAAATTATTAAATGCTCGAAAGGAATAGATTTGTGACTGTGTTGACTTGAATCGTTCTTTAACCCCCCACCAGTTGCAAAAGTGTTTAAACCCAACGGTCACTTTTTCGACATTGATTTCATTATTCTGTTAAAAAAGTCATTTGTTTCTGAAAGAAGAAATTCACCGGACATTATTCCAGCTCACTTTTTAGTTACGCCATGCAGTATAACAGAATTATGTTGGAAATTCAATGACGAATATGGAATACAAAGTTCTAGCGTTTCATACAGAAGAACTGTGTGTCGAATATCTTGCCTGCTTATTGTGTCTGCAGCATCTTGAAGACGTATGGTCAACAACTGAATGTTTTCAATTTCATTATCATTATTGTACACCAAATTTTTCCTGTCTCCATACATAAAAGTCGAATTCAGGTCAGGTGATCTAGGTTTCCATACAATAGGCCCACCTCTACCTATCCATCGGTCACCAAACGTATTATTTAAATGCTAACGCACTTCGTAACTGTTATGAGGTAGAGCACCATCATGTACATGTGTTGACGCACGTTTAAAGGCACCATACATTTTCAAGATGCTGCAGACACAATAAGCAGGCAACATATCCGAGCGTATTATAACTCGTGGATACGGCGAGCATTAGCTTCTATTCAAGCAGAAGGCGGTAACTTCGAACATTTGCTCTAGGAGGTGTCTCTACGTTGCTCGCATAAGTGTGAATATCTCTATTACTTTACAACTTGGATCACATTTTTTTTCATTTGTTATTATTTTGTGTGTACTATTTTCAGTTAAAAATAAAGCTCCCGTTTTTGTACCACCCTGTATATGAATTGTTAACGAAACAAGGCAAGAACATAAGTTTCTAAAATCTGGTAAAAAATATTGATGCTATATTTATTTCGAATATATAATTATGTTTAATTTTGATTTTTTGACAATAAAGAAATGTTAGCTAATTCCAAGCATTTTCAATAAAATTAAATTATAAAATTTCAAAATCTTATTTTAAATCTATATATATATATATATATATATATATATATATATATATATATATATATATATATATATATGCCGGTTTAGAACGTTTTTCTTCGTTGTCCGACACCTAACTTCCATCCTCTTCTATCGTCACACTCCTCTGGTGTGAGGTTTCTTTCACTCATGGATCTTTGTATGCTCTTCTGCCATTCCAGTTTCGGTCTTCCCCGTTTCCTTCTCCCTCTTGGGTGCCAGTGCATTATTGTTTTGGGCCACCTGTTATTTTGCATTCGTTCTACGTGTCCGTACCAAGTAAGTTGTTTCTTTTCGATGTCTTGAACTATCGTGCCTTCTATTCCCATTTGTTGCTTTATATAGTCATTCCTTATTCTCTCTCTTCGTGAAATTCGCAAGGATCTTCTAATGGCATCCATTTCAACCGCCTCAACCTTCTTCCTTTGTCTATCTGCAATCCTCCAAGTTTCTGCTCCATATAGAAGGCTGCTCTTTACCATAGTCTCGTATATATTAAATTTTCTCTTCTTTGTTATTTCCTTGCTCCATAGAATTCCATTCAGGCATCCGATCACTTTTTTTGCTTTGACTATACGTTTTTCGATCTCTCTCACATCTGTTCCGGTGTTGTCGAAAGTTATGCCCAGATATTCATATTCCTGACATTGAATTATTTCTTGACCATTGTCGACTTCCAGATTTCCGTCCTGGTAGCCAATACACAGATATTTTGTTTTGTTTATATTGACTGTCAAGCCCCATTTTCGATATTCTTCCATCATTTTCCTCACCATGTATTGCATGTCCTCCTTGTCATTGGCCACTATGACCTGGTCGTCAGCAAACTGAAGGGTAAATAAGCACCTGTCATTTATCTCTATACCCATTCTCTTGACCTTCCTCTTCCAATCTCTTAGTGCCACCGCTACATATATCTTAAAGAGTGTTGGAGAAATACAGCATCCTTGGCGCAGTCCTTTATTTACCGTAAATGCATCTGTTAGTTCTTTACCCATCTTAATTCTTGATATGGAGTCTTTATACAATTCTTTAAGAGCCGTTATATAGCAGCATACACGTATAATAAAATACTACAATCAATATACCTATAATACCAGACGAACAAAGAAGCAAATACATGCTGAAACTTTTTGTAGTAGCTAACGCTATCTAAACTTATTTTTCACACATCTTTTCAACAAGATCATCAGTCAATGTATGTACTGAATACAGTATCATTAAACGTGTTTATTTTATTAAGTCGATTTTATCATATTACCAAACAGATTTTCTTGGAAGAAATAAATAAGTATTTTCATTAAATTTTAGATTTAAAAACACAATTGTATTATCTTGCAAACGATCATATTTCATATAACATTCACATGCCCAAAGTATCACATAAAACTGGCTTTAAAGATTTTCAAATCAACGATAAATCAGGTAATGGTTAAAATTCCAAATTCGAAGTCACTTTAATACTAATTGTAAGTAGAAAAATTATAGTTATAATTGCAAAATAAATCCTTAAACGTTTGGATTAATCTGAACCTCATTCTAAAATGTTATAGAAGCCATTTTTGATATGAAACCTTTAAATATTAATAATTATATTTATCTTAAAGTTATTTCTTCGTGCGCCGACGGAAATATTAATTCCACCTTACGTGCAGCGTAGGGGGAGACTAAATTTCAAAAAGAATAATAAAGAAAAGGTATGGAATAGTAAAAATACTAATAGGAAAATAAAAATTTCAAATCATTAATATTTCATAAAGTCTTTTAAAATACATTCTTTTAGTCGTATCTTTGATTATTTTTATTAAAGAAATATAAATTTTCAAAAAATTATTATTTTTCTTTTTACAAAATAACTTTATAAACATGTATGAATGAATACCTTCTACAAATTTCATTTATTAAAAATATTTATCATTTTCGTTTAGTGGAAATAATTTTTTAAAAATTAACAGAAAGAAATCATTGGTTATTGTAATAAATTGGGTTTATTCTAAATTCTTTTGTATTTTTTTTAAATAATGAAATAATAAAGTTGAAATGTAGCGGTTTCTATTTTCATCGAAATTGAACATGTGAGTGTAATTGTAAAGCGTTTAGAAATTATATTGTTTTACATACTTCATATTTCCTTTAAATGTTATGTGACTTATGTGCCACTAAAAAAATATGGCCTTATTTACTTTTGCAATAATTCCTCGAATTTACTTAGAAAAATACAGAAAATTCATTGTAATATTGTTAGAATAAACTTTAGTCATTGTTCATTGTATTCATTATTTTTTTTTTCAAAATCCTTTTGGTTTATCAAAATATTATTCTATACAAAAAAACAAATAACTTAAAAAAGATTTTGTAATTTTTATATTGATAATTTAATAATTATTATTTATTATTACTCTCTAAATATATGTACTTCGCGGCATTTGAAAATCGGACATGATTTGAATATGGCTTTTTAAATGTATGTACTACGTGACCATAAATGTTTGTAACAAATATTTACTTTGGCAACACTGAAAAATTGGCTAGCCTGGTTATTCGTATATAGGTACAACTTTGTAGGTTATGTCATTTGTATCATATGAATGCGTTAAAAATCAGGTGTGCTAACATAAAATTACAGAAGTGTTGCCAACTTAAGTGGAAAATTTACAATCATTTATAGTCTCCTCTATATACCTCTATTTGCTATTTACAGATCCGTCAGTGTTATATTCAAGTTTGTCAAAATATAATGCTAATATGCCGCAATTGAATATTAAGACTAAAACTCAAATAATTACGTTACTAGAAGAAGGATGGTCAGTTAGAGGATGAGCAGATAGATTTAGCGTTGGGAAGAGTACCATTTAATTTTGATATCTGAAATGGTTATTAATAGAAAACGAGGCTCTTGTGGTATACGTGTGTCAGCTCCCGAAGAGGATGAAAATCTTATTAATAGTAACAATTATATTAGAATATTAGAAAATGTTTTTCTACCTTCGGCAAAAATTATATATCTGAAAGAAATGTCATCTTTCAACACGACAATTGTCCAGTCCACACGGCAAGAGTCGTTTCTCAGTGGTTGAGAGATAATAAATTTAAAGTGTTCGCCGTGGTTTTTTAGAAGACCAGATCTGAACCCCATCGAGAACGTGCGGGGATATATTCTTAAGACGATGAGCTACAGTAATTTTAAGCCAGTAAATGTCCAAAAATTATCTAACAAGATCGAGGATATTTGGAATGATCTGTCACTAGAATTTAAACATAATGCATAATGTTTATAACATCGATTCCTAGATGTTTGCAAGAGGTGCTAGACAGAAATGGTGCTGCAATAAAGTATTAAAAATTAAAACCAAATATATGTAGTTCTCTGATTAATAAATTCTTGTTTTCGTTTATTCACTCAGAACATAATTTTATAACATAATTTATAATAAATAACACAATTTAAAAAAAAACCGAATTACAATGCTTAATTATAGCGAAAATAAATATATAATCGACCGGATTTCAAATGCCGCTATAGTACATATTCAATATTAAAATTACAAAACAGTTTTAAATTATTTATTTCTTAATAAGACATTTTGTTTTCATTTTAAACAGTGAATATATGTAACTTCTTTTATATTGCCACCGTGAATTAATTAATAATGAATAATATATTTAACTAAAATTATGATTTTATTATTAAATCAATATGAATTTTATTTTTTTAAGATTACTTCTAATAAAGTCTATTATATTTCTCAAGGAGAAGGTATTAATATAATGTATAGACTGAAAAAACAAAAATTAAACAAATTTTACGCCATGCTATAAGTACTACGTGACTATAAATGTTTGTAACAAATATTTACTTTGGCAACACTGAAAAATTGGCTAGCCTGGTTATTCGTATATAGGTACAACTTTGTAGGTTATGTCATTTGTATCATATGGATGCGTTAAAAATCAGGTGTGCTAACATAAAATTACAGAAGTGTTGCCAACTTAAGTCGAAAATTTACAATCATTTATAGTCTCGTTGTATTTTTGTTTAAATATACATATATGTTATAACAAATTTACTAATTTTATTTTTATACTTTAGTAAATTAATTTTAAAATAGTAATTTACAATATTCATTAAACTTCCATTTCCAAAGTAATTTTCACTGAATATGTAATTTATACCACGCCTTCAATTAAATTTTTATTTAGATTAAGTAGCCTATAATTTCAATATAAATTTGGAAACACTGGAACAGTAAAGTTTTTCGAAAGTCAAATTTTGACAACTGTCATAGTTAAGTCACTTTATTGAAAATTTGTCTTATCAATTAGATTAATTTATTATCATGATAGATACACTACACAAAGTTTTTATTGTTGAAAGTTATTTTAGAACTGGTAGATTAGTAAATGGAGAGTGTGTTTATGCAATTAATCAATGTATACAGCATTTTCGATAACAACTTCCTAATCTTGCAGTCACGTATGAACAACTGGCTAAGTCAAATTCATGGTTGCGTTGACAGATTTCGTGAAACGGGGACAGTATTTCGTAAATCCGGGAGCGAAGAAACTAAAAAAGAACTGCTGATTACATTGAAGATGACATCGAATTGAAAAGTCACCAAAGAAATCCATCGCGAAACTGTCGCAAGAAGTTCAATTATCAGTTGAAACATGCCACACTATTCTTAAAAAAGATTTAAAATTAAATCCATGTAAAATTCAATCTGGTCTTGAACTCAGTCCCGTTGATTACGATAGCTGCCAATGGTTCTTGAATAATGATGATGTTCTTAATCAATGTTTCTTTACTGATGAGGCCTGGTTTCATCTTTCAGGATATTTAAACAAATAAAATATAAGAATACGATCAACAGAAAATCCTCATGAATTTGTGGAAACAGCATTACATCGCATAAAATTGGTGTTGAGCTGGCGTTGTTAAGGAAGCAAATCATTGGACCAATACTTTTTAATGGTACAATAGATGCTGAAAGATACCGAAATGACTTATTAGAATCCTTTATGAATCAGCTAGATGACGATGAAATTACGGAAGGATTTTTACAACAAGACAATACTCCACCACATATGGCTCAATGAACACGTGCTCGCTTGGAAGTTTCTTTGATAATCGAATAGTGAATTTTCCTCCAAGGTCTCCAGATCCCACAATTCTGGATTACTTAATTTTTCCGCACATGAAGAACACGATTTTTAGAACGCCACAACATACAACTGAAGAACTTTGCAATTAGAGAAGTTTGTGATAATATAATCCCTCATTTGTCAAACACATTTAAAAACATGAATCCCAGAGTTCGTATTGCATCGAGATAAGAGAGCAACATTTCGAGTATCTCCTTTAACGTAGTATTTTTACAATAAACGCATTTCTGTAAATAAATGTCTTATATTTAAAACATTTCACAAGAAATAAAATTAAGTTGTAACACAACTAAATTGTAATCTGTCAGATGAAAGTCAAAATTTGACTTTCAAAAAACCATATTCCACAGTGTTCCCAAAGTTATGCTAAAATCAGAGCCTACTCTAAACGAAAATTTAATTGTAGGCATGGTATTTACTACGTGACTATAAATGTTTGTCACAAATATTTACTTTGGCAACACTGAAAAATTGGCTAGCCTGGTTATTCGTATATAGGTACAACTTTGTAGGTTATGTCATTTGCGTTAAAATCAGGTGTGCTAACATAAAATTACAGAAGTGTTTCCAACTTAAGTCGAAAATTTACAATCATTTATAGTCTCGTTGTATATCATAAAATAACTTTTCCTTGTACAGTTGCGAGCAATAAATTCTGGTTGTCAAAGTCATGCTTTGACACAATGACAAATAACGAGCGATCATTAAAATTTTCACTCGTAGCTGGCCGTGTATATAAAAATTATGTCGTAGCTTTAGTCATTAAGATGTTATTTCAAACATCTGTCAGTGTCAAATATATATTTTAAAGTTTCATCAAAAGAAAAAGTAATGGCCTTTAATGATATGCATAAAGCGTTTATGGTAGAATGTTACTTCCTGACATTTCAAAAAATTGATGGTATTTGGCAGCATTCAATAGAAAATTGCCTTGCGGAGTTTGAAGAGAGATATCCAAATACTGTTCCTAGCTATAAAACTTTCCGTGATACGCTAATGTATTGTGTAAATCTTTTTCGTCAAACAGGCAGTATTTTAAGGAAAAAAGGAAGCGGTCCTCCTCTCAAGAGAAGTCGCGGCGTAATTGAAAATGTCAGACAAATTATTAACGAATCTCCTCAAACATCTATTCGCAGAGTTTCGCAACAAGTAGGGCTTTCGTATGGAACATGTCAAAAAATTTTAAAAAAGGACTTGCACATGTATCCATATAAATTAACTTCTGTACAAAATCTATTACCTACGGATTATGAAAAAAGAACACAATTTTGCCAATGGTTTATTCAAACAATGACAAACGATATTTTAAATCATACTTTTTTCACCGATGAGGCTTGGTTTTATTTGAAAGGTTATGTTAATTCGCAAAATATGCGTATGTAGTCCAGTGAAAATCCTCATTTCTACAGAGAAGATCCTCTACATCCAGAAAAAATAGGCGTATGGGTAGGTATGATTCGTCACCGATTAATACGACCAATATTCTTTGAAGGCAAGATAACATCGGAGAAATATCGTAACGAAATTCTCAGTGTTTTTACTAATCAATTGACTAATGATGAACTCCAGGTCGGATATTTTCAACAGGATGGGGCTACATCTCACGTTACACTTGAAAATATTCAGTTTTTGCAACAATTTAAGGCGATAGGATAAGTAGAAATACAGCGATTCCATATCCACCACGATCGTGTGATTTAACAGTCATGGATTTTTTTGTGTGGCCATATATAAAGAATATTATTTATGAAACACCAATTAATAATCTACAAGAGTTAAGACATAAAATCATAGAAAAATGTGAACACATCAATAACTCACCGCAAATACTGATCAATGTTTTCAATGCTCTACGAAATAGAGTGCGATTATGCTTGGTGGAGAATGGTCAACATTTTACACATTTTTTATATTCTATTACTTTGTATAAAAATTATAAATATATTTAATATAAAAGTCAGCATTTCAAATTATTTTTTAACAATCATGACGTTTGAAATTATAATGACAGATCTCCTCTAATAACTTAAGTTAGGACATACTTTTTGTGTACATGGCTTACTTGAGCGAAAATTTTAATGATCACTCGTTACTTCATTGTATTACCGTCGTCAATGTCATAACCTATAATCATGTTACATAACAATAATTGTCATTTTTTCTTTGTCAAATTTCATTCATTTTGACAATTCATTGACAGGCATTATCAGGTGGGGGAAATTTACAATTTGTGACAATCTAATCAAATTTTGAAGTGACATTTGAAGCGACAGTATGTATTTTATTTATTTATTTATCTAAAAATTAAAGTGGACTTCATTACTGAACTAATTAAGATTAATTACGAGTTATTTATTGTTAAGTTACACAACGGTATATTTGTCTGGATTAATTTTATATCTTAGAACATATTAAAAAAGTAAAGTATATTATTTACATACTTATTAGAATATGTAATAAATAGTTTAATAACGTATCAATATAATTGTATATGTGAGTAAGTATAATTACTTAAACAAATATGTAAATAATGTCATCATAGTTCTAGCTAGGAGTTTTAACTAATCCCTAATTCTAATTTATAGGAATTAAATTAGGGAACCTACCAAAAGCAATCAGTGATAAATTTTATTAAAAAAATGCAAAAGAAGTTTTTATGAAGTACTATTACGATCGAAAAATAAGGGACAAGGCTTAACACATAAATTCGTCATATTTTTACATTGTAAGTCTGATTCCATCTACTCAACGAACGTCATGTCACATAATGTCACGTAATGTAACACAAATGTTAGTCAAGCGTTGTTTAATATTGAGCTTTTATTTTTAATTAAATAAATTGGAAAAAATTAATACATATAATTTTTTATTTATTAATTCATTAACTAATATTTTATTACAAATCCATTATATTGTAACCGTTTTCTGAATGACAACGCTATCCGTCGCACTAAATCGACATCTAAATTTTCCCAGTGGTTTTCCACCGTTTCTGACAACTCTTCACTATTTGCTGGTCTAAAATCACTTTGGTGTATTTGCTTAACTAACAATCCCCAAACATTCTCAATGAGATTAAGATCGGGACTACGCGCAGGCCATGGTAATACATACATTAATATTATGCTCGTCCAGCCAGTTCCTCACAATTCTTGAAGTGTGAACAAGACAATTGTCATGTTGTAATGTAAAATTATTTCCATGAATTTGTGTTACGGAAGGAAGCATAATATTTTCTAATATATTCCTATACATAATGGAGTTGGAAACGATTCTCTACTCTCCTTGGCCTTATGCGCTAATCCATCCCCAAACATTCAACGAAAAACGGCCGCTAAAGCAATTACGATTTAAATATTCATCATCATACCTACAATTTTCGGGCCTATATACACTAACACGACCGTTCTTATGGGACTGAAAAACTTTTTCATTAGTGAAAATGACATTATCCCAGAAATCTTGCTTCAAATCTTGCCAAGTTTAGAAAATATCATTCGTCGCCTTATATGTTCTTCTGTTAATTCTAATTTATAAGCCGCTGCATCATTTTTTAAACCATAGTCTCTAATACGACGCCGTGCGACGCAAGCAGATAATGGAAAATTTGTCATCTGAACAGCTTTACTGACGGTATCAAAAGGATTTTCTAGTAAATACTGAACCAAATTCTGGTCCTGTTCATTTGTAGAAGCCTTGTGACGACCTGAACCACGTTTTCTAATGAGCAAGTTATTATTTTGCCATTTACGGTAAATATTGTGAATGCTGCTTTTACTAACATTTAAATCAGCGGTCACCATTCGCAAAGACCAACCATTATCCAGTAAAGCAACTGCTTTTAATTTGCGTTCAACACTCAAATGCGTTCTCATAATGAAAATTATTCGTTAAATGACAAATACAAACTGACGTTGGCGACATTTCATAAATTGGCAAATATAATTTTATCATGAAGTAGACTTTACAATGTACAAAAATAAGTGTCCCTTAAATTACGATCGCAACCGTACATATTCGAAAGATTTTCTGAAAATCTACTTGCAGTCAATGACTTTGCTTGTCAAAATTATGTTAAAGTTTAAAATATATGTTATGTTTACTAAAAATGAGAATATGATGTCGCAATCCAAAATTAATACAAAGACATCTACATATCACCTGTATATCTCAACTTAAGAGCTATTATTTTCTAAATATAGTGGTACTGATTAATTGTAATACTTTAGATGTATTTGGGTATATACACCCACATATACTTCATACATGTTTTGAAATGGAGAGAATTTTAAGCAGCTATCGTTCTGGAGGCGTTTTTCCTTGCCTATAAAGTTATATTTTAAACTAAACGTGGAATGCCAAAAACAGTTTTTTTTTAAGTAACTTTGTAAATGATTGAAACATAGTACTTGAAAATAGAGCTAGTGGAACCAAATTTAAACAAGCAAATGTTAGCTAAAAAGGAAAGATAACAAATTAAGAGCTTAAAGAACAAGGTAAATTAATTTAAATTAGATTGATTTTGCTATTGTGCGACCAAATACAATTAATTTTATAGTATCAATACTTTGTTTTTGTTATGTTGACGCTGTTCTTGCTTTCGACAATTTTTTATTTTGAGACATAAATTAAGTTCAATTATTAAGGTAAGATTAGCTAAAAGTACGCTTATTTCTATAGAAGTAGCTAAAAGATACCTATATTAAATACAAATGGAATAGAAAATCTAAATGAAATAATTTCACTAAAATATTTTTAAAAAATCTTTAAAATGTTATTTGTATATAAGTAGGTAGATAGCATAAAATTCCTTTGCAGTTTCTTGATTTCTTTTTAGTAATAGTCTGAACATTGCCTTTATTTTATTATTTTTTAATAATAATAGTAATTCATGCCTTAATATCCCCCAATAGCTTAACCCCAATTACAGAAGCATATTGGCAAGCCTTGAGTTATTGCGCCCGCTCCCGTGGAGTTTTAAAATTAGGTATATTTACAGAGCCCTAATTTCAATTGTAGGAAGAATGAAAAATATAAATTTTAATACAAATTATCACACGTTGGTCAGTTATTTGTGATAAATATAGAGTAACTATATTTTTCATATTATGGTTTTTAAACATAACTATATTACCTAGAAATATTCCATACTATACAAAATTCTACAGAAATAAATTAAAACATTTATTATGCAGTTTAACCACTAATAAAGACAAACTTTAATACTTCTGAGAATAAATTAATATAAAACTTACACTACTGGCATTTAAGCTATATATAAATAGATAGATATATATATAGATATATATATATATAGATATATATATATATAGATATATATATATATATATATATATATATATAAATACATAGTGTTAATAAGAATTAGATTCCTTATTTATTTTATTGGCCGTGTCTTAATATTAAAATAATAGACTTTTTTATTGGTTTAGCGACCTTTCAATTTTCTCTACGACGTTTCGACTCTTTTAATTATTAAGTCTTTTTCAAGTGACTAGAAACAAAAAATGAATACAACGAAAAGTAAGAAAATATGTTTACATTTGTATGAATGAATTAAAAATTAAAAATTGAAATTAAAATAAAGTAAGGAAAAATTAAATGATTACATTTGTATGAAGTATGAACGAATTAAATATTAAAATTAAAATAATAATAAAGTAAGGATAATTGAATGATATAAAAACTCACCGATTTATTCCGTTTTAAAACACGTTTTTTTTAATTACATGTGTGGTTCGGAACTTGCACCGAGACCTTTCCCGGGATGACCGCTTCACTTCGAATATATTGTGTGACTAAATGTCTTTGTTGTTGTATTAATTTTTTGTTTCTAGTCACTTGAAAAAGACTTAATAATTAAAAGAGTCGAAACTTCGTAGAGAAAATTGAAATTCATTAAAGGTCGCTAAACCAATAAGAAAGTCTATTATTTTAATATATATATACATATATATATACATACATACATATATATATATATATATATATATATATATATAGGTGTAATGTATGGATTACACCTGAATTTAAATATAATTACTTTTTGTGATCCTATTGTGAATCCAATTCTTTATTGACACATTCAATTGTAGTTCTAGCAATTAGTTTTAGAGAGTTGTACTTTGTAGGTTCAGTATGTCACTATTTAAACAAGCGAATAAATACATCCTCAAAATAGCTTTTAATTATCATCGGGATAAAATAAAACTAATTTTAATGAATGTCACTACTTCTTACTTTACAGAGTAACGATTGTTTCGCTCGCACCTGAGCTTCGTCAGACATATAACTAACTTATGGATATAATATATCTTAACACAAATGTACCGTAACAAACACATGTTTTGTTTTGAATAGTTGAAGGAATGGGTACTTTTTATTACTTTAATGTCTATAAACAAAACTTTCACAAAAAGATTGAACTACGGTTTATATAATACTGTTCTTAAAGTGATAAAACTGAGGGTCTGCATTATGTTAAAGGGAGGTAGAGAAGCGCTATGGAAAAATAAAATATATGACAGAATATCAAATAAATAAACTAAGTAAGGGTGAAGTATTAATTTCTATTGGATCATTGAGGATATTGTCAGTTTTCTTTAATTTATTCATTTTAAGTGACTCTAATATATTAAGTTTTTTTGCCCTTATTTTCAACGTGTAGTATTTTAAATTCTTTGTTAAAATTGTGGTTTGTTAAATTAATATGAGACGCGTATGAAGAGTCACTTTTATTATTTCTAAATGAAGAAAAATGTTCTTTGATGCGTATTTCAAACGATCTGCCTGTCTGTCCGATATACGTCATCGGGCTGAAATAACAAATAGCTTTTAACCCTTGTACTTGCTTGTGTAAACGAAATGAAAAACGTGAAATTACAATTGAAAGTGTATATAATTCAATTGTAAATATCTACAATTATTTATCAAATAAATCGTTTTTTTTATGGAATTAATTGTAATATTACATTAATTTTGACTAAATGCATTGTAAAGCTACATTTTTGTCAAAGGTTGCAATTCCTGCTTGAATGCAAGTTTTAAAAAATATAAATTTATGATTGTAGATTATGACCAATGATCACTGGTACAAAACACCTTTTTCAGTGTACTTATTCTTTTATATTGTTAGTGTAAATATAAGATCAATAGAGTATTAAAATCACCATTATTATTAATTTAACACAGTTTTCTTGGATTCAAGTTTATTTATATACCTAATCAATCATATTGTTTCAATTAATTTTCTAAATATCCCTTTCATTGACCTCAAATAAATAATACTTATAAGTTAAAAGACGAATATATGATGTACTTACCGATATTTAATATAATTAATGTAAAATAATCTTTAAGTACTACAAATTGTAACCTTCGCTGGACGAAATTAAATGGTTTTAATTTCTCTAAAAGTATTAATATAATTTAACAAGACACACTCTGTATATGCTTGTCAATTCTACAGATGGAAGTACTAATATTTTATACATTTCAAATCAATAAATTACTTTGAAACGCCGGTTAATAACAGTTATAATTTCACATCCGATCCCCATCATTTATCTTAATACCATTCGTTGGAAGAGCTGCACATATGCGTTTAATATACATTCTGAAGAGATAGTAAAAACCCGAGAAAAAGATTTATGCCCGTCCTTTTTTAAAACCCCACATTATTGATTAGTGGTTCCCGCCTAGCATGTACTTATTTGTCTAGAGCAATAAATTACACCAACCTGTTCTTAGCCGCCGCTGCTCTGTCCCTTTGCCTTCTGTTCTTGAACCAGTTTCCTACTTGTGTGGGCGTAAGTCCCGTAGCCTGGGCCAGTTCCCTCTTCTTCGTCGGATTCGGATAGGGATCCTGAAGGTACCACTCCCTGAGCAGGCTCCTGGTTCTTTCTTTGAAACAATGCGTTTTCTGTTCCCCATCCCATATCGTTCTGGGTAAAGGGAACTTCTTTCGAACTCTATATTTATCGACAGGGCCTAGTGCTCGCCCGCGCAACTTTTCCGCTTCTTGATAATGCGCTTCCAGCCACATCGCCTGAAGCTTCCCGTGGGAACCTTTCGTAAATTTGTGCGATTCCAAAATACCGTATAATTCTCTAAAATTACCACTGTGAAAGGCTACGATCGCCCGCGCTCTTAAAACAGCTTCACTTTTATTCAGTTCACTTATATTAGGATGTGCTACTGGTAGTGACCACAAGAAACGTGCTAATCGTTCGATATCACCGCTTTCTTCTAACGTTTCACAAACAGCCGCCACTTGGGATACTGTAAAGTTTAGCGTGGGCAGTGCGAACATAGGATTCGGTAATATTGGCGCTGGAGCCACCGGAATCGGTACACTCACTCCGGGTGACGAAGATGTGTCCGAGTGCCCTCCGGAACCCGGACCGGAACTTCCGGAACATAGTCCGGAACTCAAACCTAAGGCCATGTGAGTTGCCAGCGTTCCTATTCACTTCTTTTATTTTAAAATTAAAACCTAAATCGTACCTCGTTCATAAGTACTCGCACTAAAATTTAAAAATACCGCCGCGTTCATTTGAGTCTATTTCATTAAAAAAAAGGGGGACAAAACAAAGCTGTTGGGGAAGGTATGTAGTGTATAAACTGCAACAGTGATCCGACTGTTGCAGCTGTTAGCAAACGTGAGATGATACTGACGTAGACGTTCTTGTGGAAGGTAGACGGCGAGTAATAGAATGCTTTCATTGGTGCTCGCGATTGTTGTTACCACGGTTACTGGTTATGTTTCGGACCAATAACGCGGCGAATTGGTGGGGATAGTGGAGTGCTGGGGGTGTTACCAGTGTCAATTTTAGAAAACAGGGTTTGAACATGAGACCCCTATGTCATATACCTAACTAAAGCTGACTGTTAAAGTGTTCTGTGTTGATTGTGTCACTTTCATGAATCACAGTACGAAGTGACGGTTATATGGCACTGTATCAGATTGATTGGGGACATTTATAATTGCTGCTTTCGACTCTTACTGCAATTATTTCGGCGTTTATCATCTATTTAGTGATGTTAGGTATATACAAAGTACTTATTTGGAATAGTATTTTAAAATTTATCTTATAATGGTAGCATATATTTACAAGGGGCAACTGTTATTTAAATAATTAAAACAAATATTTTTATTTTAATACTAAATTATCTAATCTTAAATATCAAAATAAGTAGCATAAATTTGGTAAGAAAGAATTACATTCATATGTATAAAATAGACTAATTATAACCAAGAAACTTTTCTAATTCCTTCAAAATGTGTAGGAAAAATTTACATCAAAACACCTAACGAAATCAATATATTAACATTACAAGAACAGATTAAATTTTTGCCTGTAAACTTAATTTCTTTCGGTGGTTAACGAAAAAAGAATTAAATCCCGAAAATAAATACATTTTTTTCTCTGAAAGAGTTAAATTACAGGTCTAAACTTTTAATTACACTGAGAAAAACCATTCTAAAACCAACAGTTTATACTTCTCCACAGTTAATACTACCTCTGTGGTGTATCTTTTAATAAAAGGCAAGCAAAATTAAAAAAATTTAGAGTGCAAACATACTGGCAAACCTAATAAAGATACACATATTTCAAAATATTTGTAAACTTAAAATGGATATGGTTATCAAAAGAATCCATCCAAATACATTAAAAACAATAAAGATAGAATAGATAAAAATAATAAATCTGAAATCTATAAGTTAACGTGTGGATGCGGTAAGATGTATGTTGGTCAAACAAGAAAATTATATGAAAAACGTGTTATAGTGACAAAACAGCTACTTCATCAGTCAAATACCACAAATGCTGGCGAAACTAAATCTGCTTTCGAGATACTTTTATCAAGTTTTCGTAAGCTTTCAATGACTTCAAAAAGCACAAATCTTGGTAAGCTTATTTAACTGCTAAAATGCATTGAAGTGATAACCTTATGCAGGACGTCACAATAAACAAGGAGACGTCTAACATTGGTGCCTTTTCCTTGCTGTTCATTTGTAACTAAGAACTGAGTACTTAGCGATATTTTTAGGGAATAAATCGCTCTCGCCATCCCTCGAGCTAGGTGCATGGCACCTGGGGAACTAATTTTAAATTTTGTTTCGGTATCTCCGCCTAAACACATGGCTGAAAGCTCTATCAAATCTCGATAGTCATCTTTGTCTATTACTTTGGTCAGTTCTGTGCAGTGAAGTTCAAGTAGATCTTCAATTTCGAAAACGCTTGGGCACGATTCCACCTTTTCCCTATAGCACTGTATTTTCAGGGAATCGACGCTTTTCCAATTATCTCTGAACCTTTTAAAGAGTAATCGTGGCTTGTAATCACTTGACTGATTTTCACTTCGAAGACGCGTTTTAACATCAGTTCGTAAATGTGATAGCGGCAAGTGAAAAAAGGCATTTCTTTCGCTCGAGAAGCACACAGGCACCATTGATACGACCAGTGGCGGCCCGTGAGTTATGAAAAAGGGTGTGCACAAAAAAAAACTTACCCATTTTTTGTACATAAAATCCATTCTCCTATTTTTCATGCTGGAAAAGACGTCTATGACTTGTCAAAATCCAGGATAGAGTGGAGGAACTTCTTTTCTATTGATAGGACCGCCAATGTGTTCAGTCAATCTTCTGACATTGTGCTTCTCAAAAAAGTTTTAATGCATTAGAGGGTGAAAAACATCGTTCACATTCTCCTGTCGACATGGGCGTTGTTACAAATAATATCCAACAGTATGTTTTCGTCAAAACCTTTTTTAGGTTGTTGTCTGTTATGAACACTAAAAGTGGCAAAACACCACCTACGTCACGCATGTCATCGCGCTCATAAATTACTGAAAGTTCACTTTTCAATTTTACATTGTCCAACATAGGATAAGATTTCACAGTTTCATCAAATTTTTTTTGTGGAAATGAATGACTAAGTTTTAAAATTTTGAGAATCATATAATTTTGCTGCACTTAAGTGACCCCTAAAATCAAATCGGTCGCTAATTTGGCTTAAAATAGTGTCACATACTTCCTTTGCAATAACAGCTCTGTTATCTCCAGCTGTCGTTTTTTTTGTCTATTCGATACAGGTGCTTCATTATTGCGTTATTGATTGTCATTGCCAGTAGAATTTCTTAAATTTCTAATATGAATAATTTACAGTTGTAATTGCTGAATTGCCTTTTGCAGTTGAGCATTGTCAATCCCGCGCATTTGAGTCTGATTAAATAATATATATTTCAACATGCGGCATGATGAAATGAAATATTTTCAACCAGTAGAGAAGTTCCGAGCAATACAAATGTTTCAATAAACCACTTGCTTCACTAATAGTAACTAATAACTAAATTCATGCCATCTGCGTCAATAATTTTGTGTAAACATTCACGTGCGATACGCGCCGAAAACGATACAGTCATAACTTAAAGACGGCAGACTATGTGCCCACACTGTCAAATTTAATAATAATATGTTTATATACTGAGAAGGATTGTTCGACGTTGAGAGATGTTATATTTGCATAGTTAAAGTGCTCTTTGTATCTGTACAATGGATCTTCAGTATTGGTAAAAAGTTGCCCTAATTTAGTAAAATCTACATTTTTAACTAATACACCTTATGTGTATTATTAAATTTAACAGTGTGGGGACATAGTCTGCCGTCTTACTCATAACGCATACAAGACGTTTACTAGTGTCTATATACGGCCAAGTAAAGCGGAGCCGGCCGATCCATACTCGGAATAGGTACATCTGAAATCGTGCCCCGGAACATAGTTTTGAGCGTTAGCATAGTGTCTGTGGTGCGGAGGGAAACTTTGTTACCATCATTAAAAAAATAATAAAATAAAATAATGCACTGAATTATATGCGAATTTCTTTCTGTGTTTATCTTGGTGGTTGGATGGGCACATGCCAGTACCAGCCGCCACTGGATACGACCTGTGTTTGAAGCCGCAGTATTACAACAGAAAATCTGCACTTTGTCTTCGAGATTACAGTTTTTCATTGCGTTCCAAACGGCCTGCGTCTGTTCTTTTTGCCGGTAGAATTCTCCAATTGCAGCACAGCAAGAAGCTGTTATTTATTTCCATATGAAATAATTATAGGACGTTATTTTTTAGATTTTAAGGAATCTAAAGCAGGCAACGGTTTGCCATCCCAGTAAATAGTCACAACGTCTGGTACCTCGTTTTGGGAATAAACTTTGATGGCTTCCACGCGTTCCTTCCGTTTTTGCATACTTTCGACAAAAGACTTATTTATCGGAAAATCGTCAATATTATGTTCAAGTGCCTCGATAGTAGCTTCAAGAATAAACATGGTATAGAAATTATGCACATCGATACTTATAACTAGGGCTGGGCGATACCGACGTTTTCGGTATCGGGTACCGATACCAATCGAGGTATCGATACTTAGCGATGTATCGGGTCTGTGCACGGTATCGATTCTGAGTACTGGAATCGGTAAAGTATCGATAGGTATCGATGCTTTGGAATCGATACCTTGGAATCGATACCTTGGAATCGATACCTTAATTCGATACCTAGAAATCAATATTCATAACCCTTTCTCTAGGTGTCGATTGTTTGATGTCGGCTTCAAGAGATATAAAATTAATTTACCGATTCTACCATAATTACGGTATGAAATTTGCAATATTGTGAGATTTTTTTTTATAATAATTATAGTTATGTCATAATAAGGATATTGGCTACACACAATAATAACATCCTTTTAAATATATATTATATAATATATATAATGCATATAGGTATACTTAAAAATTCTTTACTTAAAAAGTTATTGCATCCTTTATGTACTTTTAAAAAAATGCACAAAGGTAAGCTACCCGATACATGGCTACCCGATACATCGATACTTAGCGAGTACTGGAATCCGTAAAGTATCGATAGGTATCGATGCTATGGAATCGATACCTCGCTACGCGATACATCGATACTTAGCGAGTACTGGAATCGGTAAAGTATCGATAGGTATCGATGCTTTGGAATCGATACCTTAGAATCGATATCTTCGTTATATGAGGTATCGGGGAATCGATACCAGTTATGGTATCGGGTATTGGACGATGTATCGATACTTCGCCCAGCCGTACTTATAACACTCTTCTCTAAGTATGTGAGAACTAACATGTCGGTAAGTCGGCACGGGTTGCCGCTGTTCAAAATACAATTGTGGCATTACAAAACGGATACACTTGAAATTTTTCTGTGTAATTATTTTTTTTTTTTAAACTCCAACCGTATTTTATATTGCAATTTAATCGCGATATAAAAGTCATATTGACATCCCGCAATTAAGTGTTGTCCAAAAAACACAAATAATTACTTTTTAAATTATATATGCATATACTTTTATTAGAAATAGAGAGTATGGTAATGGTAATTTTCGTTTGGCGTTTTAAAAAAGTCAAAACTGACATAGACTGATTTACATTATTAAAATATTGCGAAATGTAGCCTAAAGAGTTGTACGCGTGTTTTTTAATGCCGGAGTTGTACATAAAATTTTATTTGCAATTGTTTTGACATAGTACAAAGAAAATATGGGGGTATGCGTTAAATAAAAATGATTTAGATTTTCTTGGGACACTCTAATATACACGTTTGTAGCTACGATATTAAGTATACGACGATCGGTGGTTGAAAGAATCGTCCCTCCCTGCTTATATACTTCTTGGGTAGTTCTAGAACTTTCGCCTTTCAAAAACGTAACAGCTCCAATTTTATTACAATAGAAAACATGGGAGGAAATTATACAACTTTTTCGTCATTTTTATGGGTATTTTTTTTATTTAAATATAATCATTTTACTAATGTTTAAAGAGAATTTCAACGAAAATTCAATTTCACATTCCAGTAAATTAACGATAATGCCTTCTCTTCGTGTATCAATTGCCTACCATATCGCCATTGTGTCACTATTTCTTACTTCCTAAGCTTTATTTGATAAGAGATCTAAACAGTTTTGCATCAATTAAACATTCAATAATCAACTACGGGCAATCTCAATACAATTCCAATTAGTGACATTTGATAATAATATATTGCCCAACAGGTTATAGAATCCAATTACAGGACATCGCAAATTACATGTTCCTAATATAAATTATATTGAAACCTTACAAGATATAACTAACAAATCTTAAAGAAGTGATTAAATTTGACTTAAATCTAACGATGCATTACAAAATACATGATAATATAAAATATGTACAATAATAAAAACTATACATTCATCATACGTAGTGAAGGTTGGTGGTACATTGTCTTAGTAGCATCTCCAATGAATCAAAATGAATATCAAAGTAAGTATTGGTTAAAGTATTGTAATAGGTACAGATACTGTAGAGAGGTGATTTAAGCATCGTTGGGAACCGGACACGAGAGGCCAATGACTCATCACCCACGGGCGTACTATTGAAAATTTGTATTTTTAAAGAGTTTATAACACGCGGTCGTTCGAAAATTGGTGATACAACAGTATAATTCAGCATTTCTCAACCTTTTTGCATTTGCGACCCAATTTTCAATCACAATTTTCATCGCCCCCCGCCCCTCCCTCCTCTCATTTCACTGAAATCGTAATTGTAATCTTAGTTTCTATTTAATTTAATTATATTTTGACGCTAAAGCCATCCTACGATCTTGTTAAACCTTAAAAATTACCACAAATGGGTAAATTTATTGATATTTGGCAACACCGATCCGCTGCATTGATAAAATCAGAATTGATTGCTCTCTGTCTCACGTACACCATATCGGACATCCTCGCTGCTTCGCGAGAAGTTCCGATTTGTCTCGAACATTCTAGACTGCCTGCGCAGCGTGCATAAATGCTATATCTCGTTCCACCCAGTCTCAGTCGAGTCGATTCTTCTATCTGTACCTCTACCGTGAATGCGCATGTTGTGATTTGCGTGTTATCTTGCAATTTAGGATATTCAAGTTCAAGTAGCAGTAGAATTATATAGTGTATGTATATGCAGAATCATGGATAAATTTTTAAGTAGGCGTAAGCAAGCATTAGACGATAGTGAAGCATCAACAAGTGCACAGACGAAAATGGTTCCGAAGATAAAATCAAGAAAATATTCTCAAGAATATTTTAATTTTGGGTTTATCAGCACTGAAGTAAATGAAGAAGAAAGGCCCCTGTGTGTCATTTGCTCAAAAAATTTGGCAGCAGACAGCATGAAACCGAACAAACTTAAACGACATTTGGAAACGCTTCATAGTGAGTACGTTGGCAAACCCCGAGAATTCTTCGAATTAAAATTAAAATCGTATGAAAAGCAAAAATCATTTTTAAAATACACTTTTTGTAAATGAAAAAGCTTTACTTGCCTCTTACAAAGTTTCATATCAGATAGCCAGAAGCAAAAAACCTCACACTATTGGTGAAGAGGTTATCCTACCAGCTGCAATTGAGATTGTAGAAACTATGTTTGGAGATAGTTTTGCCAAACAGTTGCAGTCCATACCTCTATCAATTGATACTGTTGACCGTCGAATTGATAATATAGCTGAAGATGTGCAACACCAGCTTTTTGGTAAATTTTGGTAAATTGCGTGACTAACTTTTTTCAATTCAGCTTGATGAGGCCACAGATAGCAATAAAGACGCTCATTTAATTGCCTATGTTCGATTTTGTGATGGTCTGTCAGTAGTGGAAGAACTATTATTCTGCAAACCAATAGAACTCAAAGCAACAGCACTTGCATTATTTTCTATCTTAAATGATTTCCTAAATGAGGCAAACATAGAGTGGAAAAATTGCGTCGGAATATGCACTGATGGTGCTCGTACAATGTCTGGAAGATTCCAAAGTGTACAAGCACTTGTGAAACAAAAATCTCCGAAGTGTATCTGGACACATTGCATGATCCACAGAGAAGCTCTGGCTTCCAAAGAAATGAGTCCTGGTCTGAATTTTGTGCTAACGACAGTGGTAACCGTAGTAAATTATATAAAAATGAGACCACTAAAATCAAGAATCTTTTCTGCACTTTGTAAAGACATGGGTGCAGTACATTCAGCGTTACTGTTTTATTGCGAGGCAAGACGGTTATCACGTGAGGCATTTTTGCAACGAGTTTATGAATTAAGAGATGAAATCGCCATTTTTCTAGAAGAGGAAAACCGACCGGAAGCCGAGAACTTTCGCGATGATTTATTTGTGATGAAATTGAGCTATTTGGTCGACATATTCGAGAAATTAAATACCTTGAATCTTCAACTACAAGGAGCAAACACACATGTGTTGGATACGAGTGACAATGTTAATGCTTTTTGAGCCTTTTTGTAGAAAACTAGAATTGTGGAGTAGAAATGTAAAGCAAAAAAACCTAGAAATGTTTGCAAATTTGGATGAATGTGTCAAATCTTACAAGGCTGGAGAGCAACATATAGCAGTTATTTTGGTAACCATTGAAAATCATGTAACCATGCTGGCAAAGAATTTTAAAAGTATTTTCTTGCTGACCTCAACTTGATAGCAAGTTACGAGTGGGTTAGGGACCCATTTGAAAATACTCCCGGAGGTCTCTCAACTGCCGAAGAAGAAATCTTTATAGACTTCACGGCAAGTGGCGAAATAAAAAGACAGTTTCGTAATAAATCACTCTTTGAATTTTGGGCAGTGTTGGATGATGAGTTTTCTGCACTAAAATCAAGAGCACTGCGTATACTATTACCATTTTCCAAATCCTACCTTTGCGAAACCGGATTTTCTACGGTGGCTGCTTTGAAGACAAAATATAGATCACAACTAAATATAGAAAAAGAGCTTAGAGTGTCAATTTCTAATATTAAACTTTCTTTCGAAAAACTTTGCTCTGCGAGACAGGCCCAAGGAAGTCGTTAATAATTATTAATCCTGTTTTAAATTTAATATTTTTAAGTTAATTAATAAATACGTTGTATTCTATTTATAAGTGCATTATATATCAGTGTAAACGTGCAATTTGTTTTTTATTATATCAGAATGTATTTTCCTTTTCTTTGAGTAAATTGAGTGATCTTTTTACTAATGTTTTTTCTTATTTTTTCTCGCCTTGCTCGCGCCCCCCTTTAATTTTATAAAGCCCTCTGCGGGGGCGCGCCCTCACAGGTTGAGAAACACTGGTATAACTCCTTTCTACATCCGGAGCGATTTCTGCAGTTGCAATCATTTCTATGGAGCGTTGCCGGGGTTCTTTTACAACAGAATTGGCTAATAATTGGTTAACTACAATTTTGCAGCAATCAACTAACATATTGTTTGTGATAATGCCCCATGTCATTCAAATTTCGAAATAGTTATAAATGATATTAATAATAATGGAAGAGCAACTTTACTAAGATTACCTCTTTATTCACCCATGCTGAATCCTATTGAAACTTTATGGTCAAAAATAAAAGCAAATGTTAAAGCCCTTCAGAACACAACACAGCGCCAGCAGCAAATGCTAGGAGTCCATGGCTTGTCTTAATGTTCACTGGTTAAGCCAAAATAGTGTAAATATAACAAACTTTTCTGTTGAAGGTATAACATTCCGCTTATGCTGGTGGGTAGTGAATTCTTCACATACGTAACAGAAACTGTTTGGATTATTGATGCACGTAGGCGACATTATGAAATAAAAAGACGTTTAGCCATCACAGACCGACTTACATTGAATCGAAAGAGCTGTGCGTAGCTCTTTATGTACCCACATAGATATCTACCAATTTTTAATTTGATTGGCTTCGGAGCAAAAAAAAACTATTTAATTTTATTTTTATTTTATTTTTTTATTTATTTATATATTTATTACCCAACAGAATTATAATTCCATTTACAGGATAAAATAAAACAAAATTGTAAATCATACACATAACAATAAGTACTAATAGGAAAAAAAAGTATATAGAGACACAATTTCCTAAATATAAAAAAATATAAGGAAGCTTAAAATAATATACAATATTCAAGCAAATAATATATATAAATATAAACAATATTCCAAAACCAATAAAAACAAAAAAGAAACGGGAACATCCAGGAATTAATTGCACACTACAATGAATACACATCGCAGATGTTATAGAGACGCTGTCTGAAGCTCAACAAACCATAAAAATGTATATCCATTTCAGAAGAAACCTGATTGTAATTACTGCTCATAACGTAGACAGTAGACCTGACCAACACATTGGTTCGAGGAAAAGGAAGATAGAAAGTACGGGAAAGACGTGTGAAGAATAGTGGGACAAGAAAATTAAAGTAGGATAATAGTGTTCTGCAGTCAACTTCGTTGTGAAGAAGCCTATGAAGGAAGTTGAAACTGGCTACAAAACGTCTGAAGGAGAGAGAAGGCACGTCGAAACGAGAAAGGAGTTGAGTGTGATCAAAGCCCCTGTCAGGATAGACGCCGTCCACCTTGAGCCACATGTATTTCAAAAATCGCCGCTGAACTTGCTCAGGTAGACGTTTTTGTGATTGATAAAATGGATACCATATCAAGCTGGCATATTCCAAACGTGATCTCACTAATGAGTTAAATAAGGTTGTCAATACGCTCACGTTAGAAAATTCGCCACTGTTGCGGATAATAAAACCAAGAGTTTGTGTGGCCTGCTTAGACACATTGCTGATATGTTCATTGAAAGTCACTTTCATATCGAATGTAACGCCCCAGTCTTTAATTGATTCAACACGGGATATACTTATATCCCCAAGTTGGTAATCAAAGTGCATAACATTACGTCTTTTGGTGAAAGATAAAACCTTGCACTTAATGGGGTTCAAAGGCAAATTGTTATCCTTGCACCAAGTTTGTATATTTACCAGATCTGTCTGAAGTCTAAGGCAGTCCCTCAAGTCGGAGACTCGAGAAAACAACTTTAAGTCATCGGCAAAGAAAAGGTTGTTAGACTCCAGCTGGTCTGAGAGATCGTTAATGAAAATAATAAAAAGTAGAGGACCCAAGTTAGAGCCTTACGGAACTCTCGAAGTGGCAATGTCAGGTGTCGATAAATATCCGTTGTAGAATACACGTTGAGGCCTATTATGTAGATATGAAGTTAAAAGGTTAACGAGCGGTTTACTAAATCCAAAACTCGCCAATTTAGCTGGCAAGATAGCGTGATCCACTCGATCAAATGCCTTGGCAAAGTCAGTATATACGACATTATCCTGTGACCCGCAATCCAACACGCCAGCAATCTATTGAGAGAATACCGCAAGGTTAGAGACAGTAGATCGCTTTTTCATGAAGCCATGTTGATTCGGTGATATTGCAGTCTTAATAAGAGGGTATACCTTTTGGTATAATACAATTTCAAAAACTTTCGCCAAGTTCGAAATGATGGCAATAGGACGGTAGTTGGCAATGTCCGAAGTATCACCAGCTTTTAAGACAGGAACAATTTTAGTACTCTTCCAAACAGCGGGAAAAGTAGATGTAGCGTGAGCTAAATTAAATATCTTTGCTAATGGTGTTGCAAACACGTTTCCACAGTCCCTCACAACAAAAGCGGGAATTTGATCATCTCCCGAAGTAAATTTATTCCCAAGCATCTTAGTGCTGAGCAATACATCATCATCCAATAAGTGATGCAAATGGAGAAGCATTGAATTGATTGATAGGAGATCTTTGTTATTATTCGTAGAGGGCGTATTGTAAACGTTCTTAAAATGATCAGCAAATGCGTTAACTATTGATTGAGAATCCTCAAGATTGACTCCTGATAGCTGCATTCTACCTGGAATACGACTTCTCTTCTTTCTTTCAGAAATGTAGGACCAAAATTGTCTGGGATTGTCTCTAAGCTTAGTTTCAGTAATTCTAAGATAGGTCTTATAAGCTGAAGATATTTGTTTCTTAACTAATGCTCTCATATACTTGAACAGTGATAGAGATACAGCACTTTTGGTACTTTTAAAATGATTAAAATATTTATATTTTAATTTTAGGTTATAAATTATTTCGGGAGTATACCATTTAGGAAAACGTCGGGGGTAATTCACGTAAGTGGGAACGTATTTTTCGAACACAGAATATAGAGCATCGTAGAAAACTTCACACATGGTATCAACATCCGAGACACTATTAAGAAAATATATCTAAAAATTCTGACTTGATGGAGTAAATTTTAAGTCAAATTCAGAATCAGCGTGACAAGAGACATGAACTACATGTATTGGTGTATAATAAAACTAAACTCTATTGACCAGTGTAATTAAAATATCGTTATCTACAGTGTTATTTTCTTTAGCAGTTGCCTTTGTCTAAATAATTAAATATTTAGTATGACTATAGTAGTGAAACTTATAGTATGATTTACTCGAGTTATTTTTAAAAAATCGTAACCTTAATAATTGTTAGAAGTTTTATTAGGTGCATTTAGAAGCCGCGTAGATTGTATACACGTATGTAAAAATATATTTTGAGGAGATAAAACCTTCCCTATTAAAAAACACCCAAAGACTACAAGTGACAAGTCTAAAGCATCTTCTTGGCAGTCAGTAGCTGAAAACCCTCTCATAATTGCAGAGACTAAAACGTTTAAAACAGTCGTCAATTAAGAACTAGTAGAAATCACCCATTAAGTGTTCTAAAAATATAACTGTCAAAACAATGTCGCCCCTTGGTAGAGAAATCATCATTTACTTGATCAAAATACAATCTCCATCGTAGACTACCACAATGCGTCTACGATCCGATGCTGGTTGCGTTGACATGGGACATACGGTCTCGCGATCGTCGTTTGTCAGGTCGACCGCAGCGCCTTCTGGCGCCATCAACTCGTCTATCTAAACAATCTCGCACGCCTACCCCGTCAAACTTAACGTCAAACGTGTTATTAGTTTTTATTTGTTGGATATTTTGACTCCGCTCTTTCCCGTTCGTCAGTGTGGACGTTTAATATTACAGAAATAACTTCTTCGAGTTTTAACTATGTATCGGATGAAAAAGGACCGTACTGCTTGCAATATAATAAGTATTCAAAGTATTACTGAGATATTTTAAGTCGATAAAAGCGACGGACGAAGTTAATTGGTTGATAATAAACAAGCAAGTCCTAGGTGATAGTTGGACATTTGATTTTTTAAATTTTGTTAAGTAATGTCGGGTTTGGAGAGAAACATGTATGATATAAACATTAAAATTAATATAATGAGGCAACATCTATTATTACAAACAAAAAAAGAGCTGACAACACTTACTTAACTCACTACATCCACTAAACTTCACATCACTTAAATTCATTGATCTAAAGGAGGACTGAGATGATTTAAATCATTTGAATAAAACCAGAATTTAAATCAAGTTGATTTTTATTTAAAAATATCATGATTTCTTTTCTCGTAATAGTCTCTTATAGTTTTTAGTTTTTATTATATTTATATACAGTGGAACTTCTCTAACTCGAACCTCCAAGGGACAGGGAATAAAAGTCGAGTTAGGGAAATGTCTAGTTACGGAAAATTACGTAAAATTTGAATCTTAAAGTTTATTTATATGTATTATACATTTAATACTACATATTAGTAACTTAGAAAATTCGTTAAAACGTCAAAAAAGCTGCATCAAATTTTTATTGAAAAAATCAGTAATTTTTCTTTGAGTTACACTGGTCCATTTTTCATTCGTTATAAAATCTTCTAGTAAATTTAAGGAACCATGCAATGCATATGGCACATTCTCCCTAGATGAAACAAATCTTCTTAAGTTTTCGATGGCAGAAAACGCTTCGTTGAGTGTAGGTATGCCAGTTGTATCAGTCAGGTTTTCATTAATATCTTCGTCTTCATCTGTATCTAAGACAATAATAAAATTTGGCATCTTGGAACATAGAAAACATGGATGGGTAAACTTACCTATTTCATTAGGAGCAAGGTGCTGTATTACACTTTCTAAAATGTCTTCATCACTTGGGAAATCCATTGTTGACACATCATGATCAACATCAACATACTCCTCAAATTCAACATCATTTGTTTTTATTGCAGTTCTGTATAAGACCCACCAATTCTTTAATTCAGACAGTGGAAGGATATCATCTTCATCCCAGTGGTTAGCATCCTGCACTAAATCATCTTTACCAAAGCCCGCCTTTCTGAAGCAATTTGCAATTGCTTGCGTCTTTACGTCGTTATTCCATGCTTTGTTTAGATCTTTAATTGCATCAAGTAAAGAAACATTTAAAGTAAATGTGGGCTCTTCCAAATGAGCCAAAATTTTCATAATAATCCGTTTTCTGTAATGTTGCTTTAGATTTTTTATAATTCCCTGGTCCATCGGTTGTAAGATTGAGGTTAGATTAGGAGATAAATACTCC
Source organism: Melolontha melolontha (assembly GCA_935421215.2). Taxonomy (NCBI): domain Eukaryota; kingdom Metazoa; phylum Arthropoda; class Insecta; order Coleoptera; family Scarabaeidae; genus Melolontha; species Melolontha melolontha. Next base: position 72,345,909 of record OW285243.1, on the reverse strand, counting down.
AATTTAATATTCTTCAGCTTTCCTGCTACGGTTTTGGGGTGCGCCGGACAGTTGTCAACGAACAGCAAAACTTTTCTCTTCTGGACTGCAAACTGCTTATCAAGCCTTAATAACCACTTTTCATAAATCTCACTTGTCATCCACGCTTTTCTGTTATATTCGTAATCCACTTCCAGAGACTTTATACCCTTAAAACAACGTGGATGTTTTGTTTTGCCAATAACAAGCAATTTTAGCTTTTCAGAACCACTCATGTTACTCCCAACCATAACCGTTACTCTTTCCTTGCTGTTTTTACCACCAAAGCATTTTTGTCCTTTAAATGCAAGGGTTTTGTTGGGCAAGCATTTGAAGAAAGCCCCGTCTCATCAGCATTGAAAATATTATTTTTGTCATACTGGCTGATTAAAGTCGGTAAAACATTTTTCTGCCATTCTTCACCACATTGAAAATCTGCAGAACCACTTTCACCGCACAGTGACATTTGGACGATATTATGTCGACTCTTGAACTTATCCAACCAGCCTATACTAGCTGAAAATTCCTCCCGCCCCAAGGCAGCGGCAAATTCTTTCGCTTTTTCTCTAATTAAACTCCCCGAAAGAGGAATATTTTTAGCACGTGCGGTAGTAACCCACTTGAACATTGCTTCGTCAATATCATCGTTAACACAAGCTTTAAGCCTTTTTCGTTTATTGTTAAACGTATCATTTTTTCTTTCCAAAAGTTTGTATTATTTTTTAAAATTGTCGATAGCGTATTATGAGGGATCCCAAATTGTTCCGCAATGTCTTTCTTCTTCTTTTCCCCTTTTTCCACCTCTGCTATTAATTTTATTTTTTCATTCAATGTTAAACACTTTAAATTTCGCTTCGACATATTTACCGTACACTTTGTCACGCGTACTACACAACTGCACTTCCGAAAGCACCCAGCACACGTTTCTGCCTGTTCATATTGCTGATTCCAAGAGATAATTCCGTAATTCCCCGAAAATGTCGAGTTAGGTGTACCTACGTGTTCGCATATTATGTCGAGTAATAGAAAAAGTCGAGAAATAGAAAGTCGAGTTAGGGAGACAAAAATACTATATAATAATATTCAAACTTCATTGTTCGCCAAAAATATTCGACTTACGGAATAAGTCGAGTTTTAGAAGTTCGAGTTAGAGAAGTTCCACTGTAATTGTTTTAAGCAGAAAAAAATTAAAAAAATGGATTTTACATTTATTTAGTAACACAATACATAAAATATTTCCTAATATAAAGATAAAATAAATAAACATAAGAAAACTATGTGTTTTATATTAATAAAAAATAAACGTTGTTTTGCAAAACTAAAATTTAAATTATCCTTCAGAGGATTAACTAATTTAACGGAAGTATAAAAAATACTACTTTTAATCTTATGTTGTATTATAATGTTTAAAAAAATTAGATACTTTTTCGTTCCTCAATCTATTTCTTCATTTTGAATGGATAAGTCCATATATCCAATGCTTGATTAATTTCCGGAACATTCCGGATCATTCTGAGATCTCCACCATTGTACTGCATTTACATTTTGTAATATTTCTTGCGAAAATGGAACCGCTCTGATTTGGCTCCCAACTTCCAACTTAAAGACTTAAAGTAATAATCCAGTACCAGAATAATATTTGGAAACTATTTCTAAAGCTGATTTTTTTTCTTGATATGACAACGGGTATTCATTTTTATTTCTAGTGGAATCCAGCAAATAAGCTAAAAAGTGAAAAGGTGTTATGGCTTGTTCATATCTTTTAAAAAACTTTCGTTTTATGAGGAAGACTGCTTCTAACTTTTTCCATTCTTCAACCATATAAAATAAACAGGCGCATTTCTGCTGAATTCTATCAAGTGTCACAGATATTGGTTACAATATTTTAAAAAGTCTTCGATCTTTCTTCTGATTTGAATAATCGAAGCCTTTTTAACAATGTCATCTCCATGCTCTTCACAAATTTGTAATAATTTCGACCATTCACTAACATATTGTTATGTACCTTTCTAAACAAGACAAATTGAAAATAAGATAGAGTTGAAACAGCAGTGAAACTTTTAAAACGGGTCAATTTTGAATGCACCCTCTATAAGCATCGATATAACTAATCTAATGTTTACTATATATAGAGATTTTTTTTCTGTAATAGGTTTAAGATGTAACAAAGCCGATCGTGTTAGAAAACCACATCTGTGTATACTTAGTAAATTTATATTCAATGTTCAATACCTTATAGATTATTATTTCTTTACGATTTAGTTTATAAATATTAAAATCTAGAATTTAAGATCATACAATATGTACCAAAACATAAAAAGACATTCAGAACATTATAATAGTAACAAAATTTCATTTAAATCTTGCAGATTTTTTCAATAAATAAACATTGTTTGTTTTGACAGTCATGGAGTACGTTAAATTTTAAATAAAAGATCCATTGAAATCTTAGGAAATCAGGTATATATTACTACATAATATATACATAACAAATTAGAACAGCCTAAAAAGACAAAAAGAACTTTGTAATAAAACAATACATGATATAATATGTGTTTTGAAATTGACATTTTGTAATGCTTACTTATAAGAACAGTATGACATTCGTTTAAAAATATGTATAAATATCCAAAAGAAGGATCAATGCTAATGTGAATACCTCAAAAGATTCTATAATATACAAAACAGAGCTTAAAATGGTATCTGTTATCCATTAAAGACAGATATATATTTATTTATACATGATAAACAATTCACTTGTCAAACTATGTTTGAAATTTGAGGTTTATTCAAATCGCCATGCCGAATGAAAAACCGGAAAAGTTAGTCAATTAGTAAGAGAAGAAAGATACGGGCTGTGAGTGAGAGACATACAAGCGTTAAAAATAAGAAAAGCACATAGAACTGGACATATAAGATAAGGATAGAATAAATAAAAATTAAAACACATCTTATGAAAATTTTTATTTCGTTAGAAAAAGAAAAAATCGAGATATGAACAAGTTTTAAAATATAAACGTTATTTAAAAAAACCACTAAGACATGAATTTAAGAACAAGAGTTTTTAAATATAGAACATAATTTAAAAGAAAGGACTAAGAGGACACACACTGAAAAAGGATTGCAGTCACCAGTCAGTCAATAATCCATATAAAATTAGTAATCTTAAAATTTTCTATATTTAAATTGTTTCAAACAAGGAAGACTTGCTTGAAATCCATGGAAAGCAGTGGTCAGATATTTCGATATGATATACAAGTGTCCCGTATCGTTACGTTAAAATTTTAGGAGTGTAAAGTAGACTTCATTTCAAGTAACAAAAACGCAAAACTTGTAAATCCATTTTTATTTGTTTCAAAGTTACAGATCTATGAATGTGATTGTCAGACCATGAAAAAAAATGTAATCCCAAAGTCAGTAAAAACTAATTTTATTTAAAAAAGTTCATTTAATAATATTTTCGAAATGTCCACCTCCTTGTTCAATATAGGCTTGTTCCCGTAAGGTACTTATCCGAATGTCATACTTGTTTTGTCGGATTTGCTCGGCAGCTAGGTGAATACGACCCAACAACTCTTCTCTTGTGTTCGAAACTTGCGCGTAGACTAAATTTTTTATGTACCCCCATAAATAAAAGGCAAGAGGATTAAGATCAGGTGATCTGGGTGGCCATGCAACAGGACCACCTCGACCAATCCATCTTGGATAATTGACGTTAACCCAATTTCGGACAGCAATTCCAAAATGTGGTAGTGTCCCATCCATGTGAAACCACACGTCTCGTCGAGCATTCAGTGGGACATCCTCTAAAAGACCTGACAGTTCGTCAATAAGAAATTGAAGGTAATTGTCCTCATTTAACCTCCAAGGAAGACCAACAGGACCAATCAACAAGTCATCGATTAGGGCCGCCCAAACGTTAATAGAAAATTCATGTTGAAATTTAGATGAGCGTATAGCTTTGGGATTTTCTGATGACCACCTGTGCAGGTTTCTCAGATTTGTAACACCACTTCTCGTGAACGTAGGTTCATCTGTCCAGAGGACTGTTCTGCAGAAATTAAAATGAAGCCGTGACTGTATTAATATCCAGGTAGAATAAACTAGACGAGCATAGTGGTCTGCCTCAAACAAACCGTGTCCCCTGCGATAGTGATATGGATATAAGCCCCCATGTTCTAAAATTCGCCAAACTGTCGTTCGTGGCACTCTTAGTTGTCTAGCGATTCGACGTACACTGAGAGTTGGATCCCTTATAACAATAGCTACCGCTTCTTCCTCTAAGTCTGCTGGCAAATTTACTCCTCGGTCGAAAAGATAATCACGCAGTCCGCATTCCCGAAATTTTCTGTGTACTTCCAGAAACATTCTGTAATGAGGAATGCGCCTATCGGGAAATCGATGTCGGTATTCAATAACTCCTTAACGTGCACTGCCATTACAGTAGCCATACACAAAATGCATGTACGCATACTCTTGAGAAGAAAATCGGTAAGGCATTTTGAATAAAGAAAACGTGTCCACTCACTAATAAGCTGTTGTATGAACTGAAACGTAATGTAAACCTTTATTAAAAAATGCAACGTTAACAGTCATCTGAACATTTTTCATTGTATGATATTCATGGTTCGGCACTTACAAAGTAAGTAAGAACCTTCTTTATCATAAATCAATTTACAGTACTCTTTGTTGTAGATCTCCAAGAAATTACTGTATGCACAACGACACGTGTTTATTTATTTTAGGATAACATTTTATTATGCGACGTTAACAATCACAAGCCTGTTATTGAATCGTATAATTTTTTTTTAAATAAAATCAGTTTGTATTGACTTTAGGATTACATTTTTTTTCATGATCTGACAATCATGTTCATAAATCTGTAACTTTGAAACAAATAAAAATAGATATACAAGTTTTGCGTTTTTGTTACTTGAAATGAAGTCTACTTTACACTTCTAAAATTTGATCATAATGATACGGATCATCTTGTATATAAAATGTGTTTAAATCTTTGAAGCTCGTAAATTTAACATTTTAGTATTACTAATTTTATATGGATTATTGATTAATTGTGAATTTAATATTAATTTCTGTTTTAAAAAGAGAAGAAATAACACAGACATCTTTCAAATCGCAACTAGGGAAAGGTCTCACAAGCATTTAAAGATATCTGGGTTTTGATTCATAATTAAAAATCTTCTTTAAGTAATTTAGATTTCAAATAAAAACCGTTGTGTGAAATTAAGTATCTCATGTGGTAGGGTATATTCTCCTCGCATGAATATGAAATAGCACACTTATCTAAAAGTATTACTATTTTGGAAAAATTATCAACAAATCCCATAAGCTTCGTTGCTTTATTAATTTTAAAATAAGAACACTGGGTCATACCTTGGTATTTTGTAGAGTATTATACTAACTGGTCTAAGGTGATACATAGGTGTGTTTACAAGATTTATTAAAGTCAAACAAAGATCTTCAAAGTTATCTTTTTAGATATTTAAATATGTGTATATTTTGATTAGACATAGAGAGTTACATGCCATGTTTCATTTTGAAAGAAAAATATAATTTGATAATATTTATTACGTTAAAAATTCATGTATATTTTTGCAAGTTGTGAACAATAAATGTATTAAATTTTATATCTTATCATATTATTTATCTTCTAATTACGCCTAGTTGCAAAGAACCCTTTTAGAAAACAAAAAAACCCTGAGAGCAATTTATAAGAGCCTAAACTATAAATATGTGTGTGTGACGATTCAAGTTTGATAATTGGAGCCCATTTTGGAAATCAAAATACACAGCAATATGTTTCAAAACAGTCAGAGGGTGTATTCCATCGAACGTCGTGAGGTAGTATTAATTTTTTGCCTCCTTCTTGTTTGTACCAAGCATTAGGCAAATGCGTATTCCGAAAATATTTTACAACTTTAAGTACATATTCTTTTATTTGTTTAATTTTTAAATCCTTGAAAAGCAAATTCAGTACATGGGCAGAACATCCATAAGTTATAATCGGATATTTCAGATTCAGGAGCTCTGATAGTTTTTTCCCATGCTACGCATATTACCCGCGTTGTCTGTGACAACGCTTGTTACTTTTCAATTATACTGAGTGTCAGACTCATTTATTACATCTATAGCGATCTCCGTAAAATAATCAGATGTATGTGAATGCCCTGATGTATCTATACTTTCGAACAAGAAACTGTTTCTATCGTCTGCTGTCAAAACGACACAAATTATTGGTTCATTATGAATATTTGACCATCCATCAAGAGAATACAAACTGACTTGCCTGATAGATATTTACAATATTTTGATTTCCCCTCATCAAATATTTCATCTAAAAGAACCGATGCGATGATAATTGAAAGCACCTAGAAGGTGGAACATATCCTGGCCTTAGCATTTCAACTCCTTTTCGAACATCTTCATGTTCAATTGACCTGAAGTTACAATTTGTTGCAAAAATAGCCCTAGCTATCTGCTTGTGTAATTCTTTTTTCTTGTCCTAACTTGTCTAACAACAAATAAGCTTCAAACGTCGCTATTGCCACTGAAACCGGCACCTAAATCAAAACTGCTACTGCCACTCAAACTTCCAATTAAGTAATTTTTTTTATATGCTGTATAGTTAAAGTTTCTTCTTCTTCATTCTCTTTTCCTTGTTTTGAAGATTGAGATTCATTTATATTTTCACTTTCATCGTCAGCATTATTTGCGTAATTTTTATTTTTACAAGTGTCCAAATGGCTTTTAAGTCTGATATTTTTACCGCACTTTTTACAGATAGCGAGACACTCAAGTTTGCCAACAATAATTTGTTCAACAAAATACTATCTTCTTTTATACCTCTACTTGTCATTTTTGCGCGTACAAGTACACCTTCACAGATTGAAAGATTAACTGATAAATGCGGCGCGGCGCCCAACTTTTATACAGTCCAGCCATCTAGCCCACAAGTTTCAAAACGTTTCTACACGTTACTAGATTTTTGGCAATATTGTATCAGTACTTTTTTTATGAAAATACAATAAGTCGCTTTTATAAAGTATCAGTATTTAAAGTTTAAAATACAAATTAAAATGTTGAACACTATTCTGGAAGAAAAAGCATCCTATTACTATTTTATTTTATTTTATTCATATCTGGCAGATACGTAAAAATGTATAATGTATCAGAATAATTGAAACATACATGAGTAGGTAAACCCACCAGTTTTGTATAATACAAAGGTATTTTTAATAATATAAAATATTATTAAAAATCTGGTGTGAAGAACACAAATGCAGAACTGGTGGGGTTTGCCTACTCATGTATGTTTCAATTATTCTGATACATTACACATGCGGTTAAGCCGTAGTATGAGTGAAGACACATACAAAATGCAGTTTTCTAGAGAGAGTGGCTGTGCCACCTTTGGAAGGGCGTCGTTACTTCACATTAATTATGTGGACGGTATGCGAGGTACTTCGGCTGCCTGACAACAGGCAGCGCCGAATTTACTTCTGCGCCCGGTCTGGATAATTACGGTGATAGGGCGATGTGGTTCTTTTTTGTGAATGTGTCTGGGAATATCCTTTCTCCAGCAGGGGCGTACTGATGAGCCTGCAGAAAGGTGAAATACGTATCTACGTCTCTGGAGATAGGATATATTCGGACACGTTCACAAAAAATATTAATAGTGAACCTGCATTTGTGTTCTTCACACCAGATTTTTAATAATATTTTATATTATTAAAAATACCTTTGTATTGTAAAAATGTATGTTCCAGACTAAGAAATTATATTAGCTTGGGTTAAAAATTTCAGTACAATACCTTTCATATTAAAATCTGGAAACTCCCTAGAACCGTCTTTCGCGTAGATTTTTGTTTTAGAATTATCAATGCAAAAAGTTGTAAGAAAAATCTTATATCAACTTTTTCGTCAATACCAAATAATGTTGACAAAAACTCAATGAGGGTTACAAGGAAAATCCCAGTGAGTGTATCCTCGAAAGTATTTTGTTTACAAATGATACACGAAAACAATTTGAATTTATTTAGGGGGGTAGAAAGACTATTCTGGCACCGTTTCTATATCTCACTTCTTCTCTAAGTTCAATACGAAGCAGGCACTTCCGTCATATTTAGCACTTCAACATATTGTGATTATCTTCAGAATAACTATATTAATAAAAATCATAAGTAACGCAATAATTAATAGTATTTACATTTATATATATACACATTTATAACTACGATGTTTATTTCACGACGATCACTGGTCCAATGAGCCATCCTTCGCTTGAGTGTTTGTATACTCGTCCAGAGTTTCTAGATTATTCCCTTTTTGGGCGGAACCAGGAAGTACCATGACGTGAACATTGATGTCTTACTTAGGTCACCGGTTGACGTAACGTCGCGCGACTCACATCATAATATTGTCATTTTTTTTAGATTAGGAAGCCTCTCTTAAATGAAAAAGAGTTTTTTAATATATCCATGGCTTTATTAACCACTGGCGGAAGTATTTTCAATAATTTTTTTTATTTACTCATCATGCTCGACATTTTTGATACATCAAACTAATATAAAAACGAACAGGGAAGGTATCAGCAGATAGCAGTTCCAATTTAATATAAGCTATTAAAGCTTTCCTATTATTTCTAACAAGAGTTTGCGTATATCAGACAAACGCGCATATTATTAAAATTTTAAAAAAATAAGAAAAAATGAAGTCAAAGGGCGAATCCAGTCTACATTAACATTCAACTTATCCAATAACGAAACTCCCTGGAGTTTGTTTTGCATCACAGTCGAAATACAATAGTCCCATAATCTACTTGTATGCACAAAAGCGTCCCGGACTCTCCGCCGATGATGCAGATATCTCTCTTATCGATCCGTATGAAAATTAAAGTTGAAAAGGGACAGCGGAATATGATCGTGAAGGGAGTTAAATGGGAGATATTCGTTGTCCAGTGACCGTGTGGACCAGCCGGCTGTAACAATTGAGTCTGAAAAGAAATTTCCTTTTTCAATTTTCATCCGACGTCAATCTCTTACACTTATTTTCCTCAGCACAGATTTGATTTCATTTCGCCGGTGCTCTCCCCAGTCTTTGTGCAGGGTACGAGTCTGGTTTATTTACGTTTTCATTGTTTCTATAAATGAGACTAGGGACTCTTGTTGTCTTCTCTATTCCATTCTCCGTACACGAATATAAGTTTATTTGAATGTAGAATACTATAATAATATCTTCTTGGTATATCTCGACGTTTGAATTTTAAAGAAAATATGATTTGTTAAACAGACATACGATGCATTATTGGAAAACATTTTATATACGTGTAATTGTTTTTATATGTAATTATTTTTCTGAGCCATAAAGAATATGTTTATACGGGGATTGTTCAATAAAAACACGTTTAAAGATTGTAAACCAATTTTGACTTTAACAAATTTAAAATAAATCTCCACTAACATCCACTGGTGCAATAATCTGCAGATTTTCAGTTTACGGGACCATTCTTTAAGAGCAAGTACTTCCACAACATGCAAATTAAAACACCGTCAGTTTGGCGATTGTTTTAATGGACCAAATAGAAATTACGTAGGAATAAGTCGGATCTGTTTGGTGGATGTTCTAGCTCTTTTAAACCCATACGACCAAGCAGACGAGACCTTTTGTAAGGTTTCCAGGATGTTTATTCTTGATGCCAACATGTAAACAGTTTAAGATATCTGTATATTGTTCAGCATTGATGTTGACACAATATTTCTCGAAATCTACAACCAGTACACCTCCGTAAATTAAAAATGAAATGGTCACCATTACTTTTCTTTTGCAATCTACAGTTTTTCCCCTTTGTAAATTCTACATGTTTGAACTGCATATTCCAGCATTTGAATTCTGGTTGGTAGGGAAAGCGTCAAGATTCATCACCAGCAACAGTTTGGTGCATACATATATACATATATATATATATATATATATATATATATATATATATGTATATATATATATATATATATATCAATTGATAAATTCATGGAGTTTTTCGGCTTTTATATGAAATATTTACAAATATTATCAAATAAGTATATATGTAATTTCGAAGTAAATGTGATTGTAAACATTGCTGTCTACCAATTACAACGCAAGTCATACGAAATTTTAATTGAAAAATTTTGTCTTCGTTGGGACATGGACCCAAGTCTACGGTTTGCTAAATATATATATGTATAACAAGTGTTCATTTGAAAAGTCAATCTAGGTTACTTTGAAATTTTGATAGAATAAGACGCAAATATATTAGTATGTGTTTGTTGTTCCGTAAACGTAAATCCAAAATGACATTTGATAATGTCAATCACAAATATCAGTTAGTGCATAAAATAATCGTGCGTCGATTCTGGTTTAAATAAATTGTTTCTCAGTTTTAAAATGGCTTTCGCTTTAGAACATAAATTTTTTTTAGTCCATGCTTATTTTCGAAGTGGTAATAAAATTGATGGTTTATGGGTTTATTCAGTTCAAGATTGCATGGTAGAATTTCAAGTTGAGTTTCCATATTTTGTAATAGATTATATACAATTTAAGAATACTTTGGATAGAATTTAAAACTTTTTTCTGAAACTTGTAGTCTCTTAAGAAAATCGGGCAGCGGAGCAGTTAAGAAACGTACACCTCAAGTTGTCAATCGTGTTAAAGAAATGATGGAAAATGAACCGCAAATATCTGTTCGACATTTGAGTCAACAAATAAACCTTTCTGTTGGTACAACTCACAAGTTATTAAAAAAAGATATGCAACTTTATCCATACCGTGTCACAGCAGTACAAGAATTGTTAGAAATGATTACCCACGTAGACTACAGCTTTGTAATTGGTTTGTAAATATGAACAATAATGGAGAACTTTCGCAAAGAGTCATCTTTACTAATGAAGCATGCAGTGGCGGCTCTTGATGACGTACGATGTGCGCTGCTGCACGGATGAGACTGCTTCGTTTAAGCTTTCATATATACAGAGAAGCAAGTAACCGTACCGAAATCTTCCGAAATAGTTCGAAGTAGTCTCATCCGTGCAGCAGCGCACATCGTACGTCATCAAGAGCCGCCACTGGAAACATGGTTTTATAAAACGGGATACCTAAATTCAGAAAATACAAGAATTTGGAGTAGCGAAAATCCACATGTAATTAATGAAGAATCGCTACATCCAGAGAAAATTGGTGTTTGGGCAGCGATAAGCCAAAGGCGAATCATTGGACCAATATTTTTTCAGGGAACGTTAACTGCTCAAAAGTACCGTACGGAAATTTTACAACCATTTGTCAATCAGTTGCATGATGATGAACTTCAAAATGCATAGATGGAGCACCTTGTCACTGTACTGCAGAATCTTTGGATTATTTAAGAGAATTGTTTGATGAGCGTATAATTAGTCGAAATACTGAAATTGCCTGACCTGCACGTTCATGCGATTTAACACCTTGCGACTTCTTTTTGTGGCCTTATCTAAAAAATAACATATTTCAAACACCTATATTGAATTTGAATTATATGCTACAGAGAATCGAACAGAAATGCATGGAAATTAATAACAATCCACTAATGTTACAGAATATCATCAGAAGTTTTGAACGGAGGATTTTAAAGTGCATTGATCTTGAAGGACAACATTTTCAACATTTGTTATAGTTTTCAATAAATACCTATTATTTGTTATTTATTTGTATGTATGAAACTGTCAAAATATACGACTTCGTAGGTTAAGTAGTAAATTATAATTTACGACATACCTCAAAATGTTCTCAGTAAATCACATGCTACTAGATTGACTTTTCAAATGAACACTGGTTATATACGAGGGTAAGCTGAAAAATTCGGTAACTAACTATGAGATGGCGCCATGTAGAAGCAATCTTTGACGCTATTGTATCGCTTGATGTTTCAATGATATACGCGTTAAACTTCATGTCGATCTGTCAAGTAGTTTGTTGTGTACACTCGTTCAAAGCAGAGTACTTTTGTCGCTTCTTAAAAATGGACAATATCGAAATTCGCGCAGTGATTAAATACCTGGAAGTTGCTAAGTTGCTATCTTAGCAACTTAATTACTTGGCATTTATATCCTGTCATTTATATTTTGTATTCTCTTGATAAAGGCGAACTGCCGAAGCATGTAGAGTTTTTTAAATACATATATTTTGAAGTAATATACAGACCTTTAATCGCCTACTGATTAGGTTTACCATATCATACTAAGGTCACGAAGTTATTATATTTATATATATATATATATATATATATATATATATATATATATTGTAATGAGGCTAACCCATGTACATAGGGGGCCTAAAACAAAAATACAGAATTAATATTTAAATAGTAAATTTAGAATAAGTCATTGTTAGAACTGCATTTTTTTCATGCCATATCAATAAAGTTAATACCGCGTTTTTAATTTATCAAATTTGTATCACATAATTATTGAATTTCTTGTAACCATTCACCTTAGTCATTTTCATATACATTTTTATTTCCCCGAAGATATTTAACTTAATTGATTGGAATTATATGTCACACATTATGGTTATAGCTGTACCTATTTTGAATCAGATAAGGCGGGAATTATCCCCAAATGTAAATAGGTATTTAGCGGAAATTGAACATTTAAAATAAACTTTTATCCATTGTAAAATTAATACAATAATTTAGGTGAAATGTCAAAACGATTGGTAGTAGTAATCTATTTTATTTTGAGAAAATTATTGACGAGATTAAATAAATATAAACAACAATAAAAATAAGATGCCTGGAGAATTAACAAAAAACAATAGAGAGTTAGCTTGTTTTTTATAAAAGTGTGTGAAGGAATAAAAATCTAAAATAAAATAAAATAAAAGTTCCCGAACCACTAGCATCGTTTTTACGAAGGTTACCTCATCCTGAACCCGCTGAGAACTGATAACCAAAACTCCAATTTCTAAAGGACGCCAACCAGAATTTGGAACAAAACCAGCTTTTCTCCTACACCTGAACCCGCTTTTCCTGTGCATCAAGATCCGAATAACCATCATCCATACAGAAAAACAACCAGCATCAAAATTGAGTATTTATTTAATAATCTCCTAAAATATAAAATTTTTATTAGTTACATTTTGAAAAAGATCGTTTATATTTCATTTAAATTCCTAAAATGTTAGCATTTGATCACTATACAGTTTAATACCGAAAAATACAGTTCTTTTTAAATTTGAATTTGTGTTACCTAATTTAAATATTTGAGTTATAACTATTTCATTAGAACATTTAACCTTACTTTTATATTATATCCAATCACGTGACTTTTCATGCAAATGTTATACTATATGGTATTTAAACTTACCTTTTATGCATTGAGAATCTGAATAAACCAGTGATATTTACAATTCATCCACTTGTTCTATTCTTCTTTCAACTTTGGAAGATCATTCACTTAGTATAACTTAGTTTAAACGAATAACTATCTTCTATCAATACACCGAACCTACATTTACGTTAATCTTGTTCACCATAATCTGAGCTAGCCACATCTTGATTAAGATACCCATAATATACTTAGTAATAAGTTTTGCACGTAAAGGAGGCAGATTAAGTTAAGTATAAACTGTTTATATTATTGTATTCTTGTTCAAATAAATTTCACCTGTGTCAACTGTATAAATATAACTTTTACGCCATCTATCAATCACATTTATAACTCCGTACGTGTATATTCAAATAATTTGTATTTTTCAACGTAATCAATTAATTTATTTTACTTTAAATTATAATCAATAAATTTTGTATTATTTATTACACGCTCTACATTGCCTTTTAACATTTTGACGAACCAACGTGAGGCCTATTTTACATTACAGCTTCACTGTAATTCGCCTTTTAACATTTTGACAGCCCATCTTAGGGACAATTAGAAGTACAATTATAAGACATAATTCACTACTATGGCCTTTTAACAATATATATATATATATATATAAATATAATAACTTCGTGACCTTGGTATGATATGGTAAACCTAATCAGTAGGCGATTAAAGGTCTGTATATTACTTCAAAATATATGTATTTAAAAAACTCTACATGTTTCGGCTATATACGCCTTTTTCAAGAGAATACAAAATATGAATGACAGGATATAAATGTCAAGTAATTAAGTTAAGAACTTAATTACTTGACATTTATATCCTGTCATTCATATTTTGTATTCTCTTGAAAAAGGCGTATATAGCCGAAACATGTAGAGTTTTTTAAATACATATATTTTGAAGTAATATACAGACCTTTAATCGCCTACTGATTAGGTTTACCATATATATATATATATATATATATATATATATATTCAATATATACCAAGTTTTTCTTATCATTACTAGAGAACGGACACGCTTACCACCCAGTGCAGTACTGGCGAAAGGCTGTATTTCTAAAATATTTAATTTTATTTATATAATTGGAAAACGAATGGGTGGTGATCTATAAAATTACGAAATACATATTTATTTGTTGAAAAGTTGTATCTATAAAAATTTTTAATTTTATTTATATAATTGGAAAACAAACGGGTGGTGATCTATAAAATTACGAAATACGTATGTATTTGTTGAAAAGATGTATTTTTAAAGTTTTTAATTTTATTTCTATAATTGGAACATTTTTATTTGTTCATTTTGTCGTTCAAGTTGAGTAAAGGAGTATTAATATTGACTAGCAATAGTTTCTCAAGGCTTTCTTCGGTAAATTTTGTTCTCTTTGAATTAAGTACATCCTTATAAATAGAAAACGTCCTTTCTACATCGCAACTGGTTATTGGTGCATACTGGAAATATTCTTTTATTTCTTCATATTTAGCCGTTAGATTTTGTGGAATTGTCTCCATACATAATTGCTGCAATTAAATCTGGATTTCTATTAAGAATTGCTTCAAACTTTTGCCGAAGGCCACATCCGAAGTCACTTGGTATACTTTTCAAATTATTAACAGCCACATCTAATGTGGTTAATCCGCCATTTAATTTGAGATTTCGATTTTCAAAATAAGTGATTAGTTTTGGCAATTTTCCAAAGTGTTCGTGAAGAAAGTACAACTGATTTTTTAAATTTGGGATTTGTGTGGGCTCCTTGCACTCACCAATACTTCTAGCATCCTCCTTTAGCAGTGTTACGAAATGTTTTAGACTATCGAAATTCTCAGCATAATAACTAGTAGCTTCCGGCCATGTTCCCCATCTAGTTATTACTGGAGTGGGAGGCAGTGATAGAGATGGAAATTTTTCCCTGAAAAGAGCTACTCTCAATGGTGCTTTTCTGAAAATTTTTTAAAAGCGGATACAAGTCTATCAACTTCTTGAAAGGTGCTCTGATATATTCACAAATACTGCAGAGAACATGTGCTACACAAGTAATATGCAGCAAATTAGGATATGTTTCCTTAATATATATGCAGCTCTGTCACTTACAAATAAAAGTACTTTTTCTTTGTACCTGTCGTCGGAATGAAGTATATTTTGAATATTCTCATTAATCGTTTTAGCAACTGTTTCCACATCAACTGTATTTATAATTTTTGTTGCTATTACATATGCGTTATATGGAATAGTTGGATGTAGTACACCAGCTACAACATTTACCACACAGCGTCCTAACATATCCACCGTTTCGTCGGCGCTTATCCATATGTATTGATTTAAAAGATGGCTTCTAATGCGTTCTACTGTTCTCGTATAGCACCTAGAAACATCATATTTGCGTAAAGTTGATTCATCAGGAACATTTCGACCAGTATATTTTTTCAGAAATATACTGGTTTATTTAATGGAATATTAGCCGCCATAAATAAAAGTTTTACAGAGTTCAGATGTGTTTGCGATCCTAAGTGACGAATTTTTGACGATATTTTACGGGTTTTGTAATAAATTTCGGAATCACTGACAATGGATATACAATCAGTATCACCGTCAATCCAACTCACCATTGTTTTACAATGCCGTTCTCGACATTCTTCCATATCATGTCTGAAAAAGTAACTTAAACAATGCTCTAGATCTAAATAAATGAAAACTAAAAATGTGTGCGTAAGTTATTGAAACTGAACGAAATTCAATGCACACTCTTACGTCGAAATAATTGGTGGAAATAGATTCAATCAAACGATATTAAACAGGATCTATCACAAAAATTACGATGTAATTAACAGTTAAAACAATGAAAACAAGAAACTTACTCACAGCCCTTTATTTATCTTACGAAATATAAACTAATAAATAAAATACATTATAAAAACCCCGCTTTTATCTACGCTCATGAAAACACTTTAAAAAACACTATATTGTCCGAATACAATAGCTGGCTTGTCCATTGTTATCGCGGCGAGACTAGGTGTCCGAGTAAGTCAAACAAATACTTCATTGAATTACGCCGGGATGTACTGAGCGACGTTATACACAATTCCCACTTCACATTACACACACATCGCCCTATGTATAGAGCTAAAAAATAAAAGTCAATGCATTGGTGGCGTAGTAGGCAACCAGTTATACACCAGTGACATATTTTTCTAGTTGTCAAATATTTCCGTTTTTTCATTCATACTTAAATCAAATACATTTTATTGAAGAATAGATAATTTAAAATAGTTAATGAACCCAACAGGCGTATTGGGCGAAGACAATTACAAATATTTTTAACAAATTCAAAGATGATGCTTGCTTTCTAAATTTCCATAGAAAAAAAACAAATAAAGCCAATCATGTGTTAACAGAACACATGAAGCTGAATGTAAAAGAACGGTCTGTAGGATTGCTTTTAAATGTAGCCAGGCATTTTGGAGTATTGTATAGTTCGGTGTTCAAAACCCTGAATTAATTCAAATATAAGTCATATACAAGATATCAAACCAGCAAGAGCTTTTCGAGAAAGATAAAGTAAAACGAACTGATTTTTGTGATATAATGTTTAATTTCTTAAATGAAAACAAAGAAATTTTAATCAAATAATTTTCACTGATAAAGAAAACAATTCCGTAATAGATTTAAATAGTTTCATATACATTCTGTATGGCAATCTAAGTAATTTCCCTCTGAATGTTTAAACATTTTTATCATTAATAGTTAGAAAGCATAGTAAGATGAAACCCATTGAATTATTTTTTTTAGCTAATAGCAAAAGGTTGGGTGTAATTTTAATAAAATAAATACTTAGGTTATTTATTAATATTTTTAAAATTTCTATTTAGGCACATTATCATATTAACATTTTTCGATATTCGATATTATTTAAGATACTTTAACTCTTACATATTTCGAAACTTATGGAATTTTTCAGAGTTTTTTCTTAATATAAACATTCAATTCCATATAATTATAAAAAGTATGTGGCAGTATGCTCGTATTATATTTTGTACTCTCATATTTTATAAGTCAGATTGTCATGGTTTTTATAAAATTATTTAAAATGAAATTACGATATATAAATTCATGTTTCGCATATTGTTAATTCTTTAATATTTGACGATAAAATTTGGAAAAAAAATCTTTCCACACAACATAAGGAACATACATACAAAATTTTATTAAAACCGATTATGTAGTTTGTGAGTCTATAGAAACAAATGAAATATTTTCGATTTATATATACATATATATATATATGTATATATATATTTAGTGTTAATAAGAAATAAAATTTATTCCTTATTTATTTTATTGGCCGTGTGCATAATATTAAAATAATAAGCTTTTTTTTGGTTTAGCGACCTTTATTGAAATTCAATTTATTTAACTAACGACGTTTCGACTTTTTTGTATATAATTAAGTCTTTTTCAAGTGATTTAGAACTAAAAAAAATTACAAACGAAAGGTAAGAATTATATTTACATTATATGAATGAATTAAAATTAAAATAATGATTAGAGTAAAGAAAGTTAAAATTTAAAAATTAAAAATTTTTTTTTTAAAGGATGCAAAACACCAATTATTTCGTGTTAAAATACATGCCCAGTGCAATATGCATGGTCGGAAACATGTCGACCCTTCACTACAGGGTCCGACTGCGTATCTCGGCGTATAATCTTAAGTGTAACTAAATGTCTTGTTATAGAAATGAAATTTTTTTATATTGTTACGTTTTTATTTTGTTATGTCAGGTCATGTGTTTGGGAAAAATACAGTGTGTTTTCAATGGGAAAAAAAAAAATTTGGTTTTTTGTGTGGGTGGGGGGAGATACGCAGTCGGACCCTGTAGCGAAGGGTCGACATGTTTCCGACCATGTATAATTGCACTGAGCATGTATTTTAACACGAAATAAATTGGTAAGTTTTGCATCCTTTAAAAATTTTTAAATTTTTAAATTTTAACTTTCTTTACTCTAATCATTATTTTAATTTTAATTCATTCATATAATGTAAATATAATTCTTACCTTTCGTTTGTAATTTTTTTTAGTTCTAAATCACTTGAAAAAGACTTAATTATATACAAACAAGTCGAAACGTCGTTAGTTAAATAAATTGAATTTCAATAAAGGCCGCTAACCCAAAAAAAAGCTTATTATTTTAACATATATATATATATATATATATATATATATATATATATATATATATATATATAGTAAATTCAATTTGTAGGCGATTTAAGGTCTGGTTTTACTTCAAAAACTATATATTTAAAACAATCCTACATGTACATGTTTCGGATAATGATGCCTTTCTCAAGGAATACAAAATATAAATGACAGTATATATATATATATATATATATATAATAACTTCGTGACTTTGGTATGATATGGTAAACCTAATCAGTAGGCGATTAAAGGTCTGTATATTACTTCAAAATATATGTATTTAAAAAACTGAGTTTTTTAAATACATATATTTTGAAGTAATATACAGACCTTTAATCGCCTACTGATTAGGTTTACCATATATATATATATATATATATATATATATATATATATATATATATACATATAGGTTAAAATAAATTAGAAACGGGCAAGCGGTCTGTCAATTAAAACTCATTTATTAATTATCTCTATATTTCGCAACGAATTTGTTGCTTCTTCGGGAGATAAAAATGTAAAGTTAAAAAATAAAAGTGACATACACAGACATTACAATTTATTAAATTTTTATACATAAACAGAGTGTCATCGAGTGCTTAGTGTTTAGATAATTTCTTAGCCGTTCATTCAATATATCAATTGATAAATTCTTGGAGTTTTTCGGCTTTTATATGAAACATTTACAAATACCAAATTAGTATGTAATTGCAAAGTAAGTGAGGATGTAAACATTGCTGTCTACAAATTACAAAGCTAATCATACTAATTTGATATTTGTAAATATTTCATATAAAAGCCGAAAAACTGCAATATATATACATTTTTCAATAAAGTCAAGTGCCATTAATTCATTTTTTTGTAGTCGAAGCATTTCTCAATTATATATCATCAATATATAAACTCTAATTAGCTTTTAAGGCGCCCAACAAAACTATTCAAATTTTAACTCTAAATATATTTTTAAAAAAATCAAAACGGAAACGGAAAGAGTACGGTAATAGCATATGACTATTTTCCTTGTACAAAGTTATATATTTTTTCCCCAAATTTTGTTAATTTACTACATCGAAAGTGAAATGAACATATTGAATATAGTACAAGAAGACATTCACTTCGCAAAGATCTCCATATCCGTACTAAATTACATCAACACTCGCTTCGCGACGCTACTGAATACGGTCTAATTGCTGCTATACATTATTGATGCCGTTTAAAATGATCACAATTGTCGAAACGTACCCCGAACGAGTTCACAAAGCGACGATCGACTATCTAAATGACATCATAAATATTGTAATTTTCCCCATGGGACGGCTCTGTCAACTGGAAAATTGTCTCTGCGAATTTGCGACTCTCTTTCATCCCTCGCCCTCGTCCTCCTAAACGTACTACCGTATCGCATGGAGATCTCTACCCCGCAAACACTGGTGGCGACTGTCGATCGTTTTGTCGTCAAGATGATACACGGATGAATTTTGAATGGATGTGGATTGGAAGACGCATCAGTGCGTTGACGTGCTATAAATGTGTTGTTTAAATTATATATTATGTTTAACTATTGAATATAAATAAAACAATCACTACATTATACATTTTTATTTATTGCAAAGAGCCTACACATCAGTATCTACATATAATTTCAATAATAGTGATAAACAATTACACACAACATAATCTAAGGATATATTTTGTTAGTTTCCAAAAAAATAATTTTTTGCATCTTTTAACACATTTTTGTGCCTTAAAAGTTAAATGTAAAATAATATGAGTGCGATTAACTTAAAATAATACTTTTACTAATTTTAATAATAATTTGCAGAAATTCTAAAGAAATGGAACTACACAAAATTTAAAAATTAATCTTATATTGCATTAGGTAATAATTTTGATGGTTAAGGAATTAATAAAGAGTTGGACCTCCTCTTTAGTTTAAAACCACCTTGCATCTTCTTGCATTGATAGAATAAAACTGTCCAAGTCTTCTTGTGGAAGAATATTCCGCAGTTCTCGCATCTGTCTTCGATTTTGTACAGCGTCCACATGAGGCAGGCATCTTCTCTGAAGCATATCACATGCATGCTCAATCGGATTGAGGTCTGGGGATTGAGATGGCCATGGCAAAACGCTTCTTTCCGGTCAACGCTTCTGCAAATGGCTGAACAACAGGTTTAGGAATATTTTGGATATATTGCTCAGCATTTAAGAATTGATCTAGAAAAACAAGATCAGTTTTCCTACCCAGCATAATTTGCGTCCATATCATTACAGTACCACCTCGGCGGCTGTGCACTGCCTGGGTATGCTGTAGCCTTGCTGCATTACCAAGCTAGCGTCAGACTCTTAATCTGCGAGTATCTGATCTTAATCCGAATCGTGACTCGTCAGACAAAAGTATAGTCGATCATTGCTTTCGAGTCCAGTTGAAGTATTCCCGAGCCCAGTTTACTTGATGTAATCGATTTTTCCTGCTTAATGGTCGAACCGTAAGGGGGCGTCTGGAGTGAAGATTAGCTTCTCTTAAACGTGTGGGCTGTCATATTATGCGTTGCTTGGAGACGTGATCTTAACTCAGTAACAGGTATTGAACTCTGTCAGCGAGACTGAGGAATGATGTACTGGTCCTGAATAGCAGTTGTGCAGCGTTTCTGCATTGCTACACGTCGCGACGCTGTGTGCATTGATCCACGTGGATGTATGCATCGCTGACAAGCCCAGACTTCAGACCAGAAATTCTATCACAAACAAAAGATTCATTACAAAAAAATAATTATCCTGTCTTATTCATTAACAAAATCATAAGTCACAAATTATATCAACACTACAATACAAATAAAACAAATAACACAAAAACCAAGGAAAACAATCCCCAAACTAATTATAAATATGTCACAATATCTTATATAAACAATCTGTCAGAAACAGATAAACAAAATCTTAACACCATATAACATAAAACTCCAATAACCTCAAAAACTTACACTCAAAATTAAAAGACAAAATACCTACAATAAAGAAACCACACGTTATTTATGAAATTTCATGCAACGACTGCAAAAGCGTATACATTGGCCAAACAACGCAATATCTACAAAAACGTTTAAATGAACACAAATTGCCAAGCAATAGTACATACAGCCCTAAAAAACATATAAAACAAACGAAACACAAATTGCCAAGCAATAGTACATGCAGCCCTAAAAAACATATAAAACAAACGAAACACACTATCAATTTCGATAAAACCTCTATATTTACATCAGAAAAAAATAACAAGACAAGAAATTAGAAAGCATCCACATTTAAAAGAAAAGAAAAATTCCATGAATGACAGAACAAACATAAATAACCTGCCGGCAATATGCTTGCCCATTATATTCCCCCCCCCCCCTATTGACAATATAAAGACACAAAAATTAAATAAAAAAGGCATAAACAGACGTTTCAAACACGGTCACCAAGAACTTTAGTTGCATTTTCAAATGAAAATAGGCAATAAGTATAACGTAGCTAGTCATAGTTGAATTGTAACCATACAGTATAATATAATGTAAGTACATACATTTAATTTATCATTACTTTCACCATTCTAACATTTAAATAAATATTTCAGTTGTGAAAAAGGCTCTATATATAGAACCGAAGCGTAAACATAAATTAAATATTGTTTTAATTACCCGGCCGCCATTCTGAAGAAACACTTATATTTTTATCTGGTATTATAACCACGGCCAAGAAAATAAGACCATTTCTTAATTAATTAAGTAATTCTTAATCTTAAAAAGAACCTTTTTAGAAATGGTCCGCATCAGCGGAGACACAAATAACCTTAATTATAGGTGAGATACGAACGGACTAAATATAATATATTGCAATATACTCGGTGTTGGCGGTTAATTATCTTGCCAAGTTTTGTTAACTAGTCCTCGTACTGTTAAATGTTTAGTGTATTGTCCTGGTTTCGATATTTTTGTAACATTAGTTTTTTGCGTATGGTGGGCAAAAAGATATCAAGCTGCCAAAAGTTGTGGATTTAAGACACCTAAAAAAGTCTTAGAAATGATGTCAAAAAAAGTATATTTTATCCTTTCTTTTGCATCATTTATAAGATTTTTTTGGGACTTTCTTGGGGTCTGGAACTCTTATTTGCTTAAAGACTCAAACACATGAAGTATATTTATCTTTTTTCTGTCCCATCGTGATATTTTGCAATAAACTAGTATATACATACTTGAAATGTTGTATGTAACTTTGTTAGAGTTATTAAATCTCACAAATGTATTAATCTAAAAGTCACGGTACCGTGAAACAGACGTCGTAAACCTACTTTTTCTAATTCATTTGACTACGGATTCAATATTTTTTCAGATTCCAGAATATTTTTTCAAAATCGGAGTGTATGCAGACTACCGAACTTCTATTGTTATCAATAAACGTTTTATTGTTATTTCTTCTATTATTAATTTCTTTTAAATTATATATATATATATATATATATATATATATATATATATATATATATATATAAGTGTTAAGATAATTTCTTAGCCGATTATTAAATATAACAATTGATAAATTTCTTCTATTATTTACACTAACTATCCTTATTTTAATGCTGCTTCAGTTACTCTTACCCTTACTCTTACCCTTAACCCTTGAACTACTCATTCTACAGCACCTCTAAATATCTGACATCGTACATCAATGTGCATTTTCATTACGAATATTGTATTTCACGAACATTACGGAGAGTATTTAAGGAGTATTTAATGCGAACAGTGACGGTGGTAATATCGTGGTGATGGTAACTGTAGTGGCGTACACAGAGGCGCAGTGGTGTCAATCATTCGCACCAAATCCGCATTTACTATTGCGGCTTGTCAGATTAGGAAGCACACCCTCTTTTCAGCTAAATGTACGGACTGTAACACGGTGGCGAGGTGAGCTAGTAAGCTAGCCGGATTTTGCCTAGCACTGTGTTTGCATGTTTATGTTACCTAAAGCTCTTTAGTGATGAGATTAAAACCCTGTCTATGTACTTACATACCTCATAATGCATTTGATAGTCAACTAAAAAATTAAGTAGATATACCGCATTTTATAAGTAAATATGATATATTAATAAGTAAAGGTTCTTAATTTTATATAAGAAGTCGTTTTAATAAGTAAACTCGATTTTATTGTTATTAGGTATATTTTTTATAAAAAATTTCATTTAGTTTACTTTGATATTATCTAAAAAAAAACAAGAAAGAACGTGATTATATCACGGGATTCCGAGTTGGAACCATGTACTTGGCACTGCTTCCCTCTTGGCTGACGTTTCGTCCACTGTTGCAACGAACATCTTCAGGTCTGCTACTACTGTCACTGAAACTGTCGGAATCTCAGAAGCAATAATGGGTAACCGCCGCGGAAGCCTTTTTCCATATGCATAAATTCCAATCTCCAACATCTGACCGGTATTAATCATAATTAATAATTCCATAAGATTCGTCTTGTTCTATTTAGTTTTTTTTAAGAGTTTTAAAATAAGTTTCACTTTAGTACATAAGGTTCAGTATAGAACTGTAATGAGGAATTTTAATTTTTCAAATTTTTCAGTAGATTACATGCAATTTAAAGAAAGAGTTGTAAAATTGCTTTCTGAGAAAATGGTAGTCTTTTAACTGCTTGGGTCAATTAAAGAAACATACACCAGAAGTAAAATCAGAAAATAGAAGAATTTGAAGTACTGAAAATCTACATACAATTATTGAAGAAATGGTTCCAATGTATACGGGGTGTTAGCGAAGGTTCTATAAAGTGAAGGAAATTAGCCCTAAATAATCTCGTGTATTTTAAATAAAACCGCCTATAGTTTTTATATATTCATATTAAGTGCTTTAGCAGATATCTTTTTTGTTAAATATTCCCTATACCTATCTTCAATTGTAAATATGCTTTCTACACTTTACGACGCTATTTTATTCGAATTTTTCCTAGAAAAAATTCGCCCTTAAGTAGGAATCGAACCCACGACCTCTGGCTTGCCGGACCATTGCTCTACCACTGAGCTGTTAAAGGCGAATTAAGGGCGAATTTTACATAGATAAATTAACTGCTATATAAAAATGTCCATTGGATGGTGACATTTTTGTCACTTTGACAGCGATAAAAAGCTACATAGCTTTTTATCACCGATAAAACTGCTTCTTCCTCAAAATTGGATTACATATCTAGTAGCCCTGCATCACTTAATTTATTTTGGCAGCTGTCAGTTATAATTATTAAGTACCGTTGAACGTAAAATGTATGAGTCGGTTTGGGGAAATTTCAACAAATATCAAAAGATCAATACCGCAATTCACAAGAAATACAAGATCGTCAATATGGGGACAATCTAAAGAGTTTTATTCATGTCGTTAATTTATCTTGCCAAAAAACACTCGAGCTTTTCTTTCACGGATAAATTTCTTTTTAACTCAAAATTTTTCCAATCAGTAATTTTGCTCGAAAAACTTACATTAGACAAAATCGCTCGACCTTTCGGTATCGCGATTTTTTCATATAAGTTTTTCTCGTCAAATTACTGATTGGCAAAATAATTTCATTACAAAGAGAAATTTATCCGATAAAAAAAAAGCTCTTGTGTTTTTACTTATGAAAAAAATTCGCCCTTAATTCGCCTTTAGCAGCTCAGTGGTAGAGCAATGGTCCGGCAAGCCAGAGGTCGTGGGTTCGATTCCTACTTAAGGGCGAAAATGCAATCAATTTGTACAACTGCCGTACTACGGGCAAGATATATTCATCTGTATCCTTTGATGTAACTCAAGGCATCCCCATAAAAGTTTCGAATTCACGCCTTTAACAGCTCAGTGGTACAGCAATGGTCCGGCAAGCCAGAGGTAGTGGGTTCGATTCCTACTTAAGGGTGAATTTTTTTCTATGAAAAATTCGAATAAAATAGCGTCGTAAAGTGTAGAAAGCATATTTACAATTACATTACTTCGCCAAAATAATAAATTTGCCTATCTTCAATATTTTGGGAAGATATTTAATTTTCTTTAAAGAATCCGTTGCTCTATATGTCAAAAATCATAGAAGCCAAGAAGAACATAGTAACTATGATAAAAAATTGATATAGCATACTGTAGTCCTGTAGCTATGATTGTTGATCTCTAATAATAGGTTATTGTTGATATTGTTTCTATTATTGTTGTATTTTTTGTTCATGTTCTAATTATTCGTTTTTGCGTTTTATTGCTATTTCATTTATTAAGTTATTTTAATAATAATAAATTTCACAAAGGAAAAACTAATTGACATGGTATACATCTAGGGGAAAGCACAGAAAAATTGTTTACGCGTTATCCGAATAGATGTCGGCCGCCGAAAAAAACCGATTTGATACTAATGGTAGTGTTAAGTACAGTAAGATTCGTAATAAATAAACACACCTCTACAGAGGAAAAAGAGTTGGAAATCCTTCATTAGTAGTTGGGGAAACCGGTATATAGTGGGAAAATATATTTTATGCACAATTTTTAGTATCAAATTTTTATTTGTTTGAGACACGGTTTCTATGGAAGGTTGTAATTGGTATTAAGTTTATATTGTTATCAATGAAAATAAATTTTTATTACACAGTTTTGTTTTTTCTAATGGTCCCGGTATGTACTATATGTCCCAGTACATACCACTGCCCGGTATACAGTGGGACTTAACCTGCTATATTATAGGACAAATTGTAATATCAAAGAAAAAACTAAAACTTTAAAATATTTATTATATATCAAGAAGGATAACTGTAAATACATCATTTCACATTAATATACATTAAAATCAGTTAAATCAACTTTAAACTTAAACTTTTTGGAAGCTCGTTCAGTTCCCACTGATATTTCAGGTTTAGGTAGTCTCTCGCACTTTTGCCGAACACCTTACAAAAGTCTTCCAACCACACTAATGGTATTTGTCTCCGGAAGAAAATGAAGAAATAAAAGTCTTTCTTGACGCATGAGAGAAACCAAGGAATGAATTATGAGGAATGTTAATTTAAAGAAAGCACCCGGAGATGACCTTATAACTGGTAAGATTATAAAAGAACTCTCTGAGGTAGCAATGAAATATATTACATATATATTTAATGCTATTTTGAGAAATGGACACTTTCCGTCGCAGTGGAAGGTTGCCCAAATTGTTTTAATTCCTAAGCCTGGCAAACCTGTGGAAGAAATGACATCATACCGCCCGATTAGTCTCCTGCCTATATTGTCAAAAATATTCGAGAAATTACTCTTGAAAAGACTGAAGCCTTTAATTGATGAACTCGCAATAATCCCTGATCATCAATTTGGGTATAGAGAAATTCATGCCACTATTGACCAAGTGCATCGCTTGGTGGAAATCATACATAGAGCCTATGAAAGGAATGAATATTGTTCGGCAGCTTTTTTAGATATTTCCCAAGCTTTCGATAGGGTCTGGCATAACGGGTTATTGTTCAAACTAAAATCTAAATTACCGCACCCTTACTCTCAGATTCTGAAAATTTATCTTGCTGATAGATATTTTCTGGTCAAGTACCAGGATGAACTGACAACATTGAACCGAATACAGGCTGGAGTACCCCAACGTAGTATTATTGGTCCTATCCTTTATCAAATTTATACTGGCGATATACCAACATCGACTACTACAATTACCGCGACATATGCTGATAATATAGCGTTATTAGCGACAACTAGTGATCCTATGGTGGCATCGCATTATCTCCAAACATTACTAAATAACCTCCAGGAGTGGCAAAGAAAGTGGAAAATAAAAACCAATCAACTAAAATCAATGCATGTAACATATACATTACGTCGAGATAGTTGTCCTCCTGTTTCATTAAACAGTGTTCAGATACACCAGAGTGCAAGCGCCAAATATATCAGAAATCATTTGGATAGATGACTAATGTGGACTAAGCACATCTTCTCGAAGAGTAGGTACTATTGGTACCCAAATTGTTGGACTTTTTTTTAATAACATCTAACTGGAGACATCATCATTTTTAAGTGAACATTTAATTGTTCTTTTAGAAGAAGTTGATCTTCTAACTAGGAATGTAATGTGACGGGGGGGCGACACATACAACTGCAATGTCCGTCAATTTTTAAATGTTACTATTCCTGATGGAGTGGATGAGGTAGATTTATAGAATGGCCGCCGCGATCATGTGATCTTACTTCTTTTTTTGTGGGGTTATATCAATAGTAAAGTCTACGAGGAAGAACCATTAACAAGAGAGAATATGAAAAATAGGATAAAAAATGTTTGTAGATAATTACCTGCCAAAATCCTCCAAAGAGTCAAACAAGAATTTTTACGAAGAATTAATTTATGTACGCAAGTAACACTAGTTTACAAAATGACATTTTTTTCATGTACATTTGATGAGAGATAGATTTCCTTATGTATTTTCCTCCGCTGAATTCGAAAATCAAGTTTAAATTTTTTTTTATGGAACAGTTTTTGAGATATTGTAATTTTTTCATTTTTTCGACCTTTTTTCACTTGACAAATCATATCTCGAGCTAGAAATGTCCGATTGGGTCATTCTTGGTACCCAAATGCAAGGTATTGAGATGACGAACAAATATGTATAATCGGATCTTTGATTGGTAAAGCGGTTCAAAATATATCGATGAAAATAGGGCACATTTTCAAAAAAATCATACTTTACAGTGATTCTGTGCCGACAGAAAAGTACAAATCGTTAAAAAAACGTCTGGTTTCTGTTCATGTACGTAAAGATGATACTTTTACGTAAGAACTAAGACCAACCAGAAGAAAATCTACCGAAAAATGACAAAGTTATATGCAATTGAGTGAATATATCCAAATCCCATATTTTCCGAATATTTTCTTTTTTTCGACAATTTATGAGTTCGGTTGCTCACACGCAAATATATTGAATTTATTATTTGTTATTTTTATGTATTTTGACTTTCTTATTACTATTATAATAATAATTATTATTCGTACCAATAAACAGCTGACTCTTGCTATATCTTGATATTTATATGTCTTTGGTATAGGAACATGATTTTATATCGATAGCCTGTTGGTTTATTGGCAACGTATATTAGTTCTCACGTTGACGCTAGAGTTCTTAGATTTTATTCCAAACAAAACAACAACACATCACATTTAGGATCCTTAGAACCCTGACATTTTGTTTTGACTACTTCTATAAAACGTAGTGTCGGTTGTTTGTATATTATAGGAACTCACAAATTTGATTGAAATTATATTTCATTGTGTTCACCAAAATGCCTAAAAGAAAACGAAAATTTAAGTGCGTAAACAATCGAAATAATTTCTGTTACGTGTGTGGCAATTTTGTCCCCCAACCAAATAGACGTAGATTCACCGATTCATTACACATAATTATCTGCAATATTTTGGAATAGCACCTGCAACTTTTCATGAGCAATGGACACGAAATAATGTTTGTTTATCGTGCCATATAACTCTTGTCGCGTGGGCTTCTGGTTCATCACAGTAATATTAAATTTATATATACAATTATTAATAATAAACTGAATTTTTATTCCAAATTAGACGATACATGAAATTCGGTATGCCGATGATATGGAGAGAGCCGCTCTGCCATTCGGTTGATTGTTACTTTTGCCTGAGCAAATCCATTGGTTTTGGAAAGAGTGCCAAATGGGTTTATGCGACAGTAGCATCTGTTTCGCTTCCAGTTCAACATTCAAGTGAATTTCCTCATCCTAGGTGCCGCAATTCAACGATTGAATTTTTCGAATCATCACTACAGACAGACACAAGCAGTGATAATGAATTTCAACAGGAGTCGCAATTGCAACATTTTACGCAGCCTGAACTGAATGATTTGGTGAGATATCTCGAGCTGTCAAAGGAAAAAGCGGAGTTACTTGCATCTCGCCTGAAGCAACGGAACTGTTTGGCTCCGGGAGTAAATGGAACATTTTACAGAAACCGTGATAAACCTTACGCACAACATTTTAAGAAGGAAAACGATATATGCTACTGCAACGATATTCCTGCATTGTTTGAGCAACTCGGAGAGCCTTATGATCCAAATGAGTGGCGCTTGTTCATTGACGGTAGTAAGGAGAGTTTGAAAGCAGTCCTACTGCATATTGGAAATGAAAAACCTTCTATCCCCATCGCTCATGCCGTCAACACTAAAGAATCATACGCCACAATGGCCAGTTTGCTAAAATACATTCAATATGAGCATCACAACTGGAAAATATGTTCCGATCTCAAAGTCGTCGGCATGTTGTGTGGAATGCAGGGTGGATATACAAAATATTGCTGCTTTCTTTGCCTCTGGGATAGTCGTGCTCGTGAACATCATTATAGAAGAAAAGACTGGCCAGAAAAGGAGAACGTTACAGTGGGCAAAGACAATATTAAATACGTGCCTCTTGTCAAAAAAGAAAATATAATCCTTCCAGCGTTGCACATTAAACTTGGCCTCATTAAAAATTTTGTGAAGGCCTTAGACAAGGAAGGCCAAGTATTTTCCTATTTGAAAACCCTTTTCCCGCAGCTTTCTTTAGCAAAAATCAAGGAAGGCGTCTTCGATGGTCCACACTTAAAGAAATTGTTAAAAAGCACAGATTTTCCAAAATATTTAACACCCGTTGAAAACGAGGCCTGGAATTCATTTCAGCGGGTTGTTACCAATTTTCTTGGGAACAATAAAAGCCCTAACTACGAGAGAATTATTACCGATTTGCTGGAGAACTACAACAAGATGGGTACGGAATGCCATTATTTAATTTCATTCCTGGTTGTTTTCTATTGTATTGTTTTTACCATTTTATTTATTTCTTACAGGTGTAAATGTGTCTCTAAAAATCCATTTCTTGCATTCGCATTTGAATTTCTTTCCGGACAATCTTGGTGACGTAAGTGACGAACACGGCGCGAGATTTCACCAACAAATTAAGACCATTGAGCGGCGCTATCATGGATTTTGGGATGAAGCAATGCTGGGAGACTATGTATGGTTTCTCACTAGAGAAACGGATCCCAAAAGCAACCGAAGACAAAGCAAGAGCCACAACTATTTCTAACACACAAAAATGTCAAGAATGTATTGCAAGCGTTTAAACACAATAAATTGTCGAAAAAAATAAAATATTCGGAAAATATGGGATTTGGATTTATTCACTCAATTGCTTATAACTTTGTCATTTTTCGGTCGATTTTCTTCTGGTTGGTCTTAGTTCTTACGCAAAAATATCATCTTTACGTACATGAACAGAAACCAGACGTTTTTTTAACGATTTGTACTTTTCTGTCGGCACAGAATCACTGTAAAACTTGATTTTTTTTAAAATGTGCCCTATGTTCATCGATATATTTTGAACCGCTTTACCAATCAAAGATCCGATTATACATATGTATTTGTTCGTCATCTCAATACCTTGCATTTGGGTACCAAGAACGACCCAATCGGACATTTCTAGCTCGAGATATGATTTGTCAAGTGAAAAAGGTCGAAAAAATGAAAAAATTACAATATCTCAAAAACTGTTCCATAAAAAAAATTTAACCTTGATTTTCGAATTCAGCAGAAGAAAATACATAAGGAAATCTATCTCTCATCAAATGTACATTTTCGGTGTAAAGTAGTGTAACAGGACAGCTCTTGAAACATCTACTTTGACTTTTTTATGTGTATTAATTTATTTCACCGTTGTTTTAATATGCCTTAAATTTACACAAAATAATTTTCTGTAATTACATTTTTTTTTATTTTGTGTTGAATTTGAGTTCAAAAACTATTTAAATATCTTACAAAATATTAAAGAAAAGTATAAAATATAACTAACAAAATCAAACAAGCCGTAGATGTGTGTGTTTTGTTTCACTTAAAATAAATATTCTTCAAAACACTAATAAATATGAAACAATAATACAACGACGATTTTTATTATATTATTTTAACAGAAGTTCAATATTTTTCCATAAATAGTTTTCTACAGCTACGAGGGCGACCTGAAGTGTTTTCGGAATCGGCAAGAGATGGCTCACGAAGCTTGAAGTGGATTCATTGGTCGGCAAGGGCAACCTTTTTTATGGCAACTGTTAAAATTTCAGACGTCTACTGTCAATAGTTGTTGTTTAAGAGTGTGTTTTGTGTAGCAAGTCAGGCGGTTTCGCAAAAATGAATAAAATCGAATTTCGTGCAGTGATAAAACACTTCTGGATGGCTGGGAAAACGGCCTCGGAAATTCGAAATATTTTGCTAGAGATTCATGGCTGATTTACTCCATCATTTTCGACCATCAGCTTCTGGGTGAGCGAGTTCAAACGTGGCCGCACAAGCACAAGTGGCGAACCACGCAGTGGACGTCCAAAAACCGCCACCAACGATGAAATGCTAGACAAGATTCATGATGTCGTATTAGCCGATCGCCTATTGAAGCTGAAAGAGATAGCAGAGACAACAGGCATCTCAGAAGAACGCGTTGGCAATCTCCTACACGAAATTTTGGGTATGAAAAAGCTTTCGGGGCGATGGGTACCGCATTTGCTCACACCGGAGCAAAAACGAAATCGGGTGACTGTTTCGGAGGAGTGTCTGGCCAGGATCCAACGCAATTCAAGGGATTTATACATGCGTTTCGTAAGCGTGGATGAGACTTGGATTCACCGGTACATACCGGAGACCAAGGATCAGTCGAAGCAGTGAACTTTTCCGGGCGAATCGACTCTGAGGAAAGCAAAGACCATTCCATCGGCCGGAAAGGTCATCGCTACCATTTTTTGGGATTTCCAAGGTGTGATCCTCATCGACTATCTGCATAAGGGTAGGACGATCAAGGGACGATCACTACAGCGATTTATTGACCCGATTCGATGCAGTATTGAAGGAGAAACGGCCTCGTCTGCGGTTGCAGCGGACAAAAGTGTTTTTCCACCACGACAATGCACCGGCTCATTCATCCCGCATCGTCGTGTCCAAATTGAAGGAGTTTCGCTACGAATTAGTCTCTCATCCTCCATATTCACCGGACCTAGCCCCCAGCGACTTTTTTCTATTCCCAAACCTGAAAAAATCGCTGGGAGGAAAGAGGTTTGCCTCAAATGAGGAGGTAGGTCATCGCCGCTACAGATGGCTATTTTGCAGACCTCGAAACATCCTACTTTTCCGACGGCTTGAAGAGACTGGAGCACCGTTTGAAAAAGTGTATTGATCTTCAAGGAGACTACATCGAAAAATAAAAAAACCACACCAATACCTTGTTTTTCTTGCCGATTTCGTAAACATTTCAAGTCGCCCTCGTACTATGTTTTTTCATGGCTATTATGTTTTTTAATGTATAGAGAAACGGACTTTTAAAATAAAATCAAATATCTTCCAAAATATTAAATATAGGTAAAGGCAATACTTAACAAAAAAGATAGCTGTTAAAACACTTAATATGACTATATAAAAAAATTCAAGGCTTTCCATTTAAAATACACGAGATTTCTTGGCGCAGCTTTCCTGCTCCTTATCGAAACTTCGTGAACACCCAGTATATATTAAAACAATTTCCGAACAAAAGTATCTCATGGCACACCTAGTGCAAACGCCATACCACTATACATACAACTTATTATTTTGTGCCATGGCACTCTCGAATTATCGGCACTTAAAGACACACTTAGAGAAATGTCACTTTTTCTCCTTAATTGTAAATATCTCGAAAACTATTGGCTCTATAGCTGCTAAGTATCTTCAATAAAATATATTTCAAATTTAACGTATAATCAAAAATTAGACATATATATATATATACAGGCCATTCAATTTAAAAGAATGTATCTTTTTTGCGCCAGCGATTTACAGGACATGCTGTATAAGTCTATACATTTTTATAATGTGCAGCAATAGCAACTCTATCTACTCCAGCATATTATTTTTTTATTATATTCACCTTTTATGAGCAAATGTACTTAATTAGATCGTTGATTCACCCGGTATTGACAGCTAACAAAAAATAAAAGTTTGAAAGGAAAAAATGACTTCTTCTGTATATAACGAGCCATCGAAAAAATTCATAATTGGAGTAGACTGTGAAATTGGGTTGGTACTTTAGCCACTTCCACATAATGACATTTATTATTTGACAATGAAACTATAAGTTTGTGTCAAATTTTTCAAAACTATTATTAAGAAAATTAAATTTATTTAGATGTAAATGGACAACATTTTCAACAACTTCTGTAGCTATATGTAAATTTTGATTATGATTTCGATATTAAATAAATTATTTGTTTTCTTTTTTGTTGTAGTATCATTTCAATGCCATAACCTTTTTTTTACAATGAAACCAAATGAAACTGTCAAGCATCAAGTAATGTGTCATTATGTGGAAGTGGCTAAAGTACCAACCCAATTTCACAGTCTACTCCAATTATGAATTTTTTCGATGGCTCGTTATTATTGCTTAAACTGATTCATAAATACAAAAATCTCTTTCATAGTTAAAAAAAAAGCTTTTGCCAAGAAAACTTACTTGCAGTGATTAGTCACATAGGGTGTTGGGTACGTTTTAACAAATAAAGTGTGAAAGAAAATGTCAATGTACAGAGGTAACACACAAAAATGTTAAACCGGACTTCCCAAATGACCATAAGATTATCTTGGTAATTGTACACCTTTGTTCCCAAACAACTGCAAAATTTGTAAACTCACACTTTAATCCTCTTAATGCAAATAATGGCCATTATTTGCCTTCACTTATTTCGTATTTTTGAGTAAATATTGTAGCGATATGCGCGGTCAATAACTCGGACCTCATTCCTTTATCATTTTGTTAGGCATTCTTTTGTCCTATCTGTACAATAAACTAAGCTATTTATCTTAAAATATATCACACAATTTACCGAAAGTAGAGAAGGAGGGTTATGTTGCATAAAAACTATTTGATTCTAATGATTTATTAAGTGCAGCATATCCTCAAAAAAAGTGTGCCTCTAAATATGCAAAAATAATAGTGGCAGTGCTTGTAAATATTGCTACTATTAGAAAAAACGAGAAAATACACGTAATATAAACATGTAAATTTCATCGATATTGGGTATTTATTATTAAATATGTATTTAAAGTGTATAAAAGTTAAAACGAGAAGTCATTATGAGCGAACTCCGGGGAATAACGGAATAACTTGTAATTAGTAGGAATCACCATCTAGGTTCAATAGCAATGTAGTTTTGCGTTGGATTTATCGAAATAAAAGTGCGCGTTATTTAGAAAAATGCTTCCGTCCGAAATACACCTACGCGTATTTGTAAATATATGTATAAACAATTTTGCACTTTCAACGCTATGCACACACTACATATACATACAGCACGCAAAACGCTAGCTTTGGAGACGTACGATATGAGTAGAGAACGGACACGCTTACCACATGACGCAAAGCCCAGTGCAGTACTGGCGAAAGGCTGTATTTCTAAAATATTTAATTTTATTTATATAATTGGAAGACGGACGCGTGGTGATCTATAAAATTACGAAATACATATTTATTTGTTGAAAAGTTGTATTTATAAAGTTTTTAATTTTATTTATATAATTGGAAAACATACGGGTGGTGATCTATCTATCTAAAATTACGAAATACATATTTATTAATTAATTTTATTTATATAATTGGAAAACAAGCGGGTGGTGATCTATAAAATTACGAAAGACATATGTATTTGTTAAAAAGTATTTTTAAAGTTTTTAATTTTATTTCTATAAATGGAACATTTTTATTTGTTCATTTTGTCGTTCAAGTTGAGTAAAGGAGTATTAATATTGACTAGCAATAGTTTCTCAAGGTTTTCTTCTATCAATTTTGTTCTCTTTGAATTAAGTACATCCTTATGAATAGAA
The DNA here is from genome assembly GCA_935421215.2 of Melolontha melolontha. Taxonomy (NCBI): domain Eukaryota; kingdom Metazoa; phylum Arthropoda; class Insecta; order Coleoptera; family Scarabaeidae; genus Melolontha; species Melolontha melolontha. The sequence goes on along the minus strand of OW285243.1, from coordinate 72,310,366 downwards.
AACGTCCTTTCTACATGGCAACTGGTTATAGGTGCATACTGAAAATATTCTTTTATTTTTTCATATTTAGCCGTTAGATTTTGTGGAATTGTCTCCATACATAATTGATGCAATGTAATTAAATCTGGATTTCTATTAAGAATTGCTTCAAACTTTTGCCGAAGGCCACATCCGAAGTCACTTGGAATACTTTTCAAATTATTAACAGCCACATCTAATGTGGTTAATCCGTCATTTAATTTGAGATTTCGATTTTCAAAATAAGTGATTAGTTTTGGCAATTTTCCAAAGTGTTCGTGAAGAAAGTACAACTGATTTTTTAAATTTGGGATTTGTGTGAGCTCCATGCACTCACCAATACTTCTAGCATCCTCCTTTAGCAGTGTTACGAAATGTTTTAGACTATCGAAATTCTCAGCATAATAACTAGTAGCTTCCAGCCATGTTCCCCATCTAGTTATTACTGGAGTGGGAGGCAGTGACAGAGATGGAAATTTTTCCCTGAAAAGAGTTACTCTCAATGGTGCTTTTCTGAAACTTTTTTAAAAGCTGATGCAAGTAATATGCAGCATATTAGGATATGTTTTCTTCAATAATCTGCCTGTTTTTAACATATACGCAGCACTATCACTGACAAATAAAAGTATTTTTTCTTTGTACGTGGCGTCCGAATGAAGCATTTTTTGCATATTCTCCTTAATAGTTTCAGCAACTGTTTCCGCATCAACTCTATTTATAACACTGCTATTACATATGAGTAATATTGCTATTACATATGAGTTATAGGAAATAGTTGGATGTGGTACACCAGCTACAACATTACCCAACAAAGCGTCCTAACATATCCACCGTTTCGTCGGCGCTTATCCATATGTATTGATTTAAAAGATGGCTTCTAATGCGTTCTACTGTTCTCGTATAGCACCTAGAAACATAATATTTCCGTAAAGTTGATTCATCAGGAACATTTCGACCAGTATATTTTTGAAGAAATATTTTTAAAGTGGGATTGCTAAGTTTATTTAATGGAATATTAGCCGCCATAAAAGTTTTACAGAGTTCAGATGTGTTTGCGATCCTAGGTGACGAATTTTTGACGATATTTTACGGATTTTGTAATAAATTTCGGAATCACTGACAATGGACATACAATCAGTATGACCGTCAATCCAACTCGCCATTGTTTTACAATGCCGTTCTCGACATTCTTCCATATCATGTCTGAAAAAGTAACTTAAACAATGCTCTAGATCTAAATAAATGAAAACTAAAAATGTGTGCGTAACTTATTGAAACTGAACGAAATTCAATGCACACTTACGTCGAAATAATTGGTAGAAATAGATTCAATCAAACGATATTAAACAGGATCTATCACAAAAATTACGATGTAATTAACAGTTAAAACTATGAAAACAAGAAACTTACTCACAGCACTTTATTTATCTTACGAAATATAAACTAATAAATAAATAATACATTATAAAAACCCCGCTTCTATCTACGCTCATGAAAACACTATAAAAAACACTATATTCTCCGAATACAATAGCAGAGTTGTCCATTGTTATCGCTGCGAGACCAGGTTTCCGAGTAAGTCAAACAAATACTTCATTGAATTACGCCGGGATGTACTGTGCGACGTTATACACAATTTCAATTGCCGATTGCGTTTTATGGAAATTGCATCCGTTCTCTAGATATGAGCCGAGAGTAGCTCTGAACCTACCGGACTTCTCGCTCGTGCACGACACTGTGACCGGACCAAGAATGGTGGTCTCTAGTAGGAGCAACAAGTAATGTAAGTTAAACATTTGTGCAACGGTGCATTAATGCAATGCTTTTTTTTACAAAATGCAGTGATGGTTCTCAATTGGATCATTTATGGTTATTTTCATTACCTTTAGATATCTAGTGACTAAAGCTATCTTCTAAATAGATAACTATAAAAGAAACACATAAATGGGTTGCTTCAATTCTAGACACATCTATAAGTGCCGAATTATCTGGTGGAATAGGATGATGAAGAATTTTATTAACGTTTCTTTTTAAACAAATAAAGCAGCATTTGAAAATTTCCAGTATGAGATCAGTAAGGGCCATTCTAATATAAATCCTATTTATCAATAAATTATACTGACTGAGATTTTATAACACACACAGCTTTTTACAAACAGTTTGCCGTACTGTAAAGAGAATGTCAACAGTAATAGCATGCTTGCTCCAAGAATTTACAAAATCTACAGAAAATGAACGTGAAATTTAAGAGAACTGGAAAAGGTTTTAAAGGATAACAAATTGTATACGTGTTATGAAGTGTGTATAGATTGTACCCATATTATTATCTTTTTCAAAATAACGTGTTTCAAAAAGAATTACATCTAGTTCTACATCATACAAATGGTATGAAGGTTATCTAGCTGTTACTTTCAAAATTTATCATCGAAAGATATGGTGATGAAATTAATAACAAGTACAATTAGATTATTAATTTATTAATAATTTTTAAATAATTAATTAATTAATCCATTTTAAAATTAACAATCGATAACTTGTATAGATACATATTGCTATGAATAGTGGTTTGTGGATTTAATGTGCCACCATCCACAACTAGTTTACCCAACTAGGTTACTCAGCCGTTTGATTTCCAAATATGAGACTTCTAACTTCTCGGGTTCCAATAAGGAAATCCGTGTTCTACGAAATATACTAGGCGCCAGTGAAAAATTCACGATAATTTATTTACTTATATTTTATGAGTTACTTATTTTTAATTAATTGGCAGTATTAGCAGGTATATGAAATGAAACGAGCACAAGATAAAATTTAAATGAATATTTAATACAAAAAATCAAAAAAAAAGAAATGGCTACAAAATACGAAATACATTATTATATGTTCATTTTGTAGTTCAAGTTGAGTAAAGGAGTATTAATATTTATTAGCAATACTTTCTCAAGGTTCTCTTGGAATACTTTTCAAATTATTAATAGCCACATCTAATGTCGTTAAACCATCATTTAATTTGAGATTTCGAATTTCAAAATAAGTGATTAGTTTTGTAGTATTCCTGAAGAAAGTACAACTGATTTTTTAAATGTGGAATTTGTGTTAGTTCCTTGCATTCAGAAATACTCCGTGCATCGTCATTTAAACATGCAACGAAATTTTGTAAACTATCGAAATTCTCTGCATTAAAAACTAGTAGCTTCCAACCATGTCCCCCATCTAGTTATTACTGGAGCGGGAGGCAGTGACAAAGATGGCAGTTTTTCCCTATAAAGAGCAATTCTCAATGGTGATTTTCTCAAAACTTTTTTAAAAGCGGATACAAATTATCAACTTCTGGAATATATTCACAGATTCTGTGGACAGCATGTGCTACACAAGTAATATGCAGCATATTAGGATGTTTCCTTTAATAGTCTGCCTGTTTTTAACATATATGCAGCACTGTCACTTACAAATAAAAGTACTTTTTCTTTGTACCTGTCATCCGAATGAAGTATTTTTTGAATATTCTCGTTAATGGTTTTAGCAACTGTTTCCGCATCAACTGTATTTATAACTTTTGTTGCTATTACATATGCGTTATATGGAATAGTTGGATGTAGTACACCAGCTACAACATTTACCACACAGCGTCGTAATTTATCGACAGTTTCGTCGGCACTTATACAGAGGTACTGATTTGCAAGATGCTTCTAATGCATTCTACTGCTTTCGTGTAGCACTTAGAAACATAATATTTGCATAAGGTGGATTCATCAGGAACATCAGTATATTTTTGGAGAAATATTTTTAAAGTGGGATTATTAAGTTTATTTAATGGAATATTAGCCGCCCTAAAAGTTTCACAGAGTTCTTCGTTAAAATTGTCAGATTCCAACGGTTCCAATTTCTGTGCATGTGTCTGCGATGCTAAGTGACGTTGTACGTGCGATTTCATGGAATTTTTTAACGATATTTTACAGATTTTGTAATAAATTTCGGAATCACTGACAATAGACATACAATCAGTATGACCGTCAATCCAACTCGCCATTGTTTCACAATACCGTTCTCGACGTTCTTATATATACCATATCTGAAAAAGTAACTTAAACAATACTCTAGACCTAAATAAATGAAAACTAAAAATGTATGCGTAAGTTATTGAAACTGAACGAAATTCAATGCACACATACGTCGAAATAATTGGTAGAAGCAGATTCAATCAAACGATATTGAACAGGATCTGTCACAAAAATTACGATGTAATTAACAGTTAAAACTATGAAAACAAGAAACTAACTCACAGCACTTTATTTATCTTACGAAATATAATCTAAATAGACTAAATTATTAAAACCCCACACGCTTCTATCTACGCCTATGAAAACAGAAATTTAACTGTAAATATCCAACAAAAAAACGTCCCAATTCTCGATCAAAACAGATGTGCGCGTTAGCCAGATCAATAGTGCTTTCAATAACTGCGTGATGTACTTACAGACGTTGTAGACTAATTATATCGTCCGTCGTAATGACGACGTCATTTCAACCCAATGTGTCCGGTATCTGGTTATAAATAAAAGGCAAATGGCTTTTGCAAGTACAGCTGAGAGCAATAAATTTTGGTCGTCAATGTCATTCTTTGACAAAATGTATTTTGTTGTATTGTAAAACGGTCGTAATGGTAATAAACTATAATTTAATCTGTCACATGTCAATAAAATTTATGGAACTTTTTGCAAGTCCTAGACGAGATCCTACCGTAGCTTCAGAAAGTCCAGTTTCTATTAAGGAAATATTTCTTACTTTGTTAAAATAGGATATTGGGATCATAATAAAAATAATTCAAAAAACAAAACTTTGACAAACTGCAAATTTATATTGACATTTCATTGACAATGGATATAATCAGTCAGGGCAAAAATCTATATTGTGACAATTTCCTCAAATTTTACAATGAGATTTGACGACCAAAATTTATTGCTCGCAGCTGTCCTGGTTACTCAGTGCCTACTGAGATGAAGTTCTTTTTAAAACACGTATTAAAATGAATGAAAACATTTTCACGAAATAAAAAACAAATAAAGACTGTCTGCATTGGCAGTATTAAGTTTAGAAAACTCATTTAGAAATCAAATATCTCAACTTTAAGAAATGCGTGCTATATTATTTTGTTGTGGAATATTCGTGGAATCCACCTTGCACTAACTTTTGTTATTCCAAGGTACTCGTGTAGAATTCTAAGGACCGTGGTGTCTGAAACACCTAATAAGCCTGCTAGTTGTCGCTTCTTCAATCTTGTATCTTCCAGTACCACAGACTTGTTTTTCTCTATTATAACATCAGAAGTAATCACATCATTAGGGCCACCTGAAGAACAACCATTCCCGTATGCAATCAACATTTCTTCAAGAATGATTATTGGCGCTTTTCCTCGTTTTGTAAGAAACTTTATAATGGCTTTATCTTCGATTTTGTTCATTTTGATATAAAATCAATGCACGACAACACAAACTGACAGATATTATAATTAAAAATGTTGCAAATGTTTTGTAAATTGGCATATAAGTTACCGTGATTTTAAAAAACATAATGGGAAATTGCATTTTAATTTAAAGCTGCCTGGTTCGGGTAGGTAAAAACGGCTCGTCGTACATTAATGAATGTTATATTATGTTATATAGTAACGAGTGATCATTAAAATTTTCGCTCAAGTAAGCCATGTACACAAAAAGTACGTCCTAACTTAAGTTATTAGAGGAAATCTGTCATTATAATTTCAAACGTCATGATTGTTAAAAAATAATTTGAAATGCTGACTTTTATATTAAATATATTTATAATTTTTATACAAAGTAATAGAATATTATAAAAAATGTGTAAAATGTTGACCATTCTCCACCAAGCATAATCGCACTCTATTTCGTAGAGCATTGAAAACATTGATCAGTATTTGCGGTGAGTTATTGATGTGTTCACATTTTTCTATGATTTTATGTCTTAACTCTTGTAGATTATTAATTGGTGTTTCATAAATAATATTCTTTAAATATGGCCACACAAAAAAATCCATGACTGTTAAATCAGACGATCGTGGTGGATATGGAATCACTGTATTTCTACTTATTATTCTATCGCCATAAAATTGTTGCAAAAACTGAATATTTTCAAGTGTAACGTGAGATGTAGCCCCATCCTGTTGAAAATATCCGACCTGGACTTCATCATTAGTCAATTGATTAGTAAAAACACTGAGAATTTCGTTACAATATTTCTCCGATGTTATCGTGCCCTCAAAGAATATTAGTTACCTACCCATACGCCTATTTTTTCTGGATGTAGAGGAACTTCTCTGTAGAAATGAGGATTTTCACTGGACCACATACGCATATTTTGCGAATTAACATAACCTTTCAAATAAAACCAAGCTTCATCGGTGAAAAAAGTATGATTTAAAATATTGTCTGTCATTGTTTGAATAAACCATTGGCAAAATTGTGTTCTTTTTTCATAATCCGTAGGTAATAGATTTTGTACAGAAGTTAATTTATATGGATACATGTGCGAGTCCTTTTTTAAAATTTTTTGACATGTTCCATACGAAAGCCCTACTTGTTGCGAAACTCTGCGAGTAGATGTTTGAGGAGATTCGTTAATAATTTGTCTGACATTTTCAATTACGCCGCGACTTCTCTTGAGAGGAGGACCGCTTCCTTTTTTCCTTAAAATACTGCCTGTCTGACGAAAAAGATTTACACAATGCATTAGCGTATCACGGAAAGTTTTATAGCTAGGAACATTATTTGGATATCTCTCTTCAAACTCCGCAAGGCAATTTTCTATTGAATACTGCCAAATACCATCAATTTTTTGAGATGTCAGGAAGTAACATTCTACCATAAACGCTTTATGCATATCATTAAAGGCCATTACTTTTTCTTTTGATGAAACTTTAAAATATATATTTGACACTGACAGATGTTTGACATCTGTCAGTGTCAGCTACGACATACTTTTTATATACACGGCCAACTACGAGTGAAAATTTTAATGATCGCTCGTTATATTCTGGGACCGAGAACGTTTCATTACAACCTCGTATATCAAAAATAATCAATTTTTGTGTGGAAAATTGAAAACGTACCTGTCGAATATTCAAATATTAATCATATCAAAGCATATCAAATAACACTTGCATTTCAAATATATTTAATTGTGAACTAATTTCGAAGACGCATATTCATACAATTACGACGAAAACTTATTTAAGGATCGGCAGTCAGGGCTACATGAGGTCAGTACCAGGGACGGAACGAGGATATCATCAGTCAATCTTAACATTTTTGACACACGATTACAAATACGTATAGAGAAACAAGTACTTACCAAGTAAGAGTAAATACATATTCTCCAGAAGGAATATTGCAGGGTTTATAAAACATAGCACACATCCAAATTTCACCGTTTATATCTAGATTTCAAATAATAAAAGTAAATCACCAATAATTGTTCCATATACTTATGTGTTAATAATTGTCTGTCACCGTAAATCCATATCGATGAAATTGGGGCATATTTAAAGTACATAAAGTTTTTCAGTGACGGCACATTTATTCCCGGTTCGGAAAAATCTACTTCTTTACCATCGAACAAGTCAACAATTCGGAGTACAGTACGAAGTCCTGGATTATAATTTAGAATTGTTTCATATTTTCTTTTTACATTATCAACAGCAGCTCCAGGTAATTGGGAAAGGAATTGATGAAGATCATATACAATATCCTCTAGATGGCGGATGGTTACAGGTATTCTGGAATAATGTCCATGAATATTAACTGAATCTACCTGAATATTTGGGTCCATAAATACTTATTGAGCGTGTAAAATAGAAACAGGATCATTCGGATCCAATGGCTGCATTATACTTTTAACGTCGTCAAAATGGATGTGATAATCGGATGCTGCTTCTATCCATATGCCCCAGCGCGTTACATCAGGTTCTGGTGGTAGCGACTTTTTTACGAAATAAATTCTTGGTGCAAGTACCTTCACAAAAACTTTCTTAACAGAAGATATCACTTTATCTGCATTCGGGTGACATTTTCTGATTTCCTCTGATACTCGATGAAGAGCATATGCGAAACATCTTGTAAGAGTCTACCAGTCGCCTTCATATATGCAGTTCCATCTGTTACAAATAATAAACACCTTTTTTTTGTTTATATTGTCATAGCGATCTCAAACACGAAGTTACGTTACGTGATAAAAATTCTGCAGTCGTTGTTTCGATTTTCTTAAATGATAGTCATCTTTGTGTCGCTGTCCATTACATTTTTACGCAATAGAACTTAAGTAACTAATTAAACTAAACAATAGATCGACTCGCTACAAATACATTCAAGTCAGCTCCTGGAACGTACTTCCTGACTGCCAATCCCTAGCTATTATACTTCAAGTTGGTTTAAAACCAAACTTTAGGTTAGAATTTCATGGTAAATCTACATTTTTTAATGAATATTTCATGCCAAGGCGGTATATTTTAAGAAACATTACATTTTCTATCTCTTTTTAGTTAATTAATGACAATATTATGAATATTATTTAGGTGTTTAAGTTTCTACTATAAAATTTTAACAACAGTATTTTTAATAATATAAAATATTATTAAAAATGGGGTGTGAAGAACACAATACCAGTTATATATTTGTGAATGTATCTCCTCTCCAGAGACGCAGATACGTATTTCACCTTTCTACAGGATCGTCGGTACGCCCCTGCTGGAGAAGAGATACATTCAACCAAACATAACTACCTTGCTATCAAACAGAAATTATTAAGACAGAGCGTGAAAGAACTGTATTATCGTGTCTTCACTACTTGTCGGGCGAACCGAATGCGTATATAACAAAATAATTTGAAGCATATATGAGTGGGTAAAACCAAACCATATTTATTATTTTATATTATTAAAAATACTTTCGTATTATACAAATTGGTGTGGTTTTACCCACTCATGTATGTTTCAAATTATTTTGTTATATACGCATTCGGTTCGCCCGACAAATAGGACACGATAATACAGTTTTTATAGATATGGTTGTTACCGTCTATAGAAACACGTTGCTTAGTTCAGCAGTTTTATGTAGACAGCGCTGAATATTCTTTCACGCTCTGTCTTAATAATTTCTGTTTGATAGTAAGGTAGTTATGTTTGGTTGAATGTATCTCTTCTCCAGCAGGGGCGTACCGATGATCCTGTAGAAAGGTGAAATACGTATCTGCGTCTCTGGAGAGGAGATACATTCACAAATATAGAGGTTCGGTCTACAATCATCTTGCATGCGGCATCCCATACATGAGGCGTGAGAAGTTGCCAAACCGTACCTATCTAACAAATATACCTACGAGAGCCGGCAAGTAGACCTTTAGAGAAATAAAAATGTTCTTCTAGATTAGTGGTTTGCCGAAGCAGATGTGATAGACAACGTACTTTAATTTTACCAGTACTTTTGTTGGAGAATTGACAAATGAATATGAATGTATTCCGTAATAGTGATATACTATACAGCTATGCACATGTACAATATTGTTAACAACGAGCGCAAAAGACATAATTTGAGAATCTTTTAGGTAAATAGTCATTAAATACAAGCTGTAAAAAATAGTAAATGTATAACACTACCAAAGTAGACGTATTGAAGTAAGAGAAAAAAAAATGCTCTTCTAAAGGCAATAAATTTTAAAATAAAATAGATAAAAAAAATAAAGAAAATTCTTGGAAAACAAAATGAAAAAATTCAATAAATATAATTTCTGGGGAAACAGGAAGAGTACGATAAACTAAAAGAATAATTCTAAATAATGGAAATTAAAATATACTTCTAAAATAAACGGAATTCTTGAAAAACCAAATTAAAACTTCTCAATTAATCAAATGTTCGAATAATCCACCTCTTTGCTCCTGACAATACGCAAGTCTATGATAAAAATTATTTCGTACATTCTAAAACATTTCCGGGGTTATCGTATTAAGAATATCACGAACGTGAATAATAATATAAAAATTAAGAAAACAACCACCAACATACACAATATTGGTCTCTTATGATCGAAATTAGTGATGGAATAATCCGAATGAAAATACTCGGTGATGCCGAATATCGAACTACTCGGATGATTCCGAGTATTTAAAATTAATCCGAATTCATACTCGGCAACGATATTGTGTTCCAACTTCGGTCAATATTTCAATGCAACGGAATCAACGGATTAATCTAGACGGCATCGAACGTTGTTTTGTATTCTGCATATCTATTAATAGTTTTTAATATATTTATCGTCCATATATCAATATATGTACCTTAATAAATAAAATTTGGAATAAATTAATAAATAATAGTTATAAAACTTAACTTAATCTTTATTTCTATAAGAAGACTAAGTACATAAAACAAAATTTATAAACTTACTAAAAGAATAACAAATATATAATGAAACATACGTAATAAATAAATATAATGAGTAATAATGACAATATTAAATATTCTTTAAATAAAAGAAAACAATACTTATCACCGATAATGGGTTTCATTAGGGAATAACGTACTGTTTACAATCAAAAATTAAAAAAAAAAGTAATTGCACCACAGAATTAACTATACTCATATAAGAAAAAATTAAATTTAAAAACAAGTATTAAGAAATAAAATTTTTTCGAAATCGGTTGAATATGCCGAGTATATAAACCATCCGATTCCGTACACTCGAATATCAGATTAATCCGAATATTTACATCACTGTAATGGTATATATGTGGAAGTGGTAAGATTTCGAAATCGGATGAATATGCCGAATATATAAATCATCCGATTCCGAATACTCGAATATCAGATTAATCCGAATATTTACATCACTAATCGAAATGATCGTATCGACCTGTCTTTAAGGGTTCCCACTACTTTTCTCGAACAGTACTTGCGCACTTGTGTATTTAACTTGGCAATTACGTTCGTTTATATACATGGACTTGTAGCTCGCATTTAAGGTAAAAACGGGCCAAACGTGTATAACTGGTATTGTATTCTTCACACCCCATTTTTAATAATATTTGATATTATTAAAAATACTTTTGTATTATACAAATTGGTGTGGTTTTACCCACTCATGTATGTTTCAAATTATTTTGTTAATTTAAACAACCATTTAGGAAAAAAAATACAAAATAATTTCCCTGATATTGGTTGCGCGAGGATTCACCCATGGCGAAGCTATACATACACACACAATGGGTAACTTAATACAAGATAATGGACCCCGATAAAAGTATAAGTTAATATCTCGTTTAGGTAGAACGAGGAGCAATTGCCATAAAAATTAGAAACGCGTATTTGGGCGCAGTGTGCTCTGACGAGGCCAAATGCTGCACCAGCGCGATCATATTACCTGTATACGTAATAATTCGGGTAACAAAGGAGTATCGCGCGATAGGAGGCTATGTGTTCAGACAGGCGCGTCTGAAATCAGAGTCGACGACGGAAAATGAACCGCTGCTAATAAGGTGGCCGATTATAGACAAAATTCGATATCCGATGCGAATAATATCGATTTTACACACTGTTGCACGGCCTCATCTCATAAAACGAGTCATTAAGTTTTACTTGGTATATTCAGTATTTATTACAGTTGAAGAAGATGTTGGACGAATTGATCATAAAAGAAAACCGTTAAAAATTATTTTTTTTTTTTATATATAAAGGAAAGAAAATAATAATAATATTGTTCATTGTTAAAAAATCCAATTATACAGGTGATCCAAATTAAGTGTTCGCCATTGCTATTCTTCGTTATTGTAGGAACTATGTAGTCGATTAAATTAGGAAAGTTGTATTGTTTTTTCCGCTGATTACGATATTGAAAACAGAAACACAATTGAACGTGTATATTCCCAGTTATTTTTAAAAATGTATATTTTTCTAATGAAACATCCAGTATAATATTATATCAATCAATGCAAAATCAATTGCTTAACAGAAGTGTTTACATGACTTTTTTCACAAAAGTTGAAAATAACCGAGGTATATAATTCAAAAACAAAGTGTCTATCCCTCTAATAAAGGTATGGAGCTAAATATCTAAGAAGCCATGGAGATGAACAAAATAAAATGCTTAAGTACCTTATTAATGGCAGTTTTTCTGTACAAGTAACAGTCTGATAGAGTTTCTCAAAATACTTCCGATTGTGTGTGAGAAAATAATAAACAGTGATTTATTTACTCTAATCACAATTACAATAAAAGTCATTAACATAACAAAAACAAACAAACAATATTAAAATATTAAAAATACATACAAACATAAATATTGCTTAAATATAACGGGTGTTCAGAAACATTCGAAGTCAAGTGGACTCTGAACAAAAAATCGTATATCTTTACTTAAGTATTTGATTTGTAATAATTATTAAATGTCAACTGTTGTCTGTCAAAAATCAATCTATCTCAGACATGACTTCATATTTTCAAGGACTACTTTGACTTCGAATGTTTCTGAACACCCGTTAGTATATTATAAAGGACACTGTAAGAACATGTAAGACAAACTTTGCACACATATCGGGCAGAAGTCATTCATTTAGAAATTCATCAATCAAATGAAAGCCCTTTTCTATAAGAAAATAGTTAACAGCATCTAATACACATAGTTTTTAAATTAACAACACATGCACATAGTTTGTTATATATTTTGGGACCCCAGTAGTCCCCATATCTTTGGGTCGTCCTTAAACGATGGTAAGGTGTTTTTAAAACGTCTTTGTTTCGAGTCTGGTCCTCGTGCTCATCACCACATCGCGAGAACTTTTCCATATTTTTGTGCACGTATCCTGCCACACTTAAGATGTACACCAATGGTATAGTAAGTATTCCCTCAGAAACAAAAGATAGAAAGAAATAAAAGAACAAACAAAATACGAATTCCGCGCTTCTGAAGCAGAAATACGCGTCCTGCCTCTGTTGACATAATAATAATAATAATAATAATAATAATAATAATAATAATAATAATAATAATAATAATAATAATAATAGCTTTATTGTCCAACGGTCATCAACCAATTACAGGACAAACCAAAGATTGCACATACATATTGCTGTGAATAGTGGGTTTAATTGGAGGGTAGTCCACTGTTCACCACAATATGTCCGAACTTGAACTCAGTCAGCTTATCTTCTTTTAATTGAGACTCTTCTTGATCCAGGGTTTCCCGTAAAGGAATGTGGAAATTTAAAAATTAGTAAAAATACACAATTCTATATTATCTTTTATTTTAAAAAAATTTAAAAAAAAATTCTTTATTAAGTATAAAGAGAGCTAATGCATCATTTAACAAAAGCACAGAGTAAAAGGATTGTGTGATAAATAACACGCACATAATGAAAACCTCACATGAAACGCGAGCAAAATTAATCCTAATAGATTGTTTAGAAAACTTTCAATTTCAAAAACTAATTAACCCCAACTTCAAAAATAAACAAATCCAACTGTCAACCGCGTAAATAACATTCACTCATGCGCATAAACACGAGTATAAATTTCCCTCCAAACCTGAATTTCAAAACGTTCTAGAATATCTTGACATACAAAAACTCCCTTATAAAAATGATAGTTTTCTTCACTATCTATCTATTAAACTAATATAACAATAAATCAATAAATATAAATCATCAAAATTACAATCAAATTACAATGAAAAGAAATCATATAAATTTTGTATGAAGAAGTACTTACGCTAGCGTAAAATTTTCACACACAGAAATAACTAATTTTGAGAGATTGCAAGTGAGTTATCAAATACTTCAAAATACGAGAAACGCAAAACTCGTATATAATACGGTAATGACTTACTATAGCACAAAATACTACAAAGCAAGAAAAACCGAAAATTACATTTAAATAAAAGATAAAAAAAAAGTTTTTTATCTCGGCACAACACGCTCACTTGACGAGAAATCAATCTCTGGCCGGAAAATATTCACCGGACATATAATGTACAAATAAATCAAAATATACTCAAGTCGATCCACTTCCTGGACATCCGGACTGCGCTAAACAACATCAACAAATAAAATATACAGTCACTGGCAACAAAAGTGTTCCAAAATTAAATTTTAAATAATTTTCAAAATATATCTATAGTAACCTGGAAAATAAATATACATAAATAAATTATAAATTTTAAAATTGTCTTCGGGGAGAAATTCATTACAATATGTATAAAAAAAAAACATAAAATAAAAATACAAAAAACGATATTTATCAATACGTTTTGCACGTATTACGCAGTTGTTATATAATGAAACAGATATGCAAAATACATATCCGTAACTGTAAACATGGACAAACACCTCGTATTTTTAGCATTTACTTCTGTTCAATACATATGTTTCAGCCATCTAGGCCTCATCGGTTGAACTAGTGAAGCAATGTATATACAAATTAATACAGATCTGTTAAACAACGGATCTGTTTCGGTATCTACATTTACGCTAAAATCGTCTCCAAGCCATAACCAGTTTCGTTCTATCAGGCGACACCAATTTAATCAGTGACATCTGACGGAAGAAAGCGACTAGGCCAGAAAAGGCGACCTTCCGCTCGAATAGCAAAGCTATTACAAATAAGCGGAAAAATACGTATATTGGTGCTGTCCATTAACACGCGCCAGATGGCGGTAAATATACAAAAAACGATATTTATCAATACGTTTTGCACGTATTACGCAGTTGTTATATAATGAATGAAGGTCGCCTTTTCTGGCCTAGTCGCTTTCTTCCGTCAGATGTCACTGATTAAATTGGTGTCGCCTGATAGAACGAAACTGGTTATGGCTTGGAGACGATTTTAGCGTAAATGTAGATACCGAAACAGATCCGTTGTTTAACAGATCTGTATTAATTTGTATATACAATGCTTCACTAGTTCAACCGATGAGGCCTAGATGGCTGAAACATATGTATTGAACAGAAGTAAATGCTAAAAATACGAGGTGTTTGTCCATGTTTACAGTTACGGATATGTATTTTGCATATCTGTTTCATTATATAACAACTGCGTAATACGTGCAAAACGTATTGATAAATATCGTTTTTTGTATATTTACCGCCATCTGGCGCGTGTTAATGGACAGCACCAATATACGTATTTTTCCGCTTATTTGTAATAGCTTTGCTATTCGAGCGGAAGGTCGCCTTTTCTGGCCTAGTTGCTTTCTTCCGTCAGATGTCACTGATTAAATTGGTGTCGCCTGATAGAACGAAACTGGTTATGGCTTGGAGACGATTTTAGCGTAAATGTAGATACCGAAACAGATCCGTTGTTTAACAGATCTGTATTAATTTGTATATACATTGCTTCACTAGTTCAACCGATGAGGCCTAGATGGCTGAAACATATGTATTGAACAGAAGTAAATGCTAAAAATACGAGGTGTTTGTCCATGTTTACAGTTACGGATATGTATTTTGCATATCTGTTTCATTATATAATAAAATAAAAAGATAATTATATCTAAAAATAAACATAAAGAAATACATATACGTATGTAACACATAAAAAAAATAGAAATGATTTAATCTGTTGTGTTCTCTATGCTATGGAATTGAAAAAAATGTCTTCATAAAACACCTCAGCAATTCGGCACATGGTCACTAGCGGAGAGCTCTGCAACAAGTTGGTCCTAGAAAAAGGTAAAGCAAAGGTAGGAGAGGAACGAGAGGATATACGAGGAACGTGAAAGTTGATAGAGGAAAGTAAATAGGGACAATCAATGGTACCACGAACAATCTTCCACACAAATCTCGCTCCTAGAGTATCTCGTCGATGGGTTAACGATTGTAAACCATGTCTTCGAAGTAGCAAATTGTAGTCCGTATTTTATTTTAAATGATAAATACTTTAAAAAACGACGTTGTATCTTTTCAATAGATAACTGAAGATAAATATAATGAGGCGACCAAACAGGAGAAGCATACTCTAACTTACTGAGGACAAAACTATAGTACATAGTTCTGAATAAAGACATAGAAGAGAAGAGTTTGCAGGTACGCAGAACAAAACCTAATGTCTTCGAAGCAGCAACACACATGTTATTGATATGTGGCACAAAAGTTAAGCCAGAGTCGAACAAAACACCAAGGTCCTTTATGTTATCAACCTTATTAAGTATTAAATCATAAGTGGTTAAAGTATCAACCCAATTTCACAGTCTACTCCAATTATGAATATTTTCGATGGCTCGTTATCTAAACGTAGGCCTTGATTGGATGACCAATACATCCGGTATGAAGGATATTTTATGTATGTCATCATTATATTTACCGCAATAAACCGTTTTATATCTGCAGTAGTGATATTTATATCTCTGCCTGATTGGACTGCATATCTGATAATTTCTGTTCTAATATGCTGAAATAGTTCTTCAGGAAAGATTTCCATAAAAAAGGAAAGCGGAGTTTCACCTTGAATTTTAATTTCACGGGAGGATAAAAAAGCTGGTGGATTGTGAGTAAGATCGTTGTCCTTCTCAACATACCATATTCTAGACCTAGTCGGCTGACTGGTTTCTATTCGACGTTTTATTTCCCTCAATGGCAATTCATCTTCACTATCAAAATCTTCGCTTTCCGTACATTCATTTTCATGAATTTCATTTTCATCATCCGATATTCTCGACGTACTGGGTTGGTCCAACCCGTCGTTGTTTGTACGTACATCTATCAAAATCTTCTTCGTTGGAATCTATAATATCAAGATCTTCTAAATCTGAATTATTTGGATTTGCTAATTTATCCAGTATAGTTATGGTTGATGCGTCATCTCTTTTGCCATAAAATAATCCACAGGAAATTGGAGTAGACATTTCCGAATAACTGAAACAGTTATAAAATGTAGCAAAAAGAAGAAAATGAAGTAATATCTACTTTCACACTTTATACACAAATGTACACATATAAAAACTTCATCACATTTGCAAACAAATGTGAAATATTTCAAAATTATAGAAAAATACATGCATGTAAAAGAAGGTCACATTACTTACTGATTTTTATTTCTCACAAATTCGAAGAGATACTTAGAAATAATAGTGCAACTTGAAGTAAGGTAACTAACATAACCTAGCCACACATAAACACTAATAAACTAACGTAATTTTATTATGGCTCGGTCATACACCTTATGCGCAGGTACATAAGTTCTATAATATATTGGCAACATACGGGGCCATTGAGCATTCAAGAATATCTTTACAATATGGGTTTATGCTGCAATGGTCCAAACGTACACATATGTGTATATGTCCTTGAAGAGGTTAATATTCGAGAAGGTCAAATCTACATTAAAAGGAACAAGCTTTCTGACGGTTGAATCTGTTAAAGGAAAAGCGGCACGCGTCATGAGCGAGCTTACACAAGATGACTTCCAGCACTGTTTTACACAATGGCAAATTCGAATGGAGCGGTGTAGGGATAGAGGAGGCGTGTGTATTAAAGGGGATAACAATTAAATATGCATAAAATAAAAATAAAAGATTTTACAGCATCCGTCTCGTTATTTTATAGCCACATCTCGTATACGTACCTACTTAACAGTTCAAATGTTAGAAAGATCTATTTTCTCAACGGACTGCACACTTTTCATCAGATACGCTAACTATACTTGATTATCACCTGTAACCACTTTCCTGTTCATTGTTTAACAGCGTGTTGAACTCAATGAACGTGTAGAGTTGAAAATTTTAGTTAATGTGCTAACATAATCTTTCGGAAATCAGATCTCTGAACAAGGAAGAACAAACCAAAGGTAGTTATTTTTGTTTAGAAAGTCACTTTGCGAAGAAAAATGTCCTACCATTGTTTTCGGCATCAAATCACGACGTAGCGTTAATTCTCGTCATTTAAAATGAAATTTTCGTACAAGAGATTAAACAGATCAGATAATTCCTAAATGCCTTGTGTTATAATTTCGAGTCTTTAAGATTTACATTTCCTTGGTTTTTATTTACACATGAATGAATATTTTTCAAAATATATTATAGTTAGAGAACGGACACGCTTACCACCAGTACTGGCGAAAGGCTGTATTTCTAAAATATTTAATTTTATTTATATAATTGGAAAACGAACGGGTGGTGATCTATAAAATTACGAAATACATATTTATTTGTTGAAAAGTTGTATTTATAAAGTTTTTAATTTTATTTATATAATTGGAAAACAAACGGGTGGTGATCTATAAAATTACGAAATACATATGTATTTGTCGAAAAGTTGTATTTTTAAAGTTTTTAATTTTATTTCTATAATTGGAACATTTTTATTTGTTCATTTTGTCGTTCAAGTTGAGTAAAGGAGTATTAATATTGACTAGCAATAGTTTCTCAAGGTTTTCTTCTGTCAATTTTGTTCTCTTTGAATTAAGTACATCCTTATAAATATAAAAGTCCTTTCTACATCGCAACTGGTTATAGGTGCATAGGTGGAAATATTCTTTTATTTCTTCATATTTAGCCGTTAGATTTTGTGGAATTGTCTCCATACATAATTGCTGCAATGTAATTAAATCTGGATTTCTATTAAGAATTGCTTCAAACTTTTGCCGAAGGCCATATCCGAAGTCACTTGGAATACTTTTCAAATTATTAACAGCCACATCTAATGTGGTTAATCCGTCATTTAATTTGAGATTTCGATTTTCAAAATAAGTGATTAGTTTTGGTAATTTTCCAAAGTGTTCGTGAAGAAAGTACAACTGATTTTTTAAATTTGGTATTTGTGTGAGCTCCTTGCACTCACCAATACTTCTAGCATCCTCCTTTAGCAGTGTTACGAAATGTTTTAGACTATCGAAATTCTCAGCATAATAACTAGTAGCTTCCAGCCATGTTCCCCATCTAGTTATTACTGGAGTGGGAGGCAGTGACAGAGATGGAAATTTTTCCCTGAAAAGAGCTACTCTCAATGGTGCTTTTCTGAAAACTTTTTTAAAAGCTGATACAAGTCTATCAACTTCCGGAAAAGTGTCTCTGATATATTCACAGATTCTGTGGAGAGCATGTGCTACACAAGTAATATGCAGCATATTAGGATATGTTTTCTTCAATAGTCTGCCTGTTTTTTACATATACGCAGCTCGAATATATACTTGGAATGACGGTGCTGTCAGGGCACAATCAATGAATGTAATGCTTTAATAATAAACAGTAAACTTATCAGTAGAGCTGGGGATGTTTGAGGTGTGCCAGGATAGTATTCAGTTAAACGCACGAATATAATGACCTTGTATCGATCGGTGATGCATGCGTGATTTTATTGCTTTACATGCATTCGCTATTTATATCACTTAGGTATGTCAGTTATGTGTACTGTATATAAATAACACACTTACCTTATTTACGATTATTATAGCATAGCTCCAAGTGGATAAGACTTGCAGTAAGTTTGTAGCATTAGATAAGTTTCCATATTTGTAGCGGTGAGCGATGTACGCCGTGATGAATAATTTTTTTTATATTTTGAGAAAGACCGCTCGACATCTACGGATGTAACACACGCACAATTAAAATAATCTTTATAGATAGAAACCGAATCTACACTTGCACCATTACTAATTTGTTTTAATCTGGTAAAATCAAAATCATTGTTTATCACACTCTAGAACTTTTCTATTACATTAACATTTTTGTTGTCATTTACTGCGCATAGCTGGGCGTGTACATCGTCCAGTATTTGCAGTGACTCCGCTAACGATAATGCAGTATTTTGAAATTTCTCGATTGAGTTAAACAATCCTATATGATTGTTATAAAAAGTTTGTAAATCTGAATCAAGGGAAGGGTTTTGAAAGAGTCTCTGGCTTTCCTTAATGGCTACAGCTTCGGCAGGATTGAATTGTAGAACCACAGATTTTATTTGTTGGAAATACTTGGCATAATAAAATGCCGCCTTTAACCAACTTCCCCAACGTGTAAGGATTGGCTCTGGTGGTTCGGGAATACCAGGGCACCGACTGTGAAACTCTCGAATTCGTTTGGGAGATTTTAGAAACACTTTTTTTGTGGTTGCTATTAATGCATCCACCTCTGGATAACATTGCCGAATAGTTTGTGCCACAAGGTGTAAAGCATGAACTTTACATGTCACATGCAAAAGTCTCTCACAATCTGCTTTAAGAGAACGGCCTACAGAACGCATTGTCGCAGCACCATCGCTCATAAACATCAGGAGTTGATTAGTTGAAACTTGAAATTTTTGTAGCGTATCGAGCACTACCTTCGTAATTACTTCGCTAGTGCACTTTTCCAATCTTTTGCTGGCTAATAAAATGGGAAATGTTGATTTGACAGGATCTAGTACACGCACTATAATATTCACAATAGAATGTTTTTTTCGATCTGTCGTTTCGTCGACACATACCCATAACTGTTTATCATTTACTACTGCTTTCATTCTGTTTTCAATGTCCTCACGCACAATTGGTAAATAGGTGAGTAACGTTCTCCGTGACGGTAGCTTTATGTTGGAATTGTATTTATTCCAAAAGTCGTGAAAGGCTTTTTTATCTAGCAGGTGAACTGGCACATCGCAGACGAGTAGCATTGTCAATAAATCGAAAATCAATTGCGTTTTAGACAGCACATTATTTTTTTTGTCTTTGTGGTGTACACTTTCAACATGTCTTTTACAGTCGTATTTGTCCCAGCAAAGTAACTGTTTATCGCATAATTTACAAACCACTTTTGCTCCATTATAATACAAATCGGGAAAGTCTCGGATAAATTTCTTCACGTCGTTATACAATGGGCGCTTTCTTGGCTTGGGCACGTCCGTCATACTTATTAAATAGAGCTCAAGACAACACACGATCACTTTGCCAGTTCACGACTAACTAAAGTGTTTCGCTGCATCGTGTTTATACGCTAGTGGGGATGCACTACATACGGTCCTGCCTTACCGCAAACATCCTCAGCTCTACTTATCAGTGTTTGTTTTATTAGTATTTAATACGACATAAATAATGATCGAAATTGAGTTTGAGAATTTAGAGAACTAAAAATGACAATTAGTATTGATATAACTAATTTGAATAATTACGTATATGGAAACTACGAAATTGGGCTCGGACCAACGAGGATTAAGGAAAAAAGAAAATTACTGGAGGAGCAATTAAAGGTCAGAATATTGGCAAGATAGATGGAACAAAGAACCAAAAGGTAAGGTTACATATGATTAGATCCCTGAAGTCCAGTTGAAGGATCTTCCTCTCGTCTACTCGTACGAGTTGACTAGTTTTTTGACGGGACATGGTTCTCTTGTTCAAAAGTTAAAATCCCTGGGGATCCCAAAAACATCAAACTGTGTATGTGGAATGGACGAAGATGGGTTTCATGTCCTGTTTCAGTGTAAGAACTATATTGAAATAAGACTTCATCTGTGCGATTGGTCGTGTTGAGGCCACTTGGAATTTTCTTCGGGATAATCATGCGCAACTGATAGTTAGCTCATTTTTGCCAGAAGGAAAGAAATATTGACACCGGATGATCATTATTAGATTAGATTAATTTAATGTTTGTCTGATTTGATGCTGAGCCAGAACGCTATTGGAGGCACCCCATGGAAAGAGAAGATCATAAGAAAATAAATGGCAAGAAATGTAAAAATAATATGGGGAAAAAAAGAAAAAGAAAAGAAAAAAAGGAATTTTACACCCTTTTTCTCTAAGTTGATCCAGAAAGGGAGAGACGTTGGAACAAAAAGAGCAAATATCCGACACGTCTTTAATGTCAATTAGTATCTAAGATCTGAAAACAAAGATAAAGTTTAATTAGCGGTCATTAACATAGTTGAAGTCATCAATATACACATCATAACGAAAGTGTTGCCAAATATTCAAAAGTCACTTTCCGATCAACGGTAGGTACATAAAAATTATATGAATCAATATTAATCATTATAGCCACACATGATAAAATCGATGGCATAAGTTCTAGAGAACGGACGCAATTTCCATAAAACGCAATCGGCAATTGGAATTGTGTATAACGTCGCTCATTACATCCCGGCGTAATTCAATGAAGTATTTGTTTGACTTACTCGGACACCTGGTCTCGCCGCGATAACAATGGACAAGCCAGCTATTGTATTCCGAGAATATAGTGTTTTTTAAAGTGTTTTCATGAGCGTAGATAGAAGCGGGGTTTTAACTATGTATTTTATTTATTAGTTTATATTTCGTAAGATAAATAAAGTGCTGTGAGTAAGTTTCTTGTGTTCATAGTTTTAACTGTTAATTACATCGTAATTTTTGTGATAGATCCTGTTTAATATCGTTTGATGGAATCTATTTCTACCAATTATTTCGACGTAAGAGTGTGCATTGAATTTCGTTCAGTTTCAATAACTTACGCACACACTTTTAGTTTTCATTTATTTAGATCTAGAGCATTGTTTAAATTACTTTTTCAGACATGATATGGAAGAATGTCGAGAACGGCATTATAAAACAATGGCGAGTTGGATTGACGGTCATACTGATTGTATGTCCATTGTCAGTGATTCCGAAATTTATTACAAAATCCGTAAAATATCGTCAAAAATTCGTCACTTAGGATCGCAAACACATCTGAACTCTGTAAAACTTTTATGGCGGCTAATATTCCATTAAATAAACTTAGCAATCCCACTTTAAAAATATTTCTTCAAAAATATGCTGGTCGAAATGTTCCTGATGAATCAACTTTACGCAAATATTATGTTTCTAGGTGCTATACGAGAACAGTAGAACGCATTAGAAGCCATCTTTTAAATCAATACATATGGATAAGCGCCGACGAAACGGTGGATATGTTAGGACGCTGTGTGGTAAATGTTGTAGCTGGTGTACCACATCCAACTATTCCCTATAACTCATATGTAATAGCAACAAGTGTTATAAATAGAGTTGATGCGGAAACAGTTGCTGAAACCATTAAGTAGAATATGCAAAAAATGCTTCATTCGGACGCCACGTACAAAGAAAAAATACTTTTATTTGTCAGTGATAGTGCTGCGTATATGTTAAAAACAGGCAGACTATTGAAGAAAACATATCCTAATATGCTGCATATTACTTGTGTAGCACATGCTCTCCACAGAATCTGAATATATCGGAGACACTTTTCCGGAAGTTGATAGACTTGTATCAGCTTTTAAAAAAGTTTTCAGAAAAGCACCATTGATAGTAGCCCTTTTCAGGGAAAAATTTCCATCTCTGTCACTGCCTCCCACTCCAGTAATAACTAGATGGGGAACATGGCTGGAAGCTACTAGTTATTATGCTGAGAATTTCGATAGTCTAAAACATTTCGTAACACTGCTAAAGGAGGATGCTAGAAGTATTGGTGAGTGCAAGGAGCTCACACAAATCCCAAATTTAAAAAATCAGTTGTACTTTCTTCACGAACACTTTGGAAAATTGCCAAAACTAATCACTTATTTTGAAAATCGAAATCTTAAATTAAATGACGGATTAACCACATTAGATGTGGCTGTTAATAATTTGAAAAGTATTCCAAGTGACTTCGGATGTGGCCTTCGGCAAAAGTTTGAAGCAATTCTGAATAGAAATCCAGATTTAATTACATTGCAGCAATTATGTATGGAGACAATTCCACAAAATCTAACGGCTAAATATGAAGAAATAAAAGAATATTTCCAGTATGCACCTATAACCAGTTGCGATGTAGAAAGGACGTTTTCTATTTATAAGGATGTACTTAATTCAAAGAGAACAAAATTGACAGAAGAAAACCTTGAGAAACTATTGCTAGTCAATATTAATACTCCTTTACCCAACTTGAACGACAAAATGAACAAATAAAAATGTTCCAATTATAGAAATAAAATTAAAAACTTTAAAAATACAACTTTTCAACAAATACATATGTATTTCGTAATTTTATAGATCACCACCCGTTTGTTTTCCAATTATATAAATAAAATTAATTAATAAATATGTATTTCGTAATTTTAGATAGATAGATCACCACCCGTATGTTTTCCAATTATATAAATAAAATTAAAAACTTTATAAATACAACTTTTCAACAAATAAATATGTATTTCGTAATTTTATAGATCACCACCCGTTCGTTTTCCAATTATATAAATAAAATTAAATATTTTAGAAGTACAGCCTTTCGCCAGTACTGCACTGGGTGGTAAGCGTGTCCGTTCTCTAGGCATAGCATATGAAAAATATCTATTCTTTTAGACATGATGATTTAGATTTTTATGGCAAAAGATACTTCAATAACCCTTTTAAACAAAGGAAGAAACACTCACAAACAAAACTTAAATAACGTTTAGATACATCTTTAATTCGGCGATTTACTTTGGACACCCCTTTTTATTTGTGTACGTATATGCATGCTACAAAGTTAAACATTACACGTATACATTGGACATTAAACTAAACATAATACAAACTAAACACGTGAACTACCCCATGCTTTTTTACGAACAACTCCGATCTAATAGGATTTGATAGTATGTTTTGTTACTATTATCGATGTAACAGATGTAAATAACACACGCTGTTCGCGAAAGGGATTACATCTACTAATCCTTGATATAAGAATGAAATGCGTCAGTGAATATCTGAGTTGGTGTAAAATTTTATTTAATTTAAGCCCGTATTAAATAAAAAGGAGCGTGCATTTGTGTACATGTATCAGCTTAACTGTTAAGTTCAACTTGTTAGATTTATTTGAATGTTAAATGGTGTTTATACGAAGAGAGTTTAGTACTTATTGCCCCTAACATTGTAACCTTTGATCAGTAAATGAGAAAAAATATTTTTGTGAACTACATTTATTAACATTACTGCGCTCAAAATTTCAAGTGTCAGTCAGATTATTATGTATAGCAGTATTATTTTGTTACACATTTTTCAATGTTATTAGATTTGATAAGTCCACATATAGAGTAGATACGATTTTACAATAAAGTACCCGTCTTAATTATTAACGCAAAATTACTTCCAGACAATCATCCTTTTGTTTTCAGTGTTGTATTATTGAAAAACGTATGAAA
This sequence comes from Melolontha melolontha, assembly GCA_935421215.2. NCBI lineage: Eukaryota > Metazoa > Arthropoda > Insecta > Coleoptera > Scarabaeidae > Melolontha > Melolontha melolontha. The sequence continues at coordinate 72,285,245 of OW285243.1, read as the reverse complement.
GCCACGTCTGTCTCGAAACGTACAGATATCGATATTTCACTGTCGTTACAGATCATCAGTGCACGATATTCGGACAAGACATGATTTTCATTTATACTGGATTCTTTTTTTATCATTACACGTACATCGCCTTATGTCTAGAGCTAAAAAAATAAAAGTAAATGCATTGGTGGCATAGTAGGCAACCAGTTATACACCAGTGACATGTTTTACAATTGTCAAATATTTCCGATTTTTCATTCATACTTAAATCTTAAATTAAATACATTTTATTTAAAAGTAGATAATTTATTTAAAACAGTTAATTATCCTAATAGGTGTATACCTTGTGCGATGACAATTTTAAATATTTTTAACAAATTCAAAGAATATGGATAGTATTTCTTTAAGGATAAAATATATCTAAGATAGTAAAATTAGTGTATCAAAAAAGGTAGAAAATATGAAAGCGTTGATAACAAAAAAGTACAAACAGATTTTACCGTTCTAATAGATTGTAATTACTTCTATAGATCGTTCCAACCTCCGTATTCAGTATGGGATATAATAGCAACTTTTATCTCTTACTATTCTTAGTTGCTGTCATTAACGCTATCTTCACTTCCGGTTGCTATGTTGCAACTTATTGACATATGCTGTCGGCATCGACAACAGTATCTATCTGTCTATTAATATCAACTGTCAACTGTCATCGTCCTACTTTTAAAATATTTCGTTAAATTGATAATTTGTTTATATAGTTGTGTAAATTGTTCATTACAGAACACTTCTATCTTTTTCAAGCGTGCACAGGGTAATATGGGTATTTTTATTGATTTTTATAAACGTTATAACTAGAGCTGGGGATGTTTGCGGTGTGCCAGGATAGTATTCAGTTAAACGCACGAATATAATGACCTTGTTTCGATCGGTGATGCATGCGTGATTTTATTGCTTTACATGCATTCGCTATTTATATCACTTAGGTATGTCAGTTATGTGTACTGTATATAAATAACACACTTACCTTATTTACGATTATTATAGCATAGCGCCAAGTGGATAAGACTTGCAGTAAGTTTGTAGCATTAGATACGTTTCCATATTTGTAGCGGTGAGCGATGTACGCCGTGATGAATAAATTTTTTTATATTTTGAGAAAGACCGCTCGACATCTACGGATGTAACACACGCACAATTAAAATAATCTTTATAGATAGAAACCGAATCTACACTTGCACCATTACTAATTTGTTTTAATCTGGTAAAATCAAAATCATTGTTTATCACACTCTCGAACTTTTCTATTACATTAACATTTTTGTTGTCATTTACTGCGCATAGCTGGGCGTGTACATCGTCCAGTATTTGCAGTGACTCCGCTAACGATAATGCAGTATTTTCAAATTTCTCGATTGCGTTAAACAATCCTATATGATTGTTATAAATAGTTTGTAAATCTGCATCAAGGGAAGGGTTTTGAAAGAGTCTCTGGCTTTCCTTAATGGCTACAGCTTCGGCAGGATTGAATTGTAGAACCACAGATTTTATTTGTTGGAAATACTTAGCATAATAAAATGCCGCCTTTAACCAACTTCCCCAACGTGTAAGGATTGGCTCTGGTGGTTCGGGAATACCAGGGCACCGACTGTGAAACTCTCGAATTCGTTTGGGAGATTTTAGAAACACTTTTTTTGTGGTTGGTATTAATGCATCCACCTCTGGATAACATTGCCGAATAGTTTGTGCCACAACGTGTAAAGCATGAACTTTACATGTCACATGCAAAAGTCTCTCACAATCCGCTTTAAGAGAACGGCCTACAGAACGCATTGTCGCAGCACCATCGCTCATAAACATCAGGAGTTGATTAGTTGAAACTTGAAATTTTTGTAGCGTATCGAGCACTACCTTCGTAATTACTTCGCTAGTGCACTTTTCCAATCTTTTGCTGGCTAATAAAATGGGAAATGTTGATTTGACAGGATCTAGTACACGCACTATAATATTCACAATAGAATGTTTTTTTCGATCTGTCGTTTCGTCGACACATACCCATAACTGTTTATCATTTACTACTGCTTTCATTCTGTTTTCAATGTCCTCACGCACAATTGGTAAATAGGTGAGTAACGTTCTCCGTGACGGTAGCTTTTTGTTGGAATTGTATTTATTCCAAAAGTCGTGAAAGGCTTTTTTATCTAGCAGGTGAACTGGCACATCGCAGACGAGTAGCATTGTCAATAAATCGAAAATGAATTGCGTTTTAGACAGCACATTATTTTTTTTGTCTTTGTGGTGTACACTTTCAACATGTCTTTTACAGTCGTATTTGTCCCAGCAAAGTAACTGTTTATCGCATAATTTACAAACAACTTTTGCTCCATTATAATACAAATCGGGAAAGTCTCGGATAAATTTCTTCACGTCGTTATACAATGGGCGCTTTCTTGGCTTGGGCACGTCCGTCATACTTATTAAATAGAGCTCAAGACAACACACGATCACGTTGCCAGTTCAACATCCTCAGCTCTACTTATAACATAATATAAATGTAATTACAGTTTTCACTGCATTAATAGAGCCTGTAGGAAGAAAACGGCGCAAAGGAGACAAATTTAGCCGTAAGGAGAAGTGTATGATTGCAAATGTTTTCAATTATTTCAATAAATCAAGGAATGTGAGTGCTGCCGTTCAAGAAGCAAGTAAAGCTTTGGGTATCTCAGACCGTGCAATATATCATGTAAAACAGGAGCAACGAACTGTTAATGTAAACGAAATCAGTACAACCCGAATATACTGTAAATCTCATTAAATTTAATAACCTTTATATTGCTTGTATGGGAATGATTTTTCTTCGAATTTCATAGGTCAAATGGGCAAAAATGTTTTGAATGAAAACGTAATCTTTCGATAATAAACCACTTGAAGCAAACCTAGATATTGACAAATTGAAACAAAGGCAGAATTTTCACCTGACAATACTACTCATATTTACAGTACACACCACGGGTCTGCATTTTTTGAAAAGCAACTTGCTGATATTTCTCAAGAAACAGTTTGGATCTGTGGGTTTCGCCTATTGAGGAGTGAATTACCGAACGTAACCCACGTGTTGTAGGCATTTCAGTAACACGATAAAAACAAATAACACCTCGTGGTATCTTACGAATAAGAGGTTTTATAAAATGGAGAAATTTATCTTAAAAAGCAGTAGTGGGAAATTCTTGCAGATAATAAATATGTTACTATTTCGTTAATAATCACAATAACTTTTGGACTGTACAATTATCTGACAGCATCACTACTGGAATTGAAGATTGAAGAAGGAAAGACATTATGCAACAAATTTTTGGAATCTGTTAAAGCAAGACTATTTTCATATGAAGAAGATCAGTTATTAGAGTAGCAACTGGTTTTAACCCCCAATTTAAAAGAGGTCTTCGTAGTACTGAAAACGCTTCTTTTCTAGAACAAAAATGTTCAATATTATGAAGAAAATAGATCCTGAAAATAAAGAACGAATGCCTGTAATCGAAACAGACACTAGTCGACATCAAACGTCCTTTTTATTATTTGGATTTTTGCAAGAAAGAATAAGAGAAAGTAAAATCAATTACTGCTGATGTAATAATAGTTAAAAGGCAATACCTCGAAAGGCCAAATTCAAATCAGGACGTAAATCCTCTTTTATTTTGGAGGGTAAGTTTAAAAAAGAAGGGTAATTGCATTTTTTATTTGGATTTTCTTTTAAGGTAACAGGAATGGAGCTTAAACCCTTAGAATAATGTGCTAGGAAATACTTCTGTATTCCAACAAGTTCAGCAAAAAGTGAGTGTTTAGTACAGCTCATTTAATAATCGAACAAAGACTTGCAAGACTAAAACCGAAAAATGTTAGTATGGCAATGTGCCTAAATAAAAGTTTTAAAAATATTAATAAGTAACCTACTTATTTTATTAAAATTACACCCAACCTTTTCCTATTAGCTAAACAAATAATTCAATGGGTTTCATCTTACTACGGTTTCTAACTATTAAAGATATGAATGTTTAAGCATTCAAAGGGAAATTACTTAGATTGCCATACAGAATGTAAACTGGCCGACCAAAAAACTGATCCACTCTTTTTTTGCATTATATAACGATCTTCACTATGTCATAATAATAATTATAGCTGTCATAATGTGTCATGTAATAAGTCATAATTTTACTATATACTCTACTTAACCCGTAACTGGTGACGTAGAATAAAATTTCAAATCATTTCTGTCTCATAACTAATCTAAAAATATCTCTTCCCGTACCATCAGTAGAAAATATTAAGGCAATAACTTCAGTGTTAGACTTGAAAATGGCTGTATATATAAGGAGCCCCATGAACACTTTCATTTCGATATCATCAACTGATTTGAGTTCCGGTTTGTCCGCTCTTTTATATTTTTGGCATACTATGTTTAATTTTACATTAGTCCATTGCACAATAAGTGAAATCATTGTGTCATCAAATAGGAGATTCCGGACCTTTTCAGTGTTCTGATGTTCATCTGTCATTGCAGGAGCTCTTAGTCCTGGTAGATGCGAGACGATGTTATGAAGTGGTGTTCGGGTATTTCTTGTGGACTATTTATATTTATTTTTTCCATAGTAGTATCGCGTTTACGGGTTTTTACAACGCAATCCTCGTGTTGTACTTAGAAAGCCTGAGGCTACAAGTATCAACAGGATCACAGCGTTCAATAAGGAACAAGTGTCCTTATTTTTAACAAATTTGGAGCAAGTATTAGGAAAATATAAGTTCAAAGCTTCCAGAGTTTTTAATAGTGATGAAACTGGCATTTCTACAGTGCAGAAACCGGGCAAAATTCTCGCTGAGAGAGGACTGAAGCAGGTCGGTTTTGTCACGAGCTGGGAGAGGGGTAAGAACATCACCGTAGTTTGTGCATTCAGTCCATCAGGGATCTACATTCCTCCCATGTTTATCTACGGTAGAAAGCGAATGAATCTGCAGCTTCAAAAGGGAGATCCAATTAGAGCATCATATAGCTGCTCTGACAAGGGTTGGATAACAGAAGAACTTTTTTTGAAATACTTACAGCACTTTCAAGAATTTGTTAAAGCAAGTCTGGAGGATCTGGTTTTGCTTATTATGGATAATCACAGCACCCACTGCACTCTTAAAGCATAAAACTTCTGCAAAGCTAATGGGATTATCCTTCTGACAATTCCTCCGCATACTTCACATCGACTCCAACCCTTGGACGTCACATTCTATGGACCTTTGAAAACTGCCTTCAACACAGAATGTACAAAATACTTGAAAGATCATGCACATGAGAAAATAGCACCCTTCGAAATCGCAGAACTTTTCAATAAAGCCTATATGAGAGTTGCTACTTTGGAGAAAGCAGCAAAAGGATTTCAAGTAAGTGGTATCTGGCTGTATAATCCTGATGTGTTTCCGAACAAGGCTTTGCACAAGCTGAACTGCACAACCCGAATGTCATACCTATAGACCAACAAAATCCTCGTGAGCCTCAGGAACAAGAACCTCAACAAGGCCCAGGTTTCCAACACTCTGCAGAACTTCGAATAGCTCAAATGCGACCATATGGACACGCGATTCCAGAGATAGAAACCTCTTTCGAAGAAGTACTGCCTCTACCAGGGCCATTAAAACTTAATAGTCAATCAGTTAAACGTAAACGAGTTATGAAACAAACATCTCAGATAATAACATCTACTCCAAACAAAGATGTTTTGATCGCAAAATCGAATAAAAAGTCGATTAAGAAATCCAAAAAGAAAACGGAGGTAGTCAAGAAAAATCTATTTTCGGACGACAGTGCCCGAGACGATGACAGCATGGAAGAACGACAGAAGCTGCCAAGGAGCTGTAGGATAAAGGAGAGCTACCAAAGTTCTGCCTCAGATGCAGAATCCAATGATGATGAAGTCCAAGATAAGAATGTGGAATGCCAAGACTTATGTCTCGTATGCGGTGAATATGGGAAGAATAATGAAGTATGGTTAAGATGTATTTTGTGCGGAAATTGGGCGCATAAGAATTGCACTGATATGGAGAAAAAACTTTATGTTTGCGATTATTGCACTTAAACATATTTTATATTGGGGTAATGGTGGCGCTCTGACATCATTACCCCAAACCGTTGGGGCAATGAGGGCCACCTTCTAGTTATGTAAAAAAATGTATATTACTTAATCGTATATCCTTTGTTAAAATATAATTAGAACATATTAAACGACACATTTTCCTCTATTTATTGTGATTTTTTCGATAACGTTTAATTAAAAAATACGGGTAGCAGAAGTAAAAATGCTTAGGGGGCCACCATTCCCCCAACTTCCCCTATGGGTTGAAATAAGTAGGTATAACCTCCAAATTCACAAACATAATTCACATATAGGTACTTAAAATATTATTAAATGTCAATATGATGAATGTTTTTTGTCCGCCAGTTTGAATGAAACTCTTTAAATCTGTTACGGAACTGTTTGCTTTATCAGTAAAAATTATTTTATTTAAAATTTCTTCGTTTTCATTTAACAAATTAAACATTATATCACAAAAATCAGTTGTTTTTACTTTATCTTCCTTGCTAGTTTGATATCTTGTATGGCTTATATTTTAATTCTTTCAGCGTTTTGATCACCGAATTGTACGGTACTCCAAAATGGCCTGGCTACATCTAAAAGCGATACTACAGACTATTGTTTTTTCAACATACACGACATGTAAATTAGTTATTTTACACATTAAAACAAATTCAATATATCTTGCAAATGTGACTACTTTATATCTGTACGTTTAACGTATTAACACGTATTAATTTTAATAATTTAGTAAAATAATGTTCTCATTAAATATTTATGTATTTCTAATAAATACTTTCCAATAAATGAATATAATCCTATATATTAGGATTAAAATATACATTCAAAAATAAAGACTGAATATGCAACCAAATATACGTACGTGCAATACCATAAAAGGTAAACATATAAAAATTGTAACTGCAAATATTGTATTTAGAAAAACAGCCAAAGAATAAGGTTAATTTGGAATATTGAATAGTAGTTAAAAAGTAATTCAAATGGGAAACTTGATTAAACGTATTAAAACAGCCGGATTGAATTTTCGTTTGATGTTTTCTGAACAATACTAAACCAAAATTTACCAAACCATAACCTTATAAATCGTGAATTTTATTTGATTTCTGCCTATTTCAAAGTAGAACGAATAAATTGACAATTATTGTTTCCTAAATATAATTACAAAAACATTGAACACATGAAAATTTCAAAGCATGATAATATATACGAGGCACTACCTAGAAATTCCCGGTATGTGAAAAGAACAACACAATAAATTGTTCTTACAGCTTATTTACTACCATGGCCCAGGCGCAGCTCGTGATGACGTATTTGGAAGTGCATGTACAATGATGCGAGTGCTTCGTGTATTCTCGTGTACTAACTGTAGCGTTTTCTTAGTAAACACCGAAAACACACGAGGCACTCGCATCATTGTACTTGCACTCCCAAATACGTCATCACGAGCCGCGCCTACCATCCTCTTCAAAGTACTGTAAAATCTTTGTCTGTTTTCGGGGTTCTTAAATAAAACTAACGGTAATTTAAACACACACTATAATACCAATAATACACTAAATAATAACTTAAAAACTAATAACGTTTATTTCCACAGAATTTATTTGCACATTTATATGATAATTACACGACGATGTTTATTCGTTTTAATGGATTAAATCCCTCTTGAGTGGTATTTATATTCACGGGAAAACTTCCCATTTGTTCGATATCTCGATTTATCCACATCGAGATCTTTCTAGGCGGTGCGCGACGTGTGATACGTGACGTCTCGTCGGATGAGTCATCACAGTACTTTCTTTCCACATGAATGATTGTGATTGAAGGTGATTATCATAATATCTGTAACTACAGACCTATTAATATTCTTTGCAAGTTTGCAAAAGTGTTTGAGCCTCTCTATGAGAAGCTAATGGCAACATTAAATCTTTTCTTTCAATTTATCAACATGGTTTTGTTAGAGGCAGATCTACTGTCACTAACTTAGTGGAACTTACGCAGTATATAGGTGAAGCGTTGGATACTCGACAACAAATGAATGTTATCTATACCGATTTCAGTAAGGCGTTCGATACAATTGACCATTCTCTACTATTGTCGAAGTTACAATCTATAGGTGCCTCACCGAAATCTGTATCCTTCTTCAAAACCTATTTATTGAATCGATCGTACTATGTACAATATAACGGATATAAATCCAATTTTTTTACCGCTACCACTGGCGTACCTCAAGGCTCCAATTTAGACCCGCTACTTTTCAATGTATACATTAACCATCTCTTAATGCTGCTAGATTGCAAAGTTCTTGCGTATGCAGATGACTTGAAAATCTTTAATAATATCACTTCATCACCAGACCGACTACTTCTGCAAATAATCGAGTGTGATTGAATGTTGAGAAATGTGCTGTTCTTTCTTTTCTAGACGTTCAAGTATTATTTCCTTTGATTATAGAGTTTCCAATTACATAATTCCTAGGGTTTCGCAATTTCGAGATCTTGACGCGCTCTTTAATTCACATCTGTCCTCGGTACCCTCGATATACAAACCAGCAACTGTCACTCAAACGTGTCCAAAAATGTTTATTGAAATTTTTTTTAGAATGGACGGCATATATCCTCCTCGTGACACTGACTCGAGAGTTTATTAAGTAAACACGACTTCACGTCTTTAAGTCAAAGAAGAGACGAAGCAAGTGCCAAGTTTCTAATTAAACATGTGAATTATGATGTGGATTTTCCTTCTTTGCCGAGACAAATCAATTTTCTAGTACCAAAGTAAAACATTAGGCCATCGGATACATTTTGAGTACCCAAGGCGCGCACTAATGTATTGCAAAAATCGCCACTGCTGCATATGTGCTGTAATGCTGCCGATCCATTCTGGAAAGTTTTGTTGTTATTATTATTATTGTTTTTCTTTGTTTTCATTCAATTAATTTAGTGATTTCTTTTATTCTTAATTAGTCTGTTCAGTTTGTTTATATATTACCTTATTTACTTTTTTGTACTTATTATAATTATTAGAGAACGGACGCAATTTCCATAAAACGCAATCGGCAATTGGAATTGTGTATAACGTCGCTCAGTACATCCCGGCGTAATTCAATGAAGTATTTGTTTGACTTACTCGGACACCTGGTCTCGCCGCGATAACAATGAACAAGCCATCTATTGTATTCGGAGAAAATAGTGTTTTTTAAAATGTTTTCATGAGCGTAGATAGAAGCGGGGTTTTTATAATGTATTTTATTTATTAGTTTATATTTCGTAAGATAAATAAAGTGATGTGAGTAAGTTTCTTGTTTTCATAGTTTTAACTGTTAATTACATCGTAATTTTTGTGATAGATCCTGTTTAATATCGTTTGATTGAATCTATTTCTACCAATTATTTCGACGTAAGAGTGTGCATTGAATTTCGTTCAGTTTCAATAACTTACGCACACATTTTTAGTTTTCATTTATTTAGATCTAGAGCATTGTTTAAGTTACCTTTTCAGACATGATATGGAAGAATGTCGAGAACGGCATTGTAAAACAATGGCGAGTTGGATTGACGGTCATACTGATTGTATGTCCATTGTCAGTGATTCCGAAATTTATTACAAAATCCGTAAAATATCGTCAAAAATTCGTCACTTAGGATCGCAAACACATCTGAACTCTGTAAAACTTTTATGGCGGCTAATATTCCATTAAATAAACTTAGCAATCCCACTTTAAAAATATTTCTTCAAAAATATACTGGTCGAAATGTTCCTGATGAATCAACTTTACGCAAATATTATGTTTCTAGGTGCTATAAGAGAACAGTAGAACGCATTAGAAGCCATCTTTTAAATCAATACATATGGATAAGCGCCGACGAAACGGTGGATATGTTAGGACGCTGTGTGGTAAATGTTGTAGCTGGTGTACTACATCCACCATATGTATAACTCTATAACTCATATGTAATAGCAACAAGTGTTATAAATAGAGTTGATGCGGAAACAGTTGCCGAAACCATTAAGGAGAATATGCAAAAAATGCTTCATTCGGACGCCAAGTACAAAGAAAAAATACTTTGATTTGTCAGTGATAGTGCTGCGTATATGTTAAAAACAGGCAGACTATTGAAGAAAACATATCCTAATATGCTGCATATTACTTGTGTAGGACATGCTCTTCACAGAATCTGTGAATATATCAGAGACACTTTTCCGGAAGTTGATAGACTCGTATCAGCTTTTAAAAAAGTTTTCAGAAAAGCACCATTGAGAGTAGCTCTTTTCAGGGAAAAATTTCCATCTCTGTCACTACCTCCCACTCCAGTAATAACTAGATGGGGAACATGGCTGGAAGCTACTAGTTATTATGCTGAGAATTTCAATAGTCTAAAACATTTTGTAACACTGCTCAAGGAGGATGCTAGAAGTATTGCTGAGTGCAAGGAGCTCACACAAATCCCAAATTTAAAAAATCAGTTGTACTTTCTTCACGAACACTTTGGAAAATTGCCAAAACTAATCACTTATTTTGAAAATCGAAATCTCAAATTAAATGAGGGATTAACCACATTAGATGTGGCTGTTAATAATTTGAAAAGTATTCCAAGTGACTTCGGATGTGGCCTTCGGCAAAAGTTTGAAGCAATTCTTAATAGAAATCCAGATTTAATTACATTGCAGCAATTATGTATGGAGACAATTCCACAAAATCTAACGGCTAAATATGAAGAAATAAAAGAATATTTCCAGTATCCACCTATAACCAGTTGCAATATAGAAAGGACGTTTTCTATTTATAAGGATGTACTTGATTCAAAGAGAACAAAATTGACAGAAGAAAACCTTGAGAAACTATTGCTAGTCAATATTCATACTCCGTTACTCAACTTGAACGACAAAATGAACAAATAAAAATGTTCCAATTATAGAAATAAAATTAAAAACTTTAAAAATACAACTTTTCAACAAATAAATATGTATTTCGTAATTTTATATATCACCAGCCGTTCGTTTTCCAATTATATAAATAAAATTAAATATTTTAGAAATACAGCCTTTCGCCAGTACTGCACTGGGTGGTAAGCGTGTCCGTTCTCTAATAATTATTATAGATTTGTATCATACAAATGTTACCTTGTAACTGAATTCTGTTGTTCTGTTGCGTAAATAAATGAATATTATTATTATGAATGCACCGATCCCAGCGACTTGTCCAAGACTAAAGCTAGAGGTCTTTGCGTGAAACTGGCGCACAACATTGTCGTGGTGTAGGATCCACGAATTGTTCAGCACTAGGCAGGCCACTTGTGTCGAAAGCTTTCTCTTAGTCGCAGAAGAACATCTCAATAAAATCGTCCATTAACTGTTTCATCGGTGGGAGAAATTCTTTGTGTACGATCAGCGTCAAACAAGCAAATCAACATCGACCTGACGTTGCTTCGAACTTGCCCTGCTTTCTTCAGTCGTGGTGACGATGGAGTTCTCTACTGCGATAACTGCTGCTTTGTTTCTGGATCATACGAGTACACCCATTATTCGTCGCCAGTACCTAATGATTCTGGTACTTAGGTGCGCATCCCTTTTGGCAGTTTCTTTCAGCTCTGTGCATACGTGAACACGGTGCCGTTTTTGTTCAATGCTGAGTAACCTTGGCACAAACTTCACAGCAAACTTCACAGCCGCACGTAGAGTTCGCCAGACAGAATACGCTGACAAACGCCGACAAGCCGACAATGTTGCGAATGTCATGGATTGAAGATAGGATCACGTAATTTTGTCACATTCTGTTGAGTGTTTTTCGTCGTTGGTTGACCGGAACGCTCATCATCAACCGACACGTTTTTTAGAGAATGTTTTAGAGAAAACATCGGTCCTATTTTAATTTTTTTACAAATAGAAAAAGTATATTTGGATTTGCAATGATTTGTAATTTGTAATTTTTTTTTGTTGTATATTTTTATGTTGGAATTATATACAACGTGTTCCAAAAAGAATTACATGAATTTCTTCCATAAATTATGATGTTCTGCATTCTTGAAATGCGGATTTAGATTAAATAGTATGAAGGTTATCTACCTGTGATTGTAAAATTGATCATCGAGGGATATAGTAATGAAATTAACAACAAGTACAATTAGATTATTAATTTGTTTAATAAAACCTTAAAGCTGAGATATTAATCAAACAAGCAAGTTAAATAACTAATTTGTAGAAATTTTAATTATTATAATTTATAACAAGTGGAATGGTCACCATTCTGTTGAATGTATAATACAATACGACGTTTCATGTTGTCGAAAATATTATGCAATACATTTGGTGTTATTTAATTACATTTAATTGTAATTGTATCCAATAAGTCATTTAAGTTATTCATTCTTGTCTTATATACTTATTTTTTAGCAATCCGAAAATAGAAAAATCTAACAGAGTAGGATCTGATGACCGCGCTGGCCATATAATTCGATGAGGGTAGTAAACTTTAAAAAGCGCTAAATTTTCACGAGTTGTATGTCCAGTTGCCCCATCTTGCTGGAAGTAACCCCCATTGAATTCGTCTCATTGTACTTCAGTTAAAAATGGTGTTAATAACTGTTCTCGGTATCGTTGGCTATTAATGTTATTGTGAAAAAATATTGGTCCTATTTTTCAATGACGAGATACAGCTAACCATACTCCAACTTTAATAGGATAACTTTAAGAGGATTATTTATTATTAGACAATGTTCTGTAATTTTGTTTATTTACAAACCTGCTTAAATGAAACCATGCTTCATCAGTAAAAAAAGAATAGAACAAGAATTTCGTCATTATTTAAATTTTGTTGAAAGAAGTTGCATTAATTCAGCCTACTAGCGTGATATCTAGGCAAGATCTGTTGAACAATCGATACTTTGTATGGATACATATTGCAGTGGATTTTTCCCCGCAAACATTTAGTGAACATTTTTGAAAAATATTATTTTATAGTGTACTATTTTCGATGACACTGTATAATTTTATTTTATGAATACTGATTTCATTTTGAGTTGTTTTTGATTTGTGTGGTAGTATGTCGATTTGCCACGATATCCGTTTCGGACACTTCATGTCATCAGAGTTGTGAAGACGTATTTTGTAAAATATAATTCCATATTTTATTAGTTTCTTAGTAGCTTCGTGAATTGTATTAAATTGTGGATGGTGATTAATTTCATTTACTGTGATATTAACGAGTGTGTTATTCTCGTAATTTTGTGATTTTATACGTTCTTCTGACTCTGGTGTCTCGTAAAAAAATAAAACACTTTTTATTTACGTAAGTAAAAGAAAGATTATTATTAATTATCATTATTATCTTTATTTGTATTAATTTTATTATATATATTTTTATATTTAATTTAATAGTTGTATTAGATGACAAAGAACGTATTTTAAAAATTGCTAAGTAAAAAAGTTTCTTTAACGATAAAATTTTGCACGTTGGAGTCAAGGGCATATAGTTTTTTATGTGGTGCACACATGCGTAGAGGTTAGTTCGGTCTGTCACATTTTATTATTTACATTTTATATTGTGGGAGAAATTTAGAACACTTTTTTGTAATTTATTAGTTGTAACTTTGATCGGAGTCATTAAGGATTTTTTATTATATGGCCGAGTCAATATTCATATAATATTTTTGCCTTAACAATATTGTTTATTCATGCAATATTGGTCTTTATATTTCATAAAGACATTTTTTTTTCTTTTTTTTATTATTGTAATAAAATTTCATTTAATTTCATTGTGTATTTGAATTCTACCTTTTTTCTTTTGTGCTTCTAAATAACTCAAAGACTATTAAATATTTTCTCAAACAAGTTTTAGTGGCGTCCAATATAAGTACATATAGTTAACTAACATTACTGTGTTTTCCACGTTTTCCATTGGAAACCCGGAGAGGAAAGCAGTCCCATTTAAAGCAAGTAACCGACTGAGTATTTAAGCTGGACAGAGTTGGTGTGAATAGTGGTACATCTCACTTCTAACTCACTATTCATAGCAATATGTAAACGACGCTTCAAAATTATATGAACGATACTAGAAGATACGTTCGTTTGAACTGATAAACGACGAACCGATGTATATGGATTTTCTCCAACAAAGTTTTCTACGTGTTCAACAATATTTTGTTGTGTACGTGGGCTACCAGAACTTTTGCCTTTTAATACAGATCCTGTAGCCAGAAACTTCTCCACGACTAGACGAATATGATGATATAAAGCGGTATTACCCATAACTCTATTAGGAAACTGCAAGTTTCTTGGTTACATTCCGTGTAGGAACGTTGCCATTCTCCTTAAGAAATTGTGCACTTCGGAAATATGCTTCAACAATAAAAATATTTGCTTGCAATGTGTACATTATTTAGTATTCTTGTTTATTAAATAAAAAAATATTTGTAAGAAAAATTTTGATAGTTTTCGATTGTGTAAATCCTCACTTACACAATCGATTATTTTTTTTTGTGGAAATTTAGAAAACAACCATCTTCTATGAATTTGTTAAAAATATTTAAAATTGTCTTCGCACAGAGTATACGCCTGATAATTAACTGTTTCAAATAAATTATCTACTTTTCAATTCATGTATGAATAAAATTTCAGAAATATTTGACATTAATTTTTTTTTCTCTTCATGGCAAACTCATTTAGGAAATAAGTTATTGTTTGTATAGGTAGGTTTGTAGGTAAATGCCAAGGATTGTATAACAACATAGGATTGCTCGATCCCGCAATATTTTCGCCGCGTAGTGGGGAGCCATGACGTCACAAACGGACCAGGTTGAACGCGTTCACTACTGTAAAGCACCTTATAAAATGTGTTTAGCTACTACAACAATTAATTATCGAGTTATATTAGTGCTTTTATTATAGTATATAATATTTCATTTGATAATAACATATCCGTCAGTGTACTGTTATAAATATAATACACGTTTTTATTGCCATAAGGTTATACTTTGGTTTATAATTTAAAAAAAAACTTTTCCAACTTCAAATAAACACATTTATTAGGTACATAAACATAAATAAAGAAAGCCGATGAACATGTATTCTCTATACAAAGCAAAAAATATATATTTGTCAATTAAAAGAGTCAGTATATAGGAATGTTTTATTACGCAGTAATTAAATAAAAACGAATCAAGTAGTGGTTTTTCGCATTTTTTTAGCTAGTGTTCGTTGAGTGTCTGATGGTGTACTAGTAGAAAGCTTACGTTTACTCGATTTTTTAGTATTGTCAAGGGTTCTTTTTGTATTTAAATAATTCATACGGATAACAGTTCTTAATTTACAAAATAATTTTATAATAGCAAAGCACAAATTTTCTCGCTTTTTAATTTTTAAAGCTAGTCTTTTAACAACCAGTGTTTCTTTCCGCAGTTTATTATCGCCATGATATATCTCAAAATATTTGTTCCACTGTTTAATGGTACTTAAGAAATCTGTTGAGGGCTTAATAAGACCACCAAAAGAGAGCTGTTGTACCCATAAGGGTAAATTGTAGGCGTGATCGGCTTTAATTTTATAAGTATAATCGCCGAGTTGGGGCGAATGACTGTTTCTAAATTTCTTCGCTATAAAACCAGCAATGTACTCAAATGCATCGTCCGTTGTTTCTGGTGATTTTGCATCAGATATTTCTGAAATCCCTGATGATGAAAACGAGCTTCCATTGCTACTTTGAGTTGCATTGCTGTCAAACTTCTCTTCCGGTAATTCAAGTGAAACTTTCGCTTGTTCCAAAACTGTGGCCACTATATATTCTTCAGGAACAGCTTCTTGTGTGTTCACCTTTAAAAAAGTATAGCTATGTAGATAGGTACCTATATAATACTAGGAATATGTAAAGAATTAATAAACACCTTTTATGTACCTGTGCTTCTAAAATACCAGGATTCTTCCCAAGAATAATCATTCTTATTCTTTTGATGGCTTCCAATGGAGATGGATGTTCATTCGGCCCTCGACATCTAAGCTGGAAGAAAAAATTCTCCAAACAATCCTGATTAAGTTTATGAGTACATATATAATGTACATCTTCAAATTCGGTCTTCATATCTCGTAAAAGTAGTTTCAACGATTCTATAGAAATTATTATTCCTTTCTGAAAAATTTGCAAAGTGTTTTTTCCTTCAGCTCTCATGCCAAATATTACATTTCTAACTTTATTTAAGTGTTGTTCTTGGTCCTGTAAATAAATTCCAAAAGGGGCTTTCATAGGGTCAGGGCCAGGAGATCTATTCACATGGCTATTAAAAATATCAAACCAATATATTGTCTATGAACATTCCGACATCTTCAGCAAGTTTTTTATCAGGGCCTGGTTTGTATCGTAATAATGCCTGGGCGGTCTTATGTGATAACAATTCAACCGCTAGTCTTACATTTTGTCTTTTACTCTTTTCAACTGTAATATACTTTTCAGAAATTTTATAACAGGAATTTACTTCTACATTGGTTAATTCTATCAAACTTTCTAAAGGTTCTTTTCTTATCTCTTTCTTTCCAGCACTTCTCAATATAAATCCTGTGTCCAAAAACCAATTACAGAGAAGGTTCAGTAAATGGGGAGCATCTGCGAAAACATAAACATTTTTCTTGTTTTGCGGATGCTCGAAATAGGTCTTATTTATGTCAACGGACAACGCTTTCCAGAGATCAACATTACTGCTTCCGCAATCACTTACAATTGCAACACAGTTATATGATATTTTATGCAATTGGGTGATCAGATCCATTAACACATCCTTTGTCATCTTTTTGTCAAAGTCTAGATAGATAGGCTGTTTCCAAGTAGAAAATAAGCTTCTAACCATACAGACTTGCATTAAATTGTAAGGACCTAGCACCTGATCTTCACCAACACAATACTCTAAAGTGGTTTTAACTTTGACTTCATCAAAAGAAATGACTACAGTTTTCTCTCTTGCAGACATATTTTCTCCTGCTACTTTTAGAAAAGTTAGTACATCTTCTAAAACTCCCGGCGTTATTCTGATTTTTGATGCCCACTTTCTCAAAGATGACAACGCTGGCAACGGAAAATTAAGTTTAGTTCGCAAAAATATATAGCATTTCTTGCTGAGGTAACGAATAGTAAAAGCAACTGCAATCTCTTCAGTAGTCCAATTAACGCGTTTCATTTTGTTTAGAAGAATAGAAATTTGATTTTCTGTTAAGAGTTTTCTCAGTATTTTTACCGTTTCCTGTTTTTGTGCAGGTTTATCTTGCTTGTTCTTTCTTCTATAGTATAAAAGTTGTTTTCTCTGCAAATTCAATTTGCGTTTCATAATTTCCATCTCTGTAGATAATTTAGTGTGACTTTCACGAAGCTCCGCATATTGTTTAGATAATATATTTTCTGCTGGGACAGTTAAAGGTTTATCGGTTTTAAATTCTGCTGTTGAAGACGCTGTTGACAGCTCACTTGCCGCTAAACATGAAGCTATCGATTGTTCGGCAATCAATCTATTTACTTCTTCTTTCCTTTCATTTTCCTTTTTTCTTTTTAAATATGCTTCCCCTCTTGTCGCAACTTTCTTTATATCTTTGGACATTTGTGGAAGATTTACACTAGGCACAGCAGTGTATTTAAGCTGTTTTCGTACAGGTAACCCTAGCAATAATTACTATGTATTAGAATAATTTATCTCAAAACGTATAAATACATTTATTACCTAATAATTCGTTCCGCATATCACGTTCATAATCGTTTGCATTAAAGTGCATTGAGCAAATTTGGCTAGTATTTGGATTCCACTTATCTGCTCGTTTGCAGCGCCTTATCCATTCTTTACGGACAGTATCGGATACGAAGTTTGTCGCCTTTGGAAAGTTGTGATAAACGATTTCTCTATTGGTAATTTTCGTAGAAATACGACTGTTATTACAGCCAACTACCGCACAACGACGTCCCGGCATTTCAGTCGCTAATTTACAAAGGGTAACGGCTAAAACTAAATTAAAACACTTTACTTTAACTCAAGCAACCCAAGACCTCAACTATTTATCGGTGCGACTGGTCCGTTTGTGACGTCACAGGAGGCGGAGTCACGGCTCGATGCGAACAACACTGCCGGTATAGGGATCTGGCTATCCTATGTTCTTATACTATCCTTGGGTAAATGCTTCGCTGGTGTATAACTGGTTGCCTACTATGCCGCCTATGCATTGACTTTTCTTTTTTTAGAATTGTACATAAGGAGTTGTATGTACAAAGTTAAAAAAATAACCCAGTATATTAGTTAATATGAATTAATTTATATACCAATAAATATAAAAGAGGGCGCTCCGATCATTTGCTATACCAATTCCAGATTTCATTGAATTAATTATGTTTATTAAATTGTATTATCATATCATATTATCGTATATATTTCCCATGTATTATTTTTTGAAATATTTGTTCAACTTTTTAAAATGCTTTATATTCATTCATTCAGAATAATAATAACTGACTTTTTACCTCTTCTGCATGCCCAATGACATATTCCAGTTTCGTAATTACGCAGGGGCGTACCGATGAGCCTGTAGAAAAGCGAAATACGTATCTACGTCTCTGGGGAGGGATATGTTCGGACACGTTCACAAAAATATTAATAGTAAACCTGTATTTGTGTTCCTCACACCAGATTTAATAATATTTTATATTATTAAAAATACCTTTGTATTATACAAAACTGGTGGGGTTTACCTACTCATGTATGTTTCAATCAGGCGCGGCTCGTGATTACGTATTTGGGAGTGCAAGTACAATGATGCGAGTGCCTCGTGTGTTTTCGGTGTTTACTAAGAAAACGTTACAGTTAGTACACGAGAATACACGAAGCACTCGCATCATTGTACTTGCACTCCCAAATACGTCATCACGAGCCGCGCCTGGTTTCAATTATTCTGATACATTTACAGATGCGGTTAGTCCGTAGTATGAGTGAAGACACAAGCAAAATGCAGTTTCTAGAGAGATGGCTGTGCCACCTTTGGAAGGGCGTCGTTACTTCACATTGGTTATGTGGCCGGGGCGAAGTACTTCGGCAGTCTTACAACAGGCAGCGCTGAATTTACTTCTACGCTCGGTCTGGATAATTTCTGTGATGTGGCGATGTGGTTCTTTTTTGTGAATGTGTCTGAAGATATCCTTTCTCCAGCAGGGGCGTACCGATGAGCCTGTAGAAAGGCGGAATACGTATCTACGTCTCTGGGGAGGGATAGGGTCGGACACGTTCACAAAAATATTAATAGTAAACCTGTATTTGTGTTCTTCACACCAAATTTTTAATAATATTTTATATTATTTTATGGTTAACTGTGTCAAATATTTAAAAGTCTATTTACATACTATATCATTTTGGAAATATTTAAGAAAGAATAATTACGTCGTAAAATAAGTACCAAAAGCAAGATAATTTATTAACAATCATATATACATGAATATAAAAAAATACCTAAAAAAGTAAAACTAATAATTAATAGGGCGGTCTAAGCATTGTAACTTCTTGATAGGGGGACTCCGGACCTACACCTCGATAATTTCTGTATATAAATGGACCCATGTAGATTAAGTAGACTATCAGTACCAATAGAAGCATTATAACCACTGCAAGAACTGGAATTAGAACTTTTTGTAAATGTACAGCTTGTGGACTAACCAAACAATTAGGTAGATGTTTCCCCGTCAAGTCCATAATCTTCTTATTTCTTAGATTCACTGGCTTTACACATCTGGAAAATATAATTTGTAACTAGTCAACTGTTTATAGCAATTTTAAGAGGTATTCGTTTCATTTTGTTCTATGATTCATCACAGTAATATAATAAATAGGAAATTAGCAGCATTTTCATGATAGTTCAATTTAATGCTTGAAAATGAATAATTAACAGTGCCAAAGACTGAAAAAAATATTTATGAAAGTATTTGTAGAATGCCTGTAAAATATTCAAAGTACATTTCTTTAATTGAATATAATCAATACCCGTAAATGTCTATGACCTGTATATTTTGTCTGAAAAAGACAGACGTTCTTGAAAGAAAAAGACAACGTATGAAAAATGGAAAGATGTAATTTTATAAAAAATGAATCCAAAATATTTTCCCCAAGTTCCCTTGCAAGAAAAAGAATGACAAAGATATTTATAAAATGTTTGTCCCGCCACTGCATTTCAAGAAGTGTATAGCGTAAAGAGTAGGGATAGAGATAACTAACGAAACAATTGTGCCAGTGCCAGCGATTCAGTCAGTTTCGATTCTTATATGTGGATGTTTCGGCTGTGCCTTATACAATGCATGAACATTATATACGATTTACTTACGAAATACTCGTCAATCTTGTCGTATGTATAGGAAGCGTTTTCCAAATTGTCGAGCCCCATCTTACACATGTATAATGGATGTAGTGTTCCAATTAAGGGAAACAGGTAGAAATTACGAAGGTTGCGGACGTGAAAAGCCTCGTAGAGTACACATCTTATTTTTATTTTTATTGTAATGAAATAATTTTTGATTATATTTTTAATAATTTAAAATAATACAATATAAAAATTTATAGATTATTTACAGTTTGAAGTTTTCTAAAACTTTTCATGTGCACCAATCTTGTATTACTTAATTACTTAAAAAACAACCTACTATAATGAGGGAAGTTTTTGAAGGCACGTTATTATGTATGTATAACCTATGGAGTCTATAAGTGGCACTATGAATATATTTGTCCCGTTTACGCAACTAACGCAATAAACTGATTTTATGCTCATAAGGGTCGTACGGGTTTTATAAGTCGCACAGTGTACAACACATAGCACATATATTTTATTTATTCATGTTTAACAATTTGTTTAGAATTATTTTAGGTATACTGTGTGCTAACACTGCTAACACGACTGCTACAATTGGAACAGTAGAACCCATACATTTTCAAATCTCCTGAAAGATAGTGAATTATTTAAAAAGTGGTTATACCTTTGTGGTAACCCGAAATTTAAAAAACCTTGTCTTTAAAAAAATTATAAAAATCACAATTTCCGTAAACATTTTTCTGATGAGCAATTTGGTCCAAATAATAGGCGAACAACATATCCTGAATTAAATGTTACACACATTCCAGTAAATCTGCGATTTGCAAAAAAATTCCTACAGGTTCTTCAGTCAATCAACTTATTTCAAAGGATAAAAATAAACCTTTTAAGGGTGTTAAACCGGTATATTATTTGCGTTTACATGATTTTCACTAAATTCACTAAATCTAGAAAATCATTAAGTATATTTAGTATACTTAATACGCTCAAATTCTGTGGTTTCTTGACCGATTTTTAACTATATTATTAGCAACTGTTGGTATTAAAGTGAAAGAATTTTACAATCACTGCGGCGTCAGTGATTACAATAAAGATTTTTTAAAGTTTATTGTATCAACAAATTATGTTTAAGTGTAAAACTGCGTTGGCATTACAACAACACGGTTTCATTTCAGGTAGATCCACTATTACGAATTCGACTGAATTAACTCAAAATATTAGTGAAGCTTTAGATGCTCGGGTACAAGTAGATGTAATTTGTACTGACTTTGATAAAGCATTTGATTATGTTAGCCATTCCTTACTTTTAACCAAGTTTTTGGTTTCTCGTATGGTCTACTTCAACTAACATCTTATTTGTGTCACAGATCTAGTTTCGTCTACTACAATCTACTCTATGTACTCTAGGACTCTTATAATTTAATATTTTTATTAATGATCTTAATATGCTATTATATTATAGAGTGCTAGCTTACGTAGATGATCTTAAATCTTTTCTAGAGTTTCGTCGTTGAACGATTGTAGCGAGCTATTAAGTAATCTTCATTTGGTTAATCAGTGGTGTAGACATAATGGAATGATTTTTAATACTGACAAGTGTTCAATTGTCTCATATGTCTATGTTGCGATTCCAATTCTATTCCCATAAGCTCTGAACCATATTCCCATTTCCAAAATCGACGAGGTTAAGGATCTGGATGTTTTATTTGATTCTGCATACGATTTAATAATCATATACACGATATGTGTACCGCAGCTATTAAATCTTTGGGATTCATTGTAAGATCTTGTAGGCAGCTTCCGTCAACATTAAAATATCTGTATTATTCCTATGGAAGAAATTGATTGGAATATGGGTCTCTTATATGGTATCCTCATTACTTGCATTTGAGACTGGCTATGGAGTGTGTTCAAAGATGATTTTTGAGGTGTCTGTCATTCAAGAGTAATGAACCATATCCGAAAAGAGGCACTGAATATAGGTCTCTTCTGGAACGCCATTGTTTGAATTCCCTTACTGATAGAAAAGAACATCTTAGTACAAAATTTCTCCTTAATTTACTAAAAGGAAGGATTGATTGTCCGTCTCTTCTGTCACACATGAATTTTTTTGTTCCAGGACATTTAGATCGTCACATAATAGCAAAATAATTGACAGCCGATAATTTAATCAATTAATACCAAAGTAATAGTAAGTTTACCCTATCGTCAACGTATATCAAATAAATGGTATGAAGGTAGTAATAAATCCCTGATTTTTCAATAATCGTGAAATCAGTTTCAATTCGCATAATCCAATCTCATGACTATGAGATAAGCATTTGGCTTAATTTCAAGCGGTCAATCCACTTCAAATTTGAGTCATAAACGTTAGTCATAGACATAGATGTAAATCAAAAGTCATTAGTAAATTCTGTCATCTATCAATTCTTAGAATTTACATTTGCGAGACGATTCTAATTTGTTTGGTTTTTATAATATTAATGTAAATATTTATTATGCAATTTTCTTTGAGATTACGTCTACGTACGTGTAAAATTGTATATTATCTATCATGGATTTTTATCTATTTTTTTTGTTTGGGCGGATTGAGACATTAAAATGATAAAAAGATAAGAAAAAGACAACTGACGTTATCTTGTCTTACGTAAACATATAATTGAAATAGTATTTAAAAAATATCAAACACTTGTAAGATATTTTATGACATATTTACTTAAAAGAAAAAAACGATTAGGTACTAAAATGGAAGAAAATTTGATAATTTAATGTTAATTTGTTAAGGTATCTAGGAAATAAATATGATTTATAAATAGAGTTGCGATATTTCGTTCGTACAATAGAATCGAAGTAGGCGTCTCGTTTACGGCTTTGGACTAATTCAAACAATTGCGAAGTAAAAAATATAATGCTTAGCAGCTACAATACGTATACTTTATAAATAGAGATTGTATTTATATAATAAATACGGAAGAAAATGCATATTTAAACAAACGCACAGATCAAGTTATATGCACGTTCTTATTCTGCACAGTTAATAATAATAATTAGAGAACGGACACGCTTACCACATGCCGCAAATCCCAGTGCAGTACTGGCGAAAGGCTATATTTCTAAAATATTTAATTTTATTTATATAATTGGAAGACGGACGCGTGGTGATCTATAAAATTACGAAATACATATTTATTTGTTGAAAAGTTGTATTTATAAAGTTTTTAATTTTATTTATATAATTGGAAAACATACGGGTGGTGATCTATCTATCTAAAATTACGAAATACATATTTATTAATTAATTTTATTTATATAAATGGAAAACAAACGGGTGGTGATCTATAAAATTACGAAATACATATGTATTTGTTGAAAAGTTGTATTTTTAAAGTTTTTAATTTTATTTCTATAATTGGAACATTTTTATTTGTTCATTTTGTCGTTCAAGTTGAGTAAAGGAGTATTAATATTGACTAGCAATAGTTTCTCAAGGTTTTCTTCTGTCAATTTTGTTCTCTTTGAGTTAAGTACATCCTTATAAATAGAAAACGTCCTTTCTACATCGCAACTGGTTATAGGTGCATACTGGAAATATTCTTTTATTTCTTCATATTTAGCCGTTAGATTTTGTGGAATTGTCTCCATACATAATTGCTGCAATGTAATTAAATCTGGATTTCTATTAAGAATTGCTTCAAACTTTTGCCGAAGGCTACATCCGAAGTCACTTGGAATACTTTTCAAATTATTAACAGCCACATCTAATGTGGTTAATCCGTCATTTAATTTGAGATTTCGATTTTCAAAATAAGTGATTAGTTTTGGCAATTTTCCAATGTGTTCGTGAAGAAAGTACAACTGATTTTTTAAATTTGGGATTTGTGTGAGCTCCTTGCACTCACCAATACTTCTAGCATCCTCCTTTAGCAGTGCTACGAAATGTTTTAGACTATCGAAATTCTCAGCATAATAACTAGTAGCTTCCAGTCATGTTTCCCATCTAGTTATTACTGGAGTGGGAGGCAGTGACAGAGATGGAAATTTTTCCCTGAAAAGAGCTACTCTCAATGGTGCTTTTCTGAAAACTTTTTTAAAAGCTGATACAAGTCTATCAACTTCCGGAAAAGTGTCTCTGATATATTCACAGATTCTGTGGAGAGCATGTGCTACACAAGTAATATGCAGCATATTAGGATATGTTTTCTTCAATAGTCTGCCTGTTTTTAACATATACGCAGCACTATCACTGACAAATAAAAGTATTTTTTCTTTGTACGTGGCGTCCGAATGAAGCATTTTTTGCATATTCTCCTTAATGGTTTCAGCAACTGTTTCCGCATCAACTCTATTTATAATACTTGTTGCTATTACATATGAGTTATAGGGAATAGTTGGATGTAGTACACCAGCTACGACATTTACCACACAGCGTCCTAATATATCCACCGTTTCGTCGGCGCTTATCCATATGTATTGATTTAAAAGATGGCTTCTAATGCGTTCTACTGTTCTACTGTCTCTCATCAGGAACATTTCGACCAGTATATTTTTGAAGAATTATTTTTAAAGTGGGATTGCTAAGTTTATTTAATGGAATATTAGCCGCCATAAAAGTTTTACAGAGTTCAGATGTGTTTGCGATCCTAAGTGACGAATTTTTGACGATATTTTACGGATTTTATAATAAATTTCGGAATCACTGACAATGGACATACAATCAGTATGACCGTTAATCCAACTCGCCATTGTTTTACAATGCCGTTCTCGACATTCTTCCATATCATGTCTGAAAAAGTAACTTAAACAATGCTCTAGATCTAAATAAATGAAAACTAAAAATGTGTGCGTAAGTTATTGAAACTGAACGAAATTCAATGCACACTCTTACGTCGAAATAATTGGTAGAAATAGATTCAATCAAACGATATTAAACAGGATCTATCACAAAAATTAAGATGTAATTAACAGTTAAAACTATGAAAACAAGAAACTTACTCACAGCACTTTATTTATCTTACGAAATATAAACTAATAAATAAAATACATTATAAAAACTCCGCTTCTATCTACGCTCATGAAAACACTTTAAAAAACACTATATTCTCCGAATACAATGGCTGGCTTGTCCATTGTTATCCCGGCGAGACCAGGTGTCCGAGTAAGTCAAACAAATACTTCATTGAAGGACGCCGGGATGTACTGTGCGACGCTATACACAATTCCAATTGCCGATTGCGTTTTATGGAAATTGCATCCGTTCTCTAATAATAATATTCTTCAATATCCAACAGAAAAATTCCAATTACGGGACAAAACATGACTTAAATAAATACATACAGTGTTCCGTAATATAATTAAATATAATATACTGTTAAAAAATAATAGATAACAATTAAAATTTAAAAAAAACACAATTCCAATACAAGACAAAAACAAATGACAATTCCACACGTCCATGAATTCAAAGAAGGAAGGAATTAGGTTAGTAATTGTGAAGGTTGTGTACCATATGCAGCAAAGGGGCTTTAAGCAACACATTGGATTTGGCGATGGGAACGGTAAAAGTGTCCGACGATCGTGTTAAATGTGCTGGAACCAAAAAATTCAACTTTGACAAAAGAGGCGCACAATCAATCCTTCCTTATAGTGAATTAAGGAGAAATTTGGCATTAAGATGCACTAAGTGATATAACCCATTACACTTAAATGACAGATAGTTCAAAAATCTTCTTCAAACACTCTCCACATCCAATCTCAAATGCAAGTAATGAGGGTACCATATAAGACAACCGTATTCCAATCTACTTCTTACGTAGGCATAATACGAAGATTTTAATGTTAATGGATTATGAAACTCCTACAAAATCTTATAATGAATCCCAAAGATTTAATAACTCCGATACACATATCGTGAATATTATTATGAAATCGTAATGCAGAATCGAAGTAAACGCCCAGATCCATAACCTCATTAATTCTGGGAATGGGAATACGGTCAGACCATATAGAAACAGAAACGAACTCGCAACACGGACATACGAGACAACTGCACATTTGTCAGTATTCAAAGCTATTCCATTATGTCAACACCACTGACTAACCAAATGAAGATTACGTATTAGTTCTCTACAATCGTTCAACGACGAAACTCTATAGATTTTAATAGATCTTAAGATTATCCGCGTAAGCTAGCACTTTCCAATATAGGAGCTTAATCAGATCATTAACAAAAATATTAAATAATAAGAGTCCTAGAGTAGATCATTTCGGGACGTCTGACGATGAAGTATACTGCTTGGATTGAAAGCCATTGTAGTAGACGTAACTAGATCTGTGACACAAATAGGAAGATATTAGTTGAAGTAGACCGTAGGAGAAACCAAAAACATCTAACTTAGTTAAGTAAGTAATAGTAAGGAGTGGCTAACAGAATCAAATGCCTTGGCAAAGTCGGTATAAATTACATCTACAGTTGCATATTAAGTCTGAAATTCGCCAACGAACTTATTTACTTGATCACTTAGAGGTCGTTTTCTGTTTCTTCGAGGGATGTTTTCAGTGTTGCATATAGAGGATACCAGTAATAAAACATCAGGTGCCAAAATTAATCTCAATTTTTCGTAAACCTAAATCTAAAGTTTCATCAAGATACGGCAAGTGATTTAGTCATAACTAGTTTTTAAAGTTTATAAGTTGGCCAAAAAATGAAATTGAGAAAATTTGCGCGCAATAATTTGTTATAACTTTCGAACACAACAGGTGTCTTGCTGAGTTGATTTATGTTTTTGAAGACGAATCACCATATCAATTGACAATTGGTAAAAGGTTGGTACTGTGAATTCCAACGACGTATCCACTAGTATGAACGAGTATCAGCGACGATTCCAAGACGTTCATGGATATTTTAAAGACCTAAATCCAAATAATCCTACATGACGGTCTGAGTGCGAGACAATTAGTTTGCCGTTGGATTCCGCATCTGTTAACTGAAGAGCAAAAGTCGGTTCGCGTTAATTGGTGCGAAAAAGCATTGAGCGGGCTCAATAACGAAAACTCCAAAAAACGTCTACAGTATCGTAAGAGGCAATGAATCATGGATTTATTCCTATGAACCCCGAAAATAAATGTCAGTCCACTGTCTGAATGTATCAAAATTAAGAGAATCGGGTAAAAGTTATCCATTCGCGAAATGTGTGGAAAAATATGATCGCAACGTTTGTCTCAAAATCAGGTCATGTAGCTACAATTCCTTTGCAGGGTCGAAGAACGGTTAACGCCGATTCGTACACAACCGTTTGTTTGCCAGAAATAATCGCTGTGCTCCGAGGAACCAACCCACAATGGCTAATCATTCTGCACCATGACAATGCGAGTTCGTACACAGCTCGAAAGACAATTGAGTTTCTGGATCAGCAAAATATCGAATTATTAAATCATCCTCCGTATAGTCACGACCAAAGTCCCAGCGATTGTTTACGTTCCCAAAGATCAAGAATGGAAGTGTGGACAACGATTTCCGTCGCCAGAAGAAGCAATAGATGCCTTCAAAACGGCAATTTTAACTGCCCCAATTGAATACTGGAAACTTCTTTAGCAGTTGGTTTGAACGAATGCAGAAGTGTTTCAATTTTTGTGGAAAATATTTTGAAAAGCAATCAAGCACTTTGAACGATCCACTGTTTCATTTTATGGCTGGCTATAGGCCACTAAAAAGATATCCCAAATAATACAAAATGAATTTAAGGGTATTGTAAGGAAAATGTAATTTTACAGAGAACAAAATATTTGTAGCCAATGTATTGTAGAGATATACACTACAATTGTAGCTCAGTAAACAAAAACAAGTATTAAATCCAACTAGAGTAAAAGTACTAGAAAGTAGTTCTTTATAGTTTGGTATTGAAGTAAATTTTGCAGACGTTTGATATGTAAATAAAATGATACTTTCGAAACTATACACCGTTCGCGATTCGAAGACGTGCACGTCATCAGCAGAATTTTCGGAATCGCCAACACATAAACAATAAACGAAGTATAATATTTATATCAACATCACTGTGAATGCATATTTATATTGGTGCGAATGTTCAATGTTTACACATATCGTTCTGTCATATTTTGCGCCTGTTTACTCTTAGTTTGCAATGCCGAAAGCGTTTCTGTAAGTCTTTGTGGGCGCATTGGGTCTAAAGTGTCTGGCAACACTGGTCATAAAGCACATATCGGACTCTCTTTTTAGAGATAAATTAGGGCTCGTGCGATAATATCTGTCGTATGACACTCGTTTTTTAATATACGGGTAGTGTCATAAAAGGATTAACACAAAGTCAATTTAAATATTATAAAAATAGTTCTCTAAATACCAAAAGCTTCAAGTTTAAATCTGATTTACGTTAGGATTTTATTGAATATAAACGATGAATATTATTGTGGCGTTGAAAAATACTGGTTACATCCTGAATAAAACACAAATTTGTATATATTCGCAGATGATTAAAATGTTTGGTCTGCTGATTTATAACATTAGGGGAGACCGGGGCTAGTAGACCATAAGGGTAGGTAGACCCACCGCAAATACTTTTACCTTACGTTGTAAGATGGCTCTACGAGACCGACTTTCCGTTGGTTGATGAAGTCTAGTGCCTCCAAAGCGATATCAGTGTGATGAGAGCTATTTGTAAAGGTACATATGTGTTTTTGTTATATTGTAACTGGTAAGTAAATTTACAAGTTTCTACAATGTTTGTAATTCCTCTCGGAAGTTCGC
The DNA here is from genome assembly GCA_935421215.2 of Melolontha melolontha. Taxonomy (NCBI): domain Eukaryota; kingdom Metazoa; phylum Arthropoda; class Insecta; order Coleoptera; family Scarabaeidae; genus Melolontha; species Melolontha melolontha. Next base: position 72,256,064 of record OW285243.1, on the reverse strand, counting down.
ATCAAATTTCAAAATAAGTACTACGCTATTTTAAGCGTTTCATTGTTCGAATGTTTGTATAGTTTTAAAGTGATTATCTTACTTACTTTTAAGGTAGTAGTTACGTTTGTGTTTTAAGGTTAGTTGGGGCTAGTCGACCCACAGAGAAGCGGGGCATTTGACAAGGTGGGTGCTTGTATTTTTTAGTTCCAGCAAGAATAAGAAAATCTCAGAGAGCTACCATTCCAAGAGAAATTATAAACATAGCCATGGAAGCTGTTTTAATACAAAATATTTCTATAAGAAAATCTGCAAGGGAATGTGATATTCCAATAAGGACTCTCAGAAAATATTGCAACAAAATTAAAGTAAAAATTTCTTTGGATAATCGAAATGCTTCCGAATTATTAAGAAACAGTCAAGTTGGCTACACGAAAACTCGACAGGTCTTGTTGAACAAGTATTTCGTTGTTAGATATTTATTTTAAATTTTATGTCCTTTCTAATGATCAGCAAATATTGTTATGCAATTATTTAAAAAAAGCTGCAGATATTTACTACGGACTATCACCGATAGAAGTGAGAAAATTTGCCTATCAATATGGTGTTGCAAATAATGTAACAATTTCAGAGACTTGGAACGCTAGGAAAAGTTTTCTAAAACGACACCAGTCTCTATCTATTAGAACACCTGAAACTACAAGCCAGGCACGAGCGTCAAATTTCAACGTAAATATCGTTAATAAATTCTTTGACAATTCAGAAGAAGTTTTAAAAAGAAAGAACTTTGAGGCTGCAGACATTTGGAACGTTGATGAAACTGGGGTCACGAGCTCAAAAGCCTAAAAAGCCTAACAAAGTGGTGGCTAGGCGCGGCTTTAAACAGGTTCGAAGAATTACCTCAGCTAAGAGGGGTACCTTAGTAACCGTAGCAGTTGCTGTTTCAGCCAGTGGCAACCCAATACCCCAATTTTTTTATATTTCCGAGGGTTAATTTTCTTGATAATTTCTTACAAGATGCTCGTATTGGCAGTTCGAGAGACTCCAATCCATCGGGATGGATGAATGAGCTTGGCTTTATTAAATTTGCAAAACATTTTGTCAAGTATTCACGATCATCGAAAGAAAGGTCGGTATTGCTTCTTCTTGATAATCACGATTCCCACTTATCTATCGAAGCCATAGATTACTTTAAGGATAATGGAGTTATTTTATTATCGTTTCCACCTCACTGCAGCTATAAGCTGCAACCTCTGGATCGGAGCGTTTATGGTCCTTTTAAGAAACATATCAATACAGCTGCCGATGGATGGATTATAAATAATCCCGGAAAGACCATGACAATTTCTTTCATTCCAAGCATTGTAAAAACTGCTTTACCTTTGGCTTGTACCCCAACAAATATGAAAGCAGGATTCGCAGCCACTGGAATATGCCCTTTTAATAGGGACGTTTTTACTGAACATGATTTTATGCCCTCTTATTCAACGGATCCAGCTTTCCCATGCTGAAACAAATAGTGTAGAAAATGCTAAATGCCGAGTCTGATCAACCACAAGATTTATAGCATTTAGACCACATTATTTCAGAAAAGGACATTCTGGAGGCAGGTCCTTTGACTGCGTAGACAATGTAGAAAACACACAGTCCATCAACAGAAAATAATAGAACACATTTAATCCAGGTGTTCGTCCATGCCCTAAAGCTGGAAAAAGAGTAGCAACAGAAAAAAGAAAAGGAAAGAAAGGAAGAACTACCGCGGTCTTAACAGATAATGCAATTAAAGAGGCTTTGCAGGAAGAAAAAGGAAATACTACACAAATAATCGCAGCAAAGAAAAGTGGGTTCAATGTACTCGTTGTAAACAATGGGCCCATAAAGCGTGCACAGATGAAAATACAACTACATTTTATATTCGTGAGAATTGTTACGCCGATGATGAAGATTAGATTTTTATTCAAAATGTTACATGTTTTTAAGAGGTTGTATTAGCTTTGTTATATATGAAGAACGAAAATTTGTAATTACAACTCATGTTTTTTTTCATAAATAAACAAATAATTAATAATTTTACAGCTTTTCTATTTTCCAACAAGCAAGCCTACTTACCCCTGCACGTGGGTGAATTAACCCTGACCCCGGGGTAAATGTCCCCTTATGTAAATATATTTTTTATCGTTCATATCTTTACTATTTTTAATTGAAAATCATTGCAATACATTCTAATCTATAGACAAATGTATCGAAGGAATGAAAATATATTGTTACGAGAAAAAAATACATATAGAAATAGTTAATTGGGCAATTCTCTAATGCAAAAACACTTATATGGTGTTATATTTTAACACTTTTTCCTTCTTAAGACATTTTTCTAATTCAAAAATATGATAATTTTACTATTATTTTATAATGTTCTTTACACATTATACTTACCTCATGTTTTCACTTTTATGAAATGATCCATTAAGTAGTTGCATCCATAAGATTTTACAATCACACATGAATGGATTATTTTGCAAGTCTATGTAATCCAAGTCTTTGAAAAGGTGTAGATAAGTCTGATTAATTGACTGCAAGCCACTACGAGCTAGTGATAATTTTTGCAATTTTATGTCGTCTGGGTTTGGTCTTATGATGCCAAAAGCTAAACTGTTTAGTTCTCGAAGTCTAGGACAGTTTTCGATATATAACTCTAATAGATTCGGCATGTTATAAAGAGCGTAATTATCAATAGCTTGCAGATTTTTCATTCTGTTTAAATGTAAGACTTCTAGATCGTGGTAGTTGAGATGTCTCACAGTTAAAATGCTAACATTATTACCGGAAAAGTCGAAATGGGTAACGCTTGTTGGAATTGCCGGTATATCGTCGAAATAATTATCTGCCATGCTTAAGTATTTCAAGTTTTTCACTTCACCAAAAAATGTACTAGGAATTGTTTTCAAACTTAATCGATCCATATTAAAACTTATTAAAGTATCGGTCAGGTCAATATCGGCATCGAAAATATTACTGATCTCTTCCAAGAACTTTCCCAAATCATTATAACCTAAGTTTAAATTCTCTAAGCTGGTTAAGGGCGTAAAGATATTCGCTGGTAGTTTCTGTAAGTTATTATAACTCAAATCCAAACTTTTCAATTTGGGTAAATTGTTAAACATCTGCGAGTCTAATTTCTCAAATTTATTATGACTCAAGTCCAAAAATTTTAATTTGGGAAGATTCGCAAAAAATCCGTAATCTATGTAATCTAATTCATTATAAGATAAAACCAATTCTGTCAAGGCGTCACTACTGAATCCAGTTTTCACACTTATTATCTTATTGTGGGACAAATCCAAACGGCGAAGATCTTGAGGAAGTTGAACAGTTTGCGGAAAATAATCGAGCTCTATCCATCGACAGTCCGCGTTAAGTTCAGGAAAATGTGTGACTTTATTGGTTTTATACTCGCATCTGCATGTGTTATCCACTTTGCTTAAATTACATAAATTATCACTATCTGCTGTACTCTGTTGAAATATTAGAATTAGCACCAAATAAACACTACACGATTTAGCGTACATGATTCTGAATACTAAAATAAATTAAATTTTTGATGATCATAGAAAGGGACGTTACTTCATGAATAAACGTGATAAGAAATTGTTATCAGCCGAATTAATAGACTGATAAACTTTGTTATAACTTATCATCTTATCATCACAGTAACTAGGTAAGTATAAATATAAATTTCATTTGTAGAATAATTTCATAATTAGTGGGGATTTTGTCAACAAGAGATAAAGGTAGAGTCGTGGAACAAATAGAACAAATAAATTAATTAAAATTAGTTATTATTTCTGTTTTATTTATGATTCAATGGAATGTACTTTACGTGTTGACTCATGATTTTCACCATTAATTATCTCTTATTTTGACAATAAAAATGATAAAATCCATGTAACAAATTACTTTGAAACAAACTTGCGTAGTAGGTAAAACCTCACTATATTTTGTCCAAAACAAAAACATTTTAACAATATAAAAATATTATTAAAAATCTGGTGTGGAGAACATAATAGAAATTCATAGCGACGATTGTTATGACGTTCGTGATGTTGACATTACTCAATGACTGGCGCTGAATGTTCTTCTAAGCTCTGTCTTAATAACTATTGTCATGTAGTAAGAGTGTTATTTATGGTGGTAGTATCATTCCAGCAGCATGTACTGACGATACTATACTATAGTAACATGAAACACGTGTCTGCATGTCTAGAAGAATACTTTCACACAAAAATGAAGTTTTGTATTGTCTAATATTTTTATATTATTAAAATACAATTGTTAAGAGCATATAGCGACCTATAACCAGAGACCGGACTGAAGCGATTGAATGACCAATTGCCCCGATAAAACGTTATGGCGGTATCAGGTATAGTATGCGTGTTATAACAGCTCCACTATTTGCTTGCTCGATTACATTCGTCAAACAGATGTTGTTATTTCCGTCGTTATCAATAGCACATTGTGTATATTTCCTTATAAATTCAATTCAACAATGTGAATTCAACAGCGTGTAAAACGAAATATATATTTACATATTATTTGGTTAGACTTCGTTGAAATAATCGCTTAAAAAATTATATCCGCTAATTTCCAAAGTGTGTTCTCGTGTTTACATGCATATACATATCTGTATTTATTGTTCTTGATATAGTATATTTTCTATTCTCTTCTATAAGGGATTGTTCCTGGTTTCGTTTCTTTCAGTGTTATTTGGTTACAACGTTTAGTATTTTAAAAAATCCGTTTTATATTGTTATATTGTATATTTATCCTATAATTTTTTGTAAATATTAAGTTTAATTTACTACCTTATTTTTGGAGTAGTTTTCGTTTCTTCTTTTTAGTCCATTTCTTTCTGCTCTTAGTATTTCTCTTTAGTTTCATTAACTACGGAGAATTCTCGTAGGGCAACCATGGTAGGATGGATTAGAAGCCATACAGATTGGTTGCATATTCGTAATGATACCGAGATATATTGCAGTGCCTGTTCATTAAGTTTAAGGCGTCTACAAATATGTAATGTGCAGAGGCATGTTTCTTCGAAAATTCATCAAGATAACATATGAACATCTGCACCAGACACTTTTAACGAAGAACTGTGTGAAGCTTTCATGGCGGCCAAATATCCCATTCAAAAAGCTTAATAGTCCAGTCCTCAAGAGGTTTCTTACAAAATATACTGATCGTCATATACCACTTACCAAAATGTTATTGGAAAACCATTGAAAACATACGAACCAACCTATCTGGTCATTATCTTTGGGTAAGTGCAGACGAAACAACGGATGTAATGGGACGATATGTGTTAAATGTAGTTGTTGGTTTCTTCATCCGACAACTTCCTACCAACCATACTTAATTGCAACTAAAATATTGCCAGTTGTAAATGGTGAAACAGTTGCAGAAGTAATTGATCAATGTATTCATAATATTTTGTCATCAGATAACAACTATAAAGACAAGATGCTATTATTTTTGACTGATGCGGCAAAGGTGGGACAAAAGTTGATGCCATATTTAGCAGAAATCCATAGTTGAATATATTATATCAATTCTGCACAGAGCCGATTGAAAAATCTATACATTCGAAGTATGGTGCACTTTTGAAACAAAACACAATAAAAGCTTTACTGTTAACAGAAATGGACTTCTGGAGAAGAGCTGCAAGTAGATCTAGAAGGGACAGAGTCCAAAATGAGAGGATAAGAGAAATTATGGGAGTCAAACATACCATAGTAGACAACATCAGAACAAAACAACTTCGATGGTATGGATATGTGCAACGGATGACAGGTGAACGCCTGCCCACAAGGGAAGCGTTGGAGATGGAGACCTAGAAGAACTTGGAGCGAAGGAATCGACAAGGAGATAAAAGTGAGAGGTTTGCAGAACAACTTATGGAAAGACAAGAATCAATGGATATTGGGCATCAGAAGACGGTGGAGAACGTTTTAAACCGATATATATATATATATATATATATATATATATATATATATATATATATATATATATAATTGAAAAGAAATGATCGACCGTGATATATTATCAAAAATTTATTTAAATTCGGGTAAGCGGTCAATTAAAAAACTCCTTTATTAAATTACCCTATATTTCGCAACACTTTGTCGCTTCTTCTGGGGTAACTACAAGATTAATGAGATAAATAACAAAAAATAAAGAAGAGTATAAAACAGTAGTAAAAATACTTACAAAATGTAGAGTTAAAAAATAATAAAATTGACGTACAAAAAATATAAAAATGATTAGATATTAAAAATAAAGTAACTATAGAAACAAGCCTTTAGAACTTCTAAAAAACATATATATGAAAAGTTAAAACATGAAAAATAAAAAAAAATAAAAAATATAATGCAATATAAATTAAAACAGCATATGGACCAAATAACAAAACGATTTAAGATCGTCAACTAACAGTCAAACCCAGTATATTAAAATAAATTATACTAAGACCATTAGTATCAGATCTATAATTTATGTTATTTGTCTCCCTGTTGATGTGGACCATTTCTAAAAAGGTTCTTTTTTTATGGTTAGTTTCAGCGTCTAAGATTTTAACGTCAACAAAATTGAAAGTATGGTCACGATCAAGTGCATGGTCCACCAATGCACAAGATCTCTTACCAATACGGACATCACTTTTATGTTGAGTAATGCGCTGTTTTAGCCACTGTGATGTCTGACCTATATAAACGCCACAACAATCAGAACATGATATCCTGTAGACAACGTGACTATTTAGAAAGAAAGGTGTTATGTCTTTTATCTTACTATACAACTTAATTCGTCAACATCTTCGTCAACAATGGCTATCCTAAGCATATTCTTAATAAATTAATATTTAGCTCAAACTTTTTTGATGGCCCTACTGAAGACATTCCTGCAGACAGTGTGATTTACAAAAAAAATCCCATACATTGGCGGTCTTACTCATACAATTGTATCACATTTTAAACAATTTAATAACATTAAAATTGCTAAATACAACACCCATACCTTGAAGAAGTTGTATAGTAAGATAAAAGACATAACACCTTTCTTTCTAAATAGTCACGTTGTCTACAGGATATCATGTTCTGATTGTTGTGGCGTTTATATAGGTCAGACATCACAGTGGCTAAAACAGCGCATTACTCAACATAAAAGTGATGTCCGTATTGGTAAGAGATCTTGTGCATTGGTGGACCATGCACTTGATCGTGACCATACTTTCAATTTTGTTGACGTTAAAATCTTAGACGCTGAAACTAACCATAAAAAAAGAACCTTTTTAGAAATGGTCCACATCAACAGGGAGACAAATAACATAAATTATAGATCTGATACTAATGGTCTTAGTATAATTTATTTTAATATACTGGGTTTGACTGTTAGTTGACGATCTTAAATCGTTTTGTTATTTGGTCCATATGCTGTTTTAATTTATATTGCATTATATTTTTTATTTTTTTTTATTTTTCATGTTTTAACTTTTCATATATATGTTTTTTAAAAGTTCTAAAGGCTTGTTTCTATAGTTACTTTATTTTTAATATCTAATCATTTTTATATTTTTTGTACGTCAATTTTATTATTTTTTAACTCTACATTTTGTAAGTATTTTTACTACTGTTTTATACTCTTCTTTATTTTTTGTTATTTTTCTCATTAATCTTGTAGTTACCCCAGAAGAAGCGACAAAGTGTTGCGAAATATAGGGTAATTTAATAAAGGAGTTTTTTAATTGACCGCTTACCCGAATTTAAATAAATTTTTGATATATATATATATATATATATATATATATATATATATATATATATATATATATATAAGTAGACAAAGAGTCTTTGCCGTTAAAACAAGTATGTAAAATAAAAATTGTTGGGGAATCCGGCAATAAAAACCTTTAGTTAGTCAATTAGAGTCCTTTATTTTATACCTTATATTTCGCTCTGTAGATTTAGAGCTTCATCAGAGGTCAAAAAGCGAAACTATTTTTTGTGAGAGATATAACATTTTTAAAAAAAACAAAACATGTAGAGAAACAAGAAGTCCACGTAATACAAATAAAACTTTATATTAATTAAAAATTGTTACTTTAAAAGCTTATTGTTATTACATATTAAAACCATTTAAAAAATTATTATTTTTTCAACAAACACATCCAAAAAGAAACACACACGTAGTAAAGAACTACTTGTCTTGATGTAAATTACATTTTAACAATTCAAGTGTCGACAAGGTAGTGTGACACACTACCTTGTTTAAATGGGTTTAATATGTAATAACAATAAGCTTTTAAAGTAACAATTTTTAATTAATATAAAGTTTTATTTGTATTACGTGGACTTCTTGTTTCTCTACATGTTTTGTTTTTTTTAAAAATGTTATATCTCTCACAAAAAATAGTTTCGCTTTTTGACCTCTGATGAAGCTCTAAATCTACAGAGCGAAATATAAGGTATAAAATAAAGGACTCTAATTGACTAACTAAAGGTTTTTATTGCCGGATTCCCCAACAATTTTTATTTTACATATATATATATATATATATATATATATATATATATATATATATATAGTAGATTAAATTAGTTGGCGATTTAAGGTCTGTTTTACTTTGATATGTATATATTTAAAATACTCTTACATGTTTCGGCACGTAGTGCCTTTATCAAAGAAATTTAAAATATATTTATATTTTACTTTCTTTGATAAAGGCACTATGTGCCTCTCTCTTGACTCTTGACAACCAATTAACATGATTCCAACCAAAATTGAGAGGGTCCACTCAATTTCAAGATGAAGCAGGTCTTATAGAAGTTTATTAAATACTTGCCAAATTATCATTATATGCTTTTAATACTATGAAAATAAACAATATTCTAAGCATTATTAGAGATATTTTCAATGCGGTTGTTTGGATTCGGCTCAATAAAACGAAGATCTCATATTTAACACTAATTTGAAAGGAAATGGAATACTTGAAATTATATAAAGGTGGGCTATCTTCTTCTTAGTTCTAGGCCTCATTTACATTTCTAGGTATAAGGCTAGTGGTTTTGAGTCGTATATTTTTCTCTCCACCGTTTTCCATTCTGTATCAGATCTCGTACTCCATCCAATGTCATTCCTCTTTTCTCTATTTCTTCTCCTGCTTCTCTGTGCTTCCATAAGTTTTTCCTTAACCGAATCTATTTGCAGGTTTCGTCTAAATGTTTCATTTCTTCCTGTTTTTGTTTTCTATTTTTCTAAGAAACCTCGTTAATTCGGAATTTTTGTTTTCTGTTAATCTCCATGTCTCACAGCTATAAGTAATTATCGGCTTAACCACTTTTTCAATAACTTCGGTTTTTATTCCTTTCGGCACTTCTCCTTTTTACTAGGAAATTCCGGGGGCTCCCATTTAAACTGACTTAATTGATTCATTTACGCATGCGCATAAGCAATCATATATCAAAAATATATAAGCAGCGTTGCCAAATCGAATATTTATAATAAAGATTGGTGATATAGTGTGATTTGTAGGTTAATCAAACAACATATAACGAGCCATCGAAAAATTCATAATTGGAGTAGACTGTGAAATTGGGTTGATACTTTAACCACTTCCACATAATGACATTTATTATTTGACACTGAAACTACAAGTTTGTGTCAAATTTTTCAAAACTCTTATTAAGAAAATTGTTTGTGTTTAGATGTAAATGGACAACATTTTCAACAACTTCTGTAGCTATATGTACATTTTGATTATGATTTCGATATTAAATAAATTATTTGTTTTCTTTTTTGTTGTAGTATCATTTCAATGCCATAACCTTTTTTTACAATGAAACTGTAAAGCATCAAGTAATGTGTCATTATGTGGAAGTGGTTAGAGTACCAACCCAATTTCACAGTCTACTCCAATTATGAATTTTTTCGATGGCTCGTTAGAATTAAATTAATTTATTCTATAAACACAATTCCGTAACCCCCTTTTCGTTAGTATGCAATACCCATGCTTATCAACAAAAATAATTGAAAAAACATTGATATATGGGATAAATTAAATTGTCACTGATAGAAGTCACAGAAGGCAGCTACCAAAATTTGGCAACATTGCAGGTAATTTGGTATGTTTGTAGCGGGAAATTCGAATGGGAGCTGGATTGTGCAATTTTACCCAAATAAATAACGAGCCATCGAAAAAATTCATAATTAGAGTAGACTGTGAAATTGGGTTGATACTTTAACCACTTCCACATAATGACACATTACTTGATGCTTGACAGTTTCATTGTAAAAAAAGGTTATGGCATTGAAATGATACTACAACAAAAAAGAAAACAAATAATTTATTTAATAACGAAATCATAATCAAAATTTACATATAACTACAGAAGTTGTTGACAATGTTGTCCATTTACATCTAAACACAAACAATTTTCTTATTAAGAGTTTTGAAAAATTTGACGCAAACTTATAGTTTCAATGTCAAATAATAAATGTCACTATGTGGAAGTGGTTAAAGTACCAACCCAATTTCACAGTCTACTCCAATTATGAATTTTTTCGATGGCTCGTTATTAGTTTCAAATATTGCTTTTGCAGTATTATAATTATATTTTTCTACGACCGCTAGTGTAAATAGCGAAAATCGTACTAACAACCCCTCTAGTAAATGCTTCATTACGCACGTGTGCTGTAAATTAACTCCGCCCAAAAACACATTTAACTGGCAATTGTCAATTTAAAAAAATTAATAAAAGTAGTGAAGCAGCCCTCCTTTCGTGTGGTTAACGCTCAATCCTGAAATTTAAATGCAATTTATTTTAACATTTGTAATTTTTTCAACTGATTTTTTTAGTTCTGAGAAGACTTGTTGATGCATTTTTTTGGTTCTTAAAGATCTTATGTTGGTGACACTAATTATAAATTCTTGACATTTGAAATGTGTATCTTCACAACCTTGTCTTCAACAAAAGATAAAATTTAATCGGAATAATTGCGATTGTAGAAAAAATATGGTACAAAACTCAAGTTGTAAAGTAATTACGCCCTCGTGGAATTACACACTCTCCGCTACGCAACTTCTTCCACTCGTGCGTAATATACTATTTACAACTCTAGTTACGTTATATACTACATATTTCATTATAATTAAAACCTTGAATATAACTCTAATAACAAGTGTTCATTTGAAAAGTCAATCTAGTAGCATGTGATTTACTGAGAACATTTTGAAGTATGTCATAAATTAAAATTTACTACTTAACCTACGAAGTCGTATATGTTGACAGTTTCATACATACAAATAAATAACAAATAATGGGTATTTATTGAAAACTATAACAAATGTTGAAAATGTTGTCCTTCAAGATCAATGCACTTTAAAATCCTCCGTTCAAAATTTCTGATGATATTCTGCAACATTACTGGATTGTTATTAATTTCCATGCATTTCTTTTCGATTCTCTGTAGCATATCATTCAAATTCAATATAGGTGTTCGAAATATGTTATTTTTTAGATAAGGCCACAAAAAGAAGTCGCAAGGTGTTAAATCGCATGAACCTGCAGGCCAGGCAATTTCAGTATTTCGACTAATTATAGGTAGGTACGCTCATCAAAAAATTTTCTTAAATAATCCAAAGATTCTGCAGTACAGTGACAACGTGGTCCGTCTTGTTGGAAATATGCATTTTGAAGTTAATCATCATGCAACTGATTGACAAATGGTTGTAAAATTTCCGTACGGTACCTTTGAGCAGTTAACGTTCCCTGAAAAAAGATTGGTCCAATGATTCGCCTTTGGCTTATCGCTGCCCAAACACCAATTTTCTCTGGATGTAGCGATTCTTCATTAATTACATGTGGATTTTCACTACTCCAAATTCTTGTATTTTGTGAATTTAGGTATCTAGTTTTATAAAACCATGCTTAAGCAGTAAAGATGACTCTTTGCGAAAGTTCTCCATTATTATTCATATTTACAATAATTACAAACCAATTACAAAACTGTAGTCTACGTGGGTAATCAATTTGTAGCAATTCTTGTACTGCTGTGACACGGTATGGATAAAGTTGCATATCTTTTTTTAATAACTTGTGAGTTGTACCAACAGAAAGGTTTATTTGTTTCAACACGATTGACAACTTGAGGTGTACGTTTCTTAACTGCTCCGCTGCCTGATTTTCTTAAGAGACTACCAGTTTCAGAAAAAAGTTTTAAAGTTATATCCAAAGTATTCTTAAATTGTATATAATCTATTACAAAACGTGGAAACTCAACTTAAAATTCTACCATGCAATCTTGAACTGAATAAACCCATATACCATCAATTTTATTACCACTTCGAAAATAAGCCTGGACTAAAAAAATTTTATGTTCTAAAGTGAAAGCCATTTTAAAACTGAGAAGCAATTTATTTAAACCAGAATCGACGCACGATTATTTTATGCACTAACTGATATTTGTGATTGACATTATCAAATGTCATTTGGATTTACGTTTACGGAATAACAAACACTATATATGCGTCTTATTCTATCAAAATTTCAAAGTAACCTAGATTTACTTTTCAAATGAACACACGTTTTATATATATTAGAGTCATATTCATTTAATTTTATTAATATTTATTTTTCACTTAAGTATTATTTGTTCATTTCACCTTGGATACGATTACCACAAACACAGTCATAACGCCCGTGGCCGTAATTGTTTTTAATATTGTGTAAGTATAAATAAGGCCTGAGAAGAAAGGATATATATTTTACAGAACTAATAATTTTAGTTTTTAACAAAGTCTAATGAAAGAAGCAAACTTTAGCATCCTTTAATAAAATTAAGAGTATCTAAACATTGACAACTTGAAAACATCAAAGTGTCAACAACTGTCATTTAAAATAAAATTAAGGGTAAGTTGTTGATTCAAGGAATCATAACGGGTGTTCAGAAACATTCGAAGTCAAAGTAGTCCTTGAAAATATGAAGTCATATCTGAGATAGATTGATTTTTGACAGACAACAGTTGACATTTAATAATTATTACAAATCAGATACTTAAGTAAAGATATACGATTTTTTGTTCAGAGCCCACTTGACTTCGAATGTTTCTGAACACCCGTTATTAGAAGCGTTACGACTGTCAACGACATGACAGTTGACAGAAATAGGGCTGGGCGAAGTATTGATACATCGTCCAATACCCGATACCATAACTGGTATCGATTCCCCGATACCTCATATAACGAAGGTATCGATTCCAAAGCATCGATACCTATCGATACTTTACCGATTCCAGTACTCGCTAAATATCGATGTATCGGGTAGCGAGGTATCGATTCCAAAGCATCGATACCTATCGATACTTTATCGATTCCAGTAGTCGCTAAGTATCGATGTATTGGGTAGCGATGTATCGGGTAGCCATGTATCGAGTAGCTTACCTTTGTGCATTTTTTAAATGTACATAGAGGATACAATAACTTTTTAAGTAAAGAATTTTTAAGTATATATAGCATTATATATATTTTATAATATTTCAAAGGATGTTGTTGAATTTTATATTATGCGTAGCAAATATCCATATTATAACATAATAACTATAATTATAATTATTACAAAAAAAATATCACAATATTGCAAATTTCATACCGTAGATATGGTAGAATCGATAAATTAATTTTATATCTCTTGAAACCGATATCAAACAAACAATATCTAGAAAACGAGTTATGAATACTGATTCCTAGGTATCGAATCAAGGTATCGATTCCAAAGTATCGATTCCAAGGTATCGATTCCAAAGTATCGATTCCAAAGCATCGATACCTATCGATACTTTACCGATTCCAGTACTCGCTAAGTATCGATGTATCAAGTTAGCAATGTATCGGGTAGCGATGTATCGGGTAGCCATGTATCGGGTAGCTTACCTTTGTGCATTTTTTTAAATGTACATAAAGGATGCAATAACTTTTTAAGTAAAGAATTTTTAAGTATATATGCATTATACCGTGATATCATAAAGTTTCTGGGTCAACGGTGGCCATGGGGTGAAAAACGTCTGTCTTAATTTATATCATCCTTTTGAGAAAAATCTGATAAAATTTTCAGGTTAAGTGTCATGCTGACGTTAAAATTTGTCAATATATTAATCTTAATGTCAGTATGACACATAATCTGAAAATTTTATCAGATTTTTCTCAAAAGGATGATATAAATTAAGACAGACGTTTTTCACCCCATGGCCACCGTTGACCTAGAAACTTTATGATATCGCGGTATATATTATATAATATATATTTAAAAGGATGTTATTATTGTGTGTAGCAAATATCCTTATTATGACATAACTATAATTATTACAAAAAAAAATCTCACAATATTGCAAATTTGAAACCGTAGTTATAGTAGAATCGGTAAATTAATTTTATATCTCTTGAAACCGATATCAAACAATCGAGACCTAGAAAACGGGTTATGAATATTGATTTCTAGGTATCGATTCCAAAGCATCGATACATATCGAGACTTTACCGATTCCAGTACTCAGAATCGATACCGTGCACAGACCCGACACATCGCTAAGTATCGATACTTCGATTGTATCGGTACCCGATACCGAAAACGTCGGTATCGTCCAGCCCTAGACAGAAATCTTGGAACTTTTCCAATGTAATTTGAATTTTCCGCTTAAGGAATTTATTTTTGTGAAAAATAAAATATTGTATTAATTAATTGGCGTTATGACAATTATATTGCCCTGGATCGACATTCATCCGACCTCAAAGAAATATAATACCCATAACGCCCTTGGTATATTTTACTAAATGAAAATTCCAATCTACAGTATTCCATCTTCTTTCAAATATTTTTGAAAAAAAAATACATTGATAGAGATACATATTTAATTTAAGTAACAATAACATATTTTAGATAATATGTATATTAAATAATATAATAGTGAAAATGCAAATGTGAAAAATTAGAGTTTTAAAAATCACATGTTAGCAAAAAAACTAAATAATTTACAGCATTCGTTTAAGAAACAAGAACGTTTCCACGACTTTCTGCGGGGGTGGCTTCTTCTTCTTCCTGCTTGAGATCTTCCTGTCCCCGAATACGTATATTATGTTTTTCTTTATATTCATTAATTTCAATACCTTTCTTTGCTAATTGCTCAGTTAATTTTTCTATAAATTCTGTAAGTCTTTCTTTATTTGCTACAAGAACTGGTAAAACGTCTTTAACTTTTCTTTCCGTTAATATTCCTCCTACTAACCGGTAACACTTTCTTTCATCACTGACATTTTTCAAAGTTTCTATAACCAACCTAAAATCCAAACATTCTAAACATAAAAAAACGATATATTGATACCTATGCTATTTATACCAAATTTCAATTTCACAAAGCTATCGTATACAAAAATAGTTTAAACATGTGCGTAATTCTTACTTGTGTTCATTGAGATCCATTTCAAATTCTGAGAGTTTTGTGGCTAGATTACGTTGTTCACTCCTTAAAATATTAAATCCATTTACTATATCTTCCGGAGTGGGTCCTTTCGTTGATTTTTTATCTTTTTTCGGATCATTTGCCATTTTTGGTAATATTCAGAGACACCGCAAATCAACCTAAATACTAAAAATCAAGTGAATATAGCATAATAATGTCACATTGGACGAGATTTATATGTCAAAATTTAAATTCACATTAAAGAAACGTACCAATATTGAATTCCCTATTGTATTTACATATACGCTCTAAAGTAATTTCTTTGCGTTATCTTAAATGTTTTTATTTCAGTCGGTCAAGAATGTTGAACCCTTTATGTTACAAGAAAATATTTATTTTTAGAATAAAACCAAATGAAAATTAATATACTGTTACGGTAGCCATGTTGATACAAGAATATATAGACCAATTAATTTCTACAGTAGATGTAGGCGGACTTAGAAGTATTTGAATTTGTGATAAAATGCTCTGAGAGCATACATATAATATATTTTTATGAAAGTGTATCTACAAATATCAATAATTATAGTGAATTATCAAACAAGTGCTTTATATTTAAATGGATTTTAAATTTCGCCGAATATCAAACAATAAGCTATTTGATTCATCTTTTATGACCTTGTCCAGCCAGAAGTGGTGGAAAATGATTGCAGATATTGTACAAAACTTAAATACATCATAAATGTTTACAAAATGTCAAGACTTTCATGTCATTGAACTGTATGAGGAACAAGTGCTCTGGGTTTAAAGACCTAATGATATCAGCTACAATTGACTGTATGAAATTAACACTTTTATGGGTAATGAAACAGCACGAGACATGGAGACTGAGTCTGTAAAGTCAGAAAATAGTTCACGGTCTAGGAGATCCAGAGGACATCGAAGTAATTACCGACAACATTCTCATCGTAGTACTAGAAGCACTAAATCACGTAAGAACGAAGATATGGCACCATTTCAAACAGCTGTAACTCTGACTCCAGAAAATAGAGATGGGCAAGAAGTAATTGAAGTCCAAATATTACCACAAGATGATAATTGGGGTGAGAATACGACAGCTATTACAGGAAATACATCAGAACAATCTGAATCAACAGAGGATGTAAGCAATTGGCCTGGAGAACCAGATACAGGATTAAGTTTCATTTGTCAAAGATATGTAGGTAGTGTTCTTACCTATGTATTGTCAATCGCTGCATTTTTAAGTCCATTGGCTATGGTTGTCTTACCAAAAATTGGATTTTTTCCTGCTTTATCTACAAGTTTAGGTCTTCAGAACAATGCAAAACTATTGGCATGTGGAGCTGAGTGTAAGGGTCAGTTAGTTTCACTAGCTTTTAAATTAGTAATATTAGCAGTAGGAGCATGGGCTGTATTTTTAAGAAAACCCAATGCTACATTACCTCGAATATTTCTTTTTCGTGCAGCAATATTAGTGTTTGTATTAGTATGTACATTTGCATATTGGCTATTTTACATAGTGCAGGTAACAGAAACTGCACGAGCTGCCATTACTCCTGAAGAATCTGTTGATTACAAAGCTCTGGTAGCCTATGCTTCAAGTTTGACAGATACTCTGTTATTTATACATTATCTAGCTGTTGTTTTAGTAGAGATAAGACATATTAAACCAGTATATTATATTAAAATAGTTCGAAGTCCTGATGGTGAAAGCAAAGCATATGCAATAGGACAACTAAGTATCCAACGTGCAGCAGTGTGGGTTTTAGAAAGATACTATACTGAATTTCCAATTTATAATCCATACTTGGAAAGAATTCCTGTTTCAAAATCTCGAAAAGCATCATCAAGTTTTAAATTTTATGAAGTAGATGGTGTTAACAACACCAGTATGCAGCAATCTCAATCGAGAGCAAT
This sequence comes from Melolontha melolontha, assembly GCA_935421215.2. Lineage (NCBI taxonomy): Eukaryota > Metazoa > Arthropoda > Insecta > Coleoptera > Scarabaeidae > Melolontha > Melolontha melolontha. The sequence continues at coordinate 72,238,645 of OW285243.1, read as the reverse complement.
GCTGGCTGCCCATGCAAGAAGACGTGATTCCAGCCATAATGAAAGGTTTTATGAGGAACATGAATACGAAAGAAGAGTGAAAAAACGTAGGGCTAGGTTAATCACAGCAGCAGAAGAAGCTTTTACGCACATTAAACGATTACACAATGACCAAGTGCCTGCTATACCCATGGATCCACATGAGGCTGCTCAAGCAATATTTCCTTCAATGGCGAGAGCCTTACAAAAATACTTACGAGTAACTAGACAACAACCTAGACATTCAGTAGAATCAATTTTACTTCATTTGGCGAATTGTTTAAGTAACGATTTAACGCCACGAGCTTTCCTAGAACCATATTTAGTAACTGAACCAGTGTTGCAAAATGACAAAGAACAAAAAGACGTTCAAACCTGGGCTTTAATTTGTGAAGAACTCCTTTCTAGACCCATAGGTGATAATATAACTTTTCATTTAAGACAAAATGATGTATCCTTAGTTTGCACAATTAAGAAATTGCCTCATTTTAACGTAACTGAAGAAGTTGTTGATCCAAAAAGTAATAAGTTTGTGTTAAGATTAAATTCTGAAACATCCGTATGACCAATACAATATGATCGCTTGATATAATAAATATATGTACTGCAGTCACCATCAATTTCGCTAATAATAACTTCATTTTTTCTTACATTTTTTAGTTATGAATTAATTAATCGAATATGAAGGTATTATTGGCAATTTTTGCAGTGATTGTGGTAACATATTCTTTGATTCTGATTAATTTCTTCCTTTAATCAATAAATATATATTAGTATAATAAGTAATAACTAGTTGTGAATCCAAATATTGTATATTTATATAAATAGTATGAAATATTATTTTTCAAAAGAAAATTTTTAGTTTTTTCTTTAAAAAAATTGGTTGTTATTCTTTTTTAATATTTTATGCCAATTTTATATTTTTATGTAAAATATATATGTATATATATATATATATACTACTTTTTTGAATCTCCATTAATGTACCACGTACATGAAGTTGTACTTTTGCTCGAAAGCAAAATTGCAACTTCATTTTTAATTTATTTATCTTAAAGACTGTTGTGATATGTAAATGATTTTAACGCTTATTATATAGGCAACTATTTCTTTTAATCCTATCTTGTGCTCAACTACTTTTATCTTTTCATAGTGATTACACGAAAATCTTTTGATTTTATGCTCATTCCGTACTTAATAGGTTTAAGATCTCTTTATTCTTGATCATTTTGTATCTTGTACCAATTTTGAAAAACTTGTTTGTAAAAGAAACTGTTGGTGTAAAGTTTTTATGTATTTTTACAATATTTTTTTGTAATAAAAGATTAGTAGTTTTTTATACGAAAGTGCAGTATTTAATATTCGATATATGTAGCTTTTATATAAACGTTTTGTGAACCCATGTGAAGCAACAATAAAAATGTACTGATTTTGTAGCTGACTTTCATTTATATTACTATACTTATATATGTTGCTTTAGAAATTCTATTACATCATGTCTTTTATTTTCTAAAGCAAGATAACTATCGAAATTTTTACAAATTGTAACAGCTAAAAAGAAGAATATGGAACTATATTTACGAAGATTGAAAATATAAGTAATTCAACTTCGTGGTTTTCTTTTGAGACATATTCAAGGAATGTAGCTTAGAATATCATTTTTTAGTAATCTATAGAATTAGATAATGCAAAATATTACTACTATTTCAAACGTTCAAAAAAGCGCCACAATTTCTCTGCTCATGCGTTCAAATTTTTCCATGGTTGATTTGACTGCGATTTGTATTTTTAGGTTATATTTATCTCTACACGTGTTGAACATACTAGTTTTTATTGTTAATTTTCATCATGAAATTCACTTATAAGGTAAGAATGTGTTTGATATATTAATAAATCATCATATTATAATAATTTATACTTAATAGTTCTATAACTTATTGGGAACAGTTTATAAAGAAGGCGATTTGTTATTTACTCCTGATGGAAATTCAGTTATTAGCCCTGTTGGAAATAGAATATCAATTTTCGATTTAAGAAGGTAACCATTTGCTATAATAACTCAGTTTGTATGAATAAAAGAAAATATAATTACAGTAACAAAGCAACAACATTACCTATTGAAAGTAGGTACAATTACAATGCACTGGATATAAGTCCAAATGGGTGTACTTTAATCGCAATAAATGAACAGGGTGATGCCTCCATGATAAGCTTAATATCCCAAACAGTGGTACATAAATATAGATTTAAAAGAAAAGTTAGTGCTGTAAAGTTTAGTCCTGATGGAAAACATTTTGCAGTTTGTAAAGAAAGCAACGGTATGTGTTCATTGTTCAATAGAATGATGATTATATTATATTTCTTTAGTATTTGTCTTTAAGGCACCAGGACCATTCACTGGTGAATATAATTCTTTTGTTATGGAAAAAGTATTTCATGGAGCTTATGATGATACCACTTGTTTAGACTGGTCAACTGATTCCAAAGTTCTTGCTGTTGGTTCTAAAGATATGACTATAAAGTTGTATCCACTCGAGAAGTAAGTTAAACTGCTGCAAGAAACATGTAATTTCTACATTCATTTTTATTTAGGTGGGCAAATTTTAAGATATATTCGTTAGGCAGTCATACAGATAGCATTGTTGCATGTTTTTTTGAAAGTAAAAACTTAGACTTAATATCAATAAGTAGAAATGGACAAACTTGTGTTTGGGAATCTTCCATGGAAACTACAGATTTTATTCCACTTGATCCACCACCAAAAAAAAAACAGGTTTGTCAGAAGTAATGTTGTAAGAAAAACATATTAATATTAATGTTATTTATAGAAATCTTCTGAAGATTCAGATGAAGATGACATAGATGTTACTAAAATTCCAGAGAGAACGGAAGAAGAATTAACAGCGGCATTAGTAGATGTTAAAATAGAAGAGGATAATGATGGAAAAGATAAATTGTTTTATAAGAGAATAGCGAGACATTATTTGGCCGATTCTGCACGAAAAGATGATAAAAAGGCTGAATTAACTTCTGCATCTTATCATAAAGATACAAAGATATTAGTAACAGGTTTAGTTTTTGTTATGATTTTCATTTAAGGTTTAGTTGTTTAGTCATTTTAATTAAATCAAATTATTTTTTTGGCCTTAAAAATTATTTGAGAGAATTAAGAATTTCATTTGTTTTTTTTAAATTAGGTATAATAGAACTGTAATTTATGTGTAGTTGTTGTAACTTTATTTTAGGATTTTCATCTGGTGCCTTCTTCATTCATGAAATGCCTGAATGCAATCTAATACATTCTCTGAGTATATCGGATCAACAAATTACCTCGATTTGTTTAAATTCCACAGCTGATTGGATTGCTTTAGGCTGTGCAGGATTAGGACAGCTTCTTGTTTGGGAATGGCAAAGTAACAATGTTATAAAGCTAAAATGCGAATTATATTACTTAGATGATATTTTGTAGGTGAAACTTACGTTTTGAAACAACAGGGCCATTCAAATAATATGACATGTGTTGCATATTCAATTGATGGTCAAATGTTGGGAACAGGTGGTGATGATGGAAAAGTTAAATTATGGAATACCCACTCTGGATTTTGTTTTGTCACTTTTCATGAACACACCAGTGCTGTCACTGGTATTGCTTTCAGTGGTACAAAGAAGTTTGTTGTATCAGCTTCACTAGATGGAACAGTTCGTTGTGTTGATATTATAAGGTATTTAGATACTTAAGTAATAATGATAATTTAGTGTTAGCCTTTAATCGTCAACATTTATAATTTTAAAAGATAATTCACACATGATTTTGACATTTGAATGAATTTATTACTTACATCTAATATTCATTAAATAATAAACTTGTATAATATAATTTTCAATTAAAAGATTTTAATATAGATACAAGAACAAAAGTTAACAGAAGTTGATGTACTTCTACAGATACATGTTAGTCGATACTATCTGCTTTTCTAAATAATAATTTGAACATATTAATCTATTTACTTATTACATTCTTTTATCTAACCACATATTATTTTAAAAGGTATCGTAACTTCAGAACTTTGACAACTCCAAGACCTATTCAGTTAGCATGTGTTGCAGTTGATACAAGTGGTGAGTTCATAGCTGCTGGGGGACAAGATGTCTTTGAAATATTTCTGTGGTCTGTGAAGTTAGGACGATTATTAGAAATTCTTAGTGGCCATGAAGGTCCTGTAGTAAGTACATACACATAATCCATGGTCTAACAAGTGCTAAGCAAATTTAGTGAAAAATTGATATTTAACTAAAAATTCCATGTGAAGCTGTATTTAAAATAGCCAATTTAATTAATTGTAATTATTTTTTAATTTTATTAATTGTAATTGTTTTTAAATCATATTTGGCAGATTTGTAATTTCAGATGCTAAGCCACTTTAACAGTTAAACTGCTGTGAGACTTTCAAACTCAGCAATAGCTAATTCACATCTTCATTATTTTATTGTTTAGTCAAGTCTGGCATTTTCCACGACTCCTGCAAGTACAACTTTAGCATCGGTGTCCTGGGACAAAACATTACGTATATGGGACGCAATAGAGAAAGGTTCAGCCCATGAAACTATTGAATTACTAAGCGATGGTTTATCCGTTGTATTCAAACCTAACGGCTTAGAAGTTGCAGTATCCACTCTGAACAGTCAAATAACAGTTTTTAATATTCGCACTGCTGAACAGGTGGCGAGTATTGAAGGTAGAAACGATTTAGGAAGTGGAAGATCTGATACCGATTTAGTAACTGCGAAACAAACATTAAAAGCAAAGTATGTTGGGGATGATCAAGCTGTAACAACTTAAGAAAAAGTTTTATTTTGATTGTAGGTCTTTCACATGCCTTTGTTACTCTGCTGACGGAGATTATATACTGGCTGGTGGTCAATCAAAGAACGTTTGCATTTATAATGTTAAAGAAGGTGTAATCATTAAGAAATTCGAGATAACACAAAATCGATCGTTCGATGCTGTCGATGTAAGTATAATTTGTAAATTGTAAAATTACTTTAAATCTCGATTTAATTATCAGTGGTTTTTTTCTTCTATTTACTGTTACGCTATAGCTAATCTAGGGTTACATCAAGGACAACAATATGTTTGGCAGATCACTAACGTACTTAGTATAGTATTAAGTTTTGCGCCCAACGTTAAGCCTCCACGGATATTTGTATACAGGATTATGGGCGTATGACAACTCGGCCAGAAAGTAATTAACCCGAGATTTTCGTTGAGGGAGAGGATTAGTAGAACAGGTCAACCGGGCCAAAAGTATTTTTTCTTAATGATAGGATTAACGGGCGGCGTTGTCGACTCGGCCAGGGATTGGACACAGTTCATATTCAGAATAAGTGTCATTAATTCAATTATTAGGTTATGATGTCAATTGTGTTATTGTTAATTAAAAAAAAAAGCGAAAATTAATTTAAATATAAATTTTGAGTACTGCTGGTCTTCCTGACTCAGACGACATGTGCCGTATGTATATTCCGTGTCGCTTGCAGTAATGCAGACGTATTTGTTTGCACACGGTTTGTTTACAATGAAGGGATTTATACATAAGTAAGTTATTAAAAAACCTCGACAACGCAAAGGGAAAACTAGTATAAATATATGGAAATAAGTGCGCTTTATGTTTCGAAATAGGTTATTCATTTATCAAAACAACGATACATTAATAGATTGAAAATAAGGCAATAGATAAACCGACAGTGATTTTATTAGATGGTACATTTATTTAATTTACACTCACGAAATAATCATATATTAGATTATTACGAAAACATATTGTTCATTCATCAGTTTTGTTTTAAATAGTCTTTAGTAAATGTTCAAAATGATCTCTCCCCGTCACAATACAAGCATCCGCTGGACGAATCATAGATTCTCGAATTCGTTCGAAAATACCAGCGTTATTAGCAATTGTTTTCGCAGTGGACACAATGATGCCTATTCAAGAAACGAGGACTTATGAATAGCTAAATAGATTAAAATCTGGGTGCTAAATTCGTTCATTATTAGAAAATAGAACGAGGTAGAAATAGTACAATGAATAAAGTAATAAACTTGCAAATATAAAAGATGCTGCTTCTTAGAATACAAGGAAAGCTTTACAACTTAAACGTGATAATTAAAATTATGGTATACAAGTGTGTCAATTTATAAGTGAACATTATTTAGTTATAAATAATTAAGCTGTACATATTATAATTAAAAAACAGAAACAAAATCAAACAGAAATTATGAAAGTTATTGTTCTCGCGCTTAACAGAAATAACAAAAACCTCTTATTTAAAACTTATTGCGACATTGACCGAGTAGTCGAGGCACCTGCACATTTCAATGAATGAATAAAGAAAGGTTTATTTATGGAAGAAAGAATGATTTATTCACAAAAAGCGAACGTGCGATATCAACGATGTTAGTAGGATTTATTGAACTCTCGATGCAACAGCTGGCTATTTTATGCGATACCAAAACAGTTTTATTAAATACTTTAAAATTAAAAATAAAATTACACAGGGGACTTTTTAGATAATTTTCTTAAATAAATATTAAATAACATGTTTAACTTAAAATTGAATTCTCTGAAACTTATTCAGAATAACACTGTATATAGCGCAACATTACATTTGGAACACAATGTGCTCCTTTTACTATTAAAATGCATAACGTAACGATACAAAAACATATTTATAAATACTTACACATTCTCTAAATTTTACTTTATTTAACATTAGTGCTAGTCTAGCTAGACCATAAATCTAATGAACAGGGTTTAAGCTTTGGTCTAGCAAATAATATCGATGGCGTTTTTTCGGTCCCAGTTCGACTCAGCTTGACAAAAAAGAGTACTTGGAGGTAAAACTCTGGGGTAATAATAGGCGGTCGCTGCGTAGCGCTAGCCACGTTACCATCCTAGTGTAGCGAACGACTCAAGTCGTAAGAAGACTGCCATGTTACGCTTCAAGGGTCTGGGAGGCTAATTACGGAGACTATTATTATTAACATTAGCATTTATATTAAGGGAGTTCATGATATTTCTTCTTTTAAATCGAGATTTATTTTATTGAGCTAATCATTAATGTCACTTATCTCGTTAGAAATCTACAAAACACAATATGAATTAATTTCCTTTTAATATGTCTATTATAACAAATTTTAATTCATACAATTTATACTTTCAGGATTTTATAAACCGAAGAAAAATGACTGAGTATGGTAATCTAGCGCTAATTGAAGAAAGGGAAGAATTAGAAGGAGGACATATAACCATTAGACTTCCTGGTGTCCGGAAAGGCGATATGGCGGCTAGAAACTTTAAGCCTGAGGTAATATTACATTTTCAGTTAACTTTAGATAGCTGTGTAGGCTATTCTTTGGCTAGGCCTTGTAATTGTATACCATTTCATCAGTATGCATTAATTTAAATGAAAGACATATTATTTGTAGAGTCATATGGTAAGGGGATATCATTTCTAACGCACTAGACTATTTTAACTTCATTCAACAGTTATTTTTCCATAGAAAATAAAATTTCAATATTTTACTTTTCCGCTTTCGTATTATAATACATAATTTACATTCAGTTTCGGTAAGGCAAAGTTACACAGTTTACACAGAGTGTCGTTTCATGTCTTCCTTTATGATGGAGTCCAATATATATTTATTTACGATAACAGACGAGGCACCCCATGAACATACGTCATAATGGCGTGAAACAGTATTATTGCCAAGTTTTACTTATATTTTTTAATTGAATGCTTTTTAGGTTGCGGTTGCGAAATTTAAATGTTGAAAACAATATGAAAACAGCAACAATAATGACAGTTGTGACATATAACACTCTGACAAAGTTGTGAAAGATAGGTAACATAATACATATATCTTAAACAGTTGAACGACGCAAGTGGAAAGAGCGTCGTATAGCAGGAGTGAGAGCCTCGTTGGTCGAGGCTTCGAATCTCGGGACCAAGAAGTAAGAGAAGTAAGAGTATTTTCTTCCGTTGCTCGTAGATTTTGAGAAAATAAAAGTGTATTTAACATTTTTTTCCCTTTTACGGCGAGAAGGTGTAATAACAAAGCCATGGAATACTTTCATACCATATACACCCTATGGTATCGACAAGCTTCCAGCTTAAGACATCAGTTTATTCATACCACAAACTACAAAAAAGATAAATTTAAAAAATACAGCAATAACAAAATTTGAATATTAGTAACCTTTAGTGTCTTTTAGGTTACAACGCCTGATATTACTGATTATGACGTGCCTTGTCTGTTATTGTAAATAAACTATAGTAAAGATACGTTTATAATTCAATGGTGTCAACACTATTTTTGAAATTCAGTGCTAAATTTTCGATTTCTCACACAAAAAATTCTTTCTTTGGAGACTGTGGTTAAGTAAAAAAAAACCTTAAAAAATGTATATAACCCCTTACCACAATTATTAATCGTATCCTAAATACGTATTTCGACAACTAAGTTGTCATCATCAGTAGGTAAAACCACTAATTAAAAAGTCGCACACGGGACACAGTAAAGCTAGAAAAACCGCTCAGGCACCAACTATTATTCACCGCGTCCACGTATAGTCTATACGTGGACGCGGTGAATAATAGTTGGTGCCTGAGCGGTTTTTCTACCTTTACTGTGTCCCGTGTGCGGCTTTTTAATTAGTGGTTTTACCTACTGATGATGACAACTTAGTTGTCGAAATACGTATTTAGGATACGATTAATAATTGTGGTAAGGGGTTATATACATTTTTTAAGATTTCTCACACACTTGAAAATTTGAAATATTGGCTGGATTATGCAAAATTGATGATTTTATTTGTAATTAAATCTAATTTTATACAATCATAAGCAGAAAAATGCATTGTGTACCATATAAATTAAAAAAAAAAAAACATTACATGAACATAAATCTAAAAATTGTTTTGGTGTGACGTCAACGGAAATGATATGCCACTTTTATTGTTACCAGAATCGAATTTTAGATTTTTTATTTAGTTTAATTACAATTCGAACCTGTTATTTTAAGCGTGCCATCCTATTGCCTGTCAGATTAAAACTCCTACTAATATAATTATGTGATTTGTAGGTGAGAGTGTTTTCGTTACAATTTTCCCCAACAGGTCAAGCATGGGCCGCCGCGACTACAGAAGGCTTGTTGATCTATTCTTTAAATCAAAATTTGGTTTTCGATCCCTGGAATTTACAGATGGGAGTTACACCTGCAACTGTTAGAGAAGCGATGTCAAATAGGGACCATACTAATGGTATGTACAAACAAATCTAAGTAAAATGTCATCATTTTTAAAATAAAATGAACGCAAATTATTGCAACAACCACATACTGAAGTTTCTCAAAGGATTCAATCATTAGTAACATTAGCCATGAAAGCCTACCGAGTTTGTCACATATTATTGCATAAATTACAATGTAATATTACCTATCGTCCTTATTAAACTTTCCTATTCAATTCTTTTTCGTGTTTCAGCCTTAATGATGGCCATGAAACTTAATGAAGCCAATTTAATTCAAGAAGTGATCGAGAATGTCCCCCTGAAAGATGGTATGTCAAATACATTATTATATTTCATTTAATTTGTTTAACTAAAACTATTGCAGTTGAATTGACGATATCAACATTGGGAGAGCAATACGTAGAAAGATTATTGCCAACTTTAGCCAATTTGCTAGAAACGTCAAGGCACTTGGAGTTTTATTTACATTGGACGCAACATATATTAACTTACCACGGTCCAAGGATTAAACCTCAACAGAATATGCCTTCTTTAGTGTCCCTGCAAAAAAGTTTAACCAGGAAATATGAACAATTAGCAAAAATGTACGTATAAACAGATAGCTTTGCTATTTTTCTAATGTAGTTTTTTTCATTATGCTGTAGATGTGATTTTAATAAGTACACTATGCAATATATAGCAAGGCAAGGTGCTTTAGCTGCCAAAGATGATAAAATGGATGATGAAAATTTTAATACTAGTAATAAAGACCAAAATTATGAGATGGAATATGAATCGGATTAACCTTGTACATGTATTATACAATTATTGTTATATTTATATTTATTTGATATAAAAATACTGCCTTTTCGTTTTCCTTGTTTCCTTTCTTGAGAAGAGAATATTCTCATAACTATAGCAAGTAATATATGTATTAAAATTTACGAAAATAAGATGGATGTCCAGCAGTGTGAAAAAAGCATTAAAGGTGTTAACGATATAACAAGGAATATGTATTGTGGGGATAATTATTTCTGATTTTCCATTTCATACGTTTCCAAATGCATACTAAATTATCGTTTAACGTCCCTGATTTATATGATTGTGGTACTATTCTGGTGTCAGGTATCTATGTATGTATTTCCGATTAAAACAAGAATTCACATTTGAATGGTGTTGACGGAATACCGAGCTTTATTCTTCGTGATTCAGCTGTTCTACGTGATAAGCTTCTCTATCATGTCTTAATGAACTCTTAAAGAATTCAACATGTCCTACAATATGGAAACCTTATGTACTTATGTGCCCAGTTTTCAAAAATATGATTCATCTGTAAATTCGCATCTACAGATCAATATCAATCATTTATAATTTTGCTAAGATTTTAGAATCAATGTTGTATAATCGTATATATTACTTTATTAGAAACACCATTTCTCCTGCTCAGAATAGCTTTATGTTGCAGTGTTTGACTATTACCAACATCATTTATTTTTAACAAATTGTATATAAACGGGGACATGTGAATGTTATATACCGTTCAGGTAAGAATTTATGGATGTTCTTTCTTTCCATACATGGGACCAACAAACACAGTTGGCATTTGTAATGATTCGCTTAATTTTTAAGATCCTTAATAATTTTATTTGCTAAGTAAGTAGTTTTTTTTACTTGAGACAGGATTGCATAAATCTGTTTTTGCAATTCCGGCAATAAAGAAATAGGCACATCTATTATAAAATAAATAGCGAAAATTCTTAAATTAAAGTTACTTCAAAATAATTAATTAAATGTTCAAATGATAGCCTGCAACTGTAGTAAATAAACAATTAATCTTTAAAAGTAAATCTACACAATTCTTAAACAAACAGATGCTTCTAAAATTGAATTATGCGAACTATTATGCACTGTCTTCATTTAATATCATAACATGACACTTATGCAAGCCAATTTGCAATGTATGTTTGTTGTGGTAGCAATGTAGCGACAACTCTACTAATTGGAGATCTTCAAAGCACCACCATGTTGGCTTATATAAATCATCTGTGCCTGCACCACTGCATTTCTTTGTTTTCATTTTAGATATTTCTTGGAAGAATTGTGTCCGTAAATTATTAATCTTCTTTTGCACCTCTTGTACACCTATCTTTACTTTTAATATCGAACACAATTCTTCAGTGATTTTATTAATTTTTTTATTTGGAATTGTTCTGTTTTTGTACGCCTCGCTTTTCACATTATATAAATCCGGCTCCTGCGAGTACAGAAATATAAGTTGTTTTATAGCATCTTTGTTAAATGTGAATGCCATTTTGGTATAATTATAAACTTAAAAAAAATATCACCACAAATCGACGCACAAGTTCTTCAGCAGTAAAACCATAGTAAAACAAAACTGAGAAAGCATGGCGAACTTCCGCCACCGAACCTTAAGGCTTGCCAACCATTCTTTAATTATTTTATCAATACTACTTTTCGCTATTGGTACTACTAATTCACCAAAAAACTTGGTGAAGAAATTGATAAGTGTAAAACAGTCAAGGTCAACAATAACTTGAGCAAGAACTTGACGACAATTTCTTGATCAATAACTTGGTCAAGAAATTGATAAGTGTAATACAGCCTTAATGTTTGTATATTTTTCTTGTTTTACACTAGAACTGTCATAATATAATTCTTACCTCTTTTATTGTTAATACAATGTCTGGTTTTATTCACAAAAGAAAGTTACGCTATTTTAAGTCTTATAAAATTTTCATGAGATTTAAAACATATTTATTTTAATGTAAATATTGCATTCTACATTTTACGAAGCTAATTATTCGAAATTTTTAATTGAAAAAATTCGCCCTTAAGCAGGATTCGAACACACGTCCATGGTTTGGCGGACCATTGCTCTGCCACTAAGCTATTAAGGACTGTGGTTCCGAATACATCGGGAAGCCTTAAGTTACATTAAGGAAACAGCTATGTACAAAAAAGGTTTAAGTATGTATATCAATACGTTAAGCACGTATTACGCATTTGTTACAAATGAAACAGACATGTAAAATACACATCTGTAACTGTAAACATGGACAGCAACCTCGACCTCGTATTTTCCAGCTTTTTACTTCTGCTTAAGACATATGTTTCTGCTATTACTATAAGCGTCGTAAGTTAAGCTAGTGAAGTAATTTAAAAGTTTAAATCGCCTATAAGGTATAGCAAATTTCGTCCTATCAGGTAGCACCATATAATATAGTGACATCTGACGGACGAAAGAGACTATGCCGAAAATGGCAACGAAAATGGTTGTTCTCCATGTTTACAGTTACAGATGTGTATTTTACATGTCTGTTTCATTTGTAAGGAAACAGCTGTTAATATTTTTGCCTAATTATTCGAATTTTTAACAGCTGTTTCCTTGATGTAACTTAAGGCTTTACGATGTATTCGGAACCACAGTCCTTAATAGCTTAGTGGCAAAGCAATGGTCTGGCAAACCATGGAGGTGACTTCGAATCCTGCTTAAGGGCGAATTTTTTCAATTAAAAAAATTCGAATAATTAGCGTCGTAAAATGTAGAAAGCAATATTTATATTCACATTAGTTCGTGAAAATGCAATTAATATTTATTTCAAGTTGAGGACTTTTATTGAAACTATTACCAATCTGTTAAACTGGTTGCTTAAGTGTCATGTTACGATATTAAATGAATGCACAGTAGGTATATGTTCAAAAGCATATCAAAAACTTTGTTTTTTTCACTAGCTGCAGTCACACCTCTCTTGGTTTATGGAGGGACGAGTGCGATCTCGAGAACAGGGTATAGCTTCTAGATTGGTGTGGGCCTGAGTCATCCAGTAACAATACGGGTAGTCTCATCGGGGGCCGTCTTAACATTTCTAGCGTGAACAGATAAGGACCACACTGACGCTGCATAAGCCAAGAACAGAAGTTCTAAGAGTAGAAGGTTGTGCGCTGATCAGTTTTTTGATTATATGATATCGCGTACAGATCTTTTCTTTTATTTGAGCGCATTGTTTTTGAAGGTAAGAAAGTGATCTAATATGACACTGACATATTTGAGCTCTGAGTATTGTTGGAGTTTTTGGCTTTGCCATGTTATATTTAAGGCCCACCATGCATACCTATTTCGGAGATGAAATCCACATACTTGCGTTTCCCTGGGATTAAGCTTGAGATAGTTGCTGTCACAATATAACTCAAGGGCTTTAAAGAGCTTCCCTTCTACTTCGTGAAAAGTGGGTCTATCTGCTGCCATCACGGTATCATCACCGTAGATGAACTTCTTTGCATGGGTAGACAGATGCTGATCATTGGTGAAAATATGGTAAAGCATAGGCGTCAGTACACTGCCCTACGGTAATTCACTTCGAACGGAAAGCATTTTTCTAAATAATTTCAGTAAACCCAACGTTGTGACGCTGCTGCTTGCCTACCTAAGTGGCGGTGTTTACCTATCGTTTATTTTCCTGTTTATAATAAACTTATCCACTATATGACATTAATATTACTATATATAAGAGTGTGTTGCAAAACAAATTCGCGTTACCCTCAATATACATTGTATTAATATCGCATACGAAAGTATGGAAACCGCATATCGGGATGGAAAAGGCTGTGCGTTGACCTGGTATGCCAGTGGAGCAAACCTCAAAATTGGCAACTTTAGTGATAACAAAGTTAGTATTGAACACACAAAATTTTATTTAAAGTTATCATTTTACATTAAAATATTATCGTACTTTTAAAAATAAGTAACGGCCAATAAAATAACATAAAAATTAGGAAAAGTATTGGAAAAATTATTGTGGAATATCTATCTATTTCACACCATAGTATTTTCTCCTTCCCATTTTTCTGCAATAAAAGAACTAAATACTTTACAAAATTGAAATTTATTAGGTACATATTTACGTTTCTCCAGTACAACTTGATAAATCCACAGTTCGAAGTTCTTCCGGCCTTTATTTTCATTTTGTTCTGAGCACTGCACCAAGGCGTGATCGTCCTCTCCTAAAAAATATAAATAATTATAAAAAAAGTTTATGGAAATATTCAATGAATTTTGTCTTATTATTTTCTAAATTTTACTATTTGATTTTTAGAATCCCCTTTAACGATTGTTATGTGGTTGCCACACATACCATAAGTTGCGATTGTTCTCGCCTTTTGCACGCCTTGTATCTCTCATCTAGTACTTTAACTATCACAAACTCACTTAACGCAGCAAACACAAATATCATACAAAATGCCATCCAAAGATCGAGCGCCTAAAATTGTATTCATAATATTAAGAAGTACATAGTACTTTATCAAAAACGCTAGTACTTTTACATATGCTACTGGAGGAATATCGGTTCTTAATCCAGTAAACATTGTGACCAATGTTAATAAACAAGTCACCAATAATGTTACTCTACCAGGAACTGCATCCAATGAAAGCCAAAAACTAAACCACGACAAAACCACAACTAGTGTTGAGGGTGCAAAGGTTTGTATTAAGTGATGTCCAATTTGCCTTTCAAAACGAAAATAGACTATTAACCGGGAAAAATTTCCTAAAATAAAATCCAAAATATTTATATATCTGAAATTTTATTTTTAACATGTGTAAATATTAGAATTTGGTATAAATAATATGTAGTAATATGTTATATCTAGAGAGGTTCATTCAAGTAAACTCGCACCGGTGGCTCGCCCTCGCGCGTATACATATTTTGTCAGTCGCCGCCAGACAATGTTGAGCACACTTCGCTCGTTTAAAGTAATAAATTATTGCTGTTAAAAACCGAAGCGCATCGAAACCCATATAAATAAATAATAAGGTATAAATTTATAAAAAGTGGTGGAATACTTGCCGTTTTAAACGTGTTCTGTGAAGTCACAAACTGGGTAAAATCGGTTGCAATATGAGATGTGTTTTCGCAGTCTGTGAAATTGGCGAACATGTTTGGGGATTTGAGAAACACAACCTTTGTACTTGCAATGAATGCATCTAGATCTGGATAACATCTACGAATAGTTTCTGCCACCAGATGTAAAGCATGGATTTTACACGTATATGTAACAAGTTAGCACAATCTTTTTTTAGAGACTGGCTTACAGAGAGTATGTTTGCGGCACCATCACTCACTTGGTTTGTTGAAAATCAAACTTTTCCAATGTATTTAACACTAACTCTGAAATTATTTCCCCGGTACATTGTTGTATTCTTCTGCAAGTTAGCAAAATTGAAAGTGACGATTGATGTGGGTCCACTGTACATAACATTAGCAACGGATTTTTTTACAGTCTGTTGTTTCATCCACAGATAACCTGTTTCTTATTTTTCAATTCCGATTTAATCATATGTTCAATACGTTCACGGAGAGAATTTAGTAATCTTTTCCGGCTAGGTCACGTTACTTTACCGTAGTGCTTTCAAAATGAACGAAATGATTCGTTGTCTATTAATTTAAACGGTACTGTGTAATGTACCGTTACATGAAAGTTACACATAAATGAAACAAAAATGTCTCGCCACTTTTTTTGTGATTTTGTGATTATGCATTGCGGCGGCTGCACTATAATAAATATAATAATAATAATAAAAAAGTTAAATTATACGATGTAAATGTAGGCATGCACAATGCAATTCCGAGAACGAGAACGACAAGCTGCCTGGTAACGAGAACAACAAGCTGCCCGGTAATGAGAACGGAAAAGTTGGCAAAGTTTTAAAGGCGGGTGCACAATTGAATAAGAACGAGAAAAAGGTTATATCATACGGTGTAAATGTAGGCATGCACTGTGCAATTCCAAGAACGAGAACGACAAGCTACCCGGTAATCTTCCCGAAACCAATAGCGTGTCTGGAGATGAGCGTGCGCAGAGTATGGTATGTGCTCGTGGACATCGAACACAATGACAAATGCATACATATGAGAAACATATCTTCATCTAAAAAATCCATTCTTCCCTTAAATTTTATTTGAGATTCAATTTTATGATTTTGACAAGAAATATAAACAACAAATATATGTAAAATTCTCAAATACCACTAAGTTAAACTAAACATCCCTAAGCGCTTAACTAATCCTATCGTTAATTGTGCATCTAGGAAATCTTTCCGTTCACGTTCCCGTCCAATTGTGCAGCCACCTTTAAACTATTTACGTGTCTTTTGCAGTGAAATTTCCTTGAAGACATTAGCGGTATATCAAGTGTAAATATTACACTTTATTATACTGCCATTGTACATTAAATCCGGAAATCCCTTTATCAATTTATGAGCTTTATCGTAAAACGGTCTCTTTCTGGCTATTTGTGACATAAAAATGATTTTTTTATCACTGCCTGGTTTGCAGTGATAAAAAACGAAGTGCACTGAACTGTGTTCAGACGCCGACTGACAACATATAAAGGGTTTTCCAATAGTAACGCTCGATGTTTGGCAACTGCGCATGACGTAGTCGATAGTCACACAGATGCTATCTTTGACAGCCGTATTCAGTTAGTCACTGCATTTTACTATGGAGCGTTACACGACTGAGCAACGCGTCGAAATTGTTAAAAATTACTATCAAAACCAATGTTCTATTCGGCAAACGTTTCGCGCACTCCGTGCAATTTATGGTGTCAACGATCGTCCTGCAGAATCCACAATTCGTCGTTTAATAAACAAATTCGAAACAACTGGGTCTGTGGCAGATCAGAAAGTGTCTGTACGTCAGCGAAACACAAGATCCCTTGAAAATATTTATGCAGTTCGGGAAAGTGTGCATGAGAATTCGCAACAATCCATTCCGCGTCGGGCTCAAGAACTTGGCCTCTCTTCGACGACAACTTGGCGAATCATGCATAAGGACTTAGGCCTTCACCCTTATAAAGTGCAATTAACCCAAGAACTAAAGCCCAACGATCATAGACAGCGGCGTGCATTCGCTGATTGGGCGCTAGAGCAGCTGGAGGTCGATCCTGATTTTGGGCGCAAAATAATGTTTAGTGACGAGGCTCATTTCTGGTTAAGTGGCTCTACTAGCAAGCAAAATTGCCGAATTTGGAGCGACGAAAACCCACGGGAGATTCATCAGGTCCCTCTACATTCCGAAAAAGTTACTGTATGGTGTGCACTGTGGTCCGGCGGAATAATCGGTCCATATTTTTTCGAAAACGAAGAAGAAGTGGCACTTAATGTCAACGGTGAGCGATACAGGGCTATGATAAGAGATTTCTTTTGGCCTACATTGGATGGGATCGATCTAACAAACGTGTGGTTTCAGCAAGATGGTGCTACGTGCCATACATCACGTGATACAGTGACACTATTGCATGAGAAATTTAATGATTTTGTTATATCGCGAAATGGTGACGTTAATTTGCCGCCCAGATCCTGCGACCTAACGCCACTGGATTTTTTTCTCTGGGGCTTTCTAAAATCCAAAGTCTATGCTGACAAACCGCGGACGGTTGCCGCATTAAAGGCCAACATTAGGCGCGTTATCGCTGAAATTGAGCCACTTTTATGTGATAAAGTCATCACAAATTGGGTATCCAGGATTCAACAAACCAGGCAAAGCCGCGGAGCACATTTACCTGATATAATTTCTAAAACATAATGTTAACACATGTACTTTTTAATACAAATAAAAATAGATCACTATCATTTTCACAATTTGTTTTATTGCGTTACAAAAAACGAGCGCTTCTAATGGAAAACCCTTTATATCGCGCTAGGACAAGCCGCCGGGGGGATGTTACTCGATTGAACCTCTCTAGCTATATGTGAATAAAAATTATTTTAAAGGAAAAATCAATTAATATTTTTAACTAAACAGTCATCGGGTTTCCCTTACAACAAAATTTACCAAAGAAATTTGAGTACTACATCAGTACGTTAAGCACGCATTTACGCATTTGTTACAAATGAAACAGATATGCATTACACACATCGTGAGTTATGGGGTCGTGAGGGTGGGCACAAAAAAAACTTACCTATTTTTTGTATATAAAATCCATTCTCCTATTTTTTGAATTGACCTCGTAACGCCAATTCATAAGCTCCGCAAAATTTTATACACATAATTAACGATTTTTTTCCACATCTTCGTTGTACTTAATTTTATATTGCAAATAAGCACTATCTAACTGTTCACGTATGTACACTTTGCCTAGACTACTAAAATCCACGCATTCATTCATGTGAGAAACGGAATTTTCGTGTTTCTTTGCTCTATCTGCGATATGCTTTAACTCGTTGAATCCTTATTTATTCCACGCACTAACCTCTTTTTTTTAAATTAAGCAGATAAAACAAAATAGTTTATTTGTTAGTGAACATCCGCAAATTCATTCATATTTTTATTGAATACTCTATTGTAAGTTCGAGTTTTACTTGTTGAAGTATAGTTTATTTAAAGATCAGGGATAGGCCTTCCTTTCTTCTTAAAAGTTTTTCCTTAATTGATAGCGGGTTTTTTAAAAGATTTTACACGCTATTAACTTCCATATTAATAATAAACACGTGCAGTACGCCCCGAAAATGTAATCACAATAAACGTAAGACGTTAACTGGAGTCAAGCGATTTTGTGCCCCATAATGACCGATAAACACGTATGGCGAAGATAAGCGGAACCGGCCGATCCATATTCGAAATAGGTACATCTGAAATCGTGCCCCGGCGCATAGTTTTGAGTGTTTATGCGCTAGTGTCTGTGGTGCGGAAGGAAATTTTGATACCATCGTTATAAAAATACGTAAAAATAATAAAATACAATAATGCGCTGAATTACATGCGAATTTCTTTCTGTGTTTATCTAGGTGGTTGGATGGGTATGTGCCCTTGTGCCCTTTAGTACCAGCCACCACTGCATTTACTTCTGCCAAAGACACGTTTCTGTCACAATAATAGACTTTGTCACTTTGGCTAGTGCAGTAAAGTTTGATGAACATCTTATGGTATAGCAAATTTTGTCCTATCAGGTGGCACCAGATAAGTCTGGTGATATTTGACAGACAAAAGTAGCGATTTTCTCTTGTTCACTAGCCAAACTGACGAAGTCTATTGATGTGACAGAAACACGTGTCTTTGGCAGAAGTAAATGTTGGAAAATACAAAGTGTATGTCCATATGTACAGATACAGATGTATGTAATGCATATCTGTTTCATTTGTAACAAAATTGAATTAAATAAATTTAGATGCTTTTTTCCGTTTTAAACTATATCTATCGTCCTTTGCTAAGAGAGACTTGGTATTATTAACAGTCTTACCACTTTTTTCGTTAGTGTATATGTCCTTTTCAGCCAATTGAAGAGGTTGTCTAATATGATACTGTAATAGTTTTAATTCTGGACTAACTGTAACTCCCGCATCAGCCCATTTAAGTCTCATTTTAGAATGATCATAGGAAACTAAAAGTTTAGAAATTTATATTTTCTTCGTCGAATTCGAGGAGAAATCCGATTATACTTACAACTTTCGATACTTAAGGGACATATTTGTATGTCCATAGGATAATATTGAAATTCCATTTGACATGCAACAATAGCATGCATTCTTGCTGAATATCTCACAGTTTTATTTCGATACAAGGTCACCGAAGAAAATTTATGCGTTAAAGTGGCAATTTCTGCAAGATAATACCTATATAGTTTTAAGAAGTTCCTCAATATTAATAAATTTCATTTTATTAATATTGAGTCCTTACCGACCACTTTAGAATTTAAAAAATATAGATCGGGTTGCCACAGGTTATCAAAAAATTGTGACGGCAGTGTAACGTACTCATCTCCATACTCAAAAACTTCCTCTGGTATTCTTAATCGAGAATCTTGCCATTGTTGCCTCAGGAACATGTCCATTCTAAATTACCTCAAAAGAATTGAAAGTGTTCAATACCTTTTTTAATTTACTAACATTTTTATTTATTAATATTAATGCTCAAGAGAAACTAGAATAAATGATTGATGTCATTGTCAAATAACATCAATTTCTTAAAGAAAAAACATTAAGTGTTAGGTGCAGTGTCGAGAGTAAAATTTTGAGAGATACTGTTTCATGTTACGCCCACCGATATCGACATAACTGCCCTCGACGAATTCAAGAATTATAGTACACGGTGATGTTCTAATTTCTAAATTATTCGCTTGCTGTTTCCGTCCGTTGTAAACAGTTGAGACATTAACTTGCCTTATATTATACAAAGGTCGGCATAAGTCAGGCAACGCTGTCGAAAAATCGGCATAAGTCCGGCAACGCTCATAAGTCTGGCAACGCTGTCGAAAAAGATTAAAACGAAGCATGTTCGTGCTTCAGACAGTTGTCTCGGTGTCATGATAACACGTGCTCGTCGAGTAGACGCGTTTTCAGAATGAATAACCGATACAAGTTCACGCTTCAAGAAAGAGTTTTTTTTGTTACGTCGTATCTTCGTACGAACGCGGATTACGAAACTATGTTTACCGAATTTCAACAACAATTTCCGAACTCGCCGCTACCAAATCGTTCAACAGTGTGGAAGATGTACCAGAAATTCTTAAAAACGGGCTCTGTTGCCGACGCGCCGCGTTCTGGACGACCGGTATCTGTAACAACTAACGAAAATATGGAAACAGTGGCGCTGGCGTTTGTCGAGCAGCCGAACCAATCTGCAGTGCGGCTATCGGGAGAACTTCAAATATCCGATCGTTCTTTACGACGAATGCTGAAACGCATGCACTATCGAGTTTACCGTCCGCGTCTCCTCCACGCACTTCACGAGGATGATTTCGATCGCAGATTGGAATTTTGCGAGTGGTACCTCGGATGCAGTCAGGATGATCCGCAGTTCCAGCGTTCCATTTTGTGGTCGGATGAAGCAACCTTCAAGCTGAACGGTACGGTCAATCGGCATAACTGCGTATACTGGAACGACCAGAATCCTCACGTCTTCATTGAAGAAGAATTAAACCTGCCTGGGGTGTGGGCAGGTATCCATGCGGGAGGTCTCGTGGGTCCGTACTTTTTTGAAGTTTACGTGACGGCCCAAAGTTATCTGGAAATGCTCGAAGATTTACGTGGGCAAATGGACAACGATCCAACACTCGCGAACATCCGTCATTTCATGCAGGATGGAGCTTCGCTGCACTACGCGTTATGTGTGCGGGAGTACCTTAATGTTCATTTTGGAGAATGGATAGGCAGACGAGGAATCGTTGAGCGGCCCGCACGGTCATGTGACCTGACACCCTGTGATTTCTTCCTGTGGGGCCTTCTCAAGGACCGCGTTTTTGCAAGAGGACCCACGTACCCTTCCCGACCTCCGAACTGCAATTGAAGAAGAATTAGAAAATCTTCGCGGACAGCTTGACATGCTTCGCCGGACCTGGCTCACCGTTGAGAAACGTTGCAGTAAATGCATTGATCAAGATGGCCATCAATTTGAACACTTACAGTAACCCTTTTAATGCAAATTTGTTGCCTGACTTATGCCGACCCCTGTATAGCGACAAAGAAGAAAATGGGGTGAAAGATACATATGAGTAATGCCTTCATAC
The DNA here is from genome assembly GCA_935421215.2 of Melolontha melolontha. Classification (NCBI taxonomy): domain Eukaryota; kingdom Metazoa; phylum Arthropoda; class Insecta; order Coleoptera; family Scarabaeidae; genus Melolontha; species Melolontha melolontha. Next base: position 72,216,814 of record OW285243.1, on the reverse strand, counting down.
AAAAAATCGCGGTCCAATGTTCACGCAGTAACAAGTAAATGATTGTTCTTTATTCGAGTCCGGCCCTGTCGCAGTTAATATACGGGCGGAATACGGTAATCCACCGCTGAAATTTACAATTAGAATGGACACAGTTTTCACTGTGGCTAGGTGCGTTTGCAATGGCATCCTTAATTACGCACATTAATTACAAATGCAAACCATAGTGTTGTCGACATATTCGAAGTAAAGACTATTATTCATCTCCACAAGAAAAGAAATCCCAAGAAGAAACCCATACGTGCGGCTGACTATATTGCATAAATGTTTTGGTGAACAAACATTCACTATTCTTATGAATCGAAACTTATTGTTATACGTTACGTCTAGGAATTTTATCAATTTTTTTTGCAGATCAATGGAACTTGAATTACAGCCGTATTTTTGTAAATATCTAGTAAACAAAGATATGGACCGACTTTAACCACATTTTGGCCCTAAAAATTTGGAAATTTTTGATGAATTACAAATAAATTCATTTTTGTAATTTCCAGTTAGAAATTCATACGTATCCTTCAGATTCGCATAGTTTTATCGCTATTCAGCGGTGACGCTGTATATTGCTCAAAAATTGAAGCGGATATTTGATATTTGTTTTTATCACTTAAATTAATGATTCAAAGTTTTACTGCATTTCGTTATTAGAACCGTATGATAAACTAATATAAAAAAAACCGTCCTTTGATTGTGTAGCTCGATAGAAACAAACACTAAATAAAAACCAATTCCTTCGTTTTCACTTTCTTTTTTGTCTCCAATTTTTCGATAAGGAGCTATTTTAACATAAGTTCTATTGTCTATTATAATTTGTGACTTAAATTTCATTGTTTCAACATGCGTTTAGAAGCCGTTCAAATGTTGGTAAACAAAGGCTTAATCCAATAAGAAGTTACTAACCGACTACAGGTAGGTTAGTAGAGCATGGAATCGGTACATAACCGTAGGTAGTGCCGCATATATTCATGGTAGTGGGACACAAAACGCAAGGAGCATCGAGGAAAAAGTAATCATTGGTCTATTGAACATCGCAATTAAAATCTGTACAGATGAAGATCCCAGATTTTCACTTATGGGTCCATATTTCACCTTTATAATTCCGATGGTCGAATTTTGTTGGGTTGAGGAGAGAGTGGGCAACAATTTAATAAGCATTTCATAACATCAACAACTCTTTTCAGTAGCAAATCGATGCGTTTAGTCTAGTGCTTTAGGCGGGGCATTTCTTTTAATGCGTGCAGATGTGGTTGTCCTAATTCACAAGGCCATGGCAACTGTAATCTATCGTGATCTGGTTGTAGTATTAATTATTGTACCGTTTGCTGTCGCTATTGGTGACATTTTTAATTTAATCAACGATACCTAATGCTTGACTCAACGCCAGAAATGTCAACGACTGCATCTAACATCATGGTATTGACCGAATAGAGAGCCAGCTTATTTTCCGGATTAGAATTCTATTGAACATGTCTAAGCTGAAATGTTAAGACAATTAAACCGCCTACAACAGCCACCGACCAGATATTACAGCAGCTTGCCAATTTTTTGCATTACGGAGAGCTAATTTTAGCCCCACATGATATTAAACTAAGGCATCAACTCGACATTAGGAGAAGTACCATTAAGCCGAATCCACAATAAAAATTATTATTTTGGAACATTTCTATACTTTGCTATCTTTTGAGTATTTTTATGTTATTTTTGTCACTTAATTATGTTAAACGTTTGTAAAAGAATCACAGAATAAATCTGCACTTTGATTTAAATCCAGAATTTATTGCAAATTTACAAATTATTCAATTTAATTTTTGAGCAGTGTATAAGGCAAGTTAATGTCTCAGCTAATATATGTATATGTTTTAAAATTAACGTACTATCGTGAGCAAAAAAAAGTGGTACAGGCATATTTTAATCGGATTAAATTAGGTTGCGTGAATATTATAAATATATATAAAGGATGTTCAGAAACATTCGGGTTATCAAATTAGTATCTTCGATATTAGATTCTGACAATTTTTGACAGACAACAGTTGACATTTAATAATTATTACAAATCAGATACTTAAGTAAAGATATACGATTTTTTGTTCAGAGCCCACTTGACTTCGAATGTTTCTGAACACCCGTTATATATAAATAACCTATAAGTATCAAATAACATATACTAAAATGTTTAAAAATTGACTTTACATATAACTTCACTACTGTACCACTTTTTTTTGCTCACGATAGTACCTACTCTTGTATTCAAAATCGCGTACATCTATTTTTTCCCAGTTTAATTTTGTATTTTTCTGACGTTTATATACGTTACAATTAACGTCATACCGTGACAATTAAGTTAATCAAAAATACAAATATCAAAAGTTTCCGAACAAGAAAAGTATTTTATTATAGCAAAAGCTTAAGAAGGTTGGTCAATTGGAGATATTGCACTTCATTTCTATTACAATAAGAGCACAACTTTAAGAATTAAAAGAAGATGGGAACAGGAACATTCTAAAAACACATAACTTTATAATAACTTGTCTAAATGACGGAAAGTCCATTTTTAAACGATAAAAAAACTTAAAAAAATGTTAACTTGATTTAATTTTTTTGAATACATGAGAACACTGCCAGACATATGAAACCCGTACACTAACATAACGGGTGTTCATTTGAAAAGTCAATCTAGTAGCATGTGATTTACTGAGAACATTTTGAAGTATGTCGTAAATTAAAATTTACAACTTAACCTATGAAGTCGTATATTTTGACAGTTTCATACATACAAATAAATAACAAATGTGATTGACATTATCAAATGTCATTTGGATTTACGTTTACGGAACCACAAACACATACTAATATATATGCGTCTTATTCTATCAAAATTTCAAAGTAACCTAGATTGACTTTTCAAATGAACACACGTTACAATGTAAGCCAAGCTTATCAAATTTGACATGTCTTATTTGACTTAAGTTATAGGCATGTTATAGGTAACATGTATAACCTATGAAGTCTAAGTGACAGTATGAATATATTTGTCCCTAAAAAACTCTGATTTTATGCTAATAAGAGTTGTACGGGTTTTAAATATCGCGCAGTGTACTGAATGATTGCAAAATGCCTGCTCAATTTTGACAGTTCGTAGAAACAACGACCGATTTTTTTTTGGAGAAAATGCAAGAAGTTTCTGTGGAAAAGGTAATATAATTGCAGCTACTAACATTTCAACTCAAGAAAAAACTGCAAGTTAGTACAGTGTGTATATAAATAATTGAAAGGTGTTTGAATCGCCCGCGCTTTTTTTAGTGTATGAAAGTTGGTGCTTCTACAAGCTATGCCGCAAATAATCAGTAGCGTCCTTCTGTTTATTTTGGTTTTCTGCATTTTCGTTCTCGTCTATTTATTTTGTTATTTCTCTCCTTTATTACCAGAAAGGCTTTTCTTAATGCCATTTTTCTGCTGTTACATATTTGTTATTGGTAAGCGATGAAGAAATCACAGTAAATTTGTACAAATGTAACAAAGTACGCTTTTAGGTTAATAATGGTTTTCACGGATCTGCACAACAAATTTATTGTTGAGGCATATTTTCGTTGTATGAAAGTTGGTGCTTCTACAAGCTATGCCGCAAATAATCAGTAGCGTCCTTCTGTTTATTTTGGTTTTCGCATTTTCGTTCTCGTCTATTTATTTTGTTATTTCTCTCCTTTATTACCAGAAAGGCTTTTCTTATTGCCATTTTTCTGCTGTTACATATTTGTTATTGGTAAGCGATGAAGAAATCACAGTAAATTTGTACAAATGTAACAAAGTACGCTTTTAGGTTAATAATGGTTTTCACGGATCTGCACAACAAATTTATTGTTGAGGCATATTTTCGTTCGGGAACACGCAATGTTGAAGGAGTATGGGATTATTCCTATCCAAATTGCCACTAGCAGTTTCAAGAGGAGTTTCCAAAAATGGAATTTACAGATGACTGTTTTGTACAGCACGTTCGTCGTGTAATAGAGAGATATCGCACAACAGGGAGCGTTTTAAAGGGAAAATCTACAGGACGTCCTACTATTTGAATTTGTGCTTAAATTTACATGGACGGCATTTTGAACAAATGTTATAATTTTATCTTGAATAAGTGTTAATAGTTTTGTTATAATTTTGATAGAGTATGCAAGTCTGAAATTAAAGTATTGTATAGTGAAATTTAAGATACCAGCATTAGAAAACATACATAATTTCATTGTAATTATCTTTCAATAAAATATTATTTATTACTATATTTGTTCCTATTCTAATTTTTTAATGTTACGCCTATGATATACGACATTTGCTCCCTCAGAGATGCTGGCATGCACTTAGCACCAACTTAAACACAAAAAATTGAAAGCGGGAAATTCAAACACCTTTCAATCATTTATATACACACCGTATATTCATTGCACAAAAATTCAGATTATAATTACGATTCTTCGACGATTTTCAATTCATTACCTAAAATCCATGTCTTCTACGTTTATGGAATTTATATCGACCACAGTCATGCTAAAGTCAATCACTAAAGGTTTTCCCTTAAACGTTGGCGGTCTAACTTCTGCAATAACATATTTACTTTCAATTAATTGTTTTCAAAGTTTTTATTAGGTTACCACCTTTCATATAATAATCCGGCAAAATAGTTTTTGGTGTCTGTTGATTCTTTGATTTAGGTAATATTCCGTATGCGATGTCTAGACAAAATAAGCTAAAATTTCCAGGGCATTAATTTAAATCATTAAAATAGTTAAGTAATCTTACCTGACGAATACGAACAAACTCACTGAAACAAGCATTTTCTAAAATTAATTAACAAAGTTTTTACTTTTGTATTTATATTAATAACTCAAGTTGATTTTATACGTTCTCGATAAAGTATTCTGAAGAAAATGACACTTAAATCGGCATTTTTTCGCAAAGGAGTTTACTAATACTGAAAAGGATGCTTACGGTATCAATTAGAGATAACGATACCGAAAATGTGATTATAATTGCTTGCAATTTCTTCATTAAGCATTTCCTTTTCCTTGCAATCAACGAAATTATTATCTTGTGTCGTTGATTGAAACAATTTTACTGTAAAACCAATAAAACATTATTTTTGAGATTTAATTTAAGTAAATAAACTAATTACACTATACAAATTTGAACTATGTTAAGTAAAAATGTAATAAAAAAATTGAATTGTCACATTTTATTACATTCGTTACATGGGTATCTTTGTGCTCATAATACAATATATTTCATTAAAAAATAGCGAAACTATAGAACGTTAAGTTAAATAAAGAGATAGGTATGGTGAAGTTGTGCATATTTTCACATAAAAATATTCCATATGTCCACACTTAAAACAACGATGGAAGTAAAAAAACACGAACTAAAAACATATAAATTAGTGGAACCAGACCATGTGAAATTATATTTAAACATAAAAATAAAACAATACATCTTTGCCTTAAACATTTAATAATTATATTTTATACTAATTTAATTTTTTTGTATTATTTAGAGGGTAATTTTCCCTACATTGGATTATGATATAGAATCGTCTATTTTTCTTAATTTGATTAATATATTCAATACTTCTCCAATTTATTAAAAAATAAAGTTCTGCCAAAAAAACTAAAATTAATATTAAATATTTTTTATTATAATAATAATAATTCATATCTTATTATATTAAATTATAATGGATCACATGGAAAATATTTAGTTTCTCATTATGTGTAATTCTTCAGGTGTCACATGTAATCTAAGTTGCTTTTCAATCAATAGGTCTTGAATTTGAGGCAGTTCCGCTGGAATATATATAGCGGCATCGATGTACAAAGCCTAAAATATGGGAAAGATATAGGAACGATAATTTATTTAAACAAATTTTACCTTTAGCCATGGACATTCTTCTACTGCAGAATAGTACGCATTTCTACATAGACTTGGATCAAAATTTTCATGCAGAAATTGTAAATACAATCTCCAGATTAAACCGCATCTTCTGGTACACATGTCTGCACTGGTCAATCGACGAAAAAGGGATAACATTCTGTTCTTTAACCCAACGAATTCGAGCTTCTCACCTAAGAAAGTAAAATATTTATTACATCAACTGGAACTAGAAAATATGAAGATTTTTATGTCTATGAGCACTATTTTGAAGCCTTTATTTTTGTAATCCCAGTTAACCCTAGGATGCATAACTGGTGTAATTTACTTTTACATAAACCGGGCCACAAGCCCGTCTACTAAATCTCATTACAAAATGCGACAACAGAAATTTAAGAGATCAAATGAAGGTACATTTAAGAGATCATTTCACAAAAAGCAAACATAGTTATTATGTAACAAAAATTGTTTTTAGATTAGAATAACGAGCATTGAATAATCTTAAACTGTGTCCATTACATATATTATTTTTGCAATTAGCACATACACCTTTGCTTTGACGACGTATTTTTGAAGGACACCCTAAACATCGTTTTCTCTTGATTGTTTCATTTGTTTAAGCTGCAGATGGCTTAGAGATATAATAAATTCTTCATATATTCTACAATGCTATGTCGTGTCGATCTGTTTCCCATATAGAGTACATATCTCCAGGTCCTTTGCTAAATCTTTTAGAAAAATTCGGCGTTTGTGAGTTATATCAATGCTATAATTTGGATGTTTCTTGATAAAAACAATAAACTTGGATACTATTTGAGCATAACGTAGACACCGCCTTTGTTTTGTTCCAGTAGGAGATAATTTCGGAAACTTCTTTTTAGCGTCGTCATTGACAGTTGTGCGTAGTGATGCGTAGTGCTTAGTAAAATTACGCATTTGTTCTTTTTAGGTGCGTAACATACTATGCTTATGTTGTTTTTGAAACAAAATACGAGGGTGGATCAATAAATACCCGTGTTAGGAAAGAAGACGCAAGTTTTTCACAAATTTTTTATTTATTTTTCAACGAAATCACCTTTTACTACAATACACTTTTCCCAACGTTTCTGCCATTTCTTTAACCCTTCAAAAAAAAACGATTTGTCAAACTCTGCAAAATACGCTTCTGTCTCGACGATAACCTCCTCGTTTGAGCTGAATCTTTTTCCCCCGAGCCACGTTTTCATGTTGGGGAACAGAAAGAAGTCGCAGGGAGCCAAGTCAGGCGAGTACGGTGGGTGCGGCAGCAATTCGTAGTGCAGTTCATGCAACTTTGCCGCGACAATTCTGGATGAATGTGCTGGTGCATTATCGTGGTGAAACAGCACTTTTTTCTTAGCCAAATGGGGCCGCGTCTCCTTCAATTTTATATCGAATCGGTCCAATAATTCACTGTAGTACTGCCCCGTGACCGTTCTTCCTTTCTGCAAAAAGTCCATGAGGATTATTCCGTTGGAATCCCAAAACTGTCGCTTGGACTCTGGCGTATAATAATGGATCTAGGTTTCATCAACGGTGACGACTCGGCACAAAAACTCCTGCGAATTTCTCTTAAAGAGGTCCAAACACTGCTTCGACATTGACAACCGTATCCGCTTGTTGTCCACCGTAAGCAATCGCGGCACCCATCGGGCCGACACCTTTCTCACCGATAACTATCATGTAAAATATTAATTGCCGTTCCGTACGACACGCCTACGGCCTCTGCTACTTCGCGCACTTTCGTTCGGCGATCAGCGAGAATCATGTCGTGGACCTTTTCAACGATTTCCTCGGTAACCACGTCTGCCGGGCGGCCTGGGCGCTCCTCATCAAAAACAGATGTACGACTACGTTTAAATTCGTTGAACCAATATCTTACGGTTGTCATAGACGGTGAAGGGTCCCCATAGGCAGCATCCAACTTCGCTTTTATTTCTGCGCATGTTTTTCCATCCAAAAATAAAAAGCGAATTACGGATCGATATTGCTCTTTTTCCATTTTATCGAGAAACACGAAACACGTGTGATACAGCTGGCTGCCAAATAAAAACTAACCTATGAATCAGTCTGAAATTTATTATGGTGTTGTCTGACAGATGGTAGTACACGACGGTAATGCCAACTTCCCTCAGCAGCGCCACCTGTCTTCAAACACGGGTACTTACTGATCTTCCCTCGTACAGAAGATGTAACTAAACGAATTTATTCTCCTTTGGAATATCTCGCTTATTTTGACGTAGCGTACCAACAAAAGTAATAATTTTTTCTCAAAAGATACTCTGCTAACGGAATACTCCGAAAAAAATAGTCGATTGTTGGATTCGAATAACAATTATGGATACTATGCAATAAAGTTTGTACTATTTCAAATTCGATTTTTATGTGTAGGTTCCCCACGTTGGTGACCAACATACACTAAACCGTCGAAACAAATGCCAGATTTACATTTGCACATTCAAAAAATATTCAAGCCATATTTTGCCGGCTTACTTATCATATCGGCATCTGCCTCTGAAGCCAAAACGTTCTTCTCAATCTTCATCAATTGTTACATTAGTATCTGGTATGATGCACGTTTTGCATTGTTGAATAAACAGATCCTAGATGTAAGATACCAGTAGTTTGTCGATTTCTAAATGTGTTTCTCGAATTTTTTTTATCGTTAAATCGGATAAATCTTCGTATTTCTTCAAATCAAAATGTAGACATCGTGGCTCGATATATGGGATTAGCAAATTCATCAGAAAAAAGTTCCCTTGAAGGAACATCCCAGTTCTTGACAACTCTAGCATAAATAAGTAATCCACAAAATGCATAAATTTCAGTAACAGTTACAGCAGTCCACGTTTTTGATTTCCCATTGTAAACACTTTTTGTTTCTAAGTTACTACAGTGTACAATTTCCTGCATAATCACGTCAGTCACAAATAACTGAAAAGCTTCTCTTGGTACAGCAGCCATATGTTTTTGTGCCAAGGCAGGTGCACGCCGAATAATATTATATGATCAAATTTTTATTTTCAGCTAGTGGTTCTATTCTTCACTCCGAGCTGCTTGGAGAAATACAGGGTCCGGCATAAGTCAGTTAACCGATTTACATACCGAATAAAAAGAAAAGAAGACTATACCGAAATATGGTTTATTGTAGTATTTATTTAGATACAAAAGTAATGACGGTTTAAATGTTACAATGCAGATATAACACCGTTTATGGTAGAGCAGGTTTTTTGAAAGAAGTCTGAGTGCGGGCGGAGAGCGTCAAATTCCACTTCAATTATTGTTTTCAAATGTTCAATACAGGCGCGGTTCCTGATGACGTATTTGGGAGTGCATGTACAATAGGCTGGGTCAAAAATTTTTTTTTTCATTTCTTGATAGGCTCAGTGATAAAAAGGTGCTAAATGGTATAGCTAATCTGCATATAACATTTTATTGCATTATTTAAAGTTTTACCCGATAGAAATTTCAGAAAAAGTAGATTTTTGACATCTCTTTAATAATACTTTTTAAGTTACATATCTATACAAGTTTTATGCAAAATAATTCTAAGTATCGGTATATAGAGGTAATCCCGATATAAAACTGTACTTTTACAATGTGGATTCACACTGTTAAATTTCCCCAGAACACGCATTTACATATCGCTACCTAAATATAGAAAGTCCCTAACTCAATTTTTTACAAATCGAGTTTTTTTTGGGATATTTCGATATATTAGAAGATCATCTATCAACACATGCAAAAACCTCGATTTAAAAAAATGAGTTAGGGCATTTATATATTAAGGTAGCGATATACAGCACTGATTCAGTCTAAAGGTTCAATTAGACGTGCCACAGCCGTAACCATATAAAACCAATCGTATGTGCTACAATGTTTTCGATTTTGGTAACATGCCGTAACCGTAGATATTAATTGAATTTTGGTTACGGCTATGGCACGTCTAATTGAACCTTAACACGGACAAATAAGTCATTAAAAGGAACAATAATATAAAATTCTGCTTTTTTGTATATTACAAAAACTAAAAAACGTGCTGCTTTTGAATATGTTATCTAAACGGTTCAAGCCAAAAACAAAATAGGGAAATCCCCGTACAATCTTTATTTTTTACAAGACGGAGTTAGATGAGACAAGTGTGCCGCGATCGTTAAAATAATTAGTGTTGCGTTGTAAAGTGCTGTCATTTATTTGTTTATTTTATCATTTGAGAAATAGAGCGTATCAGAAATAGTTGGAGGTGTCCTTTGTTTGGTGTTTTATGTGATTTGAAAGATAATATATTACCAACTTATGAAGATGTGATGAAATTTTATGAGTGGATCCGTCATAGCTTAAAATATGAGAGGGAAACTAAAAAGGTTTCAGCTGGTATAGCTGCAAATAATTTGGCAAATAAATCACCCGGCAAAATGTCTCATGCTCGATGGTTAACACGTGCTAACAGAATTCTTCGTCTATATATTTCAGTTGAGAACCCTTCTGCAAACCTTATCACTCTTGCAATATATATTGTCAAGGTTTACGCTCCAGTGTGGTTTTCTATAAAAACTCTCCCCAGCTGTAAAGACGGACCACGACACCTTTTTAAACTAATTAAACTAAGCAGATATTTACCAACAACTTTGAAAGCCGTTGTTGACCCAGTAATTCAAAGAAACAGTTATTTTGCACATCCTGAAAACTTATTACTTGCAATGTTGACAGATCCCCAGCAACACATTCGTGACTTAGCTGTCCATCAAATTTTGAAAAATTAAACCAGCAACATCAAAGCAATTACGGCTTTTTCAGATACCAACGATAAACTTTAATGCATCATCATATTTTGACCTTTTGAATTGGGAAGAAACTATCACTGAACCACCTATATTAAAATCTGTAAATGAAGAAAATCTTCGACTGTTTATTGAAGAAGAAAACAATGGAGGAATTGAGCTATTACACCTTCCCTGTCACACCCAAGCGGTAGAAAGAGCAGTCAAAGCTGTGAGTCTAGCATCATCAACTTTGTGCAACAAAACAACAAGAGGTTTCATCAAAACGCAGATAGAATCAAGAAAATTAATGCCGAAATTCGATAGCAAAAAGGATTTTGTCACAAAATAAACTCATTATATTCATTATTTTTATGATTAGCCTTTCTTGCACTTTTGTAAAAAAAATTTTGTCATGCTTTTTTTCTCTAAATAAATATAATTACAATTGATTTCTAACTTTTCCAAATAAATAAGCTTAATTAGAGTAATTTTATATATCATGGCTTTAAGTTCTTTTTTAAGTACATTTTTGAAAGATTCAACATTAAACCGGAGGCAGAAGATTAACTCCGATTGCTACCAAACTTCGTAACCTAATAACACTTATAATTTGGCATCTTTTTGTCACCGTGCCCATAAAAAAAATTAAATTTTTTTTTTCTCCATACATATGTGACCCAGCCTAATGTACAATGATGCGAGTGCCTCGTGTGTTTTCGGTGTATACTAAGAACGCTACAGTTAGTACACGAGAATACACGAAGCACTCGCATCATTGTACATGCACCCCCAAATACGTCATCACGAGCCGCGCCTGGTTCAATATCACGTAATGTGGTGGCAAACATTTTATCTTTGAGTACTCCCCACGAAAAAATCGTACAGCATCTGGTGACCGTGCTGGCCACTCGATTTTTCCTCGTCTTCCTATCCACATGTCGGCTCAGTATTACCGTTTTAGTACAATTGTACTAATTTTAGTAATTGTTTTAAATGGAAGCACATTAATACATTTTATAGTAAAAAAAAACAAAGTTAACTGACTTATGCCGGGCCCGGTATAAAAACTTGCAGATGCAATATTTGGGTTTGGATTATCATTATCACTAATATTTTCTGCATTAGTGTTATCACCATCGCCATCGCTACTGAATCCAGAGAACTCATCACAATTTGCTTCAAAATCACTGTCCATTATGTCATCATTTTTAACTTCTGAGACATCACTTTCTCCAGAAGGTAGGTCATCATACTAATTTGCCCATTGTCAACAAGGTTTCCTCGAACTTTAGATCACCAAGGTTTACACTTTGCATACACTTTCTTGATGCCATTATTGCTTTACAGCTTTTCAACTTCACTCAATGCAGCTTGCTATTCAACCTAATGACAACCAAATTTATGTACCCTGTAATAATGCAGGTTCCAACTTGTGCAAACATTTAGATTCGTTTACTTCAAATTGTCTGACAATGCATGCCAGTAATAATGAGCTGAAATGTGTTAATACAAAAAGTTGCTTGTGGGCCTCACAGACCCGATTTATGTAAATGCATAATAGTGATGATAAAAAATTTTTTATTTTAAAAAATAAATAGAAATTATTTGATCCGAGAAAAAGTTGAATGAATACCTGTTTAAACCATACCAGAACGTTGGATTAATTTTAGAATATTTAATACAAATTATAAGCAATAAAATATTACTCCAGGCCTGATAAACCCAGTTCATACATCTTAGGGTTAAGTATTTAGTAGTAATTTTTTTTAATATCACTTTCATTGAAATAGAATATCTTACTGCTTCATTTTAATAACTTTCTTTCATAAAATCTGTATCACACTAGTATATTGAGGCTATTGTTAAGATCCTTACAAACTCCCGTATTGTGAAAAAAAACTTTTGGAATCATTAAAGGGCATCAAAGGATCTAATTTGCCTTGTAAACTAATTGGGGGAAATGTACTCTTAGCCTCCCCCCCCCCCCCCCCCCCAAGAAATAATTTAAGCTTGAATTTTGTATATTATCAATCCAAAACACGCCAAATTTTGGATACGTTTTATTTATATGTGCTAATGTTTAACTGAAACATCACTTTAAAGTATTTATGCTATAAAGTCAGTTAAATATATTTTTTTTACTAAGAGTACGTTTTCCCCCATTAGTTAGTTTGAGGTCCTTTAATGATTCCAAAAGTTTTTTTCAAGATATTGGAGAGAAAAATAGCTTACTCAGGAATTCAAAAATCAGGATATAGGTATGTATTACCTGTAAATGTATCAATCCAATTTTCTTGTGTATCGCATATTTTTTGTTTAGCAATAAAAATCAAAAATAAATTAGGTAAAGCATGTCCTGTCTTCATAAGCATATTTTTAATTTTCCAGAAAGATTGTCCCAGGCAGCAATTGATTGTTTGTTCCTTTGCTATAACCGATAATAAGAAAATATTATTCGGATATTGTTCAATGCTTCTGCTTAAAACTTCATCCAAAATTTTAAATACTCCAGAACCAGTATTTTCAATGCAGTTCATAAACAATATAGCAACATAAAACTCATACAAGACTTCTTTTTCCCAAATGGCTTCCTGGTATTTTTCATTCATTTCACTTAAAATATTTTCAATGAATGCTCCACATTCAATAACACCCTTTGTCAGATACAAAAACCAACCATTACATATGATCCAATCGGTCATAAAATTAGGTAAGAAATGTTGTACTGTTGTTACAGGTTCAAATTTCTTTTGGACAAGTAAGAGAGTAATGTGTTTAAATTTTAATAAAGCTTCATTCAATACATCTTTATTTAAAGAATCACTGTTTATACTTCGTCCTAATGAGAGTGTTACAAGATAGGTTAAAGCTTTCTGTTTATCATAAATATTGGAATTGGAAGTCAAATGTAGTTCAATTAAAGTACGATATGCAGAACACAAACCAGATTTCATATCTGGTTCTTGAATTGCATCCACTAATTTATTATCGTATGTATTTACTGTAGTATTTAAAATACTAATGCAACTATCAACATTTCCTAAATCCTTTTCCAATAAAGCATACTCCTTATATAAAACAATATTGTTTGTTTCCTTCTTTAACAATAATTTTATTTCACTTTTCATTTGCTTTTTTAAGCTGTTGGGCATCTTGACTAGACCCTGACTTTCCAAAACATATAGAATTCGTTGAAACCTTAACCACCAAATACTAGTTGCAGTTTTTTCATAACCATTTAAAGAATCTACACAGTTTTTGATTATATTTAAAATAAATGTAAGAAAATGTTCTTGTCCCGGAAGTGGTTTTAGATATTGTGGACCCACTGTTAATTTTTGTGAATAACTTATATATAACTTATTAGTTAAATCAATAGGATATATATTTAAAAAAATTGGCAGGACAGTCTCTATAGAATCTAATGACCAAGGTACATAATCTAAACCTAAATTTTTCATAGTTGAATGCCGACAAGGCAATAAAGGAACTTTCAACAAGGTCAATATTGTAGATGCCAATTTAAATGTATTTCCTGGCATGGTTATAGGATGAATAAGTTCAGCTACATCTTCTGAAAAAACAAGCCTTTGTGGATCTTCACATTCTTCACCAGTGAAAGGTAACCAATGGCATGATTCTCTTAACTTTTCGATTCGCAGCCATAATTCATGTAGTGGAAGTTGTGAGTCTAATATGACATCTTCTAGTCCTGTTAGTTGCTTATCATCAAAAGAAGAAATTAGATTAAATTTATTTTTATCTTGAGATATGTTCAACTCTAAATATAAACGAAGTAATGTCCATAACAATTCAAATAAACCACTTTGTTTTAAAAAAAGTCCACATTGATAAAGCATACGCAAAATATTTTCTTCTAATATAATTTTTTCTAATATTGCGCTACGCCTCAATTGATGTAATTTTGACAAGCACTTAACATACAAGTTAATAACAGAGGGCGTATTACAATGTGACATTGAACATTGTCTTGATTCAATTAAACCTTGCCAAAAAATTATATTACCTTGTTCCTTTTCAACCAGTTTATTTAACTGTTCATAAAGTTCATCAGCTGGATACACACCAGCACAAATATTTAAACGCTCCCTTAATAATGTTTCGTTGTTAGGTAAATGTGTTAAAGCCTTATCTAAAATAGCTAATTTACGTTCTGCAGTGACACGTAATCCTTTAACAATACTGCCTTTTCTATAAGTTTTTTCAAATTTATATACAGCATCTTGAAACCTAATATATTGTAACCACATATCAATATTATTCGGATTCTCCGCTAATGAACGGTTATAAAAAGCTGTTGTCTGACTCATATCTTCTTCTTGTTTAAAACCAGTAAAATTTTCATCAACTACTTTTGGAACATTTTTTTTCAAATCTTCCTTTGTTAATTTACTTTCGTTTTCAGTGCCACTGTTATCACACTTTTCTAAATTATATTGAAAATATCTTTTCATTTTTTTCTGTTTTCTAAATTTATTAAAAATATTGAGTGTTCTATGATATTTAGGGACAGATGGTCTCGATATTGTTTTAACATGAAGATATTGTATGTTTCTGGTTTTATCGATCTGAAAATCATCCCAACTACTTGTAGAAGATGCAGTCAATACTTCAACGTCCTTGACTTTTTCTTTCTTTCTGCGTTTGTTTGAAAGTTCATTTTGTCTATTATTTGAAGTAGATGCACCATCATTATTATCATCTAATTCAACAGTCTGTTTTGAACTAACCACCTTAGTTAATTCAGTATTAAAACTAGAAAGGCTTAACCAAGATTCATCATTTTGTAAACATGACTTTTTTTCATCTTTAGATTCGTTTACAGAAGCATAAGCAGGAAATAAAGACATTTTCCTTAAAACAATTAAATCATATAAAAACTTATTTCTTTTACTTAAAGTAAGACAATTTTACTAACTTTCTGTCTGTGTTCGGTGCCAAGTTCTAAATGATTCTGTTCACTCTCATGTACTTTACCGCTTCATGGATCATATCAGTTGAATAAATTAATGTAATGTATGATGTAATATTATTAAATATGATGACATGATACATCTTGTTCAATCGTGTTTTTGTTTATATTTTAAAACTAACATAACCCAAAATTTGAGAATGTTCATAGCATAGAGAGGAATCTTCCGTATATAGTTTCGTACTAGTGTTTTAGCGCCATCTACTATGACTTGCACCTACTATTAGCAGCAAAGGCGGGCGTTTAAAAACCCTAATGTAATTTTATATTTCAAATTTAATGAATTTCAATGTAATTTTATTTGGTTATTATTTCCAAATAAAAGTAATGATAGTAATAAATTTATAATTGGAAATAACAACCAAATAAAATTGCCAATAAATGTACAAAGTACAATTTTACTTCCAGTATCAGACAATCAAAGACAAAGAAATTAAAAAAATTACTTTTTTATTTTATTATAACTCCTAGCTTCTACATAAATTGGATTATTTAAAGATATTCTGCTTTCTTTGCCATTAAAACTTCTATTAATACCCATCGCCCAATTTCGGCAACATAAAACAACAAATAAATGAATACATTTGGTTGTAAATAATTCAGCATTTTCACAGCTACAATTCAAATTGAACAGTTCTGTTAAGATATTCTATTAAACTCAATATACACTTTTTCTGCTCTAAAATTCTGGGTAAAGCATATAAAATTACATTATACATTTTAAATAACATATAAATAAAATACGGTTGACAATATTTCAATTTGTCAGGAACGTTTTTTGGAGAATATTCCTTGTTTTGAATAAACTGATGCCATTCCTCAAAAATGGTTTTTGAAATAATACTGTTTCTGCAGTTTTCGCAATCTTTGATGACATGTTGTAATTTGTTATAAACAAAACCACATACATAAGCAATTGCAAGTTTTGTTATGTGATTTGTCCTAACAATAGTAATATTTATATTATCTAAAATAGTAGAATTGATGTCATTGGAGTTACTACTTGACTCTTGATAGATAAACCGCTTTATTCCAGAAAGCATTTGATTGCAATCTTCCTCGCAGTTAGCATTGATGGAATGCACACTTGCCAAATTATTGATTATCAGGCTTTTAAAATGATACTGGAACATGGTCAGTGTTGGATTGGTGTTCCGGCTTCCCCTTTGGCGAATTTGGCCAAAAAAATTTTCAAGGGGATCTTGATTTAAAGATCTCCGTGGTAAATATTTTATTTGTTCTGGTAACATTTTGTACAATTCTTCTACTCCATTTATTGTGACTAGCCAATTACAAAGAGAAGGAGGACGTAATTTTTTATTTCCATCAACTAAATACATATTCTTTAAGTGAAACTTTACTTTGCTCCAGTACTCAAAATGAGGAGAATTGCTAGAAATTGCCACTCTCAATGTTTTTCCACTTTTGGGGTACGAACTGTTCCATTGAAGCTATCAAATAGATTACGAAAAATTTTAACAATCTCGCAGTTCCTGCACCTGTTTCAAGTAATCTTGCACCATCCTTTGACACAGTGCCTAAAAAGTATAATATAATTATTATATAGAAGTATTTACAAAATAAAGTCCATTAATGTTATCATTTTCTGCTTCATTATTTAAATTATGCACATCTACAATATTCCATTCTAAAGGAATATCTTCTTGCATGTCTAATGCTATATTGTGCAATACAGGGGTATTAACTATTACTGTCATTGCTGTGTTTACATTTAAGCGAATTCCTAATGACAAAATTGGAAATTGCCTTTTCCATACACCATATTGTCGTTCCACAACATTCCTGGTACGAATAATTGATTCATTATATAGAATCTCTGCAGGCGACCTTGTTGTTTCTAACTTTGTCATTAAATATCGTTCAAGGCGGTATTCACTATCTCCAATTAGCAAATACCTCCCATATCGCAAATCCTCAAACTCCATTTTTAAGTTGCAATTATTGAAAATGGTCTGATCGTGAACTGAGCCCTGCCATCTACATATAATGTTTCGTATTTTAAGTCTAGCATTTAATACAGTTTGCACATTTAATGCAAAGAATCCTTTCCTTGATCTAAAAATTTCTGCATCGTCACCACCTGGAGATTGTATTTTAAATAAAGTACAATCAATAGCACCAATCACCCTTGGAAAGCTAGCTATTCTATAAAACTGCACCGCTGCTTCTTCAGTCTCATGTTCCTCCTCATACATCTTAATATATCTATTGCTCAACCTCGCTATGGCTGTACTGACCCTGGTGATAATTCGACTAACAGAAGCTTTTGTCACACCTACAAAGTCTGCATTTGCCACTAGCATACTTCCAGAAGCATAAAAGCGAAGTGTGAGCAATAGTTGAATAACAGGTTTTATGCATCCACCTCTAAAAAAAAATCTATTTTTATATAACTACAACAATATATCTAAATATATGTTCTACCTATTCGTAGCCGACTGTATTTCACGTTCAATTTCATTTAGTAAAAATGTAAATGTGGGCTTTGTTAATCTGAATCAATCGAAAAAATCTATGTCGTCGTTTATTTCAAAATAATTTTTTCTTTTCTTAAGACTGTATTACACTTATCAATTTCTTGACCAAGAACTTGATCAAGTGAAAATTGACGACAAGTCCTGTATTACACTTGTTAAGTCGACTTGATCAATTTCTTGACCAACAACTTGTTGGCTTAGAACATGTTCTATTTTTTTCTTCAACTTGACCATATAATTATCTATGAACTTGACCAAGTTTTTAGTGATTTCTAGTAAAATGTGTGTTATAAAGTTTTTTGCCAACTGCGTACAAAGTAAATAACGAGCGTTCAACTAAATTTTACCTCGCAGTTGCCCATGGAAATGATACGTATATCTTAGCTTTTTACTTAAGTTCTTAATATGAATTTTGTTGGTTATGAACTATTTGAATGACATGATAAATGTCAAAATAATAAAATTAAAATATTTAACTAAATGAGATACGTTTATTTGCAACAAACAAGTAACATTTTATAAAAATTGTTGAAAATGTAAGTCTTTTTTCAAAATTGTATGACAAGTGCCAATTGAAACACCCACTCGTAGAGAGAATACTCGTATGGATGTTCCTGGTGTATCATTCATAATTTGCGTTACATCGTCAACTAGCTCTTCCGTAGATTTTTCGGACGGCCACTGTCTTCTTTCCGTATAACACTCTCTGTTTCTCTGAAAACCTTAGTGCAATATTTAACTGTGTAACAGAAACTATCAAAATCAAAGACGAAGTTTGGAAACATATTTCTAAATTCCTCTAAGCATTCTTCAAGAAAATAGTGCCATTGTCCGTTAATATTACGTCCGTTCCAAAAATAAGATTCAACCATGAATGATTTGTGTTGAACAGTGAAAACCATTTTAAATCAATTTTAAATTACAAAGCAATTTCAAAAAGCTCCAACTAAGTATACATCAGAATAAATAGTCTGTCAAATTGACAACTGATGCAAATGTAAATAGTACAAGTTACGACAAACATTTTTATTGTCATGGACTACTAGAGGTAAAATTTATTTGAACGCTTTTTACAATTGCACTTAAGGGGGCGCTATGATAAAGTAGAGAGCACGAAGTCGGTACGAAATACAAATTCATGGGTTTTGACCTATACAAATAGAAAAAGTAATGTTTTCAAAACCGAAAACAATCCAACTGTTGTCACAATTATCCTAAGCAATTTTACCTTTTTTAATTTCATCCACAATTTGCACAATTTGAAAAAAATAAAAAGATTAGTCTTAGGCCAATTGTAGGACCTAGGCTATTAATATAAAGTTTTCAGAAACTCCAAAGTAATCTTAATTTTTACAAAACCCTCGAAATAAGATTTTGGGGATAAAGAAGCAATCTGTAAATAACATATGGAAAGAGCAAAGCAAGTAACCTTTAGCATCTTCCCAAAACATGGCGCTGGAAAATTTAACGCCTAAATTTAAAAATGATCTTTGATGTAATGTATCGTAAGTTGTCTACTGCAAGTGTTTTTAAAAACTATGTTATAAGTTATAAGTTATTCAATGCCGAATTGTCACCTAGCTCGTTCTTGTGCTGACCGAATCCTTTAATTCTACATTGTGCAATATAGAATACAAGCAAAGAATGCTGTGACTTTACTTTTATTTTCCATAAAAATGTATTCCTTTTTCTTTTATAAAATGTCCAAAGCCGGTCTTATAAAATATGAAGTAGACAAAAAGGAGAAAGAAAATGTTGACTACAATGGAATCAAATGTATGTATACTATCCAATTAAATATATGCAGGTAGAAGTAAACAATAGAAGCATATGTATATAAACATTTTCGAAGTAAAAATGGCACAAAAGGAAATTAATAAATGTACAAACACGTCCTGCTATCTCATTTACCTTTTTGGTTCAACTTGTTTTACAGTTAAAAAACAGAGCACACAACATCGTCTTTTCCAATACTCAGTTTACAAAATATGCAAAAATAAACAAAGATCCAGAAGATTTAATGATTGCTATTGGAGAATTTAGTGTACCATGTACATAAGTGCCACTTGAATCGCAGAAGCCATTATCGCAATATATCGCAATCACATATTAAGTATTAACAGAAAATAAATCAAATCCACCAAAATTAACGTTTTATTATTTTGTGTGAAGTATTCAAATTTACAAAATGCCATCTTTGAAAATATTCAAGCGCAATTCACGAATAAAGAAATTGAAAGCTGCAATAATAATATTAACATTGTTATTAACAAGGAAAACCAGATATTGTGCAGATGTAGAAAATAAGACCAAACGGAGGTGGTGGACCAGACCTTGGCTGGACCGAAGTAAAGGCAACCTCTCTTTAATTCAAAAAGATTTTGCAAGTGATCCAGAGCAATTTCGGAATTTCTTGCGGATGGATGACCATTTACTTAATACACTTTTATCAAAAGTGTCTGCAAGAATAAACAAGAAAAAGATATTCATGAGAGAGACTAAATCAGCTAAAGATAAACTTACAATCACTCTAAGATTTTTAGCTACAGGGGAAACATACAGAAGTTTAATGTACTCATTTAGAATACCAGAATCAACAATTTAATTGTTTATCCCGGTTGTATGTAAAGCAATTTATGAAGCATTGAAAGAGGATTATTTACAGACTAGTTGAATTTAATGTAATTATAATAATTCATCTTATCTTACTTTGATATTATTATTTAGGCACCAAAATCTGCAGCAGATTGGTTGAACATTTCCCAAGATTTTGAAAAAAGATGGAACTTTCCCAATGCAATTGGAGCGTTAGATGGGAAGCATATTGTATTTAATGCTCCAAAAAGTGCTGGATCTACATACTACAATTATAAAGGGCAAAATAGCATTGTCCTTCTTGCTTTGGTAGATTCACAATATAAATTTATATATGTGGATGTCGGAACAAATGGGAGAGTATCTGACGGAGGAGTTTTTAAAAAAAGCACCTTATACAAAGCGGTTATTCAAAATAAACTAAGTATACCTGAAGATAAGCCTCTGCCAGGACGGCATAAAGCAGTACCTTATGTTATTGTTGCTGATGCTGCATTTACTCTAAATCGACATGTTTTGAAGGCTTACCCATTCCGTAACCTGAGTCCAGAACAGCAAATATTTAATTATAGACTTAGGTCCATATTTATAGTCAGACCTTAAGGCGGCGTCTATGCTTAAGTATGTGATTGTGACGCATTTGCGATTTATAAACCAACCTTAAGCACCAGCTGATGCTTAAGGCGGCGATTATCTAATAATTTCTTAAGGTTGTGTTGGCGCTACCTTAAGTAGTTGTTTGACAGTTCGAGCATAGAAATATAACCTCTTAATATTTTGAACTTTAACATTTATTTTTTGAGCGATATGGATGTGTACCAAGAATTAGAATTAGATGAATTTTTGGAATATATAGATGTTCTAGAAGAGGAAATGCATGTAGAACGTGTCCGAAAAAGATACATATGAGATGCCGAAAATCCAATGGAATTTTTTAACGGGAACGAATTTCGTCCCCGTTATGGATTTCACAAGAATACTGTGGCAAATACTTTATTACCATTAGTTCTGGAGGGCCTACAAAAACCTACTAATCGTGGTTTACCAATACCTCCAATATTGCAGTTGCTTATGTTTTTATGCCACTTGTAATTTTCAGGTTGTATCCGGTGATTTGCGAGGTATAAGTCAACCTACCATAAGCGTAATTATTAAAAGAGTATCAGTATTGATAGTGGAATAATTAGGAAATTTTATAAATTTTCCTCGAACTGTAGAAGGAAGATGCACAAATATTATAAGGTTTTATGAAGTTGCTCGTTTTCCAAATGTTGTAGGTTGTATTGATTGCACCCATATAAAAATATCAAGCCCAGGAGGTAATAATGCCGAAGTATTCCGTAATAGAAAGGGTTTCTTTTCTTTAAATGTTCAGGTATTAGTATAACTAAAATAATAGTCAACTACACTGTACTATTATCTATTGTAGGTTGTTTCAGGTCCTAATAGAGAAATAATGGATATAGTTGTTAGGCATCCAGGCTCAAGTCATGACAGTGTTATATTTGACCGTAGTGCTTTAAGAGAGAGAATGGAAAGAGGAGACATTCCAGGTTTATTAATTGGGGACAATGGGTATGCATGTAGATATTATCTGCTTACTTCGGTAATACAAGCAGGTATTTATAATAAACACCAAATATTTATGGCTAATAATTCACAACATTTTATGTAAATAGGAAATGAACACGAAGAAAGATATAACAGAGCACACAGAACAACACGAAATATTGTTTGGTACCTGGAAAAGATGATTTCCTTGCCTTCAACTAGGTCTTAAAACTAAATTGGAAACATCAATTGCAATTATATGTGCAACTGCAGTATTATATAATATTGGTTTAAGAGATAATGAAGATTTTGAAGAAAATGTTGATGAAGTACCAGCTGTTAGGAATGCCAACGATGGAGAAAGAGGGTTAGATTTTCGGAGACACTTCATTCAACAACATTTTGGACACTAGTAGGTATTAAATATTTCTGTATGTTGTTATCAAAATATTCTAATGTATATATTATTTAATAAACATGGGTTTTTCTCCCATTGTGTTTAGACAATTCCGAAGAATATGTATTTACTGAACACACGGAGTTTCCTTTTAATCTTAAAGTAGATTTTTATTAATGGTTACCTTCTCCCATTTAAGTGAATATAGGAATATGTTTAAAAAAAAGTATACATGTCAAGTAGATATGTTTTATTTTGTTTAAGAAAGTTTAAATTACAAAGGTATTTTTAATAATATAAAATATTATTAAAAATCTGGTCTGAAGAACAGAGAACAGTTCAAATTAAACAAGTGATTACACATAATTAATTTATATAGGAAAAGTACATTAAAGTAACACCTTTTCAATTAATATCTGAAAATCAACAAACACAAAAATGACAACATATACTAATGTAATGTATACAGCAGGAAAGCACCTCTTAAGTTGTTTAATAAATAGCAAAAAGCACCTTAAAACTAAGCTTTCAAATTTACAACAGAAAAACAAATTTACATTGCAAAAGTACCTCTGTCCAATTCCAAAGGCAAATAAAACACCTATGACTTTTAATATATCCCATAAACATGCAGAAATATAGTATATGAAAATGAATTCAAATTTTCAAAACATAAAAGTATTTAAAGAAATTTAGTTCATTTAGTTTTATTATTAAAATATTTGAGTTAATAATGTTCATCAGTGTTCAAATTAACAAATTAATTTAATTCTTTAAGTATTATGATTTGAAAATATATAGACAAATGCAACAGTAAAGCTTGCCGATAAAAAAATACACAAAAAACTAAAACTTTCCAATCACCTTTTAAATTAGCAATATAAATCAAGAGCAGCTCATAGCCTTTGCACAGAACAACTATAAATTAACTACAATACACACAATAACAAAAGCACTTCTCACCATATAATACCTATGTCTATATATACCTACACCAACTAAAGTCTATCGATCTTCAGAGAGCTAGCTCATAACTCATAATCTTTACACAGAGAAACTATAAATTAACTTAAATATACACAATAATAAAAACACTTCTTACCATTTAATACCTATGTGTATATATACCTTACATGTTATATAGTCAAGTCTATTGATCTTCAGAGAACTGTAAAAACAATGAATTACAAAAGATGAAAGTAATGTAACAAAATTGCTAACCATACTCATCTTTCTTTTAAATTGCTGAAGTTTGAGCTTTGCCAATTCAGCTTCATCAGAAGCTCTCTGTCGATCTAGCTCAGCTCTCTGTCGATCTCTCTCAGCCCTTTTTCGATCTAGCTCAGCTGTCTCCACTGCTAATTTAATCCTCCTCTTTTCTCCCTCAATCCTGGATACCTCTAGTTCAGCAACCCTTGAATAATATTTAGCCCTCCCCAGGTCCTCTTCGATAACCATTTTCCTAAGTTGATGAAGCTCCTGCTGATGTCTAATGGAGTTATTAAGTTTTTGAACCCTACCATCTTTTTCCTTTAGTGCTTTTACTGCAATATGAACATGTTATGGTCTTTGATGAGCTGTGCCAGAAGCATTTTATCCTTCGTGGTAAATGTTGCCGATTTATTCATCTGCAAATTTATAGATAATTTTTTTATTGTTCATGATATTTTGTATTTCTATTTCATCAATTCAACAAAATCTATTTATTTTATATTTACCTTTAATAAGTATTTATTAAATTTAACAAATTACACTATAAACTGTGAAATCTTTGGTTTTCAATAAAAAACGTGCGAACCAAATGCAACTTAAAAAGATCCACAAAGAACAATTTCGCGCCAAAATGTCATTCCGATAACAAAATTCCCTAACGTTCCGCGCTTGGAGCGAATCTATCCCGAGAATTTCCGAAGTATTGTTTATAAAATAGAACGCGTACTTGACACAAACTTCGAAGTAAGGCGTGCTTATGTTAGTACGCAACTTAAGTAAGTATTAGCACGGACTATAAATATGGGCCTTAGGCCATATTTATAGTCCGTGCTAATACTTACTTAAGTTGCGTACTAACATAAGCACGCCTTACTTCGAAGTTTGTGTCAAGTACGCGTTCTATTTTATAAACAATACTTCGGAAATTCTCGGGATAGATTCGCTCCAAGCACGGAACGTTAGGGAATTTTGTTATCGGAATGACATTTTGGCGCGAAATTGTTCTTTGTGGATCTTTTTAAGTTGCATTTGGTTCGCACGTTTTTTATTGAAAACCAAAGATTTCACAGTTTATAGTGTAATTTGTTAAATTTAATAAATACTTATTAAAGGTAAATATAAAATAAATAGATTTTGTTGAATTGATGAAATAGAAATACAAAATATCATGAACAATAAAAAAATTATCTATAAATTTGCAGATGAATAAATCGGCAACATTTACCACGAAGGATAAAATGCTTCTGGCATAGCTCATCAAAGACCATAACATGTTCATATTGCAGTAAAAGCACTAAAGGAAAAAGATGGTAGGGTTCAAAAACTTAATAACTCCATTAGACATCAGCAGGAGCTTCATCAACTTAGGAAAATGGTTATCGAAGAGGACCTGGGGAGGGCTAAATATTATTCAAGGGTTGCTGAACTAGAGGTATCCAGGATTGAGGGAGAAAAGAGGAGGATTAAATTAGCAGTGGAGACAGCTGAGCTAGATCGAAAAAGGGCTGAGAGAGATCGACAGAGAGCTGAGCTAGATCGACAGAGAGCTTCTGATGAAGCTGAATTGGCAAAGCTCAAACTTCAGCAATTTAAAAGAAAGATGAGTATGGTTAGCAATTTTGTTACATTACTTTCATCTTTTGTAATTCATTGTTTTTACAGTTCTCTGAAGATCAATAGACTTGACTATATAACATGTAAGGTATATATACACATAGGTATTAAATGGTAAGAAGTGTTTTTATTATTGTGTATATTTAAGTTAATTTATAGTTTCTCTGTGTAAAGATTATGAGTTATGAGCTAGCTCTCTGAAGATCGATAGACTTTAGTTGGTGTAGGTATATATAGACATAGGTATTATATGGTGAGAAGTGCTTTTATTATTGTGTGTATTGTAGTTAATTTATAGTTGTTCTGTGCAAAGGCTATGAGCTGCTCTTGATTTATATTGCTAATTTAAAAGGTGATTGGAAAGTTTTAGTTTTTTTGTGTATTTTTTTATCGGCAAGCTTTACTGTTGCATTTGTCTATATATTTTCAAATCATAATACTTAAAGAATTAAATTAATTTGTTAATTTGAACACTGATGAACATTATTAACTCAAATATTTTAATAATAAAACTAAATGAACTAAATTTCTTTAAATACTTTTATGTTTTGAAAATTTGAATTCATTTTCATATACTATATTTCTGCATGTTTATGGGATATATTAAAAGTCATAGGTGTTTTATTTGCCTTTGGAATTGGACAGAGGTACTTTTGCAATGTAAATTTGTTTTTCTGTTGTAAATTTGAAAGCTTAGTTTTAAGGTGCTTTTTGCTATTTATTAAACAACTTAAGAGGTGCTTTCCTGCTGTATACATTACATTAGTATATGTTGTCATTTTTGTGTTTGTTGATTTTCAGATATTAATTGAAAAGGTGTTACTTTAATGTACTTTTCCTATATAAATTAATTATGTGTAATCACTTGTTTAATTTGAACTGTTCTCTGTTCTTCAGACCAGATTTTTAATAATATTTTATATTATTAAAAATACCTTTGTAATTTAAACTTTTTTAAACAAAATAAAACATATCTACTTGACATGTATACTTTTTTTTAAACGTATTCCTATATTCACTTAAATGGGAGAAGGTAACCATTAATAAAAATCTACTTTAAGATTAAAAGGAAACTCCGTGTGTTCAGTAAATACATATTCTTTGGAATTGTCTAAACACAATGGGAGAAAAACCCATGTTTATTAAATAATATATACATTAGATATTTTGATAACAACATACAGAAATATTTAATACCTACTAGTGTCCAAAATGTTGTTGAATGAAGTGTCTCCGAAAATCTAACCCTCTTTCTCCATCGTTGGCATTCCTAACAGCTGGTACTTCATCAACATTTTCTTCAAAATCTTCATTATCTCTTAAACCAATATTATATAATACTGCAGTTGCACATATAATTGCAATTGATGTTTCCAATTTAGTTTTAAGACCTAGTTGAAGGCAAGGAAATCATCTTTTCCAGGTACCAAACAATATTTCGTGTTGTTCTGTGTGCTCTGTTATATCTTTCTTCGTGTTCATTTCCTATTTATATAAAATGTTGTGAATTATTAGCCATAAATATTTGGTGTTTATTATAAATACCTGCTTGTATTACCGAAGTAAGCAGATAATATCTACATGCATACCCATTGTCCCCAATTAATAAACCTGGAATGTCTCCTCTTTCCATTCTCTCTCTTAAAGCACTACAGTCAAATATAACACTGTCATGACTTGAGCCTGGATGCCTAACAACTATATCCATTATTTCTCTATTAGGACCTGAAACAACCTACAATAGATAATAGTACAGTGTAGTTGACTATTATTTTAGTTATACTAATACCTGAACATTTAAAGAAAAGAAACCCTTTCTATTACGGAATAATTCGGCATTATTACCTCCTGGGCTTGATATTTTTATATGGGTGCAATCAATACAACCTACAACATTTGGAAAACGAGCAACTTCATAAAACCTTATAATATTTGTGCATCTTCCTTCTACAGTTCGAGGAAAATTTATAAAATTTCCTAATTGTTCCGCTATCAATACTGATACTCTTTTAATAATTACGCTTATGGTAGGTTGACTTATACCTCGCAAATCACCGGATACAACCTGAAAATTACAAGTGGCATAAAAACATAAGCAAACAAGCAACAGCAATATTGGAGGTATTGGTAAACCACGATTAGTAGGTTTTTGTAGGCCCTCCAGAACTAATGGTAATAAAGTATTTGCCACAGTATTCTTGTGAAATCCATAACGGGGACGAAATTCGTTCCCGTTAAAAAATTCCATTGGATTTTCGGCATCTCATATGTATCTTTTTCGGACACGTTCTACATGCATTTCTTCTTCTAGAACATCTATATATTCCAAAAATTCATCTAATTCTAATTCTTGGTACACATCCATATCGCTCAAAAAATAAATGTTAAAGTTCAAAATATTAAGAGGTTATATTTCTATGCTCGAACTGTCAAACAACTACTTAAGGTAGCGCCAACACAACCTTAAGAAATTATTAGATAATCGCCGCCTTAAGCATCAGCTGGTGCTTAAGGTTGGTTTATAAATCGCAAATGCGTCACAATCACATACTTAAGCATAGACGCCGCCTTAAGGTCTGACTATAAATATGGACCTTAGTAGAGCACATCAGGTTGTTGAAAATGCCTTTGGCATTCTAGCCAATAGGTTTAGGATATTTCTCACACCTATCAATTTAAGTCCAGAAAAAGTGGAAGAAATAATATTGACCTGTTGTGTATTACATAATTTTTTGAGAACAGAAAATATTAATTATGTTACAGAAAATGAAGACATTGAAGATCCTACCTATCTGTTTGGTCTAGTGCAGCAGAGAGGTGATCATCCAACAAATGAAGCACAGGAAATTTGAAATGAGTTTATGCACTATTTTAATAATGAAGGAATTATATAAAAAATTATAAAGTTAAACATTTAATTACTGTATACTATATTATATATATTTAATTACTATAGAAATACATAAAATAATATTAATTAATACGAGTATATTACAAATCCTGCAATAAATTGTCTTGTATTAAACTAAAAATTTGAGCCTTTAATTTGTGAAGACGAACTGGATCTTTTATCCTTCGCATTTCACTGACCATCATCCTGAAATAAATAAACCTTAAGGCTTGCCAACCATTCTTTAGTTATTTTGTCAATACTACTTTTGCGCTATTGGCACTACTAATTCACCAAAAAACTTGGTGAAGAAATTGATAAGTGTAAAACAGTCAAGGTCAACAATAACTTGAGCAAGAACTTGACGACAATTTCTTGATCAATAACTTGGTCAAGAAATTGATAAGTGTAATACAGCCATAATATTGCTATTATTTCCCTAGGGTCGTATTAATATTACAGCCCGCTACCATAGCAACTGTCAATACAGTATGTAAAGTGTCACTTACGTTTCAAAAAAGGTGTCATAATTGTTTACTTACGCAGTAGGTGTGACGAAATAGTATATTAAAAAACGAGTTTCATAAGGCACCATTTTGCCGCACGAGATCAGTTTATAAAACGAGCCGCTTGCGGCGAGTTTTCTAAAGAGCGAGTGCGGCAAAAGGCCTTATGAAACGAGTTTTTTATACTATTTTTTCTATTTTGCGTTTTTAACATTAATAAATTGCTTAAATTGGAATTATTTAATTTGAAAGTTCAGAGTTTAATTTTTATATAAAGCATGCAGTTGGTCACATTGATACTTGACATTTTCAAATTTAAATCTTGCTATCCGCGAAGTATATTATATTACATATTATTTATTAATTTTCGTTAACATTACTTGATATTTCATTTAAAAATATAAACATGAGTGACATAGAAACATATATGTGTTGTTGTCAATTGTATACAACATACGTTGTTTGTGTAAAATACGAACATATATCATATCTGTCAAATGTACATAAATTCTTAAAATCATATGACAGCAATGATATTTATTTCTGTATTCGAACAACGCCAACATTGAAAAATGAAAAAAAGTGTATCGAAATGAAGCTCATTTCGATACTGTTTTGGGTTTCATAATGAGTTCATTTCGAACGCAAAATAGAAAATAGTATATTAAAAAACAAGTTTCATAAGGCACCATTTTGCCGCACGAGATCAGTTTAGAAAACGAGCCGCGATAGCGGCGAGTTTTCTAAAGAGCGAGTGCGGCAAAAGGCCTTATGAAACGAGTTTTTTATACTATTTTTTCTATTTTACATTTATTTTTTACATTAATAAATTGGAATTACTTAATTTGGAAGTTCAGAGTTTAATTTTTATATAAAGCATGCAGTTGGTCACATTGATACTTGACATTGTCATATTTAAATCTTGCTATCCGCGAAGTATAGTGACTTAGAAACTAATATATTTTGATTAATTATTAGAAAATAAAACACTTGGCTTAGTTTCACGACTTCTTTAATTAGATATACTAACAATTGTTTCGGCTATTAGGCCATTATCAAAGAGCTATCTAAAACTAAACTTACTCTACTTAAGGTTAACTTATATACCTGTGTTCATTATGGGTGGGAGAATGAGGGTAATTGATATTTAAAATTGCATCGATATAGGGGGTATTTATGAATTCAATTACCCTCATTCTCCCACCCATAATGAACACAGGTATATAAGTTAACCTTAAGTAGAGTAAGTTTAGTTTTAGATAGCTCTTTGATAATGGCCTAATAGCCGAAACAATTGTTAGTATATCTAATTAAAGAAGTCGTGAAACTAAGCCAAGTGTTTTATTTTCTAATAATTAATCAAGTTATTACAAGAATGTTTCACCAAGAAATATCTGCGAAGTCAACCAATGAAATAATATATTTTGTTGTCAATTGTATACAATATACGTTGTTTGTGTAGAGTACGAACATTATCATATCTGTCAAATGTACTTAAATTCTTAAAATCAAATGACAGCAATGATATTTATTTCTATGTTCGAACAATGCCAACATTGAAAAATGAAAAAAAGCGTATCGTAATGGAGCTTATTTCGATACTGTTTTGGGTTTCATAATGAGTTCATTTCGAACGCAAAATAGAAAAAATATATTATGAAACCGGCCGTAATTACCATAACCTAAAACCTATTTTATTTGTGACATATATTGTTATGTGTACTTCAAACTACAGAAGTAAATAATTGTATAGATAAGAAAATTAATACTGGTAGCCGTAACTTTGTGGTAATTCATTTTGAAAATAATAAAATAAAGTAAAACAATAACTTTGTTATATATACCACTTTATTCACATATAATCGTGACCGCGGTTTCGACATACAATGTCCTTATCAAACTGCAAAAGTTACAGGCCTACATAGAACTTATAAATGACACAAAAATATATGGGGGTGGTTTATGATGTTATTTAAAATTACTACTATATACTTAACTATTATATACAACATTGGAAAAGAGGTGTATGTATAAGATCCAACTGTTCGTTTAAAACGATATCTATTGTGTTGTTTCGGCTTTTAAAAATTTCTAGGGCCTCTAAAATATTTAATTTACGACCTTTCTCGGCCAAATGCAATATTTTACGGTGACCAAATGTATGCCTTTCTGTAATAAGATGGTTTGCGAATGTTGAATCTGTCTTCTTTAGTTTATATGACCTCATGTGTTCTTTTACCCGTATAATAAAACTTCGACCAGTCTGACCTATATATACACTTTTACAATCATTACAATATAATTTGTACACTCGTGATTTATTATTAATATCTGTTTTAGGTTTTGCGTTAAAAATGAAATTACTTGTTTTTACATATGGTTTGTAAGCTATACTAACATTACTATTATTTTTTGAAATTATATTTCCAATTTGCTCGCTTATTTTACCGAAGTAAGTTAACGAGACAAATTGTTTCAAATTAGCACTATCTTTAGGATATACCTAAACTCAGGGCCACTTGTAACTGTTTTTTCTTTAGTATACTGTCAATTACGCTACTTTTATAACTATGTATTGTTTACCGCTATTTGTTTTATAGTATTGATTTCACGAACAAAAGATTCATTAGACAAAGGAATATTTAATGCTCTATGTATCATAGAATTAAAAAATGAATGTTTGTGTGTCTTAGATTGCATTATTCCCAAAGATTCACTACACCCTAAGACACACAAACATTCACTTTTTAATTCTATGATTGGTGCCAGTTTATTGTAAGTCAGAAGCGTACACAATTTTTAAAATTCCTCAATTAAACGAACTGCAAAAGTCGATAATTAGAACTAGGCTAGAGGACGGCATGTGCATTAATGAAATAAATGTTGATAAAAACACGATAAAAGTCAATGATATATTGCCCATGCCAATACTTTTTAAATAATTATTACCTTTTTCCATCCACTTGTTTTGCCTTTCCAGATTTAATATTCTCATCTTGCCGTAGTTTCTCAGAGATTCCATCTTGAAAAATCCAGATTTCATCAAGAAAAACAAACTGGAATGCATTTTCATTTTAAAAACGCATATATTGTTGCAAAAACGTTATTTGTATTTGAATTTTTCTATTTTTCAAATTTTTATTTTATACGCCATTGACTTTCTTTCAGTTAGGGAACATTTTATAAACTTCGATATTAAGACCATGTTACAAAGCTATTTATTATTTGTCAAACTGACTGAGCTTGTAGGGGCCGCAATTGCCGGGTCCCACCAAAAAAAAATGAGAAATTGACGTACACAGAAATTTGTGCTTTATGTTTTTTTTTTCAAAGAGGTTAGAATTATCTTACATTGTCAGTCGAATGATTAATCATTAATAATTTAATTAGACGTGGTAAAATAATATGAATGCCAAATTCACGAGCAATCTGCATTATTATTTCTCCATTTCGAAGGTGAGCTATTAAAAATTCTAGCCTGTTGGACTTCGTTTAATTGAGGTAAGAAAACGAAAACCAATAGTAACGTTTGACACGAATAAAACTGACGTAAGCTGTCAATAGCACACGATCAAATTTTACTTTTTTTTTTGGCGTTGACAATAAAGTGGTACGCGATTCTTTGTGTTAGCTTTATTGTGCCCCATATTAAACTGTGATTAGTGGTTTTACCTACTGATGATGACAACTTAGTTGTCGAAAGCGTATTTAGATTACGATTATTGCGGTATGGGATTTTATACCTTTTTTTAAGAATTTAAGTTTGTTTATTTTTCGTAGATTTACTTTTTTCAATCTTTTCCAAGACTATAAAATATACGTTTAAATTACTTCGTTTATTCGTAAATTATCTAGATATAAACTAAATTTAAAAATAAATCAAAATTTAAAAATATATTCAACGGCAAGAATAGTTTAGATCATAAAAAAACTAAAGCATGAGAGGTTTGGGTCAGTTCGGATAATGAAAAGACGGTATTTTCAAAGACGATAGTTTTGACGTGGTGCGGCAAACAATGGTTTTCGATCTCTCAGTATATAGAAAATATAATAATATAATAATAAAAAAAAACAAAATATTAAGTGAACTCGTTCAACAGCCTTTATATTTAATATTTTATCCAAATTCGTTAATTATTGTAGTTTTAAATTATTCTAGTAAAAGCTGCTTTTGTTTTAAAGTGTACAACTTAAAAAATCACTATATCTATACTGGATTTATAGAAGCAATTTTGTATTTTTGTCCTTTTCTAATACAGTTATTTTTTTTCATAATTTTAAATGAGTTCTGTGATATGATTTAATTGTTATTGTGCTTTACGTTATTTTATTACTGCAAAAATTTGTAATTGTTATATTTATAATATTTATTTAGGTAATAGGTACTTATTAAATATAGTTTCCGGTAGCGAAACTATATAATAATTAATATCTATTTAAGTATATATAACTACGTAAATATTAAATTTGTTTGTTTACATGTTAGTAAAGTAAAAGTGGTAAAAGTAGTTTATCAAGGCCAAAAGTCTTCCAAAACAACTTTTAATAATTCAGTACTTGTTTGTAGGTTGTTGAGATGTATCGTTCAATTATACAAAACCTATCTAAAAGATTGAAGTCCACACAATCAACATCTGTTGTTACAAAATCGAAAGATGAACCTAACCCTCTTACAGATTCATTCGGAAGATTCCACAATTATCTTCGTATATCGTTAACGGAAAAATGCAATTTAAGATGTAAGTTAATCATAAATATATCAAAAATTTTAAAATTAATAAATGCCTATTAAGGCTTATATTGTATGCCAGCTGAAGGTGTCCAATTAACACCAAAACAACATTTGTTAACAAAAGATGAAGTTATTCGTATTGCCAAATTATTTGTAAGAGAAGGTGTTACAAAGATAAGGCTAACCGGAGGTGAACCTACTGTAAGGCGAGATCTGGTTGATATTATAGGTAGGTGGTTGCTCTTTAAGTTTAGACTAATATTTCAATAAACTTACACAAAAGCATGAAAAGTAGAAATAGATACCCATTTATAAATTGAAAATAATTAAATTAATTTAGTGTATGAGACAATTCTAAAAATAGTTCAATTAGAGTAGGCGAATAAAGAAAACTTGTTTTACATGCCTCAATTCTTATTTGGAAAGCAAACTTAAATTCTATTAATTTTATTTTGTTAATATCAGTTAATTATGTTTAAATAATAAATAAGTAAGCCATCCAAATGTATAATATATTTAAATAATATGATGGGGTATTAATAAGTTATAAATACAATATTTTTTAAATTGTGGTGTGAATAAAAATAACTGCAAATATCCTTGAAGAAAAGTAACGAGCCATCGAAAAAATTCATAATTGGAGTAGACTGTGAAATTGGGTTGGTACTTTAATCACTTCCACATAATGACACATTAGTCACATTACTTGATGCTTGACAGTTTCATTGTAGAAAAAATGTTATGGCATTGAAATGATACTACAACAAAAAAGAAAACAAATAATTTATATAATATCGAAATCATAATCAAAATTTACATATAGCTACAAAAGTTGTTGAAAATGTTGTCCATTTACACCTAAACACAAACAATTTTCTTAATAAGAGTTTTGAAAAATTTGACATAAACATAGTTTCAATGTCAAATAATAAATGTCATAACAACATAATTTGAAACATACTTGAGTAAGTAAAACCTACCAATTTTGTATAATACAAAAGTATTTTTAATAATATATAATATTATTAAATAAATGTCATTATGTGGAAGTGGTTAAAGGACCAACCCAATTTCACAGTCTACTCCAATTATGAATTTTTTCGATGGCTCGTTACCTATATTTGACAGCCAAATTTATTATTTTTTAATAACATTAATAGGTGATTTTACAAAATTCAGTATACAGTACTTATGTGTTATTGGAGCATTTCCAAAATACTGTACGTCCAATTTACTGATTCAAATTCAGTTATTGTCTATTGTCAAACGGTATGTTCTTTATTGATATACGAATATTGAAGAGTGAGAATCTACATAAAAAATAAATGATAGTTTTATTTATAAACTATGGTCTAAAAATGTTCCATTATGAAAATACAGGGTGTTGAAGTTTTAGGAAAAAAAAAAAAAGGAAATTAATTAATATTTTCTAAACTGCTTGAGATATTTCAGTCGAATTTAATACATAGCGACTGTTCGTAAAGGTGCATATTTTTCAAAGAAAAAATAAATTTTAAGTTTAACAGTGGCGTGCGTGTGGGCAGATACTTTATATTTTTGCAGAAAAAATGTTTTTTTCCAAAATATAAATTATTTTTGAATTCCCCGTTCAATTTTAAACATAAGAGTTGAGTTGTTTTCCTGTAATGCGCCGTTTTTGAGTTAAAAAATAAAAATCGTTGAATTGTCCGATAAAATTAATGTAAGTATTGACGATAACAATTTCGTAATAAATCTAGTTGCCCTGGAATATATTATTTGCTTTTTGCATCTAACATTTGTTAGTAAGTCTCTGTCATTAAAATTTGTTTGATGTGAATTATCTTTTTATTTTTTTATTATTGCAATCTTGTTAATAATGGTGATTGATTCAAACGTAGAAATGGCGAAAATGCTTTATGTGTATGGCCTCACCGATGGTAATGATGAGCTAGCATATTTATCACAAGAGATGTCCCAATCGTGCTTTGCCAGATAGTCGAACCTTTCATCGTCGTCTTGTTGAAACTTGTAGTGTCCAAAGAGCTACATCTGAAGGTAGACCTCTTAGTGTGAGAAAACCTGACATTGAGGAAGCTGTACTACACGAAGTCGAACAACAAACGATCTCTGATGTTTTACACAGTGCATCCACAGACATCGCGGAGTGTGTTGTTGGCTTCTTCAATAATCCACTCTCTTAGCTCTTGTAGGGTGTTAGGCGATGTTTGAACACTTTTTCTTTCAGATATCGCTAAAGAAAATATTGCATATGCTCAAATCTGGTGATCGTGCCGGCAATCCCACATCACCCCTCAGAGAGACCAGATGTCCAGGCAATATTCCTCAAAACATTTCTGGCTGTGCGAGCTATAGCCCCATCCTGTTGGAACCATAACTCCTTCAATTCTTCTTCGACAATCTCTTCCATTCCGTGCTGGAAAAAACTTTTCAACATTAAGACACAACGTTCGGAATTCACGGTCACAGTTACGTCTTCCACTTCAATAAAGTACGGGTCTATCACTCCAAATTGAGATATGGCACACCACACCGTTAGTTTAAAGTAATGTAGTGGTCTTTCGAGGGTTATTTTCAGCCCACTATCGGAAATTATGCTTATTTACAGCTCCACTGAAATGAGCCTCGTCGCTATTGAAGAAAGCTGCTGAAAGATGCAAGAATTTGCTCGCACAATTGCCCGCGGTTTGTGCAATTTGCTACAGTCAATTCTTGAGCTAACATTATTTTGTAGGGATAAAACTGCTGATCTAAATGAAGAATTCTCCGCACGCTGTGGTCTATCATTCCCAAAGCAATAGCATCTTTCGAGCAGAACATGTTGGCAACTGGTCAATTGCTGTTCTCACCAGCTGCATATTTTTAGGTGTTCTTATTTTTCTGCGTCGACCATGTGCACTTTTCTAAGCGTGCTTTCCAGATTCCTTCAATCGCCCAGCCCATAATCGAATTATGTTCGCATTAGAAACGGCGTTGTTGCGTAAAATGTTGAACTATCGGCGAAAGCTGGTAGTATGTGATGACAGGTTGTTTTCAAAATATAACCGCACGGCAAAGCTTCGATGTTCTTCGACCCAAACCATATCGGCTACTGAAATGAGGTGACTGACGCAAGACAATGAGACTAGGTATACCTACTTCACCCCACCATTGCCGGAGCATTCATTCCTCCTAACAGCTTAATCGTTTCTACCGCACCTTATATATATAATATCTAACGAATCTTTTTAGAATTCTTCTTAATTTATTCTAGCATATCTATGTTTACTAACATTTAGTGTATAAATACGATAATACATTATTTTAAAACATCTGTATACGTATAAATGGGAACACAACGCAAACCAAATTCGCAATGGAGACTGTCAATGTACGGACACGTCTTTCAGGGCCGCCTTCTCATCAACGTACGAATGAAATGTCACCAATGTCTTGAATTGGCTCGTCGCATATTCTTGTACGATACATGTCCATGGAAGAATATCTATATCTCCTGGCATCCACGGGCCAGGAGTGGTACGTCTTGCGACGGTTTCCGTGGCAAGATGTACCGCTCTAGGCCAGTAAATGCTGTTTAGATTATAATAAGTAGAGACAGGACACATTGGGCTGAAATGGCGTCATTACGACGGACGATATAAATAGTCTACAACATCTGTAAGTACATCACGCAGTTATTGAATAGCACTATTCATTCGGTTAACCGCACACAAAAAATAGATGTGCAGTTAACCGAATGAATAGTGCTATTCAACAACTGCGTGATGTACTTTACAGATGTTGTAGATTATTAATATCGTCCGTCGTAATGACGTCCATTTCAGCCCGATGTGTCCGGTCTCTGATAATAAGCATATACATTTTATATCATTTATATCTATTACATTTAGTTTATCTTTATTTTGTCATTTCCGCAATAAATTGTTCATACGTTTAGAATTTGAAATATATTTAATACTTTGGAAAAACCTAAAAGAAAACCATTACTGTTATTTCCAAAGAATGATTACAAAGAATTTATTAATTAAATGCAAATGCCTTTAATTAATATTTTCAATTGTCAAAGGATAAGCTAAATAGCATGTCTTAGTTTATAATCGCAAAGTACTGGGAATTTTCATATGCTATTACAAGCAAAATTACCTGTACATTTATTGCTGTACCATTGTTGTATATGTATCTTATTGTCATATGTTTATAGATTAGTTGCTAACCAATGTTTTTAGGCGTAGTGTTTTTTCAATATGTTTCGTCATTTTTATAACTTTTCGTTTTATATGAAAACGCCGAGTGAACCTAAACCATTTCTTTTGTAAGAAAAATAGTTCTGTATTCACTTTCAACGAGAAAGCATCTCTCACATACACATTGTTTCTGTATATACAAGATAATTTATGTAAATAAAATAACCAAAAAGTACATAAGTGTTTTTAATATATTAAAAAATAATATATTAAAAAATAATAATTCTCACAACCCGTGATTGAAAAAGAAGTGAAAAAATCATAGATGCCATGATATATTCTCTTATGGATGGCCAATATCTCATGGGTATTGTACAAGTTTGGCATATTCGGCGAAATATAATTACGTATGTAGGAAAATCATTGCGTTAAAATGTGTAATCTCCACTACGTGTAGCCTAGATGGTTCCAATATGTCGTGTAAAATATAGTATGTATATCGTTGTTTACTAACACAATTTTAGTATATGCTACTCCTGGCCGGTAGATGCCGTGAGATATTCGCCCACGGGCATATGTCGTACAAGATGTGACAAGCCTATTCAAGGGATCGGTGATATTTCAGGTAGTACGCTCTTGAGGACAAGGGGTACTACCTGAACGGGTAAACGTATATAGATATCTTTTAACATATATGTATACGTGCACATTATTGTAAATAATTTATTATTTTAATAGAATTCTTAAAAATAATTTTAGTCAAAAAACTACCGGTTATTGAAGAATAGAAGCTAGAGGTTTTATATTGCAATACTATTTAAGTTAATTAATGTTTAATATCAAATGTGAACCAAACAACAGATGATATTAGAGTAAAATTACTTTCGGATGAGACTGAAGATGCGCGAGCGATGACGTTACAAAAATACTGAACACCTTAAAAACATTGAGCAGTCTTGACAATATAGGCGGCAGTTTTAAATTTAAATAATATTTAGTTATATTAAACCATAATAATTATGTTTTGTTGTCGATTTTAAATAAACTTATTACTTCGCGAAGAATAAAATAATTATTAAATCAATTGGTATTATGTAACAAATTTTTTATAAATTGTATTTTACAATGAAATATTTCTTTTTATAGTGCTTTCACATTTAAGTCTTAGTATTTACAAATTATTATTATATTAATCCATATTTTGTAATATGGTTTTCATTAACCTTAATTTTGTTTTTTCTCATTATAATTTTACTCCTAACCAAAATCTCACTTTAGAGACATTAAAAGAAGATAAATACACAAGCATGTGCCTAGAAAAATTTTTGTATTTATTAAAACAAATATACATACATACAATGTATAATCAAATATTTATTTTCGCTGATGACAAAATTAATATAATATATTTTGAAACATTTAAAATCTTCAGTCTTCATCGCTTGAAAAATCGTAGATATCATCTTCAGAGTCATTATTGACATTAATAATAAATTCTTCACAAAAATCATCCATTATGTGCTCCTTCATAATGTAATCTTTTTCTACACCTTCCACATGTCGACAAGTTTCTGACCATTCCTCTACCTTGATGTTTGAAAATTCTTCTCTCGCCAATTTTTCAACATCATTTATATGAAATGTAACATTTCTTGATGCAACCTGATTCTTTACAATGCCCCAGATTTTTTCAATCGCGTTTAGTTCTGGATGGTATGGTGGCAATCTCAGGACGGTGTGCCTTTTTTTGCAAATATACCATCTATGATGTACTGTATATGTTTTGGCTTGTGAAGTTTTACTAAATTGTACAACTCCGGTTTAGTACAATTTGCATCGTAAGTTATGCCCCTTTCGTTTAGCCACTGTATCATATCACACTTTCTACTGGCTGATGTTGGATGTTTATATGACATAACATTATGGTAGCTGGCATTATCCACAACAATCAGAATTATCAGGCAAATTAGGAATTAAAGATGTTTCTAACCATTTTTTATAATTTATGAAGTTTATGTCGTCAATCATGGTAGTCGCCACTTTTTTGACCTGATTTGAAAATTAATAACGCATCATTAACAAAACCCTCTGCAGAACCAGCATGAACAATTATTAAACGCTTCCCTTTTGAAATTGGACACTTTAATCCTTCATTAGATTGATCGACCCATCCAAAAGGAGATGTATGCCCTGCATGTTTAATCTAAAAATTACTTATGTACTTAAAATATGTACTAAATAGATTTTCTAAATGCTTTTTATACCTGTATATATTATTGGACGTCCTTGGGTACGATAATTTATTTTGCGGATGTAAGAACACCTCAGCTCACTTATGTCAAACCGCTCCATTAAAATCTTACGGTTATCAGTAGTTTTTTTCCATCTAGAAAATAAAATGTTTAGAGTGATATTACTAAAAATAATAAAAAAAGTACCTGAATCCTATTCGCAGCAATAATTTCCTAAAAGATGATAGCCCTCCTGCAAAACCGATTCCTTCATCATCGTGAATTTTATTATTCTCTTTTCAGTCACATGAAAATTATGTATAATTCTGCGAATAATTTCTTCCCCACAGTTATCGACAGTAGATTTTGGTGATGGTTTTGGTGGTTTTATTTTTGTCGATAAGAATGAATTTACTTTTCTTGTTTCAACAGCATGACCTTCTTTAATTATTTGATCTACAGTGCTCCTAGAAATACCTGTTGCTTCTGCAAATGTATCTAGCAGCTGACCTATAAATGATGAACAACATAAATTATAATTTTGAATTTGATAAAAAAAGTAATATTATTACAGGTTAAATATTATGTATCCACCTAATTCGTAAATATATTTACCTGTCACACCTTGTTTTTTAAAATAGTTATATACATTAAAAATTATTTCACGAGATTGTTCAAGAATAACTTTTCTCTTTTTCGAACAAGGGCTCACTTCCTCCAGGACAGAGTTTGTTGCCATATCAGACATTTTACCCTGTGTAAATAAATACAACTAAATTTTCAGGAATTTTATGATAAGCATATATCTACTTACAATAGGATGCATTCTTACTCTTGAATAGCTTTGAAAAAAAATTAATTAATAGATAAAATACAACAATAATATTACAAATAGGAAAACTCTCAATGTACGTACAACACCACTACGAAACACCGATCAAATGCCTGGTACCGACTGACAAATAATCGATAAGCGTTTGTGGCTCGTATAGTACACGGATTTATACTACTAGCTGTTTCTCTCATTTATGATGGGGCTCTCTTTCTAATTACTAAAATGTGTTTCTGCGCCAGTCTCATCCGAAAATGATTTTACTCTAGCATTGTTCAACAGAAATATGTTTAGACTGGGCGGCCGCTGTTTCATTGCTATGAAATTCAGTTGTTTACAATGATTGTTTACATACTAGTGACATATTTGTCAAAAATATTTGCTGTTTGCTTCTTTCTAAGCGTTTTTATTAAATTGTAAAATGGCATTTGTGGCAGATAATCCGTTTAAAAATTCTCTACATGGTGTTAATCAATTTTTGGGCGTTGAAGGGCATCAGTCAATACGGGAATGTCAGAGGCGTCTTTAGTACGTAGACGGTTAACATAAACAGCTGAATTTCGATGTTATAGAGTGATGAAGTCTCGGCCGCGCAATCTAGTCGAGTTTTTACTAAACAATTCTAATAAAAATACCTCGTATACTGTGACAAGAACTCCCAATTTATATTTGGAATTATCTCTTCAGCTTCTTTAAAACAAATCGAAGGACTGAACACAATAGCAATGACAACTAATGGAATAGTTCTAACGCGACAATTAGTCGCTTTACAAAGAGCGGGATTAGATGTATTAAATATTAGTTTAGACACTTTAAAAGCGGATCGATATGAGAAAATTTCAAGAAGAAAAGGTTATGAACGCGTCATTATGGGAATAGATCTAGCTCTACAGTTAGGTTACAGTCCAGTTAAGATCAATTGCGTAATTATGAAAGGTTCGTTCCATGTCGCGTGGCAATAGATATAGTTTTATCTACCCATAATAATTGCAGGCTTCAACGATGATGAAATAATTGATTTCGTCAACTTAACACGTGACAAAAACGTAGACGTTCGTTTTATTGAATACATGCCATTTACTGGTAATAAATGGGAAATGGAGAAAATGGTGTCGTACAGAGACATGCTGGATAAAATTAAATCGGTTTGGCCTTCCTTTAAAGAATTGGAAAATGGTCCAAATGATACCTCAAAAGCTTGGAAAGTTCCTGAATATGTCGGCCAAGTCGGTTTCATAACATCAATGAGTGAACATTTTTGTGGATCTTGTAATAGGTTAAGGATTACAGCAGACGGTAACTTGAAAGTATGCTTGTTTGGAAACACGGAAGTTTCTTTGAGGGATGCCATAAGAGCAGATACGACAGAGGACGACCTGATTGCTCTCATAGAGGCAGCGATAAAAAGGAAAAAGAAAAAACATGCAGGTAAATTGTGGGACTAGAGTGTCAATAGATTTACGCTACTATTCGTAATTCACGTGAACAAAAACGATTCGTAAAAGAATACGAACAAGCTAATTTTGCCTCAATTAAAAAAATCAATTATAGAAGACATTTGTGATGATTTTAATGTTAATTTGGGTTGGGTTGAGTCTAATTCAGGAGTAAATCAGTATTGAGTATTATAGCTACAATACATTACAAAATTAAATATATTATTGGTAAATGCTCCTTGTCTGCTGGGCTAAGATTATATTATAAGCTTTTACACACCCATGTTTCGATCCCAATCTTATATTTTTCATGGCTTTTGATGTTACCGATCTAAGTGAAATACATAAAAGAAAAATATAAAATAGAAACTAAAATGCCTGTAATAGATAATGTCACAATTGCAATCTGGAAACTAAAGGAGACAATAAGAAACAATTTCAAAAACTTTCAAATTACAAGGGCGTATTTTTACGTCATTTACCTAGCTATGGACCAAAAAAAGGTACGTTGTCAAACCAAACTTACATGTAGAAGTACACATGCTAAATTGTGTTTAATTTGTGTGATTTATAGATTTGTTTTTGTTTAAACAAAATAACAATATACTTTCTTTCCTGGACTTTTCTTGCCTTTGGACCCACCCATTGATAAAACCTGCATTGTTAATGATTACTTTTTTCTAACATCGATAATAGTCGCATTTTCGACGATGGAAGTTCTCATACTGTCAGCTTTTGGGGAAGCCAACACTAATTTTCCATTGCTTACGTAGAAATAATAAGCGAAAACTAGATGTTTTCTTGTAAAATGTTTTATCAGAATTATTATAAACGTTTAGATGATTCCTGAAATAGTCTCAAATTTCATGAATGAGAACTATAATTAGTCGTCAGAGAAATCCTAGATATCTAACTACAATACTTATTAAATAATTTATTCCTGTATAAACTCATTTATGGATTTGTTTAAAACCCGTTTGTAGGTGCTTGAAATTTCCCAATTTAATTTGGTCATTGTATAAACTTGATGTGATTGCATTTAATCAACTTTTTTTTTTAACTTATATTTAACTTATTAAAAAAATACAAGAATTGTTCAATACAAACACGTTTAGAGATTGTAAAGCAGTTTTTATTCAAAAGAAATGTATTCCACTGGTGCATAATCCATACATTTCTTGCTGGCAAAATTCTCGCGGCTGTTTATGGAAGCATTCTCTTAACAGTAAACTACTTCAATATCTAAATTGAACCACAACCTCCACCCTAAATATCTGGGTATAA
Source organism: Melolontha melolontha (assembly GCA_935421215.2). Taxonomy (NCBI): domain Eukaryota; kingdom Metazoa; phylum Arthropoda; class Insecta; order Coleoptera; family Scarabaeidae; genus Melolontha; species Melolontha melolontha. Next base: position 72,173,132 of record OW285243.1, on the reverse strand, counting down.
CGTTAGACCGGTTTCTGATGTTCAAGTAGTACCTCTATAAAGCCAGTCAGAAGGTGAAGACCCGTAATAACATATTTCATAAACTTGCCAACAATTCATGCAGAGCGAATGGGGAGACTGCCAACGGCAGCCATTGCACCGGTGTACTCTCCTGTTGAATACTGTGCTGCTGTTTGGTATCTAGCTAGTAGATATTCAACTTAATGGTACAATGAGGATCATCACTGGTACTGTTACATCCACTCCTAGTCTCTGGTTACCGATTCTTTCTAACATTGCCCCGCCGGATAACAGATGTCCCGCTGCAACATAGAATGAATTGGCTAAGATTTTCAATAACATACACGATGATTTGGAGAGCGTCCCCAGGACCCGGCTGAAATCTAGGAGACCGATTTGGCTGGATACGGAAATTCAGTGAAAAACCCTGAATTGAGGAATAGGGATCAAATTTCTAATCCTTCAAAACCTCTGCAGGGCGCTTAGGCAATGGTCTCAATTAAATAGGTTCCGCACAGGCCACGGAAGGTGTAACTTAATGTTATATAAATGGAAACTATAGTCTATTTTTAAACTAAGAGGAGTAAATGGAAAAGCCACATTTACACTGTAAAAGTTACCAAATCAATGACATTCTGAATGTTTTTTTAAATTTTCGTATTTTATTAGTTTTTCTTTATCCATTGAGCTCAAAGGCAACATTTAATTTAGCGTTATTTCCCGCTTAATTTTGAATATAAACTCTACATCAATAAAGTCACAACGTAATTAAACATTTATTAAAAATTATTTACATTAAACACAAAAATAACATAAATAAAGGATTTAAAGAAATCAAAGGCTCCGTTAACTACTTGTTACTTGCAAAAATTAAACAAAATAATCTATTCTAAATCTGAACTGTCTGAGAAAGTATCACTGTCACTATCAGCACCAATAGAAATAATAAACGGTTCGATTAGATCATCTACGATGCCATCTAGTGTGACCATTTTTATTTCTTCCTTAATTATATGCTCAACACAACTTTTCCAATTAACATTTTGAACATTTTCGATAGCTTGCAATAACAGCCCCCTCACTTCTGTCAATTTAAATGTGATGTTCTTCATGTTCTTCTGCTACTTCATTCTTTATTTTTGCCCATATCAACTCTATTGGATTGAGTTCACAATGGTACGGTGGCAACCTTAATAGAACTTTATTATTACGTTTTGCCATTTCATCAATCACATACAAATTATATTGTTCTTTATTTATTTTGATTAAATTCAGAAGTTCAGCTCGTACCATCTCTTCTCTGAATTCAATCTGCTTATTTCGCAACCACTCTTGCATATCTTTTTTCTTTGATCCTGCTGTAGGAATTTTCTCCATTCTATGGCTGTGGTAAGACGCGTTGTCCATGACGATAACAGCGTTGTCAGGTAATTTTGATAACACATTATTAAACCATATCTCAAAACCGGCTGCATTCATTTCTTCATGATAATCTCCTGTTTTCTTACCTTCGAAAAGCAATAACCCTCCATCAACAAAGCCATGTTCGGATCCAATATGTAACACAATAAGCCTCCTCCCTTTTCCTGACGGGTTTTTAGTCGTGTAGATAGCCCTTCGATGAATGTTTGACGCCGATCTCTTATACTGTTTTCTATCCATACTTTTTCTTTTGTATGACCTTCATTAACCCACGTCTCATCTAAATAATAAATTGGTCTACCTTCTCTCCTAAATTCCTTCATTTTAAGTAAGTATTTTCTTCTCCATGTAATGATATCATCCCGTTCGATAAGAATACTTTTACGGTTTCTTTTCATGTACTTGAAGTTAATTTGCTTCATAAATTTGTACAATGACGAACGGGACATTTGTGGTAAATCTGGACGTTTCTTTATTTCCATCAAAATTTTGTCCAACGTAGGTAATTCGTTTTTATAAAAGAAAGCATGCACTATTTGCCGCACAGACTGTTTAACTACTTCATCGTATGCAGCAACATTACCAGGTCGTCCTCCATAGTGTTTAGATGCAGTAACTGTACCAGTCTCAATATACTCTTTTATGGTGCGATATACTGTCGATTGTGCAACGGCTAAAAGCAGAACATTATCAAATTGGTTACATTATTCAATCCATGAAAACTTACCCACGGTGTTACTAATTTTAGAAACAATAACAGTTTTTTTAAGATTCGGTTCATCAGTTCGCAGCTGTTTATACATATTTAAAACACATTGCTTTTCAGCAACAGATAAATGCCCTATATCTAAACGTTTGCGTTTTTTCGGAGGTGAAAATGATGCTGAACTTGTTGCAACAGTATCCATATTTATATGAATATTGAATAATTATCGATAACTACAGAAGGGTATCTTAAAGGTTTCGCAAATTCTAAAAAGAACGGATTTATTTACGTTAATACAACAATACAACTGAATAGAACAACGGGAACACAACAGAAAACGAAATTTGACAAGCGTTTGACATCGATAGGTCAACACGCAATTTTTGCATAACGTAATCCTACCTCTGAAGCAACCAATCACGCATAGTAATTTTGGCGCGATTAATTTAAAACGCTCCTCTTAGTTTAAAAATAGACTATAGCAGATACTAGTTTTTGTGACTGCGGTTTTCATGGTGACATCCTTGAGCTGAGCAAGACAACTCCCGCAGCTCTCGACTGGTTAAAAAATTTAGATATTAGTGTATAAATTAGTTTTATGACTTTTTTTTTGTAATAAAAGTGATTTATACATGAATATCTAAATTTGGATTCCGCTTCTCATACGAAATAAGTAAATAAATAAATAAATCTAAATTGAACCGTTGGCCTTTTAATGAGCCGAACATATGGAAATCACACGGGGACAAGTCAAATCTATAAAGACTAGCCCTAAGACCTAAGACTTCCCAACGTATACGAGCAAGCAAATCTTGAACCGTTTGGGCTACATGGAGCGAACATTATTATACAGAACGACGGCAGCTTTCGTGAGGTTCCTAGGACATTCATTCTTAATCGTGGATAGTTTATGCTGCCTGTATACAGTTCAGCATTGAGATCGATACTAGGATTTTTAAAATTTAAGAGTAATACACCTTGGTAATAAAAAAATACAGCCACCATTGCCTTTTCTGTTAAAGGGTTTTTCGCTTTTAGAGATTCTGCACCTTTCCACTACATACTTTGGCGTTTTAATTCTAAGTATACATTCCGTGTCTGGATCATCATTTAAAATTTTATATTTCCAATAATCTACCAAATATATAGCTTTGTCGTTTGCTATCTTGATATTCTCCTCTGTGTAGGTTTCGCCTATGTTCGGGCACACGGTTAGATGTAGTTGGTTCTGAATCGCGTCACATTCGTACGAAACATCATATGTAGCCCCATGTCTTCAGGTCGTTGTTTCAGCGTGAAACGCCTGCTCCTTAGTCTATTGAGAATTCTCCACAAGGGAAATGGTAACGAGTGCCCAGTAGCTAATTCCTTTGGTTCAGAACGCAAACGGTCACTAGACTCTAATTGCTTTCAATTTTCAGCATACCAACAAAATGCAAATATTAATATATGATAGTATAAGATAACAGCTATTAAGGAGTTATTATCAATACTTTTAAAGGAAAGATCATTAAATGGAAAACTTTTATTGAAAATACAAAACTTGTGTAACTATTATGAAATTATAAGATATGGTAAAACAAATCTGAACAAAATAAAATAAATAAAAATAAAGAAGAGAAACATATTTAATACTCCGTCATACTGCAATTCCCTTCAATTATCGAATTTAATCTATTTGGAACCGAACAAATTAACTCTTTAACATAATTCTCATTTTCAGCTAGTTCTTCCTAAACATTTTGAATTATATCCCATAAAGTCCCTGAATTTTTCACACTAAAATTTCTTTTACTTAATTATTAATAATTAATTTTGCCATTTTTCCCCCAATATTCTCAATAGGATTTATATCAGGACTACTCGTAGGTCAAGCTAATACTGCAATATTTTTATTTTGAAACCATTTACGCACGCCAAACGCAGTGTGAACTGGACAATTGTCCTGCTGTAAAATGAAATTATTGTTCGGATACAATTGTACTACATTATACAGTATCCATAAGTAATTTTCGGCATTAAAACGTCCATCGATTTTCCAAACATAAGCCTATTCCATTATAATTTATTCATCCCCATTGATACTAAATTCAGATTTTTCAGCACATTACACATATTTTTCATCGAACCTTGAATTTTGCGGTCTATATACCCTGATCTTGCCATCGCATGTCGACTTAAAAATTTTTTCGTCTGTAAATATCACTTGTTTCCAAAATTGTAAATTCCTATAAATATAATTTAATGAAAATATAACACGGGATTGTTTATTTTCTTCAGTCAATATTTGTTTCTTGGCCTATATAGTCTTAAATTCTCGTCTAAATTTCTATTTTCTGATCCTCTTCGGCAGGCAAAAATTGACTTGTGGTTCTTAGATTACCACTGGATAGATAATTTACCATAAATACTTAAAAAAGAGTGCACGCAAATCACCGAAGAGCAAGTAAGAGAGACAACGAGGAAACTTAAGAATAGGAAAACTCCAAACCAAGACAAAATACCAAATGAGCTAATAAAAAATGGAGGAACTGCCACCATAAAAGAATACACAAAACTGTTTAATATCATACTACAACATAGAAGAATACCTGAAGAATGGAAGAACAGCGTAACAATACCCATCTTCAAAAAAGGAGACAAAACCGATCCAGCAAACTACCGTGGGATAACATTGTTGAGCACCTCGCTAAAACTCCTAACTAAGATCATTGCGGACAAAATAACCCCAACAATGCCAATAAGCGAAGAACAACAAGGATTTCGAAGAAGTCGATCCACCACTGACGCTCTATTCATACTCAGACAACTGATAGAAAAATCATTAGAGTACAACACCCCTGCCTATCTTTGCTTTGTAGATCTAACTAAGGCCTTCGACAGAGTACAACTAAAAGACGTCATCACGATCCTGGAAAACAATAATACGAAGAAAGAATACGTAGAACTCATTAAGGACCTAAACACGAACACAAGAACGCAAATACGCACAAACCTCACCCTAACGCAACACCTACGAACCACAACAGGCATCCGTCAAGGCGATAGTCTCAGTCCTTTATTATTCAACGCAATCATGGATGAGCTGGTGAAAGCTGTAAAGAACACCGGATTAGGATATCGGATGGGCATACACAACATAAATATAATATGCTATGCTGATGACGCAGTACTTATTGCGGAATCAGAGGACGACCTACAAAGAATGTTACATGCTTTCAACAAACAGGCAGGAAAACACAACATGGAAATTTCCATAGACAAGACCAAATGCATGACCATAGCAAAAGAACCGGTACGCTGCAAATTGGTAATAGAAAATAAGACCGTCGACCAAACCATGTCAATCGAATACCTTGGGTGCAAAATTACAAGCGCAGGGTTTTTGGGTGATGAGGTGAGGAAACAAGTAAACAAAGCAGCAGCAATATCGGGACATCTTAGGTATCCAATCTGGAGAAACAAACACCTAAGTACGGAATGCAAATCAAGGATATACAAAACATGCGTACGACCGGTGATGACATATGGTGCGGAGACGAGAGCGGAAACAACGATAACAAAGAGGATACTAAGAACAACCGAAATGAAGACTCTAAGAACGATAACAGGATACACATTACATGATAGGCAAAGAAATACAGATATAAGGGAGAAGTGTCAAACGGATGACGTAGTCAGATGGATACGGAAAAGAAGAAGAGAATGGAACCACCATGTCAGCCGAATGACTCCCGACAGAATGGCCAGAATAGTACGAAACAACATACCTCACGGAAGAAGACCCATAGGACGACCACCAAAACGCTGGCCAGACAGCTGGCAATCAAATTCACAAGAACTGCCGCCACAAAGAAACCGGAACTAAACAGGCGATACGCCTATTGAAAGAAGAAGAAGAAATACTTAATACTCTTAACTTAATCACAACGTTTACAAAGAAGTAAATAGCAAATATTTTTGACGATGCATGACTAGTTTGTAAATAACTGAATTACGTTGTTATGACGGTGGAAGTCACAGCTGTTGCTATTGAACAATTCTAATAAATATAATTAACAAATTACCAAATTAAATATTAAAAGTAATCTTAGATTTTGTGGAAAATTGTTTTGCTAACTGTATGTTGTGTAAATTGTATTACAAATAGTAGCGTTGACCTATTCAAATTACTTATCTCGATGTCTTGTTTATTATTCGAGGATGTTTGGCTTATTTTATTTCAGGCATGGAAAATTTGCCATTCATGGAAAATAGACCAATGATTCTTATTGGTGGATAGCTCTCTCTAAAAATAGTATAAATTCCTTTAATATCAGATGCCAAGGTAAATTATATCAATTGTGTGAAAGTTGTGTCTTTCGTTTGGTATCGAAATTAGAAAATTCCATTTTATCTCCTCATTTTTTTAAATAAGTAAATGCATGTTAGTATAGGAATATTTTTGTATCAATTATTTTGTTGATAAATCTATTGCATGCTTATGAGTGTACTGTCTTGGACTAACAATGTTTTACTCGTTTTCGTGTTACATTCCAATTAACACAACTGTGAAAGGTTCTTACATAAGCTAAATATTAGTAGAAGTAGTTACTTATATTTTGTGCATATTTTCTAATACATACCTATACATTTCAAAATATAATTTAAATCTCAAGTAGAGACAAAGAGTATTTGAAGCAGTAAATACTTTAGAGAATATGAAGCATTAGTTATTTATATTCAACATGTTTACTTTTTTCAAGCACTTTAATTTCAGTGAGTAACGTGAAAAACAAATTAATATAAATCAGAAATTTATGAAACCGCGTTAGATTAACAACTACAAAATAAATAATGCGCTGTTTAATATTATATTTAATCAATTAAAATGATATATATAATCTTATACCCCATCGCTTTAACAATAAATCAATCAATATTAAAATCATGTTTGTAAGTTAGGTTATCTATTTGACCGTAAGTTCTTTTACGGTCAAGTAGATAACAACCTTTTGTTTTTCTACTTAACGTATTCACCCCAGTAATATTAAATGTTTTGATAATTAGTAGAGCTTCTATTTAATTAATTTATTTGCAAATAAATTAAAAACAATTGAAAAAATTGTTTCATTGTGCGTCTTATTTCGTGTTTTGGTATTTTGTTTTAATCGTTGATACTACGTGAAAATAACATATGTTGCATTGGCAATATTTTAATGTTAAACAGTTCTTCAAGTCGTTAAATGTATTAAATGAAATATACAAACAGTGGTTAACACAAGCGTATCTCGCATTATGTGAAGAAAACAATCTTTACAAAACAAATTATCACCAAATGCAATATACAGGATGTTATGAAACAACTTTAAGGGCATGTAGTACGGTCAAAAATAAGGTTAAAAGTAAAATTGGACCGCAAATCAACTGTTTACGAGATAATAGCGTTTATTCTAATTGCAGAATAAATATTCTTTCGTGGGTTTTAAGGTGCTTATCGGTTTTGTTTGCTGATTGGAGTGGTCTTAACATCACATAAAATACTTTACACACACAAACTGTTATAAAGTATTATGTCAGGTTAATTTGAAGTTTCGCGTAATTTGTTCTGATTACAATGGTTACTTATATGAGCAAAATGGTGTTCATGTACGGTCGTGCTAATGAGACTTTAAATGCACGTCGCCTCTGTGCAAAAAGTTTCTCGTTATTTTCAGATATTTCAGACGGCGTTTCAACATCTAAGAGAAACTGATTCGTTTGAGAACAGGTCTCATGATTAGAGACCAGATGCATCAGGCCGAAATTACTATCAACCATATAAATAGTTTATAACATCGCTAAGTACAACGCGCACCTTTCATTCGGTTAACCGCACATCTGTTTTTTGCCGTTGAATTGTGACGCAATTACTTCAATATTATAGTTAAATTCCTTGCTTTGAGGAGTTTTAATAATTTATTTTATTTATTAGTTTATATTTCGTAAGACAAATAAAGTACTAAAGTAAAGTTAGTTTTCTTTTCTTAATTATTTCAGCTCTTAATTGGAAAACAAATGGGTGGTGATCTATAATATACGAAATACATTTTTATTTGTTCATTTTGTAGTTCAAGTTGAGTAAAGGTGTATTAATATTAACTAGCACTACTTTCTCAAGGCTCTCTTCTGTAAAATTTGTTCTCATTGAATGAAATATATCCTTGTATAGAGAAAACGTCCTTTCTACATCGCAACGGGTTATAGGTGCATACTGAAAATATTCTTTTATTTCAGCGTATTTAACAGTTATATTATGAGGCATTGTTCCCATAGACAATTGCCGCAATGTAATTAAATCTGGATTTCTATTAAAAGCTGCGTCTAACTTTTGCCGAAGGCCACATTCGAAGTCACTTGGTAATATTTTTCAAATTATTAATAACCACATCTAATGTGGTTAATCCATCATTTAATTTGAGATTTTGATTTTCAAAATAAGTGATTAGTTTTGGCAAATTTCCAAAGTATTACTGACGAAAGTACAACTGATTTTTTTATTCGGAATTTGTATTAGTTCCTTGCACTCAGAAATACTTCAAGCATCGTCATTTAAACATGTAACGAAGTTTTGTAAACTATCGAAATTCTCTGCATAAAAACAAGTTACTAAGACTAAGACTGACTAAGACTAGTTTCGTTCACAGATGGCAACAGACTTTTTTTTATCAATTTCAATTTTATATAACCACCATCTGAGCGTTTAAATTTACTGTGAAGATGTACAGTTTTCCAAAGCGGCATTCGTTAAAGTATTCCCACGCGTGCACCGGATTTTTGTATCATTCTTTGACCAGGCACTGTCCACGCCTTTCGTTAATAAACGAAAGCATAAAAAGAAGCATCATCTGTGAAGATCGCCTTATCTTATTCGTGCTCTAAGGTTTCCTGTGCCCAGAGTAACGGTTATTAAGCTGTTGCCGTGATGAAAATAGTTTCGTCATTACGCCTTACCAGTGAATATTATTTTTGTCTAATCGATCATGGTTAGTCATTATACTGTCACTTGGATTTCTCTCAACAATTGTTGCTCTTGTTTAAATGCTGATTTCTTCTTGAATAAACTGATATATTGCATTATCTAGTTAACTCAGAGTTGCCCCCTGTGTACCACACTCTGGCAATCGTCAACATTATTTGGAGTTTTATAAATATTTTTTTTTATTAGATTTGCCTAACTACGTTCTAGCACTGCAACCTATAGCCTTATCGTACTTCACCTGTCCCAGTTTACAGCATCCACACTATAGCATCGTACTACTATGTACAAGTTATGTGTTCTGCATAATTCTGGTTCTACTTTATGTTGACCAAATAATAGATCTTGTTAAGATATAAGGTGATATGTAATTCAGTGCCTCACATATCGCCTTATATGTTGTAATAAATTTCTTTATACAAGGTGTCCCGTATCGTTATGTTCAAATTTTAGAAGTGTAAAGTAGACTTCATTTCAAGTAACAAAAACGAAAAACTTGTATGTATATCCATTTTTATTTGTTTCAAAGTTACAGATCTATGAATGTGATTGTCAGATCATGAAAAAAAATGTAATCCTAAAGTCAATAAAAACTGATTTTATTTAAAAAAGTTCAATTAATAATATTTTCGAAATGTCCACCTCCTTGTTGAATGCAGGCTTGTGCCCGTAAGCCAACAGAAGTACTTATCCGAATTTCATACTTGTTTTGTCGGATTTGCTCGACAGCCAGGTGAATACGTTCCAAAAACTCTTCTCTTCTGTTCGAAACTTGCGCGTAGACTAAATTTTTCATGTACCCCCATAAATAAAAGTCAAGGGGATTAAGATCGGGTGATCTGGGTGGCCATGCAACAGGACCACCTCGACCAATCCATCTTGGATAATTGACGTTAACTCAATTTCGGACAGCAATTCCGAAATGTGGTGGTGTCCCATCCATGTGAAACTACATGTTTCGTCGAACATTCAGTGGGACATCCTCTAAAAGACCTGGCAGTTTGTCAATAAGAAATTGAAGGTAATTGTCGGAATTTAACCTCCCAGGAAGAACGACAGGACCAACCAACAAGTCGTCGATTAGGGCCGCCCAAACGTTAATAGAAAATTCATGTTTAAATTTAGATGGGCGTATAGCTTTGGGATTGTCTGATGACCACCTGTGCAGGTTTCTCAGATTTGTAACCCAACTTCTCATGAACGTAGATCCATCTGTCCAGAGGACTGTTCTGCAGAAATTAAAATGAAGCCGTGACTGTGTTAATATCTAGGTAGAATAAACTAGACGAGCATAGTGGTCTGCCTCAAGCAAACCGTGTCCCTTGCGATAGTGACGTTTTAAAATTCGCCAAACTGTCGTTTGTGGCACTCCTAGTTGTCTAGCGATTCGACGTACACTGAGAGTTGGATCCCTTGTAACAATAGCTACTGCTTCTTCCTCTATATCTGCTGGCAAATTTACTCCTCGGTCGAAAAGATAGTCACGCAGTCGGCATTCCCGAAATTGTCTGTGTACTTCCAGAAACGTTCTGTAATGAGGAATGCACCTATCAGGAAACCGATGTCGGTATTCAATAACTGCTTGACATGCACTGCCGTTACAGTGGCCATACACAAAATGCATGTCGCATATTCTTGAGAAGAAAATCCATAAGGCATTTTGAATAAAGAAAACATGTCCACTCACTAATAAGCTGTTGTATGAACTGAAACGTTATGTTATTCTTTATTAAAAAATGCAAAGTTAACAGTCATCTGAACATTTGTTTATTGTATGATATTCATGGTTCAGCACTTACGAAATAAGTAAGAACCTTCTTTATCATAAATCAATTTCCAGTACTCTTTTTTGTAGATCTCCAAGAAATTACTGTATGCACTACGACACGTGTTTATTTATTTTAGGATAACATTTTATTATGCGACGTTAACAATCACAGGCCTGTTATTGAATCGTATAACTTTTTTTAAATAAAATCAGTTTGTATTGACTTTAGGATTACATTTTTTTTAATGATCTGACAATCACATTCATAGATCTGTAACTTTGAAACAAATAAAAATGGATATACAAGTTTTGCGTTTTTGTTATTTGAAATGAATGTTACTGTACACTCCTAAAATTTGAACATAACGATACGAGACACCTTGTATAGGCCTGAGATCGATTTGGGGGCTTTGCAATCAATTTGTACGACATTTTGGCTCTATAGGGGTGATTTTAAAGAAATGCCGCTCCTATTGCTTTGAGATATTAAATACCCATTTTATAGGTGGATATATTGTTGTGAAGTAAAGTCAATGTGGGGATTAAGACATGTACCCGTGTTTGAATTTATAGGGGTTACGCGCTTGTGTTAACTGCTTTAAATGTTCGAACTCGTAATTAAAACTGATTTTATGTGTTTATACGTATTAAAGATTTTGTTATTTTAGGTCATACAAATTACCGCCAACCCTATGATCTAGGTCTGACTCAATTGAGAACGAACACACATTTCATGCCAACAGTACAAATTTCAAGTGTTAGATGTTATACCACGGACCAACAACTAACTCATATAGATAGTAAGGGCAACGCGTCCATGGTAGATGTCTCTCCTAAACCCGACACGCAACGCAGTGCGACAGCCAAGGCTACCGTCAAAGTAGGTGATAAACTTACCAAACTCATCAAGCAAGACATGATTAAGAAAGGCGATGTCCTTAGTATTGCTCAAATAGCGGGTATAACCGGTGCTAAAAAGACTGCTGATATAATTCCACTGTGTCATAACATTCCCTTGACAAATATACGAGTCACCGCTCATGTTGACGAGATAAAACAAGCTGTTATTGTGTATGCCACTGTACAATGCGAGGGTAAGACTGGTGTGGAAATGGAAGCACTCACGGCCGTTTCAACGGCCAGCCTCACGGTGTATGACATGTGCAAGGCGATTAGTCGAGATATAGTGATAAGCGATATTGAATTAGTGTCAAAAAAGGGTGGTAAGAAAGGAACGTACGAACGCGAGAGTGTAGAGGTTAGGGGTTACGAAACAGATCCTATCGTTAGAGAAAGCGTCGTCTTAGGTACAGTGTAGCTATTATTTTTTCCGATATAAATAACAGAAATATTTTCGCTTCTCTTTTACATCACTGGTATGGGCCTTTTGCTTTATAATTTTAATATTCTAAGACTGTATTAAAAAAGTAAGCTTAATATATTCTAAGTCACGTAACAAATGCAACACACGGGAACTAAAATTGCCAAAATATTAATAACAAATTGCAACAAAATAGGTTTATTTGTTAACAGTAATATTAGAACATCATTTTAAATGAACTTGCAATATTGAAAATTATTGAAGTTGTCACACATATGAGGTATAATCATTAAATAGATCCCAAATATATGTTTAAATATTCTCCAAAACACCTATTTAAAAATATTTATTCATTGGCATAATCTCCATCAACATTGATATACTTTTCCCATTGCTTACCAGTGCATTAGTTGCTATATCAGGTCTGGCGTTATCATGACGAAATAACGGAACAATATTTCTCCAGTATGTATGTTGTGGATGTTTTCTTCGAATTACGACCTGAAATTGCAACAACACTATGCCTCAGCTCTGCCAGATCAATTTCTGACTTTTATGCTGACCTTTTCTTTTTCTAAGAGAAAGACTTTGACAGACATATTTTCCTGGAAGACTAAAAACATTACGCAGTATAGTTTTAACGTCAGTTATGATTAAAGACCGACGTTCTCGATCGACTCACAGAGGCGTGGACGGGCGATAGGTTTGGGAGACTCAGCACTCACTTTTATTTCAGCAAACCCAACGCACTGACCTTGCTGTTTGCCTACCTAATTGCCGGTCTTTATTAATGATTTTAAGGATTAGAAATATAAGTATACAATCTTGAATACATTTATTATCTCTTCCTCAACTGTGTTCTTGATTGATTGGTGGACGTTATCATAATTTAGTCAATTCTCAAACAATTTCAATGTTATCAATTACATAAACAAAATAAATCACATGTTTCAATCAACTGCTTGGAAAAACTGAACGCTGACCCACGAAAGTATTTATATATATTACAATGGCCATTGATTTTAATAAAACTGATCACAAGCGGGGTGTTGCAGGATTTACGTTTCTTGGTCTATATAGAAATGACACTTTTTTATAGTTTTTATATTTATTGAATTACGTGTAAATTATCTCTGATAGTGTTTTGTATATTTCTACAGAACTATCATGAAAAACAAAAAGAAATTTCTAGTTTCCATAGATCCTTTGGTTATCTTTAGTATTTTAAACGCTGATTTAGCCAAAACATTTTCAACTCTCGCTAAATTACCAAGGATATATTTCGACGTTGTGCTACTAATTCCCAGGTATCGGGAGTTTTAAACAAAAACAAGAATTGCAAGAATTACGGGTTAATATCCCTTCGGAAACTTTGTACACTGGAATTAGTAAATTTTAATGTTTTTAAGTATCATCAAAAGCATTTAGTTAGCACTTTGAAGCAAAAAAACAGGAATGCATGTGTATGTACTAAAATTGCAACCAAGCAAATTCAAATAAGCAGGAAATATCCACTTTTGAATAAGCATCTGAAATATGCAAATTAATAAACATATCGCATAAATAAATACTAAACGGCATATGTATTTCAACAATGATGTCATTTTCAGCAAGTCTACTAAACAACAGCACATCTGTATGTCACTGCTGAAAATAGCATATTTCTACGGTGTAGAGTGATTAATATGCTGGGGTAGTATCTATACCTGGGGCAAATAATACATTTTGTAAATTCGATAACTTAAAGACATTTGTTCAGTTTCTCTTGTTTATTAGATTTTTACTCTACCAATTAGTTCGGTCAATTCGACCATTATCAAAGAGTTTACTCAACTCAATTAAGAGATTAACTTCCAATATTTATATATGAATGCGTGCGCTTGGGATTAACCTTAATTACCATGTAATTATCATGTGTCTAAAATTCAATTTGTGTGTTAGGTTTTGTTTCCTAGAATTTGCTTTTTTGCAACTTGAATCATTAAATGGTAATTAAGGCTAATCCCAGGCACACCATTCGTAATAATATTGGAAGCTGATCCCTTAATTTAATGGAATAAACTCTTTGATAATGGTCAAATAGACCGAAACAATTGTTATACTAAAAATCTAATAAACAATTGAAACAGAACAAATGTTTTTAATTTACCTAACTTGATTTTATTTAATATACACCGTTTGTTATAGCAAGCGCCAAATAAGATGGCGAGCGGTGGGGATGCGCCCTAGTCGTTTTGAAAAACGCGCACACTCACTTACTTGCAACTTTATGTAAAACCAAATACAAAGTTTCCCACTATTTATAATGCTGGGTGAACTAACTCCCGCCACTCGCCATCTTATTTGGCGTTTGCTATACATGCAGTTTGAAAGGCGAACACTATTTTAATGGTCTATTGCACTGCAGTAAACTGCAAATATGAAGATAATATATAATCATCGCAGTCTTTATTCTGAACAAACGAAATATATTGAAATAAAAACAATGCTATTAGATATAAAGCAATAAAAACATTTTCAATTATTTCATATTTATTTCGTCTGGTACGAATATACGAGGGTGGTTCAATAATTCCTTAGAAAAAAAAAATTTTGGAAATTATTTTTTTATTTTTCGACAGTTTCCTTTTAGCTATATACACTTTTCCCAACGTTTCTCCAACTTTTTTAAGCCGTCCAAAAAGTAGGATTTCGGAAGGTCTTGAAAGTAGTCGATAAACTCCTCGTTCGACGGGAATATGTTTTCCGCCGAGCCATTTCTTCAAGTTTGGTAATAAAAAAGTCACTGAGGGCCAAATCTGACAAATACACGGTGGATGTTGTAATAATTTGTTTAATTCGATCATTTTCGCCATCGAAACGGCGCAGTGTGCACCCGTGCATTGTCTTGGAAGAGAAGAATTTTTTCTCTTAGCCAAATGAGGACGTATCTCCTTGATTTCTGCGCTCAACCGGTGCAATAACGTTGCATAATACTCTATTTATTGTTTATCCATTTCCCAAGTAATCGGTGTAGATGATGCCGCGTGGATCCCAAAACACACTGGCCATCATCCCGTTGGCCGATTTCACCGTCTTTGCCTTCTTCAGCGCCGGATCGCCTTTAAAAGCCCACTCTTTCGACTTTTGCTTTATTTCTGGAGTATAGTAGTGAATCCATGATTTGTCCACAATTATGTAGCGATGTAGAAACTCAGAGGGGTTAGGTAATAGATCGGAACAAGAGATAAGAATTGAAAAGTATATACTGTTCCAGTGCCACTTGGTCTCTTAGATAAATAAGACGTCACGGAACTGGAACACGTTATATAGTTTAAAGAGATGAGTCACTGTTCCTATTTCGCGCACTTTTATTCGTCGATTACTCCAAACCATATCGTGATTTTGCCAATAATTTCCATTGGACGTTCCGAACGATATTTATCTTTTGTGAATGTACGGCCGCGTTTAAACTCATTTATCCAATTGTAAACAGTCGCAGATGTGCCATGAACTTCGTCCCACTCGGCTTTGATGAAGTGTTTAATCACCGCACAAAGCTTATGTTTTTCCATTTTTCTAAATGAACCAAAGTTTGTTACTTCAATCGAGCATAAAAATGAACGCACGCAATAGATTCAACTGAAACTTTGACAGCAATCTAATGACAAATGACGCTTACTAAATGCAATTTTTTGTCATATTACTAGCGCAATCTCCTGGATTTTCTAAGGAGTTATTGAGCCACCCTCGTATTTTACGTAAAAAGTTTAAATTTTGTAAACTTGTATTTAAAAGGTATGTATGTACAGTACAAAATATAAATAGAATTCACTGTACGTAAGATTAATATGCGATTACCCAATGCTGTAAAAAATCCCAATAGGATGATTGTCTGGAAGCAATTTCACCGTAAATTGTCGTAGTCTAAAATCACATTCACTCTACACGTGCACTTATTAAATCTAACATCACTGGCACTTGCAATAATCGACTGGTACATAGGCAAATTCCTTATGTAAGACAAGAAAGAAATGTATACTATCCTTTCTTGTCTTACATGCATGTTCCTATAATAGCATGGTAAGTTCGTATTCCACTTAGTTAATCCGGTCGTGTTCGTATCGCATTGCATCTATTTATTTCTCTCTCGCTAATCTCACAGTCAGTTTACATGCCGTTCTGACCTTCACGGAACTCATATACTAGTCGATTTATAACAATCTGTATAGACCTTCCTTACAAGATATATTTTTAGGCCATGTTTATATAGTTTTAGAATATTTGCAGTATTATGTTTTGGTAGCCCTGAAACTACTAAAAAGAAATTAATCTTTAGTTACATGTGACTCTTTATTATTCTTGGTGACTAGAAATTTCTTCTTTTTGACTACGAAGTCTGATCAAACTCTAAAATCAAAATGCCCAGTTTCAATATTAGATCTAAAAATAAAAACTAGTAGACCTATGTGCCTTAAGCTTTGTAAGAAAAATTGATTATAAAACACCAATTCTTAATTTGTACAATATAGATGAAGTATACTTTATATATTATATGACAATGTAAATGCTTTTTAATGTATGCTTCGAGTATTATCACCTAGCACATGTCATACATTTATAAGCCTGTATGTACTTTATATAAATATTATTAATTTGTTTTTATTATAGTAAGAAGCACTCTGTCTGATTCTATTGTATAAAAAGTATTTTTATTTTTGTAGATTTTCAATGAAATACAGTAGATGATGGTTTTTTTGGTTTTATATTGTTCATTTATTAAAAAGATATAAAATGATTTTATGTATGTATTATATAATACGTATAGTATACTGTAGGGGTAAAGCCAATTGGAAACATTGAAAATATCGCACAACAATTTGGATGTGCTGTACTATGTATGGCATATATCTGACATTTGTCACCACAATGTGTCTGAACAGTAACCAAATTATACTTTTTTAAGTAAGTTATACACTTTTATTGTATGTGTATGTGTTTATTCAACAAGTTGATTTAATAAACGGTAAATAGATAAATAAAGAGAACATTGGAAAATTATCTCTAAAACAAAAATAGTTTCTTCCAACGGCAAAAATAAAATTAAAAAATTCTTCAACAATAAATAGGTAATAACTTCAAGAGAAATTTTCAAACACACCACCCCTTTCAGCTAAACAATAACCTAATCTGTCCTAGAAACATTAATAACATTTCGGGTGTAATCCTATGAAGTGCATCTACTATGTTTCCCCTTAGTTCTGCTAAATTTCTGGTTCTATCTTGTTAGAAACCATTGATTTCTGATTTTATGTGCTCCCACAATAAGAAATCGTTTGGCGGGGACCTAGTTGGCCAATGTATTCCATTTCAATTACTTAGTATACGTCCAGCAAAGATATCATTTAAGTAATTTCGTACATTTCTGGAGTTATTTGCAGGGCATCTATCTTGTTGGAACCATATTTCATCAAAATTAATGTCGGGCAATTCACCAATGGCAGGTATAATATAGTTCTGCAACAAATTTAAATATTTCTGTTCATTCAAATTCCCATTTGTAAAAAAAGGTCAAATAATATTATCTCCAAGTAACCCAGCCCACACATTTAGTTTTTGGGGACACTGTGTATTTGCAGCATAATGTAAATGACGATTTTCTCTAGACTAATATCGCGCTCTTGATGGATTATGCTTACCGTGCAATGTAAAAGTACTTTCATCAGTAAAAAAAATCCGAAATTGGTGGAGACTGTGGCTTGAAATCTGAAACAGAAATAAGAAAAACACCCTAACCACAATATATATCAATAATTACTATATACGTATTTCGGCAACTAAGTTGCCATCTTCAGTAGAATAACCTTAAAACTGAAAAAAATGTTAAACGTAGCGTTTTTGGCTAAGGTAAACCTTAGAAGATATGCTCTTCACCAAATCGCCAGTGGGATAACACTGGAACACTGAAATATTAAGTAAAAAAAAATATTTTTATGAAATTTGCATCCGCATTGGCTTTCTCAAATATTTGATCATAATTCTATTCTGAGCTGTTCGTCATCCGAAAATAATTATTTTGTTTTTTTTTTTGGTTCATTTATAAGATCGATATTTATTTTTCTTTAAAACATTCAAACTGTTTTTGCAGTAATACCGAATTGCTCTGCTATGACTGCTCGATGTGGTCGGAGTTTCTTCTACACTGGCGCAAATAAGTGTACCTCGTTCTTCAGAATTGGTAATATTAGCCCGCCTAATCTTTCTGTGATGCCGCGGAGAAAAACAACCACCAGTTTAAAATCCTTTTATTATTTTATGAAAAGAGCTAATTTCAGTACAAACTTGAAAGTTTCAGTACTAAATTAAATCCCAGTACAAACTAAAAAATGCATTTCTTTGATGCAAATTATCTGCTATGAAGCACAGAAGCTGCTATACTTTGATAAGGTAACTATAATTCGCATTATTATTTGCTCTGCCCTCTGTTGACAAATAGCTGACAAACATTTTGGGAATTTTTACAATATGTATTCAAGGTTGGTCTACATACGAGTAGTACGACATTGGGAATTTTTTAAATGCGAAGTACTGGACTTGTTTTGGCTGAAAATATGTTATTCCCATGAAGATAACTACGGAGTTATAAAATGTAAATACATTACACATGTTAGTGATGTATTTTATTGCGCCTTGAGACTAAAAGGTCATCGACAAATTTTTCTCGATTCAGTACGTTTTTAGAGTTGGTGGCAGCAGCTCTGGACATATCACAATGACTTGAGTCACTCCCACCCATAGTATCGTACACCCAAATTGTTGTGTGGCATTTTCAGTTTTCAGTGTTTCCAGTTGTCTTTATCCTTATTGTAGAATGTAAGATCATGGACCGCAGAACATTACACAGTCTAGGGCAACCGAGAGTATTTATCAGTAACATAAACAAGTAAACATGTCCCCGCATATTGTACAGAGGAGTGAGAGAATACTTGCTATGTTAGAAATACCTGTTCCTCTCGGCTGCCTTATGCAATGCTGTACTACGTCCAATGTGCGTTGGTTTTAGTTGTTGAATGAATATGAGTACTTGGAGAATCTGAAATAATAATAATAATCTCTACTGAACTCAATAAAATACAGTTGTTGTCAGAACAGTAAATCATAGTCGATTGAATTAGAAAGTGATTTTAAGATTGCTAATATTCGTTTATAGAACAAGAGTAAAGACGTACATCCAATTAAATATCAGCAGCCACCATTTGCAAAAGCATTACAGATGTCTTCAATTTGTATTTTAATCAAGAATGACAGAAATTTAAAACTATTACCATAGAGCTAATCACATCTATCATAAAAATAACCAGCATTTGCTCAGAGAAACAATTCAAAATAACATTAAATTATAGATATAAATTATTGTGGAGGCACTTTCCTTATTGAATTTCCAATTGGATTTATTTCTTCGGGGGTTTCATCTTAATAATTTTTTTTTAATTACTCCTTCAATAAATATTCAAAAAACTGTTATAATGTATGTCACAGAAGTTTTGGGAAAAAATTGAATGCTTTAAGATAAGTATAACGTAATTCATTTAAATTAACACTTTACCAAAATTTTATCTTACGTCTAAATTTTTTTGCTTTGTATTTAACATTATCTGGGCAATTTCTACATAATCGGTATAAAAACCATCGTTGTCTTTAATTTTTGAGTGAGGTAATGTGAAATATTTTTCATCATCCATTATGATCACTTTATTGTTTGCAAAATGATTTCGTAATCTACAACAATAAATTAGAATTCTTCGTAACTGATCCTCTGTTTGACGTGGACATTTACATTTTTTTTACGGTACTTGAAGCCTTTTTTTGCTGCAATACCCTTCTTACAGTTTCATAAGAAATATTAAATCTTCAGGATAACTTTCGATATGATATTCCAACTCGATCTTCTGCACGGTTAGCGCGATTTTCGGTGAACAACTTCGGATGTCCATTTTTTGGTAAATTGAGGGCATAGTATATCCTGCTCACATTCTGCAATTACTCTATAAATGGTTGTCTTTGAAATATTTTAATTTCGAAAAATATTTATAATTTCTCGGTTGTAAATGCATTTTCGGATTTCAAGCTTGTACGACAACGGCGCAAATTACACAGGCCTGCATTTTTCAACTCTTTGAATGTTGATTTAAAAATTTTAACTGTTTTCTAGTAATTGGGTAGCGCTGATTTCAAATCTGCTTTTATTTTTTTGTATCACGTAAGGTCATACAAAACCAGTAAAATCAAAAATATAGAAAATACACGATTTATTTCATTTATAAGCTAGTTTTATATTATATTAAAAAAAAACACAAATATACACATAAAAACTATTAGAAATAGTTATTTATTCTTTATGCTTCTTAAAAAAACGTTTTTGTTTTTCAGAAAAGCTTCGTTTGGTTGTTTTTCTGTCATATTCAGCTAAAGTAAGATCTGAAGGTAGTTTCTGGGGCAAGCAAATTTTTTTGTTTTAACCTAGACCCCAGTACTTCAGAAAGATCTTCTGAAAGTCCCAAATCTCTTACTAAATTACTCAGTTCGACTTGTGAAAATAGCTGAGGTTGGTTTTGACCTGAGGTTGATGGTTCAAAATCACTATCCATCTGTACGGAGCCGGAAGTTGAAGAGGTTTCAATATCTTCTTGTAGTACTTTGGGGGGTATAGGTATAGGTACATGATCACTGTGAGGGACTGGTCTGATAGCTGATTTAATATTGTTTGGGTACAAAATATGTTTCAAAGTTTTTCTATTATGCCCCTTAATATCACAAAGACAAAAGTAGCAATCTTCATGATGATTTTGTTGTTCTCCAAACCATCGGTATTCCAAAAGGAAGGCTTTTTCTATTCCCTTTGGTCCAATGTCTTAAACCTTCTTCACATACCTTACAAACAACGTGCGGTGCCCAATCTTTATCTTGATCTCCTAATTTGATTTTGAAATAAGCATAATATGCATTTTTCACAAATTCACCAATTGGTCTCTTAATCTTTTTTCAAGACGAAGTATCCACAAATATATCAGAAATCATCTGGTTTGTTTTTGCAACACCGGCTAGACATATTTTTAAGCAATGTTTATTTATCAAATACCACGCACAACACTAAAGACAAATTAATTTTACTTGTTTACTGATCGACACTCAGAGCTATAATGAAGTAAATGACATTAAAGTATACATTTTGTTTGGAGTGATAAACTTGAAATCCTTCTTCGCAGTACTAATAAAGTGAAAGCATAATAAATAGGATTTAGCAAGTAAAAATTCCCGGAAATCTTGTCCAAAATTAATACATGTAATAAAAGATTTACATCAGGTAATGAGAACCTATTTAACAAATTTCTTTAAAACCACAACAGAAAATCATTTTTGGGTTAATACCTAGAATTTGAAGTAGTACATTCATTTTAAAATGTATAAAAACGCCTATTATAAGATTTTTTTAATATATTTTTCTTTTTCTTTTGTGCAAAAAAAAATCTGTGGGTGGTAGAGACCAACTGTATTTTAATTAGTTATTGCTATATAAAAACTGAGCTTAACAAACAAAAATCACGTCATCACAAATTTTATGCAGGCCTGTGTTATTTAACATCTACGAAATGTCATAACAAGCTTGAGTATTAATGAATATTTGCTTACCATGGTTACTATATTATAAGTCGATTACATTTATTTTCTTTTATTGGTAAAGCATTTTGTTTGTCTAAAACACGCCAGTGCGTGTATAAATCAATCATTAAAAAACCCACGTATTTTATAGTTCCTAGGGACAACGTCAACAAATCGGAAATAAGCCAAGTATAAATGTCAACTTTTTATTAACTAATCTGACAGAACAACCTTTTAATAATAAGTAAAATGTTACTAATAAATGTGTCAAAAGCTATAATGAAATATTTCATAATAATTTTAATTTTCAGAAGAATACTTCTGACACAATTTTTGGAAGTCACTAGGATTGTGCTTCCACTAATGGCACTCCTAATAATGTTGAAACATTCTTCTTATTGCTGATACTCTCTTCAACATAACCACTCGCCACAGCTGCTGATTTCCAACCTACTTGCCGTTGGAATTAATCGATTGTCACACCACCATTCGCGATAATGATAGCGGATGTATGTCGAAATGCATGTCCCGTGTATTTCTCGGATCGTTCAATTTACAATGGAGATGATCCAAACGTATTAATACCCACTACTTGATTAGTACACTTCATTTTGTCATACCCTCGGTCCGTATTCACATTGTTGGCAACAGTAAAACGTCGAGCCTTCACTGTCTTAGGTGGTCGGATACTAAAAAATAATACGCTTTCCTCTTCCTTAATGTCGTATAGGCGTAAATCGCACAATTCGCATCTTCTAGAAGATCTAAAGATACCGCAAATTGCTACCACCTGCAAACATAAATATGTAATGTTCGGTGCATCTTTAAACAAATTCCGCAAATCGTCTTCCTTGAATACATAAGCTTTCTTTGCTACGTCATTCTTGCTAATTGCCTTCATGAATGATTTTTTTTTATCCGTAACATACTTTGCAATTTCGAATGGATAGCCCACATCGTCGTGGCCTTGCATGCTCTGACATTTCCTGAAGGTAAGTAAGCATAACTCGTTCATCTATAACTGTAGCCTGTTGCTCTTCCATCCATTTGATAAATCAGTTGTACTCAGTTTTATATGGGGTTTCCGACATTTGCGGTATTAATCTACACTCGACTTTATTACTTAAATAGTCAATCTTAAAACTCATCGTTACACACCAATAATCCAATACACAAATTAATTTTTAGTCATTTTCATGGCAGTCAAAGATATACTGATGTCACATCATTTAATTTGCAACAAGTTTACATCGTATTTCTATATGTAGTATTAAAACCAATAAAACATGATTTTAAAATGCACCAATAAAAAAAAAATTGTGTAAAAAGTATTCATGGATAACTGATCATTAAAACACTTACTATATTTCGAAAAACCGCGCGTGTTTTAGTGACGTTATATCCAATCATACTTTAATATACTATTTAAACCGACGAAAATTTTTCCAAAACTTCTGTTACATACATTTATAACACATTTCTTAGTTTATTTATATAATTTATAAAAAATGCTAGTATTACAATATGTTCGTTATTTTTACCTTAAAATTATTTATTTCTTTAATTAGGTAATCTACATAACATTCCATTCTAATGGGGGAATTGTTGGTTAAGTTTTTTGTTGTTGTCTTGTTTGATGTGTCTAGATGAACATTATCTCTATTTTGTAGATTAAATATTCTTGAGACGGTCATATATATATTTTGAATATAGTTGAGTTATCTAATTTTATACATGGAAAGTCACGTAACAAATCAATGAACTGCTTTTCAAGAAAATCTAACATCCAAGATATGGTTATAGTATATACCTTTATGCACTAAAATATACATACTTTTAAAATCAATATTAAAATTATATTTATAAAATATAAACAATTATGAAAGTGCTTGTATTGTATTTGTTCTAAATTAATTAGACACGTTTTATTACATTCAGTACAATTCATTAACAATCGATACTAGAATAGTACTACTAAAATAGAATATGTGCTGTCCAAATACTTTTTATTTATTTCTTTATCATCCCATACTTGCTGGAAGAATTTATATATGTAATTAAATGCAGTATCTTAATATAATTGAAATTGTTTTTGTAATTAATAATTGTAATTGTTAAAAGCATAATATGGAATGTAGTAATATTTGTTTTTTTTCTATTTACATTTCTTCTCTTGATTGATGTTAGGTACTCGCTGGATTAATTTATTAGGAGGGTAAAATATCAACTGATACTCTACAGTGTTGCCACATTCGACCTTTCACACATTTTATTTTAATGGTACTTCAAAATGCGGCTTCATATCTATGCGAATATTCTTTTTCTATAATAAATTTTAACGTGAAAATGTTAAAATCCATTAAATTCTCTTAAATTTTCCTTTGTATAACAATAAATTAGAGATTATTAAATCAATTTTCTCTGTAAATGAATGAATATTTCCACATAAGAAGCCAAACTTTGAAATATCACTGAAACAAATAACAAAGCTGGGAATTACTGAACGCACAAATGTGGCAACGTTGCGAAATGCATTCACAAATCAGTTGGTAGGTGAAGCTCTTAATTAAGCTTTCTCTGACATTAAAGGAATTTTAGTTTACATAAATTTCTTGTTATCTCTCTTTGTTGCAATGGGTTATTTCTTATATATTTTTAAATCATTTATGCGTTATAATGTATACACGTAATATTGTTAAAATTTTATTTTTTTATACAATATATTCTTATATATTATTATAGTTTTTTAACATTTATTACCCGAAAATCTATGAAGTTTTCTTCTGATTCGGTCTTATAAAATGACTGTCTTCCGGCATTAATATCCTGCAAAAGAAAAACGTATTATTATTTGTCACAATGGATGTAAGTGCAATTTTGCGGTCAAGGATATAAGTTTGTAGACCGAGGCGCAAGCCGAGGTCTACAATATATCAGACCACAAAAGCACTTACATCCCGAGTTTCGTACAATATTTTTCCTACTACGGGCTCGAGATGCTAGAAAATAAGTATAATCTGCAAAAATGTTTGACGGTTGCTTATGTAATTGTCAAACTAGTAAGTGTGTAAGATGCTATGTATAGCAATCGCCAATTAAGTTGGCGCGAGGAGGGGTAAGTTCGCGCAGGATTAAAAGTAGTGGGGAGATTTGTATTTGGTTTTACATCAAATGTCAGATAATTCTAACCCCTGAGCATGCATCACTTTATGATCCCCTAGCAAAGACATTATGTTCCGTCAAACGTCAATGACAAATGTATTCTGACAATTACTTGAGTAGTGGGGCTGAACGTTTTTAAAAGCGGCTTGTGCGCACCCCCTCCTCGCGCCAACTTAATTGGCGCTTGCTATACTTATGTATAACCAGCGTCGTATAACTATCACTATGGAGGCAAAGTGATAAATAAATTCATAAATCAATGTTAAATATTAAAACTAATGTTCATCGACGGCAAAAGTTATAAACCATGTGTGAATATGCAACTAGTAGCGATGTCAAAGAGGCAGCTGATATTGCTTGTAGGTCTTTGTTACCAGTTATATTGAAATTATCTCATGCATAAAAGTTTTAAACGTTTTTTACTCTGTCATCTGTCACTGCCCAATCTAATGTTAAATTACTTATAGCAAACGCCAATTAAGTTGGCGCGAGGAGGGGGTGCGCAGAAGCCGATTTTAAAAACGTCCACCCCCACTACTCAAGTAATTGTCAGAATACATTTGTCATTGACGTTTGACAGAACATATTTTGTAATGTCTTTGCTAGGAGATCATACACGCTCGGAGGTTAGAATTATCTGACATTTGATGTAAAACCAAATACAAGTCTCCCCACTACTTCTAATCCTGCGCGAACTTACCCCTTCTCGCGCCAACTTAATTGGCGTTTGCTATACCTCCCTAGGGAGGTAAGTGAAATATTACATCCTGCTGTCAAGGGTTACAAACGTACAAAAGTCGTAAGTAACTGTTACTTCCCCCCAAATAAAGCAATAAGAGTCATCTTACGAAGTCGGTAGTTGGAACAATATTAATTTAAACTTGGATATTTTCATACATTTCATGTCCAAACACAAAGTGAATTTTTTAACAAGAGAAACTAGTGGAACTAAGTACTGTATTTCTTTGTAGCCAAAAGCGGCAGTCTTGATTTGTATCCTGCCCGAGTTACAATGCCGTTATAGTTTAAGCAAAGCTACAATTGACTTACGAAGCATCTGATGATGAATGCTTATTTCATAAGTTTATGAGTAAATTCAGCTGTGATAAGTGGTCGTGAATAAGTTCCTGTGGAGGACGAAATGTCCATAGGTCCAAAAAAAATCGTGAGATTAATTGAGGATGAAATGAGAGTTTGGATTTTCGTGATTTTTATTTCGCACAAGTTTAGTAGCAGTTAAAGGGATTTCAAAGTGGTCGTCGGATATTTAAGCACGATGGAAAATCAAAATATTCAAAAACTAAAGGCAAGCTAACGGTCAAAAGTACGTAATTTTATGAGTGAAATCTTTTGTGAAATGAATTTAAGATTTAATAGAGGGGTTACAAAATAAATTATGCACAACATTTTGACTGAGTTAAGCTTTCGTAAATTGTATTCGTTTTTGTGTCCTACAAACTTAGTGACGACATAGGTTTTCAGGAAAACCAAGTCTGCGAATTCCCGTGATTTAGCGTATCGGGACTTCCGTCTCTTTTCCAAATTTTGTTTGTCAATGGAAGGAAAGTGATACGACACTATTGAAGATGTCCATGTGGTAGAAATCACGACCCCCAACAGTATCCCAAAAAACAAAAAATATATTTAATAAATTAATTAACCGTGCCAAACGCTGTATCGAAGCCGAGAAAGACTATATTGAATTAATAAATAATAATTAAAACAATTATAATTGTTTTCGGTTTTCTTTCGTGTTGTGGAGTTCTATAACTTCTCGACGTTTCAACGCTCTCGCTGGCATCTTTTTCTGGAGTGCATGGAGCGATTAACACACGCTCCAAAAGATGCTAGCGAGATCATTGAGAGCCAATGTCGAGAAGGTAACGGTTCGTCTCCGAACCAAAGAATATCTACATCGCGAAAGAAACCCGACAACCTAGATTTCTCATAATTTCTCCGCAAGGATATTCGCTTAAACCTACACACATATATTAGTAAAAGAACATTATTCGAAATAAAAATACATACACGTTAGCATTTCCAACCATTCCAGGCATAGAAATCGGCGTTAATTTCACTTCTTCGGGAACCTTTACTGTCAATGTTGATCGGGGACCCGTTTTCCACACATTACTATATTCGTCTACAACTGAGGCTTCTATAGCCAGTACGTATTGACCACCTCGTGGAAATGCCAGTAAAAATTGTGCTGTAAAGAAATCCTTATGAGGTGTGACTGTTTGCGACAAAACAGAGTTTGTTTCTATATTCTGCAAGAAGGGAAAACATATAAAATACTCGATAACTATAAACTTATAAATACATGTGATGTATACATCACTTCTGAAAAGTGAAGAATTGAGATGTGAAAAAGTATGATGTCAATGCTAAAAAAGTCTCTTATTTTTAACTAAATATAGAGATCTTGTCCTGGTGTCTAATCAGTAAGTGATAAGACTACAAACTAAAAAGTCTTGCATTTGAGTTCCCAATCCCCATCTCCATTCAAATTATAAAATGAGTACCAGAAGGTAACTTTGGAATAGTAACAAGCAGCTGATGTGCAACCACGATACTTATTTTATTCAAAGTTTAAAAAGAAATATACAGGGTGAGTCGTGAGGAATCGACCAAACTCAAGGAGTGTATTCTACTGGTGAAAGTAATGTAAAAAAACTCAAATGTTGTTATCCGATTTTTATTTGTTTTCGAGTTATAGCGTAATTAAAAATGTAGATTTAGTATACCATGTTTATGCATGTATTCGTAAAAACAGTGAAACCCCGGTAGCAATTCATTATAGGGAAGTCTTCCTAGCTGAAGCGCTACCTGTTCGTGGTTTTCCGAACTAGCGGTAGTGACATTGAAAGCAGTCGAGAAATAGTGTAGAGTGGTTTGTATGCCTAATGCGTCTAATGTCACTTACCTCTAGTTCATCGTTGATATAGTGAGGGCGCTGCCATCATAAAAAAATGTTCCCTATACCTTGGAGTAAATTATAACATTGTGTTCGGGTATTGTGACATTGACTTGACGTTTGTACGACTATAGTGTAACAAATTAAAATGCCACACACTTATTCTAATTTAGAATATGCTAATATGGTGTGTGTTTATGGATTTTGTGATGGGAATGCTACAGCTGCTGCTAATGAATATCGTCAACGGTTTCCACATCACAGACATCCTAATAAAACTGTATTTATTAGTGTATTCAACACATTGTGCGCGACCGGAAAGCTTCCCAGTGTAAACATAGTATCTAAACGAGGCAGTCGACAACAATTACAAGAAGTAGAAGATATTCTAGACGTAGTAGAAGAAGACGCAACTACCAGCTCACGGAGAATTAGTATTCAATTGGGCATTCCACAAACAAGGGTGATAAAAACACTCCACGAGCATGGCTTACGTCCATACCATGTACAAAGAGTACAGCACCTACAACGAGATGATAATCGTAGACGTATGGAATTTTGTCGATGGATAAATGATAATCCTCGTTTTGTATCGCGTATACTGTTTACGGATGAAGCGACATTCACCCGTGACGGTATTAATAATTGTCATAACCAGCATGTATGGTCAGACGAAAATCCACACGCAACAGTCGAAAGTAACTTTCAACATAAATTTTCGGTAAACGTGTGGTGTGGTATGATCGATGGTTTTTTAATTGGTCCTTACATTTTTGAGAATCGCCTCACGGGAGACACCTATTTACATTTTTTAGAAAATGAACTACACGGACTGCTAGAGGATGTTCCCATAAACATCAGAATCCAAATCTTCTACCAGCACGATGGAGCGCCTGCACATTACGCTCGTGCAGTCAGGCAACATTTGGCTGAAAGGTTTCCAGGGAGTTGGATTGGACGTGGTAGTCACATTGGTTTGCCTCCTAGGTCTCCAGACCTCACGCCACTCGATTATTGTTTATAGGGCTGGTTAAAAAATGAAGAGTATCAAGTAAAAGGGACACTCGTGATGCACTAATTCAACGGATTATGAATGCTGCTGACAATATCAAACAACCTGACGCAATCAGGAACGCAACCAGCGCCCTTGGTAGACGATGTAAAAAATTGTTTTGAAATGAATGGCGGTATTTTTGAAAATATATTATAAAGAACGATAATACCAATAAAATACAAAAACTTCAATGTATGAAATTTTGTTTATTTTTAATTATGCTATAACTCGAAAACAAATAAAAATCGGATAGTTGTTTTACATTACTTTCACCTGTAGAATACACTCCTACAGTTTGGTCGATTCCTCACGACTCACCTGTATATAGGGCTACCGCTGAATAGCGCCCTAGCTATGCGAATCTGAAGAATACGTATAAATGTCTAACTGAAAATCACAAAAGAAATTTACAAAAGTTTTTACGGCCAAAATGTAGTTAAAGTCTGTCCATATCTTTGTTTATTCTATATTTTTTCTAAAAAAAAAAAAATTGAGGAATTCCTAGACTTATTTTTAGACGATAACGTTTAATAAGTACACTGTTCATGTTTTTTTTTATCAAAATATAGTCGGCTGCACGTATGGTCTTTTTATTGCGATATTTTTTTTTGTGGATATCAATATTCCTTTTCTAGCTTAAACGTTAAATTTCTTTTAAAATAAAATGATTATATTTACAATAAAACAAAAATCGTTAATCGTTAGCTTAGTATAGCGGATCCATGGGATGTGTCGATACACGGCTCTCACAATTGCCTCGGTCTAAGAAATACGTCGATTCGGGAAACGTTCTGTGTACAAATTTTTTGCCGCAAGATTATTTTGTCCTGTTTCACCATTAATTAAAATTATATCAGTATATTCGCTTAAGATGCCACGCACCAAGCCACGGCGAAGACTATATCCGTACTAAATGTAAATCTCAGCGTTGTTTGTAGCGGTGGATTCCCGTGTTGCCGCCCGTATATTAACTGCGACAGGGCCAGACTCGAATAAAGAAAAATCATTTTCTCGTTACTACGTGAATATTGGACCGCGAGTACTCATATGCATCTTTCACATTTTTTTCTTTGTCGCTGTACAAAACTAAGGCTGTAATATATATTATATATACATGATTTTTTAGGAAGTAATTAAAGCACGAATGCGAACGTGTAACTAAACTAACCTTTAAATCAACGTCTTTGTTCTTGCTATTGCCTTGTAATTGTGATGTAACGGTGACAATCACTCCTTCAACCTTCCTGAACAGCCCTGGTTTATGTCCATGCTGTATAACACCCTCTACTTTGACCGCTAATTGTGAACCAGACTGTACACTAATAAACTCGCCCATTACTCTAGGCTGCGGAGAAATCGACAGTTTAACGCTTGTAGATTGCAAAACTTGGAAAAAGAATCTCGGTATGGGCAACGAGGCATTTGATAATACTTCTACAATACTCTTCAAAATTTCCACGTGCTGAAAATAAAATATAGCACCTAGAAAACGTCTGTAAGACAATGAATGTATTAGGTTATTTATTTTTTTAGAAAATTACACAAGTTGAGTAATTACTTTTCGATATTCATTCTTATGTTTTGTAAAATAAATGCTAATTTCTTCAGAATTTGCTATTCGACTGGTTTAATATTACATCCTAAAGAAGGTGGAAGAAGGAAACGTCGATTATTACAACGACCACATAGAGAAACCACAAACAGATTGTATTAAATTTTTAAGTTTGTATTAAGCAGAATGTAGTGGCACATACTATGAGAGAGGGCTAAATTGTAAATAAGCAAGTCTGACGAAAAATAAGAAATGAACAAAGCTTATTTGACTTACGCTATGTGTTATGGCTTGATGCTCAAGCGATATCGTCTGCGCTATTTTAACAGCATTTTCGCAGCCGACAATTAATTGCTTACATTCCAATCGGGCATTCTTCAACACGAACTGTATAAGGTCTTCTTTTACGTGACTTGAAGCACTACAAACGTTTTCAACGCATTGCTCCAATAAGACGCACATTTGCTGCAAACTGTAACCTATTATGTACCTTATTTTAGCGATAAAATAATGTTTTTACTTACATTTGTATGTTTTCAAGAGTTGCTGGATCAGCGTCGAACGCAGTTTGATAAAGTTTCCAATATGTATCGCCACAGTTTTTAAAATCCTTAACGCATTTTCTCATTTGGTTTGTAATATATCCGTGACGTTGAAATTCATCTCTCGAGCTTTGCACAATCGAGGCAGCAATGGCTGGAGGTGGGACAATGCATAGTATGTTGCATGTATGAACTAGCTGTATTAGACATTGAAGAAATTCAGCTCGTATGCGCATATATTCGGCTTGGAATTGTAAGTTATGGGATGGAGTACTTGCAGCCTATAAACACATATTTTAATATTATAAAACACAGCAAATAAGTAATTACTACATCAGTTGTACTTTTTAAATTAAAAAAATGTAATTTTGAAAAATATAGTTTTCATCGATGGACACCTTTTTGGTTTGTAAACACGCATGAACTGATGACTGTATTCTGAATTTTTGATATACGAGGTTTGTCCGGAAAATACGTATAAAAGTTGAATAATAACTTTATTTTACAATTATTCAGGTATTACAATATGGTCTCCTTCAAAGTACTCCCCCTGAGACGAGATACACTTCTGCCAACGCCGTTTCCACTGTTGATAGCATTGCTGAAAGTCTTCAGTTGTGATGCTGTTCAGTTGGCGTGTCGTTTCTGCCTTGATGGCTTCCACATCTCCCAAGTGCCGCCCCCGAAGCACCATTTTGCATTTCGGGAACATGAAGAAGTCACAAGGGGCTAAATCGGGTGAATAAGGCGGGTGATCTGTCACGGTGATTGAGCTTCGGGCCAAAAACTCACGCACAACGAGCGACGTGTGAGCGGGCGCATTGTCGTGATGAAGGATCCACCTGCCCCCTTGTGCCAAATCCGGTCGAACTCGGGCCACACGGGCTCTGAGACGTGTCAAAATTTCAACGTAAACATTTCCGTTCACTGTCTGGCCAGGAGGGACAAATTCCTTGTGAACAATGCCCCTACAATCAAAGAAAACAATCAACATTGTCTTCACATTGGACCTTGATTTTCGCGACTTTTTTGTTCTCGGTTCTCCTGCTAGCTTCCATTCCTTGCTTTGAGATTTGAGCTCCACATCGAATTCGTAAAACCAGGACTCGTCTCCAGTGATGACTCGGTTGAGAAAGTCCCCTCTTTCCTCTGCTTCCAACCAATCCTCACAGCACTGAACCCTCTTTGCTTTCTGTTCAGGCGTCAAGAGCTTCGGTACGATTTTCGCACACAATTTCTTCATTTCAAGTTTTTGTGTCAGAATTTCGTGAACGATTGTTTTGCTGATTGACAGCTCGTCAGCAATCATTCTGACTGTCAATCTACGGTTTTTAAGCACACAAGCCCGAATTCGTTCAACATTTTCATCAGAACTCGATGTCGACGCGCGTCCTGGGCGAGGGTCATCTTTCACTTCTTCTCGGCCTTCCCGGAACCTTTTCAACCACTTGTTCACGGTTGGTTCCTTCAGAGAACTGTCTCCGTAAACTTGTTTCAAACACTCAAAAATCTCACGGCCATTCTTGCCTAGCTTTGCAAGAAACTTGATGTTGATGCGCTGTTCCTCAATCAGAGAGAGCTCCATGCCGACGGCAGGTGAAAAAGGGTAACTTTCAACAAGCAGCCGCACAGTCCTACTTACACGCAGAGCGCTCTGACTCGAACTGAGCGTTGATGGGATTTGTTACAGCAGTAATTCCCCCAGGCGGTGGCTGCAAACTGTAAAATAAAGTTATTATTCAACTTTTATACGTATTTTCCGGACAAACCTCGTATTTCAACTATGATATTATCACTTTCAGTAGTAATACCAAATTATTCCGCTTTGATAGCTAGATTATAAAAGTGTTAATTGTATTTAATGAGAAATCAGTTTTAGAATAAATCTATAGCATGAGGTGGATATCAAGACCCTTTAATTAATCCACTTACTTTTAAAGCTGCTATGGCCCTATTGTAATGAATGACCGCAAAGTCCAATCTATCAATAACAGAAACATTACTGTTATTCTGCACCAATTTCGCTTCCGCTTCACACATTTCCTTCAAGCACAGGAGCCAAAAATGCAAATGTTCAGAGCTAACTTCTTCAGTTAAACCTCTGAATATGTTCAGAGCTATTTCATGATGACCGTATCGCACTGCGGCACGAGCGATTCTATAATTTGCCCACAAATTGTTGCTCTCGTTGGACTTGTAAATGGCGTTCAGTATCTTGGCATTCCACTGGTAACCGCAAAGACTTTGAAAGACCAAAGTACACAGCATTACTTTAGTGAGAATCTGCTGTTGTGTAGGTTGTTTGATCGCAGACAGATCGATTAAAAATTTGAGAATGTCGTCTATTAACGGTAGCAATGTATCGGGTTGTAAACTACCGATGGCTCCCAGAGCTTCACAAATTATAATTGAACTATTGCCTGAAATTAAAATTATAAATTAAATCACAAAGAAGGATCGAGAACTTCTCGATTCCCATTCACCATTCACTTACTGTCTATTGATCCAAATCTAGAGCCTAGTAAGTCTACGAATTTTTCGCAATATTCTCTCTTGGAATCGCATAACTTAACAGCACATTTCAGGGCAAGTTTCAATTGTGAACAATCTTTCTCATCGTTAATAGTTAGCAATAATATTAGGCTTTCTAAGGAAGCAATGACGGCATCTGCACCAAGTACTTCTAAATTTTCACCATAGCTGGAAAAAATGGCAAATAATATCAAGGTAGAAAAGTTAGCTAAGGTTTTATTTAAGAGGAACACCCCCAAATTTAATGAAGACAACACAAACTTTAAACAAAAAGAGAGGATTACATCAGCACCAAGATATGTCCAATGTTGTTTAAAACAGCTAAGAGTGCATTTTAAGTGTCCTCCTGGAAAGAGACAACAAAGCAATATGAAGATCAATTAAAAAAGGCACAAATGATGATATTAGGAAAAGTAATTCAGAAGCACTAGAAAGAAATTGGGAGAGATAATCTATATGAAACTCAAAATTTATTTGGGGGCAATAGGATCAGACAACAGAAGCATTGACAATAAGTTTGTTCCAACTTCCGGTTTCGTTACGGTACGCGTATCGTTTTGCGAGCAAGCGTTAGTTTTGAACTGCTTTTGAATCAGTTTATTTTGTAGTATTGCCAACAGTAATAATTGGTAAAATCAACTTTGATCTGTCCTTTCATTGCCATTGCCAACTGTAATTCGCACAGGATGAAGTATGTAATGCGCATGTCAGTACAAACGGTACATGCTTCAGTCTGTGAACTGTTTTGACCCTTCCGTGACTGGTTTGTGTACGATCAGAATTTAGTTGCAACATTTTTGGTATCGTTCAATGTACGGTCAGAAATTAAGTTGGAACACTTTTTTTGCAATGCATATGTACAGCACCGTCACTGTATGGTCTTCTGAGCGAGTTGGAATAAACCTAATGAAATTAATGACAAAATAGGTACAATAATAGGTGGAATAATATTTAACAGTATTGGAAATTTTTTTGGACAAAAAAGAAATTGAAACTATGGAAGGTCTGTGTTTAATCAAAGAATATAATTGAATTACAATTTTTATATTTTTATAGGAAACATATTGCTATGAACTTTTCCCCACAAATATTTTGAAAAGTTTACTTATTTATGAGGGTATTATTATTTTGAATATTTGTAGATATGACTTGCGCAGTTTGAGAATGCCGTTTGATCTGCTGTGGACGATTTTTATAACTGTATTTTTTTAAGCGTAGCCTGCGTGCTAGCTGTATCCAGACACAAGTGTTCAGTGAAGTAAGAAAGGTGTGCTTATTTAAAGATAAATCTTTATCTTTGTTTTAGTAATTTCGGTTTTTGTTTTTTGATTTAATTGTGTTTTTGTGCTTGCTTAAATCATTACCGATTTATTTACGAGTTCGTGAATCTCGTATTTGATTTTAACACTTTCTTACTCATGTGTCTCGAGTATATGAATATATTTTTTACGAAAGTAATATATTTAATAAAAGATATCTTAGTTCTATATTGAACGAATTGAATATTGTAATTTTCTACTGTATTATCATTATCGTTTTGAAATTTAATCTTAGTTATTTGATATAAATGACAAAAAAGGTTTCTTCTGTAACTGTAAAATTTTAGTACGCTTGGGATATCAAGGGCATTTTTTTCACATGTGGTTGCACATGCGTTAGAGTTTGTTTCGGTCTGTCAAATAGTTTATTTTGATTTTGTTTCTCTTGGGAGAAATTAAAAAGTTTCTTTGTAATTTATTAGTTTTAATTTTGATCGGCTGTCACAAAGGTTTTTGATCGCATGCTGCGGTCATTTTCCATGCGTTATTTTTACCTTTAAAATATTGTTGAATGAGGCAATATTAATCTTTATACTTTATAAAGATTTTTCTTTTTTTATTTTTTGTATTAAAGATTCATTTAAAGTTTATTGTGTTTATTATTAAATTTGACCTTTTTCTTTTGTGCTTATAAGTAACTCAAAGACATTCTTACTATTTTTCTCAAATAAATTTTGACTGGCGCCTAAATATTTTATTAATTCAATTGTGTTTCCACTTTTCCGATTGGAACCCTGAGAGGAAAGCAGTCCCATTTTGAAAATAAACCGACTGAATATCCAAGCTGGACAGATTTGTTTGTGAATAGTAGTATAACCAATTTCAAAACCACTATTCATAGCAATATGCACGTACCTGTAACATAATATTTTCGTTAATATTTCAATAGCTTGCGCGGCGACATCTGGATGTGGATGCAAGCTATTTTTCAAGCAGAGCTGCCTTAATTTAGAATCTGGATGTTGATGTTCACAACACAGCTTTGGTGAATCAGCTAGCACTTGAATAACATCTGCAAGTATTAAATAGATTGGCTGCTAACGAAATTCACTAAATAAAGAAATACTATATTAAGAAAGGTTAAAGTGACACTGCAGCTATGTCATTGTAATTTCTTTCTAATTAGTGAGATGGTATTAAATATACGAAGGCATCATATATATATAATACATACTTCTTTTCACAAACGCTCCCTAACAATTGACTAAATGCCACTTCCAATCAATGTATAAGTAAATATATATAAGCAAAAGACAAATTACGATACTCACTTAAAGATAATTTAAGAATTCTTAATGAATTAGTATTTAGAGCAATATCGACAATACTATCAACAGCTCCACTAGGCCATAAGTGTGCACCTGGTTGTGCTAAGTGGTATAAGTGTTGCAAAGACCTAAATTTAATATGCCATCTTGGATCATGATTTAAGTATTGTAATAATAACATAACTTGGCTAGGTATATCTACTAAAGTTGTTGCTGCTAATTGCGTAAGTGTTTTTAATATAACTAGTACAAAGTCTTCAGCTGGATAACTGGGTAGCAAGTCAGTGCATAATTTCCTAACCATGGCAGATGTATTCGTATCATGATGCATATATTGTAATATAGGTATTAATTGCAATTTCATATTTGCTGGCGTTGCCTGGCCTTGTATCATGTCCGAGACTTTATTACACATACTTATCGCAAACGTCCTAAAATAAATAAAAAGAAGCTATTTTTTTGAAAATACAATTATCATTAAATATAATACTTTGACTGTGCAGCGAACTGAATTGCAGCATAAATTGCTGCTTCTACTTCGACATTATCATGAGCATCTAAACTCCTTCGTATGCTGTGATGAACTTGTTGTCTTTCTGGTATTATACCTGCCACAGCTCCTAATGTACGTAAAGTTAAAGCTCTAGCTATTGGATCATTACTATGTATAACACTGAAAACTCTGCGGACAAATTCATCCACATTTGAAATTTTATCAAGATGTTTTTCACTTTGTTGACATACTCTTAAAACGCACATTCTTAGAAAATTATTGCTACAATGAAATACTTATATTTTGCTTGTACACACACAAAAAAAAAAAAACTAACCCGACCCTAAATACATCAGATAATTTCAGTAGTGATGCATTTATCAATATTGGAAAAGGATATTTTTCAAATAAACGAGGAAATCTTACTATCGCTTCACATTGCTCTCCTACCTTCCCCGATCTAAGACCTGAAAAATATTTCTTTTTCAAGATATATTGAAGAATATTTTTAAATGAATATGTTTTGAGTAAAAACCTTTATCTAATTCTGTTAATGCTGAATTGGCATCTTGTTCAGGTTCACCTAGACCATTTTCACTAAATATATTTACGCGTAAACCTAACATTTTAATTATATATTCACATGTGTATAAATTATAAATCAGCCTTTAAATACAAAACATAACCTTTTTCTGTGACATAACCTAATCTTTCACAGTTCACATAAATAAACACATCAAAAATGCAATTAGAAACCGATTTAGGTAACTGATTATTAGTATTGCGTTTATTTCATAGAGGGTATTCTTAAAAATAACGGGTGTTCAGAAACATTCGATGTCAAAGTAGTTCTTGAAAATATGAAGTCATGTCTGATATAGATTGATACATTTACTTAATACAATTTTATAGGTTATCATACACGCAAATGTCAGTTTATGTCGAAATATATTACTATTCCGTCGACCGTGTATTTACATCCGTTATTAACGTTCTCAAAATCATACACATTAATGACCCTTATTAATGCATGATTTTCTCGTAATGAACGATTTTAATGGTTTCCATGGTAACCAAGAAAATCAACAAAATCAAACAAGTTAATACAGCTAAAAAAATTCTTTGTGAAACTACAACACAGGCTTGTCCTACCATTCCTTCTACCAACGCTGAAATAAATTCTGTGACAAATATCCAAAGTAGTGAGGTAAACTTACATTCACAAAACCATACAAATTCTAATGCGTGTCCAATTACTTTTTATAATTGTAATATTTCGACTATGAACATATATAATTATAATAATGATCATTAATAAATAAAAAAAAAGTTGTAAACTGTTTTTCTCCACTTTAGAAAAATATACGGTCGACGGAAAAGTATTGTAACCAACTCTTACATTAAAATGCGATTAATTATCTCGAACATTAACGCGCTCGCTGCGCTCACGCGTTAAAATATCTCGATCATTAATCGCCTTCATTAATGTACTTGTTGGTTAAATAACTATTAATATGCCATATTAATTAATATAAACTAGTCAAATAATGATTTTAGAAGGTAACAGTAATTAATTTGCAAATTTCAAACTAAGTATTTTGATATTTTAGAGAATTCTTGCTGAACAATAGCACCTCTTCATGCGATAACTGGAAAAAATAACATAATCCAATTAATATGCTATTCATTCTTGTGTGTAATAAAGCTCATCTAATCTGTAGTAACATGTAAAAAGACAATGCAGAATTAAGAGGAAATAACTTTACAAGTAAAGGTTTTATTCATCTTATAGTGACAATAGTATCTAGTTATCGTACTAGTTTAATATATTAACATTCAATAAATTATTGTAAGAAATGGCTTAAAATAAATTTGAAACAAATAAATTGTTTGTAGAGTCCTTAGATTACAACCTTATAATAAATATCATAAATTGTAGTTGTATAAATTACCAACAATAATGACCATAATTATAAAAGATGTTGAAAATGTCCACTACCTTCTTCCAAGCATTTTACGCACCTCCTCCGTATGCTACTAAATACATTTTGCAGTATTGGACTATTTCTAATTTCACCAATTTTATTTATAATTCTGTCTTGGAGATCTATATAATCTTGCACTGGTACTTGATAAATTGAATTTTTTAAAAAAGGCCATAAATAGTAATCACACCGTGTAAGATCACAAGATCTTGGAGGAAATTCATGATCGCTGTTCAAACTAATTAAACGATTTCCAAACACTTCTTGTAACATATTCATTGTTTCCCCCGCTGTGTGAGCTCTAGCACCATCTTGTTGAAAGTATCCCAAAGCTAGTTCATCATCGCGAAATTGATTAAAGAAAGGCAATAGTATTTCCTGTCGATATCTTTCTGCAGTCAAGGTACCATTAAAAAAAATAGAACCAATAATCCTTCTTCTACTTATAGCGCACCAAACACCAACTTTCTGAGGATGTAAAGGAGCTTCAACATACAAATTATTGGGCTTTGTATCACTCCACATTCTCATGTTTTGCGAGTTAACATATCCACTAACATGAAACCATGCTTCGTCTGAAAAGAAAGTTTTGTCTAGGACATCATCATTAAAATTATTTGTAAACCATTCGCAAAATACTACTCGTCACGGATAATCAATTTCGAGGATTTCTTGCAAACAAGTTATATGATATGGGAATAACTGTAAATCTTCTTTTAAAACTTTATGGCAAGAACCAACTGACAACCCGGTTTGTTGAGCAAGAGTTCTTACTGAAGTTTTAGGGGCATCAGTCATTATTTCTCTAACATTCCCAATCACTTCTTCTGTCCGGACTTTTGGTCGCCCACCACCCTCTTGGCGTCCCAGACTACGAGTTTGTCGAAAAACTGGAACAATTCTGATTAGTGTACACTGAAAAGTATTATAATCAAAAGCAAGGTTGGGAAATTCATCTCGAAATTCTTCCAAACAAGCTTGAATTGAATACTTCCACTGGCCATCGATCTTTTGACCATTTCGAAAACATGCTTCAACCATGAATGCTTTGTGTACGTTAGTAAATACCATTTTCAAAATTAAAAAATATAAATTAGTATCTTCGATATTAGATTCTGACAATTTTTGACAGACAACAGTTGACATTTAATAATTACTACATTTACTACAAATCAGATACTTAAGATATACGATTTTTTGATCAGAGCCCCCTTGACTTCGAATGTTTCTGAACACCCGTTATTAATATTTGTGATAGTAGTTTCAGAGTTATAAAAAAATAGAAAATATTTTATTTAATAAAATCATAACATTATTTGTAGATGGGGCTTTGATTATAATATCCTAATTGCATATCATTTGTAGTTAAATATCCAAATGCATGACTCTAACATGATTTTCAGAGTCAAAATGTAATGACAAGAAAAAATTTGCTCCTGTAACATATCATTTTTTAATTCTTGCATTTGCAAATATCGGAAAAAATATAACGTTGAATATGGTCTATCTATGTATATATGCCGCCTTTTACTCTATCGTAAAAATTAATAAAACCCAACATACCAATGGCAGCGTTAGATTTGAATTTTTCCCGCCATTTCCACAAAAATCATATAGTCATGGCATGGGGGATAATGTTAAATTCCCAAGGTCGGACTTTGTTTTAGTTCAATACTACACCTGATTTGGCGCTAGTTGTATCATATATTTAGATATATATATATAGATGTAAACAATAAATATTTCATTGCATTGATAAATTGCATTTGTTTTTGCAGGTTTTGCGTAATTAAGTTCAGTTAAGGCTGTAATTTAACTTTAAAAAAATGGTGTTTAAGTGTTGTGTACCAAATTGTAAGAATACAAATAAAGACTATAAAATGCATCGGTTTCCTCACTTGGATGAAGAGGTTAGTAAACAAATACTTGCTATCGCTTTGTGAATAATTGTGTAATAACGTGTTTATTTAGTCATACACTATGTAATATACCATTTTCTTTATATTTGTACAATTGTTGGATTGGCAGAATTGGCAATAAGAAATTGTTAAACATTTACCCAATTAATGTCAACAGGAATTACCGAATTTGCGATATTCATTTTAGTAATTTCTCCCGTGTACGCATTACTCACAAAACTGGATGAAAAGACCTTAAGGCAAGAAGTATACCATCAGTCTTACTTCCTGGTAAATCATAAATAGCCTTATTTATATATTATATGTGCTTTACAATGAATTATTATAGGTATGAATTATTATAGGTTTTTGCGAAACTCCCACATTACAAAACTCATTATTAAAATATCGGACAACAATTACAACCATTGAGAATGAAAACAGCGAAGCAGGCCCTTCTAATATTGTTCAAGCACAAGAAGGTATCTACTTAAGAAATCCCACGTTTTAACTTGTATATCAATAAATTATGTGTTACAGAATCTGCAGTATCAATTGGTACTATGTCAAACTTTCCAACTACACCCACTAAGCAAAGTATTACCTCACTGTCTTTTCGAAATGTGAAAACACCTAAATCTAGGAAAGGTAATTAATTATTTTAATATACTTCTGATTGTTCCATGTTTTTTTTTTGTAAGAATAGCATCAGATATGTTTTGTCTTTAATTTTTATAATATTTAGCTCACATATGTAATCAATATTTCTTATATATTTAGATCTCAGAAACCGTATTCGAATACAAGCTGTACATTCCTACATTGCTGGCTATGTAATGCGTAGTATTCGAAAAATTACTTCAAATTGCTTAGAATGTGCAACTTTTTTAAAAAAATGAAGAGGCATGTAAGCCAGAACATTTTTTGATAGAAGTCAAAGAATATAACCGTAACAAATTATTTCACCCAAATAGTGCTTTTTAATTAATTTCTCGGAATGCATTGGTATTTTGCATGTTACACTTCCCAAAATATGTCACAAACGAAACATTAAAAATTATTGTATTTCAATGTTGCAAAAACATATACAAATAGATGAAAGTCTATGCAACAAGCATAATTTAAAAGATATTTTTTTAATACGTATTGTAATTTTTTTTATACATACATGGATAAGAAATATAAATAAAAGTTTGAAAGGATTAGACTATAAGAAATATTACAAGAGTAATATTCTGAATCCAATTGCAAAACTGGCTCAAAAGAGGTATGTTCAATATAAAACAAAAAATAAAAAAATTAAAATGTTAAAGAGACTTGTATAACATAAAATACAACTACTTTTTTGCTTTTATGCGACTATAGTTTTGACATTACTGCCATTATCAAGGGAATAGAAAATAGAACTATACAATATCTTTATATATATATACATATATCACTAGAATATTCAATATTACAGAATTGGTAGATTTGTATATGTTTATTGTTCAAGTAAATATTATAATGTAAATATGTCTTGCAATTTTTAATAGTTTTATATTATAAATAAGATCAATTAGAATATCAATTTGTTTTTATTGTTCCCTTCAACAAATCCTTTTACCTATTTAGTTATACATACCGTTTACTGATGAAAGTATATTTTATAAAAATCTGTTCGAATTTGCAATGGTAGAACTGTAACATTTGCGTTTTAAAGAAAAAACGATGGCTTTTCGTTTTTATGGAATGATACAAATGCAACAGCTCTTCGATTGATTAGAACCACAAATTCGAACAGAAATAACCAAAAATTCCAACAAAAATAATGCACATTTAGAATTCAAAAAGCCCGCTGTAAAATAGTAGTTACATACTACACCTGAAATGGCGCTGTTAATGCACGATAATTCAAACAGGAGTTACCAATCTATAGAAGTATATTATCTATGAGTCATGGAGAGTTAGATGGTCTTGTTGAAGTCATAGTGGTATTGCGCAAAAAATAATGTACTCTCTCGTAAAATTAGGTAGGTATATGCGCTGCTAACCATGTAAATTTCCGACAGTTGATATATTAAAAAAAAGAAATGAAGTTAATTGCGACTGCACGACAGATTATCACTTTGTAAACCATTATAATCAATGACCATGTCAAAATAAATGGATAAAAATATTGAGTCGTTCAAGTGATCGAATGCAAAGAGCAATTTTAATGCAAATATTATATCATAATTATTTTTGCGTGTTTGTTTTATTTATTTACATGTATAATATTTAATTATATAAATATCAATAAATATTTTTTATTGTATTCATGTACGTTTGAAAAATCAAAAAACGTTTTTTTTTTCAGAAACAATACATTTGTGTTAACAGAAAAAAATTAATGATTGCTTTAATGTCATACTTGTTTGTTTTGTATACTGCATTAATAAATTGCTGTGCTTACTTCAATTATATTAATTCATCTTTATTCTGAATATTATGAGATTTTACATACATAATGTTGATTTTCAAATTTTGTTTTTCGGTATTTTTTCATTTTAAAACAGACAACACTCAAAAAAACTATATTTCTAATAATAAATTATTGTAATTTACATATTTTAACAAAACTTTCAAACAACCGTCTTTTTCCTGATATTCAATTATGCCGTAGACTTAAATATTAGGTTAGCTTAATGAATGTCACTTGGTAACTTTTATTTAATGATTAGTACGACATGTGGGTTAAATCACTTAATCAATTTAAGCCATAACTAATTTAATCCATGGCATACTCTGAAAACTTTTCTATGGCTCACTCAATATTGAACAAACTATGTTATTAATCAGGATCTGCAACTATCGTTTGTTATAGATACAAGATCGACTCAGTAACAGCTACTTTGTTAGACTT
Organism: Melolontha melolontha; assembly: GCA_935421215.2. NCBI lineage: Eukaryota > Metazoa > Arthropoda > Insecta > Coleoptera > Scarabaeidae > Melolontha > Melolontha melolontha. The sequence goes on along the minus strand of OW285243.1, from coordinate 72,129,673 downwards.
GAAAACCATCCAAGTTAGCAAGCTAGTTAGCAATCTTCTCTTACCTTCAGATAATAGAAGATCAAAAAGACTCGATCTATTGGACCACCATTAACTAGCAAATACCTAAACGCAATTACTTACTTTATACCATTATCAAAATTAAGAATATATGCACGTAAAAATTCATTACCATAATCTAGAATTAGTTTGTATTTTTCTGGTACATCACTTGTGTGTTGCTCGTTCTATGTTAGTTATATTTATATAATATTGGTTATTTTTTGTATTAAACAGATTGCAATATTGTAAAAGAACTTAATGTAAGCTCACACTTTTTATAAGATACAAATGCACCAGATATCTTGAAAAATATAAAAATAATAACAAAATTGTGTTATGAATATGAATTTATTTATTGGACTTAACATAATATGCACATTAAAATAACATACACATACTGTACATAATAAGGTATATTACAGAACAGCATGATTAAGTAGAAAAAATATAAACTCAAAACGCTGCTCCTCCATTTTCAATACTTATATACATATTATATATTATTATTAGATAACACTAATTGATTAAAAACCATAGCAAATAATTAAATAATATCTAACGATAATTCTAAAATATAATCTACATCAGACTGTAATACATTAAAAAAAGAAAAAAAAGGTATGTCACCGTAAAAAAAGAAAATAAAAACTAAAGAACTGAGAATAAACAGCAGAATTGATATAAAATTGTCAATGTAAGATAAATGAAGAACACAAAAGACTTGTATTTAGAATATTTTGGTACTTTTTTAACGAAAAATTAATATTTTTTAAGCAACTTAATAGGTACTTGAATAAGTCTGAAAAAGTAGAAATATCAATTTCACTGGGTGTTTTCTTTTTCTCGAGATATATATGTACTTTCAATCCTCATCTGAACAACTTCAAAAGGCTTAGACAATACAAGTTTGTACATATGCATTGTATAAAGCGGTGTCGTACTTAACCTAAGACAATCTTAAAAAATTACAATACTCAGTCTGCGGTTTATTTACACTTTTCTTATTTTCCGAATCTGACTAAAAATTGGTATATACACCTTAACTATTTTATTCTTTTATTTATTTATTTTTGTAATACCATCGGAAGAACCGTCTCGTTACTTTTCATTCATTAGAGTATCTTCTTCATCAGGTTTAACCTTCGGAAACTGATGATAGGCTGCTACGTGTAGAACCGTGACCTATCTGAGAACCATCTTGACTTAAATCTGGAAGATCTGAAGGTAATGAAAGCGGCATTATGGGACCGTAAAGTCTCTCTTGCTCCTCCAACTGTTGTTGGAATGCTTCTTCTAGTTTCTATTGCGGGAAATAAGAACAATTTTACGATATTAATAGTCGTGTCGTGGTAATAATTGTTACAACAAACCTGTAGTGTGAGTTCAATTTCCCAGTGAGAGAAGATGAGAAGTAGAGGAAGTGAAAATGAGTATGATTTTAGAATAGAGAAGGAAGTAAAAAAGATATGTGAAAAAGTGTACTTATTTAAAAGTAAAGGGCAGTAAAGCTAATAATTTTATCACATCTATTAGTAAGTTAATAAGGGAGATTAGTTTTAATTACTTTTAGAAACAATTCGACATTAAAATACAGAAACACGCACTGTATACATACGCCACAATTAAATGCCGCGTTTATAGGAATAATCATTTATACCTAGATCTTCTGGAACAAATATAATTCCCGAGTTTTTGTATAGCTTACAGTTAATATACAGCGACATGAAGCTTAATTAGCACACTGAGAATCCATGTGATTATGATATAGGTGACAACAAATTATCTTCAATTCACGAATACCACCACCGACTTCCTCAAAAATATTAAATAAAAAGAAAAATCACTTTTTCTTTAAATTGGTGGGAATATAGTAGTAAAGAAACAGATAATAATATAACATAAACAGGTAAACATGGTTATGTGCACATGTATTAGAAACTCCTAAAAACATACATAATGTGATATTAATAAGTTTTCGAACAATATTCTTGTTATCTATCTGCATTAAGACGTACTAAAAAAACAGGCAGTTACAAAAGCAAATAAAAGAAGTGGCAATGACAAGATAGTACTGTCAGAACCTACCACTATTTATAACGAGCGTCACTACAGGATAGGTGAAAATCCTGGAAAATAAAACTGGTAAACTATGCATAATATACATATACAATAGTATATTATACTATAAGGGAGAGAAATGCGTTATTTTGGCAGAGGTACAATGCACCGAGGACAAAATAGCATCTCTCCCGAATGGTATATACTATTTTTTCCACGGTCTCATTAACTTAAAAACACATATTTTGTCATTATAACTCCAAAAATTATGTCGTAGTTTTAGTCATTAAGATGTTATTTCAAACATGTCAGTATCAAATATATATTTTAAAGTTTCATCAAAAGAAAAAGTAATGGCCTTTAATGATATGCATAAAGCGTTTATGGTAGATTGTTACTTCCTGACATCTCATAAAATTGATGGTATGTAATATTTAATTTAAATGTCAATAAATAATTTCAATGTTATCTTTTTTTTGCATGAATCACAAACGTTCTCCATAATGTAAACTCCCTTGGGAGCATTATACTCCCTTGGGAATAATCGACTACTTCTGTTTTAATTTTGATGTCATAGAAACTGATTTCTACTCCCGACCGTGGAAAAAATAATTTATATAGTGTATTTTTCTTTTAAACCAAAAAATCTAAATCTTGGTGACCTAAAGCACAAATTCGTAAGTCAAAAACTTAGTGCAACGTTTATTTCCTAACGACTAGAGCCCACTGCAAAACACGGGTTTGGGTTTACACGTCGGTGTTGTATGTTGGAAATAGTATATTACATACTGAGCGGGGAAGTGCTCTATTACAGCCGAGCGTCAAGGTAGCTTACCGAGGTGCAAAGCACCGAGGTAAGCTGCAGACGCGAGGCTGGAATGAGTTCTCCCGAGGTATGTATACGATTTTACTCACAATCTACTATTAGTAATTCTATATAAGTTTTATTTTAAATAATAATAATAATAATAAGACATGAGTATCGGTATTTATATTTATGATAATTTGATAAACTATTTTAAGGAAGATACTTGTAAAATCGTTGCTAGGCAATGTAATAAGTTTGTTGAATCTGACAGTTAGGTAATTATTTTGCCAGTTACAAAATATAGTACGGCATTTTTTAATAATAAAAAATCTTTATACGTGTATACTAAGAAATATGTCCGACAGTGAACTTGAATGCACCCCACCAGAACTGTAAATAGGTTTATTATTGTTTCTTTACTAAATAAATACAGAGTTTGATTCCAATTTATTCTTAAAAACATGTTTTATGCCAAAATGACAATGATGTCATATTTGTGACTAATGAACTGACACTTGCTAGCTGGGAAAACACTTTTCCGGCTATAGCTGGGAAAGTAAAGTAGGTAAGCAATAGGTCGCTTCCTGACTGTTTCGAAGGGTACAAATCTACAGATTACTAACCGATTGTGAGTAAAATATTTTTGTTCGAGAACTTGATGAACGCAATGTTGTAAAAAGTGCTGGAGCAGGCAATATGATACTGAAAAATGTTATTTTCAATAGAATAACCAACCTAATTACCGTACATATTACGCAAGTATTTATTAGGAGCACATATATTTACTCACGATCGGTTAGTAAATTGAATATTTTTAACCTTCAAACCGGTTAGAAAACGCGGTATTACATAACGAGGTACACTTCATAAAGTCTTTTCAGTTCGTAATGCCCAAGTGCGAACCGCAAATTCTAACACACACGAATACGCACTGTAATACTACGCACGTTTGTCATTTTAAGTTAAGACGTACGTCTTTGAATATATTAAATAAAAAGGATAAGTTGTCCAGGAGATAGTCTTATGATATTCGGCTTACTGTGAAATTATTTAAATACTGTTGTTTATTGACTTTGTTTCCGACATTCTGACTTCTTCGTTAAGTATTCTTGGAATTTTAATATATAATTTGTCATAAAAAATTACAAGATCTGTTGTTCTTTTGAGAACAATACTGATATCTAATAGTAATACAATAGAAGGCAATAAGTACGAAATTCTTTGATTATCACTTTGTCATTTCTAACCTACTTTACTTATTATTATTATTTTAACATGTAGGTTATGTATATGCTAAAATTTTGACAATATTGCAAAACATGACGTTTATATTTTACGATGTTTCCGCGATTGAATACTGACTTCATTTGACTCTGCAGTACTGATTTGAATCACATGTTTTGAATTTGGTCTTGAACTGAAAAGATATACTTTATGAAGTGTAGGTAATAGCACTTTACCGGCCAGCTTATGTCACTTTACCACCTAGGTAATGTCAGTTCAGTATTTATGAAACATCAGTCTCATTCAAATATTCACCAATTGATGTATGTATTGTACATATTAACGTATCTACCGCTGCTCTTTTGTGGCAAAACACCTTCACTCGCTACTTTTGTGGTTTCTGACAATTCTTGTGGAATATTCTCAAACATATTCGTAACAGTGATCAATTTAAAGCAATAATAATTTACTAATCTGTCAGAAAATATCACTATTAATTGTTATGTTACTTAGCAACAGTACCCATCAAAAGCATTTGTTAAAATCCCATGAAATTTAATACTATATTTTTTAAATTTTATTATTTAATAGTTTACATTAGGGCTGGGCGATACCGACGTTTTCGGTATCGGGTACCGATACCAATCGAGGTATCGATACTTAGCGATGTATCGAGTCTGTGCACGGTATCGATTCTGAGTACTGGAATAGGTAAAGTATCGATAGGTATCGATGCTTTGGAATCGATACCTTGAAATCGATACTTTGGAATCGATACCTTGATTAGATCCTAGGAATCAATATTGATAACCCGTTTTCTAGGTATCGTTTGTTTGATATCGGTTTCAACAGATATAAAATTAATTTATCGATTCTACCATATCTACGTATGAAATTTGCAATATTGTGATATTTTTTTTGTAATAATTATAGTTTTTATGTTTATGTTATAATATGGACATTTGCTACGCATAATATAAAATTCAACAACATCCTTTGAAATATATACTATATAATATATATAATGCTATATGTATATACTTAAAAATTCTTTACTTAAAAAGTTATTGCATCTTTTATGTACATTTAAAAAAATGCACAAAGGTAAGCTACCGAGAATCGATACCAGTTATGGATCGGGTATTGAACGATGTATCGATTCTTCGCCCAGCCCTAATTTACATAATAATTAATTACTAACCGATCGTAAGTAAAATAGTATAGAAACCTCGGCGGAAAGATTCATTCCCATCTCGAGATTAAGTTCACCTCGGTGGACCTCGATGGTAATGAACCACTTTCCGCCTCAGTATGTAATATACTATTATTTTCATTTAAAATTTCAATATTTTACTAGATCATGTAAAATTAGCGGGTTTCTAATACGTGTAAACACATATATTTTCTTTTGACATATTAGAAAATATTCTAACTTAAAGTTTTAACAAATAAACTATTATGCAGTCATTACGTGATGAAAATATAGCTACGGAAAATGTTTGGAGTAAACGTTTTACTCCAGGCCCTTTTATTAGCTTAAAACGAAGAAAAATAATGATTTTTAAGATTATGTTGAATTTAATCTGTGTGAATACATATAACTATCATCACCATGTCCAGCTGAACTTTTGTAAATATCTAACATATACTTTTATTTCAATAAAAAGTAAATAATGGCGATTTTAAATCTGCTTGTTTTGGGGTTCATATACAAGATTACTTTATTAATGCAACAGAATCCAGGTATAAATGATTGTTCACACCATATATATTTAATTATAATAAGTAATATATATTTCATATCTTTTTATGTAGCAGATTGATTTAAAATTTAATTATTTTAATTAATATACAATTTAATTTTAAGGTTTCAAATTAATGAAAACCTTAGTACAATAAAATGTAAAAATTCTGAAGAGTACTTTGACAACGAAACAGTTTCATTATTATATGAAATATATTGTTGTTTTAAAGTGTTTCCTATTCAAAATAACTGTTAATTGTGTAATGGTTTTGGATTTTTTTTTATTACATCATTCGCTCGTATATTCATTATTTATTTATAATAATTCCATTAGCATTAAAAACTCCTGAATTTTTTTTATGTAGTTTCATTATTCTTTTATAGTCACATTGATGAAAAATGAAGAAAATATAAATGGTCCTACTTCAATAAAATGTAAAATACCTGAAGAGTACTTTGATAACAAATCCACTTATTATTATGTGAAATACGTTGTTTCGAATAGTACTTGTTCTTGTTTAGTATCGATTTTTTTTATAAATATATAAATATAAATTTTTCAATTTTTTTATGAAATAAAATAATTTGTTTATAACAAAAGAAAACATAATAATAGTAATATTAGCGTATTTTCAGAATTTTGTAATTCTAGAATTATAATGAATTTATTACAAAATCAAATTATATCTATAGACAGGGTATAAACGAAATATTCCGACATAGTTTAATATGTTATAGCTGTAATAATATGAAGCATAAAATGCTAATGCACGAAAACTCTATCTCGAACGACATCAAAGAAAATTTAATAAATGCGTGTGGCTAGACCCGACTCTGGTAAATTTAGTATTCCTTTATAACTGTAGTGCTACCCTTACTGAAACGTAATAGTGGGAGTTGTAAATGCGATGATGCATACTGTAAGTCAAAAGTCAGTCTGTTATCAACTTCCGTGAAATATGGCTTATTCCAATCATGAATTATCAGATATCGTCTTACTATACGGTGAAACAGGTGGAAGTTTTACAGTTATTAGACATATTTATGAAGAGCGGTTTCCGAACTGAAGATGCCTATCAAATGATTTAATTTTACAAGTTATGACGCCCGTGTTCGTGAATTGATCTTCGGCAACGTATTTTTCAAGCTGCGATCTATATTCGTGAAGACCGAGCCGTGTTAAATCGTGTACTTCGAAAGTTTACCAATCGGTTAGAAGCTTGTATTTACGAAAATGATAGCCGCATTGAGCTTCTTTAAGCATTCTACCTGTTTCATACAAATTTGCCCCTTTTAAGGCAAAGAAATCTTCATTAAAAAAGAGGCAAATAGAACACAAAAAAAAATAAACATTCAATTTAAAATAACATAACAAATGTATTTATTATTTCTAAGCGTGAATTTAATACTAAGACAACTAAATTACAAATTTTGTATCATCACAAAATGGTTATACCTTTAAAATTTTTAAAGAAACTTATAAATAACAACGCAACAGCTGATGCATTCAGGAAATGTACGAATACATGTTTATAAGCTGATCACACCAAGACGTGAAGGAGATTTTTTGTTGAACTTGAACAAATAAATGCCTATTTGTTTGTTGGATCAACAACATGTAAACATATAATTACTATTTATTTAAGAAGTTTGTGTTCCTAAATTTCCACAAAAATTAAAGTTTCCATAGAATAAAATTGTTTGTAGATTTGAATTGCTGTCTATTATATATTAGCGTACATAGGAATATTTCATTTACACTCTTTATATAAAAGGCAATGTTTTTATAGACTAAAAAACTACTGGAAACAAATTTACGTGCGGTGTCCAGTAAAAAACCCCAAGTTACTGCGAACAACAGTAAAATATAAGGTCTTGATGGTATCTATATTTTGAAAATCGCGAGAAACTCTTATTAGAAAGCCCAACGCTCTAAAACATTTTGTTGTTATAATATCTACATGTTGATCAAATAAGAGCTTACTGTCAATATAAATACCGAAGGTCTTTAACACAATTTGTCCTGTAATGGATGATTCTCAAATGAATAGATACGAGGGATGTCTTTTATGTTTTGCATACTGGGACATAGAGGACGCCACTTAATAACTAAAAATTTGCTTTTCTACAATATTGATTTTGCAACTAGACTACATATTTTTTCATAATAGAATAGTCATAATCTACGCACTTATTTTTGAAACTATAATCAAGCGATTGAAGCAATTTGACGTTAACTATTTATTTATATATTGAAGGGTAAATTTCAAAGAATCTAGTATAATGCAAATCTGCATCTCTGTGGAGTGAAATGTTCTCGGTCTCAAATATAGATGGCAGGTGGGTTCAACGTGCAAAACTCTGTCATAGACGCGAAATGAAGGTGTTTGACAGAAAGAGATCAGGTCTACCGGTATCAGTGACGCATGAGGGGAATCCAAGACAAGTGAATGCACTGATTCAAAGAAATCGCCGGATTATGAAAAAACAAATTGCTCGGTAATTAAGCATTAGTCAAGAAAGTGTCCAGCATTATTGTTCAGACGTTGAATTATAAAAAAACTTATGTTAGCAAAATGATCCGGGTTGTCCGGAGAATGTTTAAAGCTATTGAAATCCTCGATCCGACCAGTAGAAATAAAGTTAGGGGCCTAATCATATAATATCAATAGTAGCAGTACTATTATTTAAATGTAGATGACGCTACGACAGTACTCCCCACATTGAAATTGAAATGTTGTCGCGGATGTGTAGAAGTAAGCTTGAGTGCTGTTATTTTGACAATAAGATTTATTTACATTCATACTCTTATAAAGTGAAGGTTAAACATTGTACATTCAAGAGCATTTCAATGAACTTAAAGTTGAATACAACAGTAATTACAATTTATGTAATTAACTAAATACAATAATTAATATCAAACTTTCAATAGTGTTCATTTAATCTATACATATACTCAAATCTAGTAATGGCTAAGCATTGCTGGGTTTATCTAGTAATTAATAAAACTTAACACAATCCCCATCTTTTCGAACAAATATTTTTGTCAAACCATTAAAGTAAATTGATTTTACTGTTTAATTTAAAAATGTAAAGAGTAATAAATTGTAATAGGGGTAAGAACAAACCTGCGGTTAGGTTAATAAATAAATAGGAATTAATAAGTAATATTAAGTTCAACGGATTCTACTTAATAAACGTCGGGTATATTTAATATTTAATGTAATTTTAGGATTAATTCAAAGGAAACTTGTCAAAATAACGTTTGTTAAACGAGAATTTGACAGATCTCCAAATTTTTCAGCCACAGGGCACCCACTAGTATATGGTGTATGTAAAGAGCAGTAATAAACTTGCTCACCAACAGGGGCGTATAATAAGAAGTTAGTAAGTTCTTTTCAAATTTTCATTAAATGATTTAATAACTTAGTATTTTACACAGCTCGACACTAAACTAACAAATACTAAATTATCTAAGTACTTTGCCAACGATGCCATCATCTCCAAAAGTAGCTGAAGATGACAATATCGTTGTCGAAGTGATATAAAATTTAAATTTGATATGCCGCTTTTTAATAGCACGCCGCAGTATGATTCTTATTTTCAAATTAGTCTTCCAAAGATTACATATTTAATATAAATAAATACAATCTGCTACATAATGATGCCGAAAAACTATTCGTTTACGATACGTTTCTTTTGATATGTTCTATACACACATTTAAGACGACAACAAAAACACTTTTTCACATGATTACAGAGGACCAAAACCGATGAACGACTTGCACACGTACATTGAACAATCGACATATTATAATAAAACGTAGAAACAAATGCAATTCATGATAAATACAAGCGAAAAATAAATAGCACACTAACAATTAAATTAAGCCGTGGAGTCATCCTCTGCAACGGGATTACTAGCGGGAGTGATTTTCGAATCGACAGTGCTCGTGCTCCAGGACCTCTGGTGACCCCAGCTACTTCGGATGGAATCGGGAAAGGAGGGCGTGGATGGAGTCGAGGACGGAGAATGGGGAATGGTTAAAGGCTCTAATATGTCTTTCTTCAGCACTACGAACGCGGGAAGGATTTCTTTAATTTCGTCGTCGGCCAACTGCATTTCTCTAAGAAGTTCCTCCTCTAATTTCTACAACCATTCATGCACTGTTAGTACCCATATTTATAATTCCTCCATTAAGTAATAAAAGCAGCTTGTTTTAACGATATTGCAAAGAAAGGTAGAATACAGACGGTTGATTCAAGAATATTGAACTCTTCAGAATAATATATTTAGTCATCTATAAGAATTTATTTAGTAAATGTATGATTGCCAACTAAAAAGAGAAGTTGTAAATGTTACACTTCCAAAAATTTACGAAAAAGGTCGATATCTACTAGCTTTGACAATTCATTCCCTGGAGGAGTCGCGTGGAATCATCCATGACATAATTATATCGAAATTGCATGAATATTTGTGTTTCAATGTAAACTATTCAATTTACAATCTTGCATAGTAATGTTTCGTTAAGGGTACCTATACATTAGTTATACAAACAGTGATATCTTGAACATACATAAATGAGAATCTAATAATTATTAAAATCTCAATTTACATGAATATGTCGCCTAATGTGTTAAGGGACATTTACATGTAAATTGAGATTTTAATAATTACTAGATTCTCATTTGCAGTATGTTAAATATCATGTCTGTCTCCAGGATACCGTGCATTGACAAGTTCCAATAAAAACGAAATGCACCTGCGTTCCAGGATAGATGTGTCTTACACGAATTTTTAGTAATATCATTGTCGTCATTAGTGGCCTCGTCGAAGAAATTATCAGGTAACGTACATATTGTAACCCTATTGCTATGGAGAATTCTTGATATTTTCGATCCAAAATTATATAATTTCTAAGAATAGTTTAATATTGTAATTAATAAATAAAGAACTGACATTTTTCGTCACCGTAGTATTTGTAAATTCAAATAGAGGTGAACATTCTTGAATCAACCAAAAAGTGTATTATGTAAAAGTGATCTTATGAACAGTTTTTCAAATTACTTTGATGAAATCCTTATTCATTTTACGCCCAGGATTAAATAAAATAAATAATTTCGTCCACTGTTACGTTGTCTGTAAAGTCATTCACTTGCAATTTGCGTTTAGTCGTTAGAAAAACGTAGAAGGGAATATATGTTTATTCTAACAGCAGGTGTTAGATCCAGATAACTGCCATATTATATTTTTATTATTAAGCAATTGTCGTTAAAATGTTTCTTAATTTTTTGTACTGAAGTTAAAATCACTTATTCCTATATTTACAATATGCGAAAAATACACAACGCAGCCGTCAGTGTGTACTGTTGTGTGTTACAAAACAGCAAAATGCTTATCGATCAAATATTCGAGACTTATTGGGAACGTGTATGAGGTTCAATAAGGAAACAATGCGTTAGTTCTTGTGATGGTGGTTTTATAAAAATATGTTCAAAGATAATTCACGAAGTTTAAGAAAGGCGAGTTCAATTTGGGTGTTTAATCTCATTCTAATCAATTATAAAAGCTAATCCAACAAAAGAAGAGAATGCTGTACATTTGGTGGAATAAACAAGATCCTGTTGATTCTGTACTTTTGCAATAGGAAAAGGCAGAAACCCCTGAGAGGTTAAATTTATCGAATAGGATCATTCATGATCGTTTAACATGTCTTGAATTCGTTTCCAAGTGCGAAGTTTGGGCTTCAAACAATTTCAGACAAGAAAATTGACTTGATTCGATTAAATGTTGAACCAAACATTCACCAAATGAGCATATTTCCTATATGATGGGATTGAAAGAAAATCGCATTTATCGAGGTGCTACTAATAAAATACACGATTATTTCGTACGTCTACTGCAATCGGAATGGAATTGACCAGAATTAGCGAATAGAAAAACGGTAAACTTAGTCACTTGCACGAAACTTTTTACAGCTTGGATTGAACGTGTTTTCAGAGACTAGCAATTGTTCTGGTCTCTACAATAATTCTTTGAATAGCGTATTTCATTTTTTTTTCCAGTTGTTAGAAAGATGGAAAAAGATAGTGGAACAAAATAGTTGATATGTTAACTGAATAATTTGTCTTTAAATTGTCATTAAGGAAAACGAAATTACTTTCCAAACAACCTATTACAGGAATTGACGAAGATTTTTTAAGCAATAGAAACTATCACAAATATTGTATTAACGAGTTCAAAACTTTGATCTTCTTTTAAATAAGATCAAGCCTGGGCTAGGCTAAATATGAATTCATTTTACATTATCTTACAACAAAAAAATCCCTCAGCTTCTTTATAAATAGGCTGAATTATTTCTGTTATTTTTACACAATAAGATCACTTGCATCGTAAAAAAATCTTAAATACTTTAAATGAAGCCAACAGTAACTAAAAGAAAATCAAAATATGGTCTTTGCTAAGCAAAGCTGCTCTGTTATTAATTAGAAGAAACAAGAGTGTTAAACACCAAATGATCCCGTTTTTATTAGTACAATACTTACCGTCTTTCTAGGCTTCAACTGCGCTTTCCACTCTCGCAATTCCTTGGTGAACAGTTCGTCTCTCTGTTTGAACTTATGCTGTTCGTGCTCCAAAAGCATTTTACGTTTCTCGTTTTGTAACTGTTCCAATTCTTTTAGTGTCGCATCGTTTACGGCACGCAGTTCTTCCAATTGACGTTGGTGTTTTAAGTCGAATCGCTGCTGCTCTGCTTGGTACCGTTTCTTCTCGTTTTCTTGGAACTGTAGGAATACCATTTCGCTTTAATACGTGTTTCGTCTTATTTAACCTGATAAGTACCTACCTCTTTAAACATATTCTTCCCCATATCGGAGTCAGTAGCAGCAGATATCGATATTCTCAAGGATTCTCTGAACATCAACTCGCGTGCCTTCATCTCAGCCTTGATCCGCTTCGGTAAAGATCTTTTTTCGATTGCTTGCTTCTTAATCAGTTCTTCTTCTTTACGCGTCGATCTCCTTTTAACTTGATCGATTTCTTTCTCGTGCCTAATTACCATCTGTAGCCTTTGTAAGATAAAGATATCCTTTAAGTGTCTCTTAATCAGTTGATGTTTTTCGTGGATTTGTTTCTCTTCGATCTCCCAAAGCGCCGCTTCTCTGGTTCTCATAAGTTGTTGTTTCTGTTGCAAGAATTGCCGTTCCGTCAACGCTATTTTTTCTCGGTGAGAATCGCTTAGTCTACGAAGATAACTTTCATGGTTTTCGTTTAGCGTTTCCAAGAAGGCTTTCTCTTTGTCTAAATGTTCGGCATCGAGCTTCTCTTTGCGCAGTTTGAACTCGTTTTTGCGGTGCTCTTTCGGTAAACGATCCACTTCGGCCTTTAATAATCTCAATTCTTGCTTTAAACCTTCTCTAAATTGCTTCAGATCTCTTTCTTGTTCACCTCTGATTTTTTTGGAGGCGGCTCTCAAATCCGCGTCTTGTTGCGCTTCAGCTCTTTCGATTTGAAGCCTTTGTTGACGGCTCAGCATTTCCAAATCGTTTTCGTAGGTTCTTTCCAGACTTTGCCTTTCTTGTTCGAAACGTTTTTCTTGCTGTTCGAGAGCTAAATTCTCTTTTAGGCCTAACTCTTGGAACTGCTTCTGCTCTTGTTTCTGTAAATATTTTAATTCCCTAAGTTCTTGTTTTCGATCGGCATGAGGGTCTCCGATGGTAAAATTATCTTCGTCACCGTAGATGACTTTACTGGTTGTTGTCGTGATCATAACGCCATCTACCATAAATTTACGGGTGCGTTTCCTAGTCTTACGATTGTGCATATTTATCGCGTGAGTCTCTTGATTTCGAAGTGCTTTTTTAGTCCTCAATACCACTACTTCATCGTCATTTTCTACCGATTCTGCGAAAACGTCTCTGTTATCCTTACCACTTCCTCGACTATCATGACTAGCTAAAGAAATGCTTTCAGCATCTGACTGTTCGATACTTTTACTTGCACCTGATATCGGCCGCCTGTGTGAATCGCTACTTCGCACGGAACCACTGTCACTGTGCGATCTTGAATCTGAAACGGCCGACTCGAAACTATCCGAGTAGTTCTTACCGTTAGTTTTGTAAAAGTTATCGCGACTAGATGAATGTATTATCTGTCCATTCACCTTCTGCCTGGTATCGTTCTCTTTCACCACGCCCTCCAAAATAATCGAAGTTCCTCGGATTTCTTCCTCACTTCGACTTCCCTTACTGGAAGATGAATTGGACAGATCGCTTGTAGAACTTCTTAAATTATCCCCGATTTTATCGTACATGAAAGACGCCGAATCCTTCACCTGCACTTTCTCTTCGTCAATCTTCACGACGGACACGTGACTGGTGTCTAGAAGTCTAGAATTATCGCTCGTGACCTCCAATCCGGAATCACCGTAGCTGGAATCCACGATTAACACCTCACTTTCGTCTAATTTCTTGAGGGGCTTATCTCTAAATTCGTTCGGTGGGGGATATTCTAGCGAGTCCAAGGATGGATAGCATTCATCGTCGGAAGACTCGTTTACGTGTGTTTTGTTAGTTTCGTTAGCGACGATCACTACTTCGTTACCGCTGTGAGTAGATGATGCTGAAGATCTTGACAAACTCTGGAGATTATCTACTATTACTGGAGGGTGAGTAGTCACGACGGTTACCTGTAAAATTATTGTTATAGTAATGTCTGAAACTGAAGGAGGCGTACAAATTTGTGATACATCATGTTGGAAGCGGTGTCAATCAAAATAAATAAAGACCAGCATTTAAAAATTATTCCGAAAGAGACAGAACATCTGCCTACTTTGAAACCTTCGTGGTATGTCTCTATGACTAAAAACAGATTACGGAGTAGTTGCCCGCGCTCAGTTCGCGTATTAGCAACGGCCAAACCTGTACCGGATTCAGCGAAATCAAAAATGTCATGTGTAGGTCGCGTATTACGGTGGTGTATTATAACGTTGTCAACCCTGCCAGGAAAAAACAGGTATCACATTAGTAACCCTTTATGTTTATACATAACTCCCTTCAACACTTATTGCATCTTCTTTCCAATTAGTCCTACCATCAGAAATAAATTTCTTCGACAACTCTGGAAATTATAGATTGTTTGACTATTACATTTGATGAAAAATGCTTTTCCGGATGTTCTTTAAATTTAATGAATAAATGTATCGGTATTATTAGTCGCTTAACATTGTCCACTTAATATTGAAAATAGCATAAACACCAAATTCATATTTACCAAGCGAATTAAGCGAAGGTTAATTCCTTTTATTGACGGGTTTTATGAATCGTAAAACTAAATACATCAGATTAGAACATTCAGATAAAAGAAACTGAATAATATGTTTACGGTTCTTTTTCTAAACAGCTGGCTGAGAATAAACAAATCAAATACATTTATTGAAACTAAGCAACCTAAGAAGTAAGCGCCAGAAGTTTCCGGCTTAACCATGTTCCGGTAATGATAGAAAACAAATATTTAACGCTACGTTCTGTGAAGTAGTGTAGTAAAAATTTGTCTCAGTCGCATAGCAACAGCTGCTTGTGTTGATCTTTTCCCGTTATTTTTCATGATCTTGAATACCACCGATCCATGATTAAATTTCTGACAAAAGAAGGTGTTAATCCTAAGGATATTGTGATGTAAGTCATTCGCAAGTACGTCAAGCGACGGTCTGCTGATGATGTCATCGGTCGAACATGCCAACAGTCGAACGGAACGTTGGAATGAAATCCGGCATATTCCCGAACCTCGTAGGACTATGTATAAGAGCGTTCCCCAGGGAGAATTCAATCAACCAGCGATCGTCGTGTTAGAATTTTGTTATATAAATGTGAAATAAATATTGTGAATATAAATACTGTTATTGTTATTATTAGTTATTAAGTATTTTTAGTGTACTTTAATTATTAATATAGTGTTTTTAATTTATCGTTAATTTTATTTAAATGCACCCAAAAAGGCAACTTTATTACAATATTAAACAACGCTTGGATGGTGTATACGGTGAATCTGCCCGTTCCCGTTTCACTGTAAAGGAATAGGCAAAACAATTTCGTTTGGCCCGAGAAAGCGTAGAAGACTAGCCACGTGCCGGTCAGTCAGTTGAGGCGCTTACAGAGGAAAACATTGAGCTCGTTAGGCAAACGACGTTGCAAGACAGACGTTTGAAGGTCAAAGAATTATCAACAATGTGTGGGCTTTCTGCAACCATAAGACGAATTCTTACTGAATAACTTAATATGAATAAGGTCAGTGTGAGGTGGGTGCCACGATTATTGTCAGTAATTCAGAAATACCAACGCCTGACATGTTGTGAGTAGTTTTAAATCTCTGTCGCGACAACCAGAAAAATTTTCTTCAATCCATTGTTACGGGAGATGAAACAATCGTTCTATACTTTGGCCCCTCATCGAAAAGGGAATCAATGAAATGGCAAAGGCCAGACGAAAATCGGTCAAAGAAGGATAAGGGTGGCTCAATCAAGAAAGAAGATCATGGCAACAATCTTTTGGATTCTAAAGGAATCCTGCTTATTGATTTCAAAGAAAGGAACACAATTGTTAACACAACTTTATTGCATAAATTGTGAGACATAATCAAAGAAAAGAGGCGTGGCATATTGCACCGAACTGTGCACCTTCTACACGGCAATGCTCCTGTCCATAGTCACAATTGCGCAGGCTGCTGTGCAGCCCTGTGGTTTTGTAGAATTTTCGCACCCACCTTACAGTCACCCCTAGCGATTATTATTTCTTCTCAAAACTAAAGGAAGAAAATTTGAGAGTGATGAAGAAATGCTAGAAGCGGTTTTAGACCATTTTGCAGATAAAACTCCATAGTATTTTTCCAAGGGCCGGTATTGTAAACAGCGAATAAATCTCTGAATAACAATTTGGCGAATAAATTTATTGAACGGATAAATTGACATCTGGTATTAGAAAAATGCATGCAAGTAAAATAAGTATTTTTAGAATAACTCTATTATATATTTTGCAGTTTAGCGTTTCGATAAACGATGGAGCCACTGAATAAAATGAAAAAATACCAACTCTTTACGATTTCTTTTTGATTATATTTATAAAATACAAACTGATAAATTTGGCATTATCAAAATTCAAGTTATCAAACACACACAAAATATAAACTTTTAAAATTAAGGTTATGTTTATTTGAAGCACAGTGGCCAAACAGCTGATTGCATTTAACCAATGAATAACATTTAATACCACGATTTTCTATGGTGTAAATTAACTAGTAGATTTATTTGCTTAGTTTCCTTATTCGCTATTTATAATACCCAATGTATAGAATAAATTAAATTTACTTGCTTACTAAATAAAATCTGCAGATTTTTATCGTTTATAAGCGTATTAAAATGTTAATTTCAAGATCCCAAAAATGCACTGAAATACACGGAATTATATTGAAAAATAATTATAGTGCTTTATTTCTATCCCCTTCAGAATATAGCCAGGTCGGAAACTTCTGGCGCTTATCTCGTAAAGTGTTTTGATATATTTTTTATTTAAAAGACGTGAATTCAAACAAACAGATTTTGGATTATAAAAAGCAATGCCGCCAATCTATTAAAATATAATATGAATATGTTACTCAAAATTAACCACTTTAAAAAAAAGAAGAAAAAAAGATGCTAAACAGTAATAGTGTCTACATTGGACAAACGACGGGTTCTACTGAAATTAGTACACCACATAAGTACGTCGATTTACAGAAAAATAAAAATTTAATGTATAAGGATTGGGAATTATTAGTCACTCAACATTGTCCAATGTACTATCGAAGTAGTTTTAAAATAGAAAGCAGTATATTTGCCACGTTTAAAATGCGAATCTCAATTTTTCTAATTTTTATTTAATTTATCCCACTGGTGATTTGGTGAAGAGCATATCTTCAAAGATTTTACCTTAACCAAAGACGCTACGTTTAGCACAATATTCATTTTCAGCTTATATTACTGAAGATGGCCATCGTATATAGAATTTATTATTATATTTTGTGATTAGGGATTTTTTCTCGTTTCTGTCTGTTTCAGATTTCAAGCCACAGCCTTCCCTATTTCGGATCACCATGACACCCAGTCAAGGAGTATAACAGGTTCAATTTAATTGTTTTTTAATTTGTTTGTTCTTTGTTAGGCAAGAACATAATTGCAATATTAGATTAGACATTTCCAATGAAATGTTCATTTGGCGGACTATAGGTTTACGAATTGTTCAGATATCCAAGTATTTTCTACAATATTTTAATGCCTTTCTTTAATTCGGTGGTGATTAGATTTCTTTTTTGTATGAACCAGAAGTTTTTAAACTTAATACATCTATTGCTGTAAATAGTCCTTGAATGTTGACATAAAACGAAATCTTTTAGATTGGATCCTCTACAGTAATGGAACATAATTAAAATACTTATCACATCAAATTATTTGATCCGAAACACTGCATAGTGGACACAATAATTTAAATTCCATAAATTTGCAAATATAATTAGAGAGAGAAGCATCGAACTTTTCTTGTGTTCGATTACTAATGCAAGGAAGGAATTTATTTATCTTCATGTAATAAAAAACTGTTTGAAAATTGGAATTAAAGTTATAAATCGCGAATATGAAGATGTAATCCAATAAATACAAAAAATGTTCACTCACCTGACTAATATTAGAGGCTAAACTGTTGGATGGATCACTAGAGTCACTTATAATAATAGTGGAAGTGTTCATTTTATTACGATCAGGTTGGGAAGTAGACACAACAACTAGATTATTACTATCGTCAATACTCCTAGTACTCGAGCTACCACTAATAATCACACTTTCAGATACTTTTCCACTGTCAACGAGAGACGATGATTGTTTGTCTTCCTTAATATCGGACAAAATTTTACAATAAGCGGCTTCTAATATGTCTCCACCATCATTTGGTACTACGTATTTTTTACTATCGGCACTTTGTAATTCTAATTGGGGTACTAATGGGGCTTCATTCTTCTGTTCGGGAGGTTTCTCTTCTTTCGACTCTTGGGGAGGTGGTTTTTCGACTATTGGCATAGGTGGAGGAACGGGTGGAATTATCGGAGGAGTAGGCGGTGGTGTGAGAGGAGAAGAAGGAGGCGTGGGTAGTACGAATTGAGGTAAAGGTGGTGGAGGTGGGGCGGGACCTTTATCTCTTTCGTTTGCAGCTTCTGAAATTGACGCAATTGTCGAAGTAGCAGTTGACGCAGCAGTTGAAGATGCGGTTGGTGTTGTTGTTGGTGGTGCAGTTGGTGGAAGTGGCGCCGGTCCTTTGTCTCTTGATGTTTTTCGATGTGCTTCCTCTTTGTTTTCTGTCTGAGGACATAAAAATACGATCGTTTTTTTTAATTAGTGAAATAAATGCAAATATAATAGGTAATATACAAGGAATTGTTCTAAGTACAATGAGATAAAAATGAGTGATTAATAGTTAAGTATGAACTGTTGTCCATAGTAGATAAGTTTTTCGGATGTTGCCGTGGTCTTCTAAAGTTTATAAAGTGTTTCTTTGCAGTCACATGACCAAATTTAAGGCATAAGAATCCCTTAAAATGACTAACGTGTGTTAGGCTGTTAGGTGTACGAGGCTAGGCTGAAAAATAATGCACACATTCTTGTACAGCGCGAACGAAATGACCTTCAGAAGGGCGCCAAGTGGAATGTGGAAGTGACACCCCCCCCTCTATACGCATGCACAGGTTTGAGGTTGTTGAATTCATCCAGTGTATCTTGAGAAGCGAAAGTATGGAGACGCTAGTGCTATGTCACCGCGAGTTAAACAGCGTGCTGTTATAGAATTTTTGACTGCTGAAAAAGTGACTCCTAGTGAGATTCATCATTGTTTAAATGTTTATGGTGGCGATGCTGTTGATAGGTCTACTGTAAATTGATGAGTAATGAAATTTCGTGATTGCGAGCCTAGAAAAGACAAAATTGTTGATAAAACACGCAGCGGACGTCGGACTAGTCGATGATTTGATTCAAAATGACCGACGAATCACATCAAAAGCGTATCGCAAACCATATTGGAATATTCAAGAAACGTGTCGGCTTCATTATAGGTAATTCTTCCCAAGCGGACGCATCTTACCAGCTAATATGTGAAGCTTTCAAAGGGACAATAACAAACTATTTGAACTTATTTTCAATAGTTCGCAAGTAGAGTTTGATAGCTTATTTTACGTGGATTTTCCCAAGAATTTGTTTAAGAAGATGTCTAACAACATTTGTTCTGTGCCTCAGTGTAATCCATGGCGCGTAAGCGTACGTCTAATATTAGTTTTCATGTATTTTCTAACCCCAAACAAAGAATTCAAATTATAGACGATTTCGAGCAGCCAATATATGGCTATATATTGTATGTTCCTGACATTTTGAAGATATAGATTTTTTCTAGGTAAAAATAACACAATTGTCTAGATGTATTAATATATAACGAGCCATCGAAAAAATTCATAATTGGAGTAGACTGTAAAATTGGGTTGGTACTTTAACCACTTCCGCATAATGACACATTACTTAATGCTTGACAGTTTCATTTGGTGTCATTGTAAAAAAGATTATGGCATTGAAATGATACTACAACAAAAAAGAAAACAAATAATTTATTTAATATCGAAATCATAATCAAAATTTACATATAGCTACAGAAGTGCTGAAAATGTTGTCCATTTACATCTAAACACAAACCAACTTTTCTCCGTAATCCAGCAAAAACTTTATGCAGCATTTGCGGTGAGTTGTTGATCTCTTCACACTTTTCTGTTATGCGAATTCTCAGTTGCTCCAGATTATGAATTGGCGTTGAATAAATCGAATTTTTGATGTATGGCCATACGAAAAAATCACATATGTTTAAATCGTAAGACCTAGTTGGATATGGAATTTCAGTGTTCCTGCTTATTATTCTGTTATCAAAAAATTCTCTGAGATATTCAAGTGTTTCTCTGGTCGTATGTGCTGTTGCACTATCTTGTTGGAAATACCCATTTTGTAATTCCTCATCATCCAGTTGATTTATGAATGAGCCGATATCGTGCAGCAGTAAGTGTACCTTAAAAAAAAATGGGACCCACCAATCTTCTTCGACATATTCCAACCCAAACATTAACTTTTTGGGGATGCAATGTTTTTGCAACAAAAAAATGAAGATTTTCGGAGGACCAACACTTCATATTCTGTGAATTAACATATCCAGAAAGATAAAACCAGGCCTCATCCGTGAAAAAAACTGTGTTAAGGATATCCTGATTGTGTAGATTATTTTGAAACCATTGACAAAATTCAACTCGTCTTAAATAATCCACTGGATAAAGTTCATGAAAACATTGCAGCTTGTATGGATGACAATGTAAGACTTTTTTAAGAATGAATTGGCACGTACCATAAGATAAATTTGTTTGTTGGGTCACTACTGAAATGGATGTTTTTGGATTTTCATCAATAATATGCTGAAGGGCTTCAATATTATCAGCTGTGCGTTTAGATGGCCGTCCACTTCCAGTTTTTCGACCGACGCTACCAGTCTCTCTGAATAACTTTACACAATTTGTCAAAACATTGTAAAAATCATTGTAGTCAAACACTAATTCAGGATGTTCTTCACTAAAATCAGCCATGCATTCCGTAATTGAATACTGCCAGTCGCCATTTACTTTCACATCTGTACGGAAGTAACATTCGTTAATTTTTGCTTTTTGTTCTATGTTGAATACCATTGTTTAAATAAATTTAATTTTCTTAATAAGAGTTTTGAAAAATTTGACACAAACTTATAGTTTCAATGTCAAATAATAAATGTCATTATGTGGAAGTGGCTAAAGTACCAACCCAATTTCACAGACTACTCCAGTTATGAATTTGTTCGATGGCTCGTTATTATATGTAATAGTGTATTATTTAACAACTACTTGAAAAAAAATTGAAACAAAATGGAAGCCAACTGCAATTCCCTCAAAGTAGGGATTTGTCAAGAGATATAGTGGAAACAGTTGAGAAGCCTAGTCTAACCTGCAGGAAAAGATTAGAACGTAGGTAGAATATGAGACAATCTCTATTTCAGTCAGTGAAGCAGTATTATTTCTGAGGTAGAGAATGAGAAATTTCTTGAAAAGAAACATACTGAACAAGAAATGGAAGCAACAGTTGCATTGCTTAACATATTAAATGATTGAGTAGATGCAAAGGTGAAAGTAAAAGAATTAAAAGATGTTGAAGTGCTAATGAATACATTTAAATTTGAAAATATTTGTAATTTAATTAAAGCATAAACTGTACAGATCCACACTATCACTATTGTTTGTCATACCACACATAAATGTGCTCAATTATATACGCCTGTTCTCCTTCATATACACGGCGTGAATTAATATTACCCTCTAAATATCGAAAATATTCTAAAAGTGACAAAGTACCCATAATACTTTTATGTTTAACCAAAGAAAAAGAAACAAAATCATATAATAGATCAACCTTAAACGGCTTGACTTGTATACGTTCAGATTTGTTATTGTCCTTTAGACCACTTTCGTATTTCGACCATAGAGACGCTGCAATCTTAAAAAGAATTGCCAACAATTGGGATACCGTCAAATCTGTACACGCCGTCCACAGGTCGCACAGGTGAGAACAAACAGCGTCGATTTTCCAATCGGCGCCGATGCGAACAACTTTTGCAGCGTTACCGTGACGAAGGAGACGACTTTCTTTTGACTATTGTGACGAGTCATGAGATCATCATTACGACCTGGAAAAGAAAAGACAGAGCGCTGAATATCGATGTCCGTCTTCTCAGGCGCAAAAGTTCAAAACACAAATATCCGCAAAAAAATTCTGTTGGCTGGGATGCTCACCGAGTTTATGTGACCGATTTTCTGGAATGAGGGGCAACGGAAAATTCTTGCTACATACAGACTCTAAACCACCTCTGACGTGTCGTGTTAGAGACAGCCTGGAATTAATAATCTTGCAATATGACAACGCTCGTCCACACACCTCGCGAGTAAATTCAAAAACTCTGCGAAACCTGTTCGAACCGATTCTATACCCTCCTTACTCCCCAGATCTTGCACCTTGCGATTTTTATTTTTTTCTTTATTCAAGAAAGACCTCAACGATAATCATTACGCCTCGGACGACGAAGTGAAGGCAGCTGTCAAGTCGTAGATTCGAGAAAAGTCGAAGAAATTTTCAGTGACGGAATGAAAAGACTTGTTACACGTTGGGAGAAATGTGTTAGCCTTAACGGTGACTATGTAGAAAAATAAATATATGATTTTGAAGCTTAAGAATTGTACTTTAATGTACTTTTTGCTCGATCTTGCTATTTTGTTCGCACTGTGCATTACTTTTCAGCTTACCCTTGTAGTATTACAGCGCGTATTTATGTGTGTTACAAATAGATAAAGTACAATTTGCTGTTCACACTGGGGCAGTACGAACTGTAGAACCACTTTACGAACTGTATTTACTGTCGACATTTCAATGATCATGTAGTTGGCCTCTTCAAAGAGAGAGAAACTGAATATGATAAGTTACTATCAATTTTTCAGGTGTGCCAACATAATCAGTATATTTATAATTTTATTGTAGATGAGTTTATTAGCTGAAGCTTTCATTGAATAAAAATTTTGATTCAATCTATTTAAAAATCATTAAATGCATCTAATAATAGACAAGGTAGTCATTTTGAATGTTGAAAGCATAGTTGTTTGAATAAATAAATACAAAAATGAAAGGTAACAATACTTTGTCATATAAATACCGGGAATCGTTCAATAAAATACAAAACATTGATCCAAATTTATTTTATTGCTCCATTTGACGCGACATATTTAATCCAGTCATGAAAACATTTTTTTATAGGCACTTTCCGGTATGACGACATTCAGCCCCTTGTGAGAATTTTGTTTTATGGTTTCAATACATTCAAAACGTCTTCTTCGAAGTGATAATTTGAGTTTTAAGTACAGGAAAAAATCACAGGAGCATTTGGCAATTAGGGTGGGTCAATGACAATCAATGACAATGACAAAACATTTTTTATCGTGTGGTGCGAACATTCGTTGGTACATTCGTACCAACTTACTACTGCAAAAGTTTTTTGAATTCCTTTTAAAGCGGGCTTTTTAAATAAACAATTCCTAGTATTTATTTAATAGAGTATATTCCCATTAAAATACTATCTAAACTCAGAAACAATGCGATCTACTGTATAAAAAAACTCACGTTCAAGGGTGACTTGCTTGCAACAAACATTTTTTAAGTGTTAATAATAGAGATTATTAAAATAAACAACAAATATCAAAATTAATAAGCTAGAAAAACAAGTGATAATCATTTAATTTTTTACCTGTTTTTTATCACCATCAGAGGAACCTGTACTGGCATTTGATTCGACTGATATTTCTTTTTTCAACTTTTTGGGATCTACTTTATCATCAGTTGTTGGTTTGGTGGTTTCATTTTCAACTGCTACAGTTACAAATATGTATTAATAGTCGCTTTTTATAAATCTTATGAGAATTATCTCACCTTTAGTGTCAACATCATTACTTCGAACAGAAGCAGAGTCATCTTCGATGTCCAGCGGTAGCTGTGATGTGCGGTTGTCCTAAAACAATTAACATTTCAATTGTTATTAATTAAAAAAGCAGATTAATTAACTGAGCAAAAAGAGGCCACAAAGTTATTAGAAGACCTTGGATGCTAATCCGAACATTTAATATGCACTGTTGTATTTAGTGCCTAATGCGTTAACTATTATATAAACACATTGTTCAATTTAAGACCAAAATAACTATAGAAATTACCCGTAGCCGTTGTTTAATTATGTATAGCAAACGCCAATTAAGTTGGCGCGAGAAGGGGTAAGTTCGCGCAGGATTAAAAGTAGTGGGGAGATTTGTATTTGGTTTTACATCAAATGTCAGATAATTCTAACCTCTGAGCGTGTATCACTTTATGATCCCCTAGCAAAGACATTATGTTCCGTCAAACGTCAATGACGAATGTATTCTGACAATTACTTGAGTAGTGGGGGTGGACGTTTTTAAAAACGACTTTTGCGCACCCCCTCCTCGCGCCAACTTAATTGGCGTTTGCTATACAAATACATAACGTGCGTTCAAAAACTTTCCTCATTGGAGACGGTCATGCTTTGTTTTAATGGTTGGTGACAGTGCACGTAATCTGTCACAAACGTATAATTTTGATAGTTTGGAGTTTGGTTGTGTCATGTAAATGTGTGTAATAATTAGTAATTTAGTTTGTAAAAAAGATATTTATTACAATAGTCAAAATGAAAAGAAAATAATACTAAAGCAGTTGTTGGAAATGTTGACCATCATTTTGAAGACAAAGTTGAACTCTATGCTTCATGCTTTCAAAGCCATTTATTAGGATTTCTTGGCTTATGTCAGCACAAGAATTCACATTAGCATTACGAAGCTCTTGGATTGAGTGTTGTCTAGTCTTGAAAATAGTATTCTTTAAATATGGAAATATAAAATAGTCTAAAATTGTGAAATCTGGAGATCTTGGAGGAAAATTAATAATTCTTGTATCGAAAAATTCTTGAAAAAAAGCTATTGTATTTTGAGATTTGTGCGCTGGTGCATTATCTTGCTGGAAATATCCTTCCGTAAGTTCATAATCAAGAAGTTCATTAATAAACGGCTCCAATAAGTCATTTCGATATCTTTCAACAGTTATGGTTTGATTAAAAAAATATAGGCCAATTCGTCTTCTTGAAACTGCTAGCCAGACGCCTATTTTTTGTGGATGTAGCATAGTTTCCACAATTTCATGAGAGTTTTGTCTAAATATCCGGAAAGATGGAATCAAGCCTCATTATTTTATATGGAAATAACTTTGACAAATGAACTTGTTATGATATAGTTTTGCGATTGATTGTTTGGGTGAGTTGTCCATTCGATGTCGAATATCCTCTATGCAATTTGCTGTTGGTTTTCTAGGTGCTCCACCGCCTGGTTTACGAATTATTGTACCTGTTTCGACAAATTTAATAACACAAGCTTGAATATATATTTTTGCAGTTGTACGGAAGTAGCTGGTAGATTAGGATAGTGTTGCCGGAAATCCTATAAGCACTGATTAGTGGAATAAACTCAATCTCCATTTTCAAATGTTTAGCCAGTTCTATAGTAACTTTGAATAATAAATATTTTATGTGTTTCAACTCTAATATAATAAAATAATTTTATCCACAATCACATTATAATAGGAGTTTTATTCACACTTATGAAGCATATAAAGTGACCTATTATCCACTAGTGAAATATTGAAAAAATATAGTCTTAAACCATAGCAACACACACATTTCATTTTATGAATAAGAATATTTTTTAATTAAATTTCCAATAATTCCATTCCATTAATGTGGTGATTGTGGATCAAATGTTGTATTGCATGCGTGTTTTACATGCATTTTATCCACTTAAGAAAATTAAACGTACGAACTGGCGTTCTCGCGGTTAAACATTCTTGCGTGAATAAAATGCTATCTAAAACACTTATACATACAATAAATAACTATAAAAAATACAAGCGTTTATCCACGACTATTGTATAAAATATTCACAATGCATGTGTTTTCTCATGCATTATGATATCCATTAGTAACTGGTCTGTCAAACTTCAATGTGGCAACCATGATGGAAATTTTTCCGGCTAGCAGTTTTACTCTTTTTGTTAGTAAGCCACGGCTGTCATCTACAAGTCAAATTAATTACCACACAATTATTCACATGGGCGATATGCGCCACTCGCTTCGCTCGTGACGCAAACTTCCCCCTGGTGAAATAATCGTCATAATTATATGCTCATTAGATAATATGTTATTCTAATTTAAATTTGTGTATGGCAACTGTCAGGATTTGAAGTTTTCTAAAGCTTCGCATGTGCACTGATTTTTGATTACATAATTTCTTAAACAGCCTACTATAACGAAGAAAGTTTTTGAAGGTGCGTGACGTATATGCAAATCAATTTATCGGTATGAATGAATTCCAATTTTTAACCAAAAGAATACATCAAGTCTGTTGGAAAACTTTCAGACAAACCTAATATCAAATCAAAAATTTAGTTTTTATGGGATTAACAATTTAAGTTCCAATTTTTCAATTTGGATAAATAATATTGGAATTATTTCTTTTGCCCGCTGAATTAGTTCATCAAGAAACTTACAGCAGAATAAAAAACCAATATTTTTTATTCTCTACCAATAGTCTAATATTAATAAACCAGATGATGAAAGGTTTTAAAGCTGTACTTTTAGAGAAGGGATTTAGTCCAAGCATTTGCACAATCCATTTCAGCAAAAGTATTGAGTTTATTTAATAGAAGCACGTTTACATGTGACGCGTCGGTCGAAAATATTTGCTGTTTGCTTCTTTCCAAGGGTTGTTTGTGACTGAGTTGGAAAATGGCGGCATTTTCGAAAAGAAATTGAGATTAATATGCTAAAAAGAGATAGTATTACAATGGAAATACCGCTGAATTACTAACAACGTCTTGAGATTATTGTACGAAGAAAGTGTAGGTATGACTTTTTAATCAGATTTTTCTTGAAATGCAAATTTAGTATCTGCGAAGAGAGCTTACTTTCTACTACTTGCAGACTGTATTTATAGAATTTAAGAGAATGTTCCTAATTAAGTGCCGGATTTAAATGGGAGTAAAACGATTTTTCCATTGATTTTATGATTGGTTTTTATTGATTATTAAAGCGCACACCTTACGTTTAGATATGGAAAACTACATTGGACTCGGCTTTACGTAAACCTTAATTCAGACTCTGAACACCTTTATTGATAACATGCGGAATTTCCTTCTTGAGGTCGTCAGTTTGTGGATATAATGTTCCATATTTTCTAATCGGAAAAAATCACAGATTGCACTTGTCAAAGTATCAGAGTTGCCATAAAAAAAAACAAAAAACAGCGCGAAATTTAAATCTAAGTTTAATTTGGGACACCTGTTTTGATATAAAAATATAAATAAAAAAATAAATATAAAAGCGTTTTCTAATTTTAAAAGTCTATTATAGAATACAAAGCGATGTACTTATAGCTATTTTAATTTCTTGTATGTAATATTCTGCATTTAATATTGATGAACATATAATAAATAATATTTGTACGTAATTTAGTAAAAATGCTATCTACTAGAAAGCACGGATAAAGAAGCAATCACAGGAGGAAAAAGAAACATGAAATGTGAACTAAAACTACAATCTCACCTTCGAGGGCATGCCAGGGGGACCCGGAGAGCCGCATGCATAACAAATAAGCCGTGATAATACACATATAGATATTTATATTAAAAAAACTAAAATAATCTGGGGTTTGTACAATTATTGGAATGAATCATTAAATGTTTTAATTCGATTTCAGAATATTTATTTACTTTATTGTAGGTATATTAAACATGAATGTTTTCGGTTTTATTTCAATAATATGATGATACAATTATCGCGATTAAAGTTTTCAAAGTTAATTTAGAGCATATTATATTAGGATAAGCTTAAAATTAATTTGGCATTTTTCTAATCACGGAGAATAGATGTAATAATAATAATTTATGCCTTAGCATTCCCTAACAGATTAACGCCAATAACGGTGGGTAATGGTTGTCATATTTGTGATCAATTGTCAAGAGCAGTCCAATCTGAGTAATGTAATAATCTATTATTGCTCTAAAAACTTAGAATCCAAGGTCGACAGAGTTCATGAAATTTAGAACTGTCATCTATCTAACGCTATACTATTGTGAAATTGATACTGAGGCTTAAGTTGTTCAAAAATGTTGTTATCAGTTTATTTTTAAAATTTACGTTAAATAATTGCGAAAATGATCCAAAAAGTAATCATATTCATTACGAAATCCTTAAAATTTACAAAGATTTTTTTCATTCGTTAAGTTTTATTTACTATATTTAAAAGATAATATATACACGCTTATTCTTTAATATAAAAATAAGGCAATTGTTGATTTAATCCAACCTATAATGCTCTTATTTATTTACATTATTCTTCACATATTTCTGCTAATATCAAACTATTTTTAGTCTTTTTTCTATCTTCAAATTGGCTAATTTATACAGAATGTTTTAGGAATAAAGGGATAACAGGCAAGATATAAAAAATAAGATGTACTAATTCTTTTAAATATAATTCCAAAGTATGTTGTACTTATGATGTTAACGGAATCAAATATCACACTAGTTGATCTGCGGTTCGAATATTTATAAAGTTATGAAACGCCTATTTCCAAAAATATTCTGCAATAACAATCAATCAATGGATAGGCGGTAAATTTGTTATCCAAAGTTAAAAAAATTCGTACAAAAAGTTTTTACATCAATGTAATCGTGGTGTAATCCTTATTGATTATTTAGATGAAGATGACCGGGGGAATTTCCGGATATGAATCCAAGAGAAAATAGGTGGCACCTTTTACAAAGAAAATTCTTCAAATCATAAAATAAGAAAGCAACCAGCATGTATTAATCGAAGAATGTAGGAATAGATTAACATTGTAGATAAGTATTGTATTTGCTCTCGACTTTTCGTTGATTTTCCAATCAGCTTCTTTAGAATAGAATAAAGATTGGAGTCTTTAAACTTCTCTATAATAAACAAAGGCCGTTAAAGTCCACATTTAACCAATAGATTAATTAATTTGGTGGATATGTTTATGTGAATCATACATATAGAGACAACGTGTGTGTTCATTTGCCATAAATGTCTATATTATCATCAATTTATAACATTTTGTATTTAAATTAATGAAATAAAAGCTTTCAAATATAGTTTAACAAATTAACTTTTTTAGTTTCTCTAATAGTTATAACACTTATAACAATATGTAAACGTCATTAATGACGTACAATTGGACTTAACGCGTTTCTTCTATACATACATAATCATAATCCTTTCTACCCGCGAGGCTGTTCAATATAATATTCTCTAGTTTATACACAAATTATGCCCACAACTTCCTATCTCGAGTGTTTGCTGTTTTGTCTTCCTGTTGACGTCTACCACTATTTCGCTTTGCTTTCACTATTTCCAAAATCGATTTTATTTCTAGATCTTCTGTCACAATTTCCTTCGGTATTCTATATTTTCTGGTGATACCTTTTAGTTTTCTTAATTATCACAATTCAACATTCTGCACTCTTTATTTCTTGCGACATCACCTACCTTTCACATTCGAATGTTAGTTTCGGTCTAAATATCGTTTTATACACCCCCATTTGTACCCCATTCTATTCATTAACATTTAATTGTAAATTTTTTTCGTTATTATTAGCGATATTTCATGATGCGTGAAGGCATATTCTGCATGTGTTGTCTGCATTAGTTTATAATATCCTATATGTCCGCATTTAATTTTCTTGATTACATCATCCATTAGTATTGTAAAAAGAGTAGGGCTCAATATACCATCTCATCCCACATCTTTTTTCGCTTCGACATATTAGCTATTCTAATAAATGCCCTATTGTTTTTGTATACACTTTATATAGTCTAACACTTCTCCTACTAAGACTTTTGCATATTAATTTTCTTGATGCATTAATCCAAAGCCTAAACATCCCTCTCTATTTAAAACGATCAGTTTCTCAGTAACTTGTTTCAAGACAAATACGAGGGATGTTTCCAAAGTTCTGGAAATTGTGCTCTAATTAAATTACACAGAACTTATAGGCAATGCTATTATTGCTGATAGACAAGTCTTGACATGCTTATGCAGCTATCCAGTGCAATATCGTTCAGTCCGATTCAGGTGTACAACCGATATAGATGCATTTTCGCAGAACTGTTTGTGTAACCATGGAAGACGCGGCTAAATCTCAAAAAGCAGTAATTTTCTTTCTGTGGAAAGAGGGTGCGAAAACTTCAGAAATTATTAAACGTCTGCAAGGAGTGTTTGGTGAGTCTGCAGAATCTTAAAGTACTGTATATCTGTGGATCGATCGTTTTAAAAGTGGCAAATTATTATTAATTTTCGTTCAAGTTTGATTATGTCCTGCAGCTTTATTATTCTTTAACCTTTCTTTTAGTTTTCATATTTTTTTGTTATTTCTTTAGAGTCGTTTGTTTGAGCCGTAAACTTTTATCTCCGAATGTACCGTTCGAATCGACTGTGCTGCTTCAGGTATCAATTCTATTTGGTTGCACTAGAGTGGATTTATTTTAACTTCTACTTATGTGATCAACGGAATATTAATACAAGGTGCTATCCAAAAATTCTCGAAATTTTAATGTGGCGCGCGATGGGATGGTAGTATAGCTCTATAGCGCTAGATAGCGTGAGCTACGTATATACTAAGTTAGCCTGGCAAACAGTACTTTGGTAGGTGGAGAAAAATTGTTTCTGCGTGTTTTTGTTGAGTTGTGTTTGACTTGTTCTGCGACACTCAATGTGATATAAAAGAGCAAAAAAAAAAACGGTAGCGGAAACTCTGAAAATGCTTAAACAATCCTTTGGTGAGGATGCTTTAGACTAGACGCAAACTGACGAATGGTACAACCGTTTTGAAAATGGACGTGTGTTGGTTGATGATGATGATGAGCGTTCCGGTCGTCCATCGACGAAAAAGACAGCACAAAATGTGGCAAAAGTGCGTGATGCTATCCTGCAAGATCGAAGAAGAACAACCCAATGAAATTTATAATATTGTTGGCTTGTCGTACGGCGTTTGTCAGCGTATACTGTTCGGCGAACTGAACATGCGGCGTATTGCTGTTTGTGCCAATGTTACGAACTTCAGTATCAGAATCATTACTGGCGACGAATAATTGGTGTACGGGTATGACCACGAAATAAAGCAGCAGTCATCGCAGCAGAGGACGCCATCGTCACCACAACCTAATTAAGAAAGCAGGACAAATTCGAAGCAACGTCAGGTCGATGTTGATTTGCTTCTTTGACGCTGATAGCATCGTGCACAAACAATTTCTCCCACCAAGTGAAACAGTTAATGGACGATTTTATTGCGATGTTTTTCGGCGACTAAGAGAAAACATTTAATGCAAGCGGCCTGCCAAGTGTCGCAACAATTCGTGAATCCTACACCACGATACTGCAACAATCCACACGTCACCTGTTGTGGTTCAGTTTCTAGCCTCAACAAAGACGGCCGTACTATCCCGTCCTCCCTACTCCCTAGATCTTGCCCCTTGCAATATTATCCTGTTTCCGAAGTTGAAATTGTAGCTTAAAGGGCGCCGTTCTGATCTGAGACGATTGAATAGATCCAGATCGAATCGCAGGCAGTGTTGAACACGTTATCACGCGCAGACTTCCATTACTGCTTCAAGTCATGAACAAGTCACTCGGATCGGTGCATTGATGCGGAAGGAGAGTACTTTAATGGATGGTAGTCAATACGTTGTAGGTACAATTTATTTTATTTTTCACATTCCGGGAATTTCTGGATAATACCCCGTATATTAAAAATATTACCTTTAAATTTTATTATATTTAGGAAAAAATATGTATATTGTTTAAATGACTAGTCTCTATTTACTTCTGACACCTAAGTGTAAATATTAGAATTAAATCCTAGTAAATGTGACTAAATATGTAGCTATTTTAAGATAGAAATTAAAGAAAACTCCTTATCAGGTATTTCCATTAATTACATTACAGGTAGCAAAGAAACAATGCTAAATTTTTCAAACACAGATTAGCGGGATTTGTTTGAAATTAGATAAGTAATATATATTTATCTTTCGTAATTTACACTTTGTTGAAACCAAGTATGAATTATGTTGCATTTCTCTAGAACAAATGGAGATAATAATTTCATAATTTAACTTGCAAATAAAATTTAATTTAAATTCTAAGTAATTAGAGCAAGCTTTATCAAAATCAGACTATGACGTGATATAATAAATTCTGAAATTGATATAAAACATTCCCACAAAAGTGAAATATATTTGAATTTGGTTTGAAAAATTACACCATTTTGAAAACTTACCAACTCTCTGGTAGAGTTCTTTGTGTTTTCGTGGTTTCCTGCCACGCTAAGCATGAAATTATTTACAGAAGCATTTTATACAAATTATAAAATCAAAACACAATTAAAAAGGAATTTTACCTCGGAATCTTCATCTGTAACCTCTTCCTCCACAACTTCAGCTTTATATTCTAACAGTAGGTCTCTTATATACTTTGCATTCAACGTGCAATTTATGAAAGGGTGCTTGAGCAGGTCTTCGCAACTGGGTCGCTTCTCGGGGTCTTTAATTAGAGCTTTGGTGACGAAATCGACGAAGTCTTTGGACCATTTGGACGGCTGTTCCAGTTTTGGCGGATCGGATTTTTGAATTTTCAACAGAACCCTTAGCGGCGACATCTCGTGATTCGGCGGTTCCATCTGGGCAAATTCAATTAACGTTATGCCCATAGACCAAATGTCCACTTTCAAATCATAAGGATTATCTCTAAATGTTTCGCAGAGGACCACCTCTGGGGCCATCCAGTACGGCGTTCCAATGAAGGTGTCGTGTTTTTGTAACGTGAATTTATTTTTCGCTGACACGCCGAAATCCGCTGAAAATCATAGAAAAGTGTTAAAAAGTTTTATTTTAATCGACGTTGTGAGGTGTCAAACCCCATTTTAAAGATAATCTTATAAAATCCTAAAAGTGGGATGAAAAAAAAGGAAAACAATAAAGATAAGAATAAAAAAAGATGTACAAAACTG
This sequence comes from Melolontha melolontha, assembly GCA_935421215.2. NCBI lineage: Eukaryota > Metazoa > Arthropoda > Insecta > Coleoptera > Scarabaeidae > Melolontha > Melolontha melolontha. The sequence goes on along the minus strand of OW285243.1, from coordinate 72,095,990 downwards.
ACAAGTTATCAAAGTAGGCCTTTTAAAAAACTCCGAAATTTTTACGATAAGAATCCAATTATATTAAGTGCAGAATTAAAATTATTGATGGACTTTTAACGTTTTCTTTGCAATTAGATAAAAATTGTGTTCAGAATAAATTAAGCAAAATCTATTTAATGTTCAGCAAAAAAAAACAAGCTCCAGCAATTTTTATATGACAATCACAAAAACATATTGCTGTGAACTTTGCTCATAAAAAATAATTTAATTAACGGAATGATTGTGTATATAGTTACACAGGCATAATTTTGTTGAGACTCTGTATATTCTGTGTATATCTCAGGGTAATCTTTTGGTTCTGCACAACTAGGCCTAGCGTCCAAAGTCAATACAAGAAATTCACGATTGTTTCGCACTCTCCGTACACTTCTGATTTGGCATTTCATGTTTCTGGACGGAATGAAAAAATGGATTCGCGTTTGGAGAAATGTTTTACACTAAATGGTGATTATTATGTGGAAAATAATTATGTACGTTGGTAGTAGAATACATTTCCTTCACTGGAAATAAACTAGTTTCATTATGTGGAGTTAACCCTTATACAGGGTTACCGCTGAATAACGCCCAAGCTATGCGAATCTGAATACAACGTATAAATGCCTAACTCAAAATTAAAAAAAAAGAAATTTCTTTGTAATTCATCAAAAATTTCCAAATTTTTAGGGCCAAAATGTAGTTAAAGTTGGTTCATATCTGTATTTATTCCATATTTACCTAAATACAGCTGCAATTCAAGTTAAAAATTTCGGACGATACTTTTAACGTAAGTTCCCATTCATAGCTAGTGAATGTTATTGTTTTCTTACCAAAACATTCTCGGTCGCATATATGACGATGTTTTTTTGTGCATATCAATAATAGCCTTTACGTCGAATATGTCGACAAAATTAGTAGTAGCAGATAAAAATAGTAGATAAAATTAGAAACCAGGTATTCCAAGAAAACCTGAATATAGTCCATGTCGAAACAACGATAGAACAAGGACAACTAAGGTGGTTGGGCCATGTAGTGAGAAGAGATGAGCATAGACTTATCAGACAAATATTCGAAGCGAAAGAAATAGGAAAAAAGAAGAGAGGCAGACCAAGAAGAACGTGGAAGGAGGAAGTGCGAACAGCTGCTAAGAAAAGAGGAACAAGATGTGAGGAAATAGGAAATAAAAATGGTAGTATATGACAGAAAAAAGTGGAAGGAAATATGGAAGAAAATACCTGAAAATTCAACTCTAACATAACTCGACACCGTAAGGTACATCGAGTTCCCAGGATTAAGTAAGTATGTCGACAAACCTATGCCACATTAATTAAAATGTGACTAAAATTAAATACTTTGAACTTTAAACTTCTTTTAAAAGTAAAATTATGTTTATAATCAAACAAAAATCGTCATAAAAGAAAATGCTTTATGTAGTGTGTCCAATGGGATAGATAAGTACAAAGTTTTTAATTATTTGTATGGAATTATTTACATATATTTTTGTTTTCTTTAAATGTGTTTGTGACAAATATCGACAGAACAATATAATTAGTTGGTAAAGAGAATTACTGATGAACTAAAGGTGGAAGCCTACGTGAACATTGGACCGCGATTTTTTGTATAGTTCATAACGTATTTCTTCTGCAGTTTAAGGCCAACATTAAGGCATAAGATACCTTAAAATGACTAACTTGTGTAGTATTTCAGGGCGTATTTATTATGTGTGTTAGAAAGAGATTAAAGTACAATTTGCGATTTACACTTTAAGCAGTACGAACTGCAAAGAAGTACTTTATCAGCTGTATGAAAGCATTACTCACATATACCTTTCAACCCCTTTTTTTTGAGACGTTATACACAATTAGCATTGTATATCAATCCGCGCTCGTATTTTTATTAATTTTTATCTTATTCAGAAACATAGGTTTAGCTTTTGTTATATTGACAAATTTTAAACGTATGTATTTAAAAAACTTTTTACGGTAGTGTAGATAGTTATGATAAAAACAATTTTAATAATAAATATATTTTGTTTATATTAATTGATAAATAAAGTAATAATGTCATATAGGCAATTGTTTAGTTATCATAATGTTTTTATCATCACGTGCAAGTGTCTTATAATAGGATGTTTATTTTAAGTTTCATAAGTACGAATAATCTTCTACAATAACGTTACGTAATAAACGATAAAGCTGATACGTGTAGTTTTGATTGATTTCCCATTTTATTATATCTATGTATTCACACCATGTCTTGCAGGAAGTCGGGTTGCGCTTCCGTTTAGTCATTGATATCAGAGGTTTCGTCATGATGTAATTGAATAATATTAAGTGATTTTTTTTTTAAATATTTCCGTTATCAAAGCGATGCAAAAAATTTATTTTGGTGGATTGGGTTAGACATTTTGAAGACTGATTTGTACTTAATGTATTAGCACAATACATCACGTAATAAATAAAAGTTACGTAAAGAAAATTGCAATCACTGTGTCAATAGAATAAAAAAAAAACTTTTTAAATTCTACTTTTTTACGTATATTGGTATGCGATTACTAAATATAAAATTACTATCAGTTTGATAATAAATAATTTTTAATATCCATCAGAAATTCCTATTTGCACAAAAAATCAGGCTGTTACATCACTATTGATTTGAGAATTTGTTTCCATTCTGTTCTGTACTGTTCGTTTTTTAAATGACCTTTGCCATCTCTCAGACAGCAGTATAGTTCCACGTTAATAAAACTTCTGCTTTTTATAGCCAAAAAACGTGTAGTTATACATCATCATTATTGCAATTTTTACCAAGTTTACAGTTTGGAGTATATGGTGGATTTGATAACACGTCCCAACTAACCTTCAATATCTTTTTTTTTTGCAGTGTGATAAAAAAATTAGATTTTTTTGTCAAAAATCGTATTGAAAGTACCGATATTTTCCACTATTTCTACCATTTTTTAACGATTTTATACAATAGTATTTATACATTGTAATTCTAACCCATGCAATACAACTCAAATTACTGATGATTACATCGATAAAAATGGATATCAATAGGACAGTTTTCATTTGCAATTATTATAGCACCGTCATACTTGTTCAAACATGCTGTAGGAGAATTTTACGTAACTTCTTTCTCTATCGACTTCGAGTTAGTTCTCCAAATTCGAATGTTCACTCATCGACAGATCCGTGAAATTCAGTTTTTTTCTAGTGCATAAACAGTTAGTCTTTTGTTTCGGCGCTAGAGTAAATCTAAATTTCTCAAAAGTGGCGTTCTCATTTGGGAAAATTTGGTTTTTCGGACATAACTGCAGAATCCAGCCTTGCTGTTTTCACCAACTGATTCGGAGTTTCAATACGCGACAAATAATGTTAGAGCTGTCGGCCAGGAGGGGGGGTCCAATATACCAGATACAAATGAAAGTCGGAATCGAAGAGCAAAACAAAATTGCGGATAACCGACATAACTCCTCTATTTCTTATCCTATCGGTGTGAAATTGGGGGCAAATTAAAGCTTTCATCGAGGTCATTGAAACGCGTACAATTTATGTATAAGTATGAGTAATCTTGGGGCGCTAGACCAAATCTAAATTTATCGAAAAATTGGAAAAATTCACGTTTTGGGAAATTTGTTTTTTCGGACATAATTGGAGAATCGAACCTTTACTTGAATTAGGGATTTGCTCTTGTCTGTTTTTCAAATAAAAATATTCATACAATATATTTTTTAATTTGAATTATTATAAATTATTTATCTATTTGTGCACCTGTAAGTAGGATTATTATTAACGCCAGTGGAAAAGTTCGGAATCACATCCTAATGAAGTGGTTTCTTTTCAAAATTGTAATTATAATTAGGGAGCGGCAATGACAATCACTTTGGATAGCATGATATTTGCGTTTTAATTAAAACATTTTTTTTTTTATATTTGGGTGTTCGAATTTCCGTGAACAGTAGTGTATATCGCACTAATTATGTAATTGAAAACAACATAAGAAGTTTAGTATCTTAATAATTAATTTTATTCAAAATATAAACTTAAAGCATATGAATAAAAAAAAAATTATTTGACATTGAAACACGCTTCATGTTAAAATTTCTTAAATATGATTTTTTCATGGCAATTAACTGATTATACTATCACAAAAAAATTAAAAGGAATTAATAGAAAAATTTAAATAATTTTAATGTTAAACGCTGCAAAAATTCCCTTAAAAACATTTTTTATAATAACACTAATGATTTAAACCTCTTCTTTTATTCGAAAATGATCTAAATTTATTCTCATGCAAACATTTTAAACTTCATTTACCTACTTTACAATTAATGATGTTTAATTGGATTCAGGAAATAAGTAATCTCAATAAAATGAATTAGTTTTTGAATGTATAAAAAAAGAAAGAAAAAATTATGCTTAATGGTATGCTAAATTTTAAATAGATTAAATAAGCACATACTAATCCATTGTAATAAAATATAATAGTTGTAGAAAGTACATTACTACGTGGAAAGTAATGTTTTAATTAAAATTAATAAAAATACTCTAAGTGAAAACTTGCGAGAACGTTATTAAATAATGTATTGTGACAATGAAATAGGCATAGAGTAGTTACAAATTCTTTCGGACCTCTACAGTTAGGGTAATATAGGGATCGGCAGTCAAGGATATATTCCAAGAGACTTAAATGAATTTGTAGCGAGCCGATCTATTGTTTAATTTTATTAGTTACTTGAGTTCTATTGCGTAAATATGTGATGTACAGCGACACGGCAATTTCCACACCTCTACTTGCATATAAAAGAATCGAAACTAATGCAAAAATAATTTATATAGTGTAATGTAACTTCGTGTTTGAAATCGCTATGGGGCGAAAAGCACGATATAAATAACGAAAAAGTGTTATGATTTGTATGGAGCTCTATATATGAGGACAGCTGGTCGGCTCTTGCAAAAAATATACAGGAGTATGACGCATATCACATGTTTCGCACATGTTCTTCATCGAGTATCAGAGGACGTCAGAAAATGCTACCCGAATGCAGATAAAATGAAAGCTTCTGTTAACAAAGTTTTTGTGAAGACACCTGCACGCAACAATTTATTTCGTGGAAAACTGACTCATGTGCCACTCACCAGAACCTATTACAACGCGCTAGGGTACATGAATAGAAGCACCATCCTATTATCACATACATTTTGACAACGTTAAAAGTATAATACAGCTACTGGATTGGAATGATACTGTTTCTATTTTAAGACGTTCAATAAGTTTTTATAGACCTAAATAATCATGTGGATTTAGTCAATATTCATGGACATTAATCCAGAATACCTGTAACCATCCGCCATCTAGAGATTACTCTGACTAATCCACAATATTTTATAACTAACGCCATGAATATTGTATATGATCTTCGTAAATTCCTTTCTCAATTACCTGAAGCTGCTCCTAAGAATGTAAAAAGAAAATTTGAAGCAGTTCTAAAAAACAATCCAGGGTTTCGAATTGTTGACTTCTTTGATAGTAAAGAAGTAAATTTTGCAGAATCGGGGATAAATGTGCCGTACACTAAAAATGCCCTTACTTCATCGGTAGATGTTGAACGGTTGTTTTTAATGTATAAATGGATTTAGGGTGACAGGCAATTATTAACACATGAGCTTATGGAGCAATTATTGTTGGTTTACTCATTTGAACTCTGGATATAAACGGTGAACAGTCAGGGTGTGTGATATGTTTTATAAACCCTGCAATAGTCCTTCTGGAGAAGATGTATTTACTCTTACTTGGTTCGTGCTTGTTTCTCTGTACGTATTTTGATTCGCGTATGAAAATGTTAAATCGGGATTTATGATATCCTCGCACAGTTCCTAGGACTGAGTCATGTAGCCCTGACTGCCGATCCCTAGTAGTAAACAGTAACTTACTGTAAACAGAAAAAAATAAACATTTTTTTGTTTCTATTAATTTTGGTAAATTTTGTCTTGTCTTGACTGCTAAAAACTACAACGACAGAAGCTTTTAGTTGGACGAACTTCCCGAAGATGATTAACATCATTGTCAAAATTGTTTTTAGATGATTATTTGTGTGGTGTGATGTTGAATTTACAATAAAAACAAACAAAAATTTGAGGTAGAAGAAAAAGTTCTTTTGCTTCATTCGTTTTGTTTCTCTTTGTAGAATATACAGGTGCTAAAATACAAATACAATTTTAAAATAAAGGCAAATAAAGGGGTCGCGCAAATGTCAGTAACCGAGTGTGTTAAGAGGAATTCATATATTTGTTGAACATATAATGCTGGATGCTAGAGCAGAACGTCCGTCGATCTATCGAAATGCAGATACGATCGCAAAAGTGCGTGAACTTGTGGCACGAGATCGACGAATGACCCTTCGAATGATAGTAGAATATTGCATGAATATTGGGAAAGAGGAATATCTGTGCAAAGTTCGTGCCACATGTCATCTTTTGGATGAGCAAAAAACAGAAAGAGTTGCATCGTGCGAAGACTGTTCAGAATTGCGATGCGTTTTATTAACTGTATTGAGACTGGTGATGAATCATGGGTGCTTTAGTTCGATTCTGTGACGAAGCGCCAGAGTATGTATGCAGTGGGTTGGAAAAATATCACCAAGATCCAAAAAGTTTCGTTTGAAAAAAAATCTAGAATCAAAATCATGCTGATTACGTTCTTCGATAGTCATAAAATTTTTATCGGAAGGACAATCAATTACTGGTGCATACTACCTTGAAATGATGAAAAGATTACTGAAGCGCATTTCTCGGATGCATCGATAATATCGAGAAAAGCTTGGTTCTTGTTACATGACAATGCACCGTCACATTCTTCACTAATTCTAAAGGAATTTCTCGCGAAAGAAGGAGTTGTTGATATTAATCATTAACCCTCTTAACCGGACCTGGCACCTGCGAATTTTTTCATCTTTCCTCGTAGGGAAACAATTTCAAGACAGATATTCAGAAAAATGTAACCGTCGAATTGAACACCATTTCTTCGATGCATTTGTTGACTGTTTTCAAAAACTTTTAGGACATTGCAATAAGTATATTAATGTGAATGAAAATTATTTTTAATAAATATCAAACATTGCTTCTCATTACTTCAATTGTGTTCTTATATTTTGTACCAATCCGAGAATTAAATTCCTACACCTCGTTATCTTGAAAAAGCACAATTTAAAAAAATACATAATAGAAAGGAGTTGGCAGAAAGAGATTTGTAGTTTAAATGAGCATACAGTATTTTTATTAACATTTAATAACTCCATGTCCTGTAAGTACAAGCGTTTCATACTGGTGTAAACTTAGTTTGTCGAAATGTAGAAATTAACGCAGCACATTAGGCGACATTTGCATGTAAAGGAAGATTTAATACTCGCAAGTTCTCATTTACAATACGTTTATTATACAAGCGTTTCAGTTTTCAATAAACCGCAAAAAAATTGTCTAAATCCTTCAAAACCTAACAGATTTTTGAAATGCCGATTTGTATTACAATGGGCGCAAGATCATCAAAAACGAACTAATAAAATTATCGCCGGTGTGTCACTTCTGATATTGTGTACTTGCAGCCTCAGGAGAAACACCCCACACGTTGAAAATTAGAGTTAATCGAATTTAAAGTAGCTATCTTCAAATTACATTTCAAAATAAAAAAATATTTAACTATTTAGTAATGACCAAAAACATCGGATATCGATTGTAAGTGAAACTCGAAGCCATTGTATAGAACCCATACATCACATGAAACTGGTTGTTAACCACAATGAATCATTTAAATTTCGATTTGAATCGACAATACGAAGAACATGTACGTAGGTGTCTGTGATAAATATCTATATTTAAGTATTTATCTTCCAAATACATAATTTCATTGATGCCGCTCTCTTCATACACACACTGATTGACGAGAATTCAAAACATATTTAAACATGGTAATATTTAAGTATGCAAATACATACATTGTTACGTGTTTACCTTTTCTACATTCATAATATGTAAGTTCCGTCATAAGTCTTCTTAAATTTTGTACACGTTTTGTGGATGACCTAAATTTTGAGCACTGCTCAACGCGGAGTTCATGTTAAACATGTGATGAAAGTGTGTTGCTGCCTTCTACCTAGTTTTCAAAATTACGTGCAATATTACTGTGCATCCGTATATCTTTAAAAAGACCTATTTCCATACATAATTTGAATACTTGTAAACTAAACTAATTTTCCTAGATATAACAATAGACTTCTTGTTTTGAATACCAGACTCATAACTGTTAAGTACTACATTACTAGTTAATTTGATATTCTACATTCTTATTGGAAGAAATACCAATTATTATAGGTTTTAAAATCATTTATTTATAAAATTACTAAAGCATTTAATGTTTTAACTCCTACTGTTACGTTCTTTAAATTCCTTGTAATTAATAACTTAATGTATTGCTGTGTTATTTGAAATTCATTCTATAACCTTCAAATCTATTCAAAGAAAATATTTAAGATACTTAGATTATATATGCGGAAACAGTGAACTAACAAGGGAAGTTCGGCAATCCGCAGGGAGGTCAAAAATATTCGATACTTACTTTTTATATCGGTCCAATCGTACCTTAGAGGCTAAAAAATATCCTTGCAAAATTATATTATTTCTTTTTACCCGTATAGTGGCTTCTAATTTCATTCTGTTCTTGTTTGTCGAATATACAAAATGCATGAAAAGCATTTTTCAGTACGCGAATAGGTAGTCTGTTTACAGTACGTTTCTTAGATACCCACTTCTGTGTGATAAAAAAGTTTACAGAATTCGTTCGGCCGTTTGCAAAAGTGTACAGATCGTAAAGAAGAACAGTAAAACCGTCCCTAAACATTTTCGCAACCCTTGTATACTAAAAGAAACACTAGCATATACTTTCTGTTATTTAGAAAATTTTGTCCATTTCCAGAAAATAATAGTAGAATAGAATAGAATAGTAGAAGCATTACATTTAAATAATACCTGGAATACCAGGAAGATTTGAAGGGCAACAATTACAGGTAAATAAAGTTGCTTTCAAGGTAGTTGCAGGTAGGACGTTGAATTTTATTAAGATTTTAATACTACCAAACTACTAAAGTATATAAAGGCATTAGTTACATATTGACTCAGATGCAAAAATATGTATAAACCGTAATTTTGAAGATAAACAAAGCTAATGTATAATGTATAATATATAAAATAAGGAAGTGTTTCTTGGAATATCCTATTTCAAAAGTAATTTTATTATTGGAATGAGCCTCCTAGTAAAGTAATACATACATACTATAGTCCATGTCACCCAAACTTCGAAGTATTGCTCTTATGGAGATTGCATTTGTTGTTGCCTAATTTCTAACAATAGGGTTATTTCATTTATAGATTGGCTATACGTAAGATATTGATTTATCGATTTGACATTCAAAATGCATGTTGTTTACCTTTTAGGTTAGAAAACTCTCGTCTTAAATCTGTATTTACAAGACGTTCAATTTAGTTAAAATCATTAATGCAAAAATAGGTAGATGTGCATAAATTAAACAAAATCGTTTCGACATTTTTTTTTAATTCAATAATGTAATTTTATTTTGGAAAATCAAACAAAACGAAATATACACAAAAGATGACAGATCGAAAATTTCAAGTGACAGGGAGTATATAACAAACACAAAATAAAAATTTTCCCCTAGAGACAAAGTGCGCCAAAATAAATGCAACGTCGTACTGTTAAAAAAAGATAGTTATATGAGCATCGCTATAAGTTAATAAGAGAGGCTATTCTCCATAAGACCCAATACTTCGAAGTTTGGGTGAAACAGACTATAATAAGGTTATTTATTTTATTTTTAAATGCGTCCAGCGCTTCTTCAGTCGATGTAAAACGTAATCCCATAACTTATCCTTTACAAAGGAGAACGAAAACAAAATCATTGAGTGCCAGATGTGAATAATACTGCGGATTACCTATTATTTAATTGTTTTGGGCATTTAAATATTTAATCGCTAGAGTAACAGTGTCCAAGCATTATCGCGGTGTAATAATCCTTCATTCCTTCTGAATGATTTTTGTGGACACTTTGGAGAACTTGAGGCAAATGAATTGTAGTGCACTATTTTGCATTAACAATACGACCATCCTTCAGCACTACAGTGAAACCATGTTCATTAATCCCAAAAAATGAGCCAATATATCTTTTTTCGGAGATTCTAATTCTTTAGGGTTGGACGCAGTAAGTCTAGGTACTTAAACACAGTGCTCTTCGTACCATCCCCAATAGATCTTTCAGTTCCACTCTGTTAGTCTTGCGTCCTCGATAAAAGCCACTATCCTCCTCAGGGGAAATTTGAGTACCCTCGTAGGATCCAATAGATCTCTTTTGAAATGTTTCTGTTTGAGTCCCTTCAGTTCCTCACAAGTACGTATTAAATGAAAGCTTGTTTTTCACATCTCCTACATCAGGGCTCACTAACCAAGCCGATAAAGGTGCTTACTTAAAGAACAATGGCCAGTTATTAAACTGGTGTTAATTTTAATTTATTTTTTACTACTTCTATTTAGGTAAACCGAAAGCTTTCTACTAGTGTCTTAGAGTGGAGTTGATCTTCCATTTTTTTGGGATTATAGCAGGATACCAAGTTTCATCGCCTGTAATGATGTACACTCGATAAAACGATCTATTGGCAAAGCGATCTAGTGTAGATTAATTGCCTGCCCAGTTTCAAAGTTTCTTGAATATTTCTTACAATAAAATGCTGGCCCTCTTCAATCATGTCTCAAACAAGTCCAATATTCTGACTTGTAGGCTTCTGCCATCGTTATCCGTGATTACTTCCGGTATTCCGGGCTGGAACCGCGTCTCTGTTTTAGTTTCAATGCAGGAACAGCAGTAGCAGTCCTGAATATGTCCCTTGCTACAATTAACAAAACGTCGGCCAAGAAAGAACTGTCGAGGGCGCGGTTCCAGCCCGGAATTCCAGAGGTAATCAAGACCAATATTTCTTTCTGTAACCGCCGTTTCTTTGCTTTTTGTATGTTATTATTCTTGTTAGTAAGTAAATAACCAATTGTTTTTCTGCCACGAAAGAAGTACGGTTTTTGATTTTGTGGAGCAAAGAATTTGAATAAAATTTTGCCACGAATACGTTAAAAAAAGGTTTCGAGGACGGGTGAATGTTAAAAGCAAGTGTTGCAGTGGTACAAAATTATCAAAGAAGCAGAGAACGCGTTGAAACAGGCAGACAATCTTAACATCAACTGATGCAAACCATATCAAAGCGAAACAAAAAATATGCTCGAAAATCATTGCTTGACAATTAGAGACCTTTTAAAATAACATTGGGATTTCATTTGGGCCAGATGTCAGATGTGTATCGTCACGAATGGTTCCAACATCGCTGAATTTGTTTTTAAGAACATGTTAGCTTCAGTACATGAATTATTTCTGACTACTAGTCTGTTACGAAATGCATCATTACGGCCGATGACATATGGATCTATGTTTGTGATGCCTAAATATCCGATCAAACTTATGAATATCGGGTCAAAATGTAAGCAAGACCGAAAAATCCAATAATGTTAACAGATTATTTTTGATTACTATAGTATTGTAGTGCACTGTAAATTTCTTCCATTCGGTAAAACTGTTTGCGTGAAGCTAGGTGTTTAAAATGGTCTAAATTATGGAAAGATTGGTTTTCGCATTACGGTACACTTCGTTCGCTTCGCCGCGACTATTTTGCCAAGGATTTATCAACGCATGTTGTTTCATATCCACCATTATTTGCCTGATTTGGCACCATGTGACTTCTATGTTTACTATGAAATTGATTTTCTGCTATGGAGATTGGAAAAACGTTAGAAGACATATATTGCTTTGGAAAAGAACTACTTTGAAGATAAAATAAGTTTGGGAAAAAATACTTAGCGTTTTACTTAACCAGTTCTTTTTGATCACAAGTATATGGCATCCAAATAATGCTTAAAAACCAGTTTTAGATTACGACATAAAATTTGTTTTATGAAATTGTCAGTTATGATTTAGAGCAGACCAATTTCCGTGTGCGCCATGAGCGCCGGTATGGGAGTGTAATTCGTAATATATTAGAATATGCGATAGCATGAGCTTGTAACCGATATAAGTATAGAAGTAGAGACATTTATTCTATCAGAAATAATTAAATATACTATTGGTTTACTGCTATTAAAGTAATATGCATAAACACACGAAAAATAAGAATAGTAGGTACATATTATAGCAGCGTTGTATGTACCTATAAATAAAATAATAATAATAAAAATGAATAAAATAAATAAAATCGTATATTAAGTCCGGGAAATCCATAATAAACTTATTCACTTCGTCTGACAACGGTCGTTTTCTCGATTTATGTGTCGACGACATTTTATTACGTATGCTTACACTTACATGCAGTCTAAGCAAGTACCAAACACATACTGAATGCTTTTTATTAGTTCTGATGCAATACATTCATCCTCACATCGGCGCACATGGCGCGCACGGAAATTGGTCTGCTCTAGTTATGATCATATTTAGAAAATCTTAAAAAAATAATTTCCAAAACAAAAGAAATAATATTGGTTTCATAACACAAGCATATAAATTATATTAAATATTTGTAGAAAAAATATTCCGGCATGCATAAAATCAAAATATGAGTTTTAAATAGGGTCTGGTGAACATTGTACACATGGCAAATATTAATTTTAGGAAAAGAAAAAAAAACATAACTGAAAGATCCTTACTTCCTTTAAAACGTTTTTGTCAGAAAATGTAAATATTTGAAATCGTTGGGCAGCTTATTTGTAATTATAATTTTTGTTTAAAATGTGAATAAATTAAAAAGAGCTAAAGAATTATAACAAATTATGGATGAACGAAGTCTAGATATTTTGCTTAGACGATATTGAATAATTAATATCCTAAAATTTAATATTAATCATATTAATGCAAAATAATGTGCGTAATAAAAAAAAACCGTGTTTGCTTCTCGCATCCGTGAAATAATATGTTTTTTACATTTACATTATGACTTCATAATATTTATATATAATTATGTTTTCTTCAAATTTCCATGTTCCGCAGTAACTTCTTATCTTGCTTTATATTCTCCCTTACCTAATACGTTCTTTAAATATGTAAAGTTTTTCAGTTTTTTTCACTCCTTTTATTATTATATTAGACAAGTCTCGTGTGCCAGAACTTATCGAAAGTTGTGCTGTATCTAAGAATGCTGTTGAATAGTATTTTTTCCTTTTAGATATCTGTTTATCTGATTTGCTACTCTGTGGATCTTTCAATAATCCCATGTTTGTTTCTAAATCCAAATTGGCAATTTTGAATTAATTTTCAAAAATTAGTAGTTTTGTTCAGCTTTTTTATGAATATTTTTTTCAAATACTTTAGATAGCTGACATAAGCCGGTATGAATTCATTTCCTGTGCTGGTTTACAAAGTTTTAGAATCATGATTATTTTGGCTGTGTTATTCATTAGGGAAATACCCAGTTATGAAAATTGCATTAAATATCTGCGTTATAGCTTTATAATTGTCAATTTCTGTATCACTATGCCAGTTCTTAAATCGAAACCTGTGCTTTATTAGAGTTGATTTCACTTTCTATTACATTTTTAACTTCTTGAATTCTGATATTTTTCATGAATAAACTCATTTCAATACAGAGGTTTGAATACATTTTGCAGATGTTCTGCGAATGTTGTTGCTTTGTCTTTATTGGTTTTTGTCCATTTTCCATTTATATATTGTCGTCTTCTCGTCTTATGGCTTACCACAATGAATAGTCGGTAACTATCATTAGTGTTAGATGCTCAAAATAGTTTTGAATTCCTTCTTTTATTAGCTCCTAAGTTTTTTTCTTATTTTATTAAGCAGAATAATTCGAAACATACTTGAAGAGGAAAAAACCTCACCAATTTTGTATAATACAAAAGGGTGTGAAGAACACAATACAAGTTCATTATTAATATTTTTGTGAAGGTATCCTTCTCCAGAGACGCAGATACGTATTTCATCCTGCTACCAATTCGTTAGTTCTACAGTTGTTATGTAGACAGAGCTAGTTGTTTCGGCTGTTTATTAATATGCAGCGCTGAATGATCTTCTACGGTCTTAATAATTTCTATGAGATATTGAAGTTGTTCTTTTGTGAATGTATCCTTCTCCAACAGGGGCGTACTGACGAATCTGTAGAAAGATGAAATACGTACCTGCGCCTCCGGAAAAGGATACCTTCACAAAAATATTAATCCCAATTTATATAGTATTTATTATAAAGCGTTGCTCGTTTATTGATTGTGTTAATGTAAGATGATAAACTTAATGATAGATGAATGATCGTCAGCTAGTTCATAACATTATTTTATAAAGATCGATGGCGATTTTTCAGTCCCAGTTCGATTCAGGCTGACAAAAATGCGTACCTGGAGGTAAAACTCTGAGACGTACGTAGTGCTAGCCACGTTACCATCCTAGTGTACCGAACGGCTCAAGTTGTAACAGGCCTACCATTCTGAAGAGACCCTGTAAGGCCAGTTACGGGGACTTATTATTATTATAAAAATGGATGTTCACTCCATTCAGTGCGATTAGCAGGTCTTGTAGTTTCTTTTGTTCTGTAAGCTACGAGCCCTAATAACATAAGGTTCGGACGATATCAAGTTCACATACAGTGTAAAGTCACTTTCGACACAAAAAACTATTATTTAATGTGAAAAGTACCAATTTTACAAGAGGAAAAAAGAAACCAACCATTTTACATTGGCAACTTAATATACGGTCGATTACGATTGTAAATTAATTTTCATAAGAGAGGTCATGACAGTATGTCAAATTTGACAGTTATCGCTTTGACACCTGTTTATTTATTATTGTGACCAATGTGTGCGCGGAAAAAATGGGTCGTGGTAAAGCCACCTCGAAGAAAGTACGTGAAATTGTGGTAAAACAGTATCATGAAGGAAATAGTATGTGCACAATCGGAAATAACTTGAATTTGGCCAAATTGACTGTAGCAGACATTATTAAATGTTATGGCGAAACGTACGGCTACGACATTCGAGATAAAAGTACAGGACAACCCAAGAAAGAGACACCCAAAATGAGAAGACATCTCGTAAAAAATTGTAAAAGTCACTGCCGAGCCACGCTAAGAGATATAATAACGACTCTTTTTATTGCAGAAACTAATGTGACGATTTTACGAGAATGTTGTAGGCAGCGCATACATACACAGAACACAGAAACTATATATTTTAATCTCACTAGATTTGATTTAATATTAAGTATTTTATTCAAGGCGAAAGAAAAGCCACTGTTAACGGAAATTCAAAAGAAAAACCGTTTAATATGGGCCAAATTATCTTGGACACCAGAAGATTGGTTCAAAGCGTGTTCAGCGATGAATCCAAATTCGACGTCTCTATAGGTAATTGTTAATGCTGCCTCACAGACTCGTTCCTAGTATAGAAAACCTCAATCCAGATGAAAATTGCATATTTCAACAGGATGGCGCATAGTGTCACACCGCCAAATCAACTTAATATTGATTTGCAGATCATAACATAAAAAGAGTTCTGTCATGGCCTTCCAGCAGTTCAGACCTTAATATTATTGAAACTTTGTGTCACCATATGAAAAGGTGCACATGAAGTAATCCGCAAAGAACAATAAATGCAAACAAAACTAACAGAAATATGGCAAACATTTACGCCAGATCACTGTAGAAAATTGTTGGAAATCACGCCAGACCGAATTAAAGCAGTTGTTAAGGCCAAAGGCGACTTACCTCCGTATTATATTTTGCAAACTAGTGATCGTCCGAACATTAAGTTGTCAATATAATCAACACATTTGTTTACTTTAGTTAGATTCTGAGAGATAACATTCTGTTCGAAATTGTATTCTTAATATTGTAGTATACCCAATTGTTTGCTCACAATAAAGAATTAACACTCGAACATACACAAATTGTAAATACGAGGGAAGATCAGTAAGTACCCGTGTTTGAAGACAGGTGGCGCTGCTGAGGGAAGTTGGCATTACCGTCGTGTACTACCATCTGTCAGACAACACCATAATACACTTCAGACTGATTCATAGGTTAGTTTTTATTTGGCAGCCAGTTGTATCACACGTGTTTCGTGTTTCTCGATAAAATGGAAAAAGAGCAATATCGATCCGTAATTCGCTTTTTATTTTTGGATGGAAAAACATGCGAAGAAATAAAAGCGAAGTTGGATGCTGTCTATGGGGACCCTTCACCATCTATGACAACCGTAAGATATTGGTTCAACGAATTTAAACGTGGTCGTACATTTGTTTTTGATGAGGAGCGCCCAGGCCGCCCGGGAGACGTGGTTACCGAGGAAATCGTTGAAAAGGTCCACGACATGATTCTCGCTGATCGCCGAACGAAAGTGCGCGAAGTAGCAGAGGCCGTAGGCGTGTCGTACGGAACGGCAATTAATATTTTACATGATAAGTTATCGGTGAGAAAGGTGTCGGCCCGATGGGTGCCGCGATTGCTTACGGTGGACAACAAGCGGATACGGTTGTCAATGTCGAAGCAGTGTTTGGACCTCTTTAAGAGAAATTCGCAGGAGCTTTTGCATCGAGTCGTCACCGTTGATGAAACCTGGATCCATTATTATACGCCAGAGTCCAAGCGACAGTCAAAACAATGGATTTTTCGGGGTGAATCTGCTCCGAAGAAGGCAAAGACGGTCCCATCGGCCGGAAAGGTCATGGCCACGATTTTTTGGGATTCCAACGGAATAATCCTCATGGACTTTTTGCAGAAAGGAAGAACGGTCACGGGGCAGTACTACAGTGAATTATTGGACCGATTCGATATAAAATTGAAGGAGACACGGCCCCATTTGGCTAAGAAAAAAGTGCTGTTTCACCACAATAATGCACCAGCACATTCATCCAGAATTGTCGCGGCAAAGTTGCAAGAACTGCACTACGAATTGCTGCCGCACCCACCGTACTCGCCTGACTTGGCTCCCTGCGACTTCTTTCTGTTACCCAACATGAAAACGTGGCTCGGGGGAAAAAGATTCAGCTCAAACGAGGAGGTTATCGTCGAGACAGAAGCGTATTTTGCAGAGTTTGACAAATCGTATTTTTTGGAGGGGTTAAAGAAATGGCAGAAACGTTGGGAAAAGTGTATTGTACTAAAAGGTGATTACGTTGAAAAATAAACAAAAAATTTGTGAAAAACTTGCGTCTTCTTTCCTAACACGGGTATTTATTGATCCACCCTCGTATTTATCAAAAATCGTATCGTCCGAACCTTATGTTGTTAGGGCTCATAATAGTTTGGCCCTCTTGTGGTTAAATAACTCCCATCATTTGTTCTGTCGAAATCTTCTCCTGCTTTTGTTTTCTAGTGTGCAAAAATTACAAATACTCATCCTTTTTGATGTTATGTTTCGGTTGGCATTATACAGTTGAATTCATTGCTTCTATTTGCATTCTTCAATAGAAACACGTTCAAAATGCGCAGCCACGATTTCATAGCTATGACAACGAAATTCAAGTGTTTGTGTTGATTGTTTATATACTATTGGCGCGTCTGTAAACATATTTGCTGTTTGCTTCTTTCTCAATGTTTTGATTAAGTTGAAGAACAATATTTATTGTACAAACTTCTTTCAAAGATAATCGTGTATTGTTATTCAATTTTTGGTCGCTGAAGAGCGTTAGATAACGGAAATTTATACGAAAATAAAAGCTGTATTGTGGACGTGGTTATTCTCTTGTAAAATAAATTTTGAAGATTTGTCCCCGTACAGATTATGATCGTATTGGAATATTAGATGAAAATATGAGAGGCGCATTGACTAATTGACATAAGTTATGCATGAGCACTAGTACTAATATGATTCAAAACAAGCTGGAATAGGTTTTTTGACAAACCTGAAAAGTCTTCTCATTAACTAGAAATTGTCTGAATTTTCTTCTTCCTGATTGGGAGAGTAGGTGCCCCGTTGATATGGGTTTCTTATAATTTTATTGAAATACTATGGAGATAAAGAAGCTAAAAAAATCTTATATTTGGGCAATCAATTAGTGATAGATTGGAACCTAGAATTAGAAAATTTTGTGTTCGCTCTTATCACTGCAGCATTAGATACGCTTTCAACAACGTATGCCTTTTTATAACAAATTGTTGACGATGATAACCAGAATCTAAATGCCAGAGTATGTAATGGAAGCGTGCAAAATCTCTGAATGCGAAACAAGCTGGTGCCAACATCATTGCTGAACAAGTACAGGCACCTTAAACTTTACAAAACGCGTCATCTTTCTGTATGATAATGCTCCCCCTCCTGTAGCCCAAACTTTTCAAGTTCTACGTGCTCGTGTTCGCTGGGCAAGGGTGCCAAAATCGTAAACCAAAAAAAACTATGTTTATTATTAGGATAAAATAAAACAAATTTTAATGAATTTCACTACTTTTTACTTTACTAGGTTTCACAGGAACAAAGAGACAATTAAATTTATTATTTGATTATATTAATACATTGCATCACAATATTAAGTTTACAATTGAACAGGAAACAAATAATAGTATTAACTTTCTCGATTTAACCATTACTAGAATTAATAACAAATGTAAATTTGCAATTTACCACAAACCATCAAATATAGATATAACTATTCATAACACTTTCTGCCATCCGATACAACACAAATTAGCGACTTATCACAGTTTTATACATAGATTAATCAATATTTGAACAAAAAAAATTTCGAAAAATAGTTAAATTTCATTAAACAAATAGCAATTAACAATGGATATGAAAATAACATAATAGATAACATTTTAACGATTTTATAAAAGCCATATCACAAATATACCCAATATTAAATAATAATAACAACCAAAAATTTAAAATGATTGCTTTTATAGGCTCTTCAACACAAGAATTAGTAAATATTTATGAAAATTAGATATTAATACAGCGTATAGTAGAACTAACAACAATTTATCAAAATTAATTAAAATCAACAAGGATGTAACAAATAACAATAAAAAGTCAGGAGTCTATGAGTTAACTTGCGGTAGTTGCCCCATGATGTATATCGGACAGACAGGCAGATCGTTTGAAATACGCATTAAAGAACATTTTTCTTCTTTTAGAAATAATAAAAGTGACTCTTCATACGCGTCTCATATTAATTTAACAAACCACAACTTTAACAAAGAATTTAATATACTAGACATAGAAAATAAGGGCAAAAAGCTTAATTTATTAGAGTCACTTGAAATTAATAAATTAAAGAAAACTGATAACATCTTCAATGATCAATTAAAAATTAATAATTCACCGTTACTTAATTTATTTATCTGATTATTCAGACTGTTATATATTGTATTTTTCCAAAGTGCTTCTCTACTTCTCTTTAACATAATGTAGAACCTTAGTTTTATCACTTTATGAACTGTATTGTATACACTGTAGTTCAATATTTTTGTGAAGGTTTTTGTTCATAGACATTTAAGTAATAAAAACTACCCATTCCTTCAACTATTTAAAACATGTGTTTGTTACGGTACATTTATGAAAAGATACATCCATAAGTTAGTTATATGTCTGACGAAGCTCAGGTTGGAGCTAAACGATTGTTACTGTGTAAAGTAAAAAGTAGTGAAAATCATTAAAATTTGTTTTATTTTATCCCGATAATCGTTATAAAGGAATTTCATCAAGTAAACGCTGAAACCATCCTATACGATGTTCATTACTTTCTTTGGTATTTAAGGTGCAATCCATTGGGAATTTGTACCGGACGATCAGTCAATTCTGCTTTCTACCTCGAAGTTTTGAAACGTTTGGGAGCTATAGTGGCCTGCGTTCGCATGAAATTAATTGAGAACCCGTTGTCGCATTTAGCGATGATTACTCACGAGTTTTTGGCTACGAAAACTATTCTTGTGATCCTCACGCACCTTACAGTCTTAACATCACCTCCTGCAGCTTCTTACTCTTCCTCGAGATTAAGGGTCAGATCATATTGTTCAATATACGCTTGTGTTATTTAATTGCCGTACCTCGTGTAGATACCATTGCAAGAAGAAAAATAAACAAGAAATTGGAATACTTTACTATTCATTTTTCAAGTATGCCAACACAAGGGCATCATAGGTACTAGAATATTTACAGTATCTAGTCAACAATATCACGATTTTTACGGAGGAAACTTATAAATGAAGTGTCTAAAATTGTTATTTACTTCATCATACTTCACTCTCGCAATATTGATAAAGTGAAACTGAAAATAATTTATGTTAATTTATTAACGTCACGGTAAGGTACATATATGTTATGTAACGATAAACGACTATAATAATATTTTCCCCGTAAGATAAACATAAGTGAAATATGGGAGTGTCTAACTATCATCAATAATGAACATCGCTATCAATACCATTGTGTAATGATGATAATTTTCATCAGCTGACTGCCTTTTATATTTCGACAGCGCTAGTCGATTTATCCTCTTAGTAAATCATAATGTGTGTGAAGTTTGTTTGAGTATATTACAAGAGAATGTTTGAGTATATTACAAGAGAATGTTTGAGTATATTACAAGAAAATAATAAACATCAGCAATTAATTCAAGCCGACATTGAAATCTATACGTTTGCAAAGATTATATAGCAAAATATGCTGATTTAAATTGAAAAGGATTAGTCTGTTTTGCATGTTTAATGTAGTCTAACATTAAACAAATATTTAATGTCAATATTTAAGTGAAATACATGGAATAGATGTGTACGTTTAAGATCTGCCAAACTGTTAATAATGTTATGTGCAGTCATGAAAAGTTTAACAGTTATTAAAAACAACAAGGAAATAATGATGTGATACAGTTACTTACAAAGAAAATTGTATAACACAGGTATTACGGTAAAGAGATTTAAACAAAATTATAAAAATTAAATTTATTATTAACAGACTTAAGTAATATGATCTTAATTGCAGAGCAGACAAAAACGAGAAATTAAGTTTAGTACATTACGAATTTAGTACTGTTTTCACGGGAGGTGTATATCATTTACTCGTTTCAAGTCAAAGCCGATGATCTTACATTGCTTCCTTCGCGGTGAAATTATCCAATTAATAATATAAGAGTATTCAGTTTTAAGCAGAATTTTATTTAAAGAAAAAGTTATAATCTTACAATTACAAAAATTAGATTATCTTTTAATATAGTTACGATCATTGCGTGCGATATACCGGAAACTTTCTGACACCTCGCTGGTCCTTGAAGAACCCATGTTTGTTTGGGCTAAATCTTGATTATGGTGTACCGGGTTAAACAAACATCGAGAACAGCTACAAATATAACTTCTATCAAAAGTTTTCGCCATGACTGATCCCATTTTTTTGGATATCAGTAGGTTTAGAGCTTGTTTACGTTAGGTAAATCACTTATTTACTTTGATTCTGGTGTACTGTCTTCTGCATCGGTTTAAAAAATATTGAGAACATCTACGGATCCAACTTCTCTCCAAGCTTTCGTCACGTCAGCGGACAATTTTTTTATTTTCAGTATTTTTTATTATTTGCCTTATACAACCTCGATAATCCGGAATTAGAATTGCTAAATTGCATTACATATTATATGTTATAGTCCGAATCGGCTATATTTGATAATCCAGGTCACAGGTTGCGTGGGTTATTATACAAGTTTGGACAGGATTTTGCACGCATTTGATTGAATTGATGCAGTATTTGAGTGTTATTGAACACTTTACGTTAGGCGGTCGAACGATAAGGTATACAGAGCGATTAAAATGGCTTCGAAACGAAAGTATAAAACTATTACTTTAAAAGAGAAGCTTGATATATTAAATAGGCTAGAACGAGGTGAGAGCGGCAAAATGTTAGTTATTGCTTATAAGATGGTACATCTACAATATCAGACATCAAAAAGTGTAAAGCAAAAATAAAAAGGTAAGCCAGACCTAACTATATACATATATGTAAATTATTTCATATGGGTGGCTCCTAAGCATATTTGCTTGACAGAGGCACGAGAGCTGTGGTATATTTTTGTGTGTGTCAAGTGCTTTTCTAAAGCTGTATTTTCTGTTTTCGTTTCGTTTGTAACTGTGATAAAATTCCGCCTAATAGAGAAACACAAAGACAGGCGGAGTACCCAGAAATGGAGCAAATTCTCTTTGAGTGGTTTTGTAAACAATGTTCTCAACACATTCCTATATCGTATGACATTGTGCCCGCAAATACATAGCAACTGTATCAAACGATATATGGGAAAGATAATTTCGAAGCAAGCCGAGGTTGGATTACAAAGTTCAGAAAAAGGTATGGATTGCGTTCCTTATAGGTGTGCGGCGAAACGTTGTCTAACGACGAATCTGTTGATCCATTTTTAAAAGCTCTATCACAAAGAGAGCTTACTCTGGTTACAGCCCAAATATATAACACCAATGAGTCAGTGTTGTACTGGAAAATGCTTCCAGAGAAAACAATGGTTGTTTCCGCTCTCTAACGACTTAAAAGTTGTAATTATTTGTATCATTTAACAATTTATAACTACAATACTATCCAATAATTTGGAGCAATTCCATAATCTAAATCTTGCGAACGCTATGCTTCTCAGAATTCCATTTGTATATTCTTCTTTTTTCTCATTGAAATAGGATGTTTTCTGTAAATTATTGTTAGTTGTAGGTTTGTCTCTTGTGATGCTATAGACCAACGTTTTTGAAGTCTACCCAATGGCCTACTAGTGACAAGTCGTCGTTTTTTAAACGTTTTTGAGGTCTACCCAATGGCCCACGAGTGTCAGGTCATTGTTTTAACTAATTTAGCTAATCGTTCATCAGGTATGCTTTTCACGTGGTCTCTCCAAAACCTCCTTCGGGCTTTAATCTATCTTACCACATCCTTTATTCCCAGTTCCTCTCTTATTTGTCCGTTGGCGAAGTATAACACTTTTAATAGATCATAAAAATTTCATTTCAGTTGTTCTTAATATTCTTTTAAGAGCTGCAGTCTCTCCTCCTGTTTTGACGGCGTACATAAGCACTGATCTCTCACGCCTTATAAATTTGTGTTTTACTCTCGTTAGTCAAGGCTTTGTGTACCCAGATGATACCTGAGACGTCCTCCAATTTTTGCTGCTTTATTGACGTGTGTCCAAATTTCCTCTTTTGAATCGTTCGCATGTGGTTACTCCCAGGTAGTTGAAACTTAATACCTGATGCATTATGTTGTTATCGACTGTCAGTTTGTACCTAATGGGTTCTTTCGATATAACCATTGACTGGGATTTCTCACAAGAAATACACATCTTATTTTTTTGCGTTTATTTTAAATTCGTACAGGAGAGGTCATCTTCGTTCTATTCTATACATTCTATTACAAATGAAACAGACATGTAAAAAAATACACATCTGTAACTGTAAACATGGCCAACACACCTCGTATTTTCCAGCTTTTTACTTCTGCTTAAGACATATGTTTCTGCTATTACTATTAAGCGTCGTCAGTTAAGCTTGTGAAGTAATTTAAAAGCTTTTATATGAGTCCATTTAATTTTGTTTTGTAGTCGGAGTTGCCTCCATTTCCACTCCATTGTTTTTTATTTCCCAGGGTTGTGACGTGTTTGTGTCTGATTAATAAATAATCGTGTGTTTTTGTGCGGTCCTGTGTTGCGTGTGTTTAGTCTGTGTGTTTGTCGCTTTTTTTTTGCGTTTAAGTCACTGGTCCTCGGTCTTTTGCGTTTCAGTCATGTGTGTGTTTACTGTTTGTTGTTGTAAAGAGTAATTATTTTCTGTGTTTGCGTTACAAAGTATTGTATCTGTTGTGTTGTTGCGTTTGTAGAGTGTAATGTTATTAGCATATTGCCTAAGGCAAGTGCTAATTCGTCAATTGTGTTAGGTGTTGTGTTATTTTGTTTTTGTGTCCAGGAGTTAGTTGTTGAGGGTGGTGCTGGTATGTAATTGGGTTTGGGTGTGGTTTTGTTTACAGGGTTATTTGGGTTGTTAGGACAGTTGAGGAAAGTAGATAGGTGAGGACCACCGCAGTTTGCACACTTTGGTGGCGTTGTTTTGGGTTTTGTTCATAGGTGTGTTGAGTGTTCGTCTCCGCATTTCATACATTTATAGTGTACGTTACAGTGTCTTTGTTGATGTCCGAAAGTCTGACATTTGTGGCATTGCATTATGTCTATCCGTCTGTTTAATGGTTCGATTTTAATTGTGAGTCCGCAGCAGTCGTGTATGTTATAAATTGATTATGTCTGTCCGTCTGTTTAATGGTTCGATTTTAATTGTGAGTCCGCAGCAGTCGTGTATGTTATAAATTGATTTATAATGTCTCGTCAGTTCGATTAAAACAAGTGGTGCAGGTATGCCGTGTTTCCCGTTCATTCGTTTGATTTTTAATGTCGGGTAGCCTTGGTCAGTCAAGTCGTTTGTAATGTCTGTGTCAGTGATAAAGGTAGGAATGCCTCGCATAACTACCTTTAGTGTTTTTTCGCTTCGTAATTGAAACGTGTAAAATTGAATGTGTTCTGTGTTGAGTATGTGTTTAAGTGTGCGGTAGTCTTCGTCAGTTTTCGGTTCGATGTGAATGCCAGGTTTCACAAGTTTGTTTTGTACTGTGTTAATGTTATGTGTTTTAAGTATTTGTCGTATATATGCCCATTTGTCTTTGTCTGTTATTATGATTGGTGCGATTTTGTGTGTTTTGCGTGTTTCGGTGTTTGTGTTTTGTGTGGTGTTTGTTTTGTCACTTACCCTGGGTGTGCTGTTTGATGTTGGCGGTTGTGGGGTGAATTCGGTTGCTTCTTCTTCTTCCATTTTTTCCTCGGTTTTGGTTTCGAGGGCGTCGTAGGAATTTTTTGTTTCGATTGGTGGCGTTGTGTGGTCGGTTTTCTGTCTTTTTGTTGTTTTTTTTCGGGTGTCTGAATGCGTCGTTTTCGATTTTCGGTTCCGGTTGGCTCTTCTTCGATTTTACGGGAGGCTTTTCTTTTTCTTGTTTTTCTGTGGGCTTGCTTGTTAACTCAATTTGAATCTTCGGTTCTTCTGGGTTAACCATTAATATATCCCCTGATTTTTGTAATAGTTTCTGGATATCTTCTTCTTCGTTGAGTATGTCGATTAGATTTTTAAAATCTTCAAGTATCTTGGGTGAACATTTGTCCACGTATTCGGGTTTTATCATCAGGTTGGTTATTGTTCTCGTTTGTCTGGCCAAAAAAGGTTTAAGTATATCAATACGTTAAGCACGTATTATGCATTTGTTACAAATGAAACAGACATGTAAAATTCATATCTGTAACTGTAAACATGGACAACACACCTCGTATTTTCCAGCTTTTTACTTCTGCTTAAGACATATGTTTCTGCTATTACTATTAAGCGTCGTCAGTTAAGCTAGTGAAGTAATTTAAAAGCTTAAATCGCCTATAAGGTATAGCAAATTTCGTCCTATCAGGTAGCACCATATAATATAGTGACATCTGACGGACGAAAGAGACTATGCCGAAAATGGTAACCCTTCCCTTGACCGGCTAAGCCGGTACAGAAGGGAAGAAAATACGCATATAGGTGTAACTTACTTACTTACTCACTTACACCTATATGCGTATTTTCTTCCCTTCTGTACCGGCTTAGCCGGTCAAGGGTTGCCATTTTCGGCATAGTCTCTTTCGTCCGTCAGATGTCACTATATTATATGGTGCTACCTGATAGGACGAAATTTGCTGTACCTTATAGACGATTTAAGCTTTTAAATTACTTCACTAGCTTAACTGACGACGTTTAATAGTAATAGCAGAAACATATGTCTTAAGCAGAAGTAAAAAACTGGAAAATACGAGGTTTGTTGTCCATGTTTACAGTTTACATGGTGTGTTGTCCATGTTTACAGTTACAGATGTGTATTTTTTTTTTACATGTCTGCTTCATTTGTAACAAATGCGTAATACGTGCTTAACGTATTGATATACTTAAACCTTTTTTGTATAAACTATACATTCTAGTTACGTATTTTCAAAAATATAATTGGGGGAAATCGAGCAGATCATCGAATAAATAATTTATCTTAGAAATCTTAGGAAAATGTTCAAAATTTAGATTTCGAATTATAATTTTGTATAACAAGGAAGTTCTAAATTATACATTTATAATCACATTATGGCCGATCTAATCGCTAATTTTGTTTATTCATGTATTCCTGCAAATGTAAACGTCGAAAAATCAGAGATTGACGATTAAACCAATCAGCGATAGGTATTTTTAGAAGACAACACACACTACGCATCTAGCATATCTGTACAATATATTTGCTAATTCCGGTGATTTGATTTTTTCATTATTTGCACTGTAAATCATTAGTTGTCCAGACCACCAGATTCGTGTTTATTTTTTTAATATTTCGTAAGCTATCAAGATAAAAATAGCTGTTGATCAAACGAAAATATTTTCAGAATTATTTGCACAATTCTACCACACAAATACACATAAACTTTAAAATAGCAGTAGAATAAGTTTACTGAACCGGGTGCATCCTTAAATCATTTTTACACGGGAAATTTGATTATATATCTTTTAAATTACTAGTATTTGACAATGAAATATTTTACGCATCCCATGGTAGATAATAATAATAATAACGAACTTTTATTCCATAATGGCTACACCACAATAAAAGGAATATATATCTACAAATATAAATTTAAATTTTACATCAATTTTGGTAATGAGACATTTAAACATATTAAAATAAATCCATGAGTACGAGGGGGAATTAATATATTCTTAGTTTACTATTGAAACAATTTAAAGTTGGGACTTATATACATATTATTCAACATAGTGTAAAATATTTGCCTTTCGACTGTGAAATACTTGTTTCTGGGTTCGTTTAAATAAAACTAACGGTAATTTAAAACACTATATTAATAATAAAACAAAATACACTAATAACACTTAACTAACTATAATAATAATAACAATATTTATATCCACTTTTATATAACAATATCCATGTGCACGTGGTCGCTGGTTGAATGAATGTCTAGCTTTCCGAACGGTATATATATAGTCCGGCTTGCGCCTTCTAGATTCTTCCGGACTCTGGCTGGTGTTTTTCCGGACGCCTCTCGAATGTGTACGGCGGGTAACGTCATTTCATGACTGACATTACAATAGTCTCCTCTTAAATTAATACACTTAATACAGCGATCCTGCAACGCCTTTAACCCTTCTAAAAAAAGATTCTTCTTGGTCTGCAAACCAGCCCTCCACAGCTTCTATTACCTCTTCTTTACACAAAAATTTACGTCCTTTTAAATTTTTTTTTTCAATCTAGAGAACAGATAATAGACTGATGGGGCTAAGTCTGGGGAATAGGGTGGGTGTTCCAATAATTCGAACCCTCAAGAATTTTATTTATGTTAAAGCGCGATTTGTGTGCAGGGGTATTGCTCTGCCAAAACAGAACTTTCGCTAACATGCCACGCCTTGTTTCCTTATTTTTTTTCTCTCAAGGTGGTTAGTAATTTAGAATAAGAATCTCCAGTGATGGTCTAACCCATTTTTTAGGTAATCGATCATAGTTATTCCACGGATATTCCAAAAAACTGAAACAAGAACTTTTCCAGCGGATTTTTGAACTCGAAACTTCTTAGGTCTTGGAGAACCATGATGCTTTCACTCCATCGAGTTTTGTTTTGGGTCGTAAATATGGACCCATGTTTCATCCATAGTCACAAGACCGTTCAAAAAATCTGGATCTTCTTCAAAACGGGCACAGATTGACCGCGAAACTTTCGCTTTTACTGCTTTGTGTAGAGCGTTCAAGCAATTAGGAATACCTACATTTTTCAGAAATCATGTCATGAACTGCGTCAATATTTTCGGGTCTGGACACCGAAATTAACCTTCCTGTCGCTTCTTATGTACAGTTTCTTGTAAGAATTTAAAGATTTAGTTTTAGTGACATTTAACTGTAAGTCATTCCGTCAAAACTCATCCATGTAACTCAAAGTTTTTGCCACCTCGTTCAGCAATAATTTATCGTTGGCTGCCGTTATTATCACCGATGTATCTATCATCAGCAAACATGTTTATCATGTGGGGCGTAATATTTAGCAAATCATTCGTATACAATAAAAATAGAAATTGTCCGAAAAATTGAACGTTGCGGAATTCCCTGTTGTTTCTATCTAATCTAATTTCATAGAACGCCTTTGTGTTGTAGAGTTACACATGCTGCCTATTTGTTAAGTATGATTGTATTAGTTTATGTATCATGCCTCTACAATCCAAAATTTGCATCTTATGCAGTAATATCTCATAGTTCATGCTGTCAAACGTCTTAGAAAGATCGAGAAATAATCCAGCAACTTTTTCCTTGGCCGATAACGTTTTTGTAATTTATATAATAGCCATATAACGTGCCTTTAAAACCTTTCCCCATTATAGACAGCCATGCTCATTCAAAATTATAAGTTTGTGACAGATTACGTGCACTGTCACCAACCATAATTAAGAAAGTTTTTGAAGGCACGTTATATATTGCATGAATTTCCAGATCTTCATTTTAGAAATCCATTTTGATAGTTTGTATAAATGATACATGATTCTGCGAAATTCATCATTTTCGCTAGTACAGCTTCTTCAATTACTTTTGCCACTATTGATATAAAAGCAATTCGCCGATAGTTTTTTAAAACATTTTGCATCCACTCTAAATAGGCTTTACTATACTGTGCTTTAATTGTTCCGGAAATATTCCAGTTTTAAAACTCAAATTTATGATATGACAGAGTGAAGCACATAAAACAGTCGCACAGTTTTTAATTAAAATTGTTGGTATTTCATCGGGTCCGACAACTGAAGTGTTACTTAATGAATGGTTGATGTTAAATACTTCCATTTTATATGGGTTATACAATAACATTGTTTTTTTATTTTGTTTTATATCATGTTGAGCAATAGAGCCGACCTGATTACATATTCTAGAGATGTTTCTGTACATGTAATTCAAGTCATTAAGTATCTGGAGCTCTTTTCTATTACTTTGACAAAATGCATCTAAATCAAAGCAATTTACTTTGCATTTTCCGGAAACATTCTTTACCAAATTCCATGTTGCCTTGATTTAATTTTTTCAAATTTATTATGATCGTTTCTGTGTTTTTAGTTTCTTCTACAAGTTACGACGGCCACAATATTAAAAATATGTTTCTTAACGCGATTTAAGACTTCCCGACGATTCGAAACTTCAGTCTTTTAATAGCTTAATGGTAAAGCAGTAGTCCGACAAACCATGGACGTAGGTTCAAATCCTACTTGATGGCGAATTTTTTTTCGGTAAAAAATTCGAATAATTAGCGTCGTAAAATGTAGAAAGCATTTATTTTCTTCAAGTTCTTTAACATAATCGCAATAATTTCTATAGACATCTTCAGCAACTTTCCCATTTATCATTTATGTTTCAGTTCAACGTTTAGCCAATTTATGGTGAAATTTTTATTCCTTTTTTAATCTGCCTTTTATGACATGTATCATTAAAAAATTCCATTAAGAGCTTAATAAAGAAATATGAACATATATTAGGACTTTCCTCTTGATATATTATATTCCAATTTATGAGTTGTAGCTTTTCTCAAGTAAAATACTGTAAATTGTAATTCTTCGCTTTAGATATAAATAATAAATCTCAATTATATTAAAGCTTGGTTTTTTATCAGTTAGTTCAGTCAAGGATGCAAAATAATTTGCTCGTTATTGAATGCGGAGAATAAATAATTTTTCACTTCTTTAACGATACATTCGATATTAACTTCATTATTAAAGTTTAATTGCTTTGTAAACTGAAAATGATGTACCCGAAACGTAGATTACACAACTTCAATGAATGAGTTTTAAAATAATTATTTTGAGATTTTGCAGTATGGAAGAATGGAGTCGATGAAATTTGATTTTGGACATAATTACAGACACATTAGAATATACAGTGAGAGAATAAATTATTGGCTTGTCTAATTATTTACGAAAATATGCAATAAGAAAATCATAAATCGAACTTTAAAACTAAAGGTTTTATTCTGTAAAGATAAAAAATGTAACTCAATATCTTCTTATTCCTAAACATGTTGTAGAGTATCTGCAATATGAAGAGTTGAAGAAATCAGTAGTATATCAAACAGAGGACTCAAGATAGACCCTCAGAGCATTCCAGAAGAAATAATTACCTTAAATAAAAACCATTATTAACAAACATATCTGGAGCGTTACCTTAATTAAGGTGACAAGGCGAAGAAGTCAATTTGTAAAATTGTGTAAAAGCAACCAAATTAGTAATAGTAAATCTACGAGATATAAACTCATCTTGTTTCACATTTAGGATCTGTGATCTAGTGATCTTCCAACAAATTATAAAACATGAAGTTTTATGATAAAATTGAAAATTTATGCTAAAGGGCCGCAATTTTTAACAAAGCTGGGAAGTCCATCATAGCTAACAATCATATTCAGCTTCAATTTATTGATGTTGCCGAAGAATTCAGATGAAGTCAATAGGCGGATTTGATGAACTTAAGAGTTTACAGGCTGGGAACTGGCTATAGAAAATCAACTTGGAACTAAATATGTTTTATAAACTATAACAACCTAAAAAATCAGATTAGAAAGCTAAGGAACGATATCAACAAGTCAATATAATGGAATCACTTGATATACAGTGAAATAAGTAGAATAATGGCTAGTACTACACCCAAATATCAATCCCTTCTTAATTTTAGTGAAAAAAATTACTTCCTTTCTTCTAAACTAATTTGCAAACACTGCCCTCAAATGTTGAAACAATAGAGTATAACAAATACTTCACGTCGTGCTTAGAAATAAATTACAATTGCCAGTTCGTCCTAAAACCGTTTTACAAATACTAATAGAAGGTCAAATATCTCAACTGTGAACGACTAACAATCAATATTTCTGACGAATAGAACAATCGAGATGTTTTCGCAAATCTACAAAGAAAATAGCGTCCGTTCAACGACAAAATTGACCCCATTAAGGACGGAATATAAATGTGTGCTCGGGAGAAGCACGAGACCTAAAGAATAAGAATGAATCACCACGCAGCATTTGTCCGATTTAATTACAGAACAATAGTTGTGGAGTCCAGAAACGACCAGTCGTTTAGTTTTGAATTGTCAGACATTTTAATTAATTGTTTTTTATTAAGATCGATTAACAAATGTACTTTATGTAATTGGTTATATTCTTATAGTACATATAGTGTTTATTAACATTAAACTTCCATTCAATTTTAATTCAGCTGAGTTAGTACAGTACATTATTAAACTTTACGTTTATTCACAATACTAATATCGAAATAGTATATTAAAAAACGAGTTTTATAAGGCACCATTTTGCCGCACGAGATCAGTTTAGAAAACGAGCCGCTTGCGGCGAGTTTTCTAAAGATCGAGTGCGGCAAAAGGTCTTATGAAACGAGTTTTTTATACTATTTTTTCTATTTTGCGTTTTTTACATTAATAAATTGCTTAAATTGGAATTATTTAATTTGAAAGTTCAGAGTTTAATTTTTATATAAAGCATGCAGTTGGTCACATTGATACTTGACATTTTCAAATTTAAATCTTGCTATCCGCGAAGTATATTATATTACATATTATTTATTAATTTTCGTTAACATTACTTGATATTTCATTTAAAAATATAAACATGAGTGACATAGAAACATATATATGTTGTTGTCAATTGTATACAACATACGTTGTTTGTGTAAAATACGAACATATATCATATCTGTCAAATGTACATAAATTCTTAAAATCATATGACAGCAATGATATTTATTTCTGTATTCGAACAACGCCAACATTGAAAAATGAAAAAAGTGTATCGAAATAGAGCTCATTTCGATACTGTTTTTGGTTTCATAATGAGTTCATTTCGAACGCAAAATAGAAAAAAAACTTTTTGTTAGTTAAAATATCAAAAAAAAGTTATTACAATTCATATTTATACCATATATATTGTTAATAGCTACCTATTAACAATATTTATATTAGGAAAACAGGCAATGAGTATCGGTCATTAAAATATTTCTAAGAAATTAACGCAAAATTTACAATGCAGCCATCAGTGCATACTGTATTTGCAAACCACAAGATTTTTGTTGATAAAATTAATAGGAATAGAAAAGAATAGTTTTCATCGTTTCTTACAATATTTACTAAATTAATAGACTCTTTATTCAACAAATTCTTCTTTAAAGATTTAAGAAAATAAATTCATCATAGACCTTTATTTTATCCGTATATTATTTTCCTAGCTCACCTTCGAAGCGGTAAAAGAACAGCTGACAAAGAGTTAATACGATAAACTCATTATATAAAAGAAATAACTTGAAGCAAGCTATTTCTAAACCTAGCTTTTTTTGACGACTCCATAGTATACAAATTAATATGAATAAGACATTAAAATGATATATTCTGATCCCTAAAATGTCAATCTGATAGCTTCGAAGATCCAGCGTTATCGTAAGCTAAGTCCAGAAAACCTCGATTTGGGGTGACCAACGAGAAACAACAAGATTTGTTTATTATGGCGTCGGACTACGCGAGCTAAGCTAACCTATCATGCCTTATAGGAAGCTCTGGTCCATTTGGGAGAACAAATGTTACAAGACATTTTGAAATTAGCGGTTCCAAAATTGAGTTGTGGATTGTATCGTCTGGACTAGAGAATTGTGAGAAGCATGCAGTGATTGCCCTGAATATTCCGTTACACCCAGACGAGATAAGACCGTGGACTTATACTTCGAAATGATGTCGCAATGGAACAAAGGCGAAGACCTGGACATTATTTCACCCGCCGGTCGTGTGATTATTTTCCCGGAAGTTCTAGAGCCTGGAATAACACCAGATAGAGTCTGGAATAATCTCGAAGACGCAAGCCGGACTATATATATATATATACCGCTCGGAAGATTAGGGATTGATTTCATTGAAGAAGCGACCGTCGCGTTAGAACATTGATATATAAATGTGAAGTAAATACTGTTTAATAAGTGTTTGTAATGTATATTTATAATTAATATAGTGTTTTTTTAATTACCGTTAGTTTTATTTAAAAGAATCCGAAAGACAAGTTCGTCACATTAACTAGTTTCCAAACTGTGAAGTTATTATTGCATTTTCTTTATAATTAAGCAAATTTTAGGAACAATTTAAATAACAACTACAAAAAGAACTTTGGTTCGATAATACATACTAACTGTTAATAATATTATATATTGTGATGACTCATCCTACAACACGCGTCATATTAGTCTCGTGTTATCTAGATTATTCTCCATGCATATGAACGACGATATACAGGGTGGCGCAGGGGAACGGGGAATTTTGAACGTTACAGTTCTCAGCACTGTAGAGCCGGCAGTTGTTCGTAACGTCGCACAATTGTTGTGAACGCATTGCCATTTAGTAATCATGGATCGCTGGACTGGTGCGGAACGTGCAGTAGCTGTGAGAGCGTTTTATAAAAATGGTGATAGTGCGACTGCCGCGCAGAGAATATTTCGACAGCATTACCAGCTTGGACGTCATGGACGTGTCCCATCTGCGCATGCGATTACAACGTGGGTGCGTAATTTTGAAGAAACAGGATCTGCCTTGAAAAAGAAAGCTCCATGTGGCATTCTAACGGCTAAAATTAACGAGGACGCGAATTTCATTGGTAACATATGGATATCAGACGAAGCACATTTCCACCTAAACGGTATCGTAAACAAACAGAATTTTCGTTATTGGGCCCAGGACAATCCTTGTGAGTTACACCAGCGACCACTACATAGCGACAAGTTAACAATATGGTGTGCTGTATCATGTCATGGTGTTATCGGCCCTTATTTTTTTACAAGTGAGAATGGTAGTGCAGCGACAGTAACATCCGCTCGATATGTTGAAATGTTTCAAACATTCTTTACACCGAGACTGTACGAGCTTAATCTTAATCTCCATGTCACACACTGCTCGACATTCGATGGCAGCAGTTCGTCAATTGTTTGGAAGACGCATTATTTCACGTAACGGTGAGATTGAATGGCCTACGAGATCCCCTGATCTTAGTGTGTGCAACTTCTTCCTGTGGGGGTATCTTAAAGGCAAGGTGTACCGTACACGTCCTGCAACAATCCATGAACTGAAGGAGAACATTCAACAAGAAATCACTGCCATTCCCCAAGATTTGCTACACCGCGCATTCCAGAGTATTCATAACAGGCTGTTAGAGTGTGAACGCCGAATGGGAGGATATCTTTCCGATGTCATCTTTAAAAAGTAAAGAGACACTTTTGAACATTTTGATTGTAAAAACATAAATGGCATGCTGCATACATGCACTTTCGTTAATAAATTACTAGTTTTATGAATTTATTCGTGGACATGACGTTATTTCAAAATTTCCCGTTCCCCTGCGCCACCCTGTATAAGCCGCGTCGAAGAAGGGATGGACATTCATTCAACCCGAGTCTCGCGAAGTAACATAAATATAGTTACATAAATTAAAATACATAAATGTACTTATTGTTGTCAATAGTTAGTTTTATATTGTTATACGTTTTAATATTAATATAGTGTGTGTGTCAAAAGTTATTGTTAGTTTTATTTAAGAACCCGAAAAGAAAAACATTACAATATGTTCATATTATTTAAGGAAATAGATAATTTTTGAACGTTCTAAAATTTACAGATAAATCTAGTGGACGTTATTTATTTGTACACTAAAATAACACAAAAGCTTAATTCTATTAATTTTGTCACAGTTTTCAGAATGTCTAATAATATATAGATATATACAGGCTGATTCATTTTCGGCCCTCACCATGGGGATCTCTCTTATTATTGGAGATAGAGTATAGGTTTAAATTTGGCAAAGTTGTTAAATTTTGTGTTTGTTATAAATCCGTAAAGAAAATAGACCTGTGACAAAAGACCTTCGTTATTTAAAAAAAAAACGCGAAAACCCCATTATCTTCTTTTACCTGTAGCACCGACATTTGGCCTTGTAGAGAAAATATAAAAACACATCCATGTGGCCATTTCTAAACCTCTATCCAGTGGTGTACTCTAAATTTTTATACGACGTTTCGTTTCTTTCTGGCCATCATCAACTATCTAATTTCTTATAGGCGCCATATTGGATTTAGACATCTTCAGAAAGAGTTTTTTATTCTGATTTCAACCATGTACCACATGCT
Source organism: Melolontha melolontha (assembly GCA_935421215.2). Lineage (NCBI taxonomy): Eukaryota > Metazoa > Arthropoda > Insecta > Coleoptera > Scarabaeidae > Melolontha > Melolontha melolontha. The sequence continues at coordinate 72,060,602 of OW285243.1, read as the reverse complement.
GACTAAAGTTTTTGACATTAGGTTTTATTTGAAAGAATAAATTATAAGATTAAATAAGGTAGCCATGGAATTTCAATCTGTCAAACATTTCATTTATTGTTCATTAATAATACAAAAATATCATACACTAACGAAGAGAAACGAGATATGATAAGTATTTTTTATTCTTCGAACCAAAATTCAACAGTAGCGAGTACAAGATATCTACAATTATATCCAGAACGACAACAGCCTCATCGTACCATTTTTCTAGATCTCGACAGAAATTTGGTCGAGAATGGATCGTTTACTAAGCCGCGTAATGGTCAAGACAACAGGAATTTAAATAAAAATCGACAAGATATTTTACAAATGGTAAATTAAAAGCGTGTTTTCAAATTTCATGTTAATCTTGTATTTTTATAGATAAATAATAATCCATCAATTTCTACACGCGAAGTAGCGTCAGAATTAAATTTGTGCCAGTCCAGAGTTTGGAGAACTTTACATAAAAGTAGGTTTAAACCATACAGGATCCATGTTAGTCACTCCTTACTGCCTGGAGATAATTTGAGAAGGCTAGAATATTGTAATTGGTTAATGGGAAGGATAGAAAATGACGAAAATTTTTTAAGCAAAATCATCTGGTCAGATGAAACAAAATTTACAAATTCTGGAATGTTCAACAGAAATACGGAGCACTATTGGGCAGTACAAAATCCCCGACAAAACAGGGCTAGAAGACCACAACATCGTTTTGGAATAAACGTTTGGATGGGTATTTTGGCAAATCGTCTCTTAGGACCAGTTATGTATGAAGAACATTTAAATGGAGAAAGATATTTATACATTTTACGTACATACGTATCTGACTATCTTGACGACAATATCCCATTAAATCAATTACAATATTTATGGTGGCACCAAGATGGCGCACCTGCACACAATGCAGCTGTTGTTAGAAATTTCTTAAATCAAGAGTTTGCAAAACGTTGGATTAGAAATAGGGGAGTTGTTAAAATAATATTTATAAAGTAGATGCGCCACAAAACATTGAAGAATTACGAGACAGACTTCAGAATGCCTTCGATGCAGTTCCTAGAAGAACTATACAAAGGGCAGTACAAAATGCCAGAAGGCGTGCCCAATTGTGCATTACCGAAGATGGCCAGATAATTGAACATTTACTGTAATTGTTTATTGTTTACTTTTATATGTATTTTTATTAATGTTTTTGTTATCTTGTACTCGCTACTGTTGAATTTCGTTTCGAAGAATAAAAAATACTTATCATATCTCGTTTCTCTTCGTTAGTGTATGACATTATTTTTGTATTATTAATGAACAATAAATGAAATGTTTGACAGATTGAAATTCCAAAGGCTACCTTAATTAATCTTATAATGTATTCTTTCAAATAAAACCTAATGTCAAAAACTATAGTCAGCATGTGGTACATGGTTGAAATCAGAAAAAAAACTCTTTCTGAAGATGTCTAAATCTAATATGGCGCCTATAAGAAATAGATAGTTGATGATGGCCAGAAAGAAACGAAACGTCGTATAAAAATTTAGAGTACACCACTGGATAGAGGTTTAGAAATGGCCACAAGGATGTGTTTTTATTTTTTCTTTACAAGGCCAAATGTCGGTGCTACAGGTAAAAGAAGAAAATGGGGTTTTTGGCGTTTTTTTTTTTTTTAAATAACGAAGGTCATTTGTCACAGGTCTATTTTCTTTACGGATTTATAACTAACACAAAATTTAACAACTTTGCCAAATTTAAACCTATACTCTATCTCCAATAATAAGAGAGATCCCCATGGTGAGGGCCGAAAATGAATTAGCCTGTATAATATATATTATTATATCATTTAGCAAATTCGAAAAATTATTTCCATAATACGAGAGACAAGCTGAATTATTGAGAATAAAAAACACGGTTAATATTTTCTAGGATTTTATTTTAAATATGCTTAAAGTAATTCCCTTCAGCAATTATACACTTCACCATTCGTTCTTTCCACTGTTTAAGAGCTCCCAACCAATCTTCTTTTCCATCACCATCACCATCACCATCAAAATAAGCGAGAACTGCGGTATCAATCTCATCTTCAGACGAAAACTTTCTACCCCTAAAATTGCGTTTAAGCACAAAAAATAGCCAAAAGTCATACATTGCTAAATCAGGTGAGTACGGTGGATGTTCTATTAGTGATGGGTTGCTACGAAGCAAACTGCTATTTTGAAACTGCTAACTATCGTTAGCAGTTTGTAGCAGAGCTAACGAATATGAAAAGAAACTGCTACTTTTTGTAGCAGTTTTCCGATGTAAATATTTCTGACGTAGCAGCTCTAACGGAAAGTAATATTAAGCTAGCAATATTTTTTATGCAGCAGATTAGAACTATTTTAAGAACTATTTATAAACTATCGATTCAGAAACTTCTTTCACGTATTAGTAATAAAAAATGGATGGTTTATTTTAATACTAAGGTAATACATATAATCATTTTTCAAATACCAGAATTTAATTGCATTTGTATTGATTATAGCAAAACCAAATAACAATCAATATTGAAAAAGACAGAAAATGTTGTAACGTTTATTAGTTATTATGTAAGACAATAAGATATTAAAAAATAGCCGTATTTAATGAAAAATGCTTATATATAGGAGAAACTGCTACAAAAAGTAGCAGTTTTTTTAAACTGCTAACGAAAAGTAGCAGTAGCAGTTTGTAGCTGCTAATGAAAAATAGCAGTTTTACACATCACTATGTTCTATTACTTTTATATTTTTTTCCAATCAAAAAACTGGAGAGTTAAAACTGCCGTAAGAGACGACACGCCACCATGATAAGCTGGAGCATAATTCCCTTGTCTGGAACTTTACTCAACACTTCAGGCGAACATTTTTCAGTGTACTACTTAGCTGTAACTGTCTTTTGTCCATCTAGTTTAACTGCATTTACTAGGCCGTACTTCTGAAGAATATCACATACATAACCTTTTTCATATCTCGCTGCTTCTTATGTCATTGCAGTTTCCTCATCTTCGTGAATCCATACAATACTCTCTTGGCGAGTAGGAAAGTCGCAAAAAAGGGGAATATACCTAAGTTTCGTCACCTGTCAAATTCTTTTTTGGAAGGCAGAAAGGTGATGCGGCACAAAACGACTTACCACTTTTTTTTTAATGGAGGTGATCGTGTATGATTGTTTTAACAGCTGAAGCTCCAATCTTGAGTTGATGCTCTATTACAGCAAAAGTGGCTTTATTATCCTCTTCAATTATTTTTTTAACAGCGGCAATGCTTTTATCGGTGACAGCCGTAGGAGGACGCCCTGCTTCTTTTTGATGCCGAACAGAATTTCTTTCGCGTTTAAATTTATTATGCCATTGGTAAATTGTAGCCAAGGAAGGTACTTGTTCACTAAAAACTGATTCTAAACTCTCTTTGCACTCATAGCTGAGTAACGAACGTAACTTCAACAACAAAACGTCGAATGACAGATAAAAAGTTGCTTTAAATAAACACTATGATTGTTTTTCGCAGACTACTAGATTTTCTTATTCTCAATAAATTCAGCTTATCTCTCGTATTAACTTTCTCTGAAAATATATCGAGTTTTAGATATGAGGACCGATTGATATATAATGTCTTCAACTTTATAAAATAAGAAAAGACAAAATAATTAAACCAATAATGAGATTACCAATGTACATAATTATGTTTCCACATGATCACCATTTCTCCAAACGCTGAATCCATTTCTTCATTCAGTCCATGAAAAAAACTTTCTTGTTTACTCTTGATCCAATTGAACAGCAGCCTGAACTTCAATGTTTGATGAAAAATGTTGATCTTTCAATACTTGCACCGACTTTGAGAACAACCAGAAATCTGAAGGTGCCAAATCAGGACTGTGCGGAAAGTACTTCACGTTTCATTGCTGCAATGTGGTTGAACGTTGGAAAAAATTCGTTCTTTTCGGCTTTACTCTACGGATACGATTCTTTAGTGATCGTAAAGTTTTGCAGTATGTATTGATTTAATCGTTGATGCCTTCGGCAGATATTCGGTATGAATGACTCCCTTTGCATACCAGAAAATGGTGAGCACGGATGTCCGGACCGATGGAACTCTTTAAATTTTCGTATCCGTGGAGAATCAGGACGATATTCCATTGACTGCCGCTTGTTTTCTCTGGTCATAATGAATCCGAGATTCGTCCGGTAGTGATGTTCATGAGGAACATCATACGCAATTCAGAATTCGAACACATGATAAATTATACTGTTACTCATCGACGGTGATAGGACAATGAAACTTTGCATGCTAAGATGAAATAATCGAAATTATTACCGTTTACAGGGTTAGAACTTGTTTTTATCTCCACTACTCACATAATGGCGTTGTTGGATTTACAGCTTAAAAAATATATAATTTGACGATGTAAATATTCATTTATTTGTGAACAACGATAATATTTTGTTGTTTATTCTACACATAGATGCATATTAATATTATTTTGAAAATAGCGGTATTTTTGAACGTTCTAAAGTTGACAGATAAATCTAGTGGGCGTGTATGATAATTATTTTAGACTCACAGTGAATAGATACTAAAATAACATATAATTCTTTTATCAATTAGATAGTACAGTTATTAACTAAATTATCATTGCATTTTCTTTATAATTAAATGAATTCTAAGTATAATTTCAATAACAACTACAAATGTTACTTTCTACTGGAAATTAAATGAGCTAATAATAACTGGAGTATATTAAAGGACAATTATCGTTCTATTATAATCTAAGTACTACATGTCTCTCCGTTATTTTACGAATCAGTTATATAAACGGTAGAGCTGTTCACAAGTGCCTGCAGGGTCATGTTAATTTAGTAACTGCATTTATTTATTTAATGTATTTTTAAAAATTTTCCCGCATAATTACGTATGTACAAATAATATTTATATTGCGTAATTATATTTTTATATTATACCTTAATATTTTTCTTTTACAATTACTTTTAATTTATATTATAAACATTGAACAATGATTAAATCAAACACCTTTACAAGAAGAAATTCAAATATACATAGGTGAGTTTAAAATGTTAAAATAATGATTATTTTTGCAATCACTTTATATCTGGTAGCATAATCTATAGAATACCTTAAAAGAATTTGAGCTACTAACAATGCAAAAAACTAGGTTCTAAAATATTTCACTTTTCGCAGAAAAGTATTTTTAATAATATAAAATATTTTTAAAAATTTGGTGTGAAGAACACAAATACAAGTTCAATATTAATATTTTTGTGAACGTATCCTTCTCCAGAGACGCAGATACGTATTTCACCTTTCTACAGATTTCTCAGTACGCCCCTGCTGGAGAAGGATACACTCACAAAAGAACGACTTCGTCATCTCACAGCGTAGAAGTACTTTCAGCGCTGCATATTAGCAACCGATCGAAGCACTCGCCCTGTCTACATAACAAATGCAGACTTCACTTTTTAACAAAATTATACAATTTATAGCGTATTGAAAAACTTGTTGAAATTGTTCTCTAAATAAAAATATTTTAATTTAGGACTTTTTGACACCAAGTCATGATAAAAATCTTGGCATTTATTAATAAATGTAAAAAAAATGATTGCATGTAAATCCTACAAGATCGGCATAAAACCTAAAGTAAAAACTTCAAAGAAATTTGGGCTAAGTCTACGCTAGAAGATTACCAAGGATCAGCAATTTGGACACGGTGTCAAAGAACCCTGACTTGTCACTTATTAATCTATTATGGAAATCCGTAAAAAATGATTCCATGTCAATCCTACAAAATCTGGATAAGACCTAAAGTAAAAACTTCAAGAAATTTGGACTACCTTCACGGTAGAAGATTAGTAAATGCAATGCCCCAATGGATTGTAACGGTTATTAAAAGCAAATATGATAGATATACAATGATAATTTAATGAGATGAATAAATATATTTTCATATTATTGATGTTCGGGGTACCTCACCTTATCGAGTGTTCCCCAAGGCTCAAACTTAGACCCGTTGTTGTTTTTCATTTATATAAATGATTTATTGGATTCTGTAATGGAATCATTTATTTTGAAAGGTTTGAAGATAAAAACTGAAATAAAATCAATTCTTGGTAATGACGCTCCTTCGTTATCAACTATCAAATAGTCAAAAGCAGAATTTAAAGATGGTCGTACATCGACTTAAGATGATCAGCAACCGGGAATTCTAAAATCGGCCACAAACGACGATCATTGAAAAATTTTACAATGCTTTTCTGAATGATAGTCGTATCAAGGTGCGGGAGCTAGTGTTCATCGCAAAAATTTCAGAAGATATATTTTACAGGAGCCCTTACATACTAATGGGTGCCGCGATTGCTAACAATCAACAATATCAACAATAAACGTCAAAGACTGAATATTTGAAAGCAGTCTAGCTTTTCCAACGGAATAGTTCTGAATTTGAGCGTCATCTCATTACTGCACACCCGAGACAAAACAACAGTCTAAACTCTAGACAATCGGCAAGACTTGATTTAGAAGATATAAACCTTGCCTTTCTAGCCGATGAAACTCGACTAGGAAGGCAAGGCATACTGTTGAAACTTGATCACCTTTGGATTAAGTGTGTAGAGTTGGAAAGCAAACTCGTCCTTAGGTGGCGTATAAGGGGACGGTCAGGCTTCTTTTGGATAACCTGGCTGGATTAGTGGCAGTCATAATCGGAATGGGTAGGTGTAAATACCTTCTAATCCTTAGCGAAAGCTGTTACCGCGGACTCAGCCCAAGCTATGGTGTAAGGCAACGTGCTCAAAGCTAAATCGCCACTAGGGTATATGTGGTCTCGAACGTTCGCCTGGAGACACCAGGCGGCACTCTATTTACGCCTTGTACCCATAATGGAAGATCTGCGGCATTGACTTCATACTTCTTCCGTACTCGGGGCAACAGAACGAACCGAGATATAAAACAAAATAAACTCAAAAAGATGGGGTCTGAAGAGAATTCAAAACCCGAGGAGTCTACAGAGACTCCCTTGGCAATAGAAACTGATGACATTCCAAAAACAAAAAGGATATGTAAATTACCGGAAGGTCAACTCCATACTAAGATACTCCTAGAGGAGCTGAACGCTAAGTCCTTTCAGCCAATCTAATTCGTAAAAGAGGGTATTCCCCTGAGGAGAATAATGGCTCTTATAGAGGGCACAAGATTAACAGAGGGGAACTGAGAAACCTATTGGGAGTGGTATAAAGAGTACTGCGCTTACTGGCGTCCAACCCAAAGAATTAGAGAGAGATAGTTTCCTTGGTCGGGCCAAGACATTTCACTCCAACCTTGTATAACATAAGATTCACTGTAATGTTGTTTAGTTGTGAAACACTACAATTATAATTAATTAGCGATTAAACGTTAAATTATTGTATTAGTTTCAATATACCAATTTTTTTTTTCTTTTTGTTGCTCCATGAGCCACGTGAGGTTCCTCGTTAGTCCTTTATAAGTTTTTGTTAATTTTTAAAACAAATTTCCATGTTAAATGTTAAAAGGTTCAAATACTTTGAAAAGAATTAAAAATACAGATTTTTCTTGAATCATTGTTTACAATTCAGTGAAATTTTAATAACATTTTTTTAATAAATAGGCTAATAGAAGTGGGGACTGTGCCCGCACTTTTATTAATTTCACTTTGAGATTAAAGAAAAGTAAGAGGACATTAAAAAAATAGACAAAAAAGAATATTTTCGTATAATTAAGAAAAAACATGCCGTATTTGTTTCTATATATTTTTTGTTCTTTACGTCGAAACCTTGCTAATTAATTACAAATTTCTAATCAAGTTAAACCCGCCTATGAATATCACATGCAAGAAATTGCATAAAGGTAATCAATTGACACAACATATTAACTGCATTATTCAGTAACAAAGTCTTTACACATATTTATATTTCTATTTGCAAACTGCACCTGCATATACAACGCTTTGCAACAACTATGACTATGTAGGGCTGTGGGAGTTTTGAATTACAAAATACAAGTAGGCAGGGAATAAGGTGAATAAGTTACTGCAAAATAAAATTAAAAATATATAATTAATTACAGTTTGTTAATCTTCTTATAATTATGCGATTGCGACCCTTTTTAAAGGATATTTATATTTAACAAAAACAATACAATACACCGTATCTTTGATTTTTAGCTAATGTCAACATTATTTCAAAATAATAAACTTACTTGTAGTAATTGGTTTGCACTTAACAGATATATCAAAAAATAATATTGATTGTAATTACTACAAAATTTATAGTTTGAATGAATAAAAAAGTTGAATGAGAAATGAAAAAATATGTTTAATTACAAAACAAAATAAAATCTTTCATATTATTTTGGTTCAAAAAGCAAATTACATCATATTTAAGAGACGAAACAGGATCATAAACATAACATTGCTAATATTATTTTGCACTTTTTTAATCTGAAATGAATTAAACTTTGTTATTTAGACAGAATATATGATTGTGGAATGGAATTAATTTATGAAACAAATCTGATATGGTAATCACATAATACTTGATAAATAATGTAATTATAATATAAAAAATTGAACCATCAAAGATAATATTGAAAGGAAAAGTCGATTAAACTTACCCAACTTGACTCCACCAGCCATTGTTAAAAGTACATTCCCTGCTTTAAGATCTCGGTGAATAATGTGTGATTTATGTAAAAATTGTAATCCTTTGCACATATTTTGGCACACATAAGCTATTTGTAATTCAGTTAGAGGTTTTTCTAATTCAGTCATTATACTATCAACAGCACCTCCATCGCAGTATTCTATTAACATCCACAATTGCTGTTCACGTTGGAATGCCTCAATTAACTCCACGATATTTGAATGTCTACACTCTGATAAAATATCAATTTCAATCATAAAATCGGCGAGATCTTCTTCACCATCTAGGCGGCACATTTTCGCGGCGGCTAATTGCCCTGTTGTTTTGTGTTGAGCTTTGTACACTTTACCATAAGCACCATCACCTAGTTCACCAATCATGTCCCAAAAATCTTCTGGATCACAGCCCATCCGAACATTGTTAAAAACTTTTTTCTTTTTCGCATCGTTGCCCCCAAAGTGAAGCACTTTCTTTATATTATTAAAAAATGACATTTTGCGGTCTATAATTTCACTTAACTAAACAACCATTTGACCTTCCTATTAACTAAGTATGCAAAAGCATATAACTGTGATCTAACCTTCTCATTTTTAACTGAACCAATGGTGATATCATCTATAAATATAATAACAAGCAATCAGTGAGGCCTTAATTGATTTGTAAATATGTGTGGATATTTTGTTTGGAATTAACTAGAATGGATTAAGCAAATAACCAACTATTGCAAAAGTAAGTTTCCGAAAACAATCCGTAAATTTAGAAATAGTACACCACTGATGTTATAAACACGTACAGAATTATTTAAATGCTTGTCAAATCGCGACTTTTACATATTTCACGGCGAGAAACATCTCTTAAGTGGTGAAAGGAAATGTCAGAGAAGCAAGTTTATGACCAACAACCTGTATAAACGTAAGCAAAATTATTTACCTATAATTCAAACCGAAAGCACTCCAAAATCAAACATTTAAGGATTTACAAAATAAACACTAAGTACCTTTAAATTAAAATGCACTTTTGTATTCACATTTTATCTACCACCGTCTAAATAGTCAGCCATGCCAATTTTACTTCAGTGAGTCTCCGCACCCCGTAATGATACCACGCCTGAAATGACATCACGAAAAAGCGTGAGCGCTTCGTTCATTCAATGTGGAGCATAACGTAGAGTAAACTTTAAGTAATTTATCATGCGTAGGTAAAGTTTTAAGCAGAAACAATTTCACTATTTTAAATTATAACTACCCCATTATCTTTTTATTTAAAATGTAACTACTATTTGTTCGTACTTCTAAACCAGTGGCGTACAATTCCGAAAATAACTTATGAATTCCAAGTATTAAAATGCTGTTTACATTGAATAATTATTCTGAAACGTTTACTACACTGTAACAAGTATTTGAAGTATACTAATCACTGGCTCCCGGATTATTTTAACAAAATATTGTCTTTATAGAAGCTTTTACGTCTATGAAACTATTTTCTTTAAAACGATGTTTAATAATTTTCTTTGACGCTGCCACTGAAACATAACTTGCCAACTTTGTGCGTATTACTAATTATTGAAAATAATATATTTCAAAATTGCTTTAATGATATATCTTATCAAATTAGTTACCCTTACTTTTTATGAAATGTAAATTTTAAAAAATTGTAAAATATTTTAGATCCATACACTACGAATGTTTTTCAAATCTTGATTCTAACCTAGCTGAGATAACAGTTTCTTAGGCAACAAGAAAATTTATGAATGAAAATTTCCTTAATAACAAACATTAATTATGGCACAACAAAGTAGAAGTATATTAGCTATGATATTTAGAAATTTTATTAATTCCCTAAAACCACGTCGCTACACGGGAGACCTGAAAGGTACAGATTACTTCGGAAATAAGTACTATGAAATACCAGTAAATCCTTCTCTCGGTAAAAGAAGGGCGTCTAGATACTTTGAACCTCCAGAAAAAGATAACTTTGAACAAGAGTTACCTGCTGAATGGGAAGCTTGGTTAAGGCATAGACGTAAAGAGCCTCCAGCAGACGAAGAAATAATGAAGAATTATGCACTCATGCAGATTAAAAAGCAAAATGCAATTGAAGTTGATAAGAAAAGTAGCCTACCAACTCCTCTAACAAAAGGTATGGAGACATTTCCTGAAAGGCCGGATTATGAATTGGCTCCAGGTAAAGGGAAAAAGTGATTTTCTAGTCTATATTAAATTGTGATTGTAGTTAATAAAATAAATACCTTTAATGATACTTTTTGTTTATGTCTACTTTATAATAATAAGTAATCAGTGCTAGAGCAGATATGAAAATTGTTGCAATAGTCAATATAAACTTTTTCTCCCGACTGAGAATCAAGTGTCATCTTATACATCTGACAATTGACATATATTAGACTACTTTATTCTCTAGGGAATCAAATATTCGATTTTCCCTAGGGAATAAAGTGAATACTGTAGTGAATGACTTTTGATTCAAGTCAAAATTAATTTAACTGTCAGATTGACAAAGCATTTAAATATATCAATCAATTTTATTTTGTAATCGTAATAGTAACATTAGATGAGTTTACAATATTTATATATGGACAATCATCTGATATCTTAACTTGGCGGTTGCTTACAGTAGTGCTTGTGCAAGGTTCGTTCTCATTTACTTGTAAACTCGTTTTACCTTAGTAACCAGAAACTATGCACATTTTCATGACAAACCAACTTAATTGAATGACATCAGATCAATCAACTGTCAAACTAATAATGAAATAAATTATTACATTTAAGGTCGGGAGAAGAGTTTTGTATGTAATTCGGGAATAAACTTCTATAATCCCTCAACAGAAAATGCACTCGCTCCCTCAGGCTTTAAAACTGTCGTTTATTCCCTTATTACATAAATATCTATTGTGTCTGTAGAAATGCATGAATCAATCTTTTTAATTATCTTTAATTATATATATATATATATATAACGCGTATTCATTTGAAAAGTCAATCTAGTATAGCATGTGATTTACTGAGAACATTTTGAAGTATGTCGTAAATTAAAATTTACTACTTAACTTACGAAGTCGTATATTTTGACAGTTTCATACATACAAATAAATAACAAATGTAATTGACATTATCAAATGTCATTTGGATTTACGTTTACGGAACAATAAACACATACTAATATATATGCGTCTATCAAAATTTCAAAGTAACCTAGATTGACTTTTCAAATGAACACACGTTATTTTCAACTATTTCTAACAAATTTGTCATTGAATTTAGTTAATTGTAAAATTGAATAAAAGCTTAACATCAAATCTGGGATCATCAGTTCAATGCCAACTTTATATTAGGGATTGTTAAAATACCTATTTATTAGGCAAATTGGTAGTTGTTTAATAATAATTAATAGCAATAATAAGACAATGTTTCAATCAGCGTTTATTTTTAACTTAATCCTATTTACAATAGTAAAATTAGTTGAATTTTACAATAGCATTATTAAAAATACATCATTTGCACGCTTAACTTACAAAATTAATTTACATTTTCCTACACAGTAGAAATTAGTCAATGACATAACGTGGCCATTTTAACCCGAAAAATCACTGTGATCGAAGAGTGTTTGTTCATATAAGGCTGCTTTTACCATCCTTCCACCGAAATATCGCCCATTTAACGCATCTCTTGCCGTTTCTGCTTCTATAATTGTAAAGTGTTATATAATTAAATTAGTATATGTCACAATTAATGCTGGAAAGTTAATATTAGAAATGATTAAGCATTTGCAATAACCACCAAGAAACTCGAACAAACACAAACTGCATAAGTGCTTATACTGTCATGTTCAGTAGTCACGCTAAACTATTTAGCATCATTTCTGAAGATGATAGCAGCAGTAAAGTTCCATAAACTAAACTACATGAATTTTTATTTAGTCGATTACTTAATAAATTGCAACTCACCTTTTGTTATAGAAAATTCTACAAATATTTTAACTATAACGTCTGTATCGTCCTCTTCCGATTGTTTCTCGTTATAAATAATAACTCGTTCAACTACTCCAAATTTACTACATTCCTCTTGAATTTCTTCTTGTAACGTTTCATCAACGTCCTCAGGTTCGACCATATTTCTCAAAATAACTACCCTAGAGTCGACTTTTCTCATTAACTTTTGCATGACAAGATGTCTTGCATTCTGTCCCTTTATAGACATATTTTCCTGTTGCTGTAACGTTTGCGGTTCGTTCTGATCTAATAATTTCTTTTGCAGCTCTTCTTGTTGTTTGAGTTGGGCTTCTTGAGCCCGTTTCATCGCTTCTTGCGTAGAACTATTCGATGTTACGGGTGTGTGTATTAATGAGGGTGCCGATACTACTGCTGGAAGTGGTATTGTCGATGTTGAAGTTACCGTATTAACCGCGGTCGTACTAATTGTGGGTTGAGGCGGTTGCGTTGCAGCTAGTTGCGGTATGGCGACACCTGGCGGTGGAATGTAACCGGGTAATTGTGTTGGCATCGCTACCGAAATCGGTGCTACTACAGGTATAGACGGAGCTTGGGTTAATTTAGATAATCCTAACGCCACCGCATTACTTGCAACCGCATCCATAGCCTGAATTTTGGCCGTCGCTGCGGCAGCAGCAACGGCCGCAGCTGTGGGCATGGCAGTTGAACCCGTAGACGGCCCCATTAACGCGTTCGGGGGAGTAATGGCTCGACCGACTCGAAGATACTGCCCTCCAAGATCGAAGAGGTTCATACTCGCTATTGCTTCATTGGCTGCTTGCGCCGTCTCATATTCTATAAATCCGTAACCTTTGTGTTTGTGAGCTGAGCTACCTTGAGCTAATTTACAATAGATGATTGGTCCAAAGGCTTCAAAAACACTGGAAATTTTGATTATTAAACTAATTGATATACTATAAGTACAAAGGGCCTTTGAATAAAACGCCCCAAGTCAAATATAAGGAGTGAGCCACAAAAGAAGTTTTCAGAGTATGCCATGGATTAAATCAGTTATGTCTTACATTTATTAAGTGATCTAATCTACATTTCGTACTATTAGTAATAGGTTAAAATGCAATTTGTCAATTTGACATAAAATTATTTACAAATGACACTTCGTCAAATCTCATAAGATTAGACATTACTTATATGTCTATCTCAGTCGTTCATGGCCTACCTAGGATACAAATTTTGTGGCTCGCTTGATATAATTTGTGTAACTAACTACAGGCCTTATGACGAGAAATAAAATTAAAAATTAAATCCATAGCTTTCGATAGAACAAAAAAAAATTGGTGATATAATTAACATTTCATCGAGTGAAGAGCAATATTATCGACAAACGTAGGTGTATGTTTCCGCGTCGTTTTCTAAATGTAGAGCTCGGTTTCCGGGTTAGAACCGCGCTGAGTTAGGCTTAATGGCCAACGGTTCGTCCACTGTTGCAAGGGATATTTACAGGGCTGTACGAACTTAGATGTTCGTCGATTCGCAGTAGCGCAGTAGAATTATTCACCTTGTAATAGTGGATAGAACGTTAGCAATTATGCCTAACTCGACGCCGTTCCAACCCGGAAACCGAGTCGATAATTCGGTAAACATGTACAGCTGCGAGCAATGAATTTTGATCGTCAATGTCACTGTAAAATTTGAGGAAATTGTCGCAATGTAGTTTTTTGCCCTGATTGATTATATCCATTGTCAACGTAAATTTGCAGTTTGTCAAAGTCTTATTTTTTAAATTATTTATAATATGATGTTAATATCCTATTTTAAAAAAGTAAGGATTATTTCCTTAACAGAAACTAAACTCTCTGAAGCTACGGTAGCTCTCGTCTAGGACTTGCAAAAAGTTCGTAAGTTTTATTAACATGTGAGAGATTAAATTATAGGTTATTACCATTACGACCGTTTCACAATGCAGTAACTTACATTTTGTCAAAGAATGACATTGACGACCAAAATTTAGTGCGCGCAGCTGTACCTTGTAAAATGTATTTATACATTGCCGTTAGAAAGTTTGGAAGTAATCGTTAATTTCACAAAAAAAAATTAAACTAATATTCTTCTAAATAGTTTATTTTTACAATGAAATAATTCTGTTTTCTCCCGACCGAGAATAAAGTGTCATCTTATACATCTGACAATTGACATTTATTAGGCTACTTTATTCTCTAGGGAATCAAATATTCGATATTCCCTAGGGAATAAAGTGAATACTGTAGTGAATGACTTTTGGTTCATTTTTTTAAGTCAAAATTAATTTAACTGTCAGATTGACGAAGCATTTAAATATATCAATCAATTTTATTTTGTAATCGTAATAGTAACATTAGATGAGTTTACAATATTTATATATGGACAATCATCTGATATCTTAACTTGGCGGTTGCTTACAGTAGTGCTTGTGCAAGGTTCGTTCTCATTTACTTGTAAACTCGTTTTACCTTAGTAACCAGAAACTATGAACATTTTCATGACAAACCAACTTAATTGAATGACATCAGATCAATCTATCAATCAACTGTCAAACTAATAATGTAATAAATTATTACATTTAAGGTCGGGAGAAAAGTTTTGTATGTATTTCGGGAATAAACGTCTATAATCCCTCAACAGAAAATGCCCTCGCTCCCTTCGGTCGCTCAGGCATTACTTACTGTCTCGGGATTAAAACTGTCGTTTATTCCCTTAATACATAAATATCTATTACATACCTGGACCAGCTTCGCGGGGAGTTTTTATGTTATATACCTAGTTATGAAAACAATATACTTTCGTGACAATTTGCTTATGTCAAGTTTCTCTTGATATTTTATCGTGTCATCTCCAAGCTTGGTTCGAATCGCTTAACATTTGTTACTTTTACATTTGTTTAAAGAAGAGAAAATGAGTGATTTGAAACTTGAACACAGAAGCGTCATGAAATTTTTATCAAAAGAAGGCAGTAGCCCGAAGAATATTCATGAGAGAATGGTGGCAGTGAATGGAGAAAATAGTCGCACCTTCCGATTTCAAATTTTGGTGTAAGCAGTTCAAATGAGGCAGAGAATCCAATCATGATGACCCAAAGTGTGAAAGGCCTTTGGAAGAACGAACTGAAGAAATCATAAACAAAGTTGAAGATATGGTGTTGTCTGACCGTCGAGTAAAAGCGTCAGTTATTGCTAAAGAAATAGGTATATCAGAAAGTTTTTAAAAATCTACACAAAGATTTGGGAATCGGCACGATGAATTCCCAGGCGGCTCAGTCCTGAACAAAAATTGTGTAGACGACAAATTTGTGAAGAGAATTTGACTTTAATCTCAAGGTGAAGACTTCTTAAAAAGAATTGTAACGGGGGATGAAACTTGAGTACATTACTGGGACCCTCCCACGAAACAAGAGTCTATGCAATGGGTTCATAAGGTCTTCCTCAGCCCAAGAAGACAAAAAATGAATGACCAGTATTCTGGAACGCTGAGGAGAATGTCTTAATTGAGTATATGCCAGAAGAGACAAGAACGTGTCTACAAAGAAACAATTGAGAACCTAAACACGGCTATACACGAAAAAAAAAAGACCCCACAATTTTTATCAGAAAACTCTGCTTTGCACAACAACTGCAAGATACATAAGGCACATATTGTTTAAGAAGTAATCAATCAATGCAGCTTTGAGGAATTACAACATCCACCCGACCGCCCCGACCTCGCCCCTGTGACTATTATCTATTTCCAAAACTCTAAAATACTTGAGAGGGTGTCTATTTTTATCGACTGATGACGTGGAAAACGCTGGGATAGTATTTTCTGGAATTACCCAAAGAATTTTTTTTCGAATGCATAGCGTTATTAAAGAAACATTGGAATAAGTGTGTTACTGGTAATGGTTCTTACGTTGAAAAATACATTTTTTTTTGTTTTCGAAGTCGTTTCTTTCATAGCTAGATAGATAACACAAAAACTACCTACGTATTAAATTGTTTTGGTAAGATCGATCGACAGATTTAGTTCGAATCGAAAAAATAATAATGCGAAAAAGAAATGGAAATTGAAAATTCTTATTCTTGCCTTATCATCTGGAAGGACTGTTGCCTAGAATTTAGGATATTAGCCCAAAATGTTTGTCAAGAATATGTTAGAAATTTATTCTTAAAAAAAAAAAAAAAAATAGACGAAGTTAAAAATAATAGTTTAAATGATGCTTCAATTACCTGACTTGTCTCATATTTAACATTTGTGGAAATATTTAAATAAAAAAATTCAAAGATCATCAACCGCAAAATATGAGACGGTTACGGGATATTATTGTATTTGGCTAAGTTACTATAAAAAATGATGAAAGTTAGCAAGACTGTAATCACTAAACCTGGACAAACGGATATACGACATGACATTATTGTATCTAACTTGTGTATGTGTAGCAATTTGGAAAAATGTGTTTTTTTGTCACAAATGGAATTTCTGTCAGATTAAGTCTCCGAATATTAATATTCACAACATATGCATTCAATTTAAAAGTGGTATTTTAGAAAAGTTTCGTTTGTGGGGAAAAATATGTATTTGTTTAAATGTATAGCATGTAACGTACATAATGTCGTTTTCCCTTTGCTTTGTCCAGGTTTAGTAATCACTGAACGTGGATGATGTATCAGTGTATGTAAAGTATAAATGTGTTTTGATTTTGTAATAAACTTTTCCCGGTTAGTGCTTGTTCCCTACTGTATTTTAAAAATCAAATAAACATTATATAGAACATATTTTTCCAAACTTTTCGGTGGTAGTGTATATACACCTTTCTTTTTCAACTTAAGGTTAGTGATTTACTAAAACGCCAATTAAGTTGGCGCGAAGAGGGGTAAGTTCGCGCAGGATTAGAAGTAGTGGGGAGATTTGTATTTGTTTTACATCAAATGTCAGATAATTCTAACCTCTGAGCGTGTATCACTTTATGATCCCCTAGCAAAGACGATTATGTTCCGTCAAACGTCAATGACAAATGTAGTCTGACAATTACTTGAGTAGCTGGGAATTATTATGGCTACTTTTTTTGAGATCCCCAAAGAATTATATTGGTGGACTATTTGGATCAGAGAAAAGCAATAACTATGATGCTACTATTGCCTCGTTTGAAAGAAGTTAGTGCATGAAAAATTGCTTTGACCAAGACAACGCAACAGCCTCACAAATCGAGTGTCGTAATGGTAAAAAATGGTAAAATTGCACGAATTATGGTTCGAATTGCTTCCTCTTCGATAATATTCTTCTGATTTGACCCCGTCCAACTGAAAAATTTCGCTCAACTCGAAGAAATTCCTTATGAATATCATCGCTGCTGTTAATGTATATTTTGCAAATGTTTAGATGAACTACGTTATGAATAGAATGGAAAATTGGAAACTCGCTTGACCAAGTGTACAACCTTCAATGGAGACTACATTGAAAAAAAGTGTTTAACTTGCTTTTCAACAATTTATTTTATTCCTGGGCATAGTACCAAATGCCTTCTTTAAATTTACCAATTCCGTAAGGGGTCCAGGTCCTGTTTGAGCAATTAATTTCTTAATGATTTTGGTAATTGTTTATTTGAAAGACAAATTGATGAAAAATTTTAAAAAGTTAAAATATCTTTAATGGAAATAAAAAAGATTTGTTGGAATTATTATAGCAAACGCCAATTAAGTTTGGCGCGAGGAGGGGTAACTTTGCGCAGGATTAGAAGTAGTGGGGAGATTTGTATTTGGTTTTCCATCAAATGTCAGATAATTCTAACCTCTGAGCGTGTATCACTTTATAATCCCCTAGCAAAGACATTATGTTCTGTCAAACGTCAATGACAAATGTATTCTGACAATTACTTGAGTAGTGGGGGTGGACGTTTTTAAAAACGGCTTCTGCGCACCCCCTCCTCGCGCCAACTTAATTGGCGCGAAATTATACTTCTCTAAAACGTATTTTTTTTACGTTTAAGAGAAGTATCTGAGAGTGCTCTAAGAAATAAAAAAATAACGAATAAATAATAATTTGTTTTTCAGTTAGTGTTTTCTTTATTTATATGCGTCTCTTCAAGTGAGTAAATAATTATAACTGCTGAGATGAGTATATGAAATATTAAAATATGAATAGCATTATTAACCAATTAATTTTTGTTTATAAAACTCAAAGGAGTACCTTTTTATATCATCTTCCGTTAATCCAGGATGAATAGACGCCACGTATATCCTGTTGTAATTCTTCGCTTCCTCCTGGATCTCATCGATCACTGCCTGTGCCTGTGGCATATTACTCGGCCTACCGACCACCTTAATGTTCCTGCCGCCTATCATGACGCCGTTCATCTGTTCAAGTGCCAGCTGTGCTGCTTCCGGAATTTCGTACTCTACGAAAGCGAATCCCTTGTGTTTTTGCGTGACCGGATCCCACGACATGTTGATCGATTTAATGGGCCCGAACGGTAGGAAGGACTGTCGGATCGTGTCTTCCTTCAATTCAAAACTGATGCTTCCAACGTACACCCTAAACCCATTATTTTATAACCGACTGAACGATTTATTTAAATTTTAGCTGACAAATCCTCGTGCGAGAAGCATTCAGGAACGGCATTTGTTGTTTTAATATTTGTTTTGATAATTAATAAACAAAATTTATGATGAAATGATGAAGTAAGAAATACAAATATTAAGGAAAAAAAAAATACAAATTCTGTAGTGCTTACATTCTGGAATGTCAAATAGTATTAATACAATCATCTTTCAGATTTCGTCGTGATTGTTGTATCACAGTTTATACCGCTCTTCATGATGCGTCATTGAACTAATCTAATACTAGATTAACAGATCTTGTACAAATTAGCAGGATGAATAATGGAACGTTCAAAATTACAAATGAAAGTTTTTCAATTATTCACGTTTCATTGTTTATATCAAGATCTACTACTATCAAACTCATTGTCATACTTCTTTACATATATTTAAGCTTCGTCGATTTGCCAACTTCGTGCTTTATTGGCCAAAAACCAAGAACAATGGGCCCTTGTAGTACTGAGCATATTGGCCAGATTCTATACCAAACTTTCCCATTCTATATAATTGGTGTAGAATCTTCATACTTCATTGTTATACTCTCGTGGTATTACGAGAGCCCGTCAAGGTCAATAAAGCACGAAAATTGATCACCAACTCTAATATTAATGCACAGAAAAACGACTTAAGTTTGGTTGAAGCTCCTGAAGAAATTGACAGTATGAAGGCGAAACACAAATTGCTCCAACAACCAAGAAAAGAAAATCCTGGAAAAAGATTGTATATTTGATAACACCGACCGTGAAAACTTATAGAGTTTATCATAAAATAATATTTTGGCATTGTATACTCCTAGTTTTTTTCTCGATTTCTGAACTGAAATTGCGTAGTTGACACTGCTTGCTATTTTTTACAAAGAAAAGCGACAATGCCAAGAACGCAGTTTCGACCTGGAAATTGAGAAGCCTTAGGGCAACATTTGCAGAAGTCTACAAGCCAGGTGGTATATTCTTGTTGATATTTGGAAATATATAGATACTAAAGATTTAAAAAATCTACCAAAACATTCAATAATGATACAAAATGTGTATTTTTTTTTATAATTTTCAAGTTTTAAGAGGTGCTATTATGCCTTTAGGCGAATATTTAAAACAACTATTTTAAGAAAGGCCAATTTTCTAGCAAAAAATGTAACCAAACAGAAACAAACTAATTAAGATTCTGACTTGTTTTTATTTTAAATCCATAATTTTGGAAATATATAAATTAAAAAACTACAATTAAAACAATTGAAACAATAAAGGCTAGAAAAGCATAAATGTATGAGTAGAAAGTGCAAAAAATACTAAAACAACACATTTTGCTATTCACCTGAAATATTTATACTCTGTATCAAAATAAGAAGGGGCGATTCAAATATTGCGCCGAAAAGAGTTATTTGTAAGTGATTTCATTGGCCCTGGACCAGGTAAGTGCAAAATGGGAAATTACATCTGCCATATTTATATTCGAACAAATTCAAATTATTTGAACCGTTTGTACTGAATTTCTGCACTTCTTATTCTGAGACAAACTATATTTGCATATAAATGTATTAAGAATTATCAGATCTTATCAGCTAAAATTTCATAAGTCGGAGGATTAAGCAATTCTCAACAACTTCTCTAGTAACATATGTGATCATCATTTATAAAATTTCGTATCAAAACTAGTCATTACACTAAAACTATCATGGATTAACAAGTGCGTATAATAAAGTTTAAAAAATACACTAAAATAAAATGGTAAGTTTGCATAGTGTTATACAAGAAAATTTATTGAAAAAAAGAAATCCATGATGACAAGTGTAATGGCAGTTCGGTTGATAACAACATGCAAACTTAAAAAACATCGAACCCAAAACACCACAAAACTATCAAATAACAACAGTATAAACAGGAGAAAACTATAATTTCACAGGCTCAATTACTCAACTATGGAGCGACGGTTTGATTGTTAATGCAGTTTGTTAAAAGTAGTAAAGTGGTGCTTTCATTCTCATTTTTATTATTTTATTATTAAATCGTTTATCTAGGGGTGCTAACCTGCACATAAGGGCGAGAGCCTGTTGCCGTTGGACCTGAGTCCTCTGACTAGCCATTTGCTGCAACAGAGGGCATGTTTACAGTAGGTAAACGCAAGCTTGGGGGCGAGCTCTCGCCCCCTGAGCGGGCGCTGTGCGACAATCTACGCACTAACCTGCACATCAACACCAACACTTGGTGTCGCTGGAACGTCTTATGTTTCTGTGAAGCAGATAATGGTTAATCATCCTAGTTATGGCTAATAGTTAAAGTCTTGACTTAAACACAACTCTAAGAGCGGTTTTCTTTATTTTTTTTTACCGACAGCCTTTGGGTTAATCTAATGTCGATAATCGCAAAAGGTACGAATAAGTAATAACACGCGCCATCTATTGGTCATTTAATCACATAATATTTGTATATTGTAATATATGTGATAATCTTATCTTAATTATTATAACACTGAAATTAAAGAGACAAAAATAAAATATTTATTATTATTTTAAAAACCAGTATTTTTTAATGCAATTTGCAAAAACCACAAAAAATGATTAGGGAAAAAAAGTTGCTTAATGCTTTTAGAACATTCTTTTTCTGCTGCTATTCTATAACAGTAGATTATACCAAAGACAATGAAACAAGTCCCAAAGTTACTTACAAAATTTGTAAAAAAAAAAAAAAAAAAATTAAAATTTGAAAGATATTTTTTTTAAATATACAAAAATACATATTAAAAAAGCAATAAGTTTGTCTATAATGAAATAAAAATGAATATAAAATGTCCCATCTGTAAATGCAGTTGGATCCCTTTTCTCTTTATGGTGTCTACATTTACACCAATCTAATCACGAGATTCAGGACTATCACAAAGAAGCGTGCGTCGATATTTACAATATACGAGTATGGTTTGATATGTTTGGTAAATTTCTACGAGGTGGTATGTTTTAAAACTTCACCACTGAGATACCACATTTTTCAAATTAATTCAATATTATTTTCATATAAAAACTAGCAGCAGCTATAAGAATAGATAAACACGATTTGAAACGTGGATCCACAGCTATTCACTCGAGCCGAAGCAACAGGCTAAGGTGTGGACTGTAATTGGTGAAAATTTGTCAAAAAATTGATTAGCTGGGAATTATTATGGCTACTTTTTTTGAGATCCCCAAAGAATTATATTGGTGGACTATTTGGATCAGAGAAAAGCAATAACTATGATGCTACTATTGCCTCGTTTGAAAGAAGTTAGTGCATGAAAAATTGCTTTGACCAAGACAACGCAACAGCCTCACAAATCGAGTGTCGTAATGGTAAAAAATGGTAAAATTGCACGAATTATGGTTCGAATTGCTTCCTCTTCGATAGTATTCTTCTGATTTGACCCCGTCCAACTGAAAAATTTCGCTCAACTCGAAGAAATTCCTTATGAATATCATCGCTGCTGTTAATGTATATTTTGCAAATGTTTAGATGAACTACGTTATGAATAGAATGGAAAATTGGAAACTCGCTTGACCAAGTGTACAACCTTCAATGGAGACTACATTGAAAAAAAGTGTTTAACTTGCTTTTCAACAATTTATTTTATTCCTGGGCATAGTACCAAATGCCTTCTTTAAATTTACCAATTCCGTAAGGGGTCCAGGTCCTGTTTGAGCTATTAATTTCTTAATGATTTTGAATTGTTTATTTGAAAGACAAATTGATGAAAAAAATTTTAAAAAGTTAAAATATCTTTAATGGAAATAAAAAAGATTTGTTGGAATTATTATAGCAAACGCCAATTAAGTTTGGCGCGAGGAGGGGTAACTTTGCGCAGGATTAGAAGTAGTGGGGAGATTTGTATTTGGTTTTCCATCAAATGTCAGATAATTCTAACCTCTGAGCGTGTACCACTTTATAATCCCCTAGCAAAGACATTATGTTCCGTCAAACGTCAATGACAAATGTATTCTGACAATTACTTGAGTAGTGGGGGTGGACGTTTTTAAAATCGGCTTCTGCGCACCCTCTCCTCGCGCCAACTTAATTGGCGCTTGCTATACTTAGCTTTCTAATAAATTCTATTTTTTTTTATTTTCAATTTAAAAAGACAAAAAGAGGGCATCACATTTTTATATAAAAAAAAATGTAAACATAAATTTTTACCATAATTATATCAAACCACTCGTAGAGTAGTGTCAATTTGGGAAGACACTGACGCAGAAACCAATTTGGAACTTATAAAGAAAAGTGTACCCCAAACGAGAGAGAAAGACATAGTTCTTGCATGTATAGACAGGCCGAATAACATTGACTGTAATATTCTTCAGTTGTCTTCTAGCGTCCGTAAGGTGTCGATCGTGTTCTTTGAGTTAATTTTATTACAAAATCAGTTGTTTTCACAACTATTTGGAATAGAAGGCCTTTATATCTGTAGGTATTACATTATTTTTCATGAATTTTTAATAGGATTTGTTGAAACATGTACTTTATTTGTTATAGATTATTATGTCTAGTTTACCGTCCACATCTGGATGTCGTGATCCAGCAGATGTTGAAATACCAGTGAAAAAAAGACAAATAATAGCAGAACAATCACGGGAAATCATTCATAACGTGTACAATTTTATCAAAAAGAGAAATATGAATGGTAAATTATGTTTTACTCTTTAAACTGTCATAATGTAATTTTTGTCGTATATTGCAAGCAATGATAAACGGTAGCAAGAAATAAATATTGTTTGTAGGGAATATTTTTAATGGTAAATTTATTTATATGTGTAGTTAACTTTGTATTTATGTCATTAGTAACTAAGGGTATTTATGTATAATAATGTGGTAATAAAAGACGACGTGTAAACAACAAATTATTTTTACTCCGAATGAATATTCATAAATTTACAAATATAATGAATAAAATCTTGGTAAAAGAAGAAAAACTGTGATATATGTAAATGTTTAAATTATAATGAAAATAAATAATTGAACCAGAAATTGTTGGTTGTATCTCTGTTAAAAATCCCACTTGAAAATAAATAAAATAAAAACGCTTTATTATTCATTCAGACAATAGAATGTGTTTATGAAATTATGTTTCATGGCAAACGAACATAATAAATGAAATATGTTGTTTCCGCTGCACACGAAGTAAAAATACAAAACGTTTTACGTAAAATTCGAATTTTAAATTGCGCGGTAATTTAGACCCAGCCCGACCTATGTTTTTGAGGGCGTTAATACTCAGGTTGCGCGATTCGCTCGCGCAGATTGGTGTCTTCCCAAAGCGATTTTACTCTACGTATATATTGCATTCAAAAAATTCGAGGATCAATCTCTCTATATGAACATAAGATTAACGCCATCTATATTTCGCAAACGAAACTGTTTAAGCTAAGTCATGAACAAACAAAACGTGTTATTTTATTGAATGGGCTGGTAACTATGAAGATTCTTAAAAATCATTACCGGAGACGAATCATGGCGTTTCCAACAGGATCTGTTTACTACATCTAGCAAACAGCAGAATGGCGTGTATAAAAATTATTGCAGTAAATAAATAATAATAAATACTTAAAAGAATATATGTAATACTAAATTAATACTCTAATAAATGCTCTGTTAAAGTGTTGCCTACTGAAAAGCTTAACGTAATTGTTTACCCCATAAATGCGTTAGTATAATTTTAAAAATTAAAGAAAAAAATACTTGAAAAATTGTTGCTAAATTCAAATTAATTTTAAGTCTTTTTTCAATATATTCACTCAGTTCTCTTTCTCCCTCTCAGATATCAAAATATCGTAAATAATTTGCTATATTGATGCTAAAAAAATTTATAAAAATAAAATAAGCGCGTTGCTTGTGAAGCCTACTCATATAAAAAATTTAATAGAAAAAACGAATACCTGTTGTTGGTGAGCCAGTGTTTGTTTCATAAGAACCATTTTAATACTTTGTTCCATCGCATACTTTTTGGCTTTGCTGACGGCTTCCGTTTGGTCTGTGGAAAGTTTTGGTAAGGCCCCTCCCAAGATTCCCGCAATAGTACTGCTTCTTGCACCAGATCCTATTTTACAAAAAAATTAGGGTCCTTTCTGTTTAATTCAAAAATGTTCATCTTCGGGTGTAAGGCACTAATATTACCATACTAACATGCATTTCAAGACTGTTCTAAACAATGTACTTTACCTGGTATAACTTCTCCTGACTGGATGACATCATAAAAGTATTCGATTTTCTCTCCAGCATCTACAACAAAATACATTATAAAATAAACGAAATCGATAAATTTTAAAGAAACATATTTAATTGACCTGACGAATAGAATATTTTTGTTTTTATGCAGTGATGATCAAATTTGAAAGTTTACCTCTAATAGACCATAAATCTAGTTAAATACTGAAAAATGCCCCCATCTATACTTCAACTGTTCAATGAATTGAAAGAAAAAAACACTATTGCTATCGAAATGATTTGGTACAAAGTTTTACCTCAATCATTTATCTCAAATGATCACCACTATTTTTTCTAAGTTGAGTGGTTAATGTGTTTTGTTGCCCTAGTAAAATAAAAGAATTATTATTAATAACATAAAATAATAAAACCCAACCCTCAACACTGGTAATATGAATTTGAAAATATATTTCCAAAATTTTCCTATAGTTAAAAAATATCAAATATATATTTTTTTCTTTTAAATTGATCAAAAAGAATATTAAACTTGATTGCTTGGCAGTGCTTTCTCATTGGCCGACATTTCGTTCACTGTTGAAGAGGACATTTTTAGGACGGCTACTACTCTTGTTGAACTGAAAACTCTTTGATAATCTTTAGTGCAGCAATAGTAGTGGCAGCACTGAAGATGTCCCTTGCAACAGTAGACGAAATGTCGGCCAAGAAGGAAAAACTGCAAAGAATACAGTTCCAGCACGGAATCCCAGAAGCAATCATGAACAAGCACCTTAGAAACCTACAAGCCAGAGTATTAAACTTTTTTTAATTTAGTATTTTTAAATATTGAAAGAATTTCATTTCGAAAAATTATATTTTTTATAATTGAAGCTAAATAAAACTTGTTCACTTTTCATTAGGTCTATAATCCATCAAAGTTTATTCTTCAATTTTGGTATCATCGTGTACATCAATTGAATTTAATTAAATCGCACTGCAAAATTAATTTAAACGCTGATGTATCAGGATAATAAATTCAAATAATTATAAAACAAAAATGTTTTAGACACATCAACCAATACCGGGTGTCCTTGAAAGAAAAAGACAACGTATGAAAAAATTGAAAGATGTATTTATATAGAACATGAATCTAAAATATTTCCCGCCAGTCAAAAAAAAAATGACAAAGATATCTATAAAATATTTGTCCCGCCACTGCATTTCAAGAAGTGCATAACATAAAGAGTAGGGGTATAGATAACTAGCGAAATAATTGTGCCAGCAATTCTGTCAGTTTCGATCGTGATATCTGGATGTTTTGGCTATGCCTTACACAACGCATGAACGTTCGATATGATTTACATTTACGGTGAAAATGCTCGTCGAGCTTTACGTATGTATAGGGAGAGTTTTCCAAATTGTCGAGCCCATCTTATACGTCGTATTCCGATTAAAGGAAACAGCAAATTACAGAGATGTCGGATGTAAAAAGCCTCGTCGAGCATATATCTTATTTCTATTTTTATTGCAATAAAATAATTTTTAAATAATTTCCTTGCATACAAAATAAAAATTTATATATTATTCACGTACATAAATAACAAGTGTTCATTTGAAAAGTCAATCTAGGTTACTTTGAAATTTTGATAGAATAAGACGCAAATATATTAGTATGTGTTTGTTGTTCCGTAAACGTAAATCCAAATGACATTTGATAATGTCAATCACAAATATCAGTTAGTGCATAAAATAATCGTGCGTCGATTCTGGCTTAAATAATTTGCTTCTCAGTTTTAAAATGGCTTTCATTTTAGAACATAAAATTTTTTTAGTCCAGGCTTATTTTCGAAGTGGTAATAAAATTGATGGTTTATGGGTTTATTCAGTTCAAGATTACATGGTAGAATTTCAAGTTGAGTTTCCACATTTTGTAATAGATTATATACAATTTAAGAATACTTTGGATAGAACTTTAAAACTTTTTTCTGAAACTGGTAGTCTTTTAAGAAAATCAGGCAGCGGAGCAGTTAAGAAACGTACACCTCAAGTTGTCAATCGTGTTGAAGAAATCATGGAAAATGAACCACAAACATCTGTTCGACATTTGAGTCAACAAATAAACCTTTCTGTTGGTACAACTCACAAGTTATTAAAAAAAGATATGCAACTTTATCCATACCGTGTCACAGCAGTACAAGAATTGTTAGAAATTGATTACCCACGTAGACTACAGTTTTGTAATTGGTTTGTAAATATGAACAATAATGGAGAACTTTCGCAAAGAGTCATCTTTACTGATGAAGCATGGTTTTATAAAACGGGATACCTAAATTCACAAAATACAAGAATTTGGAGTAGTGAAAATCCACATGTAATTAATGAAGAATCGCTACATCCAGAGAAAATTGGTGTTTGGGCAGCGATAAGCCAAAGGCGAATCATTGGACCAATATTTTTTCAGGGAACGTTAACTGCTCAAAGGTACCGTACGGAAATTTTACAACCATTTGTCCAATCAGTTGCATGATGATGAACTTCAAAATGCATATTTCCAACAAGACGGAGCACCTTGTCACTGTACTGCAGAATCTTTGGATTATTTAAGAGAATTTTTTGATGAGCGTATAATTAGTCGAAATACTGAATATATTTAAATTTCTTTGAAAAAGGCACTATGTCTCGAAACATGTAAGATTGTTTTAAATATGCACATATTTCGAACACCTATATTGAATTTGAATGATATGCTACAGAGAATCGAACAGAAATGCATGGACATTAATAACAATCCAGTAATGTTGCAGAATATCATCAGCAATTTTGAACTGAGGATTTTAAAGTGCATTGGTCTTGAAGGACAACATTTTCAACATTTGTTATAGTTTTCAATAAATACCTATTATTTGTTATTTATTTGTATGTATGGAACTGTCAAAATATACGACTTCGTAGGTTAAGTAGTAAATTTTAATTTACGACAAACTTCAAAATGTTCTCAGTAAATCACATGCTACTAGATTGGCTTTTCAAATGAACACTTGTTATATTAGGTTATTAACCCTTAGCATACAAAGCTGTTTAAACAATGTTATCTTGTAGAGTTTGAATAACATCGGCAACTGTTATCTAGACGATATCTGTGCGTGTAAGTAGAGGTATTATTTATAGATATTCCGAATACATAGGTGGCACATAATACAATTTTCAACGGTCTTTTAATTTTGATGTTCGCGTCGTAATTATCTCACAATTTTTTGGATTCGTATTCTATATAATTGCATCTTTCCATTTTTTATACGTCGTCTTCTTTCAAGGACACCCGGTATTGTGGTAGATAATATGCGGCCCGTACGTCTAGCAAATATGAAATTACATGAGAACAACGAAGAGGAGATTTACAGATTAATAAGTTAGTAGAGATAAGAATGGATCTTTTTTAGTTTGTCTCTAGAAGCATACGTTACGAAGGTAGTAGTAAATTTTCTTTGCTTTCTAGACAGTCCTTCTATAATAGTAATTAATAATACATAATTATTTGCGAGAATAAGTAATAAAATAAAATAAAAATTTTAAAGTTATGGTAAAAATATTTATGTAAACAAAAGAAAACTAATTAATAAAAATCGTAAACTTATCCTTGAAAATAAAGGTTTTATTCTGTAAAGATCGATAAATTGTTCGCTTGCACGTATACGAGGGTGTTTCAATATGAAAGACAACAATCTGAGTTTTATATTTCACTAAATTTTTCGTCATAATCTCCTAAAAGTTCAACGTTTCTCTTGTTGCCGATTCCTTCGCCGAAGTATTTTTTCAAGGCTCTCAAAATAGTCATTAACCACCTGGTTGGCTTCTTCATTGGACTCAAAATTTTCGTCCAGGCAAGGAAGTTTCAGGAACAGATTCAATCCGCTGCATTCTTTTTGAACACTTGCAAACATTCGGCGGATGTTCGTATACGATTTTGTTTCTTCTCCGGAATGAGCAAACATGGCTCCCATCTTGCACAAAGTTTTTTCATGTGGAATTAAAAATGCAAAATGAAATAATACCGTCAATTGAAAAGCCTATGTCCTATGCTAACTCACGCACTTCCACTAGCCTGTCGGCCAACATGCTATCGTGGACTTTGTCAATGTTTTCTGAAGCGATTTTGGAGCCCCAGAACGTGATGTATTTTCGATGCTTGTCCTGCCTCGCTGAAATTCGTTGGCCCAAAATCTCACGGTGTCATGGGTCATCTAATATAGGTGCAATCCTTTCGTAAAGTTCCTTTGCTTTTTTTGCTTGTAGAAAAAATGGATTGAATCACACCACGAAATCCAATTTTATCTTTTTCTCTCGAAACCTTGTGTTAAAATGACTTGTAACTATAGAGATTACATCCATAGGAAGGAAGTTTGATAGATGTTGTTGTCATCCTCTCAGTATCCGGATAAAGTTAATTGTCGGACCACTCATGTATATAACAAGGAGAAAACATTAAACAAAAACTTAGGGGATGACTTCTTCGACTAAACTATTTACTGGATTTTTGTGTAATATACATATATAATGGGTTTGAAAATTAAAGAAGTGTACAGAAAAGCGTATATGGTTATTTTGTCTAAACAAAAACAATATACGTGCAATAATAAAAATAGTTCAAAAAGAGTACTGTTACAGTATAAACCTTACCAGTAGGTTCATTACTGAAAATTATTGAAATAAAATGGTAACTCGCGCAGTACTTCTTTCCTTTATTAAATGTAGGTTGCAATTAAGATATAGTAATTAAGGAATGTAAATTGAATGGTTATTCAAAAAGTTAAACAGTCTGATATCTATTATTCTATTACTGTATGTAGCACATGTTTAGGGGAGAAAGAGGCCATGCAGAACATCGCGTATTACGTTTTTAATTTAAAAAGATCAAAGGTAAATGGTAAGGTTTACACTTTGGTACTGCCGGACATATAATAGCAACTGTCTTTGGAGTATGCGCCAAATGAGCAAAATCTTTATTACTCAAAAAGTGATAATAAAAGATTATTGCTGGTGTGTGTGCAAGTCACCTGTGACGATATCTCTTTAAAAAAATAAATAAATCATTGACTTTTACAGGCATTTTGATATATGAAGTTCAATTTATATATTGAAAAATAATAGCTTAAGCCAATCACAGACATCCATAGCAAACCAACTAAATCAGCTTATGATAAATATACCATTATGCTGAATTCTCTAATTTAAATTGGACTGAGAGTATTTAACGAACTACCTGATGAGCTACGTGTATATTCCAAAATTGAGAGCATTACGATGAAGCTTAAAATGTTTAGTTGACCAGAGTCTGTATAGTGAAGCTTCTTAATAAATCTGTACCTTTTTATCGACATTGTACATACTTGTAAATTCAAAAAACATATTATCAAAAAAAGAATTATTGCCGGGAACTTAGGATAATGACCAAAATATTTGAGATTATATAAGAACTTCCTACTTCAAAAAGTAAAAAAAAAACAAAAACAAAAGACAAATTAAAAGGAACCATTTGGCCGCTTCAATCACCTAACTTTTCCTTCATTAAGCTTTCATGGGATTATCAGAATGTCAAATATCAGCAATTACAAATTATGAGATTATTTAAAAGAAACATAATATAATATAGACCCCCTAATACTTGACTAAATTACTGCAAAAGTTGCCAAAACTTTGTAAAACTTGTAATTACTATATTGGAGAACGTACAGATAAAAGTAAATTATAAATTGTAACTTTCTTTTTATTTTACACTTTTACCTGAAAAATTAAATAAACATTCTATATTCGATACATTTAATCTAAAATAAATAAAATGTCGACTGTTTCAATACTTTCAGACCGTAGCGTACATCGATAAACGATCTCCTGCTATACCGTTGATACCTGATATTCGAATCTCTTCCAACTAGTTGAATATTATAACTTCACTCTGTCACTCTAACATAATTGCATCATTGGCTAAACGTGAGGCCGAAAGCGGTATAAGCAGACACTTTATTTTTACGAATAACACGCAAATTGAAAATTAACGCTCTTCTAACATAATATTCTATTATTAAGTTGGATAGAGAAAACAATACGTGTTTATCTTGAAAATAATAATATTAAAGTTAATCGTGCGTCAGGCTTCTGTTTTTATGTATTTTAGCAACATCTGGTAGACACCTACCGATCAGTATATTAAACATAACTAATAACATAAATTATTATAATGAATATAATTAAATCATAACGCATGCTATTCGATTTCTATAAGCAAATGACGCCCAGAATAGTCCTCATTTTTTCATGGTCTTGTAATTTAAGTGAGATGCAGCGATTACACAGGTCTATAAAAAAAATTTTTGCATGCTTTTTTTAACTTTCCACTTGAATATATATAAATATTATATATTCAAACTTGTTTTAAATTTTCCTCTATCTGGCTAAATTTTCATATAAAATCAAATCAAATGTAATAATGTACTTACGTTTTCAATGAAATATTACAAATATATTAAACACACAAACTATTTCTGCAGGTTTAATTAACTGAAATATTAATGAATATTTTGAAAAAAGATAACTATGTGTCAGTAATTATGAATTTCTACATTTTTTCATTGTTGGGGTTCATTTTTTTCGAAACTCTCATATGTCCTTCACTAGTGTCTCTTTTATAACACCAACAGTAGCCAGCCATCATTGACACATCCCAATGGCCTTGGTAACGGGTTTCCATTGTGGTAATGTCTTTGTGAAACCGCCTTGTTTTTTATTCGTTGCATCAAGATTTTCAGGAAAGTAATCAATAGGGCTGTTGAGAAAATGCATTTTAACACTCATTCTACACCCTAGATTTCTAGAATGTTGTAACATTTCCTCCATAATTTCCTTTTAGTTCTCAGACTTCTTGTTGTCAAAAAAGTTTTTTTGTCACTCGTTTGTATGCCAATCATGCTGACTTCTCTAACTCAGCCATAAATTCACGAATCTGGGGCCCCTCGAAAACTTCAGTTTTATGTGGGAACTTTGAAACAAAAAATTCGAAACAACTACTGTCCATTCATAGCAGTTATAATTGTTTCATCAAACCTAATTTGATATGGAGTAATGGAAGGACATTTAGAGGAGAAACCAATGGTTCATACTTCACATTTTTTTCTCCAAGAACTAAATTGCTCTTCTGTGGCCAATTTTTTCTGTACAATGCTCTGATCTAGTCCTACTGTCCCATTCTTAAAAGAAGCAGAGATATTTAGATATTTCATTGAAAACATAAGTGCATTATTACATTTGATTTTGTATGAAAACCTAGTCCGATAGAGGAAAACTGACAACAGACTTGAATTCAGAGTATTTATATTATATGCATCCAAGTGGAAAATTAAAGAAAAGCACGAATTTTTTTTTTTATAGACTTGTATTTATTAATACAGCGATTTCTGAAACAATGTAGCCTGATTAAAAAAACTAGGGCTGGTTTTAGAGCTTTCATCAAGTAAGGAATCAGAAAATATCAACAATTTTCATTCAGCAAAAATTGTGTTGACCTGCGTTATGAAAGGATCTCCTTTGTAATTGCAGCAGTAGATAAATATTTAACTTAATAAATATATTTAAAAATATGTTTTAAATATGAAATAATAAATATGGTTGAGCAAATTATGTATAAGCAAAAACATGGCAACAAAAACGGAGCAAAAACTGAATCGTTTGAGTATTTCTCACGACCTCTTCCCACGGTTTCGCCGCATTCAGAAGGACTTTTGTACGCTGATTCAATTCATTACCGTCGATGAAACCTGGGTCCACCATTACACTCCCGAAACCAAAGAACAATCTAAGCAATGGACAAAAAAGGTTCTCCGCCACCAAAGAAGGCAAAAACAGTTTTGTTAGCAGGGAAGGTTATGGCAACTGTTTTTTGAGGATCCTCATGGAATTATCTTGGTCGAATAGGTAGAAAAGGCAAAAACAATAAATGGGGAGTATTATGCCAATTTATCGCAAAAAATTAAGTAAGAAAATCAAAGAGAAATAACCTCATTTGGCAAAGAAGAAACTGTTTTTCCTTCAGGATAACGCACCTGCCCACAAGTCTGCGATTGCAATGGCAAAATTCATGAATTTGGATTTGAATTAGTGCCTCATTCGCAATGTTCCCCAGATTTGACTCCCAGCGATTATCATCTCTTTCCATACTTGCAAAAATGGCTCGGCGGTAAGAGATTTTCGTCTAATTTCAAGGTAATCGCTGCTGTAAATAGCTATTTCGAGGACTTAGATTCATCAACTTACAATGAAGGCATTACTAATTTGGAATATCGTTGGAATAAGTGCATTGAGCGAGCAGGAGACTATAATGAAAAATAAAATGTTTTTTGACAAAAAAACTTGGGCTTTCTTTGTCAGGCCATGTAGTTTCCGCACCACCCTCGTATATAAAAAGAAAATTACAAAAATAAATCAGTTTATTGTAGTTAAAAGTCGGCAAGATAGCTGTAAGGCAAATTTATAAATTAACGCAGTTTTAAACTAAATACGATTATACAATGCACCTGTTAATTCGTTCAAACGTCAGTTAAGAACTGTGGAAATTAATAGTCATATTGCCACACTAACCTTTGCTCAAGCGAGTTATTAAGCATAAAAGATACAAACATGAATTGAACTTTAAGATCTTTGGAACTGAACGATTGACTTTAGTGCGACAACAATGCAGTGCTTGTAGAAAAAAGGTACATTGTATCCTCAAAAGATCCCAATCAATTTCTAAATCCTCTAGACTGTTAAACTCGTCTTTATCTAAAGCCAATTATGTTAAAATAATAACGATTAAAATAAATAGCAAGAACGTAACCTTGTAACCAAAAAAAATAAAAATAAAAGCTTTTATGGCTGTCCACAAATCAAAAAGAAGAAATTTGTCATGTTAAACTAAGAATTAATAATATACCACGACTCAAAGATGTAATATCGTATCTTAAACGATTTTACTACTACAAAAAACATTTACAATGAAAATAATTACACACAAAGTAGGAGTTTGATACAAAATTACTGATAAATAGATAATGACACTAAAATGTAGATCAACAACTTCTATTAGAATTAATAACACACTGACGTTTAATTTTGATCAAAATCCTCCTACACAGTATAAAGCTAAACTTTTCTTAAGTTTATTATCCAAACCTTTCCAAGTGATACTTTAATAGCATTTATAGTAAAAAAAAAAAATCTTTCTTCTAATAATATATGAAATTTCAGTAAATACAATATAAAAAAAAGTAGATGAATTCTAATTTTTACCAATTATGACGAAAGCTTTATAGTAATTTTTGTAACTTGGATTAACATTTACTATGTAGCAAAATGTATCTTTGAAAATGAATAATTTAATTTAAAAAAATACAATGATTAAATTTAGAGAAATTAATTAATTAGTTCAAATGATGAAATATTAAATGGAAAAATATATATACACATATATCGAAGAAAAATATACAATTGCTTAATTTTCACAAATTCAAATACAGAAAAATTTTAATTTTATACTTACAAAATCTTTTATAAAAATTTCTATTTAAATGCATCCAATAATAAAGATATTAATATTGTATTATTTGTCCATAATTAAGTATTTAATTTCTATTAACACGTGTCTCTGGAAAATAGTCAATGTTTTCCTGTAATATTTATCCAGCAATTAAGTTAATAAAAAATACACCGTGTAAAGATACCAGTTCAAACTCTACCGTCTTATGTGAAAAAAATTAACATATACTTTCTAAAAAAAGGAAAAGAAGAAATAGGTCAAATAAGATACATACTTTAAAAACACCAACAGGCTTATTTAAAATAAGCCATTTTAGAATGCGATCATCGCCGTATTTAACCAACACTGTTGAGAACATTTAATATAAGATAAATATAATGAATAACATTAAATGATCTCATGCTAATTAAAAATTGCTAACTCAATTTTTTCATCGACATTTTATAATTACCTGTAAATGTATAATGAATCTAAAACAAAATACATTGCTTAAAAATTTTAAATTTTGTTAGAGAGATATAAATAATCTGCCGTGTTGTCAATCAGTTTGCATGCTGTAGGGTTTCATTGCATCGCATTGTAAATTCTCACCACGTTGCACCTAATTGTATCTGTAAACACAAAGAGAAAATAGATATGTCTAGACAACCCGATCAAACCTTTGTGGTGAGGAAATATGAATGAGTATGTGTTAATTATGTCGTTACGAATATAAACATTCAGATTGATATAAACACATACTCAAACACAGTGATATTTCTTAATGTCCTACCATGTAACCGCGCAGGCAACGGTTACAGCTAATCAGGCTAGTACGACTCCAGGCTTGGTTAACGACCCAGCCGAACTCACTTCTGGAACATCTCAAGCAGACCGAAATATCGCACATTAGTATAGCTGCCGATATTTTACCACTACACGTTATTTTTCACGGTTAAAATGGAAACTTACCTTCTATCCTTAACTTCTTTAAAGGTGGTTCTTCTGTACCAGGAGCTGGTGGTTCTGGTTCACTCTAAAAATTTAAACAATAACTTTGATATAACAGAAACAGTGTTAAGGTTACATTATCCCCGTTCATAAGAATATGTTCTTGTTGGTACGTGGTCATCATTCTGTCGTTTTTATGAAGAAACTAATATATTAATAACCACTCCTAAACGCCAAAATAATCAATAACAGAAACAGTTAAACAATGGCGGACTAGGCGCAATCAACTCATAAAATGCAACTTCACTGCAATCTAGTAAGACGGCATTTCAAATAGCTACACAACACAATCGCATTATATATCTAATATCATGCTAAAACTGCTCAAATTATAAGATTATAGTTTGCTGTAATTTTCAAAATTAACACCAGAAAAAGTATAATAAATATATAATTTAATTATAAAAATCAATTGAATCAAAAAATAAACACTAATCTATTCTGTACATTTTATTTTAAATTTTTTAAATTACAAATTCAAAATGTATTTAGTTACCTGAAATTTAAAGATTGTCAAAGAATTGTAATTTATCTCTGGTAATGTCAACAGTGTAAACGAAAATTAAATGGTCGCAAATGTAAATATCAAATAAATATGTATTTGACTTTACTCACTTTACTAATCGCTCTCGCATCTGTATCACTTCTTCTATTATTAAGCATAGAATTATTCTTTAGAGAAACTGTAGAGCCTAAAGGTAATTTCTCCATGGTTTTAACATGTTTAATATGAACAGCTTAATTTTGATTTCATTATATGAATAAATATTATTATTGCAGAAAATAGACCTAGAGGTGTCCCAAATAGACTCCGGGATGGTGCACCTCGAAGGGCTCAAATGGTTAGGAATAGAGGAGCTAGATTAAGAGCCCATGGTAATCATTATTCAGTAATAAAAACTATAATTTCAATTTCAATTCTTTATATATTCTAGCTGCTCATCAACAAGAACAATTAACAGACGACGAAAATGAAGAGCGAAATGTTGAATTTCCAAATTCTGAAAATACTCTAGTACGCAGATCAAGTAGAGTAATAAAACCACCAAATAGATTAGATTTATAGGCATAGATTAACTATATACTAGATGGGCATCTTTTTTTAATCGATGTCTTTTAACAATCTAGTTGTGACAGTAGTCGCTGATGGCGTTGGAGTTAGGGCGCCTATGCCTATAAATCTAATCTATTTGGTGGTTTTATTACTTTTTATTATTATTATTATTATAAATCTAATCTAATTATTTGGTGGTTTTATTCATAGAAAAGATATAACGGGTGTTCAGAAACATTCGAAGTCAAGTGGGCTCTGAACAAAAAATCATATATCTTTATTTAAGTACCATATGATCATATATTTCTACCCTCTAGAAGGCAATGACATTTTTCTTTTTTAAACTTAAGTTGGTACCATAATTTAAGTTAACTTATTTTGCAGCGTGTGCAGGGTTGCCAGGTCTAGTGATTTTTCACTAGATCTAGCGATTTGAGTACTGTGTTAGT
Organism: Melolontha melolontha; assembly: GCA_935421215.2. NCBI lineage: Eukaryota > Metazoa > Arthropoda > Insecta > Coleoptera > Scarabaeidae > Melolontha > Melolontha melolontha. The sequence continues at coordinate 72,023,119 of OW285243.1, read as the reverse complement.
GATTTAGTGAAACACTTCTGTATTTTAGTAAAATCTAGTTATTTTACGTATTTTTCGTTTTGTAGTTTATATGAAATCATATATTTATCAAAATAGATTGCGTTATTTATTATTATTAAATATTATAGATCCTACGTAAAGTGACATCTCGTCTATCAAGTTTCATTTTTCTTATGGGGGTCATAGTTGGCTATGAGACCATCGAAAACAATTTTTCTTGCCCTTTTCAAAAATATATAATTTGTTATACCTGATACCAAAACTAATTTCAAAAATTAAAAAAAACATTGTTACATTAGCAGGTTAGAGCGCTTGCGAAATTTGACAATAGGAAACTTGGAAACATAAAACAATCTATGATACAACTGTCATTGTTAGTGTTTGTTTATAGTTGACATTAAATAAATAAAATAAATGCTTAGCATAATAAAATATAAAGTGCCATTTAAATACTAAATTTATTATTAAATAATTTTGCTGTCATGGAGCCGTTTAGTAATACATAGTGACAAATTTGATATGTTGTCCTGTTACATTCTGTGGCGCAAAAATTCGACGAGAGCTGCCGAAATGTACATAAACCAGTACCCAGAACGCAGACAACCCCATCTTTCTACTTACAGAAATTTAACGGTAAATTTAATACATCGTGGATCATTTACTAAGCCATATACAAAACCGCAGCGCATAAGTAATGAAACTAAAACTAATGTTTTACAAGCAGTTGTTGAAAATCCAAACACATCAATTCGGGAAATTCAATATAACACCGGCTTTCCCAAATCCACTGCTCATAAGATTTTGGCGTCCCACAAATATCATCCATATAAATACAATGTATGTCAATCTTTAAGACCGGGCGATAATGAAAGACGAAGAAAATTTTGTGAATGGTACACTAGGCAATGCGATGATAATGATCATTTTCTTCTCAAATATTATGTTCCGATGAAGCTAGATTCACAAACAATAGTTTATTCAATAGACAAAATTTACGATTTCGGTCTACAGGAAACCTTCATGTAATCAGACCTGCGCGACATCAAGTGCGTGTTGGATTTAATGTCTGGTGTGGCATACTATGCTCACGATTGATTGGTCCAATAATTTTTAATGAAACACTAACGTCCGACGTTTATTTGCATTTACTGTAAAATAATATTGAAGACTTGCTGGGCGAATTATTTTTACAAGAGGCTCGTAATTATTGGTTTCATCAGGACGGTGCTCCAGCACATAATTCCAGAACCAATTTCCTCAGTCAGGTGGATCGGAACTCGTGGACCAGTTGCATGGCCGCCAAGATCTCCTGATCTGACGCCGCTCGACTTCTATTTGTGGGGTTACATTAAAGACAAAGTGTATGCCCGCAGCTACAATAACGTAAATGAACTTCGTGAAAGCGTGGTTCACGAATGTCGAGCTATTCCAAGGCGTATTTTATATAAACTTGTTAAATCTACTATTCGTAGATCCTATTTATGTTTGGAAAATAATGGTCAACTGTTTGAACATTTTTTATAATTTGTTATTATAATTTTTTTTAAATAATATCTAAGTATTTTTTGAGCTGCCTATGTTTATAATTTAATAAATAATTGTTCCAAAATAAAGTTTTCTTCCTTTCTTTGTTTGCAAAACCTTCTATTGTCAAATGCCACAACCGCTCTAACCTGCTAAGTTACAATATGTTGTTTTTTTAATTTTTGAAATTAGTTTTGGTATCAGGTTGAAAAGGGCAAGAAAAATTGTTTTCGATGGTGTCATAGCCAACTATGACCCCCATAAGAAAAATGAAACTTGACCATTGTAGCTCAACTACTATAGCTCTATCTCTCATAATAAGCGAGATGGGGATCTCGCTTATTATGAGAGATAGAGATTTGGTACTCTAGCAGGTGTAAAAAACTAACATTTTGTTGTTGTCATTTTTCTAATTAATAATCAGATAAATTTTCTAAAATAAATTAAAGAATGACAAATAAAGAAAGTAAAATTGTAGCAGAATATTATACAGCGTGTCCACAGATTCATTCTTAACATGGGGATGTTGAGAATGAATCTGTGGACACGCTGTATAATATTCTGCTACAATTTTACTTTCTTTATTTGTCATTCTTTAATTTATTTAAGAAAATTTATCTGATTATTAATTAGAAAAATGACAACAACAAAATGCTAGTTTTTTACACCTGGGCTAGAGTACAAACCACCAAACTCACAGCATTTGTGGAGTTTATTTTTATTTCAGACTAATTTTATACTCACAAGTCTTAATAACTTTACCAATTGAAAACAGTTTGGGTAAAGATTAACTCATGAAGAGGTCAAGTTGAGATATTCAATGAAAAAATTACGCTCATTTGATAGCCATACTTACTTGATTAATAAATTCTTTGCTACCTCTATACTTTCTATACTTAAGTGTATACCTGTTTAATTTTTTCTGTTCCGTATAAAAGATTTAAAACTGTTTTTGAATTGTTGGTGTGCTTGTTAACAGTGTGTAATACTCTGCGACAATCTTGCTTTCTTTGATATTGCTCACATTTATAATTTATTTTTTACAATTTTATTTAGTAACGAAAAACAACGATTTTAATATGTCATTTGGGTTGTCAAACGCCCTCCATTTTACCACTAGTGTTAAAAAGTGACATTATGTTATCACCATTGTTAAAAAAAGTAGAAAATCATTAATACAATCAAGGACTCAAATTTATTTTATCTTCTTGGAGAGACATCCGTTTTTATAAGCAAATTCGTATAAAATACGTTGCACAATGGCTGCTTTTTTGCAGCTTATTCCATAAAGAGCTATTGCAAATTCTATTTTGAATTTTGTCATTAATCCATTGACTCACAATTTCCGTAAAAGGTGCATATTATACATACTCAAACTTATGTAATTATTACAGATAAATTATTAGTTAAAGGGTTAATTCAAAATTCAACGATTGTTAAATTCACTCTGGCCTGTATATCATGCTTCCAATTTGTTCATTGTTACAGGTACTTACTCTTCTTTATTTATTATGGAGGGTCATCCGGCCGAGCACCCATCTTCCAGTTCAGCGATTTTTGAACAAGTTCTGAATTCTAATACCTTTGTTGATAAAACTGGCTTGATGTTAGAAGTTTTTCGAGACATCGCGCAACATATGCTATTGTGTACCGCACCGCGTCGGTTTGGAAAAACGGTAAACTTACAAATGATGAAACAATTCTTGGAACTGGAAGTAGATGAAAAGGGAAAAGAGAAAACAGCGGTTTTGGAAGAAAAATACAACTACAAAGTGTTAAATTCACCAAGGATCAAGTTAAAAGTTATGCAGAAAAAGGAGTTTGTAAAAACTCATTTCGGAAAATATCCGATTATCGAACTAAATTTTGTTTGTGCTGAGCCGATCGAAAGTAAATCTGACGCAGTGGATGTGTGTAGAGCAGCTTTATCGCGGGCTTTTAAAGAACACAGCTACCTTTACGAATTCGAATTGTCACAGTTGAAAGAGTATGAAAAAAAGGATTGCGAACAATGGTGTGACAAATTTGCCTGCGAAAAAATTCTAGATAAGAATGTAAGACGTAGTTTGGCAGATTTGGCAGTTTATCTGAATAAGTTTCATAACAAAACGGTTTTCCTGCTTGTTGATGAGTACGACTCGATTATTTCAAATGCGTTGTATAATATAAAGAATGCTGAGGAGCTAGACAATACTGCCTCATTCCCCATTCAAGTAATTGGATATGCATTAAAAAGTGAACGTCAAATGTTTCGAGGAGCGTATATCACAGGAATTTTGGATGTGGGTGGTGTAGGTTTTTCCAACCTATTGGGTTACGTGTTGCGAAAGCAATTCGGAACCAAGAATCTGTGCCAGGATTTCTATGGGTTCACTGAAAATGAAGTTGATACTCTGTTTAATTTGTTTGGAGTAGAGGAGGGGTTGAAGGAAAAAGCGAAGGCCAAATATAATGGATACTTCAATGGGGATAAGAAACCACTATATAATCCTCATTCGGTTGTGCAGTTTCTGTCAAATCTGGGAGATCTGGGAGAAGGTGATTTAGAAAATTATTGGCAACAATCTGGTTACATACAGAATCTATATCACCTATTTCAAGAGGTTAACGTGAGAATGTTGTTGGATAAATATTTACAAGGTGTTATAGATTTTGAATTCAAGTTAAAACCGTTTCAATTAAGTGATCTGAAATCTTTGCATAACATATTAACTAATCCAAATTTGACTTGTGACGACGAAATTGTTGTTCGGTTTCTTACATCTCTTGGATACTTAATATATTCATTTGATGATCACAAACTCAAAATACCTAACGGCGAGCTAATTGATGAAATGACGAAGATATTTTTTTGAAAGATATGGTATTAAGCGTCTATTGTCCCAGGCTTGTTCAAGATCATTTTCTAAACTAGTCATTCTCAGTGATGAAGATGAAGATGATTCATTAGCAAAGTTCAAAGAAGAATTAGCAAATTTTCAAAATTCTATAACCTGTCTACTTCAAAAGTCAAGAATTATCGATCCACTGAATGAGGCAACATTACAGAGTATAATTTCAGTGATATGTGCTAACCACGGATTTCTCTTCGCTAATGAAATTATAATCCCAAATGATAGAAACAAAGTTGATGTAATACTGTACAATGATAAATATGGGATTATAATGGAATTAAAATGTGATCCACATGATGTAGAAGATGCAATTAAACAGGTTTTTAAAAAAGGCTACTGCAATGCCTTCACAATGACGAAATATTTTAGAGATCGTCATCAAGCTCCTTCTCTTTCCCTTGTTATAGGAATGCATGTAGATTTTGAAAAGAAAGCATCTATGGTGTGCCTCCGAAAGAAGGATATTATTAATGTTTTAGATAATCACAATGTTGAGGCGGGGCCATCGCTAGAAAATCGCATTGAGAGAGGTGTTAATTGTATAAGTGAAGATCTCATTAACGATTTTTGCGAAAAAGCAATTCGTGTCTCGTAACATAGCAGAGATTCCTCCAAATATTTTTGAGTTTGGCGGCAAGTTGATTTCAGTTTCGATCACCTAAATATGTTCAATTTCGGTTTTAGTTTTGTTTGAAAAAAATATATTTTCCAATTTTATAGATATAATAAATTTATATGTAGTTATAATAAAATATGAATTACAAAGTTTATGTTGTTTTAGTAGAAATGAAAAGCCTCCTTTTTTTTTAATATTGGACTTTTAGTAATTGGAAGCCGATCTGATGGGTTTTAACGGTTTTTTAATTACCCAAACCACCTTGGTCGGGAAATGAAATGCACAATATTTCGGGGTCTCTAAAATAGGTTTACTAGTTTTTGAATATTTTTTTCTCGGTTTTGGAACTCTACCATCTATTCATGACTTACAGTAATATCGAACAACAATGACCTGTCCTGTTAATTCGCCAAAGGCTCATGAGTCGAAGACGAATTCAGGATTGATGGTCGTGCTGATGATTCTCCTCGATAGAGAATAGATACCTATAAACGGTATAAACTGTCATGAAAGAGGAGATGCTGTAAGACTAGATCGGATTGTAGTCGGAACGAAAACGGGGAATGTTTTGCACTTATTTTTATTAACTCGGTAAATATTTTGAATCGAAGATTTATCATGAAGGCATAGCCGAATATCGGGGTGTTGAAAACCGAGGGATTTGAATAAGAATTTACTAGGTTTTTAAAGTGTCTAATTGTCCTGGTCTAAACTAGGATATTATGAAAAAACAGATAAAACTATTTGTTGTGTGGTATTACCAGTGTACCAGTGTGGTATTAACACTGGTATATATTCACATGAAAACCTTAATAAAGAATTAAACACCATCCAAAGCAATGGCAATTAATAACGGTTTCAAGGTAAGTACAACCTAACTAATAAAACAAAACGCTACCTACAATAGTATTTTTCCAAAGATTAAATTCCTTAGTTTAAATGCTTGAATTACTTTGGACCCATTAGTAATGATCATAATATGAATTGTTACCTATATTATCATTTCATCAAAACATACTTTTAATATCAGTTTCAAATCCTAAACAAAATTATGGCATTTACTGTTCAATAACACAGATAAAACTAAAAAAAATGGACTTGCCCAGAATGTAATAGCATTGACATAGGTCAAACTGATCGTTCTATTGAAATTAGATGTAAAGAACATTTACGTTCATTTGAAAATAATAAACCTGATTTTACTTTCGTGAACCATATTATAGTAAAAGGACATCTTTTTCCTAATTTGCATACATTAATCTACATAATGAGTTTCAAATTAAATTTCTTAAAATCCATAAAAAATTATAAAGAAATTGTTTTAATAAAGTGGCATAAACAAAGTAAGTTAGTGTGTCAATATGAGTCATTATCAATGATTTACCAAATGATAAAATATTTTAATTTTTATAATAATAACAAACATAAGGAACATAAATTAATATAAAATTCCAGTTAAATAGGATGTACAGTTCTTCGTAATTTTGCTTTCTTCATTAATATTGTAAATTCACAGATTAATACAATTACTACAAAATATAAGGCATTTACAAAGAACAAATTATCCTTTAAGAAATTCATAGGTTGAACTGGTATTTCTATACAGTTGTTTGACGTTCAAGTATAGTAAATTTAAATAGCTGTTCATTTAAAAACCAACTCCATCAACTTATAGTAAATAAATAAACTGTAACTGCTGTTTTACATCCAGGATACGTTAAATAAAACGTGGCATCTAGTCAAAGCTATATATTATTATTATTTCTGTCTTCCAACTAAATTGCATTTCAAAATAATATAATTATAATCTTCCCATAGAAAATGATAATATAGAGTACATTCATTTTTAAATTCAATAGCTTTTTACTATTCAAATTAAAATAGAATGAAATTTTTCCAACTGCAATGATTTACGGTAAATTATTACAAATTAAAAACTATTAAATTAGCTGTACACTTATTAAAATTAATTAACACACTCACAACGTATTGTAGCAATAATTCAAAGTAAATAAAATTAACTCTAAAAAGTAAATTCCTCATATTAACAAATATCAAAATTTATATAAAATTTAATGCCCTAAAGTTGACAGCCTGTTAATGTAACTAAAAGTTTCATTATGAAACAGACATGTAAATAATTTACACATCTGTAACTGTATCACGGACAATACACCTCGTATTTTCGGCATTAACTTCTTCCTTCCATCTATAGGCGTCGTCAGTTAAGCTAGTGAAGCAATGTATACAAATGATACAAATCTTTATAAATAGATCTGTATCTGTATATAACATTAAGCCGAAATCCCTACTAGATAAAGCAAATTTCATCCTGTAAGGTGGCACTTATTTAATAAGTGACATCTGACGGACGAAAGAGGCTTTGCCGGAAAAAGGACCTTTCGTTTTGGCCAGCTATATACGTGCAATTAACGTATAGATATATTTAAAACCTTTTTGTATAACTAAAAATTATTCAAATGCCAATGATTGCATGAAAATAACATATAAAAATAACGATATTTCAAATCATTTGACCAGTTCATTAAAAGAATATGTTGATTAACATAGGAAAAATGCACGTCTGTTTAAGTTATCCATATAAATAACAAATTTTTGAGGTAAATAATATTTAACCGCTATATTCCATATTAAAAACAATTAAATTAGCTGTACAATTATTAAAACAAATAACGATTGATTTTAAATACAAAAACATTAACACACTCACAACATATTGTAGCAATAATTCAAAGTAAATAAAATTATCTCTAAAAAGGTAATCTTAATTGTAAATTCCTCATATTGACAAATAGAAAAAAACTTGATATACATTTATATAAAGATTATTAGTAAAATTCAATGTTTTAAGGTTGGCAGCCTGTTAACATAATTGAAAGTTTTCAACTGTCAAATATTGTGTCAAAATACCATATACAAATAAGGATATTTCACGTCTTCTTACGGGTTTATTAAAAGAATATGTTGCTAGATATAGCAACAAAACGTGCAAGTGGTGTTTAAGTTATCCATTAGTACGTACAAATAGCAGGAACTTTAGAAATTTGGCTAGTTGTGCTTGCGTCGAAAGTAATCTGGATATTTCAAAATCTACTGTTCACAGAACCTTGACGAAAAACAAGTATCACCCTTCCAACCAACAATTGTACAAGGTTTAAGTGATAATGACAATCTCCGACGATTACAGTTTAGCAGGTGGTACCTTCAAAAATGTGAATATGACGCTAATTTTCCTAGGAAAATATTATGGACAGATGAAACACAATTTACCAATTGTGGAGTGTTCAATAGGAATAACTATCATCAATTGGTCTACTGAAAATTCACATTTGGTAAATCAAAGAAGATTTCAAGTTCGATTTGGTTTTAATGTCTGGTGCTGTTTAATTGGTATTACATTTTGTTTACTTTTTTTTTGTTTTTTAAACTCTTTTTTTCGTTTTAGATAATCAGTTAATAGGTCCTTTCATCTTTGATTACAATTTAACTGGTAACAGATATTTGGAGCTACTAACAAACGAGATAATGCCTGCTTTGAGGCAAATTATTAATCCCGAGAACATGCAAAACATCTGGTTCCAGCAAGATGGTTGCCCGGGCCATAACACTCGTAACGTGCAACATTTTTTGAGAGAAAACTTTAATGAGAGAGTGATTTCAAATAATGGACCCGTGCAATGGCCTGCGAGATCACCCGACTAAAGTCAAGCGTGGTAAGCCACGCTTGACTTTTATTTATGGGGTACCACTAAAAACGAAGTATTTGATTTTGAACCGCCAGAAACTCGGGAAATTTTAGAACAAAGAGTACTAGATGTGCTATGATCAGTAAACGGAAACACGCTACATAGAGTTTGTAACTCTACTCGAACAAGGTGTCAAAATTGTGTGGAACAGAATGGTCGTCATATCGAACAATTTCTTTAAGTGAATGTGAACTTTAAGTTCTGTATCTTTACTTTTTATTTCTATAATTTTTTTATCATTTCGTTTGTTTACAGTATTACTTAGAATATCTTTTCACTTTCATTGGTGTTTAATTTTTCAGCCTACTAATTTCATATTAAAGATTAATTTACGTTTTTATTAATATTTTCCTTATAAATAAAAATTTTTCAGGCATGTTATACATCGTAGAAAAGCACATTTTGAGGACTACCTAACAAACCCAAAATCCAATATGGGCGCCATATGAAAAACAAAAGATAGTGGTAATAACTTAAAAACAAATGACAGTCGGGGGTTTCTGTTTGTATCAAATAATTTGTTTTAAAAAAGTGTCTGAACAATGTAAAACTTTAAAAGAGGTCAGACTAAGCGTTATCGAGTTATTGAGGAATAACGAAATCGGCAAATTTTTGATTTTTCAAAATATTTTAAAAATTTAAGAAGTTAGGTCAAATTTGAAATGAGATTTGCCGCGAGTATTGAATTCTGCAAAACATTCCCCATTTAACCGTTGTTCTATATCTTCTAATAACCGAGATACCACTGGTGAGCATCGAAATTGGGACACACGGTATATGTTTCTATGTCACTCATGTTTATATTTTTAAACGAAATATCAAGTAATGTTAACGAAAATTAATAAATAATATGTAATATAATATACTTCGCGGATAGCAAGATTTAAATTTGAAAATGTCAAGTATCATGTGACCAACTGCATGCTTTATATAAAAATTAAACTGAACTTTCAAATTAAATAATTCCAATTTAAGCAATTTATTAATGTAAAAAACGCAAAATAGAAAAAATAGTATAAAAAACTCGTTTCATAAGGCCTTTTGCCGCACTCGCTCTTTAGAAAACTCGCCGCTATCGCGGCTCGTTTTCTAAACTGATCTCGTACGGCAAAATGGTGCCTTATGAAACTTGTTTTTTAATATACTATTATTGTAAATACCACTACAATATTGTTTCGCCATACAATGGCTTCATCAGGTGGATGAAATACTGAATATGTACAATACAAGCTTGAATATTTATGTCAAAATTATTGGGGAAATTTTTCCACCACCATTTCCCTAATAATTTTCGCATAAATATTCAAACTTGTATTGTACATATTCAGTATTTCATCCACCTGATGAAGCCATTGTATGGCAAAGCAATATTGTAGTGGTATTTACAATAAAAGAATTTTTTAAACTAGAAGTTTAATTACTTATTTCTTAGCGTTAAATTGGTGTAAATACTCAAAGTAGGAAATATATTTTCTCTTTTAGAATTTATTTCTTATCTTGAGTTTTCTCTACCTACAATCTTTGTAATGACATAATTACATATATCTAAATTCTATATTAAAGGGTGGCAAATATTAGTTTAATACAAAGTACTCGCTTACGTTTTACTTTTGTTCAAAATTTGTATCAGCTTTATAATAAATATTTGCATAAATATTTTTTCTGGTTTCATTTAACAGTAGTATTTTATAAATATGTACTACAATTTGGATGTTTCGAAACAATAATATACAAATACTAAAAAATTAGGTAAAATCATAAATAAATTATATGTTCCATGAATGAGCGTTTTTCACTTCTAAATAACATATATTAACCGTAGAATTTCTACTTAATATCTTAAAATGAGGTCTTAATCTAGTGAAGTTTTTTTGTCTAATACCAGCTAGTATTAAAACGTGGTAGATGAATAAATTTTTTTGGTACATTTCTAGTATATTTTTAAACAGAGGTATAAGCAAGCGCCAATTAAGTTGGCGCGAGGAGGGGGTGCGCAGAAGCCGTTTTTAAAAACGTCCATCCCCACTACTCAATAATTATCAGAATACATTTGTCATTGACGTTTGACGGAACATAATGTCTTTGCTAGGTATCATAAAGTGATACACGCTCAGAGCTTAAAATTATCTGACATTTGATGTAAAACCAAATGCAAATCTCCCTACTACTTCCAATCCTGCGCGAACTTACCCCTCCTTGCGCTAACTTAATTGGCGTTTGCTATATTTATTTAAATCTGATTTGAAATAGATCAAATATTACCCTTGTTATATTTTGTCATATTTCCATCTAGGGGTGAGTAGCGAAACTCAAAGCAAGATAAACTGGAAGTAATGTGCCTTCAAAACCTTTTCCCATTAGTGATGGCCATGCTAATTCATAATTATACGTTTGTGACAAATTACGTCCACTGTCACCAACCATTATCAATATACATAAGTAGCAAACTACAGGGGTTTTCAAAAGTAATATTTAAAATAAGGTCATTCTCTGATTGCGTTAAGTTGCTGAAAACTTGCGTTCCTTTAAATAAACGAAAAGTGTGATTTTTAGTTCTGAAATGAGTAAATAAAACATTAGTGGTAACTCGCAGATATTTTTGCTAAGTAATATTTGTGTAATTAACAGTTTAATTATTAAATAGTATTGTATATTTTCATTTTTTTTTCAATATCTCTTGAGTGAAAAAAGTAAAAATATTAGAAGTTAAGATAGATGTATTCAATTGGCTTTTGTTTTTATTAAAGAATAAAATGTCTAAACCTCAGTACCCTCAGAAGTTCAAGACTGTTTGGCTAAGGGATATCCTTTTTAGGACTGGTTAACGTCAATAGAGAACACCACGGGAACTGAAGCAAAATGCAAATTTTGCGGAAAAATTATCACCAGCCATTATGCTGGCTTGAGAAGTCGTGGAGAGTCAAAAAGCACAAGAGCAATGCATATATTTTCTTGGGGACATCGCAAACCAAAATCCATTCGTCAAGGTATCCATCCTAGATGATGCAAAAATAGCAGAAACTAGATTAACCTTTTTTGTTGCCCAACATGCTTCAATTATATTATTAATCATTAAACTGATTTGTGCAAAAACATTCAAATGTAATGCATCTGAATATGTTCAAATGCATACAAGAAAATACGGGAATTTTATACAAAATATTTTAGCTCCTTATTTTCTAAAAGAATTGCGGACAGATATATGAACTCGGCCTTACAGTATTTTAATAGAAGAATCCACTGATATAACTATCGATAAATATTTGGGATGTACAATTTTATATTATAGTCCTAATAAACAAAAAATTGTGATTTCATATTTACATTTAGTAGTGTTAGATACCCCCAATGCCGACGGTATTGAAATTTGTATTAGAAAAATATAAATTTAATATTCAGAATTTAAAAAGGATAGAACACAATGCTTCGATTATGGTTGGCGTAAACAATGGTGTGTTTGCAAAATTGAAATCTGAAATACCAAATTTAGTATGTCTTAATTAGGTGCGTTTGTCATTCTTTGCAATTAGCTGTTTCCTCAGCGTTTGCCGAGAAGTCTAGAATTGGTTTTCCCATTCTACACATAGGCTAAAATCTTGTAAACAATTATATAATTTTATAAACGAGGGGGAAGATCCCTTAAAAATTACATCTGTTTCAACAACTCGTTGGTTGTGTATGGCGACTGTTGTGTCAAAAATACACAACCATTGGTTGGAACGGAAAACACATTTTCAAATTGCAAAAGACATTGAAAAATGTTACACTGCCGAAAAGGACGATAGTAACTATACATATTTGTGTTTTTTAAAGCCAATTTTAGGTGAAGTTCAAGGAATAAATAAAGCTTTTGAAGCCTATAACGTCGATTCTTCAAAGTTACTATATGAATAGTTTTATAAACAAAGTTACTACTCCTAATTCACAATTTAAACTATTTCAGAATAATATTGAATCATTTGTAGACAGAAACTGTTATTTGGGGTATTTGTCTGAAACTAAAATAAATTCAATGAAGGAATCTGGTTTCAGGGACGAAAGATTATTAAGAGATCGCTGTATTAATTTTTTAATAGGTATAATCAGAGAAATTATTCAAAGACTACCTACCTGGCAATATTAATATTTTAAAGGAAATATTTGTACAGTAGAAAATACTCTAAAAGATTTGAAACCCAATTTAATACCAATTTTAGAATATGTTAAATACAATCTAATTTCCATTCAATTCCATTTGATTCCATTCAAACAGTGGAGAAATATATATGTACCTATTTAGCAAGATGGGGAAAAATTTCAGACACGTTAGCATTTTGGCTAAAATGAACGAATTCGAATTTGGAAAATCTTTGTGAGGATTTAGATGAATTTGCCCTATCTCTGCCTCATTTGAATGCAGAAGTTGAAAGGCTTTTAAACTGAATGAATCTAATAAAAAACAAAATGTGTATAGCAAACGCCAATTAAGTTGGCGCGAGAAGGGGTAAGTTCGCGCAGGATTAGAAGTAGTGGGGAGATTTGTATTTGGTTTTACATCAAATGTCAGATAATTCTAACCTCTGAGCGTGTATGATCCCCTAGCAAAGACATTACAAAATATGTTCTGTCAAACGTCAATGACAAATGTATTCTGACAATTACTTGAGTAGTGGGGGTGGACGTTTTTAAATACTTCTGCGCACCCCCTCCTCGCGCCAACTTAATTGGCGTTTGCTATACCTACAATGTAGCAAGCTAGTTACCTTTCTAGAAACTTGAGAATTTCAATTATTCAATTTATGACAGTATCAAAAGAAATGTATCTTTTTTTATGTTTATTATTATTTATGTATTGTTTTTCATTAGACATTAAAAAAAAATGAATTTTTATTTCAAGTACCCCACTCCCAACCTTCTACCAACTTTAGTAGAATTCTAGTAGATTTTAATGGAACTTATAGTAGAAAATTATTCACTGTTGTTGGCAACCCTATGTTTAACACGTCCGAAATTAGTTGCGGTTCAAAAGTTGGGACAGGTTATTTAGTTCGTTTTAAGCTGTCATTATTTTTCCAAAAATGTCTGGTACACAAACTAGAATTAATAACTTATTCCAACGCTTACAAGTCGAAAGGGAAAATGCAACTGCTACCCAAGTACCAGGTGGTTCAAATAATTTACCACGACCACAAAACACATCTCGACCCAATAAACGTGAGTTATATTCAGCATCTAATAACTTTTTCCTATGTGATATATAAATTAATATAGAGTTGAGCAGTGCGATTATATTTTAATTTGATATTAATTTCAGTGGGAAATTTTAATCCACCTGGAACACCACAAATGAGGAGACCAGGTGATCTACCAATAAGGCAAAGACCACCTGACACAGAGATTGATCAAAGATTTAGAGAAATTATGCAAAGTAGTGGTAAACTTAAGATAAATGATATTGTATATGATACAGATATCAAAGAAATGGAATATATAGAAGAACTAGGTAGTGGCACTTGTGGTCAGGTTGTAAAAATGAGACACAAGCCTAGTGACGAGATCATTGCAGTTAAGGTAGTGCCTATTAATCTACATTTATATGTTTTAGTAATTTATTTCAAATTATTTCAGCAAATGCGACGATCTCTTAATACAGAGGAAAATAAACGAATCGTAATGGACATAGATATAGTTATTAAATCTTCTGATTGTAAATATATTGTACAATGCTTAGGAATATTTATAACTGATACTGAAGTGTGGATATGTATGGAACTTATGTCAACTTGTTTTGATAAATTACTAAAACGATTACAACAACCAATACCAGAATTTGTACTTGGCCCTGTGACACGGGCGGTGCGTAATATAAATATATATATATATAAAGAAATATACACAGTATACTATACCTATTTTAGACTGTTAAAGCATTATCTTACCTCAAAGATGTACATGGAGTGATACATAGAGATGTTAAGCCATCAAATATATTAGTTGATGAAAAAGGTAATGTAAAACTTTGTGATTTTGGAATAAGTGGGAGACTTGTGGATTCTAGAGCTAAAACAAGAAGTGCTGGATGTGCAGCATATATGGCCGTAAGTTCTATACTGAAAAAGTACTTTCATTTAGTATATTTCAAATTTTTGATCAGTTTATTTATAATTTGGATGTTTACAATTTCCCGTAGAATTTTGTACTGTGTGCAATATAATTCAATTTTATTATTTCAAGATAATTTTAATTAAAATTTCTAGTATATTTTAAGACGTTTATGAGGTAAAAATAAATAGTTTAGAAGTATATTTAAAGCATTAACATTTATTTTCATATTTATTTAATTTTTCTACATCAAGCTCTTGCTTTACATTACAAATAACCCAATTAAAATTAATTTTATAGCCTGAACGCATAGAGTTAACAAATCCCGACTATGATATACGTGCTGATGTGTGGTCTTTAGGAATTACACTTGTAGAATTAGCAACTGGTGCTTTACCATATCAAGACTGTACAACAGATTTCGAAGTTCTGGCAAGAGTAATTGGAAACGATCCACCATCATTACCTGAAAGCAAAGATTTCTCATCAGAATTCAGGCAGTTTGTGTCTTTCTGGTGAGTGCAGTTTGGAATAAATCCAGGAACTATGCAATATTATTATTATTTTTTAGTTTAACTAAAGATAAAGACAAAAGGCCAAAGTATCACCAACTGCAAGACAATTCATTTATTAAAAATATAGAACAGCTTAATTGTGAAGAAGCCAAGGTATGGTTTATAGAAGCAATTAGGCAAGCTGAAAGTATAGCAGCTAGTAGATCGACGCCGAGGTATGTTGCATGGTTAGTTGCATTTCTTTTTTTTTTTTAACTATTTCGTTTTTGTTGTCATGGCACTCTTTTATTTGCATGTTTTGATGTTTCTAAGAATATTAATAGTTGGAATGTCTTATATGAATATTGCACTTGAATGCCTTGTAATTTTTATAAAGTTCAACCAAAATATTATTACTATATTGAGAATTGGGTGTTAAATATTTAAAAATTAGATTACAACTTTTTACCTTCTTCAATTATAATTTTATATTCCTTACTGTTAAGATTATTATTTAGGGAAATTAGAGCTTCAAATGTTTTAAGTAATGGTCTTCCATTTAGAAGGTGGTGTCTTGAAATAAAATTATGTTATATGTGAATCATGTATAATGAGAGCGAAATTGATTGAAAGCATTTGGCGGCTCTGGTTTATGTATATCCAGTGTTGACAGAAAATTTTCTCGGCCTGTAATAGGTCTCTATAGGAAAACGTAACAGATTGAATTGAAACGTAAGAGATTGAATTGAAACGTAACAGATCGCACTAGACATTAGAATATAAAACTGCGTGCAATTTTATTTGTGTTATAGAACCCGATTGAAAATTAGCCACTTTTATATATCGGAAAATACACAATTTGTGACTAAATTTACAAAATATGTCACGAATGTGGCACTAATAAAACATCATTTTATTTTGTTATTATTTACAAACGTTTCCCAAAATGTTGAAAGATTGTAACAAGTTGTGCTCTAGAGACGTTTTTCGTGTTCCACTGTGGCGTATTTTAAAATTGTATTCATATATAAAACAAAAATAGATAAAAAAAGGATTTAATTAACATTCTATTTTAAACATATATAATAGAATACATGATACAGTAATAAATCAGCGATTATAGCTATAGATAAACATAAACTTATATTTCCATTTCATTTACCCACAACCCACAACAATACTTCAAAACCAAAACACAACCGGCATATTTTTCTGTGACAAACTTCCAAATTGTCTCAAATCAACAAGCAAAGAAGCAACATCTATGGGTGTCTAATGACAAGCAAGTAACTTCTGCTTATTAGGTCATATCGTTAATCGATAGCAGTGAATTAATTGGAGGATAATAACCATATTTTTATCTTCTTATTTATAAAATGTAACAGATTAGTTAAAAGCGTAACAGTGTAACAATTTGGTCAAAAACGTAACAGATTTGTTACAATTGTAACAAACTGGCAACGTTGTGTATATGCCTAAACATGTCATGAAATATCCAACTTCATTATATAACAACTTTGAAGTTAGCAACTGAAACGTATCTAAGTCATGTATGCCAAATGTCCTCAATCAATTTCGCTCTCATTGTATTTACAAGGTAAGTTTTTTATGTTATATACCTAGCTATGAAAGAAATATTAGAAAACAAAAAAAAATATTTTTCAACTTAAGAACCATTAACATTCTCTAGTGTTTTTTGGGTTTTGGAAAGATAATAGGCACAGGAGGCGAGGTCGGGGTGTGGAGTGGATGTTATAATTCCTCAAAACCGCATTCATTGATTGCTGCTTGAACAATTCGTGCCTTTGCAGTTTTCCGAGCGAAATTGTGGGGCCATGTTAAAGTTCTTAATTGTGTCTTTGTAGACATTTCTCGTTATTGTAGTCCCTTTTGGCGTATTCTCAATTAATAGAATCTCCTCTGCGTCCCAGAAAACTATAGTCATCACTTTTCCCGCTGAAACTTGTTTTTTTGCCTTCTTGGGTGGTGGAGAGCTCTTATGAACCCATAGCATGGATTATTGTTTCTTGGGAGGGTCACACTGGTGTACCCAAGGTTCATCCCCAGTTACAGTTCTATTTAAGAAGTCTTCAGCTTGAGATAAAACAGTCAAATTCTCTTCAGAAATTTATTCGGGGGCCAGTCAACACCAAATTTTCAACTTGGTTGATGATTTCTTCAGTTCATGCTTCCAGAGATCTTCCATACTTTGGGTCATCATTCATCATGAATGAATTCTCTGCCCATTTGAACTGCTTACACCAAAGTTTGACTTGGAAATAGGACGGGCTATTTTCTTCATACACTGCCACCATTCTCTCATGAATATTCTTCGGGCTACTGCCTTCTTTTATAAAAATTTCATGATGCTTTTTTGTTTAAGTTTCAAATTACTCATTTTCTCTTCTTTAAACGAATGTAAAGGTAACAAACGTTAAGCGATTCGAACCAAACTTGGAGATGACACTATAAAATATCACAGAAACTTGATGTAAGAAAATTGTCAAGAAAGCATATTGTTTTAAACTAGGTAGATAAAATAAAAAAATTCCGCCTGAAGTAACAATGAACAATAATTTTCTATTTGAAATTTCCTAAGCTATATATAATACTTCATATTATCCAATTAGACACCCAAATTATTTCACAAACCAAAGAAAGTGTTTATTTTATATCATGCGTTCAAAAAAAAAAACAGCCTCAGAGTTGGCCATGAAACTTTTAGGTATGTCGTAACTTAATCACACCATTCTGAATTGTCAAATGTTAATGTCATTAGTGTCATCTAATAAAAACGATAACACGAAATTTTATTTATTCATGACAGGAAGATTATAACCTAACAATTAACCTTGCAATTTTCTAAAGCCATCTGTTATTTAGATGTAACTGTCTTTTAAGAAATTCAGTAAAGTTACCACATGCTTTTTGATGTTACTTAGAAATCATGGCTTACTTGAGGCAGGTTTTTTTTTGAACGCACGATACTTGTGTAGCATGTTTTAACATTGTTTTTGTTAATTATAGGTTTCTTACTAGTTGCTCTAAGCTTCTTATGTAGGAGACATATCAGATTTTGTTTACTATATTGAAAAATGTATAGGTTATGTGATTGTCAATTTTACTATGATAATTCACATTTTTAGGAAAATACACTTGCTTGAATGGAAAACGAGTACAACTCTTATAGCAAATTTTGGTGTTTTTTTTTCCATAGATTAATCTGGTCTTTTAAAGTATGTATATAGACAGATTTTTTGTTAGAGAACATGTGTTGTATGTGTCAATCACAAACACCATTTACATTGAAACATTTTAGATGTACTCGTTTTCCGTGCAAGCGAGTGTACAGCTGCGAGCAATAAATTTTGGTCATCAATGTTATTGTAAAATTTGAGGAAATTGTCATAATGTAGATTTTTGCTCTGATTGATTATATCCATTGTCAAAGAAATGTTAATATAAATATGCAGTTCGTCAAAGTCTTGTTTTTTGAATTATTTTTAAATAATCTCGATGTCCTATTTTAACAAAGTAAGGATTTTTTCCTTAATAGAAACTGGAGCCTCTGAAGCTACTGTAGCATCTCGTTTAGGACATGTAAAAGTTCGGTAAATTTTATTAGTATGTAACAGATTAAATTATAGGTTATTACAATTACGACCGTTTTACAATACAGCAACTTAAATTTTGTCAAAGAATGACATTGACGACCAAAATTTATTGCTCGCAACTCTACCTACATGTATCGTTATTTAAAATTTAAATTGAATTAGATTTTTAAGAATATATATTTTTTTAGGTAAAATTTGTTCAAATAAGTGTATTATTGTAATGTAACGTATAAATTTTAGTTGGGGTTTTAAGACGTCTTTTAACCAATGGATCCTTAACATTTAAAGATACAGTATAAGTCTGAAACTTCGGTAGATTTTGTTTTAAATGTACGAGGGTGGATCAATAAATACCCGTGTTAGGAAAGAAGACGCAAGTTTTTCACAAATTTTTTATTTATTTTTCAACGTAATCACCTTTTAGTACAATACACTTTTCCCAACGTTTCTGCCATTTCTTTAACCCCTCCAAAAAATACGATTTGTCAAACTCTGCAAAATACGCTTCTGTCTCGACGATAACCTCCTCGTTTGAGCTGAATCTTTTTCCCCCGAGCCACGTTTTCATGTTGGGGAACAGAAAGAAGTCGCAGGGAGCCAAGTCAGGTGAGTACGGTGGGTGCGGCAGCAATTCGTAGTGCAGTTCATGCAACTTTGCCGCGACAATTCTGGATGAATGTGCTGGTGCATTATCGTGGTGAAACAGCACTTTTTTCTTAGCCAAATGGGGCCGTGTCTCCTTCAATTTTATATCGAATCGGTCCAATAATTCACTGTAGTACTGCCCCGTGACCGTTCTTCCTTTCTGCAAAAAGTCCATGAGGATTGGAATCCCAAAAAATCGTGGCCATGACCTTTCCGGCCGATGGGACCGTCTTTGCCTTCTTCGGAGCAGATTCACCCCGAAAAATCCATTGTTTTGACTGTCGCGTGGACTCTGGCGTATAATAATGGATCCAGGTTTCATCAACGGTGACGACTCGACGCAAAAACTCCTGCGAATTTCTCTTAAAGAGGTCCAAACACTGCTTCGACATTGACAACCGTATCCGCTTGTTGTCCACCGTAAGCAATCGCGGCACCCATCGGGCCGACACCTTTCTCACCGATAACTTATCATGTAAAATATTAATTGCCGTTCCGTACGACACGCCTACGGCCTCTGCTACTTCGCGCACTTTCGTTCGGCGATCAGCGAGAATCATGTCGTGGACCTTTTCAACGATTTCCTCGGTAACCACGTCTGCCGGGCGGCCTGGGCGCTCATCAAAAACAGATGTACGACCACGTTTAAATTCGTTGAACCAATATCTTACGGTTGTCATAGATGGTGAAGGGTCCTCATAGACAGCATCCAACTTCGCTTTTATTTCTTCGCATGTTTTTCCATCCAAAAATAAAAGGCGAATTACGGATCGATATTGCTCTTTTTCCATTTTATCGAGAAACACGAAACACCTGTGATACAACTGGCTGCCAAATAAAAACTAACCTATGAATCAGTCTGAAATTTATTATGGTGTTGTCTGACAGATGGTAGTACACGACGGTAATGCCAACTTCCCTCAGCAGCGCCACCTGTCTTCAAACACGGGTACTTACTGATCTTCCCTCGTAAATGTTTTACTAAGAAGTATCAAATTTTTTTAGATGTTCAAAAGTATGGTATCTTTAAAAGTACATATATGCTCTTGGAGAAAATTAACACATCGAGAAAACTTATCATTATTTTGCATTACGTTAATTTTTCGAAGTTTTAAATGATTAAAATTTAGGTAATTGATCTAAGATATCCTCTTTCACTACTGATAAACAATTTCACTTGTTTGACAGATGTCATTTGCCTGTTAATAAGATATTTAGCACTGTTTAAAGTGATTTTTAAAAGGGTATAAATTCAGTTTTGCTAGAAGTTAATTTCATTAATTGAATGAAGCGCCTTGTTTAGTGCACTTAGAGTAAGAAATCGGGATCCATTACGCAACTTAAGAGAAGAAAAAGCAGATAAAGCGGTAACTCCAGTTAGCGATGAATTAGCAATATGTAGCTAATTTGTTACAATTAGTCGAATAGTTAAATGCTTCAGTGAACTTCGTAGTTACTGTAAAATCCCAGGAGAAGATCGTAGGAAGTCTACAGATGCAAGAGATGAGCGATATCTTATGCAAGTCGCCTTAAGAAATAGGCGTTCTACCAGTTCAGAGTTAAATAGGGTCCTAGCAGCAGCTCGAAAAGTAGCAATTCCTACACAAACTGCCATAAGAAGACTTAATGAAGAAGGATTGCATAGTAGAAGACCGGCTATTGCACCACTGCTCTCCATGGAACATAGAGGTACTTGGCTGCGTTTTTGCAAAGGAACACGTAAATTGCATCATTCACTATTGGAAACGAGTTTTATTTTCAGACGAAACAAGAGTAAGCTTTAATTCACCAGATGGACGGGAACAAGTCTAGCGAAGGCCAGGAGAGAGCTTCGCAGCCTGCGATGTCTCTTCGGGGATTCCATTTTGTTGTGGCCAGATAATGTTTTGGAGAAAATTTTTTTTCGATAGTCGCCCAGATTTGGTTCCTATACGGAGGGATCCATGAATGCACATTTATACGTAGAAAACATCTTAGAAGAACATGTGATACCATTTGTTTCATTTATCGGGGACCAATTTCATATTTATGCATCATAACACCAAGCTCCACACTGCCAGAGAGGCACTGGACTACCTTCGACAGTGGATCCACTAAAACGATCAATTAGGCGCCTCATACCTGCCCCTACGAATCTTAGGGAACTTGAACAAGTAGTTCTCTTCGAATGTGGTAATAATGCCCAGAAAACCATTTACAATGATGCCCATGAATGGAAGTAGTTATAATACCTTGAAACGGACCTGCACGCACTCAATTTAAATTTTTATGATTTTATTTCGTTTTATACTTTTTTTTTCAAAAATTTTCATCGACATGATTTTCATTAATCTGACATTGTTTTTCCTTTCTGTTATTTATTCATGTATTTTCCGATAATATTTTAATTCGTTTAACATTATTTGAAATAATGTAATTTTAATATCACATTGTTGGGGAGTATGTGGCTGGATTTGGCACTTTTTCGAATCACGGGTCGTAAATCCGTGATGACTAGTTTCTGTTGAATCGTTATTGATTCAAATTGTGAATAAGAAGGTTTTCTCTCGCTCAGTGGTTCGCAATAATAACAACACATGTTGAAGGCACAACCACTCATTAATGATTAAATACAAGAAAACAATGTTACATAAGCCGCAAGCAGAACATATTATTATAAAACTTGGTTACATTTCCTAATCTAGTAACTCTTGAAATTGACCTTCGAAAATGTGACCGTAATGAAAATTGTAGAAAGTTCGTCTGGCTTAACGGGCAATTACGTGCTTATAACAATAGGCTGCCTTCGATTTTAAACACTGCAATGCTTAACTGACGTGCCTGAACATTTGGTGAGTATAGCAGCTACACCTTAAAGTAAAAACGATACAAATAGAAAAAGGCCTGAATACACAACAGTAAAAGAAATTATAAATACGTATTTCAAAGCACATTTTCTAGGAAGGATGAACCAAAACATAATTCTGAGGTAAACGATTAATGCAGGCTGTGCTTTGAATAATACTTCTTGGATAAGGTAAGTAAAGGCACGTGCTACGCCTAAACCAGTACAGGTAGCAATACCACCGTTGGAATTAGGACGAGCCCTAATTCCGCCCCTGGACTACAAAGGCCCCTCGAAAAACTTACCGGCCAGCTCAGTATAAAAATGCGGGAGCGTCGTGGGCCAACAACGCAAGATCTTATTTGGGCACCACTACGTTTGGTCTGGCAAGTTTCCTGGTTAACGTAGAACACCTTCGGGCCATAAGGGCTTAAGAAAACTAAAAGAGGTGTTCGACTGCCTGGTATACAAAAACACTTTTGCTCGTTAGGTCATAAAGTAATCAAACGTAAACACCAAGTTAATTACTAACAATAATATTTATTATGCCGTGTTTACACGGTCAAATAAATTCATGAATAAATTGACGAATTTCTTCATGAAGAAATCCATGAATTTATTCATCAATTTATTGGACCGTGTAAACGCAAAAGTTATTCCAATATTTTATTCACAATAATCATGATGACCAACCATCAAATAGTGACATTTGTTTTCCAGCAACTGTGCCCAATTTCTTTTGTTTTCATTCGTTCATTTGAAGGTTAGGTTCAACGTATTATTAATTATTTATATATGAAAATTACAAAAAAAGCAAAAATAAGACAACGTGTAGCGTTGTATACAATGATGCACAAACACGTGTATTTACAACACAATGGGAATGTTGGCAATACATTTTAAACTCAAATGTTACCATAATTCCCTAGAAACTTGACGAAAAATTAGAGCGAGTTCTAATCCGACAATTTATTCATGAATTATTTGACAAGAAAAACTTCACGACAATTTTAGCGTTTACACGCTCCAATAAATTCAAGGTCAAAAATTTCATGAATTTATTTGATCGTGTAAACACAGCATTATGCAAACCAATTAGATTAAAAAAAAATTTACAAATTGAATAAGTACAAGTCAACTGAATAATTAAAATTCAACTGTAAAGATTACAAAATTGATATGTGAAAGACAAGATAGAAAAACGTGGATAAGTTATTAATTCTTGTGTCAGTAGTTCACCAAAGCTTTGATGTACCTTACAATGTTTACGCTACACACAGTTATATAAATATAGTGAAAAATAATGTGACAATATCAAATACGTAAAGAATTCACAAAATTGGAAATTCCAATTATTTCAAGGCTCAGCCTGTATATGTAAAATGTATCACTTGAGTTTTGTAAAAAAAAAAGTTACTTAAGTGGTGAAAAATGACTACTAATGTGGCGAATAATTCAATTATACATTGTTAGGATATGTATATATATTTTATCAAAAGAATATTCAACAATATTCGTTACAAAAAAAAATAACATATTGAATCAAATTTTACACTAATTATTCACTATTAAGCCACTCAGATCAATTTGTAAGATAATAAAATTATATTAAGATAAGAAAAATATTCAACAATTTAAGAACAAAAAAAAAGTGATTAGGTCAATTTAAGAAAGTTTACGTGTTGAAAAAAAAAAAAAAGAAAATCTAATATCGCCAAAATGGTGGTTCGCCAGCCACGTTCTAGGACAACACGTGGTCCTTACAAAAAACTATTATCACAAATTTTCCTTCCGGGAACTTAGTCACGTAACAGGAATATCAGAGAATTATAGATCTTTCCACACTACCTTCGTGTAATATGCTTAAGATTCCAAAAACGTGGTTTTCGGGGTCCCAGTCAGTCGAAGTAATTGGATGCGCCTTTCTGCCGGGATGCTGCCTATGTCGAATTTCCCGCGCAGACACTAATTCAGCAATTTTCTGAGCCGAAATTAACGGCCCTAAATAAATGAGAAAAGGAAAAGAATGAATGGAAATCCAAAAGTAACAATAAAAAAAAAGGAGAACAATGCCGTGATGAAATTACAGCCGTCCCCATGTCTAGAAACTCACCTGAAGTACACGTGGTCGAAAAAAACTTACACTTCACAAGTGAATTTAATATACAATAAAGTCAAGATTGACAAAACCTGCCTACGCAGAAAATACACTAGGTAAAATTACAAAACTTGACTATAGTTTTCCAACACTTAATACTTCAGAGCAAGCACGATAAAGAGAGGATCTTGCTAACGACTGTACGACATATATATGAGAAATTACACTACGTCATCATCACAAAAAACCTATTCCCAACGGAATATTTGAAAGAAAAGAAAATAATTACCCAAAAATCCTGACGAGGTTAAAGAGTGATTGCGGAAGCTATCAAACAACAATTCGGAAATTAATACGCAGCAATTAAGGATAATTAACCAATTAAATAACGGGTGTTCAGAAACATTCGAAGTCAAGTGGGCTTTGAACAAAAAATCGTATATCTTTACTTAAGTATCTGATTTGTAATAATTATTAAATGTCAACTGTTGTTTGTCAAAAATCAATCTATCTCAGACATGACTTCATGTTTTCAAGGACTACTTTAACTTCGAATGTTTCTGAACACCCGTTATGTTACTAAACGTCAAGCGAACTGTAATCGGAAGATAAACTAAGAGTCGCGAAGATGGCGCTTTGAGCCAATGACAATGAAAACCCAAAATAAAGTTTAAAACAAAGGTTAAACAATCAAATCAAGCATCCTAATAGATTACAAAATTCTAATAAAAAATACCACAATATTAGAATTTATTAAGGAGAAACAAAAATTGAAATAACAATCAAAATATATGAAGCATGACTACGCATAAAATTTCCCAAAATGTCGACTGCGCAGAAATATATAAAAAATTAGTCCGGAAATAAAATGGATATACAGACATCCAAAATATTTGAACGTACAAAATTATTATGAAGATACAAAAGTTTGAAGTAGCCTATAATGATCGATAATTAGTAAATAAATTAAATAAAATTATATTAAACGAAAATATTGAGTTTTGAATAGGCTACGATGACTTAAAGTTAACAAATAATGTAATTAACTCATTAAAAATTCCCAAAAGGTCTCAGGATAATTTTTCGAACGTAACAACGCCATAAAATTATGTTTGACGCTGCCATAAACGTTAATAACGGGGAATGCCGTTATCCCTCTGAATAATGTGTATAAATTTCAAATTATAAAAAAATCTTACCTAAATAAAATTCAATATTTGAGTCGGAAAAACTTGTTAATTAACAACGTGGTCCAGATTTCTGGGCACACATAGATAGTATAATTTAAAAGTTCGAAAAAATAAAAGTAATAAAGAGACATTTTTCTAATGCGTTAATTTTGTCCAGGAGTTTATGATGATGCTTTATTAAATTTTGTTTAGGAAGAATGCAAAAAAAGTTTTTACTTTTTTTGTTTATCTTACCTTCAGGCAATTAACAAGTTGCTTGTCTATTGGTAGGCCACTAGGCTGCGGATCTCATGAACCGGGTCCAAACCCTCGTTTAGCCAATATTATCAATTGCGTTTTCCAGTCTCAATTCGACTCAGGCTGAAAAAAAGTCTACCTGGATGCTAGCCACGTTACCACTTTAGTGTACCGTACGGCCCAAGTAACAGGCCTACCATGTTACACTCCCATGGTCTTCAAGGACTGTTACGGAGAGCTATTATTTAGTTTACGAGTTGCCACAATTTATATAGAAATATACATATTTTGTTCCAGACACACGCCATCACCTTCATTAAAGAGACAAGCCGTTGCAACAATAAAACCCCAAATGCACCATGCAGTACAGCAGTCGATGACGAACGGGAGTTCATCGCTTTCTGTGTCGCCAAATAAACAATACCTGGACCTGGACCATCCGGATTCGAGGACGAGACCGTCTCTACCTCCGGATGGCCGAAACAGTCACGTATCCCGCATATCCAGTTTTCAAAACAGCAACCTTATTCACCAAAGAGACCTCTTACACCAAAGCACACCCGACAAATTGTACCACCAAAGCAAAATAGATTGCCCCGTGCGCAGCTATTCACCACTGCAGTCATATCAGAATCATATAAACGCTAAAAATGCAACGAATCAGGAGCGTGCGTGTTTGAAATCGCCTATGTTTCAGAGACGAAATGATATAAGTTCTGATAATAGTCCTTTCACATCACCGATTTTATCGAGAAAGATAGATTATCAGACCGGGCTCTCTTCGCCATTTTTCTCTAGGAAATCCGATAACAGATTGCCTTCTCCTTTAGATTCGTCTTCTATAGGATATAGAAGTCCTTATCATAATAATGACGACCAACAGCAAACTTATTACGAAAGCTCTAGTCCCATAGTTCGACAGCGATTCGAACATCAACAGAAGCAACAGCAGCAAGCTAGGGAGGCAGAAGAAGCTTCTAAGTTAGATTCAGGTATGTTTACATTTAAAAGTGAAACTTACCTGAATGCCATTCTACATATCAGCAATGCTAATCTGCAATTTTTTTGCTTTACAAATGATCTCACTATATAATTAGAAAAAAATTGAGTTGAATGTAATATGAAGCATTTTCTCATTACACAAATTTTAACAATAAAATTAGTTCAGTAGGTTTGGTTTCATCCACTTATATTGTCTATCTTATATGTATTAATAAGTTGCCATCATCTGTAAGTAATCCGCAGATGTTCTAATTAGATCGCCATTAAAAGATTTTTAGCGCAGAGATGCTTTATATTTTTCAAAAAACCGTTGATTACAGGTAAAAAGCGATTTGCATCGTATATGAAGTTACAATTAGGCGGAGACAAGAGTGGACGATCTTCCAGACACCAAAGTCCGGAACCACCGCCAAGATTAAACAGAGGATTGAGCGGTGATCAGAGCCCCCTGGCGTTGAGAAGGAATTACATGGACAATTCAACTCCCGGATCTCCTAGTTTACCTAGAAGGTAAAAGTTTGTGCTTTTTGGTTGATTGTTTTGTGAATTGTTTAAACATGAAAAAAATAGAATAAGGGATCGGCTTTTAAAAATTTTTGTTTTGAAACACTAGGAGGCCGTTTTTATCTTTCCGGACTAGGCAGCTTTAAATTTTAATACAATTTCCCATTATGCCCTCCACATATATGCCTTATTAACTTGTGTGCCAATTTACAAAATATTTGCAACATTATTAATTTTATTATATGTCAGTTTGTAGTTGCAATTTGACTTTCGAAGAGTAAAGACGTGTCGTGCTTTTCTCGGGCGAAGTGTCATAAAAAATAAATCACTTGAACCTTAAACAGGTCAAGTGTAAGATCTGTACAACAAGTGAGGAGTTGACTTTCAAAACCGGATATCTCTAGTTTGTGTAAAATTAGAATATTCAAGAATATAGCTCTGTGACCTAAATAATCAGCATAAAAAAATTATTTTACCCAAATGTGTTAGGGTTTTAGGTCCTTACCAGAAATACATGTTAACTTTAGAAATATTTTGCATAGTTACCTAACTACCTAAGAAAAACGTTTGCACATATCCGTTTTTGATTGATAACTTTGGATATGTCAGGTTTTGATTCAACAGTAAAAGTCACGTATCAGGTTTTGAATGTTATATTGAAAAAGGAAACACTGAAACCAATAATAAAGTTTCAAATACAAAGAAACATGAGACGTTAACATTATAAAATTGAAATAGCCTTTCACAAAGACATAACAAATAAACAAAATGGGACTTGGAAGTTACACATGCATATTTATTGTCTTCTTATAGACAGGAACAATAATCTTCAGCCTGCTTCTTTCCTGTAGCACCGTGTCCTTCCAGGATGGCTTTGAAGTATTGGAGACCGGCAATGTCTTGCCAGCGTATGTTTTCTTCTTCATTACTAAATTGTTTTTCTAACAGGGTTACAATATATTTCTTCTCGTCTGAAATAGGGTTACCCAGTGGCAGTTCTTTAATTTTGGCTTTGTTTTCATTCTTCCCTCTTTTAATTAGGTTACTGAAATTTACAGTATAATCTTCAAACTTATAAAATAAATGCGGCTTGTACTTAATAATCTTTTTTCCTTTTTCTACTGCTTTTCGAATTTCTAGTTACTTCATAGTTTTCATTCCGGGAATCTTTATATCCATATACGTCTTCGAGAGATTTTATCTTATACAGCTTCCATTCCTTACCTAAACTTTTCCCATGCCCCACTTCTGCATAAAATTTATTATAATCTCTATTTTTTATAACATCAACCTTCTTTAGGATACTTTCTGCTCGCTCAAATACCCGATCTGCAGGCAAGTAGCTATGGCCCCGTACTGGAAATGTAATTTGCACCTCACTTATAGATGATGGCGCTTCATTTCTTAACCAAAAAGCAATCACATGCACTATGTGTTCATTTTTGTTTTGTTCCGCACATCCGTCGCAAAACAACCGGTTTGTGTTAACATCTTCGAGTGCAAGGAACTGTAAATAGGTAAAAAGAACTGAACCAACCTACGTAGCTCTTCTTGCAGCTTGTTCTTTTGTCCATGTAAAAAACGTGGGATCTTTTGCTTCCATGTCGACACAACATAACGTGTAAAAAGTTAACTGACGTAAATAAAAGGCCTCGCCAATTGGTGTTTTTGGAAGGGGACGCACCTGTTGGAGGTCAAAACACATGAACACACTTTTAGGAGGATTTTGTTTTGCAAAAGCATAAACTGTGTTCGCCTTTATTGTATGCATGCGTAACTGCATAGTTAATTTATTCTTTTGTGCTGGATTTTTCGCTGTTACTATACAGTGCTTGAACATGTAGAACATACGTCACAAGCTTGAAAATGAAAATCCAATGTTAAATTTCTTTGAAAATATTCGCTGAAACATATTTCACTCACAATATTTTCAGGTTGTATGGAGGAATTGTATAGCCTATGTATTTTTCTAATATTTAATGTACTTGGCAGATAAATACGTTTAGACTTGTTCCTACCGTAATGACTAAAGACGGCAGACTATGTGCCCGAACAGTAGCGTGATGTGGAGGGATCGAGTAGAGGCGTACGACGATCAATTTAGTTGCCGTTGAGACGTTGTAAGCGATACATTGTTAACGCGTAGAGTGCGTAGAAACAATGCATCGACTCGGTTGCATGCTAACGTAGTAAAGAAATTTTTACATCGGTTTCCCGATTTAATATATGACGGTACCGTAGTGAAATGTTTAGTTTGTGAAACAACGTTATTAACTTGGAAAGCAAGTCAGTGCCAAAGACATATAAATAGTGACAAACGTAAATCGAATAATAGTGGACGCAGATCATATAATAAATTTGTGTGTGATTTAACAATGATGTTAATTGCGACCAATATACCAATGCAGAAAGTGGAACACCCAATGTTTCGTCAGTTTTGGAAGAAATACAATCCTACGTGGAAATTACCAGCAAGAAGTACGCTACGGAATTACGTACCGTCAGTGCGTGAAAGAATTGTAAATTGTACGAAAAATACGGTAAAAAAAATTCCTGTGATTAACAATAGACGAAACTACAGATATTAAAAAACAGTCCATCCTAGCCATTCTAGTACGGACGCTGACTCCGCAAGGACCTTCTCCTCCTTATTTACTAACCTGTAAACGAATGCAAGGGTGTACTGCCAGAGCGATATATGATGTATTAATAGAAACACTACACAAATTTGAGATTTTACCGAAGCAAGTGTTAATGTTAGTTACCGATGCTGCCAAGGTTATGTGTTCCACGGCAAACTTACTCAAAACGATTCAACCAAACCTGCTGCATCTCACATGTTTGCTTCACGCTTTACACCTTGTAACAAACACTTATACGTACAACTTATCCTGATGTGGATCAACTGATAGGACAAACGAAAGCGGTTTTTCTTAAATCTCCGAAACGGATTCGGCTATTTCATTCGCTGTGTCCTGATATACCCGAGCCGCCGCAACCAATTCTTATACGATGGGGTACTTGGTTAGAAGCAGCATTTTATTATTATAAACATTTTGAAAAAATTAAATCAGTGATTTTACAACTAGATGCCAAAGAAGCAGCTGCAATACGGCTCAGCCAGGTTCAATTTAACAATCCTCAAGTTGCAGCAAATTTAAAAATTATTTACGACAGTTACGTTCCAATACTGGACGCAATAAAAAATTTACAGAACACTGCGCTGCCCTTATCGGACTCATTAGCAATTATTGACCACGTAAAACTAGTGCTGCATATCCTTGAAGATGAAAAAAGTGATTGTGTCCGTGAAAAATTTAACAGTGTATTAGATAAAAATGTAGATTTTACAAAATTAGGGCAACTTTTTACCAATACTGAAGATCCGTTGTACAGATACAAAGAGCGCTTTAACTATGCAAATATAACATCTCTCAACGTCGAACAATCCTTCTCTGTATATAAACATATATATACGTCGCTACGTACGAACCTTTCCGAGACTAATACAGAAACATATATTATGGTGCAGTTTTTTCATCGCGCACATCCGCATTTTTTTGCAACAATGTAAACATGTTGGGTAAGTTATTATGTTTTTTCTTGACGTTTTGTATAGGGATTCGATATATTTATTTTTAAGTAAGCGCACTGTTATTCTGCTAAACTCTCCACGCAACGCCACTGCTGGGGCACATAGTCTGCCGTCTTTAGTAATGACTCTCAACGGCTTTAAATTGTTTTATAAAACAAACTTTTGCTTGTTTATCTGTAGTCTTGGACAATTTTCTGTCACCATCCCTTTTTTCTCTAGGAATATCACCTTTGTATATTGTTTTGCTAAAGTATTAATCCTAGTTTTAGTAACACCTAACGCAACCATCAGAAATTGATGACATACCGGGACTCTTTCAGTCCCCTTGTCAAAATAATAAGAAACGCTAAATTGCCTTGCTTTCTTATTTTCTGTATTTTCCTCGAGCCGTCTTCTTTGTGGAGGGTAAACATCCAACAAACGGCATAATTTGTGGTCCTGGGCTATTTTATCGGGATTTTCGTAAAAATGCTTCCTCGTAGCTACAATATCCTTTGTATCTATTGAATTGCATTGAAATACGTTAGCATTATGATTGTGAGAGCAGGGCTGCTGAAAATTTTTGGCGAATTCTGAGTGTTTATCACATACTTAAAAAAGAGAGCTTAGATAATTTTTTCAATGATATTTGACAACACGCACTTTTTCTGTTTCTTGTTTCTTCAATTTTCGTTTAATAGGCCTACGAGGTGGTTTCCTGCTTCCTGTTGACTTCAGAATTTATCAATACATAAAGCATACTTGCAAACTGAAACTTTTGCTACTAAAATGCAGATGGCACCAACTGCACTGGAATAAATTACAAAATTCGAACACACTAATAATTGGATATGTCAGATTTGGCACGATAATGCGTTACAGTTTACAGTACTATTAATTGGCTTTTGGAGTTGTCAGGTTTTGAATGATATTCGGACACATATTACCAGATGGAGTTGTCTGGCTTCGTATGATACCAGAAACTTTATATGACGTTTTCTAAGTAAACATCCGGTTTTGGTATATTCTGAGTGAAAAAATCGAAAGAAAACAAGGTGTTTACCCTTGATTTACATGTGACTTGTATATGGCAAATATTGGAGATGTCCGGTTTTGAAAGTCAACTCCTCAAGTGTATATTATCGAAACATGTGCATCCATTTGACCGATTACACTTAATCATTTATTATTTTAAAATGGGTTGTGCGTCCCGCCGATCTGATTATTTAAAACGATAGAAGGCGCGAACTCAATGCTGCATATATTAATGTAGCCGTAGCAAATGCGAAAAAAAATAACCGGGTACTTGAAACACACGTGTATCGGAAGTGCATTGTTAAAACGCCTAGCTAAGCGATTACGATCAACGATCCCAGCTATGACTACGGCTATCATGAATCCCGCAGTATATACTCAACAAATGGTAAATGAAATTACTCCAACCACACCAAATGAAATAAGGCTGCGGAATAACCTCCAAGAAAAAATCAACGATTTAAAAAAAAGGAGAATTCCTACTAGAAAAAAGTGAACAAACAAGACAACAATCGAGTATCTAACCGATGAGGAAGATCTTACAAGAGAAACGGAGTGGATAGTGCAGAAGAAAAGAGGAAACAAGCGTAAAGCGACCTCTTCACCAAATACCTCCAGAAAAACAACAATACAACAGGAATCCCAAAAGGTTGGCACCTCAAAAAAACCATAAGAAAATAAGATACCTCCATCCGCGCCTACAAACAGAGTAGAGGTTGAAAAGTATGAGGATATACTAAACATACTAAATAGTGTCTCAATAAGAACATTTACTGTCAAACACATAAATGGATTACACAAAATTAATGTATCTACTAGAGAAGAGTACAAAAGATTGAGAGTGCATAGAGCACTATACATATGAGGATAAAAATACTACAACTATAAAAGTAATGGTTAGAGGAGTAGATCTCGTATGTACTGGGAAATGAGAATCGAGTACCTCAGAAAAAGAGGATATGCCATTGAGCAAGCGACAAATCCTAGAATGCCGCTATTGAATACACGCACTGCAATGTTTATGTTTATAAAAACTCGAGAAGATAACATTGAATAATCAGCTTTGTATGGTAAGGGTTCGATAACCTGATACGAAAGTCAGCTGTTAAAAATGTATACTTCCTTGTAAATTTTTAAAGACGATATATGTATTAAAAAAAGCATGTAAGGTGTGCTTTATGGGTATTAACGTCCTATTCTTTTTGTTATTGTCGGTCACTACACACTTCTCTACACTTATGATAATATAGCCGGTCGCATAGTGGCGTAACAACATTTTTTTAAAAATATCTATGTAATTTTTTTTCTCGCTTATGAGAGGAATTTTGGAAAAAAATATTTTGGATGTATATTCTATATAATTACATCTTTCCATTTTTCAGACGTTGTCTTTTTATGTCAAGGACACCCGGTATATATATCCATTTCATCGCACATGCAAACAAACCCTAATTATCTTTTTATTTTTGTCTTTATCACATAGTTACATACTCAATTCACGTCCAATCACTTGGTATATGATGTGCAATGTTTATTTAAAAGGATACTTGTTATAAATAATGCTGCTAAATTGTCACAAAAATTAGCATAAAATGGAACCCCCATAGAAAATTTATTTTTAAATTTCAGGTATATTTCTCCAACGCCCCCCATACCACCACCTCGAAGATTATCGGAAAGTACATCCGTTCCTGGTTCGCCACAGCATTTGCGTGCTCGTTTTCACTACACTCCAGAACCTCAAAGACGTCTCTTTCAACAAAACGATATATCATAACAACATTTGAAATACTATACTTCAGTAAGTACTTAGTAATTTTGCACAATTGCGGATCGTCGGAATCGAAAACACAAATGTACAGAAATATTGAGACTTCTTTTAATTTATGTATTTTTTCCTTACATTATTCTTCGTTTATGTACTGGAAATTCTCTCACCAATTAGTTAAATACTGTTTTCGGCCTGGTCCGCAATGAATTTGTGATTGTAATACATGTAAAGTATCGATTTTCTATCAAGCTTAATGTTTGTGTTTTCGTGTTAATCTTAATACGTCAAATGTAAAAATTATTGCTGATATTTTGGGAGGGTTAAAAAGTATAAAATAGGTTTGAGATTAGTAAAGTGTGTCGTAAGTGTGCATTTATTAGAGTTGGATTGCGAATTATTTTTGTTTCGTCAATTTGAACAGAAAAGCTTTTTTTTAAGAATTTTTGGAGCAATAGAACAAAAGCGGAGACTAATCATTCAGTTTTTTTTTCAAATTTGTAATATTTCAATATTGTCGGCCTGCAAACGTAGTCAAATTTGCTTTATGTTCATTTCGTCTTGTATCCGAACGCACATGTCGTTCAAAGTCCAAATGCACTTATGGACAAAACAATCAGAGTGTATGTAAAGTTTAATATAAAAAGACATTTGATTTGGAATACATAAAGTCACTCTCGCAGCTAAGTATCCGCCCATCTTATATGTTCGATATCCTCGCATTTTTAGTGGTATAAAATGCACTATGCTCAAGTGCTTGACTTACTGGCACACAACCCTAAGAACTAGAAGAAGATCCTTGCAATTTATTAATTAGTAATTAAAGTATGTAGTTGAATCAGTAAGTTGGAAAATATTAATAGTAACGTTTATTAGAATACTACTATATGTGTTGAAAAATTATTTCTTGTCTTAACAATAAGAGACAATTTTGGTTTATGCGAAACATTTATATCTATAACTTTATCGGACGATTTTCCAACATCCCCGACCTTTTTTGCAACGCGTTTTGTTAAATTTTGAAAAAGCTTTTGTTTCGACTATGACTTCAACATTAGATGTAAATTTCTTTTTCGGAAATCAAATAAAATAAAGCCCATTTTAGACGATGTCTATTTTGCCAGAAAATGTAAGTTAGACAGCAAATTTCCTATGATATCTTGAAATTTATGTTTCACACTTGTATCATATTATTTGTCTAAGTTACAGAGAAATCCACGCGACAGTAATATTTTTCGATGCGCAGAACATGATGCGCCATCTATTGTATTTATTTTTATACACTCGCTTGACATTTCCACATAAACACAAACTTAAACATAATAATAATAATATTATACGGGTTACGTGTCTATAAAATAGGATAATTATTAGTCTTAGGAATTAGATATAACCTACGTTAGCGATCACATCCGCTAATATTGTATTAGGAGCTGTTGCAATAACATTAGCAACGACAATAATATCCCAAGTTATTAAAAAAAAACGCAGCATGCGGAGACAGAATGTATGGATGAAGCTTTGGATTAATAGAAGATTACAGAATGAAGGAATTTTAAATATCTAAACACCGAATTGTTAGTAGAAGATCCCCTAATGTACAAACATTTTTTATGTATGACAAATGAACAGTTTGAAGAATTACTAATAAACGAATTACGCTTGCAAAGATTGTTGCCGAAAATACCTATTCTTGTAAGCCTTGCTTCTCACGTCGTACAAACAAGGATATTTTTGTACTTCGTTAATCAACGTCGACACTTGCTCTTGTCTCCACGACATTTTTAGAAATTCAAAATCAATAATTTTTAACAAAATAAATACCAATTAATTGACCATCAACTGACACAAGGGTTATGTTTGGCAGTAAAGCGGCATCAAAATATGGCGACCTTCTTGCGCAGACGTGCGCCGTTTAGACATGGATTAAATAGAACTTTTTCTATTAAATTTCAGTCGGCAAATTTGCCGGTAATTTGGACGTAAAATGTCTGTTTTACACGGAGTCTATTTTTGGAACACAAATTATCTGGCAAAATAAACATAATCTAAAACGGACTTAAGAGTCAAATATGAAGAATACGAGGGGTAGTGAAGCAATTTGAATTATAATTGATACAATTTTGCCATCACCACTGCTGAATAGTGTGTTGGTGCGTTATTTTGAAGAAAAAGTTTTCGTCTTCTCCAAATGTGGTCGTTTTTCTTTGAAATGATCAATTTGAAGGAAAATACGTCTGTTTTCGTTCTTAAGATCGTGTAATATTTTGTCAATTGTTGGCATATCATGTTTTCAAATTTTAATATGTGTTGAATCCCCTATTTTCTGTTAGTCGTTACACTTTAGTTCCTACTAGACGCAGCTTTCTATTGTCGATTACCTACAAGATCTTCTATTTCTCTTCTAATTCCATCTCTGTTCTGTTGGATAAATTCGGTGTCTCTCCATTTATCAAAGTGATTTTGTCGTTCTCTATTTAGTTGAGGTCTTCTAGGGTGTTCAATAATTTCTAACAATTCCAAAAAATATTCATCATCTGTTAAATATTCCATTTTTTATAATACACTCACCGGCAAAAAAAAAATGGCTACCTCACTATTTTACATAAGCTTAATGTTTTATTGATTAGTGAAATTGATTTTCCACTTAATGGTATAGTAGCAGCATTATTGTATTATGTAAGTTTATGTTGTATTATGTATGAAGTATTATGTTGTTTCTACCATCAGCAGTTGATACAAATTCAAAGTTAATCAACAAAAAGAAATGAATTCTTAACGGGCATATGACTTAAAGCAACAATAATTAAATGAAGTAATGAAACATATTATGTTACTTAAGTAAGTTTAGTAGTATCGTGAATGGCCTACTCTTGCCGAAATGGCGCGAAGTCGACGCGGCATCGAGTTAATTAAATTTAAAATCTTTTCTTGAGGAATTGCTTCATATTCCTCTTGTAGCGCGATACGTAGATCTTGCAGAGTATCTAGTAGAACAGGATGACGATGAATGGCTCTTTGAATTTGATCCCAAAGATGTTCAATTGGATTTAGGTCCGGGATGCATGCAGGCCAATCTAATCGCCATATTCCGACCTCATCCAGATATTCATTCACTACGTTACATGCGGCCTTGCATGATCGTGCATTAACACGAACTGATAGCCAATAAAAGGTGCAAATGGGATGACATGTTCCTGAAGAATATCCTCTATGTAGCGGTGAGCGTTTTAGAGCTCCATTTTCAACAAACACAAAATTGGTGCGTCCTTCATTGCAGATACCGGCCCAAACGATAATGGAACCCCCATTGAATGAGACTCTTTCTGA
Source organism: Melolontha melolontha (assembly GCA_935421215.2). NCBI lineage: Eukaryota > Metazoa > Arthropoda > Insecta > Coleoptera > Scarabaeidae > Melolontha > Melolontha melolontha. The sequence continues at coordinate 71,985,922 of OW285243.1, read as the reverse complement.
TATTATGCAGTTTAGAAACCTTTCATTTTGCTGTCTGAAGACCCGTTCGCGACCATCGGATGACGGTAAACAAAACCTCGATTCATCAGTAAAAAGAACATCTCAATTGCTGTAAGGTTCAGTTAATGTGTTCTCTGTAAATCTAAGTAACTTCACAAAAACTACGAACATACATTTTTTGCAAGAGAGTGTTATCTTCGGATATTTGCATGTACTGGGAATAAATTAAGAGATTTTTTTCGAAAAACAAACTCCGATCATTCACGACAAAAAGTAAAAAGCATGATTATAATATCACACCGTTCCAATGAATATACAAGGAGAAATATAAAATATAGTGAGGTTGCTGTTTTTTTTGCCGGTGAGTGTACATGTCAATAAAATTTTTTCTCAAAGTTAAAATAATAGGTTATGTAGCTCACGTTCTTTCTTAAGCTTTCGTTAAACCCGGAACATTGGAGGCTTAGCTAAACCACAGAAATATTCCAGATAAACTCTAAGCCTTGTATGTAAACTTGCGGTCAAAAAAACTAACCCATCATATTGACATTTAATAATATTTTAAGTATATTTACATTGTGTGAATTTGGAGATTATGCCAACTTTGTGTTATACTAAATGCAGACTAAATGTCACTTATATTAATTAGAAATTATACAATATAACGATTATATACAAATGTCTCCTGCTTATAATTTTTATACTCTCGCGCACACACAGACTTCTTGTAACGTCGCACCGTATTTTATTAAAGCTGCAAAAAATAAAACAGGGGTCACTTTGAGAATCTTATTTCCTACATACTTTCTATCTAAGTAGACCTCGAGGTGTAATTGATAATTATAAATGTCGCCTCGTATCGTTAATCAAAGTAGTGGGTAATTTTCGAGATAGATGCCAAAATGGCCGTCGCCGGTAGAAAACAATACTTCGATTATATTCACAAGAAATCATACTATTACACTAGTCTAGTAAAAGTAAACAGAATTTAAGCATATAATTATATGGACACTTGCAGCTAAACTAAGAAAAATATGTTGGAAACAAAGTAGCACCTGCACTCACGTCTAGAGGAAAGATGGTCGCTATATCAGGGTTGTCATTCCAAAAACAAAAATTCGTTCAGGAATATTCGAGATTCGATTACAAAACCATTTATCAATGTCGCCCGGTCTTTTGAAAGTCGGGGGAGGGGGGATTATTCTGTTTTTCTGAATTAATTGGAATTATTGAACACAACTCAATTTTGAACCAAAACTTTCACAACTCAAATTATATATAAGTAATAAGAAAACTTTTTTAAAAAATTCTATTTGGAAAATGATCACAAATACAAAAATTTAATAATACTTCTATTTGCATATAAACAAAATAAACTGCTGTTCAATTGAAGTGGTCCACTAATGAAAAACTAATATAAATCAACGTTTTTCCAAAATAAATTAACAAAAAAGCAAAAGACGGCAGGAATATAACAAAATATGTATTTTTTAACTATTAAAAACCATTTAAGCACTAACTTAATGATAAGAATGAATAAATTGTTAAAAAATAAACTTAAGTGATAATTCAAAAAAATAATGTTTTAACTAAAAGGAAACATTTTTTACATAAAAAATAACTTTAAATGTGGCAACTTCAATTTTGATATTTTGTAGGGCCCCCTCGAGCTCGTGACACAGCTAAGCATCTTCTTGGCATGTTTTCTATTAGCGTATTGATGAATTCTTGCGGTATTCTTTCCCATTCTTCTCGCACCGCTTCCGTGAGTTCATCTAGCGTTGTGGGAGGACGAGCACGAGATCGCAACTGTCGATCAAGTTTGTCCCAAACATGCTCGATGCAATTGCAATCTGGAGAATTAGGGGGCCATATCATTCTTTCAATATTATTGGTAACAATGATATCCTCGACGATGTGGGCTCGGTGGGGACGAGCATTATCGTCCACAAATACGAAATTTCTTCCAAAATTTCGGGCAAATGGTACAACTATTGGCAAAATACATAAGTCCCTATACCTCTCTGCATTCATGGATTGATTTCTCAAAATCACCAGCTCGGTGCGACCGTTAAATCTTATGCCACCCCAAACCGTAACACCTCCACCTCCAAATGGCACACGTGGGGCCATGTTCCTTTCAAGATACCGTTCTCCACGCCTCCTCCACACTAAAACTCTACTATCTGAATGATGTAGAGTGAATCTGGACTCGTCAGAGAAAAGGCATCTTCTCCAGTCGCGGGCCTCCCATGGTAAGTGATTTGCAGCCCACTGCCTCCTAGCGATCTTGTGTTGCCTGGTCAACAGTGGGCATATGGCCCTTCTTCTAGCCCTTAAACCAAACTCGTGCAGCCTTCTTCTAACTGTTAGATTTGATATAACCACTCCTGTAGCTGCACGAAGATCGTTATTCAATGTCCTAGACGACTGAACTCCATTTCGTCTGACCTGGAGTCTTAAATACTGATCTTGTGCAGGAGTTGTTCTCCTCCGACGGCCTCCCCATGAGTAAATCTAACACTACCACTTCTACGAAATCGTATTGCAACTCTATTAATGACACTGTGAGATACATTATAAATTCTAGCCACTTCTCTGTTGGAATATCCATTTTGTATTAATCTTAGGGCATTGTTCATAATATCTTCACTAAGACGCGGCATTTTTATTAATTTAAGTTACTTAACCCTAGTTTTAAGTCAGTAACAAACTGACAGATATAAACTAATATCAAAAAGTCAATGCCAACCTAACATTTTGTGTGAAATATTCCCCTAACTTAAAAAAAATATTTCTATTAGATTTTATGCGATAAATTAATAAAGTATCATAAGTTAAAATTTTAACAAAACGAAAATTATATTAGACTTGCTGCGTTAAATAAACTATAAAACATTAAAATTCGTCATGCTATGCATTGCTAATTACTTAGACTAAGAGTAACATCAAACTTTTAATAGTGGACCACTTCAATTGAACAGCAGTTTATATAATAATTACGTTAGGTACGTTTAGAAAAGTAACGTTAAAGACTTCTTTTTTTTTAATTTATATTTTGCGTTAGTAGAAACGCACTGCACCAACTGATTCTGTATTCTTGAATTATTTATCGCATGTGAGTATTAGCCATGCTTAATCATTAATATTTATTACATTTGACGCTTATCTTTCATACTTTTTCACATTATTGTTATTTATAATTGTATTACAATCACACCATAGCTTAATGATGTAAATATTTGATATAAATGCGAGACTGCTTTTAAATTAATTTATTTATCTATATTGAAATCGCGTTATTATATATATATATATATATATATATATATATATATATATATATATGTATATACATATACGCAAATATACATATACAATGTGTTCGTTTTACGACTGATCATGTCGTATTTTTACATTTACTAGTCTCTATTCCGTCAGGATTATGAATTTACTGCTCTAGAGAGTTTACATGTATTATTATTATTATTATTACTATTATTTAGTCTATTTAATTTAATTTAATTTGTTTAAATAGTTTTTTGTAATATTTTTCGCTGTCATTTCAGCATGGGTTAGTATCGTCCAATACAATTAGTGCAATAAAAAATAAATTCCTCATTGAACAGAAGTGATTTTCTTATAATTATTTGAGGCCGAGAAAATATGTATGTGAATTTTTTTAATTCTTTTTTATTGAATAAAGGATATCTAAACAAGAAACGTACAATATTTGAGAAAGAAAGAGTGTGCTGACATTGTTTTTAATAATGATTAGTAATGACCGCCACTTAGGTAGACAACAAGCGGTGTCACTGCGTTGACTTTACAGAAATAAAAGCACGTGTTATTTAAAAAAAAAAATTAAAATAGAATTATTGAAAACGCAGATATAATATATTAAACAACTTACCTTATGTGCTTACATGGCTATAACAAAACCGGATGTTCGCGACTGAACACCTGCAGCGTACGTTTCAACAGTAATCTCTTTGAGATTCGTCTGTTGCAGCGTATATATCTGTTTATACGCAGAAAAAGATCGTTCCACATCTAGCGATGTAATATTCGTGTAGTTAAAAGTGGTTTTTAAATTTGTACAACGGATCTTTCGCAACACTTTTGTTAAAAAGTCGCCTTAATCTAGTAAAATCTACATTTGTACACAATACAGTATTAAATTTATCTCCGACATAAACACTTTTTTCATAATTTAAAGTATGTTTCTAGGAGGACAATAATTTCAACCGAATCCAGTAAGGACAACGAAGTGTTCTGTAATTTTTTATTGTGTCCACTACTGGAACGTAATTCTCGTAAATAATTTTTAAATCTGCTACAACTCGAAGATTTTGAAATTGCATTTGATTGAGCCTTTTTGCAGCTGCTTCTTTAGGGTTAAATTGTAAAATCACCAACTTTATCTTATCAAAAATTTTAAAATAATGAAATTCTGCCTCTAACCATGTACCCCATCGTGTAAGAATTGGCTAAGTTGGTTCCGGTATGAGAATGAAATAGCCGAATACGTTTCGGAGATTTTAGTAAAAGCGGTTTCGTCTGCCTTTTAGTTGATCCACATCCACAATCATGAAGCAGATTTTTAACGTGCAGCAAGTTAGGTTGAACATCTTTTTGTCTGTAGTTAGCCACGTCTATAAACAACTTCACATTACGACAGCTGTTCATGTGCTACATAGATATAGCGCGCGAAGCGCTGGTAAGGTGAGAGACGCATTACGTGAGCTGGGAACAGCTCTGAATTTCCCGAACTTCGCGTTCATCCGCGCCTCTGCGAGCCATAGAGAAAGGCGGTCTTTACTGATTAGTGAAATTAGTGAAATTACGAAAATTAACACCACTGAAATAGATTATTTGATAAGGAACGCTAGAATATCTAAGCTGAAAAAGTAACAAATGTCGTGATATGTAGACGACTATATGCCGAGGAAGGAATTGAAAGGAAAAGTTTAAAATGATTTGGGTGCTTCTCTCAAGAATTTTTTGAATGCTTTTCCAGGAAGAAGCAAGAGAAGACTGCCATGCATATTATGGAATAGGGAAATGCGAACGTATGTGGAAGAAAGAAACTTGAAAATGCCATGGGTAAAGTTAGATGGCGCATAGGTGTGGGAACACCGCTATGAGCTATATATGGAAAAAACGAGTTTGTAAGACAAATTCCCGAAAAACTTGAGGATTTGGAATTTTAGAACGATGTATGCTTACTTACTTATCCGGATCATTTTATATCGTTAGTTGTCAAAGTTGTATTGCTTCGTGCTTAAAAAATATTTGCATTATTCTCTATTTCAAGTGCGTGCCTTAGCTATTGCCCAGGTAGTAAGTAGTTACTTTCTTACGTAAGAATTCGTCAATTTTCCTTCTTCTATTTCCTTCTATTTTATTTTATCAAAGCAATTGCGTTGTAACCAAAACGCTTAAAACTAACTATACTACAATATACATATATAATTACATTTTGTGTAGATTTTTGCATTCATCGATGCTTCTCTATACGTTAATTAATTAAGTTAAAGGTTATGCCTTACAGCATCAGATGCCTGTAATTACATTTTTTGAAGATTTCTGCATTCATCAATGCTTTCTTTTCTACACGATAATTATTCCGAAATAATTGCATTTTATATTACCAGATGCACGGTGTAGTTTTTGAAAATTGCATGTGTGGGTCGTTTATGATCAGTGTTGGATTTTTAGAATGATAACATCTTGTCTCGGGAAGGATATTTTTACAATATGGGAAAATTATGTTTTCCCATTTTTCGCGTATAATTGGAATATCATTAGCATATATCTTATATGACAGTTCATGAAATTATTTTGACAAAAGATGAAATTCATTTGACAAATGTGAATATATATGGATATATCTTACAGCGATGTTGACTTGCCAAGCGATTATAATACATTCATGCGATGTTGCAAATATTCTTCGAATCGCAGATCGACCAGCACCGGAGTGAAATTTCAAGTTTCTTTTTTTATTTTTTACTACTACTCTGAGCATAAGTACACAGTGTTTTATGATTTATCTTTAGTAAAATTTCACCTTCTTATGTTTTATAAATTTTTTCTAAGACTAATACTCGTATAACAGACCAATTTTCAATTCCCACTTTTTAATATCTTGAACCCAATAGATGCCAATTGGTTGAAAGTTTTTCTAATAAAATCAAATTTAAGAATTTAGTTTTCGATTGTTTAATTATACATCAGGTATAAAAATTATGCCAATTTAAAAGGGAATATAATTTTACCATTTTATCATGTTTATATAACGTACTGTGTATATAATATGATTAAATATCAATATATACAGATTATTAAAAGGTACTACCACAAATAAGTTATAACAGATAGCTGAAGAGAATACAAAACTTGGCACGGCATTTTAGTCGAAATGGAACTCTATGACGCGAACAGAGTGTGCCCGCCAATCATGTGGCATAACGATGTGTTTCGTTTCTCCACTTGTTCCCGCAGAGCTCTATATATCTTAAAATTTGTAATAACACGCCTAGCATGCATACAACCTGCGTGATTTTACGTTTTTGTACGCCATCGGCTATCTGTAAGGAACTTACAGGGTTTTTCGGTTGCCTTTCACGATTTGTCATTTGTGATTCATTATTTATCAAATGACATTCACTCTTTTATTTGTCTTTCACCATTTGTCATTTGTATTTCACCATTATTCAAATGATATTCACATTTGTCAAATGAATTTCATCTTTTGTCAAAATAATTTCATGAACTGTCATTACTGTAACATGGAGCGTGTGAGAAGGCGAAATGCGAAAATTAGTAACGAAGTGCGCGCATTAATTATTAACTCCATGAATCAGGGAAAATCTTCTATTGATGTGGGAATACAGTTTAATGTAAAACCGAATACAGTGCGTAAAATTTATGCAAAACATGTGCAAACGGGACAGATACATAAACAACCTCCGGGTCACAGAAAGCAAAAGCTTAATGAAGCTCAAAAGGAACGAATATGTGATTGGATTGACGAGGATTGTACTCTTACACTTCGTGATTTACAAGCAAAGAGTTTTTGCCAATGGCCCGACATGCAAATATCTACATCAACAATTAATAGGGCTTTAAAAGAATTCCATTATTGTATGAAACGAGTGACGTGCATACCAGAAAGAAGAAATACACCAGCTATAATACAAAATCGTTTTGATTATGCAATTGAATACAACAGAATTATGCATGAGAGAGACAAAATTTTTTTCATTGATGAATTTGGTGTAAATGTTTACTCAAGAGTGTCCTCTGGTAGATCTGCCAAAAATACTCCAGCATGTTTACGTAAAGCCCAAGTTAAAGAACGAAATTATTCAATTGTAGCTGGAATGAATTTTAATTCGTTATATTTATTTCAAATACAGGATAGACCATACAACGTGGAACATTTTTCAGAGTATCTGTTAAATTTGATTAATCATTTTCGCGTTGATTATATCGTAGGAGCTTATCTTATAATGGACAATGTTCGCTTTCACAAAAATGCTGAAGTACTAAATCTTATTCAAGCTCATGGTCACCATGCTGTATTTATTCCGGCGTATAGCCTATTCTTGAATCCAATTGAGGAATTGTTTAGTCAATGGAAAAATTACATCAAGAGATCACAACCAAGAAATGCGGATGAACTATATCAATCCATCCACAGAGTATCAGAAAATATCACTCACGAACACTGCCTTCACTACATACAACATCTGGAGTCCTACTTAGGCGATTGTTTACGAAGAATCGAAATTCTTTCGTAAATTGTACTTGAATGTTTAAGAATTTCATTACTTATTGTCTATTTTACATAATAAGTTTCGTTGGTTCCTAATAAATATACATGAGTTCGATTGCTTTCTATTATTTTATTTGCATAAGAATAGAGAAAATCATTTGACAAATAGTGAAACAGTTTTGATAAAAGGGAATTACAATTGACACAAATTTGACAGTTGGTAAAGTCATTTGAGAATTAGTGAATTACAAATGACAAATCGTGAAAGGCAACCGAAAAACCCTGTATCTGTGGTACTATATTCAATTTATAATATGAATTGCTGTTTCTTGTTTAGATATCCGTTTTGGTTCTTTTACTCGTAATCTAGTGTATTTATATTGCCACCATGTACATACACACATAATATACATATTGTTGAAAGGTATTAAAAATACGTTTACGTGCATTGAGAGAACGAAGTATTTGGGGGTATTGTGTCTTCTCATTGCATCTGCATTCATCAAAATTAGTATTTTGAGGAAATATGATTAAAAACTATCATCTATCATTGTTTATGTTATATTTTTAATTATTTCTGGACAATATTGCATACATTTATTTAATTCTAAATAAATTGCGATAGTTTATATTTATGCAATTAAATATGTGATATTCTATTTAATCTAGTCTGACAGTATATTATTTTTTGACTGTGGGGTATGTTTCTGAGACATCCAGCTCAATTTGTCCTTATTAATTTGCAATAAGTAAACATAAATTGAACAAAATAACTAACCCATGCTGCAGTAAAGCTCTATTTAATAATGTAAATAGTCTAACACGAATACGATTTGTACTGCATGTTCATTTGTTTCACGATATCTTTTTTTTGTTGTGATTTTTTTTTAGCTACAAATATCGATTCTCCATTTTCTCTATTGCGATAAAAATGGTTGATTCTATTTAATTTTTTCTAACTGATTCTTTTTAATCAATATCCTTATTGAATTATTAAGATTCTTGTTAATTTTTATTTATTTAAAACTCAAGCGACTAGTAAAATTTACGATATCATTAAAGTAAAAGAAAAAAAAGTGCTGCTTTGGTTTATGAATAATGGCGTATAAATAATTCGATAAATAAAATATACAATCACAAACTGTTAATTAAACGTTTGTTATATTTAAGGTAAACAGTGCACAATTATAATTATAACGTGCATTTGTAATTTTTTTTGTTTGTTTTTAATCATCGTATCTTTTTGTATTGGTATATTAAACCGTTTGTCCCAAATACAAAATGTCATCTCAAATTTTACACGAAATTATCTGTGAAAATTATAGCCTAAGGTATATGTTTATTAGCCATAAGGTTTTCTTAAAATTTGCAAAGAAGAAATCTGTTTTGTATATACATATTAGATGCCATAATCCGATATTATTGTATAGTTTGATTTATGAAGTTGTACATATACCTGATATGAATAAAATATTTTAAGGCCATTCCTGTATTTTTATTGTCCTCTTGTAAACTGTTCCGTAAAAGATTTTGATTATTTTGTAAGGCTTATTATGAGGATGGAGTGCCATCGTTTTCAACCTAATTAAGGGGAATTTTATTTGAGTAAAAAAAGAACGTCCTTTCAAAAACTTTCCTCGTTATACGAGGTCTGGCTATTATATAACGAAACTGCTTATGAAAAATTTTATTTTTAAGATTATTCTACAATCGAATGCTCTCCTTCAATGTACTCCCCTCCCCTCGCCACACACCGTTCCATTCGTTTTTTTTCATTGGTCAAAGCAATGCTGGAAGTCTTCTTTTGTAAGAGCATTTAGGAGCTCCGCCGATTTTCGCTTTACCTCTTCCATCGAGTCGAACCGGGTTCCTTTTAAGGCAGACGTGATTTTCGGAAATAGGAAAAAGTCACAGGGTGCTAAATCAGGCGAGTACGGCGCGTGTTCGAGTACTGGAGTGCCTCTAGCGGCTAAATAACGCTTCACAGACAGCGCGTTATGGGCAGGTGCGTTGTCTTGGTGCAAGATTCGCGACTTGTTTTTCCACATCTCCGGCTGTTTCTTACGAACTCGCTCTCGCAGTGTTGCCAAAACTTTCAAATAGTAAGTTTGGTTTACAGTTTGACCCTGTGGAACAATTTCATTGATTTTGGTCACTGTTTGCGGAGTTGAAACAGAGACAGGTCGACCTGGACGTTGGTCATCTTCGGTGCTCTCTCGGCCTTCAGGAAACCGTTTATACCATTCGAAAACAGCGCACGAGATAGAGAATTCTCACCATAGGCCTCTTTCAACAACTTATAGCACTCAGTCGGAGTTTTTTTTAATTTAACGAGAAATTTCACATTGATCCTTTGCTCGGGTTTTTCGTCACACATTGTTATCGGCACCAGGAAAAAACATGTTCGTTTCTAACCTCTATAGAAAAAATACTACTACAGCGAAAGAAACGTGTTTTCGTACTGGAGTCAGTGTTGCCAGGTAATTGTTTTCACTAGATGAGAACTTAAAAAATCACTAGATTGTTACCACAATTATAAATGAAACCATTACAATATGAACTGTGCCTAGCTCATGGGTACAGTTCACGACAAATGTCCGGTTGCTCAGTCGCTCAATCTCCAAGCTGGAATCTTCTAGTCTCAGGTCTTGCTCTCAAGCAAGCAAGAAACGTGTAAGCAAAAAAAAACAATATAGCAGTCAATAAAATTCACACTTTCATCATTTTCGTTTATTAAAAAAAATAAAAAATAAAAAAAAATCCCTTTACCGAATGTATAGGGAGCTAAAGCAAAATTAACAGTAGCTTAGGAGGAAACACTCTTTATGATAATGGCACGCACAAAGAGACAAACCCCCTGTGACTCTCGAGCAAACATATAATTAATAAATAATTAAGAAACTTGTCAAGTTTGACCTCTAACTGTATCCCCAACAAAATCAAATGTCAACAACCACCAAGTTATCGAGTACGCGTGACAGCCTTACAGTCATGCGCAATAAAACATGACAAAATCAAACCCAGCCACAAAAAACCAACCTGAATTTAAAACGATCTAGAAGATCTTGACTAAAAAAACTCCATTACCAAAAACATGACAATTTTCTTGAATTATTCATATACTAATATTTGTATCAAAATTTATGCAAATTCTAAACTACCATTACAAACATAAGCAAATTATCGTAGTAGCAATTATATAAATTAATTGTTCAATGTACTTACATCGATCTAATCACATCCAACACTAAACTACGCGAGAGATACCATTATTTAAATTTACTACCAAAAAGAAACGAGATCACAAACACTCGTGCAAATCGTAATTAATTTTAAAATGCACAAATTAAAGCATCAAAACAAATAACCCGAATTTACTTAAAAACAGGAGAATAAAAATGAGGTTTTTATTCTCTCTGACCATCTGGTTTGCCAGTACTGGTATCTCTAAATAAAATTACCGCGAAAATCTCATACATCGAATTCACTAGTACAAAATCTGGCCGCACCCATCAATCTAATATAATATAGATACAGGGCCAGTCAAAATATAAATTCAAAAACAATAAATATAAATATACATAAAATTCAACAATGCATTTTAAATCCAAATTATTCAAATACTGTTCAATATTTAATTCTTCTTTTTTCTATGGGGAAAAAACCACGACACAATGTCTAATTACCGGTAGTATATATAATGTATAGTTTTAGTTTTCGTTAATAAAGAAAGAAAAGCTATTGCAATAAAAAAAAATGTAAAGCAGTAGGTAGGTATGTAAATAATAAAAGAAACACAAGAATTTCTTGATATATATTTATATATAATATATATATTTATTGGTATAATATTGCATAAAGTCGTACCTATTTTACAATAACACTGTACAAGCTGTTTTAAACTTAAGTAAAATTTACAAGAAAATAAAAGGTAATTATAGTAAATTACAAATTAGAGCTTATATAAATTGCTTTAAATAATATATTTTTATTCTGATGAATACATATTGTTGTTATGTTTATTTGTTACAGTTACAGGAATTTTGTAATCAAAACATGATTTATTATCACTATTTATTAATCTCTTAGAGTGTAGAATTCCAGTTAAGGTAGTAGCAGATAACCGATTTCTGATTTTACTTTTGTTGAGAGATACTGCACTGAATATTCTTTCTACCGAAGCACTACTGTGAGGTAATGTTAAAACTAAATTGACAAATTTAGATAGTTCTGGATAAACAGCAGTATTGTCACATTTAATTTGATTACAGCAGATTACAACAAGAAATATAATCGGCTGCATCCTCGTTGAAGTCACTGTTTTGCAATAATCGCCACTCTCTATCCAATGAAAGAAGATCAATATCTTTCCTATGAAAATTTGCTGCTGGACCTAATGAACTTGTAGTTTTAATAAGTTTTGGGTCCAAAAATTTAAAGAACTTAAGTGTCTTTACATCTTCTGCATTAAATGGAAAGCGTTTATATAATTGATGAGCAGCTTCAACATAAAAACCTAAGCATGTTAATTGAAAGTTATGTTTATCACCATCTGAAAGAGTATTTTCTTGAAATAATATAGCTGCATTCGGGCCACAATATACTTCATTTAGTAAAACATAATGTTGTGGGTTTCTATATTGCAAAATAGTTACATCAGTTTTACTCAAATATGTATTATTTATATAACAACTTCGAATAGTCTTGTATACTGTTAACATTCTGTCATATATTGCATAAATTTTAGGAGATTCTGATTGAAATTCCTTATATAAATCAGTAAATACAGGTAAAACATATTCCAAAAACTCTAAATAATATTTATTCATAGGATTTTGTAAATTATTGTGAATGGATTCAGGTGCATCGATTTGATTGAAACATTCATTTTGGAAATATAATTTAAGAGCTTCATACTGCTCCAACACTCTTTTAACAATAGAAATTAAAGAGAGCCAGCGTGTTTGGCTAGGTTGCAGCAGCTTATGGGGTTTAATATCAAGAAACTGCTGAAATTCTTTGTATTGTGTTTGTCGTTTAAAACTATATTGCATATAAGTGTATACTTCTCGCACCAGTTTTTCCGTTGTAGAAGGTAATTTTTCACAAGCATGGGAAGCTATTAGTGCTATTGAGTGACATAGACATTTTACAGTAAAAAGATGTGGTATTTCATTTTTTAATAAAGTTTTGACGGAATGCTTAATGCCCATCATTGAATTTGCCCCATCAGCTGCAAATCCTACCATATTATTTTTATATGGAACATTATGTTTATTAAAAAATTGAACAATAACGTTATGTGTATTTACTGCAGTTGCATCATAGATTGGTAATAAAGCAAGAAATTCGTCATTTATACTAAAATTTTGATTTAATCGCACAACTAATGCTAAGTTTTTAATTCCGGTATGATCCGTAGACTCATCAATTAATAAAGAAAATTTGCTGCACTTTAAAGTTTCTATTAGAGTTTCAAAACTTGATTGACCAATTACGTTATTTATAATAGCTGTGCATTTTGTACGATTACAGGAAATATTTTTTATAACATCACTTTCATTATTTATAGACCTAATTAGTTGTACCAGATGATCAACTGAATTTATAGATATATTGTGTTCTGCAATGAAAGATGCAATTCTTATTTCTATTTCTTTTGTACTAAGTTCCGTGCTTGTAGAGCTTCTTACATATTGCGTAACACAGAATTTTTGTTGTTTGATTAATTTAGATTTAGATTGGTGTTTTATAGAATCATGGTGCTTACGTATTGCAGCTTTCCCTACAAGATAGTCATTACCGCATATTTTACATCTGTAAAACTCTTCTCCTTTTGAACCAGCTTCTATCCAATGTTGGTAATCATTGTGTTTCTCCCAATCAGTTTTGTATTTTTGTTGATAAATTTTCGTTTTTTTTGAAGTAGATGGTTGATCTGTGGTCGACATAATAATTTAATAATAATAAATAACGCAATCTATTTTGATAAATATATGATTTCATATAAACTACAAAACGAAAAATACGTAAAATAACTAGATTTTACTAAAATACAGAAGTTTTTCACTAAATCACTAACACAGTACTCAAATCGCTAGATCTAGTGAAAAATCACTAGACCTGGCAACCCTGACTGGGGTAGTAGACACTTCCAGCTATCCAACGCTGCATTCGTTTCCCCCCCTCCCCTCTACGACGTCTTCTGCGCGCGCAGTCTCGTTATATAATAGCCAGACCTCGTAGCAGGGTGTTTTTTAAGTAATTAAATAATCAAAGATTAGTGCACAAGCGAAGCTTTAGAACACTTCAAATTCTGATAGTTTTCATACATAAATTCAAATTATAAACGCTTGTATTTTTTAAATTATTTTATTATAATGTTAGAGTTACATAAAATATTTATTATTCAAAGTTACTAAGAACTGGCCAAAAATTAGAAAATGGAGATTGGGTTTATTCCACTAATCAGTGCTTACAGGATTTCCGGCAACAGTAACCTAATCTGCTAGTTACTTACGTACAACTGCAAAAACATATTTAAGCTTGTGTTATTAAATTTGGTGAAACAGGGTCAATAACTCGTAAACCTGGCGGTGGAGCACCTAGAAAACGAACTGCAAATTGCATAGAGGATATTCGACGTCGACAACTCACGCAAAAATCAATCGCAAAACTATCACAACAAGTTTATTTGTCAGTGGGAACATACTATTTTAAAAAAGGACTTAAAGTTGTTTCCATATAAAATTCAAGTAGTTTTGGAACTCAAACAGGTAGATTTTGTTACGAGAACACAATATTGTCTATGGTTTTTGAATAACATAAATAATAATGACATTCTCGACAAATGCTTCTTTTCGGATGAGGATTGGTTCCATCTTTCGGGATATTTGAACAAGCAAAATATGAGAATTTGGTCTGCAGAAAACCCTCATGAATTTTTGGAAACTACGCTACATCCACAAAATATAGACGTCTAGTAGTTTCAAGAAGACGAATTATTGGACCTATATGCGTTAATCAAACCATAACTGCTGAAAGATATCGAAATGAATTATACACAGGCCTGCATAAAATTTGTGATGACGTGATTTTTGTTTGTTAAGCTCAGTTTTTATATAGCAATAACTAATTAAAATACAGTTGGTCTCTACCACCCACAGATTTTTTTTTGCACAAAAGAAAAAGAAAAAAATATAAAAAAAATCTTTTAATAGGCGTTTTAATACATTTTAAAATGAATGTACTACTTCAAATTCTAGGTATTAACCCAAAAATGATTTTCTGTTGTGGTTTTAAAGAAATTTGTTAAATAGGCTCTCATTACCTGATGTAAATATTTTATTACATGTATTAATTTTGGACAAGATTTCCGGGAATTTTTACCTCTTAAATCCTATTTATTATGCTTTCACTTTATTAGTACTGCGAAGAAGGATTTCAAGTTTATCACTCCAAACAAAATGTATATTTTAATGTCATTTACTTCATTATAGCTCTGAGTGTCGATCAGTAATCAAGTAAAATTAATTTGTCTTTAGTGTTGTGCGTGGTATTTGATAAATAAACATTGCTTAAAAATATGTCTAGCCGGTGTTGCAAAAACAAACCAGATGATTTCTGTTATATTTGTGGATATTTCGTCTTGAAAAAGTTTAAGAGACCAATCGGTGAATTTGTGAAAAATGCATATTATGCTTATTTCAAAATCAAATTCGGAGATCAAGATAAAGATTGGGCACCGCACGTTGTTTGTAAGGTATGTGAAGAAGGTTTAAGACATTGGACCAAAGGGAATAGAAAAAGCCTTCCTTTTGGAATACCGATGGTTTGGAGAGAAGCGCAAAATCATCATGAAGATTGCTACTTTTGTCTTTGTGATATTAAGGGGCATAATAGAAAAACTTTGAAACATATTTTGTACCCAAACAATATTAAATCAGCTATCAGACCAGTTCCTCACAGTGATCATGTACCTATACCTATACCCCCCAAAGTACTACAAGAAGATATTGAAACCTCTTCAACTTCCGGCTCCGTACAGATGGACAGTGATTTTGAACCATCAACCTCAGGTCAAAATCAACCTCAGCTATTTTCACAAGCCGAACTGTATGATTTAGTAAGAGATTTGGGACTTTCAAAAGATCTTTCTGAAGTACTGGGGTCTAGGTTG
Source organism: Melolontha melolontha (assembly GCA_935421215.2). Taxonomy (NCBI): domain Eukaryota; kingdom Metazoa; phylum Arthropoda; class Insecta; order Coleoptera; family Scarabaeidae; genus Melolontha; species Melolontha melolontha. The sequence goes on along the minus strand of OW285243.1, from coordinate 71,969,960 downwards.
AAACAAAAAAATTTGCTTGTCCCAGAAACTACCTTAGCTGACTATGACAGAAAAACAACCAAACGAAGCTTTTCTGAAAAACGAAAACGTTTTTTTAAGAAGCATAAAGAATAAATAACTATTTCTAATAGTTTCTATGTGTACATTTTTGTATTTTTTTTAATATAATATAAAACTAGCTTATAAATGAAATAAATCGTGTTTTTTCTATATTTTTTGATTTTACTGGTTTGAAAAATAACCTTACGTGATACAAAAAATTAAAGCAGATTTGAAATCAGCGCTACCCAATTACTAGAAAACAGTTAAAATTTTTAAATCAACTTTCAAAGTGTTGAAAAATGCAGGCCTGTGTTATTAGAGGCGTTTATGAATGAACTTCATGACGATGAACTTATGAAAGGATATATCCAGCAAGATAATGCACTAGCGCACCAATCTCGACAAACAATAGCTTTTTTGCAAGAATTTTTCGATACAAGAAGTATTATTAATTTTCCTCCGAGATTTCCAGATTTGACAATTTTAGACTATTTTATTTTGCCTTTTTTAAAGAATACCATTTTCAAGACCAGACATCACACAATCGAAAAACTTCGTAATGCTATTATGAATTCTTGTGCTGACATAACTCAAGAAATGCTAATAAATGGCTTTGAAAGCATGAAGCGTAGAGTTCAACTTTGTCATCAAAATAATGATCAACATTTCCGACATCTGCTTTAGTATTATTTTCTATTAATTTTGACTATTGTAATAAAAATTTTTTGAAAAACTAAATTACTAATTATTACACTCATTTACATGACATAATCAAACTAGCAAAATTATACGTTTGTGACAAAATACATGTACTGTCACCAACCATAAAAAAAGCATGACCGTCTCTAATGAGGAAAGTCTGAAGGCACGTTACATGGTTATAAGGAACTCGATATATAACGACACTCGATTCTAACGAACGAATTGAAATGTCTCTTTCGAAGTCCCTATTAAATGTACGAGGTGCTCTCCAGAAATTCCCGGAATGTGAAAAAAAAACAAATTATTCTTACAACGTATTCACTACCATCCCATTGAAGTACGCCTTCCGCATGAATACACCGATCCCAGCAACCTGTTCATGACTGGAAGGCAGTGCTGGAAGTGTTCATGTGTTAACGTGTTCAACATTTCCTGCGATTCGGTCTGGATCTCCTCAATTGTCTCAAAACGTCGCCCCTCAAGCTTCAGTTTCAGAAACTTCGGAAACAGGAAAAAGTCACAAGAAGCAAGATGTGGAGAGTAGAGAAGGCGGAGTGGTACTGTCTTCTTCGGTGAGGCTAGAAATTGACGCGCAACAAGTAAACGTGTGAGTTAGTGCATTGTCATATCCACGAATTGTTGCACCACTTGCCAGACCTGTTGCGCGGATCCTAATAAAATCGACCGTTAATTGATTGACCTGGTGGGATAAATTTTTTGTGCACGATGCCATCAGCGTCAATGAATCAAATCAACATCGACTTGACATTGATTCGGGATCATACCCGTACACCCATGATTTGCATGCCTTTCGGTAGTTTCTTTCAGCTGGGTGCGCACATGACCAACAGTGCCGTTTTTTGGTCAATACGGAGAAACCTTGGCATAAACTTCGCAGCAGTACGCCGCATGTTATTTATAAGTGTCATGGATTGTTCTCCGTCGGTCTTGCCAGGATAGCGTCACCTACTTTTGCCACATTTTGTGTCGCGTTTTCCGTTGATGAACGACTGGAACGCTCATCACCATTAATCGACGCGCGTTCAGCATCTTCGTCAAACGCTTGTTTAAGCATTTTCAGAGTTTCCGCTGCTGTTTTACCAACTTTGAAGCAGAATTTGATGCACGTTTTTTGCTCTTTCACATCAGACTTTGTAGTGTCGCAGAATAACTCAAACCCAACTCAACAAATAGGTACCGGCTGCCCCTGAAATAAAAAGACAATGTATGAAAAATGGAAAAATGTAGTTACATAGAACATAAATCCAAAATATTTTCCTGAAATTCCCTCTCATTAGCGAGAAAAAAAAATGACAGATTTAAAAAAAATTTGTCACGCCACTGTGTGATCGACTATATTATAAAAATCGATATCTTAAAGTTGACCGACAATAACAAACAATAGTTTTGTTATTGTCCATTTTATCCAACTGTTACGTATGTGTGTGTGAAATATTTATTATTTATACACAATCTGAATACTTCGAATTCATAGGCGTCACGTAATACAATTTTCAGGGTGTTTTTAATTTTGGGGTTCGCGTCTTAATTAACTCACAATATTTTAGATTTATGCTCTATCTATATAATTACATGTTTCCAGTGGCGGCTCGTGCTAAACATTTTAAGGTGTTCTGCAAGTTTTACAAAAAAATTTCCCTTGCACGGGCAGTAAGAGGTTGTTTCCCATCGATCTTATCGTGCTTTCTTCGCCTTCCGCACTGAAGTAATGGATTTCTGGAACGATTGTCAATTGTCACACAAAAAAATAAGAGTCACTAAGCACTACTTTACTAACAAATTATTTCTTATAAATTAAATCTATTCTACGTTCTTTTCGATTTGCAAATTTTGTTATCACTAGAGCTGAGGATGTTTGCGGTATAACCATGGTTATATCATGTAACCATAGTAAATTACTATGGTTACATGATATAACCATGGTTATACCGCAAACATCCTCAGCTCTAGTTATCACTTTGTCATTAAAATTGTCTATTTCGGAAATAAACTTTTTTTCGATAGATAGCATGGAAAGAGATGTTGAACGATCTTCGGTCATTGAATTTCTGAGAAACGTCTTAATTCGATTTAGTGTTGAAAAGCATCGTTCGGCCTCTGATGTTGTCATGGGAGTGGTTATTACAATTTCTAATAATTTTCTAGTCTCCTTCAACGTATCTCCCAGATTGTTTTTTTATTAAAAAATTTAGAAGAGGTAGTGCGCCTTTTAAAGATCTACAATCAGTTCTTGAGTAAATAACAGACAATTCAGTCCATAATCTTTCTTTATCAAGGGTGGGATAAGATGCTCTTTAAAATGAAATCGATTAATTGAATTAAAGACCACCTCCATAATACACAGACTTTATATAAATTGTCAACAATACACAAAAACAGAAGCACGCGCACTCTAATATTATTGTTTTTACGTTAAACTCGCCGCGGCCGCACCGTAAAAAACACGCGAAAATATTAAATACATACACCGAATCATATCGACCTCCGTGCTGGACTAAATGCAGCGAACATGCCTGGTAAAATCACGCATTGGTTTTAGACAGCCGCGGGGGTAGCGGGGTGCGCGCGGGTGTTTGAAAGAGCTCTGAGAGCACGTTCGTGTGGACCAGATAAGGAACAAGTGAGCGATCGCGCATATTAGGTTGGTTATTCCACTGGTCGCCTATTGTATATTATTAGATAATAACCGGCGTTAGTGTTGGAATTTCGGAAGCGAATATCTCGGCTTCTACTGATCGGATTTTGATGATTGAGGTGTCAAATTGTAGGGTTTGATGTCCTCTACAGGATGATGTAGAAAAATATGCAAATTTTTTGATATACAGGGGGAGAATTTTCACAACAATATGTTACGCTTTTATAAACATCAGAAATGTCGGAAAAATTATGTAAAAGAAAACTAGTTATAACTAATACAGGTTCGCCCGCCCAATTTTTTGGGAGCTCTGCAGCACTGCAGCGCTTATGCGCCAGCCGCCACTGCATGTTTCCATTTACCATACAAGACTGGTTGTCGATATTGAACGAACTTAAATAATTTCAAAACAAATTTCAACAAGTCTATGGGTTTCTTTGATGTGATTTAATATAGTGTATTAACGTACATATCGCTTCCCATTGATCTAGTATATAGGAGGTACATGGGCATATAATTTATATTAGTACATATATTGAATTTATGTAATCAAATATGGCTAATTTGATAAAGGTAATTGAAAATCCTATTATTTGTGAGAAAAGTCAAATATAATTCACAAGATACAAAATAAGAAATGAACTACACTATTACAAGTAATTATAACACTGTGTACGACACTTATTCTCTTAACTAGTGTGATGAACTAGCATCATGATTAGAGTTGTCAGATTTTCCCCACATTCCAGAATCCTACTCAGTATAAGCTAAACTAACACAGCAGAGAGTCTAACATACGTACACTTCGACAACTCAATCTCAACTACGGTCGTGGGAAGTAAGTTGCTAATCTTTACATGAAAACTGTTTAGATATTAAAGCACCGTTACCCCGGGGAATGTAGCGCCTATGGTATGCAGCAATCGTTAGTGATGAGGAAGAAGCCGAGGACGAACAGCAGATGGCGTTGAAACCTGCATCATACTTTGTACAGCTTAGGTATCCGAAAAATGAATAATGTTTAAAGGTAGCAGACTCTCTAGAAAATCATGTAAATAAAGAAATATTGGGAAACAAGAGCGTAGAAAAAATCTGATTCTTTCCTCAGAAGAAAATTAATTTATTGTCTTTATTTTTATATTACTTACTTTCTAGTATTTGCAGAGTAAAAACGTCAAAGCAACAATATATTTTTATCGTTTCTTTATATTGTGAACCAATGTCATCTGGTGTCTGTTGGTGGTTCATAATAACCGGCTTCGACTGCATTTATCTATAGTATAAACGCCTTCCAACTCTACAATCCAGTCAAAACTGTTATACATTTTCTCACTTTAGAGAATAAGAAGTCACCAGAGGTAAAGCCCGACCAGTAAGATACGTATGGGAGCAATTCGTGAAGTAAATCAAACATTTTTGCTTGCGCAATTAATGATGAATTAGTTGAAATATTGTCATGATCAAAAACATAATTCTCATTTTTGTTAAATGTCGTTTGCTTTTCATTTGAGTGTCTAACGTATCGAGTAATGCTGCATAATACTCTTGTGATGGTTCGTTCTTTCTCAAGACAGTCGTATGTACTATACCATGTGTATCCCAAAAACAACTACATATTACCCTTCCATGGAATTGTTTTTGCCTTCCTCGCCTTTAAATCAGTATATCCATCGTCTAGACTGTTGTTTTATCTTGAGTGTCTAGTCGTGTATTCAGGTCTAATTCGGTCTAATCAATCATTTTTGGAAAAGTTTCAAACACTTCTGTGAAATGTTCAATGTTTGACGACTCGATTGTTAGCAATCGCGGTATCCATGTCGATACCGCGATGCTCATGTAAAATTAATCTTATCTGATTGTAAGGCGATGAGATTGTGTTTTCAAAATGATCCAGAAATATAGCTTCAAAGTGTTGAATGGCGGACCCCATATGAACGTAATAAAGAAAATCTCATTCGGCGAAGTAAAAATACACAACAATTCGATTTAAAGGAATAAAATCATTCCAAGTGATATAACGGTTGATACTAAGTTTTATCTTAGTATGTAGGTATGTTGAACCGTTTGGTAGGCCATATTTGTTCGTTAATTATGATTGAATTTTTTAGCAAAATCTTTGTTTCCACATCCACATCATATTTAGCTGATTTGAGCCTGTACATATTTGGCATTTGGCCATGAAAGTAAACAGTTTTGTATCAATTGAAAATATTCAACAGTCAACGATCTCAACATTGTACTTAGTGACATAAAAAGGGCTTTTGATGCATTACTTGAAGGTGTAAATCAGTTTATTTCTGCTGAAGAATATTTCTAATAAATAAAATTATTTTTATTAAGATTTATTAACTACTTTTGTTTTTTAAAGCCGTCTCGGCTATTTTTGGGACAGAGAATGAATATTAAACACTTATTGTTAGGAAACAGGGAAAATCGGCTATGGTAAGTAGAAAATAAACAGAAAAACTGATTTCTTAAGCAACAATATGCATACAATATATTAGTTAAGCGTCGCTTATAGTATGACCTACATGAATTATTAAATTTTATGGTGGTCCTAATATTGTATCCAAGGACTATACTTATTTGTATTTAAACTTCTTCTTAATATTGTAAAAAAAGTATATAACAATCAGAATCTTAAACGCATTTAAAAGCGCTGTTGTCAAATTGTAAACGTAAATATATTGCTTTAGTGTGAAAAGTTTTCATAAACAAGACAATGTCATGAATAATATAACACTTCGGACTGCCCCTTGTTATTCGATTTGGGTAGAAAGTTGCATAAACATGAGGCGCGTAGGGGTAGTTCGATTACGTCATCGAAGCTAAACAGTGAAGCTTTCGATTTCACAAATCATTCAGGGAGAACACTATAAAGGCGGAGCTTTCCCCATCTACAGCACAGTCTGATCCTTAATAGACCATCCCCACTAGATTTCACGGCCGTACATTCCCTACTGTTTGTATTCAATTTAGTAGCAGTCCGGTGTGAGAGTTATGAGAGTGCATGTGTTGTTAACAGAAGAGACGCCGTGTGAAATTGTCGACATCTCCATATGACTTTGATAGGTGTCAGTTTGAAGAAAACATTTGATTGACGACGAATTCTTTTCTTATATACAACTTACTTGGGTGAGTGGTTGATTCATATAAAATGAGGTTAAGGTTTAGTTAAAAATGAAAGCTTTTTTAATGATAGTCTAAATTCAATATTAAAGGAATCCAATATTCTTTCTATTTACTAAAATTTATTTATGTTACAACTATAATTTCTTATATATTACTTTTATTATTACCAATAACAGTTTCAAATGTTATATTTTTTATTTTACAAAAGAACATTGTTTCTGAATAAAGTAATTATTTCAGTTAGTCATAATGTTCGCGCCAATTATTCATCAATATTTACATTCTACAGTTTTGCTTGAGTAACTCATAATTAAATATTTACAAATGAATTATTTGCTAGAAAGTTACTAGGATATACAAGACAGAAAGGTTATTGTATTTGATATAATAAAAGAAGTCATCTTTCATAGTGTCAATGATTTTATCTCCTTCATTTTTAATATTAATTTTAAGATGTATATGTGTTAGTATCATATTACGCTAAAACAAGCATGATAATTGTTATCTGTTTTAAATGCCTTGTATTCATTACATATTTCAACAATATCTTCTGAAGAAATAACGTAACCCTAATTAGACGATAAAATGAAGAGTATTTTAATTAGAAATATTATATTTAATAAATGCGTTGTATAAAGAACAGTTAAAATTATAAATTTTCTTTTTTTTACATCGTAACTCCTTTATTAAGTACAGTTATTATTGTTGATAACTCTATAATTGAGGTTATATTTTCTTATAAAATTAGCTTTACTACAAAATATAATTTATTTTTGTAAAATTAATGATCACGTAATTATAGAGTTATTACTAATAACTTATTAGTATACAACTCAAATTGGAAATGTATTTTTAAAGCTTTCTGTGTGATAATAAAGTTTTTAATGTTTATAAAAAAGTTAGTTAAAGAGTTAGTTTCTATTCTTTAGATTAGATGGATCTTCGCATAAATTAATAAAATTGTCTTATTTTTTAGCAATAACTTGATTTGAAAACCTGCCTTTTCATCACACTTTCTTTTAATATACAGTGCTTGACAATTCAAATCATATACATTGAGTCGATAAATTATTAGCTCACCGAATTATTTACGAGAATATATTATAATATAGGAATTTAAAATGGTCATGTTCGAAACATTTATGTATACCTAGACAGAATGGATGCAATAAATAAAACTACACCGTGAGTAAAATAATTTGACTGTAGTTTCTCAAAAAGGTATAAAACCCCTTACCACAATTAATAACACTGGCCTACAACCATTTTGGTGCTGGAGATTTTAGACCCGATTTTAAGTATGTCTTACATGGCGATATCAAAAATGTTACCCGTTTTCTTCTGTCAGCTCTAGTTCCCGAGAAAAAAAAAACAATTCACCAATCGCCCCATCGTAACTTTGAGCGATTAGTTTATTGTTATCAGACCCAGAAGGAGAATTTAAAATAGTTTGCAATTCATTCAGCAATGTTTTTGCTAATACATCAGCATTATGTCCACCCGGCTTAAAAAAAGACCAAAAGCGTTCAAAAATTTGTCCATTAAACACGTATCGAATAATAACAACGATTTGGTGATTATTAGAGGTGTCTGTACTTTCATCGGCTTCCAAAGCAATGAAATTTTCAGATTTAATTTCTTTGAATATTTCCTGCTTGTAAATTTGCCACATTGCATCTAGCAATTGTTCTGAATAGTTTTTGAGACGCCTTTAAACACTTGTGAACCTTTCATATATATTGCAAGCACAGCATCTAATTCAGCTGCAAACTTGATTAAGCCTGCATAAATACCTGGATTTTCCGATGTCAATGTCTCATCATGGCCTCATAACGCCAATTCAAAAGCTCCGCAAAATTTTATACACATAATTAACCGGCGCAAAATATGACGATTTTTTTCCACATCTTCGTTGTACCTAATTTTATGTAGCAAATAATCACTGCCTATCTGTTCACGTATGCCCACTTTGCCTAGAACATTAAAATCCACGCGTGCATTCACGTGAGAACCGGAATTTTCGTGTTTCTTTGCCCTCTCTGCGATATGCTTTAAATCATTCAACCCTTGTTTATTCCACACACTAACCTCTTTCTTAAAAATTAAGTAGATAAAACAAAATAGTTTATTTGTTAGTGAACATCCGCAGATCCACTAATATTTTTCATATATATTCTTATTTAATACTTATTGTAAGATCGAGTTTTACTTGTGGAAGTGTAGTTTATCTGAAGATCAGGAATAGGCCTTCCTTTCTTCTTAATTGAAAGTTTTTCTCAGATGATAGCGGGTTTTTTAAAAGATTTTGCACCCAGTTAACTTCCATCATAAATAATAAACGTCACCTTTGAAATCACACACGCGCGCCGAAAACAATGCAGTCGCAATGTATGCAAGACGTTAACTGGAGTTGGGCAATTTTGTGCCCCAAATTGACGGATAAGCGCATATGGTGAAGATAAACGGAGCCGGCCGTTTCACAGTTGAAATAGGTACACCTGAAATCGTGCCCCAGAACATAGTTTTGAGCGTTGGCATAGTGTCTGTGGTGCGGAAGGAAACTTTGATTCCATCGTTATAAAAATACGTAAAAATTATAAAATAAAATAATGCACCGAATTACATGCGAATTTCTTTCTGTGTTTATCTTGGTGATTGGGTAGGCACGTGCCCTTGTGCCTTTTAGTACCAGCCGCCACTGATTATTGTTTGTTATTGATCGTTTTGTTTTATTTTCGTTGCTCTTTTTTCCATGGAGTCTTGCGTTTTTTTTTTAAATCTGTGTTTATAAAGACATTAGAATAATATTGTTATACCACTTTCGAAGTGGAATACAAAACAAAGATGGCATATGGACTCGTTCTCTGCGACAGTCGCTGACAGTATTGACAGATGATTTTGTGGAAGATATTCGAAATAGAATAGATATTAGTCCGAACAAGTCTCTTAGAAAATTTATCCATTCAAACGGGCACGATATACAGGAAGTATTTGAGTTATTGTCATTGGTTTAACAATACCCTTAACGATGCAAATTTAGATTTTCCTTCGAAGCTCAACGTATCTATCGAAAGAGCTATCCATTAAGGCATGTTCCTAATGTTAGAACATTTATTGACGTGCATAGACGTATGGGAGAAGATGGCTGTTTTAAAATATCAAAAGTTAATGGTGGGATCACCAGAACTCATTGTACTGTTGAAAATGAAGAAGCTGCTTTGCAAATAGTAGAAAATAATCCGAGAATAAGCACCAGAAAAATAAGTTCAGCTGTACGGAATGTTAACCATGAATCAGTTAGACAAGTCCTCAAAGAACAGCTTCTTCACCCTTCCATTTCCAAGAAGTTCATCACCTATTGGAACAGGATTATTTACCCCATGTACAATACTGCGAGTGTTGCTAAATCAAGGGCTAAATTTTCTATCATTCGTTTTGTTCACCGATGAAACAGGTTTTAGTCGCGTGGGTGTTTTGAATCTACATAACATGTACTATTGGAGTAATGAAAACCCTCATTAAACCGTTATACAAACCGGATATAATCGACAATTACCTAATTCGTCCATTTCGATTACCCAAATGATTGACGAGCGAACTCTATCGATATTTTTTGGAAAATGAACTGAACCAATTTATTAGAAAATGTCCCATTGAACATTATTCAAAGAATGTATGTATTACATGCTTGAAAAGAAAGAAATTTTCTAGTGAAGTGTATTAAGATTTTTTTTTTTTAATCGCAGTACGTCAAATTTTTTGTAATAACTATGTTAACAGATCTGAAATTAAAAAAAAAAAATTCTCCGACAAATTTTTAAGATCCTGTATCTTGAAAACAAAAGGCGATCGGACATTAGTGTAGAAGAACTTTTTTTAGTATTTTATAGTCTTCTATCGCGTGGTACTATGCATTGTAGTTTTTTCAATGTCACCTTGTATATTCCATCATTTTTTTGCGGAGTGTATTAGAAATATTTTGATTTTCGCGAATTGTACACTTCATTTATCCAAATCGATTACGTAATTAACTACACAAACTTTGCTTTATTAAACCGTGTTTGTTATTTCAAATAGCTAAAATAATAATAAGAAAAAATACATTCCAGAGACAAATTTGTTTGTTTTAATAATTCAAATAGACTTCCTAAATCAAAATTAGAACATTAATCGATTTAAGACGTGTAGATAAACTTCAATTAACACTATTTGTATTTGCTCTTTTAAACCGTCCCAAATAAGACAGGTTTTTTGTGTAGGTTGTTATTTAGGAAGTATATTTACGCAATTTTCCTTATAAACCAGTTTAATTATAAATTATTGATTTAATTAAGATGCGATAAAAAGCCATTGTGGTTTTTGTGATTTCCGTCAGATTTCTCTTTAATATGTGATAATTTAGGTTATTGTTAGTTGACTGGAACAGCCTGTATATTTTTAGCTCATTGAAAAGCCCTTTTACTACGCTTTCTATTGATACCTCACTTGATGCACCTAGGATGGATCATTTGCTAATTATTTCTTTTTAGAGTTGAATTAATGAAAAATGCTTGTATTTTTAGTAGCTAATTTGCGCTTTTAAACCTTCTGTAAGATTGGATATTCAACAAATTATCCATAAATGGTCTATAACAAGAAGAAACCCCATTAAGTACGAGAAACAGTTGATTTTCACTTAGCGGTGAAAGCAAACATTAAATTAATATAAAGTAATATAACGGGTGTTCAGAAACATTCGAAGTCAAGTGGGCTCTGAACAAAAAATCGTATATCTTTACTTAAGTATCTGATTTGTAATAATTATTAAATGTCAACTGTTGTCTGTCAAAAATTGTCAGAATCTAATATTGAAGATACTAATTTGATAACCTATAAAATTGTATTAAGTAAATGTATCAATCTATCTCAGACATGACTTCATATTTTCAAGGACTACTTTGACTTCGAATGTTTCTGAACACCTGTTAGCATTTTCAATAGATTCACTGCTGATCAAGTTATCTGGTGTCAGTTTTAAGCTTGTATACTTAATAATCAAGTTGTCAAAAATTTCGTTCCATTTTACACAGAATTTCGTTCAATCTTAAAAAAAAAATTGCTAAAATGACTAATTTTAGTATTCAAGAAATGGTGAATATGATATTTGTTCTTGGGGAGTGTACAGGAAATTGTCTCCTAGCAAGTAGAGTAGAGATTTCCAAACCTTGAAAGAAAGCCAAGACCGGAGGCATTTGAAAGGTTACTAGAGAGATTTACAGAAACTGGTAGTGAAACCTACAAGAAGAGAGAAATAAATAAGCCGGTAATCAATGAAAAAAGCGAATTGGCCGTATTATTAACAATACAGGAAAATCCATATAGACGGTATTTCAAAGGTAACAGCTATTGAAGATAGGAGCGTACGAAGAATTTTAAGAAGTCATAAGTATTATCCGCACCATATGGAATTAAATCAGGAATTGCATGGTGATGATTTCATTAAAAGAACAGACTTTTGTGGTTTGTTAAATAAAAATGCGAGAAATGCCAAATATTTTAACAAAGATTTTTTTGGCGATGAGGCTACTTTCAAAAGTAATGGGGCGGTAAATAAACATAACATGCATTATTATGCAACAGAAAACCCGCATTGGATACGTCATGTAGACAATCAGAATAGATGGTCTCTTAACGTCTGGGGAGGTATACTTGGTCCATATATCATTGGGCCGTACTTTTTTGATGGAACCGTTACAGGCGATACGTATTTGTCATTTTTGCAGAACGAACTGCCTAATTTACTTGAGCATGTGGATGCTGACACCCGACAAATTTTCTGGTTGCAACACGATGGTGCACCTGCTCATTACAGCCTTAACATTAGGGAGTTTCTAGGGCGATGGAAGGAAGACAAATGGATAGGATGAGGTGGTCCAATCGCTTGGCCTCCACGAAGTTCAGATCTTACTGTCTTGGACTTCTACTTTTGGGGATATGTCAAGACTCTAGTTTATGTGGAAGTTCCTACAACAACAAGGGAAAATATGATGGAACGCATAAGAGAGGCATTTAGAAATGTTCGCCAAGAAACATTACAGCATGTTCAACAGAATTTCACCAGGCGGCTTCATTCATGTATTGAGAGACAAGGAAGGACATTTGAAAGTTTTCTTTGATTTATTTGCATTTACTATTTACATTTACTTTATTTTTTTTTACTGTGCTACTACTTTTGTTAATTAAATTTGATGTTGTGGTTAATAATTAGTATTTATTTAAAATAGTGCAAACTTTTAATACTACTAGTACTTGATTCTTTCCTACATGATTTCGATTTATGTTAAGCTAATTAGGTATGTATTGTTTCATATTAGGTATTCGTAAAATAGTTGGTTTTACAAAATTCTTTAAAATACAAATTAATTAGTGCAAATTTTTTATTAAACTAACACCAGATAACTTGATCAGCAGTGAATCTATTGAAAATGCTATATTACTTTATATTAATTTAATGTTTGCTTCAGCTTTTTAGAGTTGAATTAATGAAAAATGCTTGTATTTTTAGTAGCTAATTTGCGCTTTTAAACCTTCTGTAAGATCGGATATTCAACAAATTATCTATAAATGGTCTATAACAAGAAAAAACCCCATTAAGTACGAGAAACAGTTGATTTTCGCTCAGCTCACATAATTAGCAAATGATCCATCCTAGGTGCATCAAATGAGGTATCAATAGAAAGCGTAGTAAAAGGGCTTTTCAATGAGCTAAAAATATACATGGTGTTCCATTTAAAAATTACGAGATTTCTTCGATTTTGCGAAATTGTGAACACCCTGTATAACGCGAGCAGTTGCAGAATTTATTTCACGTAGCAGCGAAAGTGCATACTAGTAGAAAATATTCTATTCTATTGGTTTCGGATCTTTTGATTTTCCTTATGCAGAATAGCCTACTGAAATGTATCAATTTATCAAGTAAAATAATTATTTACACAGAAACTATCAACTTTAGACACATACAACATTATATCGATGTAACCAGCTTTCCAGCGCGGATCATTTTATCTATTAATATACAGGGTGTTCCATTTAAAAAAATTAAACTTTAGTCTGGCATTTCCATCTGGAACAGTCTGTATAAAACAAAATATTTTTAAAACGTGCGCTTGATGGTACGGAATGATATCCGATGACTAAATATTTGACTAACTTTCAAATACGCGTGTAATCTTCCGTCCCCGCTTCGTTGCCGGACCTTGTATTATAAAAAGGCCTTTGACACAGGCCCCTCATGGTGACGAAAAATACTGCAAACATATAGAATAAGCAGAAACATCCATAACTTTTCTTCAGTTATAATGAAGTCATGGAAAACTAAAATTACATTAAAGGTAACAACAGGTATCAAATAGACAGAGACCATAGATATTAGACGAGGAACTTTTCAGAGCAACTCGCTTAGTGTACTTTGGTTTTGCTTAAGCTTAAATTCATTATCAAACACTCTAAACGACACACAATACGGTTTCAATATCAAATAAAATAAAACAATACTGCACAAAACAAATCATTTAATGCACATGGATAATATTACACTTTACACATTTACAATGACACAAATACGAGGGTTAATGAAAATCACAGAAGAAGTAACCTGCAATATTAAAATGGAATTTGACATAAGCAAATGCAAAACACTACACATTGAAAGAGGACAATGACAACAGCTTGTTACAAAAGAAACAAAAGAAATAATGTTGAAACAGACTTTATAGAAGAATAAGATACTTATGTAAATGGGATTTAAGTAAAACACTTATACTAATTTCCAGTATATATTTCCAGCAAGTATCGGCCGATTCAATTAAATTAAAAAAAAAAAAAAGATAAGATACTTACAAATACCTTGGCTTCTATCAAAATAAAAACATAAACCACACTCATCTAAAGATGCCTTCTTCAAATCATATCTAAATTCTTAAAATCTAACAAGAGCAACTAACACTTTCGGAATATCCACTTTAACATATTTATTTGAAGTAATTAGATGAATACGGGCAGGCCTTTATAATATTAATTTCACAACATGCGTACTTATGAAAAAATACAGAAAACACTAGAATAACACTAAGTATAAAATTAGGAGAAAGATGAATATATGATGATGAATATACTCTCTTCGACAATACTTTCGCGACAAACAGGATAAGCTACACATCGCAATAACAAAACCAGACCAAAACTACACACCGTTAAACCTAGCACTAAAAAACCACACACACGATTCATATAACGTTTTAGCGTACATCCAAATGAAGAAAAAGACATAGGAAGAGAAAAACTCCATGTAAAACATTAAAGACACGAACATTCAGAAAGATAGCTGCAGCAGATGCAATTTACACCCTGAAACCCTATCAAGACCCTAATAATGCAGAATGAAATATACTAATAGGGACAGAATATACTAGTAGACATAATAATGCAGCTTAAATACTTCACCAAACATTAGCACAAAAATACAACCTCATTAATGATAATAACAGATAATAACATTAACAGTAAACACTCAAACAAAATCCATTAGTTAAGTCCGGTATATTTGAGAAACTGGCGCTGAACAGATTCGATGGTATTAATATTAACGGAATAAATCTAATATCAAAGCAAGGTATTATATTCTTACTTAGTATCCCTAAGTATTCTATATTTCAGAAGTTCTTTTAGTCTCGGTATATAAAACCATAAGTTTGGTATGCGCTTACAACTATTTCATCTACATGAGAAAAAAAATCTTTTCGGCAAACACTGGTTTTTTACACGATATTGTATCCACTATATTGTAAATAAAAATGAGAAACAATAATGGTTCAAGATTGAAGCCTTGTGGAATATTAGATGTTGGATTCAAGAACAATGATTTGCCGTTGATATATTGTGTACTTCGCGTTCTACCAATTAAGAAAGATTTAAATAATTATGTAGGTGTTGGTGAAAAGCCTATTAGATTACATTTACGTAGAAATACGTAATGATCAATCTCGTCTAATACTTTTTGAAAATCAGTGTAAATCACGTCCGTTTGCCCTTGGCTGTCCAATATCTTGGATATACGAGGTGCATTCAAGTTCTAAGGCCTCCGATTTTTTTTCTCCAGACTGGAAAGAGATAGAAGCATGTGAATAGTTTTAAAATGAGCGTGCGTTCGTTGTCAATACGTCACAGAGATGGCAGCACTGTACGGCAGATGGAATTGTAGCGGCAGCGTCGAGAATGAGAACTGTTTTAGATACTTAAAATGGCTACGTTTTCCTTACTTGAACAGCGTGCAATCATTCGTTTTCTGAATTTGCGTGGTGTGACACCAATTGAAATTCATCGAGAGTTGAAGGAGACATGTGGTGATGGAGTTATGGATGTGTCGAAAGTGCGTTCGTGGGTGCGACAGTTTAATGAAGGCAGAACATCGTGTGACAACAAACCGAAACAACTTCGGGCTCGCACAAGCCGGTCTGACAACATGATCGAGAAAGTGGAGAGACTTGTTTTGGGGGATCGCAGAATGACAGTTGAACAGATCGCCTCCAGTGTTAGCATTTCCGTGGGTTCTGGGCACACAATCCTGCATGACGACCTGAAAATGCGAAAAGTGTCCTCCAGGTGGGTGCCACGAATGCTGACGGACGACCACAAGGCTGCTCGTGTGGCATGTTGCCAAGCAATGTTGACGCGCAACCAAGGCATGAATGGGACTTTCTTTTCGTCGATTGTGACAATGGATGAGACGTGGATGCCATTTTTCAAACCAGAAACAAAGCGCCAGTCAGCTCAATGGAAGCACACAGATTCACCGCCACGAAAAAAATTTCGGGTAACCGCCAGTGCTGAAAAAATGATGGTGTCCATGTTCTGGGACAGTGACGGCGTAATCCTTACCCATTGTGTTCCAAAGGGCACTACGGTGACAGGAGCATCATACGAAAATGTTTTGAAGAGCAAGTTCCTTCCTGCACTGCAACAAAAACGTCCGGGAAAGGCTGCGCGTGTGTTGTTTCACCAAGACAACGCACCTGCACGTCGGGCTAACGTTACGCAACAGTTTCTACGTGAAAACAACTTTGAAGTGATTTCTCATGCTCCCTACTCACCTGACCTGGCTCCTAGTGAATTTTGGCTGTTTCCAACAATGAAAGACACTGTCCGTGGCCGCACATTCACCAGCCGTGCTGCTATTGCTTCAGCGATTTTCCAGTGGTCGAAACAGACTCCTAAAGAAGCCTTCGCCGCGACCATGGAATCATGGCGTCGACGTTGTGAAAAATGTGTACGTCTGCAGGGAGATTACGTCGAGAAGTAACACCAGTTTCATAGTTTTCGGGTGAGTAGTTAGTTAGAAAAAAAAATCGGAGGCCTTAGAACTAGAATGTACCTCGTATATAATAGTATAATTAGCAAATTACAGATACTAAATCTTTTTACTCTAAATCCATGTTGAAATGGCGTTAATACACTTTTAGTGTGACATATAATGCGCGTATAAAGCATTGCTTCAATATTCTTTCCAAAATTACATGATATGGTATGGATATAGACCGATAATTCGAATAATACATGGATCGTCTTTTCTGAACACAGGACAAACTCGTGAAGTCTTCCATAACTCAGGAAAAGCTACACAATCTAATCGATACAATTTTCTTACTGAAGACAAGCGAGGTGCCAACTATAAAACAACAACATAGATCACTTCAATATATCTAAAGATTTAAGTAAAATCGTCTATCAGTGAAATCCACAAATATTTGTGAAATTAGACGGCGTTTATGGTGAGTTGTCTCCTTAATTGTCTACTGTAAAAAGGTGGGCAAAATGTTTCCGTTTGGGTGGTAACGCTATAAAGAATGTCATTTATTGAAGAATTGGTATTAGAAGACCACCGTTTGAAAATTAAGTAATTGAATGAAGCAAATGAAGCAAATGAAGCAACGTCGAGCCATTTCTAAAAGAAGTATTCGCCAAATTCTGCATAACCATTTGGGTATAAATAAAGTTACTGTAAGATGGGTATTACGAATTTTGCATAACCATTTGGGTATAAACAAGGTTAGTTCAAGATGGGTATTACGTCTTCTTTCTGCTACTCAACGTAAACGTCGCGTTGAATGTGCGCGCTTGGTTTTAAACATGTTTGGAGGCGACCCAAATCTATTATCACAGGAAATGAAACAATAGTTTTGTATTATGATCCCCTATCCAAGCCAGGAGTCGATGAAATGGTGGTGACTAGATGAACTTGGTCCCATAAAGGTAAATTCATTCAAAGAGAAATATTATGGTCACGATATTTTGGGATTATAACTACATTTTACCGATTAACTTTAATACAACTGTTAACAGCTCATACTATGATTATTCGTTGAATAAAGTGAGAGCAATATTCTTGAAAAATGTTGAGGAAAATTGTTCGATTACTATATTACGATGCGCCCGTTAAAACTGCTACAGTTTCATAGGTTGCAAAAAATCGAACATCCTCCGTTTAGCCTTGATATGTCTCCTAACGATTGATATCTATTTTCCTATTAAAAAAAAGATTGTTGACGTAATTTTTTCATGAAGATATTGAGTTGCAAACAGTTATAATGCAACATTTTGCAGAGAATACATCAGATTATTTTTCCAAGGAATATTAATTAATTTTTATAATAAATACATTGAAATTATATTGAAAACTAAAAATTATAAAATTTTCAAAACCTTTCTGTCAGGTCGAGAATATGTATTACGAGGTAAGCGCCATACCTTGGTTGCCAATACAATATTTTCCACACTGCTGTATATAAAAATGAATTAAATAGATTTATAAAATCTCTATATCTTCGAAAATAATTTCAGTATTTTTGGTTAGAAATGAATTCTGTTTTTAATTAGTAAAATATTCAAATGAAGAAATTTCATTTATTTAGAAGTTAAATATCTTTTTTAATGCTATTATTATTATATACAAATACATCTGTACATGTGCCATGTGGTTTGAGGAAACTTTCAATGTCATTTTTTTTTCTGTTTCGTTGACGGTGACTAATACTGCTCGCGTAATTTACCAGAAAATAAACTAAAACTCATATTACACGATATTTATCGCGACCGAAGGCCAGCACGCCAACAATAAAAGAGAAAAATACAAAACAATAAGGAACAACAACACGCAGTCTTTAATAGTATTATTAATTCTTGTTTAAGAATCGTTATCATTACATACAAAGTCAGTCAGTAAAGACGTGCAAAATATCGCACAGTATCAAGATGTTGAACTCTGGAAGCCATCGATTTTTCTTTTTACTAAAGAAAAATTTTCTCTTGAGGGTATATTAATCTAACTCTTAGGAAGTGAGTCACCGGCAAAAGCTGTCTGCTATATACATTTCAACATAAATCGAGGGAGACGATCGCGTGTCTAGATAAGGAAATATCAAACTAAGAAAAATTTTTGTATAATGTGTACGTGTATGTAAGTAGATTCCTGATATTCTAGTCTGGGCCTTAGCTTCATACCAGTTTTAGTGTTTAAAAATAGCTGTCGATGTATTTCTTTTATATTGATCGATTGAAGATTCATGGACACATGCGATTATGAAGAAGTGTCTAAATATCCTGTATAATCGGTGATTGCTAGAAAATGTTAACTTTGCTGATGAAGTCATTCCTAATATTTTAATACGAGGGGGGGTAGTGATGCCGAAAAAGTAACTATTCGATACATTAGTATTCGTTACATGAGCGGAATCCGAAGTAACGATATTTGAAAATGTAATTGTTACTTTCGTATTTTATTACTTTCGGTACATATCGTCATATTTGTATTTGATTTATTTTGATACATATTGTTATATTTGTATTTGATTGCTTTGGGTCCTATCGTTACACTCGTATTTGATTACTTTCGGTACATATCATTACATTCGTATAACATATCGTTATACTCGTATTTGATTACTTTTGTACATATTGCAGTGGAATGTGCTTTTGATTGCTTATTAATTTTTTTTTGTTCACACTACAACTTAATCTTCCGGCTGTTCAGTCTCGTAGATTTCCTTGAGCTCACTTCTCTCGGGTCGATCCTTACGGATGCAGGTTATATCATAAAATAAAACACGAGGTGTCAGATAAATTATACAAACATTTTCCCCCTTACATTTATATTTAAAAAAAAATTAAAAAAAAAATCAACTTTACCAAGTGTAACGTTGAACTGTTAAAGACACAGCAAATCGAGGATAAAAAAGGCTTGGATATCATATGAAGATACCAACCATTAAAAAACCTCACTATGACAACTCACGAGCAAAGATAACAAAATTACTAATATCCAAAAATTTATCAGATGTCAACAATAATATAAACCCAACAATTTAAACGTCAAAGTAAAGAATTGTTTACTCTGCGCGCGAAATCAAAATCTGACTGTCATGAATGCATTCACATGACATCACACAAACTCGTCCCCACCTTCCTACGTATTGAAATATTTAAAGTGAATAAAAACACCCAAACTCCACAAAAACCATCTAACAAATTTTCTAGATATTATTCTGAATACATAAAAAATTTCACAAAAATTTACAAGTTAATTATAGCGCTTTCTTCAATATATTAATAATAATTATAAAGATACCTACATTAATTAATGCATCACAATTAAACACGAGAGATTCCCTTTCTTTAGATAGGTGTATCAATTAAATCAAATTACAAATATAAAAGATTTGTAAATTCACGATAAATTACTTTTAAATCACATACGACGCACCAAAAACTATAAACGAATTATCCAAGATTTTAAATATATCAGACAAAATTAAGTCGTGTCTAATATTCACTTATACCGACCTATCTTAAAGGACATTCAAATAATCTCTAAAATGAAGTTCCAGGAACCGCAAGGGCATCCCCACCTAATATATAAAATCAAGATAGAGAAAATATATACACCTTAGTACAATATGATATCCGGAGTGGCGGCGGCTTTAAACATCTGACTAACCTAAATATACAGGGATGGATTAAAAATTCAAACATAATAAAATTCATCCCTTAAAATTAAGTATATTTATATCGATCCCCGTCTGAAATAAAATAGACACCAAAATAAAATACATGAATTTATAAATGTTCTTCACAAAAAGTTCAATATAGTTCTGTTATTTTTTTTTTCTTCTCCATGGAAAAATCCATGGCAATATGTACTATATGCATATAGTATAAATCTATGGGTGCAAGATATTATATTCATTGATTATCTATACTCTATAGCAGGAATTTTCAACCTTTTTAGCTCCGCGACCCCCCAAATAGTAAATGTAAATAAAATAATATTTCGCACACACTAATATAAATAATATTTATTTTAGTGTGCGGTAAACCGTGAAATTGAAATTTTTTTAAAATTTCTTATGCGAAATGGATAAATTTGTGAAAAAACAAACTGAGCCAACTACATCCAGTGGATCGGTTGGTAAAAAGACGAGGTTGTACAATGACAGTTATTTAAATTATGGTTTTATCTCATTCGATGGAAAGCCACAGTGCGTTGTTTGCTTTCAATTACGATGCGAACCAAAAATTAACCCCACCCCCTGAAAATTGTATTATATGTCGCATATGAATTCAAAATATTCAGAATGTATATAAATAATAAATACCTTTATTGAAGTTTCACGCACACATACGCTACAGCGTACGTTTACATACATAACAGCTGTCGATGTTATAAAAACTATAATATTATTGCATGCTAAGGTCAATAACTTCAATATATTTAAGTACAAAATCAGCTGTTTATACATTCAAGTGAATTATTAAAAATTTTATGTGTATTACATTAATGTTTCTTTTTGTTACGAGAAGTAACATATAAAATATTAATATGGATTCAGAATGTCTATCAAAAATACTGCAATTGAATTTACACGCAGAAACATGCTGCAATGCTTATGTTTATAAAGACTCTACAAGATAACGTTGTTTAGACAGCTTTGTATGGTAAGAGTTCGATAATTTGTTAAAAATTTACACTTACATGTGATTTATTAAAAGAAGATGTAATATGGAACATTTTGTAACAATCCACCTTTAATCTAAGACGTAAATGTAAATCATATCGAACGTACACATGTAACGATCGACAACTGACTGAATCGGAGATGATACTTAAAGCGAGAACGACAATAACAAAACTGGCCTTTGCCAGAGGATGATTTGGTAATTCTAATTCTACTGATTTTCACGGGATATACTCATAATAATATCTATTCGTTTAAAATTACTACATATTAGCTGCTTAAGTATACAATCTAATTGTTTTGTCACTATTTCGTGCTTAGATTTTGTATAAAACTATCCCATTATTTAATATTTTATTTTTCTAATTTTATATTTGACAATAAATGATTTAATTGCCTTTTAGATGCAAGTTTATGTTGCTGTTTAATGGCAGTGAGGGTCTTTCTTTCCATCTCTTAATTAAATCAATAATTGAAGTGCCTGAACGAAGCTCTTTGAAGTGTGTACTCAAACTCTTGGAGTTTGAGTACACTTCAAACTTTTGCTAAAGCGACTTGTAAGATTCAAATTAAGGAAAATTTGTGAGCGAGTACAAATAAAATGTAGTAGATAACTAGTGAAATTTCCAAATACTGTAAATGAGATTATGTTTTATTTATAAGCAAACAAAGAAAACAACTTTCCGAAGGGGTCGTTTTTATATTTCTAGACCGGGCAGTTTCGTAATTTTTTTTGTAATCTCTTAGATAACAAAACAATTGCTATTAACTTTATTAATGATTGTGTTAGATTGGGTGCAGTCTAACTGCATCAACGCAAATGTTAAATACACTAAAATAATTACAAATCAGTGTTATCAATACTACCTTTAATTGAACAAAGAATTGCAAAAATTTTTCGTTTCACTGTAATTAAGAATAACGTGCATAAGTTTGGTTTCTGTTGCGTTGCGTTTAAAATTTCTAAATTATTCATCGATATTGGACAGCTGACATGTCTTTGTTCCGTCGTCAGTAAACACAGCACCCATCTTTCTGAAAGCTTTCTCATATCAAGTTCTTCGTGCAAAATATAAAACACCCGTTGTTTTGAAATGCCCATTGCCTCCGCTATTTCTAACGCTTTCAATCATCGGTCACTTCAGAACAAATCATAGACTCTATCCACCATTCTTGGACTGTAGCCATTTTCGGCCGTCCACTGCGGGATCATCTTTTAAGGCTCTACGCTATACCCGGCAATCCCACACTGAAATGAGTGTATTTTTCCGGCCTTTTTTTGGCTTCAAATTAAAAGTTGAAAGACCGCTCGATGTATGTATGACCATGTATCAATAAAAACTAGGTAGGTATTTACGTTTTTTTCAAAATTTTTGTACGGTTTGACTTTTATCGGTAAGAAACAGAAAATCTATCCGGACAAATTGAGAGATAACCAGGCCAGCTAATATAGTTATGAAATGTTTGTGTTGTAGGTATTTATAATATCTAGGTAGCTATACAGCCCGTTTTTGTCTAGATGTAATTGTTGTTTAGTTATCAATAAAAATAAAAGTCAAAAACAGGCAACCCGATACTCAAGGTCCCCGAAAATATGCAGCCCACATTACAGCACACGTAGGTACCAAGACGTCCTGCTGAGAGGGTCAAAGGATTATGTAAATTGGCTCCACAGGCTTCTACCTATAACAATATTAACTTATCAACCAATAAATCGGCGTAAATATTGAAATAAATGCTGCAACTGGTTCAATGGCTAATTAAATTACCTTTGATTGAGTTTTAAGAGAATTTTGATCCATAATAATCACCGCAAATTAAGTGCGGATCGGAGACTAAACATCAAAGATGAATTTTCTAGTCATTTATATGTTAACAAACTAATTTGCAGCTAATAAATTACTGTATTTACATAAGTAAATAGTTTGTATTTAAAAAAAATTAGAATAAAAAATAATTAGAGATCTTTTTTCATAATACTTCTTATAGATTGATCTCTATGATACCTCGCGTCAATTATTTCTGGAAGCATTGCATTGATATAAAATTTTTCCAGATGTTCAATCATATGATGATTCCAGAAACCATCATTTCGTTCTATTACTATATATTTCAAATCGTGTTTAGTATAAACTACGAAATAACATTTCTCTCTTTTGGTGATGTGGAGTTGTCCCTGCACTTGATACATACAATTATCAAAAGGTTTTAACAAAATTTTGTTACTATCATTTGCATCTAAGGTGCAATAATTAATTAATTTTTCGTTAATGGCTTCATGTATTAATTTATCACGCGCTGAATAAGGACATTTTATTTCGACAATAGAATCGAATCCAATTAATCCGTCTGGAGTGGCACCTAAAAATTTTTTCTTCTCGTCAATTAACAAACCGCATGCCTCAACTTTCAAATTTGTAATTTCCTTCCATAAATTTTTGCTGTTCCAGCCACGCTTAAATTCATTTCCCCATTTTCTGACGGTTGTATACAAAGAACAATCTTCACCCAGTGTATCTCGCATATCATCATGGATTTCGGTAAAGGACATGCCTTTCTTTAAAAGATCACTGCACGATGTTCAAATTTATCCATTTACATTTAATTAGTAGCAGGATAAAATTTTAGAAATTATCTACGAAGCGTCTTTTCACAAATTTATCAATAACTAACAGGTATTGGTTGTCAAAATGTGGTGTGTATTTTTTTTATTTCACGGTCTGATCTAGGTGATCGCGCGTATAAGTCAACCCGCCCTAGCATGTATGTACAGTATAAAATATAAATAGAATTAATTGTACGTAAGATTGATATGCGATTACGAAATGCCATATAAAAACATCAATACAACACTGAAAAACACATCAGAAGGATGACTGTCTGGAAGCGCGCTGTTGATAAACTGCTCTAATGACTGTCCTTCACTAGCACATGTTACAATTCGACTTAAATATAGGAAGATGCCTGCAGTAAGACAACAAGGAAATGTGTAGATAACAATGGGAAATTCTTTTTCCAGTTGAACAATACGTTTTAGTTCTTATCGTATCGTATCTATTCATTTTTCTTTCGCCTACGTTAAAGTAAATTTGGATTTACAACTTTAAGGGAGTGTATATGTAAATTGATTACTAACATATTGTATAGTTACCCTCGAAAATTTCTAAAAGACAAAATTAAATAAAGTTACACGCGTATAAAATCGTGAATTTTTGAAAACGGCATGTCTGACAAGAAGCTAGATTTTGAAAAAACCATCAGTTACTAAGGCCCGGTTTCATAATGATGCCCTTAACGGAGAATTATCTAATTGAGAATTAAAGTTAATCCTGTCATAAACAGCCCATTAAAATATTTGAGTTTCATAATAGGTGAGGACAAGTTTCTTAGCTAATTCAGCAGTTAAAGAAATTAAAGTTATGTTGACAGCCCTGAATTCATTTCCCATAACTTTTTAACATGATTTAAGTTACCTGCCTGTTGTTTTCTTGTTTATATTTCTTTCAGCTGTTTTGAAAATTAACCTAACTGACACATATTTGAAAAGTAAATTATTTTCCCTGTACATAAAGAATAAATAAAACTTAATAAGTCTTGCAAAACAAGTTCGTTCGTGCAATTTTAACAAGGAAGATGAATTATTGTCGTTAGATTTAAATATAAATGCTTACTATGCAAATTTAATGAAAATTATTTCACGAAAATATTAGGAAATTAAGAAAAGTTAGATATGTGTAATATTTATTATAGTGCTTTACACTAAATAAATGAAGGGGATAAAAATGGACCCTGAATTTCAGTTTGTTATAAAGTAGTATCTAAATTTATTGTTTAAGTTTTTAAGAAACGAGTACTATTATTATAAATACATATTTTTAGATACAATTTTAAATTATTCTCGTTCAAATATATTTTTTTTCTAGGAAGATATTGTGCTCGTGATTGTCTTAGAATATTAAACAAAAAGTAGTATGAATAATTTTTTTTATGTTTTATTTATTTGTTATCCAAATGCATGTTTTTTAAACAAATAAAATTAGTGTTGTTGTTAAACTCCAAACACGCAGCAATAGACTTAAAAGATGACACTTGAAAAAGCAAACAAAATAGAGGTTAACTTAAACAGGCCATTACTTACATATAATACATATACATATAAATAAACAATTTTTCTGCTGGTGTTCTTGCTTCTTGTCATTTAGTCATTAAATATGACTGTAAAGAATATCCACTATCACCTACCAAAATATATCTCCCAAAAGTACCATTTTGAAATTTTCTTTTTAAACTACTATTGTTAAAAATTGTTTGGTCATGAGTTGCTCCAGGTCAACGTGCTATAATATTTCTAATTTAGTACCCAGGTGAATCAATTTTTGTTAATCTACAATCTATTGCACCTATTACTCTGGGAATACCTAGCTATGGCATAAAATTTCTCTGCAGCTCTTTCCATTTCAATAGCATTTTCATACATATTTATGTAACGAGCGTTTAGGGAAGCAATGGCTGTGGACAGCCGTTTTATTATTCGGCATGCTGATGCTTTTGATACCCCCATAAAGTCTGCTACAGCTATTTGCATATTTCCAGAGGCGTAGTATCTCAATGTTAATAATAGCTGTTGCATTAGCTCTACGGATCCACCTCTATAAAACATTGTTTAGTTACTTCTAAAAAAAAATGTGTATATAGTCAGATAATACCTATTTGTATCCCTTTTAATTAGTGGTTCAATTTCCTGTAACAAGGCTTGAACGGTTTGCTTCGTTAATCGGAAACGATCAAAAAATTATTTTTCATTGAAACTACCCAAACAATCTTTTGTTTATAAACTTTCCTTCTTCTAAATACAATATGTATATTCATCTTCAGATGAACTCGAACTTGAAGAGCTTGGATGATGCATATTAAAAAATGTGTCAAAATAAACTAACAGGCAGTTAGGTATAGTGGTATAGACTCGAAAAATGTCACTTTAAAAAGCCAACAAAATAGAGGTTAACTTAAACAGGCCATTAAATCTTAACTATTCATTTTGGTATCATTAGTACTAACGCAGAATTAAAAGATAATTACGGATTATGAAACTGATATTATTATTTTAATTAGGAATTAAAGTTAATCCTCCCATTAATTCCATTATGAAACCGGGCCTAAGTATTTATCTTTGGAAGGGAATTTTTGGTGATATAATGGAAACCTTAAGGCGGTTTGCTCGCTATCTGAAACTTGTTTTACACGAATAAAAGAAACGATAAAAGATAGGAAGTTGGATTTTTAAGTATAGCTCTAAAATGGAAAAATTAACTTAGTTAAAGCCCCATTTTTCTAAATTTGTTTATATTTAAACTAAAAAAAAGCTTTACCTAAATGAAAAAAAATATCATTTTGCATTAAAAAAAAGAAAATTAAAAAGTAAAAAATAAATTCGTAGCTTGATAAAAACAATTGTAACTAAGAACGAACGTTTTAGTGAAACTTAATGTAGGTATGATACGGCGATGCATTGTAGGCGTGACCTAATCTCGGCGGTACGCTATCTCCAGAAAGGTCCTGTTAAAGTAACAGGTACAAGTATAAATATGCATATGCGTGTGTAACGGTTTATGTTTTAAATAATTGTAGCCCAAATTATTAGAGTAAAACTACACAGCAATATTTTCTATCTCTAATAATATTTTGAATTGCCATTCTAAAAATGACAGTGAGAAAATTCATTTATTAATTCATTTTCTTTTAAAAAAGCAATAACAGTTTTTCCTCTGGACAGTGCGCCATATATTACGCTTAAAATTATAGTATTTTAAGACAATTTCAATACTAATGATATCGTCTATAATTGCTACGCTTTCAACTTACTGCATAACATTACAATTTTCACTATCAAATTTGTATACTCAATTCCATATACTTTTAATAAAACTTACATATTTAGTAAGACATTTACTATGCAACAAACCAAAATAAACTTACGTAGATCGTTGAATGATTGAAATTCTAAACTACAAAGCGTTCAATTAATATTATCCAACGACGTCCTCATCTGGTACTTTAAGTAACATATGGAGCTAATCAATTTCTCGGTAACGGTTCACCATTGAACGTTTAAGGTTTCGTTCCATACTTAGTGCATCACGTTCCTAAACGCGTGCTCCGCGTGTCCCAAAAATAACGAACAGAAGACTCTCAATTGGGACACGTGTGCATTAACAAGTTTCAGGATGCGTGATGGGCTCGTGGTTGTGCACAGCGTGTTCATGAAAGATTCCAATATGACAACGAACTGTTGAAATTAACTGGAAATGTCATCAAGGTCGTTAAACTCTTGGAATATAACGTCGACGGCGTGCAGATAATATGTATGTGCATATACATCTCGTATATGGGCATGTGCAGAAATAATGGCAATAGCTATTAATGACTATAAATCGTTGTTATTTTACATGAAAAGCAGGGGATACTCAAAAGAAAAATGTTTCATTCCTTTGTAGCCTAATTAATATGCTCAGTGAAACAGAAATTTCTCTTTCTTCCTATCGCAAAATAACGGTTCACCACTTGCACTAGGCATGTTTTTTGTTTCATAAATAGAGCGATGCGTTACACCGTTTGCCGCGAAACTTTTTCTGTTTTTTATATACGTTTTTTTTTGCAATTTGACGCTGTGAGTAATCCCCTGTATTTAATAACGCCGAAATTCTATTTTTTAGCTACCGGATATATATTTTGCTTTACGCACTTACGCCTAATACGTAAAATGTTCTGTATATACAAGTAGGGCTGGGCGATACCGAGTATTCGGTATCGGGTACCGATACCAATCGAGGTATCGATACTTAGCGATGTATCGGGTCTGTGCACGGTATCGATTCTGAGTACTGGAATCGGTGAAGTATCGATAGGTATCGATGCTTTGGAATCGATACTTTGGAATCGATACCTTGGAATCGATACTTTGGAATCGATACCTTAATTCGATACCTAGAAATCAATATTCATAACCAGTTTTCTAGGTGTCGATTGTTTGATATCGGTTTCAAGAGATATAAAATTAATTTACCGATTCTACCATAACTACGGTATGAAATTTGCAATATTTTGAGATTTTTTTTTGGTAATAATTATAGTTATGTCATAATAAGGATATTTGCTACACACAATAATAACATCCTTTTAAATATATATTATATAATATATATAATGCATATATACTTAAAAATTCTTTACTTAAAAATTTATTGCATCCTTTACGTACATTTAAAAAAATGCACGAAGGTAAGCTATCCGATACATGGCTACCCGATACATCGCTACCCGATACATCGCTAACCCGATCCATCGATACTTAGCGAGTACTGGAATCGGTAAAGTATCGATAGGTATCGATGCTTTGGAATCGATACTTTGGAATCGATACCTTGAATCGATACCTTGAATCGATACCTTGGAATCGATACTTTGGAATCAATACCTTGATTCGATACCTAGGAATCAGTATTCATAACCCGTTTTCTAGGTATCGTTTTTTTGATATCGGTTTCAAGAGATATAAAATTAATTTATCGATTCTACCATATCTACGGTATGAAATTTGCAATATTGTGATATTTTTTTTGTAATAGTTATAGTTATTATGTTTATGTTATAATATGGATATTTGCTACGCATAATATAAAATTCAACAACATCCTCTGAAATATATACTATATAATATAACAAGTGTTCATTTGAAAAGTCAATCTAGTAGCATGTGATTTACTGAGAACATTTTGAAGTATGTCGTAAATTAAAATTTACTACTTAACCTACGAAGTCGTATATTTTGACAGTTTCATACATACAAATAAATAACAAATAATAGGTATTTATTGAAAACTATAACAAATGTTGAAAATGTTGTCCTTCAAGATCAATGCACTTTAAAATCCTCCGTTCAAAATTTCTGATGATATTCTGCAACATTACTGGATTGTTATTAATTTCCATGCATTTCTGTTCGATTCTGTGTAGCATATCATTCAAATTCAATATAGGTGTTCGAAATATGTGCAGACCAGGCAATTTCAGTATTTCGACTAATTATACGCTCATAAAAAAATTCTCTTAAATAATCCAAAGATTCTGCAGTACAGTGACAAGGTGCCCCGTCTTGTTGGAAATATGCATTTTGAAGTTAATCATCATGCAACTGATTGACAAATGGTTGTAAAATTTCCGTACGGTACCTTTGAGCAGTTAACGTTCCCTGAAAAAATATTGGTTCAATGATTCGCCTTTGGCTTATCGCTGCTCAAACACCAATTTTCTCTGGATGTAGCGATTCTTCATTAATTACATGTGGATTTTCACTACTCCAAATTCTTGTATTTTGTGAATTTAGGTATCCCGTTTTATAAAACCATGCTTCATCAGTAAAGATGACTCTTTGCGAAAGTTCTCCATTATTGTTCATATTTACAAACCAATTACAAAACTGTAGTCTACGTGGGTAATCAATTTCTAACAATTCTTGTACTGCTGTGACACGGTATGGATAAAGTTGCATATCTTTTTTTAATAACTTGTGAGTTGTACCAACAGGAAGGTTTATTTGTTGACTCAGATGTTTGTGGTTCATTTTCCATTATTTCTTCAACACGATTCAGCAAGTGGCAAATCACAACAGAGCAACATAAAAAATAACAATTGGAACATAAACTCTCTCTTCGATAACGCGCCACTTTTTTTATTCGTGTGTTTCTGGCTATTCACACGCTCTCTACAGTCGCGTCTGCACCTGCACATCAACTGTTTATCGTAAACTTTGCACATCATTTTAGCACCATTATAAAATAAATCGGGAAATTCTTCGATAAACTTTTATATGTCAAACATTGGTTGTCCTTCAAGCTTTATGTGTTTAAAACATCACAAGTTCAACCGCCTCGAGATCTACGCTTAACTAAAATATAAACATATGGCCGACATACACGACCTAACACAATGCATACAATGAACCTGTTTATCTTCGAATTCGTAAACTTTCTTTTGTAACTGGGTGCGTCTCGTAAAAAAACAAAACTTTTCGTAAACATCTCTGACAATAAGTAATTTAAATGTTAATATTTAAATCTTATCGGACTGTATATATTAACAAAAATGCTGAATTGTTAATTTCATACGAACACGTGTTTTTTATAAAACCCAATGTGTTTCGAAAAAGTTCGTACATATATATTAACTTATAATACTCTAATAATAACAATAAATTAAGCTGTTATCGATAAACAAATCCGATATTTTTACAGCATTACAGCTTAAATTATTGTTAAAAAATTGGGAAAAGGATCTATGGCAAATAGAAAATAATATACAGAAAACACCCTTAACTTCTTGAGTAATAACGTAATACTGCTTTTTGTTCAAATTTTTAACTTAATTAATTAAACTACACTTCTCAACAAATAAAACGGGACACTTTTTTAAATGATTGTTTGTCAGGATTACAGCTATTGGTATGATTTGAAGTTAGCAATAGGCAATTTTATTTATTGGTTTGACACTACCCAAATTTCAAAACCACAATTAAATCATATTTATCTATGACGAAAAGTTAAAAAAAATCTTTTTTCTATTTCGCACACACAATGATCTCATTTTGATACGCATTCGCGGCTCGAAATGAACCTTATTTCGAGACGCAACCTTTCATTATTCAGTGTTGGTTTCCTGTTCAATTTGGAATAATATTTGACACGCTGCTTAATATAGGTTATGTACCTACCAGAATACAAAAGATAATACATGAATGTAGAATAACGACTATTTATTATTATATTTTAGTACTTAAGCAAGGTAATAATGAAGCACAAAACTCAATATAAAAATATAATTATGTTAATGTATTTTATTTTAGTTATTGTAATTAGTACAAACATGTACATTAACTTGCGATGAATCATAAGCATTTATACTAATGCCAGGTAGGTTTTGATTGGAAACTAACGTTTTTCTGGCAATAAATTTCAAGATGTATTTTCTGCTATTTCACGGAGATTTGGTGGTGTCCCGCTTAGGTAATTAGAATTATCGATCATTTCTTTATAGTTTCTGTTTGAATTAGAATAATAATAAATTTTAAATGACATTCGCTATTTAAAAATAGGGAATGTCAGTTTGACC
The DNA here is from genome assembly GCA_935421215.2 of Melolontha melolontha. Lineage (NCBI taxonomy): Eukaryota > Metazoa > Arthropoda > Insecta > Coleoptera > Scarabaeidae > Melolontha > Melolontha melolontha. The sequence goes on along the minus strand of OW285243.1, from coordinate 71,938,220 downwards.
AACGTTTACATTTCAAAAAAGTCAATGTCACTTATTTTATACAAATTGCATACTATGAAAAATACAAATTTTAAAAGTTGTACCATGCGAAATAATTCCTCTTTGCTATGCACATGAAGATTTTGCTTATTAATGCGTCTTGCCATAAACGTCATACATATTTGACATTTATAACATATGTAATGACAAGATAATTCGTAACATTAATTGTTTTAGAAAAAGACTTACTTACACAAATAAAATTAAGCCAAAATCATTATAAGACGTGTTTCGTTTTATTTGTCGAGAACTGTATGTGAAAAATTAACGGTTAACATCATCTAAACAATAAGAATATATAGTGCAGCTAGCGGCCCGTGGTTTTCAATCCTTTGCAGTTTTGTTCTTAAGTGTTTCATAAGTGATTGGATGGTGGCAACACCGATTTCCCGAATTTCCTTCTTAGTTGTTCTTCGTTATCGGCCTCCCATCCTTTATCGCAAATTTTTCTGCTTAATAAGGCCCAAAATTCTTCGATGGGGGAACATTAGGTGGATTATCTTCTCTGGGTACAAATGAGACATTATTGACCTGCAACCATTCTTTAGTTTCTCTGGCATAATGGCAAGAGCTAGGTCAGGCCAGGACATGATTTCATTATTATTGTGATGATCGCTTATAAATCGTAACAGTTTAGGAAAATATCTGTGTATACAAAGAGCTGCAGTGACGGCTTCTCCTCTAACACATCCTTCATGTGGTTGCGATGCACCTGCCGGAGAAATGGCGCACCACACCAGAATTTTATCTTCAAATTTAGCTTTTCTTTTATATTTCACATTTTCAGGAGCTGCATTGAAATCCCCGGTATAGACTCCACCATTACCCTTTACCTCAGACTTAGATAAAATAAAATATTTTTCATCGTCCAAAATGATGACTCGGTTGTTTGAAAAGTGTTGAACCCCTAGTGCTGCACAACACCGTGGAATTCCTTGCAGCTGCACAGCTGTGTATTTTGGGCATTTATTCTTTTTCTAAATGTCATTCCACTTCTCTTAATTTCCCGATGTGCAGTCATGTGTGATACTCTATAGTGCCTTTCTAATCTTCGCGTAGATACGCCAATTCTTTGTTTTGCATTTTCTCCCAGTCTACCTGCTCTGACATCAGTCAACACCCGAGGCCTTCCGCTTTTTGGTAGGTTAAGACAAGGTGTTCCTTCCCCAGATTTCCTTACTGTTCGGTAAATTGTTGTACGGGAGATATTAGGTCCTTGAAACATATTTCTACTTTTCGCATTCGGCCAACTAAATTAGAGATGTCTTTTTGTATTTCGATTTTCTACGCCATAGCACTAGAGGTTTAATGGTAACTAAAAACTAAGTGATGAAAATTAGTTACGAAATTTGTCTCAAAACTTTTGTTACATACGTTAGGATCATCCTCAATAAATACTAATTCATAGTCATTTATATGCGAAAACTACAATATTATGTAGAAACGTTTGTTATACGAGGTGGTGCCCAATGCCGAAATGTAGCGATAAATAAAATTACAGAATACCTGTCTACGTTACCTTCAATGTAGTCAGTGGTGTAGTGGCAAATTTTCCAGTGTGGGAACGCTAAATAAATATATTTGTCAAATTATAAAGAAATTCGTATTTATATGTTTTCCTAGAATGCCTATAATAGCTAAGAACATAGAATGTATCTGAGCACGATGAATAACGCCGAGTCTTCACGAATTTATTAAATAATATAGATAATCATAGGAAAAATAAAATAAAGAAATATTAACCTTATTTTTATAGACTTAATTTATTATTTTACAATACATCATGAAATAGTTTTATTCAACTATTTTTATATAGATAAAACTAACCTACTATCATAACTTCATTTTTAAATTTAACATATTCCAAGAAAGTATAATCAACCATTTACAAATAATCCGCAAATGCGTCTTCTTCTTCTTTGCCAGGTTGGTGTTTACCTCTTCGAGTTCTTGTGTCATCAGCTGTGCGGTGTCGTCGTAACCATGTCCTGACGTAATGCTCTGGTTTCCATGTCCGGATATTTGGGCCATTCAACTTGATGAACATTAGAGCTGATATGTGCTCGATGGTCAGTCTTGTTCTAGTTGGCGATATTATCAGATTCATATGGCTAAAACCCCGTTCACACTCTGATGAACTGCATGGAATGAGTTTGTAGCAATTCATCAGTGGGTTTAAGTCCTTTGGAATGACTATGCTATTTTCTAAATAATCTCTAAAACTGTTTTTAGTTTTGTTTAAATTCAACCTGAATCTTGCACAGAGCTTTTCGACTTCTTTTTCTCCATATCCAACGGATTTTTCCGGTGGCCAGCTTTTGCTTTCAAGCACTTGCAATTCTGAAAGAAGTGAAATATATTCTTTTTCGAGATTGCTAGTCCCTGTTGATGGTTCGTTGCTGCTTCTAGTGGTGAAAAGCCTTCTATTAAGGTTGTTAATGACACTGGATAGCAACTGTTGGTCATTAATAGCAGTTATTTTGCTACTACTTGTTAAGGGGACACCACAAAAGTTACCCTCGATTGCAGCTCTTTTGGCCCCAAGGCTCTTAGTGCCAGGTTTCTCTTTAAGGCGCTCGAAAAAAGCAATTGACCTTCTTATGAGTTTGTCTGCGTAAACTACAGTTGTTTGTCTGTTTTGAAGACATTCTGAAACCATCGACAATTCTGCTAATATGTCATACATGATCGCCAAATCTGACAGAAATTGAGTTGATGTCAGACGTTTAATCAATCCTCTGTACATCGCTCGTTCAGTTGTAGTTCTGTTCTTGACTTCTTCTTGGGCCTTCTTAAAGTGAGAGTGCAAAGCTTGATAGCTATACCAAACGGCCGTAACTGTTTTAAAGGAACTGGATACCCATTTCGTACCCAAAATACGACCAATTTTCTTTAGCTCCAAATCAAGTTCACTAGCACACTCGGCTAGTTCTCGTTGGTTTTTAGGTGATTTGCTATAAAGAGTGTATAGCTTATCCATAAAAATTTGAAAGTGGTTAACAGCTCCCACATCACTGATCGAATCACTTACAGCTAACTCTATCCTATGGTTCATACAGTGCCAAGGAACAATGTTTGGAAATTCCCGTAGTAGCTTTTCTACGACGCCAGATTTTTTCCCTAACATGACACTAGCTCCATCACAGGCAAATGCAACTAAATTCTCTTTTAGGTACTCATGATCAAACCCATACTTTTTCAAACAACCTAAAAGGGCTTCAAAAATAGAATCAGCAGTTTGATTAGGCAATTCAATCAGGTCTAAGAATAAGACATTTGGTGGAAGATCTTTGCTGGTTTCACATTTTAAATAAATGATCAAAGTAGATTTATCACTCAAACTTGTAGATTCGTCAATCAAAATTGAAATTTTACCTGAAATGCTTTTAATCTGATGAGTAATTCGTTTTTTCATCTCATCAGAAATGTGGTTAATGATTTCAGTTGCACTAAATCTAGAGTGTAATCCTACGCCAATGTCCACACCATTCATTTTCTGAAGTTCCAAAAGTTCGGAATGGTCAGAAGAAGGTCTATCATTTCTTGCCAAGTAGTAAGCTGATCTAAATATTTTTATGGTAGATTCGAGGTTGGACATGTTCATTTTATCACAAACATTTTCAATAGTTTCCTTATCCGCCTAGCAGATATGGTCTCAGCTGTCAAGTGGCCTGCTGATTGTTTGTGTAGGAAAATCTTTTTTCTTAAAGAAGTAAGTTGGGCAGAATTATTTGACACACTGAGTGTGATTGTAAATGTACTCCATTCTTTAGAAATGAAAGTACGTTCCTTCTTGAAAGCACCTAGATGAGAAACGTTGCTACATAATACACAGCCTAATGAACCATTTTTGCAATCTAACCAAGGGAACGCTTCTTTTTTGCGTTCCCACATATCGCTAGACCATATAGAAGGCCATTTTGATACATTTTCAATGTCAGGTGTTGCTGAAGATGAATTTACAGAAGAAGAACTTACAGCTGTTGCCGGTAAACCACTTTTATCATCTGAAGTCACGGGGAGAGGAATAGAATTCGTCCCTGAACCTGAAGCAGATGCATCTGGATCCTCGTTTAAATGTTGTTTAGTGAAGAACGACAGAAGTGTTTTTTGATTTATCTTCGACGATTCCACAATCCTCTGAATAATTTCACTGACACTGAGTAACTGCGTTTACCCTCCAGTTCGTCTGATTATTGATTATTAACAATTAACAGCGGCTAGAGACAAAACAATGTAAAGCGTAACCGAACTGAACTAGCGTAACGCACAATGACAAGATATTGAAGACGGACATGTCACCACACGAATGCCGGATGCAAGACTGGGGTGGGGCAGTCACCAGCTCGGTGAACTCCCGAATCGCTGTTTACAATATCCTGTGCACAGTACAAAATGCAAGCAAGGTTATATTTAAATCAGATTACAATGCAAATTCATATTATCATTTAAGATCAACATCAATCGAGTTTACAAATGTTTCTTAAGTATTGTTTTATTATATACAACAATCATTTCATATAAAATCAGTATTTATCAATAAATTTATAATTTTTTCACTGTGAAAAACCAGTGTGGGAACGCCGTTCCCACGCGTTCCCGCACCACTACACCACTGAATGTAGTCGCTTTGACAGTGCAAACACCAATGCCAGTGCCTCTCACGAAAGGATGCATTCTATCGTGTCAAATTTTCGCTGCTTCAAATTTATTTTCATCTTTGGAGAGTCGCAAAAAGCCCAGTCGGGCTAGTACGTTGGTTAAGGAACAACGGCAGTGTTGTTTTCCTCCGAAAACCTCTGTATCATGAAAGCGGTATGTGACCTCGCGTTATCATGGTGGAGAATCCAATTGTTTATGCGCCAGTTCTTTGGAAATTTCCATCTCATATCATCTCTTCGCCATCTTAGGACGCCATAATAGAATTATACATTAATCGTCCGAAAAGGAATGACATGTTCTGCTGTAATGACGATTAATAGTCGTCCGAAAGGTTTGTCGTCATTAACTAATTTTTGGCCCATTTTTGAAACGTTTAAATCAGTTGTAAGTTTTTGTTTGACCCAAAACGTCGTCCTCGAATGCTTGCTTTAGTATTTTGTGTGTCTGTGGCAGTCATACAGAATTTAAAAGAGAAATTTATACAGAATACGTGTTACCTCAAATCAGCCAATAACAAATTGCAAACACAAGGAGACACAACAACGAAAAATTGTTAACAAATAAAGAACGCTTACACACTTACAATGACGCCCCTTGGCATACTGACACACAAAGGGTGTAAATAGCTCCACGTAGCAGCGTTTGATTGTAACTGCGTCCATTTACGAGCCTGATTCAAATTTCACTAACTTTTGGATATCATCTTCTATTTTATCATCTTTTAGTAGATATTGCAAGATGATATTGGATTAGGTTTGAACAAAAGAGAGGAATATTTTGCATTTTGAAGAACTTTCCTTGATTGGTCTAAACACTGAAAGTCATTTTGTACTATTGAATTTATCCAATAATTTTGAGCCTCTTTTGATGAGTTTTAAACTCTTGCATAGGATTTAAAAGTCTTTTGGTCTAGAACCTCTTTTGGGCTGTTTAAGGAATTGTAGGTGTTCTCGGTGATACTTTAACTATTTTTCACGTAAAAAATTAAAAATTGCTGAAAAGGCACGTCCATCAACGGAACGTATAGACGCGTTTCGCTCTTATTGGCGCTCGTCAATGTACGGTATCTCGAAGACGGATATGGCTTTTCACTTCTATACTTTGTGTATATATAGTTAACATTCTGAACTTACTGCAAATGAGAATTAATGAATATTAAATCTCATTTTTACATGTAAATGTCGCCTTATGTGATGCGTTAATAACTACAATCCGACAAACCAAGTTTGTACCAGTATGTAGAACACACCACGCCGCGACTCCGACCTTCCTGGTTGTTAGGATAATTAAAAATTGCTGAAAAGCCACGTCCATAAACGGAATGTACAGACGCGTTTCGCTCTTATTGGAGCTTGTCAATGTACGGTATCTCGAAGACGGATATGGCTTTTCACTTCTATACTTTGTGTATATATAGTTAACATTCTGAACTTACTGCAAATGAGAATTAATGAATATTAAATCTTATCTTTACATGTAAGGCGACATTTACATGTAAAAATGAGATTTAATATTCATTCATTAATTCTCATTTGCAGTAAGTTCAGAATGTTAACTATATATACACAAAGTATAGAAGTGAAAAGCCATATCCGTCTTCGAGATACCGTACATTGACAAGCTCCAATAAGAGCGAAACGCGTCTGTACGTTCCGTTGATAGACGTGGCTTTTCAGCAATTTTTAATTATCCTAACAACCAGGAAGGTCGGAGTCGCGGCGTGGTGTGTTCTACATACTGGTACAAACTTGGTTTGTCGGATTGTAGTTATTAACGCATCACATAAGGCGACATTTACATGTAAAAATGAGATTTAATATTCATTAATTCTCATTTGCAGTAAGTTCAGAATGTTAACATTTTTCACGTGTCCAGTTATCTAATTTTAAAGGGGGTTCTAGAACATTTTCAATTATTTTTATGTGGTCTTCTAAAATGTCTAATTTTTCTGTAACAACTTTTGAATTTTTGCGAACTTTTTTGATGATTTATTTATTGAAGTTTATTGAAGTCTGTTTTCAATGCATTTTACATGATTTTTTGTACTCAATTCTCTTTAGAAAGTAACATACTGATATTTACCTTCAAATATTTTATTTTTGCATGTTGGATAAGAAAAAGCAGATCTGCCGTAAAATATAAATTAGGTGCAAGGCATACTTATAAAATTAAAACTATATTATTAAAGCAACATGTCCATCTTATTTTAATGTGAACTAAATAATGAATTCAGACTTACCATACCATTAGTAGAAATGAGGAAGGAATGTCCGCATTGCGTTTTAATGAATAGTAATTAGCTTTGTTCGCATAGGTATTTTATTCTAAGAAGTATGAATAGAAACGTTTGAAATATTCCGCAGCAGATACACATGAACTGATCGCGAGATAGTTTAAACTACCTAGGAAGCAAGGCAGAAATGGTAAGTGGTAAGCAGCAGTTTAATATGGCCAATCGAAGTTGAAACTTATATATCAAAATGGAAATTAGAGTCGAGCAAAATTAATGCATTTTATAAATGGCACGGTTTCTTTAATCTCCTTAATTTTCTTCCATTGGCAGTTTTAATATTTAATCTATAATGTAATAATAATAATAATATTAATAACAGGTAACCCATTTACAGGATAATAATTTAGTATTTAATTAATTAAGTATTTGTCTTTCTGGGTTCTTTTTTAAATAAAACTAACGGTAATTTAAAACACACTATATTAAAAATAAAACACTAAATAACAATTTAAAAACTAATAACTAATAATTAAAATATTTATTTCACAATAAGTATTTATTTACATTTATATAATATCACACGACGGCGATTACTCGTTGAATGACGTCTCCCTCCATTTCCAATTCTTATATAGGGCTATACACCTTCGAGGATTATTCCGGAGCTTCTAGACTTTTCCAGCGATAGCTGGGATGTTAGGCGCATGATGTCATCGCCAGACCGTCGCCTCACGTATTTCGGATGACTCATTACAATTATAACGAGTGTTCAAAGAAATCCCGCGTTAAGTCAGTTTTGGACAAAAAATCGTATGTCCTAACTTAAATTTATTGATATTGTAGTGGTCCATCCTTTTCCATCTAATTTGGAAACCAAAATAAGGAATTAGTTGATAATATGTTAATAGTTCATGAAATAAACCAATACAAAAGTCAAGTTTGACTGCCATGTAATGTATGTTACGGTGAATTTTGTGAAATGTTTGTTTTGCCAAGTTATGACTTCTAAATTAACTCCTTAAATCAATAACGATTCGTTATTTGTATTTTTGCACTAAAATCACCTTATTACATCTATCCAACTCGACATTTAAAGTTTGAAAATTGTTAAAATAATAATACTAAAATTGTGTACAGAATTACCTTTCAAAAATTGCATGGCGCAAAAAATGTATATTCGTTAAGCGAATCTTCTAATGTTAATTTTAATATACACACATTAATTAAAGTTATATAAAAATGAATGCAACATATTGAAATCCAATAAATATTTAAATTACAGTCATCGATAAAGACCGGCATTCTCGGTCGGCTCACAGTGGCGTGGGCCAGCGATAGGTTCGGGGGAGTCACTTTACTAGCGCTTCGTGTGCTTATGTGCATGTAGTACATGAATACGTGAACAGCTATCATAGTGTGAAGTTGTTTATAGACATATTTACAAATACGCGTAGGTGTAATTCGAACTTTTATTTCAGTAAATCCAACGAACTAACGCCGTTGTTTGACTACCTAAGTATCGGTCTTTAGTCATCAACTAATAATTTAAATCAAAATTACTCACATATTTAACAAAATACCTAGCTCTCAAACAAAAACAATGGTGAACGGCGTCTTTTTTCCTAAATTTTATAGAAGCCAGTCGAATTTTTCTACGCTCCGAGAATTTTCTCTAAATAAATACCTCAAACGTTATTCCTGAAGATAATATAAATCTTCAGCACATTTTGAAGTATTTTCCTAGTGCCTATATCCTGATTTAAGGTTAGAATCTTCAAGTATCCAACCACACCTGTCCCGGCTTAAATAACTCCTGTTTACCAAGATCTACACAGTACCCCGGATCACAGAAGGCTATTATCCCGTTTTCCACCTTTGGTATAACCCTTTCACTCGTTAGACCGACAGAAGCACAAGTATTAAGTAGCGTCAATGTCATCAATCTTGATCGATATATAAATAACCAAAATTAAAGAACTATTTCAATATTTTGTACGAAAATTAGTTAAACAATATATTCAAAATTTCATATTAATGGTTTACCGTCCTTTTTTAAGGAAAAATTTCAATCATTTATAAAAGAATTACATATGAACACATACATGTGTAATGTATATGTAAAGTTAGTTACCCATGTAAATCATTGCTCATGCTTATAACTACAGACCGGATTATATGCAAAATATGATTTTTTTAATTGCCTTATTTTATACAGAAAACATTGAATAAACCTAGAAAACTCATAATTTTGTTGTTAAAAGGTATATCAACAAAATTATGAGCTTCTTCGGTTTATCTAATGTTTTTTTAAATAAAATAAGACAATTACAAAGAGCATATTTTGCAATCTCGGGTCTTTACATTACATATTATTAAGACGTACACAAATATAAATATTCTCACACGTACAAAAGCTCTAATATTTCTCTTACCTACTTGAAAAACAAACTATAATAAATATTTACATTTTTCTATTTATATATTGTTTTATTTAGAAAGTTAGTCATTTAATGAATATTTATCAAGTCAATAACAGTATTTCTGATCCTACTAAGGCCGAACCTAAATAATAAAGATATTTACGAAGTTTATACATATGTATTTAGGGCACCTCTGAGGTAAAATTAAACACTTTACTTATTAACTTTAATATAAGGGATGCATACACGCTCAAAATAATTACATTATAAATTAATTTACAATCAATTGTTAATAACGAACCATTTAGATATAAATAATACTATAATCATCAGCAGTATAGTTTTAAAGCGATATAACACCCGCCCATACCAATATATATATATATATATATATATATATATATATATATATATATATATATATATATATATTTAGTGTTTATAAGAATTTTATTTTTCTTATTTATTTTATTGGCCGTGTCTTAATATTAAAAATAATAGACTTTTTATTGGTTTAGCGACCTTTTATTGAATTATGATGTTTTATTCTACGACGTTTCGACTTTTACTATTTGTCAGTCTTTTTCAAGTATCTAGAAACAAGAATTAATACAATGAGAATATGAGAATTGTGTTTGCTTTTGTGAGATTGAATTAACAATTAAATTAACAAGTAAAATTAAAATTAGATTAAAGACTGAATTACCAATTAGATTAACAATTAGAGTTAAAATTTAAAATTAGATTAATAATGAGTAAGGACAATTAAAGTGATTACATCTGTATAAATGAATAGAAAAATTTGAATTAAGCTACAATACAGTAAGGTAAATAGAAACAAGAATTACTACACTGAAAACGTGAGAGTTGTGTTTGCTTTTGTGAGACTGAATTAACAATTACATTGACAATTAGAATTAAAATTAGATTAAAGACTGAATTAACGATTAAATTAATAATTAAAGTTAAAATTTAAAATTAGGTTAATAATGAGTAAGGATAAATTACAGTGGTTAAATCTGTATAAATGAATGAGATGTTAAACTTTTGATGTTAAACTACATTACATGTACAATTAATGACAAAACTCACCGTTTCTTTTGGTTTTCAAAATCACGCATTCTGTGTAACATGTGTGTCGGGTACCCGAGACCTTTTTTTGTAACGAACCGATCGCACTGGTTGGAATATTGTAAGTGTTTGTGGCTTTGTTAAGAGAGGTTAATTTTTGTTCTGTTTTTGGAATTTAGCAAATTGATCAGGACCGTGTTTAGGGGTATGTAGTAAAAGTATTTACAAATGGGAACTGATAAAAAGTTTTTTTTGTTTTTTTGTTTTTTTGGTTTGTGTTTGTGTGTGCGGGTGGGGGTTGATTTTATCTATTGTTTAATCAGTGGGTAATAGAGTTTAGACAGTCCATCGATTTCGTTCCTGTCGTTTATTGTTCTGCTGTTTTTGAAAATGTGGATCATTTCTAAGACCTCCCTAGCTTTTGTATTCTTTTTCTGTGTTATTACTTTGGTGTTATCAAAATCAAAATTATGTTTTAGTGTCAATTGGTGTTTTTTTAAAGCAGTTTGATTTTTTGCGTATTTGTGACCTTTTAATCTTTCTCGTAGTAACTGTTTTGTTTGGCCTATGTATACTTTGTCACAGTCTTTGCAGGGTATGTTGTATATTGTGTGTGATTGTTTTAGTGTAGGTGTTGAGTCTTTTAGTTTGGTGTGTAGGAATTTTAGGTTTTTACCGCTTTGGTGTGCTATTTTATAGTTAAATGGTTTAAATATATATATATATATATATATATATATATATATACATACATATACAAGGTGTGTATAAATTGTCGCAAAAGCTACACGTAGCGACATTCTTCGTTCGGTTCTGAATAAAAAATCTTAATGTTAAAATGTCGTATCATGCTTCGTAAATTCGTAAATGTCAAAATTTGACAGTAATGATTTTGATTGAACTCACTTTGAAATACAAACTTATTGTTCTACAACGTTGCCAAATGTGTTTTTCGTGGAAGTACGTTAATGAATAAATGTTAAAAACAAGCTTTTAAATCAAAAAGAAAACGTTTACGAAATAATACTAGTAAAAATTTTTTCTTTAAACTATTGCATCTATCTCTATTAACAGATATCGAAGAGCAAAGGTTAGTTACGCACTAAAAGTCTGAACTTCAAGAATCCCGTGAAAACAAACGAAGCATGATACGACATTTTAACGTTAAGATTTTTTATTCAGAACCGAACGAAGAATTTCGCTGCGTGTAGTTTTTGCGACAATTTATACACACGTTATATAGATAAATCGCCTACAATTTGGATTTACCATATACACACACACATATATATATATATATATATATATATATATATATATTGTTGTAGTTCGGGTTGTATTATTTTCCCTGAAACTGATAAAGCAGGAATTATTCAAACAACCTCACATAATAAATAGATAAGATGGACGCATATTGTGAAAATAATATCGAGATGTCAATAAATTAATATCACAACTTTGCTTATTTCAAATTAATTTACATTTTTTTTTTAAAGTTTTGCTTTTTCTGTTTTTTCATTGTCAATTTCATTATTTAATTCATTACGCGAAATTAAAAAGATATTTAATTTATTCACATTCAAACTTTGTATCGGTATTATTTAGCCACGCCCACTTTTCAAAAATTGTTTACCCGCGAATGTGCAGTATCTACTAGGTATCTGACACATAACCTAGCATTTAAAATTAACTTTCATTAATGTGTAAAATCTTAAAAATATGTATATTCTTTTTGTATTATTTAAAATATTAAGCACAAATTAAGACATTTATAAAATTTCTAATAATGCTTTGGAACTAAAATAATTGAATTGAATGAGAGCGTCACCCGACAATATTGTTAATGTATTAAAATATTTTTCTCCTACTTTAAATTTTAAAATCTGCGGAAATACTAGAGTTACTAATATAAAAATATGCAGAAAAGTTGTATAAAGTGCTAAACCACGATCTGAAATAGTTTTTAAATTAAGAAAATCGACTAACTACCTGAAAAACGCAATAGCATCTTTTGCGAAGGTCGTTTGATAGTACCGACGCCGTGAAAATATTCAAACGGAGCGTACCTGTTAAGATCCTGATAACTTTATTCGATCTTCGGACTTTTGAACGAAGCCATATAGAGAACTTCTAGAGCTTCAATTAACCATTTATACACCTGAAATCCAGCCTTTGCCGCCTATTGAACCCGATTTCCTTTTCAAGCCATCCAGTCTACGAATTATAGGTTAAAAAAAAACATTTATAGACGCCAACATTATATTTTTCAATCATTCATGCACATTTAATAAAACAACATGATTTTTGCTTTACAATTTAAATATCTATCACAATATTCTAACTTAAAACTTAATATCATTAATAATATAATTAGTAGTACTTACCATCTTAATCATTTTTGTGTCACTTATTGTATTATTAGATCTACTTCTCTATAAAATATATTTCATAACATTCATACATTTCCGTACACATGTAATTTGACTATAAATAGTAATTCATTATTTCACCACTATAGAAGTTATAAGTATTTACCGTGTACAGAGTTCTAACTTTAATAAATATTATATATCTATTGAATTGAAATTTGTGTTTTATTGGTAGATGTGATGCTCAGTCTATGCTATTAATTTATTTAAATTGCTTTGTTTAACTATAAGTGAGGGATATCCACGATGATCCTGTAAATCTGAGTCTCTATATTATTCAATTTACATATACATGCTCTACCGACCGAACGACACCATTTATATTATTATTCCTGAGATTATACTTACAACCAGCTGGCCGATTATTATATTTAAAATGTATTTAATATTGAAAACCACTTCTACTTGGAATATTAAATTTATATTCATTTTCAACAGCTCGTCAGTATCGTTACAGTATATATATATTAAATTTTAAATGTCAAATGTTATTTTAAATGGTATTTAATGACGTATGCAAAGTATTCATGTTTCAATCGTATTTTCGAAGTAGTCAAAAAATTAATGGACAATGGAAGTACTCAATTCAAGCCTATTTAGAAGAATTTGGAGATGAATTCCTAACCTCGCTTTTAATTATAATACTTTTCAGTGTACACTGATCTAAGAATTGTTTCATTTTTTCGACAAATCGGCAGTGTGAGCCGACAAGAGGGTAGTGGGCGACAAAAAGTCCGGACAGAAGAACCGATTAGTAATGTTAGCCGAATAATGACTGATGCCCCAAAAACTTCAGTACGAACTGTGCTCAACAAATTGGGTAGTCAGTTGGTTCTTGTCATACAACTTTAAAACAAGATTTCCAGTTATTTTCATATCGTATAGCTTGCTTGTAAGAAACCCTTGATATTGATTATCCGCAACGAGTAGTATTTTGTGAGTGATTTTCAAAAGTCACACAAGTCAAGATCTTTACGCGAAATCTTTCACGTAGTGAATGGATAGAGTCTTAATTCCTGCGACCGACTAAGACTGGAAAAATTTAGATCATCCTCTGTTTGCAGCGGCGATATTCTTTTCAGTACGCACATTCCTCCGACGTGTTAGTGTTATTGGATTATTTATCAGATGAATGATTATGTGCGCCATAAAAATCACCAAGTCGTGTATAAGTTGCGCGAATGGACAATTAATTTTCAAGATAAATTTGGATAATTTGGTAGCATTGATTTGCCGAAATATACTGGTCAATGTCAAAAAATAAACGCAGTATGACAGTTCATTTGCCAGTTAACCCTTTGGTAAATTCCATCTAAGAAAAGAAAAACAATTATGTTAGATCCTGTCGTCGATAATAGAAACGTTGGAGATGAACACGTATAGTAAGACGGTACAAGCAAATAAATAGACGGACGACCTGTAACTGAAGACTTGAAGTATCTATGAAGTTGTTGACCAGTTTCAAAAGAAAATTGCATTCACTTTCTCTCTTGTATTAGTGATTGAGTCGAAACCATGTCTATTCAGTAGAGGGTTATAATCGCTACTAATGGGTGATTCATTTGGAGGTACTTTTTTAGGTGGGGATTTAATGGCTGAGCGCGCATGCGACGCGTCAGCGGACTGCGCATTCTGGTTCAGTACTATTTGACATTACGTAATGGAAAGACTTAGCCCGGCACAGCGTCTACAAATAGTACAGCTTTATTACGAAAATGGGCGTTCTACAAGGAATGTGTATCGTGCGCTTAGAGCAACATATGGGCCACATAATCGGCCTACCGAACGCACAATTCGCTATACCATCAATAAGTTTGAAACTCAATAAGTTTGAAACAATTTACAATAATGGATAATACGCGACCACATAGACCTCATCCAGCACGTAGTGAAGGAAATATAGCGGCGGTAGCAGCGAGTGTACGCGAAGACCGGGAAGAATCAATTCGTCGACGTTCTCAACAGCTTGGTTTGTCGTATGCAACAACTTGGCGTATTTTACGAAAGGATCTTGGTTTAAAAGCATACAAATATCAACTAGTGCAAGAACTAAAGGCGATCGACCTTCCGAATCGTTTCCGTTTCAGCCGTTGGACTCTTGATAAACTTGCAGAAGATCCACTGTTTTCGACAAAAATTTTGTTCTCCGATGAGGCCCATTTCTGGCTTAATGGGTACTTGAATAAGCAAAATGCCCGTATTTGGGGTGATGAGCAACCTGAAGAGATTGAAGTGCTACCATTACATCCAGACAAAACAACTGTTTGGTGCGGATTATGGGCCGGTGGAATAATTGGTCCATATTTCTTCAAAACAGAAGCCGGCCGGAATGTGACTGTGAATGGCGACCGTTATCGCGCCTTGATAAGGGACTATTTGCTGCCTGAACTTGACACCCGTGGTCTACAAGACATGTACTTCCAACAAGATGGCGCCACTAGCCATACAGCTCGTAAAACTATGGCTTTACTGCGAGAACGATTCGGTGAACATTTAATTTCACGCTTCGGACCAGTAAATTGGCCGCCTAGATCTTGTGACATCACACCATTAGACTTTTTTCTGTGGGGCTACGTGAAGTCTAAAGTCTACATGGATAAACCGGCTACAATTGAGGCATTGGAGGTCAATATTACTCGGGTCATTGGACAAATATCACTCGAAATGCTAGAACGCGTCATTGAAAATTGGAACAGCAGAATAGACTACGTTAACCGCAGTCGCGGCCAACATTTGAGAGAAATAATCTTTAAAAAATAATTGTAAAGAATGGTTCTTTTGTATGATAATCAAGTTTCTTAAATAAATTGGCCTTTTTCATTTGTTCTTTGCTTTTGGAAAAAGTATCTCTAAATGAATCACCCATTACGTGCAGGATAAAGGTTATCGCAAAATCTTTTCGAAAACGATTTGCTGGTAGATATTAAATGAGTACCTCACAGCCGCACCATGCTTAATTTGCTACAAATATAAGCATAATACAAACACTTTTAGGCCAGACGATTGCTGCACTCTCAACAAATTCGTATGAAAAAGCCAAAAGACTTAGAGGAAAACTTTCAGACAGCAAAATATGGTCTGTGCACTGAAGGGACACGCCAAACAGGTTCCCAACTCCTGGTTCCCACAATCTGGTCTACGTTAAAGAAACTGAAGTGGGTTGGCAATTCTTGAATATGTCGCAATGGCACATTTGTCAATATTTAGAAAGATTGAGTAGTTGTTTGGGCTATTTCAATCGTTTGTAGGATTTGAATAATCAGAGGTTTCGGTATTTAATCTACTGCCGTCTTCAGGGTCGAAGGAATCACACTACACTATCTAGGGGACATAATATTATTTCTTACAACTTCTATTTAAGCTACAGATACTTGCGCAGAATATGTTCTATATTATTGGGCCGTTTGTGTGCGCCTTGGGTAATCTTGTCTAATCTGTCTCTGGTATCGTGGTTGTAGGTCTTCTTTGTACGTTTTTCTGAATAATTAATAGCCAGACATCTTCAACCAGACAGGTATTAAACTGTGGCTAACATGAATCTTATATGGTTTAAACTTATTTCGATGTAAAGTTCTCCATACTAGAGTTTGGGACAAATTTAATTCTGACGCCACTTCGCGTGTAGTTGTTGATGGATTACACAGGCCTGCATAAAATTTGTGATGACGTGATTTTTGTTTGTTAAGCTCAGTTTTTATATAGCAATAACTAACTAAAATACAGTTGGTCTCTACCACCCACAGTTTTTTTTTGCACAAAAGAAAATGAAAAAAATATAAAGAAAATCTTATAATAGGCGTTTTAATACATTTTAAAATGAATGTACTACTTCAAATTCTAGGTATTAACCCAAAAATGATTTTCTGTTGTGGTTTTAAAGAAATTTGATAAATAGGCTCTCATTACCTGATGTAAATCTTTTATTACATGTATTAATTTTGGACAAGATTTCCGGGAATTTTTACCTGCTAAATCCTATTTATTATGCTTTCACTTTATTAGTACTGCGAAGAAGGATTTCAAGTTTATCACTCCAAACAAAATGTATATTTTAATGTCATTTACTTCATTAAAGCTCTGAGTGTCAATCAGTAAACAAGAAAAATTAATTTGTCTTTAGTGTTGTGCGTGGTATTTGATAAATAAACATTGCTTAGAAATATGTCTAGCCGGTGTTGGAAAAACAAACCAGATGATTTCTGTTATATTTGTGGATATTTCGTCTTGAAAAAGTTTAAGAGACCAATTGGTGAATTTGTGAAAAATGCATATTATGCTTATTTCAAAATCAAATTAGGAGATCAAGATAAAGATTGGGCACCGCACGTTGTTTGTAAGGTATGTGAAGAAGGCTTAAGACATTGGACCAAAGGGAATAGAAAAAGCCTTCCTTTTGGAATACCGATTGTTTGGAGAGAACCGCAAAATTATCATTGCTAGATTGCTACTTTTGTCTTTGTGATATTAAGGGGCATAATAGAAAAACTTTGAAACATATTTTGTACCCAAACAATATTAAATCAGCTATCAGACCAGTTCCTCACAGTGATCATGTACCTATACCTATACCCCCCAAAGTACTACAAGAAGATATTGAAACCTCTTCAACTTCCGGCTCCATACAGATGGAGAGTGATTTTGAACCATCAACCTCAGGTCAAAACCAACCTCAGCTATTTTCACAAGCCGAACTGAATGATTTAGTAAGAGATTTGGGACTTTCAAAAGATCTTTCTGAAGTACTGGGGTCTAGGTTGAAACAAAAAAATTTGCTTGCCCCAGAAACTACCTTCAGATCTTCCTTTAGCTGAATATGACAGAAAAACAACCAAACGAAGCTTTTCTGAAAAACGAAAACGTTTTTTTAAGAAGCATAAAGAATAAATAACTATTTCTAATAGTTTCTATGTGTATATTTTTGTATTTCTTTTTAATATAATATAAAACTAGCTTATAATGAAATAAATCGTGTTTTTTCTATATTTTTTGATTTTACTGGTTTAAAAAATAACCTTACGTGATACAAAAAAAATAAAAGCAGATTTGAAATCAGCGCTACCCAATTACTAGAAAACAGTTAAAATTTTTAAATCAACATTCAAAGAGTTGAAAAATGCAGGCCTGTGTTATTATTTATCTAGGAAATACAAGATTTATATAGACTTTGCAAAAACACATCTTTAATTTACAATTTGTAAAATATCCCGTCGATTTAAATTAAAAAAAAACTTTCTAGCGGTGTGAAAATCCGACATAGTACCGATAAGAAATAAGAAAGTTAATGATGACCAGGTAGAACCGAAACGTCATTTGGAAATTTCGGGTTTACCATTAGATAGATAGTAGATCAAAAGTGGCTTCGAGAATATGCTTTTAGATTTCCTGCAACCCCAAATAAACATGCTAGAGGTAAGAAACGCTACACGCCACCTTCCTAGTTGTTAGGATAATGAAAATTTCGTGAAAGTCGTGAAAAGGGTATTTTTCACGAATTTTTCGTCATCCTAACAATCATGAAGGTGGCTTCGCGACGCGTAGCGTTTTGCATATTGGTACAAACTTAATTTGGCGAAACGTAGAAATTAACGCAGTACATAAGACGACTTTTACTTGTAAAGTGAGATTTAATACTCATTAGTTCTCATTTACAGTAAGTTCAATATATTAACTATGTATACGCGAAGTATAGAAGTGGAAGCCATGTCTATCTCCAGGATACTGTGTGTTGACAAGTTCCAATAAGAGCGAAATGCATTCACACATTCCGCGATAGATGTGACTTTTCACGAATTTTTCATTATCCTTGTAATTGATGAGAAGCAAATACGTCACTCTTGGGTATGAATTTTGGACAGACGATGTAAGAGGCCCATGCTTCGTAGATGACACCGGAAATATTGTAAATGTGAATGGCAATCGTTACCATCATCTGATAACCGAGATTTGTGGCATTAACTAGACGATGTGCTGGGTTAGATATTACTTAGCTAATCGAAATTAACAATAACAGTAATTTTGAAGATTTTGCACAGACGTGTGATTTCCGAATTATCCCACACAGAAAACGACCCGCTATTTCACTGCGATATGATTTGCCAATGTACAGCTATGTAAGTATATTTCAGATTTTGAATAATATAGCCTTGTATCGCGATAGACGCTTGAGAAAAGTCGAAGTCTTGCTGTAAACTATTTAGAAAACCTAATTATTATGACCTTGCGCTCGAACTTCTACGCTGCACGATACTTATTATATGGAGCTGTAAATGAACTATCCACTGCCGCACCGGGTCAATAAATCAATTCGAATTAGTAATTGAGTTTATTGGATAAGAGCTGGTCCCGTTTAAAAGTAGTAATTACTGCATTATTGACAAGGAAATATCTATTTACGCGAACCGTTCCGTGATATACCGAGAACTAAGCCAGTTGTACGTCTAAAAATCTGCTCAATAATGAAAAACACTACATAATTTAGCAAGTCACAATTGCTTGTCGATAAAAAGAAAATCGTGAGAAAGCGATGTTATAATGGTGTTCGAATATCGTTGTCATGATTAATTTGAGAGATTTGATAGCTTAGAAAATTATAAGGTAACTCTCGCGATCTCGGACAAGTATTGATCATGTTTTGGCAACGAAATATCATCACTAAAAAACTGATTTCTATTGATTTCTTTTTAAATAAAGTACGAAGATGGGACGAAATGTTCTTGGACTAACAAAGGGAACATAGTTTTACGAGAGTGGTTCGGAAACTACGTGGCCTAACAAAGAAAACGCAAATTTTTTGACAAAAAAATATTTTATTTTTGGATATAGTCTCCTACTCGCTCAACACACTTATTCCAACGATATTTCAAATTAGTAATGCCTTCATTGTAGGTCGATGAATCCAACTCCTTGAAATAGCTATTTACAGCAGCGATTACTTCGAAATTAGACGCAAATCTCTTACTGCCGAACCATTTTTTCAGGTTTGGAAAGAGATGATAATCGCTGGAAACCAAATCTGGGGAATAAGGGCGAAAGAGGCCTTAATTCAAATCCCAATTCATGAATTTTTGCCATTGCGATTGCAGACTTGTGGGCAGGTGCGTTATCCTGATGGAAAAGCACTTTCTTCTTTGCCAAATGAGGCCATTTCTCTAATTTCTATAATTCCATGAGAATCTCAAAAAGAAACAGTTGCCATAGCCTTTCCTGCTGACGAAATCGTTTTTGGCTTCTTTTGTTTGGCGGAGAACCTTTTATTGTTAATTGTTTGGATTGTTCTTTGGTTTCGTGAGTGTAATGGTTTAAAAGGACGTGAGAAACGCTTAAACGATTTAGTTTTTGCTTTGGTGTGATCGTGACACCCAACGCGCCGAATATTTTTTTATTTCCAATTCTTCAGTTCAAATTCTGTGCACACTGTCATTTGAGATACTTACAATGACTGCTATCTCCCGCACTTTTACTCGGCGGTCATCCAAGACGATACGGTGGACTTTTTCAATCATATCCGGAACAGTAACTGTTTTTAATAATAATAATATGTAATAATATTTAATAATAATATTTATTTATTTTCCCAACAGGTAATCCCAATTACAGAGCAATAAGTACACAAATTAGATGTATGAATACACATACTATGTTAAATTATTACATAACTAAAATAATTTTGATATATAACAAATAAGTAATACCGATAATTATGATGTCAAGGTTCACATATCCTTAGTGTCCACCTCTCCAATGAATATGTCACTATAATATGCCTCAGCATTCCTCATCATGTGGAATATCGGTGATCTCATCAGTAGATTCGTCCTTGGAGTCGACAGCAAGAAAGTAACAGGGTTACGGGTACTAACACTAGGCACATTGAATCTGACCCTAGACAACAGCGCGGCACAATCAATTTTATTGTGGAGAAGATTATGAAGAAACCTTGCGCTGTAGTTAACTCGACGAACAGTCAAAGACTGAACCCCATAGAGTCGAAGCAGTTCTTCATAGGAAGTGTTACAGTCAGGATATACACGATTAGATTTGAAAAAGAGGTATTTTACAAATCGGCGCTGTATACGTTCAACTGGAAACTGTTGCGAGATGTAGAAGGGATACCAAACAATAGACGCATACTCGAGTTTCGGAACTATAAGAGTGAAATACAAAGATTTTAGCAAGGAGATGCTGCTAAAGCACCCCGAGGCTCGAATGAGGAAGCCCAATGGTCTCGAAGACGAGTGGCAGATGCCCACAATGTGATCATTAAAAGATAGCTCCGGATCAAACGTCACTCCCAGGTCCCTTACCGAGTTTGTGTTATTCAACTGCTGATTATTTATAAAATAACGTGATAAGACTGGTGCGTTCTTCCTGGAGAATGACATCACCACACATTTGTCGATATTCAAAGACAATTCATTCCTCCGAGACCACTCCACAAGAATGTTAACATCATGCTGCAAGCCAATAGCATCACCTGGTTTGGCGATATCAGAAAATAGTTTGATGTCGTCTGCGTAAGCTAGCGCCTGACATCTTAACAGTGGAAAAAGGTCATTCATATATAATGAGAATAGCAAAGGTCCCTGCGGTACTCCAGAAGCCACTGCAAAGGTGTAGGATTTATAACCTTTATAAAACACATAATTATATCGATTAGATAAATAAGATCCCAACAACATGTATAAATTCGGAGATAAGCCAAAGCTATAAAGTTTCTGAAGTAGCAACATATGGTTGATGCTATCAAAAGCATGTGAATAATCCATATAAACAACATCCACTTGACCCCTACTCTCCAAGACTTCTATATGTCTGCTATCACCCTTCTTGAATACAGGAACAATACGGCCGCACTTCCATCTATCGGGGAAGGATGATGTCTGCAGTGCTAGGTTTATAATTTTGGTTAGTGGTGCTGATAGAACAAATTTGGTGTCCCTGATCAGGAAGCTGGGTATGCCATCATCACCAGAGGTAAACCTATCAGGAAAAGTAGCCATTATGCTGGAAATAGTATGTTCAGTAATGCGACAGAGAGAAAACGGCTGACATTGAGATTTTAGAGTGGGAGAGTCAACAATATTGGCGGTCGAGAACATTTCCGAGAAATTACTGGCAAATGCGTCTACAATGGCTTGTGGTTTGTCAAGCCAAGCATTTCTATAAAATAGTTTTCCAGGAATACGTGAGGTTCCTCTCCGGGAACGTACGAAAGACCATATTCTTCTAGGATCCGCCGTGATGCTGGTCTCTATATTCACCATGTATGCAGCATAAGCAGTAGATATTTGAGATTTCGTTAGTGTACGCAGTCTTCTGAACTCTTCATAGAACATCGGACTATTAGTACCTTTCCATTTACGCCTATAATAATTTTTTGCTTTAATGTTACATTTAATTTCATTATTGAACCAAGCAGGAAAATGCGAGGTGCTTTTCGACATCTTCGGAATAGTTGAATCAAATATATCGCTCAGAACATTGTAAAACCAATCCAGGGCGAGATTAACATCATTAATACCATCCAGAAAGGACCAATCAACCTCCACCAGGTCCTCATACAGTTTTTCATAATTCGCCTTTCTGAAGTTGTACTGACAGTTAGTAGATGGAAACTGATCCGGTCTCAATGTAGATAAAAACTCCATATTAACTGACAAGGCAGGATGATATGCGTCTTCAGGAACAAAGGGATGCTGGTCGTGGGTAGTGCTTAACCATTAAACACGAAGGAGCGGATTCTAATAGTGTTGAATCCAGCTCCGCTTTGATTTCGGTTGGTGTTAAGCCTTTCCACTGAAAGTACATTGCTCAACTCAGTTTTTTCCATTATTACAAAATCACACGAGACGTTCACTTTGGCGCACTGACAAAAACCTACTAATTGACAGATCGCTCTCTACTGTCATATTTAACCTATTAAAGGATGATTCTACAGAATGGTAAAGAAGGTTCCTGCGAATTCGCGCCGTCTCTGTGTCAGGCCACGTAGTTTCCGCACAATCCTCGTATTTCCAAAGTATTTATTTTTCTATATAGTTTTCTTTCAAATTTACGCACTTGGTTCAGTAATGCCCAAGCTTCTTTCTACTCTCCGTACAATAAAGGAATTTTAAACATTATGTCATCGTTTGAACCAAATCTCTTTCTAGCCACCCATTTTTCAAAACAGAAAGTCACTAGGGGCTAAGTTTTGCGGGTAGGGAGCATGTGAGAGCAATTCATAACTGTCAAACATTTTTGCTTGTGCAATTATGAATGAGTTGCTGCAGTATCATGTGGAAATGGCTGAACGGCGGTAAGAACGTCAGATAACGAGAATGAGGTGACAGTGGCCGAGGGTTCGAACCTCGGGACCAGCGTATGAGAGGTTGTTTTTGTCGAGATCGGTATTCTTTTCAGTTACTCTTAAATATTGAGGAAATGAAGTCAAATCAACATTACTACCCTCTTACCGCAAGGAGGTGTGGTAACAAAACCATGGAATATTTTACATTCACCATATACACTCTTAAGTTTTCCTAAGTAATTACAGCACATACAAATTCTCATGTAAAATGTATTTTACCACTTCATTTGAGAGCTACTTCCCGGTCCTAGATATGATGATTACCAGTACCTTTTTGTTACCTTTTTTAATAACATCATCGCTTATGGCTGATTTTAGTCTTCAATACATTGGAAAAGTTTGAACTTTCAACAAACCAAGTGTTAATGCTTGTGAGTGATGGTCCCGCAAACATGCTCTCTGTAGACCTAAAAAAATATTGTGCTAACTTGTTTCATATTACGCGAAAATCCATGCTTTTACATCTGGTGGCCGAAACTGTTCGTAGATGTTATTCAAATGTAGATGTATTAATTGCAAGTAAAAAGGCTGTGTTTCCCAAATCTCGAAAACGTATTCGCCAATTTCACAGACTGTGTCCCCATATTTCTGAAGAACCGCAGCCGATTCTTACACGTTGGGGAACATGGTTACAAGCGACGTTTTACTATCATAAATATTTTGATAATATTAAGAGCGTGGTTTTTAAATTCGATCGCATAGAAGCTACAGCTCTCAAGGAAAGCAAGTCAAAATTTCAAGATGGTCAGGTCAAAACAGATCTAAACAATATTCAGAACAATTACGTCGCACTAGTGGAGGTCATAGAAAAATTAGTAAATCCTTCGGTGTAGTTAGTGCAAATAGCACAACGTGTTCATGCACACCTATGCGCGGTAGAAGACGCCAAAGATGTTTGTGTTCTAGAAAGTTTGAAAGTGTTTTAGAGAAAGATTCAGATTTTGCCACATTAAGACAAACTTGTGAAAGTGCGTAAAAAGCACCGTTAAGTTATTTTAAAGATTATTTGAATTATGCAAATATAACATCAGATGTAGAACGCTCGTTTTCTGCATTTAAGCACATTTTTTCTTCGCAACGCATTCGGTTTGCGGAAGTTACTGTGGAAACACATCTGATATTGCAAATATTTAACCGATTTTACCCAGTTTGTGACTTCACGGAAGACGTTTTAAACGCTAAGTGTTCCACCACTTTTTATAAATTTATACCTCACTATTTATTTATATCGTTTCGGTGCGCTTCTGTTTGTAACAGCAATAATTTATTACTCTAAACGAGCGAAGTGCGTCCAACGTTACTCGAATGAACTTCTCTATTCATATGTACAATTACATCATATATGTAACTAGACAACTTGAGTAAGACTCCAAAACTATTCCTAGTTTGCATCTTTTATTTTTAATTTAATGTTTTGCTGAACAGAATTCGCATTATGAAAATGTATAATGCAACCCACTCTATTAGAATTTGTCTTGCAACATCCGTTCTATTACGCATCGTCGTCATATGTTTCTATATGCTCTTGTGAAATGTCGATATTCGTTTTTTGTACGCGATTATCAAACTATTTAAATGAATCACGTTTACTAACGCCGTATTCACCTGTCGTCACTTTCATTTGCCATAAAACATATGGCACATCTCAAAAAGAAAGGGAAAGCGTTATTTTATGATAATGAGAGAATTAGGTATGTTAATTGATAACAGAAGGCACCATTAACATAGTGAACAGACATGACTTGGCGTGGAATGTTTAAATTAAATATTTCAAGGACTGTACTCTCAATATCACGGCCTCCACGTACTTAGTATTTTTAATTGGTTTATGAAAATATGGTTGTTATTAGAGTTTACGAGGACGGTTTGATGGGAGAGTGACTTTTCAATGAAATACTTATTTCAAGGTAAAAAAATATATTTTATTTTTTGACATAATCCCCTTGCAAGTCTACACATTTAGCCCAGGGAGTTTCAAATTTTTTTAAGCCGTCTAAAAAGTTTCGGCAACTCTTTGTCTCGGATATCACTTCTTTATTTGTCCAAAATCTCTTTCCATAGCCATTTTATTAAATTTGAAAATAAAAAAAATCACTGTGAGCCAAATCTGGCGAATATGGTAGATGGGACAACAATTCGTAAAGCAATTCAACAAATTTTGTTGTAGCAACTGTCGAGGATATATTTAATACCCTTTTGTAATATTTTAATTATAAACAATTTTTATTGTTAAATATAAGTATTTAGGATATAGAATTCAAACAAACATAAGATTTCCAATTTTATAAATATTTAACGTTCATTTTTGAGTTTAAACCACTGTATAACATACTTTTATTAGCACATTATAAAAACGTACTTTAAATTCTAAGAAAGCGATATCCTTTACATTTGCAAATCTATTTATTGCCTAGGGTTATTTAATAATCGGCATTCTTTTCTAAATTTATTTTTTGCTCTATACATTAGACCGTTTGTTTATTGCCTAGGGTTATTACTGAATGATTTCAATGGACCCTTAATAGGATCACCCATTGCTAATTAAATGTGTATAATAGGCCCACGATTCCTAAAGATGTATGTAATATAAAAATCCATTACTGAACAAAGGAACAGTCTGAATTTTAAGACATTATCGTAAACCTTGGGTATTTTTGCTTGTAGGTACAATTTATACGAATTAAATAACACAAAAACTCCCCGTTATGACGTCAAACAATACACTGTACAACCAATCCGCGTATGTTAATATATAATAGTTAGGGGTAGTGGTCCAGGCACTTGAGCACTGCTCTTTGTACTATTCTAAATAGATCTCTCAGTTCCATCTGTTAGTCTTGTGTCCTCGATAAAAGCCACTATCCTCCTCAGGGGAAGTTTGAGTGCACTGGTAGGATCCAATAGTGTTCTTCTGAAATGTTTCTGTCTGAGCCCCTTCAGTTCCTCACACGTGCATGTTACATGAAGGCTAGTTTCCTCCTGTTTTTAGGGTAATGGTATATTTTTATCTACTTGTAAAACAGTACAGAATAGATCAGTATGAACTCAAAGACAGTCTCAATCAGAGTCTTACACCAACAACAAAAGATTCAACAGTATCGATTCAACATCAGTACAAGACACAGTCTTAAGACAACAGTCTCACATTTTAACATCATAACAAGACACACACTCTTACTTTAAACATCAACATAACAATCATACGTTAACAAGAGACATAAGTCTCAGCAGTTTTATTCCGGTATAAGTCATAGGTCTAAAAATAAATGTATTATTAGTGTAAATAAATATATTTATATGAAAGTTCATTTATTCATTTTAATAATAATCACCGAAGATTTGAAAAGTAAGATGTATATAGTCTTACAACCTGTGCACGGTGAAGCAACATCGGTGTCGTGATTCTAGTAACTGTATAAAATCATAACATTGGTACATCAAGCCCGAATAATTTGGTCTTCGAGCCGCATTAATTTAGTTTCAAGAGGCGACATCACAACAGAGGTATTCGTCTAGAATTCTAAAGACCGTGGTTTTTGAAAGACTCGGTAAAGGTGTTAATTGTCGTTTCTTTAATCTTGCATTTTACAGTACCAAAGACTTAGTTTTTTTTAACATCTGAAGTAATTTCATTAGGGCGACCGGACGGTGGATCATCATTAATCATTCTCGGCCATGTTTAAACAATTTTGACCACTAAAAAATTGTTAACCTGGAAGGATAACACTGGCCTACAACCATTTTGGTGCTGGAGATTTTAGACCCGATTTTAACTATGTCTTATATGGCGATATCAAAAATGTTACCCATTTTCTTCTGTCAGCTCTAGTTCCCGAGAAAAGAAAAAACACAATTCACAAAAAATATATATTTTATTGACATTAAACATCAAGAAATTGTCTTTTGAGTGATTTTCTAGAATGAAACTGACTCGGGCAATCTCGCATGATTCCCCAGCAATAGTCAGCCATCATATGACTGTCCCACCTTCCTTGGTATCTATTCTCCATTGTTTTTAGGTCTTGGTGGAAACGTTCCCCTTGTTCTTCGCTTAGATCTCCTAAATTGTGTTGGAAATGATGTAGATGACTATTGAGATAGTGTAATTTTATACTCATATTACAGCCTAAATCTTTGAATCGCACCAGCATTTCCTCTACTAGTTCTACATAGTTGTCAGCCTTATGATTTCCGAGGAAATTTTGTGCAACTGCTACAAAAGATTGCCAGGCAAGCCTCTCCACATCATTCATACAAGTCTCAAAATTAGTTGTGTCTTTCATCAATTTACGTATTTGAGGTCCATCAAAGATACCTGCTTTTAGTTTTTCAGTACTTAAACCAGGAAATTTGTGAGAAATAAACTGGAAACATTGACCATTTCTATCGAGAGCCTTAACAAATTGCTTCATTAGCCCTAATTTTATATGCAACGGCGGAAGAACGATTTTTTTTTCTTGAAACTAAGGGTTCATTTATAACATTTCTTTCCTCAACAACAAGAGCATCTCTCACAGGCCAATTTTTTGCAGTCCAATGACGTGATTTAGCTCGACTGTCCCAGGGACAAATAAAACATGGGTATTTAGTGACGCTAGTAACTCAGCACGTTCCTTCGAAAGATCTAAGTCTCTGATGAGGTCACTAAGCTCATTCTGCGAAAATGGTTTAGGATCTGATGTTATTCCGCAGTATTGAAAGTCATCATCTACTTGGGAAGAAATAGGTATTTCAGCTTCATCCTCCTGAGATTGCTGCACTACCTGGTGAAAAGTTTGTATTGGAACATTTTCTGAATGAGGAACAGGTCTTTGTACTGAAGAAATATTGGGGTATTTCCATTTATGGCGATTGTTTTTGTTGATGCCCACTATATTAATCATACAAAAGTAACAGTCGTCATAATGATTTTTTTTGTTCTCGCCATATCATAGGCACTCCAAACTTCAAAGACTTACGTTTCCCTCTCTCCCATTGTCGCAAATGTTCAACGCATATTTTACAAACACTATGAGGCACCCACACTTTATCTTGGTGTAGAATTTCAATACCGAAGTAAGCAAAATACAAACGACGCACTGTGTTTGTAATCGATTTACGCTGATTTTTCAGTATGTATTCACCACAAACATAACAAAATCTAACAGGATCGTT
Organism: Melolontha melolontha; assembly: GCA_935421215.2. NCBI lineage: Eukaryota > Metazoa > Arthropoda > Insecta > Coleoptera > Scarabaeidae > Melolontha > Melolontha melolontha. The sequence goes on along the minus strand of OW285243.1, from coordinate 71,909,864 downwards.
AACACAACGTCTGGACGTACTAGCCATAATGAAATAGTAACACAAACTTTATCGATGATATTGTAATAATGACTAGTTACGAACAAGACCATAACAAGACCGACAACAATTCACAATGAGGGTAGTAGGTAAACTAGAGCTGATGAGTTAAAATGACGTATGTCAATATACTGTACATTACCTACTTTATCGACTATTCAAACAAAGAGAGATGCACCAAAAAAAAATTTTTTTTTTGTAGGCCTGTGTAATCTTTCCTGTATATAGCCAACATTTCTAAGAATAATTTTTTGAGGATTTTCTTGTTTGGTAAGGGAATTTATAACGGTTCTATAGTCGATTTCGTTCATTTTGATATTAAACGACGTATAAACTGACAGATAATAAAATTAATAACGTTGCAAATATTTTGTAAATTGGTACATAAGTTACCAATGCATATGTGATTTTAAGAAAGCATAATGGGAAATTGCATTAAAATTTGCTTAGTTCGGGAAGATAAAAAACGTCTCTTATATCTGCTGCATGTATAAAAAATATAAATCTGGTATATCCTGTATATTGCTGCCGAAAATCCTCCGCAGTCTATTAATAAGACAGGTTGCGAGAAATATTTTCCACTTTGACCGATAAAGAGGCAGCTGATATTGCTTGTAGGTCTTTGTTACCAGTTATATTGAAATTATCACATGCATAAAAATGTCAAACTACTCTGTCACCTGTAACTGCCAAAAATCTAGTATCAAAGGGCTTACCTCCCTATGAAAACGTATATTAGCTATTTAAGTCACAAGAAATGTAACATTTGAGGTAGACAAATACAAGTTGAGGCGAAACCGAAGCTTGTTGCCTGTCAAGAATGTTAATAGTCGATACATTTCGTGTGACTTATTATAGTTTTCCTGCTGCCGTCAGAAATTAATCTATATTTTTTAAGAAATCGTTTTGGTTTGTCACCTGTAAATAGTTATTTAAGTAATAAGGGAGGTAAGTAACATTTACTAGTCGAGGACAAGCCGAGGACTTGCAATAGAGTTCGAGACTGGTAAATGTTACCTCCCGAATTGCTTATAACATTTTTCCCACTCCCCAGACAATAAAATCCTCAAAAATTAAATGTAATCATGATAAACATTAACGGTGAACAACCTCGGAATTTAATAAATTAGACACATCTGAAACGTTACTAGGCAGTTCCTACATACAATTGTTTATAAACACAAATAAAACGAAATTTGACAATTCAATTGTGTTAATTGTGGTTTAAAAATGAGTGTTCCCAATGTAGAAGACGAAGCGAAAGAGGCTTGTTTGGATTTGCTTCCGGAGAAGTTGATGAAACGCTACGAGTTAACATACAAATTGTTCAAGAAATGGTGTCAAGTTAAGGATACCACCATCGTTTCGGAGTCCCTGCTGCTAGCGTATTTTCTGGAGGAATCTAAAAAATTCGAGGCTCCATCCAGTTTGTGGTGTGAATACTCGATGCTCAAGAGTACATTATTTATAAATAAAAATGTTGACATATCAAAGTATCCCAAATTACGTGAGTTTTTGAAAAGAAAAAAGGATGGATACAGGCCTAAAAAGTCATGTGTGTTCACAAGGGAAGAGATAAATTTATTTCTTGAAAGCGCTCCGGATGATATGTACTTACTTATGAAGGTATGCTAAACTTTTAATTGTAATCTCTTCTGAATTGAACATTTCAGGTAGTGATGTTAATGGGAATTGCTGAAGCATGTCGCGGCCAGGAGTTATGCGAAATGAAATTGATGGATGTGAAAGAAATAAATGAAATAATTATTGCTACAATACCAGATTCGAAAAATGGAATGCCGCGTACATTTATAATTACAGCCTCTAAAGGAAATAACTATTGCTATTTGCAAATTGTCAAAAAATATATCAACATTAGATCCAAAATTGCAAAAGTACGTTTTTTCATGCGTTATCATGGAGGGAGATGTTATAATCAACCTGTCGGTAAAAATACAATCGCGGAAATACCTTGTAAGATAACAAAATATCTGAATTTAGACAACCCCAAACTCTGTACAAGTCATTCGTTCAGAAGAACGTCAACAACATTATTAGCGAATACTGGAGTAGAAGTTCTCACACTAAAGAGGCACGGGGGTTGGAAGTCTAGTAGTATTGCGGAAACCTACGTAGCCGATTCTATTGCTAACAAAAAGCGATTGCTAATAAGGTTTTATATGATAATCAGGGTACAAATTATACTGAAGCATCTTCGGCGATGATAGTGTCAAATGAAACCACGGAATTAAGTGTTGCTGATAAAGTAGGTGATAATAACATTGAATTATTAAGAAATATAAATAAATATCCCAATTTTGTTAATAATGTTACTAATTGTACAAACTGTAATATTACCATAAATATAAATTAATAGAACACGCGTTTTGATGCACTTTTTTTCCCTAAACCAATGCATATGTGATTTTAAGAAAGCATAATGGGAAATTGCATTAAAATTTGCTTAGTTCGGGAAGATAAAAAACGTCTCTTATATCTGCTGCATGTATAAAAAATATAAATCTGGTATATCCTGTATATTGCTGCCGAAAATCCTCCGCAGTCTATTAATAAGACAGGTTGCGAGAAATATTTTCCACTTTGACCGATAAAGTTGCTGTTGGCGCTTAAAACAAGATAAACATATATTCAAAACTGGTTTTGTCGTATGTAAAAAGTGTATTGACTGTGGCAAAGAATATTTTCAGAAATTGTAATGAACCTTTTACAAATAAAAAATGCAATTAAATACGCTAGATTCAAAATATAGAGCGAACCTTGTATGGAAGCGTTGATTGCATTTACATTACACATTTGTGTATTTAAAATAGCATGCAGGTACTTTAAAGTAGTCGAAATTGCATATTTCATTATCTATATGACACGGCGGCGCGTTATCTTTTAGAATCTTAAATCCTGATTCTAAATTTCCTTGTGCTGTGCATTAGTTCTTAGCGTTTACGTGGTTCAAGACAACCCCATTAAATTTAATACCATGATACAGCAACGAAGTTTATTATGTAATAAATATTTAGTGTATTCTAAATGTTAACATCCATAATTCAGTTTTATTAGGGTATGATAAGTCCATATAATGATGTAATGGAAAAGTGATTACGTAATTTCCTATTCATGAACAAAAATGCAAACGCTAGCAAACGAATTGTTAGCATTTGTAAACTTTTACATTCAGACATAAATTAATACTCGTACAATCATCTATTTTATCTTCACAATGAATAATAAAAGATAATTGGCTTGAAAAAATTACATTTATCTAAACAATGAATGAAACGGAAAAAATATAGGAAGAGTAAAAATAATATCATCTTTCAATAATTAATAATTTTCGATAAAATTACATTTCTTGTAATAAAAGTCATTATCTAATAATAACTTCTGAATTAGTTAGAAATGGAATGTATCTGAATAAATCACTCCTTCATAAATGATAATAATTAGAGTGGACCAATTCGGAGCGAAAGCAGAGGCGTGACTTACGAATTGGCTCCCGCATGGGAAACATTATTAATATCTAGAGATATACTATCACGAACGGTGCTGTTATTATGTTAGATACAAAAAAAAATGTAAGACGGTTTTCTAGATTATGAAACGTTCTCGATGATACGTATAAAAAATAAAATCTAAAATGTATGTAATTAGATGATTAAAAAAAAAACTTACGTCTTATGCGTTTTCCGTGACTTGAAAATCTGGAGAAGCGCGATGAAATATTGTTAACATAAGTTGCGTCTCCAAAGTTATTTCTCGAAAACGCGTCCGCCGTGAGTAAAATATGTGCTTGTATAAAGAAAACGATCGCTCCACATCTAGTGATGTGATGTTTGCATAATTAAAATAATCTTTGAAACAACTTAACACATCTGTAGACGAACCTTCACAAATTTGTTAAGTCTGGCAAAATATAAATCTTTATCTAAAACACTTTCAAACTTACTTAAAATACACTCATTTCTTGCGTCTTCTATCGAACATAGCTGTGCGTGTGTATCTTTCACAACTAGCACTGATTCCTGTAACGATAGCGAAGAATTTTGTAGGTTTTCTAGTGCTTGCGCTATTCCGAAGTAATTGTTGTGAATAGTTTGTAAATCACTTTTAACCTGACTATTTTGAAATTCGATAGCGGCACTATCTTTCGGATTTAATAATAAAACCGCTTTTTTTGCATCTTCAATATATTTATGATAGTAAAATGCCGCTCGTAGCCATGTTCCCCATCGTGTCAGAATCGGCTGTGGTGGCTCAGGGGTATGGGGACACAATTCGTGAAATTTCCGAATACGTTTTGGAGATTTCAGGAATACTGCCTTTGTACTCGATATTAACGCATCTACATTTGGGTAACATTTACGGATCCGTTCTGCTACAAGATTTAGGGCATGGATTTTACATGTAATATGTAAAAAGTTACCACACTGTTCCTTAAGAGACCGACCTACAGAAAGCATGGTTGCGGCACCATCTGTCACAAACATTAGGATTTGATCTCTGGAAATTTCAAATTTTTCCAATGTACTTAACACCACTTTTGAAATTACCCGCGCAGTACATTCTTCTATTTGTCTGCTAGCTAATAAAATTGAGGATGGCGATTGATTTGGTTCCATTTTACGCACCATAATATTAAGTACAGATCTTTTTTTGCTATCAGTTGTTTCATCCACTCTCAACCACACTTTTTTATTTTTCAGATCAGCATTAATTTTATTTTCTAAATGTACACGAACAGATTTTAAATAACGTCGTAAGTGGGTGCAGCTCGGTAATTCTACATTGCCATATTTTTCAAGAAATGAAATAAACGAATCATTGCGTAACAAAGTAAACGGCAAATTACACACAACCATAATTGTACACAAATCAAATAAGAACACTTCGTATTTTGTATCGGCACCAGTGTCTCTATCTTTATGCCTTGCGCTATGCACGTGGCGTTGCAAGTTTGATTTTGTTAAATGGTTTATATATATATATATATATATATATATATATATATATATATATATATATTGCACACTAAACATTTTACATTTACCCCATTGTAAGATAAACTAGGATGGTTCTCAATAAACCTATTGACTAACTTTGATGATAGCGGTTTTTTTACTGTTCGCTCCTTCAACATTATTAAATACACAGATTACACTTTCCTGCTGCTATTATACGTGTACACACGATGACCGTGAACAACATACTAAGTAATCGTATGCGCGATGGGGCACGCGGGAACCAATTCGTTAGTCACGCCTCTGCTTTCGCTCCGGATTGGTCCACTCTAATGATAATATATGTAACAAAAGAACTACAGAGTAGCAAAATTCATTCGAGTGACATCTAACCGGCGACTCGTCCTAGTGCGTATACACCACAGAACCAGTGTTGCCAGAGGTATAAAAATAAAAGTACTCGACCAAAGACAAAAAAGGTACTGATCTAGAGGTAAAAGTACTGCCGACTTAAAATGAGTAGTTAAATTAATTTTCTTTTATTTGCGAAGGTGAAACTTTTGGTATGACGTATATATATATATATATATATATATATATATATATATATATATATATATAGGAATGTACAGGAATTTGTAACAAAGAACTCCAATATTCTTTTAAGTAAATTTAAATAAAAACAATTGTCTTAATATTTAACTTTTTTATTTAACCATTCCTTCAAGATTCACACAGAAAATCTTTGCCTTTTTATTTATTTTTAACTTACTATTACTATAATCTATGATAAAACCACAGAATAAAATTTAAAACCGTTGCAAGTAGGTAAAGTACAAGGATAAGTTTACATATACTGCCATCTATCATCTTTAATCAGAATCAAAACAGAAAGTGGGCGACAAGAATATTTTATTAATTCGTATTATACTATATTCATGGATTATATCAACAAATCATTCTAAAACGAAAAAATATGTTCTGAATATGTTGCACAAAAAAGTACTGATGGAGGGAAAGTAGCAGTGAAGTACTGTTAGAGGTAAAAAGGTACTGATTTCAGTACTTTGGTACTGACACTGGCAACGCTGCACACAACATACAGAAGCGTCACTCTCTCTTTCCGCGCTGAACAAAATTTTTATACGCATGTCCTAAATTCGCCATATTTTTGTAGGTATTTCTCACAACTACAAATCTCAATCTGTTCACAAGCATATCGTATTGTAAAAAAAGGATATTATATCATTAAAGCCAGTATATTTAATTGTTAAGATTAATTAACACCATCAGCTGTTACCATCATATTTATTTATCTGTATGGCTGCCTAATTGAGATATTCTCTTTTGAAAAACTCTCGAACTTATTACAAATGTATACATATCTTGAATATAAAACTATATTTTACATGTTAAATTTTGTGTTGTATGTGTTTCATTAAATTAATTCCTTAATTAGCGATTTTTTTCATTCCCAAATAGAGAAATAAAATCTAATAAATATTTGTGAAAATAGAAAATAATCTATATGTATAGTAACTATAGTAATAAATATGTAATAAAATGTTATACATGTTTATTTCTGCTATTTTGCTTTGTTGCTCCTTAATTTGTTTGAATTAAATGCTTACTGCATATCAATAAATGTTATTTTTTATGCTTATTTGTATTTGGAAAGACTTATTTATTTTTTTATGTATTCCACATTATTAATTTAAAAAAATTCTTAAATATCACTAATACTATATTTTTATCATGCTGACCATTACAATATTCAACTATGTATCAATAACATTTAGACTTGGCGCTTAAAAGTATGTACCTACAAAAAGATGGCGAAGGTCACCGAAATCGAACTCTAAAAGATCAAAGGTGTCCACAAGAGTGTCGCTTCAGTATGTTCTGTGGTATACACTGTGTCCAAAGTTATCGGCGCATTATTGTTATCTCCGTTATTTTTGGAGCTACGGTTTTGGTTAAATTATTAGTATTTTTAACGATGATTAACATACAGTTCATGAAAAAACAATTGAATTACGTATTTCTGAGAAATTTGGATTTTTTTTTAACGGAACAGCCTGTATATTTGTACATATTTTGAAAGAGCATAATGTCTGGAACAAAAAATATCAAATACATAACTATCTTTAACTAAAATATAAACAAATGGGAAACGTTTAAAGCTTAAGAAATTTGTTAACATTTAATCCTATGTCGGTCATGGAAAATAATAACAAAATATAATGTATCAGAATAATTGAAACATACATGAGTAGGTAAACCCCACCAGTTTTGTATAATACAAAGGTATTTTTAATAATATAAAATATTATTAAAAATCTGGTGTGAAGAACACAAATGCAGGTTCACTATTAATATTTTCTGTGAACGTGTCCGAATATATCCTATCCCCAGAGACGTAGATACGTATTTCACCTTTCTACAGGCTCATCGGTACGCCCCTGCTGGAAAAAGGATATTCCCAGACACGTTCACAGAAAAGAACCACATCGCCCTATCACCGTAATTATCCAGACCGAGCGCAGAAGTAAATTCGGCGCTGCCTGTTGTCAGACAGCCGAAGTACCTCGCATACCGTCCACATAATTAATGTGAAGTAACGACGCCCTTCCAAAGGTTGGCACAGCCAATCTCTCTAGAAAACTGCATTTTGTTTGTGCCTTCACTCATACTACGGCTTAACCGCATGTGTAATGTATCAGAATAATTGAAACATACATGAGTAGGTAAACCCCACCAGTTTTGTATAATACAAAGGTATTTTTAATAATATAAAATATTATTAAAAATCTGGTGTGAAGAAGGTGTGTCCAGCAGGGGCGTACCGATGAGCCTGTAGAAAGGTGAAATACGTATCTACGTCTCTGGGGATAGGATATATTCGGACACGTTCACAGAAAATATTAATAGTGAACCTGCATTTGTGTTCTTCACACCAGATTTTTAATAATATTTTATATTATTAAAAATACCTTTGTATTATACAAAACTGGTGGGGTTTACCTACTCATGTATGTTTCAATTATTCTGATACGTTACACATGCGGTTAAGCCATAGTATGAGTGAAGGCACAAACAAAATGCAGTTTTCTAGAGAGATTGGCTGTGCCAACCTTTGGAAGGGCGTCGTTACTTCACATTAATTATGTGGACGGTATGCGAGGTACTTCGGCTGTCTGACAACAGGCAGCGCCGAATTTACTTCTGCGCTCGGTCTGGATAATTACGGTGATAGGGCGATGTGGTTCTTTTCTGTGAATGTGTCTGGGAATATCCTTTCTCCAGCAGAGGCGTACCGATGAGCCTGTAGAAAGGTGAAATACGTATCTACGTCTCTGGGGATAGGATATATTCGAACACGTTCACAGAAAATATTAATAGTGAACCTGCATTTGTGTTGTTCACACCAGATTTTTAATAATATTTTATATTATTAAAAATACCTTTGTATTATACAAAATATAATGTTTGGGATACAAAAAACAACATACACAATAATCAAATAAGTATCATTTTATATTACCTATTCAACATTTTGCCTAACTTAATAAATGTTCAAAGATATTGCCTTACTGTTCATTGCATTTTTCGGCTCTCACGATAACGCTTTAAGTAGCTTTTTTAATAGTTCGACTCGACATATTATTTAGCGTTTGTCTAATAGTTTCGTGTTTTATCACACTTCGATATCGTCACTTGTATACCTCATCCTTTACAAAACCCCAGAGGTGCGTTAGTTCTATCCATTTTTGATTAAATGTTTTGTTTAATAAATTGGAAGTTTTTCATTGGTTGACTTCGCAGATATTTCTTGGTGAAACATTCTTGTAATAACTTGATTAATTATTAGAAAATAAAACACTTGGCTTAGTTTCACGACTTCTTTAATTAGATATACTAACAATTGTTTCGGCTATTAGGCCATTATCAAAGAGCTATCTAAAACTAAACTTACTCTACTTAAGGTTAACTTATATACCTGTGTTCATTATGGGTGGGAGAATGAGGGTAATTGATATTTAAAATTGCATCGATATAGGGGGTATTTATGAATTCTAATTGTGTGTTTGTGATAACTCGATTTTGTTTTTGGGCTTTTTTAATTTAAAAAATCTCTAATATATTTAACTTTTTACTTTTTACTACATTATGAATGAGGTTACAGCTCTTTATATCGGGTAAGTGGTTCTGGTCTATACAATGTTCTGCGAACCCTGTGTGTTTAACACTATATTTTATATCTCTAATATGTTCTGTTAACCGTTTATTAATACATCTTAATACAAATTGGAAGTGTTAACGTGATTATGAAGAGATGCCCCATCCTGTTGAAAATAAATACAAAGCCTATCAGCACTGGCATATCATCCAGAATTTCTGTTAATAATGTAGAATTGTTTCACCCTTTACTTGATGATATTCCATTGTAACTATTATCATAAGTAAAAACACAATAGCTTTTTTTTTATCGGATAAATTTCTCTTTGTAACGAAATTATTTTGCCAATCAGTAATTTGACGAGAAAAACTTACATGAAAATATCGCGAGACCGAAAGGTCGAGCGATTTTTTCTAATGTAAGTTTTTCGAGCGAAATTACTGATTGGAAAAATATTGAGTTAAAAAGAAATTTATCCGATTGAAAGAAAAGCTCGAGTGTTTTTTGGCAAGATAAATTAACGACATAAATAAAACTTTTTAAATTGTCTCCATATTGACGATTTTGTATTTCTTGTGTTTTGCAGTATTGATCTTTTGATATTTGTTGAAATTTCCCCAAACCGACTCGTATTTTACGTTCAACGATACTTAATAGTTATTACCTGTCAGCTGCCAAAATAAATTAAGTGATGCAGGGCTACTAGATATGTAACAGGAAGAAGCATTTTTATCGGAGGAAGAAGCATTTTTATCGGTGATAAAAAGCTATGTAGGTTTTTATCGCTGTCAAAGTGACAAAAATGTCACCCGCATATGGACATTTTTATATAGGAGTTAATTTATCATAAGTAAAAACACAAGAGCTTTTTTTTTATCGGATAAATTTCTCTTTGTAACGAAATTATTTTGCCAATCAGTAATTTGACGAGAAAAACTTACATGAAAAAATCGCGAGACCGAAAGGTCGAGCGATTTTGTCTAATGTAAGTTTTTCGAGCGAAATTACTGATTGGAAAAATATTGAGTTAAAAAGAAATTTATCCGATTGAAAGAAAAGCTCGAGTGTTTTTTGGCAAGATAAATTAACGACATGAATAAAACTTTTTAAATTGTCTCCATATTGACTATTTTGTATTTCTTGTGTATTGCGGTATTGATCTTTTGATATTTGTTGAAATTTCCCCAAACCGACTCGTACATTTTACGTTCAACGATACTTAATAGTTATTACCTGTCAGCTGCCAAAATAAATTAAGTGATGCAGGGCTACTAGATATGCAACAGGAAGAAGCATTTTTATCGGAGGAAGAAGCATTTTTATCGGTGATAAAAAGCTATGTAGGTTTTTATCGCTGTCAAAGTGACAAAAATGTCACCCGCAAATGGACATTTTTATATAGGAGTTAATTTATCGGGATAAAATAAAACTTATTTTAATGAGTTTCACTACTTTTTGCTTTACAAAGCTGCGATCGTTTCACTCATTCATCAGCTCCTGTATGAGTGAAACGATAGTAACTTTGTAAAGTAAAAATTAGTGAAGTTCATTAAAAAATGTTTTATTTTATCCCGATAATAATTCTGTTAATAACCATACATAGCGGTCTCCACTCAAAGTACCATGATAGAAAACTGTACCAAAAATTCTGTTGCCCATTAATCTGCACCATACATTTAAACTAAACTGTTGCTGGGGATTGCGCGATCAACTCCAATAGGATCTTCTCTACTCCAATAATGCTGATTTTTCTTATTGCACATACCTGAACTAGACAAGTTTGATTCGTCAGACCATAGAATGTAATTTAAATTATCTGGACGTTCATTATAAAAATTTCACAGTACGTTATTGACAATTTCAATGGACTTACAATTTGTTTTGGCTTGAAGTGAAATAAGCTTACTATTAATATTGTTTCTTTGACATCAACTAAAATTCAACACAACTACTTTATTATTCGTTTAAGGACAATAGTGTATTGAAGTTTTTATATCACAAACAAAGTTACCTTTCAAAATATGTACAAACATACAGGGTGTTCCATTAAAAAAAAAATTCAAATTTCTTGGAAATACGTAATTCAAACTGCATACTAATCAGTTTAAAAAATGAATTAGCAATAAATTTCGGAATCACTGGCAATGGACATACGATCAGTTTGACCCTTAATCCAGCTCGCCTTTGTTTCACGATGCCATTCTTGACGTTGTTCCATATCATATTTGAAAAAGTAACTTAAACAATGTCTAGATCTAAATAAATGAAAACTAAAAATGTATGCATAAGCTTTTGAAACTTATTCGATTCACTGAGCACTTACGTCAGAATAATTGGGAGAAGTAAATTCGATGAAACGATATTAAACAGTATCTATTACAAAAATTGCGAAGTATGCAATTATGTAATTAAAAGTTAAAATAATGAAAAAAAATCTTACCGTACTTTATTTATCTTACGAAATATTAACTAATAAATAAAATAAATTATATAAACTCCTCACGCTTCTATCTACGCCATTGAAGAAAGGAATTTAACTGTAATATTGAAGTAATTGCAATTCAACGACAAAAAACAGATGTGCGGTTAACCGAATGAATAGTGCTATTCAATAACTGCGTCCATCGTAATTTCGGCCTCTAGTAATTATATTTCTAAATTTAATTTATTAAAACGTTCAAAAATCAACGAGCTATTTTATTTTCAAAATCAAATTTCATTCTGAGTCATTCTTTATAATGAAATAACGAAATTTCTCATTGGTAATAATTTAACGTGCAATAATTGTGTATTTTTTCAATCGCAAATAAAGGACTAAAATCGGTAGAACAACTCAGATCGGCTTCCTAAAGTAACACTAACTCCAAATAATTTGTGTAATAAAGTGTTCCAAATCAACCTGCAAAAGAAATTTTAAAGGACACCACGTATATTACTACTTAAAAGTACTTGATTACGAGCCTGGCAAAAAAATTGGTCTCCCGACTATGAATGAGGGGTTAATAATCTTGTACGTTTATTTTGGTAATAGGCTTAACAATGTGTCAAGGTTGTCAACCCCTCATCTGTATAAAGAAACCGGTTTGTGGCATCGTTTAAATATTTTACCAAGGCGCAAAAGATCAACTGTTCATGTATGTGCATGTCTCGTATATATTAGAGACATTTCTTTTCCTTCAGTAAATGTTTTTTTAATTCGAAAAAATATACTGATACCACCCTTTCTTGATAAGTGAACAAAAAGTAAAGGATGTTTTGGATTTGTAAAGTTTCTCTTCAATATTTTTTTTTTACAAAAAGTATTCCCTTAGAATTTCTTTTGCTTCATTAAATTTATTGAAAACTTTATCTTAATATTATTAAATCAGATGGTATTCCTTTTGCTTCGCTTAAAATTTAAGTAATTACATTAAGTGCACTCTAACCTCTCCGTTTTTTTTTAAATAACATCTCGTCAATATAGCTGCTTGTATATTATTGCACGGTGTCGAATTCAGACGGCAAATGCGACAGGACGATATTGGCACAAGGACACACTAAGGGTAGGATGGATGATGTTGTAGCAGCCAGCAACGGCGACTCCAATCAGTAATGGTACTTTGGGGTTTCGTGGAAGGGGTTCTCAGTTCACAGGTTATCGATTCATCGTCCCCATGCGAACGTGCGAGGATCCAAACAGAACTACACCTGTCCTTGTGTATGCACGTAAAGCGTTCTACCCTTATGGCAGGAGATCCTGAACCGGGCCCAAACATATTTTAATTACTAAAGTTGATTATTTTGGATGTGTATTAAGTTATTAAGTTAAGTTATATCCCTTAATAAATAGGATTAATATGAAATTTAATATGTGATTAAGTAATTACGCTGGTTTACAAATTGAAAATAATTTTCAGTACATTGAGAGCCACTCCATTTTTCTTGTGTACTTTAGCAGTTTAATTTTTTTTATAGATAGGTTTACGATATTATTTTTTTTTTGTTGGTTTGCGGTGGTAATTTGACTATTTAGATCAGTGTTTCTTAACCACATTGAAAGAATCGCCCCTCACACACACAAAAAAAAATTTAATTACGCTCTTCTCTATGTATGTACGGTTGCGACCTCTACAAACTCAGACACCGACTTTTGGCACATTCTGCCAAATTAAAAAAAATGCGTAATGTGTAAATTTCATTTTTATCCGATATGGTTATGTTAGTGTCAGTTTATTAAAGTCAGAAGCGTACACAATTTTTAAAATGTTGATAATTAGATAAAAGATATAAAAGTCGATAATTAGAACTAGGCTAGAAGACGGCATGAGCATTAGGCACATCGCAAATGAAAGAAACGTTGATAAAAACACGGTAATTTAGTAATTATTTTATGTACTAACAATCTAACCAATTCCAGTAATTGTATTTTTAAGCCGTCTTGTCAAAGTTGATTTTCTTCTTCTTCTTTCTCTTTACTTAAGACTTAGTCTTGTTTCTTCTACTATTTCAATTTTGTTCAGCCTCTTGGGAAGCAGATGTCCAGCTCTCGCACCATCTCTTGGGAGGTCGGCCTGGAGGTCTCCTTGAGTTCGGTTTTTCGTTCTTTGCCCATTTTGCCCATCGACCCAGGTACGTGCATCGCATACATTGTCGGATGGGTTTGTCATCTACAGCCAGTTTATATCTAGTGGGTTCTTTTGCTATGACCATTGATTCTGTCTTCTCCACTGATATCTGCATGTTAAGGTTCTTTGCTTTTGTTTGGAACCGATATAGCAGTCGCTGAAGATCGTCTTCGTTATCCGCCATCAGGATTGCGTCGTCAGCGTAGCACAGTATCCGCATCGATTCCTGTCCCATTCTATATCCTCCATCCATTTCTTTTACGCCGTTTATTATTTGATCCATGATGAGGTTGAATAGTACTGGGCTCAGGTTATCCCCCTGGCGTATGCCCGTCAGTACTGGTACTTGTTCTGTGAGTCCCTTTGGTGTTTTGATCTTGGTTGTATTACCTTTACTGAGGTCTTTTATTATGTTAATGTACGACACAGGTGTTTTGTTTTGCTGGAGTATATCTATGATGTCGGCTATTTGTACTCTATCAAACGCTTTTTTGAGATCCACAAAGCAGAGAAAAGTTGATTTTATTGTTAACAATTCCTGAATTTTATATTTCGTGAAGATGAAGTAAGAGATTTATTTATTATTGTCGTATGATAGCTCGCACAGTAATAATAACTGAAGGGTTTTTTCTAAATTTTTAGGCAGCTGATTTTCGAATCATTCTAGAAAATTGTCTCGATTCATGTTACCATGTTAATCCATGTTTTTACTATTTGTTGCCAACATTAATTATCCTTGAGGAACAAAACCATTATTGCTGCCAGCATGTGCAACTACGAGAATGTATTGAAAAATTTTTAGCCTACTATAGAAGCAAAGAAAATTTGAAAGTCAAAATATTTTACTATTCATCATACTCTCCTCCTAAATTAATACACTTAATACAGCGATCCTGTAACGCCTCTAGACATTTCAAAAAGAAATTTTATCTTGCTCTGCAAGCCAGGTCTCCACAACTTCTATCACCTCTTCGTTGGAAGAAAATTTACGACCTTTTAAACTTTTTTTCAGTTGAGGAAGACATGATAGTCGGACGGAGCCAGATCTGGTTAATAAGGCGGGTGTGCGAGTAATTCGAACAGTAAATCACTAATTGTTTGCATGGGAATATGCGATTTGTGTGCAGGGGCATTATCCTGCAAAAACAAAACACCTTTGGATAACTTTCCGCGTCTTTTCTCCATAATTTTTTCTCGTAGAGTGGTCAGTAACGTTGAATAATAATTCCCAGTTATTGTTCTACCCTTATCCAGAAAATCAATTATGATTACTTCATGGCAATCCCAAAAAACTGAAGGAAGAACTTTTCCACCTTTCCATCTTTGAACGCGAAACTTCTTAGGCCTTGGAGAACCAGAGTGTCTCCATTCCATCGATTGTTTCTAGGTCTTGGAAATGTACCCAAGTTTAATCCATAGTAACAATACGGCTTAAAAGTCTGCATCACTTTCAAATCTAGCATAGATTGAAAGCGACGCTTTCACCCTTGCACGCTTCTGGTCAATATTCAGACATTTGGGGATTCATTTTGCAGAAATTTTTCTCATATCCAAATCGACATGAACTATATGATGAACGCGTTCATATGAAATATTCAGTGCCTCAGATATTTGTTTTAGCCCAATTCTGCATCAACATTTTCGGGGACGAACACAGAAACTGGCCCTCCCGATCGGTGTTCATTTTCAATGGAAAATATACCCCTTTTGAAGCTTGCAATTCAATTTTTCACGGTCGCATACGAAGGACATTGATCGCCAAGGGTATTAAGCACATCTTCGTAAATCTGCTTACCTCTTAACCCTTTCAAATACAGGTACTTGATGATGGCTCGATACTCCAATTTTTCGATTTTCACAATTTCGATCGACATCCTTTTTTTCAATTTTTTTTGCGCATCTTTGGTTTGACTTTTTGACGTGATACTTTACAGTGACACTTATAATATGTTATTTTTCGTTGCTATGATATCGAAATATTTTTTTTATCCACGAAACCGGTCTAGGCTAACTATATATCAATACGCCCTTGTATGTATCTATATTACAAAAGTGAATAATAGGTATATTGCCCATACGATTACTTTTTAAATAATTAATACCTTTTGCCACCTACTTGTTTTCTTTTTACAGATTTGATATCCTCGTGTTGCCGTGGTTTTTGGAAGCTTCCATTTTGAAAAACCCAGATTTCATCAAGAAGAACATTTCATTTTAAAAATTTGATTTTTAAAACGCATATATTGTTGCAAAAACGTTATTTGTATTTGAATTTTTCCATTTTTCAAATTTTTAATTTTATACGCCACTGACTTGCTTTCAGTTAGGTGACATTTTATAAACTTTAATATTAAGACCATGTTACAAAGCCAACATTTATTATTTGTCACACTGAGTTTGTAGTGGCCGCAGTTGTACATATTTAATGGAATGGATTTCCCACTACAAATAAAAAAATATAATAAATACAAATAAAACACATCCTTACTTTTATAAACATTATGTATTTATTGCTATTTATACCATATTAACATAACATACAACATTATAATATTGTTTCAATAAAAAAGTAAATAATACAATAGGAAATCTGAAATCTTAGTTAAAAAAATTGAAAAAATTAATGAGATCCTTGAGCCTCATGCGACTACGCTATTTTCACTTAATAGTATATTATGTATCAAGCTTTATAAACGTAATTTTAGTCACGAGTTTTATTAATCATGAGCGAACCGAATGTTTAATAAAATGAGTGACTAACAAGTTTATAAAACGAGTTGCATATCATATCAATAAACATGGAGACAGTACATTTTCAGATAATAGTTATTTACGAACCAAGTGCGTGAAATCATATTTCGCGAATGAGTGACCAGTTTAAAGCGCGAGCCGCAGGCGAGCGCTTTATGGACACGAATTCGCGAAATGTTTCACGCACGAAGTTTGTACAATATTTTTTGTACGAAAACTATAAACAATAATAATATTTATATAAAATGAAAATATAATTTCAAAGTATTTATATTTATAAGTATTTTTAACAATGTTACTAGTATCTGTCAGGATGGCCGAGCGGTCTAAGCCGCCAGACTCAAGGTTTACCTTGCCCGTTATACGGATTCTCGAGCGTTCTGGTCATCTCTGAGGGCGTGGGTTCGAATCTCACTTCAGACAATTTTCTTTTTTAGTTTTCTATAAATTTAAAAAATAATATTTGTTGCTGTTCTGACATTGAATTACATACCTTCCAAATATAACAATTTCTATTTCATTTCCTTTTATTTTCATAGAAAAACAACGAACTGGGTAGCATATTATTAAGGTTAGGGATTTATGATTTTAAAATGTCACTAAATTAATCAAGTTCCAGGAAGTACCAACTTTACTTTTACGCACTCGTGTTTAAAGTGACTTTTTACGCACGCAAATCGAATCGTGAAATGACAGGTTTTGATAAGCGAGTACAAAATGAATTTGTTTCGCTTCCTTGACGCCAATCTTGGAAAAGTTTATATGCACGTCGATACTGACTTTTTGATTTCGTCGGCAGCAAACTAGCATTTGCCGGTGCCGCTGTTTGAGTAATTTCGGGTGGAATACCAATGAAAACATCTTCACTTTCGTTTAGGTTCATTTTTCCCACAAAATACAATGTTACTTATCTCTTGTCATTATTTTTACAAATTAATGACAAGGGACACGGATAATTAATTTAATATTTTTCAATTCAAAAATCAAAAACTAACTTCTGTCCATAACTAAAGCGCCCGTTGCTAAGATCACCTCGTGACGAAAACCCACGAAGCCACGGCTTATTGCGGTGTATTTAAAAGATCACTTAGCGTCATGGAAACATATACGATAAATGCCATTTTAAAGATGGGAGTAGAAAAAAATTGCTTATGCAATTTCTTTTTATTATAAACACAAGTTTTGAGTGCATTAACGATTCAGAAAAAAACGGATAGGATGTGGATCATGATAAACGCTCCAATCGATGTATTGAAAGGACCACTGAAGAAATAGTGCGCGATTTTGTGAAAATATCGAAAAAATCTTCATTGGGATTCATAGAAATGTAACTTGGAATACCGAAGATAATAATTCATTACATTTTAATCCAGAGACTTGTTCATCGAATGCTTAATTCAAAGCTGCTTTCACATCGATTCACAGATGATGAAAAATTATACCGAATAAGGCATTGTAAAGACATCATTAGAGAAGCTTCAAGAAACGAAATCTTTAAAAACGATTGTGAAAAAACTGGTGAATACTTGTGGTGTTTCCATACATCGTACTGGAAATGGTGTCGGTTAAAGAAGGAAAGACTAAAGCAAAGAAAAAAGGAATAAGAAGGGCATCAGAAAAACAGAAATATTAAATTAAAGTCAGTTGTTTTTAATAAATTTACTTTAAGAACTATAAATATTTCAAAGTGAAAATAAAAATCCATAAAATTCTAAATTAGATTCTGATTACGTCTATTCCCTGCGGACAATTTCGCATTGTAACGGGTGGGGCAAAAGTCTCGCTACCATTTTGATTGCGCGCCATCTTGGTTATGTGACGTTTAGTTCAGTTTAGCTTTAACCATTGTGTTGTGTAGACGTCCAAATTTTATTATGGATAAATATACGCCACAAGAACGAGCAGAAATAGTAACAATATTTATTGAAAATAATCGTTCCATTATTGCCACTCAGCGGAAATTGCGTCAAAAATATCCTAATAGTCCAGTGCCTCACAAAACCACAATTTATCGTTTACATGCGAATTTTCGACAGTACGGTACGACAGCAGACAGGCCTCGTTCTGGAAGACAACGGACATCTCGTAATGCTGAAAATGTGGCTGTGGTGCGCGATAGTGTTGCAGAGTCTCCAGAAACATCAATTCGGAGACGTGGTTCCCAGTTACACATGTCTGCACGCAGTTTAAGGCGAATTTTGAAAACTGATTTGAAAATGTTCCCGTACAAAATTCAATTAGTCCATAAATTGCTACCGAGAGATCATGATCAACGAGTTGAGTACAGTAATGCAATCCTAAGGCTGTCTGATGAAATTGAAGATTTTTCGTCTAAATTGATAATGAGCGATGAAGCCCATTTTCTTCTCAGTGGCCACGTCAATAAACAGAACAGTCGGTTTTGGGGGACACAGAATCCTCAATTAATTCATGAAACGTCATTGCATCCACAAAAAACAACTGTATGGTGTGGTATTCATGCTGGAAACATCATTGGTCCCTATTTTTTTGAAACTGACGAAGGTGTTGGAGTTACTGTTACTGCTGAACGGTACCAAGACATGATTCGAAATTTTCGTGTACCTGAAATGGAAGAACAAGGACTAGAGGAAATGTGGTTTCAGCAGGATGGGGCCACAGCACACACAGCTCGTTCAACAATTCAATTATTGAATGACGTTTTTCCACGAAGACTAATTTCGCGAAATGGCGATTTAGCATGGCCAGCCAGATCTCCGGATTTAGCTGCACCTGACTTTTTCTTATGGGGTTTTTGAAATCAAAAGTTTATGTGAATAAGCCCCAAACAATTCAACATCTTAAAGAGAATATTCGTCAAGAAATTGAAGAAATTCAGCCTGAGATGTTGCAGGATGTCATTAAAAATGCCTTAAAAAGAGCCGAAAGTTGCATAGCGAATCGCGGTCACCATTTAGCGGATATAATTTTCCAATCATAACGAAAAAAAAATGTAAAGAGCAAATAAACTTTTTATGAAAACCAAACTTACTTATCTTTTCTTTCAACAAAGTTATAGGCAATCAAAATGGTAGCGGGACTTTTGCCCCACCTTGTACTAGTTCGTTCAAATTTCCTGAGCTGTCACTCGATTAAATCCCAGGGATTTTTAAAAGCGCTACCGCTCTTTGCGAAACCGCCAACAAATTGTACAATTACCACCTTTCGTCGAACGAACGGCAAAGAAAAAAGCTTTTGTTTACAGAAAAAACGGCGCAACCGGTGGCAGAGATTTTATTACTGTCTTAATACATATCCATTAAGCTCTGGGAAAGAAAGAATGTTGGTTGTTAAAGGATATCGGATTACTACTGTATTATGTATTGTTAACAATCCTTTTAATTGATATTTGAAATAATATTGAAAAGACAAGTTATTAAGTAATAAATAAAGTAAAAGTATACATATTTTTAACTGGCATAATATAGTGAATATATTAAAAAAATAGATTTTCTTCTGGCACAGTGTGTAGTGGAAATTATCGCCAGGTGCTGCCACTCTTGACCGGTGGATATCGCGTGATATCTCTCATAGGCATTTGGCGTCCAACTTTAGCGTATACGGTGATCCAGTTACAAGCATTAAGAGCTTTCTGGTCGTGCGTTGATGAGGGCATTAGTACGAAACACGCGTTCGTACGTTGATCATTCCTCAATGCAACGTTGGTATGCGTTGTATATCCGTTTTGATTATATGTACATATAAGTTTATGCATGTACAGGTCATAAAGTATTTCTTATCAGTTCGTACTGCTCAAGTGTGAACAGCCAATTATACTTGATCTCTTTTTAACATACATAAATACGCGGCTGTAATACAACATACGTTTGTCATTTTAAGTTGAGATGTATGTACATCTTGAAATATTATATTAAATAAAAAGAATAAGTTGTCCAGGAGATAGTCTTATGATATTCGGTTTACTGGTCAAATTATTTGAATACCGTTGTTTCTTGACTTCATGATTGACTTGTTTTCGGTATTCTGACTTCTTGGTTAATTTCAAACGCCTGTAAATTTAGATTGGTGCGTAGCCTTTCAGCGTTAAAATTCCATCGCGGATCGCATCTCAGAATCGATTTTTCAGATTTGAATCTTTAGTTTGTCATCAAAAATTACAAAATCTTTTTTTCAAAACAATACTGATAATAAATATTAATATCAATAAGTGGCAATAAGTACGAAATATTTTATTATCATTTTGACATTTCTAACCTATATATTTAAGAGAATATTTCTTACCTTAAAAACTCTTAGCAATGTTTTGGCTGTGAAAGAAATTCATTCATACAAGTACTACTTTAGCAATATTGTTTAAAGATATTGGATTTATATTTAAGAAAGAGTGTTATAATTAAATATAGTCTGCACGAGAAAGGTGTTTTTAAGGAAATATATGGATAACTTAAATTCAAATTTAGGTCGTGTCCCATGATGAAACTTGGATATTTTAAAAAGGCAATAGAACGAAATCATGGCAAGATGATAATGTAAAAAGTGTTAGGAAACGATTTATTATTATACATGCCAGCACAAAAAATGACTTTTTTAAACGAGATAATCTGATTTTTCCGTAAAAAACAATCACTCGTTTAAGCAATGGGTATCAACTTATATTAAATCTTGAGGTACTATCAGTTATAATAATGGATAATGCTCCTTATCATAGTGTTATTAAAAATAAACAACCAAATAACTCCTCAAAGAAAACCAGAAATTATTGAATGGTTGAGAAAAAAAGGCAAGGTATTCACCCGCAATGACTAAACGGAATGACGTAATACGATTAGTAAAACATCATAAAGAGGATATTTATTATAGATGAAATAATAAGAGAAAGTGGACATATTTTATATATATATATCACCTTATATTAAATCTTGAGGTACTATCACTTATAATAATGGATAATGCTCCTTATCATAGTGTTATTAAAAATAAACAACCAAATAACTCCTCAAAGAAAACAGAAATTATTGAATGGTTGAGAAAAAAAGGCAAGGTTTCACCCGCAATGACTAAACGGAATGACTTAATACGATTAGTAAAACATCATAAAGAGGATATTTATTATAGATGAAATAATAAGAGAAAGTGAACATATTTTAAGGTTGTCTCCCTACTAGTGTTAGTGCAATTGGTAGTATGCACAGTTACTGGTGCATACTACCTTGAAGTGTGTTACGTGTCCGTAACGCTCACTTAGTTTGTTGTAAATTAGCATTCTCTTTATTTTATTTTTTTTGCTCCGTTTCTAGCGAACCTACCTGTATGTGCATCGACCGTCGTTAATTTGTGTAATATATTTGGTTTCTTTCAAGTATTTTTTTCCCTTACTCCGGTTCTTGTTTTTTTTGAAGTAGGATACTCTCTCTCCGTACGCAGCCGTAAGTTCTTGACTATCTTGTGCAGATGTGACCGTTCTTCGACCACCGGTGTCTTTAAATGTGGCTTATTTAAATTTCCCTAAGTAGTTATGGCCCCGTTCAGATATTTTTAATTTAATAGACACTTCAATTAGTCGCGCTGAGCGATTTCTCCTTGGGAGGATTTTGGTGGTTGATTGAAGAACGCGTCGACAACTAATTAGAGTCTCTGCAATTCCATCGAAACACACGTTTTGGTATGTAATTTGAGTTTCACTTAATGTTCTTTTACTTATTCGCTATTTGATTTCTTAATTTAGATGGTCCTACCTACGGACGAATATTAGTCATCAAATTACTGTCCCTTGTGTTACGCCGTTACGCTCCAGAGGATGGACATCCATCGTATGAACGCACTAGGAGTTCCCGGACTATTCAGATAAGCGTCACCTGTTAATAATTAACGAACCGTGATTTTAAATCTTCATTTTCCTTACATATATTCTTAAACATTTTATCTAAAAATACATGTGCTTATTGTTAATATTAAAATTCGTACAGGTGTTTCTCTTGTGGTAAGAAATAATCAGTTTGCTACACAAAGATTTCACTTCGAAAATGCCTAATTGACTGCATCTTTTAATGCAATCTTATATGCGTATCATTTAGTAATTTTTACGAGCTTAATTTTGAGTAAAATTAATCATTTTAAATTTAATTATTAGATTAGATTTATTCCGCGTATTCTAGTGTTTAATTTAGAGCGGTAATACTGCGAAAATTTTATTAATTTCCATTTAACCAGAAATTTGTGAACTGGACAAAAGAATACGTATTTTTTTTTTTACAGGGTGATTTATTGTTTTGTGCACACTGTTCAATTGTTAATATAGTTTGTTACTTATAAGGCCATCTGCCACTTTGGTTGTTGTTTTTTTTATCTCTCTCTATAGTCCGTATATATATATATATATATATATATATATATATATATATATATATACCGCCTAATTCTGAGCAAACGCAACGATCCGAATGTATGAATATTTCTCCCGCTTCGAATACAATTCCCCTGAATGCTGTAGGCGCGTCAACATCGATGTCATACATATATCAAGCGCCAATTAAGTTGGCGCGAGGAGGGGGTTTAGCAACAGACTGTTTTGTGATTGGCTTAACGCGTTCAGGGGATTTTTATTCGGGGCGGGAGAAATATTCGTACATTCAGGCCGTTGCGTTTGCTCAGAATCAGGCGGTATATTCATATACATATAAACATAGCCATATATTAATCCTAATATAGGACTTTACTGCCTTTCTTTGGCTTGTATCAATTGAAGTGTTAACGTTGCCAACATACAGGGTGCTTGTTGCGCCGTTAATAATAAATAGAGTAAATCTTTGCAGAAACGAATTTTCTTTCGATCCTTGGGAGTGGGATCTGGTTTCGGTCGGCAGGGTTGAACCATCTGCCCGTGCGCGACTTGCCTTTTTTTTATATCGAGATACATCGTTTTCCGAATTTGCGACGTCTAGCGGCACAAAATTCGATGGCGCCCTAGACCACCTGTTTGATAATTTTAGTTGTCTTACTTTAGGTGTCCCCACCCCCCTGGACTGAGGCAGTCTCAGGAGCCGGGTGGGCCGTTGAACGTTGGCAGAAACGGGAGGGTGGACAATCTCAGTCGCCCGAGACCGGGCCCGGTCCGTTTGTTTTCCTCTTTTTTTGCCTATTATATTTTCTATTAGATTTATCAAGCTCGGCGCTTAGCGTCGTAGCAAGTGATTAATGAACCGTATTTTTTGAGTGCGACCACAATATCAAGAAAAGGGTAGTTGGTTCTTGTTACATATCAATGCACCGTCACATTATTCATTAATTGTAAGGCATTTCTCGAGTTGTTGAGATTAATCATCCACCCTATTAACCGGACCTGCCACCTTTTCCTCTTTCCTGTGGTGAAAAATGTCCTCAAAGGGAAACAATTTCATTTCTTCGGATGCATTTGTTGACTGTTTCCAAATACTTTTAGAACGTTGCAATAAGTCTATTATATATATATATATATATATATATATATATATATATATATATATATATATATGTATATATATAAGTATATAATAAATATCAAATATTTATTATGTGAAACATCTAAGGCCCGCTACGGGGGTCAACTCGGCTCTTGAATGCCATCACGGGACGACCGCTCTGTCAGCGCTCCCCTCTCTTCGCCATACCGCTTATACTGTGCGTGCTTGTATATCGGTGAACGCTATAACATGTGTATATGCTGGCGCCCCTCCCTCCGCTATCCCTACAAGTTATACACTAGGCGTTCGTCGATTTTACACGTGTGTGTGTGTGTGTCCATCGGTACGTGCTATAGTCGCTTTACTTGTGTACACGGCATCGTCTTAAGTTTTCATTTCAATCGGAGCGTCCTTTCTAGCACAAAAAAGTATTTCAAACCGAATATGTTGCAACTTTTTGTTACAACAGTATCTAGTTACTTCCAGTCCCAAATCTATACTCACCAGTGTAAATGTTAGTATAAAGAATATGATTAATTATTATAAGTTAAAGAATTTCAAATACAATTAATAATTATAATTAGAGAGGTTCATTCGAGTAACATTCCATCGGCGTAACATCCCACGAGCGAAATACGCTCGACGTTGTCTGGCGGCGACTGACAAAATAACGACCGATCAAATAAATCTGGAGTTGAAATAGGTTGTACATGAGAAAACGTATTTTCTAATTTAAGCAATTCTAATATCAACATACATGAATACATATTTGTCAATGTTAATATTTGATATTCTTTGATATTTAGTTGTCAGCGCTGACATTTCACGTAACTTTAAACGTATTTCAGCGATTGTAAAATTAAATTATTTTTATAAACTTAAAATATTTCTTTACTTTACTTTATATTCCCTTCTTTAAATAACAATCGATTTCGATGTTTCACATCTGCCAGGCGTCCCGTGACGGCAAATTGTTTTTTATATTATGTACTTCAATTGTGTTCTTGTATTTTGTACCAATCCGGAAATTAAATTACCCCATCCCGTATATATTATATAAGTCTAATATATTTTTAAAAGATATGTTTTATAACGTGAAGAAATAGACAAATTACGATAATAAAGAGTAAATTTAGTTTGTTATTTATCTTCCTCTTCTTATGATAATAATAATAATAATAACCAATTCATTGATTTTTTTGAAAAGCAGACTTGATTTATTACGACACACAAAAGGAAACAAAAAATGTATCAAGGTAGTCAAAAATAAATACACATTATATTATTCCTTGATTGTTTATCAAATAAAACACCTATGTTGATCTTTAATCGATAGTTTCCGCAGACTAGCAACGTGCCCAGCAACGCAACGGTAAATAAACACAGTTGTTAGTGCTTAATTGAAATTTGTTGGCGTGGAACTAGACAGTATCGTTTGTTCGCAGTCGGAGATGATAACGATTCTTCAAAATATTTTTAAGTTGTCGGCATATGCGAGGATTTTGTAATCAAATGAGGTTAAAACGTTATTTATACAGATAATAAATAGTAGAAGCTCTAAATTGGACCCTTGCGGAACCCAGGAAATATAGTAAATATGTTAGACTTATATGATTAATATTAACAAAAAAGAAAAAAATTAATCACTTTAAATGTATACGAAAATTTTTGTTTACATATAATATCTTAACGTAATTTTGAAGAAAACAACAAATAAATTATGGCATGTAAAATATAGCTAACGTCAAGTGTAAAAACGCTAAGCGTGCTGTGCCGCTATCGACCGGTAGATGCCGTAAGATATTCTCTCATAAGCTTGTGTCATAGAAATTAGCCATATACTAAAGGCATCGAGGCAGTGATGCCAGATCTTAGTTCTAGGAATTTTTTTGGCAAATCGGAAAAAAAGGATTTTTTTTGAGAAAGACTTCAAAAAAGTCCAAATGCATGATAAAAGACAAGAAACGAATTACCATTCTGTAGTAATTTACTAATTTACTTTTTAATTGTTTGTATATTATAAATTCTTTCTTTATATTTAATACTATCTAATATTTAGTGCCATCTACTGGCTAGTTATATAATATATAAATAAAGAATAGGTAAAAATAGGTGCAACAAGAAGTTAAAAGGTAAAATATTATGCCATTGAAACGTAAAAATCTTCAAGACCGATATAAATTTTTAAATATTGCACATCTAGCTAGTTTATGTATGTCTTTATCGCATAACAATATAGAGACCGAGAGAGTATTTTCAGTAGTCACTGATGTTGAATTTAAAAAGAGGAATAAATTAGGAAATGAGGCACTAAATGCTATTTAATTTATTAGACTTTCCAATACTGGAAATTGTTGTAAATCATCTCATTTAAAATTGTTGCAATCAAAACAATTATATAAGTGAATAAAAATATATATTTTAGTTAGTTATTTTTGCTGTATGTACTACTCATCATTTTAAAAATGTATGTACATATTTAATACCTACTATTTCAATAAACTTTGTTTGTTTTTTATAATTGTTCTTTTTACATTATCAGCAGCAGCTCCAGATAATTAGGAAAGGAATTGACGAGGATCATATGCAATATTCATGGCATTAGTTATAGAATATTGTGGGTTGGTCGGAGTAACGTCTAGATGACGGATGGTTGCAGGTATTCTGACATAATGTCCATAAATATTGGCCAAATCTAACTGAATGGTTGGATGTATAAATGCTTGTTGATGTAAAAGAGAAACAGTATAATTCGGATCCAGTAGCTGTATTATACTTTTAACGTTGTCAAAATGCATGTGATAACAGGATGCTGCTTCTATCCATGTGCTCCAGCCCGTTATAACAGGTTCTGGTGGTAGTGGCATATGTGGAAGTTTTTGAAGAAACAAATTCTTGTTCACAAAAACTTTCTTAACAAAAGATATCAATTTATCTGCATTCGGGTAGTATTTTTTTGACTTCCTGTGATACTCGATGAAGAACATGTGCGAAACATGTCATATGAGTCATACTGTAAGTTTGTTGAAAGAGCCGACCAGCTGCCTTCATACATGCGGGTCATTTATTACAAATAATGACACTTTTTCTTTATTTATATCGTGCTTTTCACCACATAGCGATTTAAAACACGAAGTTACGATACGTGATATAAATTCTACATTAGTTGTTTCGATTCTCTTAGATGCAAGTAGATGTGTGGATATTGTCGTGTGTCCGTCAAATTTACGCAATAAACCTGAAGCAACTAATAAAACTAAACAATAGATTGGCCCGCTAAAAATTCATTTAAGTCCGCTCCTGGAATATACCCCTGGTACTGCCGATCTCTAGTTATAATATATGTGCATTTTTTATTATTTTCATTAATATTTTTTATTTTAATGTATTACAAAAAACAAAAAGTTACAAGATATACTGCTGATAATTTCTATTATTTAAAATAATATTTTGAAATATTCTGAATCATCTTGTATATACAGTTATATTTATTATATATTTCTTGACATTTTTATGTAATTGTAATACTATTACTGTCACCTTATTTGAAGGAAAAGTGCATTTAAATCTAGTTAAATGTTCCTCGGATTTCGTTTCATAAGTTACAGCTGCATAGACTTTTTCGAAGGAGTTTATTTTAGAAAATGGAGTTGAAAATATTTCAAATAGTTAAACAGTTTTGTTTCTCTAAAGAAAATATGCATTCATTACGTAAAAACACTCACTAAGTGGGAAGGTAAAAGACAAAGGACGACTGTATCTTTCTTCCACTAACCGTCTTTCACTAGATCGACAACATACGTAAGACAGAGCTAGAAAGGCAGTCTCTCCAGGCACCCCTTCAAAATAAAGACTGACAGCGTCGTCGGACAACGCACCTGGTCTAACAGCTGGGAGCCTTTAACGGTTATGTGTTCCTACCGTTTCTTACATGGGGGAGAACTGTGAAGAGTCGAATAAACAAAAAAAAAGCGGTAGATGTATTTACGTAAATCGACAGAAGAATCCGCCTCTCTTAGTTATGTGTATTTGCAAAACGTGTGATATGTTGACATGTGTGTACGCTTAATTGCAAAAAGAAGTTTCCACATAGAATTAAATATCGTCAACATCCTATCGCACCAATCACTTCTTCTCGACGCACATCCCTAAGAATTTTATAAGTAAACTTAGTTCTGATTTAAAAGACCAATATTTTGAAATTAAGCTGTATCTGTTGAAGGATTTAATTGGGGCACTGGTAATATTCCAAAGTAAGGCAAAGGAATAGTTGTATTTCTTTGTTTCCTATTATGAAGATGATACATTTTAAGGGGCTATGCCAGTGTGAACGCTGAAAATTTGGGTGATTTTCGGGAATTTTTTGGAAGAAAAGTACTCAATTAAATGTTTAGGAAAATTAAGCATATATTTGGCTATATTTGACCTATATTACATAATTTTTTCATAGAAAAATATTGAGATCCAAGCGACTTCGGCCTTCGGAGGCGCCAAAAAAAAAGTTCCTTCACTGCTGACATGATTCCGGTCGATTGAGTAGCTGAAACCGAAAACAGAAAAATGTCGTTAAACTGGAAGGTTTTTCCTGTACGATGACGTAGTATTTTCGAAAAATATCAAAATCTAACAAAATGGCGTAGTTATGAAAAAAAATCTGTTTTCTTGCTTATAAAATGGACGTTTCTTTCAATGCCAAATCGTCAACTTTCATCCAATCAAAAATATATTGAAGAGTACTCAGTTGAAATTTCAAGTAAATCGGATAATGCGAGCGGTTGCTCATTCGGGAAGTATTAGAGATACGGCCTTGAAATTTTCACAGGATATTCTTGAAAGTATAAACTGTCGAATAAACATTTTGAAAGTGCCACTCTGGTATAGCCCCTTAACTGGATCGATACTTGTATATAATAAATCTACTTCATGAGATGCATCATAATAATTTACATTGATAAATGTTTTTCCATTTTTATCTGATGCAACTGCCGCATCCATTTTTTGTCGTAGCATTATATAAGGTTTTAATTGACAGTTACTTTACTTTCTAAAAAAATGTGGATTGGTAGCCCATACAATATCACCAGTATCAACAGCATAATGCATTGAATAATGTTTAATACTTATTTCACCATTTTTGTAATTATAATCAATTACTACTCTTATTTTTGACATAAAACTCCATCATTTTCCAGAATTTGGAACAGGCGGATCTCTTGAACTATTACTTAATAAAACAAAATATATATTCACATGTCTAGGTCTTCTTAAATTCATACTCAATTGATTTGGATCAAAATTTGGAGTACCACATAATTGATGTAGAAATGTTTCACCATTAAAGTTGTTAGCGCCAGTTAGTTTCATAGGAGAAGCAGCATTACTATTATAATATCTATGTCTACCATATTATTTTTTTATTTAAACCAATACTAGAACATCCTATCGAAACATGTTCAGATGTCGCTGTTCTCGTCAAGGTGGTTCCATAATCAAAACCGGTTTTCAGACCTTGAGGTACAACAGTAATATTGACACCTAAAACTCTAACTGAACCATTTAAAATTTTAAATTCTCTTGTATTCATCAAAAAACCTAACATATCTGCTGGTAAACAACTTAAATGTGTACATAATTCCAATTTATCTCCCATATCTATCGCATTTACCACATTTTTGTTTGTAATTTGTTGAAAAGCATATCCATAAGTATAAAATATTCTTAATTTCGTAAAATTTAAAGTTACATCTTTCATTCCAATTGAACTTGGAATACTTAAATATTTTGTAGCAGTTTCACCTTTATTGTTAGCATTACTAATACCACCACTAGTACTTGAGACACCGGCGTTTGGCACATTAACACCTCATCCATATGCATACTTTCATAATAAACGAACCCAAATCTTGTAAAGTTTCTTCCGAAGGTTCTTCGCCCTCGAAATCTCCAAAATCGTCTCTTGAAGGTCTAACTACAGGTGGACGTCTAATCTGACTTCTTGTTCCACTATTCGGCGCTACTGGTTCAATTGGTGGTACTCCGTTGTTCTATTGCCTTGAGATCTTAACCAATCATGCCATGTTCCAGTAAATCCTCGTTGCCGAGCTAATTGAAAATCACGTCCTAATTGTCTTTGTCTATCGGCGTATTGTCTTTAACCGCTCGTTAGTTCACCTGTTGTTTTACCATATTTATTATTTTTTTGGGGCATCGGGTATATTTGTCCAAATTGTTCCTCAAATATATATTTACCACCAAGACCGAAAAAACCGATTAAAGAATGAGGATTATTATTTGATAAAATATCGCGTATAAAGTCATTTGCAAAATGTTTATCACTATCATGTCTATTATTCTTTTCATATTCTAGTAATCATCGAAGTCTATTATCACCCTCGGATAATTTATTACTCGGACCCGGACGGATACAGTACATTTCTGTGTATATCTTTTAAAATATATATTAATATATAGTTAATGTACCTATATAATAAAAACAATTTGTTGAAACAAAATTGAGTGGATAAAACCTCACAATTTTTATAAAACAAAATCATTTTTAATAATAATTTAATTTAAGTGGAAGGTTTAGCAGATGTTAAAGTCGAGGGACTGTAAGTCAGTTATCATTCTTCGGGCCGAGCATATACCTCGTTTGCACGGCGCTCCTAACACAATAAATACTATTTTGTTAGGAGTTTTGTACGGTTTAGTTTAATAATGTCGAAATTACGAACATTAATAAAGTGACCATCATTTACAAAGTACAGAAGCTTATCGGTGAAGTTCCAGATTTAATATATGATGGCAGTGGCGGCTCGTGAGTTATGGGCACAAAAAAAACTTACTTATTTTTTGTACATAAAATCCATTCTCCTATTTTTTGAATTGGCCTCGTAACGCTAAATCCAAATCAAAAGTTCCGCAAAATTTTATACACATAATTAACCGGCGCAAAATATGACGATTTTTTTCCACATCTTCGTTGTACTTAATTTTATGTCGCAAATAAGCACTGTCTAACTGTTCACGTATGTCCACTTTGCCTAGAACACTAAAATCCACGCATGCATTTATGTGAGAAACGGAATTTTTGTGTTTCTTTGCCCTTTCTGCAATATGCTTTAAATCATTCAACCCTTGTTTATTCCAGGCACTAATCTCTTTTTTATAAATTAAGCAGATAAAACAAAATAGTTTATTTGTTTGTTCTTAATTAAAAGTTTTTCCTCAAATGTTAGCGGGTTTTTTAAAAGATTTTGCTCACTATTAACTTCCATCATTAATAATAAACACGTGGACTACTCGCCGAAAACTATATAATCATAATAAACGCAAGACGTTAACTGGATTCGAGCAATATTGTGCTCCAAAACGACTGATAAAAACATAAGGTGAAGATACGCGGAACCGGCCGATCCATATTCGAAATAGGTACATCTGAAACCGTGCCCCGGAACATAGTTTTGAGCGTTTATGCGCTAGTGTCTGTGGTGCGAAAGGAAACTTTGATACCATCGTTATAAAAATACGTAAAAATAATAAAATACAATAATGCACTGAATTACATGCGAATTTCTTTCTGTGTTTATCTTGGTGGTTGGGTGGGCACGTGCCCTTGTTCCCTTTAGTACCAGCCGCCACTGTATGATGGAAGTAAAATAATTTTGAAGTTTGTGGCAAAACGTTCAGGAAAAGATTTGAACGTAAGTTAACTTCATTAAACTAATGATTTAAACACCGGGTAATATTTTTTACTTTTATAATTTGCAAATACGTATAGGAAATTCTTTCTATTAATGTTTATTTGAATTGTAGGAAAAATACACTTAAATTATTCTTCCAATGTATTTTACTGCTAGCAATTAAAATTACAGTCGACCAGCTCAGAGAACGGAACTTTCATCCCAACCAAGTCAAGCGCTATAAGGACTGCGTCCTATTCTAGTTGTAACGATACTAATCTCCCAACTGTATGTTAGTAGTACAATCAATTTACTTCATTTTGAGACTAATTTCATTATTCTACCTTTTCTTGTTTTTATTTTATAGAGATGTAGAAATTATATATCAATCTGCCCTCGTATATAATGTATGTCTATAAAAACTAGGACGTAAAAATCCTTTGATATTGGTTCTATGTATTTCTGTTTTTTACATTAAAACATTCATAGATGTTACACTATATTAGTGAATGGTGCGTGGACATATATAGAAAATAGAAACTTTTTCGAGTCCTTGATTGTACGCTAGGAAAAATATTTGTTAGGGATAGGATTGTATGTTGTGTGCTAAGATTCGTTTTACATTTTGCGTTTTGGTCTGAGTTTAGTGTGCTACAGAAGACAGACATACTATTATACGAGATAGGAGATTTCGCAAACGATGTTTTGGGTGTGTTTCTATTGCGTGTAATAATTTCTACACACCTAATGATGTGTCTTCGGATGGAATGTAATAAATGTCAGAATTAAATGAATTTTTACTTCAAAGAAAATGAGGAAATACATTCTTTTGTGCTATGTACATATATCCATTAGTGTCAATCATTTTCTAAGCGAAAACTTTAATGTTTGGATTGTCATTACATAACACAATTTCTGCAGACATAACTTTAATAATTATTTTCTAATTACTAATTATTGGTTTGCGTTTCTTATTTTTTGTGTTTCAGAAATAATTTCCTTACTATTTATTTAAAAAAAAAGACTATCATTTTGTAGGCTATGAAGACCATAAATAAATATGTTTCATTGTTTTGTGGTATATTTAATTGCTTAAAATTATACGTTCAAAATGCTCTGTTTCCTCCTTTTCTATTGAAATGGAAGACTTTTTATATAACATACGTCATCTGGCAATGCAATACATTTAGGCTGACGACTTTCCGATTTCTTATTTTCCTCAGTATGATACGATTTGTCCAACTCTACAAAAAAGCAGTTGTCTCAGCTTTGACTTCGTCATTTAAAGCGAATCTTTTTCCAGCTAGGCATTTATTCAGGTTTGGGAAGAAATAGTAATCGTTGGTAAGCAAACCCGGCGTATATGGTGTATGTGAAGCACTTCCAAGCGTTGGTTATAGAGTTTTGCAGCAACGTGCAGGCGCATTATTGTGTTTCTTTTTGGTCAGGTATGGACGTTTAGCCGGAATAACACTCTTCTATTGGTCCAGTAGTGAAGCATAATATTCTCCGGTGATAGTTCTGTCATGTTTTAGATAGTCAATATCCACAGCATTTTCTTTTTTACTTTCTTGAGAAGGGTTCATTTGAATATATTTTTTGTCGACTGTTAACAAACGCGACACCTGTCGAGCAGAAAGATTTTTCATATCCAAAACATCGTGTAAAATGTAGCCATGGACATGATCTATAGAGATCTTTGCAATGTCAGCAAGATCACATATCTTTGGTTAGCGATAATTTAATATTGCCTTGTGTAGTTGTGACGAAATCGTCGGTCGTAACTGTATTGGGATTCGCGAGCGTTCATTGAAATTTTCGTCAATGTTTCTCCATTGAAATCCTCCATTGGGCAATTATTGGGACATTGCCCAATCATATTGCTTATCATCATACATTATAAATTTGTCAGGTTTGGAAGAATCATAATCCGGCATGTAATTATTGTTATCTCTAAGGTACATTATAAGAGCATTGACTGAATTCTCCTCTGATCCTACATTCAATATATAGATCTGTTAATAATTCCAATGTGATACCAGTTTAAGTATAAAATCTCATAAGGTGTAGTAAAGCCCTGGATCAAGCTAATACGTTCTTAGACAACTATCTCTAAATTGTTCAGAAACGGGCCTCTAGCAAAACATCCGTCCTATGACACAAGTCAGAATACGCACCCAGGTTTTCAACATCAAATTCATTCATACTATGTTGTGCATGATCATAGTCTTCATCTGAAATATCTTGGTCGTTTAATTGGTTGAAGAATTCTGATTTTTCGGGAGCTTCGTTTTCTTGAATTTCTCTTCTGAGTCGAAATAATCGTAAGGGTACACCCATTTCCGTGTCAGTTATTTCAAATTTCTATCGCTTAGATTAGAAAATTCAGATAGACGTTCGGGAGGGATACTCTTGTAAGTAGGATGAAGACCATAAAGAAATCTATGAATCTAAATTTACTTATATTCCCATCGACGTCTTTAGTGAATGACATATATTTGTCGTTGGTTATTGGTAAAACATCTATACATCATCACTTTATAGTGGAATCTAACTGTCTTTACGTCCGTCGGGGTTAAATCTTTTAAAACAAAGTAGGTACTTTATCACAATTCGAACTTCGATTTTATCAATTTTCTTACACAATGTCAAAACTTGTTAGCTTTATTCGATCGCCGCAAATAAGCAACTAAATGCAACACAGCACGCTATCTAAAGATTGTACTTGACAACTGACATTGTCATTTGGTCATACTTGCGCCATCTCTGTGTCAGGCCGAGTACATTCCAAATATTTCTCGTATAGTATATGTTCTTTTATTCACACTTGTTAGATAAACAACACTTTCTTGAATAAACGACACCAAGTCATCTATGTACTGTTCTTTAAAATTATTAATAAAGGAAGTCTTTTTGCGTATATTACTTCTTATTGTTTTCTGTAATTAAAATTTTTTCTAGGCCTTGTCTCAGTATACAGGGTCCGGCAACGAAGCGGGGACGGAAGATTACACACGTATTTGAAAGTTAGTCAAATATTTAGTCATCGGATATCCTTCCGTACCATCAAGCGCACGTTCCAAAAATATTTTGTTTTATACAGGCTGTTCCAGATGGAAATGCCAGACTAAAGTTGTATTTTTTTAAATGGAACAGCCTGTATATTAATAGATAAAATGATCCGCGCTTGAGAGCTGGTTATATCCATATAATGTTGTATGGGTCTAAAGTTGATAGTTTCTGTGTAAATCATTATTTTACTTGATA
Organism: Melolontha melolontha; assembly: GCA_935421215.2. NCBI lineage: Eukaryota > Metazoa > Arthropoda > Insecta > Coleoptera > Scarabaeidae > Melolontha > Melolontha melolontha. The sequence continues at coordinate 71,874,950 of OW285243.1, read as the reverse complement.
AATTGATACATTTCAGTACTCTATTCTGCATAAGGAAAATCAAAAGATCCGAAACCAATAGAATAGAATATTTTCTACTAGTATGCACTTTCGTTGCTACGTGAAATAAATTCTGCAACTGCTCGTGTTTACAGGGTGTTCACAATTTCGCAAAATCGAAGAAATCTCGTAATTTTTAAATGGAACAGCCTGTATATTTTTAGCTCATTGAAAAGCCCTTTTACTACGCTTTCTATTGATACCTCATTTGATGCACCTAGGGATCATTTGCTAATTATTTCTTTTTAGAGTTGAATTAATGAAAAATGCTTGTATTTTTAGTAGCTAATTTGCGCTTTTAAACCTTCTGTAAGATCGGATATTCAACAAATTATCCATAAATGGTCTATAACAAGAAGAAACCCCATTAAGTACGAGAAACAGTTGATTTTCAATCAGCGGTGAAAGCAAACATTAAATGAATATAAAGTAATATAGCATTTTCAATAGATTCACTGCTGATCAAGTTATCTGGTGTCAGTTTTAAGCTTGTATACTTAATAACCAAGTTGTCAAAAATTTCGTTCCATCTTACACAGTATTTCGTTCAATCTTTAAAAGAAATTGCTATAATGACTAATTTTAGTATTCAAGAAATGGTGAATATGATAATTTAAAAAGGTATATAACCCCTTACCACAATTATTAGTCGTATCCTAAATACGTATTTCGACAACTAAGTTGTCATCATCAGTAGGTAAAAACTACTAATTAAAAGTCACACATGGGGCACAGTAAAGTAAAATAAACGCTTCCGCACAACTACTATACACTGCAACCCTGTAAAGACTAAATTTACCATGCCACTCTCAAACTACGAGACAAAACACTTGCCTCTTAGAAAAGGTTTTAAACATGTGTTAAATTATCGAACAAAGGAACGGCAGAAATTCTTCTCTAAAGAAGGCGCCTACTAAAAACGATTTTTAAAGTTACGGTGACCTACTATTAAACTAAATGAAACACCTTATATTTTCACAAAACACTAGTATATTTAACTATATGAATATTTCATGTGCATTGTACACATTAGAAGTTATTATTTAAACGTATTATTTCGAGTACACAGGTAGTGACAAAATCTATATTGGGTAGGGGTGTAAAAATTTTCCATTACAAATGGTTAAAAAGTCGTATATTGTATATTGTAAAAGCCGAACTCTCATTGCAAATTCTGAGAAAGACAAAATTAAGAAGGGGCGTTACATGTGAAGAAACAAGACATCCGGCTGTGTTGAGTTATATTAAATGAGAATCAATTCACGTGAAAAGGGTCTATGAATAATTAGATATTGTAGGTATATAATTTAAAAGTTAATTATAAATAGGTGACATGTCCTAGTTAAGGAGTTAAGCAATTTAATATAATGTATATAATTCACGGTAGGCTCTGGGTGTGTTAAGGAGGTAATTTTTGCATATTAAATGAGAATCAATTCACGTGAAAAGGGTCTATGAATAATAGGATATTGTAGGTATATAATTTAAAAGTTAATTATAAATAGGTGACATGTCCTAGTTAAGGAGTTAAGCAATTTGATATAATGTATAGAATTCACGGTAGGCTCTGGATGAAACTTGATAAGCAATTTAATAAACAAAACACCCGGTACATCTGTTCCACAAAACGCGAAACATATTACATTTCGTGAAACCATTTCGTGAATATGATATTTATTCTTGGGGAGTGTACAAGAAATTATCTCCTAGCAAGTAGAGTATATGCAGAGAGATTTCCAAACCTTGAAAGAAAGCCAAGACCGGAGGCATTTGAAAGGTTACTAGAGAGATTTACAGAAACTGGTAGTGAAACCTACAAGATGAGAGAAATAAATAAGCCGGTAATCAATGAAAAAAGCGAATTGGCTCGTATTAACAATACAGGAAAATCCACATATAGACAGTATAGACGGTATTTCAAAGGTAACAGCTATTGAAGATAGGAGCGTGCAAAGAATTTTTAGAAGTCATAAGTATCATCCGCACAATATGGAATTAAATCAGGAATTGCATGGTGACGATTTCATTAAAAGAACAGACTTTTGTGGTTCGTTGTTAAATAAAATGCGAGAAATGCCAAATATTTTAACAAAGATTTTGTTTAGCGATGAGGCTACTTTCAAAAGTAATGGGGCGGTAAATAAACATAACATGCATTATTATGCAACCGAAAACCCGCATTGGATACGTCATGTAGACAATCAGAATAGATGGTCTCTTAACGTCTGGGGAGGTATACTTGGTCCATATATCATTGGGCCGTACTTTTTCGATGGAACCGTTACAGGCGACACGTATTTGGCATTTTTGCAGAACGAACTGCCTAATTTACTTGAGCATGTGGATGCTGACACCCGACAAATTTTCTGGTTGCAACACGATGGTGCACATGCTCATTACAGCCTTAACGTTAGGGAGTTTCTAGAACGAAGGAAGGAAGACAAATGGATAGGACGAGGTGGTCCAATCGCTTGGCCTCCACGAAGTCCAGATCTTACTGTCTTGGACTTCTACTTTTGGGGATATGTCAAGGCTCTAGTTTATGTGTAAGTTCCTACAACAAGGGAAAATATGATAGAACGCATAAGAGAGGCATTTAGAAATGTTCGCCAAGAAACATTACAGCATGTTCAACAGAATTTCACCAGGCGGCTTCATTTATGTATTGAGAGACATGGAAGGACATTAAAGTTTTCTTTGCTTTATTTGCATTTACTATTTACATTTACTTTATTTTTATATACTGTGCTACTACTTTTGTTAATTAAATTTGATGTTGTGGTTAATAATTAGTATTTATTTAAAATAGTGCAAACTTTTAATACTACTCGTACTTGATTCTTTCCTACATGATTTCGATTTATGTTAAGTTAATTAGGTATGTATTGCTTCATATTAGGTATTCGTAAAATAGTTGGTTTTACAAAATTCTTTAAAATACAAATTAATTAGTGTAAATTTTTTATTAAACAGACACCAGATAACTTGATCAGCAGTGAATCTATTGAAAATGCTATATTACTTTATATTAATTTAATGTTTGCTTTCACCGCTGAGCGAAAATCAACTGTTTCTCGTACTTAATGGGGTTTCTTCTTGTTATAGACCATTTATGGATAATTTGTTGAATATCCGATCTTACAGAAGGTTTAAAAGCGCAAATTAGCTACTAAAAATACAAGCATTTTTCATTAATTCAACTCTAAAAAGAAATAATTAGCAAATGATCCATCCTAGGTGCATCAAATGAGGTATCAATAGAAAGCGTAGTACAAGGGCTTTTCAATGAGCTAAAAATATACATGGTGTTCCATTTAAAAATTACGAGATTTCTTCGATTTTGCGAAATTGTGAACACCCTGTATAACGCGAGCAGTTGCAGAATTTATTTCACGTAGCAACGAAAGTGCATACTAGTAGAAAATATTCTATTCTATTGGTTTCGGATCTTTTGATTTTCCTTATGCAGAATAGCCTAATGAAATGTATCAATTTATCAAGTAAAATAATTATTTACACAGAAACTATCAACTTTAGACCCATTCAACATTATATCGATGTAACCAGCTTTCAAGCGCGGATCATTTTATCTATTAATATACAGGCTGTTCCATTTAAAAAAATGCAACTTTAGTCTGGCATTTCCATCTGGAACAGCCTGTATAAAACCAAATATTTTTAAAACGTGCGCTTGATGGTACGGAAGGATATCCGATGACTAAATATTTGACTAACTTTCAAATACGCGTGTAATCTTCCGTCCCCGCTTCGTTTCCGGACCCTGTATAAGATAATCAAGCCTAAAAAAAGGTCGTGGACATTTTGCTACTCTTTTTGAGGAAGTTCACTCTGTCACTTTTGAACACTTCACCTTGCTTTCTTCTATAAATTGTGATTGTGATAAGGTTAGTGTTATCACCAGAGAGCGGACTGAAGCGATTGAATGACCAATTGCCCCGATAAAACGTTGTGGCGGTCTCAGGTATTGTATGCATGTTATATTAGCCCCACTATTCATTTGCTCGATTGCATTCCTCGAGCAGATGTTTTTATTTCCGTCGTTATGAATAGTACATTATGTGTATTCCTTCATAAATTACATTCAACAGTGGCGTGTAAGATGGAATATACATTTATATATTATTCCGTTAGACTTCTTGAAATAATCGTTTAAAAAATTATATCCACTAATTTCCAAAGTGTATTCTCCTGTTTACATGCTGTTATACATGCATATGCATATATGCATTTATTGTTTTTGAGATAGTATATTCTCTATTCTCTTCTATAAGGAATTGTTTCTGGTCTCGTTTCTATCAGTATCATTTGCTTACAACGCTTAGTATTTTAAAAAATCCGTTTGATATTGTTATATTATATATTTATCCTATATTTTTTTATAAATATTAAGTTTAATTTACTACCTTATTTTTGGAATAGTTTTCGTTTCTTCTTTTTAGTCCATTTCTTTCTGTTACTAGTATGGTTCTTAGTAACTATGGATAATTCTCGTAGGACAACCATGGTAGGATGGATTAGAGGCCATACAGATTGGTTGCATATTCGTAATGATACCGAGATATATTGCAGTGCCTGTTTATTAAGTTTGTGGCGTCCACATAAGTGTAATGTGCATAGACATGTTCCTTCGAAAACTCATCAAGATAACATATAACCATCTGTACCTGACACTTTTAACGATGAACTGTGTGAAGCTTTCATGGCGGCCAATATCCCATTCAAAAAGTTTAACAATCCTCAAGAGGTTTCTTACAAAATATACTGATCGTCATATACCAGATGAATCTACTTTACGTAAATACCACTTACCAAAATGTTATTTGAGAACCAATGAAAAAATACGAACCAACCTATTTGGTCATTATCTTGGGGTAAGTGCAGACGAAACAACGGATGTAATGGGATGATATGTGTTAAATGTAGTTGTAGTAATATTACCAGTCGTAAATGGTGAAACCGTTGCAGAAGTAATTGATCAATGTATTCATAATATTCTGTCATCGGATAACTATAAGTTGGTCTAATTGTTCTTTTTGTACTTAGTGAAGCACTCAGAGGTTTCAAAGCTAACTGAAAGCAGAAGGCGCTAAAGGATCAACTAATTATTTATATAATGTTATAATAACTCGTGTTACAGAGAACGCAAATCCCTTTTTACCGCATTCTTATTTATTGCTCTAAAAGCAAAACGCATTTAAATTTATTACGTATTTAAACATTTTAATGACAGCCTACTTAAATTAATTAAATTAATAAAATATCTGTTTACTTCTTACTGATAATGGTAACTTACCAATCCGGCCTCACAAGCATTCGTGTTTGACGACAAAGGATAGCTTTTGATTTCTTTTTCTTTACATTTACATTGCTATTTTTAAAAATTATAAGATCAGTATCTTAAACTACTGTGTTTATTAATAAATTTATTATTAATAATTAACAAAGTCATTTCATATATTTATAATAGCTTTAAATTATTTGTTTTGTAAACATTGACTACCTACTGTGTACAATTCACAGCACAATATTTGTTTTCTTTTTATCTCAACGACACGAGCTTTGGTATTTGTTTACCTGCCTCATAAACTAAGCCCTTCTTTGTTAGTGCATTCATTCTCTATATGCATCTCTGATTTTTCTCAAGTTGCACGTACGGTTTCTGGAACGCGCGGAATAACTTTTTTTTTTCGTTCCGAGAGAGCAAGTAATTATCTACTTGACATGATTTCTCGTCTTCTTGCAGCCCATGAGACGAATATGTGTGGAGTCGACAGGCTCGAAGCGATGCGCGCATTCCTTATTTTGAAGGCCACTTGAAGCTACGCGAATAATAAATATGGCCGTGCCCGTTAAGACAAGGTCTCCAAGAAACGGTTATAAGATTTATTTTAAATGTCACTTGGTGCAGTATCGTGATTATTTACATTCAATATAATTCATAACTTGAACGGAATTGTTTTTGCATATATTATTATATATATATATATATATATATATATATATATATATATATATATATATATATATTATTATTTTTATTACAATATTAATATTATCGTCTCTGGATTTATTAAAGAGACTTCAATTATCGAGGAAAAATCTTGAAAGTAATGAAGTTACGCACATTCAGTTAAATGAGAAAATATTTGCCTTAGATTTTGTAACATCTGTTGGGACTACGTCCTTAGGAAGATAATGGTTCAAAAAAAAGGGCCGTGTGGTGGCTACCCAGTGGCGGCTCGTGCTAAAAATTTTAAGGTGTTCTGCAAGTTTTACAAAAAAAATTACCTTGCACGGGCAGTAAGAGGTTGTCTCCCATCGATCTTATCGTGCTTTCTTCGCCTTCCGCACTGAAGTAATGGATTTCTGGAACGATTGTCAATTGTCACACAAAAAAATAAGAGTCACTAAGCACTACTTTACTAACAAATTATTTCTTATAAATTAAATCTATTCTACGTTCTTTTCGATTTGCAAATTTTGTTATCACTTCGTCATTAAAATTGTCTATTTCGGAGATAAACTTTTTTTCGATAGATAGCATGGAAAGAGATGTTAAACGATCTTCGGTCATTGAATTTCTGAGAAACGTCTTAATTCGATTTAGTGTTGAAAAGCATCGTTCGGCCTCTGATGTTGTCATGGGAGTTGTTATTACAATTTCTAATAATTTTCTAGTCTCCTTCAACGTATCTCCCAGATTGTTTTTTATTAAAAATTTTAGAAGAGGTAGTGCGCCTTTTAAAGATCTACAATCAGTTCTTGAGTAAATAACAGACAATTCAGTTCGTAATCTTTCTTTATCAAGGGTGGGATAATAGGAGCATGCGGAAGTGAGTTTGTCCTCAGGAAATTTACTGCAATACTCTCCAAAGCATTCCGAAAAAAAAAGTGATGCCACTACTAGATGCTCTTTAAAATGAAATCGATCTTTTGCACAATTTAGAATAACATCACACACCTCTAAAGCCGAAATTCGATGATTAAATCTGCTGTTATTTGGACGTTTGCGTTTTTCTGGTGGTGGCTCATCGCATAACACAATTTTTTTAAATATTTTTGTCATTTTTTTTCTCGCTTATGAGAGGGAATTTTGGGAAAATATTTTGGATATATATTTTATATAATTTAATCTTTCAATTTTCCATACGTAATCTTTTTATTTCAAGGACACATGTATTGGTGTTTGTTTAAATAACCAAACAGAACTTACTTTACGAATCGCCCTCGTATAAGGCAAGCCAATTTCTCAGGGTTGCCAAATTAAATATTCGCTTCAATAATTTATAGTCATTTCGATATTTACCATATTGTTTTTCCATAGTAGTTCCACAATAAATATTCGACACTAGACCTTGTTATTTTATTTCTTATTTTAAAATGGAGTCTTCACAAATGTCTTTCTCGTCAATTGACAATTTAAAAATTTCTTGTAACCTAGGAACAATTCTTGTGTAAAATTCAATAATATCTAATAAAAACTATCTCGTTGTCACTGATTAAATCAAATGACGTGACTTTTTTTATGAAACTTAACTTTCAATTAGTAATTAAATAATGTAATTATAATATACATAAACATATAGCAATTTTCTATTTGTGTGAATGTTCACATTATTTAAACATATTAATTTCGCATTTAATATAATACTTATGTTTACGAGAGATTCGAGATATTATTTTTTTGCCTACCATCGCCTCGTCATTCCGTCATGAGGAGTAGATTACTCATCGACTACTGCGAAACGCTTTGGAGTGCTTATTACATACCAGCCGGGTCAGATTCCTCTAAACTAAGGCCGCACGCCGTTCACGTTCCACCATTTCATTCTTCATTTTCGATCTCGGTGATCATCATATGGATGACCTTCTCCTTGTCTCTGCGCAATTCCAAGCAAAAAATATTTCTCATTATTTGTTCGGTTATGGTAGTTGGGTCATATTAATTTACTATTTTTAGATGAGCGCTCGCGAAAAAAAGGCGTATTCTAGCTCAATTACTTTTCAACACAATATAAATAAACACGATTAATTTACACAAGAATTAAATTTTTAATTTATTGAATGTATTATTCTTAATTATTCTACTAGTTACTTGATTAAAATACTTTTGAAAATAAATAAGAATTGTCTGGGAATGTTATCAAACAGTTACGAGGACTGGTGGAAATATTTTTGGAAATAATGTAAACCAACGATTCTCAACCTTCTTAGCTCCGCGACCCCCCAAATAAGTAAATGTAAATAAAATTAATATTTCACGACCTCCCCCTCCCCCCATTAAGAAAATACCTAAAGTATAAAAAATGTAAAACAGCTATTCCTATTGTTTTATGTCGCTGCGTTTATAGCGACGGGTATGAACGTAAAGGTATGACGTGTATATACATGAGCAATTTACAAATTCCAAGTTGATGTGTACGTGCTCTTTCTAATTTGGTCTACTTCTATAATACTCACTGTTAGAGCATGTTTGAACATGCATATGGATACGTTTGCTGTCACCCGTATAAAGGAGGCGCATGCGATTGCACAACTTCAGTTAAGTTTCGAGTGCGAAACGTGCGTCTGGTATTTTTAATTTAATGTGCGGTCAACAGTGAAACTGAATTGTTTTTTTTCTTATGTGAAATGGATAAATTTATGAACAAACGATGTAAGTATACCGAGTGAATCGGTTGGTAAACAGAGAAGGTTGTACAATGATAGTTATTTAAATTATGGTTGTACCTCATTGGAGTACGTTGTTTGCTTTCAAGTTCACTTCGATGAAAGCATGAAGCCATCAAAATTAGTTCGAGACTTTGGAAACTAAACTTGCGGCTCCGAAAAACAAACCCTTGGAATTTTTGCGTAATCAACAAATTTCTATTTGTAAGGCAAGCCATACTGATAAAAGTGTACTTGAAGCATCTTATCTCGTAGCATTAACAGTCGCTACAATGTCCAAACCCCATACAATCGCCGAAAACCTCATATTGTCTGCTGCAATTGCTATGGTCAGTATTTTAATACGCGTGAAAGAAGCAAAAAAATTGAAAAAAAATCCGTTTTCTAACGACACAATATCAAGGCTAATTAAGATATGGCTGCCGATGTTCGCGATCAGATACTTCAGCAAATTTGATGAATCAACAGATGGAGCAAACATGTCTCAGTTCTTATGTTTTGTGAGGTATGCATATGATAGGGACACATCAATCAAAGAAAATATGTTGTTTTGCAAAACAGTACCGGGTCATGCAACAAGACAATTTGATGTCTTTTTGATGTTTTTTATGAAGCCACTAGAAACTATACTAACATACAAAATAATACAAATCTGTATAAAAACAAATCTGTATCTGTATACATGGACACACAGTATGTATTTACCAGCGTTTGCTTCAACCACTAGACGCATGCGTTTCTGTCTAACGACTTTGTCAATGGAGGGTTTACGAAGACAAACGACTGTAGTACACTTCTAGTCTTATAGCAAATTTTGTTGTCAGATGACACAAAGTCGTTACAACAGAAACGCATGCGTCTGGTGGTTGAAGCAAACGTTTGTAAATGCGTACTGTGCGTCCATGTATACAGATACAGATTTGTTTTTATACAGATTTGTATTATTTTGTAGCATAGCTTGATGCTCTCGCATCAATATGCTAATTTGTTTTTTTATACTAGCATAGATTAGACAAAATTTATTGCAGTATGTAGTGATGACACAAAGGCGATAATAAAAAAGAACAGTGGATTTTAAGGAAAATATTAAAACATCGTCTTATACCAAGGACGGAATGGACGCACTGCTTCCTTCACAGACATGTTCTTGACTCAAAAAACATGGAGAAAAATCTCAATCAAATTCTTTGTGAAGCTGTAAAAAATGGTTAATTTTATTAAAAACCAACCGTTACAGAACAGGCTGTTTGCTGAACTATGCGACGAAATGGGTGAAAATATAAAGTCTCTTTTTTTCCAAATAGAAGTTAGATGGTAATCACGAGGGAAAATGTTAACCAGCGTATTGGAACTGCGAGATGAATTAATAATATTTTTCTAGGATAAACAAATGCCATTCCCATTGTTTTTACAGACTAATAAGTGTATGTTGTTGTTGGCTTACTTAGCTGATGTATTTTCTCATTTAAACGACTTGAGTGTGAATTTACAACGGCATAATAAAAAACAAAGCAGACAAAGTTCATGCTTTTATTAAGAAGCTTGATATCTGAACTTTCACCTTCAAAGCAAAAATTTGGATATTTTTTCAATCACTTCGGATTTTATTGAGAGAAATTTGAATGAACAAGACACTATTATTCACCACAGTTTGGATTGCATGAAGATGCATTTGCGTGAGTTAAAAATTCAGTTGATGGAGTATTCCTCGGAAGGAAAAAATGATTTCTCGAAGAGATGGGTACTGAATCCGTTTAGTGAAAACGTTGTTGCCGGTGCCAATTTACCAGTTGAGATTCACGACCAGCTCATCGAAATGTCTGCCGATAAAACCTACAACTGCAATTTCCATCTGAAGATTTAATACGTTTTGACTTGCTCGTCGAAATGAATATGGAAATTTAGTCACATAAGCAAGCATTGGAAATATTAATCTCTTTCGCCACATCTTAACTCTGTGAAAAGGATTTTTCGTCTATGGTTGTGCTAAAAACTAAATACAGGAATCGTCTCTTATCACTCGAAAACAATTCGCTTTTGTGTGTTTCAAACGTAGATCCACGTATGGAGAAGCTTTTAAATGAAAAACAAATGCAACCATCACATTAATTTCTCTTATGCACATGTGTACTTATTGTAAGTAAAATGTTCATAATAAAGCCAACTTCATTTAAAAAGCATCTGCCAGTACATTTATGATGAGCAGCAGATTGGAACTGCTTTCTGTAGTTAATTCTGACTGTATGTTTGTGTATACAGTGTGGTCATAAAGTTTGGAACCAAGCTTATAACCGCATTATTTTACATTTTTAGGAAAAACGCTCGGACAGGTAAATTTTCTTTTTTAAAACGCCATCTTTTGACATACAATTTTTTTCTATGACGTCATTGGTTTTCGAGTGATGACGTTATCAACACTTTCTTTAAACGGCAACCATATTATTTTTTCTCGTTTTTGGTAGATCTTTATATCCATCAAATAGTGATATAAAACAATTGGTATGTTGCATCACAATTTTTTTGAAAAAATGATATAAATTTAGAAAAAAATACGAAAATTTTATTTTTGTATAAAATTAAAATTAAATTAAAAAAAATACATCTGAACTTAAATTTATTGTAACAGTTAACGTAAATTTTCAAAATGGACCCCACCAACCAACTGACACTGTCCCAGCCCAGTGTAGATGCTTCGCGATCAATAGTAATCTGCGTTATTCGCTCCAGGTCAAAAGAAATTCGCCTTCCCAATCGGCCAATTACTTATTAAAAAATCTTATTTAACATTAAATTGTTTCACAAAAAAGGGCCAAAGAAGTTTAATTTATTTAAAAAATTGACATGATGTGACAAACCATTTCTTAATTAAAATTATCGCCCGAAAATTGAAGATTTTAAAAACTAATTAAGCTTACAAAATTTACTGAAATATGTAAGTAAGTTTTTTTCACACTTCTGTCTTGTGTGAGGACTTAAATATTCTTCTTGAACAAACCGGATCGTCAAAAGCACATGTACTCATGTTACTATGCAAAAAATTTACAAAAACAAAAACACGCACTTTTTTGCAGGATATTTCTTTATGACATTCTTGCTTCTTTTTATACAATTTATGTACAAAAATTTTAGTTTGAAATTGTTTCTATGGCGACAACATTGTTGAATTATTTACTTCTATTTTTGACGTTAAATTTTTGAGATATTGCGTAAAAATTGTTCATTTTCGCTAATATAAAAAATGGCACATTTATCTGAGCGAGAAAGAATCGAAATTTTAATTATGGTTGGGTATGGAGACAGACAAAGAACGCATGCAGAAGCATGCGATTTGTTTAACCATGAACACCCTGATAGACCTCCAATTACCAGGTCTACGGTGACAAAACTAGTTGGAAAGTTTACCGAAACTGGATCCGTAAAAGATCGACCACGGCAAGGTAGACCTCAAGTAGGAGAAGATGTGAAATTAAATGTGCTTCTAGAAGCAGAAGAAAGGCATCATGTTTCCACCAGACAACTTGCGTTAGCCAATCAGGTGGCTCACTCATTTGTCGTCAACTTATTTAAAAAAGAACACTATCGTCCTTACAAAGTTCAACTTGTACAGGAATTACATGAGGATGACGAAGATCGTCAACTGCAGTTCTGTGAAGACGTAATGTTACGTTGTGACCAAAATCCAAATTTCTTGGAAAACATCGTCTTCTCAGATGAAGCTACGTTCTGCCTAAATGGATCTGTTCACCGCCATAATTGCAGATATTGGTTGCAGAACAATCCGCATTGGACTCAAGCGTGTCATACTCAGCGCAGAGGAAAAGTTAACGTATGGATTGGAATGATTGGACGACGCATTTTAGGACCATATTTTTTTGAAGGAAATTTGACTGCTGTGCAATATTTAGAATTTTTAAGATTTGAACTGGTTCCAGCGCTCGCTGTTATTTTCCCAAATCACGAGGATGGTGATGTACCCCATCCAAATATTTGGTTTCAACAAGATGGGGCGCCTCCCCATTATGGTGTAGAGGTTCGCCACTATCTTGACGAAATATTTCCCAATAAATGGATTGGACGTAGAGGCGCCATAGAATGGCCACCTCGTTCTCCTGACCTGACTCCGTTAGACTTTTTTTTGTGGGGTTATTTGAAATCGAAAGTGTATTTTAACAAACCGAACAATTTAGCAGATTTAAAAGAACGAATTCGCGTAGAACTTACACAAATATCCCCAGACATAATTGAGGCAAGTATACGAAGTGTTTACACTCGGCTGGGACAGTGTCAGTTGGTTGGTGAGGTCCATTTTGAAAATTTACGTTAACTGTTACAATAAATTTAAGTTCAGATGTATTTTTTTAATTTAATTTTAATTTTGTACAAAAATAAAATTTTCGTATTTTTTTCTAAATTTATATAATTTTTTCAAAAAAATTGTGATGCAGCATATCAATTGATTTATATCACTATTTGGTGGATATAAAGATCTACCAAAACGAGAAAAAAATAATATGGTTGCCATTTAAAGAAAGTGTGATAGCGTCATCACTCGAAAACCAATGACGTCATAGAAAAAATTGTATGTCAAAAGATGGCGTTTTAAAAAAGAAAATTTACCTGTCCGAGCGTTTTTCCTAAAAATGTAAAATAATGCGGCTATAAGCTTGGTTCCAAACTTTATGACCACACTGTATATATCCATATGTGTTTGTGCGTGTATGTGTGTATGTGTAAACGGTGTAGTCTAAATAACTACCTTGTTTGCTCTGTTTGTGTTTACTTATTTCATGATTTTTTTCGAACATCACAGAATTAAGTTAGATTAAGCAATAATGGTTTGGTTCCGAATTTAATTATTGATACAAGGGAAAGTGGGGGAATGGTTGTGGTACTGCGTGCCCAAAACCAAACTGTACCTTGTGATTTTTTTCTTATATTATTTTTTTATACTTGCATGTTATGGAAAATAAAGTTCTTTATTATTATTATTATTAAATGATTTTTTTTCTCATAAAATTATTATTCATTATTGTTTAGGCTATTTCGCGACCACCCCTTCAATATTACCGCGACTCCCTTGGGGGATCACAATCTCCAAGTTGAGAAATGATGCTCTAGATAAAGTTATTTTTCTCGTGTAAAAATACGTGATTATTTTAAAGAATTCCGTTTCTACTTTTTTTTCCGATCTTACATAATCATCACTAACGGTTGACGCAACTAATTAAAAAATTTCGTACGTCAGCTATTATGCGATCAAAAAAAAAGAGGTATATACACACGACATACGAAGCGTTTGTATATTGTTTATTGTACGAGTACACGATGGGAGAATACAAGTAATCGTATTTGTTGTATTTAACGGTACTTAGTACTCGCATTAACATAGTCGATCCGTAAGTTTAGTACTTCGATGTCTTCTATTGTTATACCTTTTTTTCTTTACTTCTTGTTTTATTCAATATTTTCGTTTTTTGAGCGGAAAATTTTAGGTAAATTTAATTATAGGAGCTGCGTATACAGGCTGTTCCTTATTGATATGCGAATAATTAAGGGTGTGAATATACATTAAAAATAAATGATAGTTCGCAAAAATGTTTCGTTACGAAAATACAGGGTGTTGGAAAATGGTAGGCCTATGAAAAGGATAATTCACGTCAAACGGATTTGAATGACAGACGGCCGGTATTATCAACTGATATTAAAAATAGTTTTAGTTAAAATACATTTAAATTAAGTCTCACTTAAATTAGGGATTCTGTATTATGAACTGCATTTAAGCAGCATTTAACTAAATGTGATATTTAGCAAGGTTGGTAATACTTTTAGAACAAAATATACGAATTTAGCACATTAGAACAGTTTGTGCCTGGTTTCGCTTTGGTTTGTGTTGCTTTTAATTGAAAATTAAGAGCAGATCTTTAATATTGTTATATGTTTCCTTAGAACTAAGTTTTAATTGTAAAATGGTTTTTAATTTATGTACAGTTAAGCTCACATAAATCTGGTATAAACCATTTTTGAATGTTTGTTTTGTTGTAATTCATTCTTGTAAGGTTAAAATGACATTTGTCACTTTTTGATATCCAAAATGAAAAGAAAATTTACGCCGGCAGACAAAGTACAAATTTTGTTAAATTTGGAATGTTGCACCACTAAACAAGTCGCAGAAGAATTTCATTTGAATAAATCTACAGTACTACAAGTTAAAAAAAAAAAAGGAAAATGAAGGCTGTATATGTCGCAAACGAGAAACTGGTCTTAAAAGAATATCAACTGATATACTAGATCACAATTTGTTTGAATATTTGAGAGAAAATAAAAAAATGACAAATTCATAGATCTCGTATAAGATTTACTAATAGGGAACAATTATGGAAATCTATTGAAAATACCTAGGAAAACATTGTTGAAAAACCTAATTTTTTAAGAAGTCTTATTGATTCTATACCTACAAGGTTAAAGGCAGTAATTGATGCGAATGGCGGATCAATTCAGTATTAGTTTTTTTTTGTGTTTTCTAAATTGTATTAAAAAATTACTTGACATTTGACTTGTCTTTCAAAAAAAGTTTAATACACACTAAGCAATATTAGAAAATTTTGACAAGTTAGGTTATACTAGATCTATGTGAGCTTAACTGTACATAGTTTTGTATATTGTAATCAGAAAGTAAACAATACTGTAACTATAAACAGTTACAATAATATATTAGAAATATTTGCAAGAAGTAAAAAATTCATACAATTAAATTCTCTTTAAAAAATCACAATAAGTTTTGAAAATATATAAAAATTTATAAAATTTATTCGTAAAGAAATTAATATTAAATTGTGAGGTTATGTAAGTATATCTGAGTCAATCTTAGTTACAGAAGTGCATATACATATGAAAAAACAATATTCCTTTCTCATTTTTATTTAATTAAATACCTATATAGCCTATAATGGATTTAAGTACACAGAAATTTCGAGGTTATGTGTCAATCTGAGTTACAGAAGTGCATATACATAGGTAATACTGGTAAATACGCATGCGTTAATTCACCTTTTAATACTTGAGTAGTCAAATTCAGACATTTAGGTTTAAACGTGTGTTTAAAGTTAAATGTTCCTTTAAACATGTTGATAATATACATGCGTTACTTTTAAATGCCATTTAATATAAACATCCTTTTAAATACGTTGATAATACCGGCCGAGAGACTTACTAACATATGTCAGTTGTAAAAAGCAAGTGACATATTACGGGGCAACTAGATTTATTGTGAAATTGTATTCGTCAATACTGACATTAATTTTGTCGGACAATTCAACAATTTTTATTTTTTAAATCAAAAAGCGGCGTATTACAGGAAAACAACTCAAGAGGGCTCTTATGTTTCAAATTGAACGGGGAATTCAAAAATAATTTATATTTTGGAAAAAAAACATAGGCGAACAATTTTTTCTTCAAAAATATAAAAGCATGTGCCCATATGCACGCCACTGTCAATGCTAAAAATATTTTTTTTTAGATAAATATGCATCTTTATTAACAGTCGCTACATTTTAAATTTAACAGCGGTTTCGAAAATATTAATTAATTCCCATTTAATTCCTAAAACTTTAGTAACCTGTCTTTCGTATCAGAACATTATTGGACCATAGATTGCAAAGCAAAAAATCATTTATCTATCATGTAAATTCACATTTTTAAATATTCGCATATCAATAAGGAACAAACGGCTTTACTGGCTTTCAAAATCCGAATACCCATTTGATCACTTTTAATAAAATTTATACATAATGTTTGTTTAATCAAATTTAAGAAATGATTACAATTTCAAATTAAAATATTAAAAAATAACAATGTTATTTAATAATGAGTGGTTATACGACTGTTAATAAAGGAGCATATTTTTCTAAAAAAAAATATTTTTAGCTTTGACAGTGGCGTGGGTACTGGTACATACTTTTATATTGTTGAAGAAAAAATTGTTAGCCTATGGTTTTTTCCGAAATATAAATTATTTTTGAATTCTCCGTTCAATTTGAAACATAAGAACTCAAGAGAGCCCTTTTGAGTTAAAAAATAAAAATCGTTGAATTGTTGAATTGTCCGACAAAATTAATGGAAGTATTGACGAATACAATTTCGCAATAAATCTAGTTGCCCCGGAATATGTCACTTGCTTTTTACAACTGACATACGTTAGTCCGTCGTGGTTTCTTATGCATTCGATAAACTCTTCGAGGTATGCTTGAAATTAAATGATTTATCGTATACGGAGGAATGTCATCCCAAACTTCTTAAATTCGGTGACGAAAGTCAATTAGGTTATTTGGTGGTTGGGGTAAATTACCTAGTCGAGTACCAATCATATTCCGCACATGTTCGATTGGCGACAAGTCTGGGAAGCGAGAAGGCCATGGTACCCTTGCTATCCTTGTCCTTACTGTATGAAGACGTGCGTTGTCTTGTTAAAAAGGGTTCGAATTAGCCTTTGTAGGTATGCCAGTGCAACAGGCTACAGTACGTTTCATATGTAATCATTTACATTCAAATTTCTGTCAACAGAAACTAGAGGTGAGTTGCTGTCGTATCTTATTGCGGCCCATACCATAATCCCCAGTGTACGCGCCGTATGCCGTTCCACAGCAAAATCTAAATTTCTGCGTTCTCTACGAAATCGTCTTGCTCTTCTGCGGCCATCGTGAACCCACACACAGAACCGGGACTCGTCAGAGACAACACGATTCCATTCCATTCACCATCCTAATTTGATCTGGCGCTACATCACCTGAGCAATACGATGTCGACGTGTCAGTGAGAGACATAAAAATGGTCTATACGAACGAAGCCCAAAAGTGTGTATTCTGCGATATATCGTTGCCGTAGAGACTTTTTGTTATAAAACCCGCATCCAAGTATATGCATATTTTGGCCATTTAATGCATAATAGATAGAATAGACCAATGAAAATATTAAAAAAGAGATCTAAAAATTGAGAATTACAAGATGTTAATGAAGTTTCACTGTTTCTATATAAAAACCTCGTTGATTTGTAACTAACATACCTTGAACAGTTTTACTTGTTTTCTTTCGCTTTCTAAATTATATTCATCAGTTTTTAATTAACCTCTTTAAATTACGCCAGGTGCCATTTATATATCTCTTTTCAATAAAAGTCGTTTTCACATTCAACTCGCTGATTACACGTCATTTCGTCTATCATAATTAATTTGCTTGTTATGTCTTAATCAAAGACGAAATTTGTATTCAATAGAAATCACACTGAATTCGCGTAGCGTTTAATACCTGTTTAGAAATAAGTAATCAATTTTGTCAAGCTTCCGAGACATTTCGCCTCGGTACGCGAAGCGACGACTGAACGTTTAACCTGGAGGAAATTAAGGAAACACTTTAATCGATTAATTAATGAAATTTTAATGAGAAATGTTTGCGAAACCAATGTCACTTGGATAATTGAAGAAACAAGCAATAATTCGCAATATTTCAATATAATGGTCACGGTATTTCCGGCAAATCAATTAATTTTGTATAAATAATTTATATTTTACGAAGTAACCCTAATCATTGAATAAAAGGAAAGGTTAAAATTTCACGTTCAGAACTAACTTTTATAATAAAACTTGTTCAATAATTCCAATGATAAAAGTATATATTTTTTTTTCAGAACAAATGCAGGTGCAATATACTGTACACGTCAAAACAAAAGATAATGAAGACCAAAGCTTTATGAAATATTCTAATTGCAATAACTTCAGCAACCTAAGTTAGAGATAAGTCAATGTTCAGCATTTCTATTAATTAATTAACTAAATTAGATAATGGAAATATCTTATTTCAACGTTTTCGCAAAGGCAAGGATAATTTTTCGATGACTGTAAGGAAGAATGGATTAGACGCTGTCGAAGGGCAGTTAATTCATTCGCATTGAATTTAGTCAAATATTAATCATTTCATTTTTGTGAAACATACTTCAAGCGAGATTTATATGCATTTTTTACCAAATCAATGTTTTTGCATAATTTAAAAGTTTAAAGAAATACCAATATACAGGTGTCCTTGAAGTAAAGAGACAAGGTATGCTAAATGGAAATATGTAATTATATAGAAAATATATATATCCAAAATATTATAAGTAAATTACGACGCGATCCCCAAAATTAAAAACCCCCTGAAAACTGTATTATGTGACGTCTATGAATTCAAAATATTCAGAATGGGTATAAATAATAAATACTGTCTTCGTCAAAAAAAAAAACGGAACATGTCTTATAACGATTTTGACATTAATTTAGTTTTGTAAGTCGTTTGTCAATATTAGTAGCCATGAATATAAGGTTATGTATCTGTAATTATTAAGTTAGTATGATGGAACAAAGTACTGTCACAATAGGTAAAAAAAGTGCCCCATTTTTTATGTCACGAACTGTACCTCTATTAAAGTTACAAACACACACACACACACATACGCTACAGTGTATACTTACATAGGTAACAACTACCAATGTTATAAAAACTATAACATTGTTATATACTAAGATTAATAACCTCAATCAAAATCAGCTGTTTATACATTCAAGAGAATTATTAAAAATTCAGAAACTTGTATTACGTTAACGTTTGTTACGAAAAGTGACAAATATAAAATATTAATATGGATATAAAAAATATCGCTACGGCAAACGCAGTAATATTTATAAAAACGCTAGAAAATAACATTGTGTGCAAGTTTTGTATGGTAAGGGTTCGACAACCTGATACGAAAGTCAGCTGTGAAAATTGTGAATTGTTAAAGACGATGTATTAAAAGGATATGTAACATGGGCATTTAACGTCCTATTTGGTAACAATCTATCTTTAATCGAAGACGTAAATCTAAATCGTATCGAACGTACGTACGATCGGCAACTGAACAAAACTTAAATCGAGATCGACAATAATAAAACTATTCGTTTTGTTAGTGTCGATCAACTTTAAGATATCGTTTCTGATACTTTTTATAATATAGTCGGTCAGAGAGTGGCGTTCAAAAATTTTTTAAATATCTTTATCTTTTTTTCTCGCTTACGAGACGAAATTTTACAAAAATATTTTGGATTTATATTCTATAAAGTTACATCGTTTCATTATTTCTACGCTGTCTTCTTGTTTCAAGGACAGCCTGATTATTATACAATATACGGTTATATAGATAAATAAACTTTATTCGAGCAGACATTTTCGGATTGTTTTGACCAGAGTAATATTCGCATTGAATTTATCTGGCCTTCGACAATGTCTAATCCATTATTTCTTTATAGTTATCGAAACCATATCCTTACCTTTGAGAAAATTGTGAAATACTATATTTTCATTATTTCCCCACTGCAGGGATTCTAGTTTTATCAGTGGAATCTAGTGATACCCTCACGTCTTATTACCTATTATAATTTTCGAAAAAGATTTTTATCGTCAGCTTCAAGTTTGCCTACAAATTTGTTAGCGACACAATTTTTGGAGCCGCAATTTGGGAATCTGTTGTGCTGGCACTATTATTACTAAATCATTACGTAAAATTTTTAATATTATTACTTCTAATACGAGGGGCAAGCTGCAGTTGTTGAGAATAGAAAGATTGATACAAGTTTTCGGAATTTTTATTTTAAATATGTTTAAAGTAATTGCCATCAACAATAATACACTTAACCATTCTTTTCTTCCATAGTTCAAAAGCGTTCAGCCAGCTGTCTTTAGGGGTACTATCAGAAAAACATTTAATGGCGATATCAACCTCTTCTTCTGACTAGAACCTTTTCCCTTTCAAATGTTTTTTGAGCTCAAAAATAGCCAGAAGAAGTCACACATTGGTTTACAAAACAAAACTGGTTTACATTGTCGTCCGGGAATGTATCGCTTTTACTACTAGATACACAATGTAGTCAATGTACTATTTCAGATGTGTATAACAAGTGCACAAAACGATGAGACAAGTGTATTGCACAGAATGGGGAGTACTTTGAAGGATATTTCTGATATTTCCTCGTATAAAGCTTCGTAAAAACAGCAAAACTCTTTGCGTCAGTATAATCTTAGTCAGTGTAAATCCAAATCTGACAGCTATTTGTCAAAAAAAGCCTTGCTATTACAATTTTTTCATGTCTGTAGATAATATAAAAATCTCGCTTTGTATTTTATCATTCATGAAATATACATTTTTTAACACAACAGTAGTTTAATGAGGAACAGGAAGAAGGTAATTAACATTTTTTATTACATGATTAAGCTAGATATCAGTGAAAAGATCTTTTTATATTTAGAAATAAAAGAAAGCACTTGTACAATTATCAAAAGAACGCATGAGAATCACTAAAGCACGCGCCACAGATGCTGAATTAGACATATCACAAGTAACTATACGTAAGACTACCTCTTCGCGTTGATAATGGAATTTACACTTAATTTATTCCACTCTTATAAATTTTAGTTTATTATTTGAACTACCGTCTGTATATTTTTAGATCATTATTCATTACATATCCCATTGGGATTAAATTTCGGAATATAAATACGCTAAATTAGACATATCACAAGTAACTATACGTAAGACTACCTCTTCGCGTTGATAATGGAATTTACACTTAATTTATTCCAGTCTTATAAATTTTAGTTTATTATTTGAACTACCGTCTGTATATTTTTAGATCATTACATATCCCATTGGGATTAAATTTCGGAATATAAATACGCAAGAAACTAGACAGTTTGCATTTATAAACAACTCTACCTGAACAGTCTTCGCAAATTTATATTCAAGATATGTATAAGGCTTCGAACGTGATATTCTCTCGTAGTGGCTATAGAATCCAAAACAAATCTTCGTACTTTCCTTATTAAAAGGTCAATTCCCTAGCTTTTGCATTATCGCACTGCAAATCGAATTTTAGGCTAGGAACGAATGTAAAGGAAATATGATTACAGTTTTCCCAATGTTTTTTTACGGATATTTACGAAGTAAAATTCAACAAACATTTCTTGAAAATTGCTAACATAAGTGAATTATTTTGATATACGAGAGGGCGTTTTTAAGTTCGCAGAATGGGGAAAAAGTAGAGAAAATAAAGATACGAAATTAGTTTTCTTTTTCAATATATTCATCTGTAACCCTAATACATTTTTCAGATCTTTCAATTAGCTTGTGTATGCCTTTACAAAAAAATTATTTTATCTTTGTCTGAAAAACACACCGGGCAGGACACCCTTCGTCAATTCTGCCCTTCTTTTTTCTTTGAGGACTTCTTTTAACCGCTCCAGGATTGAAGCGTAGTATTCTCCAGTTTATTAACAGGATTCCTTCCGAGTCTCAGAAAAATGTTGCCATAAATTTTCCGGCTGGCTTGACATTTTAAACTTCTTGAATAGTGGTGTGCCTTTTTATTCCACTGCGTGGAGCCTTGGTTGGACTCAGATTCATAATGATGAACCTTAAGTTTTGTCCCCGGTAACAACTTAACTCAAGAGACCGTCCCTGCCTTCATTACAGAGGTCGAAACGAACGGGAACATTCCATACGCTGTTGTTTTTGCGACGGCCGGCATGAACATTGTCGGCATTCATCCTGCGCTGACCTTAGACATACCAATGGTTGTATCGCATACTACAATAATTCCTGTTGTGTCTTCTTTAGTCGAGCATCTTTTTTCAAAAGGGATTCATCGCGTCAGTAGCAAACATCATTCTTCGATAAAGAGTGCCAAACGATATTATGAAAAATTTTAATTTAATTGCGTTACCTTTATTTTATGCAATCTACCGTTTCATTTACTAGACGATGAAGCATTTGTCCCTTTTTGGAACAAATATGCAGACTGCAATTTACCAGGTCGGACATCGCTAAGAAGTTTAGTACCATCTGCTCGTGAACATATTGAAAAAATAATTAAATCGGAATTGAAAGATTAAAAACTGTGCTTATGTGTGGACAAAACAATAGATCTTTAAAAACATTCTGTGGTTAATGCAGTAGTACGTGCAATGGAACCACTTCAACCGTCACCCTCTATCCTACTCGCCTCCAAAAGAGTTGAAAATTGTACTATTGGTGAGATTTTAAAGGTGGTGTTGAACTCGTTGAAGAAATTTTTTCAACCAAGCAACTTTTAGTGTTTATGAGTTACGAATTTTTCGACTTTTCGAGCAAGTTTTGGTTGTGGTCACTTCAATAGGTCGCCCCGACCCCTACCTTGTTTAGAGAAACTGTGCCAGTTATAAACCTTAGTTTTTCACTTTCAGTATTTTTTTTCCTTTCCTTTCCTTTTCCTTTCCTTGCTTTGTAAAGAACTTTATAACGTTGCGATACTCGATTTTCTCCATATTTCACACTTTCTTCCCGATTGATATACTTGGTCAACGATAGTTCAAACACTACTGATAAAACTTTATATTTATACTAATAACGAGTCACCGAACACGTTACAACATGAAAGAAAGAGCTCTTCCACTAGCATCCAACTCGGCGAAATTCGGCGAACTTGAAAACGCTCCCTCGTATGTATATATACGAGAGAAATCCAGAAAGTAGTACCAGTTTACTCGTACAGATGGCGCTACTGATTCAATTAAAAGCAAAGCGACGCACGTGTCAACAATGTCATCGTAGCTTTGCGGGGAGAAAGAGTTCGAGTCCCTCCGGTGCGTGGTGTGAGTTTTGTGACTGTTTACAAGGGCGCATATGATAGAAAATCCCGCCAAATGCGAAGTGCGATCCGCTTTTTGAATGCAGAAAACATCTGTCCAAGCGAAATTCATCGCAGGATTACTGATGTGTTCGGTACGAGAGCAATGGATGAGTCATCTGGCAGACGCTGGGTTTGAAATTTTAAAGAGGGACGAGATAGTGTGCACGATGAAGAGCGATTAGGTCGCCCTTTCCTTATCCGTGTGGATGATTTCATCAGAGAAGATCGACACGTAAAACTCATGAAATGCTCCATTGCTCCATGAAATCGTAATGGACCATTTACAGAAAAATTAGCTCGAGATGCGTGCCCAGAATGCTTACCGACGGCGGAGGTTATGGCCTCAGTATTCTGGGATCGAAAAGGTACTTGTTAGTTGATTTCATGCCCCAAAGGACGAGCATCAATGCGGACAGATACTGTGAAACACTTCAGAAGCTGCTTAGGGCCATCCAAAACAAGAGACGGGGAATCCTGACACGTGGCATTGACAATGCTCATCCCTACACGGCTCCAAAGGCCAATGATCTTCCGAAGTTCAAGTGAGAGATTTCTAACCACCCTCCGTATAGCCCCGACTTGGCTCCAAATGAATTTCACTTGTTCACTAAACTCAAGGATTTCTTGTCAGGAGAACGTTTCCAAAGTGATGATGATTTAAAAGAAGGTGTACAGCATTGGCTGGATAATTTGGCGGTAGAGGTTTACGAGGAAGACAAACAAATTGGTTTCAAAATACGACAAATGCCTCAACAACGGCGGCGACTACATAGAAAAATGAGTAAATGTATTACTTTCATTCAATAAAATCATTATTTACATTCCTTCATTTTTCTTTTTATTATATGGAACCGGGTACTCTTTCTGGACTTCCCTCGTAGATATTTAAGTTCAATATTTATTTACGTATTATTTATTACGTTCGTTTGTGGTAAAATACGGATAATTTACTAAATGTTTTAAAGAGTCCTAACTATCAAGTAACAGAAACAACAAATCCGCTTTTTACTAACCGCATGCAATTTTAAGAGAGCTCGTTACACTTCCAATATCACTTCACTGGAACCAGACGTCAAAATAATCTTGGGTTCATTGACAGGGAGTGTGGGGTCCATCGGAAATAACTCCTACTTGATTAGAAATCTCGAATGTTTGTTGGAGAAGGTTAGTAAAAGAAGCAAAATAGTTTCGTCGAAAAATAAGGCGCATAAGTACGAGGGATGTTGTTTTAATGTTGAAATTAATACAATAACATATTTTTATTGTGTTTTATTAAATGAAAGATGCCAAAACGGTTGCTTCGATTGCCGAAAGATATTTAAAAGTTTCGTACGGTAATATCCCGAGAAAATGTTTCGGGGAATCTGAGAAATTTATGTCGATTATTCTGACACCTATTGGGTATAAAGAATAACAGCAGTAACAACTACGCGAATTTACTAAATTCGACACTCTCGACGGTAGATGACACTAGCCTAATGTTTAAAATTAATTTAAGACAAAAATAGGTCCAACAGTTTTTATTATTTTTAAATATAAATAGATTAAAATTCTCTAGATAATTAAAAAAATTCCCTTTTTCCCTGTTTAGTAGAAATATCCCTAGAACTAGAGAGTAATTCCCTAATCTGGCATCATTGATCGGTACCACAATTGCTTCGCTACTTAACGCTACCCATACTCTTCTTGAACTGCAGTGGCGGGACAACTATTTTATAAATATTTTGTCATTTCTCTTCTCGCGTCTGCGGGGAAATTTGCGGAAAATATTTGGGATTCATATTTTATGTAATTAGGTCTTTCCATTTTTCATACGTTGTCTTTTTCTTTCAAAGACA
The DNA here is from genome assembly GCA_935421215.2 of Melolontha melolontha. Classification (NCBI taxonomy): domain Eukaryota; kingdom Metazoa; phylum Arthropoda; class Insecta; order Coleoptera; family Scarabaeidae; genus Melolontha; species Melolontha melolontha. Next base: position 71,849,656 of record OW285243.1, on the reverse strand, counting down.
CCCGGTATTATATACCCCTCGCAATACGTTTATCCTGTTTGGAAAGTATCTGACTTAATTTCGTACAATTGTGCAACATTGACAATATTTATGGCTAGATTGTAGAATATTGATGATGGGTAAATATTTATAAGCTGCTTATAAAAATAGTTAAACCACAATTTGCGTATATACAAACCTGTTAGTCTTACTTAATTATAAACAAGAAAACGACTATAAGAATTGTTTATATGTATGCTTGTTGCTTCATATTAGCAAAATTCATAATCATATTAAATACCAAACAACTGCGGTTTGTCGTACTACGAGTATAACGATAAGACCGCTTGAAGTTTTACGGAAATACATACCCGTCAAAATATAATACATAATTATAATGGTGTTGATATGGATGATATTTACATTGTTAATAATCCCACTTAATATCTCTTGTTTATTTAGATAAAATTTGATCATTGCCTAATGCGCTGAATATATGTATGTATATTGTTATAAATCGACTTTCTGTTTATACACTTTATAAAACAACACCGAGCATCCTAAAATTTAGTAATAATTTATTATTCAATAATATATAGAAAAAAGAAGAATAAGGCAAGGCATTGAACGACAATTTGATTAAATTGGAGACCGTGACTAATTCTATAAAAGTTAATTAAGAGTTAAGAGTAAATCCCTACGACAATGTAGTTTTATTCCTGGATACGTTATTTGTCGCAATACGTTTCCAGAATTGGTAAGGGTTTATTCTTATTTTGGTTTTATTGAAAATCAAAGCAAAGTCTTAAACAAATTATTATAAAATATGGTAAACAATGAACCTAAAAAAACTGAAAATTACGAGGGTAGACTGAAAAATAATGCAAACATGCTTGCACAGCGCGAACAAAAACAAATAGATCGACCAAAAAGTACAATTCTTAAGCTTCAAAATCATATATTTATTTTTCTCGCCACCATTAAGTCAAACACATTTCTCCCAACCTGTAACAAATTTTTTCATTCCGTCACTGAAAAATTCTTCCGACTTTTCTTGAATCCAGGAATTGGCACTTTATTTAACTGAACTTAAGATAATACAAGGTACATGGTACATGGCATTACCCTAAATTCCGGTGCTTCGCCTAGTGGCGCTACACCGGATCCTAAACTTTGTGCTTGTCAAATCTATCTAAATAACTTATTCTAACTAATCTTAAAACTAAGCTAATACGGACCAAGTCCACGCCATGCTTGTCCATGTACGCTCCTAACCTGTAGAAGTAGTCTGCTCCTTAAATATTTCATTTGCTATATACTTTCTTATTTTTAATCGCTTCTGGTCCTGGGGCTTCCCTGTCCCGTCCGGGATCCCTGGATACATTCGTCCCTGCGCCGGCACCGCACTATTGGCGGCAGCTGTAACAAGGAGAAAAGACCGGCAGTCACTAATTTCAAAACTACGCCAATAATTGCTTCTACAGGGTTGACCTGCTTCGTTTTTACCGCGCGCTTTGTGTGTATGTGTGTGTATGTATGTACGTGAGTGTGTGTGCTGTGTTAATGTTGCCATTGTCTCACTGTTTCATGCAAGTTAAAGATAAAAAATACTTAACTTGTGTGTTGTTTGCTGCTAGCTGTTTATGGCTATCTCTTGCTCTGTCTGTGGTGCTGTATTTGTGCGAGCGCGCAAGTGTAGGGGTGTGATATGTTATCGCGCTCGTGCATGTGTTTTGTGCCGCGTTGCGCTAATTTTGAGAGAGCGCAGGGCCGCCAGCTCTTTCCCGGCAACGTCTTTCTTTTTCCGTGCAGTACTTCGATGGTCCAACCCCCGCCCCGACGAGGCAGAGCCCAAACCCGCGAAACACAGTCATGCAGTGCATGGGGTTGCTCATCGCCTACCGCAGCAACGCTCTTAGTGGCTGCTTCGGTCGGCGGTGGTCACACATTGTGCCGTCTTAGCGTTTTCCGCCATCGCGGGGGCACTGCACACACGGTCGAGCGTGTGTGTGCTGTTCACGGCAGCCTGACCAGGTTGCCGCCCAGGACAGGTCCTAGTGGCGTGTGCATTGCGTTTGCACCGCGTGGCTTGGTTCCTATACCTTGCTGGAAAGGCGGAATGACACCTGTCCGCCTATCGGGCAGACCCCTCTAGAGTTTGACATCGCATATGCTCGGCTACCACGCAGTAGAGGACCACGTCAGCACCCAAACCGTTCAGTCGTTTCACCTCTCGGAAACGTTGCCTGCGTTCTCATGATCCAGGAGTTGACAGCTGCCTTCACCACATCGTCCGAAGTTTTATGATTACCCTAGAGGTCTCTCTTGAGTAGAGTTGCATGTTTTCGTTTGTGAGACGGCGTGGTACCCATCGTGCACAGATTATACGTTATTCCAAGTGTTCAATAATGCAGCCGACACGTTCCTTGGATATTCCAATATGGTTTGCGATACGCTTTTGAGTGATTCGCCGGTCATTTTGAATCAAATCATCAACGAGTTTGCGATGTTTATCGTCTGTGGTAGTGATCGTACGTTCGCTGCGTGTTTTATTAACAATTTTGGCTTTTCCAGGCTCGCAATCACGTACTTTTATTACCCATCGATTTGCAGTAGACCAACAGCATCGTCACCATAAACATTCTTTAAATGCCGATGAATCTCACTAGGAGTCACTTTTTCAGCAGTCAAAAATATGATAACAGCACGCTGTTTAACTTGCGTTGACATAGCACTAGAACACTAGAAAATACATTCAAAGTACCATGAACTTCATCCAGCGTGGCTTTGATCTCTTTCGGCGTTAAACCATTTAAATAAAAGTATTTGATCACCCACGAAACTCATGTTTTTCAATTCGATAGATTTAGCTGAAACTTTGACAGCTGTTTAATGCCAAATGACGCTTACTAAATGCAAATTTTCGTCACATTACTAGTCCCATCTGTTGGATTTTCTAAGGAGTTATTGAATCACCCTCATACATATACTAAATTTCATAAGTCTTTAAACTTACCCTCTCTAGCATTAATTAATTTTTGAGGACGAACTTTCAGTGATGTGTGATGATTCACCATTACACATCAGAAACAAAGTGAAAAGTGCGCCAAGAAAGCAAAAACGGTTCCATATGTAAGAAAAGGAATAGATATTTTCCTGGGTTCTCGAGGTGTAATGCTCATTGACTACATGAAACAAAGCAGAACCATTCCTGGGGAAGTATTATATTTCACTACTGGGCCAACCGAAGAGTACTATTCAGGCTAAGTGTCCACACCTGACCAAAAGTAAGCTGCTATTTTATAATAATAATGCGCCCACACACAGGTCTATTGTTGTTCCTGCAAAACTTCACGATCTACATGTCGAAGTTGTCCCACATGCGCCATTTTCGCCGAATTTGGCTCCCAGAGATTACTACGTCTTCCGAAACCTGGCGTGCTGTACAATGATTTACTTTATACGATGAAGTCAAAGCTAAGACAACTGCTTATTTGATAGAGTTGAACAAATAGTATTATACCGGGTGTATTAAATAATTGGAAAGCCTTTAGTCCATAGAAGGAACACAACATCATTTAAATGACCTGTAACCACTGGCAAGAACCAATTCTTTGGTCCCAATTTTCCATGACTTTTTTACATAAATTGGGTCGAATGTCAAGAATGCCACGTTCAATATTGGTTTTCAACTCATGTAATCTTACTGGCTTGTTGGCGTAATTACTTAACACAACCCCACAGAAATAAGTCTAGGGGTGTTATATCGCCTGAGCGAGGAGGATAATTGATTGGTCCGTTTTTGGAAATAATTGATTCGCTAAACTCCTCCTTCAATAAGTTGGTTGCAAGTCTGGCAAGTGGCACCGTCTTGCTAAAACCACATGTTGTCTAAGTTAAGAGCATTAAATTCAGGCCAAATGAATCCAGTCAACATTGGGAGGTACATTCACAGTAACGGGCTTAGCAGCATAGTTGAGAAAAAGTAAGGTGCGACTCTCGCATCATAAAATGCACACCAGACAGTTAGCTATTATTTTTGGCTGATTTTTAGACCAGATACGAGTGTTTTGCCTATTCACAAAACTATTAAACTAGAAAAGAGCTTCGTCGCTGAAGATGACTTTGTTATGAAACTCGAAATCACTTTCAAAAGTGTTTTGCCTATTCACAAAACTATTAAACTAGAAAAGAGCTTCGTCGCTGAAGATGACTTTGTTATGAAACTCGAAGTCACAAAAGTTTAATTACTGTATTTTTTACGCAACAAATAGTTGATTGAGTTCAGTTCTTGAATTAAAACAATATTGTGGTCACGTAAGCCAAGATCTTTTACGCAGAATTTGTCACAAACTGGTGTTGGAACTGGATTCGACGAAAACATGTCAAATTTTCACGAACATTCTAGCATATAGCTGCAATATTCTCTTCCCTCCTTGTACTTATTTGTTTCACTGGCACGAGAACGTTATGAAGTGAATATGTTGATGCGAATTTTTGCACAAAACCTTCAATTCAATTAGTTCTTTGATTTGGACGATTATAACGGCCGAAAATAGAAATTAATGCACGTAAAGTAGTTCCGGCTGAATATTAATTTTTAACATAATAATTTGTAAAAGTTGTGGACGCCTATACAGTATGGTGATAAAATTTAGAACAAAATTCATAAAAGCGTTCTTTTTTAAGAAAATCACTCGGACAGATGAATTTTTGTTTTTAAAATGCCGTCTTTAGGGGATTTTTATGTTAAGTAAAAACTCAAAAAAGGTATAAAACCCCTTACCACAATTAATAATCGTATCCTAAATACGTATTTCGACAACTAAGTTGTCATCATCAGTAAGTAAAACCACTAATCAAAATGTCGAACATGGGGCACAGTAAACTAACACATATAAACGCGAAAAAACTTTACAAGGTGTCCACGTATATCAGTGTATACGTGGAGCTTTACTGTGCCCCATATGCGACATTTTGATTAGTGGTTTTACCTAGTGATGATAACTTATTTGTCGAAATACGTATTTAGGATACGATTATTAATTGTGCTAAGGGGTTTTATACGTTTTTTGAGTGTAAACCATTGTTTTCAAATGTAGAGGGGCGCCCTATCATCATTTAGAATCACCGTGTTCAAAAGTGGTTGCAAACTGGGTTGCTAATTACTGCCATAAACGAAAAATACTTCGAATTTTTAATAAAAATAGTTTCTCTTTGTTTCAGATGCTTAGAAAAAATTATACTTCGACCTGAAATTTCAAGATGACCACAATCGTCGAGTTGGAAAGTTGGCTCATTTATCAATACATAGTTACAGAATGCAATAACTGCCTTTGTAAGTACCACTTGCTTATCGCGCTGTTATTACCTCTTGAGCAAAACTCACCGATTATGTGTTTTTATGAAGAGCATCTATATAGATACGGACTTATACATATCTACATAGTAAACAAAGTAATTACCAACCGATACTCATTCTAATGCTCTACTCAAAATAAAGTTTTTTTTAGTCAGTATCATTTAAGATTTAAGACGGACCAGTTCTAGTTTTTAATTTTAATTTGACTTTTTTGTTGCAATTTTTCTTTTGTTAATAGAAAGTTTTTATTTTAGGATTTCTTTTCTTTGCGTTTTCGTTCTAATTTCCCAGCCAGCTCAAATGTTGGATCCAGGTATGTTATTTTTTAAATATAATTTGCAATTACATGCTTGTTGAGTATACACTTAATATTCTTTCATAATATTTTAATTTCAAACATTTTTTATTGTTAAATATAAGTAAATCAAGGATATAGAATTCAAACATAAACATTTCTAATTTATAAAATATATAACGTGCACTTTCAAGTTTTAACTATTGTAACTATTGTACTTTTATTAGTACATTATAAAATCGTTTTTTTAAATTCTAAGAAAGCAATTTCCTTTACATTTGCAAATCTGTTTATTACCTAAGGTTATTAACAATCGGCTCTTTTTCCAAATTTATTTATTGTTTTATACATTAAATCTCTTATTTTATTGCCTAGTGTTATTAGTGAACGTAGTCAAAGTCTATATTTAATACTACCCCCATTGTTAATTAAATATGTATAATAGGCTCATGATTCTTAAATACGAGGGTGGATCAATAAATACCCGTGTTAGGAAAGAAGACGCAAGTTTTTCACAAAATTTTTTTTTATTTTTCAACGTAATCACCTTTTAGTACAATACAATTTTCCCAACGTTTCTGCCATTTCTTTAACCCCTCCAAAAAATACGATTTGTCAAACTCTGCAAAATACGCTTCTGTCTTGACGATAACCTCCTCGTTTGAGCTGAATCTTTTTCCCCCGAGCCACGTTTTCATGTTGGGGAACAGAAAGAAGTCGCAGGGAGCCAAGTCAGGCGAGTACGGTGGGTGCGGCAGCAATTCGTAGTGCAATTCATGCAACTTTGCCGCGACAATTTTGGATGAATGTGCTGGTGCATTATTGTGGTGAAACAGCACTTTTTTCTTAGCCAAATGGGGCCGTGTCTCCTTCAATTTTATATCGAATCGGTCCAATAATTCACTGTAGTACTGCCCCGTGACCGTTCTTCCTTTCTGCAAAAAGTCCATGAGGATTATTCCGTTGGAATCCCAAAAAATCGTGGCCATGACCTTTCCGGCCGATGGGACCGTCTTTGCCTTCTTCGGAGCAGATTCACCCCGAAAAATCCATTGTTTTGACTGTCGCTTGGACTCTGGCGTATAATAATGGATGCAGGTTTCATCAACTGTGACGACTCGACGCAAAAACTCCTGCGAATTTCTCTTAAAGAGGTCCAAACAGTGCTTCGGCATTGACAACCGTATCCGCGTGCCAATCGCGGCACCCATCGGGCCGACACCTTTCTCACCGATAACTTATCATGTAAAATATTTAATTGCCGTTCCGTACGACACGCCTACGGCCTCTGCTACTTCGCGCACTTTCGTTCGGCGATCAGCGAGAATCATGTCGTGGACCTTTTCAACGATTTCCTCGGTAACCACGTCTGCCGGGCGGCCTGGGCGCTCCTCATCAAAAACAGATGTACGACCACGTTTAAATTCGTTGAACCAATATCTTACGGTTGTCATAGATGGTGAAGGGTCCCCATAGACAGCATCCAACTTCGCTTTTATTTCTTCGCATGTTTTTCCATCCAAAAATAAAAAGCGAATTACGGATCGACATTGCTCTTTTTCCATTTTATCGAGAAACACAAAACACGTGTGATACAACTGGCTGCCAAATAAAAACTAACCTATGAATCAGTCTGAAATTTATTATGGTGTTGTCTGACAGATCGTAGTACACGACGGTAATGCCAACTTCCCTCAGCAGCGCCGCCTGTCTTCAAACACGGGTACTTACTGATCTTCTCTCGTATGTATGTACCATAAAATCAATTAGTGAACAAAGGTTTTAATTTGGATATTCATTGTTAAGATCTTCTTTCTTAGATATGTATATAAATTTTATTTCTCTAACAAGGGACGAGCCGGAACTACATACTAATACCTAATTAGTAATGATATTTTATTATTTATTAATTAAGATTAGAATTTTAAGACTCTATCGTAAACCTGGTATGTTGCTATACGTAGAATTTCTACGAACTAACACAAGAAATTCCCCGTTATGACGTCAAACAATATACTATTCCACCAATACAATTTTATTATATAATATGTAGTTAGTTTTTTTAAATATCTTTGTAATTTTTTTTTCGCTTATGAGTAGGAATTTTTTTAAAAATATTTTGGATTTATATTCTATATAATTATGTCTTTCCATTTTTCATACGTTCTTTATTTCAAGAACACCCGGTATATGTAAACCATAAATACTTACTTGTTTTGTGTTTATATATTTTTGGACGTTTTGACCTTAGAAATTTTTCGCAAATCTTGTAGTTTAAGTTAGACCCGCGTTTTTCAATTGTTATATTCGGAGAATTTGATATTTCTAACCAATAATTCACAGTTCGTACTTAAGCGAACTGTGTTAAAAGATAGTAGTTTTCTGTAAAAAGTGGAACTTTGGTGTGAAAATGTTCAAATCATGATTTTGTATGCATGGATACATCGGTCAACTTTATTTGGCTTTTGCAAATACTGTATTGCATTCATAGCATAGTATAATTCGTAGCAATATCCTAGTTGTCATTTGTAAATTATATACTCGTATTACAGGTCAAAATACCATTGCATGCATTAAATAGTGAAGAATTTTTGCATTTTTCTCTTTACATGTTAATAATACATGTTATATACGAAAATGTGTTTATATTTATGGTTCTCTTTTGAAATCTAAAATTTAAAAAATTCCCAGCCGCGATATACGAAAATAATATTTATTATTTACGCTTCGCTGAACCGATACTACAAAATTCCATTTCAGCTTACGTGACATGAATATAAATTATTTACTTATATGCCTTTCTTCTCGGCTATGTTCAGGATTTCTCTGTCTTACTTATTTTTATTGAAAAAAATTATAGAAATGATATTCAAATGTTTTTTTTTCTAAATAAAATGTAACGCAATTACATTTTGTTTAAATTACTCTTTCTCAAAAACAATTGCTTCGTAATAAGACTAATAAGTTATATATTTAAATTTTCGTAAGTATCTTCTAAATACTACCTTAAATGTAATAAGTAGCGAACGGACACGCTTACCACCCAGTGCAGTACTGGCGAAAGACTGTATTTCTAAAATATTTAATTTTATTTATATAATTGGAAAACGAACGGGTGGTGATCTATAAAATTACGAAATACATATTTATTTGTTGAAAAGTTGTATTTATAAAGTTTTTAATTTTATTTATATAATTGGAAAACATACGGGTGGTGATCTATCTATCTAAAATTACGAAATACATATTTATTAATTAATTTTATTTATATAATTGGAAAACATACGGGTGGTGATCTATAAAATTACGAAATACATATGTATTTGTTGAAAAGTTGTATTTTTAAAGTTTTTAATTTTATTTCTATAATTGGAACATTTTTATTTGTTCATTTTGTCGTTCAAGTTGAATAAAGGAGTATTAATATTGACTAGCAATAGTTTCTCAAGGTTTTCTTTTGTCAATTTTGTTCCCTTTGAATTAAGTACATCCTTATAAATAGAAAACGTCCTTTCTACATCGCAACTGGTTATAGGTGCATACTGGAAGTATTCTTTTATTTCTTCATATTTAGCCGTTAGATTTTGTGGAATTGTCTCCATACATAATTGCTGCAATGTAATTAATCTGGATTTCTATTAAGAATTGCTTCAAACTTTTGCCGAAGGCCACATCCGAAGTCACTTGGAATACTTTTCAAATTATTAACAGCCACATCTAATGTGGTTAATCCGTCATTTAATTTGAGATTTAGATTTTCAAAATAAGTGATTAGTTTTGGCAATTTTCCAAAGTGTTCGTGAAGAAAGTACAACTGATTTTTTAAATTTGGGATTTGTGTGAGCTCCTTGCACTCACCAATACTTCTAGCATCCTCCTTTAGCAGTGTTACGAAATGTTTTAGACTATCGAAATTCTCAGCATAATAACTAGTAACTTCCAGCCATGTTCCCCATCTAGTTATTACTGGAGTGGGAGGCAGTGACAGAAATGGAAATTTTTCCCTGAAAAGAGCTACTCTCAATGGTGCTTTTCTGAAAACTTTTTTAAAAGCTGATACAAGTCTATCAACTTCCAGAAAAGTGTCTCTGATATATTCACAGATTCTGTGGAGAGCATGTGCTACACAAGTAATATGCAGCATATTAGGATATGTTTTCTTCAATAGTCTGCCTGTTTTTAACATATACGCAGCACTATCACTGACAAATAAAAGTATTTTTTCTTTGTACGTGGCGTCCGAATGAAGCATTTTTTGCATATTCTTCTTAATGGTTTCAGCAACTGTTTCCGCATCAACTCTATTTATAACACTTGTTGCTATTACATAAGAGTTATAGGGAATAGTTGGATGTAGTACACCAGCTACAACATTTACCACACAGCGTCCTAACATATCCACCGTTTCGTCGGCGCTTATCCATATGTATTGATTTAAAAGATGGCTTCTAATGCGTTCTACTGTTCTCGTATAGCACCTAGAAACATAATATTTGCGTAAAGTTGATTCATCAGGAACATTTCGACCAGTATATTTTTTCAGAAATATTTTTAAAGTGGGATTGCTAAGTTTATTTAATGGAATATTATCCGCCATAAAAGTTTTACAGAGTTCAGATGTGTTTGCGATCCTAAGTGACGAATTTTTGACGATATTTTACGGATTTTGTAATAAATTACGGAATCACTGACAATGGACATACAATCAGTATCACCAAACGACATTAAGTAATAAATTTCGGAATCACTGACAATGGACATACAATCAGTATGGCCGTCAATCCACCTCGCCATTGTTTTACAATGCCGTTCTCGACATTCTTTCATATCATGTCTGAAAAAGTAACTTAAACAATGCTCTAGATCTAAATACAGTGAAATCTCCCTTGACCGGACACCTACCGGACTATTCCAATCTGTCCGCTCAAGAGAGGTGTCCTGTTAAGGGAATAGTTGGTGAATTTTTTGGGAATATTAAAATAAGTATAGCAAACGCCAATTAAGTTGGCGCGAGGAGGGGGTACGCAGAAGCCGTTTTTAAAAACGTCCACCCCCACTACTCAAGTAATTGTCAGAATACATTTGTCATTGACGTTTGACGGAACATAATGTGTTTGCTAGGGGATCATAAAGTGATACACGCTCAGAGATTAGAATTATCTGACATTTGATGTAAAACCAAATACAAATCTCCCCACTACTTTTAATCCTGCGCGAACTTACCCCTCCTCGCGCCAACTTAATTGGCGTTTGCTATAAGCTCATAATGAACCAATGTGATTTTATTAAATATATAAAACATAAATGTAACCTCTGTAAACCAGCACAAAATTTAAAGTAATTGAAATGTACATATGTACATAATTCCTTGTTACTTATATCTAATGCAACATTGTAAAATAATTCAACAGGGTTGCCTGGCGAGTAGTTTTCTTAATGTTTTGGTCGTGATAGTGTAATTCTAGTGTAGTGAGTAACTCTAGTACGGCTGCATCTCCTCGATCTTGACTAAATTTTTATAATTGCTTTACCATATCTATGGCTTGTTGATAAGTCGTTAAGTTCATGTTGCTCACTTCTTCCACATCTTCATCCGATCCATCCAGTTCCACAATATCTGACGACTGATTTGTGACAGAGGGCATGTCATTCGTATCTTCTGTTACTAGATTTTCGTCGAAGCTCAAAAGGGCCTCTACGTTTCATTCTTCAATCCCTAATGCTGGTGGTACTTTCCACAATTCAGCTAATAGTGATAGAGGAACATTATCATCTGCCGTAAATTCATCTTCTGTGGACATGGTTTTTTGATTTCCAACAATAAGCCCAGCCTTTTGAAAACAGTTTTGAATCGTTTGTTTTGATACTTTGTCCCAAGTGTTCTTTATAAAGTAAATAGCATCTAAAATGTTAATTGATTTGCAAAGTTCATGAGCTGAATTTGAACACTCAATTTTTGCTAAAATAGTCTTAACGACAATGGTCCTATAGTGCATTTTTAAATTTTTTATTATACCCTGGTCAAGGGGTTGACATACAGATGTGCAATTAGGTGGAAAAAACACCAATTTAATGTTATGCAGTTCTATGTCCCTTGGATGCGAACAGGCATTATCAACAAATAGCAAAATGTGTCTCTTTTGTCTTTGCATTTTGCTGTCTAGTTCCTTCAACCTTTCCGTCATTATAGTACCAGTCATCCATGCCTTGCTGTTGGCCTTCCAAGTAACAGGCAATTCAGTTACTTTTATATTTTTGAAAGCTCTAGGTTTAGCCGCATAACCTATAACCAACAACTTTTCTTTGTCACCAAGCATGTTAACACAGTGCATTTACCGCCAACGCATTTTTCCTGTTTTAAATGTAAAGTCTTGTCAGGAAGAGCACAAAAAACAGACCGGTTTCGTCGGCATTGAATACATCCCTCGGTGAATAATTTTTCAAAATTGACGGTAATTTATTTAAAAATGTTGCTACATCTTCCACCTTGACACTAGCTGCCTCACCAGAAATAGCTTTGAAGCTTATATTATGGCGCTTTCGAAACTTATCTAACCATCCATAAGATGCGTTAAATCCAGTATAGTCTATACTCTCAGCAATTTCTTTCGCTTTACTCTGCACTATGGGCCCTTTAAATTTGAGAACATTAAAATAAAACTTACCTTAGAGGAATTCCTTTACTTCTTGCTTTGATAAACCACTCGTAGCACATTCTGTCTACATCTGCACCTCCTTTTTTAATAAAGCATCGTTTCTTATTAACATTAACATTGGAGTACCACACTTTCAATAGATCGTCTCTATTTTTTATGATATTAGCCGTTTGTGTTTTACCAATACCAAAACGTTTAGCTAACTCACGAACACTAAGTTTCTCACTTTTGTATACTTCCACTATTTCAATCTTTTCCTTGAGTGTTAAATAATTTCGTTTAGATGCCATTTTTATTGCTACGTATATGCAGAAACACACGACTGTATGAATTCGGAGTCTCGGGGAAATCCCTATCTACTAACTAGCGTGCGTGCGAATGCCGTTGCGCATACCGATTTAGCAGCCCGTTTCATATATGTATGTACTTTGATGTGCGCTGTCCGCACAAGAGAGATTTTTTAAAGGAAACGGACTGAATTCTTCTGTCCGTGTCCATCCAAGAGAGTGTCCGTTCAAAAGAATGTGATTTACTTGTAAATTCCATAAGACAAATTCGGGGCTATCACAATGTGTCCGTATAAAGGAGATGTCCGCTTAAGGGAGGTGTCCGTTAGGGGAGATTTCACTGTAAATGAAAACTAAAAATGTGTGCGTAAGTTATCGAAACTGAACGAAATTCAATGCACACTTATGTCGAAATAATTGGTAGAAATAGATTCATTCAAACGATATTAAACAGGATCTATCACAAAAATTACGATGTAATTAACAGTTAAAACTATGAAAACAAGAAACTTACTCACAGCACTTTATTTATCTTACGAAATATAAACTAATAAATGAAATACATTATAAAAACCCCGCTTCTATCTACGCTTATGAAAACACTTTAAAAAGCACTATATTCTCGGAATACAATAGCTGGCTTCTCCATTGTTATCGCGGCGAGACCAGGTGTCCGAGTAAATCAAACAAATACTTCATTGAATTACGCCGGGATGTACTGAGCGACGTTATACAATTCCAATTGCCGATTGCGTTTTATGGAAATTGCGTCCGTTCTCTAGTAATAAGTAATAACATGCATATACGAGTATGAGTACATTGCGGCTCATAATAATATACGAGGGATGTCTTTTATGTTTTGCAAACTAGGACATAGACTACTAATCAAATGTCAGTACTCAAAATTCACCTCCATCTTTAGTTAGACTAAATCTATAACGATACGTTTAATGTTGTAGCTACAATAAACTGTTAAAAGTTAACAATTTAGTCGAAAAATGTAATTAAATCGTGAAAATTTTCGCAAAATTACTTTGCTTTGCCTTTCAATAAATCGAAAATATAGTTTCAATTCTGGTATAATACTCTACAAAATAAGTTTTGATTTCATCGTATGAAGTAAATCTTCGTACAACGCGCCATTTCTTTAGGTTTCGGAAGACATAGTAATCTCTGGGAGCCAAATTCGGCGAATATGCTGCATGTGAGACCACTTCGACGGGTAGGTCATGAAGTTTTGCAGCAACAACCAGAGACCTATGTGTAGGCGCATATGTGGTAAAATAGCAGCTTCATTTTTTCTAGATGTAGACGCTCAGCCTAAATAGCACTCTTAAATTGGTCCAATAGTGAAATACAATACTTCCCCAGCAATGGTCCTGCTCTGTTTAATGTAGTCAATGAGCATTTTACCTCGAGAATCCAGGAAAATCGCACCTATTCCTTTTTTTGTAGATGGAACCATTTTCGCTTTTTTTTGTAATGGTGAATCATTACACATCACTGAAAGTTCGTCCTCAAAAATTCATTAATCTTAGAGAGGGCAAGTTTAAAGGCTTATGAAATTTTGTATATGTAACTTATAAAATTTCACTGTAATTCAATATCTAATACGAAGGATGTCTTTTATGTTTTGCATACTGGGAGATAGAGGGCGCCACTAATCAAATGTCAGTACTAAAAATTAACCTTCACCTTTAGTTAGCCTAAATTCAAAGTATCAATGCGAAACGTGTTGTGTTGTATCGAGCGATCAAGATAATTTGTAATCGAGTCAACCTTGAATCCGAAATCGTATGTTGAAAATACATTCGTCCTCAGTTGCATTTTACATTAACTGTTGTTATTTTAGATGTCAACTGACATTTTACTTGATGTTTGTAATGTAAGTGCAGTTCAAGTAAATACATACGATTTCGGATTCAAGGTTGACTCGATTACAAATTATCTTGATCGCTCGATAGCTACAACTAACTGTCAAAGTTGACAAGTTAGTCGAGAAATGGAATTAAACCGTGAAAATTTTCGCAAAATAATTAATTTCGCAGGATAATAATCAACAAGAATGCTTCGCCGACTTGGTTTCTGTCTTCGGTAATGAAGCACTACATCAGTCAACAGTTTCTCGTTGGTATGGAGAATTCAAACGTTAACGGATTAGTCCTAGTGACGATCCAAGAGCAGATGCACTTAAAAAAACGGCAGTCACACGTCGATGCGGTGCACAAGCTCATCAACGAAGATCGACATGTGACGTATAATGAAATTGAGGCATCATTGAGAATTTCATAGACCTCAATTAAAAAAAAAATTGCATGAAGAATTGTGTGTAACAAAATTAGTTTCCCGTTGGATACCGCATCTATTTGTTGACCGAAGAACAGAAATAAGCTAAGACAAATTGGTATCAAAAAACCCTATACCGCTTCAACGCAGGAAACTCTAAAGACGTGTATAACATCGTGAGTAGTTATGAATCTTGGATTTACTCATACAAGCCAGAAAATAAACGCCAGTCGTCTGTTTGGATGTTCCAAGGTGAAGAAAAGCCGACAAAAATCATCCATTTGTTTGTCGCAAGTCATCGCTGAGTTTCGAGAAACCAACCCACAAGGACGATTCATCCTCCACCAAGACAATGCAAGTTCGCACACAGCTCGCAAGGCAATTGAATTTTTAACGCAACAAAACGTCGAACTGTGAGACCATCTGCCGTACCTTCAAAAACGCAATTTTGACTGTACCAACAAACGAGTCGAATAACTGATTTCAGAGTTGGTTCGAGAGCATGCAAGAGTGCATAAATCTTCGTGAAGAATACTTCGAAAAACAAGAAAGTCTTTAAAAGCTAGCTACTGTTTTATTCCAGCTGTATATGCAAAATATAAAAGACAACCCTCGTATCTAAATCAAATTAAAATTGAAAAATAGTTCAAAACGTTTGAACTACACTCCGCAAAAAAATAATGCAATCACCTTATGCAAAGTAAATCATTGAAATAGTGTTTATTTGTTTTGGTTTTATGACAATGTCACATTCCGAGTTCAAATTATGTTTTTTTTTTTTATAATTTTGAGCTATTTAATGTGAGCTTTAGGTGCTTTACATCTTCTCATTTCTTTCAGAAATAAGTTTAAAACTACAGTTTTTCTTTTAAAATTTATCACGTGTTTCCATGTAGAACCCTTTGCCTGGTTTGCTAAATAAAAAAGATAAATGACGGTCCCCTACTGCGCAATGCACGTAATTTGAGTCATAAAGAAATTATCCAAGCCATTTCGTTAATTAACAATGGTAGGAGTCAAAGGTATGTTGGTAGGGTGTTAGGTGTTCGACAATCGACAATTTCGAAACTGATGCGCAGGCATAGAAAAACTGGAGGATCTAACAGGAGACCAAGACAAAGTAGGAAGTGATCAACTACTGCCATAGACGATCGCTTTTTACGACTGACAGCCTTGCGAATAAGGCATTGCACTGCAAGACAGATAAAAAACGAGCTGCTTACCGTTCTAAATGTAAATGTTACGTCTGAGACTGTATAAAGCCGACTTAAAGAACAAGGAATACGTGCAAGAATACCGGCCAAACGAACCATACTCACAAGAGAACACCGAGTTCATAGACTACAATTTGCGAGAGATAATCGTGATTGGACCGCTGAATATTTGGCAAAATTGGGCTAACATTCTGTTCACAGACTAGATATTGCTTGTTCTCATCAGATAGACGCCTACCAGTATATAGACGAGATGGTGAGTACAACTTCAGGAAAACAACTAATTTCGGAGGTGGTTCGATTATGATATGGGGAGGTGTATTTTCCAAGTCTAAGACGGAGTTGGAGGTTGTTTATAATGGCTATATGACCGCAAACAGGTACATTAGGATTATCTTAGAGCCACTTGTGGTTCCATTTACACTTTACATATAGGCCCGAATTTCCATTATTGCATGATAACGCTCGCCCCATATCGTCAACATTGTACAAAATTCCCTAAATGAGGTTGACATGCGTGTTTTGGAGTGGCCAGCTAGAAGCCCGGACATGAATCCAATAGAGCATGTCTGGGATCACATTGGGTGGGCACTACTAACCAGGCAAGTTCAACCAAGAACGCTAGAAGAGCTAGAAATAGCAGTCACTGAAGAATGGAACCAGATGGGTCAAGACTACATCAAAGGTCTTATTGAGTCTTTGTCTAGGCGGATGGCAGCCGTAATGCGGGCCCGATACGGAAATTACTCAGTATTAATTAATTAGTTTTCGTTAATTAAATTCTTTGCGTTGGTGTTAGTTTTTCAATTATGTTTATCAAGTTGCGGTTTTTGGTTATTCCTTTGCATTTTGTTCTATGTTTAATATGTTTGTGTACTACTTAGTTAGAGAACATAGAAGTTTGGAAAAATAAAAAATTTTCAAAAAATTAGGTGATTCCATAATTTTTTTGCGGAGTGTATTTAGTCAGAGCTTACATAATACAAAAATTATTTAATAATACCCATGTTTCCTTGTTTCAAAAAATATTTTATTTTTCTAAAGATTACCAAATACTACTTATAGGTAATAATGTATTTTCACAAGCTGTTTTAAGTGAAAATTTATTATTTCAGCCCATTTTATCAATTTATGCAATATATACCACAAATAAAATTTCCAATTAATTGAATTAATCCTAAACCAGATCGTACACTTGTTTATTTCGTTTTTGTTCTATTTTAATATTGTCAATCCGGTCTTAAACTTGTGAACACCACTGTATGCGTATAAGTTTATTTATATTTTATAAAAACCGACATTATTTACTAAATTCGAGATAGGAAATCTAAGGAAGCGGCATCATCCGGTTTATACATATCCAATGTGTAATTACGCTTCACATGGAGGCCAGTATGTGTAATACATCAATACTTAATTGTAGTACTTTAGAAAGTGGCGGATGTTAAGTATTATTTCTGAAATATATCTGTTATTTGTGTTTGTACATAATCTGTTAACAAACAACCTTTTCTATCAACAAAAAGGTAATTAAATACTATAATGTGTATCTATTTTATAATACTAATATAATTCTGGGATGTTCATTTAGTTTGTCCTACGTAATTTATATATGATATATTGAAAATATGAAGAATATCATTTAATTACATAATACTTGTCAGCACCCGTTCTGTTCACGATAGGTCGGATTTTTCATAGCAATTCTTTGATTATTAAATAATAAAACGAACAAAATTTTAAATATCCGTTTCAGTTCATTTTGAAAATATGTTCAAAAATGCTTGAAATATTATTATTTTCGTAGTTATATACGATGTATAGCTTGTTTTAGTCTATTGAGTCTATTTACTTGTCTAACATTCCGGATATGTTCCTACTTTTTTATCTTTAGTTGAAGAATAATACGAGAGTGACGGTGAAATTAGTGAGACAACACCACTCAATTAGAATGACATTTATTGCGCATGCCTTAAACTTCAAACATAAATAAACTGGTATGCTAACGTGCGTGACGTTAGTATTGTTACACTGTTAGTAGTGGATTTATTAAGCCGGGAGCATTTCAGGGCTATGATAATGTATGATTTTAAAGTGGCCCATAATAAAGAAGAATGCATGCAACGCTGCATGCGGCTTTTGGGGACGAAGCACCATCTCAGGCGACGGTTTTTAGATGGTTTACAGAATATCGTCACGGTCGTAGTTATTTGCATAACTAGGAACATACAGGTAGGCCCAGGTCAGCAGTCACCTCTGAAAATGTGTCCTGTTTCCGTAAAATGTTGCAAAAAGATATCAAGCGAGCCACAAAATTTATATCCTAGATAGGCCATGAACGACTGAGATAGACATATAAGTCACTTTTGAGTCAAATTGACAAGTCGGAAGATATCTTTGCAATTTATTAGCTATTTAATAATGGCTTTTATATTTAACGGACAACAGACATGGCACATGGTTGAAACTTATTTTAGAAATGGTAGTAAAATTAATGGTGAATAGGTTTATTCTATCAGGGATGCATATCAGGATTTTTTAGAAGAATTTCCACATATTGCTATCCCATATAATCAATTTTCCACATGCATTCGCCGTTTTGTGCAATTATTCAGGGAAGCAGCAAACGTGGAAAAGCGCAGTGGTAGACCAACAGTTAGAAATGAGGAAAATGTTAAAGTGGTGAGGCAATTGGTAGAAGAACGTCTTCAGCTTTCGGTGCGTTATTTACACCAAGAATTAGATCTTCCTTATAGTACTTATAAGGTATCTTTAAGCATGATCTACATTTACGCCCCTACCGCTTGCAAACGACACATAAAATACTTCCTGTGGACAGACCGAAACGACAGGAATTTTGTCAAAGATTTATTGACCATTTTGTTGTTAATGATCGAGGCATTGAAAAGGTTATGTTTACTGATGAATCCAGGTTTCATCGCTCTGGCTACGTAAATTCTCAAAACATTGGGATGTGGAGCGCAAATAATCCGCACTTTTTTGTGGAACAACCACTGCATCCACAGAAAATTCCAGTTTGGGCAGCTGTTTGACAGAGAAGGATTATTGGACCTATATTTTTTAAAGGTATGTCTATTAAAACTACAAAATTTTAAATAGTCGTCAAAAAATGCTTACGAACAATGCGTTACAGACTGGAAATATTGATATCATTTGTAAATATGTTACACGATGATGAATTACAGGTATGCTACTTCCAACAAGAAGGAGCTCGTGTACATACTACCAATGAAAACATTTTTCTGGGAGAATTTATGGGAGATCGAATTATTAGTTTAAATACAAACACAATTTAGCCACCTCGTTCTTGCGATTTAACACCGTGCGATCTTTCTATGGCCGTACTTAAAAAATTATATTTTTGTAACATCTGTTTTTGATCTTAATGACCTGCAACAAAGGACCAATAAGATCGTAGAAATTAATTAATCAACTTGGATCCTAGAAAATGTTATTAACTCTGTTAAGCGAAAAACTTTACGCTGTAGAGATGAAAGCGGTGGCCATATTACGCACCTTATTTAATGAATATTGTTACGTAATAGATTGTGTTTTGTTCTTCTTTTGATTTAAACAATAGGGTAAACGGATCATCAAAGCCCACACGACAAACTCCAATGGATGACTTCACAGATCACAAAGATTAATTTCTCCAATAAATTTTTTTTTTTCAGAACCAAACACATTTGTGTTAAAAGAAAAAATTAATTATTGCTTTTTGCATACTGCATTAATAAATTGCTGTGCTTACTTTAATTATTAATTCACCTTTATTCTGAATATTATGAGATTTTACGTACATTTTTTATATTGAAGTTATCTGTGCACAGGTAAATTACTTTAAACGTGTTTTACCAAAATGCCGCGCAATTTAAATGAGCATGAAAAGTTGAAAATTATTTGTAAAATAAAAGAGTGTAGGTCTATTAGACAAGTAGCTTAAGAAATGAACGTAAGTTTTAAAACAGTTTTTAGAATTAAAAAACACTGGGAACAAGATATGACTATTAAAGGAAATGCAAGATCTGCTCGCCCTAGAATCTTTACAAATGAAGAAGACGCGGCTCTTGTCGACTATTTAAGACAAAATATTCGAACCTGCTCGAGTTGCTAAAATTATTACAGATTTGCCTGGTTCTAGATGAACAGCATGCAGAAGAATTAAATTATCCGACATTCAAAATAGAGTGGCCGCCAAGAAACAAATATTGACTGAAGAAAATAAACAATCCCGTGTTATATTTTCATTAAATTATATTTATAGGAACTTACAATTTTGGAAACAAGTGATATTTACAGACGAAAAAATTTTTAAGTCGACATGCCGTGGCAAGATCAGAGTATATAGACCGCAAAATTCAAGGTTCGATGAAAAATATGTGTATCAGAATAATTGAAACATACATGAGTAGGTAAACCCCACCAGTTTTGTATAATACAAAGGTATTTTTAATAATATAAAATATTATTAAAAATCTGGTGTGAAGAACACAAATGCAGGTTCACTATTAATATTTTTTGTGAACGTGTCCGAATATATCCTATTACCAGAGACGTAGATACGTATTTCACCTTTCTACAGGCTCATCGGTACGCCCCTGCTGGAGAAAGGATATTCCTAGACACATTCACAAAAAAGAACCACATCCCCTATCACCGTAATTATCCAGACCGGGCGCAGAAGTAAATTCGGCGCTGCCTGTTGTCAGACAGCCGAAGTAACTCGCATACCGTCCACATAATTAATGTGAAGTAACGACGCCCTTCCAAAGGTGGCACAGCCAATCTCTCTAGAAAACTGCATTTTTTTTGTGTCTTCACTCATACTACGGCTTAACCGCATGTGTAATGTATCAGAATAATTGAAACATACATGAGTAGGTAAACCCCACCAGGCAGCGCCGAATTTACTTCTGCGCCCGGTCTGGATAATTACGGTGATAGGGCGATGTGGTTCTTTTTTGTGAATGTGTCTGGGAATATCCTTTCTCCAGCAGGGGCGTACCGATGAGCCTGTAGAAAGGTGAAATACGTATCTACGTCTCTGGGGATAGGATATATTCGGACACGTTCACAAAAAATATTAATAGTGAACCTGCATTTGTGTTCTTCACACCAGATTTTTAATAATATTTTATATTATTAAAAATACCTTTGTATTATACAAAACTGGTGGGGTTTACCTACTCATGTATGTTTCAATTATTCTGATACATTACACATGCGGTTAAGCCGTAGTATGAGTGAAGACACAAAAAAAATGCAGTTCTCTAGAGAGATTGGCTGTGCCACCTTTGGAAGGGCGTCGTTACTTCACATTAATTATGTGGACGGTATGCGAGTTACTTCGGCTGTCTGACAACAGGCAGCGCCGAATTTACTTCTGCGCCCGGTCTGGATAATTACGGTGATAGGGCGATGTGGTTCTTTTTTGTGAATATGTCTGGGAATATCCTTTCTCCAGCAGGGGCGTACCGATGAGCCTGTAGAAAGGTGAAATACGTATCTACGTCTCTGGGGATAGGATATATTCGGACACGTTCACAAAAAATATTAATAGTGAACCTGCATTTGTGTTCTTCATACCAGATTTTTAATAATATTTTATATTATTAAAAATACCTTTGTAAAAATATGTGTAATGTGTTGAAAAATCTGAATTTAGTATCAATGGGGATGGATAAATTATAATGGAATAGGCATATGTTTGGAAAATCGATGGACGTTTTAATGCCGAAAATTACTTGTAGATACTGTATAATGTAGTATAATTGTATCCGAACAATAATTTCATTTTACAGCAGGACAATTGTCCAGTTCCCACTGCGTTTGGCGTGCGCAAATGGTTTCAAAATAAAAATATTGCAGTATTAGCTTGACCTACAACTAGTCCTGATATAAATCCTATTGAGAATCTTTGGGGGGAAAATAGCAAAATTAATTATTAATAATTAAGTAATAATTAAGAGTTAATTTGTTCGTTTCCAAATAGATTAAATTCGATAATTGAAGGAAATTACAGTATGACGGAGTATTAAATATTTTTGTCACATTTGTTATTTACGTAATCTAAAAATATCTGTCAAAGTTAAATTATTAACCTTTATTCATAAAAGTTGCTAGAAAAGCCACTTACGCAAAAAAAAATTAATCACAAAACTTGTAGTCAATTTTATTACACAGAACTATACATAATGTTTAATCTGATCTGGTTTTGATGTTAGTTTTCAAATTTTATTTTTCGGTATTTTTTCATTTTAAAACAAACTGCACTCCAAAGAAACTATGTTTTTTATAATAAATTATTGTAATTTACACATGTCAACAACCAAAACTTTCAAACAATCGTCTTTTCCTGAAATTCAATTTTTCCGTAGACTTAAATATTAGGTTAGCTTAATAAATGTCACTTGGCAACTCTTATTTAACGTTTTAACCTATTACTGGTAACATGACATGTAGGTTAAATCACTTAATCAATCTAAGACATAACTGATTTAATTCATGGCACACTGAAAACTTTTTTTTTGTCTCACTCAATAGAAGGTGCACCTACGCGATGATGTAGGCCATTGAATTCGCAGCAGTAAGGCAAATCCTGCATGAAGAATTACATGTGAGAAAACTTGTATCGCGATGGTTGCTACACCATGACAATGCTTCGGCACATTAGGCTGGTGTTACTGCAACTTTTTTGAGAGAAAACATCAAGGTAATCTAACATTCCCCCTATTTACCAGATCTAGTAGCAATGTGCAATTTCTGGTTATTTTTTAATCGTAAAAAAATTTACGTGTTCGTCGCCTTTCATCAGAAGAGGTGATTGATTTTGCCATCCACGAATATTTTCAGTCAAGTCCGTAAAACGCCTGGTGGGAGGCGAACATTGGAACATTCGTCTACAAAAGTCTGTAGATAATAGAGGAGAGTACTTAGGATATCAATAAAGTTTTGAACTTTTATCTTGTTTCATTTCTTTATCTCTCACTAATTTGAACATCACCCTCGTATATGTGCATCTCGTATTCCACCACTTAAAAAATTCGAAAGGTATTGTGTTTGTTGGCAGTATTTGAAAAACAAAAAGCGCCACTTAAAAATAAAGCGTTCGCATCTTCAAAGTCAGACGATATCATAACTGTTTACATCCGACAAATCCGCGTTCGCGTTTCCTCGCTGTTGTTTAAGGAAACGGACGTTTATCTCAATGGTGTGGAAACAGTCGAATCTTCGTCGATGAATACAGTCGACGTCGTACCTCGCCTCAGTTTTCCCAAGTTATATACAAGTTAAGCATTCATTGTCCACATCATCCGAGCATATAATGTACGTTGTCTGGTGGGACCGTTAATGGAATGGGGAGCGGTCGCCGACTTCGGATCTCTATCTACGCGCGAAGCTATGATTTATGATTGTAGATTGTGAACTTAATAAAATTTATTGTTTATCGTTTAATATAATTGGCCAAGAATAGCGATGAAGGAGAGCTCTTCGGCTCGTTCGTTGAAGGCAGTGTTGTTCCGTCAAGTGCAAGTCAATTCGGTAGATTTGTTGTGAAAATTCGGTAGCTTTTATTTATTCTTTATTTAATTTGAAACTAAAGTATAGTTGCGGCCCTTGAAAACTGAGACACTTAAATACAAAAACATTTTAAGCGGTGTAAACTTTTTTTAAACGTTACTCAAACCAATCATTGGCGTAGAATGCAAAATGTATTGCAAAAATTGTAAATTAAAAAAGGTATCTCATGGCACACAGTTTGCAAATGCCATACCAAGTTATTTTATTTTATGCCATGACACTCTAGAATTATTGACACTTAAAGAAGTACATAGAAATGTCACTTTTTCTCTTTAATTGTAAAATATCTCGAAAACTATTGGCTTCTAGCTGCTAAATATTTTTAATAAAAAAATATTCCAAATTTAACGTACAATAAAAAATTATTTACAGACCATGCAATTTAAAAAAAAATATATCTTTTTTATGCCAGCGATTTACGGAACATTCTGTATAAGTCTACACATTTTTAGAGTTTGTAGCAATAGCAACCCTATCAACTCTAGCATATGTATTTTTTATTATATTCACAATTTATGAGGAAATGTACTTTGTCAGATCGTTGATTCACCTTCCTTATGAAGCATTTCACTATTATTTAGAGACTTGTGATTTTGTCACCACCCCGCGACCGGAACTGGCACTGTCAGCTCCTTCAAATGTAGTCACAGTGATTTTGCGGAACTGTCTACTGTCTAAATAGTATTTATTTGGTCGAAGCTGGAGTGATTAATTTAAGTTTTTAAAAATGTTTTGTTAAAAATAAATATTTATGAAATTCTAAATTGTGCCAATTTTATGATAAAACTGAAGGAATATCAACTTAATTTCAAATGTTTAAATTTTGTTATCAAATAAACTTTAAATGAACAAATAAACATATAATTTTTGATTTGCTCTGTATTAAAAAAAAAATAAAAGACTATTTGCAAATAAAATAAATCAAAATGTCCATGCGTTAATTGTTCTGTGGAAGGTAGTGAGAGAATTCTGCTAGAGGATGGTCCTGATTCAATATTCTGTGTGGTTCAGTATTTTTACTTATTTCTCTAATTTTACACCTCGGCAAATCTGGCTTTATTTGAACTAGCGGGTATTTTCGTACCATATGGCGTTTCAAATTGCTAATAGAAATTTTGTAGTTGAGGACATGTTTGCATAACATACAAATGGCTCTCTGATCTGTTGTTTGTTCAAAAAAGTTCCACAAATATGATTTTTTATTCCTTGTGGTCATAGTTATTAGGTAAAATCACATCAATCGACAAAGCTAACGAAAGTCTACAATAAAGTACACGAACAACGTAATGAACGTTACAAACAAATGTAGAATTGTAACTACTGACTGATTGAATAGTAATAAATACATGCCACATTCTTTTTTTGGTGGATAATCCCATAGGCATCGATTCCTGTTAGGATACCGACGCTGCTCTGGTCGGCCGTTCATGCCAGCGATATGAATGGAGTATGGAGAACGGCAACGTGGAACGTGACTGATTGAGTATTGTATCATTCTCGGAGCCGAAAAATCACTGCGATTTGTCACGGCTCCTTATTCGGAACTGTAACGGTTTGTCATAGGCCCATTAAAATCACCGGAACTACAAACCTCTACTATTATTACGATCTGGTCAGAAGCAGATCGAACAGTAATTTTCTTGTCTTAACGTTCCGATACCTCAGGGTGTTATTTTTCCTTGTTTTTGTGGATTAGGGTTATAATTTCAGCTAATCCAACTAAGTTATCTTTTTTGTATTGTGTACCAACATTATATGCGCATTACGTCGTAATTGCATGCTCTTGTGTTGCCAAAATTTAACAAAATTATGCATGGCGTATAACTGTACCCCGCTCCGCCATCCATGTTCCAAGTGGAATTCTACTAACATTGCGCAATTTGACGTAAACGCCTTGTATCACGTGTTCTTTTTCAAGGTGAACCAGTAATATCGGTTTTGCTTTAGTCTCTATGCGTCATATGGACAATTAAAAATTTAATTTCATCTCAGGACGCAAGCAGTTTGTTCTTTCTTTAGGACAAGAACTTATTAGACATGGGCTAGAAGACTGAAAAATCCAAGAAGATTCCACAAACGTGTTGTGGACGCTATGTACGAATTGGTTCCCCCACCACAGACACAAATTAGCAACACACAAGATCTGAAATTTTCGGGACGGTGTGTTTTATGTCCACGTAATAGAGATCGCAAAAGTAGAAAAACATGTCATTTGTGTAAAAAGTTTGTTTGTACCGAACACCAAACAACTGTACAAACAATAACATGTTCTGAATGCTAATTGCATCAAATAGAATAGAGGAGCTATACCGCCTAATTCTGAGCAAACGCAACGATGCGAATGTATGAATATTTCTCCCGCTCCAAATAGAATTCCCCTGAATGCTGTAGGCGTGTCAACATCGATGTCATATATCATACATACTTACATATTATGGAGCCGCGTAAGAAAAATTATCTGATTACCAAATTACTATTAAAGGACTATAAATTGTTTAGTCCTGTGTTATTGTAATGATTTTATAATAAATAAATTGCAATACGTTATACTGACGATGGTAACATAAAGCGTAATAAAATTATTAATAAGCGGCTAAGAAAATTGCAAATAAGGCATCAAGAGATTTAATAAATTAAATTTTAATAATAAAGGTAACAAAAACTATTCATAGTAAACTAAATAAACTTCAGAAATAAATAAAAACTAAATTAAATTCTAGTAATGTAAAGAAAAATTTACTCTTACAGATAATAAAATAAATTGTTCATAATTAGAAATTAATGATATAATAAAGGAAATTCATCCGCTTAAATAAACTCATCACCGTAAAATAATTGATGATGTTTGGAATATTTATAATTACGAAAACCATTTAATTTTAGTATGCGGTTAACGGAAGAGCAGCATATGCCTAAATCGTTGGAAATATCGCTATGTGTCAAATTTGAATTTAGTTCTATTGCAGCGCATACTAAAATGAACGTATCATTAGGAACTCCGGCAAATAAGTCACATATTCTTTGATAAGAATTATCAGCGTGGTACCATTTCATCATTTCGGCTTTCTCTTCTAGTGTATAACGCGGCATTATTACTATTCAAACGCTTAAGAGACTCCGTATAGGGCGACAGTGGTGACACTAATTTGTGACATTAATTGTCAAATCGTTGCGCGACAGACTGTTTTGTGATTGGCTAAACGCGTTCAGGGGATTTGTATTCGAAGCGGGAGAAATATTCATACATTCGCATCTTTGCGTTTGCTCAGAATTAGCCGGTATAAATATATCTTTATTATATAAATTTTTCTTTAGAAAAAATATTGCCTTATTTATTCCTTTTTACTTTCATGAGTGGTTGTATGAGCTTTTTTCTGAGTACAAAATTATCATATTTATTATTATATATTACTTCCTTGCAATATGGGCTACATAATGTACCCCCTTCGTCAACCGCGTCATTTTTACAGCCTTCGGTATCGAAAGGTTAATTACACTAGGCTTAACGCGTGTATACTGCGGCACCATACTCATATTTTCACTACAATTTCACTTAACTCAAAGGGTTTTGTCCTCTTGAGTCTCCTGATTAGGTTGGTGTTATCTAAGAGTTGAATAGCCCCGACATTTACGCCATCGATGAGCCGCTGCTCGTGGTTTTTAACAAATCTTGAAATAGTCTGTTCAAGAGTGTCCATTTCAAGATCCCAGCGAAGATCTCTATTGCGACAGTACCAAGGCGAGTGCAATACATACTCAGTACTGTGTTTTGAAAACGTCCAATAATTTCTATGTTGCTCTTGCTAGCACCACCCCAAAGCTGATTGTCATATGACCAGACAGGTTTAGAAATCTGCTTGTACAGAAGCCGTTTATTATGTGTGAATAGCTGAGAGTTTCTCCTAAGCAAACAATACATTTTCCTGTATTGCCAGCTCTCCATGTTAACGAAATTATTAAACCTTAAGCAATCAGCATGAAAGCAAGAATTAATTAAGGAGAAGGGTGGAATTACTAAATATTAATTAAATGTTGTGTAAAGAATTAAATAAAATTTACATATAAATTCGTTGTTTGGAGAAGTACTTATAAATCATAGTATTTTATATTATTTTACATTCCTTTTCCATTTATATAAAAACTGTATCTACTTTGTAAACATTTTAAACAATTTTGCATGATAAAAAGTTAAACATTTAAAATACAAAAATTCCCTTATATCATTCAGAAATATATTTTGCAGAGAAACGCTTTTGTTGAACTCAATTAAATGGTGTGGAAATACCTTGCGTGTAAATAATTGTGTTTTCTCTGAGACTAAATTTATCGATTAAGTCGTGAGCGTTAATATCTATTGTGGAAATTATAAAGAAAACACGACACGTTTTGCCGAATCGCGTTGGTTTCAGATACAAAAAAAAAAGGTGAATGCGTCATACCATGATGACGTCGAAGCATAATCAATAGTTTTTAATTTTAAAATAGACATTCAGTGATACAGGTGTGAATACTTTCTTTTTCTGTTTATCGAAACGGCAAAAATATCGTTGGAATTTTTTAATTAATCATAGTTCTGGAACAAGTTTATTTATTTCGTATGAGAAGCGATGTTAAAAAAAATTCAAAATAGATATCGTGTATGAATCACTTTTATGACAAAAAGTTCATAAAAATAATTTATACACTAATATTTAAATTTTTCAACCAGTCCACTGCTGCAAGAATTGCCTGGACGCCAGCAGGGAAACTTGTTTTGGGGCTGTCGTTTACCATGTGGGCCATAGTTTGTTCCATATTTCCGCAGTCGCGCTTGTATTTGCTAGTTTCCCTTTATGCATTGATTGTTACGTCCGGCAGTGATTCTAAAGGATTATAAATTACATCTCCATTCCTTAAGTCAGGGTGTTGTTTGAGGAGGGACTATCCAATAATCACTCACATTGATATTGTGCTGAACTTCCGTATCCAGCCAAATCGATCTCTTAGATTTAAATCGGGTCCTGGGGAAGTTCTCCAAATCATCGTGTATAGGAAGATCAATGTTGTTGGTAATCTTAGCCCATTCATTTTGTGCTGCAGCGAGACGTCTGATATCCGGCGGGACAATGTTAGAAAAATCGTTAACCTGAGACTAGGAGTGTATCTAACAATACTGGTGTCGATTCTCTTTGTATCGTTAAGTTGAATATCTACTAGCTTGGTGTGAGAGCTACAATACCAAACAGGAGCACAGTATTCAGCAGGAGAGTAAGCCAATGCAATGGCTGCCGTTCGCAGGGTCTCTCCATTTGCTCCCCATGAATTGCTGGCAAGTTTATGTGGTACATTATTGCCGGTTTTCACCTGTTGACTAGTTTTATAGAGATGGCGCTTGAATGTCATTATAATTCTACATACCAAAAGCCCAAGTATTCCTTAATTGTTACAGATGTACTGTAGTGCAAAATAAGTAAAATACGATATTTTCAGCAATTTACGTACCGCCACTGAATAAGTTTGTAACACCGTTGGAAAAAGGCGGCACATACATACATTATGTCACTTTTCATACAAGCAGCAATGACAAAATTATTGAATCTCTCTGTATAAGTACTTTTTTATATTTATACTTACAACTCCACATGCATTAGAATCACCATGGAATAAATTTACAGTCATCCTTATAATTTCAGCCTCTATTTTGCAAATACCAGGAAAAAAAACCATGTGCAAAGGGTTAGTATAATTTGTTTTTCCATTTACTTTTTTAGTAATATTTCTAATATCTTGATTGATTGTATAAACAGTATCACACACGAGTCCCCCATTATAATCGTTGTTCGGGCAAAATAGATTTAATTTTGTATTTTTAGTTTTATTTAGATGTAGGTATATTTATGTTAATGTATTTAATCCTAGTTTTAAATTGTAAATATTATATATTGTATATAGAAAAGGTCTTGGAATTCAGATATATTTAATATTGTTAATTACTTTAGGCCTGGTCAGGTATTACATTTCTTTATTCATTGTCTTGTTTTCTACAGTCATAAAAACTATTTATTTTATTACAGGCACAACCCTCTTGTTAACGTATCCATTTAGTAGTTGTAAATGTATATATAATAGAATAAGTTTTATTGTACATATTTCCTGTTATATATTATTATAATAGGTTAAATGGTTTCGGTTCGATGCGATTCTGCGAACTATTAGGTTCTCTCTGTGCATTGTATATTTATTACTTTAAGAGGTATTTTATTTTCTATAATTAAGGGTTTCCAGCGTATATTGTTTATTTTAATACATTTATGACGTTGGAAACTACAGCATATACTTTTCTTGGAAAGGTAAAAATAATGGTATGGAAATTTCCGTATACTCTATTTCATTGTTTTCTCCCTCTCTTTGACTGGCGGGGACAAAACTTTCTTGCCGAAAAATAAGGGAATGAAGAAACAGTTCCAAACAAGATCTCTTAGAGCCCACTACAGTTCTAAACAAGATCTCTTAGAGCTCACTACAGTTCCAAGTACGATCTCTTCGAGTTAAAGCTTAGGTCTCACTGATCTAACAAACAGTTCCTACTAAGATCTCAGTGATCTAAATAGGAGCAAATATTATTTATTAGCCAGTTTTCTCGGTCTTTAGTATTAAGACCAGATACTGCATTTATATTAAGTTAACGGAACTCCAAGATTAAATTTGTAAATACATTAGTGTTATACAAAAACTATTGTATTATTTCAACACATACTTCGGTCGATACATACCGAACTTCCTTCAAACCAGGAGGAAGAAACAATCGTACTGACCTGAATATGATTTATGTATATAAGAAGTGAATACAAGATTTTGTAAAAGTTCATAAGTACCTAAAGAAAGTATTTCATCTACTGTTCTTAAAATCTCAGAAGGTGACGGAACCTTTGTGGTAATATTGTAAAATATTTTAAATGAGAAGTCTTTGACGAAATATCCTGCTCAAATTTTCTATTAACTTTTTCCATTTCAGTCTCAAGCTTTTTCTTTATTGGTAGTAAAAGTTTAACATTTTTGAAGAATGTACGTTGGGCTCTTGTAACAAGAGCTGAAATTAAAACAGAATATACCTACTGAAATTAGAAAAGCACAAACACATAAAACTCCAAGTACTTATATTCACCATTAAAAATGAAATTGTTCAATCAATGTTATTGGTAATCTTAGTCCATTCATTTTGTGCGAGACATCTCATAACTCGCGGGCCAATATTAGAAAGAATTGGTAGCCAGAGAATAGGTGTGGATCTAACAGTACCGGTGATAATACTTTTTGTATCGTTAAGTTGTATGTCTATTAACTTGGCGTGAGGGCTTCGATACCAGACATCAGCATAGTATTCACTGGAAGAGTAAGTCAATGCAATGGCTGCCGTTTGCAAGGTCTCCCCATTCGGTCCCCATGAATTGCTGGTAAATTTATGAAATATATTATCGTAGGTCTTCACCTTTTGACTAGTTTTATATAGGTGCTGCCAGAATGCTAGAAACCGGTCTAACGTTATGCCCAGATATTTAGGGTGGGAATTGTGCTTGATACGACCACCACGAAATTCAACATTTAGCTCTCTGATGGCTTCTTTCTTACACAAATGAAAGGCACATGAGTCGGATTTTGAAGGGTTTGGTTGTAAGCGCAATTTCTTATAATATTTGCCTAAAGATTGCGGATCTTTAGAAGTCGTAATTTTCCAGCCTCTAAATCCTTGATTTGGGCGCATGACGCCAGGTCATCTGCATATAGAAATTTTCATGATTTTATGGGGCGAGAGATTATTGGTATAAATGTTGAACATTAGAGGAGCCAGAACTGAGCCTTGAGGAAGGCCATTTTTCGAGGTTTTGCCATTGCTTCGATTGTTTAGACAAACTGTGGTTCGCCGATTGCTCAGCAGATTCTTCAGCGCGGAGACACGCTTTCATGCGACCAACCTAAATAATTGTCACGAACTCGATCAAAGGGTGCTTCATGTCTAATACGCTGTGCTGCATCAAAAATTCTTTGCTGTAGGTCTTCCACGTTTTCAATTTCTCCAGCACTGAAGACAAGGGTTTCCATATAACCCCACCAAAATAAATCGAGTGGATTTAAATCCGGGCTGCAAGGAGGCTACGTTCTGGGACCTCCACGTCCAATCTATCCATTTAAAAAGTCGTGTACTGCTCGTGAAAAATGTAGGGTTGCTCCGTCGTGCATAAACCGCATTTGCCCCCGTTTATCAAGCAATACATCGTCCAGATAGTCCGGCCAAACGTTTTTCAAAAATTGCCCTAGAAGAGTATCTCCTGCACTTCCTGTCCATACGTTCACTGACAAACGGTGCTGAAACTGATGCTGTATTGCTACATGCCGATTAGCATAAGTCCAATGATATGCATTATAATAATTCATAATACAATTTCTTGTAAAGCAGCATTCATCGATGAATAAAACTTTACCACAGAAGTTTATTTTCTGCTACACGTTGACGAAATCAGGTCTTCTTCAGCGCCTAAGACCCTACGAAGCCTTTCACACCTGCGACGTGCGCCTGCGTGCGCGACGATTTGGAAAACGCTCCCTATACATACGGCAAGTTTGACGAGCATCTCTACCAGTTTCACCACAAATTTAAATACGAATGTCAGATTTAGAATGGCCCATTGCATTCAAAAGCGGCAATATTTATATTTATAAAAGCGATGTTTCGTTATGCAAGGGTTCGATAACCTGAGTCAACTGTTTATTTATATAAATTTGTACTTGTAAATTATTAAAGCTGATATATTGGAAGAACATGCAAAGATGTGTGCTTTACGTTCATTTAAGTTACAATCTATTACCTTTAATCGAAAAATTGTAACCATTAATAACAAAACGAATTTGAAGCGAGATATACAATAACAAGACTATTCATTATGTTATTGTGGGTCACCTTAAGTTTCTTCTACGATAATATTTATGATATATTCTCAGTAATGAGAACACATTTTTGAGAGAGAATTTTGGGAAAATATTTTGGGTATATATTCTATATAATTGAATCTTTCCATTTTTCATACGTTGTCTTTTTATTCCAAGGACACCCGGTATATCAATCTTCTCTCGTATATGCAAAGTTAGTAAATGGTCTGAAGAATTTAAAAATATTCTGGAATATTAAAATAAGATAAACAAATAAGTAAAATACAGTAAAAATTACTCAATCATGATGATAAAAACCAGAAGTTTATTGAACGCAAAATATATTACAAATACGGGTAATACATTACTGAATAAAAATATTTTGTTCCACACAAAAAATGTGTTTTATTTTCTTAAAACAATCGCAATTACTTAGTTGCCAAACCAAAATAATGCGGAAATGGTTACTATAAGTGTTAAAACACAAAATGCGTTTCAAAGGCATCCCATATTAATGTGAATAAATTGTCTGAATTGCTCAATTAACCCAGTTTAAGAGGGCACTCGCGAAATTGCCCCTTTTATTAACAAGTTTAATGGATTTACTCACATTAAAAATGGATTTTTAATCGTAACTTCAAGAGTTTGATTTTAGCAAATAGACGTTACCCATAGCACGTACTTATATACATATAATATTAATTTATTTATATCGAACTACAGCAAACAGTACACGTAACAATATTATATATTCCAATAATCTAATTAGGGACACGTTCCACCTCTTGTATTCATAAGGCAGCCAGGCCTCTGTTTACGTTAGTTGCTCTTCAGTTTTGGAGTGTTCCCATTTCGTATAATTCAATTCTGTCATCGAAACTTTCCTCATTAAAAAAGTCTACGGAGTTTCGCCGCCGTGAGTTACGCTTTGTTTGTTTACTTTAAATCAAGAGTTTCAATCTGCAGACTTTAATGAAGTTGTTCAGTGTGGTGCCTAGTTTGAATGAGTTTACTAAATTGTAAACTTACTTGATTTGCAAGAGTATTTTAGCTTCACAACATAAAAAATATATATAATTATGTTGCCCGTAAAGGGTAAACGTTGCAGACAAACTTTTAACTCTTAAAATTTCAGTATACAGTGTGTTTAAAAAAGATGCGGCAATATTAAAGGGAGTGATTGCCCAGGTCATTTTATACAAAAAGTTCCTATTAACATTGGTCCGCATACGCTTCGTTACCGATCTACAGCGTGTTGAAGTTTAATTTTAAAAAACAGTAAAAACTTGATTTTTCCAAAGCGGCTTGAGATATCATAATGAAATTTTAGGTGTGTTAATAGCTGTGGGAGACACATACTTTGCAATACAACACGATGTTTCAGTCGTACCTGTGGCGCGCGTATTGGCAC
The DNA here is from genome assembly GCA_935421215.2 of Melolontha melolontha. Lineage (NCBI taxonomy): Eukaryota > Metazoa > Arthropoda > Insecta > Coleoptera > Scarabaeidae > Melolontha > Melolontha melolontha. The sequence continues at coordinate 71,815,660 of OW285243.1, read as the reverse complement.
GTCACAGGCTATTTTTCAAGAAAAAATAGGACGCCTCTGATTTCTCTAAAAATACAAATATGCTTTTATTTATTGTTCAATTATGAAGAAAAAAGCTCTCTTAACTATTTATCGTACGACTTACCGTTTTTTAGTAAAAAAAATATTTTAGTGCATGTCCATTTATTACAGAAAAAAAAAATAAAAAAAACAAGGTTTTATTCAAGGGCAAAAACAAATATTTTACCAAACCACAGTCCTGTTTTATTCACTGACATATTGAATGACATATTGAATGAGTCTCGTGATTAATAATTTTGTATGTGTCGAATTTGTTGAAGTTCCTTATCATGAATCGCTATACGAATGCCGAGATGACCGACATGCACTACATTTATGGGCGTACTGATGGCAATGCATTAGTAGCTAGGCGGTTGTATACTGAAAGATTTCCTGGCCGTATTGTTCCTGATAGAAAAACTTTCGAAAGTATTCATCGGCGTCTTTATGAAACAGGCACATTAAGACGAAATGGAGGAGCAGGAAGGCCAAGGACAGCAAGAACGGTAGAGCTGGAAGAGGATGTGCTAGACATGATTGAAGAAGATCGAGGTACTTCTACTCGAAAAATTGCTGACGCTTTGGATGTAAGTAATGGGACTATTTGGTACATTCTGAAGGAAAATTTGTTGTATCCATTCCATATACAACGCGTTCAAGCACTTCTTCCTGCTGATTTTCCTCCTCGCATTGCATTCTGTCAATGGCTTTTGCACAAAATGGTTCAAATCCCTCAACTCCTGATGTTGATTCTGTTCACCGATGAAGCTAATTTTTCAAGAAATGCAATACGGAATTTCCATAATAACCATGTATGGTGTGACGAAAATCCACATGAAATTGTTGAAGATCGTTTTCAACATCAGTTTTCTTTGAACGTTTGGCTTGGGATTGTGGGTGACTGCATAATTGGACCGGTATTTTTACCAAGGAGACTTACTGGAGAGGTGTATCGCAACTTTTTGGAAAACACGCTCCCTGGATTTCTGGAGGACGTACCATTAGCAATTAGAGATGCAATGTGGTATATGCACGATGGCGCACCAGCCCACTTTAGTCAAGTAGCTCGTGATTTCTTAACACAAGCATACGGAAATCGCTGGTTAGGCCGAGGTGGATCTCACTCATGGCCTGCACGATCCCCGGACTTAAATCCCCTGGATTTTTTCATGTGGGGCCATTTGAAGTCTTTGGTGTACGCTACTCCATTGGAAAACGTAGAAGACTTAAGAAACCGAATCATCACCGAAGCCCTTGAATAAAACCTTGTTCTTTAATATTTTTTTCTGTAATAAATGGACATGCACTAAAATGTTTTTTTTTTAATAAAAAACGGTACGTCGTACGATAAATAGTTAAGAGAGCTTTTTTATTCATAATTGAACAATAAATAAAAGCATATTTGTATTTTTAGAGAAATCAGAGGCGTCCTATCTTTTCTTGAAAAATAGCCTGTGACGTGCCAATACGCGCGCCACAGGTACGACTGAAACATCGTGTTGTATTGCAAAGTATGTGTCTCCCACAGCTACTAACACGCCTAAAATTTAATTATGATATCTCAAGCCGCTTTGGAAAAATCAAGTTTTTACTGTTTTTTAAAATTAAACTTCAACACGCTGTAGATCGGTAACGAAGCGTATGCGGACCTATGTTAATAGGAACTTTTTGTATAAAATGACCTGGGAAATCACCCCCTTTAATATTGCCGCATCTTTTTTAAACACACTGTATAGCATAGAAATAAGACTGCAACATAAGACTTTAAATAGACAATGCCACGTTCTCGACAGCTATTTTCTATGGAACGTTGCTAACTGAAAACAGAATAGAGTTTAAAATGGAAGAAAAAAAGTGAAAATGAATGTAAGTCTACAGGTGAAGCAAATAACGGTAGATAAAATAAATAAGGCTCTGAAAGAATAAAAAAATTGAAAAGCGGAAAATGTTCCAATTGAGCTAATAAAATACGGAGCAGATATATTAATCGAAGTACTATAGCTCGTTGGAAACCTTGGAAAAAAGTACAAGCTCTATTTCCCTTTTTTGCTATCTTACTTGCTCAACAATTAATACATCCTTTTCTAGCACGTCCAACGTTGTAAAATCATAATTATAGTAACATTTGTTCAATCTGTCACTGGCCACTGCACTTGAGCTTTGTTTGTATTTCATTGAATATTAGTTTGCTTTTTTATTTATTTTGTATCTCTCTCAAGTAGTTATACAACCAGTTTTTTTTTTTGCAACTTTTAAGTAATATATATTTTTTTAATACGCGTAAGTTATAATTATGGGATGTGTGGGCATTTATTGTATCGGAGTTGTGTTGTATTTGCAGTTTACTATGGAACTTTTAGTTAAAAGGAGACGGCAAGGTGAAGTTTATAAATCTAGAGAATGGCAGATGATTCGTAATGCCTTTAACTATTTTAATAAAACAATGGGTGTATCAGGAGGACTTGATGAAACTTGTAATGCTCTTGGTTGTGGTAAAACCATTGTATATGCAGTACGGAAATCACAGAGATTTACAAGTCCACGTAGACAATTGGTGAAAAGAAGTGGTTTACAGAAAAACACTCAAACAAAGACATATGATGAAAATGTGCAGTTCATTATTCGACGTAAAGTGCATAATTTCTTTTTGAATAATACTGCACCTACGCTAAACAAAATTTTTGCTGCTGATTTACTAACGTTTAGTAAACTGACATTGTACCGATTGTGGAGGATAGATGAAATAGAAGATAATATCGAGAAGTATATAAGTATATAAGAAGTATATAATACAATTAACTGACTCAAGTTTTTCAGAATTTTTTTCACAAACTTCTTTCTTCGATTAATAAAACTTTACTTAATAAAACATTATTTAATAATATACCGATAGGACCAGCTCTCAACGGGCCATGCCGAGCAATAAGTGGCAACAGCTAACAAGTAATGTAAGCTATTGCGCGTAGAGGCAATAGCTTACATTACCATACATTGCAGAGTTATGAATTATTTAGTAAGACTTAAACCGCGCAAGGATATAGTCGTTTGCACATTCGTTCTGTATACGTAATTTGCCCATTTGTTTCAGATATAAAAAGTTCGTTATATCTCCAAGTTATTATTATTGTATTCTTAGCTGCTACGGAAAAGTAATTTTAAGTAATAAAAAAACAATAACGTTTTCTAAAAGATAAAAGTAAAAAAATAATTCTGCAGAATAAATTTTAATTCTAAGAAAGTCACTACATATAGGATTCGAAAATACCGCCCTCTCTCCCCAAACAATAGCCGAGCCTATTGTAAAACTCCCGCCTCACTCCCTCGAGATTTCTAGGGGTTATTGTCTCGAAAATTCTAAACAGTTGAACTTGCAACTGTTGCAACCTTTACATTTACACAGCTAGATACGAATGACGGGCAATCTATTGCTCTCGATCATCGGACTTATGTATGCGCACGCGGAGTGGCGTCGTACATACGTTGCCACATCGCATTACGTTCCATACGTATATTGTTCCGTATGGTCCGTTGCAGGCTGGACCTATCGTTATATGCTTTGTGCAACATACCTAAACTTTTTAATCTTTGTGGTAATGGATAAAATTTATTTGAAATAGCCTAAAGTTTTTTCAATATGTTGTTATAACATAAATGTAAACAATTTGTTTCTTGAATGTTATTCTAATAATAAAAACTTTAAAATTGTTTATTCTTTACACAATAAATTGAATTATAATTTTATTTATATCCATTAAATGAAAATTTTACTTAAATCCATTAAATTAAACATTAAAGTAATTTTTCAATAAGCTTCCCTCTTCTGAAGAAAAGCCAAAACCCAAAAAAAAAGTGAAAAAATAGTTTAAAATATTCTTCCTTTTGCTAAAATATAATTGTATATATAAAGTTAATCTTATTTACCATATTATTAGCCTTTTATTGTAAATATTTGATGAAAGGCAAGATTGTCAAAAATTAAATCAAGGTTATTTGGTTATCTATTTATTGACATCAATTTATTAAGGAGGCAACAAAGATGAAGTTAGTTACATATGAATAGGCCTGTTTCCCATATGGCCTGTACTTCTTTCTAAGGTTGAAACAAGCTATAGCGGATATTTTTAATAAGTGCATGCTAGAGGCCAATGATATTCCTGAAGAGTGGAAACTGGCATATTAGAGTTCCGTTAACAAAAAGAACATCAAAGAATATGTCAAAATATATAGAGACTAAGCGTTAGTTCAATTGGAAGGTTGTACGGCAGAATAATAAAAGCTCGAATAGAAAATTACATAGAGGAAATGCAAGAATAGGGTGGGTTCCGTGCTGGAAGATCGTGTGTCGATAATTTATTTGTACCACAACAGTTAATAGAGAAAGGTAAAGCAAGAAATCTGTCTACTCACTTATTATTTATTGATTTGGAAAAAGCTTATGACACGGTACCCTTGAAAAGATTTTTTGAAACATTGACCAAGATTGGCCTCAATAAGAGCTATTTCCAGGCCATCTGGAATATAGAGGCTGATCCATTTTCGACCCTCACCATGGGGATCTCGCTTATTATTGGAGATAGAAGATAGGTTTAAATTTGGCAAAGTTGCTAAATTTTGTGTTTGTTATGAACTTGAAGAGAAAATAGATCTGTGTCAAATGACGTTTGAGATTTTTTTTTAAACCGAAAAAAGCTCATTTTCTTTACCTCTGGTAGAAAGTGGCTGCGCTATATATTTGGTTTACCATTTTTAAATCCATCGAAAGTAGTCGATTGTTATGCTTTTGATTTTTCGGAAATACAACCTCAAGATGAACGTTTATCACGCTTTTCCGAATATTTGGTTGACAATTATATTTCAGAAGAAGTCGTTTTTCCACCTAGTTTGTGGGCAGAACTCAGAGATAGCATAGAAAGATGCACAAACGCTTGCGAATCTTTCCACGCTAAATTTATTGCCAGTTTTTATTCTACGCATCCATCAATTTTTTATTTTATTGAAATTTTTGAAGCAGTTTCAAACAGAGACTTATATAAAAATTCAAAGTTTATCTGAATGTGCAAGATCGAGATCCAGTCGTGCGTAGACGTAAGCAGTGCGTCACTAGAAAAATCGATGAGTATAAAAATGGATCTGTTTCGAGGTTTGATTTTGTTAAACGTATCTTATTTTTATAAACCTTAAATGTAAATGTTAATATATATTAGTGCTTGTATAAAACACAAGCAGGCATTTGTATTCCATTCTTAATTACTAAAATATGTTTTGTGGCACTTACTGAGTTTCTCATTTCTTGCATAAATAACAATGTTATCTATAGATTTTAAATAAGTATATGGGTGATTCATACTACGATAAAGTCGGGGACGAATTCATGAAGCTATTTTTGTGGACCTACTCTTCTCGGGGACAAGTATATGTATATTTTTTCAGTTTAACTAATTACTTAATTTTAATTCTGGAGATGAGTTTAGGTACGTCTCGCTTAGGTAATGGTCTCAAGTAAATAGATTTCACACAGGCCAAGGAATGCAAGTTAATGCTACATAAACGGAAACTAACAGATACTAGCCTCTGGCGCGTAAACGTGGAACAAAGAATGGCTCATATAGTAAGCGACTGTCCCAGAAGAAGTTTCCCTGATGGCACCTAGCTGAAGGCAACTCCAGCAGCACCGCAGATTGGTTGAAAATTTTAGATATTAGAGTATAAATTATTTTTTTCTATTTTGCGTTCGAAATGAACTCATTATGAAACCCAAAACAGTATCGAAATGAGCTTCATTTCGATACGCTTTTTTTCATTTTTCAATGTTGGCGTTGTTCGAATACAGAAATAAATATCATTGCTGTCATTTGATTTTAAGAATTTATGTACATTTGACAGATATGATATATGTCCGTATTTTACACAAACAACGTATGTTGTATACAATTGACAACAACATATATATGTTTCTATGTCACTCATGTTTATATTTTTAAATGAAATATCAAGTAATGTTAACGAAAATTAATAAATAGTATGTAATATAATATACTTCGCGGATAGCAAGTTTTAAATTTGAAAATGTCAAGTATCAATGTGACCAACTGCATGCTTTATATAAAAATGAAACTCTGAACTTTCAAATTAAATAATTCCAATTTAAGCAATTTATTAATGTAAAAAACGCAAAATAGAAAAAATAGTATAAAAAACTCGTTTCATAAGGCCTTTTGCCGCACTCGCTCTTTAGAAAACTCGCCGCTATCGCGGCTCGTTTTCTAAACTGATCTCGTGCGGCAAAATGGTGCCTTATGAAACTTGTTTTTTAATATACTATTATGATCTTTTTGTCATAAAAGTGATTTATGCACTAATATCTATTCTATTAATATCACTTCTCGTACGAAATAAATCAAATTTTTTTTTCTATTTTGATTATTTTTTTGATTTTTTAAATTACATTGCTAAATCCAAATTCATGAACAATAACTAACCATTTTTTCTGTCACATTATAAATTAAGTAACTGCACCTATTGGGCAATCAAAAATCAGCCGGCTTGTTATCTTTATGTCTTCTTTCGTAAGTCTACTTTTCATGATGAACTTATATGGTGAACGAAAATATTTTCAAATAATCTATCGAGATAGTGTAAATATCTAGCTAGAAGTATCAGATTTCAGTAGTTCGATATCTGGTAGGAGTATTACCTTGTAGATAGCCCAGATGTTCTCTTTTAATTGATTTGTATTTATAATATTCTGCGGGTCGGTTTTTTGAAGATAAGGCAAATTAATAAATCCCGACACGTTTTTTTAATTCGAACAAGTTTGGATATTAATCAGACATGAATTTTATTTTATGTGATAACAATAGCCTACAATATTAAATGATAACCAAGATTACGACGTACAAAAAGTTTTAAATTAAAAGTAATTGTAATATCTTTTTATGAATAATTAAAAAATGATTAAATGAATTAAGGCGAGAATATAATCAGACACTCGATATTATTATGGAAACATTTTATTTAAGCTACCGCAACATATGAAGGATCATCTTTATACTCCCGGATTAAAGAACTGTCAATGCTAATACAATTCTCCATCATGATTTTTAAATCACATACGCCTTGATAACTCGTTTGTCAATTTAAAAAGCATCTGCAACATTATTAATTTTATTATTTATCAGTTTATGTTGTCGGGGATTGTTATTTACCTTTCGGTCCGATACAGCTTTTAGCAACGCTTCACGGAAAAAAATCGCTTTTCAATGTTTACTACAATTTTACAAATAACATTTTGTAATCATCATTACTACAATTGTAAGTATTACGCCTACATCGTAGTAGTAAAAATGTAAGATGATTTGTACATAATATCGGGTGTCCGTTTAATACTGAAGGTGACGTCTGTCAAATTTTGTATTTGCCACATTGAGAATTATAGTTATTCTTAATTGGTGTTCGACATATTTTGCCATACTCGTATATGCTCGTTTTCCGTTAGCGTTTATTATTCATATTTCTTGTTTCAAACGCGCGCCAATCTATCCCATTTTCTTAAATAATTGTAATTAGCAAATATTGGTAATAAACATTTCGAAAAGTAAGGTTATCGTTTTTGATTTTTTCAATTTTTATATTTACGTTAAAAGTCATTACTAGAGAACGGATGCAATTTCCATAAAACGCAATCGGCAATTGGAATTGTGTATAACGTCGCACAGTACATCCCGGCGTAATTCAATGAAGTATTTGTTTGACTTACTCGGCCACCTGGTCTCGCCGCGATAACAATGGACAACTCAGCTATTGTATTCGGAGAATATAGTGTTTTTTAAAGTGTTTTCATGAGCGTAGATAGAAGCGGGGTTTTTATAATGTATTTTATTTATTAGTTTATATTTCGTAAGATAAATAAAGTGCTGTGAGTAAGTTTCTTGTTTTCATAGTTTTAACTGTTAATTACATCGTAATTTTTGTGATAGATCCTGTTTAATATCGTTTGAATGAATCTATTTCTACCAATTATTTCGACGTAAGTGTGCATTGAATTTCGTTCAGTTTCAATAACTTACGCACATATTTTTAGTTTTCATTTATTTAGATCTAGAGCATTGTTTAAGTTACTTTTTCAGACATGATATGGAAGAATGTCGAGAACGGCATTGTAAAACAATGGCCAGTTGGATTGACGGTCATACTGATTGTATGTCCACTGTCAGTGATTCCTAAATTTATTACAAAATCCTTAAAATATCGTCAAAAATTCGTCACTTAGGATCGCAAACACATCTGAACTCTGTAAAACTTTTATGGCCGCTAATATTCCATTAAATAAACTTAGCAATCCCACTTTAAAAATATTTCTTCAAAAATATACTGGTCGAAATGTTCCTGATGAATCTTTGCATCTTTACGCAAATATTATGTTTCTAGGTGCTATACGAGAACAGTAGAACGCATTAGAAGCCATCTTTTAAATCAATACATATGGATAAGCGCCGACGAAACGGTGGATATGTTAGGACGCTGTGTGGTAAATGTTGTAGCTGGTGTACTACATCCAACTATTCCCTATAACTCTTATGTAATAGCAACAAGTGTTATAAATAGAGTTGATGCGGAAACAGTTGCTGAAACCATTAAGGAGAATATGCAAAAAATGCTTCATTCGGACGCCACGTACAAAGAAAAAATACTTTTATTTGTCAGTGATAGTGCTGCGTATATGTTACAAACAGGCAGACTATTGAAGAAAACATATCCTAATATGCTGCATATTACTTGTGTAGCACATGCTCTCCACAGAATCTGTGAATATATCAGAGACACTTTTCCGGAAGTTGATAGACTTGTATCAGCTTTTAAAAAAGTTTTCAGAAAAGCACCATTGAGAGTAGCTCTTTTCAGGGAAAAATTTCCATCTCTGTCACTGCCTCCCACTCCAGTAATAACTAGATGGGGAACATGGCTGGAAGCTACTAGTTATTATGCTGAGAATTTCGATAGTCTAAAACATTTCGTAACACTGCTAAAGGAGGATGCTAGAAGTATTGGTGAGTGCAAGGAGCTCACACAAATCCCAAATTTAAAAAATCAGTTGTACTTTCTTCACGAACACTTTGGAAAATTTCCAAAACTAATCACTTATTTTTAAAATCGAAATCTCAAATTAAATGACGGATTAACCACATTAAATGTGGCTGTTAATAATTTGAAAAGTATTCCAAGTGACTTCGGATGTGGCCTTCGGCAAAAGTTTGAAGCAATTCTTAATAGAAATCCAGATTTAATTACATTGCAGCAATTATGTATGGAGACAATTCCACAAAATCTACCGGCTAAATTATGAAGAAATAAAAGAATATTTCCAGTATGCACCTATAACCAGTTGCGATGTAGAAAGGACGTTTTCTATTTATAAGGATGTACTTAATTCAAAGAGAACAAAATTGACAGAAGAAAACCTTGAGAAACTATTGCTAGTCAATATTAATACTCCTTTACTCAACTTGAACGACAAAATGAACAAATAAAAATGTTCCAATTATAGAAATAAAATTAAAAACTTTAAAAATACAACTTTTCTTTTAGATAGATAGATCACCCCCCCCCTCTCCCCCGTATGTTTTCCAATTATATAAATAAAATTAAAAACTTTATAAATACAACTTTTCAACAAATAAATATGTATTTCGTAATTTTATAGATCACCACCCGTTCGTTTTCCAATTATATAAATAAAATTAAATATTTTAGAAATATAGCCTTTCGCCAGTACTGCACTGGGCTTTGCGTCATGTGGTAAGCGTGTCCGTTCTCTAGTCATTACCACGTAGGACGCTAATGTTAAGCAAGTAGCAAGTATTGTTGTCGAGCTCAAGTGCAGTAATGCTAACTGAACCAAAATTTGACACGAACTGTCAGCTTCAGTATTAAACGGACACCCGATAGTTCATGACTGACAAGAGATTATTAAAATAGTTACAAAAGTTGCTACTTTGCTACTATGTGTAACAAAATTTACTACAATGTAGTAATTTGTTATGTAGATTTTTTCCGTGTTGACTGTCTGATAATAGGCTTTCTGTTGTGATTTCTTTTACGCACTGCAGTATGACGTACTAAACAAGCGCTATATGTACTTCGCCTAACCGGCTTATACATTATTAAACATGTTTAAAGAACAGGATTTGTCAGTGAAGCGGGAAAATTTAAAACTGCTGTGTCTACAAAAGTATTTATTTTAACATTAATGTTTTTACAGTTTTCTGTTAAGTATAGATTTGCCATTTTATTTTTTAAAACCAATACTTTACTGGTAGGCACCATTACGATCTACGAATTCTTGTAGTCTCTTTCGAAAATTTTCTATTGCTCGCCGTAACATTTCCAGTGTAATACATGCAACTTCTTGAATTTTTAGTTTTAGTTCCTCTAACGTTTGCGGTCGCTCAACGTACACCTTGCTCTTGAGCCAACCCCAAAGAAAAATGTCGCATGTGGACAAATCAGGCGATCTAGCCGGCCAAACAATGTCTTCCTCCATTTTTGAATATGATATGGTTGGGAAAGAGTTCTCTTAACACGTTGACTGCCATGTCATCCATACATGAATGACAGTTCTGTTTCCGTTTGGGTCCCGTCATACATATTTGAATGACGGGGTATTTATGAGTAGATGCCAGGGCATTGAAATATGAACGACGTTAACCGCTAATAACTATAGAGCGTTCTAGTCTGGTCTGTGAAGAACGTGGTTCGGTCAGATTCCCACAGGTACTGTTCTTACAGTGGTTTAAAGCTGCTAAATTATAAACAACAACGTCTACTTCAAACCACTTTTATTTTGTCAGTTCTTACAAAAAAAACATATTTAAAAACCAAAACTTTTGGTCCTAAACCATATTACTAATAAAAACAAAGGTAAAACACTTTACGTACAACAGAACAAACAGGTATAGTATCCTATTTTCTAATAAAAAAAACACTGAGAAGAACACGAGTGAAATCTTAAACCAAAACAATATAATCTTGTCGCAAAATTTATTTGTGCAACAACTGCCAGGTGGTACTAGCCCCATCCATAGCATTAAGCCCAAAAACGTTTTTTACTTCGTTGGCATCTGTCGGTATCCATTTATTGATACGAGCATGCCTTGTTTGGGGACGAATCGTGCTACATTGTTCTGCGAATCTATTTATTTGTTTCGGTTACTATAAGATTGATGACTTCATCATCAAATATAAGAGAGAATATATCAAGAGGAGAAGTGGTGGATGGAATTTCCTGCTGTAGTCCCTCCTTACCAGTGAAAGGAAAGCATTTCTGACGGCCTTTAAAATCAGTCCACTCGCCAGCAATTTCAGATGTATTTTCTTGTTTCTGGCTTTCATCTTCATCAGTACTATCGTTTTGGCTATCACTCTCACCTTGTACAGTAGTACGCGCCAAATCAAGTCCTTCGCCAATATCTTTTTCCTTTGAGGAACTAGACAACTCCTCACCTGATATGACCAACCAGGGTCTTTGATGGAGTCATCCGAACTAAAAAGATCTTCACGATGAAAAAAGAACACTTGGTTATATGTTTCACTAAATTTTATTTACATAAAATAAGACAATTGTTTCGGACTCTGCAGTCCATTTTCAATTAACATAAGAATAAATTTTCTAAAGTATAAATAGATGTATGTAACTTACATACATCTATTTATACTTTAGAAAATTCTTTCTGATTTAAAAAAAGATGGTCTCTGAATCACCGCTTATAATTCACCGCATAACTCTATTGAAATATTACGATACATATTTCACAAATATTATTTGTCATGAAACAGTCAACTGATATCTTTGGGGGGGGGGGGGGGGGGAGGGCGAATTGGCGCATTACATTTCACTCTTTTACTGAATCTACAGAAACCTTAGTAAATTAATAAATAAAAAAAAATAAGAAATAAAACAAAACATTTAAAGCAGTTTTATTAACGACAGTAAATGTTACAAAATATTTAAGTAATGTAGAAAATTACAAGAACAAAAATAGCATAACATAAAGAGATTATTATATATAAGGTGGTTATATAGGGTCAGTCAAAAGGCGGTTTTGAATCCCTTGGTAAATTTTTGTTTGTCGTTTAGCGTCATTGTTTTGTATTATTTGGACATCCATAAACATTCCGATTGTTGTCTCAGTCTGTGTCTAGCCATGGATAAGTTTACTATTGCGCAACGTGTGCTAATTGTGAAAACGTTTTATCAGAACGGAGAAAGTTATGCAGTAACTATCAGACGACTTCGCGCCATTCTAGGGACGCCGTGTAAAGTTGTGCGCGATTCTGTGTTAGCTTTACTGTGCCCAACACTTTTATTAGTAGTTTTTCGTACCTACTGATGATGACAACTTAGTTGTCGAAAGACGTATTTAGGATACGATTATTATATTATATTATATATATATATATATATATATACAGGCTGATTCGTTTTCGGCCCTCACTTTAAATTTGGCAAAGTTGTTAAATTTTGTGTTTGTTATAAATCCGTAAAGAAAATAGACCTGTGACAAATGACCTTCGTTATTTAAAAAAGAAACGCGAAAACCCCATTTTCTTCTTTTACCGGTAGCACCGACATTTGGCCTTGTAGAGAAAATATAAAAACACATCCTTGTGGCCATTTCTAAACCTCTATCCAGTGGTGTACTCTAAATTTTTATACGTTTCGTTTCTTTCTGGCCATCATCAACTATCTAATTTCTTATAGGCGCCATATTGGATTTAGACATCTTCAGAAAGAGTTTATTTTTCTGATTTCAATCATGTACCACATGCTGACTAAAGTTTTTGACATTAGGTTTTATTTGAAAGAATAAATTATAAGATTAAATAAGGTAGGTAGCCATGGAATTTCAATCTGTCAAACATTTCATTTATTGTTCATTAATAATACAAAATGCCATCCACTAACGAAGAGAAACGAGATATGATAAGTATTTTTTATTCTTCGAACCGAAATTCAACATTAGCGAGTACAAGATATCTACAATTATATCCAGAACGACAACAGCCTCATCGTACCATTTTTCTAGATCTCGACAGAAATTTGGTCGAGAATGGATCGTTTACTAAGCCGCGTAATGGTCAAGACAACAGGAATTTAAATGAAAATCGACAAGATATTTTACAAATGGTAAATTAAAAGCGTGTTTTCAAATTTCATGTTAATCTTGTATTTTTATAGATAAATAATAATCCATCAATTTCTACACGCGAAGTAGCGTCAGAATTAAATTTGTGCCAGTCCAGTGTTTGGAGAACTTTACATAAAAGTAGGTTTAAACCATACAGGATCCATGTTAGTCACTCTTTACTGCCTGGAGATAATTTGAGAAGGCTAGAATATTGTAATTGGTTAATGGGAAGGATAGAAAATGACGAAAATTTTTTAAGCAAAATCATCTGGTCAGATGAAACAAAATTTACAAATTCTGGAATGTTCAACAGAAATACGGAGCGCTATTGGGCAGTACAAAATCCCCGACAAAACAGGGCTAGAAGACCACAACATCGTTTTGGAATAAACATTTGGATGGGTATTTTGGCAAATCGTCTCTTAGGACCAGTTATGTATGAAGAACATTTAAATGGAGAAAGATATTTAAACATTTTACGTACATACGTATCTGACTATCTTGACGACAATATCCCATTAAATCAATTACAATATTTATGGTGGCAACAAGATGGCGCACCAGCACACAATGCAGCTGTTGTTAGAAACTTCTTAAATCAAGAGTTTGCAAACCGTTGGATTGGAAATAGGGGAGTTGTCGAATGGCCTGCGAGATCACCTGATTTAAGTCCGCTAGATTTTTTTTATGGGGATATGTTAAAAATAATATTTATAAAGTAGATGCGCCACAAAACATTGAAGAATTACGAGACAGACTTCAGAATGCCTTCGATGCAGTTCCTAGAAGAACTATACAAAGGGCAGTACAAAATGCCAGAAGGCGTGCCCAATTATGCATTACCGAAGATGGCCAGATAATTGAACATTTACTGTAATTGTTTATTGTTTACTTTTCTATGTATTTTTATTAATGTTTTTGCTATCTTTTACTCGCTACTGTTGAATTTCGTTTCGAAGAATAAAAAATACTTCTCATATCTCGTTTCTCTTCGTTAGTGTATGACATTTTTGTATTATTAATGAACAATAAATGAAATGTTTGACAGATTGAAATTCCAAAGGCTACCTTATTTAATCTTATAATTTATTCTTTCAAATAAAACCTAATGTCAAAAACTATAATCAGCATGTGGTACATGGTTGAAATCAGAAAAGAAAACTCTTTCTGAAGATGTCTAAATCCAATATGGCGCCTATAAGAAATTAGATAGTTGATGATGGCCAGAAAGAAACGAAACGTCGTATAAAAATTTAGAGTACACCACTGGATAGAGGTTTAGAAATGGCCACAAGGATGTGTTTTTATTTTTTCTCTACAAGGCCAAATGTCGGTGCTACAGGTAAATGAAGAAAATGGGGTTTTCGCGTTTTTTTTTAAATAACGAAGGTCACTTGTCACAGCTCTATTTTCTTTACGGATTTATAACAAACTCAAAATTTAACAACTTTGCCAAATTTAAACCTATACTCTATCGCCGATAATAAGAGAGATCCCCATGGTGAGGGCCGAAAATGAATCAGCCTGTATATATATATATATATATATATATATATATATATATATGGTAAACCTAATCAGTAGGCGATTAAAGGTCTGTATATTACTTCAAAATATATGTATTTAAAAAACTCTACATGTTTCGGCTGTGTATGCCTTTATCAAGAGAATACAAAATATGAATGACAGGATATAAATGTCAAGTAATTAAGTTGCTATGGTTTAAATTATTCAAAGATACATTCTAGTAATAATAATAAACCATGCCTTAGTATTCTAAAAAATAGATAACAAGGTGTGAACATATGTGTTGTTCGCTGCTAGCAATTTGTGTCTCCTTCTGGGTATGAACTTGTGTGTTGGTTGCTGCTGGCAGCTTGCGTCTCTCTATGGTTGTGTGGTTTTGTGTGAGAGCGTAAGTGTAGGGTTTTGTATGTCGGTGCGTTCGTGCGTGTGTTTAGTGATCGGTCGCATGAATTTAGAGAGGTCGGATAACCAGCCGTTGCGTAGGGCCGCCAACCCTTTCCCGACAACTTCTTTACAATTCCGTGCAGTACTTCGACGGTCTGACCCCCGCCCCAACGAGGCAAGGCGCAGACAGGCGAAGCGCACCCTGTACGGGGTTGCTCATCTGCCCGTTGGGCAGTCAGGTGCCATTCCGCCTTTCCAGCAAGAGTGAGGAACCATGCTACGCGGCGCTATCTCGTCGCCGCGCAATGCACACACCACTAGGACCGGTCCTGGGCGACAACCTGGCTAGGCTGCCGTTAACAGCACACACACGTTCGACGTGTTTTAAGGGGTTTTATACCTTTTTTTTGAGTTTTTACTTAACCGTAGTCTCCAAAGAAAAACTTTTTACAATACAAGTTCAATATTAATATTTTTGTTAACGTATCCTTCTCCAGAGACGCAGATACGTATTTCATCTTTCTAAGATTCGTCAGTACGTCCCTGCTTGAGGATACATTCACAAAATGTGCTGTATTGTGTTCTTCATACCAGATTTTTAATATTTTATATTATTGAAAATACTTTTGTATTATACAAAATTGGTGAGGTTTTTGTCCACTCAAGTATGTTTCAAATTATTCTGATAACATCAATGTTAAAAGTGACACGTCAGCTATTATAATATACACATATGATGCATGCATAAAATAATATTACTGTTTCCATAAATGTTCAATTCCATAAAACCACTGCAAATATTTTTATAATGACTTGTTTCTATTACTACAGTGTGGAGATAAGAATTCATGTGTATATATAAACGATAAGAATATTTTTTAAATGTTTACATTTGTGTCAGTTTTACAATTTTAAGTGTATTGCATTTATTTTTGGCAGGTAAGATTGAAATAAATTATTCTTTGAAGAAGTAATTAATGCATTCTTGGAACGTGAACTGTAGCTTGAATACATCGTGCATCATAAAATGAATTACGGCTATTTCCGGTTAAATCTGTTTAAGAGATTTTCCTTGAATTTATGAATACACATGTGATAAGAAAAAATTCTGCGTAAAAATACTTACTGATACGTTCGTATATGGAAATGTTATTCAAAATATTTTATAAAGTAAAATTTAGTAAATTATATATTAATTATAAAGAGTAAACAAAACAATTGAAAATGCTTATTCTTATCAAATCTGATCAATGATTCTAATTATGTACAAAATAATAAATAATTTAAAATTAAATAATTGGGTATTAACTATAGTCGCTGGCCAAAATATCAAGAACACAGTTGAATTTTATTATTTTATAAAAGTACCTAAACAATTAATTTATATGAACATTTGATTTAATTCTTGTTAAACCTTAATACATAGAAAAAAGGTATTTTTGATATTCGGTAATTTCATCCTTCGCGTTAATTACTTCTTCGATTCTTGCTTTCATGCTGATTGTGCAAGATTTAATCATTTGAATTGATTCTGCATTTGCTTGATAAAGATCCATACTTTAAAATAGAAGTAAAACTAATGGTTAAAATCTCCTCTTTTTTAATACGTAATCGAAAAACGTCGACAATTGTTTCGCCAGCATAATGGCTTCATCAGGTACTTACAACTAAAGAGCACGTTACAAACTAAATTAAAAATATAAAATCAACAAGGTAATAAAAAAATAAAATCAAAACGTTGTAAAATAATACTAACCTTGTAAATTAATTACATATTACGACGCTAATTATTCGAATTCGCCCTGAGGTTTTTCGAACCATTGCTCTGCCACTTGAGCTATTCAGGACTGTGGTTCCGAAAAAATCGAGAAGCCTTAAGTTACATTAACGAAACAGATGTTGATATTTTTGAATGTAGTCGGCACCTGTTGCAAATTAATTGAAAAAATTAAGTGGCGGAGCAATGGTCCGGCAAATCATGGACGTGGGCTCGAATCCTGCTTAAGAGCGAATTTTTTCAAATAAAAAATTCGAATAATTGGCGTCGTAAAATGTAGCAAGCAATATTTATATTCACATTACTTCGCGAAAATGCAATTGATTTGCAACAAGTGCCGACTGCAAGCAAAATATTAGCATATGTACCTTAATGTAACTCAGGGATTCCCGATGTATTCGTAACAATAGTCCTTAATAGCTCAAGTGTCAGAGCAATGGTCCGGCAAACCATGGGCGTGGATTCGAATCCTGCTTAAGGGCGAATTTTTTCAATTAAAAAATTTGAACAATTAGCGTCATAAAATGTAGAAAGTAATATTTATATAATACAAATATTTTTGATTTTATATTTTTAATTTAGTTTGTAACGTGCTCTTTAGCTGTAAGTACCTGATGAAGCCACTGTGCTGGCGAAACAATTGTCGTCGTTTTACGATTACGTATTAAAAAAGTATTATAAATTACCAAAAACAAAGTAGCATATCGATGCGAGAGCTCGTATCAAGCGTTGTTCCAAATGATACAAATCTGTATGTATAAAACAAATGCGGATTTACGAAGGAAGTAACGACTGTAGTTCGCTCTCTGGTCTAGTAATGGTCACTTGATAGAACAAAATTCATTACTAGACCAGAGAGCGAACTACAGTCGTTACTTCCTTCGTAAATACGCATTGACAAAGTCATTAGATAGAAACGCATGCGTCTGGGGTTGAGAAGTTAACGCTAGTACAGATACAGGTTTGTTTTATACAGACTTGTATCATTTGTATTATATATTATATTATTTCTATTTAATCATTTCTTTAATTTCTTTCACTATTCTTCCACGCTTCTTCAATACAGGATGTAAGGAGTATGGCTCTCATTTTTATACACATTTAATTGAACTAAATGAAACTAAATTTATAAAGAAATTTTTATTCGTCTGCAACGAACCGGTACCGTGTATTTTAAACATAAACTATGGAAAAGGTGGCAACGCCGAACTCTCTCGCATATGTATTGTACAAGGGATAAGCTGAATTTGTTGAGAATAAGAAAATCTAGTAGACTGTGAAAAACAATGACAGTGTCTATTTAGAGCGGGGGTGCCCAAACAATCCATCGCTAGAGCTTTTGGAGTCGATCGCGAAAAAATAAAAAATAATTACTCCACAAATTCGAGTTATTATTTTTTCGCGATCGGCTCCAAAAGCTCTCGCGTTCAGCCGGTCGATCGTGATCGACCGTTTGGGCACCCTTGATTTAAAGCAACTCTTTATCTGTCATTTGACGTTTTGTTGAGTTTGTTGAAGTTACTATCGTTATAACTCAGCTACTTATTTTTTAAAAGTAAAAGAAAATAGAATTAACAAGAGAGCACTTTCGAATCATAATTTATTATGATTTTAAAAGAGGTTTAAGTGCTTATAAGTGCAAAGAGAGTTTAGATTCAGTTTTTAGTGAACAAGCTTCTTCCTTGCCTACAATTTACCGATGGTATAAAGAATTTGAACACGAAATGAATTCTGTTGAGCATAAAAAAGTAGCAGGGCTCCCTCTTATGGCTGTTACCGACAAAACCATTGCTGCTGTTAACAAAATAATTGAAGAAGACACTTATGCAGTAATAAAGCATCAACTCAAGATTGAATCCTCAGCTGTTAAAATGATCATACACAATCGCCTGCATTTAAAAAAAGCGGTAAGTCGTTTTGTGCCGCATCACCTTTCTGACTTCCAAAAAGCAGAGCGTATAAGAATTTGCCATGAAACTTTAAATTTCTTAAATAATGGCGAGCACCAAATTTTTTCCAAAATAGTGATAGGTAACGAAACTTATATTCCCTTTTTCGACCTTCCTACCCGCCAAGAGAGTCGTATATGGAGATGAGGAAACTCCTCACAATAACTAAGAAGCAGCGAGGTATCAAAAAGGTTATGTATGCGGTATTCTTCAGAAGTACAGGCTTAGTAAATGAAACTAACCTAGATAGACAAAAGGCAGTTACAGCTAAGAGGCACACTAAAAAATGTTTTCCTGAAGTGTTCAGTAGAGTTCCAGACAAGAGAATTGTGCCCCATCATGATAATGCATCGTCTCATACGGCAGTTTTAACTCTCCAGTTTTTGTCTGGAAAAAATATGAAAGTAATAGAACATGCGCTATATTCACCTAATTTAGTAATTTGTGACTTTTGGATATTTTTTGGACTTAAGATCAGCAGTTCACGCTTATTTTGCAGGTATTCCGAAAAAGATTTATTGGGCGCTTTTAAAGAAGAAAGAATGATTAAGTGTATCATTGCTGAAGGGAATTACTTTGAGCATATTTAAAATAAAATCCTATAAAATATTTAACGTGTTTTTTATTCGGAATAATTTCAGCTCGTCCCTCGTATATACGTCGAAATAGATATTCATTTCGACTTATTGTTTAATCAATATCGAAAGACATAATCAACCCAATAAGAATGAGCTAATAATAAACATGTGTTAGGTATTTACTGTTTTTACCATGAATGTTGAAAATGCCCGCCGTTATTTTTAACACAAGCGAATCTAGTTTTCCCGAACAGTGTGAATCGACAAAAAGTGAATAATCGACTGTTCTTATAAATCATGAATTGCGTACTGAACAGTTCTCTATTCATCCAAATATTATTGTGATGTCAAGGGAGTAAAAATGATTAAGCAAACCCTCAATAAAGATTAAAGTAAGATAGATCGGGGTCGCTGATTTTGCCAAATGGCGGGACGATGATATGGGAACTTTTTTATAATTTTTTCACGGAAATGGTTAAATTATTCAGCGAATTGTCATTAGAGTTTTTTTTTGTATTCTGTTTCTGCATTCGCTGTATAAAATTCTAAAAAAATGCATTTTTATTAGAGATAAAGCACTTAAAAAAACAAAACTATGTATTTTTTTACGTGGAAACTACTGATTTTTGTCATAAATTTTATTAAGCTGTTTTAATTGCTTTTATACATTCGATCTATTCAAAAGGAATGGCAGTTATTGTCCTTACATAGTAGCAGAATAGTTATATACGAATGGATGAATGTTTATGTTCTGATATTTGAATATTCATTTATTTTATTTTAATATTCGAGAAAAATTTTCAACACTTGAGAGATCATTCAATGGCTGTTCACATTAATATAACTACATTATTATTAGGGGTTTTATTAAGCGTGTTTGTAGGGTAGTTTATTACCCTGTTATAAATTCCTTATATTCATACTAATTTTATTGATATCTTTGTGATAGTTCTTAGGACATAATGGTATGTATATGTATATTATAGTTTATCTATTTTCATTCTATTTGAATTGTATTCAAACCATGGCAGTTGTAAACACATTCATTCATATTCAATATACCAATAACCGCAGTCATAAAACTCAATACTATTGTAACGCAGATTACATTTTATTACCATATTATTTGAAATTCCAAAATTCTATGTAGTTTAAAGACATTTTAAGATTAGGATACAGCTGTTACATGATCGAACAATAAATATAACATGCGCGAAGACAGGTATTGAATTTCCACGAATTATCATATCAATGGGGGTGAAATGTAAGTCTTCTTCCTTGGCAATAATAACTAAAACTAAAATAAGTTCGATCTAACACTTCTATCTAAACAGTTCTATCATACAGCTCAGCAAAAGTATAGCATTTAACAAGAAATACAACTGCTATTCATTACTATTCATAATAATCTAGTGTATTATTAAAATCGTATTGTTTGTGTTTGTGATCTGTTTGTGTACAACAGTAAGTAAAATTTTGAAAATCCTAATAAAAAAAATAATATTGCCTAATTGATTATCTGGATAAAATAATTTTTACTTTACACAGTAACGATCGTTTCGCTCCAACCTGAGCTTCGTCAGAAATATAACGAATTGCCTAATTTAGATAAAAATACATTACAAAAGTCTTTATACAGCTTAAAATATACCATGATATTAAATCCATAACAATCCTTTTTCGTTTTAGCATGGAATCCACTCATTTCTTAGTACATGTGGGTTCAGTTTTATGTCATTTTGGCTAAGGTAAAGCATACATCTGCCACCGATTTACGCAAAAATAATGATTGGGGAGTAAGATATTAAGGGGGGGGGGGGCTTTAGAGGACCTTTAGGGAAGCAATTTATCCCAATAAAGTTTACAAAGTTTTAGAAGGAAAGGCATCGTTAAGCTACAAAAAAAAATAAATACGCCCAAATGTCCTTTATACAGTGGAATTTTCCATAGCGTTTATTTACAAAATATACGCTAATCAAAGTTAATATACAGAAAATAAAAACGCCAATGGCTTTAGTATAAAGCATACTATATAATGCCAAGAAAAAATTATATGTGTGTATTTGGATGTAAATGTAACGTTCGAGGTTAGTTCTCATTTTGAACGTATTTTATTTTTTGATAGCTTGGCGGTGCCTTTCCTCTTAAAACTTTGTAAACTTCATTAGAATAAATCACTTCCCTAAGGGTCCTCTAAACGCCTCCTCTTAATTATTTTACTCCCCAATCATTATTTTTGCAAAAATCGGTGGCAGATGTATGCTTTACTTTAGCCCTATAAGCGCTCTAGGTGGTGATTTTAGCTGTCGTATTGTAAAGGGTCTTTCAAATTGAGCGCTTTTTTTTAAATAAATAAAACTCATAATTTGCAATGATTTTCAAAAACTTTTATTGGTAATTGTAGTATCAGTTGTGACACTTATACATTAAAAATAATATCTGGCAAGTGGCCACCTCTTTCTGTTTCACAGCTGTTCACTCTTTTGTTAAAATTGTCTATTACATTTCGACATAATTGAGGCTCTTTTTCACCAATGACACGAATAATTTCATTCTTTAGTTCAGGAATCGATTGTGGTTTGTTCTTATAGACTTTGCTTTTTACGTAACTCCAACGAAAATAATCCAACGGTGTCAGATCATATGATCTTGGCGGCCAATTAATTAACATCACCATTTCTTGAAATAATTCTTCCAGGGAATTTTTGGCTTAATAATGCAATTGTTTCATTAGCGAAATGAGGTGTTGCGCTGCCCTGGTGTACCCATCTATCCTCTAAATCAATATCATTCAGTTCAGGCCACAAAAATTCAGTTAACATCTCACGATATCGAACACCATTCACTGTTACAGCATCACCAGCAGAATTTGAAAAGAAATATAGCAATTGTACCACCTGCCCATAATCCACACTAAATGTAAAGGTCTTTCATGAATCACACGTGGATTTTTCAAATTCGACAATTTTGTTTGTTAACAAAACCACCAATTTCAAAATGTGCTACATCGGAAAAGATGATTTTTTTGTGAAAAATCGTCTGGTTGTTCTTTAATCCAACTGTCGAATACACGACGTTTTGCATTGTCCAATGGTTTTAGTTCCTGTGTTATTTGAACCTTAAGGCCAGTTCCCACTTATGCATTAAAATGCAGCAAGTTTTGATGCATGAAAAGTATGCATTTTTTAATGCATGATTTCCTATGCATCAAAAATTGCAAAGATATTCACATCTATGCAATTCCATGTGCAGTAAAATAAAAACAGAAAAAAATAGCTAGGGATTTAATTTTTGGGCAATCACAAAATTACTTGACAGATAGTAACGTAAATTTTGTGGTTGTTTTAATTCGACATAAGAAGTCTATTTTTTCCTATTTAGTATGGATTATGAATAAATATAACTTTTATTAATAATTTGAGCAAGTGCTTCACTGCTTTTACCATCTCCGAGGAATCTTAAAGCAAATTTTAATTTGTAATTTTATGAAAATGAACCTGTAAAAGTTGTAAAATTGAAAAATAAAAAATATATGTCTATTACTATCACATGTTAACAGTTACCATTCAACAACAAAAGTAAGGTGATATATTTTCGTTATTAAAAATGAAACCGTCCAAACACATAATACCAATGTAAAATTATAACGGGTGCGGCAGTGAATCGGGCGATTTTCCAACACTGCAAACAGTGTGTTGTGGTCGAGGTAGGGGAACCGGACTACCGCCATCTTGTAGCGTATGCCCTACCAGCCTACCATTTAGTCACGATGGAGTCGTGGAGCGGTGCACTACGAGCGTACGCTGTCAAAGCTTATTATTAAAATTATGACAGTTACGTGTCCGCGAAGCGAGCATTTCGCAATCATTTTAACATACCGCGTAATGTTGCAGTACCTTCTGCCCATGCAATAAAAACATGGGTTGCGAACTTTGAAGAAACAGACTCAATACTTAAGAAACGAACTGGCCACGTAAAAAATATCCGTACACCTGAAAACGTTGACAGGGTGCGAACGGCTATGCAAGGAAGTCCCACCCGTTCAGCTCGACGGCACACAATATCTCTCGGCATTTCCGATCGCAGTGTGAGGAGGATTTTACACAACGATCTCCACTACCATCCGTATAAAATTCAATGCACGCTCTGAATATTGGTGATCACGCATCCCGTCTTGCTTTTTGTAATAGGATATTGGACATGATGAATGACAATGCAGAACTTGTAAACAATATTTGGATGAGTGATGAAGCGCACTTCCACCTTTCGGGGTTCGTCAATAAGCAGAATTTTCGGTATTGGTCACGAGAAAATCCACAGAGAATACACGAAAAGCCGCTTCACAGTGATAAGGTGACAGTATGGTGTGCAATTTCATCAAGAGCTGTTTTAGGACCATATTTTTTTGAGGACCAAAATGAACGAGCAGTTACAGTGAATACTCTGCGCTATATTAACATGTTGGATAACTTTCTTCAACCTCAATTAGCTCGTAATCCTGCTTACCAAGACATGTTTTTCCAACAGGACGGGGCAACCTGCCATACATCCAATGCTTCACTGGCTGTTCTGCGACGCTTATTTCCTAATCGCGTAATTTCCAAGAACGGAGACATTTCGTGGCCAGCAAGATCACCAGATCTCTCTGTGTGTGATTACTTTCTCTGGGGATACTTGAAATCACGTGTTTTTCAATCACCGACGCCTCGAAATCTCCGGGAACTTAAAGAACGGATTCGCGAAGAAATAACACGAATTCCTAGAGCCACACTTGAAAATGTGATGAATAACCTTCGCCCAAGATTGCTGGAATGTGTCGAACAAAATGGAGGACATCTTCGGAATGTTATTTTTAAATAAATGTTATTGTGTAAGTTTCAATTGGTATTGTTTAAATTAATAAATCTCCTTTATTAAAGTTACTTTCAGTGCTTTCATAATCGCCCGATTCACTGCCGCACCCGTTATATTAGTAACGCAGTATTCCCTAGCTTTCACTAGAATTGCATGCATTTCATTGCACGAATTTAGAACATGTTCTAAAGCCGTGCAGTAAAAAATGCATGCATTTTTGTTGCATGCAATTGGTGGAAATGCATAGTGTGAACGCAAAAATGCAGCATTTTTTTCGAGCATTAAAAATTGCAGCATTAAAATGCACAAGTGGGAACTGGCCTTTATATACCTCTAAAGCTAAATCCTTTCGTAAAATACTTACGCCATGTTGTTAATTTACTGAGTCCAACTTCTTGTGAACGTCGACTAATGGACATTTCAGGTGATTCAGCAACACTTTAAACGAATCAAATCAATATGCTCTTATGAACGACCACGACTGTATCTTTCTCTTTATTGATCTTCCATTGAACCGGTCTCTTGAAATTTTCTAATAATTCGACCAATAGTTCTTTCAGATGGACGATCATGTAAACCATAAAATGCACGTAATTTTTTTAATACATTTTTCACAGAACGCCGATTTTCATAAAATAATTTAACAATTTGAACGTGTTGTTGGATCGAGTGAGAAGGCATTTTTATAAATATCATACATCACTTCGTAAATGTATCTAGACGAATTCAGTGCGCCATCTATATTTTATTTATTTTTAAAATAAGGCGCTCAATTTGAAAGACCCATTATTATGTAATAAATATTCTAGCACAATGTGGGAGATTGCTTAGGATAGTTATCTTGTTGAAACATAAACGAATCCTCAAATCTTGATTTTTCTGCACCTACTTTCAAATTTGTTTTTAAAATATGATACCATCCCAAACCATCACATTGCCTCCACCGTGTAGCCATGGACCAGTGGGTAGGTTCACAATTTGTATTTGCTATGAAAGCATTTTACAAGAATGGCGACAACGTGACTGGTGCTCAACGGGATTTCCAACGCCGTTACAATGTACGACGTCATGATCGCGTTCCCATCTTGCTACGTCATCAATACATGGGTTAAGAATTTCAAAGAAACCGGTTCATCCCTAAAAAAGAAAGAACCAGGAGGTCAACGAACCCAAGAAAACATTGAAGCAGTTCGGGCCTCAATTGCAAGGAGCCCACGACGATCGGCAAGGACATGTGCAGCAGCATTGGGTCTAAACCGAGCGGCTGTTCGCCGAAAACGCCACTGTAATTTGAAATTTCATTCTTACAAAATTCAAGTTGTAATTAGAACTGAAACCATTAAAAACTACGTGACGAGACAACAATTCTCTGAGAAAATTATACAAAAAAATTAATGACGACCCTAATTTTATTGACAACCGTGTCATGTCGAATGAGGCTCATTTCCATATTAACGGGTATATAAACAAGGAGAATTGCAGGTCTTGGGCAGTGGTCAATCTTCATCAATTACACGAACAACCATTACACAGATATAAGGTTACAGTTTGGTGTGCCTTATCAACGCGAGGTGTGATTGAGCCTTACTACTTTGAGGACGACAGAGAGAATGTAACGATAGTAATGTCCGAACGATATGTTGATATACTCGAAACTTTTGTAGCTGAACATCTTCAAAATTTTCTCGATCTTCATAGTCCTTGGTTTTAGCAAGATGGAATCACGGCCCATACTGCCCCGGCGTCAATGGCAGCTGCCTCACAGCGTTTTGGTAACCACGTGATTTCACGGTTCAGAGACATCCATTGGCCCCCAAGATCACCAGATTTGTTAGTGCGTGATTTTTTCTTGTAGGGTCACCTCAAAAGCAAAGTGGACACCACTCACCCATAGTTGAAAACGAGGATTTGAAAAGAAATCGCTGCAATTCCCATGGAAGTGTTTCAAAGTGCTATGAATAATATCATTCCAGGAATGCATTCGTCTCATGGACACGTTTTTAGAAATTTATATTTTTTTGTCGGCACACTTAATGACTGGCAGTTTTCTTTAACAGTAAAACTTGTAAATTATTTTTTTTTAATTTTGTGGGTTCAAAATTTTTCGGGCCTCTATGCCACCCTGTAATAACTCTCTTCTCAATCATCAATCAAAATTTTTGCACGTCCAGAACGATATTTTGCAATGACAGATAACGTGCCTTCAAAAACTTTTCTCATTAGAGACGGGCATGCTTCCTGATAAAGGTTGGTGACAATGCACGTAATCTGTCACAAACGTATAATTTTGAATAAGCATGTCCCCGTCTCTAATGAGGTTAGTATTTGAAGACACGTTCTTTCATACTTACAATGACTAAAATCTTTACAATTTATTTGCATTACCTTAAACATTATCTTAAAATGTAATTAGTTCAGTTAATAGAAGCTTATATCTCCACGTTCAACCCTTTTAAAATAATGCGTAACGTTTCATGAATAATTCACCGCGTTCATTTGAACTTCATATCCTTAGGCCACTTTTAAATATAAATTTTAATACAATTTGGAAGTGCGAAGTGAATACAGCCGCCAGTCATTTATTACGGTTAGCTCTCACAAAATAACAAGTAATCTCATCTAATTACTGTTTATTGCTTTGTTTTTTCAGTTCCTACGTAAATGCACTGAATATATGGATCGACGACCTCTAGTGTTAAAAACATGTACATACATGTTAAGTAATTCATAATTAAGTGTTGAGTTTTTGTCATAAGTACGATAATACATGATTATTTGTAATAACAGTATTATACGAGGGGCCGTATTTATATTTACCCTAATTAAACTTGGAAACAAAAGATTAGATTAGAACACACATTTATTTTCATGGTTTCTTCGCTTTAATAACATAATTAATGCATTGTAAATTATTAACAAAGTAATTTGAAATATACTTGAGTAGATAGCTTTCACAAATACGAGGTGCTACCCAAAAATGTTCGGAATTCCAATGTGGCGCGCGAAGCGATGGTAGATGGTGTGATCTACGTCTACACTAAGTCACTCTGTCAAACGGTACTTTGCTAAAGTCTATTTTTAAACTAGAGAGACGAATTTCTGAACGTACGCCTGGCCCAAAGTACATTCACGAAAATCTTGAAAACAATTTGTACGCGGCAAAATTCAAATAATTTTTGCATTTGTGACACGCATATATTAAGTATAGACCTATGCAGAAATCAACAACAGGAATTTATGTAAGATTACAGAAGAGGAAAGAAATTAAGTAAATA
This sequence comes from Melolontha melolontha, assembly GCA_935421215.2. NCBI lineage: Eukaryota > Metazoa > Arthropoda > Insecta > Coleoptera > Scarabaeidae > Melolontha > Melolontha melolontha. Next base: position 71,788,093 of record OW285243.1, on the reverse strand, counting down.
TTAGAAAGTGTAAACGGAGAATAGATAAGATACATAACATTTATTTATTATAATACAAAATATACATTAATAATACATTTATTGTAAACTTACTGGTTCAGCAAAAATTACATTCAAATATTTATTTACAGAAATGCAAATGTAATAAAAATATTTATCATAAACTTATGAGCTGCTCATAACTATTAGAAGTAAATTAATATATCTCTAAATTATGATGATGATATCGAACTACAATCAAAATCTTCACTGTCACTATCCTGTTCAACTCTAATGATGAATGGTTCTACTACTTCGTCAATTATTGCATCAAGATCTTTCATACGGGATTTATGTTATTATTATTAATGTTACATTTCCCAAGACGTCAAGTAATAATTGTCTGACTTCAGATAATTTAAAGGTTTTGTTTTTGGCAGCCACTTCATTCTTTATTTGGGCCCAAACAAGCTCGATAGGGTTCAGTTCGCAGTGGTAAGGAGGTAATCGTAACACAGTTTTATTTTGTGATTTTGCTAGTTCATCAATAACATAGGAATTATAAATATTCTTATGAATTTTAACCAAGCTTAACAGTTCAGCTCTGACCATATCCTCATCATATTGTATTTCCTTACTTGTTAGCCAATTTTGAATATCCACCTTTCTCCATGATGATGATGGTGGCTTTTCTATTTTACGACTATGATATGATGCATTATCTATAACTATAACAGCATTGTCAGGTAAATAGTTTAATATTCGAGAGAACCATTCTTCAAAAACAGTGGCATTCATTTCATCGTGGTAATCAGTGGTTTTCTTTCCTTCAAAAATAATAAGACGACGTCCCTTTCCTGCTGGATTTTTTAATCCAGCTGTAAGCCCTTCGATAAAGGCTTGTCTACGACTGTGAATACTTGTGTCAGTCCACACTTTCTGTACTGTATGACCTTCATTCACCCAAGTTTCATCCAAATAGAAAATTGATCTGTCCTGAGCTCTATATTGTGAAATATCTCTGAGATATTGTCGCCTCCATCTTACAATGTCATCTCTTTCGGTCAAAATACTATTTCTGCTCCTTTTTAAGTATCTAGAGGACATAGCACAATTATATATATGTATTTCTATATAATAAATATTTTTTACTTAAAATTCATTTGCTTTATTAGCAAATACAATGTCGATCGACTCATGTTTGGCAAATCTTCGTCATTTCTTACTTGCACCAGCACCTTATCTAATGTCGGAGGTTCATTTTGTCGAAACATATTGTGAACTATTTGGCGTATAGCAGTTTTCAGTCTCATCAAAGGATTTCAGTAAAGAAGGCCTACCACTAATCTTTTTAGGATCTGCACATTTTCCAGAGGCTTTATACTCCTTAACCACCCGATACACTTGCTCTTGAAATTCCTGTAAGCATACTCTGTAAAATATAGATCATATGTAATAAATAGTATTCACTTGCCTACTACTTCAGAAATTTGTTTTATCATGTCAAGTTTCTTGATATTGGGTGTATCGGCTATAATTTTCTTGTAAGCATTGATCAGGGTCTGCTTTTCGGTACTACGCAAATGATTCGTATTTTCACGCTTTTTTCGGAGGAGAACAAGCATGTTCACGGCCAGCGGCACTTGTACTTGGTTGTGCATCCATATTGGAGACCAACTATAAAACCCTTTTAATTGTATTTATTTCAATATATTGCCTATAAATTACTTACGAGTGTATCTGATAACTATTACTGTCGAACTCCGAAAAGAACTGGTAAAGTATATAATGAAATAACGGAGAAATAATAGAAACAAGGCTTAATTATAAACAATGTCAGTTGATCAGAATCTGAGCAAGATTTGTAAGGTGTCATTTGGCCTTGCTTTCAACCAATGAGATTTCACTGTCAAAGTGGTCTGTTCAGAAATTCGTCTCTCTAATTTAAAAATAGAGTATAGGTGATTACAAACAGTTTTTGTGTTTATATTTGTTAAGTTGGTTTTGAGTTATTCTGCGACACTACAATGTCTAGTGTGAAAGAGCAAAGAACATGCATCAAATTCTGCTTCAAACTTGGTAAAACGGCAGTAGAAACTCTTAAAAAGGCTTAAACAAACGTTTGATAAGGATGCTTTAGGTAAGACGCAAATTTATGAGTGGTACCACCGTTTTAAAAATGGTCGTATGTCGGTTGATTATGATGAGCGTTTCGGTCGGCCATCGACGGAAACACGCCAAAAGTGTGTGACGCTATCCTGCAAGACCGAAGCAGAACAGTCCATGGCTTTTGTAACACTGTCAGCTTGGCGTTTTTCAGTATATTCTGTCCAGCGAACTAGACATGACGTATTGCTACGAAGTTGGTGCCAGGGTTACTAAGCATTGAACAAAAAACGGCACCATGTTCGAGCTGAAAGAAAACGAAACCGCCGGAAGAGATACTAACTTTAGTCCAGAATCATTACTGACGGTAATCATTGGTGTACGGGTATGATGCCTAAACAAAGCAACAGTATATACGCATTCGGTTTGTCCGATAAAGAGTGGAGGCATGTTAATACAGCTTCTGCAAGTTGCGGTTGTATTCATCAAATGGAAAACTTGTTATGGAGTGAGTGATTGTTATTTTGGCGTTCGTCAATGAGCAGCGCTGAATGTTTTTCTAAGCTGTTTTAAGTGCTTTAAGGGTGCTGTTTTTGTGAACGTATCTCTCTATTGGTGGCGTACTGATGATTCTGTAGTAAGATGAAACACGTGTTTGCTTATCTAGAGAGATATTTTCACAAATATATGAACTAATGTTGTGTTCTCCACGCCCGATTTTTTGATAAGATTTTATATTATTAAAAATTATTGTTGTAAATTATTCTTTTGATTTCGCTGAAAAATAATTCACCAGTTTCGAGATGTGTAAACAAAAAATTGAACGTTTAAAAGAACATACACATAAAAATTTTTATTATTAACACCTTTTTGTAAAATTAATTTAATATAGTAACGAGCCATCGAAAAAATTCGTAATTGGAGTAGACTGTGAAATTGGGTTGGTACTTTAGCCACTTCCACATAATGACATTTATTATTTGACATTGAAACTATAAGTTTGTGTCAAATTTTTCAAAACTCTTATTAAGAAAGTTAAATTTATTTAAAAAATGATATTCAACATAGAACAAAAAGCAAAAATTATCGAATGTTACTTCCGTACAGGTGTGAAAGTAAATCGCGAGTGGCAGTATTCAATTACGGAATGCATGGCTGATTTTAGTGAAGAACATCCTGAATTAGTGTTTGACTACAATGATTTTTACAATGTTTTGACAAATTGTGTAAAGTTATTCAGAGAGACTGGTAGCGTCGGTCGAAAAACTGGAAGTGGACGGCCATCTAAACGTACAGCTGATAATATTGAAGCCGTTCAGCATATTATTGATGAAAATCCAAAAACATAAATTTCAGTAGTGACCCAACAAACAAATTTATCTTATGGTACGTGCCAATTCATTCTTAAAAAAAGTCTTACATTGTCGTCATCCATACAAGCTGCAATGTTTTCATGAACTCCAGTAGATTATTTAAGACGAGTGGAATTTTGTCAATGGTTTCAAAATAATCTACACAATCAGGATATCCTTAACACAGTTTTTTTCAAGGATGAGGCCTGGTTTTATCTTTCTGGATATGTTAATTCACAGAATATGAGGTGTTGGTCCTCCGAAAATCCTCATTTTTTTGTTGAAAAAACATTGCATCCCCAAAAAGTTGGTGTTTGGGTTGGAGTATGTCGAAGAAGATTGGTGCGTCCCATTTTTTTTTGAAAGTACACTTACTGCTGCACGATATCGCAATGAGATACTCGGCTCATTCATAAATCAACTGGATGATGAGGAATTACAAAATGGGTATTTCCAACAAGATGGTGCAACAGCACATACGACCAGAAAAACACTTCAATATCTCAGAGAATTTTTTGATAACAGAATAATAAGCAGGAACACTGAAATCCCATATCCAACTAGGCCTTGCGATTTAAACATGTGATTTTTTCGTATGGCCATACATCAAAAATTCGATTTATTCAACGCCAATTCATAATCTGGAACAACAGAGAATTTGCATAACAGAAAAGTGTGAAGAGACCAACAACTCACCGCAAATGCTGCATAAAGTTTTTGCTGGATTGCGGAGAAGAATTGATTTGTGTTTAGATGTAAATGGACAACATTTTCAACAACTTCTGTAGCTATATGTAAATTTTGATTATGATTTCGATATTAAATAAATTATTTGTTTTCTTTTTTGTTGTAGTATCATTTCAATGACATAACCTTTTTTTACAATGAAACCAAATGAAACTGTCAAGCATCAAGTAATGTGTCATTATGTGAAAGTGGCTAAAGTACCAACCCAATTTCACAGTCTACTCCAATTATGAATTTTTTCGATGGCTTGTTATTATAAACTGTTTTCGCTTGATCTCCAGTTATAAAGGAATGCTTTTTAACGAAAAATTTGATTTATTAGCAAAAGTAGGTAGATTTAAACCGATCTATGATATGATTATATTTTTTGGAGATAATCTTATGATTGAGTGTAGAACGATTGATATTCTTCCTCTTCGGATAGAGGAAGGTTTTATGTGAATCGAATTGGTAGAGAATGTGGCCTGCAATCTGAAACAGACAGAAACAAGATAAATCCCCAACCATAATAAAATTAATAAATTCTAAATACGTATTTCGGCAACTAAGTTGCCATCTTCAGTAGAACAATCTGAAAACGAAAGATATATAGTGCTAAACGTAGCGTCTTTGGGTAAGATACAACTTTTGAAGATATGCTGTTCTTACGCTTACTCTAAAGATATTTAATTTCTGAAGGTAACCATTTCATTTTCGCGTAAAGAGTTAATTTGTCAATAATTTTATAATTAGATGATACATTAACTTTCATAATTTTGGGAAAAACTTTACTTCGTTTGTACTATTTCAAGATCTTAATCATCAGCCTTTATATATATATATATAATCCAAAAATCCCTATTACCATAACAATGGTGTAGGGCGTTTATCTTCTAGCTTTTTATAAACGTTTTCCATTCATTTCTATTCCTTGTCATGTTCTTCGCTTCTGTCCATGTTTTGCCTTTCCTTCCCAGTATTTCTGCTATGACATCATTCCATGTTGTCCTTGGCCTTCCTCTTCTTTTATTTTTCATTATCCTTGCTTCCCATATCCTTCTTGTTTGTCTTGTATTTTCCATTCTATATAAATGTCCCCACCATCCTAGCTGTCTTTGTTCAATGTATTCTAACACTGACTGCATTTTCAAATCTTTTCGTATTTCCAAGTTTCTTATTCAGTCCATCCTTGTAACTCCTCTAACTCTTCTTAAATACTTCATTTCTACTGCCTGTAATTTATTCTTTTGTCTTCTATTTAATATCCAGGATTCACAGCCATATGTTAATATCGGTCGGTAAATTGCCTTATATACTTTTAGTTTTGTTTCTCGGGATATCTCTTTTTTGTTAATGAAATTATTCCTCATGCTGTGGTACAGCTTTGTTGTTTTTTCTATTCTTTGATTAATCTCAGCGTCCTGGGTCCCTCTTCCATCAATTCGTACTCCCAAGTACTGGAATGTTCTCACTTGTTCTATTTCAGTTCCTTCTATTACGATTTTCGTATCTACCTGTTCATCTCCCACTACCATTACTTTAGTTTTGCTCTTACTCATCGTCATTCCACTGTCCTTTAGTGTCATATTCCATGTTGTTAAATTACGTTTCAGATCTTCCTCATTATCGGCTATAACTACTATGTCGTCTGCGAATGCCCCTTCCGAAACTTCGACTGCATTCAAGTTAAGGTGTCCAACCCTGAACTTCTTACTTTTACATGCACACTGTTTGATAATGTCATCCATATAAACAATGAACAGCATTGGGCTCAGACTTCCCCCTTGGCGCAGTCCCTCGTTTGTTTTAAATATCTCAGATTCTAAATTGTTAGCTATTACAGCATTAGTATTGTGGTTATATATTTTCTGTATTAATCGTCTTATTTTGCCATTGACACCTCTTTCTCTTAATACATTCCACAATTTTTCTCTTGGTACTTTATCGAAGGCTTTTTCCAAGTCTATAAATGCTAAGAACACTTTCTTCTGTTCTCTAGAGGCTTTTTGTATTATTTGTTTCACAGAGAATATTTGGTCTTGTGTGCTCCTTCCTCTTCTAAACCCACTTTGTGACTCATGTAACGTATTTTCTAGTTTTGTTCTTAGTCTTTTATCTATTATTTGCTCGAGAATCTTCATTGCAGTACTTAGAAGGGATATTCCTCTGTAATTATTGCATTCTTTCTTATTTCCTTTATTCTTGTATATTGGTACTATCAATGACTTCTTCCAATCGTTTGGTATTTCCTCTTCTCTCCATATTCTGTTATATATTTTCAACATTAATTCTCTTCCTCTTTGTCCTATATTTTTTATCATTTCTGCTGTTATTTTGTCACAGCCTGGCGCTTTTCCATTTTTCTGTTTTTGTATTGCTTCTTCCAGTTCGTCCATGGTAATTATTTCTTCTGTCTCTTCTTCTCCTATTATTTGTTGTTCACTAGCATTCTAGTTTTCCACTCCTCCGCTTAACAATTCCTGAAAGTATTCTTTCCACCTTTCTATAATCTTCATTCTATCGCTTAGGATCTCTCCCTTCTTATTTTGTACATAATGTGTAGATTGTGACCTTTCTTCATTCCTTACTGATTTCAAGACTCTATAAAATAGTTTTTGGTTCTCTTTACTGTTTTTTTTTCCATCTTTTCCCCAAATTCTTTCCATGTCTCCTTTTTTGCTTGTACTACTAAATGTTTCACTTTTTTTCTTTCTTCTTTGTATATATCGTATTTTTCCACTGTTTGTTCTGCTAAGTATGTTTTCCATGCTTTTTTCTTTATCTTAATTTGATGTCTTATTTCATTTGTCCACCATTTTGTTTGTTTTTTCTTTTTATTTTTCCTTACGCCACATATCTCTTTCGTTGTAGTTATTATTATTTCTTTAAACCTATTCCAAATTTCTTCGATAGTTCCATTAATTTCTATATTTTCTACTCTTTCGACTATCCTTTTCTGGAATTTTTCAGCAATGACTTCACTTCTTAATTTGTATATTCTAAGTGATTCTATTTGGTCTTGTTTCTGTGTATATATATATTGCTTTTCCTTGTTTTGAACTTTTTCTTTTATTCTTGATATAACCACAAAGTGATCGCTTCCTATTTCCGGCCCTCTTCTTACTTTCGTGTCGCTCACAATTCTTCTGTTATTTTTGTCAACTAATATGTAGTCAATTATGGACCTCTCCCCCCTACTCTTGACTTCTCTAGTATATCTGTGTATATCTTTGTGTTGGAAAAGAGTGTTAGTTATTACCAAGTTGTGTACAATGCAGAAGTCCAGCATTCTTTTTCCATTGTTATTTCTAACAGTCTCCCCGTTTGTTCCCAATACTTCACTATATTCATCGTCTCTTATGCCAACTCTACTGTTGAAATCTCCTACTACAAACATTATACCTTTCGCGTCTTCCACCACTAATGTTAGTTCTTCCCAAAATTTATTCTTATTTTCTGATGTATCATCTTCGTTTGGCCCGTACACCACTATTATTGTTTTCGTTCTGTTTCTTTCCTTCATCTCTATTAGTAATATTCTTTCTGACCAGGCATTCCATCTATAAATTTGGTTTTCTAATTTCTTGTGTATAATGCATCCCACTCCTGCAGCTGCTCTTTTTTCTTTTCCTACACCACTATACATCATAATATGACCATTGTCCGTCTTAATAACTCCCTGTGCCTTTTTCTTTGTTTCCGTAATTGCTAATACATCCACTCCTAACTCTTCAAACTCCTTTTCTAATTCCTTTTCTTTTCCTGTTATGCTCTTTATATTCCAAGTACCAATTTTCCATGTTTCACTTTCTTTATCCTTACTTTTCTCTATCTTTTTTATTTTTTGTGTATCATCATTATCATACTGATCATTATTTTGTTTATTTTCCTTTATCATATCCTTTTTCTTGTCCGGGTCATCATCTTTATTTTCACTAGTCTTTACTATTAGTTTTTTGACACTATTTTTGGGATTTTCTTTTCTCGTGCCAATTCTCGTTCCTCCTTATTCCAATTCCCCTTTTCCCTATTCCATCTCCATTGTTCTCCCTCTACTATTAACTTTTGGAATCCTATCTTAACAGTTTTTCCTTTCATTCTCTCTTCTTTGGCCTTTCTTCGTATCTTTTCTTGTATTTCTCTTTCCTCTTTTGTCATGTCATCGTTAATGTATATATTTTGTTCCATAAACCCTCTCAATTTGCTCATATTTTTCATTATTTTTATCTTGTCATCTATATTCTTCAGTTCTATTAAGCAAGTTTTTGGACCCAGTTGTTTCACCGCTTTAATTTCAATTTGTATTTCCATGTACTTCTTGATAATATCTTCCACCGCTACCTTTAATTGATCTTGATCACTCCCATCTATTTTCAAGCCTACCATAACTGCGTTCTTTCTTCTATTCATACCCTCGAGTTTATCTAATCTTCCTTTGGCACTTCTAATTTCTTTTTTCAGTTCTTCGTTTTCTTTTCTAATCTTCTCATTTTCTAATTTGATTTCTTTCATTTCTTCCATATATTTATCTTGTTTTCCCTCTATGTGTTGCACTTGTGTAACTAATCCTCGCATCATTTCCATTAATTTATCTAATTTACTTTCGTCACTGCTTGCTTCTTTGTCTGGTGTTCTGGTCAGCTTTTTACTCTTTTTGAAGATTTCGGCTACGTCTTTTTTATTTCTCTTTCTTTTTCCTTCATCCGTGTTACTCCCATCACTGTCCATCGCAAACAATGTCTATCCAGGCCCCCAAACCACTAAGCTAGTTATCTCGTTAATATTTCCTAATATTTTATAAGCCGGACCTGTTCCTTATTGATATATTTAACCATTTATTTAACTAATTGCTATTTAATTAATAGTTAAAAAGCAGGTAAGGACAAAATCACGTTTAATTCATGTTTGTATAACCATTTCAAATATTTATTTTAAAATTTTCGGATCACATTTATTTGATTTTATTTCACACTAATTTGAAATTCGCTCGTGCGCCACAAATTTATTTATGTCTTACTAGTCCTTGTTTTTATTGTGCCATATGTTTATATTGTCGGATGCTGGCCTCTTTAGCGAGTCACCGCCCACATCTCTCTCTATCTCTTTTCTGTTGTTATTGCAAACACTAACATATATTATTTATTTTAATCATGTACTTATCTCTTCCACTATTTCACAAATTTACACCTTTGTGTATCACTTCTAATTATTTACTAACAATATTACTTTATTACACTCGCAAAAACCTCGTATTCGATAAATTCTTGCGGAGCCAAAATTACACGTCTATTCTCTATAACTACCACGCTACTACCTCAATCTAGGTAAAAAAAAAGTCAATCTAGGTTACTTTGAAATTTTGATAGAATAAGACGCGTATATATTAGTATGTGTTTGTTGTTTCGTAAACGTAAATCCAAATGACATTTGATAATGTCAATCACATTTGTTATTTATTTGTATGTATGAAACTGTCAAAATATACGACTTCGTAGGTTAAGTAGTAAATTTTAAATTACGACATATGTACTTCAAAATGTTCTCAGTAAATCACATGCTACTAGATTGACTTTTCAAATGAACACGCGTTATTTATTTCTGTATTCGAACAACGCCAACATTGAAAAATGAAAAAAGGCGAAATACTGTTTTGGGTTTCATAATGAGTTCATTTCGAACGCAAAATAGAAAAAATTAATTTTTGAAACTAATTAGAATGTGCAAACATGTTACACGTCCTAAGAAATTATTTGATTTCGATTTTATTCTCTACCTTGAGCGGACGTTAATATCATAAGGTTGCGAGAATGCTGGGTTTCTTAACCTTAATGCGGGGATTGACAATCTTTCCTTTAATACACCAATCATTTTTTTTGCAATACTGAAGATAAGAAAAGATAAACTCATTCTTGGAAGATTTGTGTAACACAATTTAGTATAATATACTTGAGGAATCCGTCTAAGACCCATTAACTGAAGATATTCATTCAATAAGCAAAATCTTTATTGTATATCTTTATTATACTCATTTAATGACCTTTTTATGTCTGTTACAGTCATGACTGAAAGCGCTTTCAGAGCGCGGGACATCGGACTCCGAGCTCAAAAGAAAATTCTCTCTCGCATGGCTGGAAAAAATGTGGCACGTGCTTTCATAGACGACACAACGGCATCTCTACTCGATAATTTGTATCGCCTCGCCAAGCAATACGTAAGTATGATAGGTCACAATACTTTTAATAAAGACGAAAGGATGTCGGCGTTTGAACATTTTCAACAATTTATAAAGAAATGTTTTATTTAAAAGTAAAAAATGCTTATTTAGTATTTTCTTTATGGTTTATTTCACTTCTTGTATTAAATTATCTTTAATTCATGCTGAAATTCATATACAAAACAAGACGAGAGAGTTGATCATGATTTGCCTAGAGTAAAAACTGTTCTTGGTCGCCTATCTACTGTTGTCGATATGAATCAAATTGAGGTACGAAGGTACGAACTTGGATCAAATATGAACCGACCTCTCCGTCCTGCGAGTAGCATACACTCGCGGGAGAGTGTATGTGTATGGGAGAGGTGGTTATGTGGTACGAGGGGATTGTCTGATGTGTTACGCCAGGTCGCCACCTGTCTGGCCAATTATCACAGGCCTGCGATGGTAAAATAGTCTGGATTTTATACAGTGATTGCAATAGATTTTTTGGTGCTGAAAATGGGAAAATTATTTAAAAAATTCCATCACGTAAGGTTTTTTTTTACAATCTGGGGTTTTTTGACCTATCTGCATGTATTAGTCTTTTTGAAAAGGACAATTTTGTTAAACCGTTGTTTAAATAAACTATTATAATTTTTTTACTTATGATGATGCAAGAAGTTGATATTCTGAATGAACATACACTAGATTTATGATAAAGAAGTTACAAATAGAAATAATTGAGCATGTCGCAAGACATGACTCATCATCTTCCTGTTACTGCATGTCTACCTCCCCACCTCCACTACAAACATATTGCTATTCTAGACAAAACAGTTAGTTCATTCAATATCTTCTTTACAACTGTGGTGTGAATTTGTGTAATTAGTTGACATTTGTGATTAGTTGCTGAGTTAATTTAATTTTTATTTTACTAGTTTTTTAAAATTAAATTCCAATGGCATCAAGAGGCTGTGTCAATGTACCCAACTCCTTCTGCTATATTTGTGGAAAGTTTACAGTAAAAAATCAACAAAGAAACATTACAGATTTTGTAAAGAAAGTATATTTTGCATATTTTGGTGTGAAATTAGGAGACCAAGACAAACCTTGGGCTCCTCATAAGGTTTGTTCAGTGTGTGTTGAAGAGCTTCGCCAGTGGTCACAAGGAAAAAAATAGTCTTTTCGCTTTGGAGTGCCTATGGTTTGGAGAGAACCGATAGCGATGATTGTTGTTTTTGTTCGTGTGTAGTACACGGATTCAATTTAAAAAACAAAAAGGACATCGTTTACCCAAACCTTCGATCCGCAACACGTCCTATACCTCATGGACCAGAAGTAGCTGTTCCTTGACTACCAGATACATTAGATGATGTATCTTATGACGAAATGGTTTCACGTACATGCGCAAGTGAACTGGATTAGGGAAGTGATTACTATGATACTGGAAGTGATGAGCCAAAACTATTTGACCAATCTGAATTAAATGATTTGGTGAGGGACTTAAACCTTCCTAAGGACTCAGCTGAGCTTTTAGGCTCAAGGTTGAAAGAAAAAAATTGTTAGCACCTAGCACAACATTTTACTGGTTTAGGAACAGAGAAAAAGAGTTTGCTCGATATTATTCCGAAGAAGATGCACTAGTTTTCTGTAATAATGTACCCGGGCTCATGGAACAATTCCACGTAGAATATAATGTTTCTGAATGGAGACTCTTTATTGATTCTTCAAAAAGGAGCCTTAAGGCCGTTCTTCTACACAATGGAAGTAAATATGCTTCTGTACCAGTGGGACATTCAGTTCATTTAAAAGAGTGTTATGAAAATCTTGAGCTACTTTTAATTAAAATTCGTTACAAGGATCAAGGCTGGACAATTTGTGGTGATTTGAAAGTTCTTTGTTTGTTACTTGGACAACAAAGCGGTTATACTAAATATCCTTGTGTTTTGTGTGAGTGGGATAGTGTTGATAGAAAGCAGCACTATTGTAAAAAGATGTGGCCACCGAGACAAACCTTACAACCTGGAATGAAAAACATTGAAAGAAAAAGTTTAGTAGACCTGAGCAAAGTTTTGCTTCCTTCATTACATATAAAACTAGGGTTAATGAAACAATTTGTGAAGACATTAAAAAAAATATGGAGAGTGCTTCAAGTATCTTTGCAGCCAGTTTCCTCGCTTGTCAGAAGCAAAGATAAAGGAGGGTGTTTTTGTTGGGCCGGATATAAGAAAGCTTATGAAAGATGAAAATTTTGAATCTAAAATGGAGGAAGCAGAAAAACAAGCATGGATAGCCTTAAAAAATGTGGTTACAAATTTTCTTGGCAACAAAAAACATGAAGATTATAAAAATTTTGTTGAAAATATGTTAGAAAAATTTAAAACCTTAGGCTGTAACATGAGTTTGAAGGTGCATTTTCTAGATTCGCATCTCGACTACTTCCCTGAAAATCTTGGTGCAGTAAGTGAGGAGCAGGGGAAAAGGTTCCACCAAGACCTAAAAGAGATGGAGAGAAGGAAGATGGAATATAAGCATGATAGCTGATTATTGTTGGATGTTAAAAAGGGATGGTCCACTACGAGATTACAGAAGAAAAAGCACAAAAAGGAGAATGGAAAGACAAAGAAAAAGATATTATAAGGACTTGTAAAGACATAAATAGTATTTTACTGTTTCTTTTCATTAGATTTAATGATATTTGTAAGTAATTTTGTTTTTTATATCCTTTGTAAATAAATTCAAAATGTAACTAAAAATAATTTTTAATTTTTAAAAAATATAATTTGAAGCCTTTTTGTGAAAAATCCTTACATGATGGAGAAAAATAGAGATCATATTTGGATTCAGCGCCCAAAAACACATAAGAATCAGCTATCAAATTTAAAACAATTTTTAGAAAGTTAAAAAACGCAGGCCTGTGTTATTCTTACGATGAGCGAAAGTGTAGTACCATGTTCGGTTGCGCAACGCATAGTCTTCAAATTTCTTACGAAAGGAAATGTTGGTCCTGCTGAAATTTGGCGAAGATTGCATAATGAATATGGGGAATCGACATTGTCCACAAGACACAAGTGAAATTTTGGCATAAACAATTTCGTGGAGGACGAGATGCCGTGCAAACCGGAACTCATCAACGCCGTCCAAACACAAGCACCGTGCCGCACCTGATGCCGTTCGTGACCTTATTGCGACAAATAGTCGACTGACCATATCAGAAATTCAACAAACAGTGGGAATAAGGCAACAACTTTACACGGCGTCCACATATACACTGACTTTAGAATAAAAATATACCGACTGAAAATTACGACAACTTACCTCTCTTAAGATAAACGGCAACCACATGTGTTTATTCTCTATTCGCATGCCCTCAACCTCTCTACCTCTTTTCTAAGAATGAAAAATGACAAATGTATGAGATGGAACTGTTGTCTGCGTTAATCGTATTATGTTTGTTTTTAACGATATGAATGCCTTCATATGCGTCAAGATCTCGGGGATTATTTTGACAAGTTTGGGACAAGTTTGACAATCCAGCGTGTAGAAGCAGTGCGTGGTAATCTACGTTTTACTATTTCATCAAGAATTACCGTTCGTTTTGGCGATCTAGAAGGAAAACTTGAAAATGACTGCAAATTTGTAAAGAGAATTTTTATATTTTTATTGCACTGTGCCGCTTGTTCAATAATTAATTAAATTTATGTGCGTAACAGTGAATATAATGTGCATGCGGAAATATATTTTTACTGAATAACTCTGTTGTAAGTTCGAGTTTTACTTGTGGAAGTGTAGTTTATTTGAAGATCAAGAATAGGCCTTCCTTTCTTCTTAATTAAAAGTTTTTCCTCAAATGATAGCGGGTTTTTTTAAAAGATTTTGCACACAATTAACTTCCATCATTAATAATAAACGTCGCTTCAAGCCTTTGAAATCACACACGCGCTGTACGCGCCGAAAACAATGCAGTCGCACTGAATGCAAGACGTTAACTGGAGTCGGGCAATTTTGTGCCCCAAACAGACGGTATAATCGCATATGGCAAAGATAAACGGAGCCGGTCGATTCATACTCAAAATAGGTACATCTGAAATCGTGCCCCGGAACATAGTTTTGAGTGTATGCGCTAGTGTCTGTGGTGCAGAAGGAAACTTTGATACCATCGGTATAAAAATACGTAAAAATAATAAAATCAAATCACTGAATTACATGCGAATTTCTTATTATTATATACATTATTATATACACTACACTTTCCGAAGCACATGAGAGAGTTTAAGGCCGCTTCTCGAAATACATACGAGACGTGGGCATTAAAATACGAGAATTCTTGCGAAGAACATTATGGGCAAACGCTGATGACTTCGTTATTACGGAGTACTAAAATTCCACAATTTCAGTTTCTGCGCATGCCTGCAACGGTGCAATGTGTTGGGAAGCGTTTTACTTGTTCTAGACAGTTTCAAAGTTGATTCTATAGTGACTGCACCCCGGCGAAATGTGCGATAATAAAATGGAGCAATAATTGCTATCAAATTCTTCGTAAAATCAGGAGAAAGACTGTTGGAAATTTTAACTAAATTGAAAAATGTTTACGGCAATGAGTGTCTATCATAAGCATGTGTTAGGAGTAGGCAGCGCGACTTAAAGCCGGTCGTGAGTCTGTGAAAGACGACGAAAAGCAATGGCACCAGTCACAGTGCTCATAGATTATCAAACGTTTGCTCTTCGATCGTCGACTAACTATTCGGATGTTGTCTGTAGAACAAGTCATAAACAAGTAAACGGTGCGGCAGATGTTACACAATGATATTAAGATGCGAAAGTGGTGTGCTAAACTCGTCCCGAAGACACTTACAGCGGAGCAAAAAGAATTGCGTTTGTCGATTTACTAGGATTTCGATGAACGCATCCAAAACGAAGAGTGAGCTTAAATAGAAACCATTGTCACGAAACACGAAAGTTCGACATCACTTTCGTGTAGATGGCAGCAATTGTTGGCAAAAAAATTATTCTTTTGTTCTCACACTATAGCCCGAATCTGACTTTGACATGTTTCCCGATATGAAAACCCGTTTTAATACAATTAAAAATATCGAAAGACGTACGAGGGAGGTTCTGAAGGGGTTCTTCAGAACCTGCCTACACTTCAGATAATTATCGACGATGCTTCCAGCAATGGGAGAACCGCTGAACAAGTGTATCACACTCGAGGAAGACTATTGCGAATGGATAAATGCTTAAAGCCATGTAATTTTACTTAATAAAGTCTACAGGGAAAATTCTCGTTATTTAAATACCACACCTCGTATATGAATTTTAAATAATACGAAGTATATTCTGAACTTGGTTTCGACCATAACCTTCTAAAATTATTCCATATTCAGTCCCTTCAACAACTTCGTAGTCGGGTTGTTATGAAATTCCTTTATTCCCTGTGTAATACAATATTCTACGCTCCATTGTAATACTTTTTATTGTCCTCCAGCAAGGACTAACTTAATGAATGATTAATTCGCCATTACCTAGACTCTGTACTTGCTTCAATATTTGCTTCGGTTCCACCTTTTGCCAAACATTTCGTTTTCTTGCCATAATTTTTAAATTGAATAAAAAACACTATTTTTTTCTATTATTATTTAATGTCTCTTATTAGGTATTTTTTGTCGTTATTTGAGTCTGTACGTTATCTTAATAAGATGTTGCTTTTACAATCACTCTTATTTGTTTTAATTATGAGTTAAGTTTTTTGTATTTAACCAGTGTTTATTTAGGTATACTTTTTATTTAGTACATCGTTTATACTTTTATTAATCAAGCTATACCCCAGTGAAGCATTTGCGTACAAACAATACCAATTCTTAAATCAGTTTGTCATGAAGTGAAAAAATATTTTAATGTCAAATATTTCTGAATTTTTATTCCATACATGAATTTTAAATTAAAGACATTTTATTGAAAAATAGATAATTTATTTAAAACAGTTAATTATCCCAACAGGCGTATAGCTTTACACGTAGGAATAAATGTATGGTGGCATAGTAGGCAACCAGTTATACACCAGTGACGTATTTGAACATATTTTTCCAATTCTCAAATATTTCTGATTTTTCATTCATACTTAAATATTAAATTAAATGCATTTGATTGAAAAATAGATAATTTATTTAAAACAGTTAATTATCCTAACAGGCGTATACCTTGTGCGAAGACAATTTAAAATATTTTTAACAAATTCAGATGATGGTTGTTTTCTAAATTCCTACACAAAAAAATAAAACCAATCACGTGTTAACAAAACACATGAAGCTGAATATCCCGTATTATGTAGAAGAACGGTCTGTAGGATCGCTTTTAAATGTAGCCAGGCATTTTGGAGTATCGTATAGTTCGGTGTTCAAAACCCTGACAGAATTCAAATATAAATAAGCCATACAAGATATCAAGCCAGCAAGAGCTTCTCGAGGAAGATAAAGTAAAATGAACTGATTTTTGCGATATAATGTTTAATTTGAAAAAGATGGTCTACGTTGGGACTCGAACCTAAGTCTACAGTTTGCCGGACTGTCGCTTTTACCATTTAGCCACAATAGACCTAGGTTCTATTTAGAAATGCATTATAAAGTAACAGTGTTAATGAATCAGATGTCAGTTATTGAATGTAGATGTCAGTTAATGAAAGCAAATGTCAGTTATTGAAAGCAGATGTCTGTTTTGAAAGCAGGTGTCAGTTATGAAAGCAAACGTCAGATTAGAAAGCAGATGCCTATTTTGAAAGTAGATGTGAGTTATTGAAAGCAGATGTCAGTATTTTGAGAGCAGATGTCAGATTTGAATGTTTGAAAATACTAATTATTACTCCATAGCTAATTTGATATTTGTAAATATTTCATATAAAAGCCGAAAAACTCCAATAATTTATCAATTGTTATATTTAATAAACGGCTAAGAAATTATCTAAACACTTATATATATATATATATATATATATATATATATATATATATATATATATAGTGTTTATTATAGTGTTTAGATAATTTCTTAGCCGTTGCTTAAGTGGTAAAGCAACGGTCCGGCAAACCGTCGACTTGTGTTCAAGTCCCAACGTAGACAATATTTTTCAATTAAAAATCTCGTATGATTTGCTTTGTAATTTGTAGACAGAAATATTTACATATAAACATTTACATTTACATATACACATTATATCTTCACTTACTTTACAATTACATACTAATTTGATATTTGTATATATTTCATATAAAAGCCGAAAAACTCCAAAAATTTATCAATTAATATATATATATATATATATATATATATATATATATATAAATAAATCGCTGTCCGAACACCGTTCAGTGCACTTTGCTGGTTTACAGTAATAAATAATTATTTAAAATGTTACAAATAGCCAGAAAAGACCATTTTACGATGTAGCGAAGTGCGCTCAACGATGTCTGACGACAACTGACTATATATATATATATATATACGCGTGAGGACGAGCCGCCGCTGCGATGTTACTCGAATGAACCTCTCTAGTTATCTCTCTCTCTCATTTTTAAAATTATATATCTCTCCCCCAAAATCATATTTGAAATTTACGAAAATATGTCAAATGTCAATTATGTCAAAAATATTCTCTCGCAAAACAATAGTCCCAACATTGTTCTGTGAGATAGTTTTAAAAGTTATTTCAGGATCTCATGTTAATAATTTTTGAAATTTGTAATAGTCTATCTTGTTCCAATATTTACAAAGGTTTTTTTATTTATTCCAGGCAAACAATAAAAAGGAAGCAGAAAAACTAGTCAAGAACATAATAAAAGTCGTAATAAAATTAGGCGTCCTCCACAGAAACGGCCTATTTTCCCAAGAGGAACTGAAACAAGCGGAACGCTTCAAGACAAAGTTTCGCATGGCCGGCATGGCCATCATATCATTCTACGAGGTTGACTTCAGTTACGACCGGAATTATCTCACCTCGGCGCTTAACGAGTCCCACAAGTGCCTGCAATTTATCGTCGCCAAACATCTCACCGACAAATCCCTAAGCCGGATCGACAGTGTTTTCAATTTCTTCTCGAACGAACAGTTCCTAGATACGATATTCAGAACGGACTCCGAATATAGGGACATTTTGGGGAGGATAGTGGCGGACTTGAATAAAGCTATAGAGAACGGTGACCTCTAGTGACGCTAGTGCGTAATTATAAACGTTTCTTTGTTTGTTTTTATTAGTCATGTTGACATATGCAGAAAAATGTGCGAATGGTTGATGACTCATTAAACGAACGGGAATAACCTGATAGAAAGAAGAGTAATTTGAAAATGCACTACCTTTAAATCTTATGAAAAGTAAATAAAGTAATGAAATATAGAAACTCATCGACAGATATGTATCTGTCAAGTTGTTTGTACGTGAGGTAAATCGTTACCCTATATAAAAGGCAACACAACAAAAGAAAGTTTCTGTAATAATGTTTTTATTTAAAACGTTTTATAAAGAGAAAATACATGCATCACATAAGTTTTTTAGCTGTATAAACGAAAAAGATTTGGAGTAAATGGTAAATACGATCCAGAATTTCACAATAGTCTGAAATGTTATGAGTAGAGTGGACCAATTCGGAGCGAAAGCAGAGGCGTGACTAACGAATTTGTTCCCGCATGCGAATCATTATTAATATCTAGAGGTATACTATCACGAACGGTGCTGTTATTGTACTGTACGCTCCTTCAACATTATTAAATACACAGAATACACTTTCCTGCTGCTATTATACGTGGCTATGACCGTAACCAACATACTAAGTAATCGTATGTGCGATGCGGCACGCGGGAACCAATTCGTTAGTCACGCCTCTGCTTTCGCTCCGGATTGGTCCACTCTAGTTATGAGTCTGATAGTGAAAATGACAATTTATATTTTCAAAAGCTATTTATTTTTCATTATAATCTCTCAATATTAATACAATGCAATTTCATCAAGCGGTGTTCCAGCGCTGTTATCCCGTCCCCATAATGTTGTCCCGGACGTGCTGCAAAGTATTTGCGTACAGCTGCAATCGTTTCTTTATTGGATGAAAAAGTTTGACCAACGAGTAAGATTTTGAGCTTTGAGAAGAGATGGAAGTCTGAGGGAGCCCAATCTGGGGAGCAGGAATATTTTTTCACGGTGTAAATTGAAGGAGAAGAGTTACCGTGTATGGTAACTCTTCTCCTTCAATTTACGATCTCCAACTGAATTTCAGTTGGTGTTAAACCTTCTTTTACGAAGAATTTTATCACCGTACAATACTTGATTTTTTCCATTTCCAACATTACACGCAGCGCAACTGATTCAAGCGACTGCTTATAGTCAACTGTCGGCTGAAATGATTTGAAATTTCACATGGCGTCTACTAACAGTTGTATCAACACTAGGGGAAAAATAATGCGAATAATTTTGCCATCTATGGGTGAGGCCGAGCACATTTCAGTCCATAAATAAAATAGTAAATAAAGAAAATAATAAAATTAAATGAAAACCGTAAACAATATATGCATTAAAATATATACATATATATATATATATATATATATATATATATATATAAACAGAATATTCCACTAAATATTTGTTTCCCTTTATATTCCAAATTAAATATTGAAACCTAAACATAATCCGACTCGATGGACCAAATGTTATCGTTGCTTGTTCCGCTGTCCTACCACTGACGAGCTGTAACTTCCATATAAGCTTGATGGTTAGTAGAAATTTAGTATAAAATACAAATGGGGTAGCGTATTTTGCTTATACTGCATTTTAAACCAGTACTTAAATATATCGAATACAAAATGAAATTCCAAATACCGTTTGATTGACGGACGGATGGATGCTACTTTCACATTCTAAATTTTGTATAGTAAACAGTTTCATGGCAGTTTCAGTTCAGTTGAACATCCTAAGATTATCCTAATTATTTAATCAAGAATGCCGGAAATAATTTTACTTTTTTTCCTTTATTCCTGTAGTTTTTTGAAAGAAATAAATTCACATTGTCTAGTTCGGTGGTTGCTAATCTGTACTCCGCATGCATTTACTAGGGCTTCATGGCCGTCTTGGAAAATTAATAGAAAGTGATTGAAATCACATATCACAATAAGAAACAAAACCTAAATAATTATAATTAAGCATTTATACCCTATTTTAATGGTCTATAATAAATATTAAAAAATTACGAACAATGGACATAATGATTAAATTGGAAGAACTGAGATTGTTGAATGGTTATTTGTTACCAATAATATAAAATCTGTTGCAACGCAAATGCCTTGATTTATTGGATTTTGGAAGGAATCTTTATGTATGGCCAAATTTTGACAATAACATGTGAATTGGTGGAAGTTATGGTAAATTATAAAAAGTTTTTACAGTACAGTCTCATTGCATGGATAATGCGCAATTGTTTAGAAATCCCTTTACGTTACATTCTTTTAAAATACAGGGTTACCGCTGAATAACGCCCAAGCTATGCGAATCGGGCTATCGAGTAGGGCCAAAATGTAGTTAAAGTCGGTCAATATCTTTGTTTATTCTACATTGCCCTAAATAAAGCTGTAATTCAAGTTCATTGACCTGCTAAAAAATCGATAAAATTCCGGACGATACTTTTAACATAAGTTCCTATTCATAGATAGTGAATGTTGTTGTTTTCTTACCAAAACATACTCAACCGCACATATGAGGATGCTTTTTTTGTGGATATCAATATTAGCCTTTACTTCGAATATGTCTACAAACCTATGCCGCGTTATTTAAAATATGATTAAAATTTAATACTTTGAACGTTAAACTTCTTTTAAAAGTAAAATTATTATGTTTATGATAAAACAAAAATCATCATAAAAGAAAAAGTTTTATATAGCGTGTCCAATGG
This sequence comes from Melolontha melolontha, assembly GCA_935421215.2. NCBI lineage: Eukaryota > Metazoa > Arthropoda > Insecta > Coleoptera > Scarabaeidae > Melolontha > Melolontha melolontha. Next base: position 71,766,812 of record OW285243.1, on the reverse strand, counting down.
GATAGATACCTGGTTTCTAATTATTTGTATGGACTTATTTACATATAATTTGTTTTCCTTTAAATTTGTATGTGGTACTGACAAATACCGATGGAACAATATAATTAGTCGGTAAAGAGAATTGCTGATGAATTAGAGATGGAAGCCCGTATTGCTGCCCGTATATTTAACTGCGACTCGAATAAAGAAAAATCATTTTCTAGTTACTACGTGAACATTGAACCGCAATTTTTTGTATGAAGGCATTACTCACATATACTTTTCACTCTTTTTTTTCTTTGGCGCTATACGCAACTAGCAATGTATATGCTCCCGCCTCATAAACCTATTAACTAGAAAAAGCCGCAAAAATTGTTGCTAAAAAAGGGTTCTGTGAGTCAGAAAGGTTAGGAACAGCTGGTCTACTTCAATGCAATTTTATTACCTTAAGAAAATTATATTGTATTAAGGTTCAATATTAACGAAAAGTATTTTTGCTGTGGTACATTTATAATTACATTTAACAAATAATAATTTAATATTTAATTTGGAATATAAGAGAAACAAATTAATAAATCCTAAATAATATTGAATCAAGTAATAATCTTGTAATTCGTAAACATCATAATAGTGAAACACGCTTGTTGATATGAGGAGAAGCGTTTTGCCGGGCTCTACTTAGGATAAATTTTCGTTTAAACGATTGTACATTAATGATCGATCCACCTGAAAACCAAATTATATTTTGCTAATCCTTGTTTTATAACAGAATAATTGAAATAGGAATGGGTAAAACCCCACCAGTTTTATATAATACAAAAGTATTTTTAATAATATAATATATTAAAAAAGCAAGGGCGTACTGATGAATCTGTAGAAAGATGAAATATGTATCTACGGGATATGTTCGGACACGTTCACAAATAAAATATTAATATTGAACTTGTATTTGTATTCTTCACACCAGATTTTTAATAATATTTTATATTATTAAAAATACTCTTGTTTTATAACATATATGTACAATCACAAAAGTACAAATAAAATCATTTTTAACATTTCTTCCGTTTAAGAGAGCAATAATATCCACAAAAATGTCTTGAGTAACAATTATTTATTGATCTTGTTTCAAGTAGATACGTTATCTAATATTATTCAAACTAAAATTTATTCTTTTAGGGGTAACAAAGTTTATTGATAAACAAATATTTTCAAGCTTATTAGAATAAAATATTGAATCATAACCATTTTGAGTGATAGTAGCAATAAAGGTAATACTTTCTTTATGAAAACCCATACGTTTTCCAGTTATGATTAAATTCGTAAAAATAAAATAGAATGAAATAAGTAAATAAGTAAAGGTGTCTTAACAAGAATGCACAATTTAATATTTGAATAAAACACATTATTTACTTGAAAATTTTAAACAATTTTATTTTAAACTAATCAGTATACAATGCGCTTGAGTGCGGAAAACAATATCGGATAAATGTCCGTCGAGACTTTGTTGATAAACTCTTCTCTTACGGGTTGTTCGCGTAAACACGTGACTTTGTGTAACCCCACAGAAATAAGTCACACAGCGTCATAATGCAGGATCTCGGTGGCCAATTCTGATCTCCATGGCGTGAGATGACACGACTCGGAAATTTTTCCTGTAACGATTTGGGCGATTCCCGCACAGTATGAGAAGGTGGCGCCATCTTTCTGAAACCACAAGTTTTTGATATCCATCCCCTTCAATTGGGGCCAAAAAACTTGTTTATCATAGTACGTCACTGCAGTAACCCACATCCTCGAAGAAATAAAGCCCAATCACTCCGTCCGCCTAAAATCTGCACCAAAAAGTGGTTCGCGGTGCGTAAATCGGTTGTTGAAGTATTATATGAGGATTCTCATTGTCCTAAATCCATCAGTTTTGTTTGTTGACGTAGCCGTTCAGTTGGAAATGCGCCTCATCGCTGAAGATGATGTTCCTCGCAAAAATTGTCATCCGTATTTTGGTTTTCAAACAACTAATTAGCGAATTCACTTCGTTGCCGATGGTCGATTGTAGCATCAGTTGCTTATAAAGGCGTAAGTGAAATTGGTCAGAATTCGCTGTATGGCGCTTCTCGAAATGTTAGCTTGTAGTGCACGACGGCGAATAGAGGTTCGGTAACTTCGGGCAACACACTCACTTACTAAGGCAATATTTTTAGCAGACCGGCGGTTAGGACGTCGCTTTAGTGTTTCAACATCTGTAACTGAACCTCTTTGCTCGAACTTTTGAATTATTCGTCCAATTGTCGATGAATTGGGTACATTTCATCGTCCGAAAATTGTACGCATTTTGCGGAATGCCTCTAAATAACTTTCCCCGTTTATGAAATAAATTTTGACGATGAAAACGCGTTGTTCGAGAGTAAAGCAATCCATTTTCTCTAACCGCAACGTCTCTAGATGACAACTGAGCAATTTCAGACGTTGCCAACCGGAGGGGAACGAAAATGGCACGCAGTTTAAATTGCGCATTCTTATCGAGGCACCACATATATGCTATTACCTAAATTTGTCAATACTCTGTGACTAAATTAAATCTATTCCAAATTAACTGTTAATGTATATAATAAATTTATTTACTTATCTCATTGTTATTTACATTTTAAGTACAGCAAACACAGTATACGTACCTTTTAGTGATGAACAAAATTGTGTTTGTAAATATAGCTGAAGATAATTCGTAAATGGAACTTTTAACATGAAATTCTGAAATTCCGGGCTGACGACGTTTCGACCACTATTGCAAGGGACATCTTCAGGGCACTACTGCCATTGTTGCACTGAAATTAAGTTTCAATGCAGGAAATAGTGCCAAGTACGCGTTTTCAGCCCGGAATCCCAGAAACAATCTGGACAACGGCCGCGGAAGCCTACAACTCAGGATTTGAAGATGTTCGCATTTTATACTAACATTTTCACTTCCAATTTGAAATAGACTAAAGGTTCTCATTTTAAATGAACACTTCATTTAATAATACCTACCTTATAATCTGGTTAACGAAAATATTCATTACCATTTTTTGAACGTAGAAAACAATAATCTAAAAATAGTGTGTTAAAAAGGGAGTGTTAGTTATAAGGCAGGTCTTATCGCGGGAGCCCAAGTTGACCAGATGTGCAAAGCGAGAAGTATCTTAAAAGGCGAGTGCGATTGTCTTATGACTTTCTTTATGTTACTTTTGCTAATTTATCCCTACACATGAATAATATTAGTGCAAATGTACTAATATTAATTGGAATATTGGTAAAAATAATTGATATTTGGAAATTAATATTTGTACTTTGATTGATATTTATTTCCGTTAAGCATTAATTCTGACATATTATAAGTGGTATAAATAAAATTACCTGTTATTTATTATCAAAATTATTATCAAATTGTTTTATATATAAAACTGTCAATTCATATCATAACTATTGAGGCAGATTATTGGAATCTATTAATCTACGAGAGATATTTCCAAAGTTCTGGGAATGTAGCTGTAATTTTTTTATTTTGTCAATTTTCATCAATATTACAATGTAGTTTTTTCAACATAATCGCCATTTAATTGAATACATTTACCCCAACGATAAATTAATTTTATAAGCCGTCCTCAAAGAACTTTTTCGGTGTCTCCTCAATCCACCTATTTATGGCACATTTTTACGTCAGTTAAACTCTAAAAACGAACACCCCATAAAGGTTTTTTCAAATCTGGGTACAGATAAAAAACACTCGGTGCGAGATCCGGTGAATAACGTAGATGCGGAAGCAATTCTCATCGTAAATCGTTCAAAACATCCTTCGTTTTTCTTGCGGTGTGCGGTCTTATTATCCTGTTGCAATAACGGACGCTTATGCAGCTTCCCAGCCGTTTTCTTATAAGTGCCTGTCGCAGTGGTCCGAATAATAAGTTCAAATAATATCCTGCGTTAATTGTAGCACCTTTCACCAGATACTCCATAAAAATAATTACTTCGCAATCCCAGAAAACAGTAAGTTGAAGCAAAAGACAAGTGACAGACCTATTATCTGTTTCAGTCCCAACAACCTTGGCACCTAACGGGCTGAAACCTTGCTTACACCCAAACAATCATGTAAAATCTCATGGCCTATTTCTTTCATTTATCAACGTGCTTGGGCAACCACTGTGTGGATCGTCTTCTAATGATGATCTACCACTTTTAAAACGATCGATCCACCGATATACAGTATTTTTAGATACTGCAGACTTACCAAACACTCCCTGCAGACGTTTAATAATTTCTGAAGTTTTCACACCCTCTTTCCACAAAAAGAAAATTATTGCTCTTTGAGAATTAGCCGCTTCCATGGTTACACGAACAGTGCTACGAAAATGCGTCTATATCGGTCGAACACCTGAATCAGACTGAACGATATTACACACTGGATAGCTGCATAAACATGTCATGACTTGTCTATCACCATTGCCTATAAGTTCTGTGTAATTTAATTAGAGCACAATTCCCAAAACTTTGGAAACATCCCTCGTAATTAATGAACATAAAAATATCAAATGTTATTTCCAAAACTTGTGCTGGTTATTAATGCAAGAGTATTCCAAATTTTATTTTTTAAATATATGAAAACCTCTACACACAAAAAATCATTTAACCGTCTTTAGTACTAGTGATATTTACATTATTTAGCATTTTTGTCCATCATTAAATTTAGTCAAATAAAAAGCAAAAACTAATTATGATTTTTTCCAGTAATATGCAACATATCACGAATATATTGTTTTGCAAGGTATAACAAGAACATATCAAGTAAACTAGTTCTCTTCAAAAAAAAAAACAATCGCTTAACTAAAACTAGAATCATTGACGTATTTGTATTTTTAAATTGTTCTTCTAAAAAATTGATTTCCAAAGTTTTGTAAAACATATCAAAACTTTAGGTACCAGCACGATAACAACGTGAGTCAACCATAAGCACATAATCTGAAGAGTATAACAACATGGACGTTATTTTTGCGCGACTGATTTTTTTGTATTTTAACAATTCTCTTGCCAACGCATTCGAATCACAAGGAACAAAGTGTTGTTATTTGTAAAAGCTTTCGTTTTCACTTACACTTGAAGAGCTTAAAAGCACATGGATCGTGATATTGTCACTCTTTTTGGACCAGAATCAGTCCAGTTAAATAATCTATATCACTCCAATAAGTAGATGAAAGAAAATGTGACATTTGCAGGAAATAATCTCTATTGATAAGCATATTGAATTACATATCTTATTACTTAGAGGTTAGTTAAATAAAATGTAGCAAAAGAAATATTTTTACACCTTCAAAAAAAAGCATTAATATCCGAACATAGTTTGTGAATACATTTAACATTTATACAATTGTTTTACTTATCTTAATTTATAAAATATATCACATAAGTAAGCACGAATTTTATAAAATTTTTGCTAGATATTACCAATGAAAATATATCGATTAAAATGTATGAACATATTTTTAATAGCAAAATGAATCTACTTTAAATTTAGAAATCATAAGAGAGCTTTAAATATGAATTTTCTGTACTTTCAACAGGGTTCAAATTCTGTTAACTGACTTTGGCGCATTTAAATAATCAGGTATTTCTATTATTATTATCTATTGTAGATCTCTGTTCCAACCCGGAAACCGAGATCTACATCTAGAGAACGACCGCGGAAACCTACACCTACATTATTATCTATTATTTACAACAGTCCGTACAGAAGTCTATACATCCAAAGGAATATGCACTGCGTACGCTAACTATATAGACACTACGCTTATGGCGCACAACGCAATATTCCCTTTTTTAGTTCTAAATTAAAACTAGAGCTGAGTATTGAAGGGCAGCCGGCCGAACTCAATAACAGCCGTGAACGACAGTCTGACAGATGTGGCTACGGATGATAGCAAAAATAAATGTCGAAAACTAGCTTCGGTAACTTTCGATATACAGTAGCGTTCCAATGACTTATCTTTTGTGGGAGAGTTGATATTAAAAATACAATCCATCTAGCCAGTACCCAGGCTAAAGTCTCAGTGAAGACGACCGGGTTCTTTTCGAAACGTAACTGACTAAATTTATAGGTAAAAGGACGCCATCGTGAATGTTGGCCGGCTTGTAACAGTGGATCATACGTCACATGGAGGACGTAGAGGTTATAACGTATCCACAAGGCTAACAAAACTAAGTTGGACTATCAATCAAAACACACACCAATAAGTACTACAACAATATTTATTCGGAATGTTTTCCCCTCAAAAATCTATTAACAAAGATTCAGTACATATAATATGAGCAGTCGTGTACAGTCGCTTGGAATAAAAGTGCGTACAAGTCTTATGCCACTTTCCATATTTTTTCGATGTATTGAAATGTACTCTTTAATATGAGGTTAGGAATGTCATAGTAGTATCAACTTGACAGTATAATTTTACATGTTTATTATAAGTAATATATTTTCAAATGTAACAAATTTTGACAAATTGTAAATGACAGATTACATCTAAATCACATAGATATAACAAGCGTATGCAATTTCATTGCAAGCGATGTACATATGTGTTTGAAAAATACTAACAAATAATCAATACATAAAAGCATGAACAGTCCTGTGTATATATATATATATATATATATATATATATATATATATATAAATATATATATAAATATCAAATATAACAAGAAAAATGTATATAGTCTGCAGATGTTATATTACAACGTTACATGCCTGAATGGCTAATTAAAAATATAGGAGTTCCGTTATTGTGACAAAAAAATATGCAAAGAAAGTAACAGATGTAATATACCCTATTTAATTGATTGAAAATAAACTGTAAAATTCAATATTGAATACAAAAGCTAAGATTAATTAATAATTGTTAAATAGCTATCATACGATTCGAATATTAAATAAAGGTACTAAAGAATGCAAATATTAAGACGAATTATTAAATGTTAAATAACTATACAGGCTGTCCTTTAACTAAAGAAACAACATATGATAAATGGAAAGATGTAATTATGTAGAATATAAATCCAAAGTATTATAACGCAATTACGATGCGAACCCTGAAATTAAAGACACACCAAAAATTGTATTACGTGACGCCTATGAATTTAAAATATTCAGAATGTGTATAAATAATAAATACCTCACACGCACATACGGTATAGCGTATGTTACGTAACAGCTGGATGAGATGGATGATAACAAAACTATTGTTTTTGTTATTGCCGATCAACTTTAAAATATCGCTCCTGATACTTTTTATAATCGCACAGAGGCTTAACAAAATTTTTTTAAATATCTTTTTCATTTTTTGTCGCTTATGAGAGGGAATTTGGGGAAAATATTTTGGATTTATATTCTATATAATTACTTCTTTCCATTTTTCATACGTTGTGTTTTTATTTCAAGGACACTCTGTATATGACGTGAAAATTAAATCAAAGTAAACTGAACTATACAAATGCAAATATTAAAATAAAACAACAACCAAAGTTATAGATACACCACTGACGTAAATTAGTAATTAATTAAGACCCACTGAAATATTTCGGAAGCACTTATTTAATTATTTCGATAGTAGTGTGTAGAGGGTGTAGATCTAATTCGAAAACTTGGCTCGTCCAGTTAACGGATAGTGAACCAACTACGTGGAGGTAATGGCGCCATATTTTGACCGCACATAAATTTGCCAATATCCGGTGTAGCTGTAGATAGATTTTAACTTCAGAGCGGTGAACGCTTGCTTAGTGGTACTAAGCGTCCTATATGTACAATATATCGTGCAATAAGAGAGGAAAATGTGCATCGAAATATGAATATGGACATCGCAAAAAGAAAATGGCGTCAGTCTCATCTCTAGGAGGTATCGGGCACAAATATCGTTGGTGGAGTGTATTGAAGCTGACGGAAGTTGTTGCCAAAAATAGCAGAAGATTTCGGCCATAAATTCACCTCACAGGTGATTTTACTAGTAACTTTCACAATACTTCACAAACTATACAAACGGCCTTAGCTCTTTGCACATAACCGACCTGAACGATATACAAAATGCAAATTAAATCAAATAGACGCTCTTTCAAGTTCCTACAGTTCCAAGATCTACCGCCCGCCCACAATTTCAGGCGGGAAACGTTGGCGTTCCCATTCCGGCAACGGTCAAATACGACACCGATTTAAAGAAATAAATGCATTCACGCATCCCACGCGCTCTTCATAAACCATACGAGGGCGGCCGATAAAGTAACGTAACAATGTATTCAACAGTGCAGACAAATATATTACGCAGGATGGTAATTCCAAACAAACGAAGCTTGGCATTAACGCTCGGGCCTAACTAGTCTCACTACTGCCAATCGCATGGAGTGGCAGTTCCTACAATACATCCCTGCATTCCGGACAAAGTCCGCAACTCTGATTTTAGCACTAATACATAGCACCAGTCAGACTGTTCAAGCTTGTGAAAGTATTAACAAGCCTATGTTAGATGTATTCACAACACTATGTTATATACATATATGAAATTTTGCAAGTTTATAGACAATAAATTTATCTGTCCTTTAGATAAATAACACTCGGACTCAAAAGGGTTACATTACGTTAGGTCGAGAGGGTTGTAAAATAAAAATTGACCAAAAAAAATTATTTCCTTGAACGCATGTCCTTTTGTCATTTTATGTTTAATAGTAAGCTGATAACCAAGAAAGGTGAATTAAATACGTAATATTTAAGTTCGTATTAGCAGCATTAGTAGCAACCCTCTCGTAATTTAATAATTTTATTTCGTACTATTAAATAGATACACTATATGGGCACCATATTATTATTAAATCATTAACTAGTCATAACACATGTTTTTTCTATGTACTGTGAATACGCAAACATATATATGTATGTATATATATGTATATATATATATACATATACATATATAAAAGGCAATATATACATATATATTATTATATCGTTATACATAATCTTTTGAAAGGGCACAATTGTAAAAATAATTAAAACGTGGTGCTCAAATGATTTTTAACAAAACTGATGACTATTATTAATATTCTATATTGTGTATGTGTATATGGCATATTACAGGTAAATCTATTTGGGCACCACGTAGTAAATAAGAGAAAAAAAAACATTGACGCTTAAAGCAAGACAAAAAATTAATCATATTTTCTCATAGGTATTATGTAGTAAGTTATTTGTATTATATTGTGTAATAAATATTGAACAAACATTTATTATTGATTATTTATTTTCTATACTATAAGCTTCCAAATACACCGAGAAATAATATTTAATATATCCCTGTATATTGAAATTCCTATTTAACTTGAAAAATGGAAATTTTGTTAATTTATTCTGCGAATTAATTTGGAAAAATTTAAGGCCATTTTCTCAAGATTCCGTGTGTAAAGGGTTAGTTTTAAGTGGTTACATATTTAATATTCTTTACAATGGTGTCACGAATATGTTATTTGCTATTTTCTTATAAAATTACCGAAACCTTTATATTCCTCTTTATATTATTTCTACATAATTACAGTAAATAGAATGTTCATAAAACAACCTGTAATTTGATATTTTCTGTATTTATTTTGTTTTGTATTTAAGCCAGGTTATCATTATTTCAATTAAACCCGAGGTGGTTTTAGGCAGTGATATACAAGGGTTATGGTTTAGTCAACAGGAAGATACAGCTCTCGCAGTATAAGTTGGCGAGCGGTAGGAATGCGCCGTAAACGTATTTAGGAAACGTACCACCCACCTGTCTGATTTAGTTACTGTATAGCAAAGTTGTATACTGTATAGCAAAGTTGCCAATATGAGTTCCGTAGGTGAAATTTAATTAAGAACTTTCAACTTAAAAAAGGTATATAACCCCTTACCACAATTACTAATCGGTATTTTGACAACTAAGTTGCCATCATCAGTACGCAAAACCACTAATCAAAGCGTCGCACATGGGGCACAGTAAAGCTAGCACATCTGATCACGCAACAACTTTACACGGCGTTCACGTATACACTCGTTTTCAGGTACGCCACTGATACGGAAGCGTTGTATTTCAGAACGAATGACGTCTACCCTTCCTCTATCTGCGTGAACTTACTCTAACCCTTCGCCAACTTATAATGTGAGAGCTGTATGTATGGAAATGTATTACACCTTCATTTAATATGGTAACATGACACTTATGCAACCCAATTTGCAATGCACGTTTGTCATGGCATCAATGTAGCGTCAACTCTATGTAAGAATGTAACGTGTGTTCATTTGAAAAGTCAATCTAGGTTACTTTGAAATTTTGATAGAATAAGACGCATATATACTAGTATGTGTTTGTTGTTCCGTAAACGTAAATCCAAATGACATTTGATAATGTCAGTCACATCTGTTATGTATTTGTATATATGAAACTGTCAAAATATACGACTTCGTAGGTTAAGTAGTAAATTTTAATTTACGACATACTTCAAAATGTTCTCAGTAAATCACATGCTACTAGATTGACTTTTCAAATGAACACCCGTTATTTTTTTCTTGTTTTACACTAGGCCGGTAATACCGAATGTCATATTTTCGTTTGTATTTTGTGTTTTCATTAATATTTCGCATCCATAGTATAATAAATCAGTTGTTATAACAGCTATTGTAAGTAAATTGATTTTGTCATAGGTAAGTATGAGTATTAAGAAAAAAGAATGGGTTGAATTCTTTTTTAAAATCTGTAGAATAAAAATCATAATATAATTCTACCTGTTTTATTATTAATAAAATGTCCGGTTTTATTCACAAAAGTTACGCTATTCTTCTTATAAAATTCTCATGAGTATGACAATTCAAACATTTTTATTTCAAGTTGCGGACTTTTATTCAGACTACTACCAACTGTTAAACTGGTTGCATATGTCATGTTACGATTTTAGAAGAAGGCACGGTATATTATACTATAGTTTGTTTCAAAAATAGAATAATTTAAATTAACCGCAAAAAATTATAGGTTTTAATTGCCTTCTAAACAACCCCCGTTATAAATTATAAATGACCGTAGCGGAAGTTGCTTTGATCGTATTGTTCAAGATCCAACCTATCAAAATATAAACAAACATTTGAGTCAATTTAATATTCTTATTGTAAGTATTGCAAAATTAATTACATATCGAGTTGTCAAAAATTATAAAGAAAAAGGCAAACTTTGTGATTCTAAACACAGCCCAGGCCGACCTTTCGATACTGAAAAATTTTAATGAAACTGTTAAAAATTCTGTACGTCAAATAGTACACAATTTCTTCTTCAAAAACGAACTTTCAAATTTGAATAAAATTATGTCAGAAATGGATACCCATGATAATCTATCAAAAATGAGTAGTAGTACAACGCTATACAGATTTTTAAGATCCATCAACTTCCAGTTAGTTGTAGAAAACTCTTTTTATTTATAATTTATAATAATTTACTTTCCTCATTGCAGATACAGTAAACATAACAGATGAAATTACTGCACAAACAAAAATATCAACATAATGACCGATAGTCAGGCAGTAAACAGGCCCTCAATAGACTGGCACAAGACAATACTGTGACATTGATATGGGTGCCAGAACATGAGGGAATTAAAGGCAATAAGATAGCCGATGAACTGGCGAAGATACTGATAGAAATTTCATAGGACCAGAACCTGTATGTGGAATTGCTAAGGATTCCGCTAGAAGGGAAATCTGGTTATGACTACAAAGAGTACAAAAAAAGAAATGGAGGCTAATGAAAGGTCAACTCCATACACAAACACTTCGAGTAGCTGGACGCTAGGATTTCAGCCAACATAATTCGTAGTAACAAAAAAAAATTAAAATTATTACTAGCTTAATAACCAGAAATTGCCTTTTAAGGAAGTATCTGTATAGCACGGGCTTAGTTAATGAGCTCTGGTGTAGGAGATGTAAAAAACAGGAGGAAGCTAGCCTTCAATTCCACTTGTGAGGAACTGAAAGGACTCAGACAGAAACATTTTGGAAGAGATCTATTGGAACCTACAAGGGTACTCAAGCTTCCCCTGAGGAGGATAGTAGCTTTTATCAAGGACACAAGACAATCAAGGACACAAGACTAACAGAATGGAACTGGAAGATCTATTGGGGGTGGTATAAAGAGCATTGTGCTCAGGTGCCTGGACGTGCTGGCGTCCAACCCAAAATTAGAAGAAGTAGTACAGATGAAATTATTAGATGGAGAAGAAAATACTTGGTCACAATTAGACAATACACAAGAAAAGGTAGACCAATATTTTATTTAAACAAGACATAGATAAATGAAGGACATTCAAAAGAGAGGGAGATGAAGGATTGTATACTAGATTCAAAAATACCGTGAATACGCTATATACCAGTGCAATTTTCGTAGATGCCTATAATGTACCATGCCGCAGCAGGTGAAGAACTTGTGTTAGCGAGAGAAGTATATTTTGGACCCAAAATGGCGGTTATAGCCAGGGTTGCCAAGTTGGGGGATTTTCCCCCAAATTTGGGATATTTTAATCGCCCTAGGGGTAGATTTTGGGCCACTGAAGTTTTTAGGATATTTTTTGGAGGTATTTTTATGCTATTCTAATGAAATTTGGTACCATAACTTAATTGAATTCTCACCACAATTTTAAGACAGTATGTACAATAAAACTTTGGTGTTTGTCAAATGTATTTGTCATTCTCTCCATCTTGCAGCAGAGCATGCATTTAAATGTTTACCGAGGAATTTAGACTATTTGATCTGTGAAACTCATTACTGATTTTCTGTGAGTTCTAAAAGGCAAATCGAATATAACATCTATGTAATAATAAATTGTAGAAGACCCCTAAAAATTAATAAATTAGCTGGCACACGTTGGCTTTCTAGAGTAGAAGCTATAGACAAAATAATTAAATTACATTTTGCCGAAGTCAAAAACAAAAACCGTTGCTATACTACCAAACAACTGCATGCAATGTTGGATGATAAAAACAATTTTTTTATACGAATTTTTTAAGTATCATATTGAAAGATGTTTCGAATATTAATAAATTATTTCAAGCAGAAAGTGCAGATCCTTTAAAATTATTAACAGATTTAGTAAATTTACTCAAAACATTTTATGCTATTTGATTCTACCTCACAGCTTGTTCAAAATAATTCTTAGCGACTTCCTAAATTTGAGTGTTAGCGAAAATGCGATAGATGACGTTGAATATACTTTCAATAAAATAAGTACCACAATGGATAATAATAATTTACTCATGATTCGAGACCGTTGTAAATCGTTTTAATTGATTTATCCACACAAATTCAGAACCAAATTCCTGCTAACATTAATATTTTGGGAAAAATAAACAGTTTTGCGCCAAATAAAGCCACTTCATAATTTCACCAACCTATACATTACATTTTAATACACTTTATGGAAGTGTGGATTTGGCTGTTTCCGAATGGAGAATGTTACCGTTAACTGCATTTACAGCTGAATCGCAAAATTGTGAATCATTTTGGGCGGAAGTTTATGAAAGTAAAAATGCAATAGAGGAGTTAAGATTTTTGCATGTTAGTAATCTTGCGTTAGGAATGCTAACATTGCCATTTTCAAATGCAGCTGTGGAACGAGCATTTTCCTTAGTATATATAGTAAAAAATAAGCAAAAAAATCGTCTTAGCATTAGCAGTATAGATGCTCTACTTTGAATTGGGTATTACCTCAGAAATAGGTGTCTGTATCAATTTTAATCCATCTAATGAAATGTTATAAAAATTCACAACCGAAACTATGTACAATTGCGAAGAAAAGGAAGCAGACATTTTTACATTATTTGCGGATGGACACATGATATCCTAGATTATTTTTATTTGTAGTATAAGCAAACGCCAATTAAGTTGGCGCGAGGAGGGGTAAGTTCGCGCAGGATTAGAAGTAGTGGGGAGATTTGTATTTGGTTTTACATCAAATGTCAGATAATTCTAACCTCTGAGCGTATATCACTTTATGATCCCCTAGCAAAGACATTATGTTCAGTCAAACGTCAATGACAAATGTATTCTGACAATTACTTGAGTGGTGGGAGTGGACGTTTTTCTGCGCACCCCCTCCTCGCGCCAACTTAATTGGCGCTTGCTATACCTATTTTGAAAATATGAATATAGCAAACGCCAATTAAGTTGGCGCGAGGAGGGGTAAGTTCGCGCAGGATTAGAAGTAGTGGGGAGATTTGTATTTGGTTTTACATCAAATGTCAGATAATTCTAACCTCTGAGCGTGTATCACTTTATGATCCCCTAGCAAATACATTATGTTCCGCCAAACGTCAATGACAAATGTATTCTGACAATTACTTGAGTAGTGGGGGTGGACGTTTTTAAAAACGGCTTCTGCGCACCCCTCCACGCGCCAACTTAATTGGCGCTTTTTTTTTTATACATGTATACTACTACTTTCATGTTTTTTTCTCATGTTTTTGTAATTATTGTTTGTACTTATTATAAATAATTTTATTTCTATTAAGTTATAATTTTAATACCTCATATTATGCGCAATTATTGTCTTTATAATCAAATCACTATATAAAATAATCTAATAAAAAATTAAATGTTAAACTAAACTAATTTATAATCTGGATTTTAATAAAAAATTATTTACTTACAAGTGCACAATATATTATTAATTTAAAAAGTTATTTGACATTTTTTTAACATTTAATTAAAATCATTAATTAAATTTTATTTTAAATTATCTACTCTTAAAAAGGATTTGGGTGATTTTTTTTTAAATTCACAATTTTTGGAGGATTTTACGACTTCTTTCCGGGGATTCCAAAATTGTCGCCTGGCAACACTGGTATAGCTGTTTCAGCTGTGTTGTATCGTTGTATCACAGTTTAAAGATATCTTTAAACTGTGGTTGTATTCAGTCATATTGTCTCATTGCGTTTAGTAGTAATTGCATGTACAAAATACCTGTATGTTTTGTGTCTCAGTGTACAAACAGGTCAAGAAAAGGCTTTAAAATGTACAGAGTGCCAGGTACCTAACTTATTGAACCATTTGTATATTTACTTTTGTTTCGTATGTATTAACCCTCAAGTACTATCGTGGGGTGTTTCGGCACCCCAGAGGCAACTTTTTTCTAAATTTCTTCGAAACTATTTTTGTTACCTTTCTAGGGTTTCAGGTATTCTCCTATACGAATGAGATGTGTAATATTCTATAATCTATTATTTACAATGTTTTACAGTTATAGCAAAAAATAGCCTTTGGGGTGTCTCAACACCCCACGATAGCAGTTACGTTCGATTTTTTCAAAAATAGCGCAACTTTTTCTAACCGATTGTTTAGAATTTTATAGTG
Organism: Melolontha melolontha; assembly: GCA_935421215.2. Classification (NCBI taxonomy): domain Eukaryota; kingdom Metazoa; phylum Arthropoda; class Insecta; order Coleoptera; family Scarabaeidae; genus Melolontha; species Melolontha melolontha. Next base: position 71,751,417 of record OW285243.1, on the reverse strand, counting down.
ATAATATCCATTTCCTCTTTTGGGCGAATCACAGCTCTTTGTTTAAGACTTGTCGTGCATGTGTAGGGGATTCACTCGTTTACATTCGGCTTCGGGAATTTTTTATAATGTCGTACATGTGTTGGGGATTTACCCATATACATACATTCGACCTGGGGGATTTTTTATATGTAGCATTGAATAAAGTTGTATTTCCCCTGTTTGTGTACAATATATATAAGACTCAAATAAATTTCTTATTCAGTTCGTAAAAAACCATAGTGTTTGTCAATATTGGTCGTCGTTTCTCTTCCATAAAACGTATATTGAATAGTAACAACAATATGACAAAGTTTCTGACTAACGAACAGTTAGTAAATCTTGCTGCAAACTTTTACGATGATATCAGTGAAAGTGCATGCCCTGGTGAACATGATAATGATTTGAGTGATGCAGCAAGCGAACGTAGTGATCACGACACATCTTCAGAGGTTGAAGTCGAATCTGAAGACGAAACTGAAGATTTGGATGATGTCAGTGCAAGTGCAAGTGCGAGTGCAAGTTACTTTTACGGACGAAATCGGTATAAGTGGTCCAAAAATCCTCCTGCTGCTTCGCGTATCAGGTCCTCTAATATAGTCAGTCATCGACCAGGAGCAAAGGGTCCGGCAGTAAATACTCCTCCTAGAACACCTTCTGAAGCATGGTCTCTTTTTATTACGGAAGAAATCCTAAATGAAATATTAGAACATACAAATGCAAAAATTACGGAAACGAGTTTTTCTTATGGACCGACGGCTAGTTATGTGGGACACATAGACCTGATTGAATTAAAAGCATTGCTGGGGCTTCTAATTCTGGCTGGAGTGTTCAAGTCTAATCACGAAGACACTAGAAGTCTTTTTGCATCGGATGGTATGGGAAGAGATATTTTTAGAGGTGTTATGTCTGAGCAACGGTTTTTGTTTCTTTTGTTAACGCTGAGATTTGACGATCAACTAACTAGGAGGAACAGAATTGACAATAAACTTGCAGCAATTTCAAAAATTTATGAAATTTTCAATACAAACTGCACGAAAAATTTCAGTTGCAGCGAATATGCAGTTGTAGATGAAATGCTTGTTGGATTTCGAGGCCGCTGCTCTTTTCGCCAATATATCAAAAGTAAACCAAACAAATATGGCATCAAGATTATGTGCCTATGTGATTCACAAACGCATTATCTGATAAATTCATTTGTTTATAGCGGAAAGACAACCGAACCCAATCCAAACAAACTTTCGGTTCCAACACGTAGTGTACTGAAATTAGTTTCTCCAATTATGAACACAAATCGAAATGTTACAGGAGTTAATTGGTTTTCTTCTGTAGAACTATTGAGTGAATTGAAAAAGGTTGGTTTGACATATTGCAGTGGATTTTTCCCTGCAGAAGAAAGAAGTAAATATATATATATATATATATATAAAACACTGTGTGTATGTACATTTTATTCCAGGAACATAAATATAGAAACTAAAAATTTTTATAACACTTTATTGTAATGTGTATTTTTGTCCATGTCTGTAGATTGCACGGGCCTATTTTGATGTTCGAAGTCCGCGCCAAGCAGGAAGTCATGATAATACAGATATATATATATATTATTATGTTGATTTATATATTTTTATGTTAGGTAGGGATGCCTTGCGGTTTCCTGTTTTAGTTCATCATGCTTTAGAGATTTCATAGTTCTTTTACAGATAGGAGGTGTTTTTTTATTAATATTGAACAGAACTTAATTTTGTTCAATGTAGTTTGGATAACTTCGTTTGGTATTTTTTTGAGGTGTTTTGATGTTATTAAAATTCAAGTACGGGTTATTACAAGTCTTTTAAACTTGTAATTTGAATAAATTAACCTATCTGGAATCTCTCTTATAATAGTTTTTGTGACGTGACGTATACAAAACTAAATGTATGTATTTTTAATATTATATTTATATATATATTTGTAGTAATAATTCTATTGAAATCAGAAGCTTCTTAAATTTATAATTTTAGTTTGTAATATTTTGTAATCATTGAAAATATTAACAAAACTTATTAGACTGTTTTTTTTTAATATAGTTTTTGTTCATTTAAGTTATCGTAGTATAGTAGGAAGGGGGGAAAATTTATTTGTCACATGCTGGAGTTATTGCGCATGATTAATTTTGGATACGTGTGAAAATAGAGAAAGTTCTATTTGACGTTTGATTTTTGAGGAAATAAAGTAATTGTTGACAGCTAATAAAGTTTGTTTATATTTATTTAGATCTTTGTTCGGGATTCAGTTTAGAGTTTTTTTATCTCCTGTAACAGTCATATTTTACAAGAGTTTTTCTCTATGTTGCGGCGTAATAAAGTCACAATTCTGCTTTATACTTGTTAAAGTAGTTTTTTTTTTCTTTTCGATTTGAAATAAATGTTTGTGGTGTTAATGTTAGTTTTATTTCTTGAGTTTAATTATTATTATTTCTCTTTTATACCACGATATTCGTGAGAATAAACCCTGACGATTAAGAAGCTCAAGGAAGATGCCCACCCAACTGAGTCTAGTTCGGCAAAACTACTGTGGATTGTGAACATAAGTCAATAAGCAATTGAAATCACAATTCACTGCAATATGTCGGGACACTTCGCAAGAATAAGCGCGAAATTCCACCTGCATTTTTACAAACTAAACAGATAAGGTAAATGACCCTATTTTTGACACTTTTAGATATGTTTCTGATATCTCATGCCGTAAAAAGTGAATAAATCATGTTTCGTAAAAAAATATTTTTTTTTCAGTTTTTCAATTTTATTAACTTATATTTTTTAAATAATAGCTTTTATACTTTATTAATTACATACAAGAATAATTATTTAGTTGGATACTGCAAAGGTACATAAAACTGACAGGGAAAAAATTTAGATGAACCATTTTTTGACACCATAATGAACCATTATTTGACTCTGACCATAATTTTGACTGAACAGTGTCCCAATTTTAGACATATATGTAAACATTTATGAAATTAAAACATAATTTTCTTAAATAAGTATTTTATTAAACTTAAAAAATCTGTCAAAGAGTACTAAGAGACTAATACATAGAATAGTTACTGTATTTCTCAATTTCAGGAACCGAAAATGTTTCTCTTGTATTCACAGATTTAGGCGGCTCTATTTGGTCTATAATATCTTTTAATTCATACCATAACATATCTTCATGAACGGGCCACTTCCAGTTATTGAATCCACTCGGTCCCATTACACTAACTAACGCACTATCATCCTTAACTTCTTTTATTATTCCTGGATATTTGTCATTTTCATATCTTACTATAACATAATTATTAATCTTCAGACTTCTTTTGTCAATTTGCTTTTCTTGTCCACTATTTAATGCTGTATTTTCCAATTCTTCTACTAACGGACGACTGTTGCATTCTTCAATAATTTTATTTTCACGAACCCGGTTCCTTTTATTTTCTTTTTCCTTTGCTCGCCTTTTAGTTGCTTCTTCCCTATTTTTTTTTTCTTTTTTCTTTCTCTTGTTGTTCTTTAATTTTTTTGTCTTCTTTATCCTTGTAGTAAAGTTTCCACTGTTTTGCAGTTGCCACACTTGGAATTACGTCTTTATTTTTCTTTGTTTTTTCTTTACTGGCGCATTTGGCCAAAACAAAATACTTTTGAACGGCGAAGGTACACCCGGCATAGGAACATTTTTATTATCAATTATGTCCCCTACCTGCGTATAGTCTGATTTTTCTAGTATAGATTTCGGTGGCGTCGTTTCCATATTTATATCGTTAATAAGCTGGTCTTCAGAAGAGTGTATATTAGTATCTATGTTTATTCTTTCCAATACGTTTTGATCATTTAAATTTATATTTTCCTTATTATTATTATTAAATTGCATTACATCAGTTAGTTTCTGTTTTTCCAAATTTGTTACGCTACCATTTTCACTTAAGATGTTTTCATTGAAATCACGTTCCACAGTATTACAATTTGCTTCTCCTTCAATTATACCATTTGACTCTGTTTCAGTATGCAGCGAGACTGAAATTTGGTCTTGTTGTATTAGTTCATTTATCCAGTCTTCATTTAGTATAACACTATCATCAACTTCTACATTCACATCTTGCAAAATCCCCTCCTGGATGATGATTTTATCTGCTAAATTATATTCCTTATATAAATTTAACCACATCTGGAATAAACTCCTGTCTTCTACATTCCCCTGCCACATATCATTGTCTTTATTTTTATAAAAAGTCTTTAATTTATTGTTATCTATTCTGTTTTCTAGGAATTTAAAATGGCTTCGTAAATTTTTACTGTTGTCTTTATCTTGTTTTGTGCCTTTGATCTTATTATCTACTTCCACATTGCTTTCAGAATTTCTTTGAGAAGCTAATACTTTAGAATAATCCACCGCGTCGGGATTGAAAGGATAAAGTCCACATGTTTGGAAAGCATTTTTCAAAATATTAGTATTTTTCATGGTTTGTTCCATAACACTATGTAATAGCGGCACAAAATTCTCTCTTTTCAAATTTGGTTTCTTATTTTCTATGCGCTACTTATGTACAGCTTTCTGCCAATTGTTTTTTGGTGGCCGAAATACACCCACATCCATTGGTTGTAGGATTTGGGTGGAATTAGGTAGAAAGCTAATTAAAATTATATTATGTTTTGAGCAAAATTCACTTAAACTCAGTGTTAAGTGTGACTTATGCCCATCTACATACAGTAGAACAGGAAATGGTATCGACTTGTGTATTAACCACGGGTAAAATGTGTTAGTTATATACTCAAAAAAACTTTCTGATGTCATCCATCCATTTTCAGACTTCCCAGCACTCCATTCTTCAGGCATTTGTAAGATAATGTGTTTGGGTATTCTTTCATATGGATACATGACCATTGTAGGTGCTAATTCTCCGGCCGCGTTATCCACTACAATAGTTGTTAGACAATCTTTTTCATTGCCTGACGAATTATAAACAGTTTTCATACCTTTTTCAACAAGAGCTTTCTTTCCTTTTGGTGAAAGAAAAAATGCGGTTTCGTCCGCATTAAACACTTGACGAGAATTGGAAATATTAATATTGTTTTCGTTTAAATAATGTTCTATTTCATTAAACCATGCTCTAATGCTCATTTCTGTAACAGAAGCTCTATTGGTTGTTAGATTTTGTGTCATTCTTTCACTAATATGAGAATGTCTCCTCATGAACCCTTCGTACCAATGGCGTCCAGGGCGACCATTTGTAAAATTGGTTTTTCGGTTTAGTGTCTTTACTAAAAGTGCGACGCTATCTAGAAGTTGGTCTTTAGTTACAGAAAAAACAGTTTTTCCTACTTGAATAATCCAATTAGATAAAATCGCTTCTTCTTCCGCAGTTAATACGGTGTCAACACCGCTTTTACAATCAACGGAATACTTGCCCTTAATTTTATATAATAATGTTATACGCGGAATTTTAAACTGCACACTGGCAACAGCACATGACATGCCATTTTGCACGGCTTTAATAGTTTCTTTTAACTCGTCTTTTGTATAATTGCAATACTTTTTTGGCGACATCCTGAAAATAAACGTATGTTGATGGCGAGTATATAAATTTGACACTTTGTGTACATAATATTGACACCCCTGTCAGATTTATAGCTGCGGTACGTGGATACACAAATTTCAGTAAAAGCGTTAAGCATAGTGGGATACAGGAGAAAACGTTGTTTAAAATTTATATCTTCTGCACCCAATTTTGACAGTGAAGTCAAATTTCGGGTAGTGATCATAAATTTGACACCCCAAAAATAAATACATGAAATGGCAATTACAAGTTAATAATTTGTTATTAAGTGCGTAAACGTTATCCAAAGTAGTACAACTGATAAAACCAACTAAAACCAATAGAAGTTATTTGAATGTTACGCTTATAGAAGTTGCTCTAACTATCTTACCTTACAACAAAATAGCAATTACTCAGGCACAACACCTTCTATTGAAACTTGCTACAACATAATTGACAATTTTGAAATATCGCGTCGGTAAAGAAGAAATCTACATTAACAGTATTAACGTATGATTAACGTTGAAGAATGATCGATAGCAGAACATGTAAAGATTTTTAAATTGAGAACGTTTCGTTCTTATTTTTTAAGATTGTATACAAATGTGTCAAAAAAATGGACAATGTCAGAAATAGGGTCATTTAAATTTGGATTTACACACGATAATACGTTGGTTTCCTTTGTACCAAAAAAAAACAAATGTGTGTGTTGGTTTCGTCTATGCATCACAACGAAAATGTTGAAGCAAAAGAGAAACCAGAAATTATAAATTTCTACAATGGTACCAAAGGAGGAGTCGATGCTTTGGACCAGAAGTGTTTGACGTACTCCTGCCAAAGGCGGACCAGGCGATGGCCAATGGCCATATTCCGAGCAATGTTAGACATTTCACGTGTCAACAGTTATACAATTTTCTTAGCCACTTCAGACGGTACAGTCAATATGACACGAAGAGAATTTTATATTCGTTTAGGAAGAGAACTCGTCAATGATCACGTAAAACGGAGATATGAAATAAAAGGATTGTCATCTGGGCTAAAATCAATCATCAAAAATTTTCTAGGTTTAGATACACCACAACAGGCACAAGAAGCAGGACCTGTAAGAACCTACAAAAGTTCACATCTGTGGACGAAGCAGAGACAAGAAAATAAGGTTAAGATTACCGAAAATAAAAACCACGTGTCATAAATGTCGTCAGCATGTCTGCAAGGACCATTCTGAGATACTCATAGAATGCAGAGAATGTTTAGAAAGGTAAATTGTAAGAATTTTGTATAAATCTGAGTGCATGAAGAAACGGCATGATTTTTGTCATAAAAAATATACTTTAGTGAAAAAAAAAATTGTGCGAGGGAACATTTTTTATATTTTTTTATAAATGTAAATTTTCTATTTTGTTGTGAATAAAGTTTTGTTTTTCCTTGAACAAATCACAAGATAAGAGACTAGTTTATTGCACAGATAGTTCAAAAGTAGAAAAAAAAAGATAATTAACGAAATAATTAATTTTAAAGAGTGGGGTGTCAAAACACCCCATGATAGCAGTTGTGTTACCTGAAAACACGATAGTACTTAAGGGTTAATATAGATGGTAAAAATGAAGTTAAGAAGCAGTTGTGGTTACAGCTTATAGGAAGACCAAAATTAGCGCCAAATTCTAAGGTTTGTGAGGCAAGTTGCTAAATTGTAATGAAATGGAAACGTATATAGATAAGCCTATTTTTCAAGCGATTAGTTTGAAGAGAAACGAGAAGACAACCATAAATTATTGCATCCTGATGCAATACCTGATTTGCTAACAACACATGAAGAAATTGTATGCTGTCAAAGTGTTACAGAAGAAAGTGCACACTACCTGAAGCCAACAACTTGAAATAAGTGGCATCCAGTAAACTAATGTGACTAGATACATCATATGGAAATGATCACAATTACTTATCTTTCTTTATAGGCTCGCGTGGATTAAGGTAATAGAATTATATTTGCTTTTTATCATTTCCAAGTCAATACTTCTTTTAATTTTTGTCATGATTCGTGATTATTGATTTACCATTAATGGTGTTAATATTTGCTTATGTTCAATACATCCAATAAATTCTTTATAAAACTTATATGCATTTTATTTATTTGTAAACAGGCTTAATGTAACCCTCATACTTTTCTTGACAAAAACTCTGGATACATTTTGATATATATCTATCTACATATCACCAAATAAAGATATAACATTGAAATTAGACAGTTATATAACTAAAATTAAGGTAACATTGCTACACCATTCTTTCTGTTGATTGATTCTGCGAAGAACTAAATATATATCGAATTAAATATTTTTCTCATAAATATAAAACCAGTCTAATTTTAAAAATACCTAGTAAAGTTTTAAATTTGTTTGACTCATTAATTGTTACATGTGTACAGAGTTTATTACATGAACTTTTTACAACTAATTTTTAAAATTTTGTTAGTGCAAAACTGACACGTACTAATTTGAAATAATCTAACAAACTTTGATCGATGTATGCAAGCCAAAATCTTCATAGATTGTTAATTGTTTGTGTTTGATCGAAACTTTGATCGATGTATGCAAGCCAAAATCTTCATAGATTGTTAATTGTTTGTGTTTTTGAATAAGCCATCCAGTTTACAATGCTTAGGTGCAACTTGCATTTAATAAAGGAAAGCAAATTGAATGCGAATTACCATTTTATTTCAATAATTTGAGTTACCGTTCCTACTGCTTACGTTTATACTATGACTATTATGGCGAAACAATATTTAGAGATAATAAATATTTAAAACGATACATTTATTACTTATTTTTTAACGCTATACCTAATGAAGTTCCAAGTAACGTCTTCGTCAATCAACGATTTAATTTGATTTTAAAAGATAATTCAAAAATAGAGCTTCACAAAAGGAAACATTCTTGATTTAAATAATCTAATAAAAACGCTTAGTTATTGTTATTAATTACTTATTCTTATTACAGTTATTAGACTATTACTGTTATTACGAGCGATCATTAAAATTTTCACTCGTAGCTGGCCGTGTATATAAAAATTATGTCGTAGCTTTAGTCATTAAGATGTTATTTCAAACATCTGTCAGTGTCAAATGTATATTTTAAAGTTTCATCAAAAGAAAAAGTAATGGCCTTTAATGATATTCATAAAGCGTTTATGGTAGAATGTTACTTCCTGACATCTCAAAAAATTGATGGTATTTGGCACCATTCAATAGAAAATTGCCTTGCGGAGTTTGAAGAGAGATATCCAAATACTGTTCCTAGCTATAAAACTTTCCGTGATACGCTAATGCATTGTGTAAATCTTTTTCGTCAAACAGGCAGTATTTTAAGGGAAAAAGGAAGCGGTCCTCCTCTCAAGAGAAGTCGCGGCGTAATTGAAAATGTCAGACAAATTATTAACGAATCTCCTCAAACATCTATTCGCAGAGTTTCGCAACAAGTAGGGCTTTCGTATGGAACATGTCAAAAATTTTTAAAAAAGGACTTGCACATGTATCCATATAAATTAACTTCTGTACAAAATCTATTACCTACGGATTATGAAAAAAGAACACAATTTTGCCAATGGTTTATTCGAGCAATGACAGACAATATTTTAAATCATACTTTTTTCACCAATGAAGCTTGGTTTTATTTGTGTGAAAATCCTCATTTCTACAGAGAAGTTCCTCTACATCCAGAAAAATAGGCGTATGGGTAGGTATGAGTCGTCACCGATTAATAGGACCAATATTCTTTGAGGGCACGATAACATCGGAGAAATATCGTAACGAAATTCTGTGTTTTTACTAATCAATTGACTAATGATGAACTCCAGGTCGGATATTTTCAACAGGATGGGGCTATATCTCACGTTACACTTGAAAATATTCAGTTTTTGCAACGATTTTATGGCGATAGGATAATAAGTAGAAATACAGAGATTCCATATCCACCACGATCGTGTGATTTAACAGTCATGGATTTTTTTGTGTGACCATATATAAAGAATATTATTTATGAAACACCAATTAATAATCTACAAGAGTTAAGACATAAAATCATAGAAAAATGTGAACACATCAATAACTCACCGCAAATACTGATCAATGTTTTCAATGCTCTATGAAATAGAGTGCGATTATGCTTGGTGGAGAATGGTCAACATTTTACACATTTTTTATAATATTTTATTACTTTGTATAAAAATTATAAATATATATTTAATATAAAGGTCAGCATTTCAAATTACTTTTTAACAATCATGACGTTTGAAATTATAATGAGATCTCCTCTAATAACTTAAGTTAGGACATACTTTTTGTGTACATGGCTTACTTGAGCGAAAATTTTAATGATCACTCGTTATATCAGATTTTTAGGTCAGCCACAATCACATTTTGTTACAAATAATTTACACAAAACAATAATAAAAATCCGTCTTTTTCCATAAGATAAATGTATATTTTTCAGAAGAAATAAGAAAATAATAAGTTATAAATTATGTATAGTAAAATAAATTAACAACTATTGTAAGCTGGTAGTCCAAATAATTCAGGTTTAAAATCTTCAAGAGTATCCAAAACCAGTGTAGCTGGTTTTTTTAATTCTTCACTGACGTCTGCCGCCGGAACCATAACTACTTGCATTCCGGCTCGTAGTGCTCCGATTACGCCATTTGGCGCGTCTTCGAGTACCAAACACTTAAAGTAATATTTAAAGAAGTTTACAGTATTATTAAGTAGCAGTAATTGAACATTACTTAAAATTATAAGACTGACTTTAAGATTAAGGAAACTATTTTTTTTTATGTAAAAGAATTAATATTTACATTTTTTGGTTCTGGTGAATCTGGGAATCTAGATGCACAAATTAAATATATATCTGGGTGTGGTTTGCCATTTTTTACTTCAGGATCAGAACTACCATACACTGTATGATAAAAACATGAAAAGATATCTGGATAATTCTTAGTTTTAATCAGAGAAATCTCTTTTGATCCTGATGTTGCTATTGCTAATGGTATATTATGCTTTTTCAGATGATGTATCAGTTTTCTAACTCCTGTAATATCATATTATGATCAGCTATTACCTAAAACATATTTACGATACCTGACATTAAAGGGGGATGTTGAAGTTTTCCGTCACACAGTGGTTTATAAATTTGTGTAAATTCTTCAGGTGAAATTGGCAGACCCATTTCTGTAACAGCTAATTTTGCTGTTATAGGTTCTGGAGTACCACGTATTTTTAATTTAACATCATCTGTATATTTTTTGCCATATCTCTGGGCTATTTCATCAATTACCTTTTCATAAATTCCTTCAGTATCTGAAAGTTATCACTTCAGGGTATTGCATAATGGTGTAATAACTTTCATCATCACATATTTCATGATTTAAGATTTAATGTTAATGATATTTTGCTTACCTAATATTAAACCGTCCATATCGAAAATAACGTGCGTTACCGGTTGAAACATTTTAAGGTTATTGTAAGAAGATGCAAATTTAATAAACTTCGATAAAAATAAACCCGTTCGACGTTTAATGAGTAGCATAAGATATTGACGATTGACAGATAGCAGCAAAATAGGAATGTAATTATAGGCTCGCGCGTGTTGCGCACGTGGTCCATCCCCACTACTACAAAGTAGTGTCTAGTAATGGTAATACTTACATCTCGTTTTAATTTTTTAAAATTTTCGGTGAACTATTTCTTGTTTAATATTAAGCAAAATTGTAGAAAATCTATAATAGTACCCTATACTAAATGTAGTACATAGTATTATCTAATTAAAATACTCTGGCATTTAGCTTACGTGTTGAAAAAAAATAGAATGAATAAGTTTGAAATTTTAGCGCAAATATTTATTATTTATCAAATTATCATGCATTGTAATATTATACATCATTGCGAATTTTAAAAAAAGAACTAAATTCACAATTTCTATAATTTGTCAGTACATTTATCTTTTACCGTTATTTTTTAAATCGGAAAAATACGTCACAAAACAAAAAAAAAAGTTTTTACTCCATCCATTATTCATTTTTAAAATGGTGTCAAAAAGGTATCATCGGCATTCTTTATTATTTTTACAAATTTTCTGTGTTAGTTTAGTTTCTGTGTAGTTTAATAAGTTATATAAATCATGTGCGGGAAATGCTTGTTATTTAAGAAATCATAATTCCATGAATATTTGTGCAGGTTTTTAACTTTCATGTTTTTTTTCCGTATGAGAAAGTAGTTAGTCAATAATGAAAAGGTAAGATTCTCTTTATTTTTTAAAAAAGAAATAGATATACGAAATATAAATTAATTTTTATTCTAATATTTTTATTTACTTTAAAGCAGTTTAGTAACAGCGTTATCTGTATGAACTTTGATTTATTTTTTTTTGAACGAGGTTAGAGGTGTTGTTTCTAAATATTCTCTGACCAGCAACAATTTCAATATTTTTTAAAACTTACCACCTAGCATTTATTTTAAATTTGTTCGTAATACTAAATTACGAAATGTTCTGTCTTAAAATAAAATAAATAAATTTATAGTCACATTGAATAATTGAGTTAACCATTATTTTCCGTTCGAAGTTCTTTAATTCAAGCTAAGTACCTAAATGTTTCAAAAAAACGTAAGAAAATTTTATAAAAGTTTATGGAAAGAAAATTACATCATGTGTTGTATATACAGTTGTTGGCAATTATTTATTAAGTTTTTTGCTTGCAAATAGAAAAAATAAGGTTAAGAAAATATTAGTAATTTAATCAAATTTTGGAATCTCTACTAGAGAGTAAAAAATCAAAATATCTGATATTGTTATTTACAATTTCACCTAAAGTGGTAAAGAATATGTTTTAATTATACATTCAAAAGTAAAGGTGTCGGTTATTATACAAAATGTCTGTAAAAACCTACTAGATATTCCTTACAGCAAAATAAGCCGATTTAAATCTACAAAGGTGCTTAGTTTGGGCGCTATATGGCGCTGAAGTTACACTTCTGAAATCGTTTTTGTGAAATTTGTAACGGGTGTTCAGAAACATTCGAAGTCAAAGTAGTCCTTGACAATATGAAGTCATGTCTGAGATAGATTGATACATTTACTTAATAACGAGCCATCGAAAAAATTCATAATTGGAGTAGGCTGTGAAATTGGGTTGGTACTTTAACCACTTCCACATAATGACATTACTTGATGCTTGTCAGTTTCATTGTAAAAAAGGTTATGGCATTGAAATGATACTACAACAAAAAAGAAAACAAATAATTTATTTAATATCGAAATCATAATCAAAATTTACATATAGCTACAGAAGTTGTTGAAAATGTTGTCCATTTACATCTAAACACAAACAATCTTCTTAATAAGAGTTTTGAAAAATTTGACAAACTTATAGTTTCAATGTCAAATAATTAATGTCATTATGTGGAAGTGGTTAAAGTATCAACCCAATTTCACAGTCTACTCCAATTATGAATTTTTTCGATGGCTCGTTACAATTTTATAGGTTATCAAATTAGCATCAGATACTGAAGTAAAGATATACGATTTTTTGTTCAGAGCCCACTTGACTTCGAATGTTTCTGAACACCCGTTATTTTAATAATGCAAAGTAACAGTTAACCGAAACATTATGTTACTAAAACATGTAAGAAATAATAAAAATGTCATAGAAATTATTGAAAATGGTGGACTTTACACGTATACAAAGATTTACACGACGAAGAAAAATAAAATGTACTCTTTGCGTAACTTCTTCATCAGCTCCACCACATTTTTCATTTTCATTAAATGCTCGAAACCACTTAAATCAACAGTACCAAAACAAATAGATAGGTAGAGGTAATGACACCTCTATAAATTGGTCACTACGTTCACCAAACTTAGCCCCCATGGATTATTTTTCGTGGAGACATTATGCCCACAGTTTACATGACACCTGTCGATAATGAAGAATAATTGTGTCAACATATTCAAGATGCAATAAATAATGTTAAAGATGAAGAAGTTATGCAAAAAGTACATTTTAATTTTCTTTGTCGTGGAAATCTTTATATGCGTGTAAATGGTAGACACGTTCAAACAATTTCTATGACATCTTTATTATTTTTTGCGTGTTTTAGTAACATAATTTTTCCGTTAACTGTTACATGAATTATTAAAATACAAGTTTCACAAAAAACATGGCAGTAATCAAGTGAAGTATAATTTGGTGAAATTTTGTAATATATTTGTTAATCAAGTAGGTTGCGATTAGAATACAAACTATGTACACCGGGTTCTTCTTTTATAATTACACATTGGTATAATGCATTGATTTTTCTTCTTTTAGCTTTACACATAGGGATAAATGTATGGTGGCATAGTAAGCAACCAGTGACGCATTTGGACGTATTTTTCCAATTGTCAAATATTTCTGATTTTTCATTCATACTTAAATCTTAAATTAAATACATTTGATTGAAAAATGGATAATTTAGTTAAAACAGTTAATTATCCGAACAAGCGTATACCTTGTGCGAAGACAATTTTAAATATTTTTAGCAAATTCAAAGAAGATGGATAGTATTGCTTTAAGGTTGAAATATATCTAAGATAGTAAAATTAGTGTAAATAGCGACCACCGAATAAAAGTGTAGGCTTTAAAAATGCCTCGAATAATTAGAGTAGAATCCTCAAAATTCATTTTTTGAATATTATTATGAATACTTGCCATTATAAAATATGTAAAAGATACACTCTAAAAACGAAAATTTTGTTTTGAAATGTCGCATACTTGCAAAGTAAGGTTATGTGTCTTTGGGTTTGCTCCAACTACCGGTTTTGTTACGGTAGCCGTATCGTTTGGTAGCGTTAGTTTTGCACTACTTTTGGACTGGTGATAATTATTATAAAGAAGTTGGAACGTATTTCTAATCGTCTGGTTATCGATCGATTTTGTAGTATTACCAACAGTAATAATTGTAATAATCAACTTTGTTCTGTCCTCTGATATTGTATGACATTGCCATTGCCAACTGTAGTTCTCACAGGATGAACTATGTAATGCGCATGTTAGTATAAACGGTACATTATTCAGTCTGTGAACTGTTTTAACCGTCTCATGACTGGTTTATGTACGGCCAAAATTTAGTTGCAACACTATTGGTATCGTTTAATGTACGGTCAGAAATTAAGTTCAAATGCTTTTCCTGCAGTATTGCATGTACCAGACCGTCAGACCGTTTGAATTAAAACTAACTAATTATGGTGTTGTGGCTATTAAATTATAATAAGTAGTATTGTGCATTGTACTAAGTGTAAAGGTTGATAAATTAAAAAAATCTCGAAAATATAAATTTGCTGTATTTGGATGGATGAAACTATCTTAAGGACTTGTATCAATCAATATTCCCATCATCTAGTTCTCTAATTCTATGTATGGTAAAGAATTTAGATCTTGAATATGATTAAATTCTATGATTTAAAATTGCAAATTATAATCTATATCTTTATCGTCACTAATTTCAAACTCGTTAATATTTAAATTATTATTAAAATTTTCTAAATCAAATGCGTCGCTGTAATTCTGTGTATCCTTAAAATTTTGATGCAGTATTTCTCTGTATTTGATCATCTACCGCATCCTCTATTGTTCAATTGCTTCGTGTGTTATAGGTGTATCGGTATCTAAATTAAAAATTCGCTTATTTTGAAATCCTATTAGTGGGTTTTTAATTTGATTAGGATTGGCATTATGATACGCAAATCTATGAGAAGGATCCATAGGTTGCGGTTTGAACTTGTTTTGTTGCAAAAATTGATTATTAAATTTTTTTTAAGTTTGGTTGATACTGTGAGTTATTTAATTTGCTAGACATCGATGGAAATTGAGGATTTGGAAAATGGGAATTTGCCATATTTGCCTATTTATTGCAACTTGCCGTGATTGATTATCATTCGACTTATTTAAAATGCATTTCCTTCATGCATTGCCGCATCTAATGTTACTGGATCTTTTGTATAAACGTATTCACCTATTTTTCTGTTCATTAATGTTTAACTCCTTCTAAATGGTTGTACACTGGTTTTGTTTTAGTTTAATGTGTTCGCATAGACTAAATTTGAATTTACTTTTGATTCATAATGCGAAACTAATTCCTTTATTCCTTGATCTATAGTTAAAATGCTACTGGACTTGGATTTATGATTAATTATGTGTAATTCCAAGCTCATTTCGGTTCTAGGATCTTCGTACATTTCTCAAAGCTACAAATATTTCGTTTAATATATTTAAATTTCTGCCAACAATGATCTCTAAGGCATCGCCTTCTAATCATTTTTTAACAATATCGACAAGGAATTATTCATAATTTTGATTCAAGTGTCTATTATACAAATTTTGAATAATACTAATAAATAGTGGATGTTCTCTAGAATCTCCAGTAAATTTAAGTAGAACTTGAATTTCGACGTCTGTCGTCTGAACATTAATTAGAATAAAGCCTATTCTAATACAAAATATTGGATTTACATTAAAGCTAGTAAAGTCACTGTGGCCTTCACATATTCGTGCTGTACGTGTTGGTTCGATGTCGTCGTCGTTGCCGCTGGTGCTGCTTTCGACCCATATTCGTCATTGGGTCCAAGATACGGCTTCTTAAGCTTCACTTCGATTTGCTATAAGGAGTTGAAACTCACCAAACTTCTTTCGCGCAATTTTTATCACTTAGAAAATTTGCTGACAAATCCTGCTGACTGCGCCAATTATATTATTGAATTACGAAAATGTTATAATTATAATTGAGATTTAGATCGGTTATTTCGAATTATACTTTAAGTCGGAAAATAGAACAGTAACGATTTTTAGTTGATGAAGTTTTGTTTAACCTTCTTGGTCGAAGTCTCGTAATACAATGATAAAATATAATATATCGGTCACACAAAACATTTGTATCGAGTCAAGACACTGTAGCCTGAACAATATCATACTGACAATTTACGACATCTTAACTTATTAGAAAGCTATAAGAAATATTCATCGTCAAAGATTTGTGTTTGTGAGAACTAATCTAAGCATTCGGCGTTCCAACATATACTTTTCTTACAATATAACATACAAATTATTTTACATAATAAACGTTTGTTGGGTACTGTGTTTGGGAGAATGTAAAAAATATCGCACAATTAATTTTTTTTGCATTTAATTATTATAATCGGTGATATGTAAGTACATAAACAAACATTATATTATGAAAACAATAATAATTGAAAAAAAATACTTAAATTTACCCACTTATTTACCATTTTAATTAATGCTACAAGCAAAATGTGTTTTCTTCTTCCAAATTTAAATATAGTGCTAATTCCCATTCTATTAAATACAGTACTAAATTGTTTTTCAATCGTGGATATTCTTAAGTGAGTTTTAATTAATTTTAATTTAGAAAAGCATCTTTCGGTGTTTACAATATACATACATATACAGGTATTGTTAGTTTTATGCGTATGACTAACTATTGGTAAGTTGGGACAAGTTTCAATTATATTTTTGTTTAAAATTACATTAGAGCTTCTACCGGACCAACATTCCTTTCTATTGAAATAGTAAAATAAATTAATTTCTTCTTACAATCTGATTGACTATCAAATTATGACTTCTCTGTTTCAGCTAGCGCAACATCTATGCAATGTTGTGATATTTATTCGGAATTGCAACTATTAATTGCATTAAATTATATAGAAAATTAAGATTTCGAATACTATTAAAATATTTCAATTCTGTTTCACAAAGGCTCTGAAAGTCTTATCTCATATCCTTTTTGAAATCTCGTTACCTGTTCGTCATAGACGTCGTTGTCAAACTGCTTTTTTTTCTTATCATTTTGTTATTTCTTCATTTTCACTAATCTTTTGTCTCTCATCTTTACTGAATATGTACCTACATATATATATTAACTGATGATATACACGTTAATTTTGCCGTCTTTCTGATGGCCTACTCACAGGCGGTTTCCAAAAATTGTTTGAGTATAGCGACGCGACACCCTGATTCTTGTATTCATAACCTCATCTCATTTAATTTCGCCAAAATTTTGTTTACTTATGTCTTTACATAAAGTGGGTTTGTTCACACAAGTTAATTTTGTAAATATGTAATATTTTTTTTTAATATAGTGTCAGTGAATTCAAAATTTTAAAAGTCGCTTGCGAAAGAAACGATTTTATTGCCTGTCATTAAAATAGTCTATCATATTGTCTTTTTTAATGCACTTTCTGTCAAAATATGCTTTAAATATATGTTTACATAGGGTTTACATACTGAGGACCCTCGAATTTACAACCATAATTACTTTCTAAACATACATGATATCCTTGAAAGAAAAAGATAACGTATGAAAAATGGAAAGATGAAATTATGTACGAGTAGAATATGAATCCAAAAAATTGTGAGTCAATTACGACGCGAACCCCAAAATTAAAAACTAGCTGTGTGTTACATACGTAACAGCTGTCGATGTTATAAAAACTACAAGTAGACAGCTTTGTATGGTAAGGGTTGGATAACCTCAGCATATTTATGTATTGTTAAAAATTTATGCTTGTATTTTGTGTATGCAAGTGTACTTACTATTAATAATTAAGATGTGTGGTCTACGGGGCCTTTTATGTCCGTAAACTTCGGAACTTGGTAACAATCTACCTGTTGCCCTTAAACGGTGCACGTACATGTAAATCATATCGAACGTACAGCAGACCGATTTTCATGTGGCCGGTTAGAAGTACCGCCCTCGAGATGCGCACGAAATTCATAGGTAGGGGAACCTCTGGTATTCAGTGTTTTACATCGTTTTAAGCGATAAACACAGTAGTGCAGTGCCGTATTAAGGTAGTGAGTAATGGAGTTTAAAAGTAAATTAAATAAATGTGTTTTACACAGTCAAACTCGTGAAGTGATCTCAAATGTATTTAAATATATGCAAGAAGAAAAAACTTCAGGGGTACTCAAAATTCCACTGGATCAGTTATATGAACGCGTTATTGCCGCAACGGGTGTTTCTGAGGGAAGTATTAGACGGATTGTTAAAGAAAAAAGTGAAATAAACGCAGGTGCCGATTCATCTTTTACATCGCCAAAGAAAAATAAAAAAAAAACCAAGCCCAAAACCGACTTAGACGATGCAGATAAAGGTGTGCTGCGTAGAACAATTTTAAATACCTTTACTGTTGACAAAATTGTGCCTACAATGCCAAACATTCTAAGAAAATTTAAAGAAACAGGATACACTGGAGGAATAGATTCTCTTCGGAAAGTAGTAAATGATATGGGCTTTCGTTGGAGAAAAACAAGAACCAACAGAAAGTTGTTAATGGAAAAGCACGACATTTGTCAGTTAAGAGTGTCTTATTTGCGTACCATTCAAAGCTACAGAAATGAAAAAAGACCGATTATATATATGGATGAAACTTACATCCACAGTTCTCATACCGTGGCTACTTGTTGGAGTGACAATTCCAATGAAGGATTAGCAAGGCCTATATCAAAAGGTCTAAGACTAATTATTGTTCATGCTGGCTGCGAGACGGGATTCATTCCGAATGCTAAATTGATTTTTAAGTCTAATACCACAACGGGAGATTATCATCACGAGATGAATTATGAAAATTACAAAAAATGGTTGTTAGAAAAATTAATTCCAAACCTGCCTCCAAAGTCTGTCCTAGTAATTGACAATGCTCCTTATCATAATGTCCAAAAAGATAAACCACCGAATTCTAATAGCAGGAAATCAGTTATGATGGACTGATTAAGGTCTAAAAATATTTACTTCGACAATAACATGCTCAAGCCCGATTTATATAATATTATTAAAGTACATAAGCCAACATTTAAAACGTTCGAGATAGATGAAATGTTAACACAACGTGGCCATAGTGTTTTGCGATTACCGCCATACCACCCAGATTTAAATCCGATTGAGTTAGTATGGGCATCTCTTAAACAATATGTGGCACAAAAAATGTATCATTCACTATTAGATATGTTCAACAGTTATGTGATAACTTTTTTGATGAATTTAGTGCTGCTGAATGGAATAAATGTTGTGACCACGCGATAAAGTGGGAGCAAAAGTTTTTGGAAGCGGAACCTCTCATAGACGAAGTTACAGACCAGTTGATTATTAATTTGGGTGAAGACTCTGAATCGGAGAGCGAAGAGGAAGTCAGTGATAGTGATTCTGCATAACTTTTTATATAATTATATGTATAATTTACCGTAATTTTTTTTGAAACTTAGTTATTGTTCATTATTGTTTTCTCCTATAATTATTTTTGAGTATTTATGTATTATTTCTTATTGTAATTATTATTTTCATTGTTATTTCCAATAATATTAGTATTAATAATATTCTTTTCTGCACGACTATTAAATAATGTTATTACAACACTCGCCTACGCTCGTTGAAGAATATACTGTTCTTTTGTAAGTACATATAGAAAGTTTACAATGTGATTATAATGAGAAAGAGATTAGCATAAACATTATTTGCCAATAATTCAGTTAATTATCCAAATTAGTTTTACTTAATCCTAAGCCTTTCTACCATTAAGTGTAGCTAACAATCTTATTCAGTCATCCCCTTAATGTGATGTTAGTACGCTATTAGCTAGTAGGTAAGGTAAGACATTTTAATTAAACATGTTACATGAAACTATGCGTTTTATTTTACTTTTATTTGCCTTAATTTAGTGAAATACAAACCATTATAAACATGTTCAACAATGTGATTTTCTGAATTTATCCCTTACTACGTCCCAATGCACGACTCGCACAAAGAGTTTGCATTTCATTTTTCCGAATACTGTCTCTATCTAACACTGACCCTTACTTGACGCACGTACAAAGTCTCCCACCGGCCACATGAAAATCGGTCTGCTGTACACATGTAACTATCGAAGCTGACTGAATCGGCGACATAATTGTTTCGTGCTTAGGGCTACCCCTACTCTTTATACTTCTTGAAATGCAGTGGTGGAGCAATAATCTTTTAAATATTTTTGTAATTTTTTTTCTCGCGTCTGCTGGGGAATTTGCGGAAAATATTTTGGATTCATATTCTATATAATTACATCCTTCCATTTTTCATACGTTGTCTTTTTCTTTCAAGAACATCCGATATAGTACTTTATAAGCACTAAAAAACTGAAAAAGAATTATTGCATTATTCAATAGAAACACATTTAGATAACACAGTCGTAACTTTATCTCTATAATAACGAAATTAAATTGTTTATGTTCATTATTCGCATATCAATGGCGCATTTGTCAAAAAATATTACGCTGTTTGCTTATTTTCTAAGCTTTGTGTTTAAGTTAAAAAGGGGTAGAAAATCCGTCCAGTTTTTGGTCGTCATTCAATGAATATTTATGCGAGAATGAAAACTGCATATAGTGGCTATAGTTATTCTCATACAAGGAAGAAAATTTATTAAAAAATTGATCTATAACGTGCTCGTGCTATAGCATTAGATCAACAACATCGTAAAGCCTTTTTTCACGAAAATCTTATCCATGATTAATCACCAGCCGAACGAGCTGTATTTGTCGATTATCAAGGTGTACTGCATTTAGATTTTGAAGAACCTGGTGTCAACATCGATGGTAACCGATATGTACACATTTTAAACTGTTTACGTCTTTGCATCTAGCTAATAAAAGTTGTTGTCTTTGTGAACAATCATACTCGACCCTAGATAGCTCGAAAGATTCAAGATCTTCTTACTCATATACAATGTATGTGGAAAGTCTTAGAATAACCACTTTACAATCCCGCCTGGTCCTCGTGAGATTTCCTCACATTTATACCATTAAAACACTTGTTAAAAAGGCTGGGATTGAATTTGGCCGTTGAGAACAGTTTGTTGTTAGAGAATGGTTCCACAACAACCAGTAGAAATATTGCCAGTAGAGAATCTATAAATTAGTGCACCTGTGAGATTCATATTTTTATATTAATGGAGATTATTACGGCTGCCTCTAAACGTGCTTTTTTTTGAACGGTCCTCTTTGTTAGAATTTTTAAATTACAAAATAAATATAAAATAGAATAATGCGATATACTAAATTAGATATTTTAGAACGAATTATTTATAAGTTGGTAACCCAAACACCTCTGGTTTAAAATCTTCCAATGTTTCTAAAACCAGAGTCGCTGGTTTTTTCAATTCTTCACCAACATCAGGCGCAGGAACCATAACAACTTGCATTCCCGCACGTACTGCTCCAATTACGCCATTTGGAGCGTCTTCAAGTACCAAACACTGAAATTAATATTTGAAAATTAAAATATTATCACATTATCATTTTAAAATAAGCATAAGTACGAGGGGGAATTTGAGAGATCTCTAACAACGCCATAGTGTGAGTAGTGGCGACAGAAATTAGTTCTAAGCTTATTTCGAGTCTCTCATCTTAGCATGCAAAGAGTCAATTTCTTGTGTACCGTCGTTGAGTAACAGTACCATTTACCATGAATTCGATTTCTAAGATGCGTACCAAGCAACGATCTATGATAGAGTTTTTAACGCTGGAAGGTTGCGCGGCCATTGAAATTTACAGGCGTTTGAAAACTGTTTAATAGGAACGATTGTATGGATGTGAAGAATGTTTTCCAGTGGCTTCGACGTGCAAAACTTTGTCATAGAGGCGAAATGAAGGTATTTTACAAAAAGCAATCAGTTCGATCAGTATCGGTTGACGCATGAGAAGAATCAAAGTCAAGTGAATGCAATGATTCAAGGAAATCGCCAGATTACGTAGAAACAAATTGCTTAACAATTAGGCATAGTCAAGAAAGAGCCCCAGTACATTGTTCAGATATTAAATTACAAAAAAAATTGCGACAGATAGATTCCACGACAATCAACAGATGTTATGAAACAACAAAGAAAAAACATTTATCACGAACTTCTTAACTAGTATCGGCGTGAAGGAGATGATTTTCTCATGAACATCACCATGGGGGCAGTTATTGGAATGTCAGCGTCCTGTCCTGATTTTCAACGTTTACGAAAATTCAAAAAGAGTTCCCTCAACGCAGAAAGTCATGGTCACCATTTTTTGGGATGCAAAGAGATTCTACCAAATACCAAATATCTGGCGAAGGGATCAACTATTAAGTCAATAAGATACTGCAAAACTTTACGATTACAAAGAATCGTATTCGTAGAGTAAAGCCGAAAAAAATTAATTTTTTCTTGCACCACGACAATGCTAGTCTGTATTGCAGCAATGAAACGTTAAAGACAATGACGAGCCTGAAATTCACGGTTGTTTCGCACCCTCCGTACAGTCCTGATTTGGCATCTTCAGATTTGTAGTTGCTCCCACAGTTGAAGAAGATATTGAATGCTCAACATTTCATCAAACAGTAAAGTCTAGGCTATTGTTTACAATTGGATCAACAGTAAGGAAGAAAATTTCTTCATAGACGGAATGAAGAAATGGATTGAACGTTTGGAGGAATATGTTACACTAAATGGTGATTATGTGGAAAATAATTATGTATATCTACAATAAATTTACTTCATTTTAAGACTGGTTTCATTATTATGTTTTCTCTTATTCTTATTTTATAGAGTTGGAGACCTTATATATTAATCCGCCCTCGTATGTGTAAAATCACCTGAATTTTTAGAAATAAAGTACCATAAATCCCTGGTTGGTGAATAATCACAACAATTTCCAATATTTAAAGAGATATGTATTAAGGTCAATTATAAGTTTAACTAACTTGGCAAGACAAAAAATTAATAAAAAATTTACTCAAGCCCCTAGTAAAACCAAACGTATGTGCCAGATTGTTAATCATGAATTGGGAAAAATAAAACATTCAATTCAAATAAGATAACATACGTGGTAGTGCCCAAACGTTACCATAAAATATCAGTACGAAGAATGCAAGCATTATAAACTGGGCATTTTAATTATAGCTAATATAGAATTAAAAACCATCAGCAATGTTTGCTATTTTAGTAGGCACAGTTTACAAACAAGGCGGTTCTTGCGAACTTTGCTGACTTTGTTCGTCATCGGGCCGCATTCTGATGCAGCTTATTTTGTTAATTGTTCCAGAATTTACTGAAGTTAGTAGTAAATTTTGGTTACAATTTTTAAACAGTCTCACCATAACAGCGTTCAAGACAACAGTCTTGCAAGAACAATGCTCAAGACAATAGTCTACTTTTAACATTAAGAGATAACAGTTTTAACAAGAGACAACAGTCTTACTTTATCATCATATCAACAAATTCTTATGTATCAAACAATGTAAATTTTGTAAAGGAAGGTGTTAATTGAAGTGACGCGTTTCATTAAAAACTGTCACCGACGAAAAAATAATTAGTGCGTATTCGGCCTTACAACCCGTGCGCGGTGAAATAATACACTATAGCAATAAAGTTCACGTAACAGTGCACGTTACCCCACCAGATTCTTTATCAAGACAGCCCACCGGCGCACGGTGCATTGTCTATCAAGACGTTTCTAGCCAAATATAACATCAGAATGTTGGACCATCCGCCTTATTCTCCTGACCTTGCACCATGTGACTTTTATTTGTTCTTGAAGGTCAAATTTGCATTCAAAGGAACAAGATTGTAGACCGTTGAAGCTGTGAAAGAAAAATGGCACGCGTCATGAACGAGGTCATAGAAGAAGATTTCAGCACTGTTTTGCACAATGGAAACTTCGAATGGAACGGTGTAGGGATAGAGGAGGTGTGTATATTGAAGAAGATAATAATTAAATATGTATAAATTTAAAATAAAAAGTTTTACAGCATCAGCCTCGTTATTTTATAGGTACACCTCGTATGTTTCGTCGAAAAATCAAAAGCAAATGTATTATAATATGTGTAAATTTATCAACCATCGCAAAATTAAAGATATTTCATCAAATAAATATTAAAGTCGTGCTAATTGAAAGTTTAGATAATTTTATTGAACTTCGATGGTAGGACTTTTCTGTTGAGCCAAAAACGCCAAATAAGATGGCGAGCGGTGGGAGTAAGTCCGCGCAGATATTAGAAGATAGGAGATAGCTTCGTATTTGGTTTTACATAAAGTTGCAAATAAGCGGCCGTTTTTAAAAACGATTAAAAACGACTACGGCGCATCCCCACTGCTCGCCATCTTATTTGGCGTTTACTGTACTTGTGTTATATTTTTATTTGTATATTTAATTATTATTTTTTTATTAATTTTATTTATTACATTAATGTTTGTTTTTACTTAAATTTTATCTTTATATAATTTTAATATGTATGTGAATATTAGTTAATTTACTGCTGGCATTTTTTCGATGTTTTTTAAACTAAAGTATTATTTAAAAAAGTAGGTACTACAAAATACAACATCTAGAATGCTTACATTTTTGGGATCTGGTGAATCTGGGAACCTAGAAGCACAAATTAAATAAATATCTGGGTGGGGTTTGCCGTTTTTTACTTCAGGATCGGAACTTCCGTATACCATATGATTAAAACACGAAAAAATATCTGGATAATTTTTTGTTTTGATGAGAGAAATATCTTTAGGCGCTGATGTTGCTATTGCTATGGGTATATTGTGCTCTTTCAGATGTTGTACTAGCTTCTTAACTCCTATAATTTTAGAGTACAAAATTAAAATATCAACTGAAGTCTAAGTGTGGGCACCTGGCATTAAAGATGGATTCTGAAGTCGCTCGTTACACATAGGTCTATAAATTTCCATGAATTCGTCGAGTGAAATTGGCAAATGCATTTCTTCAACAGCTATTTTTCCCGTCACAAGTTCAGGCGTACCTCTTATTTTTAATTTTATGTCATCAGTATATTTCTTTCCGTACCTTTCGGCTATATCGTCAATTACATTGGCATAAATACTTTCAGTGTCTAAAAGTAAACATGCATAATAGTGTGATCTATCATTGTTGTTTGGAAAAGATAGATTTATCTATTTATAGTTTTTGCAATGGAATATTTCCATGGTACTGATGCTATTGTCCACGGAGTTCTGAGATAATGACAGCAGTACTTTTTAAGATGTACGAAGTGAAGCCAAAACATCGACAATAGCTGTAGTGCCATAGGCATGATTCTAAATCAAAAACTTAAAAAATACAGTGGACTACACCTGTGAGAATGCAAAATAAATTAATACGTTCTTAACTTACCTAATATTAAACCATCCATATCGAAGATGACATGCGTTACTGGTTGAAACATGGTGAAATAATTTTTTAATGGGAGTTTAATACACTTTCAAATAAGTACACCCTTAAGCGATTAATAACCAATAAAGGTTATTTCAAGTTATACAATTTTGTCATTTGATCAATAGCTGGTGAATTTGTGCGTTGGCGCGTGTTTTGCACGTGGTTCATCCCTTCTACTGCGAACGTTTAATAAGATTTTATGTATTTGAAATATCTTACTATAGATGGCGTATTTTGTTATTGTTAACTTAAAAAGAATCTATCCCAAAAAACGAAATCTTTTAAATAATAATACGCGTGCACATTGTTGCGATATTTTTTATGTAATTTTCTTCCTAAATTACTACATAAAGTGTTTAATTAGTCGTGTTAATGTTAACTTGTGTATATTTAATTGTATATTTCAGATATACAGGTTTCCTTGAAAGAAAGAGACAACGTATAAAAAATAGGAAGATGTAATATAGAATATAAATCAGGGAAAAGACGGTTATTTTAAAGTTTTGGTTGTTGAAATGTGTAACTTACATTTATTATAAAAAATATAGTTTTTTTTGGAATAATAATAATATGAAAAACTGCCCAAAAATAAAATTTGTAAACTAGCATCAAAAACCAAATCGGATTAAACATTATGTTCATAATATTCAGAATAAAGATGAATTAATAATTAAAGTAAGCACAGCAATTTATTAATGCAGTATACTAAACAAGCAAATATGATATCAAAGCAATCATTCATTTTTTCTTTTAACAGAAATGTGTTGGTTCTGAAAAGAAACGTTTTTTTATTGAAGTTTGTCGTGTGGCGTTTTGATGATCCGTTTATCTTATTGTTTAAATCAAAAGAAGAACAAAACACAATCCATTACGTAACAATATTCATTAAATAAGGTGCGTAATATGTCCACCGCCTTCATCTCTACAGCGTAAAGTTCTTCGCTTAACAGAGTTAATAACATTTTCTAGGACCCAAGGTGAAGTATAAATTTCTACGATCTTACTAGTGATCCTTTGTTCCAGATCATTAAGACCAAAAACAGGTGTTACAAAAATATAGTTTTTTAAGTATGGCCATAGAAAGAAATCGCACGGTGTTAAATCGCAGGAATGAGGTGGCCAAATTGTGTTAATAATTCGATCTCCAAAAAATTCTCTTAGAAGAACAATGTTTTCATTGGTAGTATGTACACGAGCCATCTTGTTGGAAATAGCTTTCCTATAATTCATCATCGTGTAATATATTTACAAATGGTATCAATATTGCCACTCTACAACGTACAGTGTTTAATATTCCTAAAAGGTGTAAGCATTTTTTGGCTACCGTTTAAGATTTTGTATTTTTAATCGACATACCTTAAAAAAATATTGGTCCAATAATACCGTGATATCATAAAGTTTCTGGATCAACGGTGGCCATGGGGTGAAAAACGTCTGTCTTAATTTATATCATCCTTTTGAGAAAAATCTGATCAAATTTTCAGGTTATGTGTCATACTGACATTAAGATTAATAAATTGACAAATTTTAACGTCAGCATGACACTTAACCTGAAAATTTTATCAGATTTTTCTCAAAAGGATGATATAAATTAAGACAGACGTTTTTCACCCCATGGCCACCGTTGACCCAGAAACTTTATGATATCGCGGTACTTCTCTGACAAACAGCTGCCCAAACTTCAATTTTCTGAGGATGCAGTGGTGCTTCCACAAAAAGTGCGGATAATTTGCGCTCTACACACCTCATGTCTTGAAAATTTACGAAGCCAAAGAGATGAAACCTGGATTCATCAGTAAACATAACCTTTTCAATGCCTCTATCATTAACAACAAAATGGTCAATAAATCTTTGATAAAATTCCTGTCGTTTAGGAAGTATTTCATAAATCGCTTGCAAGCGGTAGGTGTGTAAATGTAGATCATGCTTAAGGCTACGTCTGCGAGTGTTATAATGCAAGATCTAATTCTTGGTGTAAATGTCACACAGAAAGCTGAAGACGTTCTTCTACAAATTGCCTTACCGCTTCAACATTTTCTTCATCTCTAACTGTTGCTTTTTTGCGATCCACGTTTCTCTGTTTCCCTGAATAACTGCACAAAACGGCGAATGCCCGTGGAAAACTGATCATATGGAATAGCAATATCTGGAAATTCTTCTAAAAAATCCTGATATGCATCCCAGATAGAATAAATCCATTCATCATTAATTTTACTACCATTTCTAAAATAAATTTTAATCATGTGCCGTTTCTGTTCGTTAAATACAAAAGCCATTATTAAATAGCAGCTAATAAATTGCATAGGGATCTTCCAACTTATCAATTTGACTTATGATTATTTACAAACCACACTTTGTCAATTCTCTAAAGCTCAGACGTGACTTATATGTCTATCTCAGTCGTTCATGGCTGATATAAATTTTGGGGCTCGCTTGATATAAAGAATAAATAAATACCTCTCTTAAAGTTGCACCCACACATACGCTACAGCGTTTGTTTACATACGTATGCAGCTGTTGACGTTTTAACTACAACTAAACTATAACATTGTTGTATGTTAAGGTCAATAATCTCAATATATTTACGTACAAAATCAGCTGTTTATAAACTTTTAGAACTGACCTAAATCAGATATTTCATGTGTATTACGTAATTTTTTTCTTTTGTTACGAGAAGTAACAAATAT
This sequence comes from Melolontha melolontha, assembly GCA_935421215.2. Classification (NCBI taxonomy): domain Eukaryota; kingdom Metazoa; phylum Arthropoda; class Insecta; order Coleoptera; family Scarabaeidae; genus Melolontha; species Melolontha melolontha. The sequence goes on along the minus strand of OW285243.1, from coordinate 71,722,902 downwards.
AAAATGTTGAGATCGTGTTAGTCTGCATCCTTCGTAATTTGGTAGCAATCTACCTGTTTCCAAAGTAATTTGAAACATACTTGAGTAGGTAAAACCTCATAATATTTTGTATAAAACAAAAACATTTTTAATAATATAAAGATATTAAAAATCGGGTGTGGAGAACACAATACAAGTTCATAAAAGATAGTTTCACATAAATATCAATTTAAATTGTAATAACTATGTTGAAATTAGTAGAAATGAAATTGAAACAAAAAATTTTTGGTTTTCAAATTTTACTTTTTCTTTGTCAGAGTTAGAATATATGACGCTTGATTTCATACTTATTTTTAAAGTAAATTTAAAGTATTGCTATTACTTCCAAAAAAAAAAGATTGTACGAGGTGTTACCCAGAAATTCCCGGAATTTAAATGTGGCGCGCGAAGGGATGGTAGTTAACTCTATAGCGCTAGAAGGCATGAGCTACGTCTATACTAAGTCAGTCTGTCAAATGGTACTTTGCTAGGTGGTGGCAAACAAGTTTTTATGTTTATATTTGTTTAGTTGTATTTAAGTTATTGTGCTACATGCAATGTCTGATATGAAAAGTTAAAGAACAAAGAACGTGCATCAAATTCTGCTTCAAACTTGGTAAAACGGCAGCGGATACTCTGAAAATACTTAAGCAAGCGTTTGGTGAGGGTGCTTTAAGTCAGTCGCAAACTTATGAGTGATGCAACCGTTTTTAAAACGGATGTGTGTCGAGCGATGATGAGCGTTCCGGTCGTCTATCGATGGAAAGCGCGCCACAAAATGTGGCAAAAGTGCGTGATGCTATCCTGCAAGACCGAAGGAGACAATCATGACTTTTGTAACATAGCTGGCTTGTCGTACTCAGTATTGAACAAAAACGGCACCGTGTTCATGTGTGCACAGAGGTGAAAGAAACTGTCGAAAGGGATGCGAACTTCAGTACCAGTGACGAATGATGGGTGTTCTGGTATGATTGCAAAAGAAAGCAGCAGTCATTGCATTGGAAGACGCCATCGTCACCACGCCCGAAGATAGTACGGCAAGTTAGAAATAAGCTCGTTTGACGCTGATGGCATCGTGCACAAAGAATTTCTCCCACCCGGTGAAACAGTTAATGAACAATTTTATTGCGATGTTCTTCGGCGACTAAGAGAAAACATTCGAAGCAAGCAGGCTGCCAAGTGGCGCAACAATTGCGTGGATGCTACATCATGACAATGCACCAACCCACCGGTCATTTTTTATGCATTAGTTTCTAGCCTCAGCAAAGACGGCAGTTCTGCCACACCTTCTCTACTCTCCAGATCTTGCCTCTTGTGACTTCCTCCTGTTTCCAAAGTTGAAACTGAAGTTCAAGGGAGGAGTTTTGAGACGTGGAGATTGTGGAGATCCAGAACGAATCACAGGAAGTGTTGAACACATTAACACCAGAAAACTTCCATCTCTGCTTCCAGTCATGGACAAGTCGCTGGGATCGGTTTATTCATGCAGAAGGAGATTACATTTGAAGGGGCGGTTGTGAAAAAGTTTTAATAATTTATTGTTTCATTATGAAACAGACATGTAAATAATTTACATATCTGTAAATGTATACTTGGACAATTACCTCGTATTTTCAGCATTTACTTCTGCTTAAGACATATGTTTCTGCCATCTATAGGCGTCGTCAGTTAAGCTAGTGAAGCAATGTATACAAATGATACAAATCTTTATAAATAGATCTGTATCTGTATATGCCATTAAGCCGAAATCCCTTATTAGATAAAGCAAATTTCATCCTATAAGGTGGCACTTATTTAATAAGTGACATCTGACGGACGAAAGAGACTTTGCTGAAAAAAGGATCTTTCGTTTGACCAGCTATGCTGATACGAAAAACGAAACAATACGGGTTGTCCATAAATAAGCCAGATGGCGGTAAATATACAAAAAAGGTTTTAAATATATCTATACGTTAATATGCACGTATAACGCTTTTGTTTCATTATGAAACAGACATGTAAATAATTTACATATCTGTAACTGTATACTTGGACAATTACCTCGTATTTTCAGCATTTACTTCTGCTTAAGACATATGTTTCTGCCATCTATAGGCGTCGTCAGTTAAGCTAGTGAAGCAATGTGTACAAATGATACAAATCTTTATAAATAGATCTGTATCTGTAATCCGAAATCCCTTACTAGATAAAGCAAATTTCATCCTATAAGGTGGCACTTATTTAATAAGGATGAAATTAGCTTGATCTAGTAAGGGATTTCGGCGTAATGGCATATACAGATACAGATCTATTTATAAAGATTTGTATCATTTGTATACATTGCTTCACTAGCTTAACTGACGACGCCTATAGATGGCAGAAACATATGTCTTAAGCAGAAGTAAATGCTGAAAATACGAGGTAATTGTCCAAGTATACAGTTACAGATATGTAAATTATTTACATGTCTGTTTCATAATGAAACAAAAGCGTTATACGTGCATATTAACGTATAGATATATTTAAAACCTTTTTTGTATATTTACCGCCATCTGGCTTATTTATGGACAACCCGTATTGTTTCGTTTTTCGTATCAGCATAGCTGGTCAAACGAAAGATCCTTTTTTCGGCAAAGTCTCTTTCGTCCGTCAGATGTCACTTATTAAATAAGTGCCACCTTATAGGATGAAATTTGCTTTATCTAATAAGGGATTTCGGCTTAATGGCATATACAGATACAGATCTATTTATAAAGATTTGTATCATTTGTATACATTGCTTCACTTTCTTAACTGACGACGCCTATAGATGGCAGAAACATATGTCTTAAGCAGAAGTAAGTGCTGAAAATACGAGGTAATTGTCCAAGTATACAGTTACAGATATGTAAATTATTTACATGTCTGTTTCATAATGAAACAAAAGCGTTATACGTGCATATTAACGTATAGATATATTTAAAACCTTTTTTGTATATAGTTTATTGTGTTTTTTTTTTCACATTCCGGGTGGCACTTCATGTATATAGGTTGGACTATGAAATAAAACATATATTAATAAATTTATATAAAGTGATCGTATAATTATACGTATTGTCAGAGCTATTATATAAGAATACCATCAAAACACAAACACATACAACATTTTAAGTTATTATTATGTTACACGTGCTTTATTTTCCCTTATTATTTTAACAACCAGATATTTATAAAAAATTCAAAATTTCAACAAATTAATTTCCAAATGGTGGTAGATCAAATTCTTCAGGTTTAAAATCTTCCAAACTATTGAGAACTAATGTCGCAGGTTTTTTCAGTTCATCGGTGACATCTTCGGCAGGAACCATAACGACTTGCATTCCAGCTCTCAATGCTCCTATAACGCCATTCGGTGCATCCTCCAGGACTAAACACTGCAAGCATAAAGTATTTTTACTTTAATACAATTTTGGATTGTTTCAAATTTCTAATGTTTTGCCATAGCAATTACCTTGTCGGATGGTGGTGGATTTGGGAATCTGGACGCACAAATTAAATATATTTCAGGACTGGGTTTTCCATTTTTTACTTCAGGATCGGAATTCGCACATACCATGTGACTAAAAATGGATAATATATCTGGGTAACTTCGCATTTTAAGGAGTGTACTTTCTTCGGATCCAGACGTAGCTATCGCCATTGGTATATTATGCTTTTTAAGGTGCAATGCTAGTTTTCTAACACCTATAATTGAATGGTACCGTTTGAAATAACATACACAACGTGTGACTCTTTAACTGTTGGAATGCACATTTAGAAGATATACATGTAGAACGGAACACTAATGTATTCCTCTTGTATATCTAAACATTGACTTAAACTGCGTTTTAGCAGGCCTGTAATTCATTTCTTCGAAATACGAGGGTGATTCAAATTTGACTTGCATTTTATTTTTTTATTGTCGATACAAACTACAAATTACTATTATATATTTCTTCTAACTAAAGTAACAACTCTCCTTTAAAATACACTTGTCCTACCGCTCCGGTTGATTCTGTATGTCCATCGAAAAAAAAATTTCGGTCGATGACGTGGCTCATTCTTCACGTCCTCATTAGAGGTAAATCGCTTGCCTCCCAAGAACTGTTTGTGTCCAAAAGATATAATAGTCACTCGGGCCCAACTCCGTACTATATTTAGGGTTGGGACAGTGCTACCCAGCCCAATTAAGACATTTTATTGATCGTTATATGAGCTGTATGTGGCGAGCGTTATCAATGCTGTTGGTTCTGTTTGTTTATATGATTCGTATGTTTCAAATTTCTTGGCGTATTCGTGCTTTTAAATCTTCTAAAGATGGAGCACCGCCACACTACGCTTTACCTGTTCACGCTTATTATTAGAAATTAGAAACATTACCGCAGATGTCATTGACAACGTTCAAAAAGAAATTTTCAATCGCTTTGGTTATTGTCTGATTGTTAACGGTGCTCAATTCGAACATTTAAGTTAGATGATTATGTTTTCATTTTTAATGTTAACGATAATATTTCTTCAAAATTTCCTCATGTAAACATCATCCAAAATTACTTTGTCGTATGTAAAAAAATCTGCCCTTTCTAATTCTGTAACAACAAATGGGCGTTTATATTTAAAAAAAATGACGTCGGAGACCGCCTGTATATTTCAGTTTCACGTAAGAAAACCATAAATAAAATTCCTAACGAGTCCCAGTGTTTTTTTGAAAAACTTCCCTTTTAATTTTTATTGAATTTATCCACTACTTTACGAATGCAGTGTATAAGAGATGGTTCGTATCCAGAGAAAATTCTATATATAATTCATGTATAATTCATCCTGATGTTGCACGAGCATAAGCTGGATTCTCTACAAACACGCAGGGAAACAGCTTTTGCAATATTTATGTTATACGTTATACGTGACGAAAAGTTATCGCCTTTATACCCGTAGCGAAGCTGGAGTTCTCTACAAACCCGAAGTCTTTTCTGCTCTTATTCTTCGAAAAATTGTTTTGGAATCCACTTGACGCTAACTTCAATAAATTTAAGCTTGTCGTGAATAATACTGTAAACACTATCAACACTAGTGTTTACAATCCTAGCAATTCCCTTGGTAGATATTCCCCTATTGTTCTGAATCAGCTTGTCAACTTTTTGAATGTTCCCAAAATTCCCAGCAGACACTGAACGAGTAGCATGCGACAGGTTCGATGTGCGTTGAGGACCATCTGGAAGGATTCACACCACTTAAAGACTATTCTAAGCTGTCTATGTAGTCTCTGATGAATATCGTCGCTTTTACACCATCATGGAAAAGAAATTTAATAATTATACGTTGTGTAGGAGTTAGCTAACATGCCTCCTCCGGTAAATGTAAAACCGCTTTGCAGTATCTCTTTAATTATGTTCAGAAAAAAATAAAACGCAAGTCAAATTTGAATCGTCTTTGTATCTTGGAAAATCTTCGACATTTCAGCATATTCTGACTTCAGCATATATTGACTTTTTGGAAATGACCAGGAATTATAATGTACTTAGACAAATGAATACGCAGTATAATCTAATTTAATATTAATTTCTCCGAGGTTTCAGTCTCAGAGTACTATAACTTAGGTTATTGTAATGACGAATGATTTACCTATCAGGTGTCGATTTAGGTGTTTTTCTTGGAATAGAAAGTAACGTTGTTGGTCGCTATTTGTTCTTCTTCAATAAACTATTGGTAGACTTTTTATTTACGATATAGTCTCAACCGATTCTCTTAGGTCAATGACGGGGTTCCCGTATTGACTATAGCGAAGAGGTGACCTCTTCGTTATAGTCAATTCCAGAATTCCAGAATCGATTTAGGTAAATATTTTTGACAGAATCGTCGTAACATAATCAATTAAATTTTGTTTTTCAAGTGTGTTTTTGTTAGACAATCGTATTATCCAAACTATAAATAACTTGGGGGATGCAATGGCCCTACAACACAATCTTAAAATTGTGAATGAATTGTGGTCGGATAATAGCTTAGTTCTTAATATAGAAAAATGCTATGTTATTAGGTATTCGAGGCGGAAGCATATGATATCTTATAAACGATCTAGTTACGATGGAGTCTAAGAAATCTATAAAAGACTTGGACTACTATTCGATAGTTACTTTGCTGACCCCGTTACTAGTATAAGCAAAGAGTCTTCAAAGACTCTTGGATTTGTCATGCGTAACTCCGAATTTTTGACCCATCTATAAACTATTAAGTGCATTTATGCTTGCATTAAATTGGAATACACTTCGTTAGTATGGCAATCCACCTTACGTCTCTCACCAAATTCAATTATAAAAAGTTGAGAGGCGATTTTTAAAGTACCTATCATATATAAGAAATGATTAATATCCAGAGAGAAATATGTTATCCTGATGTTGGACGAGCACAAGTTGGATTTTCTACAACCACGCAGGGAAACAGCTTTTGCAATATTTATGTTTAAACTTCTTCTCAACAGATAGATTGTAAGCACCTTTAATTGAATATTAACTTTTTGCGTTACGAGAATAACCGCGAGACATGTTGACACATTCTACACGACTCGTCACCGTTTAGGAATTATGCTGAAGAGCCCCATATTTCTAATGTGTAAATATGGTAATATTAATTATGAAGATATTTTTATGGAAATTAAGTGTGAGTGATTTCAGTTATAATTAGAGAACGGACACGCTTACCACATGACGCAAAGCCCAGTGCAGTACTGGCGAAAGGCTGTATTTCTAAAATATTTAATTTTATTTATATAATTGGAACATTTTTATTTGTTCATTTTGTCGTTCAAGTTGAGTAAAGGACTATTAATATTGACTAGCAATAGTTTCTCAAGGTTTTCTTCTGTCAATTTTGTTCTCTTTGAATTAAGTACATCCTTATAAATAGAAAACGTCCTTTCTACATCGCAACTGGTTATAGGTGCATACTGGAAATATTATTTTATTTCTTCATATTTAGCCGTTAGATTTTGTGGAATTGTCTCCATACATAATTGCTGCAATGTAATTAAATCTGGATTTCTATTAAGAATTGCTTCAAACTTTTGCCGAAGGCCACATCCGTAGTCACTTGGAATACTTTTCAAATTATTAACAGCCACATCTAATGTGGTTAATCCGTCATTTAATTTGAGATTTCGATTTTCAAAATAAGTGATGAGTTTTGGCAATTTTCCAAAGTGTTCGTGAAGAAAGTACAACTGATTTTTTAAATTTGGGATTTGTGTGAGCTCCTTGCACTCACCAATACTTCTAGCATCCTCCTTTAGCAGTGTTACGAAATTTTTTAGACTATTGAAATTCTCAGCATAATAACTTGTAGCTTCCAGCCATGTTCCCCATCTAGTTATTACTGGAGTGGGAGGCAGTGACAGAGATGGAAATTTTTCCCTGAAAAGAGCTACTCTCAATGGTGCTTTTCTGAAAACTTTTTTAAAAGCTGATACAAGTCTATATTCACAGATTCTGTGGAGAGCATGTGCTACACAAGTAATATGCAGCATATTAGGATATGTTTTCTTCAATAGTCTGCCTGTTTTTAACATATACGCAGCACTATCACTGACAAATAAACGTATTTTTTCTTTGTACGTGGCGTCCGAATGAAGCATTTTTTGCATATTCTCCTTAATGGTTTCAGCAACTGTTTCCGCATCAACTCTATTTATAACACTTGTTGCTATTACATATGAGTTATAGGGAATAGTTGGATGTAGTACACCAGCTACAACATTTACCACACAGCGTCCTAACATATCCACCGTTTCGTCGGCGCTTATCCCTATGTATTGATTTAAAAGATGGCTTCTAATGCGTTCTACTGTTCTCGTATAGCACCTAGAAACATAATATTTGCGTAAAGTTGATTCATCAGGAACATTTCGACCAGTATATTTTTGAAGAAATATTTTTAAAGTGGGATTGCTAAGTTTATTTAATGGAATATTAGCCGCCATAAAAGTTCTACAGAGTTCAGATGTGTTTGCGATCCTAAGTGACGAATTTTTGACGATATTTTACGGATTTTGTAATAAATTTCGGAATCACTGACAATGGACATACAATCAGTATGACCGTCAATCCAACTCGCCATTGTTTTACAATGCCGTTCTCGGCATTCTTCCATATCATGTCTGAAAAAGTAACTTAAACAATGCTCTAGATCTAAATTAATGAAAACTAAAAATGTGTGCGTAAGTTATTGAAACTGAACGAAATTCAATGCACACTTACGTCGAAATAATTGGTAGAAATAGATTCAATCAAACGATATTCAACAGGATCTATCACAAAAATTACGATGTAATTAACAGTTAAAACTATGAAAACAAGAAACTTAACTCACAGCACTTTATTTATCTTACGAAATATAAACTAATAAATAAAATACATGTAAATGGGATTTAAGTAAAACACTTATACTAATTTCCAGTATATATTACACTTTATTATATATATTAATAAATAGAAGACATGTTTCGCTACGATGTAGCTTCTTCAGATCTTATATTACTACAGTAGTACAGTAGTAATATAAGATCTGAAGAAGCTACATCGTAGCGAAACATGTCGTCTATTTATTAATATATATAATAAAGTGTAATATATACTGGAAATTAGTATAAGTGTTTTACTTAAATCCCATTTACATATAATGGATTTCCAGCAAGTATCGGCCGGTTCGATTAAAAATAATAGTTATTTATGTACCTAGGTTCGTAAGTACAGTTTTATGGTCGAGAATACGATTGCAAACCGAGACCCGTAGGGTCGAGGTTTGCATGTATTCGAGACCATGAAAGTGTACTGTACGAACCGTGGTGCATATGAGATTTTTCGTCATACCTACGTTTTTTTAAATAGACGAATTTGAATGATTTTCCACTTTACTTTTACTATATGTATACACATTAGTAACATCAAGTCAGGAATATTTGTCGTATCTATGGTAACCATTTTTGTGTCGATATAAATTTATATTTTTGATAAATGTCAAAGTATATGCAATAGATTTTCAAAAGTTTTTCGTTCTAAATAAAATTTATAAACATGAATCAAATAGAGATGGATGCTATTATAGCTTGTACTGAGATTTTGCCGGAGAAATCTAAAAACAGATACAATGAAACCTATAAAATGTTCAAAGATTGGTGTCACCAGAGGTATGTGGAGAGTATTTCAGAAAGTGTAATGCTGGCATATTTTCGTGATAGATCTATGAAGTTAAAATCAACAGTTTATGGTGTGAATACTCCATGTTAAAAACTACCATATTTATTAACGAAAATGAAGATATTTCAAAATATCCTAAATTGAAAGGATTTTTGAAGCGTAAAAATGATGGTTTTAAGACTAAAAAGTCTAGTATCTTTACAAGAGAGGAAATTAATAAATTTCTTATTGAAGCTTCCGACGATACATATTTGTTGATGAAGGTAAGTTTACAGAATGATTCTTTTTAATTCGTGTTCATTCTATACTAATTTTTTGCAGGTTGTTATGATTATGGGAATTGCTGGGGCTTGTAGGAAAGATGAACTAGTTAAAATGAAAATTCAAGATGTGGAAAATAAAAATGATGTAATAATAATTAAAATACCGGATACTAAAAATGGATTAAAACGTTCTTTTACAATTATTGCGAAGGAAGAATATCCAATTAATTTTATGCTAATTATTAAAAAATACATTGGTCTGAGATTAGAAAATATTACCAAATATAGATTTTTCTTAAAGTACAGTTTTGGTAAATGTCGAAATCAGCCTGTAGGAAAAAACACTCTCGCAAAAATTCCTAGCCAAATAGCAAAATACTTGTCGTTGGAGAACCCCAATACCTACACCAGACATTCCTTTCGAAGGACCTCGGCAACATTATAAGCCGATTTAGGAATTGATGTTCTTGGTCTGAAAAGACACGGCGGATGGAAATCTTCTACCGTGGCAGAAAGCTATGTTTCCGATTCAATGATAAATAAAGTACAGATAGCTGACCGAATTTTATATAAACAAAATATTACAGAGGCTGTTTGCTCAACTGTGATACAGAAAAATGAGAAGAAAGTTAATGATTCCATTAGGAATCCAACCATTAATAATGTTGACATTATTGAAAATATAAACTTGCCTAGTAAGAAAGAAGACTCTATTGTTCAGATAGCTAATTGTTCTAATTGTTCGTTTACATTTAATATTACAAAATTATAAGTTTTTGTACAAGATTCTATTTTTCCTAGTTATGTTAATTAATCATGTTTGAAATAAATTTGTCATAAATTTTCTAATATTGCTATTATGTCCCTAGGGTCGTAATAAATATTACAGCCCGCTACCATAGCAACTGTCAATACGGTATGTAAAGTGTCACTTACGTTTCAAAAAAAGGTGTCATAATTGTTTACTTACGCAGTAGGTGTGACGAAAAATACATTATAAAAACCCCGCTTCTATCTACGCTCATCAAAACACTTTAAAAAACACTATATTCTCCGAATACAATAGCTGAGTTGTCCATTGTTATCGTGCGAGACCAGGCGGCCGAGTAAGTCAAACAAATACTTCATTGAATTACGCCGGGATGTACTGTGCGACGTTATACACAATTCCAATTGCCGATTGCGTTTTTGGAAATTGCATCCGTTCTCTAGTTATAATTAGTTATCAATTCTTCTTTTTCTTTTATTTCAATTGTCAATTTTTAGTTTGTTTTGAAGAGTAATCTTAATATGCAACCTTTAATTCGTTTTGGTTTTTACTATCGTGTGCAACTAAATAAATATTATTATTGTTATTGTCAGTCCAAACATGTTGAAACACGAATACTGTGATTTTTATACAATTACGCCACGTTGCTATCCCGGGAATTAAATTGTCACACCGCGTATACTCGTATATATTTTTTTGTTGTACCTGGCATCATAGGTGGGTGATCAAACTCCTTATAGCACATAGGTTCATAAAGTTGATTAAATTCTTCGGGTGTTAGTGGTAAATCCATTTCTTTGATGGCTATTAGAGCGGACATTTTTTCTGTGGTTCCCCTAATTTTTAGTCTAAGGTCCTTAGTGAATTTTTTCCCATATTGACTAGCTATGGATTCAATTACTCTGTCGTAGATTACTTCGGTATCTAAAATATGGGATTTAAAGCATTTCTTTCTGTATTTTTTTTAATACGAGGGTAGTTTTTATGTTATCTACCTAGCTATGAAAACAATATGCTATCATGACAATTTACTTACGTAAAGTTTATGTAATATTTTATACTGTCATCTCCAAGTTTGGTTCGAATCGCTTAACATTTGTTACTTTTACATTCATTTAAAGAAGAGAAACTGATTTGAAACTTGGATCACAGAAGCGTCATGAAATATTTATCAAAAGGAGGCAGTAGCCCGAAGAATATTCATGAGAGAATGGTGGCAGTGTCTGGAGAAAATAGCGCTTCCTATTTCCAAGTCAAATTTTGGTGTAAGCAGTTCAAATGGGGCAGAGAATCCATTGATGATGACCCAAAGTGTGGAAGACCTCTGGCGCACGAACTGAAGAAATCATCAACAAAGTTGAAGATTTGCTGTTGACTGACCGCCGAGTAAAAATTATTGCTAGAGAAATAGGAATATCAGAACCGAGTGTTTTTAAAATTCTGCACGAAGATTTAGGAATGAGCAAAGTGTCAGCATGATGGATTCCCAGGCTGCTCAATTCCGAACAAATTTGTGAAGAGAATTTATCTCAAGATGAAGACTTCTTAAATAGAATTGAAGCTGGAGATGAAACTTGGGTACACCAGTGGGACGAAATAAGAGTCCATGCGGTGGGTTCATAAGAGCCCTCCACCGCCCAAAAAGGCAAAAACGCAATTTGTTGTGGGAAAAGTGATGGCCACAGTTTTCTGGGACGCGGAGGGACGACAATAACGGGAAATGTCTACAAAGACACAATTAAGAACTTGAACACGGCTATACGTGAAACAAGACCCCACAATTTTACTCAGAAAGCTGCTTCTGCATGATAACTACAGGGTGCATAATGCACGCATTATTTAAGCAGTAATCAATGAATGCGGCTTTGAGGAATTACAACGTCCACCCTACAGTCCCGACCTCGCCCTCTGTGACTATTATCTCTTTCCAAAACACTTGAGAGGGCGTCGATTTTGATTGAATGACGACGTGAAAAACGTTGTGGGATCGTGTTTAGCGAAATTACTGAAATATTTTTTTTCGAAGGTATAGCGTTATTAAAGAAACATTGGAATAAGTGTGTTAGCGTTAATGGGTTTACGTTGAAAAAATTTTCTAACTCGTTTCTTTCATAGCTAGGTAGATAACTAAAAGACTCCCCTCGTAAATGGATTTTTATAGGATGTGTTATGTAAATTTACAGAGGTGTAAAATTTTTATTTGGAGATATGTAATATACTAGGTATGATTCAAAATATTTAATTTCCGAATGTACGCCTCTGAATAATCTAGGATGTTATTTAGAGAAAAAGAAAAAAAGTAAATATCAAAAAAGGAAATATAATATTTGCACGCGTTTTGACCAAAGAATAAAAAATATTTACATAAATAAGTAAATTTAATTTAAATAAATTTATTGAATATTTTTTAACAGTCATCCTCGTAAAATTTGACATTTCTAACCAATAATTCAGTTCACACCATTCAAGAAAAGAAAGTGGTGTTCTTAATCTTTCAACCAATGAAAATCGCTTACCATTCGTTTAATTTTTATTAAGAGAAATGACAAGGTGTGAATATGGACCATGAGTCATTAATAGAGTTGTGCACTTTGTCCGGAATGCAGGAATGTGTTATAGGAACAGCTGTCCGATGCAAATAGCATTTTTTACATATTGTACATAATATTTTAGCAGCATTATATTTTAATTCGGGATATTTCCGATAAACTTGTTTACTTCGTTGGCCAATGGACGCTTTCCACCGTGTCGTTCGTTTGGCATTACCACTGTGCGTAATACATTCGTCTGCACTGTCGAGTACATCATATCAGACTGTCGCTCACGGCTGTTGTTGAGTTCGGCCTGCTATCTCACGATACAATACATCCCTGCATTTCGGAATAAAAAATCAACAGTTTGATGTGCCGAGTGAGAGCTGGCGTTGTCATACTGGAGAATAATTCGCCGGATTTCATTTATTTTTTCTTATTTCATGGATGACTTGCGACAAACAAGTTGTGGTATACTAATAGGTATTCACGATCCTTCGATTTCCTAAAGGTACGGTTGCCGCATGTCCAGTAAAACTGAAGCAACTATCAACTATTTGCTTCGCAGCATTATGTGAGCTACCAGGTTCGTAAATTTAGGCACCCAAAGGGTGATATGTTGTGTACCAGATACCACAGGAACTATATTGGGAGAGCCGATATTAGAAATGCCGACGGACAGTATGGTACCTGAGATTATGTTTGCAGCTAAGCTGAACTTATCTATACCGACCGAGGAACAGGCAAAAGCCAGTCAAGCGATTGGGGTGTCGGCACCTGGTACATGGCTGAATCACAATCCGGGGCACAGGTGCAGGTATACGTGGAATGTGCCCTGGAAGGAAGATATTTTGCAGTTCCAGCCTGCATCGAGAAAATTCAGGAAGCCGACTGTGCAAACAAAAAATTCAACATAATTATTGACAGTGAAGTGGCTATTAAAGCCATTATAAATCCATTTACGAGGTCTAAACTAGTTAAACATTCTAAACAGGTCCTCAATATACTGGCACAAGACAATACTGTGTCACTAATATCGATGCCAAGACATGAGGAAATTAAAGGCAGTGAGATAGTCGACGAACTGGCCAAGGAAGGTTCTAAGAGGAACTTCATACGATCAGAAATTGTAGGTACAATCGCTATGGATTCCACTAGAAGGGAGATCTGGTTATGGCTACAAAGAGAACATAAAAAGAAATTAGGGCTATCGGAAGGTCAACTCCATAATAATAATATTTATTCATTTTAGACACAAACTTAGTGTATACGAGTCGTCACAATAAAAGAAAATACAACAATAAAGGACCAAACTGCCATTAGGCATACAAAAAAATTACTTAATACTTAAAGAAATATATCACGTATATCACAAAAAAAACAAACATTAAAATAAACGAACAAGTTCATATAGATTCAGGAACGTGTATGCATATGAAGTCTGTAAACCATTTGCTTACTATTCCTCCAGGAAATCTTTAACTGAGTAGTAACACTTACATAGGAGATAATGCTTCACAGTTGATTTAAACTTTCCCATGTCACGCACATCTTTTATATCTGATGGAAGTTTATTATATACAATCTGACCCGCATATGCCGGTGATTTTTCAAAGCTCGCCGTTCTATGGCGATCAGTTCGCAACAAGTGCCCATAACGTGTCGGATAATTATGTGCCCCACAATTCTGGCTGTCTAAATTGCCCCTTATGTTTTCAATACACTTGTAAAGTATATACATGGCAATGTTAATATTCGGCCTCTCCCAATACTAAGAGGAGCTGGAGGCTACGCTTCTAGCCAACCTTATTCGTAATAATAAAAAAGAAACTAAAACTATTACCGGCTTGACAAGCGATTAGCGAGTCCTAGTGTAGGAGATGTGAAAAATATGAGGAAACTAGCCTTCATGTAATATGCACTTGTGAGGAACTGAAGGGACTCAGACAGAAACATTTTGGAAGAGATTTGTGGGATCCTACGAGATTACTAAAATTTCCTCTGAGGAGGATAATAGCTTTTATCGAGGATACCAGCAACAGAGTGGAACTGAGGGATCTATTGGTGGTGGTACCATGGGCGACATAAAAAATGGGGACAACTTGTAATAGTGAATTTAGCATTATTTAACTATTGTGAATGGGACTTTCAATATATTCATGTATTTGTTTCTATTGTAACAAGTGAAATAATTTCTTCATATTCTAAACAAATTTATTTATATTACGTTTTTAACATGATTCATAAAATAAATTAATAAAAAATAAAATAAATAAAACTAATATTTTGTAAAACTATCGTTTTGATCAATGACGCTCTGAAGACGTCGTGGCATTGAATAAATTAAATTCTGTGTGTATTCTGGTGTAATTTCTTCTCAACAGTTTTCGATTGCTTGCCACAACTCTTCTGAATTGTGAGGTCTAAAATTGGTATTATAAATTTTTTTAACCATACTAGCCCCGACATTCTCAATGGGATTCATGTCGGCACTGTTTGCCGGCCAAGGTAATACAGGCACTCTGTTCTCTTCAAACCATTCCGTAGCAACATGCGAAGTATGAATGGAGCTGTTGTCTTGTTGAAAAATAAAATTTGCATCAAATATTTGTGTTACAGAAGGTAGCATTACATTGTCTAATATAGTTCTGTAAATATTTCCTGTAAATCGTTCGTCTATTCTCCAACAAGTCCCTGGTCCTTGAACGCTGATCCAAGCCCAAACGTTTACAGAGAAACGTCCACTTCTTTTTACTTGTTGAACGTATTCCTGTGAATACCTGTTACTGTTGCGTGGTCTATATAATCTTACTCGACCGTTATGACAGGATTTAAAAATCTTTTCATCAGAAAAGCTGACATTTTCCCAAAAATTATTATCCATATTTACATGTTCTTCTGCAAACTCCAGACGTCGTTGTTGATGCGCTTGAGTTAAAAACCCTTTTCTAGTAGCAGAATAGTTTCTTAAATTAGAGTTTTTAATTCGACGAAGAGCTGTTCTATACCATGCAGGAAATGCAGTTTCTTCTTTTGCTGCTACAGCGGTAGAAAAGGGATTATCCCGGAGGTAGTTAATAAGTGCTGTAGTAATCTTTGTTCTTCCTGATCCAACATTTCTTGTTAATCTTGCTTCATTAACCCATCTCTGCTTAATTCGCGAGATAGTATTTTTACCCACATTGAACTCTTGGGCAACTCGTCGTATTGACCAGCCGTTTTCCAACATAGTCACCACTCTAGCTTTATTAACTGTGCTTAAATGTTGAGGCATTTTCAAATCGAATAGACACACGGAATTAAATACAGATGTCAAAATGACAATCAATGACAATTATTAAACTAATTTCCGATTTCAAAAAAAATGACTTTTTACAATAGAGCAACTTAAGTGTACCCATTTTTTTTTGTCGTCAATGGTACAAAGCACTGCACTGATGCCTGAAGTTTCTGGCGTCCAACCCAAAGTAGAATATAATATAATAGAATAACCGCTAGAAGCTAATCCCAAATTGGCTCTATAAACGTGTATGTAGATTTTGTCAAGAGGAAACCGTGTTTCATGTACTACGAGTATGCCAATACGAAGAAGGTTAAGAACGCGGTTCTATACAAATAAGAAATCAATATCCTAAAGAGGAACTATATTTGAAAGAATCACTCTCTAAGCTGCTAAGCTTAATTAAAAAAATAAGACTAGAGGAAGTACTCTAACGAGGCATGAGGACTATAATAGATCTAGAAAGGTCATAGTAGAATAGATATGCGACCACCTCATGTAATCTAATCTGGGCGTATAGTATCTTAGGCATCTTAATAGGCTTCGAAATATGAAATGTGTGGTGCTATTTTTTCTATTTTACTCGACAATTACTGTTTCTAAACAACTTGCTTAATATATTCCACTGAGGCGTGATTGGCTTTGAGTCCCTAGGGGCCAATGAAAAAAGAAAAAGCTTATGTATGTTGCATATAATTTTAAGGGTGAATAATAATTTTTAATATCGGCGGAATAATACGAAAAATTTTAAAAGCCTCGAAACTTTAAGGAGTAGATTGTACCCCTTAACACATTCGCTGCCAAGGTAAATTTGTTAATCTTGCCAATAACGCCATGTCCATCCATATGGGTTGACACAAGTTCTCAAGTTTTTGCTTTTGTCCACCCATTTGTGTGGACAGCAAGGGTTTTTTAAAACTCTGTTTTGAACGACATCTACTCACTACAGGTTGAAATAAGCTTAGATGGTTTTAAAACAGACTTCTGTAATTACCGTGTCCACATTTTTTGGTGTACAAATTAATTCTCTTGCAAGTTATCATCACGTGTTGGTAGCAGTTTACAGATACCTACCTGTCTACCCACTGGGGTGGACACTTCATATTTGCTTATTTATTCATCACGTTTTTAATCTTAACCTAAAAGGTGTATGTGATTTTGTGAAATTGTGATACATACTGGATAAGAAATGAGCAAGAGGATTACGCGAGTAAAGATTTTTGACGAACCTAATGCAAAGCAACGATTGACCGATAAAGAGCTTGAGGAAAATTACACGAGTAGTGAAGAAGAACCCTTTCAGGACAGTGGTAGCGAATATATACAAAGTGAATCGAGTAATTCTGATAAAACTTCAGTTGCAGAAGACGATAGCGATATAGAAGACGAGGAGGAACTGGCAAACGAACACACTACTTTACCTACGAACAGAGATTTAGCAGACGATTGGAATACATGCACGTTGAATACGAGGAATATTCCGTTTACTGGATCTGAAAAAATTGAATTTCCATTTGATACTTTGAATGCCCTTCCAATAGATTATTATAATCTTTTCATATCAGATGAAGTTATAGAGTTGATGGTAAATGAAATAAATAAGAATGCTACCAAGTATTTATCCTTAAACCAAATCAAAAGGAGCAGTCGTATGAAAGATTGGAAAGATACAACTTGCTCTGAAATGAGAACATTTTTAGGTATACGACTATGGATGGGTTGTGTTAGGATGCCTTCTATTGAATTATACTGGAGCGATGCCAAACTATTCAAAAATGAAGTATCGTTGTTTATGACTAGAAATAGGTTCCAGCTAATCCTAAGGTTTTGGCACTTTGGAGAAGAAGTTGAGGGTGACAGACTGTGCAAAATAAAACCGCTAGTTGACCTAATCGAAAAAAAATTTCAACGGGTTAAATCACCAGGGGAAAACTTAGTAATTGATGAATCAATGGTGCCTTTTCGCGGCAGGCTCAATTTTAGACAGTATATTCCCGGAAAAAGTCACAAGTACGGTATAAAAGTCTTCAAGCTTTGTGACCAAACTGGCTATATATACAAAACTCAAATCTATGCAGGCAAAAGAAATGAAAATTCAAGTAGTGGAGCTGCCAGTCTTGCTACCAATGTAGTGATGTCCCTACTAAATTCTTACTTAGATTCCGGGAGGACAGTATGTACGGACAACTTCTACACAAGTATTCCGTTAATACACACACTATTGTCCAAAAAAACATCATTCGTCGGTACCTTCCGGAAAAATAGAAAGTATTTCCCTAAAGAAGTAGTTTCTGCAAAACTAAAGCGTGGAGAAATAAAAGCATTAGAAAATGCTCTAAAGGAGTAGTTGCTATGAAGTGGAAAGACAAGAGAGAAGTATATGCTGCCTCTTCAAAATTTTCAGCAAACCTGTTACCAACAGGAAAGAAAAACCGTCAAGGTGAAGAAATTGTTAAACCAGAAATGATTATGCAATATAATACGATGAAAGGCGGAATATATATTTCTGATCAACTTTCGTCCTATCACTCCGCAATAAGAAAATCCATACAATGGTATCATAAAGTTGCCGATGATGTTATATTTGGCACTGCAGTAGTTAATGCTTATCTTCTCTACGCAAACGAAAATCCAAAAGCAAACCTTCTGAACTTTTGTATAAAACTAATTTATTCCTTACTAAATATTCCAGTAGAAGAGGAAAGGGTGCGTACCCCAAGATTAGCTAAACCCACAAACCATTACTTAGAAAAATCGAAAGGATACTCCGGAAGTAAACAGAAACGGTATGTATAAGAGATGTAATTACTTCAGGCATTATCAAATAATTTTAGGTTACTTCGACGTAACTGCAAGTATTGTTACGAAAGAATTGCAGCGACATTTGGAAGAAAAGAAGCGAAAAGCAAGGCAAAAAAAGGTCACTACTTTTTGCAAGTCATGTGAAGATAGGCCGTTTTTATGTATAGACTGCTTCGAAACAGCACACTCTTCTATACGTAAATAAATTAACCCAAATTCAATGTTAAAATACAAAATATGTGTTTAATAAATATTTTTTTAAATATTTCGTTGTCTACCCAAATGAGTAGACAGTATACTTTTCCTGAATAAAAATGAAACTGTCCAACCATTTGGACCGACAAATTTATTTATTTCAAATAATTCTCTTGGGCAAGCGTTGCCCGTGTGTGTCAACAGGATTACCGTATCATTTCTAGAACTGGAGATATAGGCTTGGCAAATATGGAATAAACTACAAATCTGAAGCTGGCAGAATTGGCAAGTTCGGTGTCTACCCATATGGGTGAACGTGGCAGCGAACGTGTTAAACTCGTGATTTTACAACAATCATCTCTGTATACAAGTCTACAAAGTTTCATCTAAATAGATGAGTTTGGATTCGTAACGTTTCCATAGACGTATTGATTTGAAATTGAAAGTGCAGGAGAGTCTCAATTTTTTACAATTTTGGTATAAAAATTTAGAAAAATTATTCAGTTAATAAATATTTTTTCCATATTAAAAATATCGAATCTAGGAATAAACGTGAGTAATATCGTTTCGAATAATTCTACGAGTAATTACGCTAAAAAAGGAAAGCTAAAATTACATTATTCTTTACGTGATTGATAAGTACATGTGAAGTATTACATATAGCAAATATTTAAATTAATATAATTCAATTAGTACCAATAAGATATTTTTTATAGCCTTTTTTCTTTTTATTCTTTTACGGTACCATATGATGAAGGGTTATTATCGTACATCAAAAATGGAACGTTGTTTTTTCATTTTGCGCTTTGACAAACAGAGACAACTGCGACATGAAAACTAGAAATGTAAACGTCAAATATTGTGCAATTAGTGGCAAGGAGAAGTTATTAGATAAAAGCGAAAACTTTAAACTGTGAACGTGATACATAATATTTAAATATTTCGTTTCTTTTTCGGTCAAACAATAAAAAGTATGGAATGCTTCACTTAAGAAATCCCATGTTTATCAAGCAATTATATTTTGCCGTTTTAATTTGAATATTATATAATATAGGATTAAAGGTACTGTCTAAATGTTTATTAATATTTTAATATAACGAGCGATCATTAAAATTTTCACTCGTAGCTGGCCGTGTATATAAAAATTATGTCGTAGCTTTAGTCATTAAGATGTTATTTCAAACATCTGTCAGTGTCAAATATATATTTTAAAGTTTCATCAAAAGAAAAAGTAATGGCCTTTAATGATATGCATAAAGCGTTTATGGTAGAATGTTACTTCCTGACATCTCAAAAAATTGATGGTATTTGTCAGCATTCAATAGAAAATTGCCTTGCGGAGTTTGAAGAGAGATATCCAAATACTGTTCCTAGCTATAAAACTTTCCGTGATACGCTAATGCATTGTGTAAATCTTTTTCGTCAAACAGGCAGTATTTTAAGGAAAAAAGGAAGCGGTCCTCCTCTCAAGAGAAGTCGCGGCGTAATTGAAAATGTCAGGCAAATTATTAACGAATCTCCTCAAACATCTATTCGCAGAGTTTCGCAACAAGTAGGGCTTTCGTATGGAACATGTCAAAAAATTTTAAAAAAGGACTTGCACATGTATGCATATAAATTAACTTCTGTACAAAATCTATTACCTACGGATTATGAAAAAAGAACACAATTTTGCCAATTATTTATTCAAACAATGACAGACAATATTTTAAATCATACTTTTTTCACCGATGAAGCTTGGTTTTATTTGAAAGGTTATGTTAATTCGCAAAATATGCGTATGTGGTCCAGTGAAAATCCTCATTTCTACAGATATACATATATAAAGAATATTATTTATGAAATAGCAATTAATAATCTACAAGAGTTAAGACATAAAATCATAGAAAAATGTGAACACATCAATAACTCACCGCAAATACTGATCAATGTTTTCAATGCTCTACGAAATAGAGTGCGATTATGCTTGGTGGAGAATGGTCAACATTTTACACATTTTTTATAATATTCTATTACTTTGTATAAAAATTATAAATATATTTAATATAAAAGTCAGCATTTCAAATTATTTTTTAACAATCATGACGTTTGAAATTATGACAGATCTCCTCTAATAACTTAAGTTAGTACATACTTTTTGTGTACATGGCTTACTTGAGCGAAAATTTTAATGATCACTCGTTATTATATAAATTGTACGCCTAATTTAATTTGACATACTACAAAAGTACTTGTCAAACTTTACATCACTAGTTACTTTAAATATCCGATTTTTATATTTTAATTTCATGAACATTTGTAAAATTTAAAAAAAATGTTATAAGTAATGAATATATAATTTATTAATCTTACCTAGGATTAAACCGTCCATATCAAAGATAACGTGCGTTACCGGTTTGAACATATTGATTCTGTTCAAAGTTAAAAATTGAATTATTCTTTAAAGTAACCTGAGGCGATAGGTCTTATTGATGAGCAGCGCATCACTACATAATAGTTTAAAACGTTGGATTAATTATATAGGTAGTTCGGTCAATTAATAATCGCACCACCATACTCGATACTAGGTGGTGGGGCAAGCGGCGATAACTTTTTACCCGTCAGTGTTGTCTAGATTCTAGTAGTTGTGATTCTAATAATCGTGATAATTACAAATTTGGTGGGTATTGTATTAATATTAAAAAATGTAATTTTTCCTACCTCATATCACACTGTATATTTGAATGTGTACATTTTTCTAACAATGCTGGCAGTAAACAATATATTTCTATCCCTTTTGTATTGCCAGAGATGTCAGTGTCGTTAAAGTATACTAAAAACAAGTAGTTGCCAAATTATTTTATTCTATTTATTAGTCCTATAGGCTCTAGAGATTATTTTAGTTTCATGATTTAACATTATGCAAATTTTTATTTTTATTTCACCATTTATACACTTTTGTAAAGTTTATAATTTATTTAAAAATTTATGTGTTCGTACCTCTCTATTTCAGTTTATTAGAAATGCTTTTATGATAGATTTAAGTTTTAATCTTTTGAAACGACGAACAATTGTGTGGTAAATGCTTAATAAACATGTTGCTTCACTTATGATTTGAAATTTATTAGAATTATTCAACAGAAATACTGTTAGAGGATGCTTTTCTAACTCCACTTTATTTAGCAATCTATTCGGAATAATAAGTTTATAATAATAATAATAATAATCGTTATTGCCCAGCAGATAATTCCATTTCTAGGACACATATATAAAAAAAAAATAGAAGAAAGAAACAGATGTATGCTAAATTATAATCAAATACAAAATATACCTAAATGAAATAAAATAAGTAAGTTCAGTAATAAACTAAAACCAAAACTTAATCTAAACACCTCCCGTAAAAATGTCACTATAAACAATATCCGCATATTGGTACATAAAATTCATTGGAGCTCTTAGTAGCGCGTTAGTTCTAACTCTTGATGGGTAAAAAGTAGGATTATATCTTGACGTCATTCGAGGCACGTGAAAAGCTATACAGTTTAATATTTCGGGCGTGTCAATTCGTCGATCAATTAACCACACATAAATCGCGCATGACGATGTTTTAGGGATTTGAAGTTATGTCTGTCTATAAGGCGGTTGTAGGCAGTCTTTCAGGATATCTAGCATCACATCTGAAAAAAAGATATTTCAGAAATCTCCTCTGTACCTGTTCAAGTGAGGAATCATGCGTTAAGTAGTAAGTAGATCATATTACCGAAGCATACTCCAATCTATTCAAAACAAATGCCTGGTACAGTGATTTCAGAACAGTTAGATCTTGACACTGACTGGTAGACTTCATAACAAAGCTCAACATCCTAGAAGCAGACGAGATGATATCCGAAAGGTGCAAGTTGAAGGACATATCCGAGTCGAATTTGACGCCAAGATCACAGATGCAGTTCCTTTTCACTAACTTTTGACCACCAATAATACCACCAATAATACGATGACTTCACTTTATTAATTCTACGAGTGTAAAATACGACACAGCCTTTGTTCACATTAACCTTTATCTTGTTTTTACAACACCAATCCGCAAACACATTAATATTATCTTGCAAGACATCAATATCATTCTGTGATTCGTCGGATAAGTATAATTTAGTGTCATCAGCGTAGGCCAACACAGAACAATTGAAAGATGTGAGGAGATCATCAATGAAAAGCAGAAAAAGAAGAGGTCCAAAATTAGAACCCCGAGGCACACCAGATGTTAAAAAGGATTAGCAAGAATAAAAGCCATTATAAAAAACATAATTAACTCTATTCACAACGTATGAGGCAATAAGTTCTAACTCAGGTGGACTAAAGCAGAAAGCACTCAATTTGTTTAATAATATTTGATGGTCGCAGTATCGAAGGCTGGAGAAACGTCAGTGTATACAACGTCTAGTTGACCATTATTATCCAGTACCTCACAAATACTTTGGGTCACTATCGTTAGATTAGTAACGGTAAACCGCAATGGCAAGAATCCATGTTGGTTGCTGGATATGTATGGACGAGTGTTATAAAAAATAGTGTTGTATAAAATCTGCTCAAAAATTTTACTAAAATTTGGCAAAACCGCTATAGGTTTATAATTTTCTAAGCAGGGTACATCACCCTTCTTGTGAACCGGTGTAATTCTAGCTTTCTTCCATCAATCAGGAAAAGCACACGTTGTCAGAGCCAAATTAATAACAAGCTGTAATGGCTTTGCTAACACTTTACTGGTATTACGAATAAAGCAACTGGGTATTAAATCATCACCCATTGTTGTCTAAAGGACATTTATCATCAGACCTGATCCCGAACAATTTATGACTGCAAGACAAAGGAAAACTAAAGGGATATGTAGGACAAATTTCTAGCAAAAGATTCCCTATTACTAATCAGCTAAGTAATGTAATTTATGTAAATACTAATCTAGTCGATTGGAGTTAGTTAAAATCTAGTTATTAAGTCTGTAGATTTGTATCGTTTTAATTTGCGCAGGGCATATTTTTCGGATGTCTTTCTTAATTGCAGGAACTTTTAGATGTTTAGTTAGGCACGTACCAGGAAGTGTCCACTATTATCCTTAGGAATCCTTGGAATTACTGGCCAAACCCTATAATTGAACTCCACAAGCTCACATAAATATAGTTCTACTGTAAACTAGTCAGAGATTTTCGATGGTTCTAGGTTTGCTACGGAAGCCAAAATGATGTGAGATTACATTTTTATCGAATAGGATAGATTCCAGTTGGTTTACGAGGAGTTTTTCAAACAACTTGGAAGTAATTGGTAGTTAATTCATAAGGATTTTTACCAGGTTTGAATATTGTGGGAATCTTTGCAAACTTCCATTGGTTAAGATAGTGATCGTTGCGTTGAATACGAGGGTGGATCAATAAATACCCGTGTTAGGAAAGAAGACGCAAGTTTTTACAAATTTTTTATTTATTTTTCAACGTAATCACCTTTTAGTACAATACACTTTTCCCAACGTTTCTGCCATTTCTTTAACCCCTCCAAAAAATACGATTTGTCAAACTCTGCAAAATACGCTGTCTCGATGATAACCTCCTCGTTTGAGCTGAATCTTTTTCCCCCGAGCCACGTTTTCATGTTGGGGAACAGAAAGAAGTCGCAGGGAGCCAAGTCAGGCGAGTACGGTGGGTGCGGCAGCAATTCGTAGTGCAGTTCATGCAACTTTGCCGCGACAATTCTGGATGAATGTGCTGGTGCATTATCGTGGTGAAACAGCACTTTTTTCTTAGCCAAATGGGGCCGTGTCTCCTTCAGTTTTATATCGAATCGGTCCAATAAATCACTGTGGTACTGCCCCGTGACCGTTCTTCCTTTCTGCAAAAAGTCCATGAGGATTATTCCGTTGGAATTACAAAAATCGTGGCCATGACCTTTCCGGCCGATGGGACCGTCTTTGCCTTCTTCGGAGCAGATTCACCCCGAAAAATCCATTGTTTTGACTGTCGCTTGGACTCTGGCGTATAATAATGGATCCAGGTTTCATCAACGGTACGACTCGACGCAAAAACTCCTGCGAATTTCTCTTAAAGAGGTCCAAACACTGCTTCGACATTGACAACCGTATCCGCTTGTTGTCCACCGTAAGCAATCGCGGCACCCATCGGGCCGACACCTTTCTCACCGATAACTTATCATGTAAAATATTAATTGCCGTTCCGTACGACACGCCTACGGCCTCTGCTACTTCGCACACTTTCGTTCGGCGATCAGCGAGAATCATGTGGTGGACCTTTTCAATGATTTCCTCGGTAACCACGTCTGCCGGGCGGCCTGGGCGCTCCTCATCAAAAACAGATGTACGACCACGTTTAAATTCGTTGAACCAATATCTTACGGTTGTCATAGATGGTGAAGGGTCCCCATAGACAGCATCCAACTTCGCTTTTATTTCTTCGCATGTTTTTCCATCCAAAAATAAAAAGCGAATTACGGATCGATATTGCTCTTTTTCCATTTTATCGAGAAACAAGAAACACGTGTGATACAACTGGCTGCCAAATAAAAATTAACCTATGAATCAGTCTGAAATTTATTATGGTGTTGTCTGACAGATGGTAGTACACGACGGTAATGCCAACTTCCCTCAGCAGCGCCACCTGTCTTCAAACACGGGTACTTACTGATCTTCCCTCGTATGTGCGCCTTTGAAGTAATTGCCTTTCTAGCTAAATTTTTCAAAACTTTCTCGGTGATAAGGTCGCATCCCGGGGCCTTTTTTATATTAATTTCATTCATAATTACAAATTTAATTTGTATGTAACTCAATTACTTAATTGAAACATCCATTTGCAAAGGTGTTTCGCGAATGTCTTCCTCATTTGAATCTATGCCAAGGGGTTTAAAAACTTATCTGTTGGGCTAATCCATTAGTCTTTTTATAATTTTTCCCAGACTATGTTCTAATACTATCTGCATTTATCTACAACACATCATTACGTTTTACAACGTGTTAATTTAAATAGAGAGTCATACATCACTCAAACATGTCGCGAAGAAGCTACGACATGACTACTACAAGCCCTTTATGACAGTGCATGCGCCAATTTCAAATGAGTTGTCGCCTCAAATTACGTGTGTATGCAGTCAGTGCAGTCAACGCTCTTGCTTGATTAAACGTTTTCTTTTCATATTAAATTTGTAAATATAGTAAGCCAGATATGAAGTGTTATATGAATATACAATGGAAAATTGCTTCTCTAAATTTTTAGTTTCCTTTCTTGATTACTGGTGTGAGTTTATCAAGAAGTAGATCAAAGCTTTCTCGTGTCATTCTATAAAATGACGAATTTTTTTCTGAATCACTCATCATTTCAGTTGATTGGCAGCTTTTTAATGTACTTCGATGTTTAATCGGTATTGAATATGAATGTATCCAAAATCTTCGTTTTTTTTAAATAACACTTGTATGCCGTCTTCTGCGTACCAGCAACAGCTGCAACAACGCATAATCACCCGACGACATAGTTCGCGTAAGTGAACGGGGTTCATAGTTTGCTTACGCCGTTTGTCTGTTGAAAAGTCTTGTAAACACGTCGTATCAAAAATGTCGCAGACGTGTCTCTTAAGTAGACGTGCGGCCTTAGTGGGAGCACGTATTGCGGGAGCTGTTTAATTTTTCGAGTTGTACGCCAAAGAGAGTAAGTCTGTGGCTTCTGTAGGTGTCAATTCTTCAAGGTTAAGTTTTACACTCTGGTTGCTAATTTTGTATAACAATTTTTTTAAAATTCAGATGCAGCTCTGTTTTGATTTCTTTTATTTATTTCGGCTCTGCATTGTTGCCATATTTTTCGTAACCTTCCTTTTTCTGCAATTTTTCTTCTTACTATTATTTGATTCTCATATTTGGATGTGTTACTAATAACGTTAGATGTTGCATGCCATACGGCTTTTTGAATTCTCAACGATGTCAAGCGAGGATTTGAGTAGAATCTCTAGTTCGAGGATTTCATTTAGTTGATATTTTGGCTACATAAGAAGAGCGAATTTAGTTTTTCCATTATTTTAGTATAATACCTTAACAATATTGGACTATGACTAAAGAGAGAGCTGAAAACCTAAATTTCAACTTTTAGGTATCTTGAATTAACTCCTTTTGTGACGAAGAAGTCAATAGTATTTGGTACTTTCGCATGATCCGATCCAATATATTAGTTCATCTATATGTAAATGTTTGCTTAGGAGTGTCGTCATTAGTTCTCTTCCTTTCGTGTTTATTAGTCGCTTGTGTTTGACATTAGATTTCCTCTACTTATGAATTTATTTGCGAAAATCTTGAATAGCGTTTAGAGTATTTTCTTTATTATTGTGCTTGGGTAGTAGAGAATACCTTGCCGAAAGTACCAGTTTACCAGATCGACTTCGCAGTGCGACAGTGGTAGCTTGTAAGATTTTCTTCTAGTAGATGATGATTTATATTGCAATGAATTATTATTGCTTTATCTCCGTGTGTTGTATTGTCTGGGTGGTTGATACAGTAGAGGTTATATTTCGGAATTTTAATTTATAAAAATTGCGAGCAAAATGTGTTCCTGCGACTAGGATTACGTCCTTATTATTACGTAGTTATTAATAATAAAAACTATAATTATATGAACACGTACGCTCATTTCATTGGTATTCCATTCAGCTATTTTGAGCAGTTGCAGTTAGAGAATGTAAAGCAATTCTTAATTAATTTAGAAGAAATCTCTATTAGCATTAAGGCATGAATCCAACTGATTCATGCAACCATTTCATCTAACAGAAAATTTCCTCACGTCCGTACTGAAGAACCACCCTTTTAGCAATTATTTTAATTGGCCAGACAATGAAAATGGCAGAGACGAGTTGAGATTCGAAGATGATTGTTCTAAGACGTTCCACCATAGAAAAATTAATTAATATTAAATTCCTCTATGCTTCCTAACGCGTACAAGTAAGCAGGGTTTTGATATTGCTATCAAAACACTAATTTTAATTAGATGCAATTAAATTATGTGGATTATCTGCCAACCATGTTCTATAATTCTGCAAATGAATTTACTGTTTAATGTTATTATAAAGATGATAAATATACCGCTGACAAAACCGAAGTTGTTGTAAAAAATCGAGTGAGTGAATGTTATGGACAATTAAAAATTTATATGGGTGTAAATCTAGCTGTTTCTTCAGGATATTATGAGAGGATTCATAGGTAAGTTCTAGAATGGATGTAGGGAAGGTTAAAAGAACATATGATTGCTAAGGGGAGCTTACCTATTAGTTGGCATAGACGACGTGTAGAAACATAAGGATTTGTTCAACAATTTGATTTACAATTTCCAAAATATCGAGTGTAACAATTGTAGAGCGACTAATAGTTTTATTTTTAGCCACATTACCAGCGTTTAAAAGCCATTTCATTATTTTAATACTGTGTTTTGAAAAGGAACAATATTTAATTTGTTCTTCTGGATGCATTTCACTAAATTGATTATAAATAAATAACTTGGCATATATCCAATTACCATTTTTATTTTGCAATCCGCTTCGAATATAGGCAATTACAATAAATGTATCGACAGTAATAATTAGTAATAAATGCTCGATAGTAAAGACCATTTTGAACGAAAAAACAACAAAATGTCTTATTTATTTGAATGTTTGACTTTTGCTTTGTCAAATTTAGACTCGGGCGTGTCAACATAAAATTAAGAATTGTTGCCAGCTTAAGAAATAAGTTTTCGATCATTTATAGTCCCTTGCTACATGTAAACTGGCGGCCAAAAAACTGATCCACTCTTTTTTGCGTTTTAAAACGAACTTCAATATGTCAAAATATTAATTATTAAAGCTGTCGTAATGTGTCATGTGGTAAGTCATAATATTACTACAATGGTCTACTTAAATGAAGTAGGTATAACCTCCAAATTCACAAACCTAATTCATACCATGTAAATATACTTAAAATGTTATTAAATGTAAACATGATGGGTCAGTTGCCCGCCAGTTTACCTAAGTACTATGTATGAATTGAATATTTTCACATTTGTATAATATCAAAAGTGAGTGAGATATTGTTTTTATCCTCTGACAAGCATAATATGAGTTGATATTAACATATTATGTAAAGGTAAGTACCTAAACTAAATAGTAACAATTTCATGGCCAGTCTCTTGTTACATTTTACATACATTTTATTAGTGTTTTCATATTTCTTATTTAAGGTATTATTAGATAGCATTAATGGAGTACAGGTATAGTTTAATTGACTTGTTAGGAGTATGTGCTTTGTTTTTTTTTATTGACTTTAAATAACTACTAATTATATTTGTTTTGTATTAATGCCAAGTGCTTTGTACTTTTAATAATCACAATTTTCATTATTATTTCATTTTTTATAGTAAGCAAATATATATTTATAGAAGCAATTGCATTAACATCTCGAACTTTTATTACTTTTTTAATGTTTTAGATGTGCACTGCTTTTAAACTTAATAGAGATTTTACTTGGAAATTTGGAAATAATTAATAGCTATTTTTTTATATACATTTTTTAAAAAAGGATAGTATATTCAATATTACTTAAGTATTAGATGAGTTGATATTAACAGCCGTAACAAAAACAATTTGAAACATACTTGTAATGGAAGATCTGCGGGCATTGACATCATACTTCTTTCGCATTCGGGGGAATAGAATGAACTGACATATAAAACAAAATAAACTCAAAAAAGATGGAGGCTGAAGAGAATCCAAAACCTGAGGAGTCTACTGAGACTCCCTTGGAGTAATGTAGACTGATGAGTAGAGTGGACCAATGCGGAGCGAAAGCAGAGGCGTGACTAACGAATTGGTTCCCGCATGCGAATCACGAATGGTGCTGTTATTATGTTAGATACAAAAAAAATGTAAGACGGTTTTTCTAGATTATGAAACGTTCTCGATGATACATATAAAAAATAAAATCTAAAATGTATGTAATTAGATTATTTAAAAAAACTTACCGTCTTATGCGTTTTACGTGACTTGAAAATCTGGAGAAGCGCGATGAAATATTGTTAACATAAGTACTGTTACTGTACGCTCCTACAACATTATTAAATGCACAGAATACACTTTCCTGCTGCTAATTTACGTGTACACACGATGACCGTGAACAACATACTAAGTAATCGTATAATGGAGCACGCGTGAACCTATTCGTTAGTCACGCCTCTGCTTTCGCTCCGGATTGGTCCACTCTACTGATGAGACTCCAGAAACAGAAACAAAAAGAAATGGAGGCTAACGAAAGGTCAACTCCATGCTAAGATACTATACACCTTTAGCCAACCTATTTCGTACTATTAAAAAAGAAATTAAAATTATCGGCTTAATAACCGGATACTGTTCTTTAAGGAAGCATCTATAGAGCATGGGCTTGGTTTGTGAGCCCTGGTGTAGGGGAAGAAAACTAGCCTTAATATAATATGGACGTGTGAGGAACTGAAGGGACAGAAACATTTCGGAAATTACACTTCGTATATATAGAAATGTTTTAATTAATTTTAATTTATATTTCTTCAAATATTTCAATGTTAAAAATATTAATTCAAACATTTTCTGTGTATATTTCGTATTTGCAAATAGAAAACTTTTCTTTTGTTATCTTTCTGGTCAGTTGACCCTTCCAGGAAATCGACCTGATTGAACGTTCAACTCAAGTATCTACGTTCTTTTCTAATTCTTACAAATACATTTCATTTTAACTTAGTTATTTAGTTAATTACATACAACACTTCTTCATAATTATATCATGTCGCATATCATTTTGAAGCTTTTTTCACAAGGGATATTTTAATGATATTTGTTTCATCTATATCGTAACTCTTAGCTCGCATTTTTGACTAGTTCTTAATTCAAGACATCGGCATCTTCGATCCCTCTCCACTCTAGGCGATAAAACAAACCTACCCGGTTCCAAACCAGTGTTCGCTTCTTCACAAATTCTTTCTTTTGTTTCAAACCTTCGTAAGAAAAACATCTTACTCCACGTGCTGTTCGGCATACAACACGCCGTCCGGCGTTCTTTGTTTCAACATGTCCGGCTGCGACATGTTTCCAAGGTAACTCTGTACTGTTCTGTAGAGATTATTTTATTTACTCTCGTTCACATTAATGTAATTAATTAACTTTCTCTCCAGCGCGTAATTTTTGTATGTTAATTTTTAGATAACTTATTCGACGTTTCTTGTATATTGCTACTTTTATTTACTCACTTTAATATATTTTGAATCGGTCAGTTTCTCATGTAAATATTAAATAAAAACTTTAAGGACAACGTTGTTGTGTTTTATTTAGTTTTTATTTTGTTTGGTGACAGTTATATTCAAACTTCTGTGTTTTCTGAGTTTTATTTAATTAATAAAAAACTATTAAACCTAATTTATTAAGGCAACTCTCACTAATATTATTACTTAATGTTAAACTTAAATACAAAATTATTTTTAATAATATAAAAAAATATTATTAAAAATGGGGTGTGAAGAACACAATACAAGTTCATTTATGTATTTTTGAATGTATCTCTTCTCCAAAGACGTAGATACGTATTTCACATTTCTACATGTTCGTCGGTACGCCCCTGTTGGAGAAGAGACACATTCAAAACAACATAATTACGTTACTATCTAGCCGAAATTATTCAGACAGAGCGTGAAGGAATATTCAGCGCTGTCTGCATAATAACAGCCGAACTAGACGTGTTTTTTTATAGTCGGTAATCACCGTATCTATAAAAAACTGTATTCTCGTGTCTTCACTACTTGTCGGCGTGAGCCGAATGTGTATATGACAACATAATTTGAAACATACTTGAGTGGGTAAAATCTCACTAAATTTGTATAATACAAAAGTATTTTTAATAATATAAAAAAATATTATTAAAAATGGGGTGTGAAGAACACAATACAAGTTCATTTATGTATTTTTGAATGTATCTCTTCTCATTCAAAAATACATAAATGAACTTGTATTGTGTTCTTCACACCCCATTTTTAATAATATTTTTTTATATTATTAAAAATACTTTTGTATTATACAAATTTAGTGAGGTTTTACCCACTCAAGTATGTTTCAAATTATGTTGTCATTAAACTTAAATTCTTTACTGTTGATAAACTTGAATTAATATGTTGGTACTGTTTATTTTGATGTTAAAATGGGACTGGTGTCTCTTGTTATATGACGGCTATGTCTTGTTGTTCGAATGATTTTGTTAGTGTTAAAAATACTGCAAGTAGGCAAAATTCAGCATTATTCCAGCAAACTATTAACGTAATAAATGCGGGCCGTATCGGTTGTATGGCCAGATTACGACATAAGTAGAGAAAATTTCCAAAGTTAACGGTTCTTGGTAATAGTACCTACTGGGATTAATACCATTCAAGGGTTTAACAATATAACTTTAAACTATGCTAAATTAAGTGTCAATATTTGCGAAACACACTTTAATAAAAATAGGTTTAAGTATTTTCGTTAAATAAATTTAAAAAAATAATGTAGCTCCCGCCAAACAACATAAGAAAAGCTAATACAGAAGTTGCATCAAGATAGAAAAATACGGCAGTATTATAATTAAAGCTCGGATTATATGATGCACAGTATAGAAAAAAAAACGTTAATATGCAAATTTTTTTTAAACATTCTAACAAGAACCAAAGCCGATTCAATGAAACAAAACTTTATTTTACATTTAAGGTTTGTCACATGACATAATATTTATGTAACACTATTAACAAGATGTTTACAAAAACTATTCAAGAATATATAATTACTAATATTTAGTAACTATTAATAGTTAATAATATCTAATAATAAGTACAGTACTGTTCAAATAAATCTGAGATAATTTAAATTTTCTATCATTTAGGTTTATAAATTGAACAAATATTTCCATGGTTTTCATACTATCACAAAAAATGACAAGAGTTTATTTAATAAAATTTTCAAGTGCCAATGTCTAATTACGTTTTCCAAAGACATTTTTAGATTGAAAAATATCTCTAAAACGT
Organism: Melolontha melolontha; assembly: GCA_935421215.2. Lineage (NCBI taxonomy): Eukaryota > Metazoa > Arthropoda > Insecta > Coleoptera > Scarabaeidae > Melolontha > Melolontha melolontha. Next base: position 71,689,811 of record OW285243.1, on the reverse strand, counting down.
ACAATAATTGAAAAAGCGCGGATTGTTTCAAAAACTGAGACGGTTTGTCGATAAGAATGATTTTGCGCTATTTTAACGTGAGTAAAAATACAGTGTTTGTAACTAAGAAACGATGAGAAAACGAAATGACTGATACAGGACTGTTCAACAAAAAGTCAACTGTTGAAGAAGATATGGAACTTTTAGATTAAATCAGAGATCATCCATTTGAAACTGCAAGAAATGCTATGATACACACATATTTTCCCGTCTCCAGAGCTATGGCTTGCAGAAGAATACTAAAATCTGATTTAAAGTGTCGTGTTACTGTAAGGAAACTGTACTTAACGAATGAGCAGTTGTGAGTGAATGTTATTTGCTTTAAATCATATTAATAATGATTTGGACTATTAGAACCGGATTATTTTTAATGATGTGAAGACTTCTGGTCGACTTACAACGGTAAAATAAGAGTTTATAGACCACGAGGAATTTGTTTCAATGAGGAATATATTCGTGTCAGAAGAACTTCTCACAAATATCGAAGATTTAAATTCCATGCCAAGAAGATTGGAAGAAGTTATTGCAAAAAATGGTGGCCAAACAAAATATTAAATTCCTAATTTTTAAGTTATTTCTTTATTATTAATTATCTCTTGTTAAATTACAATTAGATTCTTTTCTAAATTTTCTATTTGAAATGAATGTCTTCTGTCGTTTAACAAGTGCTTGAATGTAGAAAACCATTACGGAAGTAGTTGGAGCATTTTTTAAATCGCTTACAATGTAAGACTCTAATTCAATGCCATCTACCATTCCCCTTTCGAAATATTAGAAATTTTTGAAAGAACTTTAAATCCTTGATTTTTTTTCTAATTCGCTGAGTTTAGCTTTTTAAAAATTATTTCTCCAACTCCTGCAATAGTTGACAATGCAGTATAGCATTTGTTTATTGAAGTTACAGATTCAGTCAAAAGCAGTTCTCTTGTGTCTAATTCAAAAATTGTTTCTGCTACTATAGAAATATTTGTTGCAATAAATGCCAATCGATTTGGTATTAGATGCGTTATTTTTAAAAAACTTGCTTTTTTTATAGGATATGAATCATCAAAGAATTAAAATATTTAATAAATCGATAATTTTTTTGAATAAAAAATTGTGGCATTGAGCTATGTTCCCCACTTAGTGATTACTGGTTGTGAAGATAATTGTAAACCGAGATATCATTATTTATACAATTGGACCGCGATTTTTAAAAAAATTTCTTACATTACAAAATTAATTCATTCACATAAGGAAAACTTGATTTCTGATTTCTTCAACATCTCTATTAATGCCATGAGCCAGACAAGTAGTATGAATTAAATTATTAAATTAACTGAAGCTTTACACGTGTAAGTAACGTAATTTTATCATGTGGTATTACGTTGGACAGGAAAAGTTTTTCTGATCTATTGTTACTAAAACGAGTTATTGAACTGTTATTGGTTTTATGTAACTGCTAACTTATTAAATATGATTTACTAGGATTGTCAGCGTTCAAACAATCACTTAACAAATTAGCAATATATCGATAGCAAGAGTATGTTATTTTATCCACTTGAAAACAAATTAAGTTGTCAATGTGCGAATCTTTGTAATTACTTCAGTGTATATTTGATTCACATAATTCTTAGTTTAGAAAATATAACATACAACAGCATATTTATTTCTTATTTGTATAGTTTTTAAATCCATTTACGTATTTAGTACCTAACCATAGTGTAACCCTTCTTACAGTCACTTTATTCCTTTTATTACGGTGTTGTATTGTTAAGTTTTGGACACAACTGTACTTATATAAGTCATATAAATATTGTAAAACATTTGTATTTTATGTAGAAGCATTGTTATTTATTTTAATTTTATAGGCTACAAAATGTTGCAGTGCTGTAACTGGCTTTCCCAGAACATTTGGAAATCTGGTATTTCCCATGGCCTGTTATTTTTGAATTGTGATTTTTAAACTTGCGCCTATTGGAATTTTAAGCAGGAAATTTGTAATTTCAAGAAAATATGCACAAATATGCAGTAGTCGTGTTACATCAAGTAGTAAAAATATGCTTTTTTTAATTGCCTTTTTTTATTTAAAAAACATTAAATAAACTCAGAAAACTCATAATTTTGTTGATATACCTTTCACCAATAAATATGCATTTTGAATATAATCCAAGCTTTAGTCATAGGGTACGGTCGGGCAAAATCTGGTAAGAGTACGCAGTGTGATTATTTTTTAAATAGTGAGTGCTAGTTGGTTTAACTTTAAGTAAGAAGAAACGTCTAATGCAAAGGTAAGTACCAGTAAAAAAATTGATCTAATGAGACTGCTATACATCGTTTTTAATTTTCGCCGTCAATACTATAAATTTTATGTACTTTGCATGTAGTGTAAATAAATAGTTAAGATTATGTTGCGAAATTGGGCGGTATACATGTGGCGTGGGCTCGAATAAATAGTATCGCCATCGGTTTAAATAAATGGAAAATAAGACTTTTTGTTAAGTACTACATAAAACCAAAGAGTGCGCACTACTAATCAACCTTAGAATACGCAGTACTCTTAGGTGGATATATTAAATATATTTACTATCTTAAAGTAAATAATTTATTTAGATAAATAGGTAGGTACGTATAAAAATGAATTTTGGTTCTTCCAGATGGCACCTTATAAAAGGATTAGATCTATGCTAGATGAGATTCGCAGAAAAATTGATAATGGTCATTCTAAATGATTAATTGCAAGAGAATATAGGATAAATGAATCAACTTTGCGTAAACGGCTGAAGAAAGGAAGTGTTCCTACAAGTCTAGGGCGTTTTAAGCCAGTATTTACAATGGAAATGGAAGAAGAGTTAGCAGAACAGATAAGACGATTATTAGATAACTTGGATGTTGAGATTATCGACGAGACAATTCATAAAGAACTTCAGGATAATCTGCTTTCTATGCCGAAGATAATTGCCAAAGAACCATCTCCTCAACCCTCGACTTCTAGATATAACAGTAACAACATTCCGATTTCATCAACACCGAATAAAGAAGGGGGGCCCAAAATTATTTCAAATTTCATTATTAAACCAAGTACCAGTTCTGAGCCAAATGCCGACAACAATATATTTTTTACTCCATTGGCCTCTACTGATTCAGGTAAATTGTCAGAACGTAATGTTACACAGGTAATTGCATAAAATATATTTTTAGATAAAATCTTCTTCTTCTTCTTATATTAGGCCTTAGGCCTGTTCTTATCCGATCTCTTTCATAGTGCTGCAGTCATGTTTGTGACGTAGACTGCCAACTATCTCGCCAATCTTTTGAAGGGCCTTCCCGGTGGTCTGGTGCCCATTGGCTTTAGATCCCTTGCTGTTCGGGCTAATCTCTCGCAATCCATTCGTGTTACATGCTGGTTCCACTCCCGTCTCCTCTGTCTGTCCCACCGTACGATATCGTGTACACCACATTGATTCCGTATTTGATTGTTCGGGATTCTGTCTCTCAGTGTTTTCCCCGCTATTGACCTCAATGTTTTCATTTCCGTTGTTCTAAGCATCCTTTTTGTTTCTGCTGTGTCGGCTCTCGTTTCTATTGAATATGCAAGTATTGGTCTTATGCATGCCTTATATATGCGTACTTTCCCGTCCAGTCTCATATCTTTATTCCGCCAAATAACGTCCCTCAGGCATCCCGAAACATAAGCCGCCCTATTAGCCTGTCTTCGAACACTGTCTCTTAGGTCTCCGCAGCTGGATATTTCTATACCTAGATATTCGAACTTAGGAACTTGTTCGATTATCTCATCCCCAATTACGATTTTACATCGTCTGGGCTCCCTTGCCACTACTAAAGTTTTTGTCTTAGAGGTTGATATCTGCATGTTATAGGTTTCCGCCACTGTTTTAAAAGTGTATGCCATACGCTGTAAATTGTCTTCCGTATCTGAGATCAGGACTGCGTCGTCTGCATAACACAGAATCTTTATCTGTTTTCTTCCAAGCCCGTATCCCTGTCCCACATTTTTTACTGCTATAATTTTATCCATTATTAGATTAAACAGTAGTGGGCTTAGACTATCTCCCTGGCGTATTCCAGATTTGATGTCTACTGCCGATGTTAGTTCGTTCTCGATCTTAATTTTAGTTTTGTTGTTTGTGTTTATGTCTTTAATTATCTCTACCAATCCACTGGGCTGGTTTTCTTCTTTTAATAACTTCAGCACATCTTCCAGTCTGACACGATCGAAGGCCTTTGTCAAGTCTACAAAGCACATATAGGCAGGGTTGTTGTATTCAATTGATTTCTCAACTATCTGTCTTAGTATAAAAATAGCATCTATTGTTAATCTGTTTTGCCGGAAGCCTTGTTGTTCTTCACTTATTGTGTATTGTTTAGTGATCCTGTTGGCGAATATCTTCGCTAATAACTTGAGTGTTGTATTAAGTAGGGTACGGTAGTTGCTAGGATTGTTTTTATTTCCTTTCTTATGTATTGGTATTGTAATGCTCGTTTGCCATTCGTCTGGTACACGCTTGGTTTCTAAAATTTTCTAAAAGAGTAATGCGATATTGTCAATTATTGTTTCTCCGCCGTATTTTAGCAGTTCATTTTGTATGCTATCGGGCCCTGGGGCTTTTCTGTTTTTTAATTTCTCTATGGTAATCCCGAGTTCTTCTTTTGCAATTTCTATTCTTTGTTCATTATCGCTGTCTCCTTCTAGATAAAATCTCTGAGAATTACAAAGAATACCTAGCTAGTCAATACATCTAATTATTTTGTTATGAAGCGCTCTATCAAAATGCATAAAAAATGACAATAAACGAAAGAGGAAGGGAAGGAAGTATGAAATTTTGACTAGTTCGCCTTTCACGAAAATTCTTGTTAAAGCTGAAGCAACTAAGAATGCAAAAGAAGCTGTGAAAAGAAAATTTTTTACCTTCAGAAATTACAAAAAATTGTATAGTTAACCTAATTGAGATGCAGGTATCTGTCCAGCTTGCAATGAAACCTATTCGGATCCTCCAGAAATTGATTTAATTCAGTGCTCATCTTGTAGGCAATGGTTCCATTATGAATGCAGTGCTTATGAAGGTTTCAATACATTTATATGTGACTATTGTAAAAGTGAATAACATTAACATATTTATAAGAAATGTTACAGACCTTGCGTAGAAGAAGCGCGTACTCTTGGAAATAACAGAGCGCACTCTTAGACGCTTTTACATTCAAGAGTGTGTATTTCCATCATTTTGTGTTTTGTTAAATATTGAAAATATTTATAGAATAGAGATTTTGATATATGCTTTTTAAATGTTTGAATATATATGTTATTTAGAAAAGCTATAAGTTTATCTTTAAAATGAAGTATATTCTGAGAATATGCTTTCAAAAATTAAGTGCGTGCTCTTGACCCTAATTATTAGGAAAATAAAATTAAATTAAAAACGATGGTAGTATTATTCGTATGTAATATATTATTAAGAAATGTAGAAAAAAAATCTTACAATTAAATAAAAATTAATTTACACAATTCAAATCTAATACGGTGGTAATCCAAACATTTCTGGTTTAAATTCCGTTAAGGAATTAAGAACAAGTGTGGCGCTTTTCTTCAGGTCATCTGTAACTTCGTTCGAAGGTACCATTACTACTTGCATCCCCGCACTTCTAGCTGCTTTAACACCATTTGGTGCATCTTCGAATACTAAACACTGTAAATATATTCAAAATATAAATTACTATTTGCGTCAATTTCATAAAAAAATTACTTACGTTAGATGGTTTGGGAGAATCTGGAAATCTAGATGCACAGACTAGAAATATGTCCGGTGCTGGTTTTCCATATTTAACTTCTGAATCCGAACTTCCTAATACTTTATGATTGAATAGGGAGAATAGCGTTGGGTATTGCTTCGTTTTTATGTTCATTGTAAAGCTTGATGAGGACGTGGCTAATGCTATTGGCACTCCATATTTGTGTAAATGCCTTATAAGTTTTTCAACACCTGGAAAGAATAAATTCTATTTAGAAACGATATTTCTTTAATGTAAGAATTGTTATTTTGATAAAAGAAAATGTTGATTTTAAATATTAAATAGTTTTATTATCGCTAATATCGTATTGAAAAAAATACTGAAAATATACCATATTTGTAATAAAAAATTATTTATTTAAGTGAAATTTAAATATAATGAATATCCTATATTTCTATTTTTTTAATATTCAAGATTTTTTTAACACGGTTTCAATGGAAATTTCTACTAAATATTTAATAACAATTGTTTTAATAATAAATAATAATAATAATAATAATAATAATAACAAATTATTATTATGTATGCTAGTTCACATGTGCATGAAAATGCTGCTCAAAACTGCAGAAATGGCAACCAAGGATACATGCTTTGAATTCGGAATATTATTGTGTTAGATGCTTCACATAAAAAAAAGGAAGGTGGTCGAACATAGGAGAATAAAAACGCTTAATGGCGAATTGTTGAATGAAATAATAATAAGAGACATACAAATATCTTGGCTACAAAATTAAGACTAGGACGTCATCAAGAATGATACAACAAAAAAAAATGAAACACGACTTCAGCAAATAGTTTCTTAATAGAATACAAAAATCACGCATATGTTCCAAGAGGATTAGAAAAACTCGGCATAATAAACGTTAAAGTCCTATACAACAAATCATATTCACAAACGCACAAAGCAATTATCAAAGCAGGCAAAAACTACACATTTCTCAATCCTCAACCAAATAACCAAATAGAAAACCGAAATCATACCTAGGCTATTAATGCCAGATTAGCAAAACCATTTCATCGAAAGCATATAAATTTAAAGGCATAAATACTCATTTTATTTACAAACGGCTCAAAGAAGGTCGTAGGTTACTGCTGTACATTACATCAACCAGCATAATAATGTAGGGAAAATATTACATAAGCACTTAGTCGTTAACATATCCTTCCAAGAGGCCATGGTGGGTCTCCCTCTGCTGGAACTATTTGTGAAAGCGGAAGCCATGGTTATGATCCTGAGGCCTAGGCCAATGGCTTATGGTGCCCAGATACCACAGGAACTATACTGGGAGAGCAGATATTACGAATACCGGCGAACAGTATGAAAGCCGAGATTATGTTTATAGCTGAGCTGAACATATCTATACCGATCAGGGAACAGAAAAAAAGTCGTTCGAGCGATTGGGGTGCCAGGACCTGGTACACGGGTGGATCACAATCCAATCGGGCCACAGGTGCAGGTATATGTGGAATGTTCCCTAGAAGGGAGGTATGGAAACATGCGACGGTTTTCCAGACCGAAATGTTTGTAATCGCAGCCTGCGCCGAGGAAATTCGGGAAGCCGGCTGCGCGAACAAAAGAAATCAACATAACGAAATCATCGTCAGGCGACTATTAAAGCCATTATGAATCCATTTACCAGGTCTAAATTGGTGAAACATTGTAAACAAATCATCAATAGACTAGTACAAGACAATGCTCTGTCATTGATATTGGGTGCCAGGATATGAGGAGATTAAAGGCAATGAGCCGATGAGCTGGCCAAGAAAAGTACTAAAAGGAACTTCATAGGACCAGAACCTATATGTGGAATCGCCAAGGATTTCGCTAGAAGGGAGATCTGGTTATGCCTACAAAGCAGGCGCGGCTCGTGATGACGTATTTGGGGGTTGCGTACAATGATGGGAGTGCCTCGTGTCTTTTCGGTGTTCACTGAGAAAACGTTACAGTTAGTACACAAGAATACACGAAGCACTCACATCATTGTACGCAACCCCCAAATACGTCATCACGAGCCGCGCCTGCTACAAAGACTACATAGAATGAAATGGAGGCTAACGGAAGGTCAACTCCATACACAGACACTACTAAGGGAGCTGGACGCTAGGTTTTCAGCCTACCTAATTCGTAGTAACAAAAAAGAAATTAAAATTATTGCCGACTTAATAACCGGAAATTGTCCTTTAAGAAAGCATCTGTGCAGATGGACTTGGTTAGCGAGCCCTGGTGTAGGAGATGTGAGAAACAGAAGGAAACTAGTCTTCATGTAATATGCACTTGTGTGGAACTGAAGGGATTCAGCCAGAAACATTTTAGAAGAAATCTATTGGATCCTACGAGGGTATTAGAATTTTCCCTAAGGCTTTTATCGAGGACACAAGACTAACAGAGTAGAATTGAGAGATCCATTAGGGGTGGTACAAAGAACACTGTACTCAGGTGCCTGGACTTACTATCGTCCAACCCAAGGAACCAGAAGAAGAAGAATCATCTTCCAACAGTTACCTATACTTTAAGTACACACCACAAACAGTCACAGAAAACGCAACATATAAAATCTTGTAGAATAATACAATTCTAATAGCTAAAGCAACTACTGCAAACTCCGAATGTTGAAGTGAGTTGATCGATGAACTGTCTAAATAATTCACGTTGAAAGTCGTAGTAAGCCATCGCACGAAATTGTTACGAGTTGATTCCATTCTTTGACTAATTGAGATGAAATTTTTAGGTCATTATAAACAACGCAAATAGCGTTCGTATGACAAAACGTTTTGAATAGGTACATATACCGTCAGATGGCGCTGAACAAAACTAGTGTTGCCATTTTCGGATATATAAATAAGTAACAAGTGTTCATTCATTTGAAAAGTCAATCTAGTAGCATGTGATTTACTGAGAACATTTTGAGGTATGTCGTAAATTAAAATTTACTACTTAACCTACGAAGTCGTATATTTTGACAGTTTCATACATACAAATAAATAACAAATAATAGGTATTTATTACCACTTCGAAAATAAGCCTGGACTAAAAAGAAATTATGTTCTAAAGTGAAAGCCATTTTAAAACTGAGAAGCAATTTATTTAAGCCATAATCGACGCACGATTATTTTATGCACTAATTGATATTTGTGATCGACATTATCAAATGTCATTTGGATTTACGTTTACGGAACAACAAACACATAGTAATATATATGCGTCTTATTCTATCAAAATTTCAAAGCAACCTAGATTGACTTTTCAAATGAACACACGTTATAGCCAACGCCAATTAAGTTGGCGCGAGGAGGGGTAAGTTCGCGCAGGATTAGAAGTAGTGGGGAAATTTGTATTTGGTTTTACATCAAATGTCAGATAATTCTAACCTCTGAGCGTGTATCACTTTTTGATCCCCTAGCAAAGACATTATGTTCCGTCAAACGTCAATGACAAATGTATTCTGACAATTACTTGAGTAGTGGGGGTGGACGTTTTAAAAAACGGCTTCTGCGCACCCCCTCCTCGCGCCAAGTTAATTGGCGCTTGCTATACCTTCGTATACTGATTATAATTATCGAATATCTGCAAAATTAATAATAGTTTTTTGGTATTTCTATAGTTTTTAGTATACATATTTTAAATTTCGTATTTATTATTTAATAATAACTTATTAAAAAAAGACTCACCAAACTAATTGCAATATAATGAATTAGTATCACAGTGAAGTTAATGATAGTATTGATTAATGATATAAAAATACTTTTACGATTACAAATATACGCAAATTATTAAAATACAAAACTGCGTGTTACATTAGTGTTCTTTACGATGACGTCTGTTTTGACTTTTATCTAATCCATTTCCTCTAAACTCTAAGATGTATTATCAAAATACTATTTTTATACAAGATGTTGAATAATGGATTATTTTATGTTTTTGAAAGGAAAACCATTTCATAGGAAATCTGTTTTGACGTAAATAAATTGATACACGTGATTTTTTGCACATGCTCTTTCGAATAAACAGATAACTTAATTCTAATAGAATGGCTATCGAAACAATTCAATTCTCATTTTTAGAAGTTTAATTTTCTAAAATATAAATATACAGTGATATTTTAAATTATTAGAACAAATTTGCTTGAAGAAATTATTAAATAAGAGAAGAAATCGTAAATTATCCATTGGTAATTGAAATTTCTTTAATTGAACAAGTTTCAGATTTCATACTATTCGATTAAACGAAAGAATGATGTGATTAATTTAGCGAAACAACTGACGTTCTCGTTTCTTTTTGTTGGGTGTTGTCATTAAATTTTTTTTTTTGGAGAAAGGAAAAATGTATTTTCTTTTTAATAATTTCCATATATCAATCAAACAAGATTTCAATTGAAAAACTTAAAAATTTAGCCCTCTCTGTATGGATTTCAATGTACTCGCGACCCGATCGTCGCTTGGAGGATCCGATTTTTTAACGAAACAAAGCGCAACGTTTGCTTTAAATTTTGAAGTTTGTTAATATTTTCCCACGGCCTTTCAAATCTCCCGATATTTCTTCAGTGGAACATGTGTGGGAGATTATCGATAGAAGATTAAACAATTTAGTACGTCAATAATAAACCCTAGAGCCCTAGAGGTTCGTTGACATCACTAGCATGAGGTACAGACAGTTTCAAATACGATACCAAGAAGACAATGATGATTATCCGTTACACATTACATTGCTGGAAAATCCGAAGAAGAAATCGTGTCAGAAAGTTGAGGAATGGCAACAATGTTGAAGCTTTAAGTGTTCGTGATAATTCCAATCTGTTAGACGTCGTGCTCAGCAATTGGACCTTATAAACGGAGCAACTTGGAGGATTTTACGAAAGAATTTGGATTTGCATCCATACAAAATCCAACTGGTCCAAGAATTTCTCCAGCAGATCATCGTCTTCGTCGTAGTTTCACTGCTTGGATACGAGGGATAAGCTGAATTTATTGAGAATAAGAGAATCTAGTAGACTGACTGACTGACTGACACTAATTTATATACAATAAAATCCTAGAAAATATTAAGCGTGTTTTTTTATTCTCAATAATTTTAGTTTGTCCCTCGAACTAGAGCAGCTGCCTACGGATTCATTTTTTCATCGTATTTTAATGTTCAGTTATGAGTAGAGTGGACCAATCCGGAGCGATATTTGGTAAATATTTCATATAAAAGCCGAAAAACTCCAATAATTTATCAATTTATATATATATATATATATATATATATATATATATATATGTGTGTATTAATTGATAAATTATTGGAGTTTTTCGGCTTTTATATGAAATATTTGCCAATATCGCTCCGGATTGGTCCACTCTAGTTAGGGGGCACATTTCCGGCTAAATGGTTAAGTAAATAAGCAGAACTGCAGGATTTGGAGCAAAGACAATCCTTACGGATATGAAGAAACATCCTTACATCCGAAGAAAGTTACAATTTGGTGTCCTATTCATGTCGATGGTGTATTTCTTTAAAATAGCGTAATGACAGTATGTCACCGTAAATGGCGCTCGTTGTCGTTTGTTAAACGAATATTTCTTCCCAGTCATTGCAAACAATCTGCAGGAATACTGCTCCGAACAGGACGGCGATACATGCCATACCATCAACGAAATCATAGCTTTACTGCAAGCTAAAATTTTGCAAAGTTATGTCAAGGAATTGCCCTCTGAATTCTCCACCACTATCTTGTGATTTGACGCCGTCTCCTTTCTGTGGGGTTATGTGAAGTCGAAGATCTATGCTAACAACCCAACAACAATTGAGGATTTAAAAACTAACATCAGAACTTTTATTTGTGAGATACCGGCCGCAGTGCCTGAAAACGGAAGGAGAAATTGGACTGATTGAATACGCTATTGTCAGCAAAGTCGTGGTGCACATTGGAATGACATTATCTTCAAAACATAATTGTAATAAGATGCTCTTTCGAATAAACCCAAATATTTTGTGTCGCAGAACAATTTTTACGTTTATTTCATAATAAAATTCTATAGCATTAATTGGATCACCTTTAATACCAATTTTTTTTTTTCACAAACGCACAGATAGACTAGTCTCACCTTCCGTAAAATCATTCTCGTACAAATATTCATGCGAGGTTTCAAACGAAAAGTTAAGACATTGTTCTAAATTTAATCCCTTTTTTACAGTGGTTTATAGTTTTCAGTAACGCGCCAAGTATCTTCGGCGCCGTCGTGCGAAATACTGATAGGCGCCTTTACCCTATATGTATTGAGCCAAAATTACCAGCCACTCTCCCACAGTTCAACATTGAAATTTATGACGAACTCTTTAGACTTGTTAGTACTGGTAGGTATTTTTTATTTGAGGCAAACAATAGGTTCACATAAAAAAAAATATTATTAAAATTTTTATTGCACACTGAAACAACAGTAACAAAATAAAAAACAGTATTCCAAATTATTAAAAAACAAAAGGTCAAATAAAATATTTTTAGAGTGCCCGTGTTTTTAAATAGATAAACGTGAAGGAAAACAACGGAAATGTCTTATAGAAATTGGACTTTTCTAGCTTTACTTTTGGCAAATGCATTAATAAGATTTTCAATATTCAGCTGCTTTAAAAAGTCAGACTCTATAGAAATTTCACCTTTTGTAATTATTAAATAATATTAATTAAGTTAAATTTATACAAAAAACAGTGTAGATGCAAATATCAAGTACACTCTTTGAAGTAACAATAAAATTATTGCTGTCAATGCTAAAATAATTGTAATAATTGTTTTATGTAAATTTGTTGATTTGTTGTAAACTTTCAAAAAATGTTTTTAATATTTTTAAAATTTAACTTATCACAAGTGGCCGTAGGCGCCTTTAAGGCCTTGGCGCCGTTGTGCGCTGCACGACCTTGCCCATATGGACGGCGCGTCACTGATAGTTTTTAGTTTTTATTTGAAAATTTACTTAATTGTGTATTTGTAAAAAGTAAAATAAACTTATATTTAATCTTTAGTTGTTTAATATTTTCATTTTTTATTGACTGCTATTTTCATGGACAGGCTTTAAGTTGATAATTGTATTTTATCGTTAGGAAAAGGGATTTTTTTTTTAATTAAATTAGCAATTGACGAAATAATACGAATTTTTATGATTACAACTAGTTTTGCGAATATATCCTAGAACATTCTTTCTATATTTACTATCGTTACGTACTAATTTTAATAAACACTATCTTTCACCGCACTTATTAAATACGTGATGTTTTACTTTATATTATTTGGCAGAGACTATCTCTGATTCAGTTTTCAAAGAAATACATGCGTTATTCCTATTTAGCTTCTATCATACTTGCACTGCGTGTACTGCACATAATATAAATACGTCATTTTGGGATTACACATTACTCGCGATTTTAAAATACTACTTAATACTCCCCGATTATTAAGAAAATATATATTTACCATAATTTTGGAAATAGAACGCATGCAATGGAATTATTGCATGTTTTCTAGAGAATAGTAACAATAAAATAAATAAAATGAAGAAAAAAGGACTTTACTGAGTACTATTCAAACAGGAAGTTTAGTTTAACTTGAATAAAAATCTAACGTAAATTTTTATATTAACTGATAAGCATGCATGCGAGTGTACCATATTAATTATGTATTTCAAAGCGTACATTGAATATATTAACTTTTTCGCAGTTTATTACAACGATTTATCAGTTATTGAACTGTCTGTCTGAATGTCCATTTATGCGCCACTTAAATGGGAAATTATAAATGGGATTAATTTAAGATATTTGTTTTGACTGTAACATGGCTTATTTAAAACTTCGTTCTAAATTATATACTCGTTTTTAAAGTACACTGCGCCAAAAAATTATCGCCACACTTACTTATTTCTTTCTATTTGCAATTGCTTCATGAAATTTGGACGAAAAATGCATAAATAAGATATTACAGACATTTAAACTAAAAAAACTATCATCACTGTGACCATGACTGCATTATTCTTTTTTTTTTAAACAACTAAAAAAAAAATTCTGACAGATTGTGTCGTTCTGTTAAATTTTGGGAAGTTTTGTGAAATTTTCTTACATTTTTTAATTTTGATTAAAATGAATCGTCAAAAAAAACAAACTCGTCATTTGAGCAGTGAAGAAGCGGCTCAAGTAATCGCTTTAATCAACAGTGCTCAAGGTGTTATTATTAACTGTTTCTGCAGTAGGCTCTTGGTGAAACATTATAAATATTCGCAAAAATGAAATTACTTGGCATTAACTGTTAACTGCATTATTAGATTCCTCTAACATATGTTTCGGTAAGACAACTTACTATTGTCAAAGAGACAAGATTGACAAGGTGTTAGGAATGTTTTGCCAGAACTATAAATGTCCATCTTTCAACGATCAGTAGGTGTATTCAAAGGTTTAATGAAACGCATAATTATAAAAGAACACCCGGACAAGGCAGAAAAGGGTCAACAAATATCGTGGAAGATCGTTTTTTGAGATTGTATACCCTGCGACAGGGGTTTGTTACTGCACGGAAACTCCAGATTGAGTTAGTCAACGAAATACGTTGAAAGAATATCAATTGACACCACAAGTGCCAGCCAAAGGTCCTATCCTTACCAGGGACCGGCATGTTTAGAATTTCCCGAACAACATATTCATTGGGGACTTAATGAATGAGGCAAAGTTCTTTTTACAGATAAATTTTGTTTATTTGCACGTAACAATCGTGTAAAGGTTTATAGAAGACCAGGAGGACGTTATGCTCAGTGTAACATTCAATTTAGAGTAAATTTTGGAGATGGTTCGGCATGGTATGGGGGAGGTGGGATGAATTTAGAGGCACATACAGGTTTACATGTACTGGTTAGACAAGTGGTAAATACGACTAGTTATATAAGAAACATTTTGGAACCTCATGTTGTTCTTTTTGCCCCATGTATAGGAGAAGATTTTTATTAATGCATGATAACGCAAAACCACCCATAACTAATGTGATTAGAAATTACCTTAATGAAGTGAACATTGTCACTTTGAACTAGCCTGCAAGAAGTCCCGACCTCAATCCCATTGAACATGTGTGGGACAGATTGAAACAGGTGTTCGTTCATTTTATGGCATCCTCAGACTTTAGAAGAATTATCAGAAGCTTTGGTAGAAGGTTGGGAACAGTTGGATGATCGTTTATTAAGAAATTGAATTTCAAGCATGCCAATTCGTTGTCAAGCTATTATTGAAGCCAGAGGAGGCTACACGCATTAATAATTCTTGTTATTTTTTAGTTTTCAAATGAGATATACAAAAAGGTTTTAAATATTTCTATACGTTAATGCACGTATAATGCTTTTGTTTCATTATGAAACAGATATGTAAATAATTTACACATTTGTAAATGTATCATGGACAATACACCTCGTACTTTCGGCATTAACTTCTGCTTAAGACATATGTTTCTGCCATTTATAATAGGCGTCGTCAGTTAAGCTAGTGAAGCAATGTATACAAATGATACAAATCTATATAAATAGATCTGTATCTGTATATAACATTAAGCCGGAATCCCTATTAGATAAAGCAAATTTCATCCTGTAAGGTGGCACTTATTAATAAGTGACATCTGACGGACGAAAGAGACTTTGCCGGAAAAGGGGACCTTTCGTTTGTGACCAGCTAAGCTGGTACGACAAGCGAAACAATACGGGTAAGTCCATTAACAACAAGCCAGATGACGGTAAATATACAAAAAGGTAAATATTTCTATACGTTAATGCACGTATAATGCTTTTGTTTCATTATGAAACAGACATGTAAATAATTTACACATCTGTAACTGTATCATGGGCAATACACCTAGTATTTTCGGCATTAACTTCTGCTTAAGACATATGTTTCTGCCATCTATAATAGGCGTCGTCAGTTAAGCTAGTGAAGCAATGTATACAAATGATACAAATCTATATAAATAGATCTGTATCTGTATATAACATTAAGCCGGAATCCCTATTAGATAAAGCAAATTTCATCCTGTAAGGTGGCACTTATTAATAAGTGACATCTGACGGACGAAAGAGATTTTGCCGGAAAAGGGGACCTTTCGTTTGTGACCAGCTAAGCTGGTACGACAAGCGAAACAATACGGGTATACCAATACCAGCTTAGCTGGTCACAAACGAAAGGTCCCCTTTTCCGGCAAAGTCTCTTTCGTCCGTCAGATGTCACTTATTAATAAGTGCCACCTTACAGGATGAAATTTGCTTTATCTAATAGGGATTCCGGCTTAATGTTATATACAGATACAGATCTATTTATAATAAAGATTTGTATCATTTGTATACATTGCTTCACTAGCTTAACTGACGACGCCTATTATAGATGGCAGGAACATATGTCTTAAGCAGAAGTTAATGCCGAAAATACGAGGTGTATTGTCCATGATACAGTTACAGATGTGTAAATTATTTACATGTCTGTTTCATAATGTTTCAAATGAGATTTTAATTTAAGTAATTTTTGAGGAGGATGTAGTTTTTGTCCGAGTAAAGGTTTTCTTTCGCGTTAAATGTAAATATTTGCTAAATTTCAAGTGTTACGATAATTTTTTGGCGCATTGTAATATCATCTCTGCGATATTTGATTAAAAAAACTACAAATACAAAATACTAGGTTACTTATATTCAATGGAGTGGTAAAAAGGGACAAACGTGGCATTCTAATTTATTTTTAACGTTTGTTACAGTTTTTATTGTTTCTAAAAATATCTGTATCATTGATAGATTGATGTTTTACTTGCTTTAAATCAGGTATATATAACTTATCTTTGATTACTCTCTTCCTGCATTCCTTAGTTTTTTCAAGGCAGATGTTCCCAAGAATTTGTTTTTAGAAAATTGCCTGATTTTTTCGAAATGTCGAATTGTTTTTTTCTAGTTTCATCAGTATTTAATTTTTATTATTTTTTAAATCGATTTATTGTAATATCTTTTGAGAAAATTTATTGATGCTACAATATATTTTTATATTTTAGGAAGATATAGGAAAAAGGATAAAATATTATTTTTCTTAAATAATCATGTTTTTGATTAATAAAATAAAATTGGAATTTCGCTAAATAATTTCAAAAGATTTTGTAGGTCTTAAATATTAACTTTATTTTCTATATTAATGCCGAAATATGATTGAATTTTAAAACTTCGCGAAAATTTATTTGAAAAATTGAATATCTTTTCTATTTAGCAAAGCATTTTAAAACATATTGGAATAGCTCGGTTTTAAAATTAATTTTTGCGTGATTAGTTAAACGAAATATTTAATAATACAAATATTGTAAATGTAAAACCAATAAGACGCGAACAAAATTGTATATAGAATTGGGAACCGAAGATCAGAATACTAAAACAGGAAGATCATCAAACACTTGAAGAGCAAATCTAAATATTGTGATACATGCTTCTTAAATTTAGAGTGAGATGAATGTAAAAATATTTATGGTATGTCTTTGATGAGGAAATTACGAATTAATTCGTAATTCGTAAGAAGTAATTTTTGGTATGGGTTAAAATTCCAAACGAATACTATGGATGCTCGAAGTATTGGCCGAAAAATATGGATAAGATGTTGGAGAAATAATAGAAAAGAAAAAATTAAGTTCATCTGATAGAAAATAGTAGGAATCGCGTGATTAATAGTGGAAAAATAATTTTCTTAAAATCAAAAAGGCACATTCATAGTATAATAAAACTCATATTTGAAAGGAAGTAATCTGTAATATATTAAAATTTCATTTCCACGCCGCTTTTTAAGTTAAAATTGTTATTTTTGTGTTGCAATATTTCATTTCTTTTCTTAAGATTTTTTTTACGATTTAAATCCTAAACTTTTTAAAATGAAAATTGCTTCATGTTTTTTTATATTTATTTTTAATTAAGGCATTTTTATCATATAACTAACAAAGTTTTCGTTTTATTATTTTACTTTAATTCACAATTTTTAAATGGTGTTAATTTTTTTTATTAAACAGTAGCTTTGTAAATGCTGATATTTGCAAAATAATTAAATTATGTGTAAAATATAATTTTATTAAATATTTATTAAGTTATTTTTTGCACATTTTTGATTTCCAAACAAAACTTAGACATCGTATAACTGTTAATTTAACGCCACATAAAAATAGGTAATGAATAATTAATTATTTAAAATATTATCAGAATAAAGCTTGCATTAATTTAAAAAGAAATGAAAGAAAAATTCTAAATAAATGTTCATTTATTCAGAAATAAATAAATAAATAAACAAGAAATTAGTTTTGCATTGACTTTAGTGAATTTACTTAGTGCTTTTTCAAGTAGTTAACATACCTGGGAAAAGTGGTGGATGTCTCAGTTCCTTAGCGACCTTATCTCTGTACAACTGAACAAATTCATCAATAGAAATGGGTAGTCCTAATTCCCTAATTGCTATTTTAGCGGTGTCCTTTTCCGGCGTTCCCAGTATCTTCATGCGCGCCTCCCACGTGTATTCCTTGTCGAATTTACGAGCAATATCACTAATTATTTTATCTAATCCCTTTTCGGAATCTGCGAAATCACATAGAAATATTTTAATAAAAGCAATTTTTTGTCATTTAAATTTTTTACGAACCTATGATGAGACCGTCCAAGTCAAAAAGTACGTGTGTAACTTTCTTGAAAGTCATTATTGTAAAATTTGTAACTTACTGTTCGTGTTGTACCTTAATGCGCGCTCTGCGGAATGAACACAGTTTCTGATTCACCCGTCCATCAATGAGTACCTTAAATAGAGAGCGGCTAGCGTGTGATACTATTGTTTTGCCGGGAGTTTGTTCACGTGAACAACCCCTGGTACGGAAAATGTGAGCATTCACCGAACACCATGGAAATTTACAACGCATATTATCAAGGAAAAATAATGATAGATAGAATGCGTGTTTGCGATTCATTGTTAAAGTGATTAGGAACAAAGTCTATCTTAAATAGCAGCTTAGGATTACCTTTATTATGTTTTGAAAGAAACAGAGTTTATTTTAAAAATATTTTAATTCGCTGATACACGACTTGTTTTCTTTTTAATTATTTAAACTAAATCAGTCTTTAATTGTTAAGAAGACGCATACGTACAGTCAATTGCAAATAAATCTATAAGTCCATACTTCTCGGGGAATAACAGATAAGTATAGACATTTTAACGGCGAAAACCGCGAACACACAATAAATATACCTACTAAAAAATATTTTGAAGAAACAAACTTCAATCGCTTCTAGACGAAGCTTTTTGTAATAACGTATCACAGAAGTTTAGCGAAAATTTTCGTCTGCTTAAAGATAAATGTAAATGACCTGTAATTATGGTAACGATGGTTAACACATATTCATTAATACTCAAACTTGTTATGACATATCGTAGATGTCAAATTACACAGGTCTACAGTGATTTTGATGTTTGAAAGCTGTTTGCTAATTTGTATATATTTGGGGGCCCTTATTCCAAAAAACGCCATATTTTTGCTCTATCACGTAAATTTTTTTTATACCGCTCTATATCTTAAAAATTTTAATTTATTAATATACATACCTATGACAAGAATATGTTTTTTCCATGTTAGGCATGATTTTTAAATGAATTGATTTTTATGAAATTAAATGTGATTTGGCAACACTGGTTAATATTGGATTTCTCAGAAAAGCAACAGAGTCGGCGCAGAAGCGTCAATACAACGTTGAAACCTGCTTATGTGCGGTTTGGTTGTGTTAGTCGTCGTGCTACTGTGTCCGCGCGCTTGTTGTCTTCGTTGTTGCGTATTTTAAGTGTTCTAGAACGTATAAATATGGAAAGAAGACATTGTGTGAACAATCCGAATAACTTTTGTTATATCTGTGGTAGTTATGTCGTAGTAAAGCAGAGGCAAACTATAACTTCGTTTGTGAAAAATGTATACCACGCTTATTTTGGTGTAAAAATTGGCGACCAAGACAAGTCCTGGGCTCCTCATACTGTTTGTTCCGTTTGCGTTGAAGCATTAAGAAACTGGCAAAAAGGTAGGAAGAAATGTTTAAGCTTTGGTGTTCCTATGGTATGGCGAGAGCCTAGAACTTACAGTGATGATTGTTATTTTTGTTCGTGTAATGTTCAAGGATTCAACAGAAAAAATAGGAAACAAATTGTGTATCCCAATCTTGACTCTGCTATTCGACCAGTTCCTCATGGACCAGATGTATCGATACCTACCGCCCCAAAAGCACTAGAAAACGTCATATCGTCAGAATCAGAGGAATCTAATTGCGACCCAGATGACTCAGATTTCACACCAGATTTCAGAGAGCTCAAAGTGTTTAACCAGAGCGAACTAAATGATTTAATTAGAGATTTGCACCTTCCAAAGGATGCATCCGAATTGTTAGCCTCCCGACTTCGTGAGAAACATTTACTGGCACCTGGCGTCACATCAAGCTTTTACCGGGATCGCGAAAAAGAGTTATGTCAATATTTTACTCAAGACGGACCGCTAGTGTATTGCAACAATATTCCTGACTTAATTTCAAAATTAGGAAATGTGCCGTATGTAAAAGAAGAATGGCGCCTGTTTATTGACTCAAGTAAGCGTAGTTTCAAAGGCGTTTTATTGCACAATGGTAACGAGCTGGCCTCGGTTCCCGTTGCCCATTCGGTACATTTAATGGAAACGTATGAAAATTTTGAACTTCTTTTAAAGAAAATAAACTACCAAGAACATCAGTGGATGCTTTGTGGTGACCTTAAAGTGCTGTGCATGCTACTAGGACAACAAGGAGGTTACACAAAATTTCCATGCTTTATTTGTGAGTGGGATAGTCGAGCAAGGGATAGACATTGGACTCAAATAGAATGGCCCTCTAGAACAAGCCTTACACCTGGTAGCTAAAATGTATTAAGAGATAGCTTGATTGACCCCAAAAAAGTTTTACTGCCTCCTCTCCATATCAAACTTGGCTTGATGAAGCAGTTTGTTAAAGCCCTAGACAAAAATGGACAGTGTTTTAAATATTTGTGCGAGACATTTCCAGCCTTATCCGATGCCAAGTTAAAAGAAGGTATTTTTGTTGGGCCGCAGATAAGAACATTATGCAAAGACAAGGATTTTCAAAACACAATGACCAATGTCGAGAAAAACGCCTGGGTTTCATTTAAAGAAGTAATTGATAAGTTTCTTGGGAACTCTAAGGACGAAAACTATGAAAATATTGTTCAAAATATGTTACAACACTTTCATCGTCTAGGTTGTAATATGAGTTTGAAAGTGCATTTCCTGTTTTCACACTTGAACTATTTTCCTGAAAATCTTGGAGCAGTTAGCGAAGAACAGGGAGAGAGGTTTCACCAAGACATTGAGGAAATGGAACGGCGATACCAAGGCAGATGGAGCATAACGATGATGGCGGACTACTGCTGGATGTTAAAACGGGATATGCCCTTAAAAACATACAACCGAATGTCCGGACAACGCAGCTTTCTGGCAAAAAGACAAAGATTTCACTTAAAAAAGACTGAGTAAAGTATTTTTTTCCACTTTTTTAACTTGTATTCCACCTTTTTACTCAATAAACAAATAAATTTTTTTAGAAATATAGTTTTTTTTTCATTTAATATTTGCAAAGAAACCTTACGTGATACAAATAAATGCATAGAATTTTTGAAATCAGCCTACCAAAATTATATAAAATCAGTTTTCAAAATAAAAACATCTGTCAAAAAGTTTAATTTTGTAGACCTGTGTTATTTGTGCCGTTATGTCGTACAAGCTTGAAATCCGAAATAGTATATTACATTACTAGGAGTAGGAAGCTGTAATTTTTGTGTCCATCCCAGAAGTTTTCTGTCGAGGCGGTAGCGGAGACAGTGAAACTAGGCGAGGCACAAAATTATATTAAAAGAACGGGCAGTATTTGTTTTGCTATTGAGTCTATTAACTAAAACTAAATTTCCTAAACCCTTGATGTCATCTATTTTCATATGCAGGAGCTCATCACAACAGCATGCACCAGTATTCCAAAAATTAATGCAAAAAAAAGTTTCATCAAAATTTTGTATCGCACATTGACACTGACATAATTACCTTTGCAGTTAAATATTATCTGTTCGGTGCATTAAGTAAGAAATTGTCAATTTTCACTTTATACTCAGTACCATAGATTTTTTTGGTTTTTAACCTTCGCCTTGATGTTTTAAAAATGCTATCAATTTATATTTTCCAATACTTACATCTTACATTACATATTAAGTTTAATTGAGCTTTAGTAATTGAATATTGCGTCCATAATGTGGAGCTTTTCAAATTTTTCGATAAACAATTTCTTTGGTAAAAGCCGTCGATCGATGCCTTTAGTTATTACTAATGTTGATGCTGTGCGTGAAATGATTGATCGACATCAGGATGCCACATATCTATGCATCCTCGAGCATATTGGCACGAAAGCAATACACACGATTTTTATGAACATTTGAACGTTCGGAAAACTTTCAGTCGTTGGAGCCCACACAATATAACAGATGTTTGCCAGAAGTTGGTGCAAAGAAATGCTTAAAAAAATCATTGAAATTTACTGCTGACGAAATCTGGATTTATTTATTCGTACGATACTGAAACTAAACAATAATTATAGCTATTAATATAACGAGAACATTAAGCGATTTATAATACTCGAGGACGTTGCCAGGTGACGAGGCTCTAGCCGAGTCGCCTCGTAACGTCCGAGAGGGTTTAAATCGCTGATGTTCGAGTTTATATTCAAAGCTTTATCGTATCATCAACGATATCAAGATTAAAACAAAATCAACAATTTGTCTGTCATACAAAATACTTACGTCAAAGCTTGCACGTTTTTGATATAAATTAATAAATCATGGAAGAATTTGATGTTCTCGCAAATATTGTAGAGGCTGCAAATAGTGCAAAATTAGATTTGTTGCCAGCGAAGTCAAAACTGCATTACGAAAACCAATATCGTATGTTTTGTAAATGGCGAGATGAAGAACATGTTCAAGGTGCTGGGGAAACAGTCTTGCTCGCTTATTTCGTGAGACTGTCAAATTACTACGCTCCTTCATATTTGTGGACAAAATATTCCATGTTGCGAGCTTGCTTGGAAATAAAAGAGTAGAAATTGATAAGTATGGTGCTTTGATAAGATTTATCAAGAAAAGAATGTTGGATATCGAGTTTAAAAATCCATAATGCTCACTAGAGAGCAATTTGATGAATTTATGCGTACAGCTCCAAACGAGGTATTTTTGATGATAAAAGTAGCTTTTTTGATTGGTCTAGGAGGGGCTTGTAGAACCATTGAATTAGCGAGAATGTCTACGGACGATATTGAGGTTTTAGAGACTAAGGTAGTTGTTACCATTCCTGACACAAAAACTCACAAAAAAAGATTTTTTGTCCTTGTACCTGACGGTGACATTAATTCCGTACTTTTATTTAAAAAATATGTAGTATTGCGACCGCGTCATGTTACGCATAAGAGACTGTTTATTTCGTACAGAAATGGAAGGTGTACAATTCAGCCTTGTGGTATTCATTTCTTTTCTAAAATACCTGAAAAAATCGCTACATACCTCAAACTAGAAAATCCAACTTTGTATACTGGTCATTGTATTAGAAGATCTTCAGCAACTTTTCTGGTTAACGCCGGCGGAGACATCTTAGATCTGCAAGAGCTGGGTGGGTGGGAGTCGAGCAAGGTTACTATTTAGAAGACAACGTAACGAAGAAAACTGCAATTGCGCAGAAGATTCAGATGGGAAAGGTTTTAATAAACAGTGTGTCAAACTCTGAACAATCAATTGAGTTTTCACGTAAAAATGAAAATTTGTAGGACGTAAGCGGCTTGAACATCATGTGTGTTGAATCATCCGAAAAAAATATTGTTTGTGAAGCTGCAGAAGATCGCGGATTAAAGACAGATATGAAAGATATATCTTTCAAAATTGAGAACTGTCAAAATATTGAAGTTCATGTTTACAAATAATGTATAGCAAACGCCAATTAAGTTGGCGCGAGGAGGGGGTGCGCAGAAGCCCTTTCTAAAAACGTCCACCCCCACTACTCAAGTAATTGTCAGAATACATTTGTCATTGACGTTTGACAGAACATATTTTGTAATGTTTTTGCTAGGGGATCATACACGCTCAGAGGTTAGAATTATCTGACATTTGATGTAAAACCAAATACAAATCTCCCCACTACTTCTAATCCTGCGCGAACTTACCCCTTCTCGCGCCAACTTAATTGGCGTTTGCTATACTATTTGACGTATTATGGTTTTGAATCTAACGTATTATGGTGCTGTATCTAACTTGTTATTAGTTCGTTACTAACGTATTATGAGTAACTAAAGTATTATTAAGATATTGTAATATTATGTTCCTAATAATTATCAATAAATGTTTCAAATAAAGATGGCATAATAGTTGATGATACGATAAAGTAATTAATGTTCGGGTTTTTCAAAGCGAGCCAAAACCTAAGAAATTATTTGTTGACAAGCAAATGATGCCTTGTTTCTTCGATTTCAATGGACATGTGACAACCGTAACTTTATATAAACGAAGAACCGCAATTTATCAATTTATCAATTGATTTCTTTCATAAAAATAAATAGGTAATAAAATTATACAAACTACGAGTATGTTAAAAATAATTCATTTAATCTTTTGAATAAATAGAATTCAAATTCTTATATAAAAAGTAATTGTAGAACTGATAATTTGTTTTCTTTTTTTTCTTTTGATCGTTTAGGTACCTTCTAGTTTTAAGTTTCCTTGTGCGTTTCGGTCTTAACAACTGTTTATTTTAAATTATTCGTAGTCGAAATTTATTTGACTGCATTTTCAAAGGCCACAAGTAAAATATTTAATTAACGAAAACTTAATTTTTATTGCCTTAAAATTATGTTTAAACTGTTTCCTTAAATATTATGGGGGTCCCTTATACTCTCTTTGCACATCTTATGCAAAAGACCTTTTTTCTAAGTCAATGACACTCAGTTTTACCAATCTACTGCCTTCGTTATTCCCTCAGAATGTTTAAAAAAAAAACTATCTGAGAGTAAAATCCTCTCCTCGATAATCACTTTGTATTTAAAAAAACATTAAAAGAAATGGAGGAGGAATCCTATTTGTCAATTTTTTTGGCAGCCTCGGAAACGGGAAGAAGTCGCAAGGGACAAGATCTGGGGAGTAGAGAGTAGTACTGCCCTCTTCGTTGAGGCTAGAAACTGACGCACAAGTGACGTGGGTTGGTACACTATCGTGATGTAGGATCTACAAATTGATGTGTCACTTGTCAGGCCGCTTGTGTCGAATGTTCAGATTTAAAATTTAATAATTCACTGGAGGAAATATCAAGTGAGCCACAAAATTTGTATCCTAGGTAGGCCATGAACGATCGAGATACGACATATAAGTCACGGCTGAGCTTAGAGAATTGACGAAGTGTCATTTGTAAATAATCATAAATTAAATTGACAAGTTACGATTTAACCTATTACTAATAGTACGAAATGTAGGTTAGATCACTTAATAAATCTAAGACGTTTAATCCATGGCACACTTTGAAAACTTTTTTGTGGCTCACTCCTTACATTAGTGCTAGAATTAGACCCTGGCGGGGGTAACTTTTAAATCTTGAACAGAAACTCGTATATTTTATTACAGATTCTAATTCTACTGGAAAAAGTACGTAGGATTGATCTGAACTATTTTTTTCAATTCATGATAGATGGCGCTTTAATCAATGAAACTAATTTTTTTTCAATTTCTCTCCATCTACACGGATGGAGAGAGCGGCACTAATTCTAGTATTTCCTTCAGTGAATTTTTAAATTTTAAATCTGGACATATTTTCGTGAACTGCTTATTTTTCGAGATATTTGAAAGTTTCAAGTTAAAAAATACACCACCCAGTATAATGATAAATTGAAAGAGTTCTACGACATTTAAAATATTCATTTTGCAAGTGCAAAAGCAGAAAGAAATAACTGGGAGGTTTCAATCATGATTTCCTCAAAAGTTAATACAGTTGATGTATTGATAACGAAGAGTTTGGGTGCATTTATAAAAAAAAATTCTGCAGCAGGAGCTTCCGTTAGTGTTTCTTCATTCTTGCATTTTGTTCAAGAATATAAAACTGTCTCCCGAAAGCATTAGAAGAATGATCTTAAAGATTAAATAATTAATAAATTTTGGTTTCAAATATTTGGATTTCATGCTTTGTAAAAAAATTTTTCAGTTTAAAAAAAATCTTAAAGAAATTAATACAAAATATGGAATTCTTACTTCTTACTATAAGGTAAAAGTTACAAAATGAATCTTTAAATATGAAGCTTAAAAATAAGAGGTAATAAACACATTTTTTTGTAATATTTAGGTGTATTCTTTCAATTTTTTTATTTTATACTTAGGTATGTCGGTACAGATTGCAATTAGATTATGTTGTTTATTCAGTACGAAAATATTAACTTTGCCAAATCTAATTACCAATAATAACAAATAACTATCAATTAAAATAGTGGAATTTTTAAACTAACATTGATAAACGTCCGTAACTAACGGAAAGCGCCCAATTGATACTTACATTGACTTTAAGCGATTGTCATAATGGGTATTATTAAATAACCAACTGTTATTTTCCATACAAGACGACTAATAATTTAATAAATCGTTATTTTCCATACGAGGACGGTTAATTTAATATTTTTGTCAATTATTATTATAAGAAACTTGCTTTGACACTTTCTCCTGTACTAATCCCTTTTTTCCAGACATTTGTAATTTCGTCAATGGAATTTCTATTGTTAATGTCTAATGCGTCCGTTTTTCTTAGTTTGTAACTCGACTAAGTTTAATAGACGTATTATTGTTCATTTTTCTTATTAATTTCGGATATTGTAGAAAATCTTAGAATACTATTGTAAAATTAGGTAAACTATATATTTGAAATTTCCTTTACTGTTTTTTTACTTCTTGTGAGTAATCAAATATTGGACGGCCAAGCCCAAATTTTAGGTTATGTACATTGTGTAGATATTTTTATCATTTTAGAAATAGCAAAAAATGTCATCAGGGCGACCCATTAAATGTGTGGTTGTTGGTGATGGTACAGTAGGTAAAACATGTATGCTAATTTCATATACAACAGATAGTTTTCCTGGTGAATATGTCCCTACAGTGTAAGTCATAAAATTGCTTTTGCTTTATCATATTTTTTTAAAATAATGTTCTCTTCTAGTTTTGATAATTATTCAGCACCTATGGTAGTAGATGGTATTTCTGTTAGTTTGGGTTTGTGGGACACTGCAGGGCAGGAAGATTATGACAGATTACGTCCACTCTCTTATCCACAAACCGATGTGTTCTTGATTTGCTTCAGTGTAGCTTCACCTTCATCTTTTGAAAATGTAACATCGAAGTGGTATCCAGAGATTAAACACCATTGTCCAGATGCACCAATGATATTAGTTGGTAAGGGAAATTATACTCTTTATTTTAAACAATAAATTTTCATGTATGTAAGTAGGTTCATTCTAAAAATAAGTTAGATTGGAGAAGGAAAAAGAAAAAGTAATACTCTATACAGATGTGAAAGGTTTTACATTGGTATTTAAACGTTTAAATAAATTTCATCTTTTAAATGTGTAATGGCTTTTAATGAAAGAAGTAATATTTAAAGTTATGAACTTGTTGGCATAAGTTAAAAAAAATCCAAATTTTTTATTTATAGCTTAACAGGATGATGTTTATGAACACTTTAGGATATTAATAAAAAATCCTTGCAGTGTTTATTGACACAAATATTTATGTTGAAATAAAAAGTAATTGTACAAATATCAAAACTTTATAACAATTTAAACAAGTATTAGGAAGATAGAACGTTGGTTTTATTTAATTTGATTTGGAAGTAAAGAAATAGATATGTCTCATTGTCTGAAGATTTATGATCTAAACAAAGATCCTAAACTGAATTTATTTTTATGGATTATTTGTACTTTACTTACAAAGTCTATTGTATAATATATCTAATTAAATGTCATCACTAAAGCTGGGGTTATATGCATGTAAAAATACCAAAATATGCACCATATATATTTTCACAAAAAATACACCAAATATTGACAAGTGTGCTTGAATATAAAAAAATATCTATCAATATGCTAATTTTTTTATAACATTTTAACAAAAAACCAAACCTGATTCTATGAAATCAATAAAGAAAAATATAAGTTATGTTATCCTTTAAAAAAAAATAGATGACGTCATAACACGAAAAATAAATAACATTAGAAACTGAAGATATGCTGGGAATATTTACTATACCTAGTTAAAATCACTGTACCCCTTTGAGATTTTTTCCAAAAATTCGATATTAACAAAACTTACAAATTTATTCGTTACTTTATTTCCACACTGTATAGTAGTGTTCAAATACACACACTGGCAAATTTAATGGAACAGATTGTAAATTTAGTTTATATCTTACTTTTTTAAAATTTTGTAGTCTATATATAGATAGCTTTGAATACTTTGAACTTTTTAATGTTAAAACGCCAAACGTGTGTTGTGCTTTACAATTGGAACGTGTATTATCGGTAGATAACAATTAAGTTGAGTAATCAGTTTAATTTGTTTGGATTGTAATTTGCTCTTTTTATTTGTTGTCGTCAGTTTGTTTGTATTGTAAAAATCAGGCAATAATGGGTGACAGTACCCTGTGATTTTGCTGGGGCCATAGCAATGATAGAACATGGTCTAACATACCGTGAAGTAGCCCGAAGGTTCGGTAAATCAAAATCAACCATCCATCGTAATATAGGTCGTTGGAGGCAAACCTATGCGAGAAAAGAACAAGGCAGAAAACGTTCAAGCACAGTTGCAGATGATCGTTTTATAACGTTGCAAACACTGCGAAACAGACATCAAACGGCAGTTTAAACAAAAAGCATACCGGAGGATATTCATGGAACCACCATAAGTGAGCGTACAGTATGAAGAAGGCTTAAAGGACTTGGGTCTCAATTCCAGTGTGTAGATTATGGTCGAGAACATTGAAATTCGAATGATGACCAGTAAGGTCAAATTTTGTTCACGGACGAGAGCCGCTTCTGTGTAAATTCAATTGATGATAGGGAAAGATTATATCGACGCCAAGGAGAATAAAATGCACTATTTAATTTTACTACTACTGTATTTTTTAGAGGAAGTTCAATTACGGTATGGAGCGGCATATGTTTGGAGGTACGCACTGAGTTAGTGGTGATTGATGGCGGAGCAGATAGGTACATCAGAGATATTCTGCAAGACTATCTGGTACCGTCTGCTTCATATATCTGAGAAAATTTCACCTTATTGCAGGATAATGCGAGCTTTAACTTTTAAAACGAAGTGGATATAACAATGAATTGGCTAGTGTTGTTCCTCTGACCTGAGCCCGATCGAACATGTGTGGGGCATGCTAGACAGAAAACTTTGGTCAAAAATTTTTACTGTTCAAAACAGAGAGGTAAGACTTGCATTTATTGAGGAATGGGGCAGATTGCCTCAAGAACTGATCGATGGTCTCGTCAGAAGTGTGGGAAAATTAATGACTGCAGTTGTAAGGGCTCGTGGGGGCGACGCACGCTATTGAAGCAAAAGAAGAAACACATTAAATGATTATCCATGTTCAAAATGTACAATAAAGTTATTCTGTTTAAAACCATATTTTATTTGAGTCTGACATCTTGTAGTTTTCACATAATACGACCTTTGTAAAACAAATTCCAATTACTCCACCTAACTTCGTATTAGGAGATTACCTGAGAAATATTAATGGTATGTATACTATAAAGAGGATAATAAGATTCTATGTCTGCTCCTTTAAATTTGCCGATGTGTGTAAAATTGCTACTAATCAATTACAGTTGATAAAGTATTTCTTTGCAGTCACATGACCAAATTTAAGGCATAAGAATACCTTAAAATGACTAACGTGTGTAGTACTGCAGCGTGTATTTATGTGTGCTGGAAAGAGATAAAGTACAATTTGCGGTTCGCACTTTGGGCAGTACGAACTGCAAAAAAATACTATATCAACTGCAGTTTCAGTTTGTACGAGGGTATATCAGATATAAACGAGACTGATTTTTTAATGACTCGTACAAAAGTTTTTTGAATCGGCGAAGTAGGTGGCTATGTAGACAAAGCACTTAGGGTGGGGAGAGCAACGTCTGAAATTCCGTCGAGACCGTTTAATAGTGCAGTGACCATGAGTGAGCAAGCAGTGCACGTTTCCGTTGAGCAGCGGATAATTATTAAGTTTTTGACCAATGAGGGGGTGAATCCAACAGACTGCACGCACAGTTCGGGGAGAACACCCTTTCACGACCTCGCGTGTTTGCTACGCATAAACAATTTTCTGGAGGCCGGGAGAAAGTTGAAAACCAGAGCCACGTTCGACGCCACGGACGAGCGTTACCGAAGCCAACATTGAGGCTTGATTTTCTTCATGATCGCCGCACAATTAATGCCCAATATTATTGCGACGTTTTGGATGCCGCAAAATTGTCTTTACGACGAAAAATAAAGACGCAATCCGTTAAAAATGTCATTCTCCTTCACGACAGCGCCAGACCACATTCGGCAAACATTACGAGGCAAAAACTGGAACAATTCGGCTGGGAAATCTGGGAACATCCTGCTTACAGTCCAGACTTGTCACCCTGTGACTACCATTTGTTTGGACCTCTAAAAGAAGCTCTTGGACGCCAGCGTTTCGACAGCGACCAAGCGGTAGAGACATTTGTGCTCCAGTGGCTGTGTGACCGGCCTAAAAGTTTTTACGATAACGGGATTCCAATCCGTTGGGAAAAATGTATTGCGCGGGCGGGAGATTATGTAGAAAAATAGTACATTTGTATTAACCTTGTTCAATAAAGCATTAATAGTTTAAAAAAATCAGTCTCGTTTATATCTGATATACCCTCGTATTATATTTTTATTTTCCCTCCTCTTTTTTGTAAGTTTGTATGGCGTGTCATAAGCATTCATTAATATTAAGCATGATAGCAACTTTTTATGAGCATTTAGAAGACCAAATTACAGTAAAATCGCATTCTCAACATATCTTTAAAGGATATGTTGACACGCGCATTACACTCATTTTTTAAGATAAATAAGATTTTATAGTAGCAAGATTTAATAAATTCCACTCTAAATGCTAATTTACTTACAGATTGGATATAAGAAAGTCATAAAATTTCCAGGCATTAACAAAAAAATGTGTATAAAATTTCACCATAATTTTAAAGTTTAATGTTTAGAGGTTGTAAATCAATTTATATTTAATTAATCCAAATTAAATGTCTGCTGTAAATATCAATACTTAATAATATGGAGACACTTTAACTGTTTATTTGCCAGCACCTAGAATAAACGTACTGGGAATCTAAGAAAAGATGTCATATTTCTGAATGATAATGCTCGACCCTTATAGCATGAACACTTCAGGATTTGTTTGCTCATATATGTTGGGAAGTCTTAAAAAATAGTCACCCTTTCCTGTATTTTATCCATTAATTAAAACAAGAGGTAGAGTAATCTATAGATTAGTGCACCAGTGGGACTCATGTCTTAATGTTAATGGAGATTTCTTTTAAAATAAAAATTGCTTTTCACCCTGTAAATGTATTTTAATTGAAAACTGTTTTAAGCTTTGACTTTTTTTCAGGTACAAAAATAGACCTAAGAGAAGATCGCGAAACATTAAGCACTCTTGCCGATCAAGGTCTTAGCCCTATAAAGCGCGAACAAGGCCAAAAATTAGCCAATAAAATCCGCGCCGTTAAATACATGGAATGTTCTGCCCTGACGCAGAGAGGTTTGAAACACGTGTTCGACGAAGCCGTTAGGGCCGTCTTGAGGCCTGAACCACAAAAACGCCGTCAACGTAAATGTCTTCTGATGTAATCTCCGTAAGTTTCAATTGTAGTAAGCATTTAAATTACTACATTTTTTTAATGTATTTTATTTAATGCAATCTGTTTTATTTACAAAAAATTAAGTACTGTTATTAACGTATGTGTAGAGAGAACAACACCCACTGATGTGTCTCCAATACTGTTGTAAAAATAAGGTTTAATTATTTTAAAAGATAGAACTGTAAACCTATGTACAATGTGTACAGTAAAACGACACCCAGATTTAGTTTCTCATTTCCTCACCCGTTGTCAATTATTTATGATTACCAGATGCCAACAAATTAAAAGCAGATTTAATTTTAATAATCCACTTTTAAAAAATTTGAATTTCTTTATACCATTAAATTCGCTCTCTAATAGTTTTAGACATAGTAATCCAAGTTTATTTCCAATATTTCAACATTCCAAAAGATTTCTTCCATCTAATAGTCTTGACGTACAACAAATAATTGATGATGAGTGGAGAAAGCTTCCTTTAATTTCACAACAGGAAATTAGACAAGAAGGAAAAATAGATCTTTTTTGGTCGCGTTTGTTGCATTACAAAAATTCACTAGATATTTTCGAGTTTCAAAACTTAGCCAGATTTGTCTTAAATTTGTTATGCATTCCGCACTCTAATGCCCAGTGTGAAAGAATATTTAGTAAAGTTAATTAATGATCCACTTTTAAAAAAATTTGAATTTCTTTATACCATTAAATTCGCTCTCTAATAGTTTTAGACATAGTAATCCAAGTTTATTTCCAATATTTCAACATTCCAAAAGATTTCTTCCATCTAATAGTCTTGACGTACAACAAATAATTGATGATGAGTGGAGAAAGCTTCCTTTAATTTCACAACAGGAAATTAGACAAGAAGGAAAAATAGATCTTTTTTGGTCGCGTTTGTTGCATTACAAAAATTCACTAGATATTTTCGAGTTTCAAAACTTAGCCAGATTTGTCTTAAATTTGTTATGCATTCCGCACTCTAATGCCCAGTGTGAAAGAATATTTAGTAAAGTTAATTAATGATCCACTTTTAAAAAAATTTGAATTTCTTTATACCATTAAATTCGCTCTCTAATAGTTTTAGACATAGTAATCCAAGTTTATTTCCAATATTTCAACATTCCAAAAGATTTCTTCCATCTAATAGTCTTGACGTACAACAAATAATTGATGATGAGTGGAGAAAGCTTCCTTTAATTTCACAACAGGAAATTAGACAAGAAGGAAAAATAGATCTTTTTTGGTCGCGTTTGTTGCATTACAAAAATTCACTAGATATTTTCGAGTTTCAAAACTTAGCCAGATTTGTCTTAAATTTGTTATGCATTCCGCACTCTAATGCCCAGTGTGAAAGAATATTTAGTAAAGTTAATTAATGATCCACTTTTAAAAAATTTGAATTTCTTTATACCATTAAATTCGCTCTCTAATAGTTTTAGACATAGTAATCCAAGTTTATTTCCAATATTTCAACATTCCAAAAGATTTCTTCCATCTAATAGTCTTGACGTACAACAAATAATTGATGATGAGTGGAGAAAGCTTCCTTTAATTTCACAACAGGAAATTAGACAAGAAGGAAAAATAGATCTTTTTTGGTCGCGTTTGTTGCATTACAAAAATTCACTAGATATTTTCGAGTTTCAAAACTTAGCCAGATTTGTCTTAAATTTGTTATGCATTCCGCACTCTAATGCCCAGTGTGAAAGAATATTTAGTAAAGTTAATTTAATAAAAACCAAACAAAGAAACAAATTAATTACAAAGACTGTAAACGGTACCTTGCTTGCATCCCAATGTATAAAAGAAAAGAACGGTTCTTGCGTAACATTTGATCCATCAAAGCAAATGTATCTGGGCTGTAATCAGTTAATCAGTTTATATATGAGCACGTCCAGAAAAAGAAGTTGGAAGATTCTGACATATCTGATGAAGACATTGAGGATGTTGAGCTTGAACTTAATTTCAGCTGATACACCTACTTTTTAAAATTATTACCTGTTACCGCAAATTTGTTTTTATGTTCTAAATAGAATATTGTTTTTTTTTAAATTTATTCAGAGTTTTGTGTTGTTTTACTAAGTAATATAGGAATTAAACGTATCTTAATTTATTGTACTATATTTCTTTCCAATGTACTATAATAACTTTAGTGACCGTACTATAACAGCTTCTAATACAGTTGGCAACGCTGGTTGGTTGCCAATGTGTTTGAATGTATCTCCAACTTGTCTAAATATTTAGAACTCACAGCTATGATAGTTTCTTTAACTGTAGGTACGCTTAATCGTCATGTATTACTTGTTAGTGACCTACCAAGGGACATTACAAATTTGCTGAAACATTTTGGGATAGTTTTATTTTGCCCCTGGCTGTAGCCCAAAATTGAAATTACATGTGACCATAGGTCATAACTAAAGACGCCAGACTATGTGCCCCAGCAGTAGCGTTGCGTGGAGAGTTTAGCAGAATAACAGTGCGCTTACTTAAAAATAAATATATCGAATCCCTATACAAAACGTTAAGAAAAAACATAAATAACTTACCCAACATGTTT
Organism: Melolontha melolontha; assembly: GCA_935421215.2. Taxonomy (NCBI): domain Eukaryota; kingdom Metazoa; phylum Arthropoda; class Insecta; order Coleoptera; family Scarabaeidae; genus Melolontha; species Melolontha melolontha. Next base: position 71,655,430 of record OW285243.1, on the reverse strand, counting down.
ACATTGTTGCAAAAAAATGCGGATGTGCGCGATGAAAAAACTGCACCATAATATATGTTTCTGTATTAGTCTCGGAAAGGTTCGTACGTAGCGACGTATATATATGTTTATATACAGAGAAGGATTGTTCGACGTTGAGAGATGTTATATTTGCATAGTTAAAGCGCTCTTTGTATCTGTACAACGGATCTTCAGTATTGGTAAAAAGTTGCCCTAATTTTGTAAAATCTACATTTTTATCTAATACACTGTTAAATTTTTCACGGACACAATCACTTTTTTCATCTTCAAGGATATGCAGCACTAGTTTTACGTGGTCAATAATTGCTAATGAGTCCGATAAGGACAGCGCAGTGTTCTGTAAATTTTTTATTGCGCCCAGTATTGGAACGTAACCGTCGTAAATAATTTTTAAATTTGCTGCAACTTGAGGATTGTTAAATTGAACCTGGCTGAGCCGTATTGCAGCTGCTTCTTTGGCATCTAGTTGTAAAATCACTGATTTAATTTTTTCAAAATGTTTATAATTTATAAACAAGTTGCAGCAAATTTAAAAATTATTTACGACAGTTACGTTCCAATACTGGACGCAATAAAAAATTTACAGAACACTGCGCTGTCCTTATCGGACTCATTAGCAATTATTGACCACGTAAAACTAGTGCTGCATATCCTTGAAGATGAAAAAAGTGATTATGTCCGTGAAAAATTTAACAGTGTATTAGATAAAAATGTAGATTTTACAAAATTAGGGCAACTTTTTACCAATACTGAAGATCCGTTGTACAGATACAAAGAGCGCTTTAACTATGGGAATATAACATCTCTCAACGTCGAACAATCCTTCTCTGTATATAAACATATAAATATACGTCGCTACGTACGAACCTTTCCGAGACTAATACAGAAACATATATTATGGTGCAGTTTTTTCATCGCGCACATCCGCATTTTTTGGCAGCAATGTAAACATGTTGGGTAAGTTATTTATGTTTTTTCTTAACGTTTTGTATAGGGATTCGATATATTTATTTTTAAGTAAGCGCACTGTTATTCTGCTAAACTCTCCACGCAACGCTACTGCTGGGGCACATAGTCTGGCGTCTTTAGTCATAACACTCACATGTAGATGCAGTTTATTTTTCATGATTTATAAAGTCATAAATCAGTACATTTTTCTGTATTTCATATGCATTTGGAGCCTCTTTTCTACATGTGTTTGCTCTAATTCAGATGTCGGCCCATGTAAATTGTAAATATTTAGCATAGCTTTTATGGTGATAAAAGTTAATGGAGACTGCAGGAACAATTTCTTTTCTGAAAGTAAATATAACATTTGCTGACTTGGAGCCATTTACTTTGATTCCTCATAGTTTACCACTTTTCAAAATTCTTCAAACGGCGTTGTAGAAGTTCAGGGACTTGGATTGGGTCTTGATGTTTGGCTATTAAAATGGTATCGTTTACGTATGTTGCAGCGAACGCATTATACGTTGGAATATCTGCAATGTATAAAAAGTAAAGAGTAGGACCGAGGATGCTACCCTGTGGTCACCCAGAGTCGATAGTATTAAGAGAGCTATAAGCATCACAAGATTTTGTTTGGAAAAATCTATTTGACAGATATGATTGTAGAAGACTGAACATGGGATATGGAAGATTATTCTTGATTTTTGATAATAAGCTTTTGCATCATACTTTGTTGAAGGCTTGGAATATATCGAGGAATACTATAGTTATAGTACCTTTTATTTTTCAGAGCAGTTCTAGCATTCCCAACCACTCTGTGGACTTGTTGAATAGTGCCATGTTCATGCTCGAAACCAAATTGTATGTATGGAATTAGGTTGTTTTCAGTTATAAAAGTTTCCATCCTGTAGTAGCCTCTCAAATACTTTGGAGATTATGGGCAGCAAGCTAATAGGTCTGTACGAGGAAGGTTAATTAGGATTTTTGCTGGGCTTTAATAAGTATAGGAATTATTTGAGGTACTTTCCATTGTATGGGAATGTGGAATTGTTATCACAGAGTACAAAATATAAAGTAGTAGTTTAATTCCCTCTATTAGTAAATTTTTTAGAATAGACCCATTTATCAAATCATAGTTTGGGGTCCTTTTTATATTAATTTTAGGGATGATGTCTATGAGTCCATAAATGGCAATTTTTTTTAATGGGGCAGCTTATTTGATAGAGAGCCTCTAAAATGTCATAAATTAATTTATCTTCTGTTATAGGAACTTCTCGTACATTAAATTGTAAAACGGAACTGAGATACTCTGCAAATGCACTTACTTTGTTTTCGTCACTCCTAGCCCAATCCGATTAGTTTTTCTTATGCGAGTCTTGACTTCGTTTTGATATTTTAGTTTTTTTGTAATTGTCAATTAAGTAAAAAAAGTAAATCACTAAATACAGTAATCTTACGTTAAAAATACGTTTTGATATGTCCGCGACTAACTTTTCATAATTCATAATGATCACCATGATAGTTCTGTTTTTTTTCCCAGTTAGTCTTAAACTGAATATAGTTCTTATTCATCTTTTATTTTCTTTAGAAGTTTGATAAATTTTCTAATATACGGGGTGCTACCTAGAAATTCCCGGAATGTGAACAAACAATAAATTGTTGAATTGAATTGATTCGGCTTTTATTTGATCATTCATAATTTAAAGTAGATATAAAACTAATGGTTAAAATCTTCACTTTTTTTAATACGTAATCGTAAAACGACGACAATTGTTTCATCAGCACAGTGGCTTCATCAGGTACTTACAACTAATGAGCGCGTTACAAACTCTTTAGTTTGTAAACAGTTTGTAAGAAGATTTTAACCATTAATAAATTGTTCTTATAACTTATTCACTCTATCCCTTTTAAAGTATTCTGCTTCCGTATGAATACGCCGATTCTGGCTATTTGTCCATGACTGGAAGCAGTGCTGGAAGTCTTCGTGTGTTAACCTGTTCAACATTGCTCCCGATTCGGTTTGGATCTCCTCAATCGCCCCAAAACGGCGCCCCTTGGAAACAGGAAGTCACAATGGGCAAGATCTGTTGTGTAGGGAGGGTGGAGTACTGCCGTCTTCGTAGAGGCTAGAAACTGACACGAGTGGGTTAGTGCATTCTCGTGCTGTAAGATCCATGAATTGTTGCGCCACTTGGCAGACCTCTTGCGTTGAATGTTTTCTTTCAGTTGCCGAAGAAAATCGCAATAAAATCGTCTATTAATTGTTTCACCTAGTGGGAGATATTTGTGCACAGTGCCATCAGTATCAAAGAAACAAATCAGCATCGATTTGACGTTGTTTCGAACATCCCGTGCTTTCCTCAGTCGTGTTTGCGATAGCATCCTCCTCTGCGATGACTGCGGCTTTGTTTTGGGATTGTATCAGTACATCCATGATTCCGTCACCAGTAATTATTCTGGTACTAAATACGCATCGCTTTCGGTAGTTTCTTTTAGCTTTGTGCACACATAAACACGGTGCCCTTTTTGTTCAATGTTGAGTAACCTTGACGCAAACTCCGCAGTAATACGCTGCACGTTGAGTTCGATAATGTTACAAATGTCATAGATTGTTCTTCTTCGGTCTTGCAGAATAGCATCACGCACCTTCGCCACATTTTGTGGCGTGTTTTTCGTCGATGGACGACCGGTACGCTCATTATCATCAACCGACACACGTCTATTTTTAAAACGGTTGTACCACTCATAAGTTTGCTTCTGGCCTAAAGCATCCTCACCAAATGCTTGTTTAATCATTTTCATAGTTTTTGCTGCTGTTTTACCACGTATAAAGCAGAATATGATGCACGTTATTTGCTCTTTGACATCGGACATTGTAGTGTCGCAGAATAACTCAACAAATATAAACACAAAAACTGTTTGTCACCACTTAGCAAAAGTACCGTTAGGCAGATTGACTTAATGTAGATGTAGATCACATCAACTAGCGACATAGAGCTGTACTACCATCCCTTCGCACGCAACGTACAAAGACCGGGAATTTCTACGTAACACCTTGTACTTTAATATGATAATTTGGGGATTCAGTAACGATGTGCCTAATAAATTACACTATTATTTAGTTAATAATTGGATTCGTTTGGAATGTGTTAGGTTTAATGTTAAAAGACTAATTTATTTTCAGTTCTGTTTCTACAACGATGTTTATATCAACTTCAAGGAACGCACTCATCCCAAGTACTTTCAGGGCATATAAAATAAGTCAATACATTGTAACTTAATTTATACCTATAAACATGAGTAGTAGCATAAGTTTGAAAACGCAACTGCTTGTATTCATATCTTATGTCGTGTTACTTAATCTAATCAAAGAGAAAATGTAGTTACGTCCTGTAGCTCATAATGATTACTTACCAAATTGTATGAATACCGATTGTTGCGAGTTGCATTAGGCTAGTGTATATGAAGTGTCAGATGTTATAAAAAGAAAGTTTTAACTTATGATGGTTTTGATATGGTTAATACTGGTAGAGTTTCACAACCAGATTTTTTACATTCTGTCGTTTACGATATATTGCCAAATTACGTTGTTCTACAATACATTCTATAGATCCTTTTCAATATTTTGGATACGTGTTTCTGATTATTTAGTTAGCGGTATCGCATGTTTTCTAAACTGTCTAGAGAAGATAATCTGATGTTTCTTTAATCATGCTATTAACTTTTTTCAAATTTCTTATAATCTAGAGAATTTTTGAAAAAAACAGAACTTGATCGCCGAAATTTTAAAGACTGTTTTTCCAAGAAAAGTGATATGTCGAAGTCTGCTTTGAGGATAGTCTAGATAATACCAAAAGAAGCTTACAGCATGAGCGACGAAACTTCCAGATGATTTTCTCTAGAAAAAGTGAAAGCATTATCAGTTAAACGCAAATGAATTTTCCAAAGACGCTCTAGAGAACTTCTGAAAAAACTGACAAGATGATTGACGAAACTTAAAGACGGTCTTCGCTAAGAATATTCTAGAAACTTGAAGAAATTGACATGAAAGATGTTCTGGAAAAATTCTGAAGAAGTTTATAGCATGATTGGCGAAGTCTCAAACGCGTGATATATAATACCTAAAGAAGTTGACAGTATGATTGACGAAATTTAGAAGACGTTTTTCTATAAATTCAGTTTAAAAAAGCAGACAGCATTATCAGTCGAATGTTAAACTAAATACATTGTAGAGAACTTTTAAAGAAGTTGACGTTATAACCAGCCAAACAGCGAAGACTGTCTTCTTTAAATATATTCTAGAGAAATTCTGAAAAAGTTGACATCATGAACATCACATACAACATTTGAAGAGGTTGGTAGCATAATTGATGAAATGATAATTGGCAAAATTTAAAAGACAGTCCAAAGAAACACGATCAGTTGAACAACCAAGGCAATCTTCTTTAAAAACATTCAGAAAAAATTTACATTACAGTGGAAAATCAAAGATTCTCTTTTCTAAAGATAAGAAATTTTAAAGGAACTGGCAGCATCATCAATGAAACTGTATAAGTCAGAGAAAGGAATTGTATATGTAATTTTCCTTTCTCTGATTCTCTGTTTTGCTTATTTTCTTTACATCAAGTTTTATATTTATAGAATTCTTATAATAGGTTTTTCTTTTATATTTTTGTTAAAATTCCATTTTGAAAATATAATATTTGTCAACGACTATTGTATAAAATATTCATAATGCATGTTCCCTCCTCAAGCATTATGATATCCATTAATCACTAGTGAATAATGATATTATAATTCACTGGTCTGTCAAACTTCAATGTGTATAATATTCTACTCGCATATAATTAGTAACAATTGAAAATGAACAAATAACCGCCATAACCATATCAAAAAAATAATCTTTCTCTTATTTATGTGACTCAGTAAACTTATTTATGTGTTGGCAATTTAGGGTGGAAACGTTATAGTATTGCCAACATATAAATAAAAAAAATTGAGATTTCATACACTAACCTAACGAGAAGCAATGCATTTTTACTATTATTATTATTATTATTATTGTAGCACGTCTGTGGTGAAAGTACGATGTCGTTTTTGTTCTGGCGTTCGGAATTTTTGTACCGAGTATGATATGATGTTTCCTTCTTAATATGAAAAAGTAATAATTAAATTTAAAAAAAATAAGAATATTCTGATATTTTTGGAAGAGCTATCATGACATCATTACGTCGTCACATAACTTTTTATTATACAGTGATTAAAAGTAACGATATTTTTATACGTCAATTAAAATGAGATTTAAAAGAAATAATGAAAGAAAAGATAATACTCATTTATTCACTCATTTTTATATGAATGTATACTTATTATAGAAACAGGATTAGTTCTGTATGTTTACAGTTTTTTTATGTTCTTTTAGTTATGGATTTTAAATATTAGTTTGTTCCGTGCTTAACTTCAAAATTACGAAAATAATGAATAGATATAGATCTCGGTTTCCGGGTTGGAACCGCGTCGAGTTAGGCATAATTGCCAACGTTTCGTCCACTGTTTCAAGGGACATCTTCAGGGCTGTACGTAGATTTTCGTCGTTTCGCAGTAGCTTGGAGCTTCAAGCCCTGAAGATGTCCCTTCAAACAGTGGACGAAACGTTGACAATTATGCCTAACTCGACGCGGTTCCAACCCGGAAACCGAGATCTACATCTAGAGAACGACCGCGGAAACCTACACCTACATTTAATGAATAGATAAGTTCGATAAACAAACAAACAAACAAACACGTTTATTCCATTTTGGAACAATAAAATAATTTAATACTATTAATCTATTACTATTAAATATTTGACTTCTAGAGCTCCTTATTTTTCTGATGCTTTTTGCTTTAAAATTAAAATTCATTCTCGTTTTTCACATAAGCGAGCTTGTCATCATAATTGATTAAATTTTAGTAGACCAATCAAGTGCGAGAACATTTTATTAATTTCTTGAAGAAATTATACCGGGTGTCTACTCTCAAAGTCGAACATAGGCAGTTAACAGTATATTCAATTATTATTTTTGCCATTTTTTCTATACTAAAACAATAAATAAGTACTAAGTAATACTCAAATAATTCCTCGTTTTGTGCTAAGCAATACCCTAGTCTGTTTGTTAGTCTGCATTCAGCAACTATTGCTTATTTCAATGAATTAATATCTGGGTGACGCTTGTAGATTTTGGTCTTAAGATGTCCTCACAGTAAAAATGGCTTGGTGCCAAATCAAGTGATCTTGCTGACCAATTTATAGCATCACCTCTACCAATCCAGTGATTTGGAAATTAATTATTTAAGAAATTTCTAACATCTAAACTAAAATATACTGGACAGCCATCCTGTTGAAACCAGATCTCCTGATTTTCTCTTGCAACTTATCTCAATGCTGGTCCTACTTTCGTTAGTAAAAGTTCTAAATATATATTTAAATTTTCTACAATTTCAAATGATCCAATAATGTTATTAAAAACTCCGGCCCAGATATTAATTTTTTTAAGAATACATAGTCGATATATTAATTCTGGGGTTTTCTTTAGCCCAATATCTTGTATTCTGAACATTGAGTTCATTATTTAGGGAGAAGGTACACTCGTCACTGAAGCATATCGATGACAGAAAGTGAAGATTATTGTTTGCGCGCTCTTGCATTTCGTAACAAAACGCACTCCGTTCTTCATCAATTCCAAAAATTTCTTGATGACAATCTTGTTTATAGGGGTAATATTTGTATTTTTTTAATAGCATCCATACCCGTGACTTAGATAAACCAACTTCAAAAGCAATTTGCCTCAAACTATACGTTGAATTCGCATTCACGATTGCCAAAACACGTTCTTCTGTAACGTCAACTATTTGTCTATTTCCTGTGATATGATTGTTATTTAGAACATTTTATTCTTTCAGTACAGATAATGACTATTCACCACCCGTACGTTCCAATGCTACTGAAACGTTTGCAAGTATTTTGTAATAGAGCTTACAGCAGATGGTATAGGTTTAATATCAAAATTAACGGCAAATAGATCGCGAACTTGTCGCAAACTACAGCCCCTATAATATGTTTTCACCATAAAAACTAAATCAGCTATTTTGCTGGTGGTGTTAGGTAACGTGAGCGCATCATAAAGATTCCTATGTTTAACTTTGAGAATGAACAGACGTATGTATATATAAATTTAAATGATAATTAAGGAGATTCATTCGAGTAACAACCTATATATATTTCGTCAGTTGGCGTCGGACAACGTGCGTTGAATGGTGTTCGGGCTGCGACTGAAAAAAAAAATATATATATATATATATATATATATATATATATATATACGCGTTAGGACGAGCCGCTGGTGGGATATTACTTGAATGAACCTCTCTAATGATAATCTCATTTGTATGTGCATTCATGAGCCTTTTCAGTGAACACCCCTAGATCTTGCTAGAGAAATAGAAAATTGGGATATCGGAGTGTTGTTTCGAAAAAGATTCTTTTATATTTATGCAACAGACTACAATATGTACAAATAATTAACACAGAAGGATACATAGATTATATACGAACCCATAAAGTCAAGAGTTACACAAGCTTTTATTTTTGACCTTTCCGTTTTCCATTATATACCTACGATTTACCAAAGGTTATCATATCCTTCACGGTTTTCTAATAGTCTAAGACAAATTTTGTATTCTTAAACACACTTAAGTCGTGTTTATAAATGTCAAAATCCCTGCAATATTTTGTTTATCAAAATGATTAGAAGAGTATATATAATACAATCTATGAAAATTAGAACTATTGGTGGTGTTGAAAAAGACATCCACAAATTTCACAACATGCGAACCTCAACAAATACACTGTATCAGGGAAAAAAACGTTAACTGAATGAAAATAACCTTAAAACCTTAAAAAAGTACAAAATAACTGTGAAACTATGAATTCTATATCGTTAATAGCAGAGATCCTTATAAGATGTTGACCAATTCTATCAATGTACAGTTTCCTACCCAGTTTAATAATGGTGTTTTTCTGAAAATAACTTTAATTCGCCCATCGCTCAAATAAACTTTATCTACAAGTAGATTTTAAATACGTTTTCCAATTGCCTCACTACGTTTAGTTGTCCATAATCAACACGTTTATTTTCATTTATTTCATTAGGTTTAGTAATACCTCTAATTGTACTATTTTTTGCATATTTTGGGCTTTAAAGCCACTAGAACCACTTGCTTTCGTACAGCCACTCAATATTTCACATAGTATATCGTGATAAACTTGCTTTCCAATTTTGGAATTGGATTTTCCAGTTTTTGGTAAATTAATCATTCTACTCATTTTTAAGAGCGAGATTAACCCGAACTCGACAAATTAATGTTAACCCAAAGTATTTTTTACAAAAATTTACGTAGCCTCGCTAATTCTAGAATAAAATGATGAACTTGTAGACGCGTTAATTACAAATAACCACCAAATTTGTTTATTAAAAAAAAAAAAAAATTCGTAGGTATATTGCTTCCAAATAAATCGTAAAAAGGTATTAATGTTGAGAAAGAAATTTTTTTTATAATAAAAAAAATTAAAATTTAACACACGATGGCAGTATCACTTTCTGACGAAAATCTAATATTTGGAGTTTTGGTTTTATGTCTTAGTTTTACGTTGTCGTATTTATAAAAAAAAATTAAAAAGTTTAGAAATATTTCTCCATAATGTCAATATTAATATTGAAAATCTAAAAACAAAATTTGTTTATTTTTTAAAATTTCTTGCAATATTAATTTCGTAAATCATTTCTTAAAAAACATTTCTAATATTTGGGATTTTTGTTTATATTTTATTACTAAAGGCTGTTTGACACGGCATAAATTGAAGAGTGGAAATGCAAAAGGGGTTAAGTGCCATTGTAATAAAAGAAATCTAATTAAAGAAAACCATTTAATTTTCAAAAAACTGCTTACAACTAACTTGTTTTTAAATCTAAGAATAAAATACACTACGACTGACATAATAATGGTATATAAACTAAATATTATTTCATTTTTGTATAAACAAATACATTTTTTATGCAAAAAATAAGAAAGGGCTAAGTGCCAACCTAAAGAAAATATTAAAAGGGGCTAAGTGAGATCAAGATCGCTCGTATCTGGCCACTTACACATTTCACTCAATGTTTAAAAGTTTTCTGTAAAACTCCTTATGTTCCTGCTGCCGAAGGTATGGTATCATGCTGGCTAAGGACTTTTTCTTATTGTCTGTAATTTTGCTTTGCTGTGCTAACATAGTTAAGTTTCCTTTAAGATCTGCTGTTGTTTTACCTTTTTTCAGAACAAGAGTTTCTTTCCAGTCCTCTAAAATCGTTGAAAGTTTCTTTGGTTAGTACTTTCCCAGGTTTTCTCGAATCTATTCTTATTTGAACAACTCTACTAATGTTAAGGGTTTTTGTATTAATAACTTCGTCGGCTGCATTGGAAATATTAAAAAATCCTAAGTTCTCCATATTCACGATGGCAAATGGTGGATTGTATTTTGCTGATTTTACAACTTCATGTAAATCGTTTGGTACAAAGCTCTTCATCACTCTTTTTCTTTTTTCAATTAAAGCAAAATCTCTGTCACATGCCATAAAGCTATGACCACTGGTTAAAAAGTTTTGTTGTATTGTGTCAAAAACACCAGTGGAAACAAGGAATAACATTACATACACAACCATCTTGTTTTTATTCTGGCCGGCGCAGTTATCACTCCAGATTATGAGATTTCTCTTGTGAGTAACATCCATATTTAGCACTCGTAAAAGGCAGGAGGCGATTTCATTTCCTCCCCTTCCTCTAACACCTTCGTGCCATATACACATGAACGAGGTGTTTGTGTCGCTAAGGTATACCCCAAAATTGTAACAAGAAAGTTGACTAAGGTAAAACATATCGGAGTGAGTGAAGGTAGGCACAAACATAACCTGTTGTAAATCCATTGATATCACAGAACATGTATTTCCAGGTTGTTGCGATCTCATGATACTGTCTTTCATGGCAGCTAAAGAGTTTTGCACTTTTCTATGATGCAGTTCAAGTTGAGTTTTTGCACTCTTACTACTTGAAATTTGTGCTTGGATTTCGCAATTAAGTTTGTCACATGTTCTGCATGTGTCAACTCTGGGACGATGAAACGATAAGTTCGGAAAATCTTGGAAAAATATGCGTCTGTAATATTTGTATGTAACACTAGAATACTAGGATACTTAACTAAGAAAGCGTTATGCAATCGATGCAGATTTAAATCCGGGCTTAAATACTCTCTTTTTGATTTTAATCTCGAGTAATGACTAACATCTCTAGGTAATAACAAGATGTGATTTTTGACTTGTTGACGATCATCTTCAGTAAATTTTAAAGTCTTATTGTCCTTCCTGCGACCAACACAAACATTTTCCCCCTTTTTTTTCTTTTTGACAAGAACCTCAATTCTTTTAGCAGTGATGGCGAATATTTCCATAAATGTACGTTTGCACACATGTACTAAATGTCGATTAACCATCGGGAACATTGTAATAGATGCTGCACTGACGGCGACTGCTTTTTGGAGACTCGTATGTGCCATGCCGTCTTCGTTGTATTGGAGCCAGGTTAATTAAACCCATGAGATACGTGCCTTGTCTGAGAAAGTCGTTTCGTAGTAACTTTTAAATAATTCTTGTTTTCTCTCATATGTGATGTTCTTGCAACTATATTGACATTTACACACCACCTGTAATATTAGAACGTGTTACTTAAAATAATATTTTAGGTTATGTTAAAATTACCTCTCTTTGTGGTTCGGACTTTGCAGCTATTTCCTTGCCATTGGAAGATGTGTACACCTTTCCCTGACATTTGAGCTTCTTATTACAACTACGATAACACCCACTTCCATTAGATCTGCGCTTTTTAGTGTTACTGTTATCAATTTGCACATTTTGTACGGACGACATGACGTTTATTACTACCGAATTGACAATGGCACATAACCCCTTTCAAACGGAAATTGCTCCTGTACTTGCACCTCCTGCCATCTATGTTACAATGTTCTAACCTCTAAATACGTCACTGGCACATAGCGCTCTTCAACCTACATTTACCTTGCTTGGCACATAACGTCTTTTGGACTCAATATCCGTATGTGGCTAAAAATGGCACTTAACCCCTTTTGCATTTCCACTCTTCAATTTTGTTATAAAGTTTACAACAAAAAATATAAAATTTATTTGTAAAATTAATAGCGTGTCACACAATTATTTTATGTAAAATTTTATATAAAATATTATTAGCAAATTTATAGGATTGGTTCTATAAATTATAAAATAAAGAATAAAAAGTGCACAGTAAAACTGCGCGTAAGGGTGATGCCGGTGGCCTGACGAGGTTAGGTTAGGTATCACGTGGAAAGTTAGCATCAGAACATCAAACAAATATTATCGAAAACATGTTACGGAACTTAAAATGCGCATACTTACTAAATTTTTCAAATCGTGTCAAACTGTTTTATTTTTTCTTACAATTTTATTTTACAATTTTGATGGTCAAATTGCATAGTATTTTATAATATTTTTTATTGTAAATTTTATAACAAAATTCATGCGTGTCAAACGGCCTTAAAATATAATTTTTTACTTTAATTTTTTTTAAACAGCTTTTCCCAACCAATTGTCAAAAAGCATTAACATATTAAAATAAAAATAAACAGGGATAGATAATTTCTGTTTTTTTAAGTGTCTTTAAATATTCATAAATTTAAATATATAGCACGCAAGGAGAGGGCGCGATGTAGGACACGATATATATTGATAAAACGAAGCAAGAAGTTACCAATTATTTCTGAGAAAACTTTTCTAATTATTCTTGGAATTTTTGTTTAATTTATGGGTTTGTTCCAACTCGCTAGAAAAACCATAGTTTAGTCGGTACCGGACATGCGCACTGCAGAAACTCGTTTCAACGTAGTTTTGGACCACACATAGAACGATACTAAAAGTGTTCTAACTAAATTTTGATTGTACACAAACCAGTCGCTCGACGGTCAAAACAGTTTACAAACTGAAGCAGGTACCAGTTGTACTGACATGCGCATTACATACTTCATTCTGTGAGAACTACAGTAGGGAATAGCAATATCACAGGCCAGAACGAAGTTGATTATTACAATTATTTAATGTTGGTAATACTATAAAATTGATTGATAACCAAACAATCAGAAATTCGTTCCAACTTTATAATTATCACTGGTCCAAAACTAACGCTTGTGCACAAAATGATCACCAAACAATATGCGTACCGTAACTGAACCGGTAGTTAGAACAAATCTTATATATTACAGATTTTCTCATCCAATCATTAAAATGTATTAATATTGATGAGAATTGCAGATAATTTCTCGTTTTTTTTAAAATTATTTTAACTAATACAATTAAATTTAAGCACGCGAAAGGGGAAGAGAGAATCTGAAGTGGCTTTCACAAAACGAAGCAGGAAATAATAAATTATATCTGATAAAATACTTCGAATTTTTGTGTTGTGTTACTAAATTTTGTCATATTTATAAAAAAGAAAGTCAATATTAATAGTTTTTGTTTTATTTTAAATTTTTTTCCTCTGTAAACGTACAGTTCTAGCAAATAATAATTTTTGTTTGTATGTATGAGTGCCATTTTGTATATACATTATATATGGAATTTGTATAACATTTTTGTATTTACTAAAATGCATTTATTTATTAATAATGTTGAGGGATGCTAGTTATATATACATATATATTTACCTTTATACCAATAACATCAAGATGTCTATAAAGGATGTCATTTACTACTAGTTAGTTACAGTGGATGTGAGATGATCGAGGTTGAATTTTCTCTTGCAAATTTTTTTTTTTTTATCTTCCCTTTATTAGATTAATTATTTCAGAAAATCGATAGGAAGCTTTTGTTTATTACGTAAAAGAGTAAAATCGGGTTGGTAATACAGTGTATGTAGTTAAAAAGTAGGGCAATATACATTTTAATTTTGCATGCTTTAATTAAGAAAAGGAAAAATCATTTCGAATCTTTATATTTTTTTATATTATTTTATTTGTATTCCTGATGTTAACGATATGATAGGAGGAATGCACTGAGCTATTTCTGTTTATTGAATAATAAATAAAATGTGTTAAAAACTAAACTTAAGGACAGTTCATCTTCAATCTAGAGGGTAGTTCATGCGCAAAAAACGATACATTCAAAATTAAAACACATAAATTTGATTATGTACCAGAAATACAATTCCATTATTCTCTTTATTTTGAAATCAAGTCCAGCAATAGATGAGATCTATTTATGGAAAATGTATCGCCCTCTAAAGGATCATTTGAAATTTATGGCGAAGATAAACTGTGCTAAGTGATATGTCATATTTATTGTATTAAATATACAATTTTGTTAATAGAATTTAAATTTAGCAGTGATTTAACTCGATTACATTGCTATTGGAATTTTAATTTAAATTTACTAATCGTTTTTACGTTTTTTTAAAAATATTTTTCGCAGCTATCTCTACTATTTTTAATAGTAATAATATATGTTTGTGCATGTTTGTATGTGTAGAAGAAATACTATAAATTTTATAATTGTTTCTGTTTAGATACGTGCATTATTTTTGTTTTGTTTATAAAAGTCTGAAATGTATTTACTTTGGTAATGTTGATCTCAAATTGAATCTCATTTTTATACAAAATCTTAAAGTTTATGAAAGCTCGTAATAGTTTAAAGATAATAATCCACTTATTCACCACAGTTGAAATTGACAGCGATGAACTAAGTAAAGGTTTTTGACGTGTTTTAAAACTAGTCCAGTGATTCCCAACCTGTAAGGCATGTCTCTTCTGAACCCAATGGCTCTGAACTTTTGAAAGCGTTTCCTAAGGAATAATTATAATATACCGGGTGCCCTTGAAATAAAAAGACAACGTATGAAAAATAGAAAGATGTAATTATATAGAATACAAACCCAAAATATTTTCCTAAAATTCCTTTTCATAAGCGAGAAAAAAAATGACAAAAATATAAAAAAAAAAATTTGTGACGCCACTGTGCGATCGACTATTTTATAAATGACGATAACTTAAAGCTGACCGACAATAACAAAAAGAATAGTTTTGTTATTGTCCATCTCACACAGCTGTTACGTATTTAAACACACGCTATAGCGTATGTGTGTGTGAGGCATTTATTATTTATACACATTCTGATTATTTTGAATTCATAGGCGTCACGTAATACAAGTTTTTAATTTCGTGGTTCGCGTCCTAATTGATTCACAATATTTTATATCTATGTTCTATATATGTAATTACATCTTTCCATGTATCATTCGTTGTCTCTTTAATTCAAGGACACTCTCTATAACATGTATACATTGTAACATATTTTTAAAAATCACTTGTAAATTCAGAAATGAGTATTAATCACTCATGTATGTGCAATTTTTTACATTTTTCTGCTAGTTGAGGTATTCCTCTCTTGTAAAATTGCTGACACTTACGGAAAACAGATCCAAGTGGTTTTAGCATGAATTCAAATTCGATAAGTTTACACCGGTGAGCGAGTTTTGCAAAATTTTAAACCGACCATAGTTTAAAGGCGCAAAATTGATACTATATTGTGATGTATTCTAACCAAGTTACAACAATTTTAGCCAAGTATCAATTGAAATATGTGGTTTCGGCATCGTCGTTGCCGTTTTTATTTGGCATTTCCGACCTCTTCATTGAGTTTAACAACTTGTAAGGAGTATTTTAAGGAAATTTAATAATATGGTTTATCAGCAGCATCTTTTATTACACAATACCTTCCTATTTCACCACCTGTACAGTATGCCTTAGGGTACCATCCATTATCTTTCTTACCAGCGTTGTTGTATTGAAACCACTTTTTACTATCAGTTATGCATTATTTGAGAAAAAGCGCGTTTTCTTTAGGTTTGAGTAACGAATCCCAACCGGACAGATGCATCAGTAAATTTTTATCACCTAATTGATACGGCTTGTAATTATCGACCAAGTCAACTATCTCACACTTCTCTAAATGTCTTCACAAAGCTTTTTGAATGTGTTTTTTCTTTTCTATAGTAAAAAAAAAAAAAAACTTGATATGACAAAGATATATTTTCTGGCATATTTAAAATTTCGCAAAAAAAAAAAACTTCAAGAAAATTTTATTGATGATAGTCGAAATGCCGCTTTTAAAATGAAAGATTTTTGCGTGAGTCAAACTGGTGAGGCTTCAAAGTTGGGAAAATTGGACAAATATGTGTTACAATTTAATATGTTGCCATTTTGCTGCAATTAATTTGTATATATATATGAAGGTGTAGTTTCTCGGATTCTTGGCCGCGTGTGAGTTTTGTCCTGAAAAGGACTATTTACTCTACGTTTCAACGAGATCGCACTCGTCATCTTCAGAAGCTAGTCGGTCTGTCGCTGATTAGAGCTGGAGATCGTCTAATGTGCGCCTAGCACTACCTCTTGTTATATACAATAAACAATAAATAAAGCCAGAATTAACGTCAACAGAAAAACAAGAGTTCGCGTCCAGAGCTTTCCTTCCATATATAAAGGGAACTACAGACAAAATCAGTAGATTATTAAGACACAACATCATCGACACCGTTTTCACAACACACAGAAAAATAGGCGATGAAATAGGTAATGCGAAAGACAGAATTCCTCTAGAAGATGAGGGCGTTTACGAAATACCATGTTCAGTGTGTGATCAATCATATGTGGGGCAGACAAACAGGTGCGTTAGCGTGAGAAGAGAAGAACACCGAAACGCGGTCGTCAAGAAAGAAGTAACGTCATCGTTTAGCACAACATAAACTTCTGACAGGGCACTCTATCGACTTTGAAAACACGAAGATCCTAGCCAAAAGTGAAAACCTAACGACGAGAATTACAAGAGAAGCGATAGAAATAGAAAAGCGTCCTAAGTGCTTAAATAAACGTGACGACGGCCAGCGCTTGCCGCATACATGGAAACCGCTCCTAGTTCACCGACAGATAAAAACACAACTAAATCCCGACAGATCGCAACCCCTACACAGACACACGGACCGACCAGGGAACTTACAGGCACTCGGACCAATTACACGAAGCCGCGCACGCATGACGTCAATAGTGGGACGCCCCCTCCCGACACAGCAGCATATAACAAGAGGTAGTGCTAGGCGCACATTAGACGATCTCCAGCTCTAATCAGCGACAGACCGACTAGCTTCTGAAGATGACGAGTGCGATCTCGTTGAAACGTAGAGTAAATAGTCCTTTTCAGGACAGAACTCACACGCAGCCAAGAACCCGAGAAACTACACCTTCATCATACGTCCGCAAGAACATCAAGAGTGACCTATATATATATATGTTTATATGAACTGAAAACTTTCCTCTATTGATAATATGATACAATTTTTGTGATAATTTTTCATTCGTCCTTCAACATAATCTCTTTTTAGCTTTATGCATTTCATCCAATGATTTTTCCAATATTTATGTACCTTTTTTTTGTGACGCGTTTTATCAAACTTTGCAAAAATTCTTCTGCTTCGGTTACGACTTTTTGATTCGCAACTTTTTGAAAACAATCGTAGGAACTAAATCTAGAGAATATGATTGACGAGGAACCAATTTGGAGCGTAATTGATAGAATTTTGCCATCATTACCATCGTTGCCAAATTTTCCTTTGATTGCATCGTTCAATTTGTTTAATAATGTACAATCAAAATTCTCCAGTAATAGTTTTTCCTTTTTAAAATGGTCGATTGGAAAGATTCCACATGTATCTTAAAATGTAGTGGTTATAGCTTTCCCAAGCTGACTATTATTATGTTTTTGAACAGTTTAGCTGTCTTTGATAAAATCATATATCCACTGGCGAGCGTTGCAAGGTATTCCTCAGGATGTTTAGTAGATCAACAATCTCACTCAACTTCACTTTATTATTATTCAATACGATATCGTAGATTTTTTTATATAATATTGAGTGTTGCTCCTTTTTTTGGCCTTCCCATTGCATTCATTATAAAAGCATATTTGGGTGATCATGTTTAAATGTATCATCCCAAAAATGAACAGATCCATACGATGCTTCAAATTTATTAATCCATAGCCTTTTTTTCTATCGGATCCTGATAAACCTTTCAAATAGAGAGTGTTTCACAGAGCACGTCAATTTCAATTGCACGTTTAATGTAGATGAGAGATTGATTTGAAAATTGTAATAGTTAATGAGGTCGAAATAAAACACTCTTAATTCACTACGGTGTGTCATATGTGTAAATATAGGGAACTTTTCAGTATATCAATTCAAACATTTTTATTCAATATCGACCATCTACCATATTAATGTTAGATGGTCGTGGATATTACTTCGAGATTAAATTACTTCGCTGTTAATTCCTTCTAAACGATTTACTGAAGAATTAATGTTTGGACTTTTTTGTGTTCCCTAGAAATATGTAAATTTATTTTTATAGTAATTTATGAGAATATTTAGTATTAAGTTTAAATAAAGAGAACGTCCTTTCAAAATGAGATAAATACATCTCCATAATTTCACCATCCCAATGTAATGTTGATGTTTCTTATGATATTAAATATAGTTAGCCATCTAATATCTATGAACACACTATCACTATCAACGATTTATCACGTAGCTTTATTTTTAGATTCAAATGTCAGAAGCGGCTTTGTTTTTTATTTTTGTTTAAATATTTCGTTTTGTACGTATTGTCTCGTTAATTAACACTTTGTATGACTGCAATTCGAATTAAATCAAAAGAGAAGACACAAAAACTAAATGAAAACCCTAGTTGTTTTCTAAAGCCAGAGGTTTAGAGTTTTTTATATATATGAAAAAAGAAAGAACTATATATTATATAAGTATATTGTACATGTAAGATTGAATTTGACCAAAGTATAATATTCTTTTTTTCTAGTCACAGACTTTCTTGAATTACTCTGCACAATTTTTTACAATTTTCCAAATGAAATGATATTTGAATATTTAACTTTTTTATGTGAGCTGTATTGAAAACCAATGGAAAATAAATTTTTGCCTTTTACTTTGTGTTTCATTGCCATGACAAATTGTTACAAAATCCCATATTTATGTACAGTCTGTCCTAGATTTAATAAAAAAAAACTTTATATTTAGTTGAAAATAGTATAGTGTACTATCGCTTATCTAACAGATATTCCTCAGGCAGGATATTCAGCTTCATGTGTTTTGTTAACACGTGATTGGTTTTATTTTTGGGGGGAATTTAGAAAACGACCATCTTTGAATTTGTTGAAAATATTTAAAATTGTTTTCGCACAAGGTGTAGATGTGCCTGTTAGGATAATTAACGGAAAACAACCATCTTTTTTGAATTTGTTGAAAATATTTAAAATTGTTTTCGCACTAGGTGTAGATGTGCCTGTTAGGATACTTAACGGAAAACATGCCTCTGACCGTTCTTAAACTATTATTGTTCTACAGAGACCAGTCTGTTCTCTGTTGTTCTAGTACCACAATATCGTTGCTATGAAAAGGTAGCAATTTCATCTTTATTGTATTTATTCGTGTTTTAAATAAATTATCAATTTTTCAATAAAATGTATTTATTTAAGATTCATGAATAATTTACATTAAATGTTTTTTAACCTTTCCATGGTAAAGTAATTTAAGAATTCAGCATAGACCATGACGTCACAACCAGACAGCGATATTTGCTGAGGGGCATACACAATTAACACAATACGCACTTTACAATCGTTATGGTATTATGGTGTTATGGTATTACAATGTTGTTATCCTTCCATCTATCCAGTCCTTTTCCTTATTATTGATATAAATCATATAAACAAACAATTTGTGCCGTAATAAAGTATGGTATGCGAGCTGAGAGAGATAAAATGCGATTTTTTCGATTCCCTGCTATTTTAACCCATAAAGGAGAGAAGTGTATGTTACTATCACGCGAAAGAAGAAAAAAAAAAGGATAATAGCATTAAAAAGAGTCAAATTAAGTGAAACATTTTTTAAAAATGGTCGTGTGTGCCCTAATTTTATTTCAGGTAAAATTAAGGTAAGAGTTCCGAATGGTCACCGCAGCTTTAATTAACAAACTATACAAAAATGGAAAGCTTACGTTTCGCTGGTTTCAAAAATGTGGGTCTTTTTGCGAAAATGAAAGGAAAGTATTGAAATTAATACTTTAAAATCGCATTTTGAGGTTATATTTTCCCAGTTTCCACTACTTTTATGTTGCAGAAAATGAAACTTCACCAACAATTTCTGTATTAACTGATCGGAAACCGCCAAATATAAATCTTTACAAATTTGAAAGGTATCTTAATATGTATATATTTTTGAAATAAAGATGTACTAATTATTTACATTTTTTTAATTGTCTACTAATTAATGAACATTTTGAAATGGTAGTAAGCATATATTAATCACTAGAATATACTTAAATGTTATTTAATTAAAAATCTCGTTTCGGATATTTGTCATTTATATATTTAAAGAAAACAAATGGTTATAAGTATAAATAAAACAGAAATAAACAATCACTCTAATTTATTGGTTTCTTTTTATAAAAATACATAATTAACATAAGTAATTTGAAAATTCAAACATATAGTATGAGTCAATTTGGTTTTAAATGCAATTAAATACTATAGAAAACAAATGTACAATGGGCAGTAAGTAATATGTTGTTTAATTGCATTTAAGTAATCCCACTAGCCATTATGATCACTTTAACTTATCTCCTTATATTGTATTTTATTTTATTATTATTATTTTATTTATTATATATTGCCTTTTATTAAACGAAATCAATATCAAAATGTTATTATTATTATTAGAAAGCTCTTGAAAGTAAGATGATCATGTTTGTCAAAGCACTAACTCTTGAGTGGGACATGCAGAAAAAACAGCAACAAAAGAATATTCTTGATATATAAATCAACATAAATAATGCATACATGTCGTTATGTTATAGCAATTATTAATTAAATTATTACATTGTCTCAATTAAAAAACACTTAAAAATGCGAAAAAATTAGCAATACACATAAATTTAAAAAAATATATCTGCATACCACCACCATCCCCACACACCAAAATAATGAATAAAAAGGAAACCTGAATATTCAGCAAAATTGCCGAATGTTAAAATAAAACGATATCCCATTTGGCTGCTGCAATAAATGCTACCTATATAAAAATGAAGCTAGAAATTGAATCTGTTCCAAAAATATTTACAAAATAGTATATTAAAAAACAAGTTTCATAGGGCACCATTTTGCCGCACGAGATCAGTTTAGAAAACGAGTTTTCTAAAGAGCGAGTGCGGCAAAAGGCCTTATGAAACGAGTTTTTTATACTATTTTTTCTATTTTGCGTTTTTTACATTAATAAATTGCTTAAATTGGAATTATATAATTTGAAAGTTCAGAGTTTAATTTTTATATAAAGCATGTAGTTGGTCACATTGATACTTGACAATTTGAAAATGTCAAGTATCAATGTGACCAACTGCATGCTTTATATAAAAATTAAACTCTGAACTTTCAAATTAAATAATTCCAATTTAAGCAATTTATTAATGTAAAAAACGCAAAATAGAAAAAATAGTATAAAAAACTCGTTTCATAAGGCCTTTTATTTATACAAATTTATACAAACTTTTTTATTTATACAAATAACTAATTTTATGCAATATTGTTAATTCCTGTTATATTTTGTAAGGGATAAATTTCTTATTATATATAATTAATTTCCTTTATTTTCTTAAAAACATATGATTATTTAAGATTATATCTTACTTTATAACTGGAGATACCTACCTAATTCGGATTTTTTTATTAGTACTGGAAAAGCATAAGTAAATTTGTAAGCCTATTTTCAATTTTTGAATGATTGTAATTTGAACGTTTGTGAAGGCTATCAAACAATATCATATTCATTTTTGTTAACGGCATATGCCTTGAAAACGTAACTATTGGAAGCCAATCTGAATTGACAAACCAAGCAAAACTCAAAGAATGTCGTGTTTCAACTATCAAAATTTTCCAAGAAGCTTTAGAAAAGAAAAATCCGTGAGATTCGTAAATATTAAATAAAGTTATACTCATTTTTGACCCTGACAGATGCTCTTTTAGGACATTACTGTCTTACAGATAGCCAAGACGCTTTCGCCAAGTAATAAAGAAATTACATTATTATTTTATTATGCTGTTTCACTCTGAGTCGCAGAAATGTGTATATAATTTTGAACATTTTAGCCATAGCAGACAAGCTTGATATAATTGCATTTTGTTACTTGCAATTATCAAAAGCATATCATTATTATTATAATGAGTTCTTTATTTAATCAAATATTCATGACACGTTGATAATCTTAGGTGAAATCTACTGTATATATGTGTTTTTCAATATTTCGATTAAGATCTTCAAGAATTATATCAACGTTAGAACGCGTTGTCATGGTGTTGTTCAATTAAGAATTGTTTGATCTATTTACACATACGGTTCCGTCAGATTTTATATAACCTGCATTTAGTGAACATGGGTGAACGTGTTTTAATAGACACCACTACGTTAGTAAAGTATGATAATCCAGTTTTAATTACAAAACATGAAGAATTTGAAAAGGTACGTTTTTACTTTTATATTTTAGCAATTCTCAAGTGTAACTTTATAGAAAACAGAAGTTCTATTAAAATCTAATAATACTTTGACAATAACTGACATTAACTTAAACCGCAATTGAATTCAAAATGTTATTAGGTATATTTAAATTATGAAAAACTTTTTCGTATCGCCCGAATTATGTACCTTATGATTGAATGGAAATTTAATTTAGGACGAAAGTGCAACAGATAAAACCAAAGCTGCGTCTCCTACTGCCGACGTCCGTCGTGAAACGGAAGAAATATTAAATGCCATATTACCACCAAAAGAATGGGAAGAAGATGGGCAAATGTGGAGGCAACAGGTGTCCACGACTCCAGCAACTCGTTTAGATGTAGTAAATTTACAAGAACAGTTAGATATGCGATTGCAACAAAGACAGGTAATATTAACAACTTTTTTATGTAAATATGTATTTTTTTCGACATGTTCATTTTATTGTGCAACATTTAAAAATTATTTGAAGTGCTTTTATTATATATAATCAAGACCTTTTCTACCATACGGTGTAAAGGTAATTTACTTGTACTAAATTTATTTAATTGTACTAAATTGCTTTTATAGGAGTTAATGGATAGGTATTGTTATTCACTTGTAATGTACTCGAATAAAGTTCGTGACCTATATATCGTTCGCTTAAGAAAATTATTCTTTACATGTGTTAGAAAACAATTATTTCTGTCTTTTTTTAAACATACAATACAACTAAAAAGATTTAATGCGGACATTCTTATAAAATTATTTGAATTGATTTATAAGTTTCTATTTTACTAATCTAAAATTTTTGGAAAATTTCTAATTCATTAAACGCTTGCTCTACAAGGGGATTCGACAAGTCCTTGCAACAATTAAAAAAGACTCAACTTATCGAAAAAAAACTTTTATTTCTATAAAATCTCCTTCAAATTCTATACACTTTGTCCAACGATATTGTACTTTTTTAATCCTTACATACAGTATGATTTATTAAAATTTTCAAAATAATCCTTCCTGGATAAATTTATTTAAATACAAACCTCTTTCCCGCAAGTCATTTCTTCACATTCGGAAATAAATAATAGTTTAAAGGGGCAAAATCTGGTGAGTAAAGGGAATGTCGAAGGACTTTGTATCATAATTTCGTCAATTGCAGAGGAGTGATGCATAGTCCTGACGAAAAATAATTTTCTCTTTTTCTAAATGTGGGTCGTCTACGTCGCTACGTACGGAAGTAGTGGTACCAAAAAGTTCTAAATAAATCGAAGTTCCGAGAATATATTGCACTCTTCCTTGCTAGGTTGTTTGGAATGTAACATAGTGCATATCATAATACTATGTTATGGACAAAGTATCAAACATGCAATTTTTTGCAGGTTTACAAATAAAATATTAAAATTCATTAAATATCCGACTAACACTTCGTAACGTGGAAAAGAATGTATTATATAATTTAAAATAGAAATCTTAAGGTAATTCACTAAGAATTAACTTATAGACTCAGGAATAATTTATTAGATTCACAAATTAGATTTCAAGTTAACGAAATTATTAATAAAAAGTATGTTAGACAAAAAGAAACGATTGATCATTTAATCCATAAAAAAGCATATAAACCTATTAACAACCAAACAACAGGTTTTAACTATGATATAAAACCAAATATAAGTAACAACTCTTTAGAATAGTTGAAACCGAACTAGCATTGTCAGACATTCCTAATAATTTACACCATAAATTTCAAGTAGGTATTGAAAATCATTAAACAACAGAAAAGAAAGAATTATTTTAACCAAGAACATATTGTAGTTAAAACTATTAAAAATAAATCTATACAGAATGACATCATCTTTACTAGAGCAGATAAGGGTAAAACGGGTATTGCTATAAATAAACAAGATTATATATCTAAGACATACGACTTTTTGGACTCAGATGTGTCTTACTTAATAAAGACCCTTCAAATTCATATCAATTAGCAATTAAAAACACTCTAAAAAATATAAATGTTGTTATTAACGAAAGAGAGAAAAGGAGTTTACTAATTATGAACCCTCAACCTCCTAAATTATACTCATTAATTTAATTACATAAACAAAACGATCCCATCAGACTAGTTGTTTCGTTACTGCACCTTCTGTTAAAATATGAAAAATACTTATTGATATCATTACTAAATACACTAACTTTAAGCCACAGTACAGCATACGAATTAATTAATAAAATCAAAAATATTTCAATAACTCATAATGCAAAATTGGTATCTTTTGACGTTAAAAACTTATTCCCGAGTGTCCCTCCAGCCGAAACCGTTAGTTTAATTGAAAATTTGCTTATAGCTAAGAACACTAACCCGGTAATTAAAGCTGAAATTTTAGATTTGTTAAATATAGTCCTGAAACAAAATTACTTCCAGTTTAATAATTACTATCAGAAATTTTCATGAACCACTTAGAATCTATCATTTTTAATAATCAGCATATTTTCTTTTGGCATAGATATGTAGACGATATTGTACTTTGTTTGACTGGAACACAAAGACAATTAAACTTGCTACTAGAATTCGTCAATTCTATTCATAAAAATATTGAATTTACCATGGTACAAGAAGTAAACTATAGCATTCATTTTTTGGATCTAACTATTAAAAAAATCAACAATAAATTAGAGTTTGATATTTACCATAAAGAATCTCATACTGACATAACTATACATAATTCGTCAACATATCCCGTACAACACAAATTAGGGAGTTTCCATACTTTTTTTACATAGATTAATTAATTATCTACTATTCAAAGAAAATTATGAAAAAGAATTAAATTTAGTCAAACAAATAGCTATCAATAACGGCTACACAGATACTTTAATTGAAAATATGCTGACAAAAAAAACTTTTCAAAAAAGCAATCTCTAAGGTATATCCTACAATAAAGGATAAGGAAAATTCAAAATTTATTACAAACGTACACTGGAATACTTAATAAGCATATTTCAAGTTATTTAAAAAGACTTAATATTAACACGGTTTTCAAAACTAATAATAATTTATCCAAACATATTAAAAACAATAAAGATAAAACAAACAAAAATAAGAAGTCTGGAGTCTATAAGTTAATGTGTGGATGCGGTAAGATATATGCGGTCAAACAGGAAGATCGTTTGAAAAACGCATAGCCGAACATTGTTCTTCGTTTAGAAATAAAAAACATGATTCCACTTTTGCGAATCATCTATTAGAAGAAAACTACACTTTCAATAAAGATTTTCAAATTCTGCATTTAGAAAATAAAGGCAACAAATTAATTTACCGGAAAGTTTCGAAATCAATAAATTAAAACACTCACAAATTTTACTTAATGACAAATTAGATTTAAATAACCCGCCTTTGTTAAATTTATTCACTTAAAATGTATTTAGACAATAATAGAAATGTATATTTAGTTTATTAAAACAAATTTTATGCGTTATGTTTAGTACCCTATAACAGTTAGGGCCGACCAGATGAGCCACATTTTCTCACTACCGACAATACTTAAATTATAGATTTCTTTAAAAACGTTGTAAAATAATACCAACCTTCTTGATTTTATACATATTTTTTTTAATTTAGTTTGTAACGTACTCTTTAGCTGGAAGCCACTGTGCTGGCGAAACAATTGTCGTGCTAACATTAAATATTAAAAAGTGAAAATTAGAACCATAGTTTTATTTCTATTTCTATTAAATTCTATTAAATTATGGATCTTCATCAAGTAAAAGCTAAATCAATTAAATCAAGATATAATTGTTTGTTAGAAGTCATTTGTCTGCCTCTAATAAGTGAACTGATATTTTTCATTAAATATCGGATAACAATAAAAGCACAAATATAGCATACATAAAAAAAGAAATAATAGTGTGCATTTAAATTTCATGCATGAATTGTGGTAAGGAGTTTTATACCTTTTTTGAGTTTTTAAATTTCACTTTTCTTTCCGAAGGCCAGAGAAACAGGAATTTGTCCGATCAGACGAGAATTATATACACAATGCTTCGACGAGATTATACGACAAGTGACCATCAACTGCGCAGAAAGAGGGTTGTTACTGCTCAGGGTTCGTGACGAAATGCGAATGACAATAGAGGCCTACCAAGCACTTTACTGTAGCAGTATAGCGTTCGGTATGAGGAAAGCACTGCAATCCGAGCAGGGAAAGTCGGACTTGCAAAGGGACGTTGAAGATTTGAGGGACGAAAAGATGGATTTGGAAAGGCAACTCACGGACCTTCGACAACGAGCCGAACAGGCGGATAGGAGAGCGGCCGAATTGCGATTGGCGGAAGAAAAGAAACATGGCGAAGAGATTGCGTTCCTCAAAAAGACTAATCAACAGTTGAAGGTAATCGTTGTTATAATTTCACATATATTTAGATATGTAACTGTGTTTCCTGTTCGTCTAATTTTTAAAGAAACAGAACCTAACAAACAATATAGATAAACTGCGCGGTGTTTTCCAATTAAGCAAAAATAGGAGAAAATAATGTATGTTCGATATCTGTAAGTACGGTTACGATAATTTAAGTCGTCAGAAGCATGCAAGCATGTGGCAAAAATAAATTTTAAAAAAATCACCGATATTAAATAAAGCAGAAAACCAGCTTCAAAAGTGTGTCAAGTAATACAAAACCGTACTTACCACATCGCGTCTTTCTATTTTTTTCTTTGTATTTTATATGGACACTACCGCTCATGTAAAATATGTACTGGATAATGAAAAATTCGAATTTTTCATTATCCTAACAACCAGGAAGGCGGCGTCGCGACGTGTAGCGTTCTGCATACTGGTACAAACTTAGTTTATCGAATTGTAGAAATTTTCGCAACACATTAGCCGGCATTTATATGTAAAGTGAGATTTAATACTCATTAGCTCTTATTTGCAGTAAGTTCAACATATAATATGTACTGTATTTTCTTGCTAATTCTAGTTTCAATGACATTAGATGGAGACAATAAACCTGACTTTCCGGAATATCGTTTAATATCGCTTTCTTTTTTGGGTAAACTGCTTTCGAAATCATTTAATACATTAGTACAGTTATGTTGACGATAGAGCTACGCAGCTTCATAACAGCGTGTTGTGTGAACGTTTCTTTAAATTTATAAAATTTTACATTTTTCTACAAATACGAGGGTGGATCAATAAATACCAGTGTTAAGGAAAGAAGACGCAAGTTTTTCACAAATTTTTTATTTATTTTTCAACGTAATCACCTTTTAGTACAATACACTTTTCCCAATGTTTCTGCCATTTCTTTAACCCCTCCAAAAAATACGATTTGTCAAACTCTGCAAAATACGCTTCTGTCTCGATGATAACCTCCTCGTTTGAGCTGAATCTTTTTCCCCCGAGCCACGTTTTCATGTTGGGGAACAGAAAGAAGTCGCAGGGAACCAAGCCAGGCGAGTACGGTGGGTGCGGCAGCAATTCGTAGTGCAGTTCATGCAACTTTGCCGCGACAATTCTGGATGAATGTGCTGGTGCATTATCGTGGTGAAACAGCACTTTTTTCTTAGCCAAATGGGGCCGTGTCTCCTTCAATTTTATATCGAATCGGTCCAATAATTCACTGTAGTACTGCCCCGTGACCGTTCTTCCTTTCTGCAAAAAGTCCATGAGGATTATTCCGTTGGAATCCCAAAAAATCGTGGCCATGACCTTTCCGGCCGATGGGACCGTCTTTGCCTTCTTCGGAGCAGATTCACCCCAAAAAATCCATTGTTTTGACTGTCGCTTGGACTCTGGCGTATAATAATGGATCAAGGTTTCATCAACGGTGACGACTCGACGCAAAAACTCCTGCGAATTTCTCTTAAAGAGGTCCAAACACTGCTTCGACATTGACAACCGTATCCGCTTGTTGTCCACCGTAAGCAATCGCGGCACCCATCGGGCCGACACCTTTCTCACCGATAACTTATCATGTAAAATATTAATTGCCGTTCCGTACGACACGCCTACGGCCTCTGCTACTTCGCGCACTTTCGTTCGGCGATAAGCGAGAATCATGTCGTGGAACTTTTCAACGATTTCCTCGGTAATCACGTCTGTCGGGCGACCTGGGCGCTCCTCATCAAAAACAGATGAACGACCACGTTTAAATTCGTTGAACCAATATCTTACGGTTGTCATAGATGGTGAAGGGTCCCCATAGACAGCATCCAACTTCGCATTTATTTCTTCGCATGTTTTTCCATCCAAAAATAGAAAGCGAATTACGGATCGATATTGCTCTTTTTCCATTTTATCGAGAAACACGAAACACGTGTGATACAACTGGCTGCCAAATAAAAACTAACCTATGAATCAGTCTGAAATTTATTATGGTGTTGTCTGACAGATGGTAGTACACGACGGTAATGCCAGCTTCCCTCAGCAGCGCCACATGTCTTCAAACACGGGTACTTACTGATCTTCCCTCGTAATACCCTGTGGAAAGCCGTTTAATGTTGAAAAAGGAGTATCTGTTATTACGATACAACAAGAAAGTTACTCAGAACGTGTAATTTCATTAAAACTCAAAATTATGAAATAAACGGTGCATGGTGTCATTCATAGATATCAGTGCACGGATACTTGTGAAGATTGCGATCCTCCAATATTGGTGTTAAAAGCTGAGGATAGCCATTATTAAACGACGTTTGAAAGACGCTAATCGGAAACTTGTCTTACGGAGGGGAAATAAACAAAAAATGGACAAAAACAAAACTATTCGAAAGATGACAAATCCAAATTTGCAGTTTTTGGCAATAGGTGAAGAGTATTTGTTAAGAGATCGATGGGAGAAAGAATATTATCGAAGTGCATAGCGCCTACTATAAAACGAGAAGCAAAATCTGTGTTAGTTAGGGTTTCTTCTTATTTGCAGACACCGAAGATTTAATCAAATGGAATAATGAGGGAAGACACATATTAGAAAATAACGCGGTTGTCTCTGGATTGTGTTAATTGATTCCAGGTTTTAATTAATCCATGGCAGCGATCCGAAACACATCTAGATTATCTAATATATAATACACTGTTGTAAAAATGTGACGAGCACACCCTGTATAATCTGAAGAAGTGGTTCTAACGCAATTAAATTTGGTGTGGAAGTAGTACTAACGTGCTGGGAAGAGATGCATTAATAGCGGGGGGTATCCCCCGCGAGCGGCGCGTACCATCGCTACACGACGAGGCATGGCGTCAATAAGTCGTTGTATGGTAACGGCAGGGATGTCCAACCATGCTGTTTCAACTCGTCTCCATAACTCCTCAACATTACCCGGGGGAGCCGGATAACGTTGAAGTCTCCGACCGATCATATCCCAGGCATGTTCGATCGGTTTGAGATCAGGAGAACGTGCCAATCATGAAAGCATCCGTAGATGGTTCTATTCCACAAAGGTCTGAGCAACACGTGCAGTGTGCGGTCGAACGTAGGGAAGCACAACGGGCCGTAGCACCTCATCTACGTAGCGGCGAGCCGTCATCGTATACTGTATACGCAGCAGACGTATACGTCCACCATGTGTAATAGCACTCCATACCATAATGCCCTGCTGGTGGGTAGGGCGTGGTTGGATGCACTCCTCGAGGTGACGCTCACCACGTCTCCGATGAACCAAAATTCGCGCGTCACCCGTGCTCAATTCGAATCTTGATTCGTCGGAAAACAAAATGTGCCTCAACTCGACAACCCACTGATGTCTAGCCTCCACCCAGTCCACTTTATACCAACGCCCCCGTACAGTTCGTTTAGTGAGTACGCCTTCCCTTCCTGTTGGCCAAACGGCTTCAAGTTGCCTTGAGGAAGACGTACGCGATTCTAAAGCGCTGTGCACAAGGGCGCGATCCTCGCGGTCTATGTTCGCGCGGGGCCGTCCCTCTCGCGACTGAAGGCGCGTACGTCCTAGCTCCATCTATTCTCGCCATGCCCGCTGCACTGCCGATAATGGCCGTTCGAGACGGCGCGCGATATCACGGAAGGATACTCCTGTCGTGTGCATCCCCACAACCATTCCTCGCTCAAATTCACTCAGATAACGCGAACGGCCTTCCATCACGCACAAAGAACGGCTACAACTACTCGCTTCCATCACACTAACAATAACCGGTTTCTCCCTCCTCGCATCGGTCTCCATGGAGACAACATATTGCAGCTGTCGGAGTTTTCAGTAAAAAATGCAGCTATAGAAAAAGTCAAAACTCCTAGAGGAAACCTTAATGCTCCACTAAATCTACGCATTTATCTTGATACGTTCAGAATATACAGGGTGTTTTCGTCACTTTTTTCCATCAGTGTATTACAAGAATATATCGAAATATTATAACTTATGACCTGGCTTCTTTAGTTTTCCGATCTCAACTCTAGTTCTTGAGCTTCTATAGGACGAACTCAATCGTATGATGCTCAATATATCCAGAAATGATTTATGGGATATGCTCTAAAATAAATAGAAGAAAAATATAGCTAGAAACTCCTCAAAACAAAAAGACTGATGAGAATAATGTAAGGTGAATTGCTGCAAAAGTTGATTTTTTGACGAAAGGAATATTGAAATAATTATCACGTTAATATTGAAATAAATTACGTATTTCCAGATGTTTTTATGTGATAAAATATGCTTTATTTTTTATGAATAAATATATTTGTTACTTTCAAGCACTTTATTGTGTCCAAACTATAAGAGTTAATGTGTCGGAATTTCTGTGAGCGGTAGTGTACTTACTATACAGAGCCTTCATTATTTGTTGTAACATGATACATATGCAACCAACATTACAGATTGGTACTACTCCTATACAAATATTCCTAGTTCAAAATAGTTTGACAGATGTTTTTTAATTTTATTTTAATTGAAACGTAAGTAATTTCTTGGAATAATAAAAATAAATTTTAGTTGTATGTTTATTCAATTAAAACACTAGTGTTTATTATCATTTTAATAGCATAAATTTTATTTACAGTTAATAATGAAAAAATTGTCAATTTTGCCTCTGTACAAACACATTTTATGAGGAGCTAACGTACTGAAAGCTTTTTCACAATAACATATTTATAATAAATGTTGGAAATGATGACCATTTTGTTGCAAACAAATATTCACCCTACGTTTTAAATTTTCAAAAACATTATGTAAATCATTCTGCGTAATGTTATTTATTTCATGCACAATTGCTGCTTCTAGTTCTTGTAAATTATGTAGTCTATTTATATATATCCTATTTTTCAAATGTCCAAATAAGTAAAAATCAAGCGGAGTAAGATCGGGAGAACGGGGTGGCCATAAATTAAACAGTCTATCGTCGTAAAATTCTGTCAAATAGTGGTGTGTGTCTCTGGCCGTGTGAGCAGGTGCATTATCTTGTTGAAACCAGCCATTTTCTAATTCATCGTCATGCAGCTGATTAATAAATTCATATAATATTCCTTGATATCTTGCTGCAGTAATGGTATCGTAAAAGAAAATTGGCCCAATAATTCTTCTTCTCGACATTCCCACCCATATTCCTACTTTTAAAGGATGTAATGATGTTTCTACTAGTTGGTGTGGATTTTCTGTAGCCCAAGATCTATAATTTTGTGAATTTACGTATCCTGTAAGAGGTACCCATGCTTCGTCACTAAAAAAAGTTAAATCTAGGAGATCATCGTTCATTCGATTATTAAACCATTCACAAAATCTAATTCGCCTATCGTAATCGACTGGATGTAACTGATGAACAACAGTAACTTTATAAGGATGCATATGTATCTTTTTTGTTAATGCTTTGTGACATGTTCCAACTGAGAGACATACAAGAACATTTTTTTGAATGTTAACTTTGTACAATTAAAAATAAATATGAAATACCAGTTTGCTGAGATTGTTTTTTAACTGATTTATGAGGGCTATGTTCTACTCGCTGCCGAATATCATCTACAACAGCTTCAGTTAATTTGGTGGGCCTCCCAGTCAATTTCCCTTTACAAATACAATGTTTATCCTCAAAACGATGTGTTATAATATGTCTACGATGTCGAAATGAATCATAATCAAAGTCAAAATCTGGGAAACGTTGTATAAATTGATCTATACAACTTGGAAGTGAATAACTCCAATTGCCTTCGGCATCTTGTGTAGCACTTCTATAATGGGCCACTAAAATGAATGCATCTTGTTCGACGGTAAATGCCATTTTGGAGGTTATAACCTAAAATGAAATTATTTTATTTATACATACATTCAATGTTATTAATAGATAACTAACCTTCACAAAAGTTAAAATATCTTCAATAGCCCTTCAAAGAACTGACTTTTTTAACGCGAAATTAATATAAAATTAATGCAAAGAAAATCTAATTGACACAATACACAAAACGTACAAAACTGTCATAACAAAACATTTGAGTTTAGGAACTTATTATGCAGGATTGCCAATCCTAATGTATGCAACCAATATTGCAACACGTCACGTGGGTTACAACCTATTATGAAGGTACATGATGTGCTTTGGCTGAAATACGCTTATCAATGTACTTCTCTTACAATATTTCAGTCAAAGTCCGAAAGCAATCGGTATCTGAGATACAAGACAGCATGTTTATGTCTCATTTTATATTTATTAAGCAATTGTTTTTTTGTAACTTGCGCGCTTAAAAAAAAGCTATAACAAAATCAAGTGCTACTTAACTTCTGCAGCGACAATTTTTATGATCTTATCCTATCTACTTCTTATTGCATTTTAACAAAAAGTAACTTTCTAGCTTTCAAGCATTGCTATTTCTTAATTTTATACCGTGCTAATTCATTTTAATTTTTATTAAAATCACTATTTATTTATTTTATCGAACGTTCCACTGCAGTAAATCAAATGCACATATTAGAGGATTATTATAACATATAAACCATATTTTGTCTCAAAATAAGTAAGAGCGATTCAAATATCGCGTTAAAAAGTACTGGCAACATATTAACGGACGAGCTTCACGAAATTCATAAACTAAACTTTCTTCCTCCATGCTTGAAGATGTACACAGTACCTTTCTTCCAATAGCTACATAATGTTGCTCGAGTTAATCCACATAAGTGTCCCATTAAGAGTGCAATATTTAATTTTGTAATCAAATAAATCATATATTCAAAAAGAGTAATTTTTTTAATTTCAGTATAAAGTACACACACTGCGGTTAAGCGTGGAACACAATATCGAACAAATATCCCCACAACTCTGCTGGCACGCTCTTACTTTTTTACGAAATTCTCGATGACTTTTGCGAATAATTGTGGTTCGATTTCGCCAATAACACGTCTACTCTCCACGTTCAGCCTAGGAATTCTACGTAAATTGTTGGAATATACACGAGATTTCACGTGCCCCAAAGAAAGAAGTCGCACGGGTCAAATCGCACGAGCGTGGGGGCCAGTTCCGGTCGCCATTGCGTGAGATGATTCGTCCAGGAAATTTTTCTCGCAACAAATCCATTGTTTCGCGTGCCGTATGACAGGTTGCCCCGTCCTGTTGAAACCTCATTCCTTCGATATCCATTCCATCCAACAGTGGCCACAAAAACTCCCTCAGCATGTTGCGATAGCGTACGCCATTCACTGTTACTACTTGTTCAGCACCATTTTTGAAAAAGTAGGGCCCTATTATTCCGTCAGCCCAGAATCCACACCAGACAGTAACTCGTTCTGCATGCAATAGCTTTCCATGAATCACTCGAGGATTCTCCTCGGCCCAAATCCGACAATTTTGAGTGTTCACGTACCCATTAAGTTGGAAATGCGCCTCATCGCTAAAGAGGATGACTTCGAAAAATCGTCGTCCTCTTGTTGGTTTTTCAACACCCAATTAACAAATTCTCGACGCTGCCCATAGTCTGCCGGCTTGAGTTCTTGTAATAACAGCATCTTGTACGCGTGCATATGCAGATCTTTGGTGAGTATTCGGTACAGGGTGCTTCTCGAAATGTTTAACTGTTGAGAATGTCGACGAATCGATATTTTGGGATTTTCGGTAACACTACTACAATATTCTGGAGAGATCGGGTGGTACGACGATGTACGGATACTTTTCTGTGAATAGTCGAACCAGTTTCCAGTTCCAATTTCTTAATTAATCTTTGAACTGTTCACAGATTTGGTACATTTCGTCGACCGAAAATTCCACGAAGTCTGCGAACTGTTGCCGCATAACATTCTCCATACTTATAATGCGTTTTCACAACAATAACGCGCGGTGACTACTAATCGCAACAATGACAAATGAAGGATGTTATAGTTCCAGTGCCGCCAACCTAACTAAATGAAAGTAGGGCATATTTTAAATCTTGCACTCTTAATAGTACACCCGTTAAAACTGTATAAAATCGTTTGAAATTGGTCATAAAAAAATTCCACTTTTTCACGACGTTGACAATGCACATATGAAAAGAGTTGGCTTCTTTTTGATCTGTCAATGGTGTTTAATCTATAAAATATCAAATTTTCCGAAAATCATGCTCTCAATTTTCAGTACTGGTTTCGAAAAACTTTCGCAACAGACTATGTCTTATATTTGTTTTTGGAATATACACGAGGAAGATTTGGTGGGAGACCCTCGACTATTAGTACCATCTTTCTAAAAAACTCATACTTTAATTCTGTCATCTTTTCTATGTTGACAGGTGAAATACAGTTAATTTCTGACATTTGATTAGAAAAAATCAGTGTGAATAAAATGTCGAAATCTTAAAATGTATAAATTTGCAATTCGTGGTGCAATCCAATATTTATTTTTTAAAGAATTATACACATCTGAAATTGTGGCTGGTACAAACATTGAGGGACAACGCTCCTTCAAAAGTTACAATTTGTCGCTGGTTAGTGTAATTTAAACATGGTGATATGAGCATCGAAAAATTTTAAACGCAGGATTGGTCATGTCCAAGCTGTTGGCAAGGTGGCTGCCTGAATCAAGCTATAATTATTTGAAGCAGTTTATCAAGATCTAATTTTTTTGGGAAGGATTGTTATAGTTGATGACATCCAGCGTGCTTTTGAATCCAAATGGTAGTATCAACAGTAGATACGTCATGATAGGCCTGCCCAATGAAAGCCAACACATTTGCATAAGCAGGTAATTTACAAAGAGCAAACCCTTAGTATTAAGTCACTAGACTAGACAATCTAAAGAAAGGAATTTCTGAAAAATGGCCTGTAATGGACCATATTAAAAAATTCTTTCATCAGGACAATATGCCTTCTGACACTAGCCAGGTTGTTCGAGAAAATGGATAGAGATTTCAGATTATGTCTCGGCCACCCTATTCGTATCCTCAAGTGATTTCTACTCATTTCACAAGCTCAAACTATTTCTTGCTAGTAAGAAATTTCTGTCGGATGAAGAAATTATTGCTGCAATGGAGCAGTATTTTGAGGATCTTGAGGAAGATTATTAAAAAATAGCATAATTGCATTTAAACTTCATTGGCTCAACGCTTGTTAAAGCTTGGCTTGTTAAAGTTAAAGGGGAATATGTTGGAAAAAACTTAATACTCATTTGTTTCATTTTGAGAGTATCACTTCCCTTCAAATCATCCTCATATACTTGGAGTGTATACTAATGTTTAGAATTTCAAAATAGGTTATGTTAAATATTAGCTTTAATTATACTATGTCAGCCAAAAAGATTGAAATAGTTTGTATAACTTTTCTAGTGTGTTTCTCATTTTAAGATTTAATTCAGGTTAGAATGACAAGCACCTAACATTGACTTGACGCAATGGGCATTGTTTATAAATGTCACGAATATCGGGACACAGTCTGTAAAATTGGCGAACATGTTTCGGGGATTTAAGAAACACAACTTTTTTACTTGCAATTAATGCATCTACATTAGGGATAACATCGACGAATAGTTTCTGCCTCCATTCATTTACGTTCTCAGATCACCACCAACTTTAACACTAAAATCAATGCTACCAACTATTTCAGTCTTTTTGGCTCACATAATAGGTACCAGAATGAACTTTAGGTAAGAACTTATTCACTTCAAGACTCTTGGGTAATTTTCATAATATAATGATTTTATTTAGCTTATATCAACCGATATTAACCGAGATTTCGATAACATCGACCATAGTATTCTACTATATAAACTGTCTTCATTCGTTGAATTTGTCAAATACTACTTGACCAACAAATGGAATTTTGTACTATAACGGCTATAAATCTCATACCTGCGTGTCTTCTCCTGGAGTTCTACAGGGCTCTAACCTTGGTCCATTCTGATTTGTATTCTTTATTAATGACCTCATCATTTTCTTGGATTGTTATGCTGACATATGCGGACAATTTGTCCATCATAATAATTAAAAACGAGGATAACTACTTCTTACAACGCAATATGAATAGAATATAAACTTGCTGCACCGATCAAAAATTATCTCTAAACATACCCAACTGTTTTGTATAGTTTGTAAAATGTCTAAACTTTTAGCAGTCTTTCTATAATATTGATAGTATTTCACTGTCTCAAATAATATCATTTGACGCAAAGTTAACTTTTTCGTAACATGTTCTGAATGTTACTATGTTAGATACTCAAACATTTAATTTTGCCATAAGAACCACTTAAGAGTAGTAGTTAGTAAGATGAAGCGTATTTCAACGAAGCGTATTTCGTGGTATTCGATTTACAATGTCTATGGAAACCAAGTTAAAGGAGTTTAAAAGCTTCTGAAATACTTGAGTTTTAAACTGGATGACAGCTACCCTGAAAGGAACATAGAGTATTCTAGACGTTTGGGGAACACATTGATTTACAGGTTTGGATGAGTGGCATCAAAAATATAGCATTTTGTTTGTTGTCAATCTTGTCAGAAACAATATAGAGGCATCTTTACGTAAGCTTAATTTTTGCTTCGAGAGCTGTTAACACCTTTAGTCTTCTTGAAGCTAAAACGAATATTTGATTAGGCGCATGTTATTCTTAACGCCTTCTTGGATATATGTTGAGCTATAAATAAAATACATTATTTTCATTATTCATTTAAATTTTAGAAGATATTATTTACTCAGCTTATTAAAACAAGTAATTATGAAAAGTAATTACTTAGTACTACTTCGATTTCGATGTCAAACTATTTAAGCTGTGTATGGGATTTTAGCGGGATATTTGAATCACTTTTTATTCAGAGACAAACTATAAATTATCCAGATGACGAGTCATATTGCAGTGGCACTTTTAGATAGATATCATATCTACGTACTAATTATATTTCATTTTAGGCCCAATTGGAAGGAATTATAGCACCGAAGAAGTGAATAGGAAAACTAAAAAAGGCGATATTAATAAACATATATATTTATATATTTAATAAAATTTTAAAGTCTGATTTAGTAGCACATTTGTTGTATCATAAAATGTTCTTTTTATAATAATAACGTAACAAGCATAGTAAACCACCACAGTTAGGAGTAGTAGAGGACGTCTTGACATCAAGGATTTCGGGATTTGTTTTCTTATTTCCTATATATATGTGATGGGATAGGGAACGTGTGATGAAAGTAGAAATTGGACACATAAAATTACATAAAATATGTAGTAAGATAATAATAATTAAATACTTTGTACATAAAAAATAATTTAGAGTAGAAACTTAACTAGACAATTAAAATGTAATTTGTATGTATAAAAAAAGACCCATCCACCATGTAGACATTTTTCTTTTGTTTTTTTTTTTTAATTTAGCGATACAGGAATGGACAGTACGGAATAATATTGGTCAGTGTTTGCCCCTTTTCGAACGTTTGCGTTTCTTTTTCTTGTAAACAGTAGTGGATTCTTCTTCCAAAGAACGCTCTTCAGTTGTCGGTGTGGCAGGCTCAGAAACGGTTTCTTCGTCATCCTCCATCTGTTTATCGTCGTTACCATTCACACAAACGTCCAAATCCAGGTCGTTCGGTTTTGTCAGTTCTAATGATATTATTTTTTCTTGTAAAGTTTCTACCTGTTTTTGGAAAATTGGATATGTTTTTAAAATGATCTGGTCTTAATACATGTTATGATCGTGTATAGAAATAATATATTAGTGAGAAGCTGTCCAATCAGCTGTTTTTACTAAAGGAACTAATGTGATTGTTTTGAAAGGTTAAAAATGAAATGAGTACAGTAACATTCGTTACATACATGCAAAAAAATACACGCCTATATATTGAATAATTATATTTGCAAGTAATTTAAACAAGTTCTTTTGCTTTCGTTCGATATATGCATTATTTAATGTATGTAGTACGAGGATGGCTGACAAAGCTTTTAGAAAAGGTATGAAAAAACATAAATTAGTTATTTTTAAAAGTATAGAAATACATGCGTATCCGCGGTACTGTGCGGATTTGTATTCATTGTAATAATAATTTCTCATATGTACTTTAAATACAATAAATACAAAAATGTTGAAAAAACATCTGCATATGCCTACACGGGCATACACAACGCATATTTAAGCAAAGGTTACTTCACCGTACAGAGTCGTGTTTCGATCTCCCCTTAGATCTCGTCAGTATTATATTCAAAGGGACTTCCACTAACGGATTTAGCCTTTTCCTTGGATACTGTCTCCCTTCTTTGGCCTGTTTTGCGCTAAACATATTTTCCAAAAACCTTTCTCTACTGTCTGTTCCATTAACTATTTTTTTCTGTATAGTTGCGATATCGTTATTATTTATGTCTATATCTGGCAGTTTACTAACCGTTAAATTGGTATATTGTCAGGTTTCAGCTTGCTAATAGAGTCCAAAAATTCTCTATATTCTCCGCTGTTAATTGTTATATCTGTGGCATCACTAATGTCTGGAATAGTCATAGAATAGACATTTTATTTCAAATTGTGGGAAAAACTCTTTCGGGCTTTATCTCTGTCTCTAACTACCTATTTAATAGTTTTATTATTTGGCCGCATTACGCCTTTCCGTGTAAAATGCTTGGATAATACATTCTTATAGATTCTGAATCGGATTCGAATATTGAAACTTTAATGTTATATAGAGTTCGAAAAAGTAGTGCAAGCAATTGATGAAAAAAAAATACGAGGAGTTTAACCCTTTAAAGGAACTTAATGACACAAGTGTGTTAAAAATTATTTAGTTTGAAAAAATCAATTTCATGAAATTCACAAGACGATTAAAAATTAAATTGACGTAGTTTGTACGCACATAATTGATATCATTTTTATCGTACAAAACTTTGCTTTGACTTACTAGCTCAATCAATTCTATTGTATAGGAAAATATGATGAACAGAGGCAAAGAGGAAACTATTCTGACTACAAAAGACGTAATCATACAGAGTAGTCTCCCATTCCTCTATGGCTCCGTTGCTTCCCTACTCGAATATGTCACAAATAACTTTGATGCCCTCGACTACGTTACGCTGTGCTGTGTACGGGGGCCTAAGACCTCGCATTGTCTTACGCAGTTTATTAATTAATAACTTCTGGCAAAGGAGTTGTTGTATACCAATTAGCATTAATAGTCTTTCAGTCCTGTCGCAGGGGAGTTTACGCTAGATGCTTTTATGCATCCTAGTATTCCTTTTGGGCCTTGGCGATCCCACCAACCCGAGCTTGACCCACCAAGCCACAGCTTGCAGGCAGCGAAATTAGTAGATATGTTTGTATATCGCTCCATCCAATCAGTGACGATAGGGGACTCAGTGTAGGAATCAATGACCGCAGGGTCGGGAGCTCCTGGAGACTTCTCTCGGGGCTCGACCGTTTGAAGGTGGACTCGCGGGGCAGTGGTTGAAAATTTGATTGGGCTAGAGTTTTTCCTTTGCCTTTGTCGCAAGGGATTTAGATAGGCTACCCCTTCCTCCTAAAGGGTGCTAATAGGTTCTTGTGGCCTAAGGCGTACAGGTAATGTTTGTTGAGAATGGACGCGCCGATTGAGCGTATGTCAATAGCATTGTCATTGGTGGCTGTAGTGAATGGAGCCTCGCGGGCAGGAGTCACCACCTTAAATATCAATAAGACCATTTTTTTTGAAGCATGGCCAGAATCAACAATTTTTGTTAATTTTGATTAATCTCGGAACAACCAAACAGTTGATTGACATTAATAATATCATCGCTTTCTTGCCCATTGCGACTTACATTACCGTGATTAAGGATTCAGTTATCAGTAAAGACGGCAGACTATGTGCCCGGTGCATGGTGACATGAATCATGTCAGCATGTCTACTAAATATTATTTTGGATACTATAATATAAATATGTTTTGAAGGTGTATCTGTTATTGCCAATAATACCACTTTTTCTTTAGAATAAATGTTTCGTTCATTGTTAGAAATACAAAATAATGTTTTTTTTTTAATTTTGATTTAGAACTGTAAAATATATGTTCAAATTCTGTTATCTCTTTGATCAATGTATGTATGGAAATATTTAGGAAACTACTAAATATATGTTTTTCTGCTCCGATATGTAAACAAAGCGAGAGGAATGAAAAATAATATTTAGTACACATGGTGACATGATTCATGTCACCATGCACCGGGCACATAGTCTGCCGTCTTTAGTTATCAGTTATTTCGTCGAGCAAAATCAAAAAATAAATTCCTGGTAAATGAATAATTTATCGAAAATTTACTCCAAAACAATCTTTGGGGTATAATAAATCACACCAGCGTGACATACGGTTTTGTGTATGAGTCATCCTGGAGCCATTTAAAAAAAATCTATCGGAACATCAAGTCGACGCTGTTTCTGTTCATCGGTCAAGATCCGAAGCGTAAACTTCGCAGAAATCTTTCTCAGTCTCAATTCTTCGGTTAAAATGAACCCAAATGAAGCGCAAGCTTCGCAGAAATCTTTCTCAGTCTCAATTC
Organism: Melolontha melolontha; assembly: GCA_935421215.2. NCBI lineage: Eukaryota > Metazoa > Arthropoda > Insecta > Coleoptera > Scarabaeidae > Melolontha > Melolontha melolontha. Next base: position 71,613,831 of record OW285243.1, on the reverse strand, counting down.
TTCGGTTAAAATGAACCCAAATTTCAATTAATCTGCGAATCTCCAAGTCTCACACTTAGTCTTCTATTGAAGCATCTCACAATTTGTTAATTAATATTAACGTCCACGTTGTTTTTTGTCTGTCCACTTTTGAAGTCATCTTCTCGCCCATCTTTGTATCTTTTATGACAGTCAAACAGACTCGACTTTTCCATAGCATTTTCACCATTTTCTACTTGCAGGAGTTGTCACGTTTATAACGCATTTCGCACAAAATACACTGCCCAAAATTTTGATCGACATTTTTACGTCAACGTACAAACACATATCTTTACCTTCCTCATTGCTAACTAATAACTTGCTTTATCAACTTGAAATTTACGAACATATTAGAGCACGTGTTTTCGATAGAATTACGCCACATTTGATGCAGTGCAGCCAATTCACTTGCTACATCGGCTAACCTATGTTTTATTCAATAATCTCAATAGTATAAAAAATACAATTTTCATAAGGCACTATTTTGCCGCACGAGTTCACTTTAGAAAACGAGCAGCGATAGCGGTGAGCGGCTATTCTGTGTTTCAAATTACTTAATTTGAAAGTTTATTTTTATATAAAGTATGCAGTTTGTCACATTGATACTTGACATTTTCAAATTAAAATCTTGATATCAGCGAAATATATTAGATATTATTTATTAATTTTCGTGAATATTACTTGATATTTTATTTAAAAATATAAACATGAGCGACACAGAAACTAATATATCTTGTTGTCAATTGTATACAATATACGTTGTTTGTGTAGTCTACTGTTGTCAAACGTACTTAAATTTTTACGGCAGGGATATTTATTTCTGTGTTCGAACAACGCCAACATTGAAAAATGAAAAAAAGTGTATCGAAATGAAGTTCATTTCGATTGGGATTCATAATGAGTCCATTATGAACGCAAAATAGAAAAAATAAATTTAGATTTAAAACATTAATTTAAAAAGTAAGATTATTTATATTAGACCTTGTTTTTAATTAATGTTAAATGCTATCTGGTTTATTTTATTACTTTAAAATGGAGTTTCAACAAGTATCAGCCCGTTCAGTCAAGTAATTAAATGCTATTAAATTATAAACCTCTAAATTATCTAACTCAGTTTCCCCTCTTGTTTGTACTTAGCCTAAACGTAAAAAGAGGAGAATAAATCTATTTTCCGATTATCTTGTATTACATATGCTCTAAAATTTGGTCTTATTTCAATCTGTACTTCAAATTGAACAAAGCACGTAAATAATACTTTCAATAATAAATTTGCAATTACAATCATTCAATATAAAAATGAATGAAGAAATATAATTAAGATTCATGAGAACTTTGACATCACCATGCATCCAAGACAAATGAAGATGGTTTTATAAAAAAAAAAACAGGCATTCTACTACAAGACAATGTGTTAAACTAACCATAGTGCGTGTGGTATGTCATGCTGTATAGGGCTATACCTCTCTCTCAATGAGCTTCTCTACGTACTCGACGGTTCGAACTCGTTTCTCACCGGTCGTTTCATCAATGTATTCTTCCGTCTTTCTCGTCACCTTCTCTCCGAGCACCTTCTCGCTCTCTCTGACCGTGGTATTGCCAGGTTGACTGCGAACGGCCAACTTTGGAAAGTCGGCACTAGAGGGCCTCAACTGGACACATGCAATGCTGTTAGTACCATCGCCCTGGACATGTGATCAAGTCCAGTCAGGTTAGTAGAGTTAGTCATGAACACGTAACAAGTCAAATAGGATTGATTGCATTTCTTTGAATCGAAGAGTTGTCAGGATCGTTAATTGGATTTTGTGTTGCGTTCGCAAAAAAATATTATTGTGTCAAGTGAAAATGTGCAAGACATTAAAAAGATATTTAATCAAATTAATAAACAATATAAAATTTCCTGTTTTAACAAGACAGCTATATTTTATTTCAAATCATGTCCTTCAAGTGAAATGTGACCTTATATCTAGTGACTAGAGTTTATGTGTATTAATATGTGAACATAGGTTTGATTACGTCCATATTTGCGTCCTTTATTTTACTGTATTGTATGTATAATGGAAAATATTCAAAGAAATACCCTAAAAAATGTTGGGTATTCTTATACAAAGTGAAAGAAGGATACATCACCAAATAAAAATAGAATAAGTAAAGTAAGAAAACTATTCAATTGTGGAAATTTGTAACTTTAAACTAAAAAAAAATTGTAAACTCAAATGCTCTTGAAGAATTTTGAATATGTTGTTTTCCAGCTCCGTAATTTATTCGTTCAAATAATGGATACATCATGAATCTATGAGTTATCATTAATTAGTTAATATCAAAGTATCTTTACAACAATTAGAAAAGTGCAATTTTAGATTTCTGTGAGACGGGATGTTAACTTTACAAAAAATTTATTCTCAGCTGACAAAGTATAATATTGCTAAAAATATCGACAATTTATATGTATTCTTAATCATTTACGTTAACAATAGACTATTTTTTTAATTTAAGTACATCCTCTGTCCTAAAATTAACTAGAACAGCTTTAAACAAAAATAAAAATTAGGAAAAAATCATTTAATTTATTCGACATATTCCCCTACAAATATACAACGATTTTGCATGTTCAAATGATTTTTTTTTGTATATTGTAATGGTGTTGGTGTCGTGAGTTCAAATGTGGTAGACAGTCGTGTACACACGAACATGCAAGTGGAACGCCCACAACCGTCACTACCCAACAAACTGCTAAAAAGGTCCATGATCCCGTGCTGCAAGATCGACGTGTGATTATTAGACAATAGTTGAAGATACTGGTCGCTTATACCATGTAATATACCATATAATATAATTACAGCCTAATTGAACATGAAACAATTGTCTGCTAGATGGGTACCACGAATGTTAACAGATGCACACAAGCAAACCTGAAAAGACATTTGCAGTCGTCTTTTAACGCAGTTTAGACGCGACAAAGAAAGTATTCTTGCAAGATTAGTGATAATGGATGAGTCCTGGATCCATCATTATGATGCAGAGACCAAAATACAGAGTAAGGAGGGGACACATCGAGGTTCACCACCGTTGAAAAAATTCAAGATGCAACCTTCAGTAGGGAAGGTCATTCATTCATTGCTGGAATTGCTTGTCACTAACCATTGTATCCAAGCGTCAAGGTAACTTTTCTCTCGAAGCTGCTAGGTGCAATTAAAGCAATAAGGCCACAGAATATAGAAGATTTGATGGGTGAATACCCAAGAGGGCACGAATTTAACCAAAGTCATCTACCGAAGTAAATACATAATGCCACGAACACCAGCATTGTGAGGAAAGTGAATTTGATGTTCGACAAGATTGGACCTGCTAAACGGCCTGGAAATTCTAAGTCTAGAGTTCAGGAGGCGATAAAACGGCTAGGACTATATAGGTGCTTGAAAGAAAAAGACAACGTAATTATATAGAATATGAATGCAAAAAATTATAAGTCGATTACGACGCGAACCCCTTAATTAAAAACCCGCTGAAAATTGTATTATGTGCTGCCCATGAATTCAGAATGTCTATAAAAACACCTCTATTGAACTTGCACAAACGCACAGCGTACGTGTTTGTGTTATATACGTAACAGTTGTCGATGTTATAAAAACTACAAGATTATTGATTAAACAGCTTTGTATGCTAAGGGTTCAATAACCTCATTATATTTACGTACGAAAGTCAGTTAAAAATGTATACTTTTATTTTGTATGCAAGTGAACTACTAAAAATTAAGATGTGTGCTTTACGAGGCCTTTCACGCCGGCAATCTTCATAATTTGGTAAAAATCTACCTGTCTCGCTTAATCGGAATACGTCAAATGTAAATCATATTAAACATACACATGTAACTATCGAAACTAAATCGGTGGGACGATTGTTTCGTTACTTAACGCTAGCCCCACTCTTTACGTTATACTTCTGCAGGACAAATATTTTATAAATATCTTTGCCATTTTTTTCCTCGCGCCTGCGAAGGAGTTTGCGGAAAATATTTGGGATTCATATTCTATACAATTACATCTTTCCATTTTTCATATGTTGTCTTTTTCTGTCAAGGATACCCGATATACAGGCTAAAAGGAGTCGAGATCGACTTCACGAGTCATACACACAGGAGCCAGGCAAGTTCAGAAAAAGAATTCGAGCCTTGAGGAGGCGTTGCTCGCAAAGCTGTTAGGTCCAATTCAAGGAATAAGGCTAGAGAATGTTGTCTACCGACATACGACGACCATAATGGATCTGAAAAGGTCGCAGTAAAATAGGCTTTATAGCCACCTCAAGTAATCTACTTTAGCCATTAAATGTTGGGTTCATGGAAAACTGTTTCCTTTCATTGTCAAATGCAGCTTGGAGAAATTGAAAATATAATCTCACGAAGCCAAATTAGGCAAATATGGGAAATATGTAAGGAAATAGTCAAAAAATAGGTGAGGAACGATGAGACGATGTAACAAACAAGAGCGAAAAACAACGAATACTGCCTACCACATGATTCAATACACCAGGATAATACTGAAACATTAACCCTTGTAGCGATTTGAAACGAATTCTTTGTGGAAATCCTTTTCGAATCGTAATAATAATCAGCGTTGTTTTAATTAGAGTTCCCAAAAAGAGATTTTTGGGATTTATTTGAACTGGTCAGCATAGAGCAGTTTTTGTCTTTTCGAGGTTCTTCAATGACGTCTTTATAACACCTTATTCGGTATAGTTTTTGATAATCAGTCAACTGATATGAAACAAATATTAGATTTAGCTTCCGAAGACTTGTTTTGTTGTTTAAAATACGATGAATTATTACTTTGGATATTCCAAGTTCCAGGTTCATGAATCTCAATGAGAATTTTCCGAAATTTTCGGTTATAGTTTCATTTCAATTGATTGGCCTGAACGTTGATCATTATTTACATCGTCTCTGCTTTCTCTGAATCGTCAATGCTATTCAAGACCTAGTGTTTACGATAAACAATTATCTCTATAAGCGATTTTTTAAGCATTTAGAGTGTTTCCGTACAACTTACACTGTTTTAAATAACAAACTGGATATTGATTACGTTTTTTATTCATTTTTTAACCAGAATATGTGAACTACTGCCACTTAAATGCGTCGTATCTTGACTTTTAGTGAACAAAATGTTATGAAATTTTTACAGATTATTTAGGAACACTTGATAAATCGATCAACCGCCAACAGATGGGTATTACTAATTTCGTTAAAATCCATTCAAATTATTTTCAAAACAGAGGGTGCTGTTCTAACCGATCTAGAATGTTCGGTTAATCTAATAACTTAAATTTTAGCGCCTAATAGGCGTGGTGTTTTGAAATTTCATGTTTAGCTATCCAATGTCATCTATTCAATAATTTGATTATTTACAGCTAAGAATAAATATATATTATGCACATAAATGAAGGAAATATGTTTATCTATGCGCATAAATCAGTCAAATTAGAATACAATTCTTGCACAATTAAACACGTAATATTATTTAATTGCAAACACAAAGCTATATTTTATTAGACACCATAACATAATTTGGTAATTAAACGCGACAATTACAAGCTGTAATAATAAGAATTACCTCTGTTTTCTCTTCTTCCACCACATTAGACTCTCCCATGCCGACCATGTCCGTCATAGATTTTATAACCATCTGAGCTTGTATCGCGTCCTGTTCGAGTGATTTCAAGCGCGCTTGCCTCCAGGCGGCTCGTTTTTCCGCTCGCAATGCTCTTTCTTCCGCAGGCGATAAGTGGCTGTCATCTTCGTCGGTAAGTAGTAGACCTTCTTCGCGCATTTGATCCTTCAATCGTTTTTCTGCTTTTACTGTACGCACAACACCGATTGTACTTGCAGGCCTATATAAAAAAATATGAATTGAATTATATATAAAACGGATTTTTGTCTGAATATCTAAGCAAATTTATATTCTCTTTTTTAATTTAAATTTTTCGAAAATGACAATTCAATATACAAAAGTTGGGAAGAACGCCATCTTGCTGCTAGATTAAATATTTTATTTTAAATATTGGATATACTGAAAAGAATTACCTGGTAGGTTGCGGTTCGTAAATTTCATCATCAGAATGATCTAATATTCCCAAGGAACCTACTTCCGATCGATTTAATGTGGCTATTTTCCTGTCTTCTTCGGCTCTCATTTTTTCAATTTCGTCGGCGCTTAAATAACTGAATACTTTTTCTGAAACGAAAAGTTAATTGCAGGTTTCATGAAGAGATTATCTTTTATCATAGAGGGAGAAGTGTATAAATGGACCTTGAGAGGATACGTCTCATGGAGTAAAAGACGTAACCGATCTTCTGTATTTTTGTAGAATCTAAATTACGGTGACCACTAAAATTTTTGGTATACACTGATGGAAAAAAGTGACGAGCACACCCTGTATCATCTGAACGTGTTAAGATAAATGCGTAGATTTAGCGGAGCATTAAGGTTTCCTCTAGACGAGTTTGCGCAGCGAGTTTTGATTCTATCGCTGCATTTTTTACTGAGTGCCTCCGACAGTTGCCAATATGTTGTCTCCATGGAGACCGATGCGGGGAGGGAGAAACCGGTTATTGTTAGTGTGATGGAAGCGAGTAGTTGTAGTCGTTCTTTGTGCGCGATGGAAGGCCGTTCGCGTTATCCGAGTGAGTTTGAGCGAGGAATGGTTGTGGGGACACACATATGATAGGAGTATCCTTCCGTGATATCGCGCGCCGTCTCGAGCGGGTATGGCAAGAATGGATGGAGCAAGGACGTACGCGCTTTCAACCGCGAGCGAGACGGTCCCGCGTGAGCACAGCACGCGAGGATCTCGCCCTTGTGCACAGCGCTTTAGCGTCGTGTACGTCTTCCTTAAGGCAACTTGGCGCCGTTTGGCCAGCAGAAAGGGAAGGCGTATTCACTACGCGAACTGTACGGGGGCGTTTGCTAGAAAGTGGACTGGGTGGAGGCTAGACATCAGTGGGCGAGTAAAGATTCGAATTGAGCACCGGTGACGCGCGAATTTTGGTTTATCGGAGACGTGGTGAGCGTCACCTCGAGAAGTGCATCCAACCACGCCCTATCCACCGCCAGCAGGGCATTATGGTATGGGGTGCTATTACACATGGTGGACGTACACGTCTGCTGCGTATACAGCATACGATGACGGCTCGTCGCTACGTAGATTAGTTGCTACAAGTCTTCTATACATGCACGACAACGCGCGACCGCACACTGCGCGTGTTGCCCAGACCTTTGTGGAAGAGAACCATATACGGATGCTTCCATGGCCGGCACGTTCTCCGGTTCTCAATCCGATCGAACATGTCTGGGATATGATCGGTCGGAGACTTTCACGTTATCCGGCTCCCCCGTGTAACGTTGAGGAGCTATGGAGGCGAGCTGAAGCAGCATGGTTGGACATCCCTCCCGCTACCATACAACGACTTATTGACTCCATGCCTCGTCGTGTAGCGATGGTACGCGCTGCTCGCGGGGGATACTCTCGCTATTAATGCATCCGTTCCCAGCAAGGCTGCGCCGCTCTCCAGGTGAGGGTAAGTGATGCTATGTTAGTACTACTTCCATACCAAATTTCATTGCGTTAGAACCACTTCTTCAGATTATACACGGTGTGCTCGTCACTTTTTTCCAATAGTGTATTTAATACCCAAAAAACTTTTAAATTACTTTCTGCTTGAAATTTCTTCGCTTGATCAATTTTCTTTCTGAAGTATACGAGATGCTACCCAAAAATTCTCGAAATTTGAATGTGGCGTGTGAAGGGATGGTAGTACAGCTCTATAGCGCTAGTTGGCGCGAGGTACGACTATACTAAGTCAGTCTGTCAAACGGAACTTTAGTAGATGGTGACAAATAGTTCTTGTGTTTATATTTGTTAAGTTGTGTTTAAGTTATTCAGCGACACTACAATGTCTAATGTGAAAGAGCAAAGAAAGAACGTCGATGAAATTCTGCTTCAAACTTGGTAAAACGGCAAAATAAGCGTCTGTTGTACAACCGGTTTAGAAGTGGACGTGTGGCGGTTGATGATGAGCGTTCCGGTTCTTTATCGACGGAAAATGTGGCAAAAGTGCGTGATGGTATTGTGTAAGACCGAAGGAGAACAATCCAAAACATTTGCAACATTGTCGGTTTGTCATAGGGCGATTGTCAGCATATCCTGTCCGGCGAACTGAACGTGCGGCGTATTGCTGCGAAGTTTGTACCAGCATTGAACAAAAACAGCACCATATTCATGTGTGTACAGAGTTGAAAGAAACTGCCGAAAGGGATCCGAACTTCAGTATCAGAATCATTACTACAACAAATCATGAGTGTACGACGTGTTTGATCCCGAAACAAAGCAACAGTCATCGCAGTGTAAGACGCCATTGTCACCACGACCGAAGAAAGTGAAGTCGATGTTGATTTGCTTTTTTGGCGCTGGTAGCATTATGCACAAAGAATTTCTTCCACCAGTTGAAACAGTTAATGGACCATGCAGAAGGAAAATATTTTGAAGGGGATGGTAGTGAATAAGTTGTAAAAAGAATTTATTGAGTTTTTTTTTTACCTTCCGGAAATTTCTGGGTACCACCTCGTATTTGTGTGTTGATGTAGCGGATCATAATTATATACATACACCCTTTACGTTGAAAGTAACCGGAATGGCTTTATTTTAATGAAATTAGTGGTGTCTTATTTGATGCACTTCTTGGGCGTGCAATTCGTCATCTACTAAAGGAAAATAATAAATAAAGGAATTTATATTAACACTTCTTAACAATATTTGTTGAAGCGATTTCGGTTCTTTTTGGAATAAAAGGCGTATTTGCAAGTTAAAGCTCTCCCCCTCATGTGTTAAGATCAACAATGCCTGGAATACATAAAAGTAAAATACGAAATTTTTAAGGCTTTGTCACTTTCTACAAAGGTTGCTACTTATGTATCCGGAATGAGAAAAAAAAACAAATATTTAGCATTGAAAATGGTTTATTGTTTTTCAAAATATTCTCCATGACAATTGATGCACTTTTGCATACGCTTGAATCTATTTACACAGCATTTTGTCCGTGTCGATTGAGGTATCTTCAAAACATGCACTTTGAACACATCAAGCGTAGTTTATTTTTCACGGAAACAAAAAGAAATAATTGAAATATTAAGTTATTTGTGCTGATATGATGAAACTTGTATTGTCATAGTGAAGAATGATCCTGCCTCGCTGGTTATTTTTTCTTATTTCTCCAAAGACTTCTGCAAACAAATGGTTGTGTACCATTGTGTACATGTCCATTAATTTCCAAAAATCAAACTTCGAAGTTGTGCGAACAACTTTTGTTGGGTTTAGCTCCTCTTGGAACATCCACACCGTCGGCTGCAGATTGCTTTCGAGCTCTAACGTGGTGGTACCCAAAATTTCCCGGAATGTAGGAATAAATAAAATAGCAGAATACCTGCATTTCATTCACACCGGTTGCTCTTGCGAGTGCAAACACCGATCCCTGCGCCACTGTTAGGAATGTATTCTAGTTTCCTTATTGTGTTCAGTACCGTCTGCGATTCAGCTTCAATCTCCTCAAAAAATCGTATATCTTTGCCCTTTCAACGTCATTTTTATTATTGGAAAGATGAAAAAGTCTTGAATCAAGTCTGGCGAGCACGTTGGATGATGAACAACAACCATGTTGTTCTTCGCCAAAAACTGCTGCTGTATCAGGAAAGCGAGGTGTGGGCTCACATTCTCATGGTGTAGAATTCAATTCTTCCGATAAAATCCGCTGACATATGCCGCAAAATAATTCCACGATGTTACAGGTATCTTGGATGGTCTGCCTACAACCATTCGCAACTGTATTCCGAACAACATGTTCTGGTGCAATGTCTGTTGACGATCGTCCGGAACGTATATCATCATCAACTGTTGTTCGGTAATTTCTGAAACGTTTAAACCGATCGGAAGTTTGTGTTTGGCCTAAAGCGGGATCGTCAAATGTTTCGTTTAACATCGTGCGTGTTTCTACAGCAGTCTTGCAGAGTTTAAACAGAACTTGATACGCTGTTCGCTCAAATCGTCAATTGAAAAATAGAAAGCACAAAACTACGAAAACTTGTTCATCAACAAAGAACATTTCTACTTACAAGGACGTCGCTTGGCATACTAGCTTACAAGGGTGTAAACAACTCCACCTAGTGGCGTTTGATTGTAATTACCTCCGTTTATGCGCATGGTTCAAATTTCGAAAACTTTTGGATATCATCTTGTATGCATACACCGTTCTGAGTACGTAACCGTAAAAATGTCAATCTTTTCAGATAGCGCCTAGCGCCCTTTCTGGATATATATAAAGTTCCCTCGTTCAATAAATAAGAATTTTTAAAATTTTACCCCCTTAAGATTACTCTACTTTATTCATTGAACTTGTAGAGTAGCAAAAACGTGTGATTACTGCGTGATTTTTAATACTGTCTTTATACTGGTTCTTATAGCTGCATAGAAATCCCACAACAAATGATGTAAATAATAAACTTTCTATGACAAAATCACAGAATGTTGTGACTGAGACCTAAAGTACTTGATTTTTAAGTTTTATATTGTTTTCGAACTTACAATTTTTTTTATAATTTATAAAAGTTTTTAATTCTTTAAACAATATGTTTTGATATAAAAAAAATTCTCACCTGGTTTTGGTGAAGGTTTTTGACTTTCTTCCATCGCATTCTCAAAGAATTTTAACCTGTCACTCATCGATACTTTCGTATTCTTCGGTGATTGAGGTGGCTGTCGAAAATTAAAGATAATAAACCTCTTGTTACTAAATACATATATGTAAATTCAGAGAAATCATAATTACATTTTCTTTAAAATATATTTTTACCTTGTGCTCTGTATCAATTGCGTTAATGTTACTTGATTCGAAGGTAGTTTTAACAGTTGACAGTTTATAGTTGCCTGTACTAAACTGTACATTTTGTGATAGGCTTCTTTGCAACTCAGCACGGAATGGGTTAGTTTCTAAGAAATCATCGGGAGATAATTCTAGAATATCTCCACCAGAATGCGTTCTATTCATAGTTGTTGTTTGTTGATTATTGAAAAATTGACTCAATAAATTTGGAGTTGATAATGCGGTAGATATTTGATTCTTTTCGTATTTTTTAAATATATTGTCGGCAAAGGAATCAGCATCATCATCATTTTTCACTTGCAATTTAGCATTTGCTTTTTTTGCGATTGCATGCTTTAGTGAGGAGTTAGACTTTGAACTTTTCGTTGCCTTTTTAAACGGTGTATATTCAAAAGTGCTTGTTGTAGAAACCGTATTATCTTCTTCCAGTAAAGGAGGTGGTGTTTTGGGTAATGGTGGTGGCTCACTAGGATTTATAAGAAGTGTTTTTGTTTTCTGATCATCAGTATTCAACTTTGGTGCACTTATAATGTCTGAGTTCATTGTTATTGAGAAAATCGACGGATTCAGTCTAGTTTTGTTCGTTTTTATCGAATTTTGAGATTGATTGGATATTTCTTGTAATATGTTACTATTCTGAGTTGACAACAAATTTTGTATTTCATTTTGTATCGTTTCTTCATCAATTTCATAATTCTGAACGTGACCTTCAGTCTGATTACGTGTATTTTCAATTTGTGTTACGTCATTAAAATTGAAAATATTTTTTTCCTGGACTTGTATATATTTTTTAAGTAGAGGCCGTTCATTTTGTGTAATCGTTACTTTAGCATCACTATCAAAATTTTCTAAATAAGCTGTACTATCCTTAGGGACTTGGGGTATTTCAAAATTAAATTGTGACTTACTACCATGGGTACTAACACGATTCGAGATAATTCGACTTATTGGGGCATAATCACTGGTTTTTTTCGATTCTATGGCTTGGTCTTCAGATATAAACACATCATTTGATAGAGTTCTTTCAAATATGTTGTTGTTGATGATTTCAAATTCATCTAAGGGTGGCGGAGGAGGAAGAGGTTCTGGAATATACACAAAATTGCTTAAATCATCATCGTCGTCCAGTATAGGAGGAGGTAAATCAAAATCATAAGGTGGAGGCAACACCAAACTACTAAAATCAGTTTCCAAATATTCTTCTGGAGGTGGAAAGTCTGCTAGACTTATTCTTTTTATGATGCTATCAGATATTTCATGATTTACTAATACAATATTGGTTTTTAAAACTGCTTGATCAACTGTTTCAGGAACAACTTGAGTGTGGTTTGATAAAGTGCCCATTTCGTGTATTTTAGTCCCTTCAGGTATGATGGCTTTTATGTATTCGCTGATATTGTCGAATTTGTGATTAATTTCTGGCGACGGCGGTGGTGTCTTGCCAGGTGACTTCTGGTAATGTTGCAAAGTGCCCGTATCAAATCGTACTTTGGATTTAACCTTGGGTAAAGTCGCAGGTTCCTTTGAAATATAGAAAACTATTTGTTACGTGGTTATGTTTTAAAGGAGACTAATCAAACTTGCAAAAATAGATTGAAATACAATTATTACGTGCTTCAAGAAGAACTGGAGATACTTCAATCTTTTCTTGCAAACTTGATACCCTCTTAATTACCACACAAATAGCGGTGATCTTGCAACTTCACATAACTACGCGGGGTAACATGTAACATACGCTTTCCATTGCGGGAGAAATGTTCAAAATCAAGTCACAAAAAGCACAAACTGTATATAACAAAATATATATATTTCACAATTTTATACATCACACATAATTGATTCCCATTGAATATAGGATTATATTTAATAGAATGATATACAGAACATACATGTAGAACATGTTACACTGATTTTTTTTTGGCGAATCGATGGGATAGTCTGAAAGATTAAATTTCATAGGCATTCACGGCCGGTGATACTAATAAATCTATCTTCTTTCGAATTTTGCCGTGTGATAATTGCAATTATGGACGCTTCACTGTTTATACTGAGAATTAGACTTTAATAGAACATTCTGAACAGTGAACCGTCGATCATTACAACAACCGCACACTAAAACTCGGAAGATCATATCAAACTGAAAGATTATCCGAATCTGGTCGATTAATCTTACAGATCCCTTCGAGAATATAAAGTATAATAAACACATACATATGACATACAATTGCTAAAATAACGATGTTTACTCTTCGTTTCAACAATACATTCATTCCTGATCTTTGGTGTACACTATATTATTATTATATAATAAGTAATTTGAAACTTAACAAATGGTAACAATGAATGTTCAACAATTATACATATAAAAACATGGATGACTTACAATAATCATTATACAGTAATATTTTGAATATGCAAGTATATTTATATGAGTGTAGGCGTATATATATTTATAGTATATTGGACCGAAAAATATACTGTATCACACGTAATATTTGAAAGTAGAAAACAGTGAAATAACAATTTCGGATCTATAGTGCAACTAAGTAAATCTGACCCATGAAGTAGCACTGTCAATATGTTGTGTACATTCCCAGAAATAATTTTAGCGCGCTTGATTCAAATTAATTGTATCAAATTCGCACCCTTAAATCACCAAAGCGTAGAACGGGATCGTACACAGTTGCTAAACACTTAAAGTGTAGACCGGTGGGGGTGAGGTGCAATATGTTAGTAAATTAGTTCGCATATTTTTCGGGGGTCAAATTTACTTGGTTGCAGTATAGAATAATTTCCCGTTACTAAAAGAACACAAATTCAAAAAAAAAACTTCTCGCAAAATAAAAGTTTATTTTAATCTCAAGAGGACTTTATGAGTAATGGTGCCTGTAGTGAGTAAATAAAGTATTTGCGCACTCCTTAAATAAGGGAAGGAAAATAACAAATTTAGTAAATATAATAATTCCGATTATACATCGCTGCTTAACATATATATCCTGGAAGCAAGTAAACTGAACGATGCGGAGGTGCTGATCTCCCACTTATTTCAGTTTGTCCTCCTCTCGTAGACAGACCGTTAGTTAAAGTTATAAGCGATAAGTGGCAGTATATTTTTATCCATAGTAGTGTAGCATAAAAGCAGAAAAAATTGAAATGATAAACCTAATCCACAATGGAAATAATTTATAAAATCAGTCACCTTGTTGCAAAGTATTTGATTTTGAATTTACTTAAAAAAAATGGACCGAAAACGGATGTATTGAAAATGTAAAAAAATCGTATCCCAGTTGTAAAATATCCCACGTAATAATTGCATTAATATGTGTTTCTATAGAAAATGATTCCTTCGGGCTGTTGCTCCAAATGTAGGGCTATCTCATTATTCTGTTAACCGGTACAATAGCTACAAGTATTACCGGGTTAATAACCGGGCATTGTCCTTTAAGGAAGCATATGTACAGCATGAGCTTGGTTAGCAAGCGTTGGTGTAGGAGACGTGAAAAACAGGAGGAAACTAGCCTTCATGTAATAAGTATGCACTTTTGAGGAACTGAAGGAACTCAGACAGAAACATTTCAGAAGAGATCTATCTATTGGATCCTACAAGGGTATTCAAGCTACAAAGAGCACTGTGCTCAAGTACCTGGACGTGCTGGCGCCCAAGCCAAGAAATAGAAGAAGAAGCTACAGTTGACGAAACATCAAGAATTATGTGATGAATCATCCGACGATGCGTCAGGCCTGGCATCACCTCGAAAGATGTCGATGCATCGGGAAAAATGACTTGCGTCGATTAGATAGCCACTACAAGGAACTAACATTCGAAGATTTTATGGAGGAGTATGCCGGTTCGAGAAAAGTTCGATTTGGGACCACCATTGAGAAACAGCAAGATTTGTTTCCGGTACCGACAGACTACGCGCTTGCTCATTGCGTAGCCCGAGATCTGCGAATGGCCAAAGGAATTGCCAGATAATTTAAAGAGAGATTTGGCAGAATCGAAAAACTAAGGCAGCAGGGACCAGCAACTGGGAAGAGTCTCCAAATTATAAATGAAGAACAGCCCATATTTTATTTGATCACGAAAGAACTGTCAAGCCTGAAGCCAACCTATCGCGCGTTATGGGAGGTCCTGGTCCACTTACGTGAACAAATGCTACAATAAGACATTTTTAAATTAGCAGTTCCAAAATTGGGTTGTGTATTGGACCGCATGGACTGGAGAATTGTAAGAAGCATGTTAGAAGTAATATTCCAAAATACTGGTATGGAAATTTTGATATGCGGTTACCGGCTTGCATATTCCTTTATACCCAGGCAAGATAAGGTCGTGGACTGTTATTTCGATATAACGTCGCAATGTAACAAAGGCCCTACCTGTCGATTTTGTCATCGTTTGAGGCAACCAAAGTATGACATGTTTCGGGACGGAACTTCATTTTCAAGAAGGGGGCAATGTGATGTCATCCGACGATGCGTCAGACCTTGCATCATCTCGAAAAATGTCGATGCATCGGGAAAAATCTAGACAGAGGTTTCCAAATATGCTAGAAGTTTTGCCGTGAATATAAAACTCGAGAGGGATTTAATCCATTCAACGAGTAGTAGTTGCTGCGTCGAGTTGATATTGTAATAAATAAACATTGATATAAATTCTGTGGAAATAAATATTGTTATAGTTAGTTGTAGTTTTAAGTTGTTTATTTAGTGTATGCCGTTTTTATTGTTGTTGTGTTTATTAATATAGTGTCTGTTTAAATTGCCGTTAGTTTTATTTAGAACCCGCAGAAAGACAAAAACATTGCAATTACTTCATGATAATATGTTCAGGAAAATCCAATTTTATGAATCTATAATAGAAAAATTTCGCAATGATGACAACTTTGTTAAAAATATTATTTACAGATACAGTCATTCTTTTTTTACAACACAATTCTCCCACGTTAGATACTGGGCCAAGCAAAATGAACATCAACGTTTATCGTCAGATACTCAATATCGACAAAAGTTAAATATGTAGTGTGGTATACTAAATACACATATAACACGTTATTTGTTTATTGGCGGCACTTTAACAGGTAGTAAATATCTTGATTTACACAGTTCTCAAATTCTACCGACGGTTCGATGTTTTGTCGATATACAGTTTTAACAAGATGTATGTTCTGCTCATAATACACTGATTGTAAAAATTTTCTAAACGAATAGTTTCCTAATCAATTGATAGGTGTCACTCTCATCCAATTTCACAAAATTACAGTCACGAAAAATGGAGAATTGTGTTATAAAATTATAAACACTTCGAATAGTACTACTGCTGAAACTTTGATTAATGTACAAAATCATTTTTATGATCGCTTAGGGTTAAAGACGGTGAAATATTCGAACCATTTATTTAAGAAATGCTATTTATTCTAAAATAATAAAATAAAACAATAACTTTGTTATACCACTTTATTCACATGTAATAGTGACCGCGGTTTCGACATACAATGTCATTATCAAACTGTTTGATAATGACATTGTATGTCGAAACCGCGGTCACTATTACATGTGAATAAAGTGGTATAACAAAGTTATTGTTTTATTTTATTTTATTATTTTCAAAATGAATTACCACAAAGTTACGGCTACCAGTATTACTATTTATTCTAGTTACTACAGTTTGTTGCTTCAGGAAAATATTTAATTTTTCGTTTTTATTTCTTAATATGAAGGACTTGTTTTCAATTTTTTTTTACATTTATTTAAATGGCTGCATTCAAATTTATCTGCAGTATATTATTAGTTAGTTTTCTATTTTCTACCGTCACACATAAGAAAATGTTTTTTATTTACTAAATCTTTAGTTTCGATTTTTACCACTCCTTGCAATTCTGGCATTTCAATTAATGACATTAAAATGCCATTTTACTTTCATTACATATCTGCTATCATTGCTTAACTTTATGTCGAGGTTTTCTTGCATTTACGGTATGAAGTTACGCCCACTGTACAATCAGACGTGATAAAGGTATCCACCGTGATGGGGAATTGTATCTGCGCTCACGGTGTATAATATTTAGATAAATAAAATGTAAAAGTTAAACAATATTTAAGGAAAAAAATCATAACTAAAAATGCATTCCTATAGAGTATTTGCATACCTAAGCAATAAAACTACTGATTCGGGAATCCAGGTATAGAAGTACAGGACGGAAACTGATGTTTATGGCGCATACGATTTGATGTATATGAATTAATTCAGTAACTTAATGCATCAAGCAAAATGTGTTTAAAATATATGAATTTAGTGTTAACTAAAAAAAGCGAAATATTATACTACGTAAATAAGAGAAAAATTGGCGAAATAATACGAAAGAACTAAAAAAAAGACTCATGCACTCTTAGATATGTGATAAATAAGTATAAAGAAACGATAATAGTCCTTGTGACTAGCCTTGAAGGCCTTTGGGGCAGTAACATGTAAGGTTGTTACAACTGGAGCCGTTCGGTACACTTACTACGTTACCATCCTGGTAATGTGGCTAGCGCTACTCTTCGACCGCCTATAAATAAACAAAGACGAATGAGAGATTTCAGGTGAAGCTCAATAAAAAAAAAACTAGTGCTGAATATATTAAAGTAACTTCGAGGAAAAAAGCACATCCAAATACAATTCGAAAATGTTTACGAAATGCAAATAATTATGGACAAATGATACGAAAAAATCTTTTAATGAGGGACGTGAATAGAGAATAGATTTAAAAATAAAGGTTCTGAAGTTTGGAACAAACTGATGTGAGTAAAAAGTGAATATTTTCTAACCAGCCGGTCGACAGATAATGTGGCGAAAACCTGCACTGCAATAGTAAAAATCTATTAACCGAAAATATGGAGATGGACATATTATGGTTTGGGGAACTATGTCTTATAATGGAGTTAGCGAATTGCATTTTATTGATGGAATATTAGATGCTAAAGGTTATTCAACTATTTTTCAAGATAAGTTAATTAGAAACGTTGACAAATTGGACATGAAAGATGCATATACCGTGTGCCCAACGTCGTGCGATCGATGGATATATAAGTAATGACTGGCCAACTGCAAGTATATTGGCCTTGCTTGAACACAATGCCCGACTGATAGGAATATTTAATGTGTTAGAGAGAGATTATTTGATTCGTACTTAGATCGTATGTAGAATGTGTTGGATAAAGAAAGGGAACGCCCGTACAGTTAGACAGTAGAACCCGATTGAATATACTCTCTCAACCCTAACCACATAAACTCGCTATTCGTCTTCGTCTTACTACATTGTGGTAGATCAATCACTCCCCGGCGTTCGTACGGTATATTTCAACAAGATCGAAGTATTGCTCTCGGATCGTTAAGGATCTTGTATCACAAATATCTCAATTAATCGACCTGAATGCCACAGAAAATCTATAGAACATAGGCTTAAGGTAATATATATCGAATAAAAATTATTAAAAAAGACATTCTTCAGGCATGTTACGCCTGATATAGTACAAAAACTTTTAATATCAAAGTCTAGAAGATAGTATGCTTTTAGATTTAGATACCTAGGAAATATCACATAAATATTACGCGATAATTAATAATACTTAAATATTTAATTAATTTATCAATATATACTTGTGCAAATACTTTATTGGAATTCATTTTTGCATTTCGTGGAAAATACAAATTTAGTTTCATAAACATCGTTTTATTTTTCCATTTGCTATATTTAAGAACGAGGCAGTATTCAAAAGTTCACGAAATTTGAAACACGGGCGCGGTTACAATCAAACGCCGCTACGTGGAGCTGTCTACACCCTTTGTGTGTCAGTATGCCAAGCGATGCCTCTATAAATGGAAACGGTCTTTGTTGATTAACAATTTTTCATCATTGTGTCTGCTTATATTCAGTGGCGATTAGAGGAAACAATGTATCTACATATATATCAAGTTCTATTATAAATTCGGTAAGACTGTCGCAGAAACACACAAAATGTTAAAGGACTAGTTTAAACGTTTTAGGTGATGGCGATGCATGTTCTGAAAGACCATTACACCATAACATGTTGCATAAAATGTCGCACAATCGTCGCAGCATCTGTACCGAATTGAAATAACAATTTCGAAGTAATCCAGATTTCTTTGTATTTGTATATTTCTTTGGTCGTCAGACTTTTTCTTCTTTCCAAAAATTAAAATTAAGTTAACGGGGTTAAAACTTGACACGATAGAGGAGATTTAAGTTGAATTGCAGATAGTGTTGAACGCGTTAACCAAAACGAGACTTCCAGAATGCATTCCTTTCATGGCAGAGGCGCAGGGATCGGTGTTTGCAATTTTATTTATTATTACAGTTCGGGAACTTTTGGATACTACCCCGTATTAAATATTCCAGAATTCATATCTATTGCACTTGGTGCTGTTTTTCCTAAATTATAGGGTGTGCAAATACTTTATTGATTCACTAGACCTATCTACTACCTTATGATACAAATGGCTTGAGAAATAGAATAATTTCCAAACAACCATACCGCGTAATGATAAGTAATAACAAGGGATCGCCAGTCAGGCGTACATAACGTCAGCGCCAGGGATAGAGCAAGGACATTATGAATCCCGATTTAACATTTTTCACACGCGAATGAAAATATGTATAGAAAAAGAAGTACTTTCTAAGTAAGAGCAAATACATTTTATTCTGAAGGAATATTTGCTCCGTTTATAAAACATATCACACACCTGACTGTTCACCGTTTATATCCAGAGTTCAAGTGATAGTAAATCACCAATAATTGTTCTATATACTCATCTGTTAACAATTGTCTGTCACCAAATCCATTTATACATTGAAAACGACCATTAACATCTACCGAAGAAATAGGGGCATATTTAAGGTACATAAAGTTTTTTAGTGACGGCACATTTATCCCTTCTTTACTTCTTTACCATAAAACAAGTCAAACAGTACGAAATCCGGGATCAGCAACAGATCCAGGTAATTGGGAGAAGAATTGACGAAATCAATATTGGTGGCGTTAGTTACAGAATATTGTGGGTAGGGTTAGATAGTATAATTTAAAGAGATCTAGATCAAAATTCCATAAGTTTTAACACAGGGGTCTAAATTCACTAACTACCTAACGTGACGTTATCACATGACCACGTCCACAACCAGCACAAAATTAAAACGCCAAGGAACCGTAAACAATGGGGACTTTCAGCATGGGGGCTATTTACATGAGCTTGGGGTACGTCGTCGTGACACGAAGGCTGGATAATATCAAAACGGTTCTAGCCGGTAGAAGGGTGTCGAAATACCGCAATCTGGTTCAAGAAACCGTGACCTACACACGTTACCTTATGAGACTTTTCGTGGTCCCCTTGATGCTCACCGGGGGCCCCCCGAAATGTCAAAACGGCGCTGGCTATATCGGTTTTCGAGAAAGTTCTCGCACTCGGAGATGAGTCACCGCCGACCAACGCGTCAGATGATATCTATAGAGGCTGATGTACAGATTGTTACGCATTGTTGTATTACTGTTATTATTGTGTCCAATTTCGAATTGCATTATTCATATAAGTCCTCTCGTCGAATGTATTCCTGACTGCCGATTCCTGGTAATAACCCTTACAAAAGAACTAAAACCATTATATGATTTACGATAATAGATTATAACAGATTTTTTATATTTTTATGGTAGTTTAATTTTAATGGCAAATGAATGGATAATCACTATTTCTCTAGTAAAAATAAAACAGTTGGAACATATAAAAGAGGCCTGTTGAGTAAAATTTAACGCCTATAAAATATGAAATGTTGGTAGTTTCTTTCACTGAATACTTATTATCTTTAGAATTTCTTTTTAAACATTTTCTAAATTACTTATGTTTTCCTCTAATTTTTGAGTCCAGTATACTATGGTGTGTAGACAGACTGCCCGCAGTTTTTGAGTCATATTTCAAAAATCAATTAAATGAACGCTTTACTGAAGATATTAGGGAAATTCTTTTCATACATATTTGTATTTTTAAATTCTTCTAAAAAAATATATTTAAATGTGGTCCCATGAACTAACTAACGAAAATTATTCATCCAGTTACAGTTTAAATAAAAAAAGTGCTTTGTTCAACTCTTAAAAAAATACGATTCATCGCCTAAATGTACCTGTGTTCAAATTTGAATAATCGATTTTTGAAATAGCGAAGAAACTTCGGAATAAACGTAATTACTTGAAAAATAACAATAATAATAGATAGTAATTAATAATAAGTTTTAACTTTTCATTCACCATTATCCAACACGCAATGCTATGTACTTTCTGTTTTTATACGAGGTACATTCAAAAAGTTCCAGAACCGACATATTTACAAATATAAAATAGCGCTATCTTATATTTCGTCGAAGGAACTATTTAGTCTGTGAATACGTGAGAATCTGGAGGGAGTCTTTGTTGCTGTGTATGTTAACTAGCGAATAAATATTAAAATATTTTTGACACAATTCAATCATCCTAAATGATACAAATACAGCCGAAAAAACAACAATTATTTCAGACGAATAATGGCGTTTTCAAAACAATCCGTTTATTAAACGCCAAATTAACGTAATCCCAATAAGGGTACCTCGTGAAAGTTTGTGCTGCGAAATCGAAATGTTACTGATCGACTTATTTCTAAATGACTTTTACCTATTTGTTCAGTTTAAAATATGTAGTATATATGCATCATAAATCAACAGTCAACGAAATAACATGTCATAAACACTCTACCCGTAAAAACAACAATAATCAATGAGTATAATGCTAGTAATAGAGGACATCAATTCAATATTTATAAAATCTTTTTATACTATTATAACATTGTACCTTCATCACGGAACATTAAAACCGTATTATATGGAAGATTAGTATTAGATGAATCACATCATTTGGAAGTTCCGAATTATTGAAAACTAGTAAAATACAATAATAATAAGTGGCGGAGTTTGATTAGTGTTTTGGTCTCTTTATTGGAACTGGGGGTTTTCATTAAGCACTTTAATAACCTAGTAAATTATCCACACAACACAAAGAAATACTAAACTGTGCATGAATTTCAATGATGTTGCCATCTTCAGGAATGACGCTAAATAGATGTTTTTCATTAAGTTATTAAAGTGTTTAGTGTTTGTTTTTTTATAAATAAATGAACTCACGTAGGAAGTGAAACTATCTAATTCTATCCTTAAAATATTAAACTTTGTATTACGATTACAGCCCATACGTTTAGCCAATGGTGAAGGTATGTGAGTGTGGAGCTTTAAACTGAAAAGAAAAAGAAAGGAAAAACAGAAAAACGTCTCATGTTCGCGAAGTGCATAAATGACCTTTTTTGCTTTTAGGGTTGCTTGTGGTTGGCTATTGAATGTCTTCAATTGATTTTTTTCGCTAAATGCAGCTTGAAGAGTAAAAAAATAATCATACGGAGCCAAATCGGATAAATACAGGAGGTGCGATAGCAAAAAAATAAGTAGCAATTAACAAAAGAAGGACTTGCAACAAACAAGGACGAACACGAGGAATATCCACTTAGTATAATTTTTTGTTGGAATTATAACAAACAATGAGTATAGTTTTGATTTTTAGTTCATTTGGTAACCGTCATTCAGCATTTGGAGACTTTGTTTCTGGATTGTATTGAAAAGACCACGTCTTGTCATTATTTACAATCGTTTTAAGAATTTTCCGTCTTTTGAAGTGTCTCTAATGATATCTTTGCAATGCTCAGTTCGGTATAATTTTTGGTCAACCATCAAGTGATGTGGCACAAACTTTGAATTTAACTTGTGAAGACCAAGTTTTTCGGTAAAAATGCAGTGAAAAAGTGTCTTCGGTATCTCAAGTTCCATTTTCCAGGAACTTCAGAAAAGATTTTTCGAAATCACGCACTTTTGCGACAATTTCTTCAGTCATCATTTCAATTGATCGATCTGCAAACTTATAATCTCTGAATCTTCGACACCATTCATAAACTTGTAGTGTTTAAGGCAACAGTTATGTATATCCATGAGCGATTTTTAGCATTGGTAGGAGAGTTTCCGTATCACTTTTAAGGAAGCATCTGTACAGTATGGGCTTGGTTAGCAAGCCGCCCTGTTGTAGGAGATGTGAAAAATCGGAGGAGACTAGACTTCATGTAATATGCACTTGTGAGGAAATGAAAGGACTCAGACACAAACATTTCGGAAGAGCTCTATTGGATCCTACAAGGGTACTCAAATTTCCCTGAGGAGGATAGTGACTTTTATCGAGGATATGAGACAACAGAGTGGAACTGAGAGATCTATTGGGTGGTACAAAGAGCACTGCCCAAGTGCCTGGCGCTTACTGGCGTCCAACCCGAAGAATTAGAAGAAGAAAAATACTTCACAAATCAATCTCCAAACCAAAAGATGATGGCGGCACCAATTTTGTTAAAATAATGCTATTTTGGTTAGTTTTGGAACAGAGAGGGTGTATAATCATACATTGGCTAAACGCATCACATATCGTGTAATTCACAATAGGAATGTCTTACAAATTTTTATAAAATTTAAATGGCAATTTGAATAACAAATTCTTTAACATTCAACAATTCAGCCAAAATCGATAAAGAAAATAATTTTTTTAGAAACTACTGGCAGTCGGTCAGGGTTATGTTTCTGGCTTTTTTTACCGAAAACACAATTGACGTACAATGCATAACATTGATTGATGCTCATAATTTGTTTCATATAAAAAATTGGCATCTTCATTTGATCAACTTTAATCCGTATAGTTTGTATTTTTATTATAATTACTGTATTGTTTGAAATGTACGGCACCAAGTTTTACTGTCTTTTAAATAACAGTTTCCGTACACATGTTCCGCAACAACGACACTCATATGCTGTCAGTTTTTACAGCATAACCTCATAGTTTCTTAATTGTTATGGCTTAGGTCTATCACGGGTCTGTAAGAAATAGGCACAATTAAGAATAGGTGAACGTAACACCAACATATTATAATCTTCATAGTACACTAAAATGATAATAAATGCATTTTTAAAAATTAAATTACGCGAAACTATATGCAAAATTTTTCTAGAAACATTTCAAAGATGCCTTACTTTTGATGTTGTTCTCAATTGCCAAGGAAGTCATTTTTCAAGCAGAAAAATCAGATAGATTATTTATTAGGTAGTGAAATTGAGCCACTCCAAAAATTACCCTTTTTTGTATCTAACCTGAATATCTAATTGTAATCAATAATTCCTATTTGTCGTTTGGCATTGGTGAAGCAAACCCTGGCTCCATCGAAAAAATAACGCATACAAAAGCAATTGGAATTGTGGTGTGGACTGCTTTGCCCAATAGATTTTTCTTAATTTATAAATATGTACATATCAAGTCTAGTAATAAGTAGAGCAGACCAATTTCCGTGCGCGCCATGAGCGCCGGTATGGGAGTGTAATTCGTAATATATTAGAATATGCGATAGAATAGGGACGGAACATGAGCTTGTTACCGATATAAGTATAGAAGTAGAGCTATACTTATATCGGTAACAAGCTCATGTTGCGTCCCTATTCTATCGCATATTCTAATATATTACGAATTACACTCCCATACCGGCCTCACGTTTTGTGCATTTTTGGCAAAAAAAACTGACGGACGAAGAACATATTGGACACTATATGCTTTATGAGTTCCCAGTCAAGGAGGAAACGACCGGATGGATTCTATAAAAACATCTGCAGTGCGGTAAAGGTGCTATCGAAAATTCGATATAAAATCGAAAATGTTAACGTTGATTTCAAAAATTTTGTGAAGACAGTTTTTCGTTAGATAACGAAAGTGTGTCAATTTTGATCAAGAAGCCCTCAAGCAAAGCAACAAGAGGTCGTTTCAACATGAAATTGTTCACAAAAATCATTTCAATCCAGTTGCCTTTATTTGGCAAGATAATACAAAAACTTATTAAGGGGTTCCAGATGAATTAACCAAAGACAATCAAGATCAAAAGATTGCCTTTTGTAATTCTCTCTTGTCATGTTAAAACCGTCGGCTGTTTTTGGAAAAAAGTTGTATTCAAAGATGAAAAAATGGTCACTCTACCTAAATTTGAAGATATAGTTGAATGGTTAAATAAAAGCCTCGAATACAATCCCAGGAAAATAACGTTATGCGTGTGGTTGAGCTTTGAATTTATTTTAAACAGTTACCAATTAACTAAACTATCGCAAGTGAGGTTTATTGAGTTTATTGGTGAGACTTCATCAAGTTTTAAGACAAAAAGAATCCGTAATGATCATTCGAAAGGGTGTAATTCACAATATAATAAATCATCCAGCATGAATCATTACGGAAATTTTAACCAGTAGGGATGGTAAATTTCACATTCCGTGGATCATCTTCGTTCCTTACAGAACTTTCTTACAAGAAATTAATGAGGTGAGAGATTGCAAAATGCCCCTCACCAACTTTCAATCGAAACAGCAATTGTAAGTTCAACAAACATATGGATAATATCAGCTTGGCAACATGTAGATTTCGCCGAGTAAAAAATGAATCCGCGGTTGACGCAATAAGCCGATGTAAAACAGGGTTGATACGAACACAGTTTCTATCAATAATTTGTCCTGTTAAAATATAGGGGTCTTCAACTGGTCGAGCTCCAATTCATGTGAGTAAAATAATAACGGATAAAAAAGACCAAAATAAAATGTGGTCCGTACCCTCTTTTAAATTTGCAATTTAATGTTCTAAATAAACTATAAAACTTAGTGAAGGAAATCATTTTCGTACGTAAATTTACGTACGTTAATAGGAAACCTATATTCAGAAACACTGCTCTCAAAGCTGCTAGGTCTAATTAAAAGAATAAAGCTAGAGAATATATTCTACCGGGGTATGAGGACAACAACGGATCTGGAAAGGTTGCAGTGGAATAGGCCTATGGTTACTTTAAGTAATATCTCTACTAGACCTGATATAACCTGGAAGGAAATCATATATTCATACTGATTCGTACTAATATTTTAGAATAATATGTACCACTTTCTTGAATAACAACGTTGCAACTTTCAAAACTAGAATAATGATTTCAATAGATCAATTTTAATGTACTATGTTGGTATTTTATGTCCATACATTAAAGTGAACATCCATGCAGTTATATTACTTTTTACGAGATGGCGTTCATGCTATTTTGTGATGGTAATGAACGATGAAACTACAGCTTTAAAAAAATATACCGAAATAATAATAATTAGTGTATGGGGTATGTTCGGGACGCAGTAGCATTGATATGTAAATAATAAGAGAAAAAGGTAGGGCATTCAAATTAACATTGTACATCGATATGTATGTGTTTTGAAACATGGAACTACTTACAAAAAAAGCACTATGTATGCTTTAGGTAATGCACAAGTACATGGAACGATGATCACATGGATAATGATAATCACTTTCAAAAATAACATTTGGATATTTTAATTAATTCTTAATTAATTTGCAATGTATTTACCAAGTTATTTATGAAAATGCTTCGAGTATATCCAGATTATTTGCTTATGTTATTATATAAGAGGAACATCGAGTATTTTGGCAGGTTCATACTTTAAATTAGAAAAATAGAAATATTTAAAAGTCCTGAATAATGTATGGATGCTGACAAAAATATATTCCTGATATCAGAGGCTTTTGAAAAGAAAATGTTAGAGAAGATCATTAGGGGACGATTTGCTAATACAGGCTGGAAAAAAGAACCCGATAGCAAGATATATGAGACGTACAATTAGGCAAGAATAATAGACATTATAAAAAATTGAAGGTTGCAATGGTTGGAATGTTTAAATATTATGAAGGGGCACGTAACTACTAAAAATGTATAGCTTGGGGACACATAAACAGAAGCGAAATCCGGCGAAGGCTCAGAAGATAGTGCCTGAAGACCTGGAAATGAAACAAAAGATTGGAATAAAAAAGTACAATGGAAGTTTATTAGTAGCTTATGTAACTACAGTTGTACATATTTCGCGTGTTCATCACCATGACAACGAAATTCAACTGTAATGTTTGTTTACATATCAGGAACACCTCTGTCAAAATATTGGTTTGTTTCTTTCCAATTGTTATTAGTTGGGAAATCCCTGCAAGGATAATTTGCGTGCTATTATTAATTTTTTTTAGAATACTGAAAGTCGTCAACCAATAAAAATATAAATTTTTCTAATAACTAATGCAGGCGTTTGTAATATTTTTGTGTGAATGGTTCCTGCAATTACAAATTTAAACTTACAACGCCTCACCATACAAGAAAACATTAAACTGTATAATCACTACAACAACAATATTGCCATATTCAGTAGTGATCACTTTAAGATAATAAAATTTTCAAAATTTGTTCAAAATCGAATTCGTTGACAATTTGTTTGAAACATTAAGCAAAGAATCTAGATATACGTAACTTATAATTTGAATCTGAACTGGACGAGAACAATATACTTACCGTAGTCGCTTGCGGCGCTAAGGTGTGTTTGCTCATAACTATTGTAGTGGTCTTCAATTCCGCATTTTGCCCACTGGGAGATTTTGGAGGTGCATTGGTGTCAGTACTGTGGGCGAGAGTTTCGACCGCTCTAACTACGTCCATCACTTTATCAACTGGGGATGTTGATTTTGCCTCGATCAAGGATAGGTCTTCTTCCGATTTCTCAGGAAGTCTAAGCCTCTTTTCGGCTTCTTCTTTTTCGAACTGTATGAGTTCTGACTGCATACGATGTTCCTATAATTCCAATATTAAAATAGTAATATGACGAGATAAAATTTATCATTTTCGATTCGTTTATTTAAGCCTTTCAAGAGGTAAGCACTAATAATTTAATCTACATACACTTAATACCGTAAGAAGGTTTTGAAATATAACTTACTTGTACTGCGTCGTCATCAACAAAATCTAAAGAGCTGACACTTTGCGACCTGCTGCTAATGGAACCACCTCTGGTTAGTCTACCTTCAGCCAGGGCTTTCTCTACTTCCGCACGATCATAACCTTTGCAAACCACCAACTTAATGGTGTTGCCGCAAGTTCTCAGTGCATTTACAGCTTCCTGGTGCGTCGCACCCAGTAACGATTTACCATTAACCTCTACCAAACGCATTCCCGCTTTAAGACGGCCGTCTCGTCGAGCAGCTCCGATAGAATTAACTTTGGATATGAAAACGCCTTCATCGTGTCGATCCAAAGGATTTCCTCGTTGACCCTGACAGCCCCCTTTGATGTGCATTCCCAATTTTTCATTTTCCGCCTTTACTATGGTTAATTCCTGAAAATTATGAAATTATACATTTTTGTTCGCAGATTTTAATATACGAAGTATGACAATTTAGTTCCCGGAATCGCCGTATTTACCAACAATGTTATTTATAAATACTGAAGAGAATTGTGATCTGATAAGTGATTGCAGTCAACAGTAATTTTGCATATTCACTTGACTTAACTCCTTGTGATTTCATACAACTTTCAAAATTGAAAATAAGGTGAAAAGACAAAGATTTTCTAATATAACCGATATTCAATAGAATGAGAAACAGCTGCTCTACATTTTGCGAAATAAGTTCCAGGCCTATATTCAGAAATGGGAAGGCTTTTCAAGTCAGTGTATTAAGGTACTAGATCACATTTTAAGGTTGTTGATCACATTTGCCAAGTGGGGAAAACTTTTTATGTAGAAATTTAAATGACTGATTAACCCAATTACTACCAATGTCCTTTTAAAAGGTCGGTACAGAAATCTTTTTTTTTTGTACAACTTAAACTACTTTCCGAAAGATGGTGCTCCAGTCTATCATTAAACAGAGCATGTACAACGTCTTTCCAAGATTTGCTACAGTGTAAGTTTTGAAGACTTGCAGATATTGTAAATTGTGTGTGAAACATTTTTTTTACGTTCTGTCATGGAAATTGGAGGTAAGAATAATTACGTAATTACAAACATAACATTACTATTTCTTTACACTGATGAGTTGGTATAGTCATAACTTTATGGTTTTACACTTAGACATCTTTGTTTTTTGCTTCATTTTTGCAACATAACCTTACAAACACAAACGTCCTTTTAAAAGGACAATGGTTAAAACACGTACTATTTTCTTTTCAGTTATTTGAAAAGACCTCTTACACTCCATGAGCTATTAGAAGAAGTAGAATACATTGATGATGTTCACAGTATACCAGACGCTATAGCAGTGTTTCCTCCCGTTAACGCTAATGAAGAGGTTACCGATGAAGACTCCGGAGATGATGAAATTGTTACTATGAACAATCTTCCAGGTAGAATCATGGCTTGGATATGGCTATTCATAACGCCTGGCAACTTCACCGCCACTGTGGAGGGAAAATGGACCAGTATGGCTTCCGTCGATCTCTTTGTAAAGGTATTTTAGAAACCCATAAGAAAAACACTAAGAGAGGACGTATACGAACAAGTGTCAATGAAAACGAAATTTCGCGATTTGATGGTAAAGATCATTTGATTGTTTACCAAGAAAATTAAATCAGATGTGGACGGTGCCACAAGAAAGTCCAATTTAGGTGTACCAAATGCAAAGTGGGGTTACATCCTAAACAATGTTTTGTTGAATATCACACGCAATAATATTTTTTTATGTTTATTATGTTCCAATATCAAATTGAAGATTGTATTTAAATAAACTTAAGTTTTTTAAAGTTAGTTCTGATTACACCTTATAATGCCACTGTCCTTTAAAAAGGTCGGCCCTTATCTAAAAAACTACTAAAAAAAAATAAAAAAATTAAAATGAAAAGTTGTTGATTGGGTTCCAGTTAATGTAGAAATAGACAACAATACATTTTTTCAAGAAAAAATTAATTTGGGAGTATCTGGGTTAACACTTTTGTGGTAGATTTTATTTAATCTTCTCGTACTTTTATTTGAAATTATTGAAGATTTTATTTAATCTTCTCGTACTTTTATTTGAAATTATTATACTATTGTGGGTTATTCCACATAAAAATTAGAATGAAGACGATAAGTATCTTGAAGTGCGAAACACTTCCGCTGTTGGGGGATCAGAGTCGAACGTTACTAAATTCCATATTAATAAACTGGAAAGCCTCTAGAAGAAACTGCTGAAGATTATTGCGAAGACCTCCTAGTTCATGTCAGCTAAGAGTCGACCTCGATCCAGAGAGCCTTGAAGAACACCTATTCAAACTGGCTCGGGGCACCTGGAGACGTGCTACGATTTTCGCCAACCCTCAGGTCGAGAGACTCGAAAGATGCGCGCGCTAGAATGTGGCGGTTAGACGATTGGGGGTTGTATTACTCCCTCCATAGATGGTTGCTTCCACCAGCAAGAGATCGAAGGCCTAGAGGTCCACAACAATATCATTACGGTACCTCAACCACTCGGGGCACCCCACTCCTCGATTGACCACCTCAGCGACCCGTAAATAATTTTTTTAACAGCCCGAGAAATCAGGGGTTTTAAAGAGGGCGAAGGAACTTAAGGACGAACGTTCAGCTCTAAAGACCCAAGGGATGTAAATTTTTTAAAAATGCATTCCAAGAACTAAATTATATACCTCGTATACGAAATGTTAATTGTCAAAATAACATACTTACATTTGTTGTAAGATAAACGATCTCAAGATGCTTGAAAATTAATTTAAACTTGTATCAATATGAATAAAAAATTAAGTAAAGAAAATTTAATTATTTGTTTCGTTAGCATTTAATTAATTAATTGATTAAATTCTTTACATAAAACTGAAATAAGCACATAATAATCTATCCTTGTTTACCGTTATGGATAAACCTATTTTTTCTATAGCTGTTTTATTCTTTGTAAAGCTATCCGATAGAACTCCGGCGCCCAAATGCCAAATAAGACAAAAATAAGTAAACACCGTGACATAGGAAATGCAACACTGGTAATTATATTTTGACAATTATTTGGTAATATACTAGATGACATGAAAATTGCAACTCCAAGAAGGAGTGCGAATTTTATGACTAAACTTAATGTATAACTATTTAAAGGTAATAATTGATTATAATTACAAAGAAAAATAAAATAAAAGATTAACAAAAATTAATTCAATTTTTGTTAATAATGTGTTGGTGCGCCTCCTTAGCTTCACACTGTAATGTGTGCGAGGGTTTGCTAAGTTCATCAGTTTTCTTTCCATAATACCCCACACTTCTTCAATTGATGATAGGTGAGGAGATGTGCGTGACCATGACATGATTTGACATGGGTCTCTTCGAACTGGTTTAAAGAAGTTGTCGCTACGTGGAGATGGGCATTATACTACTCGAAAAGTGTGTGTTCGAGCTGCTGAAGGCACAACCATATCAATGTAACGCTAGGTGTTCATAGTGCATTGGACGAACACCGGATTGGATCTACTCCTACATGCTATAGCACCTCATACCATAACTCACACGGCGTTCCTCACGTCTTCGTCTGACCTTCGTACGGCCATCATGCATCCCTATACAAAATCGAAATTCATCACAGAGCACCACTCTATGCCACTCCACGTTCCAGTGCATTCGTAACTTACACCACTTTAAACGATACTGAGCAGGATCTTTCTGTTCCACTTCGGCCGTACCGCAGTTGTCTTCACCATGGTCCACTTTTATTTAACATTTTTATCGCTGATCTTATTAAAGCCATCAATTGTTCTGTATTGGTCTAGGCCAATGACATTAAGATTTAGCACAGATTGAATCCTTGCCGTTTGTTAATTTAACGCAACTAAATATTTTCAGATGATTAATAATGTTCAGATTTCCGGTTAGATCTCGAATATACATTTCAATGTGAAATGTTGAAAAATTTACTTTTTCTAACATGTCCTCAATATAACAGCTGCTAGTTCTAGATTTCTTAGGCTTATGATTCGTTAATACAGATATTTCAATAATATCGAAACTATTAGAACTCTTTTCTTTGGTTACGTTATATATAAGCTCGAATGTGCATCCACAGCCTGGTATTTCTTTCATGGTATTCAGGATTATTAGTCCATCAGAACGAATCAGCGTAAATGATTGAAATACGTTTCCCTTAAATGTGTTTCTTGTACAGAATTGATTATGAGTTACGTCACCGATGTGGGGTCATTTCGCTCTCAGAAAGGAGAACGATCATTAGCGCTTTATCTATGCTGAATATTGTCACTGGTTAACTGGATTCATCAGATTTATTGCCTAATGTTAATTTTTTAATCAAATCAATTGCTTCATATCTCCACCGGATGAAGATGTTATTGAATTGATTATGAGTAACTTGACCGATATGGCGTTATTTCGCTGTCAGAAAGGTCATTAGCGCTTTATCTATGCTGAATATGGTCACTGGTTAACTGGCTTCGTCAGATTTATTGCCTAATGTTAATTTTTTAATTAAATCAATTGCTTCATATCTCCACTGGATGAAGTTGTTATTTGAATATAGGTGCTTAATGTAATTATGTATTGCATATTAATTATATATTAGCTATTGTAATTTTTTGTTTCTTGCCCAGTTTCGGATATAATCTGTTGGGCATTCAATAAATTATTATTATTATGGTAAGTAATAAATTATAGAAGTTTAAAAGAAAAAAATAAACAATTGTTTTCTATTAATGTATTGAACTTCTCCCGTTATTAACACACTCATTGACGCGTCCTGGCATAAACTCCAATAAATGCTTTTGTGGATAATTTACACGTACTTGAACTCTAGACATAATAATAGAATTAAATGGAATTTATTTACCAGAAGTCAATTACACCACTGGCACTTGTTATATGATACTATAATCAATTATTGTATATCAGTAATGCAATAATTCTGTAAAAATCGATCAAAAAATATTCTCTGGATTAAATGTTGCAATTTCTATATATCTGGGTATATTAACAAATATAGTAACTTTCTATTAGAGAACAGAAAAGTGTTAGATTGAGAGAACTTCTTATTCAGAGCATCC
Source organism: Melolontha melolontha (assembly GCA_935421215.2). Taxonomy (NCBI): domain Eukaryota; kingdom Metazoa; phylum Arthropoda; class Insecta; order Coleoptera; family Scarabaeidae; genus Melolontha; species Melolontha melolontha. Next base: position 71,580,877 of record OW285243.1, on the reverse strand, counting down.
ATAGTCTCAAGAAACGTGTATACTTCCAGATTACGTAATTATGCCCACAAACAAAGTATTTTTAAGTACCTTCTGCAAACAAACAACTTTCTAGAGCAGATGATCCCGCACATATGTGACACTTCATTTGTTAAAATCACGTAAGAAGAGTTGTTTCAACGATGTTTGAATTGCATGAGGTACCCGTAACTTTAGCTATTTCACTTTTATGTCATATTCATCATCACTTTACACGACATCCTTTCTTAGTACCTAATTGAATTTTTTCTAGGTCATTTGTGTATATATGCGTAAGATCGATTTGGAACTATGAAATTACACAAAGAATCTTTTGAAGTAGGCCTGTTATCCAGTTAATTGCAAAAAAAATCGTTTGAAATTATTAAACAATTTGTCTACTGTTTATATTTGCATTAATTCAAATAAAAAAAAATACATAGATATTCATTAGCGATGTTAAAAAGTTTTTATAAGCACTGGCTATTTATTCTTTTCTGGCTTACTTAGCCTTATTTTCTAAAAGTATATTCATTTGTTGTAAAAGGTTAAAATGTTTGAACGTGTCGGTAAATGGCGTAACAATGCTGGGATAGGTAGTCCATATATAGGTTAAGCTGAGTGACAGATCTACATGTAAATATGTCTTTCATGGCCGGTAGTCAATGTTCGATATACAGTATGCGGTGCTTTATATAAGAACATAGGAATTAACGATCAAACATGAATCAACATAGTAGTGGGGTTATGTAGCAAACAAAACTTGGATTTAGCATTCGATTTGCAGTTAAACTGCAGATGTGTATGGAGATTGTTGTTACACTCACATTATAATAGCAACATTTAGGCTGGAGGAACAAAAACGATATTTTATATTATCAGGTATACTCTTTGCAATGCGTTCGAACATAATTTTGCAAAGCCACCTTCTCTCAGTACTTTACCCAGTGTTTTTAACAATTTTAAGAAAGTTGGTTACGTTTCAGAAATAATAGTTTAAATAATTTTAATGAACAATGCAATTTATTCATTTGTGCTTCTGTAGGGGAATATCCGAACCAAACTGGCAAACAAATTCCAAACTTTTATGAAATATGTGCCTTAACATTTATCGTGTTTATTTATTTCTATTTTATTAGGATTATTTCAATCACTCTATACTAATGGAGTTAAACAAAAACAAAACAAATAAACACATTTAAGTCCTCTTATACTTACAAAGATGGTAAAAATAAACAAAAGAATAGATAAAGCAACCCGATTATATGAGGGTGATTCAAATTCGACCTACATTTAATTTTTTTCTTGTAGTACAAAGTACAAATTAATATTATATACCGGGTATCCTTGAAATAAAAAGACAACGTATGAAAAATGGAAAGATTAAATGATATAGAATATTTTCCCAAAATTCCCTCTCTACGTGACAAAAAAAAAATAACAAAGATATTTAAATAAATATTGTTGCGCCACTGTGAGACTGAATATGTTATAAATACTATTGGATACGATATTTTAAACCTGAGCCACAATATAGGTTTTTTATTGTTCATCTCGTTTTAGGTATCGTTTTGTTGTCGGTCGTTACGTACGTTCGATACAGTTTTTTGATTAAAGATAATAGATTATAACTTAAATGCCCGTAAAGCGCAAATCTTGCATGTTCCTTTAATTCAAATCCTTTGGTTAACATTTTTAACAGCTGACTCAGGCTATCGACTCTTACCATATCAAAATTTATCGGTTTTATAAACATAAACATTGTCGCTTTTGAATACGGGGCATACTACGATATTCATATTTTAAATTTCTTACTTCTAACAAAAGGAAGCATTTTCGTAATACACATGAAATTTTAGTATGATTTTTAAAATAGGTTTTGTAAATGAATCTAACATACATCTTATAATTTTTAATTATTTACTTGAATGTATAAAAAGCTGATTTTCTAGAGGCATTAACCTTTGCATACAGGATATTTTAGCTTTTATAAGATCGACAGCTGTTACGTTATGCAAACATACGGTGTGTGTGTAACTACAATAGAGGTACATCTTTACATTATGAATATTTTGAATTCATAACCGGCACATATTAGAATTTTCAGAAGGGTTTTTAATTTTGGGGTTCGCGTCGTAATTGACTCAACAATATTTTGGATTCATATTCTATATAATATCTTTCCAGTTTCATACGTTGTCTTTTTATTTTAAAGACAGCCTGTATACATTATCAGTTGTTATGATACGTGATAAAAAGTCATTGCTTTCATTATTGCAGCGAAGCCGGAGTTTTCTGCAAGCCTGAAGTAATTTCTGCTGTTGTTCCGCGGGAAGTTGTTTTGGAACCCACCTGGCGCTAACTTTATTACATTAAAGCTTGTCGTAGACAATAGTGTGATCACTACTAACACTAGTGAATATACTGCAAATGAGAATTTAATATTATTAAAATCTCAATTTACATGTAAATGCCGCCTAATGTGTCACGCTAATTCTACAATTCGTCAAACTTTGCACAAGCATGCAGAACGTAACACGTCGCGACGCCAAGCTTCCTGATTGTTAGGATCATTAAAAATTCATGTTAGCCACATCCATCCCGGAACGTGCAGATGCCATTTCGTTGTTATTAAGAACAAAATGCATCTGCACGTTCCGGGATATATCTGGCTTACACGAATTTTTAATTATACTAACACCCTAGTGTTTGCAATCCTAGCAATTTCCTTCACAAATATTTCCAAGATTCACAGCTGATGCTAGACGGTCAGCATGCAGCAAGTTCGACGCGCGTTCACGACCATCCTGGAAGAATTTACACCACTCAAAGACTGTTCTGAGTGATAAACAAAATTGTTAATGAAGTCTCCGATGAATATCAGCCGCTTTTATACCTTCGTCGAAAAGAATTTTAATAATTATATGTTGTGCAACAGAATTTGTCATATTGTTGCACGACATTGTTAATACAACTGAGAGTATTGACACAATTAAGTTGCAGTTGTTTATGGCGTTAGCTAACTGCCTACTTCGATTAATAGAAAACCGCTTTGCAGTATTTCTTCAATTATGTTCAGAAAAAAATAAAATGCAAGTCAAATTTGAATTGCCCTCGTATTACGCACTTATTAATTACTTTATAAGAAAAAATGACATATAAGCAAAAGCAAAAATCACTGCATGCAAAACAATTTTTAAACCGATATTACCATACGGTAAAGTTGGATGCTAAAAAGCAAAATACAGAAATGAAACACCTGAGCCTAGTTAGAGATAGCTAAGAAACCAATCTTAATGAATATAGAAAGAGTGCATCTGAAGTAGTTTGGATATACTGCAAGAATGGAAGATCAAAAGCTAATGAAACGATTATGGTAATCAAGAAAAACACACGAGAAAAGAGCAAAAGAAAGGCCAGAGAAGTCATGGATAGTAACATCGGATGGGCGGCTCGACTTCGCGCGTATATACCGCCTGATTCTGAGCAAACGCAACGGCCTGAATGTACGAATATTTCTCCCGCTCCGAATAAAAATCCCCTGAACGCGTTAAGCCAATCACAAAACAGTCTGTTGCTAAACCCCCTCCTCGCGCCAACTTAATTGGCGCTTGCTATATGTATGACATCGATATTGACGCGCCTACAGCATTCAGGGGAATTGTATTCGAAGCGGGAGAAATATTCATACATTCGGATCGTTGCGTTTACTCAGAATTAGGCGGTATATATATTGTCAGTCGCCGCCAGACAACGTTCAATGCACTTCGCTGGTTTACAATGAAAATAATAATTTTAGAAGAGAGAGACCGTTTTACGAAGTAGTTAATAAATTGATAAAAGAATTTCCGAATTTAATGTATAATGGCAGTATAATAAAGTGTAAAATGTGTGATATACCGCTAATGTGTTTAAGAAAATTTCACTGCGTTTAAGTTAGTAGACAACGAATAATTTCGTTCATTTTGGAAGCACTACTGTAAAGTATCGTTACCTGCCCGGAAAAGATTACTAAATTTTCTATCATCCCTCCGCGAACGTATTGAACATATGATTCAATCCGAATTGAAAAATAAGAAACTGTGGCTATCTGTAAACGAAACAACAGAGTGTAAAAAAATTCTGTTGTTAATGTTATGGTACGTACAATGGAACCATATCAATCGTCACCGTCAATTTTAATAGCTTGCAGAAGAGTACGACAATGTATTTCCGAAATAATTTCAGAGTTAGTGTTACACACATTGGAAAAATTTGAACTTTCAACAAACCAAGTGTTAATGTTTGTGAGTGATGGTGCCGCAAACTAGCTCTCTGTAGGCTGGTCTCTAAGAAAATATTATGCTAACTTGTTACATATTACATGTAAAATCCATGCTTTACAATGGTAGCAGAAACTATTCCTCAAATCTCCAACAGGTGTTCGCCAATTTCACAGACTATGGCCCGATATTCCTGAACCACCACAGCCGATTCTTATACGTTGGCGAACATGGTTGCACTCAGTGTTTTACTATCATAAATATTTTGATAATATTAAGAACATGGTTTTTAAATTCGATCCTAAAGAAGCTGCAGCTATAAAGGAAAGTCAGTCAACTTTCAAGATAGGTTAAAACAGATTTAAAATCTATTCATAACAATTACGACAGACTAGTGGTGGCAATAGAAAAAATAGAAAATTCTTCGGTATCGTTAGTGGAATCTCTGCAAATAGAGCAACATATTCATGCACGGCTACGCGCAGTAGAAGACGCAAAAAATGTTTGTGTTATAGAAGGTTTGAAAGTGTTTTAGAGAAAGATTCAGATTTTGCCACATTAAGACAAACTTATGAAGGTGCATCAACAGAACCGTTAAATTATTTTAAATATTATTTTAATTATGCAAATATAACTTCAGGAATTGTAGAACGCTTGTTTTCTGCATATAAGCACATTTTTGCTTCGTAACGCACTCGGTTTGCGGAAATTACTGTGGAAACACATCTGATATTACAAATATTTAACTGATTTTACCCAGTTTGTGACTTCACAGAAGACGTTTAAAACGGTAAGTCTTCTGCGATTTTCTATACATTTATATCTTATTATTTAATTATATAGTTTTGGGTGCGCTTCGGTTTTTAACAGAAATAATTTATTGCGGCGATTGACAATATATATATACGCGCGAGGATGAGTCGTCCATGCGATCTTACTCAAATGAACCTCCCTAATCATGGAACAACATAGTGGATGAATGTTTAAAATAAAGAGTAGATGGAACAATAAAAAAATAATGGCTAAGATTTGTACATGTAGTTTGTTAAAATTATTTAATTATATTAAAATCAGATTTATTTTTGTGTTGAATTTTTAAAATGTTATTTAATGTACCAACTTCCATAGTGTGTGTAATGTGCTGGTTTTTATTGTTAAAACACGCAATTTTAAAACTATAACTACTTCAATTACTTCAAAACACAATGATGCTCCTACAAATATTTTATAAATAAGCATAATTGTTCCTCATGTTTAAGAACTATTCTCGAATAAATGCGCCCTTCACAGACAAATAGATACTTTTCAAATTTCGAAAACAAAATATCCAATTGTTTAATTTTAATTGCATTTAAATTAGAGAAAATCCAATATTACACTTACTTGAAAACCTTCCGGTAAAGGATCGTGCCTCACCGACAACGTAATCTGATCTCCGGGCCTTAACAATTCCATTACGGCTTCTTGGTGAGTTGCCTGGGTGACGTCTGTACCGTTGACTTTTATTATCCGATCACCGACCCGGAGCTTCCCGCAACTATCAGCGGTGCCGTTGGGTACCATCTGTGGACAAGGCGAGAACAAATCCAATATAAAATATCCCTTGTGAAAACATTAACTGGTAATTTAACCTACGTGTGATATGAATATGCCGGGTTCCTTAAATCCGAATGGAATGCTGGAGTGGTCCGTTCCTCCGATAATACTGAAGCCTAAAGAACCTCCGGCCTTGCTTAACGTTACGTCCTAGGATTTAAGAAAATTGGTTGTTGTATGAATGAATTTTGTCGACAAAGTAAACGAATATTTACGTTGCTAGAGTGTAGTAAAGTTTTTTAAATATACACTACCGCTCAAAGGTATTTGCCCATCCCGATTTTTTTCTACATCTTCCGTATTTTATTTTCCTTTCAAATTCAAACATTTTATATTAGAATTATATTCAAATGTGCTTGTAAATATAAATTAATTTCAGTAGATTTGTTTATTAGGGAGTGACAAAGAAATCGTAAAACACAGTCCAAAAAGTGAAGTTTTTGTCTTAGTTCTGGAAAATTAACTGATTTTGGATGTTTTTTATCTGCTAATTTTCCAGACATAGACTAATGAATTTTAGTTCTAATAAGAGGTAAAAATAATGAAATAATATCTTTAGAGACCAATTTTCAAAACGTTGCAGCCACTGGGAATTAGTCGTATGGTCGTATATCGAGCCATAAAATTATACGACGGCACCGGCAATGTTAGAGATGAACTCGCACTGTTAGAACTCAACAAGCGATTACAGCAGTAAAAGTGCAAATTAGCCGTAATTCATTAAGGTAGCAAAAAATGATGAGCCACGCAATGAAATATCGACCCAATCAATGTCGCGCATTATAAATCAAGACCTTGGACTACGAGCATATAAAAGATACACGGGACATTTTCTTATCGATGATTTAAAAATGAAATGAAAACATAAATCGCAACAACTTCCGACTCGATACGCGAATGAACAATATCACAGCGAATCCTTTTCCCAGATGAAAATATCTTCACTGTTGAAGAATCTTTTTAATAAACAAAATGACAGAATTTATGGTAGATTCTCAAAAGAAGCAAAACAGTTGGTTCCAAGGGTACAAAGAGGACATCGTCCTTCAATCGTAATGGTTTGGGGAGTCAGTTACGAAGGAGTAACAAGCTTCATTTTTGTGAAAAAGGGGTTAAAACCTCAGCAGCCGTGTATAAGGAAAATGTTTTTAAACCATTGAACCACACATTGTTTAACAGTGAACCATAAACATTCCAACAAGATTCAGCGCTGACCCACAAGGCTAGAGCAACTCAACAGTGGCTTCAGAGCAACGTACCGAATTTTATTTCTCCGGATGATTGGCCTTCCTCTAGTTCGGACCCTAGTCTCTTAAATTACAAGTTATGGTCGGATTTAGAAAATATGGTGTGCTCTAAAAGATTTGGAAGTCTCTAAAGCAATCCTTAAGGCACGCAGTGAAAAATTTCCCAATGGAGAACGTATGTGCTGCAATATATAGATGCATGGCCGGAGCGCCTGAAGTCCTATGTTAAAGCAAATGGAGATCATTTTGAATAATTTGTTGAAACATTTGTTGCTTAATTATTAAAAATTGTTATGAAATTTTTTCTCATTTCTATTTTATAACCAAAAATTCATGTAACAGAATTTATGACATAATTTGAAAAATAAGATGGGTTGTGATATCTTTCAGATACATCGTTTCATTATCGTAAACATTTGTTCGTCTTTCTGAGAAAGTGCCTTCTTAAATGCTTAAAATGATCGTACGTACTATCGATTTAAACTTGTGAATTAATTATTAGAAAACATAAAATAGTTAGAAATATTGGAGCTATTGCTAAGGTACTAAAGTTAATAGAACAGTAGACCGGAATGTAAAAAAAAATGAAAAAGCTAGAATTACAATAGGAGCAGAGGAACGTTCTATTATAACAACAAGCCAAAAGGGGTAGAAAATTTTTGCAGCTATCAACAGGCCACGGCAACAATTTACCGTAAAACTAAGACTATAAATAATCCAATTGCATGGACGAATAACTGAAAGGAAATTACTATTGTGCAAGCAACGCAAACGAAAACGTTTGAATTTGGCGCAAAAACATAAATACTAGAATCCAGAAGAAAGATCAAAGAAGCATTCAAAATTTTTAACTTTTTGGTGGTTACTTATGTTCATACACCAACACCGTTTAAGATATAATTTCAAATAATTTTTTTAGACGTAAAACTCAAAGTTGATCGTATACAAACAACATGGATATCTGAACAACAATTTAGAAAATCGTTACATGTCGTTAAGTATTTTTCAGTTATCTTTAAGGCATATGATTTTAGGGTGTCATCGACAATTATTTAGAAAAAGTAGATAAATATGGTAAATATGGCTAAGGTTAAATAAATGAAATACTCTTTAATAAATTGGCCCCAAGAGGTAAAAATTCTGCAGAATAATTATATTTGTTAAAACTTATTAGCATAAATGAATAATGGCGTACCACAGGGAATTATTTTGGGCACTGTTTTGTTTATTATTTAAATCCAAGGTATTATCCAGTTTAAAGAAGAGATTCCAATCGTTACAAATACTAATGATGACTAGAAACTAAACAAGAACTTTAAAAAAAGGGTTCAGACATCAGTGGGTTGTCGAATGGAGGCACATTTTGTTTTCCGACGAATCAAGATTCGAATTGAGCACCGGTGACGCGCGAATTTTGGTTCATCGGAGACGTGTTGAGCGCACCTCGAGGAGTGCATCCAACCACGCCCTATCCACCGCCAGCAGGGCATTATGGTATGGGGTGCTATTACACACTGCACGTGTTGCCCAGACCTTTGTGGAGGAGAACCATATACGGATGCTTCCATGGCCGGCACGTTCTCCGGATCTCAATCCGATCGAATATGTCTGGGATATGATCGGTCGGAGACTTCAACGTTATCCGGCTCTCCCGAGTAACGTTGAGGAGCTATGGAGGCGAGTTGAAGCAGCATGGTTGGACATCCCACCCGCTACCATACAACGACTTATCGACTCCATGCCTCGTCGGGTAGCGATGGTACGCGCCGCTCGCGTGGGATACTCCTGCTATTAATTAAACCTTCCCAGCAGGGCGGCGCCGCTCGCCAGGTGAGGGTATGCTACGTTAGTACTACTTCCATACCAAATTTCATTGCGTTAGAACCACTTCTTCAGATTATACAGGGTGTGCTCGTCATTTTTTTCCAATAGTGTATTATTATTATTATATTTAAATAAATCGAACCGAGTCTATATAATAGAGCTCGGTATATTCTATTTGTAGTTATTTTACTGCTTACTGTGTGTTCCACAGAGTCCAGAATCTTGGTCCGTTACTGTTTGTGCCAACATTCGATCCCTAAAATGTGATGGAAAACACCGCACAATTTTTTTTGACAAATTTTCTTCTTGGTGGTACACAGCTTATTATTCGAATACAAAATAATGTGAAAATGCGAATGTAGATTTAGTTTTTTATAGATCTATTAAATCTATATCGCTTATTTATTTATACAATTTGATTAGGAAAAATATTTTAGATTTTAAAACCAAGAATTTGTTTTTTATCAGATTTAGTAAAAAGTTATAAGATCATAACTACGTAAATATTCGTTTACTTATCTTGTCGTTTATATGGGCATTTTCATTGATAACTGAATGCTGTTTATGTTATTGATCAGACGATATATTAGGTCAATACACATCACATAACGCAAATTTGCCATCAATTTTCTTAATATAATAAAATTTAATTTTTAAAGTGTTGATTACAAGCGAGTGTTTTATAAAAATTTGGGTAAGATTTAAAATTCAATAAAAAATATAAAACATAAAGGTGACGAGGTGTTCAAAATTTGTAACTCTTGTTATTAAAGAAATTCTTTTGTATACTTTCGCGACCGGTTTCGACAATAATAGAATAATTTTCCGGATTTAGATGTGTTCGTTGTAATACTCGACGTTTCTCTATTTATAAGACCAACTTCTATAGGCTCTGCGTCCAGAGTGATTCTCATCGTTGTCGACAGATCCTGAAGGTGCTATATGATCAGCGAAACGTCAACTATTGCAACAATCACGTGGCGAAACCTGGAAAATTGTATTAATTTACAATATATTCTGATTGTGTAGAATTACCTAATATATTCGTAAAATTATTTCTTTTAAGAGATTATAGACATAGAAAGATTAGTGTATAAGTTACACAAATATTTACTTGTACAAACAAATAGTAGTTAGTCTTGGATCTAAATGAAAAAAAATATGTACTTGTAGGATTTCAAATAATAATAAAAAATTAAACTAAAAAAAATGGGTTAATGTGTATAACCGCTTAAGAAATAAATTTTGAAACAGCGAATTCTTACAAACTAAAATACATTTTACACCTTTTTTCAAATGTATTTGCGAAATAAAATTAAAATAATAACAACAAAAAAAAAACTATTCAGCAAGTGACAACATAGGTAAAAGAACGAGTGAAGCTGTGTGACGGAAAGGACGTATGAGGATAATATTTATACAACGTGTAGTCCATTACCTGAGTCTTCGCCGCACTGCGGATGAGAATAAAATATTATTAAAAATCATGCAAAAGAAATACACGGATATATATAAAAAAAAAAAACAAGTACATCGATTTTGCAGATTAACAACTAATGCTTGAAAACTGCAGTTTTCCTAAATACATTAAGACACTCATGTTAGTATGTTATTTGCAAAATATATAAAAATATTTCTTCTAAATGTTTGAAGTGTTGGTTTCGTTTAACTTTTTTTTATTTTGCTTTTGATTCTCTTCAAAGAAATCAAATGCATCAAGCAATTACGAAAAGTATACTTAGTTTTCAAAATATATCAACAATTTGGAATGATTATGCATTTGCGTCTTGGGTTTTAATGATTTTTTATATTTGCAGTTATATAGAGTTACTGCTGAATAGCTCCAAAGCTATGCGAATCTGAAGAATACGTATAAATGTCTAACTGAATATCAAAAAAGCAATTTATTTGAAATTCGTAAAAAATTTCCAAATTTTTAGGGCCAAAATGTAGTTAAAGTCGGTCCATATCTTTGTTTATTCTATATTTACGAAAAAAACAGCTGTAATTCAAGTTCATTGATTTGCAAAAAAAAAATCAATAAAATTCCTAGACTATTGTTAGAAGATAACGTGTAATAATAACTTTATTATTAATAAGAATATTGAATGTTTGTTTACCAAAACATTTATGCAACATAGTCGGCTGCACATATGGTCTTTTTATTGGGATTTTTTTTGTGGATATCAATAATAACCTTTACGTTGAATATGTCGACAGTCCTATAATTGCCATCTAGCTACAACAAAGACTATGTCCATACTAAACGTAAATTCCAGCGTTGTTTGTAGTGGTGAGTTCCCGTATTGCCGTCCGTATATTAACTGCACCAAGGCCGGACTCTAATAAAGAAAAATCGTTTTCTCGTTACTACGTGAACACTGGACCGCGATTTTTTGTATCAAGGTATATATGTATCTTTCACCCCTTTTTTTCTTTGTCGCTATATAAAACTAAGGGTGTATACATCGTGAGCAAAATCAACTGAATGACTGAAGTTGGCTGCATCAAAATTCCTAGCCTTAGAACATTTTAATATTTGAAAATTGTCGACATTCCTCATGTTTGTATTTGTGCTTATTTACCTGTCATTATTATTTGTTGTTGATCGTCGTGTTGTATTTTTGTTGCTCTTTTCTCTGCGTATTCTTGCGTCCTTTCTAAAAATCTGTTTTTATAAAGACGTTGGAGTAATGCCGCTTACGATGCTACAAGACATCTTTATTAAGCGGAATGCAAAACGAAGATCGGAGATCGACTTATTATCTGCGATCGTGCCTTCAGCAATTTTCAGTAGAATATCCTAAGGAGGAAGTAGCCCCTGGCCACATTTGAAGGCCATTGCCATAGACTGGTTAAAAAGTTTTTAGAAACCGGTAGCGTTTTGAAACAAAAAAGCTGTCGGAAAAGCTGTCAACTGTGTTGAGAGCAAATATTGTGGAAAGTAATCGTAATAGAACAGATATTAGTGCAAACAAAATTAGCCAGTTAAACAGGTACGATATATAGGAAATAAAAGTGTCGTTTTGCTATATATATATATATATATATATATATATATATATATATATATATATATATATATATATAGATAATTATTTCGTGACCTTTGTATGTTATGGTAAATTCAATTTGTTGGCGATTTAAGGTCTGGTTTTACTTCAAAATATATATATTTAAAACAATCCTACATGTTTCGGCAAATGCTGCCTTTTTCAAGGAATATAAATGACAGTATATTAATGTCATACATTTGTAGTTGCTATGGATAAAATTATTCAGATACATTCCAATTGAATAATAATAAATCATGCCTTAGTATTCTAAAATAGATAGACAACAAAAACAGGGAAACGCAAGACATGAGTTATTATTATGTATGCGCCCGTGGAGCGTCTTAAGATGTAAAGCTGTCGGCATTCGCCTTAAACGAGAAGGAAAACCACGAAATCCTACTCGGACAGCCAGGCGGATCTAAAAACGGAACAGTCAGCATGATAAGCAAATGTATAGATATTTAAATAACTTAAGATATAACGAGCCATCTAAAAATTCATAATTGGAGTAGACTGTGAAATTGGGTTGATACTTTAACCACTTCCACATAATGACACATTACTTGATGCTTGACAGTTTTATTTGGTTTCATTGTAAAAAAAAGGTTATGGCATTGAAATGATACTACAACAAAAAAGAAAACAAATAATTTATTTAATATCGAAATCATAATCAAAATTTACATATAGCTACAGAAGTTGTTGAAAATGTTGTCCATTTACATCTAAACACAAACAATTTTCTTAATAAGAGTTTTGAAAAATTTGACACAAGCTTATAGTTTCAATGTCAAATAATAAATGTCATTATGTGGAAGTGGTTAAAGCACCAACCCAATTTCACAGTCTACTCCAATTATGAATTTTTTCGATGGCTCGTTATAATTATATAACAGCAACATATATTATGATGGTAAATTGCAGATCTAGTATATACTGCTTAAATTTTGTATATCACTTCTGTTGTTAATTGAATTTTTTTCCTGTTTAATACTAATCATTTCTTTATATATATATATATATATATATATATATATATATATATCTACAGTTTGCCGGACTGTCGCTTTTACCACTTAAGCCACGATGACCTTGGAAGCTGACATCAGCTTTCAAAACTGACTTCTGCTTTCAACTTGACATCTACATTCAATAACTAACATCTGATTCATTAATACTGTTACTTTATAATGCATTTCTAAATAGCTTGAACCTAGGTCTATTGTGGCTAAGTGGTAAAAGCGACAGTCCGGCAAACTGTAGACTTGGGTTCGAGTCCTAACATGGACAATATTTTTAAATTAAAAATTTCGTATGATTTGCTTTGTAATTTGTAGACACCAATGTTTACATCCCCACTTACTTTGCAATTACATACATACTAATTTGATATTTGTAAATATTTCATATAAAAACCCGATAAACTATAAATATATATATATATAACAATTGATAAATTATTGGAGTTTTTCGGCTTTTTGTATGAAATATTTACAAATATCAAATTAGTATGTATGTAATTGCATAGTAAGTGGGGATGTAAATATTGCTGTCTACAAATTACAAAGCAAATCATACGAAATTTTAATTGAAAAATATTATCTACGTTGGGACTTGAACCCAAGTCTACAGTTTGCCGGACTGTCGCTTTTACCACTTACGCCACGATGACCTTGGTTCAAGCTGACATCAGCTTTCAAAACTGACTTCTGCTTTCAACTTGACATCTACATTCAATAACTGATATCTGATTCATTTACACTGTTATAGCAAACGCCAATTAAGTTGGCTCGAGGAGGGGGTGCGCAGAAGCCGTTTTTAAAAACGTCCACCCCCATTACTCAAGTAATTGTCAGAATACGTCATTGACGTTTGACAGAACATATTTTGTAATGTCTTTGCTAGGTGATCATACACGCTCAGAGGTTAGAATTATCTGACATTTGATGTAAAACCAAATACAAATCTCCCCACTACTTCTAATCCTGCGCGAACTTACCCCTGCTCGCGCCAACTTAATTGGCGTTTGCTATACTTTATAATGCATTTCTAAATAGCTTGAACCAAGGTCTATTGTGGCTGAGTGGTAAAAGCGACAGTCCGGCAAACTGTAGACTTGGGTTCACGTCCCAATATAGACAATATTTTTCAATTAAAAATTTCGTATGATTTGCTTTGTAATTTTTAGACAGCAATGTTTACATCCCCACTTACTTTGCAATTACATATCTACATACTAATTTGATATTTGTAAATGTTTCATATAAAAAGCCGAAAAACTCCAATAATTTATCAATTGTTATATTTAATAAACGGCTAAGAAATTATCTAAACACTTATATAAAATTCAATTTGTTGGCGATTTAAGGTCTGGTTTTACTTTAAAATATATACTTGACAGCAATGTTTACATCCCCACTTACGTTATTGTCATTGGTTTAACAATAACCTTAATGACGCAGAATTCGATTTAACATTTTTCTCTGATGAAGCGTGGTTTGACTTGTCTGGTTATGTCAACTCCTCACAGATCCACCTCACTTGGTTAACAGACAATCCTCATCATCAAAATTAGTGCTTGGATTGGAATAGCAGAATATGGATTATAAGACCGATTTTTTTTACTGATATTATAAATGCTGATAGTTATAAAGAAGTTTTTAGAGCTTTTCATTAATCAGTTGCACGATGAAATAAGAAATAGTTTTTTCCGACAAGATGAAGCTCCACACACACTCTACTCTATTCAGCAATTCCCATAAACTAAATATCTTTAGTAACATGATCTGTTTATCTTATTTAGACCTATCTCACAGTTATCGGTGACATTCATTTTTTTTAAATCATAACACCATAAAGCCTTGGTAATATTATACTTTCTCACAGTTCTATCATGTTTCCAAGTTTCTATGCTTCGAGACCGATTATAACAGTTGGTTCGATCATGATTATGTAAAAATATCAGTTTGGCCAACCTTACCATATTTTTTGGCGTTAATTATCATGTTAAAAAATAACTCCTTTTTTATTGATAAAAACTGAAAGATATTCGTTGATTGTTATATCCAAATTTGTCAGTTGTAAAAACATATAAATGTAAATGGTGTCTCCTAGTTGCAAATTTCATAATAAACAGGACTTTGTAATGACCACCACAGCATTCATTCGATTTTTTCCCAAATATTGGGTCTATTGCCTGGACTGTACATATATTTTGTTTCTTTTACAGAATTACTTTATTAAATTCATTTTTCATTAGTTTTTATTACGATATGCGCTTTTCAATATATGCTATTCACTAAGTTGGAAAACTTTCAGATTACCGTTTCATTCTTGGAATATTCTTTTCTTTAAATATTATTCTTTAACACACGTGCATTTAGCTATATTTCTTCGAAACGTGCTACAAATTATTCAATAAGCGACAATTGCATTCAAGTTTTAGTTACCTAATCTATGGACCACGTGTTGCAATTAAATTTTTAAAGAATAGATCGGATTTTGGCTGTTTGTTATGGACATCTGCAATCGAACTAGATAAATACACACTGGTTTCCTTGAAATAAAGAGACAATTATGAAAAATGAAATTACATATATAAAATATAAATCCAAAATATTGCCAATTACGACGCCAATCCTAAAATTAAAAAAACCCCTGAAAATAGGATTGTGTGCCGCCATGGATCAGAATGTCTATTAAAAATTACCTCGATTGAATTTACACGCATACGCTACAATGTTTATGTTTATAAAAACTCTAAAATATAACATTGTTTAGACGGCTGTCGATGCCATAAACACTCTACAATGGAGCAGAGCTTTGTTTACTTAAGGTTTAGTAACCTCAGTACGATTACGTATAAATATATCGGCATGAATTATTTATAAACACGATTTGTAAACAGGTGGAAAGCTCAGATGGAATGTTCTAAGTGTCCTCCTTCAGCGTGGAGATATGGTGAAGGCGACAAATATTTTCTGAACACCTTTGTCATTTCTTTTATTGCGTTTGGGAAGGAATTTGCGGAAAATATTTCGGTATAATTATATCTTTCTTCATTTCATGTGAATTATGTGACTGTTTTTTTTTTTGTGACATGAAGTAACAAATATAAAATATTAATATGGTTTCAGAATGTTTGTAAAAAATACAGCTATTGAATTTACACGCGCAATGATTATACTTTTGAAGATAACATTGTTTAATAATAATTATTATGATATTTATTGTCCAACAGTTTATAAACCAATTATAGGACATTATAAAAAATTAGAGTATTTAATGTCTGTATAAAAAATACACAGCATGAGAATGAGATTACATCAAATAAGTAAATGATCACACAAGTAACACATAAACACTAACCCAAAAAGCTAAGCTTAAAAATTAGTGGTCATACGACTTTACTAAAATATTGGTTCTTGCAGTCGGGATGTTGACAACGTCAAAATTGCGGTTAATACGAGATGGTACATTTAGATTTATTTGCGCGAGTACCAAAGGGGCGTCGATCCTATGTGTTAGAAGATTACTTAAAAACTTTGCACTATAATCCTCTCTACGATGGAATAGTGATACAAAATTATGCTGAGCCAGTAAATGCAGATAGTCGATACCACGGGCAGGGTAAATGCCGTCCATTATATACGACAAGTATTTTAAGAATCTCCTCCGAATATGTTCGACTGAGATTTGTTTAGACTGCTTTGTGTTTTATTGGTGTCGATCAGCTATAAGATATCGTTCCGATACTCTTTATGATATAGTCGCCCGCTCAGTGGCGTGACAATTTTTTTTTTAATTTCATTTTTTTCTCGTGTAATATCATCCTGGCAGGATCGCTATGTAATATCATCCTGGCAGGATTTCTAATATCAGACGTGGGCAGGATCGCCATGTAATGTCACCTGGTCCCGGAGGTAACATTGTTGCCGAGACAGTTCCATTTATACAGCAGGTTTATCAGTATGATAAATAATATGCAGGACAACGATTAAATAACAACATATAATTTAATACCGATAATAACAATGATAACAATAGTAAACACTACATTATAATTATGAGGCACTAAACTTGTAGTGACTGACTTCTAACTGTGGCTCTGCCTGTAGAGACCTCTGAGTGTCTCGTTATATATTAGAGCGTGTTCCCTTAGCCAGGTGACCTGGTTACAAGATAAAAAAAATGTGGTGTAACTCAACGAGGTCGTGTTGACGAAATGGATATTTTGAATGCATGACCTGGTTTAGTCATTACACTCGCTTATGAGAGGGCATTTTGTGAAAATATTTTCGATTTATATTCTATATAATTACATATGTTTATTTATATTTTTCATATGTTGTCTCTTTATTTCAAAGACGCCTGTATATAGCGCAATATTGATTAATAAACTAGCATCGATTTAAGAAGTTGGAAAAGCCTTCATCGTATTTAAATCGCTAAAATAAAGTGAAAGTCATACAAAATTCATCATAAAAATGTACTTCAAATTTAATTCTAAAATTCCGTTATCTTTTTTTTTTCGCCATATCCTTTCCTCATCCATGACACGTAGTTAATCTGTAGGGAAATTATTTCGGTAAAAAGTTTTTATCTTATCAATCTATAGTATAAAATCTACGAATATGTTATATTTAGAAGATTGAAAAATATGTATTTGTATATGTGTTTACTTTAATAATTTATAAATCCACATCGTACAAAAAAATGTTAAATTGTATTCGTATTTTAACAAAGCTCTGTCATCTGAAGCTGAAGCTATAACAATTTTAATTTAGTTTAAATAAATTTCATTTGTGAAAACTATTTTATTTCACCGAACATGTAAATTATATACACGAGCTTTTTCAATATGGGTGATATGTTTCCTGTATTTGAAATGTCGAAATTGTCAAGCCTGTGTTGATGAAAACCCTAATTTATCCATTCCAAGACGTTCATAACAATTGCGGCTGTCTTGAACAGGCGCATTTTACGCAAGGATTTGGGTTTACATTCTGACAAAATTGTTCTGACGCAATAACTGAAGCCTTTGGGCCATCGCAAACGTTATGCATTTCCTGATTTCACTTTGAACATGATGGTGATTTTGGTATGAAAATAATATTTATAGATAAAGCTTATTTTCACGTCTCTCGAACAAGGAAAGTTGTTGTTATTGGAATGAAAATAATCCACAAATCAATCACGAGAAACCTCTATATTCTACAAAAGTGACCATTTAGGGTTAGAGTGGTTTATGGTACGGTGGCATTATCGGTCCTTATTTCTTCTAAGATGAAAAAGCCATTGCTGTCAATGGTGAGCGGTACATATCGACGATAATTACCTTGTAGCCTGAACTGAATATTGATTTAACTAACATCTGGTTCCACCACAACGACG
This sequence comes from Melolontha melolontha, assembly GCA_935421215.2. NCBI lineage: Eukaryota > Metazoa > Arthropoda > Insecta > Coleoptera > Scarabaeidae > Melolontha > Melolontha melolontha. The sequence goes on along the minus strand of OW285243.1, from coordinate 71,562,502 downwards.
TTATGACACTCGGCCCATGAAGCAATTAGTCTATTTGGTCAAAAGTTTGGTCAATTGATTATTTCTAGAAATGTATCTGTCGAACGCCTTCAACAATTTTGATTTAACACCGGTCTTGCAGGAGAAACAGAGGCAGTCATTTAAATTATGTAATTTTCAGAAGTCAATTGCATAGATGACACTTCAAAATGAAATTAAAAGAGTTGGTTATATTTTTGTTCTATTTGTTGTTTTATGTCAATTTAAAAACCCATAGTTCTTATTAAAAAAACCGATACAATTATAGCATCACTACTGAAGATGACAATATCGCTCTCGAAATACGTATACAGCTTCCAATTTATATGTGCAACGCACATTTAAATTATTTTATTAGTTTTGAATGAGAAGCCGCAGCTTTAAGAATATTATGAAAACTCGAACAGAAATATTTTTATATATCATACTAATCAAATTAATACACTTATTTATTTTTGTAAGTCTATACAGAGTATGTCCATTTAGTTTACTATAGGAACAATATTTTAGAAGAAAATTCGACCAAAATTTCTAATTATTATTGTGGATAATATTGGTAGTGTTTTTAAAACAGTTTGAAAAAAAATAAGTGACTTTAAACCTACTTAAAAACTACAAAAAAAGACAGCGTATTTTTTCTTTTCACTCGTATCCATTAGTAATAAACACACAGATGCTAGAAATGTTGATTAATCTTTTAGTTATTTGACATTACGTTAAGTTAAAATTAACTTATCTAGCAAAACTTTGAAGGACGCAATATTTCTACAATGGTTAATAAACCTTTGATCAAAACACGCAAATTATTCAAATTGTGAGGAAATTCGTCTTTCCGGACTGTTAAATTGGGGAACACAAAATCTTCAAAAGATTGTAAACCAATGGAACAAATTAATACAGCATATAGGTATGGAAATAAACACAAGGAAAACAGGTAATGCTAATTAACAAAGCAGAAGATCAGTAAAATATTAAATGTGGAGAAAACAAATTAGAACTGGTTTTGATAATGAAATATCAGGGAACAAAAATTTGCGAGGACGTAAAAATAGAAACGGAAATCCTAAACAGAACAAGAAAATCGGTATAGCTATGCAAGGAAGATTTGGTCGGTGTTTGTTTGTGAAAAAAATTGGTATTATTTTCGAGTAGGCCCATGATACTATGCCTATTTAAATTTTCACTATCGTCTGGCGTTTAATTTGACAGACGTATTTAGTGAAACTCGTAAAATGGATAAAATCACTATTCGTGGTGCAATTCATTACTTGTTTCTTTAAGAAGATGAATACAACTGAGATTTTGGTGAAAATGCAACAAATATTGGACAATGACGTGGCGACGTGAGTCTTGAAGACGAAGAACGTACTGGACCATCAATGTGTTACCATTCCAAAAATGGTTGAGAAAGTTCATGATGTTGTGTTATGTGACCAAAGAGTAAAAGTGGAGGAGATTGCCAAGACTGTGGGTATGTCTACTGAACATGTTCACAACATTTTGCATGTCTAAACTCTCTGCCAGATGGGTTCCGTGTTTATCAGATGTAGATAAAGAACGAGATATAGCATGAATTTTCAACTATAAGTTGAAGCCCTTTAATATCAATCCAGTAAATTTATGGGTTGTTTTGTTACGGCCAATGAAACTTGACTCCATTACTATGGGCCAGAATCGAAACGGTAATTTCTGAAGTGAAGGCATCGTGGCAATTCTCCGCCAAAAAGGGCTAAGACGTTTCCTTCAGCTGGAAAGGTAATGGCCACTATATTTTAGGAACCGAAGAGGATACTTCTTATCGACTTGTCGCAAAAACCCAAGCTATCAACGGGCCATAATACGCCGCCCTTCTGAGCAGTGTAAAAGCAACTTTTACCGAAAAACGGCCTGGAATAGCTCGAAAGGATGTGCTATTGGGGAAAACTAGATGAATTATGATTACTGTTTGTGCCCAAGCCACCCTACTCACCAGTTCTAGCCCCTTCAGACTTCAACTTATGCCCAAAACTCAAGCTATTTCTCGTCCCAAGCAAATTTAAGCTAAACAAAGGACTTATTGTAGGAGTAGAGCACTGTTTTGATAACATTGATGCCAATAATTTTAAAACTGGTATAATAGCACTCCAGCACCACTGGCTCAACTTGAAGAGAAATACGTTGCAAAATATAGAAAATCGTTACAGCAATTCAAGTGTTTCACTTTGTGAAAGTGACTCACTTTCCACCAAATCATTATCAATTAAATAAGACCATACTAGAAAAGAACGAAATAAATCCAAATACCAAAACTAGAACATATAATCCAATAGTGATACCAACCATGATGTACGGAACTGAGATATGGCAATAAGAAAACAAACTAATGGCAATCGTAATGAAATACCTTAAGAAAATAACAGGAAAAAGTCTAAGAGGAAAAAGAGAAAGTTTAAAACAAAAGTCAAAAACAAAAAATAGAAGAAAAACAACTTAGGTGGTACGAACATCTAGAAAGAATGGCATCAGATGCGTAAACCAAATGAGTAACAGAGTCAAAAAATACAGGAAAAATGAGTAAGTGGATCGAGAAAGAACAGCGCCTAGAAGAGATGGCTTAAAAAACAAGAGAGAAAACAGTGAGCGAGATAAAGCTCACGGCAAGAGATAAAAGAGTGGAATGATGGGGTGGAAACTTCATTTCAGCCGAAGGCGTAGGCTCAAGACATCCTGTCAAAGAAAAAGAAAGGACTGTTAAATCTTTTTATTTATATTTATATTACACAAACAGCTTTATTAAAGGGGAATTACTTATCTCTGTTTGTTCATTTATTAAACTATTTTATTTTTTTAAATCTATTTACTTCATTTTTTAATAACATAAACAAATATTATTCAAAATAGGGCGTGGAGAACACAATACAAGTTCATATTTATATGAAAGTATCTTTCCAGACTTGCAGACACATGTTTCATCTTGCTATAGAATCATCAGTACATGCTGGTGAGATACTTTCATCATAAATAAAACCCTTACTACATTACAAAAGTTATTAAGACAGAGCGTAGAAGAACATTCAGCGTCGAACATTGACTAATGTCAACATCACCAACGCCAAAACAACCATCGCTGTCTTCGTAACAAGTGTAAGACTTAGATAGGGCCTTCCATCTGACGGACACAACCGCAACTCGCAGAAACTGTGTTAACGTGCCTCCAGTCTAATACAGTTTCTGGAAGTTCCGGTATACAAAATATGGTGAGATTTTATGTTTCAAATTACTTTGTTCCAAGCTTTCTAATAAATTGGTGAAATCTGCGTATTTATTACTAATGGAAGTTGAACTTTCATCAAATAAAAGCCGAATCAATTCAATTTTTCACTTAATTGATGCAAGATTATTGTTTAAAAAAACTTATGAATGAAATCTTTCAACCAAAAATTGTAAATAAGTAAGACGTGCTCTCGACAAAAAAAAGTAAATGAAATATCATTTGATAACTCTGAATAAATTATGTTTTCATAAAAACATAGGTGGTAGGCTACGAAAAATTCGTGTTTTATAGTAAAGAGAAACAATCAATAATGTACCCTATTGTAATGTAAGTGATATCAAACAAAAAAAATATTTTTAGTCCGTAGGTGATATTTTTTGTACTAGGATATTAAATATTTATTAAATCAAAAGTAAATATTTTCCTATAAAAAACGAAATTTGTGGACACATCGTATATTATACATCAGCTAAGCACGAAAATAATATTTGCTAACGTGTATTAGTAAAAAAGGGTGAATTGTGCCAAAAATCAAAAATTTGTTTTATATTGACAAATTTTATATCACAACGTTTTTGATATAAAAAAAAATAAACTTAGAACTCAATACATTTTTTTTTTAAATTGCAAAGCAAAGCAATTAATTGTTGAGTGTAGGTTTTCGGGACGTTGTTCGTTGAAGAATCACGGATTTAAACATTAGCGAAGTATATTTCTCTATATTTTGTTGATGCTGCCAAAGTCTTCATGAGTTTTCTAAAGATTTTAAGAAACGTCATAAAGAACTTCTCGAAAGAAGTTTTTTCTAAAAACTTCATAGGATTTTCTAAAAATTTTAGGAAAGTTATGATGACGCTGGCGGCGTGATCAGATCAAGAAATACACTTTAATCAGAACTAAAATCAAAACAAGATTCTTCAGAGCCAAAGCGAGTCCGTGAAAATATCTATTATTATCAAACTTAAGCATATCTAACTTAATATTGCTTTCGTGCAAAGCTAGCTATCTAAAAAAAATATCAATACCTTCCACTTTAAACTAAAATAAAAAAGAAAATTGATAAAAACTACAAATAAAAAAATATGCTGCATATGCTTTAGGAAGTCTTCTGAAGGTGTGCATGCAAGTACTCTGAAAAGCGCTCTACTAAATTCTCATGCATTGTTCGCGGTTGGTAGGCTACAAGTTGATAGCCCCTGGAGGCAATCATCATACCTCGATGATGACCGGTACGACTAGCTTATTGTCGGTTATACGGGTGACCACCGTTTCCGTGAAGGTGCTCTTGGTGATGGTTTCGGTGACCCTTCCAGGTCCGGTGGGTGCTGGTGGAAGTTCTATCGGTGGATCCGGTCTCTTTATCGTAACGGACAAAGTTTGCGTGGGTTCGGGTGATTTCGAAGATGAGGAGGAAGAGGCAAGGAAATGAGCGGGGATCATGGCTTGAAATTCTTCGTTGGTGATGGGCCTCGGTAGTACCTGAACATCGTCTCCGTCTAGGGAAGACGTTGGCGTTGCTTTTTTGTGATTTTGTTGGGGGTCGCTGTTGACTGGGGCCGCTGTAGGAACAGTGCCCGTCTTAGGACCTTGGTCGGTGCTCGTTTGGGAATTGAGCCGTCTGGGCGCCGGCTGAGGAGCTTCCGTGTTCGTTGGATTTGCTCCGTTCGTGGTGATTAATGGCGGTGTTTCGATTTTGGGAACTTGATCTAAACCGTTCGTTTTATCTTCGCTGACGGGAGGGATTGTTTCAACCTTAAAAGAAGAAAAAAATTGTTAATTTATTTACCAAAATTACATAATATAATCCACAAAAAAGTAATGCAGTAAATAATGATACCTACACTAGAAGTCATAAGCCTTTTTACGCAATAATAATAATAATAATAATAACGTAGTTGGGTTCAGAAAATTTGTACACGCCTTTCAAAAACAAGTTAACGTTTTTGCAAGGATTTTCTACATTGATTAGGTTACAATATTTCGGAAAATAAGTCTCTTACATACCAATATATATACACGACGAATGGCATTATATCAAGTAAAAATTGTAGATTTCAGTACTAAAATCATTTCCAATGTGTTAAATGCTTGAAAAAGTAATTATTTGATATGATATACTATGTATATAACAATATTTATAACGATACATTTTTATAAGAATCTATATTAGTTAATTTATTTGGTGGCCGTGATGGTCTAGTCGGTAGGCAACTAGATTGTCGAAAATCCAGTACCGCTCCGAATATATATAGATTTTTGAGGGCCTCAGTTGCACTTAGAACTCTTAGAAGTGTAACGATACCAAGTTGTAGCCAAGATTTAGTCGTAACGGACTCGTCCTATTATAAAAATCCATATGCGTAGACTCATTCTTGGAACTGTGGTTCTTCACTAAACACTTTAATAACTTAGGCCTGTATGACACGATGCGAAATTTTTCAATAAATCTACATGTAATTTTTTGTAAAAATTTTCTCGAAAAATATTCTAACAATTTTCATAGTTTTTGGATAGTGTTGTACGAGCGTGTATTGCAGCCATGCATTATTATACACAAAAAATTGCACATGCGCATGCGTAACAGTGCGTAAGTTTGGTGTTATTATCGTTGTGAATGTTGGCGGTCCTTGGTAAATTAAATTTTCAAATTGGTTGATTAGCTGATCAGGTCTATACCTGCTAAATTTATTTAACATAATTCCTTTGAATAATTTAATCAAAAATATCAAACAATACAACTAGAGCTCTAGATGACATATACCTTTGCGAATGTAGGTTCTGCTTACAGATTCTAAATAATTTTGCTGCTAAATTTTGCAGAAAATTTAACACGTATTGTTTTGTTTTACACGTTGCGAATTTTGCAAGTAAATTTTCATACAAATTTACATGCATTTACATGCAAATTTATTGCAAAATTTCACATTGTATCATACGGGCCTTAGAACTCCATACGCAAAAAAGAAATGCTAAGCTATAGTTCATAAAGTATTTCTTGCTGTCCAAGACCAAATCTAAGGCATAAGAATACCTTAAAATGACTAACGTGTGTAGTATTACAGTACTTATGTGTGTTAGAAAGAAGTAAAGTACAATTTGAGGATCTCACTTTGAACAGTACGAACTGCAAAGAAGTACTTTATCAACTTTAATGTGTTTTTGCTACCTTTATTACTACCTAGTTAGATTACAAATTAGCACCACAGGTGAAGATGGCAAAATACGTGTATAGTTTCATATTTACTTCATGATTCCACTAAGTTTCTTCGACATTTTATAACAGTAGATGAAACATAGATTCACCATTACACAAAGCAGCAGTGAAACAGTGGGTGGAAACAGGTGAAAGTGTGCCAAAGAATGGAAAGACGGTTACATCTGGAGGAAAAGTAGCTACAGTTTTCTGATATTCCCATGATGTGATGCTTGCTGACTAATTGCAACAAGTAAGACCATTGCCAGGAAGCATTACACTTGAACCAATTGAAGAGTGTTATTCAAGCTAAGCGTGACTAAAAAGGCTCTTTACCACGAAAATTTACCTTCACACAGGTATCGGATTGTTGCGGCAAAACTTCATGACCCACGTTGCAAAGTGCTTTCCACATGCGTCATATTCGTCGGATTTCGCACCCAGAAATTTCTACCTCTTGCGAAACCTGAAGAAATTGCTCCTTGGACGTAGATTCATTTCAAATGATGAAGTCAAAGGGGAGAAAACTGCGTATATTACAGGGTTGCCAAATCGTATTATACCGAAGGTATTAAAAATTAGAAAGTCGTTGAAAATCTTGTCAGACCGAGAATGTTCGAAATCTCTTTCGTAATTCAATCCGTAGACCTTGAAGACCTGTTTGTTATGAGTACCCATTATTATTACAAGGACGTTTTACATCATTTACTATTTCTACCATTACGAGAAGCTAATTTAAAGTGAACGTATTTTTAAAGAAAGGCCGCCCAAGGTAATTAAATTGTTATAGTCCGAGAAGGGTTAGGTAAATATATATTGGGAAAATAGGTTGGTCAATGCGGACCGATCAAGTGATTAGACAGATTAACAAAAATAAGATAATCATCTTTTTTCATTCAAATCCTCTAGATTCACACAGTGTATTACATTTCAACATTTGTATGAAAACTAAATTAATATTGAAAAAATTTCGCGATTTAATAGCACCAGTGGCGAAGGCTGCCCTTCTTTTTTAGTTTTTTTACGCATTTGCAAAGAACAAGAGAACTTTATTTATACGGCAATAAATCTGGTGTATTGGTCGTAAATTTAATTCCGTATTTATAGTCTTCGTATGTTGCCATCAATGTAAGTAAATTTCCGTGTAACTCATGCAATAAGTATATGGAACAAATACATTTTAATCAGCGGCATGCCCAGCGAAACGCGAAATAAATGCTAAATATATAACTGTTAATTGAATTAAGAGCAACCGGTGTGTGATTTTTGAATATATTCGTGTCACGTTTTGCAAAACAAACAAACTTTTGTAAATAGCTGCATTTAAATTAAGTAATCCAGTATTCCAATTTTTAGAATAGATAAAGCAGTATACTGTTTACAATTGAAATTGCATCGCCTTTCAGTATTCTGGGAAATCGTTGGAATCAAAGAAATATAAATTCAACAAAGTGTACCTAATGATTGTTTTGAAAGGTGCAAATAACTGATTTTTAAAACTAATTTAGATGGTAATAATTAGGGATTGGACACGAGAGGCCGACGACTCATAGCCCACGGGCGTACTATTAAAAATTTGTATTTTTAAAGAGTTTTTAATTTTATTTATATGGAAAACAAGCGAGTGGTGTGATCTATAAAATACGAAATTATTTTTATTTGTTCATTTTGTAGTTCAAGTTGAGTAAAGGAGTGTTATATTAACTAGCAATACGTTCTCAAGGCTCTCCTTTGTAAAATTTGTTCTCTTTGAATGAAATACATCCTTGTAGATAGAAAACGTCCTTTCTACATCGCAACTGGTATAGGTGAATACTGGAAATATTCTTATATTTCAGCGTATTCAGCAGTTAGATTTTGCGGCATTGTCCCCATACATAATTGCCGCAATGTTATTAAATCTGGATTTCTATTAAAAACTGCGTCTAACTTTTGCCGAAAGCCACATTCGAAGTCACTTGCAATAATTTTCAAATTATTAATACCCACATCTAATGTGGTTAATCCATCATTTAATTTGAAATTTTGATTTTCAAAATAAGTGATTCGTTTTGGCAAATTTGTATAATAATAAGATTAATAAGTGTTCCTAAAGAATGTACAACTGATTTTTTAAATTTAGATTTTGTATTAGTTTCTTGCACTCAGAAATACTTTGAGCATCGTTATACATGTAAGGAAATTTTGTAAACTATCGAAAGTTTCTGCATAAAAACTAGTAGCTTCCAACCATGTTCCCCTTTTAGTTATTACTGGAGAGGGAGGCAGTAACAAAGATGGAAGTTTTCCCTGTAAAGAGCTACTCTCAATGGTGCTTTTCTGAAAACTTTTTTAAAAGCGGATACAAATCTATAACTTCTGTAAAGATATTTTTGATATATTCACAGATTCGGTGGAGAACATGTGCTACATAAATAATATGCAGCATATTAGGATATGTTTCCTTTATTAGTCTGCCTGTTTTTCTTTTAACATATATACAGCACTGTCACTGACAAATAAGAGTATTTTTTCTTTGTACCTGTCGTCCGAATGAAGCATTTGGTGCATATTCTTGTAAATAGTTTTAGCTACAGTTTCCGCATTAACTGTATTTATAACTTTTGTTGCTATTACATATGCGTTATATGGAATAGTTGGATGTAGTACACCAGCTACAACATTTACCACACAGCGTCCTAATATATCGACAGATTCGTCGACACTTATCCACAGATACTTATTTGAAAGATGGCTTCTAATGTGTTCTACTGCTTTCATGTAGCACTCAGAAACATAATATTTGCGTAAGGTGGATTCATCAGGAACATTTCGACCAGTATATTTTTGGAGAAATGTTTTAAAGGTGGAATTGTTAAGTTTATTTAATGGAATATTTCACAGAGTTCTTCGTTAAAATTGTCAGATTCCAACGGGTCTAATATCTGTGTATGTGTTTGCGATGCTAAGTGACGTTTTACGTGCGATTTCTTGGAATTTTTTAACGATATTTTGCAGACTTCGCAATAAATTTCGGAATCACTGACAATGGACATACAATCTGTACGACCATTACTCCAACTCGCCATTGTTTCACGATGCCATTTTCGCCGTTGTTCCATATCATATCTGAAAAAGTAACTTAAACAATGTTCTAGATCTAAATAAATGACAATTAAAAATGTATGCGTAAGTTATTGAAACTTAATGAAAATTACAGAACAGTTACGTCAAAATAATTGGGAGAAGTAGATTCGATGAAGCGTTATTAAACAGGATCTAATTACAAAAATTATGTAACTAACAGTTAAGACAATGAAAAAAAGAAACTAACTCACCGTACTTTATTTATCTTACGAAATATAAACTAATAAATAAAATAAATTATAAAAACTCCTCACGCTTCTATCTACGCCCACGAAGAAAGGAATTTAACTGAAATATTGAAGTAATTGCGTCACAATTCAACGACAAAAAACAGATGTCTGGTTAACGGAATGAATAGTGCTATTCAATAACTGCGTCTTGTACTTAGCGATGTTATAGACTATTTATATGGTTCATCGTAATTTCAGACTAATGCGTACGGTCTCTAGTAATAATAGTACATTTTTATACAGATTTTCTTCCAGATATGTCATCCCTAAGAAACTACAGCAATAGCTTTTGCCGTGACACAACAATACACTTTGTATTAAATAGTACTTTCTTGTTACTGCACAGTACACTATTCTTCATATAGCAAATTAATAAGATTCGCTGACTGCCTCAAAAATTCATTATTTTATCCGCACAAGGGGCGATCTTAAATATCTTTAGAGAGCTGAAATTCTACCCTCCACAGCATCGGCTCCTGTTTCCTTGTCATGAAAGGAATTTTATAACAGTCTTGTACTTTATTTGATTCTTTTCGACAAAATAATAAAATTTAAAAATACAGCCTAGTTCGGGAGTATACAAATCATACTTCGTACAATGACTATCGAGTTGTATTGTCGGTGAAGGAATATCAGACCCTGCGGATTGTCTCAATCCGTTTGTTAAAGTGTTTTCCGATGTTTCTCAAGATTATTCAATAATTTTTTTTGTGGCATCTGGTTTTAAATTTCCCTTCAACTGTCTGTACTGCCTTGCGATAATCCTATTACACTTATGGGATTCGGTGACAACACATTACTAGGCAATCTGAAATAATGGATTTACGGATAATGTTTGATGTTCAACTCCAATTTTCAAATCATAGCCCTAGCATATGTAATTCACCTTCTCGTGTAATTAGATCATAAACGGACTTCTTTTCAACACTTAAAAAGTACTATTTTTCTCCCTAGTTCGTTCAAAACTTGAATACCTACGCTTAATTTATCTAATATCCATACTGTCAACACCAGTAGTTAGCTCTAGAGAGAATTAAAAGAAGATTTAAAAAATATCTTAAGTTTTAAAATTGATGATATTTATTCACATCGAAAACGCAACTCGTTCATTAGCCACTCGAAGAGATGTAACTCCATAGCTGCTTTTCCTCGTCTCTTTTAGTTTAATAGTTCATAATACACTTTCCATACCTTTTGTTACTGATTTTGCTCAAACCGATGTTTACTACAAAGCACCATTTACTTACATAGCAAGAAACACAAACAAAATAAATAACGACCCATTTGATCCCCCTGATGATTTATATACAGTGTGGTCATAAAGTTTGGAACCAAGCTTATAACCGCATTATTTTACATTTTTAGGAAAAACGTTCGGACAAGTAAATTTTCTTTTTTAAAACGCCATCTTTTGACATACAATTTTTTTCATGACGTCATTGGTTTTCGAGTGATGACGTTAGCAACACTTTCCTTAAATGGCAACCATATTATTTTTTTCTCGTTTTTGGTAGATCTTTATATCCACCAAATTTTAATTTTGTACAAAAATAAAATTTTCGTATTTTTTTCTAAATTTATATCATTTTTTCAAAAAAATTGTGATGCAACATACCAATTGTTTTATATCACTATTTGGTCTTGGAAAATGGTCTTTAAATATTGAAAAACAAAATAATCTAAAATTGTCAAATCTGAAGATCTTTGAGGAAAATTAATAATTTTTGTATCGACAATTTAATTCATTTGTCAAAAACATTACATTTTAATACACGTTATGTTAGTTTGACATCGGATAAACTGCTCGTAGGTAAGTTTGCAAGTGGATAAACTGTATGTAGCTTTTCCCATGGTAACGAGAGTTCAATTCTGACAATAACGTTGAGATAAACATCATACATAAGCTTTTGTATTTTTCTCTTCCAAAATGAATCGTTTCGGCAGTGCTACTACAGAAAATATAAACGAAACCGGTATCGAATAACGTGCCTAACAATACGAAAGCCTCAATATGGAAGCAATTCACGCAATTTTTACAATAATAGTAACCTAAATAGTGTTCAGTCGGCCACGAATAAAATAATTGATAATAACTATAATTTTGGTAACAATTAAGCTGCTATTTACCTATGTATTCCAAGAAATGTTGTGTTTTGGCGTTGTTTAAATCAAAATATTTTTGTTTATTAATTTCAACTAAATAATTCATTAAATTGTCTTATCAAATACCATTCGCGCTTGTGTTTATTTCCGGAACAAACTTTCGTTTTGACAAAAGTCAAACTTTGTTGCTTAAAGGTAACACGACTCGAACAAATTACCATGTTATTTGTTCTCGTCAGTTATCAAGCAACAAAGCTTTCGTTCAAAACGAAAGTTTGTCCGGATAAACACAAGCTCTTATGGTATTACTCCCGAAAAATTCTTGCAAAAAAATGAAGTTCATTAATAAAGGGCTCTAATAATTTATTTCGATATCTTTCAACAGTTATGGTTTGATTAGTAAATATAGGCCCAATAATTCGTCTTCTTGAAACTGCTAGCCAGACGTTGAGGTTTCCACGAATTTATAAGGGTTTTCTACAGACCAAATTCTCATATTTTGCTTGTTTAAATATCATGAAAGATGGAACCAAGCCCCCGTCTGAAAAGAAGCACTTGTCAGAGAATGTCATTATTATTTGTTATTCAAAACCCATAGACAATACTGTGTTCTCGTAACAAACTCCCCCTGTTTGAGTTCCGAATGTGCTTGAATTTTATGTGGAAACAACTTTATGTCATTTTTTTAAATAGTATGACATGTTCTCACTGACAAATGAAGTTGTGATAGTTTTGCAATTGATTTCATGGGTGAGGTGCCCATTCGACATCGAATATCCTCTATGCAATTTGCTTTTCGTTTTCTAGGTGCTCCACCGCCACGTTTACAGTTATTGCCTCTGTGTCACCAAATTTAATAACACAAGCTTGAATATGTTTTCGCAGTTGTGCGTAAGTAACTGGCAGATTAGGATACTATTGCGGGAAATCCTGTAAGCACTGATTAGTGGAATAAACCTAATCTCTATTTTCTAATCTTTGGCCAGTTTTATAGTAACTTTGAATAATAAATATTTTATGTTGTAACTATAACATTATAATAAAATAATGTAAAAAATATAAGCGTTTATAATTTGAATTTATGTATGACAACTGTCAGAATTTGAAGTTTTCTAAAGCTTCGCATGTGCACCAATCTTTATTACTTAAAAAACAGCCTACTACAATTTTTGAAAAATTTGGAAAATTTTTGAATGTACGTTACATATTCAAATTGTTATTTTTAGGCTATTAATTTTTTATTTAATTTTAACTATCAACATATTTTATTTAACCTATATTTACAAGTATTGGAACAGAATTCTTTGCTTTTGGTACCATTATAGTATCCTATAAATGGCTCCACTGTTAGTAAAGATCTATTACTATGACTTGTTCATAATGAAGACCTAATAAGTAGAGCTGAGGATGTTTGCGGTACGGCAGGACCGTATGTAGTGCATCCCCACCAGCGTATAAACACGATGCAGCGAAACACTTTAGTTAGTCGTGAACTGGCAACGTGATCGTGTGTTGTCTTGAGCTCTATTTAATAAGTATGACGGACGTGCCCAAGCCAAGAAAGCGCCCATTGTATAACGACGTGAAGAAATTTATCCGAGACTTTCCCGATTTGTATTATAATGGAGCAAAAGTGGTTTGTAAATTATGCGATAAACAGTTACTTTGCTGGGACAAATACGACTGTAAAAGACATGTTGAAAGTGTACACCACAAAGACAAAAAAAATAATGTGCTGTCTAAAACGCAATTCATTTTCGATTTATTGACAATGCTACTCGTCTGCGATGTGCCAGTTCACCTGCTAGATAAAAAAGCCTTTCACGACTTTTGGAATAAATACAATTCCAACAAAAAGCTACCGTCACGGAGAACGTTACTCACCTATTTACCAATTGTGCGTGAGGACATTGAAAACAGAATGAAAGCAGTAGTAAATGATAAACAGTTATGGGTATGTGTCGATGAAACGACAGATCGAAAAAAACATTCTATTGTGAATATTATAGTGCGTGTACTAGATCCTGTCAAATCAACATTTCCCATTTTATTAGCCAGCAAAAGATTGGAAAAGTGCACTAGCGAAGTAATTACGAAGGTAGTGCTCGATACGCTACAAAAATTTCAAGTTTCAACTAATCAACTCCTGATGTTTATGAGCGATGGTGCTGCGACAATGCGTTCTGTAGGCCGTTCTCTTAAAGCAGATTGTGAGAGACTTTTGCATGTGACATGTAAACTTCATGCTTTACACCTTGTGGCACAAACTATTCGGCAATGTTATCCAGAGGTGGATGCATTAATAGCAACCACAAAAAAAGTGTTTCTAAAATCTCCCAAACGAATTCGAGAGTTTCACAGTCGGTGCCCTGGTATTCCCGAACCACCAGAGCCAATCCTTACACGTTGGGGAAGTTGGTTAAAGGCGGCATTTTATTATGCCAAGTATTTCCAACAAATAAAATCTGTGGTTCTACAATTCAATCCTGCCGAAGCTGTAGCCATTAAGGAAAGCCAGAGACTCTTTCAAAACCCTTCCCTTGATGCAGATTTACAAACTATTTATAACAATCATATAGGATTGTTTAACGCAATCGAGAAATTTCAAAATACTGCATTATCGTTAGCGGAGTCACTGCAAATACTGGACGATGCACACGCCCAGCTATGCGCAGTAAATGACAACAAAAATGTTAATGTAATAGAAAAGTTCGAGAGTGTGATAAACAATGATTTTGATTTTACCATATTAAAACAAATTAGTAATGGTGCAAGTGTAGATTCGGTTTCTATCTATAAAGATTATTTTAATTGTGCGTGTGTTACATCCGTAGATGTCGAGCGGTCTTTCTCAAAATATAAAAAAATTTATTCATCACGGCGTACATCGCTCACCGCTACAAATATGGAAACGTATCTAATGCTACAAACTTACTGCAAGTCTTATCCACTTGGCGCTATGCTATACCAATCGTAAATAAGGTAAGTGTGTTATTTATATACAGTACACATAACTGACATACCTAAGTGATATAAATAGCGAATGCATGTAAAGCAATAAAATCACGCATGCATCACCGATCGAAACAAGGTCATTATATTCGTGCGTTTAACTGAATACTATCCTGGCACACCGCAAACATCCCCAGCTCTACTAATAAGTTATTAGGTCTTCATTTTACATTGTTATTAGTAATAAAAGTGTAAAACAAGAGATAAAAAACTTATATTGGTAAGGTTAAGAGATTCGCAATGAGCAACTTTTGAATTTAAGAAAAAAATATTTTTTTTTATTTGAAAAGTAACATTGCTGCAGCACTCATAAAAATACATTTTGACCAGATTAATCTACTATAAATTCTATGATAAAAGATGTTATCTTCATTTATCTCGTACGGATTATTTCTGTCATAGTCATTACGTTATAACGAGGATGAATTAAACTTATTTCAGAACAATTACGAAGGAAAACGTTTTATGCGACACAAGAAAGCGAATGTAAGCCACACGAGCACGTAACAGGCATTAAAACAAATATTGTGTAAACCATATAGGGAGGTCGCGTAGGAATTGAGTAGATTACAACTTGTCGGATTATATGAAAACTAAAACGAGTTCACTGCAATTGTTGGAAAATGGAAATAACATATACACATGTACCTCTGTTTGTGAACTTATCGCTTATTTAATAAGTAAGGTACTAGTCGCCAATGTTTACCGATGCGTCATTATATTATTGTAGTATGAACCAAGCTGATACTGCAAAATCAAATTAAACTATTTCCTTTTTAATAATGAAATCAGAATTGTCAGAATTAACAATTCTGATTTCATTATTTCAATTTGTATTTGACATGATTTGTGATCCTGAACGATATTAAATTTCCATAAAAATATTATATACAGGGTTAGTTAAAAGTATGGAGATGATTTATTGTCGTTAATATTCATTTTAGGGAATTATGTTCAATATAAAAGTATGTTAGGATATTTTGATCAACATTTGAGAATATTTGAATATTTCTTTTCTTCAATTGTTTTTTAGTTACGCCTATCCGCGCAGTTTTTTTTAAATGGGAACGAGTAAATTTTACTCTACCATTCGATAGAGAATTTTTTTCTCTTTACAGTAATATTTTTGTTTTTTTAAAATTCATTTTAATAACTTTTTTATAAGAAAAGGCCGGTTCATGTGTTTAACAGATGTTCGGTACATCGCAGATAGACAGAAGCGTAGCGATAAACAAACTTGAGCGACATAATTTTATCAGTGGTTATTGTGTACGTCAAATCTTTGACAGAAATAATTCATTTGTGCAATTTGTTGCTGTTAATATTAATAATGGCGAGTTTAAGTGAACACGAACGAATTGAAATACTTATGATGTTGGGTTATGGAGATAGACGCAGAAGTTTACAAGACGTTTGTAATTTATTTAATGATACGCATCCAAATAGAAATCCAATTTCTAAATCCGTTGTTGGTAAAACTTTAAGACGCTTTGAACAAACGGGTAGCGTTAAAGATTTGCCAAGAAGTGGTAGACCTAGAACAGCAAAAAGCGATGATAACAAACTGGATATTTTATTGGCTGTATCTGAATATCCCCATTTATCAACCAATCAATTAGCGGCCAATTTCAATATTTCACAGTCATCGATCGTGTCATTTTTAAAAAGTGAAAAGTATAAACCTTATAAGGTACACCTTGTACACGAGTTAACGGAAGATGATTTTGATAGGAGATTACAATTTTCTGAAGAAATGTTAAATATTTGCAATAATAATGAAAATTTTGTCAACAATATTCTTTTCTCTGACGAAGCTACTTTTTGCCTTACCGGTGAAGTAAACAGACATAACTGCAGATACTTGTCATCGGAAAATCCCTCTTGGTTTTTGGAGCACCATACGCAGTACCCCCAAAAGGTTAATGTCTGGGTTGGCATTCTAGGCGGTCATATTATCGGTCCCTTTTTCATCAATGGCAATTTAACTTCGGCTCTGTATTTGCAGTTATTGCAAAATGAAATAATACCTGCTTGTGCTGCGCTCTATCCTCATGAAAACAATGAACACCTGCCCAATGACAGTATCTGGTTCCAGCAAGATGGCGCCCCACCACATTATGGTGTAAATGTTCGTCAATATCTGGACAACGTTTTTCCCCACAGATGGATTGGAAGACGAGGAACCATTGAATGGCCAGCCCGTTCGCCAGATTTAAGTCCTTTAGATTTTTTTCTTTGGGGATACGTAAAAAACAAAGTTTACAAAGACAAGCCCGATAACGTCGAAGATTTACAAATCCGAATTACCAGAACGATACAAGAAATTCCCCGAGATTTTTTACAGAACTCGGTTCGGGGTTTTGTAAATCGATTGGGTCATTGTAAAATTACTAATGGACGACAATTTGAACACTTACTTTAATTTACTTTGTTAAGAATTTCTTTAATTTTTCTTGTAAAAAAGTTATTAAAAGGAATTTAAAAAAAAAAAAATATTATTGTATAGAGAAAAAGATTCTCTATCGAATGGTAGAGTAAAATTTACGAGTTCCCATTTAAAAAAACTGCGCCGCCAGGCGTAACTAAAAAACAATTGAAGAAAAAAAAAATTCAAATATTCTCAAATGTAGATCAAAATATCCTAACAAACTTTTATATTGAACATAATTCCCTAAAATGAATATTAACGACAATAAATCGCCGTCTCCATACTTTTAACTAACCCTGTATGTATGTTTATGTAAGTTGTTAAAATGGAATGATAAATCTTTCTATTTTAAAATGAAAGTAGTACGAACTAATTTCAGCGTGGACGTATCACACTCAGGGGTGAATTTCGTGAAGATCGTTCATCGACATTTGTTGTTGCCACTAATATTCTGTGGCAAATGACTGAACAAGATCGGCACATACTGCGAGATTTAACTATCCTTGGGCATTGGTATAAAAGCAATGCACGCGATGTTGAAAGTAGGGAAACTTTGCGGTCCTTGAAGCACACCCAATTTGATAGAAACTTAAAAACGAAGCAGAGTCCAATGGTTTTAATACTAAAAAAAAAATTAACCGAGGTCATTCAAATCTAGTCTAGAATATCATTACTAGCGACAGAACTTGGATTTATTCGTTCAATCTTGAAAATAGACAACAATCCACCGTTGAGGTTTTTCAAAGCAAAGCAAAACCTACGAAAGTTGTTTATTCAGGCAGTGTTGAAAAGCAAATGAACGGTTGTTTCTTTAGTTTTACTAATGTGGCAAATGTAACTTTAAGGAATTGAAGAACTGTGATGCTGATTGGTATACAATTTGTTTGACAGAAGTCATTGATGAAATAAAAAAAATAATCAAAATTTGCGAATCACGAAACACCAGTTATCAGGCACGCCAAACCGCCGATTAAAGAAAATGCTTATTTAATGTTTCCATTGTTACACTTCGTATATAGAGGATCTTCGAAAAAGGTGTCCGAGATTTTGAAGCGAAATAAAAATCTTAATATAAATGGCAGAATATTTATTATCAGTCTGTGGGCGCATGTGCAAACGCCATCTTGCCACGCCTGTCACTTCAGTGACTGAGCGGCTGAGCCTGATCAGTCAGTTCACAGCCATCATGACTACCGTACAGCAGAAAGCGCAGTGTGTTTTGTGGTAGGGGAGAGGGGGGCACATGTGGACAAATTTTAGCATTTTTTTTTTTGTATCGTAAAATGAGATTCGTAGCAAAGTGTTGAGTTGTTCAGTGTAAGACTCATACATCTGTCAGCCTCTGTGTACATTTAACTTTTGCAATAATGCAATTATTTAGGGCAAATGCATTATGTTCCTAGTGGATACAATTTGTCCAAATGTGCCCCTATAGGGGGCACATGTGGACAAGGCAGTATTTTCAGCGGGGCACATATGGACACATACATTGTTGATTATAATTAATAAAACTTTCTCACAACTGCAATTTTTATTGTTTATTTTACATAATACATTGTATTAACCCATATTGTAACCATGAAAATTAACAGGAAACTTAAAAAAAGAGCTAGATCTTGCTGTTCCAATTTTCGCTTCAGGGGCTGGCAATTTTCGCACAATATCGTCTGCAGAAATATGGCTATCGTCTTTCTGAGCTGGAAATACAAATGCTTCTCGGGCAGTCATTTTAAAAAAATTCACTAAAAATTCTGATTCTACCAGTTTATCTTCGATCTCACCGACAAAGAATTTAAGTGTTTTCTTTGTCGCAAATTTAACGAGAACAAAATCTCCTTTCTGGATATTCGTAAGATCCCATCCAAAATTTTTATTATCTTCGGCGTCAATTTCCATAGAACTGTCATCTGTTTCTTCGCAACAATTTTCAATTTCGCTTTCTGAGGTTTCCTCGTCAATAATTTTTCGAATATGAGATTTGGCTTTTTGCTTTTCTATATTTCTTGCCTTTCTTTCCTCAGCCAGTTTCTGTTTTTCCTTCTTTTCTTTCATTTCGTTCTCTAATCTATTTTTTTCTGGTGTAGCGGTCAAGATGGTCGAAATTTTCTTCTTTCTTCCTTTCTTAGAACTTATTCGCACAGCTTTTGGATATGGACGGACCTGTTCCGGAGTAAGCTTTACATCGGAAATAATTACAATTTTGGAACTTTGTTTTTGGGTAGCTAAAACAGGTGCTGATGAAGTATAAGGCATTTCGCAATTAGTCATGATAAAGTCTTGAGAAGCACCATTTGTGTTATCTTGCTGCGATACATCGCTGACTTCCGTAACTTCAGCTCCAACGAAATCTTCAGAGGAAAATATATTTTTATTAAAGGGATAATAACCAGTCTTTAAAAACCCAGAAATAATGTTTTTTCTGTTAAAAGCTTCATCAAAGGCTGGAGCCGTTAGATGTGCAATGTCATAAATTGTAATAGCTTTTCCCGGATGTTTAGACATCCATAAGTTGAATGCTACATGACAACGAGCTTTAAAAGGCGCAAATACACACACATCTAGAGGCTGTAAACGATGCGTTGTGTGGGGAGGAAACGTTAAGAGTACTAAACCATTTTCTCTGCAGTACAATATAACATCTAATGTTGCATGCGTATTGTGTTTATCTAAAAGTATTAAGGCAGGATTTTCCTTAGAAGCATACATATTATTTTTAATGTGCTTTACAACTTCTAGGAATCCCTCGTTGGTTATCCAACCGCTTGGAGAACCAATACCAATGCTGCCTTCTGGAGCCCCAGTCAAGAATGATTCTTTAAATCTCACTCGTGGAAAGATATAAGCAGGGGGAATAGCATTTCCACTTGCAATTATTATTCCAACGAACGTCACTTGCTCGCCTCTTTCTGTTCCAACTGCTTGTCCCACCTGCTTACAGCCTTTATTTGCGACCACTTTTGGCATTTGTAGAACAGTGTTCACTCCACTTTCATCTACGTTCACAATTCTATCACTCGTAAATTTGTATTTTTGGTAAACACTCTCTAGGTTATCGAAAAACATATCTACATTAACTTTATTAAAACTGATGTTTCTGGCTAGACTTGTGGACTCCGGTTTTCGTAAAGCTAAATTATTGTGACGCTTCATAAAACGTTTCATCCAATCAACTCCAGCTGCATGATTTTCTAACCATGACTTTGGAACATTTTTTCCGAGCTTTAAAGCATATTCATAGGCAAATGTTCGAATTTGAAAGTAGGTTAATCCATATTGTAACTTCGAAGATTGAAGAATATAATTTACTAAACTCTCCTCTTCTTCATTTAAAAAAATCTGTTGTGTTGTATATTTTGATGTAAACTTTATGTCCGGTATTTCTATATCAGTTATATTTTGTTGATTATGCTTCTTTAACCGTTTATGTAACATTGACTTCTTCAATCCATATCTTTGTGCTACGTTTCTTATTGACCCGTTACAATTTTTTATATCCTGAAGCGCTTGAACTACCACTTCTTCAGAAATATCAGATCTATCAGTTTTTCTAATATATGTTCTCACCATGTTCGAACTGTAAGATAAAAAAACTATTTACATTGTTTTATTAGAGCATATGGGGTACAAGTGGACACTGTCCACTTGTACCCCAAACTCGTTGTCCACATCTGCCCCACGTGCATAGTTTTTTAAAATTGTCGGTTATTTTATTTTAGGTTATTAATGGAACAAAACTGTAGTTACTTACCCAATATCAAATACGACAGTATTCCAAACAAGATAAACTTCACAAAGGAACACAAAATGTGACCGAATAATATTAAAATCTGTAAAAAACTGAATATTTACTTTTACACCCCAAAAAATACATAACCTCGTTACACAAACAAATTGTAACGGACATACGTTCAACTTATTGTCAAAAAACTATACCACTAGTGGCATCTACGAGAGGGAGGCAGGACGATTCGGAAAGAAAACTAGATGGAAAAAAACAACTGTCCACTTGTGCCCCTGTCCACATGTACCCACCTCTCCCCTACGCTGAATTCAAATCAGTTGTGATAGTGCAGCGTCATTTCGAATTTTCGAACTTATAGAAAACACGATTACAGGCATTATTTATTCGGACATGTTAGAAATGTATGTGTTCCGTCAAGTTGAAGAAATAAGGGAAAAGGGCATTAATGACATTTTCCAGCAGGATGGAGCTCCATGCCACTATAGCCTAATCGTCCAAGAAGCTCTCAACAACAGATTTCCTGACCGTTCGATTGTGAAGAATGGTCCTGTTTTGTGGCCACCTAGAAGTCCTGATTTGATGCTATTCGATTTTTTCTTTTGGGGCAACGTAATCTTGTTTATTCTGAAAAAATTCGTGACCTACAGAATCTGAGAGAAAGAATCAAAGTAGCAATTTCAACTGTGACTTCTGTAGATTATCGGCTAGATATCTGCTGTGCGACGGGGGGAACTCACATTGAAACTTTTTGGATGGGATAAAAAAATTTAAGATTTTCTGCGTCTTTTGATGTACAAATAAATATTGTACCATTTATATTAATATTCTTATTTCGCTTCAAAATCACCTTTTTCGATGACACTGTATAAGAATGCTTTAATTTAACTTTAAATTATAGTTCTCCAAATATTTCGAATCGCTTTCCGAAATATTAGCTACAGAGTGGAAAAAATGCTTCGTTTCCAGAAATATTCTGAGCATCACTGGTATATTATTTAATAAATATTCCTTTGTGGGATGAGCAAAGCTATATAAAACCAGTAAACATTGGAACAGTCTACTGCACCGTAAAAACTTTTGGA
The DNA here is from genome assembly GCA_935421215.2 of Melolontha melolontha. Lineage (NCBI taxonomy): Eukaryota > Metazoa > Arthropoda > Insecta > Coleoptera > Scarabaeidae > Melolontha > Melolontha melolontha. Next base: position 71,540,315 of record OW285243.1, on the reverse strand, counting down.
TTTAAGTCACGAATCTAAATTCTGTTTGGAGATGTAAGATAATCACCATATGGTTAGACAGAGACGTGGATAATGGTGCCATCTTGAATTTTCTGTTGAAATGGCGTTTCAGTCCAAACTACTCGAGCTATGGTATAAAGAATCATTACCAGTGGGAATGGATCTATTTTGGAGAGTGTGAGAGATATTTTAACAGTACAACGTTACTTAGAAGAAATTCATGAACATTAACTGCTTCCTTATTTTTAGAGGCCGCAGAATTCAATTTTGCAACAAGGCAATGGATATTCTCATGTTAAAAAACTTGCTCTAAATTTGTTTAAAGAGGTTTGTATCGAGCTTTTGCCATGACCTTCTAAATAATTAAATATTTCCCCAATAAAAGATGTATAGGATATTATCGATAGAAGGTTAAGAATTTGATTCACCTACCACAGACTCTGCAGGCTCTCCGATACTTTTAGCAGTAACAGCCATTAACCATTTACTGAAACCCATACCAATCAGTGTGCAAATAGTCGGGGACGACTAACATATTACAATTAATCAGGGACTGAAACCATGAAAGAAATGGGTTCAGGTTCGGGTAAATCAAAATAAAAAGTTCAGGTTCGGGTTCGGTTCAGGGTTCGGGTTCAAAGTTTAAAAAAACTACATGTGTTTTATTAGTAGAAAATTTATTTTTCAAAGAAATTTTCGTTTAATTTTACAATTAATATATTTTTCAAGTTTTCTTCTTTTAAATTTGTTCTTTGTGGGGATAAAATGAATTTCAAGGCTGAAAAGGCCCTCTCGATGCTTACTTGCGTAGCAGGTACTGCGAATATAATCTGAGCCGCTTGATACAATAATGGCGTTTCCGTTTTATGTTGCTCCCAAAATAGTAAAATGTTTTTTTCTTTTCCCATTTCTTGGATATTTTTCATATATATCAAATTCATTTTTAACTAAATTATCAATCGAAGCGGTGATATTTACATTTGAAGAATTTGATTTATAAAACCTTTCCTTCTTTTTTAGAACTTGTTCGAGCATATCTTCCTCATCATCTGAAGAAAAAGATATTGATTCTCTCACAAAATTCTCTTTTTCTCTTTCCATTTGTAAATTTTTCAAAATTTTTATTGTTTTCAAAATATGTTTTTTAGCATTTTCAACATCTTCGGGACTTAGAATGACCTTAAATCTGCTATCTAGATATACCTCTGCAATCAAAAGTGGATTGTTAATAAAGTTGTTTTCTCTTTTTATAATATTTAAATACCTATAATTCTTTTGAAAATGATTTTGTTTTGTCATCTTTTGTTAGCTCCAATTTAAAAGTAAGCCAGATTCTATAAAAATCGCCTAAATTCATCTGTTCTTCTTGTAGTTTCAGCGTTATTTTTTTAACAGGTGCAAAAGCTTCTACGAATTCTTCACAAATATTCCAAGTACTATCAGTCATAGTTAATTCAGCATCCAGCAATTCCGAACAAAAACTTCTGTATTCCAATAAGGCTTGAACCATGTCATAACTGGAATTCCATCTAGTTTGACAGTCTAGTACGGCTTTTCTCAAGTTTAGCTTCTCAGCTAAAGAAGAAATATTTGGTGTTCGCAATTTTTTGCAAATGGCTCTGCATTGATCAAGAATTTTCTTAAAAGGAGGACTAGATATTGTGTCGAGCACTGCCAACTGTAAACTATGAGCAACACATCTGAAATGAATAATATTTGGGTGTGAATGTGCTAATGTATCTGCTCCTTCCAGTTCAATATAAGAAAGCGCATTTGCTTCAGCTGCATCAAATTCATCTTCCATGTCAAAGTTTTCATACTCGTCTTTTAATAATTCAGCAGCTTTGATCATATTTTTTCCGTTATCTGATGTAATTGAATATACTTGCTGCAGTTTTATGTCGTAACAATAAAGAACGCTGATGATAAGATTTTTTATGTAGGCTTCTGTCTGACGATTTTGAGCCTCATGCATGTCCAAAGTTCGTAGTTTTATTTTTCCGTCAAAAATATATTGAAAATTTATCCCTACAATACATCTACCAAGACGAGAAGCAGAATCAATTTTAATTGAAATAATTTTGTTTGATATTTCCAATTTAATTTTGTTTTTTATTTCCGTTGCTTTGTTGTTAACAAGATCACTTATATTATGACTATTTACTGATACTTTTAGTGCATTCATAATCGGATCGATTATTTCTTTCATGCCAGAATCTTCGAAGATTGTGAAAGGACGGCCATTAACGGTTACTAATTTTACGCATGAATCAATGAAACTTTGTTTGCAGGTTTTTATCTTGATAATATTTAAATACTGTTCAAGGGTATTTTCCTCCGCTCTTGCTCTTTTATTGGTGATCTGACTCAATTTAGATGTTGACGATTCATTTTGAGTTTTCTTGAATAGTTCAGGATGCTTCCGTTGTATATGCCGCCCAAGATTTGCCGTATGTTTACCTTTCATTTCATATTTGCATTCTGAGCATATAGATACATCTTTTCCTGCATCATAAACAAATAAATTTTTCGTAAATTTCGTAGACATCTCTGGGTTAGAAAACTCAAAAAATTTATATAAATTTTTAAATTTGAATGTGAGCACTCACTTTACTAAAAACAATTTAAGAGTTGATTTTAACAACCCACGTTTACTTTAAGAATGTTAAAATATACTAATACACGGTTTGCGTCGCTACTATTTGCATTGGTTACAAGAAAATGTTTGCCTACTGATTTTTTTAACACATATATTATGTTTGTACATAGCTCAAACAGAAAAAGGGGATTTCCCATTTTAGTCTAGTTTGTGTGAAGGTTACTGGTTACTTGTTCGCTACAAATAGTCGTTATTTTATTTTGATTTTGTTTTTAATTTTTTTTTTGCATGCAAGAAATGTAATGTTTTTTTATTATTCTTCTATTAAATATTTCTCTATTTTTTTATATTTTTGAACTCGAACCTTGCTGAATATTAGGGTTCAACAGGTGCGGTTCAAAGTCTTTATAAACAGCGAACCTGAACCCGTTTGGGTTCAGGTTCGGGTTCGGTTTCAGTTCCTGCAATTAATAAAAAAATACAAGTCGTCCTTTTCCTTTTAAACATATATTACCAGACAATTCTTCAAATATCATAATCACAATTAACTGTTGCGATCTCTACATCACCTTGTTAATGTATTAGGGGAAATAAAAACACAAAAAACCCATTTACATTAAACATGTTAGAAAACTAAATTCACTAAAATGTGTATACATACTGTTTTAAATGCATTCACACTGTACTAACATAAAGGAGTGATTCTCAAAGCACACCATTAGCATATAACATTTATCAACGTTGATTAATGATTCAAACCACTTAATACACTGCATTTAGTGAAAAGAAAGCTTTTGTTAGAAGTCGGTGTAAGTTAAAATATTCAGTCTATTTTCTCTTCCTTTAAATATTGTACAGATACTCGTATATTGTATAATATTATATTTGAAACCGTCTATTGATTTTTGTTTCTCAAATGTGTTTAATGTAATGGAACGGTTACAAATTTTACTTCAATTTATTAAAATACGAGGGTGGATTGCTATATAAAGTCCCCAACAACGCCATTGTGTGAGTACTGGAGATAATTCTAACCTGCGATATCATGAGTTCGATTTCTGAGATGCGTACCAAGTAACGATCCGTGATAGAATTTTTAACGCTGGAAGGTTGCGCGCTCTTCGAAAATTGCAGGCGTTCGAAAGCGGTTTATATGGATGTGAAGAATGTTCGTCAGTGGGTTCGACGTGTGAAGTCGTATCATAGAGGCAAAATGAAGGTGTTGACGAAATTGCTATCAGGTCGATCAGAATCAGTGACACATGAGAAGAATTAAAGTGGATGCATTGATTCAAAGAAATCGCCGGACTACGGAAAATCAAGTCAAGCACATTGTTCAGACCTTGAATTACAGAAAAATGTGGGCCAGATGGGTCTCTCGACAATTAACGGGTGTCATGAAAGAATAAAGAAAAAAGGATTGGAGAATCGTGAAGAATCAGAATGACGATATTCCATTGACTGCCGCTTGTTTTCGTGACATAATGATGAATCCAAGATTCATCCTCGGTGATGATGTTCATGAGAAGATGATTTTTTCATGAGCATCATCACCGGAGATAAATCTTGGGTTCATAATTATGTTACGAAAACAAGCGGCAGTCAATGGAATACCGTCATTCTGATTCTCCACGAGTACGAAAATTCAAAAGAGTTCCACGAGCGTAGAAAGTAATGCTCACCATTTTCTGGGATGCAAAGAGAGTTGTTCATAAAAAACATTTACCGAAAGAATAGGAGATCAACAATTAATTCAATAAGTGCAAAACTTTACGATCACTAAAGAATCGTATCCGTAGAGCAGCGATTCTCAATGTTATTGTTAGCTCTCCGCGACCCTCCCAAATAGTAAATGTAAATAGAATTAATATTTCGCGACCCCGCATATGGATACATATGAATATGCATATGGATGCGTTTGAATAAGTCGTGCTGTTACAAGTATAAAAGAGGCGTTTGCGATTGCACAACTTCAGTTAAGTTTCGAATGAGAAAGGAGCGTCTGGTGCTTTATTTTAGTGTGCGGTCAACCGTGAAACTGAATTGTTTTCGGTTGGTAAAAAAACAAAATTGTACAATGACAGTTATTTAAATTATGGTTTTACCTCATTGGATGGAAAGCCACACTGCGTTGTTGCTTTCAAGTTCTCCCCGATGAAAGCATGCATGAAGCCATCAAAATTGGAACGACACTACTAAACTAAACATCCGGCTCATAAAAACATACTCTTGGAATTTTTCGAACGAAAATTACATACCTTGAGAAATCAACAAAATTCTATTTGTAAGACAAGCCATACTGATAAAAGTGTACTTGAAGTATTTTATCTCGTAGCATTAAGAGTAGCTAAGATGTTCAAAACCTCATATTGCCTGCTGCAATTGATATGGTCAGTGTTTTAATTTTAATAGGCGTGGAAGAAGCAAAAAACTTCCGCTTTCTAACGAGATAATATCAAGGCGAATCGATGACATGGCTGCCGATAGCAAACATGTCTCAGTTCCTATGTTTTGTGAGGTATAAATGTGATAGGGACACATCAATCAAAGAATGCTGTTGTTGCAAAATATGTTGTTTTGCAAAACAGTACCAGACCATGCAACAAGACAATGTCTTTCTGATGTTTTTTATGAAGCTACTAGAAACTATACTAACATAGATTGGACAAAATGTATTGCAGTATGTAGTGATAGTGCAAAGGCGATAACAGGAAAGAACAGTGGATTAATGAAAATATTAAAAGATCGTTTTATATCAAGGGCGGAATGGACGCACTGCTTCCTTCACAGACACGCTCTTGTCGCAAAAACATGCCGGAAAATCCCAATCAAATTCTTTGTGAAGCTGTAAAAATGTTTAATTTTATTAAAAGCTGACCGTTACAGAACAGGCTGTTTGATAAATTTTACAATAAAATGGGCGAAAATAAAAAATCTCTTCTTTTCCATACACAAGTCAGATGGTTATCGCGAGGGAAAGTGTTAACCTGGGTATTGCTAAATGATTAATAATATTTTTCCAGGATAAACGAACGCCGTTCGTTCTTACAGAATAGTGAGTTATTGTTGGCTTGAGTGTGAATTTACAAGGACGTGATAAAAACATTTTATTAATGATAGACAAAGTTCATGCTTTCATTAAGGAGCTCGATATCTGGATTACTCGGCTTCAAAGTAAAAATTTGGATATGTTACTTACTTCGGATTATATTGAGAAAAATTTGAATGAACAAGACACTATTCATCACAGTTTAGACTACATGAACATGTATCAGTTGATGGAGTATTTCCCGAAAGATAAAAATGATTTCTCGAAGAGATGTGTACTAAGACCGTTTAGTGAAAACGTTGTTGTCGCTGCTAAGCTACAAGTTGACACGACAAGCTCATCGGAAAGTGTCTGCTGATAAAACGCTATAACTGCAATTTACATTTGAAGATTTAAATATGTTTTGGTTTGCTCGTCGAAATGAATATAGAAATTTAGTTACAGAAGCATTGAAAATATTAATCCCTTTCGCCACGTCTTATCTCTGTGAAAAAGGTTCTTCGTCTATGGTTGCACTAAAAACTAATACAGGAATCGTCTCTTGTCACTCGAAAACAATTTGCTTTTGTATGTTTCTAACGTATATCCACAATGTATGGAAAAACTTTTAAATGAAAACCAAATAATTTCTTTTCCTTACATATGTACAGAAATAATAAATGATTTTTACTCATAAAATGATTTTTCATTATTGTTTAAGCTATTTCGCGACCCTCCTTTAATATCACTGCGACCCCCAGGTTGAGAAACGATGCCGTAGAGTAAGGTTGGAAAGAAAGGATTTTTTTCTTGTGCCACAACAACACGAGATCGCATTGCAGCAACAGTGATGAGCCTGAAATTCACGGTTGTTTTGCATATTCTTGATTTCACACCTTCAGATTTCTGATTATTCCCAAAGTTGAAGGAAGTATGATCAACAGTAAAAAAGAAAGCTTTCTCATGGATGGAATGAAGAAATATTTCAGCGTTTTGAATGATGACTTTGTGGAAAAAACAATTTGTACATTGGTAGTATAATAAATTTACTTCATTACTTCATTAATTTGTTAGAGTTGGACACCTTATATAACGGGTGTTCAGAAACATTCGAAGTCAAAGTAGTCCTTGAAAATATGAAGTCATGTCTGATATAGATTGATACATTTACTTAATATAATTTTATAGGTTATCATACACGCAAATGTCAGTTTATATCGAAATATATTACTTTAATATGCCATATTAATTAAATTAAACTAGTCAAATAATGATTTTAGAAGGTAACAGTAATTAATTTGCAAATTTCAAATTAAGTATTTTGATATTTTAGAGAATTCTTGCTGAACAATAGCACCTCTTCATGCGATAACTGGAAAAAATTACATAATCCAATTAATATGCTATTCATTCTTGTGTAATAAAACTCATCTAATCTGTAGTAACATGTAAAAAGACAATGCAGAATTAAGAGGAAATAACTTTACAAGTAAAGGTTTTATTCATCTTATAGTGACAATAGTATCTAGTTATCGTACTAGTTTAATATATTAACATTCAATAATTATTGTAAGAAATGGCTTAAAATAAATTTGAAACAAATAAATTGTTTGTAGAGTCCTTAGATTACAACCTTATAATAAATATCATAAATTGTAGTTGTATAAATTACCAACAATAATGACCATAATTATAAAATATGTTGAAAATGTCCACCACCTTCTTCCAAGCATTTTACGCACCTCCCCCGAATGCTACTAAATACATTTTGCAGTATGGGACTATTTCTAATTTCACTAATTTTATTTATAATTCTGTCTTGGAGATCTATATACTCTTGCACTGGTACTTGATAAATTGAATTTTTTAAAAAAGGCCATAAATAGTAATCACACGGTGTAAGATCACAAGATCTTGGAGGAAATTCATGATCGCTGTTCAAACTAATTAAACGATTTGCAAACACTTCTTGTAACATATTCATTGTTTCCCCCGCTGTGTGAGCTCTAGCACCATCTTGTTGAAAGTATCCCAAAGGTAGTTCATCATCGCGAAATTGATTAAAGAAAGGCAATAGTATTCTGTCGATATCTTTCTGCAGTCAAGGTACCATTAAAAAAAAATTGGACCAATAATCCTTCTTCTACTTATAGCGCACCAAACACCAACTTTCTGAGGATGTAAAGGAGCTTCAACATAAAAATTATTGGGCTTTGTATCACTCCACATTCTCATGTTTTGCGAGTTAACATATCCACTAACATGAAACCATGCTTCGTCTGAAAAGAAAGTTTTGTCTAGGACATCATCATTAAAATTATTTGTAAACCATTCACAAAATACTACTCGTCGCGGATAATCAATATCGAGGATTTCTTGCAAACAAGTTATACGATATGGGAATAACTGTAAATCTTCTTTTAAAACTTTATGGCAAGAACCAACTGACAACCCGGTTTGTTGAGCAAGAGTTCTTACTGAAGTTTTAGGGGCATCAGTCATTATTTCTCTAACATTCCCAATCACTTCTTCTGTCCGGACTTTTGGTCGCCCACCACCCTCTTGGCGTCCCACACTACCAGTTTGTCGAAAAACCGGAACAATTCTGATTAGTGTACACTGAAATGTATTATAATAAAAAGCAAAGTTGGGAAATTTATCTCGAAATTCTTCCAAACAAGCTTGAATTGAATACTTCCACTGGCCATCGATCTTTTGACCATTTCGAAAATATGCTTCAATCATGAATGCTTTGTGTACGTTAGTAAATACCATTTTCAAAATTAAAAAATATAAATTAGTATCTTCGATATTAGATTCTGACAATTTTTGACAAACAACAGTTGACATTTAATAATTATTAAAATCAGATACTTAAGTAAAGATATACGTTTTTTGTTCAGAGCCCACTTGACTTCGAACGTTTCTGAACACCCGTTATTAACCCACCCTGGTACAATATCTAGGTTACGTAAAAGGCTGCAGTATATTATTAGAAAGAAATGTTATTGCGTAAGTGTTTTATCTAATTCAATAGTATTTCTGAGTTCTAGAATATTATCAATATATTTTATAATCGATATGTATAAACAATAACAAATAAATGGTTATCTGGTCGTTATTTTTTATGTAGTGATGTAATTGAAAACAGTTATTCTACAGCAAAATTCATTTAGTTTAGTAATAGTAAGTAGTAGTACAGTAGAACCCCGGTTATTCGTGTCTCTATTACTCGTTCCCTCGATTACCCGTGCCACATTCCGACTCAATTTTCAGTGCGTTCAGTGATTGATTCACCGACACTATTTGTTTCGATTATCTGGACATATTTCGTGGTAGTTATTAAATTTAGTTGAATTAGCGCTCTTGTTCTGTTCACATGTATGTATCTTCCTTCTACTTTAGAGTACATACATACATACATATAATAAAATATATAAAATGTGTCAGCGTAAAAAGGTGGTGTTATCTATTGCAATATTTAAAACTTATCGAAAAAATAGAAAAAGGAGAGAGATGGAAAACTTACACAAAGTTACAGTATTGGAAAGCGAACTGTTAAGAGATATTATTAATAAGAAGAAAAATGAATTTTTAAAGATTGTATCGTATCATCTTTAGACAGTTTTAATGTCACAAGTTCTAGAAAAACACTGTTCAAAAAAATTTTCAAAACTAGATGATGCTATTTATAACTGGTTTAAACAAAAAAGGACCCCTACTATGTGAGAAGACATTATGGTTTTTCGTTTTTCGATTATTCGGCAGCCTAATGACCGATGATTGTCACGGATATCGAGGTTTTTACTGTAGCTTAATAATACAGTTAAGTTTGATAAGAAGTACATACGACATTTTCAACACATTCCACACTATTTTACATATTTTGTACTTTCGTTATAGCATGAATTCAATTGTCTATAATATTTCCTCGGACATATTCTTAATTCAAGATCAAAATTTGTTAATTATTCACGACTTCCTAATGTTACAGTTATTACACCAGTTCCATCTAAAGGTTCACTTAAGTTTGCTTTATGGCACTCAAAACATTCGTTCACTTCTGGCTCAATTTTATTCCCAGCTTTATCCTTCGAGACTGTGGTGTAGTATTTGCTATACTGTTACATCAAATAATTAATTTGATATTTAAGTACACTTTTGCATTCAATCACGCGACCTAAACTCCATAGAGAATCTATGGCATATTATACACACAATTAAGGAAATATGACATTTGGAATAAAAATGATTAAAAAAGTACATTCTTCAGGTATCGAACAGTATTACAGTTGATATTACACAAAAATTTGTATTATCATGCCAACCAATTACTTATCAATACCTAGTAGATTCAAGTTGTCTTAGCTGTCCAGGGAATCTCAACCAAGTTAAACTTAATTTATAAGATTTTCAAAATAGGAGTCACTTACTTCCTGACAGTAAACCCAAATGTTTGTAAATTCTCTTGTAACCCTCGTTATGATGTCTGGTGAAATGTTTCGTATCTCATCACTAATTTTTTCAGCTAAATCTTGCAAATTTCTAAGTCGAGTAAGATACACTTTCTCTTTTATGTAGCCCCACAAGAAGTAATCTAATGGATTGAGATCGGAAGAACATGTGGGCCATTCAATTTCGTCTCTCCTTCCATTCCATCTGTGGGCAAAAGTTCGATCTAAACTTGAACGATAATTGAATAGTGGGGCGGTTCCTCCTCATCTTGCTGAAACCAGATATTTTGTGAAAGTTGGCCATTTTCCTCCAATGCAGGAATTATCTGGTCATTTAAAAGTTCTAAATATCTTTGACCATTTCGAGTTTCTTCTATAAAAAAGGCCGTATTATTCTGTTTCTACAAATATCAAAATACCAACTCGAAGGTTAAGTTTTCTAAGGTGTTGCGTATGCAGCTCTTGTATCCAGTGAGCATTACTCTAAACCCAATACCAACAGCTATGTCTATTAATAGTACCATTCTAATAAAACGTTGCCTCATCCGAAAATACTAAATAACTTACAAAATTGTTATCACGATTACAAATGTTCATCATTGCTTCACAAAACTCTTGCCTTCTGTCTAAATCATCATGAGAGAGTTCTTGAACGAGGCGAATTTTATAAGGATGGTATTTTTCTTTTTAAAGAATTCTTCCTACTGAACGACGACCTAACATCATGTTTTTGCGCCAGCAGGCTTAATATCATTTCTTTGCAAATTGTGTTGTACTTTCTTAAAGTTTTGGTAACAACAGAACGCGAAATTAGCTGCCGCCGATTGGCGTGTATATTATCAAAAAGGTTACATACTTCCTGAAGAGTTCTTGTCCTATCACTAAAACGGATAAATATTTGTATTCTTTCTTTTTCATTTAATTCAACCATTATTGACAAACAACAATTATGTAATGACACTTTTAAATGGCAAACTATTAGACCTTTAAAATAAAATTTAAAGATTGTAAATATTCATGTTAACTTTTTGTTGGACAAAAAAATCAATTTTTCAATCGCCGCAACAGAAAAAGAAATAAAAGAAATTGTGGTACTTACATTTCGAATTGTAAATTTTTGTTTAAACGATCATACCTAAGTATAAAGCAATATTTATGATTTTGAAAATGCCGAGAGTTAAACATTCTAAAGATTTAACGGATATTTACACGGTCCACACATTTGCCCATCACTGTATATTAAGCAACGATTCATATAGGATTTATATCTATTAAACTTGTTGCCATTTTCCCTAAATTACACCGCGTACAAATATTTTATTCACCCACTATATCTAGTGATAATCTGTTTTATCAAATTATTCTAAATCATGAACTAGGATTTATAAAACTTGTCTTAATTTATGAACAATGTTACTTATTAAATTCACATACAAGAAACGTATCAAGTTAACATTACGAAATAGAAATAAATACGCTATCACCTCGTTTTAATTTACATCATGCTGTACTCGAACAATACTTGAAATAAGCGAACTGTAACGTTATGTCGTAAAACCGCAACAGGTTGCCGATAAAAAGGTCTAGAACTTTATTAAAAACTCATAAAATATTTACCTTTTTGTCGATTTCCAGTGATCTTCTGTACGAGTTATAACCGGGGCGGTTGGTCATGTAACTATTGGGCGAGTATAGTCCCGAATAGGGTTTCGGTACACCGAAAACGCGCGGTGACTGTTGAGGACCCGGCGATGGTGAATTGTTCTCTTGCGAAACGGGCACTTCCCTCTCCACCACAAGCCGCACGAATCGCTCTAAACCGGTGAGAAGTGAAACGGCCATATCGTGTGTCGCTCCGTTCAGATCTATGCCGTTGATGGACGTTACTTTGTCACCTACCGCTAGTTTCCCATCTTTGTGCGCTACGCCGCCTTCCGTTATTCGCGAAATGTATATGGCGTCCGAATCTATTTTGAAGGGCGGTGACCCTCTGCCGCCCGCTATACTAAAACCTAAACCCCGAGAGTCCCTAATTAACGTGGTATGAATAAGCACCTTTTGTAACGGAACGGAATTCTCTTCCGGATTCAAGGGTGGCGGGGGAATTGGCGTAGTCACCCTTAGCGTTTCCCCTTCTTGATTATCGATCTCGCGATTCACTAATCGAGTAATCTCGCGACATATCTCCAATATTAAAACCGATCCGGACGCCTTAAGCACCTCGACGGCATCGTAGTGACTGACGTCGGTTACGTCCACCCTGTTCACCGATAACACTTTGTCGCCGACGCGTAATCCCGCTAAATCTGCAGGACCGCCCTCGGTAACTCGTGATATAAATATGCCCTCGTCGTCACCCTTAAAAGGTGTCGATCCTCTGCCTCCCGCTATGGACAATCCTAAACCGCTTCGAGACCTTTCGATGTGGATTTCATATTTTTCTTCCCTCAGTTCCACTGTTGCGTCTGAATCACCAGCTGAAAATAAATATTAAATTTAAATTAGGATATAATAATAAACATTTGCTTTCTTAGAATATTTTTCGATACTATATATATGCTAATAATTCTAATATTTAGAAACAGATAAATTTCACTCTAGGAATGAAGTATTATCATATATTTTTTTCAAATACAGATAATGATAACAGAAATCGACTATTGTAAAGTGGTAAAGTTTTTGACGATATCCAACATCAAGCACATATAACACCATAATATTTTGTATGCTATGCTTTGCTAAATTTTATATAATTGTCTAGTAGTATTCTCAAAAAACATTATAAAGATTTAAGCGGAATATAAAGTCTAAATTTGAACAGTAATAGAAATAAAACTATTAGTGATTAAGACTTGACACCTTTTCGCCCAGGTTCGCGGACCTCTTCTGTGGGGCTTAAGCACCTACCAGGCGCGTTCATAGGTGGCGTATAAGGGGACGGTCAGGTCTCTCTTGGGGGACCTGATTAGTGCCAGTCATAAGCGGGATGGAAGGCCTTAAAACCTTCAAATCCTTAGCGAAAGCTGTCACCGCGGACCAACTCTCCCAAACTACGTGTTCAGAGCTGAATGGCCACTAGGGTATATGTGGTCTCGAGCGTTCCTGGGGGCACCCTCTTGTATTTACGCTTTATGCCCGTGATGGAAGCTCTGCGGGTATTGATTTAATACTTCTTCCGTACTCGTGGGAATATAATGAACCGAGTAACAAAAAACAAACACAAAAAGAAACTAACCTTCACGTAATATGCACTTGTGAGGAACTGAAGCGACCAGACAGAAACATTTCGGAAGTGATTATTTGGATCATTTCGAGGGTACTCAAATTTCGCCTGGGGAGGATAGTGGATTTAATCGAGAACAGAAGACTAACAGAGTGGAATTGAAAAATATATTGGGAGTGGTACAAAGAGCACTGTACTCACTTGAGCATAGTGCTGTTTATACCACTGGACATACAGGCGTCCAACCCAAGGAATTAGAATGGAATAGAGACACCTTTTCGCAGCACGTTCAAAAAAAGGATTGCTATATTTAAGAAATTTCTTTCTCTTTTCTTGTAGAGATAAGTTTTGGCTAAGATAAGAGAAAAAATAAAGAGCATTATTTAGAGATTTCAACCACATTTGCAAATTTGTTGCACTGACTATTTCAATTAGCCCAAAATTTAGTTTAAATTAATTCCAAATATGAAAAGATAACGCATGCTTACTGTGAATTAAATCCACTGATGATATAGATACTATCAGACAAGATACATATATCGGTTTAATCTGGCTTCACTTACTTTTTATACAGGTTGATTCTCAACCTATTCGCAGAACCCCAAGTTTATTCATCATGACAAATATGACTAACAGGTGAAAATATATATATATATATATATATATATATATATATATATATATATATATATATATATATATTAGAAACCGGTAGCGTTTTGAAACAAAAAAGCTGTCAACTGTGTTGAGAGCAAATATTGTGGAAAATAATCGTAATAGAACAGATATTAGTGCAAACAAAATTATCCATTTAAACAGGTACGATATATAGGAAATAAAAGTGTCGTTTTGCTATATATATATATATATATATATATATATATATATATATGCATATAACATTGTAAAATCTGGCAAATTTTAGATGTGCTATAGCTTTACAACCCAATATATTTAATATAATGCTGTGAGGTCGAAGGAGATCGTTGCAAAAGTGATATCGCTCAAGATTCAAATATAGCCACATTAATGTATATTAATGTACCTATCATGACAATGATAATCAATGCATTAGCATATTCAATAGCTTAAGCCAATTATAAGGAGTATTGGCAGGCCATAAATTATAATATTATACGAGAACAACAACCACGAAAACCTACTCGGACAGTTGCTTCGGATTCGATCACGAGACACCGGCATATAAGTCAGTTACCATTGATCCACAGGGCTTTATATTATTTATTAATATTATATCACTATTATTTACTAATGCTAGTACTGAGACAAGTACTTCTACTAATCAAGTGTATACTGATGATATCAACAACATATGATAAATCGAAAGATGTAATTATGTAGAATATAAATCCAAAATATTGTGACTCAATAACGACGCGAACCCCGAAATTAAAAACACCCAGAAAATTGTATTACGTGACGCCTATGAATTCAAAATATTCAGAATGTGTATGAATAATAAATACCTCACATACGCTATAGCGTATGTTTACATACGTAATAGTTGGATGAGATGGACAATAACGAAACTATTTTTTTTGTTATTGTTTTTAATACTTTTTATAATCGCACAGTGGAGTGACAATTTTTTTTTAAATATCTTTTTTTTCTCACTTATGAGAGGAAATTTCGGGAAAATATTTTGGACTTATATTCTATATAACTACATCTTCCCATTTTTCATACGTTGTCTTTTTATTTCCAGGACCCTGTATATTTGTTACATGCTTTTTCACATATTGTAGAAACGTGAATGAATTGTTCAAATGTTGTGTTACTGTGTGTATAGTGATAAATATTATTCTACTAAATTATCAAACACACTTGAATATTTTTCTTTTATGCAAAGCCCTTGTGAGAAAGAAAAAATCTAATTTCACCACCACACACATATATTGAACTGGTTATAGAAACCACAGAACACACAGAAGTATGGCCATGGACTGACATGTTTATATATATTAATGGCATACTTATTACATTGCGGGATCTTATGTTTATGATTAACTACTTGAACGACAGTAAAGGTGTTAATTGTAAAATTTAGCATTGTAAACAGTATCTATGGTGCTGGGAAGAGTTGTGCATTTGTACAGAACAAGTTAAGCCGTAACATAAATAAAATGAATTGTGTTGACCTCAAATCCTGGTAATAAAATTAAACGAATATTAAAGATTAATAGTAGCAAATTTGTCGAAATATATTAAACGAGAATTTAATTATTGACAATATCTATCCTTTTTCAACCTTCAGAATGTTGGCGGAGAAAATCCAACGTCAGTTTTTAAAATTTTTAGACCTCAAAACTTCCGGCATCCGGATCGCAAAATTGACTATCTCTTTTTTACTCCAGCAATATAACATTTAGTCATTATCTGATAACGACAGAAAGCTACATTTTTACCGTAAACTAATCAGTGCTCAGATCGGGTGTCCTGGCAGTTTCTCGTGTTAATTTTTATTTTCCACGAATTACGTCTCGACAGTTTTCCACTTTTATACATTCAATTCCTCATTAAGTTACACTTTTTTTTCACTTTTCATAATAGGTATATTTTTTATATCTAGCACATACAGTCTTGTCATAAATACTCTTAGTATTTTAGTAGCGTATAAAAAGAGAATAAACTTGTCCTACAAAACTAAAGTACCTACATATACATTCTCGGAAAGGATAGAAAATAAGTTTTCAAGCCATGTATAATTTATTCGAAGTGTTTTTCTCCTGCGTCTACATATAGTGCGCAAATGATCGAGCCATTAGTCCAATCGATTTACATACTGTTTCTAGAGATATTTTTGTTGCAACTTTAAGAATACTTCGCTTCCGACTTCAAATTTCATTGACGCTTCTTAAAGGCCCTACATTCAAAATCCCTTTATAATCGATAGGGTTCAGTCAAGACTACCAGACGGCCAATCGGAAATCTCAATAAACTCAGGAACGTTGTCTTCCTTCCAGACATGTTTGAGTCGTTTTACTTTTGTAAGCTTGTTAAAACACCCAGTTTGTCAATATATGACCCGATATTTTCACCCCAAAATTGAAAATATGAATATGAGAAACACCTTCGTAGGAGAAACCCTACCAAACCAGCACTGAAGCTGGCTGGTAACCACGCCCAATCGGTGCCACCATCTTCCGGATTTCTATGTAACCTCAAGCATATACTCCATCATTCTGTTGGTTAAATTTTTCGTTAGTAAAGATTTTCTCATCCGAGAATAAAATTTTGCGATACCTTTCTGCCATAATGACTCAAAAACTTTTCGCTCTGCGGAACTTATGGTCTTCGAGGCTAGTGTTAAAAATTGGTGTTTGTTTCCTGTGTACGTCTTCAAATCTCAACCTTCCCAAATTATGCGATAGATTTGTTATTGGTGCGATGTTCATTTCGCGGGACAAGATTATTTGCTTTCGTGGTGGATTTCGAGCAGTTCTTACACCAACAGCTGTCACAGTGTTCGATATACGTGTACATTGCGGATAACCGGTACGAAAGCAATCAACTACATTTCCAATGTCTCGAAAACGAGAGCAATGGCACGATATACGAAACGTTCCTTAATATTAACATGCAACAGAAAAGCTAAAATCTGTTGTGTACTCTTTCCCCTTTCTACAATGCCATGATAGCGATGCGGTTATGGTATTCGAACCACTCCATAATATAGTGTCCACTAACCTACTACCAAACAAGTACTGACTGGTATTGACGTATTACATATTCCTAACGATACTTTTATGATGTTACGAAATTCTCTGATTCATAATTTCGTACAATTATACAACATTGACAGCATTTTTAGCTAGACCGTGTACATGTGTTGTATATGTGAATATATTGTGATTTGAGTCAACAGCCGCTCGCGTCAAACAGTGATGTCACCCACCGAACACATCATTAGAGGCCGCGAGAAGCGAAGCGAAGAACCCGGATTATTCTGGGCTTCCCATAAGATATAAATATAGCGCTTGGGATTGGGGGCAGATACCGCACGTACATAAATATTGTTATATAAATGTGAAGATAAATACTGTTACTATTGTTATTGTCATTAGTTATTAAGTGATTAGTGTATTTTATTTTATTATTAATATAGTAGTTAGTTACCGTTAGTTTTATTTAAACGAACTCAGAAAGACAAGTATTTCATAGTCAAAAGACAAGTCTTCACAATATTTTGATTTATTTTATTTTTAGTACGTATTTTAGATTTTTTGTCTTGTAGCAGAGTTTGATATGCTGGACAATAAATGTTATTATTATTTAATTAACGCATTTGTAATGCTTGCGTAAAAGTTGATTGGGTACTGTGGTATCAGTGCAGTGAAAGCGATTGTTACGTCAATTTGCAACCTAGACAAATTAGACAATGAACCAACGTCAACAATAATAACAAATAGAGAAGTAGCTTAATATTACAATAACATTTAGCTTTATTAAAAATATTTTTTGCGTAATTTCTTAAAAATAAATTTCTCATTTGCTTAAGGTATAATAAAAAAAAAACACGAATTTAAACGCATGTTTATACGGGGGCGGATTGATATATAAGGTCTATTATATGAGTAGTGGCAAGTTCTAACCTACAAACGGTAATTTCGAGTATCTTGTGTTAGCATGCAAAGTTTCATTTTCCTGTGTACCGTCGCTGAGTAACAATGCCATTTATTGCGAAAATTCAAAAGAGTTCTATCAGCGCAGAAAGTCATGTTCACCATTTACTGGCACATAAAGAGAATCATTCGTACTGAATATTTGTCGAGGGGATCAACGATTAATTCAATAAGATACTGCAAAACTTTACGACCGCTAAAGAATCGTATTCATAGAGTAAGGCCGGAAAGTAAGAAATTTTTTTCTTGCATCACGACAACGCCAGACTGCATTGCAACAACGAAACGATGAAAACAGTCATGGACCTGAAATTCACTGATGTTTCGCATTCACCGTACAGTTCTGAAATGTGGCTTGTAGACTTCCACGGTCGATGTTCATGACTGCTTTCTTCTCGGGCGACGATTCGTCCAATGTTGCAAAGGACATCTTCAGGGCTGCAGTTCTGTTGCCGCACTGCACTGTATTGTTGTCGCAGTTTGAAGATGTCTCTTGTAACATTGAACGAAACGTCGGCCTAGAAGAAAGCAGTGCCCAGGACGCGGTTTCAGTCCGAAATCTCAGAAGCAATCATAGAATAAGCATTTATTTAACATATTTTTAATCAAATAAATTGGTAACGGTTTCTTTCAATTCGATGGGTTAAAATAGCCCAATTTTACTGATACACGGTTATGATGGTACAAATTAATTACCCATGATTCATCAACTGGTTACATATTTTTATTATTTATTATTATGTATTGCAAGAAATGTAATAGTAACAGATTCAAATTTTACGCATTTATTGAATTATAAAATCGTCTCATTTTATATACGAGAGTGGGCTGAAAAGTAATGCACACATGCTTGTACAGTGCGAACAAAAACAAATAGCAAGATCGGGCAAAAAGTACATTGAAGTACAATTCTTAAGCTTCATCCCATTGTTCAATAATGAATATTCCAATATGGTTTGCGATACGTTTTTGAGTGATTCGCAGGTCATTTTGAATCAAATCGTCGACGAGTTTGGGCTGTTTATCGTCTGTACCAATAATCGAACGTCCGCTGCGTGTTTTATTAACAATTTGGGCTTTTTCAGGCTTGCAATCACGAAATTTTATTACCCATCGATTTACAGTAGACCTATCAACAGCATCGTCACCTTAAACATCCTTTAAACGACGATAAATCTCACTAGGAGCGACTTTTTCAGTAGTCAAAGTAGTGCTATGTCAACACGAGTTAAACAGCGCGCTGTTTAACTCGTGTTGACATAGTACTAGAGCACTAGAACACGTTTCCATACTTCTGCTTCTCAAAATACACTGGGTGAATTCAACAACCTCAAACTCAGTGCTGTTCTTCAAATTTTCTTTTCGGTAATAGGATCTTTAAGGAAAAGGTAATAGATAGTAATAAATTTTAGTACAAAGGTAATAAAACTATTTTAAAAAATCGATATACTTTTCTTATACATAAAATCTATTCCTGAGGAAGGAGACTTGTGACATACTTGTAACTCAGATGTAACTGTGACAAAACAGATTAATAAATATGACATGTAATGTAACCACAGAACCTAACCTATAATATCACATAACATAATACATAAGAGTGATAAATTGGTGATAAATAAAAACTGTGCTGTGCAAAATAAATGAACATGATATGGTAATGATGAAGTATGAAAAATAATGAGTCTCTTAAAATGACAAATCTTCCGAAAATTGCAAGTTTTCATCTTCGGTTATATTATAATCTAATAAAGTATTGGATGGATCAAAATTATAACAATTTGTTTCACTCAATAATTGTTTAGTAAAACTTAAGGCATTATAGTTTCTATATTTAAACGATTCCGCAATTTTGATTTTATTAAATTAGTTGCGAAAATATCCTTTCTGCAGCTGCAGAAGAATGTGGTTGTGATAATTATCCTGACACATTTTAAAATTCGGATACATCAGTGCATTTTGTTTGATAAATTTCTGTTCCCAAAATTCATGAAGAGGATCTTCTGCAATTTTTTTTGCTTCATCACAACTGCTCAATAGACGCCATTCATCAATAAAATATTCAACATTATCAATTAAGTTGCGAAATGAGTTTTAAATTCGGCTATTGAATCCGCAGCACTATGCAAGCACGGTAATTTAGGATTTAAATTTGCTACTAACTTTAATACTGGATCGCTAAAATTAAATCTTTCTTTTACTTGTCTACAAAGTTCTACATAAAATTAAGACAAATGAACTCTTAATACATTTTAGTAAGTATATCAATAAACAGAAATAGTAACCGATGACATCACCCGACTCGAGTTGGCGAGGAATTTATAGGCTGACAATTTGAATTCATGCCGTAGCGTAGCATTAGATATCAAAAACAACATAAATCAGTATAAATAGTTGCATCACGCTTCAGTTTATTATTATTATTATTATTATTACGGAAGCCTTTTTATAGTTATTTCGTTTTGTCAATAGATGCCACTTCCTTAGACGGCAGATGGCTCCAATCATAAAAAGGTCATAGATTTTGATAAAAATTTGGAAAGGCGTAATAGGGTAACAAAAATTTTATTTAGTAATAGATTTATTACAATTGTAATAACAAGAACAACATTGCCTCAAACCTGTGCATGCGTTTTATTTATTCCACCTGGCGCGTTTCTGAAGGTCATTTCGTTCGCACTCTACAAGCATGTGTATATTACTTTTCAGCCTACCCTCGTAGAAGTAACTAATGGAGACATTATATGCAACTTTTTACTATAAATTTTGAACTACATTGTATACAAATAATAACTCCTTATAACTAGAGAACGGACGCAATTTCCATAAAACGCAATCGGCAATTGGAATTGTGTATAACGTCGCACAGTACATCCCGGCGTAATTCAATGAAGTATTTGTTTGACTTACTCGGACACCTGGTCTCGCCGCGATAACAATGGACAAGCCAGCTATTGTATTCCGAGAATATAGTGCTTTTCAAAGTGTTTTCATGAGCGTAGATAGAAGCGGGGTTTTTATAATGTATTTTATTTATTAGTTTATATTTCGTAAGATAAATAATGTGCTGTGAGTAAGTTTCTTGTGTTCATAGTTTTAACTGTTAATTACATCGTAATTTTTGTGATAGATCCTGTTTAATATCGTTTGATTGAATCTATTTCTACCAATTATTTCGACGTAAGAGTGTGCATTGAATTTCGTTCAGTTTCAATAACTTACGCACACATTTTTAGTTTTCATTTATTTAGATCTAGAGCATTGTTTAAGTTACTTTTTCAGTCATGATATGGAAGAATGTCGAGAACGGCATTGTAGAACAATGGCGAGTTGGATTGACGGTCATACTGATTGTATGTCCATTGTCAGTGATTCCGAAATTTATTACAAAATCCGTAAAATATCGTCAAAAATTCGTCACTTAGGCTCGCAAACACATCTGAACTCTGTAAAACTTTTATGGCGGCTAATATTCCATTAAATAAACTTAGCAATCCCACTTTAAAAATATTTCTGAAAAAATATATTGGTCGAAATGTTCCTGATGAATCAACTTTACGCAAATATTATGTTTCTAGGTGCTATACGAGAACAGTAGAATGCATTAGAAACCATCTTTTAAATCAATACATATGGATAAGCGCCGACGAAACGGTGGATATGTTAGGACGCTGTGTGGTAAATGTTGTAGCTGATGTACTACATCCAACTATTCCCTATAACTCATATGTAATAGCAACAAGTGTTATAAATAGAGTTGATGCGGAAACAGTTGCTGAAGCCATTAAGGAGAATATGCAAAATATGCTTCATTCGGACGCCACGTACAAAGAAAAAATACTTTTATTTGTCAGTGATAGTGCTACGTATATGTTAAAAACAGGCAGACTATTGAAGAAAACATATCCTAATATGCTGCATATTACTTGTGTAGCATATGCACTCCACAGAATCTGTGAATATATCAGAGACACTTTTCCGGAAGTTGATAGACTTGTATCAGCTTTTAAAAAAGTTTTCAGAAAAGCACCATTGAGAGTAGCTCTTTTCAGGGAAAAAATTCCATCTGTCACTGCCTCCCACTCCAGTAATAACTAGATGGGGAACATGGCTGGAAGCTACTAGTTATTATGCTGAGAATTTCGATAGTCTAAAACATTTCGTAACACTGCTAAAGGAGGATGCTAGAAGTATTGGTGAGTGCAAGGAGCTCACACAAATCCCAAATTTAAAAAATCAGTTGTACTTTCTTCACGAACACTTTGGAAAATTGCCAAAACTAATCACTTATTTTGAAAATCGAAATCTCAAATTAAATGACGGATTAACCACATTAGATGTGGCTGTCAATAATTTGAAAAGTATTCCAAGTGACTTCGGATGTGGCCTTCGGCAAAAGTTTGAAGCAATTCTTAATAGATAATTCTTAATAGATAATTCTTAATAGAAATCCAGATTTAATTACATTGCAGCAATTATGTATGGAGACAATTCCACAAAACCTAACGGCTAAATATGAAGAAATAAAAGAATATTTCCAGTATGCACCTATAACCAGTTGCGATGTAGAAAGGACGTTTTCTATTTATAAGGATGTACTTAATTCAAAGAGAACAAAATTGACAGAAGAAAACCTTGAGAAACTATTGCTAGTCAATATTAATACTCCTTTACGCAACTTGAACGACAAAATGAACAAATAAAAATGTTCCAATTATAGAAATAAAATTAAAAACTTTAAAAATACAACTTTTCAACAAATACATATGTATTTCGTAATTTTATAGATCACCACCCGTTTGTTTTCCAATTATATAAATAAAATTAAATATTTTAGAAATACAGCCTTTCGCCAGTACTACACTGGGTGGTAAGCGTGTCCGTTCTCTACTTATAACATAACATATGATCAAAAAGTCTTTGGATCGCGATAGCCATAAAGTGTAAAAACCATCTATAGAATTATTTACTTCTGTACTTTGAAGTACACATAAGTCACAAATAAAATAGATTTTAGGTTATGGTAATTAGTTGCATTTTAGGTATATTTTATAACCAGCTGACTTGAAAGATGTCAAATAAATGTCAAAACTAATTGAATAAATAATTTCATAGATATCTCGTAAATTCCACGGCAATAGCGATCCAAAGACTTTTTGATCATACGATATTATATCAACATCGTTATCATTTTAATGACATCCATATTCGTAAATGTTCAATTACTTTTTATGTTGTACATTCCGTAGATTAAAGTACAATGAAAGGAATAAATGTCCTTTTGTACATAATAAAATTAACATATGAACGTGATGCCTACACATTGTCTGATGAAAGCATGCAAATGACAACGTATTCTAATTATTAAAGTCACTCATATAATTTTAATGAAGGACAGATAATTACAGGTGCGATATGTACACAAATAACATGCATATGATTAAAATAGTATGTTGATATCAATTTATCTGCAGTTGTGCAGTACGTCATACTTAACTAATGTATTCATGTATACGTATATACGAGGGCGGATTCATATATAAGATGTCCAACTTTATCAAATAAGAATAAGAAAATACAAAATAATGAAACCAGTCTCACAACGAAGTGAATTTATTGTACTATCAATGTGCATAATTATTTTTCCGCCTAATCTTTCGCATTTAGTGTAACGCATTTTGCGTTTTTCCAAATGCTGAATCCGTTTCTTTATTCTGTCAATGAAACAACTTTCTTGCTTGCTGCTGATCCACTTGCGAATGCCTGCCCGAATTTCAGTGTCTGAAGAACAATGTTGATCTTTTAAATAACTGCCTCACCTACGGAAACAATCTGAAATCTGAAAGTGTCAAATCGGGACAGTACAGAGGATGCGAAACAACTGTGAATTTCAGAATTCTTACTGTTTTCATGGTTTCGTTGTTGCAATGCGGTCTGGCGTTGTCGTGGCGAAAGACAAATTCGTTCCTTCCGGTCTTGCTTTACAGATATTATTCTTTTGTGATCGTAAAGTTTTGTAGTATCTTATTGAATTAATCGCTGATCTCTTCGACAGCTGTTTGATATGAATGAATCTCTTTGCATCCCAGAAAATGGTGACCATGACTTTCGGCGTTGATAGAACTCTTTTGAATTTTCGTACACGTGAGAACCAGGACGACAATATTCGATCGACTGACGTTTATTTTCGGGGTCATAATGATGAACCTAAGATTCATTCCCGGTGGTGATGTTCATGAGAAAATCATCTCCTTCACGTCGATACTGCTTAAGAAATTCTTGACAAATGTTTTTTATTTGACTTTTCATGACATCTAATAATTGTCGCGGTACACATCATTTGGTGAAAATTTTTCTGTAATTCCAATGTACTGGACTCTTTCTTGACTAAAGCCTAATTCCCGAGTAATTTATTTTTGCGTAATTTGCTTGAGTCAGTGCATCCACTTGTCTTTGATTCTTCTTATGTGGCGCTGATATTGATCGACCTGATCGCTTCAAATATCTTGATTTCGCCTCTATGACAGAGTTTTGCACGTCGAACGTGAAGAATGTTCGACGTGCGTCCAACGTTAAAAATTCTATCACGGATTGTTGCTTGGTATACGCATTTCAGAAATCGAACTCATTATAGTTGACAGTTATCCAACGACGGTACACAGGAATATCAAACTTTGCATGCACTTTATACGCGGCCAGTATAATTTTGGCATGTAGAAAAAAATAGCTCGATGATAAATAAAATTACTAATTAAGAAGTAATCAGAATAGAAGTTGCACGTAATTAATAAATTCTCGAAAGGCTGTCGTTTATGACCAGTGCGATACAAAAAAGCTTTCTATTAAAAATGTGAAAATATACCACAAAGCGTCTTAAGAATTTTTAACGTTTTTAAATTTGAATCGCCAAAACTTTACACTTTATATAATAGTGTAACCAATATTTTTCGAACAATTTGTGACTGTTTCCTAAAACGTAACATTTTTATTATCTACAGCATTAGAAAACATTGAATTTAAAAATCCACATAATTATCAAGCATTAGAAGATCTGTATTTAGGAGCAAATGTTAGAATTTATCTAGAAGAAGGTAAATTGAGTTCAGAACAAATAAAATATTTGCGACTACGTTGTTTGGATTTTTACGTTGAAAGTTGTTCACAAATCACGACTAGATTTCCACTAAAAAACAACCCACTTAAAAAATTTAATTTCATTGACCCCGAGATAGTAAAAAGCGGAACTATAAGTTCAATAGCAGATATAGCTTTACTTTTTCCGGATTTAATACCACAAAACGAACTTGAAAATTTAGATAGCGAATGGAGGCAATTACGAAATTACACAGAACGCCAAAATTTCAGCACAGATATGTTGGAATTCTGGGCTAGTGTCAGGGCAATAAAACATGGTGATGAATCGAATGTCTTTCCATTATTATGTAATTTTATTCAAAATTTGTTGTGTTTACCACATTCTTCCGCAAATGTGGAACGAATTTTTTCCTCCATAAATTTAATGAAAACTAAACAACGTACTAAATTAAGCACGGAAACAGTCACAGGACTGATCTTCATAGTAAGACATATATAAATAAAAATAGCTGTTTCGATTTTAAAATAGACAAAAAATTGATATTGAAAATAAATGAAGAAGCATTAAAAAATATACCTGATGACGAGTAGAGTTTATTAACTATTATTATTATTAACGTCATTAGTTTTATAAAACATCATGTTTATAATAATATAAGTTATTGTTAGTGTGCTTCATATATATTTACATTTTTATTATATTTACTAGTTATATGATACTATTAATAACTATTATTATATGTATTTTAGAAATTAAAATTGTTTTCATATAATTGTTTGATTTTAAACTAAGGATAAAAAAATCTACCGAATTTTCACGAACCATTCCACCGATTATCTCAACAGGTCACGGAACAACACTGTCGAAAAACGTCCATAAACTTTTGTACGAAATTTACAGCAAGAAATAAATCTTACTTACGGTACACTAACTGTCGACGTATCCTTAAAAATGAATCTACAATAACTATGTATCCCTACCGTGTACAAGTAACACATGAGATACTTCCTGTTGATAGGCTACGAAAACAAGAACTTTGCCAGCGATTTATTGAACAATTCAATAACAACGATGAAGCATTGTCGAAAGTTATGTTTACAGATAAATTGTGGTCATACCTCTCTGGATATATCTCTCAGAATATGAGAATGTGGAGTACAGATAATTCACACTTTTTATAAGAGACTTCATCACACTCGTAAAAAGAATCGAGTTTGAGCAGCTATTAGCCAGACAAGAATTAGTGGACCTATATTTTTCGAATGTATGTTAAAAATAGTTTTTAAAAGCATTTGATTAGATTCCTAAAACACACAATACAATACAATACACACAATGGCACAATAATGTCATTTTGTTAACTTTTTAGGAACAATAAATGCTGAACAGTACCAATTAGAAATATTAGCTGTATTTGTTAATATGTTACACGACGATAAGATACAGGAAGGCTATTTTCAGGAAGATGGGATCCGTGCACATACTACCAATGCAAATATTGCTTCCACGTAGGAATTTTTTGGAGATCGCATTATTAGCTTGAATGTAGATACTATCTGGCCACCACGATCTTGTGACTTAACACCATGTGATTTCATTTCGTGGCCACATTTAGAAATTCGATTTTTGAAACACACGTTGTTGATCTTGACGATTAAAACAAAGGAGCACTAACAACGTTGAAGAAATCAATAATACACCAGAAATTCTTAAAAACATTCTTTGTTCGTTTAAAAAAAGAATTACTCACTGCAGAGATGTGTGTGGTAGCCATATAATATATCCTATTTAATATCATTTTTCCTTTTATTTTGTCATTCTATATTTTTTTATTCAAGATAATAAATTATATTTAGCTTTAAAAATGTTTATTATTTATTTTGTTATGAGAAATATTATATCTGCTGATATTATAATTATTTACTTTGAACTATCATTAAATTAATAAACTGATAGGTAGCTCTAAATCGAATCAAATTAAGACGTGATTTTATTCATGGCATACTCTGAAATAGTTTTTTTTTGGCTCACATTATATTATTCAACGAGCATATAATGATAGCTATTATTCACCAGAGTGAAGTTTCGTTACGAGCGAAGCGAGTGGCGCAAATCCCATGTGAATAATAGCCATTATATGCGAGTAGAATACTATACTTTGTCCACAGCTGTTAGGTATTTATGTATATATTTTTATTGAGGCAAATATTTTTGGAGCACTGTTTTTATTATTTATAACATGAAAAATAATAATATTAACATTAACTTATAACTTATTACAATTCAAGATTAATTATTTATGTTAATAATTACATTTGAATAATTTGCTAGGTTAAATGCATGAATAGAATTAACGTCTAAAATAATATTCTGGTTATCTGTAGAAATACTTTCATTTTTGGCATAACTAGAATTATTTTTTGTATGGAGCTTGATATTTTTTTTGCGGTATCTATTTTGTTTCTTCAAGAGTCGTCTATTTAGCTCTCAGCCACTGCTGATGATTTCCATCCGCCATAGCGTTTTAAAGCTGTTATGTCACCGCCTGCAACAAATAGAGTAGCAGAAAATCTGCGAAAACAGTGTCCAAAAAAATTTTCTGGATTTGAAATTTTTAAAAATGAAGCAATTTCTTTTCTCTTGTAGTAAAAAAATCAAACCTCAAACAAGACAAAATAAACATAAATCGACGAGCGCTCATAGCGGCACGGATTATGTCACGACCTGTTCCATCCTCAGCAAAAAGCCCTAAGATTCATGGCTGGACTTCATCACGCAAGATAAATAAAAGCTCTCAATTCGATCATATCCAGAGGTTTGGTAAACGTTGGCTGGGGAGATTTACACTAAAGCCTTGGAACTTTCATTTTATTGTTGGTATGGGTCAACGTTATTTGCAAAAATTCGTTTGTGATAAATAACTGCTATGAAGAGAGTATATCGGATGCATTAATATTGTTTGTCTCATTTTTTATACCAAATATTTGAGTAACTAAAATTATGGACGCGAGTTACTTTAAATGATCCTTTTGACCACATATCTTGCCAAAAAAATATTTATCGGCCTCCCATTCGCAATAATTTTCTGTCGGTATATCTTTAGATTCATCTTCTGAGTCACTACTTTCAAGTGAAGCTACCGACAAAGTGTCATGGTCACTAGGTATAAATTCGTCCGTATCTGCGTTACTTTCTACGTCTGAGTCAAAAAATGCTGGGTCTTCCACTATTGCGCGCAATTCATCATCACTTAACGGCTTAGATGAAGCCATCCTAAAACAAATATCGTAACCGGATAACATCCGTAATTACTTGTGCAAAGTAATTTTTATCGTAAAATTATATCAAGAAAAGAAAATTGAAGTGGACAAAAAACTTACATAAACGGTACAATGGGTCTTTCCAGAGTTTTCATTTTTTTTTAACGGAAACTTATTTCAACCCGTGTTGTATATCAAATCCTAGAAATACTATTAATAGAAGATTAGCTGAAATCGCAGTGCCATCTATTAATTGAACTACAACATAAGTTTCATGTGCTGGGGTCCGTATATAGTATAGTATAGCAAACGCCAATTAAGTTGGCGCGAGGAGGGGTAAGTTCTCGCAGGATCAGAAGTAGTGGGGAGATTTGTGTTTGGTTTTACATCAAATTTCAGATAATTCTAACCTCTGAGCGTGTATCACTTTATCATCCCCTAGCAAAGACATTATGTTCCGTCAAACGTCAATGACAAATGTATTCTGACAATTACTTGAGTAGTGGGGGTGGACGTTCTTAAAAACGGCATCTGCGCACCCCTCCTCGCGCCAACTTAATTGGCGCTTGCTATAATTATGTAAATAAAGTGGTGCATTAATTTTGTCCAGAAGTTTGTTTATGAAGTTTGCTTTAAGTAAACACTTTTTGTACAATTTTCAAATTGATAAATAAAAAAGGTATTAATAAAAGATCTAAATCCTTAAATTAATATTTATTATGATATAGATTATGAATCAATTTTATCGTTAATACGATTGCCCAATTCCTTAAATTGTTTACATATTTATTCCAAATATTTACATACATATTTTTTTTTAAATGAAATCTACATTTTAACTGCCTGATTGTGAACAATGGTGAGGTAGTGTAGCATTATATATTGTGGCATATTTACGTATGATTAGTTTCGAAAGCATTTTGCGCGTCATCATATTATAATGTTTGGTCTTATGAGTCATCGGCACTGATATTTACCTGTGGAATATTTAAAACAGCAAGAACACAAACTTCGGCAAGGCATTTACTATTTTTTTTTCATAACGCACATCTGCGATATATCCCATAAATTACTCACCTACTCAATAAGATAAGGCAATTAAAAACCAACAACTTATTAATTCAAGACTCGAACAGCCTAGAGTTAAGCTGACAAATAATAATTCAAGGTCAGTTTCGTTGATTTGTTTGTAATTAAAAGAAAATGAAGTGTTTTGAATACTTGAATATATTTTGTTATAGGTATTACATATTGCACAAGTGTTAGTAGATTGCGTATAGAATTTCTATTTAGGATGTATTATGTAATTTCAGTATCTAGTTGGATAACTTTTAGAATTAATAATAGAAATTAATTGTTGTGCATGAAGAACTAAATTTTGTGTGCTATTTCAGTCCATGTTTTCCCAGTGTTGGGATATTATATTGATTAATTGTGGTCTGTTAGTAATGTTGTATTTTCTAATTCTGTACTTTAATTCACTGCATAAATGTAACGTAGGATTGAAATCCGGTGATTGTGGAAATGCTTGAAGCTTTCTTGGAGCTTTATATAAGAATTGTTTCAACCGCAACAATATGTTTTGAGTCATAGTCATATTAAACTATCGCCAAAAACTATAATGAAATCTAGTTACAACTAACATGTTGAAAGCCACAAATACAATACACCAAAAAAGTTGTCCCAAATTTATTTGAACAAGTGGAATTAAGAGTTACGTTATAAGAGTTGTTCCAGATTTATTTGAACAGAACTGTACTAAAAGATATTATTTTCAAAAAGTAAAATTACACATATTAAAGTTGTTATATATCGCAAGTTGGTTTAGTTTCGTAATTTTTCAACAATTTTACAGCTTTATGAAAATGTGTCACCAGCTGCCGAAATCTGTAGAAGAAAGTCTTCTTCTCTAATCCTAGTTGAGTAGCACTATTATGTATATTACTCTGTAAAGGGGTGTAGACTAGCTCGCGTTCGTGGAAGAATGCTACACGTGTATTCAGGGTAACGCTAAATAAGTTACGAGTGAACTACAGCATCCAGACAATCAATATCTTCGGATTTTCTGACTACCATACATGGATTTACGTACTTCAAAAACTTCTCGGTTCTTCTTAGGACCAAACGATAAAAAATTTCGGAAAATTAACGAAATAAACACCGAAGGACTTAGTAGAGCTAAAAGTAGGTATATTTCAAAGCTCTTGCTAAGCCAAAACATTGACATGGGCATTATCCAGGACATTCACATAGAACGCGAAGACCAGCTACGCCACAGATAGATGTATATGTAACATTATTTAAATCTAAATCCATGTAAGCCTAAATAAATAAATAATATTCCGTAAAATATTCAAATACTAATGCTTGTCTATTACATGCAATAACCCGTCGCCATACATACATCACCCAACCGCCACCTTGTTTTATGGTCGAACATAAATCCTTCTTTTTCATCATGGTGCCATTAGAACCGAAATTTTCGTTTCATCGGTGAACATAACTCGGTTGATGAAGTCAGCCTTCATGAACCGAGTAGTTTAAATAAATCTTTGCCCAACTAAGCCGTTTTCTCTTGTTTACCTCATTTATCCAGTTTTTTTTTTCTAGTTACTCTGCCGTTAAATCTTTACTTTAATATTCTTCGCATTGTATCATAAATTACTGTTTGTTTTTACAATCTCAGTAACTCACAAACTATCTTCAGTACAGAAAAATACTACCATATTTTCTTTCTTCGTTGAAAGATCATCATTCAGATCTTTTCTTATTTTTTATTATACGAGGACAGTCTGAACTGTTCTTGGCATCGCCCATAGATGGCAGCACTACTCGCGTGATTTGTTATAAATAAATAGATGAATGAATAGAATCTTGTGATGGTGAAATTGGACAAATTTGCTATGAATTAAAAATTCCTATTCACATTATTTCATTCATTTGGTCTGGGTGTGAGTTTTTCAAAGAATGGAGATATCATGGACGCTGCCAATCACTATTTTGCTTACTTTCATAAAATCTATATTTTCGATATTAAAAAAAAGTTGAAATTCTACCAGGGTGATTCGTAAAATAAGTTCTGTTTCCGTCTAGTGAGCAGAGTGGATATATCGCGTGATTGCAGCGTTGCGGTGCAGTCTGGTTCAATGTGAGTCTAGCAGTGCCAGTGAGAGAATCGGTCGGACATTCTTTCGTGCTATTTTGGTCGTTTAAAATGGCGACTGCAATTGAAAATCTCGCTGACTGTGAATTGCGTACTGTTATGCGATTTCTGTGTGCAAAGAACATGCAGGCTGCTGAGATTCATGATGAACTTTGTTCTACCTATGGTGGAAATATCGTGAGTGACAATATGGTTAGGAGATGGTGCCACATCGTTCGAGAAGGACCAACTAATGTCCATGATGAAGAACGGAGTGAAAGACCAATTGTTGTGACGAACGAACTTGTGGGTAATGTAGAAGAAAAATTTCGTGAAAATGTGAAAATCCACGATTCACAATTACCTAACTGAGTACCTTTTCGCCTCAAATTTCATGTACAGTTTTGTATGAGGTTGTTACAGAACATTTAGGTTACCATAAATTTTATTCACGATGGGTGCCAAAACTTCTTACCGAAGACCATAAAAACAAGAAAATGGGATCGACAGTAACTTTTCTAATGTATTACAATGTTGAAGGTGAAAATTTTCTCAAACATATCGTAACAAGTGATGAGACTTGAATCGCGTATGTCAACGTTTAGACGAAAAGACAGTCAATGCAGCGGAGTCGCTCTAACTCGCTTACGAGTAACCTTTTTTTTGTGAGAAAAGTCATGATCACTGTTTTTTGGGACAAGAAAGGCGTTGTTTTTGTTGACTCTATGGAACAAGAGACCAGAAAAACGTTGAAGTCTACTGTGAAACTTTGTTACAGCATGGCTTAATTCACGGGCCGCAGAGTTCTATGAAAAGGGCATTAAAAAGCTGGTTCATCACTATGACAAATATCTCAATCTTAATAGCAACTATGTAGCAAAATAATTGAAAGTAGTAGCTTCAAGTTGTATATAATAACTTCTTCATGTATTGGTGTTTGTTTTTTTAATAACCAAACGGAACTTATTTTACAAATCGCCCTCGTATATTCAAAAATAAAATCAATTTTTTTTCTTTTACATTTTTACCAAACCTTACATTCACACGAATAGCTAATTTAGCAAAAAAAAATCCAATTTTTATAATTCTCCTCGCTCCAAATCATTCAAGATTAAGTAGAAACCTTTAAGGCAATACTACAAATGTGTATTGACATTGGTGACATGAGAATAATAATAGAGTAATTACCGGTTATTGATTGTATGTATGTATTAATAAATACTAATAATAATAGGTAACAATGAATACTCCTACGTTTGAAGTCCGCCCTGCTGTATTTGGAAATTTGAATTGTTTATACTTTAACAGACATAATACTAAAAATAGCATACAACTTCATATGCTATTTTCAACCAAGCATAAAAAATAAGCATAGATTATGTAGAATTTATTATATTTTATAATTTCATTGATTCGGTTAGTTGAATTATCGGTAACTAGTTGTAATAATGTCATGGATCGTTTAGCCGTGAACAGTATTACATTGTCAAACAATTTACGCGAGAAGTTTATCTAAAATTAACTTTTCGATATAATTGGAATGTAAACAAATGTATCACAAAATAAACATATCGAGAAAATAATTTACACTTGTTCGGTGTATACCAACAGTAAGAAAATAAATCGATATCTAGACAGGCGTTTGTAGGCACTTACAAGTCAAGGCATATTTTAAAAGAGCGAAGTATATTAAAGACATTTTTCCCTTCCAATCTAAAAATGAGAGTGTACTATATTATTCTCAGTTATTGCCTTAATATTCATTAAATATACTTTTGAATACTTTAATTGTAATAATAATAATTTTTATTGTATAAGAGTCTCTATACATATAAAAGAGAACAGTAACAAATATAAGTAAATAACTACAATACTGTTGCACTAAATTTACATTAATTTATAAATAAAACACTATGCTTATTCTTAAGATATTTAAATTAACTAAAAAAACCTAAGCAACTGAGAAAGAAACAGCGAACTAAAAGGTAAATTCTAACGCCAACAATAAAACAAACCCCTCCAAAAAAGAAATGAAAAATATTAGTATTTTTCATTTAAAAGTAATGGCGAAGCATTCTATAAAGAGGAGTAAAAGTTAATGTCATTGTGTGACGATATTAAGTTGAAGGTACGTGATACAGACATGATTGGA
The DNA here is from genome assembly GCA_935421215.2 of Melolontha melolontha. Lineage (NCBI taxonomy): Eukaryota > Metazoa > Arthropoda > Insecta > Coleoptera > Scarabaeidae > Melolontha > Melolontha melolontha. Next base: position 71,506,718 of record OW285243.1, on the reverse strand, counting down.
GAATTAAACACGAATTCAGAGGCGAACGTACGGAGTGTAAAATGTGAGATATAGTCTAGCAGAAAGTCAAGGAACATAAAACTGAAGCAGAGCTAAACAATTGAGTTGATTAAGAGATTGAGTTATAAACAAATTTTATAAGATCTAACTGTCACCTAGTCTAAAATGATCCTATATTGAATTACAATAATGCTAATTGGCAGGCGGAGGTTCTATGGGGGTAAATATTGTAGTGATTTTTTCCCCGAAGATAAATTTTAAATTTAACAATTTAGTTATGTACATTTATAACCATGACTGTATATTTTGTATGTGTACTTTGATTAGGGCGTTCCCGGATGTCTATGAGCCTGGATCGTATTTTGATGTATAATGATATTTTTTATGTTGATCGTGCGTTATGCATATTTCCGCAGAGATATTTTTGTGCTCGAGTGGGTCAGTTCAGTCTGAAGATAAAAACTTCTTTTTTATCTTTGATATTTTTGTAACTTCTGGTTTCTTTTGTTTTATTGTGCTTTGCGATTAAAGTCATTATCGATTCAATTACGAGTGTTTGTATCTCGTATTTTGTTTATAATTTAATCCACACGAAATCTCTCTATTTTTTGTGTGTGAAAATTTTACGCTACCGTAAGTATTTTTCATAGTATTTTATTTTATTGCTTTTCATTGTAATTTAATTGTAATTTTGATGATTTAGATTTATGAATTTATATCTATTTATATTAATTTTAATAGATAGATGGTGAAGAAAACTATCATATTTTTTATAAAAGGGTTTTTTTTTTGTTGTCACGATATTCTGGAACATTTTGAATTTAAGGTTGGTGGGAGTTTTATGCTCGTAAGATTGCGCACGAGTGAATGTTATTTACGCGTCTGACAGTTGGATCTGTTTACGTTTTATTTGGGGTTAAAGTAATTAATGAAATTGAAAGTTTTCTAATCAATCTATTAGGATTAATTTTGCTCGCGTTTCATTTGAGGTTTTCATTGTATGCGTGTAAATTATCATACAATCTTTTTCCTCTTTGCTTCTGTCTAAATGATGCATTAGCTGTCTTTACATTTAGTAAAGACTTTTTTTAATTTTTTTTAAATAAAAGAGTACGTGAAATTGTTTGTATTAATTTGTATTTATTTCCACGTTCCTTTACGGGAAACCCTGGATGAAGAGGAGTCTCATTTAAATAAGAAAAGTTGGCTGAGTTCTAGATCGGACATATTGTGGTGAATAGTGGATTATCTTTCTAATTAAACCCACTATACACAGCAATATGTATCCAACTCTGAAATATAGATAATCTAAAAATTTTCCTATACTCTTTCCAGAGATAACTTATGAGTAAAGCTGGGATTATATGAAAATGCATATTTTTTATTTATGATACGTTTACCAACATTCTACAATATCTATACGGATCACGTAAAAAGAAAGTATTTGCGACTACTTTTGTTTTGCATATCTTGCAAATAAATACTGCTTTGGGCATATTTCATATAAAATTGCATATCTGTTCATATTTTACAATTTATTTCTAAAGTGCACCGTAAAAAATACATAAAACCATTTATTCATAACACTGGCCTATAACCATTTTGGTACTGGAGATTTTAGACCGGATTTTAAGTATGTCTTACATGGCGATATCAAAAATGTTACCCGTTTTCTTCTGTCAGCTCTAGTTCCCGAGAAAAAAAAAACACAATTCACGAAAAAATATATATTTTATTGACATTAAACATCAAGAAATTGTCTTTTGAGTGATTTTCTAGAATGAAACTGACTCGGGCAATCTCGCATGATTCCCCAGCAATAGTCAGCCATCATATGACTGTCCCACCTTCCTTGGTATCTATTCTCCATTGTTTTTAGGTCTTGGTGGAAACGTTCCCCTTGTTCTTCGCTTAGATCTCCTAAATTGTGTTGGAAATGATGTAGATGACTATTGAGATAGTGTAATTTTATACTCATATTACAGCCTAAATCTTTGAATCACACCAGCATTTCCTCTACTAGTTCTACATAGTTGTCAGCCTTATGATTTCCGAGGAAATTTTGTGCAACTGCTACAAAAGATTGCCAGGCAAGCCTCTCAACATCATTCATACAAGTCTCAAAATTAGTTATGTCTTTCATCAATTTACGTATTTGAGGTCCATCAAAGATACCTGCTTTTAGTTTTTCAGTACTTAAACCAGGAAATTTGTGAGAAATAAACTGGAAACATTGACCATTTCTATCGAGAGCCTTAACAAATTGCTTCATTAGCCCTAATTTTATATGCAACGGCGGAAGAATGATTTTTTCTCTTGAAACTAAGGGTTCATTTATAACATTTCTTTCCCCAACAACAAGAGCATCTCTCACAGGCCAATTTTTTGTAGTCCAATGACGTGATTTAGCTCGACTGTCCCAGAGACAAATAAAACATGGGTATTTAGTGACGCTAGTAACTCAGCACGGTCCTTCGAAAGATCTAAGTCTCTGATGAGGTCACTAAGCTCATTCTGCGAAAATGGCTTAGGATCTGATGTTATTCCGCAGTATTGAAAGTCATCATCTACTTGGGAAGAAATAGGTATTTCAGCTTCATCCTCCTGAGATTGCTGCACTACCTGGTGAAAAGTTGGTATTGGAACATTTTCTGAATGAGGAACAGGTCTTTGTACTGAAGAAATATTGGGGTATTTCCATTTATGGCGATTGTCTTTGTTGATGCCCACTATATTAATCATACAAAAGTAGCAGTCGTCATAATGATTTTTTTGTTCTCGCCATATCATAGGCACTCCAAACTTCAAAGACTTACGTTTCCCTCTCTCCCATTTTCGCAAATGTTCAACGCATATTTTACAAACACTATGAGCCACCCACACTTTATCTTGGTGTAGAATTTCAATACCGAAGTAAGCAAAATACAAACGACGCACTGTGTTTGTAATCGATTTACGCTGATTTTTCAGTATGTTTTCACCCAAACATAACAAAATATATCAGGATCGTTAACACAACGTCTGGACGTACTAGCCATAATGAAATAGTAACACAAACTTTATCGATGATATTGTAATAATGACTAGTTGCGAACAAGACCGACAACAATTCACAATGAGGGTAGTAGGTAAACTAGAGCGGATGAGTTAAAATGACGTATGTCAATATACTGTACATTACCTACTTTATCGACTATTCAAACAAACAGAGATGCACCAAAAAAAAATTTTTTTTGTAGGCCTGTGTAATATATCAAAATTACACTAACAGTCCGAATGAACATTTCCGTACAGCGAGAATTCCCAGATTTGTGTTTATCAAGTCGAGGAAGTTCCAGTGAATCTACGAGCAATGATGTTAACCTATAGGTCAGTCATATCGCCAGTTGTGTTTAGTTAGTTCTCGAAAGTATATGTACACGTAACTTCACCTTGTTATTTTTGATATGTCGAAATCATATTCACATGTGTCGATCTGGATAAAAGATTATCCTGAATTTTGTGTAGATAATGGCAGAGTGTTTTGTATTGCGGTAAAATTGTAAGTTTATATTTGTTTACGTTTAATTTCATATTTTAATACCTGCAATTAATTATAATAGATTCGATACGACAAAAAATCTCAAATAACGCAGCATGTAGGAACTAATTTGCAAAAAAGAAATATCACCAGATTTAAAAATGCAGTACCAACTACTCTGAATCAATCGTTTAGTTCAATAAGTAAAAATATAGAACAGAATAGTTTCCATTATGACTTGTGTAACGCCTTTTTAAGTGCAAACAATCCACTTTCAAAATTGAATAATTCATCCTTTAAAATGTTTTTTTATTTCGTAGACGATGAGACAACAGACAGTTGTGGACGCTATATTGCCAACTTATTGATTGGTATTTTAAATGAAAATTGCGCCGGCCAAATATTTTTAATGGATACAGAAAAATTTGAGAAAACAAATAACTTAACTATAACAAGATTTATAAATCATAGTTTAACGAGGTTTGATTTGCCGAATGCCGTTCCAAGTCACAAGATAGTACTGAAGTTATCGGATGTTGCGACATATATGGTGAAGGCAGCACAGAATTTCAAGATTTTTTTACCCAAATCTGATGTACGTAACATGTTTGGCCCATGCTGTTAACAGAGTAGCAGACGAAATACGTTACAAATTTCCAGATATTAATTAATTGATCAATTTGACAAAAAAAATATTTATTAAAGCACCGCTGAGGGTTCAAGCATACAAAGATGTTACCTGATCTAGCTACCTCAACCCATAATAACAAGATGGACCACGTGGCTTTATGCCGCTGTATTTTATGCAGATTGTTGAATAACTATTTACTAATACTTAAACGCATTTAGTTAGTAAGTAGAATTGGTTTTGCAAGAATAAATAATCCGCGTTCGATTTTACCGAACATAAAAATTTTATCTGCAAAAATACATTTTATTACTACTACTCTCTATTAATAAATAAGAGAAATATCAGAGGACAGATTTAATCCTTGGCAAACTGCATTCGAGAATAGTATTCATAGAAAATAACAGAGAGGAAAAATATAAAATAATAGATTTAAAATTCGTCCATTCAAAGTAAAAATCATAAAAGAGGTATTAAAATGAAAATTAGCACCCTATTTTTAAAATATCAGGAATCGCTTCATTTTAACGAAATTAGTGCTGTCATCAGTTAGTGTTAGATTAATTTATGAAGTGTTAATCTTCCTTAAATAATCTGTGACATTTCAGTCATTAAAACCCAAAATATGACGCTTTTAAGTGACAGCAGTTTGCAAACTTCGATCGAAAAATAATTAACGAACAAATAATCGACATTAAGGTATATGTTAAAAACGGTAAAAATGCCTACGCTCCAAATAAATCGGATTTTTTCGTCCAAACTTTTAATTATGGATGTATGTATTACATTTATAGGTATGTATTAAGTTAAGCACAGTTGCAGTTTCTCTGACAAGTTTAAAAGTACGCATGTAGATACATGGCACTTCAATGTTAAATAAACAAAGTGTATAAATATTACTGTTGTTTCACTTTTTCTGTGTAAATATGTAGTATCGCGGCATTTGAAATCCGGACGATTATATATTTATTTTCACTATAATTAAGCATTGTAATTCGGTTTTTGTGTCATTTAGTTGTTGTGTAGATGACAGCATAGTGACATTTATCTGTAACATTTCAGGCAAAATTATGTTACTGAGTGAATAAATGAAAAAGAAGAATTTATTAATCAGAGAACTACAAATATTTGGTTTTAATTTTTAATACTTTATTGCAGCACCATTTCTGTCTAGCACCTCTTATAAACGTCTAGGAATCGATGTTATAACATTATGTATACATTCTGGTGACAGATCATTGCAAATATTCTCGATCTTGTTAGATAATTCTTGGACATTACTGGCCTAAAATTACTGCTGCTCATCGTCTTAACAATATATCCCCACACGTTCTCGATGGAGTTCAGATCTGGTCCACAGCAAATACTCTATATTATTTTCTCTAAACCATTGAGAAACGACTCTTGCCAAGTCGACTGGACAATTGTCGTGTTGAAAGATGAAATCTTTCAGATATATATAATTTCTGCCGAAGGTAGAAAAATATTTTCTAATATTCTAATGTAATTGTTACTATTAAATATTTCCCCTATAATCAAACAAATACCTGGCCTATGTGCTAAGTAAATTCAGGCCCAGACGTTTAGTGCGAATTTTCCGCTCGTTTGTGATTTTTCGTCAAATCGTAAATTAGGTGGTCTATAAACACGGATTCGGCCATTATGAGATGACTGAAAACCTTTTTCATGTGAGAAAATTACATTTTCCCAAAAATTTAAAATTATGCGACATAAATTCCAACGCAGCACCAATCCTTACTTCTTCATTCTGGCCATTTGTCAAATATTGAAATTTGTCTCAACCGTTTTCTTACTGTGCAGACACACCCGGGAAATGTACTGCGGTCACTATATTTACTATTGTTTCGAACGAATCATTTCTTATAATTAATAAGATTTTCATCCTGTTCGGGAGTTGACACACGTATATCATCATAGCCTCGTTTCCTATAAAAAACCATTTCAGATATCTTGATTGATATCTGAAATGGTACTTTTCCCGACGCCAAATCTATCCGCTAATCTTCTAACTGACGATCGTTCTTCTACTAACGTTATTATTTGAGTTTTAGGTTAAATCTTCAAATGACACGTGCGTATTTGGCACTTATGTTAGTATATATATTCATACAGCCCTGTTTAATGCAATCAAAATATGACTGTCTTAGTTTTACATGAACGCGATAGTACAATCTATCTACTCTTAAAAAGCCATATTCAAATCAAACAAATTAAGTGTCCGATTTTCAAATGCCGCGATAGTACGTACATAGAAAACTAATAATAAGTTTGAAAGCTATATAATACAGATACATGCATACAAGTATATTATACACGTGTGTATACACATTTCTACTAATCTATATTAAACGGGCACCTCTTTTACGCAGACAAATTTAAAGCAACCCGTGGTGTCCGCTTAAGTACACTGTAATAATATTGCTGTGTATTATCTTGGTATATCGAAGGCTGTAGTCACCCTTGTTGCAGTATAATGCACCTTCTCATTTATTATCATTTATCAATTGTGGCTGACTTTTTGACAATTTTTTTTGCTTCTACAACCTCTATATTAATCAAAGTTGATTCCAGGCACATATTTTTTGGTCTAAGCTGGATTTGACCATAAAATGAAATCGTTTTTCATTAACAATAACATTCTCAACACCACTATAGTCGGAGAAATAAAAAAATGTCATTCGATGCACGTTTTTGATCGTAAAAATCGTTATAATCCTACCGAAACAGAATATTTCAAACAAATAAAATTATTTTTGTTAGAGTTTCTTAACTATTTTTGTTTTTGTAAAACCATCTCTGTTATTTTTGGGACAGACAATGTAATATTTCTTAATTTAAATTTCTATATACTTGCTTTTTATCGTTTTACACAAACATACGTAGTGCCAAAGGAAACAGTTTCTGTGACTAAATCAGTTTGACTAAATTCGTGATTACTTAATCTATATTACAATTGCGTGTTTTGATATTGCTATACATCTTTATCAATCTAAGATATTACAATGCCATAATCCTTAGTAAATTACGTAGATTTCACACATTTTAAACTAAAGGGAACACGAACAAATTTTATAAATCCTATCAAACTCTGAAGACGTAATTACCTAGCAAATTAAATAATTACAGTCAATTATAACCTATTATACGCGTAATATGATCATTTATTATACTTATTGTCTCGGAAGAATGTATATTTCCTTATCTTGACGTGACATTCCAAAATTATTTGTTATGATCAACATTTGTGACTTCAAGAATGACACAACAGCAATACACACTCAAATATTGATTCAAGAAACAAAACAGCGTGGTTCCTGTAAGGTAATATATCACACCCATACAAGTGCTACGAATGTATACTGTACCTTTGCGTTGTTTCGTAATTTTCAACGATTTACGTCCAGGTACTACCTTACTCCTATTACTAATGATTAAAGTAGCGGATTTGGATTTAGGGATAGGACCGCCGGATCTAACATTAACCACTGTACCGCCGCTTTTGACTCGCACTTTCGGCAAAGTGCTCGACGACATCGCGAAAAATAACACATCTACACACACAACGATACGACACCGAACAAACACTGGATCAAGTCGAACTGTACCGCGGTATCTTTTTATCGAAACTCCGATAAGAACAGATAAAGGGAAAAAGACGCGTTTATAATCTGTTTTAGCGCTTTATTAGCGTCGCATTCCACATTTCGGTGAGCGAAAAACAAACGTACACACGACAGTCAGCGATGAACGTCCCGGCTAACGATAATCAAACTTCTCCCACACACCCGCGTTGCATACACGTTCAAAATACTCGTTTAAGGTTTAAATCGCGTCTAACCGGAATGGTATGGACGTAAAGGTTTCGTGAGCAATGTTGTTTGAATACTGGACTTACCGATACAATACGTAATTGTATGATACATCTTGTTAATATAATTTCTCCCACCGCGGTTTATCATAGAGAATGTTTACGCTTACTAACAAACTAGTTTTGTCGTTCTCGTATATAGGTGCATTTGTTCTTTTTTTGTAAGAAATATAGTGCATCTACCTTTTTTTGGTTTGCGTTACACTTGTAAGTTGCCGTTAATTCTACAAGGTAGTACAATAAATCACGAATGAGTTTTAGAATAATGTATCTTAGCCTACGAAAAAATATTAATACATAGGATGTTGGAGAAAAAGGTTTCATCTTTAATAGCAGGTACTGTATTGGTTTGAAATTATAACATGCTGTATATATTTGAAAATTAATATTATACTTAACAAAATAATTTGAAACATACATGAGTGGGTAAAACCACACCAATTTGCATAATACAAAAGTATTTTTAATAATATAAAATATTATTAAAAACGGGGTGTGAAGAACACAATACCAGTTATATATTTGTGAATGTATCTCCTCTCGAGAGACGCAGATACGTATTTCACCTTTCTACAGGATCGTCGGTACGCCCCTGCTGGAGAAGAGATACATTCAACCAAACATAACTACCTTGCTATCAAACAGAAATTATTAATACAGAGCGTGAAAGAATATTCAGCGCTCTCTACATAATAACTGCCGAACTAAGCAACGTGTTTCTATAGCCGGTAACACCAAATCTATAAAAACTGTATTATCGTGTCTTCACTACTTGTCGGGCGAACCGAATGCGTATATAACAAAATAATTTGAAACATACATGAGTGGGTAAAACCACACCAATTTGTATTAACTCCTTAACTTGTTCTATTTTTGCATTGCCTATTGTAATATCAAGTTGTTCTTCTCCGACTGCCATTACTTTGGTTTTATTTATATTTATTTTCATTTGGTTTCGTTGTAACACTTCGTTCCAAACCTCCAGATTATGTTTAAGTTGTTGTGTATTTTCTGCGATTATTACTATGTCATCTGCGAATGCTCCAATATCAATTTCTACTCTACGGAGGTCCCTATAGCCAACCCACATTTTTTGGGTATAGTTATCACATTCTCTAATAATATCATCCATAAATATGTTAAAGAGCATCGGGCTTAGTCCTCCTCCCTGTCTCAGTCCCTCTTCCGTTTTGAACCCCTCAGATTTCATGTTATTTTTTATAACGAAGTTTACGTGGTTTTCATAGATGCCTTGTATTAGATTTATAATTTTTCTACTTATACCTCTATTCTCTAGGCTTTCCCAGATTTTTGTTCTTGGTACTCGGTCGAACGCTTTCTCTAAGTCTATAAATCCTAAATATGTCTTCTTTTCTCGAGTATCTGCTTTATTGTAAATATATGATCCTGGGCACTCCTTCCGGGTCTAAACCCACTTTGCGGTTCTGCAAGGTGTGGTTCTACTACTATACATTGTTTATAAGTTATGTTAAATAACTAAATGGACTAAACAAAAATGTAATCAATTCATCAGCTTTACAATTAAAAAAATTATTTTTTTGTCAAAAACATTTTTTTTCCTTTAACTTCACATAGCCACAGCAACGCAATTGGATGATTTGTTTTCCCAGTGAATTAATATTTACTATAATACATATATCTCTTTTCTTATTCATTTCATTTCAGATTGAGTCACAGCGAAGCGTGGTCGGGATTAGCTAGTATTTTATATTATTAAAAATACTTTTGTAATATTATACTTGTTACCGATACCAAAATTTGGAATTCAGCAGATATATCAAGTAAAGTTTTGTTTAAAAATTAAGCATTTTAAATTTGTAACTAGTGTATAACATTTTGGATACCTGTTAGTAGAAATTATTGTAAACCCAATTGTTCGATTAGTATGTAAGATGTATCTTTTTTTATACATATTTAATTTCTAAAATTTATCATAATGTACCTTCAAAAACCTTCCTCAACGCTCATTCAAAATTATACGTTTACAGATTACGTGCACTGTAACCAACCACTATCAAAAAGCATAGCTGTCTCAAATCAGGAAAGTTTTTGAAGCCACGTTATAAGGGTTTTCCGGGGCATAGATTTCATTTTAAATATTGATTTTGAATTTTAAAAAGGCACTTCTTCAAGGTGTTTACTTGCTTTAGAGTATTTTAAACATTTTATTGTTCCAAAATGCAATAAGTTAGATTTGGAGACATGTAACCAAGATTATTATTGGGAGTGTTAAAAAAAATTTGCTAGAAACCAAAAGTGCTAAAAAATTTAATAATTTCGTAAATAAATTAAGTAAAAGAGTTGAGAATATGAAATATTTGGGGGTAATATTGAATACTAATTTAGATTTCAAACCTCACGTTCAATGCTTATCAAATAAAATTTCTAAAAAGATATTTTTCTTAAATAGATTAAGTTATAATTTGTCACTGTATGCCAGGCTGTTGTTGTTAAAGTCTTTAATAGCACCACATTTTGATTTTTGCTTTTCCATTTTATTTAGTATAAATGGAAATGAGACGCAGCAACTCCAAAAGCTATAGAATAAGGCTTGGAGAATAGTATTAAAATGTAATAGATATACCCCAATTAATCTAATGCTAGAAACTTTAAGTTTATTAAGTGAAATAAATGCATAATATACAAGTGTTCCGTATCGTTATCTTCAAATTTTAGGAGTGTAAAGTAGACTTCATGTCAAGTAACAAAAACGCAAAACTTGTATATCCATTTTTATTTGTTTCAAAGTTACAGATCTATGAATGTGATTGTCAGATCATGAAAAAAATTATGACTAATCGATGACTTGTTGATTGGTCCTGTCGTTCTTCCTGGGAGGTTAAATGCGGACAATGACCTTCACTGTCTTATTGACGATCTGTCAGGTCTTTTAGAGGATGTCCCACTGAATGTTCGACAAGACATGTGGTTTCACATGGATGGGACACCACCACATTTCGGAATTGCTGTCCGAAATTGGGTTAACGTCAATTATCCAAGATGGATTGGTCGAGATGGTCCTGTTGCATGACCACCCAGATCACCTGATCTTAATGCCCTTGACTTTTATTTATGGGGGTACATGAAAAATTTAGTCTTCGCGCAAGTTTCGAACACAAGAGAAAAGTTGTTGGATCGTATTTACCTGGCTGCCGAGCAAATCCGACAAAACAAGTATGAAATTCGGATAAGTACTTCTTCTGTTGGCTTACGGACACAAGCCTGCATTCAACAAGGAGGTTGATATTTCGAAAATATTATTAATTGAACTTTTTTAAATAAAATCAGTTTTTATTGACTTTAGGATTACATTTTTTTTCATGATCTGACAATCACATTCACAAAGATTCGAAATCACTACCTTTGATAGCTTAATGGTTAGAGCGATGGTCCACCAAACCATGATGCACGTGGGTTCGAATCCTACTTAAGGGCGAATTTTTTTCCATAAAAAAAAAATTCGAATAAATTAGCGTCGTAATATGAAGAAAGTATATTTACATTACTTTACAAAAAATCCAACAAATTTGCACAACGGCCTACTACGGGCAAGATATATATCATCTGTTTCCTTGATGTAACTCAAGGCATCCCCACAAAAATTCTATTCTTTGCCTTTGATAGCTTAGTGGTTAGAGCGAAGGTTGGGCAAATCATACACGTGGGTTCGAATCCTACTTCAGGGCGATTTTTTTTTTTCATAAAAAATTCGAATAAATTGTAAAAAGCATATTTACATTTAAATTACTTCGCGAAAAATGCAACAAGTTTGCATTTTGATGATCAATCTCTAATGTCTGTTTTCTAAATTTCAAGAAACTAAAATAGGAGCAAACTAATCTAAAAAAAAATTAAAAGTAAAATTTCAGCAATATTTTTTTTAGTTTTTCTAAGAAAAAGAGATCAAAGCAAACATTTTATTGCAGGAAATGTATTTTTATAAAAAGAACGTTCAAAAATAATACGTAGGATTACTCAAATATTTTAATTTTCTCTTTAAAACTATTTATATGTGGTACTATAAGATATTTTTAGATTTCCTGAGATTTATTTAATTATTTAAACAGAAAGTGTGAAAAAAAGTAATGTCCTAGAATCAAATTAAACTCCCGACCATTAATAAAAGAAGGAACCTCAATCTTACTGAAAGGAAAAAGGATTTATGGGGTTCTTGATACAACTTCCTCATAAAAAAATAATAAGAAATAAACACATTTTAAAACCACATAAAATATTACCACAACCATAATATGATTTTCAGTATCAATAATACGATCATCCATTAAATGCTGCGTCTCTTAAACATACACTTTTATATCTTATGGCCCATAAAAAGAATACCTCAAGTCTCAAAATCTTCTAAGGATTTTTTAATTAAGATATAAACTTCTTAATGGCAACATAAAAGGGGTGTAATAAATTAATGAAATGAAATCAGCAATTATAAAACTTATTCATAAAATTTTCCAATATAATTAAGGTTTATTCATGAAAATGTAATCTATAGAAACTAGTGCATAGGTAAGGAAACTCCATATTAAAGTAAAATAGTCATTTTTGTAATTTACTAGCCGATATTCGTCATGTTAAAACGTATATTTTGAGAACAAGTAAAAATTCAATTCTTCAATAAATTGGCGTGGAGATTTGGAAAGTCTGCTTTACACTAAAGTATAAATTATACGATATCTTCCAGATCGATAAATGGCAAATCATTTTGGTAATACAAACTATTCAATAAAAAAAAAGGTTTTGAAAAGAGAATATACAAGGGCTGCTGGAAATATTTCTGGAACCGATATTAGAAACACATAAAATTAAGTAAACGACTTTGTTTTTCAAAGTATTCATTTTTGACATCTACTTCTACAAACGCTCGAATCAACTTGCAAAGGATTTATTCCACTCTGAAGGTGACACTTCGAAAACTAGTGGTCGGAATTTTCAAAAGCTGATTCAGGTAATGAACTGGACCATTGAAATGGCCCGGCAAACCATAAACGTGGCTTCAAATCCTGCTTAAGGGTGATTTTTTTCTATTAAAAAATTCGAATAATTAGCGTCGTAAAATGTAGAAAGCAATATTTCCATTTACATTACTTCGCGAAAATGCAATTAATTTGCAACAACTGCCGACTACAGGCTAAAGTATTAACGTTTGTTTCCTTAATGTGACTTAAGGCTTCCCTATGTATTCGGAACACCACAGTCCTTAATAGCTTAGTGGTTCGAGCAATGGTCCGGCAAATCATGGACGTGGGTTCGAATCCTGCTTAAGGGCGAATTTTTTTATTAAAAAATTCGAATTAGCGTTATAAAATGTAGAAAGCAATATTTATATAGTATATATTTAGTTTAATACAAAGGTATTTTTAATAATATAAAATATTATTAAAAATCTGGTGTGAAGAACACAAATGCAGGCAAACTATTAATATTTTCTGTGAACGTGTCCGAATATATCCTATCCCCAGAGACGTAGATACGTATTTCACCTTTCTACAGGCTCATCGGTACGCCCCTGCTGGAGAAAGGATATTCCCAGACACATTCACAGAAAAGAACCACATCGCCCTATCACCGTAATTATTCAGACCGAGCGCAGAAGTAAATTCGGCGCTGCCTGTTGTCAGACAGCCGAAGTACCTCGCATACCGTCCACATAATTAATGTGAAGTAACGACGTCCTTCCAAAGGTTGGCACAGCCAATCTCTCTACAAAACTGCATTTTGTTTGTGTCTTCACTCATACTACGGCTTAACCGCATGTGTAATGTATCAGAATAATTGAAACATACATGAGTAGGTAAACCCCACCAGTTTTGTATAATACAAAGGTATTTTTAATAATATAAAATATTATTAAAAATACCTTATTATTATTTGAAATTTCAAAGTTTATCGTCTATAAATTTGCGCCATCAACTCCTTTCTTAGATGAATGAGGTATAAATTCCAACAACTTTTCCAGCAATACTCGTATATGCTTCCTCTTAAACAGATGTTACTTATAGATGCATGGATTATAAATACGAATAGTAAACGGAATTAAATTTAATATATTCTAACTTTATGTTAATATTTCGAATGCGGTCATTGTGAAATGACTACATGTACATATTTGTCGATTTAAATTGCCGATAGAGCGGACTATCTCATCTATGTTCTAAAGTTTTGTCACGCTCAAATATTTTCACCTGTAGTCCAGTATTTGTGTGATGTAACTGCACCAATCATAACTAAAGGCTGGTTGCTCTCGCAACACTTGGATTACAGCGAACTCTATCATTTTCTGTTATTACCATTATGACGGCAATCAAGTATGCAACGAAAAGGTCAATCAATCGCTCGGAGAACTAACAAGTTATTTTATTAAGTTCTTATCTATCTATTGTATCTCCAATACAATTTCATAACTTTTACTAATAATGATTAGCTTTGATTATTTCTTTTTGTCATTTCCGCTTTGTGAATATGAAATGTGAAAACCATGCACTTAGAATCAATTTCCTTTTATAATTTTATACCAAACTGTTTTATTAATCTTCTTTTGTCATATAAAAAGAGGGATTCGTTTTATTATGTTTCTTTCAGTTATATCTCCTTGCCTTCAATAAAATTTAAATATATTTTTAAACTAGTCCTCCAATTTAATAAAATGCAAATAATAACAATTCTGAAATAAATTTTATATCGGAACAAATAAAACGCAGAGCATTTATTTTTCTTCCAAATTTATTTAATCTCGACCAAAGTAATATGAGAGCAAAATGAATTGAGGTAGTAGGAGGCTGCGGTTCGCTGATCGTATTTCGTGAATTATAAAGTAAATAAATCTTACTGACAGCACTTAAATGTCTCCTTAATACAAATTTAATTTACAACTTAAAATATTTATAAAATGTCATACAAATGTCATGTTTTATATTTTATTGAAAAGTTTACAATAATTGTTGAAACTGTTGTCCCTCGGCATTCAAACATAAATTTACGCGCCGCTTTATGTTTTCAAAAACCTTTTGTAAAATAAATCCGTCTACTAACTCGCACTGTCGCACGATATTGTTCCGTAAATCGTCTATTGTATGCACTGGATTTTTAAAAATAGAGTTTTTTAAGTATGGAAATAAAAAGTAATCCAGAGGAGTTAAGTCACACGATCTTGGCGGGAAACGGTCAACACTAATAATTTCTTTCATCAAAAAATTCACGTAAATAATTTATTGTTTCACGGGCAGTGTGTGGTCGTGCGGAATCTTGCTGAAAGAAACCTAACTGTAACTCGTCATCATGCAGTTGATTTATGAATGTTTCCAGTATATTATTGCGATATCTTTCACCATTTATAGTTCCTTCGAAAAAGATCGGACCAATAAGCCTTCTACGTGACATGGCACACCAAACCCCTATTTTTACAGGATGCAACGTTGTTTCCCTATAATAATGCGGATTGTCTGTTGCCCACATATGCATATTCTGAGCGTTTATGTAGCCGTTCAGGTGAAACCACGATTCGTCGGTGAAAAACGTTTTATCCAAAACATCGTCGTCGTTAAGATTTGCATTAAAGAAACGACAATAGGCAACTCTTCGAACGTAATCTGGCGGCAATAGTTCTTGATACATTGAACCTTGTAAGGATGCATACCAATATCGCGTTTAAGAATACTGCGGCAGGTTCCATAACTTACATCCAACTGTTGTGCCAGTCTTCTGACAGATGTTGTAGGTTGTTCTCTAATTGCGTTTCTTGCATTATTAACAACATTTTGGGTCCTAACTCGAGAAGATCTTCCCCCTTTCCATTGTCTTTTTACAGACCCAGTTGTTCGAAAGTTATTTATAATTCTCAATAGGTCACGAGAAAAGTTCTTATTTACTAAAACAACTTCAGGAAAACGTTGTTGGAATTCTTCCTTGCACATTTCTATTGAATAATACCATTCGCCGTTTGGCAAACGTTGACCGTTACGAAAGTAACATTCTAAAATGAACACCATTTGTTCTTGAGTAAACATTCTGAATGTGATTATACTGTTTTTTTTTAAAAAAATTGTATTGAAAGAATTAATAATTCACACTGACAGTCTGTCATTAAATGTTTGTCAGAAAAATATTGTGAATATAATTCACGAAATACGATCTACGAACCGCAGCCTCCTACTACCTCAATTCATTTTGCTCTCATGTTAGTTTCCTTCGGAAACAATACACTTACTTTAACGCTTATTCCAATCTCCATAGCAATTCCGAAAGTTGATTTCCAGTATAGTGTTCAGAGCGTGTTTAGAATTTTGTTTTATCTCTTCGATTCCAAACTATAGCCACGGAGCTTTTGAGCTGTGGAAATAGAAAGAGTTACACGCTGCCCAGACGAATACGCTGGCTATGAAAATATATGTTGAATATTTTACCTAACTAGTCTCGTACAAGCGACGAAGTGTGATGGTGCAAGAACCACGAGGTATCTTACTACTAGGTTCCTCTAGACGTATAGCTTCGTGCGAACAACGCACAATATGTAAATAAAAATCCTGATTAACAGTTCGGCCGGTTGGAAGAAATTCCTAGTTTCTCACACCACGGTAATCATAGAAACTTTTAACATGACTTTGATAACTACTTTGACGTGTTTTTTTCGGCACTTTTTGTAAGATATTCGCTGGATTAATCGACTCATCTCCCGTAATTACAGAGTGGTAGTCGGAAATCATCTCTATACATATTGTAATGATTTTTTCCCCGAAGAATATTTTAAAAGAACAATTATTTATGATGTCAAACTTATTTTCAAATTTATTATTGTGTATATTTTGAATTTTGTTTATATATTTATTTGGATTTGTTTTGTTGACCGCACCTGTACATTTTTACATTTATATGGAACAGGAAATAGTTCGACTAGAGGAATTATATTGTATTATATGTACCTGATGTCCGATCTTATTTTTCCGGCTGGTCACAGGGATATCTTGAGTGTTGTATGATATAGTCTAAGAAATAAAAAACTCAATTTTTATTTCTTTATTAGATTTAATTTCGGTTTATTTTGCTTGTTTGCTTTGCTGTGTATTTAAATATCACTATCGTTTTATTACGAGTGTTGCTTATCTCGTATTTTTATGAATATTTGAATTTTACTTGATATCTCTCGTATTTAGTTTTTGTGGGTGAAAAGGTTTACGTTAACGTAAGTAAGATTTTCACATTAGTTTTATATACATTCTATTTACTGTAATTCAATGATATTTGTGTCTATTTGTAATTTTGAATTATTATTATATTAGCTTAAAATATAGATAGTTAAGAAAATTATCATATTTTTTTATGAGGGAGTTTTTTGTCACGTTGTTCTAGAATATATTTTTGAAAGTCAGGTTCTGGAGGGAGATTTTATGCTTGTGTTAGTGCGCACGAGCGAGAGTTATTTTACGTGTTTTGACGATTGGTCTATTTACGAATTGAAATGTTGGGGTTTATTAATTAAATTTTTGAATTTGAGAGTTTTCTTAATGATCTATTAGATATATTTTTGCTCGCGATTCACAAGAGGCTTTTCTTTGTGTGCGTGTCTTTTATCACACAATTTTTTTTCCTCTAAGCTTTTGTCTAATGACGCATTAGCTCTCTTTATTTACACTTTGTAAAGAGTATTTTTTTAATTTTTTTTTAATAAAATTGTAAATTAGCACTGTGATTTTTCTTTATTGACATATTATTTTTTCCACTTTCTCGCTCGAGGGAGAGAGAGCTCTGGATAAAGTAGTCTCAAGCTAGAAGAATTTTCATCTGAACTAGTTCGGTCATATTTTGTGGATGAACAGTGGAATATCCTATAAGCAAACCCACAGTTCACAACAATATGTAAAAGATAGCATATGAGGGACAAGCTGAAATTATTGAGAATAAAAAACACGGTTAATATTTTCTAGGATTTTATTTTAAATATGCTCAAAATAATTCCCTTCAGCAATGATACAGTTGATCATTCATTCTTTCCACTGTTCAAAAGCACCCAACCAATCTTCTTTCGGAAGACCTTCAAAATAAGTGTGAACTGCGCCATCAATCTCTTCTTCCGACGAAAACCTTCTACACCGCAAATTGCGTTTATATTTTTTCCAGACAAAAATTGGAGAGTTGAAACTGCCGTTTGAGACGATGCATTATCATAGTGGAACATAATTCCCTTGTCACTACTGAACACTTCAGGCAAACATTTTTCAGTGTATCACTTAGCTGTAACTGTCTTTTGTCTATCTAGCTTAATTGTATTTACTAAGCCGGTACTTCTGAAGAATACCGCATACATAACCCTTTTCATAGCTCGCTGGTTCTTGGTCATTGTAGGAGTTTCCTCATCCATACACGACTCTCTTGTGGGTAGGAAGCTCGAAGAGGGAATATAAGTTTCGTCACCTGTCACTATTTTGGAAAAAATTTGGTGCCCGCCATTATCTAAGAAATTTAAAGTTTCATGGTAAATTCTTACACGCTCTACTTTTTGGAAGTCAGAAAGGTGATGCGGCACAAAACAACTTACCACTTTTTTTAAATGCAGGTGATCGTGTATGATTGTTTTAATAGCTGAAGATCCAACCTTGAGTTGATGCTCTATTACCGCGTAAGTGGATTTATTGTCCTCTTCTATTATTTTTTAGCACCAGCAATGTTTTTGTCGGCAACAGCCGTAGAAGGTCCTGTTTGATGCAGAACAGAATTTCTTTCGCGTTCAAATTCCTTACACCATAGATTGTAGCCAAGGAAGTTACTTGGACTTTAAAGATTGCAATGCAATGTGTCAACAGCACATATTATGCTTGTTTGTTGAATAAATTGAGAGACAATATTTGTGAAAAAACGTAGAGTAAAATTGTGAAAAAGTATTCGATTACTGTATTCGTTCATACCGTTGCAGTTTCAATTCGTAAATATGGCTTTCAAGAAGTTGAACATTCACCGTATAGTCCTGATATGGCTCTTAGTGATTGTTCCTTATTCTCTCATTTAAAATCTTTGAGGCCGTCACTTTTATGACGATATTAACTTGCAAACAGTTGTAATGCCGCATTTTTAGGCGGAAACATGATATTATTTTTACGAAGCTATAGAAAACTGTGCAAAAATTGCACAGGATTTTTATACTGTTTCTTATAGATTTTTACTCACTAAAACCAGGAAAAAAACTCGAAATTTTCCATCTCGTCAGGTTTTCTTGCAAAACTTGTGCTTGTAGTTTCACCAAGAGTGTCTCTGATATATTCACAGATTCTGTGGAAAGCATGTGCTACACAAAGAATGTGCGGTATATTAGGATATGTTTCCTCAGAGACACCTTTCCACTTATATACGCTTTTAATAAAGAAAAGCACCATTGAGAGTAGCTCTTTACAGGAAAAAACTTTCATCTTTGTCACTGCCTCCCTCTCCAGTAACAACTAGATGGGGAACATGGTTCGACGCAACTAGTTTTTACGCAGATAATTTTGATAGTTTACAAAATTACGTTACATGTTTAAATGACGATGCTCGAAGTATTTCTGAGTGTAAGGAACTAACACAAATTCCAAATTAAAAAGTCAGTTGTGCTTTCTTCAGGAGCACTTATTCCGAGTAACTTCGCACGTGGTAGAAATCCAGATTTAATAACATTGTGGTAATTGTGTATGGGGAGAATGCCTCAAAATGTAACTGCTAAATACGCTGAAATAAAAGAATATTGCACCTATAACCATTTGCGATGTAGAAAGGACGTTTTCTAAATACAAGGATGCATTTCATTCAAAAAGAACAAATTTTACGGAGGAGACTCTTGAGAAAGTATTGCTAGTTAATATTAATACTCCTTTACTCAAATTGAACTACAAAATTAACAAATAAAAATGTATTTCGTATTTTATAGATGACCACCCGCCGTTTGTTTTCCAATTAACAGTTAAAACAATGAAAAAAAGAAACTAACTCACCGTATTTTGTTTATCTTATGACATATGAACTAATATATAAATTATTAAAACTCCTCGCCCTCCCATCTACGCCCATGAATGAAGTAATTGCGTCACAATTCAACAACAAAAAACAGATGCGCGGTTAACCGAATCAATAATGCTATTCAATAACTGCGTGTTGTATTTAGCGATGTTATAGACTATTTATATGGCTCATCGCAATTTCGGCCTGATGCGTCCGGCCTCTAGTAATCACAACAAAAAAAGATATTGTTCCATAAATAGACATTTCGGGTAACGTTAATTGCACAGTTCAAGTTTTCATAAATACAAATCGCGAAACCATGTAATTCTTTTAATTTAAATGAAAATATAAAAAACTAAAATATTTTATCCACCCGTGCTGTTAAAATGCTACTTTATCTACCATTGCGGTTAAAATACTACTATATCAACACAAAATGATCTAATGACATTTTAACAATCTGCTATTGAAAAAAAAAATTTGCAGTGTTATTAATTAATCATCGCAATAAATGATTTGATATTCGTGGAAATTATATTGAAAAATAAAAATTATAAAATTATTTTCAAAACCTGATCTTTTCTACCAAGCTGAGAATGTATGGCGCTCATCTCGTACGTTGATTAGTTTTAATGCGTAAACAGTTACTTTTGTCTTTATCTTAATAGGAAGAAGATAAATGGTACCAAAATACGTATTATAACTCAAGCATTCGACTTATTTAGGTTCTATTGGCGGTTTATGACAATTAAATTAGTTTATTT
Source organism: Melolontha melolontha (assembly GCA_935421215.2). NCBI lineage: Eukaryota > Metazoa > Arthropoda > Insecta > Coleoptera > Scarabaeidae > Melolontha > Melolontha melolontha. The sequence continues at coordinate 71,485,923 of OW285243.1, read as the reverse complement.
CCTGCCTTAAACGTAATAAATCTACTATCAGTGTATTTTTGTTTAATTTCCTTTTAATTTAAGTTTCCTGTTCTATACACAATAAACACAGGCAATATCCCGCATAAATGCCGTCCGTTTTTGTTTCCTTTTTATTTAAATTATAACGTCAGTGTAGTACTAACTAGTATTTTTATTACATCTATTGATTTCCCGGATTTTTACTGAGTTTTTCTTATATACTTTGTAGCCATGTTTTCTTTTCGTTAGTTTTATTCTTTTATGATTTTTGTATGCGCCCATATTTACTTAGTTAAACTCTAATTCGCACTCATAATATTCCAATTTATTTTTTCGAGAATGTTTATCCCTTTATATATTGAATTCCTTTATTTTTTTTACTTTAATTCTATTCTCTATAGTTTTTTTTTGCTTTTAATATAAGTAATTCATTCCATCTAAATTGTTGCTACAATTTAACAAGAGAGAAATTTGCAAAATTTGAGTTCTTTGTTCGTACCTGAATCGAATCGCTCGCATATTCTGAAAATATATTCAACAATACTTACAATGTTGTCTACTTTCGTTGTTACGTTCGATCTAACCTGTTTAAATTTATAGATTTTGAGCGTTATTCTTACATTCCAATTTAAAATTTGTATATTTTTTCTAGTAAAAGTAATCCTAACTAGAGTAGGACAATTTGTAAAATTTTTTGTTTATATACAAGTGTTCCGTATCGTTATGTTCAAATTTTAGGAGTGTAAAGTTGACTTCATTTCAAGTAACAAAAACGCAAAACTTGTACATATATCCATTTTTATTTGTTTCAAAGTTACAGATCTATGAATGTGATTGTCAGATCATGAAAAAAAATGTAATCCTAAAGTCAATACAAACTGATTTTATTTAATAAAAGTTATACGATTATACGACGAATGTGTGATTGTTAACGTCGCATAATAAAATGTTATCCTAAAATAAATAAACACGTGTCGTAGTGCATACAGTAATTTCTTGGAGATCTACAAAAAAGAGCACTGGAAATTGATTTATGATAAAGAGGGTTCTTACTTATTTCGTAAGTGCTGAACCATGAATATCATATAATAAACAAATGTTCAGATGACTGTTAACGTTGCATTTTTTAATAAAGGATTACATTACGTTTCAGTTCATATAACAGCTTATTAGTGATTTTCTTTCTCAAGAGTATGCGGGCATGCATTTTGTGTATGGCTACTGTAACGGCAATGCACGTCAAGCAGTTATTGAATTCCGACATCGGTTTCCCGATAGGCGCATTCCTCATTACATAAAGTTTCTGGAAGTACACACAATTTCGGGAATGCGGACTGCGTGATTATCTTTACGACCGAGGAGTAAATTTGCCAGCAGATTTACAGGAAGAAGCCGTAGCTATTGTTACAAGGGATTCAACTCTCAGTGTACGTCAAATCGCTAGACAAGTAGGAGTGCCACGAACGACAGTTTGTGCGAATTTTAAAACGTAAGGGCTTATATTCATATCACTATCGCAGGGGACACGGTTTGCTTGAGACAGACCACTATGCTCGTCTAGTTTATTCTACCTGGATATTAAGACAGTCACGGCTTCATTTTAATTTATGCAGAACAGTCCTCTGGATAGATGAATCTACGTTCACGAGAAGTGGTGTTACAAATCTGAGAAACCTGCACAGGTGGTCATCAGAAAATCCCAAAGCTATACGCCCATCTAAATTTCAACATGAATTTTCTATTAACGTTTGGGCGGCCTTAATCGATGACTTGTTGATTGGTCCTGTCGTTCTTCCTGGGAGGTTAAATGCGGACAATTACCTTCAATTTCTTATTGACGAACTGCCAGGTCTTTTAGAGGATGTCCCACTGAATGTTCGACGAGACATGTGGTTTAATATGGATGGGGCGCCACCACATTTCGGAATTGCTGTCCGAAATTGGGTTAACGTCAATTATCCAAGATGGATTCGTCGAGGTGGTCCTGTTGCATGGCCACCCAGATCACCCGATCTTAATCCCCTTGACTTTTATTTATACATGAAAAATTTAGTCTACGCGCAAGTTTCGAACACAAGAGAAGAGTTGTTGGATCGTATTCATCTGGCTGCCGAGCAAATCCGACAAAACAAGTATGAAATTCGGATAAGTACTTCTTCTGTTGGCTTACGGGCACAAGCCTGCGTTCAACAAGGAGGTGGACATTTTGAAAATATTATTAATTGAACTTTTTTAAATAAAATCAGTTCTTATTGACTTTAGGATTACATTTTTTTCATGATCTGACAATCACATTCATAGATCTGTAACTTTGTAACAAATAAAAATGGATATACAAGTTTTGCGTTTTTTTTACTTGAAATGAAGTCTACTTTACGCTCCTAAAATTTGAACATAACGAATACGGGACACTTTATATTCATATATATATATATATATATATATATAGAAGGTATAAATTTATAGAAAGTTATGGAACACTTATGTTTTAAACGTCTTCCGTGAAGTTACAAACTGGGTAAAATCGGTTAAATATTTGCAATATCAGATGTGTCTCTACAGTAATTTCCGCAAACAGAGTCTGTTGTAAAGAAAAAATGTGCTTTTATGCAGAAAATGAGTGAAAAATTAACGAAATGTTTTGTTGTCTACTAACTTAAGCGGTACATTACATAATATGAAAGTTACATATAATGAAACAAAAATTTCCCGATATTTTTTTTGCGATTATGCATTACACTATTTACGTGTCCTTCCCAGTGAAATTTCCTTGAACACGTTAGCGGTATATCACACACTTTATACTTTGTTATACTGCCATTGTACATTATATCCGGAAATTCCTTTATCAATTTTTGAGCCATATCGTAAAACGGTCTCCTTCTAGCTATTTGTAACATATAAAATGATTATTTATCATTGTAAACCAGAGAAGTGAGAAGTGCACTGAAAGGTGTCGGACGGCGACCGACAAAATATATATGCGTTCTAGGACGAGCCGCAGATGGGATGTTACTTTAATGAACCTCTCTAGTTATAATGCTAGTAAAAAAAGGACATAGCTTCTTCTCTTTTCAAAAAAATAAAAACTGGTAAGATTAGCGGATAATTCAATTATAATAATATACGAGACCGGTTTGATATATAAGGTCTGCAACAAAGCCATTGTGTGAGTAGTGGGGATAGTAACAAATTTCAATCTACAAATAGTAATTTCATTTTCCTGTGTACCGTCGTTGAACAACAATGTTATTTATTAGGAGTTAGATTTGTGCGATACGTACCAAGCAACGATCCGTGATAGAATTTGTAACGCTGGAATGTTGCGCGCTCATTCAAATTTACGATTGTCTTGATGTGAAGAATGTTCGCCAGTAGATCCGACGTACAAAGTAACAGTGACGCAAGAGAAGAATCAAAGAAAAGTAGGTGCACTGCTGGTTTAAGGAAATCGCCGTTACGCACAAACAAATTGCTCGGCAATTAGGCATTAGTCAAGAAAGAGTACAGTCGGGACGTTGAATTACAGAAAAATTAGCACCAGATAAGACCCGCGACAATTAAAGAATATGATGAAGAAACTAAGAAGAAACATTTGCCAAGAACTTCTTAACCAGTATCAACGATTGCTGGAGAGTTCATGATGTAAGGGACATGATTTTCTCATGGATATCACCACCGGGGACAGATCTTGGGTTCATGATTATGACCCTAAAAACAAGCAGCAGTTAATGGAACATCGTTCGGGTTAAAAAGAGTTTCATCAGCGCAGGAAGTCATGCTTACCATTTGGTGGAATCAAAGGCAGCGAATTTCTGCCGAAGGAATCAACGATTAATTCAATAAGATACTTCAAAAGTTTGCGATCACTAAAGAATCGAATCCGTAGAGTAAGATCAGAAAGAACAATTATTTCTTGCACTACAACAACACCAGACAGCATTTCAGCAAGGAAACTATGAAGACAGTGACGAGTCTGAAATTCACAGTTGTTTCGAAACCTCCGTACACAGTCCTGAATTGGCACCTTCAGATTTCTGATTGTTCCCGAACTTAAAGGAGATATTGAAAAGTCAACATTTTTCATCAGATACCTTCGGCTGCTATTTGTTGTAAACAAGACAGTTTTTCATGGACGGAATGAAGAAGTGCATTCAGCGTTTGAAAAAATGTGTTACAGTAAATGGTGATTACAACTTTTATAACCGATTTGATATGCAGCTTACACATTACTCAAGAATTTGTCTAAAATATGCAATACTAAATACGGCCGTTCCGGTGTTTCAGTTTTAGCTGACAATTGAACTACATGTGTGTTCGCATTAGAAACGATATTTATTGAGTTATTTTCCAAATTTCCTTCAACCTCAGGATCGTTAAGATAGCCTCTGCTTTCACAAGTAGTTGCAGTGAAGGGAGGCCCACAATTGTCTCCATGGAAGCGGTTGCCGTACTGTTCATGGTTCCTGTGACTCAAAATAGAGCCTGTGGCGAGGAGTACCACCGCTGATGTTAGCTTCGTCGTCCTCTACAAGACAACTGCTCCATGGATAATCATTGGTCTACCGCTATGTACAACCAATATACCGCTCTTGGTTTGAATTTCCAGGTCTTGGCAACAGTTCTTCTGCATCGCTAGAAGAGCTGTGTCGTCCTGTTCGTCACTTTGGCTAGGTATTTACTTGAATTAAGTTTCGCATTAAGTGTCATGCAACCTATGTTCTACAAATATAAGCGTTTAATTTGAAATAAACCGCATAAATTCTCTAAATTCCTCAAAATTTTAATATATTTTTAAAATAGCGATTTATATTGCAAGTTTTAAGGCTACCAAAAACTAGTACCAAAATACCAAATGTACCACCCGATTTTCACTTCTGGTTATTATGTGCTCTAGACGTATTTTGTTTATTTAGTCATATCTGCGTTTTCTTGACTTTGTAAGTTTAACAGTTATATCTAGAGCTGAGGATGTTTGCGGTACGGCAGGACCGTATGTAGTGCATCCCCACCAGCGTATAAACACGATGCAGCGAAACACTTTAGTTAGTCGTGAACTGGCAACGTGATCGTGTGTTGTCTTGAGTTAATTGTGCGTGTGTTACATCCGTAGATGTCGAGCGGTCTTTCTCAAAATATAAAAAAATTTATTCATCACGGCGTACATCGCTCACCGCTACAAATATGGAAACGTATCTAATGCTACAAACTTACTGCAAGTTTTATCCACTTGGCGCTATGCTATAATAATCGTAAATAAGGTAAGTGTGTTATTTATATACAGTACACATAACTGACATACCTAAGTGATATAAATAGCGAATGCATGTAAAGCAATAAAATCACGCATGCATCACCGATCGAAACAAGGTCATTATATTCGTGCGTTTAACTGAATACTATCCTGGCACACCGCAAACATCCCCAGCTCTAGTTATATCTTAAAGATCAGCTATTAATATGTGCGAGATGTAAAAATATTTAAAGGTGTAACGGCCTCGCGTACCTCTCCTGTCAAGAGAAATGTAAAATTCATTACTTACTTTGTACCACCAGCACGTGATTTGTCGACATGGAAAATTTATAGGCAGTTATTATTCGGGCGTGCCATTTACATTTGCAAATAAAGTACGATACTTTTTAAGTCAATAAAAAAAAAGAAAAATTGGCGAAACGAATGCAATAATGAGAGCTTTCTAGTAGAAGTTTAAAACATTCAATATTCGGAAAGAAAACCCACGTGATATATTACTGTTAATTATTTATGCGCCCAGGGCCTTGGTGTTTTAATTATTGGAGCTTTTACATTAGAACAATGCGTTATTTAACTTCGGACACGGAATATTTCGTTTCGTTGTAAAAGAAAAATACCAGAAACAAGTTGAAACGTTTTTTATTTTGCAAAAAAAAACGAATCTGCGTCGTACAATATATGTCATTTATAAAATAAAACATCCAGAACAATTTTAGATAAAATAAAAGTTGTATAGTTTTTGCGTTAAAATGCACACATACATAGTCCAACCACAAATATTATTAATGTTACTCAATTGTATGAAATGATGAGTCATAGAATGTCATAACTGCATAACATATTGCTCGAAATATGTAATACGTAGGGCTGGCGAATTTGCGCCAACAGCCAGTGACGGCCGCATAAATTATAAAGCGTGCTTAAACACTTTCCGTATTAAGAGCCTTGCGTGAAATCACAAAGTGGATAACATCTATTAAATATTTCAATCATTAGATATGTTTCCACAGTTCTTTCAGTCAAACTGGTACGACATTGCAGAATAAATGTTTTTTTTTATGCCGAAAACGACCGTTTTACTTATAGTGATGTTATGTTTGCATATTTAAAATAATCTTTGAAACAACTTAATGGACCTTTAGACGCACCTTCGCAAATTAGTCTTAATATGAGATAATCGGAATCTTTGTCTTAAAACACTTTCAAATTTTTCAATTACACATTAATTTTTTTTGCCTTCTACAACCCATAGCTCACCCACAATCTGAAAAGAATCCGCTAAGACATCGAAATATTTTGTAATTTTTCTATTCCCTTGGCTAATCCGAAGTAATTATTATGAATAGTTTGTAAATGACTTTTAACCAGATTATTTTGAAATATTACCTGGATATTACAAAGTAGACATTGAATTTTGGCGCCGTCATAATATAAGTCCGGCATTTCTGCAATAAGGTTTTTAACAGTGTCCGACATTGGCCGTCTTCGCGACATTTTTTAAACAAACGTAAAACTACAAAATAGTACTTACGGCAGCATACATGTATATACAACAGATCTCGTAAAGAGTCGAAGTAATACTGAAGATATCACCGCCACCATTCTACTATTATTATTCTTGAAGCTACACCACCGCTTGTTGGCGCTATTTGCCAGCTCTAGTAATATGTAAGTACTTGCTTGGTAACCGTTCAGTGAACACCATTTGTACTATGGAGTGATAACCGCATCGCTATATATTATATTATTGTATAAAATAGGGAATAATGCGTGACAGATGTGAGCTCTTTTTTCGCCCCTTAATATTAAGAAACATTTCGTATATCGTATAACTGCTCATTTTCGAGACATTGAGGATGATGAGGATGTCGTTGGTCGCTCTCATACCGGTCGTCTGCGTTCTGAACATACGTCAAATACTGTGGCAAGTGATTGAGCAAAAGCGTTCGAAATCCGGCAACTAACAGTCTTGGGGGCGATTAAGACATGAAGGCTTACAGAAGCACAAACCATCTTTTAACACCAGCCTTGGAGGTTATAAAAACCAAAAAGCGGAAGTCGTTACGGCAAAAGAAAATATCGCAAAATCTTATTCTCAGACGAGAATCTCTTTAAAATTTACCTGACAGAATAATAGTGTGTAAACTAGAAGTTCCCTAGAAGACCAGAAGATCGTGACATGATCACCATCCGGTCTCAGTAAGGATTTGGTGGGATGTTTCTGGGAAGATTACTATTCGTTTTTGCGACATTGGGGCGAAAACAATAGCTCGAATGTACCAACAAACTTTGTTGAAAACTGTAGTGAAGCTCCTGACAGACTCCTTGTTTAGGGGAAAGATATTTTCCAACGGGTTTTGTTATCCGTACAGAAACTGAAACGAAAAGACAAGGTTCCTGAGTTTATTAAGGCTTCCGACGGGCTGTCTGGTAACCCTGACCTGAAGTTTCTCAACAATCGGAAGCCCTGACAATCGTAGTCTCTGAAACGAACTCTACTAAAATCGATAGAAACAATGCGTAAATCTATAAATGAATGACTCGGTCGTTTGCAACTCTGTTTGGACGCTTATTTTGTTGTACTTTTCGAATATATGTATTTTTACTTCACGCTGATGTCAAAAATGACATTTTTCTCCAATTGTAAAAAAAAAGTGATGTTTTTTCATGAATCTCAGTATGCAAAGTCTGTCATTTTTTTGCCGTTCAAAAATTTTTTTTTTCACTGATAAAAAAGACTTTTTCATTGTAAAATTTCATTGCGTAATTTACACTCCTAACTAAGACAACGCAACGCAATTAACGTAGCCATCGTAATTATGTAGGTGACATTTTTTTAATTTATATTAATCTACAATTTTAAATTACTACAATTGGAGAAAAAAACGTTGTTTATGTTACGTGTGCGAACCATGGGTTTTTTGAGTTTGAGAATGTTGAGTTTTTTGTCGAGACGGAATAATTAATATAAGCATAACTATTTTCTGATTATTTATGGTAAAAAAAAAATGGAAGATTAAAGTCCTAGTACTTTAAAGTAAAATATTAAGGTTCTAGAACTTTAAAAGTATACGTCAGCTGTGGACAAGAATAATTGAATATTATTCATTTGTATTCCTTTTCGTATTGATTTCGTGCCTTATCAAATTTATTAAATTCTTCTTCACGCGATCAGCTGCATCCAGAACATCTTGCGATATCTCATTTGTATCCATTTTAAAACGAATAATCGAATAAAATACAGAAAATTGAGGCGGCTTTTTAATTTTTATTTGTAACAAACTTCTTTCTATGGAAATATTAGTTACCACTTACTTAATTTTTCCGAATAATTTCTGCGAGATATAAATGTCATTTTTGATATCAGTATGAAATAAATTTATTTCTTTTTATTTAAAATTCATTAAACGTGCAGTAAGAAATAAACCGTTGTATTCACCACAAATGAAAAGTGTTTTTAAAAGTCCTCGCAAGTAATTCCGTCTTCGGCTGACGCCTCATCCGTAAACAACTTTCTCGTCCTTTAAAATGTCACTTTTCGTTCTTGATAAATAAAATACTATAGTTTTATATGTCTTTTTCTACATCATTAAAATACTGCCAGTATTTACTGTTAGACTATGTATACCGAGCTAGAAAGTACGCGCGCAACGTAGAAAGCGGAGCAGTCATATTTTGTGTTAGTTCATCTTGGGTCTCGACGGGAGATAGTCTAACGTTCCGCCGTTACCTTATACGCGTTCTAATTGTAAGTCATAGTATGTCGGGAGTACAGAAACACAAAAAGCGAATCCCTTGATAATGTAAAAAAGTATGTCGGTAAATTTCCAGATTTATATTATGATGTTGTAAAATTAGTGAGTAAAGTTTGCGATAACCCGTTATTTCAGCAAACTTATCCAAATTGTGCTATGTAAATAGGCAAGTGGGTTATATATGGCATTTATAATTAAATAAATAAACTAACATTACTCTTGCCCGATATATATGTTAAACCCTAATGGTAATATAGTAATATAATATGTAAACATATATAAAACTTATTGTCCTGGTGTGCAGACAGTGACCCACTCTAGTCATAAGCTGCGCTCGTTGTATATAGAAACAGCGATCATCCATAAATCCCTACCAGCATAAGTAGTTTTGACTTCGTTATAGTAAAAATAAATAGAAAAATTATTTAAAATCTTTTCAATTAAATCATATTTAATTTTGTATTGTTTAGAAGGAATAGTAAATTCTTAAACAATAGTAGCCAAGATGTCCATAGCATTTTGACATATTTATAACAAACTCTAACAAATGCACCAGTAATTTTATCAAAATTTCGTAATTACTATATCGATAATCAAATTATTATCCTCTTGTGTTAAGATATTAAATTTTGTTTGGATTTAAATAACCCATTTATAAAAAATAAATGAAGGACCAGTGAATTAAAATGAATGTGAAACCTTAGAAAACTATTCAAGATGAAACTCTCTTGATATTATTTAAAAATTTTTCCACGGTGAATTTTCTTTATCAATATTTCATTTAATTAATATAACGTCTCGTTTGTAGGTTTGAAAAAGGGCTGCATGCAAATAACGCATAAGAGAATTAAAATTAAACTAAAAGTGTGTATTCTCGGGGTTGTGTTCCCCTATTGCAAAAATTAGGGAAATTTACTGATGTGGTGTTCGATATAATATTTAAAAAAATTAAAGATTACTAAATTAACTTTACCAAATTACCAACACAAAATATAGAAAATTATTGTTATTGTACTAACCAAGAATTGCGTAAATGCAATATTTTGCTTTAATACATTTTTCCCTCCTAGTAAAATTGCGATTTTTAAATCATTAATAATTAAAGTAAAAAAATTATAAATTGCATTGTTTTTTGCCTAATGATATGATCAATTTATCCACATACCTTGACTGCTGGTACTTCGTTCTCCAATTGATTCCGGCGGTGTTGGCGTGGTAGCTATTTCTGTTGCACTGCCTTCTTTACGTTTCAAAGCCTATAAAAAAATATCGATGTTGATTGGTCTCTTATGTTTTTTAAGCAGAATCATACATTAGCATATCCAAAACGAGTAACAAACTTACTTCATGCAAAATACTGTTTTAATAAGTACGTAATAATGTAGCCAATGCAATAAAATGAAAAACACTGATTCTGTACATGCGACAATAAACTTTAACAATATGCAATGCATAATGTATAAACATTTATATCTACGGATTCCGAGTGCCGTTAAAAATTCAAATTAAAGTTAATATTCAAAATGAAATCGGAGGTTAACCAGAAATTTCATTATATGAAACTGTTATCCTTTGTTAATCTACCTCTACATTACATTATAATTGAATATAATATGAGGATGAATTGACGGGATGTGAGACTCGACCGCTAGCAGAATCTTTCGGAAAAATTTAGCATTACGAAGGGAATTTTTATGTTATCTACCTAACTATGCAGTCGTGACAATTCTCTTACGTCAAGTTTCTATGACATTTTATAGTGTCATCTCAAAGTTTGGTTCGAATCGCTTAACATTTGTTACTTTCATATTCGTTTAAAGAAGAGAAAATGAGTGATTTGAAATTTGAAAACAGAAGCGTCATGAAATGTTTATTAAAAAAAGGTAATAACTCGAAGAATAGTCATGAGAGTGGTGGCAGTGTTTGGAGAAAACAGCCCGTCCTATTACCAAGTCAAATTTTGGTGTAAACACTTCAAATGGGGCAGAGAATCCATTCATGATGGCCCAAAGTGTGGCAGATCTCTGGAAGCACGAACTGAAGAAATTATCAACAAAGTTGAAGATTTGGTGTTGAGTGACCGCCGAGTAAAAGCTTCAGTTATTGCTGGAGAAATAGGAATATCAGAAACGAGTGTTTTTAAAATTTTACACGAAGATTTGGGAATGAGCAAAGTGTCGACACAATGGATTCCTGCTGCTCAGCTCCAAACAAATATTGTGTAGATGACAAATTTGTGAAGAGAATTTGCTTGTTTCGTCTCAAGATGAAGACTTCTTAAATAGAATTATAACTGGGTATGAAACCTGGGCACATCACTGGGATCCTCCCACGAAACAAGAGTTCATTCAATGGGTTCATAAGGGCTCTCAACCGTCCAAGAAGGCAAAAATGTAATTTTCTGCGGGAAAAGTGAGGGTCACAGTTTTCTAGGACGCGGAGGGCATTCTTTTAATTGAGTATATGCCAAAAGGAGCTACAATAACGGGAAATGTCTACAAAGACACAATTAACAACTTAAACAGAGTTGATAGTTGTATTCCGATCTTTAAAGTCAACTTTAAAGACTTTCGTCTTTATGGACCGATGTTCTTCTGATGCCTTCCATCGACCCCTTTTTGAATGTAGAAACTTAATCCAAAACCATTGTTTCATCTAATGGTTTTGGATTAAGTTTCTACATTCATATATTCATATATTTCATAGTAGGTATTAATTATTTACAGAAAATGAAAAGACATAATCGAAAAAAGTACATTTTTAAGGAAACAATCAAAACTCAACTCTACGGACGAATGTACCTTATACACTTCGTCCTTGATATTATTTAGTATCTGATATATTGGATGGAAAGCTTCTAATATATGGTGAATCAGGTATATGTACGAAATTATGAAGTTTTAATGTTTGTAATTATAATATAAAATTTTAACGTAGGCTGAAGAAACCATTACAGGTACAAGCTTTGATGTCGAATATTAAATTATTGAACGGAGCTTCGTCTATATCATTATAAAGTATCTTCCGTTACTAAATTTGAAGGGCACTTGATTTATGTTAATAGTAAGTAGTTCTTTTTTATGTTCAGTAAGCAATTAGGATACAAATATTTAACGTGAATAAGTTCATGCAATTATAAGTAATAAATATATGAGTTGTGGTTGTCAACGCAAAAATTTAAAAAAAGTGTGTAATATAAAAACAAAAAGACAAAAATTTCTTCAAACTCACGACCAATACTAAATTAGGCTTTAATCTTACAGTATAGGATATATATATATACTATATATATACAAATTATAATTAAAAAACACTTGATAAGTTTTACTGTTTTAATTTATTGTTATGACAGTATTGTTTCGGAAATTTCTACCATTCTCAAGGAAAGATCTTATTCAATTAAATATAGGGGTACAACTTGCTATGTATTGTATAAGTGTATACAGGTTGTTTTTGAAGTAAAGAAATAACGTGTGAGAAAGATGCAATTATATAGAATAAAAATCGTGAGTCAATTATGAGGTCAATGAATTCTCACGCGATTATACGCTGCAATGTTTATGTTTATAAAAACTCTAAAAGATAACATTGTTTAGGCGGCTGTCGATGTTATAAAAACTCTACGAGATAGTAGCTTTCTAAGTTTAGCGTTCAATAACCTCAATATACTTACGTACGAATATATCAGCTGTGAATAATTTATAAACTCTTTTTATGTTTAAATGTAAAAACTGTAAAGCGTATCGCACAGTTCATACGTTGTGTAGGGCATAATTGAAATGTACACATGCAACGATTAAAATCGATTGAGTCACAGGCAAAACTGTTTTGCTTGTTATAGTCGAAACAAAATCCAGTATTTATAAAAACTCTAGAAGATAACATTGCTTAGACAGCTTTCTATGGTAAGGGTTCGATAACCTTGTACGTAAGGCCAGCTGTTAAAAATTTATACTTGCGTGTGAATTTTATTAAGATTATTAAAATATACCTTGACGTAAATGTAAATCATATCGAACGATCGACAACTGAGTGAAACGGAGACGATACTTAAAGCGAGACCGACAATAACAAAACTACTCTTTTTGTTATTGTCAGTCAGATTTAAGATATCGTTTCCGATACACTTTATGATATAGTCGGTCGCACAGTGGCGTGACAAAAAATTTTTAAATATCTTATGTTTTTGTGTGTCTGACCATTTTATGATTGTGTCTATTATTAGAGCGTTTGCAAATTCTTTCTGTGTATATGTCAGATTTTCGTTCTTAGAAAATGTTTTTTTTTTAATTTTGAATATTTTTAAGTAATGAACTTTTCTACTGAGATAGTCGTCGCTAATTTTCAGTCTTTCACAGCGCAATGAGTTATTAGTTATTTAGTTTAGATTCGTTCTATACAGAAAGTACTAAAAATAGGTTCAAGGGCCTTAGTAAAGGTAGCAACCAAAAGAACTACGTATCACCTTACGTTACGTAGAACTACGCGAAATCCTTTTTAAAGGAGATTCCTTAAAGGTTGTTTGATAGAGAGCGAAGGAGATGAAAATCTGACAGCGCTAGTTCAGAAGAATTTGGCGGATGTGAAATGATTTCCCAATCGAGTTCTTTAATATGCGCTTTTATAATGTTAGCAATATGAAGGTGAGCGTTATCGTGGTGCGAAATGACTTGATGTCTTTCTGGTCTTTTTTTCTTGAATTGCGACCTCAAACCGACGGATCTGTTGATAGAAAATTTCAGTAGTTGTTACATTTCTTGGAAGCAGTTCAAAGTAAACAACGCCTTCTTTGTTCCGCCGGATGCATAACATCAGCTTAAGAGGGTAAGTATCAGCTTTTGCTCAGAGAGCTGCCTTTTTGCTAAAGCTAAGCTCTTCTTTCTGTTCTTGATGGTAACATAAAGGCACCATTGTTCGTCACCAATAACGGACGTGAGACAAAAACAGTCGATATTGATGAGTTAAACGATGAGGAGCTAATAAAGAAGCACTAATGTTGACACGGTGATCACTTAAAACTATACGGTAACCAAACACCCAGTTTTTTAACTTTGTCCATGGAATACAAATGTCGTATTATGGTTGATTGGTTACAATCTAGTATAATTGGTCAATTTCAGAGTTGATTGGTGTGGATCATCATGAATGAAAGCGGACCTTCATGAAAGTCCTAAGGCGTTCTTAAACGTTGAGAATCGTTTATGCAAAATGACCCTCTTTAAACCAAGAAAACCGATCTGTGGTATATTCTCCCGATTTATGTATACTCTGCAAAAGGCACAAATATTTCTGGTGGCTTGGGATGCATTAACTTCTCTATTATACTCGACAAAATAAATACGTCGGAAGTATTAGTTTTTCTAGATTAATTTTCCATTTAACTTTTCTTTTGTCAATAATTACTACAAACTTTGCGCAAATTCAAAACTATTTCATTAAACAATAATTGCGATATTAAAATAACTTGACATATTCCCAACATTTTTTTTTTCAATACACTCTCATCCTAGAACCCAAAAATGATACGAACTAACACATCAACCTGATATAATGCAATGAAATTATTATATATTATTATTATTATCATAATTAAGCCTACAGAAATATGGTTTATTTTTGCTTTATAGAATTTATTATTTCCAAAAAGAAAAACCAGCCAAGTTCTACATAATTTGTTTGAAAACAATTAAAACGCCCTACTAATTTATTTGAAGTTGCCGGAACTGAATAATTAAAGGAATGAAAAGAAAAAAAATCCACGACCACTCGTTAATAATTTGCATAATAAATAATGGAATTAATTTAATGTCATTGAAAACACAATAAATGAAAACAAACAAGGTGTACATAAAGACCTTTTAATTTAAAAATTGTAGCGTCAATAAAATTCCAATGTTTAAACATATTAATATTTATAAATATTATTTTGAGTTAATTGCAAACGTATAATTGCTTGTATGAATTTGTATAAACAATAAATATTAGATGATATTGTTTTCTTTTTCATTTGTTAAATAAATTGTAATACACAGGTCTCTCTAAAACAGTATTTTACAGTGGAAGTTCATTAAGACAGAGCCTTTAGGCAGAGAGTGTGTGAAACGAACTCGAAGAGCGAGTCGATTAATACTGGCAAGGCAGTAAAGGCCCTAACGGACGTGTATTGTACAATAGTAGTTGTAATATCTCTGATTCGTCATATTGTTTTTCTGAAATCAATTTTTTTAATCTAAAAACAAAAACGATTTATTAAGAGTGCACAGAACGTTGTCATTGTCTATAAAAAAATATTTTCAATTTTATTTGTTCAACGTTTGCCTCTAAATATAGTTTGAAGCGAATGGAATCAATAAGCAATGAAGATATTTGTGAAGACGTCAGAATGGAGCTCGTTATTGTTGCCTGTGAAATCGCGCATGAGATACAAAAAAGCGCCTGCTGAGATCGCCAATGGCGACACATGAAGAATGTGAAGGATGTTAATGAATAATTAATTCTGGCTTATGTTCAGAAATTGTCACAACCTTTGCGCCGTTTTCTTTGTGAATCATTGTGTCGATGTTGTTAATAAAGGAAAAAATTGACATTTTCATAGTAAGTGACAGTGACATTATTCTATTCTAATGTACATGCATTGTTGAAACGAAAATTTGAGGGGTGCAATCTCAAAAAGTCATTGCAGGCGCCAGATTAAGTACATCTGCCAGCAAAGGTACATTAAATGGATTAGAGTTTCGCCTTAGTATGTTGCATTAATGCAGGTGATTAATCTTCGGAATATATAGATTGTGTAGACGAGAAGAATTGAGCTTCTTTCCATTGATGATATAGAAGATACTGGGAAGCATGTTATTGTTTAGTTAAGAGATGCCAAAAACTAAACGTCACGACGTTTTGTCGTCACAGATGATGGTTGCGGCTTTCAACAATGTGGTTTAAATCGCAGATATGCGGCATTCAGACGGGAAAATTTAAAGACTAGGCGTTTCTTTTTGGGTTTCCGAAATGGTAAACGCATCTCTCGACATATGGGCTTCTTACATAGGATTAGAGATACCACACCTATTTACTTGTCATGCTTTTTGACGCTTCTCTGTGACTCTGATGGAGCTAATGCATTGAGACGATCAAGCGACAAGGAAGGTGGAAGTCAGCCGCAGTAGCTGAAAACTACATTCAAGATTCTGTAGGAAAAAAGTTGACAGTTAAGAAACAAATGTTCCAAGGGTTTGTGACTGAACCATCGAAGCAGTCGATGCAAGGAGTTGGAGTTAGTGTTAGCAGGTATGAAGCATCATCTCGTCTAGATATGCTGGTAGCTTACATATCTCAAATAACTCAAATTGTCCCATAACATTAAACATTAATTGTAGTAATTATAAACAAGTTGAGAAATAAAGTTGATATTTACGTTGCTATAGTAATTAAGTTTTTGCGACCTGTGGCCGTAAATAGTTTGTTTTTGTAGTAACAAACACTTCTTAAAGCAACCTTTAACAACTACAAGATACAAAATATTGTTAACAGGGGCTTGCAAATTGGCATTTTTTTATGTAGTTATGTTGTTTCAAATTAAATATTTTAAGTATATTCTATATATTCTCTGCTCTCTTTAGAAACTCTGCACACTCGCTATTTGAAAAAAAAATGTAAGTAAACTATTTCATAGAACTACAACTTTTTATCATTATGTGCATGTTTCTACAATCACCTTGACATCTTCAGCAAAAGCTAAATTTTTCAGCGTTACTACGTTTGTGTACATAATTCGTTACGAAGTGTCTACAGAGAAAGTTCTTGCAACCGTATTTTAGAATGATAAAAGCGTACTTTTTAGTGATTCATTAATCGAACGAACAACAATCGTAGTTCAATACAACTGATATTTGCTATTAATCGAAAAAACGAAACGATCAAAAATCTGTTTGTTTTTGAAAACAACGCGTTACTCCACACAAATACAGCAGCTTAAAGTAAATATCAGGAAATGGATTCCTCTTCTTGCTGAACGTCCATAAATCCAGGCAGTTGGAATAATCCTCTTTGTATCGCCTCCAATAACCTATGATTTCTGCTCCGTGAATTCTGTCTTGCATGCAGTTCCTCACAAATATATATTACAAGAAGGCCATTTTCCTACTGTATTTCACATCTACTATAGCAGGGCTTGTTAAACAAACCTGCGGTAATAGCACAAATACTACAAAGTATGGAATTGACATTCCATCGACCTCCATTTCTTTTTATGTTCAATTTTCAGCTTGGAGCAGATCCCTTCCTAACAAAATCCTTAGCAATTCCGCATTCAGGTTCTGGTCCTATAAAGTTCTCATTTCTTTTAATATTTTTATGTCCCGGCAATCATATTAGTGTTGAAAAATTGTGTTATATGTCAGTTGATGATGGCCTTTTCAGTGTTTAATCAGCTTCAACTTAGTAATAGAGTTGATATTGGCTTTTATAGTCCTCTTACTGTCAATAATTTGTTAATATTTCCTTTTGTGCAGTCAGCTTCCCTAATTTCTTCAAAACACATTGGAATACCGTCATCTGTATTGGAGGATATTAGACAACTCTCTTTTCAATCGCAATTTGAATTCTCATCTGCTTTCTACTTTTAATTACTATACAGTCTGCATAAGTTATGTGTACATTATAGTATTATACGTTTCTTATGAACCTAAACTTAATCCACACGATTACTTGTTTCCGAAATCAAACAACCAAACATTTACATAGTACTGCCACAACTTCTATCCCTAATTTTAATGCGCTACTGGAATGTTCGCAAATGTCGACAAGTTGTTGTTTTATGATACCGTTATAAGTAAGTACTCATACTACGAAAAAAAATCAGTTCGTCTCGATACGGCGAGCAATAAACATGGAGTGGGATAAAAAATAAAGCTATCGTCCTTACTGCATTGCACAAATGTAACAAATCTGTAACGGTAATTTTCAACTTATTAAAGCCGTTAAACATATCAAGAAAAAATATTTATCGGGCAGTGAAACGATACATTAAGATTTCCTCTGTCGACGACAAAGCAAGAAGTGGTCGGCTACGCGAAACTAGAATCCCAGCAGTCGTAAAAATAATTGCTGTAAGAATGCGCAGAAATCCGCTCTGAAAACAGAAAATTATGGTACCTTAGATGAAAATACCACCTAGAACAATGTCTCAAATTATTAAACAAGACTTAGGCAAGACTTGGAGCTTATTAGAGAACCACAGGACAGCGATTGGCGGCAACTCTACGTAACATCAGGGATACGAGGTCAAAAGCGTTAGTTCTGCGATACACAAATAGAATGCATAGGCAAATTTTTTTTCACTGACGAAATGAGTTTCACTGCTGAACAGAAATATAATCGGCAAAATAATAGAGTGTATGCTCGGAGTTCCCGGGAAGTTACAGAAAAAATTGGGAAAGTAGAAAGAAGGTCATCATCCTGCTTTAGTGATGGTTTGCTGGGGAGAGGCGTTGACGGTGTCACTCAACTGCACTTCTGCGAGGAAGGAGTGAAAATATGTGCTTATTTGCAGAAAGCACTGGATCTTCCAACAAAATTCCGCACCGGCCCACAAGGCAAGGTCCCTGCAGTGTTGGTTAGATAGAGGCGAATTTGCCCGAATTCATCGCTGCCAAGATTGGCCTTCGGGAAAGCCGGATCTCAATCTGTTCAACTACCATCTGTGGAATGTTTTAGAACAGCAAGCCTGCTGCAAAACTCTCCGGAATGTCGAGGCACTAAAAGCAGTGGCTTGAATACCCCTAAAAGTGGTGCATGCGGCGATTGACGAGTCGCCGGACCGTTTGAACAGTGTATAAAAGCAAAGGGCGGACATTTTGAACAGTTTTTTATATTTTAAATTCTCTAGGTAATAAATAAAAATAACTTTATTTCTCTTTATTTTATTTTTCTTTAATTTGCATACTTTTTGCACAAAGGACATACTTATTGCAAGACTAAGTAGTATTTAAAAATGTTAAACATTCAAAATAAGCGATGTGTACTAATTCAAAAACATTTAATAATATCATTAAATGACATTTAATAAGATACTTTTGAAATAAATTTGAACAATAAAATTTACTTAAACGAATAACAAATACACTTCAGCGCATATAAAAAGAGCTACATAACCGTAAATGGAAGTAATTCGAGAACTGTTAATTAACGACAAAGATAATGCCAACAAAATAGAAAAAGTCAGGCTTCATAAAATGAACTAAATACATCCGACAAAACAGCAGACGTATAAAAAAACTAAATTTCACGAACACGAAAATACTTCCACACATCAAAGAAAAAAAAACAGGTTTTGCTGAGTATTGTTGATAAAAATCATTTTCTCGTTAAGAAAAACGTTTTTATGTAACATTAATAATAGTAAAAAATTATATTTGATGGAAGTTGGAAAAAAGAGGGAAAAAATTCGAAAGTTAATTATAACAATAATTCCATGAAGTAAATAGTAAATGACGAAAAGTTCTAAGTACAACTTTTCTCTTTACAAGGCTAGGATACTTTATGAACTCTTTGGAAAAGGAATTTGTATAAAATGTATGTTAAAAAGTAAGTAAAATGTGCCTTTATGTTTATTACAGAAGAGTTAAAAATGAACGAAGAAAAAAGGGAAATTGACAAATATACATTAAAAGATATGTAAGTTGAACACATTAGCAAAATATAATGAACAATAATTAATACAAAATATTAAAAAATATATATGGATGACAAAAGAAATGATAAGAAGAAATGAGGGCGAAGTCAAATGTTTTCAGTCCTACACACACAGTATGTGAGAAAACTAACGAGCGATCAAGATAATTTGTAATCGATAAGAAAAACACGGTATTATTGGTGTGGTTTTTTATTTTTATTTTTTGATGTAGTCTCCTCGAAGATCAATACACTTTTTCAAACGGTGCTCCAGTCTCTTCAAGCCGTCGGAAAAGTAGGATGTTTCGAGGTCTACAAAATAACCATCTGTAGCGGAGATGACCTCCTCATTTGAGGCAAATCTCTTTCCTCCCAGCGATTTGGGAGGAAAGAGATTTGCCTTTGGAAAAAGTGGTGGATCAAATTCTCATCCACGGTTACGAAACTCATGAAGAAATCCCTTGAATTGCGTTGGATCCTGGCCAGACATTCCTCCGAAACGGTCACCCGATTTCGTTTTTGCTCCGGTGTGAGCAAACGTGGTACCCATCGGGCCGAAAGCTTTTCCATACCCAAAATTTCGTGTAGGATATGGCCAACACGTTCTTCTGAGATGCCTGTTGCCTCTGATATCTCTTTCAGCTTCAAACGGCGATCGGCTAACACGATATCATGAATTTTGTCCATCATTTCATCGTTGGTAGCGGGTTTTAGGTGTCCACTGCGTGGTTCGTCACTTGTGCTTGTGCCGCCACGTTTGAACTCGCTCACCCAGAAGCTGATGGTCGAAAATGATGGAGTAGATCCGCCATGAACCTCTAACAAAATATTTCGAATTTCCGGGACCGTTTTCCCAGCCATCCAGAAGTGTTTTACCACTGCACGAAATTCGAAATTGACAGTAGACGAAATTTTGACAGTTTCCATAAAAAAGGTTGCCCTTGCCGACCAATGAATCCACCTCAACCTTCGTGCGCCATCTCTTGCCGATTCCGCAAACATTTCAGGTCGCCCTCGTATATACCGGGTTTTTCTTTTATCATTACTAGAGAACAGACACGCTTACCACATGACGCAAAGCCCATTGCAGTACTGGCGAAAGGCTGTATTTCTAAAATATTTAATTTTATTTATATAATTGGAAAACGAACGGGTGGTGATCTATAAAATTACGAAATACATATTTATTTGTTGAAAAGTTGTATTTATAAAGTTTTTAATTTTATTTCTATAATTGGAGCATTTTTATTTGTTCATTTGGTCGTTCAAGTTCAGTAAAGGAGTATTAATATTGACTAGCAATAGTTTCTCAAGGTTTTCTTCTGTCAATTTTGTTCTCTTTGAATTAAGTACATCCTTATAAATAGAAAACGTCCTTTCTACATCGCAACTGGTTATAGGTGCATACTGGAAATATTCTTTTATTTCGTCATATTTAGCCGTTAGATTTTGTGGAATTGTCTCCATACATAATTGCTGCAATGTAATTAAATCTGGATTTCTATTAAGAATTGCTTCAAACTTTTGCCGAATGCCACATCCGAAGCCACTTGGAATACTTTTCAAATTATTAACAGCCACATCTAATGTGGTTAATCCGTCATTTAATTTGAGATTTCGATTTTCAAAATAAGTGATTAGTTTTGGCAATTTTCCAAAGTGTTCGTGAAGAAAGTACAACTGATTTTTTAAATTTGGGATTTGTGTGAGCTCCTTGCACTCACCAATACTTCTAGCATCCTCCTTTACCAGTGTTACGAAATGTTTTAGACTATCGAAATTCTCAGCATAATAACTAGTAGCTTCCAGCCATGTTCCCCATCTAGTTATTACTGGAGTGGGAGGCAGTGACAGAGATGGAAATTTTTCCCTGAAAAGAGCTACTCTCAATGGTGCTTTTCTGAAAACTTTTTTAAAAGCTGATACAAGTCTATCAACTTCCGGAAAAGTGTCTCTGATATATTCACAGATTCTGTGGAGAGCATGTGCTACACAAGTAATATGCAGCATATTAGGATATGTTTTCTTCAATAGTCTGCCTGTTTTTAACATATACGCAGCACTATCACTGACAAATAAAAGTATTTTTTCTTTGTACGTGGCGTCCGAATGAAGCATTTTTTGCATATTCTCCTTAATGGTTTCAGCAACTGTTTCCGCATCAACTCTATTTATAACACTTGTTGCTATTACATATGAGTTATAGGGAATAGTTGGATGTAGTACACCAGCTACAACATTTACCACACAGCGTCCTAACATATCCACCGTTTCGTCGGCGCTTATCCATATGTATTGATTTAAAAGATGGCTTCTAATGCGTTCTACTGTTCTCGTATAGCACCTAGAAACATAATATTTGCGTAAAGTTGATTCATCAGGAACATTTCGACCAGTAGATTTTTCAGAAATATTTTTAAAGTGGGATTGCTAAGTTTATTTAATGGAATATTAGCCGCCATAAAAGTTTTACAGAGTTCAGATGTGTTTGCGATTCTAAGTGACGAATTTTTGACGATATTTTACGGATTTTGTAATAAATTTCGGAATCACTGAAAATGGACATACAATCAGTATTACCGTCAATCCAACTCGCCATTGTTTTACAATGCCGTTCTCGACATTCTTCCATATCATGTCTGAAAAAGTAACTTAAACAATGCTCTAGATCCAAATAAATTAAAACTAAAAATGTGTGCGTTGATAGACTTGTATCCGCTTTTAAAAAATTTTCAGAAAAGCACCATTGAGAGTAGCTTTTTTCAGGGAAAAATTTACATCTCTGTCACTGCCTCCCACTCCAGTAATAACTAGATGGGGAATATGGCTGGAAGCTACTAGTTATTATGCTGAGAATTTCGATAGTCTAAAACATTTCGTAACACTGCTAAAGGAGGATGCTAGAAGTATTAGTGAGTGCAAGGAGCTCACACAAATCCCAAATTTAAAAAATCAGTTGTACTTTCTTCACGAACACTTTGGAAAATTGCCAAAACTAATCACTTATTTTGAAAGTCGAAATCTCAAATTAAATGACGGATTAACCACATTAGATGTGGCTGTTAATAATTTGAAAAGTATTCCAAGTGACTTCGGATGTGGCCTTCGGCAAAAGTTTGAAGCAATTCTTAATAGAAATCCAGATTTAATTACATTGCAGCAATTATGTATGGAGACAATTCCACAAAATCTAACGGCTAAATATGAAGAAATAAAAGAATATATCCAGTATGCACCTATAACCAGTTGCAATGTAGAAAGGACGTTTTCTATTTATAAGGATGTACTTAATTCAAAGAGAACAAAATTGACAGAAGAAAACCTTGAGAAACTATTGCTAGTCAATATTAATACTCCTTTACTCAACTTGAACGACAAAATGAACAAATAAAAATGTTCCAATTATAGAAATAAAATTCAAAACTTTAAAAATACAACTTTTCAACAAATACATATGTGTTTCGTAATTTTATAGATCACCACCCGTTTGTTTTCCAATTATATAAATAAAATTAATTAATAAATATGTATTTCGTAATTTTAGATAGATAGATCACCACCCGTATGTTTTCCAATTATATAAATAAAATTAAAAACTTTATAAATACAACTTTACAACAAATAAATATGTATTTCGTAATTTTATAGATCACCGCCGCCCGTTCGTTTTCCAATTATATAAATAAAATTAAATATTTTAGAAATACAGCCTTTCGCCAGTACTGCACTGAGTGGTAAGCGTGTCCGTTCTCTAGTAATAACCAAGGCAACACTTATGGAAAGAACTTTTAATAAAGAAAATTTTTGGATTTGAACTGGAAAACAGGAAAAGGATCCAGAGATTCATGGAATGTTATGGAATAGAAGAACAACAATTTAAATATCATTTCATACACTAGATTCATTCTGTTCACGTAAGTCGTTTATTTCAATACATGTTATAAAGGTCATGTCATCATAAAGGTATTAAATCCGTAATATATGTATAAGTGTTATTGAATTTGTTTATCTTCATTTATAACATACTAGAGGTTTTAAAGAGTGATTTATTAATATTATAGGCAATTCAATTCCTCCAATAAATAACATTATATTATCCTGTTGAAAAATAAAATGATTCAAAAGCTCTGATTTAGAAGCATGCAAACTGTCTTGAAGAATGTTAACATACTTTACTCCTGTTATATTTCGTCAATTAGAAGTAAATTGCCAACGCGGTTATAACTTAAATACAACTTCAGATTATATAATTTCCTCTGACGTGTTTGGTGGTCGTTTGAAGTTTCTTTATTCAGGCGTTTACCAGGATATTTCTCTTAGCATTCGTTTTACAGGTTTGCAAATCAAATTTACTCTCATCCATCCAGATTCTTTCTATTTCTCTTGACTGTGTACGAATTTGGTCAATTCCTTCTTGTTTCTTGCTAGATTTACTCCAGATTTCTTCCTATTGGCTGTCTTGGTCTTTCCTTATTTCTTTTGTATTGGCCTTAGTCATCTACACTTGTTTCAACTTTTCTTTAATTGTGCATTCTTTGGAGGCCACCCCACCAACTAAGTTACCTTTTCTTTGTGTACTCCATCACAGCTTTATTTTAACTTCATCCTTTATTTCCCAGTTAAGAATTCTATATCTTATTGGGACGCCTTTCACCCTTCACGGATATTTCATCTAAGTGCCTAGCTTTTACTTTTAAATATCTCGTTTAAAACCCAAGTTACTATTTTTGGTAAAGTTGTTTAACTTTTGAGCTCTACTGTATATGGAATCTCTAATACGGAATAATAATAATCTTTATTCGTCACACAACAATTGCCACTTACAGTCAGTGTAGCCAACTTAGGGATTTTCCCCCTAAATGTATGGGGTAAAAAGATTGCACCGGGGTTTTTTAGGGGGCAAAATTGTTTAGGGGTTATTTTAGGGATAAAACATTTTTTTGAAAGATACATATTTAAATTTTTTGCCCTAATTTGATGATATCTGGTGGTGTATTTCACACTATAGTCTATAGGACCTAGCAACGCATAAGCTTATAGGAACGCTTTTGTATTTTGTGCCAACAGCTGCTATCCTTGTTCTACTTACGCTGGTTGTATATCGACTAACAAGTCTCCTCAGTCCTCACGTCCGCTCCGCTGTAAATCCCCAATTGCTGTCTAACATACGAGTCGCGTCTCTTCAATTCTTATAGTGTTTTTGTTTACTATCCGCTAAATTAAATTATTTATCAATCAATAATCAATAATAATACTGTTTCTAAAATATCAGATAGCCGAAAGTGAAAGCTAAAAGATATTATCAAAAGTACATCAGAGTATGGGAATCCGACGTATTAATGAAAGGTTTGTCTTACATTTTATTAAAATTTTCTTTTTTATTCGTCATTAATGTAATAAAAAGAAAATCTTTCATTTTAATTTTTAATTATGACACACTATTCTTTGTATTATTTTATAAAATTGATTGATATGAGCGGCACAATTATTAAGAACTCAACGAAAGAATTGTATAAAATGTCTTTATAGGCAACCTCAACAGCAGTCATCAATCGCAGATGTTTCAAAGTTATTTGAAAGCAGGTCTAATATAATTTTATAATTATAATAAGATTTTTATGATTTCTCTGTTTGCATCGTATGCGAGATTTAGAATGCCTATAATTTAACACATTTATAATTTAGACATATTTAACTTACTCTCACTAGATGAAGAATTTTGCTGAGCCTGAATCTTTTTTTTCTGAATAAAAATTTACAGGCTTGTCAGTGCTCAGCTTTTCTCCTTCTTGAGATTTAGGATAACTTCAGAAAAGAATATTGTGGCTAACAATACTCCTTTGATTTTAAATGAGAAAAAGTTTTCTATTTTAATACTAAATTAGACTATTCAAACCAATGTGGTATGGTTAATTGTAAAACTTTGGGTGATGTTCGGCTATAAATACATTGAGGTATGTATACCGCCTGATTCTGAGCAAACGCAACGGCCTGAATGTACGAATATTTCTCCCGCTCCGAATAAAAATCCCCTGAACACGTTAAGCCAATCACAAAACAGTCTGTTGCTAAACCCCCACCTCGCGCCAACTTAATTGGCGCTTGCTATATGTATGACATCGATGTTAAGCCAATCACAAAACAGTCTGTTGCTAAACCCCCTCCTAGCGCCAACTTAATTGGCGCTTGCTATATGTATGACATCGATGTTGACGCGCCTACAGCATTCAGGGGAATTGTATTCGAAGCGGGAGAAATATCCATACATTCGGATCGTTGCGTTTACTCAGAATTAGGCGGTATATGTATTATAGTATATGTATAAATTAATGTATATTAAGTAAACAATTTTCCAATTTATGATTTTCTTTCAAGGTATTTAATTCATTCATTTTCTATAGGATGGTGATGGTGCAACTACTAGTATAAATCTGTTTCATTGTATAAATAATTATCTAATGAATACTGATGCTAAAATTATAAATATATTTTTTTTAATGATACATTTGATTTACAGATTGGATTTCACCAGATCCCACGGATGACAGTATGGCAATATGCAAGTACTGTAGAACAAAGTTAAAAGCTCACAGAGAGGACTTAATATCTCACGCTAAGACCGAGAAGCATAAAAAAGCAGTTGAGACAGATAAGAGCGCAAAATCGTGCACAAAACTTACAACTATATTTAAACCGATTTGTCCGGAAAAACCCCAAATTGCTGAGTTGAAATTAGCGGCTTTTATTGCAGAACATGCTTCTATACAAACTGTTAATCACTTGACCGAAATTTTACCGCTGTTAGATATCAATTCTGAAATATTATCTAAATTAAAACTCCATAAAACAAAATGTGCAATGATTATAAAAAATGTGCTCAGCCCTTGCATGCTAGAAGATTTGATGAAGGAGGTAGGCGGCTCGGCTTACTCTATCATTGTTGATGAGAGTACAGATGTCTCGACCATGAAGATTCTTTGTGTGATGATACGTTTTTTCTCAGTTTCGCAAATGAAAGTCGTAACTACTTTTTATCGAATAATTAAATTAACCGACTGTGATGCGAATGCCGTATGTGGCGCTATAAAAGCTCAATTAGAGTATGACGGCCTCAATCTCCAAAATTTAGTTGGAATTGGAATGGATGGTGCAAATGTGATGGTAGGGAAACATAAATCTGTGGCTGCTCTTCTGAAAATGGAATTGCCAGATCTCATTGTTGTAAAATGCGTCTCTCACTCTCTGCATTTATGTGCGGAGCACGCGGCCAAGGCACTGCCTAGACAATTAGAATTCTTGGTTCGGGAAATTCACAACTGGTTCTCGTACAGTTCTAAACGTATTGAAGAGTACAAAAAATTATACGAAACAATTAATAATAACCGGAATGTTAAAAAAGTGCAAGGGCTTAGTGGGACTCGCTGGCTGGCCCGTATTAATGCTATAAGTACAATACTAGATCAATGGACAGAATTAGAGCAATTGTTTTCAATCGCTAAAAATCGAGACAAATGCTATATGGCAGCCCAATTGCATGATATAATGAAAAGGTTACCATTTAAAGCTTATTTGATTTTCTTGAAAAATGAACTCAAAACTGTTACCCAATTAAATCAGCTATTCCAAACTGATCAAGTGGAGCCAGTTAAGTTATTTGAGGATCTATTTTTACATATAAAAATTTGCTTCAAAAAATAGTAGTTCCAGCTCAATTACAAAACGTAATGACGATGAACTCACTAATTTTAATTTCCACCCTTACTTAATGCATACATCGTCGATTTATTTAGGCTATGATTTTGAATCTATCGCCCAACAAATTGATCCAACTGATTTACTTGACATGAGAGAAAGATGTAAAACCTTCTTAGTTACTTTGGCCCAAGAAATCCAAACGAGATGTTTGCATAAAATTTATCAATTTTAAAAATGATGGCAAACCTTCATCCGAAAATTGCAACGTCTCAAGTAAAACCTAGTCTCAAAGAAATTCTGGCAAAAATATCCAGAACTGTTTATGGTGTAAAACAGGACATTGAGAATGAGTGGTGTCAACTACAAAATAAAACATGGAGCAATTTGTCAAGCACAGACGAATTTTATGCTGAGGTTAGCGAAGATAGTGATGCAGGGGGAAATAAACGGTTCAAAAATGTAGCTAAATGCCTTTTTCGAATGCAAGTGTGGAACGCGCATTTTCCATTTACTCAACAATAAAAAACAAACTAAGAAACAAATTATCACCAGATATGTTGCAGTGTTTAATGATGGTTAGATATACGTTACAAAGACAAGGTTCCTGTACTAACTTTAACCCTACTAGAGCAATGTTAAATAGATTTAATTACACAATGTACGATTTTAAAAATTGTAGTAAAGCTACAAACAGTTGTGTTGTAATGGAGGAAATATTAGAAAATATGGACTTTGTTGCTTGATTCTAAGTCAGTCATATTATTGTATATAGATTCGTTATTATTTATGTACTATTAAACTAATAAGAAATTATCAAAATATTAAATTAGTTTTGTACTATGTATTTGTAACAATAGTCTTACTAAATGGAGGAAACAATATCAAAAAAATTAAATTTTTAGCAGGGTTTTATTGGAATTATATTAATTTATTTAAAATTATGTAATCTGTACTAAGAAAAAAATTTCTATATCGAAAAAAATTAATTTTTCATATTTTTTAGGGGGTTATGTTTGAAATTTAGGGGTTTTTGACATCACTCTTAGGGGGAAAATAATTTACGTGTTGGCGACACTGCTTACAGTACAGTAACAGAACATATAATGATATGCTAGCCATGGGATTTTATCTTTTAAAAAGCGTATACATTTTTTAGAACATCCCGTATTTTTGGAAAAATTAAGATTCATTACATTCAAAACGTTATGTTCTCTTTAGCATAAACTAAATACAAATAAAAATAAATTTTATTAATACGAACTTTTTAAATTTAATTAAAATGAATAAAAGTAATTCTATTCTATTCCAATTAGAATTTTATTTTACTCGTGGAATAATGTTGCATTTGCAAACGCGTGGTAACCGTTAAGGGGAGCAAAATTTAATTCCCGTTGCACAGTTCTCTTTTTACATCTCCATGCAGATTTATTATGAGATTAAATGTTAGCAATGTAATTTGAGAGAAATTCAATTTTATTTAAGTAAAGACTTCAATTAGTGGCAGGAAATAACGGCGGCATGTCGTTTTAATATTCATTTTCTACGTTGCCCGTTACTCAAGCATCGGATGCAGCACAATTCCTCTTCTTTTGTAGCTATTGAACTAAATAACCATGCATATAATATATACGTGTGTACGTGCATTTCAAATTGAAATATCACAATTATCTCGCATAATTTTATTTTAGAATCGTAATTAAAAGAACTGGGCATCGCTTTTCAAAAGTATGATTTAAATAGGTATTATAAATAGTATAAATTATGCAAATTATATAGTTTTGAAAGTGTACTTTGTATATTTTATGAAATTGTACCTGTCTATATTCCTCGAATTAATTAGAAGACGTTTTGCTTGTTAATAAATGTAGGCTAAAAAACTGTACGAGTTATGCGAATCCAATGGTATGGTTTTGAAAATTCAAAATTATCTTGCCAAATCAGAAACTGTTGTTCACAAAGATGGACACGGTTCCCAAGTAGTGCTGCCGTTGATGAATGATTTTTTAGATAAGGTTTATGTGTTATACACAGACAATTTTTACAATCCGCTTGCACATACAAAGAATATGATACCTAGAAAAACCTTTTTTTATGGCACTCGGCGCAATAACCGCAAAGGAAATCCAAAGAAAATAGTGGCAAAAAAATTGAAAAAGGGACAGTGCGCATGGCAAAGAAATACATCTGTGGTTGTGTGTAAGTGGAAAGATAAACGCGATGTCCTTACAATATCGAACATGCATAAGGTGGAAATGCTCAAAGTTAAAAATACAAAAGGAAAAATTTTCTCAAAAACCAAATATAGTCAAGGATTACAATGCTGGAATGTCGGATCAAATGATAAGCTACTACAGCGCTTTGAGAAAAACAATTAGGTGGCCGAAAAAAATAGCTACACACATTTTTGAAATATACAATATGTCCGGGAAAATGTGGGAAATCTCTCGGATTCAGATAGAACATTAAAAAATAAGATGACAAGTTCCCATAATTTTTTTCCTAGCGCCCCTCCCTACGGAGACACGGCCTCCTAAAGGACGCCACTGGAAATCAATTTTTCTTGAATAACTTTTAAACTACTTATTATAATTTAATGAAAATTTAATATGATAAACAGTAGTAAGGACCTCTTAAAATACTGCCCTTAAATTTAAATTAGCATGTTTAGTTTACCAGGGGCGGACTAGGTTGTACATTTTAATGCTTACATTTTTAACACCCTGTATGATAAGGAGTTAAAAAAACAAATTTGGATACCTTGAACATTAAGCTAAAGAAAAGGTACTCTTGTTCATTGTCGATAAAATGAACCGTTTTCGAGGAAAAAAAAATAAAAGAATTAATGTTTTATTTCTATTAAAAAGAACCATGTTTTCTTATTTTTTTTTGTCTGCAACAAAGTGTGATACAAAAGTATGAAATAAAACTGTTTTCAGTACTAAAAAACGCATTGTTTTCACAAACGTTACTATGGTACCCACGAATTAATAAATATCTTGCATTGGCGTGTAAATTTTAAATCTTGTAATCTTTCATATTGTTAACATGTTGATCCTTTACTTCGATATTAATTTATTGAATTTTGAATATCTTGGTAAATTTAATTTGATAATGGGATACATATTTAGTGAGTACGCAGATATGCATCTTATGTACGGTCTTGCATCTTGCAATGCTTTGGAAGCAAGAAGGTTGTATGAAGAAAGATATCCTAATCGCAATATTCCAAATCAGAAAACATTTCAGCGACTTGACCAACGTCTAAGAGAGACTGGTGGGCGATTCCATTTAATAAGGTAACATTATTGACATTCTTTAATGTTTTAGGAAGTTTTGCGAAAAAAAGTACTGATGCTGGTGTGAGAAGAACAGTACGTACGGTGCAATTGGAGGAAAATATTTTGGATACTGTAGGTGATACTCCTTCAATAAGCACTCGAAGATTAGCCGCGCAGCTTAATATGTCAAAAACGACAATTCATGAAGTACTTAAAGAACAGTTGTTTTACCCTTATCATCTGCAAAAAGTGCATCTACTACTTCCTGAAGATTTTCCTCGTAGAATCCAGTTCGCAAACTGGCTGTTAGATCACCAACGAACAAACCCAAACTTCATTAGCACTATTCTTTTTACCGATGAAGCAGGGTTTACCAAAAATAGTATTGTAAATTTACATAACTCGCATGTATGGGCTGACGAAAACCCTCATGCCACTGCCGTTCATCATTATCAACATCAGTTCCAATCAATTAATGTTAGGGCAGGAATAATTGGCAATTTTTTGATTGGACCATGCGTATTGCCGCCACGATTGAATGGTGAACTTTATTTACAGTTCCTTCAGAACGCTTTTCTGGTTTCAATAGAGCATTTGCCACTTGCAATCCGCCAAAGCATGTATTTTATGCATGATTTTATTGATGATTTATGATGATGCCCCACCTCATTTTAGCGTTGCTGTACGCGACCACCTGAATAACGTCTATCCAAACCGTTGGATAGGCAGAGGAGGTCCCATTGCCTGGCTCCACGGTCTCCCGACCTAACGCCAATGGATTTTCACCTGTGGGGTCATCTCAAAACCTTGATATATTCCTCTCCGGTTGATACTAGAGAGGAACTTTTACAGAGAAGCACATTTCATTGTGATGTGATAAGAAACAATGCTGGGTTGTTGTGGCGAGTACAGCAGTCCTCTATTCGTCGTGCCCGCGAGTGTATCAGAGTTCACGGAGCCCACTTATGAAGTTTTTAATTGATTATTTCTAATTAGCGTATTTAGGTTCAATCGTTGCAAGCTTTAGTGAGTACATTTCTAAACATAATTTTTGTTAAGGTGCCTTTCTAGGACAAAACTGCATTTCTAAGAATCTTTGTAATTTTGTCGTATTAAATAACCTAAACTAAAACTTTTTTGTTCCTGGAATGACTTTTGTATCACACTTTGTTGCAGACAAAAAAAAAATAAAAAACATGGTTCTTTTTAATAGAAATAAAACATTAATTCTTTTATTTTTTTTTCCTCGAAAACGGTTCATTTTATCGACAATGAACAAGAGTACCTTTTCTTTAGCTTAATGTTCAAGGTATCCAAATTTGTTTTTTTTAACTCCTTATCGTACAGGGTGTTAAAAATGTAAGCATTAAAATGTACAGCCTTGTCCGCCCCTGGTAAACTAAACATGCTAATTTAAATTTAAGGGCAGTATTTTAAGAGGTCCTTACTACTGTTTATCATATTAAATTTTCATTAAATTATAATAAGTAGTTTAAAAGTTATTCAAGAAAAATTGATTTCCAGTGGCGTCCTTTAGAAGGCCGTATCTCCGTAGGGAGGGCCGCTAGGAAAAAAATTATGGGAACTTGTCATCTTATTTTTTAATGTTCTATCTTAATCCGAGAGATTTCCCACATTTGCCCGGACACATTGTACATACACAACGCACATTTACTTTTTCGTAAAGCCAAAAAAGTAACATTAAATCTTTAAAATTTAGAGAACTATTGATTACATATCTAATTGGAAATAAAATGCCAAAGAAGTTTTAAAGAACCGAGATAACAGAATCTCATTACTTGGAGAGCATACCTCTCACAGAAAAAAAATTGCGACCAACTAGGGCCTGCCGTGTTTGCACCACCCAAAGAAAACGGCGGGAAACAAGATATTTTTGCCCAGTATGTCAAGAGAAGAGCCTCCGTTATGTATAGAAGATTGTTTTAAGACATATCACAAATAAAATTTGTTCTTATAGTAATGTTTAGTTTAATTTTTTTTATATTTTGATTATCTTGTGAAAAAAACTAAATAAATCCTTTTGCGACGCCTCTTTCTTGTAGATGAACCTTTAACAGACGCCCATCTCATAGAATTCCTATGCATTTACAACCTGTTAAGTCGTGATGGGCACCGAAAAGTTATTCTGTAAAAACGAGATAACTCGTGGTGGGCGTCTGCCAGCAGACTACCAAGCAATGTTGCCAGCCAGCGTTAACGTTACTTCGGTAGATTTGTCGACAAATTTTGGTAGATTCCGTAGATTTAAAGTTTTGATAATATTACCTATGCATGCTGCTGGATATTGCCAATGAGTAATATATCTACTGTAAACGCCAAATAAGATGGCGAGCGGTGGGACTAAGTCCGCGTAGATATTAGAAGTAGTGGAAAGCTTCGTATTTTGTTTTACATAAAGTTGCAAGTAAGCGGGACTGTGCGTTTTTAAAAACGATTAAAAACTACTACAGCGCATTCTCATAGCTCGCCATCTTATTTGGCGTTTGCTGTACATACATAAATATTTGTTAATTCTTATTATATCATTCTATACTCTGTTTTTTAATTCGGAGGAGCGTTTTAAAAATCTCGCGGTAAAAAGAAGTCTCGTTATTGGCCAATTATCGGCCACAATGACACTAAAATTTAGAGTATTGACAGTTGACAGGTTGAATCAGCTGATCAAAACTTACATTTTGTATAATTATCGTTACTGTTTGTTTTCTTTCATTAAATTTTCCAAAATAAGTTCTTTTTAGAGCTAACTTAATATTTTACATACGTTACACTTTTTTCGTACGTTATTTTTCGATATGGATCAAGTACAAAGCACTTCTGGAACGCAAATATCACCGATACGAAAACGAAATTATTTAGGCTTGGGGCAATTGTCTGTGTTTGAGAAACAAAATATATTAAATATATTTAAGAAACTTCGAAACGATAAACCTCAAATGAAGATGACTGTCATCGTAGCAAAAATAGCATGCGTTTTAGGTTAGTAAATAATCTGTATTCGTACGCATGTAGGTACTAACGTGTCTTCCAACAGGGACTTCCGAACTTTGACAGTTGGTAACGGTCATCTTATTGAAGGTACATCTGTCAAATTAGTTGTCATTTATTCAGTCTGTTTTGCCAAATCACCATGGACGGATATAGCATTCAACAACACGTGCAAATAATGAAATGGGTGTTCTGTTCGGGCAACGTATCGCGTGCTTCGCCCATTTTACGGTCGCCATAATCGTCCTACCGAGAGGACTATTCGCAATGTGGTGGATAAATTTGAGTCGACTGGTTCAGTAAACGATCGACCAACACCCGTACGTCGACGAAACGCAAGATCTGCCGAAAACATCGCCGCTGTCCGTGAGAGTGTGCAGGAGAATCCGAAGCAGTCGATTTCGCGTCGCTCACAAGAACTCGGCCTTTCGCAGACCACAACTTGGCGAATTTTGCGCCGTGACTTGGGCCTGCACCCGTACAAAATTCAACTGACCCAGGAACTGAAGGTAAACGACCATAGACAATGACGTGTGTTCGCTGAATGGGCTCTGGAGCAGTTGGCAACTGACCCTAATTTTCATGGAAAAATCATCTTCAGCGATAAGGCCCATTTCTGGATGAATGGGTACGTGAACAAACAAAATTGTCGAATTTGGGACGATACCAATCCACATGAGATCCAAGAGCGTCCAATGCATCCCGAAAAAGTCACTGTTTGGTGTGGATTTTGGGCTGGCGGCGTCATCGGTCCATATTTCTTTGAGAACGACGTTGGCCAGGCCATCACTGCCAATGGCGAGAGCTATAGGTCGATGATTACCAACTTCTTTTGGCCTGAATTGGATGATCTGGACACCAACGACATGTGGATTCAACAGTACGGCGCTACGTGCCACACAGCTCATGCCACATTGGAAATTCTGCACGAGCGATTTGAGGGCATGGTCATCTCACGTGGAGGTGATGTGAACTGGCCACCGAGATCGTGCGATTTGACCCCGCTAGACTTTTTCTTGTGGGGTTTTCTTAAGTCGCAGGTGTATACGAATCACCCACAAACAACAGCGGTCCTCAAATACAACATAACCCATGCCATCGGTCAAATTCAGCCTGATTTATGTGCCAGAGTCATGGAAAATTGGACATTTCGGATGCGTTCCACCCAGAGAAGCCGTGGCGGACATTTGAACGATGTTATATTCCACACATAATGGCATCAATAGGTCTTTCAAACGAATAAAAAATTTCGATATCTCACACACACTTTGTTTGATTTAAATTTAAAGATAGGAAGCGCTTAATGAAAGACCCGTTATATGCTAACTTACTTTCAGGAGTGGCAAAATCGACAATTTATCGTACAATCAAAGATTATAAACAGAATGGTCAAATTATTCCACCAAAACAAAGTTCAGGAAGGCATTCTTTAATTGACGAGTACGACGAAGGTGTCAAGAAATCCGTACGGCAAATAGTACACAGCTTTTTTTTATAAAAATGAACTTCCTACGCTTAATAAAGTCCTAAATGAAATAATACAACGCGATGATTTGCCACAGATGAGCCGTTCAACTCTGTATAAATTCATGAAACACATAAATTTCAGGTCAGTGGGTATTTTAACTATTATATAGACAGTTTTACTTGTTCATGTTGTTACATGCAAATGCATATTACAATATAAGTGATATAATATTATGTATTGCTGCAGATATATGACCAGAGATAGAAAAAGTGTCCTTATAGAACGTGATAATATAGTTAGATGGAGACGCAGGTATTTAATAACCATACAAAACTACAGATGTCAAAATCGTCCAATCTATTACTTGGATGAAACAAGGTTAAACGAAGGACATACGAAGCAAAAAGTTTGGATAGATAATACTATACAGAACCGACGACAGGCATTTAATGAAGGCTTAACTACAGGACTGCGGAATCCTGTAGGAAAAGGAAGACGACTTATAATTTTACACATAGGTTCTGAAGCTGGATTTGCAGAGAATGGTCTTTTACTTTTTGAAGGAAAAAAAACTGCAGATTACCATGAAGAAATGAATGCTAATGTGTTTGAAGAGTGGTTTAGTCAAATATTAACAGTACTACCAGACAATGCTGTTATAATCATGGATAATGCTACATATTACAGCCGTAAAATTGAGAAAATCCCCACAACAACATCAAAGAAACAAGATATGCAAGCTTGGCTGACATCCAAAAATATTCATTATGATCCAACAATGGTTCGATCTGAATTACTTAACTTGATACGTATTAACAAAGATAAATATAATGCATATGTCACAGATGAGATGGCTAAAAGTCAAAATAAAACTGTGTTAAGGTTACCTCCTTATCACTGCGAACTAAACCCTATTTAGTGTGGGCTCAAATAAAAAACGAGGTTGCAGTAAAAAATACCACGTTTAACTGGGACATGTAAAAGAACTTTTATTGCAAGCCATTCAAAATATTACCGCAGACAAATGGAAAAAGTGTGTAGAACATGTTGTAAAGGAAGAAGTAAGAATGAGTGAATTGGATGGGTCTAATCGATAATATAATTGAACCTTTTATTATATCCGTTGGTAATGATAGCAGCGAAAATGAAAATCTGTCGTCCAGTGATACAGAATAAAGTTCTGCTTGTCATTTATATTATTTTATAAATAAAAACTTTGAACTATAATGTATTCTGTTTATAAATAAAGCAATACAATTAAATAATAGCTGCATAATGTATTAATTTCTCTAATATCGATCAGAAAAGAATTACGTAGTAATGCAAAAATCTGTTTAGTGTTTATAATTTCATAAAACAATCAAAAAATAAAATCAAAACTCACTTTTGATTATTGTAGATTTTAAAATAAAGTAAATAGTAATTTTAATAACAATATTATATTTTAATAAACATCATTAACCTATATTTCAATTCTACTGTCAAAATAAGCAACTCCAAATTACATGGTGTAAAATCGTCTTTTCAATTTACTCCTCCAAATTAAAAAAGCAGCGTATAAACAACAAATCAGCGATAAAAATGCAGATGTTATTTTCAGCGTTCTTTGCTTACTTATATACATAAAACTCTAGTACAACTGTAGAACATACAATATTTTAGAAGTGACAAGAAAAGAAAATTACAAAGGATACAATCAAAATTAATTTCATACAAAGTAAACAAATACAAATAAAACTATTACACTAACTAAATATGTAGAATGTTTTCTAAAATATAAGTAATAGTATATTACATACCGAGGCGGAAAGTGGTTTATTACCGTCGAGAGATTAGAAAGTTGAACTTAATCTCGAGAGGAGAATGAATCTATCCGCTGAGGTTTGTATACTATTTTGCTCACGATCGGTTAGTAATTATGATTATATAAACTACTAAATTATTAAATTTCAAAAATATAATAGTATTAAATTTCATGGCATTTTGACAAATGCTTTTGATAGGTACTGTTGCTAGGTAACGTAACAATTAATAGTGATATTTTTTGACAGATTATTAAATTATTACGATTTTAAACATGGTCTTTCTCTAACAGTAAACAGTCATGGAAATTCTAATGTCACAATTAATATTAATTCCAAAAGCGAATAAATTTTGTTTTATTTTTATTATTAATTAAAACATCGTCTTGTTATTTACCTAATAAAGCTTTGTGAATAGTTTTATTTTAATTTTATTTATTTATTTAAATGACAGTGACGTTTCACAAATACTGAAATGACATTACCTAGCCGAGAAAGTGACATAAGCAAGCCGGCAAAGTGCTATTACTTACCTCGGTATGTAATAGCGCGTTTTCTAACCGGTTTGAAGGTTAGAATATATTCAGTTTACTAATCGATGATGAGTAAACATAATTGATATCCTACTCAGTGGGATATAAATTATAATTATACGTTTTTAAAAGCAACTTTTCCTCAACTGAAAAATTCCAACAACTTTTATTATCAAAAATTGCTTGGTATGCATTAATCCACATATTATTGCAGTCGCTAATCTGTTCCGTTGTTTAGTTTTCACTAAGTTAATACTTCTAATACTAATACTTCTAATACTTCTAGTTTCAAAATTTGTTTATTGCAAACCTTCAAATAAATAAATAAATATGGTTTCGCCATACAATGACTTCATTAGGGGGGGTGAAAAACTGGATATTTAAAATACAAGTTTGAATATTTATGTACAAATTATTGAGAAAAAATGGTGATTTTGGTGGAAATTTTTCCTAAGTGATTGAATTGCAGGAATTAGTTAATTGTTTTTTAATTTTGGGTAAACTAAAGAAAGGGTTTTAGATTTTTGTTGACTATTCAGGATGTTATTTATAATATTTATAGAGTAACCATTGTTTCAATTCTTTAATTGTTTCGACTTTTGCTTGATGTAAATCCATATCACTAATAAATAAAACACACATAAGATGTTTTAGATTTACACTTTATTAATAAAATAACGACAGCTGTTTCGCTAACACAGTAGCTTCTTCAAATTCAACTTAAGACTAAAGATACGTACAAGATACAGCGTTAATCAGGTAGTTGACCCAAGTTAAAATTCTAGGAACTATTACATTTATATTTTGCTTTTTGAAAACTATACCATGTGCTACTTGTGTGAGGTTTAAGTATAAAAATATAGTATAAGCAACTAAGAAACAATATTTCAATGGGTGAACAGATTTAACAGTGGGGATGAATTCAAGTCAGATTTATCGTTTAGTAACATTTCTGAGTTTTTAAGTTTATTAATTTCTAAAGATTCTAAATAGTTTAGTTTTCTACCTTTATTTTCTACATGTATGGTTTCGAATTGTAAATTAAATTCGTGCTCATTCTCTATTAAATTATTAGAGTAGGTTGAGTCATTATATCAATAAGAAAACTGACTCAACCTACTCTAATCATTTAATAGAGAATGAGCACGAATTTAATTTACAATTCGAAACCATACATGTAGAAAATAAAGGTAGAAAACTATACTGTTTAGAATCTTTAGAAATTAATAAACTTAAAAACTCAGAAATGTTACTAAACGATAAATTAGACTTGAATTCATCCCCACTGTTAAATCTGTTCACCCATTGAAATATTGTTTCTTAGTTGCTTATACTATATTTTTATACTTAAACCTCACACAAGTAGCACATGGTATAGTTTTCAAAAAGCAAAATATAAATGTAATAGTTCCTAGAATTTTAACTTGGGTCAACTACCTGATTAACGCTGTATCTTGTATGTTTCTTTAGTCTTAAGTTGAATTTGAAGAAGCTACTGTGTTAGCGAAACAGCTGTCGTTATTTTATTAATAAAGTGTAAATCTAAAACATCTTATGTGTTTTATTTATTAGTAACCATTGTTTAATGCTATTGTGTATATTCTGTTTAGTTTGAGGTCGAAATTACTTTTACTCACAGGTGCGTTAATTAATATATACACCACTGATTGGTATGCTGATAATTTTTGTGTTATAGGATGAAATGAATTAGCGTGTATTGTGGTGTCTGTGGTTACAATAAAAAAATTTTGAAACTAGAAGTTTAATACTTTTTTCTTATCGTTATAATGAAGTTTCACAAGTATCTTCTTCGCCAATCAACGATTTAAAATCTATTAATATACTAAACATCGGAGTACTATCACCATAGGTTGCTTCCTCGATCTGTTGCCAAAATTCTTCAGTATCACTCGAATACGACTTAATAATATCAGTATTTCGCAAAAGATGCCATTCTGTATCCAAATTTTGTATACCATTAAAATCTCTAAGTAAATTTGGAAACCTAACGGCTACATCAGTAATGGTACTTTTAACAATGTGCGGATTCAAAAATTTAAATTTTTGTAAAAGTATTTGTAAAAATTTTTACTATGATATATGAATACACATTGTCGATTCGCAATAAAAACAACACATTTATATATTATTTTATTTAATATTATTTATACAATTTAGATGAATAGCTTGGTAGTTCTGATTTCTTCGGTAGAATTATGTTGAAAATCGGTTGATCGGTAGAAATCATCCGAAATCGGTAGGGCTGGCAACATTGTTGCCAAGCATGAGTTATTTCGTGGTTGGTAGTCAACGTTTTAATGTCAGTGATATTTGTTTTTATACAACATAAATTCTTCAACGTAAATTTTGCTTCATTCATATGCGAGAAAATGCTACCTCATCTTCGAGGCTATGTTCTTAAGTAAATAAAGAATAGTCAATTTGAAGAATGACATTTGTCAGTGGTAACATTTCTAAACGAATTGTGGTGCTACTTTGAGTAAATCAGCAGAGTAAAAAAAATTTTCTTGCTTTAGAATGTATTTGATTTTTTTACGAAGCAAGTATATATTATTCATTTTGTGTTTTCTATTTTTACTTTCGGATAATATTGTGATCATTAACAATTGTACATATTCATGTGATTGTGTCACTATTATTTACCGCATTAACACCAACGCATATTGATTTTGAAAGAATAAAATTAGGTTACTTTAATGCAATGTCAATAATAATGTGTATACTTGAATCGACTCTGTAATGTTTACCAAACACGTCACGTAGTAAAAATAGCATATGACACCTTACTGTGCATGTGTAAAGACCACAGTTAGTTTCCATAAAAAAAATTGTACGAAATATCGGCAACCATTTTAACATACAGAGAATTGAAGGCCTCCCACTTCTCTGGAATGGGCAAACTATCGAAAGGTCAACAATGAAGGCGCTCCACAGTCAGGGGTATTAGTGAAAGTACGCCTTTTTGCGTTCTACAGTTCCTATCTCTATGTTCCCGGACGATGACCTGCCAGTCTCATTTGGTAAACGGTGATGCAGATTTGCCGTTAACAATATCACGATCACAACACAAAGCAGACTAAGAATAAGGCAAATGTGCACTTACGAATTGCAACCTATCTACTTTCTATTGTCCGTGATCAATTGCAGAAGTTATACTGTCGTGTTCACAAAAAAAGGTTAATCAATGAGTAGCGATTGTTAATTGTCCACACTTGAAATATGTCTCTAAATAGAACGGTTTTTTTTCTAAATTAAAATAAAAGATTAAAAAATGTTCGATGTGAAAATGTTACTTTCCACTTTGTAAATGTGTAAGATTTTATTATAATATATCTATTGTTGCTATCCGGGTTTTGTATTACCATGTTTTGCTACGTAAAGGTTGAAATTCTATTTAGTTCCGGCACAAACTTAAGCAAAAAAACTTGTCACTTTGGATTTTAAAAGAGTGAATTCGAAGTGAAAATTAATGAAAGGGTATTGGTATTAATCTTACATACAAGGAACGTATAAATTCAACCAGGATTATTAAAATTAAAAACGATTTCAAAAATTTAAGAAGGTTAAAGTTGGCCGTGACGCTTATTAACATTTGCATGACAATTATTTCGCCATTTTATTACTATTTTGAGGATCTTAGGTGCGATATCAGAAAGTTCTGTACATTTAAAAAAGAAACAGAAAAATAATCGATAAAAGGAAGACTCAATTATAGTATTTTACAGAAGGCTGTAGGGGCAGCTTTTATTGCCGACCCAGAGCTAGTGAAACGAGCTCTAGGAGCGAGTAGAATAATACCGGTAAGGCAATAAAAGCCCTAAAGCCCTACATCGCTATGCTTGAAACCTTTGTTGAGCAACAACTACAGATATTTCCAGAAATTATTGACACAGCGTGGTTTCACCAAGATGGAGCAACGTTACACACTGCAGTAATATCGATGGCAGCTGTACGCCAATTGTTTGGGGAACACGTGTAATTTCAAGATATGGTGACTTTGATCCCCAGATCTGTCGGCTTGTGATTTCTTTTTGTGGGGTTACCTTAAAACCAAAGTGTTCTTTAGTCGACCTGCTACAATTGAAGAATTGAAAGTTAACATCCGAAGAGAAATTGCCGAATTTCCAATTGAAATGCTACGTCAAACCATGAGCAATGTAACGAAGCGACTGCAACAATGTTTGCATAGAGAAGGAGCCCACCTGAAAGACGTCATCTTCTAAAAATAAATTGTACAGTATGTATTCTAAAATGGCATCATATTTACTATTAAAGGATATAAATAATTTCTTTTTTAATTTACTTTCATTAAATTATTTCATTTTCAAAATTTCCCGTTTCTTTGGATCACCTTGTACAATAGTTTTTGTAATATATCTAATTCGTTCATACTTATCTTTTTTAAATTAAAATATTAATAAGAGAGCATTAGAACGTATTGTCAACCGTTGTTTATAAAAAAATATTTTCAATTTTATTTATTCAACGTTTGAAAGAAATCAACAAGCAGATATTTCTGAAGATATCAGAATGGCCGCAGAACAAGCCAACTCATCATTGCTGAATGTGTAATCGCGCAGGAGGTACGATAAAGCGGATGCTGAGCTCGCGAACTGGCACTGACACATGAAGAATGTGAAAAGTGTTAATGAAAAAATGATTCTGGCGTATGTTCAGGAATTATCACAATCTTATGCGCCGTTTTCCTTGAGAGGTATTGTATCCATTTTGAAGGCATCCATGTTAATAAAGGGAAAAAATGATAAATGACAGTGACATTATTAAACTGTAATGAATAATGATTTTATCATGTACTACCAAATATGTGCGTTGTTGAAATGGAAATCTGAGGGTTAAATCTCAAAAAGTCTAAAGTTCTAAGTGTGAATAAATTAGGCAATTTCTATTGCAGGTGCCAGATGAAGTACGTCTGCTGACAAAAGTACGTTACAACTCTTCTATTAAATGGATTAGTGTTTCACCCTGGTATGCTGCATTAATGCAGGTGATTTTATCTTCGGAATTTATAGATTGCGTAGAAGAGAAGAAATGACGTTTCTTTCCATTGATGACATAGAAGATACTGGAAAGCATGTTAATGTTTTGTTAAGAGACCAAAAACCATACGTCACGACGTTTTGTCGTCGCAAATGGTGATTGCGTCTTTCAACCATACAGTTTGTATCGCAGATATGCGGCATTGAGACCGCAAAATTTGAAGACTAGGCTTTTTGGATTATCGAAATTGTAAATTATATCAGTGGCGTACCATGCAGAATCGCTTCCTACCTAAGATTGGAGACATTACACCAATATACCTGTCGTGCTTTCCTCTATGACCCAGATGTCTGACAATGGAGTTAATACGTTGACAATCAAGCGATAACAAGGCTGGAAGTCAACTTGTAGCTGAAAGCTTCAATCAAGATTCTGTAGCAAAATGTTACGAAGCAAATGTTTCAAAGGTTTGTGGCTGAACCATCGAAGCAGTCGATCCAAAGGGTTCGTCTCAGTTTTGGCAATTAACGTGGCTTCAAAAACTTTCCTCATTAGAGACGGCCATGCTTTTATTAATGGTGACAGTGCACGTAATCTGTCACAAACGTAAT
Organism: Melolontha melolontha; assembly: GCA_935421215.2. Classification (NCBI taxonomy): domain Eukaryota; kingdom Metazoa; phylum Arthropoda; class Insecta; order Coleoptera; family Scarabaeidae; genus Melolontha; species Melolontha melolontha. The sequence continues at coordinate 71,442,834 of OW285243.1, read as the reverse complement.
TTTGATGGTTTGGTTATGTCATGTAAACGTGTATAATAATTAGTAATTTAGTTTTTGAAAAAATATTTATTACAATAGTCAAAAGCAAAAGAGTAGATGTTGGAAATGTTGACCATTATTTGAAGACAAAGTTGAACTTACGCTTCATGCCTTCAAAGCCATTTATTAGGATTGCTTGGGTTATGCGAGCACAATAATTCACAATAGCATTACGAAGGTCATCGATTATGTGATGTCTGGTCTTGAAATAAATTCTTTAAATATGGAAAAATAAAATAGTCTAAAATTGTGAAATCTGGAGATCTTGGATGAAAATTAATAATTCTTGTATCGAAAAATTCTTACAAAAAGCTATTGTTTCTGGAGATTTGTGGGCTGGTGCATTATCTTTCTGCAAATATCCTTCCGTAAGTTTACCATCATGAAGTTCATTAATAAACGGCTTTAATAATTCATTTCGATATCTTTCAGCAGTTAAGATTTGATTAAAAAATATATGCCCAATAATTCGTCTTCTTGAAACTGCTAGCTAGACGCCTATTTTTTGTGGATGTAGCGCAGTTTCCACAAATGAAAGATGGAACCAAGCCTCACCCGAAAAGAAACATTTGTCAAGAATGTCATTATTATTTATGTTATTCAAAAACCATAGACAATACTGTGTTCTCGTAACAAAATCTACCAGTTTGAGTTCTGAAACAACTTGAATTTTATATGGAAACAACTTTAAGTCCTTTTTTAAAATAGTATGACGTGTGCCTACTAACAAATAAACTTGTGATAAGTTTTGCGATTGATTTTTTAGGTGAGTTGTCAATTCGACGTCGAATATCCTCTATGCAATTTGTTGTTCATTTTCTAGGTGCTCCACCGCCAGGTTTACGAGTTATTGCCCCTGTTTCATCAAATTTAATAATACAAGCTTGAATATGTTTTTGCAGTTGTGCGTAAGTAACTGGCAGATTAGGATATTCTTGTCGGAAATCCTGTAAGCACTGATTAGTGGAATAAACCCAATTTCCATTTTCTAATGTTTGGCCAATTCTATAGTAACTTTGAATAATAAATATTTTATGTTGTAGCTAGAACATTACAATAAAATATTTTAAAAATATAAGCGTTTATAATTTGAATTTATGTATGACAACTGTCAGAATTTGAAGTTTTCTAAAGCTTCGCATGTGCACCAATCTTTGATTACTTAATTACTTAAAAAAAGCCTACTATAATGAGTAACATTTTTGAAGGCACGTTATGAAGCATCATCTTCGATCTCGTCTACATATGTTGGTGCAATAGAGATTTCAAATAATTCAAATTGTTCCACAACATAACAAGTTAAGATTTACGTTGCTATAGTAATTAAATCTTTATGCCTGCGGCCGTTAAGATGTCGCTTATACAGAGCGATCAAAAATTAGAACTCTATTTTTAACTGAAAATAGTACACACACAATAGACAAATGTAAAAAAATTGTGAAGTAACAAAGATATTTACACTTATGCGAGCAACACAGGAACACCTTCATGAGCAAATGTTCTAAGTTACCGCCTCGCCTCCTGCGAATACAAGCTTGTGCTCGCAGTATCCACGAGTTATAACACGCTCGGATATCTTGCCTGATTATTGTGTCTGCAGCATCTTGAAGATGCATGGTCAATAATTGAAACTTTCAATTTCATTACCGTTATTGTACACCAACTTTTTCGTATATCCTCATACATAAAAGTCCACCGGGTGATCTAGGTAGCCATGCAATAGACCCACCTCTACCTATCCATCGGTCACCTAACATATTATTTAAATGCTCACGCATTTCATAACTGTTATGAGCTAGAGCACTATTATGCAAAAACCCACGCTGCTCTAGGAGGTGTTGCTGTGTTGCGAATATCTCTATTACTTTACAACTTTTATCACAATTTTTTGTTCATTTGTCATTATTTCGTGTGTACTATTTTCAGTTAAAAATAAAGCTCAAATTTCTTTTATCGCCTTGTATAGTAACAAACAGTCCTTAAAGCGATCTTTAACAACTAGATATTACAAAAAAATTTTCGAGAGTTTCGAGAAACAGAATATGTTTTTCTAGACATTAGTCAGTGAGCGGTGCTGAATGTTCTTCCATGCTGTCTTTTGTGATTTGACTGTGTGTCCTGATGGGTCTACAGCAAGACGAAATACTTGTCTGAATGCCTAAATTTTTAATAGTACTTATTTCGATATTATTAAAAATGTTTGATTTACGCCAAAAAATTTTGAGGTGTTACCCACTCGAGTATGTTTCAAATTGTTTTTGACAAGTAAAAGAAGTGGTAAAGTACCGCTGCAAAAACATTTTAAATTATAAAAATTCAGTTATACACTGTCTAGCAAACAATTTCAATCTTGTCTCCTCTACATGCCCGATATTTATGCCTGATATTTATTAATTCAGGCTATTAGAAGAATTATGAGGCGGAAAGAAATTCCATTAAATGGAGACGCATGGTTATTGTGATATTTTTTTTATAAATAAAATCCGGGCTAAGTTTCAACATCCCCTGTAAAACTATAACTATTAACTATAAAAATAACTACTTATTTGTATTAAATCTGAAGATTAAAAATTAATAATTCCTAGGTTTTAGTAACGTATCTAACGTGATCTTCCTTATACTCGTATTTAGTATGAAAAAAATAGTACTATTTTGAATCTCAAGAAGGTATAAACGGAGTTATTCCGACCCTCCCAGCAATTTCGAAAAAGTGTAATAAACTCAAGTCTTTTTTATTAATATTGGCAATCTACAGAGCGATGTTGAATATTATTGGAATGGTAAATATAGATATAAATGATAACCTTACAGCAACGTTATTCACTGCTGTCTATCAAATACATTTACGCCACATGAAGTCCAACTTTATCTCATAGTGATCACATTAAGAAAAAAGAACAGGAAATGAAATTATTGCATACTTTACTCTTACCGTTATACACCGGGATATTTTCACTTAATTCCTTTTTATATCAATTAAATAAGAACTATTTAATAAATAAACTAATATATTCAATCAATTACATAAATTTTCCTCCCATGATTTGAAGATATTCGAACACTCCTGCTATAAAAACATCAAGATTTCTTATAAAAAAGAAAGTTTAAGTGATTTTACTAGAGCTACTAATGACATGACTATTAATCTAAATAAACTATTTACTTTGTAATGTAAAATTATAATGATCTTAAATCCAACGAAGAGGGAGGATAATTGACAATATCCCTGTTTAATTGCTCGAGTCTACAGTGGGTCTGGATTTATTTATTTAACATTAAATACTGAATATAGTAACTAAATATTGCAGAAATCCCCTGTAAAATTTATGTTAGATAAATACGCAATACTACGCAAACACTGAAGTAGGTTTGAATAAAAGGATATTTAGAGATATTACTCGCAGGTTATATATACAGAGTTAGGCAAATATATGAATCCAATCGAATATCTTTGATACGGCTACTTAGATTTTAATAAAAGTTTCCACATTTAAGTTAAAGCAAATAGGAAATTCGAGGAGCATATTTATTCTCAAATCAAACTTCCGGTTTAGGCAGAAATTATAATAATTTTTCTTTATTTTACATAAAACACGCTGTATTATTTTACGAATTACAATAGAGCTCTGCTCTGGGAATTCTGCAATAATAAGATTTGGCACCTTCTGTTCCACAACGACAGATATTTTTAATTAAATCTAATAATGCAAATTTTATTGAGAACAAGAAAAATCAACACAAAAATATAAACAAAATCAATATCAGTTAAGAAAGTTTTCAAAATGATGACCGTTCACTTCTTGACAATATGCAAGTCTGTGAATAAATTCTTGAATGCCATTTGTCAAAGCCTCCACGCGAATTAATTGCACTTCCTCAATTATTCTTTGCCGTAACTAGTCCAGATTATGCGGTCGTCTAGTATAAACCACAGATTTTAAATGACCCCAAAGGAAAAAATCTAGAGAATTCAAATCTGGAGACTGTGCCATTCAATGAATCCTCCATGACTAATCCACCGATGTGGGAGTGTTCCGCTTAAAAAACTTCCAACACTAACGGCATAGTGAGCACGCTTACCACATGACGCAAAGCCCAGTGCAGTACTGGCGAAAGGCTGTATTTCTAAAATATTTAATTTTATTCATATAATTGGAAAACGAACGGGTGGAGATCTATAAAATTACGAAATACATATTTATTTGTTGAAAAGTTGTATTTATAAAGTTTTTAATTTTATTTATATAATTGGAAAACATACAGGTTTTTTATTTGTTCATTTTGTCGTTCAAGTTGAGTAAAGGAGTATTAATATTGACTAGCAATAGTTTCTCAAGGTTTTCTTCTGTCAATTTTGTTCTCTTTGGATTAAGTACATTCTTATAAATAGAAAACGTCCTTTCTACATCGCAACTGGTTATAGGTGCATACTGGAAATATTCTTTTATTTCTTCATATTTAGCCGTTAGATTTTGTGGAATTGTCTCCATACATAATTGCTGCAATGTAAATCTGGATTTCTATTAAGAATTGCTTCAAACTTTTGCCGAAGGCCACATCCGAAGTCACTTGGAATACTTTTCAAATTATTAACAGCCACATCTAATGTGGTTAATCCGTCATTTAATTTGAGATTTCGATTTTCAAAATAAGTGATTAGTTTTGGCAATTTTCCAAAGTGTTCGTGAAGAAAGTACAACTGATTTTTAAATTTGGGATTTGTGTGAGCTCCTTGCAATCACCAATACTTCTAGCATCCTCCTTCAGCAGTGTTACGAAATGTTTTAGACTATCGAAATTCTCAGCATAATAACTAGTAGCTTCCAGCCATGTTCCCCATCTAGTTATTACTGGAGTGGGAGGCAGTGACAGAGATGGAAATTTTTCCCTGAAAAGAGCTACTCTCAATGGTGCTTTTCTGAAAACTTTTTTAAAAACTGATACAAGTCTATCAACTTCCGGAAAAGTGTCTCTGATATATTCACAGATTCTGTGGAGAGCATGTGCTACACAAGTAATATGCAGCATATTAGGATATATTTTCTTCAATAGTCTGCCTGTTTGTAACATATACGCAGCACTATCACTGACAAATAAAAGTATTTTTTCTTTGTACGTGGCGTCCGAATGAAGCATTTTTTGCATATTCTCCTTAATGGTTTCAGCAACTGTTTCCGCATCAACTCTATTTATAACACTTGTTGCTATTATATATGAGTTATAGGGAATAGTTGGATGTAGTACACCAGCTACAACATTTACCACACAGCGTCCTAACATATCCACCGTTTCGTCGGCGCTTATCCATATGGATTGATTTAAAAGATGGCTTCTAATGCGTTCTACTGTTCTCGTATAGCACCTAGAAACATAATATTTGGGTAAAGTTGATTCATCAGGAACATTTCGACCAGTATATTTTTTCAGAAATATTTTTAAAGTGGGATTGCTAAGTTTATTTAATGGAATATTAGCCGCCATAAAAGTTTTACAGAGTTCAGATGTGTTTGCGATCCTAAGTGACGAATTTTTGACGATATTTTACGGATTTTGTAATAAATTTCGGAATCACTGACAATGGACATACCTACAATCAGTATGACCGTCAATCCAACTCGCCATTGTTTTACAATGTCGTTCTCGACATTCTTCCATATCATGTCTGAAAAAGTAACTTAAACAATGCTCTAGATCTAAATAAATGAAAACTAAAAATGTGTGCGTAAGTTATTGAAACATAACGAAATTCAATGCACACTTACGTCAAAATAATTGGTAGAAATAGATTCAATCAAACGATATTAAACAGGATCTATCACAAAAATTACGATGTAATTAACAGTTAAAACTATGAAAACAAGAAACTGACTCACAGCACTTTATTTATCTTACGAAATATAAACTAATAAATAAAATACATTATAAAAACCCCGCTTCTATCTACGCTCATGAAAACACTTTAAAAAACACTATATTCTCCGAATACAATAGCAGAGTTGTCCATTGTTATCGCTGCGAGACCAGGTGGCCGAGTAAGTCAAACAAATACTTCATTGAATTACGCCGGGATGTACTGTGCGACGTTATACACAATTCCAATTGCCGATTGCGTTTTATGGAAATTGCATCTGTTCTCTACTGATCCCTACTCATCTCTACTGATCACGTAAAATGATTTAAATATCTCCGTCCAGTTAGTGTACCATGAATGAAAAAAGAACCAATGTTCCCGAAAATAGCAGCCCAAACGTTTAGTTTCTGCCGATGTTGTGTATGCTTTTCTAGCATCCAATGGAGGTTATCTATTGACCTGTTAAGAGAGCTTAAGACAATGGTGAACATTTGTTTGTCACCGTATATGTATATATTTAATGCAAAACAATAATATTAATAATTGTTTTGTGTCCTTTTGTTTTGCATAGATTTAGTTTAGTTTATCATATTATATATATTTAGCTAATTACTTTTTTTTAAATTCATATGCATCAATGTATATAGTATACGTAAAGATCTTATATTTGGAGCATACCATTTAATGTTAAAATAATTGCCATTATAATCTATGGTAAATTTCCAAATGATGTAGTACTTAAAATTTACTAAGTAATTTAACATAATATAATAGCCCTCTTTGTCCTATTCATTGAATGTTTTCCGTGACCTATTGATTATTATTTTTAATTTCTCAAAATAAGTTTAATTTAATTTTATCACCTTGTTGGAATAATTGTGCAAGCGAATCCATAATTTACCTGGGACATTCAAGTCAGTGTCTACGAAGAACTCAACGAGCAAACATCTAGCGAGAACTCGAAAAGCATTGACCTAAATATAAAACGGCAGAAAAAGGCATTCGCTCAGACATTCAATTATCATTTACAGATTAATTAAATAGTTATGTAAATAGTTGATGAAAATATTTTAGTTCAAAAACAAGTGCTTTATTCGGATAAACTGTGCATTAGAAAAACCTTCTCAAACCAGGGAGATTTCAACAGACCAATATCGACAATTATGGCGATTAACGGTACCATTCAAGTAAAACGTAGCCTCGTCGGAAAATAGCAAATTGTAATATGGTCGTTTTTGCAAATCTACATCAGTATTTCGCAAAATTTAATACGATCATAATCCCCGTCCAATAATTCTTGCATTAAATGTGGTCTATATGGATGATATTTTCGTGCTTCAAAATTCTGGCTACTGATCGGCAACTTATATCATAGTTTAGTGCGACGGATGTAGTAGAAGTTTGTGATAATTCTTCTAATGCTATAGCAATATCTGTAACTTCATTAGTTGTGAGTTATGGTTGTCCGATTTGCGCTAAATTTGTAACAATTCCGGCCAAGTTATACATTCTCAAAGTTTTACCAACGACAGTTCGTTGAATAAATCGCATACTTCTTCATTAGTTCTGACGCGGTCACCAAAACCAATCATTAGAATTTCAATACGTTCTTTTTCAGTTAATTGAATCATTATTAATAGGAAAAACTTAACAGACAGTATAATTGGGAGTATGCTCGAAGGTCCCTAGAAGCTAGGAAAATATTGACAGTGTTTCAATGCGGTCACCAACTAGTTTCAGTACTGGTTTGGGGCAATGTCACCTACGAAGGTGTTTCTTCTATTCGCTTTTGTAATTTTTTTAGTGAAAACATTGGCCCGAGTGTGACAAGAAACTGTATTGGGAACTGTGATAAAACTTATGACATACACCTCCTTTAGGAGGAAGAAATGGTTGTTTCATCAGAATTCGACAGGCACTCACATAGTGAAAACGATGTATTAAGAAGTCTATAAGATTTATTAGGAATCCTCGGAACGATCAATTTTGTGATGTTCTTGAAGGTAATGGCTTGTAAGAAATTTCATACAAATTTGGAGTCTCTGAAACGAAGTATTCTTAAGGTTTCAAGAAAAATATTGCTACAAACAATACATAATTCGATAAATGGCAAATCTGTGTGGACATAGAAGGCGAACACTTCAAATAAATTATACATCGTTTGAAAGTTTAATTGTTTGTACTTTTCGAATATATTAATTTTTGTTTTGTAGGATGATCATCCTCCTTTTATGCACCATTAAAAAAACGCTAACAGTGTTTATAGCTGGACGGTGTAGATTGCAGAAAATGAATTCTTTGCCAAAACATCACATTAAACATAGTTAAATTATGAATCTTTTGTTAAAAATGTTGGGATTACTTAAACGTTCTCTAAAGAAATGATATACTCAATACTACTGGCTAAACTGAATGTCTTTGATTTCTCTCCTTTGTTATTGAATCTCATTTATTCTCATTAGGTTCTCACTCATGTTATGTGTGCTTTAATGGTTTCCACTCTTGACGTTTCCATCCAACATCCGGTGTACATCAAAGCTCTAATTTGGGGCCTTTACTTTTTAATATATTTCTTAATCATCTGCTTTGTTCACTGGATTGTGGAGTTTTAGCTTACGTGGATGACTTGAAAATCTAAGTGAAAGTTTAATGACGATTGTTACAAGCTGGATAACAACTTGAAGTTGGTGCTCAATTGGTGTAGTGAAAACATCTCCCTAAATATTAGCAAATTTGCTATTGTGACATATTCCAGGATTGCGAATTCACGTCACTTTCCATATAGTGATACCTCATAGATCTATAATTAAAGACTTGGGAATTTTCTTTGATGTGTCGCTTCAATTTATCGCCTATATATTTTTTGTTTCTAATGCTGCCTCAAAGTCTTTGGGCTTCTTGATACGAACTTCAACAACCTACTTCGACTTTAAAATGTCTGTTCTATGCTTATCTGCGCTATGTGTACTGGAATATGGTATCCAGACTACGTCCACCAACAGATCGCTTTAGAAAGAATTCAGAAGCGTATTTATATAGCGTTAGCGTTATTTTTATCCAATGCGTAGGATTTATTATAACTATTTACTCAACAGACATGGTTTTCGCTCTCTCATTAGTAGGAGAGAAGAAGCGAGTGCTACCTTTCTTTTGAAACTGGTCAATAACTACATAAACGTATCTAATCTACGATCTCAGGTTGATTTTCTTGGGCCGGCTTACTGTACGCGTTCGTGTGCCACGATTTTGGTGCCAACGACTAGATCTAACGTTTTAAAAAAGGCACCTCGAATGCACATGATACAGAATTGCAACACGGTGCATCTGGACTCGTTCTACAGTTAGCCCTTTCGTTTACTCTTTGTTTTTCAATTTAAAATATGTTTTCATAAGATAGCTTTTATTTTTGTATACGAGGGAAATCCAGAAAGGGTACTACCCTTTTACTCATACAGATGGCGCTACTGATCTAGTTAAAAGCAAAGCGACGGATGTGTCAACAGTGTCATTGTTGCTTTGCGGAGAGAAAGAGTTCGAATTCCTCTGGTGCGTGGTGAGTTTTGTGACTGTTTACAATGGCACATATGAAAATCCCGCCAAATACGAAGGGCGATCCATGATCCGTTTTTTGAATGCAGAAAACATCCGTCCAAGTGAAATTCATCGCAGGATTACTAAAGTCTACGGTACGGGAACAATGGAATGAGTCATCTATCGGGCGCTGGGTTCGAAATTTCAAAGAGAGAAGAGATATTGTGCACGATGAAGAGCGGTCAGGTCGACCTTCCCTTATCACCGACGATCTGAAGATTTTCTCAGTGAAGATCGGCGTGTAAAGGATAATGAAATTAGTAAGTGACGATGATTTAAAAGAAAGGTGTACAGCATTGGCTGGATAATTTGGCGGTAGAGGTTTATGAGGAAGACATAAACTGGTTTAAATATACGACAAATGTCTCAACGGCGGCGACTACATAGAAAAATGAGTAAATGTATTACTTTCATTCAGTAAAATGATTATTTACTTTCCTTCATTTTTATTTAAACTACATGAAAGCAGGTACTACTTTCTGGATTTCCCTCGCATATTTTATATTAACGAGATCGCACTCGTTATTTTCTAGGTCATTAACTCAACAATTACATCTCCTCTTATGGGAGAAAATAGATCTATCTACATTCAGAGCACAAATTGGAACAGCCGAATTAATAAACAGAAACGGAAATTGAAAAAGCAACTTCAATAGATTTCGAAAGAAGAACCGGATTCAGTTAGAACAGTACACAATTTATCACAAAAAAACACCCGGCGAAGCGGCTATTTGTGTTCTAGAGAAGGGTTTTAACTTTGTCTGCGATAATATCAAAACACATCGCAGTGGAAAACATTATTTGCGGAGTAGAATCAGCACTACGCAAAATCGAACCGAATAGTGCAGAAATAATACAAGAAGTAGCCACTGTTATCAGAAAGGTCAAACCGCCCAGTGGCAACTTGACAAGAGGTGAACACCAAGTTCTAAAAAATATTCAGAAGAGCACTACTATAATTGTTCTACCCACTAGCTTGCGACTATCATTCAATACTGCATTGGGAATTTTCAGAAATAATATCATCATCAGTGGTGGCCAATTTTGAACTTCCAAGCTTCATTATCTTGAATTGATGTTCGATCATGTTTAAATTCTGCTACGAAGACTTTATTTCATTTCAGTCGATATTAAATCTTTCGAAACAAAGTATTTAATTACCACGCAATCCTTTTTTTTTCCATTTCAGCACATGAACAAAAGTAATTACTGAAAACTTGATTGAAACCTTGTTGAATGTACATTAATGAATTACAGATTGTTTTATGAAAACAGTTTTAGAAAATAAATTCTATTTGATACTCTAACCGCCATCTATGTGTCAGGTCGACAATATTTCATTTTATCATCGGAGATTGACTGGAAATTTTGAGTAATCATATTTGAAATGTCAAAGTTTATAACTTAACTTCTACTGAAAGAGTATGTTATGAAAAACTAAATGACTCTCATTAGAGTCTAGACGGTTGCGTATATCACAACAAGTAATCAATATTATATTGTTCCCAGAAAAATCATTAAATATTGATTTAAATTAATAGAACAAGCAAATTCATGTGCCAAGATGTTATAAATAATTAAACATAAGATTGATTAAGTGCATATCTGATACTAAACAGTAATTTATTAGCAAAACAACGATATATCCGTCCGATATCTTTCATATATTATTCAATGGACGCTTTATCTATATTTTTACGATTCCATTTTGACGGTTGCTTTCTATCATTTGTTATTTTTTGTAGTTCCATTCAATCGAACCAGTATACCACACACTGCAGATTACGTACTCGCTTGTTATTATTTAAATATTGATTACCCTGTCCGGTTAACATTGCATTACTCGGAAGATAGGTATGGACCAGTCTGGTAGTGTTGAACGTAACGGTGCGCAATTCTCTCGTTAAATTTACACACTTCACTTTGTACAGGACGATATTTTACGTTTTATTATGAGTATTTGCCTCGGCTTAATAGTAATAATAATGGTGTAAACATCTGGTCACCGGTGATAGCCATAACGTAACTCTCTTGTGATTCTTTATGACTTAATGGTTTAGATTAATAATCGGTATTCACAGTAAGTACGCACACGGAACCATGGGAATTGTTTAGAAAATTTAATGTTCCGTGAAATTATATCCTAATTTAGTTCGCTGTAAAATGAAATTATTGTAAAATATTAGAAAGTTCTTCACTGTAATATAATGTAATTATCTTTAAGAATTAAGTTCGTGTGGATCCAGCACAATCGACAGAATATGAGAGCTTATTGTATCTCTTCTTTTTGAAATATTATAGATTATTAAAAAAAAAGAAACAAAGTTAATAGCATAAATAATTAAGTATAGCTTTTAAATTTTGTGAAATATAAAAATAGGTTCGTATTAGATTGCGCGAGTTGATAAGTACATATCCAGCTAGCAAACTAGGCAAACGATACAACATTTAAATACTTTTATAGATTTGTATACTTTCACCAATATATAACCACCTATCCAAGCAATCATTATCTATTTGAATGTCTCGGAAAATCTGCAATTACTGATCTTTAAAAAGATTATCGACAATTCCTTTCTTGTTCGTCACGTTTAGTAAAATTTATGGTCTTAATCATTAGTTCGAATCCTAAAAAGATCCATTTTCAATCATTTTTATTCTAACATGTCTTTGAAGAAAGTTTAACAAAAAATAACGATTAGATTATATTGAAAAGTTACCTGAATCTATATTGTTTATCATCTACTGTAGTACAGATTATAAAGAAGCATTAGAGCAGCGATTATGAACCTTCTTAGCTCCGCGTCCCCCAAATAGTAAATGTAAATAAAATTAATATTTCGCGACCCCCCATCCAAAGGAATAATAACAGTAAGCGTTACTATTACTAATTTAATTTTTAACTAATTATAAATGTAAAAAAATATTTAATATTATATAATCACATTGCACTAATTTTATAGGTACATTAAGAAGAAAATACCGACAGTATAAAAATGTAGTGCCACTATTTTTATTATTTTATGTCGCTGCGTTTATAGCAACGGGTATAAACATGCATGTATGTGGTGGAAGTACGGCGGAGAGGTAAAAGATACTCCTCCACTACGCCACGCGTGTCTGTGTTGAAATACGAGTATATACGCAATACGTATGTGTATATCACACCTATTTGTGACCTATCAATAGGTGTGTCCGAGTACAAGTACACAGGCAATACGCATGTGTATATCACACCTACTTATCCAATCAAATGCTATACTATACATTGAATAAACATATCGGAGAAGTTAAGTTGATGGGGAGGCGTCTGTACAGCAGTGTCGTTCGCTCACCACATTTCTACGCGGTATATGAGCAATTTACAAGTTTCAACTTGATGTGTATGTGCTCTTGGTAATTTGGTCTCCTTCTATAATACTCGCTCTGAGAGCATGTTTGAACATGCATATACAACGTGTCCACTTAAGTATGAGACAAATGGGAAATATTTTTATTTTTGATTTCACAGAAGACTTTATAGAAAAGAAAAGTTCGTGCATCCTAAGAAACTTGATATTTTGTATTCAGGGTTGCGTTGTATTACTTGGTTAGAGGAAAAATTAAAAAACATTGAAGTTGCCGTAAGAGTACGCTACACTTATTTTTAAAGATATCAAAAATATTCATATAAAAATGTTGTTTCAAATTTCAAAATATGCTCAAATACGAATTGTTATTTAAAATTTCGAAAAAATAAAAATTAAATTATCGAGCAATAATAATAGCAAATACGCAATAGTTTTTAACATCCATCTATGTGACAGTAGTTCTATGGTTGTCATTTGTATTGTTACTTTAATAATAAATTTTATGTAATTGCACGTGAAATCATAATTCATTGCCTAAATCATTGCATAACACGTAAAGAATTTTCGAAATGTCTCACTTGCTTTTCCCTACTTTTTTTGTAACGCATTTCTAAACTACCAGTTGCTTTAAACTGATTTAAAATTCTTGAGACGCTTTGGAAACTAATAAATTTGTTGGGATGTCTTTCATTAAAAATATCAGCTGCGTCTCTACATGTTTTGTAGTTATCTCCGCAAATAAGAATTAATTCAGCTCGCTCTTGCATAGTTAACCGTTCAGCCATAGTTGGTAGGTAATAACTTAATGAATTGTCTTAAAATTACTTAATTATTAAAGTGACAGCGGATCTGACAATCACATAAAATTTATTACATTATTACTAAAGTGACAATACAAATGACAACCATAGAACTACTGTCACATAGATGGATGTTAAAAACTATTGCGTATTTGCTATTATAATTATTATTGCTCGATAATTTAATTTTTATTTTTTCGAAATTTTAAATAACAATTCGTATTTGAGCATATTTTGAAATTTGAAACAACATTTTTATATGAATATTTTTGATATCTTTAAAAATAAGTGTAGCGTACTCTTACGGCAACTTCAATGTTTTTTAATTTTTCCTCTAACCAAGTAATACAACGCAACTCTGAATACAAAATATCAAGTTTTTTAGGATGCACGAACTTTTCTTTTCTATAAAGTTTTCTGTGAAATCAAAAATAAAAATATTTCCCATTTGTCTCATACTTAAGTGGACACGTTGTAGATGCGTTTGAACAAGTCATCCTGTCACCAGTATAAAAGAGGCGATTGCACAACTTCAGGTAAGTTTCGAATGCGAAGCGTGCGTCTGGTGCTTTTACTTCAGTGTGCGGTCAACTGTGAAACTGAATTGTTTTTTTTTTCAATTTCTTATGTGAAATGGATAAATTTGTGAATGTCTCAGCATCCTCCAACAGCTTAATGTCACTTACACGGGGTATTGGCAGGCTATAGATTATTATTACGGCTGCACCCGTGGAGGGACTTTTTTTTAGCTGTTGGCAGTCACATTAAATGAGAAGGAAACCCAAGAACACCTTTTCGAATAGCAAGTCCCGAATGCGATACCGAGACCCCCGGCATGATAAGCCAATGATTCACCACCTCTCTATCGGCCGGATGATGTTGCAGCTATATTAAAGCTAGATCTACAATAAAGCCAGTTTCTTTCAATATGTTCAATTAATTTTTGTATCAATTTGAGATGAATGAAAGGTGTGCGTTTAGAAAAGTGGCAATCTATACCCAGCAACGTATACAGTATGCTTTAATTTTTTCTTGGTCGACACGTTCCTACAAATATTTTTTCGTAAAAAATATCATAAGTTAGACTTAAACGATTATATACGTAATCTCAATCAATTCATTATATACATATTTTCAATTTCTAAACAATTATTCTAAATTCTTAAACGTTTGCACACATATTTTCTTAAACGATTATATACGTAATTTCAATTCTTTACGATTATATACGTATTTTCGATTATATATGTAATTTCAACTCTGATTATTATGGATGTACGTATTTTGAATATGGAAACAATAATATATGCGATTTTAAACGATTATACACGCGATCTCAGAATATCGCGCTGGTGTGTAGTGGATAGGTTACTAAACTATGGATCTGATGAACAGGAATCAAACTTTGATTCAGTCAATAATATCCATGGCGTTTTTCCGGTTCCAGCTCAACTGAAAAATTAGTACCCAAGAGATAACTCTGGGGTAATAGAGAGTTAATGCTTAGCGCTAGCCACGTTATCAGCTTATTGTACCGTACGGTTTAAGTTGTAAGAAAACCATGTTACAACTCCATGGGCCCTCGAAACTATTATTTATACACGTATTCTCAATTTTTAGACGATTATATGCGTACTTTAAATACGTATATAATCGAGTTTTTCATTTTTTAAATAATTTATGGGACAAATATAATTTATTATGATTAATACCTTTTTTAAAATTTCGTGTGAGCGTTGTGATAATCGACGTTTCTCCATCCGTGTTGCCATCATCTTCCAGGATTTGACATCAAACCACGAAGGTGAAATCAGGAAAATCGTATTTTTAGCGCAACTCGCGGTGAAAGTGTACGAAATATTGTGATTTATTATGATTTTTCTATTAATACTGTTGTTTATTCTGATATTGGCCAGATAAATAAGATAAAAAAATAATCGAGCAATAGAAAGTATACAAGTCAGGTGAATTCGTAATCAGCTTGTCAATAGGTATACAAATCTATCGATCTTTTCAATCACGATCTACAATTACATGCAAAAATATTAAAAATAATGAAATTCAGAAATTCATAATATAATTGCTACACATTAAGCTCGAATAAATTGAATTAATCTTAAAGTTTGGTTAAAATAAACATCTCAGCTTAAATTTAACACTATACATGGTTCGCTAAAAGTATGGAGTCGGCTATTTATTATACGAAATAATGTTCGATGTAATTTTTATCTACATTTGTCAATACTTGAAATTTCTTTTCTTGAATTATATTTGAGTTACGCCTTTCTGCAATTTTTTTAAAATGGAAACATGTTAATTTTACGCTACCATTAAACACAGCATTTTTTCTCTTTGCAATAATACATAAAAAACTAATTTGTTTTAATAACTTAACTATTTTAAAATCTTTCTTTTCAAGAAAACACCAGTTCAAGTATTTAATAAATGTTATATAGGCTGTCCTTGAAAGTGAAAGACAAGGACGAAAAATAGAAAAATGCAATTATATAAAATACGAGTCGATTACGACGACGCGAAAAATTGTATTATGTGCCGCCTATGGATTCAGAATGTCCATAAAAAATACCTATATTGAATTTACACGCAAACATACGCTGCAATGTTTATGTTTATAAAAACTCGAGAAGATAACATTGTTTAGACAGCTGTCGATGTTACTCTATAATGGTGCAGTTTTGTTTACTTAAAGTTCAATAACCTCAATACGATTACGTACGAATATATCAGTTGTGAATCAATTACGAATATAAGGCGAAATTGTTTCGCTAGTTATAGTTGGAATGAAATGCAGTGGCGTGACAAATATTTTATAAATAGCTTTGTGTTTTATTTTGTTGCGTTTGCGAAGGAATTTTGGGAAAATATTTTGGATTCGTATTCTACATAATTACAACTTTTCATTTTTCATTAATGTTGTATAATAGTAGGCACATACAAGATACACAATTTTTTTGCAATAAAGTTATGTGTCAAACCAATATTGTCTTATTGTTTAGATCAAATACAACTGTATGCAATTTATTCCAGTTAATATCAGCAATCGTGAGTTTAAGTGAACGTGAAAGAATTGCAATACTTATGATGTTGGGTTATGGAAATAAACGCAGAAATTTACAAGACGCTTGTAATTTGTTTAACAACACGTATCAAAATTTGTAAATCCATTGTTGGTAAAACTTTAGAAAACGCTTGGAATAAATGGGTAGCGTACAGAGATTTGACAAGGAGTGGTAAACTTAGAACAGCAAATGATAAAAATGACGATAAAAACTGGGTATTTTATTGGCTATATCTGAAGATCCCCCATTTATCAACCAATAAATTTGCGGTAAATTTAAATATTTCAGTCATCGCTCATTTCAATTTTCAAAAGTGAAAAGTATAAATAAACCTTACGGTGCAACTTATACGCGTGTTTACGGAAGATGATTTTGATAGACCACAATTTTGTAAAGAAATATCAAATATTTGCAATAATGAAAATTCTGCTAACACTATTCTTTTCTTTGATGAAATCACTTTTTGCCTTACCGGTGAAGTAAACAGATATATCTGCAGATATTCGTTATTGGAAAATCGTTTTTGGTTTTCGAAGCACCATGCGCAGTATCCTAAAAGGTTAAAGTTTGGGTAGGAATTCTAGGAGGTCAGATTATCGGTCCATTTTGTATCTACGGCAATTTAACTTCGGCTCTGTATTTGTAGTTATTGCAAATTATATCTGTTTGTTATGTTCTATTCACATGAAAATAACGAACACCTTCACAATAGCAGTATCTGGTCCCAGCAAGATGGCACCCCACAACAATATGGTTTAAATGTTCGTTAATATATCTGAATAATATTTCCAAACAGATGGACTGGAAGACGATGAAACATTGAATGCAAAGGGGCTCGTTTGATTTAAGAAGCACTTAAAATTTTTTTTCTGTGGAGATACGTAAACAACAAAGTTCACAAAGATAAGCTCAACGACGTCGAAAATTTAAAAATCCGAATTACCAGGACGACTACAAGAAATTTCCCCTGAATTTTTAGAGAATTCTCTTCAGGGTTTTATAAATCGATATCAATTTATAAAACCTCCAAGAAAATTCTCTAAAAATTCATGTCTAATTACGAGATTACAAAACTTAATTTCAAATTACTTAGTTATTAATTTGTTTTTAATGATACTATTTTGAACGACAACTTTATTAAAAAAACATTTATTAAATACTTGAACCGACGTTTTCTTAAAAAAATACTTTAAATACTATTTTAAAGAGAAAAAATGCTTTATCGAATGAAAAAATTAACATGTCTCCATTTTAAAAATATTTGCATAAAGGCCTAACTTTAAAACAATTGAAGAACAAAAAATTAAAGTATTCACAAACGTAAATAAGATTTTTTTGTACTACCCTTATATAATCGACTATTTTGTTGCCTTGGTAAAAAAAAGCACAGTTAACTCAATTTATAGATATGTTATCGTTTATTTGATATCAATATTGACATTAATGTTACTACCACTACTAATACTAAGTAAAGAAGTTAATCCACTAATATCCGGTTGATTAAAGCCGCTAGAAATTGATAGTCGATCTTCCTTTACACTCATATTCACTTGATCTGAGTCACTGGAAGTGGCGGTTAATTTCTTTTTCCGAGTATTTTCCGATGAGAATTTTCTCGGCAATCAACTTCTTATTAACTAATGAATTTGCAATGTATGCCTTGGCGACAGTATCAGATTTCCATCCACCATGACGTTTTATAACGTAATTTAAGATATGAAGCTATTTGCTTAGGTAGTCCCCCAAAAGTATTCTTACTCGTACCTACGGGCAGGTGAAACATTTGTTATTTCTATAACACTTAAGTGGTTACGTGGGTTTCGTACCAAAGGAAAAAAGCATATTTTCTCGATTTTTTTTAAATATAATATATTAATTATTTCAACGTTTCAACAATATTTAAAAAAATTTTCATAAAAAAAATTCGGGAAATTCAGCCAGTGGGGCCTGGTTTCCGGAGACCTCTAAAAAAAAGTGTCCTCATGGTAGGCAGGATAACTCATGATAGCTTCATTTCAAATTAAAAAAACAGACTTTTTTCTGTTAGTAGATAACGGGTTGGCCATTTAATGTTGCGGTTTTAAAAATCGCGCTATTCCCTTGTATATATAGAAATTAATATAATATATATTTTTTACACTAGAGGGCCAAGCGCGGTTTACAATAAATATATGAAAAATTTTTCCTTGTCAGTTTTCAAAATGGCGTCGTATCCAACGGAAGTGCGTGTGGAATTAATAAAATATTATTATAGAAATGGGGAATCTTTTGCAGCTACGGCAAGACACTTGCGTACTCTATTCGGGAGAAATAACGCACGAACGGAAAACACTATAAAAAGGTAAGGAAAAAAAGATAAATTTAGAAAAGTAACAAAGTATTCGTTATCGTGTTTCCATGTCTACTAATCCGACAATATCTTAGGATTGTAGTGAAATTTGAAGCAACAGCATGTGCGGCAGACGAAAGATCAACTGTTAGAGAACGTCAAAAGACCATCCGGGTACCGGAAACCATAGAACGAGTACGGGAGCACTTTACAGCTCAACCTTCAACATCGACCTCAAGAGCATCTCAAGAACTTGAAATACCCCGTACAACACTAAGGCGGATCCTAAAGCAAGATCTAAAGATGAAAGCATACAAAATCCAGATCGATCAGCCGTTGAGACCGTTTGATATGGAGCGACGCTACAATTTTGCGAACGAAATTATCGAACGCATTGAAAATGGCAGCATGTCATTGGAACGAGTGTGGTGGTCGAATGAGTCACATTTCGATGTATCCGGTTATGTGAATAAGCAAAATTGGAGACATTGGGGGACAGAAAATCCACATCTAGCAATTGTTCGTCCTCTTCACCCTCGACGGTTGACTGTATGGTGTGCTATCTCGTCGGCAGGAATTATCGGTCCCGTGATTGTCAATGGAACCGTTACTTCGCAAAAATATTGTGAAATGCTTAATGAGTCTTTTATTCCCGTGGCGCATGGATTAAATATGGTGGAGAATGCATGGTTTATGCAAGACGGGGCTCGTCCGCATCGCACGGAAGAAGTTTTCAACATTCTTGAAGAACATTTCGATAACAGAATCATTGGTCTTGACGCTCAACAGTTTACAGGCGGAGGGATAACATGGCCACCATATAGTCCAGACCTCAATCCTTGCGATTTCTACCTGTGGGGATCATTAAAAGATACGGTATATCGCGATGGTATAGACACCCTGGATGACCTTGAAATGGCAATACGGCAGCAAATAGAAGCGATACCGTACGCCACACTTCAGGCAGTTTGTGGAGAATTTGAGAAGAGACTGCGAAATGTTATCGATGCTCGAGGCTCTCATTTCGAAAACCTGATTTATTAAACCGCAGATCGTGTTGTTTAATTGCACAAATAAATCATTTTTTTAAATTAATGTTTTGTATGTTTATTATGACTTCAAAAACCGCAACCTTAAATAGTTCAATTTTTGGTACAATTTATACTACGTACAGCCTTGTAAAATTATTTGTAGTCGGAAAAAAAAACGTTCGGTCAGACTGGTCAATGCTATTTTGAAGAAGTGTGACAAATTTCAATGAGATCGGTGCATTAATTTTCGAGAAATCGTGTCTGCCGACTTCAAAAATGGTGATTCAGGAAAAAAATGCAATTGAAGTTTGAAGTAGAAATAAAACAATTTTTTTTTATAATTCACATAGAATCGTCGTTTCCAGCACCATATAACAAAGATTCTGCTGCAGCTGCGATGTCCAGGGCATCCTTTTGCCTCTCGAGTCCCAGTCTCAGCTTTTTTCTCAGTTATGAGTATACAATCTTCATCCTCTTTTCGCGCGTACTCCTGGCTATTTCGTCCAAGTTTCATGTCCATCCCGTGCATAAAAATAGAGCTGAGAGCTCTTCGTTAAAAGTACAAGCGGCAACAGATTCAGCAATTTCAACTATTTTTGAACCAGCAGGAAGTATTTTTGGAGTGATTTTCCAAATTAACTGGTTGAGACTCTCATTATTATTTTGCGTAAAAGCACCAACAGAACGCTCTAGAAGCACATATTTGCTAAGCTCCTCATAAATAGGCTTGATAGCTGGCAAAACGTCACTTGGCGATGGAGCATAATCGTGTTTGAATGATGATAAAACATTCATAGCTGAAGCAGCTGCCAAACGCACCACAAGTCAGGGCCGCTTGGGCATTTCTCGTGCTGTGGGTTTCGTCCATGGAGCTATAGTGGAAGTACGTCGTCCATATAGCGTCCTTCATTTTTTCAACAGAATCACTGTTTCTCCTTATAGCCAGTCCGTAATAAACTGTTAATTTATCAATAAATTTACCCGTAAGTTTACCTTTGCTAGATAGGGTTTTTTTGCGGAGAAATGATTGAAATCACAACCTCGAATGAATCTAGTAGCTCAACAAGCCATATGAATAATATAAGCAGCTGCCTCGATGTACCTGCCTCGCGGTAATTCCCAAAGGCCCTGTCTCCTAGACTTTTACTCCGATTGACTTGAAACTTTAGGAGAATATTCTAGACATATTGTACTATTAAATAATGAAAGGATATTTCCAGATTTTCAGAACCACGTAACAACGTAAAAAAACATCAATCATCTGTGTTTTCCTTCCGTAGAATCATATATTTTTTACAAATATCAAAATCAATTGCAGTTTTTAAATGAAAGTAATTTATCACTGCTCTCAAATCAGTTTTTTTCCATTATTACAAAATTACACGAGACGTTCACTTTATCGTACCGTCAAAAACAGACTAATTGACAGATCGCTCTGTACTGTCATATAAAGGGTGTTCAGAAACATTCGAAGTCAAGTGGGCTCTGAACAAAAAATCGTATATCTTTACTTAAGTATCTGATTTGTAATAATTATTAAATGTCAACTGTTGTCTGTCAAAAATTGTCAGAATCTAATATCGAAAATACTAATTTATATTTTTTAATTTTGAAAATGGTATTTACTAACGTACACAAAGCATTCATGGTTGAAGCATATTTTCGAAATGGTTAAAAGATCGATGGCCAATGGAAGTATTCAATTCAAGCTTGTTTGGAAGAATTTCGAGATGAATTTCCCAACCTTGCTTTTGATTATAATACTTTTCAGTGTACACTAATCAGAATTGTTCCAGTTTTTCGACAAACTGGTAGTGTGGGACGCAAAGAGGGTGGTGGGCGACCAAAAGTCCGGACAGAAGAAGTGATTTGGAATGTTGGTTCTTGCCATAAAGTTTTAAAAGAAGATTTACAGTTATTCCCATATCGTATAACTTGTTTGCAAGAAATCCTCGAAATTGATTATCCGCGACGAGTAGTATTTTGCGAATGGTTTACAAATAATTTTAATGATGATGTCCTAGACAAAACTTTCTTTTCAGACGAAGCATGGTTTCATGTTAGTGGATATGTTAACTCGCAAAACATGAGAATGTGGAGTGATACAAAGCCCAATAATTTTTATGTTGAAGCTCCTTTACATCCTCAGAAAGTTGGTGTTTGGTGCGCTATAAGTAGAAGAAGGATTATAGGTCCAATTTTTTTAATGGTACCTTGACTGCAGAAAGATATCGACAGGAAATACTATTACCTTTCTTTAATCAACTTCGCGATGATGAACTAGCTTTGGGATACTTTCAACAAGATGGTGCTAGAGCTCACACAGCGGGGGAAACAATGAATATGTTACAAGAAGTGTTTGGAAATCGTTTAATTAGTTTGAACAGCGATCATGAATTTCCTCCAAGATCTTGTGATGTTACACCGTGTGATTACTATTTATGGCCTTTTTTAAAAAATTCAATTTATCAAGTACCAGTGCTAGATTATATAGATCTTCAAGACAGAATTATAAATAAAATTAGTGATAAAATTAGAAATAGTCCCATACTGCAAAATGTATTTAGTAGCATTCGGAGGAGGTGCGTAAAATGCTTGGAAGAAGGTGGTGGACATTTTCAACATCTTTTATAATTATGGTCATTATTTTTGGTAATTTATACAACTACAATTTATGATATTTATTATAAGGTTGTAATCTAAGGACTCTACAAACAATTTATTTGTTTCAAATTTATTTTAAGCCATTTCTTACAATAATTTATTGAATGTTAATATATTAAACTAGTACGATAACTAGATACTATTGTCACTATAAGATGAATAAAACCTTTACTTGTAAAGTTATTTCCTCTTAATTCTGCATTGTCATTTTACATGTTACTACAGATTAGATGAGTTTTATTACACAAGAATGAATAGCATATTAATTGGATTATGTAATTTTTTCCAGTTATCGCATGAAGAGGTGCTATTGTTCAGCAAGAATTCTCTAAAATATTAAAATATTCAATTTTAAATTTGCAAATTAATTACTGTTACCTTCTAAAATCATTATTTGACTAGTTTATATTAATTAATATGGCATATTAAAGTAATATATTTCGACATAAACTGACATTTGCGTGTATGATAACCTATAAAATTGTATTAAGTAAATGTATCAATCCATATCAGACATGACTTCATATTTTCAAGGACTACTTTGACTTCGAATGTTTCTGAACACCCGTTATAACCTATTAAAGGATGATTCTACAAAATGGTAAAGATTTCGGCGAATTTGCGCCATCTCTGTGTTAAGCTACGCAGTTTCCGAACAATCCTCGTATATATCTTATCACTAAAGACCGGACACATCGGGTTGAAATGACGTCGTCATCACGACGGACGATATAAATAGTCTACAACATCTGTAAGTAAATCACGCAGTTATTGAATGCACTATTGATCTGGCTAGCGCGCACATCTGTTTTCATCCACAATTGCGACGTTTTTGTTGGATTTTTACAGTTAAATTTCTGTTTTCATGAGCGTAGATAGAAGCGGGGTTTTTATAATCGATTTTATTTATTAGTATATATTTCGTAAGATAAATAAAGTGCTGTGAGTTAGTTTCTTGTTTTCATAGTTTTAACTGTTAATTACATCGTAATTTTTGTGATAGATCCTGTTTAATATCGTTTGATTGAATCTACTTCTCCCAATTATTTCGACGTAAGTGTGCATTGAATTTCGTTCAGTTTCAATAACGTACGTATACATTTTCAGTTTTCATTTATTTAGATCGAGAGCGTTGTTTAAGTTACTTTTTCAAATGTGATATGGATGCACGTCGAGAACGGTATCGTAAAACAATGGCGAGTTGGATTGACGGTCATACTGATTGTATGTCCATTGTCAGTGATTCCGAAATTTATTGCAAAATCCGTAAAATATCGTTAAAAAATTCGATGAAATCGCATGTACAACGTCACTTAGCATCGCAAACACATGCACAGAAATTTGAACCGTTGGAATCTGACAAGTTTAACGAAGAACTCTGTGAAACTTTTAAGGCGGATAATATTCCATTAAATAAACTTAACAATCCCACTTTAAAAATATTTCTCCAAAAATTTACTGGTCGAAATGTTCCTGATGAATCCACCTTACGCAAATATTATGTTTCTAAGTGCTCCACGAAAGCCATTCTGCTACTTTCGTTAGCCATCTTTCAAATCAGTACCTATGGATAAGTGCTGATGAAACTGTCGATATATTAGGACGCTGTGTGGTGGTAAATGTTGTAGCTGGTGTACTACATCCAACTATTCCATATAACGTATATGTAATAGCAACAAAAGTTATAAATACAGTTGATGCGGAAACAGTAGCTAAAGCCATTTACGAGAATATACACCAAATGCTTCATTCGGACGACAGGTACAAAGAAAAACTACTTTTATTTGTCAGTGACAGTGCTGCATATATATTAAAAACAGGCAGACTATTAAAGGAAACATATTCTAATATTCTGCATATGACTTGTGTAGCAAATGTTCTCCACAGAATCTGTGAATATATCAGAGACACCTTTCCGGAAGTTGATAGACTTGCATCCGCTTTAAAAAAAATTTTCAGAAAAGCACCATTGAGAGTAGCTCTTTACAGGGAAAAACTGCCATCTTTGTCACTGCCTCCATCTCCAGTAATAACTAGATGGGGGACATGGTTGGCAGCTACTAGTTTTTATGCAGAGAATTTCGATAGTTTACGAAATTTCGTTGCATGTTTAAATGACGATGCTCGGAGTATTTCTGAGTGCAAGGAACTAACACAAATTCCACATTTAAAAAATCAGTTGTACTTTCTTCAGGAACACTTTGGAAATTTGCCAAAACTAATCACTTATTTTGAAAATCGAAATCTCAAATTAAATGATGGTTTAACAACATTAGATGTGGCTATTAATAATTTGAAAAGTATTCCAAGTGACGCAACATTGCGGCAATTTTGTATGGGGACAATGCCACAACATCTAACTGCAAAATACGCGGAAATAAAAGAATATTTCCAGTATGCACCTATAACCAGTTGCGATGTAGAAAGGACGTTTTCTATTTACAAGGATGTATTTTATTCAAAGAGAACAAATTTTTCGTATTTTGTGGCGGTATATATATACCCGTTTTATTATTATAAGTATAATTATATAAATAAAATTAAAAGCTTTAATAATACAAATGTTCAATTGTACGTTCGTGCGCGATGAGTCATCAACCTCTCGTACCCGGTCTCTACTTATCACAGAGGAAATGTGCGTGAGAAAAGATTCTATGGTGTATTTTTGCGTATTATCATACTTTAATACGGATATATACATTTTATCCCGCTGCACAGTTTTATTTGGAGACTATCATAAATACTCTGTTTACATGATTTCTGGTATTGTTTACAGATACCAAAATGGTTGATCCCAAGTCTTGGAAACCATCTATAGTCAATTTTACTAGTTCATCTGACTTTAAAGCCCCAGTAATTCACATAATCATTGCTACCTAAAAATAATACAAGTTAAATTATCTTTAATTTGAAACGTTAATCATCAAGTACTTTTCGTCCGGAGCCTCTATTAGAACTTGATGAATTTCCTTATCATTTAAAATTAAAATATTTTTTCTTCTCATGACATTGAAATCACTAATTTTAAAATTGATTACGATGGTTGAAAACGCATTTCAACTACTAGAGTTGAAATTATCGGACTACCGGGATTTCGCATTTCTAATTGTTTGACATTCAATTTCTGAGAAGAGAAATGTCACTTCAAGTATAATTTTTTCTGAAGTGCATTAATTTGTTCAAATGAGTGATGATATTGATGCAGAGCCAGAATAAATTATAAAAGCGGCTAATAACGCAGTTTCTAATTTAATCCCTCCCAAGTCGAAACACATTTACGAGATCACTTATAGAAACTTTATGGACACCGATGAATATATGCAAGAAACGATAAACGATATAGCGTAGAAGTTATTTACAGATAAACAATCAACAAGCTCAAGCTAAAGTTCAGTTATTCCTCATGGGTCCTGCCAAATGAATATAAATACTTTCGATAAATGTATAAATATAAATACAATAATTGGCGCTAATTACACAAATTGCTCTATTATAATTAATGTATATCAAAAATAATAAAAAATGGTTTATTAACGTTTATTTTAAAAATTCGTA
The DNA here is from genome assembly GCA_935421215.2 of Melolontha melolontha. NCBI lineage: Eukaryota > Metazoa > Arthropoda > Insecta > Coleoptera > Scarabaeidae > Melolontha > Melolontha melolontha. The sequence continues at coordinate 71,416,544 of OW285243.1, read as the reverse complement.
GAAAAAATAATATATGTATGCAACTCGTGGCTGATAAAATTTCAACGTCTCGAGTTACTCGAGTAAACCACTATCAACGTTGCAATTTTATTTCAACCAATACTAGTATACACCTCAGGAGTGAATAACTTTTTCCTCAGTGCTTTGTAGAACTCTACAAACTGCACCTCGGAAAAACATCATTTCAGTCTCTTAGTGTATAATATGCTATTTTATTTAAAATTATTTCCTAAAGTGTTATACTTTTTCCATACTTTTAACTAATCCTATATAAAAAAAATAGTCGTAAGAACTGTGCTTAATTGCAATTAATTTTGGTGCTCATTCCAATAATAAAGTGGTGAGTAAATGGAGTACGAATATAATTTATTACAATTTAATAATTAGTGTGAAACTATGTGACACATTTATTTCATAAAATATTGTGATTAATATACGTGTTACTCATTATGTAATTTTATAGATAGACACAATTGAACAATTATCTTAAAATAATTCTATTATTTTTTCATGCTTAAAATTAAAAAAAACACACGTACTTAGCGTCAAACATCAAAGAAACAAGCAAAATGTACAGCCCATTATACAGAGTCTTTTTAACTTTCACTGCATTTAAGAAAAAATTAAATCGGTAATAATTAGACATTTTAATTACGAAAACTCTGTATATCGTAAAGCATATTGAATTGGTATAATTTTTTGTGCAACAGTTAAAAAAGGCAAGCCGTAAAAATGTATTTCTTTTTTTGTGGAGTATTTCATTTTTTAACTATTGTTTTCTGTATCTAATTGACTATTTCAAAAATGTTTTGTAATAGTTACTTTCAAAACTTTTTATCGATGTCAGAATAATTTCTTTGAAAGTAGGTTATTTGTATATATTAATTTGAACGGGGATGAAAATATATAAGTATATAATAATTTGCTAAAAAAAATCTCACAATCTTCTCTCACACATTTCCTCTGTGATAAAATATATACGAGGATAATTCGAAAACTACGTCGCCTAACATAGAGATGGCGTGAATTTGCAGGAATCTTCTTTACCATTCTATAGAATCATCCTTAAGTAGGTTAAATACGAGGTGCATTTAAGTTCTAAGGTCTCCGATTTTTTTTCTCCAGACTGGAAGGAGATAGAAGCATATGCATTGTTTTAAAATGAGCGTGCGTTCGTTGTCAATACGTCACAGAGATGGCAGCACTGTACGGCAGATGGAATTGTAGCGGCAGCGTCGAGAATGAGAACTGTTTTAGATACTTAAAATGGCTACGTTTTCCTTACTTGAACAGCGTGCAATCATTCGTTTTCTGAATTTGCGTGGTATGACACCAATTGAAATTCATCGACAGTTGAAGGAGACATGTGGTGATGGAGTTATGGAAGTGTCGAAAGTGCGTTCGTGGGTGCGACAGTTTAATGAAGGCAGAACATCGTGTGACAACAAACCGAAACAACCTCGGGCTCGCACAAGCCGGTCTGACGACATGATCGAGAAAGTGGAGAGACTTGTTTTGGGGGATCGCCAAATGACAGTTGAACAGATCGCCTCCAGTGTTAGCATTTCCGTGGGTTCTGTGCACACAATACTGCATAACTGAAAATGCGAAAAGTGTCCTCCAGGTGGGTGCCACGAATGCTGACGGACGACCACAAGGCTGCTCGTGTGGCATCTTGCCAAGCAATGTTGACGCGCAACCAAGGCATGAAAGGGACTTTCTTTTCGTCGATTGTGACAATGGATGAGACGTGGATGCCATTTTTCAATCCAGAAACAATGCGCCAGTCAGCTCAATGGAAGCACACAGATTAACCGCCACCAAAAAAATTTCGGGTAACCGCCAGTGCTGAAAAAATGATGGTGTCCATGTTCTGGGACAGTGAGGGCGTAATCCTTACCCATTGTGTTCCAAATTGCACTACGGTGACAGGTCCATCCTACGAAAATGTTTTGAAGAACAAGTTCCTTCCTGCACTGCAACAAAAACGTCCGGGAAACGCTGCGCGTGTGCTGTTTCACCAAGACAACGCACCCGCACATCGGGCTAACGTTACGCAAAGTTGCTTCGTGAAAACAACTTTGAAGTGATTTCTCAAGCTCCCTACTCACCTGACCTGGCTCCTAGTGACTTTTGGCTGTTTCCAACAATGAAAGACACTGTCCGTGGCCGCACATTCACCAGCCGTGCTGCTATTGCGTCAGCGATTTTCCAATGGTCGAAACAGACCCCTAAAGAAGCCTTCGCCGCGGCCATGGAATCATGGCGTCGACGTTGTGAAAAATGTGTACGTCTGCAGGGAGATTACGTCGAGAAGTAACACCAGTTTCATAGTTTTCGGGTGAGTAGTTAGTTAGAAAAAAAATCGGAGGCCTTAGAACTTGAATGCACCTCGTATGACAATACAGATAAATCTGTCAATTAGTCTGTTTTTGGCAGTACGACAAAGTGAACGTTTCGTGTAATTTTGTAATAATGGAAAAAAACTGAGTTAGGAGCAGTGATAAAGAACTTTCATTTGAAAAGCTTAACACCAACAGAAATCAAAGCAAAGCTGGATTTAACACTATTACAATCCGCTCCTTCGTTTTCAATGGTTAAAAACTGGGTTGCCGAATTTAAGCGTGGTCGTATGCGCACAAATAATAAATGCCGTAGCGGAAGTCGAAAAACTGTTACTGTTCCGGATAAGATTGAAAAACTCCATCATATCATCATAAGTAAAAGCGCGCGAGATAGGAGGCATTGTAAGTATCTTAAATGACAGTGTGCACAGAATTTTAACTGAAGAATGGGAAATGAAAAAATATTCGGCACGTTGGGTGCCGCGGTTACTCACACCGGAGCAAAAACTGAATCGTTTGAGTGTTTCTCGCGACCTTTTGGCATGTTTTCGCCATAATCAGAAGGACTTTGTAGGCCGTTTCATTACCGTCGATAAAACCTGGATTCACCATTATACTCCCGAAACCAAAGAACAATCCAAACAATGAACAAAAAAAGGTTCTCCGCCACCAAAGAAGGCAAAAACGGTTTTGTCAGTAGGAATGGTTATGGCAACTATTTTTTTGGGATTCTCATGAAATTATCTAGGTAGACTACTTAGAAAAGGGACAAACAATAAATGGGGAGTATTATACGAATTTGTCGCAACAATTAAGCGACAAAATCAAAAAGAAACGGCCTCATTCGGCAAAGAAGAAAGTGTTTTTTAATCAGGACAACGCACCTGCCCACAACGGCCTCATTCGCTCTATCGCCCTGAAAAAATGGCTCGGCGGTAAGAGATTTTCGTCAAATTTATATTCGCTTTTTACTACGTGACAAGGGTCTACTACTATCGAAATAAAATGACGCCTTAGTTTACGTTATGCATAGAAAGCAGCGATGCAATGTTGCCAGATTGTAGACGATGGTTGAGTATATCGATCCTTTTTCTTTCAATAAAATCATTCTGACTATTTAATTGCCGAAATGTGAAACTTATGTTTGCTCTAAAGAGAAAAATATTAGTAATTCATTTTGGTTTTAGACGCCCATTCCTTTATATAAATAGTTATTTACATTATTACATTATTAGCTTGTGTTGCTTTGGATTTAAAAAAAAAAGAAAAGGAAATTTATACATCTACAGGAAAACAAAAACAAAACTTTTTGGGCTCGTATTATCTAATCGTACCTAGAATTTAAACTTTATGTCTATTAGCATGATTCTGGTTTTAAAGCAATTCTATTTGAAATGAGATAAACCTCAGATTTGTGGTAAAACTTATTTTATATAAACGATATATGTAACACAATACTATCTCATAAACATTGCTAGTTTCAAATATATTACTCTGAACGCTGTGTATCTTACAAAACGAAGAAATACACAATCTAGTCATAATCCCTATAATCGGGGACATGTAATAAGTCAGTATTTGTTTGGTAGCCGATCAGTGAACACCATTTATATTATGGGAGTGGTATGAATATTATAATCACATTGTACAAAGTAGAAAAAATGCGTGACAGATTTTATCTGTTCTTTCGCTCTTTAATATCGAACAACATTTCGTATATAGTGGCCATTGCGTTCGTTTTTGAGATATTTGTGATGTAGTTGATCATCTTTGTACCGGTTGTCCGCGTTCTGCATGTACGCCAAGCACTGTGGCAGCTATTCGTACAAGAACCGGTAGTAATTCACTGCGGAAGCAAACAATTTTGTGTCGTAAAATAAATATCACACCTTTTCTCTCGCATAATTTGGGCTAATTTAGACATGAAGACTTACATAAGGAGTAAATACAACACCAGCCTTGAATGCCACAAGAACCAAAAGAACAAATACATTGTAATGTCGTTACGGCAAAAAAGGGTATCGCAAAATCTTATTTTCGGATGAAAAAAATCTTTAATAATGAGGAAAAATTTAACGGGCAAAATGAATTTGTTAGAAGCCCAGAAAATCTTGATACCGGATCAGTGCGGTCACCATGCAGCCTGAGTGATGGTTCGGTGGGTTGTCCCCTATAAAGGTGTTCCTCCCATTAATTTTTGCGAGATTCGAGTGAAAACATTTACCAGACTGTATCAAAAAATGGTGTTGGAAACTGTGACGGAGTTTTCGACAGTCTCCTTATTTGGGAAGGGAGCAACAGGTGTTCCAACGGGAACAGGCATCCGCTCACAAAGCGATAATGACGTAAACATTGATGCAAGACAACGTTCCTGAGTTGAAACAGATATGCATTACACACATCTGTATCTGTACACATGGACATACACCTCGTATTTTCCAATGTTTACTTCAGCCAAAGACACGTGTTTCTGTCTCATATATTCGTCAGTTTGGCTAGTGAAGTAAAGTTTGATGGATCGCCTCATAGGTACAGCAAATTTTGTCAGGTGGCACCAGATAATCTAGTGACATCTGACTGAGAAAAGAGACTGAAAAGAGACTACGCCGAAAATAGAGATTTGCTCTTGTCCAGCTATGACGTTACAGAAGGGAAAAAATATGTGTGTAGGTGTAAGTCCATTAACATGATGCCAGATAGCAGCAACTATACCAAAGAAATTTGAGTATATCAGTAGCTTAAGCACGTATACGCATTTATACCTATGAGGCGATCCATCAAATTTTACTTCACTAGCCAAACTGACGAAGTCTATGTGAGACAGAAACACGTGTCTTTGGCTAAAGTAAACGTTGGAAAATACGAGGTGTATATCCATGTGTATAGATACATATATGTGTAATGGATGCCTGTTTCATTTGTAACAAATGCGAAAATACGTGCTTAACATATGATGTACTCAAATTTCTTTAGTATAGTTCCTGAGTTTTTAAGGGTTACAACTGACCGTCTGGTAGCAATGACATAAACGTTTTCGATTATGGGATATTCTCAAAAGTACGATTTGTAAAAAACACCCATTTGAGCTTTCTGAAATGAAGCTGGAACAAAAATATCGCTTGAAACAGTGCGTAAATCGATAGACGAATAGCCGGCTTGGTCGTTTGCAGGTCTGTGTGGATCGATCTAGAAGTTTAGATATATTTTAGTTTTCTTCTTATAGTTAATATTTTTCTATACATCATCAAAATACTAACATTATTTATGGCTAGAATGTATATTTTTCCGAAGTTGAAATGTATAAAGTTTGGACGCTATAAAAATAAATTTCAAAACATTTGATTTCATAAAACTTGAAGAAAACAAAATCATATTATTTAATGAAGTTAAAATTAATATAAACATCTACAGAATATGACAGTAAAACATTGTCACCTTAAAAAAATACTGCCACTAAAATTGAAATACACTATTGTAACGATCAACTGCACGTAAGCCAATTAACAGGCAATTGTGTGTACAAAATTTAATCAAGAAATATACGAACTGCTTACGCAGCATTCCAAAATTCATTGAGTAAACTGAGCAAGTAGTCTAACTTGGATGTTAAGTAAGTTAAAAAAATATTTCCAGCAATCAATTTTGACATAGGCAATTCTTAAAATGGAATTAATAAATCATGTCATCTATTTTTACTGTTTTCTATGGAAAAATAAACCCTTTTTTTACTCACGATACGATACCCCTTGTGTTGTTTCGAATATCTACTTATTTTTCTAAAACTGAAGAACTTACAAAAAAATGTGTTGTTTGCAATCGATTAAGAAATTTTGACACACAACCAAAGACACGTCTATAAAAACTTCCCAAAATAATAAAAGAGCAATGTGAATTTACTGCCAGAGTTTATGTTCAAATTTTAAGTATGCTATTTCGAATATTTCTTGATCAAACCTCGTATAAGAGAAACAATAATAAACCTTAGTGATGATGGCCAGCTTTTCTTTGTCAACATTTGCGTTGATACGCTTGTTCTTTAGATGATGAGGTGTGTCTCGTCGGTGAAGACGAATTGGCCTTGAAACGTCTGGTTCTTCGGGTAGCACTACGGATGCCTTGAAGCCTACTCGCTTCGTGACATGTGCCTGTATATCCAGACACATACTTTTTATGCCAAAGGTAATTCCAATTTATAGTTAGTCATCGCATTCGTTCAAATTCACTAAACGGTCGACAAGGAATATTTATGATTTTCCGTTTGAAAAATTAAAAATGTTTAAATTGAACCTAAAATTAGTGAGTCAAAATTGCGTTATTTTTCTAAACTGTGCATGGAAAGTTTGATGATTTTTGACCTAATATTTCATTTTCTCTAGCGTCATTATGAAATTAAAATAAAAAATGTAATTTTATACATTTTTTAATGTTACGACCTAGAATAAATAAAAATTCATACGTTTTACATTTTTTTGGTTTCTTTTCTACTCGTATTTCTAATTATGCTATCAGACTTTACGAATACACCATGTAACTAACGCATCATCTAAGGGCCGGTATTATAAACAGTGAATGAATTTCTGAATAACAACATGACGAATAAATTCATTCAACGAATAAATTCATTCAACGAATAAATTGAAATCTGGTATTATAAAAAATGCATGCAACTAAAATAAGTATTTGTAGAATAACTCTGAATAGTTATGTATTATGCTGCTTGGCGTTTCGATAAATGATGGGGCCACTGAATAAAATGAAAAAATACAAAAAAATCCTAATTCTTTACTATTTCTTCTTGATTATATTTGTAAAATACAAACCGATAAATCTGGCATTATCGAAATTCAAGTTATCAAACACACACAAAATATAAACTTTAAAAAATAAGGTTATGTTTATTTGAACACAGTGGGCAAACAGCTGTTCGCATTTAACCAATGAATTACATTTAATACCACGGTTTTCTAGGGTGTAAATTAATTGGTAGATTTACTTGTTTAGTTTCCTTATTTGCTATTTATAATACCCAATCTATAGAGCAAATTAAATTTACTTGTTTACTAAATAAAATCTGCAGATTTTACCGTTTATAATACCGACCCTAAGAGAAATTTATAAAAATATTTTTTTGATTTTATAATTAATAGCAATATCATCTAATTATCACACTCATCATTTTGTAAAAAGAAACGACAATTAAATTTAGAACTACCGTTATATTGTAAATCAAATAACTGGTCTCCCCAACAGGGACGATATGTTTTTAAAACGCCATGGCAGCCATATTTAAAATGGTAGAAATGTCATTAGCTGTCATTTGTGTTTAGTATTGTTTGACAATTCATCACCGCAAAATACACGTTTCAACAACGTTTGGTTATTATCCAAAAATTTGAGAAAAATAATCGCACAAACTCAACGTGATCTTCGCAAAGATTATAGTCCACATAATCGTCCTTCTGTACTTCTATACGTCGAATCGTTGATAAATTCGAAACAAATTTCACTTTACACGATACCAGAAAACCAGAAGAGAATGAAACGCAAGAAACAAAGAGAATATTGACTCTATTGACTAAGTGCGAGTGTTACAGAAGATCTAATCGGTCGATTAATCGCCGTTCTCCAGAACTTCGCCTTTCAAGAGTGACAACTTAGCGTATTTTGAGAAAAGATTTGAGTTTACGTCCGTATAAGATTCTGTTGTCTCAAAAACTGAAGCCACTTAACCATCATAAGCGTCGTGTGTTTGTTGATTGGGCTCTAGAGCAACTTGAAATTGATCCTTGATTTTTTCCAAAAAATTTTTTCAGATAAAACTCATTTCTGGTTAAACGGGTGTGTTAAACAAACAAAATTGTCATTTTTGGTGTGAAAATATTCCACAACAGATTCATGAGAAGTCTTTGCATGCAGAAAAAGTTTCTGTTTTGTGTGATTTATGGCATAGTGGCATCATCGGACCTTATTTTTTGAAAATGCAAATAGAGATGCAGTAATCGTGAATGATGAGCGTTATCGATCAATGTTGACAGATTTTTTGTGGCCAAAATTGAATGAAATTGCTTTGTAAGATATGTTTTTCCAACAAAATCGCTTTTTGCCAATGCCATTATGGAGTTATTGGGAGAAAAGTTTGGTGTGTCTGTAATCTCCAGAAATGGAACTGTTAATTGGCCTCCAAGAAGTTGTGATTTAACACCTTTGGATTTCTTTTTGTGGGGATATTTACAGTCGTTGGTCTATGCCAACAAACCTCGAACTAGAGACGCTTTGAAATTCAATATTGAACGGTGCATTAGTGAAATTACACCTGATTTATTCATCAAATTCAATCCTGCAAACGAAGTCGAGGTGGACATTTGAATATGTTATTCAAAATATAATTGTCATAAGTTGCATTATAAAATAAAGAAAAAGTTTTGCTTTTATCTCAAATATTTTGTATTTTATTTAATTTTAAAAACATATCGTCCTTATTGGGAAACCTTTTAGTATTATTTTATGCGAATAAACCATTTAAAAAAGTTTAATCTACCTGCCAACTGTGTAAATAATATAGGTTGGATTCCAAGTAGGGCCGTCACTTACGGGGCTGATTGATATATAAGGTTTCCAATAACGCTATTGCGTGAGTAGTGGGGATAGAAACAAATTCTAGCCTACAAACGGTACCTTCTAGTATCTCGAATTAGCATGCAAAGTTTCATTTTCTTGGGAATAATTGTTGAGTAACAAAGTCATTTATCATGAGTTAGATTTCTATGATGCGTAAGCAACGCTATTGCGTGACTAGTGGGGATAGAAACAAATTCTAGCCTACAAACGGTACCTTCGAGTATCTCGTATTAGCATGCAAAGTTTCGTTTTCTTGGGAATCATTGTTGAGTAAGAGTGTCATTTATCATGAGTTCGATTTCTATGATGCGTAAGCAACGCTCCGCGATAGAATTTTTAACGCTAGAAAGTTCAAGCCAGTGGATTCGACGTACAAAACTTATCATAGAAGCGAAATGATTGTTTTTGGAAGGAGATGATTTTCTCATGAACATCATCACCTAGAACGAATCTTTGGGTTCATCGTTACGACCCAAAATGCAAGCGGTAGTCAATGAAATATCGTCGTTCTAATTCTCCCAGTGAACGAAAATTCAAAAGAGTTCCAGTAGCACAGAAAGTCATGCTCACCATTTTTTCAGAGGCAAAGGAAGTTATTAATACCTGCCGAATCAACGATAAATTCAATAAGATATCGCATCAATAAGAGCATTTCGGCGGGAAAGAACGAATTTTTTCTAGCACCACGACAGCGCCAGGCCCCATTGCAACAATAAAACGATAAAGACAGTGACGAGCCTGAAATTTACGGTTGTTTCGCATCCTCCTTACATTCCTGATTTGTCACCTCCAGATTTTTGGTTGTTCCCAAAGTTGAAAGAAGTCTTGAAAGGTCAACATTTTACATCAGACACTGGAGTTTGGGTTGCTGTTAGCAATTGGACAAAAACAAGAAAGATTTTGCATGGACGGAATGAAGAAATGGATTCAACGTTTGGAGAAATGTGTTAGAGTGAATGGTAATTATGTGGAAAAGTAATTATGTACATGGGTGTATAATAAATTTACTTCATTTTGAGACCGGTTTCATTATTTTGTCTTTTCTTATTCATATTTTATAGAATTGGAGATCTTACATATCAATTCGCCATCGTTCACTGTCTAGTTAAAATTGATAAAAAATGGATACAACCAAAGACAAAAGCATTCAAGCAAATTAACGCATCTCAAAGGCTAATCGGCACTCCAAAAATTGCTATTGTTATGAATGTAACACGATTACCAGTGTTGTCTTCTACAAGATGCTTTCTTTCACTAATCATGCAGACTTAAAAAGAGCCAGAATCTTCCTTTTTATTATATTTAATTACAAACTAATGTATGAGTGCACTAATTAGATAGATGTAACTAATTCAACTGTTAAATACTGTATATAATTTCGATAAATCCTGAAAAAGTATGAATGCTTCGATCAATTTTGAATTATACAAACGCGAAGTAACATAACAATATGAATCCTTTATAATCTGGAAAGGTAATCGAATAATTTGTATTTCAGAATAGTACGTTAGCTGTTTATTAAATTAATTTTAATCAAATTAAATTGTGAATAATTTCGCAAATTCCCAGAATATTTTACAGCAAGGATGCATAACTTTTAATTGAAAATTAAGCATCTCTGGTAAATTTACATATTGCGTTGCGTGTAACACGAACTCTAGTAAAATTGAATAATTCTTTAATTCCGTACTTTTGCTATTGCTTTTTTCTCACTTTATCAAAAAATCTGATACCAATATTTTGTGAAAAAATAAATTAAACTTCATTCGTTTTCTAACATAATAACTGTATTGTTTCACAAAGACACTATACCTAAATAATGGTACATAATTTGTATATTCGCTTTTAAATATTTACCAATTATATCATTCCCTTATTTTTAAAAGCAACCCTTGTATTTATTTACTTTCAGAAGATAAAACGGTTTTTAAAAATTAACGGAATAAAAAAAAACTTACCTCTTCCGTGTCGTCTTCATCTTCACTGGGCTCGCTGCTTTCTTCGTTCCCATTCCCAACTATTGTCACAGGATCAGGACGTACAATCACGGTCTCTTGCCTCTGTATTTCAACAGGTTCCGGAGCTTTCTTCACAATCTGATTGACGGCCTCGCAAATTGGTTCCACCGATTGCTGTAAGTCGCTCTCCTCAAGTGATGTCTGGCCTTTCGCGAAAAGCTTGTGCGCTTTGGCTTTCAATTCGCGAGGATGAGGCGTGTTTTGTCGGACAAAAGGCGTCTGAAAAAATTAAATATGATCTGCGAAATTCCACTTTTAATAAATATATTTTAATTAAAAACTTATTTTCTTTTTAAATTACGATGTTAGATAAACAAGAACTTAATTAAAAACTTCTTTATTTTTCAGGTAATTCAAATGTGCTTGGTTCTAGATCGCCAGGGTCAAGCTGATGTAGTACTTATATACATATACTATTATCCTGTAGCAATCGACTTACGTCATTTACAAAAAAAATGTGACGTAATGTTCTGCCATCCACATAAGTTTTGTACGTACACATTATTGACGTAGTATTTAGGGTCTTTTACTATATTAGGTTATATGAAATTCCAACATTGTCGCTTTCATGTTAGTTTTATTTGTCATTTAAATATTGACGTTAAGATTTGTATTATTTTCTTTGATATACTTCGTTTGTGTTATCAATCGCGTTTGAAAACTGTTCTGTTCAGAACAAACATTACTTAGTGGTAATTATTTGTTTACGAAAAGGAAGATGCCAAAACCGCTTTATCGATAAACGATAGAATGTATTACTTTTGTAAGAGAGGTAATATAAATACTATGACAATCAATTACATAATTTTTCACTTTCGGCATGTTGCTGCTATGGTTAATATTAGTATTGGTCACTGCACATTAGCAACTGTCACCTTTATATGGAAGTCTCTAAAAAATTACGACGAACTACATTCCCCTAAGAGAAAACATCTACAAAGAAAACCCGTAACTAATATTGATGATGCGATAAGTTGCAATCAAAAATACTATTTACCCGATGTACCAAATCTATACCAATAATTTTTTAGATGAACATATTACACTACAAACCGTACCGTAAATTAACTCAGCAAGATATATTCAAAAATATATATAATAATATATTCAATATATAAATATTCAAAAATGATTGCACAAGGTTTTAAAAAACTTGAGTTTTAAATGGAAAAAAGATGATCCATGTCATGGTTTAATGGAACCTCCACTTGTAGTTTTACAAAGGCTAACATTTTTAAGAATTTTTCTTAAATATATGCGAAAAATATCTATACTTTTGTAGTTTTGGATAAAACGTGTATATTTCAAAATAAAAGTTGTTAGATCGTAGCAAGATAATGATCTACATTGCTTACATTGCTTTTGATTTTAGAAGTAGAAGTAAACCTTCTTGTTTTTAGGTATATAATAGATGCTGAAAATAAATATAGATTTATTCCTGGGGCTAAACTTTATATTTTTTCCAAAATATTTTTTCCAAATCACCATTGATATAATTAGTGTTAACCAAGATTCAGATTCTTCGGATTACCATGACAGTGATGATTAATGTAATAATGAAAATAAACTCTATATATATCGTTGAACTTTTGTATAATTATATTAATTGTACAATAGAAAATGTTACATTACTTGTAAATTAACTATGCTTGCTTAATTTACTTTGCTCGGTATTATAACTATTTTTACATCCACATTATTTTAAAATTATGTATAGTTATTGTTACTATATATATATAAAGCTGGAAATAAATACTCCAATAAGCACCAAACAAAGTTTTTATTATATTTGATGAATATATTCCTTAGGTAAATACACTCAAAACTGCTACCAAAGTGCTCGCTGTTTGTTTTGTGCTACATGTTCCACGCAGGTACATATAGCTTAATGCAACTACAAGGGCGACCTGAAATGTTTCTGAAAACGACAAGAAAAACACGGTATCGGTGAGGTTTTTTATTTTTCGATGTAGTCTCCTTGAAGATCAATAAACTTTTTCAATCGGTGCTCCAGTCTCTTCAAGCCGTCGGAAAAGAAGGATGTTTCGAGGTCTGCAGAATAGCCATCTGTAGCGGCGATGACATCCTCATTTGAGGCAAATCTCTTTCCTCCCAGCGATTTTTTCAGGTTTGGGAATAGGAAAAAGTCGCTGGGTGCTAGGTCAGGTGAATATGGAAGATGAGAGACTAATTCGTAGCGCAACTCATTCAATATGGACACGACGATGCGGGATGAATGAGCCGGTGCATTGTCGTGGTGGAAAATCACTTTTTTCCGCTGCAAACGAGGCCATTTCTCTTCAATGCTGCATCGAATCGGGTCAATAAATCGCTGTAGTATTTCCCCGTGATCGTCCTTCCCATCTGCAGATAGTCGATGAGGATCACACCTGGGGTATCCCAAAAAAATGGTCGCCATGACCTTTCCGGCCCATGGAACAGTCTTTGCTTTCTTCGGAGCCGATTCGCCCGGAAAAGTACACTGCTTCGACTTTCCTTGGTCTTCGGTATGTAGTGGTGGCTCCAAGTCTCATCCACGGTTACGAAACGCATGAAGAAATCTCTTGGATTGCGTTGGATCCTGGCCAGACACTCCTCCGAAACGGTCACCCGATTTTGTTTTTGCTCCGGTGTGAGCAAACGCGTGTTTCGGGTCCGTAACGCTCATCGCATCGTAACGCTTATTTTGTATTAAATTAGTATTCTCTTTATTATATTTTGCTCCGTTTCCAACGAACCTACCTGTATATGTATCTAATGTCGTTTATTCGTATCATATATTTGATATCTTTCAAGTATTTCTTTTTTCTTGCACTCCGGTTCTGGTTTTTTGGAAGTACGAGATTCTCTCCCCGTACGCAAACGTAAATTATTGCCGATTCTGTGCAGTTGTCACGAGTCCTCAATCGCTATTGTCTATGAATATGGCTTAAGTGAAATTTCTTTAATAATTACGGCCCCATACTGGATTTAATTCATAGACAATACCATTATCGCGGAGCGATATCTCTCTACGAGGATTTTAGTGTTTTTTTGAGAGACCACGTTGACAACCAACTAATACTATCTAGCAATTCCATCGAAAGTTTCGTTTCGGTGGTTCTATCTGTGGGCGAACAATACCACCGCGTTCTGTCCCGTTTGTGACGCTTCATCTAGGGGAAACGCATCAGGAGTCGTCAGACCCATACAGATAAGCCTCTCTACCTGTTAATTATCAAACCGATATTATTAATTTTTTATTATTTGTTCCTTTGCCGTACAAATATTCTTAATTAGCTTTTAGTCAGCCTAAATATTCGCACAGGTGTTTCCCTAAGAAATAACCTGTGTCGTTCGACTAGTTTTTCTATCTCTTCCTTTTTTTAAATTTTTTTGATCGCTTCACGAAGAGTTTAACGAAATATAATGTTAGAATATTTTTATTTACGTATTTTTATTTGAACTATTATTTTTTATGCGATGCATATATTTAAAACTTACGAGAGTAATTTTTAAGAGAATTTACTCATTAAACAAAATTTCTTACTTAAGGTAGATTTAGTTAGCGGATTATTGTATCCAAGATAATTTGTGAACCGATAAAAAAAGGAATACGTATTTATTTTTTTTACAAGGCGAAATAATCATTTTAAACTCACTGTTTCAGTGTAACTTTAGTTTTTAATTGTTACTGATAAGGCCATTTGCCACCTAATAAATGTTAAAATTATAATCGTTCTTATAAAAAAATTCTCTCTTTATACTGCATAATCTCTTATTTAACTATCATATTGAACAATTTCTTTTAAATTATAATTGTATCTTATAGGAAATTCTCTCTTTATACCATCTAATCTCTTATTTAACTATCATATTGAACATATATCAGTAAATGGAGTATCTTTGAAACCACGGAGTTTGTTGTCGATCCTCAGGAGTGGAACTGGTTTCGGTCGGCGGAATTGCCTTCTGCCCGTGCGCGACATGCCTTTTTTTTCCTTTTTCTTTCCTGAAAGTTGAAGTTGTCAATATCATTTTTCCGAATTTGAGATAAAATTCGGTGGCGCCCTTGACCACCAATATTGTAAATTTCGTCGTTATTACCTCTGGGTCTCCCCACCCCCTGGGCTGAGGCAGTCTCAGGAGCCGGGTGGGCCGTTGGACGTTGGCAGAAACGGGAGGATGGGCAATTCCAGTCGCCCGAGACCGGGTCTGCTCCATCTGTTTCTTTTTTTTTGTACCCAGTATTTTTTTTATTGGGTTAATAGCTCGACGTTCAGCGTCGTAGCATGCGGTACCCATCGCACCGAAAACCTTTTCATACCCAAAATTTCGTTTAGGATATGGCCAACGCGTTCTTCTGAGATGCCTGTTGTCTCTGCTATCACTTTCATTCAATCGGCGATCGGCTAACACGACATCATGAATCTTGTCGACCATTTCATCGTTGATAGCGGTTTGTGGGCGTCCACTGCGTGGTTCGTCACTTGAGCTTGTGCGGTCACGTTTAAACTCGCTCACCCAGAAGCTGATGGTCGAAAATGATGGAGTAGATCCGCCATGAACTTCTAGCAAAATATTTCGAATTTCCGTGGCCGTTTTCCCAGCCATCCGGAAGTGTTTTATCACTGCACGAAATTTGATTTTATCCATTTTTGCGAAACCGCCTGACTTGCTACACAAAACACACTCTTAAACAACAACTATTGACAGTAGACAGACTGAAATTTTGACAGTTGCCATAAAAAAGGTTGCCCTTGCCGACCAATGAATCCACTTCAACCTTCGTGCGCCATCTCTTGCCGATTCCGGAAACATTTCAGGTCGCCCTAGTCTTCAGGTAGATTTAGTCAATATTCATGGACATTATTCCAGAATACCTGTAGCCATCCGCCATCTAGATGTTACTCTGACCAACCCACAATACTCTATAACTAACGCCATGGATATTGTATATGATTTTCGTCAATTCCTTCACCAATTACCTGCTGCTGATAATGTAAAAACAAAATTTGAAGCAGCTCTAAACAACAATTGTTTGAGTTGTTTGATGGTAAAGAAGTAGATGTTTCTGAACCGGTGATAAATGTGCCATCACTAAAATACTTTATGTACTTTAAATATGCCCCTATTTCTTGAACAGGTAATTATTAACACAAGAGCATATGGAACAATTATTGGTGATTTACTATCAATTGAACTCTGGATATAAACGGTGAACAGTCACGATGTACGATATGTTTTATAAACCCTACCATTTTCCTTCTGGAGAAGATGCATTTATTCTTACTTCGTAAGTACTTGTTTCTCTATACGTATTTTGTCAAAAATGTTAAATCGGGATTCATGATGTCCTTGTTCCATCCATGACACTGACGTCATGTACCTCTGACTTTATAAATATTAGTGATTTATATTTCAAATTTGATGAAAAATTAATATATATTAAATGTTAAATTAATTATATTTATTATCAATGATTATCCCGTATGTCAGAATTTTAACATTTTGCCCAAGAAAAATTTTGAAAATACTCTTACACATATTCCACCTCTATACTTTCTTACAATATTGCATATATATTTTTCCGCGAATAATTTTATATACAAATTAATCAATATGTAGTTAAAACAATTTAGCTCGGCACCTCCACCGAAATTTATAGGTAAACAACTAAAAATATATGTACATATTTCATGGTAATATACGATGTTTTACTGAAATATAATTTAACATAGGTGGGTACTATTATAAACAATATATAAATTATTTTTATTAAATAACAGAACCGGAAACGATTATTTTCTAATACCTACACAATTTTTTTCAAACGAAAAATTTAAATACATAAAACCTAATTAAGAATGTTTATATTTTAGAAATTTTTAGAAATAAAATGCAATATAAAAAAAAGGTTTTTGCTACATAAAAACAGCCCATTTATAAATACCTCATAGTTCTGAAAAGTTTTAAATGTTACATTAATTCTACGCTATCTGTTACAAATTCAAATAATGATACTTGGTAGCTATTATCTTTCGTAATATGCAAAACAGATAAGCCTTCTCTTTTATAACGACTTCAATAATGAGCTTTTATCTGACTTTTTAATTAGGATAAAATCCGCTTTTTTTTAAACGACGCTTTAACGTTAGGCATACTTCTCTGAGGATGTTATCACGCTACTTGTCCTCCTTTCTCATAATTATGTATGCGATTATTTTTAAATAGTCTTATTTAAAGTGTTTAATAAATCCTATGATATAGATAACGTGAAACTGCATCTTGTTTTAATTTGTTACACCAATTTGATCGACTCTACCACAATTTTCTCGCTGGAAATATTTCTAAAGACGATGTAAAAAAAAACATAAAATTTAGTTAACAACTTCATTGTTTTTTAAAGTATTTGCTTTTGATATCAATAAACTTCTGCATAACTAGCGAAGCATTTTTTTCACTTTGAAGCTAATACTACAGAAACTAGTGTTTGAGCTGCTCAGTAGGCATTTTTAGATGTTTGCAAACAAACAGAAATCGGAAGGTTATAAATCGGGTGAATACAGGCAAAGAATCATTAGTAAAGATATGCGATAAAATTTTGTGTTCAATTGAGTAAAACTCCAACTGAAACATTTGATCAAAATGATCAAAACTGCATACCCAGATGATATATATTACGATGAAGAGTATTTAAGCGGCATAAGAAATTCAAAAACGGTTGTGAATCAGTGTGAGAAGAACCTCGACCAACTAGTAATGGGAGTTCCCAAGACAACAGTAGTAATGTATTCGATTCATGTAAGTTCTCACTGTTCTCGAGAACTTGCGGCAAAGTATTCGAATCCTTTAGGTCTCCGTCTCGGAGCTACTGCCAGTAACTCGATCAGTAAGAAATGCGTTGTGTTCTCGAGAACTTGCGGTGAAGTATTCGAATACTCTTGGTTTCGATCTCGGAGCTACTGCCGGTACTCGGAAACGCGTTTGTTCGCGCATTCATATGTATATGTATCGGTTCTCCATTCCGTCTTTGACTATAGGTAGGCTATACGGTATGATGTTTGTAAAATATGAGTTAATTTTAGGTGAACGGGAGAGATTTGTTATAGTGAAAACTAATATAACCGAGATAGAGAACAAATCCAAAACAACGTGTGTATGTACGAGGGAAGATCAGTAAGTACCCGTGTTTGAAGACAGGTGGCGCTGCTGAGGGAAGTTGGCATTACCGTCGTGTACTACCATCTGTCAGACAACACCATAATAAATTTCAGACTGATTCATAGGTTAGTTTTTATTTGGCAGCCAGTTGTATCACACGTGTTTCGTGTTTCTCGATAAAATGGAAAAAGAGCAATATCGATCCGTAATTCGCTTTTTATTTTTGGATGGAAAAACATGCGAAGAAATAAAAGCGAAGTTGGATGCTGTCTATGGGGACCCTTCACCATCTATGACAACCGTAAGATATTGGTTCAACGAATTTAAACGTGGTCGTACATCTGTTTTTGATGAGGAGCGCCCAGGCCGCCCGGCAGACGTGGTTACCGAGGAAATCGTTGAAAAGGTCCACGACATGATTCTCGCTGATCGCCGAACGAAAGTGCGCGAAGTAGCAGAGGCCGTAGGCGTGTCGTACGGAACGGCAATTAATATTTTACATGATAAGTTATCGGTGAGAAAGGTGTCGGCCCGATGGGTGCCGCGATTGCTTACGGTGGACAACAAGCGGATACGGTTGTCAATGTCGAAGCAGTGTTTGGACCTCTTTAAGAGAAATTCGCAGGAGTTTTTGCGTCGAGTCGTCACCGTTGATGAAACCTGGATCCATTATTATACGCCAGAGTCCAAGCGACAGTCAAAACAATGGATTTTTCGGGGTGAATCTGCTCCGAAGAAGGCAAAGACGGTCCCATCGGCCGGAAAGGTCATGGCCACGATTTTTTGGGATTCCAACGGAATAATCCTCATGGACTTTTTGCAGAAAGGAAGAACGGTCTCGGGGCAGTACTACAGTGAATTATTGGACCGATTCGATATAAAATTGAAGGAGACACGGCCCCATTTGGCTAAGAAAAAAGTGCTGTTTCACCACGATAATGCACCAGCACATTCATCCAGAATTGTCGCGGCAAAGTTGCATGAACTGCACTACGAATTGCTGCCGCACCCACCGTACTCCCCTGACTTGGCTCCCTGCGACTTCTTTCTGTTCCCCAACATGAAAACGTGGCTCGGGGGAAAAAAGATTCAGCTCAAACGAGGAGGTTATCGTCGAGACAGAAGCGTATTTTGCAGAGTTTGACAGATCGTATTTTTTGGAGGGGTTAAAGAAATGGCAGAAACGTTGAGAAAAGTGTATTGTACTAAAAGGTGATTACGTTGAAAAATAAATAAAGAATTTGTGAAAAACTTGCGTCTTCTTTCCTAACACGGGTATTTATTGATCCACCCTCGTATATTAGAGATGGGCGAAATCGTTCCTTTTGTGGACTCGTTCCTTCTCGTTCCATTCTGCAGATAGAACGAGTCCAGAGGATTCGTTCCTTGGAGCGATTATAACAACCTCGATGTTAAATGCCGATCGGGGTTGTAAAGTCCGACAAGTGACACATTCATTTCGATCTAGCTTTATTGTATCGGAGTGATTGCCTGTTTGTTTTATTTATTTATTTAAGAGCTGCATGAGTATGTATATGTATAATATTTATGTAGGAAAAGAATGTATAAGTACTCATTGTATATTTTATATTTACTTGTACACTGACATCACTGACATGTCATGTTTTCATGTGAATCTTATAATAAATACAAAGCAATAAATATAAACCTATAGTACTGGTGTACAAAAATTACGTTAATACAAGTTATGATTTTAATTTAAAAATATAATTTTTTCATAAGGTATATAAATTTATATAAACATTTTTCCTGTCTTCCCACCATTTAAGAGGATTTTGATTCCTAGTTAATAAGGATTCTTGAACATATTTATCAATTTCACTAATTGCTTCTGCAGTAGCAGTAGGGTTTAATGTTGTTTTTATTTCCGAAATCTCATTATCAAAGTTACCCCATATGTTGTCGTCTGCTGTATCTACACTTTTTCTATTGCAATAGGCTTACTGCGGTTTGCATTTTTCTTTTCAATTAAAGCGGCTCTTATACGGCCAATAAAATAAATAAGAAACCTTAGTTTCTTATTAATTATTAATTACTAACATCGAATATATATATATTATTGAAACAAGCGATAATTGATGGAGTAGATAAGAGCTAAAAGTTAAAATAAACATAAATAGAGAGACTCGTGTATTAATGATTTGTTTACATTATGAAAAAATACATTGACAATATATACATTTATAATTTATATCTTAGTAAGCAAGTATGTGAAAAACCGACAAATGCTTGACGACGTGCCGTTCTATCGTGGTTATAGATTGAATGATCTCGATGGAACGAAATATAAAGGAACAACATACAGTTACAATTTCGGATTCGTTCCTAGGATGGATTCGTTCCTTTGGAACGAATCCGTCCGGATCGACACATTACAAATGTATATACACTTGTGAAGCGAGTATTCGAGAACAAAAATAGGATGTATTTGCAATTTGTTGATCTCGAAAACTTGCGGCGAAGTATTCGATTCCAAAAAGTATTCGAGAACCAAGTATTCGATTCTTAAAAGTTATCGATTCTGCCCATCACAATCACCAACTGCTCGGACTGATTCAAAATTGCAGAAATTAACGACTTGATCAAAATGATCGTCGGACTGGCATATATTGAATTTCTGACATTGTTAATTTGTCTTATGGTTCCATTCAAAAAATTATTCATAAAGATTTGGGGTACCGAAAGGTCGTGGCAAAATTAATGTCAAAAGTGATGACCGATGAACTGCCGACATAATCAACAGTTTTTAAACAATGTGGTTGCATGTGACGAGAGCTGGTTTTATCATTACGACCCTGCATTAAAGCCTCAAAGTATGCAGTGGAAGTACACAGGTAGTCCAAGACCGCGGAAGGCGAAAACTGTGAAAAGCGCTAGTAAAGTGATGCAGTTAATTCTTTTTGATAAATCGGGTGTTATTTATGGTCACGTTGTACCTAGAGAACATACAGTAACTCGAGGTACTATTCTAATGCACTTAGAGGAACCCTAAAGGCAAAATTTAAGAAAAAACGGCCGCTTTAACAAGACATCGGTTGGATCCTGTATCATGACAATGCTCCGGTGCACGGATCAGCGATTTGTCAGCGAACACTTGAAGAATTGGGGGAAATTATGGTTCTCTCTCCCTACTCACCTGACCTTGCTCCATGTGTCTCTCATTTGTTTCCTGAAGTCAAAAAATAATTGAGAGGTTGAAAATTTGAGTCGAATTTAGAGGCGATGGGTATACTAAATAAACTCTCAAAAAATGGTTTCTCAGATGTTTATGACAAGTAGACAAAACGATGCGTTGCAGAATGGAAAAGTACAAACGTATTCATGTGCAATAAACGTGGAATTCTATTACATTCACACTGCTTCAAAGATTGCCATAACTGATAATTGTAATATTTTTTGTGTATATAATCCTAATGTTGCGTTAACGCAACGCAAAAAAAAAAATTTAGTCTTCTTCTTTAACTTAAGGGATGTTTATGAATACATAATTAAGCGTTTATTCCTTTAAAAAAATGCGTTTTTCTTGATATTTCTAATAGTGGTCCTAACGCCCGGTTTCATAACCAACTTTAAAAATACTTTAACTATTAAAATGTACTTTAAACATAAAGTTAAAGCTGCCGAAGGTGTCACTTTAGCGTATAAAGAAACTTTAAAACGTATTGACATGAACATATTGACATTTGTCATCGATTCACACATAATCTCTATACCTTTTCAATTTCAATTTGGGATTAATCAAGTTCAAATTGAGAATAAACACTTTCAAAATGAGAACAAACATTTTCAAATTGAGAATAATCAATTTCAAATTGAGAATAAACAAATTCAAATTGACAATAAACACATTCAAAATGAGAAGAAACAATTACAAATAAAAACCGCTTTTATTATATTGTAACACACACGCAAAGTAACACAATTAATAAATGGATTTTGTAAATTACATGATTAGATCGTTTAAATTTAATACGTCCGGTATAAATCGTTGAATATTTGGATAGTTTGCCAGATTTATTGCATTAACATTAGTATGTATTATCTGCTCTAACTGTAGCAGACGAAACTCCGTCTGGTTTAAATTTGCTCTGCCCTCACTTGCTAAAATACGTCGCAAACGCAGATTTAAATCCCGTTTAACAAGCAACAGCTTTTAAGCTGAACCAAGTCATTTCAATTGGATTTAACATTGGGCTGTAAGCACTAAGTCTTAGCAATTTGTGGTTGCTGAATTCATTTTTAGTAAACACAGTTTCTATACTGGCATGGAACGGAGCATTGTCAATTACCAACACCACATGAGTCTGAAAAATTTATCAATTCTCAATTTGAAATTGATTATTCTCAATTTGAAGCTGGTTATTCCCAATTTGAAGTTGGTTATTCTTAATTTGAAGTTGCTTATTCTCAATTTGAAGTAGGTTATTCTCAATTTGAAGTTGATTATTTTCAATTTGAAGTTGAAAAGGTATAGTTTTGTTATATTACTAATTATCTATAACAAATACCATGTCCTCAACAGATTCTTTACTTGATTCATCATCCAGTAGTAGTTCAGAGGATAAATTAATTATTATATGTCTACCAAGTCTACCAAAAGTATATGATATAACTATGGTTTCTAACTTAAGTGGACCTGTATACTAGGCTGGGTCACATATGTGGAGAAAAAAAATTTCTCTCCATACATATTTTTTATTATGGGCACGGTGGCAAAAAGATGCCAAATTATAAGTGTTATTAGGTTACGAAGTTTGCTAGCAATCGGAGTTAATCTTCTGCCTCCGGTTTAATGTTGAATCCTTCAAAAATGTACTTAAAAAAGAACTTAAAGCATGATATATAAAATTACTCTAATTAAGTTTATTTATTTGGAAAAGTTAGAAATCAATTGTAATTATATTTATTTCGAGAAAAAAAGCATGACAAATTTTTTTTTATAAAAGTGCAAGAAAGGATAATCATAAAAATAATGAATATAAAGAGTTTATTTTGTGACAAAATCCTTTTTGCTATCGAATTTCGGCATTAATTTTCTTGATTCTATCTGCGTTTTGATGAAACCTTTTCTTGTTGTTTTGTTGCACAAAGTTGATGATGCTTCACTCACAGCTTTGACTGCTCTTTCTACCGCTTGGGTGTGATAGGGAAGGTGTAATAGCTCAATTCCTCCATTGTTTTCTTCTTCAATAAACAGTCGAAGATTTTCTTCACTTACAGATTTTAATATAGGTGGTTCAGTGATAGTTTCTTCCCAATTCAAAAGGTCAAGATATGATGATGCATTAAAGTTTATCGTTGGTATCTGAAAAAGCGTAATTGCTTTGATGTTGCTGGTTTAATTTTTCAAAATTCGATGGACAGCTAATTCACGAATGTGTTGCTGGGGATCTGTCAACATTGCAAGTAATAAGTTTTCAGGGTGTGCAAAATAACTGTTTCTTTGAATTACTGGGTCAACAACGGCTTTCAAAGTTGTTGGTAAATATCTGCTTAGTTTAATTAGTTTAAAAAGGTGTCGTCGTCCGTCTTTACAGCTGGGGAGAGTTTTTATAGAAAACCACACTGGAGCGTAAACCTTGACAATATATATTGCAAGAGTGGTAAGGATTGCAGAAGGGTTCTCAACTGAAATATATAGACGAAGAATTCTGTTAGCACGTGTTAGCCATCGAGCATGAGGCATTTTGCCGGGTGATTTATTTGCCAAATTGTTTGCAGCTATACCCGTTGAAACCTTTTTAGTTTCCCTCTCATATTTTAAGCTATGATGGGTCCACTCATAAAATTTCATCACATCTTCATAAGCTGGTAATATATTATCTTTCAAAACACATAAAACACCAAACAAAGGACACCTCCAACTATTTCTGGTACGCTCCATTTCTCAAATGATAAAATAAACAAATAAATGACAGCACTTTACAACGCAAGACTAATTATTTTAACGATCGCGGCACACTTGTCTCATCTAACCCGTGTTGTAAGAAATAAAGACTGTACGGGGATTTGCCTATTTTGTTTTTGCCTTGAAGCGTTTAGATAATATATACAAAAGCAGCACGTTTTTTAGTTTATGTAATATATAAAAAAGCAGAATTTTATATTATTGTTCCTTTTAATGACTTATTTGTCCGTATTAAGGTTCAATTAGACGTGCCATAGCCGTAACCATAGCCGTAACCAAAATTCAATTAATATCTACAGTTACGGCTATGGCGTTACGGCATGTTATCAAAATCGAAAACATTGTAGCACATACGATTGGTTTTATATGGTTACGGCTGTTGCACGTCTAATTGAACCTTTAGACTGAATCAGTGCTGTATATCGCTACCGTAATATAGAAATGCCCTAACTCATTTTTTAAATCGAGGTTTTTGCATGTTTCGATAGATGATCTTCTAATACATCGAAATATCCAAAAAAAAACTCGATTTGTAAAAAATTGAGTTAGGGACTTTCTATATTAAGGTAGCGATATGTGGTCCGCGTGTTCTGGGAAAATTTAACAGTGTGAATCCACATTGTAAAAGTACAGTTTTATATCGGGATTACCTCTATACAGGGCAATCCAAATTAAGTGTTCACCATTGGTAACTTTGTTATTATTAAAGATACAAGATTGTTTAAATTAGCAAACTAGTAGTACTTTTAAAGCTCTTTAAGACGGAAGAATTAAAAAAAACAAATGAGCAGCGCGTTTTCGGGTTTTCCCGAAAAATATGTTTTTTTCAAATGGAAACCCCTGTATATTATATCATTTTCTGTTAGAAATTCAATTTTTAAACAAAAAATCTTATAAGAACTTTTTTACTGGGATTAAAAACACTTGAGTTATAATGTATAAACAAAAACAGCTAAATAATTTTTATAAACTTTATTTTATACATAAACATATCATTAAAAGAAAATAAAAATCACTGATTTTTTCATAGAAGATGTTCAAAAATACCACCTTGTTGTTCAATACATTTTTGAACACGTTTCTGAACTTGTCGAACTGCTTTTAGTATGGTCCTACCATCTATTTGGTTTATATTTTCACTAACTGCAATTTTTAGGGCGTTTACGTTTTCGTACCTTTGCTTATAAATCTCTGTCTTTAAATAACCCTATAAAAAAAAAATCAAGCGGTGTTAAATCTGGCGATCGGGGAGGCCACTGAATAGGACCATTTGTACCTATCCATGAATTGTTAAAAATAGTATTTAAAATTTGATGAGTACCTCTGTAGTTGCGCGCAGGTGCCCCATCCTGCTGAAAATGCAGATTCTGTCTACTTATGAGATCAATATCGTCTAAGAAATTATTCAAAATTTCAGTCAAAAATTCTATGTACCTTTCACCAGTTAGAGTGCCCTCATAAAAGAAAGGACCAACAATCCTTGAACCAATTAAACCGCACCAAACATTAAAACTGTAACGGACTTGCGGGCGTTTTGGATGTACTAAAAGAAGATTTTCCTTTGACCAGTAATGATGATTTTTTGTATTGTACATTCCAGAATTTGAGAAATTTGATTCATCGGTCCATAAAATATAACGAAAGTTGTTTACATTTTGGCGACAAAAGTTAAGATACCAGTGGCAAAAAAACATTCTTCTCTCTGGATCCCCAGGCAAGAAAACTTGAACTGGTTTGTACTTATAAGGAATGAATTTGTGTTTCTTCAGAATCCTATGCACAGTACCGTGACTCAAATCAGATTCCTTGATAATATCTAGTATGGAATTCTCACGGTTGGCCTCAAAATATGCAAGAACTAGAATTTCCGTGGCCTCGCTTATTATAAAAGTCCTTCTTGTTCTTGTTTTGGCAAAAACACTCTCATTGCCTCTAAATTTTCGGTACAGTCTCAGAAAAAATTGCTCATTTGGTTGTGTTCGGAGTGGATAAAATTCAGCGTAGTGTTCTTTTGCCCTCCTAGAGGATTTTCTGCACACTAAATAAGATTCTAACATATCACACTTTTCTGCATGGGTAATCATTTTTTTGTCAAATTAATAACCTAGCAAAATGAAATTTATGAGTGAAAGACTAATAAAACTATACTAATATTTGACGTTTACTAGAAAGAATTAACGTCGTTATCATAGAAACAAAGAAATGCACTTGACTTAGCTGTATTTGTTTATTCACTATAACTCAAGTATTTTTAATCCCAGTAAAAAATTTCTTATAAGATTTTTTGTTTAAAAATTGAATTTCTAACAGAAAATGATATAATATACAGGGGTTTCCATTTGAAAAAAACATATTTTTCGGGAAAACTCGAAAACGCGCTGCTCTTTTTTTTTTAATTCTTCCATCTTAAAGAGCGTTAAAAGTACTACTAGTTCGCTAATTTAAACAATCTTGTATCTTTAATAATAACAAAGTTACCAATGGTGAACACTTAATTTGGATTGCCCTGTATACCGATACTTAGAATTATTTTGCATAAAACTTGTATAGATATGTAACTTAAAAAGTATTATTAACGTGATGTCAAAAATCTGCTTTTTCTGAAATTTCTATCGCTATCCGGAGGCAGTAAAACTTTAAATAATGCAATAAAATTTTATATGCAGATTTCCTATACTATTTACCACCTTTTTATCACTAAGCCTCTCAAGCAATAAGAAAAAAATTTTTGGACCCAGCCTACTGTATACTATAAAAAATTGCGAAACAAATTCTTATATAAATATTTTAATATTAACATTATTCTCGACCTGAGAGTTAAAAAAGATCGAAATTTAATTAGATATTTTGAAAGGACTTGATTCACAAAGATACATTTTATTCGAGTTCTAGATACAATAGGCCAAATGTCAAAAAACGTTAAGAGTTGATGCGCCCTCTGGGTTCTCTGTAATGTCTAACAAGCGACCTCATTTCCATTGCGCCTCTCATCTAACTGTTAAGTGAATGGGAATCGAGCAGAAATGTTCTTGATATGCGTGCTCCTTTAACCGTTCCACCGTATCGAAAAAGTAAAGAGACGGGTAAACGATTAACTCCTCTTTTGAACATTGAATCACGAACTGGTACATTTCGTTTTCACGATATTTGTTCTTCATTGTGCTAAATGTGCTAAATTTATTTTACTTTACCGCGTTTCAAATAACATTTCAAATAATTTATATAAAATGAGATCTTTTAAAATTACTTCAAAAAATTAATACTGTGTTTACTGATGTGCATGCCGTCTACTGGGCAAGTTCCGAAACTGATTTTAATCTCGTTGACTGCTGGTGACACCTAGGGATAGACGCCTAAAACATCTTTAATAGTTTAACGATATACGCATGATTGAGTAGATATCAATAATTCTAATTTTTTAATTCTGTTAGTGGGTGGATTACCTCATCGTTGTATACCCTGGGCAACGTTGAGCTACCTCAACGGCAAAAAATCCACACGGTTAGAGAAGCGGTATTTAACGATATTCTCTAATGAGCATTGCAGTTGTCAAATTTCTTAGTTTGTGGAATAGACATGATAGAAGAAAGACCGGTGATAAAATTCAAGTTAGACTTATTAAAATGGTTAGGAAAATTAACAAATTTTTGAAAATTCTTTACGGTAATGAATCACATTCAAAGATATTTGCACGGCACAAAATATTTAAGGAAGTCTAAATCATAAAATTGATTGCTCATCACATTTTTCGAAGCTTAGAACATATATAACGAAATTTCGTTTCTTAGAGCACTATTAAAACTTTTGATCCTGGATGTATTGTAAAAAGTTTGCAACAGATATGATTGGATTCAGAATGGTTGTTTAATAATTGTACATCGTGTAGGAAAAGCCTAACGTTCCTGGGCGACTGAGGAGTTCAAAAGTCAAATTTTCAACGTTATGGGCCAATTATTCAATGTTGAAAAATTATTTATTGGCACAATAACAAGATTTATAGTTTTGGATTTTTCGGGTTTGGGGGCTAATTTTGAATTTGATGAACTCTGGAAATTGCCCATATAACCAGGCAGCCTAATAAAACAATACAATAAATAATTATAACCTACACACCCTAAAAATCTCCTTATAAAACAAATAAGCTTTAAATAGCCCTGAAACATGTCTTTGATTATAATTTAAAGTCTGGTCTGCCCAATGAGGAGTTAAATGGTCGCAGTAAGTTGACCGTGGAAAGGTAGCAAAAGCATTAGTTTTTCATGCCATTAAGCACGATGTAGATATACTTAAATATTCAAAACTTCGTTCTTTATTGAAACGGCAAACCATATGTTATAATTAAAGACGGCAGACTATGTGCCCGAACAGTAGCGTGATGTGGAGGGATCGAGTAGAGGCGTACGACGATCAATTCAGTTGCCGTTGAGACGTTGTAAGCGATACATTGTTAACACAATCGTGTTGAAAATGTCGGGAGTACGTAGAAACAATGCATCGACTCGGTTGCATGCTAATGTAGTAAAGAAATTTTTACATCGGTTTCCCGATTTAATATATGACGGTACCGTAGTGAAATGTTTAGTTTGTGAAACAACTTTATTAACTTGGAAAGCAAGTCAGTGCCAAAGACATATAAATAGTGACAAACATAAATCGAATAATAGTGGACGCAGATCATATAATAAATTTGTGTGTTATTTAACAATGAAGATAATTGCGACCAATATATCAATGCAGAAAGTGGAACACCCAATGTTTCTTCAGTTTTGGAAGAAATACAATCCTACGTGGAAATTACCAGCAAGAAGTACGCTACGGAATTACGTACCGTCAGTGCGTGAGAGAATTGTAAATTATACGAAAAATACGGTAAAAAAAAATTCCTGTGGTTAACAATAGACGAAACTATAGATATTAAAAAACAGTCCATCCTAGCCATTCTAGTACGGACGCTGACTCCGCAAGGACCTCCTCCTTATTTACTAACCTGTAAACGAATGCAAGGGTGTACTGCCAGAGCGATATATGATGTATTAATAGAAACACTACACAAATTTGAGATTTTACCGAAGCAAGTGTTAATGTTAGTTACCGATGCTGCCAAGGTTATGTGTTCCACGGCAAACTTACTCAAAACGATTCAACCAAACCTGCTGCATGTCACATGTTTGCTTCACGCTTTACACCTTGTAACAAACACTATACGTACAACTTATCCTGATGTGGATCAACTGATAGGACAAACGAAAGCGGTTTTTCTTAAATCTCCGAAACGGATTCGGCTATTTCATTCGCTGTGTTCTGATATACCCGAGCCGCCGCAACCAATTCTTATACGATGGGGTATTTGGTTAGAAGCAGCATTTTATTATTATAAACATTTTGAAAAAATTAAATCAGTGATTTTACAACTAGATGCCAAAGAAGCAGCTGCAATACGGCTCAGCCAGGTTCAATTTAACAATCCTCAAGTTGCAGCAAATTTAAAAATTATTTACGACAGTTACGTCCAATACTGGACGCAATAAAAAATTTACAGAACACTGCGCTGTCCTTATCGGACTCATTAGCAATTATTGACCACGTAAAACTAGTGCTGCATATCCTTGAAGATGAAAAAAGTGATTGTGTCCGTGAAAAATTTAACAGTGTATTAGATAAAAATGTAGATTTTACAAAATTAGGGCAACTTTTTACCAATACTGAAGATCCGTTGTACAGGTACAAAGAGCGCTTTAACTATGCAAATATAACATCTCTCAACGTCGAACAATCCTTCTCTGTATATAAACATATATATATACGTCGCTACGTACGAACCTTTCCGAGACTAATACAGAAACATATATTATGGTGCAGTTTTTTCATCGCGCACATCCGCATTTTTTTGCAACAATGTAAACATGTTGGGTAAGTTATTTATGTTTTCTCTTAACGTTTTGTATAGGGATTTGATATATTTATTTTTAAGTAAGCGCACTGTTATTCTGCTAAACTCTCCACGCAACGCCACTGCTGGGGCACATAGTCTGCCGTCTTTAGTTATAATGCAAAAAAAATCGCAGACTTTAACGAAGCAAAAATTTAACAAATTCATCCCGGAAAAAAAATTATAAAGATTCAGGTTGTTTTAATATTTGATATTTCTAGGACTTGTAGAATGAATGAATTAGTCCGAATAGTCCTACAAGGCATAGACGACATAAAATATAAGCTTCTAGTTAGCATACATGACTCGAAAACTACCAAATCTAGATCATTTGTAGGTAATCAAATATATATAAGGTATACCGCAAGTATGTTACGTTAAACCTAGAAAACATGAACAGTGATCGATTTTTTTAAATATTATAACCGAAAGGGTGATAGATAAGTAGCAAGACTGCCAATATCAATTCAGAAAAATGCCTAAAATAGTTGCTAATTATTTTAATTTGCCAAATTTGACGTCACTGCTTTCGTCGGTCTTCTGCCACGGTGTTGGTTAGTTCTTGTGCAGATATTATTAGTTTAAAGAGACATAGCGGATCAGAGCAGTCAAATGTTGTTCGGGGATATATCGAAGGTTCTTTTTATAATAAGGGTAGAGAGGGCAAGCAAAATGTTCACAGCACAAAATAACTATACCAGTTGTCTTGTTCAAACTATTTCTCACAGCTCTAACAATGTTCTTCCTATTTTAAATAATTGTATCAACTGTCAAATATCTAAATTTGTAAATACACCATGTAACTAACGCATCACCTTCGACTTTGTCTAAGAGAAATTTATAAAAATATTTTTTTAAATTTTATAATTAATAGCAATAGCATCTAATTATCACATTCGTCACTTTGTAAAAATAAACGACAAGCAAATTTAGAACTATCATTATAAATCAAATACCGAGTTTCCCAACAGGGCCGATATGTTCTTAACGCCATAGCAGCCAAATTTCCAATGGTAGAAACGTAACTAGTTTAGTATTGTTTCATAATTCACCATTGCAAAACACACGTGTCAACAACGTTTGATCATTATCCAAAAATTTTATAAAAATAATCGTTCTATTGTTTAAACTCAACGTGATCTTCGCGAAAATTATGGTCCACATAATCGTCCTTCTGTGCTTCCTATTTATCGAAAAACTCGAAACAAATTTCACTTTACACGATACCAGAACACCAATAAGACAACGAAACGCAAGAAACCAAGAGAATATTGACGCTGTAAGTGCCAGTGTTCCAGAAGATGCAAATCGTTCGATTAATCGACGATTAATCTCAAGAATTTGGCCTTTTAAGAATGACAACTTGGCGTTTTAGAGAAAAGATTTGGGTTTACGTTTAAGATTGTGTTGACTCAAGAACTGAAGCCACTTGACCATCATAAGCGTCGTGTTTGCTGATTGGGCTCTAGAGCAATTTGAAATAAATCTCGATCTTTACAAAAAAATCATCTTTTCAGATGAAGCTCATTTCTAGTTAAACGGGTTTGTTAACAAACAAAATTGTTGTTTTTTTGTGTGAAAAAAATCCACAACAGATTCATGAGAAGGCTTTGCATCCAGAAAAAAAATCTGTTTTGTGTGGTTTCTGGCATGGTAGCATCATCCGACCTTATTTTTGGTGAGCGTGATCGATTAATGTTAGTAGATTTTTCTGGTTAAAATTGGATGAAATTGATTTGTGAGACACAAGATGGTGGAATATGGATGGTGGATGGTGGAATGCCACTATGGAGTATTGGAAGAAAAGTTTGGTGAGTCTAATCTCCAAAAAGTTGTGAAATAACACCTTTGGATTTCTTTTTGTCGAGATATTTGAGTCGTTGGTCTATGCCAACAAACCTCGAACTAGAGACGCTTTGAAATTGAACATCGAACGCTGCATTAATGAAATTACACCTGATTTATTGTAAAAAGTCACCGAAAATTTGGTTTATTGAATTCGATCCTACAAACGAAACCGAGGTGGACATTTGAATGTGTTATTCAAAACATAATTGTCATAAGTTGCACTATAAAATAAATAAAAAGTTTTGCTTTTATCGCAAATATTTTGTATTCTAGTTAATTTTAAAAACATATCGTCCTTATTGGGAAACCTTTTATGACAAACTAATTTCAGAATGCATTCCTCAATGTAATGTATTGTGTAAATACGTTCTCAATCATTTTTGTAGTTCAAAAACAATAATAAGGAAGGAAATATTATTTCCTTGCAGCCATTTTTGTTGCCATGACAATATACCTTCCCACATCGAAACTGTGGTGCATCTGGTACAGGTGAAAGAAAAAAGGTCGAACAAAAGTATATGGAAAACATGAATTAACCGTAAGATGATGTAGTGAGAGAAGATTTAAGGATGAAAGGACTAACTTGGAGTAAATGACTAACATTAAAATCGTAAAATGATGCTTTGAGGAAATTCAAGGATGAAAGGACTATTTTGGAGTAAAGCACTAACATTAGTAAAACATAATAAAAGGTAGATTAAGCTAACATAAGAAAAGTAAAAAATTGGTTCGAACTTCGTCGACATTTTGGTACTTTGAAATTGAGCTTACATACAAGCAATTCTTTTCGCCATCCTTTGTAATAATCAATCTACGAGTGCTGATCCCTTTGCTTCGTCCCTGGCCCATTTATAAACCAAAACAATTATTTATCTTCACGTCGCATTTTAACTTGCTATGTATAGACCAACGCTAGAAACTTAAAAGTCTGAACCTAAAGCGTGCCTATAGTAGACACCCAAGGTCGAGAAAGTCACATATCAATATCAGAATGGATCGTGTCGAGCAACAAGCGGTGATTAAATAACATGAGAGCAAAATGAATTGAGGTAGTAGGAGGCTGCGGTTCGCTGATCGTATTTCGTGAATTATAAAGTAAATAAATCTTACTGACAGCACTTAAATGTCTCCTTGATACAAATTTAATTTACAACTTAAAATATTTATAAAATGTCACACAAATGTCATGTTTTATATTTTATTGAAAAGTTTACAATAATTGTTGAAACTGTTGTCCCTCGGCATTCAAACATAAATTTACGCGCCGCTTCATGTTTTCAAAAACCTTTTGTAAAATAAATCCGTCTACTAACTCGCACTGTCGCACGATATTGTTCCGTAAATCGTCTATTGTATGCACTGGATTTTTAAAAATAGAGTTTTTTAAGTATAGAAATAAAAAGTAATCCAGAGGAGTTAAGTCACACGATCTTGGCGGGAAACGGCCAACACTAATAATTCTTTCATCAAAAAATTCACGTAAATAATTTATTGTTTCACGGGCAGTGTGTGGTCGTGCGGAATCTTGCTGAAAGAAACCTAACTGTAACTCGTCATCATGCAGTTGATTTATGAATGTTTCCAGTATATTATTGCGATATCTTTCACCATTTATAGTTCCTTCGAAAAAGATCGGACCAATAAGCCTTCTACGTGACATGGCACACCAAACCCCTATTTTACATTTTTGTGCAACGTTGTTTCCCTATAATAATGCGGATTGTCTGTTGCCCACATACGCATATTCTGAGCGTTTATGTAGCCGTTCAGGTGAAACCACGCTTCGTCGGTGAAAAACGTTTTATCCAAAACATCGTCGTCGTTAAGATTTGCATTAAAGAAACGACAATAGGTAACTCTTCGAACGTAATCTGGCGGCAATAGTTCTTGATACAATTGAACCTTGTAAGGATGCATACCAATATCGCGTTTAAGAATACTGCGGCAGGTTCCATAACGTATATCCAACTGTTGTGCCAGTCTTCTGACAGATGTTGTAGGTTGTTCTCTAATTGCGTTTCTTGCATTATTAACAACATTTTGGGTCCTAACTCGAGAAGATCTCCCCTCTTTCCATTGTCTTTTTACAGACCCAGTTGTTCGAAAGTTATTTATAATTCTCAATAGGTCACGAGAAAAGTTCTTATTTACTAAAACAACTTCAGGAAAACGTTGTTGGAATTCTTCCTTGCACATTTCTATTGAATAATACCATTCGCCGTTTGGCAAACGTCGACCGTTACGAAAGTAACATTCTAAAATGAACACCATTTGTTCTTGAGTAAACATTCTGAATGTGATTATACTGTTTTTTTTTTTTAAATTGTATTGAAAGAATTAATAATTCACCCTGACAGTCTGTCATTAAATGTTTGACAGAAAAATATTGTGAATATAATTCACGAAATACGATCTACGAACCGCAGCCTCCTACTACCTCAATTCATTTTGCTCTCATGTTATTTACGTTTAAAAGAGATGACCCCAACTCAAATTCATCAAGATTTGATGGATACATTAAGGGAATCTGCAGTACCATATGATGTAGTTAAAAGGTGGTGTCGTCAGTTTAAAAGTGGTAGATAATCGTGTACAGACGAACAAGCTAGTGGAGCGCCCTCAACCGTCACTACTCAAGAAAGAGTTAAAAAAAAGGTCAATTATCACGTGCTGCAAGATCCACGTGTGACTATTAGACAAATAGTTGAAGATACTGGTCTCTCATACCATGTGGTATATTATAATTAGAACCAAATTGAACATGAAAAAATTGTCTGCAAGATGAGTACCACGAATGTTAACAGATGTACATAAGCAAACTCGAATAGACATTTGCAGTTGTCTTTTAACGCGGTATAGACACGATAAAGAAAATTTTCTTGCAGGGTCAGTGATAATGGATGAGTCCTGGATCCATCATTTTGATGCACAGACCAAAATACAAAGTAAGGAGTCGACACATGGACATTTACCACCGGCGAAAAAATTCAAAATGCAACCTTCAGCAGGGTCATGCTATCGGTATTTTGCAATGCTGAAGGCGTAATTTTAGTAGATTTCTTGCAAAAGGGGCTACAATTGCATGTGCTTATTATGCAAATTTAATTCCCAAATTAGGTGACTTGATAAAATAAAAATGTCGGGGTAGTTGCGCAAAGATGTTCTCTTGCTTCAGGATAATGCACCCAGTCACAGGTCCGCCATAACAGCTGCAATAGCTCAAGCTGAGTATCCACCATATTCACCAGATCTGTCCCCCAGCGATTACCGACTGTTTCCAAAACATAAAGAATACTTGCGTAGTAAATGATTTCCGTCAGATAATGATGTGATATGTGCGGTCAATTAGTGGTTTGCAGAGGTTGAACAATATTTTTTTCGAGAAGCATTAGAAATGCTAGAACATCGATGGAAAAAAATGTGTTAATGGAGACTGTTTTGAAAAATAAAAGTAAGATATTTGTCAATTTTTTATTGTGAGTAGATCAGAGGTGGAACAACACCTTTGTATTCTCGAATAACTCTCTTCTAAAACGAAAACTTAGTATTACTATTTAAGTAATCATTCCACTGTAGGAAATTATTATTATATCATTTTGTTCCTCTAAAGTCGCTATTCTAATCAAGCTTGTAAGATCAAACGAACATTCGGTAATCACTAAAAAGTATTAAATGAACCGGATGTTTTAATCTTTGACCTAGTTTCTCAGTTCATTGGGAGAGTCAATATTAGGAACGCCATTATCCCTGTTTAAACACCTTTAGCTCATCAAAACATTCGTCACGGTTTACTCCGTGCTCGAAATTGCAGAAGTTACTGTTCGGAAAAGGTCTTTATTAAATTTCGCGAAAGTTGTTTGCTACAAATGAGTATAATACAAAGCCTACCTAGTTTGTTAAGTTCGAAATGAAGAAAGCAGGCCTTTGCATAAATACAAAAATCCATAACGACAAGATATTCGTTCATCAGATATATACGAATTAGAGAGTCTTAATCAGGACTACATAGTCCTGATTAAAACTCTCTAATTCAGGACCCATTCGGATCTTCATTAAATCTATTTATAGGAAATTAATTACATACCAATCCGCTTATGAGCTTTTATTGAAATATTAATTATAAGCTTCAAAGCTGGTGTTAAGGTTATTATAATTAACAAGAATATTATAAATAATCATAATGTAACGTGAAAGAGGCAATATTCTATAAGAAACTATACAAACATAGACCAATAGTGTTTATGTACAAGCTTTATTAAAAGTAAAATAAGATTTCTTCGACAAAGCAGAGACCTGATTTTTTTTTATTTAGACACTAGCACCACTATTCTGGAACATCATTCGTTACGATACAGAAGTTCGTTACGCGTGTTTTCGATACAGGCCTTTTAACAAATTTCGTCGAGATCGGTATTCTGTATCCAGTACGTTAAAGTCGGGGACCGTTTACTGGAGATCCTGATGTTTTTACAACAGGCTGTTATTATGAAGCAAAATTTATTGTTTTCAAGTTGACCACACTTGGCCAAATGTGACAGATAATAGTTTAATTTATGCACAAGTTGTTGGTTTTGTTGAAACGTTGGCAATTACGCCTAACTCGACGCGGTTCCAACTCGGAAACCGAGATCTACATTTAGAAAACGACCACGGAAATCTACGTTTAAAGGGTAAATAACTTTCACAATTTTAAACTACATTTTAAAAACTCTGTCAAGTATCTATTAATCAATCGGTTATCCAGTGGTAATACAAGTTAAATTTGCAGGAAAAAATTAGAACAAGGAGCCCTGAAAACACAGTTTTTCTTTATAGTAACCACAAGAGAAGAATAGGTGATTTTTATGTCACTGATATTTCGACACTTGAACATATACAGTGAAAGCTCCCTTAACGGGCAGCTCTAATAAGCGACCATCTCCCTTAAACGACCAAATTGTTCGGAACCGATTTTCGCCCTATCTTTTAATACATAAGACACCTTCCCATAAGCGAGCGCTCCTATAAACAGGCGCAGGCAACATTTTTTTTAGCCAAAGCCAGAAAATATCTCCCATGCATTACACATTTCTAGACTCGGTGATTCCCTTAGGGGATTTACCGTTTAAGAAACAGCTTGTCGTTGGTTCTTTGTGCCTTAGTTGTGATAGAGAATCGGGTGTGTGCATTTTTAACAATGCCTCCACAAAAAAGAATGTTAACACTAAAAGAAAAAATGGAAATAGTGAATATAATTGATAAAGAAAAACTATCTACTCGGGCTATAGCAGCGCGATTTTCGATAGGAAAGACGCAAGCTATGATGATAGCAAAAAATAAAGAGGACAGAGACGTTTATGGCAGTCTGGTGTAAATATGCATAAAAAAAAAAGGTTTTTCAGAACTGAAGGTCCCAACATCGATAAAGAATGTTCGTGAATGCTAGAAATCGGAAGATACCCATTTCTGGAGGGCTTCTAAAAGAAAAAGCAAAACAAATTGCAGAAAAATTCGGCTACACCAGTTTCAGTGCATCTGATGGGTGGCTACAAAAGTGGCGTAAAAGACATAATGTAAGCTTTAAATGCATTTCTGGTGAAGCAGCTGATGTAAACCAAGAGACAGTTGATGCATTCATAGAAAAACTTCCTTCACTATTACACGGATACCAATGCGAAGACATTTACAACGCCGACGAAAGTGGCCTTTTTTTCGCGCGCTTCCCAATAAGACCCTTTCCTTAAAATCTGAAAAGTGTGTAGGTGGGAAATTGGCCAAAGAAAGACTTACAGTGTTGTTTTGTGCAAGTATAACAGGGCAGAAAGAAAAACTACTAGTGATTGGAAAATCGGCTCGTCCTAGAGCACTGAAAAACATAAGCATTAAGGATTTACCTGTCAAGTGGATGTCAAACCGGAAAGCCTGGATGACAGGCGATATAATGGGTGAATGGTTAATCGAGCTTGATCGAAAAATGGGAATTGAAAAGAGAAAAATTTTACTGTTTTTAGATAACGCTGCTTCACATCCTCGAGAATTACACCTCAAAATTGTGAAATTAATTTTTTTGCCTCCCAATACAACCTCTGTTTGCCAGCCACTAGACCAAGGCATCATTCAGAATTTCAAGCTTTATACCGCAACCAGATTATACAACATATTTTATCAAACATAGATTCTTCTAAATCATCATCTGAATTATCAAAAAAAAATTAATATTTTAGAGGCATTATATTTTATCAAAACGGAATGGGAAAAGGTCACTCCATCAACAATACAAAATTGTTTCAGAAAGGCTGGGTTCAGAAAAACGGATGCGACGGTTCCTCAGTTTGACTCTGAGGATGAGGATGATTTACCGTTGTCTGTTTTTGCGACAATGGAGTTGATGAGGAGAGCTGCAGAAGATTTAAATATTACCAGTGACCAGAACCTAGACGAATTTATAAAAATTGATGATAAGACACCGACAGAAGATGATGATTTTGAAAACCAGACTACTACATCCAGTCAAGTTAGTGAAGCGAACGAGACCGATGACGAAAGAGAAGACGTTCAAGAACAAAAAGAAGAAGAAAATAAAATAAAGTGCTTTGATGAAGCTTTAAATTTCATCAGGGAACTGAAAAAGTTTTCTACAGATGACTATGTGGCTTTTGAACATATCAAAAATCTGGAATGTCATTTTCAGAAGTGCCGTATGGAAGAACAGCAAAGGAAAATGAAGCAGTCATCCATTTTAAGATATTTTCCAGCTGTTCCTAAATAACTTGTTTGTGTCTATGTGATTACATATTATGTACATACATATATGTACCTATATAGTAGTTACATGTTACATTATACGAGTTCTGTTTGATTTCTCAGAGTTTTCTTTTAAGCAGGCACCTCCCATAAGCGGGCAAAAATCCTGGAACCGTGACTGCCCGCTTATGAGAGCTTTCACTGTACATACAATTATCTATTACACATATTCTATATAACTGTCTAGCAGTGTCAACCGGTGTCGAACCTCATTGATTTTGCTTCATGGGTACCAATGATTTACACAAAAATAAAGACATTATAAAAAAAGAGCATTGAAGATAAATTTTAGAAGAGTGTAATTCCATCAGCTTCAATCCATTTATAACGAGCCTCAAATGCACCGTACTAATTTGTAAAAATTGTTTCTACCTAAAATAGTATGCTTTTTTTGTATTGAATTGTTTAAAACTTAATAATATAATGTCCGAACTTCCATGACCTGTGTACACTAACGTATAGTCTTTGAAAAAATATCTCTACACATTTTGTAGTGTTTGTAGTTGTTGTCTAAGCTGATTATAGAATTAACGATTAAAAAAAATCCGAATACGTGGAGACTGGCTTGAAATCTGTAACAGACAAAAACAAGAAAAATCCTTAACCACAATATAAATCGATGAACTCTAAATACGATTTCGACAACTAAGTGGCCATTTCAGCGAAACGATCTGAAAAATAGTGTTAAACGTAGCATCTTTGGCTAAGGTGCAACCTTTAAGATATGTCGGTGAGATAACACTGAGTGTTATTCCACTATTACCTCCAGTGAGTGTTATCTCACTGTTATTTCCAGTGAATGTTATTTCACTGTTAGCTCCAGAGGAATAATACTTAATGTTATCCCACTGACTTATCTTCAAAGGTTGTACCTTAGCCAAAAATGCTACGTTTAACACTATTTTTCAGATTGTTCTACTGAAGATAGCAACTTAGTTGCCGAAATACGTAATTAGAGTTCATTTATTTATATTTTGGTAAGGGATTTTTCTTGTTTCTGTTAAACAAAATTTTTTTGCTACGTTTTTATTAAATTTTGTTTGAATTTTTCAATCTTACTAATTGTTTTAATTTCCATGATATGTAGTGTATGTACATATAGATACTTTTATGTATATTTTTGCACGTTCTATAACTTATATCTGCGCCGATTAAAGAATTTTGCCCCTTTTTAAATATTGAATTGTGTTTGAATTTTTTTAATTTTTTACGATTTCCAATTTCTATGACCAATGTAGGTATTCTAATTCTTTGTGATCTCACATCTGTAATATTTTTTATATATGTATATACACTGCAAGCCAAAAGTTTAAATTCCCTAAAATTAAATCCATAATCATCGAATTTTTCGTAACTTATGTTTTATCTTTTATATAATTGTCCATTAGTATTCTTAAGAAACATTATAAATATTTAAACAAAATAAATAGTTTAAATTTGAATAGGAATAGAAATAAAACGAAGTGATTAATACTTTGTATAAATACCCCCTTTCGTCGCAGGTAATAATTCCGGTTTTTT
Source organism: Melolontha melolontha (assembly GCA_935421215.2). Taxonomy (NCBI): domain Eukaryota; kingdom Metazoa; phylum Arthropoda; class Insecta; order Coleoptera; family Scarabaeidae; genus Melolontha; species Melolontha melolontha. The sequence continues at coordinate 71,376,410 of OW285243.1, read as the reverse complement.
GGAACTACTAAAATTTTATAATAGCGTCTACTGAATAATCTATTTGTATTTATACCTAGTTCATATTAATACATTTTTGTAAATAAAGAAAAATATTCAGTTGAGAGGATTTCCTCAAAGTGGTTAAACTCATAAACATAATAGTTTTGTATTACAATTTAAAGTATCAATTTATCAATATGATTATTAGAGGGGTTTACTCGACTAACATTCCACGAGCGAAGTACGGTCAACGTTGTCCGGCGGCGACTGACACAATGGCTGCGTTCACCAGATGGAACTGTTCCAAAAAATTCAGATCAACGGCGGTTATTTTCATGATTTATTTCAATATGTTCGCAGAGCGGTCGCCATCTTTTGTAGCGTTAAAACATTGTGCTCCAGAGTTCGCTCCGTTTCAGCACAAGTTGCTCAAAATAAAAATGATGCATGTAACAAAGCAAATCAACGATTTAACCAATAACACAGGCTGATCAAGATTAATAGACAAATTGTACATAATATTCAATACATAAACAAAAAAATCATTTATTATTTTAGGTATTTCAAAATTTCAATGGACGGAGAAATCCACAAATCTAATTTTAAACCAATATAAATAAGTTTAAATCATCTTCTAGAGGTTGAGCCAATTCATTTATAACATGTACTGCTAATTGCGAATTTCTTACAAAGGCGTACAAAATACAAATAAAAAAGCAGTTAAGGAGACCTAAAGTGACATGTTCCGCAGAAGATTAGAGAATTACAGTGATGTCGAAAAGAAATATTAAAGAAAAATTCGTGCAGAAATCAATCAACAACGTCAAACTTGGCGACAACTTAGAACGGCGGCGCTTATGGGACATGTAGCACGTCTTTCAAATAAAAAACAAGATTGTAGTGGGGCAAATTAAAAAGTAAAAGACTGGAGAAAAGTGTTATGGACCGATAAATCGTAGTTAAGATCTTAGAATATAGAATATAGACGTCAGATTTTTGTTAGAAAGCCTACTGCGGAAAAGATAGCACCACAGTGTAGTGCCCACTGTAAAACATTGTGGCAGTTCGGATATGCTCTGAGGATCTTTTTGTTTATCTGGTGTGGACGATACAGAAAAAAATTAATACTGAGAGAGAAAAGTAATACTGAAACATTCCAATACATAACGTGTGCCATCAGGTGTGTAGTTAATGGCGGGACAGTTTATAATAATGCAAGACAACGACCTAAAACACCTACAAGATTGTCTAAGAACCACCTAAATAAATAGAAAGCCACATGTGTATTAGTAAATATGGTTTAGGCGCACTGACCGGATCTTAATCCGATCGAGCCTTTGTGGGAAGAGTTCGATCGAAAAATCTAAGAGCACTGTCTAACTTCAACAGAACACATGTGGCAACTTTTACGTGAAATATGGAGAAATTTAGGCGCCGAAACGATTTAAATTATGTGCAGCAGTGATCAAAGCCAAAGGTGGATATTTTAATGAAAAGTTTAATTTAGTGAAACAAATTAATTCATAATAGTATTAGCTTAGTTTTTCCTAAAATATATGCCCTGCTAAATTTTGGATCAATATTACAAAATTTATAAGAATTATTGCAATATTTTTATTAAATCATTTGTAATTTCAAACTTTTGGGTTGCAGTGTATATATGATACATTGAAGTTAGTTCACAGAACATTAATTTTATGTAAATTAAGTCACGGGAATTAATTTTCATTTAATATTTCCTCTTTATTTAACATATCTATTCCATTTTCAAAACTAATTAATAAATATTATTCCAAATGTCTATTGTATGCCCACATTAAATACAAAACAGACATGAAGTATAAATAACAAACGAAAAAAGTGATCAAAAAACCAAAGCGCGTTACACAATTTTCGATAATAGAAACTTTCCCATTACTTATTTATTCTACGGACATCATGTTTAGTGAGAAAAACCTTGAAGTGAGAAAGGTTGCCAACCGGCACAAAGTGCGGTAAAAAATCCTATACACACGAACTATTTACACGCTGTTATATTTATAGATTTTTTTTTTTAATCGCGTAAACAGCGCTTTCTATAAAATTGTCTGTAAGCTTGCAGTAACGATGTTGGAATCTAATTAGTTGCATCGACTTGCAGCAAAACGGAACAGGTGCCGCTTGTGCATTGTCCCGTGGCGACACCTATACCACAAACGTGTAAATTCAATGACCAACTGTTGCATTTTACAATAATCCACGCAATGTTATTCAGTAATTGAAATACTTATTTGCAGAATAAATAGATAGAGAATCTAATTTGATTAGTTCTGATAAATATCAACCGGTTAAAATACATACTAATGTTTACGAAATTTATATACCTAGCGGTTTTATTTGATCATACATAAAACGTGTGGTAATATATTGACATTTCACAATGTTCTAATTTTGTTATAGCTGTAAATAATGAAATAAAAACATATTGAAAAGAAATAAAACACCTATATTTAACTATAAAAAATTAACAATACGAGCAATATACAAGGTTATCTAGAAAAGAAGATTTGAAATTTTATATAGGGTAATCGAAAAAAAAATAACGTAGTATAGGAATTGTTTTGTTTAATCTAGAAAAAATGGTCACAGAAATTTATTATTAGTTTTCACATAGAAAAATAAATAATAAAGAAAGTAAAAAAAAATAATAAAGGAAGACAGTAATTTAATAGAGGGCTAGTTGACTTATTTGCGCGAGTGCCTAGATTAGGCCGTGAGATAAATAGGCAATTTTTTAAATTTCTTCGTGCTACTAATTAAGTGTAAATGGATAATTTGGATAAACATCGTGCAGTGATTAAGTATCTTTTAAAGAACGGCATGTCCTTTACTGAATTCCATGATATGCAAGATGAGTGTAGTCCTTCGTATACCACCGCCAGAAAATGGGGAAATTAATTTAAGCGTGGCAGAAACAACTTAGAAGATGATCCGGGGATCATGTAGGAATGTAGCCATTTTCGGCCATCTACTGCTGCCCGCAGTTTTTTTCTGTAGCCATTTTCGGCCATCTATTGCCCGTAGATGGCCGAAAATGGCTACAGAAATGGTGGATAAAGTCCATGATTTGTTGCTAAGTGACTGACGATTGAAAGCGTTAGAAATAGCAGAAGCAGTGGGCATTTCGAAGGAATGGGCGCTTTATATTTTGCACGAAGAACTTGATATTAGAAAGCTTTCGGCAAGATGGGTGCCGCGTTTACGGGCGACCGGAACAAAAACGTGTTCGTTGTCAAATATCCATGAATAATTTAGAAATTTTTAAACGCAACACAATAGATTTAACAACAGTCGAAGATCAAACGTGGAGAATCAACTCCAAAAAAAGGCCAGTTTTATTGATGGGAAAGGTGATGGCATCAGTATTTTGGGATGGAAAAGGAATATTGTTGGTAGACTATCTTCAAAAGAGCAAGAGAGTAAACGGCGAATATTACGCAAATCTTTTAGATCGTTTGAAGACAGCTATCGCTAAAATGCGTCCAGGAATGACTAAGAAGAAAATGCCCTTTCTCACCATGATAATGCATCTGTACATTATACTACGGTTGCTACAAAAAATTTGAAGAATTAAGATTTAAATTAGTACCCCATCCCCCATATTCACCAGACCTAGCACCGTCTGACTTTCATCAATTCCCAGAATTAAAAGATTTTTTCGGAGGCAGAAAATTCTGCACAAATGCAGAGCTAACTTGTTAAAATTTTGCACACCTGCATAATTTATCAACCTGACCAACTTTTCTTTATAACATTTTTTCGTATCTCCTACAGAAAAAGCATTCTACTAGTGGGTAAAATTACCTTTTTCTACAGTTTCAAGGCATACTTGATTTTTCAAAACCTAAAAGTATGGCGCAAATTATTTTCTATCCAAGCAGGACTGAACCCCAGAAGATGAAATTTCAACTCAAAAATTTTCAGACTTTTTACTTATTCATGCGTCGATTCGGGGACACACTGTATATGTATACTCAAATCTAGTAATAGCAAAGTATTGCCGAGTTCAACTAGTTTTATATAAATATGGATGACATATGATTAGATTTACTAGTAAATAAATATTAAATGTCAGAAGTGAGATTTATACAAAATGATAGTTGAAACAAGCTTTACAAACCTATATTACAAATAATACAATTACGTACAAAGAACATTATTCAAAGAAAATGGTCAAAGTTTTAGGTTCCTACTTGTAAACAACACTGAAATCGTTAAGATAAGTAGCACATTTGCAACTGCCTCTTCAATTGCATACCGTAGTTCTTGGAAATTGTTATAATAGAATAAAAAGAAATCCAGAGATAAATCAGGCCATCTACTTGCCTAATAAAACTCTACCACTCATAAAACGGTTTGTGAAAATTTTCTCTAAATAATTCATAGTTGCATGTGGGGTGTTTGGTTCATCAGAATAGAAAGTAATATTTTGCCGGTCAATATTATTAGATGATCAGTATACCACTAACAAAATTGGATTCGTTCTAAAAAATAAAATGAGTGAATTTGATGAAGAATTGAAAATATATATGGGTGTAAATGTAGCTCTATGTTCATGTTCTTACGAGGAAAATTACATCGCAAAATTCTAGAATGTCGTAGGAAAGGTTAAAAGAACAGATTGATTGTTAAGTTGAACTTGCCTATTAGTTGGAATAGACGACGTACAAAAATATGAAAATTTTGTTCAACAATTTGATAATACATAATAATAATAGTCCCCGTAACTAGCCTTGTAGCCTTTGGGGTAGTAACATGGTAGACTTGTTACTACTTGAGCCATTCAGTACACTAAGATGGTAACGTGGCTAGCATTACGCACCGAACGCCTATTATTAGCTCAGAGTTATCTTCATATACTCATTTTTTTGTCTGTCTGGGTCGAAAAACGCCATTGGTTAGACCAGAGTTTGAACCCAGTTCATCAGATTCATAGTCTAGTAACCTACCCACAAGACCTACACAGTTCTCAACAATTTAGTGCACATTCAAAATATCAGGGGTAACAGTGGAATGACCAAAAGATTTACAAAGGTATTTTTAATAATATAAAATATTACTAAAAATCTGGTGTGAAGAACACAGGGGCGTACCGATGAGCTTGTAGAAAAGCGAAATACGTATCTACGTCTCTGGGGATAGGATATATTCGGACACGTTCACAGAAAATATTAATAGTGAACCTGCATTTGTGTTCTTCACACCAGATTTTTAGTAATATTTTATATTATTAAAACTACCTTTGTATTATACAAAACTGGTGGGCTTTACCTACTCATGTATGTTTCAATTATTCTGATACATTACACATGCTCGTTAAGCCGTAGTATGAGTGAAGGCACAAACAAAATGCAGTTTTCTAGAGAGATTGGCTGTGCTAACCTTTGGAAGGGCGTCGTTACTACACATTAATTATGTGGACGGTATGCCAGGTACTTCGGCTGTCTGACAACAGGTAGCGCCGAATTTACTTCTGCGCTCGGTCTGGATAATTACGGTGATAGGGCGAGGTGGTTCTTTTCTGTGAATGTGTCTGGAAATATCCTTTCTCCAGCAGGGGCGTACCGATGAGCTTGTAGAAAAGCGAAATACGTATCTACGTCTCTGGGGATAGGATATATTCGGACACGTTCACAGAAAATATTAATAGTGAACCTGCATTTGTGTTCTTCACACCAGATTTTTAGTAATATTTTATATTATTAAAACTACCTTTGTATTATACAAAACTGGTGGGGTTTACCTACTCATGTATGTTTCAATTATTCTGATACATTACACATGCGGTTAAGCCGTAGTATGAGTGAAGGCACAAACAAAATGCAGTTTTCTAGAGAGATTGGCTGTGCTAACCTTTGGAAGGGCGTCGTTACTTCACATTAATTATGTGGACGGTATGCCAGGTACTTCGGCTGTCTGACAACAGGTAGCGCCGAATTTACTTCTGCGCTCGGTCTGGATAATTACGGTGATAGGGCGAGGTGGTTCTTTTCTGTGAATGTGTCTGGAAATATCCTTTCTCCAGCAGGGGCGTACCGATGAGCTTGTAGAAAAGCGAAATACGTATCTACGTCTCTGGGGATAGGATATATTCGGACACGTTCACAGAAAATATTAATAGTGAACCTGCATTTGTGTTCTTCACACCAGATTTTTAGTAATATTTTATATTATTAAAAATACCTTTGTATTATACAAAACTGGTGGGGTTTACCTACTCATGTATGTTTCAATTATTCTGATACATTACCTTTAGCTACATTACAAATGTTTAGAAACCGTTTGATTATTTTACCGTCTTCATTTTGCAAGCCGCTTTGGAAATAAATGAGTACAATCAAATTTGCTCGACAGTAAAGACTATTATGAAGGCAAAAAACAAATTTATTTAAAATAAGTTTGTTACACAACTACCGATTTCGTTACGGTACGCGAATCGTTTGGTAATTATTTTGTGGGCAAGGGTTAGTTTTGCATTGCTTTTGGACCGGTGATAATTATAAAGAAGTTGGAACGTATTGTGATCGTTTGGTTATCAATCTAGTTTGAAGTACTGCCAACAGTAATAACTGAAATAATCATCTTTGTTCTGTCCTATGATTTTGTGTGATGTTGCTATTCCAACTGTAGTTCCACAGGATAAAGTTATGTAATGCGCATGTCAGTCCAAGCGGTACATGCTTCGGTCTGTGAGCTGGTTTAACCGTCTCGTGACTGGTTTGTGTACGGTGAAAATTTAGTTGGAACACTTTTGGTATCATTCAATGTACGGTAAGAAATGAGGTTGGAACACTTTTTCTGCAGTGCGCATGTACCGGATCGTCACTGTACGTTTTTCTTAGCGAGTTGGAAAAAACTATTTATTTGTAAATTTAAAACTTAGACATGTCGACATAAATTTGCGGAATTGTTGCCAACTTAATAACAGAAGTTTCAATCATTTAGAGTCAGTCACCCGTTACTTGTAGTGTGTGCTCCCCACCCGATTTTTAAAATAATATTCTGGGTGTTCTCGTATCTAGACGAGTATGATTCAAATTGTTTTTGTTACTACTACTGTTTTGTCAAATGCAATTGACAAAATATATTTAGAGTATTTCTAAAACTGAATGCTAATATTAATAGCAGTTCGTGTATTGTTGTCTCTAACATAGTATAGGCTTTGGTTGACAAAACAGTTGTATCTCTGACCCTGTCTTTTATTGTCATTAGTGTACTCAAAGTTTCAAGTATCTGTCTTGCTTGGTTCAGGTTTTGTTAATTTTAATTTACAGTGGTGTTAATATTCATTCAAAAATTGATAAAATTGAAAAGAGAGTTGTAATTAAAATATCTTTCCAAAAGTGTTTATACCTCAAGAAATCCATAATAATATTACCGATATATTGAGTGATTCTGCTATTTAATATCAAAGTAATTAAAAATCTCAGACGGTATTTTAAGCTAGTAAAAGAGTCTTACAAATATGCATTAAATTTGGAAGTACATTCGGTGCATATATGATCCATAACATAGTACTCAATGGTTGAAGGATTACAGTAAAATTTATAAAGCAGTACAGTCTTCAATATACCACTTAAAAAAAGTTTACACCACGAATTGGGGTCTGTTTGTTGAGTGCTTATAATGCTAATGGATTATCAAAAATTTATCAGGCAAATGGGGTGAAATCAGGTAAGTAATGATAATTCGCACAGGTCCGAAACAGTTTTTAGAAAAATTTAGGATACTGGCTGAAACCTGGGCCTATTACTTTAAATCGAAAATCAAAACCACAGTGTGAAATACCTAGCATGAATTAGTACCTCCATTAGGTCAATTCTATCGCCAATAAGATCACAATTATTGGTGAATTTGAAAAGATTTTTTGTTGATTATTTATTATGCAGATACACAATCCTGGACCAGTATTATGCGAATCTTATATCTAACACGAAGCGATAAAAGAAAAAAGGGGGAAAATTTGTTTCAGCAGGATAACGCCCCAAATTACAACAGTAGCACTGGTCTCGAAGTATTTTCTCAATCCTCTTATACTTCAGATTATTTTTGATAACCTAAGAAGAACTCATTTCTCTGATGACGAAGGTGCAATTGCATGTGTGAATAAATATCTGTCAGGACAAGAGAACGAATTTATTTCCAAAAATTCAAATAACAATAAACCCTTCGTCGTCGATATACCAAATGCATTAACTTTTTATAGGATAGCGTTGAAAAAAATGTGTTTCAAGCATCCCAGTTGTTTTCTTCTATATTGATGACAGTAATTGGAGAACTCCACAAGATTACACTTGATCATCTCACGGTAATATTGCATTTTTAACTGTCGCATCAGAGAAATTGTTTAAAATTTAACACGAAAATTTTTTTTTTCTTTGGTCAAATTCTAATCTCATTTAAATTGAAAATTATTTAATCACTTTAATGTATGTTATTTTCTCGACATCTGCATTTGTATATGTGTAGATAAAAGTGATTAATTAATTACTTTCATGTCCGCTTGAGACAGATAAATTACCTTACTTCAACGTAAACATTATCAACATCGTAATATCAAAATGTAACATTTTTAATCACAATATACGTATATAGATGGTGACGCTTACCTCGCGATTATCCTGGTCCTGCGGATCGCTGAACTTGACCGAGTGTGTCCTGCTGGCCTCCTTCTCTTCCCAATCGTCGAGCTCGCTGCTCTGATCATCTGAACGAAGAGCGCCGTTAGAAAGGGTGGCCGTCACGTCACAACGATACAAGCGGCCATCAGAAGAAGCTACAGCACACAACAACGCCGTGCGCGCACACCAAACAGGGGAAAAAGAGTGCATTACACAAACAGAAAAAGCATGACAAGGAAACAAACGGTGTTGCATTGAACAGAACGAGAGAAACAAGACAGAAACATTAATAAAATAAAACAAAACTAAACTACTTGTTCTACCGGTATGTTCAGATCAAAGTGCTAAGGTGTGCGTGTATGTGTAAGCGCAAACAAAACGCATCTTTGACCTAAAAAAACATTATGCATTGAAGCTGTGAATTTGCTATTTATGTTTTGTTGAATACGCATATGTATATTTAGCGGGTGTATTACAGGAAAACGAACAAGCAAATATTATAAAACTACATGCAAATCTAAATGTTGAAATAAAAATACTTTCACAAAATTTATTTATTGAAAACAAGATGCGCATTTTGCGTGCAACGCACACATCGTCGGTAGATAAATCTTGTTGAAAGATGGAATAAACTTTCACTTTCACACGAGGTTATAAACATTTTTTCACTTGTAAAATTGTTAACACTAAATGTTGAAATAAAAATAAAACCCTAACTTTCAAAAGACACAAGTATTTAATAAAGACTAGATATCCATGTCGTGAACATGAAAGTTCTATTTTTACTTCAACGTTTAGTTTTAATAATTTTACAATTGCTAACAGTTTGGCAATGTAGTTAAAGTAACGGTATTGTAATTGACATAGCCAAACAGAGATTACGATGATAAGCTGATGAATGGACATGACTATTCAAAATAACATTGCAGTTAGGTACGCTTGATCCGTCGACATAGAAGGGCAAAAGAGGGATAGAGATTAAGTAAGTAATTTCACAAAATGACTGCAAAAGTATTCACGCTTCAAGCTCTAATACAATAGCAATATCTACATTTCTGAACTCTGAACTAATGCTCTTTTTATTAGATCATAAATAATTTACATTTACGAATTAAATTATATTACCAAATTTTTCACCTTCGAAAAGAAGAGATCTAAAGCGTATATTCTATACGTAATGTTGTGTAAACTTGAGCAAGGAAACAGCACTACGGATACGTCTAAAAAATATGCGGTGTTCACGATAAAGGAGTCATAACTGCCACCAAATGCGTATGTAATTAGTTTGCTAAATTTCATTCCAGAGATACATCGTTGGAAGAATGTACACTCGCTTGCATGGAAAACGAGTACAATTCTTATTGGAAATTTTTGTGTTTTCCATACACTAATCTGGTCTTTTAAAATATATTGACAGATTAGTTATTTATGCACCAATATATGGGTATTATATTGCTCTGAGGTCGACGTTAATTCAGCCCGAGGGCCTCTGGCTCGAGGGATGAATGTCGACCGCCATAACACCAGTGGTTCATACAAGATTTTATTTTTCACGAAAAAGAGGAAAATTCAAATTACATTGAAAAAGTTCCGAGATTTCTGTCAACTGTCATGTCGTTGACAGTCGTTACGTGTCTAATATGTTAAGACCGGTGCATCGTTCGAGACCATAAAAATACATAGGAAATGGAAAAGTGCATCTGTAGCAAGATATATTTCTTCCAAGAATAGAGTACCCAGCATGATATTAAATTCTGTTACAGCATCAGATAAATCCTCGTTGGCTTGGCAAAGTAACTCGTGCAGATGTTTTCCCACCAAAAATTTTCACAAACTTCGAAAGCTTCGGATCACATCATTTTTCAGGACATTTCGAAAACTATATTTTTCATTTTGCTAAATAATGTTAAAAACTTGATTCTCTCTGTAGAAATTGTTGAAAATAAACAACTATTAAGTTTTACGTATTTTAAATGGCAGTTGTTGACACTTCCTGTTTTCCTGTTGTCATTGTTTAGATACTTTTAATTTTACTAAAGAATGCTAAAGTTTTGCTTCTTTCTTAAGACTTTGTTAAAAACTAAAATTATTAGTTCTATAAAATGTATATCCTTTCTTCACTTAAGTATTATTTGTTCATTTCATCTTGAATACGGTTACCATAAACATGCTCATAACGCCCGTGGGCGTAATAACCGAGCATTATGGCTCATAACGCCCGGTAATTTATCTACAGTTTTGTCAGTATAAATAAGACCCTAGAAGAAAGGATATACATTTTACAGAATTAATAATTTCAGTTTTTAACAAAGTCTAAAGAAAGAAGCAAAACTTTAGCTTTCTTTAATAAAATTAAGAATATCTAAACATTGACAACTTGAAAACATCAAAGTGTCAACAACTGTCATTTAAAATACGTAAAACTTAATAGTTGTTTATTTTCAACAATTTCTAAAGAAAGAATCACATTTTTAACATTATTTAGCAAAATTAAAAATACAGTTTTCGAAATGTCCTGAAAAATTATGTGATTCGGAGCTTTCCAAGTTTGTTAAAGTTCTTCGAGGGAGAACATCTGCATTGGTACTTTGTTTGATAAGCCAACGAGGATTTATATGATGCTGTAACAGAATTTAATATCATGCTGAAATACTCTATTCTTAGAAGAAATGTTTTTCTCTATGTATCCTTCTCCTACAGATGCACTTTTCCATTTCTCGTGCATTTTTAAGGTTTCGAACGATGCACCGGCTTCAACATATTAGATGCGTAACGACTGCCAGCGACATGACAGTTGACAGAAATCTAGGAACTTTTCCAATGTAATTTGAATTTTCCGCTGAACTTACCACGTAAACTCAAAATGATGTATGTACAAGGCATTGACAAATAGTTTCTTTAATTAAACATTACATAAAAATATATTTAAATTTTTAAATAATTAGTTTCAAAGACGCTGGGATTGAAAGTGGGGGAGAGGCACTAGTAACCAGTAAAGTGGCTACTAAGATTACCTGATCTTAATATCCTTGACTTTTAAACCTGGAGATTTATGAAAAGTAAGTTTTATGCTACACCTGTAGAAACTGAACAGGCACTACGTAAACGTATTTTTGCATGCCCCGGATCTTGTTGGCCAAAATGTATCACTTCTATTTTGGGCAAGGCAGTCTCTTATTTTTCGCGTCAACTTATGTGTAGAAGTTAACGGCCAACAATTTGCGATCTTTTATAATTAAGATTTACGTATTTTCTTATTACCATTACTATTTTTGTTACTCTATTATTTTCATTTCGGTGTTTAATTATAGTAATTTATCTTAAAATTGTTTTTGTTAATGATTCCAGAATGGTATGTGTTTTTATTTCCAAGCCCGACATTAAATAACATTGGAAAATAATGTAGAAGTGATATTTTTTTTTTTCAAGAGGAAACCAAGATTATAAATTATGCAGTCATTTCCTGATTTATGATATTTTTTAGACTCGCCATATCCTATAATTTCAGATGTTGACGCTGATGGCATCATGCACAAAGAATATCTTCCAGCAGATTAAACAATTAATGGACAATTTATTGCGATCAGGCGCGGCTCGTACTATATGGCTTATGGGCTAGAGCCCCCCAACTCCGAAAAATAATAAATAAATCTAATAATATAAAAGTAATATTTTGAGAGTAGCAGTCGGGTAATTAAAACAATATTTAATTTGACGTTTCGGTACTACACGTCAAATTAAATATTGTTTTAATTACCCGGCCGCTACTCCCAAAAAATATTACTTTTATCTCGTATTATAATTAGAGTTGACCTTCGAGAGAACTCGAATTTGTGGAGTGATTATTTTTTCGCGATCTACTTCAAAAGATCTCGCGATTTACTTCAAAAGATCTCACGATTGACCGTTTGGGCACCCCTGAAAAACATCGTTCCTCTTGGATTTAAATATGAAGCAACGTAAGTGAGTCTTGTATTTATTTAGTCATTTATTTTTTAATTTATATTTGCGATTATTTACACCTGCTTAGATATGTTAAAAACTGAGAGCCCCCCTCTCTACTTTCCAGATCTTACCTCCTGTTTCCGAGGTTGAAACTGAAGCTTAAGAGGCGCCTTTTTGAGACGATTGAGGAGATTGTTAAACACGCTAACACCCAAAGGCTTCCAGCACTGGTTCCAATCATGGACAAGTCGCTGGGATCGGATATTCATGCGGAAGGAAAGTACTTTGAAGGGGTGGTAGTGAACAAGTTGTAAGAATAATTTATTGTTTTTTTTTCACATTCCGGGAATTTCTGGGTAACACCTCGTATAACAACAAATATTGCATAACAAAGTCAGTCAAATCCCAATTGCTGCCAACCGCAATCACAAAAATACAGAAATTACCTATGGTAAGCGTTTTTTTAAATAAATCTCTATTTAATAAATATTAAAATTAATTTTTTGAATATTTCCGAATGAAATAAGTTTCATATTGCATTTGCGTTAATATTTTATTAAAGTATCTGGCACGACAAAACGTAGCAGCGGTCTACCTTTTTCTAAGGTGCGAATGGACTATATGTAACATTTATCACTAGTGTTTTAATACGTATATTTAATATATCAGAATAATTGAAACATACATGAGTAGGTAAACCCCACCAGTTTTGTATAATACAATTTTTTTAATATTTTTAATAATATAAAATATTATTAAAAACCTGGTGTGAAGAACACAAATACAGGTTCACTATTAATATTTTTGTGAACGTGTCCGAAAATATCTTTCCCCAGAGACGTAGATACGTATTTCACCTTTCTACAGGCTCATCGGTAGGTACGCCCCTGCTGGAGAAAGAATATTTCCAGACACATTCACAAAAAAGAACCACATCACATTCACAAAAATATTAATAGTGAATCTGTATTTGTGTTCTTCACACCAGGTTTTCAATAATATTTTATATTATTAAAAATACCTTTGTATTATACAAAACTGGTGGGGTTTACCTACTCATGTATGTTTCAATTATTCTGATACATTACACATGCGGTTAGTCCGTAGTATGAGTGCAGACACAAACAAAATACAGTTTCTAGAGGGATGACTGTGCCACCTTTGGAAAGGCGTCGTTACTTCACATTGGTTATGTAGACGGGGCGAGGTACTTCGGTTGTCTGACAACAGGCAGCGCTGAATTTACTTCTACGCCCGGTCTGGATAATTACGGTGATGTGGTGATGTGGTTCTTTTTTGTGAATGTGTCTGGAAATATTCTTTCTCCAGCAGGGGCGTACCGATGAGCCTGTAGAAAGGTGAAATACGTATCTACGTCTCTGGGGAAAGATATTTTCGGACACGTTCACAAAAATATTAATAGTGAACCTGTATTTGTGTTCTTCACACCAGGTTTTTAATATTTTATATTATTAAAAATACCTTTGTATTATACAAAACTGGTGAGGTTTACCTACTCATGTATGTTTCAATTATTCTGATACATTACACATGCGGTTAGTCCGTAGTATGAGTGAAGACACAAACAAAATACAATTTCTAGAGGGATGACTGTGCCACCTTTGGAAAGGCGTCGTTACTTCACATTGGTTATGTGGACGGGGCGAGGTACTTCGGTTGTCTGACAACAGGCAGCGCTGAATTTACTTCTACCCCCGGTCTGGATAATTACGCTGATGTGGTTCTTTTTTGTGAATGTGTCTGGAAATATTCTTTCTCCAGCAGGGGCGTACCGATGAGCCTGTAGAAAGGTGAAATACGTATCTACGTCTCTGGGGAAAGATATTTCGGACACGTTCACAAAAATATTAATAGTGAACCTGTATTTGTGTTCTTCACACCAGGTTTTTAATAATATTTTATATTATTAAAAATACCTTTGTAGTATATTTAATAATTTAAAATATTCTTTTTTATTGTTTATATTTGGGAAATTCTTGAGAAGATATTGTGATTTATTTTTACATACGTATACTCGCATGTAGATATGTATGTAATTACGTTTTTGTTCGTACTGTTATAAATGTTTCTTCACAAAATTTCTTAGTAAAACACCTACAGATATTCCCTGAGAACTATGCATTGGTGGGTACAAATTTTGACGATATTTAATTTTAAAGTGGGGTTTTCTTTGTGATTCGATCTGTAAATGGAGATAAGGAAAAAAATATAGTAAAACATACTGAAATATAAATATCCCTTGATAGTATTTTTCTGGAGTAGACAGATAAAATTAGTTGTTTTTCCACACACACGCCGTCTAGAATCTACAAGCGTAGGAGGTTGGCAGAAATAAAATGTGAAATAAGAATTAAAAGAGATCGTTCACGTTTTGAATAACATCTGCTTTCAGAAGACGATAATTCAAATTTTGTTTACTATATAAATATAAATATTAATATGAAATCTTTTTCTTAACACATTGTATTGTAAATTTATTTATAAACTTGGAATATATTAAACGTGGCTGAACTGCTATATAATGGCTCAATGAGTGATAGTGAGAATAATTATTGAAAGGCATTTCGAGTTTATATTGAAATATCTAAGTTTTCCGGAGGTCTTAATTTAATTATTTACGACTGTATTAGTATTAACTCTTTCCTAATACCTTGTATGGAGTAATAAGAAATAAATTTAGTATCTTAACAGAATTACTAATACTGCGAATAGATCAAAATAGATTTGGAAAATAATAAACATAGAACTTAATTGAAACATAATTGGAAATAAAGATATAGACATATCGGTTCTGTAATTCAACAGATATTTTGCTAGTATAGTTGATTATGTGAGAAAATATGTGGATTTAAACAAATCAAATACAGGACATAGAAAACTCCTGCACAATGAAACTTCTGCGTAATACTAACTCAATATTTTGAAGGCAATTGGTAGCCAACAGGTTATACATTTACTGACTTTCAAAAAAACACCCAGTAGGAGTTGATCAATTCTAATAAAATTTATAACGGGTGTCCCAATAGGAGTTAAGTTGACGGCACTGAAACTATAACATCCTTCATTTGTGATTGTTTCCATTAGTAATCATGGAGTATTATGCGATGGAACAACGCGATATTGTTGTGTAAACGCATTATAAGTATGGAGAATGTTATGCGGAAACAGTTCGCAGACTTCGTGGAATTTTCGGTCGACGAAATGCACCAAATCTGTCAACACTCAAAGATTGATTAAGAAATTCGAGGAAACTGGTTCGACTGTTAATAGAAAAGTAGCCGTACGTCGTCGTACCACCCGATATCTCGAGAAAATTGCAGCAGTGCGTGAAAGTGTTACCGGAAATCCAAAAATATCGATTCGTCGTCGTTCTCAACAGTTAGACATTTTGAGAAACACCCTGCGCCGAATACTCACCAAAGATCTGCATATGCACGCGTAAAAGATGCAGTTGTTACAAGAACTCAAGCTAGCAGACAATGGGTAGCGTAGAGAATTTGTTAAGTGGGTGTTGGAAAACCAACCACGACGATTTTTCGAAGTCAATCACCTTTAGCGATGAGGCGCATTTCCAACTTAATGAACACTCAAAATTGTCGAATTTGGGACAAGGAGAATCCTGAAATGATCCATGAAAAGCCTTTTCATGAAGAACGAGTTACTGTCTGGTGTGGATTCTGGGCTAGCGGAATAATTTTTCGAAAATGGTGCTGAACAACCAGTAACAGTGAATGGCGTACGCTATCGCAACATGCTGAGAGAGTTTTTGTGACCATTGTTGGATGGAATGGATATCGAAGGAATGAGATTTCAACAGGACGGGGCAACCTGTCACATGGGCGCGAAACAATGGATTTGTTGCGAGAAAAATTTCCTGGACGAATCATCTCAAGCAATGGTGGCCGGAATTGGCCCCCACGCTGGTGCGATTTGACCCTGTGCGACTTCTTTCTTTGGGGGTAGGTGAAATCTCGTGTATATGCCAATAATCCACAAAGAATTCCTGAGTTGAAGACGGCGATTAGACGTGAAATTGAACCACAATTATGCGCAAAAGTCATCGAGAATTTCGTAAAAAGAGCGTGTCAGCAGAGCCGTGGGGGACATTTGCTTGATATTGTGTTCCATACTTAACCGCAGTGTGTGTATTTTATACTGAAATATCTCAACAAACAATAGCTTTTTGCAAGAATTTTTCGATACAAGAATTATTAATTTTCCTACAAGATCTCCAGATTTGGCAATTTTAGACTATTTTATTTTTCCATATTTAAAGAATACCATTTTCAACACCAGACAGCTACACAATCCAAGAGCTTCATAATGCCATTGTGAATTCTGATGACATAATCCAAGAAATCCTAAAAAAATGGCTTTGAAAGCGTGGAGTTCAACTATGTCTTCAAAATAATGGTCAACATTTCCAACATCTGCTTCAGTATTACTATTTCTTTTAATTTTGACTATTGTAATAAATTTTTTTTGAAAAACTAAATTACTAATTTATTACACCCATTTACATGACAGTCAAAATATCAAAATTATAGCAACCATTAAAAAAAAAGCATGGCCGTCTCTATGAGGAAAGTTTATGAAGGCATGTTATAGCAAGTTGCCGGAGTCATTCGCGAAACTAAATAAATCAAATAAAAATCGTGAAATGATTTTTGCTAAATAAATAGTATTGATAAGTATTTATCTGACAGTGTGCAATTGTTTTTATATTACGTTTTATTGATACAGTGCCTATAATATTGTAGATAGCGTAGAATGGTACAGTCTGTTCACACCTTAGAAAACAATACAGGTTCTTACGGGACCATATGTATCTCTTTCTAATTATACAATTAACATATATAACTCGGCCATTTGTTAGTGAACAATATTGTCGGATTCTTTTAAACAATTTGCAGCATCTTTTACTATTTTGTTTCTAGTTGTCAAAAGTCATTATTTGTTGTTTTCTGTTTATTCTTGATGTCATTTTATTCTTTATACCATCATCTTATTGCAAAAACAGTAATTTTTACAACTATTCAGATACCTTCTTTAAATGTAAGTATTTCATATTAGCGTTTAATGAATTATTATTTATGTTATTTTACAACTATATGGATATTGTTAGAAAGACGAGACCAGGGGAAGTTTAATAAAAGTACAAACTTGAAGATATCGCAGTATTTTTGGATGACGTGCCTCTAAATCTCCGGCAAAATATGATTTTTATGTACGACGGAGCAGATCCCCACTTTGCACGAATTGCACGGGATTACCTGGACAATTCTCATAACTATTGGATTGGTAGGGGTCGTGCAATACCTTGGTCACCTCGATCACCAGATCTGACACCCTGCGATTTCTTTTTGTGGGGTGTTTTTAAACCGTTAGTTTACCAAACACCTATGGCCGATATTAATAAATTAGAAAACCGTGTACTACAAGCAACACAACAAGTAAAACAGCAAATGTTAGGCAACGCTGTTCAAGCAATAGCAAGACGTGCTGAAGCATGTGTAAAACTGCTGCCGGAAGACAATTCGAACAAATTTTATAAAGTGTTTTGTGTTATACGTTTTCAGTTGTTAGAAAAGTTTTCATGTTTAGTTTTTCATTTTTAAATTTGCTAAAATTCAGAAAATATTAGTCAGGATAAAAATGGTAAAGGAACATTCGTTTGAATTTTCGATGATTAACGTCATCCCATAATCTATGGCCACGAATTTTGTAACACCCTGTATATTAACAATTTTTGTAACTATGTTTTGGCTTTGTGCATAATAACAAATATCGCATAACCAAGCCAGTTAAATGTAAACCACAAACATTAAAGTAAAGAAAGTTTCAATCTACTTTAATATTTAAATTAATATCTCGAACGTTTTGGAATTAAATCAAGTTTCGCAAGCTTATTATACTGCATTTGCGTTAATATTTTATTCAAATATCTTCCACGACAACATGTGGGAACGGAGTGCCCATGTGTTGTATTCCCATAAGCGCTGTACTATTTTCTAAGGTGCTAATGGGCTACAGATATCCTTTCGCCTGTATTGTCTTACCTATTGTAACGAGCCATCGAAAAAATTCATAATTGGAGTAGACTGTGAAATTGGGTTGGTACTTTCACCACTTCTACATAATGACACATTACTTGATGCTTGACAGTTTCATTTGGTTTCATTGTAAAAAAAGGTTATGGCATTGAAATGATACTACAACAAAAAAGAAAACAAATAATTTATTTAATATCGAAATCATAAACAAAATTTACATATAGCTACAGAAGTTGTTGAAAATGTTGTCCATTTACATCTAAACACAAACAATTTTCTTAATAAGAGCTTTGAAAAATTTGACACAAACTTAGTTTCAATGTCAAATAATAAATGTCATTATGTGGAAGTGGTTAAAGCACCAACCCAATTTCACAGTCTACTCCAATTATGAATTTTTTCGATGGCTCGTTAGTTTAGGCATTTATTTTATATTAGGATTTAGGACGTTCCCCAGAAAATATCACTGGAGTGTAAATAAAGTATAAATTCGCAGAGATTTAAATTTCTAAGATTAAAGTGCATTGAAAAATAAATTGTTAGGCATATGTAACATCGCATTATTGTCTAATTGAATAGTTTTTGAATTTGTGCAAAGATTTTGTTAATTGTTGACAAAAGAAAATGCAACTTCAAGCATTTTCGACATATCCTTTTGTTCAAGTTCAACAAAAATGTTAATGCATCTGAAGCCACTAGAACCATATGTGCCGTTTTCGGCGAAAATACGTATAATATGAAGAAATGGTTTTCCCGATTTAAACAGGGCCGTTTTGACATAAAATATTCTCAACGTTCAGAAAGACCATCGAATTTGCATGAAGATCGACTGAACGCTTTAATTCACGATGATCCACTTCAATCAACTGGAGAATAGGCCATTATAAATGAATTGTAACAAATCGAACATAATACGAAATTTACATCCGAAAACAATAAGAATTAACGTGTCAACATTAGTGCCCTGTCGCTAGCTCGTCAACAACAAAGTCCTAGCTAAAAAGGAACTCCTCAAGCAAAAGTTGATATTCGTCCACATAAGCCGATGTTGTGCATCTGGTGAGACAAAAAAAAAAGAAGTCGCCTACCATGAATTTTTTCCGAGTAATGTAATCATCACTGTTGAGATTTACTGACAACAACTCCCCGAAAGATATCATCAAGTCATTTTGTAGTACGATAACACTCACTCACATACTGCTCATTAATGTGCCCACATAAAGAATGCAGGTTACCTGCTTACTGGTTTTCGGCGCCGATAATTCAGCATCTATTTCGCTGGGATCTGCACAGAATAGAAACAGGTATCTCCTAGTTCTTTTAAGCTAATATCAAGTGAAGATAACACTTTCCTCAGATGACCAATTACTAATTGATAATCCATTTTTAAAATGAAAAAGTGCGGCCAAAAATTGAAGCAACAGAAACACAGATTTTTTAAATACATGCGGATGGGCCTGAGTACCTTCAACTATATTTTGGTATCTGTGGAACATAAACTAACTAAAAGTTGGTGCGACTGGCATAACCAGCCGAAATTACCAGAGGAGAGACTTGTAATTGCAATAAAACATATTTATTTATATACTTCTTTTTATTTTGTACATAGCTACCGTAAAGATAGAAATGGAGTCATTAAAGTGAGTGGAGAGGAGCTGGAAGTAAATTCTGACGAAAATTGGGATAGGAACTCTTCGACAATGTTCTCTATCCCCTTTGAATGCTAATTTTTGAATTGGCGATATTGTGCGAACATGTGGCAGCAAGCTTTTAAAAAAGGAAAAAACGTAATCATCCAGCTCTAATTTTGTCTCTCCAATTTTGGTGTCGTTGATATCGTTGTCGTTTTTGATGTTTTGGTGTATTCTGCGGACTAAATTGGTGATCTTTAGCTTCTCTCGCTTCCCACTCTTTGCTTTCATTTACTTCTTCTTCTTCTTCTTCTTCGTCTTCTGCTTCCCGTCCTGGAGATTCCGTTATTCTGCTAGACTACTGGTAGCATTTTAATGCTTGGGTGGATACTCATGAGCAATTTCCCTTCGTATCTGATAAGGTAGTTGCATTGTGGGCAGAATTTCAGCTTAAAGATATAGCAGAGGCCTATAAGTATATATGAGTACAAACATAAATGTATGTACTCGTGGGAGATGAGGCCTGTCCCATTTTAGATTTTTGCTAAAGCCGTATAAAGGAAGGATGGAATTTACCTTTAGAAGAATAATGCTTTACTAATAGGTTATTTAGGGCAAGAAAAACTGTGTAGACTGCTTTTGGAATATTATATGCTAAATGACGTATAATATCCAAAGCAAGAGAAACCAATGTCGATACTGCCGATAATATGTATAATAATATATGGACAACATCAAGTAGAATTTTTGTCAAGCGGTGAAAGGGACATTAACACTATTGTAAGTAGTTGCAATCCGTTAGGTAATTATGTACCTCCTATGCTAATTTTTAAAAGGCAGAGAATACACTCTGGCTTGAGGAATGAGGCGTTTCCTGGTAATTTGACAGTTTTTACTGATCCAGATTTTGTGGCATGTGAGAACTGAAATTGAATTGGTTGCAAATGAAGAAGTTAAAGAAATAGCAAGAGACGTAAATATAAATTCTAGCGGAAATCTACAGGATTCTCAGCTTTCAAGCAGTACATTAATTGTCCCAATCAATCAAGTAAGCCCATTACCTAAGCTAAAAAAGAAACTTGATGCACGTTTGCAAAAAGGAACTCAAAAAGCATAAATATTAACGATAAATCCATATAAGAATACCCTAGAAATAGCAAAAGAACGGCAAAATTTAAAAGAAAATAAGGAAAAGAAATCTGCTGACAAAAAGAAACCTCAGAGAATAAGAATTCAAAACAAGAAAAACAGTGCTCGAAAAAAAAATTATTTTGTGAAGATTACACTTCTTCAACAATGGCTATTGAAGTAAATGAAGAGGACTGGTTTTTCCCTCTTTGCGATGAAACTATTGTTGAAACCATGATAAAACGTGACTTGTGTAATCGTTGGGTGCATAACAGTGTGCAGGAATACAGAAGTCCCAAAAATCCTACATATATGAAATTTGCAAATATTTTGAGTTGTTATTGTTATTTATATTAATATTTCTTATTCAGCTCTTGTGTCAAATAAAAAAATTCAAAATAATTCTACATATACTTAATTATAATGTACCCATTCCCATTTGGGTATTTATTTTATGTAGAGGTACAATTTAGCAACTTAATGGTATCCCCAAATCGCACCGCTTGCATGTTCTGAGAAAATGAGATATACATAAATCTAAAAAATCGCACCTAAAAATTAGCATAAAAATTCTGGAATAAAGAGAAATGTTCATGCTATGACTTACAGTGTTCAGTTGCAAAAAGTTTCCTTTACCTTTCTAGATAAAAAATAAAAACCGAAAAGTGGTACGATTTGGGCGACTTTACCCTATCCCATCGAATTGCCTTTTTACTTTTATAATGCTTTGTATTGTAGAACACGATAAATTCATTTTGAAATCGTATTTTCGAAATGGACAGTAAAATGAAGAAGGCACGTGATGGGTTTATTCTGTTGGGTTGGGTCTTCAGGAATTTCATGTTAATTTTCCAAATGAAAAATTTAATGATGACACACTTACTAGACATACTTATGCGTCAACCAGATTTTTAAATTTATTGATGAAATTATTTTGAATAATGTTTGAACAGGAGAAAAAAATTCTTGTCAGTAATCGGAAATATGTTATCTAATTTGTATTTATTCAAACGCAATTATAGCATTGTGTATGCAATGATTATACACTTTAAAATTATAGATTACGTTCACACAGCAAAACTAGTAATCCAGTTTTCCTGATAAGAAGGTTGCCCATAAAGGTTAGCGTTGAACCAGTAATTACTGTACTTTAAAATACAGAAGCAACTTTACTGAACAAACAACTACAATTGTATACCGTTCTAACACTGAAATTAAAAGGCTGTTTTCAGTTGTACTCTACTTCCCTGTTCAGTGTTTACTTTTAGTTTAAGCCACTGAACAAAATCATTTAGACGTCGAGAAAATTTAAAGTGATGTTACACCACACTCAACATTATCTCGCTTAGTCGATGTAGACTAATTATTTAATTTTAAGTTAGTTTAAATATCATAATAATAGGTATAATAAGACATTTTTCAAAAGCATTATTTTAATTTTTTTAAAGAAGCAGCGAAATTTAATTTTTTCTTTCAATTCTTAACCTTTACGAAAGTGTTTCTCGTATTTTCAATTAACCTGATTCATAAATATTTTCTATTTTTGAGAATAAATTGTAATGATGCGTTTATCATCCTACTAACACATCAAAACTAACAGGGTTAGCAGTAAATAAGTATCCCTCTCAGTTTTATTGCATCAAAAATAATTAATCAATTTCAAAGTTTTAAAATGGCGGTATCAAAAGTGGATATTCGACATATGTTATGAGAATTTAATTATGATGAATTACAATTTAATAATCCTCAAGATATATGTAGTTAATGGTCTTGTCTGCCGACCAAGTTCTATAATTCTGCGAATTAACATAACCATAACTTGATTGATTATTCGAAAATAAAACACTTGGCTTAGTTTCACAACTTCTTTAATTAGATACACTAACAATTGTTTCGGCTATTAGGCCATTATCAAAGAGCTATCTCAAACTAAAACTTACTCTACTTAAGGTTAACATATATACCTGTGTTCCTTATGGGTGGGAGAATGTGGGTAATTGATATTTAAGATTGTATCGATATAGGGGGTATTTATGAATTCTAATTGCGTGTTTGTGATCACTCGATTTTGTTTTTGGGCTTTTTCAATTTCAAAAATCTCTAATATATTTAACTTTTTACTTTTTGCTACATTATGAATGAGGTCACAGCTCTTTATATCGGGTAAGTGGTTCTGGTCTATACAATGTTCCGCGAACCCTGTGTGTTTAACACTATATTTTATATCTCTAATATGTTCAGTTAACCGTTTATTAATACCTCTGCCATTCTGTCCGATATAAATCGCTTCACAATTCGCACATAAAATGCCAGAATTGTGAAGCGATTTATATCGGACAGAGTGGCAGAGGTATTAATAAACGGTTAACTGAACATATTAGAGATATAAAATATAGTGTTAAACACACAGGGTTCGCGGAACATTGTATAGACCAGAACCACTTACCCGATATAAAGAGCTGTAACCTCATTCATAATGTAGCAAAAAGTAAAAAGTTAAATATATTAGAGATTTTTGAAATTAAAAAAGCCCAAAAACAAAATCGAGTGATCACAAACACGCAATTAGAATTCATAAATACCCCCTATATCGATACAATCTTAAATATCAATTACCCACATTCTCCCACCCATAAGGAACACAGGTATGTTAACCTTAAGTAGAGTAAGTTTTAGTTTGAGTTAGCTCTTTGATAATGGCCTAATAGCCGAAACAATTGTTAGTGTAACTAATTAAAGAAGTTGTGAAACTAAGCCAAGTGTTTTATTTTGAATAATTAATCAAGTTATTACAAGAATGTTTCACCAAGAAATATCTGCGAAGTGAACCAATGTAACATAACCATGTTTTATCGGAATAGAAAGTAATATTTTCCTGGTCCGCTGATTATTATAACTAGAGTCGGCAAAGAGGGGCAAGTTTCAGTGCAGTGCGGAGAACAATGTGGAGGGGCCTAGCGGCCGTATCACGGCGAGCGTTCAGTAACGTTTACGTACTCGCATCATTTATGTTCGTGACTTTCATGAGTATAGGCGATGCAGAAGCATGAATGTTTACACATAAAATAATGATAAATATATTATATAACGTGCTGAAACACTTACAGTTTTAAAAAGCTTCCATGAAATCACAAACTGGTTGGCATCTATTAAATATTTGAATCATTAAATATGTTTCCACACTTGTTTCATTCAAATGAGTACGGCTTGCGGAATAAATATTTTTCAATGATGAAAACGACCGTTCCACATCGAGTGATGTTATATTTGCAAATTTAAACTAATCCTTGTGACAACTTAATGCATGTTTTGACGCACCTTCACAACTTTGTCTTAGTATGAGAAAATTTGAATCCTTGTCAATAATACTTTCAAAATTTCGAATTACAAACTAATTTTTTTCGCCTACCGCCGCAAATAGGTGTGAGTGAACATCATCCACAATTTGAAAGAATCCACAAACGACATCGATTCATTTTGTAATTTTTCAATTCCCTCCGCTAGTCCATAGCAGTTATAGCAAATAGTTTCTAAATAACTTTTTACCTGACTATCTTGAAACATTTTCTGGCTTTTCTTGATAGCTTCGGCGTGTCTCGGATCGAATTGTAAAACTACCTTATTTACATCATCAAAATGTTCGCAGTAGTAAAACGCAGCCTCTAACCATGTTCCCCAACGCGTAGTAATCGGCTGTGGTGCTTCAGGCACTTTGGGACACAGTTCGTGAAATTTTTTTGTACGTTTTAGGTACTTTAGAAACACTGCCTTCGTATGAGCTATTAAAGCATTTACTCGTGGGTAACATTTAGGTATCAATTGCGCCACAAGGTTTAAAGGATGGATTTTACAAGTTACATGTAACAGATTGCCACTCTCTTCTTTAAGAGATCGGCCTAAGGAAAGCATGTTAGCGGCACCGTCACTCTCAAACATTAAAAGTTGGTTTGTTGAAACTTGAAATTTGTTCAATACGCTCAACACCACTTTTAAAATTTCATCGCTAGTACATTTTGCAACTCTTTTGGAAACAAGTAAGATAGAGAATGTAGATTCAAATTCTTCCATTGTACGTACCATCACATTCACCACAGAATTTTTTTGCCGATCGATTGTTTCGTCCACACATAACTACAATTTTTTATCTTTCAATTCTCGTTTAATTCATCTTTCAACATAGTCACGAGCAGATGGCATAACGTATCTTATCGATGTCTAACTTGGTAACGTATAATCCGAATACTTGCTCCAGAAGGAGACAAATGATTTTTGGTCTAGCAATGTGAACGGTAGATTACGTATAATAAAACAAACACATATATCAAATGTTAATTGTTCACGGATTGCAGAACAGTGTTTTATACATTTTAGGTGGCGTTTACACTTCCACTTGCTGGTACATGTCAAATAGTCGTCGCACCTTACACATTTAATTCTACCGCCTTCGTATTCTAAATCCGGCATACTCGCTATTACGTTTTCTAGTTTCTTCGAAATACGCTGTTTCCGAAACGTACGTAAATGCGACATTTTCTAAGTAGGTGTGTACTGACATGCACTCACAACGACCAGTGGAATAATACTGAACAAGTGTGCTTTGATACGGACGCTTGAGTTTCCATGCCGCGTTCTTCTCCCCTCTACGTCGCTCTCGGCACTACACTGGAAATTGCCCCTCTTTGCCGAATCTAATTATAACACTGACAAAACTGGATTCGTTGTAAAGAATCAGAAGAGTGAATTTGACAGACAATTAAAAATATATATGGGTGTAAATGTAGCTGTTTTTCATGTTCTTACGAGATGATCAAAGGAAAGTTATAGAAAATTAATTAAACGGACAGATTAATTGTTAAGTGGTGCTGATCTATTTGTTAGAATAGTCGACGTACAGAAATGAGGATTTTGTCAACAATTTGATTCACATTGTTCAAACTATCGGGTGTAATAATAGTGGGACGACAAGTAGATTTACCTTTAGCCACACTACCAGTGTTTAAGAACCGTTTGTTTATTCTAACACGGTGTTGTGAAAAGTAACGGTATTCAATTCAATTTGTTCGTCTGAATACATTTCGATACAGTAATTATAAGTAAACTGCTTGGAATATATCCAATTACCATCTTCATTTTGCAAGTTTCGCCCAAAATAGGCCATTAAAATAAATATATTTTACTCGACAATAAAGACCATTTTTAAAGTAAAAACAACAAATTGTTTCGTTTATTTGCTTTGTTTGACTTTTACTTTGTAAAGTTTTTGACAAATTTAAATGCGAAAAACAGGCATATCAACATCAAGTTGCAGAATTGTTACCTGCTTAAGAAAATTTTTAATCCGTTATAAACACTATTCTATGAATAATTTATTGATATTATTGAGTATTTAATTGACTACGTTTGAATTTAATATGAAACTTCAATCTTTTTCAAACTCTTGAAAAACTAAATTGCACTAAACTAAAACAGCACATTCATTGTTACGCATCGTTTCCAATGTTTTAATAGTGTTGTTATAGCAGGAAATATAAAAAAAAATAGTTTAATAGCATATACAAAAACATATTAGTGCACTAGTTTAGTATATGAAGTATCTACTACTGTCCAAATCCGCGTTTTTCTGAATATTACAACATTTTGTCGAAATATGTATATAAGACGTGAAATTTTATAATTTAATTCTTTTTTACGTTTATATAAGCTTGTAATTATTACTTTGTTTCAGCCAGTATGAAATAAATCATTTATTATTAACATATTATTACCTCCATTTTAATGCATCATGAACTGATTCGATCTGATAAAATTATGCTAATTAATAACTTTTAACTGCCATTAGTATTACTATTGATGATGCTCCGATAAATCAGACCAACTTGCACACGTATACCTGACGTTATATTTTAGAAAAACGCTATCAACTCTTAGCCCCTCTCGAACGGAAATTTAAATTTAACCTCGTCTAAATAAACAAGTATCTAAACAAACTTTCACTATCCTGGGAATTCTCAACAGATACGCATGTACATATATTAAAGGCAGCTTGTATGTAATAAGCTTAGAAATTCAAAACATTATTGAGATAAAATGTAACACGGTTTCCATGGCGTATCGTCGAATTCCGAAGACACCGAGGAAAATTCAATATAGCAAATTCACAGCTAATTTGTATGTATTTACAATGGTGAAGTAATGAAATACGAAAACCATCATTCGCAAATGTTATTGAATAAGACGGCTTGCGTTTTAAGTATGTACAATCCACGACATTAGATTAGCCTCAGCGGTAATATTCTAAGTCGCTGTATTTGCAAAAGAAAATGTATTTGCAAAAAAATTTAGTTTTTGCGAATAAATAAATAATTTTTTGAACGATTAAGGGTTAACGTTGCCTCTCAACTCCCCAAACTATAATGATCAGAAACAAGCAATTTTTTTTGTGTAACTATTATTGTAACAGAAAAAACAATACAATTTTTTAAAATTATATCAAATAAAATTAAATAAAGGAACATTCGTTAAAGCAATGTTTCCCAAACTTTGAAATCACGGGTCTCCTCTTAGAAATTCTATTAATATACACACTCCTCTATTTAGAAAAACTGGATCTCAAACTTTACCGAACGTATAAAACTATAATGCATATTTGGTTAGGTTAATTTAATAGGAAGTTTACACTGAGAAAAATGTAGCTCTACAGAGAACAAAATATTTCAGTAAACACAAACGAGAAGTAAATCCAACTAGAGTAAGTACTAGAAATTATTTTTTTGTAGTCTATGTAAATAAAACGATACTTTCGAAATTAACATGTGATAATACACAGCACAAATAGCACAATTAATAGTCAAATAGAGAAATGTGAATATCAAATTTGACCATCCCAAAAGGAACATAAACCATTATGTGTTGTATGAAGAACAATGCGCATTCGATTCTTATCCAAAAAGATTATTAAAATCTAAACAATTAATATTATTTGTTGTAAGTAGAGAGTATATTAATGCAAATGAGAACTAATGAGTATTAAATCTCACTTTACATGTAAATGTCGCCTAATGTGTTGCGTTAATTTCTACATTTCGACAAACTAAGTTTGTAGCAGTATGCTGACCGCTACACGTCGCGACGCCACCTTCCTGGATGTCAGAATAATGAAAAATTCGTGAAAAGTCACATCTTTTCACGAATTTTTCATTAATGTAATGTGAGCGTAAACGTGTACCCCGTGTAAAGTTGTTGCGTTATTATATGTGATGACGACAACTTAGTTGTCGAAATACATATTTAGGATACGATTATTAATTGTGGAAAGGGGTTTTATACCTTTTTTGAATGTAATGTTGTATGGGTGTATTTATGGTGAAAGTATCTCTCCAGTGGAGCGCACTGATGATTCTGTAATAAGTTGAAACACGTGTCTGCGTATCTGGAGAAATACTTTCACAAATATATGAACATGTATTGTGTTCTCCTCGCCCGATTTTTAATATTTTAAATTATTAAAAATGTCATTGTTTTAACATATTTGTTTATTCTTGATTTCGTGTATCCCTCGTTTAACACTATTTCATTTAGTGTTCTGTCATCTAGAAACTCATCCTAAGCGCTAAACAAGGTCTTACTGCACTAAATAAATTCATGGTCACGATATCGATGTCAATAATAACAATATCGCTAAAATTAAGTTATGAATGATAGCATTGTTTACAACGATATATCGATACAATTTGGAATACCCAAATATCTGATTAAATCATCAAATTCACTCTACACTAATAGGTGAAGACGCATTTTTTCGTCTGATTCAAAATTACACACGTTCTATGATAAAATGAAATATATAAAAAGGATATT
The DNA here is from genome assembly GCA_935421215.2 of Melolontha melolontha. Lineage (NCBI taxonomy): Eukaryota > Metazoa > Arthropoda > Insecta > Coleoptera > Scarabaeidae > Melolontha > Melolontha melolontha. The sequence continues at coordinate 71,347,133 of OW285243.1, read as the reverse complement.
ACTGGAATCGCAATTCACGAAATTATGTTATCAGTTATTTAAATAATAGATAAATAATTATGTAAATATAAACATATCCAACTACAATTGTATTTTCAGATATAAAAGATGATGTTTAGATAAGCCCAGACTTTAGTTTTTATGACAGCCTAGTTTTATTATTAGAGATGATGATATATGTATGAACTAAAAATGTTTATGGTTATATTGAAGGATTTTGAGTTTATGTAATATATCAATTATTCGAGTCCAAATATATAATATTTGAACGACCACTCTGTTGTGATTTCATTTTAACATTTTTCACTCTAAACAATTCTTGAATTTATGATTAATTTTGAAAAACAAAACAAATTGAATATTGAAATGTAAATGTAAAATTTGCGTTGATTAAAATTAACTAACCCATCTAGAAAATTGAAAATAACGCACTATTTTTCCTACGGACATTATCAAAAATATAAATGCGGTAACGTTTTTACAATTTACAAAATTTTACAAAAATAGGTTGCATGAAAGCGTGTGCTTTGAAAGAAAAGTTCCGAAATAATGCAAACTTTTTCCACGGTCATCACAGGTGACAAAGCATGGTGTTAGGGTTACGACACTATAAAAAATACAATTTCGGCAACGTTTTTTTTTTACAATTTCTGTTGAAGAAACACCGACAGCAAAAAAACAACAGGCTATTTGGTGTCGATAACAAGATGGTTCAGTCCGTATAATACAAAACGCAGGCTCATAAGTCATTTTTTTGCAGTCGGTGTTTCTTCAACAGAAATTGTAAAAAAAACGTTGGCGTCACACCCTCACATTAACTTTCCCTTCAAGGGTTATGACTCATAACCCTTGAAGGGAAAGTTAATGTGAGGGTGTGACTGAGAGAGTAGATAGAAATATTTTCCCTCTAATACGCCTAGTCAGTTTTATTTCAGTTATCCAGTGTATATGACGCAAGTAACAGTTTTTGTTGAAATGAGTGCGGTGTATGCAAAACGTTCCGAAACAGTGCTTTTATGCGAGCGCCATAAAAATCCTAAAATGGCAATTGCGGTGACAGCTAGGTACTTATATAAGTCGGAAGACTTCGTCAGACGATGGTTAAGGCGTTAGCAACAAACACAAAGTGTAGATGATCTTCCAAGACGCGGAGAAAGGACAACCCCAGCTAGCCAAGAAGAACGTAAATATTAGTTTAATGATAGCTAAAAGCAGATTACGAGAACACGATATCGCCTATCGTAACACAATTATTAACAGTTGCTATCCGATAAGCATTTATAGGCGCACGTGATCTAGGCACAATAAAATTCCAGCAGAGATTTGTTCGACAGATGAATTATATTCCAGGGCCTGGTTGCCTGGTAGGAAGATGCACTGAGCAGACAAAGAATATATGGTACATAGCTCTATAAAACGCCCTGTGAAGGTTCTAATCTGGGGTTGCTTTAACACGCAGGGTTTCGGAACTTTGTGTGTTTGCCGGTATTTTAAACACCAAACAAATGGTAAAATTGTACCAAAAAGGACTTCTAAGATCGATAAAAGTCTGGTTTAAAAATAACAGTGCAGATTCGATACTACAAAAAGACCACCGTCCAAAATATCGAAGCGAGTGGAAGATTGTTGTGTCAAGTTTTTGAGCCAACGCAATTGAAAATGAGCTGTTATGAAGCAGAAAGTTCGCGGGAAACATGTATATAAAACTTCCCGATTTTCTCGCAAAATAAAGAAGATATCGCGCTCGATGCTTACGAATCAAGATGCAGTTTTGGTAGCAAGTATGGGCTATTCTTAAAAATAATGGTGACTGAATGCCATATTAAATATTAACATATTGGCATATTAAGTGTACTTTGGAACAATATATCTCTTTCATCCTAATAGCCTTTTCTGTGAAAATACTAGCCTGCGTTTCTTATTACACAAACTGTTTATCAAGTGTTCTAGAATTATATGTTATTTACGCCTTGTCTCCGTAATAAAAAATCTTGTTTTCCCAACAGATAATAGTGACAGAAATGAATATCACGGATTAGTCTCTCACGTACTGAATTATACCGGGTGGTCCATTTATCGTGCCCCCCCCCCAAAAAAAAAAAAAATTTGGAAGCAGTCAGTTTTATGAAAAAAAGTTTCAAGTAAAAGTTTTACTACAAGAAGTGTCCTATCTGATGGTTAAGCAGTCGTACACCAAGGAGAACGTATGAAGGTTATACGAAGGTCAAGTTTTTTTTTTTAAATAGAACATGGCATTATTTTTTACAAATTCTGAAAAAGGATGTATTGCGAGTAGAAAAGTACTAAAACTCATGTGGCCTAAAATTAAGATTCAGCGAAATATTCAAGAAAAACAAAATATAAATTGGAAACAATACATGAAAAACATAGTATTTTCAAAGCAATAATGTGGACGTATTACAAAATAATTAATAACAGATTTACATAACAGATAAGTCATATTTGAAATAGCGGTTGTAGGTAATTAGAAAGTAATTACCTACGTATAAGTTTGTTCTTTATAATTGGATATTAATAGGTCGTATGAATTAGTTGCTTGTTGTAATAATGGGTTATTTGTTGCCCCTTAATCCGGGAATACCATCGAAAAAGCCAATTAACTTTCTATTTGTAATCCCTTGCAGCTGCATAAATATGGGTATATGTTTGTTCTTTATAATTGGATATTAATACGTCGTATGAATTAGTTGCTTGTTGTAATAATGGGTTATTTGTTGCCCCTTAATCTGGGAATACCATCGCAAAAGCCAATTAACTTTCTATTCGTAATCCCTTGAAGCTGCATAAATACCTCACAAGCTAGGTAACTGACTTAATGTTACTTGTATCGTTGTGATAAAACTACCAGTGTTTGAATATCAAGAATGGATCCAGCAACACGTGCAAAAATTGATATGATTTTCATTTATGGTGAAGCGGGAAGAAATATTCGCGCAGCGTGTCGTTTGTATGCTGTAAGATACCCTGATAGACACCAGCCGAGTCGTACGACCTTTCGTCGTGTTGTACAACAGTTCACTACCACAGGAAGTATTGTGACGAAAAAAATTCGAAAAAAAGAGTGTTACCGATGAAAACGCGCAAATTGCTGTTCTAGCGGCAGTGGCTTATTATCTACACGTCAGTACTAGAGAAATTGCCGGCCAGTCTGGAATCTCACGAACTAGTATTGGTCGAATACTGAAACACAAAAAATTTCACATATCGATGCATCAAGACCTTCACGGAACTGATTTTGAACATCGTGTATAATTTTGTGAATGGGCTCAGCAAAAAATTCGCGATAACAATAACTTTTTTCTCAATGTGCTATTTTCCGACGAATCCACTTTTACGAATCATGGGCAGATAAATAAAATAGGCATAATATGCATTATTGGGCAACGGAAAATCCAAAATGGTTACGACAAGTAGACCGGCAACATCCATGGAATGTCAACGTCTGGTGTGGGATAATTGGTATGAAAATAATTGGACCTTTCTTTATTACTGGCAATTTAGATGGTAATAAGTATAGCGACTTTCTCACAATGTGTTACCGACACTACTTGAAGATGTACCCTTAGAGCGGCGAGCCACAATGTGGTACCAACATGATGGGTGTCCAGCTCATTATTCACACGCGGCTCGAGAAATATTAAACAGGGATTACAGCGATCACTGGATAGGACGCGGCGGACCTACATCTTGGCCTGCTCGTTCTCCAGATTTGACCCCTCTCGATTATTTTCTGTGGGGTTCAATGAAAGAGAAAGTGTACCGTACTGCCCCAACAACACCGGAAGATATGCAGCAAAGGATAATAAATGCATGCTCAGAAATTACGGAAGACGTGCTAATAAACGTCCATGATTCGTTTAGTCGGAGAATTCTAAAGTGTATCGAGGTTGAAGGTCAACACTTTGAACATTTACTTTAATGAGTCCGAAGTTTCCGAAACAATTGTCCCGATTAAATTAAATTAGTGTAGCCCGGGGGTGATCGGATATTTTGTGTCTATTTATGTTATTCTTTTAATAAATTTTTATCATTTTTTTTGTGTTTTTCTTGAATATTTCGCTGAATCTTAATTTTAGGCCACATGAGTTTTAGTACTTTTCTACTCGCAATTACATCCTTTTTCAGAATTTGGAAAAAAAAATGCCATGTTCTATTTAAAAAAAAAAATTGACCTTCGTATGATCTTCATACGTTCTCCTTGGTGTACGACTGCTTAACCATCAGATAGGACACTTCTTGTAGTAAAACTTTTACTTGAAGCTTTTTTTCATAAAACTGACTGCTTCCAAATTTTTGGGGGGCCACGATAAATGGACCAGCCGGTATACGAGAAGGTATCCAAAATGAACCGAACTGATGTTGTATTAGGCGTAGTTTTTGTAGTACCGCGTTCTACCCCTATGGGCGTATAGAGTACCATTCATACCACTCAGTTTTGCTTCTTGCTCGGAAAAAGTGGCACAGAAACTCTTGAAATATTAAAAACGAACTACAAGAATAATGCTATTGGTAAAACTCAAGTGTTGAATGGTTTTTCCGTCGTTCTTCCACGGCCCGAATCGACAAATGTTGAAAAAAATTTGTGAAATCGTCTTAGAAGGTCGACGACGGACCATTGAACAAGTTGAGGAGCTGTCTCTTGGAGTTCAATTCAGCGAAATTTAACGGAAGATTTGATGGCGAAAAGGGAGGCTGCCAAATTCGTGCCTCGACTGTTGACTATTGAACAAAAACAGAGTCGCGTGGAAACAAGATATACTTTGAAAAGGATTCCGAAATAATACAAACTTTCTTCCACTGTCATCACAGGTGACAAATCATGGTGTTGCGTTTTGGTCGTGAACATCAGAACTGAGTTAATGAGAAATGGAGCCATTATCCTTTTTACAGATGAGCCGAGATTTAATCTCAGCTCTCCTGATGGACGTCAAAGAATATGGCGAAGAGCTGCTGGTAGAGGAGCTCTTAATGCAGAGACAGATATATTAGGGTTATCCTAGAACTACATGTGGTGTCTTTTGCTCCATTTGTTGGCGACAGTTTTATCCTAATGCATGATAACGCCCGCTCTTACGTTGCACGATTTGTTAATGAATATTTGGAAGAAGTTGGAATCCATCGTATGATCGGCCAGTAAGAAGTCCAGTCTCAAATCCCATCGAATGTGTGGAACATCCAGTACCAAGAAACATACAAGACCTAAGCGTGGCAATAGTCCAAGAATGGAAAAACATTGACGAAAATGACATTTGACTCCTTATTGAAGGAATGTTAAGAAACATGGAGAATGTAATTCAAGCACAGGGAGGCAATGCACGCTATTAATTCCCAATATTTATTATTTACAAAAAAAAATACATTTTCTTGCTTTAATCCCTATTCCATTCTTTGTTACATTATTTTTATTATTCCAGTTATTTTTTCTTATTGGTTTAAATTAATTACGATTATTTGCTTTACCGTTTAAACCAACACAAAAAAAAAACAATTAAAATGTAAAAACTAAGAAAAAATAACCAAATTAGTACACAGCGTTGTCTTTAGATAAAATCAATGTAATGTTTGATAGTTGGTTGGGGAATATAAATTGGATGAAATTTAATGATAATTAGTAGTACGTAACTTTGGTTTAATTTGATCGTCCTTATTTTTAAGAAGCGAAATCCTAATAACAAAGCTTGGAATTATAGCATTGTGTATAATTCAACAACATTCTCATATTTTTAGAATGCTAATTTCCTATGTAAATAGGAAAAATCCTTTGTATAAACCTGTATTCGCTATCGTAATTAAATTATAACATCAACGATAGAACCCCGACCGAATACTTTATGTCTTCGTTATTTCCTCTATTAAAACGTAAACGATAGGTGGTGTGCTATGTTATAATTTGCAACTCGTAATGATACTGAAGAAAATATTAAAAATATTATTTTTCAAGGAATTTTTGTTTCGTTTAGCTCCATGGAAGGCACAAATGAACTATAATGACTAGTCAGTTTCTTTAATAATATGACAGCGGGATGTTGCATATCGACTTTCTATTTGGCGCTCGTCATGGTGCGTGAAACACAATTATAACAATTTCCGCGATATATACGCATGTCTGATGCAGGACACATATTTTTTTCAAAGTATGAAATGTTTAGAATTGAAAATTATTTCAAAAAAATAATATAAAAATCTTCGCAGTAAATAAGTATGTTTTTAAATAGAATAAAAACACTTTAATATACAGATCAGTCCAATCAAATAGATACTTGCTTTACGATATTAGATTATTGAGTTATGGTAACGGGGGCGTCACATATTTAGGCGAAACTGGAACAAAACAAATTAAATAGCTGTTCTAAAGTCGGTATAATGAAATTTAAGTCAGTAGCGTTTGCAGGTAAATTTAAGGCTGTTATATTATGTGACAAGTTGTGAAAAGTATTTGAAAACAACAATCCTTCGTTGTTAAAACAAGAAAATATTATGGAGTGGAGCATCAAAGAAGACCGACAAATGGTAACAGCTTTACAAAAATGTAAAAAATATCCTACTTTGATTTTCAAATTGTTACAAAATCTGCGAATTAACCGTCAATTTGTATACTGTACTATTGAAAGGTACTGTTAGGAGGTTGTGTTGCAATGATTTTGTATCAAAATGAACAAGATCGAATATAGAGCCGTTAGAAAAGTTCTTACAAAACAAGGAAAAGCTCCAAAAATTATTCTTGAAAAACTGTTGACTGTATACGGAATGATTGTCCTTCCAAGTCAACTATTTGCGAGTCGTCAAAATTGTTTAAACATGGTCGTGAATTATTGAATGATGATACCCATCCAGGTCACCCTAATTTTGACCTGGAATCATTGCAGATTTTGTTGAAAAAACAAGTACTTGGTACTGAAAGTTGCAAGATTAAAGAAGTGACAATTTGCAGGTTTACTAGGTGTATCAGAAACCACGGTCATCAAAATATTCTGCACAAGTGCCTTGCAATGACAAAAGTTTTTAATTATTGGTCGATTTATCACTTTTCAGTGGTGTGCTAAGAGCTCGAATCACCCCAAGAAGTTTAAAGTCACCCTTTCTGCAGGAGAAATAATGGTGAATCTGAATAAGGATAATCGGGTAAATAGAGAGCATTGTGTAAGGTTGATGAATCGTCTCAGAAATCCTATTAAAGTGAAAAGACGTAGAAAACTCACGCAAGTGTCCACCACAATGCACCAGTGCACAAATCAAAACTTTCAAAAGCTACTCTTTCTGATTGTGACATTGAAGAAATTGAACACCCACCTTATAGTCTCATACAAACACTTTGGAGGACAAAATTTAGGGACGATAACAAACTGAATCAGCAGTAGAGAATCATTCTACAGAGGAACAAAGACAATATTTTTATGATGGATTAAAGATGTTATTGAAACGGTGAAAACCTGTATTTAAAAGCCAGGAATCTATATTGTACCACGAATGGATTGCGAGAGATTAGCCCGAACAGCAAGGGATCTAAAGCCAATGGGCACCAGACCACCGGGAAGGCCCTTCAAAAGATGGCGAGATAGTTGGCAGTCTACGTCACAAACATGACTGCAGCACTATGAAAGAGATCGGATAAGAACAGGCCTAAGGCCTAATATAAGAAGAAGAAGAAGAATCTATATTGAAAAATAAATTTTTATTGATGCTCTAGTCATCTGTGTCATGCCTAATTCGGGAAGATAAGCGTCTCCTCTATTCATGGCCGCAAAAGATGAGGTCTGCCGCGCTCTGTAACAACTCCAGTAATTGAAATTTCGTTAGAAAACAAAAAATGTCTCTGCAACTCAGAATATACGTGTTCCTAAAAAAATACTTAGAGAAGACCTGAAGTTGAATGCTTACCGTAGAAAGAAAAGGTAATCATCTTACTGTTTGCTTAAAAGCAATGCGATTAGAAATTATTCTTAATTCAGTATGCGAGAAACGAACATCGTTTGATTTTGTTTTCAGATGAAAAATCTTAATGTTGAAGAACACCACAATAGACAAAATTATAGGATATATGCTCACTACACTAGAAAAGCTGGTGAAATTGTTTTCTATTCAAAGAGGCCATCATTCTGTCAGTGATGGTATAGCTATTAATTGTCACGGTATGAAACTACACAAGTTCAGTTTTCTGAAAAAAATCTTGACACAGGAGTAAAAGTTTATGAAGAAACAGTTCTTGAGAACTTATTAACACCATCAATGTTTAATAGTGAGCGGTGGGTACCCAGCAGGATTCAGTACCTGCGTATTAAACAACAAAAAAATACTCGTGATTAGAAAGAAATGTTCTCGATTTTATGCAAAGGGATTCGTCATCATTCAGTGCGGATTATGAAATATAGTCCGTTTTACAGTAGAAGGCTTACTTTGCTACTCACAGGCGTTACGTATGCGATGCTCTCGTTCGATGTAAATATTTGTCCTCCAGCGAAACTTCAAGAAATAATTTGGATAATTTAAAGGAATCCATAGTAAAATTTTTTGTCGGTTTAGACATAAATGTTATTCGTGCAGCTATCAAAGAATGTTCACAAAGATAAAGAGCTTGCGTAAAATCAAAAGGAGGACATTTTGAATAGTTTGTTTAAATATGCTTGCAGTAAGAGTTATTGAACATTTTTTAATAAACATTTTCTCTGAAAGTTTTCTCTTTTTTTATTGCTAATATTTTATGTAAACAACTTATTATCTTACTAATTTAATCGATGTTTCATGGGATTGTTTTGTTGAAGAAAGTGAATCTAATTAATACCCGATTACTATCTGCATATATTGAAATTATTCCGTGCGACGTACAACAAGATGGAAAACGAACATATAAACCCAATGACAAAATATAGGTTTGTAAAAATTTACAGAGATAGAAGAAAATTAGTAAAAGAAACATAAACTAATTAAGGAAAAGGTGGTGGGACAACCTTGACCCTAAATGAAGACAGTAGTATAGAAGCAGACTAATAGAAGATGGGAAAAAATATGTCAAGGAATCTACAGTTTTGTTAATTTAGAATGAAGACTAGAGTGGACCAATCCGGAGCGAAAGCAGAGGCATGACTAACGAATTGGTTCCCGCGTGCCCCATCGCACATACGATTACTTAGTATGTTGTTCACGGTCATCGTGTGTACACGTATAATAGCAGATTTAGATTTTGCCAGACTTAGACAAATTTGTGAAGGTTCGTCTACAGATGTGTTAAGTTGTTTCAAAGATTATTTTAATTATGCAAACATCACATCACTAGATGTGGAGCGATCGTTTTCTTTATACAAGCACATATTTTCCTCACGGCGACGCGTTTTCGAGAAATAACTTTGGAGACGCACCTTATGTTAACAATATTTCATCGCGCTTCTCCAGATTTTCAAGTCACGGAAAACGCATAAGACGGTAAGTTCTTTTTAATCATCTAATTACATACATTTTAGATTTTATTTTTTATACGTATCATCGAGAACGTTTCATAATCTAGAAAAACCGTCTTACATTTTTTTTTGTATCTAACATAGTAACAGCACCGTTCGTGATAGTATATCTCTAGATATTAATAATGTTTCGCATGCGGGAACCAATTCGTTAGTCACGCCTCTGCTTTCGCTCCGAATTGGTCCACTCTAATGAAGACCATTCGTTTATTTCCCAAATAGATAAAGGTGGCAGAACTGAATTCCAAGCAAGGTTGTGTTGAAAAAATTGAATAATAGTTAATAAAAGTTACAAAATAATCTAATATTGACAAACCAACGACTTCATTTCGAATTTAGTTAACATTTTAGGGTACTATCCGTATATACGAGGGTAATATCGAATGTTTTGAGCCTAACATAGAAATTAGTATTTTTACGGTCAAATGTAGTTTTACTTGTGAAGTCCATACACTTTTTCCAGCGATGCTCATAACCTCTTTAACCCTTAACCCAACAGTAGTTAGCGTCTTGCTGCGTAAAATGGGCGTTACGTATGCGATGCTCTCGTTCGATGTAAATATTTGTCCTCCAGCGAAACATCAAGCTTAGGAAACAGGAAAAGTCGCTGGGTGATAGATCTGGTAAACGTCAATCAATACTAAGTGCAATTCGTGAATTTTGGCCATTGGAATCGCCGAAGCGTGAGCAGATGCGTTAACTTGATGGAACAGCACTTTCTTCTTCTTCAAATGCGGCCGCCTTTTGCAATTTCTGTCTTCACCTTATCCACTAATGATGCATAATACATTTCCGTTACTGTTTTACCTTTTTCAAGATATTTGACGAATATAGTTCCGTGACTATCACAACAAATAATCGCCATTACCTTTCTGGCCGATGGAACCGTCTTCGCCTTTTTCGGAGCAGGGTCACGCTTTTGATTTGACTGTTGTTTAGTGACAGATCCAAGTTTCATCTAGAGCTATGAATCCACGCAAAAAAACATGACTCGTTTCGCTTAAACCGCTCCAACATGGTTCGAGAAATATTCGTTGGAATACGTTTTTGGTCCAAAGTGAACAAACGCAGTCAGTGATAGTGCTGCGTATACCGTGTGCCCAACGTCGTGCGATCGATGGATATATAAGTAATGACTGGCCAACTGCAAGTATATTGGCCTTGCTTGAACACAATGACCGACTGATAGGAATATTCAATGTGTTAGAGAGAGATTATTTGATTCGTACTTAGATCGTATGTAGAATGTGTTGGATAAAGAAAGGGAACGCCCGTACAGTTAGACAGTAGAACCCGATTGAATATACTCTCTCAACCCTAACCACATAAACTCGCTATTCGTCTTCGTCTTACTACATTGTGGTAGATCAATCAGTCCCCGGCGTTCGTACGGTATGTTAAAAACAGGCAGACTATTGAAGAAAACATATCCTAATATGCTGCATATTACTTGTGTAGCGAATGCTCTCCACAGAATCTGTGAATATATCAGAAACACTTCTCCGGAAGTTGATAGACTTGTATCAGCTTTTAAAAAAGTTTTCAGAAAAGCACCATTGAGAGTAGCTCTTTTCAGGGAAAAATTTCCATCTCTGTCACTGCCTCCCACTCCAGTAATAACTAGATGGGGAACATGGCTGGAAGCTACTAGTTATTATGCTGAGAATTTCGATAGTCTAAAACATTTCGTAACACTGCTAAAGGAGGATGCTAGAAGTATTGGTGAGTGCAAGGAGCTCACACAAATCCCAAATTTAAAAAATCAGTTGTACTTTCTTCACGAACACTTTGGAAAATTGCCAAAACTAATCACTTATTTTGAAAACCGAAATCTCAAATTAAATGACGGATTAACCACATTAGATGTGGCTGTTAATAATTTGAAAAGTATTCCAAGTGACTTCGGATGTGGCCTTCGGCAAAAGTTTGAAGCAATTCTTAATAGAAATCCAGATTTAATTACATTGCCGCAATTATGTATGGAGACAATTCCACAAAATCTAACGGCTAAATATGAAGAAATAAAAGAATATTTCCAGTATGCACCTATAACCAGTTGCGATGTAGAAAGGACGTTTTCTATTTATAAGGATGTACTTAATTCAAAGAGAACAAAATTGACAGAAGAAAACCTTGAGAAACTATTGCTAGTCAATATTAATACTCCTTTACTCAACTTGAACGACAAAATGAACAAATAAAAATGTTCCAATTATAGAAATAAAATTAAAAACTTTATAAATACAACTTTTCAACAAATAAATATGTATTTCGTAATTTTATAGATCACCACCCGTTTGTTTTCCAATTATATAAATAAAATTAAAAACTTTATAAATACAACTTTTCAACAAATAAATATGTATTTCGTAATTTTATAGATCACCACCCGTTCGTTTTCCAATTATATAAATAAAATTAAATATTTTAGAAATACAGCCTTTCGCCAGTACTGCACTGGGTGGTACGCGTGTCCTTTCTCTAATTATTATGTTCTTCACACCAGATTTTTAATAATATTTTATATTATTAAAAATACCTTTGTATTAAATATCTTGTTCTGTTATTGTTTAAAAGTTGATATGTAGATAGAAAACATCTAACAGTGAGCAACTAAATACTATATAAAAACGGTTATATGTTTGCAAGTATCTAAAATATAATATATCCATGGTATTAGTACGTACAAAACTTATTTATTATATTAGTGATAATTAAAGTTATTTTTCGAACATTTATAATCCAAAATATAAATACAGTTTAATTACAGGTTAAATTTTGTACAGTATTTTTTAATTTATTTAAATGAACCTAATTTATTTTTTTTATATTGACTGATATAAAATAAAAGAATATTAAGATTCTCACATAGTTCTTAATTTAATATTTAACCAAAGTCACTGAACTCTGTATATACATATAAAGTTACCTAATTAACACATATATATGTGTACACTGTCTTCCAAAAATACTTAACGAAATTCATAACTTACTATGTATGGTTTTCATCCATTGCATACCTTAATTATATAAAACAATATATCGTTTTTAAATAGAAAATACCCTGCGTGTGCTACAACGCCATTTAATGAAATGAAACAATGTTTTGTTTATATGTATAGCTAGCCTATATTATACATTATAAATATATTTATTGAATGAATCATGATTTTTAATTTTTGTCCTACGTAAATTTGAAATAATTATATTATTGTAATGCCTTCGAGTAGACAAAATTTTTTGTTCGGCCATCAGATGCGCACACAAATTAATTTGTCTATTTGCCAACGCGTGAACATGTCACGTACAGATGCCCGTCTGAGGAGCATCGATTTGTAAATTCAATCCACACACTTAAAGCGATTGTCCTTGTCCTTTTATTAATTGTCATGCCAATGGCGAGCTGAATTGGTAACTGCAGTCTTTTGAAATCAAATATCATATCTGTCGGTTTCGCAGACATAAGTGGCAGCATCACACCACATCTTCTCCTTTATATTTGTTATTCAATATTGAAGCTTCGATGATGTTGTTCATGAACTGTTTGACTGCAAGTCTGGTACCGTGAAAATACGGATCGATGCTTCGGAACAGACAATTCTTTCTGATTTTTGTTGCCTCTGAATGCTATACTTTGACCACAGAAAATTTTCAATTTTAATTTAAATGGTTTTCATGTTATAATTGTAAAATTGTTGTGAAATATTTGATCCTATGACTTGAGAAATGTCGTTGTGGTGTTGATTGTCATTTTCTGCTTCATTTACCAATTTTTAAACTGTAAGGTAGTCATATTGTGGTTCGGAAACTACGTGGCCTAACAATGAAAACATAAGTTTTTGTGACAAGAAACATTTTATTTTTCAATATAGTCTTCTGCTCGCTCAACATTTATTCCAACGATATTTCAAATTAGTAATACCTTCATTGTAGGTCGATGAATCCAAGTCCTCGAAATAACTATTTGCAGAAGCGATTGCCTCGGAATGAGACGAAAATCTCTTACCACCGAGACATTTTTTCAGGTTTAGAAAGAGATGATAATATAATCGCTGGGAACCAAATCTGGGGAATATGGCGAATCAGGCACTAAATCAAATCCCAATTCATGCATTTTTGCCATTGCAATCGCTGACTTGTGAGCAGGTGCGTTGTCCTGATGGAAAAGCACTTTCTTCTTTGCCAAATGAGACCGTTTCTCTTTCATTTTGTCTCTTAATTGTTGCAACAAATTGGCATAATACTCCCCTTTACTGCGTTCCCTTTTTCTAAGTAGTCGACCATGATAATTACACGAGAATTCCAAAAAAACAGTTGCCATAACTTTCCCTACTGTCAAAACCGTTTTTGCCTTCTTTGGTGACGGGAACCCTTTTTTGTCCATTGCTGTAATTGTTGTTTGGTTTCGTAAGTGTAACGGTGGACCCAGGTTTCATCAACGGTAATGAAATAGCGTACAAAGTCCTTCTGATTGCGATTCAGTTTTTGCACCGATGTAAGTAACCGCGGCACCCAAGGCGCCAAATATTTTTTTCATTTCCTATTCTTCAGTTAAAATTCTGGTGCACACTGTCATTTGAGATACCTACAATGTCTGCTATCTCGCGCACTTTTACTCGAAAGTCATCCAAGACGATACAGTTGACTTCTTCAATCATATCCGGAACAGTAACAGTTTTTTATGTTCACTATGGGCTATATTTGTGCTCATACGACCAGGCTTAAATTCGGAAAATCAGTTTTTAACCACTGAAAACGAACGAGCGCATTTTAATAGTGTTGAATCCAGCTCTGCTTTGATTTCGGTCAGGCGCGGCTCGTGATGACGTATTTGGGAGTGCAAGTACAATGATACGAGTGCCTCGTGTGTTTTCGGTGTTTACTAAGAAAACGTTACAGTTAGTACACGAGAATACACGAAGCACTCGCATCATTGTACTTGCACCCCCAAATACGTCATCACGAGCCGCGTCTGATTTCGGTTGGTGTTAAGCCTTTCAAATGAAAGCACTTTATCACTGCTCTGAACTCAGTTTTTTCCATTATTACAAAATCACACGTGACGTTCACTTTGGCATACTGTCAAAAGCAGACTAATTGACAGATCGTTCTGTACCGTCGTATTTAACTTATTAAAGGATGATTCTACAGAATGGGAAAGAAGATTCCTGAGAATTCGCGCCATCTTTGTGTTAGGCCACGTAGTTTCCCAACAATCCTGGTACTATGTCCATATCTTTACTCTTTTCAAAACACACTTTGTGTCAATATTTGAGCTCAATCGACCGAGTGGTTTCGGAGTTTATCGAAGACACAAAGAAACAAAAAATCCTTTTTTTAAATATAGATACATAATATATAATAAAATAACTATTTTGTTTGTGCTAATCACAATATATTTAATTATCAATATTAAATTTAATTAATATTTTTTAAATATTTAAATAATAATATTATTATAACATTTTTTCAGATAAGATAAAAAGTATATGTAGGTATATTGATAAATCCATAATTCTAATGTACAGGAGTGAAAATTTGTTATCTAAAAATTAGGAATTTTGTACGTTACCCTTGGAAAACAGTGCATGTACATATTTCTATTAATAATTTAAATTTGCTTCATTTAAAAAATCGATGGAACTATTTTATAGTAGATTACGTAATACAAATATTAAGTTCCTTCTTTTCAAGTACAAAAAACCGCACAATTTTTTGTTCTTTTTACTTGGGTAATTCATTGCATATTATCACCAATTTTTTCGATCTAAATTTGTTTTATCGAGATAAGGTATTAAACTTTTGTTTTTCATTTTAGCTTCAAACAAATCAATAAAACAATTTTCACATTACTTAATACGATTAATGTCTAAATGAAAAAAAAAATCCATTAAGCTCATTTATTTGTAAAAAAAATGTACTTCTTTGTGCTTCACTTTTGAGAAGCAATGTATTGTATATTACGAGGAAGATCAGTAAGTACCCGTGTTTGAAGATAGGTGGCGCTGCTGAGGGAAGTTGGCATTACCGTCGTGTACTACCATCTGTCAGACAACACCATAATAAATTTCAGACTGATTCATAGGTTAGTTTTTATTTGGCAGCCAGTTGTATCACACGTGTTTCGTGTTTCTCGATAAAATGGAAAAAGAGCAATATCGATCCGTAATTTGCTTTTTATTTTTGGATGGAAAAACATGCGAAGAAATAAAAGCGAAGTTGGATGCTGTCTATGGGGACCCTTCACCATCTATGACAACCGTAAGATATTGGTTCAACGAATTTAAACGTGGTCGTACATGACGTACATCTGTTTTTGATGAGGAGCGCCCAGGCCGCCCGGCAGACGTGGTTACCGAGGAAATCGTTGAAAAGGTCCACGACATGATTCTCGCTGATCGCCGAACGAAAGTGCGCGAAGTAGCAGAGGCCGTAGGCGTGTCGTACGGAACGGCAATTAATATTTTACATGATAAGTTATCGGTGAGAAGGGTGTCGGCCCGATGGGTGCCGCGATTGCTTACGGTGGACAACAAGCGGATACGGTTGTCAATGTCGAAGCAGTGTTTGGACCTCTTTAAGAGAAATTCGCAGGAGTTTTTGCGTCGAGTCATCACCGTTGATGAAACCTGGATCCATTATTATACGCCAAAGTCCAAGCGACAGTCAAAACAATGGATTTTTCGGGGTGAATCTGCTCCGAAGAAGGCAAAGACGGTCCCATCGGCCGGAAAGGTCATGGCCACGATTTTTTGGGATTCCAACGGAATAATCCTCATGGACTTTTTGCAGAAAGGAAGAACGGTCACGGGGCAGTACTACAGTGAATTATTGGACCGATTCGATATAAAATTGAAGGAGACACGGCCCCATTTGGCTAAGAAAAAAGTGCTGTTTCACCACGATAATGCACCAGCACATTTATCCAGAATTGTCGCGGCAAAGTTGCATGAACTGCACTACGAATTGCTGCCGCACCCACCGTACTAGCCTGACTTGGCTCCCTGCGACTTTTTTCTGTTCCCCAACATGAAAACGTGGCTTGGGGGAAAAAGATTCAGCTCAAACGAGGAGGTTATCGTCGAGACAGAAGCGTATTTTGCAGAGTTTGACAAATCGTATTTTTTGGAGGGGTTAAAGAAATGGCAGAAACGTTGGGAAAAGTGTATTGTACTAAAAGGTGATTACGTTGAAAAATAAAAAAAAAATTTGTGAAAAATTTGCGTCTTCTTTCCTAACACGGGTATTTATTGATCCACCCTCGTATATCATATCTTTTCTTAGATTTAGATTTTTATCAAGATAACGTATTAAACTTCAATAAACCACGTTTTGTTTTTCATTTTAATTTTTAAACTAGTCGGTAGGTTCGTTCTCTCAGTATATGATACTATTTTTTGTATAAATAAAAAAATAATTTCCTTTAGTTTCTTTTTTGATTGTATTTTTTGTTCTTTACTTTTGGGAAACGATGTATTTGTAGTATAGTATAATGCATTTTTTAATTAAGACTTCTTTTAGGAAAAAAAACCTATTAAACTTTAATAAAAGACGTTTTGTTTTTTATTTGAACGTTTGAAACAGTCAATAGAACTGTTTTCTCATTATTTGATACCATTTATTGCTTAAATAAAAAATTCATTAGATTCCTTTTCTTTGAAAAAAGTGTATATTAATTTTGGGAAACAATGCATATATATATATATATATATATATATATATATATATATATATATTAATTGATAAATTCTTAGAGTTTTTCGGCTTTTATATATATTTACAAATATTATCAAATTAGTATGTAATTGCCAAGTAAATGAGGATGTAAACATTGCTGTCTACAAATTACAAAGCAAATCATACGAAACTCTTAATTGAAAAATATTGTCTACGTTGGGACTTGAACCCAAGTCTACGGTTTGCCGGACCGTTGCTTTACCACTTAAGCCACGATAGATCTTGGCTCAAGCTATTTAGAAATGCATTATAAAGTAACAGTGTTAATGATTCAGATGTCAGTTATTGAATGTAGATGTCAGGCTTGAAAGCAGAAGTCTAAAATCGTAATAAGTCATTAAGTCCCTTTTCGTAAAAGAAAAAATATTCAATTTCGAGGCAATAACAAGAATTTATATCGCCAAAATAATTAATTTGTCTCATTACTTTCGAATGACAGCGTAGGTTGAATCCATTAAATTCAATATATTAAAAAATGTAAAAAATTTGCTTGTTCCCACTTTGCCTATTTTTGAACAAAATTGATAATTTGCCAAGCATTACGTAACGCAAGTCGTATTTTTCAATAACAGCGAATGTTAGGACAAAACAGGGGTCAAAAACTACAAACCATCGCAAAAAAAAGAAAAACAAGAAAACTAAACACTCACCAACAGTTGGTTGGTACTCTTGTTGTGGCAACAAAAAACATGTCAATACTGTATTCCCGGTTGTTGGGTCCGTATCAGTCTGAAAAGTCAGCATTGGTTGAGCTTGATTTTCACTTAACCAAACCGCTTTCAATTGCAGTTGAAGCAAAGACACCGGAAGATATGGCAGTTTATTACCCGAAACGTCCAAGACGTGCAGTCTTTCACATTTGCCCAAAGAATCGGGCAATATAGTTAATTTATTGTCCCTCAAACTAAGCACCCCTAGTTCCTTCAAGTTACCCAATTCTTCAGGAATTGCGCTCAAACTGTTCCTATCCACGTTCAAATTGGTCAACTTGACGAGCTTCCCCACCTGACTAGGCAGTTCGTTCAGAAAGTTTTCGGTGAGTATAAGCTCTTGGAGGTTCGAACAATGACCTATGTTCGAGTTCAGAATTGCTAATCTATTTTGGTCCACTTTTAGAATGGTCAGTTTATCTAATTTTCCTATGCCATCGGGAAGGGTTTCCAGAACGTTTTGAGATAAATGTAAGTCCGTCAGGCTCTCTAAACCGGCTATCTCTTCTGGTAACGCTTCCAGTCTGTTTTCCGATATGTCTAAACAAGTTAAATTTCTAAGTTTACCTATTTCCGGTGGCAACCTTTGCAGTTGGTTATGATCGAGCCACAATTCTTGCAATGCAGGAAGTTCACCCATATGAGCCGGCTGAAACAAAAGGGAAAAAAGTCAATTAAAATCAACTGGAAATTGAAAATCAACAGATTTTAAGCTAAAAATATTAAAATAAATTTCTCCGATAAAAAATGGAATTGTCTAAGTAAACCTTAATTTCTTTACGGATTCACATTTAAATAATAAAAAATAACCTGTATTTAGAATAAGTCTTTTTTATTATTAAACAATAAATACAAGTTTAGCGGAAGCACGACGACCTGACTAGGTAGAATTTTCTGCGAAAGTTTCAACCACTAACTGTATGTTATCTTCTGTACTTACTGATCTCGGACGGCCACTTCTAGATTTATCAATAACAGATCCTGTTATTTGAAATTTTCTATGCATTTTGTAAACACTTTCGCGTTGCGGTACTCGTGAATTCGGAAATTTTTTTCTAAACTGCGTAATAGGTACAGTTACCAAAAAAACATGTTCTCCCAAACTGTATCTACTATAAAGATCTACTAGATTTAACGATGAGTACACGCTCGAATCCAAAACTACTATAAGAATGATTACACAATGAAACGATGGCGTGCCGCTATCGGTTTAATGGCCACCTTTAGCAGAATAACACGAAAAGTGAAGAGTGCATACAGCGTAGCCCGACTTATGCCAGGTAAAATGTATGTATCCCAATTACCACATAATGGTGTCGAGTGTAATTATACCCTTCAGTTTTTTTCTTTCTTCTTATATTTTTTTCGAATCATTTTGTCATTCCTGGTCTTCCTTTCTTCCTATTTTTCTGGATTTTTACCTCCCATACTCATTTACTGGTCCCGTCTTTTCCATTTTCTGTAGATACCTCCCCAACCAAGCTGTCTATTCAATATAGTCTAAAGCAGAAAGGGTTTTCAGATCTTTTCTTATTCCAGTAATCTGCTTCTTTTTTCATCTCTCTTATTCTCCGTATGTTTGGGTAATCTCTTTTCTGTTTATAAATGTACTATTCATTATGCAGTTATACGTGAAGTGTTTCCTCCAGTCTTTTATTTATTTTTGCCTCTTGCGTTCCTTTGTCCGCACTATAACTCTCAAATATTCATATGTTTGCATCTGCTCCAGTCTCGTTTCCTCCATGATATTTATGATATTTATATGTTCTTGTTGTTCACCTACTATGATTATTTTAGTTTAGGTTTTGATTACTTAAATTCCATTTCCTTTCAATACTGTATACCATATGTTCCAAGTTGTATCGTAGATCATTTCCATTCTTAGCACTAAGCATGACATCGTTAGCGAATGCTCCTTCCGATATAAGGACCTTCTCTAGATTTAAGTATCCTACATGCAGTTTCCTAGATAAGGTTGTATATCTTTTAAGTATCTCATTCATGAATAGTGTAAACAACAGATAACTGAGACCTCCACCTTGTCGTAATCCTGCATTTTTTCTAAATTCTGATAACATTCTGTTTCAGCCTATCACGCAGTTGTTGTTCTTGTAGATTTATTGTACCAGTACCAGTTATTTTTCCACTTATTCCTCTTTGGTTCATAATCATGCAGAGCTTTTCTCTCGGTACTTTGTCGAAAGCCTTCTCCACATCAACAGTAGCTGCGTATAGTTTATTTTTCACTTGTGCGGCTTTCTGTGTTATTTGTTTCAGGGTGAATGTATGATCCTGCACACTTCTCCCTGGTCCAAAGGCACTTCAAGATTCTTCTAGTGTACTTCCTATTATTGTTCTTCTTCGCCTATCCAGAATATTTTCGAAAATTTGTATTGCTGTGCTAAGAACTGTTATAACTTTATAGTTGTTACAGTCGCATCTACCACCTTTCTTGTAGTTAGATAATGTTAGTGCTTTTCGTCGGTCTTTTGAGATATGTTCTTCTCGCCAGATTTGTATCTTTTCCTCTTATTTCTATAGTATAAATTCGCTCATACTATGCCTTCCATTTATGTATCTGAGTTTTAAATCGTTTATGAATTATAATTCAAAAACCCGCAAAATAACGGCACGTTTTACTTGTTACTACTGAGAACAACTGAGCTGTATGCTAAAATGTTGTATAGGCTATAAATTTTAATATATTTTACTTGATCGAGGGGAGACATTAATTTTGACGTCTACTGTACACAACCTCTTATCAGTGCTTAATATGCTTCCACTACACGCAGTTAAGTGACACGTGTCCCACATTAATTCACATCGCATGTAATTCAATAGAAAAGATATGGAAAGTTGAATGTAATATCTTCTGTTAAAAGTTTTTGTGCAACATAATAGCGTTTCCATTTTATGAGCGTAGTAAGCCTTGTGAATGAAACTGTAATGAAGGAAATTATAACTCTCTTTGATATCAAAACGTTCTTTATGGTTTTTCTGCTTCGTTTGTTCACGTAATTGAATGTAGTATCGTACATGTACGCAGCTTGCTTTTTACTTATATTCTATTGATTCAGGAACAAGATATTTACTACAAGCGCCTTTAACAGCACACATAAATATTCTACTTACGAAGGCGCGGATGTTTAGAATTAGTTTATCAATGAATAGACATGCTATCATATTTAACTTCAAAGATTATACAATTTTTAATATAAAAAGGAGATTTATTCTATAATTTTTTTTTCTGTTTTCCTATTGGTTTCAATTTTTGATTTAATGCATTATATAGTAAATAATACTTTTCACATTAATATTTAAAATAATATAATAATTCTCATGTTAATAACGTCTATTATTCTTGTCTATAACACGTTCAAGTTTTCTCAAATGTTTCCTTCGCCTTTAGATATCTAGCGGATAAAGTTATCTTCTAGATAACTATAAGAGAAATACATAAATGGGTTCCTTCACTTCTAGATTGATTTATCTACAAGATAAATTAGTCGTAGAGGTTCTTTATAAATATAATACTTTAAATATGTTGTTACGCGCGCATGTTCCTAGATTAACAAAGGTTAGGTATGTGTTTTCATTTTTCATTGATCTACCATTAACAGATCGTTTAAAATTCTGTGTCTATAAGTTCTGGTAAAAGTAGACCTTCATATACAGGGTTTTTCACGTAACCCATTCGTTAGAAGTTTTCCATGTTAATGCCTTAGGACACTTTTGAAAATTTGTGGAAGTCATAGCCAACTTTGATATTTTAAATTGAATGTTATACTTTTTATTGCTTTTTTAGATTCCTTGTAAAGTACTATAACACTTTATATTAAGGTTTCTTTTGCAAAAAACTATCCATTTCCGAAATATTTTAATTTTTGTGAAATTTATGTTTTCTCAATGTACTTTTCAAAACCACATATCTCAGGCGTATTTGATCTAAACTACATCATATTTCTACTGGATACAGCGAAAGGTATAAGATTCCGAGTAATGTCGAAACATTTAGGAAATCTTTTACAGGGTGTTCGAAATTTATTGATTATTTAAGTAATCTTTAACTAAAACAAAAATCGTTTTTTTTAATGGAACAGCCTGTAGATAGATAAACATTTTGCATCGTACAGGTATAGGTTTCCCTATGTCTATCTCTCATAGTTTTAGAGTTATTAATGATTATTTTCTAAATTGAGCATCATCAAGAGAAATCGTGGTGTAAGCCTTGAAAAATAAATCTTATCTGTCAAAATTTTCACAAAGTGTATTTCGTGTCTAACTGATCTTATGTTGCTCACAAATATCCAAGACGAATTAAATATTTATTCTAACAGATATTTTGAATTATTCTACATTCATGGTGAATCTCTTCAAATTATTGAAAGAACATGTCGATTTTTAATAAATGATACCCACATTTACCAACAATGAATAAAACTAAATTCAAACGAATAGAGTCAAATTCCATTCGCTTTCTCAAGAAGACAGTTCCAAAACCGATTACGGGCGACGAAGGTAATGAAATCGTTGTTTTGGGATATTTTCATGCGCATCTAACCAGTTCTATACCGGCGGCGTCTGCAGATGTAGAAATTTCATGTACATCAAAGGATTTTAAAGAAAAATAAAATGCATCCTTATTCTTTCCAATCAGTTTAGGCTTTTTGTCCAGGAGATCAAGATAGAAGAATTCAATTTTGCGAGTTTATTTTAACTAAAACACACGAAGATCCCAATTTTTAACTAAAATTTTAAGGATTTTTAATAGAAGATATTGTCATCATTAGGCACAACAAAATTTATATTCCATTAGAGAAGCAAATTTTCAAAACACTTTTAGCTCTAATGTTTTTGCAATAATTATACATATCCACATTGAAAATGAAATTTATAACGAGAATTTAACAAGCGTCAGGTATCTACAATTGTTAAGGAAAGTAGTACTGCCATTTTTGAATAACCTATGTTGATTTCAAATGGATCGAGCACCTGCTCACTCTTCACATGAGGTATATCGGGAATTAACCAATATCTTTGAGGATAAGAGAATTGGTCGCAATTCACCTTGATGCCCCATCTGACTCTCCATAATTTTTATTTTGGGGATCAAATGAAAAATTAGGTTTATGCGTCCCCCATGCAGAACAGAGAATAGCTTATAACTAGAGTAAGAGACGGTTTTTGAAACTTGAACACTGAGCAAGTAAGAAAAGCAACTACAACAGACATAAGAAGAGTCCTGCTATGCTTAGAACACATTATGTGTCCTTAATATATTGATTTTATTAACTTTTTGCTTGTTAATGTGTGGTTGTTTTTGTTATCTCATATGATATAAAATATTTTCTGTTTTGAAATTTATTTTCTTTTCTAACCTTTTCGCAAAAAGTTTGATGAATTTATATACAATGTGTCCGGGAAAATGTGGGAAACCTCTCGGATTCAGATAGAACATTAAAAAATAAGATGACAAAATCCCATAATTTTTTTCCTAGCGGCCCTCCCTACGGAGATACGACCTACTAAAGGACGCCACTGGAAATCAATTTTTCTTGAATAACTTTTAAACTACTTATTATAATTTAATGAAAATTTAATATGATAAACAGTAGTAAGGACCTCTTAAAATACTGCCCTTAAATTTAAATTAGCTTGTTTAGTTTACCAGGGGCGGACTAGGTTGTACATTTTAATGCTTACATTTTTAACACCCTGTATGATAAGGAGTTAAAAAAACAAATTTGGATACCTTGAACATTAAGCTAAAGAAAAGGTACTCTTGTTCATTGTCGATAAAATGAACCGTTTTCAAGGAAAAAAAAATAAAAGAATTAATGTTTTATTTCTATTAAAAAGAACCATGTTTTTTATTTTTTTTTGTCTGCAACAAAGTGTGATACAAAAGTCATTCCAGGAACAAAAAAGTTTTAGTTTAGGTTATTTAATACGACAAAATTACAAAGATTCTTACAAATGCAGTTTTGTCCCAGAAAGGCACCTTATGTTTAGAAATGTACTCACTAAAGCTTGCAACGATTGAACCTAAATACGCTAATTAGAAATAATCAATTAAAAACTTCATAAGTAGGTTCAACATGGGCTCCGTGAACTCTGATACACTCGCGGGCACGACGAATAGAAGACTGCTGTACTCGCCACATCAACCCAGCATTGTTTCTTATCTCATCACAATGAAATGTGATTCTCTGTAAAAGTTCCTCCCTAGTATCAACCGGAGAGGAATACACCAAGGTTTTGAGATGACCCCACAGGTGAAAATCCATAGGTCGGGAGACCGTGGAGGCCAGGCAATGGGACCTCCTCTGCCTATCCAACGGTTTGGATAGACGTTATTCAGGTGGTCGCGTACAGCAACGCTAAAATGAGGTGGGGCCCCATCATGCATAAAATACATGCTTTGGCGGGTTGCAAGTGGCAAATGCTCTATTGAATCCAGAAAAGCGTTCTGAAGGAACTGTAAATAAAGTTCACCATTCAATCGTGGCGGCAATACGCATGGTCCAATCAAAAAATTGCCAATTATTCCTGCCCAAACATTAATTGATTGGAACTGATGTTGATAATGATGAACGACAGTGGCATCAGGCTCTTCATCAGCCCATACATGCGAGTTATGTAAATTTACAATACCATTTTTGGTAAACCCTGCTTCATCGGTAAAAAGAATAATGAAGTTTGGGTTTGTTCGTTGCTGATCTAACAGCCAGTTTGCGAACTGGATTCTACGAGGAAAATCTTCAGGAAGTAGTAGATGCACTTTTTGCAGATGATAAATGTAAAACAACTGTTCTTTAAGTACTTCATGAATTGTCGTTTTTGACGTATTAAGCTACGCGGCTAATCTTCGAGTGCTTATTGAAGGAGTATCACCTACAGTATCCAAAATATTTTCCTCCAATTGCACCGTACGTACTGTTCTTCTCACACCAGCATCAGTACTTTTCTTCGCAAAACTTCCTAAAACATTAAAAAAAGTCAATAATGTTACCTTATTAACTGGAATCGTCCACCAGTCTCTCTTAGGCGTTGGTCAAGTTGCTGAAATGTTTTCTGATTTGGAATATTGCGATTAGGATATCTTTCTTCATACAACCTTCTTGCTTCCAAAGCATTGCAAGATGCAAGACCGTACATAAGATGCATATCTGCATACTCACTAAATGTGTATCCCATTATCAAATTAAATTTACCAAGATATTCAAAATTCAATAAATTAATATCGAAGTAAAGGATCAACGTGTTAACAATATGAAAGATTACAAGATTTAAAATTTACACGTCAATGCAAGATATTTATTAATTCGTGGGTACCATAGTAACGCTTGTAAAAACAATGCGTTTCTTAATACTGAAAACAGTTTTATTTCAGACTTTTATATCACACTTTGTTGCAGACAAAAAAAAATAAAAAACATGGTTCTTTTTAATAGAAATAAAACATTAATCCTTTTATTTTTTTTTCCTCGAAAACGGATCATTTCATCGACAATGAACAAGAGTACCTTTTCTTTAGCTTAATGTTCAAGGTATCCAAATTTGTTTTTTTAACTCCTTATCATACAGGGTGTTAAAAATGTAAGCATTAAAATGTACAACCTAGTCCGCCCCTGGTAAACTAAACAAGCTAATTTAAATTTAAGGGCAGTATTTTAAGAGGTCCTTACTACTGTTTATTATATTAAATTTTCATTAAATTATAATAAGTAGTTTAAAAGTTATTCAAGAAAAATTGATTTCTAGTGGCGTCCTTTAGGAGGCCGTATCTCCGTAGGGAGGGCCGCTAGGAAAAAAATTATGGGAACTGTCATCTTATTTTTTAATGTTCTATCTGAATCCGAGAGATTTCCCACATTTTCCCGGACACATTGTATATAATTGGTATAATTCCCAAAATAATCAATAATAATTTTGAATTTAGTTTTGTTCATTGCTGGTAAATATGGCTATCTTTCATCATTCAAAGTCGACATATTCTGTCAATAATTTAAAGAGATTTACCATGAATGTAGAATAATCTCAAAATATCTCTATTAAAATAAACATTTAATTCGTCTTTCATATTTGTGAACAACATAAAACCAGATAAATACGAAATAAACTTTGTGACATTTTGACAGATCAGATTTACTTTTCAAGGCTTACTTCTACAATTTTTCTTGATAATGCTCCATTTAGAAGATAATCATTAATAACTAGAGCTGAGGATGTTTGCGGTATAACCATGATTATACCGCAAACATCCTCAGCTCTATTAATAACTCTAAAACTATGAGAGATAGACAAAGGGGAACCCATACCTATACGATGCAAAATGTTTATCTACTTACTATAGCGTGTTCATCTACAGGCTGTTCCATTAAAAAAAAAATCGATTTTTCTTTAATTAAAGATTACTTAAATAATCAATAAATTTCGAACACCCTGTAAGAGATTTATTAAATGTTTTGACATTACTCAGAATATTATACCTTTCTCTGTATCCAGTAGAAATATGACGTAGTTCAGATCAAATACGCCTGAGATATGAGGTTTTGAAAAGTACATTGAAAAAACAAAAAATTTCACAAAAATTAAAATACATAATTCGAAAACGGTTAATTTTTTGCAAAAGAAACCTTGATATAAAGTGTTATAGTACTTTACAAGGAATCTAAAAAAAGCAATAAAAAGTATAACATTCCATTTAAAATATCAAAGTCGGCAATGACTTCCGGTATAACCGAAAGTGGTTCATGAGTGTAAATATTTTATTTAAATGCATCAAGTATCCAGATTACGTGCCAAAAATTTTCAAAAACATGCTAAGGCGTTAACATAGAAAACTTCTAACGAACGGGTTACGTGAAAAACCCTGTAGCCTATTAATGTATTAATATACAATAATGGACAAATGTATGGAACCACTTAAATATCTATTAAATTAAAAAATATATTGTAATAATATTTTAGACACGAAAATTACGGATGAAGAGTTATCACTTGAAGTATTTTTAAATATACAGAGTGTTCAAAAAAATGTAACATAGTAAAGTTTCTAAATTGAACGCCCGCCCTGTATTTTTTTTCATTTTGGGATTCTACTCGATAACAAGATTTCTACAAACTATAACACTTGTGGTCTGAAGTATTTTTGATTTAGTAATTGGTAAGGAAGAGAAAATAAACTGGTCATACAAACAAAGTTAAGCTTAATTTATGAGAGATTTTCAAAATGGGCACCACCCCTGAAAGTAAGACAATCTCTCTGTAAATTCTCTTGTAACCCTCGCTATGATGTCTGCAAATCTTGCAAATTTCTAGGTCGGTAAGATACACTTTCTGTTTTAAATATCCCCACAATCTAGTGGATTGAGATCGAGGCAACGCACGGGCCATTCATCCTCGCCTCTCCTTCCAATCCATCTGCGGACAAAAGGTCAGTCTAATCGATCTCAAACAATAACTGAATAGTGAGGGCGTGTCCTATCCTACTAAAACCAGATGTTTTGTGAGTTGGCGATTTTCCTCCAATGCAGGAGTTATCTGGTTATTAACAAATTTTAAATATCTTTGATCAATTAGAGTTTCTTCTATAAAAAATGCCCTATCATTCTGTTTCTACAAATACCAGCCCAAACGTTAAGCTTCATAGTAGGTGCTGCGTATGTGCCTTTTGTATCCAATGAGGATTATTACATGCTCAATATCGACAGTTACGTTAAATCGTCACAACAAAAGAAGAAATAAAAGAAATTGTAGTACTTACATTCGAATTGTAATTGTGTATGATTTTGAAAATACCGAGATAAATATTCTAAAAATTCTGATTTTCGTTTGCATCGAAATCTCAAGCAAAATACTTTAGGCCCCAAGTGTTATAGTTTGCTGAAATCGTGTTATCGAGGAGAATCATAAAATGTAAAAAACTAGAAAAGTATAACTTTAGTACAAATTAATTGTATTTTTCGCGAAGTAATCTGAATGAATTAAATATTGCAATCTACATTTTACGACACTATTTATTCGAATTTTTCTATTGAAAAAATTCGCCCTGAAGCAGCATTCGAACCCACGTCCATGGTTTGCCGGACCATTGCTCTGCCACTAAGCTATTAGCGACTGTGGTTCCGAATACATCGGGAATACAATCTACGGGTAGTAGTGTAGATGTGTTTTCAATACCGTCATCACCAACATAATTTCTATAAACGTACAGGTTGCGTGTGACCATAAATTAAAAGCAATGGTTGTTTCGTTAGAAATTAGCCTTGATTTTCAATAATTCTAAAATAATGCATTTTTTGTCGGTGACAGTGCTTACCCATTGCCAAATTATTTACGAACCAACTTTAAATGCACGAATACAGAAAGAGAAAAGATATAATTTTCTCACATTAGGACTCGAAATATTGACGGACGGTTAATTTTTTTGATTCTTCAGCAGTTCCATTATTAGGACGATTCGTAAAGTAAGTTCCGTTTGGTTATTAAAAAACACAAATATATGAAAGAAGTTTTTTATTATATACAAGCTACCACTTTCAACTATTTTTCTACATAGTTTCCATGAAGATTGAGACATTTGTCAAAGCAATGAACCAGCTTTTTAATACCGTCTTCATAGAACTCTGCCGCTTGTGAATTAAGCCCTGCTGTAACACTGTTTCACAGTAGACTTCAGTGTTTATTGTGGTCTCTCATTCTATAAAGTCTACAAGAACGAAGCCTTTCTTGTCCCAAAAGACAGTGACCATTACATTTCTCGCAGAAAAAGTTTGACGGCACTTTAAAGGTTTCCTCGTAGGCGAGTTAGAGCGACCCCACTGCATTGACTGTCCTTTCATCTCAATGTTGACATAGGCGACCCAAGTCTCATCACCTGTTACGATATGCCTGAGGAAATCATCACCTTCAACATCGTAACGTGTCAGAAAAGTTAGTGCTGATCCCATTCTCTTTATTTTATGGTCTCCGGTAAGAACTTTTGGCACCCATCGTGAACAAAATTTGTGGTAATGTAAATGTTCAGTAACAACCTCGTACAAAACTGTACGTCAAATTTGAGGAAAAAAGTCACTCAGTTCTGTGATTGTAAATCGCCGATTTTCACAAATTTTTTCTTCGACAATACCCACAAGTTCGTGACCAATAATTGGTCTTCCACTCCATTCTTAATGATGGACATTAGTCCGTCCTTATCGAAAGATACGGCGCCATCTTCTAAACATACTGTCACTCATGACATTTTCACCATAAACAGAACAAAGTTCACGATGAATCTCAACAGCCTTCATGTTCTTTACACACAGAAATTGGATAATAGCACGCAATTCAGTCGGTGGGATTTTTAATTGCAGCAGTCATTTTAAACGACCAAAATAGCAGGAATGTCCGAACGATTCTCTCACTAGCACTGCCAGACTCACACTGAACCAGACTACACCGCAGCGGAAACGAAACTTACTTTACGAATCGCCCTGGTATTAATGTAATATGCAAGTCACATGTAATATGCATGTAATATATAAAATATCTTTATATTAATTGTGATGTAATAAAATATAAAAGAAATATTTTATTTTCGTATTTAATGCTTTATTTATAAATCAAAACAATTTATAAATATAGTTAAAAAACCTATGTTCATATTTTTTATTTCATCTTGTAATCGATTGGAGATTAGTTAATTACAGCTTCAAGTGTTTTGCTACAGAATATTCTATTATTTTAACGAATGTTGGACGTTTCATGATAAATATAATTTCTAGGAGTAATTCATAAAAGCTGCTCAATAAAATGTTTCAATCATATGCCTCTTCACTCGCTAAGTTAACAGTCAAAATTCAAATACTAGTTTGGCTTTTTTTATTTTTACTATAAAAAAAATAAAGAGAAGTCAGGTATATCACTATTAAACAACGTTGCCACTTCATACGATTGCATTATTCATTAGATACTTATCTACCGGATAAGGAACCATAACTTTTGCTGAAGAAATTCAAATGTATTTTATCTATCAGATATAATTTGTCTTGAGGATAGCTATCAGGGACTTTATCCAGAGTTGAAAAAAGCGAGCATTGATGGGACAGATATTAATTTTGACGCCACTGTACGCATTCTTCTATATTGCATGCAAGAAATACAAAACAAAGTATTAATTATTAACTTGTTCCTCCGCTGATGTTGCGTTCCCATAAATATTAGAATCCAATGTTAAGTCGTTCTCCATTACTGAATAATTTATTATCTGACACCAGCAAAAAGTATACGATAGGTAGCCCCATATAATTATCTTCTGTAATTGTGTTTTGATGTATTTTCCGTTTATGTAAATAGAACTAAAATACTAAAATGAGTTATATTATACCGTTCCCATGAAAATGAAGTCAACAGTGTAGAAAAGTATTAAATTGAATGGATTCTGGATCATATAAATTGCAGTCTAACGCTTTATTCGGAATCTTATTTACATGATGACATAGTTCGGTAAATGTTGAAGCAAACATGGGTGTTCTATCACGGTACGGCTATGCAAATGCATTATAAATTATGTTTGTAAGTAAGAGAAATCTTCGATGAACGAGCAAAAAACTGTTTTGCACATTATGATTTGTATACTTCTAAACTAGTCTTAATTTAGAATTTGTTGCATCTATATACATTACCGTTTATGGAAGTTACGGAATTTCTAATTCCGATTTTGATGAACTTTTGTAATATCACTTAAAAGAGGAAAGAAGACTGTTAGACTTTTGGGTATAATTTGTCGTAAAATAAATTATTTAGAACAATCCTTATAGAAAATTATTGAGTAAGAAGAGTTATAAAAGGAATATGGCTGAATGTGCAGTTATCTTGTGTTAAGTAAATAAATAAATGGAAAATAATTTAGAGTCAAGTTATTGAAAGGTTACGCGAAGAGCATGGATTTTAGAATAGAAAGAAAGAAATTATTTCCAACTTAATTAGTACAGAATAAAAAATTAAAGGAGCAAAACAACTAATTACACAGGTCTACAGTGATTTTGATGTTTGAAAGCTGTTTGCTAATTTGTATATGTTTGGGGGCCCTTATTCCAAAAAACGCCATATTTTTGCTCTATCACGTAAATTTTTTTATAGCGCTCTATATCTTAAAAATGTTAATTTATTAATATACATACCTATGACAAGAATATGTTTGTTCCATGTTAGGCATGATTTTTAAATGAATTGATTTTTATGAAATTAAATGTGATTTGGCAACACTGGTTAATATTAGATTTCTCAGCAAAGCAACAGAGTCGGCGCAGAAGCGTCAATACAACGTTGAAACCTGCTTATGTGCAGTTTGGTTGTGTTAGTCGTCGTGCTACTGTGTCCGCGCGCTTGTTGTCTTCGTTGTTGCGTATTTTAAGTGTTCTAGAACGTATAAATATGGAAAGAAGACATTGTGTGAACAATCCGAATAACTTTTGTTATATCTGTGGTAGTTATGTCGTAGTAAAGCAGAGGCAAACTATAACTTCGTTCGTGAAAAATGTATACCATGCTTATTTTGGTGTAAAAATTGGCGACCAAGACAAGTTTTTGAAAGATCCTTCATGCATAACATTTATCTGCTGTACAATTCCATTCCGGCTTATTACAAATCCTTGGAGACAAAGGCATTCAGGAAACAAATCATGTACTTTCTTTTTAAGCGTCAATAATGGTTTTGGACTAGTATGTGCGTGTATGTATGTATCTGTATATATAAATGTATATATGTATATGTATATATATATATATATATATATATGTATGTGTGTGTGTAATGTGTCTATATATGTATATATTGTTGCTTTTTCTTCTGTTCCTTTGCGTCTGTTCTGCTCTTATAATTCGTGACTGGATGTACAGGCTTTATTGCATATTGCATTATTTGCATGCTGTTTGTTTTATTTATTTTTTTTTTATTTTTTATATATTTTTATTATTATTTTATTATTATTATGTAGAATAGCAGAATATTATTGTTAAGTTAGACTAGGCAAACTTTTTATTGTTGGTGATTCTGTGCATTAAGGTTTTGGTGGAAGAACAGGCGGCGGAAATGATTTTCCGTTCATCTGAACCACGCCTTAAGGTTTCAGCACTTTTTTTTGTTTTCGTTAATTTTTCTCTCTGATTTGTTATTTTCAAATATGTAATGAAAGAAGAAAGAAGAATGTTAGAAAGAAGAATTTGTGTTGAAATAAAGGATATTATTATTATTATTTTCAACAGTTTAAAGTAAAGTTTTGTTTTTGTGTTAATATCGAAAGGAATTTTGTGTACTAAACGAATGATTTGCATCAGAATAATTGAAACATACATGAGTGGGTAAAACCCCACCAGTTTTGTATAATACAAAGGTATTTTTAATAATATAAAATATTATTAAAAATCTTGTGTTCTTCAGACCAGATTTTTAATAATGATTTGTAAGTGATTCATCGCTTTTAAATGTAGTCAGATGAGCATAACTGATTTAATTGATACAGTAGGCACTCGCTAGTGTGAACATCGCGTAATGGAAACTTCGCATAACGTCAAGAACATATTAATTACGCCAGACCACCGTATACTCCGAACAAACTGTACCTTTATTTATGGAAACGAATTTATTTCGCAAAATCTACATGTATTTCGCTGTTACGCTGTTACTCCGATATGAACACTTGTAACACAAATTATAAAAAAGTGTTGGAGGAATACTTTAGATGAAGTTTCAAATAAAGATGAAGACGAAACTGTGGCACTCGCCAATGGGATATTGAAAATTCAACGTCCAAATCTCTTGAACTTCTGCGTGCATTGGCATCTTAGGTTAGTCCCATCACCATAATACATATTGCTATGGTTTTTTCCCTAAATTATATTTAAAATTTATTAAAACTGTATATACCATTATTTTTGAACTTGATTGTATATTTATGTGTAAGCAAAAACTTGTATTATTGAAGGACGGCTTTATGTGCAAGCCAGAGCGGGTAATGTGGACGGACAGACGAAGTTAAACCTTTAGACAAGAACGTTCTTTTTCTTTAAAATAAATATTTATATTTAAATTAAATTCGGGTTGAATTTATTGTGTTTATTAGTTGTTGGTGGTTTATATTCAATTCCCGTATATTCTACGAGATTGTGTTCTCGTAATTTTGATTGTATTTGATTAAACAACGTTTTCTTGTCAAAGTGTCTCATATATAATGTTTTATGTAAGTAAAAATATAAGACGTCTTATTAATTCAAAAGATTTGAATATTGTATTTCAATTGTATTAATATTGTTATTTAGAGATTTAGTCTTAATTAGTTGAGATAAATGACAAAGAATATTTTTTAAATTTCTACTTAAAAATATGTATATAACTGTAAAAATTTTATACGTTGGTAAGTTCAAGGTTATTTTCTCATGTGTTTGATGGTTGCACATGAGTAGATTTTTTGATCGTGTTTTCAAGTTTGTTTATTTTATGTTGTTCTCTGGGGAGAAATTAAAAATAAACTTTGTTATTTAATTAAGTTGATCGGAAGTCATTAGAGGAAGTTTAAATTCACTTAGCGGTCATATTCAGTGAATTCTTTTACCTATGGTTGTAAATTTTATTACACAGTCTTTATACTTTATAAAGATCAATTTCTTTTTCTTTTTTTGATTTTTTTGTATTAAATATTCATTTAAATTTTATATTGTGCTCATTATTTCTTATACCTTTCACCGTGCATTTTTAATAAGTAACTTAAAGAAATATAATTATAACATTTATCAAGAAACTTTGATTGGCGCCTAAATAACTTTTTTATTTCCACGTTTTTCGGATTGGAACCCTGAGGAGAAAGATGTCCCATTTTTTGGAAATAAACCGACTGAGTATCCTAGTTGGGTAGATTAGTTGTGGATGGTGGTGCAGTAAATATAAAAATCACAATTCATAGCAATATGTACGCAAATTTGTCCTAATTGTATGTACAATAAGCTGCATTTGAAAACACAGCTGTTTTGGAATGGAATCAGTGTGACACTGAATTGAATGAAACAATTGAATTCGAAAATAATGTTGAGGAAGAGATAACTGAAAAAATTCTAAATCCTTGCATAAAGTTTCACTAGATAGCGCTATAAACACTTTAAATGTGGGCAGAGGAAAATTATATTGATATTACGAACTTTATAGTTATAAAAGACTACCAGAAAAAGTCATTATTCAAAAAATAAGAAATTCCCAGAAACAAAAAAAATTTCTGACTACTCCTTGGGCAAAAAATATTATATTACTGTTTTCTTAATTTGTTATTTTTTCTTTGGTATTACTATATTCTATGTTTATTTTGTTAATTATCAATGTTTAGTACGTATTAGATATAAACTTCGTTAAAATGAATAAATCGATAATGTGATGAACCATTATCTTGTTCACTTCACATTATCGAGTTTCTACTGTATGTAGGTGGGTACCTACGCATAAGCCCATACCACGCTAGTTAAACTTTATCTTCCTTTCCAGATCTTAGGTACTAATTGCCATTTAAAACATGCCTTATATTTGTTCTTCTTGTTCCTGCCTCTCCGCCTTTCTGGATTAATTTAATTGTACCTTCTTCCTTCTTTTCCTTTTTTTTTTTAATTTTTCCCCCGATTTTCTTTTCTTTTTTCACCTGTTATTATTTTTTTTTTTTCGTTCCTTTGTCATATTTTATTTATTTTTCTTCTTTTCTTGCCTTTTATTTTTTTATTATCTTCTGTTTCCGTTAGGCTCCTCCAATAACATTCCGGCTCAGCATCAAATCAAATAAACATTATTGCATTATCGTTTACGAAGGCTGTCTTTTATATTTTGCATACAGAACTGGAATAAAACAGTAGATAGTTTTAGAGACTTTATTGTTTTTGGAAGTATCTCTATGAAGATTAATGCACTTTTGCATGCTGGAAGCAGTTATTTCTGCTCCTTCTAACGACTGGAAACTTTGACCACGTAGTCCGTTCTTGATTTTCGGAAAAGAAAAGAAATCGTTGGGACTTAAGTCCTTACAATTCGACGTTTTGTTGCGTTAAAAATTGAATTGTCTTGCGAGCTGTGTGCGAACTTGCATTATCTTGGTGGAGGATAATTCGTCGTTGTGGGTCGGATTCTCGGAGCTGATCGGCAGTAACAGTTCTTTGATCTTGTAGAGAAATCGTTCCTACTTGTTTTCGAGACAAATGTCGCAACCATCTTTATGGAGATACTTCGAGAACGGATGACTTTTGTCGACTTTTCTTCACCTTGGAACAACCAAACGGACGCCTGGTGATTATTTTCTGGCTCGTATGAATAAATCCAAAGATTCATCACCACTCACGATGTTGTACACGTTTTTAGAGTTTCCTGCGTTGAAGCAGTATAGAGTTTTTTGACACCAATTAACAACCCTATCTGTTTTCTGCTCTTCGGTCAACATATGCGGTATCCAATGGAAAACTAATTTTTTTTGCACACAATTCATGTGAAATTTTTTGAATTGTGTTCTATAAAATCCCCAATGATGCCTAAATTTCGCGATATGTCACATGTCGATCTTCGTTAATGAAGTTGCGCACAGCATCAACGTTTTCCTGACTGACTGCCGTTCTTGGTGCACCTGCTCTTGGATCCGTCCACGTTTGAATTCTCCATACCAACGAGAAATTGTTCACTGATGCGGTGCTTCATTACCGAAAACAGAAACCAACTTGGCGAGACATTGTTGTTGAGATAACTATCTTCGAAAATTATAAAATATTACTGCGCAAAAATTTTCACGGTTAATTCCATTTTTCGATTAACTTGTCAGCTTTGACAGTTTGTTGTATCTATAATACTATACGCATCGCACTGAAACTTTTGATTTAGGCTAACTAAAGATGGAGGTTAATTTTTGGTACTGACATTTAATTAGTGGCGCCCTCTATGTCCCAGTATGCAAAACAAACATAAAAAACATGCCTCGTATTAACCATGAGCATCCGATGTCAATATTTCTTTCTTTTTGGCAAAAAAATTAGCTTAACAAGCACTGTCAACTGCGCATTATTATCCCCAAGAAACTTCCACGTGATCTCAATATGGTCAATTGCACAAGCAAGTCTTATTTCAACATAGTTCTCACATTGAAACAGGACATAAAACCAATCCTAGTCCATTCTAAATACACAGTTTGACGGATCTGAGATCTCCAGAGAATTTAACATTTTAGCAAAACAACCATATCCCGCCAAAAAAACACTCAACTCGTACGAATAGGGGAGAAGAAGATCCTTCAACCCAACTTCAGGGTTCCAACCGGATGTGACTCTACCTTTTGGTGTTTTGTTCAATTTCTCTTGCTAATCAACATATATTCTTTTCTTTAATTGATCCTCCCATAGTTTTCTTTCTTCCCTAGTCCTCCTCGTAGGTCCAAGCTCAATTGCATATTTATTTACATTTTTTGCTATGGTAGGTTACCGAGCACTTCATTACTTGCAAATCGGGAGCCAGAAACCCAGCCAGAACTGCTTATATGAGCACAGAAGATGCTAAACGTACGGGGGCCTTTATTTACAGTAACTTCTCTAGAAATGCTTAATTACGTCCATATCATTGTAAACGGCGACCGTCGAATAAAACTGTATGAAATAGTTAATGTCGTAAACATCCAAACCGAACGGGTACACAATACTTTGCATCAACATTTAAATATGAGAAAACTACTCGTAAGATGGGTGCCTCGTTTGCTATCTGATAAGCAAATGTGAACTCTTGTGACAATGCCAAACAACTGTATGGCTAAGAAAACGAAATCCAAGAGAATTTTCTCGTCGATATGTTACCGTAGATCAAACCTAAACACACTGTATAGTTCAGAGACAAAAACACAGTGAAAACAATGAATTTCTTTTGATGAACGTGATAGAAAGAAGGCAAAAATTATTTTTTTGACCAGTAAGATAATGGCCACTCTTTCAGATTCCAAAGGCGCAATCTTTATTGATTATTTACAAAAGGGAAACAGAATAAGTGACCAATATTATGCTAATGTACTGACAAATATTAAATATTTTCTTGTTTCCAAAATAAAAAAAAAATGGTCTGACGACGTTATTTTGACGAGCTTCTGAAAAATTACTTTTTAGAAGACTTAAAAAATTGAAAAGTCGCTGGGCTAAATGTATTATAGAACTGCAGGGGAATGTGTTGAAAAATAAAATATATTTTTTCCTTAAAATAAATATTGTCTTTCGTCAAATCACCCTCGTAATTATTGGTTGCCTAACATCGTCGAAATTACAAGTTATGCATATCAAATTACGAGTAATTAACATCGACTATACTCACCAATTCCTCGATTTCATTATCTCCCAAATCTAGCCGTTCGAGTTTATTAAGTTGTGCTAACGATGACGGTAACCCTTTAAGTAAGTTTTCGCGCAATTCCAACGAGGTCAGTGATGATAGGCGGCCGAAGTCTGGGGGGAGGGATGTGAGTGACATATCATTAAGTCCGAGTACCGTGAGTGACTGAAGTTTACTAAAGGTTAGAGGTAATTTTGGAATGGGGTTCGAACTGAAATCAGCCACCTGTAGTGCCTGCAGCGTACCGATACTATCCGGGATGTCCGGGATGTCTGAAACAAAAAAAATATATACGAATGTAATGAATTTACAAAATACTAGGAAGAGTTTAATAATCAATGTTCAAAGTAGATTAAAAAAGTAAAATAAAACTTCGAGAAGAATGTTTTTATTGTAAAATTCATTTAAATATTTTCTACAATTTGACCCATTTTTTTTCATTGTTTTTTAAATATTAAAATAGAGATAGTAATTTGATTTAATAATAGTTACTGATTTAGTTCAATGGGTTATTTATGCGTTACATCTTGCGGATGGGCATGGCACATTTAGCTCTGACAGATGCTGCAAGTTATATGTGCAGACATTAAAAAATAACAAAAACACTGTTATTTAATTTATTGAACAATAACATACCTTATTATCAGTCATACGATAATAATATATTTAAGATTGAATGATAATAGTAAATTAAAGAATGAAATGTTGCACACTCTGGAATGCAGGGATGTATTGTATTGTGGGATATCCAGCCGAACTCAATAACAGCCGTGAATGAGCCGGACTCGATATATTTAACAGTGCAGACGAATGTATTATGCAGCTTGATAATGCTGAACGAACAACGTGATAGAAAGCGGCTATTAGTCGACGAAATAAACAGGTTCAAGACAAATATGTAATGACGCGTGTACGGATCTGACAAATAATTTCAGGGATTATTTCAATTATGCCAACATTATATCACTAGATGTGGAACGGTCGTGTTCTGCAAATAAGAATATGTTTTCATCTCGGAGAACACGCCTCAGTGAAACAAATGTGGAAATATATCTGATGCTGCAATTCTCCTATCTCATCGATTTTGGGATAATGAATCTTAAGCGGGTAAGTGTATATTACTTAATTAACTAAGCGCGCGGGCCTCATAACGTAGCTTTAATAATTATTATATTTACCGCATTATCACCATTATTATCAATCTCTGAAATTCTCTTACTGCTGCTACTCGTATCAGGAAGCTCTCTCTAGAATACATCCCTGGATTCCAGACAACATGCGCAACTCTAGATAAGACAGGTCTTCTTGCAAATTTACGAAAGGACAATAAGTGTCTTACGACACATGTTCTTTGCTATTTCTGGTAATTTGCCTTTTATACATCTTGTACAATTTATTAATTATAAATTACCCACGCTTTATCATCGTTATTATTGCATTTATAAAAAAGTTTCAAATAAATGTTGTGTGACTATGCCGGTTTTTTTTTAAATGACATAAAAAACACAGTGGCGTGCAGATTCGATGGGATACAAAAAATATTTTTGTTACATGGAATATCCAGTATATTATCAAATTTTTATAATGATCTTTTTTTCTGATTTCAAAAATATACCATATGATCCTGGTATCTTAAACCGTTTTCGAGTTATTAAATGCCGAATATCGTAGTTACGGTAATTATGGAAAAGTTAACATTATTAAAGTAAGCTATGAAAAACTATTATGTTTGATAAGTGACATTGCCTTAATAAAATAGTCAAAATGTTTTACAAGAAAAAGTCTAAATTGACCTATTTTATATATGGTTGTTTATATATATGGTTTATATATATTGTAACAAACCAAGTAAACAGGCTTCCACGTACGGCGCCAATATTGTAACAGAACTTAGTCTCACGTTGGGCTGGCAATATTGTAACAACTCCAACGAGTCCTTAAGATAATAGGACCAAAAGATATGGTTTTCTTTTGAAAAATAAAGTAAATAAATTGATTACATTGAAAATACCAATTATTTTAGTATACACGTAAGGAGTTATAAATGATATATATAGATGGCGCTTCGTTGCATTGATACAGTTGACATAAGTGCAATATATTTTAACATGGATATTATAAAAACAACAACTTATACTTAACTTTTACTAATCTCCTTTGTGTGATATACTTATTATTAAATACTTTATTGGTGTTGTTCAATGCACCGGCTAGCTCTTATATATTTTGATTACGATTAACGTATGTATAATTAGTAGGTTCGGTACGTTGATCAAATATAGGTATAAACTTTCAATACAAGTTATTCGAAGTGGAAAACCTTCCGTTATAAATAACAATAATAAAACAAGAGGATTAACTGTTGAAATCACAAGTTTAATCTGAATTTTAATGCAACAGGTAAGTTTAAATATATGATATAACAGAATAATAAATGCATGCAAAGTCACGTGATCTGATATAGTTAAATTAAGGTTAAATATACTCTTTGAAATAGCAAAAACTCAAATAAACACTAGGTTGAGGTAATTTAGCTTTAAAAGAACGGAAAAGAACTGTATTTTTCCTATATTACTATAAATGAACTAAATACTAACAATATTAGTATCCATATGAAATATGAACGATTATTCTTTACGTGTAAAAAAAAATTATGGTTATGTTTTAGGTAAAATAAAATATAAACAAATACTCAAAATTGATGTTGATGGTTTCTCCAGGATGATCAATGGGAATTCAGGACTTTATAGGCAGGAAAAACGGGTTCAAAGGTAGGAGAAAAGGCTGGTATCGTTATAGTCGGGTTAAGCGTCCCCTCGAAACAGGATATTCTTTAATATGCGATTTGGCAGGTCCAGGTTTGGTTAAACTTCGTAAAACTATCTCTGGTGGATAGGAAACTTGTAGAATATATATTTTGGTGAGAATTCACTAGTTTATTTACTCTTTTTCACTTAATTTTTGCTTCATTAATTTTATATGAATTCGACGCGTTATATCCATTTTTTATTCACCCACACTCTTCTGTTTTTCTTGTTGATTTTCCAGGCTTTCTATTTTGAATGTTTATTTATATGTATTTAAATACGTTAATTGATAAATCAAAATTATTATTACCAATCGTTTTGACATTTCATATAAATTGATAATTTAATTTTACAATTTATAAAAATATATTTTAAATGTTAAATCTCCGTAAAATACCTTAATTACATTAGGGATTATTCCCGCCTTATCTGATTCAAAAATAAAGTACAGCTATGTCCATAATATGACATATAATTCCAATCAATTAAGTTAAATATCTTCGGTGACATAAATATGTAAATGAAAATAATTATAGTTACAAGCAATACAATGAGTGTGTTATACAAATTTGATAAATTAAAAACGCGGTATTAACTTTATTGATTTGGCATGAGAAAAATGCAGTTCTGACAATAACTTATTCTAAAAATTAACAATTAATATCCTAACTCTATATTTTTGTTCTAGGCATCCTTTTATGTAGGCTTGAATCACTACAATATATATATATAAAGGCTGTTACATGTTATTACATAGAGTATACAAATTTTGACCATTCTTTCTTATTCTTTGATGAAATTCGAGCATTAGTCCATATCTTTCCTCTTTTCCGCATTTCTTTTCCTAAAAGTTGTAATTTTAGTTTCTATGGTTAGTAAGTTCCACTCCTTAGGACGGGAAGCAAGAAGTTCTGACTGTTGCTTTGACAACTCCAAATCACGTACTAAATTATTTAATTCACTTTGAACAATCAACTGTGGCTCGCCGGAACTGTCACCTGGAGTAAAATTGGGGTCCGTACACTATTCTTCGGAGCTGCCTGATGATGCCTTACTAGCTCCATTATCTCCCAAAACAATATCTTGCCAATCTAAAGGCGCAGTCGGTACTGGTAAGCTTGCATTGTGAGGAACAGGTCTTATGGCAGAAGACAAATTCGGATACTCGATCTTTTTGGGAATAACCTTCAGTCTTTGTCATGCAAAAATAAGAATCGTCAAAATGATTGGTGGGTTCCCGCCATACCATTGGAACTGCAAAAGGCATTCTCTTCCATTTCACTCCATGCACCAATGACACGCTACAGCTGGCACAGCACACATAGCCTAGTGCTTTAATCTCCGATTGAAACGCCAAAATACATGAAATAGGCTTATTTAATATTTTAAGAAAATGGTCTGGCGTATGACTTTACCAACCAGAAATTCTCCACAAATATAACAAAACTTGTCACGAGAAATTTTGCAACCGCGGGGCGTTTCACTTGAAATTTTCGTCGTTGAAAAAATTTTCGTAACTGCACACAATCACTATATTGCACGGCTTCTCGTTTAACACAGTGTTAAACGAGAAGCCGTGCAATATAGCGCCCAGTGAGTGTTGTGTTTTTTGTGCTTTCAAGTGTTACACTGCTTTTTCTACTGAGGATGACAACGTGGTTGTCGAAATACGTATATAGAATTGTTAAATTCTATTGTGGTAAGGGTTTTTAATTTCTTTATTCATATATATATATATATATATATATATATATATATACATATATATATATACATATATATACATATATATATATACATATATATATACATATATACAATGTGTCCGGGAAAATGTGGGAAATCTCTCGGATTCAGATAGAACATTAAAAAATAAGATGAGAAGTTCCCATAATTTTTTTCCTAGCGGCCCTCCCTACGGAGATACGGCCTCCTAAAGGACGCCACTGGAAATCAATTTTTACTGAATAACTTTTAAACTACTTATTATAATTTAATGAAAATTTAATATGATAAACAGTAGTAAGGACCTCTTAAAATACTGCCCCTAAATTTAAATTAGCTTGTTTAGTTTACCAGGGGCGGACTAGGTTGTACATTTTAATGCTTACATTTTTAACACCCTGTATGATAAGAAGTTAAAAAAACAAATTTGGATACCTTGAACATTAAGCTAAAGAAAAGGTACTCTTGTTCATTGTAGATAAAATGAACCGTTTTCGAGGAAAAAAAAATAAAAGAATTAATTTTTTATTTCTTTTAAAAAGAATTGTATTAATTCTTGTTTCTAGTTACTTGAAAAAGACTGAATAATAATAAAAGTCGAAACGTCGTAGAACAAAACATCAAAATTCAATAAAAGGTCGCTAAACCAATAAAAAGTCTATTATTTTTAATATATATATATATAAGTTGATTTCAAGAAGTGGAGAAGTTAATTGCTCTCCAAGGTCGTGCGACTTGACACCTTTTGATTATTACCTATGAAGCTACGTGAAGTCACTTATTTCGCTAATAAACCAGCACAATTAACGGCTTGGAGGCCAACATCGTGTTATTGGTGACATAGGGTCAGTAGTATTCGAAAAAGTGAGCCAAAATTGAAGTCAAAATACGTATCGTCAAGAATAATCGCGGTGGCTATAGGCCCGAAATAATTTTCAAATTATAATGCCATAAATTGATTTTTCGAATTAAAAACAAATTTATTCGAAATTAAAATTTCAGAGTTTTGTATTATTTTTTTAAATTTTAAGTTCTACAATGCTAGTTGTGTATAGCTCTAAAAGAAAAAAAGGGGTGAAAGATATATGGTAAGTACTGTCTTCATACAAAAAAGCGCGGCTCAATGTTCGCGTAGTAATGAGAAAATTATTTTTCTTTATTCGACTCCAGTCCTGTCGTAGTTAAATATACCGGCGGCAATACGAGCTTTCACCTCTAATTCATCAATAATTCTCTTTACCAGCTAATTATATTGTTCTATCGTTTTTCGTTAGTACCACACACAAATTTAAAGAAAAAAAAATGTAAATAATTCCATACAAATAATTAAAAACCATGTATCTATTCAATTGGACGCGCCGGACACGCAACATAAAGCTCTTTGTTTTATGACGATTTCTGTTTTATTATAAACATAATTTCACTTAAAAGAAGTTTAACGTTCAAAGTATTGAATTTTAATTAATGCAGCATAGGTTTGTAGTCATATTCGACGTAAAGGCTATTATAGATACCCACAAAAAAACATCGTCGTAAGTTTTGGTAAGAAAACAACAACGTTCATTATGAATATGAACTTATGTTAAAAGTATCGTCCGGAATTTTATGTTCTTTTTGCAGGTCAATGAACTTGAATTACAGCTTTATTTCGGTAAATATAAAATAAACAAATATATGGACCGACTTTAACTGTATTTTGGCCCTAAAAATTTGGAAATTCTTGATAAATTACAAAAAAATTTCATTTTTTATTTTCAGTTAGACATTTACACATATTCTCCAGATTCGCATAGCTTAGGCGCTATTCAGTGATATCACAGTATATGGCTTAAAAATACACACTTTATAAAGTCGCTTTACTGGTTATTATCCTTTGATCAAATATGTTACTACTACTTATAATCCAATCAACTGATCTTTCTTGTAAATTCTGATTTATGAAGTGATGAATTGTAAATAGCCCGAGATAGACTTATAAAACAGCATCGTCTCAACATGTGACCGTATAATCAACAGTATACAATAGTAAATTACATTAATCGTCTCTCGTTTGGAAACTGTCCAATATTGATTTACATATGAGAATTATTTATCTCCACGGCAGCCCAAAAGAAAATATAGTTTAAACAACCACCCTTCGAGCTCATCGAACAAACTTCTTATATCACAAAATCGTTTGATATTCGACGTGCTGTAAAATTTCCTGTGCGTTATTTTAAAACAACAATTAATTTCAACAACGGGTGGTCGAATTGTATTTGACGCACGCCGAACATATGCTGACTAAAAATAGCACACAGTTTGGATTATTTAATATCCAGAATGCTGCAAATCTAATCGGCGTTCTATTCCGACAGTCTATTTGTGCGGTACATCAGCTCATCTCTCAAACTGTTTACATAACTAACCACATGATTGATGCAGTATTGTAGCATCCCTCCTGTACATCCCTAACGTTTTGCGACAACATAAACACGGTTTACTACATCAAATAACCACTCTACTATTGCACGTGAACAGATACTAACGAATATTACGCGGCATAAACCATGGATGTGGTTCTGTGTTAATACATAATTTTCTAAAAGACCCGAGACGTCGTCTGGAGTTTTTCTGATTATAATCTAGTAGGCTTAATTCAATTAACCTAATTCAAACGCAGTACTAATTTAGAGGCCACAAATTGAGAGGGAAAATATGTT
Organism: Melolontha melolontha; assembly: GCA_935421215.2. NCBI lineage: Eukaryota > Metazoa > Arthropoda > Insecta > Coleoptera > Scarabaeidae > Melolontha > Melolontha melolontha. Next base: position 71,302,613 of record OW285243.1, on the reverse strand, counting down.
TACATAATTTATCCGTTATTAATCTTGGATTTACCTAATCAAAAATAAGCTTATTACAACTACAGCACTAACTAAATATAAATTTTATGTAAAAGTTGCGACAGAAGAACATGCGAGCGATTACTTCTAAGAAGAATCCAATAAACATTAACAAAAAAATATTAGTTAGGTACCGATGATCCCCCAACGATCAACAAAACTTTAGTATTATACTGATTGCCGATCTGTACGTGCACTTATCGCCATGATTGCCATATTTAATAAACGCTTTGAAGCAGCCTTTTTATGCACTCATCTGAAAGGATCTCGATGAGAAGTTGCTACATACCACGAAAAATCGCAACGTTAGTTAAAAAAACAGATGCAGAAGTATAACAAAACAAACACCATCGATGATTTGTTAGACGTGGAATTTATGATCGTAACGATGTTTCGTCAAAATGCTAGTTTAACAGTGTGTCAACCTCAAAGGATATTGGTTAAATATATCAATAAAAGCAATTAGGCAACGCTTATTTGCCCGATACGTTAAATATAAGACGTGTTTCTAAAATATCTTTAATGTGCGAAGTTATGGATAGCTGTATTAGTTTTCCGGGAATTTGGATGGTAAGTTATGAAACTGATGGAAATGAATCGCAGTTGTTTACCAAAATCTGCCAAAAAGTGGTTTGACCAAACCACTTTTACGTAAAAAAATTGTGGAAAACCAACGCGGAAAACTTTCCAAAGATGCAACGCAACGCTGCTGTTCATAAGTCGTTCATTGTACTGCAAAAAAAATCATCAAATTAGTTTTGAATTGGTTGATTACCCCCCTATTTTCCGCATTAAACACTGTCGGACCATTATTTATTCCCGAAACTCAAAAAACCTATGAAGGTAAAAGATTTTCGGAAAATGATTTCATAGAAGTAGTTTGCAGGCTAAGGCAAAGAATATTTTTTAAAGAGCTTAGAATTACTTTACAAACAATCTGCTAAATATGTAAGTCTTAAACGAGATTATGTTGAATAAATAAAATTTTGTATTGAAATAATGTAGCGTTTCATAAGGCTACTGGTTCTAAGTAGTTATCAATACCTCCTCGTACATTGCAGCCCATTTCAGGATTTAAATGACATTTTTAGACCCTATATTAGATTGTTAAAATCATAACACGATTCTCAGATATTGTACATCTCCATGTGATAAAACTTACAATAAATTTTGCTGTGTCGTAATTTAAAGGTAACAACAAACGCTATAAAAATACTTTAAACATAGTTTCTAGTTTTCCGAATTTAAAATCACATACCTCCTGATGTCAATAACCTTATCGACTAAATTTTAAATATTTAATCATACTATTAATAGCTTCATTTCTAAAAATATTTTTTTAGTAGAATTCTTACTTTTCACAACCGAATTTTATTATATTTAGATTTAGAATAGTTGTTCGTAACTTTTTACTAACTTAATAATAATAATGGTAACAATAATAACAATAAAAATATTTATTTAATTGCTCCCAAAGGTAAAAACCAAAACGGGTTACAACAAAATTCTATATGTCATTATAAATTTAAAAATTAAGGTTACTTATTAAGTTCAGTCTTTAACACAAACAAAAAATTGACAAATGAAAAATAAAAAGGAAGAATTGATAAATATTCAATACTCAAGTCAGCCATAAAAAATGTCTTCGTAATAAATATTACCATCTTTACTCATTTGGAATATGGGGCTCCTCAGCATAATTCCTGTACGAAGACGAATCGTGTAAAATGTATCGACCAGTGGCGGCTGGTACTAAAGGGCACAAGGGCACGTGCCCACCCAACCACCGAGATAAACACAGAAAGAAATTCGCATGTAATTCAGTGCATTATTGTATTTTATTATTTTTACGTATTTCTATAACGATAGTATCAAAGTTTCCTTCCGCACCACAGACCGCATAAACGCTCAAAACTATGTTCCAGGGCACAATTTCAGTTGTACCTACTCCGAATATGGATCGGCTGGTCCCGCTTATCTTCGCCATATGTTTTTATACGTCGTTTTGGGGCACAGACTCGCTCGACTCCAGTTAACGTCTTGCGTTTATTGTGATATTATTGTTTTCGGCGCTTACTGCACGTGTTTATTATTAATTATGGAAGTTAATAGTGTGCAAAATCTTTAAAAAAACCCGCTATCATTTGAGGAAAAACTTTTAATTAAGAAGAAAGGAAGACCTATCCCTAATCTTCAAATAAACTACACTTCAACAAGTAAAACTCGAACTTACAATAGAGTATTCAATAAAAATATATATGAAAAATATGAATGAATTTGCGGATGTTCACTAACAAGTAAACTATTTTGTTTTATCTGCTTAATTTTTAAGAAAGATAGTGCTTATTTGCGACATAAAATTAAGTACAACGAAGATGTGCAAAAATTTTGCGCCAGTTAATTATGTGTATAAAATTTTGCGGAGCTTTTGAATTGGCGTTACGAGGCCATGATGAGACATTGACGTCGGAAAATCCAGGTATTTATGTAGGCTTAATCAACTTTGCAGCTGAATTAGACGCTGTGCTTCCAATACACATGAAAGGTTCACAAGTGTTTAAAGGCTCCTCAATAACTATTCAGAACGAATTGCTAGATGCAATGTGGCAAATTTACAGCAGGAAATATTAAAAGAAATTAAATCGGCAAATTTCATTGCTTTGGTGGCCGATAAAACTACAGACACCGCTAATAATCAGCAAATGGTTATTATTCGATACGTGTTTAATGGACAAATGTTTGAACGCTTTTGGTCTTCTTTAAGCCGGGTGGACATAATGTATTAGCAAAAACATTGCTGAATGAACAGCAAACTATTTTAAATTCTCCTTCTGGGTCTGATAACAATAAACTAATCGCTCAAAGTTACGATGGAGCGTCCGTGATGAGTGGTAAGACAAATGGTGTCCAAGCTATTATCAAAACAACATTTCCACAGGTACATTATATTCACTGTTACGCGCATCAATTTAATTTAATTATTGAACGAGCGGCACAATGCAATCAAAATGTAAAAATTTTCTTTGCAAATATTCAGTCATTTTCAAGTTTGTTTTTTTCTCGATCACCAAAACGAACGGCAATTCTTGATGAAACAGTCAAACGCGCTGCTCCTAAACAAAGTATCAAATACAACTCCTAAGTCATTTATAGATTTCTTGGATTCTTGGATCGTTTATGTTGTTTATGATTACAACATAAACGATCGTTTGCCACGACTACCTAATAATACAGCATTTTTTGTATATTAAGAGCTAATTTATTATCCGAGCACCATTCATTGACAATTTTGAGATTATGTTATAGGTTCATTGCATCCTCCAAGTTATACAGTACAAATCTCTTCCCTATAGTCACCTACAAACGTGTATTACGTATGTGTGCGTTCGACAAGCGATGAGTGGGGACGCACATAGCATGTATGTATGTATGTATGTACTGTAGATCAGTTTGGATGTAAGCACTAAGCACATACATAGTATAAACGTCGATGAATGTGGAACTACCGTCAATAATAAGGACTTTATGTAATAATAAACACAAATAAGTGTGGACTTTTTGGATGATTTTAATATTTTTAACGTTTAAAACAATGTCAGATATACCTATAACAATAACAATAAATAAAGCGGTAAATCATAATAACTTCTATATTCTATACATAATAAATAAAACTAGAATTAAAAAATAAAAAGTAAACTATTTAATGTATTGTATGCTCAAAACGGTCTCCTAATGCAAACAAGCAATGTCCTAATCTGTCATAAAAGTTTCTCTGAACATTAAAAATCGTTTGCGGTTGAATATTTAGGATAGATTCAACTATTTTCGCCCGTAATTCCTCCAGATTATTAGGTCTGTTATTTGGAAACCCATAAATTGATGTCTTAAGGTAACCCCAGAGAAAAAAATCATTAGGAGATAGATCAGGTGATCTAGGTGGCCATTGAATATCGCTCCAGCCGGTTAGTACTCTGTCATCAAATATGCTGCGCAAATATTCTCTGACAATTACAGCATTATGAGCAGGACAACCGTCTTGCTGAAACCAAATAAGATTTATGTCTGCTACATTTCGTATAGCAGGAATTATATTATCCTGCAGAAGACTTAAATATTTGGCTGCATTTAGGTTTCCTTGTATAAAAAACGGACCAATTATATTGTTGCCCAATAGGCCAGCCCAAACATTTAATTTTTCCGGATATTGAGTTCTAGCATTATAAACAATATGCTTATTTTCCCTTGACCAATATCTTGCAATGCTTGGATTATGGCGACCGTATAAAGGAAATGAACTTTCATCAGTAAACAATATGTTTTTTACAAAATTATCGTCGTTATTACATCGTTCGATGACTTGTTCGCAAAATTGCATACGTTTATATTTATCATTGGGAAAAATCTCATTCGTTTTCCTTAATTTATACGAACGATACTTATTTTTTTTCAAAACCCTACGAACGGTGCAGCTGGCAATGTTAAGCTGTTCGGCGATTTTCGTGCTAGACGATTGTGGCTGCTCCTCTACAGAAGCACAAATCAAAAAATCACGTTCTTCATTTTGCGGTACCTTTACCTTCGTATGTTTTAACGGATTTAAACAGCCATATTTTTCGAAATTTTTAATTATGTGTCTTATCGTTTCAAACGCAATGGTACGTTGAAAGTTAATTTGAAATACCCGTGCAATTTCTCTTATGCTGCGACCAAGATGATACTGTTTTACGACATATTTTTTTTGTTCAAGGGTAAAAATATCCATCGTGAATACGGACTATTCGCAAAAGTTGAGCTAACCATCCAACTTGGCAAATAAACTGTAACTAATGGCATGTATCACATGCATTACTATGCATCGCTTCGTGCGTCCCCACTCCTTACTTCTTGAACGCACACATACGTAATACACGTTTGTAGGTGACTATAGGGAAGAGATTTGTACTGTATACAGTTTCATACCCTTTGAGATCATGTACGTACACGAGTGCAAAACATGAAAATAATTCGAAGAATGTTGTTAATAAAAATTAAGAATAATATGGGACCTAAATTGGATTCTTGAGGCACTCCTGAAGTTGGTACAAATGCGAACAATTGATAACCATTGTGGTGTGCGTAATTAATTTTACCCGAAAGATATGAGCCAATAAAAAACATGAAGTTGTCACTAAAATCAAATTCACTTAATTTCCATCGTAAGACGTTATGGTCCAGAACAGTATCAAAGGCTTTCGATATATCTGTATAAATGACATCTACTTAAATTGTGAATGGCAATGTATATATAATGACTGGACAAAGCAAAGGGAAAACGAAATTATGTATGTTACATGTTGTACATATAAGAATCCAAACAAATATATATTTTTCCTTACAAACAAAATTTCTTTTAAATACCCCTTTTAAATTGAATGCTTCTATTGTGTTGTGATATATCAATATTCGGACAAGTAATCCGAATTGAATGATTCTACTGTGTAAGCACAATAAAGTGCAGTAGTTTACAGAAATTCCATTTGTGAGAAAAAATACAAAATTATCCAAATTACTACATGTACACAAGTTAGATAGTATTAATACCGTGTCGTATATCCTTTCGTTTGTCCAGATTTAATTACGAGAGAGAGAGATACATGCTACATTAGTAACAGTCGATCTTCCTGAAACAAAGCCATGCTGTAAAGATAAAAGTTTGGATTTAAATTTGTTATATATTTGAAAACCTGTAATGACGCACATCAGAAATGTCTCCTCTCTTAAATCCTAGAGTAACTTTAATTGGCTTCCAATATTATGCGAATCGATATAAGATAATATGAATAGGAAATGCTAACATCATTATCACGAATGAAGGTACCTGATCATCACCAGGTGTGCTTGTGTTGTTTAATTTTAACATACTAACTTCAATTAAATACATTATATCATCATTATTATTAAGTAATTAACGGGTAAGAAAGTCAGTAATCCCATTTACTTTAATCTTCTTGAGCGCCTGTTATTAATACGGAAAACATGTATCTAGAATCTAGACAAAGTGTAACTCGGAACTCTAATAAATAAGGTAACTAATGTGGCATTCCTTTACTTTATTTATTTTCGTTTTATTCCTTTCACATCTATTTATGTTAGATAAACGGTTTTCCCATTTTATTTTGTTATTATAATTTATGATGGCAGTGTGTTTCTAATTTCTTGTATTTTCAAAGCACGCATATGTTTATATTATATTTATAGAGAGATCTAAACTGGAAAAACGAGTATTAATCCTATTTTTGGAAGGAAAAGATCGCATCAGTGAAAGAGGTACATTTTTAATTGTAATTTAAGCAGTTCAGTAGACTTTAGAGAATTGCTTAAATGTTTACGGTGAAACAATTACAATAGTTATTAGTTCTAATTACGAGATATGTTCAATATCTATGGAAATATTATTTTAGTACTTTCATTCTATTTGCTATTTTTTGATTATATCACACGTAACCTTTTTTTGTTTATGTATATTTCTTTAATTTCTTCTTTTCGGTCAGAAAGATAGTGCGATATCGTGCGATAATCTGTAATGTGAATAAGAGATAAAAACCTATTTCGTTCAAGCATTAACTTAAAAGATCCGAACGCGAAACATTACCCTGGGACACGCTGAGGACTATCTTTTTTTCGTTTTAAGTGAGCGAAATTACCCACCAAAGTCAGAACTATTTTCATTTTTAGCATGCCTTACGGCTTACATAGTAATTTAAAAAACAAACGTTTACAAAAGTAAAAAAAAACAGAAGAACTATAGTTTTTTTAACTTTTAGTTTTTGATTATGTTAAATTATGATCAAACACCTCTAGCAACACATGCTAAAAAATAATATTAATTATTGCTAGATCTAAACTTGATATTACGGAATAAAATGAAAAAGAAAGAACATGGTAAGGAAATGTTAATTAACATTTTTAAATCTCAAAACGGCTTCCGAAATAGTAAACAAAATATATGCGACTGTCTAGCTGAAAGTGTTGAAAAACCTTAGTGGCATGATGAATGATTTCCATAAATATACAGGGCTTCTCACATAACCCATTCGTTAGAGGTTTTCCATGTTAATGCCTTAGGACGCTTTTGAAAATTTGTGGCTTGTAATCTTGATACTTGGTGGGTTAAAATAAAATATTTACACTCATATACCACTTTTGGTTAAACCGAAAGTCATAACCAACTTTGATATTTTAAGTGGAATATTATATTTTTTATTGCTTTTTTATATTCCTTGTAAAGTGCTCTAATATTTTATATTAAGGTTTCTTTTCTAAAAAATTAACCGATTTTGATTTTTGTGAAATTTTTCGTTTTTTAGAATGCACTTTTCAATGCAAATTTCATATTTCTATTGGAGACAACGAAAGGTATAAGATTCTGAGTACCTACTGTCTAAACATTTAATAAATCTCTTGCAGGGTGTTCGAAATTTATTGATTATTTAAGTAATCTTTAATTATAGAAAAATCTTTTTTTTAATAGAACAGTCTGTAGATGAACACGCCATAGTAAGTAGGTTTCTCTTTGCGTATCTTTCGTAGTTTTAGAGTTATTAATGATTATTTTGTAAATTGAGCATTATTAAGCAAAATTATAGTAGTAAACCTTGAAAAGTAAATCTTATGTGTTAAAACTGTTACAAAATTTATTTCGTGTATAACTGGTTTTAAGGTGTTCTCCAATAATACGGGGATAGACGCCGCCCACCTTAAACTACATGTATTTAAAAAATCGTCGCTGAACTTGCTGAGGTAGACGTTTTTATGATTAATAAAATGGATACCATATCAAGCTGGCATATTCCAAACGTGATCTCACTAATGAATTAAATAAGGAAGTCACGTTAGAAAATTCACCACAGTTATCGATAATAAATCCAAGAGTTTGTGTGGCGTGCTTAGACACATTTCTGGTATGCTCATTAAAGGTCACTTTCATATCGAAGGTAACGCCCAAGTCTTTAATTGATTCAACACGTGATATACTCATATCCCCATCTTTGTAATTAAAGTGTATAACTTTAAGTCTTTTGGTAAAAGATAAAATCTTGTACTTGATGGATTTCAAAAGTAAATTGTTATTTTTTCCCAAAGTCTGTATGTTTACCAGATCGGCTTGTAGTCGAAGACAGTCCTTCGAGAAAATAACTTCAAGTCATCAGCAAAGAAAAGGTTATTAGACTCGGTCTGGTCTGGAGATTGCTAATGAAAATAATAAAAAGTAGTGGATAATGTGGTCAAGCATACATGGTATGCCTCAAACATGATCTGTGTGATCAGTTTTTGAATGGTTATTAACATTCCAGACACCCAACGTGCAAATAACTTTTTTAACACTTAATTGTGGCGGAAATTTTTTCGACACAGTCTACTAGCAAGTTAGATATATCTTCGATTATTGAGTATCATATGACCAAATTAATATTTAGTCATGATGTGGTATACAAAGTGATACAAATATGCTTAAACATATCGTATCCGTACACATGGACATATTTAAAGAGCGTCCACTTCAACCAAAGACACATGCGTTTCTGTATATACATACGCTTGATGTATGTTACGCATCGATATACTATTAATTTTTTTGGTATATTACAATGTACCAAAACTAATTTTTAATTACAGTGGAACTTCCATTTTACGAACTTCCAAATAGCGAATTTCTCTATTTAACGAATTTTTTCCGCAAACCTTGCACTTGAATTCAAATTGCGTGCAAAATTACCTCCCAATAACAAACCTCGAACTTCTATATAGCGAATTTTCAGGGGAATTTTTTAACGGATATAATGAAAGACTTCTAAGAAATGGTCAGCCATACTAAACACAACGTGAATAGCACAATTTAGTTGGTGTACTTCAGTAGTTCGTTGCATTTTAAATCAATCGATTGTTTAACGACTGCGAAAATGTCGAAAAGAAAATGTTTGTGAATATAAACGACAAACTTAAAGTGTTAGAAAGCATCGATAAAGGTTGTAAGAAAAAAGACGTTGCGGAAAAATTTGGTATACCTCCCAGTAGTTTATCGACAATAATTAAAAATCGAGATTCAATTTTAAAATCTAGTGATAATGCAGGACGTGAGAGAAAACGGGTTAAAATGTGTGTTTTTGAAGACGTTGATCAGGCAGTTTTAAAATGGGTACATATCTTTCGTAACAAGAATGTTCCACTATAAAACTCTCTAGTTAAGCAACAAGCTTTGAAGTTCGCTCAATCCCTTGGACATCTACACTTTCAAGCAAGCAACGGTTGGCTCGATAAATTCAAAAAAAGGCACGGTATTGTTGAAAAAGTTATTAGTGGAGAAAGCGCGGATGTTAATGAAGCAGATTGCAATGATTTGAGGAATAAAACATTGAAACGAATACTAAAACAGTACGAAGCTAGAAACACTTTTAATGCCGACGAAACCAGTCTTTTTTTCAAATGTATACCAAATAGAACCCTCACCTTTAGAAATGATACATGTTTCGATGGGAAACAAGGCAAAGACAGAATTACTGTAATGATTGGAGCAAATATGAGAGGAAGCGAGAAATTGAAACTCTTGGTTATTGGAAAAACAAACAATCCAAGGTGTTTCAAAGGTACAAAGTTGTTAGAAATAGATTATTATTTCAATAAGAAAGCCTGGATGACAAGCGAGATTTTTTAAAGCTGGTTACTAAAATTAGATCAACAGATGAGTATGCAGCAAAGAAAGTTAGCTTTAATTGTTGACAATTGTCCTGCCCACCCTTCTATAATTTCAAACAGATTGAAAAGCATAGAGTTCATCTATTTCCCCGCAAACATGACGTCTAAACTTCAGCCAATGGACCAGGGAATAATAAAAAAATGTCAAAAATTTCATTATCGCTAAAGGATTCTAGTAAAAATGATAAATGCAATTGAAAAAGAACGTCACAGTTATTAAGCAGATAATTAACCTGCGAGAATACATTTCTGAATTGTCAAAAGTGTGGACACATGAAGTTAGTAAATCTACTATTCAGCATTGCTTCTTAAAAGTAGGCTTCTCTGAAGTTGTATTAATTGGGATCCAGAACATGAATTGTCGCTTTCCGAAGTAAGAAATTATTGGAGAGCACTAGAAATGTCTGGTCATATTGATAGCAATATTACAGTAGAAGATTACCTTGGCGTTGATGAAGATATTGTTACAACTGAATATCCAAGTGATGATGACATCCTGAAGATTGCAGCAAGTAACCAGAGAAGTGAAATAGCATCAAACGATGATGACGAAGAAGACGATTCGGATGAACCTGTACAAAAACCTACAAACGAAGACATGCTTAAAGCTTTTCAAACAATTCGTCATGGACTACAATATTTAGAAAATGTTCCTGAAAATATGTTTAATGCCTTGAACAAACAAGTGCGAGATCTATTATGAGAGAGAAATTTTTTAACCGTTCTGGTCAAAGTAAAATTACCAACTTTTTTACTAATGAATGTACGTATGTAATTATAGGATGTAAAATTTTTTTTCCAAACGAAATTTCCTTATAACAAACTTTTTTAACAGGATTTAGCGACTTCGCTAAATAGAAGTTTGACTGTATTGATAAAAAAGAACATAATTACCAAATGTATCGGTCATATGATTATTAATTTCTTGATGTCATAAACTCCTTTTTAAAGATTAAGAAATTTAAAAAAAATTGAAACGAAATATTAGATACTTGAAACTTTAAGTATGTCAATAAAAGACATGTTTACTGATTTTTTTATATTTGTTAATCAAAGGTTTTTGTGTTAAATACAACAATTATTGAGCACTCCTCGTATCCTAATTTAGAAGGAATCCCAAACCAAATAGAAACGCATGAAAAAATATTTTTAGTTTTTAAACATGGCAGAGACAAACATAGAATTGATGACTCTTAATTACTAATCTTTCATACCACTTAAACTAGTTGAAAAACAATTTTGTATGCGTTTAAATGCTTCTATTATCACTTGTAGTCATACCGGTGTATTAAACAATTGGTTGTATCAATTATGTATTTAATTAAGTAAACACTAAAGAAATGCATATGCAATTTTATATTGTATTCATTAATCGTTCGTCGTGTATCGAACATTTATAGTAAGGTAAATTCTTCGAGTCCTTTCATTTGCAGGAATGCTGGAAAACAAAAAGAAACCGTGACCTTGCTGTTCCCCTCGGAAAACTAGTTTTAGGGGTAAACAACCGCCATGCCGGCACGTATGTACAGTACATTAAATAATAATGAGTTGTCAAGCATCGACTTACTAAAAATAAGTTAATAGAGAAGTATTTCATGTTAATTTTGCGTCCCAATTAAATAGAGTATTTTATAACTTAAAGGCCGCTTCTTGCTGTTTATTTACACAAATTTCAATTATAGCAACATTATTGAAATTTAAATAGAATTATTTTATTTCACTGCTTCCGCAACAATTAAAATTTATTTTAATTTAAACAAGCAAATGATCCTTTTAATTTAAATATATTAGGTACGTTTCGGTAATGGTTCAGTTAATTGAATTTATAAAAATAAGACGATTAAGTCAGGAATTTTGTTTAATTTCCAATTTAAAATATAAATATGTAAAATATTAGAAATGCGTACTGTTGACCCAAAAATAGAATATTCTTATATAAACTTGGAGGTTTTATATCTCGAAAACTGGTCTTCTGATATCTAATACGAGGAGCAAGCTACAATTATTGAGAATAGAAAGATTGATACAAGTTTTTAGAATTTTTATTTTAAATATGTTCAAAGTAATTACCATCAACAATAATACACTGAACCATTCTTTCCTTCCATAGTTCAAAAGCGTTCAGCCAGCTGTCTTTGGGGATACCATCAAAAAAACACTTAACGGCGATATCAATCTCTTCTTCTGACTGGAACGTTTTCCCTCTCAAATGTTTTTTTGAGCTCAAAAAATAGCCAGAAGTCACACATCGCCAAATCCGATGAGTAAAGAGGATGTTCTATAACTTAGATTTCGTTTTCAGCTAAATACTGAACAGTTATCCCTGCTATATGGGACAATGCGTTGTCATGATCTAATATAATTTCCTTTCTTTGCACTGTACTGAACACAGTAGGCAAACAATTTTCAATATACCATTTAGCGGTAACTGTCTTCTGATCTTCTAATTTAATTGCGGCCACCAAACCCGTACTTCTAAAAAATACTGCGTACATTACTTTTTTCATTACTCGCTGTTTCTTCACCATCGTAGGGGTTTCCTCATCTTCATGTATTCAGATTCGGATTTCTTGGCGAGTGGGAACATCAAAAAACGGTATGTATGTTTCATCGCCAGTTACAATTTTAGAAATAATTTGATGGCCTCCAGCATTCAACATATCTAAAGTTTGTTGACAAATTCTAACACGTTCTGCTTTTTGTAAATCTGTCAGATGGGGTTCAAACCGAGCTACAACCTTTTTCAAATGTAAATGTTCGTGCAATATTGATCTCACTTGCGAAGATACAATCTTCAGTTTGGACTGTATCATTGCATAGGTAATGTGGTTGTCCTCTACCACCATCTTCTTCACTGCAGCAATATTTTTGGGATTAACAACAGTTGAAGGAGAGGCAGCTCCTTTTCTGTGTACGACCGAGTTACAACCTCGTTCAAATTCTTTATACCATCTATAAACAGTAGCCGATGATGGTGTGAGATCCCCAAATGCCGATTTTAAACTTTCCTCACATTCATATGCGCTCAAGCCTTTCTTGAAATCATAGTAAATCATTATCCGAAAGTTCTCTCGTGATAATTCCATTTCTTCCATAACAGAAGAATATTCTACGGGTTATTTCTCAGACACTATTCAACCGAATTGCACAAACTAAACTGCATTTGACAGATAAAATAATGCACTATTTAATGAACAACAATTTGTTTTTCATAGGTAACTAGATTTCTCTATTCTCAATAATTGTAGCTTATCCCTCGTAGTAAAAGACATAATTTTTCAATACAGTCTCCCTCGTTCTAAATATAATGTCGCCATAGTTTAAACAGTTTCTCAATTCCTCGGAAGAAATCTGGTAATTGGAGGCGTGCTCATTTTCAAACGACTTCGACAACTCCTTTACGCTTAAACTTGGAACTGCGCATGGCCTAACCGTTAGACTTAGGAAAGGGGAATGAAGATTGAATGTAGTTGGCTTTGATACTTCTGGTGCAGGTAGAGCCTCTCTATATTGTTTAATTGTTTGTCACTCCTTGTTTGAGTAGCACGCTGTTTTGTTGAAGTGCCGCGATCATGATAAGCTTAAAAATAGAGTAGCGCATTAAGCTCAAATACCTCGTGAAGATAAGAAAAACCTCAAACTGAATGTTTTTAATTGTTGAAGGGCATATTTGGTGATACCTGCATGTCACGCACTGGAGTTTTTGAATGGTACAAACGATTTTCGCAAGGTTGGGGGAGGTTGAAGATATTCTGGTTGACCTGTGATATCAAGAATTGATGAAAACATTCAGAAAATTAAAGAAATTGTTCACAAAGGCCGACGTTTTATATGATGGCAGACATGACAAACACTGACAAAGAGACAATAACAAAAATTTTGCTTGAGGATCTGCAAATGACGAAAGTTTGCGCTAAAACGGTATAAGAACAGGAAAAGATCTGCTCTGACATCATGAACCGATTTACAGCAGACTCTGAACTGATAGAAAAAAATCGTTACAGGTGACAAACGTGGACCTTCCAATTCGACCCTAAAACAAAGCGTCAATCCATGCACTGAAAAACCCCCATTTCGCCAAGGTGCAAAAAAGCTCGAATGAGCAAGTTTAAATTGAAAGTCATGCTTATCGTTTTTTTTCTTGATATTAAGGGTGTCACCATGGTTGCGTGGGTTAAAGCAAAACGGTAAACCAGAAGTACGACACTGAAGTCCTGACCAAGCTGAGAGAATGGATAAGGAAGAAAAAAGTAGAACTATGGAACAACTCGTGGATGCTACACCAGCGCATAATATACTCTATGTGAAGCAGTACTTAGCGGAGACGAGAATTACTGTGCTCGAATATCCGTCCTACTCATCACCAGATTTCGTTCCATGCCACTTCTACTTGTTCCCAGAAAAGTACATAAATATTTGCCGCCATTAAAATTTCACAGAGTTCTTCGTTAAAACTGTCAGATTCAAACGGGTCTAATTTCTGTGTATGTGTTTGCGATGCTAAGTGACCTTTTACGTGCGATTTCTTGGAATTTTTTAACAATATTTTACAGACTTTGCAATAAATTTCGGAATCACTGGCAATGGACATACAATTAGTATGACCCTTAACCAAACTCGCAATAGTTTCACGATACCATTCTCGACTTTGTTCCATATCATATCTGAAAAAGTAACTTAAACAATGTTCTAGATCTAACTAAATGAAAATTAAAAGTGTATGTGTAAGTTATGGAAACTTAACGAAATTCACTGGACACTTACGTCGAAATAATTGGGAGAAGTAGATACGATAGAACGATATTAAACAGGATCTATTACAAAAATTACAAAATATGTAATTAACAGTTAAAAAAATGAAAAAAAAGAAACTAACTCACCGTACTTTATTTATCTTACGAAATATAAACTAATAAATAAAATAACTTATAAAAACTCCTTACGCTTCTATCTACGCCCATGAAGAAAGGAATTTAACTCTAATATTGAAGTAATTGCGTCACAATTGAACGACAAAAGACAGATGTGCGGTTAACTGAATGAATAGTGCTATTCAATAACTGCGTGTTGTACTTAGCGATGTTATAGACTATTTATATGGTCCATCGTAATTTCGGCCTGATGCGTCCAGTCTTTAGTTATGATCTTAAAACCATTGTCTCTCATCATTCGCAACGTGAACAATAAATTTGAGACACAGAAGGAAGCATTACGTTTTCTAATATATTAATGTAATTGTATCTATTAAAACGCTTTTCAACATGCGAAAATACACCTGGACCATGAATATACATTCAAACCAACACCGAGAAGCGATTTGATGGATTTACATATCGCTCCTCAAATCTACAATTTCTTGGTCTGTAAACCCGGATTCTTCCTTGACGATTTAAAAATTTTTTCATCCGGAAAGGCAACTCGTACCCAAAATTCGAAGGGTCGATAAATGTAATTGCGACAAAAAATTATTTACCCTTGTTTTTGTGTAGCTATCAAGATTGTTTTTTTTTTTACGCTAGCTGAATTTCTAAGCTTCGACTCCTTAATTATAACTATGTGATACCGTTGACTGGGATCCAGGAAAATCGGTATGAAAAGCCACCAGGACTCCGAATTCAAAACGATTTTGTCTTAAACGATTTAATAGTTTTTCATCTTGATTAAGAGTATAAATTCCTTTTCAATCAGAGCCTATTATCCTTCGGGTAGAATGTTCCTGTTCCTATCTTTTAATTCTTAAAATTGTGCTCTTATTATAATGGAAATGAAGTGCAACATCTCTAATTGACCAACGTTCTTCAACTTTTACTATAATAAAATACTTTTCTTGTTCGGAAACTTTTGGTATTTGCATTTTTGATTAACTTAATTGTCACGGTATGACGTTAATAAACGTCAGAAAAATACAAAATTAAACGGGAAAAAAATAGATGTGCGCGATTTTTTTGAATACAAGCGTAGCGTACATTTACAACAAAGAATATGCGTATGTAATTTTTGCTTCCAACCATGCTTCATATATTTACATTCCCAAAATATCATTCTTTGGTTTTTGTACTGAACTTTTTCGTTTTTATGCATTTATTTTGAGAAACGCATTTAACGCGCAATTAACATTAAAATTCGGCTACTTATGTATAAAAAAAAGTATAAACATTTGTACAAAACGACCTTCTCCATTAATATTTAAATGTTATAAACTGTTACTCAGACAATTTAAGCAATCGTTAATTTTTACCTAAGAACCCGAGAAAATTTCAAAACTGACTAAAATAAAGCCTGCACTTGAACTTTTAAATGTGTTTTCGGAGCTGCAGCCGAATGATATTTTGGTCACACCTACATCTGTTGACCCACTGTCCTTTTTTGGTGCAACCTATATTTCAAAATAACACGCACATTACGAGCCGAATTTCGTTGTTTACAGCATTCAACCAAATTTGCCCCGAATTACGTTACGCAAATGAACAAGATAACGGAACACGTACGCAAAAAAGTTAATGCGAGGCGTAATAAATTTTAATTTTAGACGATTTGTTTAATGTTTCTTTCTTTACTTGAATTTCGAAACGTTGCCGGTGATTATACATACAGTGACTCACATTAGTCACAGGACACCAGCAAAAAATAAAATCAAAAATTTCTACCAACAATGAAGCAGTGAGGAAATATAAAAGTACAGTTCAGTAATGAGTACAATATACTAATACAAAGCCAAAATTTAAGTTTTTCTAATTTAAATAAATAATATTAAAGCTATTATTAGAAAATTAATCTCACAAAAGTCACCGTACAGAAAACATGACGTATAAGAAAATATAATATAATATTTCATAGGATTGCCTCTCAAATCAAATTACTTCTAGTCTTCAAAGCATATGGGTACACCTTTTATGGGAATAATGTAGAATTGTCGAATTTTGCCATGAAGATATTTGAATAAGAAATTAACGCAAATGCAATATAATAAGCTTGCGTTCGAAAAAAATTATTTAAATAATGATGTAAATATCGATTCTGATATAACTTACTAAAAAATAGGGTTATCATTGGGAATTTATGTGCTTTGGCGTTTACGGTTGGTACTTTATCCATTCTACTGATATAGTTATATCATGTTTGTTGTTATGCATCTTTTAGCACATAACTATACATAAGCTACAAAATTGTCCAATATACGGGGGGGTGATTCGTAAAGTAAGCTCTGTTTGGTTATTAAAAAAAAACAATAAATGAAGAGGTTTTTTTATATATACAACTTAAAGCTGCTTAGCTTAGCTGAGACTAAGATTGACACTTTTGTTATAGCGATGAACCAGTTTTTGAATGCCCTCTTCATAGAACTCGGCCGCTTGTGAATCAGCTATGCTGTAACATTATCCCCCTGCTCACTTGTCCCATAAAGTTTACAAGAAGGACGCCTTTCTTGTCCCAAAAAACAGTGACCATGACTTTTCTAGCAGAAAAAGTTTGACGGCACTTTAAGGGTCTCCTCGTAGGTGAGTTAGAGCAACCCCACTGCATTGACTGTCTTTTCGTCTCAACGATGACATAGGCGACCCAAATCTCATCACCTGTTACGATATGCCTGAGGAAATCTTCACCTTCAACATCGTAACAGAATATTTCCACCATATGTATAAAAGATGCGCCTCATGTCAAATATATAGTTATAAAATCAAAATTTTTAGAAGAAATTAAGTTTATTTCAATTTAAATGAACTAAGGTGTGAATTGTAATTAACTTGTATATATCGAATGTATATGACTAAATGAGAAAAATAATGAAATAAGCTTGTCACTGTATTAGGAATGTAAAAAGGTATATATATTACAATGAGACTTGTTTAAAAAAATAAACAAGTACCTGAGTATTAAAAAAAAAGATTGATTATTTATTATTTATAATAATAAGCATTCAATCTTTTTTTTTGCTATTTATAATAGCAACGTGCCAAAGAGATTGAGTGATAAAATTGAATAAAAAGGATTATAAATTCACTTCTTTAATTTATTTATGGTATTAAATGAGGACAATAAAAAATATCATTATTAACAATACTTTATATGAATATTTATAAATTGTAAATACATAGTCTTAGTATATAATTTTAAGTGAATGGTTAAAGGGAATTTATAAAAGTCAAAAAAGAAAATTGTAAGGAAAGAAAATAAGAATAAAGGTTTCGAAAGTTTTAAAGAAGGATCAAATTCAAGAAAATGGATTGATAAAGAAGATACAGTATTACTATGAGAAAACAATTTATGGTCAAGAATATTGGACAGGAAAAGATGAACGCGATGCTACCCAGAAATTCCCAGAATGTGAAAAAAAAACAATAAATTGTTCTTACAACTTATTCACTCCTTCCGCATGAATACACCAATCCAAGCGACTTGTCCATGACTAGAAGCAGTGCTGGAAGTCTTCGCGACGTATTCAACACTGCCTGCGATTCGATCTGGATTTCTCAATCGTCTCAAAACGGCGTCCCTTGAGCTTCGGTTTCAATTTCGGAAGCAGGAAGAAGTCACAAGGCATAAGATTTGGGGAGTAGAGAGGGTGAGGTAGTACTGCCTCTTTGTTGAGGCTAGGAACTGAGGCACAATAAGTGACGCGTGGGTTAGTGCATTGTCGCGGTGTAAGATTCACGAACTGTTGCGTCACTTGGCAAACCCTTGCGTCGAATGTTCTCTATTAGTCGCTGGAGAACATCGCAAGAAAATCGTCCATTAACTGTTTCATCACCTGGTGGTAGAAATTCTTTAGGCACGATGCAATCGGCGTCAAAAAAGCAAATCAACATCGACTTGACGATGCTTCGAACTTGGCGTACTTTCTTTGGTTACAGTGACGATAGCGTCTTCCACTGAGGTGACTGCTGCGATAATACCCGTACAGCCATGATTCGTCGCCAGTAATAATCCTGGTACTGAAGTTGGCATCCATTTCAGCAGTTTCTCTCAGTTCTATGCAAACATAAACGCGGTACTTTTTTGTGCAATGCTAAGTAACCCTGGCACAAACTTCACAGCAATACGCCGTATGTAGAGTTCGCCGGAGAAGCCGACAATGTTACAAATGCCATGAATTGTTCTCCTTTGGTCTCTTGCAGGATAACATCACGCACTTTTGCCACAGTTTGTGGCGTGTTCTCCGTCGATCAACGATCGGAACGCTCATCATTTTCAACCGACATAAGTCCATTTTTAAACCGGTTGTACCACTCATAGGTTTTCGTCTGGCCCAAAGTATCCTCAACAAACGCTTGTTTTGCTGTTTTACCAAGTTTGAAGCAGAATTTCATGCACGTTCTTTGCTCTTTCACATTAGACATTGTTGTGTCGCTGAATAACTTAAACACAACTCAACAAACATAAACACAAAAACTATTTGTCACCACCTACTAAAGTTCCGTTTGACAGACTGACTTAGTACAGAGGTACTACACTCCAACTAGTGCTATAGACCTGTACTACACTCCCTTTGCCTACCACATTCAAATTCCGGGAATTTCTGGGTAGCACCTCGTATATTTTCTTTTGAATATATTTTTGGTATCAGAATATTGGTACATTATTATTTTCTTTAGTTTATTTAGTTGATTAAGCATCTATTTTTTACAGTTACCATAGTTTCAAGGCTAAGTTGTAAAGCACCTGTCCCTGAACTGCGCCTTGGGGTTGCGACTTATTCTTACCTTTACTTTTATTTATTTTCTTTACTTTTCTGTATGCTCTTTTGATCGCAACAAATATTTTATAATTATAACACTTAGTTCAATCCCTCTCCGCATAATACATAAAACCCGGTGGTCCTGTCAAATAATTTTTTAGGTCAAGGTCTAACGGTGCGGGTGAATTTTGACGACCGACAAAGACGACGATCACACTCTGGCGGCATTAATTAGTGCCCTGGAAATCGTCGAACGACTGGAAAACTCAGTTTGCATTCAAGGTCGGGCCGTCGGAAAACAGCGATGCGTCCAATATGTACGGAGAGTGTATAATATGTTTACGAAAGGCGATCTATAAATAGAAGGGTTCTCTTCTATCGATCAACACTTCTTATTATACGCGAGATGTACAAGAAACAGACTTGTTTCGTACACGTTCATCCGGTTTGAAGTTTGACCCGTGTTAGATGTAAATATTTTCCTTCGTGCCATCTCCTGAGAAGAAACGCGCCAAAGAGGGATTATATTCTTTAGAAACAAAAAAAAAACGAAAGAAAATAATATTAATTTTCCGAATCTTGTAATGTAGTTCTAAGCTTATCTTTATGCGTTAATTGGATGCTAAAACTCAAAAACTTTTAAAAAATTAAAACCTTTTTAATATTTCAAATTTTGTTGTAATGTATTTGTTTAATGTAATGGATATATATTTGAGCGTGTCTTAACATGCTATAGGTTCTACGAATGTACGAAGTAAGCGCCATATATTCTCAGCTCGACATAGAAAAAATAAAATTTAAAAAATTTTATATTTATACTTTTTAATATAATTTCCAGTAGTTTCAATGCATTTATTACACTTATTAGTTAATAATTCTGTATTCTTGTAAAAATAAATTGATATTTTCCTTCAAAACGCTGCAATACGGCTGCATGCAACTACGGGTTGGACATTTAAATGGACAATAGTAGAGCAATATTGTTAGACAGGGATAGATGAATTGAGTAGTGTGCAATTAAAATAAAAGATGTCGCCAAATATTCTAACGGATAAAATATAAATCTATTTTATCAATAAATAAATTTATGTTGATTCGGTAGGTATTTTGTATCGTATATACAGTGTAATCCGTCTACAATGAACCCGCATATAATAAAAAATTCCGTTTATAATAAACATTTTGCAAAGTCCCGGCTGATTCACCATTTAAATTAATGCATTCCAGCCTCGGTGCATTATAAGAGAATTGCTGCCCGGCAGATTTTCTGTTAAATTATTTTGTCACAGTCCGAATCATTCGGTAGTTCCCCTAATTAACTGCGTATATATGTACATCTTTTTTTAATTTATTTATTTATTACCCAACAGAATTATAATTCCATTTACAGGATCAAATCAAAACAAAATTTTAAATCATACACATAACAACAAGTACTATTAGAAACGTATTATACAAGTACAAAGTATATACAGATTTAACATCCTAAATATAAAAAATATAAAGAATCAATACAAAATATTCAAGCTAATAATATATATGAATATAAACAAAAGTCTGCACAAGTGATTAAAACTAATAAAAACCAAAAAAAAAACAAGAACGTCCAGAAATTAATTGTCAAGATACATACATACTACAACGAATACATATCGCAGATGTTATAGAGACGTTATTTGAAGGTCAACAACCACAGAAATGTATATCCATTTCAGAAGAAACCTGATTGTAGTTACTAGTCATAACGTAGACAGGGGACCTGACCAACACGTTGGTTCGAGGAAAAGGAAGATAGAAAGGACGAGAAGGACGTGTGAAGAATGGTGGGACAAGAAAATTAAAGTAGGATAATAGCGTCGTGCAGTCAACTTTGTTGTGAAGAAGCCTATGAAGGAAGTTGAGGCTGGCTACAAAACGTCTAAAGGAGAGAGAAGGCACGTTGAAGCAAGAAAGGAGTTGAGTGTGATCAAAGCCCCTGCCGGGATAAACGCCGTCCACCTTGAGCCACATGTATTTCAAAAATCTCGACCTGTCGAGAGAATCGATACCTGTCGATACTTTACCGATTCCAGTACTCAGAATCGATACTGTGTACAGACCCGTAGCAATAACATTTATTGCTACGGGTATCGGATCTGTACACAGTATCCACCAGATAACAACATCAGATATCCAAGATAAAGAACCAAAAATTGTTATAGAACCAGACAATCCCATAACTACTGCAGAAGCTTTACAATATACAATAAAACTAAACCACTACTTTCAGGTTAACGGAGTCCAGGACAATACATTTTCAATATTATTAGAAATACAAAATACTTTAAATGATCAGTATTTTCATAGTCAGACCATACAATCTGAAATTACGGACTTTTTCACAACATCAAAATATACTTGATAACATAAATATGAATAAACATTTATTTTATTTAAATTTAAGTGTTTCTTTTTCATTTTTGTAAATATACTTTCACTGGTTCATATGGCCACTTAGGTGTCTATCATTGTGTTAACCTCGGATTAAGTGAACCCCGGATATACTGAACCTATTTTACCGGTCCCCGGAAATTCATTATACCCGGATTATACTGTATTATCTAATTGTAAGATTTTTGTGTGGCATGCGCTTATACGAGGATTGTTCGGAAACTACGTGGCCTAACACAGAGATGGCGCGAAATCGCAGGAATCTTCTTTACCATTCCGTGGAAACATCCTTTAATAGGTTAAATATGACAGTACCGAGCGATCTATCAATTAGTCTGTTTATTGTTGATTTTGTAATAATGGAAAAAACTGAGTTGTCAGCAGTGATAAAGTACTTTCATTTGAAATGCCTAACACCAACCGAAATCAAAGCTGAGCTGGATTCAACTCTATTAGAATCCGCTCCTTCGATTTCAATTTCAGACAACAATTTAACGGGTGTGTTGCTTCTGCGGGAGTCGTTAGTTTAATGTAGCCGGGTCCTGCGGAGGCTACATCGTTGCGTTGGTACGCAGATGCGTACAAGCATCAAATAATACGCAGATAAGGTTGGTTTAACGTAGTATAATTAGTTAACACTTATTTAACAAGTAACATTGATTATATACATAACAACAAATAGAACAGTAGTCAAAGGAGAGATCTATCTCGCACTCGCTATGTCTTACTGACTATCTAGCTATGTATGATCTCTTGTTACGTCTTATATACAACATTACAGTGCCCTCATTTGACTACGTCCTTACCTAACTATAAACAAGATGTGCAAGCGTGCGACCTCTGATTAAGAATGCTTGTGTTTAATAAAACAGGTGGACCGAGGTCGTGTTTTCTAATACAATGCAAATAAGACCAGGGCCACGCCTTGACTATATCAAGTATTATAAACATTACTTAATCAGGTTATCACATTAGTCTGTTCTATTTTCTCGAAAATTGAAAGAACTTATTATCACAGTTAATAGAGGAAATGAATGAAATCAGGGATAATAGAGGGAAATCACGGTTAATAGACGTATAAAATTAAGCATTCAGCATCTCGGTTAACAGATTGTTCTAAGTTGATGGAGGTCCGGATAATCGAGGTTCAACTGTATATACTTGAATTACTACTTCAAACATAAAACAATTAACAGGCAATAAAAATATACTTATATATAAACTGCGTCAATAAATTAGAGAAACACTAATAGAGAATAATAGTTGTAATGATATAGTTTTATGGGAGCGACAAATTCTTACAAGCTGGTTCTATTATGCTTTATTTATCATAAAATGAATTTAATTTAAACATTTCAACCCGATCATTGCGATCATCCTAAAATAAGTGAAACAGCCAGGGAAAAATCATTTTTGTCAATAAAATAACTACAAATTCCCAAAAAATCTAATGTGCGTTTGTCAATTATATTTCATTAGATACTAAAAGCGTATCATGAGGCACCTAAATGAAGTTAAAGTTGTAAGAGTCGTAACATTAATCGAAGAAGATACAGCTAACGTTATGTTGCAAGACAAATTAAGGTAAGCTTTTCTGTGATGTGCAGGGTTTGGAATCGGTACTTGGATACAGGAAGATATGTTAGAAAAGCTGGTCAAGGTCGTAAACGTGCGACATCCGCTGAGCAAGACAGTTACTTGCGCAACTGCGCACTTAGACGGCGCATATCTACTGCTAAAAACCTGCCCAGTGACCTTAGAAGAGCAACGGAAAATCAAGTTTGTACGGAAACCGTACGAAAAAGGTTGCGAGAACATAATCTTAGATCGAGGAGACCAGTCCGAAAGACACGACTTTGGCTCATAAAAGAAACCGATTGGCTTTTGCTCAATGCCATGTAGATTGTAGATGGAGCAGTGGTCCCCAGTGCTTTTCAGCGATAAGTCAAGATTTCGGTTGACACGTTGTGATGGACGTCTTCGAATTTGGGCGCGTACCGGTGAACGCTATCGTGAACTAGTTCAGGAAGTGGGCAGGCTTGCTCAACTCTCATTTCATACTCGTACAGATCTTGTTCATATACCTAGGCGAATTAATGCTGCCCTATATATTGAAGACATACTTACGAATCATGTGATACCAGCTAGAGCTCTGATAATCCTTAGATTTCTGTTCCAGCATGATAATGCAAGACCACATATAGCAGGTCAGACAAGACAATTCCTGGAAGACCATCAAATTCAACTTATAGATTGGCCACCGCTTAGCCCAGATATAAATCCGATCGAGCATTTGTGGGATCACCTGGATCTGAAGCTCAGGAGTCGACTTGTGGCTCCCGAAACTCTTCAACAGCTTCTGGTGGCACTTCACGAAGAATGGGTTGCTATACCCCAACAGGACACCCAGAGGTTGATTGAAAGTATGTCACGAAGGTGTCGGGCAGTCATTCAATCTCGTAGCGGACATACCCGTTATTAGATTTCCTTTAAAACTTAATTTTCTTTAGTTACTTAAGTCTAATTTGTTAGTTCATTAAGAATTCTTTTAGTTTATTGTTTTGTTTGGCTGTGTTTGATTGTTATTGATTTCAAATGTTCAAATTAAACTCATTTTATGATAAATAAACGATAATATGACCACCTTACTAGATTTCGATGGTTTCATAAAACTATGCAACACATTATAACTATTATTCCTTAGTGTTCGTCTAATTTATTGGAGCAGTGAATTTTGAATTGTTTCAATACATCCTCAGATATGAATTTCAGTTTCGCTTTATAAAGATTGTTTTCCCTTTCTTTACTTTTTTTATTACTTTTACTTTCTGAAAAATATAATAAAGATCTGGGCTTTATAATATATATAATATAAAGACAGTGTATGATTTTTCATTGCTTCTATTATCCTAATTACATCACTATTGGAAACGATTATTTCTCATTTAACTTTCATATCTTTTTCTAATAAATTTAATTAATCTAGCAAAGATAAAAATATTCAAATTTAAATTATACGGTTTCATAATTATAATAATGCCGTTACTTTCTACGTTGACCCCGGTTGTCATTTTATTAAAATGCTAAAGAGCTATAATAACACTAATCTTTCAATCATTGCCGGTTCTTATTAAGTTATTCCTTAGAAGGGCTTACGTCAATTTATAATAAACTATCTCGATAACGCACACGAATGACTGTAGTGGAAGACAGGAAGTCGTTTCCTCTGTCTAATAGGTTCGCAATACAACGTCCGTTATGCGAATGGCTAAATGCTGAATTAAACCTACGTTATATTGATATTAGAAAGCCAAGCGTGTCGCATATACACATAATATTCCTAGGAATGGGTACACATTATATTATGAATTAATTTTCAGACGCATCTCCGAACATTCCTTTGAGGCGAACAATTGCGGTAGAATAATAAATTATAAAGTTCCTTTTCAACACTTATTGAAGTAGGTTAATAATATACGGGGTGTGACTATTAAATTTCCGAGCCTTTAAAACAAATATACTACTGTGATCAAAAAGTATTGGAACTGGTTAAATATAACGCAAAGTATTTATTCCTCTTCCAAATTTATTTCAGTGTTCAGTCTTTATTTGTCAAAGTAATAAAAATTGTATGACACGTCATTAAGGTAAAAATACAAAAGATTGGCAATACAAACCAAGACACCACAAAACAAACAAAAAATAATAAAGCCGACACGAAGAAGCCGACACGAAGAAGCCGCAAGCAATATCTAATCGTTAGATAGAATCGTTAGTTTAATACAAAGGTATTTTTAATAATATAAAATATTATTAAAAATCTGGTGTGAAGAACACAAATACAGGTTCACTATTAACTAATAATAGTGAACCTGTATTTGTGTTCTTCACACCAGATTTTTAATAATATTTTATATTATTAAAACTACCTTTGTATTATACAAAACTGGTGGGGTTTACCTACTCATGTATGTTTCAATTATTCTGATACATTACACATGCGGTTAGTCCGTAGTATGAGTGAAGACACAAACAAAATGCAGTTTCTAGAGAGATGGCTGTGCCACCTTTGGAAGGGCGTCGTTACTTCACATTGGTTATGTGGACAGGGCGAGGTACTTCGGCTGTCTGACAACAGGCAGCGCTGAATTTACTTCTACGCCCGGTCTGGATAATTTCTGTGATGTGGCGATGTGGTTCTTTTTTTTTAATGTGTCTGAAGATATCCTTTCTCCAGCAGGGGCGTACCGATGAGCCTGTAGAAAGGCGAAATACGTATCTACGTCTCTGTTCGGACACGTTCACAAAAATATTAATAGTGAACCTGTTATTTGTGTTCTTCACACCAGATTTTTAATAATAATTTATATTATTAAAAATACCTTTGTATTATACAAAACTGGTGGGGTTTACCTACTCATGTATGTTTCAATTATTCTGACCGTTAGTTTAGTTAGCTCCTTCACATTTGATCCTAGTATTGTTCTCATTACTTTCCTCTCCATTCTTCTGAGGTTTTCTTCTTCTTCTTATGTTATATTAATATGCTGGTTTAAATTTCGATCACCCATTCTTACATCAAAGTGCACAAGCAGGCATCTAATATTTTCTCAAGTAACTAATTAAAAGCTGGCTCTATTAGTTCGAAATTTAAACACGTATTAGTTGAAACATGTTTAAACACTCATACGATTTTAATATAATTACGTTAATTTATATATACTACGCGGGCACTTCTGCAATTAAATTGTTACACCTAGCACAATTTAACAGTACAATTAGGAATTAGTTTTTTCATAGAAAATGTATTTTAAAAATCCGATTATATTTGTAAACAAATAGCAGTAATGTAAGTGAAGCTTTATTCTCGAATAAAATCCTTGAAAAGGCGAACAAAAGTTTAATAATTAAAATAACGAATTAAAGAGACTAAGTGGTTTACAACTGTAAAACATTCCACAGTTCTGTAGTGGAGTTAATAATAATAATTATTGTCCAAATACGAGTATATACAATTTGAACGGATCCAGTAGCTATATTTAGACAATCGCAAAAAACAATTCGTATCAATCGGACGTTTCTGATTCCAAGAATATTGATACTACAGATACTACAGAATACTAATTGTACGAATGCATGTACGCCGTCTATATAAAGGACACGCAACGTAGGAATAGATACGTATCTGATTGTACGAAAAGTTCAAAATAGAATAGTTCTGTGATCCGGTTTCGTACTAGGGTGGTCTATATTTATAGGCCCAAGAATTTTCTATTCCTTTTTAAAGATAACATTCGACACGTGGCGTCTAGATTAGAACACTTTTACACTATTACCTTAAATTAGAATGATCAAAATCTGACAATTTTAATTAATTGAATTTAGGCATTGTTGTTGAGATTCTTCAAAATAATTTGTTCTTATTTATAGAGGGTGTTACAGTACGAGCGCAAGATTTGAATTTTACATAAAAGATGTTTTTTTTTACAAAATATTGAAATATTTATAGATCGATAACGTAAAGATTTGTAAATTATGTATGAAACAATATATCTGGTAAATGGTCGCCACACGGCTACTATTGTGGCAAAATTTTCAATAACAGTTTGGCATAAATTTGGCGGTATTTCGTTGATACACCGTTCAATGTTAGTACGAGGGATCTCTTTTATGTTTTGCATACGGGGACATAGAGGGCGCCACTAATCAAATGTCAGTACTAAAAATTAAACTCCATATTTGGTTAGCCTAAATCTAAAGTTTCAGTGCAATATGTGTATTGTTGTAACCACAACGAACTGTCAAAGTTGACAAGTTAGTCGAAAGATGGAATTAAACAGTGAAAATTTTCAGGCAATAATTTTTTATTATTTTCGAAGACAATTTTCTCAATAAGAATGCCTCGCCGAGTTGGTTTCTGTTATCGGTAATGAAGCACACAACAGTCAACAATTTCTTGTTGGTATGGAGAATTCAAACGTGAAAGTCTTAGCGACGATTCAAGAGCAGTGGTACACCTGCTCTTGAATCAGGTGGTCACGGCAGTCACTCAGGAAAATGCAGTGCGCAAGCTCATCAATGAAGATCGACATGTGACATATCTCGAAATTGAGACATCATTGGGGATTTCAAAGACCTCAATTCAAAATATTTTGCATGATGAATTGTGTGTAAAAAAAAATTAGTTTCGCGTTGGATACCGCATCTGTTGACCGAAGAACAGAAAACAGCTAGGGTGAATTGGTGTTAAAAAACTCTATACCGCTTCAACGCTGGTAACTCTAAAAGCGTGTACAACATCGTGAGTGGTGATGAATCTTGAATTTACTCATACGAGCCAGAAAATAAACACCGATCGTCTGTTTGGGTGCGCAAAGGTGAAGAAGAGCCGACAAAAATCATCCGTTCTTGAAGTGTCTCCAAAAAGATGGTCGCGACATTTGTCTCAAAAGCAGGTCGTGTAGCAACAATTTCTCTACAAGATCAAAGAACTGTTACTGCCGATTGGTATACAACGATTTCTTTGTCGCACCGTCCCAACAGTTCCGATCTAAGTCCCAACTATTTCTTTACTTTTTCGAAAATCAAGGACGGACTGTGTGGTTCAAAAACGTAATTTTGACTGTACCAACAAAAGAGTGGAATAACTGCTTCCAGAGCACATGCAAAAGTGCATTAATCTTCGGGGAGAATACTTTGAATACTTCATCTCTGCGAGTCAACCGAGAATGGCGATTTTTATGATGGCACAATCGCAAGAAACGCATTCTTTAAAAAGTTTAGGAAAGTACCAGGGTGGTTCAATAACTCCTTAGAAAATTCAAAAGATGGCGCTAGTAATTTACATTTAGTAAGCGTCGTTTGTCATTAGACTGCTGTCAAAGTTCCAACTAAATCCATCGCGTGGGTTTATTTGTATACTGGATTGAAGCAACAAATCCTGGTTCATTTAGAAAAATGAAAAAAAAATGGAATTTCGTGCGGTGATTAAATACTTTTAATTAAAAGGTTTAACACCGGAAGAGATGAAAGCCAAGTTGGATGAAGTTAATGGCATATCTGCCCTTGTGTTTGTGACTGTTTACCCACGAATTTTAACGTGACCGTGCATTCACAAAAGATGAAGATTGTTCGAGACGTCCAGTGGTGATGACTTCCTCCGAAATAATTGACAAAATCCACGATATGGTTTTGAATGATCAACGAATTAAAGCGCGCAAAATAGTTGAGGCCACAGGCATATCACAAGGTGCAGTGTTTTCAATTTTACAGGGAAAATTGGGTTTGAAAAAAAATCTCGGCAAGATGGGTGCCGTTTTTCCTCTTAGTAGAGAATAAACGCAATCGTGTGATCAATTGGAGGCTGGTTTGACACTTTGCCGTTGTAATCCTGACAAGTTGCTACGCCGCTACATAATTGTGGGCGAAACATGGGTACACTACTATACTCCAGAAATAAAGCAATAGTCGAAATAGTGTCTTTAAAGGCGATCTGGCTCCGAAGAAGGCAAAGACGGTGAAATCGGCCAACAAGACAGAATGCACATGGAATCATCTACATCGATTACTTCGAAAATGGACAAACGATAAATGGAGACTATTATGCAACGTTATTGCACTAGTTAAGGGAAGAAATCAAGGAGAAACGTCCTCATTTGGCAAAAAAAAAATTTCTTCCACCAAGACAGTGCACGAGTGCACACTTGCGCAATTTCGATGGCGAAAATCAACGAATTTAAAGTCCAAATTATTTCATCCACTTTCCATCCACTTTTTATTCCCAAACTTGAAAAAGTGGCTCGGCGGAAAACGATTCACATGGAAGGAGGTCATCGCCCAAACAGATGCCTACTTCGAGAACCTTCCGAAATCCTACTTTCTGGACGGCTTAAAAAAGTTGGAAAAACGGTGGAAAAAGTGTATACAGCTAAATGGAGACTAAGTTGAAAAATTTTTAAAAAATTGCAAAAATAATTTGTTTTTCTATCTTTTTCTAAGGAATTAGTGAACCACCCTCGTATATTACAAGAAAGGCTTAGAAATGGGAAATCATTGGGTGAAGTATAGTAAGCGCCAAATAAGATGGCGAACGGTGGGGATGCGCTGTAGTCTTTTTAAAAACGCGCACGCCCACTTACCCACTTACTTGCAACTTTATGTAAAACCAAATACAAAATTTCCCACTATTTCTAATGCTGCACGGACTTACTCCCACTGCCCGCCATCTTATTTGGCGATTGCTATACGTCGAGCCAAGAGGTAATTATGTTGACGATTAAATACAATATACAGATACATAAATAAATGTATAATAGATGGAATATGGTAAATGTTTCTTTAATTTATTCGTTTCATACCCAGAATTAAAAAATAAACATATTTGGAACACATTTTGTAAACATTGCAAATTGGTAGTTTCATAAATTCCCGAACGTTAGTAAATATTGCCCGCAACTGCTTTAAGTACTTACTAACAAATTGTTAAGCAATAAAATATGCATATTTTAATTTTACAAATGCTCAAACAACCAACAGAAATTGGTTTCAAATAATTAATCAGGAATGTATAGATTGTTAAATTCGGACAAAAATACAAACATTAACCTAAAATTGAACATCCTGCGCGTAAATTTGTTCGACAGAAAATTTATTTTTAACGTGACTTGGACCGTTGAAAAAATAAACATGTATCTGTAATCAGTGTATTCACGCAGTTGTATAACAATATACACTAAAAATTCCTACAAAATGTATATTCTCACGTTCAAGAAAGTGTAAATAAATAAGTGTGACGCTTACAAAGATTTGTAGTGTTGGTTTTCTTACTGTTATGTTGAATTTTATAACGCTGTTGTTTTAAAAGTAAAGAATAATCCCATTCTACTGCAACATTCAATATAACATAATCTCTCTTAAAATATACGAGACTGGTTGCAATGAATATTACGTATTTATTTTTCTTACTTTTCTCAAAAATTTCTAATATGAAGTCTCGATAATTTACTTCTTCGATTTTTCTTTAAAAATCCAGGCAGAAAATATTTATTTTACATACAATATGTCCATGGATTTTCTGCAATAGTCTAGTGAAAAATTATTCAATGTAACTCTCACCTACCTCTGAGTACTTTTCTACTCTATAGATAAATTTCCTCTATACGTATCTTAACGGTCCAATTTCTATTTCGCAAATTACGGTCCGTATTCTTATTTTAAAATTTATAAATTTATACCAATTATTATTTTCATACAATTTTTGCTTTACATTGTAACGGGCTGAAATCGCCCCTTGATAATTTTTAGTCGTTTATTCATTAGTTATGAACGGAGCTGTATATGGTAAGATTTTCGCTTATTTTGTAATTTCGATCTATAAAAATTGTATAATATTTTTCTTGGGCGGATATTTAACCTATTGTTATATGAAATTGGAAATTTCGTCGTAGTAATTTTCTATGCATGATTTAAATAATTAAGGTTGCGATATATTGCACGTGGATGTAGCCAACTTTGTTTTCATTATAGTTTAGTTTAATATCGTTCATATGTTACGATTGTAAATGGCGTTGGAATTCGAAATAGAAATGGTAGAGTTGCTAGATTGTAAACAGTTAGTTTGGTAGTGAATTCAGTTAGAATTGGCATTGGTATTTTCATTTAAGATCTCCTTGGTTATTGAAGCATCAAAGACATCTCGTGTTTATTTTTTAGGCTATGGTCTTTGATTAAAAATTCTTTATTAAGAACGCAATTAATTAATATTCTTTCTCAACTGGGTTCCGTATTTTATTGCCTTAATTTTTACGTAGCGAAATATTTTCGGAAAGAAAAAATAGTAACAAATCTGGAGGACATTGCTTCAGTCCCGATTGATCTGCGTGCTCTGAATAATATTGACCCCATTGGACTTGTTATTAAAGCCAATCCGATAGTTTGAAAGATTTACGTATACGTAATCCTAGGATTATCTAAACATTGTTATGCTGAAATTTGGAGTTTTCGAGATTTACCGTTGTCGACAGTTTCTCGAACATCTCGGAAAATAAAAGAGATCAACGGCAGCAGCTGTTATTATCGAAATCAGTGCTTCGAGTAGTAAAGGCATCGGAACATCGAAGATCGACATTATATTTTACGTTTTTCACGAGTCGACGATTTTTTGCGAATATCTCAAGAACTAAAAGACATACAGGGCAACAGTTGTGTTTATTGTAATCAGCGCACCAAAATCCATAGAGCAAAGGTATCGTTATGTTGAAAAGCGACAATCCATAGCTTGATGTTATAAAAATGGCTAAATTTTAGAAACTCATTTCTTGTCCGATCGACATGAGCAGTAGTAACAGAACCATCGCCAAGGTGCATTTAGTTTCGGAGATGCGTGGGTAACCCAAAATCCAAGATCTAATTTTAGCGCAATTGTCACGAATTCGTTCTTTTTTATCCCGAATTTCGACTGAAAAACTATTTGCGAATTTTCGGGGACGTTAAAGAACATCAGGTCCAAACATCATCTGGAGTTCAAAAAAAATTGTGAAATTTTCGAAATGTCATAGATCATTCATTCTTTGTTCGATCGTAAGAGGACCACCTAAACATGAAATATCTGAACATTAACCTGACCGGACCTCTAACATTCAAAAAGCACTTGAACCAATAAAACAAGGAACGAAAACAAGAAATAACATAATGTGATGATTCATCTGACGATGCGTCAGACCTGGCATCATCTCGAAAGATGTCGATGCATCGGGAAAAATCTAGACAGAGGTTCCCGAACATGCGAGAAGTTTTCCCGTGAATATAAATAACACGCAAGACGGATTTATCCCATTCAACGGGTAGTCGCCGAGTCGAATTGATATTGTAATAAATAAACATTGATATAAATTCTGTGTAAATAAATATTGTTTAGTTAGTTGTAGTTTTAAGATGTTCATTTAGTGTATACCGTTTTTATTGTCAATATAGTGTGTGTCTAAATTACCGTTAGTTTTATTTAGAACCCGCAGAAAGACGAAAGCATTACAATAAGAGGGAAATTGTCAGAAACTAATGGCGGTTTTGATATCTGTACTATGAAGTCAAACAATCACTCTAATAAATTAAATATCCACTTGAATGACAAGGAAACTCTAATAATAGAACATTAAAATCTAGATCAGCATTTAGCTTCTGGTCCTTGTTAATGTTGCACAACCGGATTTAAGACAAAAGAAAACAGTCCAAAAATAGCAAGAAATAAACAACCCTTCACTTTTTAGAAAGCTACATATCCAAAATACTTTGAAGAACTAAGAGAAACCTCGATTAAAATCCAGAAAATCAATACAAGAAAATAATATTTGATTGTACCGCAGTCTTTTAATTTGGAAAAAGCTCTCGAAGCATCGATTAGTAACTCTAATCAAACTAATTTCTGCAATGAAAAATATCTCGGATATTATAGAGTGCTCTCAATTATATTTGAACTGATCCTGGTAGATATAAGACAACTGTAAGTCTAAATTATTAATAATTCTTACTGATTATGGAACACTAAAACGATTTTATCGATGCCCCTAATACAGCAATTAATTGGATAAGAAGATTTAAACCTCAAATTGTATTTTGTAATCCTGTAAGGGAAGCCATACTCTAAATAAGCAAATATATAAACTGTAGATAATAACAGAAAATATTATATTTATACAACGCTACGTATTACAGAAACGGACACTACATTTTTATATGTCGTATTTCCACACGGAAATATAGTACTGAAAATAAAATAAAACGAAAATAAGGAGAAATAATCTGATTATCAGAAACCAGAATAGTATGATGACACAATAACTTGCAACGGTTCATTCACATTTACCCGGATATGTTATGTTAAACTCTTTCTGTTGATTCAGCTTCACTTACCCTAGTTAATTCATTATTCGACTGCCAAGATCAATAATCGTAATTTTAATTGACGACTCAACATTATTTCGGGCATTCTTTTTATAATATTAACATTTATTTTATTTAATCTAAATATGAACTAAATGGAAATAATACTATTCTTTCTTGCAAGTTTGTTATAAATAAAATTGTTGGAATTGTGTAAACAAGAAAAAAACATGCTTCCGCAAGGTAAATTAACCAACGTAAGGTTAGTTTGGTTATTAAAGGGGTTATAATTAGAGCTGAGGATGTTTGCGGTATAACCATGGTTATACCGCAAACATCCTCAGCTCTAGTTATAATGTTAAAGTTATAGAAAACGTCATTATAACAAGTGTTCATTTGAAAAGCCAATCTAGGTTACTTTGAAATTTTGATAGAATAAGACGCAAATATATTAGTATGTGTTTGTTGTTCCGTAAACGTAAATCCAAATGACATTTGATAATGTCAATCACAAATATCAGTTAGTGCATAAAATAATCGTGCGTCGATTCTGGTTTAAATAAATTGCTTCTCAGTTTTAAAATGGCTTTCACTTTAGAACATAAAATTTTTTTAGTCCAGGCTTATTTTCAAAGTGGTAATAAAATTTATGGTTTATGGGTTTATTCAGTTCAAGATTGTATGGTAGAATTTCAAGTTGAGTTTCCACATTTTGTAATAGATTATATACAATTTAAGAATACTTTGGATAGAACTTTAAAACTTTTTTCTGAAACTGGTAGTCTCTTAAGAAAATCAGGCAGCGGAGCAGTTAAGAAACGTACACCTCAAGTTGTCAATCGTGTTGAAGAAATAATGGAAAATGAACCACAAACATCTGTTCGACATTTGAGTCAACAAATAAACCTTTCTGTTGGTACAACTCACAAGTTATTAAAAAAAGATATGCAACTTTATCCATACCGTGTCACAGCAGTACAAGAATTGTTAGAAATTGATTACCCACGTAGACTACAGTTTTGTAATTGGTTTGTAAATATAAACAATAATGGAGAAGTTTCGCAAAGAGTCATCTTTACTGATGAAGCATGGTTTTATAAAACGTGATACCTAAATTCACAAAATACAAGAATTTCGAGTAGTGAAAATCCACATGTAATTAATGAAGAATCGCTACATCCAGAGAAAATTGGTGTTTGGGCGGCGATAAGCCAAATGCGAATCGTTGGACCAATATTTTTTCAGGGAACGTTAACTGCTCAAAGGTACCGTACGGAAATTTTACAACCATTTGTCAATCAGTTGCATGATGATGAACTTCAAAATGCATATTTCCAACAAGACGGAGCAATTTGTCACTGTACTGCAGAATCTTTGGATTATTTAAGAGAATTTTTTGATGAGCGTATAATCAGTCGAAATACTGAAATTGCCTGGCCTACACGTTCATGCGATTTAACACCTTGCGACTTCTTTTTGTGACCTTATCTAAAAAATAACATATTTCGAACACCTATATTGTACACGTAGACTACAGTTTTGTAATTGGTTTGTAAATATAAACAATAATGGAGAAGTTTCGCAAAGAGTCATCTTTACTGATGAAGCATGGTTTTATAAAACGTGATACCTAAATTCACAAAATACAAGAATTTCGAGTAGTGAAAATCCACATGTAATTAATGAAGAATCGCTACATCCAGAGAAAATTGGTGTTTGGGCAGCGATAAGCCAAATGCGAATCGTTGGACCAATATTTTTTCAGGGAACGTTAACTGCTCAAAGGTACCGTACGGAAATTTTACAACCATTTGTCAATCAGTTGCATGATGATGAACTTCAAAATGCATATTTCCAACAAGACGGAGCAATTTGTCACTGTACTGCAGAATCTTTGGATTATTTTTAAGAGAATTTTTTGATGAGCGTATAATCAGTCGAAATACTGAAATTGCCTGGCCTACACGTTCATGCGATTTAACACCTTGCGACTTCTTTTTGTGACCTTATCTAAAAAATAACATATTTCGAACACCTATATTGAATTTGAATGATATGCTACAGAGAATCGAACAGAAATGCATGGAAATTAATAACAATCCAGTAATGTTGCAGAATATCATCAGAAATTTTGAACGGAGGATTTTAAAGCGCATTGATCTTGAAGGACAACATTTTCAACATTTGTTATAGTCTTCAATAAATACCTATTATTTGTTATTTATTTGTATGTATGAAACTGTCAAAATATACGACTTCGTAGGTTAAGCAGTAAATTTTAATTTACGACATACTTCAAAATGTTCTCAGTAAGTCACATGTTACTAGATTGACTTTTCAAATGAACACACGTTACGATTGCGTCAATTTCAAATAATCTATGCAAATTATCAGCACGTCGCCACTCAAACGGATTTAACCCACTACGATAATTCTATCACAGTCAAAGACATAACTATAATAAATTCGGACTTGTGTTTGAAAAGTTGAGTTCTCTTACACCTTCGGTATCATTAAGCACTAATTGTGTAGTCCTTCCCTAGCATGGCTTCTATCTATTTTATATAATTTGTTAATGAATTGTGGAGTTGTTTTTCCCTCAAAATGAAAAACTCCTTTTCTTGTTCCAACATATAAATCGGGTGATAAATTGGACATTCGTAATTATCGTCCTATCAGTAACTTGCCTGTTATTGACAAGGTGTTTGGCTCCTTAGTGGCTGACAAAATACTTGCATCTTATTTTAATGTAATTCCGGAACAGCATGGATTCGTTTGCGGTCGTCGAGGGATATCAAGGGGATTCTATATACTACTGAAACTAACTACTGAAACTGGAAAAATATGGCATAATTGAAAATGTTCTGGCATGGTTTCCATAATACTTAACGGATCGTGTTCAAAATGTTATCATAGGTACCGTGTCTCGAGATGTTCTTGTTACATCCAGTGTACCTCAAGGGAGTCATTTGAGTCCTATTTTATTCTTACTATTTATAAACAAAATAAAATTTTGTCTTCATTCCTGCCGTTTTCTTTTACTTGCTGAAGATATGAAACTTTTCTTACACATTTGCTCTCCTAACGACTGTGCTACACTTCAATCAAATTTAAATGCGTTTCACTCGTGGTCTATTAAACCACATAGCAGTCAACATAAATATATGTAAAGTCATATTATTTGCTAGGAAGAAGAATTTAGCAGCACAATAGTTTTGAATAATGCTCGTAGAATCGACCCGAGATTTTGGAATCACTCTGGTCTGCGTACTTAGATTCTACTTTGGTGATATCTTATGTACAGTAAATAATATCTATGGATTTATTAAATGCCAGACAAATGATTTTAAAAATGTTTATAGCTAATACAAAGGTATTTTTAATAATATAAAATATTATTAAAAATCTGGTGTGAAGAACACAAATACAGGTTCACTATTAATATTTTTGTGAACGTGTCCGAACATATCCCTCCCCAGAGACGTAGATACGTATTTCGCCTTTCTACAGGCTCATCGGTACGCCCCTGCTGGATTTACTTCTACGCCCGGTCTGGATAATTTCTGTGATGTGGCGATGTGGTTCTTTTTATAAATGTGTCTGAGAATATCCTTTCTCCAGAGGGATATGTTCGGACACGTTCCAAAAATATTAATAGTAAACCTGTATTTGTGTTCTTCACACCAGATTTTTAATAATATTTTATATTATTAAAAATACCTTTGTATTATACAAAACTGGTGGGGTTTACATGATGAACTACCTACTTTATAAACTAAATACCGACAAAAATTCCTATAATTATTTGGAACGACTTCACCTATTGGGCTTTGAATAATTGGAATCAAGACGGAGGACGGCATACATCAAATTCGGATTGAAACTCTTCAATAGTTACATAAGGTGTTCGGATTTGCTATCCCTTATATGAAAGTATCAACAGCGTGTACAAGAAATAACGATGTTTTTGCAGAGTGTCACCAGCGAAAAACATATAAACTCAACAATCCAATAAATTCAATCTAAAGAATTGGACGGCTTGCCATTTGATATAAATTTATTAAATTGGACGAAAACTGCATTTTTTAAGTATGTAAATGGTATAGATTTTGATATGAATTGAAGTTTCTTTTTATTTTGTAAATTTTATGTTATATGTGCTATTTATGTGCTATTTATTATAGACATATTTTAGGATTAAGAATTCTGTAATGCCCAAATAAAATAAATAAATAAATTGACAAAGAATTGGATCTCATCTGCTTGCAGGAAACCCACGTTTCCAGAGAATCAATGGAGACTATATGGAATCGAGGGATACAATTGGTGACTTATACAGTTCCTCGACAATACGGATCAGCTATCCTTGTAAAGGAGGGAATAAATGATATCCATTCCAGAATCCTAGCGAACGACATAACGCTTAATAATATAAATAACATCTCCGTATACAAAGCTCCTTTATTAAAGTGGCCTCGGCATGTCCTACCTGCGATGTTGTTGTCAACTGTATATACCGGCGATTTTAATAGTCACCACAATTCCTGGGGATATCCAACAATCAGAATGGAGTGTGGAACTTGTTAATTGGACAAAAGCTATGAAGTTGAACTTACTGGATGTTGCTAAGGATCATAAGAATTTTCGATCTGCTCGTTGGAATACAAATATTAATCCTGATCTTAGTATTATGACTTGTGACGAATATGGAAAACCCCTTTCTGTATCACGTAGAGTTCTGAATACCTTCCCTCGTAGCCAACATAGACCGTCACTTATCACTCTGGGAACGGATATATCACATATTGAATCCGCACAGGTACCGAGATGGAATTTGCAAAGGGCAAAGTGAAGTACCTTTAAGCAGAAAGTCGATCAGCGTTTGTAGGATCTCCCTCCATCCCTCGTGGCTATAGAAAACAGTACATCCCAAATAGTCAAATGAACTCGAAAAACTTTACAAACGATATTCTGTGAGTGGAAAAGTAAATGGAGAGAAATGACCGAGTTTTACTCACTCTAGTAGAAAAAGTTCGCTACTTAGAAAAAAAAGGTTCGGCTAAATCCCCCCCCACCACCACACACACACACAAACTTCGCCGATGGACCCCACCTTATACAGCTTAAAGATTCCGAAATATTTCAGATGTGCCTGTCGACAGAGCTTTTGCTAGAGATATTAAAAGAGAAATGAAGGATACCTTTTCTGGTCTCACGCAAAATTTCCAATGGTCATCTCCATTTTCTATTGAAGAAATGAATTCAAAAAAATCTTGGAATGACTGCCCGAAAATGGTTGAGAAACTTAGATTCTGGAGACATGCCTAACATTTTCCGGAAATTAAAAATCCTGGCAATATTAAAACCTGATAAGTCCCGGGAAGATCCTGGAAGCTACAGACCTATAGCTCCCTTATCTGTTTACTATAAACTTTTAGAACAGCTTATCTACAATAGAAGAGCGCTCACCGTCGACGAGATTATTAAGAACGAGCAAGCGGGTTTCAGAACGGAAAAGAATTGCTGTGATCAAGTCTTGGCGTTGACAACGCAATTTGAAACAGGTTTTCAGAAGGGCCTGAAATCATCCGCTGCTTATGTTGATCTCTCCAGTGCCTACACACTCTGGAAGAATGGAATGATTTTTAAATTTTAAAATACCATTCCATGTGCTAAATTAAGCAAACTTATCCAGAACATGCTGAACAATCACCGAATCGCAGTCTGACTAAACAATCATACTAGTAATGGCAAAACCTTGAAGAATGGCCTTCGTCAAGGCTGGGTTCCACCCACAAAATCACGAAAATCTCTAAATGCAGATGACCTGGATGGAGAATTACAACTTTCTGGAGATCTGCAGGCTTTAGACGAATATTATAAGAAAAGGCGCTCTTCAAAATCCGAATCATGTGCCTTTCATTTGTGTAACAATAAATTCAAGAGGAACTGAATGTTGAATTTGGTGGTAGTCGGATCAACCACAACCCCCACCATAAATATACGAGCGTAACGTTGGACCGCGGTCTCTGACATCCCCTTTTAAAAAAATAATTTTTTCTATACCATTGAATCTGCACGCAACTGTGTTTTGATTGGAATGTAAAGAAAATTCAGTCACAGCTACACAACTTTTAGTTGAAACACTTTTTAATATATGCAATAATAACGAAAAAGGGTTGGTAATTTATAATGAATAACTCTGTTCATTGATAGTGCAATAAATTTACTTCATTTCGTCTTTTCTTATTCTTATTTTATAGAGTTATAGACTTTATATATCAATTCGTTCTCATAATATATTTAAAAGAACTCTCCATTAACATTGAAACACTTATGCATATAAGTTATACAATAAGAAATTTAAGACAAATTTTCTGTTCATTGATAGTGCAATAAATTTACTTCATTTCGTCTTTTCTTATTCTTATTTTATAGAGTTATAGACTTTATATATCAATTCGTTCTCATAATATATTTAAAAGAACTCTCCATTAACATTGAAACACTTATGCATATAAATTATACAATAAGAAATTTAAGACAAATTTTCATTTAATAGAAATCGTTTTATAGAAAATCATAAAATTTTATATTTTTCTAATAACATTGCATATATGATAATGTTCAATTTGTTCAACACCGAAATTTTTAAAATAATAACTTTATTCCATACACATTTTGACTAAAACCTACAGTTGTTCAACATTACTAATTCTAATGCTTTTTAACCTTTCGAATCCGACTAAAATACACACATTTGGTTTTAGCTTTCGATAAGTGATAATGAAATGATGAAATATTTCAAACCATATCAAATCCAAGTTTATTCACTCAACCGATAAATAATACCAAATACGTCATCTAATAATGCATAATGCAAGGCAATAACATAGTTTATTGATAGGATATAAAAACATTTTGTAACTTACGTATTCAAATATATTACAATATTTTTTTATTCTAGTGAGAGTTTATGTAAAGTGACTAAAATATGAAATGCTCATTGCTTTTTACAATTCCAAGGGGATTATTCACAAAGAATTCATTCCAAGTGTGAAACGCGTAATCAAGGGTATTTTCTTTGGGTATTGACGCTTGGTAAGCTATATTTGTAATATTCGCTCTGAATATCGAGAACCAAGCAGCAACGATTGTTGCACGATAATGTACATTCTCATCGTTCTTCAATCGTCAAAAATGAAATTTGTTCGCTTACATATTCACCCGATTTTACTCCATGCAATTATTTTTATTCCCTAAGCTGCATTCGGCGAATGAAAGGAAATAGTTTGTAATCAATTGAAGACGCAAGACTCACCGGCAAGCAATTTTAATACCGTCACAACTAAGTTACATTAAAATGTAATTTCTTGCACTCCTTGAAAATTGGAAACGTTGGAATAAGTGTATTGTTTTGGAAAGGAACTACTTTGAAGGAGATAAAATTAATTTGGAATTTTGTTCACACTAGTGTCTATGTACAGAGTCCGTCAGTAAAGCGGAAAAATTAAAAGTACCCACTTTTTTTCATGAAACGCTTATTAGAATTTTTTTCGCAGATTTGAGTTAAGTAAAGTACGCCATTTAAATTACATTTTATAAATAACGCCGCTCAACTGAGAGCCATTCTGTCATGATCGAAAGTTTTCCATTACGCGACGAAGCAGGTTATTGCAGAGATCGAATCCCTGCAATTTCTTGTCTTATATTCGTTTTTAATTCTTAATTTTTAGTACTGATATTTGATTAGTGGTGCCCTCTATGTCCCAGTGTGCAAAACATAAAACACATCCCTCGTAATTCTCATCCAAGTCTATTTACTTAGCCCAGCGACTTTCCAATCTTTTTAAGTCGTTTAAAAAGTAATCTTTTGGAAGCTCGGCAAAATAAGCATTCATTACAGCTATCACATCATTTGTCCCGAATTTCGCCAAACCATTTTTTTCAAGTTTGAAAACAAGAAAAAATCACTCGGAGCCAGATGTGGTGAATATGGTGGATGAGGCAGCAATTTGTATCATAATTAGACAAATTTAGTTGTTGCCATAGCGGATGAATGAGAGGGCAGATTATCCTGATGGAACAAAACTATTTTTCTGAATAAATGTGGTCGTTTCAGTTCGGCATCGAAACGTATCAGGATATCAGCATAAAATTTCTCAGTTACTGTACTTCCCTTCTTTAATAGTCAATAAAAATTACGCCTTTGGAATCCGACCAAAAAGCCACCGTTTGCCTTCTTTGGAGCACCTTCAAGAAATCCATTGTTTTGACCGTGTTCTTGTCTCTGGAATATAGTAATGTATCCAGGTTTAATCCTCTTGGATTTCGTTTGAACTTGGCTATACAGTTATTTGAACTAAAGATGGAGGTTAATTCTTAGTACTGACATTTGATTAGTGGCGCCATCTATGTCCCAGTATGCAAAACATAAAAGAGGTCCCTCGTACAGCCAAATCTTCAGAAACCCCCGAAGAAAAAAGTCGCGTGCGGACAAGTTTTCTTAAAGCAAATGGACACACGAGCAGTATGACAAGTGGCCCCATCCTGCCGGAAAAAATTAATTGTCCAAAACCTAAGGAGCCGTACCGTCTTGGAAAAATATAGCCTAATAATACCAGACGATGAAAGTGCACACCGTAACTTTCAGACTATGTTTTAATGGCTTTTCATGCAACATATCAATTCAAATGAAAATATGTTTCATCTGACATAAACATGCGGCGAATAAAGTTTTCATCATCATTTATACATCACAATATTTCTTCGCTGAAAATCCTACGTGCCAGCATATCACCATCTTTCAAGTCTTGGACTACTTGAATTTTGTAAGGGTGAAAAGATAAGTTTTTATGCAAAATTAGTTAACGATATGTCACTGATGTTCAGCGCGGATGCATGTTTCATTGCAGAACGTTGTGGACTACGCGTCAATGCTACTCGAACTCTTCCGATGTTTTCCTCTGTTCTTACAGACCTTGTTACTCATCTGTGCTTTAAGCTTAAAGTGAAAACAGTTTCTTTTTCACCCATGACAAAATTGCATGAGCGGACGGTACTTTTCCATGTCGTGGAATACGAAACAATCGTTGTATAGAAGTCACACAATCAGCATTTTTATGAAATGATTTTACCCAGAAAGCACGGTGTACAACAGACCACTACTCCATGTTTAACAAATGGCATTAAATGTCAAACAATAATCCAAAACCTGCACGCCTCCATTTTGAGCATAAAATGAATTATTACTCTCAAAATTTCCCGCTTTACTGGTGGATCCTGTATTTGAAATTTTGGAAAATATTTGATTATCGCTCAAAAGATAATTTTTTCCGAAAATAACAACCAGCAAAACAATATAATAAATGTTGCTATCTAAGTTATTGTACCAGAAATTAATTTCGTCCAATTCATGAACACGCGTTATCTGTTTGACGACATGAACGACAATAAACGTGGCTTAATTATTGAAATCACCGAACCATATATTAACCTGTTGTTTTCTTGGAGCTACCGGTGGCTGCGTTCACCTATACCCACCTCTGCTTCGCATTATTCCCGTTTAAAATTGAATTGAGACTGGTCGTGACTTCGAACTTGGCCGGTTATATTAATTTACTTCCAATTGTTTTTGTTTATTGATGTGTTCGTGTACTATTTCTCTTTATCATCTTTGTTCAATTCAGTCCGTCAATTATATAATGTTAATAAAAGAGGACTTGCTCTGCTGCGATTAGCATTGCTGTTACAATTAGATGTACGGGTTTTCGTATTTTGTGGTAAGCGGACCTTGATTCCGTTTCCTTCCGTAAAGCATGGATCCACCGTATGTGGTGATTAAATTTTATCTAAATAACATAGGAGATAAGGTATGGAGAATATAAGTTACGGAATTTGGAATAAAAAATCTTGAATATTTCCTAAATAAGAATATTTACAAATTGTTTGATTAGAAGCACTTTAATATAACAAAAACTAAGATGTTTTAATACAATGCTTAGAGATCATGTCTATTATTTTCTTGTACTATAAAAGCTTATTCATGTACACTTCATAAAGTATATCTTTTAAGTTCAAGGCCAAATTCGAAGCATTCAAATCAGTACTGCAGATTCAAATGAAGTCAGTCAACCGTTTGTCATCATAAAATATAAACGTCATGTTATGCAATATTGTCAAAATTTTAGTATGTTACCTGCAATATAACCAAAGAAAACATATACCTATATAACCTACATGTCAAAATAATAATAATGGATAAAGCGGGAACATGAATAGTTGAAAAGTATTGTTTCTTTTCTAGTTTTATTGTAAAAATATTTTCCAAGAAATCAAAATACCGGAAAGAAAGTCAAGAAACAATAGTACTGAAATAATTTGACGGCAAGCCGAATATCATAAGACCATCTCCTGGACAACTTATCCTTTTTATTTAATATAATATTTCAAAGACATACGTCTTAACTTAAAATGATAAACGTCTGTAGTAACGAGCCATCGAAAAAATTCATAATTGGAGTAGACTGTGAAATTGGGTTGGTACTTTAGCCACTTCCACATAATGACATTTATTATTGGACATTGAAACTATAAGTTTGTGTCAAATTTTTCAAAACTCTTATTAAGAAAATTAAAGAGTTGGTTTGAGTTTAGATGTAAATGGACAACATTTTCAACAACTTCTGTAGCTATATGTAAATTTTGATTATGATTTCGATATTAAATAAATTATTTGTTTTCTTTTTTGTTGTAGTATCATTTCAATGCCATAACTTTTTTTTACAATGAAACCAAATGAAACTATCAAGCATCAAGTAATGTGTCATTATGTGGAAGTGGCTAAAGTACCAACCCAATTTCACAGTCTACTCCAATTATGAATTTTTTCGATGGCTTAGTTATTTACAGCGCGTATTCATGTGTGTTAGAAAGAGATAAAGTATTTTTTGCTGTTTGCTGTTCACACTTGAGCAGTACGTTGAAAAGCAAATATAATCCTGGATCCTTTTTTTTATTTATGAGAATTTTGCCTTACTTTCTGCTTAACA
The DNA here is from genome assembly GCA_935421215.2 of Melolontha melolontha. Taxonomy (NCBI): domain Eukaryota; kingdom Metazoa; phylum Arthropoda; class Insecta; order Coleoptera; family Scarabaeidae; genus Melolontha; species Melolontha melolontha. The sequence continues at coordinate 71,257,805 of OW285243.1, read as the reverse complement.
CTTTTTAATTCTGCTTGTTGAGGTAGTTCGATTACAATAACAACAAAATTCAGATGTTTACGTGAATTATTGACATACTAATAACGCATTTGTCCAAAATATTTCTTGACATTGTGATTAAGTTGTAAAATGACATTCATATCAGGGGTGTACAGTATTTATTATCCCTAGCATATAAAACACGGCTATTTTTCTCCTGCACTTGAAGATACTTATTTCACCTATGTTCTAGCATAGAGGCACCTTTTTCAAAAAACTTCGGGTCTTTGTCACAGAAGAGTTCTCGAACAGCTATCATAACGTCATCTTCGCTCTCAAATCTGGTTCAGAAAATACTTTGTCTTAACTTTGGAAATAAATAAAAATCACTAGGTGCTAGGTCAGGTGAATATGGTAATATAGAAACAAGATTTTTACACATCTGGACATTATCCTGGTGAAGGAGAATTTCAGGAGACAACTTTCCTCTTCTTTTTTCCTTAATGCAATCACAGTTTAGTTACTAAGTTTGCATAATAGTGGTCCGTTATTGTGTGGCCAAGTTCCAGGTAGTTAATTAGTAGTATTCCCTCAGCATCCAAAAAAATTGCAGCCATAATCTTACCTGCTGAAGGTTGAAGCATAAATTTGCGAGTGGTGGAGAGTTTCTGTGTCGCTATTCTTAACTTTGGAGTTTAAACTCGGTATCGAAGTTATAAACCCAGGTTTCATCAACCGTAACAAAGCGAGCCAGAAAACTTTTCGGATTACCCTTAAACAACACACCAAATTCGCTTCTGAAGTGATGACTCTCTCTCCCTTTTGTTCGGGCGTCAACATTCGGGGCACTCAACGTGCAGAGACCTTATAAAGTCCTAAATAGTCGTTGATTATGTTTCCAATTATACCATTTGAAATGCATTTTATCTCTCCTATACGTCCAGTAGTTAACCGATGATCTTGTCTAATCAAGTCAAATACACGATCAACAGTTTCTTGTGCGCAAACAGTTTGTGGCCGACCGGCACCTTTGACATGTTCACAAGCTATTCTACCGCATTCAAACACTCTAGACCAGTTCTTTACTACTTGACACGAGGAAGCATCATCTGAAAATACACTAGCCATATCTTCATGAATTTGTTTTTGTATTAAACCTTTCTTTTGCGGATATTTAATAACAGCATGAAGTTAATTTTTCTCCATTCTTCTAAATCTATGCGAAACGTCTCCTTTAGCCTAATATAACTTCTTAACTTATGAAGCTACAAAAACCAGCTTTGGACCTTCGTTTGACAGATAAAAAACAAACATGTTGCGTTGTTATGGAAATTATATTTCAACGCCTACTATGGTAAGGACTTTACATCCCTCGTAGCATGAAATCCATCCAAAGATAAACTTCTGATATTAAATTGTTGTCGCTTAAAGACGTCAGCCAATATTAATTTATAACGTGCCTTCAAAAACTTTCCTCATTAGAAACGGCCATGCTTGTTGATAATGGATTGTGACAGTGCACGTAATCTGTCACAAACGTATAATTTTGAATGGGCATGGCCGTCTCTAATGTGGAAAATTTTTGAAGGCACGTTATGAAAATGAAAACTGCATATGGTGACTATTTCTCATGTGGTAGTGAATGGTGCAACAAGTTTCAACAAGAGTAACCACTACTTGTCCCGTTCAAGGTGCAGCATGAGATAAAAATTCTCAACATATTTATCTCATGCAGTACTACGCACAAGAGTTCAATATGGGAACTGTTCATTCCATTATTCATGGTGTTGACTATCACAAAGTTGCTGCTCTGTGAATTGCACAACTAAATACTAATGATCAGAAGAATTTGTATTAGGCTTTATCACTATAGTGTCTGATACGCTACCAACAAGGTAACGTACACCAAACTGTGGTCTGTAAAAAGTTGCCTAACATGATAAAATGTTATGATGACATGAAGTATTTTAAAATCATTTAACTTTCCAATAAGGCGTTTCCAGAACAAAAAGATATTAAAAAAGTTCTTCAATTTATTACCCTCCATCACCACAAATATTTTGTCGATTGAATTTAGGCGGACCCTATATAATTGCATCTTTCCATTTATCATACGTGTCTCTTTATTTAAAGGACAGCCGAGTATTAAAAAATTATAAAAAGCTAAGTATTGCATTAAAGTTATTTTTAGTGTCCACGATTTTACAAGAACGTAATTCCAAATACAATTCGCGGACTATTTAAATTTATCGTAACGAAAGTAATGAATAACACATGTTGCAATTTAACTTTCTGTATTAATTACTTTAATACAAAATGCTAATAAATCAAAAAAATATAAAATCGCGAATATCAAGTTAACTTGATCTTGAACTTTAGAAACAGGTTCATGTTTTATTGAAGCACATCAATATAGAAATGCAACAAGGCCACTTAGAATGTACGATATTCTTTGCGTTTTGTGCATTAATTTTGATATTTAAAACACTGTCATAAACCCGACAGAAAGATTGAATTGTAACATAGGGAACAACGAATAAATAAATTCTAATTTTACACGGATTGCAAAAGCTTTAATTAAAATATTTGCGAAAGATAGATGATGAGAATTGTAGATAATGTTTGAGTGGTTATTTGGGCTATTTCCATCGATTGAAGTTTTTACGTAATCCCCAGTATCGGCAGTTTTTCTATTTCCGTCACATTGGAGTAGCCCTGAGAAGGGTTACTTCTTACCAAATTCATTTTAATAAATAACACAGGTCTACAAAATTAAACTTTTTGACAGATGTTTTTATTTTGAAAACTGATTTTATAATATTTTGGTAGGCTGATTTAAAAAATTCTATGCATTTATTTGTATCACGTAAGGTTTTTTTGCAAATATTAAATGAAAAAAAACGATATTTCTAAAAAAATTTATTTGTTTATTGAGTAAAAAGGTGGAATACAAGTTAAAAAAGTGGAAAAAAATACTTTACTCAGTCTTTTTTAAGTGAAATATTTGTCTTTTTGCCAGAAAGCTGCGTTGACCGGACATTCGGTTGTATGTTTTTAAGGGCATATCCCGTTTTAACATCCAGCAGTAGTCCGCCATCATCGTTATGCTCCTCCATCTGCCTTGGTATCGCCGTTCCATTTCCTTAATGTCTTGGTGAAACCTCTCTCCCTGTTCTTCGCTAACTGCTCCAAGATTTTCAGAAAAATAGTTTAAGTGTGAAAACAGGAAATGCACTTTCAAACTCATATTACAACCTAGACGATGAAAGTGTTGTAACATATTTTGAACAATATTTTCGTAGTTTTTGTCCTTAGAGTTCCCAAGAAACTTATCAATTACTTCTTTAAATGAAACCCAGGCGTTTTTTTCGACATTGGTCATTGTGTTTTGAAAACCCTTGTCTTTGCATAATGTTCTTATCTGCGGCCCAACAAAAATACCTTCTTTTAAATTGGCATCGGATAAGGCTGGAAATGTCTCGCACAAATATTTAAAACACTGTCCATTTTTGTCTAGGGCTTTAACAAACTGCTTCATCAAGCCAAGTTTGATATGGAGAGGAGGCAGTAAAACTTTTTTGGGATCAACCAAGCTATCTCTTAATACATTTTTGCTACCAGGTGTAAGGCTTGTTCTAGAGGGCCATTCTATTTGAGTCCAATGTCTATCCCTTGCTCGAGTATCCCACTCACAAATAAAGCATGGAAATTTTGTATAACCTCCTTGTTGTCCTAGTAGCATGCACAGCACTTTAAGGTCACCACAAAGCTTCCACTGATGTTCTTGGTAGTTTATTGTCTTTAAAAGAAGTTCAAAATTTTCATACGTTTCCATTAAATGTACCGAATGGGCAACGGGAACCAAGGCCAGCTCGTTACCATTGTGCAATAAAACGCCTTTTAAACTACGCTTACTTGAGTCAATAAACAGGCGCCATTCTTCTTTTACATACGGCACATTTCCTAATTTTGAAATTAAGTCAGGAATATTGTTGCAATACACTAGCGGTCCGTCTTGAGTAAAATATTGACATAACTCTTTTTCGCGATCCCGGTAAAAGCTTGATGTGACGCCAGGTGCCAGTAAATGTTTCTCACGAAGTCGGGAGGCTAACAATTCGGATGCATCCTTTGGAAGGTGCAAATCTCTAATTAAATCATTTAGTTCGCTCTGGTTAAACACTTCGGGCTCTCTGAAATCTGGTGTGAAATCTAAGTCATCTGGGTCGCAATTAGATTCCTCTGATTCTGACGATATGACGTTTTCTAGTGCTTTTGGGGCGGTAGGTATCGGTACATCTGCTCCATGAGGAACTGGTCGAATAGCAGAGTCAAGATTGGGATACACAATTTGTTTCTTATTTTTTCTGTTGAATCCTTGAACATTACACGAACAAAAATAACAATCATCACTGTGATTTCTAGGCTCTCGCCATACCATAGGAACACCAAAGTTTAAACATTTCTTCCTACCTTTTTGCCAGTTTCTTAATGCTTCAACGCAAACGGAACAAACAGTATGAGGAGCCCAGGACTTGTCTTGGTCGCCAATTTTTACACCAAAATAAGCGTGGTATACATTTTTCACAAACGAAGTTATAGTTTGCCTCTGCTTTACTACGACATAACTACCACAGATATAACAAAAGTTATTCGGATTGTTCACACAATGTCATCTTTCCATATTTATATGTTCTAGAACACATAAAATACGCAACAACGAAGACAACAAGCGCGCGGACACAGTAGCACGACGACTAACACAACCAAACTGCACATAAGCAGGTTTCAACGTTGTATTGACGCTTCTGCGCCGACTCTGTTGCTTTGCTGAGAAATCTAATATTAACCAGTGTTGCCAAATCACATTTAATTTCATAAAAATCAATTCATTTAAAAATCATGCCTAACATGGAACAAACATATTCTTGTCATAGGTATGTATATTAATAAATTAACATTTTTAAGATATACATATAGAGCGCTATAAACAAAATTTACGTGATAGAGCAAAAATATGGCGTTTTTTGAATAAGGGCCCCAAACATATACAAATTAGCAAACAGCTTTCAAACATCAAAATCACTGTAGACCTGTGTAATTTATCTGACAAGCTTATACCCTTATTACAGCCGTAGAATTATCGAAACGTCGAATCACATAAATACTTCAAACTATGAAAGTACCCCAAAATACAACACAAATTGTACTTCATAGTCAACAATCTCAGGAAATGGAAAAGGGTAAATATTATTTTATTTATTAAACGTTTACAACGAATTTGTGCTTCTCATATTTTTATTTTAAATTCATATTTTTCTTAAATACTGTGCGCAAGCCCTTTTCTTAACTTTGTAATGCTATTTACAAAAGTTTTCCTTGTTTCATAGCCTGAAAGTTCTGGTTGTCAAATTTGGAATAGGTTAAAATGCAAATACAAAATACAAGGAATAAGAATTATTTTTGTCTATTTTGCGTCCATAATGAGTTTCATTTCGATACGCTTTTTTTCATTTTTCGATGTTGGCGCTGTCGGACATAGAAATAAATATTTCGTAGAAAAGAAAAATGCTACACAAGGTATATTGGGGTGGAGTAATGTGCCTTCAAAAACTTTCGTCATTAGAGACGACCATGCTCTTTTTTAATGGTTGGTGACAGTGCACGTTACCTGCACAAACGTATAATTTTTACAGTTTGGGTATGTCATGTAAATGTGTGTAATAATTAGCAATTTAGTTTTTCAAAAAAATTTTGTTACAATAGCCAAAATTAAAAGAAAATAATACTAAAACAGATGTTGGAAAAATTGACCATTATTTTGAAGACAAAGTTGAGCTCCAGGCTTCATGCTTTCAAAGCCATTTATTAGGATTTCTTGGGTTACGTCAGCACAAGAATTCACAATAGCATTATGAAGCTCTTCGATTGTGTGATATCTGGTCTTGGAAATGGTATTCTTTTAAATATAGAAAAATAAAATAGACTAAAATTGTCAAATCTGGAGATCTGGGAGGAAAATTAATAATTCTTGCAAAAAAGCTATTGTTTCTCGGGGTTTGTGCGGTAGTGTATTATCTTGCTGGAAATATTCTTCCGTAAGTTCATCATGAAGTTCATTAATAAGCGGCTCTAATAATTCATTTTTATATCTTTAAGCAGTTATGGTTTGATTAAAAAATATAGTTCCCACTCACAAATGAACTTGTGATAGTTTTGCGATTGATTTTTTGGGTAAGTTGTCCATTCCACGTCGAATATCCTCTATGCAATTTGCTGTTCGTTTTCTAGGTGCTCCATCGTTAGGTTTTAAGTTATTGCCTATGTTTCACCAAATTCAATAACACAAGCTTGAATATGTTTTTGCAGTTGTGCGTAAGTAACTGGCAGATTAGGATACTGTTGCCGGAAATCCTGTAAGCACTGATTAGTGGAATAAACCCAATCTCCATTTTCTAATTTTTGGCCAGTTGTATAGTAACTTTGAATAACAAATATTTTATTTTGTAACTCTAACATTAATAATAAAATAATTTACAACTGTCGGAATTTGAAGTTTTCTAAAGCTTCACATGTGCACCAATCTTTGACTACTTAATTACTTAAAAAACAGCCTACTATAATTGAAGGCATGTTACAAGATATATTAGTTTCTATGTCACTCATGTTTATATTTTTAAATAAAATATCGAGTAATGTTAACGAAAATTAACTCGCAACATTTAAATTTGAAAATGTCAAAAATCATGTGACCAACTGCATACTTTATATAAAAATAAAACTAAAAAATTTCAATTTATTAATGTAAAAAATGCAAGATAGAAAATATAGTATAAAGAATTTGTTTCATAAGGCCTTTTGTCGTACTTGTTTTTTAGAAAAATCATTTTCTAAACTGAACTCGTGCGACAAAATGGTGCCTATGAAACTTGTGTTTAAATATACTATTTTCGCTACTAAAATCAAAATAAGATACAGATATTTTATCCGAGACAATTTTAACACATAATTTTTCAATGCCATATATTACATACTTGTTGTATTTACGTACAAATTTATTATAGCTGCAAATATATTTGCTTCCTGGTTGAAGAAAATGATCAGAAAGCTGAATCATTTTCCAAAAGTCTGGGAATGTTTGAACTTTTAAACACAACGTAAAATTCAAAGTAAAAAAATATTAATTTATTAGATATGTATAGTCTAGGGTGGGTCAATTTTTTTTCGGTAAACCCCATAGCAAAAAAGTAATATATAGATGATTCTGAGTAAAATTGCTGAAGAGACCATAGGTGTAAGTCGCATTTGGAGCACCCGAATTTTTTAAAATAGATATTTTCTTTAATAAATGTATATTATTTTCAATAAAACCCGATAGAATTATAGTAGATTGCTCGAAATATGCTTGCTGGAAAGGTATTTCTGCCACTTTTCAGAACCATTATTAAACTCTATTTTTTTTAATTTTTAGTGCAGATATCAGTTATTAATACAAAAAATAGCTTAAACGGATTCTTAACTAATAAATTATCATTTTTCTTTGATTTTTTTCATGAAAACATATTTTTTCGTTGTACAGCATCACAAAAAATAGGAAAACAACAATTTGAAATTTTAAAATTATTATTGATATGGAGGAAACATCTCCATCGTCTGCATCACCTTCATAAATGGAAAGAAGAACAATCAGCAAGCTTTGAATCTAGATTGTCGTAAAAACCTTATCATATTTTTGGTTCTGATTCATTAAGTGATTTAAATTATCTTAATTTATCGTGATATTTTAAAATATCATTTCATCTTGAGTGATCGTGTTAAATTTGAAAGCAAAATGTTCTCGCATAAAACTCTTACTCCCCATGTAGCAGATAAATTGATGGATATCTGGAATAAATTGAATATTAAAATCATTAAAAGAAAAAGTATTTTTGAAAAATTGTTTTGCTTGATAAATACTACAAAAAATAAAAAATAGAAGCAAACCTAAAGAATTTAGAGCATTCGTAGATTCAACAAACGAATTGTTTTATATTGGTAGTAATTGTAAGCTAAAAACAAGAAAATGCACTTTATAGTCTGATTTCACATCTAAAAGAATTTATAATAGACCAACACATTACATTATGTTGGTATATTATAAATTCTTTTAGATATTAAGTGCATTTTCTTGTTTTTTGTTAATTTTCTATCATTAGAAAATTAACAATACCTGAATATATGGCAGACGTTTTAGAAGAAGTATCCACAATAATATCAAAAATTCTAACAGGTAGTGATGATCCAACATATATTCCACAAAAATCAGATGTGGATATTGTTAAAAATAAAGAAGTTGTAGAAGTATCTACTCCAATGAAACAAGAGTACAAAAAAAACAAGACGTTTTGAATTTTGCTATGATGTGTGATAGATCTGGAGTTTCTGATAGGGTGGCTTCATGTTTAACAACAGCTCTTTTCGAAGACATAAACTTCAGAGATGATCGTCGTAAACTTGTCATTATGGATAAAGCTAAGGTGGCTAGAGAAAAAATTAAATCTAGAGGTGAGTTTGATGAACCACCATTAACTGATCCACAATACATGGAATGGAAAAACATGTAGTAATATTTCCAAATGTATTATAGAAACTAATCGTGAAGGTGTTTAGGCGGTAACAATAGAAATTCGTAAAAAAGTACCTCGAATGGAAAGCAAAAAAGATTTTAAAAAATAGTAACGAAACAGATTTTCGATTTGAAAAATCGTTAAGTTATACATTTTAAGTCGATAAAAAGATTTATAAATAAATCACCTTAAAAATTAAAAAATTGTGTTTTGTTTAATCCTCGAAAATAATTTCTTTTTCAAGTCGTTTTTCTACCGAAATGATTTCGAAAATGAAAAAATCGGTCGTAACAAAATTCCTATAAATTGTATGCGCTTTAATGAGGTGTACGGAAAAAATATGGTTTCATAAAAAAAATCATAATGAAAAACGATAATTTATTAGTTAAGAGTCCATTTTAGGCTATTTTTTAGTATTAATACCTCATATCTTCACTGAAATTAAAAAAAAACATAGGTATTAATAGTGATTCTAAAAGGGGAAGGAAATACCTTTCCAACGAGCTTGTACTGAGCGATTTACTATAATTCTATTGGAATTTAGAACGATTTTATTGAAAATAATATACATTTATTAAGGAAAATATATTTTCCCTAATATTATTTTGAAAATTTCGGGGAGTCCAAATTCGACTTAGAACTTTGGTCTCTTCAGCAATTTTACTCAAAATTATATATAGATTACTATTTTGCTATATGCTTTATGGAAAAAAAAAGTTCCATATACAGTCAAACTCGGATATAACGTACCCTAGATATAGCGAACGCTCGGTGATAACGAACAAAAACAATTTCCCCGATCAAATATCCTATGCTCGCAATATATTTTGCGCTTGCTTATAACGAACTCGTTTGTAGTGAACTCTCGCTTTTAAAGTTCAAGTTGTTAAGAGAAATATCTGCAATAACGCTTGGATATAACGAACCATACCCTTATCGCGACGGTTATTCTTCGGTAATTCCCCGTTGTATATGTATAGGTACATCGTAGGATCGAGATGTTATTCTTGCTTTAGTTATAGTCTAACTGTGATCTGATATACATACATAGATGCTAACGTTTATACATATATAAATAATAATGGTGAAACGAAAAGTGTTAACGATAAAAGAAAAATTATCTATTATTTCGGAATTAGAAGCAGGGCGTTCAAATTCAGATATAAGCCGGCAATTTAATTTACCAAAATCAACAGTGTCCACAATTAAAAAAAATAAAGAAAAGTTAAAAGGAGCAATCAATTTAAATGTTAGTAAATTAAGAAGAATTAGAAAACCTATAAGAAAAGACGTGGATAATGGTTTAATAAGATGGTTTAGCTACCAAAGAAATCAACGTGCATCGATTACTGGAGAAATGTTAAAATTTAAAGCAGAAAAGTTAGGAAAACTCCAGAATACTAATTTTACATGTAGCAGAGGCTGGATAGACAGATTTAAAAAAAGATGTAATATCGTTGCAGGAAAAATACATGGCGAAGCCGCAAGTGTGTCAAAGCAAACTGTTAGCTCCTGGATTAAAGACATTTGGCCGAATTTAAGAAGAGAATATGAAGATGATATCTTTAACGCAGACGAAACAGGACTATTTTACAGAGTAACACCTGATAAAACTTTAAAATATCAAGGGAAAAAATGTGTTGGCGGTAAGCATAGTAAAGAACGCATAACCGTATTAGTGTGTGCAAACATGACCGGAAAAGCGAAAGCTATTAGTTGTGGGAAAGTCGAGGACTCCTAGATGTTTTAAAAATTGTAATCAATTACCCGTTTCTTATGCATCAAACAAAAGTGCGTGGATGACGTCTGTATTGTTTGAAAATGAGCTAAGACAATGGGACAAGGAATTAAAAGCAAAAATAGAAAAATTTTATTAATGGTGGATAATTGCCCAGCGCATCCCCATATAGAAAATTTAAAATTCATTAAGCTGGTCTTCCTACCTCCTTGCACTACAGCAATACTACAACCGATGGATCAAGGAGTAATTTACTGCCTGAAATCATATTACAAAAGAATTCTTTTGACTCGGTTATTTAACTGCCTTGAAAATAAAGAGAATTTAAACATTTCATTACTAGACGCTATAGTAATGATCAATACTGCTTGGACACGAGTAACTTCAAAAACTATTGAAAACTGTTTCCGCCATGCTGTTTTTCTGCGTAATGCGTTATTTGATGAGGATGATGATCTTCCGTTATCACAATGGATTTTAAAATATGCTGGTGATAAAGATTATTATAACCTTCCTCTTTCAACGTGGATAGATAGAAATAACATTAATAATACATTTAACAATGAAGATTTGAGCAGATATACAAATGTTGACAGCGAATTAATAACTACTGAAGCTCCATCTGATGCAGAACTTATAACAAATTCTTTTGAAGATGATTTACAAGAGGTCATGGAAGATTCAGATATGGAAGAAAACGCAGCGAGACTACCTACCATTGGAGAAGTGTATAATGCCTTGAATGTTTTATCAACTTATATTACCTTTACAGATGTAGATCATAGTATAAAAGACATGTTTAATCTGTTACAAAGTAAGATTGAAAAAGATATGTTAACAAAAAAATCTACTCAATTAAAAATCACGAATTATTTTTTGTCTGAATGATGTTTTTTAATACTACAGTTATACTTTCTTAATGTAAGTATGTATTTACTATGTTTATTTAGTTCTATGTGAAAATTAAATATGTTTATATGAATTAAACTCTAGTGAATATTATTTTAAATACAAAGTATGAAAAATACTAAAAATCGTTTATACGAACACTTGCTTTGAACGAACATTTTTTTTTCCTTTTGCGCGTTCGATATAACCGAGTTCTACTGTAATTTGACTAATTTGACTAATGTATAACTTAACGTATGCCAGTAAATAGTATATTAAAACACAAGTTTCATAAGGCACCATTTTGTGACATGAGTTTTCTAAAGAATGAGTGCGACAAAAGGCCTTATGAAACGAGTTTTTTTATACTATTTTTTCTATTTTGCATTTTTTACATTAATAAACTGAAATTATTTAATTCATAGATTAAGAAAGTTCAGAGTTTTATTTTTATATAAAGTTGGCAACATTGATACTTGACATTTCTAAATTTAAATCTTGGTAGCCTCGAAATATTATTTATTAATTTTCGCAAACATTACTTGATATATTTTATTTAAAAATACAGACATGAGTGACAGAAACTAATATACCTTGTTGTCAATTGTATTCAATGTACGGTCGCGGTTACATAAAAGCGGCCACTACTTTGACATTTTGTGTTTTTTTTCATAAATTTTGGCTTTGTAAGTAATGACACTAATGACAAATTAAATAATATTTGACTTTTTCAATATTAAGTGACATGATGTATACAATAGGAAAAAGTGCCGGTCGCTTTTATGTGACCGCGACCGTACGTTGTTTGTGTAGCATTTTTCTTTTTTACGTATATCATTGTCAAATGTACTTAAATTCTTAAAATCAAATGACAGGCAATTAGATATTTACATATGTGTTCGAACAACGCCAACATTGAAAAATGAAAAAAAGCGTATCGAAATGAAGCTCATTTCGATACTCTTTTGGGTGTCATAATGAATTCATAACAAATGCAAAATAGAAAATAGTATATTAAAAAACAAGTTTCATAAGGCACCATTTTGCCGCACGAGATCAGTTTAGAAAACGAGCCGCGATAGCGGCGAGTTTTCTAAAGAGCGAGTGCGGCAAAAGGCCTTATGAAACGAGTTTTTTATACTATTTTTTCTATTTTGCGTTTTTTACATTAATAAATTGCTTAAATTGGAATTATTTAATTTGAAAGTTCAGAGTTTAATTTTTATATAAAGCATGCAGTTGGTCACATTGATACTTGACATTTTCAAATTTAAATCTTGCTATCCGCGAAGTATATTATATTACATATTATTTACTAATTTTCGTTAACATTACTTGATACTTCATTTAAAAATATAAACATGAGTGACATGGAAACATATATATGTTGTTGTCAATTGTATATAACATACGTTGTTTGTGTAAAATACGGACATATATCATATCTGTCAAATGTACATAAATTCTTAAAATCAAATGACAGCAATGATATTTATTTCTGTATTCGAACAACGCCAACATTGAAAAATGAAAAAAAAACGTATCGAAATGAAGCTCATTTCGATACTGTTTTGGGTTTCATAATGAGTTCATTTCGAACGCAAAATAGAAAAACATATTTTTTACTTGTTACAAATTACAAAATTTATCCTGTGTAAATTACAAAATTTATCCTGTGTAAATTACAAAATTTATCCTGTGTAAATTACAACACCACTTATACTGAATGAGGTATAGAAAACTGGTTCGAAACTACGAAAGAAATAAATCAAAATTATTAAAAACACTAAATTTAACACTCATCACTAGAGTCCAGATTATATGCAAAATATGCTTTTTAATTGCCTTATTCATTCAAAAAACATTAAATAAACCCAGAAAACTCATTATTTTGTTGTTAAAAAGTAGTATTACGATCGAAAAATAAGGGACAAGTCTTACACATAAATTCGTCATATTTTTACATTGTAAGTCTGATTTCAAATACAAACTGACGTTGGTGACATTTCATAAATTGGCAAATATCATTTTATCATGAAGTAGACTTTACAATGTACAAAAATAAGTGTCCCTTAAATTACGATCGCAACCGTACATCAACAAAATTATGAGTTTTCTGGATTTATTTAATGTTTTTTTGAATGAAATACGACAATTAAAAAAAATATTTTGCATATAATCCGGCTCTAAGTCATCACTATATACCATCGTGAGCAAAAAAAAACGGGACACAGTTTCTGCGTGGGTTTAAATTGTGACTACTTAAGTGGGGCTATCTTTACTCATAATAGTAAGTCAGGAATTATCAAAAATGTGTGTCTTATTGACATTTATTAAAAATTTTTAAAATAAATATAAATAACAATTGCTAAAACGATAGAGAAAGATTATTTATTAAATTAAAATAATTATTACATTAAAATAATTAGTATTTCGACATTCCACCGTTATTATTAACTGCATCTAATCTTGTAGACATTGAAGCGACAATTTTTTGTACAACATTTATAGAAATTTGATGCCAATTATCTTAAACAATCTCCAAAAATTCTTCCTGAGTAGAAGCTCTATCTCATTAATCCCCATACATTTTCAATTGGATTTAGATAAGGACTGTAGGGCTGTAGGGATATCTCAAGTTTAAATTTCATTCTCTTGTAACCATTGTGTTACAAGATGAGACAGGAACTTGTGTTGTTCTTATAGCTTCCTTTAATGTTTTGAAAGGGTTGTGCCTAATCTCAGTAACTAAAGTTTCGTCTTCTTGCGTATTCGAAATTTTGTTACGTCCGGAAATTATTTTCCGATTTAAATTATCCTCTTCCCTCCATTTTTTTATATATTCTTGCGGCTGAACTTTTACCAATATTAAATACACTTCTTAATGATTTCCCATTTTTCATACTATTAACAAGTCTGGCTTTATCAGTTTTCGAAAGATGCGGCATTTTCAATTTTGAATTAGCAACTATGATATATAAGTTGACGTAGAGTTTGAAAGTTAATCAAATATCGTCAAAATTACAACGCTAAAAAATAAAGGAAATTGGCATAACGATTTTGACACTGTCCCGATATTTTTGCTCACGACAGTAACAGGTTCGTATTGTTTCGCAAATGACTTCTTTCTATTAACTTCGCTTATTCAAGGTTTTTTTCCTAACAATTCATTCATCATAACCCGTACCATCCGTCGTACTGTGTCTACATTAAACTGCTTCTCTGTAGCAGTTTTTAGCAATACAAATTTCCCTAGCAGTTATAAGAAGGTTCATTTTTATTCTCAATTTCTCTTGTCTCTTCTCGTTCGGTAAGTATTCTAGGACGGCCTTGTATATGTATGTTTATCAGTTACCATTTTGTCTAATTAAAACTATTTAATGATGTGCTAACAGTACTGCCGATCATTTTTGTTTGTATCGTTGAAAATATCCTGTTTTTGTTAAGAAAATAATCAAACTACATTCCACTAATGTTGTTTTCCTTATTTTTGCATTTGTAATATAATTCAAACATACCTTGACATATTTTACCTAAACTTTTCGATAAGGAAACATATTTTATATTTTACTTTAACTTTCTTTGAAACGTATCTTTCTAAATGGATGAAAAATATTTTTTCTCAAGAAATACCTTTGTATACGTTCATCGATAATCATACAAAACGCAGAACATTTAGCTTATCAGAAAAGTATTCACGTACCATTCTTATACGAACTTATTTGTAAAACAGATTCCCCGTTGATTTTAAAACACACGGCGATGTCACTTGACGTATATAATTAACAACATCTGAATCTAAAAACGTAATTACATAAAGCACAACGATTTAACTATTACGGCTAAGTCACTGCTGCATAACGCTATAATCAAGTGGATAACTGTTCTTGACATACCCACCGTCAATTCAACGTGTCTTTTGCATAAAGCGAGAGAATTCGGTACCTGTCCGTGTACACATTGACTTATATCACAATACACCCAGATACACAGCTTCCCGTTAAAAAGAAAACAAAGATAAGACACATTACGAGAGATTATCAAAATGCAATATCAACAGAATGTAGGCGTATATAAATAATCGACATTCCAATCAGATGACTGTTTTTTATAATGACGTCATCGTTAAAATTTTAATGTAAATTAATATCATAAACAAGACCTCTGTTTAGTCACAACTGTTAAAACATGTACCACATATCAATCAAAACAATCAATGTATCAGCTCGACACATAGTTATGCACGCGCTTACATTACTTACATGTAAATGAAAATATAATGCAAGGATGTTTGCAACTGTATGTAGGTAAAAATAACAATAATATTTTAACAATAATCCACTGATAAGCCTGAATTAAAGTATAAACTTTAAAGTTTATACTGTGCCTCAATGAAGTAGTTATAATTTATAAAACTTCAAATAAGTAATTATTTTCAAATTCTAACGTCCCTAGCCCATTCACTACCTTGTTTGTAAATTTACTAACAGATTTACACGTGAATTTGACTCACCATTTCTGGAGACGTCGAGTTCGACAAGATTCTCAAAATTTTGGATATCCGGTGGTAATCTATGTATCTCATTGTCGCTCAGACTTAATTTTCTAAGTCGGTGAAGTCGGAAAAAGTTCTAAAAAACACATCTCGAGGTTAGGACCATGAAATTTATGAGTTTTGTTACTTTTCATACCTTTGGAAGATCACGTATGTGATTGGCGTCCAACAAAAGTTCCTCTAGACTCCTAGAATACCGTAGAATATCTTCAGGAACTGTAGGTAGAGAACAGTGTCTCTTATCAACGAACTCCACTTGCCTATTACAACCCTTAAATATAGGTATACAGCGGAACATTTCGTATTAAAATTTTAAGCAATCGTCAACAAAACAACATAACAATGTACGAAACATCACTGTTCAAATTTTTTGGTGTACATTTCTGTATAAAAACAAATTGTTTTTTTTTTTTAGTAACCGTTACTATACAGTACACACAACATCACAACACCACTCCCGCAACTAGTGAATTATTTTACCTTGATGCTTAACCATTATACTTTACCGACGCAACACCGGTAAATGTATACAAATTCTGTAAAATTCTAACAGAAAGTGCTAGCTAGAGTTCTTCTCCGAACAACGTGGTGCCATCTGTACGCAAGTTGTTAGTGACTTGTTGTTAACACCAAAAAGATATTTCGGAAATATCATCTTTTTTGAATTTTCGAAGTATCTTGGTTGAGTTCAATTTAATTCTTCATTTTTAAAAAATTGTTATTACTTTAAATATCTACATACGATAATAGAACTCTACATAGCAATATTACGTCTAAACATCAAGGTTCTTTAATGAATATACCTAACATAATGTTTACAAATCACTTTACTTCAATTACAAATTGTCTAATGTTTGTTAAGATGAAATAGGAAAAATTTAAACAATTTCTACTTTTTAACATTATGAAATGAAACGATGAAGAAAATGAATTAGTTTTAAGCAAAAAATGACTGTACAAATTAGTTATTAGTCACGCAATCTAACATAGAAAAAAAACAAATATTTATAATACACGTATACATACCTGCGTACCTTGAAATACGCGATTTTTTTCAACATTATTCTTTTATTTCCACATAATTCACAATTTTACTTAAAATTTCTCACCTGAACACACCACATATTTACATCACGTTCACATTGAAGATTTAATTCAACTAAAAAAACTAGAAATTAAATATTCACTTATCGGATTTTATCTTCGTTTATCTTCGATTAAATAAACGTATTGATACAATTCAATCGTATGTCATACGTACGTCAAATAAATAGAAAAAAATGGTAGTTTTAATAAATGAAGGACAGATGTTGTTAGTTATTGCTTTTGCAAATTTTGTTATGAAAATGAACCCGTAATATTTACTTAATGTTTATGTCTAATCATTGTACTTTATTATCAGAAATTAAATTTATTAAATACTTAAAAAATCATACAAAACTATATACATACATAACAAAATTAAACTACTTTTTAAATAAATATAGCATTTGAATTTCAAAATTGAATAATCTTTTACATAAAAATAATTATTTTTGCAGAAATGATATAAGTTGAGAATACAGTCAACAGATGCCAGTGTGACACAATGAGATTTATAAATTAAATTCAGTGTAATTTTACAGATCACGCTGATTCCACTACTTTACTAATAATGTTATCTGTACTCCTAACGTTTTACAAGGAGAAGTTTTTTCTTTTCTTGAATATGGGCGGGGGCATTATTATTAAACCGTCCCATTCTGTCCCAGTTTAATGTTTACGAATGTGATGTACAATCTGAAACACACTATCTCATACAACGTACAGTTGCAATCGATTTTAGTTGAATTTCTTCTTGTGTTGTTTTTCGTTACTATGAGTGTAGTGTTTGGCAAAAAAATAGTAAATAATATGACATCTTCCAGTGCATCGACAAACCTAAACAATGAATCATGCGTCCTTGTTTTTTATTTGTATGTTTAGACCAAAGAAATGTGCCAATTCAGTGAATAAATAATAATAAATGCTAAGCGAAATGAATCAACCTGCATCCAGCAGTGCGTATTTATTAGAAGCCGAAATGCCTGACAGTGAATGCCCTGGTACTTTAGAAAATGTAAAGCAGAAGAAAAATTCTTCCACTTCACTAAGCACATCTGATATAGGAAGACCAAAGGTAGTTACAGTTAAGCATCCAGAATCAAATAAACCAAAACCTACTGTAAAAAAAAGTAAACAACCTATTCAAGCAGATCTTGATGTAACCAAAGAATTTATTAGATGTAAAGAAGAAGGCTTGAAGAGACTAGATTTGAGTAAATCAAACATAACATTATTACCACCAACTGTAAGAGATCTAACTCATTTATCTGAATTATATTTATATGGAAATAAACTCGTTTCTTTACCACCAGAAATTGGTTGCCTTCACAGTTTGCAGACATTAGCTTTAAGTGAAAATTCATTAACCAGCCTCCCTGATTCATTAATAGGGTTAAAAAGTATTAGAGTACTCGATTTAAGGCATAATAAGTTGAATGATATACCTGAGGTGGTTTATAACTTAACGACTTTAACAACACTCTTTTTAAGATTTAATAGAATTAGATATGTTGGTGATGAAATTAGAGCATTAACAGCTCTAACAATGTTAAGTCTGAGAGAAAATAAAATTAAGGAGCTACCTGCTGGAATTGGTGATCTCGTTAATCTCATTACTTTCGATGTTAGCCACAATCATTTAGAGCATTTACCTGAAGAAATGGGGCAATGTATAAATTTATTAACTTTAGATCTACAACATAATGAACTGCTCGATATACCAGATACAATAGGACAATTGCAGCAGTTAACAAGATTAGGATTAAGGTATTTAATATTTTAATTTAATATATATATAAAATTAGATATAAATATGTAAAAGCATTTTGAAAATATTTGCAAAAGCAGCCTGTTAAAATATAGTTTTTCGTTGATTATCATGTGCGCTGTGAGCTCTTACATTTAAAGTGCTTAAGTGGATTAAATAAATTAATGACTTCTATAGCTGTTATGACCACTGACCTTTTTATGAGTTATATTAGTGCTCCCATTAGAGAAAAATTAATGGAGAACTCACTAAATTCTTAACAATTCGAATTGCATATTATGTCATTTTAGTATAGTTGAAATAATAACATGATTTCATTTTATAATACGGATTTTTAAGTATGTATAACATTTATGTAAAGTCATTGAAGTCAAAAATTGTTAAACTGTTTGATTTAATTTAATTAAATTTCTAAAATAACTAACACAAATTTAAATTATAATAATTTTAAATTTATGCTTATATCTAACGCAAATTCCACAATTTTAGAGTAAAAAATAGGCCTAAATTGCATAGAAATTTCATTTTAACGAGACAATTAGTTCAATTAGGAGCATTATCACAAAATTATCATAACTGAAAGACTTGATTGTGGGATGAAATATCGACGGTCGTATGCATACAATTTACGCTTAAAAGTAATATTTATTACACTATCATCCTACTAAAATAGAGCTACTTTTTATAATAAAGAAAATGTCGTATTGCCGCGAATATTTTTTTTGTTCGTCCTGCAAAGAATAATTCAATTTTTTGAAAGCCAAATTCACGAATTTGTTGCCTGCGAAACTGCAACAGTATTAACGGACGCATTCTCATACAGAAATCGAAGACATTTTGACAAATTTCCTCGACGTTTTTCACGAATAGTTTTTTCTCAGTTTATGCAACGAACAAGAATATGCGGTGTTGGTAATTGTACTAATTGTATTGCGATCTTTAAAGTTAACCGATAAAATACCCTTACAATCTTAAAATATTGTGACCATAATCTTTCTCGTTGATTGACGACTTTTGCAAGGTTCATCTGGTCACTGCCATTCTATTGATTCTTTGTTTGCATCGAGGATCATAATACAGAACTATTGCTGCTGCACCTTCTGTGACAATGGACCCCAAAATCGGTTTTGGGTCGTCTTCACACATGTTTAAAACCCAACGCGCACGTTCAACACGACGTTGAGAATCAGGAAGAAGTAGCACTAACCTTATTAATACCCAAATGATCATGCAAATTTCAACCAACACTTATGTCGGAAATGTTAGACATTGCTCTGATAATTGCTTCCCTTTCAAAGGGCAATCTTCCAATACCAATTCCTCAATAAATATAATCTTCAAATGGCTCGATAACCGCAATATTCAATTAGTTAGAGAATACTTTTCAATATTGTTTAACATGAAGGAACACGCACGACTTTTGATAATTTAATTCCCGGAAAAAAACGTAATATCTCCTGCGACGTAATTGTATGGAAATCACATTTTAATCCTCCATAAATTGTTAAAGTTTGCCTTTCTCATATTTCGAATTTGTTTCGCTTTGAATGTTATCGTTACTCCCAGATAATCAATTTGTTTGAATTAATTTATGCAAATTAAGAAAGACAAATATTTTTTAACATAACATCGCCCGAAAAATGTCTGCTCTACAATATTTTTAAAAACGAATTTCAGGCCTGCTGCAAAAAATGAGAAAGCCGTTTTAGTCAAGTTTTAAATGCGTGTTTTAAGCTTTTTGACAAAGAGGAGTTTGAACATGTTAAAACCAAAATCTATGTTGGTCTGTGTGTTAAAAAAACTTAAATGTGACAGCGCATTACTTAGTCAACGATACTGATTTAGCTAATGCAAAAAAGTGTTGACAAATAAGTTTTTTTATATTTTGCCTTTTATTGTTTGTGAGGTACATTTCATTTCAGTTAGTTGATAAAATAATCTAAGAATCTTTGTATATTTTTATAATAATAAAATATTTTGTTAAAAAAATTGAAAATAAAGTGATGTCATAATAGTTATTTACTTCATATTGCAAGTTTAACCAGTCAAATTGCAATAAAAGCAACCATCTTTCGTAAATAATTCGTAATAATTTAATGAGCCATTACTAATTTCTTTCTATAGCAACGAAATTTTTATTACAAATGACAACGAAACTGAAATGACAACTGAAAAGGTGTCAAGTTTTACTTTTGTCAGGTGTTTTGTTTGATTATTTGTGATAAAATGGATAAAAACCACACCCCACAAGATATTCAGGATCGTCTATTGGAATAAGATGAATTTAAGTTTTCTTAGGAAAAAATCAACGCATGATTTCTAAAAAAAATATTTCTTCTGGGAGCTTAATGTTTTACTTTTCAGCGTTTTTTTAGTCCAAAAAATGTCACTTTAGTTATGTCACTTTAGTATGAAATAAAAAGAATTGCTGCAGTATTAAAACAAAATCAATGAAATCTGCTACACTGTTGCAGCAATGCAGACTGCAATCTCTACCACTTTTAACTGAGTTGTCTAGACATTTTATATAAAAGTAAAAGATACTTATTTGTATCACAAATGATGGTGCTGAGAAATGTTAATTTAACGCACATTAACGACCTGTTCTGTTAATTCAGGATTGATGGTCGTGTCGTTGATTTCCTCGATAAACACATACCTATAAATGGTATAAGCTGTCGTGAAAGAGGAGATGCTGTAAAAATAGATCGGATTGTAGTCGAAACGAAAACGGGGAATGTTTTGCATTTTCTTTAATAAATATTGGGATGTTGAATACCAACGAATTTGAATAAGAACTTTGTTTTTTTTTTCTTTTCGACAATAACACTGTTCATACATTTTTTTAAATTTTGGGGTGTTGAATCCAGAGAGATTTAAATAAGATTTGTGTTGGCTCTTTTTCGGTCGTTTTTAAATGATTTTTGCATGCGCCAATTGGCTTGGCCCAGAAATTAAAAGCATATTGCGATGTTTAAAAATTAAAGAAGTTCTTTGTTGTTTTTAAAGTAACTTTTCCTGATTTTGGATAAATTTTAACGGTTTTTTCGTGTGCCCAATTTTTGGTGGTCTATAGATATTTGGATACTTTTAGGGTGCATAAAAAATTTAATTATTTTTGAAGCATTTTAGCTCCTTTTCGGTTGATTCATATCCTTTTTTGATCGATTTTTGCGTGTGCCAAATGACTTTGTCCAGAAGTAACATATTATATACTACATACATTAGATTTCTCAAGATAGGATTGGCAATAAACTAAAAAATATTTCTGTTTTTCTGTTGATATTATTTACTAAAGTGTCGCTATAAAGTATACTTATACATTTACTTAGTCCTAGTAGAGTGTAAAAGAATGCTATCTATCTATTCGACAACGTGTGAATTTTCATCACTTAACTTACTTTCAATGTGACAAAATAATCGTCCTACGAGAAGCCCAATTATCCATTCGTGATGTTGCTGATTCTGTAGGACGTAGTGTCGCTACAGTTTGCTATGTGTTAACGAATATAAGCACGGACAGATAAGACGAATCATTTATTGTGAAGATCTTCGTAAAGTTGTCTTCAGCTTAGAGATCGTTTCTCCTCAACGAGGGAAATTAGTGATAGATGGAGAGGTTTCAATTATCAGCAAATGTCCATACGATCTATATATCCAGCATTTCTCATCTTTTGGACTTAGATCGTACCGACCATTTCTTTGTTTATCTTTAATTCCAAACTATAAAATTGAACGGTTAACGAAGAGAAAACTTCCCGAAGATCGAAGAAACACGCAGCTTTCTGTACAGCCACATACAAGGTATGATGGTGTGATGGCTATCTGCCATGGAAGTAGATTTCCTCTAGTTGTAATTCAATGCGATTCGTTACGTCAATAATCTTCCTGAACCAGTATTAATACCATACTTTCAACAAAGGATTCAGCAAAGGATTTTAGAAGCCTGGTATAGCATACCACACCCTACCATTAATTCGTTAATTTCAAGTATGCCTAATAGACTAGCTGAACGTGTAAGCAACAGAGGAGGATAAATTAATATTTATATCAATTGTAAAGATATTGGTATTTTCATCGTTTTTTAATAGGAATAAAATTCATATTTCCAGAAAATTTCTTTATTGATTTTAGCCAGTATATCTTCTATTTATTTACATATTTGAGTATTTGTAAATATGAATAATCTATTAAAAGTGTCGATAATATATTTAATACTAACAACTTATTAAAACCTTTCATCAAAAGAAAAATAATCGAAGGGGGTGGGGAAATTCGCACGATTTTCGAGAAACACTTGAGTCAGAGTGATTGCAACGATTTATTTAAAAAAGATTAGATTAAGATTTAATTATACGAGATTGAATTAAAATGTGATTGATTTCTTGTTATCTCTAGTAGGACCAAATATGAAAAAAAAATTAAAACGACCGTCAATTAGCCATGGTGAAAGACCAACACTTACACTAAGATTATTAGTTATATTAGTATCAAAAGTCTCTTGATTCATTGTTATAAAGGCCTTGAAATAAATTTAAATGAAATTGGCAAGAACCAATGTGTCAGTAAATAAATAACGGTCACTACGAACGGTACGCGAATCGATCTTTGGTTTATATTCGGAAAATCTCGGTAAATGGTATTACGATTATCTTGAACAGAGTAAATGAAAATATCCAAACCAGATATTTGCGCTACCAATATGCAGTTGATTGTAAATGAGTACTTTAGAGTAATGTATTGGCATGTTTTTGTAAATATTGACTTAGCAACTAAGTAATTGCACATTTCACTGATAGATGGCTTTAGTTAAATCTTTAAATATATACGTGAGTCAAAATGTGGATTGTGAGCCATATTGTTTCTTAATTGATACTTCACTTATTTACTTTGTAACCTCAATTATATAGATAGGTTGTGTAGCTTTTCTTTGCCATTGGTTGAAAAATATAAAATTAAACCACGCATTTTCGTCAGGTTTGATTTTTTTCCACAAAGGAGAAAACGTGTCGCATGGTTACTGGAAGTTATAGTGGCGTGTATGCTGACGAAGCCTTAAAAGAACGGCAGTGCCAATTTTTTACAGAAAGATGATCAAATCAAAGCAATAATCCACGTTATAGTGCGTGAAGTTTCAGAGAAGCACGATGTATCACATACATGCACTGAAAAACGTTTAAAACAACTTGACGACACAAAAAAATGCTTGACTTATTTTCGAAGACAATTATCTCAACAAGAATGCCTCGCCGAGTTGTTTCTGTTTTCGGTACTGAAGCACCACAATTTCTCGTATAGATAATTCGAACGTGCACAGATTAGTCTTAGCGACGACTTACCAAGAATAGGTGCACCAAATATGGCAATCATTCAGGAAAACGTCGATGCTGTGCGCAAGCTCATCAACGAAGACATTTCGCGAAATTGAGGCATCGTTAGAGATTTCAAAGACCTCAATACAAAAAATTTTACATGAAGAATTGTGTGTAAAAAAATTAGTTTCCTGTTGGATACCGCATCTGTTGACCGAAGACGCATCTGTTGACCGAAGAACAGAAAACAGCTAGAGTGAATTGGTGTAAAAAAATTCTATTTCACTTCAACGAAGGAAACTCTAAAAACGTGTACAACATTGTGAGTGGTGATGAATCTTGGATTTACTCCTACAAGCCAGAAAACAAACGCCAGTCGTCTGTTTGGGTGTTCCAAGGTGAAGAAAAGCCGACAAAAGTCATCCGTTCTCGGATGCGTTTCCAAAAAGATAGTCGCGACATTTGTCTCGAAAGTAGGTTATGTAGCAGCAATTTCTCTACAAGATCAAAGAACTGTTAGTGCCGATTGGTATACAGCCATTTGTTTACCGCAAGTCATCGCTGAACTCCGAGAAACCAACCCACAACGACAAATCATCCTCCACCAAGACAATGCAAGTTCGCACACAGCACGCAAGGCAACTTTTAACGCAACAAAACGTCGAATTATTAGACCATCCTCCGTACAGACCCGACCAAAGTCGCAACGATTTCTTTATCTTTCCGAAAATCAAGGTCGGACTGCGTAGTCAAAGGTTCCAGTTGTCAGATGGAGCATATAATGCCTTCAAAAACGCAATTTTTACTGTACCAACAAACGAGTGGAATAACGGCCTCTAGAGTTTGTTCGAATGCATTAATCTTCGTGGAGAATACTGCGAAAAACAATAAAATCTTTAAAAGTTATCTACTGCTTTATTCCAGCTTTATATGCAAAATATAAAAGGCAACCCTCGTAATGATGAAAAATTATAATAATATTTATTCGCCTGATAGATCAATAAAATCCAATTACAGGGTAAAAGTGAGATAATAGAGAAAACTAAAAATTAATAATTAATACAGTGCAGCCTCACAACAAGCTACTAAAAAAACTTTAAATTATTTATACAAACTAATCAGACTGATAGATGCAATAAAAAAGAAAGAAAAAAGAACACTACATTAATTAAATAAAAACAAAAATTAAAAAGATAGCTATTTTCTCCAAAATGGATCAAGATACAACCGATTGGCATTATACACATATGCAACGACGGAGTACTTGTGGAGGACGTTCGTACACGCTTTAGGTACACAGAATATATCCGATTACCTAATGCTATACTTCGGCACCAGAAAATTAATTTGTTGGGGCACATAAGGCGAATCAACATGTAGTTAACGAGTTTTATCAGAAACTTATCGTTTATTTCGTCTCTTCTTTTGTTTAAAGAATTCATGCATATTCAACAAACTCTCTCAGTTAGTGTTATGATGTAAATATACGTCATTCAATTTATAGGATAGAAGAATCGCTTTAGTACATGTTCGAGTAACAGTTTTTGATAAATATAACGAGGATATCAAAGCACAGACGCATACTCTAGCTTAGTTCGAACAAAAGAATAAAACAAAATGGCAATGTGTATAAATTTCCAAATGGGTCATATGAGAAAAACCAGAGGACAAACTGAAAATACAAGAACACTTCAAGATACCGAAGCTATGATATCCTCATTAAAAATTGCATAATGAGAGGAAATAATATTGGAACGTTTAGAGAATGAAAGACACACTTGATTATTTGCACATCATCGGTGTAAGAACCAGAAACAATACTGTTGAAAATCTTGAAATCATCTGCATAGGCGAGAACTCTACAATCTTTAAGCATCAAGAAATCATTAATATACACATTGAAAAGTAACTGGCCTAAATTAGTGGAATGCTAATGGCAGCAGTAAAATACTAAAATTCATCATAGTGTACTACCATTGATTTAATAAATAGGATTTGAAAAATGTTACAGATCTCGGTGAAGCACCTATAGATTGTAACTTCGACAATAAAAAAGAGTAATCGATTGCATCAAACAGTTTACTAAAATCAGTATAGATAATATCTGCGTGCAGTCGAGCTCCCAAAGCTTCACCTATGTATTGGGCAAGTTCGACCAAATTTGTAATAATAGATTTGGCTCTAATAAACCATCCTGATTAACTGAGAGATATGATAATACTTCCATACAGTTTGTCGTACAGAACATATTCAAATACTTTATCACAGTTTGAAAGAGTATTAATGACCTGTAACACATGTCATGATAATCACCCTTCTTAAATACTGAGTTAATTCTACTGGACTGGGAAAGTTGAAGTACAAGATGATAAATGAAATATTGCAGTAAGTGGATAACGAAGTACGGATGCACAGTCTTGTAGAAAAAAAGGTTGGTCACCAGAAGTCATATTTGGTTTTAGCTTCTCGATTCCAAGCAGTACTTTTTCCGCAGTGGAACACATAATATCAAACAAAACTGAATTTGGATCTATATTAGACTGATCAGGTTCTGGAGAAGTGGAAGAATTATAGATACTAGAAAAAAATATCAGCAAACGCTTGAATGATATCCAATGGTTGGTCAATATCTACATCGTTGACTGTTAAAGGTCCTGGAATTATAAAGAATTCGGTACAGTAATGTGTATATCCTGTATATGTGCACCATAGACACTATTAACAGCGTCGTTGACATCGGCGGGAGTACTGAAAAATGTCCAGTTAATCGTAGTTATAGCATTATTATATTATTAGATGGAAAGTTAATATAAATTGTTTAGAACATTCAAAACTGATATTAAAAAAAAAGGTTATTATCAGTTTTCAAAGTAGACAATTCATTTGTGATCGCAAATGAATTGTCTACGTTGAAATTTTGCTACGCAACTAAACGATCAATTCATATATGTACATTCAGCAACTATTCAACAAGAAAATTAGCAAGTCGTAAAGATATTGTGTGACAATGTAAAGCCACGCATATCTTTAATCACTTGGCAGAAGTTATTGGAGCTTGGTTACGATGCGTTGCAACAACCTCCACATAGTTACGACTTCGCACCTTTAGATTACCTTACCACTTTAGTTCTTTGCGACGCTTCAGGAATGATAAGAAATTTCAGTAATGATGTGAAATCGCACTTTCTTCAGTATTTTAAGAATCAGAAGTTTTATGAACATGAAATAATTACGATGCTGTCTGAAAGATGTCAGAAGGTTCTTGATAAACATAGGCAAGTAAACTAACAAAAATATTTGGTTCAATATAAAAATTATCCTTTATTTTCTAAAAAAAATCTGTAATTACTTAGTTGCCAAATTAATTGAATACTAAATGTAAACTCATCAAAGGTTACAAGTTATTGCCACTCATCCATGTTTTTATTTATTTAGGTATAATCGTTTGACATCAATACCAGCATCATTCAGCAACTGCAAACACATGGACGATTTCAATGTAGAAGGCAACGCCATATCTCAACTTCCTGAGGGTTTGCTGTCTAGCCTAAACGAACTTACTAGCATTACATTATCGCGTAATAATTTTTCCGCTTATCCATCAGGTGGCCCATCCCAATTTACGAATGTGGATTCTATTAATTTAGAACATAATCAAATCGATAAGATACCTTATGGAATCTTCTCGAGAGCCAAGAATCTGACGAAGTTGAACATGAAAGAAAATCAATTGACATCTTTACCTTTGGACGTAGGTACGTGGGTAAACATGGTCGAACTCAACTTAGGTACAAATCAATTGACGAAATTACCAGATGATATACAATGTTTGCAAGCCTTAGAAGTACTAGTTTTGTCCAATAATTTATTAAGACGAATACCGCCAAGTATTGGTAGTTTAAGAAAACTGAGGGTATTGGATCTAGAAGAGAACCGTTTAGAACAATTACCCAACGAGATCGGTTTGCTCAGGGATCTACAACGCCTGGTAGTGCAATCGAACCAACTCACCGCTTTACCGAGAGCTATCGGTCATCTCTCTAATCTCGTATTTTTAAGTGTAGGCGAGAATAATTTAGCTTATTTACCGGAAGAAATCGGGACGTTAGAAAACCTGGAGTCTCTTTACATTAATGATAATCCGTCTTTACACAATCTACCTTTCGAGTTAGCTCTGTGTTCTAATTTACAAATTATGAGTATCGAAAATTGCCCACTGTCTCAGATACCGGCCGAAATAGTGGCTGGTGGACCGTCTTTGGTTATTCAATTCCTCAAAATGCAGGGACCTTATCGTGCCATGTGATTAAAGTAGTTCACGTAACCGCTAAGAAACGAGGAGAAAATGCGGAAGAGCATTTCAGAAACGCAATTGTTATTGTTAAATTCAGATATACATATTAAAAGTGTTTAGAGTAAATGTTAGCTTGTGTTTATATATAAATGTGAAAAAGCTGTTTTATAATTCAAGTAGATCATAGTGATTTTTAATCAGCTTTCAGTAATTTTCATGTGATGTAAGATCCAATTAAGTACATTCTGCAAGAATTACTCAAACTCAATCCATACTGTGTATAATTTGTATATGTATATAAATTTCTAAATATGTCCAAAAATTAGGTATGCGTAAATTGTTTTTATAAATAAATGTTTTTCAGAAGTGTTTTCAATTGTATTCGCCGAGATGTCTATTTTATTAAAGAAAAAAAGTGGCAAAGTACTTGGAATTTAAAATTACGAACAAAATTTAGACTTAGTGAACTCCATTTATATGCAGTTCATAAGGAAACATCTAATTTTTTTCTTTATTGTTTTACTGTCAAATTTTCGCTTATGCTCGAAGCTTACTCAGGACATGGTAGTGAAAACAATAAGGATAAATTCAGAAAGAAGTACTGGCTGCACACATTTGAACCGGATAACAAATTATAAGGATCGCAGCCAAATAAAGGTAAAGGAATCGCAAAATAAAAGACTTTTTTTATGTCAATAAAGCTTAAAGTTTTCGAATTAAATTTAATTCAAAGCCACAAGATTCTTTTACTTCTATTTGGCTGCAATCCCCATAATTTATTTGTTATCCGGTAAAAAGAATAAGAAAAATATATTTAAAATATCATATCCTAAATATATCTTATATTTAAGGACGTTAACAACCAAATTAAAGCTTAAAATGAGAGGTATTGGGGCGAGAATTTTAAGGCAAATTAAAAAAATATTAGTTGATGTTCGGAGTAAACACAACACCGAATGAGGTATGGGAACTCTTGTGACAGAACTATGGATGGAATAGAAAAAAAAGCATGAGAAGCAGGATGCTAGGATGCATAGCGGCACAAGAAGGGCTAGTTAATCTAATATTTAAGACATCGTATTTTACACTTAAGATACTGGGTGAGTCGAGAGAAACGGACCAAACTCCAAGAGTGTACTGACCATCGGGAGCATGGAACGACTCCTACACACTCCTACTCGTATATACTGATTATATGCACTCGAATAAAACATAGCACATGCTTAACATAATAATAATCAAAATCATATAATTTTTTATTTGAAAAACGGAATACAGTAACAAAGTAATCAATATTTTGTAGGACGACCAATACTTTCCACAATTGCTTGCAAACGTCTAGGCATGGATGCAACCAAATTTCTTAAGCAATTTTCTTCTAAATCATCCCAAGCGTTTTCTATTGCTGTCTACAATTCTTCTCTATTGGCAGATCGAACATTTTTTTAGTTATTGACCAGACATTTAAGGATTTAGATCGGGGCTTAAGGATATTACTAACACGCTGGTTGGTGATGCTAGCAATAAGCGGAAATTATTTAATAATAAATAAATGGTGTGTTGAAATTGCATCAAAGGTCCAGGACGTGTGTGATAATGCTGAATTAAATATATTACTTACTAACTAAATAAAACAGGAACACAGTCTTTAAAGTTTGTATTTATTATTTACAAGAATTAAATTAGGCAGTAAATTAATTGTGATTAATATAAAATAACCTCTGTATCGAACAATACAATCGAACGCCTTTGAGTTGCCAAGATGTTGGTCGGCCACGAGGTTGCATAATGTACCTGGACAAGTATGTAGAGCGATGGTTAGAAACGAAGGCCGCCGGACAGCGTGGCGTGATGCATGATGGGACTGCACGTGAAGCAATGTGTTTATCTTACGAAGGTTCTGAACAGAAAAAAGAAATTCGTGTATATGAGAACACTGGTCTAGAAAAAAGGTTTGATTTTTACCCTATTAGCCGGAGAGAGAGAGATTGAAGTTGTCGATGTTTTGAATAATGAATTAATCAAAAGCGCGAGCTGAAAAGTTGTGATGTCGATGACACAGTTATCATTAAAATAACTCTGATGATACAGGCTTCAAAATGATATGCGACACGGCATATAATAGAAGACGTACATAATTAAATTAATAACTAAGTTTTAAAAAACGAAATATAAAATATTTGTAAGATTTCTAAAAGAACGTATGTAGATGCTTGAATTGAACATTCAATCAAGTAGATTTCTTGGAAAGGTCAGGCGGCTAGTATGATAGCAAAAGAAAGGCTTTCTCTTTGCGAACGAATAGACAGAAAATGTCTTAAGTTGAATTTTAATTTTAAAATGCGAAATATTTGTAGAAGAAATATTTATAATTAAATTAAACATTCTTTATATGTGAAACGTAACAAGGATAGCAATGGTAAGATGTTAATATACGATTTTCTTGTAGTAATCAATTTTGGACAAGGCGACTTCGATGAACAGAACAATTGCCATGTTGAAATATGAAATTGTTCAAATGCTCTTGTAAAACAGATAACATAATATCACTTAAAATAGTTTTATATGCATTCCATCCACTCTCCAACAAACAGCAAGACCATTATTGGAAATCGAAGCCCAAACGTTGACACTAAATCGACCACTATTTTTCAATTTTTTTTATAGCGTTCAAGATATTTGGAATTCCATGGTTGACAGGCACGTATTGACCGGTTATAGCAGGACTGAAAAACCTTTTCATCAAAGAACACAACTGAATTCTAGAACTCATCACCTCTATTAATATAATTATGCGCAAAAGTTTCCCTAGCTTATATTGCTCTGTTAGAAATGGGTTTCGTGTAGCATTTCGATTTCTCAAATCTGATAATTTTATTTGTCTGTAAGCAGTCCATTTCGAACTAGGAAAATTACTTTAATGGATTGCTGACACTGCAGTTTCAAAACAATTTTTCTTGCTAGATTTTGTTGCTCGCGTCATTACTTTTTACGTAAAATATACAGGTCTTAGTTACATTAAACTCTTCAGCAACAGAAGCACGCATTGAATATCTACTTTCCAACATACTAATAATTTTTACTTTCTGCATAATCGTAAAATGCACCATTTTTGGACTTGCAAATTTGACAAGACGTGAGTTTAATTACATGTTATTAATATGTCAACTATATCAAGTCCAATCACGAGTATAAGGCGTTTTTTCGCGACTACGATTTGGAGTGAGTTTGGCTTGGTTTGAATTACATAGTTTGTTATTTTGACGATAAAGTAATGACATCATATTAAATGCGGTTAGCTTTGGCTTGTCAAACCGGTCTGTTGAGTAGAGTTTAGAGCGGTTAATAAGTAAATAGGTTATGTTATTGTTATTTGCACGGATGTCGACACATACGAAAATGTTTATACAAATCTGGCAAATATTTTGATGTCCAATGATCTTCAACCTAATTCAGCAACTTGCGGCAAAAAAAATTGTATAACATCAGTCTGTGGCGTCACCAGTTACGGTGGTGCCGTCAGCGTCCTCAAAAAAATACGGGCCAATTACTTTCTCATTGCAAATGTCGTACCAAACATTCACTTTGAGGGGATGCAATGGCTTTTCGTTCATTTCATGTGACTTCTCCGTGCCCCAGAAACTTATTCACATAACCACTTAAGTGAAAAATGGGCTTCATCGGTCATTATGATTTTGGATACGAAATCATCGTCTTCTTGCACCAGGTTTAACAGAGCATAGAAGTAAGAAAACCTCATTTGACGGTTAGCAGGCAGCAATTGGTGAACTGTTTGTACTTTGTAAGAAAACATCTTCAGGTCTTTCACCAAAATTTGAGGCCTGCTGATGCCAAATTGTGTGCATCGTTGTCTCGTCGATATTTGTGGACTCGCGAACGTCCTCGGCCACAGCGGCGACATTCTCGGTCGAACGAGCAATACGGGTCGGACACTTTTTGCGACATCTCTAATGAACCCAGTTTGCATGAGGCGCTCAGCCAAACGCTTAATTGTTCGCGCACATGGTGCAGGACGACGACGAAATTCATCACGCTGCGTTAAAACAACAGACCGGAAATTGATCAAATAAGCACTAATAATAATTCCGCGTTGCTGAGGTGCAACATTGCTTGTGAACTAATTCTCATCTATCTGCACCATAAATGTCAAATCACAATGACATTTGACGCCATTTGAAAAAATTATGGCACATTCACATTATGGACATTACTTTTGCCCCACCCGTTACATATTCAGAGAGAAAGATATCTTAATAGTTATTTACGAGCCAAGTGCGTGAAATCACATTTCGCGAATGAGTGACCAGTTTATGGACAAGAATTCGCGAAATGTTTCACGCACGAAGTTTGTACGAGAACTATAAACAATAATAATATTTATATAAAATATAAATATCAAAATTTTTATATTTATAAGTATTTTTAACAATATTACTAGTATCTATCAGGATGGCCGAGCGGTCTAAGCCACCAGACTCAAGGTTTACCTTGCCCGTTATACGGGTTCTCGAGCGTTCTGGTCATCTCTGAGGGCGTGGGTTCGAATCCCACTTCTGAAAATTTTTTTTTAGTTTTCTATAAATTTAAAAAATAATATTTGTTGCTGTTCTGACATTGAATTACATACCTTCCAAATATAACAATTTCATTTCCTTTTATTTTCATAGAAAAACAACGAACTGGGTAGCATATTATTAAGGTTAGGGATTTATGATTTTAAAATGTCACTAAATTAATCAAGTTCCAGGAAGTACCAATTTTACTTTTACGCACTCGTGTTTAAAGTGACTTTTTACGCACGCAAATCGAATCGTGAAATGACAGGTTTTGATAAGCGAGTACAAAAATATGTTTTCTTTTTCAATTATTATAAACCTACGAAAAGGTTTTGTTTAAGTATAACAATACGTTAAGCACGTATAAAGCGTTTGTACAATATGAAACAAACATGTAAATAATTTACATATCTGTAACTATGCACATGGACAATACACCTCGTATTTTCAGCAATTACTTCTGCTTAATACATATGTTTCTGCCAATATAGGCGTCCTCAGCTAAGCTAGTGAAGCAATTTATACAAATTAATACAAACCTGTTATAAACAACTGGTTTGTATCTGTATTTAAATTTACTGAAATAGCCCGCAAAGATCAAGCAAGTTCCGTCCTATAAGAAGACAACTATTTAATAATTGACATCTTACGGGCGAAAGATACATTGTCCGGAGGGCTACCTATCGTTCGAACAGCTATGCTGCTACGGGAAACGATAAAATACGTATGTAGATGTAGTCCATTAACAACCTGCCAGATGGCGGTATATACGAAAAGGTTTTGTTTAAGTATAACAATACGTTAAGCACGTATAAAGCGTTTGTACAATATGAAACAAACATGTAAATAATTTACATATCTGTAACTATGCACATGGACAATACACCTCGTATTTTCAGCAATTACTTCTGCTTAATACATATGTTTCTGCCAATATAGGCGTCCTCAGCTAATAAATACAGATACAAACCAGTTGTTTATAACAGGTTTGTATTAATTTGTATAAATTGCTTCACTAGCTTAGCTGAGGACGCCTATATTGGCAGAAACATATGTATTAAGCAGAAGTAATTGCTGAAAATACGAGGTGTATTGTCCATGTGCATAGTTACAGATATGTAAATTATTTACATGTTTGTTTCATATTGTACAAACGCTTTATACGTGCTTAACGTATTGTTATACTTAAACAAAACCTTTTCGTATATACCGCCATCTGGCAGGTTGTTAATGGACTACATCTACATACGTATTTTATCGTTTCCCGTAGCAGCATAGCTGTTCGAACGATAGGTAGCCCTCCGGACAATGTATCTTTCGCCCGTAAGATGTCAATTATTAAATAGTTGTCTTCTTATAGGACGGAACTTGCTTGATCTTTGCGGGCTATTTCAGTAAATTTAAATACAGATACAAACCAGTTGTTTATAACAGGTTTGTATTAATTTGTATAAATTGCTTCACTAGCTTAGCTGAGGACGCCTATATTGGCAGAAACATATGTATTAAGCAGAAGTAATTGCTGAAAATACGAGGTGTATTGTCCATGTGCATAGTTACAGATATGTAAATTATTTACATGTTTGTTTCATATTGTACAAACGCTTTATACGTGCTTAACGTATTGTTATACTTAAACAAAACCTTTTCGTATATACCGCCATCTGGCAGGTTGTTAATGGACTACATCTACATACGTATTTTATCGTTTCCCGTAGCAGCATAGCTGTTCGAACGATAGGTAGCCCTCCGGACAATGTATCTTTCGCCCGTAAGATGTCAATTATTAAATAGTTGTCTTCTTATAGGACGGAACTTGCTTGATCTTTGCGGGCTATTTCAGTAAATTTAAATACAGATACAAACCAGTTGTTTATAACAGGTTTGTATTAATTTGTATAAATTGCTTCACTAGCTTAGCTGAGGACGCCTATATTGGCAGAAACATATGTATTAAGCAGAAGTAATTGCTGAAAATACGAGGTGTATTGTCCATGTGCATAGTTACAGATATGTAAATTATTTACATGTTTGTTTCATATTGTATTATAAACCTATTGAAAAACATTAATAAGAAAAATATTTTAATATATATCCTTGCATTTAAAAGATTTAATTACTTTTTTCTTATTCAGTTCTTTATTCTTATGTCAAACTTTTGGAGCACAC
Source organism: Melolontha melolontha (assembly GCA_935421215.2). Lineage (NCBI taxonomy): Eukaryota > Metazoa > Arthropoda > Insecta > Coleoptera > Scarabaeidae > Melolontha > Melolontha melolontha. The sequence goes on along the minus strand of OW285243.1, from coordinate 71,222,836 downwards.
GTCTTGACAGATTAAAATAAAAAAGTAGATATATCTCATATTTAAAATATTAATTTATTTTTCTTATCGAGTTACTTTACTGTTGCCAAATCTTCGCCTCTTCAGGATGCACTATTGACAAATAATAGAAGAAACGCTGGAAACCAATTTATGAATTGATAACGGAGAGACAAGGAAACATCTTTAATATTTTTTTACTGTCAAATTTTTACTTATACTGGAAGGCACATATAGACAAATAATCAGAATAAGAACAAATATTTAAGGTACTAAATATAAAATGATTTTTTGAATATAAGGTATATCTTAAATATTTTCTCCCGAACTCGCACCCGAACGCAACAACTACTTTACACCGCGTCCACGTATAGACAGTCTATACGTGGACGCGGTGTAAAGTAGTTGTTGCGTGAGCGGTTTTCTAGCTTTACTGTGCCCCATGTGCGACTTTTTAATTAGTGGTTTTTACCTACTGATGATGACAACTTAGTTGTCGAAATACGTATTTAGGATACGATTAATAATTGTGGTAAGGGGTTATATACCTTTTTTAAATAATAACTATTTATTTCACATTTATATCACAATATCAACACGACGGCGATTACTCGTCGAATGAATGGTCTCTCTTCATTTCGAGTTCTTATATAGGTCTATACACCTTCGAGAATAATCCGGAGCTTCTAGACTTTTCCTGTAGGCAGCTGCTATGTTCGGCGCATGGTGTCATTGCCAGACCGTCGTCTGACGTATTGCCGATGACTCACATCATAATATAAATTAAAAATTGTGTGCGGAGAACAAAACAAGTTCATATTCGTGTGAAAATATGTTTCCATACATGCAGATGCGTGTTTCATCTTCCTATAGAATCATCAGTACATAATGCGGAAAAGATAATTTCACAAGAAATAACAGCCTAACTACAGTACAAAAGAACATTCAGCGCCGCTCATTGACTAATGTTAAGATCACGATCACCAAAACAACCATGGCTGTCTTCTTGACAAATGCAAGATTTGGCAACGGGTTTCCATCGGACAGTTACCAGCGGAAACTATTAACATGCCTCCACTATACATCGAACCTCCGATTCACTCAAGATTCACACAAATTATTTTGTTATATACCCTATAACAAAATAATTTGTGTGAATCTTGACTAAGTTAAACCTCAACATATTTTGTATAAGACAAAAACATTTTTAGTAATTAATGTTTTTGTTTTATACAAAATATGGTGATGTTTTACCCACTCAAATATGTTTCCAATTATTTTGTTATATTTAGAATATACCTATCTCACCGTAAATGTAAAATATATTTGAAATGTAAGATATTTAAATATTTTTTCCTTATTGTTTACTAAGACCGTCTAAGAAAGCGTAAGAAAACTATAGCAGCACAGCACTGCTTGTTTGATTTTAACAAAAAATAAATTTCGAGGTTAGGCTGAAAAGTAATCCACAGCGCGAACGAAAACAAATAGCAAGATCGGGCAAAAAGTAGATTAAGGTACAATTCTTAAGCTTTAAAATCATACATTTATTTTTCTACATAATCACCGTTAAGGCTAACATATTTCTCCCAGCACGTATCAAGTTTTTTCATTCCGTCACTGAAAAATTCTTCCGACTTTTCCTAAATCCAGGACTGCCTTCACCTCATCGTCCGAAGTGTTAATGATTACCCTTGAGGTCTCTCTTGAGTAGAGGAAAAAAATAAAAAGCGCAAGATCGAAGGAGTAAGGAGGGTGTGGAATCGATTCAAACTTCAGGTTTCGCAGAGCCTCTGCAGTTGCGCGCGAAGTGTGTGGACGAGCATTGTCATGCTACAAGATTATTGGTTCCAGGCTACCTCTAACACGAGAAACTCGACATTGGAGTTGTTTTAGGGTCTGTATGTACCGAGAAGAATTTATCGTTGCCCCTCGTTCCAGAAAATCGGTCACATAAACTCGGTGAGCATTCCAAAACACGGTCAAGATTTTTTTGCGGTTAGGAACTTTTTCATCTGAGAAGACGGATATCGATAATAATGAACCCATGATTTGTCCCTCGTCACAATATTCAAAAGAAAGTCGTCTCCTTCGTCACGGTAGCGCTGCAAAAGTTACTCGCAGCATTCCAATCGACGCTGTTTGTTCTCGTTTGTAAGACGACATGGTACCCATCGTGCATAGATTTTACGATATCCCAATTGTTCAATAACAAAGTCGACACGTTCTTTGAATATTCCAATATGGTTTGTGATATGCTTTTGAGTGACTCGCCAGTTCGTGTGTGGCAGTGATCGGATGTCCGTTGTGTGTTTTTTCAACAATTTTGGCTTTTCCAGGCTCGCAATTACGATATTACGTAACGATTTACAGTAGACCTATCGACACCATAAACGACATGAATCTCACTTCAGCAGTCAAAAATTCGATAACAGCACGCTGTTTATCTCGCGTTGACATAGCACTAGAACACGTCTATACTTCCGCTTCTCAAAATACACTGGATGAATTCAACGATCTCAAACCTGTGCATGTGTATAGAGGGTGATGTCATTTCCACATTCCACCTAGCGCGCTTCTGAAGGTCATTTCGTTCGCGCTATACAAGCATGTGTGTATTTACTTTTCATCCTAGCCTCGTACTTATACGAATTTTAATAATTCAATTAAATTCAAACACATTACTTGCCCAATTCTATACGTCTTTTTATATAATAACTAGAGAACGGACATTCTTACCACATGACTAAGTTCTCCGAATACAATAGCCGTTGTCCATTGTTAACGCTGCGAAAATCAGGTGTCCGAAAAAGTCAAACACAAAAACTTCATTGTATTACGCCGGGATGTACTCAGCGAAGTTTAGAAACATTTCCAATTGCCGATTGCGTTTAATGGAATATATCCTCCGAATACAATAGTTGTGTTGTCCATTGTTATCGCAACGGACCAGATGGTCGGGTAAGACTAACAAATACTTCATTGAATTACGCCGAGTCATGTGGTAAGAATGTCCGTTCTCTAATAATAACTCATAAGAAAATACCATTTTTTTACTTGCTTTTTATGTATACTAATAAATGTGAGTTTATTTATGTAAATATACTGGAATTGTTTAACAAACATACTGAACAAAAAAATTATTTTATCTAGAATCCCATTTTTACGATTTTTTAAATATATATGTGCAAGATAATAATATACGTAATGAATAGAGCAGACCAATTTCCGTGCGCGCCATGTGCGCCGATGTGAGGATGATTGTATTGCATCAGAACTACTAAAAAGCGTCCCTATTCTATCGCATGTTCTAATATATTACGAATTACACTCCCATGGCGCGCACGGAAATTGGTCTGCTCTAGTAATTAATAAAGAGGTTCATCCGAGTAACATCGCACGGGCGCGCATATATATATTTTGTCAGTCGCAGTCGGACAACGTTGAGCGTACTTTGCTCATGGGATGTTACTCGAAGGAACTTCTCTAGTAACAAAAGAAGATATCACGGAACAAATTAAAGTAATTTAAACTATACCCAATGAAAAATATACTATAATGCAACAAAAGCCTGTCACAGGATTAATATATGTATGTATGTATGCTCTATATTTTTATTAATGGTAAATGTTTATTCATTCCTTGGAAGATAGATGTTAAAAAATCTTTTACGGTTTCACTATTTTGTAATAGGGTCAAAATAAAGATATATAAGCAAAGCCCGATATAAATTGGAATTGTTGCTTATTTTTAAAACAAATTCGAGTTTATACTAAACATATTTGCATATTAATACTTTTCAAAACATCGAATTTTTATGGCGACTCATAGACAATCTCTGTACAATTATAGATGTTTATATGTGTTGTAGATAAAAAATTTCGGAATATTTATTAAATATTTTTCGTATATCTTAATGCCTCCATTACAATATAAAACCGAACAATTAGAAATGTAGTAATTGTAATAAAGAACACGATCAACTTTTAATAGGTGATAAACTGTGAAAAATTTTAGTAAAATTAAAAAATTAATTCTTGGAATGGATGATTTTCCTATATTATAATATTCAAATGGCACAATAAGTTAACAGGTTAAGATTACAGGTTATTTTTATTGAAAAATTAAACCTTGCCGAATTTCCGACCAATATTTTATTGTTTCGTTCTAAAAATTTTCATAAATCTATCGCCTAGTAAAAATTGAAAAATGAATATTTTCTCGCTACCACTTTTGTAAATTGACATTACAATCATTACATTGACAAAAGGTCGACAATAATGGAAAGTAAATCAACCAGGTGACCAAATAAGAAGTATCCAAGATTTATTTAAGGACAAAAAAAATGTTTTTATTCACGATCGGTTAGTAAACTGAACATTTCTAACCTTCACACCGGTTAGAAATCGCGCTATTACATACCGAGGTAGGTAATAGTATATTAGGTAACTTAGAGTTGTAAATAGCATATTACGCACGAGTGTGTAATTCCACGAGGGTGTAATTGCTTTACAACTCGAGTTTTGTACCATACTTTTTCTGCGACCGACATGATCCCGACAAAATTTCTAAATAAATACCTTTTGTTGAAGACAAGGTTGTGAAGATACAAATTTTAAATATCAAATAAGTCAGTGAAAATCAGTGTCACCAACATAAGATCTTTAAGAACCAAAAAATACTTCAACAAGCCTTCTCAGAACTAAGAAAGTCAGTTGAAAAAATTACAAATGCTAAAATAAGTTTTATTTAAATTTCATGATTGAGCGTTAACCACACCAAATGAGAGCTGTTATGAACGGAGTTAATTTACAGCACATGTGCGTAATGAAGCATTTACTAGAGTGGTTGTTGGTACGATTTTCGCTATTTACAATAGCGGTCGTAGAAAATAGTACTTTACCGGCTAGCTTATGTCATTTTCCCGGCTAAGTAATGTCATCTCAGTATTTATGAAACGTCGGTGTCATTTAAATAAGTAAATCAAATTATAATAAAACTGTTCACAAATCTTTATTAAGTAAATAACAAGACAACGTTTTAATACATACAACATTTATTCGCTTTTGGAATTAATATTAATTGCTACATTAGAATTTCCATGACTGTTTACTGTTAAAGAAAGACCATGTTTAAAATCGTAGGATAATAATTCAGTAATCTGTCAGAAAATATCACTATTAATTGTTACGCTACCTAGCAACAGTACCTATCAAAAGCATTTGTCAAAATGCCATGAAATTTAATACTATATTTTTGAAATTTAGTAGTTTAAATAATAATTACTAACCGATCGTGAGTAAAATAATATAACGCGTGTTCAGAAACATTCGAAGTCAAGTGGGCTCTGAACAAAAAATCGTATATCTTTACTTAAGTATCTGATTTGTAATAATTATTAAATGTCAACTGTTGTCTGTCAAAAATCAATCTATCTCAGACATGACTTCATATTTTCAAGGACTACTTTGACTTCGAATGTTTCTGAACACCCGTTACAAACCTCGGCGGAAAGTTTCATTCCCGTCTCAAGATTAACTTTCTAATATCTCGACGGTAATGATTCATTACCGTCGAGAGGTATAGTATATTACATACCGAGGCAGAAAATGGTTCATTACTAGAGTGGACCAATCCGGAGCGATATTGGTAAATATTTCATGTAAAAGCCGAAAAACTCCAATAATTTATCAATTAATATATAGAATATGAATATCAATTTATATATATATATATACATATACAGACTGTCCCGTAAAAAACGCCAACATTCATAATTCCGTTATTTATTGTCCGGTTTTATTTAAACAAAAAGTAAATTTAATAGCATCAAAAACACTATAAGATAGCAGTGTTTTATTTGTTTTCAATTGTTTTCATTAATGTCAAACGACAGTCAAGTTTTTTATTTTAAATGACAACATATATATTTTTGGCTATATTCGGATTGGATTTTTTTTTCTGAATTCAACGATGTATAACATGTTTATTTTTGATAAACGTTTATTGCAAAAAAAAAACTTTATAAATTTCATCTTTGTCTTCCATTATTTATAAATATTCGAATGTGTCATGAAACATTGGAAATGTAAGTATTATAAATATTATTATAAGAAACAAAACACTTTACAATAAATGTTGAAATTGCCCGCCACCTTGTTCAACACATATCGCACATCTCCTAATTACTCCAAAGGTCGCATTTAAAAGACAAGCGGCAGGTACTTCTTGACAAGTGTTAATAATTCTTTGTCTTAAAATGTCAACATTTTCTGGAGTTGTTAAATGAACTCGATCTTGTAGATAAGCTCACAACCAAAAATCGAGGGGCGTAAGATCCGGTGAACGCGCAGGCCACTCGATAGGACCGGATGTTCCTATCCACCTATTTCCAAATTGGGTGTTCAACAAATCAGTATTTACTCTGGCGTTGTGCGCGGGAGCTCCATCTTGTTGAAAAAATATTCTATTTAAATTTGCCAAAGGTAATTCATCTAAAAAGTTTTGGAGATTTTCGTGTAATAAAGTGTAGTATTTTTCTTGATTTAAGCAACCATCTATGAAAAATGGCCCAATTAATTGATCACCTAAAATGCCACACCAAACATTTACGTTGAAACGTCTTTGAAAATTATTTTCAATTACAAATCTCGGATTGTCTGCACTCCACTGTCGATGTATGTTTCTATTAAAAATACCGTTGTTGCTAAGAGTGCATTCATCAGAACAAATTATCCTTCTGTAAAAATTCGGGTCTTGTTCTAATGCATTTAAATAAAAACGACAAAACTGAATTCTTCGGCCAGGATCATTTTGTTCTAATGCATGAACTTTTCGAGCTATGTACGGTTTAAGTTTGTGTTTTCTTAAAATACCATGAACTGTAGTTTTTGATACCCCAATATTATGTGCAATTTCGCGAATCGAAGTTCGTGAATTTTGCTGTACTGCAAGAAGAACATCTAATTCCTTATCTTCGGAGAATTTCCGTTTTTGTGTTTTTATTTGGTAAATGATCCATAATTTCTTAAATTCTTTTCAATTCTCTGAAATATTTTCGAACCTGGAACTTCTCTGTCCGGAAAACGAGCACTGTACCGACGAACTGCTTGAAGGCGATTTTTATTACATTCAAAGAACACTTGTAACATGTCCGTTAATTCATTGTTATTCATTTTTAACGAAAATACGCTTTTTGTTGCGGCAAAACGTTCAAACAGGATAATACAGAAAGCTTAATAAAGTCAAACTGACACTTAAGGCACATTGACATAATGCTAGTGGACTGGGCCAAGTCTACTTTAATGAAAGATGAAATTTATAAAGTTTTCTTTTTGCAATAAACGTTTATCAAAAATAAACATGTTATACATCGTTGAATTCAGAAAAAAAATCCAAACCGAATATAGCCAAAAATATATATGTTGCCATTTAAAATAAAAAACTTGACTGTCGTTTGACATTAATGAAAACAATTGAAAACAAATAAAACACAACTATCTTATAGTGTTTTTGATGCTATTAAATTTACTTTTTGTTTAAATAAAACCGGACAATAAATAACGGAATTATGAATGTTGGCGTTTTTTTACGGGACAGTCTGTATATATATATATATATAAATTGATAAATTATTGGAGTTTTTCGGCTTTTATATGAAATATTTACCAATATCGCTCCGGATTGGTCCGCTCTATTCATTACTAATGAACCATTTTCTGCCTCGGTATGTAATATACTATTCCACGGCAAGTCACGCATGGTACTGCTGCCTATACGGTATAAATAATTATAATGGATAGAACATGTTTATTTATTGATATTAATATTAATTTTACAATTGGAACAATTTTGAATATTCAATAAAGGCGTGTTTACAAAATGTTAAACTTCATTAGTTATTTCATTATTTTCGTTATTTCAAACAGACATAACACCATGCACGCCATCATCTTTGTCGTAGTCAACTATTTCAGTTACACTGACGTTTGCTATGTTGTTTTCAAACACAGCCCCACATAATTCCATATGAAATTCTGTTGTCCGTTTCTATTTTATTATTTAACGAGTCTCCCACATGTCCCTCTGCAACTGTAGAGGATTTCCATCTGCCATGTCTTTAAAGCAAAGATGTCGGTTCTACTGTTAGCTAGCGAAGTATTGGAAGTTCTCCTAGGAGTATGACCCGTATAATTTCTGAAATCTTCCAGATTCAGAAATTTTTATTGGTATAGCGGACGAGTATGCTTTCCCATTACTTATCGAACGCATTTCCTCTGGCTGTAACGCACAAAGAATCGTATTTCTTTAAAATTATTCGGCCGCAACTTGATGTATTTTTCAAAGATCTTAAACCAGTCGGCGGTTTCATTATTACAACTACTAGTAACTACAAATCTTCGAGGGATTTTGTTCTTGGATTGTTGAATCTTGACAATTTCCGTATCGGATTTCATTTCAATATCTTCAACACTCAAACTATAAAGTTCACCTGTACGGCATGCACAAGCAATTCCCAATACCATCGCCACTTCCATCATAAGAAACGTATCATCCGAAGCATCACTAAGAAACTTTGTAATCTCTTCTTCTGTAAAAATTTTAGCTTTTTTGGGAATATAACCATTGTTTTTTCTCTTAAGAAATGCTATTAACTGCAAATTATTGGACAATAAATACACTGTTCAAAATAATCAAAATAATATTTGACTGCTTGAATTTAGTCTAACATTAAGGTTTTCATAAACGCACATCGTCAATTTCAACATTGGAAATTTACTCCATAAACTAACTGGGAAGTTTCATCCATTTCCTTAACTTTTCTGCAAATGCACCTTTCTTTAAAGCTACTGTATGTCTGCTCATCCCGAGTCTTTGATTTTTTCGGCAGAGTTCTGACTTCAATTTCCGAAAATCTTCAAACTCTTCTAATTCACTCATTGCAAATTATATATTTTGCCAATTGCATTTTTTGTTTATACGCCAACATTTTCAAGCTCCATGGTGATAACAGACATCTGATACTCAATTATATTTTAAAAACTGTCACAAATGTGTTAGATTTTTAATTTTTTATTAAATACTAGCTGCCCGCAGCTCGGCGTTGCTCGGACACATTCTATAGAAAAATTAAAACTTCCTTTGTATTAACTGCCATTAACCGATATAAAATTTTCGTTTATTCTCTAGCTAAACAACGAACCTATAATATTTTATTATAATCAATCTATGACCAATGCCTTTGGATATATAATATTCTTCGTTATTTCATCTGGTGCATAATCAAACAGAGCAGATGGTTTCCCATTTTGCAAACATGCTACCTATGCACATGAGAATTAATAGTCATAAAAATGACTCATGAAAATTTCATTTATACACATTACGAAATTTTAAATTTTTTACATTCACGTCAAAATCGAGTGTCAACTTCAAATCCCTAGATGGCGTTAGCTCGAATATTATCTTCTGACGGCTCTATTAATTTTTTTAATAATTGTGATACCTCCTGTTTGCGAACTACAGCTTTATTGTGCTGTTCCCAACTGGTTAAAATTTGTCTCCACTATCGTTTTAGAGATCGAAAGACAGCAACATCTAACGGTTAACAGATGTGTGTGCTGTTTCTCGGGCAAAAGACGAATGAAATATTCTCTTCTTCACAATGTTTGATAACTTTATAGGATAGGTGACTGCCTAAATTATCACCAATTATTATTACCTTCTTTGCCTCCTTTTTTCACAAATAGGGTAAGCCAATTTTTTCGAACCCATCTTCGAAGGTGTCCGAGTCGAACCAACCCGATGAGGTTCTATATCTGGCATTTATTGATCCTTCAATCCAATTTGGATACAAGTATTTAGCGTAAATTGGAAGTAATGTACCGTCCGCCGCGATACCGAACATCACAGAGGTGGAAGTTTTAGAGGAATCCATTATTGTTGCGTGTTTGGTACCTCTTCGCACAAAATTTTTTACTGAACCAGGATCATCAGTTATATTGGTTTCATCGTAATTTATCACGTTCGCTGGAGGAACACCACTCACTGTTGTTTTTAGTTGATTAAAATAACCTTGTATAACCTCAGGCGATAGATTTGCCCGACATCTTTTAACGTTTTCTGAATTTCGGCGAGCAAGTTCTGGATGTCGCAGCACGAAGTTGTGACACCAGTCCTTCCCTGGTCGATTGTCATTAAAAGCGGAAAGATTTACTCCTCTGCGATTGAAGTACTGTTGTACAAAATCTTGTAATACCGATTCAGTAAATGGGAATCGGAATTCTGCCACCGCAATGATGGCCTGACTAATTATATTTTCTTCTGCTACGGAAATTGCCGGGAGTTTTCCCAATTTATCGCCATGAATTACTCTGTATTTTTTCTATAGTATCGCCTTTGGGACGTCATATCGCGTCGCTGCTTGCCCAAACGATAGGCCCCTATCTACAACTACTGCCAGGGCTTCTTCCTCTGATTAAGGGCGGTAATTTCGTCGGTAAGTAGTGCCCGGCACATGTTTGTGTTTTCTCGGCATTATTTTTCAGTATTTCATATAACCTTACAAAAATAGGTTTTTTTGTTAATTTCCATTTTTTATCTAAATATCTAAATCATGTTGGTTACAGCTTTATTTTTAGGTTAGGTACGTAGCCAACACTATTTACAAATATTAATTCCAAAGAACCATAGTGCTAACTTTTATAATAAAAGAGAGAATAATGGAGGTTTTTTCGATATTCACGAAAAATCATAAAATGTGTAACGTACCTAATTAAACACTGTTTTTGAGTTACTTATTTTTTCTAGCGATTGTTTTCTGCACTCCACATAAGCGCACATGTAGTTCTCAGCGAGTGAGTCTGTTTGGAATTATGAGTGTTGCCAACTTAACATTTTACGGTGAAAAATTCGAAAAGTGCTCCAAAGTTTCATATAACTCCACCTGTTTCATATATCCCCGTTCTACAGTATGCATAGGAGATTTTCTTTATTTGGTGATTTAAGGTCTGTTTTAATTGAATATTTATTTATTTAAGATACTTTAACTCTTAAGTACATGTTTCAGCACTTATGGCATTTTTCAAACATTTTTTTATTAATATAAATATTCAGTTACATATAATTATAAAAAGTATGTATGCTCGAATTATATTTTGTACTGTCATATTTTATATTACATGTCATGATTTTTATATACCTAATTATTTAAAATGACATTACGATATAGAAATCCATGTTTCATATACTGCTAATTCTTTAATATTTGCCGATAAACTTTGGAAAAAAAAAATATGAAAACATCCTTCCACACAACATAAAGAACATACACACAAAATTATATCAAAATCGGTTATGTGGTTTGTGAGTCTATAGAGAACAAATGAAATGTTTTTGATTTTATATATTAAGATTAATTTATATTTATTGAGTATTGTAGTTATGGTAGCGAGAAAAATGTAATGCGCATCCTCGTAGGGTAAATATCTTCCTTTATTCTGGGTGACTTATGGCCACAAACTGCCACCTTGAATGAAAAAGTACACTTACCTCTACTTGGAACGCAAATAACTATACTTAAATCCTACATAATTAACAGATTATTTAACATATCGATGTTCTAAAATAAAGTTTTTTTTTAATATACGAGGGTATATCAGATATAAACGAGACTGATTTTTTAATGACTAGTACAAAAGTTTTTTGAATCGGCGAAGTAGGTGGCTATGTAGACAAAGCACTTAGGGTGGGGAGAGCAATGTCTGAAATTCCGTCGAGACCGTTCAGTAGTGCAGTGACCATGAGTGAGCAAGCAGTGCACGTTTCCGTGGAGCAGCGGATAATTATTAAGTTTTTGACCAATGAGGGGGTGAATCCAACAGACATTTTACGCAGATTGCACGCACAGTTCGGGGAGAACACCCTTTCACGACCTCGCGTGTTTGCATGGCATAAACAATTTTCTGGAGGCCGGGAGAAAGTTGAAAACCAGAGCCACGTTCGACGCCCACGGACGAGCGTTACCTAAGCCAACATTGAGGCTTGATTTTCTTCATGATCGCCGCACAATTAATGCCCAATATTATTGCGACGTTTTGGATGCCGCAAAATTGTCTTTACGACGAAAAAGAAAGACGCAATCCGTTAAAAATGTCATTCTCCTTCACGACAACGCCAGACCACATTCGGCAAACATTACGAGGCAAAAAGTGGAACAATTCGGCTGGGAATTCTTGGAACATCCTGCTTACAGTCCAGACTTGTCACCCTGTGACTACCATTTGTTTGGACCTCTAAAAGAAGCTCTTGGAGGCCAGCGTTTCGACAGCGACCAAGCGGTAGAGACATTTGTGCTCCAGTGGCTGTGTGACCGGCCTAAAAGTTTTTACGATAACGGGATTAAAAAGCTTCCAATCCGTTGGGAAAAATGTATTGCGCGGGCGGGAGATTATGTAGAAAAATAGTACATTTGTATTAACCTTGTTCAATAAAGCATTAATAGTTTAAAAAAATCAGTCTCGTTTATATCTGATATACCCTCGTATTTAGCAAAATATCTTCAGACATTAGATCTTTTTTTGGTATATTACATATGCATATACATGTTTGTGCGAATTTAAAATTATAAAATACATGAAGTGCAATTGATAACCTCACAATTTTTGCTCACCGCATTCAAATTATAAGTGTTTAATAACAACTTCATTTTTGATTCAGAAAATAAACACTATTTAGAAAATTGGTTCGGAAATTTTTAATGATTTTTAAAGTACAGTCACTCTTTTAATCGACGCATTTTGGCATTAGGTCGGCTGTATTTCAGTGAAGTGGCGTTGGATTTAATTATTTAGGTCTGGAATTGTTTGAAGATTGTTCTTGTAGACGTAACTCTTCAAATACCTCCGAAGAAAAAAGTCGCATGATCTTGCCGGTCATTTCTGGTCTCCAAACCGAGTGATTATTCGACTCGAAAATTTATTTTGCAGTAATTGCATAGTTCCTCTTGCTGCGTGACAGGGCAGGCGAATCGCCTTGTCAGAAGTAAACATGCTCCACATCAACGTGCCAAAAAAGTTGGTTATCATTTCACAATAACGAACACCATTATCGTGACTGCCTCACCAGCGTCATTTTGAAAAAGTATATCCCATTCAAGGTTCGGAACCAAAACCCACACATATGTTTGTTCTTTTCCCCAAAGCCGGCAATTTTGTTTATTAACAGAAATGAGCTTCATTGGAGAAGATTATTTTGTGATGAAAATCAATGTCACCTCGTTTCATTTCCAACATCCATTCAACAAGCTGTTTTGCAGCATGGTCAATCGACTTCAACTGTTGCGACAAGTGAATTTTGTAGGCCTTCCATCTTTATGCAAAATTCGATGAAGGGTTATTAGTGGCACGGTTAATTGTTGAAAACGATGCAGTATGAAGGTGTTTGAGTCCTGTAACACACTGCCCCTAACTGCGGCAATGTTTTCTTGTGAACGATCAGGACGACAACGAACAAATGGTGTCTCGAAACGAACGTTCAAATATTTTTACCAAATCGCGAATACACTCGACAGTCGGACGATCATGTCTATCGAAATAAGAACGTAATTTAAGATTTTCGATCGTAAAATTTTCTCCATTTTGATAATGTGTTTTAATAATTAATAAACGTCGATAGAGAGAATAGCGTCATTTGTAAATGGTAATGCTTTAACATGACCGCTTGATGTTGATGTTGTTATTGGAACACCCGTTATTAGGTGCTTTCCAAGTAAACGCTGAATTCGTAAAGAGCGTTCCATGTCATGTTATTCAACACGCTTGAATTACTCTAAAATTCTTTCTCTTTTCCCTTACGTATCAACATAAATTTTGGAGTTTGTTACCTTTGTAAAGATGGAGACAAACAAATGTTCTATATATTAAGCGTGAGTTACATTACACTTTTTTTCGTACTAGCAACTTGAACAAGTTCTTGTACAAGATTTCATACAAGTTTTAATTTATGCTATATTGAATAGAGGGCACCAAACTTTGAGTGCGTTACCAACATAAAATAAAAATTTCTGTTTGTTTATTATTATATATTTGACGTTTAGACGGGCTGTGGTTATTTATTACCTCTTAGAGATACAAAAATATTTAAAAAATTAATTAGAAAACCGTTATATCGGGGCACCATATTTTGTTATTGGACATTCTTACACAATTTCTATTAATTTTCAGAACAAAACAAGCACTACGTAACCTGCAATTATTATATGATTTTTATTTAAAATAAACAGTTGGTACAAACGAAATGGTGTTTAATGCGCAAGTCTAGTATGAAACTTGGATGAAAAGTGGGATCGGATCTAGTTTTGTAGTTTAGACTTTGATGTTTTTCTTCTGAATTACACTATCAAAGTCTCGACAAGTATAGCAAACGCCAATTAAGTTGGCGCGAGGAGGGGTAAGTTCGCGCAGATTAAAAGTAGTGGGAAGATTTGTATTTGGTTTTACATCAAATGTCAGATAATTCTAACCTCTGATCACTTTATGATCCCCTAGCAAAGACATTATGTTCCGTCAAACGTCAATGACAAATGTATTCTGACAATTACTTGAGTAATGGGGATGGACGTTTTTAAAAACGGCTTCTGCGTACCCCCTCCTCGCGCCAACTTAATTGGCGCTTGCTATACATCTAGTTTGAAAACTTGTCCAAGTTTCTAGACGAAGAAAGTGTAATGTAACTCAGGCTTTAAGCAAGCAAGTAAGTAACATAACCACAAATGCCACTTGTAATAATCGCCATCTACGTGACTACATGTAAACCAACGAGCATTTCACTATATAATATTTACTCGGTGTTTATTCGACCCCTACAATTCGGTATAGTATTACTGAGCCTGGAAAGCACCTATTGTCTTTAATAATGTAAATTACGCAATGAATTGTATAAGTATGTGAATGTACTGATGTAAGATTTTTTTTGCATTAAAATGTTGAAAGTATCGAAAAGTATGTGTTTATAATTAAATCGACGAATTCCGTTGTATATCGCAAATGCAGTAACTGAATTTTAAATTTTTTATAATGAATATTGCGAGTTGTTCGAACTAGCGATTTTTAAATTATTCTGAAACATATCAGAATTAAAAAAATTAAATTATAAAAATTATATTAAATGATTGATATTTATTAAAATTTAAAAATAGTCATAAATATCATTTTATATTTCGAAACTAAGTCTAAGTACATTTTATATGCCTAAATATAATTTTGTAACCTAGGAGTCTTTGACAATATTAATAATTATTCCATACTTTGCTCAACCTGTTATAACACCCTCAATATATTCGTATTGATACTACACTAACACGACAGCGCTGAAAAGGTCAGTGCTCAGTTATGTGTATACAAATCAGAGTATATATATATATATATATATATATATATATATATAAATATATATATATAAATATATATATATATATATATATATATATATATATATATATATATAATATATATATATATATGCTGCGAACGGTAGACAAGTTTGGCCTACTCCAACATACCGACAAAACAGGCATATAATAGGTCCGCACACACCAGCGCAACATAGTTAGATTAACGCACGCTCTAGTAGAAGATACCAGTGAGAGCATTGAAACGTCGAGAAGTTAACGGTTGGTCTCCTAATCAAAAAGTTACAGCGCGGAAACAAGCCGAAAACCCAGATTTCTTATAATTTCTGCGCGAGAATAAGGACACCCGGTATATGTATACCGGGTGGAAAAATCCTGAGATAACGTGTATAAACGAAAGTATTTTTAGGCTATGCCCCTTTAAGAATTAAACAACATTTGCTTGAAAAATTGTTTGTACCTTCAAACGGTATCGAGATATCGACCGACACCGCACTATTGGGACACCCGGTGTATATATATATATATATATATATATATATATATATATATGTATAATAAAATAAATTAAAAGCGGGCAAGCGGTCTGTCAATTAAAAAACTCATTTATTAATTATCCCTATATTTCGCAACAACTTTGTTGATTCTTCCGGAGATACTACAAGATTAATGAGAAATAACATTAAATAAATAAGAGTATAAAGCAGTAGTAAAATACTTACAAAATGTAGAAAAAAATAATAAAAGTGACGTACAAGGACAATAAAATTGATTAGATTTAACACTTAAAGTAACTATAGATTCAAGCCTTTAAAACCATTAAAAAACATGTATATGTAAAAGTTAAAACATGAAAAATAAAAAATATAAAACGAAACATATAGCAAAAAACTAAAGTCACAAGAATATAAAAAAAATAATGCAAGAAGAAGCAACAAAGTTGTTGCGAAATATAGGGATAATTAATAAATGAGTTTTTTAATTGACAGACCGCTTGCCCGCTTTTAATTTATTTTATTCAATATATTACGGTCGATAATTTCGCTTAAATTATATATATATATATATATATATATATATATATATATATATATATATATATATATATATAGAATATATATCTAACATTCCCTCTCATAAACGAGAAAAAAATGATAAAGATATTTAAAAAAAATTAGTCGCACCACTGTGCGATGGACTATATTATAAAGACGATGAAGGACAATAACAAAAAAAATAGTTTTGTTATTGTCCATCACGCTTTAAGTTTCGTTCAGATGTCGATCGTTACGTACGTTCGAAACAAATTTTTCGATTAAATATAGACTGTTACAAATAGGACATTAAATGCCCGTAAAGCACACACCTTACAAGTTCTTTTAATATATCATCTATAAAAATTCAAGCTGACTTTCGTACCAGGTTATCGAACTTTTACCCTAACAAAACATAGACACAATGTTATCGTTTCTATAAACATTGCCACCTTTAAATGTAATAGCGTCATTCTGAATCGATATTATATTTTATATTTCGTACTTAAAAACACCAAAAATAATTTGTGAATTTTTAGAACTGACATCATTTCATGTATAAAAAGCTGACTTTGTACGAGGTTATTGACCTTAGCATACAGCTTTTATAACATTGACAGGTGTTACCTATGTAAACATACGCTGTAGCGTATGTGTATAACATATTTTGAATTCATAGGCGGAAGATGATACAATTTTTGGATTTGCGTCGTAAAATTTTGGATTCATATTCTTTATAATTACATCTTTCCATTTTTCATACGTTGCCTTTGTCATGTCAAGGACAATACATGGGTGTTGTGTATATATATATATATATATATATATATATATATATATATATATATATACGTGTAAATTGAATTTTCAAGGGTAAACTTACATATTGCATTTTGTTTCTTCAGCAAAATTCAATTATTTACTTAAAAATATATTTTCGATTTATTTAAAATAATTTTTCAAGGAGATCCACAATTAAATTAACACAGGGGGAGGATGTAATAAAAGTTAAAAAGCACGATTGGTATTATTAAAAGAAACGAATACAAAACTAATGTATAGAACGTATTATTTCGATAACTACTATAACTAGAGAACGCAAAAGTACATGGCGATCCATAAGACGTACGTCTGGGAAATTTATAGAAAGATTTTAAGCTTTAACGAAGGTTACTTTACTTATAGAAATATTCGTTCAACCGTTTAACATCACCGGATATTGAATGGTCGTTCTCCACATATAATAACGGTTTTTTCTCACGACGAATACCTACAGTTTACTGAAACAACTGTGGAAACGTATATGAAGCTGCAAAAATTTAACTGATCTTCTCCACTTTGTGATAACACTGAAAATACTATCTAAAAGGTTAAATGTGTTTGAATTAGAATTTGCTATTTATTTTATTTACCTGCTATTAACCGCGTCGAGTTAGGCGTAATTCCCAACGTTTCGTCCACTGTTGCAAGGAACATCTTTAGAGATCTACATCTAGACGACCGCGGAAACCTACACCTACGTTTATAAGCTATATTACTCGGGAGAAAAACGAGCAAAAGAGGGGGTAGGAATAATGGTCACTAAAGAAATGGACAAAAATGTAGTAAAACATAAGGCGATAAATCCAAGAATAATAGCATTAAAAATAAAATTAACAGAGTGAGTTAACATAATTCGAATCTATGGACTAATAGAAGGAGCGCCGGAGGAGGAGGTAGTAGAATTCTACGTGGATCTGCAGAAAACACTTGACGAATGCATGGAGGAAAGTAAAATGACAATAATAATGGTAGACTGGAATGCCAGGGTAGGATACGATCAAAATAGAGGAATGGGATGCATGGAGAAACATGGAGAGGAAAAAATGAACCGAAATGGAATAAAAATGATATATTTCTGTAGGAGAAATGACCTGATAATAGGTAACACAAAATGGGAACAAAGACTAGAGGATAAATATACATTTCTGGGAGAAGAAAGAAATGTAAATAGCATATTAGACTATATAGTATACACACGTAATATAGCAGAAATGTTCCAAAAACTACAAACGAGAAAGGAATCAGATACAGGATCAGGGCATAGGCTGGCAGTGGCATATTGCAGCGCAAAAGATAAAAGGAAAGGAGTAGAAAAGCAATCTAATAAGGTAGCAACCCACAAATTAAGGAAAAAGGAAAATAGAGAGGAATATAAGGAATTTGGTGCTCCGCTCATTTGCCTTCTCTAAGTATAACCCTCTTAATGAAAAACATATTAGAAAGTGGTTTTGTCTTCATAAATGTTTGAAAACTCTTAGTCAAACCCTTTCTGATCCCTCTCACTTCTATGTACGCGTTCGTCTCGCCTTCAAACGCTTTCGTATTTTATAATACTATCTTACTTTGAAAATGTACATATACTGAGTGCAAAAATCTCGCATTAACACATCTCATAAACTTTGGGTTTATATATACTTCTAACTATAATAGGGTCTAAAATCTTGGTTTTATTTCAAGTAGCTTCTGTCTTCATCTTAATATCCATAGATAAATGTCTAAATATGTTTTTCTATTTTGCGTTCGAAATGAACTCATTTTGAAACCCAAAACAGTATCGAAATGAGCTTCATTTCGATACGCTTTTTTTCATTTTTCAATGTTGGCGTTGTTCGAACACGGAAAGAAATATCATTGCTGTCATTTGATTTTAAGAATTTAAGTGCATTTGACAGATATGATATATGTTCGTACTCTACACAAACAACGTATATTGTATACAATTGACAACAAGATATATTAGTTTCTGAGTCTCTCATGTTTATATTTTTAAATAAAATATCATGTAATGTTAACGAAAATTAATAAATAATAATATGTAATATAATATACTTCGCGGATAGCAAGATTTAAATTTGACAATGTCAAGTATCAATGTGACCAACTGCCATGCTTTATATAAAAATTAAACTCTGAACTTCCAAATTAAATAATTCCAATTTATCAATGTAAAACATGCAAAATAGAAAAAATAGTATAAAGAACTCGTTTCATAAGGCCTTTTGCCGCACTCGCTCTGATCTCGTGCGGCAAAATGGTGCCTTATGAAACTTGTTTTTTAATATACTATTTTAATATTAATTTGTCTCATTCGTCATTAAAATTACATTATTTGTTAGGTATTTCTGAATGGTTTATTATTATACAACGCCCGAAATATCGATTTTTTTAAGAATTGCAAGTTCTAGCAAGCTCTACCTTAGGTATCAATACCAAATATATATATATATTCCTTTTGAGTTGTGATATATTGATACTATTCAGATATAAATATTTCAAAACTGCATAATTTTCAATACTTTCTGACATAAAAGTTAATAATGAACAAGCGCACAAATACAGAAGACGAATCATTATATATATAACGAGACATTGAAAAAATTCATAATTGGAGTAGACTGTGAAATTGGGTTGGTACTTTAACCACTTCCACATAATGACACATTACTTGATGGTTGACAGTTTCATTTGGTTTCATTGTAAAAAAAAGGATATGCCATTGAAATGATACTACAACAAAAAAGAAAACAAATAATTTATTTAATATCGAAATCATAATCACAATTTATATATAGCTACAGAAGTTGTTGAAAATGTTGTCCATTTACATCAATTTTCTTAATAAGAGTTTTGAAAAATTTGACACAAACTTATAGTTTCAATGTCAAATAATAAATGTCATTATGTGGAAGTGGTTAAAGTATCAACCCAATTTCACAGTCTACTCCAATTATGAATTTTTTCGATGGCTCGTTATAATAAATTACTTTAAATAAATGGAATATGTAAAAATATTGCTTCATCAATATTAGACATAGTGTAAATTCCAGTACTATTTATCTATTAATTACAGTCTAGTGAGTCTAGACGTTAGCGAGTGTTAAATGTTGTAAAAAATTGTTTTAATGAATTACGAATTTTACGAAATACATCTTTTCTTAATGTATATGTGTCCGTTTTAAAATTTTGTTTCAAATTTCTTATATCTATACTTACATTTGTATACATCTGCATAGTATGTCTTCAAATTTTAAGTGTAATAAGAGAGTGGACCAATCCGGAGCGATATTGGTAAATATTTCATATAAAAGCCGAAAAACTCCAATAATTTATCAATTAATATATATCAACTTATATATATATGTATATATATATATATATATATATATATATATATATCAATTTATATATATATATATATATATATATATATATATATATAAATTGATAAATTATTGGAGTTTTTCGGCTTTTATATGAAATATTTACCAATGTCGCTCCGGGTTGGTCTACTCTAGTAATAAGAACAACACTTTAGAAGTGACACTTCTCTTTTATTTAAAATATTTATATAAAAACATCTTTTGCTTTATATTTTTTTTTTTTAAATAAAGTATGTATTTAAATTCTAAATTACACAAGAATTAATAATATTTACTTAAAAACCTAGTATTTTTCTTTTTACCCACAAATATTGGACAAATCTCTTTGCGGATTTGTTTGTACCATCAATTCTGTTTGGGTTTAAAATCATTTGTATATATGTTAGAAAATATATTATTGATTTTCTTACTTTTACTTCTATAAATTTTTAGGAAGAACTACATATAATGAATGGGCATTTTACTTCCTTAAAATGAATGGGCTATAGTTTGAAACTAAACTAACCTAAGTTACACACTAAATTATAAAATCACTTAGCCCAGTTTAAATTAATAACATAGTAAATAGAAAAATGCACAAAATGATTTAATTAAATATATGCGAAATATAAATGAACAAAAAAAAACTATTCAACAGCAAAATATAACCACAATTCTATTCTAAATTTATATATTAACAGATGTAATAAAAGAAACAGTAGTACAACACCCATTCCCGTATGCTCAGGACAGTCTAGAATTTCAAATATTTGTTCTCTGCTGAGAACTGCGAGAACAGTTCGGTACGGTTCTGGAATTTCAAATCCTTGAAGAGAATAATATAATTGAAGATATATTATTTTGCAAATCCATTCCTGGCAAAGCCACATCCAGTGAAATTTTTAATATAATCGACAATTTTTTTGATGATAACGGCATATTGTGG
The DNA here is from genome assembly GCA_935421215.2 of Melolontha melolontha. Taxonomy (NCBI): domain Eukaryota; kingdom Metazoa; phylum Arthropoda; class Insecta; order Coleoptera; family Scarabaeidae; genus Melolontha; species Melolontha melolontha. The sequence continues at coordinate 71,201,269 of OW285243.1, read as the reverse complement.
AATAATTGCATTGGGCTTTGTAAAGACGGTGCACAGTCAATGTCAGGACACAAAACTGACCTTCAAGCGCTAATTAAAAGGAAAACACCCGATGTTCTCTGGACGCACTGCATGCTCCACAGAGCAGCTCTCGTATCAAAAAATATGAGTGAGGAACTTAACTACGTTTTTACAAAAGTAACGAAAGTTGTAAACTACATAAAAAACAGTCCATTAAAAGTTAGGTTATTTGCAAAGCTGTGTGAAGATATGGCAGCTGCTTACACCTCACTTTTGTATTATTGTGAAGTGCGCTGGCTATCTCGTGCAAAAGTGATTCAGAGGGTACTTGAACTCAAAGAAGAAATTGCAATTTTTCTCGAAGAAAATCATAATGAGGATGCAAATATGTTTAGGGATGATAATTTTATTATTAAACTTACCTATTTGGTAGAAATTTTTGGAAAATTGAGTGTTTTGAATAAATCGATGCACGGGCCACAAATGCATTTATTGATACAAAAAGATAAAGTGAAAGCATTCATTAAAAAAATGGAGATATGGAAGGCAAATTTGGAAAAAAATAGGTTCGACATGTTTCCACTTTTAAATTTATGCGCCCAAGTGAATATAGAAGGAAACAAAAATCTATTTGTCGAACACTTGGATGGTTTATTAATTCATTTTTCGAATTATTCGAATATATATATATATATATATATATATATATATATATATAAATTGATAAAATATTGGAGTTTTTCGGCTTTTATATGAAATATTTACCAATGTCGCTCCGGGTTGGTCTACTCTAGTAATAAGAACAACACTTTAGAATTGACACTTCTCTTTTATTTAAAATATTTATATAAAAACATCTTTTGCTTTATATTTTTTTTTTTTTAAATAAAGTATGTATTTAAATTCTAAATTACACAAGAATTAATAATATTTACTTAAAAACCTAGTATTTTTTCTTTTTACCCACAAATATTGGACAAATCTCTTTGCGGATTTGTTTGTACCATCAATTCTGTTTGGGTTTAAAATCATTTGTATATATGTTAGAAAATATATTATTGATTTTCTTACTTTTACTTCTATAAATTTTTAGGAAGAACTACATATAATGAATGGGCATTTTACTTCCTTAAAATGAATGGGCTATAGTTTGAAACTAAACTAACCTAAGTTACACACTAAATTATAAAATCACTTAGCCCAGTTTAAATTAATAACATAGTAAATAGAAAAATGCACAAAATGATTTAATTAAATATATGCGAAATATAAATGAACAAAAAAAAACTATTCAACAGCAAAATATAACCACAATTCTATTCTAAATTTATATATCAACAGATGTAATAAAAGAAACAGTAGTACAACACCCATTCCCGTATGCTCAGGACAGTCTAGAATTTCAAATATTTGTTCTCTGCTGAGAACTGCGAGAACAGTTCGGTACGGTTCTGGAATTTCAAATCCTTGTAGGTTCGAACAGAATACTAATATGTAGTTCCTGGAATTTGTATTTCCAGAATTACATGGTTCGAACGCTTAAAAGTGCTGTTGCCACGGCTGGATGTAAATTGGGCACTAACCTACCTGAAATTTTAATCTCGTTGGTAATTCGGGCACTAGCTAAAAATGTACTCGCAGAGGGTCTATGTAAACTGGGCACCGTATAAAGCAAACAAAAACAATAATGTAAAAATAGTGTATTTCAAGTTGAAGTACAGCAAAAAGATAGAAAATAAAAAATATGTACTCATATGAAAACAATAATAAAAGCAAATACATACTTAACTATATAAAACCTATAATAAGAAAATAGTGTATTTGAAGTCATACTGATAAATAAAATGATATACACTTCACAAAGTGTAATCGTGATATTGTTCCATTATTTAGTTGTTCACACAGTTCATTTAGAGTTCTTAATTTTTGTTTTGCGCGTGTGTCTTTAACTCTTGCTGGTGTGTGTACACTTTGAATTTTAACATAAGTGTCTATTTGAAATTCCTTAAGCTTTTCGATAAAAATATAAATACATGGATGTGTTGAATAAAATGACTCATTTAGTTTGGAATGAAATGCTTCGCATGCGTTTGTGGTGTTAGTGATCGATGGAGTTGCAGTAGCCCACATATGTGGAGGAAAAGGAGCATCGTCTTCTATGTATGTCTCCAATAAATAACACAGGCCTGCGATGATAAAATTGTCTGGATTTTATACAGTGATTTCAATAGATTTTTTGGTGCTGAAAATGGGAAAATGATTTAAAAAATTCCATCACGTAAGGTTTTTTTACAATCTGGGGTTTTTTGACCTATCTGCATGTATTAGTCTTTTTGTAAAGGACAATTTTGTTAAACCGTTGTTTAAATAAACTATTATAATTTTTTTACTTATGATGATGCAAGAAGTTGATATTCTGAATAAACATACACTAGATTTATGATAAAGAAGTTACAAATAGAAATAATTGAGCATGTCGCGACAGTGGTTTCCAAACTTTATTTTATCACGGCTCCCTTAAAAATATTTGATCATATGGCGCCTCCCTTCCATTTTATAAAATACTACAAACACAAAAATTTTTAGTACTAAAAAATTTATTAAGATATACTCTTATACACAAGAAAAAACGAATAACAATATTTTATTATTGTCGCTTAATGAGATGGATGTGCTTGCCTATTAGCGCAAAGTTTCTCAAATCTCGGTGTCATTGATGAGATAGCTACACGAAGCTCCTTTTCTACAACCAAACGAGCACGATATTTCGATTTTATTGCAGCTAATGCAGAAAATCCTGTTTCGCATAAATAAAATGTTGCGAACGACAGCAATACTTTTAAAGCTTTATATGACAAAATATTATATTCACTCTTAATATCTAGCCAAAATTGAATCAGACATAAGTACATTCTGAAATTTTTGTTTTAAAGAAGTATCACAAGATAGTTCAATCAAGTTTTCTTTCTCAATACTTCAAATTAATTAATTCAAATTCGTCATCTTCTTCGTCGATAAATGGATTCTGTATCCACGCATATTTTGTAAAATCAAGATCATCAAAATAATTCGAAAAATGAATTAATAAACCATCCAAGTGTTCGACAAATAGATTTTTGTTTCCTTCTATATTAACTTGGGCGCATAAATTTAAAAGTGGAAACATGTCGAACCTATTTTTTTCCAAATTTGCCTTCCATATCTCCATTTTTTTAATGAATGCCTTCACTTTATCTTTTTGTATCAATAAATGCATTTGTGGCCCGTGCATCGATTTATTCAAAACACTCAATTTTCCAAAAATTTCTACCAAATAGGTAAGTTTAATAATAAAATTATCATCCCTAAACATATTTGCATCCTCATTATGATTTTCTTCGAGAAAAATTGCAATTTCTTCTTTGAGTTCAAGTACCCTCTGAATCACTTTTGCACGAGATAGCCAGCGCACTTCACAATAATACAAAAGTGAGGTGTAAGCAGCTTCCATATCTTCACACAGCTTTGCAAATAACCTAACTTTTAATGGACTGTTTTTTATGTAGTTTACAACTTTCGTTACTTTTGTAAAAACGTAGTTAAGTTCCTCACTCATATTTTTTGATACGAGAGCTGCTCTGTGGAGCATGCAGTGCGTCCAGAGAACATCGGGTGTTTTCCTTTTAATTAGCGCTTGAAGGTCAGTTTTGTGTCCTGACATTGACTGTGCACCGTCTGTACAAAGCCCAATGCAATTATTCCACAATATGCCGTTATCATCAAAAAAATTGTCGATTATATTAAAAATTTCACTGGATGTGGCTTTGCCAGGAATGGATTTGCAAAATAATATATCTTCAATTATATTATTCTCTTCAACATATCGAACATATGCAATTAAATGTGCGTCTTTAGCTACATCGGTTGTTTCATCTACTTGTAAGGCGAATTTTGAAGTGCGCATCTGAGAAAATAATTGATCGCAAAGATCGTCAGATATATCATCGATTCTTCTGCCAACAGTGTTATCAGCAAGCGGTATTTGTCGCAACTGTTTTGCATATGATTCGCCAAACATTGTTTTGACCATATCAATAGCTGCTGGCAAAGCTAATGTTTCTCCTATTGTGTGTGGTTTTTTACACTTCGCGATTCTGTAAGATACTAAGTACGATGCTAGTAACGCATTTGATGGAATATGAACTATGTTTTTGAACGTTAGCTTTTGTGTAGTGAACTCATCCAATTTTCTTTGAAACAATTCTTGGGACTTGCCAACGTATTGAGAATGCATAGTTTCAATGTGGCGTTTTAATTTTCCGGGTCTCATACTATCAGCAGCCAAAACTTTCGAACAAAACAAACACATTGGTTTTTCCATATTATCAGTAATAACACTTGTAAATCCGAACGATAAATAAGACGAATCGTATTTTCTTGTCTTGGGAGTTCTTACTTCCTGATTCCTACTACTTGTGCCAACATCAGATTCTTCATTATTAGAGGATTTTCTCTTATAACCAGTCAAGAACTTATCCATTTCTCTAAAAATATTAGGATAATTAATTGATTGTTCTTAAAAAAATTAAACTTAATTAAATTACTTACTATTGTGATCAGTGAGTAATTAGGTACGTCAAAATAAAATAAGAAACACAATCTAACACTGCTGAGCTAAACTGAAGTCTATATTGCAAGAATAAAAAAACTTTTCTGCGCATGAAGGAACACCAACGGCACTCAACCTGTGTTCTCATTGGCTAATAAAATATAGCTGTAAACTGATATGTTTGTGTAAAAATATGACAGTGGGACAAATTGTTATTTCTCTAACTAAATTTTTTTAAAGCAAAGCGAAATTGTTTCATAATAAATGGAAATCATAAATATAAATTTCAAAAAGAAAATATTTTATAGAGATCCATAGAATTAAAAGACAAAACATAATTTCAACACACAATTAATTATACATTCTACATCTAAAGAAAAGTTTTTTAATGTCGTCACTGGCTTCAATTTCTTTTGCTTCCAACAAATGCTTTTGTAAATATCCGCTTGAAAGTAATAATTTTTCACCATTTAATTTCAAAAATATGGTGTCACACGATCTCAACGTGTTCATTAATGAAATTAAAGTCAAAGTCCTCTTGCTTGAAATGTAAAGCACACATTTTTTCTTTATCCGCTTTCACAGGCTTCACTCGGTTGCAAAATATTACCCATAACTTCCTTCTAGCTTCATCTTTTGGAAAATTGTAAAATGATACAGCTTTTTGAAAATATAAACGTTTTATTAAAAGTACGCAAAATATTAGGTTTTAATATAATTTATCACTTGTTTTTTTATTGTTACTTTGTTTGCACTTGCCCACTGCACATTTCATATTTGCTCTTTTTCTTCTCTCTTCACTTTATTTTTCTTAGTTTTGCAGCTTTTGAGCAACCCAATTTAAACACTTTCTATATTATTTTAATTATTTTAATATTATTTATATGTGTTTATTATAAAATATTACAGAAAACTTGCAGTTTATTTAAACTGATTTCATTTTTTTTCTTGGTGATCTCTCTGAGTAAATTTATTAATCCTGGCTAATATTCGCGCCTCCCCTTAGACTACTCCACGCCTCTCTAGGGAGGCGCGTCTCCCAGTTTGGAAAACGCTGTCGCAAGACATGACTCATCATCTTCCTGTTACTGCATGTCTACCTCCCCACCTCCACTACAAACATATTGCTATTCTAGACAAAACAGTTAGTTCATTCAATATCTTCTTTACAACTGTGGTGTGAATTTGTGTAATTAGTTGACATTTGTGATTAGTTGCTGAGTTAATTTAATTTTTATTTTACGAGTTTTTTAAAATTAAATTCCAATGGCATCAAGAGCCTGTGTCAGTGTACCCAACTCCTTCTGCTATATTTGTGGAAAGTTTACAGTAAAAAAACAACAAAGAAACATTACAGATTTTGTAAAAAAAAGATATTTTGCTTATTTTGGTGTGAAATTAGGAGACCCAGACAAACCTTGGGCTCCTCATAAGGTTTGTTCAGTGTGTGTTGAAGAGCTTCGCCAGTGGTCACAAGGAAAAAAACAGTCTTTTCGCTTTGGAGTGTCTATGGTTTGGAGAGAACCGATCAATCATAGCGATGATTGTTATTTTTGTTCGTGTGTAGTACACGGATTCAATTTAAAAAACAAAAAGGACATCGTTTACCCAAACCTTCGATCCGCAACACGTCCTATACCTCATGGACCAGAAGTATCTGTTCCTTCACTACCAGATACATTAGATGATGTATCTGATGACGAAATGGTTTCACGTACATGCGCAAGTGAACTGGATGAGGGAAGTGATTACTATGATACTGGAAGTGATGAGCTAAAACTGTTTGACCAATCTGAATTAAATGATTTGGTGAGGGACTTAAACCTTCCTAAGGACTCAGCTGAGCTTTTAGGCTCAAGGTTGAAAGAAAAAAAATTTGTTAGCACCTAGCACAACATTTTACTGGTTTAGGAACAGAGAAAAAGAGTTTGCTCGATATTATTCAGAAGAAGATGCACTAGTTTTCTGTAATGATGTTCCCGGGCTCATGGAACAATTCCACGTAGAATATAATGTTTCTGAATGGAGACTCTTTATAGACTCTTCAAAAAGGAGCCTTAAGGCCGTTCTTCTACACAATGGAAGTAAATATGCTTCTGTACCAGTGGGACATTCAGTTCATTTAAAAGAGTGTTATGAAAATCTTGAGCTACTTTTAATTAAAATTCGTTACAAGGATCAAGGCTGGACAATTTGTGGTGATTTGAAAGTTCTTTGTTTCCGAATAATTGAAACATACATGAGTAGGTAAACCCCACCAGTTTTGTATAATACAAAGGTATTTTTAATAATATAAAATATTATTAAAAATCTGGTGTGAAGAACACAAATGCAGGTTCACTATTAATATTTTCTGTGAACGTGTCCGAATACATCTCTCTGGGGATAGGATGTATTCGGACACGTTCACAGAAAATATTAATAGTGAACCTGCATTTGTGTTCTTCACACCAGATTTTTAATAATAGTTCTTTGTTTGTTACTTGGACAACAAAGCGGTTATACTAAATATCCTTGTTTTTTGTGTGAGTGGGATAGTCGTGATAGAAAGCAGCACTATTGTAAAAAGATGTGGCCACCAAGACAAACCTTACAACCTTGAATGAAAAACATTGAAAGAAAAAGGTTAGTAGATCCGAGCAAAGTTTTGCTTCCTCCATTACATATAAAACTAGGGTTAATGAAACAATTTGTGAAGACATTAAAAAAAGATGGAGAGTGCTTCAAGTATCTTTGCAGCCAGTTTCCTCGCTTGTCAGAAGCAAAGATAAAGGAGGGTGTTTTTGTTGGGCCCGATATAAGAAAGCTTATGAAAGATGAAAATTTTGAATCTAAATGGAGGAAGCAGAAAAACAAGCATAGATAGCCTTAAAAAATGTGATTACAAATTTTCTTGGCAACAAAAAACATGAAGATTATAAAAATATTGTGCAAAATATGTTAGAAAAATTTAAAACCTTAGGCTGTAACATGAGTTTGAAGGTGCATTTTCTAGATTCGCATCTCGACTACTTCCCTGAAAATCTTGGTGCAGTAAGTGAGGAGCAGGGGGGAAAGGTTCCACCAAGATCTAAAAGAGATGGAGAGAAGATACCAAGGAAGATGGAATATAAGCATGATAGATGATAGCTGATTATTGTTGGATGTTAAAAAGGGGTGGTCCACTACGAGATTACAGAAGAAAAAGCACAAAAAGGAGTATGGAAAGACAAAGAAAAAGATATTATAAGGACTTGTAAAGACATAAATAGTATTTTACTGTTTCTTTTCATTAGATTTAATGATATTTGTAAGTAATTTTGTTTTTTATATCCTTTGTAAATAAATTCAAAATGTAACTAAAAATTATTTTTAATTTTTAAAAAATATAATTTGAAGCCTTTTTGTGAAAAATCCTTACGTGATGGAGAAAAATAGAGTTCATATTTGGATTCAGCGCCCAAAAACACATAAGAATCAGCTATCAAATTTAAAACAATTTTTAGAAAGTTAAAAAACGCAGGCCTGTGTAATCGGCGTATTCGTCAGCCTGTGCATGAGCAGGTTTTTCGGCAAACAAATCTAAGGCGAAACAATCGCCTACTTCGTCAGGATTCAAATACGTTAATCCAAATGTATATCGCAGCCATTTTCTTACTTCGGAATCTGTGTTCCTAAATTCTGCTGTTAAACCCAAACTTTGGATTTTCCTGAACCACGATTGGTGGTGGCTGATGGCCATATAGCTCGAACCGCTGTGTGAATGCTTTTCTCAAAATCTACAAAAACTTCAGCTGGTCGTAATATTGTAGAGTGACGTCGAAAGATTTCTTTTGTTAGCATTTCAAATAATGTTGCATACGTTTCACTGCGTTTATCAGGCAACAAACAAAACATCAATGGAATATAATGTCCATTATTAAGTCCGTGGATTGTAAATAATATTTTGTACAATACGAAAATGTACCGTCCATGTACACTTTACGCATTCCACATAAACTTCTAACATTCGTTTCACAAGAAAACACTATGATATTGCTCACTAGACAGTTTATAAAAACGAAACTTCTGCTCACTAAATTTTCTGCACCAAGCGTAAACACTTTTACGGGACAATTTAAGGATTTTTTTGTACAACGCCAAAACACTTCGTCACTCTTCAACACTTTCTGTTTTGAAAAGGTGTACTTGTTAACCACTAGCAAACATTTTCCGTTGTTACTGTCCACGAAAGAGACCTCCATAATTCTTAACAGTGTGCAACAAAACTCGAGACTGAGAAGCGGATCTAATTTCTTACTTTAAGCAAACGCCGCAAACAAGATAGAAATAATTAAATACACAAACTAAATGTTTCCTTATATATAGAATATATTATAGCATAATACAATAGAGGCCCGCCCAGAATAGATGTACAAATAAAAATACATTTGAAATAATCTATTTGGTCATTAGGAAATTCCTTAATTTATTAACGTCTAATTTCTTACTTTAAGCTTTAAAGCGATCATTACCCGAACGGTACTGGTGCCTAGATTACCTGTAGGATTAAGCAATCCTTTTTGCAGGGCAGTTAAATCCATATACTTGGTGCCCAGTTTACATCCGCCCGTTGCCACGCGCACTATTTCTAGAACTACGGGTTCGAACAAACCTTGTATTACTTACATTGTAAAGTTAACTTCCTTACAGTGCATATTATTAAAAAGGCGCAGAACCTATGATTCTTCCAGAGTGTAATTTTTTGATAATTTTCTGCAAAAAATCTTAAGATATTGATTACCGAAGAACCTTTAATCAAACATTGCAGGTATAGGTCTTTCACGATAACAGATGAGACACGTGATAAACAGTTACTTCGGAACAAGTAACATTTAAATTACAATAATACCTAATAATCCTAGTATTTCTCTCTATTAAGTGAATATATTATGTTACCAGAACTGGACATGGTTGCCAGCTTGGATTCTGTCAAATGTCATTGGAATAAGTTGTTTACAATGAGTTCATATTTACAAGTTCCTCCCTATTTTATTTATAAAACGATATTATATATAAGATCAGTTATTTTCACAACTAAGTCATGCCTATATATAATAACAAGATAAAGCATATTAGTAGGAGTTGTAAATATTTTAAAATGACATAAACCTAACCTCATAGATTATTTACTAACAACAGCTGACTCAAAGCAATGCAGATTTGTCAACTCTGTTTTGTAACTATTTATTGTAGTGTATCTAATATTACAATAATAGCTATGTTTTGTAGTTTAATGTTCAGATACGACATAACCTAAAATTTATTCCATTTTAAATGGTATTAGTGAAATAAAAATCTTGTGGAAATTTAGTTATTGTCAGAGTGTGAATAATTATACGGTAATTGACAACGCTACTTACCTAATTAACATAATAAGAAACATTTCAATTTTCCCTACAAAATCCTATCTGTTAATGGTAATGGTCATAGGAAAAGATATTAAAAAAGATATCAAATAGGTATTTATATTATTCACATTAATACATATTTATGAAGTTTCAGAAAAGCAAATTAAATTTCTGAGATATATATATTTAGTGTTAATAAGAATTAAAAATGTATTTCTTATTTATTTCATTGGCCGTGTCATAATATTAAAATATGTAATAGACTTTTTCTTTGTTTAGCGACCTTTAATGAATTCCATTTTTTTTTAAAACGACGTTTCGACTTTTTTATTAAGTCTTTTTCAAGTAATTAGAACTAAAAAATTAATACAAAGAAAGGTAAGAAATATATTTACATTTGTATGAATGAATTAAAATTAAAATAATGAAATTAAACTAAGGAAATTAAAGGATACAAAACTCACCAATTTATTTCGTATCAAAACACATATGTTTTGTAACATGTATGGCCAGGCTAGTCGAAAGTAGTGGTTACACGAAATATTCCAATAAAGGCGGTCGACCTTAAGAAAGGTTCGACTAGCCTGGCCATACATGTTACGCAAAATATGTGTTTTGATAGGAAATAAATTGGTGAGTTTTGTATCCCTTAATTTCCTTAGTTTAATTTCATTATTTTAATTTTAATTCATTCATACAAATGTAAATATATTTCTTACCTTTCTTTGTATTAATTTTTTAGTTCTAATTACTTGAAAAAGTCTAATATTTTAATATATATATATATATACAGGCAGATTCATTTTCGACCGTCACCATGGGGATCTCGCTTATTATTGGAGATAGAGTATAAGTTTAAATTTGGCAAAGTTGTTAAATTTTGTGTTTGTTATAAATCCGTAAAGAAAATAGACCTGTGACAAATGACCTTCGTTATTTAAAAAAAAAAACGCGAAAACCCCATTTTCTTCTTTTACCTGTAGCACCGACATTTGGCCTTGTAGAGAAAATATAAAAACACATCCTTGTGGCCATTTCTAAACCTCTATCCAGTGGTGTACTCTAAATTTTTATACGACGTTTCGTTTCTTTCTGGCCATCATCAACTATCTAATTTCTTAAGGCGCCATATTGGATTTAGACATCTTCAGAAAGAGTTTTTTTTCTGATTTCAACCATGTACCACATGCTGACTAAAGTTTTTGACATTAGGTTTTATTTGAAAGAATAAATTATAAGATTAAATAAGGTAGCCATGGAATTTCAATCTGTCAAACATTTCATTTATTGTTCATTAATAATACAAAAATATCATACACTAACGAAGAGAAACGAGATATGATAAGTATTTTTTATTCTTCGAACCGAAATTCAACAGTAGCGAGTACAAGATATCTACAATTATATCCAGAACGAAAACAGCCTCATCGTACCATTTTTCTAGATCTCGACAGAAATTTGGTCGAGAATGGATCGTTTACTAAGCCGCGTAATGGTCAAGACAACAGGAATTTAAATGAAAATCGACAAGATATTTTACAAATGGTAAATTAAAAGCGTGTTTTCAAATTTCATGTTAATCTTGTATTTTTATAGATAAATAATAATCCATCAATTTCTACACGCGAAGTAGCGTCAGAATTAAATTTGTGCCAGTCCAGAGTCTGGAGAACTTTACATAAAAGTAGGTTTAAACCATACAGGATCCATGTTAGTCACTCTTTACTGCCTGGAGATAATTTGAGAAGGCTAGAATATTGTAATTGGTTAATGGGAAGGATAGAAAATGACGAAAATTTTTTAAGCAAAATCATCTGGTCAGATGAAACAAAATTTACAAATTCTGGAATGTTCAACAGAAATACGGAGCACTATTGGGCAGTACAAAATCCCGGCAAAACAGGGCTAGAAGACCACAACATCGTTTTGGAATAAACGTTTGGATGGGAACCAATGAAAAAAATACGTACCAACCTATCTGGTCATTATCTTTGGGTAAAAGCAGCCGAAACAACGGGTGTAATGGGACGATATGTCTTAAATATAGTTGTTGGTATTCTCTATCCGACAACTTTATACCAACCATACTTAATTGCAACTAAAATATTGCCAGCCATAAATGGTGAAACCGTTGCAGAAGTAATTGATCAATGTATTCATAATATTCTGTCATCGAATAACAACTATAAAAACAAGATGCTATTATTTTTGACTGATGCGGCAGCTTATATGTTAAAAACAGGGAAGTTATTAAAGCAATCTTATCCCAATATGCTACACGTTACCTGTGTACTACACAGAGTATGTGAATACATCAGGGGTCATTTTCCAAATGTTGATAAGTTCATCATTTAAAAAGATATTTCTCAAAGCTGAGACAAAAAGTCGATGCCATATTTAGCAGAAATCCAGATTTGAATATATTATATCAATTCTGCCCAGAGTCGATTGAAAAATCTATACATTCGTATGGTGCAATTTTGCAACATTTTAATCACGCACTACCCATCACGTTGTGATGTGGAACGGACATTTTCTATTTTTAAATACTTTTAACATCTAAAAGAACTAATTTAACACAGGAACGCCTTGAACAAATTTTAGTTGCTCATAGTAATGTTTTACACTTTCAATGTTTCACATAAAATACATAGTTTTGAGTTTTGTTCTTTGTAAACTATTTTTATTCAAAATTCGATACGCAATTCGCTTGTCAGCATTACTTTTGTTTCAGCAGCAGTTGCTGCCAGTTACCAAACCGTTTATTACAATCGCTCTGTTGTGCATTGACAGATACATATTAACTGAATATGTAGGTATGTGCCACTTATGCAGTGGCCACACGTATCAAATTGTTCGAAACTCACGGATCGCTTACAGACACAAATCTATTGCGAATACAAAGCAGACTTCTATGGGCTATGAATCGTCAATCGCTCAAGTCCGCTCTCTGCTAATGAGATTCAATAGGAGATCGAAACAGATCTCTGTACGAGTTATGTTTCTCCACGTATACATATACAGATATGTTTTTTAACATTTTTGAATGTTGTATTTACACTTGATGCTAGTTAAATCGATATGCTATCTTTTACAGAATAGACGTTTGTTTAATTTCTTTGAAATAGATGGAAATCTCAGTTAAACTAATCAATTTCTGAAACAATAAAAAAATGTTCTTGTTTATTTTGTTTCAATCTTGTTCAATGAACGTTAAATAAAATTACAGCCGACTTATTTCAAGGTGTTTGGTTAAGTTCTTAATTTACACTAACTCAACTACTTTTAATGCTTGAACGCCCGCCAGTCGTATAATGAAACTGAACACAAATAGTGCATTGTCTATTAATTATCCACATTTGGAAGTAAGTATGTTAGATATTTTGTTAGTATTATTCGAATAATAAAAGGTATTGGCTATCCTATATAATGTTTACAAACAAAGAAAATGAATTCTGTTACTTTGTTAAACAGTTTTTGTCTTTGTTTTAACCATGATATTATAAAACATACAAGCACATGATATGTGTAAAGATAATGGGTTTTTTCGAACAATCATTTCAATTGCAATGATTAATTTGTTTTTAAATTCGTATCAAGACAGCTACTGTTTATCCTTTTTTAAACTTCCTTAGTTGAATAGACTAAATATTGCGTTTTTACGCTTCTGTTTAATCAGGTTAAAATGTAAATAATACGATAAATAATTTTGAAAATATTTACTCACGATATTCATTCTTATAAGAATTGTTTATAAATGAATTTGGATTTTTTTTTGTAATCGTTACTGTAAATTGGGAAAATAAATTTGGTAAACATCGGAAATATTTAAGCAAAATATTAAGAAAGAAAAACATCTTCCTAATAAAATCAATACGTGTTAAGGTGTTTTAATACACAAAATTGTCGTGAAGTTATTGACAACAATAAATTCATGAAGAAATCGCCAAATTAGAACCACTAATTTTTTAGCAAATTTTTGGAAAATTCTGGTTACATTTCGGTTTAAAAGTTATTGCCAACATTGGCGTCATCAAGTGATGTCAATGTGAAACTCATCTGTTGTAGGTTATTAACAGTTATCGTTTACATAGAGCAAGATAGTTAAATAAATCTAAAAAGGTAAGTAAAATTAATCTAATTTGTGAACAAATATGCTTAAAGACACTATGATCGTTGATTGAAGGAATATATAAAGATGTCGACGTCTAGGTGTCGCATCGTACTGTTGGTTTCGAGATTATTTCAAATTATTTCAGTTTACCACTGTCGGGTAGTTAATATCGTTTATATTTCTTCAATCAACGCTATGATTTTGCGGAGTATTTATGAGTACAAACAGAAACAGGTAGGTAGTAAGGAAAAGTTACTATTTTATGGTTGGTATTCAGTGAATAAATTCAATAAAATATATGATCGTGTCATACAAGGATGAATTTTCAATAAATTGAATTTTTTAAATTCATGAACATGTTTGACCGTGTAAAGTCGCCTTTACACATACATTTACAGAACACTTTTACCTACCAGATAAATTCAATCATTGTCGATGAACACAACGCTGAACATCCATGTAAATCAACGATTCATTTTAAAAAAAGAACATGTATTGATCAAACGAAAATATCTCTATTGAAAATTGAGATAAATTATATTATAATTATAAAAAATATTGAATTATAAAACCATACTTATTACTTATTATGTAGTAAACGATGGTTAAACGGCATTCAATCAACAACACTGATTCGAAACAGAATGTAATATTCGATGGTCTGCGATAGGTAAGAATCGAATAGTTTCATCCAAATAACTTCAATCAAGAATATATAAGTATTACTAACACGTTGTTTGGTGGTGTTGTGCTAACAATGAATTATTTGAAATAAATATTGGTGCGATGGTGAAGTATCATCAAAGGTCCAGGACGTGTATAATAATGCTGAGATTTACATAAGAAATTGAACGTTGATATATTTTAAAGTAATTAAATAAAAACAATATATACAAGGAGCGGCAAATAAGTAATTAAAAAAGTTAATACACAAAAATAAACTGAAAAGAATGTTAAATTAAACAGTAAATTAAATGTGAATTAATTGTGATTAATATAAAATAACCTCTGGTATAACCATAACATTAACAAAAGAATTTTTTTATAATCTGTTGTTTTGTCCACTGATAACCACAGCTTTTTATTTTGCATTTCTGATGTAATTCTATTTTTAATCCGTTCACGAGCAAATGGTACAAAATTTTGTAACGTTTCCCGACTAGATAATGTACAATTCCCGTATTTATTTCAGAATGAGACCTGTGATTTTTTGTTTAATAAAGTAAACGATAGATTACACAAAATATGTGTTACACATAAATCGAATAGAAATTGTTCATTCAATCGTACGCAATTTTTTTTTAATAATTAGGTTTCGCACTGTTCACGGGTCGTTTACAGTGACTTTTCGTCCAGCACATTAGAGAGATATATATAGAGAGAGATATATCGCAAACTGGACATTTGATTTTTGCGCCATCGTAAATTGAATCCCGTAAATCTTTAATAAAGTTATTCCCTGCGCCTGACAATAGTCGTTTTCTAGAACTACGTAATTGCGACATTATTACATACAAAGTACAACAGTCTATACAAGTTGGCGCTCAAATTATTAGGGGAAACTAGCCTAAAATGGCATACCAGGGTAAAACGATACACCACAACTGTACATATTTTCCGCCGAAATATGTCTAGTATGAGTGGGGTGGGTGCTAAAGTTCGTTACAGAGACATCGCAGGCGCCATTGCAGAGCTGTGCGGACGTCGTCAGATGAGCAGCGTTCATTTGACAATTTTTGCACCCGATAAAAACATTTCCGTGGATGTATTAATTTTATATGTTGAAGGTAATGTGTGTGGAAATTTGAACTTTATAGTGGCATGCAAATTAGCTTAGTTTTGTGCGTATTATCCCCAATTAAATAAGTTCTCCATGTTAATCTGATTGGAGTTTGTAATTTTTTTTGCCTGAGGTAGCTTCTTGGGTAAAATACCTATGTCATTTTAGGGGAATGGAAGAATTACATGACGTTTGATCTTTTCACAAGTATGGTTGGAAAATACCAACGGAAAACTAACCGGCAGAGCTGGGCGGAACCTGATATGCGGGAAGCTATAAACGCCGTCCAGCAACGGAAGATGGGATGGCTCAATGCTTCTAAAAACTACAACGTGCTACAGGCCACGCTTAGAAGAAAATTCCAGAATCAATATGTGAGAATTAGGGATACAAAGAAAGGATTTGGTCGGTACGGCCCCACATTTTCAAATGAACTTGAACGCGAGATGGTCGATCATATAAAAAGGCTTGAAACTTGCATGTTTGGATTGACCACTTCAGAGGTCAGACCTCTAGTATTTCAATTCGCAGAAAAAAAACAGATACAGCATCGGTTTAATATTGACAGAAAGCGGGCTGGTTGAGACTTTTTTTTAGAGCAAGAAATCCTGACATATTTCTTCGATCTCCTGAAGCCACATCGGCAGCTCGAGCCCATGGATTCAATAAGCGTCAGGTTAAAAAATTGTTCGATCTGTTAGAGCGAACACTAACAGAACAAGCCATCAGTTTTGACCGCATCTTCAATGTTGATGAGTCGACGGTCCAACGTCCCCAAAAAATTTTAGTAACAAAAGGTAGAAAGCAGATAGGAGCAATAACAAGCGCCGAACGTGGCATCCACACCACAATTGTTTGTTATGTGAACCCTATTGGCATTTTTATACCAGCGGCTCTAAT
Organism: Melolontha melolontha; assembly: GCA_935421215.2. NCBI lineage: Eukaryota > Metazoa > Arthropoda > Insecta > Coleoptera > Scarabaeidae > Melolontha > Melolontha melolontha. The sequence continues at coordinate 71,184,518 of OW285243.1, read as the reverse complement.
ATTTGCGAGAAAGAATTGGAAATCGGAGTGCACCAGCTGGCACTCTTGGTTTATGTCAGGAGTCAGGGTGGATGACTGGAGAGCTTTTCTGCAAATGGCTCGAACATTTTATTAAATTCTCCAAAAGTTCCAAAGAAAACAAAACCTTGCTACTCCTCGACGGACATTCAAGCCACAAGAATTTGGATGCACTCTTGCTTGCTAAATAAAATGGTGTTATAATGCTTTGCACACCACCGCACTGTACGCACCGATTACAGCTTTTAGATGTTTTGTTTTTTAGATCATTGTCGACATTTTACAACCAGGCTATTACAGCCTGGTTCAAAAATAATCCTGGGCGCACCGTTACAGCATACCAGATAGCAAAGCTGGAAAGCATGGAAAATGCTGTCAGTGGATTCAAACAAACAGGAATTCACCCTTTCAACGCAAACATTTTTCCGGAATGGATGTTCGCTGCTGCTGCCACCACCAACGTTCTTGTCTCAAATGAAGCTGAACACGTTTTGCTACAACAGCAACCTCCAATAACACCTCCGCAAAAGGATACTTCAGAAGCTGAAGAAACAGCAAATGGAGATGACTTAAACATTAGCCAAGTTTCTGTTGAAGACATTGTTCCGGTTCTCAAGGCACTGACATCTCTTAAACGAAGAACAACTCGCAAGCGCCAAGGAACTAATGTGCTGAATTCAACACCAAACCTTGATGACCTCAAAACTAAAGCTGAAGAAAAACGTATGAAATTGGAACAATGTGCTAAACGGAAAGCTGTTACGAGGAATTTGTGAGCAGGTGAAAATGAACAGGGAGAAGTTGAAGAAGTTGTCGAAGAGGACGCTGCATGCATTTATTGCGAAACCAGGCGGCATGTGGCTCCGGTGTCAAGCATGTGAGAAATGGGCACATGCAGATTGCGCGGATGTTTCGCCCAGAAAAAAACAATACATTTGTGAACTTTGTGAAGATGTTTAATTTTGATACAGTCCTTTTTATGAAAATAATTTTGAATTTGTTCTATTTTTGTTGTAGTCAATAAAGTCATTTTACCCTAACTTAGTATGCCATTTTATCCTAGTACCTGCCTAAAATGACACAGTTGCTAATGTTTTGCTTGCGCACCTTTATTTTTTTAAGCCGTATATTCAAAATATTTACCAGAATACACCGGGAGCAGGAACAATTGAAGAGCCTGTATACTAAAGATAATTTCAGTATTTATAATTTTCACACACATATGACAACTTTTATAAAAAGTATGTCACTTTAGGATATTTTCCCCTACTAACCATCGAAACCGTTTACGATATAGATAGTACGCTCCTGGTGCGCAGCACGGTATTCCCATCTTTACTAATAAATTTCGGTAATTTCATTTTTGGACCAATAATGGTTGCTAAATATAAGTAAAATTAATAAAATTTTTGTTTATTTTTTCATGAAACGTAATATTAATAACAAAATGTTTTTTTGCGTCTATTCAAAATTAATCTTATTTGTAACAGTGTATATTTTACAAGTCTTGTTTCCGAATCGCATCTAATAACTGTTGTTATGCGCGCAGTAATCGTTCAAAAACCCGAATAGGATTATCGTATTTTTACCGACAACTGTAATTACGTATCGTTGAATAAAGTAGCTGACCCTTGACTCTAATACTAATATAAAGCAACACATATCTTTTCAGCGGTTCCATTTGAGTATAACAATAACAGAAGAACAAAAGAACCGCGCGTTCACTTGTAAGTAAATATATTAATAAAAGACTTAAAGGCGCGCAAAATAATATTCAGAAATTAATTAATTATTGTTGTATTTGTGTTTGATAATTTACTTTATTTGGAATTTCAGTTTAGGTGAAAATGAAGTGCAAATTAGTGGTTTTAATTTTATTTTTGACGTACTCAAGTGGTCAGGGACAAAGCCCTCCTGATCCTAAAAATGTCGCAGCCATGGCCAGATACATTATACACAATACAGGTATAGTAACACCATATATGTATATCTTATAATGAAATACTTCAGTGGAATATAAAAAAAGTAAATATGTAGTTATATACCTATTTTTTTATAACGTCATGATTTGCATTTTTACTAAAAAATTGGACATATTTTATTCTCTTGTGTTAGTAACGTTTATGCATTTCTTCTGTTATTACTAGAGCTGAGGATGTTTGCGGTACGGCAGGACCGTATGTAGTGCATCCCCACATTTAACTATTTATCTAAATATTCTCTGAAATGATTTGCCGGATCTCATAAATTAATATATATATATATATATATATATATATATATATATATATAATAAAAAATTGGACATATTTTATTCTCTTGTGTTAGTAACGTTTATGCATTTCTTCTGTTATTACTAGAGCTGAGGATGTTTGCGGTACGGCAGGACCGTATGTAGTGCATCCCCACATTTAACTATTTATCTAAATATTCTCTGAAATGATTTGCCGGATCTCATAAATTAATAGAGTGATATTTTAGTATGCACTGGATATTGTTATTATACAAAATCATAATAGCCATTTGTATTTATGGATCATAAATAATAATACGCATGTATTTGTATTTGGTTGTGAATTCAATTTAAACTTAAAACGAATCGTAATATTTTAACGACAAGCCGTCCTTACAATACATGCATTCGAGACAAAGTGTGCAACTCTACGAATAACTTCCATAATTGATCGAAAATGGACATTTTGGAGCTGAAGTAAAGCCCCTATTCTTAGAAAATTTTATTACTGTCGTTAAGAACTATTATTATAAACAACAAAGGCCTTTTATTAGTGTTGAAGTTTTAGTTTCATTGAATTTCCATGTTGTAAGTAGTCAATTGTAAAGTGTTCATTCACAATATTCTAAAACAAGGTGTAAATTTAACTAAAATCCAGAAAAACACATTCTGATAATATATTACTAGATTAGAAGCTGTGTTTATTACTATTTATTATATTATTTTTATAACCAAATGCAATAAAAGCTACGAAAACAAAAGAAACCTCGATTTATTAAAATCTTGTCACACAGCCTTTCAAAGCCTGGCAGCACATATTTTGCATATATTTTATATATACTACCTACTTGAACTAGGTGAATGAAGTTATAACTTATAAGTTATAACTTCTAACTTCATTCACCTAGTTCAAGTAGGTAGTATATATAAAATATATGCAAAATATGTGCTGCCAGGCTTTGAAAGGCTGTGTGACATGATTTTAATAAATCGAGGTTTCTTTTGTTTTCGTAGCTTTTATTGCATGTGGTTATAAAAATAATATACTAAATAGTAATAAACACAGCTTCTAATCTAGTAATATATTATCAGAATGTGTTTTTCTGGATTTTAGTTAAATTTACACCTTGTTTTAGAATATTGTGAATGAACACTTTACAATTGACTACTTACAACATGGAAATTCAATGAAACTAAAACTTCAACACTAATAAAAGGCCTTTGTTGTTTATAATAATAGTTCTTAACGACAGTAATAAAATTTTCTAATAATAGGGGCTTTACTTCAGCTCCAAAATGTCCATTTTCGATCAATTATGGAAGTTATTCGTAGATTTGCATACTTTGTCTCGAATGCATGTATTGTAAGGACGGCTTGTCATTAAAATATTACGATTCGTTTTAAGTTTAAATTGAATTCACAACCAAATACAAATACATGCGTATTATTATTTATGATCCATAAATACAAATGGCTATTATGATTTTGTATAATAACAATATCCAGTGCATACTAAAATATCACTCTATTAATTTATGAGATCCGGCAAATCATTTCAGAGAATATTTAGATAAATAGTTAAATGTGGGGATGCACTACATACGGTCCTGCCGTACCGCAAACATCCTCAGCTCTAGTTATTAGACAGAGCATTATAATTTAAATATAATTTTTTGATCAAATAGTGTAGTTCTAACAAAATAATTTGATTTATTATTTTTCAGAAGTCAAAAAAATATCAAGATCTGATAAAAGAGACCTTAGTAAATAAGAAAGTATTTATTTAGAACTTTCTATGTCGATTATGCCCTGATACAAGGGTTGCTATTTATGTATCCCGAATAACAAACGAAAACAAATATTTTCCATTTAAAAATTGTTTTATTGTTTTTCAAAATATCCTCGGTGATCGATTCATTTTGCATACGTTTGAATTAATTTTCATGGCACTTTTGTTGAACGCATTTACTGCTTCATTTGGTTTCAAAAATCGTTGACTACATAATTTGTTCTTCGTGTATTGGAACAAAAACAAATCATTGGATTTTTTTTAATGAACTAGTCATATGACAAATGTTTAGTAGTTCATAAGAACGTCAAAGTAAAATAAAATAAAAAAATTAAACCGTAATTTGGAAGAAGTTATAGTGATTAATAAGCATCATTTTAGGAAAATAAATTGTGGTAAGGCGCCACTGAAAATTTTTAGAAAATCAAACAAGGATTAGTTTAAAAAAAAATTAAATGATTTAATAGTTTTTCAAAATATTCCCCTTTCATCAATACATTTTATCTTTAATTTTTGAAAACAAAAGGAAATCACAAAATGCTAGGTCAGGTATGGTGGAGGGTCCATCGTGCTGACGTTTAAGGCATCCAGGTGCACAATTGTTAGTTTTGCTTTACGCGACGATGCGTTGTCATGGCATAAAATTATTTTCCTTTTGCGTGTTTTTTCACCAACTTTTTAAAAAATTTATTGTGTAGCAATCGGCAGTAACGGTACATCTATCTTCTAATGCTATAGTAGCAATATGACCCGTTTTAGAAAAGAAACTAGCAACCATCTTCTTACCAGCACTGCGAATTCCCATTGAAGTCCTATTGGCCGATTGACTTTTCTTTTCATTATCATAACAATATATCCATGATCCACCAGTAACGATTTTCCAAACCGAATTTCAAGTGCCGACTTAGAATTTTTCCAGAATTTCTCTGGACGATTCATTGTGTTGTTCTTTTTGATTGGAAGTCAGATGACGTGGAATCCGTCGACAGCAAAGTTTCTCATATATAGTAGCAGTTCTTGATCGTCCTTCACGAAACTCATTACTAAGAAAAAAACAATCTCTTCTAAATTTGTTGTACCATTTCTAAGTCGATCTTCACATTGTTCGGGCGTTAATGACGATTTCAAATCGTAAAAAATCGTTGCCCGGAAATATTCTCACAAAGTCTTGAAATCATGTTAATTAACAAACTATTAAAGCTAATCGAACAAACTGCACGGCAATCAATTCGCAAAGCATTAAAAATAGATCTTTTCTTGCATATAAAGATTCATCGACGTAACTTTCAGCTATAGCCAACGATTTCCATCCGCCGTGTCTTTTCAACATAGTTATGTTGCCACCTGCGTTAACTAACATAGTGGCAGAAGTTGATCGCATTACATGTCCTGTGTAGTCTTGTGGATTGCCTAATTTTAAATAAATAGCCATTGTTTTTGGCACCGCCTAATTTTATTTATGCCAACAAATTGCTTCATACATTTTCGGGCTTGATAATTGTAAAACAATCTTAAATTTTCTAAATTTAGAGAACGGAGTGATAGATGCTTTTTGCACACTTCAAAGTGTTCCTGAAAAATAGCAAACTTTCTTGTGGTATTGTTTTTGGTGTCTAGAAGTGTTACGATTATTGTCTTCAGTGGTTCGAGTATCTGTCAATTTTAGCTTATAAAGTTCGTCGCACCGATAAGCACTTGAAATTCCCATTGTAAGTACGGCCTATAACGAATGGAAAGCTAAAAGAAATATTTTTTTGTATATATGTAGTTTTGTAAACAAGTAAACATTATAAATTTATCTATCTCTTCTTTCGTAAAGGTTTTAGATTTTTTTGGATGATATTCGTTTTAAAAATGACCGTAGCTTTAAATACTTTGAAATATCGATGTCATTTTTGATCGAAACAGTAGTTCTCAGCATAAAGTACTGGGCCCAACCTGTTACGGGTTTCTTCTCATCATACAGTTTTGCAAAATAAGCACCAAAGACTTCTTCAGAAAATGATTTGCTTTGTTTTTTACTTCTCCAGTCCATAAACTTTCTATAAGGGAGCTCTCATAAATGTGTTTCGACGTGCGAGGAATTAAATTAGAAAATGCATTATTAGCCATTTTTATAATTTCTTCTGACTTTACATCACTATCATCACTCATTTTAACAAATTAATGCACTTTAGAAAAAAATATACATAAAGTGACATTTCTCTTGTCAGCAATTGTATGTCAAACAATTATTGTAAATCCGAAATCCCGGTAGTTCGATAATTTCAAGCTCTAGGGGTTGAAATTCGATTTCAACCATCGTAATCAATTTCAAAATAAGTGATTTGAATGTCATGAGTAGAAAATAGTATATTGTGTAACGAGTGATGAAAGTAAAATTTTTTTAAGCGAGAGAACAGTTTACCAAACGAGGCGAAGCCGAGTTTGGTGATGTTCGCGAGCTTAAAAAAATGATTTCGACCATTTAAACACTATACTTTTTCTACGACCTCGCCTATGGCATTATAACAAACTTAAAAAAATATGTAAACAAATACTTTATTTTCAAAAAATTACAAAACTATAGATCAGCGTTTCTTAATCTTTTTGATAAGTGGAATCCTTTTTAGTATTCAATTTTATTGTGGAACCCCTGGTTTGTTTCAATAGTATGCTTTTAATGTAACATTCTGTAAATGGATTATATGCAACAAAAATGACAATTATTTCAAAAAATATTTATTTTCTTCAAAAAGTAATTAAAATTAACACAAAAGTTCTTAAAACAACTTAAATTTATATTTACAGGACTTTTCAATTTTAATTTTAATGGGATCAGTGATATTGCTTTTTATTATCACAAATATACTTAATATTAGGCTTAATTAATGAAAGTTGAATTCTTATGTCAGGTTCGGCATCAAATCTGTTCCGGTATTTGGTTTTTGTCGACAAATAAGCTGAGAACCCCGTTTCGCACATATATGTGGTTACAAATGGTAAAAGCACCAACACGGCCTTTTGCGACAATTGAGGATATTCATCTTTTATACTGCACCAGAATTCCGTTAATGGCATTAATTTAAATTTATTTTGCAATGATGAATCAGATGACATTTCAATAAAAGTTTCGTATTCTTCCGTTGACATGGTCGAAGGTCGTGCATTGAAAATAAATGGGTTTTTAATCCACAATTCATTTTGATATTTAATCTGCTGTTCATTTGGAAAATACTTATTAAAACCTTCACTCAATCCTTTCAGATGTTGAATAATTTCTTCAATAAATGCCTCTGCCATTTCAACCCCTTCTTCCAAAAAGCCTTTTATTGTTGGGAAACAATCAAACTCGTTGGAGCGCATACAAATTGTCCAAAATTCAATTTTTTTCTTGAAAGCAAGAATTTTTTCGTGGGCAATAAATACATTTACTTGTTCGCCCTGGAGGGTTAAATTAAGTTCATTTATCTTTGTAAAAATGTCGCTTAAATAGGCAATTTTAAGTAACCAATTTCTATCAAATAATCGACCTTTCAATTCAAAATTGTGTTCTAAAAAAAAAGCACGCACCTCGTCCCTTAACTCAAGAAAACGGGTTAGTATCTTTCCTCGAGATAACCATCTGACTTCAGTATGTAAAAGAAGAGATGTATGTACACTTCCAATCTCCTCACAGAGTATTTTGAATAAACGATTATTTAGCGGTCGAGATTTTATGAAGTTAATGATTTTGATGACCTCATCAAGAGCATTCTTATAACTGGGGGATATTTTTTTAGCAGCAAGTGCCTGCCTATGGATCATGCAGTGGCTACTAGAACAGTTTTTAGCTATATTGTTAATAAGCTGTACAGCCCCATTAATTATGCCACTCATGGCCTTTGCTCCATCGGTAGATATCAATACAGTTGTCCCATGGTATTTTATTCTCTTCAAGAAAAGAATTTAGAAGACCAAGTATTTCAACTCCAGTAGTACGTGTTGGTAGAGATTTGCATAAAAGAAGATCTTCCAATAATGCGTTTTCGTGCTGATATCTAACGATTACAATTAATATTGCGAGTCCACATACATCGGTTGAGTCATCCATTTGTAATGAAAATTTGCATGATTTGAGACGGAAAGTAAGTTCATTCTTTATATTGGATGCTAAATCTCTGATGCGCTGAGCTAACGTGTCATTCGAAAGTGGAATCTTAGCCATTTCTTTTGCAGATTTTTCACCTAACACACATTTTACCATCTCCATACACAAGGTTTAATAAGATTTTCCGCAATTGAGTATGTTACACCGCGTTGAGCTGACTAAGTAAGAAGCCTCACTTGCTTTTTCATTCACCGTTTTTGTGGTTTGAACCATAACCGTTTTTAATTTTAAAAGTTCGTCACGCTTCCGAATGAAGAATTCAACATTTTTTTCTTTAAGCTCGCCATGAACAGATTCTAAATGACGACGCATTTTAGCTGGAGCCATAGAGCTATTTGGTAGAACTTTGTTGCATATAACACACTGAGGATTATCATTATCGTTCATGAATCCTAAACATATATAACTTTCATCATATTTCCTTAGTTTGTTAGTAACTACTCTGGGTTGATTACTTGTAGAGGCCATTACTGGTCTAATTTCGTTTGTGGCGATTTCAGTTGAATCACTTTTATTATTACCACAGTTATATTTAGCAAAAGAGCTAGTTGCTGGGTCAGAAACAGAAGAGTCAAGTTCTGCAGCACAACGCTTTAAATTGCCTTGTTTAAGCCACCCCTCCATCCTGCAACAAAATATCGAAAATTGTTTTAAGACAAAAATAACAGCACCAGTTACCTTTTAAGAGGGAGTTCTCATTTTTTAATAAAAAAAAGTTTTTTTTCTTTTATTATCTTAATGCTATATATGTCTAGTATAAGTCTAGAATAAGTACTTGGTTCCGTATAAAAGTTATAGCTTTATTTATCACTTGTATACAAGCTGTATACATCACTCGTATAAAGTTTAAGCAAATTTTTCCCAAAATGATGATTCTGAAATCGGTAACAAGAATTTCTCAGATGCTAATTGACCAATCTAGATCTAGATCTTTTTGTATTATGTTTGTAAACGTGTACACCAGTGGGCAAACTAGGATCTTTGATTAAAATGCTATATTTCAGTTTTAATTGCACTTTTCCTAATCTAAAAAGGTCGTTTTTTCAAATTTTTAGTAAATGTGCGCCATTTTTATAATTTTTTATTTTTTGACGCCCTCTGCTATAGAGGCAAATTATGGCAAATTAAAACACAATTTGTTTTTGCAAAGATATGAGTAACGCATTAAAAAAAAGTTTCTATATATAAAAAAAAAACCTCTTTAAAAAAAATTATTAAAAATCGTCGTGTTTTTATTCAAAAAATGAGAACTCGCCCTTAAGACCGAATAAAGTTTAAAGGTTACTTGCGTTGATATTATTTTTAACAGTGAAATATTAAACACAAACAATTACAATTTCTAGGTTTTAACAAAGCTTTTAGACAGTTTGGTTTTAAACAATTGGTTTTCGACAGAACCAATAAAGTTTATCAATATACAAAATCACTTTATCAATAACTTTCAATCAGTTTATTTATCTTTCAATCACTTTATTTTAATTTTCAATCACTTTATTTATAAGACACACATCGGCAAGTGACTATTATGCCCGGATACTCGCAGTGTAATGATCAATAAAGAATTGAGCCGGGGAATCACCGATACCGGGATTTCCCGTGATTATACCAGGGCGGCTGCTTTTAAATATCAAAAATTGTCCCGACGGCGCCGTTACAATTCGCGACGTCGGACTGTCGCATTTGCACCGACTATCCAGATTAGTAAGTGGAATTTAGTTGTGCCGTTAAATTTTTATTACTTTTTTTATGTTACTTCCTTGAATGTTATAAAAAAAGCACGTAACTTTCCCGGAACCCCTGAGTGATCTCCATGGAACCCCGGGGTTCCGCGCAACACAGTTTAAGAAACGCTGCTATAGATCATTGACTTCTTCATACCTCTTTCTCGATTTTTCTCGTAATAAGTCCGCATAGATTTTCTCAGCTTGCTGTGGTGTATTAAGAATATCTAAATCACTTTCTGAATCAGAAATCATGATAAAGCTACAAACAGCACAAACTGACGTGTTTAAAAATGACGTAGGTAACTTTCGTCACTAGGGTCGAAAGTTAGTTATGGGATTTTTTCTCATTAGTGACGGAAATCAAATTTTCGCTGCAGTATTCGGCGACGAAAAATGTCTTTTCTTTAAAACAACCATTTCTTTATAGCAACAAAATTACTAATTATTTATTGGAATAAATATTAAACGTGTAACTATTAACGTAAGGTACCGTCAGGCGGTTCTGTCAAACGTTTTGACACATTGTCCTGCGATAGAATTTTTCGATTTTTCATATCCTTAACGTTGGCGTTTTAAATATAACTGTAACTTCCCATAATTCGATATATCAACGTTTTCTTTCACTCTCAACATGGGGTAAGATGAAGCTTGAAAATTTATAAATTAATTCAGAAAAACTAACCTTTTCTGCAGTGATGGAGATGGAAACGGTAATTTGATTCTTGCGCTTGTCATGTATTTTTCAAATAATTTATAAAATGTATCCATTGAGTGTCCGAAAAATTTTTATGTATTATTCTTAAAGAAAAGAAACTGTTTGTTTACTTATCGCGTTTCTAAACTCGGCTACGCCTAGATTAGAAAGATCGCGATTCGTAAAGAAAAACAATACTTTTCTTTACTTATAATACAAATAACTATTTCCACCCTTCACTATGTCAAGAAAACATAACTGAGTTACTATCGAATACGTTAGTCATAAGTTATGACTAGAGCTGAGGATGTTTGCGGTATAACCATGGTTATATCATGTAACCATAGTAATTTACTATGGTTACATGATATAACCATGGTTATACCGCAAACAGTTATGACCGTTGTGGTATATATTGTGTTGCATATTCGACACAATTACAATAACATTCATCTCGACCGCTTACATTTCATTAGACAATTGACAATATCGGTGACTATCAAAAAATGTTTAAAAGTTGTGAATTCGTTTCTTTTCTTAATCTTTACAATGAGTGATAGTGGAAGCGAAAATGATTTTATGTTCGAGAACAGTCCCCCAGATTGTGAACAAACCGCTACCTCCACAACAAAGCAGTTACTTCTAGAAAAATCCAAGTTGCGATATAACAGAATGTATTCGCTATTTACATTGTGATTAAAATCCAAGCACACCTGTAAAATCAGCAAAAATACGGTTTTGGCGTTCCTTATTGAAAAATCAAAAGTTTGGAATTCATCTTCATTGTGACGCCGGCAAAAAAACAATTAACTGTGTCCTGTTCTGCTTAATAAAGCTTTCTACATTTTGCAACTACGTATTTAATTTCAGTAGGTACTTTTATGCTATTTTTTGACTAAAATTTATAATATCCATGTTTCGACTGCAAAATATTACTTTACTCCCTTGATACGTAAATAACTACATATTACTGTAATATTCTATTTTGGAAACGGCTTGTAAAATGAAGATGGTAAGCAGTTGACTTATAATCGCTTTATCTAGATATATCTAGAAGAACAATTGAATTAAATATCGTTACTTTTCATAATACATACAGTGTTAGAATAATCTAACGGTTTGTAAACACTGGTACTGTGGCTAAATGTTTGTGTTATTCAAAAATACATTACGGACGACCTGTTTGTAGATAGAAAATTTGTATAGTTTATTTCAAATTATAAGAATATAACTTTGAACGGCTCTAATGCTTTTATTTCACCACCTGCTGTAATAATACCTGGCCGCTCAATACGATTATCTTTTACGCAAACAAACTGCTGAGGTCCGTAATGACGAAATTTAAGTAAATTGTAATTACTGCAATTTAGATGAAATATAATTTAATAATAATATAAGTACCAACAGTTGTTAATTTGAATATATAGTTAAATTGTCAATAAATTACAATTTAGATGAAATAAGTGCTCATATTTATTAAACAAAATTTAAGTAAATATAGTTAGGAGAGTTGGTATATATTACATCTAATATTGAGTCTATTTATCATTTATTGTTAATCTTTACTGCTGTAAACATATTTGATTTTTCTCTCTTCTTAATGAACATGTGGCGACCTTTTGCTGAAAGTGTTAGTGATTATGATGTGGACAGTGATAATACTGTTGGAGCACGACAGAGAAAGCATATATCAGAAGATGCAAAACAGATAATTTTCAATGTCTATCATACCCTGATGGAAGAAAATAACGAACTACAAACCCAGAACATTCAACGAACGTCGCAATTAACCAAGGTGCCTTTTGAAACAATATATAAAATAAGAATAACGCAGGGCCTCGAAAGCAAGGAAGTGACAAAGGAGCACCGAGAAAAATTGAAGAGTATGAAATTGATACTATTAGGCAGTAAGTATACTCCTTCTACAGAGGAAATGTTGTATCTATACTTGACTGCTTACATAAAAGAATCAGTGATGATCCTATAAATATTCAGTGTTCTAAAGCAACCTTGTGGCGGACGCTAAAGAAAGCTGGTTTTAAGTTTGGCACTATAGACAAACGTCGCACAATTATGGAAAGCCCAAGGTTACAGAAACTTCGATATGAATACTTAACGGCAATTAGAAGGTATAGACAGGAAGGACGATTCATATGTTATTTAGACGAGACGTGGTATGACACCCATGACACAATTTGCAAAGGTTGGGTGGATAGTTCAAGTATGTGTCAGTTGGACACGCCGGTTTCGAGAGGGAAGAGAATAATCATTCTTCATGCTGGGTCAGAAAAAGGATGGATCAGACAGCCGCTATTATCTGCTAAAAATGTTAAATCCTCAAGTTTAGATTACCATGAAGATATGACCTCATCTTTATTTGAAGAATGGTTTTGTGACACTTTGCTGCCAAATTTACCAAAAGATAGTGTGATAGTGATGGACAACGCTCCGTATCATTCTCGACAGAAGAAACCGACGTTTCTACAAAATGTAATAATAAGAAAGATATTAAAACATTTTTAGAATCAAATGATTTATATTTTGAGGATCATTATACAAAAAAAAACAATTAATAAAGGTGATGAAGACAAAAGAATATTTAAAGGATTATTATGTGGATAACAGAGCCAAAGAAGCAGGACATACATATTGCGTTTACCACCATACCATTGCATTACCATTGAATTGATATGGGCCCAACTGAAAAATACCATAAGACGAACAAATCAAACACCGAAATTTAGTGAAAGCAGTGTAACACACATAAAAAATGCTATGGAACATATAACTGCTGTAAATTGGAAAAATGCTGTTAAACACGCAATAGCAAAAGAGGACAAATATATGCGCAATATGTACAAAATAGTAGCACCTTTGATTATAAATTTGCAATACGATTCAGTATAGTTAGGACACAGACACCGATTTGCAAGACGACTCAATCACAGATGATTTATGAAATGCGGTGACACATACAAATTTTATTGTGTATTACAAATAAATTAGCTTTATATATCAATATGTATCCATTACACATGTTGCCACACGATTTGTAATTTTTTCTTTGTATATAAACCCAATGTACAGATATTTTTTATTATATACTTGAAATTAACAGCGTGTTATTATTATATTAGAAGGCCCTAATTTATAGTCAATACGGCCCCTAGATTCATACGTTGCAAATAGGTAAACCGTACCCATTCGATAAGGAGACCAGGTATAATAATTATCATCACAGAAGGTGGTGCAATAAAAGCATTAGAGCCGTTCAAAGTTATATTCTTATTATTTGAAATAAACTATACATACGTATGTGCAGTACGTAACAGTAAAAACGCGCTTACTGCGAATATACAAAATTATGTGATTGGCGCTTTACGATAGAAGTAAATGGGGCGCAATTAATCAATTTAACAGACTTCAAAATAACACAAATGACATAAGACCTATCTTGCGACCAACCATGTTGCATTCCCACTTTTGTATTCCCCTATTGCTATATATTCGCAGTAAGCGCGTTTTTACTGTATATGTGAACCAAATTTATTTGAAGTATTTGTTATCTAAAGATAAAAGTATATTTTTCTAATTACCGTTGATTTAAATACATAATTTTTTGCGATTAATCAAACATCAGTATTAAATTTCCTTGATATTTACAATTATTATCAATCTATTAAAAACGCAAACATAAAATCCCGATTGTGTAATATTGATAAAAGAATTTGCATACATTTTATTGCAGTACCAAGAATAATAAAATCGCGTGATCGAAAATAGATACATCGCTATTTGGAAGTGTAAACAAACATTATTTTATTTAAAATAATTTTACTTTTAATTATTATTTATATAATCCTTTTCAATGCAGGGTTGCCAACCCTGAGAAAATTTCTCTATTTTGAAGAATTTATTAACATAGTCTAGATCTGGGAAATTTTATCGGATTGGTGATTAAGTATTTTTTCCAATAAAAATGTGTTGATTAATTGCCATCTATGTGTATAAATTGACGTGCCAACTATACGTGACGACGTTCTTTGTCAAATATAAACGTCTTAAAAATATTAATAATGAACTTGTTTTGTGTTCTTCAAACCAGATTTTTAATAATATTTTATATTATAAAAACTACTTTTGTATCAAAGTCTTAAAACTAAAATAGCGTATTATACTGTTTTCAAAAAGAATTTGAAAAGAAGAAAAATTTGGTAACATTTGTGAATATTACGTTTTAAATCGTGCACATGAAGGAAAAGAAATTAGGTCTCGAAATTACATATTTATTGAGAAAATATTTCAAAGTTTTAAAACTTTGTGATAGTATTGACTTTGATTTTGTATGTCTCTACATAATTGCCTACATAATTGAGATTACACAAAAATATGCAAGTCGAATGAAGTACACTGCGCAACATATAAAACCCGTACAACTCTTATGAACATAAAATCAGAGCTTTTAAGTTGCGTAAACGGGACAAATTTACTCATACTGTCACTTATAGACTTCATAGGTTATACATATGTTTAAATGTAAATGGGATTTAAGTAAAACACTTATATTAATTTCCAGTATATATTACACTTTATTATATATTAATAAATAGATAACATGTTTCGCTACGATGTAGCTTCTTCGGATCTTATATTACTACTGTACACGCTCTTCACAAATGTATGGCTTTTTTCTATACTATTTCAATGCGTTGCCCTTGTCTACATTAGAATCGTCTCTTACTGATATATCGTCTAAAATTATTGTTATTTTAATAATAATTTTAACAATAATTTTAGACGATATATCGGTAAGAGACGATTCGAATGTAGACAAGTGCAACCCATTGAAATAGTTTAGAAAAAAGCCATACATTTGTGAAGAGCTTGTTCAGTAGTAATATAAGATCCGAAGAAGCTACATCGTAGCGAAACATGTTATCTATTTATTAATATATAATAAAGTGTAATATATACTGGAAATTAATATAAGTGTTTTACTTAAATCCCATTTACATATAATGGATTTCCAGCAAGTATCGGCCGATTCAATTAAAAAAAAAATAAATATACATATATTGCTAATACATACCTTTAACTTAGGTCAAATTTGACAAGACAAATAAGACATGTCAAATTTGATAAGCCTGACTTACATTGATATGTTAGTGTACGGGTTTTATATGTGCCGCAATGTACTATCGAAATAAAAAAAAAGTGTTAGTCATATTTTAATCGGTTTAAAGTAGGCTGCGTGAATGTAGGTATATATTAAATGTAGGCGTCGAATTTAAATATTCAAATAATATATGTGTGTCATAAATCACAAATGACTTTTGCACGTTACTACGATTTTAAGTATAGCAAACGCCAATTAAGTTGGCACGAGGAGGGGTAAGTTCGCGCAGGATTAGAAGTAGTGGGGAGATTTGTATTTGGTTTTACATCAAAAGTCAGATAATTCTAACCTCTGAGCGTGTATCACTTTATGATCCCCTAGCAAAGACATTATGTTCCGTTAAACGTCAATGACAAATGTATTCTGACAATTACTTGAGTAGTGGGGGTGGACGTTTTTAAACACGGCTTCTGCAGACCCCCTCCTCGCGCCAACTTATTTTGACGCTTGCTATACATTAGCAACGTCACAATACTAAAATATTTAAAAATTTACTTTACGTGTAACTTCACTACTGTACCACTTTTTTTTTTAATTCGACAGTACATAAATGTCAAAATTTGACAGTAGTAATGCATTTGACTAGAACAACATTAGGCTACCTACTTGTGGCTAGTTATTGTTTTACAACGCTGTCAGATGAGTTTTTTGTCAAAATAAGTTAGTAAGTAGTAGTAATGCATTTGACTGGAACAACATTAGGCTACCTACTTGTGGCTAGTTATTGTTTTACAACGCTGTCAGATGAGTTTTTTGTCAAAATAAGTTACTAAACAAATATTAAAAACAAACTTTAAAATCAAAAAGAAACTTTAATGAAAAAATAATAATTCTTCTTTATTCTAAATTGTAACTGTTTCTTTCAACAAATATCGATTAATAACCGTTATGTAAAGATTGATAGTCCGAACTTAAGTCAAATTGGCACGTTACGATTTATCCTATTACTAATAGTACGAAATTTAGGTTAGATCCCTTTGTCAATATAAGATATAACTGATTTAATCCATGGCATACTCTGAAAACTTTTTTTGTGGCTCACTCCTTATGAAGCATGATAAACTGGCGGACAAAAAAACTGTCCGACTCATTTTGACGTTTGACAACATTTTAACAAAATTAACACGTTTTGAATAAGTTTTTAAGCTTTGAAGTTTATTGAGATGCAAAATGTCAATGTAGGTATATTATCTGCCATATGGATCTATAAAATATTTTATTCATAACCTATAACAATTCATATGCCATTTTTGAGAGTTCGATAACTCATTTTACAATGCAAAAAAATGAGTCGGACAGATTCTTTGTCCGCCAGTTTACAACAATTTGGTTTTAGGATTGTAGACTCCGAATTCAATGAAGAATATCACCACGTGTAGTTAGTATGCCAATTTATACACACGTATAGCAAACGCCAATTAAGTTGGCGCGAGGAGGGGTAAGTTCGCGCAAGATTAAAAGTAGTGGGGAGATTTGTATTTGGTTTTACATCAAATGTCAGATAATTCTAACCTCTGAGCGTGTATCACTTTATGATCCCCTAGCAAAGACATTATGTTCCGTCAAACGTCAATGACAAATATATTCTGACAATTATTTGAGTCCGGACATTTTTAAAAAGAGCTTCTGTGCACCCCCTCCTCGCGCCAACTTAATTGGCGCTTGCTATATGTGTCCGTTATAGACTTAAAAACTACTGGACCGATTTACGCGCGGTTTTTGCAATATGATCCGCGAAAACTTCTATCTGACCAATAGAAAGAAAGTTAGACGCTTAATAATATAATCATTGTGTTCATTTAATCTATACATCCTCAAATCTAGCAATAGCAAAACATTGCGGGAGTCAGCTAGTTCATTATAAGAATATCGCCAGTAACGCGCCAAGTATCTTCGGCGCCGTCGTGCGAAATACTGATAGGCGCCTTTACCCTATATGTATTGAGCCAAAATTACCAGCCACTCTCCCACAGTTCAACATTGAAATTTATGACGAACTCTTTAGACTTGTTAGTACTGGTAGGTATTTTTTATTTGAGGCAAATAGGTTCACATACAAAAAAATATTATTAAAATTTTTATTGCACACTGAAACAACAGTAACAAAATAAAAAACAGTATTCCAAATTATTAAAAAACAAAAGGTCAAATAAAATATTTTTAGAGTGCCCGTGTTTTTAAATAGATAAACGTGAAGGAAAACAACGGAAATGTCTTATAGAAATTGGACTTTTCTAGCTTTACTTTTGGCAAATTCATTAATAAGATTTTAATATTCAGCTGCTTTAAAAAGTCAGACTCTATAGAAATGATAGCAAGATTTTCTAGCCGCTCCTGGCCCATTCTAGATCGTAAGTAATCCTTAATTAACTTTAATTTAGAAAATGATCTTTCGGCTGTAGCTACAGAAATTGGTATAGTTAACAATATACGTAATGCAATTGTAATGTTTGGGAATGAGTGGGTTAAGTTATTTATTGTAATGTAATTGAGTGTTTCGACTACAGACGTCACATTTTTGTCGCAATTTTGCAGAAAGATACCCCTTTCACCTTTTTTAATTATTAAATAATATTAATTAAGTTAAATTTATACAAAAAACAGTGTAGATGCAAATATCAAGTACACTCTTTGAAGTAACAATAAAATTATTGCTGTCAATGCTAAAATAATTGTAATAATTGTTTTATGTAAATTTGTTGTAAACTTTCAAAAAATGTTTTTAATATTTTTAAAATTTAACTTATCACAAGTGGCCGTAGGCGCCTTTAAGGCCTTGGTGCCGTTGTGCGCTGCACGACCTTGCCCATATGGACGGCGCGTCACTGAATATCGCAGTCACATAGAATAGACTGAATATCTGATGATTATTGATATTTTGCAGGTTGGACATCACTTGCAACAATATCTACATTGGACTCTTTTAAAGGATACCCGTTCGTAACTTTAAAGTCTTTAAGTGATGGTCCTTCAAGTAATGGAACTGGAATACCTTATTTATACATGACTGATTTAGATTTGAGTGGAAGAGATATTAAAGTAGGTAATTATTTGGCATTTGGTAAAAAAGTGAACTATATTCTTAAATATAATTTCAGATAAATAATAAAGTCACTATGATGTGTTCTTTAGAAGAAACCGATTATTGTAAATCGACTAGCTTGGACCCTCAAGATCCAAGATGTGCAAAAGTTATCATTACAGGAAAATTATTAGCGGTAAGTTTGGAAATATTAAATTTTTAAAAGAAACTTTCCAAGTTATATATATATATATATATATATTGGGTACCAGGTTCCTAAAGATTCAAAGGAGTACGAATTCGGTAAAGAAAGCCTTTTCGAAAAGCATCCAACCATGAGATATTGGCCAATAGGTATAACCTTTACTATTGTAGAAAAGTAGGTTTACAGAGCTAACAAAATAATTTTTCCTTCAAACAGGGCACGGATTTTATGTAGCTAAAATAGATATCGAACAAGTAGTCGTTTTGGATCACTTTGGCGGGGCCGAAATTGTACCGTTAGAAAAATATTTTAATCCTGATGCAGTGCGACGTTCTTTGCCCATAGAAGAAATTATGGTCATATCTCTTAATAGATTGTAATGATTATAAAATGTAATTTATATTATTTCTATGTAAATAAATATTTAATTTGATATTCGATATATAGCGATGGCTTTTACTGTAAATAAAAAAGAGAATGATTAAGAAATAAGACAAAACACCCAAACCACAATATATATCAATAAATACTATACAGTATGTGTTAAATATCATTAGGCATAGAGAATCAACGTATGAGTACATACAATGTATACGTACATAAGAAAGCCAGTCCAATGCCAGCGAAGACCGCGACGACTGACGATTGTCTCCGATACCGATTGACTGGAAATTTTGCATTCAGTCTAGCTGCGGCCGTTACAGTTTGAAAGCGTACAATAAAATTAATGTATAATGGCTCTTTATACACCCACTGAAAAGCTTCAGTTAATAAAATGGCTTTATGCTGGCAAGTCTGCAATGGAGTGCATGAATTTGTTTGCGCTGACTTTTGCAGACCGCTCTGTACCTTGCAGACAAACAATTTATAATATTATAAATAAATTTGGAACTTGTTTCTGTCTCAATAACTGTACGAAATGCGAACCAAGAGAGGTATTACCACAAAAAATTGAGGAAAAAGAACGGCGGGATGTATTAATTTGTAGTATTGTGGAAATTGATAACACGAGATCTACTAGAAGGGCTGCCGAGGAGTTGGGTACAAGTAACACAACTATTTCACGTATTTGGAAACGTAATGGTTTAAAATGTTTCAAATGTTCGAAAACTCAAGAAATATTTCCCGAGGACAATTTCTGGAGAATGGAGTTTTGTCAAGACGTTATGGAAAAGATACATCGAGTTGAAAATTTCGCTGAAAATATTCTCTTCACCAATTAATCAACTTTTCCATTACACGGAAAGCACAATACCTCTGTTCTTCGATATTGGGCTTCGGAAAATCAACACCGGCATTTTGCAAATCGCACTCAGTATCCTCAAAAACTAAACGTTTGGGCAGGTATTTAGGTGACCATTCTATAGGCCCCTATTTTATTGCTGGTATAAACAAATTACTGAAAAATCAAATACTTCCCGCCATTCAAAACATTGGAATAAATCAGGAAATCGTTTGGTTTCAACATGATGGCTGTCCAGCACATAATGCGGTGAGGGTAAAGGAATTTCTAGGAAATACTTTTCCTGACCGTCTTATTACTGGACCAGGAAACATTAAATGGCCCCCGCGATCGCCTGATCTATCTCCAAATGATTTCTTTTTGTGGGGATATCTAAAAAATATTGTTTATACTCATGAAGCTGGTAGAGCACAAAATCTAGTTGCCTTGAGAGAAAAAATAACTGAGGCTGCGAATTTATTAACTGCCGACATGTTAGCAAATGTAAGAGCTAATTTCTACGACCGCCTAGGACAATGTCTTGCTGTGCAAGGCGGAATTTTTGAACCTCTTGTATAATTTATTATAATTTTTAGAATCCTTTTTTATTTATTTTATTAGGATTATTCTTTAATTTTATTAGAATTACGCTTTTGTTTATGCGACGCACCGCAGCTTAAAAATTTCCTGCATCTACTGAAAGAAATAAGAAAAGCAAATCCCTTGCAATTCGTAAATGTTATTTTAGAACGCATTACAAGTACCTATGTTGATGGTCAAATGATTACTGCTAACTTGTATTTGCGAAACAATCAGAGACAATCGTTGCCGGCCGTCGCGGTCTTCGCCGGCATTGGATCGGCTTTTCCATATACATATACATCGTATGTACTCATACGTATTCCCTATGCCTAATGATATTTGACACATTCGGTATACGTATTTCGGCAACTAAGTTGCCATCTTCTGTAGAATAACCTTAAAAACTGAAAAATATTAAACGTAGCATTTTTGGCTAAGGTAAACCTTAGAAGATATGCTCTTCACCAAATCGCCAGTGGGATAACACTGAATGATGATTAAATTATAAGAAAACCAGGTAGGTTATCAGAAATCTTTATTATTGTATTGAAAAATTGAAAAATATATAATTATTTCTTTATATTAACTATTAAAACGCAAATGAAGTTCGCCACATTATTGACTCATGCGGTAAATGTTTCTAAATAATTAATTTCAACAATAAAGTGAGTTGCAAAATTGTTGTACGTTAACCCTTTCGCGTCGGATTTTTATTTTCTGAAAAACCATTACTTTTATGGAAATTATTGTGTAGTACACTTTCAAACTTATGTGATCACTAAGTTGGTTAATATTTGAGACCGAACGTATCAGGCCGAAATTACGACGGACCATATAAATCGTCTATAACATCGTTAGGTACAACACGCAGTTATTGAATAGCAGTATTCAATTCTATGTTGAATTATGACGCAATTACTTCAATATTACAGTTAAATTCCTTTCTTTATTGGCGTAGATAGAAGCATGAGAAGTTTTTATATTTTATTTATTAGTTTATATTTCGTAAGATAAATAAAGTACGGTGAGTTAGTTTCCTTTTTTCATTGTTTTAACTGGTAATTACATACTTAGTATTTTTTTAAATAGATCCTGTTTAATATCGTTTCATCGAATCTACTTCGCCCAATTACTTGGACGTAAGCGTCCAATGAATTTCGTTCAGTTTCAATAACTTACGCATATATTTTTAATTTTCATTTATTTAGATCTAGAACATTGTTTAAGTTACTTTTTCAGATATGTAACAACGTCGAGAATGGCATCGTGAAACAATGGCGAGTTGGATTAAGGGTCAACTCATTGTATGTCCTTGGGCAGTGATTCCGAAATTTATTGCAAAGTCTTAAAAATTTCAAGAAATCGCACGTAAAACGTCACTTAGCATCGCAAAATGTGTTTGCGATGCTAAGTGACGCTTTACGTGCGATTTCTTGAAATTTTTAAGAAATTAGACCCGTCGGAACCTGACAATTTTAACGAAAAACTCTGTGAAACTTTAATGTCGGCAAATATTCCATTAAATAAACTTAACAATCCCACCAAAATATTTCTCCAAAAATATTCTGGTCGAAATGTTTGTGATGAATCCACCCTACGCAAATATTATGTTTCTAAGTGCTACACGAAAGCAGTAGAAGCCATCTTTCAAATCAGTACCTATGGATAAGTGTCGACGAAACTGTCGATATATTAGGACGCTGTGTAATAAATGTTGTAGCTGGCGTACTAAATCCAACTATTGCCTATAACGCATATGTAACAGCAACAAAAGTTATAAAAAATACAGTTGATGCGGAAACAGTAGTTAAAACCATTTACGAGAATATGCACCAATTACTTCATTCGGACGACAGGTACAAAGAAAAAATACTTTTATTTGAGCGACAGTGCTGCATATATATATATATATATATATATATATATATATATATATATATATATATATATATATATATATATATTAAAAACAGGCTGACTATTAAAGGAAACATATCCTAATATGCTGCATATTACTTGTGTAACACATGCTCTCCACAGAATCTTTGAATATATTAGGAAAAACTTGCATCTTTGTCACTGCCTCCCTCCCCAGTAATAACTAAATGGGGAACATGGGTGAAAGCTACTAGTTTTTATGCAGAGAATTTCGATAGTTTACGAAATTCGTTACATGTTTAAATGACGATGCTCGAAGTATTTCTGTGTGCAAGGAACTAATACAAATTCCAAATCTAAAAAATCAGTTGTACTTTCTTCAGGAACACTTTGGAAATTTGCCAAAACTAATCACTTATTTTGAAAATCAAAATCTGAAATTAAATGATGGATTAACCACAATTAGATGTGGCTATTAATAATTTGAAAAATATTCCAAGTGACTTTGGATGTGGCCTTCGGCAAAAGTTAGACGCAGTTTTTAATAGAAATCCAGATTGAATAACATTGCGGCAATTGTGTATGGGGACAATGCCTCAAATCTAACTGCTAAATACGCTGAAATAAAAGAATATTTCCAGTATGCACCTATAATGTTACGATGTAGAAAAGACGTTTTCTATCTACAAGGATGTGTTTCATTCAAATAAAACAAATTCTACAGAAGAGAACCTTGAGAAAGTATTGTTAGTTAATATTGATATTCCTCTAGTCAACTTGAACTACAAAATGAACAAATAAAAATGTATTTCGAATTTTATAGATCACCCCTTTGTTTTCCAATTATATAAATAAAATTAAAAACTCTAAAAATACAAATATTCAATAGTACGCCCATGGGCGATGAGTCCTCGACCTCTCGTGTCCAGTCTTTAGTTAATATACAGTACTCAAAAAATAAGTCACTTTTTTGAACTTCGATATTTTTTTAATATTTTAAGAGTTTTGGATGAAACCTGAAATATGTAATGATCCATTATTTATTGAAGTAATTTTAACAAACTAAAAACAGAGAAACATTGTAACAACCTACAACTAACTTTTATGTACTAAATGTGCAAAAATGAAGTGGTTGAAATCAAATTAAAAAAGTCTGACAACTTGGCTAATTTGTACAAATTGTGAAGTTAATACCGCGATATCATAAAGTTTCTGGGTCAACGGTGGCCATGGTGTGAAAAACGTCTGTCTTAATTTATATCATCCTTTTGAGAAAAATCTGATCAAATTTTCAGGTTATGTGTCATACTGACATTAAGATTAATATATTGACAAATTTTAACGTCAGCATGACACTTAACCTGAAAATTTTATCAGATTTTTCTCAATAGGATGATATAAAATAAGACAGACATTTTTCACCCCATGGCCACCGCTGACCCAGAAACTTTATGATATCGCGGTATCTAGTGTGGCCTGCTCGTTCCTGTACAAGTGCGCATTGTCCCATTCTTCAATTAACCTTGCATAAAAATAAAATTTTGACCAACATTTGCTCCAGGGATCACTTGAGGCAATCTTGTCAGGGTGCCTTCGAGCTGTTAGTTCACCATTGCGACTAACAACAAGGTCCGTGCGGCTGTTTATTATTCAACCCCACACGATTATGGATCCACCACCAAAAGGGACGGTTTCGTGCACTGTATTTGACATGGAACGTTCTCCAGGCCTCCTCCAGACCTTTACTCGTCCATCATTAACTGACAGAACAAACCTGGACTCATCGCTAAACATAACAGGAGTCCAATGATGAAGTTACCAGTTTAAGTGTTCTCTTCCAAGTTCAAATCTTCTTCGACGATGTTTTCAATTTAGGTACTTTTGTTTGACGTCTTGCTCTCAAATCGGCATCTCTTAGCCTATTGCGGACGGTTTGGTCGCTAATTCTTGTTTCTCTTGCCCTCACTAGATCTTCTTGCAGGTTACGCGCAGAAGTTACCAGTTTAAGTGTTCTCATCCAAGTTCAAATCTTCTTCGACGATGTTTTCAAGTTAGGTATTTTTGCTTAACATCTTGCCCTCTCTTAGCCTATAGCGGACGGTTTGGTGGCTAATTCTTGTTTCTCTTGCCCTCACTAGATCTTTTTGCAGGTCACGCGCAGTTTGTGTCCGATTTCGAAGGGCATGCTTTCGCAGAAAACGTCATCACCTGCTGTAGTTTTCTTCTGGCGACCTGTATCTGCTCACCTTGTTACAGTACTTGTTTCTCGATATCGTTTACAAAGCTTCCACACAGTTCCCTGTACAACTCCAAGCTGTTGGGCAACATAACGTTGTGAATATCCTTCATTAAGTAAAGTTACACCTCTACTAACTTCTATCGACGTTAATTATTGAGCCATAGCTTCTTTTAAATGTTAGTGAATTGTCAAATTGGTCTAATATTGTTTAACACTAAATGGCTCAAAGCCTTAAACATTATTACTAACACACTCGTTCGGTTGGTGCTAACAATAAAGGCAATTATTTAAAATAAATAATTGTAGTAAAGTTGCATCACCAAAGATCCAGGATGTGTGTAAGGCGTGTGATATAAATATATTACAACTTACTAACTAAATAAAACACAACAACGTTATCCTTCAACTTTGTATTTACTATTTACAAGAAAGAAATTGAGCGTTGATATATGTTAAAGTAATTAAATAAATGTAATATATACAAGGAACAGTAAATAAGTAATTAAAAACTAACATACAAAAATAGACTGAAAAGAACGTTAAATTAAGCAGTAAATTAATTGTGATTAATATAAATAACCCCTGTATCGAACAATACAGAGTTACCTTTGAGTTGCGAAGATGCTTGGGCACATGGATCATGGCCGATACTTGAACAGTATGACGAATAAGATGGTTCTCTTTTTACGAAGGACTTGAACAGAAGAATTTTTTGTAAAAGGAGAACACTGGTTTACAAACGGGAAGGTTTTCGTTTTATTACCCCAAGTGGAAAGGGATCGAAGTTGTCGATGTCTTGAATAATCAAATCAATTAATCAAAAGCGCGAGCTAAGAAGTTGTTATATCATTGAAACAAATATCATTAAAATATCCTTTGTGAAACAAGCTTTAAAATTATATGGGACACGATATAATAAGAGTACGTAATTAAATTAATAATTTAACGTTATGTATTTGTGAGAATATTTGTAACTGAACATTAGATACGAGGTGACCGTCCTCAGTCAGGTAGATTTCGAAAAGTCCGTTGTAGTACGATAATAAAAGAAAAACTTTCTATTTGCAAACGAATATACCCAGAAAATTACTAAGTTGAATTTAATATTTTAAATTGGAAATATATTTGTGAAGAAATATAATTTAAAATTAAATTAAACATTCTTATATAAGGTGTCCCAACAGGAACTTGGCGATTTAAATTCCAAATAACATGCGTAGTATTTAGAAATTCAACGATTTATTAACGTAAACATAAAATAGAAACCCTAAAATTATATGTGGAACAAGATATCGGATAAATGTCCACCGTCACTTCTATTGCACACAGCGATTCTTTTTTTTTTAATTTTCAATGACTTTATCACACATATGCAAGTTAATCTCGCCAATAGCCGCACAAATGTTATTTTTTAATTCATCAATTGTCTGTGGATTATTTGTGTAGACTTGATCCTTAAGGAAACCCCAAAGGAAAAAGTTCAGCGGTGTTATGTCGCAGGATCTTGCAGGCCAATCCACGTCACCATTACGAGAAATCACACGGCGAGGGAATTTCTCCTGCAGTAAATTTAGAGTTTCCCTGGCAGTGTGACAAGTGGCCCCTTGTTGAAAGTAAAGATTGTTGAGGTCCATATCTTCCAAACGAGGCCATAGAAAGTTATTCAACATCTGTCGATACCGCTCCCCATTTACAGTTTCTGCTTCTCCATTCTCATT
Organism: Melolontha melolontha; assembly: GCA_935421215.2. Classification (NCBI taxonomy): domain Eukaryota; kingdom Metazoa; phylum Arthropoda; class Insecta; order Coleoptera; family Scarabaeidae; genus Melolontha; species Melolontha melolontha. Next base: position 71,157,888 of record OW285243.1, on the reverse strand, counting down.
TTCAAAAAAGTAAGGTCCAAGAACAACATTGGCCGAGAAACCGCACCATACAGTGACACGTAGTGGGTGCATGGGTTTTTCAATAATCTCTCGAGGATTTTCACGCCCTAAATGCGGCAGTTTTGTTTATTTACGTAACCCCCTATGTGAAAATGGGCTTCGTCACTGAATATGATTCGCTTACAGAATTCGTCATCAAAATCAGTTTGCTCCAAAATCCAATTGGCAAAGATACGGCGGTGGTGATGGTCCCTGGGCTTCAATTCTTGTGTTAACTGGATTTTGTATGCGTGTAGCCGAAGGTCTTTTGTTAAAATTCGTTGCAGAGATGATCTTGAGATGGCCAATTGCTGCGGCCGATGACGAATTGAAGTTTTTGGACTTTCGGTAACACTTTCATTCACCATAGCGATATTTTCAACTGACCGAACGTTACGAGGACGTAGTGGTGTCTTTACATCGAGAACAGAACCAGTTCGCTCAAATTTTGCCATTAAATTTCTAATTGCCGCATTGCTGGGAATATGATTCTGATGAAAAACAACGCGTAGTCGACGAATTGTGTTCGTAATGGAACGACCATTTTCATAATAAATTTGAACAATTTGGATACGTTCTTCAGTCGTGAAAAATTGCATGATGACTTTTACAAGTTTATAGATGACATATACCAAATATTAGGTTGCTAAGTTACCTTATTTGAAAATAATGTGAAATTTAAATCCCCAAGTTCCTGTTGGGACACCTTTTATATGCGAAGCGTAACATTTATTCGTAAGTTATTTTTTTTCATTCAAGTTTTTGTATTATACGTTTGTGGAACGACCCATGAATTTTGCCATACTTTCGTTTATCGATTCTAATATAAAATTCTTAGCTCTGTTCTCCGAACGCCTGGAGTGAGTTGACCGGGTTCCTCGCTGGCTAATTTTCGGTATCGTCGGGGTTAAGTTGAAATAGAATCTTCGGCAGGCCGTTAAAAAAAACTGGTAAAACTTCGGTAGACTATAAAAACCACCAGTATGTAACTTAGTGGTTTAGAAGACACACACAAAACTTAAAATCCGGTAATTGGATGTGGAGAGAAAAAAAAACCTCGGACACCTCATAGGAAAAATTGGCTATCCAATTAAATTCGTGGAGCTTTTGAGCAAATCCCAAATACTGGAGGACATGATAACGATACAAATACGTCGTAAAAACGATAATAATGCCATTATAAATTCAAAAGCGACGTGGTGGACCAGAAGAAAGAATCCAGTCAACGGAGTAGCGACTGCTTCTATGCGGTATCTGCTTACGATCTAGTCGAAAGATATCCCGCATTTCATGGGGCACATGAACAAAATGATATCTACAGAGATTTATCAAAAATAATAAAACAAAATTGTAATTTGAGAAAAAATTAATTAAGCCTCTGCTAACACGTAACAGATGATTTATTTTTATGTGTCTCTAAACTTGACTTGTAGTTTGTCTTGAATTCAAACTCTTCACCTTTACATACGATCATTTTGTTTCAGATGTTTTCTTTTTATGTGTATTTTTAAATGTGAGTTAATGTTTGTCTTGAATTTACACTCTCCACATTTATAATCATTTTGTTTAAGATGTTTTCTCTTTATGTGTCTTTCTAAGTCTGACTTGATGTTTGTGTTGAATTCACACTCTGCACATTTATAGTCATTTTGTTCCAGATGTTTTCTTTTTATATGTAGTTTCAAAAGTGACTTGGTGTTTGTCTTGTATTCACACTCCATGCATTTATAACCCATTTCTTTAAGATGTTTTCCTTTTATGTGTCTTGCCAAGTTTGACTTGACGTTTGTCTTGAATTCACACTCCATGCATTTGTAATCATATTCTTTTAGATGATTTGTTTTTACATGAATTTTTAAATGTTCCTTTCTATTCGTCCCATATTCACACTCCATGCATTTATAAGCCCTTTCTTTAAGGTGTTTTCGTATTACGTGCCTTTCTAAATCTGACTTGATATTTGTCTTGAATTCACACTCTGCGCACTTATAATCATAATGTTGTAAATGTTTTCTTTTTATATGTGTTTCTAAGCCCGACTTGTAATTTGTCTTGTATTCACACTCCATGCATTTATAATTCTTTTCGTTAAGATGTTTTGCTTTTATGTGTATTGTTAAATGTGTCTTGTAATTTGTGTTGAATTTACACTCCATACATTTGTAATTTCTTTCGTTAAGATGTATTGTTTTTATGTGTACTTTTAAATGTGACTTGGTGTTCGTCTTGTATTCGCACTCCAGGCATTTATAATCTCTTTCGTTAAGGTGTTTTGTTTTTATGTGAACTTTTAAATGTGACATTAAGTTTGTCTTGTATTCACACTCCATGCATTTATACTTGTTTATTTTAAGATGTTTTATGTTTTTGTGTCTTTCTAAACTTGACTTGTACTTTGTTTCGAATTCACACTCTGAGCACTTGTAATTACTTTCCATGAGATGGCTTAATTTCATATGTCTTTCTAAATAAGTCCTGTAATATGTCTTAAACTCGCAATTTGCGCATTTATACTTTCCTTGATTCAGATGTTTTATTTGTGATTTTAAGTGACATTTATTCCTTGTTTGAAATTTGCATTTCGAGCATTGACACTGTTTTTCACCATCATGTAAGTGTGGCGATTTCTCTTTTATATTTTTAATATTGGCGTTGAAATAGTCACACGAAGAGTATTTTTTGACATCTCTTCCTTCATTGTCAGCATGAAATTTTTCCAAGTGAGTCTTGAGAGATTCCTTCGCCTTGTATCTTGTGTCACAAATTCCACACTTGTACATTTTCACCTCGTAATGCTGGTTAATGTGGTGCCTGAAGTCGGCGTTGTACATCGTTCTGAACTTGCATTGTGTACATTTGTATATTCCACGCTTCCACCTTTTAGCCTTGTTTCTTCGAGATGAACGCCTTTCCATTTCAATCTCGTAAACTTCCGGTGTAGGAAGTGCCCAGTATCTGGAAATAAATTAATCAGAATTAAATTTAATCCCCAACTGGTATGATGATTTCCGGGTTACACAACTAGTATCATTGGGTCAAAAATGACCCATCCCCATTTTAAGGGGAAGGGGAATTTATTTATTGACTTAAATGGAACGGATGATTTGTGTAGGCAACAATAAAAAACAAAATGACAAAAAAGTAGCAAATATTTACTATAACTCAAAAATATAACAATCAACATAAAAGAATATAAAAAAAAATTGCCCCAATACACTTTGGCAGTAATAAAAATAACTAATACTTCAGAAATAAACTAACCTTAAAAGCTTATAAAAGCAGGTACAAAGTACACAATTATGCAAAAATAAACGCCAAAGGAACCATGAACTATTAGGTTGTTCGGAAAAGAACGTCGTTTTTTTTTTAAATTCAGTAACTTTGTTTGCAAATCATGTAAATATTGTAACGTTTGTCTTTTCGGGTTCTTAAATAAAACTAACAATAACTTTAGACACACACACTATATTAATATTAAAACGTATAACAATATAAAACTAACTATTAACAACAATAAGTACATTTATGTATTCTATATTTATGTAACTATATTTATGTTTACTTCGCGAGACTGCAGGACTCAATGAATGTCCACATCCCTTCCTCGACGGCTTATATATCAATGGGAACGTTTTGTCTAGAATGCTCCAAATCTGTCGAGAAAACGTCCAGAGCGATGACGCGCCTCGCGTCATCGAATGAGTCATTACATTGCCCCCTTCTTAAAAATGAAGTTTCGTCCCGAAACATGTCATGCTTTGGCCTCCTCAAACGATGACGAAATCGACAGGTAGGGCCTTTGTTACATTGCGACGTCATATCGAAATAACAGTCCACGGTCTTATCTTGCCTGGATGGACAGGAATATTCAAGCTGGTAACTGCATACCAGAATTTCCATACCAGTATGTCGGAAGATTACTTCCAACATGCTCCTTACAATTCTCCAGTCCATGCGGTCCAATCCACAACCCAATTTTGGAACTGCCAATTTCAGAATGTCTTGTTGTAACATTTGTTCGCGTAAGTGGGTCAAGGCCTCCCATAAGGCTCGATAGGTTGGCTTTAGGCTCGACAGTTCTTTCGTGACCAAATAAAATATGGGCTGTCCTTCATTTATTATTTGGAGACTCTTCCCAATTGCTGGTCCCTGCTGCCTTAGCTTTTCGATTCTGCCAAATCTCTCTTTAAATTCCCAGGCAATTCCTTTGGCCATTCGTAGATCTCGGGCTACGCAATGAGCAAGCGCGTAGTCTGGCGGCACCGTGAACAAATCCTGCTGTTTCTCGATGGTTACCCCAAATCGAGCTTTTCTCGAACCAGAATACTCTTGCATAAAGTCCTCGAAGGTTAGTTCATGGTATTGGCTATCCAATCGGCGCAAGTCAACGGTTTCGTCATTGTCTCCAGAGTATGGGGCTAATCGATTAAAATGTACGACTCTTGGCTTAGTGTGAGGTGTTCGCCTGATGCGGTATATTACATCGTTGATCCGCTTCAACACCTCGTATGGCCCCTCCCAATTCTTTTGAAGTTTTGGAGATAGGCCCCGTCGACGTTGTGGATTATACAACCAAACTCGATCGCCTTCATGGTAACCACTCTTCTCGGCGTTGATGTCATAGCTCTCTTTCATTCTGTCACTAGCATCTTGGATATTATGTCTGACTTGTTCATGGATATTATCTAGTCGTCGTCTGAGCGTGCTGACATAATCTTCTCCGGCAAGATCTTCACCAGGCTTGCTCCCAAACTTTAAATCACAGGGCAATCGGAGTTCCCTCCCGAATAGCACGTTTGCTGGTGATTGGCCAGTTGTCTCTTGAACGGAGGCCCGATACGCCATTAGAAATAATGGTAAATGTTCGTCCCAATCTCTCTGGTGTTCGGAGACCACTTTGGATAAGTGTCTGATCATGGTCTTGTTCATTCGCTCTACCATCCCATCTGATTGTGGATGCAAGGGAGTTGTTCTCGTCTTCCGTATGCCCAAAAGTCCACACATCTTTTCGAATAGACTGGACTCAAAATTTCGCCCTTGATCGGAATGAAGTTCCAAAGGTACACCAAAACGGCTGACGAACTCCTTCACAATCACGTCTGCTACAGTTCCAGCTTCTTGATTTGGTAGAGCATATGCTTCAACCCATTTAGTAAAGTAATCCATGACCACTATTATGTATTTATTTCCTTTGTCGCTTTCTGGAAAAGGGCCGGCGGCATCTATGGCGATCCTTTCAAATGGGCTTCCTACATTGTATTGGCGCATGGGTGCACGTCGACGCCTCTGGGGACCATTGCTTCCGGCGCAATTATCCCACTTCTGACACCACTGTAACGTTTGTCTTTTCGGGTTCTTAAATAAAACTAACAATAACTTTAGACACACACACTATATTAATATTAAAACGTATAACAATATAAAACTAACTATTAACAACAATAAGTACATTTATGTATTCTATATTTATGTAACTATATTTATGTTTACTTCGCGAGACTGCAGGACTCAATGAATGTCCACATCCCTTCCTCGACGGCTTATATATCAATGGGAACGTTTTGTCTAGAATGCTCCAAATCTGTCGAGAAAACGTCCAGAGCGATGACGCGCCTCGCGTCATCGAATGAGTCATTACAATATGTTTTCTATTTTGTAGATTATAAACGTAGCTGTTTTAAATAAACAATATACCATAGGAGCAAAAGTTGTTTAGATAAGGAATGGCCATGGTTGGGAGGATCACTGTCTTTGATAGGTTCAGCCCAAGGTTACTACTGTCATGAGCAAAAAAAACGGGACACTGTTTCTGCGTGGGTTTAAATTGTGACAAGTTAAGTGGCTATCTTTACTCATAATAGTAAGTCAGGAATTGTCAAAAATATGTCTCATTGACATTTATTAAACATTTTAAAAATAAATGTAAATAAAAATAACTAAAAACGATAGAGAAAGATTATTTACTAAATTTAAATAATTATTTAATGTAAATAAATTAATCAGAATTAAATTTAATCCCCAACTGGTATGGTGATTTCCGGGTTACCCAACTAGTATCATTGGATCAGAATAATTGAAACATACATGAGTAGGTAAACCCCACCAGTTTTGTATAATACAAAGGTATTTTTAATAATATAAAATATTATTAAAAACCTGGTGTGAAGAACACAAATACAGGTTCACTGTTAATATTTTTGTGAACGTGTCCGAAAATATCTCTCCCTAGAGACGTATTTCACCTTTCTACAGGCTCATCGGTACGCCCCTGCTGGAGAAAGAATATTTCCAGACACATTCACAAAAAAGAAGCACATCACCACATCACCGTAATTATCCAGACCGGGCGTAGAAGTAAATTCAGCGCTGCCTGTTGTCAGACAACCGAAGTACCTCGCCCCGTCCACATAACCAATGTGAAGTAACGACGCCTTTCTAAAGGTGGCACAGTCATCCCTCTAGAAACTGCATTTTGTTTGTGTCTTCACTCATACTACGGACTAACCGCATGTGTATTGTATCAGAATAATTGAAACATACATGAGTAGGTAAACCCCATCAGTTTTGTATAATACAAAGGTATTTTTAATAATATAAAATATTATTAAAAACTTGGTGTGAAGAACACAAATACAGGTTCACTATTAATATTTTTGTGAACGGTTGTCTGACAACAGGCAGCGCTGAATTTACTTCTACGCCCGGTCTGGATAATTACGGTGATGTGGTTCTTTTTTGTGAATGTGTCTGGAAATATTCTTTCTCCAGCAGGGGCGTACCGATGAGCCTGTAGAAAGGTGAAATACGTATCTACGTCTCTGGGGAGATATTTTCGGACACGTTCACAAAAATATTAATAGTGAACCTGTATTTGTGTTCTTCACACCAGGTTTTTAATAATATTTTATATTATTAAAAATACCTTTGTATTAGTATCATTGGGTCAAAAATGAACCATCCCCATTTTAAGGGGAAGGGGAATTTATTTATTGACTTAAATGGAACGGATGATTTGTGTAGGCAACAATAAAAAACAAAATGACAAAAAAGTAGCAAATATTTATTATAACTCAAAAATATAACTATCAACATAAACGAATATAAACAAAATTGCCCCAATACACTTTGGCAGTAATAAAAATAACTAATACTTCAGAAATAAACTAACCTTAAAAGCTTATAAAAGAGGGTACAAAGTACACAATTATGCAAAAATAAACGCCAAAGGAACCATGAACTATTAGGTTGTTCGGAAAAGAACGCCGTTTTTTTTTTAAATTCAGTAACTTTGTTTGCAAATCATGTAAATGTTTTTTATTTTGTATATTGTAAACGTAGCTGTTTTAAATAAACAATATACCATAGGAGCAAAAATTGTTTAGATAAGGGATGGCCATGGTTGGGAGGATCACTGTCTTTGATAGGTTCAGCCCAAGGTTACTACTGTCATGAGCAAAAAAAAACGGGACACTGTTTCTGCGTGGGTTTAAATTGTGACAACTTAAGTGGCTATCTTTACTCATAATAGTAAGTCAGGAATTGTCAAAAATGTGTGTCTCATTGACATTTATTAAACATTTTTAAAATAAATGTAAATAAAAATAACTAAAAACGATAGAGAAAGATTATTTATTAAATTAAAATAATTATTACATTAAAATAATTAGTATTTCGTCATTCCACCGTTATTATTAACTGCATCTAATCTTGTAGACATTGAAGAGACAATATTTTGTACAAAATTTGTAGAAATTTGATGCCAAGCATTATGAACAATCTCCCAAAATTCTTCCTGGGTAGAAGCTCTATCTCATTAATCCCCATACATTTTCAATGGGATTTAGATAAGGACTGTAGGGCTGGATATCTCAAGTTTAAATTTCATTCTCTTGTAATCATTGTGTTACAAGATGAGACAGGAAATTGTGTTGTTCTTGCTTCCTTTAATGTTTTGAAAGGGTTGTGTCTAATCTCAGTAACTAATGTTTCGTCTTCCTGCGTATTCGAAATTTTGTTACGTGCGGAAATTATTTTCCGATTTAAATTATCCTCTTCCCTCCATTTTTTTTATATATTCTTGCGGCTGAACTTTTACCAATATTAAATTGAACCGATATACTTCTTAATGATTTCTCATTTTTCAAACTAGTAACAAGTCTAGCTTTATCAGTTTTCGAAAGATGCGGCATTTTCAATTTTGAATTATCAACTATGATATATAGTTTGACGTAGAGTTTGAAAGTTAATCAAATGTTAAAATTACAACGCTAAAAAATAAAGGAAATTGACATAACGATTTTGACACTGTCCCGTTTTTTTTTTGCTCACGACAGTAAATGTATAAGGTTGCCTCGTAACTCCACCAATAGTATTCCTACGCGGGAATGCATCACTCAGCGTGCCCATTCAAATTAAAGTGAATTTGATTTTAATCTTATCATCGGTACAGCAGTATTTTAATTCCGTTTCAGCAATTCATTTTTGGTCAGTTCTGATGCTACCGGGAAAATTAATTACTTCTTTTACTCCTATAGATGTATCAAAGGGGTGTTCTCTAATAAAATTTACCAATTCGTCATCTTGCTCCCGAGATGATATTTTTCGGTGCCCTGAACCTTTTTTTCGGAGAAAGAATCCATTTTGCAAACGTTTTTAGCTCTTTGCACTGTATTTTTACTTAAGCTGGATCAAATTTGACATTTTAAATGTTATATTAGTTATCAGGAGTTGTCAGATGCGTTCAAATTTACACCAAACAAAATACTCGTTTACGGTTCACAAGAATATATTCACTATTCGTCACCTGTAGTGTTACGCCGTAATTTCCATTTATAGTTTTCCTTATTTATTGTCAAGTCGCGATATCTTAATTTATCTGTGAATCATCGCCCCTATCGTTTTATATGCAAGCGGTAATTGAAGGATAAGAGTGCAAACCTTGGTGGTGATAAGTAGAGCTGAGGATGTTTGCGGTATAACCATGGTTATATCATGTAACCATAGTAAATTACTATGGTTACATGATATAACCATGGTTATACCGCAAACATCCTCAGCTCTAGTGATAAGTCAACTCCTGCTTATGTAGTGCATATATTCTGTAATGAAAGCATAGTCCCGCTTTTCGACCTATCGTATTTCTCAATCGCCTAGGCGGATCACGTCGAACAAAAAGGGAATATATTTTAATTGAGAATAGCCAATTTTGACATAGCAACTTGAGAAGTTTGGATTGAATAAATTCAGCCAAACTGGGTTTATCGTTGGGCGTTCCTTTTTCCGATCTACGGAGATAGGCTCGTTGACAGAGATTTCATCCATGTATTGCAATCTTGCACATCTGGGACAAGCTCGAGGTTAATTACCTAATTAATTGAACACACAAAGCCAAACACAAAACACCGAGTCGTACCGTATACTAATTTTCCATCCACCCCCAAGGGACAAGACGAAATTAGGAAACAAGTATCTTGTATGATTTTTTTTTTTAATTGCGTAATCTATTTCACATGATAATTTGTTTTGCTTTCTTAACCAGCCGTAAATGATTTTCGTAGCATTTTGAGATCGACATACTGTAAATTCAGTCTATTTTGTATATTGCAATAGATTATAGATTACTTTAGTAATTAAATGTAAATTAACGTTCCTTTATTGATTGATATTAAATACTAAATTTTGTGTCATATTCATACTTAGATTCATTTTTGTATTTATTTCTTTTACAAACTTTTTATTGCCGCATCTGCTTTCAAACGTTTTTGTACTCATGCCCAGCTGCATGTAGTACGTTATATGTCGATGTATTTTAAAATATAATTTTGAATTTAAAATAAAATCTTTTGTAATATTTTGTAACATATTTTATTATTGCTATATTTGTTTGCAATAAATTGTGAAGTTGATTCCGGAGGTACCTTAGGAAAAGCTACGTCGAGTAAACTTTTGTAATTAATTTAATCTTTATACCAGCTTTATTTTTTTTTTGATTTGTTAAGAGAATAATAATTTTCCGAACTGGGTTTTTTTTCCGTAATTTCTTAGTGTTATGGATTTCGTATGAATAAATTTTTAGTACCTTTTGAATATACAGTAGAAATATTTATACAGTAAGAGAAAATAAATATATTTTCTTTATTTTGTTAATCGATGCTTAAATTTATTAAATTCTTTTTTTTATATAACTATACATCGTAATTTCTGTTCGTGAATATACGAATTAATTGTTTCTAGTTTTTTTTGCCTTTGGCACTTCCTTTAGAGATTTCTTTTCAGGTATCCTGTGCGGCTTGTTGGTAATAGTACTTAGTAAGTATATAGCGGTATTTTGAGTAGTTTGTGTGAGCATGCGCCTAAAAACGCGCAATCCCTTTTTTCAGTTTTCGGACTGAGCTTCTGTAAGCAAAACTGAGTGGCGCTCCCTTCTATCTTTTATTTAGTCACCCACGCCCATCTCCACTGACTAAGGGCAAACACCGTAAATAGAAGCTCCCAGACATTGTGCGATACAACTACTGTTTCGTCAGTTTCTTCAGCATCTTCAGACGCCATCACTGCGCCTGCTTCTCGCGTAGGTAGCAAGACATGTTTAAAAGATCCATCATTGGATTTTTCAGGATTGTTTAGCACCATTTTACGCGATCGCCTTTTTGAGTCATGGAAAGATTATCCAACGAGAACAAAGTTTCTTCTCCGCTAAATGAAATGTATCGATGTCCTAGAAATGTACAGGCATGTCTGAATCTCATCGTACGTTTAATTATGATTTTCTCCAATCATTCGACGTACAACAACGGATGTTGCAGGACGGTCTTCTCTTACTTGTTACTGGAGCGAAGTACGACCACTTGAACTCTTGAAACTTGTGATATATCGTTATCTTTATTGGCGCTTCATCACCAAATACAGAAACTATACGTTCTATGCACTGGTATTGACTTAAACCACAATAAAAATCATAATAAATCATAGTGCGAACATTTCCACGAGTTAACTCTATTTTCAATATGATTAGCAAACTTTAAAATTGCACTCTGCACAAACTGACTGATATTTTGACAATCTGACAAAAACTTCATATTTTTGATATATTGCAATATAACAGTGCACATGCATCATTTATCCAACTAAAAAGCCTTGCCAGATTCCCGAAATTTATCGACTGTGCCTCGTAGTAAAACCTCAAAAAATAAAAACTAATCTTACCTGTCATTTGTCTCGCAACAATAATTCATGTGGTGCTCGATATATTCCTTCACGTCCAAATATATTTTGCAAAATGGGCACTGGGCAAGTTCTGAAATTAGACACATTATTCTACCACTAGAAATTATAAAATACAAAATAATAAAATGCAGTGTTAGTTTTTAACATCTTAAAAAATAGTCAGACAATAACTTGGGTAAGGATTGAAACTTAAAAAATGAATTTCTCTTATAAAGTATATTGTAGCAAGGCTACCCTTTTAAGTGAATGGCGTTACCAGGAACTAATTTATATTAAGGCCGCTTTACAGTTTGCATTTTTCACTGCATGCAACTTTTATTGCACGCGTGCCAGTGGCGGCTAGCGCATAAGCGCTGCAGTGCTGCAGAGCTCCCAAAAAATTGGGCGGGCGAACCTGTATTAGTTATAACTAGTTTTCTTTTACATAATTTTTCCGACATTTCTGATGTTTATAAAAGCGTAACATATTGTTATGAAAATTCTCCCCCTGTATATCAAAAAATTTGCATATTTTTCTACATCACCTGTAGAGGACATCAAACCCTACAATTTGACACCTCAATCATCAAAATCCGACAAGTAGAAGCCGAGATATTCGCTTCCGAAATTCCAAATAATATTCAATAGGCGACCAGTGGAATAACCAACCTAATTCGCGCGATCACTCACTTGTTCCTTATCTGGTCCACACGAACGTGCGCTCAGAGCTCTGTCAAGCACCCGCGCACCCCGCTACCCCCGCGAGTGTCTAAAACCAATGCGTCATTTTTGCAGGCCTGGTCGCTGCATTGAATGCAGCGAAATGCAGTGCATTTATTCCAGCACGGAAGGCGATATGATTCGGGATACGATAGGTCCAACTCGCAACGGGCCATAGGCAACAATATACGTATGGAACGTAATGCGGTGGGCAACGTGTGTACGATGCCTATATTGAGTGACTTTCTTCAAATTTAAATTTATTTTGCAGAATTATTGATTTTTTTACTTTTATCTTTTAGAAAACGTTATTGTTTTTTTATTACTTAAAATTACTTTATATGAAAAATAGTATACCATAAAAGTGTAAACAAAGACAGTATACATTGAAACGAATATTCATTCAATTGTATTGTCATGAAATTGAATTTGTCAATCGTTGTTAAATTTGTTAGAATGAATAGATATTTATATTTATCGGAAAATACTAATACTTAAAGCAAACAAATAAGGTGTAGTGTTTTGTTATAGGAATGAGGAATGTATAATATCCATTTCTTCCTGCATATTGATTATGCAGCTGATGCTTTCGTAATATGCTCATATTTGTATTTCTACTATTATCGTGATGTTATTATAATACAGATACCAAAATCTCACGTAATATTTCCATCAGCCTTTTATTAGCAATAAACAAGTAAAGTACAACTTCGTAGGTCGACAAACGCACCAGTCTTCATTATCACTGTATTATACATGAATTGTAGGCTTAGTTTTTCGTAGAAATTGAAGTACGTGTCTGTTCCTTTGTAAAATTATAATAAGGGCAGGGGTTAATTTTATTCTGGCATTTTTAAAAATGCAGAGATCAGTTTTGCGACAGCATTCAGCTAATTACAATCTAAAATAAGCAACATTGTAACGTATTTTGGAATTGTGAATATCCGTATGTAATAAAAAAAAAGGAAGTATAGTTTAATTACAACTGTAGCTTCCTCCTAGTTTGAAGGAAGTCGGTATGTATCGACCGAAGTATAAGTTGAAATAATACAAATATGAGCATATTACGAAAGCATCAGCTGCATAATCAATATGCAGGAAGAAATGGATATTATACATTCCTATAACAAAACACTACACCTTATTTGTTTGCTTAAGTATTAGTATTTTCCGATAAATATAAATATCTATTCATTCTAACAAATTTAACAACGATTGACAAATTCAATTTCATGACAATACAATTGAATGAATATTCGTTTCAATGTATACTGTCTTTGTTTACACTTTTATGGTATACTATTTTTCATATAAAGTAATTTTAAGTAATAAAAAAACAATAACGTTTTCTAAAAGATAAAAGTAAAAAAATCAATAATTCTGCAAAATAAATTTAAATTTTAAGAAAGTCACTCAATATAGGCATCGTACACACGTTGCCACACCGCATTACGTTCCATACGTATATTGTTGCCTATGGCCCGTTGCGAGTTGGACCTATCGGTATTTAATATTTTCGCGACTATTTTTACGGTGCGGCGAGTTTAACGTAAAAACAATAATATTAGAGACTCTTATTTTTTTGTGTGACAATTGACAATCGGTCCAGAAATCCATTACTTCAGTGCGGAAGGCGAAGAAAGCACGATAAGATCGATGGGAGACAACCTCTTACTGCCCGTGCAAGGTAAATTTTTTTGTAAAACTTGCAGAACACCTTAAAATTTTTAGCACGAGCCGCCACTGACGCGTGCACAATCCAACCATTTTTGTCACCTGATTGCAATTTTTCTTGCATTGTAAAGGCGGCTTCACACGGTCAAAGAAATTCATGAATTTATTCACGAAGTAATTCATGAAGAAGGTCATGAATTTATTGAAAATCCATCCTTGTATTACACGATCAAATATTTTATTGAAGTTAACCAGTTAATGCCAACCATAAAATAGTGACTTTTTCTTTCTACCAACCTGATTGTGTTTGTACTCATTAGTTGTGTAGGTTATGTCAAACGTATGTTGATTTTTGTACAGTGAAAATGATACCTAATTATTATAAACCTTTACTATTTTCACTCGATCTATTTTCTATTTTATAACGATCACCACTAATAACCTGTAATTCTTGCGATAACACAACTATTACATTACATCCAAAGTTGGCAATAACTTTAAAACCAAAATGTAACCATCCCCAAAAAATTGGCAAAAAATTAGAGCTGGTTCTAATTCGTGAATTTCTTCATGAATTTAATGTCGTCAAGAAATTCACAATTTTGTGTATTACATGTTTCAATAAATTCAAGGTAACAAAATTCATGAATTTATTTGACCGTGTAAAGCCGTCTTAAGTAATAGAACATGTTCTATTTTTATTGCAAGCTACTGCAATTCTAGTGTTTTTTTAGGTATTTTATTATAGCTAATGCATGATGAAAATTCCCGTCTTTTTATAAATATAACCTATATTTGGTGTATTGTCCTGGGTTGTGCTAGCGCCTGTTTTCCAAACAAAAAATATAGTAACTGTATCGCCCCCCCTGAAATATTTGAAGAAAACAAGAGTTGTTTAAAATAATAATTGGTGATGCTGAATTTTCTATGCGATAAATACAAGGTTCCACATATTAGACTACCTATTTTATATTTCGAATAAAATCCTTCCACGTAGAGAAAGAAAATCTTTTAATTCACTAATGTACAAGTAATTCATTTGAATTTATAATTAACTTAAATTTTTCTTCATTATTTAAAAATCATGTCTTCTAAATGCCCCCCTTCAACTTGAATACAATTTTCAATTCTGAATGCAAAATTGTGCATCATCCGGCGAATCAAATCTCCATCTATTCCTGTGACTTCTTCTCGAATGCGGTCTTTTAGTTCCTCAATTGTTGCAGGACGACTTGCAAAGACCTTTGTTTTCAAATACCTCCATAAAAAAAAAATTGATGCCGTTAAGTTGGGGGACCAAAGTGGCTAAGGCAAATTTCCAAATCGCGAAATTATACAGCCCTTAAAAAATTCTCGCAGAATTCTTATCGAGTTTCTGGCTATGTGAGCTGTTGCTCCATCTTGTTGGAATAACAGAGCATCATTTAGTTAGCAATCTCCGTCTAATCAGTTCTGGGATGAGAAACTTTTGTAACATGTTTATGTAATGCTCGGAATTGGCCGTTACAGAACCGTTATTTTCATCCTCAAAAAAAAAAATGATCCTTCACCATACCAAACAATGACCTTTGGACTTTGAAGATTCTTTGCAAACAATTCGCGAGGATTTACAGCTCCCCAATATCTAAAATTATGTTTGTTAACAACGCCATCCAAATGAAAATTTGCGGTCATTAACAAATTGTGTATTGATTCTAGATACTGATTTAAAAATTCTTGCCAAATGTTAACCTCGCTTCCTTATGTCGATGGCTAAGGTGCTGTGCCATTTGGTATTTGTACGGATGAAATTTTAAATCGTTGTTAAGGATTCTGTAAAGACTTCCCTTGGTTATTCGTAGAGCAAGTGTTTGCCGATTAGCAGATCTGATAGGACTTCTCGTGAACGCAGCTCTCAGCAACTCGTTCAATATTTGCAAATTGTTCTCGACTATTTGTTCTGTTTAAGAAATATCAATATTCTTGTACTAATTATTGATTCAATTATTTTAGAGAAGGCAGATAAATTCGCGATTAGTCTGCAGTTGGAGGTATCTTCTGGAAAACCTTTCTTAAAAATCGGTTTAAACCTTAACCACTTTTAGTTTATCGGGCAAGGTTACAGCGATTAATTAAGCAGGTGTTAAATATATGAGGCTGGAAAATATTCTAGGAAGATACATGTTACAATACATAGGCACTGTTGCAGTATGTGCCCGCTATAACAGAAATATAAATAAAAGTGGGAGTCGTGTGATACACCTACGCAGACGGTACTCAACAATAACCCTATTGCCAGATAGGGAGGACCACTACATACCCTAGCTTGTACCTTATTGGCTAATATAGAATATACTTTTTTTTAAATTTATTACGAATTTTATTTGGCTTACTTGTTATATCAGTCGTATTTTAAATTATTTCTTTTAATATCTTGTATTTACATTCTAAAATAGTTTCCTTTTAATTGTTTTTAATATGATGTTATACAGTTCATAATTCGATTTTACAAGCATGTGTTCTTGAATTGCATTTACTTTTAAAGGTTGATCTGTTTATCTACTACAGTTGCAGACTATGATTTGAACATTTAATACATTATTTCAAAGTCACTTCAGTTTAATTTTAGAATTATCTCTATTTATTTAATATATAAAACAAATATCGGATTTAGAAAGTACATTTATTTACTTTGAAATTTTAATTTATTCGTATTTCTATGGTAATGTAGCAGTTTTTTTTTCTAAATAAACTGATTGTGATATCTTTTGTTTATGAACACTAGCATTCCTTTTTTATTTTTGAATAATGCTTGTTCGAGTCTGTCGGTAGGATAAAATTTTCAATACCAGGCGTATCTACACATAAGACCAGCTCTCAACGGGCCATACCCGGCAATAAGTGGCAACAGCGCATCCCCTCTACGCGCTGTAACTTACATTACCATACATTGCAGAGTTATGAATTTAGTAAGACTTAAACCGCGCAAGTTTATAGTCGTTTGCATATTCGTTCTGTATACGTAATTTGCCCATTTGTTTCAGATATAATAAGGTCGTTATATTTCCAAGTTATTATTATTGTATTCTTAGCTGCTACGGAAAAGTAATTTTAAGTAATAAAAAAACAATAACGTTTTCTAAAAGATAAAAGTAAAAAAATCAATAATTCTGCAAAATAAATTTTAATTCTAAGAATGTCCCTAAATATAGGATTCGAAAATACCGCCCTCTCTCCCCAAACAATAGCCGAGCCTATTGTAAATCTCCCGCCTCACTCCCTCGAGATTTCTAGGGGTTATTGTCTCGAAAATTCTAAACAGTTGAACTTGCAACTGTTGCAAGTTCGGTATTGTTAGAAGACCGTAAAGATTTTCTTTGACATGACCCCCACAGAAAAAAATCGCAGGGATTGAGGTCGGGGGATCGAGGTGGCCATATTATCGTACCCCTCCCGGAAATAACACGATTAGGAAAAGTGTTTTGTAAAAACTCTCTTGCTAATCTGCTGTTATGCGCGGGACAACCGTCTTGCATAAACCAAATTGCATCAAAATCGACGTTTAGTTGACGGACAGCAGGAATAATTCGTGTTCGCAGCAAATCTAAATATTTTACTGCATTCAAATTGCCGTCGATAACAAATGGCCCTATAATGTTATCACCCAAGATACCCGCCCAAACGTTAAGTTTTTCGGGGTATTGAGTTTTAACATTACGAGCTAGATGTTTATTTTCTCGAGACCAATATCGCACGACTGAGGGATTATGCTTGCCATGACGTGGAAAAGAAGACTCGTCGGTAAACAGAATATTTTTTATAAAATATTCGTCCCCGTTAGCCTTTTCCATCACGGACTCACAAAACTCCATTCTTGCAAAATTGTCCTCGGGAAAAATCTCCTGGCACTTTCGAACTTTGTAACTTTTATATTTGTTGCGTTTTAGAATCCGCTTTACTGTAGTTCTACTAACACCGATTTCGTCTGCAATTTGCCGTGTACACTTAAGGTCGCCCATTTCAACTAACGAACAAACCCTCACGTCTCTCTCCTCCCGATCGGCAGGTATTAGAGGCATATTTCCTAAACGCATCTACGATCCTTTCAATCGTCGAATGCGAAGGAATAGGCCGATTTAAGTACTCTACAGCAAATAAATCAGCGGTTGTTCGAAAGGAATTACCGGCAAGATACCACGAAACTATTTGTACCTTCTCTGCGGTTGTATACACTGACATGATAACTAGTAACTACCTTAACGTTTGCACAGCTAGATACGAATGACGGGCAATCTATTGCCCTCGATCATCGGACTTATGTATGCGCACGCGGAGTGGTATCGTACATACGTTGCCACATCGCATTACGTTCCATACGTATATTGTTGCGTATGTCCCGTAGCGGGTTGGACCTATCGGTATACGTATAATCATACTGTCAACTACTAAGAAAGTTTTCCAGAGAAACTATCATAGATTCCTATAGATCACGTATTGCATATGCCCATTACAAGCGGCAACGGTGTCGGTTGAATCTATGGAATGACCAATCATCTGTAAATTCTCACCGGATCGACATATTCCATTGGAGCTGCTATAGCTGATATTTCAAATTTCATGGTATCGGTATTGACATTATAACAGCCCCTCATTTTTTTGGACTTTAATTGTGATGCAACATTTATAATTTCTACGGTAAATATAGTTCTAAGGACTGTTTCTTCAGATAATGTCACGTTGATTTATTTTTTTCTCGCATTATCTGGATGGTATCAAGTTGGTCTTGTTTAAGCAGGGGTAGTTGCTAATGCAATACTGTCGCAACAGATGTAAAATACTTATTAAATTGATGAGATTGCACTGCTGATTTATAGTAGCTTTGATTTTCCTAGTCCTTCTGTTTACTATTTTCCAAATGGCATAGGATTTACTATATGCCTTTGAGAAATTTTGATTGTTACATTTTCACAACATTGTATGTAACTCCATCTTAAAATATGTCAAAATCTAGCTTCTCAGGAAGATAATGCCCAATTGTCTGTAGCAAAACTAACACTGATGATAACTACTTGATTCATGCCCAAATCAATATCTTGTGGCTACAAAGATCTCTGCCTCTTTCTCTTATTGAACGCGTGTGAAACATTAATCAGTAGAAGATTTTCAAACTTATCACATTCCCTTAAACTTTGACAGCACTTCATTACGAAATACGGATAACCTGGGATAAGACATCTTAAGCAAATATAGTCATCTGATTAAAAGTATGCCCAACTTTTAAAAATTAAAAATAAAAAGTTTTTTTTTAGTGAAACGTTTTTAATTGAAGTAAAATAATACGAAAATACAAAAATCTATTCATTTTTTATGAAAATAACGTAAATATAGCCTGTCCTAAATATAGGACACTGGCACTTACACATATCAACCGTACTATAGGTGAAATCAAGACGCAGATTATTTTTTGTGGTAAGGAATGAAGCATTCCTTGCAGAGTGTCACATCACATTTGACGCAAAATGAAAGAGGTTTGGATGAACAGTTTTTTCCTTGACATCTTCGCTGTTTCTCTCTTTTTTCCATAAAATGACCTTGGTTGTCATATCTTACATCTTCGAAAACTTTTGTTGCAGACGTTCTCGGCCTACCGACAAACGGTTTTTGAATAATTTTCATGCATGGTACGGCAACAGATCGTCTGTACTCTAGCAAACTCAAATCAATATCGTTAACTAGCTTGTAAACGAGCCATGAGTTTACCATGGCCATATCAATACACCTAATAAATAGAGGCCAGTACCATTTCTTGGCTCTAATATTTGTTGCATACTTTCCCACCAACCAGTCATGTTGATCCACTCCACCCATGTAAGAGTTGTAATTCTTCAACAAAAGCGGTTGTGGTATGCTTCGCTTTTCTTTAGCCTTTCGATCCCACCTGCCTGCTTTATGGAGAGGTTCTACTGAATCGAAATTGGTGGCAATTGTAACGCACTTGTTATCATTCCATTTCACAATAAGTATTTCTGCATTTGTATCGAATCTGTAATCATACGAGCCTCGTTCTTCTTTTCCAAGAGATTTGGAATCTTTTAATGGGCATGAAGATAATCTATTCTCCCTTAAAGTTCCAGTCGCACGGAATCCTAGCTGTTGTAGATGAATGAGTAAGTCTCTACTTGTAAACAAGTTGTCAAAATATATCTGATGACTTGCGGGTTCTGATACACAATCTAACATATCAAGTACTACCCTGGATCCTAAGGCCAAATCTTCACGATCATTTTTTGCAATTGATTTTCCAGTATACAGGTCAAAGTTATAGCAATATCCACTAACGCCACAAAGAGCCCACAATTTATAGCCAAATCTAATAGGCTTTCCACGTATAAATTGCTTTAGGCCATGATGTCCATAATATTTGACAATCATTTCGTCGATTGCTAATTCTTTCTCAAATACGTGAAATTTTTTAAAGTTTTCGTTTATCATTTTTAGCAAAGGTCTAACTTTGAATCCTCTATCATCCTTGTCTATTACCAAGTTATCGGCAAAATGTATATATTTTTTTATTTTTAAATATCCATTTCTGGAGATACAGGCCTTGACAATATTTATACCAAGATCCTCTTCCTCGCTCCAATAATTTCTCTCAGATGGCAATTGATGATATCCGCTGAACAATAAAATACCTACAAACGATTTTAGTTTGTCTATTGTGACGGTGAAATCTTGATCATTTTTGCTTCTAGCATATTTCAGTGTTTCGTTAACAATGTAATCAAAAACGGTGTCAGTAAAATATTTTTCAAATATTTGAACTGGCGATTTTCCCGCTAGATGATTTTTAAGATTATCTCTATTTGTAGTGGCTGTTTGGAGTGTATCTGGCAATTTTGTGTAAACGGGTTTCACCTTTTTCCAGGAAAATGTTTGTTGAGTAAGGCAAGGTCTTTTCTTAGGTCTCTTTGCGTTGACATGAGTATTTTCAGCAGATGAACAACCAGGTAAACTTACTTCCTCTTGCTCATATGTTTCGGGAGCCTCAGAACTAAGAGGTAATTTATATTGCAGTACAAGTTCTCCTGGTACATCACTGACTTCCACATTTCCTAAGTTGTTATCATCAACGTCATCTTCATCAGTTAGTTCATCTGGTTCTGGTGGAAGAATGACTATATCGAGATCTTCAGATGTCATAAATGTAGGATCATTTACAATATCCTCGACTTCACGTAACGACAATGCTCTTCTGTACATCTTTTGAGTAAATATATGTATATGTATAAAAATTTCTAAACTAATAGAATAACATATCAATATAACACCACGCAATAAAAAATTTTCGCATAATATATTTAGTTGACATACAATGTAGAAATGAATTGTGCGAAGCAAGAGACAAACTCAAAATACTAAAATAACGCAACTGTAAATTTTTTTATAATGCCAACATACAATACACAATACAGAAAATACTGAATAGTGCGTGGCAACAGACAAACTCGAAATATGAAATAAAAGAAGATTGTAAATTTGATAACGCGAAGTACCAGTGTCATATAAATAGGACAGCCATAATAGACCATCTATATTGTGAAGTTTCTAAATATATTTTTTTTAAATAACTGTGGCAACAGCTTTGGTGAACTCTTTTTCGAGTGAATAGTATAGTAAATGTTCGTTAAACCTTTTTTTTTATATGATTTACAAACATATATATAACGTTATAAAACGTCGTTTTGGGATTAAACGTAAGGATTAAAATAGTATATTAAAAAACGAGTTTCATAAGGCACCATTTTGCCGCACGAGATCAGTTTAGAAAACGAGCCGCTTGCGGCGAGTTTTCTAAAGAGGGAGTGCGGCAAAAGGCCTTATGAAACGAGTTTTTTATACTATTTTTTCTATTTTGCGTTTTTTACATTAACAAATTGCTTAAATTGGAATTATTTAATTTGAAAGTTCAGAGTTTAATTTTTATATAAAGCATGCAGTTGGTCACATTGATACTTGACATTTTCAAATTTAAATCTTGCTATCCGCGAAGTATATTATATTACATATTATTTACTAATTTTCGTTAACATTACTTGATACTTCATTTAAAAATATAAACATGAGGGACATAGAAACATATATATGTTGTTGTCAATTGTATACAAAATACGTTGTTTGTGTAAAATACGGACATATATCAAATATGTCAAATGTACATAAATTCTTAAAATCAAATGACAGCAATGCTATTTATTTATGTATTCGAATAACGCCAACATTGAAAAATGAAAAAAAGCGTATCGAAATGGAGCTCATTTCGATACTGTTTTGGGTTTCATAATGAGTTCATTTCGAACGCAAAATAGAAAAAAATCTTTTTAATGGTACAAACTATATATGGTCAAACACGTCTTAAAAGGCTTAATGGGATTCCACCTAAAGATAAAAAAAACTATTTTGAAAATACAAGTTATATACAGACCAAAAAAACACCTGTTTTTATACTGTCCTATAAATATGGACGCTGGGGTATAATGGGTTAATGAATGCGTAACACACCATGCACCAACACATTACAAAATATAATTCATAACCTCATTTTCAGATTGGTTTGAAATTTTAATAGACTACATGGAAGTAGTTTTGACCATGCTGTACATAACTATATATACCCAAGATTTCTAAATAAAATGTATAGTAAAGACAAAAAAAGTCAAAGGTTTGTAGAAAAAAAAAAGAATTAAAGTAGGTCCAAAATGCTTAAAAAAGGCATGCGTGTGTGTTTCCATTTTCATCTTACTTCATTCTTAGATGAATCAGTTTATATCTTAAATAATGACATAATGACAAGCAGGGTATTTGAAATAAAGTTTAATCATTAAATGTATATATATTACAACCCAAGCAGCATTTACTTTGAGATTAACTGAAAAAACTGAAAAGTTTCAATCACTATAACACCAAATGAGAAACTAACATGTATCCTAATGTCATTGCATCATGCAATCTAAACATAAATGCTAGAAATAACATACTACATATAACGGGTTGGCCATTTAATGTTGGGGTTTTAAAAATCGCGCTATTCCCTTGTATATATAGAAATAAATATAATATATATTTTTTACGCTTATGCAAGACGGGGCTCGTCCGCATCGCACGGAAGAAGTTTTCAACATTCTTGAAGAACATTTCGGTAACAGAATCATTGGTCTTGACGCTCAACAGTTTACAGGCGGAGGGATAACATGGCCACCATTTAGTCCAGACCTCAATCCTTGCGATTTCTACCTGTGGGGATCATTAAAAGATACGGTATATCGCGATGGTATAGACACCCTGGATGACCTTGAAATGGCAATACGGCAGCGAATAGAAGCGATACCGTACGCCACACTTCAGGCAGTTTGTGGAGAATTTGAGAAGAGGCTGCGAAATGTTATCGTTGCTCGAGGCTCTCACTTCGAAAACCTGATTTATTAAACCGCAGACCTTGTTTAATTGCACAAATAAATCATTTTTTTAAATTAAAATTTTGTATGTTTAATATGACTTCAAAAACCGCAACCTTAAATGGTCAACCCTGTAATTAACTACAAATAATTTAATACAAATTTAATACAAAAACTATTAATTTTGAAAATTAAAATGATTTATCCTACTTACTTTCAGCAGAAAATATTTTGTTGCTTTCAATATGACACACAGCTTTGTGCTCAGCTAGATATTTCTTCGAACGGAATCCCAAGCAACAGAAAATGCAAGCAAATACATTTTCAACATCTTTTTTTGTGATAGGAGCAAAATCCATTTCCACATTTTTAAGAAGACTATCTTCATATCCTTCACCGAAATACACCAACAGCTCTTCACCTTCCTGGATTCTACGGGTGCTACAATAATATAGCTTGTCTCCATATTGGAACGGGAATACATTTTGTTCATTAATATTTCTGGCAGGATTGATGCACTGCATCCAATTCAGATGTTCCAATTTATTATCACTAACCACAAATCGTCCTCCTTTTATTCTCAAACACAATCCCCTTGCGCAATCAAGTCCAGTGAATGGACCAAATCTTACATCTTCAGGTATAACTTTTAAAGAAAAAATTCCCAAATAACCAATTGACTCTCTAGTTTCTAAGATATGTTTTGGTAATTCTCTTATTCTGTTATATGTATTATGACAAGGTCTTTCATTCAAAATATGTACAAGCACTCTGCATTTGGTGCAATAATCTTGATACACTGCACGGCAATGGTTACAAACTGTAAAAGAAATTAATTCATACAATCTTATAAAATGAAAATAAGGAATAAGGCATCAAAAGTTAGAGGAACATTATTGGTAATACTTTAAAATTATGATCAATCTATTTAAATATTGTTGGTAAACTAAAATCTCTTTGTTTTGTTTGTAAAATAAAATTTAAAAAATCTTTCAAAACCAGTATATATGTATAATCATGTTTAATTCAGATGTGAAATATGTATAATTACAAATCCATAAAGAACTTTGGATATGTATACATTAGAGAAAGTAGGTTTTATGGATATGGTCAGAATATATTATGTTACTGTTATCGTAAGAATACTGCAAACGTACTTACACAGTTCATTATCGAATTCAATATGTATATCAGCATCACAAATTCCATCCTCTATTTTAACATTGTTGCTTACTGAATCATTTACTTCAGATGATGATAATAAGCCTGTTTTGATATCATTACCATATTTCTTTATTCTGTCATTCCTCATGTACTCATTTATTTCAGTACTGCTTATATTAATGGAATCTGTGATAGTAGTTTCAGAGATGCATATTTTGTTATCTGGATAATATTCAGCCTGGAATTCTTCTTTTACATCACATGAAAATTCGAAAGATATCGCCTCATTCACATCAAATTTAAGAAGATCTTGATACATTTTTAACACTGAAGATATATTAGAGAATATACCTTGTCGTCTATTAAAATATTACTTGGAGTAATTATCTATGCTTTGGAGTGGAAAGAAAATACAAAAAACACATTATAACAACAGCATCCGTTTAAAACTTAAGTTTACTGAAGCTGACAGTTTACGTCAAATTTTGGTTATGTTTGCACGACAGACTAGAACAGTCCAACAGTATTTTTTTAAATCCGTTAAATTTGTTGTAGGTTTCCGTCAAAAATCCGTTAAATTTTTTTTTTTCCGTCAATAAAATCCGTCAGAATAAAAAATGTGCCATACAAATAAAATTTATTTTATAATAAAATTTTATAAAAGAAGAACTTATATTAAAAATCGAAATTAAAATCGTCATCACTGTCCGTACCATCAACAGGTTGGCCCATAGCAGTGGAGGTTGAAGGTTCGCTTTGCCTATAGCTTTGCATAGTCCCCACCATACGAATTACTTTTTCAGGCAACTCATATGAAAAGCAGGTTTTATCGTTCCTCTTCAGCCCTGATCTTATATTCAAAATTGCATTTACCATACTTTCCTTCATTTTATTGCGCAGCTTTGATTTCACAATATTCATCACACTAAAAACCCGTTCTGCCTCTGCATTGGAGTATGGCAAAAGCAGAATTGAAAAAGCAAAATCGCATAACTCCTTGAAAGGATTTGTGCCTGTAGCATCTTCATACTCTTTGACTTCGGACCAAAACGCCACAGTGTCATTGATGTTCTCCCATTTAGTGTAATTTATGGCGTTCCATTGCGTCTCGATTAGAGATATTTCATGTTTTGAATACTCTAAATGGGCCAATAAGGGACTTAAAGATTCTTTGTGAACCCTTAATACGTTTTTGCATGAGAGTAGATTGGTTTTCTGCAGGATTTCGATATTGTCAGGTAACCTACAGTAAACAAGACGGAGACTCTTTTAGGGAACATTGAGAAATGAGAAACTGACAACTTACCTCAAACGTAATTGTTGAATTAATTTTAAAAGAAAGTTAATACACCGTTGACGAAGATCTTGTTCACTTTGCCCGTTTATAAGACCTTTTTCCCTCATTTCTCGTATCTTGGATTCGAATCCGTAACCAAGGTATGGCTTAGGGTCTAAATGATTCTCCACAATTATAGTTAGCGGATCAATATTGGGACGTGGCATGACTACTTTTGAAACCAGAAATATCCAATAAGCGTAGATAAATCCGTAAACAATTTACATGGATCAGCATCTTTGGCTTCAAAAGATTTGTTCGTTAGTTGCAATTGTTCTAATATGGGACATAGGAATGAAAATAAGGCCAAATTACTCTCATCTTTATACATATTGTACAACAATTCAGCAGTATAATTTCGTCGGGATATTTCAAAATGCGTTTGAAGTTCAAGCCATTGTTTCAAAATTCTATGTACAGCCGAATAAATTGATAACCATCGGGTTTGACAAGCTCTAATTATTTTTAATGGTTCGTGACCTTCATTAATTGTGCGATGCAGCTCTTTGTATTCAGCCTGTCGAACTGATGATTGAGAGAACCAATTGTATGTTTCAGAAACCATAAAATCCAGATTCCTCGGTAAGGTATCTTCTGAGGCGTGAGATACCGCAAGCTGAATCGAGTGACAGACACATCGTACAAGAACTAATCCTGGAATATCTTCTTTTAGGATTGCATGTACGCCATTATTTACACCTGTCATAACACTGGCATTGTCAGTTCCGATGCCAAGAATATTTTTAAACTCCAAACCAAATTCGTTTAGCGTCTCTTTAACCGCGGAAACTATTCCTTCTGCATTGCATGCGGTTAGTGGTGCCAATTTTAAAAAAGATGTTTGTATTTTCTTGGATTTTGTGCTGTAAAATATTATTACAATGCCAAGATATTTTACCACAGTTATATCCGTAGACTCATCCAGAAGTAAACTAAATTTTCCATTTCCAATATCTACTTTTAAATCATCTTTAAAGTGAGGGCTTAAGATATTTTTAATAATATTGGAACACTTTGTGCGATGCAATTGCATGTCTTTAACTGCTTGTGAATCATCTGCCACCTTTTTCATTATCCGCCCTAAATGATCTACTGTTAGTACGCTGCAATGTTCGGCAATAAACAGTGTTGTATAAGCTTCCAAATATTTGCTTTTTTCTGTCTTTTTGGGAGTAAAATTAATTGTTGCTTGGCGTGATGGCGCCAACATATCTGTATTCTTTATATGTTTCTTCGAAATCATATGAGCTTTTAAATCAGAATATTTATTGCTACTACTTACGATACATCGACAAAATATGCACTCAGGGAATGACTCACCAGAATTTTTATCTGTTTTCATAATAATCCAGTCTTTAAACAGCTTGTCTTGAAGCCATTCACTACGAAATTTTTGTTTATATTGCACTTTCGGCATTTTTGTCACTGTAAACAAGATTAATTGCACAACACACTGAGAATAAGATTATTCAACTCACTAAAATCAAGACGTATATACGCCAGTGCCAGTGCCACATACACAATGCAATGATCCAATAATTATTTTGAGAGGATTCGGGGCCCGGGAAGTCCCGGTCGAGCCGATAGACTACCGCCGGTAGTCTGTGGTGCTAATCATGCGGAACCAATGACATAGTGTTGTTTCATCCTCCTGGTTTGAAGGAAGTCGGTATGTGTAGACCGAAGTATGTTTTCAAATAATACAATATTTTTTCTATTTACACTAATATATTTACAAGTTTAATCTTGGAGTTCCGTTAAATGCAACAATGCAGTATTTGGTCTTAATACTGAAAACCGAGAAAACTGGCTAATAAATAATATTTGCTCCTATTTAGATCACTGAGATCTTAGTAGGAGCTGTTTGTTAGATCACTGAGACCTAAGCTTTAACTCGAAGAGATCGTACTTGTAACTGTAGTGAACTCTAAGAGATCTTGTTTGGAACTACTTATTCATTCTCTCATTCCTCGGCAAGAAGCTTCCTCCCACCCAGTCAAAGAGGGAGAAAACAATGAAAAAGGAATATACGGAAATTTCCATATAACAATTATTTACATTTCCAAGAAAGTACATGCTGTAGTTTCCGACGTCACAAATGTATTAAAACAAACAATATACGCCGGAAACCCTTAATTATAGAAAACAAAATACTTCCCAAAGTAATAAATATACAATGCACAGAGATAAACTAATGTTCGCAGAATCGAATCGAACCGAAACCATTTAACCTTTTATAATAATATATAACAGGAAATATGTACAATAAAACTTATTCTATTATAATTATACTTATTCAAATAAATTATTTACCTAATCGATGCAAAGGGTTTTGCCTGTAATAAAAATAAATAGTTTTTATGACTGTAGAAAATACGACAATGAAGAAATGTAATACCTGCCCAGTCCTAAAGCAATTAACAATATTAAACATATCCCAGAACTCCAAGACCTTTTCTATATACAATATATAATATTTACAATTTAAAAACTAGAATTAAATATATTAAACCTACATCTAAATAAAACTAAAAATACAAAATTAAATCTATTTTGCCTGAACAGTGTAATATGATATTTACAGACAAAAAATAGTTTGAATCAGTAAACAGCCAGTTAACACACTTACAGAACTTAATTTAGAATTTTTTGACGGAAACTTAGTTTCCGTTAAAAAATCCGTCACCCGTTGAAAATGTTTTTTTTCCGCTCCCCTTCACCAAAATCCGTTAGATATGACGGAAAATCCGTTAAGTTGGCAACACTGAGAACAGTCCAGTAACAAGGTTTAAAAATTAATCCGTGAACTATCCTTGTTTAACAAATGCAACAGCAATTTGTAACTATCTTTGTCACATACTTGATGAGGCCTTAGTGAGAGGCGCTGATAAACGCAAATCATACGCATGCGCAACGCGTCCTATTAAATTTGAAACGAACATGTGCTTTCTTTGAGCGGCAATTGAGGCCATTTTGGATTTTATATTTGCAAGCGCCTGTCGAGGTAGTTTGAAGTAGTTTTTTATACTATTCTTATCTTATGTAGTTATTGGTTTTAAGTATAGTGTATATAACGGGTGTTCAGAAACATTCGAAGTCAAAAGTAGTCCTTGAAAATATGAAGTCATGTCTGAGATAGATTGATACATTTACTTAATACAATTTTATAGGTTATCATTGTTATCAAATTAGTATCTTCGATATTAGATTCTGACAATTTTTGACAGACAACAGTTGACATTTAATAATTATTACAAATCAGATATAGCAAACGCCAATTAAGTTGGCGCGAGTAGGGTGTGCGCAGAAGCCGTTTTTAAAAACGTACACCCCCCACTACTCAAGTAATTGTCAGAATACATTTGTCATTGACGTTTGACGGAACATAATGTCTTTGCTAAGGGATCATAAAGTGATACACGCTCAGTGGTTAGAATTATCTGACATTTGATGTAAAACCAAATCATTGAACTATATACTACTACTGGAACAACAACGCCGAGCAGTAAAACCGGTCTTTCAAGTTAGAAGAGTACAGTCGCTGCGTCAGGCATATGTATCGCAGTCTTACTCATATACTGTTTTGTGTATTAGAGGCAGGTGTGATAAAAATTTAGTCTAAATGTGAAGTTTTATAAGAAATATAGAAGGAAGTCGTTATGGTTAGTAGATAAAATAATAAACCAGAAGATATACAACTTTTATTCATTTTTAAATAATATTAAATATAATTATTATGCAGTTTAAATAATCTGATAAGAAGATAATGACATGTACTATCGTGAGCAATTGAAAGTATACGCACTATTATAGCTGCGTAAATTTTACCAAATTGTCAAGCTAATGTCATTTATGTTATGATTAAATGCTGACACTGACACTTTAAAAGTACTGTATACATTAGATAAATTTTGAAATTTCGACATGCCAACATAAAAAAGTGTTAACTTTCAATTGCTCACGATAGTACATATCATACGTATTAAAAAAAAAAACATTTTATAGTTTATTTATATTTTTTTCATTTAAAATTATTAATTTTAAATGTTTATTAATTTAATAAAATTTCTCACGACAAACCGACACACCATATACTCCCACGCAACAGACAGAGAACGGTTACCCTTACGCAGCAACCACACCCTTCCAACACAGAGGACCGGCAACCCGACAATTTCTTTATTTTCGTTATCGTTCCAGTAGTATATACAGTTCAATGAATGAACCAAATACAAATCTCCCCACTACTTCTAATCCTGCGCTAACTTACCCCTCCTCGCGCCAACTTAATTGGCGTTTGTTATACTTAAGTAAAGATATACGATTTTTTGTTCAGAGCACACTTGACTTCGAATGTTTCTGAACACCCGTTATTTAAAGTTACAGTTTCAGTGTAGTGTAAGATAAACTTTAGACTAATTATTTGCTAAATATATCGAATTTGAAGCACTGGCATTGGTAGGTGGAAACATGCAGATACAGCCGAGTAATATTTGTTCTAAACAAACTATTTCTTATGAACATTAATATGTATTTATAAATTTGCAAGCGTTCTAATACTAATCATGTAAATTTGGCAAGTTATGTGAAAACAATCCTTTTTATATAAAATTAGTTTGTAGGTGATATAGGAAAACGGATTTCAAATGTATTGTTTGTGGTTATGGGGAGGACGAAGTAGATAAATTGCGTTACTTTCCCAAAAATCTAGAAAAGTGAGTATTTGCTTATTTTTTTTAATACTTATTCAGTTTTTTCTGTTATATATTTGTAATACGTTTACTGTTGACTGACATATTTTGGTAAAACTGCAGTTTACGGCTCCCATTAAAATTGCCCGCCACTAGCATACGGAATCAGCTGCAACGTTGACAAATTTCGGTGACTTGGCATTTTGTCATTGAAACGTGTTTTTGATACTTATTATTGATTTGTATTAATTCGTTATTTTTTCATAATTGCTATTAAAATGGCAGGTAGAGGAGGTATTGCAGGACACACCATAGATTTTCATTATGCACATTCACATATTTTAAACAATTTTAGCGAAATCCGCTTAAAGTGAAAACGGCAATATTTGTTATTGACGTTCGGTTTGGCAATGCTGCCATACTTTATTGAGTTATGCGCATGCGTATTAGAGTCCGATGTGTCAGTTTAAATGGGAGCCGTAACCATAGAATTTGCAGTTGATACTTTATGCATGATTCCTATCAAAGCTCGCTCTTCATTTGAAACATGATGCAGTTTCAATACTTTATTCGATGAGTACTTTATCCTCAGCTCTATCACAAGTCTCTGCTAATATTACAGAAGAACTTCTGGGAGCAGATTTACCTGTAGCCTTAACATCTTCAGCTTCTGATAACCGCAGAGAGGTATTTGAAGAAATGCAACCCGGATCATCCAAACAACCAGATGAACTACTGTCTCTATCAGATGTATCAGCATCAAAGTAATTTTCTTTTTATACATTGCTATTTAAACACAATAATCTTAGTAAGAATTAATTATTTATTTAAAGATGTGTTTTATTCCAAAGCTGCACACACAAGAGTCAGTTATAATGTATCATTACATTAAAGCAATATTAAAGATGATCCACAACTTTTTGTTGTAAATGGCGAATGAATAAGCTAGATAATATATCAAGAGCATACAAAATTTAATTATACATAAATTATATATATATATTAACTTATCTTTGATATATTGATATAATTCCAATATTGACTATTCAACCTTTATCATACTTGAATTTATCAATATGCAACATATAAGAAAAGAAACTTGTTTGTAAAACATCTTACTAAAATTTAAATATCATTGTTTTTATATCTAAAGTATATCATAATATGGCAGTTGCTTGAACACAATAAGCTCTTGGCTGGTGTATGAAAGAGCTACAAAAAGACTTTTGCACAACATTGTTTAAAATTATGTTTCTTTGTAGGATATTCATTGAATGAACTGGTGGTCTGAAAATAGCCAGGGAAAAGATACCCTTTAATATTATAAAGAAAAAAAGAAGATCACCTAAGAAAATTGAAAAAGGAGAGTAGACAGCGTGCGAGGAATATCAAGGATTTATGCAATATTGATAATTCTGATGTAATAAAAAAAAAACTGTTTAGAGGCATGCCATTGTCCACAGTGAACTTTTTGATTACTCAAGTTCATTGTGCAAAGCATAATCCTAAAAGCAGAAGGTGAACACTTCATGATAAAGTTAGCATTACAGAAGCAAAGACCAAAGTGTTATAGTCTGCTCCAGAAATTTGTAGCTCCATCCTCAAGAAGAATGCTTACAAGTTAACTGGAAAAAATTCAATTTGAAGCCGGAATCAATCCTCATTTATTTAGGCCTATCGATCATTGCTTGAAATCTGCAAAGGAGGAGGACAGAATTTGTATGGATGGACATAAAGCAACACATCCAATATAATGCTGCTGTCGACCTTATAAAAGGGTTTGAAGACTTTGGACATGAAAAATCCGAGAAGCTTGCAACCAAAGCCTTGACTTTTATAGCACAAGGTCTTCGTCTAATTGATTATTATAAATTTTGTCCATGATTTGTAAATTTATATTTACATAGTTATTACTCATTGCACCCTATTTAGAAAGCACAACAGTTATTATTAATATAAGAATATTCCTATGCATACAAGCTTTAAAGTAAGAAGCACGTTGTTTAAAATTATTCTTGTGATATTTTTACTTATTTCATTATTTCGGCATTCTAATTAAGTATATAAAATAATGAGTATTAAAGTTATTTAATTTCCAATTTTATATATTCCGAAAAACGTTTTGTTGAAGAAGAAATCGGTCAAGAAGTAAACAACGATTCTATTTGTCCACAGCAATTGACTAGTCTTTTTATCGATACCATTGTACCAATTAACTGCCAATGTTGTATTTTGGTTAAAAGTAATGGTGAGTGTACACCACCAAAGCACCTTTTCTCTCCACTCTCATTAGTGGTTTCAGTGTTACTCTTTGGCGTTACAGTATACAAGACATATTTTTGATAAGTAATGTTATGTAAAGTTATGAATATATAATTCGCCTATTGTAAATAAATTAGCTTGCATTAGTATATTATTCATAGGAATATTAATTTAAACAGAAGGTAGTTTGTTTTGGATATTTGTATTGTACTTATATTATTGCCAAAACAAATTGATGTGTAAAATAAAGATATTTTGAAAAAAATGTTTGTGTACTTTATATGTACCTGTTATATATTACTTTATTGCATTATGTATTGCAACTTTTAACAAAGTATATAACTTAATATGTTATCTAAACATATGGACAATATTATTTTTAATGAAAATTCTCAAATTACAATTAACTAGTTTAATTGGAAATAAGTAGTTTTACTGAGTACAGTCATGGCCAGATAAATGTAGTACAACCTTAAATTTCATATATGTCATAAATTTGATATATTATTATTGTAAGACGAGCTTCAGCTTAAGCTACTTGTCATAATAAAATCAAATGTCAGATCATACTGGAATATATTTACTTTATTATTGTTTGAGTTAAGAAATATAAGTTAAAAGTATAATAATAAGTTAAATTTAAATTTGAATTAAGGAATACGAAAAATAGCTTTAATAATAAAAATTTTTTAACAAAAAGCTAATATTTTGTTGGACCGCCATCAGCATCAATTACTGCCCTTAACCTTCTAGGCATGGAAGCCACCAAACTTCTAAAATAATTTGGTTTGTGAATGAGAGATTGAATTGCTTCCCACAATTGGTTCTGATTTTGAAATCTTATATGTGACATACTTTTGGTCATCTCGGCCCATACGTTTTCTATTGGGTTCATGTCCGCACTCCATTGCAAAATCTCAATGTTATGCTCTTCCATCCATCGCGACACTATGTTTGCACTATGAACTGGGCAACATGCTGATATATAAAAATGTTTTCAGGATACACATGTTGGACTGATGGTAACATAAGATTTTCCAAAATATGAATGTAATTCTGGGAATTAAATCTCCCATTTATTCTATGACACATTCCAACATTGTGGTAACTTATCCATCCCCAAATATTTATAGAGAATCTTGCTTGCCGATCTGAATTATCTATATATTGCTCCTCGTATCTTGTACCACCAGGTCTGTAGACACGAACAGAACCATTGGTACTTGTGTATTGAAATGTTTTCTCATCAGTGAAAACTACATTTTCCCAAAACTCAGGTCCATTGTTTATATGATTTAATGCGAACAAAAGCCTGGCTTGCTTCCTTTCTTCACTAACCTGAATTTTTTTGGCTGCAACACGCGACCTTATGTCGCTATCTCTTATTCTCCTGCTTACAGTTCTACGTGAACCAGGAAAAATGGTCTCCGCAACTGCTACTTTCACTGAATCGAAAGGATGTTCTCGGAGATGTTGAACTAGATTATGGTTCTGCTGTTCAGTCGAAATTTTTTTAAGCCCAGTACCCGGCTTTCTGTCTATGCTCTCATCAGTCTCCCATCTTTTCTTAACCTTCATCACGGTGGTTTTATTTAACTGCATTTGCTGCGCAATTTCCCTAATACTGTACCCTTCTTGTAATTTAATTAATATACGAACTTTATCAGTTGCGGTTAGCTTTCGTGCCATCGTAAAAATATGTTTGACGTTTAATAAAATTTAAAATGTTTTGACATATAATAGACCACGCAAGTGATGTCGTCATTTTTGCGGAAGGTCAGGGATCGCGTTCCAAACAAACGGCATTTAAATTTTTTTCATAGGGTATTTCGTATTGTATTTGGAACGCGTTGCAAATTTGAAGTGAAAAGTTGATATTTTTAAGTTAATTTTAATTGTTATTGCATTTAGGTATGAACGACGTTGTTTAAAACTGATGTTAATAATATTAGTTGTTTTATAGCACGGTTATACTTGAGTAACGAAAGTACAAAAGTGAGGTTAGATAGATATACATAATGGCGATGTGTTTTGCTCCTACTTGCAAGCATTAAGTGAAAAAAAGTTATAGTTATAAAAAACAAAATATTTGGCAATGGTGTTTTTTATTTGAAAAAAAATATTAGCAATGACTGCAAAAAAGCTTTTTCCACCTCGAAAATTCTGCCTTTTCTGTAGGAAAAGTAAAAATAGTGCATTTTTTACTTTTCCTACAGAAAAGGCAGAATTTTCGAGGTGGAAAAAGCTTTTTTGCAGTCATTGCTAATATTTTTTTTCAAATAAAAAACACCATTGCCAAATATTTTGTTTTTAATAACTATAATATGTATATTGATATTTTGCTTACATACTTACCAAGTAACAAATGATATTAATATAGGAAGATTAATTAAAAATCGTTTTACCTAGAGTGACTATACGTTTCAAATGGCGCTTTAAATTTGTTTGGAACGTAGACCCTGACCTACCGTACAGAAAATGGCGATTTGACGTCACGCTTGCGTGGTCTATTGTCAAAATACTAACTTACACCATAAAAATTTATTAAGAAAAGCTTGTACTACATTTATTTGGCCACGACTGTACATGCTATATAAAAAAATATGTATAACACTAATTAATTTAGTGTGAAACTTCATACAAAGTGGTTAAAATGCTAGTAATTCTTCTTATCATTTTTCCAGTTTGTATTAAATTTTCTGCTAAATTAATTACGTGTTATATGAATTTAATATTTTCATTTACATAGTATTTATTTAAATTTAGCGCCTAAATGTCGAAAGTGCTGCCTCTCACTAAGGCCTCATCACAATGTGACAAGGATATAACTATCTCTATCTATAGTTTCGGATACTTTTTTAGCACCATAGCACTACAATATGTATAGCAAACGCCAATTAAGTTGGCGCGAGGAGGGGGTGCGCAGAAGCTGTTTTTAAAAACGTCCACCCCCACTACTCAAGTAATTGTCAGAATACATTTGTCATTGACGTTTGACGGAACATAATGTCTTTGCTAGGGGATCATAAAATGATACACGCTCAGAGGTTAGAATTATCTGACATTTGATGTAAAACCAAATACAAATCTCCCCACTACTTCTAATCCTGCGCGAACTTACCCCTCCTCGCGCCAACTTAATTGGCGTTTGCTATACTTAATTTCGACCGCAATAATTAACATTAGCGTCTTATGCGGTAATAAATATAAAAATTGATAAAATCAAACAAAATACCCTTACTTTTCGAAATGTTTGTTCCCAAAATTTACTAAATTCAATTATTTAAAAAAATGGGATAGATTTGTGCCGCCTTCTAAACAAAAAATGTGAACAATAAAAGCTAAAGGAAAACAGGCAAGTATAGTTTTTCTTGATGAAATAAATATGTATTTTTCAATATGGAGGCTCTCAAAAACCACGGCAAAATGAGAATATCTGTAAAAGAAAAATAAGTATACAAACGCCAATTAAGTTGGCGCGAGGAGGGGTAAGTTCGCGCAGGATTAGAAGTAGTGGGGAGATTTGTATCTAATATTCTAACCTCTGAGCGTGTATCACTTTATGATCCCCTAGCAAACACATTATTTTCTGTCAAACGTCAATGACAAATATATTCTGACAATTACTTGAGTAGTGGGGGGTGGACGTTTTTAAAATGGCTTCTGCGCACCCACTCCTCGCGCTATCTTAATTGGCGCTTGCTATAGGTGGCAAAAGGTATTAATTATTTAGAAAGTATTGGCATGGGCAATATATCGTTGACTTTTATCGTGTTTTTATCAATATTTATTTCATTTGCGCTCATGCCATCCTCTAGCCTAGTTATAATTATCGACTTATGCGGCTCATTTAATTGTGGCATTTTAAAAATTGTGTACACTTCTGACTTACAATTAACTGACACTAACATAACCATACGGGATAAAAGTCAAATTTACAAATCACGAATTTTTTTAATTTGACAGAATGTGTCAAAAGTCGGTGTCTTAGTTTGTAGCGGTCGCAACTGTACCATCGGCGCCTAAAAAACGGGTACACGAGTATTTTGTTTGGTATAAATCTGAATGCATCTGACAACTCACATGACGGTTAAATAAAATAATTTAAAATGTCAAATATAGACCAGCTTAAGAAGTCTTTCTTGATAATGCGGCTTTAGGAGGAATGGACTGTTAGAAGAATTGCGGGTGAACTAAACATAAATAAAAATACAGTGCAACGAGTTAAAAAACATTTGCTAAATGGAATGTTTCTCCGAAAGAAAGGTTCAGAACGCCGAAAAATATTATCTCAGGAGCAACATGAAAAACTGGTAAATTTTATTAGAGAACATTGATACATCTATAAGGTTAAAAGAAGTAACTAATTTCCCTGGTAGCATCAGAACTACCCAAAAACGAATTGCTGAAACGGAATTAAAATAGTCCTATAGCGCAAATAAGATATTTTTGACGGAAGATAATAAGCAGAGAAGATTAGCATTTTCTCAGCAATATGTTAATTAGCATATTTGGAATAATACAGTTTTCTCAGATAAGAAAACTTTCCAGTTCTTTCATAATGGCCATAAATTTATCTATTTATTTAATGGTCATATGTTTATCGACCGCCAAAACTGCGTTATGATCCAAAATATGTATCATCCGTCAACCGAAGTCGTCATTTTTCTGTGAACGTCTGGCCATGGATTAGTGCCAGAGGTCCAGATGTATTTATTATATTAGAGGAAAAATTATGTGGTGAAGAGTATAGAAGAATTTTAGAACAAGCTATGCTACCAGGCGCGGCTCGTGATGACGTATTTTGGTTTGCAGTACAATGATACGAGTGCCTCGTGTGTTTTCGGTGTTTACTAAGCTAAGCAAACGTTACAGTTAGTACACGAGAATACACGAAGCACTCGGATCATTGTACTGCACACCCAAATACGTCATCACGAGCCGCGCCTGTATGCTACCATCAGTAACGGCGGTTTTTGACGAAAATTTTACATACCAGCATGTAATATAATACAAAGCTTGAATATTTCAGCAATAATGCAACTTTATAATTTCAAGATAACTGTGCAGTCCACCTAGCACGAATAGTCTAAGACTTTTTAAATTGATATGTGTATTACCGTGGTCCTCAAAAAGTCCCGTCTTAAATCCCGATTGAAAATGTTTGGGGAAGATTAACGAAAAATATACACACCGCGAATTTTAGACTTAATAATCGCTTTGAACTACAATAAAGTATTATGGAAGCATGGCAAAATATCACGCCGGAATTTACTCGGGATTTGGTGCTGTCAATGCCGCGACGTTTACAAAAAGTAATTGACTGTAATGGAGCAGTGACCAAATACTAAAATTGTACTTCAAATTCTAATGTACTGAAAGATAAAGCATACATGATAAAGGTACGGAAACGATTACTGTCATTCTATGTAACCTTTGCACATCGCTTGGCAAGGCTTGACATAAAAGCCAAAACACACTATACAATTTTTGAAAAGTTACGTCAGTTCATCTGTCAATGTTGTACCCGTTTTTTTAGGCGTCGATAGTACCTGTAGTATCAGAAAATTAAGAAAAAATACATCACAATTTTATAGTTCAAATTGAGCACCGTTAATAAAATCTCTATTTATAATTGTAAAATACTTTTATTTTGTATATCAAAATAGACATTAAAAAAATATTTAAAATCAACTTTCCATATGACCAGCACTAAAATTTTGTGTAGTCCTTTTTCGCCAGTGGGTATCTGACATTTGGCAGTTTGTTGGATTTACAATAACACTGGTGACTTCACTTTGTATTTCAACAATGTTTCCCTCAGAAGAATTTTGTTCGCCGCTTAATGTAGAATCTTTAATGCACTGAGGTGAATTATTACACTCGTCTTTATCTTTATTGGATAAATTCAAATACTCCTTGGGTAGTTTGAATTTAATATTTTTTATAATAGCATGAGTCTTATGTTCGAACGATGTACCATAATGAAGGGGTAAGAAGTCATTTTTTAGAATTTCTGGTGGCTTTCTTAGATTTTGAATATCACTGCTGACTTTTGAGATATTGTTGGGTAATAAAATTTTTTCATAAATATTAACATTTTCCGGAATTTCCACAAAATTTCTGAAACAAATACAGGTTAACTTAACAAGCCATTTAAATTTTTTTATTTTGAATTTCTTCTATATTTTCATTACTGCGACTGATTTTTATATTTTTGAACATTAAATTTTGTTTTTAATTTTTATTGTTATTTTTATAGTTTAAAATTTATGAATTTCCTATATGAAATCTTGAGAAAAAAACAGTAGCAATTACTAAAGATGTTGCAAAAATGTAATACATAATTAGTTGTATTAATAATAACATGATTATTGTAATTATGGTGTGTCTCAGAATAAGAAGGTATGATTCAAATATCCCGCCAAAAGCTACTTATTTTTCAACAATTTCATTGGCTCTTCTGCACCCTAGTTCAATATCGGTAATAACTAGAGCTGAGGATGTTTGCGGTACGGCAGGACCGTATGTAGTGCATCCCCACATTTAACTATTTATCTAAATATTCTCTGAAATGATTTGCCAGATCTCATAAATTAATAGAGTGATATTTTAGTATGCACTGGATATTGATATTATACAAAATCATAATAGCCGCATGTATTTGTTTGTGAATTCAATTTAAACTTAAAACGAATCGTAATATTTTAACGACAAGCCGTCCTTACAATACATGCATTCGAGACAAAGTGTGCAACTCTACGAATAACTTCCATAATTGATCGAAAATGGACATTTTGGAGCTGAAGTAAAGCCCCTATACTTAGAAAATTTTATTACTGTCGTTAAGAACTATTATTATAAACAACAAAGGCCTTTTATTAGTGTTGAAGTTTTAGTTTCATTGAATTTCCATGTTGTAAGTAGTCAATTGTAAAGTGTTCATTCACAATATTCTAAAACAAGGTGTAAATTTAACTAAAATCCAGAAAAACACATTCTGATAATATATTACTAGATTAGAAGCTGTGTTTATTACTATTTATTATATTATTTTTATAACCAAATGCAATAAAAGCTACGAAAACAAAAGAAACCTCGATTTATTAAAATCTTGTCACACAGCCTTTCAAAGCCTGGCAGCACATATTTTGCATATATTTTATATATACTACCTACTTGAACTAGGTGAATGAAGTTAGAAGTTATAACTTCTAACTAGTTCATTCACCTAGTTCAAGTAGGTAGTATATATAAAATATATGCAAAATATGTGCTGCCAGGCTTTGAAAGGCTGTGTGACAAGATTTTAATAAATCGAGGTTTCTTTTGTTTTCGTAGCTTTTATTGCGTTTGGTTATAAAAATAATATAATGGTCATCAATGATGACCATTAAACAGACTATTTGAATGTTTTTATCATAAAAATCATGTCATATCAAGTAAAAACTTCCTTTTTTAAATCATGGACCATGATTTAAAAAAGGAATAAATCCAGTGCAAAATCGTTAATAAACCAACTGCCAATCGTAGTACCAAGTCCATGATTAATAAAGTAAATCTACAAGTATACGAGATATAATATCCGTTTCATTTATTTTAATACTTTGAATAATGTGCGTTGATACAATTGCTAACAACGCCTCTACCGGGCTGGTGGAAAGCAAATTATGTGTACTGGTCGGGCATATGTAGTGAATATACGGTGGTCCTGGTTAGGTTGAATTATAAACTTGCCGTTCCCGGACGTTGCGAACCGCCGCGCACGCGCAGATCATTCTTCGTAGGGACGCATTCACACCATTCACATCTCACATACAGAAAGGAATTGTTGATGTGTCATTTGTGTAGCCGTGATATTATTTAAAATGGACAAAAATAATTCAGAATTAAATCTTTAATATTTCTTTTATATCAATTAAATCATACATGCTTGGTGTGGGATTAAAATTTTGACAACCGTTATTCATATGGTATGTCAATCTTAAAATCGAATCAGCCATCTCTATTGCTAACTTATTTCTTAATTTGTCTTTGACAATATTTACTACAGAAAACGCTCTTTCTACTTCTGCATTTGAAAAAGGCAGGTTTAGCATAGCTAATACAAAATATGATATATGCGATATATACGACTTAATATCAACCTGACAAAGTCATGCAATTATGGCCCTACTCAAGATAAGTTATGATATTATAGGTGTAGATGGCACCACCACAGAGTCAACAAACAAGTTTCCAACTAAATCACTGACAAAAAATTTTCACTAAATTTGTCGTTGATGGCTTAAAAATCACCTAATTTTACGATAAAATCACTGAACTCCCAATACTGACGCTGTTTGTGTTTGTAAACATAACCAAGCGCGTTGCGCAAACTCCAAATTGCACAATTTCATTGGTTCATACACCAACGTTAAAGAACTCCTGCGGACTGCAACGGAAAAAGATAAAAGTTGGTCAAGTCTGAACGGTGGCGAACGGCAGCGAACGGAATGTGGGCGTCACAACTCCAACGAACGTTCTTTATAATTATACACGTTTAAAAATTCTTTCAATGGAGACTGTGGTTAAATAAAAATTTAAAAAAAGGTATATAACCCCTTACCACAATTATTAGTCGTATCCTAAATATAGACTGACAGTCTATACAGGGTTGCAGTGTATAATAGTTGTGCGGAAGCGTTTCTCTTGTTTAACTGTGCCCCTTGTGCGACTTTTAATTAGTAGTTTTTACCTACTGATGATGACAACTTAGTTGTCGATATATGTATAGACTGACAGTCTATACAGGGTTGCAGTGTATAATAGTTGTGCGGAAGCGTTTCTCTTGTTTAACTGTGCCCCTTGTGCGACTTTTAATTAGTAGTTTTTACCTACTGATGATGACAACTTAGTTGTCGAAATACGTATTTAGGATACGACTAATAATTGTGGTAAGGGGTTATATACCTTTTTTTAAATTTTTATACACGTTTACTTCAACGCTTTTTAACTTGAGCGAACTGCTGCGAACTGCAACGCTACGGTGCGGTACGCCAACGGCAAGTTTATAAATCCAGCTTTATCTACCGCTGTACTACATCAAATCTTTCGCCTCTTAAAATCATGGCAAAATAAGTACTAATGATGCACCTGTACCAAAAATGAGAAGAGCTACCTTACACAGATTCTTAAAATCTATTAATTTAAAGTACGTGTAAGCGAAAAAATGTGGTTATTATTATTATATGTAGCTTCTATTTCTGCTGACTATTACGATGAAATGAATAGCACTGTTTTTGATGAATGGTTTGCAAAGATATTGCCAAAGTTACCAGATAATGTTGTAATAGTGATGGACAGTGTAACATATCATTAATGTAGAGCTAAAAAGGTACCAACTTCTTCCTGGAGATAAGTTGCAATTGAAATTTCTTCAAAAAATAAAATGTTCAAAATATCACATGTGCAAGAACTTTTAATGTAAGCAGTTGCAAGTGTTACAGTGAACAAATGGAAAAATTGTATTGACTATGTAATTAAAGTAAATACATGGATTAATGAACGATATTTTGGAACTATTTATTATTCATGTTGAAAACAGTGACAGTAATCATTAGCATCCAGCATGAGTGAAACTACTAATAGTGCATAGGTTTCACTTTTCACTATTCTTTATACTTTATTCTATTTTGATAATTTTATAATCTCATGTTGTATTTTTGAGATAGTTTTGAAATAAATTCGAAATATAGTTTTTATCTTACCTTAAATTAGTAATATTTTGTAGACATATGGGTAACATAATGATATACATACATGAAATATTTTTGCTTGTTTTTCGGAACGTCAGAAATAGGTTATTTTAAGTATGTAATAAAAATAAAAGACATTAAACAAACAACTACACTCTCAGGTGTATACACGTACGGTACGTCAAATTTTAAGCTGTGTGGATCGAGTTTTGGCAGGATATTCGAGTCACTCCTTATTCTGAGACACACATTAATATGTACTAAAATGGAAATTTATACGATTTACACTGGAAATTGAAAACATTATTGTATTTAATTTTCAAAGTAAAATCATTTAATGTTAGTTTGATAAACACAAAAAAAGAACTTATTGGTTAGACCTGTTTACAACATATTCCTAATGATTTTCAACTGCAATGGTTAAAATCTTATATATAATTTTGTTTGTTTACAATTTCAATAGTCAATCTGCCATCAAGCATTAAAATATTTTTACCTGTGAATATTGTAACAATCCTTAAATGCAGAAGTTTTAGATGCTAATTTTATAGGACCATTTATTACAGGTACCGTCCTTTTATCTCTCTCATCCTTCCCAACCAAGTCCAGTTTTTTAACAATATTACAACTAGGAGATGGTGTTATAACCTTTATGGCATTTGGGCTTTCAACTATAGCAGGCTTTGTCAACGGTACTTTTACAATTTTTTGTGTAAATGTAGCTTTCTTACCGGGATGTGTATTTCTTAAATGTCTATTCAAGTTATCTTTACGACGAAAAGAAGTATTACACATATCACAGTTGTATGCTTTCTCATCTTAAAAGGACAAAAATATTTCGATAATGAATAATAAATAATACTCGATTCTTATATTCACCTGTATGTATTAATGTATGCCTTTGTAAATCTTTTAGATTGTAAAAAGCTCTTGTGCAAATTGTACAACAATAGGATTTATTACTAGAATGAATTTTTCGATGTGATATTAAAGTAGACCTTAATTTAAATCTTTTTCCACACTGATCGCACATATGAATACCTTCTTCTATAAATTCAAAATATGAAATCAAACGATATTTTTTACTGTGACATCTATAACTTACTTATATGCACTGCAAGATGTTTTTTCAAATTTGATGA
Organism: Melolontha melolontha; assembly: GCA_935421215.2. Taxonomy (NCBI): domain Eukaryota; kingdom Metazoa; phylum Arthropoda; class Insecta; order Coleoptera; family Scarabaeidae; genus Melolontha; species Melolontha melolontha. Next base: position 71,114,487 of record OW285243.1, on the reverse strand, counting down.
ATTATTAAATTTTGCTTTACATTGTTTACAAGCAAATGGTTTTTCTTTCGTATGTATTAATGTATGAACCTTTAATTTATCATTTGTTCGAAAGGATTTTCCACATTTCTGACAGACAAACGGCTTTGAATTTGAATGTAACAACATATGTCTATTTAACTTAGCTTTTTGTGAAAATGATTTACCACAAGAGTCACATGAGTGTGGTTTTCTTCCTGTGTAACTCAAAATATGAAGTTCTAAATGAGCTTTACTGATAAATTCTTTGGAACAAAAGGCACACTGTAATGGCTTTTTCCCTAAAAAAAGACAACATGTATAAATCTATCAATTGAATTTTATAAAGCTACAATTTACAAACCACTTGCACAATATTGATGATACTTTATGTGAGATCGAGTTTTGAACTGTCTTCCACAGATTTTGCAAGTATATGTAACAGGAACTTCATTACTAATTGATATATGATTAGGAACAGGCAATGTTTGATAAAAACGTTTATTTAATGTTGTTGACTCCTGCTGTTTCTTATCCAGATATTTTGCATTATTTTGACTTTTTGTGTTCTTAGTATCATCACTTCCATTAAATGCTATTACTGCTGTATGATTATTTTCATATTTGATAACACTGTTGTGTATTGCATTATCTTTTTCTTTAAAACTTATACACTGTTCACACTTTTCTTCGTCCTTTAGCAAGCATAATCTACATTTATAGTGACCGCATGTATCTTGAATTAAACGACAAGACGGTCCTTTTAAAGCGTTGTTGCATTGCGGACATATATCTTGCATTTTTCTAAAATATCGAAATTACAGTAGATAACACTTATACTACTATATTTTTAAATTTTCGTTTGATAACTTGTATTTTATATTATGTGATTTCACATAATGAAATTTAAATAAATAATAATAAGAAAATTAAATCTAATTTCTATTATCACAAAATTTACACTTTCTCAATTTGTTTTCTTTATACCACAGAATAGTTAGTGGCGACATGCTCCTTGATTGTGACCAGTGGCAACCATTCGGGATGGATTGGCAGTTCTGATCGTTGTGGATGTGGTCACAAACTAGTCTGTGATGTGGTGCTTATACCTTCACTTTTATTATTGTCGCATGTACACTGCGCGACATATAAAACCCGTACAACTCTTATGATTCATAGTTATAAGTTACGGACATAAGTTTTTAGTTGCGTAAACGGGACAAATATATTCATACTGTCACTTATAGACTTCATAGGTTATACATACATTGAATAAAAAATTAAAATTAAAAATAAAAAACGTACAGACGGCGTTTCGTTCTGGTTGGAACTTTTCAATGCACGGTATTCCCTCGAAGACGGACATAAGTCGACATTTACATGTAAGAATGTGATTTAATATTCATTAATTCTCACTTGCAGTAAATTCCAAATGTTAATCTATTTAAGATTTAATCTATTGTTTGTATGTAGATTTTGGTGTATAACTGGTTGCCTACTATATGCCACCATACATAATAGCCTATGTGTAATTGCAAATGAAAAAAAGTCAGTTAATGCGTTATATCTATGTGTATTAACTAAAGAAAAACCCGGTATAGTTCAATGATTGCGGTACTGTCATAGATATAGAAGTATGCCTCTATATCTACGGGTACTTTATATATCTATAGAGCGTTTCATGCCCACGATGAAGTATGGGCTCTTATGGAGCATTCCCCTCTTTTATTTTCTTTAAGAAATTTCATCGCGCTATCCTTTTCCACCGCTCGCTATGTCGAAAATTTAAATTAATTTTTATTGGGGATTTTTAATTCGTACAGATAACCAGACTGCTACAGTACAGTAGTTTGTTCACTTTGTTATCTTGTCAAGTGTCAAATTGTTCCTTTCCGTATTTTTATTAAATATTATTTGTTGTTCTTCGTTCTTGTTATATTGTTATAGTGTTATTATATTATATACCTTATATTATTATATATTATATTCTCTCTCTCTTTATTATATTCACCCGTTGTTGTTTACAAAAGTTTGTGGTAAGTTGAAATGTGAAGGAAATGTGCTCGTAAATAAAAACATTACCGTTACAGATTCTAAACTTCAGTAATGGAGCCTGGAGAGAAAAAATCACGAAGGGGTGAATGTTTTAGTCGAAGAGAAAAGCAGATGATACTAAATGTTTTTAATCATTTTCTTAAAAAACCTATGACTGTTACTGCTGCTGCTGCTGAAGCAAGTGAAGCACTACATTGTTCAGTACACAGCATATACAACATGAGAAAGGAACAAGAAAAAGGGCCGTTGTTGAGTCCAAAAAATCAAACTATTTTTTTTTATAATAAAGGAAACCAATATATATAAAATAATTGTTTAATTCAAAACAAACCTTGACTATACAAATGGTGTGTTGGTTAAACCAAATTATAACTTAAACATACAATTTTAAGTAGTTTGTTAATATAATGATTTACTTTTCATATACATTAACTAGAATGATATTTCACTCTTATTTACTTTTTCTTGGCATCGAATATATTATAAACAGATGCAAACTAAGAATAATAATTTTAAAATTTTTTTCATTATAAATACAATTAAGGTTATGTCAATACAATACTATTGACAGCAGGCCTAATTAACAGCAATATAGGTATGTTAGTAGGAATGAGTTCGCGACTTGGCAACTAATGCAACTATGTAAGTATGCTATCTCCATATGGCCTGTACTTCACCATGGGCGTGAAACGCTCTATAGTGACTTTATTGGTAGTCATATTTTAGCGCCATTTATACGTAGGATGGCTATTCTTACACATTCCCGTTTTTCAATTAATTAATTTCCGGATTCACTTTTGCAATTTTTAAAACAATACAAAGAATTCTTTGGGTTACTCGTTCTTTTCTGTTATTGATACAAATTACATATACACTCAAAATCACCAAAGATGATCCTGCATCACTTACGTTTAATTCTATAAGCGACATTCAAAAAATAATCACATTCAAATAAACAATACCTACTTGTATGACAAACATTAAAATGTATTGAATGTATAAGAAAGCGCCAATTAAGTTGGCGCGAGGAGGGGATGCGCAGAAGCCGATTTTAAAAACGTCCACCCCCACTACTCAAGTAATTGTCAGAATACATTTGTCACTGATGTGAATTAGAGGTGTAAAAGTAACGAAAAAAAGCGTACCCGTATGTATTCGTTACTATAACAATTAGTACTCGTTACTATCGTATCGTTACGTTACTCGTTACTTCGGATACCTCATAACATGCTATATCACATATGTTAGAGCAACGAATCAAGTCGTATTGCGTACGCGTACAGTATGACGTGGCGAACATACTTATTCATTACATACCAAGCTGCGTAAGGCGCATTTTTTTCACGTTTCCGTATTTTGAACCAGACTTGTGTTTAAGTTATTCTAAATTTAAACCTGCAAATTTGTAGTAGAGCCGCCTTTCACTGAATACATTCTTACCTTGTTTCTGTTCCAATCTAAAACTTTCTCTATACACACAATACCTTTAATAAACAGTAAAAAACTTGGACGACGAATTTCCAAATTATACTTTAGGTAATAAGCAAACATCGCTCTTTGTAACGTACGTTTTTAAATTCACCGAATAAGCGCGCGCATCCGTAAAACACGATGAGCAAACGTTTCAATACACGCATCAACGGTACTTGCGTGAACTGAAACAATGTAGGTACTCATACTACGAAAAATGCGAGTAACGAAATGCATTCGTGTGTAACGTTTCGTTACTCGGTACTAGATGGCGCACCCGTTACTCAGTACCGAATACATACGGTTTGCTACAGCTCTAATGTGAATTGATGTCTTTTGTCTTTGCTAGGGGATCATAAAGTGATACACGCTCAGAGGTTGGAATTAACTGACATTTGACGCAAAACCAAATACAAATCTCCCCACTACAGTGCCACTACTTCTAATCCTGCGCGAACCATTGAACTGTAGATACTACTGTAGTATATAGTTCAATGGCGCGAACTTACCCCTCCACGCGCCAACTTAATTGGCGTTTGCTATATGTACCTTAACCTCAAAATATACTATTGATAAATCAGAGACCATCGAGACCGGCAACTAATACCAAAAATTTGTCCTAGTGAAATGGAAGATCATTACGTCCTTCTCTAATAATTGGGCAGTCAATTAAAGATGGCACTGTCCAACGAGGACGCATTCACCCGCCAAAATTTGAATTTGCTTTTCTAGTTTATTGTCGTATTTATTTTTTATGTTCATACGGAAATGTTTATCTTTATCAGCAATTTCTTTATGTTTAATACATAAAGAAAAAGGAACTGAAAATGTATAAACATATCGTACAAACATTTGTATTCTTCTTTAGTGGTACACTTTATTATGTTCAATTAAATAATTGGAATACTTCTCATCAAATTTACTTTATTATAACTACTATACAATTTTAAATAACTAAAATAATATACAATAATATAGACCTACGAAAATTAATATCTTTAATATCGATAATGGTATAAAATAGACATATTTTAAAAGTACAATAAAAAAAACATTTTCTTAATAAATAATTGATGATTTAATGTTTTTAATTTTCTTGTAGTATTTTCATTCCGTAAATTCCTTACTAACCTTGTGTAGTACCAAGGAAGTCTGTTTGACACAAACCATCTATTATTGAGCATCAAATAAAATGGTAATGCTTTGTGGAAGACATCCATGAAAAATCTAATTCTATCATTAAGCCAATACCTTGTCTTTTACTGTCAATCTCCTACCTTACCTTTTGGAAGATGCTTCGCACAACGAAGTTGAGAAAACAGTAATGATTGCGCACTTGATGATATTCCTGTTGAATACATAAAATAATTAGACAGATAAAAATGGAGGAAGAATAATTTACCTTTAAATATATCTTTGATCATTGATGACTCATTTAAGTTGAATTTTGATATATTTTTGATGGTACAGCCTCTTTCTTGTGCATATTGATTTTAGTTTTCAAATGCACTCATGTTCTTGATATATTTGCTTGCTGATGGGTAATAAGACACAAACTGAATTGCAAATAGGTGTTCTGCAGGTACTGTAGGTAAATTGAAATCAATTACCAATGTATTTTCTATTGCTTGTCATGATAATCTTTGTGGAATATATTTCTTCTTACAGTTGAGATTCAGAACATTTTGATATTGACATGATTGTTCGTACTAGATGTAGGGATGGTAGAGCTCCAGAGTAAAATATGTAACACATATTCTTAAATTACCTATTACTTCCAAACCAAGTCTTGGATCGAAAACATGGATGTCTAAGTTAGTTGTTTTGTTATATATTCATTTATTACTGACTTTTAAGGATTTCTTAGAAAATAATGTAATTTTTCCACATCTGCCGCACAGGATATACAAAATTTTGAAGCCATTTCGAAATAATTTATATGCTGAAAAGAAAGTGTACTTGTAGCATAATTAAAAGCGTCAATGAGAAAAATTAAATATTTTTTTAAGAACTTGTTAATTCTGGGCAAAGCCTTTTTGAGTAAAACAATGTGGCGTGGCGTATGATGAAATTTCTTGTAAATCCAACTTACTTTTTCAACAGCAAAAAAACACCATACCTAGTCCAGGAAAAAACTGATCTGGTTTATATTTGGTTGTATAATAAATATTTCAATAACTCAATCAATACACCTCGTATTTTCGGCATTAACTTCTGCTTAAGACATATGTTTCTGCCATCTATAGGCGTCGTCAGTTAAGCTAGTGAAGCAGAAGTTAATGCCGAAAATACGAGGTGTATTGTCCATGATACAGTTACAGATGTGTAAATTGTTTACATGTCTGTTTCATAATGAAACAAAAGCATTATACGTGCAGCATTATACTTTTTGTATATTTAGCGCCATCTGGCTTGTTGTTAATGGACTACCCGTATTGTTTCGCTTGTCGTACCAGCATAGCTGGTCACAAACGAAAGGTCCCTTTTCCGGCAAAGTCTCTTTCGTCCGTCAGATGTCACTTATTAATAAGTGCCACCTTACAGGATGAAATTTGCTTTATCTAATAGGGATTTCGGCTTAATGATATATACAGATACAGATCTATTTATAAAGATTTGTATCATTTGTATACACTGCTTCACTAGCTTAACTGACGACGCCTATAGATGGCAGAAACATATGTCTTAAGCAGAAGTTAATGCCGAAAATACGAGGTGTATTGTCCATGATACAGTTACAGATGCGTAAATTGTTTACATGTATGTTTCATACTCAAATTATCTAATAAAAAATATATAGAAGATATGCAATACTGTATATACATATACAAATATTATTTCTGCGTTCTTTAAAATGAATTCTTTAAGTTGTCCTTGTGTTGTACATTGTTTTATCAATTAATGTATCACTAAATTACAGAACCTATATCATTTTATAGGTTCTCTATTATCGGACTTTAGTTATTCAAGATCTGAGGACGATTTAGACGCTACTTCACTTAATAACGGATTAAAATGGAAAAAACACAGATGCAGTACTGATAATGCTGGCGAACCTGCTGTGAAGAAACGCCGTTCATCTGAAAACAAAACTGTTGAAGTATGTATTTATACAAATAAATTAAATCCTATTTGAACAAGGACAAATTCTAATTAAATCATAATGAAATATTAAAAGTTCTGCAAAATAAATATTACCAATCACAATAACTATTTACTTCATAAAGTGCAAAAATTGTAGAGCAGTATGTCATACTAAGTGCAAGAATAATTTGCCATTGCCATGTATTCCCTGTGTTAACACACCAACACAAAAAAATGCCACTGTAAGTATTATATTTAGCTTGTATCATTAAATATCAATAATTTTGCATTGTTTATAACTCGATCAAAAATCCTTAATTTAACCAATTAAAGAAGGATCTGAAAATAAAATGTAAAAATCAGAAAATTATAAAATTCTAAGTTAAAACACAGTTTACGCGATTTGTATTTATTTCAAAATTTACATTAGGATACTTTTGGATTTTACTTTCGTCTCTATTTCTCTCATCGATGATCTTATGACAAACTTGTAATGCTTTATTTACAAGCAGCACCAAATTACATAATCGGTTCATGATCGCGTAGAATATATCCAGCATCTCTCTGCACGATCTCGCGAACACCAGATCCGAAATTTAAGCGATTGACTTAAGAATGACAAAGAGAATCTACACCTCCCTCCAATGTAGAATTGCGTTTATGTTATAAAGAACTGTATGTGATCTACAAAAAAATATTAGTTAGGTAGTATCTAACTGAGAAAGCAAAATTAATCATGTTTTTCACAATACTCAGGTATGTTTAATTCTGTGTCTGCTGCTTATTATTGTTTATTTAGCGTTTGGCTAACATTATACATCTAAAAGTTAAATTTTAAAATCGAGGCCGTTGATCCAGTCTAACGCGGAGTCAGTTGCTTCAAAGAAGTCACTCATCTCACCTCCATATGCTATAAGGGGGCACTCAGCTGTAATATGGTGAATAGTCTGGCGAGGTTCTCCGCATTCGCAAGTTGGTGTATCAATCAGTCCCCATTTATAGAATTAGTCACAACAAATTCCATGGGACGTTCTTATTTTATTGAGTGCAGCTCCATTCCTGGTAAGGGTAAGGCAGGATCAATGATATGGGCCGCTTGAGCCGGTTTCAACGCTGCCCAATACTCTCTCCATCTATCATTTGGGTTGAAATCTTCTGCTATAAGTCGTTCTGCTAGCAGCAGTTGAGGAGATCTCGACTTCAGTCTCGGCAGGCCATCGTCAGGCAAATCATTGTGTATTGGAAGATGGGAATTCGATATTATTTTATTATATTCTCTTACCTAGCCTTCCTGTCTCCGGATGGTGGGAGGTGACTTAGAACCGAGAACCAGGGTAGAGGTGTACTTTTTAAGCAAACGCTAATTATCTTCATGGTCTCGTTGAGTTTGATATCGATTTTCCTTGCGTGACAGCTGTTTAACCAGACTGGGGCGCAGTATTAAGGTACCGAATAAACAAGGCTAAGAGCTGACGTTCTAAGGGTGGATGCGTTCGCATCCCAAGCAGTACCTCAAAGCTTGTGGATTATGTTACTTCTGGTGTTTATTTTAGCTGCGGTGTTTTCTAGATGTTTTTTATATGAGAGTCACTCTCGTGCGGCGCGGCTCGTGATGACGTATTTTGGTTTGCAGTACAATGATCCGAGTGCTTCGTGTATTCTCGTGTACTAAATGTAACGTTTGCTTAGTAAACACCGAAAACACACGAGGCACTCGTATCATTGTACTGCAAACCAAAATACGTCATCACGAGCCGCGCCTGTGAGAGTGTACGATCCATTGTTACTCCCAGATATTTTGGGTAAGGATTTTAACGTAGTAAGTTGTTATTGAAATACAGTCTAGACGTGCTTGTTTATTATTGAGGTGAAAACACGACACTTCTGTTTTATTCATATTCGGGATTAGTCTCCAGTCGGCGAAGTATTTTGCCAGCACGGATAGGTCCTCTGAAAGTATACTATTAGTTCCCTCTATGGTTTTACTGGTGCATGCAAGAGCCAGGTCATCAAACTTTTTTGAGTTTGTGTTTGGCATGTCAGAAATATACAGATTAAACAGGACAAGTGCAAGTACTGCAAAATTTCAAAATTATAATCCAAACTTACACGATTGATAGCGATTAGACACGAAGTTGGACGATTACAGTGCCCTCTTTAAATGACTGCCTAACTGGACGATAAGGATGAAATGAGTTCATTTTTTCAATCAAAGATAAGGATAGAAAATCGGATTAAATTTTCAAAGATGTTGCCGGTCTCGCTAGTCTCTGTGATAAATTAACAATGACTTCTAAAGAAACATTTAGTAGTTACCGGGATTTTGCTCTGATTGTGGTTCTATTCTACCTCTACTCAGAGAAAGAGGTGGTGTTATGTGTTATACATGTTCTAAAGAGTATGCAGCTGATGGTAAAGCAATTTATAATGTAAAACTTTTGTACTCTATATATATATATATATATATATATATATATATATATATATATATATATATATGGTAAACCTAATCAGTAGGCGCCTACTGATTAGGTTTACCATATCATACCAAGGTCACGAAGTTATTATATATATATATATATATATATATATATATATATATATATCTTTTTTTAGTTTTCGGAAATGCAAAAGTACAGTATACAATTCATTTTAATTCTCCTGAGGCTTTTGCAAAAAGTTCAAACAGTAACCAGGGAAAAGAAGAAAACGATGGCCCTGTAGTTGATCGAAAATGCCCTAAATGTGGAAATGATAAAATGTCTTATGCAACTTTGCAGTTGAGATCAGCTGACGAAGGTCAAACAGTATTTTATACATGCACTAAGTGTAATTTTAAAGAAAGTGAAAATTCCTAATATTACGATAACTTATTTTAAGTAAATATTGGAATATAATCGATTTACATGTTTTGATACAATGCATTTTTAATGGTTCCACCCTTCTTAATAAACCGTAGTTTTTATATATAATTACAGTAGAACCCGGTTATAACAGCTTCGGCTGTAACGACAGTCCTTTTTTAGCGTCAAATTTTAAGCGGTCCCGTACTTTACTATTCAAACGTACAGGGAAAAACCCCGGTTTTAGCGTCAATAACCCCTGATATAACGACAAATATTTACCACTTGAGGTATGTATTTATATTATCATTTATGGCTCAATTCCCGGTATTTGCCTAGCCTGCAACCGACCGTTCGGGGATTCCAAGAATATTACCGTTTCTTGCAATGCGCCAGGCAAAGTTCGTAAGAAATTTCCTCAGTCGGCATTTGAATCGTGTGAGTGAAACATCGAGATTTATTTATCGAAAATGTCAGGTTTAAAGCGAAAAAGTTTAAGCGTGGACAACAAAGTCGCGATAATCAAAGCAGTCGAAAGTGGAAGGAAGAAAGCGGACGTGTGTCGCGAATTTGGGTTAGTTAATTCTACGATTTGTACAATTGTGAAAAATAAGAACAAAATCATGAATACCTTTGTGAAAGGGAAAGAAAAGTCAAAAAAAATTCGATCGTGCGAAAAGGTTGAAATCGACGAAGCGCTTATTACGTGGTTTAATTAATGTAGAAGTGCAAATTTACCCGTTAATGGACCACTGCTTATGCAAAAGACCGAAGAGTTTGGAAGTTTATTTGGAGACACAAATTTTAAGTGCAGCAATGGGTGGCTGGAGCGTTTCAAACGGAGACATTCAATATCGTTCGGAAAAGTGAGCGGTGAAGCGAAAAGTGTTAATATGACAGAAGCAGAGACGTAGCTAAATGAAGTATGGCCTAAATTAAGAAAAGATTATGAAGACAATGAAATTTACAATGGCGACGAAACGGGAATTTTTTATAAACTTCTTCCAGATAAGACTCTGAGGTTTAAAGGCGAAAAATGTGTAGGCGGTAAACTAGCCAAAGAACGGTTAACTGAATTTGTGTGTGCTAATATGACCGGTACGGAGAAATGTTAAATTCTTGTCATAGGAAAGTCAAAAAAGCCACGCTGCTTCAAAAACATAAAAACACTCCCAACAAATTACTGCGCAAACAAAAGAGCATGGATGACTTCAGAAATCTTTGAAAATGAAATTCGAAAATGGGATAAAGAACTTGCGGTAAGGTAAAAAAATCTTGCTTTTAGTCGATAACTGCCCACCACATCCATCATTAGCCCACTTAAAATATATTAATTTGGTGTTTCTGCCCCCAAATTGCACTAGCATCCTTCAACCAATGGACCAAGGCGTAATAAGAAGCTTAAAATGTTTATACAGAAAATTTCTTCTGCAGAAAATTATTACGGGTATGGACAAGAACGAACCATGTGCAGTTTCACTTCTCGACGCGTTGGACTTTTTAGAGAAGGCTTAGCGTAGTATAACCTCTGAGACTATAGCAAACTGCTTTAGTCATTCAAGACAACTTAAATGAAGATGACGTGTTCCGTTATGTGAACTTATTAAAAAGTGGCAGCAAAATCAGTGTGACGAAAACCAGTTTTGTTTCGACGACTTTGCATCCGTGGACAGTTGCCTTATTACGTCGGGAATGCGTTCAGATCCTGATATCGTGGAGGACATAAAACAGCGGGATAACGAAAACGATAATGAAATCGAAGAGGAAGAAGATTCATGCGACGAAGAAGAACACGTACCGACAAACGAAGAAGCCCTAAGTGCCATAAAACTTTTAAAAACTTATTATAGACAGCGAGAAACGTCACCTCAAATTATTGATAAAGTGAGAGAATTAGAAATGGATATAGAAAAACAGTTTTGGCGTGCGAAAACTGTGCAACGGAAAATTACAGATTTCTTTCATTAGAAAAATAAGTTATGTATATCAGTGGCGGCTCGTGCTAAAAATTTTAAGGTGTTCTGCAAGCTTTACAAAAAAATTTACCTTGCACGGGCAGTAAGAGGTTGTCTTATTTCTTATAAATTAAATCTATTCTACGTTCTTTTCGATTTGCAAATTTTGTTATCACTTTGTCATTAAAATTGTCTATTTCGGAGATAAACTTTTTTTCGATAGATAGCATGGAAAGAGATGTTAAACGATCTTCGGTCATTGAATTTCTGAGAAACGTCTTAATTCGATTTAGTGTTGAAAAGTATCGTTCGGCCTCTGATGTTGTCATGGGAGTTGTTATTACAATTTCTAATAATTTTCTAGTCTCCTTCAACGTATCTCCCAGATTGTTTTTTCTTTCTTTATCAAGGGTGGGATAATAGGAGCATGCGGAAGTGAGTTTGTCCTCAGGAAATTTACTGCAATACTCTCCAAAGCATTCCGAAAAAAAAAGTGATGCCACTACTAGATGCTCTTTAAAATGAAATCGATCTTTTGCACAATTTAGAATAACATCACACACCTCTAAAGCCGAAATTCGATGATTAAATCTGCTGCTATTTGGACGTTTGCGTTCTTCTGGTGGTGGCTCATCGCTTATTAAATCTGTTTAGTCCATTTACTAATTTAACATAACTTATAAATAGAACTGAGGATGTTTGCGGTATAACCATGGTTATATCATGTAACCATAGTAAATTACTATGGTTACATGATATAACCATGGTTATACCGCAAACATACTCAGCTCTACTTATAAACAATGTAACCCGCTATTTTAATAATGTTCCTGTCACTTGGCTTTTGACACATTATCGAAATTACTTCAAAAACGTCATCTTTCAAATATCTCAGTGTTATTTAAATTCTTTTAATAAAATTTGTATCGTATATGTTGTCTTTTCTTCGATCCTACCTTGAATAAATACAATAGTGAGTGTATTCTCTTAAATATTTAATCTTCCTTTCTTGTGATCCTTAATTTTTTCATTTTATATCACTTTATGTTTAACTTCTTTCTACAACAGCTTCTCTGTGCCTGTTTCCTATTACTTTTCATTCTCATTGAACTTGTTATTAAATTCCTTCTGCCAATATAATTCTTATTCCAGTTATAATTTTTCGATTGTCAATTTATTACAAACAAAATGAATATGGCCATCGCTATACTACTACATTATATTATAACATTATTTTCTTTAGATTGACATTTTTAAATTCGTTATATCTTTTGAATGGAATGTCCAATTTTAATAATTTAAAAAGTATTTTACTGGTATTGAAATGGTCTTTAATAAAATATTATTTAATAGGATAAGAAATAATACAGAGGTATGGATAATATGGTTTGATTATTGTCGGCACTTTTATTAACTTTTAAAATGTAAAAAAGTAGTTATAGTGGCATAACTACAGTAGTTAAACATATGGTTTCGCGGACTTTTTTGTAGATATTAATACGTTCTATAATACTGTAGAACATTTTTTTGTTCTATCAACAATAGTTTCCGCAGCGTACGCGATGGCAGATTTTTTGTGACTAATTTTTTCACACCTTGGGTTACATTAATGCATTTTTATTGGGGATATCTTTTTTTTTTTAAATGTAATATAGCCTATGTCACTCAGTGAAAATGCAGCTTTCTAATGGTGAAAGAATTTTTGAAATCGGTCCAGTAGTTTTTGTGTGAAAGCATTACAAACATGCATACAAAAACACAAATGTTTCCTCTTTATAATATTAGTTTACTATACCAAATCATATCGCCCTTCGCGCTGGTTTAAATGCAGCGACGATGCCTGGTAAAATCACGCATTGGTTTATGACAGCCACGGGGGTAGCGGGGTGCGCGCGGGTGTTTGAAAGAGCTCTGAGCGCACGTACGTGTGGACCAGATAAGGAACAAGTGAGCGATCGCGCGAATTAGGTTGGTTATTCCACTGGTCGCCTATTGTATATTATTTGATAAAATACTATATATAACCGGCGTTAGTGTTGGAATTACGGAAGCGAATATCTCGGCTTCTACTGATCGGATTTTGATGATTGCGGTGTCAAATTATAGGGTTTGATGTCCTCTACAGGATGATGTAGAAAAATATGCAAATTTTTTTATATACAGGGGGAGAATTTTCACAACAATATGTTACGCTTTTATAAACATCAGAAATGTCGGAAAAATTATGTAAAAGAAAACTAGTTATAACTAATACAGGTTCGCCCGCCCAATTTTTTGGGAGCTCTGCAGCACTGCAGCGCTTATGCGCCAGCCGCCACTGATGTATATTGTACTTATGTATTTACCATAATATTTAGTCTATAATGTAAAATATGTAGGTAATAAAGCATGTTACGTATCGGATTAATCATGTAAAAATTTGTAATAGTATATTAAAAAACGAGTTTCATAAGGCACCATTTTGCCGCACGAGATCAGTTTAGAAAACGAGCCGCTTGCGGCGAGTTTTCTAAAGAGGGAGTGCGGCAAAAGGCCTTATGAAACGAGTTTTTTATACTATTTTTTCTATTTTGCGTTTTTTACATTAATAAATTGCTTAAATTGGAATTATTTAATTTGAAAGTTCAGAGTTTAATTTTTATATAAAGCATGCAGTTGGTCACATTGATACTTGACATTTTCAAATTTAAATCTTGCTATCCGCGAAGTATATTATATTACATATTATTTACTAATTTTCGTTAACATTACTTGATACTTCATTTAAAAATATAAACATGAGGGACATAGAAACATATATATGTTGTTGTCAATTGTATACAAAATACGTTGTTTGTGTAAAATACGGACATATATCATATATGTCAAATGCACATAAATTCTTAAAATCAAATGACAGCAATGCTATTTATTTATGTTTCGAATAACGCCAACATTGAAAAATGAAAAAAAGCGTATCGAAATGGAGCTCATTTCGATACTGTTTTGGGTTTCATAATGAGTTCATTTCGAACGCAAAATAGAAAAAATTAATTTTTCAAAAGTCGTCTACCTCGTGAATAGCGTCAATCGATTATAACGTCAAAAAACTGTCGGTCCCGATGATGTCGTTATAACCGGGTTCTACTGTATTTATATTCTGAGAATACAAGACAATTTTATTATTTAAGAAAAAGTTTTAGCATATAGTAACTTTTCGAGTAAGAATAGAGTTTAGCCCATTAAACTCATTTCACATTGGAAATGTACTTGGTAAGTTTATTATAAAATTCAAAATGTTTGCTGCTTATTTTCTAAAAAATATGTTGAACCAAATTTAATTTTGTTGAAAAATGTAAGCATAAAATTTAATTTTCATTGTAATCCTAGATCATTTCGGATTATAAGCCTCCACAAAAATTTATTTTGATTTTAAGGACCCTAGTTAGGCAAAATATATGCATGAATTTGTAACCAATGAAACGCGATTACCAGCCATCAACGTTGCCATATGTTAGATTATTTTGAAGTGAATAATTTTAACATAAATAAGATTATAACAGGTTATAAAGAATATGTACAGTATTAAACAAAATATTTAAAATCGTGATAATAAAATACATCTATTTATTTAGAAAATATATTTTGTAATTATATTACATATCACAAGTATTTGATAATTGTGAGTACTAAAATTATATATAACATTGTTACATGAAATTAAATGGAAACATGACTTAGTGAATATAATACCAAGTCAGAATGCAGTTGTTTAGAGAAGAAAGGTGATGTAGAGGTAGTACTACCGAAAAAGCAGGACAATATAGAAAGTTCATCTAGTTTTAGATATAACGAATATATTGGTACAGAAGCTCTCGGTTAGATATTAGAAAATAAGACAAATATAGCTAACTCTCTTCTTACTAGTAAGTGACAATGTATGTGTTATAGATAAAGAATGTGAGGCAAAGAAGCATTTTAGGTACAATTGCGGCATTAAAAAACGCGTACAACTCTTTAGGATATTTTAATAATGTAAACCAGTCTATGTCAGTTTTGACTTTTTTAAAACGTCAAACGAAAATTCATATAAATTACCGTAATCTATATTTCTAATAAAAGTGTATATACTTCTCCTATTAAAGTAATTATTTGTTGTTTTTTTTTGATAATACTTAACTGCGGCATGTCAATATGACTTTTATATCGGGATTAAATTACAATATAAAATAAGGTAGGCTTTTGAAAACAAAAGCCACAATTATACACAATAAAACACGTACACTTGAAATTTTTCAAGTGTACGCGTTTTTTAATGCCGCAATTGTACCTTAGTCAGGGAAAATATATTGAAATTATTTACTTCAAATAATCTAACATATGACAACGTTGTTGAGTGGTAATCGTGTTTCATTGGTTACATATTCATGTATAATATTTTGCCTAACTAATGTACCTAAAATGCATCTTTACCGAATGTGCTAATTTTATATATATATATATATATATATATATATATATATATACAAGGTGTGTATAAATTGTCGCAAAAGCTACACGTAGCGACATTCTTCGTTCGGTTCTGAATAAAAAATCTTCATGTTAAAATATCGCATCATGCTTCGTAATTTCGTAAATGTCAAAATTTGACAGTAATGATTTTGATTGAACTCACTTTGAAATACAAACTTATTGTTCTACAACGTTGCCAAATGTGTTTTTCGTGGAAGTACGTTAATGAATAAATGTTTAAAACAAGCTTTTAAATCAAAAAGAAAACGTTTACGAAATAATACTAGTAAAAATTTTTTTCTTTAAACTAAATTGCATCTATCTCTATTAACAGATATCGAAGAGCAAAGGTTAGTTACGCACTAAAAGTCTGAACTTCAAGAACCCCGTGAAAACATACGAAGCATGATACGACATTTTAACATTAAGATTTTTTATTAAGAACCAAACGAAGAACGTCGCTGCGTGTAGCTTTTGCGACAATTTATACACACGTTATATATATATATATATATATATATATATATATATATATATCAAAAACCCTTTTACCCTAAAGGTGTCGGGTAAGTACAGCCTAATCTAAATTATGCACAAAATTTCTCTATAATGTTCGGTTACTGGCCAGTGATTTTGCTTCTTTCCGGCTCTTTCCCCTCTTCTGGATGCTATTTCCAATGATATCCTCCCATACTTGTCGCGGTCTTCCTCTTTTCCTTTTATACTGGACTTTGGCTTCATATTGTAACGTTTGTCTTTACGGGTTCTTAAATAAAACTAACAATAACTTTAGACACACACACTATATTAATATTAAAACGTATAACTAACTATTAACAACAATAAGTACATTTATGTATTCTATATTTATGTAACTATATTTATGTATACTTCGCGAGACTTGGGTATTGAATGTCTGCCTATCCCTTCTTCGACGCGGCTTATATATCTCGTTCATATATTCTCGAATGATGTAGAAGGCTGAAGAGAACACCAGACAAGTATGACGCGCCTATTAGTCGTAGGATGAGTCATCACATTGCCCCCTTCTTAAGAATGAAGTTTCGTCCCGAAACATGTCAAGTTTTGATTCCCTCAACCGATGGCGAAATCGACAGGTAGGGCCTTTGTTACATTGTGACGTCATATCGAAATAACAGTCCACGGTTTTATCTTGCCTGGATGGACAGGAATATTCAAGGCGGTAACTGCATACCAGAATTTCCATACCAGTATGTCGGAAGATTACTTCCAACATGCTCCTTACAATTCTCCAGTCCAGGCGGTCCAATCCACAACCCAATTTTGGAACTGCTAATTTCAGAATGTCTTGCTGTAACATTTGTTCGCGTAAGTGGGTCAGGGTCTCCCATAAGGCACGATAGGTTGGCTTTAGGCTCGACAGTTCTTTCGTGACCAAATAAAATATGGGCTGTCCTTCATTTATTATTTGGAGACTCTTCCCAATTGCTGGTCCCTGCTGCCTTAGTTTTTCGATTCTGCCAAATCTCTCTTTAAATTCCCTGGCAATCCCTTTGGCCATTCGCAGATCTCGGACTACGCAATGAGCAAGCGCGTAGTCTGGCGGCACTGTAAACAAATCTTGCTGTTTCTCGATGGTTACTCCAAATCGAGCTTTTCTCGAACCAGAATATTCTTGCATAAAGTCTTCGAAGGTTAGTTCATGGTATTGGCTATCCAATCGGCGTAAGTCAGCGGTTTCGTCATTATTGTCTCCAGAGTATGGGGCTAATCGATTAAAATGTACGACTCTTGGCTTACTGTGAGGTGTTCGCCTGATGCGGTATATTACATCGTTGATCCGCTTCAACACCTCGTATGGCCCCTCCCAATTCTTTTGAAGTTTTGGAGATAGGCCCCGTCGACGTTGTGGATTATACAACCAAACCCGATCGCCTTCATGGTAACCACTCTTCTCGGCGTTGATGTCATAGCTCTCTTTCATTCTGTCACTAGCATCTTGGATATTATGTCTGACTTGTTCATGGATATTATCTAGTCGTCGTCTGAGCGTGCTGACATAATCTTCTCCGGCAAGATCTTCACCAGGCTTGCTCCCAAACTTTAAATCACAGGGCAATCGGAGTTCCCTCCCGAATAGCACGTTTGCTGGTGATTGGCCTGTTGTCTCTTGAACGGAGGCCCGATACGCCATTAGAAATAATGGTAAATGTTCGTCCCAATCTCTCTGGTGTTCGGAGACCACTTTGGATAAGTGTCTGATCATGGTCTTGTTCATTCGCTCTACCATCCCATCTGATTGTGGATGCAAGGGAGTTGTTCTCGTCTTCCGTATGCCCAAAAGTCCACACATCTTTTCGAATAGATTGGACTCAAAATTTCGTCCTTGATCGGAATGAAGTTCCAAGGGTACACCAAAACGGCTGACGAACTCCTTCACAATCACGTCTGCTACAGTTCCAGCTTCCTGATTTGGTAGAGCATATGCTTCAACCCATTTGGTAAAGTAATCCATGACCACTATTATGTATTTATTTCCTTTGTCGCTTTCTGGAAAAGGGCCGGCGGCATCTATGGCGATCCTTTCAAATGGGCTTCCTACATTGTATTGGCGCATGGGTGCACGTCGACGCCTCTGGGGACCATTGCTTCCGGCGCAATTAGCACACTTTCGGCACCATTCCTTCACATCTCGTGAACAATTCACCCAGTAAAATCTCTGGCGCACCTTCTCCAGTGTTTTATGGACTCCAAAATGTCCCCCAGAAGCACCATTATGGAGTTCTCGCAAAACCTCTGGTATTCTGTTCTTGGGAACCACCATTTGCATCTTCCGCTCGCTTCCATCGTGATTTTCGACCTCACGTCTCAGGAGATCGTCTTCTATGGTTAAAGAATCCCATTGTGCCCAGTATGACTTCAATTCTCGTGAATGGGGAGCAATTTCTTGCCAGGTCGGTCTTTGCCCATTTCTTTTCCAAGCCCTGAGGACTGCAAGATCCGGATCAGCTTCTTGATCTGCGCGCAAATTGTCAGGTTGCCATTGGTCATCAACAACGGTGGTTCGAAGAGCGTTGGCCGATTTGTCTTCGATTCTGTTGCAATATCGACAGTCTTCTTGACAGGGCCTTCTGGAAAGGGCATCTGCATTTTGATGTTTGAGGCCTGCTCTGTGTTCAATGACAAAGTCATACTCCTGTAGCCTCTCAATCCATCTAGCTACTTGACCCTCTGGATTCTTAAATTGCAAGAGCCACTTTAAGGCGGCATGATCAGTGCGGATCAGGAACTTCTGCCCATACAGGTACTTGTAAAAGTGCTCAATGGTCTTAACTACTGCCAATAGTTCTCTCCTGGTTACGCAGTAGTTCCTCTCCGGTTTGGATAGGGTCTTGCTAAAGTATCCAATGACCTTTTCTTGTCCATCTTGGATTTGAGAGAGCACGCCACCAATCCCGACGTTACTGGCATCCGTATCCAAAACAAACCTCCCAGATGGCAGCGGATAGTTCAGAATGGGTGCACTGATCAACGTACCTTTTAACAACTCAAAGGCCGCTTGGCATTCGTTGTTCCAAATGAATGCTCGATTTTCTGTTAGGCGAGTAAGTGGTTTTGCAATGTTGGAGAATCCAGGAACGTAGCGTCGATAATATGTGCATAATCCCAAAAAGCTTCTTAGCTGATGTTTGTCTTTGGGTACCGGCCATTTTTCCACAGCTTTTACTTTTTCTGGATCCACAGCAATTCCTTTTCCGGAAACCACATGTCCAAGGTAATTTACCTCCTTGCGGAAAAGGTGACACTTCTTTGGACTTAATCTCAGGTTGGCATCTCGCAACCTCTGGAATACTACTTCCAAATTTTTCATGTGATCTTCAAAGGTCTTCCCTACCACAATCACATCATCGAGATATACCAGGCAGGTATCCCAAGACAATCCCCTCAGTACAGTGTCCATGAGTCGCTCAAAGGTAGCTGGGGCGTTACACAGTCCAAATGGCATGACTGTAAATTGCCAGAGTCCTGTACCTAAACTGAAGGCAGTCTTCTCTTTGTCATTGGGATCCATTCCCACTTGCCAATAACCGCTCTTTAAGTCTAGAGTGGAGAACCATTTTGCTCCTGCCAAGGTGTCTAGCGTATCGTCTATTCTTGGGAGAGGATAGCTGTCCTTTTTGGTCACACTATTCAAACGACGATAGTCCACACAGAATCTGGTAGATCCATCCTTCTTCCTGACAAGGACCACTGGTGAAGCCCATGGACTGTTCGATGGTTCAATTACTCCTTGGCCTTCCATATCTTGTATAATTTGCTTGGCTTCCTCACGTTTTGCCAGAGGTAACCTCCTTGGTCCTTGTCGAATTGGACTTGCATCGCTGGTATTTATTTTGTGCATTACAATATTGGTTCTTCCTTTCGTACCAGTTTCAGTTTCAAAGACGTCTTCATAATGTTTGATTAAATCCTTAACTTGGCTTTGTTCCTTCTTGTTCAATCCTTGACAGGCGGAGTCGATTATCTTGGACAATTTCTCAGGAACCTGCACGAATCCATTCTTCTTCGCTTCTATGCGATGAACGACGGCCGACACTGGCGAACACCACCCCAGAATAGTACCCTTCTTTAATGAAACAGGGTAATGGTTCACATTCATTACCCTTATCGGTACAGTCTTCTGAGTCTTAACCAGCATTTTGGCAACTACTATTCCTCGGCCCACCTCGTCATCATCAGCCTTTGGTTCCAACATTGTAACATTTCCGTCCAAATAATCACCTTCCATACACGCCGTCAAAAATGTCTCACTTCTTGCATCCAGGACAACATTCTCTGCAGTAATTACTTGTACACTCCCACAATTTTTCCCATGAAGAAACAATTCCTCATTATTTATTTTTAAAGTGCCTTCTTTCATGTTTAACTGGAAGCCGTAGGTGTTCATGATGTCTAATCCCAAGATTATCTGTTCTTCTATGTTGGCTACGAGAACACGATGTCGGATTGATGTTGGTCCTATGACAAAATTGACATCTACTTCACCTTCCACAGAAGCTGCTTCTCCAGTAGCTGTCCTTAGTCTCCATTTACTAGAAAGTAATTCTTTATTCCTGGATATTAAATCGGGTCGTACAATGGTTTTCGTCGATCCAGTATCTAGCAAGCAAGCATAGGTTCTTCTTTCCATAATAGCATCCACATACAGGCCATTGGTTTGATTTTGCAAGGATGCGATTTGGGCAGTCCTTGGGACTTTCGGATTCTCAGCGGATTCTTTCTTGGTCCTTTATCACATTTATTCTGGATATGACCGTTTCTTCTACAATTCCCGCATGGCCGCGCACTTTTATTTGATTTGATCTGATTTAGGACTTGACTAACCACCTGCTCCATGAACTCCTCATTTTCCTGTTCGTCGACAGAACAGCCACGAGCATTGTTCAAAGAGGCTTGTCTTGCAGTCTCAAATTCAAGTGCGTACGCCAAAGCATCGATCGAGGTTTTCGGTCTTGCCAACCTTAATGCTTGCTGCGTATCAATATCCCGGAGACCATCTATGAACGTCTGGACCGCTAGGTATTCCATGAAATTATCTGGCGCCATCGGATATGCAAGTTGAACTAGACGAGCAATATCTGCCTCAAATTCCTGAAGATTCTCGCCTTTCTTCTGTGATCGATTCTTCAGTTGGGTATGGTATACTTGCTCCAAATGCGCATGGCCATATCTCATCTCCAAGCGTTTAATGAGTTGAGAATAATCTTTACGTTCCTCAGGAGGCAATGTCTGCAAAATATCACTAGCATCACCCCTCAATGCTATGACTAAAGCAGTCGCCTTCTCGGCAGAAGACCATGCGTTTGCTTCTGCGGCCGCTTCGAATTGCGTCAGGTAAGTTGCCCATGACGTCTTTCCATCAAAGGTTGGTGGCTTGATTCTGGTCCTTGAAATAGCCACAAGTTCTTCTTTTATTTCGATGGGCCGCGGTATGACTTCTTCGTTGACCTGCCTGGGATCAGAATGACTCATGGCAGCGGGTAATTTCATCTCAATCATTATTGCCTCTAAAAGTCTAGAATGTTCTCCAATTTTCTCTTCTACAGCTGTGAAAACCTCTTCTTTTAACGCTTCTGATTTTTCCGCTAGTCGCTGTTCTAGAACTTTTTCGAAGTTTCTAGAATTTTCTAGTAATTTCTTTTCCAGATTTTTCTCGAGGATTCTAGCGGTTTCTAGGTTTCTTTGTTCCATTTGTTGCATTTGTATTTGCGCATTCTCTATTAATCGTTGTTCCATATTTTTCGCGCTATCCAGATTCTTCTGTTCCATTTGTTCTAGAGTTTTTGCTAAGTTTCCAGAAGTTTCCAGGTTCTTCTGCTCCATTTGTTGCATTTGAGTTTGTGAATCTATTAGACGCTGTTCCAAGGTTTGCGAATTATCTATTAGACGCTGTTCCAAGGTTTGCGAATTATCTATTAGTCTTTGTTCTAGAGTTTTCGCTAAGTTTCCAGAAGTTTCCAGACTTTTCTGCTGCATTTGTTGCATTTGAATTTGCGCATTCTCTATTAATCGTTGTTCCATATTTTTCGCACTATCCAGATTCTTCTGCTCCATTTGTTCTATTTTCATAAACAGCGAATTCACGTCAGCATCTCCGCCTGGAACTTGAAAGACATAATTCTCTGGATCCTCGCCTTCTTGGATCAACACATTGCGAAGCCGTTGCTGGAGGATCGACTTTTTGCCAGTTGTATCCTCATCCCTCTCTTCTAATTCTCGTTTTAACTCGGACACTTTCAATTCCGTGAGTTTCATTCTATTAGCCATCACGATATTTAAAATAACGTCTTTCCGCACTGTATATTTATTTAAACGAATACTTAATTAACACTTAATTGTCTACTTAGTTTATTATTTATTAATTAGTCCACACCTGAATACCACTGTAACGTTTGTCTTTACGGGTTCTTAAATAAAACTAACAATAACTTTAGACACACACACTATATTAATATTAAAACGTATAACTAACTATTAACAACAATAAGTACATTTATGTATTCTATATTTATGTAACTATATTTATGTATACTTCGCGAGACTTGGGTATTGAATGTCTGCCTATCCCTTCTTCGACGCGGCTTATATATCTCGTTCATATATTCTCGAATGATGTAGAAGGCTGAAGAGAACACCAGACAAGTATGACGCGCCTATTAGTCGTAGGATGAGTCATCACAATATATTAGCTTTACTGGTCTAGTGTCGCCCATTCGTTATAAATGCCCCCACCAATGTAGTTGCCGCTTTTCAATAAAGTCCATTATCGATTGTATCTTCAGTTCCTCTCGTATTTGTGTATTTCTCATTTTATCCTTTCTAGTTACGCCTCTTACTCCTAAGATATCTTATTTCTGCAGCCTCGATTTTGCTTTTTTGTCTATTATTAAGTACCCATGGTTCACATCCGTATGTCAGAACTGCTCTGTAGACTGCTTTGAATACTTTTATCTTGGTGTTTCGTGATATTTCTTTTTTCATAATGAAGATATTATTCATTGCGTAATACAATTTGGTTACCTTTTCAATTCTTTCATTAATTTCTGACTCATTTTTCCCAGTGTTTTCTATCAGGACGCCTAAATAATGAAACTCATTTACTTGTTGAATAGTTATTCCTTCAATTTGGATATTTAGTTGTTCTTCACCTGTGGTCATTACTTTTGTTTTATTTTTATTTATACTCATTCCTTTTTTCTTAATTGTTTCGTTCCATATATATATATATACTTTCTTGCAGGTTATTTCCTTTTTCAGCTATTAGTACTGTCATCTGCGAATGCTGTCTCAGCTACTTGTATCCTCTCTAGATTCCTGTACCAAATTTGAATTTTTTTCGTCTGCATTGAGCATTGTCTTATTACATCGTCCATAAATACAGTGAACAGTACGGGACTTAATATTTAATAACACATCCTTAATTTGTAATCTTATATATGCAATCTGAATATCAGTAATAGGATATTATATTTTAAGAGAATTTGATTTTTATTAATAGTAGGTAGTTTTAGTTGTGATGATTTATTCTTATTTATAGCAGGTGATTGAACTATTTTTTATTTAATTTTATTATCTCAAGTTATGGCAGATTAATACTTACCTCTTTGCTTATATATGTGATGAGTTGCTGCTGGCGTACACTGAGATTTTGTGCTTTTAGCAGGAATGTAATTTGATTAAGGGTTTGGGATTATAATATTTTTCTCAATGCAATTACTTTAGTGCCAAATATACTTTCCTATGTATAAGTGTTTTCAATGTATTTGAAATAAATGATATAAATTAAACAGCATTATTCATAACAAAAAAAAACTACACAGAAATGTGTAACAATTATTTCAAACAGTGCACATATGCATGTTCACTAAACAAGTTTTTGCATACACACAGACACAATTAAAGGTAAGTATTATTGTAAATATTGCACATCCACTTATGAGAAACCTATGTTCAACTTATAAGTATAATATCACACACATGTAACTAAACCTAACACATCACACACGTAATTGGACTGAACACACCACATTCACTAAATTGGTTATTGTTGGCAAATATTTGCTAGCAAGTCATTGAAACTTTTTATTCCGCCATATAAATTTGGGAAGTAACAATGATGTATAACGGTTTATAACTGAATTTTCAATTCAAAGGTATAACGGCAACTCTGTTAAATTTTGAATGATGTTTCCGTGCATACGAAATCATTTCTTTGATATGATTGGTTATAAAATTCATGCATATATTTTACCTAACTAAGGTCCTTAAAATGTATCTTTACCGATTTTAATATATTCTGGATAAAAAACTAAAATAGAACTGAAGTTATAAAATAAAGTATTATTTTGTTTACAGAAAGTATATATAATTACTTCTTGTATAAATTTATTTTTGTTGAGAATTCATTCAAAATATATAATTTAATCAGATAATTCAATTTCTTCAACTACATTGCTTCTTGCAGGTTTGGTATACCAAGGTATTTTATTTTGATAATAATTTATTACCATATTGGGACACCGGATATTTGCTTGCCTAGCAGGAACTAAGTCAGCTTCATCACAATCTTTCCACATCATTAAAAACATTAATTCTCCACTAGCATCAGTTGCCCCTACAATTTTATTCGGCTCTAAACCCCTGTCAAATCCTCTAGCTCTATTATCTTCAGTTATATTTTTTCTCTTATTAGTATCCATCTTTTCAGGTTCCTCAGGCAATTTCAAAGTGGATTCATATTCTAATATTAATTCAGGACAGTCAAGATTTTCTTCAGGTTCCCATGTGTTATCTTCCCTATAAATTTCATTTTTAATTTATATTAAACATTTAATAAGATGCATTTACTCAGAATAGCCTTTCCATTTTAATAAATATTCTATTCTACCATTTGTAACACGTTTGTCTAAAACTCTTTCTACTGAAAATTCTTCTGGTTCATCATCTTCCTTATTTGACTTTTTGGAGTCTCCTAAAGCATAACATTTGATAAAATTATTTAAAAAACTTCTATGGTATTGTATTATACCTCTAGACATGATGATTGAAATGTATGAACAATTGATTAAATTAGTATTTAGAATAAATTAAGAATATTTAATAAGGTCATTTATCATAAAATACTGGAAAATCTTCTATTAATGTTTTTCAATATCTTACATAAAATAGTACTTTTATGGTAGATTGTAACGAATGTAAATAAAAGAGCACTGAAATTGCGTTGCCAACTTAACGCAACTAAGGTATTATCATAGACTAAAACAACCCGGCAACTAAATGGAAAAAAGAATCCGAAACTGTTAAATAGAATAACATGTTTGATTCTGATTCTAATAAGAAATAATCTTCGCTTACGATTGTTTATAGTAAATATTAATATATTATTTCAGATGACTGATATTTATTTATATACATACAAACATTTTAAACGATGGGAACCCCCCCCCCCCCCCCCACACAACAGGTTTTAAATATTTCTATTGTTTTGTGGATTATTTAATTTGTGCAAATTGTGCCTGTTTATGTAGTGCTTGTACAGTTCTAGTACGTTTGGTCGATGTTTTAGTTAATTTTATTTGTGAAGGGTGAGGTTTTTTTTAATAAATTTTATATTTCTGAGATTAATTCAATTTAATTAAAAAAATCTTAAGTTTTATTTTGGTACATCATATATTATATATTATAGTTGATTTATGATGAGTGATACTCATCTGGTAACCACTGATAACTGTTTAGGTACTAATCATCGTGTATAAAGCAGACATTTATTTTAAAAAAATAAAATTCCTTACAGAATATTGTTTTACTTTACTTTACTTATAACAGAAAAATTTTGGATTAGGATTGAAAGGGCCTTGTTGGTAATATTTTTTTAAATATAAGATAATAAAAAGGGCAAAAAAATTAAGAGAAAATTAAATATGAAAAATGTAAATATAAAGCTTTAAAAAAATTATATTAATATTGATTCTTAAATAATTTGAGATTATTGTTATTACATCGGTTGGCGTAATTAAAATTTTGAATGAAACTAAAAATATATATTTATTTTAAAACTTCCCTCAAATTACTTTACAAATTATACACGACTATCTATAATATTTTATGGTTATGTTTTAGCATTTTTTATTCTGTCTAAAATTTAATATGATCATATTTATCAAATAAAAATTTGTATAATCGTTCATTTAAAATAAGCTATGAATAATAAATTACAATTGATTGAATTAAAGAATAGAATCGCACAAATATTTTTTGATTAACTTTCGTAACCAACTCAACTTTTGCCTTTCTTGCCATAATTGTAAACTGAAAGCTGAAAGCATGGATAAGTCCTTAAATAGAATCGTCACTAGCTAGGGATCGGTACTCAAGGGTACATTCCAGTAGAAAACTTAAATGAATTTGTAGCGCGTCGATCTATTGTTTAATTTGCTTAAGTGCTAGAAAATTCACCCATTTCATTGATCTATTACCAATCTAAATTTACACATAAAACCTTCATATACTTAATCTTCCAAAGCTCACAGAACTTTACATAAACTTAAACGTAAGCGTAAACTCCTAGGCAGCATGGTAGGTATGACAGGTAAAACAGTTAATTATCCTAACAGGCGTATACCTTGTGCGAAAACAATTTTAAATATTTTTAACAAATTCAAAGAAGATGGTTGTTTTCTAAATTCCTACAAAAAAAAATCAAACTAATCACGTGTTAACAGAACACATGAAGTTGAATATTCTGTGTTATCGGATCGGTTTTAGATGTAGCCAGGCATTTTGGAGTATCGTACAGTTCGGTGTTCAAAACCCTGAAAGAATTCAAATATAAGTCATACGAGACATCAAGCCATCAAGAGCTCTTCGAGGAAGATAAAATAAAACGAGCTGATTTTTGTGATATAATGTTCAATTTGTTAAATGAAAACGAAGAAATTTGAAATAAAATAATTTTTAGTGAAAAGCAAACAGTTCCGTAATAGATTTTAAGAGTTTCATGTACAGTTCTGTTCATATAAATCTGGGACAATTTTAATTTTCGATTGTAAATGTGGGTTATAAATTGTCAAAGTTATAATTGTCAAAGTGCAACAGTCTGTCAAGTTATTACGTTTTTCATAGACATTTTTATAGTAAAATGGTAGAAAACTGACGGTCGTTGAAAAAGCGCGAATTATTTCAAAAATAGAAGAAGGTTGATCGATAAGAATGACTTCACGGCATTTTAACCTGAATAAAAATACAGTGTTTGCATTAAGAAACGGTGGGAAAACGAAATGACCTTAAAAAGAAAGACTGGTACAGGTCTGTTCAAGAGAAAGTCAACTGTCGAAGAAGATATGGAACTTATAGATTATATAAGAGATCGTCCATTTGATACTGCAAAAAATGCTGTAATAAACACAATTTTTCCCGGCTCAGAGTTACCGCATGCAGAAGAATATTAAAATCTGATTTAAAATGTCGTGGTGCTGCAAGGAAGCCGTACTTAACTAATGAGCTGAAACAATCACGACTATTATTTGCTTTAAATTATAGTAATAATGATTTCAATTTTTGGAACCGGGTTATTTTTAGTGACGAGAAGACTTTTCAGTCGACTTACAACGGAAAAATCAAAGTCTATCGGCCACGGGGAACTCGTTTCCATGAGGAATATAGTTGTCCCAGAAGAACTTCTGGAAGATTCTCAGTTAATGTTTGGGCTTGGATCAGTTCTCAAGGTTTAGGAATGTGTTGGTGGATTGAAAACAGTTTTAACACGATTGTCTACAGAGACATTCTAGAATATATCATGCTTCCAACTGTCAATCATATATTCGCCAATCCCGACTTTATATTTCAGCACGATACTTGTCCGGTTCATACTGCTAGAATTATAAGTACTTGGCTAGGAACTAATAACATCGAGGTTTTACAGTGGCCTACCAATAGTCCGGACTTAAATCCGATCGAGAATGTTTGGGGACCCATGGTTAAGATAATCAATAAACGAAATGCCCAACCAGAAAACACCGAAGTATTGTGGCAATGGATTGAAGAAGCATGGGAGGAACTGACAAATAACGATAATTTAGGGCGTTCTTTAATCAATTCCATGCAAAGAAGACCGGTAGAAGTTATTTAAAGAAATTGTGGCCAAACAAAATATTAAATTTATTTTTTGTTATTTCTTTATTATTGATGTTTTCTTAATAAATCAAATCTATTGTTTACTTTCTTTCATTATTTCTAATTTTTATTAAATGATAATGAATGTTTCATATTGTTAACAATCACCAACACTTTTAATAAAATCTAATTACAACTAACATGCTGAAATCCACAATTACAACAACAAAAAAATTGTCCCAGATTTATTTGAACAAGTGGAATTAAGTGTTACGTTATAAGAGTTGTCCCAGATTTGTTTAAACAGAACTGTACATTCTGTATGGCAATCTAAATAATTAACCTTTGAATGCTTAAACATTCATATCTTTAATAGTTAGAAAGCATAGTAAGATAAAACCCATTGAGTTATTTCTTTAGCTAATAGGAAAAGGTTTGGTGTAATTTTAATAAAATAAATACTTGATTACTTATTAATATTTTTAAAATTTTTATTTAGTAACATTATTATATTAACATTTTTCGGTTTTAGTCTTGGACGCTTGTGTTCTATTATTAAACGAGCTTGTACTAAACACCCTTTCAATTTCTGCTGAACTCGCTGGTATACAGAAATATTTCCTAGCACATTGTTCAAATAAAAAATACACTTATCCTTTTTTTAAAACTTACCTTACATTAGCCGTAATTGATTTTACTTTCTCTTATTCTTTCTTGCAAAAATCCAAATAATGAAAGTGACTTTTGATATTGACTAATATCTGTTTCGATTACAGGCATATGTTTTTTATTTTGAGGATCTATTTTCTTCATAATATTAAACATTTCTTATTTTAGATAAGAAGTAGCCCCAGTAGCATTTTCAGTACTACGAAGACCTTCCCTTTTAAATCTAAAACAGTTGCTACTCTAGTAACTAATCGTCCTTCATATGAAAATAGCCTTGCCTTAATAGATTCCAAAAGTTTGTTGCATAATGTCTTCCCTTCTTCTCCTTAATTCCAGTAATGATGCTGTCAGAACAGTCCAAAAGTTATTGTGATTATTGAAAAAATGGTAACATATTTATTACCTACAAAAATTTCCCAATACTGCTTTTTAAGATTAATTTTTCCATTTTTTAAAACCACTTATTCGTAAGATACCACGAGGTTGTTCTTATCGTGATATTGAAATGCCCAAAAATTTTCAGAAATTTATTTCTTTGTAAATATTAAATTTCTACTCCGTCACTGTACCGAACAGAAAGTATTGCAAAAAAATGTTAAGTGAATAAAATTTTATCAAATACCTAGCGATTTCCTAGAAATTTTCTATGGTTAGAATATAGCGTTGTGATGGATGCAGCCTGTTGTTTCCCGTGTAGACATTTTTCCAACAAAATCGATTGCGAGGAATCAACATTTGTGTGGATTTAAAAATTGGTATCGAGCTTTAGAAAAGGATGGAGGTTGTAGGAAACGCGGAAAAAGTGTAGGGCATAAAAATAATGAAGTTAAATGGGTAAGTTATAAAAGTTTAAGTAATAAAGAAAATTCTGAGAGTGTTGCAACAATAATAAATACGGCACATTTGAATTTGGTAAATGAAAATAGAACCTGTATA
This sequence comes from Melolontha melolontha, assembly GCA_935421215.2. Lineage (NCBI taxonomy): Eukaryota > Metazoa > Arthropoda > Insecta > Coleoptera > Scarabaeidae > Melolontha > Melolontha melolontha. The sequence goes on along the minus strand of OW285243.1, from coordinate 71,084,333 downwards.
TGTGTAATAGCAGATATTTTGTTGTTTATTGCAACGCAATACATAGCTCAACGTGGTAATAAAGAAGGTGCATACAGTCTTGAACAGAGGTAATTTTTTGGAATTATTATATTTAATTGCTGAGCATAAGGAATTGGTTCGGAAAAAAATAAACGAAGAATTGCCACACAATGCGAAATATATTAGCCCACTTATACAAAATGAAATTTTGTCAATTTATCACAAATTAATTCAATAGATTAGTGCAGAAGTTAGAGACGCCAAATATTTTGCAGTTATTTGTGACGACACAAGGGATATTCTCAAAACTGAGCAGTTATCCATCGTATTACGATACTATTTTGATGGTGTCATTTACAAACGCTTCATTGGTTTTAGAGCTGCCGAGAATTTGGAGGCGTATTCGCTTTTATTCTTAAGAAATCATTAGCTTTTTGCAAAATCGGTTTGCAAAAAAAAAGTTTCCCAAACTTACGATGGTGCAAATGTGATGAATGGGCGGTTTAATAGTGTACAAAAGCTATTCCGTGACGAGGTAGAAGAAACTGTGTATGCACATTGTTTTAACAACAGAGACAGAATTTGATAGTTTTGGACGTATGTACGAATTTACCAACAGGACAATTTTTTGACACACTAGAAACTCTATGTTTTCGTATCAGGATTCGCTATTCATTCAAAGTTTATATCATTACAAAGGCGCCTATTTTCTTCACAAAAACCGAGCGAATTTAAACGAATTTGCTATTCTAGATAAACTGCCCAGATATTTGCCTGTATTTCTTTGAAAAAACTGTAGATACAACGTTTTGAAACTTTTATAATAAACGGGACCGTTGAAATTCCGAAAGTATCTTGGGTTTTTAGATTTGCCTATCACCAAAGGCTTCAGTTTATGATTTCCCGTTGTAATCGTGCACAATAGGAATGTAATTTTTTGCTTTGCAATCCGGTAAAAGCTTCCAATAAAGATCCGATTCGTCAGCATTATATATTTGATCTAGCAATACGGCAAGCTCTTCAATCTTATGTTTTAGTTTTTGTTTAAATGGATCTACCAACTCTGAACGAGATGATAATTTTTCGCCCGATATTGTTAAAAGTCGTATTCCATGGCGTTGTTTAAATCTATTCAACCAACTGGCAGTAAACGACTATGTTTCATCTAAATTTTTTTATAGAACTTTTGCTTTTTCCTGTAACATAATTCGACTTGCTGGAACATTTCTTTCTCTTAATTTAAGAAACCATTTCTATAAGTCTTTTTCCATCTTTGCATAGGTAGACATTTTTAAAGTTTTCATTTTACCTAGAGCCGCAAATATTTTTGTAACTCTCTAATATAGTAGACTTTGCTACTCCATAATTCTTCGCTAGTTCTGTTACTGTGTTTCCTTTTTTTAAGATTCAAGTAGTTCAAGTTTTTCGTCCAATTTTAAATGTTTTCTTTGCGACATTTCAAATAATAACCTATTTCACTAAAATGCTTATTACATATGTATGTACTTACTTATGTAATATAAGAACAAACATTAATACAAACACAACTCACTGCAACCACTATTTTACAAGTTTACATAAGATTATAAATCAAAATGACACTGCTAATATAACGTTATTCGGCGAGTGCTATTTGTAGATTGAAATACGTTTAGGTATATATTTAGGGAAAGTCCCGACATTAAACATGCGTTTTTATGGTTAAGTATTGTTCATTGTATCGGAGCTTTTCAATGTTCGTTATATCGCGACGTAATGTAAAATTTTGGTCGTTCATTGGAGCGGGTAGTTCATTCGAACCGGAGTTCACTAAATCGCAACTCTACTGTAATTCAGAAATATTAAGCGGCATTGATGTTTTATATCCGCAGAATAAGAACTTTTTAAATTTTGAGTAAGTTGAAACATTTGTAACTCGTTATAAAATAGATACAGTTAATGCAAGCAGAATTTAAAATCCTCAAGAATGTAATACCGAATTATGAAAAAGAAAACAACATTCAGGTGGAAAATATATTACAGCTTCTAGACTTAAAAAAAATACAAATTAGGTAGTGGTTCCAGTAACATTCAAAATTGTTTCCATAACAGTTATTGTGCTAGTTTCAAGCGCGGGGTGTGAATGTACATACATTTTCTTGATTACGCCGCCTAAAAAATTATATGAGAAATAAAATGGGACAAGAACGCGACGCGTAAGTGATTTAGCAATTATAAACATTGTAAAAGAAATTCCAAATCTTTAAATAAAAATCTTGTAATTAACTATTTTGATGCTGCTCACAACAATAAGAGGATTATACTTCATTAAGGGGGGTAAGTGGGATTTTTTTGTAGTTTAGTAGGTTATACTACATACCGATAGGTCCAACTCGCAACGGGCCATAGGCAACAATATACGTATGGAACGAAATGCGATGTGGCAACGTGTGTACGATGCCTATATTGAGTGACTTTCTTAAAATTTAAATTTATTTTGCAGAATTATTGATTTTTTTACTTTTATCTTTTAGAAAACGTTATTGTTTTTTTATTACTTAAAATTACTTTATATGAAAAATAGTATACCATAAAAGTGTAAACAAAGACAGTATACATTGAAACGAATATTCATTCAATTGTATTGTCATGAAATTGAATTTGTCAACCGTTGTTAAATTTGTTAAAATGAATAGATATTTATATTTATCGGAAAATACTAATACTTAAAGCAAACAAATAAGGTGTAGTGTTTTGTTATATTGATTATGCAGCTGATGCTTTCGTAATATGCTCATATTTGTATTATTTCAACTTATACTTCGGTCGATACATACCGACTTCCTTCAAACCAGGAGGAAACTACAGTTGTAATTAAACTATACTTCCTTTTTTTTTTATTACCTACGGATATTCACAATTCCAAAATACGTTACAATGTTGCTTATTTTAGATTGTAATTAGCTGAATGCTGTCGCAAAACTGATCTCTGCATTTTTTAAAATGCCAGAATAAAATTAACCCCTGCCCTTATTATAATTTTACAAAGGAACAGACACGTACTTCAATTTCTACGAAAAACTAAGCCTACAGTTCATGTATAATACAGTGATAATGAAGACTGGAGCGTTTGTCGACCTACGAAGTTGTACTTTACTTGTTTATTGTTAATAAAAGGCTGATGGAAACATTACGTGAGATTTTGGTATCTGTATTATAATAACATCACGATAATAGTAGAAATACAAATATGAGCATATTACGAAAGCATCAGCTGCATAATCAATATAACAAAACACTACACCTTATTTGTTTGCTTTAAGTATTAGTATTTTCCGATAAATATAAATATCTATTCATTCTAACAAATTTAACAACGATTGACAAATTCAATTTCATGACAATACAATTGAATGAATATTCGTTTCAATGTATACTGTCTTTGTTTACACTTTTATGGTATACTATTTTTCATATAAAGTAATTTTAAGTAATAAAAAAACAATAACGTTTTCTAAAAGATAAAAGTAAAAAAATCAATAATTCTGCAAAATAAATTTAAATTTTAAGAAAGTCCCTCAATATAGGCATCGTACACACGTTGCCACATCACATTACGTTCCATACGTATATTGTTGCCTATGGCCCGTTGCGAGTTGGACCTATCGGTATAGACAGTTGCGTGCAAAAAAAAACTGGAATACTTAAATAAGTATATCTTACACTATTATATTTATTTACCCTTCACAATAGAAACTTGTCAAATTATATTAAATGTATGTGCTCTTTTTTAATTGTCAGGTGCCCACTCTGTGCCCTCCCAAAAAATTAAGTCTAGTTACGTGGCTGCTGACATTGCAAAGTCACCCTTTTAATTCCACAATAACCTGCAATTATAAACTATAACTTGTTGCATTGTAATTTATGATTTTGAATTAATGAAGAACTGAACTTTGGACCAAAACCTTAATTCTTTGAATTAATACAGTGTGAGCTATACTCACTTCCAATGCGGACAGTGATTGATAAGAATATCATACGAGTTATCGATTCTTTTCATAATCTATAACGCTTAGTATCAGTGATATCAGTTACATTTATCATCACGTGTAATTAAGTGTTGTTTTGTACTTAGTCTTCCATCTTTTATTAGTTTTATATAAAAATGTTTTAATTTTTTAAAGTTTTATTTATTCAATTATGCACAAGCAGGTGTGTATTACTAATTATAAATTATGACTGTTTAAAATTAAATTGTTGTTGTAAAGTAATAATTATGATTATTTGCAGCTTTTGATCTTTTTTGATAGGACGGCACGGATAAATAAAATGTATATTATTAACTTCTTTGTATATGAAGTCTTATTTGTAATTTTCCAATAGAGCCTGTAAAAATATTATTTAAATTCTTCACAAGATAATACCATATCCACTCATATTTATCATATCTTTTATTAATCAATCTATTATGCGCACGTGTTTGACTTATTGTCAGAATTTTTTTTTAATCCTAAAATCTATCTTGTTTTAATTATAATTGAGCTTTCCTTTGGAATGGAACTGTTCTGTAAAATATACTAAATACGATTAGATTTCTTTAGAATCTGATTCATATTTAACTATTCACTAAATTGCAATAATAGTCACCATATACCGCGATATCATAAAGTTTCTGGGTCCAAGATGGCATTGAAATAGAAAATATATGTCTGAACTTTATCCATATTATCATACTGGTAACTTAACCTTAATTTTTGAAAATTATTTTGATAGTGTCATCGTGACATCAATAAATATGTCATTTGATTTAATAAAGATACAATAAAACAACAAGCTCAGCTTGTATTCAAAATTTTATTAATAAAAAAAGGCAAAATTGAAGCAAATGTTGAAATTGTTGTCCGTTATTTTCAATTCCCAATGTGACACGCCTTTTCATGCTGTTAAAGGCATTTTGCAGCATTGCGGGCGTTATTAATGCACATTCGTCAATAATTCCTTGTTGCATATCTTGCAAATTAGCAACAGGAGTTTTAAATATTCTATTCTTTAGGTGAGGAAACACGAAAAAGTCCATAATTGTCAAACAAGGAAACTCAACTTCCGTATGTAAACTTATGATCCGATCGTCAAAAAACTCACGAAGAAAAGCAATATTTTCTCGTGTTGTGTGTGCCGTTGCACCATCCTGTTGAAAGTATTCATATTGCAATTCATCATCATGCAACTGTTCAATAAATTCATACAGAATGTTTCTCTCTCAGCATTAATTGTAAAATTTAAAAAAAATAGGGCCAACAACTCTGCGGCGAGAAACTGCTAGCCAAACACCAAGTTTCGCATTATGGAGAAACGATTTAATAAAAATATGAGGATTTTCACTACTCCACATTCGAGTATTTTGGGAATTGACATACCTCGAAAGATGAAACCATGCTTCATCAAAGAAAAATGACAAATTTAGCAGGTCATCATCTTCTATTAAGGTATTTGCAAACCACTGGCAGTACGCACGGCGTCTAGGGTAGTCTACCGGCAAAATAGCCTGATATGATTGCATCTTATACGGATGCATGTGTAAGTTTTTCTTTACAATTTTCTGACATGTTCCATAAGAAAGTCCAATCTCTTGAGAAAGGCGTTTCAAAGGTTTTGTGGGTTCATTTACCATACGTTGACGAACATCATTTATAACTTGTTCCGAACGAACAGTTGGTCTACCAGTACGTGATTTATGACCCACAGAACCAGTCTCACGAAACACACCAACACAATTGGAAAGGCAATTATAAAAATCTTTGGGAATTACAGCTAACTCTGGAAAGTGCTCTCTAAAATCATCCAAACATGCACGTTGACTGTACACCCAAATTCCATCAATTCGCACTCCACTCCGAAAATAGGCTTCAATCATGTACGCTTTTTGCACTATATTGTAAACCATATTTGAATTTACTCGAATGTGCTATGTTTCAAACTCGACGTTCAAACTTGCTTTCAGCAATTCTAACACATTAATGGATGACAGATAATGTCACTGTCAAAATAATTTACAAAACAGAGTTATAGTTCCTAACTTAAGTTCAGACATACAATTTATATTACAAAGCCATCTTCGTCCTAGAAACTTTATGATATCACGGTATAAGTAATAACAACATCAAATGCCAAAATAGTGTATGACGATGATGAGTAAACACCGCCACTTAGGTGAGTAAGCAGCGGCGTCGCTGCGTAGGTTTTACTAAAATAAAATGCGCGTTATTTAGAAAAATGCTTTCCGTTAGAATTACACCTAGGCGTATTCGAAAATCCGTCTATAAACAACTTCACAGTATCACAGATATTCATGTACTACATACATATAGTACGCGAAGCGCTAGTAACGTGAACCTCCCCAACCTCTTGCTTGTCCGCGCCTCTGTGGGCTGACTGAGAATGGCGGTACTTAATGATCAGTAACAAGTATGTACAGGGTTACTCCTGAATAGGGCCAAAGTTACGCGAATCTGCAGAATACGTATAAATGTCTAACTGAAAATCAAAAAAGGAATTTCTTTGTAATTCATCAAAAATTTCCAAATTTTTAGGGCCAAAATAAAGTCGGTCCTTAGTTAGTGTCAAGAATATATAGGGCCCCTGATACCTCTCCAAAACTGTATGCGATAGTCACTGGCCAATAAACATAGAAAGTATAAATTATCATTTGTAAATAATGTACCAAATTTAAATGTAGTTAATTAAATATAGTTCAAGACTAATTGACCAAAAACCAGTTTTGTGACGCCATCTCTAAAGTGCGGTAGATCCCTTAAGAAGCATTTCCGTACTCAAGTTGATACAAGCTTTTTTTCATACTTATGTATGTACAATCAACCTTTTCATTCTTTAGGGGTTGTTCGTGGAGAAAAGCGCGCTTACTGCGAATATACAAAATTATGTGATTGGCGCTTTACGATAGGAGAAGTAAGTGGGGCGCGATTAATCAATTTGACAGACTTCACCATAACACAACTGATATAAGTGAACGTGACAGCCGACCTATCTTGCGACCAACCAACTTACATCGCTACTATATTCACCTATTGCTATATATTCCTACCTCGCGCGTTTTCACTGTATATACCACTGTGTTCTTTTTTTATCATTACACATACATCTCCCTATGTGCAATTCTAAAAAAAGAAAAGTCAATGCATAGGTGACATAGTAGGCAACCAGTTATACACCAGTGAAGTATTTACCCACAAACAATAGCTTAATTCTTAAATTAGTTTGCCATGGAGAGAAAAAAAATATTTTAATGTCAAATATTTCTGAATTTCTATTCATATATGAATCTTAAATACATTTTATTGAAAAATAGATAATTTATTTAAAACAGTTAATTATCATAACATGCATATACCTTGTGCGAAGACAATTTTTTAAATATTTTTAACAAATTCAAAGAAGATGGTTGTTAACGCTAAGAAATAAGTAATTAAACTTCTAGTTACAAAAATTCTTTTATTGTAAATACCACTACAATATTGTTTCGTCATACAATGGCTTCATCAAGTGGATGAAATACTGAATATGTACAATACAAGTTTGAATATTTATGTGAAAATTATTGGGGAATGGTGGTTGAAAAATTTTTATAATCTTAAATTTAGTAGAGGGGAGTTGTTTAAATCTAGTTGGTCATTTAAAGCTAATCTTAAACTATTGCATCTATTAATTTCTAAGTTTTCTAACAGGTTAAGTTTTTTACCTTTTTCTTGAATGTGTAAAATTTTGAAATCTATATTAAATCTATGATTGATATCTATACAATGACTTGCGAAAGTTGAATCTGTTTTCTTTTCTTTATGGCTTCTCTCGTGTTCTTTCATCCTTATTTTGAATGCCCTCCCCGTTTGTCCTATGTATACCTTATTACAATCTTCGCATGTTAACTTATATACACCAGAGTTTGATTCTTTGTCTATTTTATCTTTGTTGTTTTTGATGGTTGATGGTTGTTTTCTAAATTCCCACAAAAAAAAACAATCACGTGTTAACAGAACATAAAAAGCTGAATATCCTGTAATATGTAGAAGAACGGTCTATAGGATCGCTTTTAGATGTACCAGGCATTTTGGAGTATCGTAAAGTTCGATGTTCAAAACCTTGAAAAAATTCAGCCATGTAAAATATCAAATCATCAAGTCGGCTGTGTAAATCGAGGATTTACACAATCGATATTTTTCACGCACTATCGATAGTATTTCTTTAAGGATGAAATATATAAGTCAAATTAGTGTATCAAAAAAAGGTAGAAAATATGAAAGCGTTGATGATAACAAAAAAGTACAAATAGATTTTACCATTCTATGAGATTGTAGAACGTCCTCACATTACATCATATTTCTAATACCAAACGTAACCACGTATTGGAGACATTTCAGTAACACGATAAAAACAAATTGACACTTCGTGGTATCTTACAAATAAGTAGTTTAATAAAATGGGGAAATTTATCTTAAAAAGCAGTAGTGGGAAAATCTTGTGGGTAATAAATATGTTACTATTTCTTTAATAACCCCGATAACTTTTGGACTGTTCAATTATCTGACAGCATCACTACTGGAATTAAAGACTGAAGAAGGGAAAACATGCAACAAACTTTTGGAATCTATTAAACCAAGGCTATTTTCTTATGAGGATGATCAGTTACTAGAGTACCAACTGTTTTAGAACTTCTATTTAAAAGAGGGTTTTCTAGTACTGAAAATGCTACCAGGGCTACTTCTTTTCAAGAACAAGAAATGTTTAATATTATAAAGAAGCTAGATGAAATAAAGAACAAATGCCTGTAATCAAAACATACATTAGCCCACATCAAAAGTTACTTTCTATTGGATTTCTGCAAAAAAGAATAAAAGAGAAAGTAAAATCAATTACAGCTGATGTAGTAATAACTAAAAGGCAATACTTCGAATGGCCAAATTCAAATTAGGATGTAGATCCTCTTTTATTTTGGAAAGTAAGTTTAAAAAAAAAGAGTAAATGCATTTTTTATTTGAACTCTCTTTTAGGTAACAAGAATGGAGCTGAAACCTTTAGAATAATGTGCTAGGAAATACTTCTGTATTCCAGCAAGTTCAGCAGAATGTGAAAGAGTGTTTAGTACAGCTGGTTGAATAATAGAACAAAGGCGTACAAGACTAAAACCGAAAAATGTTAATATGACAATGTTCCTAAATAAAAATTTTAAAAGTATTAATAATTTATTTTATTAAAATTACACCCAACCTTTTCCTATTAGCTAAAGAAATAACTCAATGGGTTTTATCTTAATACGGTTTCTAACTATTAAAGATGAGAATCTTACTATGATGTCTAACTATTAAAGATATGAATGTTTAAGCATTCAAAGGGTAATTATTTAGATTGCCATACATAATGTACATGAAACTCTTTAAATCTATTACAGAACTGTAAGCTTTATTAGTAAAAATTATATTATTTTAAATTTCTTCGTTTATATTTAAAAATTAAACATTATAACGTGTGTTCATTTGAAAAGTCAATCTAGGTTACTTTGAAATTTTGATAGAATAAGACGCAAATATATTAATATGTGTTTGTTGTTCCGTAAACGTAAATCCAAATGACATTTGATAATGTCAATCACAAATATCAGTTAGTGCATAAAATAATCGTGCGTCGATTCTGGTTTAAATAAATTGCTTCTCAGTTTTAAAATGGCTTTCACTTTAGAACATAAAATTTTTTTAGTCCAGGCTTATTTTCGAAGTGGTAATAAAATTGATGGTTTATGGGTTTATTCAGTTCAAGATTGCATGGTAGAATTTCAAGTTGAGTTTCCACATTTTGTAATAGATTACATATATACAATTTAAGAATACTTTAGACAGAACTTTAAAACTTTTTTCTGAAACTGGTAGTCTCTTAAGAAAATCAGGCAGCGGAGCAGTTAAGAAACGTACACCTCAAGTTGTCAATCGTGTTGAAGAAATAATGGAAAATGAACCACAAACATCTGTTCGACATTTGAGTCAACAAATAAACCTTTCTGTTGGTACAACTCACAAGTTATTAAAAAAAGATATGCAACTTTATCCATACCGTGTCACAGCAGTACAAGAATTGTTAGAAATTGATTACCCACGTAGACTACAGTTTTGTAATTGGTTTGTAAATATGAACATTAATGGAGAACTTTCGCAAAGAGTCATCTTTACTGATGAAGCATGGTTTTATAAAACGGGATACCTAAATTCACAAAATACAAGAATTTGGAGTAGTGAAAATCCACCTGTAATTAATGAAGAATCGCTACATCCAGAGAAAATTGGCGTTTGGGCAGCGATAAGCCAAAGGCGAATCATTACTGCTCAAAGGTACCGTACGGAAATTTTACAACCATTTGTCAATCAGTTGCATGATGATGAACTTCAAAATGCATATTTCCAACAAGACGGAGCACCTTGTCACTGTACTGCAGAATCTTTGGATTATTTAAGAGAATTTTTTGATGAGCGTATAATTAGTCGAAATACTGAAATTGCCTGGCCTGCACGTTCATGCGATTTAACACCTTGCGACTTCTTTTTGTGGCCTTATCTAAAAAATAAATATTTCGAACACCTATATTGAATTTGAATGATACAGAGAATCGAACAGAAATGCATGGAAATTAATAACAATCCAGTAATGTTGCAGAATATCATCAGAAATTTTGAACGGAGGATTTTAAAGTGCATTGATCTTGAAGGACAACATTTTCCACATTTGTTATAGTTTTCAATAAATACCTATTATTTGTTATTTTTTTGTATGTATGAAACTGTCAAAATATACGACTTCGTAGGTTAAGTAGTAAATTTTAATTTACGACATACTTCAAAATATTTTCAGTAAATCACACGCTACTAGATTGACTTTTCAAATGAACACTTGTTATGTATATATTTTATGTAGGGTTTCCACTGAATAGCGCCAAAGCTTGGGAATTTGAAGAATACGTATAAGTGTCTAATTGAAAATAAAAAAAAATATTTCTTTGTAATTAATAGAAAATTTACAAAGTTTTTAGGGTCAAAATGTTGTTAAAGTCGGTCCATATTTTTGTTTATTCTATATTTACGAAAGAATATCAATTGCAGAATCGTATGCATAGGTTCTCAGTGCAAGAAATTGAACAATTAATTGAATCGATTACAGCGCCATCTATCATGAATTCAAAAAAGTGTTTCAAATCCTAGGTCCTTTTTCCAGTAAAATTCGAATCTGTAATCAAATATACGGGTTCCTATTTAAGATCAAAATTTTCGAGATACCTGCTTTCATGCAAACAAGTTTTTGTTAAAATAAAGTAAATAAATGAATTTCGACAATGTACAGTTCTGTGCAATAAATTGGCGTACACGTTTTATTGCTCATTCTGGCATTTTTTTATCACTGTGAAAACGGCTTATTTTTCCCATATTTAATAGGTTAAGTAATGCCTTCATTATTGACATTAGTTGTCAAAATGCTTGATTCTATTCATAAGTTAGTAATTTTTGGTATGATCTTAAGTAGGTATGCGTATAAAGAAAATTTACTACATGACAATTGTTTAATAACACGAAAAATAAAATATAAACAAAAATAAATATTACAAGAAAACATTAATATTTCGTCATACCACAATTTACTTCAATGACTCTGTTCAATCGATGGGGCATTGAGTTCGCTAATTGCTGCATGTAATTTTCATCTGCCGTTAATTCTTCCCAAGCATTTTCTATAGAGTCCCAAAGGTGATTCACATTAAAAAAATAAATATTTTGAGAATATAACTTTTTAGTTAATAATCCCCAAATATTCTCAGTGGGGTTCAAATCTGGACTGTTAGCTGGTCACGGTAACGTTTCAATTTTATTGTTATATAGCTATGTTCTAACAACATTAGCCGTATATACAGGATAATTATCATGTTGGTGAATAAAATTACGGTAGCATTACATTTTCTAATATATGGCTATAGGTGTCAGCATTGAATCGCCCGTCTACTTTGTAACAAACTCCTAACTCCTAGCCCCTTGTAACTGCCCATACATTTACGTTGAATCGTCTACTCTTTTGTATTGGATATATATATATATATATATATATATATATATATATATATATATATATATATATATATATTGTTGTGGGTCAAACAGCACCCGAATTCCAGCTCCTATAATGAGAAATACAGTTAAAAATTTCTAATTAACTTATTTTTATTTCTTAACTTACTTTCTTTATTTAAAATTTTCAATTTCATAATTCAAATCATACGCGAGAAATTACAGATATCTAATTTATCTACATCAATAATTTGTATCGATACTAGTTAACCACGTCCACCTATTTATAATAATGAACCCGCGAAAACGATATTTTACTATGCGCATTGTAACTTAACCTTATATTGAAAAGCATATTCTAAATATTTGAAAATAATTCTACAAATTTTATGATCAGGTTAAAACTAAATCATTATTTTTATTAATATGTTAATTGATGTGGAAAAAGTAAAAACTTCGAGGCTTTTTGAGAAAATTAAAATAGGCTGTGGAATAAAAAAAGCCGATAACGGCGTCTGATATAAAATTTTTACAACGAATGGCCGTATTTTTCGAACATCCAAAAGTTTAAATTAAATTATAAATTAAAAACCAAGTATATCATACCAAATTTACACTCATTCGAAACATAAATAATTGGTCCAACTTTTGGTAAACAAATGTGGAGTTTATCACGTCGAAAACAACCATTTTCAAGCAAAGCATCTTTTGGAATTGAGACCCGACGAACAGGCAGAACCTGAGTCATCGTTCGCCGCAAACGCCGCCACCAGAAATTGGAGGAGCCGTACTCTGCGTCTTTCCAGATCACATCGTTTCCAGCCTGATTCACAGCTAAATACATCGGAAAACAGGTTCACATCCAATGTTATTCCACAAATAAAGCCTAAAAGTCAATATTTTTCTTAATAAAATCATTCAAAACAACTTGATATTTACATAAAATTCCTGAATTTTTACTCTTTAATACATCATTTACAATCCTATAATTAAAATAAACATATTTCATTAAGATAACGTAGTATTCACCTGTATTGTGTTTAATTTTAGTATCATTTAATACTTATTATCTCATGTTCACAAAACATAACCTTTTTATTGTTCTAAACACATGCGCAATACTTATTAATACTATTTATCGACACATATCACGTTATATTTAATATCTGTTACAGTTTCCTTATTTTTACTTCAATAAATTTTTATTTTTTTTATCTAAATCTTTTATTTGTTACTGTTTAGTTGTTGGGTTTTACATAATTGATATACTAATAACATCATTCTTAAGGGGTAATGCACACACCGACGAAGATCCAGGGATATACCTTAATTACTTTGATCACTCTTGCTCTACGACTACTAGTTGGTTATAAAGAAAGTACACAGATAGCGTTGATCTAACTTAGAACTATTTAAATTTTTGGCGCCCAATTTTTAAATTCAATTTCTTCAACTTTAATTTATATTCATTAATCAACATTTATAATTCACTTTGTTCTTTGTTAGTCCATCATCGCCAGCTATATTTCAATATATATATACAGTAGTACCCCGTTATCCGCTGACTCCGTATCCGCGGTTTCAGTCATCCGCGATTTACCTATGATGAGCAGAAAACGCGTTATATCAATAAATATAAAAGTTATAGGAGCATTTGTCGATATAGCGTCGTATATATGAGTCATCCCCTGAATTCGGCGCTCTCTTATGATAAGTTAAACAAGTTGGAACGTGCTTAAGGTGCCACTCGCTTTTACTTGTACATATAGACGCTCCTGTTAACTATGAGTTTAGTACTATTCGAATTGTCGGACAAGACAGTGCTTGCAATAGTTTTTAAATAAAGCAAGTAAATTTGAAAATTATTTTAAAATGGCTTCTAAACCAAAAAGAAAACGTGAAATGCTCACTATTAGTGAAAAAATAAAAATCAATAATATGATTGAAATAGAAAAAAAATATTGCAACTGTTGCTAAAATATATAATAAAAACGAATCTTCGATACGAGAAGTGTTAAAAAACAAAGATAAGATTCGAGCTAGTTTTTCTAGTGCACCCCAAACTGCAAAAGTTGCAACCACAATACGTAATAAAGTGTTACTTAAGGTAGAAAATGCCTTAAATTTATGGGTGGAAGATATGACAAGAAAACATATTCCTATCGATGGCAAAGTGCTACAACAAAAGGCGTTGGTTTTATATGAAGATATGCAGACCCAAGATTATACTGAAGAGGAAGGAAAATCATTCACAGCAAGTAGGGGGTGTCTGCATAGATTTAAAACTCGATTTAATCTAAAAAATATAAAAATGACAGGGGAATCTGCGTCGGCTGATCATGTAGCTGCTGCCCTGTATCCAGAAAAATTTAAATAAATCATTGCAGAAAACAATTATCATCCTAAGCAAGTTTTTAACTGCGATGAGACTGGTCTTATGTGGAAAAAAATGCCTCAACGGACTTATATTCATAAGACTGCAAAGAGTGCACCAGGCTTTAAAGCAATTAAGGATAGACTTACCTTGATATTTTGTACAAATGCAGCTGGTCATATGATTAAACCCGGACTTGTTTACCGATCACAGAATCCACGTGCTCTTAAATACAAAGATAAAGCTTGCCTGCCTGTGTTTTGGCAATCAAATCGAAAGGCGTGGGTTACGGCTGTTCTATTTACACAATGGTTTCATCAATGCTTTATTGCGGAAGTGAAAAGATATTTGGAAAAGGAAGAATTACCATTTAAAGTGCTGCTGATACTAGACAATGCTCCTGGGCATCCTGTGTCACTAGGCACAGAAGATAAAAATGTTGAAGTGCTTTTTTTACCACCTAACACGACCTCATTGCTTCAGCCCCTTGATCAAGGTGTCATTAGATGCTTTAAAGCCATATATATTCGACAGGTTTTCGAAATGCTGTATACAATGGCTAACGAATGCTCTGATATCGGGCTCATGGAATGCTGGAAGTCATTTACAATTGCTGACGCAATTCTATTTATCAAAGGAGCGATGGAGGAATTAAAGTCAGAAACGATAATAGCATGTTGGAAAAATCTGTGGAATGACATCGTTCTTAGTTCTGAAGACACACATGATATTAATTCACATCTAACAACGATATTTAACATAGCGCAGAAAATAGATGGAGAAGGATTTAACGATATAACCCAAGAGGAACTCAGTGATTACATAAACGAAGAGGATCAAGTATTCACCAACGAGGAATTGGAAGACCTTGTGAAATCTTCTCCAGAAGCGAGTGACGATGAGGATGAGGGTCAAGAACCGCCAGCATGGACGCTTGAAAAATTTTCAGCGATATTTCGAACTGCTCAAACATTAAAAGAACAGATAGTAGAATATGATTCAATAATGGAACGCAGTATAAAAATTACTCGCACTATAACAGAAGCCTTGAAACCTTTGGAGGATTTGTTTATTGAAATGAAAAGACAAAAACGACAACTACCAATAACAATGTTCTTTGAAAAAGTCGATAATGCACAGCCGTCAACATCGTTTGCTTCGGATCTAAGTAAACAATCGACTGCTAACTTGGACTTGGAGGAAGATGAATGAATATGTAGCTCACGATGATAAAGTTTTTCTTGTTGTATATTTTCTTGTTGTGTATGTAAATATGTACTATATGTACATATTGCTATGTATTGTGGAGTTGATAAATTATTTAAATTGGCCCACAATACACAATAGCTTGCCAAGTTTCACTCAAATCGGTACAACCTTCCAGGAGCTCTTGTATCTTCAGGGTTACCCTCAAAGGGTATGTGTTAAATAAAACAAAAGGTATTAGCAAATAAATAAAACTCGCATTAACAATACAAACATATACAACAAAAGAAAAAAAAAATTTCGACTTTATAGAGTATAAAGAAGTGCTGAAGCAATAATTATGCAACAGCGTGAGGAAAACTTGTATAAATATTGACTGATATACTAGACAAAAAACCTCACGTGACCACGAGCAAAATTACAACTAATTATAGTTGGAAAAACTTTCAAACTTTAAATTACGTTATCCCACAACTTCAAACGTCAAACAGAAAATTATCTGTTCGCGCGCAACTCAAACAAAATGACAAAAATCATGCGCTCAAATAACATGATTAACTCCCACCAAATTTCCCTGACCTTTAAAATAACTACAGCTAGCCAAAAGCAAAAACTAGCTAAAAAAAAACAAAATGTTGAAAATTTTTCTGACTATAAAATATTATAAACTAAAATTTTTACTGAATTTACGAGCTCAATCAATATACAGCTAATATAACTAAATTAATATATAAATATATATAAATATACTTGCAAATATACACGTACATTAATTAATGTAGTCGTCACACTTCACAAAAGAAATACTAAAAGAGAGATTTTTCAGATAGGTTACACAAAATCAAAAATTACAAGTATCAGAAACTCGTAATTAATCGAGAATTACTTTTAACACATCAGAATAACTCAACTAAAAACATAAACCGAAATTAACTATAATATACTGAATAAAAAGGAAGTTTTTATTCAGAAAAATGTAACACAACCTATCTGTTATACGAATCAAAAATCTCTAACGCTTCCCTACGGAAATGCCTGAACCTCAAACATCACGACCACGCTCGAACATTCTACAGACGTGGACCAAAATACACATTATAATCAAAATTTAAATAAAATCTAAAATATTTCTAATTATTTTCCTGGAATAAAATGTACATAAATATATACCGATAGGTCCAACTCGCAACGGGCCATAGGCAACAATATACGTATGGAACGTAATGCGATGTGGCAACGTGTGTACGATGCCTATATTGAGTGACTTTCTTAAAATTTAAATTTATTTTGCAGAATTATTGATTTTTTTACTTTTATCTTTTAGAAAACGTTATTGTTTTTTTTATTACTTAAAATTACTTTATATGAAAAATAGTATATCATAAAAGTGTATTGTCATGAAATTGAATTTGTCAATCGTTGTTAAATTTGTTAGAATGAATAGATATTTATATTTATCGGAAAATACTAATACTTAAAGCAAACAAATAAGGTGTAGTGTTTTGTTATAGGAATGTCCGAATGTATAATATCCATTTCTTCCTGAATATTGATTATGCAGCTGATGCTTTCGTAATATGCTCATATTTGTATTTCTACTATTATCGTGATGTTATTATAATACAGATACCAAAATCTCACGTAATATTTCCATCAGCCTTTTATTTTATTACCTACGGATATTCACAATTCCAAAATACGTTACAATGTTGCTTATTTTAGATTGTAATTAGCTGAATGCTGTCGCAAAACTGATCTCTGCATTTTTAAAAATGCCAGAATAAAATTAACCCCTGCCCTTATTATAATTTTACAAAGGAACAGACACGTACTTCAATTTCTACGAAAAACTAAGCCTACAGTTCATGTATAATACAGTGATAATGAAGACTGGAGCGTTTGTCGACCTACGAAGTTGTACTTTACTTGTTTATTGTTAATAAAAGGCTGATGGAAATATTACGTGAGATTTTGGTATCTGTATTATAATAACATCACGATAATAGTAGAAATACAAATATGAACATATTACGAAAGCATCAGCTGCATAATCAATATGCAGGAAGAAATGGATATTATACATTCGGACATTCCTATAACAAAGCACTACACCTTATTTGTTTGCTTTAAGTATTAGTATTTTCCGATAAATATAAATATCTATTCATTCTAACAAATTTAACAACGATTGACAAATTCAATTTCATGACAATACAATTGAATGAATATTCGTTTCAATGTATACTGTCTTTGTTTACACTTTTATGGTATGTATACTATTTTTCATATAAAGTAATTTTAAGTAATAAAAAAACAATAACGTTTTCTAAAAGATAAAAGTAAAAAAATCAATAATTCTGCAAAATAAATTTAAATTTTAAGAAAGTCACTCAATATAGGCATACACACGTTGCCACATCGCATTACGTTCCATACGTATATTGTTGCCTATGGCCCGTTGCGAGTTGGACCTATCGGTATAGTCTTATAATGTTTCTTTAGTTTTTCTTCGGGGAAAAATTCATGACAATATGTATGAACTTATATATTTATTAAACTTAAATTCTATTTGTGCCACAGCACAAGAATATTTATTTATTTATTGTTTATTTATTTTAAATAAATATTATATAACTTATTTTTTCTTGTTTCATTGTTTTAACTTTGCTTCATATTTCATATTGTACTCGAAAATAAAGCGTTCGCTACTATCCGCGGTTTTCAGTATCCGCGGAAGACCACAGAACCAAACCCCCGCGGATATGGGGGTACTACTGTATATATATAATAATTGATAAATTATTGGAGTTTTTCGGCTTTTATATGAAATATTTACAAATATGAAATTAGAATGTATGTAATTGCAGAGTAAGTGGGGATGTAAACATAGCTGTCCACAAATTACAAGGCAAACCATACGAAATTTTTAATTGAAAAATATGGTCTACGTTGGGACTCGAACCCAAGTCTACGTTTGTCGGACTGTCGGTTTTACCACTTAGCCACAATAGACCTAGATTCAAGCTATTTAGAAATGCATTATAAAGTAACAGTGTTAATGAATCAGATGTCAGTTATTGAATGTAGATGTCAAGTTGAAACTGACATCTGATTCATTAACACTGTTACTTTATAATGCATTTCTAAATAGCTTGAACCTAGGTCTATTGTGGCTAAGTGGTAAAAGCGACAGTATCAATGATTATATTTAATAAACGGCTAAGAAATGATCTAAACAGACATATATATAAGGTGTGTATAAATTGTCGCAAAAGCTACACGTAGCGACACAGTTTTGTTCAAATTTTACACAAAATTCTTATGGTAAAAAGTCGTATCATGCTTTATGCGTCCACGGGGACCACATGAAAGAAACATCCATTTGGCAACACTGTGGTTACATATTACCGTAATAATAGATAGAATACTTGTCAAAATTGACAAACGGAAATTTCAAACGGACAAATTGGATTACACAATTGTCTTACAACGTTGCTAATTGTGTTTTTCAAGAAAGGATGCTAATGAAGAAAAGTTGAAAATAGACTCTACCATCAAAAAGAAACTGTTTTCGATAAATTAGGAATAAGAAGTTGACTAAATTCAAAATTGCGGCTGTCTGTACCGACAAATATCGAACGCTAGCGCTTATGTAGAGACTAAAAAACCGAACTTCGTGAACCTCGTGAAGACGTATGAAGCATGGTACAATATTTTACCATTGAGATTTTCGATTTAGAAACGAACGAAGAATGTCGCTACGTATAGCTTTTGCGACAATTTCTACACAGCTTGTATATATATATATATACTGTTCATTAAATCGTGCATGCGGTGGTCTATACACACGTATACGACCATTATACGTAAATAGCTTTTCATCGGTGAATATGACATTTTGGCAAAAAGGCAATTCCCTATAAACATGATTTAAGGGAAATAATAATCGAGCTTGTTTGTGAACTTCTGCCAGCGATAATTTTTTAACCGTCACACAGCTTTTCAAGTCTGATTCTTGAATTTTCCGACTAGCTGTGGATCGTAATCCAGGAAAATGTACTGCAATTTTAGCATTATTAACGATATTAAAAGGGTTTTCGTGTGTCGATATTCGTGGATGAGCAGAACCACGTCTTCTCGAAACTGTTCGTTCCTCCTCCCACGGTTTCTAACTTTTTAGCACAGTAGATTTATTGATGCCAAATTTCTGTGCAACTGCTCTAATTGACCAGTTATCTTCAAATTTTCCTATAATGCCAGCCTTACTTAACAAATCTAAATGCGCGGGCATATTTCGATCTATATCTGTCAGCCAAGTATGACAAATTGATTTGACGCGATATGACAAATGGAAGTGTCAAAGCCTATATACATTTATATTTATCCCGTAATTATGGAAACCAAAAGCCTGATTTAAATTATCGTATATTAAGTGTACGCCAATTTGTTGCACAGAACTGTACCTGTTTAAAAATACTCTTTATAGCATGAGGCAAATTCGAGCGACCAAGATAATTTGTAATCGAGTCAACCTTGAATCCGAAATCGTATGTATTTACTTGAACTGCACTTACATTACAAACGTCAAGTAAAATGTCAGTTGGCAGCTAAAATAACAACAGTTAATGTAAACTATGGAACTGAGGACGAATGTATTTACGACATACAATTTCGGTTTCAAGGTTGACTCGATTACAAATTATCTTGATCGCCCGATCACAAAAGATAGAACAATGTTCACTTAAACCAACTACACACAAAAGAAAATAATTTAATAATTTCAAATAATGGATATGAGTTTATGATTTTATCGTTATATTCCCATTAATTTCGTGATTAATAGAAACAATATTTTATATCAACAATATATTTTATCAAGTGTTTATGAGTACCTACCACTACTAAGTACTTACTGAACTTGTAACTACATAATAATTTAATCGATATTTTCATTACAGGAATGACGAGCAAAGACGATTTGGATTTTTATACAATGTGTTTAAAAGCACATGGATACACATTTCTTCAAGATGAAGTAAGCGAAGATAAAAGTGAGTCAGATGAAGAATCACGTTCGATGAAACCGCCACCTATACCTTACAGTAAATTCAAACACAAAATTGTCAAAATAGTCGACGGCGATGCAACTCTATCAAAAATACATAAAACGAATTTTGTATCTTTAGATAGAGATGGAGACAAGTTTAATAAAAAGTCGACTTCTATCAAATCACCGCCACAATTTGTACCTTCTAATGAAACAATTATTACAACTACAACTGATGGCAAAGGATTAGATAGAAGACATCGTTCAGTATATGAAAACAGAGGCAGAACAGTCTCTGTATCGCGTGAACTGGAAGCAAAAAGTAAGACTAAATCAAAAATTATGCCAATATGTAATATAAGTAACTTAATGGAGGAAATTCACTTGAATAAAAATGAGAATATACATCGTCCTGTACATGAAAATAGAGACTGGCTATACTGTACATCACATGCAAGTGACGGTCATTACAAGGAAGCAATTAGTAAGAATAAATCAAACATACTACCAAGAAATACAAACCAATTGATGGAGGAAATATTTAAAGTAAATGATTGCTTGGAAAACCGAACTTTGAAATCAAATCAAGGGTTGCCGATATCGACACTACCTAATAATAGTTTTAACCATTCTAATATGGAAACAAGGTCGCAAAGAACAATATTTGCACGAAATGAAACTCAAATTATAAATCAAAATCCTGCAATAAATGAGCGAAATCACATGGCAATGAAAAACGAATTACTGCGACCAGATTATTACCAGGAAGGACAACGAGGACAACCAGGAAGGCGTATAAATGAATTAAGGCAAATCCAAATAGGAAATAAAATAAAAATATCAATATCTTCTAATAGGAATGTAATGTCTGCACGAAGAGTTGAATCAGTTGATTGGATATTTAAAAGATTTCAAAAGAAACGTAATTATGTTATTAAAAGAACAAAACGACAATACAAAGCTTGCGTTATAATATAAATGTATTGTTTTCATTATGTACTGATATTTTCCCAATACTTCATGCCAAGCCCTTAACAATATAATAAAATTTTCAACAATGCAATTAAATGTTAAGTGCGTAAGTTATTTCCCATTACTCTATTACGTCTATTTATTTCCTCCTATTATAATATCGCGCGTATATAAAATGTTTCTATATTTTTTCAATTCTAGCTGCACTTAATCAACGTTCATATGACATAATTGATGGCCAAAATGGACTTTTTTGATTTTATTTCTTCGTAGGACGTCAATGTTAGTATATGCCGGCCTGGTAAAAATTTATGGATGATCGGTCTTTCTGCAAATTCGAGCGACATCATTGCCGTTTGTAATAGGGGAAGTTGGGGGAATGGTGCCCCCCTAAGCATTTGTACTTTGTACTTCAATAAATAGAGGAAAATGTGTCGTTTAATATGTTCTAATTATATTTTAACAAAGGATATACGATAAAGTAATATAATTTTTTTACATAACTAAAAGGTGGCCCTCATTGCCCCAACGGTTTGGGGTAATGATGTCAGAGCGCCACCATTACCCCAATATAAAATATGTTTAAGTGCAATAATCGCAAACCAGTGCAATTCTTATGCGCCCAATTTCCGCACAAAATACATCTTAACCATACTTCATTATTCTTCCCAAATTCACCGCATACGAGACATACGTCTTGGCATTCCACATTCTTATCTTGGACTTCATCATCATTGGATTCTGCATCTGAGGCAGAACTTTGGTAGCTCTCCTTTATCCTACAGCTCCTTGGCAGCTTCTGTCGTTCTTCCATGCTGTCATCGTCTCGGGCACTGTCGTCCGAAAATAGGTTTTTCTTGAAATCCAAAAAGAAAACGGAGGTACGTTTTCTTTTTGGATTTCTTAATCGACTTTTTATTCGATTTTGCGATCAAAACATCTTTGTTTGGAGTAGATGTTATTATCTGAGATGTTTGTTTCATAACTCGTTTACGTTTAACTGATTGACTATTAAGTTTTGATGGCCCTGGTAGAGGCAGTACTTCTCCGAAAGAGGTTTCTATCTCTGGAATCGCGTGTCCATATGGTCGCATTTGAGCTATTCGAAGTTCTGCAGAGTGTTGGAACCCTGGACCTTGTTGAGGTTCTTGTTCCTGAGGCTCACGAGGATTTTGTTGGTCTATAGGTATGACATTCGGGTTGTGCAGTTCAGCTGGTGCAAAGTCTTGTTCGGGAAACACATCAGGATTATACGGCCAGATACCACTTACTTGAAATCCTTTTGCTGCTTTCTCCAAAGTAGCAACTCTCATATAGGCTTTATTGAAAAGTTCTGCGATTTCGAAGGGTGTTATTTTCTCATGTGCATGATCTTTCAAGTATTTTGTACATTCTGTGTTGAAGGCAGTTTTCAAAGGTCCATAGAATGTGACGTCCAATGGTTGGAGTCGATGTGAAGTATGCGGAGGAATTGTCAGAAGGATAATCCCATTAGCTTTGCAGAAGTTGTATGCTTTAAGAGTGCAGTGGGTGCTGTGATTATCCATAATAAGCAAAACCTGATCCTCCAGACTTGCTTTAACAAATTCTTGAAAGTGCTGTAAGTATTTCAAAAAAAGTTCTTCTGTTATCCAACCCTTGTCAGAGCAGCTATATGATGCTCCAATTGGACCTCCCTTTTGAAGCTGCAGATTCATTCGCTTTCTACCGTAGATAAACATGGGAGGAATGTAGATCCCTGATGGACTGAATGCACAAACTACGGTGATGTTCTTACCCCTCTCCCAGCTCGTGACAAAACCGACCTGCTTCAGTCCTCTCTCAGCGAGAATTTTGCCCGGTTTCCGCACTGTAGAAATGCCAGTTTCATCACTATTAAAAACTCTGAAAGCTTTGAACTTATATTTTCCTAATACTTGCTCCAAATTTGAAAAAGATAAGGACACTTGTTCCGTATTGAACGCTGTGATCCTGTTGATACTTGTAGCCTCAGGCTTTCTAAGTACAACACGAGGATTGCGTTGTAAAAATCCGTAAAGCCAGTCGTCACCTGCACTTTTTGTCTCTATGTTAAATAGGCATTTTATACTATTTTTCTCTGCATAGTCATATGCACATTTTTTTATCTCTTGTCTAGTGACTCCGTAAAACAGTTTTGATAATTTCATGACATGTTCTGCAAGAACTTGCTCCTCAACTACTGAAAACACTGATGAACGTCCTAGCGATGGACCTGCATTATTGTTGTTTTTCATCCTCTTCTGTATGGTGCTTCTTGGAATTCCAAAGCTTCTGGATACATCCCGAATAGATCGACCGTCTCTTACAGCAGCGATAGCGATGTTAAGCTCATTAACAGTCCAAGAAGCTTTATCAGTTCGACGTTTGTAGGCTCTTGGAAAAATATTAGATAGCAATTTCGTAAATATAGGGTAATGGTGGCCGGCCGCAATTACCCGTGCCTGAATGGCCACCATAACCCCAAAAGTTCTAATTTTGTTTAAATGATGCTGCACAATAAGCGCTACTTTCAGAGAAACTCACCGTCTGGTATAATAAAGACGAGTATTAGGTAAACACAATTATTCTTTATATTTGCAAAACATACATAGCATACAGCACGCGAATTTTATTCTCACTAACCTCAACAATTCTTACTAGACTTCGCGCCTATTTGCAGTTTTCTACACTAGTTATTAGAGATCGAGTCGCATATCACTATAATTCGGTGGGGCAATTCAAATAGACATTTATAGATGGCTGCACCTATTGAAATTCATTTAAAAACGTTTACCATAAAAATAATCGATGGCTACTATTGCCCTGGTGGCCACCATTCCCCCAACTTCCCCTACAGAATCATTGGAAAAGCATTAGACAAATTTTGAAAAGCAATTGACAAAAGCGGAAAAGCAAAAGAATAAGACTGTATTAAATAACTTTTTCTTTGGTCGGCCACTATTAGCCATAATTAGTATTTATTAATAATTAAATAAATATATAAAAATATATTATAATAAATATGAGTAATGTTAGTGTTAAGTACATATTATACACATTTACCAAAATCGAGTAGTACTTCAAATATATCAATAAATAAATCAATAGCAAAACCATTAAAAAATATAATAAATATAAAAGATCAATGGGCTACAATAAATGAGGCAAAAAATTATTATAAAATAAATTTAGCAACCAAATATTTAAATAGACTATCTAAAGAAAATATTTCAAAAAGAAAATTTGTAAAAGAGAAAAAAATATCACAAAAAACTTTAAATTCTGTACTAATGTTATTAAACAAGATCCAAAAATGAAATCATCACAACTAAATCAAAATACTGATCAATCTATTGATCTCGCAGACTTGCCGACTAATACATCCACAAGTTCTATTTCAAATATACGTTCAACTGGGGAGGAACAGCATTCATCTACATTTGTCCATAAAAAAACGCAAAAGAAATCAATAAAGAAGGATTGGTAAATATTAATACTATTAAAAAATATAATAATTTAGATGAAGAAGCAAAAGATTTAGTTAATAATGCTATGAAAAATGTATAATATAAATGGATTTGATATCTTATATACCTAAAGATGAGCAAAATAAATGGAATGAAGATGTAAAACCTATTATACATGAAATTAATAAAATAGAAGATGCAGCAAAAATAGTTGGATTTAAACAAGAAGTTATTGATAAGTACATAGCTAGAAAAACTACTAATTATTTATTTGAGAATTTACTTATTACAGATTGTGAATTAGAATATGCACATAATAATAAATATAATATGCAATAATATAATATATGAATGAAGTAGAATATAAGTTGGACAACTACAATAACTATGATCCTAAAAAATTAACTGAATTAAGAAATAAAACAGTTGTAGTACCATCAAATATAAATGAGGCTAGGGAACGATCTATAAAAATATTTGAAAGAAACGCTAGAAAAATGAAATCTATAAATGCAAAATATAAGTAGTCAAATAATTAAAACAATAAGATTATTTAATGATGAGTAGCCTAAATTTCAAAACAAATTTTTATCACTTATTAGAGAAGTAAGTAAATTAAAATATATAATATTTATTCTTCTTGTAAAGGGCCCTCCACACATCGTTCTTTTTACGCGGTTTTGAATGAACAGTTGAGACTGTTCTGTTAGAACCGAGAGTGTGGATGATCAAGGATTGTATAAGAACATAGGATAGCCAGATCCCTATACCGGCAGTGTTGTTCGCATCGAGCCGTGACTCCGCCTCCTGTGACGTCACAAACGGACCAGTCGCACCGATAAATAGTTGAGGTCTTGGGTTGCTTGAGTTAAAGTAAAGTGTTTTAATTTAGTTTTCGCCGTTACCCTTTGTAAATTAGCGACTGAAATGCCGGGACGTCGTTGTGCGGTAGTTGGCTGTAATAACAGTCGTATTTCTACGAAAATTACCAATAGAGAAATCGTTTATCACAACTTTCCAAAGGCGACAAACTTCGTATCCGATACTGTCCGTAAAGAATGGATAAGGCGCTGCAAACGAGCAGATAAGTGGAATCCAAATACTAGCCAAATTTGCTCAATCCACTTTAATGCAAACGATTATGAACGTGATATGCGGAACGAATTATTAGGTAATAAATGTATTTATACGTTATGAGATAAATTATTCTAATACATAGTAATTATTGCTAGGGTTACCTGTACGAAAACAGCTTAAATACACTGCTGTGCCTAGTGTAAATCTTCCATCTTCCAAAATGAAAGGAAAGAAGAAGTAAATAGATTGATTGCCGAACAATCGATAGCTTCATGTTTAGCGGCAAGTGAGCTGTCAACAGCGTCTTCAACAGCAGAATTTAAAACTGATAAGCCTTTAACTGTCCCAGCAGAAAATATATTATCTAAACAATATGCGGGAGCTTCGTGAAAGTCACACTAAATTATCTACAGAGATGGAAATTATGAAACGCAAATTGAATTTGCAGAGAAAACAACTTTTATACTATAGAAGAAAGAACAAGCAAGATAAACCTGCACAAAAACAGGAAACGGTAAAAATACTGAGAAAACCCTTAACAGAAAATCAAATTTCTATTCTTCTAAACAAAAAGAAACGCGTTAATTGGACTACTGAAGAGATTGCAGTTGCTTTTACTATTCGTTACCTCAGCAAGAAATGCTATATATTTTTGCGAACTAAACTTAATTTTCCGTTGCCAGCGTTGTCATCTTTGAGAAAGTGGGCATCAAAAATCAGAATAACGCCGGGAGTTTTAGAAGATGTACTAACTTTTCTAAAGGTAGCAGGAGAAAATATGTCTGCAAGAGAGAAAACTGTAGTCATTTCTTTTGATGAAGTCAAAGTTAAAACCACTTTAGAGTATTGTGTTGGTGAAGATCAGGTGCTAGGTCCTTACAATTTAATGCAAGTTTGTATGCTTATAAGCTTATTTTCTACTTGGAAACAGCCTATCTATCTAGACTTTGACAAAAAGATGACAAAGGATGTGTTAATGGATCTGATCACCCAATTGCATAAAATATCATATAACTGTGTTGCAATTGTAAGTGATTGCGGGAGCAGTAATGTTGGTCTCTGGAAAGCGTTGTCCGTTGACATAAATAAGACCTATTTCGAGCATCCGCAAACCAAGAAAAATGTTTATGTTTTCGCAGATGCTCCCCATTTACTGAAACTTCTCCGTAATTGGTTTTTGGACACAGGATTTATATTGAGAAGTGCTGGAAACAAAGAGATAAGAAAAGAACCTTTAGAAAGTTTGATAGAATTAACCAATGTAGAAGTAAATTCCTGTTATAAAATTTCTGAAAAGCATATTACAGTTGAAAAGAGTAAAAGACAAAATGTAAGACTAGCGGCTGAATTGTTATCACATAAGACCGCCCAGGCATTATTACGATACAAACCAGGCCCTGATAAAAAACTTGCTGAAGATGTCGGAATGTTCATAGACAATATTAATTCTTGGTTTGATATTTTTAATAGCCATGTGAAAGATCTCCTGGCCCTGACCCTATGAAAGCCCCTTTTGGAATTTATTTACAGGACCAAGAACAACACTTAAATAAAGTTAGAGATTTAATATTTGACATGAGAGCTGAAGGAAAAAACACTTTGCAAATTTTTCAGAAAGGAATAATAATTTCTATAGAATCGTTGAAACTACTTTTACGAGATATGAAGACCTAATTTGAAGATGTACATTATATATGTACTCATAAACTTAATCAGGATTGTTTGGAGAATTTTTTCTTCCAGCTTAGATGTCGAGGGCCGAATGAACATCCATCTCCATTGGAAGCCATCAAAAGAATAAGAATGATTATTCTTGGGAAGAATCCTGGTATTTTAGAAGCACAGGTACATAAAATGTGTTTATTAATTCTTTACATATTCCTAGTATTATATAGGTACCTATCTACATAGCTATACTTTTTTTAAAGGTGAACACACAAGAAGCTGTTCCTGAAGAATATACCTATAGTGGCCACAGTTTTGGAACAAGCGAAAGTTTCACTTGAATTACCGGAAGAGAAGTTTGACAGCAATGCAACTCAAAGTAGCAATGGAAGCTCGTTTTCATCATCAGGGATTTCAGAAATATCTGATGCAAAATCACCAGAAACAACGGACGATGCATTTGAGTACATTGCTGGTTTTATAGCGAAGAAATTTAAAAACAGTCATCCCAACTCGGCGATTATACTTATAAAATTAAAGCCGATCACGCCTACAATTTACCCTCATGCGTACAACAGCTCTCTTTTGGTGGTCTTATTAAGCCCTCAACAGATTTCTTAAGTACTATTAAACAGTGGAACAAATATTTTGAGATATATCATGGCGATAATAAACTGCGGAAAGAAACACTGGTTGTTAAAAGACTAGCTTTAAAAATTAAAAAGCGAGCAAATTTGTGCTTTGTTATTATAAAATTATTTTGTAAATTAAGAACTGTTATCCGTATGAATTATTTAAATACAAAAAGAACCCTTGACAATGCTAAAAAATCGAGTAAACGTAAGCTTTCTACTAGTACACCGTCAGACACTCAACGAACACTAGCTAAAAAAAAGCGAAAAACCACTACTTGATTCGTTTTTATTTAATTACTGCGTAATAAAACATTGCTATATACTGACTCTTTTAATTGAAAAATATATATTTTTTTCTTTGTATAGAGAATACATGCTCATCGGCTTTCTTTATTTATGTTTATGTACCTAATAAATGTGCTTATTTGAAGTTGGAAAAGTTTTTTTTTAAATTATAAACCAAAGTATAATCTTATGGCAATAAAAACGTGTATTATATTTATAACAGTACACTGACGGATATGTTATTATCAAATGAAATATTATATACCATAATAATAGAACTAATATAACTCGATAATGAATTGTTGTAGTAGCTAAACACATTTTATAAGGTGCTTTACAGTAGTGAACGCGTTCAACCTGGTCCGTTTGTGACGTCATGGCTCACCACTACGCGGCGAAAATATTGCGGGATCGAGCAATCCTATGTTCTTATACAATCCTTGGTGGATGATTACAACCGACAGTTTAGCGCACGTTCCAAACTTCTGTCACTGACTGAAATTTTAACTGCGCGTGCCGACAGGTTCGTTCAAGTCTGTAGTGTGGATACCGACCAGTTCTACTTGTAATCGATTTTATTCAGTGTCGTACATAAGTATCGTGTTAAAAATGGCTGAAATAATGACATGTAGTAAAAAGTTTATATCTGAATTTATTGAAATATATAAAAGCTTTCCGTGTTTGTGGAAAATTAAATCAGCTGAATATAGTGATCGCATTAAAAAAAATGAAGCATATGAACTTATAATAACTTATAATTAAATTTCGAGAAGTTGATGCTACTGCCACAAAAGATTCAGTTAAGAAAAAAATTGATTCTTTACGGGGTTCTTTCCGAAAAGAAATGAAAAAAGTAAAAGACTCAAAAAGATCTGGCTCTGCAGCTTCTGAGGTATATGTACCACGCTTGTGGTATTTCGACCTTTTACTCTTCCTTGTTGATCAAGAAATTGCGCGTGAAAGTAAAACAAATATTGAAGATGATTCAAATGATGAATTCTCGCAGCAGGTAAGTAGATAGGATTTGCCGATTCTGGACCCTCCTCCTCCTCTGTGACGTCATACATACGTCACAATGACGTCACAACCCAACTGACGTCACAACCCAATGACGTCATACATACGTCACAATGACGTCACAACCCAACTGACGTCACAACCCAATGACGTCATACATACGTCACAATGACGTCACAACCCAATGACGTCATACATACGTTACAATGACGTCACAACCCAACTGACGTCATACTTACGTCACAATGACGTCACAACCCAATGACGTCATACTTACGTTACAATAACGTCACAACCCAATGACGTCATAACAGACATTACAATAACGTCACAACCCTCTGGCGTTATAGGGTCATAACGTCATTAGGATTACGAAACAACCCAATAACGTCATAGCCCTCTAACGTCAAAGGGACACGTAACAACCCTATGATGATGCAACCCTCTGACGTCATAGATACTTAATTCCCTGAGATTACGAAGCAACTCAGCTAATTATGTACCTAAAACGTCACAAGGATACGTTACAACCTCCTCATCCTCCTCCTCCTCCTCACTGATACATGAAGCTCAATCATGAAAATACAAAATGGCGGAAGGAGGAGTTAAGCAAAAATGAATCAAGCCAAAAGGACATTAGAAAACAAAATGGCGGATGGAGGCAAGTTTGAAAAGCAAAAAAGAAATAAATACTTACAAGATGGTAGCCCCCCTTGTGGGGCCCTCTGAAACATAACCACACACACCCCCCTAGTGGGCCACCGAAACATAACCTCACAATAAAACATAACCTCACAATAAAACACAACCGCACTCGTTGAAAGCTAGATGAACACTGAAGGAAGTTACATCCGGCGCGCTATATAATTAAGATAACAATTAAAATGCGCAATACATTATTTTCTAAAACCAGCTTTAGGAAATTATTACGTCATATTTTTTTAAAACATGATACGACACGATTTTTCTTGGTGAAACCTGTCCAGGCACTTTAAATATTTCACTATTCAGAGAGCAATAAATGAAAGAGGACAAATAAGTTAAATATTTATTATATGAACTATATATACAAGGTAAATCACAATAATATAAAATATGATAAATATAAATTACAATATACTGTTATACATGTTTTTTATATAGAAATTCACGAGGAAATTAAATTTTAAAACATTTATTATATATATATGCTATATTAACAATGTAAATTACAATAATATAAAATTTAATAAATATAAATTAGCAACCCAATCTCATAACTTCAACATCGAAATGTAAAGTATTGTAATGTAGATATAATATTTCTAACATAAATAAAGCATTTAAGGAGTTACTATGACAAGACAATAATCTTTTTATATTGCTGTGTATATCGCCAGACATTTGGGCACAGGATTCCAATGTCGATTTATAAAAATTCACAAAATCTAAAGTCTTTAAAACAGTCAACTTTTGATTTAATAATTCCATTAAACTATATATGTTGTCATATGTGTCTTTAGATAAAACAATTTCACGATTACGACTCTTTAGTCGAATTACCTGAATTTTTCTATACGTGCCACATTCCATCTGATGATTAGGGCTGCAACCCTCAGTCTTACAAAATTCCTCCCACTCATCCGCAGTGAAAAAGATGCAGACGGTCGACGAGCGGATTTGAATAATTGGCACAAAACCAGCAGCTGGACTAAGTCCAATAACAATCCACTTAGTACCGCTATTATTAAGCAAATACACAGATTGTCCGACAAGCTGTTTCTCTCTAAGGATAGCATCTTCCTGCTTTTTCAAAGCATCGTCAATGAATTCGGTATAGGTAACCGGCTCACTACCAGCTGTAACAATAGAAATATTATATTAGTCAAAAGTAAATTATAAAGTAAAAAATCTACATACCTCCATCCATTTTACTGTTGTGATACACGAAGAAAAAACACTAGACTGCCAGTTAGAGCAAGTTGCAGCGGCATATATAGAGTAACAAGAAATAGTGGAGGGGAGAGAATTCAAACCGTTCGGAGACTATAACAGATGTAATATTAAGTGATGCAATTTGTTATATATAATTAATAATTACCAATTTAACTCGCCATCCGATTATTCCACGATGTTGTGATGACCCCAAGCTAGGGTATGTATCCCATCCCCATTAATATACCGTTTATCATCAAAAGGAGATAGGGTCAATTTAATTTATTTTGTTCAACAGAGGAAATCTCATGTAATTTACTACGAAATAAATTTTGACGTCTATAAATTAATTCATGCTCGAATAAACAAATTTTATAATCTTCCAAACTAATTGCATTTTTTACTATGTTCTGTTTCACTCCCTTAGATTTTTTCACCTGTCTACCCTCAACCTCTAGGGCATAAACTTTGGCCCGCAATCCGACGAATTCACTCATTACCTTACCTGCGTTCTCATCTTTCATTAAACCGAGAACCGCCTTGTTTTGGAGTGGCATGTTGTAAACGTTGTCGGTCGAAAAGTTTGACGTATCAAATTTGGATAAATGTTGTTTCATGTCGCAATAGATATCATCGGTATTAATTTTTAAAATAAAACTATCGGTATCCATATAACATAGATTTACCCGTTCAACATAGACACGCTTCAAATAATCATAATAAAAGTCATACTGTTAGGAGGAGATATTATTATGAGAGTAGTGCCTGATGATGTGCAACCGATTGATATCATAATTGGTAGAACCTTTACCGAATTACCACATGTAGCTTATTTTAAAGTTGATGACATACTATGTTTCCAAAATAGGGATGAATTACACCTGCCATTGCTGCAAAAAGAACCAGCCTGCACTAACTTTGTTATGAGTGGAGATGTAGAACTATCTCCAAATACAGTGAATTTCATTGCTGTGAATGAATGTTCTGAATTAAGATTGCCTGTTCTGAATTTAACAGATAAGAATATACTTTTAAGAGAAGGAAAGAGTGTATTCAAGGGCGAAGTAACAGAATTACCGGAAATACAGGGAATGAGAGGAGAAATTAGAGAAGAGATGGTTAAAGTGGGCGAAGAAGTAACAGTACAGGAAAGGGAAGATTTGTTCAATTTATTGACTGAATACAGAGACTGTGTGGCAATGAATATTAGAGAATTAGGATGCACGAACGTAGTAAAAATGGATATCGTAGAAAAGGAAGGGAGCACACCAGTATGGAGCAAGCCATATCGAGCCAGCGAACGGGAAAGAAATGAAATAAAAGAGATTGTGAAAGAATGGAAAGACGTAGGAATAGTAACCGAGACGACGTCGCCATATGCTAGTCCAGTACTTTTAGTGAAAAAGAAAACTGGTGAATCGAGACTTGTGGTTGATTACCGCCGATTGAACAACCAGACAGTTAGAATGAACTTTCCATTTCAGTCCTAAGTAATTCTAAGTTTTATTCTGTTTTAGATTTGGCTCATGGTTACTTACAGATACCTCTTAGTGAAGAAGCACGAGGAAAAACTGCCTTCATAACACCCGACGAAACAGGGGAATTTCAACGTATGATTTTTGGTTTGACGAACGCACCCTTTTATTTTTCGAAAGTAATGAACAAGGTGTTAGGACCGTTGCAAGGCCGAACAGTCTTATACTATTTAGATGATATATTAGTGCCAGCAGTGAATTGGATTGATATGAGGGATAGGTTAATACTAGTATTTGATGCTCTACGGGAAGCTAATTTGACTATCAAGCTTGAAAAGTGTGTTTTCATGAAAAAGGAAGTAGAATACCTTGGATTTCTATTAATAGAAGGAGGCATCAAACCAGGATTACGAAAAATTAGAGCTATAGAAAATTATCCCGTTCCGAGAAATGTACATGAAATCAGACGTTTTCTGGGGTTATCATCTTTCTTTAGAAGATTCGTGGTAAACTTCGCACAGAGGGCTAACCCATTGTATGATTTGCTTAAGAAAAATACCAGTTTTGGGTGGACCACGAGGCAACAACATGCATATGAAGATATTAAGAAAGTTTTGGCAAGCGAGCCAGTGCTAAAAGTGTTTGATCCTGGCGCAACAGAGACTCAGTTGATCACAGATGCTTCTTCGAAAGGATTGGGTGCATTACTTTTGCAGAGAAAGCAAGATAATAGATTTCATTTGGTATATGCTATTAGTAGACAGACATCAGAAGCAGAGAGGAGTTATCATTCTAGTAAGTTAGAATTGATTGCCATAGTTTGGGCGGTGAACAGATTAAGAACTTTCTTGATCAATATAAATTTCACTGTAGTGACTGATTGTCGAGCTTTAATTTATTTAAATACAATGAAAACCAAAAACCCACAAGTTATCAGATGGTATAGCCTACTGAGTGAATTTGACTTTAATATAAAGTATAAACCAGGAGAGCAGTTGTCACATGCAGACGCATTAAGTAGAGTCCCAGTAGATGAAGAAAATCAGGATGAAGAGAATTTGATAGATAGAGCAACTGTATTTGTAATTACAAACCTAGAAGACGAAGTAACATTATTTCAATATTCAGACGAGAGGTTAAGACGAAAAATTGAATTGTTAAAGAAACCCGGACTGACAGCATCCGAACAATCAGAAGTTAGGGATTATATACTAAAGCAAGGAATATTATATAAAATAAAAGAAGATAAAACACTTTATGCCGTACCGAATGCCATGAGAAAGAGTTTGACAATTAAATATCATGATTTGCAAGGACACTTTGGAGTCGAGAAAACTGTAAGAAAGATGAGTTCATTTTATCATTTTCCGAAAATGACTGCTTACGTTAAGAACCATATAAGAATGTGCTTACCGTGTATTCTAAACAAGGGGAATTACGGGAAAGGACATGGCGAATTACATCCAATTCCTCCAGGACATAGACCTTTTGCTACGCTCCATTTGGACCATTTGGGACCTTTCGTCACTAGTACAAAAGGGAATAAACATATTTTGGTTATGGTAGATAATTTAACTAAGTTTGTAAAATTGGAGCCAGTAAGAACCACCGACGCGAATGCAGTAGTGAAGAAATTAGAAGAGTTTGTAAATGATTTGGGCGCACCAGAGAGAATCATTAGTGACAGAGGGCCGTGTTTTACATCACAGTTATTCGCAACTTTCTGTGACCGACAAGGTATTAGACATATTTTGAATTCACCACGACATGCTCAAGCAAACGGCCAAGTAGAGAGAGTGCACCGTATTATTCCATTAATACAAACAACAATCAAAGATCCAGAATACAAGGATTGGGACAAGAAAATTAAACATGTGCAAAGAGACCTGAATACATCAGTAAATAAGACCACAGGGAAGAGTCCTTTCGAGTTATTGTATGGATACATTCCAAGGTTCGAGGACGGCCTTTTAAGACATTTGACATTAGAAGCTGAAAGTTACGTACCACCAAGTGAATTACGAGAAGTGGCTTCAGGTAAAATTAAGGAAGAACAGAAGAAATACAAAGAAACATATGATAAGAAGAGGTATACAAATATGCATTACAATATGGGTGACATAGTGTACATGAAAACTATTCCAAAAGCCACTGGTGAATCAACAAAACTGCAGCCGAAGTATCGCGGACCGTTGGTTGTTACCCAGATATTACCAGGCGACACCTATCGAGTGACGGACTTGAGACACAAAGATAGTAACCGAATATATGCTAGTACTGCCCATGTTAGTCAATTAAGGTTGTGGAAGAATACTACTAAAGACGAAGAGATACAAGACGAGCCCCACCAATTTCCAGAAGAGAGCAAAGACGAGAAGATAACTGAAGAAGAAGAAGTTCACAAAGTTGAAGATGGAAAAAGAAGTCAACAATATACCGAAGGTATCCAAGAGAAATCTAGCCGAAGAAAAAGAATGCCAACCTACTTGAAGGATTACCATCTCGAGGACGAGATCGATTCCAGGATGGCCGAATGTTAGGAGAATTGCCAACAGTTAGTCCATATGAATAATAGGTCTAGGGATAGACTAGTTGATGTTAGATATAGTTGTTGACAGTTTTGTAAGAAAGTTGTTGTATAATATATTTACTTAAATATAGATGTTAAATTAAAACCATCGTGTAAAATTATTAGTAGTGATAGAGAGAGAAAAGAAAGTAGTTAAGAGAAAGAGTTATATATAAAAATATAACTATAACAATACATTAACAATTTTGATAATTCCAAAACGGAGAAACCTATATATAAGGGTTTATTATAAATAACTTTAAGTTTCTCCATCTGAATAGCAACAAAGTTTTCAGCAAAAATACTAATATTCTTAAAATTTAATTTTGCTATCAAGCTAGAGGCACCCCTCCGTTTTCCTATATCTTCCCAATGAGTTATTAATTTCACGTCTACACGCTTGTCAACATTTTCCATAGTTTTACCAAAGACCGAGTTGTTTAGCAATTTATAAAAATCTTTTTCAAAATCGTTTCGCGCATTTTTTCTAAAAGCAGTATTCAAATCGATATATTTTTGAAGCCAATTTGACTGTTTAAATTCCAGAATCCTATGAATTCTAATAATTTTGAGACCGTTATTTACTGCTTGCTTTAAATTTCTATAGTGTATAACATATTTAGATTTATCATGCAAGTTTGCAATTAATTTCTTATTGGGAAATTTAGATGTGGGAGGCTTCATGCTTTCGGGAAGAAAGGGTAAATCATTGTGGTTATCGTGCAATACTTCTGGATACTCGATATCTACCTCTAAAAAGTACCCGATATCTGAATCATCCGCGATCGATAAAACATCAAAGTTTTCAACATCTGTTAACCACTTGAAACCGCCGAATGGTAAATACTGCGACATTGCCCACCCATACAGATTGTTTGCGTCCCAGTAAACTAAATACGAATTTGGAGAACTCGCATCAAATGTACTTAAATATTTATTATTACCAGCAGCATATCTCAAACAAGATTGCGTTAACCCGCCCCTAATATTATTTTTAATAAAATGATGCATATCAATATCTGTGAGTAACTCCAATTCAATTTTGGTATATTTCAACATGGCGCTCCAAGAGAGACCCGGCGATGTGAAATAGTGAGCAGGATCCAAACCATATGTTTTATAACAAATTTCACGGAAATTTTCAAAAATGTCAGTTAATAATAAAACATGTGTTTTTAAATATAGATTTGAGTAATCCAATAAAGATTTACACCCGAAAATGTTCCAAACATCTCGAGCATGCATATAATCTTCATTAGAAATACCCTCTCCTGTTAAGGTGCTGTAAAATTTATCTATTGGAGGTAGTGTTGGTTCATTCAATCGCTCAAAACTATCTATATATTCATATGGAAAAATTCCCTTACGTTTAATTAAGTTGAATTGTTCAATATCTGGAAAATGTGATTTAACGGCTTTAAAATCGGTTGGAGATAAATTATTTGACAATTTTTCGATGGAGGATGCCATAAAGCGAAAAGAATCTAAAAATCGTAAATTTACATATACATCTCTGCTTACACCCGCCTTATCAGTGTAATTATCAACTAAAACTTTTTTCGTAAAACTAATATATTTTTCTTTATTAACCGGAACAACGTTTATGTCTAAATTATCGTTTGCCAAATTTCTAATGAATAGATGACTGTCATAATGGCTCATGTTGTGTAGAAACAAGGGGATAAAATTTGGAATTTTGAAATTTAGATTACAATTTGAATGCGCGGCACCCCTGAATTTCCCCGTTAAATGACAGTGATCTGCCACTTTATCTCCATTTAATGGCAAATCACAAATGTGACAGATAACTGCATTATTCAAATTATTTCTCTCGTCAATAGTCAAAGGATTCATTGGAACGACAATTTTTAAATACTTTTTATAAATATCTCTTACATCATCCATCAATCGCGTGATAAATACTGTTGAGCAATCCAAACCAGCATACGTCACAAATTTATTTAAACTAGAATTATGTTTACTAACGATATTGTAAGCAAAACTCATAGCAACATGTTTATGAGTAGACCTCGTATACGGAATAGCTGGATCACTGCTGCAAGAGTGAATTGGTTCCAAGATACACTCAAAATCAGCATAAATAACAAAAGGTACAAACAATTTCTTTTCAAAGTCGTTGAATTTTAAAATATTTTGGGGTATCATATCACCCAATTTTGATTTATGGGGCTCGGTTGAAGGTAGAACGGTATATAAATGATTACAATCAAATTGTTGATGAGCGACTAACTGTTCAGCTGTTGTGAAATATATCAGACAACCGTCACATAAATGTGTCATATGTCCATTATTACTAATCTGAGAAGAAATTAGTCTGGAGAGATTTTTAATCAACACGTAATGAGATTTCTCTCCGTCTTCAATCAATAATAGATTTACATGAATATCTTTTCTAGATTTAGTAAAATAAATGGGCCCAACAACATCATAATTTTTCGAATCCGAATTAAAAGCCAAAGTATAGAGATTAATACTCAAATTATTTAAATCCTCAATTTTTGGAAAATCTTTAATTTTAGCAGGGAATTTAATATTTTCTAAATTCAAAACGGTAGAATAATGGGGGTAGGAAGCTACCCTATCTATATGATTATTAGCGGGATGGAGGGCTGCTGTTAAACACCAACCTAGACATGCATCATCATTATTTTTAATGTTGATACATGCCTTTTTACTTTGAATTGAATGAGGTAGTTTGAGGTAAGATGATCCGCTGAGGGGCGTAAAAGAATTTATATTGATTTCTAAATGTGAGACCGAAACCAACGCCCACCCCGAATCTCTCTCCTGAAACTCCTCCGATTTAGTGATTATAATGCCAACCAGTTGATCAAAAATATCGTTAACGTCAGATGACTGCGTCACAACGGTATATCGAGTATTGAAGGATTTTATTTCAGTTACTTGCTCATCCGCTTGAGGCCTAACGTAGCGAGCAAATAACTCAAACTGCACCTTAACCCCCGATAATACCCGTTCAACAACATTTTTAATCAACCGGACAGATCGTAATTTAGATTCAGCCAAAAAAGTTTGTATATCAGAATTTTGAGTGCCAGAAATTCTATAGGAAGCTACGCGTCGGTTAAAACTGCTAGCAATTTCAAAAACTCCATCCCCCAATGAAATAACATTATTAGATAAGTGCTGCTGTGAACGAAGATGTCCCCTATACATTGCAGCATTAAGAAATCTCAATCCACAACAGCTCAACCCTACCTCAGAGTCATCACGACTGGTCGAAGGAGGACAGCTCCTCTTTGAAGTTGAAGCAGCATTTTCTACGTGTAGATTTGCTGCTTCCTCAGGATGCGTTCTCTTACGATGTCGAATTAAATTGTCTTTCCTAGTAAAGGTTCTCTCGCAAGCATCACAAGTGTGAACTGTTTTGTTCACACACGCATGTCTACGGAGATTGTCCAAACGGCTGAAAGTCTTGAGACATTGAGGACAGTTCATGTTGTTAAACTAAAAAAATTTATGAATAATAAAAGTCATAAAGTATAAAAAATAATTTTACTTACATATAGTATCGATGTTGACGGTTCGAAAGCAGTTGATATAATAATATGAGAATTAACAAGGCTGTGAATATATAGGTTAGTATTCTCATCAAATTTGCGGTTTTGAATTACAAAAAATTCTTATCAGCAGTTATTAACATTTCCGCTCATAGAAACATGTTTGTTCAGGAATTTGAATATTTTTATTAGCGATAAAAAATAATTCTGATCAACTGCTACTAACATTTCCAAACATGTATATTCTCAAATTTATATATATTTTTTTTAATTACAAAATACTTCCTATCAACAGCGATTAACATTTCCGCTCATAGAAACATGTTTATTCAGGAATTTGAATATGTTTTAACGATAAAAATCATTCTTATCAACTGGTATTAACATTAACATGACTAAACTCTGATTATGTTTAAATCATAATTATTACCGTTAAAAAAATTTTAATAAAATAGGTTTATTATTAAAATAAAACGATAGAATAAAATTTAATTAGCGCTTTATTCATCTATAACAAAAGGAATAAAATAAATATTTTATTTAGTATAATATATATAGAAACTTACTGTATATAGGTATTTGTTCCAAAATGAAATTCTCTTGTTATTGATGCAGATGATTTAAGAGAAATTTCAAATGAATCAGTATATTGTCTTAAAACATTTAATGAAGAAAATAATCCTTCCTTTGATAATAGACATTTATTATTAAAATAATATAATTAAATATATGATCCATATTTCTTTATCTTCCAATTTATATAAAATGTTATTATGCTCTAAACTAAGCTCAATTATTTGGTTAATCGTGCAGTCGTGATATCTTTCTTAAGTTCTTCGCTATACTCTTTGACGACTATCTGATGATTTTAAACTTAGTCTATAATTTACATGATTTCTGTCAAATCTCAAACATTGTACTCTAATTATAGGTTTGTTTTTGTAGACGTTTGAAATCATTTGAAGTATCAGGACTATGCGCATTGAAGAAAAAGCGTTCGGACAGAGAAATAAAATCAAAAACCGATAAAACATTTGTCGTTTTTGCAGTTTTTAAATCGTTGTGAAATGATTTTCTATCGGTTGGAATGGTTTGAGTATTTTCGTAAAACCGAATATCAGACACATGCGCGTTTAATTTTTATGCACGGAAAGTGGAGATCATAGATAAGAGATAGTATAGAAGCGACACTAAATAGAAACTTTTGAAGTACTTGTAATGCGCCATCTATTCAGATAGGGGAAAAAGGACTGCTGTAAACAAACCTAAAATTTATAGATTACTATAAGTATTTATGCGCACGTGTGATATTTTCACAATTTTTATTTATTATTAAAATTATTTATACACAAACATGATAAATAAAAAGCATTTTAAAAATTAAAAATATATTTTCCCTGCTAATTATTTTACAATTCAATAATATACTTAACCTATTACAATTTATATTTTATTTAAATTTTTGTTTTTGTTTTATGTTTTAAATAACTTCTTCTAGCATTTCTGAATGCTATGGGATCAGTATTTGATATGGGTCGTAAATCTTTACCCATCAAAATATTATTAATTTGTTTAATATAATTGTGTATAATAATTTGTGTTAAAAGGTCATTACTTTTCTTTTAACAACCATACCATGTGTACTATAAATATATGCAAAATGCACCTTTGTTTCTATTGTATAAACAATTCTTTTCTTTAAATTTTTAGCATTTATATAATTTTCTAGCAAATGCATACTAATGGAATAACATTTTAGCAAGTTTTGTAAGAGATCATGATTAATATAATATAATCGCCTTTTGCTATCGAATTCTTTTGCTTCTGTAAACTTATGTTCTTCCCGTATATTTTCACTTAAAACGTTTTTGCGACATTCAGTGCACGTTCTACAGCTAGGTATTTTTCGCACTATA
The DNA here is from genome assembly GCA_935421215.2 of Melolontha melolontha. NCBI lineage: Eukaryota > Metazoa > Arthropoda > Insecta > Coleoptera > Scarabaeidae > Melolontha > Melolontha melolontha. The sequence continues at coordinate 71,043,083 of OW285243.1, read as the reverse complement.
TACCCTGATATATATACAAGAATTTGCTTATGCAAAGGATGTGCTTGTGGAGACCGAAACATAGGAATAGCAAATGGAATAACTGTTTCTTGTATTGTGCCAGCTACCCTTGCTACCCTGCTTACCCTAAAGCAAACAAAAATGAATGAAACATCTCATAATGTATAATATATCAATTTCACAAATACATATACTAAAAATGTTTAAGTTATAGTAAGTGATTATGATGCAAGGTGAATATTAAATATATATTTTACTTAATATAAAAAAGGATAATAATTACCTTATTTACAAATTTTTTTAAAGTAAACAAGAAAGAACAGTCGTCATTTTCACAATTACTTTGCATTGAATGTTTACCAGTGAAAGTAGTTACCAGTAAACTCCTATACAAGGCACTGAATAAAGAGCAAGTTGGATTTATAAATCTATGACCTCTTTGTCGAACCCTCCCAAAGAAATTTTCTATTGGGTCCTGATTAAATGTTCACATCAAAACGTGATGGAAACCAATATTGAATAGTCTATTTACCAGCACTTTCATATTGATAATTGTAAATTTTAAGTTTTTCAAACTAGGCGGTACTAATCTTTTCTCATTGTTTGTTATGTATGCCATAGTCTCTAAAATTTTTAAACTTTTGTTCCACAAGTCTATGTGACCAGAACTTATAGTAACTGCTCGGCGCCATGTTTTTGCTGTGTGGTATGTATTTCCATTTAGACTATCGAATAGTTCATCCAAAAAATGGCAACACTCTGCAGTATCCATTGCAGTTTTTGGTAATGTTAATGTCTCTTTATTGATTATAACTTCTGTTCCTGCAAGAATAATATTTGTAAAACAGATAATTATAATAAATGAATTAAAGTACCTGAATATGCCATTAGATTGATAGCTTTAGCTACAGAGTTACTAAAAACCTGTGTACAAGACACCTTCATTTTTTTTATATGAGCTGGGTTCACATGTTGCTCAGTTAACTGGGGCATTGATCTTATGTGTCCCACATATGGATCCATTTTGTATGCAGTGTATATATGATCCCATTTAGCAGTCTAAGAACAAAAGCAAATTAATAGAGATTAATAATTGGCCATCATAAATTGAAAAATTACCTTTTTCTGTGAATTCATCTCATATATTAGATCATATTTTAATAAATTGTTTCTGATTCCCTTAAATAAATGTGGTACATCATATAGAGGTATTATATCAGCACCTCCGATCTTGAAAGTGTTATCAATACTGTCAATACCCATTTTAGAATTATATGCTACTGTGTCTTTAATAAGTGAATTGATTGCAGCCACATTATTTGTACCTTGGTCACAAACTGTTGCAACCACAATCAGGCCAGATTTCTGAGCCTGTGTAACAATCTCCTTAATAATCCTCATATCTGCTGCTTTTGTTGGTCCTTCACTGGTATTGTAATATATTGGCTGCCTCCATTTACTTGAAATACCTCTCAACATAAAAACCTGTAATAGTTTGAAACATATTATAAGGACAGAAAAAATATTTTGCATTACCTGTATAATGTTTGCAATGATGTTTGCAGTCCTTCTATATCCAAAATCTTCAAAACCCTCTACAAGGCCCTCTTTTGCATTGAATTGTAAATGAGAAGAAATACTCATCTCATCAAAAATCAATAAGCAATGTCTTTTCATATCATTGGTGAACTTCATTACTTTAAATAGTTCAAAACAAGCATAATTAAGGCCAGGTTTTATATCTATATTAGTTAATAGTCTTTGTAATGATCTTGTCGAGGGCAAATCAAATATGGAAGTTAACAGTTTGTATCCAGACCCACTCTGTTTTTGCAAAGCCAATGCTAGTACTTTGTCATCTAATGTATAGCATCGTCCATGTGGGTCTTTATTGAAATTTTCTAGCTGGCTCTGAAAAAACCTCGTTCACACTTTGTCCATACTTGATGTAGCCTCTGCTAACAACTCTGTCTTGTTTTTTTTTTTAGCTTGTTTAAGTTTCTTTCTAAGCTGATGTCGAATATTTCTTGATACAATATTTTGTCTTTTATACTGTCTGATCTTTGTGTACAAAAACTTTGACTTTGGCGATAAATCTGTAATTTTCCTTTTTCCTATGTTTGATAGTATTTGTTCTCTACCTCCTTAAATATTTATATTCAACGTATAACTTTTATTTTCTTTTAAAAAATGATCATTACTCATTTTTGCTGATTAAGGAATTTGAAATACACATACCTTTCCTTGGTGTCTCGTAATAATTGGAAGCAAGTGACGTTGAAGGCATAGGATCTTCATCAGCATATGATGATGTAGATGGAATTGCTATATCAGAAGAATCAGTTTGAATGTTATGTTCAACTAACGGTTCTGTTTCTTCCATAATTGCAATTTCTACCAAAGGCCCTTCAACAAATGACAAAATGAAACATAAGTATATTGATTAGTATTATAAATGCTACCAGGAATATGTAGTGTTGGAAAAGCTGTTTTGGGTAGAGCATTATTTCTTCCAAAACAAAGCCCTTCAAAATGCATACGACAAACTCTACAATTATTAAAGATTTTTTCGGCAGGTCTGTTTTTAGTAATTCAGGCCTTCCACATATTTTTACCCACTTCTGAAAAAGTTCAGGGTATTTTCTTGGGTGGGGAAATTTATGCTTGCTTGCCCGACTACCAGTACAAACAGAAATTGCACAATAAAGGCCTATCGCTACAAAAACTGCATTAAAGTATAGCAAACGCCAATTAAGTTGGCGCGAGGAGGGGGTGCGCAGAAGCCGTTTTTAAAAACGTCCACCCCCACTACTCAAGTAATTGTCAGAATACATTTGTCATTGACGTTTGACGGAACATATTTTGTAATGTCTTTGCTAGGGGATCATACACGCTCAGAGGTTAGAATTATCTGACATTTGATTTAAAACCAAATACAAATCTCCCCACTACTTCTAATCCTGCGCGAAGTTACCCCTTCTCGCGCCAACTTTATTGGCGTTTGCTATATTTAGATAATTATTTAATACACAACGTACCTAATAAGTTAATATGGTTCAAATTTAAAATAGATTTCTAAATAAACAAACAAAGGGCAAATAAACGTTCCTTTCAACACTAATAGTAATAATAACAATATGAACACAATCACACACAAAATAACACCTAAATACACAAACAAAAACAAACGATGATTTCGCACACTAATGGTTACCGGAACTTGATACTTACAGTTCATAAAGTATAAGTTTTCAGTTCGTACTGCCCAAGTGGGAACCGCAAATTGTACTTTATCTCTTCCTAACACACATGAATACGCGCTGTAATACTATACACGTTTGTCATTTTAAGTTAAGACGTACGTCTTTGAAATATTATATTAAATAAAAAGGATAAGTTGTCCAGGAGATAGTCTTATGATATTCGGCTTGCTGTAAAATTATTTGAATATTGTTGTTTATTGACTTTGTTTCCGGTATTCTGACTTCTAGGTTAACCATTCTTCTAATTTGAATATTTAGTTTGTCATGAAAAATTACAAAATCCGTTCTTTTGAGAACAATACTGATAATATAATAAATAGTAATATCAATTAGTGACAATAAGTACGAAATTGTTTGATTATCACTTTGACATTTCTAACCTACCTATTTATTTTACAGAATATTTCTTAGATGCCTGGTAATTTGTTCGAATATAAAAGTCATAATTTGCGCATAGTTTTCTTGGATAGAATGAATATATTTATACTAGAAAAGAAACAATACTTTTGAACTATTCATGTTCCTATTTTACTCATTATTATTATTTTGACATGCAGGTTATGTATATGCTTTCTTTGGTTATATTGCAAGTGACATACTAAAATTTTGACAATATTGCAAAACATGACGTTTATATTTTATGATGACAAATGGTTATTTCCGCGATTGAATATTGACTTTATTTTACTCTGCAGTACTGATTTGAATCATATGCTTTGAATTTGGCCTTGAACTGAAAACTTATACTTTACGAACTATACTTTGGACTTTTGGACCCTTGGATGTGATTGGTCTACTACCAAGGAATATTACAATTTAATCCCGCGAATATTTGAACGTAACATTTGCCGCTATCTACTCGACTAGGGGAAATATTAAACGAATATCACGATTCCTGGGCATCTAGTGCATACCCCGTGGTGGAGATCGTTGTGATCACAAACTAGAACAAACCATAATGTCTTTGCTAGAGGATCATAAAGTGACACAAGCTTAGAGGTTAGAATTTTCTGACATTTGATGTAAAACCAAATACAAATCTCCCCACTACTTAGTCCTGCGCGAACTTACCCCTCCTCGCGCCAACTTATTTGGCGTTTGCTTATAGATAACATTAATTAAATTTATTTGTGAAAGTATGATTTTTTAATAATGGAATTCAAAAACATTAATTTTGATACCCTGGTGCCCAATAAGCGGTTTCTCTCTTGGGTTATTGTTGCCCCAGCCCAGGCTTGCCAGATATGAAAAGCTAAAATACGGTGTAGCAGTTGCCTTATTACGTACGGTGGTAGATATATAATATACACTTTGTCCGTTTTCAGTTTGCAGTCACATGACTAACTATGTCATACTATCTCAGACACAGAATCTATATACTTTGTTTTTCAGATATATTGAGCTACAAATATTCAGAATTGAAACGTATGTCATTTGATACAAGACATACGTCTTTGAAATTTCTTCCTAGCAAAGACAAAGAAAAATAATATTAGCATGTCTTGTATAATATGAGATACCGACAACTGTTTTAGTCAAAAGAGAAAATACGTACAATATTTATCGACATATACAGGTTATGTTTAGTGCGGTCTACTTCTTGTTTGTATTTTTCCGTTGATATTTTAAGATTTCTTATTTATCTGTTCTTCTTGCAACAATAATAGTCAGTTTCGAGTAATTAATCGTAAGTATTTAACGTAATATTTCTTAATTAAATTATTTTACTTTGACACTGACAAATTACATTTTTTGATAAATTGATATGCATATTGCAAAATGTAATTTTCATAATATGAAGTGATATAAAATTTCATGTTTGTGTTCTTTTTGTTGTAGAATATGCCAGGTAAACGTCTACTCACAGGCACAAAATCTAGTTGCCAACCTTCTTCATTATTTGAAGAACAGAAATATAATAGAGGTCCATTATTGTCTGTTGATTCAGTTTATGAGGTAAGATAACACCAAATTAATATCTTTAGATTAATGAGGAAAAATATTTTTAGAGAGTAGCAAGTGCTCTTAAGATCTCTGTCCGAACCGTTTACAATATCAAGAAACGTGGGACATCATCACCTGGAAAACAAATACCCCGACGTAAACCAAAAACCAAAGATTTGCCAGAAAGCTTGAAAATGGAAGTCCAAAATACTTTATACGACATGTTTCATCAAAGTATTCTAAGCAATTTTATTTTCATAAATGATTTATTTTTTAACGATATACTTTTTTAGAAAAACAGGTTACATTGAAAACATTGAAGACTGAACTGGAAACTAAACAAATGGTGCAAATAGGAAAAACATCTCTTTCCATTTTACTCAAACATATCGGTTTCAAATATAAAAAAGATGATAATAGAAGAGCATTAATGGAAAAACTTGATGTTAGTGTAATGCGAAGTGTATTTTTAAGGAAGTACATTGAGAATACAAATTCTAGTTTGCGTCAAGTTGTCGTTTTAGATGAAACATGGATATTTTCCAAAGGATCGAAACCGTAAAGAGAAAGTTTATGAAATTGATGAACTGTTAAGAAATGCAGGACATGAAATTCTTAGACTGCCACCATACCACTGTAACTTCAATGCTATTGAGCTAATTTGGGCAAAAGCAAAAACATATTACAATGTGCACATCGGTAGGGCTGGTTACACCGACGAAAAGGTGAAAGAAATGTGGAAGGAGGCATTACATACATGTGATAGTAATACATGGAGTAACTGCATAAGGCATACTGATAATTTAATAAAACAATGGTATGAAAGAGAAAACTGCTTGGTAGACTTGGATATAGATCCAGTAATAATCAATGTTACAGAATCAGACTCTGATTCAGATTAATATATGTAATTGCAACTAAAGGTGTCATATTTTATGTTAGTACAAGACAACATTATTTTCTGTCTATGATAGTGTTTTTATGATTGTATTAGAAAGATTATATATTTAAGCTTCCATGTAAATATGTTTTATTCAAATAAATATTTCTTATTAGACCGATTATGAATTAGATGAATTATTTGCTATTTCTACATACTTCTATTTTCTAATATGCTCAGTTAATATATGAACAACTCAAGAGTTTGCAGATACAACCAACATAAATTGCGAAGATAAAGAAAATAGCTTTTGTCACATACTGCACTACTGTTGTTCATTGAGTTTAGTATGCTGTATGGCATTTTAAAATCAGGTTTTAATAGTCTTATGCAGAATAACATTAAAAAATATCAGCGCTCACTTGTGCAGTCACATCCATATCTGTTAACACTAGAATAGAATAATACATAATACAATTTCGCTATTTTGTATTTATTGTATTGATTAAAGTATCTGCATTTTATTAAGTTGAATAGTTTTATATGAGCAAGTTTAACAAACAGTTATGATAATTTTTTAACATACTGATTCCAAATGAAGTTATATCTTCAATGGTTTTACTTAGCGTAGCAATATAATAATTGAACTGTATAATTAATTTATACATAATACTAATAGTTCTCTATAGTTTTTGTAAACAAATGAATTATTCGTGTAATTATTATTAACTATTTTCTTGGAAATAATAATACCAATATAATCAAGGTGAGCTTTTATTTATTTAATTTCTAATGCAAAAAATTTGATTATACATATGAAACAATCAAAATTAAGCTTCCTATTTTCTTATTTCCCAACCTTTCTGTTCTACTTTTTGGTTATATTGAATTGCTTTGTAATTCATTTATGTTAGTGAATTTCTTCTCGTATGATTTCTGCAATTTCCAGATTATTTCTTATTCCAAATTTATTTAATGCGATTAATGCTAGAAGTGAAGCATCTGTTTACAATACATGAAAAGCTGCATTTTCTACATGTACCTTTGTCTTCTTTAAAGAATATTATTTTATATGCGTATTTGAGATTTACAACTTCCAAAGTTACTGTGTTTATACTTCAAAAATTTTAGGTTATGTCATACGGCATCGTTCCAATTTCATTAATGATTACCATTACATTGGTCGATAACATCGATTGATTAAACAGGAAAAACATTTAGAAAATAAATAGAAAACATTATGTATTGAAATAACAATTTTATATTTATAAAATACTTAAACCTCTTTTGACTCAAAAGTACCGACTAGATTCATACTACTAAAAATAAATGAAAATTGATCATGTAACTGAAAACGAACAGAGATATATAATTAAATTGAGTTACGGTATAAATACGGTGCAATTTATTGACATAATTCGGCATGTTAACTAATAACAATTAATAACCAACATCAATGTATGTGAAAGCAAAAGTAATATCTAGAAACTTTCGCAGAATAATTTGAGGAACAAATATTTAAATATCAAGCTAGAAAATTTATTTTTGAAAAATAATAGGTAGTAAATAATACATAGTGTCGTAAATATATAGTTTTATATTTTTGTTAAAATAAAATATATAAAATATATAAAATATAAACATTTAAGCTACATTATTAATTGAGCAACATTTCATTACATTTAGGCAAATATATTTAGAAGCTTGTAGGTTTAATCAATTTGTTTAGTATAAATGAAGTTATTTTTGAAAAATTATGTAGTAAATAATATTGATACAATTTTCATTTATGGCATATTTTGAAGTTGAAAGACTCAATCAATACACTTAACTTATTTATATTAAACAAATTTTGTGCAATAAACGGAAATTGTTTCACAATATCATTTACTACTTATTATGTTTCAAAAATAACTTCATTCTCCGATTCAGATACATCATCATTTTCTTTTTTATAAATGTTGGCTGAAAACATTGAAGAAATCATCGTGTTATTTGGTTCAAAGTTTGTACAATTTCCTTGCTCTTTAACTAATTGAGAAGTTAGCAGCATGGAATTTACTGTGTCTGTTAGTAAGTTGCTTCTTAGCTTAGTCTTTACCAAATTAATTTTTGAAAAAACTCGTTCAACATCAGCATTAGAATGAGGATAAGTCAATAATTCTAAGCAAAATCTCGATACATTTTTGTATGACCTATTACCAGTAGCATCTTCAAGAACACCAATTTCAGCCCAATAAACATCTACATTTAAATGCTTATATTTGTCAATGACATCTTGATTCATTTTTAAATACCTCCACTCATCATCTATGGCTTGAATCTCCCCTGAAGATAAATCTTTTGTTAGTCTTTGACATAAATTTAATATGTCTACTAAGCTATCAGGTGAATCTGTACTGTTAGCATTTAAAAAAGCTAGTTTTGGTAAAAGAGGATCTCCAAAATCACATCTTTTTTTTATTTGCACACAAGCAGTGATAACGAACTTCTGACAACGAATAAGAAAGTCGTCACGTTTTATGTCATCTAAAGTATTCATTTTATTCAAAACATTAAGTCCTAGGTAAAGTTTATTCAGAGGAAGAAATTTACTTCTTTCTTCAGGATTTAACTCATGTATATTATTTCCAGTTATATAATTCATATCCATATAAATACTCAACAGTTCTATAAATGTAGATTTCATTTTGTTGTATAATTCAGTAATCACTACTTTTTCTGATTGAAAATATGAATTTAATGTTGTAAATTTTGGTAATATCCAATCCAGAAACAAAAAAAAATTCGGTTTTGTGGAATTTGTAAAGAATGAAATATATTTTCAGATTGAATTAACCTATGTTCTTGATAATGATTTTGGAAATATAATAAAAGAGCATTCCATTGTTCAATAATGCGTTTCACTACACACGTTAATGAAAGCTATCTGAAAAACATATTTAAGTTTAAGTAATAAATTAATAATAAAAATTATTACCTTGTTTGTGCTGGCTTTAAAAGCTTGTGTGGTTCAATATTACAAAATTTTTGAAATTCACCATACTGAGCCTGTCACTTTGCACTCGTATTGAAAAAATTATATATATCTCTAGGCAATGCTTCACATTCTCTGGTTAAATTCTTACAAGCTTCGCTGGCACATAGATGCAAACTGTGACAAATACATTTATTAGTGACAATTCCATTCAGTTTATTTTTCAATTTAGTTGCAACAGAACTTATGCCACCAAACATCACATTACATCCATCTGCAGCATAACCAATGATGTTATCCAATGGAATATTAGCATTAGTAAAAACTTCTACTAATTTATTAAAAATATTTTCTGCAGTTGCACCTTGATTTGCTCCTACAATGTGTAAATAAAAATGGGAATACTTTCTATTACGATATATTTACCTTCTGCATTCTCTTTATGAAAAAGTTGTATTAATGTAAGAAATCTGGTCACTATTCGTTTTTCATCTTTACTATAAAATCAAACGCATATAGCAAGCGTTTTAGTCGATGAAATATCAGTCGATTCATCTATCAATATACTAAATTTTACAGCTTTTAAAATTGTGACTATATCTTGATAATGTATTGGAGCAAATATATTTTTTACTAAATTTGTAGTCTTTGTTCTACTTAAATGTAATCCTTTTGCTATGGCAGAATCAGGAAAACAACTTTTTAGTAAAGGTGTCAAGTGTTCTGTTGCCAAATATGCAATGTTATGTTCGATTAAAAATGAAGAAAATTCTGCTGTTTTAATCTGTCGTTCAACAGTATTTGCATTAAATTTTTCAATAATAGTAGGTTGATTACTATTTAAAATTACTTTTGCTAAAGTTTTGTGCTTCTCAGAATTATCATGATGTTTAATGACACTGATTTCTGCAGAAAACTATACATTGCAGCATTTGCATGATGCTCGAATACAATTACCTAAACCCACAAAGCAAACAATAATAATGTATTTAATAAATTATTCATAAATTTTTTACCTTTAACTGGCATAAGCCACTTAAATTCATTTTGCCATTCCTGACGATACTTTTGTTTTTTTTTAATAAGTTTCGCTCTTTTTGCGCGCTCAACTCCACTACCACTTTCATCAGAATCCATTTCTTTATACTTTATATTTTAAAATTTACTTGGATAAGAATGCATAAAAATATAAAAATATAACGAAAAACATAAAATCATGATTAAAAGATGAACATAAACATCCAAAGATATCCGGGAAGTCCCGAAAACAATCGACATCAGCTGGTTATTCGCAATCCTGAATTGCCGACGTACTTGTTAGTTCGATTCGATTGAAGCGACATCTATAATCATATTCACGATTTGCAACATAGGGAGTTACGGTATAATATGGTATGCAGCATTGAAATACGGTATATGACGGTGTAGTGGTACGTTATATTTTTTAAGGATGAAATAGTGGTATAATTCCGTAATTACGGTACGTCTGGCAACCCTGCCCCAGCCTCAGAGAACAACCGCTCGACGTTTGCAAAAATTTGCAACAGTAATAGTGATGTGATTCGCTTCTGCAAATAGTATGCAGATGGCGCTATTATAAACAAACATCGTTCATTGATTAACGATGTATCTAGTGTTGCCATTCATACCGTAATTATCGGAATCTACCATAATTTTGCAGTAGAAACGATAATCGATAATAACTCTCCCATAATAACAAAATCTACCATAATTTATGCAAACTCTGTTATAATACAAATACGGATATATTTATGTTTAATTTTTTAGTTACCATGTTTTTTATTACATTTTTTATTTACTTCGAGCGACATCTAGAATTCAGAGGTACAGATACATACTGTTATTGAAATTGACTATTACATATATTCAAATTTCAAATTATTGAAATGTATGGAAATATGTACTCTGCTTTTCTTGTTGCTAAGCTGTATATACATTATACGTAGTGCGCGTTATTTTATAAGATTTTCATTGTTTTTGTGACTTTGCAGTCTAGGGTAAATTGTGGAAGTAAGTGAAATTATTAAATAATAAAATAATGAAAATTCTTTCAATGGAGACTGTGGTTAAATAAAAATTTAAAAAAGGTATATAACCCCTTACCACAATTATTAGTCGTATCCTAAATACGTATTTCGACAACTAAGTTGTCATCATCAGTAGGTAAAAACTACTAATTAAAAGTCGCACATGGGGCACAGTTAAAACAAGAGAAACGCTTCCGCACAACTATTATACACTGCAACCCTGTATAGACCAGTCTATACAGGGTTGCAGTGTATAATAGTTGTGCGGAAGCGTTTCTCTTGTTTTAACTGTGCCCCATGTGCGACTTTTAATTAGTAGTTTTTACCTACTGATGATGACAACTTAGTTGTCGAAATACGTATTTAGGATACGACTAATAATTGTGGTAAGGGGTTATATACCTTTTTTAAATAAAATAATGATGGGCGCTCAATTATTCTACTTTATTTCTTCAGCATTTTGATAGGAAATGGAACCGCAGCTTCCAAGCCACGCAACAAAACACCGGAAAGAAAATTGAAGAAAAGGCATGAAATGAAACAAAAAAAGTTCGCCCAAAAATATAGAGCAGAATGGGAAAAGACATATACGTGGCTGAGACCAAGTAATATGAAGCCTAATTTTGCATATTGCAATATTTGTAATGAAAATTTAATATCTGAAATAACTGTCATTAAAAATCATTCAAAAAGTAAAAAGCACATTCGAGCAAGTAAACAACTGAAGATGCAACCTACAATTACGTCATTTGTTGAAAGTAATCAAACATTACACAGCAAATATAAAGCACGTGAAGCAGAGATAAAATTAGTAGGCTATATTGCAGAACATAACATATCATTTTCAGCAATTGATCACCTAACTGATTTATTAAAATCAATATTTCCAGATTCTGATATAGCAAAAAACATATCATTAAAACGAACCAAAGCGTCAAATATTATTAAAAACATAATTGCTCCCATGCAAAAAGAAAATTTAGCTAACAAATTAAAGCATACTAAATTTAGTATTTTAGTTGATGAAGCCACAGATATTGCATGTATAAAAACATTATGTATAGTTGTACGTTTTTATGACAAATCCGTGGAATCTGTAATATCACAGTTCTGGAGTATTGTACAACTAGCTGAAAATGAAGAAGAAAAGGGAGCTACAGCAGAATGACTCTACAAACAGATTTTGGATTCATTTCAGGAAATGAATGTGCCATTCACAAATATACTTGGTTTTGCATCAGATGGTTATGATAATAATTTTTGCAATGTCATATTTTAATAATAATTTTATTAATGCTTTTTAGATGTAATACAATGATGGGGAGAAGAAGCTCAGTATCTGCAAGAATGATCACTGATTATCCAGGTTTACATATACAGAAATGTATATGTCATTCCTTACATTTGATTGCAAGCAAAGCCTGCAAAATGCTACCACGTAGATGTGAAGACCTGTGTAGAGATATTCACAATTATTTTAAAGCTAGTGCTAAGCGCAGATCTGAGTTAAAAGAATTTCAGGTATTTAGTGAATTGGACCCACATAAAATATTAAGACCTTCTCAGACTCGATGGTTATCCCTAGCACATGCTGTAAAAATAATTAATGAACAATGGCCTGCATTATCATTGTATTTCGCTCATGAAAAAATGCAATCGAGATTAATTGTTGCTGATACAATTTACAATAGTCTGCAAGATGCACAAATTAAATTATTTTATGCTTTTTTAGAGTGGATTTTGGTTAAAATAGCAAGTGTTAATGCATATTTTCAATCTGAAAAAGTACTTATTTCCACCACACATTCTAAAATGTGTTTGTTATACAAAGATTTATTACTTAGCTATATGCATTATATATGCAGTAGATTTACATTCTATAGAACCAGATTCAGAAGCCAATTACATGCACATTCAAAATATGTATATATTTGGGTGTCTATGTTATGACATTAGTTACTAAGGAACATTATTCACAAGATATGATAACTGATTTTTATAAACATTGTAGGCAATTTTTAGTATCAGCTTGCTTGCAAATAAAGCAGAGATATGATTTTTCAGATAAACTGATGGTTGTAATAGATTGTATTAATCCAAGTAATGTAATAAATAAAAGAAATCAATCATTATATAATTTAATGCAACTAAATCCTCGAATTGTTGATATTAATGAGCATACTCAAATTCAAGAAATTGATAGTCAATGGCGAGAACTTCTTAGTTATGATGTGTCACAATATTCTGATATAATGATGTAGACAAGTTTTGGGTAGCAGTGGGGAAAATTCTTGATGGCAATGGTCAACCATTATTCAAAGAACTAGCCAAATACTGCTTAAATGTATTATCAATACCCCATTCGAATGCCACTTGCGAAAGAATATTTTCAAAAGTTAATTTGATAAAGATCAAGCTACGTAACAAGTTGGTGACAAAGACTATTAATGGTCTTTTATTAAGCAGTGCATGTGTAGGTAATTGTGTTGAATTTCAACCAACAGATATAATGTTGGCTAGACACAATAACACTGCAACATTGAAGGATAACAACAGTGATTCTGAATAATTTTTGTTAAAAGACTTGTTATTGAATTAGAATTACTCTATATTTTAAATCAGTTCTATTTTCCAAAAATTTATTTATGTAATAGCATATACACTTATGTTTTGAAAATATTTATTATTGTTTTATTATTTATTTTATTCACTGTTAGTTTTTTTTTATTCATGTTATATAGTAAATAAACAATTACATTTTTAACATTGGTATACAATTTATTTTCATCGATATATATTTATCTTCAAATGTTTAAAATAACGCTAAAATGAATACTAGCAATTTCAGCCGCCAGATGGCGCGAAATTTTTAACCATCTACCGTAATGCAAACGATTTACGATAATGTCGTCTTGAGCAGAGATAATATGTCTTGAGTGTTTGGTGGCAACGCTGGATGTATCGATATCGATGTTTTTGGGGCTTCGACATCGATACTAAAACATCGATGTTTATGAATGATATATCGATGTTTGGAAACATCGATGTATCGTTTGCATCCCTACTGGCGCCCCAATTGTTAACCATTGCCGATTTAGGAGCCATTGAAATAATTCCTAATTTAGTTATGTTATGAACAGTTTGTTAAATTAAAATTTCCTAATCTGTTTGTCAGGAACTTTGGAGCACTAACGGTTTTCATGCAAATTTAAACAATTAAATTTTTATATTATTACTTCATGCTTGCATTTGATTTAAGGTTTATATATAATTAGTATAATAATAAAAGTAAATATATATATATATATATATATATATATATTATATATAAATTAACAAATATCTTGCGCATCCTAATTATGCCATAAAATACTTATGGATCTATTGTATTACTTGGTTTCTTGGTTAACATTCTAGGGAATTTAGTCTTTTCTTTAGGCCCGTCTGCTGTCTTCGTCTAATTCATATACTTCCCAATTTGCCTTGTTTTATTTTGTTTACGTAAACAGTTAAATTTTCAACTTTTCAACGTTGGTCATTCTTTCTCGTAACGCCAGATTGTAACTACGCTAGCTTTCTCTTTAAGAGGTCTAATTCTTCACGTCTTTTTTGGATTTCCTCTTGTTATAGGAATTTTTCTTTTATTTTAAATCATAAGCCTTTAAAATGAAACGTGAAGAGGACTCAAGCAACTCAGTAAGTTTTTATCCTTTTTTTTTAAACCGTTTCTTTCTTGTAATTATGTTGAAGTATATGATGACGCGTACCAATTTTTCAGACGTTTGTGAAAGACTCAAGTTTAATTATATATATATCTGATCTGTAATTTAATACGCTTAAACAAACCCATCTATATTCTAAATATTTAATATATTTTACAGGATTCAAAACCTGAGCCAGAACATTTTCGAAAATTATTTATTGGTGGTTTGGACTATAGAACAACAGACGATTCGTTAAAGAAGCATTTTGAGCAATGGGGAGAAATTGTAGATGTTGTTGTAATGAAAGATCCCAAAACAAAGAGATCTAGGGGCTTCGGTTTTATAACATATTCGAGAGCTCATATGGTTGATGATGCGCAAAATGCAAGACCCCATAGAGTTGATGGGAGAGTAGTTGAACCTAAACGAGCTGTACCTAGGCAAGAAATTGGAAGGCCTGAAGCTGGGGCTACTGTAAAAAAATTATTTGTAGGAGGTTTAAAAGATGATGTTGAAGAAGAGGACTTAAGAGATCATTTTAAGAAATATGGTACAATATTGTCTTGTACTATTGTTACTGATAAAGAATCTGGCAAAAAGCGAGGTTTTGGATTTATCGAATTTGAAGATTATGATCCAGTAGACAAAATTTGTCGTAAGTAAACTAATAATTTATCATTTAATAATCATAATTTACTTGAATTTTTTTTTTCTTAGTAGATACTACAATTAGATCATTTGCATGTAAAATATCTAAAACATTGGAATTACATAATTATTTATATAACTAAAATAAAATTTAGATTTTTTTTTGTATTTATCAATATTTTATATAACAGTATTTCTGCTGAAATTTATATATGTTTTTAATATAGGGTAATTATTAAATATATATTTAAAAAATAGTTTTGCACCTCTCCAGTTTTTATATTTTTGAAATCCTGGTGAAAACATCAAAAGATGAATGTTATTTTGGATCTTGTCAACAATAATACAAATTTTAACTTGAATTTCAGTCTTGTCGTTTTATGTCTTTTTTGTTCAATAGTTCGATCACATCAGATTAAAGGGAAACATATTGATGTCAAAAAGGCATTGAGTAAAGCAGAAATGGAACGTGCTCAAGGTAGTGGTGGTGGTAGTAGTGGTGGCGGCGGCGGCGGTGGTGGAGGAGGCTCAGGCGGTAATATGATGGGCTCGCGAAGCGGCGGTCGAGGAATGGGAGGAAGAGGAAACTTTAACAATAGCGGTAATTGGAGCAGAGGAGGTGGTGATTGGAATTCATCGAATCAAGGTTACAGTAGTAGTTGGAGCAACAATAATCCCTGGGAAAGTCAGAACAGTTGGGGCGGCAGCAATCCCTCTAGTAACTACAACAGTGGTGGAGGCAGTGGAAGCGGTAGTGGCGGCTGGGGACAAAATGATAGTTTCGGCGGAAGTTACCAACAAAATTATGGAGGCGGTGCTCTGAGAAATAATTTCCAATCAAATAGACAAACACCTTATGGTAAGAAACCTCTTATGTTACGTAATTGATAAGTTTTCAACATCTATTGTAATGTTAAATTTAGCACTGGATTGAGCCTGGACGTGAAATGTCAGTTATTAAATAGATATCTATAAAGTTACAAAAAAAATATATTTATTTTGATTGTGCCACAAGTACTTTACAGAACTCTTTTTCTGCAATTAACAGTTCCTTATTTCTATTTCTTTTAAAAAGTCGGTACACTTTTCGTTTCACATATTAAATACATAAGTTGTAGGTAGCATTTACTGTGCTAATATCTAATTTATTTCTTTTATCTGTTCTTTGACTATTTATCAGTGAAAACACGTTTACATCCTGCATTGTGACTAGGAATAGAAAATACGTAACTGCACAAGCAAACAAATTTGTTTTGTTTTTTTGCTCAAAATATTAAATTTTTTCAAATTACCCATCCATTTTTCTACGCAGCTCGTGAGATTTTCATGTAAACGAAAATTGGTTCAACGGTTCAATCCACTTGTCTAGATATGTTTTGGCAATCAAATAACAATTAAGAATTTCATTTTTGAAATCATCAATTATTTGCGATTCTAACTCGCAATTACGGAAAATTTCTCTTGTTTTCAAAGGAAGAAATTTGTCACAAATTCTATTTTCTATCATTTCAACAGTTTTATTCGTGATTGCTTTGATTTCTATTACTGTGATTTTTTTCTTTTTCAATTTTTAATATCTGAAAGTTTTCAAGTTTTCGTAAATTTTTAATATTCTCTCAACAACTGGGATTAATGAAGAATGGGAAAGTAGTTGGTGATATTCGATATCAACGAATTCACATTATTCTTTTAAACGTTCTATGCGCAAAGTGAATAATAATTTTTGTTTCAGTTTATAGAAAATATTTTCATCCCACCGAAATTGCGATTTGTATTTTCTGCTTCAAAATCAATACTTATCTTCAGTGGAATGTTGATTTTTTCCAATGTATCAATATAACAAGTGTTCATTTGAAAAGTCAGTCTAGTAGCATGTGACTTACTGAGAACATTTTGAAGTATGTCGTAAATTAAAATTTACTACTTAACCTACGAAGTCGTATATTTTGACAGTTTCATACATACAAATAAATAACAAATAATAGGTATTTATTGAAAACTATAACAAATGTTGAAAATATTGTCCTTCAAGATCAATGCACTTTAAAATCCTCCGTTCAAAATTTCTTTATTTAAACCAGAATCGACGCACGATTATTTTATGCACTAACTGATATTTGTGATTGACATTATCAAATATCATTTGGATTTACGTTTACGGAACAACAAACACATACTAATATATTGGCGTCTTATTCTATCAAAATTTCAAAGTAACCTAGATTGACTTTTCAAATGAACACCCGTTATTTGACAACTGTATTGGAAGTTTCAACTTTTAAACAATCAGTTTTATTTATTGTGATAAACTTGTCTTTCGGGTTCTTTTAAGTAAAATTAACGATAATTAAAAACACTATATTAATAATAAAAGTACACTAAAAACACTTAAGAACTAATAACAATAATAATATTTATTATTTCACATTTATATAACAATATTCTAACACGCCGGTCACTGGTTGAATGAATTCAATCCCTCTTGAGTGCTATTTATATCCAAGGGAAAACTCGCATGTTCGGTTTTCTAGTATCCTCTGTCTGGTGTTTTCCAGAAAGGCCTGGGCGTGTTGACGCGGACGGCGGGTGACGTCAATGCATTAGTCACATCACATTATTTTTACTACAATACCCTTCTTTTCTATAAAATAATGTATCAAAAGAACAAAAATTTTGCTTGACTTATTTATGGTCACTGCTATCAGTGGAGATCCCCAAAAAATTAAACTTATTTATGCTGGAGCTTAAGACTTGCAGAACATATGGCGCAAAAATATTTTTAACTGGAGCTATAGTTTTCAAAATTTTTGCGCAATTTTTGAATATTCAAACACTGCTATACAATTTTGAAGTACAATCTGCACTACTAAATGATTGGTGATGTTTGATTAAATGATATGCCATCGTCAGCTCAGCAAGAACGATTTCTTTTTATTCATTAGAATCATCTTTAATAAAAAAATCGTCAATTTTCGATGCATTAATTTTAGATGATGACGATACTTGACAATTACATACATGCTTCTTTGAATTTATGTGGCTTTAATATCTGAATAATCTGGCAATAATTTTGTAACTTTATGTTGACATGACTGTCTTTTAAATTTAAATTTGTCATAAATAAAAACAAGAATTTTTTTTTGTAGCACTGCTGTTAGCCGCAACCATTATGGTTATTCTATCCTTTGACAGTTTTCCACCACTACAAGACTCGGCTTTGAACTTTAAAGTTTTGTCAGGCATCAATTTGTAGAATACCCTGGTTTCATCCGCATTAAATATGTTTCTTCTGAAAACTGTTATCATAGATTTGGCCACACAATTGTCACCCAGTCTGTTATAGAGTTTTGGTCTACAGATGAAAATTCACCGACAATTTTACCCGACACAATGTTGTGTCTATCTTTAAAACGATTAATCCAGTTTGCCGTGCAATTAAAATTAACAATATTGAATTGTTTTGTAAACAAATTTGCCTTTTCCTGTAGTATTGGGCCGCTGATTTGTATTTCTTTATTTTTCATCGTCTTAAACCATTGTATTAAAGCTTGCTCAACATTTTCCTGTGTTGATTTATGTTTTTTTACTCTTTGGTTTTAAAAAATTAGAATTGAAAAATTCCTTGATTTTGTTTTTGAACATTATGGATATCATGACCAACGCCAAGTTCTTTTGCAAGAGAGGAGTTTGATTCTCCATTTTCCAGTTTGGAAAAGATCGCACCTTTTTCTGCAATTGTAAATGCTTTAGGACGGCGAGAAGCCATTTTTCGCGTCAAATCACAAACTATTTATGTATGTAATCACTATTAGACTGATAAAACTTGTGTCTGCAAGTCAAAACAAATATGTATGTATAGCAAATGCCAATTAAGTTGGCGCGAGGAGGGGTAAGTTCGCGCAGGATTAAAAGTAATGGGGAGATTTGTATTTAGTTTTACATCAAATGTCAGATAATTCTAACCTCTGACCGTGTATTACTTTATGATCCTCTAGCAAAGAAATTATGTTGCGTCAAACGTCAATGACAAATGTATTCTGACAATTACTTGAGTAGTGGGGGTGGACGTTTTTAAAAACGGCTTCGGCGCACCCCCTTCTTGCGCCAACTTAATTGGCGCTTGCTATACACACATACATACGAGGCATACCATGCGCCACCGAAGTCGGTATTTCCCCATCTAGAGAAATTTAACGGTTTATCAATCGAGTACGTTTCTTGGTATATGAGCTATCGCGTGTATCGCCATTATAACCGGATCAATTTTTATTAAAAACATGTAAAAGCACGTCAATATAACCAACATGTCAATGCAAGCGAAGTCGTTATATAACAAATAATTCCGTATAAGTTCGTATGATGGAAACCAAACTTTCTAATGAATTGTGGACATAATAAATGGTTTGTCATAATAGGCGGAGTCATCATAAACAAATTCTATTGTTTTTCTGAAAATTCGTAATTTCGACCTTGACAAAATTTGTCATATTGTCTCCATATTGACGATTGACGCAGTATTGATTTTTTTTATATTTGTTGAAATTTCTCCAGTTGAAATTTCCCCAAACCGACTCATACATTTTACGTTCAACGATACTTAATAGTTACTATAACTGACAGCTGCCAAAATAAATTAAGTGATGCGCTGCTATTAATATTTCTCAGAGTTGCCAAATTAAATTTTTGTTTCAATAATTTATAGTCGCTCGGTATAATATTATTCAATTTTAGTATTCGTAGATTGTAATGGGTAACATTAGCGCCTAGGTTTTAATTTGCTTTTATATTCATTTGTAATAATTTTTATAGTAATGATGTGACGTGGCATTTTTTTATTATTTTTAGGTAATTCTGGAGGTTATGGTGGCGGTGGCGGCGGCGGTTATGGCAGTCAAAACGGCGGTATGGGCGGAGGAAATCGTCGCTTTTGAATAAAAATAAAAATGTAAGTCCATCAAGAAACATCGCCATACCCAGGGCTGACAAAAAAAAGATTTCTCATATCTTAGCCATAGGGCATAGGTTAGCACTAATATTTATTGACTATAAGGCAAATTAATCTAACGCAAATTCCGTCGCGACAGAATCTATTTTAAACCGAAAACTGTCAGTAGGCTATTCAAATTGGGACATGTTAATATCGCAGTGTTTATTATTTGATAAGTGTTCTTTTTTCCTTTTACTGAATAGGTATTTAGAAATTTTACAATTGACTATACATGTCGGAAATCAAAACATTATTAATTCGAAATTTTCCAATTTCTAGTGTCAGTTGTCTGTGTTTAGGTTAGATGTGAATGTTTATTGTTATGTAATAGGATACATCATATAATATATATTACATTAATTGGAATCATTAAAGAATTTTTCACTGATATTTTGTTTAATCTCTGTAGGAAGTTCGTAGGTTAGATTGTGACATACATAAAATTTAAAATGGACTTTTTAATCCTATGGCAAAATAGGTGTATGTAGGAGTTTAGTAAAGCAGGAGATATAAATCAAAATAATGAAAAAGAAAATTTAATTAAATATATAGGTGTTTCGTTTTTATGTAAGCACAGACAGTGTCGGTAGGTAATGTTAGTGAGTTATTGAGGAACAGCTAGAGCTAGAGTGTTTTAGACAGAATAGGTATGTATAGAATTCAGTGTTTTAGGTCTTGTTTTTAGCAAACTGTTTAGCTCAGGTTTCTTTTTATTACAAATTTTGACATGCAGCTTAGGTTTTGACTGCTATTATTTATTCAGGAATAATTATAGTTACTTAATTGTGTAGGGACTATTAGCTTCTTTATTACGGTTAACCTGGGTTAGGTAGTATACGTTCACCATTTTTTTTTTATCGAAATATCAATGACAAAAACATATTAAATTATATATAGCAAAATTTAATTAACTACTATCTAAATGTGTACATATTTAAGTATTTTATTGGAAAATATCACCTTTATTTACTTTTCCTGGTCATAAATCGACTTTTTCTGTATTGGAGGATAAGAAGATAGATTTCCATTATATTTGACAGGCATCTGCTGATTTAACATTTTTTGTTGTGAGATGATAAAGTTGGATCATAAGAAAGAATGTTGGCAATCTACAATCATGTAATAACTCAATCTACTGGTATTTTTGTTGTGACGGAAGCTATATTCTATTCAGTTTGATAAAGATTATTATTATCAAAAGGCGTTTGACCGAAATTTCTCGCCCTAATAGTTTTGTTTGAGAGTTATTTTCAATCACACCAGATTACAATGTTGTTTTGTCATTGAAATTTCTAATATTTTTTATCACATCGTTTTATTTTTTTACACAAACAATATTTCTTTCTCATGAAACTAATATTTGTCTTTGTTTTCGAGTTCCTGTTGGGATGTCTTACTGCCTAGAAATGTTGGTGAGTATATTAGGTAAACTTATTTTTATTTAAAAATATAGCGTGAATGATACTTTTTTTTGTTAAAAATAGGGTTTTATACACAATTTCTTTATAATCTTGATTATTATGTTATGGTAAACTCCACTTAATGAAACTCTAGCTTGTTTAGTACATAATTTTTTAACTCAATCTGCCTTATGCATAGTCGTGAAGTTAATAGGGTGTTAATACGCTATTAGTAACCACTAAGAGCGTACTAAGATGTTTTTATTTCTCGTATTCATAGTCGTGTATTTCATTATACTTAGTGGCTACTAACTAAAAGAGTCTTAGCAGAAAAAAATATATGGCAACAGTGAAAATGAAGTTCGCAGACATGCGCATTTTGCATAGAAAAGGCATTTAAAATTGTTTACATATTGGAGTTGTTGGTTATTTTAAATACGATTTGAATAATCTTATTTATTTTAATATAGTTTGTGAATTTTTGCTTTTAAATTTAATATTTCCTTGAGATATAAATATATAATTTTACTTAAAGTTTGTATTACTGAAATTATATAATTTTGAAATATAGGTTTAATTGATGTTGCAAGAAGTTGAGTAAGATATCATTCGAAATCCAAAAGTCTATCTGGAACAAATGAATCCATTTGACTTATATACAATGCTCAATTTCGAACAAAATACCGCATGAGAACAGAAGTTGCTCAAAGAACTTTTAACCAACAATAATCGTGGATTGCCAATGACTCCTGAGATACAAGGTTCTTGCAACAATTAGATATTTAGCAAAAGAAGCTAATGATGATATAGGTATATACATATTTAACTGGCTTTGTAGCATATTTATTGCTGAATTTATTTACATGACAATATCCACAGCAATTTACTCCGTCAACAATATAAAGATATTTTAATTAGTAACCTTCAACAATTTTAATATATAATTTCTTATTTATTGAAATACTTTAGGGATATTTTGATATAATTTTAATTAATATTAAATATAATATATACAGTAAAATTCCCCTTAACGGACACTTCCCATAAGCGGACACCCCCTTTAGACGGACATTGTTGCCAGGTCCCGGCAGCGCTCCATAAGAAAAGCATTGCAATCGCTTTCCCTTGAACGGACGCTTCTATTGAGCGGACGCGGACACCCGCTTGACAAAAAAAATTCTCTTGGACGGACATTTAGCTTATTTTTTTCCGATTTTTTCATGTCATAATTTACAAATAAGCTTGCCAAGACTCTTTTAATTTGTTCGCTTTAGCCACAAGGCACGGTTTATCATATTTACTACACCACATAACATACTTTAATGTGGGTATGGTAAATATTTTCTCTCTCACATAATGTTTTCAATCTAACATTTTTTCTACAATTTACGCTTCTGCTTCGGAGAGTTGACAATACTAATTCTTGCAATGTTTGTGGTGCGTACGTATGGTGTACAAACCTATTTGACCAACAGCTTGTAATCGACGCGATTTAGGGGATTTCCCAATAACATAGATGTGCGTTTGTTTATTGTAGTTTGAAAAGCATTGTTCATTCGTTTCTATACATAAAGTGCGGGCGTGACGTTTGAAAATGGGTAAAAAGAGGTCTGTATTAACTATTAAGCAAAAAATAGAAGTGATTGAAGTGTACAACAAAGAAAAATTAAGTATGAGAAATTTATCGAAGCGATTTAGCATTAGTAAAACTCAAGCTTCTGACATTATAAAGAAAAGAGAAGAGATAATACAAAAATGGCACTCCAATATAAATTTAAATGAGAAAAGAAGATTTTTTAATGCTGAAGGGCTGACAATTGATCAGTTGTCCTACGAATGGTTTCTCGCAGCACGCAATAAAGGAATTCCATTAACTGGTACGTAAGTTAGGTTTTTTAATTCTATACAAAAGATTTACAGTAGATTGATTCATGTTATCATTAATTTACTAAGTGGATTCTGATTGACTAATATGTTTTATTCAAATAATTTGGCTTTTCCATATAGGCCCATTGATACAAAGCAAAGCTAAAGAAATACCTGAATCCTTGGGTAGCAACACTTTTAATGCCTCGTCGGGTTGGTTTAACAAGTTTAAAATTCGTCACAATATTACGTTCAAAGCGATATGTGGCGAAGCTGCCTCTGTTAATCCTGATGATGTAGCAGCATTCATGGTGACACTACCTTCTCTAATAAAAGGGTACATACCAAAAAATATTTACAATGCTGACGAAACTGGGCTTTATTTTAGGGCATTACCAAACAAGACCATGACCTTAAAAAGTCAAAAATGTGTGGGAGGAAAATTGTCTAAGGAAAGGATAACAATATTGCACTGTGCGAACATGGCTGGAGACAAAGAAAAGCTGCTGGTTATTGGAAAGGCATCTAAACCAAGAGCTTTTAAAAATTTAATAAAAGATAATTTACCGGTGACATGGAAATCAAACACCAAATCGTGGATGACGTCTGAAATTATGAGTGAATGGTTAGAAAATTTCGACCGAAAAATGGGAGGGCAAAATAGGCAAATTTTACTTTTTTTGGACAATGCGGCATCGCATCCAAAAAACATCAATTTGAAAAACATTAAAATACATTTTTTGCCTCCTCATTGTACTTCAATTAGCCAACCACTTGATCAGGGTGTTATTAAGAATTTTAAGCGTAATTACAGAACTTTGATACTGAGGCACTTACTAGCAAACATTGAAATTTCTAACACAGCCTATGATTTAGAGAAAAGTATAAACTTATTGGATGCAGTTTATTTTGCTAAAAGTGCATGGGACCAAGTTACTTCTGAAACAGTTCAGAACTGTTTTCGTAAGGCAGGATTTACACTTGACAGCCAGGAATGTCCGACAGTATTTGATGTTGATTTTGAGCCTGAGGATGATTTGCCATTAAACCTACTAGCCGAAATTGAGAAAAGATGTATTGCAGGGGTCAGTGAGCAAAGCTTAAAAGATTTTTATCAGATCGATGATGATTTACCAATTGAGAGATCACCTTTAGATTTGCTCGTACCATTACAAGAACAAATTTCTGAAGTTCAAGAAATTTCTGATGACTCAACAGATGAAATTGAACCTTCAGATCTTCAAGATGCAAGAAACAACATCCTAACAGATAAAGAGACTTTGGCGAAAGCGCATGATCTTATAGCGTTTGTGAAATGCTAAGGTGATACAGAAGCTATGAATATACTTTCGCTGGACTTACATTTTCAAGATGTTATTGCCAAGACCAAAACACGCCAAACCAGGATGGAGGAATATTTATTGAAATAATATACTATTCATAAAACATTTTAAACTTTTATTACATATAGAGCTACATTTAATAATTTTTTTGTTATTAAACCCAATTGAATTGTTTATTTTTTTTTAATAAAAGTATTTTTAAATAAAAAATAACAACTGTTTATTATTTGCTGGAAAGCGAACACAAAGCTTTAATTTTTAAAAACTAACAACCTTACACAATTTTTTGTTGATTTAAATTTGTAGTTTTCTCTTGGCCGGACAGCCCCCTTGTACGGACACATTTCAATGGTCCCTTCGGTGTCCGCTCAAGAGAGATTCCACTGTACATTTATAAGTATTTACATGTAACAAATATTCATACCTACTCTTTATACATGATGTAGTATTTACATGTAACTTAAATATAATTCTACCTACTTTATCCTATATTTTAAATTACTTCATCCTGTATTTACATATCACACTTATCTAATATACATATATAAGGCGTCTCGTATCGTTATGTTCAAATTTTAGGAGTGTAAAGTAGACTTCATTTCATGTAACAAAAACGCAAAACTTGTATATCCATTTTTATTTGTTTCAAAGTTACAGATCTATGAATGTGATTGTCAGATCATACAAAAAATGTAATCCTAAAGTCAATAAAAACTGATTTTATTTAAAAAAGTAAAATAATATTTTCGAAATGTCCACCTCATTGTTGAATGCAGGCTTGTGCCCGTAAGCCAACAGAAGAAGTACTTATCCGAATTTCATACTTGTTTTGTCGGATTTGCTCGGCAGCCAGGTGAATACTATTCAGCAACTCTTCTCTTGTGTTCGAAACTTGCGCGTAGACTAAATTTTTCATGTACCCCCATAAATAAAAGTCAAGGGGATTAAGATCGGGTGATCTGGGTGGCCATGCAACAGGACCACCTCGACCAATCCATCTTGGATAATTGACGTTAACCCAATTTCGGACAGCAATTCCGAAATGTGGTAGTGCCCCATCCATGTGAAACCACATGTCTCGTCGAACATTCAGTGGGATATCCTCTAAAAGACCTGGCAGTTCGTCAATAAGAAATTGAAGGTACTTGTCCGCATTTAACCTCCCGAGAAGAACGACAGGACCAATCAACAAGTCATCGATTAGGCCCGCCCAAACGTTAATAGAAAATTCATGTTGAAATTTAGATGGGCGCATAGCTTTGGGATTTTCTGATAACCACCTGTGCAGGTTTCTCAGATTTGTAACACCACTTCTCGTGAACGTAGATTCTTCTGTCCAGAGAACTGTTCTGCAGAAATTAAAAATGAAGCCGTGACTGTCTTAAATCCAGGTAGAATAAACTAGACGAGCATAGTGGTCTGCCTCAAGCAAACCGTGTTCCCTGCGATAGTGATATGGATATAAGCCATCACGTTTTAAAAATTCGCCAAACTGTCGTTCGTGGCACTCTTAGTTGTCTAGTTCTTCCTCTAAGTCTGCTGGCAAATTTACTCCTCGATCGAAAAGATAATCACGCAGTTCGCATTCCCGAAATTGTCTGTGTACTTCCAGAAACGTTCTGTAATGAGGAATGCGCCTATCGGGAAACCGATGCCGGTATTCAATAACTGCTTGACGTGCACTGCCGTTACAGTAGCCATACACAAAATGCATGTCCGCATACTCTTGAGAAGAAAATCGGTAAGGCATTTTGAATAAAGAAAACGTGTTCACCCACTAATAAAAATGGATATGCAAGTTTTGCGTTTTTGTTACTTGAAATGAAGTCTACTTTACACTCCTAAAATTTAAACATAACGATACAGGACACTTGTATAATAAACACATTCAATTACCATTTTCTCTCAATAACTTCACCTGCAGTTTCAGTAAACTTCTTTCAAAACTGACTGATATTTTTCTTTGCTTGCATCTTCATTCGTTGTCACTGTTCTCGAGGGCGCTTTGCATCTCTAACAAATCCTGTAATAAATATATCATATTACTTCCATTAAGTTAAATGATTCATTTATAGCCAGCAAAGCGAAAGTTGGAAGAAATACAGACATATACATATATTAATAATTACATAAATACAAGCTAACATTTATAGTACACTATCCACCTGCTACAGAAGTAATATTTGCAGATAAAGCCCACATACCATAGCATAAATACATATTCACCAAACCTTTTATCAGCAGTTTGCTTCATTGCATCTCATGAGTATTTGGAAACAGCATTCGAAAAATTATAATAAAAAATGATTAAAATGTTGTTTATAATTAAATTCGACACATATAGCAATCGCCAATTAAGTTGGCGCGAGGAGGGGGTGCGCAGAAGCCGTTTTTAAAAACGTCCAACCCCACTACTCAAGTAATTGTCAGAATACATTTGTCATTGACGTTTGATGGAACATAATGTCTTTGCTAGGGGATCATAAGTGATACACGCTCAGAGGTTAGAATTATCTGACATTTGATGTAAAACCAAATATAAATCTCCCCACTACTTCTAATCCTGCGCGAACTTACCCCTCCTCGCGCCAACTTAATTGGCGTTTGCTATACCGCACTTCCATTATTATTAAAATTGTTATATGCCGATTATCCGTATACTTACAGTTAATGAATTCATTGTTATATGATTTTTACGCGCAATTTTGTATCACTTTACGTACCGGACCGGATGTTTCGGCAGTTTGCGCTTTTTCTTTTTTTTAGGTTAGCGTTAATGATACTTTAAACACGCTCTCAGACGTTACTAGGGATTTAGTAGCCTACTAAAGTTGAAACGTTAGTACGCATCAAACGCGACTATGCATACCGGAATTCTTAGTA
The DNA here is from genome assembly GCA_935421215.2 of Melolontha melolontha. NCBI lineage: Eukaryota > Metazoa > Arthropoda > Insecta > Coleoptera > Scarabaeidae > Melolontha > Melolontha melolontha. Next base: position 71,015,140 of record OW285243.1, on the reverse strand, counting down.
AGATGTTAAAATGATCTTAGTAGCGTGTTAGTAGCCACCAAAACGACTATGCTTAAGGCTGAATATGTTTAAGATTTTAATGCTGTTTCACATTTTGCCAATGGGAACTATAAATTGAACAGTATTATATTACAACAAAAATTCAGTCTTGATCATTTCTTTTTTGAACACATATTTTTTGATAACCTAACATCAATGTTCAAACTAGTTTCTTATATTTCAAAAATTTCTCTTCATCAACACATTTTAGTTAATATTTGATATCTTGAAAAGAAGCTTGCGACAAACTTAATTAAGAAAGAAATTAAGAGTTTTTTGTAGGCTGTTCATTTTGAATATTGCCTTTCGAATTTTTGTAAAATTTTTATTTGATCCTTTCTTAACTTCAAAGTAAAGCACAAGAAACACATGAAGTATTAGAAGAAGAAAAACTTAACTATGTATTTTAAATTTCTAAAATAACTTGAAAATTTTCAATTTATTGAATAGCTTAGTGCGCCCTGCATTGTTTCGTTTCACTAATTATAACGAGCGATCATCATCAAATTTTCACTCGTAGCTGGCCGTGTATATAAAAATTATGTCGTAGCTTTAGTCATTAAGATGTTATTTCAAACATCAGTCAGTGTCAAATATATATATTAAAGTTTCATCAAAAGAAACAGTAATGGCCTTTAATGATATGCATAAAGCGTTTATGGTAGAATGTTACTTCCTGACATCTCAAAAAATTGATGGTATTTGGCAGCATTCAATAGAAAATTGCCTTGCGGAGTTTGAAGAGAGATATCCAAATACTGTTTCTAGCTATAAATCTTTCCGTGATACGCTAATGCATTGTGTAAATCTTTTTCGTCAAACAGGCAGTATTTTAAGGAAAAAGGAAGCGGTCCTCCTCTCAAGAGAAGTCGCGGCGTAATTGAAAATGTCAGACAAATTATTAACGAATCTCCTCAAACATCTATTCGCAGAGTTTCGCAACAAGTAGGGCTTTCGTATGGAACATGTCAAAAAATTTTAAAAAAGGACTTGCACATGTATCCATATAAATTAACTTCTGTACAAAATCTATTACCTACGGATTATGAAAAAAGAACACAATTTTGCCAATGGTTTATTCAAACATTGACAGACAATATTTTAAATCATTTTTTTTCACCGATGAAGCTTGGTTTTATTTGAAAGGTTATGTTAATTCGCAAAATATGCGTATGTGGTCCAGTGAAAATCCTCATTTCTACAGAGAAGTTCCTCTACATCCAGAAAAAATAGGCGTATGTGTAGGTATGAGTCGTCACCGATTAATAGGACCAATATTCTTTGAGGGCACGATAACATCGGAGAAATATCGTAACGAAATTCTCAGTGTTTTTACTAATCAATTGACTAATGATGAACTCCAGGTCGGATATTTTCAACAGGATGGGGCTACATCTCACGTTACACTTGAAAATATTCAGTTTTTGCAACAATTTTATGGCGATAGAATAATAAGTAGAAATACAGCGATTCCATATCCACCACGATCGTGTGATTTAACAGTCATGGATTTTTTTGTGTGGCCATATATAAAGAATATTATATATGAAACACCAATTAATAATCTACAAGAGTTAAGACATAAAATCATAGAAAAATGTGAACACCAATAACTCACCGCAAATACTGATCAATGTTTTCAATGCTCTACGAAATAGAGTGCGATTATGCTTGGTGGAGAATGGTCAACATTTTACACATTTTTTATAATATTCTATTACTTTGTATAAAAAATATAAATATATTTAATATAAAAGTCAGCATTTCAAATTATTTTTTAACAATCATGACGTTTGAAATTATAATGACAGATCTCCTCTAATAACTTAAGTTAGGACATACTTTTTGTGTACATGGCTTACTTGAGCGAAAATTTTAATGATCACTCGTTACATTAAGTATGTATCAAGATGTGATGTTAATAGTATTTTTTATAGAATTGTAACACCCAAATCTGTATAAAATGTTTGTTTCTTTACCTTTACTATGACCTACCTCTTTGTATAGATATTTTGAAATAATGACACGATAGGTTTGCAGAAGTATTTTTTATTTTTTTCATCTCTTTCTAGAAACAATAAACAATTTCAATAAAAAAATAATGTGAAGTAAAGTTATAAAAATTCTACATACGAAAAGTGATAACAACTTAAGGTCAAACATAGTAAAGCACAGTATCTTTCAATGTATGTGGAGTCACGTAAATAGATGACGTCACTTGTGTTTCAAATATGTATGTTGTGTACGATTTGCTGTTTTTTGATGATCATTTACAGAGAGCGGATTGAAGGATTGGATGACCAATTGCCCCGACAAAACGTTGTGGCGGTATCATGTATAGTATGCATGTTATAACAGCCGCACTATTTGCTTGCTCGATTGCATTCGTCGAGCAGATGTTATTTCGGTCGCTATTGTGTCTATTCATTCATAAATTCTATTTTACAGTGGTGTGTTTGTGGTTTCGTTTCTTTTAGTGTTATTTAGTTACAACTTTTAGTATTCTAAAAAATCTGTTTTATATTATTGTATATTTATCCTATATTTTTTTATAAATATTAAGTTTAATTTACTACCTTATTTTTGGAGTAGTTTTCGTTTCTTCTTTTCAGTCCATTTTTTTCTGTTCTTAATATTTCTCTTTATTTTCTAAACTTACTGCAAATGAGAATTAATGAATATTAAATCTCATTTTTACATGTAAATGTCGCCTTATGTGATGCGTTAATAACTACAATCCGACAAACCAAGTTTGCACTAGCATGTATAACACACGCTAGTACAAACTTGGTTTGTCGGATTGTAGTTATTAACGCATCACATAAGGCGACATTTACATGTAAAAATGAGATTTAATATTCATTAATTCTCATTTGCAGTAAGTTCAGAATGTTAACTATATATACACACAGTATAGAAGTGAAAAGCCATATCTGTCTTCGAGATACCGTACATTTATAAGCTCCAATAAGAGCGAAACGCGTCTGTGCGTTCCGTTGATGGACGTGGCTTTTCAGTAATTTTTAATTATCTCTTTATTTTCATTAACTATGGAGAATTCTCGTAGGACAACCATGGTAGGATGGATTAGAGGCCATACAGATTGATTGCATATTCGTAATGATACCGAGATATATTGCAGTGCCTGTTTATTAAGTTTGAGGCATCCAGAAAAGTGTAATGTGCCGAGACATGTGTTTTTAAAAACTCATCGAGATAACATATGTCCATCTGCACCTGACACTTTTAACGAAGAACTGTGTGAAGCTTTCATGGCGACCAATATCCCATTCAAAAATCTTAATCCAGTCCTCTTACAAAATATACTGATCGTCATATACCAGATGAATCTAGTTTACGTAAATATCACTAACCCAAATGTTGTTTGAGAACCATAGAAAAAATACGAACCAACCTATCTGGGTTATCTTTGGGTAAGTGCAGACGAAACAATGTATGTAATGTAATGGGACGATATGTGTTAAATGTAGTTGTTGGTATTCTTCATCAACAACTTCATACCAACCATACTTAATTGCAACTAAAATATTGCCAGTCGTAATGTTTCTAAAGTCTTAGAAACGTTCTCGAAAATTTCACAGTGTCCTCAAATAAAGAACCACCACAGCCAATTGTTACACGTTGGGGAACATTGTTACAGGCTGCGTTTTACTACAACAAATATTTTGATGATGTAAAGACGGTACTTTTAAAATTCGATCTGAAAGAAGCTGCCAGCTATCAAGAAAAGCTAGGCAAACTTTCAAGATGGTCGTATTAAAGCAGATTTATAAACAAATCAGAACAATTACTTCGGAATTGTGGAGGGAATAGAAACGTTACAAAATGATTCGACGTCGTTAGTGGATTCTATTGAAATTGTGAATGATGTTCACGCACGGCTATACACTGTAGAAGGCGAAAACAATGAGTGTGTAATCAAAAATTTGTATTTTAGACAAAGATTCCGATTTTCTCATATTTGGACAAATTTGTGAAGGTGCGTCTAAAGATCCATTACGTTTTTTCAAACATTATTTTAAATATGCAAATATAACATTACTAGATGTAGAACGGTTGTTTTCGGCATTAAAAAACATTTATGCCGCACTTCTAGCTTGGCTGAAACAACTGTGTAAATATCTAATGATTTAAATATTTAAGAGGTTATTCCGTTTATGACTTCACGGAAGACTCTTAAAACGGTAATTGTTTGAGCACGTTTTATAATTTACTATTATTTTATGTGTTAACTTTTAAGCGTCTACCTCTGGCGCAATTTCCCTGCGATACTTATAACTAACACTTAAGACGTAATAATAAGAGAAAATTTTAAATAATCATCAAAAAAACAAATCACAATGTAACAACATAGCCACGCAACATATTTGGAACGCAAGTGGCGTCACATAGTCACGGGATTTGAAAACATTTCGCGGTCTTATTATACTGGGGGATATTGATATATTCTTAGCCTACTATTTAAAGTTGGTACTTTGAATATTTTATTATTCAACATAGTCTCCTCTTAAATTAATACACTTACTACAGCGATCCTGCAACGCCTTTAACCTTTCTAAAAAAAAGTTTCTATTACCTCTTCGTTAGACAAAAATTGACGTCCTTTTAAACTTTTTTTTTAATCGAGGGAACATATAATAGTCTGAGGGGGCAAAGTCTGGGGAATAGGGCGCGAATTGTATTCATGGTAATGCGCGATTTGTGTGCAGGGGCGTTGTTCTGAAATAGTACACAACCTTTCGCATGCTAACATGCCACTTCTTGTTTCCTTAATTTTCCTTAATCGATTATAATTATTCCACGGATATTCCAAAAAACTAAAACAAGATCTTTTCCAGCAGATTTTCGAACTCGAAGCTTCTTAGGCCTTGGAGAACTACCAAGGTCGGCATAAGTCAGGCAACGCTCTCGAAAAATCGGCATAAGTCCGGCAACGCTCATAAGTCTGGCAACGCTGTCGAAAAATATTAAAACGAAGCATGTTCGTGCTTCAGACAGTTGTCTCGGTGTCATGATAACACGTGCTCGTTGAGTAGACGCGTTTTCAGAATAAATATCCGATACAAGTTCACGCTTCAAGAAAGAGTTTTTTTTGTTACGTCGTATCTTCGTACGAACGTCACGGTCATGTGACCTGACACCCTGTGATTTCTTCCTGTGGGGCCTTCTCAAGAACCGCGTTTTTGCAAGAGGACCACGTACCCTTCCCGACCTCCGAACTGCAATTGAAGAAGAATTTGAAAATCCTCGCGGACAGCTTGACGTGCTTCGCCGGACCTGCCTCACCGTTGAGAAACATTGCAGTAAATTCATTGATCAAGATGGCCATCAATTTGAACACAGTAACCCTTTTTCGAATCGCTTTTGTAATTTCTTTGAATAAATTCATTTTGACGCTGCATTTTTTTCTTTTAATGCAAATTTGTTGCCTGACTTATGCCGACCCCGGTATGATGCTTCCACTCCATCGATTGCTGTTTTGTTTCGTAAAAATAGACCCATGTTTCATCAATACTCACAAGCCGGTTTAAAAAATCTGGATCTCCTTCAAAATGGGCACAGATTGACCGTAATGCTTTCACTCTTGCTCGTTTGTTCGGCGTTCAAGCATTTAAGAAGCCATTTTGCAGAAATTTTTTTCATATCTAAATCGACATGAACTATATGATGGACGCGTTCATATAAAATTTCAGCCGAATTCGATGGTATATCATATCATGAACTGCGTCAATATTTTCAATGGTTGAAATCGGTGTTTTATGGTCGCTTCTCATCTTCAACGGAAAGTTTTCCTCTTTTGAATGACGCAATCCAATTTTTGACAGTCGCATATCACGAGCATTGACCGCCAAGCGTGTTAAACGTATCTTCTTAAATTTCCTTACCACTTAAGCTCTTCAAATACAAGTATTTGATAATGCCTCGATACTCAGATTTATTGATTTTCACATTTGCATTCGATATGGTTGATTTCAAAATTTACTGCATAGTAATACTTCAACTTTTTGACGTAAGATTTTACAGTAACACTTTTAAAATGTCATGATTTTTGGCCATTATAACAAGCTTTTGTTTTGTTCACGGAAAATGGCTTAGGCTAACCAGATATCAATACCACCTGGTATGCACGTTTACTCTCCTTCACTTAAAATATCCACTTATTTGACACCGTTTTTCTTATAGAACTTATATTTTTGTTTAATTGACATTATACCGCCTCATTCTGAGCAAACGCAACGATCCGAATGTATGAATATTTCTCCCGCTCCGAATAAAAATCCCCTGAACGCTTTTAGCCAATCACAAAACAGTCTGTCGCGCAACCATTTGACAATTAATGTCACAAATTAGTGTCACCACTGTCACCCTATACGGAGTCTCTTAAGCGTTTGAATAGTGATCATGCCGCGTTATACAATAGAAGAGAAAGCCGAAATGATGAAATCACGCTGATAATTCTTATCAAAGAGTATGTGACTTATTTGCCGGAAGGTATGCCGACAGGCCCATCCCGAACAAAGCTACAATTTGTAGACTTAAAAAGAAAATAGACATTACTGGTTCTGTACAAAATTAAAAACCATTATTCCCAAATCGCAGAGTTCCTAATGATACGTCCATTTTAGTATGCGCTGCAATAGAACTAAATTGAAATTTGACACTTAGTGACATTTCCAATGATTTAGGCATATGCTGCTCTTCCGTTAACCGCATACTAAAATTAAATGGTTTTCGTAATTATAAATATTCCAAACATCATCTATTATTTTACGGCGATGAGTTTAAACGGATGAATTTCCGTTATTATATAATTACTTTCTCATTATGAACAATTTATTTTATTATTTGTAAGAGTAAATTTTTCTTTAAATTACTAGAATTTAATTTAGTTTTTATTAGTTCTGAAATTTATTTAGTATACTATGAATAGTTTTTTGACCTTTATTATTAAAATTTAATTTATTAAATCTTTTGATGCCTTATTTGCAATTTTCTTGATCGCTTATTAATAATATCATTACGCTTTGTGTAACCATCGTCAGTATAACGTATTGCAATTTACTCATTACCATAACACAGGACTAAACAATTTATAGTCCTTTAATAGTAATTTGGTAATCAGATAATTTTTCTTACGCGGCTCCATAATATGTAAGTATGTATGACATATGACATCGATGTTAACGCGCCTACAGCAATCAGGGGAATTGTATTAGGAGCCAGAAAAATAATTGCACATTCGGATCGTTGCGTTTGCTCGGAATGAGACAGACTGTGTTGTGATTGGCTAAACGCGTTCAGGGGATTTGTATTTGGAGCGGGAGAAATATTCATACATTCGGATCGTTGCGTTTGCTCAGAATGAGGCGGTATAGATGGTGCGCTCAAAAAGTTCCTGAATTGATTTTTTTTTTTTTGTAGGTAGAGAAAATGCAAAGGTTTTATTTAATTATCCACATAGTTCTTTGGTTTTCGTAAACACATTTTTGTACGGTTGTAGAGTCGCTGAACCGCTTGTTCTGAAATGCATCTGGAAATACTTGTTATGGGAAAATGGCGCGTGGTTAATCAGAAACCCGAATTTTTTTGTTAAAAACTAAGTAACAAGTAAAGACTAATGTACGGTCGCGGTTACATAAAAGCGACCACTAATTTGACATTTTGTGTTATTTTCATAAATTTTGGTAAATCAGGTTTTTAAAATGTTATATATGTTGTCAGCAATGACAGCAAAAATTAAATAATATGATAATAAAACGTCAAAGTGACAAATATTATTACAACAACTTTAATGTAAAATCAATAATGTTACTACGAAAATAATTACAAATCTTTATTAAAATTAATATTTTGAAACTCCGCCGTTGTTCTCGATAACGTAGTTTAGTCTTCTAGGTAAGGAAGCTACCAAATTACGGGCATACTCTGGAGTAAAACTGTTCCATACCTCTTAAATTGTATTCCATAAATGCTCAGCATTTCGTGGATAAAAATTATTTCCTTTATTAATTGTCTTCAACATCAAACCCCAAACATTCTCTATAGGATTAAGGTCAGCACTATGCGCGCTGGCCAGGGCAGCACTGTTACGTTGTGTCGTTGCAGCCATTCTGTTACTGTTTGTGCGGTATGAACTCGACAATTATCCTGCTGGAACATAAAGTTATTTTCAGGAAACATGCCGTTGACTGATGGTAGCATGATGTTCTCTAGAATGTCTATATATGTTAATGCATTGAACCTGTTTTGAACATGTGTGCAGACACCAAGACCGTTGGCACTCATCCACCCCCAAACATTAACAGAAAAACGGCCACTTTTTCTAACATTATGGATGTATAGTTCCTCAAAACGAGTGTTTGGTGGTCTATATACTCTAACGTGACCGTTGTAATATGATTGAAAGACTTTCTCATCCGTGAAAACTACGTTCTGCCAAAAATTTGCGTCGTGCATATAATATTGTATCTCAAATCGTTCGGCTACCCTTCTCTCTGACCAACCTTCTTCCAAAAGGGTCACTATACTACTTTTTTGTGCAATATTTAAGTGAGGCATTATGACTTTGTAAGTAATGACACTAATGACAATTTAAATAATATTTGACTTTTTTCATTATTAAGTGACATGATGTATACAATAGGAAAATGTGCCGGTCACTTTTATTTGACCGCGACAGTACGTCGAGAAAAATTAATCCAAATGGAAGTATTTATGTTCATTTTACAATCCAATCTTAAAACTTCTTTTTAAAATGCAATGACCATTTGACTTGGAATGAAGAAATTTAAAGAGAATTAAAAATTATAGGCATCGTATTAATTTTTTTTTACTTCATCAGGCCTTTCTGCCATTTAGTATACGGATAGTACTTTTCCAGATTCAAAATAAAACTTTTCGCGTCTTTTTGATACATTGCAGTTTTCGTCACACCAAGATTCAAAAACACCTGTATGTACTTCAAATCAATACAACTAATACCTTGAATTATGGCTCCGAAGTTTTTATAGTAATTGTAGAAGGGGACCAAAGTGAATATATCCGTGGGCGAAATATAAATGGCGTCATCTGTACATTCGTAAAGGAATCGATACCGGAACTTTTTAAATGCGCTGTTTTAATTTTTGTTTAAACAATTTTAAATTAAAGAAGTAAAGAACCAAATATGTATTAACCACAGTTTGAAGTATAATTTTTTGTGCAATTTTCGATAACTCAAATTTTAAATTATTCTTAACAATACTGTGTTCAAATGTGTAGATGAAAAACTCGAGATGAATTGAAAAGTTGATTTTCAGTTATTTGAAATCTAATTGTTTAGCAGTGTGTTCGCATGTTTTTCAAGTGAGTGTATGTGTGTAATAAATGTTTTTGTATTTATTGTTTACGTTAATAAACGTTTAATAAAACTTCTTTTTGTCTTTTTATCGAACCCAATGTAACGTTACTTGTCAAAGTTTATAGAAATTCAAAGTAAAATAGAAATAAAACTAATAGTTAAAATCTTCGTTTATTAATATTAGTTCTTGAAACGACAATTGTTTTGCCAACACAGTGGCTTCATGAGGTACTTACTAGAGCACGTTACAAACTAAAATCGGTATACATTGCAAATATAAAATGAACTTAGTTAATAGTGTTTTACAACGCTTTTAAAATCTCAGAATTTACACAAATAGTATAGTGAAAATATGTGGCCCATCTAGCCAGCCCTTACTATTTATACTATACGGTACCAAGCATGGTTACAAATAATTTTTTAATGAGCTAAATATGCATTTCTATTATTGTCTAAACCGTTGTCTTGAATGAATAAATTTAACATAGGTGAGTTATTTAAATTCAGCTGATCGTAAAATTTGCGATTCTTTTATTAATTTCTAAACTTTCTAATAAATCTAATTTAGTCCCTTTATTTGCTAAATGTAAAATTTGAAAATCCTTACTGAATGTGTGGTTTTCTTCTAATAGATGCTTGGGCAAAAGTGGCAATCTGTCAAAATCTGTACCATGCGGGGAGGCAAGTACTACCTAAGCCACAGTATAAATCTTACCTAGTAGGATCACTTCGTGTCGGCTGCTATCGTGCGCCTATCGCGCCTGTGCTGCCTTCGTGTAATGAAAAAGTTCGGAAAATGTCGAGATCGGTAGTCGTAACGCACAATTTGAAAGGGAGCCTCTATTTAATGCACTTAGTCGGTGAAGACGGTCGTGGATTGACTAAACAGATGGTAGGTAGCGCCACTTAGTTTTATGTACGGAGGTTCCGGACTGAAAACTAAGAAAGGGGTTGCGCGTTCGTAGAGAAAATAGTTAATTCGTGTATTGACAACGAAAACAAGTATTAACAAAGTGCCTCTTAAGCCGCAAATAATAATATAACCTGATCCAGAAATTTCCAAATTTAAGATAAAATAGTATGACAATTAAAAATAATGAATATTCGGTATATTATGACATTAAAATATCAACATAATTCAAAAGTTTTACATAAAATTGTATTGAATTAACAATTTTCGAAATATAAATTGAATTAAACTGCCAAATGCACCAAAAATATGACAATTTATTTAATCAAGCGATTACCAATTACCTAATTCTTAGGATCAAAATTTTGGTTCTACCTCAGATCTGTAGCGGAACCTTACAAAAATTACACATTATGTTACCTAAGCAATAGTAAAATGGTATCAAAAAAAGTATTAAATTTGACAGAAATTACAATTTATTAAAATCTTCTCACACTCCTTATGGTTGCGTGGTGACAAAAATAACGCAATATATATCTAGGATGTTTTACAAAATAGCCGTTAAATTACTCACATGTGTGAAATCAACTAAAATAACCATTTGTTTAAATACAAAATTATTTTAAAAATAATTCTATAGCAATATATGTACGATAATTAATTTTATATTTGTATAATGATCCTGTAAATTCTCTTAAACAAATACGTGAATTACGCGGTAATTTACCAAAGTTACAAATTATACTAAGACTATATGCAGTTTAATTGTCATCAATAATGGAAATCGTTATAAAAGCGAATATAGAAAAAAAAAGGGAAAAGAAATATTCGACCAAGATTTAAGTTTCACCAAAAAAAAATGAGTGAGTAGAAGTACCTCGATCGGCTGTATGCGTGCCGCGGAGATGGATGAAACCACTGCTTATACGTGTCTTGTGACCAGGTGTTCGGTCAAGACGATGTTGGGCTTGATTTTATGTCTCCTTTGTTTGGTGGCTATCTGTCTTCCTCGTTGCGAAATATATAAATCTCGTTTGTCTGAGCCTATTACATTTAATTGCTTCGCAATAAAACGGCCAAATTCACTAATGGTAGTAGGCTTCTTGTAGCTAGCATACACACCCGTTTGATTCTGCTCACAGCGAAAATTACCATAAAAATTAGCGTATAGCGTGACTTTTTATCTCGCTTTACGAAGTACACAGAAAAAACAACTCAACTCTTGCACGTCTAACAGAAGAATCCCGTACAAGAACACCTCCCGCAGGGAGGTCAAATTCGATCAATACCATCTCGCCAGATGGCTCAATCTGAATTATAAAGAACGAAATAATGAACTAAATGTTGTAATGTTTATCTACAGGGCGGTAAAGCTTATCGTGGAAAAATAAATGTAACACGGCACCTTTGATTTCTTTAAATAAAACCGTAAAACGCGCACGTGTCTGCATGTTCCCTTCTCTCATAAACATATAAAGCGTAAACGCGCATAGAAAATCAGACTGTTTCACTTTTTGAATCTATCTTAGTTGAAACCTACATAATAATAAAGGGAAAGAAATACATGTGCAGATACTGCGCGAGTTACCATTTTATTTCAATAGTTTTCAAGAGTGATACTACTTGTTGGGTTTATACCGTGCCTAAGCTTCCGCTTTGGAAACGCATTCAACTTTAAAGGAAACGGACATGATCTCCATAAAAAGCGAACGTTTTCTTTTCAACGTTGAAGAAAATAATATCGTAATGTTTTAATGTTCAACAATTTTATTAAAATTGAGATTATTTGTATTATAATCCGAAGTATAATAATGACCTATTTACTAAATATAATCCACTTTTGAACCTGGTTTTATCAATAACATAATAAATCATTTATTCCTTTATTACTTGAATGGAGGGATATTGTATTTATATTATATAGTAGATACAGTAAAATCTTCATATTCAGTTAGAGTAAAATTACTTTCGGATGAGACTAGCGCAGAAACACATTTTAGTAATTAGAAAGAGAGCCACCTCATAAATGAGAGAAACAGCTAGTAGTATAAATCCGTGTACTATACGAGCCACAAACGTTTATCGATTATTTGTCAGTCGATACCGGGCATTTGGTCTGTGTTTCGTAGTGATCTTGTACGTACATTGCTCCCGCTGCCGACTGCTGCGACTGCTCAATGTTTTTAAGGTGTTCAGTATTTTTGTAATGTCATCGCTCGCGCATCTTCAGTCTCATCCGAAAGTAATTTTACTCTATAATCACTATAGGTGCCACATGGTACTACAAAGCGTTGTGGCATTTTGTTTTCACATTTTTTGTTCATGGTAAAATGGCAAATGAATAAAAGAGAAAATATAAATAGTAAAGCCCGTGAAATAGTGTTCAATCTAATACTTTAAGGGAACTTTGCCGGTAAGAAAACAATAAATCAAAGGAATAGTGTCGAAAGCAACCGGTGTATCGATAAGAAGTGTTGAATGAATTGTGTAAGAAAGAAATGTACTGAAGAGAATAAACCTTACTTAAAGTCAATTGTTTATGTGTTCGAATTTATTTTTACTGCATGATACTAATACGAGGGGAGTTCCAGAAGTTCGTGGAATGAAAGGGTTGTAAATAAAATGAAACAATAAATCTATTTTTCCTTTTCAATATAATCACCCTTAAGCACAATACATTTATTAGATCTACGAATTAATTTTTATAAACCATCATAAAAATATTTTTTATCTTTCGCCTCAAAATGGACCAAAATTGCCTCCTTTACCTCATTGTCGTCGGAAAACTTTCTTCCACGAAAGTCTTTTTTTAAATTGGGGAACAAATAAAAGTCACTAGGTGCCAGGTCTGGACTGTAGGGTGGATGGACTATTGATTGAAAGCCATACTTGTGCAGAGCAGCCATTGCAACTCTGCTCTTGTGAACCGGCGCATTGTCTTGCTAGAGCAACACACCCTTGGTCAATTTTCCTAGACGTTTTTCCTTGATGGCCTCTTTTAATTTTCTAATATCGCTGCGTAATATTCTCCGGTTATGCTCCTTCCTTTTTCTTTGTAATCAATCAATAATATCCCCTCACAATCCCAAAAAACAGTAGCCATCAACTTTCCAGCCGATTCTGACACTTTGAATTTCTTTGGCGGTGGTGTCCCCTTTTTATGCCATTGCATGGACTCCTGTTTGGACTCAGGCTCAAAGTAATGAACCCATGTTTCATCTCCGGTAACAATCCGCTCCAAAATCTGTGCAGGTTCGTCTCCACACAGCTCCAAAAATTGTTTGGATGCATCGACGCGCTGCTGTTTCTGCAGCGGCGTGAGCATTCTCGGTACCCATCTTGCACTGACTTTTGTCATACCCAGGTGGTCATGTAGGATTCGCAAAATGGTGGTATCTGATACTCCAACTAATGCAGATAATTGTTTTTTCTTCAAACGGGCATCTTCCAGTACAATTTTTTCCACTTTTTCGACGATGTCCGATGTGGTGGCCTCAACTGGCCGTCCTGAGCAGGGGTCGTCTTCAATCGACTCCCGACCATGTTTAAAAAGAGCATGCCACTTATAAATCATTGATTTACTAGGGCACTGTTCCCCATAAACGGTTTTCATTTCATTCAATATGGTTTGAACGTTCTTTCCTTGCTTTGTAAGGAACTTTATCACAGCACGGTGTTCAATTTTCTCCATAGTTTCAGTTATCTTTCGGATTGACTTGTTTAACAGGCAACTATTCGTAAACGACTGACGCTATAGAGCTGCAACTTAACTCATATACTAATGATGAGTCGCCAATCAGAATGACACCTACCGAGCGCCCCTATCCCCACTCCATCCCCTCCATTCCACGAACTGGACCTCCCCTCGTACCTTGTTCACTTTGTGTTTGTCGTTCGCATAACTGAAACGTGAACGAAGCAGACATCGGCATGCGTGGAAATTCGCCTACGCAAAACGGATTATACCTTACCGTACCTTGTTCACTTTGTGTTTGTCGTTCGCATAACTGAAACGTGAACGAAGCAGACATCGGCATGCGTGGAAATTCGCCTACGCAAAACGGATTATACCTTATAGATCTTAAATAAAAAAGTGAGGGATAACTTTAATTAATCATTTGCTATTATAGACAAAACTCAACTAATTTGTCAAAAGAAATAGCCATGTAAAATGCATTTAAATTTGTTTACCTACCTTTTAATATTTTTCGCATGTAGCGCATGTATTCTCTGCGCTTTACACATTTTCATAAAAATGATAAAAGATTGTTACAGCGTAAAAGCTTCTTATTGCGAGGATTGTGCTCCATGTTTACCGGTTGAGAACCGATTTTCATTCTCTGACGCCAAAGTGACGTATTTCAATCACAGCGTGACCTATACAAAACTACAAGGGGAGTGTGGAGTCACCTCCCAATCTAGTACTTAAATAGTTAGTTTTGTAATGTCAGTAGTACGAGGGCGAACGCGAACGTTATCGCACTGCAAATGACTTGATATCTTCCTTGTGTTTTTTTCTTGAATTGCGGCTTCAAGTAGACGGAGTTATCGACAGTAAATCTCAGCGGTGATGGGTTACAATCCTCAGAAGGAATTCATAATAAACGACGCTGTTGTTCACCAGATGTACATCGGGAGCCATTCTTGGTATTAACATGAAAGCACCACTTTTCATTACCAATAACAATGTGGGACAAAAACGGCCGAAGTTGTTGAGTTAGCAAAGAAGCACATGTTTTCACACTGATTCTTACTGTTTTTACTCAAAACATTCGGCAACTAAACATGCAATTTTTACCCATGATATGCAAATATATTATAGTCGATTGCTTACAATCTATTATAATGGCGAATTTACGAGTTGATTGGCGTGGATGATCATGAATTAAAGCGTTGAAAACGCTTTAATTCTGAACGTTGAGAATTATTTATGTCAAAAAGGCTCCGTTTAAATTGAGAAAACCGTTTCGTTTTCTCCGTTAACAACGCAAATGATGCTTCCGATGCATTAACTCCCTGTTGAACTCGAACAAAAGATATCTCGAAAATGCTTGTCTTTTTCTACTTGATGTTTCATTTTCTTTTGTCAGTATTTAACACAATCTTTGTACAAATTACTATTCAATTAAACAATAATACGATATTAAAATAACATAATTCAGTGAATTGTGGTGTTGATTGCTTATTTAACTAGGCCCACAATACACAGTAGCTTGCTCTGTCTATCTCAAGTCGGGTCCGCCTTCCAGAAGCTCTTGTATCTTCAGGGTTACCCTCACAGGGTACGTAGTAAAGTAAATAAAACAAAAGGTATTAGAAAAGTAAACAAAGATTCACCGCACGAAATTTTAATTACAAAAAATTAAAAAAATTGCTACTTTATCAAATATAAAGAAGTGTTGTGACACAATATGCCGCAATTGTGAGGAAAGCTTATGTAAAAATTTACTGATACATTAGACTAAAAACCTCACTAGTGACCGCGAGCAAAATTAACCTAATTAAATATTCAGGAAAACTATCAATCTTATCAATTACGTTATTCCCAACTTAAACGTCAACAGAAAATAACTGTAGGCGCGCGCATCAATTCTGACCCATGCGCACATTCAACATGTTACAAATATAATTTTCCCACCAAATCCTAACCTTCTAGAATATATTACAGATCAAAAAATACTTCATAAGAAAGTATGAAAATTTTCCTTAATATTCATCATTATTATTCAAATAATATAACTAAATTATATCTAAATAAATGAATAAAACAACAAACAAAATATACGTACATTAATTAATGTAGTCATCACACTTCACAAAAAATATTAAAATGAGAGATTTCAGATAGGCCGCATAAATCAAAAATTACAAGTATAAAAGACTCGTAATAAATCGAGAATTATTTTTAACACATCAATATCACTAAACTAAAACATAAACCGAAATTACTATAATAACCTTAATAAAAAAGAAGTCTTTATCCAGCACAAATTAACTAGACCTATCTGTTCAATAGCTGGAAAATGCCTCGCTCCATGCATAATACAAAATCAAAAGACCTGCAATATCAAAGTACTTCCGCTCCACCCGGACTGCATACATCAAATCTATGTTCGAACAATCTACAGTCGTGGACAAAAATACACATAATAAATTTTTAAACAAATATTAAATATTCTTAAATATTTTTCTGGAATAAAATACACATAAATATATAGTCTTTTATAGTTTCTTTAAATTTTCTCTTCGGGGAAAAATTCATTGCAATATGCCTAACAATATTTTGAGGCACTCATCCTAGAAATTAAAAAACGCTAATTATGCATCAATCTGATACATTTAAGGGATTACGTGCAGAAAAAAAATAGAGGGAAATTGAATAGGCTTTATTTTCTTTTGGAATAATAATATTTATTACCCAACAGAGACCATTTACAGGGTATAATACAAATGTAAATGCATGCACGCACTCAATACAAATTACAAAAAACATAAGTAACTAAAAATAAAATTGATACATAATATAAAATTAAACTCGAGCAAAAATATCCAAATTTAGTAATAAAACGAAAAAATACAAGCAATAAGTAACACAAAAGCCAACACTTTAACGAACAAGTCGTCGTAAGTGCTATTAGCAAATCGGCTCATTCTGTAAAGAGGTGAGTTAGTTCTGGGAGTCGGATTGATCAGAGTATTGACAAACCTGGTGGATTGGCGCGGGACATAGAATAAGAATCATAATCGATTCCCCTTGGAGGATATATCCCGTCAAGCTTGTAAGACAAAAGTTTTAGGAATTTCCGCTGCAGGCGTTCAATAGAAAGCTGATGAGAAACGTAGTAAGGTAACCAGACGGGAGAAGCATATTCCAAACTACTAGCAACGAATACAAAGAAGAGGGATTTAAGTATGTCAGGATTAAGTACTTAGCAGCACGCATAATAAATCCCAATTTTCTGTAGGTGGAGCTGCAAAGTTGTTCGATGTAGAAAGAGAATCTAAGTTGGCTATCAAAATATACACCAAGATCCCTGAACGTATCGGATTGTGTTATGAGTTCATTATGTATTACCTAAGTAAAGAAGAAGGGGTTGATTTTAGCTTTCGCGTGAATGAAATAGAGCAACATTAATTTTTAATTTGTTAGAAAAGCACCAACCAGTCTGACGATCAAGATTTTGTTGAAGAAATACAGAGTCATGCTCAGGCTTGACGGAATTATAAATTTTGACATCGTCAGCGTACGCAAGTACCTGACACTCAATACAATCAAGAAGATCATTAATGTATGTCAAGAAGAGCAGAGGGCCCAGATTAGATCCTTATGGAACGCCAGATGTAGAGACGAACTCATAAGAGCAGAATCCGTTATAATTTATAATAATATTTCTTTAAGGTTTCACTATTACTGTTTTTATTCTAAATCTATATTGGGATGTAATTTTAAAGAAATTATAAAAAATTAATATTTCAGAATCTAATAGCTGTTTGTCTAAAAACAAAATTCTAAATCATTTCAGTATTTTATAAAATGTATTTTGCGGATTAACAATACGTTATCAATGTGCGCCACACAACGCTGACAAATCTCTTGTTTAAATCTTGCAAAAAATTAATTAATAAAGGTAATTGTATTAGTACTTTTGTTTTGCAAAATGTATAAATATAGTATTAATGTTTTACAATAAAAAACGGAAAGAATGGAAATAGTTTATTACAGTCAATATTAATAATTATGATATAATATAGCAGTACATACGTTAAACTAAACAACAGAATATAAAGGTTTTATATTTTTTAGTTTTTATCATATTAAGCTCATGAGTAAAGGCGGCAGACTATGTGCCCGAACAGTAGCGTGATGTGGAGGGATCGAGTAGAGGCGTGCGACCATCAATTTAGTTGCCGTTGAGACGTTGTAAGCGATATATTGTTAACACAATCGTGTTGAAAATGTCGGGAGTGCGTAGAAACAATGCATCGACTCGGTTGCATGCTAACGTAGTAAAGAAATTTTTACATCGGTTTCCCGATTTAATATATGACGGTACCGTAGTGAAATGTTTAGTTTGTGAAACAACTTTATTAACTTGGAAAGCAAGTCAGTGCCAAAGACATATAAATTGTGACAAACATAAATCGAATAATAGTGGACGCAGATCATATAATAAATTTGTGTGTGATTTAACAATGTTGTTAATTGCGACCAATATACCAATGCAGAAAGTGGAACACCCAATGTTTCGTCAGTTTTGGAAGAAATACAATCCTACGTGGAAATTACCAGCAAGAAGTACGCTACGGAATTACGTACCGTCAGTGCGTGAGAGAATTGTAAATTGTACGAAAAATACGGTAAAAAAAAATTCCTGTGGTTAACAATAGACGAAACTACAGATATTAAAAAACAGTCCATCCTAGCCATTCTAGTACGGACGCTGACTCCGCAAGGACCTTCTCCTCCTTATTTACTAACCTATAAACGAATGCAAGGGTGTACCGCCAGAGCGATATATGATGTATTAATAGAAACACTACACAAATTTGAGATTTTACCGAAGCAAGTGTTAATGTTAGTTACCGATGCTGCCAAGGTTATGTGTTCCACGGCAAACTTACTCAAAACGATTCAGCCAAACCTGCTCATGTCACATGTTTGCTTTACGCTTTACACCTTGTAACAAACACTATACGTACAACTTATCCTGATATGGATCAACTGATAGGACAAACGAAAGCGGTTTTTCTTAAATCTCCGAAACGGATTCGGCTATTTCATTCGCTGTGTCCTGATATACCCGAGCCGCCGCAACCAATTCTTATACGATGGGGTACTTGGTTAGAAGCAGCATTTTATTATTATAAACATTTTGAAAAAATTAAATCATGATTTTACAACTAGATGCCAAAGAAGCAGCTGCAATACGGCTCAGCCAGGTTCAATTTAACAATCCTCAAGTTGCAGCAAATTTAAAAATTATTTACGACAGTTACGTTCCAATACTGGACGCAATAAAAAATTTACAGAACACTGCGCTGTCCTTATCGGACTCATTACCAATTATTGACCACGTAAAACTAGTGCTGCATATCCTTGAAGATGAAAAAAGTGATTGTGTCCGTGAAAAATTTAACAGCGTATTAGATAAAAATGTAGATTATACAAAATTAGAGCAACTTTTTACCAATACTGAAGATCCGTTGTACAGATACAAAGAGCGCTTTAACTATGCAAATATAACATCTCTCAACGTCGAACAATCCTTCTCTGTATATAAACATATATACGTCGCTACGTACGTACGAACCTTTCCGAGACTAATACAGAAACATATATTATGGTGCAGTTTTTTCATCGCGCACATCCGCATTTTTTTTTGCAACAATGTAAACATGTTGGGTAAGTTATTTATGTTTTTTCTTAACGTTTTGTATAGGGATTCGATATATTTATTTTTAAGTAAGCGCACTGTTATACTGCTAAACTCTCCACGCAACGCCACTGCTGGCGCACATAGTCTGCCGTCTTTACTCATGAGTTTCT
The DNA here is from genome assembly GCA_935421215.2 of Melolontha melolontha. Taxonomy (NCBI): domain Eukaryota; kingdom Metazoa; phylum Arthropoda; class Insecta; order Coleoptera; family Scarabaeidae; genus Melolontha; species Melolontha melolontha. The sequence goes on along the minus strand of OW285243.1, from coordinate 70,995,283 downwards.
CTTAGGCACAGATAGTTAATAATTAGTGTTGTATTCGAAGTACATACTGCCAAGTCGATATTAGGCATTACGATAGGACTATTATCTGGTTGAGATTTTACAGTGGACGCGAAATGTACCTCTAAAGCATATAAATATGGTGTGATATAAAGTCAAACAGGCATTAAAATCAAAACATTATATCATATATTGATTGTTAATTTCTCAAATATTTTCACTCTAGCAAAAGAATTCATAGATAAATCTATGTAAAGAGATAAAAGTGTAGTCGTAACTTATAAATAAAAAATCACAGCCAGAATAGTTCTTTGTCCCTAAATACATTAAGAAATATTCCTTTTTCTAAATTTTATTTTTAACAAAAAGAATTATATCATGAGTAAATGCGGAAAAAAATTCAGTTGCTCTAATTTGCCAACTGCGTGGCCATAATTTTTCAACAGTCATCCAAATGTTTTCACATATGGTTTTAAAATATTTTTTCTTGGAGACATGAATGAATTCCATTTTGCAGAAACAATCTGTCGGCCTTCTAATAATATGGGCAACTGTGCCTGTCGCTACAGCTTCAATAACTTTGGTCAGAATATTATCTAGAAGTAAGAGCAATGTTAAATATTTATTTCAAGATGATAACGTCTCATACCTTGTACGTTGTTCACTAAAATAATAATATATTTAATAATACATAAATAATAAATAAATTTGTTGGTCTTTCGGGAGACTTTAGAGTAAGTTTACCAGTTGGATATCCAAGACTCCGGCATTTAGTCTTTAAATTAGAACAGTCAATTCAGATTTCAATATTGCTATTATTTTGACTGTTTTACCTATTACACAATAAAGCTTTCAAAAAAACTATTAACCCATTTAGGACCACTATTAGAAATATCAAGAAAAACGCAATTTTTTAAAGGATAAACATTTATTAGGTATTCACGAACATCCTTTCAGTAAAAAAAAAGACACAACATTGATTCTTATATTTTTTGCGCTGCATTAACGTAACATTTAGATTACATGCACAAAAATATTAATCAGTAAATAATAAAATAATAATATTAACAAAAAAGTAATTATCAGTTATGCTAGTCTTTGAGGCAGTGTGCAGATAATGGAATTCCACATTTATTATAAATGAATACGGTTGTGCTTTTGCATATTTTGCAATATCTCCTTCAGTTTTCACGATTTGTTTTTAATTATGTGACCCACATTATCTAAACGTGCAGTGGATGATAAAGACATAGTGGAACAACTTTCTCAAATAGATTGTGTTTTACATTTGCTAGCACTAACGAAGCTCCGTATAAGTTCAGAATTGAAATCCAGCTGCTAAATGGGTTTCTCTGTATATACAGGTCTATTTCTTTTCAAGCATTCACCACAGTAAAGTAACATTTATAAATAATGGCTATCACCATTTTTTCACGAATATTTATTCGGTAATTTACAACTGCGTTATCGTTTAGTCGACCCCTGCCATATATGTATGTATGTTATATTTGGCAATCATATTTGGTTGTGGTATATCCTTTTTCCTCGACGATTATATTGCTTCACCAACACATTAGGCTGTATCGACTCATAATTGGTTGTCACTGCAACCACAGAATTGTCATTCCAAGGTACAACGCTTATTTCATTTACGTGATCGTAACGGGAATCCATTGTATAATTTTTTTTTCTGTAGATTTACAAGTCTCTAAAGGATATTTCAGCATTCTGTTCTCATGTACAGTTTCAGTAGCAAAATATCCTTGACCCCATTCCGATGAACTAATAGCTTGTAGCTCGTCAAAAAGTTATCAAAATATACCTTACAAGCCGACTTAATTTCTAGTATTTTCAAAAGATTGATGACAACTGTTTCACTTAAACCAAATATTCTCTTTTGACATTTTCAGTAGTTTTTCCAGCATAAGGTATAAATTGATATAAATATCCATTGCTAGATGTCTAGATCCACATTTTGAGCCCAAAACGTACCGGCTTACATTTTCGCTGAATGACGGCCGAAATAGGGTACCATTTTGTGACATCACCATAGTTCAAGAAATTACTCTCAAGAGATGAACCAGCGGTCTTACTTTTGCAAATTTGACTGTCTTGTCTAATTGATTGTTATCTGAAAGATAACAGTTCTGGTTTATGTCGGAATATGAACGGAATATGTAGGAATATGTTTCGAGATATCCTATTTTTCACAAATTGAACACATTTATCTAATCACATGACGTAAAGTTTTACCGGTGGAAGATCGTGATATCAACTCAAAATAGGTATTCCCATAAAAAATTTCTATAGATCGTTCCAACCTCCGTATTCAGTATACGTCTTATGGGAATTTGTTTCATGGTTGCCAAATCACCCAATGAGCTGTACATTACCATTTCCGGTTAATTATTTGACATTTCACGCGATCAAATCATAACCTTTATTTACGTTTTTTGACGTTGAAGGTGCAAAATTATTGAGATTCAAATGACATTTTACTTATTATTTTATTAAAGTAACTAAATTTTAACAGAGTGCATAGCGAATTCGCTGTACGTAAAATTATAGGAAAGAATACTACAAGGAAAATAGCTGTATTTCAATATTTATTAACAATACTACACACATTTCTAAACAAATATACATATGAACGATATCTATGCAACGTACAGTGAATATTTACTTCGATATTGGGGTGTCGGGCAATTTATTAAATTAAAAACGATGATGATCCTTTAACAAATAATAGTTTCCACTTTTGTAACAAAAAGAACTGGAATCATACAAATACTTATATAATACAATAATATTTGAGAAAGGAATAGCAATTACACACACATATCTATGTCTCATGTTAATTTTTTAGTCAGTCGAGGAATCACTTTGATCTTCAGATGATGACGAATGTGTTACGTGAATAATTAATTCTTCGATGTCGTCTTGCAAATTATCCACATTTCCTTTTCAATATTTTTTACATGTTGATGTAGTTTTGCCAATTATTAGCTGTTACAGTGCTATACGCTCTTCGAATTAATTGCTCCATATCTTTTACCTTAAATGTGGTATTATTCATTCTTACGTAGCTTTTAAGTTGTGCCCATACCATTTCAATGGGATTTAACTCGCAATGGTAAGGTGGTAATCGAAGAACTTCATGACCTTTTTCTTTTGCAAATTCGTCAATCCTACTTTTATCATATTGCGGTTTAATTTGTGACACGCAATACAGTAAGTCCCTTTTTAGCATATCGTTACTGATTTGTATTTGTTTTTCACTGAGCCAATCAATGATATCGTTTTTCCTCCATGTTGTTGGAATTTTTTCCAATTTTCTGCAGTGATAGGAAGCATTATCAAGAACACTGACTGACTTCTGTGGTATATTTGGAAGTAATTTATTTATAAACCAATCCTCATATGTTTCTGAATCCATCTTATGATGAACGTCGGCAGTGTTTTTCTTGCAAAGAAATGTATATTCAGCACCAGAAACAAACCCATTATCACCACCAGCCTGAACTAATGCAAAACGAGGTCCAAGCCCGGTTGGTGATTTCAAACCAGTGCTTAGTCCTTGAATAAAAGCTTGTCGACTATTTTGAATAGTAGTATCTGTCCAAGTTTTATTCACCGTATGCCCTGTATTCACCCATGACTCTGACTCGTCAGTGTATATAATAGTTCGAACTGAAATAATATAGAGTTACAGCCATGTCAAATAGCAAGAAGTAAATTGTACCTTCTTCTCTAAATCTTTTGATCTCTCGTAAGTATTTGTGCCTCCACCTAATAATCTCATCTCGTTCAATGAGTATTTCTTTCCGTCCTACTTTTTTAAATTCGAAACCCATATCGTGTAACAATCTATGTAAAGTTGTTCGACTGAAGTTAGGAAGTTCATCATCAGCATTAACAGCAGCAAGAATTGTATTTAATGTAGGTGGCATATTCTGTATAAAAAAGCCATGCACTTTACGTCGAATAGCTGCTTGCGTGTTCTCATCATATGGTATATAGTCGATCATTTAGTTGTATGCCTTTCCTTTTTTTAGGTTTTTTTGGACTTGATAATAAACCAGTTCGTTGCTCCTGTTCTACATGATATATTGCACGGTCTGAGATACCCAAAGCTTTACTTACTTCTTGAACGGCAGCACTCACATTCATTGATTTATTGAAATAATTGAAAACATTTGCAATCATACACTTCTCCTTACGGCTAAATTTGTCTCCTTTGCGCCGTTTTCTTCCTACAGCTCCATTAATGCAGTGAAAACTGTAATTACATTTATATTATGTCATAACGTTTATAAAAATCAATAAAAATACCCATATTACCCTGTGCACGCTTGAAAAAGATACAACTATATAAACAAATTAACAATTTAACGAAATATTTTAAAAGTAGGACGATGACGGTTGACGGTTGATATTAATAGACAGATACAGCAGACCGATTTTGATGTGGCCGGTGGGAGAATTTGTACGTGCGTCAAGTAAGGGTCAGTGTTAGATAAAGACAGTATTCGGAGAAATAAAATGCAAACACTTTGTGCGAGACGTGCATTGGAACGTAGTAAGGGATAATAAGGGATGCCAGAGGTTCCCCTACCTATGAATTTTGTGCGCATCTCGAGAGCGGTACTTCTAACCGGCCACATCAAAATCGGTCTGCTGTAGATACTGTTGTCGCTGCCGACAGCATATGTCAATAAGTTGCAACATAGCAACCGAAAGTGAAGATAGCGTTAATGACAGCAACTAAGGATAGTAAGAGAAAAAAGTTGCTATTATATCCCATACTGAATACAGAGGTTGGAACGATCTGTAGTCTGTAGTACTCTGTAGATCACTTTGATCTAAGCGAACTGAATATAGCTATTTATCACTCGCATATTTTATGGAGTTTGAAATAATAAATTGGAAACATTTTCATGAAATATTTGCATTAAAAAAAATAAGCACAGACGTTCCTTGTAGCGCCTCAACAATATTCTTAATATTCCTTTCCTTATTTGACGTAGCGTCTTTCTCGTGGTCAATGGTACACCAAGTAATATCATCAATTGCCGTTTTGCTAGGTGTAAAACCGCCTCATGATGTCTCAACCACATAAGAAAATTGTAAGTAGAATTAAAAATTATATGACGTCATCCAGGCGCGGCTCGTGATGACGTATTTGGGAGTGCAAGTACAATGATGCGAGGCCTCGTGTGTTTTCGGTGTTCGAAGCACTCACATCATTGTTCTTGCACTCCCAAATATCACGAGCCGCGCCTGACGGCATCATAATATATAAAATTATTATAAGTATATTTCTATTGTATCCAAGTTTGTAATTAGGAGATTTAATTTAAGAATATAAATAATACAGTTAAATATTAAAATTCTATATTAATATTTTAATTGAAAAGTTTGTTCGAGAGGTTTCTAGGGTTTTTGTGCGTGTCGATAGCACACGTGTAAGTTTTTGTTCGCGTCTCAGTATCTGAGTATACAGTGTGGTTCTTTGGGAAGAATTTAATATTGAACTTGATTATTTTTAGATAAGTTTGTTCGGATTCATTTGGAGGAAGTTTTCCATTCATTTAGCTGTCAATTTTCAATGTATGTTTTTACCTCAAGTATTTTTGTATAATACAGCATCTTTATACTTTGTAAAGAGATATTTTTTTAATTTTTGTATTAAATATTTATTTAAATTTTTATCTTGCGTTTGTTTCATTGTACACACCATTATTGCTAATTAATTAATAAAATAAGTAAATAAATTGAACATTTGATGTGAACATTTCACAAAACTCAACTTACTTGTAGAACACGTATTTCCTAAGTGGAACCCGAGAAGTTAGAAGTCTCATATTTGAAAATTCACCGGCTGAGGAACCTAGTTGTGGAAAGTGGTGTAACAAATCTTCAACCCACTATTCATAGCAATATGTTCTCTCAGTAACGCGCCAAGTATCTTCGGCGCCGTTGTGCGAAATACTGATAGGCGCCCTTTACCCTATATGTATTGAGCCAAAATTACCAGCCACTCTCCCACAGTTCAACATTGAAATTTATGACGAACTCTTTAGACTTGTTAGTACTGGTAGGTATTTTTTATTTGAGGCAAACAATGTTCACATACAAAAAAATATTAAAATTTTTATTGCACACTGAAGCAACATTAACAAAATAAAAAACAGTATTCCAAATTATTAAAAAACAAAAGGTCAAATAAAATATTTTTAGAGTGCCCGTGTTTTTAAATAGATAAACGTGAAGGAAAACAACGGAAATGTCTTATAGAAATTGGACTTTTCTAGCTTTACTTTTGACAAATTCATTAATAAGATTTTCAATATTCAGCTGCTTTAAAGAGTCAGACTCTATAGAAATGATAGCAAGATTTTCTAGCCGCTCCTGGCCCATTCTAGATCGTAAGTAATCCTTTCGGCTGTAGCTACAGAAATTGGTATAGTTAACAATATACGTAACGTAATGCAATTGTAATTTTTGGGAATGAGTGGTTAAGTTATTTATTGTAATGTTACAGTATGATTATTAGCTTCTATTAAAATGCTTAAGATACCCCACCCCTTTCACCTTTTTTAATTATTAAATAATATTAATTAAGTTAAATTTATACAAAAAACAGTGTAGATGCAAATATCAAGTACACTCTATGAAGTAACAATAAAATTATTGCTGTCAATGCTAAAATAATTGTAATAATTGTTTTATGTAAATTTGTTGATTTGTTGTAAACTTTCAAAAAATGTTTTTAATATTTTTAAAATTTAACTTATCACAAGTGGCCGTAGGCGCCTTTAAGGCCTTGGCGCCGTTGTGCGCTGCACGACCTTGCCCATATGGACGGCGAGTCACTGTGTTCTCTATCATTCTCTATAGTATTTAATTGTTTAATTTAAAACCAAACTCTAACACTTACTATGCGAGTATGTTTAAATTTTCTATTTTTGTATGTATTTTTATAAAAAAAAAAAAAACAATAAATTAAGAGTGACTGTTTATTTCTGATTTATTTAAATATATAGGGTGTTCCCTGAGGTAACCGACGAACTTACACAATGTGTTCTAAGGTGATTCTGATCAAAAAAGTTCATATACACATTGCTTAATTTCTTTTTCGTTCTTTAGATTTCAACAAAAGAAGAAAACTTTCAGTAATGTATTTAATCATGAAATTACAAAACTACATTATGTGGGTTTTCAATAGACCAATTGACCAATTGTGAGAATTCCGAGTGTTGTATATACCTTTTCGAGTAAATTGAGACTCGTCTGTAAAAAGGATACGCGGAATAAGTTCTAAATTGTTCTGTAACCATTGACAATACTGTACGCGATTCACAAAATCTCTTGGTAGCATTATGATGAGCTTTCTGTAGATGACAGGGAAAAAGTCCATTGTAATCTAAATTTCGCCATATCTGGGATTGACAAACACCAGTCATGGTAGATATCCTGCGTATACTTGTGAATGGATCTTGTTTAATTTCATTTAGGACAACATTAGCTTGCTGATGAAAATCAAACTCTCTTTCGACAAGTGAATTTGGAGAAGATTCCGTCTTTCTCCAACACTAAAAAACATTAGAAAATGTCGTAGGGTGAGGAACTGCATGATATTCTTGTACTGCTGCACGTCCGCTTCCATCACAATAACCATACACAAACACCATGTCAGCGTATTCCATATTAGTGTACGTTTTAGGCATGGTTACTGATAATATTTTGACAATTATCACGTATCGATAAATGGCATAAGTAACTATAAGTTATTTGTCATTTTAGAAAATGACTAGCAACATGTTCAGAAAGAAGAGGCGAACATTTCGAATAATTGTTATAATATTAGTTTATTAGTTTGTTATGTAATTTCAGAATTAAATACATTACTGAAACAGTTTTCTTCTTTTGTTGAAATCTAAAGAACGAAAAAAAAATTAAGAAAAGTGTATATGAACTTTTTGTTTAAAAGCACCTCTAGAATACACTGTGTAAGTTTGTCGGATACCTCAGGGATCCTATATAAATGACAAATATCGGAAATGATATTTTAATACAAATATTGATTAAATAATATTTAAATATATTTTTTTATTTATCGCCCACTTATACATAAAACAAAAAAAGAAATTTATTATTTATTACTTTATAATCTACATACATATATTTAATACTAACTTTTATTCTTATTTTTATAGATATAAAAATAAAATGCAATATTTAATCTAGCCAGATTTATTTATCATTTGTTTTTTATACTTATAAGAAGAAAATTAAAAACAAATTCTTATACTAAAAATTCAAAGTAGGTCAGTTCTATTTTAGTTCGTGTGTTCGGATTTGAGATGGGGCTAAACGCTATCTCAATTGTTAATCATTAAATTATTAGTTTTTGGGAAATCGTTAATGAGTGGGATTTTTATAATTAAACGTTTAAACCCTAATAATAGAAACGTGTTTTAAATCAGAAATTTCTTTAGAGAAAGGTACCGATAACAAGCTACAGTGTAAATATCCTAAAAAAGTTATTTTTAAATTGCTAAGAATATATGTTAAAGAAATGTTTTATTCAAACAAAATGTTTTGCATTGGTATTGGTATATATTTTAATTCTGGTATAAAATACACATCTGAATTATGCTCGTCATTAATATAAAGCCTCGATTTATATGTAAAATGAACAGAAAAAAATACGAATAATTAATAAAAATAATATCCTCATAATTGGCCACAACCACAAACAAAAAGTCATAATTAATATAAGAAAGCGATTTTAATGGATTTAAAATACTAAAACAAGCATAGTGACATAATACTTATAAAGTAGAGATGTCAATTTTCGGTACTTTTAAGCAATCGTTGGCTATTCATTACTCAAACCTTGAGTAATCAGTCAATCATGCAATTATACAAAAAACAAAAATTATATAAAAAAATAGTTTGATTACTTTGATTCATATACATTTTACATAACTACGAGTTTAACGTTTATATTAACGTTCAGTTACATCCTGTATAGGCAAACAAGAAAATAAACTTTATTACATTACATATAAACGTTTTGCTTTTTTTATTGAAAAGTTACAAATACTTAAATTTATATACTATACAAGTTTAAATGCCTCGGGATGTGGACCAGACTTTGGCGTTAATGTGTATGAGTTAGATGATCACACTTCGACTGGTATACATCAACGCCAAAGTTTAGTCCGCATCTTGAAGTATTCAAAGTTTGATGATAATACAATTGCATTTAAATTTTGCGCCGTTGTAATAGTTCTAACTCCAACCGTATAGATAGCGCACAAATCTTTGCCCCAATTTATGACGTTCAGAGCCCGAACTTAATCCGTTTTCTATGATTAGAGTATTTATTGGTGTTTAAAGCAACACGTTTAATGTTATCTTAAGAATTTGTTCTTCATTAAGGGCAAATAAACTATTTGTCTACATTTCAATATTTATCTGGTTTAATAAAGTTCATTTAAAAATTTTAGTACGATTGCCAATTTTAATTATAAGTAAAAATTATAGTTATTTATAAATTGTATATTAACTTTATACACAGCCAATAATAAGTTTTTTTCATTGGTGATTTAATATTACATTTATCATTGTCCAAAATGATAGAAACGTGTCCGAAAAAGCGAATGTTTTTAGGTATAACATCCTTGGGAATGTAAGATATTTTATTTATCTTCATAGTTATTTTACATTTTTCTGTAGTTTGACAATTCTAGTACTTATTGTGGAGTCTCATTGGACAGACAAAACAGTACTAAAGAAACGCGATTTTCCAGTAGAACAAAATTCAACTTGTAAAGATAAAGATTCTTTCGAAATTATTAAGCAGTGTGAACCATGTTCAGGTTAGTTATAATTTATACAACAATAATTTTTGCTAATATAGAAATAAAACTAAGGGTTAAAATCGTCACTTTTTTAAAAAGTGAAGATTTAACTATTAGTTTTATTTCTATTTTAAATTATGGATCTTCATCAAGTAAAAGCTGAATCAATTCAAATATTTTTCTATTTTAATTATATTGTGTATTTTTATAGCTTATGAAATAGCTAGCCAAAGTATTGGAGTTTGTATACACACACATTTTAAAGAAGTTATCAAATGTTCAAGTGGTGAAATGGTGACAAGAAGTTGTGATAGAGCAGCATTTTTAGAAGAGCAGGCTTTTTGGAAATTTGAAGGGTTTATGTTTTTATCAAGTATAATATCTCTTCTATGTGTTATTGCTAGAAAAAAAGTATTGAACAAGCGTATGCTACAAAGAGTGCAAAGACAATTGGCAAATTCTGTATAAGATGAGTATTTTTATAGAAGCACTGTATTATGAAAATAAAATTAAAATTAGTTTAGAGTCTCTATTAATAATTTATATATATAAAGTCTGTGATACTAATGACTTAAATTTGAACATTGTTTATCAAGAACATCTTAAAACACCATTAATTACTTATGATATTCTTGAAATACAAAAATTTAATGTTCGCTCTATAGTAGATATTCCAAAAGTCACCAAGTTTTGTTCATGGCCTATTATTGTAATAGGCAAGGACGTAGTTGCTGGACTTTGTTCGGTGGCTAGGAGAATTATTAAAGGTTGTCATCAACAAAAAACTAAATCTTTATTAGGCTTTAAAAATGCATGTCTGTTAGCATGCAGTGAAACGTCAACATGGACAAAATTTTGTGAGATTGATATGCCTTTGGCTGTTAAGGATGTTTTGACAAACATAGATAATTATATTAAAAACAAAGATTTGTGTCTACCCTCAGAATTAATTAAATTTGAACATCATATGAATCAACCAGTAAGAATGCACAATATTTATAAAATCGCAAGAGAACAGCATAGTAACAAGGCTATCAAAAGTAGTGTTCCAATTGAAAATCTGAATTTAATGCATATTTATGGTGAGGGTTTGTACATGACTTTGGCAGACATTTTATTATATCCTTGTTTTAAAATATTGTTTCGCATTTTCGATACGAATTTACTGGAGCAGACTTTACCTTTATGTATTGCATGGTACAAGAATTTACTACGTACTGATTTACCTGAGCTCAGTATGGAAATAGATGTAATTAATATTAATTACAAGAAAATCATTAATATAAGTCCTGAAGACATTCCTAATAAAAGTCTTTATTCTAGACATGAATCTCAAAATCATCTCTTTACAAAACAACTTGATATAGAAAATTCCCTTAATATTATTAATAGTTCAAATGTAAAGATTGTCAATGATTTAACACCATTTGGATTTGAAATGGAATTCGATTGGTGTAACATACCTACAGACGCAAATCCTGAAGGTGGATCTTTGCCTAAAAAACGAGCTAGTCGAAAATGCGAACAATTACAAAACCTAACAAAAGCTATTATAAAAATTGTAGGTGAACAGGAATACGTGATTGTAGATTTTTGTAGTGGGAGTGGGCATTTGGGTCTACTTTTAGCAACTTTGTTGCCAAAGTGTGAAATAATTTTGGTAGAAAATAAAGAAAATTCGTTGTTGAGAGCTAAAGAAAGAATACAGAAATTATCTTTGAAAAATGTATATATTGCTCAATGTAATTTGGATTATTTTAAAGCAAAATTTCATTTGGGTGCCTCATTACATGCTTGTGGAGTTGCAACAGATTCAGTTATACAAAATTGTATTAATAATAAAGCTCATTTTGTTTGTTGCCCATGTTGCTATGGTGCAATTTATGATTGCTATCATTTGAAATATCCTAGAAGTTTATTCTTTCAGCATAATTTGAGTAAAAGAGATTATTTAAATATTGCACATGCAGCTGATCAAACACATGATGATAAAAATGTGAAAACAAAACAGGGATTTTTTTGTATGGATGTTATTGATAGTGATCGAAAATTAATGGCAGAATCACATGGTTATGATGTACATTTGGGAAAATTACAGCCAGAATCGTGTACCCCAAAAAATAATTTACTTGTTGGTATAAGCAAATCATGTTAAAAGCATAATTTTTCTTATTTGTTTAAGTTCTTTGCTTTGTATTATTTTTATAAATTGTAAATAGAAATGGAACAGAATTAAATAATTTGTAGTAGAATTTGAATTTTTAATTTCAATATATTATACATGTGTAGCAAATTTAAAGAAAGTTCTAGTGAGCATTCAGCTCGAATTTTATAATGTACAATTAATAAAGTCGAATTTATTTGAGAGATTTGCATACTTGACTTTTACAATGTTGCTAATTCTGTATTTAATAGCGTGTGTATTACTTTTCAATTCTTATCTATCAAAGTATCGATAACAACAACAATGACGATATGTTAATAATAAATAATCTAAATTTAGCAAAATGTTAGATTGACAAATAAAAGGTTTTTTTTAATAAACAAAGTATAAAACAAGAAATCATGAAATTTTATAGTTTAGGACGAGCTAAGAAACCTATTATTCTTTATTAATAAAGTCAAGATTAGGCCAGAAAGTATTTATTTTTCTATTGTTTGTCAGCACACTAAATTGTCTATATATATAAAAATATAAATAAAACGATTAATTTGTTATTTATAGACTCAAGCTACATAATCGATTTTGATAAAATTTTGTGTGTTCTTTTTGTTGTGTGGGAGATTATCATTTGTTTCCAAATTTTATAGGCAAATATTAAAGAATTAATATATGAAATTACATGAACCGTAGTTGTAATTTTAAATCATTATATAAAAACCATGACAATGTCACATAAAATATGACTGTATGCAATATAGTAGAGTGGACCAATTCGAATCGAAAGCAGAGGCGTGACTAACGAATTAGTTCCCGCGTGCCCCATCGCACATACGATTACTTAGTATGTTGTTCACAGTCATCGTGTGTACACGTATAATAGCAGCAGGAAAGTGTATTCTGTGTATTTAATAATGTTGAAGGAGCGTACAGTAAAAAAACCGCTATCATCAAAGTTAGTCAATAGGTTTATTGAGAACCATCCTAGTTGATCTTACAATGGGGTAAATGTAAAATGTTTAGTGTGCAATATATACATAAACCATTTAACAAAATCAAATTTGCAACGCCACGTGCATAGCGCAAGACAAAGATAGAGACACTGGTGCCGATACAAAATACGAAGTGTTCTTATTTGATTTGTGTACAATGATGAGAAATAACTTTGGAGACGCACCTTCTGTTAACAATCTTTCATCGCGCTTCTCCAGATTTTCAAGTCACGGAAAACGCATAAGACGATAAGTTTTTTTTTAATCATCTAATTACATACATTTTAGATTTTATTTTTTATACGTATCATAGAGAACGTTTCATAATCTAGAAAAACCGTCTTACATTTTTTTTTTGTATCTAACATAATAACAGCACCGTTCGTGATAGTATATCTCTAGATATCAATAATGTTTCGCATGCGGGAACCAATTCGTTAGTCACGCCTCTGCTTTCGCTCCGAATTGGTCCACTCTAAATATAATATATTCTCATTTTTTATAATTATATGTAAGTGAATGTTCACATTAAAAAAAAAACTGAAAAAGTGCATAAGTGCCGAGACATGTAATAGTTAAAGTATTATTATTTTTGATTTAATTTGGTGTTGGTGTTGTTTTTATATTCATTACCGATATTTATACGAGTTTGCTAATCTCGTAATTGTTATATTTTACCCTTTCTTACTCACGTGTCTCGAATATATTTTTTTTACGTAAGTAAAATATATTATTAAAAGATTTTTTTTATATTGAATGAATTGAATATTGTATTTTTCTATCGTATTATTATTATCGTTTTGAAATTTAGTCTTAGTTATTTGATATAAATAACAAAGAAGGTTTTTAACATTTCTGGTAAAAAAAATCTGTAAATGTAAAGTTTAGTACGTTGGTATTTCAAGGGCAGTTTTTGTCACATGTGATGCACATGCGTTAGAGTTTGTTTCGGGCTGTGAAGTTAGTTTGTTTATTTTAATTTTGTTCTCTTGGGAGAAATTAAAAAGTTTCTTTGTAATTTAATATTTTTAATTTTGATCGGCTGTCATAAAGGATTTTTAGACGCATGCTGCGGCCATTTCCATGCGTTATTTTTACTTTTATAATATTGTTAAATGAGGCAATATTAATCTTTATACTCTATAAAGATTTTTTTTTTCTTTTTTTTGATTTTTGTATTAAAGTTTCATTTAAATTTTATTGTGTTTATTATTAAATTGACCTTTTTCTGTTCGAGTTTATAAGTAACGTAAAGTTTGAGTGGCGCCTAACTATTTTACTAACTCAACAATTTTCCACATTACCGATTGGAACCCTGAGAGGAAAGCAGTTCCATTTTGGAAATAAGCCGACTGAATATCCTAGCTGGATAGATTTGTCGTGAATGGTGGCATAGCTAATTTCAAAATCACAGTTCATAGCAATATGTTCTCTATCATTCTCTACAGTATTTAATTGTTTAATTTAAAAACAAACTCTAACACTTACTATACGAGTATGTTTCAATTTTCTATTTTTGTATGTATTTTTATAAAAAAAAAACAATAAATTAAGAGTGACTGTTTATTTCTGTTTTATTTAAATAACCATTTAATGTTCATTTAATATATAGGGTGTTCCCTGAGGTAACCGACAAACTTACACAGGGTGTTCTAAGGTGATTCTGATCAAAAAAGTTCATATACACATTGCTTAATTTCTTTTTCGTTCTTTAGATTTCAACAAAAGAAGAAAACTGTTTCAGTAATGTATTTAATCATGAAATTACAAAACTACATTATGTGGGTTTTCAATAGCCCAAGTGTGAGAATTCCGAGTGTTGTATATACCTTTTCGAGTAAATTGTGACTCGTCTGTAAAAAGGATACGCGGAATAAGTTCTAAATTGTTCTGTAACCATTGACAATACTGTACGCGATTCACAAAATCTCTTGGTAGCATATGATGAGCTTTCTGTAGATGACAGGGAAAAAGTCCATTGTAATGTAAAATTCGCCATACCTGGGTTTGACAAACACCAGTCATGGTAGATAGCCTGCGTATACTTGTGAATGGATCTTGTTCAATTTCATTTAGGACAACATTAGCTTGCTGATGAAAATCAAACTCTTTCGACAAGTGAATTTGGAGAAGATCCCGTCTTTCTCCAACACTAAAAGACATTAGAAAATGTATGGTGAGGAAAGATATTCTTGTACTGCAGCACGTCCGCTTCCATCACAATACCCATACACAAACACCATGTCAGCGTATTCATATTAGTGTACGTTTTAGGCATGGTTACTGATAAGATTTTGACAATTATCACGTATCGATAAATGGCATAAGTAACTATAGGTTATTTGTCATTTTAGAAAATGACTAGCAACATGTTCAGAAAGAAGAGGCGAACATTTCGAATAATTGTTATAATATTAGTTTATTAGTTTGTTATGTAATTTCATAATTAAATACATTACTGAAACAGTTTTCTTCTTTTGTTGAAATCTAAAGAACGAAAAAGAAATTAAGAAAAGTGTATATGAACTTTTTTGTTTAAAATCCCCTCTAGAATACACTGTGTAAGTTTGTCGGATACCTCAGGGATCCTATATAAATGACAAATATCGGAAATGATATTTTAATACAAATATTGATTAAATAACATTTAAATATATTTTTGTATTTATCGCCCACTTATACATAAAACAAAAAAAGAAATTTATTAGTTATTACTTTATAATCTACATACATATATTTAACACTAACTTTTATTCTTATTTTTATAGATATAAAAATAAAATACAATATTTAATCTAGCCAGATTTATTTATCATTTGTTTTTTATACTTATAAGAAGAAAAATAAAAACAAATTCTTATACTAAAAATTCAAAGTATTCTAAGTTTCTATTTTAGTTCGTGTGCTCGGATTTGAGATGGGGTTAAACGCTATCTCAATTGTTTATCATTAAATTATTAGTTTTTGGGGAATCGTTAATGAGTGGGATTTTTATAATCAAACGTTTAAACCCTAATAATAGAAATGTGCTTTAAATCAGAAATTTCTTTAAAGAAAGGTACCGATAACAAGCTACAGTGTAAATATCCTAAAAAAGTTATTTTTAAATTGCTAAGAATATATGTTAAAGAAATGTTTTATTCAAACAAAATGTTTTGCATTGGTATTGGTATATATTTTAATTCTGGTATAAAATACACATCTGAATTATGCTCGTCATTAATATAAAGCCTCGATTTATATGTAAAATGAACAGAAAAAAAGACGAATAATTAATAATATATTAATTAATAAAAATAATATCCTCATAATTGGCCACAACCACAAACAAAACGTCATAATTAATATAAGAAAGCGATTTTAATGGATTTAAAATAGCAAAACAAGCATAGTGACATAATACTTATAAAGTAGAGATGTCAATTTTCGGTACTTTTAAGCAATCGTTGGCTATTCATTACTCAAACCTTGAGTAATCAGTCAATCATGCAATTATATAAAAAACAAAAATTATATAAAAAAATAGTTTGATTACTTTGATTCATATACATTTTACATAACTACGAGTTTAACGTTTATATTAACGTTCAGTTACACCCTGTATAGGCAAACAAGAAAATAAACTTTATTACATTACATATAAACGTTTTGCGACAGCATATAACAACAGATAAAGTGTAAACTAATAAAATGATGTTTACTGTTTGATAAAAAAACATGTTTTACATTTTCGTCTTTTAACATGATTACATTTGTTGGCACTTTACTCATTATAGGTATGCTGTCATAAAACCTTTCCTCGCATTAGTTCAATTTGTAAGTATGTTTTGATTGCATAGATATCATATAATACGTATGTTGTATTAGGACAACTTAATTACCGTTACTTTACCCTGATTGAGCACACCAATTTAGTGGCGAAATATTGGCTAAAAATAGACAATTAAAAGAATATTTCCAACTTTCCTCAACCAAATTTCTAACCGAGACTTCTGATTTTATCAAATAAAATTATATTTTAAATCCCAATTCCGTATCTTATTTGTCAATGTTACAGTTTTGTATTTATTTGCAAATATGTAATTAATTTTAAAATAATCACTGGTAAACATGTAAACTTATTTGAAAGTTATTTACTTATAATAATTTAAATTGGATTGCAAAATTCTTTGTTTATATTTGACATGTCTATATTTTAGAAGTATGCTACAAAGTACATATAGATAATTAATGAATATGACATCTTGTACCCGTAAATTTATACTATATACATATTGCTATGGATTTTTCTAAAATAATATTTGAATATTTTAAAATAAATTAATTTTGGATAGAACTGTATATTGAAAATGTATATAAATTTTAAAAAGGGAAAAAACTTGTTATCCGAGATTTCGTGTAGAGATCGAAGTTGCGTAGAGACGAAATTTATAGTTTGAACAAGAAGGTTGATTTGTGAAATATATTTAAATATATTTTAATTAATTCGGGTTGATTGATTGATTGAAAGTGATTTTGTTATATTGTTATTAAAGTCCCGATATTTATAGAGATAATTCTCGTTGTATTATTGATGTTTAAATTGATTATGCACCTTCTTTGCTAGAGTCTCCATTTTAGTTTTTGTAAGTATTTAAAAGTGTATGACGTCATAAGCATAAATATAGTAACTATGTTTCTATTATATTAAAACAAGTAATTAAGAGATTTAATTATTAAGAATATAGATAATACAGTTAAATATTAAAATTCTACATTAATATTATAATTGAAAAGTTTGTTCGTGAGGATTCAAGGGTTTTTGTGCATGTCGATAGCACACGTGTAAGTTTTTGTTCGTGCATTAGTATCTGTTTATACAGTGAAGAATTTAATATTAAACTTGATTATTTTTAGATAAGTTTTGATCGGTGCCATTTAGAGAATGTTTTCCATTCATTTAGCTGTCAATTTTCAATGAATGTTTTTACCTCAAGTATTTTTGTATACCTAATACAGCATCTTTATACTTTGTAAAGATATATATTTTATTTTTTTAAATTTTTGTATTAAATATTCATTTTAATTATTATAAATTATTATTATTAATTATATTATATTATTATTATTATTATTATTATTATTATTATTATTATTATTATTATTATTATTATATTATTAATTTTTATCCTGCGTTTGTTTCATTTTAATCATACCAATATTGCTGTTCTAACTTATATAAAATAAGAAAATAAATTTTTGTGAACATTTCACTGGCGCTCAACTCACTTTATAGACACGTCTTTCCTAAGTGGAACCCGTGAAGTTAGAAGTCTCATATTTGAAAATTCACCGGCTGAGAAACCTAGTTGGGAAAACTAGTTGTGGATGGTGGCGTGCTAAATTTTCAAACCACTATTCATAGCAATATGTACGAATGTAACGATTTGTCCAAAAGTAATCAAATACGACTGTAACGTTTGCACGAATGTAACGGTATGTACGAAAAGAAATCAAATATGAATGTAACAATACGTACTGAAAGCAATCAAATACGAATGTAACAATTACATTTTCAAATTGGTAATCGTTACTTCGAGTTGGCTTGTGTAACGAATGCTAATGTACCGAATACTTTTTCGACATCGCCAGGGGTATTTTACTTAAATCACCGCTTTTAAAATATAATTGTTCGAAAAGGATAAAAGATGTTTAGTATGATTTTTCCAATAGGTGGCAGAATGGATAGTGAACTTTCAATTACCGGCAATTTGAATGTATACTTTAACATTGGAACCAATGTTGACATCTTTTGACGGTATTATATTGTTATTGTGTTTATGAAATCGCTGTTGCATAGTTTTTGTTTTGTATTTAATTTTTATGAACGTTTTTCTTGGTGTTTATTGATTCGAACATTCTATTTCTTTTGTTAGAGTACGTTTACCGTAGAAAGAAAACTATAATTGAATAGGTTATTATATAAAAATACACAGTACATGCATTAAAACTCTTACCTCTTAAGTATACAAGGAAAGTTTCCGATAAAAAAATCTGGATATAATTAGTTTATTTTGTTAATTTTAATCTACATTATAGTTGTAGTTTTTTAATATAACTTCCATTTAGCTTGCATACACTTATCCTGATGGCGCGAAAGTACTTTTACTTGATTCATCTTTAAAAAGATTTTTAGGAGTTTTTTTTTATTTACCTACTAGTTTACAGTTCATTTTACGTTACTTAAGTATTGAAATCTTACAAAAGAGTTTTTTCAATTCTGGAAATACATAATAGTCACAGGGTCCCAAATCAGACAAACAAGATGGATGAGGAAATAATTCTCAATATAATTGGGAATTATTTCCTCATCCATTATAATTGGGTTAGAAAGAAATTTCCAGCACAAGTCGTTTAAAACTTTTATAGTTCGACGAGCAATATATGATCTTGCGTTATCGTGTTGCGATATTGGTTCCATCATAATCCGAAAATACATAAATCATTTCTTGACCACTAGATGGAACCGAACGTGTTCTAAGCGGGTGTCCTACTTTTAATTTGCGACACTCGATAGATTCACTTTTTGGTTCCGGATCAAAGTAGGGAATCTACGTTTTATCAGTTGTTATTAATTGTTACCAAAATTTCTTGAAGCTGACAAGTGTTAGATACGGGGGGTCTGATAATTAAGGTAACTAACACAGAGATGGCGCGATAAGTTTGACACGCATACGTGTGTCAATTGTCAAATCTATCATATGTTAGAAGACAGCTGTAAAAGTTTAAGCCAAAAAAGTTGCGTCCGTTGTCTCTTACAGTTGTTTAAAGTAAACGTGTGACGTCGTTTTGTAAATATAGACAAAAGAGAATTTCGTGCTGTGATTAAACACTTCCGTATCGCCGGGAAAAAACCCAAAGAAATTAAAGAAGAGTTGGATAATGTTCACGGCGAATCTGCGCCATCATTTAAGACAGTTTGTTTCTGGGTGAATGAATTTAACCGTGGCTGTAGGAGCACCGAAGATGAACCAACAGCAGGATGTCCGAAAGGGATTACCACTGACGAAATGATCACCAAAGTTCATGATCTTGTTTTAAATGATCGTCGATTTAAAGTGCGTGATGTAGCAGGTACATCTAAAGAACGTGTTGGTCATATCTTGCATGAAGACTTGGGTATGAGAAAGCTCTCAGCAAGGTAAATGCCGCGTCTGCTAAGTGTGGATCAGAAACGAATGCGCGTAACAACTTCTGAGTACTGTTTGACCATTTTTAAGCATAATCCCTCGGAATTTTTGTGCATTGTGTACATTACAGTTGACGAAGCGTGGTTATATCACTATACCCCCGAAACAAAAGTTCAATCCAAGTAATGGGCAAAAGCCTGTTGCAGTGCACCGAAGAAAGCAAAAATGGTTCCATCAGCTAACAAAGTTATGGCCACAGTATTTTGTTATGCTCGTGGTGTTGTCTTTATAGATTATCTGCAAAAAGGCAAAACAATTGCAACCCAGTACTACGCGTCGTTATTGGACCAGCCGAGTTAAAATTAAAGGAAAGATGACTGCATTTGGCACGAAAGAAACTTTTGTTTCATCATGACAACGCACCGGCTCATGCATCAAACATTGTCGCGACAAAATTATTTGAATTGCAATTCGAAATACTTCGTCATGCACCGTTTAGCCCAGATTTAGCTCCATCTGTTTTTTTCTTGTTTCCCAACTTAAAAAAATGGCTAGGTGGAAAGCGATTTTAATTTAAGGAGGAGGTGATTGCAGCAATAAATGATTATTTTGCGGCGTTTGATTCGACCTATTATAGCGAAGGCCTTAAACGACTTCAACATTGTTGGAACAAGTGCATCGAATTAGAAGGGGACTATGTCGAAAAATAAATGTAAAAACTGGAATAAAGTATCCTTTTTTGTACTACTTACCTTAGTTTTCAAACCACCCCCGTATGTGTAGTTTCTACTCTGGTCCCAATAGCCGAAGTATCAATGGAACTGAAACCTTGTTCACTCCTAAATGATCGCGCAAATTGTCATGAACTTACCATGTACCAATAACCTCACAAATTCGCGGAGAACTCGTTGAATTCAAGAAAATCTCCAAAACACCACTCGTATTTAATTAATTTAAATTGTACATATATTTTATCAATTTATGTTAATAATTTATCTAAATAAAAATATAATTATTTGAAATACTGTTATTATTAGGTAGCGGGAGAAAAGAAAAGATTGTATCTTAACAAGGCATGAATGAACATTTATCCTCCACCACACAAACTCCTAATGATACACTAAATACTTATAAAGAGCGCTTTTATTGTTGTTCGCTATATAAATATCGTGTCCGACAATCATGGTCTCAAACGAAGCGTGCACAGATGATGATGTACACAAAGAAGAGGAGATTAGCCGCGCTAGTCCAGGTGGCCCCTTTCCCGCGATCGTTTTAAAAACTTGACCCTCGCATTATACCGTTCCACTCCTCACACTCTTTCCTTATTTTTCCACCCGACGAAACGAATATTTATTTCTTTCGAAAATACTGCTACCAATAATTGCTTTCAGCGAGACGGATCTGCAGTTAATAATTCTTGTTCGGACGGTTGTTTTATGTTTAGGAAACGCTGGAAACGTTGCTAAAAAGGAATGATTTCCCCTTAATTATTCCCAATCATTTTGCTCTTATTCTTCCCTGAACCGTCTTTTCCGTGTAAGTCTTGTTTAATTATAGTGTGAGTAATCTATCCCTTCATTTTTTTAAATAGGTACTTTTGAATGTAAAGGGAATATTATAAAATGTTGAATTTTAGTTTTAAAGATCGATTTTCTTTTGTTAGCTTTTATTTTTGAGAAAAACATAACTAATTCACGAATATCATTTTATTTTCAAATTTATTATAAATTTGGCTTTTCTTACATGAAGATAGTGTAGACAAGTATAAGCAAACGCCAATTAAGTTGGCGCAGGATTAGAAGTAGTGGGGAGATTTGTATTTGGTTTTACATCAAATGTCAGATAATTCTTACCTCTGAGCGTGTATCACTTTATGATCCCCTAGTAAAGACATTATATTCCGTCAAACGTCAATGACAAATGTATTCTGACAATTACTTGGGTAGTGGGAGTGGACGTTTTTAAAAACGGCTTCTGTGCACCCTCTCCTCGCGCCAAGTTAATTGGCGCTTGCTATACATAAGTTTGAATGAAATTCCCTTACATTGGTCAATTCATCGAATATTGTATAAAACAACTCTCATGTCAAATTTCAAAAATTTTTAGATTCTTCCGATTTTATATAATTTATTTTACAAATAATGAAGTGCTAAACGCCGCCTCGTGCTAACAAATCGATGAATAATAATGAAGAAGAACCCATAGAAGAGTGGACAAAATTATCCAATATTTTAAATTTTCAATTTTTTGTTTGTATATATAAATTTTAATGAAAGAAAAACATTACACAAGAAAAAATAGTTTATTTTTTTACTGTTTACTTAACGAATATTAATTTTTAATTAGCAAAAAAATCATTAAAAAAATTAATGATAAATTTTATGAAAATTTAGTATAATTATTTCAAACTTAAATGCAACTCGGTTAAGCAAATACTAGTTATTTGATTGAAATAAGAGCATAGTTAATAACAAGTATTTCCACCTCGAGCTCTAATTACTGCTTGCATCCTTCTCAACATGCTACCAATTAGAGTTTGAATATATATTCTTGAGGAATTGCGTTCCATTTATATTGTGTTGCAAATAGAAGTTCTTCTTTGGTATTTGGAACAGGATTTCTTTGTCGTAAGCGGCGTTTTAGCTGATCCCACACGTGTCTGAGCTGCATCAAGGTAATTAATCACTATGCCAACTGCGTGTGGTCGAGCGTTACCGTGCAGAAGTACGAATCTGTCGCATCCAATGAGGCCCACATATGGCAAAACATGATTTTGGACGATGTTTTCGATATACCAGCCACTAGTTATACTTCCAGTGGCTTCCACAAGTTCGGCGCGTCCATCCCCAACTTATGCCACCCCAAAGCGTTATGCCACTACCTCCAAAACTGACAGTTTGTACGAGATTGCAGCTGCTGTAGCGTTCCCTCACTTTTCTATAGACATAATTTCGCCCATCTGGTTTCCATAATTGAATTCTAGTCTCATCAGTGTTCCAATTCTCGATATTCCGTTGAGCATGTGTTCTGGCAAATTTTAATCGACGAGTTTTGTGATATTGGAGAAGACGTGGAACTTTCGCAGGCCGTCTTGGCTTTAAACCTACTTCTTTTAGTCTTCGTCTAACCGTTTTCGAACTAACATTAATATGTCTTACATTCAGTAACTAATTTTTGAGATTTGTGGATGTCAATGTGCGATTTCGTGTATAATTTAGTGTCAAAAAACGATCATCAATTGCTGTTGTGCACCTTTTGCGCTATTGGCCGGGTCTTCGTACGAAATTTCCAGTTTCTTGATACCTTTTTAAAATATTCGATACTGTAGATTGACCTCTCCTGAGGCGTCGTGCGATGTCTTTTTGTCTATATCCTTCGTCAAACAGTGTTACAATTTGTGTCGCTTCAGCTTCACTGCAGTAGCTAACTGGTGGCATAATGCTTGTTTTTAAGAGGAAGCAACAAACTAAAATCGCTAACACTTACTTAATTTCACCACAAATGAGTTAATTCACGTTATTTCTTAAATTATGGCATGAATAAAGTCCGCGCAAAATGGGTGCCGATAATACTCACGCCGCCACAAATATAACAGCGCGTGGAATGTTCCCGCATGTATTTTGACCTCTGTCATGAAGATATTAAGTCAAATTGTTACTAAGGATGAAATTTGGGTTCATCATTGTAAACCTAAGTCCAAGCAAGACTACATGCAGTGCCATAAAAAAAGGCACACCGGCACCCAAGAGGTTTAAGGTGTCACAGTCGACCAGAAAACTCTTTTTCTCTCTCGACGTTTTCCTGTTAACAGATTACAAGGTTAAAGGTGTTTCCATAACTGGATAATACTACGCTTCAATCCGGAAGCGGTTAAAAGAAGTCACTAGAGAAAAAAGAAGGGGAAGATTGACGAAAGGTGAAATCGTCGACCATGCATTCCATTCTTGTTCTTTGGGAACGTAATAAAATTGTTGGGACTTAGGTCGGGACTATACGGAGGATGATCTAATAATTCGATATTTTGCTGCTCCAAAAACTCAATTGTCTTTCGAGCTGTGTGCGAACTCGCATTGTGATGATACAGGATGATTCGCTGTTGTGGTTTAGTTTCCCAGAACACGGCAATTATTTCTAGCAAACATCAAACCGCATTAATCGGTCTTCGATCTTGCAAAGAAATTGTAGATTACAGCTCACCGATTTTGATGTGGCCGGTTAGAAGTACCGCCCTCGAGATGCGCACGAAATTCATAGGTAGGGGAACCTCTGGCATCCCTTATTATCCCTTACTACGTCCCAATGTACGACTCGCACAAAGAGTTTGCATTTCATTTTTCCGAATACTGTCTCTATCTAACACTGACCTTACTTGACGCACGTACGAATTCTCCCACCGGCCACATCAAAATCGGTGAGCTGTACATGACCTGATTTTGAAACAAACGTTGCGGCCATCTTTTTCGACACATTTCGCGAACGGATAACTTTTGTCGGATTCTCTTCATCTCGAAACACCCAAACAAGGAACTGACGTTTTATTTTCGGCTTCATAGGAATAAATCCATGATTCATCGCCACTCATGATGCTATAGGCGTTTTTTGAGTTTTCGTTATTGAACCGGCACCAATTAACAGGAGCCAACTTTTGCTCTTCGGTTAAGAGATGCGGAATCCAATGGGATACTAATTTTTTCGCAAGTTCGAGAAAGAAAATTTAAATGAAACAGATGTTACTTTTCTATATAATCATCCTTTATTGCAACACATTTGTTACATCTATGAATCAACAGTTCAATACCTTTATAAAAATAATATTTTTCTTTCTCTTTAAAATGACCTAACACAGCGACTTGCAGCTCATTATCGCTAGAAAATTTTGTCCTACGATGATTTATTTTAGATTCGGAAACAAATTATAGTCACTTGGGGCCATATCGGAACTATATGGTGAATGTTCGAGCTCAGTGAAACCATATTCAGTGTGGACAGTGTTACGCTTAGCATATAGAAGTTTTAATTCATTTATTTAAATACATATTCGTTTTTAAATATCTCATTTTAAATATATTAAACTTAGACATTTTTTTTACATTTGTACAAACTTTCATTTTCGTTACAAAGAGAAAGTTTTTCTATTGTTACATTCTGAACCGACCGAGGCCTTTTCTACCCTTCGTCATCTACCTGACTCTCAGAACCCTAACGTTAATGTCGAATTTCTTCTAGAACATTCCATTTTAAATTCTTTTAATTAATATTATATACATCTTCTTTTATATGTCTTGTTTGATATCGTTAGAAAGCTTATGTCACAAGGGTTACTCTAATAATATGTATGACATCGACAGACCACGTCTTCAGGTCGCGCTTTTTATTAATTAATATTCAAGTTATCGACCCCCTCTTCGATAGATCATAAACCGACCCTTTCCTTTTCGATACAAACTATCAGTGCGTCTTCTCTTTCGAACCTTTCGTGAGAAAACAACTCCTCGTGCTGTTCCAGTACACAATGGAACTCACCACGCCGTCCAGGCTCTTCCGCTTCTAAAGTAAACTGTATTGTTCTATATATTATTCTTTTAAGCGAATTCATATTAATTTAAACTAATTAATTTCTTATTCCTCCGGTAAAACATCGCTCTGCATATACTTGACCAAGGTATATCTTCGAAGACCATGTGGCCGCCCATCGCCGCAAATCAAAGGGTAGCTCTGTATTCTTCGATACAGAGGTTATTTTATATACATTAATTAACCCATAATTACTGCTCAATTTAACGTTCGTTTCAGAGTGTTTTTTTTGTGTTAATTTTAATCTACTTATTCACCGCCCCGCGTGTATATACTACTTTCTTTTATTACTGTTTCACCTTTCTATTTCAGATATTTTATATTAATTCCTCGATTATTAATTTATCGCCCCTTGTGTATATATTACTAATTTAATGACTTTTACATACATCAATTTCTTTTATTTAAATATACGAATTTCGATTTATTGTTATGTGAATATAAATACAAATTTTAAGGACGCCGCTGTGTTTTATTTAGTAACTAAGTTTTTGTGTATTTATTTTAATTAACCAATACCACGCACGTCCTGGACCTTTGAAGGAACTTCATCAGCACCATCTAATTATTGTATTTATCTTAGAATAATAATTATTATTATACCTAGCCAACCCCCAATTTGTAATAACAGGAGCATTGTCGTGCAATAACAAAACTCCTCGCTGTAATTTTCCCCGGCGTTTTTCTATGATGCAGTCCCTCAATTTATGCAGAAATGATGCATAATAAGCCCCGTTTACAGTAGTGTTACGATCTTTAAAATCCACCACTAAAATTCCTTACGAATCCTAAACAATTGTGCACATGATCTTTCGGGTAGATTGTTACACTTTTTCCTTTCGTGGGGATGCCCCCCCCCCCCCTTAATCGTTACTCCGTTGATTTGCGTTTGCTCTCAGGATCATAATAGAGCACCATGGTTACATCCACTATTATTATACGATCTATAGTTGTGTAGGATTGTCCTGATACAGCTCTAAAAAAGCGGCTGCACATTGAATTTGAACTGTCGACAAAAGTTTAGGCACCCACCTGGCACCCACTTTACTCATATGCAGATGATCTTGCAAAGCACGGTGCACACCACTTTTCGAAAGCCCCAATCTTGCGGCAATTTCCCTTACTTTTAACCGATGGTCACTTAACACTTCCTCCTAAATAAGATTCTTGTCCTAAACGAAACTCTTTCACCCACTTCCTTACTGTGCTATAAGAACGAGAAGCATTACCATATACGCCATCTAAACGCCTTTTAATTTCTGACGGTGAATGACCTTTGAACAGAAATTTAATCACACTTCTGTATTCGACTTTTGACATTGTTCTAAAAGGTGTGATACTTTCTATTTAAGCAAGTACACACAACTCACACTATAGATTGCAGTTTTATGTAACTTGCTGGTGTGGTGGTAGGGGTCATTCAAGTATTACGTAAGCACCAAAGGAGGGTGGGTGTCTTTGCTTTGCTTATTTTTGATGACATGGGGGACGGGGGGATTTGAATGGTGATTACGTCGGCAATATTTATTTATTTACTTTTCTTATTTTTTTAATCTGATTTGAACACATATGGCAACCCTTGTCTATGCTCGAAAGCGAAAAGCATGTTCAAGGATTCCCCGAAATAATTGATTATTGCTATACTTGCTCTCACGCTGCGTTTTATGGTTAAATAAGAAAGAACAAAAGTAGGAGAATAACCGCGCGCGCTATTTACTTGTCTGCATTTGTCCGGTCTAATATCATTGGATTTGACGTGCTCTAAGTTAGTGTTTGTTTACTATTGATCGACTTTTGCCACCGTTGAAATAGTTTAAAATGTCGTCTAATGTAGACAAATCGAAATTATACCAAAAATTATTCGAAAGTTTTAAAAAACTCACACGAACACATTATAAAATGTACAGAAGTTAGTTAATGAAGTTTGGCGTGGTTATAAGATACAAGCAAAGTCCGACAAGGAACTCGATATTATTGTGTCTAAGAGAACTGAAGAAGAATTGCAAGCAGCAACTAGGAACAAATCGAGTCTATTAACCTTTTTTTCCAAGGTAAGTTAGCCTTCTGTTTGTTGTTAACTTGCTGTGCCCGCAGTTTTAGGGTAGATATTTTTAAAGTATCGTTACGAAGTGGCAAAAAACGGAATCCTTTATAATATCGTCATTTTGTCCATCTAGCCTGATGCCACACAGGTCATCTTTGTAAAATGTTACTTTAATTGTTCGTAAAAAAATTTGAAAAAATACATAATAGTTTTAATTTAAAAAGTGTTCTTGAGCACATATGTTATCCTATTTTCTAGTGTTCTTATAAAGTTTAGATTTTATTGCTTTCGATTTCAAAAATTTTACTACAGACGTGATCCTTTACACGAGTAAGTATGATGACTTGATTTTGGATGATGCAGGGCAATTTCTTAGTCTTCCCCACTCAGATTAACTCTACATTTAAATTCTTCACCTAAAGTGTTTCTAAACATGCCCCACAATTAGTTTTGTCCAACGATAAAATCGAAACTATCAAGTCGAATATGCAAAACGTGTGGTCTTTATCACGGCTCTGTCAAGTCATTAAATTGTCACAGCAAGGAGATCCATAAAAATACAAACACACACACCGAAACAAGAGTGAGACCTATAAGAGTGACTCCTCGTCGTGCTAATGAATTGATGTGCATAGTACTTTACTATACTTTAGACCAGAGGCTCCCAAATTTTTTTTTCTCATAGACCACTTTGAAAGTTTTGCTGGTTCCGGTGGACCCCCTGCAGCTACATTTCTACGATATTCCCAAAATTCGACAAAAATGTAAAGATTAGATCTAACTATGGAAATTTGCGTTGCGGCTGAGTTATTGGTAAATTAATTAATTGATTGTGCTGTGAGTGGATGTCAAAAAAGTTAAGTTAGCCAATCAAAAAAGTGATTCCATCCAACTTTACTCCTTTGACATCTACTCACAGCACAAGAAACCAATAAATTCTCACATATTTTATTTAGAAAACTCCCCATTCGGAGTGGTAAAAATAAAAAGAAAAATAGTATATTTCCTTGTGTTGTATTTATTCAAATATGTAATTATTACACTATTAATTATTATTGTTATCATATTACATTGTAATATGATAACAGTCGTAATATAATTAAAATTAAATATTAACAACGTAACGTAACTTCTACAATGACAATCACAAAATAGTCATAATTTTAGTGGGAGGGATGTACTTGATGGATTGACAGCAAATTATCAATATTTGGCTTCAGTTTTGTTAGGAATAACCGCAAATCTCCCCGTTCTGTGATATTCAATCTGCTCCTTTTTTTTGTTAAAAGGTTTGTAACGACACTAAAACTTTTCTCGACAAGATATGACGAGGGAAACGCTATCAAAAGCTTTCTCGCAATTCCCCACAGTCCAGGATATTTTTCGGGTATTTCTGCCTGCAGCCAAAATGTTTGATACCCTCTTTTAAATTTCACCTTCAGTTCCTCATTAGTGCTAAGCTCGAGTAGCTTCTCTTGTAATATCACATTCTCCACTTCCGTTTCATCAAGTGGATTTATGATACATGGTGGTATTTCCATCGTCAGAATATCTTCAAATCTGATTTTAAAGTCATCATGCAGGGCAATTAAATGTTGAACGTATGTGTGAATATCCTCATCAAGGCATCCTACCTTTGACAAGTTTGGAAACTGGGAAAATTCGCGCCGACTAATATTTTGCTTCATAAATTTCAATTTTCCAAGAAAAGCTGAAATTACACCCTTTGTTTTTATTAAATTGAATCTGTCCCCTTGTAATTGTAAGTTAATGTCATTAAATTGTTTGAACAAATCTGTCAAATACGCGATGTCTGCTTTTAAATTGATCAAGTTTTCTTTTAAATCTGGATCTTTACTTTCCAGAACTAAAACTGATTCAAAAAATGAGAAAAATCTTGTTAAACATGCACCTTTCGACAACCAGCGTACTTCTATGTAAGAGTAATCGTTGGAAGTCTTCATCATTTTCATTGCACAATTGTGCAAACAAACGCGTATTCAATGCATTGCTTCTTATTTTGTTAACTGCATTAATCACAAATTAAAGCGATTGGTGCAATTTAGCACTCACATTTTTCGCTACTAGGTGTTGTCGGTGGATGACACAGTGAATTGCAGTTACCTCTGGTATAATTCTTTTAAGATGGCTTATAAACCCACGACATCGCCCGGCCATGGCAGGAGCTCCATCTGTTGCCACCGAAATAATGTTTGTGAATGGAATCGATTTTTCCTTAAAAAAATCACTCAGGACATTAAATATTGATTCACCTTTAGTGTCCGTCTCCAAAGTTTTCGCGAATAGTAGCTCTTCATGAATTTCTTCGTCCATAACAAATCGAACATATGCCAATAATAATGCTTATTACCAGGTAAAGTTGACTCGTCCAGTTGAATAGAAAAATGAGTTGTTTGCAGATAATTACACAAGAAACTTTCAATATCAGAGCTCATTTCGTCAATACGTCTTTGTACAGTGTTATTACTCAAAGGAATTCTTTTGAGTATGCCAAATGGAGATTTGTGCAAAATAGTTTTTAAAACCTCTTCAACAGCGGGTAAAATTAACTGTTCTCCAATGGTGTGCGATTTTCCAAATTTCGCTATAAGTAATGAGATATTGTAAGATGCCCGCAAGCCATCATCGTTACTTTCCGACGTTGAAGCGAACATATTGTGCACGGTGGGTCTCTTTTCATATTTTTCCTTCAATGTTTGAAAATATTTACCTATTTTCTTTACCTATTTTATCAGGATGACACCTTCTTAGATGATCTTCGAGCTTCGATGGTTTCATAGAGTCATTGCTCAAAACTTTGTTGCATAAAAGGCATATGGGCAATCGCTTGTCTGCCTTTGATGGAAGAAAACCAAATTTTAAATAATCAACACTGTACTTTTGACATTTCTTCTTAGATTCAGCCATGTTTCGTATCAGTTACCTACCTGTAAATAAAAAAAAACTTTGTTGTAGTAATCTTAAGGCGGTCTTACTTAATAGGATGTGGCTATTTTAACAGGATTAATTTATTATTGCAATGAAATAAACAAAGTACCGGCGGCAAACTCATTCTAATTATTAAAAGCAATAAATCGCTAAGATCAATAATTGAGTTTCATGAAAACGGCTGAACCGATTTTAATATAATGTAAAACATTTTTTCATTAATTATATTTTGATATATTTCTGTAAATTCGATAGAAAATACTTGTAAATAATATTTTGATATCAAAACTTCGGGATTTTAATTATTTATTTATTACTTTGATGCACGTTACGAGTATGTAGTATATAAAGACACGTACAATTTATGAAAATATATTTAATTATTAGTGAACCACCACACAGTCGGGTAATAAAAAAATTACTAATAAAGTAGGGACAAGAAGTTCAACCTTTCTCGGCTTTCTGTTCTTTTATGGAAGTATCTAATAATGGCTCTGTTCAGTATTTAATTTTTAATACGGAACTACTACACGCAAACATTACAAATATACTTATTACAACATAAATATATCTCCTATCGCAGGTGGGTTGGAAGAGATTTCTTTTAGGAATAAGCTTCACCTCTTGTACCTACGTATTTTTTTGTAATTTGTCCATTTTTTGTTTACTTACGTGTACAATAAATTGTAAAATAAATAGATAAATAATAAATAAAATAAAAGTATGTATAACAAATAGGCAGGTAAGTACTTACTTTTCCGACAGTGGCAAACACTAACATCGATTCACTTTACTTTACTTTTCTTTTCGAAATTCGGGAAACAAATGAGTAACGTTTATTCGTGGCATTCGTATTTATATTGGTGAAGAATCAAACAAGTTCATGCAAGATTGCAAGCACACACACCACAAGTCGTACTTCGTCCCTTTGCACGTCTGAACAAGCATTGCGGACGGCGGCAGCGGCAGCGCTTTGCAAGGCTCGACACGTTGTACTGAATATGGAATATGCAAGTTTTTACAAGTAACAGTCGCTGAGCTTCTTAAAATATTATCTTCCTACATTGATAGGTGAACTCAAGCCAACATTTTAGTTCTTCACTATCGAAACCAGATAAATTTTCGTGGACCCCCGCTTACGAATTCTGAACCCCCATTTTTTTGTCACGCCAACGTAGACCCCCGTCGAGTCTCCCGTGGACCCCTGGGGGTCCACCTGGACCACTTTGGGAATCAATGCTTTAGACGAATACCAAGATGTTGAATGGCTTGAAGCGAATGATGTCGATATCTCGAAAGAACACAAAAGTGAACAGACACAAACTCGAGCAGCAAACATCCAATGTCATCCAATACTTAAAGTCATGGATTCAAGTGTCTTGGACTGAGGACGATTAATTTGAGTTTACCAAATTTTTCAATAGAACAAAAGAAAAAAAGATCGTTTATATGTTAATAATATAATATTTAAATATGATTTGCTTGAATAAATATTAAATGTGCATTAAATTCGCTTATAGTTTATAAATTGCTTATTTCATTGTCATAGATTTAATAACTATGATAGTTGTTCATGAATAGCAATAAAGAATCTTGAACAGATTTTGTAAAAATTATACCAATGCTTACGTAAGCATAGGAGGGGGTAAGAGCTTTGCTTACTTTCGTTGACAAGGGTGAGGGGGGATTAAAAATTACTAAAATTGTGCTTACGTAATACTTGAACGGCCCCATACAGAAGGCTGATGCGTGTCGTGTTGTTATATTTATTGTCCAACTATGTCAGGCCAGATCATTCTGGGACCACTCTCGTAATCGTTTGGGTTGAGGTCTTTGAAATACCTATTGATGTCACAATTTTATGATGTGTCATATGTCTATCTTTCTTAATCAGACAGCGAACAGCATCGATATTTTTCTGGGTGTCTGCTGTTCTTGGCGGAACTGTCATGGGATCGTCGCTGATACTGGTGCGTCCACGTTGAAATTCACAGGACCAATGTTAAATTGTCGATTGATGTGATGCTTAATCTTCGAAAACAGAAACCAACTCAGCAAGACATTTTAAGTTAATCCTCTCCAAAAGTTGTAAAAAATTATTGTGCGAAAATTTTCTCGACTCATTTCCATTTTTCGGCCAAATTATAAATTTTAAAAATTCACTACGACTAGATCACTTGCCGTATCTTGATGAAACCTTAGATTTAGGTTAACGAAAGATTGAGATTAATTTTGACACCTGACGTTTTATTACTGGCGCCATCTATGAGGGTATATGCAAAACTAAAAAGACATAAAATTTCAATTTGCTCGCCTTTTCTAAAATTCAGTCATTGTAATAGGAGCAGGTTAAAATCCAGATAGGATTCTTCAAGAAAACATTCAAGCGTAATTAATTTTTTAATTTTTTATAGCTATGACTAGATAAATATAAATATTTACAATTAGTTTTACAAACCAACAAGTTACTTATTTATCATAGATATCTACATGTAATTGTCTAAAACATTTAAAAATTTTATTGTGAACGCCATAAACAATTCAAAGCGGAAAACATTATTAAACAATACTATCCGTGGTTCTTGAATCACTTGGAGATAATGATTCGGAATTTACTGCATTGTTTAACCTTACTAGCGGTGGCATCGGTAGAACTGATGCGTGGTAACATGGACCGTCAATACAAATCGGACATATACTTCCTGGAAAGGTACCGAAAATTTTTCTGAAATAAAAAAATTGTTATTAATGATTCATTAATTCATTATTCTCAAGACAAAATGCATTAGCAAAATAAAGTGGAATTTTTATTAGACATTATCTGTAAATTAGTTTGGATAATATGAATTATGGCAAATACTCAATTACGGAACAAATTGAAAATGTACAGCTGTGTCCCTTTCGATAATTATCTGTAATCATGCGAGGACCTCATAATTATGTGACATGTTATTAATTCGACACGCACTGAAAATTGAATTTAATTAGCCTGAAACGCATACAATTCTAGTTATAGGACGGTTAGACAAACCAATTTTTAATTATATAATTGATTATTAGTCTATTTTTTTATTTTCTTGGAATATAAGCGAAAATGAATTAATTTTATTCTTATTAATATTTGAATATAATCAACTCCTCTCCTTTAATAATAATAATATCTTTTAATACCCAACAGGCTAGGCTCAATAACAGGGTACATTACAAAAGTAAAGATGAATAAACATTAACAAATTACACGGTATGGACACGGAACATACAAAAGCGACACTATTGTTGGCACCTTTGATCTTTTAGAGTCAAATTTCGGTGACCTTCGCCATCTTTTTGTAGGTACTTTTAAGCGCCAAGTTTAAATGTTATTGATACATAATTGAATATTGTAATTGTGTCAACATTATGAAATCATAGTATTAGTGAAATTTAAGTATTGTTTATTTTTAAATTAATAAAGTTGTGATAACTAAAGTAGGACACCTATTTTTCCACACATGTAATACTTATTTAACGCAACCCGCCCTTCTTAATTACTGTATATTTCGACATTTTAGTTTAAGTATGTAACT
Source organism: Melolontha melolontha (assembly GCA_935421215.2). NCBI lineage: Eukaryota > Metazoa > Arthropoda > Insecta > Coleoptera > Scarabaeidae > Melolontha > Melolontha melolontha. The sequence goes on along the minus strand of OW285243.1, from coordinate 70,960,956 downwards.
AGGTCATATTAACCAGGTTAGTAGGAAGTAGGGACATGTATGTATATATATATATATATATATATAAATATAATATTTTCGTGACCTTGGTATGATATGGTAAATTCAATCTGTCGGCGATTAGAGGTCTGGTTTACTTCAAAGTATATATGTTTAAAACAACCCTACATGTTTCGGCAATGATGCCTTTATCAAGGATATAAAATATAAATGAATGACTGATTGAATTTACTATATACTCGTATATATATATATATATATATATATATATATATATATATATACACTCTGTCCAAGATAAGAATGAACTGCATGGGGATCTCAGGAACGGTAAGAGATACAAAGTTGTCTAAATGGGAAGAAAGTTGCGCATTTTAATGACCTTTTACATGGCATCTACGTAATTCAATTATATTTTTTGTTTTTTGAGATATTTAGCAAAACGTGTTTTTTTAAATTTTTGTTTTTATTTTTTTCTGATTTTATTATACGAGTTATCGAAAAATAAATAAAACTTCTTCATTGGCACTTTTAAAACTCAACAATATGGTCTTAAGAAATACTGAAAAAAACAAGTCAATCAACGGGAGGAAACGTACAGACGCGTTTCGTTCTAGTTGGAACTTTTCAATGCACGGCATTCCTCGAAGACGGACATTGCTTTTCATTTCTATACTTTCTGTATATATAGTTAACATTTGGAACTTACTGCAAGTGAGAATTAATGAATATTAAATCTCACTTGCAGTAAGTTCCAAATGTTAATATCGTCTTATTATATTTTTAGTGCGACGTTTCAGTTTTGAGAAATCATCATCAACTTAATTTTTTTATATGGACGGAGAAAAAAGTACATCCTGTATCTGATGGAATTTTTCGTTTCAAATTCAACTGTGTATCACACATTATAATTTAGAAATTACTTTTTGCTGAAAAAGTAAATTTATGATTTTTTGGTATTTTTTCTAGTAGTTCTTCCCTAGTGATAATGACGCGCTGTGACAGGTAAGCCAATGAGGCCGAATACAATGTTTTAACGAAAATGATGAAACACAATCTAAAATAGTATTTTGAGAAATGCCTATTCATTATTTTATAAATTGCATGTGTATTTTACTATTCTGATCTCACAGCAGATGTTCAATTGTATCCTGGGTAGGCGCTACAAAACAATGATTTATTATTTTACAACAATTTTGACGTCAATACTTGTCATTTGCGTGTTACTTCTTCTAAAGAAACGTTTTACTGTGTTGTTATTGCTGTATTTATTGCATGTTATTGCTGTTTATTATTTTTGTTGTTCGTTGTTATTTGTTGCACGTTGTTTTACTGAATTACCTTTACGGTTTAATTTACTTTTGAACATGGAGGGGGAACGATTTAGCAGTGAACAAAAATATGATATGCTAACATGTCTGTGCATCTGTGCCACCAAAATTCTGTGAATGCCCAAGCAATGTACTTTAACAGATTTCCAGAAAGAAGGCAACCAAGTAAATCCATTTTTAGACGTTTGTGTTACAATTTAAAAGAATACGGTTCATTTAAGAAACTGTGAAGTCTCGAAATAAACATAACTCCTTAAATCTTTATTTATTGCAAAATGATTTAGAAGACTGTTTAGACGATTTCCCTACGGCAGTGATTAATAACTGTTAGTTTCAACAAGGTGGTGCTCCAGCACATAATTCTAAATAGGTTCGTGAGTATCTTTCTCAGCGGTTTCCCAGAAGGTGAATTGGAGCTCCCAGCGAAGTGTCCTGGCCAGCTCGATCTCCGGACTTAACCCCACTGAACTTCTTGTTTTAGGGTTACATTAAAAACCATGTTTATGGGCATTCTTTGGAAAATTAGCAACAATTGTTAGATTCTGTAACGGCAGCGTTTAATAATATAACACCAGAAATATTACGTGATGTTTTGTATTCTACAGTTAGAAGATCATACCTATGTTTGGAAAACAATGGTAATTTGTCGTGAGTTCAGAATTGTATAATACATATGCAATTTATAAAATAATAAATATGTATTTCGCAAATCATTATTTTAGATTATGTTCCAACATTTTCATTAAAACCTTTTATTTGGTCCAATTAACTTATCTAGGCTACCTGTCATTGCGCGTTATCATCACTAGTGAAGAACTACCACTACAAAAAAAAAAAAATTATAAATTTACTTTTTCAGCAAAAAGTAATTTTGGAAACATAATATGTGATACACCCTTGAATTCATAATGAAAAATGCCATCAGATACAGAATATACTTTTTTCTCCGTCCATATAAAAAAATACAGTTGATGATGGTTTCTCAAAACTGAAACGTAGGACTAAAAATATAACAACACCATCTTGTAGAGTTTTAAAAGTGCCAATGAAGAAGTTTTATTTATTTTTTGATAACTTGTAAAATAAAATCAGAAAAAAATAAAAACAAAAATTTTAAAAACCACAATTTCCTAAATATCTCAGAAAACAAAAAACATAATTGAATTACGTAAATGTCATGTAAACGGTCACTAAATTGCGCAACTTTTTTCCTATTTAAACAACTTTGTATCTCTTACTGTTCCCGAGATCCCCATGCAGTTCATTCTTATCTTGGACACGGTGTATATATATATATATATATATATAAAGCTAGGGAGGTCTTAGAAATGATCCACATTTTCAAAAACAGCAGAACAATAAACGACAGGAACGAAATTGATGGACTGTCTAAACTCTATTACCCACTGATTAAACAATAGATAAAATCAACCTCCCCCCCCCCGCACACACAAACACAAACCAAAAAAACAAAAAAAACTTTTTATCAGTTCCCATTTGTAAATACTTTTACTACATACCCCTAAACACGGTCCTGATCAATTTGCTAAATTCCAAAAACAGAACAAAAATTAACCTCTCTTAACAAAGCCACAAACACTTACAATATTCCAACCAGTGCGATCGGTTCGTTACAAAAAAAGGTCTCGGGTACCCGATACACATGTTACACAGAATGCGTGATTTTGAAAACCAAAAGAAATGGTGAGTTTTGTCATTCATTGTTCATGTAATGTAGTTTAACATCAAAAGTTTAACATCTCATTCATTTATACAGATTTAACCACTGTAATTTATCCTTACTCATTATTAACCTAATTTTAAATTTTAACTTTAATTGTTAATTTAATCGGTAATTCAGTCTTTAATCTAATTTTAATTCTAATTGTCAATGTAATTGTTAATTCAGTCTCACAAAAGCAAACACAACTCTCACGTTTTCAGTGTAGTAATTCTTGTTTCTATTTACCTTACTGTATTGTAGTTTAATTCAAATTTTTCTATTCATTTATACAGATGTAATCACTTTAATTGTCCTTACTCATTATTAATCTAATTTTAAATTTTAACTTTAATTGTTAATCTAATTGGTAATTCAGTCTTTAATCTAATTTTAATTTTAATTGTTAATTTAATTGTTAATTCAATCTCACAAAAGCAAACACAATTCTCATGTTCTCATTGTATTAATTCTTGTTTCTAGATACTTGAAAAAGACTGAAAAATAATAAAAGTCGAAACGTCGTAGAATAAAACATCATAATTCAATAAAAGGTCGCTAAACCAATAAAAAGTCTATTATTTTTAATATATATATATATATATATATATATATATATATATATATATATATATATATAGTAAACCTAATCAGTAGGCGATTAAAGGTCTGTATATTACTTCAAAATATATGTATTTAAAAAACTCTACATGTTTCGGCAGTTCGCCTTTATCAAGAGAATACAAAATATAAATGACAGGATATAAATGTCAAGTAATTAAGTTGCTATGGTTTAAATTATTCAAAGATACATTCTAGTAATAATAAATCATGCCAGGCATGATTTATTATTATTACGTGTAAACTAATTTAAGGTGGCCCAGAGAAAAAAGTCCAATGAATTTAAGTCTGGAGACCGAGGAGGCCACGGTTGTGGACCACCCCGTCCTATCCACCGATTTGGATATGTACTGTCCAGAAACTCGAGAGCAAGTAAACTAAAATGCGCTGGAGCACCGTCATGCATAAAATACATTTGTAATCTTAACTGCAACGGAACTTCTTCCAGCAGTAGTGGTAACTCCTCTTCAAGAAAATTGCGGTATACCTCGCCATTTAACCGCATCGGTAAAAAATGTGGACCTAACAAGTGATCTGCAACAATTCCGGCCCACACATTTACAGAGAATTGATGCTGATGACGGGCATTCATTATTTCTCGCGGATTTTCTTCGGCCCATATGTTATTATTATGAAAATTAATAATCGCGTTTCTAGAGAAAGTAGCCTCGTCGGTGAAGAATATTTGAGCCAAATGGTTAGGATTTTGTACGACTTCGTGTTGCATCAATTGACAAAAAGCTAATCTTTGTGGAAAATCTGCTGGCAATAGAGCCTGCACCCGTTGAATGTGATATGGATACAACAGTTGATCTTTCAATATTCTCCAAACTGTGGCCTGACTAATGTTTAAATCAAACGCAATTTTTCTGGTGCTTGTTGTCGGATGTTCCTTAATTTCATTTAATACCATTTCTTCAACTTGTGGAGTTCTCACTGTAGATGGGGGCCCGCTATCAGTCGTCCGTTTTTTAAAACTTCCCGTTTCACTAATACGTTGATGAAGACGGGCAAACATGGAATGATGCGGTATGATACGGTTCGGGTATCGTTCTGCATAAAGACGTCTAGCAGCACGCGCATTTCCATTGGCAAGACCGTAAACGAAATGCATATCACACATCTCAGCATTCGTATAATTCATTTTAGAAAACAGAAACTGGCAATAAACTGAATGAATACTCTGATACTATTAACAAATATTGAAATAACAAATAAACAATTCGTAAATACCGTACATAATCACAACACGTGCTTCTTGAGCAACTGGTAAACACCAACTGATTAGCATCGACAACGCGACCACTACGCATATTAGGGAAACAGGCACAGACTTGTTTACGAGCTTGTATTACAGTTGGAAGCGGTCATTTTCAACATTTACTATAAGTTAATTTTGTTTTACTAATTATTTTGTTAATTTATAATAAAACCATTTATTATTTTAACTTTCTATTAAACATTGTATAACTTCTGAACTAAGCGGTTTTGGACATATGTTCTTATGTTAGTTAAGATTACAAATGTATTTTATGCATGACGGTGCTCCAGCGCATTTTAGTTTACTTGCTCGCGAGTTTCTGGACAGTACGTATCCAAATCGGTGGATAGGACGGGGAGGTCCACAACCGTGGCCTCGGTCTCCAGACTTAAATTCATTGGACTTTTTTTTCTGGGGCCACCTTAAATCATTAGTTTACACGACTCCCATGGAAAATGTCGATGAACTAAGAAATCGTATTATAGCAGCTTTTGAAACAATTCGAAATACCCCTGGTATTTTCGAACGGACTCGCCTGTCAATACGACGGAGGATAGCAGCTTGTAGTGCAGTTGGGGGCGGCCATTTTCAACAGTTACTATAAGTTAATTTTGTTTTACTAATTATTTTGTTAATTTATAATAAAACCATTTATTATTTTAACTTTCTATTAAACATTGTATAACTTCTGAACTAAGCGGTTTTGGACATATGTTCTTATGAACTTTTATGATCAAAATAACCCCAGGAATCAGCTCCTAAAGTTTGTCGCATATATTAAGAATCACCCTGTATATAAACTTTATTTGACTATTTACAAGTGTTTTACATTATAGTGTGAGCAAAACATTGAAAAAATTTAAAAAATTTAAAGTAATGTATTAACTCAATAAAGTTTTGTTTATGAAGATTGTAATTTTATTTTGGTTATTTATAAGAAAACTACATCAAATAATATCTTGATATCCAGTTAGTATTTGCATTTGTGAACCCATTTTTTAGACATATAAAACCTTTTATTAACTCCGTAATAACAGTTTATTGAAGGAACTGGGTTGTGTCAGTAGAATACTAAATTAATTGATATGTGACGGTATTTCACTAAGTTAACCACCTTCATTTCCTTTATAATTTATAAGCGCAAAAATGTAAAAATATTTACATTAAATCCTTTTTACACCCATAGTACTCCGATAACTAGCAGTTATTAACCATTACATAAAGCAATATTTTGAAATAAAGGACGTCATGCTTTGTGAAACTATATGTGATTAGATCGTACATAAACCAATCGTTTTGTCTATAGAAAACAGTGATTTACTTTACTCGATTTATACCTATTTAACTAATGATAAAATTAAAGTCAAAATCGTTTTAATTTGAATGGGCACGCTGAGTGACGCTTTCCCGCGCAAGAATATTATTGGTGGAGAGTTACGAGACAACCTTATACATTCAGTAACTTTGGCCTGGTACAACGTCTACAAATTATTCAGCTGTATTACGAAAATCAGCGTTCTATAAGGAATCTGTTTCGTGCGCTTAGAGCAAGTTATGGTTCACATGCTCGGCCTATCGAAAGCACAATTTGCTATATCATTTAAAACTCAATTTTGATTATTGGATAATACGCGACCAAATAGACCACATCCAGCACGTAGTGAAGAAAATATAGCGGCGGTAGCTGAGAGTGTACGCGATGACCGTGGTGAATCGATTCGGTGCCGTTCTCAACAGTTTAGTATTTTACGTAAAGATCTTGGTTTAAAAGCATACAAAATTCAATTCATGCAAGAATTGAAGGCGGCCGATCTTCCGAATCGTCATCGTTTTAGTCTTTGAGCTCTTGAAAAGCTTGAAGAAGATTCACTGTTTCCGACCAAAATTTTGATCAGCGATGAGGCTCATTTCTGGCTTAATGGCTAACGTCAATGGGCAAAATTACCGTATTTGGGGTTAAATAGCTGCCATTACATCCACACAAAACAACGGTTTGGTGTGGTTTATGGAATAATCGGTCCATATTTCTTCAAAAATGAGGCCGACCGGAATATAACTGTGAATGTCGCCCGTTATCGCGCCATAATAACCGACTATTTGCTGCCTGAAATTGAAGCCGGTGGTCTGGACGACATTTGGTTCCAACAAGATGACGTTACTTATTTATATATTTATTATTACCCAACAGAATTATAATTCCATTTACAGGATAAAATAAAAGAAAATTGTAAATCATACACATAACAATAAGTACTAATAAAAAAAAAGTATTATAAAGACATAATTTCCTAAATATAAAAAATATAAAGAAGCCTAAAATAAAATACAAAATTCAGCAAATAATATATATGAATATAAACAATAGTCTGGACAAGTGATCAAGACCAATAAAAACAAAAAAAGAAACGGGAACATCTAGGAATTAATTACACACTACAACGAATACACATCGCAGATGTTATAGAGGCGCTGTCTGAAGCTCAACAAACCATGAAAATGTATATCTATTTCAGAAGAAACCTGATTGTAATTACTGCTCATAACGTAGACAGGAGACCTGACCAACACATTGGTTCGAGGAAAAGGAAGATAGAAAGTACGGGAAGGACGTGTGAAGAAAAATGGGATAAGAAAATTAAAGTAGGATAATAGTGTTGTGCAGTCAACTTCATTGTGAAGAAGTCTATGAAGAAAGTTGAGACTGGCTACAAAACGTCTAAAGGAGAGAGAAGGCACGTTGAAACGAGAAAGGAGTTGAGTGCGATCAAAGCCCCTGTCGGGATAGACGCCGTCCACCTTGAGCCACATGTATTTCAAAAATCGCCGCTGAACTTGCTCAAGTAGACGCTTTTGTGATTGATAAAACGGATACCATATCAAGCTGGCATATTCCAAACGTGATCTCACTAATGAGTTAAATAAGGATGTCAATACGCTCACGTTAGAAAATTCGCCACTGTTGCGGATAATAAAACCAAGAGTTTGTGTGGCCTGCTTAGACACATTGCTGATAGGTTCATTGAAAGTCAGTTTCATATCGAAGGTAACGCCCAGGTCTTTAACTGATTCAACACGGAATATACTTATATCCCCAAGTTGGTAATCAAAGTGCATAACATTACGTCTTTTGGTGAAAGATAAAACCTTGCACTTAACGGGGTTCAAAGGCAAATTGTTATCCTTGCACCAAGTTTATATATTCACCAGATCCGTTTGAAGTCAAAGGCAGTCCCTCGAGTCGGAGACTCGAGAAAACAACTTCAAGTCATCGGCAAAGAAAAGGTTATTAGACTCGAGCTGGTCTGAGAGATCGTTAAAGAAAATAATGAAAAGTAGAGGACCCAAGTTAGAGCCTTGCGGAACTCCCGAAGTGGCAATGTAAGGTGTCGATAAATATCCGTTGTAAAATACACGTTGAGGCCTATTATGTAGATATGAAGTTAAAAGGTTAACCAGCGGTTTACTAAATCCAAAACTCGCCAATTTAGCTGGCAAGATAGCGTGATCCACTCTATCAAATGCCTTGGCAAAGTCAGTATATACGACATCAACCTGTGACCCGCAATCCAACGCGTCAGCAACGTATTGAGAGAATACCGCAAGGTTAGAGACAGTAGATCGCTTTTTCATGAAGCCATGTTGATTCGGTGATATTGCAGTCTTAATAAGAGGGTATACCTTTTGGTATAATACAATTTCAAAAACTTTCGCGAAGTTCGAAATGATGGCAATAGGACGGTAGTTGGTAATGTCCGAAGTATCACCAGCTTTTAAGACAGGAACAATTTTAGTACTCTTCCAAATAGCGGGAAAAGTAGATGTAGCGAGAGCCAAATTAAATATCTTCGCTAATGGTGTTGCAAAGACGTTTCCACAGTCCCTCACAACAAAAGCAGGAATTTGATCATCTCCCGAAGTAAATTTATTCCCAAGCATCTTAGTGCTGAGCAATACATCATCATCCGATAAGTGATGCAAATGGAGAAGCATTGAATTGATTGATAGGAGATCTATGTTATTATTCGTAGAGGGTGTATTATAAACGTTCCTAAAATGATCAGCAAATGCGTTAACTATTGATTGAGGATCCTCAAGATTGACTCCTAATAGCTGCATTCTACCTGGAATACGACTTCTCTTCTTTCTTTCACCAATGTAGGACCAAAATTGTTTGGGATTGTCTCTAAGCTTAGTTTCAGTCATTTTAAGATAGGTCTTATAAGCTGAAGATATTTGTTTCTTAACTAATGCTCTCATATGCTTGAACAATGATAGAGATGCAGCACTTTTGGTACTTTTAAAATACTTAAAATATTTGTATTTTAATTTTAGGTTATAATTTATTTCGGGAGTATGCCATTTAGGTTACTTGTTACACAGCCAGTGAAACCATGGCATTATTACAATTCGGTGAACAGTTAATTTCACGCTTCGGACTAGTGAATTTGGCGCCTAGATCATGTCATATTACACCTCTAGGCTTTTTCCTTCGGGGCTACGTAAAGTCCATAGTCTATATGGTTAAGCCGGCTACGATTGAAGAATTGGAAGCCAACATCACTCGCGTCATTCGCCAAATACTATTCGAAATTCGCGAATGCGTTATCGAAAATTGGAACCTCAGAATGTTATCGCAGTTATGGCCAACATTTGAAAGAAATAGTCTTCAAATATTAAATGTAAATAAATGGTCCTTTTGTATGATAATAAAGATAAAATTGAATTTTTTTTATTTTTGAAAAAATGTGTTATTGTCGACTCGGCGAATCATTTCCTACGCAACCACATCATCCAGCATTTTATTGACCACTTTGAGCAGAATATATATAGAAGTCCATTTCATGACGTTCATTCTTACAAAGGGAATGAATTTAGAACCATATCCAGAGTTCACACGGGGAATCAGAAACAACATTGAACATTTCTTCAAGTATGATCAAGTATGTTCAAGTATGTTCAATATTGTTTTTAAAAAGTTTACATATGATTTTCCCTTAAATATTCTCTCTTTTCGTGGCCAGAGATGACATACTATAACACCAAAATTATCGGCATGCCAATCAATGGTGTATAGATTAATTAACGTACCTATGAGTAAAAGTAATTTCGATCTCGAACTAAACAAGATATACACAATGGCATTATACAACGGTTACTCTATAAATATTGTCAATAACATCCTGAATAGTCAACAAAAATCTGAAACCCTTTCTTTAGTTTACCCAAAATTAAAAAACAATATAACTAATTCCTACAATTCAATCACTTACTTAGGAAAAATTTTGGAAAAAGTTGGTACTTTCATTAAAAAACTTAATAACGAACATATATCATTTAAAACAGACAATACTATACAGAACATTATTAAAAACAGCAAAGATAAAAGAAATTATAAAGAAAACAAACAGATTCAACTTTCGCAAAATATTGTTTAGAAATTAATCATAAATTTAATATAGATTTCAAAATTTTACATATTCAAGATAAAAGCAGAAAACTTAACTTATTAGAAAACTTAGAAATTAATAAATATAATAATTTAGGATCAGCTTTAAATGACCAATAAGATTTAAACAACTCCCCTCTACTAAATTGCAATGGCAAAAATTCATGAATTTGGATTTGAATTAGTGCCTTATTCACTATGTTCCTCAGATTTGGCTTCCAGCAATTATCATATCTTTCCAAACCTGAAAAAATGGCGGTAAGAGATTTTCGTCTAATTCCGAGGTGATCGCCGCTGTAAATAGCTAATTCGAGGACTTGGATTCATAGACCTACAATGAAGAAATTACTAATTTAGAATATCGTTATGTGTTGAGCGAGCAGGTGACTATATTGAAAAATAAAATGTTTTTTGTCATAGAAATTTGTTGTTAGTCCACGTAGTTTCCGAACTACGCTCGTATTGTCTATTGTTTTGTAGGGTAAAGGCTATATTATTTACCTGTAATGATGATCTAATTGCGCTTTCTCTATCCTTTTGTCTTTGGCTCTTCTGTTTTGGAACCATATTTTTATCTGGGTTTCCGATAATCGTAACGTTTCGGCCAGTTCGCATCTTCTACCTCGACTGATATATTCTGCCCTTTGATATTCAATTTCCAATCGTAGCGTTTGTTCACTACTAAATGTGGTCCTTTGCCTTCGAGGTCTGCCTTCTTTGCGACGACGTCTTGCCACTGAAAAAAATATAATTAAATTATCGTTAACCGCTGTCTTAAGGTAGGAAGTTTGATGGGAAAACAGTCACAACTAAATATATTCACGGATTCTGTGGAGAGCATGTGCTACACAAGTAATATGCAGCATATTAGGATATGTTTCCTCAGCGACACCTTTCCGGAAGTTGATAGACTTGTACCCGCTTTTAAAAAAGTTTTTAGAAAAGCACCATTGAGAGTAGCTCTTTACAGGGAAAAACTTTCATCTTTGTCACTGCCTCCCTCTCCAGTAATAACTAGATGGGGAACATGATTGGAAGCTACTAGCATTTCGATAGTATACAAAATTTCGTTACATATTTAAATGACGATGTTCGAAGTATTTCTGAGTGCAAGGAACTAATACAAATTCCAAATTAAAAAAATCAGTTGTACTTTCTTCAGAAATACTTCGGAAATTTGCCAAAACTAATCACTTATTTTCAAATCAAAATCTCAAATTAAATGATGGTTTAACCACATTAGATGTGGCTATTAATAATTTGAAAAATATTCCAAGGATGTGGCCTTAGATGTACTTCTAATAGAAATCCAGATTTAATAACATTGCGGCAATTGTGTATGGGGATAATGCCTCAAAATGTAACTGCTAAATACGCTTCTACATCCAAGGCCGGTGAAAATGTTGCTTCTGCTACTGCAGAAATTGCACCTGCCAGAATAAGAGCAAATACTGAAGTGAATACCGAGCTTGTAAGGAAAAGGAAAGTGTATCAATCAACTTTTACAGTTTTTGAAAAAAGGTCCTTACCCGTACAAAAAAAGCTAGATGAACAATTGTGTTCTATGATTGTTGCTGAATACCAGCCACTTAGTTTGGTAGAAGATATTGAATTTCAAAAATTTTTTAAAATGCTAAATCCAAATTACAATCTTCCAACAAGAAAGACTATTTCTAATATAATTTTACCGCAACTGCATACAAAAGTACATGAAATTGTGAAAAAGTGTTTGTCATTGATGGATTATGTTGCTATCACCAATGATGGATGGACTTCTATTAGTAACCAGTCTTATTTGGCGCTACCTGCACATTTCTTCAGCGATAATGGTAAATTAACATCAGGTTTATTAGGATGCTGCTGTATCTAAGGAAGTCATATAGCTCAAAATTTGTGTGATAATATGAAGAGCCTTTTAGACACATGGGAAGTGTCGCACAAAGTTTGTGCTGTTATTACTGATAATAAATATTACAGCAGCAGTTCGCATTTCAGGGTGGTAGCACCAGCATATATTATGTTTTGCCCATACTCTTAACTTAATAGTACAGAAAGGCTTACATGAAATTCGGGACTTTCAGCATAAAGTGAAAGCCGTTGTCGAATTTTTGAAACGGAGCCTATTTGCAACAGCAAAACTTCAAAATCTACAGAAACAAATGGATTTACCCCAATTTAAGTTGAAACAAGATGTAAGCACAAGGTGTAATCCTACTTATGATATGTTTGATAGAATTATTAAAATAAAGGATCCTTTGCAATCAGCGTTAGCTATTTCAAACTACAATATTACTTCGTTTGATCACGATTTCGAAACTCTTTCTATGTGATGCAAAATCTTAAAACCTTTGAAAGATGTAACAGAAGAAATAAGTGGTGAAATAGTGGTGACAATTTTAAAAATTCTAGTGTTTCGTAAAATGTTAGTGAATTATATTTTCAAAATGAAAACGCAGTTGATTACGGTCGAAGCAGGTAGTAGTAGTAAAACCCATTAGTCCCTTTTGGGACATAGGGAAGAAATCGTTTGTCTCCATTCTTGTCTATTTCCAGCTATAGATCCCAATCATGCCACTGACATATTAGTCTCTTCTTGCAATGTTCTTCTCCATGTTACCTTCGGGCGTCCTACTTTCCTCCTTCCTTGGGGCTGCCATTCCAATGCTCTCCTACAAATTTCTGTTCTCGGTTTTCTTAAAGTATGACCAAGCCATCCAAACTTTCTCTTTTTAATTTGTACTTGGATCCTTTCTTGTCCTGCACGATCCCATAATTCCTCATTTATAATTCGAACGGCCACCATATTTTCAGGATATTCCGAATACATCTTTTTACAAAGCTTTGTAGTTTTTGCTTGTTTGCATTAGTTAGTGTCCACGATTCAGAACCGTACAGTAATTGGGTTTAACTGTGGCATTAAAAACTTTAATTTTGGTCCTGTTAATGATGTTACCCGATTTTCAAACATTCATCATCCCTATAAAATGCTCCACGAGCCTTCGATATCCTTGAATTGATGTCCTTCGTTACACCGTCGTATTCGGCTATCACACTCCCCAGGTATAAAAATTGATCTACTCGCTCTATTTTTTCTCCCATCAATTCTATATCTTTTCTATTTTGGTTTTTGATGCTTATCATTTTTGTTTTCTTTTTGTTAATCTTTAAACCTATTTACTAGATTCTTTTACTAAGACATCAATTTTCTCCTGCATATACGTTGCACTATGAGAGAGCAAACAAATGTCGTCAGCGAAATCCAGGTCTTCTAGATATTCCGTCAGATTCCATTTTATACCTCTGTTTCCTTTTTCAATTACCTTGTTCATAATTTCATCCAACACTATTAAAAACAGCAATGGTGAGAGAATATAACCTTGTTTAATCCCTGTCTTCAACTGGAACTCATCCGACACTCCCTTCGTGTAATATTTTGCACTTGTATCCATATATCCTTCCTTTATTAGGTTGATCATTTTCTTAGGCATTCCAATATTTTTAAGTGCTACCCACATACAGTCTCTGTCAAATGAGTCAAATGATTTTTCATTATATACAAATATTAAATATAATGGTGATTGATATTCCAGGGATTCTTCTATAATAAATTGTATTTATCATATCAAAACATGATCTTCTTTTCCTAAATCCCTGTTACTCTCTTCGTAATTTCTTGTCTATACAGGTTATTATTCTATTTAATATTATTTTATTAAACAGTTTGCAGACAGTACTCGACAGCGTTATGCCTCTCCAGTTTTCACATCTTCTTTTATCATCTTTTTTTGGAATTTCAACTATTAGACCTGTCTTCCAATCATCAGGCATTTCTTCTTTTTCCCAAATTTGTTTAAATAACGGTTGTAGTATTTGTGCCGTAGTCTTCCCATCAGCTTTTAGCAATTCAGCATTAATTAGGTCTGTACCCGGAGCCTTTACATTTTTTAAATCAGCTATTGCTTTTTATATTTCAGTTAGTAGGCTGGTCTATATTAATTTCTAGTTCTGTCACATTATTCCTTTTCTCTATTTTCCCTATTCCATCTCTATTTATGTTCATTGCTTCCGTAAAGTGTTCACCCCATCTTTCTAGCTGTTCTTCTATCGTTGTTAGCATTTTTCCATTCCTACTTCTTATAATATTATTTATTTTCTTATATCCACTTAATTTTCTTATACTTTTATAGAGTTCTTTACTATCACCTATTTCGGAAGCTTTTTGCGCCTCATCTGCTATATTTTCTATGTAACGTATTATATCTTTTTTTATGCATTTTTTAAGTTCTTTGGCTAGAATTTTATGTTTTGCTTGCATTTCTTTTTTCTTTGTTTCATCTTGTGTGCTTAGTGTTTGAGGTGCGGCACATAAAATGTGCAAAATTGTATTAGCTGAATTACTTAAAAGATGTGAATATACAGAAGATAAATCAAATTTACAGCGAGTCCACATTTCTCGATCCGCGATTTAAACAGTATGGTTTCAGTAAAGAGTCAGCATATAATAATACCTATCAATCATACAGAAAATAGCCGCTTTAATTGAAAAGAAAAATACAAACCGGAATGAGCCTATTTGCAAATAGAAAAAAGTGTAGATACAATAGATGATAACATATGGAGTAACTTTGATAATGAGATTTCGGAAATAAAAATAACATTCATCCCTATTGCAGAAGCAATTAGTGAAATTGATAAATACGTTCAAGAATCCTTATTACCCAGGAATCAAGATCGTCTTAAATGGTGGGAAGGGGAAAAATATTTATAGGTATATATAAATAAAATATAAAATAAGTACTCATAAATTCTTTTCCTACATAAATATTATACACATACATACTCACGCAGCTCTTAAATAAATACTACGTGTCCGTAAATGTTTGAAGCTGACTGTTAAAAATGTATGTGTTTTTCGTCCTTAAAGTTCACCTTCCTGAGAATTTCATTTGGTTTATTCCTATATGGTTATAGTCGCACGTGTGTATTTTTCGTTGGGTTTTATTATAGTTTTTCTGTTCAATTTTCATCTCCGTATTAGTTTTTCCTTGTATTGACAATCAGTTATTGGTTTTCAAACTACTAAAATAAGTTTGTAAAATTTGCGTAAGTAACATTCGATATTAAATTCCAGCGAGGTTATGTTTAAATATGTGTTTCAGATTTTATTAACGATATTGCCATGGTCTTTACGGCGGAGCAAGCTTTCATTTTAATGGCCCATTTTCGGAGTGCCACACACAATCCTGATGGAAGCTGGACTTATTCTGTAGAATCATGCATAGCGCAGTTTAATGAAGCGTTTCCTGATGCAAATATTCCGTATGATGTCTTTGTTCAACATAAGCGAAGAGTTTTGGATCGCTTTGAAACAAAGCATTGTATTTGTACGGGAAAATCAACTGGAAGACCTTCGCTTCTTACTCAAGCGGTTGTTGATGATATTCAGCAACGTATTGAAGATAGTCCAAAAAAGTCATTGCGAAAGTTATCAGCACAGACAGGTAATAATATAAAAATGTACTGAGAAATAGGTTTAATTTCATTCTTTCTAGGATTAAGCAAAACATCTTGCTCAAAAGCTTTAAAGAAGAGCCTCCATATGCATCCATATAAGGTTTCCGTAGTCCATCGATTATATCCCATTGACTTTGTATCAAGATTAACTTATTGTAATTGGTTTAATGAAAACATAAACAATAATGAAGTATTAGACCTAACCTTTTTTACGGATGAAGCTTGGTTTCACTTATCCGGTTATGTAAATTCTCAAAATTATAGAACATGGGAAACAGAAAACCCACATATCTTTATTAAAAATGAACTACACCCTATAAAAGTTGGCATTTGGGTAGCAATATCACGTCGTAGAATAATAGGACCGATATTTTTCCATGATACGATCAATGCTGCACGTTATAGAGATATATTACAACAATTTGTGGACCAACTCCATGATGACTAGTTGGAAAGCGGATTTTTTCAGCAAGATAATGCTCCAGCCCATACTGCGCAAGCGACATTGACCTTTTTAAAAGAATTCTATGACGATCGTCTTATTAGCCAAGGTAGATGGCCACCAAGGTCACCAGACTTGACCCCCAGATTATTTTCTGTTCGGAAAGATTAAAGATAATATTTATAAAAATATGTTACATAATTTAGATGAATTAATGCAAGCAATTGAAAACGAGATTCAAGTGATTACACAACAACAATTTCAAAATGTTTTCGGAAAATATGAAACGAAGAGTTAATTTATGTCTGCAGCGCAAGGTCAACATTTCCAACATTTTTTGTAATTGCAAAAATTACTAATAAAGAATGTTTGTATTTTTGTCATTGTAATGAATTTATAGTTATGATTTTACAATTATTTTTTTAAATAATGTTAATTAGCAAAAAACTTTTCCAAAAGTAAGCATATTGTACTTGATTTTAAGAAACAATTTTAGTCATTATGCTGAAAGTAAGTACCGCATGGAACGCTAATCTTAATTAGCGATTAATTAGCGATCGCAATCAAATGTAGTGCTACAAACTTAACCAAAATTTGACAGTAGCTTCAATCATTTACGGACACCCGTTACTTAAAACAAGTAGGCAATCATTCCGATCCAACAAAGCTAGATCGAAATGAATGTGTCACTTGTCGGACCTTACAACTCCGATCAGCATTTAACATCGAGATTGTTATAATCGTTCCACGGAACGAATCCTCTGGACTCGTTCCATCTGCAGAATGGAACGAGTCCACAAAATGAACGATTTCGCCCATTCACTGGTAAAGTTGATAACTGAGAAATAATAATTTTAAGTTACGTCATCATTTACCTCAGTGTTCCCAAATAAATTATAATATTAATTGCTTACACTAATTATAAATTCAATTGATCTCACGGTACTGTTTACGCAAAATAATGATCACATTTTAAGTGGATACAACATACTGTATGTTACACTCATTAAGATTAATGGGGCGGAATTATTCTTGCTTCGGATAGAACAGGAAATGCAAAAATTAGGAATTATGGTTGATTCGTTACGGATGATCATCGTTCGAGAGGGTTTCGTGCGAACGCAGACTTATGGCACATTACTACCTATATCTATGTATATATGCTTACGCATGTTGCAAACGCAAACTCGTGTAAACGGGTATAGGTGTGGAGGATGTCATGTGCTGTGATTGACGGAAGAACGAAGCCCTGACAAACGCGCCATATGTCGTCCGAATTTAATTTAAAATCGACACAAACGCTACTGATTACGTCGGATGAATGCGATCAAACATGCGACTTCCTTATGAGCAATTTGTCGATTATGATTGCGTGTGAGCCGTTTAAATTAGTAACTTAATATCAGCTTTAGGATGAATGAAAATGACTATTTTAAGAGATTAAATAAATCACGATATCTATATTTTAATGTTAAACAAGGGTTTGCTATATTTTCGTTTGAAACTATACAGAGATGAACACTAAAAGTTGTTTACAACATGTATTAAGAAGGTATTTAGTACTAATAACTTTGGACTTTGGACACATACAAAGGATGTTTTCATAATATATTTTCATAACTAGAGACTAGACGCATCAGGCCGAAATTACGATGAACTATAAAATAGTCTATAACATCGCTAAGTACAAAACGCAGTTATTTAATAGCACTATTCATTCGGTTAACCGCACATCTGTTTTTGTCGTTGAATTGTGACGCAATTACTTCATCATTACAGTTAAATTCCTTTCTTCATGAGAATAGATGGAAGTGTGAGGAGTTTTTATAATTTATTTTATTTAGTACGGACAGTTAATTTCTTTTTTTCATTGATTTAACTGTTAATTACATACTTCGTAATTTCTGTTTAATATCGTTTCACCGAATCTACTTCTCCCAATTATTTTGACATAAATGTCCGGTGAATTTTGTTAAGTTTCAATAACTTACGCATACATTTTTAATTTTCATTTATTTAGATCTAGAACATTGTTAAAAGTTACTTTTTCAGATATGATATGGAACAACGTCGAGAATGGCATCGTGAAACAATGAGTCGAGGATGGATTAAGAGTCAAACTGATTGTATGTCCTTTGCCAGTGATTCCGAAATTTATTGTAAAGCCTGTAAAGTATCGTTAAAAAATTACAAGAAATCGCACGTAAAACGTCACTTAGCATCGCAAACATACACAGAAATTAGATCCGTTGGAATCTGACAATTTTAACGAAGAACGTGAAACTTTAATGGCGACAGATATTCCTTTAAATAAACTTAACAATCTCATCTGCAAAATATTTCTCCAAAAATATACTGGTCGAAATGTTCCTGATGAATCCACCTTACACAGATATTATGTTTCTAAGTGCTTCACAAAAGTAGTAGAACGCATTAGAAGCCATCTTTCAAATCAGTACCTATGAATAAGTGCCGACGAAACTGTCGATATTAGGACGCTGTGTGTTAAATGTTGTAGCTGGTGTACTACATCCAACTATTCCATATAACGCATATGTAATAGCAACAGAAGTTATAAAGACAGTTGATGCGGAAACAGTATCTAAAACCGTTTACGAGAATATGCACCAAATGCTTCATTCGTACGACAGATACAAAGAAAAATACTTTTATTTGTCAGTGACAGTGCTGCATATATATTATAAACAGGCAGACTATTAAAGGAGACATATCCTAATAATGCTGCATATTACTTGTGTAGCACATGCACTCTACAGAATCTGTGAATATATCAGAGACACCTTTCCGGAAGTCGATAGACTTGTATCCGGTTTCAAAAAAGTTTTCGGAAAAGTACCATTGAGAGTAGCTCTTTACAAGGACGAACTTCCATTTTTGTCACCGCCTTCCTCTCCAGTAATAACTAGATGGGGAACATGATTGGAAGCTACTAGAATTTCGATAGTATACAAAAGCTACTAGTTTCTATGCAGAAAATTTTGATAGTTTACAAAATTTCGTTACATGTTTAAATGACGATGCTCGAGGTATTTCTGAGTGCAAGAAAGTAATACAAATTCCAAATTTAAAAAATCAGTTGTACTTTCTTCAGGAACACTCTAGAAATTTGCCAAAACTACTCACTTTTTTTTAAATCAAAGTCTCAAATTAAATAATGGATTAACTACATTAGATGTGGCTATTAATAATATGAAAAATATTCCAAGTGACTTCGGACGTGGCCTTCGGCAAAAGTTAGACGCAGTGTTTAATAGAATTCCAGATTTAATAACATTGCGGCAATTGTGTATGGGGACAATGCCTCAAAATCTAACTGCTAAATACGCTGAAATAAAAGAACATTTCCAGTATGCACCTATAACCAGTTGCGATGTAGGAAGGAAGTTTTGGTATTTTGGATTAATCTTATGGAAAAAGAAAAAAACTTGAAAAAAGGGATTTGGTATGAATGCTCCCTATACTGAAGTAGATTCATACAGTACATGGGGTACTTTCATACAAGGTAAACAATTATTATACTTTTGCGAATAGATAACATTTTAATTGAATTTATAGGTACAATGTAAGACATTCAATAACTCTCTTCGCTCGAATCGCTAGTGCAATAGTTTTTTTTATTTTCTTTCTTCCTTCCTTTCCTTTTTTAATTGACTTTTGTGGGCCTGACAATGATTTCACATGAAATTTAGTCCGTTTTAACACTAATGTAGCTCACTTCTTTCTTTTCACTTCAGATAGCATACTAATCCGCTCTTTTTCGGGCGTATCTGTGTAAATTCTAGATTTTCTTGTCCGTCTTTCTTTATTTGAAAAGAAGTATTTACTTGACGCAAGCTGTTTGCGTTTAGTGATGAACTCAAAATAGTGTTGAAGGTAGATAGTGTGATGCGCAGTTCTTCGGCTTCTTGAGTCACCACTAAATCTGAATTTACAGCAGATGGTGTTAGCTGTGGATTGTTCCTTATTTTGAAAAGCACTTGAATTTGAATTTTTTGTTGAAAGTGGGACTGTGCAAAAAATCATCACCAAAAAATATCATTCTGTTGAATGGCCAAATTCCACCCTTTTGGAAGCCCGGATCTATGTTTCTGCAGTAAATGCTTCTAAGAATGCCGTTTTAGTAACTTTAGGAATATCATAGATGCTAATTGTCTTTCCAGGGTAATTAAGATACCAATCATTAAAAGCAGTTTTGCATTTAGATTTAAATGGGCCAAAAACTGCTACATCAAGGGGTTGCATCCGATGGGATGTATGTGGATGCAATGACAGAAATACTATTCCATTATTACGAGCATAATGTATAGCTTCTATCGAAATATGCGATAAAGAAAATATATTGTAAACTAAAGTGGGGTAGATTCATACGTATGAATTTACACCTACTGAATTCGTGTAAAAGTACCCCAGATGGAACATTGAAGGTTAAGTTTTAAAATTTTTAAACGCATGCAAGATATGTCGATAAGTGATATCAATAATAATAGAATAATCATGTAACCTACCACCCTCAAAAAAACAGGATGATTTTAAATTAAAGCTTTTTTTGTCGCGGAACAAATTTTCTTCAGTTTACCGTCAAAACTTGTAACAGCTATAAATATTTTTCTACCTCATTTATCAATGAGGAACTTTGTACAGTTCTATAGGTATTACAGCGCCATCTGTTATTGGTACCTCGAAGTATGTTGAAGGCATGCTCTCTGTGATATCAGTACCGTATGAATGAGTATGAGGTATGAATGTCCCCTACTTTCCCCTATTAAATAAGGCATCTCTGGCATTGTTTTCTTTAGCTCTTTTTTTTTCTTTTTAAATCAGTTTTGCTAATATAACTTTTCATATTTTGTATTAAATTTAGTTTTTTTTGTCATATATGTTAATTTTTTTAAATTATACTACGCCGGTAGATTGATGTATAAAGTCTTAAACATTGTAAAATAAGAATAAGAAAAGACAAAGTAATGAAACCAGTCTCAAAATGAAGTAAATTTATTGTACTACCAGTGTACATAATTATTATTCCACATAATTATTATTTAGTGCCATACATTTCTCCAAACACTGAATCCATTTCTTCATTTCGTTCATGAAAAAACTTTCTTGTTTACTGGAAAGTCTTTCTTTGGAGACTCTGGTTAAGTAAAAATTCAAGAAATGTACAATTTTAATAACTTCTACCCAAAAATATTAATTAAATGTTAGTAATCCGTTAGTTCCGAGAATGTATTGTTTGCCCAAGATACATAAGCTATGTAACTCGATGAGACCAACCGTCTTAGGTATTAATTGATTGACTTACTTGATTTCCAAACGGTTAATGAATTAATTAAAAATTTACCCGTAAAACCAGAAAGTTTGTCAGTTGGAAATTCATTTGAATTTTTTCAATTAATTAAAAATTGTGAACTGGAAGACGGAGAGATTTTAGTCCCATTCGATGTAATGTCATTGTTTCCTTCGGTACCTATTCCAGAAACTTAAAAAATATCTAGAGGACTTGCTTTATAAGAATAACATAGAACCTTTAAAGGTCAAGGAATACATGCAATTGACAACTCTTTGCATGGCGCGAATTCCAAGTTGGAGTAATATTTTATGAACAGAAACAAGGCACAGCTATGGATAATTGCTGCTCATATCATAGCTAATTATTTATGAGTCAGTTTGAAGTAGAATTTAAAAATAACGCAAAATATTTTCAAAAAGTTTGGATCACGTACGTAGATGACATTTACGAGATTTTTGATACACGTAAATATGAATTGGACATGTTCGTTAAACAGCTAAATTTGAAATTTCCGACTATTAAATTTACGGTAAAAAAGGAAAACAATGATAGAATACCATTTTTAGATACATTAGTAATTCGAAATAGGGATAAAATAGAAATAGATATTTTCCGGAATGATACGAATGTTAATAGATTTATCACCGCAGATTCAAATCATAGTTTTCAACAAAAGACAGCTTCTTTTAATTTCTTAATTAATAGGTTACTAAACTTTCCAAAAGAGAGGTACGAAAAAGAACTAGATTTCATTATTCATCGCGAGGTATAATTGCTTTACAACGAAATGATTAATAAATAATTAGAAAGACTAATTTAAAAAAGACAATCCGGGAGTTCACATGTTTGATACCTCAACATAATCATGAGAAAAAGTACCTGTATTTATTACATCACCCAATTACGAAAAACATTAATAGAGTTGTTAAAGAACCAGACCTCCAAGTTGCTTTTCGGTGTGAAAATATAATCAAAAGTCTTCTCTATTTGAAATCTAGAATATACGAAATTAATTGCGGTGATTGTAATTTGAAATATATAGGTCAAACGAAACGCTCAATAATAACCCGTTTTAAAGAACATCTATCGCATATTAAATTTAATAGACCAGAAAAATCTAGCATCGCGAACAATGTATTGAATACGAATCATAGCATCACGGTAGAAGGGTTAAAACTCGTCAAATAGATAAATTACTCGAGAGAGCTCGATATTTATGAAAGCATTCGTTTTATTAAACACAAATTGTTGTTTCCATATGGTCCATATGGTTATCTCTTTTCATTCTTAAAAAAGAGATAGAAAAAGTTAGGGGTGAGAAAAAACACATGGGTAGCGTTTCTGAAGAAGGGAAGATTACATAATTTTAGTTTTGGTTTGTGTGTCTTATATATAGTGTATTATACGTGGACGTTTTGTAAAGTAGTGCGCAATTCTGTGTGTTAGTTTTACTGTGCCCCATGTTCTACATTTTGCTTAGTAGTTTTACCTACTGATGATAACAACTTAGTTGTAGAAATACGTATTTAGGATACGATTATTAATTGTGGTAAGGGTTTTATACCTTTTTTGAGTTTCTTGTCTACCGTTGATTTAATTGCGAAGAGCAGCCCGAATTTCTGTGTCTGCCGAATAATGTTGATCTCTCAATACCTCTTTCAGTTTTGGAAATAACCATAAATCTGAAGGGACCAAATCAGGATTGTAGGGACGGTGCGAAACAAACGTGAATTTTAGGTTCGTCACTGTTTTCATCGTTTCGCTACTGCAGTGCGATCTGGCGTTGTCGTGATGTATGCCATTCGTCAGTGATTGTAAAATGTTTCGGTATCTTATATAATTAATCGTTGATCCCTTCGGCAGATATTCGGTATGAATAAGTCCATTTGCATCCCAGAAAATGGCGAACTTTCTGCCCTAATCTTTTGAATTTTCGTATACGTGGAAAGTTAGGACGACGATATTCCATTCACTGCCGCCTGTTTTCGGGGCCATAGTGATGAACAAGATTCGTCGACGGTGGTGATGTTCAAGGGAAAATCATCTCCTTCCCGTCGATACTGGTTAAGGACTTCTTCACAAATGTTTTTTCTTTGTTCTTTCATTACATCCGTTAATTTACCAAAGAAATTTAGTATATCAATGCGCAAACCGCATTAAGCACTTGTTACAAATGATATTGTGTGTTCAAAAAAAAAGCTTCAGGGTTAGCCATAAAATTTATGTATATCGTAACTTTACGGCATCGTCCTAAATTGTCAAATGTTTATGTCATTAGTGTCATCTAATAAAAACGATAACATGGAATTTTATTTATTCATGACAGGAAAATTATAACCTAGCAATTAACCTTGCAATTTTCTAACCTTGCGGTTTCCTAAAGCCGGCTGTCATTTAGATGTAACTGTCATTTAAGGAATTCATGTTAGTAAAGTTAGAACGGGCTTTTTAATGTTACTTAGACAGCATGGCTCACTAGACGCAGATGGAAATACACCTCATATTTTACAAGCATTCACTTCAGCCAAAGACACGTGTTTCTGTCTTACGACGTCATCAGCCTGGCTAATGAAGTGACGTTTAAGAGTGTTACTGTTAAACGATCTGTTGGCTGATTTTAGTAATTAATAAATTCGTGGAGCTCTTTTCAAACAAAATTCTGGTTCCTCTGAACAAGCTGTGTCACGACCAAAACATCATCTAAAATGCTGCGACTGGATTTTCGAGACATATCCAGATATAAAACCATCTCTCTTAAGTTTAAATGACAATTTTCCATCGACGTTTCCGTCTCTTTGTCGATGCCTAGTAACAAGGCACTGTAAACTTAACAAACATGAATAATAAGAGCTTGACAGAAGAAATGATATGTATGTAGATTCTGCCAAGAGGAAGAGAAAACCCAGTTTTATGTACTATGCTAATTCGTAGGTTTCACAAAAACGCGGTTAACACAAATAGGAGATCAATACCTAAACCGAAACTATATCTCAAAGAACCGCTTCTGAAGCCGCTACGCTTAAAAGAGCTTAAAAGAGCAGGAACTCTGAGGAACACAATTGATTTAAAAAGGCCTCAGTGGAATAAGTCTCAACGGTCACCCCAAGTAATATAATTTAATCCCTTTGTTGATATCTTCGCCAGTTGAAGACGTTGTAGATCAATCGTAATGAAGTAAGTCTTCAACCACTTTACCACTCACTCGTATGATCGTATTTTCGCATCTTTCAGACATTTTCAATGATTTAGCACAAGAAATTTGGTTGCCAACACAAAATTTGAAGCAAACTTTTTGTGCAATATTTTTATCCATTTAAAAAGCCCAGGCATGTTTTGGGTCGACTACCAAAACCAATAGCCATAAATTAACTAGTTGACAGATAGCGTTAAAACTTTACGCAAGAATTGAGTACGTTGCTACCAATTTACATCGAAAAAATATTTGTCATGTCTTTTAGGTGAGCTTTTTAAATGAACAATTCGCTGTATTATTTGACAATGTCAAATAAGGTAACCACCTTTTAGCATCCATACATAGTATAACGATATTTTTTATTAATTAAAAGAAAATTTGAATAAATCTAAAATTCCCAATTAGAAAGTGCGACATAATATTGACAAATATTTATGTATAATAAGTGGGTAGCGGTGAATAATCGGTGATTATAATACCGTCGATGGATTGGACGGATGATAATGGTTGGAACACATGCCAAGTCTCACCCCCACTTCGTCATTCGCATCCCGTGACGGCGCTCTGCATTCGGACTTGTTCAACTGTGCCGTAGTAATCACATCATAATAATATTTTACATTTTCATATTGTTGTCGGACTTTATTTTGATGCGGATTCCGGCGATGTTTCGAGAACGGAACGAGCGCTGTGGCGGGTGAAATACACCCGTCGTATGCTAGTATAAGTATACGACATCTTGTTGGTTTTGTCTGGCACGAAACATCGGAACCGCCATCGATACGTCCGGGAAGGAGATTTCGACGAGAGACGCGTGATAAGTCTAGCCGGGCGTGAATGCTATCGCACATTCTTATTCGAACTTTCTCACTTGGAGAATTTATCCCAGTTATAGATGGGCATGTTTACATTTATCCAACTCTGTATTTAGATTTAATTTCATATAGTCGATTGGTTTATATGCTTGTTGGTTAAGAATTTTGAAGAAAAAAATATATTTATTTGAGGAATATTATATTCAAAAATGTCGAAAGTTTTGATTCTAATTTCTTTTGTCGACTCTACATTATGTAATTAAGTATACAATCATTCCAAAACTGGAAAAGAATAATAAGACAAATCAAGTATTTACTGAGCTTAGTTTCATTTTGAATTATACTGGGTGCTGCCCAGAAATTTCCGGAATTTCAATGTGGCGCGCGAAAGGATGTTAGTACAGTTCTATAGCGTTAGTTGGTGTGGACTACGTCTAATACTAAGGCAGTTTGTCAAACGATACTTTGCTAGGTGGTGGCGCAGTTTTTATGTTTATACTTGTTGAGTTGTGTTTGAGTTATTCAGTGACACTACAATGTTTGATGTGAAAAAGCAAAGAACGTGCATCAACTTAAAACTTGGTAAAACGGCGGCGGAAACTTTGAAAATGCTTAAACAAGCATTTAGTGAGGATGCTTAAGACCGGACGCAAATTTATGTTGCAAGTGGTAGGGGAAGGGAAGCAACAAAATGACATAGTGGGGTATAATGAGTATAATGAGTCATTATACTCATTATTAATGACACAGTGCTTGTATACACAGAACTCGTCGTTCGGGAGTGCTCGGAAACGAATATGTTATTGTGGCGCGGGTTCCAGTCATGCTAGTTTACATTTAGTTCCGCTTCATCGGTTAGAGAGGAAGCACGTTCGATTATTCTATTTTCAACATCAAAAAGTTTTTGGCGCGATATATTAAAATCTGCTATAAATGTTTAGTGTGATTAACCGGTAAGTTAGGATATTTATGATAAGTTATGAGGATTATTGCTTTTATGATTGCATATTTCAAATTTGGTAAATAAGTTATTGTTTTGTCAAAAATTGTATTTATTTAAATTGTTCATGTGTGGGGTAAAATGACATAGGTGTGAAGAGGGCAAAATGACATACTATGTCATTTTAGCCGACCATACATATAAAAATAATGTGCCTTACAGATGGATAGAAATACGTTTTTTTTGCAGATTATGCCGCGAAATTACGCAAGAAAGTCCAATAGGCAATCAAGGGATCCTGATTCCATGGTAAAGGCAATAGAAGCTGTGAATAAGGGTGAAATGGGGTGGCTCAGAGCATCAAAACTTTACCATATACCTCAAGCAACCCTAAGGAGGCATGCCTTGCAAAAAAATAAAACTTTAAAAACAGGCGAAAAACGACTGGGCTGGTTTAAACCTACGTTGCCCATAGAAATAGAAAAGCAGTTGGTTAATCATTTAAAAGTGCTAGAGTCAAGGTTCTTTGGAGTAACAAAACGGGACGTATTAGCGTTAGCCTATAATTTAGCCGTAAAAAATGGGTTTGAACATCATTTTAATAACCAGAAAAAGGCCGCTGGAAAAAAGTGGTTAAGAGGATTTCGCAAAAGAAATCCAGATATAACACTGCGTAAACCCGAATCCACATCTGCAGCAAGAGCGCAGGCATTTAATAAACCTCAAGTGGCTAAGTTTTTTAAAGTCGTAGAGGATACCTTGCAAAAGGAAAATAATGATTCCTTGAAGATATATAATGCAGATGAATCTGCATTACCTACAGTACAACGCCCTCCCTCAGAAAGTGTTTGCTACATCTGGTAGAAAACAAGTAGGTGCAATTACAAGCGCCGAAAGAGGTTCTCACGTGACACTTGTTTGTTGCATGTGTACTAACGGGAGCTATATACCGCCTGCCCTAATTTTTCCACGAAAAAATATGAAAAAAGAATTAACTGACCATACACCTGCAGGAATATTATGCATTCTCCAAGAGTCTGGCTGGATGACTGGACCAGTATTTTTACAGTGGTTGCAACATTTCCAAAAATATGCCAAGGCATCTCTCGCCGAAAAGGTTTTGTTAATCGTTGACGGACATTCAAGTCATAAATATCTTGACGCTCTTCTATTCGCCAAATAAAGTGGCATTGTGCTTTTGTGTTTGCCGCCACACTGTACCCATCGGATGCAACCTCTTGATGTTGCATTCTTCGGTCCACTGAAAACCTATTATGACCAAGAAATAACCAAATGGCTCAAAGCTAATGCTGGTCGAGTTGTGACACAATTTCAAATTGGTGGTCTGTTAAATGAAGCCTATGGGAAGGCAGCAACTGTCCAGAACGCTACTCATGGATTTGCCAAAACAGGTATCTACCCAATAAACCTCGATGTGTTCCCCGACTATATGTTTTAAGCATCTGAAACTACAAACATTGTATTTGATAATACTGTCCAACCAGTTTCGAACGTTCATATTGATAATAATGCACAACCTGGACCTTCTTGTTCTTCTACCACGGCTCAGAAAAACTTGCAAAATCCAACAAGTGGTGCTTTACTTTTGGTTACTCCAGCTGATTTAAGTCCAGTTCCAGTCGGACCATTTGTTTCAAGCCAGGGAAAAAGAAAGCCAAGGAAACGTCAAGGCACTTCTGTTCTAAACTCTACTCCAAATTTGGAAGAGGCAAAAGAAAAGAGCAAACCGAAACTGGAGATCCCAGAAAAAAGAAAAAGAGCGGTAAAAAGAAAAGTCCTTCAAGAATCCGAGTCGGAAACAGAAAAGGAACCCTTTTCTGCTGATGAAGAAGATGCTGCTTGCATTTATTGTACAGAGCTGTACACATTTTCCAGAAAAGGTGACCTGTGGCTATGCTGTTGTTCGTGTCAAATGTGGGCACATGCTGAGTGTGCTGGGCTAGACAAGAAATCAAAACGTTTTGTTTGTGAGCTTTGTACCGACTGAAAGTTATTAAACAGTATTGATGTGTCATTTTGCCCCCCCACGTGGGGGTAAAATGAACTTTTCTTGTTTATTTTTATATGTTTGGCTAAAAGTCCATATTTTGTCTTACTTTGTTAAAAGTGTTGCAAATACGTTAGTTTATGTTTTGTTCAAGATTTTATTAAGAAAATGTTTTTTTTTAATAAAAAATTTCTATTTTTTTAAAATGTATGTCATTTTGGGCTCCCTTCCCCTACAACCGTTTTAAAAATGGATATGTGTCGGTTGATGATGATGATTTAAGGCCGGATTGTATGCAGTTTGCATAAATTTGCATATTTGTGTAATATATGCATTTTGTATATTATTTTGTTGTAATTCACCATTTTTGCGCATATTTTAAGTATCCGAGTTTTATTTATTTACTAAATCAAATTGATTATAGGCATTACTAAAAATATGTTGTGGATGTAACAAACAAACAAAAATTAAACAGCCCTCTTTAAATTAAAAATAGCATTTTATTAAGCCTCTTCCCGTTATTTTTCCGATAAGCGTCTCGAAGAATTTATTAATGCTCTTCCCATACATCCAGGCCGAGACAAAATTCTAGGAAAAGCTAATACCTTAAAACTTCTGAATAAATACAAAAATACATTTTACTGGAAAATTAGGAGTATATGTGTTTCTTTGCTATTCGGAGAAATTTATTCCCATATTTGAAAGTAATTTTTTTTTTAAACTTCATTTTATGTTGGCTTTTCGAAGTGTAAACTTGTGAGTTGTGATATATAATAGCAAAAATGCCGAAAATAGCGACTGTGCCTGGATGGATTGCACGTTATTCAGAATTGCGTATGGATGGAGAAAAAGTGTTTTACGTAGCATGCTGCAAAATTGTGAGTAAAATTTTAAGTTTATTTCCTTTTATTAATTAATTAATTAAGTTTTTAATTATTCCTTTATCTTTTACTAACATTTATTTGATAAGAAAACAACCGATGATGTATAATTTTTTTGCAGATTATAAGTGAGAGAAAGTTCCAAGTCGACCAACATATGAAAACAAAGATGAAATTGGCGAAGAAGAGTCAGCAAACATTACCGCAATGTTTGCCATCAACTTCCAAAAAATCGGAACAAGAACAATTTAATGATGATTTGTGTCAAATGCTTGTGTCGGCAAATATTCCACTACATAAAATAAGATATCTCACGAGGCTGATTCATATGAACGTGTAGGTCAAGAAATTTCTGCCTTTCGAGTAATTATACAGTCACCAAAAACGTCAGTTCGAAAATTCAGTGCTTCTACTGTACAATGACAAGTTGGCACATCTTGTTGAAAATATGCATTTTGAATATCATCATCCTAAAATTAATCAACAAACTTCTGTGCGATATGATAGTATCCAATGATTTGTCTTTGGCCTAATTTTTTCCAAACGCCAGTTTTTACGGTTGTAACGGTTTTTCAATAATTGCTTGTGGATTTTCAGTACTCCAAATTCTTGCATTTTATGAATTTAAGAATGCTGATTTATGAAACCATTCTTCATGAGTAAAATTGTTTTTAAAATTTTCTATTATTTTTTTTTGCATAAACGAATTACAAAATTCCGGTCTTTATGGATAATTAACTTTCAACAATTCTTGTATAGTATAGATAAGGCTGTAAATATTTTGTGTTTAATATGTTTAATATTGTGTCAGCTGTACCAGCAGAAAGTTTAGTTGTCGAATATAGCTCTTTCTATTCTTTTTTATTATTTCTTCAAGATGATTTAGGTTTGTTAACTGCCTCACTGCCTGATTTTTTTAAAAGACTATCGATTTCAGAAAATAATTTTACAACTCCCTTTAATAATCAGTTCTCTAAGGGTCTTAAATCATTAGAATTATCATCTAATTAATACAGCGAACAATAATACTCAACACATGTAGTATACTCCGTAAATTTTTACAAATAGAATAACAGCTCGATATAGACTTCTATAACCTTAAGAATCATGAAAATGATAAGAAAAAACAATAACAATAAATTACATAATAGAACATGTAGTAAATACTGTTCTATGATGTCTACCAACATCGCAATATCACATATGTGGGTACAGTAAAATCTTTCCCGGCTACTGGCTGAGGAAGTGCGAGATAACTCGACGCCATAATATTAATTAAATTTTAAAAAAACAATAGAAAAAATAAACTTAACAACAGTGAGGTTAAATTATCATCACTAAAAAAGCATATTCAAATCCAACGAATTAAAGTTCCGAGTGTATTAAAGGAGCTTTCAGAAGCAGATTAGTTCTTGTAGTAGCCATACTGATTGGCTTCAGTCAATCTTGATATTAATCGTGGTACTCAGAAGTAGGTAATTCGTCCTGATTTGAAGGAACTTGTATTTGTTGTACTTGTACTTTCAAGTTGCCGGATGTATATTAGTGGACTGTTTCACCACTTGTGTACAAGTAAAACAGGTAAGACCGTATATGCTGGGATTTTATTCTTAGCTTAAATACTTAAATGAAAGCCAGATGTGGTTACGAAGTTATTTATTTGAACATTTAACACTAAATTTAAACTAAATATCTAACACCAAGAAATTGTAATATGAATGATTGAATGTTTTCGGAGCTCTCTTTGGTAGTAATAGAAATGGTTCTAGAAGGTAGAAATTTTTTGTTCGCTGTTTTAGATAGCACTTGCTTGTAACCTAGTCACATCTTGCAAGGAATATTTTAATTACAAAATTAACACCATCGCCATTGATATAAATGCTAGATATTTTTAAACTATGGCCCATTCCAAATAAGAATGGACCGTTAGGAAAGATAGGGATTAAAATAAAAAAGCTTGTAATTGGTTAAAAGAGAGGGCGAATTTACGCAGGCGAAATCAAGAATTCTTTTGTTCTGTCAAATTTTCATTTACTGTCAGTCACTGTCAGTAGGATTTGGGATTCGGGGTTCATTATAGAGTTCATAAAGTGAAATATTTATTTTCTAAAAATACTGTGTTTGGGATTATCAAAGAAATGGAAATGGCTGGAGTTTAACATTCTCCTTTAAGAAAACGAAGATGCTTACAATAAATTGAGCGAAATATCAAAAAGTACAATTAGAAGGCACGTGCATTCATTGTTAATAAACAAACGTAAAAGTCAAGAAATAATCTTTTATATAGATATGCAAGTATATAACCTCAACATATGACAGCAACCATATGTTCTACTTGTTTAAAATTATTGTGTAATATACACTCAGATTGCAGCGCCATCTGGTTCATTCTTATTTGGAATGGACCATAGACACGTATATTTCCATGAATTAATAGATGTATGTGAAACACACTTTTCTCAAATTTGGTGAATGAAGTAATAAAATTAGATGGTGAGCAATTAACGCAAATGCATCCCTTTCAAAGGTTCACAGCTATACGGTTTACCGCTATTATTATAACTTAAATTACTATCGGGATACAATACTAAATTCTATTTTCAAGACATATGTATAATTCGCATTTTACGAAGATTTACAAATACACCGTGTGTATAAAATGTCGCAAAAGCTACACGTAGCGACATTCTTCGTTCGGTTCTGAATAAAAAATATTAATGTTAAAATGTCGTATTATGCTGCGTAAGTGTTCATGAACCACTTGAAAGAAACATACATTTGGCATCATTGTAGTCGTATACTTTTGTAACTGTAGATACCGCAATAATTTCTGTATTTCGATTTTCGGAAACATTTTACTAGTCATTCATGGGTAAATCTGCCGTTTTAAATGCTACACATTATTTGCTCTTCAAATTATTTATTGTCAAAATAATACATAATGAAAAATGTGAAAAATGTAGTGTATTTTATAACAGGATTAGTTCTTTGTTTGGGTATTTATCTGACAGTAAATCAGTCACACTATTACCTTTGTAATTGTTGGAAGTGAAAACCATCTGCCTCTAAGCATAGTTGCAATCTACGAGGTATCGTCTGTACTACTTGTTCGAGTTTTTGTGGTGTAATTTTCAAAACTGGCGAGTTAATTATGTTTCTGACTTCGTCAGTGAATTGAGGATGCGTTACATAAACTTTCTCCTTAATGAAACCCCAAAGGATTAAGATCGAGAGATCTCGCAGGCCATAAGATAGGACCTCCGTGACCAATCCATATGTTTGGAAAGTGTTCATCCAACTATTGTCTTACATTACGAGCATTAATGTGCGGTAACAAACAATTCGGAAATGCTTGAGCATACATACGCCGTGCTTCAGTAGCATTACCGTTCGCACAACCGTACATAAAATGCATGTCAGCCATTTCTGTATTTGTGTACTTACGCACAATTAAAAAAAAATGGACGCAAATGGTAACGTATGTCCGACAGAAGTTATTTAAAGTGACAATAAATTGTTTCACAAAGGCGACCACTCTCAAAATCCAAACATCTATTTTCTTTTAAAAGAGAAAATCGACTATATGTATATGAAACAGATGACTAATACTTTTTTCTTTGTATCCGACAAATTTTTTTGTAACACGCGGTATATTTTCATGGATGTATTCATCTTTTACATTTATCTACGATGAGATATTTAAGAAACAGTCAAATTTATCGCAAAAAAGTAGAAGAATGCAGCATGTCTGCCTAATTATAATTTGGCATTAAGTCTATACGTTCATTTAGTGGGCGTCATCACCGCCATTTTTTAAGGGACTGGATGCAAACAAAACCTATTTACATTAGAAGTTTCCATAAAAAAGACAAATTGCACTTAATATAACAGTAATTAGTACAGCTAACCTAAAGGTGCGTATAATATTTGTGAATTTGTCTATTTACAAATGCATACACCACATTTTTTTTCCTGTAAAATTTTCATGATTGCTTGTATTTTCTTAAAATTCACATAATCTAAAATTTTGTTTCAAACTCAATCAATTTTTTTTATAGATCATAGAAGCCAATCGACTAAAAAAATTTTATATTATTCTGAAATTAGTCAAGAACCACGAAAAGGAACACTAACGTGGTGAAAATGCATATAATAGTGGTCATATTAAAAAACTGATCTTCGTCCGTGATGTTACTCTTGCATTGCTGAAGGGTCAAGTGCATACAAGCATGAAGAAGAAATTCATTATGTGGAGGTATGAAGGAAAATTAATTTTTGTTTCCCTTTCTAATCATATTCTCTTACAGATATTTGTTGATTTAGATAAGAAGGAAATTACTTCGCAACACTTTTTTTGTATGGACACCAAATGAGAGTGAAGTTTTTGTTATTGAAAGAGACGAAGAATGGCTCTATAGTTTAGAGATTTTGAAGGAATTTTATCTACTTGTATAAATTTTTACCAAATGTATTAAATTGTGATTTGTAAAAATAAAGAATTTACTGATAACCTTGCTTACATTCAATACATTTATCTATCGAAAGACTGTACGTAAGTTTTTACTGCCATTAAACTTATATAAAAGCAGCTATGAACAGTAATATAATTAAGAGAAATGTTTTTGGCATGTTGAAGAAATGCTAGGTTTTCTCAAATTTAAACACTTGCTCTACTAATTAATAAATACAAAAAAATAAAACACTAAATATTATTTTTTTTAAAATTTATATGAGTATTACTATGCTTCAACATTTTCTTTATCAATGTCTAGGTTAACTTGACTTGAGATACCTCCTTAATTAATGGGTACTGAAGATTGGTGGATATTTGTTTTATTACCATTTCTGAAATGGCATCTACATATCTTAGCACCAGAACCCATCCTATTCATCTCTTCTATAAACATATAGATTATTAGATTATTAAATATTAGATCTTTAAAATCAGTCTATACGTGGACGCGGTGTAAAGTAGTTGTTGCGTGAGCGGTTTTCTAGCTTTACTGTGCCCCATGTGCGACTTTTTAATTAGTGGTTTTTACCTACTGATGATGACAACTTAGTTGTCGAAATACGTATTTAGGATACGATTAATAATTGTGGTAAGGGGTTAAATACCTTTTTTAAGTTATTAGATCTTTGTTCATTTTATATATCTATAGTCAACGTATACTTAATGTTGAACAAAAATATAATTATACAGTAAAAACGCGCTTACTGCGAATATACAAAATTATGTGATTGGTGCATTACGATGGGAGAAGTAAGTGAGGCGCAATTAATTAATTTGACAGATTTCAAATTAACTCAACTGCCATAAGTGAACGTGACAGCCGACTTTCTTGCGACCAACCAACTTACATCCTCACTATATTCTCCTATTGCTATATATTCCTACTTTGCGCGTTTTTACTGTATACCTTACCAAAGTTTCCCAAAACCATTTTCTTCTATATACTTTAGTATTTTTCTGAAATCTAAAGAAATTACATCCATACCTAATGTTATTGTGACAAAATGAGGTGCCCAACAGTAAACTTTCATTTAAAATATTTATCTAATATGAGGATCAAAATAAGGCGAAAACGTAATTACTTCACCAAATAGTTATCTATGTATAGCAAACGCCAATTAAGTTGGCGCGAGGAGGGGTAAATTCACGCAAGATTAAAAGTAGTGGAGAGATTTGTATTTGGTTTTACATCAAATGTCAGATAATTCAGACCTCTGAACGTGTATCACTTTATGATCCCCTAGCAAAGACATTATGTTCCTTCAAACGTCAATGACAAATGTATTCTGACAATTATTTGAGTAGTGGGGGTGGACGTTTTTAAAAACGGCTTCTGCGCACCCCCTCCTCGCGCCAACTTAATTGGCGCTTGCTATACCAAGGTTATTTAGTAGATGTTCGTGCCCTGAGGGCGACGATCTTACAAACACGAGGGTTTGTAAGTCGTTTGAGGGCATACACATCTATTAATACCCGCAGTGCATACAAACTTTTATGTCTTACTAGTTCGTTATTGCATCTACAATATAAATATTTGAAAAAATCCAAAAATTCAATTTGATTTTAAAACATTGTCATTTTATTATAACGTGTGTTTTTTTAATACCTTTCTTTTTCAATAGGGAGAAACACTGACATTAGAACAGTTAATTTGACAAGTCATATCGCCATTTTATTCAGTATTGTTTGACATTTCATAATGTAAAACCTTACAGCCGAGCAGCGTCTACAAATTGTGAAAATTTATTTCTTAAATCACTGTTCAGTTAGAAATGTTCACAAAGTGCTTCTACTAATTTACGCCATACATCATCGGCTAATTGAGACGACTATTCGCAACACAATTGAAAAATTTTGCACTGCCATCGACCAACGAGATTGCGTGAAGAAATTATCGTCGCCGTTTAGGTGAACACTGGCCTAAACGGCGGATGATACAAATTCATCGATTCTTCAGCGTGTGCAAGAACTTGGCCTGTGCCCATCGACTTTGTGGAAGAGTTTGCGCAAGGATCTTGGCTTACATGCCTACAAGATTAAATTGGTTGCAAGAATTGAAGCGAACTCACCATCATCTTCAACGTCAGTTCAGTAATTGGGCGCTTGAACAGTTGAAAGTCGATTCATTGTTTTATGGTCAAATTGAGTTCAGTGATGAGAGTCACTTCTGGCTCAGTGGCTTAGTGAATAAGCAAAATTGTCGCATTTAGAGCGACACTAATCTACAGGTGACTCATCAACTACCGATTCACCCCAAAAAATGCACTGTTTGGTGCGGTTTGTGGCTCGATGGTATAATCGGGTCATGCTTCTTCAAAAACGAAGATAATCGAGCTGCCACCGACAATACCGGCCGGTATAGAGGCATGTCCAACGATTTTTTGTTCCCAGAAGTGCATGAATATGGTCTGGAAGACCCTTGGCTTCAGCAGAACGATGTCACATGACGAAACCAACGACTTATTGAAGGAAGTGTTCGGCGATAAAGTTATCTTCAGAAATGGACCTCCACACTGGTCTTCAAGGACATGTGAATTGAAGTCTCTAGAATGTTTTTTGTAGGACTATTTGAAGTCATTGGTCTACGCAAACAAGTCAACAACTATTGCAGCCTTGGAAACCAATATCGAGCGCACCATTCGTAACATACGGCCTCAAACGCTCGAAAAAGTAGTCTAAAATTAATGTTCCAGGATGACGTGCCTCAGACGCTCCCGTGATGGCCATATGCCCGAAATCATATTCCATCATTAATGTCATAAATCTTCTCGATTAAAAAAAAATTCTTATTTTCCTAAAACTTGTGTTTTTAATTTCAATTTATAATCCTACACCTATTAAAAAACACACTTTAGCAAACACTGTCGTTGCTAGGGAAATGTTACCAAACAATGCAGGAAAATTTGAAGTTCCTGGCGAAATTGTAAAAAAGCAGAAAAGTAACACAAACTTGTTACCGAAGAAATCTTAGGACTCCTACGACAAAGAATATGACAAATTACTAATACTGAATGGCAGAAAACTGGATAGAACGTATTAATGAAACTGTGCTGCTTGGATACTTCAGCGTTATTGTTGATACATTTTCTCCCAGTTCCTTATGGTCTAAATATTCAATGGTAAAAAAGACTTTAATGATAAATAAGAATATTAACATACGCTAATTACTATAAGTTAAGAGAATATTTGAAGCAGGGGACAAAAGGATACCAGCCAAAAAAATCTAAAATCTAAATCCAAAAAATTCTGTCTAGAGAAGATATTCTAAAATTTATTCACGAAGCACCGAATAAAACATTTTTAATTAACAAAGTTACATAAATATTTGGTGTATCTGGTGGATCTCGACTACAAGACCTTGTGAATATGCTAGTTACTCACGTAGAAGATAGAAAAATCGGTTTTTTTTCGTGGTAAACGTACTAGAGACAAAAACCGATAAAAAGTGCGTTTGTACCGTTGTTGACGAAGACGAAATGAACAGTTTGAAGCTGATAAGAAGACTATATGTCTTTACGACCACGTGGTTGTTTAGACATATATACAAGGTCGCTGTATTATACAGCCAGTTGGAAAAAAAACACATTTGGAAAAATCACGTTCATCATTGCGAAATAACTGGATTTGAGCGTACCTGACACTCATACAGGTCACTGTCTGCGTCGAACATCGGCAACTCTTTTGGCAGAGTCTGGAGCCAGTATGACCACGTTGAAGCACCATGATGGATGGAAAAGTACGTCGGTTACTGAGGGATATTTAGAGGACAGTATATCTTCAAAAAATAAGGTTGCGAGGATGCTAGCAGGTATACTTTCTGGATCTGGCTTTTCCTTACAGAAGCTTGATACGCAGACCATGCAACATAAATCAACGTTTGCTGAAGGCAATCTATCATCGGATCCTTTCAGAATTGCCAGTTTTATGTGAATTCGTCTAAATAATGTTAAATATACATATTTTGTAATTTTACAAGTAAAGGTAAAAGTTAATAAATTAATCAAAAACTGTTTTTTCTGTGCCTTTATGCCCGCGCGGGTCATAAAATACACTTTATGTCCGCATAGGCATAAAGTATATTACACTTCTGGACAAAATTAAGGAACCACCAGTAAAATTCAAAATAAATTTAAAACAAGATAACCAAATTTAATGAAATGAATAAATATAATAATAACTTCCTTAGAGTTTAGTTGATTTAAGGGCTATTAAAATGAACAAACTTTACTTTTATGGACTTAAAGAAAAAGCTAAAAATTAAACTAAAATACCAATGGTCTTCTCATGAACTTAAATCATAATTTGCAATAAGTTAACAAATGTAACATTATTAATAGCGTGTATGCCCTACTCTTGCAGCAATACACGCTGCTAATCTTCTTGGCATGCTTGAGATTAAATTTCGGATCCTTCGGATTTTATTGCCCAACTGATCCTAAAGATTCTCAATAGGATTGAGATCAGGGCTTTTGGCAGGCCACTCCAAACATTTGATATTTGAATCTCTCAACGCAGCTGTTACAATGTTAGCTGTATGAGGTTTGCATTGTCTTGCTT
The DNA here is from genome assembly GCA_935421215.2 of Melolontha melolontha. Taxonomy (NCBI): domain Eukaryota; kingdom Metazoa; phylum Arthropoda; class Insecta; order Coleoptera; family Scarabaeidae; genus Melolontha; species Melolontha melolontha. The sequence continues at coordinate 70,922,403 of OW285243.1, read as the reverse complement.
AAAAATGAATCCGTTGCCGAAATTTTCTGCAAATAGTTGAACACGGGGTACGATAATTTTGTTTCTATACCTAATTTCTGTTAGCAACCATTTCGTATCAAAACCAATTCTGTACGACCTTTAAATTGTATGCCACCCCAAACCATTGCAGCCAAATTTGTCAATTCTCGAATGGTACATGGTGCAAATCGCTCATCCGGTCTTTGTATGACACGAACATGGCGATCATTTCCATTTAGGAGGAATCTGGACTCGTCCGAAAATAAAACGCATTTCCACTGCCCCTCGTTCCAACCTTGATGATTTTGACAAAAGTTTAAGCGATTTCTTTTGTGCGTAGCTGTGAGACAGTAGCTAGTAGACAAATTGACGGCTTTCTACCAAAACAGTAAGAAGGAGACCTTCTTACTGTTTTGGTAGAAATTTCTTGTCCAGTGGGTAATCGAAGATCATTTTTTAACTCACGAGATGTTACAAACCGTTTTCTTAAACTCTGAAGTTCGATATAGCGATCTTCTCTGTCTGTTGTTTTTCTTTCAGCGCCTTGTCCGCGTCTTGTTTTGAAACTACCTGTGCTTCTGAACCGTGCTGCGGAGCTCTGTACCACAGATTTGTAGTATTTAGAATTCCAGCAATTGTGAATATCCTTCACGAAGAAGAATAATCATTTGGGATACTTCTTCTGACATATGGCATATTTAATTAATTTATTAATTAAATGACTTAAAAAGGTGTCAACAATTAGGCCTTTTTGTTGACATTTCATTTCCTAGTAAAGAATGCCTTGCTATTGTTAATTGTTTCATGCCACACTATTTGAATTGTGTTTAATAAATGTCAAATTATGACATGTGAAACGTCTATTAAAAATAACTTGTAAATTGGAAAAGTTATTTCAAGTTTATTTGGTGGTCCCTTAATTTTGTCCAGAAGTGTATTATGTAGCTGGTATCTAAGCAATAAAAACACAAGAATGATGATAGTATGACATAATAGTATATTATATACCCAGGGACTAAAGTGCAGCATTTAATCCCGCGAGTGGAGATTGGCGAAGCCCGAGGGCAGCAACCACTCAAGAAATTTTAGCACCTTAGTCCCGTGGTCTATACGTTATTTTTTGCACTTCCGAAACATATATATTATCATAATTGAAAATTATGAACGCTATTACAAATTTTAAATATGCGGGTTTGTAAAGAAATTCATCATAGTTACGGTGTCAATAAGCATTTTGACTGAAAATTGTGAAGAATTTGACCTAGAAAAAGCTGCATAACTATTTTTTAAACCTTTAATTTTTTAAAAATACTTTGTATTACAGAAGGCAGATAATAACGTTTATATACATAAATACGCCCGACTTTAACAAAAAATAGTTATTTACGATACAAGTGTTAAAAGTGCGATTTTATTTCACGAGTAAAAGTTTGCGACACGAGCGTCAGCGAGTGTCGCAATTTACGAGTGAAATAAAATAGCATTTTTAACACGTGTATCGTACAATATTTTTTCTACAAACACAATTTTTATTATAAAATATAATGAAACTCCACTCACCAAATTTGACAGCTCATGAATACGTTTTGACACAACTGGACGCAACCGTTAAATTACGTCAAATTAAGTCACAATTCATACAAAAGATGAGTTCGTATTTTAATAAAGAAAATGAAGTAATAGCGAGAATAATAATTCTGAAAGTACTGCAACACAGAAAATAAATATCTCGAATTACACAAACTGTACATTTAATATTAATTATCCAAGAAATATGTAATTTTCAATAATTTTAATATATGTTGTCATTTTTGACAAACTGTCATGTCAATTTACTTTTAACACTAGTGTTAAAAGTACTACTTTTCACACGCTACGCTTTAATATCGCATTTTTAATTAAAGTTAGCCGTGTCAAAATCTTAACTTTTAACGGTGTTTGTAGAAAAAATATATTTTCATGTTTGGTATATAATTTACCTATATGTATAACCTGTTTGTTTGCATCCAGTGACTGAAATTGCAAGCAGTCATTGGATATTTTAAAATCAAATTTAATAAGGTTATTAATTTTTTTCTAAACACAGAACTGGAAGCATTGACAATTTCATGCAAAAATTATTCGGTAAGTTATTTACTTAAAATAAATAATTTAACTAATTTTGAAGTCATTTAATAATTTACTTACAAAATGCAGATAGTCCCGCAGCCGCTGCAACACTAAGTTGAGCATCGGAAGTATGAGGTAAAAAAAATGGTAATGGAGCCGCCAAAACCGGAACTGGCGCAACTACTGATTGCGTATCCGCTATTTCTCCACTATCACATGAACTTTTTACCGAATTTTCACTATTAGACGTCCCCTCTAAGTGTCCGTAAATTCTAGCGAAGAAATCTTTTGGATTAGAGGGCTGATTGATTTTTGGTTTTGTTTCCATTTTTGCCTACTTAAAACACACCACCCAAGATGCACTCACCTCGAGAAATTTACGTGTAAATTTTAAAACACCATCGGGAGTTATGTATTGTCTAGAGGGTTCGTTTCCGCATATGTACTTATAAATATTAGTGGGAAAATTCGTTCATCAGGCGCGTGACTCGCGTGGGTGGAGCAGAACGGGGCGGATCCAGAATCGTCCAACCGTTTGGCACGGTTAGCATCCCTTTCACTTTCTCTAAAAGCCCTTAAACGATCGCGCAAACTGATTTGCTCGAGCCGCGGAATGATAATTGAGCTTTTCGATAATAGAATTGTTATGGCTTGAATATGTCATCTCGTTTGGAAATAATGTCCTTATGTTTCTGTAATTTGGCTTGTCAATAGTACATTAAGATATAGCTTTACATTAACAGATATATGTACATATATTAATGTGTAATGGTAATGACACATGTTTACTTACAGTATTTTAATAAGGTGCTACTCTACAATTTTTAATTTGAAAACTATATAGGTATACTAACAAGAATTGTAAAAAAGAGTTAAATATCGTCAAAATCCTTAGGTGTTAAACTTCTACGCAGGTTACAGTTAAAATTTCGGAATAGAAGAAAACAAAAATATTTAGAATTCAAGAAATCGTTTTCTTGCTTTTCAAAATATTAACTTTTACAATTTATACAATAAAAACCAAATTTTATACGAACTCTGTCCAAACAAAAAGTGTCCGATTTGAGAAAAGTATGCCTTGACTGCTGATAAGTAAATGTCAGATTTGACGCTAAAAGTGAAGATAAGAGTAGGTAAAGTGTAATACGAAATTTGCAGAGAGCGGACTGAAGCGATTGAATGACCAACTACCCCGATAAAACATTGTGGCGGTATCATTTTACAGTGATATGTTTCTGGCTTCGTTTCTTTTAGTGTTATTTGGTTACAACGTTTAGTATTATATTGTTATATTGTATATTTAGCCTATAATTTTTATAAATATTAATTTTAATTTAGTACCTTATTTTTGGAGTAGTTTTCGTTTCTTCTTTTTAGTCTACTTCTTTCCGTTCTTAGTATCTCTCTTTATTTTAATTAACTATGTAGAATTCTCGTAGTAAAACCATGGTAGGATAGATTAGAGGCCATACAGATTGGTTGCATATTCGTAATGATACCGAGATATATTGCAGTGCCTGTTCATTAGGTAAGTTTAAGGCGTCCACAAAAGTGTAATGTGCTGAGACATGTTTCTTCGAAAACTCATCTAGATAACATATTGCTATGAATAGTGGTTTGAAAATTTAGTACGCCACTATCCACAACTAGTTTTCCCAACTAGGTTTCTCAGCCGGTGAATTTTCAAATATGAGACTTCTAACTTCACGGGTTCCACTTAGGAAATACGTGTCTCTACAATGTAATTTAGCGCCAGTGAAATGTTCACAAAAATTTATTTACTTATCTTATTAATTAATTAGCAATAATGGCATGAGTACAATAAATCAAACGCAGGATAAAATTAAAATGAATATTTAATACAAACTAAAAAAAATTTAAAAAAATCTATCTTTACAAAGTATAAAGATGCTGTATTATACAAAAATAGATGAGATAAAAACATTCATTGTAAATTGATAGCTAAATGAATGGAAAACTTCCTCTTAATGACTCCGAACAAAACTTATCTAAAAATAAACAAGTTTACTATTAATTTCTCCCCAGAGAACCACACTGTATAATCAAATTCTGATACATAAACAAAATTTACGCATGTGCAAACAGACACGCACAAAAAAACCCTGATTCCCGTCGAACAAACTTTTTAATTATAATTATTACAAAGAAATGTTAAAAGTAAGCTTTATTATCTATATTTCTAATAATTAAATCTCTTAGTTACAAGCTTGGATACAATAGAAATATACTTATAATAGCTTTTTATACTATAACGTCTTATAATATTAATTCTACTTACAAAAAAAATGTGAGGAGACGAAGAAAGGTGCTTATTCAATTTAAACATCAAATATCATACGAGAATTTATATCTATAACTCTCTAATACATCTATAAATCACTTTTCAATCAAATAACCGAATTAATTAAATATATTTAATTGTATCTCACAGAGCAACCTTCTCGATAAAAAGCTATTTTTCGTCTCCCTTAATTTACCTAGGCCTCTCTATGAGATTGACCTCAAATAACAAGTTTTTCTCACTCGTTAAGTTTACAAATATCAGTTAGTGCATAAAATAATCGTGCGTCGATTGTGGTTTAAATAAATTGCTTCTCAGTTTTAAAATGGCTTTCACTTTAGACCATAAAATTTTTTTAGTCCAGGCTTATTTTCGAAGTGGTAATAAAATTGATGGTTTATGAGTTTATTCAGTTCAAGATTGCATGGTAGAATTTCAAGTTGAGTTTCCACATTTTGTAATAGATTATATACAATTTAAGAATACTTTGGATAGAACTTTAAAACTTTTTTCTGAAACTGGCAGTCTTAAGAAAATCAGGTAGCGGAGCAGTTAAGAAACGTACACCTTCAGTTGTCAATCGTGTTGAAGAAATAATGGAAAATGAACCACAAACATCTGTTCGACATTTGAGTCAACAAATAAACCTTTCAGTTGGTACAACTCACAAGTTATTAAAAAAAGATATGCAACTTTATCCATACCGTGTCATAGCAGTACAAGAATTGTTAGAAATTGATTACCCACGTAGACTACAGTTTTGTAATTGGTTTGTAAATATGAACAATAATGGAGAACTTTCGCAAAGAACTTTACTGATGAAGCATGGTTTTATAAAACGGGATACCTAAATTCACAAAATACAAGAATTTGGAGTAGTGAAAGTCCACATGTAATTAATGACGAATCGCTACATCCTGAGAAAATTGGTGTTTGGGCAGCGATAAGCGAAAGGCGAATCATTGGACCAATATTTTTTCAGGGAACGTTAACTGTTCAAAGGTACCGTACGGAAATTTTACAATCATTTGTCTATCAGTTGCATGATGATGAACTTCAAAATGCATATTTCCAACAAGACGGAGCACCTTGTCACTGTACTGGAGAATCTTTGGATTATTTAAGAGAATTTTTTGATGAGCGTATAATTAGTCGAAATACTGAAATTGCCTGGCCTGCACGTTCATGCGATTTAACACCTTGCGACTTCTTTTTGTGGCCTTATCTAAAAAATAACATATTTCGGACACCTACGTTGAATTTGAATGATATGCTACAGAGAATCGAACAGAAATGCATGGAAATTAATAACAATCCAGTAATGTTGCAGAATATCATCAGAAATTTTGAACGAAGGATTTTTAAAGTGCATTGATCTTGAAGGACAACATTTTCAACATTTGCTATAGTTTTCAATAAATACCTATTATTTGTTATTTATTTGTATGTATAAAACTGTCAAAATATACGACTTCGTAGGTTAAGTAGTAAATTTTAATTTACGAGATACCTACTTCAAAATGTTCTCAGTAAATCACATGCTACTAGATTGACTTTTCAAATGAACACTTGTTACCTTACATTACATTAAAATACAGAGTTGCCCGAAATAAGCAGTACTGAAACTAAGTTGACGGTGTCTTTATGCGCGCGCTGTAATATACACATTAGATAGTATAGACCTGTTATTAACGTTAAGCAATTAATTAGTAGCGTCTAATTGTTAAAAATGGTGTTAAGTACAGAGGAGAAAGTTCATAAAGAAACGGCCGACTCATACGGAATCGGCCGTGCAAGACTGCGATACGTATGTAATAAAACACAACAGTTTAATAAACTTTCTCCGAGTAATGCCGTAATTTTTAAAGGTTGTTGAAAAGTTCGGAAATATTAGCAGTGTATTCTGCCAACGAAAAGTAAGCTCGGGCCGTCCCAGGACAGTTAACATTAACAATAGCCATCAATGCGTTTTTGAGCAGATCTTAGAAAATCCGAAAGTCAGCCACTGAAGGACAGCGTTGCAACTTGGTGTAAAAATAACTTCCTTGCAAAGAATCCTGAAGGAGCTGGGAATATTGCGCCAGAATTCTCGCGTTACAGTATGAAAATCATGAATTTTTTTAAATGTATGGTTTTCAGACGAAGCACATTTTCATTTGTCGGGCCATATGCTCAAATCGTTTTATGGAATTTTCCAGACCCGAGGAGATTCAAGTTGCTTTACATAGTATAAAAGTGAGTGTCTGGTGTGCAGTTTCGAGACACGGAATCATTGGTCCGTATATTATCGAAAAGAATAGTAGACAAGTCACACTTAATCAACAGCGGTACATAAAAATTTCAACACGCTTTATCCCCAATCTACGTCGATTCTGTCGTGCAAGTAATTTGACATTTCGAGATCAAGTTTTTCAGCAGGGCGGGGCAACTTGTCATACTGCTGCCGCAGTTCGTCAATTTCTTCAAGGACATTTTCGAATCAAAATCATTTCAAATCATTCACGCTCGCAAGACCTCCCCAGGCGGATACATTTGGGGCATGACCAAAGATGCCGTTTTCAAAAAGTCACCAAAACCATCGATGAATTAAAAGATGCTATTCGAGACTTCTTTGCACAACTGAGACCAATGCTCCAATGAACCAATAAATGTTCAAACTTTAGTCAAAGATTTGGTAATCTTGCTGGCAACTCCAGGTCCAGTTCAACGATGCACAAATTTTTGATTTATGTAATTTCCCACATTCTGAGCATAATGAGGCAATGAACCATCTTGCTGAAACCAGAAGCTCTTAAATGTTCTTTACGTCGATTATCGAAGCAAACTGTTGTACTAATAATTCAAGATAAATTTTTGTTTTCAGATTCCCATTGATAAAAAACGGATCCAAAAAGGAGTTTCTTATTAATCCTGTCCAAAAATTAACTTGCTGAGGTCGTCGAGTCCTGGTGATGTAAAGATGTAAATTTCGTTGACTCAAAAACTTAGTAGTATCCAAGTGTTAAGAATACATTTACTATTCTTTCGTAATATTTTAATTTCAAACGTTTTTTATTGTTAAATATAAGTAAATCTAGCATATAGAATTCAAGCATAGACATTTCTAAACTTATAAATATTTAACGTCCATTTTCTACTGTATAATATAATTTTTATTAGCACATTCAAATGATAAGACTTTCTTTAAATTTTAAGAAAGCGATATCTTTTACATTTAGAAAATTTTTTATAACCTATGGTTTTTAATAATCGGCATCTTGTTCCAAACTTATTTATTGCTTTATACATCAGACCGTTTGCTTATTAAGTAGGGTTATCAGTGAACGTATTCAAAGGCGATATTTAATATGACCCCAATTGTTAACTAAATATGTATAATAGGCTCACAATTTCTAAATATGTATGTACCATAAAAATTCATTAGGGGACAAATGAACAGTCGGAAATGTATACTTAGGTTCATGACACCTACTAATACCTAATTAGTAATGATATTTTATTATGTATTTATTAGTTAAGATTAAAATTTTAAGACACTATCGTAAACCTTGGGTATTGTTGTCCGTAGGCAAAATTTCTACGAAGTAAGAACGCAGCAAATTGCCCGTTATGACGTCAAACAATATACTATACAACCAATACTATTTTAATATGTAATAGTTAGGGGCAGTGGTATATTTTTACCCTACTTGTAAAACAAAACAGAATATTTCAGTATTAATCAGAGTCTCATACCAGCAACAAGAGATTCAAAAGTATGAATTCAAACACAGTATCAACTCAACATCAGTACAAGACACACAGTCTTAAGACAACATTCATATCATATAATCATATTTTAACAAGAGACACCAGTCTCAACTGCAGTTTTATGTTAGTATAAATCGTTGTAGATCCAAAATAAATGTATATAGTGTAAATAAATATATTTAGATGAAAGTACATTTATTAATTTAACAGTCACAGAAGATTTAAAAAGTAAAGTGTATACAATCTTACAACCTATGCACAGTGAAGCAACAACATAAGGGTCGTGATTCTAGTAATTGACGTTGAAGCATCACGGCCAGAAGCCGGAGTCATGGTACACGAGCCGGATACAACCATAACATTGGTCCTCCACGAACCCTAACCCAGAATACCAAGTATTGCCGACAATGTTAAAATATACTCTCTATAACTTCAAATATTTATAATATCAAGTATCAGCCTTCACTTTATATTTAATGAAACTACTTTCAGTACATTGCCACTATAACTCTATTTTTAAAGTAGAGAGACGAATTTCTGAACAGACCACTTTGACAGTGAAATCTCATTGGTTGAAAGCAATTTGGCCTTGCTTTCAACCAATGAGATTTCACTGTCAAAGTGGTATGTTCAGAAATTCGTCTCTCTACTTTAAAAATAGAGATAGTAAATGTGTATTTAAAGACGTATGTATTATTTGCAGTTAATTTGAAAACATTTTTAAATGTCTTTTGACATATTGTAGTTTTGTTGCTTTATTTTATAAATATTTTAATTTTACTTTATTTTTATATCCCATAAAAGTCTTAATTGAAACCATTTGGTGATACAGGTTGCAATCTGTGTTGCCTATATACAAAGATGCTTGAACAACAGCACGCTATCTATCGAAATTTATTATCATAAAGTCATCCTCATCTGTTAAAATGGATTAAAAATGACATACGTTTTCCCGTCAATAATCAAAAGAAACGTTAAAAATATATTAAAGGTTTATACAGTACAGAATAATTTTTTCGGAAGTGCTTTAAGAACGGTAAATATATAATTTTATTAAATTTTATCGCTAATTTATTGCTCTTCGTTTTTAACTTATTTTTAGATGAGTTCTGAAGTAGAAAAGGCACAACAGGCTTTATTTGAAGCAGATAAACCTACCATTTTCGATAAAATCATATCGAAAGAGATTCCGGCCGATATTATTTATGAGGATGAAAATTGTTTAGCTTTTAATGATATTAACCCACAAGCTCCTGTTCATTTTTTGGTTATCCCCAAGAAAAGAATCCCTATGCTAGAGAAAGCTAATGAAAATCATGTCGAGGTAAGTTTTTAATAGATTAGTTAAGCGCCAAGTCGTATTTTGTATTCCTACAGGTTTTAGGCAAACTAATGTTAGTAGCCAAAGAATTAGCACACCAAAGAGCACCGAATGGATTTCGATTAGTTATAAATAATGGCAGAGATGGTTGCCAATCAGTATACCACTTACACATTCATATTGTAGGTGGACGACAGCTTGGATGGCCACCAGGCTAATTTTTTAAAAAAATATCGAAATGCTAGTTTGATTTAAGCTGGGGATTTTTTTATTTGTTCATGTAATTTGTGCAAATATATCTTATGGTAATAAGTTTGTAGTTTTATTATTCGTTCCCCTGAATTTTTACTTATGTATCGTTTTTTTTAAATTAAATTTATAATACATATTAACATAAAATTTAAATGAACCAATAAAATCAATAAACGATTTAGTTATTTTATTTGTGTATATTGGCAAACTGAAGAAAGGTAACGTTAAAATTATTTTTTAAATTACATATAATTAAATTTTTAAATGATATAAATGATTATTCATTCCACCTTTATTTTGTAACGAAAAACTATTTTACTAATTTTATGTTAGTAGTTAGTGAGAAAAAACACTTTTTCTAAATATCAACTAACTATTGGCAGCCCTGCGCTAAATGTACATACGAAATTGGAGCAATAAGTGCAACAATCTCTTGCAGTCATCGGGTTTCGGCAAATATACGGGATGTTTTACTACTTGACAGCATTCAAAGTGAAGTAAATACCGGTCCAAATAAATATGTGAAGTGTAATTGAGGAACGCTAACAAAACTCAAAAGTAAATATGTCTCGTTACGGAGGTTATGACAACGATTACGATGATATGTGAGTGCTTTTACTATTGTGTGAAAATCTTAAGCTTTTCGTAAATATGTAAAGTTTTGAGTGTGTATTGGCTTTTGATATGGTGCTTTTTAAAATTGAGCTGCTTGTTTAGTTTCAGTTCAAATGATTTGGAAGAATATGATAGTTATGGGAAAACGCCTCCAAGAACCAGAATTTTAAGGAAAAATAAAGAAAGAAAACACCGCGAATCTATGGGGTATTTATTCTTATCACTATGTGTTATTACTAAATGTTGTAATAGTCCAAAACTAGATTTTTCTGAACTAAATACTCTGCTTGTTTTTGCACACAAAAGTTTTGAAATTTCTATCAAATTTATGATTTAACATATTTAATTACTTGAATTTAAAACTTATTTTAATTCATTATCATATTTACTTTGCTGAGTAATGAAACAATTATTTGTTTAGATGTAGGTATATACCTTGATAAGATTATTTTTCGAATGTTATTTCAAAATTATAGAATATCTCAGAAAGCATATTTGAAGTTCTGGTTTTGTTGGGAGAATACATAAAATAATTATGCGAAAGGTATTTATTTCAGCATTAAAAATTAAATAATAAAAAATTATGTATTAAGATTTTTATTGCAAATACTAAAATATTATGATTTATTCATTTGTATATAACACTTCTTATAAGGCTTCTAATATGAATTAGTTTTACATTTGGTGTATTAATTTGTTCATTGTTTTCTCAATTAATATTTTATGTGTAAGTACATATATGTATCACATACACTTAAACTATGAAACTTAAACAAGTGGTATTGGTCAGGTTTAATGTTTATAATTTACAGTTTAAGCAACATATTAGGTTTATCCAAAAGTTCTGTCATATTCTTTAAATAAAACAAATGTAAATTTGGAATATATATTTATAAATAATTCTTCTTCTTTAAGTGCCGTCTCCTCTTCGAAGGTTGGCAATTATCATAGCAATTCTTACTTTTGAAACCGCAGCTCTAAACAGTTCATTATTATTACATCCAAACCAGTCCCTAAGGTTCTTCAGCCATGAATTCCGTCTTCTTCCTATAGATCTCTTGCCCGGGATTTTTCCCTGCATAATTATTTGTAGTATTTGATATTTTTCTCCCCTCATGACATGTCCCATGTACAGCAGTTTTCTTCTCTTAATTGTCGGAATCACTTCTCTCTCCTTATGCATACGTCTCATCACTTCTACGTTGGTTTTTCTCTCTACCCATGAGATCTTCAATATTCTCCGGTATACCCACATCTCAAATGCCTCCAGTCTCCTCATGTCGGTTACCTTCAGCGTCCAGGCCTCCATCCCATAGTATAGTATAGACAGCACATAGCATCTCATCAGTCGTATTTTTAAGTCAAGGTTTAAATCTCGGCAGCAGAAAAGCCTTTTCATCCTTGTAAAGGTGCTTCTCGCCTGTTCTATTCTGACTCGTATTTCTTGGGAGCTGACATTGTTCTCATTAATGATCGTGCCCAGGTATTTGTATTGTTTTACTCTCTCAATAGGCTGGTTCTTCACATATATCTTACGATTATCTTTAGTTGTTTTTGTTATCAGCATATATTTTGTTTTGCTTATGTTCAGCGTTAGTCCATACTCTTCGCTTACTGTGACCATTCTGTTAATTAGCGTCTGTAGGTCCTCGTGTGTTCCAGCTAAAATATCTGTATCGTCAGCGTACCTCAGATTATTTATTGTCATGCCGTTAATCTTAATGCCCATGTCCCGATCATCAAGTGCTCTATTTACTATGTCCTCCGAGTACAGATTAAAGAGGATTGGCGACAGTATACACCCCTGACGAACACCTCTTCGTATTTCTATTTCCTCTGATGTCGTGTCTTAAATAATTAGGCGCAAACATATTACCCATTATTTTGTAAATACTTTTCCACCTTTCAGGTAGTTGACAGATACCTCTTTTAGAATAACATTCTATAGTACGAAATTCAAGTGTTTGCTGACTTCATGGTGGAAAAGACGTCTATGACTTTGTTGTCAAAATCCGGGATAGACTGGATGAACTTCTTTTCTATTGATAGGACCGCCAATGCGTTCAGTCAATCTTCTGACATTGAGCTTCTCAAAAAAGTTTTAATGCTTTGAGGGTGGAAAAACCGTTCACATTCTCCTGTCGACATGGGCGTCGTACAAATAATATCCAACAATGTGTATGTTTCTGTCAAAACCTTTTTTAGGTTGTTGTCTGTTATGATTGTTATGAACATTAAAAGTGGCAAAACGACACCTACGTCACACATGTCATCGCGCTCATAAATTACTGAAAGTTCACTTTTCAATTTTACACTGTCCAACATAGGATAAGATTTCTTTCACCTTCATAAAATTTTGTTGTGGAAATGAATGACTATAAGTTTTAAAATTTTGAGAATCAAATAATTTTGCTGCACTTAAGTGATCCCTAAAATCAAATCGGATAGCTCAGTTCTACCGATTTTCTTGTTGCTAAGAAACGTGTGTTCTAGAATTATGCTGAAAAACAATTATTTTTCCGCTAATTATAACTGGATGTCTCTTTTTAAAAGCTTTATACAAATTTATCACTTGTTGATAACACCTATGATCTCTGCCCGTTGTAAAAGGACATGAACAGAACTTAATTAACTTATGAATTGCCCCAGCATTATCTTCTTTTGAAGATTCGATTTTTCAATTTTTGTATAGTTTCTCAAATCCATTCAACAATTCAAATAAATTTGATCACAGGCACGGATTTTGTTTGTAAACATAGCACGCACAGCTACATTATAAATTTTGTAAAAAGAGTCTTTGGAGACTGCAGCTAAGTAAAGACTTCAAAAAGGTATATATCCCTTACCATATTAATATCTGTATCCTAAGTACCTGTTTCGACAACCAAATTGTCATTCTCAGTATATAAAAGTAATAGTCACAGTGTTCAACATTGGACACAGTAAAGTTAACACAAAAATCACGGAACACTGTATAAGACGTCCACGTGCTAAGTAAAGACTTCAAAAAGGTATAAATCCCTTACCATATTAATATCTGTATCCTAAGTACCTGTTTCGACAACCAAATTGTCATTCTCAGTAGATAAAAGTAATAGTCACAGTGTTCAACATTGGACACAGTAAAGTTAACACAAAAATCACGGAACACTGTATAAGACGTCCACGTATATACACTGAGTTTTAGGTAACTAATTTTAGGTTACTTATCGTTCTTCTAAAATAACATATTTTTGTTTTATCTCACGAGCTCTTATATCTATTCTAAGAAGTTATAGGCAGGGCCCTTGTCGACATTGTAGGTGTTTTTTTCGTTTTCAAATGTACAAATACTTTCATATATAAAGTTCTCTCAGATTGTTTATATTTTTAATAAGTTTCAAACAATCCGCCGTAATGTTTCTAACGCATTAGTTTCTAACGCATGACGGGCAACACTTTATTCTTCCTTTCTATTGAATTTAATATGCGACATATTTTCTTTTAACGGGTTATTATTGACCGTTTTATTTGACCAATATATTTCAATTTGCAATCGGCCCAATTAATATATTCGATTATAAGAACCAGAAATCGGACCTAACCTCACCCAATCATATAAACATTTCAATTATGCCAGGGAATTTTTTCTAGGAAATAAAAATGTGGTTGAACTTTCAGACAGACCTAATACCATTGTTTAGAATTTTAATTAAAAAACTTCGGTTAAATGAAATTTAAGTAATATAAGGGCGATATACAGTATATTTGGCTTCCATATACTTTTAACGCAATTTTAATTCATAAATTTTTTTTTTATTTGCTATACATCAACCAGACAATTTTCAAGTTAGATTGTGGAAAATATGTTTTTTTTATGTCAGTAATTTCCGCATTCTTTCGGCATAAGTTTGGCTACAGACAAAAGCATTGAGAAGCAAAGGCAACTAGTTTTTACTGTGGTTTGTTCTAAACAGTCCGGAATTTATCGGAGCTATGTATAAATGGATGTTTGAAAAACAAATCTATGTATTTTTTATTGCGCAATTTTAACTGCTTTAATTAGCTTTAGTTTGAAATTTTACCTGAATCTGCATGGTTAACATACGTACATACACTACCGCTTAAAATTATTTGCGCACCCTCATAAAATCATAGTATGTATTAATAGAAATAATTAAAACCTTTGAATATCCACTTTGGAATATCAAATTTCCAACTTAACAAGATTTTAATAAGAAACATCCTCTAATTTAACAATTTTCTTGTACAATAATAAACAATTAAGAATACTACCATTATCAAAATGTATTTTATTGCTTAAAATTATTAAAAGTTTTGTTTGGACCCAAATATCCAGATTTAATATCATGCGTGCCCTCCGTTAGCATGAATTACAGCTTGGCATCGTCGAGGCATGCTGTGGATATAGCGTCTTAACATGTCATGGTAAATTTTGTTATTCTTCTATAAGAATTTCGGCTAACTCCTAAAAAGTATGAGGTGGAACATGGCGCTTTCTGATATGAATCCCGAACATGTTCGATAGGATTTAAATCTAGACTCATGGTTCGGTGCTACTTGTGACCATGCCTCTTGTAGCTTACTCCACATATCAGCGGCAGATGGTGTTGATTTCCACGCCTTCCGATCGAGTTCCTGTTACAGTAGCTCGCCTGAATTTAAATCGGGGCTCTCGGGAGGCCATTCCATCAATTTTACTTTTTTTACAATTTTGGAAGAATGTTCGCGTCATTATCTTGTTGGGATACAAAATTTTGACCAAAAATTCTGGTTCTACAAGTTATTGCGTTGATCTACAAAATATGCTTATATTGCTCCTTTAAATTTTCGTCGATTTTCACAATATCACCAACGAGTGTACCACCAAAACATCCACAACGCTTTACCAAACCATCGGCATGTTTAACAGTAGGCGTAATACATTCTTCTGTTGCACGTTCACCTACAGATCTTCTCACGAAGACACGCCTTTGTGAACCAAAAATCTCAATTTTAGACTCAGTCCACAGTACTTTTTTCCAGTCTTCTACTGTCTAGTGTTGATGTTGACCACAACAATTTAAACGCTTTCTTTTGTTTGGTAAATTTAACAGCCGCTTCTTCATTGCTATTCGTCCACGAAGACCGGCTTTCTGTAAGCAATGTTTTCCAGTAGAAACGCTTACTGGATTCTGACGAGTTGTATTTATTTTGACTGCTTTTTCCGGTGCTGTTTTTCGTCTGTTTTGTTTGCTGGTAACTGCTGTGGCAAGAGCTTCAGTAGATGTTGTCGCTCTGCGTCTCCTACTTCTTTTTTTATTAAGCAAACTGCCACTTTCACGATATTTTTTTATATTGTAATCTATGGTAGAATGATTTAAATTTAATTGTTTGGCAATTGCACTATTACTTTTGCCAGCGTTATGATGCGCTATTATAAGCGCACATGCTTCAACGTTTAAGTCTTTCGTATTAGGCATTTCTGACAATAGTTTTCCACTATCTCACAAATCGCAATGTTGTTATGTTGTATGAATACGGAAACGAACTAAGTATAAATGAAAATTCTACCTTTCCTTTTACGAAGACGAAAGGATTATCGGATTATTGCGGTAAATAGCGTAAATAATTTGATAATTATTTCATTAGTTTTAAAGTACATATCTAAAGTACTATTTAATAGTAATAAATAGTATTTCTCAATATAATACAAATAGTGCAAAAAAACAAGGGTGCCCAAATACTTTTGAGGCGTAGTATATATACAAGGTGTTTATTAATCATACGGCAAAAATCAACGGGTTATTCCGCTGACTATTTTAAGAATATTTTGTTCTTTTAAGATTTTTGAAAAGTCGCTTCGTTTCGAAGATTAGGGCGAACAAAATTTTGGACGAAAACATTTTATTTCCAAAAATTACATATAAAGTTTCGCAATCTGCAATAACTGTTGAAAATAACTACCTTTAGCTAGGATGCAAGAATCCAATCTTCTTCATTGACTCTTTAAAAGACACCGTCGTTTCTGATTGAGTTACACGCAGCAATATTAGATTTGATAAATCTTCCACATTTTACACTAAAGTAGTGTAAATTAATGATTTTAGGTGGCTCAATACGAAAAAATCCAGGGAGTTTAAGTCCAGGGATCGAACAGGTCGTAAGTAAGGTCTACCTCGACCAATCCTGCGATCTCCGTATGTTTCTGTTAAAAACTGATGTGCCATCATGCATAAACCACGTTGCATTTTTTTTATTGCCAGTAGTACATCCTTCAAAAACTGGGGTAACAATTGTTCCAAAAATACACCTCGCCCGTAAGCCTTCCTGGTAGAAATACCGGTTCAATTAGTCAGTTATCCACAATTCCAACCCAAAACGTTCAATGAGAACTGATTTTGAACACGATCTTCAAATACCTCATGTGGATTTTCTTCAGCCCATACGTGGTTATTGTGAAAATTCCTTATTGTATTTCTTGAGAAATTCACTTTATCAGTAAAAAGAATCAGCATAAGTAATTGAGGAATTTGAACCGATGTGTGCAAAAGCCATTGACAGAATGCAATACGTACAGGAAAATAAGCAAGAAGAAGTTACTGAACGCGTTGTATGTGGTATGGGTACAACAAAGAGTCCCTAACAATTTTCCAAACAGTCCTTTGAGTATAAGTATTCAAAGTATTTGCAATGTTTCGGGTAGAAGTACTTGGATCTTCTTCTTTCATGTTCAGCACATTCTCTTCCATATCAACCGTTCTTACAGTGGTTGATGTTCTTAACTTTGTTTCAATGTGCCTGTTTCATTAAGACGGACGCTGATGAATACTTTGAAAGGTTTTTCTATCAGGAACATTACGGTTTGGATATCATTCAATGTACAACCGCCTAGCTTGTAATGAATTGCTATCAACAAGTATATGAAATGCATGTCAGTCATCTCGGCGTTCGTATAGCGATTCATGATATAGGACTTCACTAACAAAAGTTTAACTGTTAATGACAGAAAACACACGTCAAACAGCCAAATATCAATCAGCCACAACAAATTCGACAGATACAGAATGGCTAATCACGAGACGTATTCAAATGCAATCCACGTTTAAACTAATATTCTTTTCGATATCCTCGAAACAAAGCGGCTATTTAAAAATGATCAAAGGACAAAATATTCTTAGAATAGTCCAGGGAATAACACCTGTAATTTTTGCCGTAAGTTTAATAAGCAGCCTGTATATATAAATTCGAGATAGATTTGTCAAAATCTACTATACTCTATTTTTAAAGTAGAGAGACGAATTTCTGAACAGACCACTTTGACAGTGAAATCTCATTGGTTGAAAGCAAGGCCAAATTGCTTTCAACCAATGAGATTTCACTGTCAAAGTGGTCTGTTCAGAAATTCGTCTCTCTACTTTAAAAATAGAGTATAGTTGGTGTACAGTTTTAGAAACCGACCATATAATATACAGTTTGTAAACATATTTTCTACTAAAATAACCTTAACAAATACATATCTTTATTTATTCAATATATTTTTTAAATAAAAATTCACTAATAAATAGATTAGGTATATGAATGAAAAAGATTAAAATTTGAATTTAATTGACTAAAATGTAGCCGTTTATTTGATTAGAATTTATTTAAGACATTTCATAGTTGGCCTGTCACATACGTAAAACGTATGCAATAGTTCAATAAAAGAATTTTTGGAAAATATCCAATATGAAGTAAAATTTTGTAGTATTTTATCGATTTCATAAAATTCGATTGTGTAATTTTTTTATATGCGGTGTGGTCAAAATTAAGCCAAACAACAATCCGAAGTAGTTTATCATAATTAGTTTTTGTTTATTTCTTTATTATAATGCACCATGGATAATGTTTCCTTCCTTTTTTGTTGTGTTGTTTTTCTTTACGTTAGTATTTTGTTATTAATATGAACCGACATTACAAAATAATTCACTAACGAATCAATTATATCTGTTAAAAATTTGGTCAAACGCTTACAGGCGGGTACTCAATGTTGCGGAAAATCGGCGAGAGGGATTATATGAAGTATAAATAGGTTTATGAGTAATATAAATATTTTAAAATTGACTGTGTAAATTCGTGCTTGAGTTTTTTTAATTAATAGTTAAATTTTGAAGAAGCAGAAATTGCTTCTAATTAATCAGAAATAGATTTACGTTTTAACTGTTCATGATTTTTTTTTGAAACAGTTGCGATTTGTTGTAAATGCGAAAGTTTTTTAGAAGCTAGTAGAGGATAGTGGGAGTGTTGGCACGGAATGATAAAACCTCTCATTTTGTTCAAAGGAATAATTAAATAAAATGTTTATATTTTAGCGAAATAAACTTGTATGTAACAGATGGCATCGGCTGTTTTCTTTTTGTAGTAGGTGTTGTTATATATACATTGGCAACACTAACTCAAAATATTGGCTGATTTTTTGTTGTCAAACCTCTGCGGAACGAAATGACTTGATTTACGCTTGATCAACACTTGAGAACTACTGAAAATTTGTTTCCAAATTGAATGTTGTGTTGCCAAAACTGTGCAAACTTCCAAATTAATTTTCGTCGAAATAATACACCAAACTACTATACGCAGGTTTGAAGAAAAAGTTCGCGAGAGTGTCATGGTATGAGGGATAAGCTGAATTTATTGAGAATAAGAAAATCTCGTAGACCGTGAAAAACAATTACACAGTGTTTCTTTAGAGCAACTCTTTACCTGTTATTTGACGTTTTTTTTTTGTTGAAGTTACGTTCGTTATAATTCAGCTGCTTATTTTTTAAAAGTAAAAGAAAATGGAATTATCCAGAAAGCATTTTTGAATCATAATTTCAGCTTGTCACTCGTATTTGATAACACGAGCTTTTTTCGTATTTGTTCAGAGCACTCAGTCGAAAATATTACTGCCACTGCCAAACGTATACCCGAGAACTTCAAATCGCCACAGATCTCAGTAATTCAACATTATTCGCATTAGCCTGGGAAGAATTTCACATAAAGACCTCCGATTATTCGCTTACATTATCCTCCACTTTTTCAAAGATGAAGATAGCAACAGTGTTATAGTTAATGGATAGCCATACAAAGCCATGATAAAAGATTTTTTGGTAAGAAATTGATGAATTGAACTTGGGCGAGTTCTGGTTCCAGCAGAATGGCGCTACGTGCCACATAAGCCGTGCAATATTTGATCTTTTGCGTATTAAGTCCAATAATCGTGTAATCAGTCGTTTTGGTAATGTTGCTTAGCTTGCGTAGCTGCGATTTGACGCTGTTGGACTTTATTTTTGGGGTGATGTTAAAGATTGATGTTACCCTTACAATCCTGTAATAACCAGGCACTTAAGCAGAATATTGATCGAGCTTCTCGTGAAATAGGGTACTCCAAAATTTTGTTTATAGGATGCGCTACTGTAAAGCCAACCGAAGCAGCCATTGGAATGAAATTATATTCCATGACTAATCGGAAGAATTGCTCTTTTCAATAAAGCATCAATCCTTGAATAATATTGAACAGTGTTTATTTTATGACAATTTTAGAAAGAAATCAGAAATATTTTCTTCTATTTTGCGTTCGTAATGAACTCATTATGACACTCATGTTTATATTTTTAAATAAAATATCAAGTAATGTTAACGAAAATTAATAAATAATATTTCGCGGATAGCAACATTTATATGTGAAATTGTCAAGTATCAATGTACCAACTGCATACTTTATTTAAAAATTAAACTCCTGGATCTCTGAATTAAATAATTTCATTATTAATGTAAAAAATGCAAAATAGTAAAAAAAAACTCGTTTCATAAGGTCTTCTGTTGCACTCGTTCTTTAGAAAACTCGAGCCACAAAATGGTGTCTTATGAAACTTGTGTTTTAATATACTATTTTGATAAAGCGATATGAATAAACGTAGCAAAAATATTCGAATAAGAAAAAGTCTTGTAAATACGTGGTGTACTTTTGTTGAGATGCTCGCAAGAACAAAATCATTTGTTTTAGTATTTGCTTTACTGTCTTCATTCATTTGATGTACAATTATAGCTTCTATTTCCCTTGTGGTAGTATTATTAGTAGGAACCGGACACGAGAGGCCCATGACTAATCGCCCACGGGCGTACTATTGAAAATTTGTATTTTTAAAGAGTTTTTAATTTTATTTATATAGTTGGAAAACAAACGCGGGGTGATCTATAAAATACGAAATCCATTTTTATTTGTTCATTTTGTAGTTCAAGTTGAGTAAAGGAGTATTAATATTAACTAGCAATACTTTCTCAAGGTTCTCTTCTGTAAAATTTGTTCTCTTTGAATGAAATACATCCTTGTAGATAGAAAACGTCCTTTCTACATCGCAACTGGTTATAGGTGCATCCTGGAAATATTCTTTTATTTCAGCGTATTTAGCAGTTAGATTTTGAGGCATTGTCCCCATACACAATTGCCGCATTATTATTAAATCTGGATTTCTATTAAAAACTACGTTTAACTTTTGCCACATCCGAACTCACTTGGAATATTCTTCAAATTATTAATAGCCACATCTAATGTGGTTAATCCGCCATTTAATTTGAGATTTTGATTTTCAAAATAAATGATTAGTTTTGGCAAATTTCAAAAGTGTTCCTGAAGAAAGTACAACATTTTTTAAATTTGGAATTTTGTCTCAGAAACACTTCGAGCATCGTCATTTAAACGTATAAAGAAATTTTGTAAACTATCGAAATTCTCTGCATAAAAACTAGTAGCTTCCAACTCTCCAGTAATAACTAGATGGGGAACATCCATCTAGTTATTACTGGAGAAGGAGGAACTGACAAAGATGGAAGTTTTTCTCTGTAAAGAGCTACTCTCAATGGTGCTTTTCTGAAAACTTTTTAAAAAGCGGATACAAGTCTATCAACTTCTGGAAAGATGTCTCTGATATATTCACAGGTTCTGTGGAGAGCATATGCTGCTTAAGTAATATTCTTCCTTTAATAGTCTGCCTGTTAACATATATGCAGCCCTGTCACTGACAAATAAAAGTATTTTTTCTTTGTACTTGTCGTCTGAATGAAGCATTGGTGCATATTCTCGTAAATGGTTTTAGCTACTGTTTCCGCATCAACTGTATTTATAACTTTTGTTGCTATTACATGTGCGTTATATGGAATAGTTGGATGTAGTATACCAGCTACAATATTTACCACACAGCGTCCTAATATATCGACAGTTTCTTCGGCACTTATCTATAGCTACTGATTTCAAAGATGACTTCTAATGCGTTCTGCTGCTTTCGTGTAGCACTTAGCAACATAATATTTGCGTAAGGTAGATTCATTAGGTAGAACATTTCGACCAGTATATTTTTGGAGAAACGTTTTGAAGGGGGGATTGTTGAGTTTATTTAATGGGAATATTTGCCGCCATTGAAGTTTCACAGAGTTCTTCGTTAAAATTGTCAGATTTCAACGGGTCTAATTTCTGTGTATGTGTTTACGATGCTCAGTGATGTTTTACGTAAGTTTTCTTGGAATTTTTTAAAGATATTTTAACGAGTTTGCAATAAATTTCGGAATCACTGGCAATGGACATACAATCAGTATGACCCTTAATCCAATTCGCCATTGTTTCACGATGCCATTCTCGACGTTGTTCCATATATCTGAAAAAGTAACTTAAACAATGTTCTAGAAATAAATAAATGAAAATTTAAAATGTATGCGTAAGTTATTGAAACGTAACAAAATACACTGGATATTTACGTCAAAATAATTGGGAGAAGCAGATTCGGTGAAACAATATTAAACAGGATCTATTACAGAAATTACGAAGTATGTAATTAACAGTTAAAAGAATGGAAAAAATAAACTAACTCACCGTACTTTATTTATCTTACGAAATTTAAACTAATAAATAAAATAAATTATAAAAACTCCTCACACTTCTATCTAGGCCTGTAAAGAAAGGAATTTAACTGTTATACTGAAGTAATTGCGTCACAATTCAACGACAAAAAACAGATGTGCGAGTAACCGAATGAAGTGCTATTAAATAACTGCGTGTTGTACTTAGCGATGTTATAGACTATTTTATGGTTCATCGTAATTTTGGCCTGATGCGTCCAGTGTCTAATTATGAAAATATATTATGAAAACATCCTTCATATGTCCAAAGTTATTAGTACTAAATAGCTTAGAAATTCACTGGATACTTACGTCAAAATAATTGAGAGAAGTATATTTGATGAAACGATATTAAACAGGATCTATTACAAAAATTTCGTAGTATGTAATTAATTATATAATTAACAGTTAAAACAATGAAAAAAAAAACTAACTCACCGTACTTTATTTATCTAACGAAATATAAACTAATAAATAAAATAAATTATAAAAACTCCTCTTGCTTCTATCTACGCCAATGAAGAAAGGAATTTTATTGTAAAATTGAAGTAATTGCGTTACAATTCAACGACAAAAAACAGATATGCGGTTAACTGAATGAATAGTGCTATTCAATAACTGCGTGTTGTACTTAGCGATGTTATAGATTATGCATATGGCCCATAGTAATTTCGGCCTGATGCGTAAGGTCTCTAATTATTAGAAACGTTATCCAACAGAAAGGTTTTTCAGTATCGAAATTCAATTATTATCTTTATCCTCGCTTTATTTAGTTTTGTTTCCTTGTATGTTACTTTTAATTCGTTCTTTCATTTTTTATAGAATAATACCTATCACATATTACAAACAATTAAAAGATTACAAACGTAGGCTATAATATTTGTCTTTAATGTAAAAAAGTCACTATTTATCTCAGATCAATTTTTGCAGTGTTTTCATTTAAGTACGAACCAGTGATGTAAATATTTTAGAACTGATCTTCCTACCATTATTACAAAAATTCTTAGATTTTGCCTACGTTTATGCTTATCCTTCATCCTTTAATATTTAGTCGGTGAGGCAGGGAGCGTTTTTTATTTTGTAGTGAAAACTACAGTGTATTACAGTACTGTTTTAGTTGGCTACCATCATAGATAAATCCTCAAATAAAATCGTAGAAAGTAGATATTGTATTTGCGCCATCTGTTGGCGTCGGAAGAAATAGAATTTCCTCAACATTGCGTTGAGGAAATTAACAGATAGGATGAAACAAATCATCTTCTACGACAGCCAAGCAATGTTAAAGGCACTGGATTCAGTACAAGTTAAATCCATACTTATATAGGATTGTGTGTGTGTCCTCAACAAGCTTAGTGATCATTGCGATGTGATGCGACCACTTCATTATCCTTTCTTTGAGCTCATATATTCCGGTTCCAACACCTTTTTCTGTTTCAGACCCGCCACTGTATCAGATCAGATAGGTTCTGCCTAGACGGGTGGGGTCAGTGGAAGTTACTAAATATTACACTCCTGACAGTTTTTTAACCATATTTTCACATATTTCATTTTTGCTTGCAGTCAGATGCATTTCTTAATTTTGTTAATAAGTTTTATGCTTTTATTAGTTCATATATGAGTTTCATTTTCGTTATTCATGGATTCCACTGCTGGATTGGTCATCCCTAGAAAAGAAAAATACGTAAATAACAAATATTTATCAGAAGCTAAAATGTACCTTAGGATATTATAATAACTGTTTCTTGGTCCATCCTCTTTAAAATAAACAACGCAATGAACAAATGAAACCAAAAAACTGGCTTGTAGTACAAAAACAATAATACAACGCAAGTGACCGATAAATATGTAAGATTAAATAAAAGCTATAATTGTTTACATAATTATGTATGGTTACATCAACGACGCTTGATGGAGTTTTGCAAATACCTTTACGTGGTATACATATCTGTTTGCAGACGAATTCCTCCAATGCAGTACATATTTCACAAGAATGCATATTTACGCAATAAAAAACGCAGCCAAAACGTTTTAGCAGAATTTTATGAATGAAATTGTGCAGTAATTTATGAAGCCGAGTTTTAGGAAAACATATTTTCTAATCTTAAAATGAGCCATAAAATTCCGAGCGAACAGAGATAATGTAAACAACATGTGTGCTAGAACAGTAAAAGGCGGCATTCACAATGGATAATATCTTAATTATATATGTAATGTACAGTATGTTATATATATTTGATTTTATACATGCAAAAAGGCCTTTCTTTGGAGACTGGTTAAGTAAAAACTCAAAAAAGGTATAAAATAGTTTACAACCCACAGTTAATAATAGTATCCTAAATACGTATTTCGACAACTAAGTTGTCATCATCAGTAAGTAAAACCACTAATCAAAGTGTTGCACATGGGGCGCAGTAAAACTAACACACAAAGTCGCACATAACTTTACACGGCGGCGACGTATACACTGACTTTAAAATGAATCATATACTAAAATTCCGTCAACTTACACTTCTTAAGAAAATGACAACACCATGTGTTTATTCTCAACACCCTCAACCTTTTCTACCTCTTTTTTAAGAATAAAAAAGGCAACTGTATGGGATAGGACCATTGTTCGAGTTAAACATTTTAAATTTGTTTTTAACGATATGTATGCGTCGAGATCTCTGGGGTTGTTGATGTTTTTGACAAGTTTTAACCCTTTAACCGAAACATTGTGGTCCGTGGTCAATGCGGGCGGTCAGGAATTCGGCACTATATACCTGCTCTGTAATCTCAACACATGAATTCGGCACCAGACCGTGGATTAGACATTTTTCAAGCACTCGAACTGGGCACCGCTTATCGGCTTTATATTTATTGTCATTAGCGAATACATTAAAAATTAAACAAAAAAAAAATTTAAACTAAATTTATTTACAATAGACAACAAGAATTCATTGCTTATAAAAATATCCTAAACATTTTACAAATTGTACTCTTTCTATTCTATTTGCAAAGTAGACGGCGATTTTTTGTTCTAAAATGCTGGTCTTCTTTTTGTTTTAGGATCCTTGCAGCGCATAGGTTCTTGAACACTATTTAATTTAATATAAGTCTCGGTTTGAAAATTGTTTAAAATATTAATAAATATAAATAACGATGGATGCGTTTTATAAAAACATTCATTAAATTTTGAATGAAATGATTCACAACAGTTAGTTGTTCTAGTGATAGAACTAGTGCAACTAGTCCAAATTTTAGGAGGAAAGATAGCTTCTTCATCTATGTAATTTTCAACTAAGTGATCTGAAAACTCGGTCACTCTGCTATCATTAGGCTGGATCTGGATGCTCATTAGATCTATAATAAAACAGTCTGACACTTCATTAGGCTCTAAAAATGGCAAACCAAAAACATAGTTCAGCCATTTTCCTACTTCATTATTTGCTATACAATATTCTGGAGCCAGTCCTAGTTTTTGAAGTTTTCTGTGCCAGCTTTGCCAGATGAAATCGACATCCTATTATTGACACACTGGGCCGAATAAATTCTGCAGCATTATGTATACGTTTCTCAAAGTCTGCTACAATAAACTTTGGATTAAAAACTAAATGTATATCATTATTACACTTTTTTATAATAATTTCAAATGTTTCAATATAAACTGAGGTACTTTTACTTGGTAAAATACTAGAGGAATGTAATGACCATTAATAAAAGTATGCAAAGTAAATAACTGTAAAAAATAATTAAAGCAATAATTAAACGTACCGTCTAAATACATTGTCTCGCAATTACACAAGGCGCGCAAGTTTGTTTCGAAAGAAAATACTATAATTTGCTTCTCCTGATCAGCACCTGTCAAGAAAAATTCCCCTTTAATCGTTTTACATTGCAAATCTTGTAAAATTTTGATGGATGGTTTGTTCTGCACTGGTCGGCAAAGTAGGCTGCATTTTCTTTCACTTGTAATAGACGTTATTTCTTATGTAGTTGATGTCTTTCATAGTCAAAGTGTCCATTGCGTCTGTACGGTTTTTCAATGCTGAATGAATAATTTTTGAGGGTTTTTTTGCAATGTCTTCTTCTGCCTTCCTTTTCGCACTGTTGCTAACTGTAATAATGATATCCAATTAAAATTTGCTTCGCAATAAATTAATAAATATATTTTTCTATTTTGCGTTCGAAATGAACTCATTATGACACCCTAAACAGTATCGAAATGAGCTTCATTTCGATACGCTTTTTTTCATTTTTCAGTGTTGGCGTTGTTCGAACACAGAATTAAATATCATTGCTGTCATTTGATTTTAAGAATTTAAGTACATTTGACAGATATGATATATGTTCGTACTCTACACAAACAACGTATATTGTATACAATTGACAACAAGATATATTAGTTTCTATGTCACTCATGTTTATATTTTTAAATAAAATATCAAGTAATGTTAACGAAAATTAATAAATAATATGTAATATAATATACTTCGCGTATAGCAAGATTTAAATTTGACAATGTCAAGTAGCAATGTGACCAACTGCATGCTTTATATAAAAATTAAACTCTGAACTTCCAAATTAACTAATTCCAATTTATTAATGTAAAAAATGCAAAATAGAAAAAATAGTATAAAAAACTCGTTTCATAAGGCCTTTTGCCGCACTCGCTCTTTAGAAAACTCGCCGCTATCGCGGCTCGTTTTCTAAACTGATCCCGTGCGGCAAAATGGTGCCTTATGAAACTTGTTTTTTAATATACTATTTTATACAGCATTCGTGTTTTAGTTGCGTTTAAAATTAAGAAAATTATACACACTCGCATTAAAATACCTATTCTTTCGTGGAAAATAAATACACAAAGACTTAATAAATAAAATAAAACACAGCGGCGTCCTTAAAATTTGTATTTATATTTACATAATAATAAATTGAAATTCGTATATTTAAGTAATTAAATCAAAAGTAATATATACACGAGGAGCAGTCAATAATTAATTAAAAATTAACACACAAAAAATACTCTGGAAACGAACGTTAAATTGAGCAGTAAATTATGGGTTAATTAATGTATATAAAATAACCTCTGTATCGAAGAATACAGAGTTACCTTTGATTTGCGGCGGCCACGTGGTCTAAAGATATACTCGGACAAGTATATGTAGAGCGGTGTTGGCCGGAGGAATAAGAAATTAATTAGTTAAAATTAATATGGATTCGCTTAAAAGAATAATATATATTGAACAATACAAAATTACCTAAGAAGCGAAGAGACACCGGACGGCGTGGCATCGCGGACTTGAACAGTTACGATGAGTTGTTTACTCACGAAGGTTCGAAAAGAGAAGAAAGGACTGATAGTTTTGCGTCGATAGAAAAGTCTAGAAACGGTCTGTTTTATGATCTATCGAAGAGAGGGATCGATATCTTGAATTATAATTAATTAGAAGCGCGACCTGAAGACGTGGTCTATCGATGTCATACATATTATTAGAATAACCCTTGTGACATAAGCTTCCTAACGATATCAAACACAACATATGAAAGAAGAAGTATGTAATATTAATTAAGAATTTAAAAATGGAATGTACTAGAAATAAATTCGATAGTAACGGTTAGGGTTGCTGACGATCAGGTAGAAGGAAGGGTCTGTCGGTCAATTCAGAATATAACAATTGAAAAACTTTCTCTTTGGACACGAATATGTACAGTTGTACAAATGAAAAAAAATGTCTTAAGTTTAATATATTTTAAAACGAAATATTCAAAGAAGAATATATGATTAAAAATAGATTAAAAATTTTCTATACGCTAAGCGTAACACTATTATCTCCAAACCTATTTGCCTGTTTAGCACCTTCGTATGTTTGGAATGTGTATGTTCTAATTCACTTCTTGATATTAGTTTTTCAGGGGCGACAGTCCACAATTTTGCTCTGCATGTTCTTATGTAGCACCTCCAAAAAGTTTCTTCAGTTTTCAACACTTTCGCAAATGTAAATTTGCAACCATCCACAATTAGAATTTGTTTACCACGTTCACTAGTTTCTATAGTTTCACTATCGTACTCACTATCGTATCCATGATTATTAATCTCGATGTATGTACCGCAGAGATAATTGCACAAGAATGTTGGTATGAAATGTATAAACTAACATAATTTGTGCAATTAGGAGGAACAGTGTGTGAGAAGGGGTACGTAGATGTTACCCCATTGGTCATTTTGAACTCAAAAATAAATTAAGTACTTCTAGCTAAAATTATCGAAAATAACACTTAACGAAAGGAGCTTATCAACAGTATGTGGATTAGGTATCAGAAGAGCAAATGATTTAGTTAATCCTTTGGCCTACCCACTAATGAGGTGCCCAATTCATGTATCTAGTCCAGGTAAAGAAGGGGTACAGGCAGTTGGCGATTATAATAGTGCCGAATTCGTGCACGCTCGTCAATGCATGGTTTGCGACGTTCGAGTTTTCTGATCTATTAAATTTACGTGATATGTGTTCTTTAAAACGGGTTATTATAGAACGTTTCGTTTGGCCTATATATTTCAAAATTTTTTTAAATGAATTACTTGTTTGCGAAAGATAATATGTTTTCGACCGTATTAGGTGTGAGCCAAATGAAAAAACAATAAAAGTAAAGTAAATTGTTTCGCTTACAATTGTTGGTCTGTTTACATTGTTTGCATTTCAAGAGTGGAAACTGTGACTAGTTATGGAATAACAGAGTAGGTAGACCGTCCATTAACACGGGAAATGGTTGTTAGCAGTGAAAAAATCTCATCTATTATGAATATTTGTTCACTTTATATGGATACTTGCTTAAGGAATTTATATGCAAAATTAGCATAAATATTGCATATTTTACTATCTTTATTATTTCTACAAGCAATTATGTGATTTGCTAAAAGAATTTCTTTTCCTTTAACTATGCATCTGCTACTAGGTGTAGCATGTAAATATTCAAATGTTGTTGGAGTCAGATGTCACGAGATATCTCTTGTCAGCTGACGTTATAAGATCGATCTTATATTGCGGGAGCGAATCTAAAGACGGAACTTCATAATTATACTGAGGGAGATTCTTAGATCGAAACACATGTGTCTGTATGTTGAAGTGACCATTAGTTAAATACGTTGTGTATGTCCATGTATACAGATGCAGATATGTTTTTAACATATTTTGTATTAACTTGTATTCACAAATACTTGATGTGTTAACACATTTTGCTGATTTAAGAAAAAAAAACAAATAATCCAGGTGTCATTCATACCTTTTATACATATACTCAGGTAACGCTGTTAATTGTAAATTGCTCAAGTATATACTGTAACAAATAGAAAGGCAAATATGTGAAATCATAAATCATATTTGATTGTTTAAAGGCGCAAAGTATTAATTTAATTCGCCAATAGTATCGGGGAATTCGCACCATCCAGCACTTTGCTTAACGATTCAATTTACTACGATTCACAAGATGTTAATTTTGAAACTAATAGCAACTTCAGCTATAATTTTCGCTAGGCTAACTTCTAAGCACTTTATGCAAGTCTAGCTGATATTAT
Organism: Melolontha melolontha; assembly: GCA_935421215.2. Lineage (NCBI taxonomy): Eukaryota > Metazoa > Arthropoda > Insecta > Coleoptera > Scarabaeidae > Melolontha > Melolontha melolontha. The sequence goes on along the minus strand of OW285243.1, from coordinate 70,892,613 downwards.
ATAGTGATATCGATTGTTTTTTTTCTGAGATTATAAGGACTCAAAGCTTAATATATTTATTTAAATTGTGTATCCACACATTCCGGGATTTTCACGAATTTTTCATTATCCTAACAACCATGAAGGTGTCGTCGCGACGTTTGGCGTTCTGCATACTGGTACAAACTTAGCTTTTCGAAATGTAGAAATTAACGCAACACGTTAGTCGTAGTCTAACGTGTTGCGTTAATTTACATTTACATGTAAAGTGAGATTTAATACTCATTAGTTCTCATTTGCAGCAAGTCCAAAATATTAACTATATATATATATATATATATATATATATATATATATATATGCGAAGTATACAAGTTAAAGTCATGTCTGTCTCCAGGATACTGTCTGTTAACAAGCTCCAATAAGGACGAAATGCATCCACACAGAATAGATGTGAATTTTCACGAATTTTTTCATTATCCTAACAACCAGGAAGGTGGCGTCGCGACGTGTAGCGTTCTGCATACTGGTACAAACATAGTTTGTCGAAATGTAGAAATTAATTCGACACATTAGGCGACATTTACATGTAAAGTGAGATTTAATACTCATTAGTTCTCAAATGCAGTTCAATAATTCTTTAAAATGTTTTTTTCGCTTAAAAAATAATGTTAACCCTTGTCCGGGCAAGACATTTTACTAACGTAACCGGGCAGTTCGGGCCTGGTAGGCCCGGTGCTTTTAGTATATATTTTTACTTACAGAATTAATGAAACAAAGAGTTTATGGGAATTATATATTTAATACCATTTATAAATAACATTAATAACTTACTGATCTTAAATTTTATTCATTTCTTGCAATTATAACACAAAACTTTTGATGAAGAATGTTCGTTACAAATGTTTTGTTTGCACTCATCACAACATTGTCTTTGTTTCCTGTCTTTTGTTTTAGGTCACATGTAGCACCTTCTTCTAGAATTTGCTTTAGTTTCAGTTCTTGCTCTCTTTTCCGGCGTTGCTTCTTCACCTACAAACTCGCTGACACAGTGTTGGATGGTACGAGGAAGTCCATTCGCCTTCCTTCTTTGAATGTGCGGAAGAACTAGGTTTTCAGATACATCTACTAGAAACAATCTCCTTTTTTGGTGTTTAGCTTTATTCCAATTTGGGTTCAAATTCATCCAAGTAACATATGCTGCAATGCCGCTTACGTCGAGAAGGTTCATAAAAAATGTAAATGACCAACGATTTGTTCTGCGTTTACATGTGTATTTATGAGCCAATTGGTCTAACGTGTCCACGCCACATTTTATGCTGTTATAATACAGAATTATTTCTGGCTTTTTTTTATCGTCATCGTTACAGTTATTAGTATGATGCATCGTTGACAGAGCCAAAACACTTTTGTTTTTCTTTGGAACGTAGGACACTAAAGACGCTTTTTCTGTAAATCCGAAAATGGACGTTTGTTCTTCACGTTTTCTATTGGGCAAAAATTCGGTTGGGATGAAGCGTTTATTTTTCCTTACGGTACCAACGCTCGTCAACCCATTTGTCAATAATGTTTTTGCTAATGATAAGTCCGTAAAATAATTGTCGAATGTGACATTTCTGTTTGTATTATAATACGGTTGTACGAGCTGCTCCACTACCTGTGTTGCGAGGCTCTTGGCGATTTGATTTCCTTTCTTTCCAATATAGGGAATACCATTTAGAGGATTGTAGGTTTCAGAGTCACACGCCCACCAGATCTTCATTCCATATTTGTCTGGTTTGGAAGGCATATATTGTCTAAGTGGACATCTTCCTCGAAAGGGTACAAGTTGTTCGTCCACTGTGATGTTTTCTCCGGGGAGGTAGTGCTTTTTCAGATTGTTATTTACTTTTTTCCAAATAACTCGAATAGGTGCAAGTTTATCGTTCTTCCTTCTTTCGGAACGTGTACCTTTGTCATCAAATCGTATAAATCGCAACAAGCTTTTGAATTGTTTCAATCCCATCGTTGCTCGAAAAATTGAAGGGCCATATAATCGACTCCATAGCACATCGTAGCTAGTATCATTAGCACTTAGGTGACCGGCAGTTAGAAGCAAACCAAGAAAAGCGCGAATTTCGATATTATCACATGGTTTCCAGGGAATATCTAGCAGTACCCTCTCTGCCTCCTTGTTTGTATGTGAAGCAATTTCGGTAAGTACAGCTTCATCAATAAATAAGAGAAATGCATTATTGGATCTTCAACAATTTTTCCCGGCGGTAAGATAACTTTATGCATTTGCGATTTTATTATATTGCACGAACGAACCCGTCCTGTCGAAGGAGGCTGGCTGCTCCACACTGAATCATCTTTAGCAACAAATTTGGAAATACTGACAACAGGAGTGTCACACAGTCCCTCACTGCCTTCTTGCACGTCTTCCGTTTCACTAGCATTAGAAAGGTGGTCCTCTTCGTCCTCATCTTCGACATCCGACTCAAAATTTACAGGCGCCTGGTCATCGTCCGATAGGTTTTCCAGTATATCTGCGAGTTCGGCGTCCGATAAAAATTTTCTCGACATTGCTGAATGATTATAACACTTTCACTATAATGCATAAACTAAAAGCAATGAACTAAAAATGCTCGTATATATACAAATAGACAGGGAACCCCTACTTTACCTAATATTACTTTCCTCGAAAAATTACGACCTATATACGTCATCCAATGTATTTGCTGCACAAATGACACAAAAATGATCGGAAACACTAATTACGTAAAGAGGATTAGAAAACAAAAACGGAAAATAAAGTTACCATAATTGCCTAAAGTATGGGCATGCTAAGCCCGGCTTGCCCGTTAATGGGATTTTAAGTACAATCCGTCAATTAACTAACGATTATTCATAATTTAACAAATATTACTTAACAAGAAAACAGTAATTAACATTTCTGAGGAATTCTAAAGAGCATTAAGTCGTACTAAAATTACTCATTAAGATATTGAATTTTTTATCGTCGCTCGGGCCTGGCAGGCCCCCCTTGCCCGGATAAGGGTTAAATAACACATAAAATTATTTTTTCACAATATTAATACCAGGGGCGGCTCGTGATGACGTACTGTAGGGGCACGTCCAATGATGCGAGTGCCTCGTGTGTTTTCGGTATTTACTAAGAAAACGCTACAGTTAGTACACGAAGCACTCGCATCATCAGCCGCGCCTGATTAATACAAAAACAATAAATAGTTTGCTTCAAATGATTGTAAAAACTTATCGATCTGATAGATTCGGGCGGAATTTTGGCAGTAGGTTTTTGAAACATAGCTGAAGTTTGATATGGCGAAATTGTTGCCAACTTTTGAAAAGTGACCCCTTTCATTTAGCAGCAACAAAAACAATTGGTTCTTATACCCAATCACTGTTAATTTATTATGCGCTCTTTGCACTCCATGAAAATAAAACGGTGTAAACGATCTTTTCAGTAACAATTTAAGATAAAATAACGTAAATGAACAAAATCACCAAGACAAATAACCCTTTTAGGCTAGGCGTGCACTGACACACGGCAGCTCAGGACAGTACAGAGCAGGTCAGCATAGGACAAACAAACAGGACAGTTTATATGATGCGTATACTGGAAGACAGGACAGGATGTGTTTTCAGTCTATGTCAGATCGGCGCACTTATATTGATTTGATTATTTGCTACTTATTTCAAATAGGAAAAATGTTTTCTGATTCAAATTTGAAATTTAAAATTTAATATTACTTTTTAACCTATCTAAACGGAAACGCTCCATTTGACAGAGTTATTATTAGAGCTGAGGATGTTTGCGGTATAGCCATGGTTATATCATGTAACCATAGTAAATTACTATGGTTACATGATATAACCATGGTTATACCGCAAACATCCTCAGCTCTAGTTATTATTTAAAAAAAAAACATACTTCACATGGAGAATTTATTCTAACACATAAACTGTCTGATACATAGTTTAAAAATTATTTGAGATTAAACAGGCAACAATTTGATGAAGTTCACACATAAGTTAGAAAAATGTGCTCTTTGCTGTACTGTGTCACCGGTGCTCCAGTATACGTTTAGCCTAGACTTCCGTGAATATTCGACTCCATAGGTCACAAAAATGCACACCGGAAACTGTGTCAAATTCGCACTTGTAAGCGCAGACCTGGAGCTGTACTGCGTCACCTGTGTTGACTATGTCTCAGTATACGCTCAGCCTTATTCTTTTCTCAGATTGTTAATCGTTACAGTTTGTAATGGATATTTAAGTGTTTTGTCAAGAAAGTCCCCTAAAAATTAGTTTCTCCTAATTATTTCCCTAAAGCCAAGAAATTTAAAGAAAATCATCTAAGGTAACAACACTGCTTTATGTTAATTGATCTTTTTATGTTTATATTTTAATTTTTGCATTTTCCCCAATACATTTATTTAATATGTTCTTTGTTCAATTAACAGTTAAATTTATCGGATACTCAGTAGTCAGTATAAAATAATTAAAAAAATTAAATTATGCTCTTATTAACAAATATTAGATACGTTTCAAGCAAATTTGTTTTCTTAAACAATTTAATTTCATATTTTTCATATTTCTTAAACAATTTAATTTCATATTTTTCATATTGTGCATGTGATTCAGGGATACCTGTATGTATGTTAATAACATTTAGTTCTTGGACATCTATCTTATCAACCGATCTTTTAAATCCTGGCACGAAATATCGAATACAGTTTAAAACCGTGTTTTCTTCGCTTTTATTATTTATCACACACTGACTCAGTAATGCAAAACATTAAGTTTCCTCAGATTAGATAAGATTAGTTGTACGTCTCCTCCTATAAGGCAGTCGGTTTGTGTTTTAATTATGCCAGCATGAGAAACATCTCGCCTTAATTTCAATATCCATATGTAAAGTCGAAACTTTTGTATTGCAAGGCACACCAATCATCATCACGGTTCAACTACTAAGCCCTCGCCGAGAATGGTGCGGCCGAACAAGAAGCCCATCTCCAGGAGAAACACGGTGAGCGTTATGTTTGACGAACTCATCGCCAATGCTGAGAATACAGATACAACTGATCAAGGTAAAGTGGCTTTAATCGTAATATCAGAGAAGATACGAGCAAATCTTCATATCATTCTTGTTATATTTATTTTTCATTCGAGAATAGAATTAGTTTTGCGATAAAAATTATGTGGAACGTGTATTTTCGTGTGCATTAAACGAGAATTAGTGAAAATATAAGTTCATATTACTGTTAATTATGTTCTCATTGTTAAAATGGAGTAAGTGCACTATATAAAATTAGCTGATGTGACAAATTGATTTCGTGGTGTAGTGTAGATACTAAATTACATAATTCGTAAGGTATTTTCCCTTTTAAACAAATTATTTTTGCTTTCGAAGTGTTTTACTTTGCAAACAGAGCTGTTCATGCAGCCTTGCGTAATAGTAATGATTTGCTTTTTTATAATTCACATTCATACACAGGTATTTTAATTCTAGTAGTTATGAATCATTTAAGTTATTATTTTAAGGTCCGTTATCAACAAAACAATTCGAACTTTTTTAAGTTGTTTTGTTGATTAAAATAATGTAGATGTAAAGATTACCTACTCGTATACGCATCAAAGACATTTAAGTTTAAAAATATTATAGATAATTATTATAATTTGAAGTTTTAACATCTAAAATTTGGGTTTTTGTATATTTATATTAAATACTAAATTCTAATATTCATACCACATAAAAACTAGAAATGACAAAATCAGCGGTACCTGTGATGTTTTGGTGTTCGTTTTTTGTGACCTTGAACCCGTTGAAATAGATATCGCCATTTCAAAAATATGTATTTGCAGAATTTAGATAATTTGAGCGATTTATCTAAAATTGAAACGCTTGTATTTCTAGAACATAGGGTGATTAAATATTAATAAAATTATTGTATGAGCACTTAAATTATAAACCTTTTTTCTACGAACTTCTTTCTATTATCTATTTTTTTTTCTAAATTTAATTTTTGTTGATGACATGGCAGATGCAAAACTAATTCGCAGAGGTTTATATTTACTTTTGCGAATTAATTTTGTATCTGCTATGTCATCAAAGAAAAATGAAATTTAAATAATACATAAATGTACGTAAAAAAAAAACTGGTGATAATTTACTAGGTCTGCTTGAATACATATTAACAATTTTCAGCAATACATATTTGTTTTATATATTAGTAAACATGAAGTTCCCTGCAATTAATAATAATAATTTATTTTGCCCAACCGACTAATTCAAATAGGACAACAAAATTTGTACAGTCTGTGACAATACAACAATAAATAAATAATAAATAAATCGATTGATTTCATAAGATAATAAACACATCACTAAATAATTCATTTGCATTTCTTGATGAATGCACCAATGGAGCCCTTCACAATATATTACTCCTTTTCATAGAAAACACAAAATATGAGGGAGTATCTGGTTGCAATGCGTGGCACCAGCAAATTTTCTCGCGCTAACAGTAATGCTGAGTTGACCCTGTTATTTATGAGATTTGCCACCAGTAATGCGCTCTTCTTTTATTTTCACACCGCTAGTATTTCCAATACATGCTTCACAATCAAATCGCTGTAGTCTATATTTTGTTCTGGATAGACACTGTCTAGCCTGTAACTCAGGTACTTCAAAAATTTACCTTGAACTCGTTCAATTTCATTCACGTGTAGGCCATTGATTGGCTACTAAATGGAAGACACATACTCCAAGAGATGATCGTTGAAGGTCAACTTGCTGTTGAATGTGACACCAAGATCCTTTGTCGCGTTTCGTTTCTCTATAATAGTATTATCGACGTAATAAAGAGAGTTTATATAATTTATTTTCCGTGTGTAAGTCACAACACAGCATTTAGACATTTAAATTAAATTTATTCATGCGACACCTACTGTGGACAGTATTCAAGTTCTTTTGTAAAAACTCCACATCAGTTATATTTGTAATAATGTGATATATTTTAAGGTCACCTGCTTAAGCTAATACATTGCAATCAATTGATGCTATTAGGTCGTTGATAAATATATTAAACATACGCGGCCCCAAGTTGGGACCTTGAGGAACTCCAGAAGTCGAATAAAAAAATTGATTTATAGCCATTGTAGATAACATAGTTTGCTCTACCTGTCAAATATGACTTCAGAAACCTGAGTAGAGAATCGCTAAATCCGAAAGATGACAATTTTTGTTAAGAGTAAAATATGGTCAAATGCGTGACTGAGTCCGTATACTCGTAAATAACATCTAATTGATTAGCACCACTATATCTTGGGTTATGCAGCAAAGTTTGTTAGAGTGGAGCGATTTTTCATAAATCCATGCTGTGAAGGAGAAATAAAGGCCAGACATTTTGAATGAGATAATTTTGTGAAGGACCGATTCAAAGATTTTTGCAAAGACAGAAATAATAGCTATTGGTCTATAATTGGAGATATCGGTGTTACTACCTTTTTTAAATACAGGACAAATTCTAGCGATTTTCCAAGCTTGTGGAAATGAAGATGTTTCAATGGATAAATTGAAGAAAAATTTGGAGAATGGATGAACAAAAATATTGGCACAGTCCTTAACCAAATATGTAGGAATATTACCGTCTCCAGCAGTGTGTTTATTCTTCAGTTTCCCAATGGCCTCGATGATATGCTGTGTAACACAAGAAACGACGATAAGCGGATAATTACTATAGTCTATGTCACCCAAACTTCGAAGTATTGCTCTTATGGAGATTGCATTTGTTGTTGCCTAATTTCTAACAATAGGGTTATTTCATTTATAGATTGGCTATACGTAAGATATTGATTTATCGATTTGACATTCAAAATGCATGTTGTTTACCTTTTAGGTTAGAAAACTCTCGTCTTAAATCTGTATTTACAAGACGTTCAATTTAGTTAAAATCATTAATGCAAAAATAGGTAGATGTGCATAAATTAAACAAAATCGTTTCGACATTTTTTTTTAATTCAATGTAATTTTATTTTGGATTATTTTATAAATATGAGACATTTACAGTGCACATAACTTTCATGTAAGACAATATTATTCTCATAAGTGAATCAAAAATAAATGAACAAACAAATTAGCAAATCAATGAATTAAAATACATCAATGTCTGAAGAGCTAGCAGAAGAAGATCCAGCTGACAAATGAATAATAAATTCTTTAGGATCATCCTGCATTTCATCTAATCTCCACATCTCGTCCTCAAACTAAAAATTAAAAAAAATTAAGAAAAAGTAGTAATAAGAAAAGTAAGTTGCCCTACCATTCATAACATGTTTGATATAATTTTGCCAGTTCTGAACTGAAACATTTTTATAACCTTCTTCTATGAGAATTGGTATTTCCTTCGTTTTAAAAGAAGTATTGTTGTGCTTGATATAATTCTTCACCTGTGCCCATACCATTTCAATAGGATTTAATGTACAATGATAGGGTGGCAAACGTAATATGGTATGTCCCTTCTGAGCAGCTGCTTCATCAAGCAGATATTTACTATAGTGATCCTTGTGTATCGACAAAATTTGTAGCAAATCGCGTTTTAGTAATCCTTCCTCAACAAGAATGCCTTTCTCACTTAACCAGTCGAAAATCTCTTGCTTCTTAGAGGCAGTAGTTGGTATTTTTTCTTGCTTGCGACTGTGATAAGAAGCGTTATCGATCACAATCACTGATTTCGCAGCTCTCATATAATTCTGCACATACCTCATCATGAGCATCCAAAGTATTCTTTTTGCAGAGAAAGTTGTACTCAGCACCAGTGACAAATCCCTTCTCATTACCCGCATGAATAAGAGCATATCGTTGCCCTCGACCTTTTGGTGGAGTTAGACCAGTACTCAAGTCATTAATGAATGCGTTTCTAGAGGTACTTACAGTTGTGTCAGTCCATGCTTTGGATACAAAGTGTCCGACATTCACCCACGATTCATCTGTAAATACAATGTTTTTCCCTTCGCTGCGATATCTCCTAATGTTACGTAAATATGCATGACGCCATCTTATAATATCATCTCGATCCATCATCATTACCTTCTTGCCAATTTTTCAAATGAAAAACCAATATCTTTTAACAATCTGTAGAGCGTTGACCTAGAGAAATTAGGTATAGCTTCTTCGTTACGTACAGCACCTAATATCATATCCAACGTGGGTGGGATATTGCGTAAAAAGAAACTGTGTACTTTACGCCTCACAAGTATTTGTACATGTTCTTCGTATATTTGCAAGCGGGTATTCTTGGGAGTGGCACATTTTGTTTTTTCTACAGATGCAGGGGTACAGTTTTCCTTTTCTTTGCGAATGGAATACACAATTCCTTTGCCACAGTCCAAAGCTTTTGCCGTCTCTTCGACTGTCTTGGAAACACTCATACTGTTCGCAAAGTATGTGAAGCAATTATAAATCATAAGTTTTTCTCTTACAGAAAAGGTTTCGCCTTGGTGCTTTCTTTTACAGGCTTCCATCCTGCAACCTTTAAGTTTACATTTTTATGTGATAATAATTAACTATTTCGATTTTACTTACAATATTTTATATTATTGAATTTGCAGTAGTTTTTTAAAAAAAAGGAGAATTAATACAAATAAAGGGAAAAAATCAAAGAAAATCAAACAAAACGCAATATACACAAAAGATGACAGATCGAAAATTTCAAGTGACAGGGAGTATATAACAAACACAAAATAAAAATTTTCCCCTAGAGACAAAGTGCGCCAAAATAAATGCAACGTCGTACTGTTAAAAAAAGATAGTTATATGAGCATCGCTATAAGTTAATAAGAGAGGCTATTCTCCATAAGACCCAATACGTCGAAGTTTGGGTGAAACAGACTATAATAGTATCATACTCAAGTGACGCATTATCGGAGTTTTTACGAAGATAAACTTCTGCAAATGTAGATGCGACGGCGTCAACAATGGCTTGCGGTATGTTTTTGGTAAACCACGGAGGGTGTCTTATTTGAGGTAGATCTTTGCACAGGAACAGAAAGGTTTAAAATGGAATAAAGTTGGTCATAAAAAGCAATAAGACAGTCGGCAACATCAATATAACTATCCAGGAAGGACCAGTCAGTTTGGAGTAGATCAGAATACAGTTTTATCAAATTGACCTTCTTAAAGTTATATATGATATTATTTGGCAGAAATGGACAAGTACGAGATGTGAACATATTCATATCATCAAACTATAATGCCGGATAATGTCTATCTTCAACAACAAGGGAGTCAGAATCATATCCAACAGTCAGGTCCAACAGTCGATTATTTGCATTGGTTATATCGTTGAACTGAGTTAGGTCTAAAGATGCCATGAATGAAAGCAGGAGCTCCAAATTCGCATCAGTCTCCACACCAGGTTTGCCAAAATTCGGAGTATTAAATTCCCTACAAGTAAGATATTATTCCCAGTAATAATGATTTCCAGCATGTCGAGGAAAAGTTCAAAGTCGCCTAGTTTAAATTCGGTGGGATATAAACTAGTACAAGTGAATATGAAAATCTAATATTTTGGCAGTTACATATTATTAAATCGATCAAAGGAACTGCTGATCTAATGGAAGACACATCAACTACTACTACTACAATTAAAGAACGATGCCAATGAAAGAGGTATGGTTGACAAATGTAGAACATTAAAACTCGTTTTGTACATGTTTAATTTTATTAAAATTTGCAAATGCTTTAATAAATTTAACATAACATCTTTTTTGGTGAATGTGATAGATGAGGCACCAATTCGTATCCTAATTAGATAAATTTAACGCTTGTCACAGCGGATAAATGAGACATTATCCTGATGCAATAAAATTTGTCAGTACAACAGCATAATATTGGTTAGTTACTGTACATCCTTTTTGAAGAAAGTTATCATGACCATAACCGTATTGGCCGAAAAATCGGTTCTTGCCTTCTTCGGAGAATGTTCATCAGAAAAAATCCATTGTTTTGACCGTGTTTTTGTCTCTGAGGCATGTGATATATCCAGGTTTCTACCGTGACATCGGCGAAAATATTGTCTTGAATATTTCATTTGAACTTAGCCACACAGTTATTTGAATAGCATTTGATCAACAGTAAGCAAACGCGGTACTTATCTTGCTGTTAGCTTTTTCATATTTAAATGTTAATGCAAAATATTGTGTAGCCGTTAGATTAAGATGTTTACAGCATTAGTTATCTCACATTTTTATTCAGCGGTTGTTTTTTACAATAGTGAGGACTTTATTAACAATTTCTAGAGAAGTTACTATAAATGCAGACCTTGGACATTCAACATATTCTGTGCTCATATGACGCACGTTTTAGTTAAAACCGGGACACTTGAACAAATCGTATTTAACTTTCCATATTTTAGACAAATCTTTGGATGATAAAGAAGCAGACCAATTTTCGTGCGCGCTATGAGCGCCGGTATGGGAGTGTAATTCGTAATATAAAGACCGATCAAGATAATTTGTAATCGAGTCAACCTTGAAACCGAAATTGTATGTCGTAAATACATTCGTCCTCAGTTGCATAGTTTACATTAACTGTTGTTATTTTAGCTGTCAACTGGCATTTTACTTGACGTTTGTAATGTAAGTGCAGTTCAAGTAAATACATACGATTTCGGATTCAAGGTTGACTCGATTACAAATTATCTTGATCGCTCGTTATTAGAATATGCGATAGAATAGGGACGCAACATGAGCTTGTTACCGATATAAGTATAGAAGTAGAGACATTTATTCTATCAGAAATAATTAAATATACATTTGGTTTTCTGCTATTAAAGTAATATGCATAAACACACGAAAAATAAGAATAGTACATCGGCGCACATGGCACGCACGGAAATTGGTCTGCTCTAATGATAAATCGAATTAATTGCGAAGTTCTATCGATCGCCTACTAGCAATCAATTTAAGGTAAACACGTTATTAAAATCTACTAATTTTTTTCCCTAAACTTACCAGACTTTATTTTTTTGAAAAGGCAGGAAGCTGTGTTTTTTCTGTTACATTATAACCGCATGAAGAAACAGCGTATCAATGTAGTTTATCTTTCTTCGGTGTGTCTATTTTCTTGCATATTGTTTTAATATACACAAACACATTTTTTGCATTCTTAATATACAATTGCTTCTATTGCCCAGAAAAAATAGACAAACTTAAAAATCAGTAAACTTAAACAGGTTAGATATCGTACCTATGTAACAACGAAAGCAAACATTCGAGAAATTCTTGAACATAATGGATTGGGCACACTAAAACAGATATCTTAAATTTCGCAATTTTGTCCTTTCCAGATTCAAATTGATGAAAATCATGACGTTTCTTGAAATTTTGGGCGGCGTCGAATTATTGGTTACAATATTTCAGTTCAAATAAATTGCTAATTACATAAACCAAAATGAAACTATAAGTGAAATTACAAATGAAACAGATATGCAATATACGCGTCTGTAACGGTACACATGGACATACACCTCGTATTTTCCAGCATTTACTTCTGCCCAAGACACGTGTTTCTGCCATCTACTATCAGGCTTGATAAGTTAGGCTAGTGAAGTAAAGCTTAAAAAATCGCCTCATAAGGTATAGCAAATCTTGTCTTATCAGGTGGCACCATATAATCTAGTGACATCTGACGAACGAAAGAGACTATGCCGAAAGTGGCAACCTTCCTTTAACCGGCTATGCCCGTACAGAAAAGAAAAAATACGTATATAGGCGTAAGTCCATTAACACGATGCCAGATGGCAGAAAATATACCAAAAAAAGTTTAAGTATATTAATACGTTAAGCACGTATTACACATTTGTTACAAATAAAACAGATATGCAATATACAAGTCTGTAACTGTACACATGAACATACACCTCGTATTTTCCAGCATTTACTTCTGCCTAACACACGTGTTTCTGCCATTTTTTGGTATAAGTGAAATGTTATCCTGAATTTAGTAATTGGTGAGAGAGATATACTGGAGTGCAAAAACAAATGAATAAGCGTCAAGATTGTCAATTACAGTAGGGTCGCAATAAGGTGAACTAATTCAGCCAAATACTGTTCATTTTATCGAATGCGTTCACTTTCCTGAGGTTGTTTGTAAAACTACAACAAAATATAAATTACATGTGTGTATTGTGTGGGCTTATATAGTTTATTCTATGATTAATATATAATATGCATGTACATATATACATATTCTATTTATGACTATTAAACTTTATTGAAGAAAGATGTTAATTTTGCTTGTTTTCATTTACATTGCATACTTTTTTGTATGGCTGCTTCTTTTTATTGTAAATATTCCTTTCTGCCCAGATCAGACAAGCATCAAATGCTTTAGTGACTTCCGTATGTGTTAGAATATAACTGTAGTTTCGTGAAGCACGTTTTCCTCGTCACTACTAATTTGTTCAAAATCTTCGTCTTGTATTACTGGTTCTAGATCTTCATTTCAAGTCAAAACTTCTACAGCAGTTAAATTTACCTGAAATAGGGTTTAGGAACAGACTTTTTACTTTAATGCGAAAATTAAACAAGTCGGCTTACATCTGGAGCAACTATATTCAACATTCCAATTGCATCTTGAACAACGCTGTCCATTTCACGTGGGCGATATCTTTCTTTTAAGGTACTTAATGGAATATAATCTTCCTTATCTTCAGCCGTCATTAAATCCAAAACATTTGACAACGTTTCCTCTGAATTTCTTCCCAAGCATTTATTAAATTCAATATAGCATTTTTTAAAGGCAAGCTTTTTTATGGGGCCCTTGACATCATCTGAATTATTTATTATTATTGTTGATAGAAGAGAACTTCTATAATTTAACTTAGTAAGCCTGATTACGTTTTGATCCATCATTAAGCAGTGGCGTTACATTTAGTGGGAAAAAGAGTGTTGATGATTTTTCCATCGTCACTTTTTAATTGATCTTTTGAAGAATGAGAAGGTGCGTTATTAATAAGAAGAATTGCTTTTTCATCTAAATGTTCTTGCTTCAAAAATTTTCTAACCTAAGTTCATTAATTTGTATTAAGGCAAAAATATACAAAGAGAATGAGGAATATTTCGCCTGTGGTATAAAACATTTGTGAAACCAAGTTTTAAAAATTTCGCAAATCATGCTAGCAGTTTTCGAGCAGTGATAGTCTACTGGCAATACATAATATCTAAAACTCTTGGCTTTTTTTTTGCAGTTCCAATCACCAGAGATTTTGCAGTTCCAATCACCAGAGATTTTGCAACTCCATATTGACATGAAAGCAAACTTTGACTTGCACCATCATTATTTTTTTTTTTATTATTTCGCCTTTCGTACTTAATGTTAAATTGTTCTTTACACAGTTTACTAACTGCGCGCCATAAAAGACAACCAAAATACTAGTTGAATGCATACATTGTATCAGACACATGATGCAGTGACATAATTAGCACGCACACGTTAACAAATACATACAAAACAAATTATTCATCTTATCCGAGTTGGTTGTTGTTCACCTAATAGAATACTGTGTGTAAAATTGATTTGTTCACCTTACCGAGTTTTTCATCTTATGGGGTTCACCTTGTCGCGATTCTACTGTATGACTGTTTGTCGTTAACAAGTTTGTTTTAAAAGAGTACCTCGTACCTATTTGAAGAATTTATTGTTGTATAAAAACTTTTGCACTTTTGGACTATTTGCGAATAAGTTAGTAATGTTTGGTTTCTTTGAAAGGGCTTTATTAAAAAAGAAAACAACAAATGAATTGAAATTGTTTTTAGTAACGCATAGAATTCCTGACACAAGAAGAGGATATAAACAAAAATCATTAATGAAGGAAGGGTTGCTGTGTGTGAAGAAATGCTACATCTTATTTTTAAGTTAAATTTTTGTGTAAACTATTTTGACGAGGTAGGAAATCAATTAACAATGATAGTGATCCAAACGTGGGATGACTTGTCGAAGTTCGACCTGAAGAGGTGTTGCAAAAAATTGGAAATTTGGTACAACAAAATCGACATTCAAAAATCTATATTATTGTAAAGCAAGTCTGTGTGTCCAAAATAAGTGAATAACAGAAAAATATAGTCCTTTTTTCGAATTATCACGGAGGACGACACCTGACTGCATCACTGCGATCTTTCTATCAAACGAAAATCCGTGTAGTAAGTTCATAAAAGCTCTTTCACCACAAAAAAACTCAATTTTCTGAAGAACAAACTGTTCACAAAAAGATTAATACAAATGAAGAGGTCCAAAGAAACACAATTCTAAATTTAAAATCTGCAGTGGAAGAAAACCGGTCACATCCCTATTTTGGTTCACAAAATAAACTATATCCAGCTGATAAGCAATGACTAAAGACGGCAGACTATGTGCCCGAACAGTAGCGTGATGTGGAGGGATCGAGTAGAGGCGTACGACGATCAATTCAGTTGCCGTTGAAACGTTGTAAGCGATACATTGTTAACACAATCATGTTGAAAATGTCGGGAGTGCGTAGAAACAATGCATCGACTCGGTTGCATGCTAACGTAGTAAAGAAATTTTTACATCGGTTTCCCGATTTAATATATGACGGTACCGTAGTGAAATGTTTAGTTTGTGAAACAACTTTATTAACTTGGAAAGCAAGTCAGTGCCAAAGACATATAAATAGTGACAAACATAAATCGAATAATAGTGGACGCAGATCATATAATAAATTTGTGTGTGATTTAACAATGATGTTAATTGCGACCAATATACCAATGCAGAAAGTGGAACACCCAATGTTTCGTCAGTTTTGGAAGAAATGCAATCCTACGTGGAAATTACCAGCAAGAAGTACGCTACGGAATTACGTACCGTCAGTGCGTGAGAGAATTGTAAATTGTACGAAAAATACGGTAAAAAAAAATTCTTGTAGTTAACAATAGACGAAATTACAGATATTAAAAAACAGTCCATCCTAGCCATTCTAGTACGGACGCTGACTCGGCAAGGACCTTCTCCTCCTTATTTACTAACCTGTAAACGAATGCAAGGGTGTACTGCCAGAGCGATATATGATGTATTAATAGAAACACTACACAAATTTGAGATTTTACCGAAGCAAGTGTTAGTGTTAGTTACCGATGCTGCCAAGGTTATGTGTTCCACGGCAAATTTACTCAAAACGATTCAACCAAACCTGCTGCATGTCACATGTTTTCTTCACGCTTTACACCTTGTAACAAACACTATACGTACAACTTATCCTGATGTGGATCAACTGATAGGACAAACGAAAGCGGTTTTTCTTAAATCTCCGAAACGGATTCGGCTATTTCATTCGCTGTGTCCTGATATACTCGAGCCGCCGCAACCAATTCTTATACGATGGGGTACTTGGTAAGAAGCAGCATTTTATTATTATAAACATTTTGAAAAAATTAAATCAGTGATTTTACAACTAGATGCCAAAGAAGCAGCTGCAATACGGCTCAGCCAGGTTCAATTTAACAATCCTCAAGTTGCAGCAAATTTAAAAATTATTTACGACAGTTGCGTTCCAATACTGGACGCAATAAAAAATTTACAGAACACTGCGCTGTCCTTATCGGACTCATTAACAATTATTGACCACGTAAAACTAGTGCTGCATATCCTTGAAGATGAAAAAAGTGATTGTGTCCGTGAAAAATTTAACAGTGTATTAGATAAAAATGTAGATTTTGCAAAATTAGGGCAACTTTTTACCAATACTGAAGATCCATTGTACAGATACAAAGAGCGCTTTAACTATGCAAATATAACATCTCTCAACATCGAACAATCCTTCTCTGTATATAAACATATATATACGTCGCTACGTACGAACCTTTCCGAGACTAATACAGAAACATATATTATGGTGCAGTTTTTTCATCGCGCACATCCGCATTTTTTTGCAACAATGTAAACATGTTGGGTAAGTTATTTATGTTTTTTCTTAACGTTTTGTATAGGGGTTCGATATATTTATTTTTAAGTAAGCGCACTGTTATTCTGCTAAACTCTCCACGCAACGCCACTGCTGGGGCACATAGTCTGCCGTCTTTAGCAATGACTATAGGTTCATAGAGTCTCGACATCCGTCTTATCGCCTTGACGCAGCTCCTTCAGACTTTTTTTATTGAAAAAGCTACAAGCGTTTTTTATTTGATAAAGCACTCAAAGAAGGTCTAGATCAGTATTTTGTAGAGTTGCCAAAGGCTAGATATGGGATAATTAGGATAATAAGTGGAATAAATGTAGAAGCACTGAAGGCAATCACGAAGGTAGATAAACGGTTTGTTAATCTGATAAATGGTCAGAAGTAGTCCTTCGTAGTTTGAAAAATTATAAAAAACGCAGCATCCACGTACTATTGTACTTAGTGTTACGTAATTATCTTATAAAAGTAACAATATATTAGGGTACGTAAATTTATGTCTTGACATCGAAGTTATACCAATGTATCAGAATTAAACAGATTTGCCTATTTGCCTACAAGTGTGAAATAGCATAGCAGGCTCATCTCCCTTACATTTAGACGCAAGTAGGGATACATGCAGTGCAGCTCTACATCTGTTTATTCTATTTAGGTATTGAATAGCTCTCTTAACTCCTTTTATCAATCGAAAAAATAGTAAGTGTATAAAAAGTATATCTACTACTTCCACACATTCTCAATATCAAGAAATTCATTTACGTACCCTGGTATATAAAATTACACATTTTCATTTAAAATAGAATATATTAGCATTTCACTATAGAGTTTATATTTAAATTTAATGATAAATGTGGATTCTTACGTGTCCACTTAATTTTTTTCTTAATTATTTTTAAATTTTGTATGAAATTAGTATCTACTTGTTAGCTTGATCTTGAAATATTTAATATAAATTTTCAAATTTGTCAACTTTTCAAATACATATGCTTTCAAAAACTTAATAAAGAAACAACAAGGTTACTAGGTTTTTACATTTTTAACAAAAAGCTGACCCGTTTTTTTGTACAACTATATCACACAAATGAATGTAAATACTTCACTCTGAACTTGTATAGGTATATTTTAGAAGTTACTCAATATGGCTAATCCCTTTTTGCTAAAATTTAGTTTACTTTTTGAAATATGAAAGCTTCTGGAAAAAGGTCTGCAAGAACACGTAATTATATTTGTTACGTTACAAACATTTAAATGTTTGTAACGTAACAAATATAATTACGTGTTCTTGAAGAAACATTTGAGATAATTTCTAAATTATTTTAAATGTATCGTTGATATTAGAATAAATTCATTCTTTCTCACAACTTCATTATTCAATGTACTCCTACTCTCTGTACAAAATATTGATTTTTTTCTGTATATATTCCTTTATCATATCATTATTACGCCAATATTTTAACTAGCGCTCATAAAATACCAATATTATGTCAGGCCATGACACATCTACACTGTGTAATTGTTATTTTTCTCTTTTAGGAAAACGCTCCGATAAACGAACAATGAAACTCCAGAGAGGTTCCGAGAGAGACTTAAAGCTGGACATCGCTAGGGCCCAGACCTTCAATGCGAACGATGTTAAGGAGATTGACGTGCCACCCATGACACCTCAGCCGAGCATGCAGGTGGAAACGTCGAAGCATTTCAAGAGTTTGTGCTCCAAGCGGGTCCTGTGTTCGCGGAGACAAGTGCGTTCCGTTTCTGGTAATTTCGGTAACTTCGTGAACAGTGCCAACCTTCAGCAAATCAGCGAGTGTCCTCCGAGCCGAGTGGAGTTTCACAAGACCCTCAGTATGCTGATTCGTATGGGATCCAATGACAACAAACAGATGGACCGCAATTGTCGAAGGAATGTAAGTTTATTTTTAATTTTATCTTCATGCATTTGATAATAATAATGTCTCTTTTGGAAAAAGTTTAAATAAACTATATTAGGAAAACATGACCCTAAGTAAAGGTTATTAATTGAAATGTTAATAGATGTATAAGTCATCAGATTTTGAATAAAATTTTATATTACGTTTGCTTACTATGTTGCTTTGCTTCAAATGCATAAATTCATTCTAAAATTCTAATCAAATTTTTCTTCAGTTTCAAATATGTACAGTAGGTTAGTAAAATTATTTGCGCATCTCATAATTTGGAGAAAAAGATAATGGCATTATACTGTGAGCAATATTAGGTGTTCGCAGTTGACAATTGAATACTTAGACTAGTATCAATGTAACATTGGCTGTATTGTTCATACTTCTAGACATTGGTGATTTCTGACTGATGGTGATGACATTAACATATTATTTTTAATTAGAATGTACACAGATACAGAGAAGAGTAACAAAAATTCCAACTTAACAAGCGATAATTAACAATGACAAACATATACAAAAATTAGGAAAAATCAACGAATATTAAAATATTGTAATCTAGGAATTTTAATGTAACCAACAATAGTCAGTTGAAATTGCAGCACTAAGTGATTCGTATGCCCTGGCATTTAGAACTATTAATCTGTGAATTTTTAAGTTAAATAAAAGAAACATTACAATTTAATCATGAAACATTACACGGTCCAGCAACGAGTGTGAATTGGAAAAGCGCTTCATCAAAATAGCTTATCATCAATAATGGCCACTTAGTCGAAAATTTTGTTGTTGTAACATGCCAAATATTGCTGTATTCATAATTTGGTAAAAAATTTAAAAAATCTGTGGTTCATGACAATCTAATAACCTCTAGTATCGTTCTGAAGAATTGGATGTTTGTCAGATCTCATATTCAACTGATAGAAATTAAGCTCAGAGATCATTAAAAACGTCGGGAGTATAGTAATACTCGTTTGGAATTTCATACACAACACGATGAATTTCTTTAAAATCTGATAATGGGTCGATTTACTAACAGCGAAGCTACCATATAAGTTGTGAAGAAAATCTTCACGTGACCCCTAAACGACCATTACATCTATCTCGAGTGTAAGTTTAGTGCGGTATTTGGCCTGGGAGCGTAATTAGTGCGCATTTTTTTTTAAGTCTGTAGCAGTGGCGGCTCTTTAATGAGAGCAAGTGAGCAATTGCACCCCCTGGAATTATGAAACAAGACAAACCAAGCGGCGACTAACTGTGAAAGTATTTATTTATTATGTATATTATGTATTCATAGTTATTGACGAGGAACGTGGCACGCTAACAACGTACATGCACCGATCGTCGTCACAGATATAATGAGCAAAGCCCAACTGTTGCTCC
The DNA here is from genome assembly GCA_935421215.2 of Melolontha melolontha. Taxonomy (NCBI): domain Eukaryota; kingdom Metazoa; phylum Arthropoda; class Insecta; order Coleoptera; family Scarabaeidae; genus Melolontha; species Melolontha melolontha. The sequence continues at coordinate 70,872,359 of OW285243.1, read as the reverse complement.
GTTAAGCCATTAACATTACATTGAAGGTGGGGAGAACTGTATTTTGCCGTACTTCAATGTCGTATAATACATAGCGTCTGAGCAAGTGGTCCAGTCTGCTCACGGCCGTTGTAAAATGAATTCCGTCTCTGCTTTAGAGAACAACGCATTTTCGCGGTTAACGTATGATGAAAAAATCGCAGTAAAAAATTTTAAACGACCGATGCCTCAATTATGTTTAGAAAATAAACAATCTGTTAAAGGTAAAGACGTTATAAGAAAATTCAAAATGGATATTTATCAGAAAAATGACTGGATTTGTGGGTGTGAAATTAAAAACACTTTGTTTTGTTTTCCGTGTCTTTTGTTTAGTGGTGAACCGTCTTGGTCAAAGAACGGAATAAGAGACTTAATTCATCTTAGTGCTAAAATTATTAAACATGAAAATTCCGATGGGCATTTGAAAAATATATTTAGTCTAAGAATGTTAGGAAAAAATAACATTCTGAATGTTTTAGATTCATCATATAGAAAAGCAATTCAACAACACAATGAAAAGGTAACAAAAAATAGGCATGTGTTAAATTTAATAATAAATTGCATTAGATTTTGTGGCGCGTTTGAACTGGCACTTCGGGGTCATGATGAACAGCAAACGTCGAATAACAAGGGCATTTTTCGGGAATTGATAAATTTTACGGCAGAATTGGATAAATCGCCCAGAGATCACATCGAAGCAGCACCGGTTTTTAAGGGATTATCAAAAACGATACAGAATGAGCTGCAACCGACTTCATATCTGTGATAGCTGATGAAACCACAGATGTGTCCAATCAGTTTCAGATGGTGGTTGTTTTAAGATATATTGTGAACGCGAGACCGGTCGAAAGATTTTGGAAATTTCTTCTGCCTAGTGGACATGATGCTAATTCTTTATCTGCATCCATCCTTAACGAAATTAGTTTGCTTGTTGATGACCCAGAAAAACTGATTGCACAGAGCTATGATGGGGCAGCAGTCATGAGTGGTGCTATTAACGCCATGCAAAGACATGTCCAAGACCCAGTATCCAAGGGCTAATTTTGTACATTGTTATGCACATCAGACAAATCTAATTATGTCACATGCTACATCGAGCAGTAGTAATTGCAGAATTTTTCTTGCCAATCTGACGGGATTATGTACATTTTTCTCCACTTCACCACAACGAGCTGCAAGATTGGAATAATTCCTTCAGAGAAAAAGCTTACCTCGTTCTTCAAAAATAAGATGGAACTTCAATTCTAGGACAGTGAATACAATATATGAGCACCGAGAAGAAATAATTGAAGCTCTAGAACAAATCGAGGGAAAAGCTAGTTTACAAACTACCATTCATCAAGCTGGTGCCAATTTGCGAATTTTAGAGGAGGAAAATTTTATCTATTGGTTAACTTTCTTTCATAAAATTATGCCACATGTGGACATATTGTTTAATATTACAAAATGTCAATACGGATGCATTAAAAATCAAGAATAATTTAGATAATTTTGAACGCGCTATTGGAAAAATTCGAACCGAAATCGCTGACACAGATAATCAGTTGGTTAAACAAAATGACCCAGAAGTGACTCCTCGACCATCAAAGCGGCGAAGAGTAACTGATGGTAGCCAAAGAAGGAGGGAAACTATTGAAGTGTGCGATATTATTTTGCTACAAATAAAAACTAGATTTCGGTATACAGGGCACTTAATATTAGCAAACTTAATTTCTTTTAAACAGTTCTCCTCTTTTCAAAAAAAAAATTCCGGAAGATTGCCTTAAAGAAGCAGTAAAATTTTATCCATGCCTCAATGAAAGCAGACTACGAACTGAATTAAGCGTTCTATATTCTAGAGAAGAATTTAGGCAAAATATAGAAGTCGGTGCTGTAGGTCTGCTAGGTCTTTTGCTGGATGTATTAAGCGACACCTTTAATGAAGTTGTTAAGCTTTTAAAAATTGTCATTACAATCCCAATGACAGCGTCCGAAGCGGAACGCCAGTTTTCACGGCTGAAGAAAATAAAAACTTTCCAGAGAAATACAATGAAAGAAGAGAGATTAAATGCCCTTACTATGTTTTCTTGTGAAAAAGAATATATAAATGATTTCCCGAACTTTAATGAAAAAGTGATAGAACTGTTCTGCAAGTCAAAGACACGTAAAATGGACTTCGTTTATCGTCAGATGTAATTAAACTGTGTAGTGTAATATTTACTATTCCCTCAAAACAAACTCTACAATGAACAGTACCTGTCTGGAACAGTACGTCGGTGAAATTTATAAGGATTGGGTAAGCGTTTTTGTATTACACTTTTTAATTTTGAAATTATGCAATCCCTATGTGAACCACCCCGAGCCGCCACTGGTCGGTAGGTAGAGATACTCTAACATAATCCGACATGATCCATAAGTTTTTAGTCCCCTAATTATAAGCAGTGAACTTAGGAAATATCTAGTTTCAACAAAATAATGCTACGTGTTATTCTGCTAGGGAAACCATAGCTACTCGTACGTTACGAGTTACATTTAATCTCAACATTCGGTGACAACTTTTCGCTACCAGATCCGGAAGCTTAACTTCCTATTACCCACTAATTTGGCAATTGTCTTTAAATGCTTATTCGATGATTACTAATCTTCATACTTTTGAAAATTTGAAATATTGGTATGATTTTTTTAATTCTTAATTTTATTTGTTATTACAACGAATAGTATTTTATATATTTATAAGCAAATGTTATTTAATAAAAGTTAAGAATTAAAAGACATTCAATTTTTAAAAAAATCCAAGTTGTGTTTGGTGTGACATAAAAAATGATATACATCTTTTATCATTACTACTAGAATGTGCTCTCTTTGAAACATAACTTTACCTTCTCGGCTGTTGTTGCAGATACTTCTTGGTGAAACATTTTAACTTCATACAGTAAATAATAAAAATAAATTAAAACACTTGGCTTGTTTCACTATGAGATTTATTTAAATTCTCTAACATTTGCTTCGGCTGTTATGCCATTCTCAAAGAGATCTATAAATCTAACTTAAAGACTATCGCACTTGTTCTTATATGTTGTCTGCTCTTGTGTGTAGTGGGGGTGGTACTATATTGTGTATTACGGTGTCTATAAAGGGTGTATTGGCATATTCTATCTGTCTGTTGGTGATTAATAGATTTTGTTTTTTCGCTATTTTTATTTCTAATATTTCTAGGAGGTCCAATCTCTTGCTTTTTGTGATATTGTGTATTAAGTCGCAGTTATCTATATCGGGGAAGTGGTTGAGTTCTATACAGTGTTCGGCAAAGCCTGTGTTTTTCTCACTATATAAAATTGACTTTTTGTGTTCTTTAACTCTGTTTTTAATGGCTCGTCCACTTTGGCCGATATAGATAGCTTCACAGTCTTTACATTTTAATTTATAAACACCTGATTGGTCCATTTTATCTCTTTTATCTTTGTTGTTGCTAATCATTGTTCCCAAATTTGTTTTATTTACCCAGCTTATTTTGATATCTAATCCTTTTACTATTCTGTTTATTTTATTAGTGAGTTGGGGTATGTATGTAATTTTGTGCCATCTTTGTATATTTTCTGTTATTTTCGGGTATAGGTATTTGTTCTTATTATTTTGTATTTCTTTACGTTTTAATAGTTTATCTACGATTTTAGGGTCATATCCATTATTTCTTGCGATTAATTTAATTGTGTTTATTTCTGTATTAAAATCTGTCTTGTTTAATGGTGTGTTTGTGGCTCTATGTATATAACTATTGAATGTTGACATTTTTAAAAATGTTAATATTATCAGTCAAACACTTAGTTCATGTGAGTAAATGTCTCAGTGACGCGGGAATATAATATATACACATTTATGCGATATTATATCCATATTGAGACCGAAAATGAAACGTTTAAAATTGGGCAGAAACAACATAAAATTTTACCAACATCGTTCAAGCATAAATTGTTCATTTCGTACCGCGGTGATGTGATACTGAATTTCTATCAATATTTTGTGCGTGAAATAGCTGTAGTGTCAAAATAACATATGATTTAAAAAAAAATCGTGGTGAAACGAAACATTGCAAAATGTTAACATTGTTTTACAAAGCAATTCAATTGTTTAATTTTAATACCACGAATTTATCATATTTGACACTATATTGCAAACAACATAAATATTTCTAACAAAATGGTTCAAGAAAAACAGTTATTTTTTAAATTAATTGAATCTATTCTCTTGCTTAATTACATGTGTTATAAAAAGATAATAATAAAAAATATATAGAAAGATAATTTTAAAATTGTTTGAAATGATGAGATGCATTCGTAAATACTTGAAGATAAGATGTGACCTTCCTCAGATTAAAGATTTGACCGACAACTTATTTCTAATTTAGATATAAAGAAAATATATAAACTAATTTTGCACGATTTTTTTTTCTAATAACAAATTAAATTAAATGAAATTAACTTTTTAACGAAACAATAGTTTTAATAAAACATTTTTACAAGTTGATTGTGAAACATTATGTAAGATAAATACCTGAGCTAAGGCGAACACTTTATTGTGAAATAATAACATTTATTTTAGTTTATTTTCTGTCGCAAAATCTCTGCTGTCCATGCACATATCGTGCATGTTACCTACTTAGCCACGAGTAAAGATAGTGTGGAATAACTTAAAAAATGTTTGTAAATAGCAGCAGAAAAGCAGTTGGGTTTGGACAAGGAAGGTACGATGAAAGACTTGTACAATAAGAAGTGCTAAATAAATAAGGAGAGTAATCAAATTACAAGAAAAGGTGATAGAGGGGTTGTATTGATAATAAATTGATGGTACAGGAAACAAAAGAATAAACAGAAATAGAAAAAAAATTAAAGAACAGAGTACAACATACAAAAATAAATCAACTGACATACAAAATGTGGTTGGAGATTAAATACAATTGGGTGAAGCGTTTTAAAGAGATATTGACTGAAGAGAGTATAATCGATGAAGAGATAATTATTAAAGAAGCTCGGAAAAGTACAATAGAAGACCCACTAGAAGAAGAAATAAGGAAAATTATCTAAAAAAAACTCGAAAAAGTAAGGGACCAGAAAAGAATGAGGTAAACATGGAACTAAGAGAGTACGGAGATGAAACAGAACTAATAAAGAAAATATGAAAGGAGGAGCAAATTCTTAAAGAATGGATAATAAATACAAGGTGCTACCTAGAAATTACATAAATTTGAATGTGGCGCGCGAAGGGATTGTAATAATAATAATAATAATACGTTTATTATCCAACAGTCACAATAACCAATTACAGGATAATACTATATTTATACAAAATCAAATGAAATGTATATATATATATATATATATATATATATATATATATATACATTTATTTTACAATAATTTATCAAATGTTATATATATATTAAAATAATAGACTTTTTCTTGGTTTAGCGACCTTTAATGAATTTCAGTTTTTTTCTACGACGTTTCGACTTTTTTATTATTGAGTCTTTTTCAAGTGATTAGAACTAAAAATTAATACAAAGAAAGGTAAGAAATATATTTACATTTGTATGAATGAATTAAAATTAAAATAATAATTAAAGTAAGGAAAATTAAAGGATACAAAACTCACCAATTTATTTCGTGTCAAAACACATATTTTGTGTAACATGTATGGCCAGACATGTCGAACCTTTTTATAGGGTCGAACTGCCTTTCTCGGAATATTTAGTGTAACTAAATGTCTTGCTGCAGAAATGAAATTGTTTATTTCGTTTTAAAATTAGTTTGGTCAGGCCATGTGTTTGGGAAAATACAGTATATTTACAATGGGAATTTTTTTTTTTGTGTGGTTGGGGTTGTCTTCTATTGTTTAATGAGCGGATAATAAAGTTTAGAAAGTCCATCAATCTCGTTACGATCGTTGATTGTTTTGTTGTTTTTGAATATATGAATCATTTCAAAGACCTCCCTAGCCTTTGTATTTTTTTGCTTGGTTATTATTTTTGTATTTTCAAAATCAAAATTATGTTTTAATGTTATCTGGTGTTTTTTTAAAGCTGTCTGATTTTTTGCGTATTTGTGTCCTTTTAATCTTTCCTATAGTAACTGTTTTGTTTGGCCTGTATGTATACTTTGTCACAGTCTTTGCAGGGTATGTTATATATTGTATGTGATTGTTTAAGTGTTGGTGTTGAGTCTTTTAGTTTTGTGTGTAGGAATTTTAGGTTTTTTCCGCTTTGATGTGCTATTTTAAAATTAAATGGTTTAAATATATTGTTTAGTTTTTCGGATAATCCAGTTATATAGGGTGTAGCGATATATGTTAATTCATTGGTTGTTTTATTTATATTTTGGCACTTAGTTTTGTTATATATTTTATTAAGTCTCTGTTTTATAATGTTTTGTATAAATTGTGGTGGATAATTGTTTTCTGTTAAAATTGTTTTTACTTTTTTCAGTACTGTTGGTCTGAAAACTGGATTGGTGAGATTTAAAGCCCTGTCCACTAACGCTGTTACAACATTTTTTTTGTGAGCTAGGGGTTGGTTTGAATAAAAGTTTACGTATCTGCCGGATGTGATTGGTTTAGTGTACCATTTTGTTTGTATGTTGTTGTTTGTTTTTATTAGTGTTAAGTCTAAGTAGTTTATGGAGTTGTTTTTTTCTATTTCAATGGTAAAGTTTAAATTTGGATGGAAGTTGTTGAAGCTATTTTGTACATTGCTTATTTCCTTTTCTGGCAACATCATTATGCAGTCATCGACATATCTTTTGAAAAAAGTTGGTTTCATTTTCAGGGATTTAATAACATTTCTTCGATGTGTTCTAATACTAATTGGGCTACTACGCTCGATATAGGTGCTCCCATTGCTAGTCCTTCAATTTGTTTGAAATATTTATTTTCGAATTGAAAATATGTGGAAGTTAAAGTTAATTCTATTGCTTCAAGGAAATCTATTAATGGTAAGTCTGTGAAATTTTTGATGGAGTCCCATTTTTCTGTAATTACTTTTTTTGCTAGTGTTAAAGGTATATTGGTGTACATTGATTCTACATCCAAGGAAACAAGTTTTTCGTTGTTATTTGTTTTGATTTTATCGATGTATTGTTTGAATTCGAAAGTATTTTTAATATAATATTTATTTTGACCTATGACATTGGTTAGTATTTTTGTTAGATATTTTGATAGTTCATAAAACGGGCTTTGAATGCAAGATACGATCGGTCTTATATATATATATATATATATATATATATATATATATAACATTTGATAAATTATTGGAGTTTTTCGGCTTTATTATATGAAATATTTACAAATATAAAATTAGAATGTATGTAATTGCAGAGTAAGTGGGGATGTAAACATTGCTGTTTACAAATTTCAAAGCAAATCATACGAAATTTTTTATTTGAAAAATATGGTCTACGTTGGGACTCGAACCCAAGTCTACAGATATCCGGGCTGTCGCCTTTACCACTAGGCCACAGTAGACCCAGGTTCAAGCCATATAGAAATGCATTATAAAGTAACAGTGTTAATGAATCAGATGTCAGTTATTGAATGTAGATGTCAAGCTGAAAGCAGAAGTCAGTTTTGAAAGCTCATGTCAGTTTTGATAGCAGATGTCAGTTAGTGAAAGCAAATGTCAGTTATTGAAAGCAGATGTCTGTTTTGAAAGCAGGTGTCAGTTATGAAAGCAAACGTCAGATTAGAAAGCAGATGCCTATTTTGAAATTAGATGTGAGTTACTGAAAGTAGATGTCAGTATTTTGAGAGCAGATGTCAGATTTGAATGTTTGAAAATGCTAATTATTACTCCATAGCTATATGAGTGTATAGATAATTTCTTAGCCGTTCATTAAATATAACATTTGATAAATTATTGGAGTTTTGCGGCTTTATTATATGAAATATTTACAAATATTAAATTAGAATGTATGTAATTGCAGAGTAAGTGGGGATGTAAACATTGCTGTCTACAAATTACAAAGCAAATCATACGAAATTTTTTATTTGAAAAATATGGTCTAATGAATTCCTGGAATAATTCCCGATATAAGTAACCTCTCACAGGATATACACCATGCTTACGAAAATAAATAATCCTCAGAAACTTCTGCTGAACCCTTTCAGCATCATCAATAGCCTTAATATGCTGACCAAATCAAACTCCCGTACTCCAGTGTACTTCTAATATAGCTCTAATAGAATAATTTCGGGCGCTATTGTCTTGAACACCTTCGTGTTGCGAGAAAGGAAACCAAGGCATCTGTAGGCTTTATTGCATAGCTGACGGATATGTTCTTCAAATGTAATCGAGTTATCAAACCAGATCCAACCAAGATCCTTAAAAAGTTCCACCGTGCCCAAACGATCGCCATTTACACTGTAATGATACTGAACTGTCACTTCCTTCTTAGAAAAAGACAGAACCTTACACTTGTTAGCATTTAGTTCCTATCCGTTATTCGCACACCAATCATTTATAATATTTAAATCAGGTTGAAGTTGTTCACAGTCAACAAAAGTGTTAATTTTACCATAAATCTTCACATCATCAGTGTACAATAAACAGTTTGACCTGAGCATAGCTGGCAATTCATTTATGTACAGTACAAAGAGCAGAGGACCCAAAACAGCCCTGTGTAACTCCACTCCTCGCAGGAAATCTATGCGATCTAGTACCCTCACATTCAACAAAATTAGATCGATCCGTTAAATAGCTGGAAATAACTTTGACGTAATTAGGACTAATACTAAAATTATTTAATTTAGATTAAAACGTGATGGGGAACTTTGTCGAAGGCTTTACTTATGTCAGTATATACAACATCCACCTGCAAGAGTTGATCAAGGGTATTTGCTATATATTGGGTTACAGTCATTAAATTAGTTGTTGTAGATCTGCCTCTTACAAATCCGTGTTGCGAATCCGATAATTGTGTCACTATTTCACTATAGACAAGATCAGCGAAAATTATTTTAAAGATTTCGAAAAATTATTAATTAAAGAAATTGGTCGGTAGGACTTTATGTCATTTTTGACAGGCGTTATTTTACTCAGCTTCCACTGATCAGGGAAACATCCAGTTGACTGACAGATTATATATGTGTAGCAGTGGTCCACCCAAAGTTATTCTGCAATCCTAGAAATGCAGGCATTCCGCCAACCTCAGTCGCATAATCTTTCTTAAGTTTTTTGATAGCACTTACGAAATAAGTTTCATTCCATAGTTCAGTTCTGTGGGGATATATATTCTTTGTATTGAGTTCCGAGGGCGTTCCACATGTGTAAACTGACGAAAAGTAATTTGCAACCATTAGCGATGGAACTAGTATCAGAACACTGTATGTACTTCATTGTAATACATGGTAGCAGGCAGTTTAGAAGATCCATCACGTCCACGAATAAAACTCCAAAGTTTAGCTGGGTCTCGTTTCATAGAAGTTTCAGCAGCATGTACGTAATTCTGAAAATCCCTGTGAATTGAGATCTCACAGTATTCCTATGCCTATATGCAACTGTTTGGTGACGAAGGTATTGCTTTCTTGCATGCAACTTAGCCTTAATGCATAATACCGTATGCGGAGAATACCAAATATATTTGTTGAGTTATGTTTGAGTTATTCTGCGACACTACAATGCTTGATGTGAAAGAGCAAAGAACTTGCATCAAATTCTGCTTCAAACTTGGTCAAACAGCAGCGGAAACTCCGAAAATACTCAAACAAGCGTTCGGTGAGGATTCTTTAGGCCAAACGCAAACTTATGAGTGGGACAACCGTTTTAAAAATGGACGTCTGTCGGTTGACGCCACAAAATGTAGCAAAAGTGCGTGCAAGACCGAGAACAATCCTTGACATTTGCAACATTGTCGGCTTGTCGTACGGCGTTTGTTAGCATATTCTGCCCGGCGAACATAACATGCGGTGTTTTTGCTGCGACGTTTGTGCCAAGCTTATTCAACATTGAACAAAAACGGCACCGTGTTCATGTGTGCACAGAGCTGAAAGAAACTACCGAAAGGGATGTGAACTTCAGTACCAGAATTATTACTGGCGACGAACCAAGGGTGTACAAAACAAAGTAGAGCAGTGATCGCAGTGGAAGACGCCATCGTCACCGCCGAAGAAAGCACAGCAAGTTCGAAGCAACATCAAGTCGATGTTGATTTGCTTCTTTGACGTTGATGACATCATGCACAAAGAATTTCTCCCACCAGGTGAAACTGTTAATGGACGATTTTATTGCGATGTTCTTGGCCGATTAAGAGAAAAAATCCAACGTAAGCGGCCTGCCAAGTGGCGCAACAATTCTTAGATCCTACACCACGACAATGCACCAACCCACACGGGGCGCCGGTTTGAGACGATTGAGGAGATCCAGTCCGAATCGCAGGAAGTGTTGAACACGTTGACTTGCAAAGACTTCCAGCACTGCTTCTAGTCATGCACTGGGTAACAGCTTGTATTTAGTAACTATAGGGGAATTACATTATTAAATATGGCTTACAAAATCTTGTCTACAAGAGTTGAAAAAACACTGATATAAAATACGAACCATTTAGTAGCAAATTTATAATAGATGCTATTAACACATTAAAACAGATAGTGGAAAAAATTCATGAACACGATTCGAAACTACATATGCTTTTTATATAACGTACCTTCAAAAACTTTCCTCATTAGAGACAGACATGCTTTTTGATAATGGTTGATGACGTAATCTGTTAGAAACGTATAATGTTGAATGAGCATGGCCGTCTCTAATGAGGAAAGTTTTTGAAGACACGTTATTACAAATAAGCTTTTGATTCTATTAATAGAAAGATACTTATGAAAGCATTGGAAGAAATGGGAGTGGTTTGTTAAATTTAGAAGGTTAATACACACCACTAAATGAAACTAAAGTTAGCATTAAAACACAAATGGATGAAACAGAGGAATTTTAAATTAATAAAGTATTAAAGGAGGGAGATTCATTATCAGCAATACTTTTTAATTTGGCGTTGGATATGTAGTAAAGAAAATAATTAAAGGAAATAAGAAATGGAGGCAGTCAACCAATAACATAATTCAAGCCTTTTTAAGGAATGTTTCTATTAACGTACATAAGAAAAATAAACTACTATTGCGTCATTATACTACGCCGATAGTTTAGTAGTGATTACAAAAGAAACGAAAGATAATAAAGAAGATTCTTGATTAGAAAGCGGAAGGATGAAAATATGACCAAAAATATAAGGTTGTGAAGAATATGACGTTATAAAGAACGAGAAAATACATGTAGGAGAATATAAATACGAGGAAGTAAAACGATATATATACTTAAGAGTCATTATTGCAAACAGAGGAAAGAGGCCAATGGCATTAATTGGAAAAATAATGATAGCAAACAGAGCTTTTTATGTAAATAAAACTACTAATGGGTGAAGTGATAGCAAGATAATCAAAATTACGCATATATGAAACAATATACATATTATCTATATTAATTTATGCGGCAACCGCAAAATCATTAACACTGACTAATAAAGAAGATTTAAGAATATAACACAAAGAATAATTCTTAGAGTTATTTTTGGGCTAATAAAGTTTGCAAACAGTGAATATCAATGAATAATAGATTATTAATGGAAACGGCCGGAGATGATATATTTAGAAGAATAAAACAGCAAAGAACAAAATGGTTAGGGCATATAGGAAGAGTAAGTCAGTACTTTAGTGGAACTCGAACATTATGCAAAGAAGAGAAAGACAGAGTAAATACTCAATAGAATAAGAACGTCCCACGGCATTTGTCGTAACTTATTCTACAAATGGGGGCTGACTGAGATACCGACTTGCGAATACGGAGAACCTCGCTAGACTACTTTCATATGCTGTAATAAGAGGGGGGAGTGCTCCCTTACAGCATATGGAGGTGAGATGAGTGACTTCTTTAAAGCCATTGACTCCGTATTGGACTGAATCAACGGCCTTAATTTTAAAAGTTAACTCTATTCCATGTAATTTTAAATTTCAATCCATGTAAGCCATACGCTGAATAAATAATACCTAGGGTAAGGTGGTTGCAAGAAGTGGAGGAGGATTTAAAAGGTGTAGGAATTAGGAGATGGAGAGACAAACACGTCTGATAGAAAATCATGAATGAAAATAAGTAGGAAAATATGAAACATGAAACTGATATACTTCAAGAAATTAAGATAACGGCTGTCGTACTAGTAACCGACAAAATTAAAATGTCATAACTTATGTGGTTGTGCATATGAATGGTGAAGCACAAGTTAAAAAAATATAGAAAGAAGCAGTGAATAAAATGAGAAAGCGTGGTGGACCAAAAGGAACATATAACAGAGAAATGTTGAAAGAAAAGAACTTAATCTGCAGAGAAGCATAAGCAGTGACAAGAAACCAAACGCGCTACAGCATTACCGATAACTGTAAGGTAGAAGAGGATGAATGCATTATGATGACTAAAGGCCGGATAAATATGCAGGTAAAAAAATACGAGAAATGTTAAAAAATGAAATACTGTAGAAAAAATATTCTATTATGTTATACTACAAGTTTATTTAGAACATTTTACAACGTAATTAACTATGAAAACAATTTACAATCACATATTTCTCAAAGTTTTCAACAAAAAAATTGTGACGCTTGTCTGAAAACATGTATTTATATATTGAAAAGGTTCCTTCTACGTCGACGCTTGTTATAGGAGCATATTTCAAATTAGAAATATCATCTATTTTGAACTCAATATTTTCTATTGAATCACCACACGAGATTTTAGCAATGTTCTGTAGCTTTTTAAAACCCTCATTTTTTCCTATTGCAATATAGAAGTGGAAATAAAACTGTAATTGGCTTTAATAAACGCCAACTGTTGAGGTATTTTTTTACTCGAATACACTTTTTGGGCGTCTATCATAGATTGAGCATCCCTATCAAGATCCATAATAATTGTCTTTATTTCTTCGTAATAATTTGCATGATAGCAGCCTCCAAGCACGTTCCCCATCATGTGATTACTGGTTGAGGAGGAAGCGGAACACCGGGTAGATGTTGTTTGTAAAACTGAACTCGTAATGGGGCCTTTAAAAATACTTTCTTAACACTACTAATTAAAGTATTTATTAAAGGAAAATGGTTTCCGATTTCTTCTGCAACACGATTTAGTCCGTGCGCCAAGCAAGTCGTGTTAATTAAATTTAGGTAAAAGATTTTCAAGTTGAAAGCTGCCTTCACCATGTATGGTGCAGCATCCGGCAAAAATAATAGAATTTAATTGAATCGGCCGATACTTGCTGGAAATCCATTATATGTAAATGGGATTTAAGTAAAACACTTATACTAATTTCCAGTATATATTACACTTTATTATATATTAATAAATAGATGACATGTAGTAGTAATATAAGATCCGAAGAAGCTACATCGTAGCGAAACATGTCATCTATTTATTAATATATAATAAAGTGTAATATATACTGGAAATTAGTATAAGTGTTTTACTTAAATCCCATTTACATACAATAGAATTTTCTCTGTTAGAATCGATTCCGTTAAGAAGAAGGTTGCCAGTTCTTTCTGTATAAACCTTGTTATTGTCAAATTATTTGCTTTTTCCAGCTGTTTGGATGAAATTAAATACGATTTTGCTGGAACCGTTACGTTAAGGATACCAATCATTAAATGAACTATGTATCGGCCCACACTATCAGTAGTTTCATCTACGCATATATAAAGATAATTGTTTACAAGAACCTTCTTAATGCTATTCAATGTTTCTGCATAGATGCAGCGAATATAATTTTTTCTTAATGTGTTCTCGTCGGGAATGTTATATTTGCTGATGTACTTTTGCAAAATTAACTTAAAATTAACATTTAAATTGTTTAATTTATGTAGTGAAATATCGGCCGACACAAATCTTCATTAAATTGTTCTTGTTCCGATTTTTTGGAAGTTGATGGCAAACTTAACGGTAATGTTTGCTGACTCTTCTTCGCCAATTGCATCTTTGTTAGTTTTGCAGCATAAGATGGAGTTTAAATATGTTGGTCGACCTGGAACTTTCTCTCACTTGTAATCTGCAAAAAAAATATCACATCATCGGTTGTTTTCTTATAAAATAAATGTTAGTAAAAGACACAGGAATAATTAAAAACTTAATTAATTAATTAATTAATTAATTAATTAATTAATAAGAGGAAATAAACTTAAAATTTTACTCACAATCTAGTAGCATGCTACGCAAAACACTTTTTCTCCATCCATACGCAATTCTGAATAAGATACAATTATATTAATTATATATACAATATATACAATTATATTTTATATATCACAACTCACAAGTTTACACTTCGAAAAGGCAACGTAAAATGGCGTTTAAAATAAAATTATTGGATTTCTGATTCTCGAAGAAAATTGGTCGTAAAATTTGCTGTATAAATTCGGCAGTTATCCTGCTGGAAGATAAAAACATCACCAAAATTGTTGGCAAATGGTACAATATGCTGTTGAACCATAATTCTGTGCATTAAGACTTTGAAGAACAACAACCAAGTCAGTACGATCACCTGTACTGATTCTACCCCATATCAAAACTGATACTGATCCAAATCGATCCACTTCCTGTATACACTCTACAATGTATCTCTCTCCAGGACGTCTGTATACTCGTACACGACCATCGCAACGACTTAAAGTAAACTGAGATTAATCACTAAAAAGAACAGAGCTCCAGTGTCGAAGTTGCCAGTTCACATGTTCGCGAGCAAAGTTTAGGCGGATCCGTTTGTGATTCCTAGTCAGGCGAGGAACTCGCACGGGCCTTCTAAAAGTCAAATTTGCTTCTTTAAGTCTTCTTCTAACCGTTTGATCAGAGATTGTTATACCGGTAGAATTTCGTAGTAGGTTTTGTAAGTCACGAGCCGTGACTTTCGATGGCTAAGGCAAGAATTGATGATGTAACGGTTATTCCGAAGACTAGTTTTTCTTCTACGTCCTCACCCAGTTATCCTAGAGTATCTGCCCATTTCTTGATACCTATGCCATACTCTGCAGATAATCGATGGACTGGTTTGTAGATAGGCGACATATCGCATAGATCGGCCATCTTCAAGTAACGCATCCGCCCTTGCGACTTCGATTTCACTTAAATCAGGCATTTTAATCTTAGAAGTAAATTGACACTCAAAATTGATGAAAATGTTAAAAAAAACTACCTTAAAAAGTTTTGATTGTTTGCTTAAGGAATAAATTTGTTTTGGATAGTATTTTACATTTGAATCACTAAGGAGAAAAAGAAGAAATGTATCAATGTAATTTTCTTTTGTGTTTAGCTAAAACATTCTAGACAACAATAAAAAACAAGAAAAAAAATTTCGTCTTCCATTCACAGAAAAGTTACAGGCGTTCAAAGTAGTGTTCTGCTAATTTTGTTGAGCAATGTATTATAACAAACACTCAAGCAAACATCACCTTTTTAAATAAATTAAAAATAGATATTATAATAATAATAATAATAATAGTAATACGGAAAAATCATTTTATAAATTGGCGTTTCATAAAACATCTGGCATAAGTTATTTAACTACTTATAATACTAATTAACGATTTTTATCTAAACAATTTCTTTTTTAATAAAAAAACTTGCAATAGTATAGTTCGCTATGAATGAATACCGATGATAGATAGATAGTTCGGTGCCTCGGGTGAAGGCCGATCACGGTCAGATAAATTAACTATTAAAAATTGGATTACAGATTGCGACAAGCAGATAAATCAAGAGAAGTAGCGAGCGGCTATCAGTATTTTACACCTAAGATTCGTATAATTGGTATTACGGTATATATTTCTCCTAAAACGCCAGCGTAATATATATGTATATGTATGCATATAGCCGTGGTCATATATATAAGCCATCTTTGGAAAATCCCAATAGCATGCGTATTGAAAGAAGTACCTTGTAATGAATGTTTAATGGTTTATTGTTAGTTTTAAGAAAATATAATAGTTAGTTCTCACATTTATAATTTCTTTTAAATTATTTAGCATTTTTATTGATATTTTTATTAACATAATGGTTCTTAAACAATAAATATATAAAGACCAGTAAAAATATTGATCTTATCCAAATCAAAACTTGAAGAAAATAATTACCTGTTGCTCCACAGTTATTCGATTTGCTCGATTTTTATTGTAGTTCAATTGTATTTCAGATTATCTAATCTATTACTTGACGCAGTATAATGATGCAATAGTAATTATAATTAATTTTTTCTACAAACACCGTTAAAAGTTGACATTTTGACACGGCTAACTTTAATTAAAAATTGCGATATTATAGCGTAGCGTGTTAAAAGTAGTACTTTTAACACTAGTGTTAAAAGTAAATTGACATGACAGCTTGTCAAAAATGACAACATATGTATATTAAAGTGATTTTTATTACTAAATGAAAATTACATATTCTTTGGATAATTAATATTAAATGTACAGTTTGTGTAATTCGAGATATTTATTTCCTGTGTTGCAGTACTTTCAGAATTATTATTCTCGCTATTACTTCATTTTCTTTATTAAAACACGAACTCATCTTTTGTATGAATTGTGACAACTTAATTTGACGTAATTTAACGTCGCAACACTCGCTAACGCTCGTGTCGCAAACTTTTACTCGTGAAATAAAATCGCACTTTTAACACTTGTATCGTAAATAACTATTTTCTACAAACACCGTTAAAAGTTAACATTTTGACACGGCTAACTATAATTAAAAATGCGATATTATAGCGTAGCGTGTTAAAAGTAGTACTTTTAACACTAGTGTTAAAAGTAAATTGACATGACAGTTTGTCAAAAATGACAACATATATTAAAGTGATTTTTATTACTAAATGAAAATTACATATTTCTTGGATAATTAATATTAAATGTACAGTTTGTGTAATTCGAGATATTTATTTCCTGTGTTGCAGTACTTTCAGAATTATTATTCTCGCTATTACTTCATTTTCTTTACACGAACTCATCTTTTGTATGAATTGTGACAAATTAATTCGACGTTATTTAACGGTTGCGTCCAGTTGTGTCAAAACGTATTCATGATCTGTCAAATTTGGTCAGTGGATTTTCACTATATTTTATAATAAAAATTGTGTTTGTAGAAAAAATATTGTACGATACACATGTTAAAAATGCTATTTTATTTCACTCGTAAATTGCTACACTCGCTAACGCTCGTGTCGCAAACTTTTACTCGTGAAATAAAATCGCACTTTTAACACTTGTATCGTAAAGAACTATTTCTTATGTAAATATGATTGTTTAAAGTAAAGTCATTTATATCTCCCATCAATACATACATTAATAAATACATTGCTTTAAAAAGGGCTTGAATTACAAACAAAACGGAAATGTACATGTTTATGGTGAATTTCAAATATGCTTTTGCCTCTTCAACAATTTTATTCAAGAAATATCATGTATATTTTTTGAATAAACCAAGCAAGGAAATAGCTAACTCTTTCAACTATTTTGAAGTCTAATTCAATAATAAAACAGCGAAATGAAAGTAAAACAAGAGAATCGGTTGATTAATATGTATCTCTTCCTGGACATATTTTTCCTAAATAAGAAAGAGATATTTAAGAGAATTAGAATTATATCATGTAAAAGACAGCCACTACTAGACGCTTCAAGAAAGTTGAAAATTTCTGTCCTAATCGGGGTCATTTGTTTCTACCGTGTGACCGGGATCTTGGCATCATAAAAAAAAAAGTAGTTTTGATAAAATTTATGATGTTCACAAGATCATAGAAATAATCATTACTGTTAGTGTCAGAATTACTTTTTCACTAAAGGAAGTTATCACTTCACATAAAAAATTACAAAGATTGGTGGAAAAAGTACTACACGAGTACACTGAAAATTTAGCGAGGGATCAAAAAATACACTTCATTATTTCTAAATTTCATCACTGTCTATTCCAAAGAGAATCCAGGATATGTAAAGGCCTGCAAATTTATCGATGGGTTGGCATGTAACCATTTCAATCTAAACATTCTTAAAAATTGGCAAGAAACTCTACTACCATCATAGGCGACTTTCGGACATTACTTCGTTGAGTAGGCGAACCCTACAAGCAATTTTATCAGGATGTTACAAGCAAATACGAGGTGTTACTCGGAAATTCCCGAAATGTTAAAAACAAACAATAAATTGTTCGTACAATTTATTCACTACCATCCCCTTCAAAGTATTCTCCTTCCGCATGAATGCACCGATTCCAACAACTTGTCCATGACTGGAAGCAGTGCTGGAAATCTTGGCGTGTTAACGTGTAACACTCCTTGCGATTTGGTCTTGTTTGTTGCTTCCATCGACTATAAATATGAACCCGCACGATGGATTTAGCTGAAATTTTGACAGCAGTTTAATGACAAATAACACTTACTAATTAAGAACCCTTAGAAATGAACTAAGATTATTGTCTTATTATATACGAAGTGCTACCCACAAATTCCCGGAATGCGAAAAAAAAAATAAATTGTTCTTACAACTTATTCACTATCATCCCTTCAAAGCATTCTCCTTCCGCATGAATACACCGATCCCAGCGACATGTCCTTCGCGTGTTAACGTGTTCAACACTGCCTGCGCTTCGGTCTGGATCTCCTCAATCGTCTGAAAACGGCGCCCCTTGAGCGTCAGTTTCAACTTTGGAAACAGGAAGAAGTCACAAGGGGCAAGATCTGGAGAGTAGGGAGGGTGGTGTAGTACTGTCGTTTCAGTTGAGCCTACAAATTGATGCACAACAAGTGACATGTGGGTTGGTGCATTGAACTGGTGTAGGATCCACTAATTTACTGCGCCATTTGGAAGGCCGCTTACGTCTATTTTCTCTTAGTCGCCGAAGAACATCAGGAGAAATTCTTTGTGCACGATACTATCAGCGTCAAAGAAGCAAATTAACATCGACTTGATGTTGCTTCGAATTTGCCTTTCTTCGGTCGTGATGGGCGTCTTCCACTGCGATGACTGCTGCTTTGTTTTAGAATCATATCCCTACACTCATGATTTGTTGTAGTAACGATTTTGGTACTGAAGTTAGCATCCCTTTCTCGCTGTACGACAAGCCGACAATGTTACAAATGTCATGGATTTGTTCTCCTTCGGTCTTGCAGGATAGTATCACGCAGTTTTCCGTCGATGGACGACCGGAACGCTCATCATAATCAACCGAAACACGGCCATTTTTAAGACGGTTGTGCCACTCATAAGTTTGCGCCTGGCATAAAGCATCCTCACCAAACGCTTGTGTAAGCATTTTCAGAGTTTCCGCCGCTATTTTACCAAGTTTGAAGTAGAATTTAATGCACGTTCTTTGCTTTTTCACATCAGACATTGTAGTGTCGCAGAATAACCCAAACACAACTCAACAAATATAAACACAAAAACTGTGTCACCACCTAGTATCGTATGCATTAGTAATGCGTTAGCGCTATAGAGCTGTACTATCATCCCTTCGCGCGCCATATACAAATTCCGGGAATTTCTGGGTAGCGCCTCGTAGAGTTAAGAAGCAACGAAAAACAAGATAGTGAAGTTTCAATTGTACATTGGTAACAAATAAACGTTCTTCAAAAATATTGTTTTACAACATATTTTAGATGCTTTTAGTGCTCTCGGCTGTCAGGTAGCGTCTTTAGGTATTAAAGTATAAAAAGTAATTCAAATTACGTAACATAGATGTTTGAAACGTTTTCTTTTTCGTTTCCTGTAAAGTAGCAAAAATTGACTTAGATTGTTTCAGCAATAAACGATTCATATGTACCTCGTATAAACATCAACTAATATATGTATATCTAATATGCGTTAATGGATATGCGTGTTACAAAAAAGCGGGATTATTGGTCTTATCGGCTAAGAATATCTTCGAATTCAGATAAAATAAATTTGGAAAAATGACAGCAAAACCCCAATTAGTTCCACATCAATATAACACTGAACTAATACCCTAATCTATAATACGAAAATTAAGATAACAGACTGACAAGTACATTGTAAATTGTACTACTCAGAATTATACTTTTATATACGCATATCGAAATACGTAATCGCGTATTAGGAATTGATTCTCCTTATAAAAACGTAACACAGACAAACAAAATACCGTTCATATCATATCGGTGTAAGTGTACATTTCACTTCGATAATCAGAAGTTGCACATGTGTATGTGTGTAATATGTATGGATATATCTTACGTGTGCTATGATAATAACTAAGTCTCTGATTGCCATTAAAACACGCCAAATATTTTATCGTGGGACAGTAGCGCGAAAATTGACGCAGCAGTTTTTCATTTTTAGATGTTTTCTAATGCATTGTCGAGAAGTTATTTTTAATTTAAACTGATATTATTAGATAATGTGCATGTTCTTAGGAACAGTTTGATATATTGAACATGTATTTTGTATTAATTTTTTAGATTGGTACGATGAAATAATATTTTTTATTTTATTGCAAAATGAACTAATAAAAATAAATTCTGTACAAAAATTAACACACTGCTTTAAATCAAAATGACTAAAGCTTATACAATCGGTTTATCTAACCCTTTGCAAACAAACTCAGAGAAGCATGGCCTTATTTTAATTAATTTCTGACTTAAAAATTTTTTTGGTTGAAAATGTTAAAAAAAAATAAAGACGATGCTCGAACAGGCGTGCTGACAATAAGAAGAACTATTTATAAAGTAATGTGAATAATGCGATTATGAGCATCTAGACGTGTCTAGTACACTGAAATAAATATGTATTAAATACAACTTATTAAATAAAAGAAAACACAATAACGTTGTCCTTAAAGTTTTATTTAATATTTACATGAAAAAAATTACGCTTTGAAATATATTAAAATAAATTACAGGTGACGATGAATAAGTATTTACAAGCTGAAAAGTAATTTAGTTACTTAGTAAATTAATAGTTTGGTAAATGTAATTAAAATAATATCTGTATCGAACAATACAGAGGTTACCTTTGAATGATATCACGATGGGACATGTGGTAGAAAACGAAAAAAATGCCGGAGAGTGGTTCACTGTGTATATTTGAACAAGCGCTTGTAGTGAGAGATGTTTGTCTTATGAAAACTAAAAACGGAGAAAGCTTCTTTAAAGAAAACTCGTGGTTGAAAAGAGTCGTTTTATGATCTAGTTTAAGAATAACCAATCATATTGCAAATAGCGATGTTTAAGAATTAATTAAAAATGTAAGCTAAAGGGTTATGATATGAATGAAGTTAATAGCATTCAAATATTCCTTGCGAAAAATACCTTAAAATGATACCTCACATGATATGGTTTAGATAAAGTTTACAATACTGATTTAAATGTGGCTATTAAAATTATGTCACCATTAATATGGCGTCAGTATAATTTCGACATATAGAAAAAACAGTTCAATAATAAATAAAATTACTAATTAATAAATAATTAGAATAGAAGTCGTATGTAATTAATATCTAATTTAAAATGATATAATATATAAATTTGAAACGAAAATCCTAGAATATTGAATATACCATTTGAGTTTAGCCTTTAGTCGCAGGTTTCTCAGAATAGGGGTCTGGTTTATGACCAGTGCGATACAAAAGAAAGATTTTCTCTTTAAAATAATTTTAATAATTTTAGTTTTTTACATTATTTAATTTGGCATATTTGTAAATAATATAATTTATAAATAGAATTAAAAAAATTTAAAAATATACCCGAATTAATTCAACGCGATATTAATACTGCCTGTGACCTCTAGTTACTCTTAATTACCGCATTCATTAAATCTTCAATAATTTCCCAAATATTCTCCCATTCTGCAATTACTGCATTTACCAGTTCATTGCCGTTAACAGGTGAGAGTGTACAACTTCGGATCTTTTTTTTTTTAAATCATCCCATAGATGATCTATGGGATTTAAATTTGGATTTTTTGTTGGCGGCTCGATAAACGTACTATCGTGAGTATGTGCAGTATCTTGCACGAATAAAAAATTGCGTTCCATAAAAGCGCAAATGCGTATTTTCCAGATAATAATCCGAATTCATAGGCTCCGTACGCACAGGGACCAACTTTGTGTAACAGATTCCTCCCCAAATTATTACAAAATCACCATCAAACGCAACCTTTGGGGAGATGTTACAATTTGCAAATCGCTTTCCTTCCCTTCACCAGGCACGTTTCCATCCGTCAGGAGGACTAACCTTCGTTTCATTTGAGAATAAAAACTAACCATTCTTCTAATCATTAACCCCATTGGTGATTTTCGGCAAAATGCATTCTTTTGCTCTGTGGTAAGTAATGGTTTTTATTGCCGGTATTCTGCTGCTTAATCCAATTTCCTTTAAACATCTTCTGACTAGGGGAGATGATATTGCAAGAGTTTTTTGCAGATGCAAGCTCATTTATTAGCATATTGCTAGTGATTCTCTTGGTTCTTAGAGCGGATTGTCTAAGAAAACGTTCATCCCTTGGATAAATTTCTAGTTTTACAGTATAATAGCCGACTATGCAGCATATTTTATTATCCCATTGCAAGGACTAATATTTTAATAAAGTCACTTATATATCGTGTGTGTCATCTACTTAATTTAGCACCCGCACATTTTAAATGCGGTATAAACCCTTAAAATCTCTCTGTTTTATTGTACATATAAGGTTGGTAACATCGAATAGTTATTACAATTATTTTGTGTACTTCTTTTGTTTTTCTTTCAGAATGTTTTACATTATTATCATTTGTTTATTTTTATATACTTTTTAGAATATAAGAATGTAATTTTTAGTTAGAATTATTGTTTATTTTGTGTAAGTTTATTGTGTAGATGATTCAACATATTTGCTTCACATTTTTTTGTGTCGTGTAATTGGATATATATATATATATATATATATATATATATATATATATATATATATATATGTATATATATATAGTAAATTCAACCAGTTGGCGATTTAAGGTCTGGCTTTACTCCAAGGTATATATATCCAAAACAACCCTACATGTTTCGGCAATGATGCCTTTAACAAGGATATAAAATAGGAATGTATCTTTGAATAATTTTATCCATAGCAACTCAATTATATGACATTTGTATACTGTCATTTATATTTTATATCCTTGATAAAGGCATCATTGCCGAAACATGTAGGGTTGTTTTGGATATATATACTTTGGAGTAAAGCCAGACCTTAAATCGCCAACTGGTTGAATTTACCATATCATACCAAGGTCACGAAAATAATATATATATATAACAATTGATAAATTATTGGAGTTTTTCGGCTTTTATATGAAATATTTACAAAAATCAAGTTAGTATGTATGTAATTGCAAAGTAAGGGGGGATGTAAACATTGCTGTCTACAAATTACAAAGCAAATCATACGAAATTTTTAATTGAAAAATACTGTCTATGTTGGGACTCGAACCCAAGTCTACAGTTTGCCGGATTGTCGGTTTTACCACTCACCCACAATAGACCTAGGTTCAAGCTATTTAGAAATGCATTATAAAGTAACAGTGTTAATGAATCAGATGTCAGTTATTGAATGTAGATGTCAAGTTGAAAGCAGAAGTCAGTTTTGAAAGTTGATGTCAGTTTTGATAGCAGACAAAATACTGACATCTGCTTTCAATAACTGACATCTAATTTCAAAATAGGCATCTGCTTTCTAATCTGACATTTGCTTTCATAACTGACACCTGCTTTCAAAACAGACATCTGCTTTCAATTACTGGCATTTGCTTTCACTAACTGACATCTGCTATCAAAACTCCATTCAATAACTGACATCTGATTCATTAACACTGTAACCTAGGTCTATTGTGGGTGAGTGGTAAAACCGACAGTCCGACAAACTGTAGACTTGGGTTCGAGTCCCAACATAGACAATATTTTTCAATTAAAAAATTTCGTATGATTTGCTTTGTAATTTGTACACAGCAATGTTTACATCCCCCCTTACTTTGCAATTACATACGTACTAACTTGATATTTGTAAATATTTCATATAAAAGCCGAAAAACTCCAATAATTTATCAATTGTTATATTTAATAAACGGCTAAGAAATTATCTAAACACTTATATGTATATATATATATATATATATATATATATATATATATATATATATATATATATATATATATATATATATATATATATATATATGTATATGTATATGTATATGTATATATATGTATCTGCTAGGCAATAGATAAATTATTATTAATTAAAATATTAAATAATATACTCACACACACACGTTTATAACTACGTTGTTATATTCAGCTGTAACATAAGACTAAATACGTATCTAATTCGGTATTACTATGACAATGATATTGTAATTTTCTGAAGTATTTCGCCGTATTTTTGATAGCGATGTCATCTTACGTTGCTAGTGAAGATACATATTATGAAGAACATAATTATTGAAAAACGTATACAGTTTAGTATTACTGTACATATATTTCAATAACAGTGTGCTGATGCTTAATTGTGAAAATTATACCATTTAATTTATACGATTTGGAGTGTAAATCTATTAAAGTGTTTAGTGGAAAAGAGAAATTCTAAGAAAGATTCCAACAACTATATGGGAAACTAACATGGTGCAGTTACAGTAAAATATGGAAAGTCATTGAAACAAAGTAATAAAGTTTTCTATTTTCTATGTCTCATGATTCATGATTGAGTACCGGTATGTATAAATAAATCATTTGCATTACAATGTTACTGCTATTTCTTAAAATATATTTGAAAGTCATTCTTAGTATATTATTATTATGAATGTTAGATAAATGCTTATGTTATAAAATCAAATTTACCTATGGGTATATAAATTAACCCAATTTTATTAATTAAAAGTCACGATGCTTTTAATATAGAGCACTTTGTGAATACAAGAAAAAAAAACGGGCAAAATGATTCCCCAGGTACAAAACGTATTACACAATCACTTGGGAAAAATGTATTACTAAGAATATTTTTTGCCTCCGTTCAATATACAATCAATGGGATTAACGTAATTTTCGGTTATATTATTATTTTGATGTACATATTTATTGTTTAATAAATAATCTGCTTGCGTCAGTAATTTTTACTTTAACAGGAAAAGGGAACTAAATGTAGGATGATGATTCAATATTGTATTAGTCACTTTATCTAATGCTGCATAATAAGGTGTATCAAAATATTTTTATATATTTATTTATTTATTTATTATCATGTGACAATCGCTTTAATATGAATGAAATCTTCGAAAATCATACTCGCACGATTGTGATTCACACTTGTTCATCTTATACAATGAAATTATTTAAATCTAAGATAAGAAAATACATCTTATAAAATTATTCGAATTTGAACAAATATATACCTTGAAATTGAGGAAAGATGGAAAATTTTGAACGAACGAAAATGCGTTAATTCTATTGTGTGGAAATTGATTTTTGCTTGCATTAAATATTATTATTCATTTTATTAAGTCAGTTTTCAAATTGAAATGTAAAATAAAAGCTTTACTTGGAAATATTTATATTTCAATTTAAGCTTCCCAAGAATTATCAGTCGCAAAGTGAATATTTTTCTCGGAAGAAAGTTCAGCATTAACATTTTATATAAATTTCCAGATTTCTTTGGTTTCTACAAGGAAATCTTACAATTTAAAAGCGTAATAGTGTATTCGAGGTCAAACGTAATTATAGCCGGTAAATTAGATAAATGACCTCTTCATTTTTAAAATATACGCAGTACATTAATAAAGTTCCAGGACTATCGTATATTTGTGCTAAATCTGAAAAATTTGGCAGTTAAGTTATTGGAATGAAAGAATGTTTAATATAAAATATTTATTTTTACATTTATATTATATTAATATATAAATAAACTAACACTTCTGGATAAAAATTTAATAAAACATTTATTAAAATTTTATTATTAATACACTGGGCACCTATAATACATGCATTTTTAGAAAATTTAATCTTCTGATGAGTTAATATTATGAAAGATTTTTAAATCCTCAGCACTTTGCAATCAAAAGTTTTCAAAAGATCGTTTACATATTGCTATGAATTGTGGTTTATATAATTACTGCACCACCATCCACAACTAATCTACCCAACTAGGATACTCAGCCGGTTGATTTCCAAAAATGGGACTGCTTTCTTCTCAGGGTTCCAAAAGGAAATACGTGGAACTGTTAAACATGAATTGAGCGCCAGTGAATAGTTATCACAATTTTTTTTATTATATAAGTTACTTATTTTTAATTAAACAACAATAAAGGTCGTAGCACAAAATCAAAGACAGAATAAAATTTAAATGAATCTTTAATACAAAAAAATCAAAAAGAGAAAAAAAAAAATCTTTATAGAGTATAAAGATTAATATTGCATCATTCAACAATTCCTGAGGTAAAACAATTCACTGAATATTACAGCTAAGTGAATTAAAACTTCCTCTATGACTTCCGAACAAATTTATTTTAAAATAATAATAAAGATTATTTTTAATTTCTCCCCAGAGAAATACACTGTATAAACTTGAAAACACGATCAAAATCTAATACATGCGCGCTCACATGTAACAAAAAATACCCTTGACATCCAAACGAAATAAAATGTTACAATTATATTTTTTTATGCGTAGAAATTTTAAAAATATTCTTTATCATATATTCTTACTAATAATAATAAAACTCTTAATAACAATATTGAGTACAATATAAATATCTTATAATATTAATCAAAATTTTTATATCATAAAATTTAAAAAAAACCTACAGTTTTTTTAAGGAGACCTACAAGACACGTTTTTAATAAAAAAATAAACAATTACGAGAATACAATCTCGTAGAATATACGGGAATTGAATATCAAATACATCAACTAATTAACACAATAATTCAACCCAAATTTAATTAAAAATATAAATATATTTTTTTAAGAAATAGAACGTTCTTGTCTAAAGGTATAACTTGATCTCCCCCTCAATACTTCGCTATCGCTTTAACATAGAGACGACCTCGAATAAAACTAGTTTTTATCAAAGCACATGAGATTTAAATACATCGGATATACAATCAAATTCAAAAAATATGTACATTAATTTTTAAATAAATTTTAAATATAATTTAGGGAAAAATCCATAGCAATATGTATAGCAAGCGCCAAATAAGATGGCGAGAGGAGGGGGTGCGTAGAAGCCGTTTTTATAAACGTCCACGTTATATATTTTACTCTAATAAATTATGAATTTATTAAGTCATAGATGTGTAGTTTACGCCAACCTATGGTATCTTGCCAATTGATGTAAAACTAAATACAAATATCCCCAATACTTCTAATCCTGCGCGAACATACCCCTCCGCTCGCCAACTTATCTAGCGCTTGCTATATTGTACCTGTGTTAAACGTCCGTCGAGGCCCTAAGTGAGAATCCTGTGGAATTCCTGAAAATATATTAAATTAGATGATAACCCATTTTAGTGTAGACATAATCTAAGCGATTTAGTTAGGACCAAAATCAAGAGATGTTAACTAAAAATCAATATGTAAGAATTTAATTTAATTTTTTTATACATGAAAAAACTCAATTTTGATTGCAGCATTAATATCGTTTCATAAACAAGTCTTATTTTCCCTAGATTATTTTCTCGGAGAGGAATTTTAATTTGATGTATATTTTAAATTCAAATTCTATTTATTTTTTCATTAAAAAAATATGAAAAAAAATTGGCAACTTTCTTTTATTAGCTTATATTATTTTTAAATATTTTTGAAGAAAAGGTATATTAAAAGGGGCAAACTTATTAAAGTAACTCCTAATGCCCAAAGAAAAAGGAACTCGGTTTTCTTTATTTTACGTAATTTTTTATTCAAATTTTATTTATTTATTTTTTTATAAAAAAATATTAGGCTCTCATTAATGCTTAAGGAAATACAGGGCTAGTTTTATGTAAATTTCTTTTATATTATTATATTTATTTTTTTTAATAAAATATATTTAAGGCAAAAAAAATGATTAAAAAGTATAGATTTATTTAATGCTTAAGGAAAAAGGAGCTTGACTTTTCTGATTTTCTGTAATTGTTTATTCATATTTAATTTTTTTATACAAAAATGTTAAGTCCCTTTCTAATTCTTAAAGAAACACAGAGCTTAGTTTTTTATTTTGTGTAAATTTCTTTTAAATTCTTGTATTTATTTTTTTATAAAAAAATATTTTCGAAGACAAAAATAGATTTAAAAAGGCAAATTTATTTAATTAGCTCTCTTTTTAACGCTTAAGAGAAAAACAAGCTTAGTTGTTTCTTATTTTATGTAATTTTTAATGTAAATTTTATTTATTTTATGAAAAAATGTTAACCCCCTTTCTCTAATGTTCAAAGGAAACAATAGGATTGCTTTTTTTATTTTATATAATTTTTTATTTATTTAATTTATGAAAAGAAACTACCTTTCTTCCTAATGCTCAAAGAAACAACAAAGCTTAGTTTTTATTTTGTGTAAATTTCTTTTAAATTCTTGTATTAATTTTTTTATAAAAAATATTTTTGAGGCAAAAAAATTTTTATTAAAAAGTACATATTTATTTAAGTAATTATCTTCCTAATGTTCAAAATAACAGTCCTTCTGTATTGAATGTTTTCTTTCAGTTAAGCAGAGAAGAACACATGTGGCAGAATGAAGTTAAAGATCTGATCTGGCTAGAACTCCAGGCATGGCATGCCAATCGAAGTTTAACCGACGAAGACAATTATTTGTGTTTGGCTCGTGATTCAGTCGGCAGTTTACTCAATGAAATCATGATGTACCGCTTTAGGAGACATAAGAAACGCGTCTCGGCACATAGTATCGATAGTGGCGTCGACACTGAAGATTGCTCAGGTTGTTTGTCACTATGCTGCTTCATATGTCGCGACGCTCAATCCGACGGTCTAAGAGAAATTGAAGAATTAATGTGCCGCTTGGAGACAGCAGAGTCATTATTTCCATCTAGCAAAGCGTTCTCGGAATGCTACCCCCTATACGATAGCGACGAGTTTGTCGGCAGGGTCAGAGCTATGTGCCTCTGGTACAATATGACGCGCCATTTAACGATTAAACATTCGTTGATGGGAAAGTTTATGCGATACTTTGAAATGAAGTATCAGACTTTAATGTCAGCGGAGGGATGCGTCACTGGAGAAACCAGCAGTCCATCGGATAGTAACAGTTCAAGTTCCTCGATTAACGAGTTTGTAATAGAAACACCACCGATTGATATTACACTTAAAACCTATTTGCCGCTAATGGACACAAATGCGAAAAAAATTTCCCCGTACAGGAAGTATATCGAAACCATGCTGAAAACTAAGGGATTAGCTAAAACTACTGCTTTCTTAGATAAATTACACCGTGATAGCTTGTATAAAGTATATTTAACATTAGAAAAGCCAGTGGATAACAGTATTTTTCAAAAGGTAAGAATTTTTATATTTATTTATAGTAATGTAATCGGTCTTTTAAATTGAGCGCCTTATTCTAAAAATAAATAAAATATAGATGGAGTATTTTGACATTTACGAAGCGTTATGTATGACATTTATAAAAATGCCTTCTGACCCGATACAACAACGCGTTCAAATTGTTGAATTATTTTATGAAAATCAGCGTTCTGTGAAAATTTTTTTTTTAGAAAATTACGTGAATTTTATGGTTTACATGATCGTCCATCTGAAAGAAACTATTGGTGGAATTAGAAAATTTTCAAGAGACCAGTTCGGTGGAAGATCAAAAAAAAAAGGAAAGATACAGTCGTAGCGGTCGTTCACAAGAGCATATTGATTTCATTCGTGAAAGTGTTGCTGTCCATTGTCGACTTTCACAACAAGTTGGACTCTGTGAATCAACAACATGGCGTATTTTACGAAAGGATTTAACTTTAAAGGCAAGTAAGGTTCAAATAACACAGGAACTAACGCCATTGGACCAAAGCCTCGTGCATTCGTCAGTTGGATTAAAGAACAACCAGATAATTTTTTTTATTATAAACAAAAATGTGAAGAAATTGAGGAGCTACAAGCCAAATACGATAACTTTAACATGCACAAAAAGATTAAAGAACTCGTCGGCACCAGCAAACAAAAGCAACTTAATATATTATATAACAACGGCAAAATAGTCACAGAAATAGAACAAAAACTAGAAATATGGAAGAACTACATTACAGAGCAGTTCGAAGATGAGAGACGGCATACGACTCTTGAAAATACGGAAGGGGAGTTGGGCCCGGACATAATTAAGGATGAACATATGCACTAGGTATGCTCAAGAACGGAAAAGCTGCAGGTCCGGACCAACTGCCAGTGGAAATTCTTAAACTGATAGAGGCGGACCGGATTCATGTTTTGGTAGAAGTAATTAATACCATATATAGAACAGGAATAATACCAAATGAGTGGTTGCTATCAACTTTTATAACCCTTCCGAAAAAGAAAAATGCCAGGCATTGCTCTGACTACCGCACAATAAGCCTGATGGTTCACACATTGAAAGTCCTGTTGAAGGTGGTCCATAATAGAATATTCAGGAAATTGGATGTAGATATTAGCGATAGTCAGTTTGTATTCCGTAAGGGCCTGGGAACAAGGGAAGCACTATTTGCACTAAATGTCCTATCACAAAGATGCCTAGACGTAAACCAGGACATATACGCCTGCTTTATAGATTACAATAAAGCATTTGATAAAGTTAGACATGATCAACTCATAGAAACATTGGTCAAGAGAAGGATAGACCTCAGAGACATAAGATTAATCTCAAACCTATACTATGGCCAAAAAGCAGCAGTACGAATAGAAGACACGACATCAGAGGAAATAGAAATACGAAGAGGTGTTCGTCAGGGGTGTATACTGTCGCCAATCCTCTTTAATCTGTACTCGGAGGACATAGTAAATAGAGCACTTGATGATCGGGACAAGGGCATTAAGATTAACGGCATGACAATAAATAATCTGAGGTACGCTGACGATACAGTTATTTTAGCTGGAACACACGAGGACCTACAGACGCTAATTAACAGAATGGTCACAGTAAGCGAAGAGTATGGACTAACGCTGAACATAAGCAAAACAAAATATATGCTGATAACAAAAACAACTAAAGATAATCGTAAGATATATGTGAAGAACCAGCCTATTGAGAGAGTAAGACAATACAAATACCTGGGCACGATTATTAATGAGAACAATGACAGCTCCCAAGAAATACGAGTCAGAATAGAACAGGCGAGAAGCACCTTTACAAGGATGAAAAGGCTTTTCTGCTGCCGAGATTTAAACCTTGACTTAAAAATACGACTGATGAGATGCTATGTGCTGTCTATACTATACTATGGGATGGAGGCCTGGACGCTGAAGGTAACCGACATGAGGAGACTGGAGGCATTTGAGATGTGGGTATACCGGAGAATATTGAAGATCTCATGGGTAGAGAGAAAAACCAACGTAGAAGTGATGAGACGTATGCATAAGGAGAGAGAAGTGATTCCGACAATTAAGAGAAGAAAACTGCTGTACATGGGACATGTCATGAGGGGAGAAAAATATCAAATACTACAAATAATTATGCAGGGAAAATCCCGGGCAAGAGATCTATAGGAAGAAGACGGAATTCATGGCTGAAGAACCTTAGGGACTGGTTTGGATGCAATAATAATGAACTGTTTAGAGCTGCGGTTTCAAAAGTAAGAATTGCTATGATAATTGCCAACCTTCGAAGCGGAGACGGCACCTAAAGAAGAAGAAGATAATTTTTCACAAAAATCATCTTTTCTGATGAAGCACATTTTGAAATTGGTAGTTTTGTTAACAAACAAAATTGTCGAATTTGAGATAAGGAAAATCCACGAGTGATTCATGAAAGACCTTTACCTCTTCAACAAGTCGCTGTTTGGTGTGCATTATGGTCAGGTGGTGTAATTGGACCATGTTTCCTTCAAAATGCTGCTGGTGATGCTGTAACAATGGTGTTCGATATCGTGAGATGTTAACTGAATTTTTGTGGTCTGAACTGAATGATATTGATCTATAGGATAGATGGTTTCAACAGGACGGCTCAATACCTCATTTTGCTAATGAAACAATTGCTTTATTAAGACAAAAATTATTTCAAGAAATGGTGATGTTAATTGGTCACCAAGATCATGTGATCTAAAACCGTTGGACTATTTTCTTTGGGGTTACGTAAAAAGCCAGGTCTATAAGAACAAACCATAATCGATTCCTGAACTAAAGGATGAAATTATTCGTGTCATTGGTGAAATAGAACCTCAATTATGTCGAAATGTAATAGAAAATTTTAACAAAAGAGTGAACAGCTGTGAAGCAGCCAGAGGTAGTCACTTGTCAGATATTATTTTTCTTATATAAATGTCACAACTGATATTGCAATTACCGATAAAAGTTTTTGAAAATCAATGCAAATTAACGGTTTTATTTATTTTTTTTTAAAAAGGCGCCCAATTTGAAAGACCCTTTATTTAAATTAAGAAAATTGTTAAACAAATTTTAAAAATTGTTTCATTGCATATGTTAATAGTTTTGGTTCAATAAAGTGGCACTACTTATAAGGTGTGACAATTACATAACGGGACTGGGCATCTCTACCCGTTAGACTTGGTGAGGGTGAATGTAGTTGATCTTGATGCTTCCAGTGCAGGTGGAGGCACAGTACGCTTTCTTATCTTGCTTAAGTATGACGTTGTTTTTCCAGAATGCCTCGATCAGTTTGCAAAAATTTGCGTAAAAGTAATAAAACCTCACACGTAAGGAGAATAGGCAAAACATCTGCTCTGATATGCATATCACAGCAAACCATGAACTAATAGAAAAAGTCGTTACATGTGACGAAACATGGGTTTTCCAATACGACTATAAACCGTCAATCCATGCACTGGAAGACCTCCACTTCGCCAAAGAGCAAAAAAAGCTCGAAGGAGCAAGTCGAAATTGAAAGCCATGCTCATCGTTTTTTTTTCGATATTAAGGATGTCATCATGATTGAGTGGATACCTCAAGGTTAAACAGAAACCAGAACTACTTGATGTCCAGACCAAGCTGAGAGAAAAGGCGAGGAAAGAAGACTAGATCTTTGAAACAACAACTCATGCTGCGCCAGGACAATTCATCGAAAGCAAAATGCACTCTGTGAAGCAGTTTCTAGCGGAGAAGAGAATTACTGTGCTCGAACATCGGTCGTATTCACCAGATCTTGCTTTATACGACTTCTACCTGTTCCCAAAAGTGAAAGGTGCACTAAAAGACTCCCATTTTCAATCTGAGAAGAGGTCAAACCAAAAATGGCAGACTTGCTGATGAGGGTGACCATTATATTGCTTCAGCCAATGGAAAAGAAGTATGCAACCGTGTATGAATAGGCAAGGGAAATATGTTGAAGAAGATCAAGAACTATTTGTAATACGTGTTCAATAAAGCAGCATATTTTTCAAACCAGCCCCGTTCTTTAATTGTCACATCCAGTAGATGCATTAAAAAAGAAACAGAAGAAAACATTTGTCGATAATTTAACACCGCATACATTATGAAACACCCGGTATTTTACGAATCGCCTGCCATTAAATTAGGACCACCATGAAAAAATACTACCAGTGTTGCTGCGTGAGTTTTACAAACAAGGATAAAAAAACCTAAATTAATCGGTATCTTCTTCTTCTTTCGATAGGCGTATCGCCTGTTTAGTTCCGGTTTCTTTGTAGCGGCAGTTCTTGTGAATTTGATTGCCAGCTGTCTCGCCAGCGTTTTGGTGGTCGTCCTATGGGTCTTCTTCCGTGAGGTATGTTGTTTCGCACTATTCTGGCCATTCTGTCGGGAGTCATTCGGCTGACATGGTGGTTCCATTCTCTTCTTCTTTTCCGTA
Organism: Melolontha melolontha; assembly: GCA_935421215.2. Classification (NCBI taxonomy): domain Eukaryota; kingdom Metazoa; phylum Arthropoda; class Insecta; order Coleoptera; family Scarabaeidae; genus Melolontha; species Melolontha melolontha. The sequence continues at coordinate 70,838,328 of OW285243.1, read as the reverse complement.
TCCATCTGACTACGTCATCCGTTTGACACTTCTCTCTTATATCTGTATTTCTTTGCCTATCATGTAATGTGTATCCTGTTATCGTTCTTAGGGTCTTCATTTCGGTTGTTCTTAGTATCCTCTTTGTTATCGTCGTTTCCGCTCTCGTCTCCGCACCATATGTCAACACCGATCGTACGCATGTTTTGTATATCCTTGATTTGCATTCCGTACTTAGGTGTTTGTTTCTCCAGATTGGATACCTAAGATGTCCCGATATTGCTGCTGCTTTGTTTACTTGTTTCCTCACCTCATCACCCAAAAACCCTGCGCTTGTAATTTAGCACCCAAGGTAATTTGATTGACATGGTTTGGTCGACGGTCTTATTTTCTACTACCAATTTGCAGCGTACAGGTTCTTTTGCTATGGTCATGCATTTGGTCTTGTCTATGGAAATTGAAAAATTAATCGGTATAAATGGCTTTATTATTTTTCAAAGTAATCTCCTTTAAGATATGTAGAGGTTCACAGGTTTAGGAATAGTTGGTAGCATTCACAGTAAGGGTACGATCGCAAGCAATAATGAGTCTATCGGCCGTATTCACCATGCTAAAATTAACAGCTAGTTAACTAACAGTCCGATAAGCTTAACCGCGCTGTTAAGGTTAGCTGAAATTCACCAACTTTAAATAATTGCTAGTTTTTAACTGATTGTTTAGACTAATTCATATCAACATCGGCGCATTTCCCCCAACATTTACGGTTGTTAACTATCTTCATATAAGTATACTAATGTGTCATGTCGACATATGTCACATTGTCAACAACGAATAGAAAGTATTCAAGTACATATATATTTATTAGTTTATTATAAGTGTTAATAAAAGAAGAAGACATAGATACTGGATGGTTTCTCTTGTTTTGTGGTTGAAAATTATTTGGTAGTAATTTTATCAAATGATAGGTGTAGAAAAAACTATATAAATATACGTATTTCGCCTTTCTACAGGCTCGTCGGTACGCCCCTGCTGGAGAAAGGATATTCCCAGACACATTCACAAAAAAGAACCACATCATCGAAATTATCCAAACCGGGCGTAGAGGTAAATTCAGCGCTGCCTGTTGTCAGACAGCCGAAGTTACCTCGTCACATTGGTTATGTCGACGGGGCGAGGTACTTCGGCTGTCTGACAACAGGCAGCGCTGAATTTACTTCTACGCCCGGTCTGGATAATTTCGGTGATGTGGTGATGTGGTTCTTTTTTGTGAATGTGTCTGGGAATATCCTTTCTCCAGCAGGGGCGTACCGACGAGCCTGTAGAAAGGCAAAATACGTATCTACGTCTCTGGGGGAGGGATATGTTCGGACTATATAAATATTCTTGGTTATGTAGTATTTGTTATCTTTAATATTTATATTATATTATTTATATTATAATCACTAGCCTTCCGATTTTTCTCGGCTAACTCACAGATAGATTAATAGTTGGCTAGTACCAAATTACAAATTATGGATACCAGTTAGTGACTTAACACTTACTTAAATTTTAACAGTGGGCTAAACGCAATGGTGAATACGGCCGTATGTGTAGTAGAAAAGTGTTTGTTCTATTTATCCATTATAAGACCTTTGTCAAAAAGTTTTGTTTCGTGATATATTCTTTCGTATTAATATTTCCTTATTTATTATATTATATATTATATATTATGTTATCTGTATGTATTTAATAATTAGATAAAACAGTCACAGTAGACTGTACTACTGTCTAGGCTGCTATCTCAATATACTATACAGGATGTAAATGAAATGCGCCTATATACGCTAATATATAATTGATACCTAATGCAAATCTACAAAAAAAAAATATTCTATCGAAACTTTAATTTTTGTGGAAATTTAGGAACACAGCCACAAACTTCTCAAATACGGTCCTGTATTCAGATCGAATCTAATTAAATATAAATTATATGTTTGTATGTTGTCTATTCAATAAACAAATAGGCATTTATTTGTTCAAGTTCCCAAAAAATCCCGTTCATATTTCAGTAATATAATACATTTTTGACTGAAAAGTTTTCTAAACATGTATTCATTCATATCCTAGATATAAATTTTCTTACGCATCAGCTGTTCTGTATTATTTATAAGTAGGTCAATACCTTTGTAATATCCCGAAAAAAACAATATCGAGTTTCTTTTAAATGTTTTAAACGGTATAACAGTTTTGTGGTGATGGAATTTTTAGTTTAGTTGTCTTAATATAAAACTCACGCCGAGAAATAATAAAGTATTTCTGCTTTCTATTTGCCTCTTTGTTTAATGACAATTTCTTTTCCCTAAAAAGGGCAGATTTGTGTGAAACAGATGGAATGCTGAGATGCGCAATGTGCCGTTTGCGTAAATACAAGCTTTTAACCGATCGGTAAACTTTCGTAGTACACGATTTAACACCGCTCGGTCTTGAAGGTTGTGAAAATTTGAAATACCGTCCCTCGTAAAAATACACTCATCGGTAAATAACATCCTTGAAGCAAAGCCAAAACTTGTTCCTCCGCATCTACTATCCCACGTGGTTTTTCACGGCCACGACATTCATAACTTGGATGCAATGTATTGCAATCTCCCAATCTGTACACGGTTTGTAAAATTAAAAAATCATTTGATGGATATCTTCGATTCGGAAACCGCCCTTCATAAATACGTCTAGTAGCTTTAACATTTGCGCCTGTTTCACCGTCTAGTAATACGATATCCGTTAATTTGTAATTTGAGTAAGCCATACTTCGCGGAAGTTGATAACACACTGGCTTTTGATTTACAGTATGTAAATCAGAAGTCATCGCATCTACAACTCCCACCATTACGATTCAGTTGGGGTAGCGCTGCAATTATAAAGGAATACTAAATTTACCATTTCGTCCCAGATAGAGATTTCGTGCATTAGCATTTTATGCTTAATATTACAGCTATTACATATTAAAGTATGTCGACAGATTTCGTTTACACCCTGTATTTATCTGCGACGCACTTTTTAGGCTCTCTTTCCTGATCTGGGTTACAGGCATTGCTAAATCTGTTGAACCTGAACACTTTTACGTGCGTTGAACCAATTTCGGAAAAACATTTTCCAGTCAAAATTCGATATTCCAGAAACCTCGATATAAACGCATCAACTGTCTCTTTAGGTGTTGAAAAACACTTTCTACGCGTTTTATCTTTGACAAAACGAAATTACGAGGTGATAAATCTAGACTATATGGGCAATAAGACATTAATTCCACGCTTTTCGCTAAATATTCAATTGTTGGACCGACTGCATGAGGGCTCGCATTATTATGATGGATGATCAGACTATTTCGATTTATTAAGTGCAATTAAATACAAATAAAATGTTATATACTAATCAAAGTTACCAGTCAATCCTTTGATTCTTTAAAGCGACAACCAGCCACGACCTGTAATAGAGAAAAATCATAATTTTTGTTAATCACTAGAATGAACATTTGGTTTAGGCTCATCTCGGGAACAGTTTCGGACTTGTAGGGATAACTCCCAGTTTAAACATTGTAGCAGAATCCTGCATGTGTTTATTTCCACCATTCCAATTTTGTTGAAGAAATTCTCGAGCTTATTTGTCCCCAGTTTGTAAATTAAAGTTTTCGGTGTGGTCCTAACTTAATGCTAGGGAACTGTATATCACTAAACAAATGAAAATTTAAAATAATATCTTAAAAATTACTCTTTTTTTCTTAAAGAAAGCAGAATGTAATGACGAGGAACAAGTTCGTAGATACGGTACGTGGAGTCCCGAAGCTCAATCACTTAATCTTCCCTCGTACAAGCCAGTATTCCTATATTTGTCCGGTTTACCGCTGAAAATGCTTCACGAATTCCTCTTGATGAGACTCGAACAGAAACCGAAAAATCCTTCGCCTCTCAGCGTCAGGCAACTGATGAGGGAACTGAAGGAAGGCTTGAAAATATGCACAAAGCATCGTGAAAGAATCATCGATAACTTTCACGTGGCGCTATTGGACGCCGGAGATTGTAAATACGCGTACGTGGAAGCACTGGACACGTTCGACAGCACTTTGTTACTCGTCTTCGAAGATTATTTGGAATATTTGCAGACGTGGGCTCTCCTGCAACACGACAACTTTCAAAAGAATCTCTTGGAAGAAGAGTGGAAATTCATTTACGAAATTATACCGAATATCATCGGTGGACGAAAGGCTGCTATTAAAACGCTAACGTATATAATAGGTAAATTATTGGAAGGCATCTCTCAGAGGGTGATGGATCACATCGACGATATTGCCCAAGACGTTAAAGAAGAAGGACACACTATATCTAAGTAATGATTAATAAAATAGTATAGATATACACTGTTTGTATTTTTTAGCGCAAACTATTTTATGCTGATTTTTTAATTAATTTACTATTTCTTGATGGTATTTGCGTTATTTCTTAATTAACGAGACAAACTGCTCTTGCAATTGTATACAAATAAAGAAATTTTACGTCATTTCTTTAATATAAGTTTGGCATGAATATTGAATTTCAATACAAACAATGTATATGTGTCATTTCCATTCTATACTTCTCTATTCTATTAATAATTACAAGGTGTATAGAAGATTACATAATGGATGATTGCAAAAGTTCGTATCCGATTTTGACAGATAACTAAAACAACTGCATGTGGTGATGCTGTCATCGTTTTCTGCTTCTTGTTGTACACTTATTCACAGATAGTAGCATCATAAATAGAGTGGACCAATCCGGAGCGATATTGTTAAATATTTCATATAAAAGCCAAAATTGATATATATATATATATATATATATATATATATATATATATATATATATATATATACATACATACATACAGTGAAAGCTCTCTTGAGCGGACATCGACGGTTCCCTAAATTTTGTCCCCACAAGAGAGGTGTCCTCTCAAGAGAAGCAGCTCATTTTTACACAGGTCTCTCATTTTAAAGAGAAGTAAAAATTATGGCAACTCTAACTTTTTATTTATTTGTATGAGAGGTACACAAGTACTAAAAGTAGATACATAAATACATATACAATATGTACATTATTTTTTAAAAAATTCAAGCAAGCTTGTTTGTCTTACTTTAGTTTGTTTACGTTCTAAATATTTTTTTTGAAAATGTGTTTCTACATTTTTAATCATCTGAAAACCGATAAAATCATCTTGGTTCTTGGCAAACAATTTTATCTCTTCTATTATCTTCAAAACTTCCTCAAACGTAGTTACTTCTTGACCTTCATTTTCTTTTTCTGAGTCCACATCATCATCTGAGATTTCCTCTGATCTACTAGCCTCATATTCTTCAGTCATATCAGTGACTTCCAATATGTCATCTTCGATTGCCAAATTTGCATCAATTGCTATGAAATCTTCTAAATTGATTTCTGTTATTCCAGTTTCTAAAGCAATCCTATGCATTTCCGATAGTATGGACAAAGGCAGATCATCTTCTGCCTCCCATTGCTCATATTGTTGCATATTATTTTTTTAAATCCTGCCTTTGAAAAACAATTTCGTATTGTTTCTGGTGTTACCTTCTGCCAAGCATTATGTATAAAATAGATAGCTTCTAATAAATCTATCGATTTTGAAAGTTCACGTGCAGAATTAATGTTATCCATTACAGATAAAATTTGTCTTAAAATAAGTTGTCTATAAAATACTTTAAAATTGCGAATGATTCCTTGGTCTAAAGGTTGGCAACAAGCTGTAGTGTTGGGAGGCAAAAATAATATTTTAATGTTTTTCAATTTCATACCTGTAGGATGTGAACCTGCATTATCCATAAATAATAAAATCTTTCTCTTTTGTCTGCCCATTTTCCTATCAAACTCTGACAACCAGTCCATCATGATATCTGTAGTCATCCACGCTCTTTTATTAGATTTCCACACCACAGGTAACAATTTTAAATCAAGTTTTTTGAATGCTCGTGGTCGTGCTGCTTTTCCAATGACCAGCAACGGTTCTTTTTCGCCTGACATGCTCACACAATGCAAGACAGTAAGTCGCTCTTTTGATAACTTTCCCCCAGAACACTTTTCTGTCTTCAAAGCTAATGTCTTGTCTGGTAAAGCTCGGAAAAAAAGTCCTGTTTCATCACAATTGTACACGTCTTCTGGCTGATAACCTACAAGCCCAATCAAAATTCACAAAAGTAAGATTTTTATCTTTTTTAATTTTTGATGTTTTATTTTTTGTTTTAAATTTGAACTAACTTTTCTTACCTAGTAACAAAGATGGAATCTTTTCAAAAAAAATGAGTAACATCATCTGCATTAACACTGGCTGCTTCCCCAGATATGCACTTGAAGCTGATATTATGACGTGTACGAAATTTATGTAACCACCCATCAGACGCATGAAAATTGTGATAACCAAGCCCTTCTGCAATTTCTTTAGCTTTGCTTTGTATTATAGGTCCAGATATTGGAATGCCTTTGCTTCTGGCTTTTGCAAACCAATCGTAACATAATTTATCCACATTGAGACCTTCAGTTTTGAAGAATCTTCTTTTCTCGTTAATGTTACTTCCTGATTGCCATTTTGCCTTATACTCTTCTTTTTGCTTTATTATTTTACCAACTTGGGTTTTTCCAATTTTAAATCGGTTGGCTAATGCACCGTACACTAACTCATTCTTTATCATATGTATTAATAATTTCCATTTTCTCTTTTAAAGTTAAAAAGTTTCTCTTGTTAGCGCTCATTTTGCATACATACGCGGCACACTTCACACTAACGACGCGACGTGAAAAAAGTGCAGAATACTGGATAAAAACGATATTTTTAAACGGGAATTTACCCAGCGTTTCGGGGATTTACTCAGTGTTTAGAAAAAATATGCAGCGTAAGAGAGCGTCATGTCCGCGTAAGAGAGCTTTTTGCCGATTACGGAGTGTCTCACGGTGTCCGCGTCGGTTCTACAGGGCGACCGTTTAAGAGAGCTTGACGTCTCAAGAAAATCGTATGTATCAGGTTGGTCACCACAGAAATGTCCGCTCATGAGAGATGTCCGTTAAGAGAGCTTTCACTGTATATCTATATATTAATTGATAAATTATTGGAGTTTTTCGGCTTTTATAGGAAATATTTACCAATATCGCTCCGGATTGGTCCACTCTAATCATAAATCATTTTGAGTTCAGTCAATCTGTGAGTGACAGAAATTTTTGAATACACCTTCAGAATCTTATGTTTTACGAGTTTCGAAAAGGAGTGAGTGTCGAAACCAAAACAGAAAATATTAGAGATGTTTATTAAATCAGGTAAAAAAAAATAATTTCGCAAATTTATAAATCAAAATTCTCAACTTCGGCAATCAACCACGCTCTGGATGAACCCTCGGGGTCATACGGATGATGACATTTTGCATGTCTTAGTGAAAAATAATCTAAGGATTACAACGGAAGAGTTTACTAACACATTGAACATCGGCAAAACGTCTGTATTTCGTCATTTGACCAGACAAAATAATATAAATCGCGTATCTACGCTAACATCATGAAAGATAACCTTTTTTTTTATCAAGTAATAGACGACGATAAATGGATCCTATACAAGATTATTTAACAAAAAAAACGATCTAAAAAGAACCACATGAGAGTGAAGAAAAAGTAGGAAAAGTTCGAACGCGTTACTGTCTGAGTGATAGAATTGTAGGCGAATCATTTTCTTCGAGGTTCTTCCATCTGAGAAAACAATTACAGTGAACAAATTCTGTAAGCAAGTTACCAAATTAAAATTCATGAAAAACGCCGGTTCGCTCAATCGAAAGAACACCATTTTCCATCTGACAAGGCCAGGCCGAACGTTACTCAGTAGAGAGCTAAAACTGAAGGAGTTAAAATGGGAAATTCCCCAGCATTTAACATATTTCTGGGACCTAAGTCTTACAGATACTTAACTGTTCAGGTCCCTATAAAATAGTTTAAATGACAAGAACTCTGATCCATGGAAGCAGTTTAGATCTACTTCATGACCTTTTGTGGAGAAAAGAAAACCCACCTTCTTCTGAACTCTTTGGAGACTTATTTCAAAATTAAGACGATTAATTTTATAGAGTAATAAAACAGTTCTTTTGCTTTGAAAATATAACAGTTTGGGTTTTATTTTCAAGTCGGAAACGAACTTTTGCAATCCAAAATATATTAAACTCTCCTAATCATTCAAAATTAGAAATATTGCAATATAACAAACATCATTTATTCCAATTATTTTTTTATTTACGGAAAAACGACGCACGTGGTAAGAGGGTCGGACAACGATTATTTCTTTTTCCGGGATTCGGCGAGGAGGGGTAGTAACATAACCATGGAATACTTTACACACACCATATACACTAAGCTGTCCTGGGATCCTGGTAAAGTTTCAGCTTAAAACGCTGGCCCGCTAAATGCACCATAAGAAAAAATAATACGGAATTTACGGCATGTAGCCTTAGAAAATAAAAATAAAACATTAATCTAATATAAACATCGGCCGATAGCGCCGAGAATTCCGCAATCGAATCCTGGGCTTATTATCTTAAACTAGAAGGTTTCCCTTCTAGTTTAAGGTGAATGCCGACAGTCAAATATTTTAAATCGCCCCACGGGCGTGGGCGTAATAATTCATGTCTCACTAATACCCCTTGCAATTAGCATTAATTAAGCTCATGATGGATGCTAAGGCATGAATTAGTACGAAAAATTGTTATGAATTACTCTCTCCCACGAAAAACTATAAGCAAATAACACACTAATACTGCAAAAAGAAAGACAAAATGAAGTTTATCAATGTTTTCTAGCAGTGTATGAGAACATCTTCCTTCCTGCTGGATATATCGTGATATTTCGAAATTAATACTTCTATACACCCAAATAGACTTATTTCTTTTAACGTCAAAATATTCATCTAAAATATGTTCTTCTAGGTCATTACTGTTTAGCGCATGCAGGGATTTACAGACATTATTCAATGATGAACGCGAAATGATCAACAAGACGATGCAATTCTCCAAAATGATCTTGAAAGCAATGAAGACGCATGCAAATCCAGAATTGCTAAACGAATTCAAAGTATAAAAAGCCACTTTAGCATCGACAATAACGTTTATATTTAATTATTTTTTTTTAATTTTTAGGATCATAACTTGAAATTGAGATTAATTATACCCACGGCATTAGAAAAAACGCAGTTAATATGTGATCATATGTTATCAACAGATAATATAGATGATTTTGAAAAGTCAGCGTTGACATCGAGGTGTAGAGAAATTTTATTGCAAGGATTTCGTTGTGGTTTTGAGGTAAGCTTTCTGAATATATCTCATCAAATTTTTCGTGAATTTCTTAAAAAATTACGAAAATCAATTAATTTAAGAATTTATGCTGCAAAAGCTTAAGATTGCCTCTTCCAAACTTTCAGTATCACAAAGAATTATCAGACTTTGTACCACAAGAGGGTAGAAAAAAATTAACCGGCAGTATGGTACAGTACGCTCACCTGTGGATGAAATTTACGCAAGAAAGGTGCGAAAGAGGGAGGGGGAAGAGACCGAGATGGGCGAATCAGGGTTTAGAGTTCCTGTTGACCGTTTGCGAGCCTCAGAATACCATGCACTTAAGTGATGCAGAGTTCGAGGAGTTAAAGATGAGCATGGATCTTTGTATTTCTCATGTTATTGGTTCTAGTGGACCATTGACACCGGAATCAGCTCTGTTAACCGCCTCGCCTAAACTAACCGTCGATCTCGTCCGACCGTTTTCGAGGTCTAGAGGTGCCTCGCCGAGTCCCAGACCGACTTACAAGAGTCAACGATCAAATAGCCGTAAACCCAGCTTAGAACAAACTGCGACGACTCTTGGTTCGGAAAGTGGTGAATCATCACCACTATTTCAAAAGTGCGTATAAGTTAGTTTCCATTAGTAATTAGTGTTAATAGCTTTATTGGTCTATTTTTTTATATATTTTTTTCGAATTTATTTAAAAATTGCTTAGTGCATGCCTCTTGAATTCACAACTTTCCAATTACAGAAAATTCGAGAGTCTACAAGATGGCCTACTAAAAGTGAAATCTCAGTCTGCTAGAAGATCCGAGCGCGTGCTACAAGCTGTCGAACAACTAGACTCGGAAATGGACAATAGACTGAGAGAAGCGGAATTGATCGGACACATCGTGAATTATTCTAAAGATTCCATAGCCAAAGCACATATCAGGAGAAGACACGTAACGTTCTCTTGGCAGAGAGGTATCAAGATCGGTCAGGGGAGATTCGGAAAAGTGTATACTGCAGTCAATAACAATACGGGCGAGATGATGGCAGTCAAGGAAATAGCTATTCAACCCAACGATGCTCATACGATTAGGAAAGTCTGTGAAGAACTGAAAATTTTGGAAGGAATCAATCAAAAAAATATTATCAAATATTACGGACTTGAAGTGCAAAAGGTAAAATAATGTTAGTTGTGTCTATAAATCGCCTTAAGGCATTTTAATTATAATAATTCGAATTTCATATTACGAATAGAAGATCTTGTAACTAGCAGTTAATTTTGAAAACGATGTTGTCATTTTCGCAGTGGCGCTAAATAGTTCTATGCTTTGTAGTTTCACCATTTACAGTAAAATCACATTCGTTTCCTTTTTATAGGAAGAAATGCTTATTTTCATGGAATTCTGTTCCGAAGGCACACTAGAGAGTTTAGTGGCCGGTACGGAGAATGGCTTGCCAGAGATATTAATTCGGCGCTATACTTATCAATTGGTATGCGGTGTTTCCGAATTACACAAACACGGAATCGTCCACAGAGATATAAAAACTGCAAACATATTTCTTTCTGACGAGGGCAACTGTTTGAAAATCGGCGACTTCGGTTGTGCTGTTAAAATTAAATCACACGCAACAATGCCGGGGGAGCTGCAAGGGTTTGTCGGAACTCAAGGTAAAGTGGGAAAATTGCTGTAGCGTACTTTACTCTATTGGTGTCGTTATATTTCAGCTTACATGGCTCCGGAAATGTTTATGAAAACTCAAAGCGATGGGCACGGTAGAGCTGCAGATATATGGTCTGTAGGTTGTGTAGTCGTTGAAATGGCATCTGGAAAGGTTTGTATTATATTAAGTATTAGTAAGAATTTCTAGATTTCATTTAGGTATAAATAACTTATATTTTCTTGTAATTTCACACTGTTTAACCCATTTATGTCTTCTACTTTACAGATGTGAAACTGATGGAGTCTGTTTTACTACTTCTATCTTTTTTTTATCTAAAATTAGTCAATATTTCTTCCTACCATTTTCATTGTATCACTCTTCCCCCCTCCATCTGCGTTTCCCTATCTCAAACTCTTCTTGGTCTACCTCTAAATTTTATTTTTAGTGATCACGCCTCATGCATTCTTTTCAAACTTTTGTCCTTCATTTTTATAAATTTGAAGCTGATATAGTTAAATATACCATTCCTTCCATCATTTTCTTTCTACCCAGAACTATATACCGTATGTGTTAAATATCATTAGGCATAGAGAATCAACGTATGAGTACATACGATGTATACGTACATAAGAAAGCCAGTCGAATGCCAGCGAAGACCGCGATGACCGACAACGATTGTTTCCGATACCGATTGACTGGAAATTTTGCATTCAATCTAGTTGCGGCCGTTACAGTGTGAAAGCGTACAATAAAATTAATGTATAATGGCTTTTTACACACCCGCTGAAAAGCTTCAGTTAGTAAAATGGTTTTAGTCTGCAATGGAGTACATGAATTTGTTTACGCTGACTTTTGCAGACCGTTCTGTACCTTGCAGACAAACAATTTATAATATTATAAATAACTTTGAAATTTGTTTCTGTCTCAATAACTACGAAATGCAAACCAAGAGAGGTATCACCACAAAAAATTGAGGAAAGAGAACGGCGGGATGTATTAATTTGTAGTATTGTGGAAATTGATAAGACGAGATCTACTAGAAGTGCTGCCGAGGAATTGGGTACAAGTAACACAACTATTTAACGTATTTGGAAACGTAATGGTTTAAAATGTTTCAAATATTCGAAAACCCAAGAAATATTTCCCGAGGACAATCTTCGGAGAATGGAGTTTTGTCAAGACGTTATGTAAAAGATTCATCGCTAAAAATATTCTCTTCACCGATGAATCAACTTTTCCATTACACTGAAAGCACAATCCCTCTGTTCTTCGATATTGGGCTTCGGAAAATCAAAACCGGCATTTTGCAAATCGCACTCAGTATCTTGAAAAACTAAACGTTTGGGCAGGTATTTTAGGTGACCAAGTATCTCGAATTACTGCAAAATCAAATACTTCCCGCCATTCAAAACATTGGAATAAATCAGGAAATCATTTGGTTTCAACATGATGGCTGTCCAGCACATAATGCAGTGAGGGTAAAGGAATTTCAAGGAAATACTTTTCCTGGCCGTCTTAATACTGGAACAGGAAACATTAAATGGCCTCCGCGATCTCCTGATCTATCTCCAAATGATTTCTTTTTGTAGGGATATCTAAAAAATATTGTTTATACTCATGAAGCTGGTAGAGCAGAAAATCTAGTTGTCTTGAGAGAAAAAATAACAGGCTACTAATTCATTAACTGCCGACATGTTAGCAAATGTAAGAGTTAATTTCTACGACCGCCTAGGACAATGTCTTGTTGTGCAAGGAGGAATTTTTGAGCCTCTTGTATAATTTATTATAATTTTTAGAATCCTTTTTTATTTATTTTATTAGGATTATTCTTTAATTTTGTTAGAATTACGCTTTTGTTTGTGCGACGCACCGCAGTTTTCAAATTTCCTGCATCTACTGAAAGAAAAATGAAAGCAAATCCCTTGCAATTCGTAAATGTTATTTTAGAACGCATTACATGGTCAAATGATTACTGCTAGCTTGTATTTGCGAAGCAATCGAAGACGATCGTTGTTGGTCGTCGCGGTCTTCGCCGGCATTGGATCGGCTTTCCCGTATACGTATACATCGTATGTACTCATACGTATTCCCTATGCCTAATGATATTTGACAGATGCGGTATATCTAGGTCTTTCACGATAACAGACTAGACACGTGATAAATACATAGTTACAAAACAGGGTTGACAAATATACATTGCTTTGAGTCAGCTGGTGATCGTAAATAATCTATGAGGTTAGATTTATGTCATTTTAAAATATTTACAACTTCTATTATGCTTTATCTTGTTATTATATATAAAAAGAAATACAAACTAAGTCAAAATACATAGACATTAAAGGGGTTGTAACATTGTGATAAACATATGATATAAATTAAAAAGAAAACAATATTAATATGAAATACTAATTTTATTCAACATTTATGCTGTTGTCAGAATCAGTATTACTTTCCTTGATTATAAATGGTAATATGTCTTGCCTTTCGAAACCCACTTCCCTATCCCACCATTTTTGAATTTATATACAACTGCCGTACTACGGGCAAGATATAACCATCTGGTTCCTTTGATGTAACTCAAAGCATCCCCATAAAAGTTTCTAATTCACGCTTCAACAGCTCAGTGGTCGAGCAATGGTCCGGCAAGCCAGAGGTCGTGGATTCGATTCCTACTTGAGGGCGAATTTTTTCTATGAGAAATTCGAATAAAATAGCGTCGTAAAGTGTAGGAAGAATATTTACAACTACTATATTATTATATATCCCGGATTCATTCCGGGACCACTGGTACGATAAGCCAGGGCTTTACCACAACACTTTCGGCCGGATTCCGTGAGCAAACCACCCTGACTGATTTTCCTCCGCCACTTCCTATTAACTTGTTTACGATCATTTTAATATTTTTCTTTTTTAAACACTGCATCTTTATCACGTAGTGTCCATGATTCTGAATCATATATTAATATATACTAATGTAGATGTGGAACACTTTAATAACTGAAGAGCATTATATCTGAAGCTAAGCTGTCAAAGTGTTACATCAAACTGTTTTATGTTTGCAGAGACCCTGGGCAGAATATGATTCCAACTACCAAATAATGTTCAAAGTAGGCATGGGCGACAGTCCAGAAGCTCCGGATTCTTTAATCGACGAAGGTCACGACTTTCTCGATCGATGCTTGCAGCACAACGCTAGAGATCGCGCCACGGCCATCGAGCTACTTCATCATCCCTTCGTCAAAGTCGGATACGACATAAACTAAACTTTTCACATCCCTCTTTGAATCAATAAATAGTTTCAATTAATGTAATGACGTGTGATAATAAGACTGATATAGTTTGTTTATTTAATTTTTATACGTTCACCGTAGACATCGGTTTGTTTGATGTCTCAACGGTCGATACGAGTGTTTTATCTCACTGTAAATTTAAGAAAAGAAAGAAAGAAAAGATGTATCAATTACCCGGCAAGATTTTTAGTAGTATTTTATTGTACATAGGAAATTGGTGATGGTATACCTTTGTTATATGAAGGTATATTACATAGTCATTTGTTCGCGTAAATAAAACGATTTTATTGTACTTATTATTGTGAGTAAAGATTTTAGAAAGACTACAAATATTATTGTGATTGTTATATTGTAAATACATATAGATATTTATAAATTGATGCTTGTGTTTTATTGATTTTTAAAAGTTCCGCCCTTTGAAAATTGTCAAGCCTAGTAACGATCAACAAGGACAATAGTAAAATATATATCTACTTAATTGTAACTATAAAAGGCCAAAAACTCAAGTGGAACTGTTAAACTCGTCAGTCATTTATCGAAAACGTCGGATAATTCGTCTTATACTATAAATAAAACTAAGGTAAACTTCGAAAATATTTAGAAGTGTATCATCCATTGGAAACCTCTGATGAATTCATTGCTTTCTCGAGTATTCCTCAAAGTTACAATATTGGCTCTTGTGTGCATGAAATCTAGTACTAATCTAATTCTAGTCCATTATGCCGCTTGCCTCAAAGCAGTAAACCTTATGCTATTACCAATTGAAATAATTAATAACATGTGGGGAGTAGACATTTTTGACAAAACATTACTCAAAATTCCGAGCATAAATACAACACTACTTAACCTCTGCGGGATCATATATAAGTTTCTTATTTCAACACAAGGTCAAGGTAAGGAAGGGCTGAGAAATTTATAGATTCCATGTTCTAATGATCATAAATTTACCTCAAAGGGAGAATAAAAATTATTACCTTGATGGCAAGACCAGAGTTTATTCGCACTAAATCACTGCTCAACATAGGAGACTGCGCAGTTAGCTCTTCTAGATCACACTGCAAAATCGTACCACTTTTCATCAGTATAATATCATCGGCGTAGAAAATTGCAAATATTCTATTCAAATTGAAAAGAAAATTATTACAGTCAATTCACTTTAAGAATGCATCGTTAAAAAAGATAGGCCCTGATTTTGACACTTTTTATTGGTCGAGGCAGGTTTACCCTATTAAAAATTTTGCATATTTGACATAGCTGTTTATATAGGTTAAATGAATTATACCTAATAATTGTCACTTATCAAATTTCTGTCTTATTTACTAGAGAATATGGAGGCATGTCATTTTATAGTTCAAATTAAGTAAAGGAGTATTAATATGAACTAGCAATACTTTCTCAAGGTTCTGTTCTGTAAAATTTGTTCTCTTTGTTTTTTTATGTTGATGCGCCAAACAGTAAAATGGTGATGTACGCGGATGACACGTCACTGTTGGTAACGTAATTGGATCTCTTGAACTCTTTGTACTTAAATAATACAAAAATAAACGAATTTAGTGCAAAAAACGCGAGAGGAATTGTTCACATTTAATTAGAGTAAATGATGGTACTGTTGCTCAGGTAGACTCGACAAAATTTTTGGGTATAGATATACAGGGTGAGTCGTGAGGAATCGACCAAACTGTAGGAGTGTATTCTACAGGTGAAAGTAATGTAAAAAAACTCAAATGTTGCTATCCGATTTTTATTTGTTCTCGAGTTATAGCGTAATTAAAAATAAACAAAATTTCATACATTGAAGTTTTTGTATTTTATTGGTATTATCGTTCTTTATAATATATTTTCAAAAATACCGCCATTCATTTCAAAACATTTTTTACATCGTCTACCAAGGGCGCTGGTTGCGTTCCTGATTGCGTCAGGTTGATGTTTGATATTGTCAGCAGCATTCATAATCCGTTGAATTAGTGCATCACGAGTGTCCACTTTTACTTGATACACTTCATTTTTTAACCAGCCCCATAAACAATAATCGAGTGGCGTGAGGTCTGGAGACCTAGGAGGCCAGCCAATGTGACTACCACGTCCAATCCAACTCCCTGGAAACCTTTCAGCCAAATGTTGCCTGACTGCACGAGCGTAATGTGCAGGCGCTCCATCGTGCTGGTAGAAGATTTGGATTCTGATGTTTATGGGAACATCCACTAGCAGTCCGTGCAGTTCATTTTCTAAAAAAATAGGTGTCTCCCGTGAGGCGATTCTCAAAAATGTAAGGACCAATTAAAAAACCATCGATCATACCACACCACACGTTTACCGAAAATTTATGTTGAAAGTTACTTTCGACTGTTGCGTGTGGATTTTCGTCTGACTATACATGCTGATTATGACAATTATTAATACCGTCACGGGTGAATGTCGCTTCATCCGTAAACAGTATACGCGATACAAAACGAGGATTATCATTTATCCATCGACAAAATTCCATACGTCTACGATTATCATCTCGTTGTAGGTGCTGTACTCTTTGTACATGGTACGGACGTAAGCCATGCTCGTGGAGTGTTTTTATCACCCTTGTTTGTGGAATGCCCAATTGAATACTAATTCTCCGTGAGCTGGTAGTTGCGTCTTCTTCTACTACATCCAGAATATCTTTTACTTCTTGTAATTGTTGTCGACTGCCTCGTTCAGATATTATGTTTACACTGGGAAGCTTTCCGGTCGCGCACAATGTGTTGAATACACTAATAAATACAGTTTTATTAGGATGTCTGTGATGTGGAAACCGTTGACGATATTCATTAGCAGCAGCTGTAGCATTCCCATCACAAAATCCATAAACAAATACCATATTAGCATATTCTAAATTAGAATAAGTATGTGGCATTTTAGTTTGTTACACTATAGTCGTACAAACGTCAAGTCAATGTCACAATACCCGAACACAATGTTATAATTTACTCCAAGGTATAGGGAACATTTTTTATGATGGCAGCGCCCTCACTATATCAACGATGAACTAGAGGTAGTGACATTAGACGCATTAGGCATACAAACCACTCTACACTATTTCTCGACTGCTTTCAATGTCACTACCGCTAGTTCAGAAAACCACGAACAGGTAGCGCTTCAGCTAGGAAGACTTCCCTATAATGAATTGCTACTGGGGTTTCACTGTTTTTACTAACATACATAAACATGGTATACTAAATCTACATTTTTAATTACGCTATAACTCGAAAACAAATAAAAATCGGATAACAACATTTGAGTTCTTTTACATTACTTTCACCTGTAGAATTGCGTTTGGTCGATTCCTCACGACTCACCCTGTCTATAGTATATATACCTGGGTCTATTGGGGCCTAGTGGTAAAGGCGACAGCCCGGATAGCTGTAGACTTGGGTTCGAGTCCCAACGTAGACCATATTTTTCAAATAAAAAAATTTCGTATGATTTGCTTTGTAATTTGTAGACAGCAATGTTTACATCCCCACTTATAGCAATCGCCAATTAAGTTGGCGCGAGGAGGGGGTGCGCAGATGTCGTTTTTAAAAACGTCCACCCCCACTATTCAAGTAATTGACAGAATACATTTGTCATTGAAGTTTGACGGAACATAATGTCTTTACTAGGGGATCATAAAGTGATACACGCTCAGAGGTTAGAATTATCTGACATTTGATGTAAAACCAAATACAAATCTCCCCACTACTTTTAATCCTGCGCGAACTTACCCCTCCTCGCGCCAATTTAATTGGCGTTTGCTATACTCTGCAATTACATACATTCTAATTTAATATTTGTAAATATTTCATATATAAAAAGCCGAAAAACTCCAATAATTTATCAATTGTTATACTTAATGAACGGCTAAGAAATTATCTAAACACTTATATATATATATATATATATATATATATATATATATATATATATATAGATAATTATTTCGTGACCTTCGTATGTTATGGTAAATTCAAATTGTAGGCGATTTAAGGTCTGGTCTTACTTCAAAAACTATACCATGTGGCCGCGTGCGTCTGCACTTTAGCGAAACCTGTAGTGTAAGCAAAACACAGAGGTGTCCGTGTGTTAGAACGGTAAAGAAGTAGACGCAATGTTCCAATGGATTACAAGAGAGCCTAGCAGGCGCGGCTCGTGATGACGTATTTTGGTTTGCAGTACAATGATACGAGTGCCTCGTGTGTTTTCGGTGTTTACTAAGCAAACGTTACAGTTAGTACACGAGAATACACGAAGCACTCGGATCATTGTACTGCAAACCAAAATACGTCATCACGAGCCGCGCCTGGAGCCTAGTATATCGCATATCCCTATGATGCAGTCGTATTTGTCCAATAAATTCACATTTAGACGGTGTAGTCGCGCAAGCGCATTAGCTGTCGCTCCCGCATATGGGTGTTAGTTGCAATGTTTATATCGTCAGGTGAACTACTCGCTCACATTATTTAATAAACCGCGTTGTTGGTGTACGTAACGGTCATTTAAAAAATGGAGTATTATACACCGGAGCAAAAACTCTTTATGATTAAACAATTTTACGGTGGTAATTCCGCGGAAGTAACTCGAGCTTTATTTGCAGCTAATTACCCTGAAAGTCAAATTCCCAATGCAAGCACCATTCGTAGGACAGTTAATCGGTTCGAAACTACATTTTCTATAGTAACTAATAAAAGTAAAGTTGTTCCGGATAAGAATATAAGTGATATAGAAATTCGAGTATGTGCTTTAGTCGAAGTAAATCCCACTATGTCGTCTCGATAAATTGCCCGCGAATTGGGTATCAGCAAAATAACGGCTCAAAATATTTTACGTACTAATAAATATCGTTCATACAAATTTACAAGTTCACAAGTACCTTTTCCCGATGATTATTATCGCCGCCAAAGAATGATAAATAAATATCACGAAAATGAATTCTTATAATACGCCCGCTGTCGGTGTGGCATTTCAAGTTGGAACGCCCATTATAGTCGACCAGTAGTTACTAATACATGCATCGCGCTATCGATGGCGGCCACACGATATATTTAAAACAATCCTGCATGTACATGTTTCGGCTAATGATGCCTTTCTCAAGGAATACAAAATATAAATGACAGTATATTAATGTCATACATTTGTAGTTGCTATGGATAAAATAATTCAAAGATACATTCCAATTTAATAATAATAATTATAATAAATCATGCCTTGGTATTTTACAATGGATAAACAACAAAAACAGGGAAACACAAGACATAAGTTATTATTATGTATGCGCCCGTGGAGCGACTTAGGATGCAAAGCTGTCGGCATTCGCCTTAAACGAGAAGGAAAACCACGAAAACCTACTCGGACAACCAGACAGGAATTAAAACACGGAACAGTCAGCATGCTAAGCAAATGTATAGATTTTTAAATAACATGAGATATATAATTCTACCGTATGTCCCCGGATTGAGTTTACAAGAGGAAAAAAAATTTTATTTTTGATTTTACAAAAAAGTGCTAAAGGAATAAAATTTTTTGCTTAATTTTAAATGACCAAATCTGTAATTAGAATTTCATTACCACTTATCTATGTTCTAAAAATTTTTTTTTTTAATTTTTTTCATCGCAGTACATCTATTATTTTTTAATGGTAGAAGCCTTTGACTTGAAAATGTCATACACTAATTTATTTGTCAAAAATATCTTCAAACTGTAATTCTGTAAGTTTTGGTGAAAATGTTAACGTTATCACAAAAAATATATTTAATACAATGTTACGGTATTGGGGAAAAGAGCTATCGTCGTATTGCTGAAGATTTTAATACAAAATTTCCCGAAGTAACTGTTTCCCGTATGGGTATAAGGAAGTTGGTTAAAAAATTTTTGGAAACTGGTTCTGTTCTGAAATTAAAGAAAAAGAAAATAGTACGTGATGAAGATGATGCTACTACAGTTTTAATTTTGGATTCGGTGCAAGATAATCCTAAACTTTCATTGCGGAGACGGGCGCTTCAACTGAATATGAGCAAATCCCATATTCAAAGAGTTTTGAAGGAACGTAAATTATACCCCTATAAACCGATTTTTAATCATACGTTAGAACCGGGAGATGATGAGAAGCGTCTTTATTTTTGCATGTGTATGGGAGATGAAATAATGGAGAACCAAAATTTTCACAAAAGCATTGTATTTTCCGATGAAGAAACTTTTTCTAGCAATGGTACCGTTTCGTCACAGCATGTTCGTTATTGGAGTGATACTAATCCTCACTTTAGAATTGCATCAAAACGTCAATACTTTGTTAAGGTAAACGTGTGGTGTGCTGTTTCTTATCATGGAATAATAGGGCCATATTTTTTTGATGCTAATGTAAATCAGCATAATTATGTGGAAATGTTGAGCAATTTTTTTTGGGATGGTTTAAGTGAACTCTCACTTGCTTATCGGCAGAGGATGTATTTTCAACAGGATGGTTGTCCGGCCCACCGTTCGCGCATCGTAGCTGCCTGGCTCAATCAAAAATTCGAAAATAATTGGATTGGCTGGAATGGTCCTGTTTTGTGGCCTCCAAGAAGCCCTGACTTAACTATTTTAGATTTTTATTTGTGGGGACGGTTAAAGCAACTAGTCTACATGGACAACTTGCCTAACAATGTGGAAGTATTAAAAAATCGCATTAGAGATGCTGTTGCATCCTTGAAGCTTGAAGGAATTCGCAACAGTTACAAGGAACTGCGGCTTAGAGTCGAATTGTGTGCTGAAAGGGGTGGCGAATTAATAGAATAGTTTTAAACATTATTGTTTCTAGCCTAATGATTTTTTTATTGTTGTGATTGAAAATAAAAAATAAAAATTTGTAATTCTAAATAGGGGTTTGACAGTTTCGTAATTCTAATTACAGATTTGGTCATTTGAAATTAAGCAAAAATTTTTATTCCTTTAGCACTTTTTTGTAAAATCAAAAATAAATTTTTTTTTCCTTTTGTAATCTCAATCCGGGGACATACGGTATAACAGCAACATATATTATGATGGTAAATGGCAGATCGTTACATAATTAAGTTAGAGTATATACTGCTTAAATTTTTTATATCACTTCTGTTGTTAATTGAGTTTTTTTCCTGTTTAATACTAATCATTTCTCTAATTTCCCTTTTCATTGTGTGTTGTTCTTTATCAATTATCTGTGTGTTTTCAAAATCAAAATGGTGATCGCGTTGTAGTTTGTGTGTAGATAAAGCAGTTTTGTCTGTTTTAGAGTATTTGTGGGCTTGTATTCTTTTGTATAAATATTGTTTATTTTGGCCTATGTAGTAACTATCGCAATCGCGACATGGTATTTTGTAGATGACATGTGTTTCTCGATTTTTTTCTATTTTAGGTTTAAGTTTTGTAAATAGATGTTTATTAGTATTACTAAGTTTATATGTAGTAGCTATATCATACTTTTTTAAAATGTATTTAATTTTTTCTGATAGTTGTGGAACATATGGAATCGTGATATATGTTGTGTCATTGTTTAAATTGTTATTGGTGTCTGCAGTGTTGTATATTTGGTGGATTCTTTTTTTAATTGTTTGGTCTATAAGTTGTGGTGGATAATTATTACTTGTTAAGATTGTTTTAATTTTCTTGATGTTATCTTTTCTGTATTGAGTATGTGATAGTTTTACTGCTCTATCAGTCCGATTATTTATAATCATTTTATTGAATTCTGTAGGTGTATTTGAGTGGTAATTCATATATCGAAAAGAAGCTGTGGGTTTATTGTACCAATTTGTATAAATAGTACCCTGTCTATCATAGCTTAAAGAAATATCAAGAAAATTAATACTGTTATTATCTTCTTCTTCTTCAATAGTGAATTTTAATTTGTTGTGAAAATTGTTGAACTTATTTAAAAGATAGTTACACTAGGCCACAATAGACCCTAGTGGTAAAGGCGACAGCCGGGATAGCTGTAGACTTGGGTTCCCCAACGTAGACCATATTTTTCAAATAAAAAATTTCGTATGATTTGCTTTGTAATTTGTAGACAGCAATGTTTACATCCCCACTTACTCTGCAATTACATACATTCTAATTTAATATTTGTAAATATTTCATATAAAAAGCCGAAAAACTCCAATAATTTATCAAATGTTATATTTAATGAACGCCTAAGAAATTATCTAAACACTTATATATATATATATATATATATATATATATATATATATATATATATATATATATATATATATATATAATGGGTGTATATATATAACGGCTCAAGTTTAAATTTCATTCTCTTGTAACCATTGTGTTACAAGATGAGACAGGAAATTGTGTTGTTCTTATAGCTTCCTTTAATGTTTGAAAGGGTTGTGCCTAATCTCAGTAACTAATGCTTCGTCTTCCTGCGTATTCGAAATTTTGTTACGTGCGGAAATCATTTTCCGATTTAAATTATCCTCTTCCCTCCATTTTTTTTTATTTATTCTTGCGGCTGAACTTTTACCAATATTAAATTTAACCGATACACTTCTTAATGATTTCCCATTTTTCAAACTAGTAACAAGTCTAGCTTTATCAGTTTTCGAAAGATGCGGCATTTTCAATTTTGAATTATCAACTATGATATATAATTTGACGTAGAGTTTGAAAGTTAATCAAATGTTCAAATTACAACGCTAAAAAATAAAGGAAATTGACATAACGATTTTGACACTGTCCCCTTTTTTTTTGCTCACGACAGTAATTATTAAATGTCAACTGTTGTCTGTCAAAAATCAATCTATCTCAGACATGACTTCATATTTTCAAGAACTACTTTGACTTCGAATGTTTCTGAACACCCGTTATATATATATATATTGTAGATGAGAACTGCTCTTTTAATGAGCACATTGCTTGCTTGGCAAAGAAATTGAC
Source organism: Melolontha melolontha (assembly GCA_935421215.2). NCBI lineage: Eukaryota > Metazoa > Arthropoda > Insecta > Coleoptera > Scarabaeidae > Melolontha > Melolontha melolontha. The sequence goes on along the minus strand of OW285243.1, from coordinate 70,815,170 downwards.
TAGTGTATGTTACGCAATAAGTCAATTGCTTAACATTTCCATTCCCCACTTACATATGGAATACTTGCTTGGAGCGGTTCAATAGAAGTACTAAGAATTTTTAGACTTCAAAAGAGAGCGATTAGATTAATGAACAAAATCAGTGTAAGAGTAAATTGTAAAAACTTATTCAAGGAAATCAACATTATGACATTGCCATGTGTATATATTTATAAATTAAATTTATGTCAAGTAAAATTTTAATATTTTCACAAAATTTAATGAGAACCACTATTATACACGTAATAGTCATATATTGGAAATTCTCAATCATAGGTTAGCATTTACTGAAAAGAATCCTAATTACCAGACGATCAGTTTGTACAATAGGTTACCACTTAAGTATAGACAGCTACTACTAGATATGTTTGAATGCAGTATTAGGACCTATTAATCTGAAAAGGAGTCCAGGAGTTTGTTCATGATTGTGGTGTATAATGTTAGTTGCAGTGTAATTAAGGTTAGTGTGAAACTCTATGTTATTGCGTAGATTTTTTAAATATTTTGTTCCTTGCATATTTCTTGAAGCAGTAGTATTAGATAGTGTTCATTTTATATATGAATATTGACGCTCTTATATATGTAAGAAGAACTGACCACTGTTTTATTTTAAATTATTGACTTATCCTATCTATGCTATTGTAGTCAAAGGGATAAAAATAAATTATTATTATTGTGATGAGTGATGAATGACACTGATGACTCATCCTACGACGCGAAGCGCGTCATACTAATCAAGAATTCTCTGGAGTGTTCCCCATGCGTCAAGAACATATAAGCCACGATATAAAAGCTGTCAAAGAAGGGATGGCGATATTCGATACCCGAGTCTCGCGAAGTGAACGTACTTATAAATACATAAATATAAATAAATAAATGTGCTTATTGTTAATAGTTAGTTTTATATTGTTATACGTTTTAATATTAATATAGTGTGTGTCTAATGTTATTGTTAGTTTTATTTAAGAACCCGAAAAGACAAACTTTACAATTATTATTATTATAAATACATCCTTGTAGATAGAAAACGTCCTTTCTACATCGCAACTGGTTATAGGTGCATACTGGAAATATTCTTTTATTTCAGCGTATTTAGCAGTTAAATTTTGAGGCATTGCCCCCATACACAATTGCCGCAATGTTATTAAATATGGATTTCTAGTAAAAACTGCGACCACATCCGAAGTCAAATTATTAATAGCCACATCTAATGTGGTTAATCCATCATTTAATTTGAGATTTTGATTTTCAAAATAAGTGATTAGTTTTGCCAAATTTCTAAAGTGTTTCTGAAGAAAGTACAAGTGATTTTTTAAATTTGGAATTTGATTAGTTCCTTGTAATCAGAAATACTTCGAGCATCATCATTTAAACATGTAACAAAATTTCGTAAACTATCGAAATTTTCTGCATAAAAACTAGTAGCTTCCAACCATGTTCCCCATATAGTTATTACTGGAGAGGGAGGCAGTGACAAAGATGGAAGTTCTTCCCTGTAAAGAGCTCAATGGTGCTTTTCCGAAAACTTTTTTAGAAGCGGATACAAGTCTATCAACTTTCGAAAAGGTGTCTGATATATTCACAGATTCTGTAGAGAAAATGTGCTATACAAGTAATATGCAGCATATTCGGATATGTTTCCTTTAATAATCTGCCTATTTTAACATATATGCAGCACTGTCACTGACAAATAAAAGTATTTTTTCTTTGTATCTGTCGTCCGAATGAAGCATTTGGTGCATATTCTCGTAAATGGTTTTAGCTACTGTTTCCGCATCAACTGTATTTATAACTTTTGTTCCTATTACATATGCGTTATATTGAAATAGTTGGCTGTAGTACAGCAGCTACAACATTTAACATACAGCGTCCTAATATATCAACAGTTCCGTCGGCACTTACGAAATATTACTTAATAAAATAAATTATAGAAAATCCCCACGCTTCTATCTACGCCCTTGAAGAATGGAATTTAAGTGTAATATTGTAGTAATTGCACCACAATTCAACGACAAAAAACGGATGTGCGGTTAATCGAATGAATAGTGCTATTCAATAACTCCGTGTTGTACTTAGCGATATTATAGACTATTTATATGGTCCATAGTAATTGTCCGGTCCCTAAACATAAGTTATCACATCTGTCACGTGACGATGAGTAGTTTCCATGAGTTTTTCAGTAATTGTAAGCTTTGTCTCGATTATTGTTGTTTGAGGTTAAGTAAGTTTATAAAAGTTTTTTAAGGTAATAGTTTAAAAATTTAATGGGAGAAAAATAGACAACTTTATTTTATAAACTAGGTACTTAGTTGACGTGCATATTATTGAATTCATATGTGGTTTCTATCTCCATATTCCATCTATTAACTATACACAAATAATACACATATCTAAACAAATTACTAGAGTCCGGACATATTGGGCTGAAATGGACAATGGACGTCATTACGACGGACGATATAAATAGTCTACAACATCTGTAAGTACATCACGCAGTTGTTTAATAGCACTATTCATTCGGTTAACTCCAGATCTATTTTTTGTGTGAGGTTAACCGAATGAATAGTGCTTTCAATAACTGTGTGATACAGATGTTGTAGATTATTTATATCGTCCGTCGAAATGACGTCATTTCAGCCCGGTGTGTTCGGTCTCTACAAATCACTAATCGCACATCAAAATCGTATTTAAAATTCGATGTGAAAAATGGCGTTCGATTACCTATCTATCGATTATTAACGTGCATTCAGCATATGATTGGTAAAAAATGTGTTCTGCTGAATGCGGCCATTTTTTGTATCTAAATAAATTTATAAATAAATAATATAATGATTCATATTAACCAATCAAACTGTCACTTTTTGACAAACACAAATTTTAAATTTTTAAATGAGCTTTTTATTTTTTTTTTGAGCTTTTTTATAATAATTTGGCACCACGGAGCTTCTGCAAATTATGTCAAGATATCGCCGTAGGCGAAGATCTTCCCTTGGTGAGAAGAAGTTGAGCAGGCGAGAACTCAGCAGAAACAGGCTAGAAAGATTCAAAAGAGAAGTAATTACAGATGTTCATCTAATACCTTTAGGTACACTATTTATGCATATGTAAAATAAAAATACAAAAATTTGTTAAATTTAGATCATTTGTGCCAAAGATTCGAAACTCACCTTACTCATGGCTTGACAATCAAAAGGGTCAAAGAACTTTTGACAAAATATGGTTACAATGAATTAACACCATCTTCGAAAACTCCAGAATATATCAAATTTATGGCAACGTTGACTGGTGGATTTTCGTTACTTCTTTGGGTGGGAGCAGCATTATGCGCTCTATCTTGTTTTATAGAATATTTCACACGTGAAACTATAGATACCGATAATTTAACACTTGGGTGTGTATTAGTTATTATTATAATACTAACAGGATGTTTCATGTACTATCAGGAACACAAAAGTTCTAAGGTAAAAATTATCACTTTTTCGTAGAATATTCTTACAATTTCATGAATTCTTTAATTTAACTTTAATTTCGAATTTTGAGACGCCCGTTTGGAATCTGTTACAAATACTGGTTTTAAAATGTATAACCTAGACCCGAATATGGTTCACAAATAAAAAGGATAATAATAAACATCTAATAAAATTGCTCAATCCCTATCTCGTAACGTATTTTGAGTCACCTAACGGTGTTACGTCACACCTGCGTTTCAAATATGTGACGTCCTATGTAATATGCAATGTTTTCTTAACCATTTATTTGAAATTGTCTCTCGCTTTCCATTGTTCCTTATATTATTTATTAGAAGTGTTAATTATAAGTAAACACTGCCATTCGCGATCAACTTATATAGATATGGACAAGCGAGAGGTTCGGGAGACTCACTTTACCAACAGTTCGTGTGCTATATGTATACAGATTGGCGTAGTTGAAAGTAGATATTTAGCGTGAAATTCAGATATATATTGTAACGAGCGATCATTAAAATTTTCACTCGTAGCTGGCCGTGTATATAAAAATTATGTCGTAGCTTTAGTCATTAAGATGTTATTTCAAACATCTGTCAGTGTCAAATATATATTTTAAAGTTTCATCAAAAGAAAAAGTAATGGCCTTTAATGATATGCATAAAGTGTTTATGGTAGAATGTTACTTCCTGACATCTCAAAAAATTGATGGTATTTGGCAGCATTCAATAGAAAATTGCCTTGCGGAGTTTGAAGAGAGATATCCAAATACTGTTCCTAGCTATAAAACTTTCCGTGATACGCTAATGCATTGTGTAAATCTTTTTCGTCAAACAGGCAGTATTTTAAGGAAAAAAGGAAGCGGTCCTCCTCTCAAGAGAAGTCGCGGCGTAATTGAAAATGTCAGACAAATTATTAACGAATCTCCTCAAACATCTATTCGCAGAGTTTCGCAACAAGTAGGGCTTTCGTATGGAACATGTCCAAAAATTTTAAAAAAGGACTTGCACATGCACATATAAATTAACTTCTGTACAAAATCTATTACCTACGAATTATGAAAAAAGAACACAATTTTGCCAATGGTTTATTCAAACAATGACAGACAATATTTTAAATCATACTTTTTTCACCGATGAAGCTTGGTTTTATTTGAAAGGTTATGTTAATTCGCAAAATATGCGTATGTGGTCCAGTGAAAATCCTCATTTCTACAGAGAAGTTCCTCTACATCCAGAAAAAATAGGCGTATGGGTAGGTATGAGTCGTCACCGATTAATAGGACCAATATTCTTTGAGGGCACGATAACATCGGAGAAATATCGTAACGAAATTCTCAGTGTTTTTACTAATCAATTGACTAATGATGAACTCCAGGTCGGATATTTTCAACAGGATGGGGCTACATCTCACGTTACACTTGAGAATATTCAGTTTTTGAACCAATTTTTTGGCGATAGGATAATAAGTAGAAATACAGCGATTCTATATCCACCACGATCGTGTGATTTAACAGTCATGGATTTTTTCGTGTGGCCATATATAAAGAATATTATTTATGAAACACCAATTAATAATCTACAAGAGTTAAGACATAAAATCATAGAAAAATGTGAACACATCAATAACTCACCGCAAATACTGATCAATGTTTTCAATGCTCTACGAAATAGAGTGCGATTATGCTTGGTGGAGAACGGTCAACATTTTACACATTTTTTATAATATTCTATTACTTTGTATAAAAATTATAAATATATTTAATATAAAAGTCAGCATTTCAAATTATTTTTTAACAATCATGACGTTTGAAATTATAATGACAGATCTCCTAAAATAAATTTTGAACATTTCATTTAGAATTTTGTTTCGTTTTTTTTTATAAGAATTTTATTTAATTTTCATTAATAAATTTATTTTAGTTACAATTTTTAAAGAGTTTTGTTTCACTTCAATGTTAACGTATACATACATCAATTATTATAATAGCAGCTTCAATTCCTTAAAGCAAATCTGTACATCCACACTTTCTGCCGTACTAAACATGTATTATATACTGGCGAATGTATCCCCACTATTGTAATTAAACTACGCCTAGAGTCACATGTATGTGTAAATATGCGTGTGCTAGTGTGTGTAAATACGCTTCGCAATATCCACCGTTACTTCAGTACTATATTAAATAATGAAAATATCGTATTTTATCGGATTGTCTTGATCAGTCAGCATTCAAGTTAAATATGGCGAATGGAAATAGTAGTGGTTCTTGATGACGTAAAACATGGTCTCCCACACATATGAGACTGCTTGGAACAATTTCGGTTGCGCCTACTCGCTTCTCTCTATATATGAAAGCTTAAACGAACCAGTCTCATTCGTGCAGGAGTTTTACGTCATCAAGAGCCGCGCCACTGAGTCAAATCTTAAACAGTGATTGATCAGAACAATTAATACAAATTTTTTTATAGATTCGAATTCTAATGGAAAAAGTACGTAGAATTTGTCTGAAACATTTTTTTTCAATTCACGATAGATGGCACTGTAATCGATGAAATTATTATTTTTTTAATTTCTCGCATTGAAAACCTATGTATATGATTCTGCAATACGTGTGCAATAAAAAGACACGTTGTCTTTGTTTTAATCAAAATTAGTCTTAGAAAAACTTTATTCATTTGATTAACTTGAGTCTCCTCGCCTATCACGTATCAGGGTGCTTCATTTATGTAAGTCCCTTCGCCTCTCACTTATCAGAGTGCTAGATTCCCCTCGCCTAATCATCTTTCAATTAAAAAAATACACTAAGAAATAAGTAATTAAACTTCTAGTTTCAAAAATTCTTTTATTGTAAATACCACTACAATATTGTAGTGGTATTTACAATAAAAGAATTTTTGAAACTAGAAGTTTAATTACTTATTTCTTAGCGTTATATTGAAGTTTCAACAAGTATCTCCTTCGTCAATTAACTATTTAAAAAAATACATATGTATTTCTTTAAACTTTCCCCTATCCCTTCCACGATGTCTAATCAATTCTTCCTTTGTAGTTATCCAAACCTTGATCGAAACGGTGAAATACAATATTTTCATTATTTAAATAGTTACCATCAAGTTGTATTTACATTCATTGTTCATTTTTACTTTTTGTCTATAACTAACAGTTGTAATAAATAATATAAAGAAGACTAAGGCCATTGAGCAATCTTATTAGACGTTTACTATCCTTGCACAAATAATTGTAAAAATCTAACCTCCAATACAAAACAAAATGGATATATCAAAGTTCAAACATCTATTAACTTTACTTTACAAAAAGAAAATATATGTTATAAGTAGGAATGCCCAGTTTGATTACAAATATACATTCTATAGACGCCAAATTAAGTTAATGGTGACCGCAAATTTGCAAATAATACAATAAGCGATACACACTTACCGGACTCTGATTAATGACTGTTGGTAGTAGTTGGTAGCAGTACTAGTGTACTAGTACCAGTGGTGTCAGATTCTACCTAACCTGACCCAGCCGATTTCGCAGGATTGGCCGGAAAAAATTGTGAAATTTCGAAATAGTATATTAAAACACAAGCTTCATAAGGCACCATTTCAAAGGGCCTTGTGAAACGAGTTTTTTTGACTATTTTTTTTCTATTTTGCATTTGTTAGATTGATAATTTGAAAGTTCAGAGTTTCATTTTTATACCGTGTAGAAATGTGGTGACCGAACGACATTGCTGCGCAAGACGCGTCCCCGTCAACTTAACTTCCCCGATATGTTTATTCAATGTATAGTGTAGCATTTGATTGGATAAGTAGGTGTGGTATTCACATACGTATTGTCTATATACTCGTATTTCAACACAGATACGCCTGGTGTACTGGAGGAGTATCGTTTACCTCTCCGTCGTTCTTCCACCACATTTCCGTACGGTATAAAGTAAGCTGTTGGTCACATCGATACTCGACATTTTCAAATGTAAATATTGCTATCCGCGAAATATTATTTATTAATTTTCGTTATCATTACTTGATATTTTATTTAAAAATATAAACATGAGTGACATAGAAATTAAAAATTAATATATGTATCTTGTATTCCATCTCAGTTACGTGAAGCAGCTGACAAAACAGTTAAGAATATAAGATATTTATTTGTGTTCAAACAATGCAAATATTTAAGAAAAAGAAAAACCAAAATTACTGTTCTCGAGCTTAACATAGATATTATACAAATTTTATTTAAACGCACGTAAAATATTTATTTTAATACAAGAAATTGAGTAAGATTTGCTGCTTTTCTGTTTCACGAGTAAAAACTAATATACCCTCTTAAAAAAAAAAGATCTCCGGACTTCCCCAACTTCAAATATCCATTATTGTTTGTTCGCATGGTTACAAACTTGCAGTGTTCAATAAAATTTAAGACACAATATTTGCCTACTGTTGATAGAGGGTAGCGTATAAAAACAGAAAAACTAAGAAATGCAAAGTAATTTGTATAATATTTTTATTTAATTTCGTTCATTGCTGAAATTCATAAGATATATAAGATAAATCGTGAGATCGTGAGATTTAAGCCGAAATCGTGAGACCTCACAAATTTTCGTGAGATCTGGCATCACTGGTTTGTAGTACTAACACTTTGTAACTTTATCCAATACTTTTGAAGCGACGCAACTTACTTGTAATCGAGGATAGGCAACCTTACTTAACCATTTGTAGCTATTTCTAGTCGCGATCACTATTGTACAATATTATATGTTTAACCACACAATATCAATCTATACTTCTACCACATAATAAGGACTTTATGCTCTTAATTAACACATTTTTTATAAAGAATAAAGCAGTCAATTTTAAAGATTATAGGAAAAGGACATAGGTAATTAAATTCATTATATATTTGATAGCTTTTATTCCTTATGCATCAATTAAACCTTCTTGGTATGTCCCTAATTATCAAATTCATTTTAAGCAAGTTTTATACCATTCTGGCAAACATCTAAACTTGATGAAAAACAGCACAAATTTGTAGCATTTCTGTCCATCATATTCTAAACATATTGTTGTGTGATAGATAGGAGAAACAGGAAGGCCATAAAAGAAAACAATTTTCTATAAGTAGATGATTAATATGAATCTATGATCTACAATCTACACATCATATTTATTATCAGATTATGTGTCTCTCTATATTGCCTATTATTCTTTTGAAGTTATCGCATATTTTTCAACGAAATCTAGGTTTCATTGCAGTTATTGTGTATACAATTTAACGTAAAGCCTGTCAAGACTGCAGAAGCTTTTAAGGTATACAGTCTAATAACCAGTTTCCTGTTGCTTTAGATAATGGAATCTTTTGCAAACATGATTCCTTTAATGGCGAATGTTATACGTGAGGAACAGCATTTTATCATACAGGCTAAGGATTTAGTTGTAGGTGACCTTGTTGTATTGAAATTTGGCGATAGAATACCAGCTGATATAAGAATTGTGACAACAAATGGCTTGAAAGTAAGTATCCTCCAATAAATATCCCGTATTTAACGTTGCATCAGTTATATGTTCCAAAGATACTGAATTAACTTGTAAGTTAATGTTCAATAATTTTAGTTCTTTTTAAGAAAATATATTAAATGAGATAATATTAATTTGAATTATATTTATTCCATAATTAGTGTACATCGTGCGTAAATTATTTTGGAATTCTTCAAGTTTTTTAAACATGCTCTTTCATTATATATTTTTTTACAATAATTAATATCTCAACGTTTTAAGTTTAAAAAAAGATGTAATGTAGACAGATACTATATATGGTTCGCCATACTGGGGCCTCATCAGGTGATGATAAATCCAAATGTTACATATATAACGGAAAGGCAAAGAAATTAACTTATTGGAAAGTTTGGAAATTAATAAATTTAATTTAAAATAGGTAGAATTTTAAATGATCGGTTAGACGTAAAGGGGGTGGCTCCCTATTAACCCTTTCCTAATAATAATTGTTTTTCTGGGCCCTAATTCTCGAAATCGCTCGACGATTCTTTTCACGCCAAATGTCGCATGATTTCATTCTCGCGCTCGATTTGCTACTCTCTAAAGCAGTTCGATATTTTTGTCGTACAGATGCTAAGGCCCATATTTATAGTTGGAGCTTAAGGTCCTGGTCTTGAGGAGCTTATCTTAAGACGCTGTCCGCGCAACATTTTCGTTTTATAGTTGGATGTTAAGATCTGGCAGCTGCCCAAGACTGGAAAAAACACGAGCTTATGTAAAATCGTGAGGTTGGCGGCTTGAGATCCTGTTTGACAATCACAATTCATAACACATAACCTTTTTTAATTTGCAATTTTGGATTTGTGTGTTAGTAAATGATGGATATGGATTTATACCAAGAATTTGAAGTAGATGATTTTCTGGAGTACATCGATTTTGTTGAGGAAGAAAATCAAGAACGTGTCCGAAAGAGATACATACGGGATGCCGATAATCCGATGGAATTTTTTTGTGCGACCCAATTTCGAGCACGTTACCGATTCGAGAAGGATACTGTGGCAAATACTCTCTTGCCACTTGTTATGGAGGGCCTACGAAAACCCACTAATCGTGGTTTACCGATTCCTTCCGTCATCATCATTCCTTCCGTCATCATGGGTCTATTGGCAATTCTTTTTAAGATGTAGCGCCTCTATGGTCAAAATACGAAAGTGGCCCAAAGGACAATAACAAACTCGAATATATACAAGTCAGGCCTTTTAAGGTTGATATTAAATATTTTTGTTTCTTTTTCTTTGGTTAAACGTAAAAATATTATGGGTACTTTGTCACTTTCCAAATATCTAAAATATGACTTCAAAATTTTGTATATCGTGTGCGGTAAAGAAGATAATAGATGTATAATATATAATATATAATATATAATATATAATATATAATATATAATATATAATATATAATATATAATATATAATATATAATATATAATATATAATAATATATTATAATATAATATATAATAAAAATGTGCGTAGTCTTACCTTGATTCAGGTATTTTTACCTGCTCGGCCAATAAGGTTTTGAAGCTTGAAGCGAGTTACATTTAAAAATGTAAACCAATAAAAACTTTTACATTTAGGGCAGTATCTTTAGCCTGCATTTTTCCCATTTCGTTTTTTGTTATTCCTCTGTATAAATCGAAAATAATTTTAATACATAATTGGAAAAGATGGTTATTGTAAAAAGTGCATACATTTCGAACTAACAAAAAACAGCATTAACGGAGGAAACGAACTAAACGAAAGACTGCGAACGAAAAAAAGTGGGCGTTTTGGTAATAATTTTAATAGAAACGAACGCGAAAAACAAAGGCAAAGAATTGGCAGTAAATTAAAGATATACCAGGTGCCAAAAAGGACTGGAAACATTGGAGAAAGATAACAAAACAGTTTCTAATATTAGAATTTTTATTTCTTTTGCCTTTCATAGCATGTACCGTATGGAACTGGGGTGATAGAACTGCGGAGAGGTAAACGATTACCACCAACGATACCCCACCAAGTACACTAGATAAGAGAGAAGGGACGGTTATAGCGCCAGGCGTGTCTGTGCCCAGTTTGATCAGATACGTCGACGATAGATGTGCAGAGTAATTATACGTAGAACATCGATTGTAATGGCAAAGTATACGCAACCAGAAAAAAATTATTTAACTCTATGTTTATTCTTTATCATACCATAGAATTGCGTTTTTATTTTGTTACGTTAGCAAACTTTTTATTTTTTTCGATGTAGCGGTTGTGCGTCAGTACTTTTTCACCTGAAACCCATATTACAGGTTTATGCAATTTACTAAGGTACACAGAATTTTTTTCTTTTCTTTGATGGAACTATGCGTCCGTTTTCTGAGAATATTTTTAATTTTCTCTTCAAGTGCAGCATTTTATTTAGTTAAGTTATCATATTTTATCATTATTATCTGCGGTGCAAGACCTCTCATCTTTGAAATACGTTTCGTATACACATACACATAGGCAATACGTATGTGCATACACACCTACTTCTAACGTATCATGACTTATCCAATCATACATATGTGTATACCACACCTACTTCTGACGTATTATTGCTTATCCAGTCATACGTATTGCTATGAACTGTGAGTTTGCTTAAAGGATAGTCCACTGTTCATCCACACAATATTACCGAACTAGTTCAGACGAAAATTCTTCTTGCTTGAGACTGCTTTATCCAGGGCTCTCTCTCCGTCGAGCGAGAAAGTGGAAAAAATAATGTGTCAATAAAGAAAAATCACAGTGATAATTTAAAATTTTTATTAAAAAAAAAAATAAAAAATACTCTTTACAAAATGTAAAGAGAGCTAATGCGTCATTAAACAAAAGCTTGGAGGAAAAAGATTGTGTGATAAAGACACGCACACAATGAAAAGCCTCCTGTGAATCACGAGCAAAAATATAACTAATAGATCATTAAGAAAACTCTCAAATTCAAAATCTAAATTATAAACCCCAAATTCAAACGTAAATAGACTAAACGTCAAAACTCGTAAATAACTTTACTCATGCGCACTAACACAAGTATAAAATCTCCCTCCAGAACCTGACTTTCAAATGTTCTAGAACAACGTGACAAAAAACTCCCTCATAAAAAAATATGGTAGTTTTCTTAACTATCTATATTTTAAAACTAATACAACAATAAATGAAAATTACAAATTGGAACAATTATAATTGAGTTACAATGAATAGAATTTATATAATACTAATATGAAAAGTACTTACGTTAACGTAACAATTTTCACTCACAGAAAAAAACTAAATACGAGAGATATCAAGTATAAAATTTAAATATAAAAAATATACGAGAAAACCAAATCTCGTAATTACACGAATATGAAATTAAATCACATCAAAGCAAACAAACAAAATAAACCGATTTTAAATAAAATAAAGAAATCAAAAAAAATGAGTTTTTTATTCCTTGAACTATATCGTTCAACACACAAGATATCTCTGACCAGCCGAGAAAATAAGATCGGACATCAGGAGCATATAGTACAATATAATTCCCTGTTCAAAAATAAATGTACAGGCGCGGTCATCAAAATAAATCCAAATAAATATATAAACATAATTCAAAATATAAACAAATATGCATCTGAAAATAAATGTAACATACTCAATAAACGTTTTTTAAAAAAAATTCTTCTTCGGGGAAAAGTTCACTACAGTATGTATATACCACGCCTACATCTGACCTATCCTTATGCTGACCTATGCTTATCCAATCAAATGCTACACTATACATTCAATAAACATATCGGAGAAGTAAAGAGGCGGGGACGCGTCATCTTGCGCAGCAGTGTCGTTTTCTTATCTCGTTTACACACGGTATATGAATATACTTTTTTACTCTTTGTTCATTAGAGTATGGTAATAATACTTAGGTATTTTAATTTCTAAACATGGCAAGATTTGCGTACGAAAGCAAAATCGAAACAGACGAAACAAGCATCTTCACGATGTTTAAATGTTCTTGAATGTCTTGCAACATCTTCCAGGTTCTTCATTACTCCCATTGGATTTAAAATAACAATTTTATCAAACTTTGCCATATTTAATTGTTGTATGAACACAGTTGGCAAATATGTAATACTCTGCAACCCGCAATTGTATAATACTTTATTTCTATTGCTTTTACGATGTCGACTAGTGTTTTGCGCGCATTGAATGTCGGAAGAGTTTTTGTGCGACAATTGTCGATAACGAAATTCAAGAATAGCACATTGAAACAAAACATTAGATAGTGACGTCAATATTGCAGACGACATTTTTCAAAAAAATTTCGAGAATTAGGCCCCTGGATTTGTACGAGGGATAGGCTGAATTTGTTGAGAAAAAGAAAATCTACTACAATCATATAGTGTTTATTTAGAGCAACTCTTTATCTGTCATTTAACGTTATGTTGTTGAAGTTACGTTCATCATAACTAGAGAACGGATGCAATTTCCATAAAACGCAATCGGCAATTGGAATTGTGTATAACGTCGCTCAGTACATTCCGGCGTAATTCAATGAAGTATTTGTTTGACTTACTCGGCCACCTGGTCTCGCAGCGATAACAATGTACAACCCAGCTATTGTATTCGGAGAATATAGTGTTTTCAGTGGTGTCGTGTACGTAGATAAAATAAATAAGTTTATCGTATTTCGTAAGAGAAATAGCTCGTACATTCCTTTTCTTTTCATTTAAGCAACATCTTCCAATTATTTTCACGTAAGTGTGCATAAAATTTCGTTATTTAATTTCGTTTATTTGGATCTAGAATATTCTTACTTTTTCAGACAATGGAAGAGCGTCGAGAATGGCATCGTGAAACAATGGCGAGTTGGATTGAGGGCCATACTGATTGTATGTACATTGCCAGTGATTCCGAAATTTATTGTGAAGTGTGTGAAACGTTATTGAAAAATTGCAATAAATCAACCGTAAAACGTCACGTAGGATCGTTAAAGCACGAAAAAAAAATTGAACCCGTTGGAATCTGACAATTTTAACGAAGAACTCTGTGAAACTTTTATGGCAGCTAATATTCCATTATTTGAATTGAACAATCCAATTTTGAAGACATTTCTGGAAAAATATACTGGTCGAAATGTTCCTGATGAATCAACTTTACGCAAATATTATGTTTCTAGGTGCTATACGAGAACAGTAGAACGCATTAGAAGCCATCTTTTAAATCAATACATATGGATAAGCGCCGACGAAACGGTAGATATGTTAGGACGCTGTGTGGTAAATGTTGTGGCTGGTGTACTACATCCAACTATTCCCTATAACATATATGTAATAGCAACAAGTGTTATAAATAGAGTTGATGCGGCGAGTTGCGGAAACAGTTGCTGAAACCATTAAGGAGAATATGCAAAAAATGCTTCATTCGGACGCCACGTACAAAGTAAAAATACTTTTATTTGTCAGTGATAGTGCTGCGTATATGTTAAAAACAGGCAGACTATTGAAGAAAACATATCCTAATATGCTGCATATTACTTGTGTAGCACATGCTCTCCACAGAATCTGTGAATATATCAGAGACACTTTTCTGGAAGTTGAAAGACTTGTAACAGCTTTTAAAAAGTTTTCAGAAAAGCACCATTGAGAGTAGCTCTTTTCAGGGAAAAATTTCCATCTCTGTCACTGCCTCCCACTCCAGTAATAACTAGATGGGGAACATGGCTGGAAGCTACTAGTTATTATGCTGACAATTTCGATAGTCTAAAACATTTCGTAACACTGCTAAAGGAGGATGCTAGAAGTATTGGTGAGTGCAAGGAGCTCACACAAATCCCAAATTTAAAAAAATCAGTTGTACTTTCTTCACGAACACTTTGGAAAATTGCCAAAACTAATCACTTATTTTGAAAATCGAAATCTCAAATTAAATGACGGATTAACCACATTAGATGTGGCTGTTAATAATTTGAAAAGTATTCCAAGTGACTTCGGATGTGGCCTTCGGCAAAAGTTTGAAGCAATTCTTAATAGAAATCCAGATTTAATTACATTGCAGCAATTATGTATGGAGACAATTCCACAAAATCTAACGGCTAAATATGAAGAAATAAAAGAATATTTCCAGTATGCACCTATAACCAGTTGCGATGTAGAAAGGACGGTTTCTATTTATAAGGAGGTACTTAATTCAAAGAGAACAAAATTGACAGAAGAAAACCTTTAGAAACTATTGCTAGTCAATATTAATAGTCCTTTACTAAACTTGAACGACAAAATGAACAAATAAAAATGTTCCAATTATAGAAATAAACTTTTCAACAAATACATATGTATTTCGTAATTTTATAGATCGCCACCCGTTTGTTTTCCAATTATATAAATAAAATTAATTAATAAATATGTATTTCGTAATTTTAGATAGATCGATCACCACCCGTATGTTTTCCAATTATATAAATAAAATTAAAAACTTTATAAATACAACTTTTCAACAAATAAATATGTATTTCGTAATGTTATAGATCACCACCCGTTCGTTTTCCAATTATATAAATTAAATTAAATATTTTAGAAATACAGCCTTTCGCCAGTACTGCACTGGGCTTTGCGTCATGTGGTAAGCGTGTCCGTTCTCTAATCATAACCCAGTTACTTATTTTTTAAAAGTAAAAGAAAATGAAATTAACCAGAGAGCACTTTCGAATTATAATTTATTATGAGTTTAAAAGAGTTTAAAAGAGTTTAAGCGCTTATGAGAGCAAAGAGAGTTTAGATTCAGTTTTTAGTGAACAAGCACTTTCCTTGGCTACAATTTACCGATGGTATAAGGAATTTGAACGCGAAAGGACTTCTGTTCAGCATAAGAAAAGGAGCAGGGCGTCCTCCTACGACAGTTACCGACAAAAACATTGCTGCTGCATTGCTGTTAAACAAATAATTGAAGACGACAATAAAGCCACTTATGCGTGTTAGAGCATCAAGTCAAGATTAAATCCTCAACTGTTAAAACAATCATACACGATCACCTGCATTTAAAAAAAAGTGGTAAGTCGTTTTGTGTCGCATCATCTTTCTGACTTCCAAAAAGCAGAGCGTGTAAGAATTTGCCATGAAACCTTAAATTTTCTCCAAAATAGTGACAGGCGACGAAACTTACATTTCCTTTTTCCACCTTCCTACCCACCAAGAGAGTCGTGTATGGATTCACGAACATGAGGAAACTCCTACAATGACTATTGCCTATATGACAATGGTATTCTTCGGAAGTACGGGCTTAGTAAATGCAATTAAGCTAGATGGACAGTCACAACTAAGTGGTACACTGAAAAATGTTTGCCTGAAGTGTTCAGTAGAGTTCTAGGCAAGGAAATTATACTCCGCCATGATATGACATCGTTCCATACGGCAGTTTTAACTCTCCAGTTTTTGTCTAGAAAAAATATAAAAGTAATAGAACATCCGCTGTACTCATCCGATTTCGCAATGTGTGACTTTGGCAATTCTTTGGGCTTAAGCCCAATTTGTGGCGTAGAAGATTTTCCTGTGAGGAAGATATTGTAACCGCAGTTCACGCTTATTTTGAAGGTATTCCGAAAGAAGATTGATTGGGGGCTTTTAAATAGTGGAAATAAAGAATGGTCAAGTGTATTATTACTGAAGGAAATTGCTTTGAGCATATTTAAAATAAAATCCTAGAAAATATTAACCGTCTTTTTTATTCTCAATAATTTCATCTTCTCCCTCGTTCGTGTATATAAGCACCAATTTTCAATTTTGTAAACCGAATTTGTACTTATCATCACCTAATGAAGCCACAGTGTAGCGAAACATACATTATATCTTGTCGAAACGTAAAACGTTGTGTTATTAAATATTGTAATGTAAGTTTCAACACGCATCTCCTCAATCAATTAGTCATATATTCTTTCCCTATTCTCAATTTTGTAGGTCGACAATTCGGCATTAACTGGAGAATCTGAGCCCGTGCTACGAACAATAGAATTCACCAGTTCAAACTTTCATGATTCAAAAAATATAGCTTTCTTCTCGACCAATGCTGTAGAAGGAACTGCAACAGGTTCATATATGTATTTTTACTATATGTACAGTTCTCTTAACAAAACAAGGTTGACGATCTAAACCATAATGCGGCATGATATATGTAGATCTCATTGTAGTTTTTACTATGAATGAATTTTATTCGTCCTTGCAAACCGCAATTATGTGCCAAAATATAAATAAATTTTACAGGAAAGTACAAAAAGCTGGTTATGTCATTCATTATTAGCGCTGGCGAATTTACGCCAACAGCTGGTGACAACCGCATAAAAGTTTACTCATAAAATAAATGGTAAGAAATAAATTATAAAACGTGCTCAAACACTTCTCGTACTAAGATTCTTCCATGAAATCACAAAGTGGATAACATCTGTTAAATATTTCAATCATTAGATATGTTTCCATAGTTCTTTCAGTCAAGCTTGTTCGACGTGCTGAATATATGGTTTTTAATGCCGAAAACGATCGTTCTACTTCTAGTGATATTATATTTACATATTTAAAATAATCTTTGAAACAACTTAATGAATCTTTAGACGCACCTCCACAAATTTGTCTTAACGATCCCGATGTTGCTTCACCGTGCACAGGTTGTAATGCTGTATGCACTTTACAATTTAAATCTTCGTTTGTTAAATGAATAAATTTACTTGCATGTAAATATATTTATTTACAGTATATACATTTATTTTGGATCTACAACGACTTATACTAACATAAAATTAGTGTTAAGACTGGTATCTCTTGTTAAAATATGATTGTTTGATATGCATGTTATGAAGAAGACTGTGTGTCGTTGAATGTGTTGAATTTGTACTGTGTTTTAATTCATACTATTTGATGTGATTGACGTGTCTTGTGCTGTTTTTCAAGTAGGTAAAAATATACACTATTACATATTAAAATCGTATTGGTTGAACAGTGTATTGTTTGACGTCATAACATAGAATTTTTCTTGTATTATTTCGTAAAAATTATACCTACGGCAACAATACCAGGTTCACGGCAGAGTCTTAAAATTCTAATCTTAACTAATAAATACATAATAAAATATCATTACTAATTAAGTATTAGTAGTTAGTTTATAAGTATGTATTTCCGGGTGTTCCTTTATTCAGTATTGGATTTTTATGATACATACATATTTAGGGATCGTGAGCTTATACATATTTAGTTAACAATGGGGGTCATATTAAATATCGTCTTTGAATACGTTTGATAACCCTAGGCAATAAAACAAGAGGGGTATAAAACATTAAATAAATTTGACAAAAGATGCCAATTATTAATACCCCTAAGTAATAAATAGATTTGCAATTGTAAAGGATATCGCTTTCTTAGAATTTAAAGAACGCTTTTATAATGTGCTAATAAAAGTATGTTTTACAACGGCTTAAACTCTAAAAATGAAATTTGCAATTGTAAAGGATATCGCTTTATTAGAATTTAAAGAACGCTTTTATAATGTGCTAATAAAAGTATGTTATACAATGGCTTAAACTCTAAAAATGAAATTTAAATATTTTATAAAAATGGAAATGTTATGTTTGAATTCTATCTCCTAGATTTACTTATATCTAACAATAAAAAATGTTTGAAATTATACCCGGACTACTTTAAAGAATGGCATGCTAACCAAAATTAATTTCTTATCAGAATTATATTTTATTATACAAGCTGTCCCGTATCGTTATGTTCAAATTTTAGGAGTGTAAAGTAGACTTCATTTCAAGTAACAAAAACGCAGAACTTGTTATCCATTTTTATTTGTTTCAAAGTTACAGATCTATGAATGTGATTGTCAGATCATGAAAAAAAATGTAATCCTAAGGTCAATACAAACTGATTTTATTTAAAAAAGTTATACGATTCAATAACAGCTCAGGAGAGAAGAGAGAAGAGACAGTAATTTCTTGGAGATCTACAAAAAAGAAGAGTAGTGGAAATAGATTTATGATAAAGAAGGTTGTTACTTATTTTGTAAGTGCTGAACCATGAATATCATACAATAAACAAATGTTCAGATGACTGTTAAAGTTGCATTTTTTAATAAAGGATTACATTACGTTTCAGTTCATACAACAGCTTATTAGTGAGTGGACACGTTTTCTTTATTCAAAATGCCTTACCGATTTTCTTCGGACATGCATGCACGTCAAGCAGTTATTGAATACCGACATCGGTTTCCCGATAGGCGCATTCCTCATTACAGGACGTTTCTGGAAGTACACAGACAATTTCGGGAATGCGAACTGCGTGATTATCTTTTCGACCGAGGAGTAAATTTGCCAGCAGATTTAGAGGAAGGAGCAGTAGCTATTGTTACAAGGGATCCAACTCTCAGTGTACGTCGAATCGCTAGACAACTAGGAGTGCCACAAACGACAGTTTGGCGAATTTTAAAACGTGAGAGCTTATATCCATATAACTATCGCAGGGGCACGGTTTGCTTGAGGCAGACCACTGTGCTCGTCTAGTTTATTCTACCTGGATATTAAGACAGTCACGGCTTCATTCTAATTTCTGCAGAACAGTCCTCTGGACAGATGAATCTACGTTCACGAGAAGTGGCGTTACAAATCTGAGAAACCTGCAAAGGTGGTCACCAGAAAATCCGAAAGCTATACGCTCATCTAAATTTCAACATGAATTTTCTATTAACGTTTGGGCGGCCCTAATCGATGACTTGTTGATTGGTCCTGTCGTTCTTCCTGGGAAGTTAAATGCGGACAATTAACTTCAATTTCTTATTGACGAACTGCCAGGTCTTTTAGAGGATGTCCAACTGAATGTTCGACGAGACATGGGTGGGGCACCACCACATTTCGGAATTGCTGTCCGCAATTGGAATAACGTCAATTATCCAAGATGGATTGGTCGAGGTGATCCTGTTTCATGGCTACCCAGATCACCCGATCTTAATCCCCTTGACTTTTATTTATGGGGGTACATGAAAAATTTAGTCTACGCGCAAGTTTCGAACACAAGAGAAGAGTTGTTGGATCGTATTCACCTGGCTGCCGAGGAAATCCGACAAAGCAAGTATGAAATTCGGATAAGTACTTCTTCTGTTGGCTTACGGGCACAAGCCTGCATTCAATAAGGAGGTGGACATTTCGAAAATATTATCAATTGAACTTTTTTAAATCAAATCAGTTTTTATTGACTTTAGGATTACATTTTTTTTCATGATCTGACAATTACATTCATAGATCTGTAACTTTGAAACAAATAAAAATGGATATACAAGTTCTGGTTTTTGTTACTTGAAATGAAGTCTACTTTACACTCCTAAAATTTGAACATAACGATACGGGACACCTTATACAGGCTGATTCATTTTCGGCCCTCACCATGGGGATCTCGCTTATTATTGGAGATAGAGTATAGGTTTAAATTTTATTATTGGTATAACATAACGATACGGCACACTTGTATAATTAGAGTGATCTAATTTGCTTATACATATTTTATTAGAGACTTATAACGAGCCATCGAAAAAATTCATAATTGTAGTAGACTGTGAAATTGGGTTGCTACTTTAGAATTCCACATAATGACATTTATTACTTGACATTGAAACTATAAGTTTGTGTCAAATTCTTTAAACTCTTATTAACCCAGATATGCCCAACACTTTTTATTTTTACTAAAATACTTTTTTTAACAGTACTTTATCAGCCTAAGCTTACTGATGACATAAAAAATATTTTAAAAAATCCTTCTCTTTAGTAATAATCACAAAGAGGTGTCCTTTTAAAAGGACAGTGGGAAAATAGACGACAATAAAGTAATTTTCTTTTATTTTATTTTATGTTTATTTATTTATTAAACTAAAAATGAAAAATCAAAAAGTGTAAAAAAATGTTATGCCCTCGTGTGATATGCGACAAAGCACCTCACATGTAAAGCGACGTCACATTTTGTGCACTTTGTAGAAACTTTCATATGACAGACTCTACATCTGGTTTGCTTAGGTTGTTCAGCTACTAAATGATCGATTCTGTCAAATCTTGAAGTAGCATTTTCAAATGGTGAAGGAGATGATTTTGATTTTTGCGGAATATTCTTCTTCCCATTACTTTCAATAAGCCCTAGAGCAATGGTGCTTCTAAAAGTGAGGTGATCCATGTTGCCTCCACGCAATTTATGGAGTTGCCAGGCGTTTTGTTCTGCAACGTCTATCATTTGCGCAATAAGTGGAAAGTACCACTTTTTCCCCCGAATTCCTATACGGTACAGGCCGATGTTTAGATCGCTCCGATCAACACCGCCCATATATGCGTTAATATTTGATAAGATTAGGTTGGTCTACCATGATACGCTTTTTTTCTTTTTGTGAAAAACGTGAAACTTGGTGTAATGGCTCGACGGCATGAAAATTAGATGTCATGTGCACAAGGCTATTGTCGTTCCATTTTACGATAATTATTGAGCTATTCTCCGTTGTTTTGTAGTCATACGATCCGCGGTTTTTCTTCAAATTTGTATCAGACTCTAATGGACAACCATACAATCGATTTTTTCTTATTGTGCCAGTTCCTTTAATTCCCCGACTAGTAAGAATATCTATCAAAGACAATGTTGTGAAGAAATTATCAAAGTATAAGTGATATGGAAGTTTCTTATGATTTGTTAAAACATCAAGGTATTCGAGAATTACGGAGGGCCCCTAGCCAAGATTTCTATAACACTCTTTTATATCTGATTTGGCACCTTGATATGGCTCAAACCAAACCACATATCCGGATGGCAAGGCGCCGACCCAAACTTGTAACCGTACCTCAGAGGTTTTCCTCTGATAAATTGTTTGCAGCCATGGTGTCCAAAATATGGAACCATGGCCTCATCTATAGAGTGGTGTTCATTCGTTGGTGAAAGCTTGACAAACCTCTGAAGAAGTATGTTGAAAAGAGGCCTGACTTTGGAATAACGATCTGTATTATCTAAATTTCCATTATCACAACAATGAATATTTGATAATAAATATTCAAACCTGTTCCTTGACATCGCATTTGATACTACATCATTATGGGTATCTCGTGAATTCTGCCAAAACATGCGACGTCTGGGTAACTTTACATAGCCGCTTAGTAAGAGAATACCGATAAAAGTTTTTATTTCCTCTGTTGTGATGTCATTTTTTCTATTTTTTGAAGCAGCATAACTATTAGAATATGACGAGAACATATCAATTACATCTTTGTCAAAAAACAATTCCAAATAAAAGTAGTGGGTCAGAAGTATCAACCGAAGTATGTACAGGCGCAGTTGAAGCAAGATTTGGCCATTCTTCTATCAACTGAGTTTTTAGATCCACTTTTTTCCACTTGTATGTCTTTTCTTTATATTCTGAATGTGCTTTTGACTCGTTGACAAACGTAGATAGAGGCCATAAGTCTTCTTCATCCCAATTGTCCTCATCATTGCTAGTCACAGTATTTTGCGAAAATAGTTCAGCTCCTGCTAGCAATTGAGCCCGAGGTAAATTGTTGACATTCACAATATCTTCGTCTCCGGAGTCCTCATCCGTAAGATCATCACAAGCAGTAGTAGGCGGCATTAAAGCTATTTCTACATTGGGAGTTAAAGTTTCCTCATCTTCCTCTTCCATAGAACGCAGTAGCTGGTCTAATGTCAAACCTCTGAAAATATGTAGTTTTGTTGTCTAAATCCTATTATAACAGTATATTAATATAAAAGAGAGTTGGGAAATTTTGTAACCGCACATCAACAATTTAAAATAGATTAGAGTAATAGGTATTTAATTTGTAGTGTGTCTCAGATGTTACCAAATAAGATATATATTTCACCATCAATTATTGTAACTTTAGGTTGATAATGACATGTAATGTCGAAACTGCAGTCACATAGTGATAAAAATAAAGTGAAGTTATTCAAAGTTTAATTGAGTGTTTTATTTTACTTATATCCAGTATCATGAATCTTCACAAAGTAACAGCCGAAAGTGTTATATATGTAGTTTTGTTATTATATGTGCCCACTGTCCTTTTAAAAGGACACACTTGGTGGCAGTTACTTGCAGGGCAGAATAAAAATATTTATTGCTTGAAAACAAAGCACTATCCTTCTTTAGATACATATTAATAAACGTGTTTTTATCAACAAAGATACAATTTACTAACAATTTGCTATAAAATACCTACCCTACAAGTCTAAAATCATATGGACAAGACATGGTCACTTTTTCTTGCACTCTAACCTCTCACAATAATCACCTGTTTATTGCAAACTGTCAAAATACTGTAGAATATAACTTCTCATTAATGTTTGAACACAAGACGACATCTATTATTACAACGCGTAAGTTTTATTTTCATTTAAAGGCACACCCGCGAAACGTCCTTTTAAAAGCACAGTGGGCATATCTGGGTTAAGAAAATTAAATTTATTTAAAAAATGGTATTCAACATAGAACAAAAAGCAAAAATTATCGAATGTTACTTCCGTACAGGTGTGAAAGTAAATGACGAATGGCAGTATTCATTACGGAATGCATGGCTGATTTTAGTGAAGAACATCCTGAATTAGTGTTTGACTACAATGATTTTTACAATGGTTTGACAAATTGTGTAAAGTTATTCAGAGAGACTGGTAGCGTCGGTCGAAAAATTTTGATTATGAAGTCGATATTAAATAAATTATTTGTTTTCTTTTTTGTTGTAGTATCACTTCAATGCCATAACCTTTTTTTACAATGAACCCAAATGAAACTGTCAAGCATCAAGTAATGTGTCATTATGTGGAAGTGGCTAAAGTACCAACTCAATTTCACAGTCTACTCCAATTATGAATTTTTTCGATGGCTCGTTATTTGATTTAGTTTATTACCAGAATAAAGTTTTTATTCCATGATACACTTGGTTTCTTTCTTAGTTCCAATCTTTCCTTTAACGCTGATATATGCGTCTGCATAAAACCTAAATAATTTCTACTCTTAGTTATGTCACGACGCTGGGTAGCGTCTGACGTGAATCAGCGTTGTGACCATTTCATGCAAGTTAAATTCATTCAAGGAAACAAAACGCTGATCAGCGTTAAAATTAAAAACGAAGAAAAGGTAATTCAAACATTTATTTTGTTAATTTTGTGGCTAGAAATATGTTAGAACCACACTAATTAACTACTTCTTACACAAAAAAGTACTGTTTAAATTTTCAGATTCTTTTGAATAGCTACTGCCCTTCAAGGTGTTAAATGTATCCCCAACAAAAGTAGACTTTGAATTTGAAGCCATGATAATATAATTTAAGCATTTCTGCTATAAAGTTTTTTACAGTGTCCGACATTGGTCGTTTTCGCGATGTATGTAAATGCGACTTACATACTTACGGCAGCATACATGTATATACTACAGATCTCGTTCAAAGTCGAAGTAATACTGAAGGTTGTGTCCCCACCACTTATCGTCGAACCTGCACCACTGCATGTTGGCGTCATAAATACGCACGGTACCTACGTATATATCTTTTGTTAAGAGAACTGTACATTTCTTTAAAGAAATTGTATTAAAGAGTTGTTACTATACAACTGAGCTTAGACATTTAGCAATTTCTAGGTATCGTAGTGGCGACTGGTGATGATACTGTAATGGGGCATATTGCTGGATTAACGGCTCGATTAGAACCGAACAAAACACCAATATCTCTGGAATTAAAGAAATTTATGCATCTAGTTACCATATGGGCTTGCAGTATAGGTGTTACCTTTGGCGTACTGTGCGCTATTATGGGTTACAGTTGGATCGAATCGGCTTTATTTTTAATCGGCATTATAGTTTCTAATGTACCGGAAGGTAAAGTGGCGAATTAAAGATTTAAATTTAAATTTCGTTGTTGTTAATTTACAGGTTTGTTAGCGACCGTGACCGTTAGTCTATCTGTAACTGCGAAAAGATTGGCCGCTAAAAATTGTTTGATAAAAAACTTACCTTGTGTAGAAACTCTTGGATCTACATCGGTAATTTGTTCGGATAAAACGGGTACATTAACGCAAAACAAAATGACTGTTTGTCACATGTGGTATAACGGAAGTGTTATAAATGCTGATGTAACACCAGAACAAGAAGATGCTAAACGATACAAATCTCAAGATGGTAAATTTAAAATTGTAAATTTTCTTATAACGAGGTGTGAAAATTTACTCCTGGAAACAACCAAAAAATATATAGGGTGTCGAAAAAAGGGTGTTGGATATTTCACCCAATTATAATACTGGTGGAAACAAGCTAAAAATCTTAATCAACATGGGTTCGCAATTCAACTGTTTCTGTTATATAGTCAATTCAATCTTGATTTCTTAAGATAAAAATTCCAGAATTTCTGATGACAATGTACAGGGTTATTGATTATATATTACCTATTGCATATATAAAAAAAAATGTTTCAAGTAAAAGTTGCGTGGCTGTGACTAGTGATGGGCATAATCAAATGACTTCAATATTCGAGGACTTGGTATTCGAGTTCTTTTAATATTGAATGATCATTTGAATACTCATTACTCGAATGTTACATCCAATGTATTGTAACCGTGCGATATCGATGGTAATTCCCCGCATGTTTACTTGCTCGAGATGGCTCGTGTACACGAACTATCACATGTCACGTCGGTTAATCGCCGCCAGAAATTTGAAATTTCAGTATCTATGTATATTTGTTCTCAGTGGCGGCTGGCGCATAAGCGCTGCAGTGCTGCAGAGCTCCCAAAAAATTGGGCGGGCGAACCTGTATTAGTTATAAACTAGTTTTCTTTTACATAATTTTTCCGACATTTCTGATGTTTATAAAAGCGTAACATATTGTTGTGAAAATTCTCCCCCTGTATATCAAAAAATTTGCATACTACAATTTGACACCTTAATCATCAAAATCCGATCAGTAGATGCCGAGATATTCGCTTGCGAAATTACAACACTAACGCCGGTTATATATAGAATATTATCAAATAATATACAATAGGCGACCAGTGGAATAACCAACCTAATTCGCGCGATCGCTCACTTGTTCCTTATCTGGTCCACACGTACGGGCTCTCAGAGCTCTTTGAAACACCCGCGCGCACCCCGCTACCCCCGTGACTGTCTAAAACGAATGCATGATTTTACCAGGCAATATTCGCTGCATTCTGTCCAGCACGTTCATATGATTCGGTATAGGTGTTTAATATTTACGCGTGTTGTTTACTGTGCGGCGAGTGTAACGTAAAAGCGATAATATTGTGCGCGTGCCTGTTTGTTTTTGTATATTGTTGACAATTTATATAAACTCTGTGTATTATGGAGGTGGTCTTTAATTTAATTAATGTGAAGAGATTCTTTAAATATTCATACGAAGAGAAGTTAGAATTAAAAGCAAGAGGTAGGCCATTAGTAGATATCACTATTGAAAAAACTGGTGTAAGTAGAGGGAAAAATTATACACGTAAATTTAGTAGCGTTATTTATTCAAAAAACGAATGGATTTGTGGATGCAACAAAAAAATGCTTTATATTGTTTTCCCTGTTTACTTTTTGGTGGCGATAAAGCTTGGACGGAAATAGGGGTCACAGATCTAGAGCACTTGAGTTTGAAAATAAAAAGACATGAGAATTCTAAAAGCCATCTTCATAATTGTATGGAATTTGCGTTACTAGGGTCAACTAATATTATGGCTCAACTAGATTCTGCTTATTGGGTAAATATACAGAGACATAATGAAAATGTGTTAAAGAATCGTTATATTTTATCAAAAATTATTAATTGTATAAAATTTTGTGGAGCTTTTGAATTGGCCCTTCGGGGACATGATGAGAGCGATACTTCCGAGAATCCGGGGATATTTCGTGGACTTATTAAATTTTCGGCTGAATTAGATGCAACTCTAAGTGGGCACCTAAAAAATTGTTCGGTATTTAAAGACACTTCCAAAGAAATACAGAATGATCTGTTGCAGTGCATACTACTGCCAAGAGCAAATAATTGAGGAAATTAATAATTCTCCGTTTTTGGCGATCATGGCGGACGAAAAAACGGATGTTGCTGCAAAAACTCAAATGGTAGTTATTTTTAGATATGTTCGTGATGGTGAGCCAATTGAACGTTTTTGGAACTACGTCATTCCTGAAAAATGTGATGCAGAAACACTTAGCAAAACAATTTTAAGTGTCATAGATGCTTTATGCTGATTGCACAGAGTTACGATAGAGCAGCGGTGATGAGCGGACAACACGCAGGCGTTCAAGCATTGATTAAACAAAAGTACCCTTTTGCGCACTATGTACATTGCTATGCCCATCAATTAAATTTAATTATTCTAAAGCTGCTTCTGCAAATTCGCAAGTACGTGTATTTTTTGGAAATCTACAAGACATTCCCGGCTTTTTTAATAATTCACCCCAACGAGTAGAAGTATTAAACAAGATTGTAAACAGAAGGATCCCCCACGGCGCTACAACCCGTTGGAATTTTAATATCAGGACCATTAATGTTGTGTACGAAAATAGGGCCTCTCTCATTGAGTGTATGGAAGAAATAGAAGAACAATTCTCTAACAACACATTCTGTAGTGCAGCCGCCTCTATTCGCCGTACATTAAATGATCCGATCTTCAATTTTTGGCTGACTTTTTTCCATCATGTAATGCCCCATGTAGATATCCTGTTTAATCAATCGCAGCAAAGAAAAATTGAACCCACTCTAGTAAAAGACGCTATCGAAAATTTTGAACGCAGTATAGGCCAAGTTCGAAATAATATTGACAATATCATAAGTGAAGCATCAGATTTAATAAGCGATGAGCCACCACCAGAAAAACGCAAACGTCCAAATAACAGCAGATTTAATCATCGAATTTCGGCTTTAGAGGTGTGTGATGTTATTCTAAATTGTGCAAAAGATCGATTTCATTTTAAAGAGCATCTAGTAGTGGCATCACTTTTTTTTTCGGAATGCTTTGGAGAGTATTGCAGTAAATTTCCTGAGGACAAACTCACTTCCGCATGCTCCTATTATCCCACCCTTGATAAAGAAAGATTACGAACTGAATTGTCTGTTATTTACTCAAGAACTGATTGTAGATCTTTAAAAGGCGCACTACCTCTTCTAAAATTTTTAATAAAAAACAATCTGGGAGATACGTTGAAGGAGACTAGAAAATTATTAGAAATTGTAATAACAACTCCCATGACAACATCAGAGGCCGAACGTTGCTTTTCAACACTAAATCGAATTAAGACGTTTCTCAGAAATTCAATTACCGAAGATCGTTTAACATCTCTTTCCATGCTATTTATCGAAAAAAAGTTTATCTCCGAAATAGACAATTTTAATGACAAAGTGATAACAAAATTTGCAAATCGAAAAGAACGTAGAATAGATTTAATTTATAAGAAATAATTTGTTAGTAAAGTAGTGCTTAGTGACTCTTATTTTTTTGTGTGACAATTGACAATCGTTCCAGAAATACATTACTTCAGTGCGGAAGGCGAAGAAAGCACGATAAGATCGATGGGAGACAACCTCTTACTGCCCGTGCAAGGTAAATTTTTTTGTAAAACTTGCAGAACACCTTAAAATTTTTAGCACGAGCCGCCACTGTTTGTTCTTCAATTGTATAGTAAGCTGTATCAAGATTTAGTGCGCACGCGTTTGAATTATCTAAATTTAATTAATTATTCCCGCTTAAATTTAAAAATTATTGGATATAATAATACGACCGGGCGTTAAAAAATCAGTTGTTACGGATCATTTTCGCAAGTCAGCGGATGGGAAATTAGCAATATGCGCTATTTGCAATAAATCAATAAACATTTACATAAACATCACCATCCCTGTGTAGCTCACACTTTAAATTTGTGTGTAAATGAAGCGTTAACTGGAAACGATGATTTGCATTCAATAATTAAAAAGTGTCGAAGCAAAGTAGGCCATTTTAAACATAGTGTATTCGCGTCTGATACTTTTAAATAAATCCAAGAGCACATTGTAAAACAAGACGTTAGTAGTAGATTGAATTCTTGCTGGCTCTTGATAAAACGATTGCTCAAACTCGAGAATGCTCTTACTAGCCTTTCTAATCTACCAGTTTTTTTAAACGCTCAGGAATGGAATACTTTGAAAGACTGCGCTCCACTGCTAAAACCAGTAGAACTTTCAACCACAGTACTTTTAGGTGAAAAATATGCTACCATGTCTCTAGTTATTTAAAGTAATAAATTAAGTTGAGTACTCGAGCATTCGAATTATCCCATCACTAGCTGTGACTGATTTTTCTTACATGCCATAAAAAAACACAGTGGCATGCAGATTCAACGGGATACAAAAAAAATAAGGTTTGTTTTAAATGGAATAGCCTATAATTATGAAATTTTTAAAACGATATTTTTTCAATTGCTTTTTATTAAGTAATGTAGTCTTACTCTACATACTCCATATTTGATTCGTTCGCATTCATTTGGCAAAGTCTATGTTTATCTAAACTGTATTTTTTGTATATATCTACCCTCAGGATTCAAAATACTAATGAGGACGGCCGCATTGTGTAACAGGGCAGAATTCGATGAAGGACAGAAAGATACACCGGTCATGCAACGACTTGTAGAAGGAGACGCTTCTGAAGCTGCTATATTAAAATTTGTAGAATTATCGCAGTGTTATGGTTCGCATGCTGATTATAAAAAGAAACATCCCAAACTGGCGGAAATACCTTTCAATTCGACGACTAAATATCAGGTAGGATTTTTTTAAATTTCTAGCTTTATCGATTTCAAAAGGAAATATCACAACAAAAAGAATGAATAATTTTAACGTAAAAGTTGGCTTTTTAAATTTCTTGAAAAAGAAACTCATTTATTTCACTTTATATTTCATAACCATTGGTTACTTTTTCGGGAGATCAACTACAGAGTTAAAATTTAGCAAAGACGCCACTAAACATGTTAAAATTAATTGTCTACATTAAAACATTAAATTAACCAGATATTGGTTTCACGTCAACCTTTTAAAAACAAATATACATAAAATCATTTTATGTATATTCAGAACTTTCAGAAGTAATTTATGTTTCGATAACTTGCAAAATAAAGACAGAAAAAAATAAAAACAAAAATTGATATAAACACATTTTCCTAAATATGTATCTCAAAAAACAAAAAACATAATTAAATTATGAAAATAATAAAATAAAATAAAACAATCACTTTGTTGTACCACTTTATTCACATCTAATCGTGACCGCGGTTTCGACATACAATGTCATTATCAAACTGCAAAAGTTACAGGCCTACATAGAACTTATAAATGACACAAAAATATATGGGGGGTGATTTATGATGTTATTTAAAATTACTACTATATACTTAACTATTATATACAACATTGGAAAAGAGGTGTATATATAAGATCCAACTGGTCGTTTAAAACGATATCTATTGTGTTACGGCTTTTAAAAATTTCTAGGGCCTCTAAAATATTTAATTTACGACCTTTCTCGGCCAAATGCAATATTTTAAGGTGACCAAATGTATGCCTTTCTGTAATAAGATGGTTTGCGAATGTTGAATCTGTCTTCTTTAGTTTATATGACCTCATGTGTTCTTTTTCCCGTATAATAAAACTTCGACCAGTCTGACCTATATATACACTTTTACAATCATTACAATATAATTTATACACTCCTGATTTATTATTGATATCTGTTTTAGGTTTTGCGTTAAAAATGAAATTACTTGTTTTTACATATGGTTTGTAAGCTATACTGACATTACTATTATTTTTTGAAATTATATTTCCAATTTGCTCGCTTATTTTACCGGAGTAAGTTAACGAGACAAATTGTTTCAAATTAGCACTATCTTTAGGATATACTAAACTAAGGGCCACTTGTAACTGTTTTTTCTTTAGTATACTGTCAATTACGCTACTTTTATAACTATTGTTTACCGCTATTTGTTTTATAGTATTGATTTCACGAACAAAAGATTCATTAGACAAAGGAATATTTAATGCTCTATGTATCATAGAATTAAAAAATGAATGTTTGTGTGTCTTAGGCTGTAATGAATCTTTGGGAATAATGCAATCAGTGAAAGTAGGTTTACGATATATATCAAATTTTAAGCTCTGATCTAATTTGTTTAATTTTAAATCCAGGAAGTTAATACTGTTATTCTCTTCTATTTCTACTGTAAAATTGATATTAGACTGGATTGAAGTTATGAAGTTCAAAAATGTTTGTAGTTGTCTATGAGTACGCTTAAAGCAAGCTAGGATGTCGTCTACATACCGATACCAAAATTTAATATGTTTTCTACCTAGTTGTGATGAAAGAATTATTTCTGTAATATGCTTCATGAAAATTTCAGCTAATAGAGGACTTAGAGGTGAGCCCATTGCCAGAGCTTCTGTTTGTTTGTAGAATTTGTTGTTAAATGTAAAGTAACTTTGGTTGGTGACTAACTCCGTTAGAGATATGATTTCGTGTATAACAACCGGGTTTGTATTTTTCTTTACTAATATGTTTTCTATTAACCTTAAGCATTCCTTATGTGGTATTTTTGAAAACATGTTGGAAACATCAAATGATACCAGGATTTCGGTCTTTTGTATATTACAATCTTTTAATTTAGCTGTTAACTGTATTGCGTTTTTTATGGAAGAGCTATCTGTAAATTCGGTATATTGTCTAATTATTATGTTTAATTTTTCGGCTAATTTTTTATTAGGGCAAGAAATAAACGAAGCAACTGGTCTGATGGGTGCTTTCTCTTTGTGAATTTTTACTAAACCGTATAATTTAGGGGGGGGAAGGATTCATATGGAAAAGTTTGTACTTATCTGTGTTTTTGCCTGATACTGTTTAGTGGGGTCCTTTTTCAATTCTATGATAGTATTGTCGTCTATAAATTTCTTAACTTTATTTTCATAATCACCTTTAGTTAATATTACAGAGTTACAGACGAATTTCCTTTATCTGCTTTTGTTATCGTGAGGTTGTTTTCTATGACTTTGTGATTAATACTTTGCAATGCTCGTCTGTCTGACTGATTATTGCGAGATGTTGAGTTGTTTTTCAGAATATTTGTAACTTTGGCTTTACCTAAGATACTGCTAATTTGATTGTTATTTGCAAATGCCAGTTCTGTTTCTATTGCTAGAATTTCTTTTTGTTTGCTACAATGGATGTGTGGTGCATATTTAGGACCTTTATTTAATAAGCTAAGTTCATTGTTTGAGAAGTTAACATTCGTGAGATTAATGACTCTAGGGTAAAACTGAACATTACTGAAAGTATTGTTAACTAGGGGTGTATTGTGTAGGTTTGATAGAGACTCTAACTACCTGTCTTGAAAGAGTCGTTTCTTATGAATAATTTCACTAACTTGTTGTCTAATGTGGTCATCTAATACATCGAATTCAATGTTGCGTAACTTAAACGATAGTTCTGAATGTAATACCTTTATGTAAATCAGAAGAGTGTCTCTGCGGTGGAACCAAAATTTGGATTCTTGTTTAATCCAAATTCTCTTCGCGGCATTGATCGCTTTTTTAGAGGATATGGTGTGTGTTCTGGTTCTCAGCTGTACATAATTCGGCGTTAAATTTCGTCGTAAGCATTGTTGATTAAACCATATATTTTGTACTGCCATCCTGTGTTTCACCCATAACTTGAAGTAGAAATTGGCTTGTTGCACTACACTGCTTTGTTTAAGAAAATTAATACTGGTAGTCGTAACATTGTGGTAATTCATTTTGAAAATAATAAAATAAAATAAAAAAATCACTTTGTTGTACCACTTTATTCACATCTAATCGTGACCGCGGTTTCGACATACAATGTCATTATCAAACTGCAAAAGTTACAGGCCTACATAGAACTTATAAATGACACAAAAATATATGGGGGGTGATTTATGATGTTATTTAAAATTACTACTATATACTTAACTATTATATACAACATTGGAAAAGAGGTGTATATATAAGATCCAACTGGTCGTTTAAAACGATATCTATTGTGTTACGGCTTTTAAAAAAATAATTAAATTACATAAACGCCATGTAAAAGGTCACCAAAGTGCATCTCTCCCTTCCCGAGATCCCCATGCAGTTCATTCTTATCTTGGACACGTATATAGCGCTCGAGAGGGAGGAAGAGCATTCAACCAGCAACCGCCGTGTACTTTACTTTACTTTATGTCGAAGTAATAAATGTGTATATAAATAATATAAATATAAATATTATTATTACAGTTAAGTGTTATTTAGTGTATCTTTTATTAATATAGTTTATTTCTCGTTAGTTTTATTTAAATCAACCAAATACCATATGAGCAAAAATTATTTAAATAAGGGATAGCCATGGTTGGGAGATTCACTGTCTTTGATATGTTCAGCCTGTTGTTGGTTCTACATGTTGGTTGGATGTCAGTTTCGATTTCAATTTTTATTCTTCATGAATTTAATGTCAGTTTCGATTTGAAGTTTTATGCGACATGAATAAAATGTCAGTTTTTTTTTAACTAACATAACCAATATAATTACAACTACTTCAAATCAAAACTGACATTTAAGTGAGAACAACAAGCTGAACCTATCAAAGGCAGTGATCTTCCGAACCATGGCCACCCTTATCTAAATAGATTTTGCTCATATGGTAGAAGAATTATCTCAATATTCAAATAGAAAAATACATATTTTAATCGACGCGGGCAGATAAACTATAAATAGTACCTAAGCAGAATAAATCTGATTTTTCTCTTGCCATTCTGAAAAGAAATTTCGTATCACATCTTATATCGGTTGCCACATATTAAATTCAATGAATTAAATCGACATTTCTTGAAATCTTAACCCAGAAACTAACCAGCTATAGTGTTTTGAATTGAATATTTATTTTAAATATTTCTTTTAGCTTAGCGTGCATCGCGATCAAGATAAGCACGTAGTTGTGATGAAAGGAGCACCGGAAAAAGTAATGGAAAGATGTGAGACGATATTTTTGAATAACGAAACTAGACAATTAAGTCCAAAGTTACGTAATATTTGTGATACAGCGTGCTTAGAATTGGCAGCGAAAGGTAATAAAACAAAAGTCTTATACGCACGACGACATATAAATAAACCTGAGCAAAGCTAAAGGGTAAACGACATTATGTCTGTTACATGTTGTACATGTAATAATACAAACAAATACATATTTTTCCCCACTAACAAAATTTCTGTAAAATACTGCTTTTAAATTGAATGCTTCTATTGTGTGTGATATATCAGTATTCTGACTCGTAATCTGAATTGAATGATTTTACGGTATCCTAGATTGGGAGTGGGATGACAATTCAGTAGAACAGTATTTTACAGAAATTTTATTTGTGACAGAAGCACATTTATCCAAATTGGAACATGTACACAAGTTAGATACAATAATGTGTCGTATATCCTTTCGTCTTGTTATTTATAAATAGGCCAATGGTCTGACCTACCTTTGTAATACGCCAAAAAAAAATCCAGTCTCTTTAAAAATTTTAAACGGTATAAGAGTTTTGTGGTGATATGGAATTTTTAATTTACATTTGTAATTTTAATTTAATGTTCATATTATTTTTCTGTGTTCTATTTGCCTCTTTTTTAATGATAATTTTTTTGCCCTGAAAAGGGCAAATTTGTGTGAAACAGATGGAATGCATAAAGGAGATATTCAACGTGGCTGTCATTTGCGTAAATACAATTCATGTACACTTTAACACGGCACGGTCTTCACGGATATGAAACACAGGTTGAAAAATATGTTGCCGAAGATCGTCTTTC
Source organism: Melolontha melolontha (assembly GCA_935421215.2). NCBI lineage: Eukaryota > Metazoa > Arthropoda > Insecta > Coleoptera > Scarabaeidae > Melolontha > Melolontha melolontha. Next base: position 70,780,267 of record OW285243.1, on the reverse strand, counting down.
ACGGCCGCGGCCTTCATAAATTGGATGCAATGTATCGCAATCTCTCAATCTGTACACGGTTTGTAGAATTAATCATTTGATAGACATCTTCGGTTCGGAAACCGCACTTCATAAATACGTCTAGTAGCTCTAACATTTCCACCTGTTTCACCGTATAGTAAGACAATATCTGTTAATTCGTAAGTTGAATAAGCCGTACTTCACGGAAGTTGATAGCCGACAGACTTCTGATTTATAGTATACATCATCGCATCTACTACTCCCACCATTACGCTTCAGTAGGGGCAGCGCTGCAGTTATAAAGAAATACTAAATTTACCAGAGTCGGCTCGAGCCACGTGCATTTATTAAATTTTTTTTTTCTTCGTTCTCGTTCGAGAGTTCTCGTGCATTAACATTTTATGCTTAATATTATTACAGCTATTACATATTAAAGCATGCAGTCATATTTCATTTACACCCTGTATAGAACAAAAAATCTTGAATTACATAGAATTGCTTTCAAATCTTAAATAAGCGAGAAAACCAGAAAAGTGTATTAACAAATTTTCTAAACATTGTTCTTTTCTTTTGAAGGAGAACGCGTTTTGGGATTCGCCGATTACACTTTAAAAGAAACCTACACGAGAAACTATCCCTTCTCTGTTGACCCTGAACCAAATTTTCCCACAACCGGTTTACGTTTTATCGGATTCATATCTCTCATCGATCCACCGCGACCGCAAGTACTAGAAGCCGTACGTAAATGTAGATCAGCTGGTATAAAGATCATAATGGTTACTGGTGATCATCCAGTAACGGCCAAATCTATCGCCAAAGATGTTGGAATCATCACCAGACCAGATGTTATAGAATTAACAGATCCTGATCTTTTAATGCCCATCCAGGCTGATAAAGCTATAGTGATTACCGGTACCACGCTACGAGATTTAACTAATAATGAATTAAACGGTATTCTTTTCAATTATAAAGAAATAGTTTTTGCTAGGACATCACCCGCGCAAAAACTGCAAATTGTTGAAGGATGTCAAAGAATTGGTCACATTGGTAGGTATTTATAAGCAACTACAGAGTACATCTAAAATACAACATTCTATTAACAAATTAATTATATTTGAACCTCGCTTCTCATACATTAATTTATAATATGCACATTCCAAATAATACTTGGACTAACTTACGTTTCAGCAATAAATTTAAAATCAGAACTAATTCTACGTATTTTTACCAGTTGCGGTTACTGGTGATGGAGTGAATGATTCTCCAGCACTTAAGAAAGCGGATATAGGAATCGCAATGGGAATTTCCGGTACAGAAGTATCCAAACAGTCTGCAGATATGGTACTATTGGACGACAATTTTGCTTCTATTATAGTGGGAGTTGAAGAAGGTCGTAAAATATTCGATAATTTAAAGAAATCCATCGCATACACTTTAGCGTCCAATATACCAGAAGTTACACCATTTTTGGCCTTTATTGCTTTCGGAATCCCTCTACCCTTAGGTAGATTTCAATTTTTTTTTATTGCAAAAATATACCAGAAATAATCAGAAAATAAATTGACCGTATTTTCATTTACAAAAATATTTTGCGACTTGATGTAGTTTTTTTCAGTCGCGAAGTTTAATGCTTGTTTTCTTTCGTAATTATATCACTTATCATAGACTTGGATTAAAAAATTAAAGTTATTTATAATTTTTGAGCACCTTTCAATTCTACCCTCTACTACATACATATACGCTACAGCGTATGTGTGTGTGTTGCATACGTAACAGCTGTCGATATTATGATAACATTGTAATCAATGTTATCATAACAACAGAAAATGCTAACAGTTCAATAACCTCATATGAAAAGCTGTTAAAAAATTATACGTTTAGTTTGTTTGCATGTGAATTATTAAAAGTGTGCTCTACTGGGAATTTCACGTCCAATTTGGTAACAATCTATCCTTAATCGACCACGTAAAAATGTAAATCATATGGAACGTAGTCATGTATACATGTAACAATCGGCAACTGACTGAATCGGGACCGCAATTGTTTCGATACTTAAAGCCGACCTACTGTAACGTAAGGAGTAGGGGTAGCTACTCTTTAGTGCATATAGTGCCTTTTCGAAGAAGAAAACCGTTTTTAAAAGAAAGACCGCTACTGATGAAGAGCCAGTGTTTTGGGAAGTGTGCTTAATAATCCGCTTATTTCAATTCGAGAAATTGAAGCAGAATGCGATATCTCTCGTTCTTCTATTTAATGAATCCTAAAATCTGCCAAATTCAGGTCTTTCAAACTTTACCTGCATCAATGATTAGAACCAGGAGATTATGACAGAAGACTGGCGTTTCTTGCATGGTTAGCGACTGCCCGTGAATATGGCATTATTAGCTCAATATTATGGACAGATGAGAGTCGCTTTCAAAATAACGGAATCGTAAATCGACATTGACATTATTGGTCTGTAGAAAATCCTCATTAGATGAGAGAGACCAAGTTTCAGAAAATTTGTGGAATTAATGTATGGTGCGGCATGATCGATGGGTACCTATATTATTGGACCAAAGTTTTATGAAGGATCCTTAACTGGGAGGCATATTTAGAATTTCGTTAGGACGAATTGACAGGTTTACTTGAAAATGTTCCGCTGAATATACGTGGCAATATATATTTTCAGAATGATGGCACACGCTCACAATTCTAGAATTGTGACTAATTATGTTAATCAGATTTTTCCTAATAAGATGGCCTGCAAGATCATCGACTGTGCAGCAGGAAACTACAAGAACGCTCGGCCAAATTGCATCCTTACATCAAGCCAATACTCGTCGAACAACCGCGGTTCATTCTTAGGATCAATCTTAAGGATTTGAAAGAAAATCAGGTAAAGACCAATCTGGCAGGAAATTGCTTTCCGTTCACGGAAACTGAAATCATACTGGGCACAATGTGATTGCTTGATAATGGGAGAAGATCTCCTGAGACGTGAAGTGGAAAATCACGATGAAAGTGAGCGAAGAATACAACTGGTAATTTCCAGAAAAAGGATACCAGAGGTATTGCGAGAATTCGACAATGATGCTTCTGGGGGACATTTTGTGTTCATAAAACGGAAAAGGTGCATCAGAGATTTTACTGGGTAAACCAATCTAACGCCATTAGATTATTTTCTATGAGGATATTTGAAGAATAGGGTATACCACACACTTCCTGTAGATTTGGAATATTGAAAAACTAGAATTAGGAATGAGTGTGCAGCTCTTAATGCCGAGTTATTAAGAAGCGTTACCTCTGGTGAACTTTTGCATCGAGCCGAATATTGCGTTGAAAGAAATTGACAACATTTTGAACATTTTCTTTAGCATCGTTTCTGGTGCTCACAGTTCAAGTTTGGTACCACTAAAAGATTCATAAATACCGTTCTTATATAAATAAAATTAATAAGTATAATATTTTTTGTGATCCATTTAACATTATTTTTCTGTTACTTGACTTTCAATAAAATGTTTGCAAATCACTCTTATCTAAATAAATATTCTTTCTAACAGAGATCTTAAAACTACATTTTTGGGAGGCGTATTTTTGCTACTTTAAATTCAAATACGAAATAATGAATAATTTCATAATTTTCTACAATCCCAATTTTTGAATATTCAAAATGCAATTTCACCTCTGTTTTGAAGTGTAAATACAAAGTGTAATACTTCGTGCGAAAGAGAATTTTCCGTAGAATTTAAATTTTGAAGAAAATATACAGGGCGCTATTTAAAACAAAAAAGTTAAGGTCGTTTCCGATTAAACCAGAATTGAGAGAATATGCATATTAGACTCAATTTAAAGAACATTAGGTTTATATCAGATGCGCCAAATTTCAAATTTTTATTTTATTAGATAACGAAGTAACGCCATTGAAACAATATAACTGAGACACCCGGTATTTAGTTATTATAATCCGTTTTTGCACCTCTAAATACCAACTTTTGTATGAAAATACTACACTCTGTTAACTTTCTAGGTGTTTTAGCAGTACTTTGTATTGATATCCTAACTGACATGTTACCAGCTATTAGCTTAGCATACGAAGAAGCAGAATCAGACATCATGATGAGACCACCGCGTATCCCAAATAAAGAAAGTTTAGTTACAGCTAAACTATACTTTTTTGCCTACGGGCATATAGGACTTATAGAGGCGGCAGCTGGTTTTTTCGTCTATTTCATGATTATGGCTGAATATGGCTTCCTACCAGAAAGGCTAATAGGTAATAATGTCATTACCAATGGATTTCTGGAGTATACAAAATTGTTTGTTGGAAAAATAGGTTTAAGAACCGAGTGGGATTCAATGTTAATCAACGACCTACAAGACTCTTATGGTATGGAATGGACGTATGAGGAAAGAAAAATTTTGCAATATACTTGTTACACTGCTTTTCTAATTGCTGTTGTTATAACACAATGGGCAGACGCAATAGTATGTAAAACTAGAAGGAATTCAATATTTACTCAAGGTAAGTGATATTTTAAATCTTGTCAGCAGTATTTTCTCAAAAAAATAATTCTTAGAATCACATGGTGCCATCGAAATTACATTTAAATGAATTTAGATCACACTATACCCCGCATTGTGGAACTAAAAGCTGTCCACGAAAAAAAGTGATCCATAAAAAATGAAAATACTAAGCAATTAAAACAAAATATAGGCCTTTCACGATACGAAGACGTGCACGTCATTGATGACGTTTGCACAGTGTAGCAAGATGTGCATCTTTGTTATGTAATGAATAATGATTCTCTAATATAGGTTATATGTATCAAATAATTGACATGACATGGAAGATATATAGGTTATGTTGAAGTCATAATTCATAATAAAATATATGCAAATGAAGTAGATGCATACCTATTAGTTAATGCATTTATTATTTAGGTAATCCTGCATTTTAGGTACCTTTTTTAAGCAAAATATATACATTAATTTTAAACCAATGAAATGCGATTACCATTCAACAGCGTTGCCATATGTTAGATGATTTAAAGTAAATAAGTTCAAGACAAATAAGTTTATATTCAACAAAATAATAAAAATCGTCGTAATTAAATGCAACTATCTATTTAAAAAATATATATTTTGTAATGTTATTGCATATCACAATTATTTTTTAGGAACAATTATTTGATAATTGTGAGTATTAAAATTATATATATATATATATATATATATATATATATATATATATATATATATGTATATACATATTAATTAGGTATTGGTGTAAGTTACATTTTTAATTTTATTTCTTTATTATACAAAGGAATCTTGTGAATATGTTATAAGTGTTTTGGCATTTTTAGATAACATGGTTCACCTTACCGTCGATCAGGATGAAATCCTGAATGAAGATCAGATGAGAAATGAAAATATTTCACTCAGTCTTATTTCATTTAGGAGTTCATTGGAGTGTATTCAGTGGTTATGCAGGAGACGTCTTTTGCATAATACGTATGCCTGTGGTATATGTTTGGGCCAGATGTCCTTTGTGAAAAGAGCCAAGTTAAATGATGGGTGTTGGTGGAAATGCAAAACTTGCAAAGGTAGTGCGAGTGTGCGGAGTGGTTCCTTTTTTTCTAGAAGCCACCTGTCACTTCAGCAGATTTTAATTGTATTGTATGGTTGGTCGAGAGACTGGTCACAAAAGGACATTCATCATGAAGCACGTCTAGGCGAAGAATCTACACACACCATTGTGGACTGGACCTCAAGCACTCTATTTCCCTCATACCTCCATGAATTTATATGGCGAAACAAAAACAAAAATAGAAACACGTTTGGTGCGCTCCTAATCAATATTAGGCAACAGTATCCAATTGAGTAAATGGTGGTATATTCTGTTTAGTTAGTGCGTGATGTGAATCTATGGTGATGTGTTAGATTTAATTATATTTATTATTATTATTATCATAAGTTGGACATAAAAACCTTTGCAGTGCATTAGCAGATTTATCATAAGCACACGTGCAATAATTCTTACCTTTAGTTGTGTCTGTGTGTATGCAAAAATTTGTTTAGTGAATATGCAGATGTGCACCGTTTGAAATAATTGTTATACATTTAATTCTTACCTTTAATTGTATGTATTATGTATGCAGAAATTTTTTTAGTGTAATTTTCAGGTTGTATCTAGTGATTTATATGGTGTTAGTCAACCTACAATAAGCGTAATCACAAAAAAGATGCTAGTGCTCATTGCAGAACATTTAGGTGACCTTGTTAGTTTACGTCACCCTATAGACGTGTTTTGTAACAGAAAGGACTATTTTTCATTATATGTGCATGTAAAATATAATTATATAATAATGTGTATCCTAAAAATTCATACTGAGAGTAATAATTGAAAGAGGTGGATATTCCAGGATTATTTCTAGGAGACAATGGTTATACATGTAGACATTACCTTCTAACTCCAGTGTTACAAACAGGTATTGTGATACCCACAGAATATTAATAGTTGAAAATGAATTCAATTTCTAGATTATAGATTCTGATCAATTCAATGAACACAATACACACAAGAACTTCATTCAACAATATTTTATACAATCTGTAGGAAATGAGTATTGTAATTCTATTAATTAATGTAATCTGATGTAAGTCTAGGTATAAGATTTTGCCATATTGCTTCTGTATATTACGCTAATAAAAGAGGGTTTTACACTCATTCTGTTCAGACATCTCTGAAAGAGAGTGTTTTTACTGAACACATGGAGTTTCCCCCTATCAAAACAATTTTTCTGGTATTTATTCTTTTGTAGTATTTTTTATGAATAAAAAATTTAATGTTTAACTTGTATCATTTATTTAAAATACATTAAAAACATATACATAACAAGGTGTATTTGCCACTAAAGTAATTCCATCGAGAAAAATATAATTCTGAAACCTTAATCAAGCTACATTTCTGCTAAAAGCACAAAATTTGAATGTACGCTAGCTGCAACTTATACATAAGCAAAAAAGTAAGTATCTATTCACCAAGAGATACTAAAATTAAATAAAAAATACTTTAATCACCTGCTACAAATAGGAATAAATCATCACAATTAAAACTATACCTGCTATTAATAAAATTCAAATTCTCTTAAAATATAATATCCTATTACTGATATTCAGATCACCTATAAAATTACAAATTAATAAAGTGTTACTAAATATATTTTAAGAAAAATTAAATATATTTACTGTCTCTCAATTGCTCAAGCGAAAATAAAGCCGCTTTATCTGCAGGTTTCTGAAGATCCGGTCTTACTGGCTCTATTAATAGTTCCACTCTTTCTGTTTTGAACTTTACCTTTGCCAGTTCTTCCATTTTGCTTTTTTTTAATAAGGTGAAGTTCTTTCTGCTGAAGAATGGATTCTGTTCTTACCTTAGCATTTCTCTCAGTTACTGCTTCTACTCCACCACCCTTCCTTTTGAGATATACTACTATATTCTTTATTCAAAATACTACCATATTCTTTATCTACAACACATACATTATTACTTATTATAATAGGAAGCGATTCAGTTATATTTTCCTTATTTTCTAATATCAAACTGGGAACTTGTGTACAAATATATTCATTATGTTTATATTATTTACCTAACTCTAATTTGTCCTCCTTATTCCGTTAGTACTACCTGCACTTCACCTTCCTTCCATGAACAACTAAGTTCTGTATTACTGTTAAAAGTCATGTTTCCACTTAATTTCGTATAATAATGTATATATATACATATAATTTTAATACTCACAATTATCAAATAATTGTTCCTATAAAGTAATTGTGATATGCAATAACATTAGAAAATATATATTTTTAAATAGATAGTTGCATTTAATTACGACGATTTTTATTATTTTGTTGAATACATATAACCTTATTTGTCTTGAATTTATTTTCTTCAAATTATCTAACATATGGCAACGCTGTTGAGTGGTAATCGCATTTCATTGGTTAAAAATTCATGTATATATTTTGCTTAAAAAAGGTACCTAAAATGCAGGATTAATATTATTTATACTTTTACTTATTTATGAAATATCACCTTTGCATTTAATAAAGAAAACTGTTTTTTAACGATTTTATTAAATAGAAACAGATGCAATATATTTATACACAAATACTACAATATGAAATACCTTTCATCAATATAATATTAAACAAATGTAGAGAAGTATATTAATGATCATTAATTGTATTAATAAAGTTAAAAACACATTAGTCTGATGATCTATCTTCTTTGCTTTCATTTCCAACATCAATAAAAAATTCAGGATGTTCATCGCGATCTATACCCACTTCCCTATCCCGCCATTGTACTAATTTTTCCGTAGATGAATGCTGTTTTGCCAAGTTTCAGATAAAATTGTATTGAATGGCCCTTTCCTTTTATTATTTTTGAATTATCAATGGAACGTCCTCTCAGTCCATACTGAGTAAAGTTGTCAATATGAACAACTACTTTCTTCCTGTCATGCTTTTGTTTAGGGCTGACCAGCATTGCCCTTTCCAACATCAGTAGAGAACTTCTAACAGTTGTAAGGCTTACACCTAATGCTGCAGATACACGCTATAAATAATGTAATTCGTTATAGTTATACCATTATCACGTTTATCCTTAAAATACGCGATTATAGCTGCAATTAGCGATTTACTCTGGCTAGAGAACGGTTTCAGCATTATTGCGTAAGCAAATAATTCCACTTTAGTTATAGGTACGAATAACTGTTTGTAATAAAGACGAGATAAAAACGATGAAAACTAATAAAAACGTACAAACAACAAGGAAAATAAATTTGTCAAATGACAGAACACATTTATCAAATGACAGAACACATTTGTCAAATGACTAATTGATAAATTTGTCATCAATGGATGCTTCTTTCTCAGTCCTACAAACTTATACGGCGATATTAACGTTGAATTTTATCAGGTGCACATAGGTATTTTATTTGCTACAGATTTATCATGTTGAAAGTTCAATAAATGACGTGCACGTCTTCGTATCGTGAAAGGCCTATATAACTTTATTTTACTTTTAAAATTCACAATTAAGTAAGTTAAATCAAAAACAAAATATTGCAAAAAGGACTACATAAAAACCCTAACTTTTGTTTTGATTAATTGAATTGATTCGGCTTTTACTTGATGAAGATCCATAATTTAAAATAGAAATAAAAGTATTCGTAAAACGACAATTGTTTCGCCAGCACAGTGGCTTCATCAGGCACTTACAGCTAAACAGCACGTTACAACATGCTCTTTAACTGTGCTCTAGTATTTTCTAGTTTACGTATTAAAAAAGTGAAGATTTTAATCATTAGTTTTATTTCTACTTTTTTTTTTTGTTTTGATACCTCGCATTAACATTTTCACATTCTCGCTGGTCCCCATTGCACTCGCTACATTCCATATTCTTTTATTTTTTTTCTATCCACTGCACTTTTTATGTATTCTTCAATTTGCGCTTAATATTTTTCAATCAGAAGTTTTGGATGATTCAGAGGATTTTTAATTTTGATTTATTTGAATACCAACCCAGAATAACTTTAGCATAATAGGAAGTCCCAAACCATGACTGCACTATTGTAATTTTGAATTAGTGGTAAGAGACGGTTTTCAACACTTTTAAAGTATTCTTATTGGTTAATTGTACCAAAAGTTAACGAATATTTTGTGTTTTGGTTTTGAAGAGCAAATTAGCTGCATACGAGAAATTTTACGGTAAATTTCCCCAGTTATTAGTTTTGTGTGTATTATGTCAATGCCATCTCGTTGATGTACCGTGATATCATAAAGTTTCTAGGACGAAGATGGCTTTGTAATATAAATTGTATGTCTGAACTTAAGTTAGGAACTATAACTCTGTTTTGTAAATTATTTTGACAGTGACATTATCTGTCATCCATTAATGTGTTAGAATTGCTGAAAGCAAGTTTGAACGTCGAGTTTGAAACATAGCACATTCGAGTAAAATCAAATATGGTTTACAATATAGTACAAAAAGCGTACATGATTGAAGCCTATTTTCGGAGTGGAGTGCGAATTGATGGAATTTGGGTGTACAGTCAACGTGCATGTTTGGATGATTTTAGAGAGCACTTTCCAGAGTTAGCTGTAATTCCCAAAGATTTTTATAATTGCCTTTCCAATTGTGTTGGTGTGTTTCGTGAGACTGGTTCTGTGGGTCATAAATCACGTACTGGTAGACCAACTGTTCGTTCGGAACAAATTATAAATGATGTTCGTCAACGTATGGTAAATGAACCCACAAAACCTTTGAAACGCCTTTCTCAAGAGATTGGACTTTCTTATGGAACATGCCAGAAAATTGTAAAGAAAAACTTACACATGCATCCGTATAAGATGCAATCACATCAGGCTATTTTGCCGGTAGACTACCTAGACGTCGTGCGTACTGCCAGTGGTTTGCAAAGAACTTAATAGAAGATGATGACCTGCTAAATTTGTCATTTTTCTCTGATGAAGCATGGTTTCATCTTTCGGGGTATGTCAATTCCCAAAATACTCGAATGTGGAGTAGTGAAAATCCTCATATTTTTATTGAATCGTTTCTCCATAATGCGAAACTTGGTGTTTGGCTAGCAGTTTCTCGCCGCAGAGTTGTTAGCCCTATTTTTTTTAATTTCACAATTAATGCTGAGAGGTATAGAAACATTCTGAATGAATTTATTGAACAGTTGCATGATGATGAATTGCAATATGGATACTTTCAACAAGATGGTGCAACGGCACACACAACACGAGAAAATATTGCTTTTCTTCGTGAGTTTTTTGACGATCGGATCATAAGTTTACATACGGAAGTTGAGTTTCCACCACGATCACCTTGTTTGACAATTATGGACTTTTTCGTGTTTCCTCACCTAAAGAATAGAATATTTAAAACTCCTGTTGCTAATTTGCAAGATATGCAACAAAGAATTAATGACGAATGTGCATTAATAACGCCCGCAATGCTGCAAAATGCCTTTAACAGCATGAAAAGGCGTGTCACATTGGGAATTGAAAATAACGGACAACAATTTCAACATTTGCTTTAATTTTGCCTTTTTTTATTAATAAAATTTTGAATACAAGCTGAGCTTGTTGTTTTATTGTATCTTTATTAAATCAAATGACATATTTATTGATGTCACAAGGACACTATCAAAATAATTTTCAAAAATTAAGGTTAAGTTACCAGTATGATAATATGGATAAAGTTCAAACATATATTTTCTATTTCAATGCCATCTTGGACCCAGAAACTTTATGATATCGCGGTATAATGTAAAATTGTTGACTTGTTTAAAGTTGACTTTTAGGCATGTTTCATTGTCCATCACAACTCGTTAAAAATCTGTATACAATTTACGTCCACGCAATTTACATAATAGCTCTTTTGTTGAATCGCGATTAAGACTACAGACTATTACAGACTTTGTAGACACAAAATTCTTTATTTCTTTTAATTGTTTGTACGAACGATTTTGAGACATCCGACATCGCCGACATCAAAGGCTTCAATTTTTCTTTAAGCTCCTCAATTACTCTTTTCACCTTTATTTTATATATTAGAACCATTTTTTCTTTCAACTGACAGAAAATTAATTGATAATAAACAGTAGTTGCTTCTGAAATTCCTAAAATTTTTTCCAACTTTGACTGAGAAATATTTTTATTTTACTTCAAATTAAATATTAAACACCATTGTGTGATTTTCACATATATTTTATTATACTCGTAGTAACAATTGTTTCGCCAACATCGTGGCTCTTCCGACTAATAGGTAAATCTAATTACAGATCGGAATATATTCCAGTCAGCTAAACTAATTTGAGGGTGGGGGTGTTATACACTTACATAGAAATAGGTTTAACAATGGTGAATTATTCGTTTATTTATTTCATTTTAGAACGAACAATGAACTAGGGAAATAAAAAACAACAAAGGCAAAGTAAATAAGTCCAACAAATGTGCAGTCTACAACATTTCTCGCGGTGATTGCTCTAGATATATATCGGACAAACTGGAAGATCGATAGAAACAAGAATATCAGAATACAGATACCACAAGAACTATACTGGGAGAGACGATATTACAAATGCCAGCGAACACTATGGCACCTGAGATTATTTTTACAGCTTAGCTGAACATATTTATATCGACCAGGGAACAGGCAAAAAGTCGCTCGAGCGGTTGTGGTGGCGATATCTGGTACATGGATGGATCGCAATCCAATCGGGGCTCAAGCATGTATGCATGTGCCCCAGAAGGCAGATATCGCTAAATCTGGGGAAACATACAACGGTTTTCCAGGCTAAATTGATAGTAGTCCCAGCCTGCGCCATGGAAATTCTGACTGATAGTCAGGCGGCTATGAAAGACATTATCAGGTCTAAACTTGTGAAACATTGTAAACAAGTCCTCAATAGACTGGCACAAGACACTGATATGGGTGCCAGGACATGAGGAGATTAAAGGGAATGAGACGCTGACGAACTGGCCAAGGAAGATTCTAAGAGGAACTTCATAGACCCGAAACCTCAAAATGCCAGAAGGCGTGCCCAATTGTGCATTACCGAAGATGGCCAGATAATTGAATATTTACTGTAATTGTTTATTGTTTACTTTTCTATGTATTTTTATTAATGTTTTTGTTATCTTGTACTCGCTACTGTTGAATTTCGTTTCGAAGAATAAAAAATACTTATCATAACTCGTTTCTCTTCGTTAGTGTATGACATTTTTGTATTATTAATGAACAATAAATGAAATGTTTGACAGATTGAAATTCCAAAGGCTACCTTATTTAATCTTATAATTTATTCTTTCAAATAAAACCTAATGCCAGAAACTAGTCAGCCTGTGGTACATGGTTGAAATCAGAAAAAAAGACTCTTTCTGAAGATGTCTAAATCCAATATGGCGCCTATAAGAAATTAGATAGTTGATGATGGCCAGAAAGAAACGAAACGTCGTATAAAAATTTCGAGTACATCACTGGATAGAGGTTTAGAAATGGCCACAAGGATGTGTTTTTATTTTTTCTCTACAAGGCCAAATGTCGGTGCTACAGGTAAAAGAAGAAAATGGGGTTTTCGCGTTTTTTTTTTAAATAACGAAGGTCATTTGGCACAGGTCTATTTTCTTTACGGATTTATAACAAACACAAAATTTAACAACTTTGCCAAATTTAAACCTATACTCTATCTCCAATAATAAGAGAGATCCCCATGGTGAGGGCCGAAAATGAATCAGCATGTATATTTAATATGGCATATTTTATTGACCGCGCTTGTATACTTTTAATATTTATGTAGTTTACCGTAGTTGTTTTGAACAGGAAGCGGGTCGACTAGAGTGATTATTTTGTTTTGTTCGTACTCTATGTCCGATCTATTTTTCCGGTCAGAGAGATACTTTGTGCTTCAAGTGGAACATGTCTTAGAGGTAAAAACTTCTTTTTTATTTCTATATTTTAATAACTTAATTATTTAAATTTTGAATTTGAGAGTTTTCTAAACAATCTATTAGTTTTATTTTTTTGCTCGCGATTCATCAGAGTTTTTTCATTGTGTGCGTGTCTTGTATCACACAATTTTTTTACTCTATGCTTTTGTATAATGATGCATTAGCCCTCTTTATACTTAATAAAGAGTTTTTTTTAATTTTTTTTTAAATAAATATATTACAAATTGTGAACTTTTATTGACTATTTTGAATTTTCCACATTCTTGTACGAGAAAGCCCTGGATTAAGAAGTCTCAATTAAGAAGAAAACCAGACTGAGTTTAGTTCGGACATATTGTGGTGAATAGTGGACCATCCTTCAATCAAACCCACTATTCACAGCAATATGTAAATGTATAACACTCCCTTCTATAAATTAGTTTGCCGACTAGAATATATTCCGCTCTGTAATTAGATTTACCTATTAGTCTGAAGAAGTTGGTGAAACAATAATCAATAAATATTTCCAGAAATTCCAGAATTGTGTTTCGTATTCAATTTTGAGATGGATTTTCATCAAGTAAAGGTCACATTAGTTAATTTCTTATTCTAGTTAAACGATCAATATCTTTTTTTTTCTTATTCTAAGTATACTAGGTGGCGTAAAATTAATATCCCTGTCGGAAGATGTTATAACTTTTGCAAATGGCGTCGTACGTCAATCATATTTGACATTTGTGAACTAGACAGCTGCAGAATACAAACAGACAAACAATGGAGCGCTATACTCCGCAAGAGCGTGGAATAATTGTGTCGATATTTTTTACCAATAATCGGTCGGTGGTGTTAGCGCAGCGTGAATTTCGTCGTCGATTTCCTAATCGTGTCGCGCCAACTGGACAAACATTACGCCGCTTAGCTGCTCGACTCGAACAGACTGGAACCACAAGAGATCTTCCAGGGCGTGGCCGCCACCGGAATGGTCGTTCTGTCGAGAATATCGCGGCTGTGGCTGCTGATGTTGCTGAGAACGAAGAAACATCAACCAGACGACGTGCCACGCAATTGGGCGTCAGCAGACGGACCCTACAGCGAATTTTAGTGAAAGACTTACACATATTCCCATACAAAGTGCAAACAGTGCATCAGTTAATGCCTGCTGACCTTCAGTCGCGTGTGAATTACTGTAGAGCCATCCTCAATCTCAACAACGAAGTGAACGATTTTCAGTCGAAAATCATCATGCGCGACGAGGCGCATTTTCATTTAAGCGGTTACGTCAATAAGCAAAATCTTCGTTTCTGGGGCACTGAAAATCCGCGAAAATGCACGAAAAGCCGTTACATCCACTCAAGGCTACTGTGTGGTGCGGTGTTCACGCGGGAGGAGTGATTGGTCCGTATTTTTTTGAGGACGCCATCGGCAATACGGTTACTGTTAATGGCGAACGCTACAGGGCCATGATAAACGACTTCTTACTGCCAGAATTGAATGAGCGGGGCTTGGTGAACATGTGGTTTCAACAAGACGGTGCAACCGCACACACAGCATGAGCCACAATGGATATTGTGAAGGAAGCATTTCCTGGTCGCGTAATCTCCCGTTTTGGCGATTTCGCATGGCCAGCAAGATCGCCCGATTTAACCATCCCAGACTTCTTTCTTTGGGGCTTCTTGAAGTCGCGGGTTTATGCCAACAAGCCTCAGACAATCGCAGCCCTTAAGGAGAATATTCGACAGGAATGCGAACAGTTATCACCAGAAATCGTGCGGAAAGTTATGGAAGATGCGATAAAACGGGCACAAATGTGTATCAATACTGGCGGCAGCCACTTGGCGGATATAATATTTTCCAATTAACAGAAAAAATTGTAAAAGTCCAAATAAAGATTTTCACCACTCAAAAATTTTTTTTTAAATTTACTAAAAAAGTTATTTAAAAACAAAATTGGATGAATAATTTTGCGCCACCTTGTACTTCTACAACAATTTGACTTCAGCTGAATTACACTTCGTAAATAGCGATCTATCAAAATGACAATTTGCTGACAGATTACCTTTTGGATTACTAATATCACAGTTAACTTGATTACTTTTTTCATGGTCAGCTTTTATTTTATTTTCTTCTTACTTTTATATCTTAATATTTCAAAGTAAATCAGATATAAAAGACGATTAATTTTAATATTGAATTGTTTAGGAATGAAAAATTGGAAGCTTCACTTTAGTATATTTACAGAAACTGGAATAGCTTGTCTATTAGCATACTGTCCTGGTAGCACATATTTAAAATTTTACCCCGTTAAATTTAGATGGTAAGTTTATTTATAAAAAAATTAGAAATGACAAAATTCTAACTAATATCTCGGATATTAGCATCTACATTTTGTTCGGCCAAAAGAATCAATCCACTAGGTACTACCATCATAATTTAGATTAAAAATTGAAATTCAACGCTCGTATTTTTAAACATATTATATGTAGCTCCATAAATTTATTCTGAAGCTTTTTTTTAATAGCAATGATTCTCAAACTTATAGAGGGGAGCCTCTTTAATATTAGGAACCTCTGAGTTAGAAGGGGATATTGAAAAGCACTGGCAGAGAGGTTTATAAAGCGAACCGTAAAAAGTGTAGATAAAAGCTTGAGAGGATTCACATTCAATGCGAGGGGGACGCTGAAATTAGTGAGATATAGAGAAATGCAACAAAATGAAGGTTCAAAACTTTATCGATGTTCAAACTCTCCTTTATTATCTATACACTTTTGTAGACGAGTTTTCCAAAGTTCGGAAGCCTTAGACTAGGCGTTTTTGGAATTGACCAAAAATATTCGTAGATGGCGAAGTCAATCTCCTCTTCTGATGAAAAGCGACGACCAGGTAAATTCTTCTTAAGATTAAAAAATAGCCAAAAATCGCACATTGCTACATCCAGCGAATAAGGGGGATGTTCGATTACATTGATGTTCCAAAGAAGTTTGAGTACATCAATACGTTAAGCACGCATTACGCATTTGTTACAAATGAAACAGATGGTGCCACCTGAAAAATTTGCTATATCTATGACGCGTTCCATCAAACTTTACTTCACTAGCCACTAACTGACGAAGTCTATGGTTGTGACAGAAACACATGTCTTTGGCAGTAAATGTTGTAAAGTAAATGTTGGAAAATACAAGATGTATGTCCATGTGTACAGATATAGATGTGTGTAATGCATATTTCATTTATATACATTGATGTTTTCTCTCAAAAAAGTTGCAGTAAAACTAGCCTTATGCCCCGAAGCATTGTTATGGTGTAGCACCCATCGTGACACAAGTTTTCTCGCATATAATTTGCCTTACTGAAGGGTGGCCTCTATCATGGCGTAGGTGCACTTTCTATTTTCTTGGAACATTTTACGAACATGGTACGCATTTTCAAAGGTGACTCCTGACCTGGGTCTACCTGTACGTTCCTCGTCATGGAAATAACTGCGACCAGGGCGATATTTTGTAAACCATCTGCATGCATTTCTCTTCTTTAAGGTCTATTTTAAAATCATACATGATTATAACCCTGAAATGCTCTCGACATAACTCCATGACTACATGTTTTTAAACATCCACTACTAACACTGTAACAGTACTAACGCCGCGTAAGTTAGCAAGCCAGTTTATTCATGTTTGAAGTTTAAGGCATCCGTAATAAATGTTATTCTGATTGAGTGGTGTTGTCACATCGCACTAATTTCAGCGTCACCCTCGTATATTGCATTCGTGTAAAGGAAAATATTTAGTTTCTTCTACTTCCTCCCCTCTTTTTCCTGCTCTTTTTCCTGACTTTATTTCTTGACTTTTTCTTCCATCACTTCTTTGTCTTTGTTCCCTTCATTATGCTCTTCTCACAAGCGATTAGCAAAGTCTGATATTATGTTTCCATTTTTAGGTGGTTATACGCAATGCCTTTTGCAGTTATTATATTTGTATTCGACGAACTTAGGAAATGGCATATTCGTAGATACCCTAATGGATACTGGGCAAGAGAAACTTTTTATTAATATACACACATCATTATAAACATGACGATGTTACTATTAAATTAATTGAAAGTATATGTTCGCTTTTTAATTTTTTTATTTTTGTAAATAAAAGTATTTTAATACAAACACTTAAATTAAATGAATTGCTTCCTGTTTATACAATTTACTGTAAACACCTAAATGGCATTATTAAGTAGTCACTTTTTAGAAAGCACTACTAGATTGCGTAACTGAAATTTGATATTTTATAGGTTAAACACCAGGCCTATTTAACTTATAACGTATGTGACAAAGAGGTCACATGTTTTGCAAGGGTTTGGAATGATTGGCGTAGTGTTATGCTTCCTATCCTATATTAAGAACTTTTTTCGAAATTGTTTTATTTATATAAATCAAATTTAAGATTATAAAAATTTGTAGGTCTTTTTACAAATATTTTTGAAGAGAAAGTTTTTTTTTGTGTAAAGCATCTAGCTATTTCAAGAAATCTATGCATACCGCCAATATTCTCCTAGATAGTTACGTTTTCTAGATATTTTATATTTAATATAGTTATTAATTCAATCCATTTCTAATTAATTACGATTACATTTTAAACGTTAATTTATTTGATATTAAACAATATTTACTATATGTCAAAAATATAACTACAGTATGTCTATTGACAAAAATTAGCATCCGCGTTTATCTGGCATTGTAACGATTACCGAAAGCAAGACGTGTGACATACCATTTTAAATTACTTTTTCCAAATAATCTTTAAATGTCGTTACAATCGCACTTTTAATTATATTTTAATTTTGGCGTGGTTTTTCTATACGGTTTCCTTTCAACAGCTCCTTTAGGCGACGATCTTTGAAATTAAGACATTCAGTCAGCTACGACGTCCGAGATACCTAATCTTGTTCAGAGAAAACACGCAAAATATTGAGAGACATGTCATGATCAGTAACATTCGGCGTAGTAACCTGACAAACATAACTTGCTAACATTCGGGCCCTGTTATTTCTGTATTTAGAAAATATATATTATTATATATATTATTGTAAAAGTTTGTCTTTTCGGGTTCTTAAATAAAACTAACAATAACTTTAGACACACACTATATTAATAATAAAATGAATAACAATATAAAACTAACTATTAACAACAATAAGCACATTTATGTATTTATATTTATGTATCTCTCGCCGCGAAGCTCGGGTATTGAATGAATGTCCACATCCCTTCCTCGACGGCTTATATATTATTACAAATACACGGGGCTCGGCTATTTATAATAATAAAATTATTTGATAGATAATAAAATAATTACGGATGCTGGTGAAGTTCCTTCAAAGGTCCAGGACGTGCGTGGTATTGGTTAATTAAAATAAATATACAACAACTTAATACATAAAATAAAACACAGCGGCGTCCTTAAATTTTGTATTTATATTTACATAGTAATAAATTGAAACTCGTATATTTAAAAGCAATCAAAATAAAGTAATATGTACACGAGGAGCGGCAATTACGTAACTAAAATTAACACATAAAAATACTCTGAAACGAACGTTAAATGGAGTAGTAAATTAAGGGTTAATTAATTACGATGAATAAAAAATAATCTCTGTATAGAACAATACAGTTACCTTAAAGTTGGCGATGGGCGTCCACGTGGTCTGAAGATATACTCGAACAAGTATATGTAGGGCGATGTTTTACCGGAGGAAGAAGAAATTAGTTAAATTAATATGGATTCGCTTAAAAGAATAATATATATAGAACAATACATAATTACCTTAGAAGCGAAAGAGGCTGGACAGCGTGGTGAGTTCCATTGTGTGCTTGAACAGCACGATGAGCGATGTGTGTTTTCTCACGAAAGGTTCGCTAGAGAAGAAGGAACTATTAGTTTTCGTCGATAGAAAATGTCTAGAAACGGTTGGTTTATGATGTATCGAAGAGGGGGTCGATATCTTGAATAATAGTTAATTAAAAGCGCGGCCTGAAGACGTCGTCTGTCAATGTCATAATTATTCTTAAAATAACCCTTGTGACGTAAGCTCTCTAACGATATCAAACACGACACATAAAAGAAGATGTAAGTAATATTAAATTAAAACAATTTAAAAAATAGAATGTTCTAGAAGAAATTCGATATTCTAAGTTCAACATTTCGGTATCGGTTGACGGTCCAGGTAATAAGGGTCGTCGGCGGTTGGGGTTATAACAAAAGAAAATACTTTCTCTTTGGAAACGAATATACAGAAGAAATGTCTTAAGTTTAATATAATTAATATGAGATATTTAAAAACGAATATATTTTTAATTAAGTGAATTAAACTTCTGTACGCTAGGCGTAACAATATGAATGGGTATATTCTTCTCGGGAGTTCTACGTGCCTCGAGAAAACGCTAGAGTATGATGCACCGTTTGATGAGTCATCACTAGAGCTGAGGATGTTTGCGGTATAACCATGGTTATATCATGTAACCATAGTAAATTACTATGGTTACATGATATAACCATGGTTATACCGCAAACATGTGATGACTCATCACATTATGTTACTTACCCTTCACAACGTTGTCAGAGTGTTATTAGACACAATTGTCATTATATTACTGTTGCTATTTTCATATTGTAATCAACCATAACCTAAAAAGCATTCAGTGAAAAATATAAATAAAATTCTTAGCAATGATGTGATTACGACGTGCCTAGTCGGTTATTGTAAATATATATTGTAAATACGAGATATGCCTTTTTAGTGTTGGATATAGCCATAAAATCAAGCAGTGGATTGACTGAAAGTGCTTTCTTTCAAAATATTTACCACAAAAATTGATACACTTCTGCATTCGTCCAAACCAATTGTTGAAGTAGTTATTCCAGTCTACGGTTGGAGCAGTCAAACGTTCCGTTTTGAAGGCATTTTCCGGCGACTGAAATTGTCGACCAGGCATTCCATTTTTGGTCTTGGGGAATGTAAAAAAATCGTTGGGGCTTGGTATGGCGATTATTTC
Organism: Melolontha melolontha; assembly: GCA_935421215.2. Classification (NCBI taxonomy): domain Eukaryota; kingdom Metazoa; phylum Arthropoda; class Insecta; order Coleoptera; family Scarabaeidae; genus Melolontha; species Melolontha melolontha. The sequence continues at coordinate 70,759,740 of OW285243.1, read as the reverse complement.
TGGCAAACAAAGGGTTGTGTACCAATCCACATTAACCGTTCTTCGATCTTGCAAAGGAATTGTAGCTATATGACCTGATTTTGAGACAAACGTTGCGACCGTCTTTTTCGACACAGTTCGCAAACGGATAACTATTGTCGGATTCTCTTCATCTTGAAACACCTAAACTTTTTACTTTTTTCTGGTTTATAGGAATAAATATCGCCATTCACGATGCTATAGATGTTTTTTTGAGTTTTCATTATTGATCCGGCTGGAAGTTTTCGGCACCAATTAACGAAAGCCGACTTTTGCTCCAAGTTATAAGATATGGAATCCAACGGGACTCGACTCAATTCCATTTTTCAGACAATTCTATACTGTAAAAATTCACTATGACTAACTCACTTGTTGTATCTGGATGAAACTTTAGATTTAAATTAACGAAAGATTGGGATTAATTTTGACACCTGATGTTTTATTACTGGCGCCCTCTATGAAGCTATATGCAACACTAACAAGGCGTCCCTCGTGTACCGTATCATTTGGTACTTATTGTATATTATTTAGTCACTTCTTCTACAATTTTATTAATTTCTTTCAGCCATTGCATTAATTATTTGTTACCGGAATAAATATTTTTCATTTGGTATTAATATGTTTAGCAGTTTTAACCTATTGCAAAGCTTTCATTTTTTAATTTAATTATATTAAATAAAATTTTCAAAAATCCTTTTTTGCATGGGTTAACCCAACAACATTGCATCGATTGGTTACACTTGGCTGTTAGAGACAAAGCACAATCAAATGCCACTGTTTACAGCTGGTTTGCAGAATTCAAACGTGGACGCAGAAATCTTAGCGACAAATAAATATAAATGGGTGAAGGGGTCACCCATCAACCCCTAGTTGCAACAAGCAATGATGCAGGCATTAGCATAAAACAAATACATGCATAAACAGTTAGTTGTAAAAAAGCTTCGTGCTCGTTGAATTCTGAAGCTCAAAAAAAAGACTCCTGTCAAATGGAGCAAAGAAATTTCTAAAAAATAATTGCTGGATATGAAACTTGCATTTATTCCTAGGAGCCCGAAACTAAACGTCAATAGACTGTTTGGGGATTTCGAGATGAACCTAAATCAGCAAAAATTGCTACTAATCATGCTACTATTGCTTTAAATAATCGAAGGGCTATTAATACTGATTAGTATACAAAAATTTGTTTGCCAAAAGATTGATGGATTGCGTAAAACAAACCGATATCGTAGCAATCTTTTGTCATAGCAATGCGAGCTCTCACACAGCCAGTCAAACAATAGAATATTTAAAGGTGAAAACATGAAACAAATGTATCATTCTCATCAAATATCGCCCATATAGTCCTGATTTATCGCCTTGTGATTTCTTTTTGTCCGTGTACTTCACCCTTAAATAAGCAATTGACGCGCTTACTCAGAATGAAAAATGTTTCCAGAATTAACTTGAACCCATGCAAAAGTGTATAGGTCTTAAAGGCGACTACTTTGAAAAACAATAAAGCCATCTATATCGACTAATGCACGAGGGTGTCAGTATATAAGTCGCAAACGTCAGTTTCCCGTATACCATTTGTAAATTACACCCGCATTTTGTGCCAGCAGATGGCACCATATGTATGCTTGTCGTAGAGGCCGCGTCATATCTCGTAGGAACGCGGTCAGTCAGAGGCAGCCGGCACAACGCCTTGCATGTCCCGTGTTTTGGAACAAGCAGGGCGTCATACTGCAGTAATTCCTGCCTTACGGTGAAACTGTTAATGCCACGTCGTAATGCACCACTCTGCGAGAACTTCGACAGGTTCTTCGCCGCAAGTGACCTAGACTCCTGACAAAGGGAGTGCTTCTTCTGGATGACAATGCCCGCCCTCACATAGCAGGAGTAACGCAGACGCTGTTACGAACATTTTGTTGGGATACAGTTGTACAGTCCCGACATAATCCCCAGTGATTTTTATCAGTTCGGACACCGAAAATATCATTTGGGTGGCCATCATTTTGAAACTGATGATGCCGTAATCCAAGAGATTATTCGTTGGCTGCGACAGCACCCAAAAGACTTCTTTGCCGTCAGCTTTCAAGGACTTGTAAAGAGATGGGATAAGAGTCTGAATGTGAGAATAAGGGTGATTATGTAGAAAAGTGAAGTAAATTTCAGGAAATTACTTTGATTATTATTACCTCTATCCCGTTTTGCGACTTATAAATTGACTCCCCTACGTATGTTTTATACTTTTTTTAACTTTTGCAGCAACCCTCGTATACTAACATTTTTTAAATTAAAGGTAAAATAAACTCACATACATAATCACACTACTAAAATTAATATTATAATTAAAATGGCATAAAGACCGAGATATCAAAAATTATCTTGGTCAACGGTGACCATGGAGTGAAAAATGTCGGTCTTAATTTATATCGTCCTTTTGAGAAAATAGTGATAACTAGAGAACGGACACGCTTACCACATGACGCAAAGCCCAGTGCAGTACTGGCGAAAGGCTGTATTTCTAAAATATTTAATTTTATTTATATAATTGGAAAACAAACGGGTGGTGATCTATAAAATTACGAAATACATATTTATTTGTTGAAAAGTTGTATTTATAAAGTTTTTAATTTTATTTATATAATTTGAAAACAAACGGGTGGTGATCTATAAAATTACGAAATACATATGTATTTGTTAAAAAGTTGTATTTTTAAAGTTTTTAATTTTATTTCTATAATTGGAACATTTTTATTTGTTCATTTTGTCGTTCAAGTTGAGTAAAGGAGTATTAATATTGACTAGCAACAGTTTCTCAAGGTTTTCTTCTGTGAATTTTGTTCTCTTTGAATTAAGTACATCCTTATAAATAGAAAACGTCCTTTCTACATCGCAACTGGTTATAGGTGCATACTGGAAATATTCTTTTATTTCTTCATATTTAGCCGTTAGATTTTGTGGAATTGTCTCCATACATAATTGCTGCAATGTAATTAAATCTGGATTTCTATTAAGAATTGCTTCAAACTTTTGCCGAAGGCCACATCCGAAGTCACTTGGAATACTTTTCAAATTACTAACAGCCACATCTAATGTGGTTAATCCGTCATTTAATTTGAGATTTCGATTTTCAAAATAAGTGATTGGTTTTGGCAATTTTCCAAAGTGTTCCTGAAGAAAGTACAACTGATTTTTTAAATTTGGGATTTGTGCGAGCTCCTTGCACTCACCAATACTTCTAGCAGGCGCGGCTCGTGATGACGTATTTTGGTTGGTAGTACAATGATACGAGTGCCTCGTGTGTTTTCGGTGTTTACTAAGCAAACGTTATAGTTAGTACACGAGAATACACGAAGCACTCGGATCATTGTACTGCAAACCAAAATACGTCATCACGAGCCGCGCCTGACTTCTAGCATCCTCCTTTAGCAGTGTTACGAAATGTTTTAGACTATCGAAATTCTCAGCATAATAACTAGTAGCTTCCAGCCATGTTCCCCATCTAGTTATTACTGGAGTGGGAGGCAGTGACAGAGATGGAAATTTTTCCCTGAAAACAGCTACTCTCAATGGTGCTTTTCTGAAAACTTTTTTAAAAGCTGATACAAGTCTATCAACTTCCGGAAAAGTGTCTCTGATATATTCACAGATTCTGTGGAGAGCATGTGCTACACAAGTAATATGCAGCATATTAGGATATGTTTTCTTCAATAGTCTGCCTGTTTTTAACATATACGCAGCACTATCACTGACAAATAAAAGTATTTTTTCTTTGTACGTGGCGTCCGAATGAAGCATTTTTTGCATATTCTCCTTAATGGTTTCAGCAACTGTTTCCGCATGAACTCTATTTATAACACTTGTTGCTATTACATATGAGTTATAGGGAATAGTTGGATGTAGTACACCAGCAACAACATTTACCACACAGCGTCCTAACATATCCACCGTTTCGTCGGCGCTTATCCATATGTATTGATTTAAAAGATGGCTTCTAATGCGTTCTACTGTTCTCGTATAGCACCTAGAAACAATATTTGCGTAAAGTTGATTCATCAGGAACATTTCGACCAGTATATTTTTCAGAAATGTCTTCAAAATTGGATTGTTCAATTTAAATAATGGAATATTAGCTGCCATAAAAGTTTCACAGAGTTCTTCGTTAAAATTGTCAGATTCCAAAGGGTTCAATTTTTTTTCGTGCTTTAACGATCCTACGTGACGTTTTACGGTTGATTTATTGCAATTTTTCAATAACTAATTCTCTTACGAAATACGATAAACTTATTTATTTTATCTACGTACACGACACCACTGAAAACTATATTCTGAACACTATATTCTCCGAATACAATAGCTGGGTTGTCCATTGTTATCGTGCGAGACCAGGTGGCCGAGTAAGTCAAACAAATACTTCATTGAATTACGCCGGGATGTACTGATCGACGTTATACACAATTCCAATTGCCGATTGCGTTTTATGGAAATTGCATCCGTTCTCTAGTGATAACATTTTCAGGTTAAGTGTCATACTGACATTAATAGAGAGTATAGCAAACGCCAATTAAGTTGGCGCGAGGAGGGGTAAGTTCGCGCAGGATTAGAAGTAGTGGGGAGATTTGTATTTGGTTTTACATCAAATGTCAGATAATTCTAACCTCTGAACGTGTATCACTTTATGATCCCCTAGCAAAGACATTATGTTCCGTCAAACGTCAATGACAAATGTATTCTGACAAATACTTGAGTAGTGGGGGTGGACGTTTTTAAAAACGGCTTCTGCGCACGCCCTTCTCGCGCCAACTTAATTGGCGCTTGCTATACCTAATATATTGACAAATTTTAACGTCAGCATGACACGTAACTTGAAAATTTATCAGAATCTTCTCAAAGGGATGATGTAAATTAAGACACGTTTTTCACTCCATGGCCACTGTTGACCAAGATAATTTTTGATATCTCGGTACATTCGTGTAGCAAATCGTTTACAAACGAGCTTATATTACAAAAGAGACGATAGTACAAGACTTCTAGCAACAGTAAGCTCATTTTTTAGCATATTGCTAACTGGTTTTAGAGTCTAAGAAAACGTTCGTCTCTTGATTTAGTCAGCGTTTTTTGGCTCGTTCTTGTCTTAGAAAATAAAATCCTGTCTCGTTAAATCGTTTAAGCTTGCGACTTATACTGAAATGATTTCTGTCTATAAAACGAGCTACATAAAGCATGGAGTATTCCTGATCTAGCACAGCTTATAGTCTTAATGGCTTCTGCGCCTCCACCGATAAATTTCTTGGGCGTTTCATTTTTTTTTTCAAGTCCAGGCCACTCATCCCTGATAAACTTGACAACAAAAAATACCTCTTTAGTTAAAGATAATTTATCTTAAATAGTTAATTACGATACAAATGTTAAAAGTGCGATTTTATTTTGTGAGTAAAAAGTTTACGAGCAAAATAAAATAGCATTTTTAACACGTGTATCGTACACTATTTTTTTATAAACACAATGTTTGTTACAAAATTTTTATAAAAAGCGTAATGAAATTGCACTGATCAAAATCCTGACAGCTTATGAATACGTTCTGACACCGTTAAATCACGTCAAATTAAGTTGTCACAATTTAAACATTCTCTATTGGCATATTTTAAAGAAGGGTCTAAAATTTGGAAATCTTCTACCCTTTTGGTCACATTTAATAAATATCTCGAATTGCACAAACAGTTTTTTAATATTAATTATCCAAGGAATATGTAATATATATTAATATATGATCGAAATTTTCTCTTGTCATTTTTGACAAACTGTCATGTCAATTTACTTTTAACACTCCATGTTAAAAGTGATTACATTATTGCACGCTACGCAATAATATCGCATTTTTAATTGAAGTTAGCCGTGTCGAAATGTCATTTTTCTATTTTGCGTTCGAAATGAACTCATTATGAAACCCAAAACAGTATCGAAATGAGCTTCATTTCGATACGCTTTTTTTCATTTTTCAATGTTGGCGTTGTTCGAACAGAGAAATAAATATCATTGCTGTTATTTGATTTTAAGAATTTAAGTACAGCAAACGCCAATTAAGTTGGCGCGAGGAGGGGGTGCGCAGAAGTCGTGTTTAAAAACGTCTACCCCCACTACTCAAATAATTGTCAGAATACATTTGTCATTGACGTTTGACGGAACATAATGTCTTTGCTAGAGGATCATAAAGTGAGACACGCTCAGAGGTTAGAATTATCTGACATTTGATGTAAAACCAAATACAAATCTCCCCACTACTTCTAATCCTGCGCGAACTTACCCCTCCACGCGCCAACTTAATTGGCGTTTGCTATACATTTGGCAGATATGATATATGTTCGTACTCTACACAAACAACGTATATTGTATACAATTGACAACAAGATATATTAGTTTCTATGTCACTCATGTTTATATTTTTAAATAAAATATCAAGTAATGTTAACGAAAATTAATAAATAATATGTAATATAATATACTTCGCGGATAGCAAGATTTAAATTTGACAATGTCAAGTATCAATGTGACCAACTGCATGATTTAGATAAAAATTAAACTCTGAACTACCAACTTAAATAATTCTAATTTATTAATGTAAAAAATGAAAAATAGAAAAAATAGTATAAAAAACTCGTTTCATAAGGCCTTTTGCCGCACTCGCTCTTTAGAAAACTCGCCGCTATCGCGGCTCGTTTTCTAAACTGATCTCGTGCGGCAAAATGGTGCCTTATGAAACTTGTTTTTTCTACAAACACCGTTAAAAGTTGACATTTTGACACGGCTAACTTTAATTAAAAATGCGATTTTATAGCGTAGCGTGTTAAAAGTAGTACTTTTAACACTAGTGTTAAAAGTAGATTGACATGACAGTTTGTCAAAAATGACAACATATATTAAAGTGATTTTTATTACTAAATGAAAATTACATATTTCTTGGATAATTAATATTAAATGTACAGTTTGTGTAATTCGAAATATTTATTTCCTGTGTTGCAGTACTTTCAGAATTATTATTCTCGCTATTACTTCATTTTCTTTATTAAAACACGAACTCATCTTTTGTATGAATTGTGACAACTTAATTTGACATAATTTAACGGTTGCGTCCAGTTGTGTCAAAACGTATTCATGAGCTGTCAAATTTGGTCAGTGGGGTTTCATTATATTTTATAATAAAAATAGTTTGTAGAAAAAATATTGTACGATACACTCGTATTTCACTCGTAAATTTTTTACTCTTTAAACTTTTACTCGTGAAATAAAATCGCACTTTTAACACTTGTATCGTAAATAACTATTTTAATATACTATTTTTAACAGTGTTTGTAGAAAATAGTTATTTACGATACAAGTGTTAAAAGTGCGATTTTATTTCACGAGTAAAAGTTACGCAATTTACGAGTGAAATAAAATAGCATTTTTAACACGTGTATCGTACAATATTTTTTCTACAAACACAATTTTTATTATAAAATATAATGAAAATCCACTGACCAAATTTGACAGCTCATGAATACGTTTTGATACAACTGGACGCAACCGTAAAAATAACGTCAAATTAATTTGTCACAATTCATACAAAAGATGAGTTCGTGTTTAAGTTCGTGTAAAGAAAATGAAGTAATAGCGAGAATAATAATTCTGAAAGTACTGCAACACAGGTAATAAATATCTCGAATTACACAAACTGTACATTTAATATTAATTACCCAAGAAATATGAAATTTTCAATCATTTTAATATATGTTGTCATTTTTGACAAACTGTCATGTCAATTTACTTTTAACACTAGTGTTAAAAGTACTACTTTTAACACGCTACGCTATAATATCGCATTTAATTAAATATTTTTTGATAGCATTTACTTAAAATGTCAAGTGTTTTCTAAAGTCAACTTGCAATACAATTAGTAAATTAAAAGTTTTCGTTTTTGTTATAAACAGAATTCTAAATTTCAATTAAAAATCCAAATATCTTATTTGAAAAATGAAGTTTGCTGCTCTTTTTTAAACATGTGCTGTTTGAATTATTGAAAAATCTTACAGAAACTTCTTTCTATAACGGTTCTTTCTATATATACATATGTTTTCCTGAAAGAGCAAGAAATTCTTTACAGAAACGAGCAGAATCAATTAATCTGTATATGCAACTCCTTTAACATATCTTTTTTTATAATTTGGATGAACCATCAAATCGTCGATATCTGAAAGCGGGATAATGCACTTGCGCAAGAGACCACGCGATATTTGGCATCGAGCAATTCAAAATTACTATGGCAATCGAGGAAGTGGGTAAAAAATGTCAATATAGACCTAGTGATGTGATATACTGGATGATTAAACACGGTACAAGGTCGCTCAAACGATGTTTAAAACATAAGTACTTAGATTAATTTAGTATATAGTTCGTTGGTGCCGGTTAATGTGCGCATCATTCGCTGATAACGTTCATTTATAGGTTAGAGCGAATCGCATAGTGTAATTAGTTAGCGTAACTTTCTCAGTTGGGTTTCGGGCGATTAATTCAATATTAAAACATGAGTGAGAATAATATTATCGTTGGTGACGAATTGGAACGTACGATTTTCGAATCACTTGGTACCTTAGCCAGGCTACTTTTGGAAACACACAGTGAAGAAATTTTACAGGTAAAAGGAAAATGATTTTCCAACGTATTTGCATTTTTTTCTGTCAATTTTGACGCCTTTAAATATAATAATCATTTTCTATTTTAATATATTTTGAAGTAATATTATAGCGGTATATTATTGCTTGCATACAAATTTGAAAAAGGTTTTGAACATGTAATTTGCTTTTAGAATTTTTAGAACACGTGTGCATATTAAAATGATAAACTGAGTGGTATCTTTAATACAGATTTATTGTATTTATTAACGCTTTAGTAAATTAATTTCCAAAGTTGCGTTTCCCTGATAAATTTTAAGAAACGTGTCTTTTTGTCCAAAACATATTAATTTTTAACACCTAAACTGAAATAATATTCATCCATGCATTGCTAATTAAATTCCTTTAAAAAATTAAAGTATGTATCGTTCAAAAATGTATATTATTCTCTGCATCCCATAACATTTAATTAATGTTAGGAGAAAACATAACTCAACAGTATTAAGGCAGAATTTGGCAACATCAACAGTATTTGATCTTGAAACAATCAGGCATCTGAAGAATAGATTTTGTAATATAATACAATGTAAATTACAAAAGCCATCCATTCCATCCAAAATATATGATCAAATCTAGAGTAGAGATGGGCGATATTTCAGTACGAAGTGATTTTTTTTCACCGTTACTAAAGTAAAATAAAAAAGAAGGGTGATTTCTCTAGTAGATTTCCCGAAATGACGAGACGATGACACAAATATAAAACCATTTGCAAGCTTCCAAATCCAACATTTGATTTTATAAACGTTAGTACAAACGTCCGCTTTAAGGTTGTTTGAAGCTCTATGAAAGTATTTCCAAGTGTAATATGTGTAATACAAGAATTTCGTACAAAACGTCCATTTCGAATCTAAGGAAGCATCTGAAAACACCCTACTGTTGATTTATCAGTAGGGACCGGACACGAGAGGCCGATGACTCATCGCCCACGGGCGAACTATTGAAAATTTGTATTTTTAAAGTTTTTAATTTTATTTAAAAAATTGGAAAACAAACTGGTGGTGATCTATAAAATACAAAAATACATTTTTATTTGTTAATTTTGTAGTTCAAGTTGAGTAAAGAAGTATTAATATTAACTAGCAATACTTTATCAAGGTTCTCTTCTGTAAAATTTGTTCTCTTTGAATGAAATACATCCTTGTAGATAGAAAACGTCCTTTCTACATCGCAAGTGGTTATAGGTTCATACTGGAAATATTCTTTTATTTCAGCGTATTTAGCGGTTATATTTTGAGGCATTGTTCCCATTAGGGCTGGGCGAAGTATCGATTCATCGTGCAATACCCGATATCTTAACTATCGATTCCCCGATACCTCAGATAACGAAGGTATCGATTCCAAAGTATCGATTCCAACGCATCGATACTTGTCGATACTTTACCGATTCTAGTACTCGCTAAGTATCGATGTATCGGGTAGCTTACCTTTGTGCATTTTTTTAAATGTACATAAAGGATGTAATAACTTTTTAAGTAAAGAATTTTTAAGTATGTATACATTATATATAAGTATATATATTATATAATACCATTTTATGATTTGTGTCTTTTCTTGAGTTATAAAAACATGTATGTTGAAATCGACTATTAATATACGCACGTAGAAAAATAAGTGTTGTATATCAGAATAATTGAAACATACATGAGTAGGTAAACCCCACCAGTTTCCAGTTTTGTATAATACAAAGGTATTTTTAATAATATAAAATATTATTAAAAACCTGGTGTGAAGAACACAAATACAGGTTCACTATTAATATTTTATATTATTAAAAATACCTTTGTATTACACAAAACTGGTGGGGTTTACCTACTCATGTATGTTTCAATTATTCTGATACATTACACATGCGGTTAGTCCGTAGTATGAGTGAAGACACAAACAAAATGCAGTTTCTAGAGGGATGACTGTGCCACCTTTGGAAAGGCGTCGTTACTTCACATTGGTTATGTGGACGGGACGAGGTACTTCGGTTGTCTGACAACAGGCAGCGCTGAATTTACTTCTACGCCCGGTCTGGATAATTACGGTGATGTGGTGATGTAGTTCTTTTTTGTGAATGTGTCTGGAAATATTCTTTCTCCAGCAGGGGCGTACCGATGAGCCTGTAGAAAGGTGAAATACGTATCTACGTCTCTGGGGGAAGATATTTTCGGACACGTTCACAAAAATATTAATAGTGAACCTGTATTTGTGTTCTTCACACCAGGTTTTTAATAATATTTTATATTATTAAAAATACCTTTGTATTAAGTGTTGTATACCCTGGAAGTGTTTGTTATGGAATAGGGCATGTTAAATGTGTATGTGTGTCCACCACTCTGCTTCTCCCTCCCTCCACTGTTTGAAAGCAGGCATCGCTGGATATAACAATCATACACTATATACGCAAACAGAAATTAAAATTTGTCGACTACGGTATATAGCTTCACAGACTTGACATTTAATGGTATATACTCCAGATTTTTATAGTTTACCTATTTTATCTTTATTGTTATTTAATATCGTGATGACTCATCCAACGAAACGTCACGTATCATACCTCTGGCGCCTTCTCGATAGACATAGAACACTCGAGAGAGTTTCAACAGCCGATATACAGTACAAATCTCTTCCCTATAGTCACCTACAAACGTGTATTACGTATGTGTGCGTTCAAGACGCGAGGAGTGGGGACGCACGAAGCGATGCATACATGCCATATGCCATTAGTTACAGTTTACTTGTGAAGTTGGATGGTTTGCTCAACTTTTGCGAATAGTCCGTATTCACGATGGATATTTTTACCCTTGAACAAAAAAAATATGTCGTAAAACAGTATCATCTTGGTCGCAGCATAAGAGAAATTGCACGGGTATTTCAAATTAACTTTCAACGTACCATTGCGTTTGAAACGATAATTACGGGCGAAAATAGTTGAATCTATCCTAAATATTCAACCGCAAACGATTTTAAATGTTCAGAGAAACTTTTATGACAGATTAGGACATTGCTTGTTTGCATTAGGAGACCGTTTTGAGCATACAATACATTAAATAGTTTACTTTTTATTTTTTAATTCTAGTCCACACTTACTTGTGTTTATTATTACATAAAGTCCTTATTATTGACGGTAGTTTCACATTCATCGACGTTTATACTATGTATGTGCTTAGTGCTTACCTCCAAACTGATCTACAGTACATACATACATACATACATGCTATGTGCGTCCCCACTCCTCGCTTGTCGAACGCACACATACGTAATACACGTTTGTAGGTGACTATAGGGAAGAGATTTGTACTGTATAAGCCGTCGAGGAAGGGATTTATTATTAATTCGATACCAAATCTCGCCGAGTGAACTTACATAAGTGTAAATACATAAATGTGCTTATTGTTAGTAATTAGTTTTTAAACTGTTATTTGTTTTTATTATTAATATAGTGTGTGTCTAAGTTGCCGTTAGTTTTATTTAAGAATCCGAAAAGGCAAAGTTACAATATAGTACCTAATTTTGTCTTATTTGTTACATATAATTTTCTAATTTTCTCAATATTTTGTTTACTTTGTCTGTGATAGGGGAAATATATATTATTGCATACCAAATGGTTGTATTTCTTTTATTTCAAGATATAAGATTTTTTTCTGAATATTCTTTTGTTCTTTTTGTTTTATCATTTTATCTATCATATTGTGCTTATATCCGTTATTTTCGGATATTTTTTAAAATAGATTATTTCTTCGTTAAAGGCATCCGTTTTTAAAGGTATGTTCGTTGCTGTATGTATACGAGTATAATTATGGAGTGTTGACATTTTTATTTTATTCCAGTTTTGCGTTCGCCTGCATTATATTATCTGCAAATGTTGGTTTTCTGTAAATTTTGTATGATAATTATTGTTGTTTTTTATATGGTAATGTCTAAAAAAAATGTAATTTGTTGTTTTCTTCTTTTTCTATTGTGAATTGTATCTTGGGGTTAAATGAGTTTAGGAGTTTTAAGAATTCTGTTAGTTGTCGGTCTGTCACTGTCCAAATTAAATGAAATCACATTACCAAATAACGCTAAATTAATATCCTTTGATATTAAAAGCCTTTTCACTTCGATACCAATACAAGAGATAAAATACATAATAGAAAAACAAATTAAGGATAACAGTGGCGGCTCGTGCTAAAAATTATAAGGTGTTCTGCAAGTTTTACAAAAAAATTTACCTTGCACGGGCAGTAAGAGGTTGTCTCCCATCGATCTTATTGTGCTTTCTTCGCCTTCCGCACTGAAGTAATGGATTTCTGGAACGATTGTCAATTGTCACACAAAAAAATAAGAGTCTCTAATACATATTATTGTTTTTACGTTAAACTCGCCGCACCGTAAAAATAGTCGCGAAAATATTAAATACCGATAGGTCCAACTCGCAACGGGCCATAGGCAACAATATACGTATGGAACGTAATGCGGTGTGGCAACGTGTGTACGATGCCTATATTGAGTGACTTTCTTAAAATTTAAATTTATTTTGCAGAATTATTGATTTTTTAACTTTTATCTTTTAGAAAACGTTATTGTTTTTTTGTTACTTAAAATTACTTTATATGAAAAATAGTATACCATAAAAGTGTAAACAAAGACAGTATACATTGAAACGAATATTCATTCAATTGTATTGTCATGAAATTGAATTTGTCAATCGTTGTTAAATTTGTTAGAATGAATAGATATTTATATTTATCGGAAAATACTAATACTTAAAGCAAACAAATAAGGTAGTGTTTTGTTATAGGAATGTATAATATCCATTTCTTCCTGCATATTGATTATGCAGCTGATGCTTTCGTAATATGCTCATATTTGTATTATTTCAACTTATACTTCGGTCGATACATACCGACTTCCTTCAAACCAGGAGGAAGCTACAGTTGTAATTAAACTATACTTCCTTTTTTTTATTACCTACGGATATTCACAATTCCAAAATACGTTACAATGTTGCTTATTTTAAATTGTAATTAGTTGAATGCTGTCGCAAAACTGATCTCTGCATTTTTAAAAATGCCAGAATAAAATTAACCCCTGGCCTTATTATAATTTTACAAAGGAACAGACACGTACTTCAATTTCTACGAAAAACTAAGCCTACAGTTCATGTATAATACAGTGATAATGAAGACTGGAGCGTTTGTCGACCTACGAAGTTGTACTTTACTTGTTTATTGTTAATAAAAGGCAGATGGAAATATTACGTGAGATTTTGGTATCTGTTTTATAATAACATCACGATAATAGTAGAAATACAAATATGAGCATATTACGAAAGCATCAGCTGCATAATCAATATGCAGGAAGAAATGGATATTATACATTCCTCATTCCTATAACAAAACATTACACCTTATTTGTTTGCTTTAAGTATTAGTATTTTCCGATAAATATAAATATCTATTCATTCTAACAAATTTAACAACGATTGACAAATTCAATTTCATGACAATACAATTGAATGAATATTCGTTTCAATGTATACTGTCTTTGTTTACACTTTTATGGTATACTATTTTTCATATAAAGTAATTTTAAGTAATAAAAAAACAATAACGTTTTCTAAAAGATAAAAGTAAAAAAATCAATAATTCTGCAAAATAAATTTAAATTTTAAGAAAGTCACACAATATAGGCATCGTACACACGTTGCCCACCGCATTACGTTCCATACGTATATTGTTGCCTATGGCCCGTTGCGAGTTGGACCTATCGTATACCGAATCATAGCGCCTTCCACGCTGGAATAAATGCACTGCATTTCGCTGCATTTAATGCAGCGACCAGGCCTGCTAAAATGACGCATTGGTTTTAGACACTCGCGGGGGTAGCGGGGTGCGCGCGGGTGTTTGACAGAGCTCTGAGCGCACGCTCGTGTGGACCAGATAAGGAACAAGTGAGCGATCGCGCGAATTAGGTTGGTTATTCCACTGGTCGCCTATTGAATATTATTTGGAATTTCGGAAGCGAATATCTCGGCTTCTACTTGTCGGATTTTGATGATTGAGGTGTCAAATTGTAGGGTTTGATGTCCTCTACAGGTGATGTAGAAAAATATGCAAATTTTTTGATATACAGGGGGAGAATTTTCATAACAATATGTTACGCTTTTATAAACATCAGAAATGTCGGAAAAATTATGTAAAAGAAAACTAGTTATAACTAATATAGGTTCGCCCGCCCAATTTTTTGGGAGCTCTGCAGCACTGCAGCGCTTATGCGCTAGCCGCCACTGAAGGATAATATTTCAAATAATACAGAAAAAAACACAATTAATAGAGTCAGTAAAGATATCCCTGGAAATTACTTCAAATTTAACAATGAAATATATACACAATTAGAAGGATTACCCATGGGGAAATCCACTCAGACAACATTTATATGCATAACTTCGTAAAAGGTTTATTCGGCATTACAAATAACTTAACTAAATAAATCCATTATTGGGCCAGGTATGTCGACGATATAATTTTAATTTCTTAGTTAATTTGATAGTATTTTTTATTGAATATTCTGATTTAAAATTGTTTTTTTTCCAGTATTGTTTTACTTAAATATTTACACAGCTTATATGAGGGTGGATTTACATAATATACTACTGGTTTCATTGGAGTGTTATTTTTATGTAATTTCGGTTGGCCATATAGTCTTAGGATACTAGGGTTCATTAATGTTAAGTTTTTGTTTTTTAGATTATTATTCTTGTTTATTAACTGTTTTATTTTGTTTTGGTACTTATTAGTGGGGTAATTTTTTAAATTAGATTGTTTTAAATTTTTTAAGCTAGAGAAATATAAAATTTGTGAAATATAGCCAAAAGTATTATTCCTACCAAGTACATTAATAACATTAAAATGAATAATACGACATTTATGGTAAAAAATATCGAATAACTACTTATAACTTGTAGCAATTAATTGCAATGGATAGTGATGCAAGTAGTGATGTAACAGTTAATAATTGGCAATACTATATTAATCACACATAACATATTAAAAACGATGTAATTTTAAAAATATATGTTTATGATATATTATTTGAACTTTGGAATTGCATAATTTTGAGACTATTTTTATCGCAGAAGCTGGGAAATGTAAGAAAAAAAACTTTGAAAAACTTAAATTTTGTTTCGAGAATAGAAATAAACAACATAAATAAATATACTTACAATAACAAAATCCCAAAACTTCTTCAACATGTTTATTTCTGCTTTTATACTCGGTGTATTTTTAACTTGAAATTTTCAAATATCTCAAAAACAAGCAATTCACGAAAAAATATCCTGATTTTAAATTTAATATTTCAATGGAGGAAATACATTATTGCTAGAATTAGTCCCTCTCTCTGCCTTCATGTGGTGGGGCGGGGGTAGCTTTGAAATCTTAAATAGCAACCCGTATATTTTATTACAGATTCGAATTCTACTGGAAAAAGTATATAGGATTTGTCTGAAACATTTTTTTTGAATTCATGATAAATGGCGATGAAATTAATTTTTTTTCAATTTCCCAGACTTGGAACCTATGCATACGATTCTGCAATTCGATTTTAATAAAAAGAATACCACGAAAAATGACTTATCAAAAAATAACTGTTATCATGACTCAGGAATGGGCGTCCTTCTTCACATACTTGGTCTTATCGGAGTGCTTTCAAATAAAAAAAAATTGTATTTTTATATTAATGCCATTTCTTATGTTGATTATTTTTTAATAATTTTATTAACCAATCGTTCAGCAGTATTTGCGGACACGTGTTTAATTCTGTGCAATCACAATATTATTATAGTGAGAATAATCTTAGTACATTATTCTCCCGAGAATATTTTCTAGTATTTTGTTTCTGTTTGTCGACAACGTATTTTCTAGTTTTGACACCTGTCACCAGTATTATTGCAAATTGGAAGCAATGAACCATAAGCGATTTAGTTCATCATCAGTGGAAGATATAAACGCACCGATTAAAGAAAATTCGTGCAAAAATACTATGGTTAGTAATAATTCAATATGGAAACAATTCCAATCATTTTGCGACGAACGGGGTTACAAATTAGAAGGAAATACACCAGTCATAAAACTGGCAAACATTTTGAAAGACTGGGGATTTAATATGAAAAGGTGCAATGGAGAAGATTACAAAGAAGCCGTTATTAAAACAATGTGGAATAAAACCGCCAAATTAATGCAAGAGTTGTACTACAACGAATTTAGTAGAAAATTAGACCCCTTTAAAGATATCGAATTTAAATCTGCGAGAGAAGCCAGAAATACAAAACGTAAGATATTACAACAGGTGCCAGAAAAAAGGAAGCAAAGTTCTGCAATTCTAACTAATGAACAAATCATGGAAATAATAAAACGCTACGACGAGGAGACACCCTTCGGTTTGCAAAAATGCTTTTATCACATTGCTTCATATGAGCTAGCATGGCGTGGGGAGAAGGTTGTCAATGTTTAGTGCATTATTTTCAAGAAGAAACAGACAATGCTGGTTTGGCCACTGGAAGAGTAGAGTATAATCCGGTTTTCTCTAAAACAGCGCAAGGTGGGGCACAAAAGTTGACTGATAGTAAATGGTTAATACCAAATACTGAAAAGCCTGATGCGTGTCCTGTCCGATTGCTCAAGAAATTGCTAAGCAAGAGGAGCGAACATATAAAAACTGACAGACTTTTTTTAACAGTAAACATTGCTTGGGATAAACCGTTTTCTTCAGGATGGTACAAAAATATGCCGTTGGGGTGAACATAATGTCGAAGTGGATGAAAGAATCGGCGGACATGATTGAGCTGGACACTAAAAAAATAAAAATTACGAACCATTCTTCAAGGTCAAATGCAGTGTATCATCTAGCGAAAGCAGGTGTTAACAAGCAGGAAATAATAAAAATTACGGGCCACAGCTCATCAGTTCATTGAAACCGTACCTGCAGTTGAATAATGAACATCATTCAAGTTTGATTAATAACCTAAGAGACAAGGGAGAAGTTTTAACACAACAGAACAGAAGAATGTTGCAAAATCCACCACTCACGGACAAAACATTTACAATAATTGTGTATTTCACATACAAACTTTTAACACTAATTAATTTTGTAAATGTACAGAAATAATATTAAAAAGTTGTATTTTTATGCTGTATTTTTTATTTAAACATTAAAAAATAATCTTTTGAATACCACTCGAGAGTGAGAAATAATTAGAAAATAATTCTCCAGTCTTTTTCAAACTTGTTGCCATTCGGGAATAGCCACTCGGGCCCTACGGGCTCTCGTGTCTATTCCCTAGCAACAAGTTTTCGAAAATCTGTCGAATTATTTTCAATATATTCTCACTCTCTTGTGATATTACTATTGAAAATAATTTCTATACAAATGTTTCTGTATGTACAATGTATGCATTTAACGTTTGTGTTATTTCTTCCATTCATATTCTTTCTAATTCCAAAAACACAGAATAAACATACAAAAGAAAGAAATAACTTTAAGAAACAAATTATTTTACTCAGTTCGAAGAATATTTCGAAAAGTAGAAGCCCTGTTTCTGTTACGCTGAAAAGCTGGCAGAAGTCTTAATAATGCTATCAATCTCTATGTTCAGCTTTTTCCGGATAGGATTCGGTCACGTGCTTCATTTTACCGTACTATCAAACAATTCGCTACTGATAGAAGTGTTCAACCGAAAAAAAGGACCCGTCCAGCAACAGCCACCGGAGAAAATAATGAAGTCGCTCTATTAGCTGCAGTGGCTGTTAATCCTCATGTTAGCACAAAAGAAATAGCTCGCGATTCTGGATTGTCCCACGCTTGGAAAATTTTGAAACGTCATAAATATTATCCATATCATGTGTCTTTACATCAAGATTTTCATGACGTTGATTTCCAAAATCGGATAACTTTTTGTCAGTGGGCATGTAAACAATTACAATAAAGCCTCAATTTTTTGATACATGTTGTTCTCCGACGAGGCGTTTTTCACCACGGAACGGTCAATCGACGCAATACACATTACTGGAGTGTTGAAAATTCGCACTGGCTTCGCCAAGTTGAACACCAGCGCCCTTGGACTGTCAACGTTTGGTGTGGAATAATTGGGAACAAAGTCACCCCCCCACCACCACATTATTGAAGGCCACTTGAATGGTGAAATGTACGGAGACATTTTGGAAAATTAATGGCCAGCACTACTTGAAGACGTTAACTTAGACGTGTGGCAGAACATGTGGTTTCAACATGATGGTTGTCCGGCATACTATTCGGTGGTAGCCCGTGAAGTACTTGATCGTAATTTCAATGGTCGTTGGATCGGTGCAGCTGGTTCCGTAGATTGGCCTGCTAGACCACCAGATCTTACTTCGCCAGATTTTTTTTATGAGATTATCTCAAGCAAAGTATACAATCAAGTACCAATAACACGTGAAAATATGATTGAATGAATCAGAAATGCTTGTGCCGAAATTCAAGAAGATACACTTCTCAGTTATCTACATTCATTTGAAATGCGGTAAGTGCATTCAAGTCAAAGGCCATCCTTTTGAGCACTTACGATGGCGTATTTTTATGTTATCTACCTAGCCATGAAACAAAAGAGTGACGATGTCAAACAAATTATTGAAAAATTGCTGTCACTGTTAGAAGTACATGTGCTAAGTTGTGTTTAGTTTGTGCTGTTTATAGAGATTTGAGACGGTCTATTTCTCGATAAAATGAGTGAAACTAAGGTTGAACATCGCAGCGTAATAAAGTTCCTGACAAATAAAGGCAATGGTCCAAAAGCAATTCATGAAAGAATGGTTGCTGTGTATGGGGACGATACACCATCTTATTTCCAAGTAAAATATTGGTCTAAACTGTTTCGATGGAGCCGAGAGTCAATCAATAATGACCCAAAGTCCGGACGACCCGTTGAAGATCGAACTGAAGACATTGTGCGAAAAGTCGAAAATTTGGTACTGAAAGATCGGCGTGTAAAGATCTCTGTCATTGCCAATGAAGTCTGTATATCCGAAACAAGTGTCCTCAAAATTTTGCATGACGATTTGGGTATGAAGAAGGTGTCTACACGGTGGATACCCAGATTGCTTACACCTGAACACAAACTGTACAGAAAAGAAGTTTCTCAAGAAAATTTGGTCAAGTTGGAGAGCGACAAAACATTTTTATCTCGAATTATCATCGGGGATGAGACTTGGGTATATTACTGGGACCCTCCTACTAAACAAGAATCCATGCAGTGAGTTCATAAGGGCTCCACCACCAAAAAAGGCCAAGACACAATTTTCTGGAAAAAAAACTGATGGCAACTGTTTTTTGGGATGCTGAAGGAGTCTTGCTTATTGAATATATGCCGAGAGGGTCTACCATAAATGAGGAGGGAAACACAATTAAAAATTTAAAAACTGCTCTGGAGGAAAAACGCCCGCATTCTTATCCACAAAAAAACTTGTTGCTGCACGACAATTGTCGGGTTCATAAGGCAAACAAAGTTGAGCAGATAAACAATGACTGTGGGTTTATAGAGTTAAGGCATCCACCTTATAGCCCCGACCTAGCTCCGTCAGACTTCTTCTTATTCAAAAATTTAAAAAAGGATCTCATGGAAAAGCGTTTTGCCTCTGATGAAGAACTCAAAGAAGCTGTTGAAGAATATTTTGCGGGGTTACCTATGCAATTTTTATCTGAGGGTATGGAGCAACTGGAAAAAAGATGGAATAAGTGTATTAGTGTTGAAGGGAGTTATGTAGAAAAATATTTTTTTTTTGTTCTCTTATGTGCTTTTTTTCATGGCTAGGTAGATAACATAAAAATACGTCCTCGTACTTTAATTGAAAAATGATGAGGCGACGGGAAATCTAGCACTTTCTGATAAGTGAGAGACGAAAAGACATAAGTGAAGCATCCCCTGATACGTGAACGGCGAGGACTCTCAGGTTAATCAATCAAGTTATGTTAAAAATAATTTATTCACCAGCGATTTACATTTCTACAGGTGACATTTTCTCAGTTATTCGAAATTTTTAAAATGAATAAAGTTTTACTAAGACTAATTTTGATTATTTACAAAGAAAACGTATTTTTTATTGCACACGTATTGCAAAATCGTATGCATAAGTTCTCACTGCGAGAAATTGAAAAAAATCGAATTTTATCGATTACAGCGCCATCTATCATGAATTGAAAAAAATGAGTGCGCAACTCTACTTATAACTTATAACGGTCATCCTTTAGTATACTATTCTATATCTTCGTAATAAAGATAAAATTATTTGTCTCTGTAATTACAATACATCCAACATTCAGAACGCAGCCGTCAATGCGTGCTGTTTTCAAACCAGAAAAATGTTTGTTAATAAAATTAATTTGAGATAGCGAATGGACTTTATAAATATAAATTAATATAAATTATATAAATTAATAAAATTGGGTATGTGTTTCACGAAACAGGTGAGGATTTGCGTCACTCCAATACCTCACATTCTGTGTATTTACATTTCCATTTAGATAGAAAGTACTTTCGTCACTAAAACAAATTGTTTTGACGTAGTCTGGTTGTTGGTTAATTTTAGTTTCCATATTTTCACAAAATTCTAGTCTTCGGTCTGGGTCGTCGTCTGAGAGTTGATGAACCATTTTTAATTTGTATGGATGAAATTTGTATTTTTTCAACACCCTGTGTACTGTACTTCGACTAACTTCACAGGTAGATGCAACTTGAGTTGTTGAAGAAGTAGGATTAACTCTTACTTCTGCCAGTATATCAATTTTTTTCTCATCAGAAATTTGTGGTCTGCCAGATCGTTTCGCATCATTAATACTACCCGTTGTTTCAAACTTACGAAGAAGCTCCTTTAAATAAGTCCTCGAAATGGGGCGATCGGGAAACCTCTAATTAAAAATGCGTTCTGCTGCATGAATATTTTGTCTAGTTTCACCAAGAATTAGGACCGCTGCTACTTTATCACCTAAAGCATGTACCATTTCGCTTCTTGAAGCACTTAAACTTTCGACTCACAACAGTTTAACAAATTATTAAAATGTACAAAAATATTAAAAGTACCATAAGCTGTAAAAACAGTGAGACGTTCGATCAACAATACACAAATTATTAAATGTACAAAAACTTGGACAATTACAAAAACGTCGAATATTGGAGACTAACAAAAACGTCAGATTATTTGACAACTAACCATAGGCGGGGCTTGAATTTGGAATTTTAGTATTAACTTGACAATTTGACGTTTTAAAACAACGTATTGTTGCAGAATGTGAGGCTGTTTCCGCAGACACATTTGAATAAGTACGAGTTTAAAAAGAGTTTAAAAATAGGATATTTTACTGTCAGGAAGTAAATGGAGGTCACTTCGAGCAATTTCTTTAAGTACATACTGTTTCTTAAATCTGTATTTAATATCATACTGAATGGAATTTAAATTTTCATGTTTACTAATGAGCCATTAAAACTGCCTCAAACACAAACAAAATTAGTATCATTGAATATGTTTTTTCGATACCTTTTAAAAGAGATGTCGCTTGCCGTAGCGTTCCATTTAAAATTATTGATCACAATGGCCTTGTGACGTCATCTATGACGATTTCGTCATCTATCATCACTAATAGGGAAGTTTATAACCTATAATATTCAGTTTCCAAATTTCACATGTGTATGTATAATCGTTCCAAAGATAAGAGGGGGGAGGGGACTTTTGAGAAGCACTGTATGTTGATGCATCATGTGTGATTAGACCGTATATTAATTGTACCCTTCGAACATCTGAATGTGAGTAAATTAAAAGTAAAAGTTTTTTTAGAACCTTCCGTGTCTCCATTTTCGTATTTAGTTTCTTTTACCGTCTTATTGTTTTATTGCTGTACTGAGAGTAACACTAGAAGTGTTAAGATCGAGGGGAAACCTTTACCGCCCACGTGGTCAGGAGCTGCCTCCATTTTTCAGACCTCTTTAGAGCGACTTCGATCAGCAGTAGCCGCAAGCAGCTAAGTACCTTTGGAGCGTTTAAATTACTCCGTAACGTTTTAGCAAGCCAGTTTTTCGTGGATTTTTATTTCTTGCACCTTTTGTAGGTAGCAAAATTCCCTTATCCTATTTTTTGTTTGTCCGTGGCAGTAAAATACATACTTATACCAGGATTATTTGATGGCGGAGAACGACTTTTAAAAAGTTTCATCCATGTTTAAAAAGGCCACTGTCAAAATTTCGCCCAAATCTATCAGATGATAGATAAGTTTGTACAGTTATTTAAACTAGACTGTTTATTGTTTTGTGTTAATATGGAGACAATAGTATCATGTACAAATTTCTAAATTTTTCCTTCCTTTATTAATTTTCGCATTAATTTGCGCTTTTCTTATGAACAATATTTTTTTAGGCCCATAAAATATAATTTAGAATTTATATATTAGTAGCACTTTTACTTACCAAACTCAATTGTATATCTGATATCTGAATGGAACTGCACACACATAAATTGGAATTATTAAAAAATCAGTAATTCCTCTAACTTTACGATAAATTTCATATAGCTTACTGTATTCAGAATGATTCTTCTGCTACATAGATGTGTGATTTTGAGAGAGCGGACTCAAACGATCGATGATTCGTAGCCCATAGGCGTCTGCCTTGTATTCGCAATAGATTTGTTTCTGTAAGCGATCCGTGAGTTTCGAACAATTTGATACGTGTGGCCAGCTACATAACTGGCATAAACCTACATATGCAGTTAATATGTATCTGTCAATGCACAACAGAGCGAATGTAACGAAACGGTTTGGTAACGGGCAGCAACTACTGCTGAAACAAAAGTAATGCTGACAAGCGAATTGCGTATCGAATTTTGAATAAAAATAATTTACAAAGAACAAAACTCTGTATAATAAATACTAAGAACAGAAAGAAATGGACTAAAAAGAAGAAACCAAAACTACTCCAAAAATAAGGTAGTAAATTAAACTTATTATTTATAAAAAATTATAGGATAAATATACAATTTAACAATATAAAACGAATTTTTGAAAATACTGAAAATTGTAACCAAATAACACTGAAAGGAACGAAACCAGAAACAATCCCTTATAGAAGAGAATAGAAAATATATTATCTTAAGAACAATAAATACATATATGTATATGCATGTATAACAGCATGTAAACACGAAAATTTGGAAATTAGCGATTATTTGAACGAAGTCTAACGAAATAATATATAAATGTATATCCCGTCTTACACGCCAACGTAGAATATAATTTATGAATAAATAGACACAATGTACTATTCATAAGACGGAAATAACACCACCTGCTCGACGAATGCAATCGAGCAAGCAAATAGTGGGGCTGTTATAACATGCATACTATACGTGAGTCCGCCACATCGTTTTATCGGGGCAATTGGTCATTCAATCGCTTCAGTCCGCCCTCTGGTGATTTTACATGAAAGAAAATACTTGATTTTAATGTTATTATGTTATGCACTGTTATTTTTTTGCACACACATATACAGCGTGTGCCCAGATTTGCTTAACATATAGTTTTTTTTTAATTTTTGTTTTTCGCCGGAAACTGCTTTTGTAGAAAACTTTTGCTTTATTCAAAAATACTAATTTCATGGTTATATTGGTCTTTACTTTTGTTTTATTGTTTAAAATATGTTTTTTCTATTGCGATTTACGTGCAACACATAATTTTCAATGTGTTATAGTATGCATGTATCAATGTAATTATTCATTTTGTCAGACAAATGTTAGATTTCACTGAATTTTAATTAAATAACTAACGTGTGTTCATTTGAAAAGTCAATCTAGGTTACTATGAAATTTTGATAGAATAAGACGCATATATATTAGTATGTGTTTGTTGTTCCGTAAACGTAAATCCAAATGACATTTGATAATGTCAATCACATTTGTTATTTATTTGTATGTACGAAACTGTCAAAATATACGACTTCGTAGGTTAAGTAGTAAATTTTAATTTACGACATACTTCAAAATGTTTTCAGTAAATCACATGCTACTAGATTGACTTTTCAAATGAACACCCGTTAATTTAAGTCACAAGGAATGTAAGGACGTATTAACATTTGAGGTAGACAAATACAATACAGTTGAGGCGAAGCCGAAGCTTGTTGACTGCCAAAAATGTTAATAGAGTCGATACATTTCGTGTGACTTATTATAGTTTTCCTGCTGCCGTCAAAAATTAATAAAAAAATATTTTTTAAGAAATCGTTTTGATTAATTATTAATTAATTTTGATTTGAAACCCTTTTCGTGAATCGTGTTACCTGTGTTATCATGTCATACAAATAGTTGACATTATAAACAAACCGCGAAGATGATTGAAAATTGCATGAAACGCTGGAAATCAATTCGAAATAGAGATTGATGTAATAGAAAAAGGCCGTAAAAAATTGTAATTTTGTATATATTTCATAATATGAATCTTCAGTTTTGATATTCCTAATTTTTACTCCAAATAAACTTTTGAACCAGAATAATGGTTGTATTAAGTTCCATTGTCGAGAGGAAACTACAAACGAATGTTTTAGTCGACTTACACGCTGTGTTACTAGGGTTGTATCACTGATTTACATGATCGGCAGCAAGAAAAATTTATTTAACTAATGCAGAAAAGGTAGAGTTATATTAATTGTTGGAAACAATTATAATAACCAGACTGACAGACCAAACATTTCACATGTGACTGTAGCTAATGTTATGAAGGATTTTAAGAAATGTAAGCCCTATTTCTTTAGAAAGCATAACAGACAGGAGCAAAATGAAATTAATGATCAAGAATTAGATGTAGTCTTGGCTCTTCAAGAAAATCCTAAACAAAGTATTCGGCAAATGTCTCGTGATCTAAATTTAAGTATTAAATTTGTTGAAATGTTTTGAAGAAACACAAATTTAAACCTTTTAAACCCATATTTATTCATACTTTAATTGAAGGCGACACTAACCATTGTTTGGATTTTTGCAAGGATTCTGGGATATTTAGAAGACCATCAAAATTTATTTAAAAAAATTTGCTTTGGCGATGAAGCTGTCCATGATACTACCAATGGAATTGTTAGTTCCCAAAATTCAAGATATTAGAGTAAATAAAAAACTGGTCAATTGAATGTATAAGTCAATATTCTAAAAAGGTTAATGTGTGGTGCGGTATAAAAGGGGATAGACTTATTGGACCCATCTTTTTCGACAATAACATAAACGGCGCAATTTTTTTGAACTTTCTGAAGACAAAGTTTTTGCATAGTATGCCAATTTTAGAAAGAATGCACATGATAATGTAATTAGATGGTACTCCATGTCGTTTTTCTGCACAAGTGAGAAATTGGCTAAATACTATGTTTCCAAATAAATGGATTGGTCGGGCAACGCAAGATGATTTATCATTACTTACGTGGCCTGCAAGGATTTAACTCCTTTAGATTTTTCAATGGGGATTCTTAAAGGAAAAGGTCTACAAAACTAGACCACGACGTGTAGAAGATTTAATGGAGCGAATTAGGCAAGCTTGTCAAACCGTCACACAAGACATGCTAAGAAGAAATGTTTGCAAAAACACAAGAA
Organism: Melolontha melolontha; assembly: GCA_935421215.2. Lineage (NCBI taxonomy): Eukaryota > Metazoa > Arthropoda > Insecta > Coleoptera > Scarabaeidae > Melolontha > Melolontha melolontha. The sequence continues at coordinate 70,733,417 of OW285243.1, read as the reverse complement.
TGCGAGTTGAAATTTATTAATTTCAAAATTATTTTTAAGTTAATTAATTAAATACTGTTAAATTTAATATAAATAATTACAATAAAATTAAAAATTTTCACCTTTTATTTGATAGGTTCATTTTAAAATTTCTCAAGATAAATACTGCATCTGACATCAAGCAAAATTGCTTCTTTTAAACATTTATACACAACTCACAGGCAGCTTAAGAGTTGAAATAATTCATACTTTAAACTAATTCAAAACTCTACTACGAAATCAATTTTTTAGAATAATTCTAAAATTTAGTTGGCAACAAATGGCAGTTTTTCTTATTACTGATTATTAATCAGTAATCAGAAAAACTGCCATTTGTAAAGAAAATCTGGGCATACGCTGTATACGTACACAGGTAAAAAATAATTAATAAACGACTGGCTGAAAGAAATTAATGAATTTGTTAACGTAATTAAATAATTTAATTATGAAAAGATACGGTTTACTTGCTTATGTTTATCCGGGTCGAATATACAGTGTCACGGGCGCGACATGTATAAAAAACAAAAAAATATTTTGACAGTCGACGGCCTGCTGTTCTTAATGGTGGTTAAAACGTAAGAGAGTATGTTGTCAAAAATCGGGGGTGTATGGTAGGGTCTGCTGGTCAAGTTAAGATTCGACCACACATTACAAATAAGTGATGACAAGGAATTAAGATCTAATTAAAAGGCACGACGGAAGGAGGTGTGGCAACAATAAAATTAATATAATTAAAAGACGCCTTATAAAAAATATTTTAAAATGATATGTCACACGATATGGTTCAGGCTGTTATAATAGCAAAAAACGCGAAGATTTAATAAGAACGCGGTTCCTACAAATGGGAGATCAATATCTTAAAGCGGAAATATATTTAAAAGAACCGCTCTCGAAGCTGCTAAGCTTAGTTAAAAGAGCAGAGCTAGAGGAAGTACTCTAATGAGGAATGAGGACCATAATAGATCTAGAAAGGTCGCGGTGGATAAGGATTTACACCCACCTCAAGCAATCTAATTTAATCTAATCTACGATAGCAAAGTAAAACGCGGCTAATAAATTATATCATTTGATACACGGCCGTTATAATTTTATATTGCTTAATAACAAGTAAAATGAATAATGAAGATTTTAAATGTGAAATATAAATTCAAAATAATGTTCGAGAAACAAAAGGATATCGTCTATATGGCCCCCTCGACTGTGTTCCTCTGTTCAGGAACCATTTGAAAGAAACATACATTTGGCAACATTGTAATCGCACACTATTATAATTATAGATACCGCAAAATTTGAAATCACTTTGAACTACAAACTCATTGTTCTACAACGATGTCAAATGTGGTTTTCGTGAAAGTACGTTAATGAAGAAATGTTAAAAACAAACTTTTAAATCAATAAGAAAACGTTTACGAAATAATACTAGTAAACATTGTTCTTTAAACTATATTACAACTATCTCTATTAACAGATATCGAAGAGTAAGGCTTACGCACTAAAAGTGTGAACCCCTGAAAACAAACGAAGCATGGATACGACATTTTAACATTAAGATTTTATATTCAGAACCGAACGAAGAATGTCGTTGCGTGTAGTTTCTGCAACAATTTATACACACATTATATAGTGCTTGCATTCTATCACTCATTCATTATCATGGATTAATAACAGTAATTTATAATGAAAATTTGAAGAAAAAAAAAGAATGAAAGCATTGTTTGAAGTTTTCATAATATGACATTGTAATCTGATGCAAAGTGTTCGTTCTAAGGTACAAATATAATCTTTTCAATTGTTTTCAAGAACATAGGTCAAGTAATACATTATCCTATTTACTGTATTAATGATATTAAAATTTAGATCTTATAATAGATACGATTACTTTGAAAAAAAATTATTGATAACCACAAGTCATGATTAGCATTTTTTTTAGATATAGATATTAATGTAATACAGCATGTGCTCGAATTTTCTTTACAAATGGCAGTTTTCCTTTTTACTGATTATTCTAAAAATTTGCATTCGTAGAAGAGTTTTGGATTAGTTTAAAGTATTCTGATGTGAGTCATCCGCAATACGTCAGGCGACGGTCTGGCGATGACATGCGTCAAACATACCAGCTGTCGCCGGAAAAGTCGAGAAGCTCCGGAATAATTCTCGAAGGTGTATAGCCCTATATAAGGATTCGAAGGACTGGGTTATTGTTGCTACACCTCCTTTCATCGCGCCTTTTAATTAGATCTTAATTTCTTGTCATCACTTATTTGTAATGTGATTGGTCGACTCCTAACTTGACCAGCAGACCCTACCATACACCTCCGAATTTTGGCAACATGCTCTCTTACGTTTTAACCACCATTAAGAACAGCAGTCCGTCGACCGACAAAGTATTTTTTTATACGTGTCGCGCCCGTGACACTGTACATTCGACGCGGATAAACATAAGCAAGTAAACTGTATCTTTTAATAATTAAATTATTTAATTACTTTAACAAATTCGTTCATTTCTTTCAGACAGTCGATTATTAATTCTTTTTTACCTGTGTACGTTTTTTTCGTGTGCCCAGATTTTCTTTACAAATGGCAGTTTTCTTATTACTGATTATTCTAAAAACTTGATTTCGTAGTAGAGTTTTGGATTAGTTTAAAGTATTATTTCAACTCTTCGGCTGCCTGAGAGTTGTGTATAATTGTTTAAAAGAAGCAATTTTGCTTGATGTCAGATGCAATATTGATCGTGAGAAGTTTTAAAAAGAACCTAACAAATAAAAAGTTAAAATTAGTTATTGTCAATTAGTCAATAATACCGTTGCTACTGTATTAAAAGATTTTAATTTTATTGTAATTATGATGATTAATTATTATTAATAAACCTACTACTTTTAGTCTTCGTCTAACCGTTCTCCAACTAACATTAACATGCCTTACATTTAGTAACTAATTTTTGAGATATGTGGATGGCAATGTGCGATTTCGTGTGGAAGTTAGTGTCAAAAAACGATCATCAACAGGTGCTGTTGTGCACCTTTTGCGTCCTTGGCCGGGTCATCGTACCAAATTTCCAGTCTCTTGATACCTTTTTAAAATATTCGATACTGTAGATTGACATCTCCTTAGACGTCGTGCGAAATCTTTTGTTTATATCCTTCGTCATACAGGTGGCATAATGCTTGTTTTTAAGAGGAAGCAACAAACAAAGATCACAAACACTTACTTAATTTCACCACAAATAAGCTAATTCACGTTAATTCTTAAATTATGTGAGTAATTTTTAAATGACGCAACGCACGATAGCCAATATACGCCATCAAAATGAATTAAAAGTTAATAGTATATTAAGATACAAGTTTCATAAGACATGCTTTTTGCGCACGAGTTCAAGGTTTAGAAAACGAGCCGTAGGTGAGTTTTCTAATGAACGAGTGCGCAAAAATGTCTTATGAAACGTGTATTTTATACTATTTTTTCTATTCCGCCTTTTAAATATTAAAAAATGTTTAAAATAATAGTCATGTTCAATACGAATATTTTAGATATTTTATTTTTTTGACGTTGGTTACACTGACTTATAATTTGAACATTTCAAATATTTGAAATATTGTTATGTGTTTTGAAATTTAAATCTAAGACTAATTTATGTAACCATCAAACATCAAAATGGACGAAATAAGTAATTGCACGCCGCCAGACCTTCGGAAAATTGCAGAAGACAATTTGGAAAATCTTCTGCTAAAAAAATCTCGACACATTTATAAAAAGGAATATAACCAATTTATAACTTGGTGTAAAGAAAATAACATCGTGACCATTACAGAAAACATTAGATTGCCTATACTTGCCTTTCTTTGTCAAAACAAAGAAAGTAAAATAAAAAAGGCATCTTCCTTGTGGTCCAAATATTCGATGTTAAAATGTTGTTCGAATATTTATAAAAATGCATAATAGTGGAGGAGAGTTAATTACAATTAAGCGCCATGGAGGATGGATATCTTCCGCTGTGGCTGAAGGTTATATTGATAATTCCATCAAGAAAAAATTAGACGTTGCTCAAATACTATCTAACACTGCACCTAATACGTCTACTAAAATCACAGAGAATCCATCAACTTCTAATTCAATGGACAGTGATTTATTAGTTAATGTGAATTAGCAGGGATTCAAACAAAATATAGTGTGTTCCCAGAATCTGCTTCGAGTATCTATTAATGCAAAAGTTTTTTTAATAATATAAAATATTATTAAAAATGGGGTGTGAAGAACACAATACAAGTTATATATTTGTTAATGTATCTCCTCTCCAGAGACGCAGATACGTATTTCACCTTTCTACAGGATCGTCGGTACGCCCCTGCTGGAGAAGAGATACATTCAACCAAACATAACTACCTTGCTATCAACCAGAAATTATTAAGACAGAGCGTGAAAGAATATTCAGCGCTGTCTACATAATAACTGCCGAACTAAGCAACGTGTTTTTCTATAGACGGTAACAACCATATCTATAAAAAACTGTATTATCGTGTCTTCACTACTTGTTGGGCGAACCGAATGCGTATATAACAAAATAATTTGAAACATACATGAGTGGGTAAAAACCACACCAATTTGTATAATACAAAAGTATTTTTAATAATATAAAATATTATTAAAAATGGGGCGTGAAGAACACAATACAAGTTATATATTTGTGAATGTATCTCCTCTCCAGAGACGCACATACGTATTTCACCTTTCTACAGGATCGTCGGTACGCCCCTGCTGGAGAAGAGATACATTCAACCAAACATAACTACCTTGCTATCAACCAGAAATGATTAAGACAGAGCGTGAAAGAATATTCAGCGCTGTCTACATAATAACTGCCGAACTAAGCAACGTGTTTTTCTATAGACGGTAACAACCATATCTATAAAAAACTGTATTATCGTGTCTTCACTACTTGTCGGGCGAACCGAATGCGTATATAACAAAATAATTTGAAACATATATGAGTGGGTAAAAACCACACGAATTTGTATAATACAAAAGTATTTTTAATAATATAAAATATTAAAAATGGGGTGTGAAGAACACAATACAAGTTATATATTTGTGAATGTATCTCCTCTCCAGAGACGCAGATACGTATTTCACCTTTTACAGGATCGTCGGTACGCCCCTGCTGGAAGCTGAATTTCAATACAAACAATGTATATTATGTGTCAAGTTATGTTTGGTTGAATATATCTCTTCTCCAGCAGGGGCGTACCGACGATCCTGTAGAAAGGTGAAATACGTATCTGCGTCTCTGAAGAGGAGATACATTCACAAATATATAACTTGTATTGTGTTCTTCACACCCCATTTTTAATAATATTTTATATTATTAAAAATACTTTTGTATTATACAAATTGGTGTGGTTTTTACCCACTCATGTATGTTTCAAATTATTTTGGTATCTATTAGTGCCCACGAATCTTCTAGTGTTACAGTAAAAGTATATAACAATTGCCATTTCTGCCATCTAGGCGTCTAGATGGCAGAAACATATGTATTAAGCAGAAGTAAATGCTGAAAATACGAGGTGTATTGTCCATGTGCATAGTAACAGATATGTAAATTACTTACATGTTTGTTTCATATTGTACAAACGCTTTATACGTGCTTAACGTATTGTCATACTTAAACAAAACCTTTTTGTGCCTTTTATTATGTATAATTAGTACTGATAAAGTTTTAGCAAATGTCTTTACTATTCTCTCTATAATTTTTATTTACTATAATGTATAGAATTCACGGTTGGCTCTTGGTGAAACATGATTAATAATTTACTAAATAAAACACTTGGTATATTTGTTTCACAAAATTTATTTAAAATATATCTGACATATGTTTCGACTTATACAGTCATTCTCAAAGAGTCATGTAAACTAAGTGAAAAGAATACTCCTACCAATATTTATGGCTTATTTTTTAAAAGTTTTATTACAGCATCGATTGTGGGGGTATTTGAAAAATCCAATTGCGTGTGTGTGTATTTTTTACATTTTTATCATTGTTAAACGTTCATATCTAACCATATCTAACTTTTAAAACGATTTAGTTCATTGATTTAGTTACTTATTAATTACACTTGTGACTAACTTCGAAAAAAAAATTAGAGTGCGGTAAAGTAATACATTACGATACTGTGTAACCAAGCAACGGAGTATCGTAATTAGCACTTTACGACACCGGAATAGAAAAAATATTTTAAAGCAATTTAATATATCCATCTACTAGATCAATAACATCAAGCACATATATAACTTTACGGCGGTAATTTAAAATTATATTCGGGTAATAGAGATAACAAAAAATATTCCATAATTTTTTCCGTGAGTAATGAATGAAATTAGTATTTTTGAAAAGGCAAAAGTTTTCTAAAAGCAGTTTCCGGCGAAAAACAAAAATTAAAAAAATCCATATGTTAAGCAAATCTGGCCACACGTTGTATGTATTTCCCGTTCACTAATTTTAGTTATTAAATAAAGCTCTAAGGACAACGTTGTTGTGCTTCTTTTATTTAATATCTTTATTTTAGTTAATTACACGTCCTGGACCTTTAATGTTCACAATTACATTCATTAACAATTTTCTTCATTGTTAGGACCTGCAGCTAGCCCGGAAAAGCAAATACAACGCACTCAATCAGCGTCCTAATAAAATATAATAAAGTAAAGTGGCCAGGGAGAAGTATAAGGATCAACCATCGATATATCTAATAATTAAATAATAAATAATTACGTATTTCCAAGGTTTCGTGAAAGACAAATTTTCACGTAGAAACTCAAGTCATCGTTAATTTAGCGGCACATGTATGTAAGTAATGGATGTGTAAATATTGGAGTTTGTTCTGCAATGTATTTCCAAAGGATGCTGTTTTATGAAAATTAAATTATACTCGTTAGTTGCGTTACTTAATACATGTTTGCGTATGTATTAAACTATGAAATATCTACGTGAAGTTTAATAATTAGCAAAATTAAATTAAAATTTACTGCGTGTGCTCCATAATTGTTTTAAAGTTTTTAATGTATTTCTTATGGTTTTCTGATAACATTTATGTGAAATTGCGTATGTTGTTAGTATTAGTAATACATTAAAAACTGCAAATTATATATTTAGAGGCCGCATGTGTACATGCTACGTACATAATAATCTCTCTAAGTGTAGAAAAACATGAATTACTCAATTTTCTATTAGGAAATGCTTGCTAGAAAACCAATATATTTTTCTAGTTTCCTGCTATAAAAACATCGAAAAGGTTACATATAAAATCTATAAACGTGTTAGTTTAGTGCAGGAGTTCTGAAACTTTTTTTCTCGTACCACTCATGGATAATGCGTATCACTAAACTATTAAAATTAGTAGGATAGGAATAGAACTACGTTTGAGAATGGTAAAGCAGTAAAAAATAACAATCATTTTTGAAAGTGTCCATTATTTATTTACATATAAAGACAATTTTTAACTTAAAGCCTAACTAAAAATTCAATGAGAAGAATGGTGCTCTATAGTCGACATAAACGAGATGTCAGGATCGGTTGTACTATCGCGTTTATGGAAAAGTAGAACAATAAATTGTCTTAGTTTTAGACAGTTTTAAAAAATTTTAGCATTGTAACATTCATGTAAAGTCTGTCCATATTTCTTACGGCTTGGCCTTTTGGGATTTAAATAGATTATCGGTCACTATCTGCTGCCTTGTACCTCAGGTACCGAGAAAACTTGCTAATAGGTAATGAACCGTATTAGGAGAAATTAGATTTTCTTAGTAGAGAAGTAATTACGTTTCGTTTAATATAATCCACTATTTACAATTTAAAGTTTATTATTAAGGAGTAAGCAATTCTAATTTATATCTGTATAATTGTATTATTTTATAAATATTATTTAATGTGTTTTTAAATATTAACATACCTTTAACTAAATGAACTAATTTGTAAAAATCAAGATATATAGGAAGGTAATAAATAGTAAATTGTTGTTTAAAAGATAGTTGTCGTAAAGTGCAGATGTTTAGATTTGTGAAAGAAAAACATGTGGAGACCGTGGAGTACTGATGAAGATTCAATAAATGATGTATAAGTCTTGTTCAGTGCTACTATGAATCTGCAAGAAGTTTAGTAGCGGGTATAAGAAAATTCAGAAGAAACAATAGGTTTTGAGAAACTTGCAGTTTACAGGCTTACCGCAAGCTAATTCGTAAATTTGAAGAAACTGGTTGCATTACTGATCGAGCAAAATTTCGAAGACCTAAAGTAGCGAATGATATTACTGCTGCTGAAGAAATAACCGGAAATAATAACTACGGAATATGTAGCGCTAATCAAGTTGCAAAACGTCTCCAAATAAGTTACACCCCGGTTGGGCAAATTTTCAGAAGACATCTAAAAATGTATCCGTATAAAATGCAAGTTTTATTTGAAGTTAAAGAAACGGATAAACCAGTTAGATATGATTTTGCTCTTCGTGTATTAGCACAAATTCAACAAACTCCGCAGTGGATGGATAACGTTTTATGGACCGACGAGGCGCATTTTCAATTGAATAGGGGTGTTAGTGCGGACAATTCTAGGATTTGGTCGCAAAATCATCCGCATACTGTAATTCACCAAGGAATTAATGATTTGAAAGTAATTGTGTGGATTGGGTTTACATCCCGATTCATTTTAAAACCATCCTCCTTTTGTGAGGCAAATCAAAATGGGCAATTAAAAACAGTTGCAGTTAGTTACTGGAGAACGATATTTTACCATGCTGCGAAGTTATGCTATCCCAAGATTGCACAATTAGGATATTGAAAATATCATCTTCATGCAAGATGGCGCACTCCCCTCCCCCATATTTACACTCCAGTAAAAAATCTGGCAATCTTATCATAAGCAGAAACTTTCCCAATCCTTGGCCAGCGCGTTCTCAAGATATTAATCCGGCGATTACTGGCTATCTTAAAGAAAAGGTTTTTTTTTAAGTCATCTTACGACTATCCAGCAGCTCAAAGAATCAATTTCACAACAAGTGGCAGCTATTCTAGTTAATTTACGCCACGATGTTGTCCACAGTATAGAAGAAAGGTTGGACAAGATGGCGGACATATTCAAAATTGGCGCTGAAGTGATTTCTTTTGTAATAAACCCCAATTACCAATAAAACCCTTAATTTGTGTATCCTTTACTTCATAAGAAAATTACAGCAGTTTCAAAATGTAATTTACTTTTGAATAACCCTATATTTTACTTCAAGCATGATAATGTTTCATTATTCTCTTTCTTTTCCAGATTGATGCCGATACCAAAGAAGAATTAACCGGTAGAAAAATTTTGAATTGCTCGATAAAAGTTGCGCGATGGTTACGTGACCTTGGGTTGGTACCAGGAGATATAATTTCCATTAGCAGCGAAAACAGAATAGAATTCTGTTTAGTTCCAGTAGCTACTTTCTTTATAGGCGCTGCCTTTGCCCCATTTAATCCCGATTATACCCCTGGTAAATTTTATTAAATTGCCGAAACGATCAGAAAATATAACATGAATTTGTTTGCAGTCGAGTTGAAGCATGTGGTGAACTTATCTAAACCAAAGGTTATTTTTTGCTCGGAAAAAACTGTGGACACCTTTTTGCAGACGTTGCCGCATTTTCCATACATTCAGAAATTAATTCTATTTGGTAAAAAGCGTGTTAAACATAACATGATCGTGATGTTTAATGACATCGTAAAAGGTGCGCACGCTCTTTTTTTAGTAAATAATTTCACATTTTTAATTAATATACTCAATAGATGTTCGTGATGATGATCCTATCGATGAAACGTTTGAAGTAACAGAAATAGATCCAGACGAAGCGGTCGCTACTGTATTATGTTCATCAGGAACGACCGGTTTACCCAAAGGTGTGATGGCGACTCACATGAACATGACGTATTTTATGGAAGTGGGAAGGTATACGCGATATGTTTTACGCAGTGGTGTTGCATCAAAAAATAATTCAGAGCTGTTGTTGCAGAACTGCTTGACGAAAATATAAAAAGGGTCACTTTGGGATTGACACCGTTTTTTCATTCCATGGGATTCATGTCCATGTTTGTGCATCTAATGGCCGGCAATCGGGTTATTATAATGAGAAAGTTTAAAGCGAGTACATTCATGGAAATTCTCGAGAAATACAAGGTATACACCATCGCCTATCCCAATAGATTCCTGTTGACAGATTTTTTTTTAAACTTTAGGTTACAAATTTAATAGTGCCACCACCTGTGATTCTATTTATAACAAAGCATAGAGGTAGAAAATATGATTTATCCTCGTTGAAGGATATTAGAACCGGAGCTGCCCCTATGAGTAAAGATATGGAAATTGAGGTTAAGCAAAAGTATGTAATGTCCACCTATATATGTTCATTCAAGCACTAAAATTTTTTATGAAATATTTTCAGATTAAAATTAGATCACGCCTCTCAAGGATATGGTATGACCGAAACAACATTAGGAGTATTAATGACTAGGACAAATAATCCTAGACCGGGATCTGTAGGGCAAATCGTGCCTGGAATGTTAGCTAAAGTATGAAAGAAATTATAATCAGATTATTTATTTACATTTTTAAAATGATTTTACTTTTAATTTTATTAGACAAAATTACTGTTACACAACGAGGTTAAACTTGAAAAAGAAACTTCTGAATTATTTAAATTCTCTCATAACAAAAAAAAATCCATCAGTTTTTAATCTATTTGTCAGTGAAAATTAATAAATTTGCGTTTTGTCATTCCATGGGATACATGTCCATGTTTTTGCATCTAATGTCCGCAATCATATTACACAAGCAATGAAAAATAAATATTTTATTTGAAAGCTTATTATTTAAATTCTCTCATAACAAAAAAAAATCCATCAGTTTTTAATCTATTTGTCAGTGAAAATTAATAAATTTGCGTTTTGTCATTCCATGGGATACATGTCCATGTTTTTGCATCTAATGTCCGCAATCATATTACACACGCAATGAAAAATAAATATTTTATTTGAAAGCTGAAACTTTCAGAAACGAATAATTACCCCTACATGAGATATCAATCGTCATACTATGAGATAAATCGAATTTATAGTTAGACGTAAGAATCTTTGTAAGTTTAAATTACCTTCAATGACAAAGGGTTCAATGATATAGTCCCCTAGAAGTCCTGTCCAAACGTTAACCTTTTGCGGATATTGTGTTCGTGCGTCATAAATCATACGTTTATTTTCCTTAGACCAATACCGTACAATAGCGGAATTATGATGACCATGTAGAGGGGAAACTGGATTTGGTAGTCATCTACGAGCTGCTACTCAGAAATTACCGCGCGAAGGGATGGTAGTACAGCTCTATAGCACCAGATGGTGTGAACTACGTCTATATTAAGTCAGTATGTCAAAGAGTACTTTGCTAGGTGGTGACAAACAGTTTTTGTATTTATATTTATTGAGTTGTATTTGAGTTATTCTGCGACACTCCAATGTCTAATGTGAAAGAACAAAGAACATGCGTCAAACTTGGTAAAACGGCAGCGGAAGCTCTGAAAATGCTTAAACAAGCGTTTGGTGATGATGCGTTGGGCCAAACGGTTGATGATGATGAGTGTGCCAGTCGCCCAGCAAGGGAAAACACGCCATAAAATGTAGCAAAGTGCTTGATGCTATCTAGAAGGCCGAATGAAAACAATTCATGACATTTGTAACAGTGCGACGTTTGTCAGCGTATTCTGTCCTGCGAACTCAACATGCAGCGTATTGCTGCGAAGTTTGTGCCAAGGTTACTCAGCATTCAACAAAAAAGGCACCGTATTCATGTGTGCACAGAGCCGAAAGGGATGCGAGCTTCATTAAGAGAATCTTTACTGACGACGAATCATGGGTGTATGGGCATGATCCCGAAACAAAACAGCAGTCATCGCAGTGTAAGACGCCATCATCACCACGACCAAAGAAAGCACAGTTTGAGGCAACGTCAAATAGATGTTGATTTGCTTCTTTGACGCTGATGGCATCGTGCACAAAGAATTTCTCCCATCAGATGAAACAGTTAATACAAAAGTATTTTTAATAATATAAAAAAATATTATTAAAAATGGGGTGTGAAGAACACAATACAAGTTCATTTATGTTTTTTTTTTAATGTATCTTCTCCAAAGACGTAGATACGTATTTCACATTTCTACATGAATCTCAATACGCCCCTGTTGGAAACAGTTAATGGATGATTTTATTGCGATGTTCAACGCAAGCGGTCTGCCAAGTGCAAAGACGGCAGTACTACCCCACTCTCCAAATCGTTTAGTTGTATAGTAAAATTTCAAAGTAGATAATTTTTTAATTGCGTTTGTAATCCCACCAAACTTATAGGCATAATTTACTTTTGATGAATTAACTTTGGATGTTGTTCGTGTTGCTCCCTCTTGCTTACTCCGTGATCTTATTCGATTAACATTGTTGTAAACAACCCATCTTTCATTGTCCATTATCAGTCTTTCCAAAAATGGAGAATTTTCATTGTTTTGTAAGCAAATTATAGATGTCTGAAAGTAATTTCTTAAGTTCATGAGCAACGCATATCTCGTTTTTTTACGTAGCTAGGTTGTTTTAAACGTTTTCCAATAGATATATGTGATACATCAAGCTTCTCTGAAATATAATGTGTTTTACTATAACGGTCTACGTCAATTATCATTTATTTCGTCATCAACTTCAACCGATGGCAAGTAAAACAGAAACAATCTGTTGATACAATCTTCTTACTGAATGGTAATCGAAGTGCCTGTTAAACTATTAAATAACAACGAATTTCGAATATGTAAATTTACCTAAAAATTTAACTAAAGCCATCTACCAGTGAAATCTACAATTACTTGGTTTTCAATCCAATAGAAGGCAACTAAGAATAGTTAACCTTTAAATACTAACGTACCAGATTTATAACGTACTTATTGATGTGTCGCCCGTGAGACTACCTAGGGATTTTTTTGCATAACATTGCAAAAAGCTTCATAATACTACTTGAAATGTGGTTAGATAAACTCGGTACATACATATCTTGAAATAGTGCAAATTATTTAGAGAATACGAAATAACAGAACACAATTTCGATAACTCATTTATTATATCACGGTAATAAAAAAACAAAAAACATCATATTATCAAACCGAATCAAATTGAAACAAAACTAAAAAACATATGATTCAAATTTTAATTCTGGAGTGTTATGTAAACCCTAATAAATAAACTGAAATACAAAGAACGAAATAAAACCCTTAGTAAAATAATTATTACAATAGCTGAAGGTAAGGAAAATTTGAAGCATATCACAAATCTTCGACGCATTGAACACATATTTTTTTCACAAACTGGAGACATATGGGCTTGTTACACTTGTAGCAAAGATATTTAGTCATCCTTCGCTTTCTACTTGGACAAATGTAGCATATCTTTCGTTTTTCCAAAAGATGCTCAGGAGCAGGATGCAAAAATGGTTGTTCAATCCCAAGAACACGACGTATACAGATTTTAAGTTCTCTTGCTAGACGTGGATTTTTTTCTCTCCTCATATGTGGCTGAACCAATCCTCGGGATAGCTGTTTTAAAAATATAGACTTTTCTGTAATTCGAAAAAAGATTGACATTGGGCCACCATTGCGTGCGACGCCTGGAACTAGTTTTCGAACATTTTTCATCATGTGAGTCTACACCACCTTTGTCTAGTTATAAAAAGATATAATAGTGGGTTTTCCTGTTTCCGGATTATTTTCTCTATTATTATGCATCGATGAGATCAGAATTGTAGCCTTTCCAGCATGAGATATTAGGGTCAAATCTTCAGTGAAACCATAAATAATATCTCCGACTTGTCTTCTTCTGTTTGGTAGACAATTGGAGGGAATGTCACGTTTATTTTTCTTCATGGTTCCTACACATACGTTAAACCATTTTCCTTCAGAGTTCAAGCTAACTCAACGGAAGAAAACGAATTATCTGCGGTAAAGTTTCGATTCGTTTGAAATAATGGTATGGAAAGCCTTATGACAGACTAAGATAGTTTAAAATATTTTTGTTTCGTCTTCTAATAAGTCTTTGACCATCGTAATTTTCCGCAATATATATAACTAAAGACGGCAGACTATGTGCCCACACTGTTAAATTTAATAAATAATACACATAAGGTGTATTAGATAAAAATGTATATTTTACAAAATTAGGGAAACTTTTTACCAATACTGAAGATCCATTGTACAGATACAAAGAGCGCTTTAACTATGCAAATATAACATCCTTTTTACCAATACTGAAGATCCATTGTACAGATACAAAGAGCGCTTTAACTATGCAAATATAACATCTCTCAACGTCGATCAATCCTTCTCAGTATATAAACATATATATATATATATATATATATATATATTAAATTTATTATATTATATTAAATTTTACAGTGTGGGCACATAGTCTGCCGTCTTTATATATAACTATTAAATAAATACCGCGATATCATAAAGTTTCTGGGTCAACGGTGGCCATGGGGTGAAAAACGTCTGTCTTAATTTATATCATCCTTTTGAGAAAAATCTGATAAAATTTTCAGGTTATGTGTCATACTGACATTAAGATTAATATATTGACAAATTTTAACGTCAGCATGACACTTAACCTGAAAATTTTATCAGATTTTTCTCAAAAGGATGATATAAATTAAGACAGACGTTTTTCACCCTATGGCCATCGTTGACCCAGAAACTTTATGATATCGCGGTAGCAATTTCTTGCATCTGTGAGATACAGAAACTTCAAACCATATTTGTCAGGTTTATTAGGGAGGTACATCTTAAACTTATATTTTCCTCTAAAACCGACCAACATTTCATCAATGCATTACGGTTTGACCAACAGAATAAGCGTTTTTACAGTTTTCTATGAATTGTTCAAAGATATGTGAAATTGATGCAGTTGGATCAGCTTTTCGACGTTCTAATCTGTCTTCAGGATTATCGAATCGTAGATAGGCTAAAAGTACAGGAAATCTATCTTTGCTTATTACGCATCTAAAAATGTCTCGTCCGGTACCATCTGTTGCAAAAATAGTATGGAGTTAAAAGCAGCACTGTAAATCAGCATTCCTAAAACTGCTCTTATTTCGGTGGAATTGGTGTCAACAATTTCACTTCTATTTTGGTGCTTATGTTTCCCGCAATACGATCTTAGCTTGACATTAATCCACTTCAGAAAATAATAAAGTCCATTGGACATGCAAAATTGCCAAGGGCACAGGGTACTTGTTTTAGGCCAGGAAGTTGCAAGACGATGTTATGTCGCAGTGTTCTCCCACGCCTAGGGACAACTTCATTCGCAGACCAGTTGAAACGATTTTTACCGAAGTAATTTTGAATATTTTCTCGTTTGTTTGGTACTGAATTATCGGTTTTACCATCACTACACTCCGATTGTTCAGATTCTGTTTCATGTCCGCTTTCAATAGCAAAGTCGCGATCCACGTCATTGTCTATATATCACTTTCATCACTATTACACTCTTCGTACCAATTTAACACAGTGCTTTCATAATTATCATCCCCAAAACGCACTGACTTAGAAGGACCCACCGTAGAATTAATTTCAACTGTCGACAAGAAATATTAGTCTACGCAAAGACAGTTACACTCTTACTGACGCGAAGTCTACCTGACGACGGACGATTTGCTAATAGGAACATCGACATTATTCGGCCCAAACCGTTCTTACTTCGACAGTTAAACTTCTTCAGTTGAGAGTACACCGAGAAAAAAGTTTCTGGGAGAATAAATGACAAAAATATTTACATTAAATATTTCGAGTAGTTTGCGGTACGACACGTCAGTATTTAAGGGTTAATAGGAGAACCCAACTTAAATGTTAGAATCCTTTTATTATTATCCAATTCTAACTTTAACGTTTCTTAAATTGCGTTGAATATTCGATATTTTACTTCAGTTTAATAATTACTATATTTTACAAGTACAATATATATTAGGTTATAGATGAAAAAGGAACGCCATTGGGACCGTACCAAGAGGGTGAATTGTGCTTCAAAGGCCCTTTGGTAATGAAAGGTTACATCGCTGATGAAGCTTCCACCAATCTGACTATTGACCAAGATAAATGGTTACATACTGGTGACGTGGCATACTACGATAAAGATGGATTTTTTTATATCGTCGATCGCCTAAAAGAACTGATTAAATATAAGGCGTACCAAGTAAATGTTTTTTCAATATTATTTCATTATACATTCTAACATAAACGCTGTTGTAGGTTGCCCCTGCTGAATTAGAAGGGTTATTATTAACTCACCCGTCTATAGCTGATGCCGCTGTAATCGGTTTACCAGATGAAGAAGCTGGCGAACTCCCTATGGCTTTCATTGTCAAAAGAGCTGGCGCTAACATTACAGTAAAAGAAGTTCAAGATTTTATAGCTGGTATTTTGCAATTATAACCGAAAAAGAAATGTATATTTCTGACATGTTAAATGTTTTCAGGAAAAGTCTCTCCGCAGAAAAAATTACGTGGCGGCGTACAGTTTATAGATTCAATACCAAAGAATCCCACGGGTAAAATACTTAGACGGATCCTCAAAGAAAAAGTGATGAAAATGAAATCGAAACTTTAACGAAATATTACTGTTAGATTTGGTGATTTACGTTCAAAATAGATATTTTATATTCATTTTTAATTTGCGTAAGTTAAACGACGTAATGTAAACATTCCGCAAGGGATATAACACGATGACTGACGTTACATATCGTTTAACTTACGGGACTATAGTTTGTTTTATAGTGATTTAAATATTCCGCTAAAATTAAGTGCACATATAATTTGACATCTTAAGCTAGTCATACACCATCATAAATTACATGTATTTGTTGAACAATGTCTCTTGAAGGGTGTATTACAGAAAATTTGCCGTACAATTTATACGTGTATTTCTACATGTAAAAATTTGATGAAATAGATCCTGTCCCAAATTTCAAGGTCATTCGCGTGTAATTTTAAGGATTATAGTTTTTAAAATTGGTTGAAGACGTAAGTGCTGGTATTATGGCATTTACATATATGTACATATTACATTTTTGTTTTTATTTATTATCTACTGCATCAGATTCGTTATTTTTTTTTTAATACCAGTCTTTAGGAAACACAATAAATTAAAAAAGGCAACACAAGAGGAGTTATTTCAAGTAATTTTTCTTATTCCAGCTTACTATCTACCAAAAATAAAATGTCATTGCTCTTCGTCATTCTTGATTCGAAATATTAACGTGTATTGCGGCAACAAAGTTTCAATTTTACCTGTACTTTTACATATATTTCTATGATGGTGTATTAACAGCTTTAGGTTTAAGAGATTACGTTTTATTACTTATTTCAATCTAAATTAATGAAATACAGGGTTGTCCAAAAAGATGTTACCACTTACCACTTATATGGGAAAAACTTTTATTTTAGTAACTTAATAAGTAACACATTATGTACACAAGTCAAAATAGACCTAATGCACTCCTTCGATCTGTACTCCTTGATTTTCAATGTATGAGTGAAGTCTTTGCGCCATAGAGGTCGTAGCTCGTTCACACATTTCCATAGGTATAGAGCGGACTACTGTCATTATGCGCTCTTTCAGGTCATTAATGTCAGTAGGCTTTGTAGCATACACGCGATCTTTCAACATTCCCCATAGCCAGAAATCGCAAGGGGTCAAGTCTGGCGAACGTGCTGGCCAAGACAAAGGTCCACCTCTTCCAATCCAACGTCTACCAAATGTTTGATCTAGGTAATGTCGAACCGCTAAGGAATAATGTGGTGGTGCACCGTCTTGCTGAAAGTAACCAGATGTTAAGATACGGAGAGGAAGATTGTCTACAACAAAATTCTGCAGCATATCCAGGTAAGCATCTCCCGTTACAGTCTGGGCGTTAAAAAAATATGGACCAAGCACTCCAAACTTCGATATGCCACACCATACGTTAACTTTCGGTGTGGACCGAATGTGCTCTCTTAGTTCATGAGGATTATCTGTATTCCAAATGCTGCAATTGTGCTTATTGACGTTGCCACTGATATGAAATGTGGCTTCATCCGACATGAAGAACACAACATTAGAGTCTATGTTCGTTATTTCTAGTATCACTTCTGCAGCTCGAACACGAGCAATTTTATCGGCATCAGAAAGGGCCTGAATCATTTGAATGTGATTCGGCTTCATTCCCAGATCGAGGTGAAGAATTCTCAGAACACTTGTCCGCGAGATTCCGCTTTCCAATGCTAATCTCGTACTTGATTTTCTTGAGCTGTTAATTATTCGACCTTGAACATTTATGATGTTATTTTCCGTTCGAATAGTTCTGGGACGTCCACTGTTTCCTTGACAGTCAATAGTGACAGACCCTGTGCGCACAAATTTTTCATGCACTCGACGGATAGTTAAACGGCTTGGAGGTTCTTTCTGAAACCATTTCTGAAATTTTTGTCTTACTACTGAGGGTGACCCAAACACTTCCATCCAAGACGCTACCTTCCTTCTCTCTTCCAAAGTAAGTCGGGTGGCCATATTTTGTCTTCAAACTAAAAAAAAAAAAAATTAAATTAAAAATTAGGTAGTTCCATATGAGTGGTAACATCTTTCTGGATAACCCTGTAATGTTATGTTTGAATATAAATGTGACAAAATATAATTTTCCATATTGCGCCTAACTGCTCAACAGCCAATAAAATCACAGATAATCAGTTTTTTGGTGCGATATTTGAATCGCTCGTTCTTATTTCGAGACAGAGTATATGTTGGTAGTATTTGTACTAATAAGTGGTAAAAAAATTGTTGAACCTGTTTTATAATTTATTCTTTTTTTTTATTGTTTTTTTATTCAATTTTAATGGTTTGTAACAGGCGTGCCGATTTTAGAACAATATATTTTATGATTTTTAAATGAAATAAATTATTCATAAGAATCTATGTTTCATTTAATCAAATCAAATGTTTGTACTCAAGAAATATTTAATTCAGAACAGTTTATATAGTAATTTATTTATTCCCTACAAAAGCTACAATTTCTACTTTTATCGCTCAGTGGCGGCTGATACTGAAGGGCACAAGGGCACGTGCCCACCCAACCACCAAAATAAACACACAAATTCGCATGTAATTCAGTGCATTTATTTTATTATTTTTACGTATTTTTATAACGAAGATATCAAAGTTTCCCCTTCTGTACCACAGACACTAGCGCATATGCCCAAAACTATGTTCCGGGACACGATTTCAGGTGTACTGTGAAATGCAAAAAAAAGGTGATACAGTCATATTTGAATCGGTTTAAATTAGGCTGCGTGAATGTAGGTAGCAACGTCACAATACTAAAATGTTTAAAAATTGACTTTACATATAACTTAATTACTGTACCACTTTTTTGCATTCGATAGTTACTATCGGATGCAAAAAAAAAAGTGGTACAATAGTGAAGTTTTAAGTAAAGTCAATTTTTAAACATTTTAGTATTGTGACGTTACTAAGGTATTTAAGATCGTAGTAACGTGCAAAAGTCATTTTTGACACTTACACCTATCTGTACATCAGCGTATATCTTATTTGACACTTACAGGTTATTTGAATATTTAAATTTGACGCCTACATTTAATATATATCTACATTCACACAGCCTAATTTAAACCGATTAAAATATGACTGTACCACTTTTTTTGCATTCGATAGTACCTATTTCGACTATGAATTGGCCCTCTCCGCTTATCTTAGGTTTAACATGTAAGTGTCATAAATGACTTTTCCACGTTACTACGATTTTAAGTACGTTAGCAACGTCACAATACTAAAATGTTTAAAATTGACTTTACATATAAGTTCCTATGAAGTATATAAGTGACAATATAAATATACTCTCGTGAGCAAAAAAAAACGGGACACTGTTTCTGCGTGGATTTAAATTGTGACTGTTAAGTGGCTATCTTTACTCATAATAGTAAGTCAGGAATTGTCAAAAATGTGTCTTATTGACTTTTATTAAACATTTTTAAAATAAATGTAAATAAAAATTACTAAAAACGATAGAGAAAGATTATTTATTAAATTAAAATAATTATTACATTAAAATAATTAGTATTTTGTCATTCCACCGTTATTATTAACTGCATCTAATCTTCTAGACATTGAAGCGACAATATTTTGTACATTTATAGAAATTTGATGCCAAGCAATTTGAACAATCTACCAAAATTCTTCCTGGGTAACAGCTCTATCTCATTAATCCCCATACATTTTCAATGGGATTTAGATAAGGATTGTTGGGCTGAAAATCTCAAGTTTAAATTTCATTCTCTTGTAACCATTGTTACAAGATGAGACAAGAAATTGTGTTGTTCTTATAGCTTCCTATAATGTTTGGAAAGAGTTGTGCCTAATCTCAGTAACTAACGTTTCGTCTTCCTGCGTATTCGAAATTTTGTTACGTCCGGAAATTATTTTCTGGTTTAAATTATTCTCTTCCCTCTATTTTTTTATATATTCTTGCCGCTTTTATGCAGACAAAATCATGTAGTTCTGTCAAATTATCGTTTTGCTGTCAATACTGACCGGTATATTTTAAAATATTTTATCACTCATTAATTTATTTCATTTATTTAATCGCAATCGTTTTAGAGCATGGATGACGCAGCTTTACCAGGTCCATCAAAAAATCGTAAAGGAAAATATGTAAAAAGTGGACAGAGGCAGATGGCTTACAATGTGTATTTTAAGAACAAAGCTAATATGTCCAAAACAGCTGCTGTTCGTCAAACTTCAAGGGAAGTAGGGATTGGTAGGAATACTATGTTTGACATTATTAAGGAAATTGAAATGTCTGGAGTTACACAGTCTCCATTTAGGAAACGAAGTTGCCGAGATGGTTACAATAAATTAGATGAAGTATCAAAAAGTACGATTAGAAGGCACGTGCATTCATTTTTCTTTAAAAATGAGTTACCAACTTGCACAAAAATATGTGAAGCTATTAGAGGGGATGCCAGTTTACCTCCTTTAAAACGAACATCACAAACCTAAAGAAACTAGGATTCAAGTAGGAAAAACGCACACAAAATATCATATTAATTCCTATTATTTAATTTTAATAATTATTTAATTAAATCCTAAAATTTTAACATAATGATACAGGACACTTGTATATATATTTGAATTATATTATTTTTTTTCAAAGATAGATCTGAATTCTTCCGGGGTATAGAAATATTGTACGAAATGATATTATCTTATGGAGACTTCGTTATTTGACAAGTATAAGAAAGTTTCCTGCAGAAGGGCGAAAAATCTATTATTTAGATGAAACATGGGTAAATGCAGGTTACACGAAAGCAAAAATATGGAAAGATACAACAGTACTTAATCCAAGGCAAACATTTGTTGAAGGTCTTTCTACTGGTTTAAAAGATCCATCTGGCAAAAGAAAGCAACTAATTGTGCTTCATATTGGCAGCGAAACTGGTTTTATGAATGGGGGTTTATTATTTTAATCCAAGAAAACTGCAGATTACCATGAAGATATGAATAGTGAGGTGTTCATCGCATGGATGCAAAATATATTACCTACTCTTGAGCCCAATAGTGTTATAGTAATGGATAATACGCCTTATCATTCTACTAAAACAGAAAAGTCACCTACTTTATCATGGAAAAAGGAGGCACTCATTGAATGGCTTTTAACCAAAGGAATTTTAGCTGATAATTCCATGCTAAAGATTTAATTGTTTGAGCTTGTAAAAAATTACACATCTTGTCATCCAGTTTCATACGTGGTCGATGAAAAGCTAGAGAAAGTGGCACACACATCACTGATGTGTTAGATATAATTTTTTTATACTTATAAATTGTATTGTTTAATATAGTTAATAAAATCTAAACTAAATATAATTATATAATAATGTTTACCATATACATTCATGAGATTGTAAGTTGATTCAGGTCCTCAGAAATTGTTCGACATCCTGGGTCTCAAGTAATTACCAGATATTGTGATAATCGCGGAATATTAATGAAATTCCTAAGTAGGAAATTATATAATTTTTTTAATGTAATTATGTAAGGGTAGGTAAAAGATTTAATGTATATTATGCTAATAAAAGAGGGTTTTACACTCATTGTGTTCAGACATTTATGAAAAAAATTGTTTTTACTGAACACACAGAGGTTCCCATCAAAGCAATTTCTCTTTTTATTTATTCTTATTTTTTTTTCAATTACATTGAAATCTGAAACTGTAATCAAACCATATTTCTGCTAAAAGCAAATAAAATCATTGTACGATAGTAACAATTTATCCCATACATAAGCAAAAAAGTAAGTATTAATCGGCCATAACTTGAAATAAAGGAACAAACACATGTTTAACCAAATACTGAAACTGGAAAAATGCTTACGTTTTATCTTTTGGTGCAAAACTGCTGTTTTATCTTTTTTAATATGTACATACTTACTTATTTTTGTTAAATGAAAATATTTTTAAATACCTTTTTTAGATGTATAAAAATGTTTATCCAAATTATGTGAAATGATGTGCAGGTAAATGAATTTCCTTATTGCTCTCTCATTATAGATACTATTAAAATAACTGTATTTTGTAAAATGCTATATTTTTTAAGTTAAACGAAACACAAATATTATGATAATTATAATACACTGTCACCATCAATCCTTTAAATTTATTAGTTTCACATTTACACAAAAATTTTTGTTCACTAATAAAATCAAAGAAAGATGTAAATATATCCTGTAGTAATTTTAACTAATGATGTGTAAAACTGCTATTTTTCATTAGCAGCTACAAACTGCTACTGCTACTTTTCGTTAGCAGTTAAAAAAAACTGCTACTTTTTGTAACAGTTTCTCCTATATAGCAACATACGTACTATATACTTTAAATAAAGTATTTTTCATTAAATACGGCTATTTTTTAATATCTTATTGTCTTACATAATAACTAATAAACGTTACAACATTTTCTGTCTTTTTCAATATTGATTGTTATTTGGTTTTGCTATAATCAATACAAATGCAATTAAATTCTGGTATTTGAAAAATGATTATATGTATTACCTTAGTATTAAAATAAACCATCCATTTTTTATTACTAATACGTGAAAGAAGTTTCTGAATCGATAGTTTATAAATAGTTCTACGAATTTTGAAAAAAATGTATGGGTGTACATGCACCAGTACGCATACCTATACTTGCCGGTAAGCGATTTCTGTATGAAAGGATTACTGTAGTAAATAGCAATAAAGAAGATATGCATTATATTTCGTTTAGAGTACCTAATTGATTTTGTTGAATGTTTCTGGACAATCGTTCTTTATTCCTTATTATCCTGGCATATGTTCTATTCCTATAACGAAAGTATTGTGAAATGTATCAATTACTTCTTTGAGTGGATAAACACTACCTGCCTCTTATAATAAAATGTTTTCTAAACTTTAACAATAAACAAAGCGCTTAATTTTTGCATTTGCGACACTTTTGATTATACATTTGTATTTGTAACATCAGTCATCAGTTTATTACAAATCGATTTTTGTATTACCAGCAGAAAAATTCATATAAATAACCAGGCTAGCCAAAAATTAGAGTATTTTAGTTATCACTTACAGGCAAACTTCAACATTAGAATAAACTACAATCTGAAAGTTTAAGAAAATTCATATATTAAGTATATTAAGCGATAGTATCAATTGCACTTTAAATGTAAGTATACGAGAAAATATTATGAAATTGAGTTCCTAACATATCAGTTTATATGCACACAGATGGCTTCTAAAACAGAAAAAAGGAAAACTTCTGAAATATGGAATTTCTTTAAAATTGAAAATGAGAAAGCCGTTTGTAATATATGCAAACAACTGCTTTCATACAAATCTTCTGTTACAAATTTGAAAACTAACCTAAACAGAAAACATCCACTTATAAATCTACAGAATCTTGGTACTAAAAGATCTACTATTTTAAATGAAGCCGAGCTTCAAGCATCTACATCAGCAAGAACTACAATAAATAGACCTGAAGCGTTAGTTGAAAATCAACAAAGTAAGTACCAAGAAAACATTGCTGACTACTTGCTTCCGCGGAAAATGAATATTAGGGCTAAGAAAAAAATTGATGACCAGTTATTAGAACTGTTCACTCTAGATTTGCAACCATTTAGTATTGTGGAAGATAAAGGTTTTAAGAAACTAATTAATTTATTAAATCCATCATATACATTGCCCACCATAAAAGCTATTAGCACTACATTTCTTCCAGCACTTTATGAAGAAACTTATCACCAGATCCAAAATATGGTAAATAATGTAAAAGCCTTAACAATTACCACAGACTGTTGGACTTCCATTAATAATGATAATTATTTAGCTGTGACCGCTCACTTTATATCTGAAAACTTCGAAATGAAATCAGTACTGTTAGATTGTAGAGTTTCAAATACCTCCCACACTAGTCAAAATTTGGCAACACAAATTAGAAGTATACTTTTAGAGTGGGGAATTAACAGAAAAATCATATTAAGTGTTAAGTGTTAATCATGTTAAGATAATGCAGCAAATATTAAAAAAGCACTGTCAGAAGAATTGCAACTTAAGCATTTTGGCTGTTTTGCTCATACATTAAATCTTATCGTAACTAAATCACTTACATTAGTTAATGAATTAGTCGAAAAGGTAAAAACAATCGTTTGTCATTTTAAAAGAAGCCCACAATCTAATGCAAAACTTTTAGATATACAAAAACAGGCAAATAAAGAGCTAAAAAAATTACCGTAAGACGTACCCACATGATGGAATTCCACATACTATATGCTAGAAAGATTTATTGAGCTTGAAGAAGTAGTAAGAACAACTGTAGCATTAATAGATAAAGATTTGCCAATTCTAACATCTACAGATTGGGAGTTAATTAAAGAAATTGTTCAAATATTGGAACCTATGGAGGATGCTACTAAAATAGTAAGTGGCGAAGAATATCCTACTGGATCGCTGGTTATCGTTATAGCCAATGGTTTAAAAACCGTATATAACGAACTAAAACAGAAACAATTTTCACAAATTGGATATTCATTATTACAAGAAATTGGAAGCGGAGTTGATATAAGATTTGCTACTTTAGAACAGAGTAGCACTTTGATTACGTCTACATTATTAGATCCCAGGTTTAAGAATTTTGCATTTTCTGATGAAAGTACTTTTGAAAAAGTGAAAAAAATAGTGATAAACTTAGTTGCTGCTAAAATAAAAAACAAGGTAACAGAAGCTTCTGAGAAAAGTCAAAATGCCAAAGATGCAAGTGTTTAAACATTTGGATCAAAATATTAAGTCAAAAGTATTTCAATCCGTCATATCAGTAGAATCAAAAGCAATAGTAAAAGTGCAAATATATTTAGAGGAACCTTTACTACCGCGAACGGAAAATCCTTTAGTTTGGTGGCAACAACAATATTCTTTC
Source organism: Melolontha melolontha (assembly GCA_935421215.2). Taxonomy (NCBI): domain Eukaryota; kingdom Metazoa; phylum Arthropoda; class Insecta; order Coleoptera; family Scarabaeidae; genus Melolontha; species Melolontha melolontha. The sequence goes on along the minus strand of OW285243.1, from coordinate 70,707,824 downwards.
CCGTTTGTTTCAGAGGTAGCTAAGGAAAAACTTAGTGTGGTAGGGACATCGGTACCTTGTGAAAGAGTATTTTCAAAAGCAGGTACAATATTAGTGGCCAGAAGAAACAGGCTTAAAGCAAAAACGGTACAGCAAATACTGTTTCTAAATGCAAACACGAAGCATGTGAAACCATTGCAATGTTAGTTATGTATAATTGTATTTTTATTAGAATTGTTTTATATTTATGGTTTATATTTTATATGTACTTTTTTTTCTTTCCTTCAGTAATTAAAAGTTAAAAAAAGAAATTTACGGCATTTAGAAAACAAGAGGAGTGAGCGCAGTGAAACAGAATTTATGAAAAAAAAACGCTACTAAAGTTTGGTATTAATAATATATTTAACAGTCATAAAACCATTGATTTTATTACAAGTACCGAAGTATCTACTACAAAATTATACTAATTGTAATATGTACATTATATACAATACTAAGTTAGAGGTATGTATTATTTGGTATTATGGCAGTACGGAATTCTTTTTAACACTGCTACAACTCTATGGTACATGTTATGTACTCGATTATGTACTCGACGAATAGATAATCTGCTGCATAAAAAATATTGCTAGCTTAATATTACTTTCCGTTAGAGCTGCTACGTCAGAAATATTTACATCGGAAAACTGCTACAAAAAGTAGAAGTTTCTTTTCATATTCGTTAGCTGCTACAAACTGCTAACGATAGTTAGCAGTTTCAAAATAGCAGTTTGCTTCGTAGCAACCCATCACTAATTTTAACACATTCTCACTGTATTTACGCACACATTTATTGTAGATGCAACACCTTCAAACAATAAATAACAGATTATAAGATATTGATTGAAATATTTTATATAATACCTTGCATTGGTATATATTTGTCGCTTCTTGCTTGAAAACTATTAAAGTCTAAGCTTTCTTAATAATAAATATGTTGATAAACAAACGTCAAAAATAATCTTAGGTTAGTAGATATATAACCTCAAATACAAATTATCTATTTTTTTGAAATTCCTGTGTAAATTATACTAAGATTGCCGCGCCATCTGGTCCTTTCTTAATTGGAAATTGGAATGCATCATAATGATAGTTTGTTATTAGGATCCATGCGGGGAAAGGGGATAATTGTGTATGCAACCAACATAGCGTAGTTAAATTACTATTGGGGATAATCAAATTTTATGTATGAAGGAAAAATAATATTTCATTCGATTAACTTCTGTATTGCAATCAATATATGTAATTTAGAACCCATTACATAAACTTGTTATACATATTCAATGCAAAATTTAATCCAACGAAATATTCTTTTTCTCCATACTCTATTTAATTTTTTTCCACCTTCTTGAATATCTTCAAAATATATCATAAAACATAGATAAAGTAGGGTGTAAATAAATTCAAATGAAAATTACAAACAAACGTAATTCGTATAAAAATATATTTAGAATCTATACCAACTTTTATGCTAGATGAATTTAAAGAAATGCAATAGTATTTTCAAAAATTGTCTAGTTTGACGTTTCAAATTAACATTAATCTAAAAATCTACAACTAATAATATAGAAAAAATGGTAAAACTATACACTATTCATAGTCCTAAATGCTACTTACACAAACAAATAATAAATCCAACGAAAGTTTATAATATATAACGCAGCCACGAGATCGCAAAATTTAAATACGGCGAATACTAATCGACCAAGATAGCCAACATTAAATTTTGCGTTAACATATGAAATTCCTACCCCAGAACAACTAATAAATCTTGTGATGTTTAAGTTGCATAACTAATTTCCTTCCCCTCGCGTTGTTTGGATGCCTTACCCGGCAAAATTACACACGTTTCGCCTTTCAAGTTACACCACAGATCATATAAACAACGTATGATCAAAAAGTCTTTGGATCGCGATAGCCACGAAGTGTAAAAACCCTCTATAGAATTATTTACTTCTGTACTTCTTTACTTTGAAGTACACATAAGTCACAAGTAAAATAGATTTTAGGTTATGGTAATTAGTTGCATTTTATGTATATTTTATAACAGCTGACTTGAAAGTTGTCAAGTAAGTGTCAAAACTAATTGAAATAAATAATTTCATAGATATCTCGTAAATTCCACGGCAGTAGCGATTCAAAGACTTTTTGATCATACGTTTAAGTTATCATCATATAATTATACACATCTATATAATATATCTATATATGTAATATATCTATTATATAAATATTATATGTGATTTGTGGTATAAAATTAGTAGGTGAAGTTCAAGCAGTGATTTGAAATTACTATATCGTAGAACAAAACGTTGCTGATATTCACAGATTTAAGGTGAATATCATGCAATGATTTGAACCACTGACCATATTCCGAAAGTATCCTTAGTTATAATCACACTGATATTTTCAAATATCAGTTCCCTGTTATTTAATGCTTTACCGAAAATATCCCTCATCTTAGATTGTATATTTGGTTGCCAATTAATTGAATCAATACGCGTGTACAAATATAAATAGATTGACGTTTTGAAGTTGAATTTTCATGAAAATAGAAATTAATTACTAAACAAGGAGAAATAAATGATAAGTATAAATCATTTTAATACAATATAGAATTTATAAGTAATTATTAGTATTAGAAATATATTTACTGAATCATGTGTGATACATCAATAAAAATGTTTGGGCCTTTAACATTTCAAGAAAGTCTATGTGATAGTGAAGAATTAAACGTTGAAACACCTTGCCTACTATGTGACGATGAGTTCAATTTAAATGTTTGTTTCGTTATCTTTCTTAAACACTGCTATGAAGTTCATAATGTGGTTATTGAAGATGTTCAACATATTGACAATATACATAAGTAAGTTTATCTACACCTTACCTAATTTACAATGATGTATAAATAATTGAAGGTACATTCAATATTGGAGAGAGAAATTTAAAGAAACATCTATAGAGTCTATTATACCATCGTTAACATTAGATGACAGTAAAGAAAAATATTATTTCATATCTCCATTGTTAAAAGAAGATGAAGAATTAAGACATAGGTTGAAGCTTGAAGTCACAATGAAACACCAGGAATTTGAAAGACTTGATGAAAACTATGAAAAAACATGTTTATTCTGTAGATTACAGCTCAAAGGTAAGGTAAAAAATCTATTGTCTACTGTAAATATGCATTTATTTAACAGGTACTCGTGCAAATTACCTAAATCATTTATCATCAAAACATAATTTACAACTAGGCAATCCACAAAATTTAGTTTATATAGATGAATTAATTGGAAAAATTGAAGAAAAGTTAAACAACTTGCAATGTATATATTGTGAAAAGAATTTCCCAGAGAGAACAGTTTTAAAAGAACATATGCGTAAAAAAATGCACAAAACTATAAATCCACATAATAGAGATTTCGATAAATATTATATAGTTAATTATTTGGAACCTAATAAAACATGGGAGGTTTTAGAAAAAGAAGATGATAATTTGCCAATAGAGAGTAAGTCTGAAAATACGATATCTATAATATAATTGTAGAAATATGAATTATTGTGAAACATGAAAACAAGAAATTTAATTGCAATGATATAGATTTTCAAGGATTTGAATATCATTTTTGAATTTTAATTTGTGTTAAACTGGCAGAAAAAAAACTGTCTGACTCATTTTTTAAGTTTTGAAGGTTATTGAGATGCAAATCTTGTAGGAATATTTACCATATGGATCTATTTAAATATTTTATTTATAACCTATATGAATTCATATGCTATTTTTAAAAGATCAATAACCCATTTTACAGCGCAAACAAATTAGTCGGACAGTTTTTATTGTCTGCCAGTTTACATATCTCATTTACAAAACCTAAATAATCATTTTAGGAGGAACAAATTCAGATGAGGAATATTCTGACTGGAATGAAATAGAACATCAAATAATTTGTCTTTTTTGTAAGTACAAGAATTCTTCAATAGATGAAATTTATTCCCATTTAATTGAAGAACATAAATTTGATTTCAAAGAAGAATCATCAAACTTGGATTTTTATCAAACTGTAAAATTGATAAATTATATTCGAAGACAAGTTTATAATTTACGATGCATTTATTGTGATAAGATAAACAAAAGCCCTGATGAATTACAAAAGCATATGTTTGAAGAGAAACATAATAAGATACCTGAAATAAGTCAGTTTAATCAGCCAGAGTAAGTAATAGCAATTTTCTTCAGCATATTTCTATGAAAGAGCTTGAAATTTCTTAAATTCCTGATGACCCTAACCTGGTTATATCTTATTTGTAAAATGGAAAGTTACCATGTACTAAGGTCCATTTTGCAGTAGAGACTTCCATTTTTAAATATCACTTGAAGAAATGTACCTTTTAAATGAGACAATTAAGTCATTACTTATTTTGCAATTGTAAAATTGTTCAAATATTTTTAACTAATATATTAATTTTTTATATTATTTATAAAATAATGTATTGCCTGTTAATATACCTTTTTTTTTTGTAGATATTACTTTCCGACATATGAGAATGATGCTTTCTTATTTTTCTTAGAAGATCGAGAAAATTAGGAAATCGTGAATTATATTCAATTTAAATTTCAATAAATATTAAGAAAATCCAAAAAAATTGTTTTATTCATCTTTACAATACTTTTTAAGTATAAATGTTTATATTATTAATTAAATAAATTGCTTCATTGTCACAACCACAAAGCACTCGATTCCTGTTTAAATCTAAAGTATTAACTGGCTTATGTAAGTTTGGCATTAATGTGAATACTTCTAGTTTGTTTTTTATGGAATCTCCCACTATCCATAGATTTTGATCGACATCTTCTGTATCCAAAAGTAATTTATTTTGTTTATTAACTGTCCAATGCCATAATTCACCTGCTGTAGAACAGCTAAACAATTGATCAGGATATGTAGGATGAAACTGTAATTCTGAAACGCACTCAACATGGGCACTTAGTAGGTTGACAGGATATGTATTATGACGTAAATCCCAGACTGTCAAAGATCCTAAAATACAAAAATTTTTAATACGAGATTTTTTCCGATATATATATAGGTGCACCATGATCATTATGAGACATTTTCTTAAACATTTATGGTAATTTATTTTTAAATGTTTTCAACAAAAGGTAACATATGTACCTACCTTCTTCATCACCAGCTACTACCATATGCCTCTGAGTTGGATGAAATGCAAGGCAAGTAACTGTTATTTGGTCACCGCTTAACATAAATGTTGTAGCTGGGCAATTATTTTGAGATCGCAAATCCCATATTTTCATTTGGCCACGTAAATTTCCAGTCAAGATTTCATTGTGTTTTAAAAAAATTACACATTTTAACGAACAACTATCAGCATCATCTATAACAGTTAGTGTATTTTTAAATATATATATATAAAATAAATAATTTATTACCAATTTTTCGAACAATATTGCTTTTCAATGCAGTTAAAAAATTTATGCAACCATCTTCTCCCACACTTACAATATCATTTTCATAAAGAGCAAATGAAGTGCAAGGACTTACATCATTATTTTTAAATTTGTGTAGTTTAGGCCAACTTATTTCATCATATATATTAATGGATTCTCTCTCATCTGCATGTATTTTCAACAAATAAACAGAACCATTTGAAGAGGAGGCCACGAAATTATCTGGACTAAGAAACTGAATAGAAATTGAAATGCATTACCTAATTAAATATTTTGGGAAACTTACTTTACATTCTGTAACATCACCATCGAAGGGATAATTGCAAATCACATAAGGATATATATCCGAATCGTCAACTCCACTTTGAAAATCCCATAATTTTATACTGTTTTCATCATTATCCCAACTTCCAGTAATAAAAGAATGCGAATCATCAAAAGGATTAGGTCTCCAACGAATTTTATTTGTTTTTTCGGATATGTATGTGCCATGAACATTATGAGACATGTTTTATTAAACTCATAAACTCTTGCGGTTACTTTTCAAATATTGTATAACAAACATAACCTATACAAATAAATGCTATTTACTGGCAATATTGGTACATTCTGAAAATATTAGAAATAGTGTTTTTAAGAAAAACTGGTTTCATTGTTCGTGCCTCCGTAGGTGAATTAAAAAAAAAACGATTATACTCTTTATTTTTTTTAATGTATTATACCTGACATATTTTTAAACTTCGCGGGTATTTTTAGTTGGCAACGGTAAGTACAAAGAAGTCTTTATTGGGTAGAATGCAGAAATAAAAATTTAGAGATATTTTGATTTCTGCAACTTGAATTTTATATCTAACTTCATTTTTCATTAAATTTTATCGGACTTGTTTGTGATATTGATATGACCTAACAAATAGATTAAACTATGGAAAAAGTTTGTTGGATTAAAAAAATTATTCCTTTTTGTTTCCAGATATTTTGCACTTTCGTTGCGTGCAGATAACACAAATTACAGATTTGTAGTTAAGCCCCTCTATTTTTTGCCTTATATTCAAATATTGTTTGTAAAGATGTGTTTTGTTGTTATATTAAATTGGGTATTGAATTTAATAATTTCTTCAAATTTATACATTAAATCTGCAAGTTTTAAAAGAATGTACAAAAAATTACACATAGACAGAATCATTCCAAACAATACTTTTTATTGTTTTCAAATAATTATAAACAAATGAACTATAAATTGTTTGAAAAATATATTTTAGTTTAAATTTACAAAATATAATATGCACTACAAAATTTGAACATGTTAAAATAAGATTTTTAATCCTTGATTTTGTAATACTTGTGTACGAACTTACACTTGAATTAAAAATAAGAAATTAATGGAAGTTCAAAGCTCTTCTTATTTCAATAATTCGAAAAAAAAATTAATTCCTATATTCCCGGTGTCCATTATGACGCGTAGTTCTTGATCTTGACCTTCTTCTTTCCCTACATCTTCGATCATATTTGTATTTATCGAATGGGGTATGATCTCTGTGATCATTCCGATTATATTTCTCTCTATGTCTATGATAACCATCTTCTTTGCGTTTATGATAATCGTTACGTGATCTTGATCTTCTGTGCTTCTTTGTTTCATTATATGACCTATCGGATCCTCTGTCTAGACTAGTTCTCCGAGATGTAGAAGTACTATCGATTACTTCTTCACTGCACTTATCTTCACATTTAATACTAGTTTTAAAACTGCCAGAATTATTGCTGTTTCTACTTATTGCTGTCGACCTGTCTTGTTCTAGATCTAATTTCATGACTACTAATTCTTTATCACAAGAATCAATATTAGTAGTAACATTTAACCAGTCCTCATACAAATCCATTTGGCCTTCGATAACTTCTCGTAATACTTCAGTGTGATTCTTGTGATTGGTATGAATGGCCTTGTATTTGATTTTTCTTCTCTTAAGGTCTCTTTCCATAGCCAGTTTTTCTTCAAGGCCTAATGGCTTATTATCATCTCGTCTTGGATTTACACTAAAACTTCAAAACAAAAAAGGAATGATAAATAATTACACAAGAGCATATATGAGGAGAAAATTAGGAAAAATTTGTAAAACCATTCTGCTAAGTAAGAATTATGAGTTTTAAATAGTTTTTAAATTAATCAATTTTAGGTTATATTTTATTTTGATGTCATTTAATATTGTGCTTGTACAATTTAAGTTAAATTGATCATATAAGAATATAATTAAGATATATAATTTTAAATTAAAAATCTCAAATCCTATTTCAAAGAAAAACAAGTACTATTTCATATAACCTCTATATAGAATCTTAAAAAAAAAAAAACTATACGAAGAAGCAATGGAAAACTTTAATTTCATGATTTTACCTGGTGATTTTAAACACTTACATATCATATTCAGGTAATATAGCAGGGCCTGAAGTATTAGCGACAGCATAATCATACAGAGCTAATCTCTCGTCAGTACTAAATGTTGATGTGAGTCGGTCAGCAGTTTTTGGGTCTGGATCTTGGCCATTCCAGCCTAGTATGATAACAGTAATAATGAATTAAATAAACAATTAGTTAATTACTGTATGCTATTTTTAAGTGCTCAATAAAAGGATATATAAAAAGGATATTTTTAAATAAATCTGATTGTATTGTGGCAATAAAACTATTTTATCAATTTCATTGTCTGAAAAAAAACCACAGCAATTACTAATTCTGCTCTACTCCTAAGTATTGTATGTCTAGATAGAACAATACAAACCTGATTTAAAATTTTCTATGGATTTATGAGCAGCAGATAAAATCTCAATTTTTTTATGATCATCTGTAAAAAAAACTGTATATTTAGTACGTTTATACATTATCCTTTCATTTCAATTTACCAATGTGTATAGAAGATACTCCAGTTACTGGTTCTGACAAACATTTTTCATTTAAATCATAACCTTCTTTCCGCAATGCACATTTCATTATATGTTTCTCTATTGAGTTTTGAGGCACTTTGTGGCTTGGGTCCAAAGAACATGTAATTAAATGTTTATCCTTAAATATATGCATAATTAACTAAACGTATTTTTGTAAAGGACTAATAGTACTACCTGCATAACTTCTTCTACATTCCAACCAAACTTGTCAAGCACATTTCGGATTTTATTCTTAGATGATGAAATAAACTGTTCTAAACTTTCCAGTTGTAATTTTCTTGCTTCGACATTAAAATCCATGGCGAAACTACTTTTAAGCCAATCTCAAAGTTTCGATTTACGAAGTCAACGTATCTATTCATTCGAACACCGTATTATGAAATGTCACATTTGACCATAACTTAAGAAATTAGGAACGCATAGTTAACTGCAGGATAGTTTGGAATAATTAAGTGGACCAGGGAATAAAAACTTAAGAATTGAGAAGGGCATAGCATATGTATATGTGTTCATACTCTAGTCAAATTATCAAACTTGCTTCAAACATTTTTTTTCATATAAATGAACGTTACATGTTGTACATTTTAGTGAAGAAAACCTATAGTTAATTTATATTACGAAATTATTGCATATAGTTTAAAAGCTTGAACATTGAGTATAGTCAGCTTCTACCTAAAATTAAAAATACAATTTAAATAATATTTATGTGATTTATTGTGTGTCAATTAAATTTAAATTATATGGATTAATAGAAGTAATAAACCAATATATAATTATTCTTCGAATTAGTATTTCTATAATATTGTCTAAACAGTTATTAAAATTTACATATAAATTTTGACAAACTCCATACGTCGAGTGTTAAATAATCAGACCACAAAACTCGCCATTATAGGAATGGATTGGTATGATTCTGAATTATGTAAGAATATTATTTCTAAATTGATAAATTTATTTCATATATTATACGTTTTACTTCCTTATAAAATTTTCTGGTGTTTTGGATCATATTTTGTAATACTATGGTAGTAAAAATTTGAAATTTGAAAATTATTTCAAATTCAACCAATGCGTAAAGTGGGAATATTGTGCTAGTAAATCAAGCTTTATACTCAAATTTGCGGCAAATTTAAATATTTGCATCGATTAAAGTTCAAAACGACGACATTGATCTTTATTTAATCTATAATAGTCTACAGCATTCACCATTTTATTTATAAATTTCATAATATCTCTATTATATCTCTAAAATTATAATATTATATAGAACGATATCATAACATAACCTATCGATTAGTATGTTTTGTTGGTTATGTATGTTTTATGTTAGGAGTTCTTCTAATTTGTAATTAAACATTAATCAATAATGGCAATATTAACGAGAGCATTACAGAGGCTTACTTTAAGTGAATTTCAATTAGTGCCAAAAGTTTTAGCACCTGTAAGAACAAAGAAATGGGTTGATAAACCTGAAATAGGTTATGGTGTAAGTTATAGAAGAATTGTGCATTTTCCTGAAGAATATACTATAAAACCACTAGAAGTAACTAATTTAGGTGGGAGAGATCCAGTAACAGGTCGTATGATAGTTAAAGGAATAGGGGGAGGAATCAAACATAAATACCATTGGATCGATTGGAAAAGAGAAGGGCCCAACGAAGGCCCCCCAAAAGTGGAACGTGTCGTTAAAATAATTAAAGATGGATGTAGAACTGCTTTTGTAGCACTAGTAGTATCTAATGATCAACTGAAATATATTTTAGCTACACAAAATATGAAAGAAGGGGACTTATTACAAACATCATCTCACATACCTAGAATTCCAGGTATATAATTTATATATGCATATATACTATATACAAATTATTATTTGCAGTTAGACCACAAGAAGGTGATGCTTATCCTTTAGGAGCTTTGCCTACGGGTACTGAAATAAATTGCATTGAGAAATATCCTGGACTAGGAGGGTTTTTAGTGCATGCTGCTGGAACTTTTGCCAAAATTTTACGTAAAACATCAAATAATCATGTTATTGTACAAATGCCCAGTAAAAAAGAATTTAGTTTACCAGAAACTTGTATGTGTACTGTTGGAAGATTAAGTAATGCAGAACATAGCAGTACTCCTATAGGATCTGCACAGAAGAATAGAGAATTAGGAAACCGACCAAGATCTGGTTGGTGGCAAAGAAAAGGTGGAAGATATGGCCGTAAACTTAGGAAAATACCACCTGCTAAAACTTTTACTGAAGACTCAAATAAAAAAGATGAACAAATAAAATTGACTTTACCTGGTTTGCCATAATTTAATAGATTCTTCAAATTTGTATATTAGAACTCAATAAATCCAGATATTTAAGAATGTTAATTAAAGGTTAAACACAATTGCAATTGTAAATTACATGGAAAATATTTTATATTTTTTATTTATTGCAATATGTTTTGTACACTTGCTTGCAGGGAATATGAGTACAACTCATGGCTAATTTTTGTATTTTTTCCATATACTGATGCGATCTTTTAAAGGTTTTTAACGTTTATGTGACTGGAAGGGTACCCGGGTGCCTTTTTCAGATATAAATATTAATATTTTTTGTGTTTGAACTTGCTGAGCTTGGAAATTCTGTGACATCTCTAAACTTGTTTTATATTACATTTTATTATATATACTTCGTTATTTAGATTTAATTTTTAACAAAAAATGGCATCCGAAATTATTACAACCTCTAAGACCGGTATGGGTACTTTTCGCGTTTTTCTTTGTCTGTGATTCAATTCCCGGCAAATGTAACATTTTCCAACTATCAAAATACGCCCAGAAGTATCTCGAGATGATTGATCTCTGACTGCTGTAACGACTGGTTGTATAATTTGGCGTTCTAGAACCATTTCTAGTGATGTACGTGTAAAATGATTGCCCAAAACTCTTGGAATACTGCTTCGAGTTAGTACAGCAGACATGCATAACTCGTTTGCAAGATATTTCAAAATCTCCGTCGTCGGTCGGTTGATGTAAGCCTAGGATTGTGCTCCGTATAAATTATGTATGCACTCAGTGCAGCAAGGTCGACCATATTGTAAAAAATGCTAGGGGCCAACGATTTGTTCTACGCTTTACTGAATATTCTGATAACATTTTATCCATCGTGTCGACGCCGCCTTTGGTTTTATTATAATATTTAATAATTTCGGGTTTTGCAGTACCAGTTCTACTTTGCCTGTTGTATGCATTGATGATAATAGGATGACAGATTTGTTCTTTTTGGGAACATACGAACATATAGTTGCTCTTTTATTAAATGCAAAATTAGTGGAATTTATAACTCTACTTTTATTGGATTGCATATTGGAAGGAAGCAAAGTTTTATTTTTTCGAACGGTTCCTACTAAAGTTAAGTTCCAAGAATTTAGGTTATGAGCCAACTGTAAACTTGTGAAAAAGTTGTCTGTCGTTATATTTCTTGCAGAACCTTTATATTTAGTAACTAAATCTAGAACTGTACCACCATCTGGTGGTTTTCCAGTATAAATTTTACCTTGTAAAGGATAAGCATTTGCCGCATCACAAGCCCAAAAAATGTTTATCCCATACTTTGGCGGTTTTGAAGGAATGTATTGGGTAAATTTTGTATGTCCTCTATAAGGAAATAATTGCTCATCGACCGTTATGCATTCAGACGGCTTATAGTTGTTTTCTAAATTACTATTTAGCATTATCCATATATCACGAATTGGAGCAGCTTTGTCACTTTTAGATCGTTCAGCACGTGTATTCTGATTATCAAAACTAATAAATCGTGAAAACATTTTGAAGCGATCACGAGACATAGCCGCACGAATAAGAGGTAAGGATTCAAGTTTCCACATTTCAGATATATGTTCCTTATTAGATTTATGTACAGCAGCTGCAATTAGGATTTCTAAAAATGCATCGAATTCCTCTTCAGTAAATGCCTTGAAAACCTTTCGTGGTGGTGGTTGCCGCTTAGAATCTTTGTACTTTTGAACTTGTTTTTCATTATAATCTCCAGTAACTTGTGTGCCTTTTCTGTTACTTTCCCTTAAAATTATGGTACTAATTTCATTGAACATGATAGATTTTAAAGTTTCTTTAGCAGTATATAATTCACTAAAACTTGGTGCGCCACATTTTTCGCGCAAGATATTTCGGCTAATTGTCTGCGCTTGTGGTAATGGAGTATTAGCCCAATGAGTTCCATCTTTAGCAACTAAAACAGTAGGCTGTGCAGGCGTTTCTTCTTCATCACTAATTTCATCTGAATAAGGTTCCTCTTGTTCGATTACAGGTTCTATTTCTGCATCAGATTCTTCAGATTCGATTTCCGGAATGTATTCGTCTTCATCCGAAGCAGTAAATGGCTCTTCATCAAATGCTTCTTCCGCTGCTGCTAGTAATTCTATTGATGTCAGTCTGAAAACCATAAAATATCACATTACGTTCTTATTATTACTATTACTTTTACTCTTACAGGATTTGTAATTATATTAACTTCTATATCATACCTGGTTCTCCTCCATTTTGGTTTTGTAAATGAACCCGAACTAGGACCAAGCGTATTATCACACATTCCGATAAAAATAATAAAATTTGCACTTTGCACAAAGGTCTTGTTTATTTCTTGTTTGAAAATTTCGGTTATAAATCTTTTTAACTAGCCCAAGCAGAACTTCGAAATTATTGTCTACGAACCAATTTCTTATGGTGTGTGCAGTGTGTACAGGTCAATTACCTAACATGTTGATATATAAAATTTTGTTCGGAATATAACTGGTGTACAGATGGTAATATGACATTTTCAAGTATAATTTGATAAATTTCACTATTCAGTCGTTGACCAATATTCCACAAGACGGCAGCTTCATATACACTTATCCATGCCCAAACGTTTATATAAAATCACCCCATATATTGTAAAACACATACGTATTGCTCTTCAAATCTAATATTTCGAGACAAATTTATTTATACGAATATTCCCACCATTCGACGATTGAAAGATCTTTTCATCGGCAAAAACAACTCTATTACAAAACTCTGCATCTTAATAAACGTAATTAAGAGCAAAAATAAATGTCTAATTTTTATGTTCCATTGTTAGAAGTATTTTTTTTAGCAGCGGAATAATTTCCTATTTCTGACTCTTTAATCCTTCTACAAACAGTTGAAAAGAACCAGGGAAATTAATTTAAACTGTAACTTTTCTTGCAGAATGGAATGGATTTTCCCTTATATAATTAATAAGTGCAGTGTCATCGCTTCCCAATGTTTCTAAATCCTCGTTATGGTGGATTTAGCAACTTTAAAATATTGTACAACTGCTCATACGGACTAACCATTTTTTAATTTACTTCAAATTTTTGCTTTTTCAAAATCTGTTATGTGCATAATCACATGTGGCCCTTACTATGGTAGTTGAAAATGTTAAATGTCAGTTGAAAACGCTATTTACATTGAAACATTTTAGGTGTACTTCTCGTTTTCCATGCAAGCGAGTGTACATATTGTAGCTATCTTAATATTTTCATATTAAGATATTTATGTTATAAATTGAAAAATAAAACATTGAGAGACAAAATGTGAGAATGATAATATGTTTAAACTAAAATAAATTAAAAATTTTTAATTAGTATACCTAACGTGCATAACCACAAATATATTCTGTAATTAATAAAGGACACCTATTTCGTAAAAGAAATATAGTTATTTATTTCATTGAAGGTGTTGTAAGAACTGTTTTCCTTTAGAAATATGATTGTTATACAGGTGATTACCGGGAAACGCATGTTTTTTAAATGACTGCTCAGGCAATTATGAACGAAATTTTGATTTATTGTTTGCAATTTATTGCCTAAGGTATGCAATTTGAACATACAAGAAACTAATGTTTGAAAATTAGATCTGTAAGATGGCCTCCTTCTGCTTGAACACAACCTTGAAGACGTTCCTGGAAGCTTCGCACTGAATTTTCTAATATTTCTCTAGGGATGCCGTTGATTTTTTGGCGAATAGATTCTTTAAGTTCCGGTATAGTGCGCGGCTTGTTAATGTAAACTCGAGATTTTAAATGTCCCCATAGAAAAAAATCTGGAATGGAAAGGACCGACCAACGGGATGGCCAGGTAACATCAGCAAACCGAGAGATTACTCTTCCAGGAAATGTTCGTCTAAGAATGTCCATAGAAATGCGAGCAGTATGGGTTGTTGCCCTATCTTGCTGAAATCATACATTACGTATCACAAGCCGGCGACGACGCAGTTTAGGCAATAAATAATCTTTCAACATTTCCAAGTGCCGTTGTGCATTCACCGTAACTGCATTACCATCGTCATCCTCAAAAAAATAAGGATCAATGATCACTACTTCATTAACCGTACACCACACAGTCATACGTAAGCTGTGTAGAGGTCTCTCACTCACGATTTGTGGATTTACTGGACACCAAAATCGAAAGTTCTGTTTGTTTACAGCACCGCTCAAATGAAAATGAGCTTCATCGCTCATAACGAAAATGCCTTCGTCATTTTCATCAAAAATTTCCATAATTCTGCAACAAAAGTCTACACGCTGTCGCTTATCTGCATGACTCAATTGATGACACACCTTTGTATGGATGAAATTTAAGATCCGTAATAAAAAATTTTCATACTGTGGATCGGCGAAGTCTGAGAGCTGCTGCCCACTTCCTTATCGAACGACTAGGGCTCTGCACCGTTGCAATCCGTACTCGCTCCACATTTCGACATCTTTTTCTTGGCGTTCTTTTCTATACTGGTGGCCGGACTATTTTTTTTCTTTTCTCAGACTCGGACATCTAAATAAAATAAGTGAAAATTAGTATCTAAGTAATAAAGCGAAAATCGTTGGATGTATGTAAGTATATTTTTATTCGCCTTGGCAGCCGAGGCTATTTAAACATTTAAACTGATTACTGAATCATTGAACTTAATAACTTTTAAAACTTAAGCTGGATTTATAAACTTGCCGTTGGCGTACCGCACCGTAGCGTTGCAGTTCGCAGTAGTTCGTCCTGGTTAGGTTGAATTATAAACTTGCCGTTTCTGGACGTTGCGAGCCGCCGCGCACGCGCAGCTCATTCTTCGTAGGAACGCATTCACATCTGTTCACATACAGAAAGGAATTGGTGATTTGTCATTTGTGTTGCGTGATAATGGACAAAAATAAATATTTGGCCGGAGGTGCAGCAATTTTGCTGTTTGTGTGCAGCAGCAAAAATTGTTGATGTAAGGAGAAGAAGAAGACGCTTTAAAGTACGTCCGATAAACCGAGCGCGACGTGTAATGGGCAACTTCCAATATTATTTAAAAATGAAAGAGCAGAATCCAGAGCAATTCTTTAAATAAACACGAATGCTTATGGAATGGTTTCCTGGCAAGATAAAGTAATTACTGGAGGAACTTTGTTGAACAATTAAATTTAATAGCTTGCTCAAATTATTATTTTTTTAATATCAGTTTAATTTAGGGTAAGTTAGATTAGATTTGTAAATATTTCTTTTCATTCATGTACATAAGCAACAAATAAAAAACTAAAACAAAATACACATTTTTTATTCAGATTCTAAACAAATAAAAAACTAAAACAAAATACACATTTCTTAATCCGATTCTAGAATCTCTAACATAAGTTTTCGCTTTTGCTTTGCAATAGATGGTGACATTTCATCTAAACGAGCCACTACATATTGCCCAAGAGTTGCATTGACGCTTTTCGGCTCCGACTGGGCTTGCATTGAAGCAGCAACATTTTGGGCTACATTCAATATAGTATCCATTGTCGAGGCAGTTCCATCTGCTCTCTTTCTTTTTCCTGCATTTGAAATAATATCAATATATATAGATTTAGTAGTATTTTTAACAAACCTCTCCTTGAAGCCGGGGTCTCCTGTGGAATATCCCCTATACGCAGCTCTATATTTGAAGCATGCACCTCATCTGGTTCTTCAATATCCTGGTTGTCCCCATCAGCACCAGGAGACAGCAAAGTATCTAATGTCGACCATGCAGATGATGCCGATGAGGACGGTCTATTTTCTATTTCTGTTAGTACTACAGGAGTAGTAGTGTGTGTTCTATTCCAATTAAGCATAATTATTAATTACTTAGTAATTATATAAAAAAAGGTTACATACTTCCTTGACTTGGTATATTTTGAATAAAACAACATTTTGTTATATAAATTCCAATTGGATTCGGCTATGGCTGAGCCCGATGGAAGCGATCTCTTCTCTTTCGTGAATCGATCGCGGATACTTTTCCACTGCTTCTTACAGTTTTTAACTACAAAAATTATAAGATTATACCTACATACACGAGGCTTGTATAGATATTACCGGACATTCCTGTGAGTGTGAGTGTAATTCCTGCCACGCATTGTCAACTTTCAACACATCCCGGTGATGTTTGTGTTGTAGGTTGTATATAAACTTATAGTTTTGAATTAATTCTATAAGTAATTCTACAGAATCTACAAAAACAAAAAGTAATAACAGAACATTGCAATATATTGTATCAAAAGAATGTTAAATAAATTATTTAACTGCTGGTCATTCTATATTAACTATCAAACGACAAATGGTGTCCAGTCCACGCTGTACGCTGTTTGTGTTTGTAAACAAAACCAAGCGCGTTGCGCAAACTCCAAATTGCACAATTTCATTGGTTCATACACCAACGTTAACGAACTGCTGCGGACTGCAACGGAAAAAGATAAAAGTTGGTCAAGTTGGTCTGAACGGTGGCGAACGGCAGCGAACGGAATGTGGGCGTCACAACTCCAACGAACGTTCTTTATAATTATACACGTTTACTTCAACGCTTTTTAACTTGAGCGAACTGCAACGCTACGGTGCGGTACGCCAACGGCTAGTTTATAAATCCAGTTAAATGCACCAAAGATGCACCCGTGTATCACATACCGTAGTGCGTAATATAAATGTATTTGACTCCAACTGCACGTTGATCTTTCTACATATTTATATACCCCTCTACTATGAATTTTCTAGATATTTATTTTTCTAGAGTAATAGGTCTCGAATTTTCTTTGACAAATTGCACTACCGACTTTTGCATTCGCCAACATCGGACCAAGCACTAGTTGTCAGGTTATTTATTATTATTTTGTATTTAAATTTATTATGTTGATGTGGCGGGGTGGCATTATCTATGATTGTGGCAATGCCGTCAGCCTTTTTTATGTTTTTCTAATCATAATAAATTAATGTATTGATGGTGGAATCGTGTTTGCCGCTGCCGCCCTTGAAGCTTTGCTGCCCTGGTTTCTTGCACCACTTGCACCCCCGGATAGGAACGGCCCTGAGTAGTGTCAAAACACTTTTCAAGTTGATGAATTTGAAAAAATTCAATATTAGGTAAGCAAGGGGTCTACCCAATACCGAAAAACATGGCATGTGGTCTACGAGGCAAAAAAAATTGGGGACCTGTGATTTAGAAGATATTTAAAAAATAGTGTTAGAATTTTAGAATGATTCAGCAGCTATTGTAGATTGCATAAACATTTTAAAGCATGATAAATCAAGATTTAGGTTTTATTAAATCAAATCGTGCGTACATTAGTGAAACTCGAAATGTATGGCAGACAACTTGTTGACACTGAATGTAACCGAAAATTTTAAAAGGAATATGGATGAGGGATTATAGGGTATCGAATCAAAGAAAAACTCTGTTTTACAAAAAAATGAAGGTTTCCAATAACTAACAATAGTTTTCACATATTTTGAAAGGTGAGTGCGAAGAATGTATTACAATACATGCTTTTAAAAAAGGTATATAACCCCTTACCACAATTATTAGTCGTATCCTAAATACGTATTTCGACAACTAAGTTGTCATCATCAGTAGGTAAAAACTACTAATTAAAAGTCGCACATGGGGCACAGTAAAGTAAGAGAAACGCTTCCGCACAACTACTATACACTGCATCCCCGTATAGACTGATACGGGGATGCAGTGTATAGTAGTTGTGCGGAAGTGTATAGAAGTTGTGCCATAATCATTGGTGCAAATCTTTCAGGTAATCCTGCCAATAATAAAGAACCTACCCACTCATCTTCGATTTTAAATCCTGTACCTCTAAGCTTCTGAGCACACTCAACAAGTTGATTAACATAAGAACTTATTGAATCACAGTTTTCAAGACGTAAACTTATCAAGGCTCTCAACAAACTAATCTTTCTTGTGAAACCCTTGTCGGCAAACATCGACTGCAATTTATCCCACAGCTCTTTCGCACTTTTAGCGTCTTTGATGTGTACATAAAGCGATGTATCTATTGTTAATATAATTTTCGCTTTTGCTTTGGAGTTTTTTTTTCTTCATCTGTCTCTGTTCCTTCGATACAGCCTTTTAAACCTTCCAATATCATTAGGTTTTCAACAGCGAAACACCATTCATCAAAGTTTTCCCGCCCTTTTAGTCTACGTACATTTGATATATAGCTTGCCGCCATTATACCCACGCTTGAGTCAACACCGAATAAACACAATTTTTAATCCAGTTTATCATTATCTTATCTACAATCGACCGATTTTCAACAATCACATTAACTTGCCCTATGAATACGTATCTGGGCCCATAACCTGTTAAATTTTGGGCTTGAAAACGGCGAAAATAAATGTAATAAACTTAGAGTAAATGATACACATTGGTCTTTCGTTATATGACTGACTTTATTTCTTACCGTGAACATACAGTAAGTAGTTACTGTTTACATATAGAGGGCGTCATAGGTATATATTTTGTAAATATTTTGAGATACCTTATTTCAACAGATATAGCAAGCGCCAATTAAGTTGGCGCGAGGAGGGGGTGCGCAGAAGCCGTTTTTAAAAACGTCCACCCCCACTACGCAAGTAATTGTCAGAATACATTTGGCATTGACATTTGACAGAACATAATGTCTGTGCTAGGGAATCATAGTGATACACACTCAGAGGTTAGAATTATCTGACATTTGATGTAAAACCAAATACAAATATCCCCACTACTTCTAATCCTGCGCGAACTTACCCCTCCTCGCGCCAACTTAATTGGCGTTTGCTATACTTCATTTAAAAATATAAACATGAGTGACAGAAACATATAACGAGCCATCGAAAAAATTCATAATTGGAGTAGACTGTGAAATTGGGTTGGACTTTAACCACTTCCACATAATGACACATTACTTGATGCTTGACAGTTTCATTTGGTTTCATTGTAAAAAAAGGTTATGGCATTGAAATGATACTACAATAAAAAAGAAAACAAATAATTTATTTAATATCGAAATCATAATCAAAATTTACATATAGCTACAGAAGTTGTTGAAAGTGTTGTCCATTTACATCTGAACACAAACAATTTTCTTAATAAGAGTTTTGAAAAATTTGACACAAACTTATAGTTTCAATGTCAAATAATAAATGTCATTATGTGGAGGTGGATAAAGTATCAACCCAATTTCACAGTCTACTCCAATTAAGAATTTTTTCGATGTCTCGTTATATGTTGTTGTCAATTGTATACAACATACATTGTTTGTATAAAATACGGACATATATCATATCTGTCAAATGTACATAAATTCTTAAAATCAAATGACAGCAATGATATTTATTTCTGTATTCGAACAACGCCAACATTGAAAAATGAAAAAAAGCGTATCGAAATGAAGCTCATTTCGATACTGTTTTGGGTTTCATAATGAGTTCATTTCGAACGCAAAATATAAAAAAAGCATTTAGGATATTATACGGCGCAGTTATCTAGCGTCCAGAGTTTCAGTGCCGTCTACGGGACTCCAATGACAACAGCCGAAGCAGAACGCACTTTTTCGACGCTTAAACACATAAAAACATTTTTGCGAAATATCATGCTTAATGGCAGACTAAATGCTTTAGCTATGATGTCCATAAATCGAAATTTAGTGCAGGAAATAAATAATTTTGATGATAAAGTCATGGAAAAATTCATTTCCATGAAGGACCGCAGAGCGGATTTAATTTTTAAAAACTGACTTACCCACCGATTTTGTTTAGTTTAATCAGTGTAAATATGATGTTATTTCTTTTTCCTACTTATAAACCGTGGCTACCTACTTTGTGAAGTGATTTTTATAACATTATAAAAACTATTCCGCTGTTCCAGCTCTTCGTTTTTGCAAACTTGAATTTTAAGGTAAGTGGATTTTTGTTTAAAATGAGCCCCTTAATTTGGATTTTTACCGTTTTGATTTACAATTATTATTGTTTTTGTCGTTATTGCAGGTATTAATATTTTTTAATTCCTATGTATTTATTCAACTTAAATAAATGTGTTATAAATGGATATTTTTTCGCGCAATTTGCCTATATGTCATTTGGTATTTCATTTCTGGCGCGCCCCTCCAAACTGAAACCCCACGACGCGCCACTGCACGATCGGTTAATAATTAATTATGATATATAACGAGCCATCGAAAAAATTCATAATTGGAGTAGACTGTGAAATTGGGTTGGTACTATAACCACTTCCACATAATGACATTTATTATTTGACATTGAAACTATAAGTTTGTCAAATTTTTCAAAACTCTTATTAAGAAAATTGTTTGTGTTTAGATGTAAATGGACAACATTTTCAACAACTTCTGTAGCTATATGTAAATTTTGATTATGATTTCGATATTAAATAAATTATTTGTTTTCTTTTTTGTTGTAGTATCATTTCAATGCCATAACCTTTTTTTACAATGAAACCAAATGAAACTGTCAAGCATCAAGTAATGTGTCATTATGTGGAAGTGGTTAAAGTATCAACCCAATTTCACAGTCTACTCTAATTATGAATTTTTTCGATGGCTCGTTACTATTAAATCACTAAATTTCAAAAATACAGGGTGTCCAGAAACTCTCCTGACAAACGAAGACCGGAGATTCCTCTGATAATTTTAAGACAATTAAACCCAAATTCACCTAGTCCGAAAATGCTTCCTAAGGGAGCTAGAGTTCTTTGAAGATGGCGCCTTGTATTTATTTTTTTTTAAATTCCTCCAGAACGCTTCTATTTAGAAAAACAAAAACTGGTATGCTTATTTATCCTCCAGAGGTGAATCGATTCCATCAATTGCGAATTTCTAGTACCGGTCATAGGCGTCCGTTTTGGGTAGGTCAACGGTTATTTTAAGGCATAACTTTTTTGTCTTTAACTTTTAAGCATTTGTGACACTAGATTATTAAATTTTCAGGTATTCCAGTACTAAAAGGTACTCTTACTTTAAGTCGGTAGGATACACCGTTTTCTAGAAAAATCGATTTGTAAATTTTTCGTTTTTTCTTCATTAAAGTTCAATTTATTACGTACCTACTTATTTTTAGCGACGAAGTTGGCTTGGACTATCAAGGCATGGATGAAAATTAATTTAATAAATTAAAAACAATTTATTTATTACAATGGAACGAAACTAACAAAAAAAGAACAAGTATCAAAGGTAGATTGTTACAAAAGTTGCTCGATGTGATGACCATTAGTCTCTATGCATAAGTTTACCCTTTTGCTTACAGAACGCCGAATTCTTGCAAAAATTCCAAAGTTATTTCTAAATTCGTTGCAAGCATCTTGTATCCTTAGCCAGAGTTGTGCGCGATTTTGTATCGGAACGGAATAAACAAATGCTTTTATGTATCCCCAAACACAATAATCGCAAGGATTCAAATCCGGCGACCTTGCTGGCCAAGCAACTGGACCGCCTCTTCCAATGCAATGGTCTTCGTAGTTATTATCTAGAAAGTCTCGTACATTCCTGCTAAAGTGGGCCGGACAGCCGTCCTGTAGAAACCATAAGTTTTGCCGAATATTTAAACGCACCTCATCTAACAAATCAGGTAAAATATTTTGCAGGAAATGTAAGTAATCAGCACCTTTTAAACGAGCAGGTAATTCCACAGGTCCAAGTAGATAATCGTCAACTACTCCTATCCAGACGTTTATGCTAAACCTATGCTGATGCTTAAATTCTTGAACAACGTGGGGATTGTCACCAACGTACGAATAATAATGTGCATTATGTACATTAAAAATTCCATTTTTTTGAGAATGTAGCTTCGTCACCAAACAAAATGTTCCTGAAAAAATCTTTATCTTGATTTTTCTGATTTTGTAACCATCTAGCGAATTCTACGCGAGCAGGAAAATCTCCTTCTAGCAGTGCTTGCACCTTTGTAAAATGAAAAGGATATAAATTTTCTTTGTGTAAGATATTTCCTACGGAAGATTTTGAAATTGTGGGGTACATGGCAGATAGTCTTCGAACGCTAATTTCTGGATTTTCCTCAACTTCCATTAAAATAACATCTTCATGTTCTGCTGTTACATCATTATGTCTCCCTGTTTCATTATTTTTTGGGACCACTGAACCTGTTTCTCTTAATCGTTGATGAAGAGCTGTAAATGTTGAGTGAGTGGGATGCTGACGATTGGGAAATTTTTCAGCGTATCTACGTTGCGC
This sequence comes from Melolontha melolontha, assembly GCA_935421215.2. NCBI lineage: Eukaryota > Metazoa > Arthropoda > Insecta > Coleoptera > Scarabaeidae > Melolontha > Melolontha melolontha. Next base: position 70,684,875 of record OW285243.1, on the reverse strand, counting down.
CGCTCGAGCGTTACACCTCATTTCGCCATAAACTAAATGCATATCGGCGTATTCCTCATTAGTAAAACCCATTTTTTTTAATTGAAATCGTTGTGTTTGAATAACAAAGTAAAAAATGAAAAGATAAACTTCGCGAACTGACAACAATTTGACAATGAAAAACGTAGGTTTTACTTCTGTTGGCAGTTCAGAGCTAACTATTGCAAAAAATAAAAAATTGAACTTTAATGAAGAAAAAACGAAAAATTTACAAATCGATTTTTCTAGAAAACGGTGTATCCTACCGACTTAAAGTAAGAGTACCTTTTAGTACTGGAATACCTGAAAATTTAATAATCTAGTGTCACAAATGCTTAAAAGTTAAAGACAAAAAAGTTATGCCTTAAAATAACCGTTGACCTACCCAAAACGGACGCCTATGACCGGTACTAGAAATTCGCAATTGATGGAATCGATTCATCTCTGGAGGATAATAAGCATACCAGTTTTTGTTTTTCTAAATAGAAGCGTTCTGGAGGAAATTAAAAAAAAAATAAATACAAGGCGCCATCTTCAGAGAACTCTAGCTCCCTTAGGAAGCATTTTCGGACTAGGTGAATTTGGGTTTAATTGTCTTAAAATTATCTGAGGAAACTCCGGTCTTCGTTTGTCAGGAGAGTTTCTGGACACCTGTATAATAGTATTAAATTTAATGGCATTTTGATAAATGGTTTTGATAGGTACTGTTGCTAGGTAGCGTAACAATTAATAGTGATATTTTCTGACAGATTACTAAATTATTATCCTACAATTTTAAACATTGTCTTTCTCTAACAGTAAAAAAAGTAATGGAAATTCTAATGTAGCAATTAATATCAATTCCAAAAACGAATAAATTTTGTATTAAAACGTTGTCTTGTTATTTACGTAATAAAAATTTGTGAATAGTTTTACGGTAAAGTGACATAAACTAGCCGGTAAAGTGCTATTAGCTACCAAGGTATGTAATAGCGCATTTTCTAACTGGTTTGAATGAAGGTTAGAAATGTTCAGTTTACTAACCGATCGTGACTAAAGAACATTTCATGATTTGACGGCTTTATTTTTTCTTCTGTTTAGTTTTATGGTTGCATATTAATGCAGATTGTGACAGTATTGTTGTATATTTGAACAAAATTTTGTGCGTATACATAATACATGCGCATATTTTTAGGATCTTCGGTGCATATAAATCCGTACTTAACTTGTAACTAACATAATAAATAATCTAAAGAACAATGGAGGGCTAGATATAGTAAATAACGACATAACCAAAAAAATCAAATAATCGGCTATTCAAAAACTACAAATCACAATGTAATAGCTAGGGACCGGGCACGAGACGCCCATGACTCATCGCCAACGGGCGTACTATTGAAAATTTGTATTTTTAAAGAGTTTTTAATTTTATATATTATTATATAATTGAAAAATAAACGGGTGGTGATCTATAAAATACGAAATACATTTTTATTTGTTCTTTTTGTAGTTCTAGTTGAGTATTAACTAGCAATACTTTCTCAAGGTACTTTTCTGTAAAATTTGTTCTCTTTGAATGTAATACGCCCTCGTAGATAGAAAACATTCTTTCTACATCGCAACTGGTTATAGGTGCATACTGGAAATATTATTTTATTTCAGCGTATTTAGCAGTTAGATTTTTTGAGGCATTGTCCCCATACACAATTTTGGCCGAAGGCCACGTCCGAAGTCACTTGGAATATATTTCAAATTATTAATAGCCACATCTAATGAGGTTAATCCATCATTTAATTTGATATTTTGATTTTGAAAGTAAGTAATTAGTTTTGACAAATTTGCAAAGTGTTTCTGAAGAAAGTACAACTGATTTTTTAAATTTGGCATTTGTATTAGTTCCATGCAGGCGCGGCTCGTGATGACGTATTTGGGAGTGCAAGTACAATGATGCGAGTGCCTCGTGTGTTTTCGGTGTTTACTAAGAAAACGTTACAGTTAGTACATGAGAATACACGAAGCACTCGCATCATTGTACTTGCACTCCCAAATACGTAATCACGAGCCGCGCCTGGTTCCATGTAACAAAATTTTGTCGAAATTCTCTGCATAAAAACTAGTAGATTCCAACCACGTTCCCCATCTAGTTATTACTGGAGAGGGAAGCAGTGACAAAGATGGAAGTTCTTCCCTGTAAAGCGCTAGTCTCAATGGTGCTTTTCCGAAAAGGGGATACAAGTCTATCAACTTCCGGAAAGGTGTCTCTGATATATTCAAGATTATGTAGAGAGCATGTGCTACACAAGTAATATGCAGCATATTAGGATATGTTTCCTTTAATAGTCTGCCTATTTTAACATATGTGCAGCACTGTCACTGACAAATAAAAGTATTTTTTCTTTGTATCTGTCGTCCGAATGAAGTATTTGGTGCTATTCTCGTAAATGGTTTTAGCTACTATTTCCACATCAACTGTATTTATAACTTTTCTTGCTATTACATATGCGTTATATGGAATAGTTGGCTGTAGTACAACAGCTACAACATTTAACACACAACGTCCTAATATATCGACAGTTTCGTTGGCACTTGTCCATAGGTACTGATTTGAAAGATGGTTTCTAATGCGATCTACTGCTTTCGTGTAGCACTTATAAACATAATACTTGCGTAAGGTGCATTCATCAGGAACATTTCGACTAGTACGGTATGCGCCAAAATAAACAACACTGAAATGCGTGCCATTGTTATGCGCATGTCTGCTTGACGTATGATACTAGCAGCGTTATGTGTTTTTAGTAGTGCAAAGAACGTTGTTATGTGATGTTATAGTTGAGAATGGGTCTCACGACTGAGGAAAAAGTGTTTATCGTCGAGCATTATTTTCGATCGTACGGAAAAGGCAAACAACGTGGACCGAGTTTGAAGTTAGTGACGGAAACATATCGCGATCAATTTCATAAAGAGGCACCTACCAACAAAGTTATGCTTTCTATTGTTCAGAAATTTCGTCGTTCTGGCAGTGTGTTGTGCCAACGGAAGGGAAGGTCTGGTAGGCCAGTAACTGTGAGAACGAATGGGAACCATGGACGTGTCCTCAATCAGGTTTTGCAATCACCGAACCGAAGTCTTCGGCGAACGGCATTTAAGTTGAATATCAGCAGTACGTCGATTCGGCGTTTGTTCAAAGATGTAGGTGGATTTCCGTACCGAATTCAAGTTGGACAACGATTGTCAAACCAAGATATGAATGCCAGGGTTGCGTATTGTGGACAATTTTTTGCTATGTTGTACGAGGATCCAGATTTCTTGAATAATGTGTGGTTCTCAGACGAAAGTCATATTCACTTGGAGGGTTACATCAATAAACAAACAACTCGCTTCCTTGGTTTCGGTAAGCCAGACGTGATTATCCAAAAACCGCTACATAGTGCCCGTGTGACGATATGGTGTGCAGTGTCAGCACACGGTGTGATTGGTCTGTATTTTATTGAGGATGATGATGGCACACCTCTTACTGTTACCCAGGAACGTTATAGAAACATTGTGGTAACGCCATTTGTCCAAGATCTCAGAGGGTTTTGTCGTGCCAGGGACCTTCGGATGGAAGAGCAGTGGTTTCAACAGGACGGGGCGACCAGTCACACTGCTCGACAATCGATAGCATTGCTGCAGGAAACTTTTGAAGGACGCATCATTTCCCGCAATTCTAATTTCAACTACCCATCACATTCCCCCGATCTTACACCACCGGATGCCTACGTATGGGGTATGTTAAAGGAGCAAGTCTTCAGCGGTACAGACCCACCCAGAACTGTTAATCATTTACGTGAGAAGATCGTCTCCTTTTTCAGGAATATGCAGCAACCTGTGTTCTCGAATATGTTTGACAATCTGCGTAACCGTTATGAGCAGTGCCTACAACATGGCGCACATTTTGAACATGTATTCTATAGACATAATAATGTATAAGTAATAAATAATATACTTCAGTAATTTCAGTGTTGTTTATTTTGGCGCATACCGTATATTTTTGGAGAAATGTTTTGAAGGTGGGATTGTTAAGTTTATTTAATGAAATATTTGCCGTTATTAAAGTTTCACAGTTCTTCCTTAAAATTGTCAGATTCCAACGGGTCTAATTTCTGTGTATGTGTTTGCGATGCTAAGTGACGTTTTACGTGCTATTTCTTGGAATTCTTTAACGATATTTTACAGACTTTGCAATAAATTTATTTCGAAATCACTGGCAATGGACATATAATCAGTTTGACCCTTAATCCATCCTCGACTCATTTTTCACGATGCCATACTCGACGTTGTTCCATATCATATGTGAAAAAGTAACTTGAACAATGTTCTAGGTAGATCTAAATAAATGAAAATTAAAAATATATGCGTAAGTTATTGAAACTTAACGAAATTCACTGGACACGTCAAAATAATTGGGTGAAGTAGATTCGATGAAACGATATTAAACAGGATCTATTACAAAAATTACGAAGAATGTAATTAATAGTTAAAACAACGAAAAAAGAAACTAACTCACCGTACTTTATTTATTTTACGAAATATAAACTAATAAATAAAATAAATTATGGGAACTCCTTACGCTTCTATCTACGTCCTTGAAGAAAGGAATTTAACTGTAATATTGAAGTAATTGCGTCACAATTCAACGACAAAAAACAGATGTGCGGTTAACCGAATGAATAGTGCTATTCAATAACTGCGTGTTGTACTTAGCCATTTATATGGTCTATCGTAATTTCGGCCAGGATGCGTCCGGTCTCTAGTAATAGCATAGGACGCGACATGATTTTAAATTTTTATCGGGCGATAGCTTAGTGGTAAGGTATTGAAAATTTGGCTTATGACTTATCATACCGAGAGTTCTGGGACTGGATTCTAGACTTCGTGGGTTTCGTTATTTAAAGTGAATGCTCATTGTTAACCATTTTAAGTCGCTCCAACGACGCGGGCGTAATAATAGCTCATGGTCTGTCAATGCTCCTTCTAATTGGTGGTAAGCTGCTGGCTGATGCTTGGGCATTCATTAATATTATTATTACATTTGGAACGTAGGTGACGTCACGCGGTCACGTTACTTGAAATACTTACGAGGTAAGGATTGAGTAATCCTATTAGATGTTTACTATTCTTGCTTACTCTTACGTTTTTAACTTTTTTGTTATTATTATTCTTAGATAGATATATAATTTGATTGATTATGAAAAATTATAAGTTATATTTGTTACCAAATAATTACAATAGTTGGGGATGAGGTGCCAATGTTATGGTTGATGTTGACTTGTGGAGCAACTGTTTGCAATGACTCCGGTTCCTGGCGGTGATAGTTCAACGTCGGTGACTAGGATCACGACTCCGATATTGCTTCACCGTGCACTTGTTATAAGGCTGTATTGACTTTACTATTTAAATTTTCGGTTTGTTAAATTAATAAATGTATTTTCATCTAAATATATTTATTTACACTATATATACATTTATTTTGGATCTACAACGACTTATTCCAACATAAAACTGCTGTTGATACTGGTGTCTCTGGTTAAAAAGCGATTGTTTGATATGAATGTTACGAAGAAGATTATGTGTCTTGTTGTTGATGTTGATACTGTGTTTGAGTTCATACTGTTGAGTCTCTTATTGCTGATATAAGACTCTGATTGATACTGATCTATTCTGTGCTGTTTTACAAATAGGTAAAAATATACTGCTACCGCTAACTATTACATTTTAAAGTCGTTTTGGTTGAATAGTATGTTGTTTGACGTCATGACGGGGAATTTTTTTTGTGTTAAGTCGTAAAAATTATATCTACGGGCAATAATACCAAAGATTTACGTTAGAGTCTTAAAATAATCGTAACTAATAAAATAAATACATAATAAGATATCATTACTAATTAAGAATTAGTAGGTGTCATAAACCTAAGTATGCATTTCCAGCTGGTCCTTTGTTCAGTAATGGATTTTGGTACATACATATTTAGGAATCGTGAGCCTATTATACATATTTAATTAACAATGTGTGATCACATTAAGGGTCTATTGAAATCGTTCATGAATTACCCTAGATAATAAACAGATTTGCAAATGTAAAGGGTATCGCTTTCTTAGAATTTAAAGAACGTTACTATAATTTGAATGTGCTAATAAAACTATTTTATACAGTGGTTTAAATATTTTATAAAATTGAAAATATTATGTTTAAAAAATCTATATCCTGATCTACTTATACAGGGTGTCCAGAAACTCTCCTGACAAACGAAGACCGGAGTTTCCTCAGATAATTTTAAGACAATTAAACCAAAATTCACCTAGTCCGAAAATGCTTCCTAAGGGAGCTAGAGTTCTTTGAAGATGGCGCCTTGTATTTATTTTTTTTAAAATTCCTCCAGAACGCTTCTTTTTAGAAAAACAGAAACTGGTATGCTTATTTATCCTCCAGAGATGAATCGATTCCATCAATTGCGAATTTCTAGTACCGATCATAGGCGTCCGTTTTGGGTAGGTCAGCGGTTATTTTAAGGCATAACTTTTTTGTCTTTAACTTTTAAGCATTTGTGACACTAGATTATTAAATTTTCAGGTATTCCAGTACTAAAAGGTACTCTTACTTTAAGTCGGTAGGATACACCGTTTTCTAGAAAAATCGATTTGTAAATTTTTCGTTTTTTCTTCATTAAAGTTCAATTTTTTTATTTTTTGCAATAGTTAGCTCTGAACTGCCAACAGAAGTAAAACCTACGTTTTTCATTGTCAAATTGTTGTCAGTTCGCGAAGTTTATCTTTTAATTTTTTACTTTGTGTTATTCAAACACAACGATTTCAATTTAAAAAAAAATGGTTTTTACTAATGAGGAATACGCCGATATGCATTTAGTTTATGGCGAAGTGAGGTGTAACGCTCGAGCGGCGCAACGTAGATACGCTGAAAAATTTCCCAATCGTCAGCATCCCACTCACTCAACATTTACAGCTCTTCATCAACGATTAAGAGAAACAGGTTCAGTGGTCCCAAAAAATAATGAAACAGGGAGACATAATGATGTAACAGCAGAACATGAAGATGTTATTTTAATGGAAGTTGAGGAAAAGCCAGAAATTAGCGTTCGAAGACTATCTGCCATGTACCCCAAAATTTCAAAATCTTCCGTAGGAAATATCTTACACAAAGAAAATTTATATCCTTTTCATTTTACAAAGGTGCAAGCACTACTAGAAGGAGATTTTCCTGCTCGCGTAGAATTCGCTAGATGGTTACAAAATCAGAAAAATCAAGATTAAGATTTCTTCAGGAACATTTTGTTTGGTGACGAAGCTACATTCTCAAAAAATGGAATTTTTAATGTACATAATGCACATTATTATTCGTACGTTGGTGACAATCCCCACGTTGTTCAAGAATTTAAGCATCAGCATAGGTTTAGCATAAACGTCTGGATAGGAGTAGTTGACGATTATCTACTTGGACCTGTGGAATTACCTGCTCGTTTAAATGGTGCTGATTACTTACATTTCCTGCAAAATACTTTACCTGATTTGTTAGATGAGGTGCGTTTAAATATTCGGCAAAACTTATGGTTTCTACAGGACGGCTGTCCGGCCCACTTTAGCAGGAATGTACGAGACTTTCTAGATAATAACTACGAAGACCATTGGATTGGAAGAGGCGGTCCAGTTGCTTGGCCAGCAAGGTCGCCGGATTTGAATCCTTGCGATTATTATGTTTGGGGATACATAAAAGCATTTGTTTATTCCGTTCCGATACAAAATCGCGCACAACTCTGGCTAAGGATACAAGATGCTTGCAACGAATTTAGAAAAAACTTTGGAATTTTTGCAAGAATTCGGCGTTCTCTAAGCAAAAGGGTAAACTTATGCATAGAGACTAATGGTCATCACATCGAGCAACTTTTGTAACAATCTACCTTTGATACTTGTTCTTTTTTTGTTAGTTTCGTTCCATTGTAATAAATAATTTGTTTTTAATTTATTAAATTAATTTTCATCCATGCCTTGATAGTCCAAGCCAACTTCGTCGCTAAAAATAAGTAGGTACATAATAAATTGAACTTTAATGAAGAAAAAACGAAAAATTTACAAATCGATTTTTCTAGAAAACGATGTATCCTACCGACTTAAAGTAAGAGTACATTTTAGTACTGGAATACCTGCAAATTTAATAATCTAGTGTCACAAATGCTTAAAAGTTAAAGACAAAAAAGTTATGCCTTAAAATAACCGTTGACCTACCCAAAACGGACGCCTATGACCGGTACTAGAAATTCGCAATTGATGGAATCGATTCACCTCTGGAGGATAAATAAGCATACCAGTTTTTGTTTTTCTAAATAGAAGCGTTCTGGAGGAATTTAAGGAAGCATTTTCGGACTAGGTGAATTTGGGTTTAATTGTCTTAAAATTATCAGAGTAATCCGGTCTTCGTTTGTCAGGAGAGTTTCTGGACAGCCTGTATTTAACAATAAAAAATGTTTGAAATTAAAATATTACGAAAGGATATTGAATGTATCCTCCACAACAATAATTTTAATTAAATAATGTTATAAAAATCCTTGAAATGTAAAATAATTAAAAAAACAGATAAGGACTAAACTATAATAAGACCGACGTTTACAATCATTTTAATATATTATATTTACATAAATATTGCAAATAATGATTACGCGTTTGGGTATTGTGTGCATATTTATACATTTCCTTCAACAATCTTGCTAGCGATGACTGATAACATAACCGATATATTGGAGTAAACAAATATGAGAAAAACATATTTTAAAGAATCTATTCAAATCTATTGTATTAATTCGATTTCGATGCTGTGTTTGTTTGTAATTATATGCTTTTAAGTGTTGTAAAATATAATGTGTTGTATCTGTAAGAAATTAATATGCTCTAAAAGCCAATATCCTAATAGCCATAATAAATTTAATAGTCGACTAATAGCAGCGAAGTGAATTACGGGGGTACTCAGAGCCAGCCAGGTAGGGTATTGATTTATCACTGAAACTACTGAATGTCAATAAATCCGGCGTATTTTTTTTAAAGAAATTATTGCGAAAATATTGTTTTCTGTGTACAAAAATTATAGTGGCATTATTGTGCATGCAGAAATGTAATTTCTCTACTACACACAAAAAAATATGCTTCCTCTGCATAAATATCAATAAGGTAGCTACCAAAACAAGCTGTAAAAGCGTGGAAAAGCATTCGCACGAGGGTAACGACACTAAACGGGTAAATCACATCTCGCATTTGTTGGCAGGCCTGGAGGTGGAAAGGTAGTTTTAGGTTAGAGTGGGGTTTGCATCTGAAAGTATTGGAAAACACGGGATATATTCCGTAAAGCATAGAAAAGTACAGTAGTGCGGTTTAGTTTTGTATGATACAATCTCAATCATTTTAATTGCTTTTATTTTATGCAAATATTTAAAGTACGCTATGTGTATGCAATGCTAATATAAGGATTTGTGTTGTAACTGCATTATTGTTGATATTCTTGCAAGAACATTATGGCAAATTTAAATTTAGATTTGGATAAATCTTTACAAATCCGTATTGCGGATTTTAAAAATGATCCGGAGAAAATGCGACAGGTTAATGAATTTTTAAATGATTTATTTGAAGCTGCCAAAACAGAAGTACAATCCAGGCAAAGTAAACACAAATCACATTTTGTAAGTAGTTTTATTTTTATATTGAATAAAACATTTTGCAATTTCGATAGCAGGATGTAATATTTTATTTTCGTTTTTATTTGCAGGATGCATTTGGATTACAAAGTAAGTAAATATTTTAAATATTCTAGGTAGTAATAATCGATACATTTAACACATGCGATTTTTTTTTCTAAATATACGTGTATGTATATTTCTAATATGTATTTGTAAAAGAACTAAGTATCTAATTAAGCATAGAGTTAATAATTAGAGGCGAACTTTCACCTATCCTATATGCAATTTTTTATCGCCTATAGGATAGGTGAATATTGTTTTGTTTTATACTAATAAATGATCTCATATCCTTGGACATTAATATTATTTACATCTCTTATATAAAAGTTAATTGCTCTCAGATAAATTTAATTTTAAAAATGACTGATTTGGATATTTATCTCCATTTCGACTCGCCGAGTGTATGTAATTGAATTATAACGGCTGTCCGTTAATGTTTGAAGCTGACAGTATGTGTCAAATTTTGGTTAAACAAATTTTGGTGGAATAATTAAAAACTAACGGAAAACAGGTACATGCGCGACATATAAAACTCGTATCATCAGGAGCATAGAAATTTTAACGACAACAGTTTTCTATTGTATACTAGACTTTTATATAGTCGTGATTGTTCATGATATAGTTGACATATTAATGACATGCAATTAAACTGTCACGTCCTTGTCAAATTTACAAGTCCAAAAATGGTGCATCTTACGGTTATGCAGAAACTAAAATTGATAGTATGTTGGAAAATGGATATTCAAAATATTGATTACTTATTTTATTACGGTATTCCGTTTTTAAAAATATTATGTTTGCGATTATTCCTTATTAATGCGTTATGTTTTATTCGAATGCATGTAAAGTCAGTATGACAACATTAAAATAACTCGTAAAATGTGTATAGGAGTCGTTCAATTTTCCATGCCCCCGATGGTACAACTCTTATGAGGTACAAAATTTTTTAGTTGCGTAAATGGGACAAATATATTCATACTGTCACCTATAGACTTCATAGGTTATATTGAGTGAGCCACAAAAAAGTTTTCAGAGTATGCCATGGATTAAATCAGTTATGTCTTGATTGATTAAGTGATTTATATTATTAGTAATAGGTTAAATCGTAACTTGTCAATTTGACTTATAATTATTTACAAATGACACTTCGTCAATTCTCTATCTAAGCTTAGATGTGACTTATATGTGTTTATACTCTATGTTTAAAGTAGAGAGACGAATTTCTGAACAGACCACTTTGACAGTGAAATCTCATTGGTTGAAAGCAATTTGGCCTTGCTTTCAACCAATGAGATTTCACTGTCAAAGTGGTCTGTTCAGAAATTCGTCTCTCTACTTTAAAAATAGAGTATATCAGTTGTTCATGGCGTACCTAGGATATAAATTTTGTGGCTCGCTTGATGTCGTGCGTTAAATAAAACAGCCTCAGAGTTGGCCATGAAATTTTTAGGTATGTTAATGTCATTAGTGTCATCGATAACATGGAGTTTTTGTACAGGAAAATTTATAACATAGCAATTAGCCTTACAATTTTCTAACATTGCAATTTTCTAAAGCCGTCTGTCATTTATATGTAACCGTAATTTAAGAAATTCATATTAGTAAAGTTACGACATGCTTTTTGATGTTACTTAGAAATCATGGCTCACTAGAGGCAGTTTTTTTTGAACGCACGATACATACATTGCTAATACCTATAACTTAAGTCAAATTTGACAATTCAAATAAGACATGTCACGTACAACTGTGGCAAGAGATGCTAAAAACCAATTGACAATAACTATAATTCTCAGTGTGGCAAATATTAAGCAAAGAAATTTCCAAAATTTGACAAATGTCAGCTTCAAACATTAACGGACACCCGATATATTAAAAGCTAATATAATAAAACTGTGTGTAAAGGCAAATAATTAGCACATATGGTACACGTACTCCAGTATAGAAATCAATATACTTCTGCAATAATATTTATTAATCCTGCATATTCCTGTTTACATATTTTATTTGTTTATAACTTTAGAAACGAGGTTAGGGTATGTTTTTTGTTTTCGGACAACTTGATGTAATTATAGCCGTCAAATTTTAAAAATTTTAATTTCTCGTTTTAGCTAGGTTTTTCCATTTTTTCATTTACGATGTAATTTAATACACCTTTTTTTAATTATATTAAATTGTTTGAGAACCGCATAACCTGTTCGTTTTAAGATTTTGAACTATTATCTGTCAAGTAGTTGAAAAAATTTAATTTGTGACCTTAGATTAATTTTGTGAAATTAATTCTTTGAAATAAACTGAAAAATAAATTTTGTCAATTTTGAATGAGTCATGTTATATAAAAATAAACTTAAGTTTAAAGAACGTTTCCTAAAATGTAATTGCGTGCCCGCTGCGGACACGTTAAAAGACCGTTTGTAAATGTATTATTTTATCCATGGACTGTCTTTCTGTGAAATTAAAAACCATAAGTACCAAAGTATACTGTCGTGAGCAAAAAAATCGGGACAGTGTCAAAATCGTAATGTCAATTTGCCTTATTTTTTAGCATTGTAATTTTGACATTTGATTAATTTTCAAACTGTACGTCAGATTATCTATCATAGTGGCTAATTAAAAATTGAAAATACCGCATTTTTCGAAAATTGATAACGTCAAACCTGTTACTAGTTTGGAAAATCATTAAGCACTGTATCGGATCGGTTCAATTTAATATTGGTAAAAGTTCAGCCGCAAGAATATATAAAAAATGGAGGGAAGAGGATAATTTAAATCGGAAAATAGGTCCCGAACGTAACAAAATTTCAAATCCGCAGGAAGACGAAACAATAGTTACTAAGATTAGTTACAACCCTTTCAAAACATTAAACGAAGCTATAAGAACAATACAATTTCCTGTCTCATCTTGTAACACAATGGTTACAAGAGAATGGAATTTAAACTTGATATTTCTCGCCCTACAGTCTTTATCTAAATCTCAATGTATGGGGATTAATGAGATATAGCTGTTACCCAGGAAGAATTTTGGGAGATTGTTCAAAATGCTTGGCATCAAATTCCTATAAATGTTGTACAAAATATCGTCGCTTCAATGTCTACAAGATTAGATGAAGTTATAAATAATAACGGTGGAATGACGAAATACTAATTATTTTAAATATATTCTTTCTCTATCGTTTTTAGTAATTTTTATTAGTATATATTGTAAAAATGTTTAATAAATGTCAATGAAACATACATTTTGACAATTCCTGACTTACTATTATGGGTACAGATAGCCACTTAAGTAGTCACAATTTAAACCCACGCAAAAACAGTGTCCCGTTTTTTTTGCTCACGACAGTACATATAGAGTCAATAAAAATGTTGCTAGGTTATCGCTAATAATTTTCTACGAAAATTTGAAATAGTTAATTAACGAACATTTGAATAGTTTTTGAAGTAATTCGATTTCCAAAATGGTTACTGAATTAAGTTATCTTATTAAATTGGAAAGTTACTTTAGTTAAATTACTTCTGTCAAAATATCGATAGTAGATTTCAGGTAATGATATTGTTTTAGTAGGCTGTTTTTTAGGTAATTAAGTAATGAAATATTGGTGCACATGCGAAACTTTAGAAAACTTCAAATTCTGACAGTTGTCATACATAAATTCAAATTATAAACGTATGTATTTTTTAATAGTTATTTAAGTAATAAGGGAGGTAAGTAACATTTACTAGTCGAGGACTAGTTTGCGTCCGAGGGCTTGCCCGAGGACTTGCAATAGAGTTCGAGACTGGTAAATGTTACCTCCCGAATTGCTTATAACATTTTTCCCACTACCCAGACAATAAAATCCTCAAAAATTAAATGTAATCATGATAAACAGTAACGGTGAACAACCTCGGAATTTAATAAATTAGACACATCTGAAACGTTACTAGGCAGTTCCTACATACAATTGTTTATAAACACAAATAAAACGAAATTTGACAATTCAGTTGTGTTAATTGTGGTTTAAAAATCAGTGTTCCCAATGTAGAAGACGAAGCGAAAGAGGCTTGTTTGGATTTGCTTCCGGAGAAGTCGATGAAACGCTACGAGTTAACATACAAATTGTTCAAGAAATGGTGTCAAATTAAGGATACCACCATCGTTTCGGAAAAATACAATCGCGCAAATACTTTGTAAGATAGCAAAATATCTGAATTTAGACAACCCCAAACTCTATACAGGTCATTCGTTCAGAAGAACGTCAACAACATTATTAGCGAATACTGGAGTAGAAGTTCTCACACTAAAGAGGCACGGGGGTTGGAAGTCCAGTAAGTAGTATTGCGGAAACCTACGTAGCCGATTCTATTGCTGACAAAAAAACGATTGCTAATAAGGTTTTATATGATAATCAGGGTACAAATTATACTGAAGCATCTTCGGCGATGATAGTGTCAAATGAAACCACGGAATTAAGTGTTGCTGATAAAGTAGGTGATAATAACATTGAATTATCAAGAAATATAAATAAATATCCCAATTTTGTTAATAATGTTACTAATTGTACAAACTGTAATATTACCATAAATATAAATTAATAGAACACGTGTTTTGAAGCACATTTTTTCCCTAAAGGACGTAAGTAAATTACTTACGCCCCGTTGTCATAACAATCACAGTCATTTCAGTAAAACCAACTTACGTCTATAGAAACAATGTATTAATGGTATGCTTAATATAAGGGGAGTGGGAAAAATTATTTTATTATAATATTAACGTCATAACTAGAGCTGAGGATGTTTGCGGTATAACCATGGTTATATCATGTAACCATAGTAAATTACTATGGTTACATGATATAACCATGGTTATACCGCAAACATCCTCAGCTCTAGTCATAACTCATAACATAAAATATTTATTATTCAAAGTCACTATAGAACTGTCCAAAAAATTAGAAATTGGAGATTGGGTTTCTTCCACTTATCAGTGCTTACAGGATTTCCGGCAACAGTATCCTAATCTGGCAGTTAATTACGCACAACTGCAAAAACATTCAAGCTTGTGTTATTAAATTTGGTGAAACAGGGGCAATAATTCGTAACCCTGGCGGTAGAGCACCTAGAAAACAAACAGCAAATTGTAGGGATGATATTCGACGTCGAATGAACTCACTCAAAAAATAAATCGCAAAACTATCGGAAGTTCATTTGTCAGTGGGAACATGTCATACTATTTTAAAAAAGGACTTAAAGTTGTTTCCATATAAAATTCAAGCAGTTTAGGAATGGTTTTTGAATAACATAAATAATAATTCTCGACAAATGCTTCTTTTTGGATGAGGCTTGGTTCCATCTTTCAGGATATTTAAACAAGTAAAATATGAGAATGGCAGTTTCAAAAAGACGAATTATTGGGCCTATATTTTTTAATCAAACCATAACTGCTGAAAGATATCGAAACTAATTATTAGAGCCGTTTATTAATGAACTTCATGATGATGATCTTACGGAAGGATATTTCCCGCAAGATAATATATCTCGGGAAACAACAGCTTTTTTACAAGAATTTTTCGATAGAATTATTGATTTTCCTCCAAGATCTCCAGATTTGACAATTTTAGACTATTTTATTTTTTCATATTTAAAGAATACCATCTTCAAGATCAGACATCAAACAATCGAACAGCTTCGTAATGCTATTGTGAATTTTTGCGCTGACATAATCCAAGAAATCCTAATAAATGGCTTTGAAAGCATGAAGCGTAGAGTTCCACTTTGTCTTCAAAATAATGGTCAACATATCCAACATCTACTTTAGTGTTTAGTTAATTTTGACTATTGTAATAATTTTTTTTTAAACGAAATTACTATTACCACACATTTACATGACATAACTAAACTATCAAAATTATACGTTTGTGACAGAATACATGCACTGTCACCAACCATTAAAAAAAGTATGGCCGTCTCCCTTTTATCTCCCCTCTATTTATTTAGAAATCTACATAAGTGTAATCTATTAGTTTGATACAATAACAAAGTGACTTGAGTAGGTTGTTGCCAATGAAACAATCTACATGCTACTAAAACTATATTTATAAAAGTGCTTGAAAATAACATTGTGTCTAAGTTTTGTTATGGTAAGGTTCCATAACCTGAGTCAGCTGTTAAAATTTATGCTTGTGAATTTTTAAAGATGATATATTAAAGGAACATGTGCGCTCCACGGGTATAACGCCCCATTTAATAACACTCTATCTTTGTTATTGGCGTTCAACTTTAAGGTATCGTCTTTTATAATATAGTGGCGTGATTAAAATTTTTTAAATATCTTTGTCATTTTTTTTCTCGCTTAGGAGAGGGAATTTTGGGAAAATATTCTATATAATTTAATCTTTCCATCTTTCATATGTTGTCATCCGATATATATATATATACATATATATATATATATATATATATATAGTATTTTCGTGACCTTGGTATGATAAGGTAAACTTAATTAGTCGGCGATTAAAGGTCTGGTTATTACTTCAAAGTGTATATATTTTTTATATCTTTGACAAAGGCATAATTGCCGAAGCATGTAGGATTATTTTAAATATATACACTTTGAAGTAATAACCAGACCTTTAATCGCCGACTAATTAAGTTTACCTTATATATATATATATATATATATATATATATATATATATATATATATATACAGTGTGTTTTACTCTTCATGGGGACACCTAAATAACTTTTTTATCTTGAAAGCAATTAATATAAAATTTTTATAAAGTCAACATCTAGCCAACTATAATTCAAATAAAAAGTACTGTTTCAAGTAAAGTCATACTAGCGATTAAGATAGAGCAAAAAAGTATTAGGAAAAATTTTTGCAAACCACTCAAGAACCCCTAATACCAAATTTCGTTGAAAATTTTTCATTTTTAAATTCTTCTACATTTTGATGCTATCCGTAGATAATAGTGTTATTGCAATAACAAGAGTGCCATGAAGCAAGAAAATAATTTGTCAGTTCGAACGTCAATTCACTAAATAGTTTACTTCAGTTATAATTATTGAACTTTGCTGAGCAATGGCCGATAGACATTTAAGTATTGCTCAAAAAGTAGAAGTTATTCGAATTGTTGGTGATAATGTACGTTCTATTCGAGCGGCTGCTAGCCATGTCTCATAAACTCGTGTGAGGATTATTACGATACGCTGCTAATATTACTGCATCGAAATGGTTTTCTCCATTGTTCAATTCTCGTTGACGTGGTTTAGCAATATTTCCAGTAGTGTTGAAAATGTTATTCCAGTATGCAACAGTTCGATGACGGATGGGTGGACGTTCAGGATGTCTCGCGTTAAACTCTCTAGCAACCTCTCGGATAGAACATACATTACCACAAACAATTCGAATAATTTCTACTTTTTGAGCAATAGTTAAATGTCTATTGATAGTTACATCTGAAGTAAACTGTTTAGTGCATTGACGTCTGAACTGACAAATTATTTTTTGCTTCATGGCACTCTTATTATTGCAATAACAAACTATTATCTACAGATAGCATAAAAATGTAGAAGAATTTAAAAATGAAAAATTTTCAGCGAAATTTGGTATTAGGGATCCTTGAGTGATTTGCAAAAACTTTTCCTAATACTTTTTTGCTCTATCTTAATCGCTAGTATGACTTTACTTGAAACACTACTTTTTATTTTAATTATAATTGGCTGGATATTGACTTTATAAAAACTCTATTCATACGAAAAGGTGCATTGTCGTGGCCTACATAAATGATAAAAATTGATTGCTTTCAAAATAAAAAAGTTATTTAGGTGTCCCCATGAAAAGTGAAACACACAGTATATATATGACGTGAGCGGAGCGTATTCTTTCGCATGTGAACACTTCTGTACGGATTGTTGTACATTGTATGTAATAAATGTAATAATAATTCATATTTAGTACATAAAGTACAAACATCATAAATCACCTATGAATTGCATTTTTTTTTATATATATGTATATAGACGTTGGTCACGTGTTATCCATAAAGGTTGGAGATGCATATACAAATTTAAAACATGTTGACAATTTAACGACCTTGTCGAAGCGAAACTAATTGAATCTTAATACTACAGTAGTAAAATACTCGTAAAAGTTACAATAAAAAATGGATTCTATTTGAGTATTGCGTTATGCAATTTGTTTGTAATTTATTTCTTGACAGTTCGATTATTTGTGATCAACATGTTGAACTGCTGTGAGTATTATAGAAAATTTAATTTTTAAAATACTATCGTAAAGTGGGGTGAAAAAGGGCTATTTTTCTATTTCCATCCTAATTGTAGAAAAATTGATAAAATTATCATGTTTGATTCGACGATTGAAATAAAAGGTTTACATATTTGTGTGTTTCACAGTATGACATTAGTTATCATTTCAAAATTTTTCTCAATATAACATTTGCTGTAGTACATTCCTAGCAGTTGGTGTTTTAAGCTACTTCCAGTTGCTACATACCACACTATTTTTGTTGCACTTGACCTTGATAAAGTTGATTATCGTACATCACAAGTACGTCGTCAGCAAGTTTTGCTTAATCTCTTTGCAAATGGCGGTCGAGAGTTTTATTGGATGGAATATCAATTTCTCAGGCTCTTTATCAAAATGACCTGAAAGAATGCTTTGGATTCTTTCTACATAAGAAATATATTCTGTACTTTCATTGTTACAGTCTTCGTCACAACTTCTCTCTAATGAACTTGAGGGCTGCTTCAAATTCATCAATTCACCAAAAACACCATGTATACCTTTTAACCTATATTTTTCCACAACTTACAAGAATGAGAGGCACAAGGACATACTATAAGTTATTGTTCAAGCCAAGGAAATACGTAGTTATAATCGCTTTCCTAAAAATATTAATTTTAAATTGCAGTTTCACAGTAGGTACAACAAATTGTACATGCGATTTCAAATTGGTTAAATCGCGTGCTTGTATTAAACTGCCTTAAGTTAGCTATTGGTATCGACAAGGTCGCTCGGAGTAGTAACAAAAAATGGGGTAATAAAGTACCATATCGAAATAAAGAATACGATTTTTGCCAATATCGCTATTAATGTTTCATATTCCAATAAATACTCCAGTTTAAGGTATTCATTTGGTGCATATTGACTTTTACCGTAAGAACCTTATATAAGGTGAAACATTGATGAAAGTTGTCTGTATTCTACACTTATTCAACTTACTATATAAGATTGAGTTCTGATATTTTGCCAAAGTATTAAGTTCTAGATCGTTAATAGGTTCATTGCGCTCGCAAAACTCGAAAAGTATTTGATCGATTGACTTGAAATTTTGACACAATGTTGTATTCGAATACTGAGTGTTTTTATAGTAAAATGAATTTTTTTT
This sequence comes from Melolontha melolontha, assembly GCA_935421215.2. Taxonomy (NCBI): domain Eukaryota; kingdom Metazoa; phylum Arthropoda; class Insecta; order Coleoptera; family Scarabaeidae; genus Melolontha; species Melolontha melolontha. The sequence goes on along the minus strand of OW285243.1, from coordinate 70,665,714 downwards.
AACACGGCGCGACTAAAGTCGGACCGCTGAAAGAAGTAGACATAAGTAGCGCAAAAATTTCTCAAATACTTAATTTGATAGTACTTTTTTTTATTACAAGTTGACGTTTGATAATCACATTCTATATTTACGCTAGCATATCGTTATGGAATCTTAATGATAAAAAGGAAAATAACTTCGATTTAATCTTGAATAAATTGTCTTACTATATGAAAACTTAAAATAATGTATATAGGTTAGATGTAAATGTCAGGAAGACGTTAGAAAAAAAATATGACAAACAAATTTCAAAGGCAAAAATATCGATGATATTAATATTTGAAAAGCAATTAAACAAGTAGCTGGGTTAAAAAAAAAGAAGAAATTATTATTGATTTTATAGAGATGCTTCGTCTACGTTTGAACATAGTTCTCGATACGCAATTACAGAACGTTAAAGGAGATCAAACTGCAATGATCAAAACGTTTAGACGAAAATGAACGTGTTAGAGTCAGAACTTCGCAAAGGCGAGCAGAAGAATCGGTTGGTCGAAGGGAATCGAAAAGAAGAAGAGCAGTACAATCGTCTCAACAACGCCAAGAACAATTAGATCAACAGCGAAGACGTATGCATTTGCAATATATAAATGATCGAGCTTCATATCACTGAATTGCTTTTTCATACGAACAGGATATTCAGTACAATACCTTATGTAGTTTCGTTCAAATCGGAAAAATGGACAAAGTAGTAGTTAAAAAATTGATGAACAATTTAATTGAAGCAACAATTTTGATTGAATCTCGTAAAGGTGTAAAGACGTACTACTTCCACAAATACCACTCATTCCGATCGACATGGCGTTCGATTTCAAACGACTTTAATTTCCAACACGCTTTGCGTTCGCTATGACTATCAATAAAGCGCAAGGGCAATCTTTGCAACTGTGTGGTTTGAATTTAGAAAACGATTGCTTTTCTCATAGGCAGTTATACGTTGCATGCTCCAGAGTCGGTAAACCGTCTGATCTTTATGTTTTTGCAGAAAACGGACAAACAAAAAATGTGGTAAATACACTAGCTTTACAATAAAAACTATTTTTTTATGAAAAACATCTTTTTTTCTTCCTTTCCCTTCTTTCCACATAACCACAGCAACGCAAGGCAGGGTATTGAATTGAATGATTTGTTTTCTCGGTGAATCTATGTTCGCTACAATAATTTTATTTACATAAATTTATAACTATCCTACCATTTCGAAAGAGCATTTCTGAACTGCGATTGACAACCTATTAGCGTAGGTTTCAATTGTTTCATATGCTAAGATATTAAACAACGTAGAAGTTGAAATGCTGTTTTAGGAAAGTCTTCATTTTATGAGAGATGACATTTGTCTAAATAACACAAAGATGTAGAAATAAAAAGTCTGTCTTCCGTAATTAAATAAAACGTTCGAAATTTTATGTTCACATTCAGTATACTGACTTTTTTTTAAATTACTTCCAGCTTCTTCTTCTAGTTCTTTGGGTTAGGCGCCAGTAAGTTCAGACACTTGAGCAAAGTGCTCTTTGTACCACCCCCTAATAGATCTCTCAGTCCCACTCTATTAGTCTTGTATTCTTGATAAAAGCAATCCTTCTCAGGCGAAATTTAAGTACCCTCGCAGGATCCAATAGATGTCTTCCGAAATGTTTCTGTCCCTGTCCCTTCAGTTCCTTACAAGTGCATATTACCTCGCATCTTATCTCGCATCTTGACCATATCATCAAATTACAAAAAAATCTAAATAGAGTGGTTAACAAACGTAGTCTTGAAGTTGCTTTTCCGTCCGGAAACTCAATGAAATCTCTTTTCGGAAATGTTAAGTATAGAATAGAGGTGAACTAGAAATCCAGTATACAATGCTAGTTGTGTATAGCACCGAAGAAGAAAAGGGGTGAAAGGTATATGTGATTAACGCCTTCATACAAAAAATCCGTCCAATGTTCATGTAGTAACGAGCAAAATGATTTTTTTTTATTAGAGTTCGGCCTGTCGCAGTTAAATATACGAACGACAGTACGGGCTTCCACCTCTAATTCATCAATAATTCTCTTTACCGACTAACTATATTGTTCTTTATGTATTTGTCAGAACTACTAAAAATTTAAAGAAGAAAAATGTATATGTAGATAATTCCATACAAATAATAAAAACCGGGTATCTATCCCATTGGACAGGTCACGGACACGCTACATTAAGCTTTTTGTTTTATGACAATTTTTATTTGACTATAAACATAATAATTTTATTTTAAACGAAGAGTAGCGTTCACAGTATTTAATTTTAATTACATGTTAATTAATGCGGCATAGGTTTGTCGACATATTCGACATCAGGGCTCTTATTGATATTTGGAAATTTTTCAAGACATTTATACGTATTATTCAGATTCGTATAGCTTGGTCGCTATTCAGCGGTAACCCTGTATAAGAATTTAATTACTGTGATTGTAAATCGAAATCTCTCGGCCAAATTAAACGCTCAATAGGAACTCGTTTTAAAGAACATACCGTGTGTCCCGATTTCGATGCTCACCATTGGTATCTCGGTTATTAGAAGATATAGAACAACTTTTAAATGGGGAATGTTTTGCAGAATTCAATACTCGCGGCAAATCTCATTTCAAATTTGACCTAACTTTTTAAATTTTTAAAATATTTTGAAAAATCAAAAATTTGCCGATTTCGTTATTCCTCAATAACTCGATAACGCTTAGTCTGACCTCTTTTAAAGTTTTACATTGTTGAGACACTTTTCTAAAACAAATTATTTGATACAAACAGAAACCCCCGATTGTCATTTGTTTTTAAGTTATTACCACTATCTTTTGTTTTTCAAATGGCGGCCATATTGGATTTTGGGTTTGTTAGGTAGTCCTCAAAATGTGCTTTTCAACGATGTATAACATGCCTGAAAAATTTTTATTTATAAGGAAAATATTAATAAAAACGCAAATTAATCTTTAATATGAAATTAATAGGCTGAAAAATTAAACACCAATGTCAAATGAAAGTGAAAAGATATTCTAAGTAATACTGTAAACAAACGAAAGATACAGAACTTAAAGTTCACATTCACTTAAAGAAATTGTTCAATATGACGACCATTCTGTTCCACACAATTTTGACACCTTGTTCGAGTAGAGTTACAAACTCTACGTAGCGTGTTTCCGTTTACTGATCGTAGCACATCTAGTACTCTTTGTTCTAAAATTTCCCGAGTTTCTGGCGGTTCAAAATCAAATACTTCGTTTTTAGTGGTACCCCATAAATAAAAGTCAAGCGGGGTAAGGTCGGGTGATCTCGCAGGCCATTGCACGGGTCCATTATTTGAAATCACTCTCTCATTAAAGTTTTCTCTCAAAAAATGTTGCACGTTACGAGTGTTATGGGCCGGGCAACCATCTTGCTGGAACCAGATGTTTTGCAAGTTCTCGGGATTAATAATTTGCCTCAAAGCAGGTATTATCTCGTTTGTTAGTAGCTCCAAATATCTGTTACCAGTTAAATTGTAATCAAAGATGAAAGGACCTATTAACTGATTATCTAAAACGTAGAAAAGAGTTTAAAAAACAAAAAAAAAGTAAACAAAATGTCATACCAATTAAACCGCACCAGACATTAAAACCAAATCGAACTTGAAATCTTCTTTGATTTACCAAATGTGGATTTTCAGTAGACCAATGATGATACTCGTAGTTATTCCTATTGAACACTCCACAATTGGTAAATCGTGTTTCATCTGTCCATAGTATTTTCCTAGGAAAATTAGCGTCATATTCACATTTTTGAAGGTACCACCTGCTAAACTGTAATCGTCGGACATTGTCATTATCACTTAAACCTTGTACAATTGTTGGTTTGTAAGGGTGATACTTGTTTTTCGTCAAGGTTCTGTGAACAGTAGATTTTGAAATCCCTGTTTCTCGTGTCACACGACAAACTGATGTGCTGGATTGTTCCTAACGTTCTGCAAAATATTATTTCGACGTGTATCAGCATCATTAACTTCATAGTTAGCTCGTTTTTGTTCGAAGCTTCCAAAGTTTTTTAATTTGCTAACTAGTCTTCTAAAAATTGTCCTGTGTGGCTGTTGTCTTTCCGGAAAGCGCTCTGCATAACTCGTGCACGCATTTTCAGTGTTTCTATTTGCTTTGAAATACACTTCCAACATACCAACTTTTTCTTCGTTTGAATATGTATGTGCCATTATCAATACTTATAAATCTTAATACTTGACAATAATTACTTATCACTAACTACAAGTAGTTTTAATTAACTTATCTCTGCAGCACTAATTGTACTTTGACAGGTTATCGTTTTGTTTCATTGTCAGAATACATTTGTCATTGACGTTTGACGGAACATAATGTCTTTGCTAGTGATACACGCTCAGAGGTTAGAATTATCTGACATTTGATGTAAAACCAAATACAAATCTCCCCACTACTTTTAATCCTGCGCGAACTTACCCCTCCTCGCGCCAACTTAATTGGCGTTTGCTATACTTAGAATATCTTTTCACTTTCATTTGACATTGGTGTTTAATTTTTCAGTCTACTAATTTCATATTAAAGATTAATTTACGTTTTTATTAATATTTTCCTTATAAATAAAAATTTTTCAGGCATGTTATACATCGTTGAAAAGCACATTTTGAGGACTACCTAACAAACCCAAAATCCAATATGGCCGCCATATAAAAAACAAAAGATAGTGGTAATAACTTAAAAACAAATGACAATCGGGGGTTTCTGTTTGTATCAAATAATTTGTTTTAAAAAAGTGTCTGAACAATGTAAAACTTTAAAAGAGGTCAGACTAAGCGTTATCGAGTTATTGAGGAATAACGAAATCGGCAAATTTTTGATTTTTCAAAATATTTAAAAAATTTAAAAAGTTAGATCAAATTTGAAATGAGATTTGCCGCGAGTATTGAATTCTGCAAAACATTCCCCATTTAACCGTTGTTCTATATCTTCTAATAACCGAGATACCAATGGTGAGCATCGAAATTGGGACACACGGTATATCGCATATTAGATTCAATAGACTGGATAAATCGAATCATGCGTTAGAAACTAATTATAATATAACGGCAGATTGTTTAAAACTAAATAAAGATATAAACAGTCCATGGGAATTGAGTACATGTTTCATTAAAAACAGCAATAACTTTTATAACAGTGATAAGGGTCCGATTCCATATACCTGCTCGTATGACTTCCTAAAATAGATGGAAGGTGAGGGTATGTGCCGTTTTTTGAAGATCGGTAAATGACCTAAACTTAAGCTTTCATAAAATTCTGTGTATATGTTGTATTGCAAAGTGTTTTGCGATTTTTTGTGTTAGCTTTATTGTGTTCCATGTTTAAAACTTTTTTTTTCTGACTGTAAACGACAACTTAATTGTCGAAATACCTACTACATATTTAAGCTACGAATATTAATGTGGTAAGGGGTTTTATATCTTTTTTTTTACGTTTAATATATTTGATTATTAAAAATCATCATTTATTTTTGAAATCCCAAATAAAATTATTTTCGGCAGATATTTTAATAGGCACGTAAATATTTATACGAGTTCATACATGTGCGTCTCAGTACAATAATTATTTAACATCAAACATGTATCGTATCAGTACAAAGGCAACACAAATAAGTATCGATTCTAAAATAAACATATAACACCGAATACTTATCAGTGCGTGTGCGATGTCTTTTACTGGTCCTGTGAATAATTTGCTTCAGAGAGCACGGTTAGGAAATTTAATTAAACACGAATGGCGGCACAAGCACTTGGTGAGATTATTTTTAGCATCAATTCCTTTCGTTACACTGGAACCGTCTTTTACATCGCGAATGTATACGAATATAAAATCTTAATGTTCAATATGAGATGAATTTTTCGCATTTCATTGCTGCCTGTGGAAGAATTAAAAGTTTCTTAATTTTTTCAAAACAATAAAACAGGTGTGCAAGTATGCGTGATGTAATTAATGAAAGGTTTATGGATTCAATATGTTTTTAAACAGGATGTGTGGTTAATTTTAATTATAAAGAAAGCAAAGGAGCTCCTGCTTTTTTCTTAATTTTTTAAAGATGACTACATTTCCTTATTTAAACTTGTTTATTTATTTTGTTTACCGAAGAGAATTATATTTCCATTTACAGGATAATATCGAAATAAAATTGTAAGTCATATACATTAATAAACATTAATAAAGTTGTGAAAGAAAGAGGTCTCCAGGTAGCCTTTCGGTCCGAAAACACCATCAAAAGTCTGCTAGGGAATACTAAAGATAGAATTAATTCCAATTCGAAATCAGGGATATATGAAATTAGTTGCGCGGATTGTAATTTGAAATATATAGGCCAAACTAAACGACCTATAATAACACGTTTTAAAGAACACATAGCACATATCAAATACAATAGACCGGATAAATCAAATGTCGCAAATCACGCTTTGAGCACACTGCACAATGTACCGATTACAGGTTTGAAATTGATAAAAGGAATTAATAAACCCCACGAACTTGATGCTTATGAAAGTATATTTATCGCGAAAAATAAACATACCTCCTTGAATAGCGATAAATCTCCAATACCGTTCAGCTGTCTATTCACATTTTTATAAGTGGGTGGGGGAGGTAACAGCAGAAATATAGACATGTTTGAATCCATACACGTGAAAGAATGCAAAAATTACCTCCTTAACAATGGTTTGCTGAATGAAGCACTCGGTGTGTTTGTTTCACGAAATGTAAAATGTTTCGCGTTTTGTGGAACAAATGTACCGGGTGTTTTGTTTAGTAAATTATTAATCATGTTTCACCTAGAGCCAACCGTGAATTCTATACATTATATTAAAGTGCTTAACTCCTTAACAATGACATGTCACCTATTTATAATTAACTTTTAAATTATATACCTACAATATCTAATAATTCATAGACCCTTTTCACGTTAATTGATTCTCATTTAATATAACACAACACAGTCGGATGTCTTGTTTTTTCACATGTAACGCCCCTTCCCAATTTTGTCTTTCTCAGAATTGCAAGAGAGTTCGGCTTTTACAATATACGACCATACTTTTTAACCATTTGTAATGGAAAATTTTTACACCCCTACCCAATATAGATTTTGTTACTATCATGTACTCGAAATAATACGTTTAAATAATAACTACTGATGTGTACAATGCACATGAAATATACATATAGTTATATACTAGTGTTTTGTGAAAATATAAGGTGTTTCATTTAAGTTTAATAGTAGGTCATCGTAGTTTTTAAAAATCGTTTTTAGTTGGCGCCTCCTTTAGAGAAGAATTTCTGCCGTTCATTTGTTCGATAATTTAACACATGTTTAAACCTTTTCCTTAAGAGGCAAGTGTTTGCGCGTAGTTTTGAGATTGGCATGTTAAATTTAGTCTTCACAGGGTTGCAGTGTATAGTAGTTGTGCGGAAGCGTTTATTTTACTTTACTGTGCCCCATGTGTGACTTTTAATTAGTAGTTTTTACCTACTGATGATGACAACTTAGTTGTCGAAATACGTATTTAGGATACGACTAATAATTGTGGTAAGGGGTTATATACCTTTTTTAAACTTGATAAACATCAACTTGCTTTGATTAGCTAACACCAACGCAAAGAATTTAATTAACGGAAACTTAGACTAATAATGCCATCTGCCTAGGCAAAGACTCAATAACTGGTTTCTTTCTTCAGTGATCGCTGCTTCTAGCTCTTCTAGCGTTCTTGGTGGAATTTGTCTGATTCGTAGTGCCTACTCGATGTGGTCCCAGGCATCGCAGACATGTTCTATTGGATTCATGTCCGGGCTTCTAGCTGGCCACAAAACACGTATGCCAGCCTCATTTAGGTAATTTTGTACATTGTTGGCGATGTGGGGGCGAGCGTTATCATGCATTAAATGTAAATTCGGGTCTATGTAAGGTGCAAATGGAACCACAAGTGCCTCTAACATAATCCTAATGTATCTATCTGCGGTCATAGAGCCATTATGACTAACCCCCAACTCCGTCTTAGCCTCGGAAGATACACCTCCCCATGTCACAATCGAACCACCTCTGGAATTTGTTGTTTTCCTGACGTTGCATTGACTGAAGCGCTTACCATCTCGTTTATATATTGGCAGGCGTCTATCTGATGAAAACAGGCAATACCTAGACGCGTCTGTGAACAGAATGTTAGCCCAATCTTCAGCGGTCCAAACACAATGATCTCTGGCAAATTGTAGTCTAGAAATTCTGGTATTCTTACACTTACTCCTTGTTTTTTAAGTCAGTTACTGTCTAAGGTGTAATATTAGCATTTCGACCGATAAGCAGCTCGTTTTTCATCTGTCTGCAGTGCAATGCCTTATTCGCAAGGCTGTAAGTCGTAAAAAGTGATCGTCCATGGTCGTAGTTGGCCGCTTCCTACCTTGTCCTGGTCTCCCGTTATATCTCTTAGTTTCTCTATACCTGCACACCAGTTTCAAAATTGTCGATTGTCGGGCGCCTATCATCCTACCAACGTATCTTTAACTACTACCATCGTAAATTAACGTTTTTTTGAGCAGTCTTCAGTCCAAATACTAAGTCTTTTCCATTTTTTCAAGAATTGGTGCTCTGGGATAAGCTGTCATATTTGCGGAGGTAGAACACCCTGCAGTAACGGAGGATCTAATTTTCTGTTCATGTTTTCGTATGGTACGGATTGTAGCTTCATTTAAATTCAAGGTTTTAGAAACATATGAAACCTTTTACCGTTTTTTAAGACGATCCAAAATGTGAATTTTTTTTCTAACGAGATGAAACGTCTTATAGGAGGAGCTTTTTTATTTATGGTAAGCATTGTTCAGAACTACAAAAAAGTAATATTTAACGTTTCTTTAAAAAAAGTTTCAATAACAACAGATACTCAATTTTTTTTTATCTATCATATATTGAATAAAAATTATTAATCTTTTAATACTCCTCGAACAAAATCAAAGGAAAATGCTAATATCATCAAGTCTGTATACGTACATAAATCTGATACGACTGAAACACTCGAATAAAAATATCTAATCGCGGAACAACAGGGATTTTCCCTATTTCTGAAAACAAGTGTTAGACTGAAACCATGTTGTAAGAATGCCCTATTATATGGGGATTTCCCCTAATTCTCGAGCCGTGTTAGGGCGAAACCGTGTTGTGGAGATGCCGTGGTATGCGAAGGTTACTTGTATTATAAAAAGCGTTCAAATAAGCTTTGCCTCTAGTAGGCCATTCCTTTAAAAACGTATGATTATTAATAATTTAAATTTGTATTAGTTGTCAATTAGACAGATGCATAGTTGACAAATTAGTAACAAGCTAAGACATAATCATAATTTCCAAGGGCTACTTTGAGGTAAAATTTATTTGAATTCTTTGTACAAAATTAATGGATCGTCTTAGAGATTCTATTGAAGTGAAAAGACGCGGAATAGTCTCGCAAGGTGTCTTGTTGCTTTACGACAATGTATCAGTGCACAAGTTAAGACTTTCAAAAGCCTTGATGATTGTGACTTTGAAGAAATTGAACGATTACCTTATAGTCCAAATTTAGCACTCAATGACTACTTTTTGTTCCCAAATCCCAAAATAACACTTAGGGCAACAAAATTTAGGGACGATGACGAACTTAGAGCAGCTTTTCTAAAGCTTTAGAAATTAATAAATTCAAAAACACAAACTTATTCTAATTAGATATATCTAATTAGATATATCAAACTTCTATCTTGGAGAATCTATTTGTACTGTTTTGTTATCAACGCTTTCATATTTCTATCTTTTTTGATGCACTAATTTTACTATCTTAGATATATATTTTATCCTTAAAGAAATACTATCGATAGTGCCTGAAAAATATCGATAGTTTTCAATTGTGTAAATTCTCGATTCACACAATCGATTTGATGGTTTGATATCTTGTATGGCTGAATTCTTTCATGGTTTTGTACACCGAGCTGTACGATACTCCAAAATGCCTGGCTACATCTAAAAGCGATCCTACAGACCGTTCTTCTACATAACATAGCATATTCAGCTTAATGTGTTCTGTTAACAACACGTGATTGGCTTTATTTTTTTTTTATTGTGGGAATTTAGAAAATAACCATCTTCTTTGAATTTGTTAAAAATATTTAAAATTGTCTTCGCACAAGGTATACGCCTGTTAGGATAATTAACTCTTTTAAATAAATTATCTTATTTTTCAATAATGTATTTACGATTCATGCATGAATAAAAATTCAGAATATTTGACATTAAATTTTTTTTCTCTCCTTGGCAAACTATTTTAAGAATTAGGCTACTGTTTGTAGGGAAATACTTCACTGGTGTATAACTGGTTGCCTACTATGCCACCCATTGACTCTTCTTTTTTAGAATTACACATAAAGGGAGATGTATGTGTTGATAAAAAAAAACCCCGGTATATATCGGTTATGCGTCAATTATTAAAACAGTAAACTATATTAAAGGAATTTAAGATTTGTTAGAATAATTTTATTAAACTTAATTTTTTACATACTAATACTTATATTTACTAAAATAAAAAATACAAAATAAAAAGTCAAATAATAATAATAAGCAAATTGTCGTTTGTAATTTGTTTAAATTCTTTTTGGCCCTCATGGTATATTTTATTTTTATATATACAAGAAAATGTCAAGGGGATTTAAAGCTAATCTTTTTGCGGGCGGACCACCTTATCACCCTTCTATTTCCAATCCATTTATTTGGAAATATTTAATCAAAGTAATTAGTTACAATTTGCGCGCTACTGGGTGAAGAACAGTGTTGTTGCCACCACAGTTATTCCATATCATTTACCAGTACACAATCTACGCATGGTATGTTTCGCTGGTTAAATTTACCTGATGAACGTATGGTTCGATGATATGACATTGCTCCGTCTTCTCAAGTATTAGATGCTTGTCCTTTACTAGAAAATTACATCTAAAAAAGTTTTAATTTTTCCTTAATTTATATGTTGTCTAATTTAATAGTAAAGTTATTCTTTATTTTCTTAGACGAGTGCACATGAGTGCTATTTTTTTAATGCAGAAAAGATGCGCAATATTTGGTGATATTTGTGATAAAAGGAAAGTGGATGAGTCAGTTAGTCTTTTGTATTATATGGGATTAACACCTATTTGTAAGCTGTTAGCAGAAGTGTATTCAAGCAGATGGATGTTATTCAAATTAATAAAAATTTGCTTACAAGAAACTAAATGGCTTTAAATTTGTCTGATTAAATTCAACATTTTATAAGTACCAATCTAACAATGTTTTGTGGGAGCTTCAAATAATTTCTAAATAATTTCCCTTAAAAATGTGGAAAATATATTTATTTCCATTTTAAACTCTCATGGAAACATGCGTTATTATAATTTAATGAGATTTGAGATAGTGTTCTTAATAATGTGAAATTTACGTCATTAGTGAAACTCGTGTAATGTTAATCGAGGTTTCTTGTAAATTCATTAAATAGAATTTGAAATTTCTATTAAACAATCCTTATATATATTCTTATTCACAATCATTGCTCTTTTGATGTTAGATCTTTTTTTGCAAATAAATCCGCTCTTCGTGGATTAGTATAACTTTGTTTTCTTTTTTCTTGGGGCGATGACGTTGAGTTCGGTTGCTGATGTTATCGATGGAGTGTCACCTACAAGTACAGATTCGGTTAGGTTACTCTTTTTTATTTTACTGTATTCCATATTTTTCTTTTTTTTTTGGCCAATAACAATATTTAATTATTTAATATTTGTGTAATCAAAAGAAAATAAGATATTTAATTTTAAAATAAAAGGAATAAGTTCCGAAGAAAATAAATTTAAAAATTATGTCTGATATTGGATTGAAAAAATGCATAAATTATGTTTTTTTTTTGAAAATTAAGCTTTATTGATAATTTATGCCTTAAGTTAAGAATGACATATTTTAAGTTAAACCAAAAATGACTTGCGAACATACAAATAAACAATAAAAGAATTATTAACAATTTACATCTTGTATTATTTCTTTACGTTTACTTTGGACGCTAGCCCTAGTTACGGAGAACCCAAAATGATAGCTCTAAAATGCCCAAACGTTATACTTGAGTAACTGCGTACAGAATCAGTCATTTTATATAACTCACAACGTATCTATACTCACAGCAATATGTATATAAATGTCGTCAGTGATTCTTCGAATATTAACAATATTTTAATTTAAATTTAATGAAATTTACCAAGACTATTAATAATATATTCCGATGACATATATTTTGTTGAAAAAGTTAACGTGTTCAGATATTAATACGTTGTTTTTTTTTTATTAGATGGGACCCGAAGAATTGGTGCTTGGTCGAGTAGAGCACGCACATCGGCCCGCACCTTCGCCAACAGATTGTTTACTGCCATTTGTAACTGCACAAATACGGTAAAAAGTGCCGTTGTTAATCGAAATTAGGAAAATCGCCGTCATACCTTAAGAAGCTCATATCATGATGATGTTTAATTTTTTAAAAATTTATTGAACGCACATCATGGATTCATTCTTGACTCCATGATAGAATGTGATTTCCAAATTGTAGGACGCATCCTGTTTGAAATCAGTGATTGTCAGCGCCAGAGGGGCGCGTCCTTAGTTTGAGAAACACTGCTTTAAGAGAATTTAATGACTTAAAAGGTACTTATTCTTCATTTAACAGTACTTTTTATTGTTTATTTTATTATTACCTTACAAGAGGAATGTTAAAAGCATTTATTAGGTTCTAAGATATTTAAATAATTTTGTTTGCCAAAACTATTGTAGTATATCCTTTTCGTAAGAAATATTATGTATATGGATTTCCAAGCATTAAAAGCAATAATTTAATAATAATCGAAAAATATATATACACTACTGTGCACAAGGAAGGGGCACTTAATATACATTACATAATAGAAATACATATATAAAAGCAAAAAGCGTTTTGTACGGTTAATATTTTTTTATTATACATCAACCAACTAATTGTAAAACTTTCATTTGTAATAGAGTATCGGAAATATAAGAGCTGACACACACGGCGCTATGGAATGGATTACAGCTCCTGAAATCGGCAGATGTGACTTCCAGGAGCTGTAATCCGAAAGAGTTGATATCGTGCGTTCAAAAAAAACATCCTCAGAGTTGGCTATGAAATTTTTAGGTATGTCGTAACTTAACCGTACCGTTCTTAATTGTCAAATGTTAATGTCATTAGTGCCATCTTACCGAACTTATTTGCATAGCTCGTTTAGCTCAGCTCGCATAGCTCAGAATGGTTTATTTCCATGCATGGTCTTAGCGCATTCTGTATTTGACAATTGACGTTGCTGGCTATTATTAATTTACTACCAAAAATTCTTTCAAACTTGGTTTGTGATGGCTCTATGACGAAGAAAAATCTTAATTTATTGTTATCTTTACTGTAAATTGCTGAGAATGCGAAACCATACTAAGACTTTTATTACAAAGAGACAAATTAAGGGTGCATTTCACAATTTAAGTTTAGAAATGCGGTTATAAAATAACACCCGGTTTATTTGATTGTTAAGTTACGTTTACAACGATTTTCCATAGTGTTTTCCTTATACTGTGTGTAAACGAGGTGAGAAAACGACACTGCTGCGCAAGACGCGTCCCCGCCGCTTTACTTCTCCGATATGTTTATTGAATGTATAGTGTAGCATTTGATTGAAGCATAGGTCAGCATAAGGATAGGTCAGATGTAGGTGTGGTATTCACATACGTATGATTGGATAAGCAATGATACTTCAGGGGTACCTGTGGTATACACATACGTATGATTGGATAAGCAATGAGTAGGTGTGATATACACATACGTATGATTGGATAAACAATGATATGTCAGGAGTAGGTGTGGTATATACATACGTATTGAGTATGTACTCGCACTTCTGTCGTATCTATCGTCGACGACTGGGCATAGAAGCGCCTGGTGCTATAACTGTCCCTTCTCTCTTATCTAGTATACTGGTGGAGTATCGTTTACCTCCCCGCCGTTCTCTCGCCCCAGTTCCATACGGTATATACATTTTTGTAATTGACTAACTGCATATTATACGATTCCTCTTTAGCTTGTACTAAATTGATAAAATTTTTTACTTCGTCCATGAATAAACAACAACCAGAACAACGGTTCACAGAGATAAACAATATTCTAATCTCTTTGGTTCACAATCTTAACAGTCAGGTTAGGTTTGACAAATCTAATTTGACAGTTGACGTGATCGCTCGTCTCGTTCGGTTATAAAAATTGAAATTGACCAAGTTTTGTCGCCGTGCTGTACTACCCTGAACACGTGATTACTTAGCGCGATACGATTGGCTAGTTACTTATTCCATAGTTGAGCTGAGCTAAACGAGCTATGCAAATAAGTTCGCTAAGACGCACCTAAAACACTAAAAACAATAACACGGAATTTTATTTATTCATGACAGGAAGGTTATAACCTAGCAATTAACCTTGCAATTTTCTAAAGCCGTCTGTCATTTAGATATAACTGTCACTTAAGAAATTCATATTAGTAAAGTTACGATATGCTTTTTGATGTTACTTAGAAATCATGGCTCACTAGAGGCAGGTTTTTTTTTAACGCACGATATGATGGATCGCATTGGTTAACAACAGGAAAAAACATACTTAAATCTAGATAATGTATCAGAAAGAAAAATCGCAAGAACAAATACTTACCTGCGGGAGCTTAATTTGCTTTCACTACTTGAAATTGTCTGCGTCTCATATCTAAGAGTGTCTAATTTTTAGTGTGATGTTTTATTATCTAACCCTATCATGTTATATTATTTACTAACTCGTATACTATACATAATTTATTATTTACTTAGTGCTATATTGTTTTCATTCGTACCCGTTTCTTACGCACTGTAGTGTATTTTCAGATAATATTTAAAATACAACATTCAGTGTGAAAAATAGTCCACATTAACTTGTGTTACGTCAGTTATTTGAAGCAAGTTATTATTTTGTTGCTAAGGTAGAAGTCGCCAATGTTTATCGAAACGTCATTATATTCTTGCAGTATGAATCAAACTGGTATTGTAATGTCAAATTAAAGTCGGTAATTTTTAATAAATGACAAATATTGAAACGAGACTTGCCAGACTTGACATTCATTTATAATACATTTACATAATTTATTTGTTTATTTATTTATCGATCAAAATATTGTTTATAAATGTTTATGCAGGTTGTTAAAACAAAATGATAAATCTATTTGAGTTAATTTGAATCGATAACATAACCTAATCATTTAATTTAAACTAGAAGTACTATACCCCATTCAATCTAAGAAAGGAGCAGATGACAATGTAATCTCAGTGAAATTTACAAAGGATAAATTTTGTAATTTAGTTTTGCTGTCATATGTGCATGTTATATGCAAATCTAATACAGATATTTTTTTTACAAAGGTATTTTAATAATATAAAATATTATTAAAAATCTGGTGTGAAGAACACAAATACAGGTTCACAGGACGTACCGATGAGCCTGTAGAAAGGCGAAATACGTATCTACGTCTCTGGGGAGAGATGTTTTCGGACACGTTCACAAAAATATTAATAGTGAACCTGTATTTGTGTTCTTCACACCAGATTTTTAATAATATTTTTATATTATTAAAAATACCTTTGTATTATACAAAACTGCTGGGGTTTACCTACTCATGTATGTTACAATTATTCTGATACATTACACATGCGGTTAGTCCGTAGTATGAGTGAAGACACAAACAAAATGCAGTTTCTAGAGGGATGACTGTGCCACCTTTGGAAAGGCGTCGTTACTTCACATTGGTTATGTGGACGGGGCGAGGTACTTCGGCTGTCTGACAACAGGCAGCGCTGAATTTACTTCTACGCCCGGTCTGGATAATTTCTGTGATGTGGCGATGTGGTTCTTTTTTGTGAATGTGTCTGGAAATATTCTTTCCCCAGCAGGGGCGTACCGATGAGCCTGTAGAAAGGCGAAATACGTATCTACGTCTCTGGGGAGAGATGTTTTCGGACACGTTCACAAAAATATTAATAGTGAACCTGTATTTGTTATTTTTTTTACTTTTACGTCTGTCTATTAACATATTTATTATTAAAAAAGCTTAGATTTTGCTTAGGTACTCTATAATTTTATTTAAGCAAGAAGCAACAAATGAATGGTCTTTCAAATTGAGCGCCTTTTTTAAAAAATAAATACAACCCATAATTTGCATTGATTTTAAAAAACTTTTATTGGTAATTGTAGTATCAGTTGTGACATTTATACAGGAAAAATAATATCTGACAAGTGACCACCTCTTACTGCTTCACAGCTGTTCACTCTTTTGTTAAAATTTTCTATTACATGTCATAATTGAGGCTTTATTTAACCAATGATATGAATAATTTCATCCTCTATACCAGGTGTGGCCAACTTTGGTGCACATAAGATCTACTTTTTATTTATAAATTGTGTCGCGATCGACCTATTTTTTAGGTAAGAAGGGGATGTTTTTGCAATGTGCTTTTATACCGACGTGCACTTTGGCGAGCTCCATGATTAAGGGGTAAATAATCTACATACATGAGTATTTATTTAATGGGTTAAAAAACTTATGTCCAGAGGAATTAAAACAACATGAGCACTTATTAATAACATTTATTCATTCAAACTTTTTAAATTAATGAGAAACCTGAGTTTGCATTTCCTTTACTAGTGCATCATAATTTGGAGTATATCCTGACAAAGACAATAACAATGAGTCCTCAGTATGAGAATCGGTCAGGACGGAACGAAGTTTAGTTTTAGTTAATTGTAAATATGAAAATGCCGATTCGCACAGATACGTAGATCCAAAGCAAGAATAAATATATTCGCTACATTTGATAATATTGGGATACTTTTCTCGGTTAACATATTTCCAAAAATTTTCTTCAAATTTTCTGTCTTGTAAGATTAAATCAGATTGTAAAATTATAATTTCATTTTCCAAGGCGTTTTGCTCCATATCAAATAAGTCTGCAATTTTTTTTGCTAATTTCCTTCACAATTAAATCTTTTTTGAAAGGAAAAGATGTAAATTCCACAATTTCTTTAATTTTTTTAAAATCTTGGAATCGCTTCTCAAAATCTTCCATTACATTTTGTATTTCGGCCACGTACTTGTCAATCTCATAAATAATATTTTTATTTTTTTGTAAGTTGTCTGCCATATTTGGAAAATGGTTCATATTATTTTGTTGTAAATCTTCTATCAACAAAATAAATTTGGTTTTATATGCATCTATGCTGCTAATCATATCAATTATTGTTTTATTTTTACCTTGTAATTCCAAATTTAAATGGCTTAATATGGAAGTAAAATCTGTAAGGAATGCTAAGTCACTAAGCCAGGTTTTGTCATTTAAATATGCATATTTTTTCTCTTGTTCATTAAGAAATTCTATTATTTCAGGCAATAAATCACGAAATCGTTGCAGAAATTTACCTCTACTTAGCCATCTTACATCAGTATGCAATAATAAATCAGACTGACCTTCATCGAGTTTTAGTTGAAAAAGACGACGTTTGAGAGAACTTCCACGAATTGAATTAACAATTTCAAACGCGACGTCCATTACTTCTTTTGTATTTAGTCTCTTGCTGGATAATACTTGCTGGTGAATTATACAGTGGTAACTCAAAAAATCTGGGAATTCATCGTCATTTCGACATAGGGCTATAAATCCATTTTTGCGGCCTATCATTGCAGCTGCGCCATCCATTGTTATTGAAACTAATTTAAAAAGAGGTACTTTCTTATCATTAAGCAGACTTTTAAACCCGTTGAATATATCTACACCTCTAGTCCTTTCTTTCAAAGAAATCATACCCAACAATTCTTCTTTAGATGTAAAATCTTCAAAAACTAAACGAATGAAAACAAGTAACTGTGCAGTATCACTTATATCTGTCGATTCATCACATTGAAGAGAAAAACAAGAGCATCTGTTAATATCATTTTGTAACTGTTCCTTTAAATTTCCACCCATGTTTTCGATTCGTCGCATCACTGTGTTTCGGGACAGTTGTAGATCTTGAATTGCAGCAGTAATTTCGCTCTTGTTCTTAAAATCATTAAAAAGGGAATCCGAGATTTCCAAGAACATTTCCTTTACAAATTCACCATCAGAAAATGGTTTACATTTTTTAGCTAATAGATAGCTTACTTTGAAGGATGCAGTTGTTACTGCTTGTGACTTCAATATTGGCTTTTTGAAAATATTTTGTTGATTTGTTAATTGAGTTTTAAGATCCCGAACTTTACGTTTTCGTAATTCGGAATTTGGTGGATAATCTGTTTGATACTTGTTATGTAAAGATAAGAAATGTCTCTCCAAATTACCCTTTTTAGCAATGGCTATCGAGCTAAGACATATTAAGCAGCAACATTTATCATTCACCATCGTAAAAAAATAGTTAATTTCCCATTCTTCATTGAAATGATATGTTTTCGATTTTTTTGGTTTGCTATCCATGTTCATAAATAGGTATACTAAAATGCAAAAAATATACGACTTAATAATAGGGCATGTAATAAAAGTATTAAACAGTAACAATATAAATTACAATTAATACCTGGTGTAGGTTTAGCCGATAAACGAAATAGCTAATCATACTTAATAGTTGCGAATAATTAAATTATTATTTTAAATAATGCTTATAAATATTTAATTAAGATTTAAATAATTTTATTTAAAATATATCTCTTATATACTTGCACAATTAATTTAAAGAACACTAATATTTCATTAATACTTACAAATGAAACAATCCGCAAGAGAAATTGACTGTAGCGTACAAACACTAACTTCAGAATGAAAATTTAACACTATATTGTAACGTTTGTCTTTACGGGTTCTTAAATAAAACTAACAATAACTTTAGACACACACACTATATTAATATTAAACGTATAATAATATAAACTAACTATTAACAACAATAAGTACATTTATGTATTCTATATTTATGTAACTATATTTATGTTTGCTTCGCGGAACTGTAGGATTCAATGAATGTCCTTCCCTTCTTCGACGCGGCTTATATATCGTCGTTCATATGTTCCCGCTGCATGGAGAATACTGTAGAAAATCCCGGGTCAGTGTCACGCGCTTCGCGTTCTCGGCGTATGTGGAACGCTCGAGATAAAACGAGACTAATATGACGCGCGTTGTAGGATGAGTCATCACATTGCCCCCTTCTTAAGAAGGGGGCAATATACGCGCGTCATATTAGTCTCGTTTTATCTCGAGCGTTCCACATACGCCGAGAACGCGAAGCGTGTGACACTGACCCGGGATTTTCTACAGTATTCTCCATGCAGCGGGAACATATGAACGACGATATATAAGCCGCGTCGAAGAAGGGAAGGACATTCATTGAATCCTACAGTTCCGCGAAGCAAACATAAATATAGTTACATAAATATAGAATACATAAATGTACTTATTGTTGTTAATAGTTAGTTTATATTATTATACGTTTAATATTAATATAGTGTGTGTGTCTAAAGTTATTGTTAGTTTTATTAATTACTAATTACCCCACACCTGACACCACTGTAACGTTTGTCTTTACGGGTTCTTAAATAAAACTAACAATAACTTTAGACACACACACTATATTAATATTAAACGTATAATAATATAAACTAACTATTAACAACAATAAGTACATTTATGTATTCTATATTTATGTAACTATATTTATGTTTGCTTCGCGGAACTGTAGGATTCAATGAATGTCCTTCCCTTCTTCGACGCGGCTTATATATCGTCGTTCATATGTTCCCGCTGCATGGAGAATACTGTAGAAAATCCCGGGTCAGTGTCACGCGCTTCGCGTTCTCGGCGTATGTGGAACGCTCGAGATAAAACGAGACTAATATGACGCGCGTTGTAGGATGAGTCATCACAATATTCTGCAAAATTAGATTCCAAGAATTAATCCTAATGGCATGCAATTTAAATGTTATTATTTTAATAGTCATAAATTTCTCAGAAGTGTAAATACAAGTCAATTTTAAACGCACTGTATTTCAGATTTATTAAATAAACATCATTTATATACGTTTTTATATGTATTGTATAAGTTTTTATCATAAGCCGAAGTATTATGCTGATTTTGTAATATCCCAATTCAAATAAATTTTATTTAGGTAGCAAAAAGTAGCAGCAGCAAAAAAGTTATCTACCGACAAAAGCTTTAAATAGAAAACAGAATTGCAAAAGTGCAAAGAAAAAGAACTTAATAAAACCATTTCAAATGTCAAAACAAACTAATAAAAATAATGATAATATAAAAATTATATCCTTTCTATGAGCTAATCACAGAAAACATTTGAATAAAAAGTATTTGTACTTTTTAAGTTAAAAGTTTTTATGAGATACTTTTCGCAAACCCCGAACTTGCGAGTGATCGACCAAAATTGGTCTCGCGATCGACCGGTCGATCGCGATCGACTTGTTGGCCACCCCTGCTCTATACTTCAGGAATCGATTGTGGTTTGTTCATATTGACCTGACTTTTTATGTAACCCCATAGTCCAACAGTATTAGATCACATGACCTTGGTGGCCAATTAACATCACCATTTCTTGAAATAATTCTTGGAGGAAATTTTTGATTTAATAAAGCAATTGTTTCATTAGCAAAAGTAGGTGTTGCACCGTCCTGTTGAAACCATCTATTCTCTAGATCAATATCATTCAGTTCAGCACACAAAAATTCAGTTAACATCTCACGATATCAAACACCATTCACTGTTACAGCATCACCAGCAGCATTTTGAAAGAAATATGGTCCAATTACACCACCTGACCATAATGCACACCAAACAGTGACTCGTTGAGGATGTAAAGGTCTTTCTTGAATCACTCGTAGATTTTCCTCACCCCAAATTCGACAATTTTGTTTGTAAACAAAACCACCAATTTCAAAATGTGCTTCATCAGAAAAGATGAGTTTTTGTGAAAAATCATCTGGTTGTTCTTTAATCCAACTGACGATTGCACGACGATTTGTATGGTCCAATGGCTTGCCTGTGTTATTTGAACCTTATATGCCTTTAAAGTAAAATACAACATATTTTTGATTCACTGAGTCCAACCTATTGTGAACGTCGACTAATGGACATTTTAGATGCTTCAGTAAAACTTTTACGAATTAAATCAATATATTCATGTGAACGACCAGTACGAATTGTATCTTGCTCTTCTTTGATCTTCCACCGAACCGGTCTCTTGAAATTTTCTAATAATTCGATCAATAGTTCTTTCAGATGGACGATCATGTAAACCATAAAATTCACGTAATTTTCTAAACACATTTTTCAGAGAACGCTGATTTTCATAAAATAATTCAACAATTTGAACGCGTTGTTGTACCGTTAAGAAGGCATTTGTATAAATGTCAAATATCGCACTTTGCAAATGTCAAAATACCCAGACGAGTTCAGTGCGCCATCATATTTTATTTATTTTTTAAATAAGGCGCTCAATTTGAAAGACCCATTTATATATCAATGTAAGTTATCAGACAGGCGGCGGAAATATTTCAATCAATATCTAATAACTTGTTACCCAAGAAGAAATATCAATATCTTAAATTTGATTTTATTAGCAAAAAAATTTTTGCAAAGGATTGTAAAAATCACAGAAAATGTATGTAATCGGTAAATTGGCACTAAGATAGGACCTCTATTTTTACAATAAGCATCTTAATATATATTTTTTAAATCTGATCTTAGAGCAATTATGGGGTGTTCTTAAGAACTGCAAATTCGTTTTCTAGAATGCCTATTACGTTTGATTCACAAAGCATGACTGTTTCAATTTTACCTTCCAAGAAAGTATATGGTTATTATGGGTTCCACTGGGTAATTCGGAAACCAAATTATCAGTACTTCGCAGGTCACACTTTAGCTTTAATCATATTAAACAACATGAAACATATTTCAGGTTTTTTTTCACCTATATATTGTTATTGTAAACAACCTTTTCATAATTCCTCTCAATCAATTTCTTTTTACAAAATTTTCTAGAGAATATATTTTTGGATTTATTTGTATTTATTGATATTAAAGCCCACATATTTTTAAAAATTTTATTCGTAATGTATTTTTGCATCCACAGTACAGTTCAATTAACGTGTGATTTTAATGAGGCTACATCTTGCATTCGTCTTCTATATTTTCACTTTGGAATACACATTTAGTATATCACGCTTAGAGCAATTCAAAACTCTTCTATATTTTCTGTGAAACGTGAAATAATTATTTACAATAACACCCACCTTTCGTAACCAAATTATTTGAATAAAGATAATAGAACAATAGTAACTTGAACATTTGTCCCGTTGAAATTTCAAACTATCTAGATCAGAGGTGTCAAACTCAATTTTGCAGAGGGCCATATATTAAATTTTAAATTCGTAGGCGGGCCAGATTGAAAATTAAAAAAAATGAACAGAATTATTATAACATTTTATTTATTCAATTATATAGTATATAATATACGGTTGTTAAAAATCATATCAAAGTTATAAAAGAGGGTAGGTAATTTTGTTGAGCTCGAGAATCCAGATACCTGACTTCTCTTGTTTTTGACAAGCTCATTGATGTCAGGTATTATATTCGTTGTAGTTATTTTAAGAATTGATTGGAGATGTTCATTCGTAAGTCTTGTGCGATGTTTGTTCTTATTTATTTTCATGACGGAAAACATCTGCTCACATAAATAGGTGCTACCAAACATGCAGAGAATGCGTGCTGCATGCTTTGTTAATTCCGGGTAATTATCCAAACTCTTGAAATATTGTGTATAAAATGTAAGAGCGTTAATCTCATTAAATTTTGCTTTCAAAATACTGTCCGATTGAAGATCTATCAACTCCATTTTCAAATGAACTGGTGCCTGTGAAGCTTCAAAATTGAATGGATTGTTGAAAATTGGGAATTCCATTTCATTCATTTTGTGAAAGTCTTCAAAACGATTGTTGAATTCCGTGATCAAATTTTGCAGAAGTTGAGAATATTCATCCAATTTTTTTTGGTTCACTGTGCCAAATGATTTTAAATGAGGGAAATGATCCAAAGTTTGATTTTTTACCTGATTTTCCCACAGCCTCAACTTTGTTTCAAAGGCTTGAATATATGAATACATTTGAGTGACAATCAGATTTTTACCCTGTAACTTTACATTCAGATAAGTCAAGTGTTTATTCACATCTACCAAAAAGGCACAATCAATCCACCAGTCATTGTCATAATCAATTGGTTTGCCTTTTTCTAACATGAAAGCTTGAATAGGGTCACGTAATGCAAAAAATCTTTCTAAAACTACTCCTCGACTGAGCCAACGAACTTCCGTGAAATAAGGGACATCAGAAAACTTTTCGTCCAAATCTTGTAAAAATTGCCTTAACTGTCGGTGATTTAGTTCTCTGCTTCTTATAAAATTTACTATTTTAATTATAGGTTGCATGACATGGTCCATGCGGCCCGCGGGCCGCATCTTTGACATGACTGATCTAGATAGTTACATATAACCATTAGAATTCAAATCATAAATTTACTATAAACAAAGCTCTAAAGAAAGAACTTTCAGAAGTATTTATAATACAAAAATTGACATATTTCATATATTTGCATCTTTGTTCGACACAATCAGTAGACATGTCATATAGTTACAGTGATTCGTTAATTAGTCGAAAATTTATGACGTATTGGTAATCTTTGGTGAATTTTACCTTACATTACAAAACGTTATGTTATTGATATAATAATTCATTTCTATTTGCACGTAAATTAATGTTTTAAATTTGGTAATTTTATCTAATACAATTTTAAAATTTTCTTATAAACCATACAATGGGTTTGTGAACTTGACCATTTCATTAATAGTATATTAAAGTACAAGTTGCATAAGACATGATTTTTGCCCACGAGTTCAAGGTTTAGAAAACGAGCCGTAGGCGAGTTTTCTAATGAACGAGTGCGCAAAAAGGTCTTATGAAACGTGTATTTTATACTATTTTTTCTATTTCGGACATTAAAAGTTCAAAAAGACTTAAAATAAGAGGCATGTTTTGTACGAAAATTGTAGAAATTTTCTTTTTTTGAAGTTGGTAGCATTGATGTTTAACTAGAGCATTTTAAATATTTGAAAATCGGCGGTGTTATATGTCATTTTAAGGTTAAAATTTAGATTGATTTATGCAATGACCAACCTCTAAAAACAAAATTTTGCGTGCGAAAAAGTAATACTTTATGCAACCCAAACGGGTGTCGAAAAGTGCACTTTATAGCACCGAAATAGAAAAAAATATATATCGCATTTCATACAAAGATTAGTTTATTATATAACAAGATACATATTTGCGAAAAATATATTTATAATTATGTTATAATACGCATACTGTAGTTGGGGACAATGTTTATGAATTGTTGCTTGTTATAGGTATTATATTGATTGTCGCAAGTACGTTTAAGCAAAAAGGTGCAATTATGGGAGAAGGACGCATTAAAATACATTTGTAACATTTCACTATAATTCCTATAGCTGGAAGATAAGAATATTGGAAACACTCGTTGAAATTTTCGGGCACAGAAGGAGATCGATTATCTATTATAGTAACCCTTTGAAGTAATGAGAGACATTATGTATGTTACATGTTGAACACATATAACAGTCCAAAAAAATATATATTTTTCCTTACAAACAAAATTTCTGTAGAATACCACTTTTAAATTGAATACTTCTACTGTATTGTGATATATAAATATTCGGACACGTAATCTAATTGAATGACTGTGTCATAGATTATGCATAAATAACAGCTAATTGATTGAAGCGGCTTTTCAGAAATCCATGCTGTGAACAAGAAATGAAGGGAAGCCATTTGAACGAGATGATTTTATAAAGGACGGATTTAAAGATTTTCGCAAAAACAGAAATTATTAGTCTATAATTAGAAGTGTCAGTGTTATCACCCTTTTTGAATAGAAAATTGCTAGAATAAATTCAAGCGATATTCCAAGCTGCTGGGAATTACGATGTTTTTATAGATAAATTGATGAGGTTGGAGCTGTATATGTAATATGATTGATATTAGTTAAAGATCCATGTATACTCTTACCTTATTTATTATTTGGTATAGTGGGGACATCTAGGCAACAAGTATATCGGATACACATCTAACGCATAAATTTGCTTCCGGCATAGTCTGCAGTGGAAATCGTCGACCAGGTGTTGCCGTTCTTGGTCAATAGATGTCGCGACCTACTCTCATATGCATATGTCGCTCAAGCTTGGCATATATGGCGGACCGGTTGAATGTATTGGTGAGCTTTCACGTCGTATGCTGACGAGGGCAGTGGTAGCCGAAACACGTGTTCCTCAATGTTCAATGTTAGTATACGTTTGTAGAATATTTATATAAAACTCGTTAAAACGGTAAAATCATACATTTAAACACACATTCAAATTAATTACAATTGAAGTATTGACGAGATTAACAGCGAATATTCTAACCTTCTCTAATTGTTCATATCTTCTCTTTGTCACTCTCGTATAATTTCACATTAGCTAGACGTACGGGCCGTATATTGTGTACTGTTTGTATAATAGTTAGGAGCTGTTTTTTGAGTGAATATATTAAATATATGTACGATATGTTAAACAGTTAGTATAGTTAAAT
The DNA here is from genome assembly GCA_935421215.2 of Melolontha melolontha. Taxonomy (NCBI): domain Eukaryota; kingdom Metazoa; phylum Arthropoda; class Insecta; order Coleoptera; family Scarabaeidae; genus Melolontha; species Melolontha melolontha. Next base: position 70,639,882 of record OW285243.1, on the reverse strand, counting down.
ATGTGATTGTTCCATTGTGTTACATCTATCAAATTTAGCGCACATACTCGTTTAGTAATTTATGTGGTAGGTACATTTTTGCGATAGGAAAATTTGATAGGTGCTTTCACAAGAATTCCAACTGTGCTGTATTAGGCGTGTTTCCACGTGTTTATATGTCTACAATTGTCTGTGATTTTACCATTGTTTTTCTGTTTTGTTACTTTTCGAAGAGTTTATCGACCAAAGAATGTTAATTATCCACTTCAAAGTGTAATTATTTACTCTATGCGTAGACATAAACTAGATCATATCTATTTAGGATTGCATAATTGTGTCAATTATATGTTTTACTGATGTTTACTAAATTTTTTAATGAAAATTTGTAATCAAATAGTTTATCTTCATAATTTCTTATTTACGAAGTGCATTCAAAAAATTCCGGGATTCATTTTTAAGGATAAGAGAAACGAAATTAATGAAATATCTTTATTTAAAACACATTCCTTCTTTCTCTATACAAATCTTTGAACATTAAAGCGCATATGTAAAACTTTATTATTTTGTGATGCTTCTCGAAATGTTTGTCAGGTACTTTTTTATATGGATTCCGCGTAATTAAAACTATCAAACCACTGTTTAGCACAATTTTCAATTTTTGGAACAAAATGATTCGATTTATATATGACACAAGTGTGATTGGTTTATCCAAAAAAAAAGATTTAGACATATTTACTAGCCGTTTTATTTCAAAAGGCGATTCCGAATCTATAAGGAACTGTTTGGACAGTTTGCCTTGGAGAGATGAATTAGAAATGAATTACGCCTTGAACATTGAAAAATGTGATCAATGATTATTGATTGCTTTTAAACTACAGGCTTGGCCATTTAAGGTTGCGGTTTTTGAAGTCATATTAAACATACAAAACATTAATTTAAAAAAATGATTTATTTGTGCAATTAAACAACAAGATCTGCAGTTTAATAAATCAGGTTCTCGAAGTGAGAGCCTCGAGCAACGATATCATTTCGCAGCCTCTTCTCAAATTCTCCACAAACTGCCTGAAGTGTGGCGTACGGTATCGCTTCTATTCGCTGTCGTATTGCCATTTCAAGGTCATCCAGGGTGTCTATACCATCGCGATATATCGTATCTTTTAATGATCCCCACAGGTAGAAATCGCAAGGATTGAGGTCTGTACTATATGGTGGCCATGTTATCCCTCCGCCTGTAAACTGTTGAGCGTCAAGACCAATGATTCTGTTACCGAAATGTTCTTCAAGAATGTTGAAAACTTCTTCCGTGCGATGCGGACGAGCCCCGTCTTGCATAAACCATGCATTCTCCACCATATTTAATCCATGCGCCACGGGAATAAAAGAATCATTAAGCATTTCACAATATTTTTACGAAGTAACGGTTCCATTGACAATCACGGGACCGATAATTCCTGCCGACGAGATAGCACACCATACAGTCAACCGTCGAGGGTGAAGAGGACGAACAATTGCTAGATGTGGATTTTCTGTCCCCCAATGTCTCCAATTTTGCTTATTCACATAACCGGATACATCGAAATGTGACTCATCCGACCACCACACTCGTTCCAATGACATGCTGCCATTTTCAATGCGTTCGATGATTTCGTTCGCAAAATTGTAGCGTCGCTCCATATCAAACGGTCTCAACGGCTGATCGATCTGGATTTTGTATGCTTTCATCTTTAGAACTTGCTTTAGGATCCGCCTTAGTGTTGTACGGGGTATTTCAAGTTCTTGAGATGCTCTTGAGGTCGATGTTGAAGGTTGAGCTGTAAAGTACTCCCGTACTCGTTCTATGGTTTCCGGTACCCGGATGGTCTTTTGACGTTCTCTAACAGTTGATCTTTCGTCTGCCGCAGATGCTGTTGCTTCAAATTTCACTACAATCCTAAGATATAAACACGATAACGAATACTTTGTTACTTTTCTAAATTTATCTTTTTTTCCTTACCTTTTTATAGTGTTTTCCGTTGGTGCGTTATTTCTCCCGAATAGAGTACGCAAGTGTCTTGCCGTAGCTGCAAAAGATTCCCCATTTCTATAATAATATTTTATTAATTCCACACGCACTTCCGTTGGATACGACGCCATCTTGAAAACTGACAAGGCAAATTTTTCATATATTTATTGTAAACCGCGCTGGGCCATCTAGTGTAAAAAATATATATTATATTAATTTCTATATATACAAGGGAATAGCGCGATTTTTAAAACCGCAACATTAAATGGCCAACCCGTTATGAATACCAGTCAAATATGCTATGGACAAAAAAAGAATCGCCCAGTAAATGTATATATTTTATAAATGTTTACTATGTTGAGAATACTAAATTATTTTATAAAAAATTTTCATTGAAAAATGCGTAGCCTTTATAGAGAAAATTTAATAATGAACCGCTCCACGTATAAATAAGATTCAAAGTATTTTAAAATGCCTGCAATTAACACTGCCTGCAATAAGCGGATTATAAGAAGTACTGTTGTGAGTTTACGTGTGGGGTATGACACATTTAGAAATAGTATTTCTCTATCAGGAGCATATTCTGAATATAATTATTAAGAAGATAGTTATTAATAAACTGAATCTTGGAGTTCCATTTTATTATAAATGTATGAATCTGGCCTTAATAGTAAAGGCCGAGAAACTGGCTAATACATAAATATATTCTTGAAACGAGATCGCTGAGATCTGGGTTGGAAATGATTATTGTTTTTACTTAGTTTTACAATGAAAAGTTTGTCCCCGCCAGTTACAAGGTAGGGAGAAAACAACTAAATAATTAAAATGAAATTGCGATGCAAATATTTTACCCTTTTTCAAGGAAAGGTATATGATGTAGTTTACCAACGTCATAAATGAATTAAAATAAACAATATGCACATGAATCCTTAATTGTAATACTGGCAAATGAAATAAATCTTAAATACTAAATACAAACAATACAATTGTTACAGGTATTGAATGGCAATATACCGAAGTGGGCTAGAAATAAAGAACAGTATTCTCAGAATACGGGAAAAATGCAATTAAACCGTAATCTCTAAACCTTATCGTAAAATATGTTTACATTGTAACATTCAATGTAATGAATACAATAAATGAAGTATAACAATAAAACTTATGCCATTATATAGGTCTACATCCGCAAATGAACGAATTTACAAAAATAATTATACCTGTATTGAGTAAAGAGTTTTATGACCGTAGGAAACAAGACAATGCATAAGTAATATAATGCCTGACCACTTACGATAATTAACAAATTAGATATTTGGGAAACTCCAAGACCTTTGTAAACATTTCACATTTACAAATAGTATAAAACTATAATCTATGATTGAATACGTAAAATAAATACAACTAAATCTATTTGATTATAGGCAAATAAAACTGAAATACAAATTAAATCTACATGGACCGAACAAAATGAAAGAGGGAGTTAAATGAAATAATTCCGCAGGCGAAATGTAGGTGGCCCTATTATCGAAACTTTTACAAGCATAAAAACGTTTAATTAGCTAGCCTTTAAAGATGAAAATCGATTGTAAAATTAAACAAATATTTGTGAAAATCGCACAATTGTGTTTCTTTTTTGATTTTTGTAAAAACGTTTGTAAAGGGATCAGTCGCAGAATTTTTTGAATGCCCCGTAAGCTCTAATTCAGAATTTAATAATACTCATTGTCGGTTAAACTTTAACCTATTCAAAGTAAAAAAAATAGAAAGGAATTTATGAAAATAAAACTTTTATTTTATTTAAAAATATTTTTTTGTTGATAATGTTGTCTTAGTTCTGCGTATTTTTATATTTATAAACCAATTAGATTGTTGACATTTTCCACTAAATTTAAATAGCAATTTAAATAGCAACCTAAATTCAGATCATAATATGTAATAACATTAACGCGAAAATGCTAGAGAAGATTTTTTGTTGTTGTTTGGCCTCTTGAACAGTACTATATATTCGTATCGAAGTCATTCAAATAACTCAAAGAAAATCCTTCATAATGTTGACCTAGATTGAACAAATAACCTTCATCGCGATCATAAATTGAGTAATTTATTCTATAAATCGCACAACTTACTTTTTAATATTTACTGCTGCAAACAAACTAGATCTGTATTGTTTTGTAACCTTGTTCTTGTTTAGGTCAAGGACCAGTTATATACATGATATATAAGAAGAATTATGCAAAGGTGACTTCAAAAAAATATTATTTTTGTTGTTTTGTTTTAGTTTATATAATAATTGTTGTGTATTTTCTTTCTGTGTTGTTCGAGTGGTAATAATTACAATGTAACTTATGTATTTTATTCTATTATTTTATTAATGAAATACTACAATAATTACTAAATCTAGAAAAAATGTATACGTCACTTTTAACTCGTATTTTCTACAACGCCTTCTTTGTACAGATAGAAACAAGAAAAATCCCTAAACGCAATATATATCAATAAACTCTAGCCTTTAAACTTGGGCCCTCTTTGTTGTCAATCTAATATATGTATATAACAATAATATATTTTTTTCTAACCAATCTATATTTTTTTGGAACGAGTTTTAACATTCAAATTTAATATTAAATTTTTGCGAAGAGCCATAAATCACATGGTGCTAAAGCAGATGAGCGTGGATGGCAATGTAATCCTTTGAATTATATTAAAAATCTGATCACTGATTGACTGTGTATAAGACGTGAAGAAAAGGAAAGTGTGTGCCATCTTTATGCACCTCTTTTGCATTAACATTTCTGGAGCCTTCTGCTTTATATTGAAATAAATATTCAAATAATTAGCAATTTCTTTTAACAAGTCATTAGTATATTTAATTTTAACTTCGTTCAGATCGCCTCTTTTTTAGATAATCTTAAACTCCACAATAAATCTTAAAAATACACAGCAATTGAGCAATTTTGTGCGTCTATATCATAAAAAGTGTCTGTAAATCATCAAACAATCACTGTTCTACTGAATCTGTCGTATTTCAAATGTTTCGGTGTCGCCAAGTGCAATAAATAGTTTTAGTGCTTTGTATCTGTAAACTATGTCTACGACATGATTGATTGGTATCTAAGCAAATCTTATGTTCCTTTTTTATTTTATTTTTACACTTCTTTGGTTCATGTTAAAGTATTTCTCAGTGAATGGCACACGATGGATGTACGATTTGTTTGAATCTCTAATCATCCAGCATAACATTGGTGTTTAAGATTTGTCTTTATTTAATTTTGAATTGATTTGTTTTGAGTGCCTTGTTCCAACCAAAAATTTTTCTGGGTTCTTGTTCAATAAATCATTTAAAAAGGTGTCATTTAATCTGTACAGGCTTTGGGTTTCTATAGCTTACATAAAGTCTACTAGTTGTACGGTGCACACGAACTGCGGTCAGCGTTGCGATATCCTTTAATTCGACACCCGACACTGGCTCATTCATAAGTCGAATTAAGGTATTGAGTGTAATTAGTACAGAAAAGAAAACAAATAAACAGAAAATACAAAAATTTATTTATTACATTACAAAACTTCTGAGAAACACATTTAATATAACTATAATATAATTATATTGAATCTTAGCAATAATTAAATTTCGTTTTTCAATTATATCTCTCCTAACTTTTCTAACTACGTTTAAGGTTACTGAGTTAATTCTAATATATGTATCTGTCCGTATAGACTTCAGTGAATTTAAAAAAGCATATATATTAGGATGCGCGGCAAAACTGTAATTATTAAATTTGGAATGGAAAGATTCACATGTGTTTGTTGTTCGTGAGAGAGAAGCAGTCTGTTGGGCCCAAAAGCTTGGCGGAAAAGAACTTTCATCATCGATATAGTTTTACACCAAATAATTCGCAAATTGATCAACTCGCTGGTCCTCTGGTTTGTCTGGCATTAGATCTTCTATGAAACAATCGCCGACTTCATGGGGGAGACAAGAAAGTTAAACCAAATGAATGGCGAAGCCATTTTTCAATACATGTTTCTTCCTTATATTCCACTGAAAGTACTAGGTTCTAAATTTTTCTCCACCTACAATGCACATAAGGGTTATAACCACAAGAAAAATAGATACAGAAAAAAAACTTATCACGACTGAGCTAAGTGAAATCTACAACCAATGATTTCAACGTTTTGAAATACGGTCTTGACAGATGTATGAATCGCCTTCTCGAAATCCACCACCATCATCTTCGGATTTAATATATATCCCATATCTTCACACTTTTTTTTAACATTACAAACATTTTTATGTAAGTTTCCACAGTTTTATCCTTCAGTAAACAGAAAGCAACGGGTATGTAAACATTATTCACGTAAAAGTGGATTGTGAACATTTGCAAAAAGTATTTGGCACAATAATCAAATGTTCCATCAACAAAGAATATTTCTTGTTGATACATAAATTGCAAATTAGTTTCACAAGAAAATATTATTATATGAAATATAGTCGTTGACTAACAAAAAATTTTCGTCTCTTCAATACTTGCTGGCCTTTTTGGGAACTTTTTGATCGGGCATAACATATGTTATTGCGAATGTACTGTACATCTTCTGTAGAAATTGTTTTTAAAGTAGTACTACAAGGTGGCCCATAAAGATATTAACTTTTTGAATAAAATTAAAAACAATACAAATTGATCTACTTGAACAAATTTATTTTTAAGGCTTACAAAAATTACGGGAAATTTATTTTTTAAAACTTACGGTATCTAAATGTGCCCCATTTGTGTCCAGGCACTCTTGAAGACGACCTCTCCAATTTTCCATAACGCGGCGGCAAGTGTCTGCAGTTATGACTTCGATTTCTTGTCGAATATTGTTCTTTAGTTCCTCCAGAGTGGCAGGGCGGTTGCTGTACACTCTACTTTTGAGATAACCCCATAAAAAAAAATCACAGGGACTCAAGTCAGGGCTTCGGGGGGGCCACTCAATATCCCCTCTTTGAGAAATCAGTGTTCCCGAAAAAAGCCCCTGAACGACAGGCAAAGAAAGATTGGAAGTGTGGCAGATAGCTCCGTCCTGTTGGAACCAGGTGTCCTGAGTGTATCCTTCAAATTCTTGAAGAGCAGGAGTGAGGAAAGTTTGAATCATGTCTACATAACGCCGAGAATTTACAGTGACTGTGCGATCTTGTTGGTCTTCGAAAAAAAAGGGCCAATTATTCCGAATGCCGACATTGCAGCCCATACTGTGACCTTCGGACTATGCAAAGGCCTTTCATGTTTCCGTTTAGGGTTTTCACTACTCCAGTAGCGACAATTTTGAGTATTGACGTGGCCATTTAGGTGGAAATGGAACTCATCGGAGAATAACATGTCGACTGCTGCTGGAATTCGGTTCCTTATTTCGTTAGCGAATAAAACTCTATTAGCGGGATCTGTAGCCTTCAGTTCTTGCACTATTTGAACCTTATACGGATGCATCCCTAAATCTTTGTGAAGAATGCGAAGCACCGAGGTTCTCGTCACATTTAAAGCAGCTGCGCGCTTTCGAGTTGATACGGTTTATTGGTCGCGCACAGACTGACTCACTCTCTCGATGTTGTCAGCGGTTCTCGCCGACCTTGGACGTCCTAAAACGCGCTTATTTAACGTTGAACCAGTTTCCTCAAACTTATTAACCCATTGCTTAATCAGCTGAATGCTTGGACATTGCTGAATATCGTGCAAATTGAAGTGTTGTCGTAATCTACGGCGCGCAATGGTGGCAGAATTGTTGTTACGGTAATATTCGCGCACACAAAACGAGCGCTCCTCTCCTGTGTAGCGCTGCATGATGACTAAGTTTCCCAGAGCCGAGCTTTCGTTTAAGACCGACCCCACCTCTCTACCTTGCGTATAAAATTTTCTACATCACAAGCAAATATAAACAACTTTTTGGACCACCTGTTATTTTGGTTAATTTCCGCATGCATTAACTTGGAAGGTTTTTCACAAAGTTGATCTACCGCTTTACGTTTTATAGAATTGTTAATTTTCTGTCGCTTGATAATTCTTTCATTTGTTGCTTCATGTATGTGTACACCACTTTTTCTTGAAAATGTTGAATCATCACCTAGGTGTACACTTTTGCACAACATTTTTTATTAGTGCAACACCACACCACTTCGCCACTTGATTTTAGTTCACGAAAGCGCCGATACTTATAGTTTTCCAAAATTATTAAAGATTATTAAACATTTTGATAATATCCATGTTTAAAATAACTAAAAATATTTTGAACTAAAGATGAAATGCGTATAAACTTGCTTTATTTAACCAGATTCCTATGTTACTCCCCACTCTCTGTCAACATTTTACCCTTACATAATACAGAAAGTAATACTAATACAATTATTATTACATTAGCTAATTAGATACATCAAGCCGGAAATTTCCTTCACTTGTGTATAAGTTTATTTAAAATTATAAGAATATAACTTTGAACGGCTCTAATGCTTTTATTGCACCACCTTCTGTGATGATAATTATTATACCTGGTCTCCTTATTGAACGGGTACGGTTTACCTATTTGCAACGTAGGAATCTAGGGGCCGTATTGACTATAAATTAGGGCCCTATAATATAATAATATAAACGCTGTTAATTTCAAGTATATAATAAAAAATATCTGTACATTGGGTTTATATACAAAGAAAAAATTACAAATCGTGTGGCAACATGTGTAGTGGATACATATAGATATATAATAGTTATTTATGATACAAGTGTGTGAAGTAAGGCTTTTATGCACGAATTGCAAAGTTTAAAGCACGAGCCGAAGGCGAGTGTTTTAATCGCAAGGAGTGCATAAAAGCCTTTCATACACGTGTGTCATACAATATTTTATCTACAACCTAGTTAAAAAAAAATTTATTCAGTCAACTTTTTCAAATTTACATTAATTGTCAAATTTGTACAGTTATTAATGTTACTAATTATTACATTTGGAATATTTTCTTTTCTTTCTTGGTGCACTACTACTTCTCTTGTAATAGTGTGTGTTTGAGATGTCGATGGCTGAAGTTGTTGATTTCCTATTCCAAAGATTTTTCTCGATGTTTCTTTTTTATTTTCTAGGGAATTTTCAACATAACCTTCTGCAACGGTGGAGGATTTCCATTCTCCATGCCGTTTAACTGCAGAAATATTAGCACCCGAGTCTGCTAATAAGGAAGCAGATGAACGTCTGAAGCTATGTCCTGTATAGCCATCAGGATCAGTTAGATTGAGAAATTTAGCAATTAGAGAGGGTATTTTGCCAAATTGATTAATACCCACGGGCTGTTTCGTACACTTATTATTTCTATAGAAGACGAAAAGTCGTTTGTGATCAGTTACTGCTGGACGCAAAGAAGCATATTTTCGATAGATTTGCAAAAAACTTGGAATTTTATCCTTGTTGTCAACAACAGTAAAAGTTCTAGGTATTTTATTTTTGCATTCCCGGATAGTTATTATTAAAGCTGTTCCTGCATCTTGAATATCATCTGTTTGAATTTCTGACAACTCTTGTCGACGACATGCTCCTGAAATTCCAAATAGTGCCACAACCTAGAAAGTTATTTTATAAATACACTTCATTAATTAAAATTTATAATTCCTTACCTTCATCAATAGAAATTTGTTATCTGGAGCTTCGTAGATAAATTTTTCAATTTCTTGTAAACTGAATATTTTTGATTTTTTCGGTTTATAATTTTCTGATGTACGTTTTAAAAAGGCAATCAGTTTTGTGTATTTGCTGATATCGATGCTCTTATTTACGTTGAAAGTCGCCTTGAGCATCGAATAGTGTGACCACAAGGTCGAAGCCTTCGAACTATTGGACTTCTCCGAAAAGTAAGCGATGAAGACGTTTTCCGTATAGTTTCTTACGTTTTTTCTGTTACACCAATCTAAGAAATCCTTGTACGTATTCATATATAACTTTTTAGATTTAACGGGTAACATGTTTGAAGTTATGTTATTGGCTACATGAGCGATTTCTGGAGGTGTACCTAATAATTCTTCGTGATCCGTAATAATCTCTGACATTTCTGGTAACAAGTTTGAGGTTATGTTGTATGTGGTTTCAGTGATTTCGGCAAATTCTTCCTCATCCATAATGATCTCTCTAAATAATCAAAATATGTGTTTAAATACCATTGAATTCGCAATAAATTAGTTGTTTCTCACCGTTAGGACTGAAAAATTGTAATTTACAGACTGCACAATAGACAAAATCACTTTTGTTTTGTTTGTTGTCGCTTGGCGTCGTTGTCAACAGAAATCATTTAATAATGATAGTCCCATTTAATTTACATTGGGTTTTTACGCATGATTTAATTCATTTACGCACGATTTATTTAATGTAGCTCTTTACACATAAAAACTTATTAAATAAATTGTTAATTATAGGATGGTCGTAGATAAAGCTAATTTATTTGTAATACACAATAAAATTTTTATGTGTCACCGCATTTCATAAATCATCTGTGATTGAGTCGCCTTGCAAATCGGTGTCAGTGTCTGAATCGTATTGCAAATTTATAATTAAAGGTGCTACTATTTTGTACATGCGCATATATACGTCTTCTTTTGCTATTGCGTGTTTAAAAGCATTTTTCCAATTTACAGCAGTTATATGTTCCATAGCAGTTTTTATGTGTGTTACACTGCTTTCACTAAATTTCGGTGTTTGATTTGTTCGTCTTATGGTATTTTTCAGTTGGGCCCATATCAATTCAATGGTATTGAAAATGCAATGGTATGGTGGTAAACGCAAAATTGTATGTCCTGGTTCTTTGGCTCTGTTATCCACATAATAATCCTTTAAATATTCTTTTGTCTTCATCACCTCTATTAATTGTTTTTTTGTATAATGATCCTCAAAATATAAATCATTTGCTTCTAAAAATGTTTTAATATCTTTCTTATTATTACATTTTGTAGGAACTTTGGTTAGCTGTCGAGAATGATACGGAGCGTTGTCCATCACTATCATACATCTTTTCGTAAATTTTGCAGCAAAGTGTCACAAAACCATTCTTCAAATAAAGATGAGGTCATATCTTCATGGTAATCTAAACCTGAGGATTTAACATTTTTAGCAGATAATAGCGGCTCTCCGATCCATCCTTTTCTGACCCAGCATGAAGAATGATTATTCTCTTCCCTCTCGAAACCGGCGCGTCCAACTGACACATACTGGAACTATCCACCCAACCTTTGCAAATTGTGTCATGGGTGTCATACCACGTCTCGTCTAAATAACATATGAATCGTCCTTCCTGTCTATACCTTCTAATTGCCGTTAAGTATTCATATCGAAGTTTCTGTAACCTCGGGCTTTCCATAATTGTGCGACGTTTGTCTATAGTGCCAAACTTAAAACCAGCTTTCTTTAACGTCCGCCACAAGGTTGCTTTAGAACACTGAATATTTATAGGCTCATCACTGATTCTTTTATGTAAGCAGTCAAGTGTAGATACAACATTTCCTCCGTAGAAGGAGTATACTTGCTGCCTAATAGTATCAATTTCATACTCTTCAATTTTTCTCGGTGCTCCTTTGTCACTTCTTTGCTTTCGAGGCCCTGCGTTATTCTTAATTATTTTATATATTGTTCCAAAAGGCACTTTTGTTAATTGCGACGTTCGTTGAATGTTCTGGGATTGTAGTTCGTTATTTTCTTCCATCAGGGTATGATAGACATTGAAAATGATCTGTTTTTCATCTTCTGATATATGCTTTCTCTGTCGTGCTCCAACAGTATTATCACTATCCACATCATAATCACTAACACTTTCAGCAAAAGGTCGCCACATGTTCGTTAAGTAAAGAGAGAAAAATCAAATATGTATACAGCAGTAAAGATTAACAATAAATGATAAATACACTCAATATTAGATGTAATATATACCAACTCTCCTAACTACATTTACTTAAATTTTGTTTAATAAATATAAGCACTTATTTCATCTAAATTGTAATTTAATGACTATTTAACTATATATTCAAATTAAATTGGTACTTATATTATTATTAAATTTTATTTCATCTAAATTGCAGTAATTACAATTTACTTAAATTTTGTCATTGCGGACCTCAGCAGTTTGTTCGCGTAAAAGATAATCGTATTGAGCGGCCAGGTAGTTATTGCCGTAGGTGGTGAAACAAAAGCATTGGAGCCGTTCAAAGTTATATTCTTATAATTTGAAATAAACTATACTTAGCTACTTAAATTGCATTTGCCCTCAGTTCGGGAGAAGATTAATAAACCCTTTAATGACATTTTTACCTGTCCATCTGGGCACTATAGAAAACATTTTTGTTTGTTTTTCTTTAATTACGCAAATGTATATAAAAATATTTAATCAAATTAAAAATAGCCACTACGTAACAATTACAAGTACAATGACAATCATATTATATATATTACAATATGTCAACTGTATCAAATTTAAAATTTACCGTTAGAAATTTCGAAAGCCCTATTTTCCAATCAAATTAACTGACTAAAATACATGTACAATACATATTAATGAATTTAAATTTAACAAGTGAGTTTTTTAATTTGATACGTGTTACATAAACACATTAATATTTTTTTATGTAATGTTCTAAATGATGGAATTGTTAAGAAAGTTCTTCTCTATATGTCTACCTACCTATATGTGTTAATAAAACTAATATGTGTCTTATAAAATTTGTATAAGTTAAAAAGCAATACTTTTCGATGTATTTAAAACTATGTGATGTAAAAAAATATCCCCTAATTTATGGAATATAAATATAAAATAAATAATTTCCGAATGTTGTTTTTTATTTTTCTATTGATATTGTTTCGGATCTGCATCTCAACGGTTTGTATAACAACTGCAAAAATATCTAACTGACCTCAATCATTGAACAAATTAGTGATGGGATCACCATCCTAAGTTTAATTTCTAAATGAATCAATTTTCTTTAACACCGGGTAGGTGTTAAAGAAAATTGACTCATTTGGAAATTAATCTTAGGATTGTTCAATAGACATGGCGACGAAATTCAGTTGTATATGTTGATTGTTTACATAGGTACTAGATATTAGTACTAGTAACATTTCCGTTAATCATATTCGTTTGCTTCTTTCTAAGCGTTGTGATTAAACTGGAAAATAATATTTATTGTAGAAATTTGAGCGCTGTTATATAGGTTTTCATGACCGAAAGACGTCATAGAGTAAAATTACTTTTGGATGAGACTGAAGATGCGCGAGCGATGACATTACAAAAATACTGAACACCTTAAAAACATTGAGCAGTCAGCAGCGGGAGCAATGTACGTACAAGACCACTACGAAACACACAGATCAAATGCCTGGTATCGACTGACAAATAATCGATAAACGTTTGTGGCTCGTATAGTACACGGATTTATACTACTAGCTGTTTCTCTCATTTATGAGGTGGCTCTCTTTCTAATTACTAAAATGTGTTTCTGCGCTAGTCTCATCCAAAAGTAATTTTACTCTACAATTGAAATTTATAGGAGAATGAAAGCTATATATGGTGATTATAACGTGTGTTCATTTGAAAAGTCAATCTAGGTTACTTTGAAATTTTGATAGAATAAGACGCATATTTATTAGTATGTGTTTGTTGTTCCGTAAACGTAAATCGTTTGATAATGTCAATCACAAATATCAGTTAGTGCATAAAATAATCTTGCGTCGATTCTGGATTAAATAAATTGCTTCTCAGTTTTAAAATGGCTTTCACTTTAGAACATAAAATTTTTTTAGTCCAGGCATATTTTCGAAGTGGTAATATAATTGATGGTTTATGGGTTTATTCAGTTCAAGATTGCATGGTAGAATTTCAAGTTGAGTTTCCACATTTTGTAATAGATTATATACAATTTAAGATTATTTTGGATAGAACTTTTTTCTGAAACTGGTAGTCTCTTAAGAAAATCAGCCAGCGGAGCAGTTAAGAAACATACACCTCAAGTTGTCAATCGTGTTGAAGAAATAATGGAAAATGAACCACAAACATCTGTTCGACATTTGAGTCAACAAATAAACCTTTCTGTTGGTACAACTCACAAGTTATTAAAAAAAGACTTGCAACTTTATCCATACTGTGTCACAGCAGTACAAGAATTGTTAGAAATTGATTACCCACGTAGACAACAGTTTTGTAATTGGTTTGTAAATATGAACAATAATGGAGAACTTTCGCAAAGAGTCATCTTTACTGATGAAGCATGGTTTTATAAAACGGGATACCTAAATCACAGAATACAAGAATAGTGAAAATCCACATGTATTTAATGAAGAATCGCTACATCCAGAGAAAATTGGTGTTTGGGCAGCGATAAGCCAAAGGCGAATCATTGGACCAATATTTTTTCAGGGAACGTTAACTGCTCAAAGGGACCGTACGGAAATTTTACAACCATTTGTCAATCAGTTGCATGATGATGAACTACAAAATGCATATTTCCAACAAGACGGAGCACCTTGTCACTGTACTGCAGAATCTTTGGATTATTTAAGAGAATTTTTTGATGAGCGTATAATTAGTCGAAATACTGAAATTGCCTGGCCTGCACGTTCATGCGATTTGACACCTTGCGACTTCTTTTTGTGGCCTTATCTAAAAAATAACATATTTCGAACACCTATATTGAATTTGAATGATATGCTACAGAGAATCGAACAGAAATGCATGGAAATTAATAACAATCCCAGTAATGTTGCAGAATATCATCAGAAATTTTAAACGGAGGATTTTAAAGTGCATTGATCTTGTAGGACAACATTTTCAACATTTGTTATAGTTTTCAATAAATACCTATTATTTGTTATTTATTTGTATGTATGAAACTGTCAAAATATACCACTTCGTAGGTTAAGTAGTAAATTAATAATATTTTCGTAATGTCCACCTCCTTGTTGAATGCAGGCTTGTGCCCGTAAGCCAACAGAAGAAGTACTTATCCGACTTTCATACTTGTTTTGTCGGATTTGCTCGGCAGCCAGGTGAATACGATCCAACAACTCTTCTCTTGTGTTCGAAACTTGCGCGTAGATTAAATTTTTCATGTACTCCTATAATTAGAAGTCAAGAGGATTAAGATCGGGTGATCTGGGTGGCCATGCAACAGGACCACCTCGACCAATCTATTTTGGATAATTGACGTTAACCCAATTTCGGACAGCAATTCCGAAATGTGGTGGTGCCCCATCCATGTGAAACCACATGTCTCGTCGAACATTCAATGGGACATCATCTAAAAGATCTGGCAATTCGTCAATAAGAAATTAAAGGTAATTTTCCGCGTTTAACCTCCCAGGAAGAACGACAGGACCAATCAACAAGTCATCGATTAGGGCCGCCCAAACGTTAGTAGAAAATTCATGTTGAAATTTATATGGGCGTATAGCTTTGGGATTTTCTGATGACCATCTGTGCAGGTGTCTCAGATTTGTAACACCACTTCTCGTGAACGTAGGTTCATCTGTCCAGAGGACTGTTCTGCAGAAAATAAAATGAAGCCGCGACTGTCTTAATATTCAGGTAGAGTAAACTAGACGAGCATAATGGTCTGCCTCAAGCAAATCGTGTCCCCTGCGATAGTGATATGGATATAAGCCCTGACGTTTTAAAATTCGCCAAACTGTCGTTCGTGGCACTCCTAGTTGTCTAGCGATTCGACGTACACTGAGAGTTGGATTCCTTGTAACAATAGCTACTGCTTCTTCCTCTAAGTCTGCTGGCAAATTTACTCCTCGGTCAAAAAGATAATCACGCAGTCCGCATTCCCGAAATTGTCTGTGTACTTCCAGAAATGTTCGGTAATGAGGAATGCGCCTATCGGGAAACCGATGTCGGTATTCAATAACCGCTTGACGTGCATTGCCGTTACAGTAGCTATACACAAAATGCATGTCCGCATACTCTTGAGAAGAAAATCGGTAAGGCATTTTGCATAAAGAAAACGTGTCCACTCACTAATAAGCTGTTTATATTATTAAAAATACCTTTGTATTATACAAAACTGGTGGGCTTTACCTACTCATGTATGTTTCAATTATTCTGATACATTACACATGCGGTTAGTCCGTAGTATGAGTGAAGACAAACAAAATGCAGTTTCTAGAGAGATGGCTGTGCCACCTTTGGAAGGGCGTCGTTACTTCACATTGGTTATGTGGACGGAGCGAGGTACTTCGGCTGTCTGACAACAGGCAGCGCTGAATTTACTTCTACACTCGGCCTGGATAATTTCTGTGATGTGGCGATATGGTTCCTTTTTGTGAATGTGTCTGAGGATATCCTTTCTCCAGCAGGGACGTACCGATGAGCCTGTAGAAAGGCGAAATACGTATCTACGTCTCTGGGGAGGGATATGTGCGGACACGTTCACAAAAATATTAGTAGTGAACCTGTATTTGTGTTCTTCACACCAAATTTTTAATAATATTTTATATTATTAAAAATTCCTTTGTAATAAGCTGTTGTATGAACTGAAACGTAATGTAATGCTTTATTAAAAAATGCAACGTTAACAGTCATCTGAACATTTGTTTATTGTATGATATTCATGGTTCAGCACTTACGAAATAAGTAGGAACCTTCTTTATCATAAATCAATTTCCTGTACTATTTTTTGTAGATCTCCAAGAAATTACTGTATGCATCACGACACGTGTTTATTTATCTTAGAATAACATTTTATTATGTGACGTTAATAATACGATACGGGACACTTGTATAAATATACAGGCAGTTCTTGAAATAAAGAGACAACGTATGAAAAATGGAAAAATGCAATTATATAGAATATATATTTAAAATATTGCGAGTCAATTACAACGCGAACCCCAAAATTAAAAACCCTCTGAAAATTGTATTATGTGACGCCTATGATTTCAAAATATTCAGAATGTAAATACCTCTATTGAAGTTACACACACATATACACCACAAGGTATGTTTACGTACGTAACAGTTGTCGATGTTAAAATAACCATACATTCTATGCTAAGGTTAATAGCCGCGTACAAAATCAGCTGCTTGTGCATTCAAGTGAAATGTTAAAAATTTAAAAAATGTTTATTACGTAAATTTTTTTTGTTACCAGAAGTAACAAATATAATGGATTTAGGATGTCTAAAAATACCTCTAGATAACATTGTGTAAACAGCTCTATATGTTAAGGGTTTGATTAATTTTTTGAATATGTATTAAAAGAATATGTAACATATGTGCTTTACGGGCAATTAACGTCCTATTTGGTAATAATCTATCTTTAACCGTAGATGATTGGCTTTAATGATTGACTGAATCAGAGAGTATACTTAAAACGAGATGGACAATAACAAAACTATCCTTTTTGTTATTGTCTGTCAGCTTTAAGATATCGTCTCTGATACTCTTTATAATACCTATAGTCGATCGCACAGTGATGTAACAATTTTTTTAAATGTCATTTTTTTCTCGCGTATAAGAGGGAATTTTAGGAAAATATTTTGGATATATGCGTTTATATATATATATATATATATATATATATATATATATATATATATATATTTGTCTTTTTATTTCAATGACATCCACTCATCCAGTATGTAAATCTACCTTGAACAATTTTAAAATTATTAACGTTAAAATTTATGACTGATTTGTTTTCTTATAATTCTTTATTGTTGAATATAGACTTCTGTTTATTGTAATAATAGTTTGTGTAGTTTGATAATATGAAAATTATAATCCTTGAAAAGTCAGAAAATTTTATATACCTAGAAGATAAAGGTCATATAGAAAATAATATAATTTTAGTGAACTAATAATACCTTTAATTATACGTTTTATTGTTTATATCTCATTATGATTTTGTATTATTTTATTATAAAATAATAAAAACTTGGCTGCTGTTATAATAATCATCCCACTCAGTGAAAATGCTTTTGCGTTTTATTGTTTCATATTCAAAACCAATGTTTTTCAAAAGTCTATGTAATGTATACTGGTACTGAATTTTGTAAGAAGAAATTGTGCATTTTTCGTCTTACAAGTGTTGGACATTTTCATCATAAGCATGTAAACAAAAGTTTACTTGTACAACTTTTCTCTCCTGCTTTTCTTCGGGTTCAACAATATCCAATAGTTCTTTATTTCTTTTACAGTACTGAACAATTTGGTGCTACACTTACTTTAGTAGCAGTAGCAATTGTAGGCTTTTTAAGAAAATATTTAAAAACCTTAACAATCATCTGCTTTTCTTTTAGACTGAAAAATTCACCCCTTTGGTAATTTTTTCTGTGCAGTCTTCTTTACTGAAATTTAAAATCTGTAGTAGCAGTGTTTTATCATTTTCAACTTACTACAAATATTTCTGTAAACAATATATAGCTTTCTGAAAATGACGATTTATAAAATAACTTCAGAAAACTTCGATATAACTAAAAACAACAATGAAATAATACCATTTCACGTTTAATAGATCTATAAAAATTAAACTATAGCAGTGTAGTTACCTTTACGAATTAAAAATTACCAATTAAAATTTATATAGATATTGCGACATAGCGTGGAGTAAAAGAAGACACCGCTTGTAGAATTCCCTAATGATGATAAAAGATAGATGTAGGTAAGATTCTCTAGTGCACCTTCAACGTAAGACGCGCTATAGGAAATTAAATGGCACCACTATGCTTCTCTTGATATGAACTAATCGTTCAGTAGCATCATTATCTTCACTACATTATCGTAATAAAGATAATGTTGTAACTTAAATAGTGTATATTAACAAACAAAAAATTAGAATATAGGCTGTTTATACAGTTAGTGTTGCTATGTCTTGTTAATACTTTTTCATTGAACGCTGTTTAAGTTATTGTTGATCAGTTTGAATGTTGGAAACAATACAAAAACAGCAACACGAGTAATGGACAGATGTGACATATGACTGTTTGACAACGTTGTAAAGGGTAGATAACATATCTTAAATGTAATAATAACAAGTTACTGCTCCTGGTGTTACAGAATATGAGGTGTCTTGTATTCTGTTATTATGGACTATATTATACATAATACCTTTACGCTTGTTTGTAAAGGTTAGCAGTTGGAGCTAAGGTGAAAAAATATTCTAATGTATTAATTTTGTCCTATTCTTAGACAAAATCTAAACAGCATTTTATTTTGTTGTTGTACCTAGTTGCCCAAATATTTTAAGTGATAATTATATGGCATGCTGGTGGGTTTTAGTGTTTTCTGGACGAATACACAAAAGAAGACGAAGAACGAAAAAAATTGTGCATAGCAAGGATATAAATGTTGTATGCAATGATGCAAATTAGTGCAGTGCAGCCAGAGGTCTCCGGAACGAATCCTAGACTTTGCTGCCCGAGGTTTTTGTGGTTATCCTTCTCGTTTAAAGTGGATGCCGACAGCCAAACATCGTAAGTCACTTTACGAGCGCAGGCTTAATAGTAACTCATGGTGTGTTAATGCCACCTCTAATTAGCGTTAGGCTCTTGAGGGATTCCGAGAAATGAATGATTATTATTACTGTTGAAAGTTGAAAGTCAAATAAGGTCGATTCGGCGTAAATTACAATTGAAATCATAAACATCTTTTCACGTGAAAGCTCCCTTTTTACACAAAACTACTTTGTTGTAAATAGCTATATAAACAAAACTAGTTCAGTTAAGTGTGAACTGTCAACTTCGAAATGTAAAATTTTACGAATATAATAGTTCAAAAAGGCGGGCACCAATCTACTAAAATTTCCGAATTTTTCCAGCACCCCTCGTATGTAATAGAAACCGTATTTAGGGAATTTTTAAACGTCACCTCATATATTGCCAATAATATTTCATATACAATGTCATTATTACGGAATTTGTTTATAAAGAAGAAAAATATCCGGGTACTAATATATTTGAAGGACGCTCATTAATCTTATCATATTTTATAGATACTGGCCAATCACTTTTTTAGCGTCACAAATTCCTTCGGTAATTAATAATACCGTCGACCACATTCTTCACTCATAGAACATTATTCAATAGCGTTAATTGACAGTATAAAAATACAATGAATTTCAACCGATTTAGTAGAGTGCTACGTGGATTAATCAAAAATGAAATTTTATCGAGTGAAAGTAGCATCTTTAGCAAGATTCGATGGATTAGTATTTCGGCACGTGTCAGTGATGACAACGAAAATTTGGTAGTTAAAAGAAATAAGATAATCGATGTATTTCCGTTAGTGTGGTTGAGAGACAATTGTACATGCGAAAACTGTTTTCATCAGTCTTCACAATCACGAATAATAGATTGGAAAGATTTCGGCATAAATCCGAGAGCGACATCTGTACAGGTATTAATATTACAATTAAAGAAAATTAAAATAAATACAATTTTTTAATTTAGGTTAAAAATGAGCAAGATATTGAGATAAATTGGCAGGATAATCACAGATCTACTTATGCAGTGGATTGGCTGGCAAATAGAAGCTTTCTAAAAGATAAACAGGAAGATTATTTAAAAAATAAATATATGCCGCCAAAAAAAACTTGGAACAAAAATGAATTTTTTGATGTTATGAAAAAATACGAATATAAAGATGTCGTTAACAAGTTAGTTTATATGATTTTTTTTAAGTAGATAGATAAATAGGGTAAAGGTTGAATTGAAGTGTGTTAATATTTAAACTGTCTTCCCGAATAAATTTATAATCAAGTCGGCGTTGTACGTATTAATAATAATTTATAGTAATAATAGTAATTCATTCGAATTTCAATCAGGATTTTATTAAATTGCATTTTAGTAAGACAACCTATAAAATTAAATTGAGTATATTAGAAAACTATACCAAGCACTTATTTTCATGAATAACATGCAAACATATGGTAGAAGTTTAATTACTTAGGATATAGTACTCTTGTATTCAAAAAAATCACCTACATCATTTAAATCGAGTAAACATTTTTATAGCTTTTTTATCGTTTAAACACGGACTTTCTGTCATTTAGACAAAAGTTATTATAAAGGTATGTGTTTTTAGAATATTCCTGTTCCCATCTTCTTTTAGTTCTTAAAATTGTGCTCTTAATATCATGGAAATGAAGCGAAATATCTTCAATTGACCAACCTTCTTGTCCTTCTTGAGCTTTTGCTATAATGAAATACTTTTCTTGTTCGGAAACTTTTGGTATTTGCATTTTTGATTAATTAATTGTCACGGTATGACGTTAACAAACGTCAGAAAAATACAAAATTAAACTGGAAAAAATAGATGTACGCGGTTTTTTTGAATACAAGAGTACGTGTTTGATCTAATTACCGGGGAAATTGTAAAATCTATTTGATCATTTGGTAGATTCCGTTTTTTAATTCTATTATATTTAAAAAAAATTAGCTTCTTACGACTTTTGTTATCTACTCTCGTGAGCAAAAAAAACCGGGGGTTTAAATTGTGACTACTTAAGTGGCTAACTTTACTCATTGTAATAAGTCCGGAATTGTCAAAAATGTGTGTCTTATTGACATTTATTAAACATTTTAATAATATATATATAAATAAAAATGAATAAAAACGATAGTGAAAGAATATAATTAAAATAATAGTATTTCGTTATTCCACCGTTATTATTTATAACTGCATCTAATCTTACAGACATTGAAGCGACAATATTTTGTACAACATTTATAGGAATTTGATGCCAAGTATTTTGAACAATCTCCCAAAATTCTTCCTGGGCAGCAGCAACATATACATTTTCAATGGGATTTAGATAAGGACTGTAAGGCGGGAAATCTCAAATTTAATTCTCTTATAATCATTGTGTTACAAGATGAGACAGGAAACTGTGTTGTTCTTATAGCTTCCTTTAATGTTTTGAAATGGTTGTGCCTAATCTCAGTAAAATTTTTGAATTAGCAACTGTGATAGATAATTTGGCGAACAGTTTGAAAATTAATCGAATATCGTCAAAATTACAACGCTAAAAAATAAAGGTAATTGTCATAACGATTTTGACACTGTCCCGATTTTTGTGCTCACGAGAGTATGTTAATACTTGGAAGCTCTAAGAGATTAATAGCGTGGGTTTATAATTTTTAAAATCAAAATTGATTTTTTTTTAAATTTTGGTTTGAAGTTCGCCCCTTCTAGATTTATACATCTCTACTTTTTTATCTTTTATTTGACCTTGTTATTGTTTGAGAGAATTCAAATTCGACCCTTGTTGACTATTTTTAAGATTTCTTTGACAAGTAGAAAGCAGATGTGAAGAACAGTGGAGAAGAAGAAAAATGGTGCAGAGTAAGGCTGCCAGTGTTGAAAGACACAAACTGCTAAAACCACAGCGCGCTTAATTCAAACAGCCTTCAATCATTGATGAACACCATTGTATCATGAGTAAACATCGCCACTTGGGACGAACCTCTCTCTTGTCCGCGCCTCTGTCAGCCGACCGAGAATAGCGGTGTTTAATCATGACTTTATTTTTAAGAAGTAAAACTTTTATTTGTGTTTAAATGAGCCGAAATGAAGAAAATAAGTTTTTTAAATCGTGTTTTGTTTCTTTTGACTCTATGGATATGGTTAAGAAAGTAGAATTTGTACCTACTCTTCGGTTTGTGGGCAGCCATAGAGAAAATACTTTATTTTGACCGCTGCAATATCTCAGCTGGGATACTGTGAATTTCATCCCGAATTCTCTGTTTTAACTCATCCACGGTTCTTGGTCGAGTCGTGTACACTTTACTCTTGAGGTAACACCACAAGAAACAATCACAAACGGATAAATCTGGAGATCTAGGCGGCCAGGGAATGTTACCGAATCTTGAGATCACACGGTTGCCGAACAATTCTCGCACAGCTTTCATTGATTGCCGTGCAGTGTGTGATGTAACTCCATCCTGTTGAAACCAGGTTTCTTGAACGTGTGGAAAGTTGTTCAATTCAGGTGTAACGAAAGTTTGTAACATCTCCACGTAACGATCCGCATTGACAGTTATTGTGTTTCCCTGTTCATTTTCAAAAAAATGCGGTCCGATAATCCCATGTGATGAAAGTGCATATCATACTGTCATTTTACTAGCGTGTAAAGGGCGCTCATGAACTTCATTAGGATTTGTGTATACCCAGTAACGGTAGTTCTGCTTATTCACATATCCTGTAAGATGAAAATGAGCCTCGTCTGACATCCACAACTTGTTTAGGAATTCATCGTCATTGTTTATGTGTGTTATCATTTGTTGACAGAATCGTAACCGTAACTGGTAATCGTTTTCATTCAGTTGTTGCACTATCTGTAGCTTGTACGGATGAAATTTTAAATCTAAATGAAGAATTCTGCGAACACTCTCCCGGGACATCGTAACTGCAGCTACTTGCTTACGAATTGAACGACGTGGGCTCCGTACGACAGACTCGTGTACAACATCAATGTTCTGTGGAGTACGAGCACTTCTTGGTCGTCCTGTGGTTTCTTCTTTAGGGCAGATCCAGCCTCTTCAGTTATTAATCCAACCTTTTATGGCGTGTTTTGACGGAACGGCACAATGTCGTCCTAAATTATAAAAACGTCGAAATTCCCTCTGCGCAGCTTCCAAACTATCATTGTTTTTATAAAACATTTTTATGGCTAACGCACGCCACTGATCCATGATTACTAAAATGGCGGAGTGTTCACTTGCTAAATGTCACTAACTCGCAGTGCTACAACCTCTGCTCATAGCTACCAATACGCATTTCAAAAATTCCCCTTATTCTGTGTCACCTTGTATTTCATGAAAGAAAATTTTTGATTAAAGGTTTTTTAACGTTAAATCCATTTGCGTAACCGGTTACAAAAATGTTCATTTTCGCGATGTTAAATGGTGTTCTTAAAATCAATACGTATTTTAGCCTTACGCTATTAGTCTGTCAAAATAATCGAAAATAAGCTTAAACAATAAATATGTGTTTTTATCAATATTCTAATACTGTTCCATTTAACTACAAATTTCATTAATAAATATTACCAAAAACTCTGTTATTATTGAAACTAACAATAGATATCACAAATAAAATTTTCACAAAAGTTAAAATTATAAAGTTGCAGAATGTATATACGGAGCGATCCATCTCAAGTGTATGTGACGTTACCCAAATATTTAACATGGCATGCCTGAGTAGTTGGCGGATCTGTGAATCCTTTCTAATATTTTTTTAATAGCTGTTGGCAGATCTATATTTATGTTACAGAAATACGTAATTACATACCAATAATCCAAGATGTACTGATAATAGTGCCTTTATAAAGGTGGATTTGGAAAAATGCGAGATAATAATAAACAATAAAGATAAAAAAAAAACAAGTAACGAAATGAGAACAAATTAAAACAAAAAAATCACAGCGAATATAATTCATGGTATCTGTTTAATTTAAAATGGCACTAATGTAGGGAATTTTATGTTAGTACCATCATACATCACTTAAGATAGATCGCTCGGTATATAGATTATTAAAGTAAAATTTTCTATAAAAATGATGATGATAAAACGTGCATCTTAAAAAAAAATAAGTAGAAGACAGTAGAAGTTAATGAAAGTATACTATATCCTACCTAAATGATAACTTTTAATTTTGATCAATAATTAGCTAGATGAAATTTTGAAGACTGTAAAATGAAAAGTTTGAAAGTAATATAAATATAATTTTTTATAGTGATGAAGCATTATACAAAATGTTGATGAATTTGGCAGTGTATGGAGTAGCGTTGATTAAAAATGTCCCAGAAAATGCACAAGAATGTCGGAAACTTTCCGAAAAAATAGCATTCGTTAGGAAGACGCATTATGGGTAAGGTATTAAAAATATTTTGTTTAGTTGATAATATTCGAACCAAAAACAATATTGGCTATTGTATATTGATAAACCGGTCAATTTATAAAAGGAAAGTCAGTCATCATCGTTCTACTTCAGCAGCTCGGAAAAACTATGAACCACAATCGTTATAGTTTACGCCTCACTAAATCCAATTTATTTAAACATAAGATTATATTTTTATTTAATACATCCTTTAATAATATATATTTTTGTTCTTCGTAATTAGATTCTGGAGTTTAAATCGGTACTTGCACTATTTTTTTTTTTTAGAGAAGATTTTCATGTTGTAGCTAAAGAAGGAACGAGCAATGTCGCATATTTATCAAGTTCTTTACAGTTACACACAGATCTTCCTTATTACGATTATAAACCAGGTGTAAGGCGCAAAATTTGATGTCGTTTTAATAAAATTAAATGATTTTGTTTGTAGGTGATATTTTTGCATTGCATAGTACAAACTATGAGTAAAGGTGGTGGAAATCTTCTAACTGATGCGTTTTATGTAATCGAGAAACTTAGGAGAGAGAATAATGAAGCATTCAATATATTAACGCAAACAGATGTCAATTGGGTAGACGTAGGTGAAGAAAATGGGGTAAAATTTCATAAAATTCATAGGGCTCCAATCATATCGTATGTTAAACCTTAACAGATTTTATTGTAATTTTAGTATTTTCACAATTTTATAGCTTGGATAAACATGCAAATATAATATGCGTTCGCCACTCAATTCCTCAAAGAGATTCTTATTTTACTGTTAGCATTGATGATGTCAAACACTGGTACAGAGCTTTGAAAATATTCGTTGACGAACTTTATAATTGTGCAGCTCATTTTAAAACTCAGCCGGGTATGTTGTTTAGTAAAGCTATGTTAAATACTATAAATGCAATATTTGGTTTCTAGGTGATATTTTAGCATTGGATAATAGGAGATTGGTTCACGGACGTCTTGCTTATAACGATGTAAATGAGGCAAAAAGGTTTTTGGTGGGAAATTATATCGATTGGGATGAAATATATTCTAAACTACGTACTTTAGGCAACCAGTTTAGCGATTGTTAAACGAATATAATACTTTATATTGTATCAAAAACATAAAAATAAATATAATCTTTTATAAATAAAAATAAAGAATGTTTATCTAAACATAAACATAAATTTTGCTTTTCTTCTAAAAACATGTTTGTTAATCATTAAATAATATTTTGGAAACATTGTAATAACAACAAAAGTTTTCTTCACAATAATTGACATTAGATATACTATATGGTTTGTACACTTTCAGTCGTTGTAAACATTTAACACTATGATGTATTGGTAAATCAAGTACAAGAATACATTTTTTATTACAGTCTTCTTGTGCTTCAAGGTTGATAAATTCACACAAACATATTTTACAGGCAAACTCCACAAAAATTTGAAAAACTCGTAAATGTAAAATATCTTGACAAAATTCAATTTTTCCTAGATATATCTCATGCTGCCACATGGATATATTGCTTGCTTTATTTTTCAAGGCTTTTTGTAACTGTTTTGCCAATAGTCCTTTTTTGGATTTCTTCTTTTTTTGTGAAACTATATAATACATAATAGGTTTGTGGGAACTTGAGCTACTAAAATGTATCGATGAATTATTACTACCTTCACTACATTCTTGGCTAATAATTGTGTTAACAGAGGCTTGACTACTTGAAAACTGAGATATTTCTGAAAATCCATTTTGAGATTTAGTTGGTGAACTATAATCGATACTAATTTGTGCAGATGCTTGTGAAAAAATATCGTTTGAACTTTCAGATAATGATTCTATTAAATCAATATCACTGTATTTTTTTTCTGATTGAACTTTATGTTTGACGTTTACATTTTCGCATTTCATAAATTGAGACATGAATAACATATGTTTCTTTGATGATTCACCAGATGAAGAATATCCAGATATATCGCACTGTTCAATTTCTTCACTTTGTGTGTTTAATAATTTAAACCTGTCGTTAAAAGACTCTGAACATATCTTCCTGTTAGCTTTGTGTTTTTTCAATTCTGCCAGTTTTTGATTGCTGCCTATCACAGGTGATTCATTTCTATGATCACAGCTAGTTTTATTTAAAATTGGAGATAACGTTAACAAATTTTGTCCAATAACAGGAGACATATCTTCTGAACAATTATTACGTTTAGGCGGAGTGATTTCACCTTTTTCTTTTAAATAATCAATGTCATCAACTTCATCATTTCTTTTAATTTTTTTTCTGTATTTGTAATTTGTTTCTTCTACATCGGAGCTTGAACTACTCCAAGATATATCGAAATCATTAGATTTTGTTTTTCTTAAGCATTTTAAAGAATCACCTTTCAACCAGTTTTTCTTTCTAGCCATGTTTATTTATTTGCACGGCACGAACAAAAGCTTATAAATGTTTCTAACCTCATTTCTTGTTTATCAACAATTTTATGTACTCAAAAGTATATAACCAACGTAACGCACGTGTATATTAAGTTGTATATCACGTTGCTTGATTTTAAGGTTTTCGAAAATGTCAATTTCATTGGTGTTATTTGAAAGATTTAGAGAAATTTTCGATTTGTGATTAATTCCTACATTTTTATTAATTTTTTTGTGTTTAAGTTTTTATTTCTACAGTGTACGTATATACATTTTTACTTATACTTTGTATGGAAGGAAGATACTTTGGAACTTGTTTTCTGACGTCCTAACTTTAGCACTGTAAAAGAAGGTAAACGATTACATTTCTAATAACAAATTTTATCAAATTGTTTGTAGATTCATTTAAATGTAAGTTACTAGTTAAATGTAAATGTTAAGAAGCAACATAGCTGCAACTGCAACATTTATAACGCCATTTATAGTTTACAAATGTTTGAGTATTATTATTATTATAGAGCAGTAATAGCTTCAGATTTGAAAAATTGCATTTCATAATCGTTTTTAATTTAATTCACTAACAAAATCAAAACTCTTAATTTCGTAAATGTTGTTTTATTAAAACTAAAAATACAATCTAGAAGATAATTTACAAACACATATATATTATATTCATATAAAGAAAACGAATGGCAAAATTATAAAATGAATATGTGTGTATATAAGGTGCGCCAAAATTTTTTTCAGAGTCGGCCATGAAAAAATCAGTCTTAGATTGATTTTACTTAATAGTTTATCTGTTATTCCGCTATGTGCCACTATGTGGTGACAAAATTTCCCTATTTTCATATTTAAACTCTATCAATAATTAGCTATTTTGGTCGGTTTATTTGGGTTTTTTATTTTTTGGGTTTATTTAAGGAAGATCTTAAATTAAACATAATTTTCATAGCCTCATTATTATCATTGAAATAATCAAGAAATTTCTAACAAAATGTTTGTCTTTGGGAAGTATCAGCAGGAAGTATTTCATGGGTCATTTGCAAACGGTAAGGATGTAAGTATCGCACGGAAATCTGTGGACATTCCTTAATTACTTGCTTCACTGGCTTCATTTCTAACTGCCTTTTATACGATCCATACTTATTTTTTGAATAAGCAATGCACAAAACGGAAAACAGATGTACCTACTGAAATAATCATATGGTATTGCTTCAATCGCAAATTCTTCTAGAAGTTCATATGCGTCTTTTACAGAATAAAGTAATTCACCATTGATTTTCTAGCATCTATTAAATAAATTTCAACTATATATCGTTTTTATGGCTCATTATAAACAAAATCGGCTATTTACTGACAAATATCTACAAATACATGACAAACATTGTCAATTTGATTTATAAACGACAATTCTCAGTTAATTTCTCTACATATCTATTTACGATAACAGACAAGGAGCATCAGAAACATATCTTATAGAGCGTTGCCAAGTTTTGTTTATATTTTTCCATATAATGTTTTTTAGGTTATGGTTGATAAATTTAAATGACAGAAAACAACGCAAATAATGATAATTATGAAATATAGCATCTGGCAACGTTGTAAAGGGTAGCTAACATATCTTAAATACCATAATAACAGCGTCTCTGTGTTGGGTTACCGAGCGTGATATTACTAAATATGACGTGCCTATCGTCGTAAATAGGCTGTATCTATGGGTTTATAGTCAAATGCCAAATATGACTGTATATCTTTC
Source organism: Melolontha melolontha (assembly GCA_935421215.2). Taxonomy (NCBI): domain Eukaryota; kingdom Metazoa; phylum Arthropoda; class Insecta; order Coleoptera; family Scarabaeidae; genus Melolontha; species Melolontha melolontha. The sequence goes on along the minus strand of OW285243.1, from coordinate 70,610,877 downwards.
TTTCTCGTTCATAGTTTACTCTAAAAAAATTGTGGCTCGTTATATTATCAAGAAGAGTTTAAGAAGAAAATAAATTATATACATAGCAATAGATAAAAAAAGTATTTTATACAAAATAAATGAACAAAATCAACCTAAATTAATTAAATTTTTAATTGAAATAAATTATCTGCATTCCCTTTTAGATATATGATATTGCACATGAAAAGTAAATTTATTTTACTGATAACGCTTGGAATCTTGTAGATAGGGGTGCAGGTGTTGGTATGGGTGGGTAATACCGCAATTATAAAAGTTGAGCATATCGGTATAGGCCAAATGATGTGATTCCGCCTTCGTGCTAAGGTTTTCAGGTCTAGAATTCTGTTGATTTCTTAATGATCCATCCAGATGGTTACCATATGCCATATTAAATAATGCTTCTGGATCACATACAAATTTATAAACGTATCTTTCACCTGAAAACATTAAATTTATTAATTCGCAATAATTCTAAATGCATTTCTAAAATTAACATTTATGTATTAATACTTTCTAACGAGCGGGGTTCTAAAAGAGATTTGATTCACTGTTAGTTAGTAGAGTAGAGTGGATAACTTGGAAATGTTATCACTAGCAAGGGTACTTTAATTAAGAAAATTAAACTAGGGACTGCGGACAGAATCACTGTGAACGTTTGCAGATAAGATTGTTTGAAATAATATTTAGATGAAAAAGATAGGTGATAACTAGAGTGGACCAATCCGGAGCGAAAGTAGAGGCGTGACTAACGAATTGGTTCACGATTACTTAGTATGTTGTTCACGGTCATCGTGTGTACACGTATAATAGCAGCAGGAAAGTGTATTCTGTGTATTTAATAATGTTGCACAGCTATGTTCGATAGAAGACGCAAGAAATGAGTGTATTTTAAGTAAGTTTGAAAGTCACGCCTCTGCTTTCGCTCCGAATTGGTCCACTCTAGTGATAACTGGTGTGTCATGCGTGTCACCATACATGTGCAAGACTATAACCATACTTTCCTCTACGAGGGCTGGGAAAATTTCTGGAATATGGTAGTTTAAGTGGTGTCTGGTGTTCATGTTTTGCACATTTCTAACGAATAATTTAAACAGTTCGTACTTTAGCGGACTAGGTTTGTTTACATAGTATTTAAAAGAAAGTGGTTTTGTGTAAAATTGGAACTTTCAAACCATGATTTTTTATGATTTCAAATGAGATTTAACGCCGAAACAATACATCGATTTACTTTATTTGGCTCTTGGGAATGAAGCACCATGCAAGAGTAGTGTTGGTTTCGTGGATGCGCCACTCTCAGGGACGAATTTCATTAAGGACTTTCCATTCACTTTCATTGTTGCGTCTAATGTTGATGGTGTGTGTGAAAAGAAAGAATGAGATGAGCGTGTCACACCATGGGATTGATGCATTATTGGTGGTTGGCGTGAAAGCAATACACACGATTTTGTATGAACATTTAAACCTACGCAAGCTTTCTTTGCAGTCATTGGATCCCACACGATTTGACAGAAGCTCAAAAGCAAGGCCATGTTAAATGGTGCAAAGAAATACTAAAAAAATTCAATCGAAGTTGTTCAAATTTAATCTACAACATGGTTGTTGGTGACAAAACTTGAATTTATTTGAACGATCCTGAGAATAAAAGCTGAGCATCTGTCGTTTACGTCTTTCAAAGCGAGCCACAGTTTGCGTAAGTTGCGCCTAGTGAGCAGAAGAGAGTGGAGATATCAGCGCGATCGCAGCGATAATCGCTGCGTTGTAGTCTGGTTTAGACTAGAAGATGTATCTTTCTAGAAGGTCGAACTAATGTTCATGATGAAGAACGGAATGGAAGATCAACTGTTGTGACGAACGAACTTGTGGGTAATTCATTAAAAAGAATTCGTGAAAATCTGCGTTTTACAATCACAGAAATGAGTGCCTTTTATCGTAAAATTTCACGTAAAGTGTCGTACGACGTCGTTACTGAACATTTAAGTTACTACAAATTTTGTTCACGATGGGTGCCAAAACTTTAAGGCCATAAAACGAAGAGAATGGGATCGGCACTAAATTTTCTGACACGTTACGATGTTGCAGGTAAAGATTTTCTCAGTCATCTCGTAACAAGTGATGAGAGTTGGATCGCCTATGTCAACGTTGAGACGAAAAGTCAGTCCATGCAGTGGGATCGCTCTAACTCGCCTACGAGGAAACCTTTAAAGTGCCATCGAACTTTTTCTGTGAGAAAAGTAATGGTCACTGTCTTTTGGGACAAAAAAGACGTCGTTACGTCGTAGACTTTATGGAACGAGGGACGACAATAAACACTGAAGTCTACTGTGAAACAGTGTTACAGCATGGCTTAATTCACAGGCGGCAGAGTTCTGTGAAGAGGGCATTAGAACGCTGGTTAAAGGTAACTATGTAGAAAAGTAACTGGAAGCAGTGGCTTTAAGTTGTATGTAATAAAAACCTCTTTATGCATTGGTGCTTTTTTAATAACCTAACGGAACTTACTTTACGAATCGCCCTCGTATAAGTCAAAATAACAAAAAATCAATAGAAAATTAACTAAAAATTAAATTTAATATTTACATTGATCATTAAAATGTTGATATCTCTAACCTGCCACCTTTTGCATGATTCCCTTCTCATAATAGTACCTCAGAGAACGACTCAGCTTGTCATAATTCATAGCCGGTCTGTTTTTCTGAGCTCCCCACCTTCTGGCTACCTAAAATCCTCAAAATAAAATCTAAACACTTGAACTTTCTTAATTCCTACTTCTTCAGGTTCTATAAGTTTAAATTCCATGCCTCTACCCGTCCACGCGATACAACCCGCACTGGCGTCCGGTGCGTCGAGAAGTGCTACCAGAAATTGCCACAGTTGTAGAGAACCTCTCCTTCCAGGGTTTTGAACGTTGTTGTTTTGGCGAGTGTCAGCGCTCTCGCAGCATTTATCTTCGGGGGCTTTCTCTAGATTATTTCTTTTGTATCAAATGTCTGATAGATGTAGAATACTTACCTGTACTGTTGGCTGATCCTATGTGGTTTTTCCAAGGACTTTTCGGTGAATTTACTGTTGATTTGTTTTTTTCGTAGGTGTATCTGTAGTGACCTGTAACGAGAAATATATATGTGTTAAGCGCGATACAATAATTTTCATAATTTTAGTTCCTTTTTCTTAAATATATGTACATATAGTTTAGTTATTTAGTAATAACTAATGTTCACTTACAAACTGACATCCGGTATACCGAAATTTTAATTAACATATTTAAATTGTAAAACTTTCTCTCTATTTTTAGAAGAAACATCCTTTATATTTTCACCCAAGTTTATTATCTTTTTTTATTAAACTATTTTTACCTTGCTTTATTATTTAATTATTGAACGAATTCAATACCCAGTTTTTAATCTCCGTAGCTATTCATAATTTCACGTTTCTCAAGTCTGAGTTACACCACACTTTTTTCGTCCGGAAACTTGAACACGTTTTCAAAGTAGATGTACTTGTCGAAACTTCGATAATGTAATTCAGAGGAAACACATCAAAGTTTCTAAATTACAAAACTAGGTCCGGGCCCACTTTTCATATAGGTTTCATACTGGACTTGCGCACTAAACACCATTTCATTTGTGCCAACTGGGCTTCTTATATTTACATAAATCTTAAAGTCGTAATATTTTGAATGAACGTTTTAGTTTATATTGTTTGGTTTCCAACTTCAATTTTTTAATATTTTTGTTGCCAACAAATAATCACAACCGTCTAAACCTCAAATATATAATAATAAACAAACAACGATTTTTATTTTATGTTGGTAACGCACTCGAAGTTTGATGTCCTCTATTCGATATAGGATACATATATTAAAACTTGTATGAAATTTAGTATCAAAACTTGTTTAAGTTTCTAGTACAAAAAAAGTGTAATGTAATTCACGCTTAAAACGTGCATTAATAAATTCCATTAGAAATTACATTAAAAATTTAAGATTAGGACTTAATTAGCATTGTTTAAAAATATATATTGCTAGACCCTTGCAGGGTATTATTGCTAGCAGGTACCATCTACCAAGACCTTCAAAATTCCCACGAATTATGTCGTCGTCAGACTGTACAACCGGTATGGTTCACATTTATTAGTTATGTTATGGTTTGTGGGGGTAATGACAAATTTTGCCTGCTTGTAGTATTTTTAAAAAAACATTAAGAAAAAGAATCTCATACTAACAACAAGTAAGAACCAGAGTCTCATCCTAACATCAAGTAAGAAACAAAGATTCATTCGAACCACAACACATCAGTAACTAGCAAGAGTTCAAACATGAATACAAAATAATAATTAAGTATATAAAACGTTGGATTCAATAAAGAATTATTATACAGTTGGCGACCGGTTAACGAACAGATCGGACTGTGAACAAACTGGACAACGAACATCTCGTAAATGTTCGGATAACGAACATAAGTTCGCATAACGAACATATGGGGGCACCACTCAGCGGCTTTCGAACAGAATTTGCATGGGAAGCCGAACCGTGTATATATGTATATTGTTTACACGTTTTCGCGCATTTTACAAGCGGCCATTACTGTACGTATACATACATATATGTACATCAGCGTATGTATATGTATACTCTACACGAATGGTCTTTAGTGTATGTATATGCTTATCTTAGTTGACGTAGTTGGTTTCTGTCCTAAATTTTTGTTTGTACTTCTCTAAATCCTTAAAAAAGTGATTGTGAATATGCAGCCTAAAAAGAGTGGAGTGTCAAGAACTGGGCTTACCATAGCAACTAAGCAAGAGGTAGAGAGTGGGCCGAAGATGTCTGATGTTGCTAGGCAGTATGACTTGAACAGGTCTACAGTAGGCACAATACTAGCTATGAATGATACCATCAAGAACATCCAAGCAGCCAAAATCACATCTGAAAAGCAAAGAAGTGCCATTCATGAAGAAATGGAGAGGTTGCTTTTAGTTTGGATAAACGACAGGGAAATGAAAAGAGACGTAACTAGTATGGCTATTATTCAAGAAAAAGACTAAAAGCGGCAAACTCCAGGTTCGTCATCTGAGGCGTTAGAATTGAAGGCTACCACTGGTTGGTTTGCAAGATTTAAAAAGAGATCTGGCATTAAACATGTGATAATTCCTGGCGGGTCTGCTAATGCAGATAAAGAAGGAGCTCAGAATTTCTGTCCTAAATTTCAAGAATTCATTTAAAAAGAAGGGTATCGTCCCTAATAAATATTTAATTGCGACGAAACAGGCTTGTTCTGGAAGCGCATGCCCAACTGTACATACATTACAAAAAGGGAGAAAAGTCTTCCTGGATATAAACCGATGAAAGATCGGTTGACGTTACTCTTGGTGGCTAGCGTTAGTAGTGATAAGAAGCTTAAACCGCTCCTTGTTTATCACTCAGAGAAAACCTAGATCATCCAAGAAAAATTCCATAATTAAGGAAAAACTGCCAGTGATGTGGAAATCAAATCCGAAGGCATGGATCACTCAGGTTCGTTTCAGAGAATGTCTGTTTAAAGTTTCTGCCCCAAGCATTAAAAACTACCTTGAGATTATTCAATTGAAAGCACTGCTGTTATTGGACAATGCACCAAGCCATCCAAAGAATCTTCAAGATCATTTGCTGACAAACTTTTCCTGGTTAACAGTTCAGTTTTTGCCTCCAAATACTACTTCCTTAATTTAGCCAATGGATCACGAAGTTATTGCGGCTTTCAAGAAGTTGTGCACTCGCTTGCTGTTTCGCCGGTGCTTTGAAGCATACTTATTCTCTTCAACGATGTCATTACAAACGTTTTGGAAAGAAAACTTTGACATTCTTGAAGCTATCCGACTCATTCAAAAGGCATGGTCAGAAATTACATAAAAACAATTGAAGCATGCTTGGCGGAAGATGTGTCCAACCTGGGTTCAAAAAGACAGAGATGATTTTTCTGAAATTATGAATTAAATTTTGGCAACTGTCAGAAGTCTGAAATTGGAGGTAAATGAAGCTGACATTGAAGAGTTCATAACAAACCACGAAGAGGAGCTGACGACAGAAGACCTCCAAAACCTTCGGAACAAAAACACCAAGAAAGTTTGGAAGTGCCTACTTCTGAAAACGAGGACGAAAGAGGACCGATGCCGACATCTGCTATTAAAGATTTTTAAGAAAATTGGAGGATGTCAGAACAACGGTCTTAGAATGGCACCCAAACCAGGTTGAGATTAACAGGGTTGGGGATCTCTCCCGTGACAATGCAATTTACCATTTTCGGAAAAAACTAAGGACTGATTGATAGCATTTTTTTATCTAATTCTATGTTCTTTTTTCAATAAATAAATGTACGCTAAGAAATTTTTTACATACATATTTGATTTTTTTTTGTACCTGGAATAGGTTAATTGATTTTCCATAAAAAAACTATGGCACATTGATGATCGGTTAACGAACAATTCGGGTAGCGAACATAGTCTTGGTACCTACACATTATGTTCGTGAATCGGTCACCCACTTTAGTTAAAAGTGCATTTTTATTATCCAACACAAAAGAAGTGGAAATTCCAACGCAAATCTTTACAATGTGAAAGATACTAAACATAATTAAACTAAATAAAAATGTGAAAAACAGTATGCCTATACATTTAGTACTTTATATTATAATAAAACACACTTCCATCAGACTTTTAAACTCGATAAACATGAGGTAATACTAGTATTCACGTCATCCATATACGTTATATATCCGTTACTTGTATGGCAGTTCGTATTTTAGTCAAATATGGACTCCCCATTACTGTTTACCATGTAACCGAACAGTACATGCTATAACTTTATTAATATTGATTAGTTTCAATTAATATCTTCACCCTTCACATATATCGGGCGAAAGCCCGGAGGCTACCGCTGAAAGGTACATTCAAACACCCATTTAATATTAACCCGGCGGCGAGGATTACGTTAAAATTTGTTAGCATGCGTTGTTGTTTGTGTTTTATAGTTGGTTAAATACTATATAGGGAATACACTTTTGGTTTCGTTTTAATTAGACGAGACTGCAGTTTAGTAGCCGTTGCAGTGATGATGATCTTAGGAATTTTTATTATTAGTAATTGAATCTAATACGATGTGAAAGCAAGTTGAAATTCACTTCAGTGATGATAGTCCTCTATAATTGTTACAATCTTCCCTGGCTTTCTTCTTATGTAATGGCACCATTGGCATAAACGATAAAGTCATAGTCGAAATAAACGTATTTTTTTAAGAGTTTGAACATTTGGACAAGCGTTGGATGAAGTATATCGAGCTAAAAGGTGATAATTTGAAGAATAAATTAAGAAATTGTCAAAAAACATCGTCGCTTATTGTTAATAGAGAAAATTTTGCAGTCTATATAGCAGAATGCTAGTTTTGTAAGCTTATTTTCCGAATTGGATTCCTAGCGACTGTTTTTCTGTTTCTATAATTACAAAAATTATTGTAGAGAAAGAGATTTGCCTCTAATGATGAAAACTATAGATATCTTTTTGAAGAGTTTCATAAAACGAGTTACAAGAAAGGAATAAAGATGTTGGATGAAGTGTGTCGAGTTATATTGAAGAGCGAATAACGAAATTGTCAAAAAATCGTGTCTTACTGTTAATAGAGAAAATATTTCAGTATATATAACATAATGATGGTTTTGTAAGCATATTTTATAGATTTGTCTCCTAGCGACTATTTTTCTGTTTCTACAATTACAAAGATTACTGCAGAGACAGATTTGTATCAAATGATGAAACCATAATTGAAAGAAACATATTTTTTTTGAACAGTTTCACAAAACGAGTTGAGAGATCGGTATAGACATGTTGAATAAGCGTCGAATCAAGGTATTGAGTTAAAAGGTTGGAATTTTTTTTTGAATTTCCAGCGTTGATAATTGAAAAAAAACACTGCTTCCGTCAACTACCATTTGTTAATAGATCACTGTCAAAGTTTTGAGGCAGCTACATCATTTAGTTAAAGTTTGACAGCCCTTTAACAGACAACCTCGTGCATTTTGGTTAAAATGGAAAAAAGTGAATTTCGTAACGAAGTGGTTTACTGAATTTCGTCGTGGTCGCACAAACACGAGTGACGCTGAACAAGCAAGCAGAAAATGTAGCATGAGCAGAAGTTTTGAACGAAGATGGACGCAGTATTTGATACATCACTGCTATCTTGAATATTCCTAGGAGTACCGTCCAAGACGCAATACAGCGACACCGTCAAACTGCGGAATACACAAGAAGGCCAGGATCACACAGACTTCGCACCACAAGCCGGCGAAAAGACCGTTTTATGGTGTTATTTACACTACGCGATCGTGGTTTATCATCAACAATTATGTCTCGCCAACTGGAAGACGTTTACGGTACTGCAGTTTCTACACGAACCCGCCGAACGCCGAAGATTGAAGGAAAATGGATTGATGTCAAGGAAACCTGCTGCTTGTCCATTTTAGCCCCCAGCTAATGGTGTTCAGCGACTACGATTTGCCCGTGAACATAGACATTGGACAATGGAGCTCCATATTGTCTACGGATGAGTCTAGTTTTTGTCTGCGTTCACCAGATGGACGAGAACGTGTGTGGAGAAGGCCTGGTGACCGATTTTCAGCGTGTTGTGTATCTCCAAGAATGGCATTTGGGGGAGGCGGTATAATGGTTTGGGCTGGCATTTCATTGTATGCGAAAACTGAGCTTGTACTCATTGAAAATGGTACCATGACGGCTGTTAAGAACATCAACGAGTGTTTAGCTGATCACGTCGTACTATTTGCTCCACTCATAGGTGAGAACTTTACTCTAATGGACGATAACGCGCGACCTCACACCGCACGGGTGGTTGAGCAATATTTGGATGCGGTTAACTTTCGCCGTTGGCACTGGCCAGCTCGAAGCCCGGGCTTTAATCTTATCGAAAATCTCTGGGATTCATTAGTGCGACGTATTCGCCATCGACAACCCATACGGGTAACCATTCGGAATCTTCAAATAGCTCTTCGTGAGGAATGGGAAAACATTACACAAGAAGCGGTCGCCAACTGCATTCAAAGTTTACTACGCCGTATGGCAGAAGTCATTAGAGTTCATTGAGGTAGTACGCATTATTAATCGCTTAAGTTGTGTGAAAACGTAGATGTAAAACCTAGCCGATAAGACCAATTAATTTGTTAATTTATTTACTGTTTCATGACCTTTTTCTAATTGAATAAAATGTTAAGTACCTTTCTTCTTTATTTCTCATTAATACTTTGTAGACAATGTTTAATGTCTTGTTAAAAAAAAATAATAATAAATTTTTTTTATACTAACAGACATTTACTTCTGTGCCCGGAATTTTTTGTCTACGAACGTATATTAGGTTTAGGGAGAATACATCGAAAAATAAAATTGTATTTGTGTTTAATTTCACCCCCCCCCTTCTTCGTCATTGCGCGAATATTTTGACCCCCTCGTTTGTAGTATGTGGAAATAATAGTATATTATGTATCAAGCGCAATTTTAGTTAGGAGTTTTATTAATCACGAGCGAAGCGTAGCTGAGAGAATGTTTAATAAAATGAGTGACTAACAAGTTTATAAAACGAGTTGCATACTATACTTTTTCTACGACCACAAATATGTAAATAAAAAATTTGGAATTTTGGTTTAGGTTCGTTTTTCCCACAAAATACAAAATTGCTTGTGGGACACAGATAACTAATTTGATATTTTGCAATTAAAAAATCAAAAACTAATTTCAGTCCATAACTAAAGCGCCCGTTGCTAAGTTCACCCCGTGACTAAAACGCAGGAAGCCACGGCTTGTTGCGGAGTATTTAAAAGATCACTTAGCTTCATGGAAACATATACGATAAATGGCATTTTAAAGATGGTAGTAGAAAAATATATTTTAATTCTTTTTGCAGTATTTTTCTTCTTATTAAAAAAACGGGCCTTATTTAAAAAATATGCCTGATACAATGATGGTTTTGTAATGTAAATAGTTTAAGATTGACATTGTAGTTATAGTATTGTAATGATTGGAATTTATTCTAGTTAAATTATAAATATAAATAAATACAATATTTCTAAATGTAACGCCAAAACTAATTACAAAAATCCATACAATCACCACTTCATTTTAGGTAATATTTGTCTATTCCTACGCGAAAGTTAATTCTAAATCGCACTAGATCCTATCAATGCGGTTTTTATAATTCGATTTCTTCCAATTTGTGATGGGGACGCTGCCTTCTAGAAATCTTTACCCAGCGAATATTGAAAGATTATTTGCATGCGACGCCTTCTAATATGTTTATGCTACACGGGTGAACTTCGCTCCTCTATGCAGATTTTAATCGGAAAAGAATCAATTTTGATTTTCTATAAGGGTACGTATTAAAAATTAGATCACGTTCCCGTGGTATCGGAAAAGGAAATTGTGTTTATCCACTGAAAAGCGGATATGTATGTATATACAGCAAGGAAAGAAGATGCGCTGAATTAACCAAAACACGACAAACCAGCAAAAAAACATTAGATCAAATACCGTAAATTTAAATCTGATTAAATTAACAAAATAATTTTTTATTAAAGAATTTTTATTTTTGTATTTTGACACAATTTTCCATTTTTCTAATCGCATATGCCATAACTTGTATTCCAACCAAAAAAACCTCACAGGGTGTTTTTAATAAATATTATGTTTTCTAGTCTGCTGAAGCCAAAAATGATCCTCCATTTCCTTCCATGATGTGCAGTTTTCTTTCAAAACTCGTGCATCCTACTGGCGATTTGGTGAAGAGTATATCTTCAAAGGTTTTATCTTATGCAAAGACGTTACGTTTAGCACTATTTTTTTATTTTATTTTCAGCTTGTTTTACTGAAGATGGCAACTTAGTTGACGAAATACGTATATAGAATTTATTAATATATTTTGTGGTTAGGAATTTTTCTTGTTTCTGTCTGTTTCATGTTTATACATGTTTGCTAGTGTAATAGGAATAAGTATAAACAAGCATATTGTCAGATTTAATCATGTTTCAACATGATACATAAGTTCAGGATCTTGGTTGGTGTATAAGCCACACTCAGTTTACATTTTGCATTCAAACGTGACTGTGCTCGTGCTTTTAGTTTTATATTATGTCAACTTTTGTTTTATTTGTGGTGAATTCAATGTTAATAGTCAACAAAGAAATGCGCGTGATTTCGCGAAGAAAGTGTATTTTGCTTACTTCAAGCTGATACTTGGGAATAAAGACAAAGACTGGGCTCCGCAGAAGGTGCAAAAAGACCTTCGTTTGTTGTTTAAAAGTAAAAAACACTCATTTAGTTTTGGCATTCCTGTGATCCGGCGTGAACAGTAAAACCGCACTACCGACTACTATTTTTGTTCGAAAGATGTGAAAGGTTTCAATAAAAAAAATTAAAAGAAAATATCTTACCTAAACCTTAATTCAGCTATTCGTCTAGTGCAGTCATGGGCAAACTTTTTAAAGGGAGGCCGAAATAAAATAAAAAATTATCTAGACGGGCCGAAAAAAAAATTGAATAAAACACATTTTTATAAGTTTTTGATTTTTACATCACACACAACTTATATGTTACAATGGTAAAAAAAGCTACAAAAATTGATTATTCTTTAAAAGAGTATGAAGGCATATGTGACAGACAAAACTGTGACTGAGCCTCTAAAAGTTGTTCATAATGTGGTAGAAACTGGGATGAACTGATTCGCAGTAATGTAGCTAAATGGTGGTCAGTCAATCGGTTTTTAACGCTGCTTTTGCGAAGCTTCATAGTATAAAACACCTGTTCGCAGATGTAGGAAGATGCAAACATCGCAATTATCTTCTGCGCGTGAGATTTCAGGTTTCGGAAATTTGATTTTGACAGGGCCTTGTAGAACTCAATTTTAGAAACGTTGAGAAATAGTTGCTTCATTTCAGTGTTACATTGCAACTCAATCAGTTCGAGCTGCAATTCTGGCTTGACTGATTCACAATCCACATTAAATGGCATGCAAAAATGTCGAGGTCCTGTTCGATAACTTTGAAGTCTTGGAATCTTCGTTCAACTTCGTCATGAAGACTCTCACAGCTCTTAAATTTGTCTTCCCTAACTGCAATAGTTTGGAGTCTTGGAAAATGAGTAAATTCTCTCTAGACTGGTTGTTTGGAAAATAGATTCAATTGCATTTTGACACCCTTGATATGACCCCAAATATCATGGATTAATTGATTTCTTCCCTGGAGTTTAAGGTTCAAATTATTGATATGACTGTAAAAAATGCAAAGTCCGAAAGCTATACAATATTTTTCAAATGTTCACACTCGTCCATTCCTTTTTCTTCCATGAAAGAGATTATTTCGTCTTTTAAATCCCAAACTCGTTCGAAAATCCTTACTTTAGTGTAGCAAAGTATATCAGAATATTCAGACTGCAATGAGCCAAGAAACTCTCGAATTTGTTTATGATCGAGTGCTCGTGAACGAATGCTATTAATAAGCTTAATAACAACATTAAGCACATGTTTCATGTATACAGCAGATTTACACAGAGCTTCTTGATGTATAACACAATGAAGAAACACAACTTCGTTCGCAGGAAATGATTCGTTAAATATGCCTACAAAACTGTAGTAATGTTACAAATATTGGTCAAAGGTACTTTCAAAGACGTTATAGCAGGCACGGCTCGTGATGACGTATTTTGGTTTGCAGTACAATGATACGAGTGCCTCGTGGGTTTTCGGTGTTTACTAAGCAAACGTTACAGTTAGTTCACGAGAATACACGAAGCACTCGGATCATTGTACTGCAAACCAAAATACGTCATCACGAGCCGCGCCTGCGTGATAGTTTATTGAAATGCAAGCTAATTCTTTAGCAACACAAAAGTTGTCATCAACACCTCTTATAAATATCAGTAACTGAGCTGTGTCAGTTCTGTCCGTACTTTCATCCAACGCAAAAGAACATAAACTCCCTTATTTTTGACTCTAGTTGTGAGGTAAACTGCTTATCAATTACTTCAATTCTAGAAGTAATTGTTTTTCGAGACAAACTTACTGTCTCAAAATCCTTTGTTTTGTCAGGACACAAAATGTCACATACTTAGAGCATACAAGTTTTTACAAATTCGCCATCAGAAAATGCTTTGTTACTTTTTGCAATATTGTATGCTACAACGTAATTGGCATGTGCTTTTGAGAACTGCTTAGTTTTTTAAAAATATTTTGTTGGCTTGACAGTTTTTTACGTAGAGCTCCTGCTTTTTGCTTCCGTTCTTCTTCGGTCATAGTTTCATAAGTGGCGTTTTTATGTTTTGTCATGAAGTGTCGTGAGAGGTTGTATTCCTTGAATACAGCTACAGCTTCATTGCAAATGAGGCACACAAGTGTATCCTTAATAGCCGTGAAAAAGTGTTTCCAAGTCCACTCATCTTTAAAAGCGCGACATTCTGAATCAACTTTACGTTTTTACATGCCATTGTAACGATCAGAAATGCCAAAAAAACACTACCAACAAAGCAAAATTATAGAAACACAAGCTAGATATACAGCCGCGGAGGTGACTTGACACTGACTAAACTACACTGAACTTGAGAACAGACGAAACGAAAATGGTAGCGGCCGATTCGTTCCGAATTTAGCCGAGCAACACCGTGAGTCTACAGGCCAGGCACTGTGAAGGTACCAGTGGGAACACCGCCACCATATCGAACCACATCGCCATGCTACCGATCTACTAGCACACTACGCCTACGCAAGGTTGCAATGAGAAGGAAACCGTTATTCTATTCTGAAAATACATTTTGTCTTATGTGTAATTGTAAGGATTATTCAAAACCATGTCGCGGGCCGGATTAGACTAGCCTGAGGGCCGCACTTTTCTTCCCAGAACGAACGAATTAAGTTTAGATATTTTTGTGATATTAATTTTTGTGATATTAATCCTAATCTATATTTCTTTATAAAATATATTAAATCAAAATTGTTGGTTGTTGTGTTTTATTTAACTAATAACGATTTTATTAATTGGTTTCAATAAATAATAAGTAAGAAATAAGTTGACTTGCTTTCACATTAAATAGTGACAATTTCAATGACAGTTTATAACCTATTTGAAAATATTATCTCAAAATCCACTTTACAAAGTACAAAATACTTGAACTCCAGTTTACTTATATACATGTGTTAATAAATATATGATTTTACTTTGCCACCTTAAACCTACACGTAAAGTAAGATAGATATCATACATTGTCTATATATGTAGGTATTTTAAATCTGTTAATATTAAAATAAAGTGTCGAACAATATTTATATAAAATTTTTTTTTTTGAAAATATTGCAATAATCCAGATATTTGCTGACACACTTAATCAAACAGATTGCGTAATCCCCCCCGCAGTAAATATAAGAGACCCGCCGCATTGGGCCCGACACCATGCAAGTGGTAAATAAGATTTGTTCGTCACTTGAATCTGAATAAAATTATCAATAAATCATTAAGATTACCTTCATAGTCTCGATCAGCAGGCTCTATTTTAATAGGCATTATGTGATTCGGGTGTACGGGAGCTACTGGAATGTTACTATGTTGTACGGTGTCGACCGAATGCCTACTAGGTGACGTGGATCTAAAATAGAAAATAGAGTCTATTAAATTACGGTTATTTATTTTGAAATAATTATTTTAGATTTTAAAAATTTCTATTTGCTCTGATGCGCGAGTTAAATGTCTCTCTGGCAAAATTATAAAAATACGGAGTTTTGTAAATCGCAAAAATAAATTGGATACCAAACAAACATTTTAAAGAACCGTCTACCGAATAAGATGAAATATAATTAAAAAACCTGAAATAGATTGATCTGGTTAGAGAATAAAAGATCTTTTTAACTATATCTAAATACATGTCAGTACTTTTTGTTGCTTATTTTTCTCTTATGGAATTGCTTTTAAATGTTACTATTCATTTTAAAAAGAAAAAAATCAAATAGAATAAAACTGGCGGATTATAAACCAAAATATACAACATTAACCAAAAATTTAAAAAAACAGGTCTTTGATTTTCACTTCTTTCTTTCACTTGAGGTTATCAAACATTCTTTGAAATAGAGATATAATAAAGAACTACAGACTAATAAATATAAATATTAGTTAAATAAAATATAAATTAGAACCAACAACATTGGAGATCAAGAGAAGAAAAGCAAAAGCTAGCAAGATCAAACCGGAAGACACGCAATCGAGCTAAGGCTCGGCGGAAGTAACCAATAATGAAATTTACTTCAAACAACTACAAGAAATGGAAAAGTCTATTAATTTCATGTCTAACAACAAGAGACAATAACTTGCTTTATCTTACCAGAGAAATGAAAAACAGAGAAACCTCAACCTGTGTGAAGAAGGGATGGAGTAACATATGCAACAAAAACAGACACTAGTGAAAACTCTAAATAAGAAAAAATTACCTTCAAAAACATATTTATAAATAAAACTCACAAGCCATAAACAATAACAGACAAATTAAACTTCAAAATGTTTACAATCTACATGCTTGCATAACATAAGAAGCGTCAAAAATAAATATAGTATCTTCCTAAACTAGTTAGTATAGAAAAGTATACTCTTACAGCTGTGGAAACGGCTGTAGTAGCAAGGTCTAGTGAGTTCAAGTTCACCATACACCCGCTAGAGTACGCACGCATCGCGTTACTACGCCATCATTTGGTCAGTCATTATGGAGTCGTATTCAGGTGCGAAGCGCGCTCATTGTTGTTTGTTGTTTCATAAATCGCGATCAGCTACCGAAATTCAGGACCAAATATCATAAGTATCCACCACACCGACCGACATTTATTGCATGGTATAATCAGTTCATCGAAATTGTTTCAGTGTGACACAGGGCAAAAGGTCAGGATAAGCATCGAGTTACAGAAGAGCCAATCAAATAAGTGCACGAGACCTGCGTTCATAGCCAAAGGAAATCACTCGCACGTTCTAGCTTAGAGCTAAATATTCGTCAAGCAACAGTGTGGAAAACGTCTGCAATTTGAACCATACAGAATTCAGTAGCTGTAAGCTTTAAGGGATACTGATAAAGAAAGACGATTTCAATTTTGTGTTGATATGTTTGACAGAATAGAGAACGATGACTAATCTTCTTGATCAAAATCCGAAAGAAATTTGTGAACCAACAAATAGTTATAAAAAGAAAGAAATATTACATAAAACAATTCTAGAAATACCAATCAGACCTAGCTGAAATGTGGAACATAATAAACCAACACTTACTGACAAAATAACACATAAACCACAAAGGAAAAACAAAAATTCAAAAAGAAGATGGAACAGTAGTTATTGAATCAAATCATCTCAAATATAGAAGCATAATTTTTTAATAATAAATAGACTATTAACTCCACCTGGGCAATGGAGGGGTGGATTGAGTAGCTCCAAAATTGTCTCAGCCGGTCCCAAGTGCGGGTAAAGTGAGGAGGGTTGTATCGACACACCAGCTCTCTGTCATACGTAAAAAAAGTACTGTTAAAAATCCAAGCGCGCCGCCTTGGAACCAGGACGGATCTCACGGAAAACGACAAAAGCAAAGAAAAAGGCAAATGAATATAGGATGCTGGAACATTAGAGGGATAAGTACAAAAGAAAGCCAGGTCTTTAGAGAGCTTCACTCATACAATATTGACATTGCTGTACTCACTGCGACGAAAAAGAAAGGACAAGGTAACAAGTACGTGGACGCATACTTATACTTTTGGAGCGGAGTGGAGAAAACAGAAAGAGCAAAGTCTGGTGTGATAGTAGCTATAAAGAAGAAACTAGAAACAAGCATAGTGAGCTGGAACCCGATTGATGAAAGAATACTAACAGTTGACTTAGAACTTAAAGGAAGAAAAGTGAGAATCATTGGAATTTACGCACCCACTGACGACGCTGAAAAAACGATAAAAGAAGGATTTTTTGATAAACTAGCAGAGGAATTAGATAAATCTAAAAACAAACAAGAAATTATAATGTTAGGTGATTTTAACGGAAGGGTCGGTAAAGCCCTTGACAGCAAAATTATTGGACAACACGGGGAAGATGTGGTGAATGATAACGGAACAAGATGGATAGAGCTCTGTGAAGGTCACTCCATGAAAATTTTAAATGGGTTCTTTCAACATAAAGATATTAATAAATATACTTGGATCCAGAAAACGAAAGAATTAAGATCAATATTAGACTATATCGTTATAAAACAGAATTCGATAATAAGAACTTTTGACGTAAAAGGGATGAGAGGCAGAATGTGGATCAGACCATTTGTTGGTCAAATCTATTATGGATATAAAATATGAAAACAACAAGAAAGGGAAACGTGATCAGACCCAAAATACTGAAAAACCAAAAGTCTATAATTTAGATAGTCTTAAAAATGAATCCACTAGCTTTCTATACAAATTACGATTGGCTCGAAAACTTGACGAAGAAATTACTGGAACAGCGCACGAAATGTATGAAACTTTAAAACAAAAACTACATGAGACAGCCCTAGAAGCTTTAGGAATAAAAGAGAAAAAAAAGAGATTTCTGGTGGTCAGACGAACTAGTCGAATTGGTAGAAGAAAAAAAGATGTTATATCTCAAATGGTTGGCTACCAAAGAGGAAGAAGATCGAAAACAATATAACAGATACAAGTACATGGTTAAGAAGGAAATAAAAAAGATTAAAAATGAAGCATGGAACAACAAATGTGCACAAATAAGCTCAATGGTAGGTGGATCTAAGTCCAGAGCAGCTTGGACAACAATAAACAACTTAAGGAAAAATACAAATGAAATAAAAAAAATCAACCCTATAAAAACAGAAGTATGGAAAGACTACTACAGTGATCTACTGATAGAGAAGAGACAAGAATATTTAGACACTGGTTTAAAAAATGGAAAAGTAGAAGAACATACAATAGAGGAGATTACGGTAGAAGAAGTAAAAAAGGAGTTACAGAAAATGAGAAATAATAAAGCACCTGGACCAGGTGATTTGCCTATTGAGCTACTAAAACATGCAACAACAGAAGCATTGAAAGTAATATGTCGTATATTTAATAAATGTCTAATTGGAGAAGACATACCCCATGACTGGACAATCTCCCACATAAATTCAATATATAAGAAGGGCGACAGAAACAAATGTGGGAACTATAGAGGTATAAGCATCACTTCATCCACTGGTAGACTGTATGGAAGAATCCTTAAAGCTAGAATAGAGAAAGAAATCAGAGAAATAGAAGAACAAAGTGGCTTTAGACCGGGAAGATCCTGTACGGACAATATATTCACACTAAGACATCTAGCAGAAAAGAGAGAGAGATAATAAAAGATAGAGAACTCCATATTACATTCATAGATCTAAAAAAGGCATTTTATTCCGTCCCTCTTCGGAAATTATGGATTACACTGGAAGAACAAGGCATAAATAAAGATTATATAAACGCAATAAAAATCCTCTACAGAGAAAATAAAGCCGTGGTCAAAGTCGGAAAACAGACATCTGCACCCTTCCAACCAACAAAAGGCGTGAAACAGGGTTGCTGCTTGTCCCCTACCCTTTTCAAAATTTACTTAGGAGCGGCTCTAAAGCATTGGAGTAGGAAATGGAGCCCCATGGGGATACATCAGGAAAGTAGCCGTCTACACACAATTCTCTTCGCAGACGACCAAGTAGTCATTGCTGAAGACCAACAAGACATGAAATATATGCTTACTAGACTCATAGAAGAATACAATAAATGGGGCTTAGAAGTAAATACGGAAAAAGAACAGTATATGGTTATAGGAGGAAGGGGACAAGATTTGAAATTGGAAAGTGGAGAAATAAAAAATGTAAAGGAGTATGAATATCTTGGGGTCACCTTCTGCGAAGATGGGAGGGATGAGAAGGACATATTGAAGAAAATAGGTAGAGGAAAGAATATGACTAGAGCACTGCATCCGTTCCTGTGGAATAATAACTTGACAAAAAAAACAAAAAAATATATATATCAAACACTAATTGAACCGGTTATGACGTATGGGTCGGAGGTGTGGGTCATGAATAAAGACATCAATCAGAAAATACTTTCAGCAGAGATGTCTTATTGGAGACGATGCTGTAGCTTAACTTTATTCGACCACGTTAGGAATGAGAACATTAGAGAAAGAATGAGGGCTACACATACTATCTTGGACACAATAAATGAAAAACAGCCAAAGAGGTACGGCCACCTGCGTCGCATGAGTGACGAAAGGATTCCCAGAAAAGTATGGGAATGGATTCCTCCACGAAGAAACAAACAGGGAAGACCACGTAAAAGATGGGCACAAAATATACACAAAGAGATGAAAGAACGAGATCTGCAGGAGGGAGACTGGAGTGATAAGAAGCGTTGGCGCTTAGGATGCGAGAAGCGGCATTAAAGCTGCAAAGCCTCGCTATATATATATATATATATATATATATATATATATATATATATATATATATATATATATAAATAGACTATCACTACGACTATCACTACAACTATAACGAATGAAGAAAATCATATCAATAATTCCACTATATATGAGAATAAAAATCTGGTACTATAGTATTTTCACATCACATATGAATTACCTAATCAGCATTTGGGGCGAAACTCCAGAAACCAATTTAAACACATTACAAAGGCAACATAATAAGATCTTAGAGCAAATGCACACATTACACAAAAGAAAACATTTCGTCCGAATTATCTTAAATAACAGAAGCACTGAATATAATACCGTGATATCATAAAGTTTGTAGGACGAAATAGAAAATATATGTCTGACCTTAAGCCATATTATCATACTCGTAACGCAACCTTAACTTTTGACAGTGACACTGACTGTCATCAATTAATGTGTTAGAACTGCTGAAAGCAAAGTTTGAATAAATTCAAATATGGTTTACAATACAGTCCAAAAAAACGTACATGATTGAATCCTATTTTTGAACTGGAGTGCGAATTGATGGAATTTAGATGTACAGCTAGCTTGCATGTTTGGATGATTTTAGAGAACACTTCCCAGAGTTAGCTGTAATTCCCCAAAAAATTTATAATTGCTTTTCCAATTGTGTTGATGTATTTCGAGAGACTGGTTCTGTGGGCCATAAATCACGTACTGATGAACCAACTGTTCGTTCGGAAGAAGTTATAAATGATGTTCGGAAAATGAACCTACAAAACCTTTGAAACGTCTTTCTCAAGAGATTGGACTTTCTTGTAGAACATGTCAGATAATCGTAAAGAAAATCTTACACATGCATCCGTATAAGATGCAATCACATCAGGCTATTTTGCTGGTGGACCATCTTAGACGTCTTGCTTACCGCTAATCGTTTGCAAATAATTTAATGCAAGATAATGACCTACTAAATTTGACATTTTTCTCTGATGAAGCGTGGTTTCATCTTTCGGGGGTACGTCAATTCCAAAAATACTCGAATGTGGAGTAATGAAAATTCTCATATTTTTGTTTAATCGTTTCTGCATACTGCGAAACTTGGTGCTTCGCCCTTTTTTTTCTAGTTTTACAATTAATGGTGCGAGGTATAGAAACATTTTGAATTAATTTATTGAACAGCTGCACGAAGATGAATTAGAATATGGTTACTTCCAGCAAAATGGTGTAACGGCACACACAATACATCAAAATATTAAGTTTTTTGACGATCAGATTATAAGCTTACATACGGAATTTGAATTTCCTCCACGATCACTTTGTCTGACAGTTATGGATTTTTTCGTGTTTCCTCACCTAAAGAATAGAATATTTAAAACTCTTGTTGCTAATTTGCAAGATCTGCAGTAAAAAATTTTATTGAGGAATATGCATTAATAATGCACGCAATGCTGCAAAATGGTTTTAACAGCATGAGAAGGCGTATAAACTAGAAAATTGAAAATATTGGACAACAATTTCAACACATGCTTTAATTTCGCTCTTTTTAATTAATAAAATCTTGAATATCAGCTGAGTTATTTGTTTTATTGTATCTTTAAATATTTTTTAAAAGTTAAGGTTGAGTTACAAGTATGGCTTAAGTTCAGACATATATTTTTCTATTCCAATGCCATCTTCGTCCTAAAAACTTTATGATATCACGGTACAACAATTAACGTAACATATAATGACAACATGCATAAAATTAATAAAAAGACATCATTGAAACTAATATAGAATTAATAATCGGTATAGGCATTCGTAAACACGAAACTAGAAGCAAATCATAAAAGAGAACAATAAAATATAAAATTAATAAGTGCATCCAAATTACAACAACAACGAACTTATAATAAGCTATCAAAGGGAATCGAAAAAAATTATACACAAAATATAGAAAAAAATATGAATCTAATACTAAGGTTTTGTGAAATTTGAGGATCAGGATCAGAGCATCACGGAAGAAAACAGGGGAATCTACAATACTGATGGAACTCGGGAGGATATTTTCTGGGTTCTCGTCTCCATAATGTGGGGCCGTAACCGAGGACTATGTCGTGCATTTCTACATGATATATAAATAATTTGTATTTTTGTCGTATTTATTCTTGTTAAATAAAAACACTTAAAAAAAATTATTACCAAAGATCATCCTAAACAAATTGACAGTAATAATGATTATACCGTGTGTAAACGAGGTAAGAAAACGACACTGCTGCGCAAGACGCGTCCCCGCCGCTTTACTTCTCCGATATGTTTATTGAATGTATAGTGTACATATGATTGGATAAGCAATGATACGTCAGGAGTAGGTGTGGTATACACATACATATTGCGTATGTGTATACGCAACGTATTTCAGAGATGAGAGGTCTTGCACCGCAGATAATAATGATAAAAATGCACAAATACTGTATAATAAAAAATAAATAAAAATACTCAGAGAACACACGCATAATTCCACCAAAGCGAAAGAAAAATCTGTGTATTTATAAATAGCACAAACCTGTGATTGCATGCATAATTAAATTCCGGTCATGTACAAACGCTACAAGTAAAATATAAACAAATGAAAAAAAATTAAAACTATGCTAACGTTACTAAATAAAATGCTGCGTTTGAAGAGAAAATTAAAAGTATTCTGAGAAAACGGACGCATAATTCCATCAAAGAAAAGAAAAAATTCTGTGTATCTATTAGTAAATTGCATAAACCTGTAATATGGATTTCGGGTGAAAAAGTACTGATGCACAACCGCTACATTGAAAAAAATAAAAAGTTTGCTAACGTAACAAAATAAAAAACGCAAATCTACGGAATGATAAAGAATAAACATAATTTTTTTCTGGTTGTGTAAACTTTGCCATTACAATCGATGTTCTACGTATAATTACTTTACACATCTATCGGCAACGTATCTGATTAGACTGAGCACAGACACGTCTGGTGCCTGGTGCTATAACCGTACCTTCTCTCTTATCTTGTCCACTGGCGGGGTATCGTTTACTTCCCCGCCGTTCTCCCACCCCAGTTCCATACGGTATATTTTCTTGAATATTAATAAAATTTTACTAAACACTTGCTTTACTATTAATCGAGTCCAATCTACAGTTCTTTAAACCGAATTCCAGATAAATAAATTAGATAATGATTAAATTCCGTTAACTATACAAACAAGTATTCTTATATTTTAATGCCTTATACTCGTAGATGACGGAAAACACCATTTTATAGTTAGCTAATGCAATTTTCGCTAATTATTATTAGATAACAATAAATAATGTTAAAATAAAGCAATTTTTTTAACACTTCTGTATATAATATAATATGATGAAATAAATTTAATTAATATACCTGTTGTATAATGTATTACTATAAAAGCAACCAGTGGGCTGATAAGCAGCGGGATATATGCCTTCGAAACCCTCGCTTACTGAATATGTCGTGGCGTGAGTATATGCATTTTTTGTGAGATTTTGAAGTAATTCTGACATATTATTCTCTGGTTTCACAGCTAGAAATAGAAAAAGAACAGATTAATATTTTAAATAAACAATTTTCTTAATAAAAAAAGCATTTTTCAATTATTACACATTTATTTTGTAATAGTATAAAGCATATTCGTTTAAGAAGGTTTTGAGATCAATTAACAGAAAAAAAATCAATCTGAGAATGCTTAGATTTATTAGCCGTTTCGGTAAGTTGTGTCGCTTCTTTATTTCTTTGAAAACAGGCATTAAGGTCGTTTAAATGTTACTAGGCGGTTTAAGATGCGGGTATCATATGGTATATTTTTGAAATCAGAAAAAAAAAATCATTATAAAAATTTAATAATATACAGATTATTCTATTAAAAAATATTATATTTTTTGTATCCCGTTGAATCTGCACGCCACTGTGTTCTTGATTGCATGTAAAAAAAATTCAGTCATAGCCACACAACTTTTAATTGAAACATTTTTTATATACAGGATTATACAAATGTATGGATCCATTCGATGCTTTTGAATTGAATTAATTTTAATAAAAACAGAAATAAGAAAAACACCCTAACCACAATATATATCAATAAATACTATATACGTCTTTCGACAACTAAGTTGCCATTTTCAGTAGAATAACCTTAAAACTGAAAAAAATGTTAGACGTAGCGTTTTTGGCTAAGGTAAACCTTAGAAGATATGCTCTTCACCAAATCGCCAGTGGGATAACACTAGTGTTATCCCACATTTTTTTCAGTTTCAAGGTTATTCTACTGAAGATGGCAACTTAGTTGCCGAAATACGTATATAGTATTTATTGATATATATTGTGGTTAGGGTGTTTTTCTTATTTCTGTTTAAGATTTCAAGCCACAGTCTCCACCAATTTCGAATTTTAATAAGACTTTCCATAATCAATTAAATGCAAATCGGGGATTCGATGAGTGTATTTATATCCGAGTCAGACTTCCGGTTTAGCCGAAAAGGATATTAAATTTTTATATTAAATGACCTGTATATATTTTTACGAATTTTAATAGAATCTGTTCTGGGAGATCAGCAATAATAAGGTTTGGCCTGGTATGACAGATAAGAAGAATCAAAGGCATGTGAATGCACTGATCGAATGCACTGAAGGAATCGCCGGGTTATGCAAAACCATATTGCTCGGTAATTAGACATTAGGCAAGAAATAGTCTTTAGCACATTGTTCAGACGTGGAATTACAGAAAAATTCGCGCCAGATGGATCTTGCGACAATTCACGGATGTCAAAAAAGAACAAAGAAAAAAGAATATTTGTGAAGAACTTCTTAACCAGTATCGACGTGACAGAGATTATTTTCTATGAACATCACCACCGGGGATGAATCTTGGGTTCATCATTATAACCTCGGAAAAAAAGCGGCTATTAATAGAATATCATCGTTCTGATTCTCCACGTATCCGAAAAATCAAGATAGTTCCAGGTTTGACGGATGTCCAAAAAGAACAAAGAAAAGCATATTTGTCAAGATCTTCTTAACTAATATCGACGTATACAAAAAGGTTTTAAGTATATCACTACGTTATGCACGTATAACGCATTTGTTACAAATGAAACAGACATGCAATATTCATATCTGTAACTGTACACATGGACAATACACCTCGTATTTTCAGCATTTACTTCTGCTTAAGACACGTGTTTCTGCCATATAGGCGTCATCAGTCAAGCTAGTGAAGTAATGTAATACAAATTAATACAAATCTTTTTAAAAAACAGATTTGTATCTGTATATACATTTACGCTGAAATCGCCTACAAGATATAGCAAATTTCGTCCTATAAGGTGGCACTATTTAATAAGTGACATCTGACGGACGAAAGAGACTATGCCGAAAAAGGCGACCTTTCGCTTGACCCGCTATGCTGGTACATAAGCGAAAAAATACGTATAAGTGTAGTCCATTAACACGAGCCAGAGGCGGTAAATATACAAAAAGGTTTAAGTATATCAATACGTTATGCACGTATTACGCTTTGTTACAAATGAAACAGACATTCTTTCAATGGAGACTGTGGTTAAATAAAAATTTAAAAAAAGGTATATAACCCCTTACCACACTTATTAGTCGTATCCTAAATACGTATTTCGACAACTAAGTTGTCATCATCAGTAGGTAAAAACTACTAATTAAAAGTCGCACATGGGGCACAGTTAAACAAGAGAAACGCTTCCGCACAACTATTATACACTGCAACCCTGTATAGACTAAATTTAACAAGTCAATCTAAAACTACGAGATAAACGCGTACCTACTTTAGGAAAGGTCTAAACATATGTTAAATTGTCGGACAAAGGAACGGCAGACATCCTCTCTAAGGGGGGCGGCACTTCGATTTTTAAAAACTACGATGACCCACTATTAAACTTAGATAAACCACCTTTTATTTTCAACAAACCAATAGTATATTTAAACGTATTTACTCGAGTACATGTATAGTAAAAATATCTATTTTGGCTAGGGGTGTAAAAATATTTCCAATTACAAATGGTTAAAAAATGCTAAAATCGGAAAGTGTGGTCGTATATTGTAAAAACTGTACTCTATTGAAAATTCTAAGAAGGACAAAATTTTGAAGGAACCGTTACATATGAAAAAACAAGACATCTGACTGTGTTGACTTATATTAAATGACAATCAAGTAACGTGAGACGGTTCTATGAATTATTAGATATTGTTGGTATATAATTTAAAAGTTAATTATAAATAGGTGACATGTTATTGTTAAGGAGGTAATTTTTGTGTTTTTTCATATGTATGGCTTCTCACATGTCTAAAATTTCTGCTGTTACCCACCCACCCTTTTATGTTAATAAAAATGTGAATAAACAGCTGAACGGTATAGGTGATTTATCGCTATTCAAGGAGGTATGTTTATTTTTATTTTTCGCTATAAATATACTTTCATAAGCATCTAGTTCGTGGGGTTTATTAATTCCTTTGATCAACTTCAAACCTGTAATCGACACATTGTGCAGTGTGCTCAAAGTGTGATTTGCGATTTACAGGTTTGAAGTTGATCAAAGGAATTAATAAACCCCACGAACTAGATGCTTATGAAAGTATATTTATAGCGAAAAATAAAAATAAACATACCTCCTTGAATAGCGATAAATCACCTATACCGTTCAGCTGTTTATTCACATTTTTATTAATATAAAAGGGTGGGTGGGTAACAGCAGAAATTTTAGACATGTGAGAAGCCATACATATGAAAAAACACAAAAATTACCTCCTTAACAATGACATGTCACCTATTTATAATTAACTTTTAAATTATATACCAACAATATCTAATAATTCATAGAACCTTCTCACGTTACTTGATTGTCATTTAATATAAGTCAACACAGTCAGATGTCTTGTTTTTTCATATGTAACGGTTCCTTCAAAATTTTGTCCTTCTTAGAATTTTCAATAGAGTACAGTTTTTACAATATACGACCACACTTTCCGATTTTAGCATTTTTTAACCATTTGTAATTGGAAATATTTTTACACCCCTACCCAAAATAGATATTTTTACTATACATGTACTCGAGTAAATACGTTTAAATATACTATTGGTTTGTTGAAAATAAAAGGTGGTTTATCTAAGTTTAATAGTGGGTCATCGTAGTTTTTAAAAATCGAAGTGCCGCCCCCCTTAGAGAGGATGTCTGCCGTTCCTTTGTCCGACAATTTAACATATGTTTAGACCTTTCCTAAAGTAGGTACGCGTTTATCTCGTAGTTTTAGATTGACTTGTTAAATTTAGTCTATACAGGGTTGCAGTGTATAATAGTTGTGCGGAAGCGTTTCTCTTGTTTAACTGTGCCCCATGTGCGACTTTTAATTAGTAGTTTTTACCTACTGATGATGACAACTTAGTTGTCGAAATACGTATTTAGGATACGACTAATAATTGTGGTAAGGGGTTATATACCTTTTTTTAAATTGAAACAGACATGCAATATACATATCTGTAGCTGTACACATGGACAATACACCTCGTATTTTCAGGACGAAATTTGCTATATCTTGTAGGCGATTTCAGCGTAAATGTATATACAGATACAAATCTGTTCTTTAAAACATTTGTATCATTTGTATTACATTGCTTCACTAGCTTGACTGATGACGCCTATAGATGGCAGAAACACGTGTCTTAAGCAGAAGTAAATGCTGAAAATACGAGGTGTATTGTCCATGTGTACAGTTACAGATATGTATATTGCATGTCTGTTTCATTTGTAGTATCGACGTGACGGAGATGATTTTCTTATGAACATTACAACCGGGGATGAATCTTGGGTTCATCATTATATAGGATTGTTTCAGCCTTTACTTGATAAAATACCATTATAACTATTATCGGGATAAAATACAACAAATTTTAATAAATTTCACTTTTTACTTTACACCGTAATGATCGTTTCGCTCCAACCTGAGCTTCATCAGACATATAACTAACTTATGGATAATTTTTTTACACAAATGTACCGTAACAAACTCATGTTTTGTTTTGAATAGCTGAAGGAATGGGTAGTCTTTATTACTTAAATGGCTATGAACAAAAACTTTCGCAAAAATATTGAACTACTGTTTGTTTATACAATACAGTTCATAAAGTGATAAAACTAAGGGTCTACATTATGTTAAAGAGAGGTTGAGCAGTACTTTGTAAAAGTACAATATATGACACTTTGAATAATCAGATAAATAAATTAAGTAACAGTGAATTATTAATTTCTAATTGATTATTGAGGATATTATCAGTTTTCTTTAATTTATTAATTTCAAGTGGCCATTATTTTCTATGTGTAGTATTTTAAATTCTTTGTTAAAGTTGTGGTTTGCTAAATTAATATGAGACGTATATGAACAGTCACTTTTATTATTTCTAAAGGAAGAAAAATGTTCTGTGATACGTATTTCAAGCGATCTGTCTGTCTGTCCTAACAACAATTTATCAAAATTTATAAAAAAACAACAAGGATCGAACAAATAACAATAAAAAGTCAGGAGTCTATGAGTTAACTTGCGGTAGTTGCCTCATGACGTATATTGGACAGACAGGCAGATCGTTTGAAATACGCATCAAAGAACATTTTTCTTCATTTAGAAATAATAAAAGTGATTCTTCATATGCGTCAGATATTAATTTAACAAACCACAATTTTATCAAAGAATTTAAAATATTACACGCAGAAAATAAGGGCAAAAAACTTACTTTATTAGAGTCACTTGAAATTAATAAATTAAAGAAAACTGACAAGATCCTCAATGATCAATTAGTAATGAATAACTCACCCTTACTCAATTTATTTATTTGATATTTAGACAGTCATATATTTTATTTTTCCATAGAAATTCTTTACCTCCCTTTAACATAATGCAGACCCTCAGTTTTATCACTTTAAGAACAGTATTGTATAAACCGTAGTGAAAGTTTTGTGCATAGATATTTAAGTAATAAAAAGTACCCATCCTTTCAACTATTCAAAGCAAAACATGTTTGTTACGGTATATTTGTGTAAAAAATTTATCCATAAGTTAGTTATATGTCTGATGAAGCTCAGATTGGAGCGAAACGATCGTTACGGTGTAAAGTAAAAAGTGAAATTCATTAAAATTTGTTTTATTTTATCCCGATAATAGTTCATGATTATAATCCCAGAAAAAAAGCGGCTATTAATACAATATCATCGTTCTGATTCTCCACGTATCCGAAAAATCAAGACAGTTCCAGCAGCGCAGAAAGTCACGCTCACCATTTTCTGGGATACAAAGAGAGCCATTCATACCGAATATCTGCCGAAATTACCGCTTGCAGGTTAGAACTTGCTGCACACACAATGACGTTGTTGGCGATCTTATATATCAATCCGCCCTCGTATAGGCATATTTAACATTTGTTGACATAAGTTCACTTGTTTTAAATAAATTATTTACGTATTTTGCAATATTTTAAAGGATCTTTCGCATAGTGCGAGCAAACTTTTGGAATATTTTTTAACTGTGATAGGGAGGACGACGTATCTTTTAATTCTCAAATTACAATATAGGGCAAGTTTCGTATGTATCATAGAGCGTAGATTCCCAAAGTGGTCTATATCGACTCCCAGGGGTCGACGTAGACCACTTGAATTTTATTAATAAATGTATAAAACTTAAAATGTGTTTTCACAGTATAGTTAAGAAACTGAGAAACTGAAAGTGAGTAGCACTATAAAACATGGCAAGTGGTCTTACGAGATAAAAAAGTTTTAGGTCCCTCTGTACATAGAGCATTAAAAACTAAATATTCTTATATAGGTACCATCGAGAGCATAGAAATTAGAACGATAACATTTTTCTATTGTATAATAAACTCTTATACAGTCGTTATTGGTCGTGATAAAGTTGACATATTAATAACATGCATTTAAACGGTAACGTCCTTTTAAAATTTGCAAGTCCAAAAATGGTGCATCTTGTGGTTATGCAGAAAAAACAAAATAGCTTGTAAGATGTGTATAGGAGTCGTTCAATTTTCCATGCTCCCGGTGGTACACATAACATCAATATTTCATCTATTTTTATTATCAAGTTACATGCTAAAAACCGTTTTAATTTAAAGCCTTTTTCGACAGAAAAAATAGTTCTAAGCAGTCCTAGGACTTATACAAAGTTTCAATTTTTTTTTAAATTTTCGCATTTAAGCTTAAAAATATTAAATCGCATTTTCAACATACTAGTATATTCGGAAGTGCCAGATCTTTTGGAGTGAGCCTTGTATACGTATATTTAATTAAGTAAATAAACAATTAAAGGATTTGCAAACTTAACTTGAATTATTTATTTAAACATTATATTAATGATAATTTATGATGTTATTCTAAAAATGCCTTTATAGATAGATATTTCGACTAACAACTTTTTTTAGTGTCTCCGTAAAATGTTTTTCTGAATTCCCAAAAAAAAGGTTGAAAACATTTTTAACTAAAGAAGCCAATATTGAACAGTGCGCCATGGGCGTAGTGTCTATACCGAATTTCATGTAAATATATATGTGTCCGGCGTCGTGCCTTCGTAACTTCGTACATATATATCCAAAGGTCTGTTATTTATATGTTGCATACAGTTAGTAGTTGTGACAAAACGACCATTATCAGGCTCTGTAAATAAGTTTATTGCAAAGACGGGTTTATTATAAATAGGAATATGTTTCATGACGTTTTATTTTATGAGTTACTAATTACGATTTATTGTAGTTTATGTACCTGTTATCGGGCGTACGCTTATGGCGCGCTGCTCAATTTCCCTTCTTTAACGTATGCACGTCATGCATATCTTTTTTTTTGCAAATTCTTTTCTTTACGTTTGCCAATATAATTTAACCGAAGCGAATTTTTGTTCTGTCGTTAGAAGTGGTTAACCGGGATTGTTGCTAGGGACACCCAAGGTATTTTATAAATTATAAAATATAATTTTATTAATTATAATTTACTTGTATAAATATATTTAATTTACAAATGACACTTTTAATGAGTTTAGTATTCAACTTAATTTTTTTCTAAATAAAAATTGAATTACTTTATGTTGCAATATCAATTCTTTGTTTTAAATAAGGTAACGTTTAATTTATATCATTTCAAATTTAATAATGTTAATAATAATATTTTTTAGATTACTATTTTTAATTGACAACTATTAAGGAGTTTAAAATTTAATTTAAATTTTTTTTACTATACCTATTATTCCTTTGTTTTAAATATCGGTAATAAATTAATTTTTATAAAGTTTCAATTAAATGAATATTTCTAGATATTTATGTAATTAAATTTTCTTTTATTTAGGTTTAATATTGCTGTCGACCACATTTTTATAATATCTTTGTTGCAGATACGAACTGGGAAAGTAATTTTTTGTGCTCCCCGTTTTTAAGAAATATTACGCGTCTCTACGATGACTAATCGAACTACATCGCATATTGTCGCAGAATATAGTCACGTGTTAATTTACTATACGGTGTGTCGCGTTAAAAACGATTAAAACAAATTGTTGAAAATGATATAAAAATCTGTTCGCGTACGTTAAATAAAA
The DNA here is from genome assembly GCA_935421215.2 of Melolontha melolontha. Lineage (NCBI taxonomy): Eukaryota > Metazoa > Arthropoda > Insecta > Coleoptera > Scarabaeidae > Melolontha > Melolontha melolontha. Next base: position 70,579,732 of record OW285243.1, on the reverse strand, counting down.
GCGTTCGGAAGCGGTTGGAACCACCACAACGGAAGTCTTCTGTCCCAGGATTCAGGATGAAGGTAATGAAAATCTTTTTATTGAATTGATTTGAATTTTATTTGGTATGGATTAATGTTGTTATTTATTATTTCAATTAAAACAATATTTAATTATCGAATATATTCATTTCGGCTTTAAATTATTAACAAATATTTTTGATTTTTATTGATATTTATTATATTAATTTATTATGGTATTTAAAAACCTTTTTGAATTCAAGGTTAAGATATCGCATGTCAATAAATGTGATTTTTGTTTTGCATAAACTTTATAAAATATAAAATAATGAAACCCTTTTATTTTCCCTAAGTTTTTAATTAATAACATTTTATTTATTTTTATGGTACTTAATAATAAAATAAATAGTTTGAATATATGGAAGTTATAATATGTTTTTTTTTCTTTGTTGCAGATTTAGACACGAACACTAATCGCGATTCTGTCGTTCTCGCTAAATTAACCGCGTTGCGTAAAATACGGTTAAACTAGAGTGTTATAAAAATTCGTTTGTGTACGGTAATTAAACAAAGTGTTGTGTTGTGTGATTGGAGCCACTATAAAGATGCCCTGTCCTATGTAACAGGATTCTACGATGAAGGTAATGAAATTTTTTAATTTTTGTTGATTTGATTATTTTATATAGATTAATTTTGTTATTTGTTATTTCAACTAAAACAATATTTCATATTTAATTTATTCAGCCTTTATGATCATTCATTTATCTCCATATCTATTAGTAATCAACACTTATTTTGTTACGATTTTGACATTTTTTAATTTAATTGTTCCACTGCGCAGGAACTTCTTCAGAAGTTGGAAATAAATTAAATATTTTGTAACTAATTAAACCTTGTAAAACTGTAAGGATATGGTTTATACATAGTGTATAGGAATATAAATAGAAACAAGTTGAAATTAAGAAGAAATTTTTCACACGGGCAGTCAGATTTTTTTTTATATATTTATATTTCACAAACGAATTTAGTAAGGGTGAATTTGTTTACCTCTGTTTGTCCATCTATTAAAATAATTATAGTTTTAATAAACGAATAAACTATAATAATAACATAATAAATGTTCAAAAAATATCTTACAACCCCGAAGGACATATTTTCTCATAATTTGGACTTATTAATATTTAGGTCAAAGGTTTATTACACACGATAACCCTTTCAAAGTATGAAAGAATTTAATGGAGAGAATACAATATTTTCTTGACAATTTCTAATGTAACAAATTTAACATAAATATATTTGTATCCCATTATTTTTATTAAATTTTTTCTACAATATAGTTTGGGTGTGTTGTACCATTACTTATATTTCCTTTACATATACAATGTTTCACCAACAAAAGTCTGCTATATCCATAAGATTATTTATTACTTAAAGCTGGACAACAGCAAATTAGAGATAATTCAGTAAACATTACTTTTTATAATCGAGATTTTCTTTTAGAAGGCCATATGTGTGGCTATGAAGGCTATTTTGAATTATTTTTTAAATAAATTGTAAAGATAAGTACGACAAGTTTAATATTGTATTGTATATTTTCAAACATTACCCGATATTCCTCGGTAATAATATTTATTCTGGATGACAATTCTTTGGTTACGCAGTGACTTCTTTAACTTTTTCTATAAACTAAATGAGGCAAATTACTATATGTAAAGATGTTAGAATAATAATAGTATGTAAGTTTAATAGCACACTTAAACACCGAATCTAATTGATTTATTCTTGAAGTGCATTTACAACAATAACTATTTCATACTCTGTGACGAAACTAATGCGAAAGTGTAATAATTTCATTAATAATTTTTAGTTAAAAATAAAGGGAAGCCATTTTGAATAAACCTGTATCTCAAAATATTCGATATTATTTAGATCACTATAAACAGATTCTTAATACTTATTCGGATCGTATTATTTTTACTTCCATTGCATTTTTGTTTTAAAATACTTTCTTCTGCCAACGATATTTACTAGGAAACTTATCAGTTTCATTAATTTTAATAGTCATATTATTAATTATCAATTTACTGAAAAAATGAAGATTTCTTTTACAGATCCTTTTTTTTTACTTTCGACTCAATATTTACCAACCGTCTTATTTTCTTTGATTTTGTAATTCCTTTTATATAGCGATTTTGATGCAAGGCCCCTTAAATGAAAGTTCATTTTTTTCCTATTGACCTTTCATATTCCTTTCTTCATAGATGTGCCTTGCTATTTTCTCTTTCCATATCTCCAGCTTTTCGCATTCTTTCTTCCACTTTATTACCCATAATTCCAAAGTATTTAAAATAATTGAACTTATTACGGTCTCTTAAAGCCTTTCCTAAATTTATTTTGATCAGTATATTCGAAATTAGTATTTTCAGAAGTGACATTGCATTCCTACTTCCTCTATTAAAAAATCTTGCATTAATTTCGTGTGTTTACAAGTTCTTGTTGTTTAATATTGCTCCCCAAGTATGTTATTCTGTTTAATTAACTTATTATTTTGATATTTAAAAATATATTTATGCCCTTATTTTAATAATTTGTTTCCTTTGTTGCAGATTTGAACGCGATTCTGTCGTAATCGTTAAATTAACCGCGTTGCGTAAAATACGGTTTTAATCATCAGGAAGTGTCCTATGTTCCAGACCTCAGAGGTATAAAACGATTCGTCGAAAGGTCAGGGATTTTTTTTTCTAAGCATGCTATACATATTTGCACGTCTGTTGTTCCATTTATTTATTCCATGATTATATATATTCCGTGAATTTTATGTAAAATATTAATTTTGAAATAATTATTAATTATTAGTTTTTAAATATTAATTAATTATTAGATTTGATTACATTTTGCTAATTTTGCTATTGTTTAATTAATGCGACACGAATTAAATTATTTAGTTTTGATGATTTTAAATAAAATTTAAATCTCTTTTTCAACCTTTGCAAACTTTAACGATAACTAGTTATTATATATATTTAATGCGCTTTTTTTGAAGTTTTTATTAATTGCGTTTATTAGTGAATAGGTCGCGATGTTAGAGTTAGCGTTAGAATCAGGATTAGTGTTAAATGTAGGGATTTACAAGTGCGTAGAAGGAATCTACGAAAAGTAGACCCGATCTGCTCGAAAAGTACTCATTAGTTTTATTAGCTGATCATTTTTTAGTTTAGAACTACCGAGTTTAGCGTTAGGATTATTTATTGAGCAATGTTTAATTAAATATTAAAATGTTTTTTTTTATATTATGTATTTAAATTAATATAAAAATCTTAAGACTAATAATTTATTATTGATTTAAAATATGACATTGTTCGGTATTTAATTTGCATGATTTTACGAATGTGAACAACAGGCGTGCTTCTTTTTGAAACTTCAATTTTTTTATTGAAGTTTCCCGTTGGCGCAGTTTCTTCGGAAGTGTCGTATTTAAATTCTGGGACCTGATTGGGAACCCAGTTTGCGTTCGTTTTTCAGTCTCGTTACGTGATTTAATTAGCGGCTCATTTTGTTTATGTAGACATTTCAAACTATTCAATAATAGTTACACAAAATAAATTTCAATTTGCCACTTTCTTTTGGTATTGTGAAGTACCTTCAGATATTTAGTTTTTACAAATTTCTTAATCGAACAAAACGAAACCAAATCTATTTTGTTTTTAATTTTCAAATAATAAAGATAGTATTTAATTGTAGCTCGCCAATTAAAGTAGAAATTTTGTTTGAGATATATTTGTTGCACTTCACCCAACTTCGATATAATTTATTATTCATTACCTCACCAATTATTTTAATCAATCAGATGGGATCTGATTAATTTAGATTTTCTACATAAACAAATGAGATCCACGATTATATATTTTTATACTCGTGGAAGGGGCAAACAGTTATAATAAAGTGAAGCACAGTGTTTAGTTTTGTTAGTGAATCTTACCGAATTCCGGTATGTATTATTATATATTACTATATCTAATTCCACAAATATTGTAATACGTGAAATCATTACGAACTAAATTTTTTTAATGCGAAAGATCCATTTGCGTTAACAGATAGGTTAACAGATAGAGACTATCAATTATAGAAAACAACCGTCTTGAGTTTATTTATTATTTAATTAATATAATAAACTTTGAAACTAATAAGTAATAAGTTATTATTTTTTTTGAATATGACATTGTTCAGTATTTAATTTGCATGATCTTTCACGCTCGTATATGGATAACAGGGGAGCATTTTTTTGAAACTTCAATTATAATTATTGAAGTTTCCTGTTGATGCAGTCTCTTCGCGAGGGTTGTATTTAAATTCTGGGACCCAATTGGGAACCCAATTGCAGTTGTTTTCTGTTAATTAAAAAAGACAGTATCTGCAGTTCTGCCTCGCTAATTAATATCAACTTTGCAGGAATTGTGTTTATTTTTAAAGTATAGGTACTTCACCGGACTACGATTGATAAGTATTAATTAATTGTTTATTACCTCACGAATTATTTTAATCAATCATATGGCATCTGATTATTTTACGTTTTCTATATAAACAAATGAGATCCACGATTATATATTTTTATACTCGTGGAAGGGGCAACCAGTTACAAATAAAGTGAAAGATAGTGTAGCATTGTTAATGGATCTTACAGAATTACGGTATGTATTATCATATAAAGGTTTATTTGTAGCAGTATCAGAATTCAGAGATATGTGCTTTTTCATTTTGAACCAATACAGTACTGATTTAGTCTTTTTCCCTTGTAATCTTGTTTAAATTGCTGCAGTAGATGATCTCTGGTAAGAAAATGATCAATTTATTAAAAAAAATACATTTCTTTAAAGAATTACCAATTAAGACTCTAATATAGTAATTGAAGATTGAAGTGAGTTTAAACCACGAGTTGTTTTAGGATAGTGTGTGATTTGTGACCGACACATCTTTTTCACTATCTATTCAGGTAGAGCTATCAATAATTCAAAATATTAATTCAATCATTTCAAATAGAAACCAAAATTAAAGCTAAAGCTAGAAATATTTAATTTTATATATTTTAATAATTTAACTTATCCCAATTTACCGAAAGACGAAAGATTTACTTCTATGAACAAGAGAATCCAGATATATGTTCTAGTTTATTTTTTAATGAATGCAATATTAAATTATTTTTATTGGTCTTTTCTTTATGTTCTTGTTTTAATAGATAGACATTCATTTCATTTCATTGAGATAAATAAATTTTTTGCATTTCAATTATTTTATTTGGATTTGATAGACGAATTGAATTTCACGAAACAATTAAACTTCTTGTAATAGAAAATCTAATTATGAGCCAAATATTATGAACGAAGAAGAGTGTACGTAGTTTTTCTAAAAAATATGAATTTTAAATCATGATTTATATAAGGATAGTGTACGAATCATGTATCAACGCGACGCGACATCTTACAAATTTACTACACCATAAATCAACATTTTCTGTACTTTTTGCATAATTTCTTGGGGTAGAACTATGAAAAATCTAAAATATTACTTCGATTACTCCATGTTAATTCCAAAATACCGAGGCCAAAGCTAGAAATTTTAATTTTATATGTTTTATAACTCCGCATACCTCGTATATTGAAAGGTGGAACGTTTATTCGCAGATGAAAGACTTCAGAGATTAAAGAATTTGCAACTTTAAAATTAATTATTTATTTAATTAAATAAATATAAAATATTAATATTAGCGATATCACCATGTTATTGTAGAAGTGCGTTTCTAGATATTTCTAGTTGAATTTACCCTAACGACTTTTTTTTACTGTGTTTCCGAGAAATGTTTTTCTCAATTCACAAAAAAAAGGCAGAAAATATTTTCAATGTATTATAACGTGACGCACTTATCTACATATCTATTTTTTTGCAAATTCTTTGCTTTACATTGGCCAATATAAGAGTTTTGAAATTTGACCGAAGCGCATTTTCATCTTGGGTTTAGAAGTGATCAACGCGGATGGCTGCTGGAGATACACAAGGTATTTTATAAATTTCTTGAATAGATATATTTAATTTAGAAATTACAATTATTCACCTTAATTTTTTTCTTAATAAAAATTGAATTACTTTATTGGCATATCATTTCTTTGTTTCACATAAATTTTTTATGTTTCCAAATTTATAATTTAAATTAATATTTCTAGATATTCATTTAATAATGTTTTTGTATTTTATTTTATTTTTAGATTTAATATTTTTACTTGGCAGCTATTAAGGAGCTTAAAATTTGATTAATTTTTTTTTAGTGATACATTTAATTTTATTTTTGCTATATTACTTGCTTGTTTTAAATAATAATAATAATAAATAATTAATTTTTACAAAGCTTCAATTCAATTAATATTTCTAGATATTTATGTAATTAAATTTTCAATATTTTATATTATTTAGATTTTATATTTTTAGTTGTCGACTACATTTTTATTATTTCTTGTTTATAGATACGAACCGGGCAAGTGATTTTTTGTGTTCGCCGTTTAAGAAACATTCCGCGCATCTACGATGACTAATCGAACTATATCGCATACTGTCGCAGAATATAGATACGTGTTAATTTAATATACGGTGCTTTGCGTTAAAATCGGTTAAAACAAATTGTTGAAAATGATATAAAAATCTGTTCGCGTACGTTAAATAAAAGTGTTCGGAAGCGGTTGGAACCACAGCAAAGGAAGTCCTCTGTCCCAGGATTCTGGATGGAGGTAATGAAAATCTTTTTATTGAATTAATTTGAATTTGATTTGGTATGGATTAATGTTGTTATTTATTATTAAAATTAAAACAATATTTAATTATCGAATATATTCATTTAGGCTTTAAATTATTAACAAATATTTTTTATTTTTATTGATATTTATTATATTTAATATATTAATTTAATATTTTGATATTTAAAAACATATTTGAATTCATGGTTAAGATATCGCATGTCAATAAATGTGATTTTTGTTTGCATAAACTCTATGAAATATAAAATAATAAAACCGTGTTATTTTCCCTAAGTTTTTAATTAATAACATTTTTATTTATTTTGATAGCATAATATAGATACTTAATAATAAAATAAATACTTTGAATATATGGAAGTTTTAATGTTTTTTTTTTGTTTGCAGATTTGGGCACGAACACTAATCGCGATTCTGTCGTTCTCGCTAAATTAACCGCGTTGCGTAAAATACGGTTAAAATAGAGTGCTATAAAAATTCGTTAGTGTACGGTAATTAAATAAAAGTGTTGTGTTGTGTGATTTGAGCCACCATAAAGATGCCCTATGTAACAGGATTCTACGATGTAGGTAATGAAATTTTTTAAATTTTGTTGATTTGACTATCGGATATAGATTAATTTTATTATTTCTTATTTCAACTAAAACAATATCTCATATTGAATTTATTCAGACTTCATGATAATTCATCTTCATTTCCATTAGTAATAAACACTTAGGTTGTTAAGGTTTTCACTTTTTTTTATTTAATTATTTCGCTACGCAGTAACTTCTTCAGACGTTTGAAATAAATTAAATATTTTATAACTAACTAAACCTTGTAAACTCTAAGGATATGGTTTATACATAATGTATAGGAATCTAAACAGAAACAAGTTCAAATTAAGAAGAAATTCTTCACACAGGCAGTCAGATATTTTTTAAGCTATTTATATTTCACAAACGAATTTAGTAAGGGTGAATTTGTTTACTTCTGTTTGTCCATCTATTACAATAATTATAGCTTTGAATAAACGAATAAACTATAATAATAAATGTTCAACAAATATCTAACAACCCCGAAGGACATTTTCTCATAATTTGGACTTATTAATATTTAGATCAAAGGTTTATTACACACGATAACCCTTTCAAAGTAAAAAAGAATTTAATGGATATAATACAATATTTTCTTGACAATTTCTAATCTAACAAATTTAACATAAATAATATAAACACTTTATTTGTATCCCATTATATTTGATTAGATTTCTTCTACAATATAGTTTGGGTGTGTTGTACCATTGCTTATATTTCCTTTATATATACAATGTTTCACCAACAAAAGTCTGCTATATCCATAAGATTATTTATTATTTAAAGCTCGACAACAGCAAATTAGGGATAATTCAGTAAACATTACGGTTTATAATCGAGATTTTCTTTTAGAAGGCCAAAATATGTACATATGTGTGTCTATGAAGGCTATTTTGAATTATTTTTTAAATAAATTGTAAAGATAAGTACGACAAGTTTAATATTGTAACATTTTGAAACATTACCTGATATTCCTGGGTAATAATATTTATTCTGGATGACAATTCTTTGGTTACGCAGTGACATCTTTAACTTTTTCTATAAACTAAATGAGGCAAATTACTGTATATAAAGATGTTAGAATAATAATAGTATGTTTAATACTATTATTTAATACTATTATGTTTAATAGCACACTTAAACACCGAATCTAATTGATTTATTCTTGATGTGCATTTACAACAATAACGATTTCATACACTATGACGAAACTAATGCGAAAGTGTAATAATTTCATTAAAAATTTTTAGTTAAAACTAAAGGGAAGCCATTTTGAATAAACCTGTATCTCAAAATATTCGATATTATTTAGATCACTATAAACAGATTCTTAATATTTATTCGGATCGTATTATTTTTACTTCCCTTGCATTTTTGTTTTAAAATACTATCTTCTGCCAGCGATATTTACTAGGAAAATTATCAGTTTAACTAATTTTAATAGTCATTAATTATCAATTCACTGAAAAAATGAAGATTTCTTTTAGAGATCCTTTTTTTTTTACTTTCGACTCCATATTTACCAACCGTCTTATTTTCTTTGATTTTGTAATTCCTTTTATAGAGCGATTTTGATGCAAGCCCCTTAAATGAAAGTTCACTTTTTCCTATTGACCTTTCATATTCCTTTCTTCATAGATGTGCCTTGCTGTTTGCTCTTTCCACATCTCCAGCTTTTCGTGTTCTTTCTTCCACTTTATTACCAATAATCCCAAAGCATTTAAAATAATTTAACTTATTACGGTCTCTTAAACCCTTTCCTAAATTTATTTTGATCAGTATATTCGAAACTAGTATTTTCATCAGTGACATTGCATTCATACTTCCTCTATTAAGAATCTTGCATTAATTTCGTGTGTTTATAAGCTCTTGTTTAATGTTGCTCCCCAAGTATGTTATTCTGTTTAAGCACATTGTGCATTTTTATGTTTAAATTGGTAATAAATTAATAATATTCACAAATGCTTCTCTGTTTATTGATGTTTATAAACTAACTTATTATTTTGATATTTAAAAATATATTTATGCCCTTGTTTTAATAATTTGTTTCCTTTGTTGCAGATTTGGACACGACTACTGATCGCGATTCTGTCGTTTTCGTTATATTAAACGCGCTGCGTAAAATACGGTTTTAATAATCAGGAAGTGTCCTATGTTCCAGATGTCAGAGGTATAAAACTATTCGTCGAAAGGTCAGGGATTTTTTTTGTCTAAGCATGCTATACATATTTGCACGTCTGTTGTTCCATTTATTTATCCCATGATTATATATATTCCGTGAATTTTATGTAAAATATTAATTTTGAAATAATTATTAATTATTAGTTTTTAAATATTAATTAATTATTAGATTTGATTACATTTTGCTAATTTTGCTATTGTTTAATTAATGCGACACGAATTAAATTATTTAGTTTTGATGATTTTAAATAAAATTTAAATCTCTTTTTCAACCTTTGCAAACTTTAACGATAACTAGTTATTATATATATTTAATGCGCTTTTTTTGAAGTTTTTATTAATTGCGTTTATTAGTGAATAGGTCGCGATGTTAGAGTTAGCGTTAGAATCAGGATTAGTGTTAAATGTAGGGATTTACAAGTGCGTAGAAGAAATCTACGAAAAGTAGACCCGATCTGCTCGAAAAGTACTCATTAGTTTTATTAGCTGATCATTTTTTAGTTTAGAACTACCGAGTTTAGCGTTAGGATTATTTATTGAGCAATGTTTAATTAAATATTAAAATGTTTTTTTTTATATTATGTATTTAAATTAATATAAAAATCTTAAGACTAATAATTTATTATTGATTTAAAATATGACATTGTTCGGTATTTAATTTGCATGCTTTTACGAATGTGAACAACAGGCGTGCTTCTTTTTGAAACTTCAACTTTTTTATTGAAGTTTCCCGTTGGCGCAGTTTCTTCGGAAGTGTCGTATTTAAATTCTGGGACCTGATTGGGAACCCAGTTTGCGTTCGTTTTTCAATCTCGTTACGTGATTTAATTAGCGGCTCATTTTGTTTATGTAGACATTTCAAACTTTTCAATAATAGTTACACAAAATAAATTTCAATTTGCCACTTTCTTTTGGTATTGTGAAGTACCTTAAGATATTCAGTTTTTACAAATTTCTTAATCGAACAAAACGAAACCAAATCTATTTTGTTTTTAATTTTCAAATAATAAAGATAGTATTTAATTGTAGCTCGCCAATTAAAGTAGAAATTTTGTTTGAGATATATTTGTTGCACTTCACCCAACTTCGATATAATTTATTATTCATTACCTCACCAATTATTTTAATCAATCAGATGGGATCTGATTAATTTACATTTTCTACATACCTAAACAAATGAGATCCACGATTATATATTTATATACTCTTGGAAGGGGCAAACAGTTATAATAAAGTGAAGCATAGTGTTTAGTTTTGTTAGTGAATCTTACCGAATTCCGGTATGTATTATTATATATTACTATATCTAATTCCACAAATATTGTAATACGTGAAATCATTACGAACTAAATTTTTTTAATGCGAAAGAGCCATTTGCGTTAACACATAGAGACTATCAATTATAGAAAAGAACCGTCTCGAGTTTATTTATTATTTAATTAATATAATAAACTTTGAAACTAATAAGTTATTATTTTTTTAAATATGACATTGTTCAGTATTTAATTTGCATGATCTTACATGCTCGTATATGGATAACAGGGGAGCTTTTTATTGAAGCTTCAATGATAATTATTGAAGTTTCCAGTTGATGCAGTCTCTTCGCGAGGGTCGTATTTAAATTCTGGGACCCAATTGGGAACCCAATTGCAGTTCGGTAATTTCGATGCCTTGATTTAATTAGCGGCTCATTTTGTGTATAATACGTAGGAATTCCAAATTATTCAATAACAGTTTATACAAAGTAAATCACAATATTCCCATTTCGTTGTTATTGTGAAGTATCTTAAGATATTCAAATTTTAGAAAAGTTCTTAATCGAATAGAATGACACTAAATACATTTTGTTTTCTGTTAATTAAAAAAGACAGTATCTGCAGTTCTGCCTCGCTAATTAATATCAACTTTGCAGGAATTGTGTTTATTTTTAAAGTATAGGTACTTCACCGGACTACGATTGATAAGTATTAATTTATTGTTTATTACCTCACGAATTATTTTAATCAATCACATGGCATCTGATTATTTTACGTTTTCTATATAAACAAATGAGATCCACGATTATATATTTTTATACTCGTGGAAGGGGCAACCAGTTACAAATAAAGTGAAAGATGGTGTTCAGTTTTGTTAGTGGATCTTACCGAATTACGGTATGTATTATCATATAAAGGTTTATTTGTAGCAGTATCAGAATTCAGAAATATGTGCTTTTTCGTTTTGAACCAATACAGTACTGATTTAGTCTTTTCCCCTTGTAATCTTGTTTAAATTGGTGCAGTAGGATGATCTCTGGTAAGAAAATGATCAATTTATTAAAAAAAATACATTTCTTTAAAGAATTACCAATTAATAATATAGTAATTGAAGACTGAAGAAGTGAGTTTAAACCACGAGTTGTTTTAGGATAGTGTGTGATTTGTGACCGACACATCTTTTTCACTATCTATTCAGGTAGAGCATCAATAATTCAAAGTATTAATTCAATCATTTCAAATTAAAACCAAAATTAAAGCTAAAGCTAGAAATAGTTAATTTTATATATTTTAATAATTTAACTTATCTCAATGTACCGAAAGACGAAAGATTTACTTCTATGAACAAGAGAATCCAGATTCTAGTTTGTTTTTTAATGAATGCAAAATTAAATTATTTTTATTGGTCTTTTCTTTATGTTCTTGTTTTAATAGATAGACATTCATTTCATTTCATTGAGATAAATAAATTTTTTGCATTTCAATTATTTTATTTGGATTTGATAGACGAATTGAATTTCACGAAACAATTAAACTTCTTGTAATAGAAAATCTAATTATGAGCCCAATATTATGAACGAAGAAGAGTGTACGTATAGTTTTTCTAAATAACATGAATTTTAAATCATGATTTATATAAGGATAGTGTACGAACCGTGTATCAACGCGACGCGACATCTTACAAATTTACTACACCATAAATCAACATTTTCTGTAGTTTTGGCATAATTTCTTGGGGTAGAACTATGAAAAATCTAAAATATTACTTCGATTACTCCATGTTAATTCCAAAATACCGAGGCCAAAGCTAGAAATTTTAATTTTATATGTTTTATAACTCCGCATACCTAGTTTATTGAAAGGTGGAACGTTTATTCGCAGATGAAAGACTTCAGAGATTAAAGAATTTGCAATTTTAAAATTAATTATTTATTTAATTAAATAAATATAAAATATAAATATTAGCGATATCACCATGTTATTGTAGAAGTGCGTTTCTAGATATTTCTAGTTGAATTTACCCTAACGACTTTTTTTGCTGTGTTTCCGAGAAATGTTTTTCTCAATTCACAAAAAAAGGCAGAAAATATTTTTAATGTACTATAACGTGACTCACTTACCTACATATCTATTTTTTTTTGCAATTTTTTTCCTTTACAATGGCCAATATAAGAGTTTTGAAATTTGACCGAAGCGCATTTTCGTCTTGGGTTTAGAAGTGATCAACGCGGATGACTGCTGGAGATACACAAGGTATTTTATAAATTTCTTGAATAGATATATTTAATTTAGAAATTACAATTATTCACCTTAATTTATTTCTAAATAAAAGTTTAATTACTTTATTGGTATATCATTTCTTTGTTTCACATAAATTTTTAATGTTTCTAAATTTATAATTTAAATTAATATTTCTAGATATTTATTTAATATTTTTGTATTTTATTTTATTTTTAGATTTAATATTTTTCCTTGGCAACTATTAAGGAGCTTAAAATTTGATTTTTTTTTTTTAGTGAAACATTTAATTTAATTTTTACTATATTACTTCTTTGTTTTAAATAATAATAATAAATAATGAATTTTTATAAAGCTTCAATTCAATTAATATTTCTAGATATTTATGTAATTAAATTTTCAATATTTTATATTATTTAGATTTTATATTTTTAGTTGTCGACTACATTTTTATTATTTCTTGTTTATAGATACGAACCGGGCAAGTGATTTTTTGTGTTCGCCGTTTAAGAAACATTCCGCGCATCTACGATGACTAATCGAACTATATCGAATACTGTCGCAGAATATAGATACGTGTTAATTTAATATACGGTGCTTCGCGTTAAAATCGGTTAAAACAAATTGTTGAAAATGATATAAAAATCTGTTCGCTTACGTTAAATAAAAGTGTTCGGAAGCGGTTGGAACCACAGCAAAGGAAGTCCTCTGTCCCAGGATTCTGGATGGAGGTAATGAAAATCTTTTTATTGAATTGATTTGAATTTTATTTGGTATGGATTAATGTTGTTATTTATTATTACAATTAAAACAATATTTAATTAACGAATATATTCATTTCGGCTTTAAATTATTAACAAATATCTTTGATTTTTATTGATATTTATTATATTAATTTATTATTTTGATATTTAAAAACATATTTGAATTCAAGGTTAAGGTATCGCGTGTCAATAAATGTGATTTTTGTTTTGCATAAACTTTATAAAATAATAAAACCCTTTTATTTTCCCTAAATTTTGAATTAATAACATTTGATTTATTTTATGGTATAATATACTTAATAATAAAATAAATACTTTCAATATATGGAAGTTTTAATATGTTTTTTTTCTTTGTTGCAGATTTAGACACGAACACTAATCGCGATTTCGTTGTTCTCGTTAAAATAACCGCGTTGCGTAAAATACGGTTAAAATAGAGTGTTATAAAAATTCGTTTGTGTACACGGTAATTAAACAAAAGTGTTGTGTTGTGTGATTGGAGCCACTATAAAGATGCCCTGCCCTATGTAACAGGATTCTACGATGAAGGTGATGAAATTTCTTAAATTTTGTTGATTTGACTATTTTATATAGATTAATTTTGTTATTTGTTATTTCAACTAAAACAATATTTCATATTGAATTTATTCAGACTTCATGATAATTCATTTATCTTCATATCGATTAGTAATAAACACTTATTTTGTTAAGATTTTTACTTTTTTTAATTTAATTGTTCCGCTGCGCAGGAACTTCTTCAGAAGTTGGAAATAAATTAAATATTTTGCAACTAACTAAACCTTGTAAAACTCTAAGGATATGGTTTATACATAGTGTATAGGAATCTAAATAGAAACAAGTTCAAATTAAGAAGAAATTCTTCACACAGGCAGTCAGATATTTTTTAAGATATTTATATTTTACAAACGAATTTAGTAAGGGTAAATTTGTTTACTTCTGTTTGTCCATTTACTAAAATAATTATAGTTTTTAATAAACGAATAAACTATAATAATAAATGTTCAAAAAATATCTAACAACCCTGAAGGACATGTTTTCTCATAATTTAGACTTATTAATATTTAGATGAAAAGTTTATTACACACGATAACCATTTCAAAGTAAAAAAGAATTTAATGGATAGAATACAATATTTTCTTGACAATTTCTAATCTAACAAATTTAACATAAATAATATAAACACTTTATTTGTATCCCATTATATTTGATTAGATTTCTT
Organism: Melolontha melolontha; assembly: GCA_935421215.2. Classification (NCBI taxonomy): domain Eukaryota; kingdom Metazoa; phylum Arthropoda; class Insecta; order Coleoptera; family Scarabaeidae; genus Melolontha; species Melolontha melolontha. The sequence goes on along the minus strand of OW285243.1, from coordinate 70,564,682 downwards.
CTACAATATATTTTGGGTGTGTTGTACCATTACTTATATTTCCTTTATATATACAATGTTTCACCAACAAAAGTCTGCTATATCCCATAAGATTATTTATTATTTAATGCTCGACAACAGCAAATTAGAGATAATTCAGTAAACATTACTTTTTATAAACGAGATTTTCTTTTAGAAGGCCAAAATATGTTCATATGTGTGGCTATGAAAGGCTATTTTGAATTATTTTTTAAATAAATTGTGAAGATAAGTACGACAAGTTTAATATGGTAACATTTTGAAACATTACCAGATATTCCTCGGTAATAATATTTATTCTGGATGACAATTCTTTGGTTACGCAGTGACTTTTTCTATAAACTAAATGAGGCAAATTACTATATATAAAGATGTTAGAATAATAATAGTATGTAAGTTTAATAGCACACTTAAACACCGAATCTAATTGATTTATTCTTTTGAATAAACCTGTATCTCAAAATATTAGATATTATTTCGATCACTATAAACAGATTCTTAATATTTATTCGGATCGTTTTATTTTTACTTCTCTTGCATTTTTGTTTTAAAATACTATCTTCTGCCAACGATATTTACTAGGAAACTTATCAGATTAACTAATTTTAATAGTCATATTATTAATTATCAATTTACAGAAAAAATGAAGATTTCTTATAGAGATCCTTTTTTTTTTACTTTCGACTCAATATTTACCAAGCGTCTTATTTTCTTTGATTTTGGAATTCCTTTTATATAGCGATTTTGATGCAAGCCCCTTAAATGAAAGTTCATTTTTTTCCTATTGACCTTTCATATTCCTTTCTTCATAAATGTGCCTTGCTATTTCTCTTTCCATATCTCCAGCTTTTCGTATTCTTTCTTCCACTTTATTACCCATAATTCCAAAGTATTTAAAATAATTGAACTTATTACGGTCTCTTAAACCCTTTCCTAAATTTATTTTGATCAGTATATTCGAAACTAGTATTTTCATCAGTGACATTGCATTCATACTTCCTCTATTAAGAATCTTGCATTAATTTCGTGTGTTTATAAGTTCTTGTTGTTTAATGTTGCTCCCCAAGTATGTTATTCTGTTTAAGTACATAGTGCATTTTTATGTTTAAATTGGTAATAAATTAATAATATTCACAAATGCTTCTCTGTTTATTGATGTTTATAAACTAACTTATTATTTTGATATTTAAAAATATATTTATGCCCTTGTTTTAATAATTTGTTTCCTTTGTTGCAGATTTGGACACGACTACTAATCGCGATTCTGTCGTTTTCGTTAAATTAACCACGTTGCGTAAAATTCGGTTTTAATCGTCAGGAAGTGTCCTATGTTCCAGATCTCAGAGGTATAGAAAACGATTCGTCGAAAGGTCAGGGATTTTTTTTTCTAAGCATGCTATACATATTTGCACGTCTGTTGTTCCATTTATTTATTCCATGATTATATATACCTATATTCCGCGAATTTTATGTTAAATATTAATTTTGAAATAATATAAGTTTTTAAATATGAATTAATTATTCATTTTGATTAAATTTTGCTATTATTTAAATTAATGCGCCAGAAATTAAATTATTTAGTTTTGATGATTTTAAATAAAATTTAAATCTCTTTTTCAACCTTTGCAAACTTTAACGATAACTAGTTATTATATATATTTAATGCGCTTTTTTTGAAGTTTTTATTAATTGCGTTTATTAGTGAATAAGTCGCGATGTTAGAGTTAGCGTTAGAATCAGGATTTGTGTTAGATGTATGAATTTACAGGTGCGAAGAAGGAATCTACGAAAAGTAGACCCGATCTGCTCGAAAAGTACTTACTAGTTTTATTAGCTGATCATTTTTTTAGTTTAGAACTACCGAGTTTAGCGTTAGGATTATTTATTGAACAATGTTTAATTAAATATTAAAATGTTTTTTTTTATATTATTTAAATTAATATAAAAATCTTAAGACTAATAATTTATTATTGATTTAAAATATGACATTGTTCGGTATTTAATTTGCATGCTTTTACGAATGTGAACAACAGGCGTGCTTCTTTTTGAAACTTCAATTTTTTTATTGAAGTTTCCCGTTGGCGCAGTTTCTTCGGAAGGGTCGTATTTAAATTCTGGGACCCGATTGGGAACCCAGTTTGCGTTCGTTTTTCAATCTCGTTACGTGATTTAATTAGCGGCTCATTTTGTTTATATGTAGACATTTCAAACTAGTCAAAAATAGTTACACAAAATAAATTTCAATTTGCCACTTTCTTTTGGTATTGTGAAGTACCTTAAGATATTCAGTTTTTACAAATTTCTTAATCGAACAAAACGAAACCAAATCTATTTTGTTTTTAATTTTCAAATAATAAAGATAGTATTTAATTGTAGCTCGCCAATTAAAGTAGAAATTTTGTTTGAGATATATTTGTTGCACTTCACCCAACTTCGATATAATTTATTATTCATTACCTCACCAATTATTTTAATCAATCAGATGGCATCTGATTAATTTACATTTTCTACATAAACAAATGAGATCCACGATTATATATTTTTATACTCGTGGAAGGGGCAAACAGTTATAATAAAGTGAAGCATAGTGTTTAGTTTTGTTAGTGAATCTTACCGAATTTAGGTATGTATTATTATATATTATTATATCTAATTCCACAAATATTGTAATACGTGAAATCATTACGAACTAAATTTGTTTAATGCGAAAGATCCATTTGCGTTAACATATAGGTTAACAAATAGAGACAATCAATTATAGAAAAGAACCGTCTTGAGTTTATTTATTATTTAATTAATATAATAAACTTTGAAACTAATAATTTATTATTTATTTAAATATGACATTGTTCAGTATTTAATTTGCATGATCTTACATGCTCGTATATGGATAACAGGGGAGCTTTTTTTGAAACTTCAATTATATAATTATTGAAGTTTGCTGTTGATGCAGTCTCTTCGCGAGGGTGGTATTTAAATTCTGGGACCCAATTGGGAACCCAATTGCAGTTCGGCAGTTTGGATGCCTTGGTTTAATTAGCGGGTCATTTTGTGTATAATACGTAGGAATTCGAAACTATTCAATAACAGTTTATACAATGTAAATCTCAATGTTCCCATTTCTTTGTTATTGTGAAGTATTATACCTTAAGAAATTCGAATTTTAGAAAAGTTTTTAATTAAATAGAATGACACTAACTAAATACATTTTGTTTTCTCTTAATTAATAAAGGCAGTATTTGGTGTTATGTCTCGCTAATTAAAGTGTTAACTTTGTAGGAAATGTGTTTATTTTTAAGGTATAGGTACTTCACCAAACTACGATTGATAAGCATTAATTTATTGTTTATTACCTCACCATTATTTTAATCAATCACATGGCATCTAATTAATTTACGTTTTCTATATAAACAAATAAGATCCACGATTATATATTTTTATACTCGTGGAAGGAGCAAACAGTTTCAAATAAAGTGAAAGATAGTGTTTAGTTTTATTAGTGAATCTTACCGAATTACGGTATGTATTATCATATAAAGGTTTATTTGCAGCAGTATCAGAATTCAGACATATGTGCTTCTTCTTTTTGAACCAATGAATTACTGATTTATTCTTTTTCTCTCTACTCTTATAATCTTGTTTAAATTGTTTTATGATACTATATTCGGTAGATGATTTCTGGTTTAAAAAAGATAGTTATCTTTTTTGTAGTAGATGATCTCTGGTTTAAAAAAGATAAATTTATTTAAAAAATGTTAAATACATTTCTTTAAAAAATTACAGATTAAGACTCTGATATGGTAATTTAAGAAGGAAATGAGTTTAAACCACGAGTTAGTTTAGGACAGTGTGTGATTTATGTACCGACGTATCTTTGCCACCATCTCTGCAAGTAGAGCTATCAATAATTCAAAATATTAATCCAATCATTTCAAACTGAAAAAAAAATTGAAGCTTAAGCTAGGAAAAGTTAATTTGATATATTTTAATAATTTAACTTATCCCAATTTATGGAAAGACGAAAGATTTACTTACAAGAACAAGAAAATCCAGAGATATGTACTAGTTTGTCTTTGAATCAATACAGTATTAATTTATTGTTATTTTCTTTATGTTCTTGTTTTAGGATACATTTGTGACCTTTTATGGGAATTTCTGTCGGTAACCTTTAGCAGGAAAATGATCAATTCATTAAAAAAAAATTAGATAATTTAATTTCAATTATAATACTAGTACTTCTTAGCAACTCATTTATGTGTCAATTATGTTGAATAAAAGCGGGAGTAGGCTTTTAAAATAATTTTAATTATGTCTTGATTTATATGGGGATTTTTATATAGTGATAGTAATTCGTTTACCAACAAACCTAATCTTACAAATTTACTACACCCTATATAAATGTTTTATATACTCTTTACACAATTTCTTCGGGTAGAACTACGAAAAATCTAGAATTATTAATTAAATTATTCCATAACAATTCCAAAATACTGAAACGAAGGCGAGAAATATTAAATTTTACATATTTTTATAATTTCACTACCTCAATTATTGGAAGCTGAAAGGTTTATTTGCAGACAAGAGAATTCAGAGATTATTTTTTGTATTAAATACTTAACTATAATACTGAAATCGTCTTTTATTGTTTGAGCATTTAACTTAATCGTTGTGATGAAGAAAATTAAGAAAAATCTGCAATTATTCATATTTTTTCTTCCTAATTAATACTATTTTCATATTTTTATTTTTAAGCTTTTTCATTTCTGTGATCCTCCCAGTAATTGCATTTCTAATGTAAATTTTATTTAATTATTATTTTTTAAAAACTGCAAAGATTTTCTTTTTTTATAAAGACAGTCTGTATGTTATATTATTTTCGATATATTTTTGTTTTAAGGTACTTTTTTCAATCAGTGATTTCTACTAGGAAAATAATCAATCATTCATTCACGCTAGTTAAAAGGATTGCTCCAACTATCTGCAATTAGACCCTGTAAATGAATTGAATTTCGTAAAACAATTCAAACTTTCATCAATTAAAAAAATTATCTTCACTTATGAATACGTTACAGGTGTCATCTCTACGAGTTCGATAGTAAAGATATTAGAAAATAGTAACTTTGAAAGATCAACATCGTATGCAGTAAAGTTATGTGTTCAAACATAATGTTTCGAGCTTTTACTCATTTACCATAAGACCAGTACTTTGTTAAATTTAGTGATCTTCTTCGGAAATTTTTAGTAAAAGGACTATAAAGATAATAAATCAAAAGTTAGGAATAATGCGTTTATAAATAAATCTACAAAATTTAGTTTCTCAAATTTTAATAGATTCACATGTTCCGATTTATAGAAAAATTTAAAGATTTATATGCAACAGGAGTCAAATCCAGAAATACACCTTTTCTGTGTTTATAAAATAATTCGTTTATAATTTGCTATAAACATTTTTGAGTTACATTTGTTTGTTCAGGCTGATTTTTCTTTACAAACTAGTTATTCCTATTTTTATATTGTTTTCAAAAGTTATTTTATAAGAGTATAATATTATCAATATAGAAACTTAAAACAAGCAGGAAAGAAGACAGTTCTGACTCTAAATACGCGATATCCTACAAATGCACCACACTTTTCAGCAACGTTCTAAACCTTTTTGTCACTACTTCTTTAGACAAATTTGTTGGTAATCCATAGAAATATTTAAATTTCCCTAGTTTATTTCAAAGATGAAAGGTTTTCTTGCCACTGCAATAATTATATTTAGCCCTTAAATGTTTAGCGTTTTTGTCGTATCAGATATCATCTTTAGCCAGTGATATTTAATAAGAAAGTTCCTAATTTACTTAATAATCTAGAATATGATTTAATTACTCCACGACAATCTCAAGATACTGAAATAAAGCTTAGGAATATTTAATCTAACTTATTTTAGTTGTTTTGAATGTTCAGATTTATTTACGAAAGTAAGAGAATCCAGATATTTTTCTATTTTTGAATTTTCTGTTATCAATCCAAAGCTATTTCATAGCCCTTATTTTCTTCTTCTTGATCAAATAAAAATGAAAAAACAATATTATAAGTTTCCATCGAGTAAAAGCTACTTCGACTCAAAATCCTTCTCTTCTTATTTATTTCTAGATAGTTTTAAGATTAATTCAACATTTCCACCAAGAATTGCATCTTTTTTTAAATCTAATTTAAAATTTCTTAGATACGTTTTGTTCCTAAATTGCAAACATATAAGATGTTTTTATCTTTCTGGACTAGGCATGAGAACAAAAAACTAGAGCATCAATAAAAATTTATTTTTTAATATAGTTTCTGTAAAACTATAATTGTCAAGAGGATCTTTTGAAAGTCTTGACGTGTGCACTGTTACATTGCCGTGGAGCAACAAGACACCTTGCATGAGTTTTCCGCGTTTTTGCATCAAACTTGCATAATACTCTCCATTTACCGTACAACTCTTATTCAGATAATCAATAAGCAAAATTTATGGAAAAGTCCCAAAAAAGTTGCCATTATTTTTCCTGCAGACGGGGCGACTAAACTTGTGGTGGCTTGAGCCCTTAACATGGCACTGCATCGATTTTTGTTATGATTCTGGATCATAATGATGAATCCTAGTTTCATCTCCAGTGGCAAGTCTGTCGACAATTAAATCTGGGTCGTCCCCACAAAGTGATGAGAATTGTTCATGCGTCTCTACATGGACACGTATTTGCAATGGCGAAAGCATTCTTCGAACTCACCTTACACTAACTTTTGTTATTCCAAGGTACTAGTGTAGAATTCTAAAGACTGTGGTTTCTGAAACACTTGGTTACTAATTGTCGCTTCTTTAATTTTTACATCTTCCAGTACCATACGCTTAGTTTATTCAAGAACATCTGAAGTGATCACATCATTAGGGCCATCTGGGCGACGGAATCATCATACAATGATTCTTGACCATGCTTAAAGAATTTTGACCACTCACAAATAGTTGACTTGGACGGAGAATCATTCCCGTATAGGTACAGCCAACATTTCTTCAAGAATAATTTTTGGAGATTTTTTTCCTTGTTTTAAAAGGACTTTATAATTGCCATATATTCTATTTTGTTCATGTTGATATAAAATCAATCCATGACAAGACAAACTGATAGATAATAAAATTAATAATGTTGCAAATATTTTGTGATTTTAAATCTTGTCTTCAAATCTAATTTAAAATTTCTTAAATGTAGTGCAACCAAAATTTCATCAGTCTATTATTTGCTGTTTTGTTCCTGGATCGCAAACACATCCATATTTTTAATCTATGGTAACAACACATGCATCTTCTTCTTATTTCCTTCTCTTCTAATTAATTATCTAGATTGTTTTAAGATTAATTCAATAATTACACCAATAAGTGCATCTTCTTCTTAAATCTAATTTAAAATTTTTTAGATATGGGGTAACTAAAATTCCGTCATTATATTATTTGCTATTTTGTTCCTGGATCGCAAATACATCCATATTTTTCATCTATGGTAACAACACAAGAACCTAGCATGCATCTTCTTATTTCCTTCTTATCTAAATTGTTTTAAGATTAATTAAATATTTCCATCAAGAATTGCATCGTTTCTTTAAATCTAATTTAAAATTTCTTAGAAATTCCATCATTCTATTATTTGCTTTTTTGATTCTGGATCACAAACATACATCCATATTTTTCACCCATGATAATAACAACATAAGAAACAAGCATGCATCTTCTTCAAAACCCGCTTTTCCAAACTCGCTATTTCAGATACTTCTTGAATCCAATTTGTTCATCTAATTGTAAATTCATCTCTATTCAAATATGTAAGCTAATTCTCACAACCGTGTATGGAACTTCTAAACACATTTAAATGAATATGTTCATACTATAACAGCTTTAGATACAGGTAATTATTGCTAAATTGATGTTCGGGAAATATTGTTATAGAATATTTTTTTAAATATTCTTAGGTTAACGAGATCCTAATCTTACACCTTAAAAGCAAGAGCACAATGTTAAGAAGACGATATTTTCGAGGCTTGGCGTTTTCGTTTCCGATTTTATTGGACTGTATTGAGTGATGGAAGCCCTATACTATCAGTGGTATGTTACAAAGAAGAAATTTTCTAAGGTAATTAATAAATAAATAATTATATGTATGTTATATGTACAGATGATTCCCAAAAGCATAATTTTTAAACGGAGCAAAAATTATGGAAAAAATCAAAAATTCCAAATATTAAGTGGAAACGAGGAATTACACGGTCAAAATTTTACATCCGTTAAGATTTATGCAAATTATTTTTAGTGTATAACTTGGTATTTCTTCATTGACGTGAAATCTTCTCGGTCTAACCAAAGAAAGACAATTTTATTTCCAAAGGAATTATTTATTTTTGTACCAATCCCTTCCCAATTAGTTCGAGAGTGCTTAAACTTCTTTATACCCTTCGTACAGTAGGAATGTTTGAGGCCCTCAAAATCGGCATTAGTTTCGGACATTACCTCGTTGTTTGAACAAAATGATTTTTCAACCAGCCATTTTTCAAATTCGGGAACATGAAGTTGCTGGGAACTAAATTAGCAATACGTTAATGATGAATGAGTTGGAGTATTGTGGTATTGAAATAGAATTTTATTACCACAGAACATGTGTCTAATAATGTTGCATAATATTCTCCTGTGATGGTTCCCCATTTCTCAAAATAGTTGAGAAGCTACATCTTGTGCATTTCAAAAAACAGTAACTATGGCCTTTACAGTCGATAAAATTGTTTGTATCTTCTTCGAAGCACTCGAACCAGCATCTACCCAACGTCTAGACTATTGCCTTGTCGCGGAAGTGTCTTCAGAGATGGATCCACGTTTCAACAGTTATTAAGTGGCTAGCAATCGTAATACCCACCTGACTGAGGGCTTTTTAATATGTAAATGTTCGTGTAATAAATATTTCTGTAAATGTATATAATGCCTTTTCCGTTCATTTGACATCTTTACAATTTCCACACGCACCTGCATCTTGATAAAACGATCACTCGAGACTGTATTGTGAACTTTTTCAATGTCTTCCATCAGTTGCGTCCGATTTTGACTATCCATGAATTAATCATGAATTGATGTACGATCACGTTTAAATTCTGGCGTCCACCCTTTGTTGTCGACAACGAGCAAATATTATTGACAAGAGTTAAACCTTTCAAAACAAAGTATTTAACCACTGACCGATATTCAATTTTTGCCATTTTAACACATGTGCAAAAGTCGTTTACTTCAGACTTAGATGAAAACTTGTAGAATGTTCATTAGTAAATGACAGTTAGCAAATCATATGATTGCAGATTGTAGCTCCACAAAATACTCTAAATTTAATAATTAACTATTTTGACCACTATCTCCGGGTCAAGCTGATAACATGGTTTTTGAATACATAATTTAATGACGAGATTAAAAGCCAGTTATTTACATAAGCAATAGGTAATTAATTAGACATAATTGAAGATGATACCAAATTGTTTTAACGTCTATTTATTATCTTGTATGTTAAGATGTTGCGACATTCATTTTTGTTTTAATAACCTTTACATTAAAAATGCTTCTTTTTGGATCATTCGATGTGTATTTCTTATTTTAAATTATTTTTTAAATTAGTGATTTTGTTCACATATTCAAAAATTGTTTTATTAATAAAATTTTTAATTTTTATTTTAGAAGGTTAAACTTACAATCCATTTTGTCTATCTTGTTTTGTACTTGGAAATTCGATTTGATTTAAATATATTTTCTTGTTTTCACCGATTATACAGGTAATTTCGTTTAATTGTTTTATTTCTTTAATTATGATGTTTGTAATAATTATTTAATATTTATTTCAGGTTGTAAACTTTGAAGGTAGTGATTTAGATTTATTTTTTCTTTTGATTTTTTAATTTTTGAATTATGTGTTAATGGGTGATATTACTACTAACTTGAAATATTTTTATTTCAGGTAGATGTTCTTAATGTTTGTTACTTTTAAGTTCTGTTCTAATTTCTTATATACTTTTTCAGCTAATATATTTCGAAATATTGTTTTGAATATTCTATTAACATGACTTTTTGATTGTTAATGGCGTGTCAATAGAATTTGTGAAGTTTGGTCATTTTTCCCTTGAAGTCTAAAGGTAACATTGTTATTATTTGTATCAGTGAAAATTCATATATACCAAGGTATATTAAATTTGAACGGGACTGATTTATTTTATAGTCAGAGCTTTATTCTACATTATTTACAAAAACATATTATTTTTTCACATAATTTCCCGCCCTGGAAACGCATTTTTCCCAGCGAATTGGCAGTTTTTTAATTCCTTGATCGTAGAAAGTTTTCACTTGCGCACTTAGCCATCGGAGCACAAACTTCTCTACTGTTTGGTTACTGTTGAAACGTCGGCATCCAAGTGCTTCTTTCAAGGGTCCAAAGAGAAGAAAATTACAAAGCAACAAGTCTGGACTACAGGGAGGATGCTCCAATACTTCCCAGCTCAGGTTGTCTAAAGTTTGCCTTGTGACGTTTGCTGAATGAGTTGCTGGCATTGTCATGAAGAAAAATCACACTCTTGACAGATTTCATCTTCCTTTTTCGCTCGCAATATTATTTCGTATTAATTATGCGTCAATCTTGGAGAAAATCCACGTGAACAGTGCCAAGCCGAAGAGTTGCCAAAACTTTTCTAGTTGACAATCTAGTCGTCGCTTTCACCGGTTTCTCCACTCCATACTCTCCTCCTGCTTTGACTCGGGAGTGTAATAATGCACTCAAGTTTTGTCGCACACTACGATTCGATTCAAAAACTCCTCGCCTTCTTCCCGAAATCGATTCAACAGACGCTGACAAACCTTTAGCCGATGCAGTGTCTGTTCATTCGACAGCAGCCGCGGAACCAATTTTGCAGACATCTTGTGGAATCCTAAGTCCAGTGTCATGATGTATTGAGCACTCCCGTAACTAATGCTAAGTTCCTCGGTAATATTCAAGAGTGTTATGCGCCTGTCGTTCTCAACGAGTTGTCGAACTGCCTCTATATTCGCTTCGTTCGCCGTTTCCTCGGTCGGCGATTGTGGCTCTGGTTCTGAACGTTTTCACGCCCTTCATAAAATTCCTTGTGCTATGTACCATGCATGGTTTCACAGCCAAAACTTCATAATTATCCGTTGCGTCACAAAAACATGCACTTGTTGTTCATCGATGGTTTCTATAGTACTAAGGAGACCTGAGAGAATTCGAGTCGTTACTATCCTCTCCCTAAACTCCCATGTTCTTGCTGAAAATCAACCTATCCCGGGTCAGCGACCTGTGTGAAATTTAAAAAAATCAGTCCCTTTTAAATTCGATATACTCTCGTTTTTCGCAAATTTATTTATAATTTTCTTTTCAGAGGTAAAATACAAAATTGACAATGTTTTACTTTCGTTTTGAAATTTTACTTGTTGATTTTTTCAGCATTTTTAGGTCTCTTAACGTTGCGGTAATTGTTTAATGTATAATTTGCAAGAGAAACTGGAAATTTTGGTTATGTTCACTTTTGGAGTGAAAACATCGACGGGTAATGTTATTGTTATTAAATTCTTATTTACATAAACTTCTATTTCTTTTAAGTATTTGTTTGTGTTTCTATTTTTTTCAGGCGATAGAAATAGTTGTATGATTTCTTCCTTTAAAATTTGTGCTACTAATTTGAAATATTTTTAATTCAGATGAATGATTACCTTTTTTAAAAGTTTTATCTTTTTTTAAATGTATTTTTTTCAGACGTTATTTTGTGTTTTGATAAGAAATATTTTCAATACTGTGAATATATGTTTTTTGGATTGAAGAATATGAAGTTGTTTTAAAAATCGCTCGAATTTTTGTAATTTTCGGAATTTTCTTATTTTTGATGAAGCCGAGGTAATATTGTTTTATTTGTATTTACGCAAATTTGTACATGTTCTTATTTATTTACAATTCTTATTTACATAAACGTCTATTTCGTTAAGCATTTTATTTGTGTTTCTATTTTTTCAGGTGATAAAAATAGTTTTATGTTTTTTCCTTTAAAATTTGTGCTACTAATTTTATTTTAGATTTATGTTACCCTTTTTTTAAGTTGCTTTTATTTTTCGAATTTATTTGCTACTTTTGTTACAGCATTTTTAGGATATACAACGTTTATGTAATATTGTTTTAAATTATTTCAAATGATGAGGTATTTATTTAACTGGGAATTTGTATTATGTTCACTTTTGTACTGAAAATACCTACAGGTAACGTTTTATACAAATGTTTTTTTATAGAAACTTTTATTAGCTTTAGAATTTTGTTTGTGTTTCTATTTATTTCAGGTGATAAATTTATTAAAAGAAATTTATTTCGGCATCTTTTCAGATTATAAAATATGAAGAATCGAATATGGAAATTTTAATATTCTCTTCTAAACTGAGAGACTGCAGGTTGTTCAAATATTTATGTATTTTTTTATCAGGCAAATATTTATCTTTTTCTTAGGCAATATTGTAATATTTGTATTTACGAAAATTTGCGCATATTTTGCAATTTTGTGTACCTATATACTTTTTTTCAGGAGCAAAATACAAAATTGACATTGTATAATTTTGTTTTTTGGAATTTATTTGCTACTTTTGTTTCAGCATTTTGTTTGTGTTTCTATTTATTTCAGGTGATAAATTTATTAAATGTAATTTATTTTAGCATCTTTTCAGATTATAAAATATGAAGAATTTTTCAATCGAATATAAAAATTTAATATTTTCTTCTAAACTGAGAAAGTCTACAGGTTGTTCTAATATTTTTGGTGTATTTTTTTCAGTTTATCTTTTTCTTTTAAGTTTTTATTTTAATTTTTTGAATATATTTTTTTTTAGCCGATATATCGCCTTTTGAAAACAAATGTTGAATATTTTGAAAACAAATGTTGAATATTTTGAAAACAAATGTTGAATATTTTGAAAATATGTTTTTTAAATTGAAAATTATGAAGGTAAGGTTGTTTAGAACTTAATGGGATTTGTGAAATTTCCTTATTTTCTTTACGATATAGAGGAAATATTGTAATATTTGTATTTATGAAAATTTGTACATGTTTCGCCATTTTGTGTATTTACTTTTTTTTCAGGAACAAAACACAAAATTGATAATGTGTTGCTTTTGCTTTTTTAATTTATTTGCTATTTTTGTTTCAGTATTTTTAGGATATAGAACGTTTAGGTAATATTATTTTGTCATTCCACATGAGAAGGATTTGGATTGTAACTGGAAATTTTAATTATATCCATTTTTGTACTGAAAATAATTACAGGTAACGTTATACAATTATTTTCTATAGTAACCTTCATTCGTGTTAGAATTTTGTTTGTGCTTCGATTTATTGCAGGTAATAAATTTGTTTAAAAGTTTCTTTCAGCATGTTTTTAGATTATAAAATACGAAGACAATATTCTTCTAACTCACCATTTTGAAGAATTTCCAAAGCCAATATGGAAATTTTAAACATTTTGTTTTGAATTAAGGAAGTCTAAAAGTAAAGTTTTTATTCTTTATATTATTTATGTATTTTTTCAGGTATTGAAAAAGTGACAATATTTTATCTATTAAAATTTGTTATTTTTTTTGTTCTAAGCCATATTGCTTCTGCCACCATCCAAGACTGGAAAACCTGGTTAGAGAAGATAATAGCGAATCCTCACCTCCCAGTACATAGTGACCTACCTGATGCCGGCCTGTCTTCTCCACTACTGTTAAACAGAACAACTTATAGCCGAAAATTTCAACTCAAATGGTAGAAGGAGAGGAAGTACTGAGAAGCTTTGAAACTCGCTCAAGCGGCCCATACCAGCGATCCTACCCTTACCACCTCGCCACTAGATACGAACGTCCCACGGTAGTTATCGTGACTCATTCTATAAATGAAGACTGACTCGGACACCGACTTGCGAATGCGGAGAACCGTGCTAGACTATCAGCTGAGTATCGCCTTACAGCATGTGGAGGTTTAGGTGAGTGATTTTTTTTTGAAGTCACTGACTCCATTAGATCAAAATGACTTGATTTTAAAATGTAATCTTTATGTTAATCATGTTCTGTGTAGATGTAAATGTAACTCTACTTAAATTTAAATTTATGTAAACTATGCGCTAAATAAATAAATGAAAGCGTTTCAAATTTGAAGGCAATATTCATTGAAGTCGAGGTGTCTGAATTTTCCAGATGTTTACCAGCCAGGCTTGAAAATACACAAGATTCGCATGCGAGATCATTTCCGTGATTGGAAGTACTTATCGGCGCTACCAGTTATTTACTCTTATGAAAGGAACTAAGTCTCCTGCCAGATGCAGAATTAACGACGCTCACCTTGAATCAGTTTTGAAAATAGTCGCTGCGAGCATTATTTCCCCCCGCAGTAGGAAAGAATATAGCAGCAGAGAAGAGATGCCAAATGACAGGAAGAAAACATTAAATTGTACTTGGCCTTTTTTATTTCTATACTTTTCGAAATAAACCTATGTATGAATATTGAAGTTCTTCTTTGCGGCCCATCTAAACTTAAACCTTTTTATTTCGGCCCATGTTAAATTTAACTTTGACATGCATGCTGTAGACCATCGTTGCTCAACCTAGGGGTTGCGAAATAGCCTAAACAATAATGAAAAATCATTTTATGAGAACTAATCTTTTATTATAAACATTTTACTTGGACTAAGTACACATGCAAAGAAAAGATATTAATGTGATTGTTGAATTTGGTTTTCATTTAAGTTTCTCCAGACGTGGATCTACGTTAGAAACACATACAAGCTAATTGTTATTGAGTGATAAGAGATGATTCCTGTATTTAGTTTTTAGCGCAACCATACGCGAAAAACCCTTTTCACAGAGATAAGATGTGGCGAAAATGATTAATATTTTAAATGCTTCTGTGACTAAATTTTCATATTTGTTTCGACGAGCAAGCCAAAACGTATTTAAATCTTCAGATGTAAGTTGCAGTTATAGCGTTTTGTCGGCAGACATTTCGATGAGCTAGTCTTAAATCTCAACTGGTAACTTAGAAGCGGCAACAACGTTTTCACTAAACTGATTTAGTACCTATCTCTTCGAGAAATCATTTTTATCTTCCGAGAAATACTCCGTCAACTGAGTGCATCTTCATGCAATCCAAACTGTGGTGAATAATTGTGTCTTGTTTATTCAAATTTTTCTCAATATAATCCGAAATCCAAATTTTTGCTTTGAAGGCGAATAATCCAGATATCAAGTTATTTAAAAGCGTGATGAACTTTGTCTGTCATTAATAAAATGTTTTTATTACGTCTTTGTAAATGCATACTAAAGTCGTTTAAATGCGAAAATACATCAGTTAAGTACGGCAACAACAACAGATTCATTATTGTGTAAAAATAATGAGAATGGCGTTTGTTTATCCTGGAAAAATAATAATTCATCTCGCAATTCCAGTACCCGGGTTAACACTTTCCCTCGCGATAACCATTTAACTTCTGTATGGAAAAGAAAGAGATTTTTCATTTTCGCCCATTTCATCGTATAGTTTAGCAAACAGTGTAACGGTGTAACTGTAACGGTCGGCTTTTAATAAAATTAACCATTTTGCAACTTCTAAAAGAATTTGAGATTTTCCCGCATGTTTCACCGACAAGAGTATGTCTGTGAAGGAAGCAGTGCGTCTATTCGGCCCTTTACACCATCAATACATGCTGCAATACAGTTTATGTTAGTATAGTTTTTAGCAGCTATATAAAAAAACATCAAAAAGACATTGTTCTGTTGCATGATCCGGTACTGTTTTGCAAAGCAACATATTTTCTTTGATTGCTGTGCTCACATTCATACCTGACAAAACATAAGAACTGAAACATGTTTGCTACATCTGTTGATTCATCAAATTGAACACTAAAAGATTCACTAGAGCTCACTTGCTGAATTATCTGATCGCAAACATCGGCAGCTATGTCATCGATTCGCCTTGATGTTGTGTCGTTAGAAAGTGTAACTTTTTTCAAAATTTTTCCTTCTACGCCTATTAAAACACTGACCATATCAATTCCAGCAGGCAATATGAGGTTTTCAGCGATTGTATGGGGTTTGAAAATCTTAGCTTCTCTTAATGCTGCGAGATAAGATGCTTCAAGTACACTTTTATTAGTATTGCTTGACTTACAAATAGAAGATGGGGGTCTCACGAAATATTAATTTTATTTACATTTACTATTTGGCGGTCGTGGAATTAAGAAGGTTGAGAATCGCTGCTCTAGACTATAAGGTAGAAGAGGATGGATTACGACCATTTTCTAACACCTATAGTTAATCATCCGCTTTTGCAAAAATATTCTCGAGTATGCAAGGACAAAGCAGTTTTTGTTGTCATATTGATAGATGTAGTAATTATTTATCTTTTTCGCTACTACCTGTAACTGAAGATGAGTTGATCAAGATAATGTCAACACCTTTTGAGAAGCATATGGCTGGCGAGGACAAATTTCCAAGGTTTCAGTTTTTAGCTTTGTTTGGTCGGTCGCTGAATACTTCGCCTCAGTCTGGATAAACAGCTGCCACATAAAAATGATCGACATAAAACTCTCAATCAAAGACCATGAGAATAATTAGCGTCTGTGTAAAAGCACACTTCTACGCTGGCTCCTTGTTCTAAGCCATTTTGCGCTTCACACTATTCACAAACTGGAACGCGAGGTTAGAAAATATAGTAAAATAATATCGAATTCTCATCTCTCAGTACACAGTAACCTGCCTGAGGCCAGCCTGTCGAGACTGATGTCTAGGTCTCTTCCACTACTGCTAGTATAAGTATAACTTATCGCAGAAAATTTCAAGCTCAAATGATATATGGAGAGAGTATTGCTAACATTGGAACTCGCTCAAGTGGCCCATTCCATCGATTCTACAGTACTTTTATTCTACAACTCCTAATGGAGTTGCCTTGACACGAATGGAAGATACTCAATAGGATTAGAACGCCCAACTGCATCTGTCGTGACTGTTTCTATAAATGGAGCCTAATTAAGACACCGACTTGCGACTGTGGAGAACTTCACCAGATGACTTTTACTAACTTTACTTGTATTCACCATATTACAGCTATGCCTCCTTGCAGCATATGGAGGTGAAATGAGTAACTTATTTGAAGCAACAGACTCCGTGTTGGAACCGATTAATGGCCTTCATTTTAAAATTTAACTTTGTGTAAACTATGTTCTATGTAGCTGTATATGTAACTTTATTTATATTGCAATCCATCTAAGGCATCCCTTAAATAAATAAATGTTAATTTTTAATCAAATATTTCAGCATTTATCAAATTGGAAATTATGAACATTGTCTTAGTTTTAAAAATTCTGCGGTAATATTTTATGTTCTTTAGATGTTTCTTATCTACTAGTTTTTAATACTTAAAAGACTTTGCATAAATATATTTACTGCAATGTTTTACATAGTTTGCTTCACTTTATAAACGATTATACAGATGGATGTACTTTTTTTATATATTGTTATTAATTCTAGAGGATTTAGAACAGCTTCAAAGGAAGATCTACAAACATATACTGTTATAAGTATTTTCATACATTTTATTTTTGGTAGTATAGCATTATAGTGTAGTTGTTGCTTGCTTGGTTTTATATTTTGGGTTTGTGTGATTGTGAGTTTTGCATGACCCACTCATGAATTAGTGCCTTGACGTATAGTCGACCTCAAAAAGAAAAATAAATCAAAATTCGAATATTAAACATTTTAGGCCGTTACTTTTGTGATATTTTGTATTTTATAAATAATCAAAACGCACATACCTTGTAATAATATCACTTTATTTAGCTTAACCTGCGACTACAGTTTCGGTATACAGTCGAACAGTTTGATAATTAAATTTTATGTCAAAACTGCTGTCAGTTAAACAGAATAAAATGATGTTGTTACAAAGTATAGTGTATGTTTTTATTACTTATAAAAAATCGAACTCAAGTTTTAAATTAAGCAAATAGTAGTTGTTTTAATCAGTTCAAGTAATGTTTTTATATTGGGTAAAAATTCTACGTTATGCTCTTACATGAAGATGATATTTTTAAGTCGATTATTTTGGCGAGTGGGCTTACTTGAATGCATGTGTATATTTATTTTATATCAATTTTGATAAATTATTAATGACACTTGCATTCAAAACTAAACTAATTCACGTAGCTATAAATACATTGTAATCCATAATATCTAATTAGAGGACAAATAATAATGAAACATCTACATATTTCCATGCTTTATACAAATAAGTAATTTTGGTGTATCTATTCCATTATGGAGTAGATTGGAGTAGACTATAAATATATAATATTAAAACTAAAAAAAAATGCAGTAATATAACTCCATGTTATGTCTTATAACTTTATAACATATCTTAAAGGATCTCATAATAACATTATTAAAAATTATTATTAGACTCTGTCACTTCATTTTTTAGACTAAACAATAGCCAGAAGTTCTATTTCAGGTTTTATATAGAACTGAATGATTGCAATTGGTACATCCTATAGCAATAACTATTCACAATATTGTAGTTGAGTGTCTTCTTACAGCATATGGAGGTGAGATGAGTGATTTTTTGGAAGCCACTGAGTCTGTGTTGGACTGGATCATTTAAAATTTGACTCTGTTCTCTGTAAGATGTATATGTAATTATTAGACTGCGGAACCGGCACTATCCCGTATCGGATGTGAGTCATCGGTGCCGACTATGTAGAATAGATCAACTTAACATATATATATATATATATATATAAGTGTATATATATATGTATATATATATATAAATGTATATATATATAAATGTATATATATATATATATATATATATATATATATTAATTTTATAGCGCGATGGTATTGAAAAAGTTTGTTTGGACGTCTTTCAATGCAAACAGACGAAGTCGTGAAATATATTTCGCCAGAGTCGTAATAAAGTCAATGAAATGTATATACGGAAATTTATTTTTACGAAAATAAATAAAATACTGAAGTTAAATGACTTTAAATTAACTTGAATTGAAATTAATTCAAGATATTTAGTGTTAATAAGAATTAAATTTCTTATTTATTTTATTGGCCGTGTCCTAATATTAAAATAATAGACTTTTTTATTGGTTTAGCGACCTTTAATGAATTTCAATGTTTTCCTCTACGACGTATCGACTCTTTTTAATATTAAGTCTTTTTCAAGTGACTAGAAACAAAAAATTAATACAACTAAGGTAAGAAAATATGTTTACATTTGTATGAATGAATTAAAAATAAAAATAAAAATAATAATAAAGTAAGGAAAATTAAATGATTACATTTGTATGAATGAATTAAAAATTAAAATTAAAATAATACTGAAGTAAGGAAAATTAAATGATATAAACTCACCGATTTATTCCGTTTCAAAACACATATTTGTGTACACGTGTGGTCGGACTTGCCCGAGACCTTTCCGGGGTCGACCGCGTCACTCAGAATATTTTGTGTGACTAAATGTCTTTGTTGGAGAAATTAAATTTCCTATTTCATTTTAAAATTAGCATGGTCGGGCCATGTGTTAGGGAAACATAGTATATGTATTTACAATGGGAAACAATAAAAAATTTTTTTGGTGTGTGTGGGTGGGGTTGGTTCTCTTCTATTGTTTAATGAGTGGATAATAGAGTTTAGAAAGTCCATCAATCTCGTTACGGTCGTTGATTGTTCTGCTGTTTTTGAAAATATGGATCATTTCTAAAACCTCCCTAGCCTTTGTATTTTTTGCTTCGTTATTATTTTGGTATTTTCAAAATCAAAATTATGTTTTAGTGTCATCTGGTGTTTTTTTTAAAGCAGTCTGATTTTTTGCGTATTTGTGACCTTTTAATCTTTCCTGTAGTAACTGTTTTGTTTGGCCTATGTATACTTTTGTCACACGTAGAGGAAAACATTGAAATTCATTACAGGTCACTAAACCAATAAAAATGTCTATTATTTTAATATATATATATATATATATATATATATATATATATACACACACACACACACACACACAAAATGCATTTACTGTATATAGTGAAAAAATTCAAAATATTGAAAAAGTGAATGCTTTTTGTTACACCACAGTAAACATTTTTTATTCACATTAATTTTTACAATATATTCTAAACTTTGTTCTGTAAAGTGCGTTCTTTTATTGGACAGTATGTTTTTAAATACAGAAAAATTTCGCTCAGTGGCGCATAGAAATAATAATCTTTAAATTTAATATATCTACCGATTTCCGTATTTTGAACATTACTACAAATGCCTTTCAGGACATTAAAATCAGGGCTACGAGCAAATATCGCATCAATCTTATTATTAAGCGAAACAGACTCTGTCTCTGCGCCTACTTGACTTATGAGAGGATAGCGTCTGTTCAGCAGTTTAGTAATTATAGATTTCAATTTACGTAAATTGTTCATAATATTGTTTATTCGTTAAATATGTGTAAACGTTTATTATTAAAAATAAATTATGGTTAACAATGTCAAAAATAAGTCTCCAATAAAGTTTTAGTTCACAAAAATATTTTTTTTTATCATAAAAAGTTGCATCTTCCCCCATATACCCTACAATAAAATGTGTTTTAATTTTATGTAATGTTTACTAACTTTTTTTGCTTAGTAATTATGTGGGTCTAATTGTCCTTGTCATAGAGATATTTGGAAGTAAATTCCCACGTATTTCCATACATTCGCCTATATCTGCCAAAGGCATTATTGATTGGCAGCTTTTACAATGTAAGAATGCCGCGTAAGTTTTTAGCCAAACAGTACCCTGAAGTACTTGGCTTCCTTGGCAAGCGGAATTTTTGTATTTCCATGCACTAGTGACAGTAAGTGTTGTAGCGCTCCCTTTTTTTGTGAATGCGACTATATTTTCCGAGCGTTTGCCGATAGCCGCTCTTTATTACACAAGTCGTCTACGATATTTAGGGAAGTTTGCGCGCTTGTTCTGAAATAACTCCTGTAAAACGTCCTTGGACAATTGACAGGTTGCTTGCATATCTCAGGCAGCAAAAGCCTTCATTAAATAATCTGTTCAGGAGATTATCTACGAAGATCGCCTACAAGAGAGGTGATAGCACATCCCCTTGTGGGCAATCTTCGCCTGTTTTAGCCTCAGTGGTGTAACATGGCTAGCGTTACCAACTCCAACAACGGTTGGTACTAACCAACTAAGAACAAACAATTAATGTCGAGACATGTCAAATGTAGTAATTAAGTAATAAAACAAAAGTTTATAATAAATTAGTAAACATGTATTAATTTATTATTATTAATCGCATATCAACCACGTTACAAGTGGTGACTTTGTTCACGTTGGACGTTATTATCCTGCTTTCTAGGCACGCCCTCACCCATATTCCTAACACAGGTGCTACTCCATTTCTTTCTAAGGCCTCAACAAAAGACTTTTTCGTAGTATTGTTAAAATCCCCTTCAATATCTAGAAAATGACCACCGCTATTTCTTTGCCCGCAATCGACTTTGAAAATAGGTTATTTAAATCAGCCAACGCCGAATTTCTACATCTTCCTGGTTGGTATGTTTATCGTATTTTATGTAGAGATTATTCCGCCAGGCATTCCACCCTTTTGTACCTGTCTACCAGTCTCTCCAGAAATACGATAAACTGATTGTTCTATATGACTGCGAAGTTAAATCCGTCACCCAACCCACTTATTGATGACGACCGAGAGTTTAGATTTGGCTTATTGTATTTTACATACAAAAAAGCAATAAAATGAGCTAGTTTCGTCATAAAATAAAATTTGATATATTTATATATGTTAGATATAAGTAAATTTAGCATAAAAGAATTAAAGTATAACTTTTCCAATTTTATAAATATTCAACGTGCATTCTAAAGTTTAAACCACTGTATAACATACTTTTATTAGCGTATTCAAATTGTAAAACTTTCTTTAGATAAGAGGCGGCATCCGTTACGTATATTTCCAAATTTATTTTTATTACTTTATACATTAGACCACTCGTTTTATTACCTAGGGTCATAATGAACAAATAATTTAATCTGTATATTAATTTTTAAGATCGCGTTTTCTGGATATGTAATAAATTTTATTACTTTAACGGAAGTCATCGTGAAAAGTCTTCTTTGACTTTCTGGTCAGAAGAGTTTAATAGATTCCATAAGTTATATAATAAAGTTAAGCTTTTAAGTGCATATATAAATTTTTTGAAACGGTGTTAAAATAATAATGTTTTTCCTAAATTCATGACCGTAAATGTTCTACACTTTTATTAGTAGTTTGACCTACTGACGATGACAACTTAGTTGTCGATATACGTATTTAGGATACGATTATTAATTGTGGTAAGAGGTAGAGTCTCCAAAGAAAGACTTCACAGTGTTATCAGAACTGAAGACAAAACAATCGCTGTTGAAGGAAAGAGTGTTGTTCCATTTCCATCTCGATAATGCGCCTTCTCATTCGTTCTCTGTTGTTACAAAAAAATTTGTTGAATTGCTGCCTTATCTGCTATATTCGCCAGAATTGGCACAAGGTGATTTTTTTATTCCCAAATTTAAAAAAATGGCTCTTTGGAAAGAAATTTTGGACAAATGCAGAGGTGATATCCGATACAAATGCATATTTTGCAGACTTGCGGAAAGATAACTTTTTGGATGGTTTGAAAAAATTGGAAACTTGCCGGGCTAAATGTATAGACTTGTAAGGGGATTATGTCGAAAAATAATATATATTTTTTAACAAACCGCCCTAGTAGTTATCTATCTACATGTTTGTTCCATGGTTATACTACAGGAAATAAAATATTAAATCGAAATAAATTAATTCTTATTTAAGATAATTTTATTTATAGAAAAAAATACTTCAATTAATTCAAAGAGCATGTTTACAAAAATATATACATACACATTGTTATTTTTGACGGAGGAGACATCTGTGCGATATTGTGGGTGGCGAAAGCCAAATGTGCGGTGGAGAACTGACAGAGTAAAGAGGGCGAACCCTGCTGAGTTCTAAGTTGAGAATATACAAATATTAAATGGATGTTTACATGCTGAAAGAAAGTCTGACAGGTGATCTTCAGACCCAGCATGCACGTCTATTACACGGTGTTGAGTTGCAGTAGTAATTCATGTTCTGTGTACTAGTAAAATCGTGTGTGATTATAAAGAAGAAGATTATTTTATTTCAACTAATATTTGTATCTATTTCTACGCATATCCTGGGCAAAATTAACACATCACTATGTTTTTTTGTTTTAATTCTAAAATAACGATAAATTTTAGTTTAATAATTGTAAGTTGGCTTTGAGTTTCTCTTGACATTTTAAACAAATGCTGTCCAAAAATATACTGTTTTGAAGTCACAATTAAAGTAAATTACGAGAAGTACACTTTTACCAAAAATTGATTTATAATCTATTTGAAATCTGCTTACTAAGACAGGTTATTTTTAACCAAAGAGATTTTCTTCGTTATCGAGTTTATCAGTGACAAGTCTTTTGAATTTGAAAAATGAATTGCCCAAGACATTTATCGGTGGAGGAGGCAATAAGAACATTAGCTTTGTTGGATGGGGATACTCCATGTATGTACTGTGTCATTAATTTGATAAGAAGAAATCATTCCAGCGTAAGTCGATGCTTAAATGATTAACAAGACAGGACTTCACTTTCGAAGACCAAAACAAGGGCGAACACGCTGTACCAATCCAAGGGATCAACGTTTTCTTTGACAAAGCGCTCTAAAAACCACGAAAGTCACTAGTAATATGAGCTTGCAACTGCTAGGAATCTTGTAATATAGTCTTGAACGGTCAAAAGACGTTTAAACAGAGCTGGATTAAGCAGTACTCCCCAGAAAGGACAAAATTCAAAGTCTAGATTTTGCCAGAAATCATCAGTTTTGCACCGTTTATGATTAGAAGAAGGTTTTATTATCAGCTGAAACGAAGGTTAACCTATCTCTCGAAGTATTGGTGATGGTTCTGTAATGTTTTGTAATGAATTAAGTATCTTAGGGCTTTCATTGATAATTCTTTTGCAATAGTACAGTAATTAAATCGTATCACGTGATTTTTTGAATTCAAGACCCTGTTAATTATATTTTTAATATGACTTATTTTGAAATTTACTAGAGGTTGGTCGAGTTGATAAGAAGATTCTAAAAAGTGATATATTTCATTATCACCGTTATTGTTGTTGGTGAGAAATTGTTGAAATACTTCAGTTAAATGACTTGCAAAGATTATTATTGCTTCGCAACAATTGCAGATATACATGAACAAAATTCAAGACTTGTTAACGAAATGGCGGATCAAAGTTAACAAAAACAAATTCATTCATATTACATTTACTACCAGAAGAAGCTACTGTCGTGTAGGTAGCGCATCTAAACAACCACGTTCTATCACAGAAGGTGGACACCAAATACTTAGGAATGCATCTTGACCGGAGATTCACTTGTAGAAATGATATATTCTCGAAAAGAAATCAGCTAGATTTCGAACTTAGTAGATTATACTGGTTAATTGGTTAAAAGTTTAACTTGGTTCCGGAAAACAGTTCTAGATACTTGTCCACCAAGTATCATTAAAATCTGCTTTTGGGATTGCCTCTCTCTCTAACACATTAAGATTTTAGAAAGATTTAAGCGAAAAGTATTCTGCATTATTACTAGGGCTCTTTGGTTATCCAAAATATCATGATATTTCATAGACTGGAAATTAAAACAATGAAAAACGAAATCTTTTTCCGAAAAATATGCAGAAAGACTAAGTAATCATCCCAACCCTCTATCAATTACTCCAATTATTCGACCTACCAGAAGGTGTAAGTCGACACAGATGATGTAGTACAGCACAGGATAGATTTTTGTAGCATATGTAATTCCTAATTCCCCCATAGAGGGGGGGAGGGTGAGATAGGTCCGTCGAGGCGTATTCATTTGTTTGCCCTGCGCTGAACTGCCCTGTACTGTCTTGAACTGCCCTGTGTGTCAATATACGCCTAGCTTAGTACTCTATAAAAGGACCATAATATAACTAATTTTTCTTAAATTATACCAAATATAACAAGCGTTCATTTGAAAAGTCAATCTAGTAGCATGTGACTTACTGAGAAGATTTTGAAGTATGTCATAAACTAAAATTTACTACTTAACCTACGAAGTCGTATATTTTGGCAGTTTCATACATACAAATAAATAACAAATAAATAGTCTGGTATTTATTGAAAACTATAACAAATGTTGAAAATGTTGTGCTTCAAGATCAATGCACCTTAAAATCCTCCGTTCAAAATTTCTGATGATATTTTGCAACATTATTGGATTGTTATTAATTTCCATGCATTTCTGTTCGATTCTCTGTAGCATATCATTCAAATTCAATATAGGTGTTCGAAATATGTTATTTTTTAGATAAGGCCACAAAAAGAAGTCGCAAGGTGTTAAATCGCATTAACGTGCAGGCCAGGCAATTTCAGTATTTCGACTAATTATACGCTCATTAAAAAATTATCTTAAATAATCCAAAGATTCTGCAGTACAGTGACGAGGTGCTCCGTTTTGTTGGAAATATGCATTTTGAAGTTCATCATCATGCAACTGATTGACAAATGGTTGTAAAATTTCTGTACGGTACCTTTGAGCAGTTAACGTTCCCTGAAAAAATATTGGTCCAATGATTCGCCTTTGGCTTATCGCTGCCCAAACACCAATTTTCTCTGAATGTAGCGATTCTTCATTAATTATTACTAAAGACGGCAGACTATGTGCCCACACTGTCAAATTTAATATAATATAATAAATTTAATATATAGATGTTTATATACTGAGAAGGATTGTTCGACGTTGAGAGATGTTATATTTGCATAGTTAAAGTGCTCTTTGTATCTGTACAATGGATCTTCAGTATTGGTAAAAAGTTGCCCTAATTTTGTAAAATCTACATTTTTATCTAATACACCTTATGTGTATTATTAAATTTAACAGTGTGGGCACATAGTCTGCCGTCTTTATAATTTCATGTGGATTTTCACTACTCAAAATACAAGCAAATTCTTGTACGTTTCTTAACTGCTCCGCTGCCTGATTCTGTTAAGAGCCTACCAGTTTCAGAAAAAAGTTTTAAAGTTCTATCCAAAGTATTCTTAAATTGTATATAATCTATTACAAAATGTGGAAACTCAACTTGAAATTCTGCCATGCAATCTTGAACTGAATAAACCCATAAACCATCAATTTTATTACCACTTCGAAAATAAGCCTGGACTAAAAAAATTTTATGTTCTAAAGTGAAAGTTATTTTAAATCTGAGAAGCAATTTATTTAAACCAGAATCGACGCACGATTATTTTATGCACTAACTGATATTTGTGATTGACATTATCATATGTCATTTGGATTTACGTTTACGGAACAACAAACACATACTAATATATTTACATCTTATTCTATCAAAATTTCAAGTAACCTAGATTGACTTTTCAAATGAACACATTATACTTTTCTGCTTAGTGATAAACAATTTTTTTTTGACAAAAAATCCTTCTAAAAGTACCACTTTTTTTCACTATTTTTACATTTTTTTAACGATTTTATTTAACAATATTTACATATACGAGGGATAGTTGGAAAATTTCGGGAAAAATAATGAAGAAAATATTTAATACTCAAACTGCTTTATCGTTTTTAGAAACATTTGCGATTATATTCATTATATGAATTTTTGCATTTGTTTAAACCAATCATTGACAGTTTGAAGTTGGCGTACTCAAAATATGTAGTGATGGCCTCTTCTGGATAGCAAAAACGATGGCCCGCATTTTTTTAATGGTTAGAAATGTAAAAAAATCACTTGGGGCCAAGTCAGGACTATTGGTTAATGATTCATTAATTCGATGCCTTTCGGAATCAATCAAGTTGTGCGAGCGGTATGGGGAGTAGTATTATTATTATGAAGGACGTTTAGGGTTGTTTTTTCGCAATTTATTAATAAATTTGGACAAGGAAATTGTTATATACCATTCCGCATTTACAATTCTACGATTCTCCAGAATAATTGCAACCTGACCAGATTTTTCCATGAAACGCAATCTTTTGTTTAGAATTACTTCGCGAGCGAACGAACTGTCGATTGTTGTTTTGTTTCCGGTTCGTGAGAATATATCCAAGATTCGTCACTTGTAGTTATGTTATAGACATATTTAGAAGATCCGTGATTGAATTTTTTGAGCCGTGGAAAGATTATACGGTGTCCAGCGACAACAAAGTTTCCTCAGGGCTAAATGAATATGCAAAATTAGACGTATTGAGGTTCTAGAAATGTTCAACCATGCCTGACTCTCATCATAGATTACATGGCGATCTTCTTCAATCATTCGACATAATCAATGTTTTTCGAAACTACTTCCTGAAGCGAAGTACGACCACATTGATGAAACCAGTAATATGTTTTTAATGGCGCTTTATTACTAAATGGAGAAATTAAACGTTCTATGCACTGGTATTGAGTTAAATCACAACAAAAATCATAATAAATCATATCGCGAACATTTTTACGAGTTTACTCAATTTTCAATACGATTATCAAACTTTAAAACTGCACTCTGCGCAAACCGACTGATATTTTGGCAATCGGACAAACTCGTCATATTTTTGACAAATTGCAGTATGCAAGTGCACATGAATCATTTATCAAACTAAACAGCATTGCCAAATTCCCGAAAGTTGTCGACTATCCCTCGTATATGTCAGGTTTTAAGGAATAGTTTCTAATAGACTGTTGTAATGAAAAATGCGGTAAAAGCAAAATAAATACCATAAATATTTCCAGAAACGCTTGTATAAAGTGATGGTGATGACCTTTAGAAAAGAGCTAAAAGTATTCTGTGGTGATTGTATATTTATAGTAATATTTCTTAGAATATAGTAACAAGTGTTCATCAAATCTAGTAGCATGTGATTTACTGAGAACATTTTGAAGTATGTCGTAAATTAAAATTTACTATTTAACCTACGATGTCGTATATTTTGACAGTTTCATACATACAAATAAATAACAAATAATAGGTATTTATTATCACTTCGAAAATAAGCTTGGACTAAAAAAAATTTATGTTCTAAAGTGAAAGCCATTTTAAAACTGAGAAGCAATTTATTTAAACCAGAATCGACGCACGATTATTTTATGCACTAACTGGTATTTGTGATTGACATTATCAAATGTCATTTGGAACAACAAACACATACAAATATATTATGACGATACACGATATATTATGGGACAAGTGGTCGTATATTTGACTGCTTCCATAATTCGTTTTATATTTTACTTTTAACAATTGTAAAGTTTTATAACCTTTAGTTTAACTATTTTCTGGTAAATTAAGATAATATTTAGAAACTAAAATAGATAGCGACTAAAAAAATACAATTTTGGATCTAAAATATAATGTATACGTTAGATTGCTTGTCTTCTCTCCTATAACTACGCTTTGCAACTAATTGTGAGGAATTGCCCAGCAGGAGTATATATGTGTCACAACAGGAGGTATGGAAAAAGTACTCCTGCTGTCATTCCACCCTTTTAACAGATTTTATTCCCCGCAAATTTTTCTCCTTCTATATCTTCTTCACTAAAAAGGTTAATAGTAACGGAGTTTTTTGTTAATTATTTTGTATATCGTAAAAGAAGCTTTTGTTCTTTTTTTAACGATCTCTTGAATGTATACTTTTTTATTATTAAAATTTCAAACGCGGCTTCGTAATAAATCCGATAATTTTTAAATCTTATTCAAACAGACTTAGGTATTTATTTTAAGGGGGACGACCTCAACGCAATTTGATTAAAAATTCCGACCTAAAGGCATAGAGATAGAAAATATATTGCTATTCTTTTTACTCTATAATACACTGAACAAATTTAAATTTTTGTAATATTTAATTGAGTATATTCGTTATTTGTTGATGAAAAACTGCACTACTAAAAAAATAAAAGTAGTCACTTTTTTGAACTTCGATATTTTTTTTAATATGATTTGGATGAAACCTGAAATATACATTGAACCGTTATTTATTCAGGTAATTACAAAATCCTATTGGAATACTTCTTGCTTGTTATAGTCAACTTATAACCTCAAATGTTCGAACAACACAAAAATTAAAATGAAAAAAAATAACTTAAGAATAAATGTTTAAGGAGGCTTGGAGCCATTTTAGTGTTAAACAATATTAGACCAGTTTGACAGTTCACTAACACTTAAAAGAAACGATCGCTCAGCAGTTAACGTCGATAGAAATTAGTAAAGCAGTAATTTTACTTGAAGAAGGATATTCACAACGTTATGTTGCCCAACAGCTTCAACACAGGTAACTGTGTTGAAGCTTTGAAAACTATATCGAGAAACGGATACCATAACAAGGCGAGCACCTACAGGTCGGCAAAGGAAAACTATGGCAGGTGATGACAGTTTTCTGCAATAGCAATGTAAATATTAAAAATTGTGCTTTGGCGTTGCATATTAAACAAGATGATCACAACATAAACTTCAATAACGTCAGAAGTATCTACAGAGACAATAAAACAAAAGAACCAAGTTGCAAAATATAGCGATTAAAAAATAATAATTAAAAGACTAAAGAAAAATCACTATGTACGATAGCTTTTGAGATTCAATAATATCAATCTTATAACAATTCTTTCGCTATCGAGTGAAATTAAAATATAAAAAATATTTGACTTGATTTATATATATTAGTTTGTGTGACATTGACCGAATAGAGAAGGCATCTGCTCATTTCTATGAATGAATAAAGAAAGGTTTATTTTTGAAAGAAAGAATGATTAATTAACAAATAGTGAACACGCTATATCAACGATGACAGTAGCGTTCATTCGAACAATAATACAACAGCTGGCTACTTCGTGCGGCACCAAAACGGTTTTATTAAATACTCTAAAATTATGATGATACTATTAAATACTTTAAAATTAAAAATAAAATTACACAGTGGACTTTTTAGATATATTTTTTGCGATGGTAACTTCAAGAGTGTGTCAATTTCCTGTGCCGTATTATATGGCCCCGTAGTAGTGGAGACGCGTGTCTGGCTCCTTGTGATTGGTCTGTCGGTTGTTCTGTCGTTTTCGGTTATTGGTCGATCGGTTTGTGTTCGGGCTGTGTTGGTGCAACTGGTTCGTCGTAAGTTATTATCAATATATCGCTTATGTGTAATCTGTTTATTAAACAAGGTGTCAGGCAAACGCTGTCCGTCGTCACTTTTGTTCATACAATTTTGTCGTTTCTCAATTTTTATAGCTTCTCTTATTATTCTGTACGTTAAATTCGTACTACGGTCTATGGCTCTTGTACTGCCGACTTCGATGGTGTGTCTTGTATGTAGTAAGACACACCATCGACTTCGCCGATACAATGACAATAGCCCGCAGTACAACTTTAACGTACAGGATAATAAGAGAGGCTATAGAAATTGAGAAATGACGAAATTGTATGAACAAACGTGATGACGGACAGCATTTGCCTGACACATGGAAGCCAGCCTTGATAAATAGACAGATTAGACATAAGCGACATAATGATAACAACTTACGATAGTCTAGTTGCAACAAGACGAACCGAACACAAATCGATCGACCAATAGCCGAAAGCGACAGAACAACCGACAGACCAATCACAAGGAGCTATACACGCATCCACTACTATGGGACCAGATAATACGAGCGGCACAAGAAATCGACGCAGTCTTGAAGTTACGACCGCAACGAGAAGATTCTCAAGAAAAAGGTGAAACTGATGTCGCCGAAACGTCATGATGAAAGTTGTCCTTCTCAGGACGAAATCATCCAAACGCGGCGAAATATCCCAAAGAACAACGCTTCAACGCACGACCGCGAAAACATTCGACGAATATATATGTATATATATATATATATATATATATATATATATATATATATATATATATATATATATATAGTAAATTAAATCAGTTGGCGATTAAAGGTCTGTTTTACTTCAAAGTACATATATTTAAAAAAACCTACATGTTTCGGCAATGATGCCTTTATCAAGGATATAAAAAATATAAATATATATATATACTCGTATATATATATATATATATATGTCGGCGTCAATTAGCGAAATCCGCCATTCCCTGAAATGACTAGGCATTTCACGTATTGCCGGCAAATATTGTAACTATTCGTCATTACGGTGTTTGACTAACGCTTTTAGTCATTCCGGGTATTTCCTGAAAATTTTTACCGAAATGACGTAACTGGGCTAACGACTCGTGGTTACTCTGTTTGCCTAATTTCGTCGATCAGTGAAGTTAATACAGTGTTGCATTATTCTATGAACATGGAGGAAAATCAGAAATGAAAACAAAATATTAATATCTTTGTTTGCATGTTTTTGATGGTTTGCAAGAAGATTTAAAATATCCTTGCCCTTGCGAGAGTGACTGCACACATTCACGTACTGATAAAAAACATTTCGGTGACAGCATCTACTTGAAGGAAATTTTCTTTGGTCTCCATTAAATCAGGTCGGTTGTACCACGATTTAATTCGGCCAGCCTTACATCCGACTTGATAAACGCTGTTTTTGTATTCCATAACAACACAACAAATTTTGCATGTCAAAAGGACCTCTATCAATTTTGTCCACCGGCAAAAGAACACATGAGCCAATGTTTAATGGAGGTAGTTTTTTAACTGTATTTGACAACATTCTCTCTGCTGCCCGTT
The DNA here is from genome assembly GCA_935421215.2 of Melolontha melolontha. Taxonomy (NCBI): domain Eukaryota; kingdom Metazoa; phylum Arthropoda; class Insecta; order Coleoptera; family Scarabaeidae; genus Melolontha; species Melolontha melolontha. Next base: position 70,532,783 of record OW285243.1, on the reverse strand, counting down.
TTTGACCTCGACTTGCACCATGTCTATTTTCTTCAATTAATATTTCATTTTGGTATAATACTAATAATAATATTTACCCCCTTTCTCCGGGCATGAAACACATAAGGTTCGTCACCTTTTAAAATTTCAACGGCAACTTCACTATCAAATTGTTCTGTTCTTCAAATTGTTTTTTAATTGCCCTGCTTTTCCACGAAATTTCCTTAAATCATCCTCTTTTTCGATCGGATCCAACAAATCTTTAGAAATATTTGTATCAGTAAACCCAACTTTGGGGTTCACTCCGAATAAAACCTTATACGGTGTACGTCCTATGACTTTATGGTAAGAAATATTCTTAAAAAAACAACCCAGTGACTAATTTTTTGATTGGTGATCGAACATCCATGCTCTCAGCATATTTTCCACATATTGATTGCTTCTTTCAATGCTTCCCTGTGACTGCGGGTGTCTTGGTCGACCATGAAGTATTTTGAGTGAAGGCCACATTGTAACTAATTCAGAAATTACAAATACAGTAAATTAACGGCCATTGTCACTCTGAAGTATGCTAAGTGCCCCAATTTCCAAAAATATTTTAAGGAGCTGCTTTGCAACCTCTTTTGCAGTTCCATTTTTAAAAGGACGTAAAAATAAAAATTCTGTCAAGAGATATTGATAATTGAGGAAATGAGGAAATGCAAAACATTGATTTGAGGTTATGTATAAAAAAGTTTAGACATTTATCTTACCTCTTTTAATTCTGCTCTATTCTTTTCTTATTTTCATTTGAATAATATTCATCCAGTTTTTATAAACAGATCTGAATGCTGAATTTTTTATTTTCTTCTAAAAACTGAATAAATGTAAACAACTTTAAACTCCCGTCCATCAATTACATCGATTGACTAAATTTAGGCAAACAGTGTAACCACGAGTCGTTGGGCCAGTTACGGCATTTCGCTAAAATTTCTCAGTCAGTACAGGGAATGACTAAAAAAAAGCGTTAATCAAACACCGTAACGACGAATAGTTACATTATTTGCCGGTGATACGTGAAATGCCTAGTCATTTCAGGGAATGGCGGATTTCGCTAATTGACGCCGACATATACATATAAATATATGTACAGTGTGGTCATAAAGTGTGGAACCAAGCTTATAACCGCATTATTTTACATTTTTAGGAAAAACGCTCGGACAGGTAAATTTTCTTTTTTAAAACGCCATCTTTTGACATACAATTTTTTTCTATGACGTCATTGGTTTTCGAGTGATGACGTTATCAACACTTTCTTTAAATGGCAACCATATTATTTTTTTCTCGTTTTTGGTAGATCTTTATATCCACCAAATAGTGATATAAAACAATTGGTATGTTGCATCACAATTCTTTTGAAAAAGTGATATAAATTTAGAAAAAAATACGAAAATTTTATTTTTGTACAAAATTAAAATTAAATTAAAAAAAATGCATCTGAACTTAAATTTATTGTAACAGTTAACGTAAACTTTCAAAATGGACCCCACCAACCAACTGACACTGTCCCAGCCGAGTGTAAACACTTCGTATACTCGCCTCAATTATGTCTGGGGATATTTGTGTAAGTTCTACGCGAATTCGTTCTTTTAAATCTTCTAAATTGTTCGGTTTGTTAAAATACACTTTCGATTTCAAATAACCCCACAAAAAAAAGTCTAACGGAGTCAGGTCAGGAGAACGAGGTGGCCATTCTATGGCGCCTCTCCGTCCAATCCATTTATTGGGAAATATTTCGTCAAGATAGTGGCGAACCTCTACAATATAATGGGGCGGCGCCACATCTTGTTGAAACCAAATATTTGGATGGGGTACATCACCATCCTCGTGATTTGGGAAAATAACAGCGAGCGCTGGAACCAGTTCAAATCTTAAAAATTCTAAATATTGCACAGCAGTCAAATTTCCTTCAAAAAAATATGGTCCTAAAATGCGTCGTCCAATCATTCCAACCCATACGTTAACTTTTCCTCTGCGCTGAGTATGACACGCTTGAGTCCAATGTGGATTGTTCTTCGACCAATATCTGCAATAATGGCGGTGAACAGATCCATTTAGGCAGAACGTAGCTTCATCTGAGAAGACGAAGTTTTCCAAGAAATTTGAATTTTGGTCACAACGTAACATTACGTCTTCACAGAACTGCAGTCGACGATCTTCGTCATCCTCATGTAATTCCTGTACAAGTTGAACTTTGTAAGGACGATAGTGTTCTTTTTAAATAAGTTGACGACAAATGAGTGAGCCACCTGATTGGCTAACGCAAGTTGTCTGGTGGAAGCATGATGCCTTTCTTCTGCTTCTTGAAGCACATTTAATTTCACATCTTCTCCTACTTGAGGTCTACCTTGCCGTGGTCGATCTTTTACGGATCCAGTTTCGGTAAACTTTCCAACTAGTTTTGTCACCGTAGACCTGGTAATTGGAGGTCTATCAGGGTGTTCATGGTTAAACAAATCGCATGCTTCTGCATGCGTTCTTTGTCTGTCCCCATACCCAACCATAATTAAAATTTCGATTCTTTCTCGCTCAGATAAATGTGCCATTTTTTATATTAGCGAAAATGAACAATTTTTACGCAATATCTCAAAAATCTAACGTCAAAAATAGAAGTAAATAATTCAACAATGTTGTCGCCATAGAAACAATTTCAAACTAAAATTTTTGTACATAAATTGTATAAAAAGAAGCAAGAATGTCATAAAGAAATATCTTGCAAAAAAGTGCGTGTTTTTGTTTTTGTATTTTGCATAGTAACATGAGTACATGTGCTTTTGACGATCCGGTTTGTTCAAGAAGAATATTTAAGTCCTCACACAAGACAGAAGTGTGAAAAAAACTTACTTACATATTTCAGTAAATTTTGTAAGCTTAATTGGTTTTTGAAATCTTCAATTTTTGGGCGATAATTTTAATTAAGAAATGGTCTGCCACATCATGTCAATTTTTTAAGTAAATTAAACTTCTTTGGCCCTTTTTTGTGAAACTATTTAATGTTAAATAAGATTTTTTAATAAGTAGTTGGCCGATTGGGAAGACGAATTTCTTTTGACCTGGAGCGAATAACGCAGATTACTATTGATCGCAAAGCATTTACACTCGGCTGGGACAGTGTCAGTTGGTTGGTGGCGTCCATTTTGAAAATTTACGTTAACTGTTACAATAAATTTAAGTTCAGATGTATTTTTTTTAATTTAATTTAAATTTTGTACAAAAATAAAATTTTCGTATTTTTTTCTAAATTTATATCATTTTTTCAAAAAAATTGTGATGCAACATACCAATTGTTTTATATCACTATTTGGTGGATATAAAGATCTACCAAAAACGAGAAAAAAATAATATGGTTGCCATTTAAAGAAAGTGTTGATAACGTCATCACTCGAAAACCAATGACGTCATAGAAAAAAATTGTATGCCAAAAGATGGCGTTTTAAAAAAGAAAATTTACCTGTCCGAGCGTTTTTCCAAAAATGTAAAATAATGCGGTTATAAGCTTGGTTCCAAACTTTATGACCATACTGTATAAATATATATATATATATCTATATATATATATATATATATATATTAATAATATGTAACTTTTAACATAATAGCCTACACATAATACATTTCGGGCAGGTTTGAATATATATGTTCACTTATTAAACGACAATATACGAATTAAAACAGAATGGCGATTTATACAAATCGATAAGGTAAAATTTAAGTTTACTTAAGTAATATGTGCATATTTTCATACCGTTAATGTTCGATGATTGGAAATCTGTATCCGGTACATACTGTTCGCTATCATCTGTTTCACAACTGTTCCCTAGGAAGAGAGATTAAAGGAAGTTAAGAATGTACAGTGTATTAAAGAAGCTGTAGTGTTTAGGAATTGCAAGGGTTCGCGTGTGATGTAAATAAATTCATATTGAATTCAAGATTATACGCAAGTTATTATATCTGTTATTTTAATGCGTTCAAGTATCTTATACATTAAATCTGAATGATGGACATCATTGTTAATCTCAGCTACCAGAGATTGATTATATTAAAGTTGTTAAGCATAAATAATATCTTAATATAACCTTACGGATTATTTTATCTGTCTGATTAATTCACAAAAGCGTATGTCTTGTGAGTTTAAAAGAACGAAAAGTTGTATTGATCTAGGTAGGAAAATACTGTAGGTTTAGTTTTCCAAGCTGGTGCTTGTAGAATCGATCGAATGATCAAAATTAGAAGGTTTAAACATCTTCAAACTTAAGTATACTTCGGCTTGCAGTTGATTCGACCTTTAGAGTGGGAACTAATGTTAATCCAAATAGTGTTGGTCTGTGAATGTGTGATTGTTGAAGTTAGCTTTGCGCTCCTGCCTTCATAGTTAATACACATATTCGTATTTATATAGATGATGATCTTTAGCGATTACATTACTACAATGTTATTAATATTTGATGACCTAGAGCGATAATGTTTTGTTCTTGTAAACTCACAAGATTGACGAAATAATCGACATTGTTTTATTATGTACTTCGAAGTGTCAGTGTTGTACGATTTCATTATAATATTAGACACGATAAGGAAGCTTTCCTAGACATCTCCAGTAGCAAAAAGCCACGAAATCCAATTTTAATTAAATATCTTGGTTCATATTTATGGTAAAACGTCTTTAGTTTTGATGCTTTGATTCAATCTTTTGCATTTATTATTCTTTTCAGGCATCAAAAATTGGATGCACCCATAGTTTTAATTTCTTTGTTGTTTGCTCATGTTATCACACTATTATCTTCCATTAGTTTCCATTCTTTGATTTTATTTTAATCTTCCTCCACGTCGAACTTTATCTATTCATTTCCTTGATCAAATACCTTCTCCATGTTTCCTGCGTCACATTAGCGTCTTTAAAAAACGTTCGATTGTTGTAACAATGTGTTGCGAAAAGTAACGATATTCAATTCAATTTGTTCTTGTGGATACATTCCGATAAATTGATTATAAGTCAATAACATGGAATATATCATTGCCATCTTCATTTTCAACTCGATTCCAAAATAGGCCATTGCAATAAATGTAATTTACTCGACAGTAAATACCATTTTGAAAATAAAAAACAATCATCTTATTTGTTTTCTTGACTTTTACGTTGCCGAGTCTTTGACAAATTTAAATAAAAAAATCGGGCAGAAAAATATTTATGGTTACTCGTTATAAAATGCTTTTGTTCGAGGGCGGATCAGTAATTAGTGAGCTTATCGAAAGAGGGCAGCGCTAAGAAAAATTGGGTAATCTTTCAAAAGATAACTGTTAAAATTTGTATTCATTTCCATTGTAACGACGTTTGTTATTTGAATCAAAAGTGAATTGTTTTCAGTTTGTTTGACGAGTTGACGAGTAAAATGCAAAGGAATGTCACATCAAAATCATTCTACAGAAAAGAGATGTTATATTAATTTTTTTATGTCCTTTCTTTTTACCTTTGGATAGCTGAGATTAATATCCTCTAATATATGGGAAAAATAGGGAACTGAATAAAATTTATTGACTAATAATAGTTACATTATTGAATTAGTAGACTGTTTTCACAAAAAAAAAAAATACTAAAAATTATAAAACTGTATATATTTATATCTTATACAATGGCAATTATCAGCATTTACAGTTTCTCTACTTTTGAGTTTCGAAATATATATTTTTCGAGCTGCTTAGAAGCGACTGTTCCAAATTCTCAGAGGTAATGAGTTCATCATTCAGCCTATTTCATAATTAATGACCGAACACAGAACGAGTATAACCTTTTTCATTTCAATCTCACAGAAAATACCTCGTTCAGTGTGGTCTGTTAAACAGACAGGGAGAAAGATGGAATAATACGCCATAAGTTTTCGTGTCCGATTGTTCGCGAGGGTACTTTACACGGCAGCAGGAGCAGGGGGTTAAATGCTCTCGCATTTAGGGTATTAATTATGCACAAGTTGGTATTACTTACCTTCTTGATGCCAGGCTTCTCTCCAATCCGCTGGGAATGGGCCTGAAATAACAGATTTTGTTTGTTGTTGTTTTGTAACTTTGTGCATTTACGACTGTGCGATAACTAAATAATGAGTCGCAAAAATCATTGGGTTTACGAGTTTCTTTAATGAATTATTTAGTGGATGTGAATAATGTAAATTACAGAAATTAATGCAATAACTGAATGTAGAAATTTCTTTTAGAGATTTTTTTTTACCTGATGAGATAGAAGATTTGTACGTTTCGGGATGTTGATAGCAATGGGGTCCCAAAGCGGTTCCAAACAAGCTTCCCTGTAAATAATTTTCTTTTAAAACATGTGACAAAATGTTCAACAAATTCATTTGTCTATGAACATAAAAATATTCACGTGAAAAAGAGTCGAAAAGCATTTAACCTTTTTAAAAAAATTTGAATAATTTTTATAGCAATGTTACAATAAGACTAAACAATATTTTCAATAAAAAAGAACATATCGATATTAATAACATCAAATATGTAAATACAGTGTATATAACGCATATTTAAACAATAGTTACTTCAACTACAGACACGTATTTAGATTTTTAGATCTGGTCAGTGCACGCAATTAAAGTATAGCAAGCGCCAATTAAGTTGGCGCGAGGAGGGCGTGCGCAGAAGCCGTTTTTAAAAACGTCCACCCCCACTACTCAAGTAATTGTCAGAATACATTTGTCATTGACGTTTGGCGGAACATAATGTCTTTGCTAGGGGATCAAAAAGTGATACACGCTCAGAGGTTAGAATTATCTGACATTTGATGTAAAACCAAATACATATCTTCCCACTACTTTTAATCCTGCGCGAACTTACCCCTCCTCGTGTCAACTTAATTGGCGTTAGCTATATCTATTGCCAGTTTCTGTCCCAAAATAATAACTAAGACCGCCATTCTTGATCGGATCATAGTGCTATCGACAAGCGAGAGGTTCGGTAAGTTCAGAGTTGCTCTCAGTTCATGTCATGCGTCTCTCACCTTACCAGCGCTTCGCGCGTTGTATGTTTGTAGTACATGAACAGCTATCACAGTTTGAAGTTTTTTATAAACGTATTTAGGTATACGCGTAGGTGTAATTCGAAAGTAAAGCATTGAAAATGTCGAAAGTTTGTAGACATGCATCAACTCGCCTGTTTGCTAACAGGGTAAGCTATATTTAAGGCAATTCCCAGACTTAATATATAATAGTAAAGAAGTGACGTGTTTGCGACAAAAGTTTATAATGTTGGAATCTACATTTGTGTAGGAAGCATGTAATTAGTGCATCTCATAAATTTAAAAAAACGGACAGAGACCGTCACATAGAAATTCACTATGTGATTTAAATAAAACGTTAAGCGCGTGCAATATACCGGTTGAAAATATCGGACAAAAAATGTTTTGTCAGTTTTGGAACAATTACAACTCTACGTGAAAATTATAAAGTTAGACGACGTTACGTAGATATTTACCGCCGGTGCGCGAAAGAATTGAGGATTATGTGAAAACCGCAGTAAAAAGTAAAATATTGTGGCCAACTATAGATGAAACTACGGACATTAAAAAGAATTCCATTGTACGTACAATGACCTCGCAAGAACCGTCACATCTTCATTTACGTGTCTGTAAAAGACTGCAACAATGAAGCAATATACAATGAAATAGTAGAATATTACACAAGTTTGAAGTTTTATCAAAGCAAGTGATAATGAAGGTTACTGATGCTGCTGCAGTTATGCGTGGCACGGGACAATTATTCAAAGATGTTTATCCTAATTTGCTGCAAATTACATGTCTACTTTCATGCTTTACACCTTGTAGTAGACACTATACGAAAATGTTATCCCGATGTGGATCACCTAATAGGATAGACAAAAGCTGTTTTTCTTAGATCCGGGAAACGTATTTCTAAAAGCTATTTCATTCACAGTGTCCTGACATGCCGGAACTGCCGCAGCCAATTCTTATACGATGGGGTACATGGTTAGAGGCAACATTTTATTATTTCAAACATTTTGAAAAGATCAAGTTATCGATTTTATAGCTGAAACGCTAAAGAAACAACTGCTATAAAACTAAATCAAATACAATTCCAAAATCTTCAAGAATTATAGAACACTTCGTTGTCCTTAACAGACGTTTCAAACTTTTGCCCACATAGAAACAGCGTTGCATACTTTAAACGATGAAAATATTGTATCTATCAGAGAAAAATTTAATACTGTATTGCGTAAAAATGTAAATTTTACTAAATTTAGGCAACATTTTAATAATAGTGTGGCGAAAGATCAGTTATACAACTTCGAAGACCACTGTAACTACGCCACTAGATATGGAACGATCTTTTTCTGCGTATAAGCAGATATATAAGTCGCAACGAACGAATCTCAAAGAGACAACTGAGAAACTACGTTACAGGTGTCCAGGTGCGTACATTCGGTTTTGTTATAGCCATGTAAGCACAGTGTTTAGTATATTATGTCTACGTTTTCAATAATTCTATTATATTTTTTTCTAGATAGCACGCACATTTATTTCAGTAAAGCCAACGCAGTGACGCCGCTCTGGCCTACCTAAGTGGTGTGGCATTTAGTAATAACATCTTGCAAGTCAAATGTCAAGAGAAAGTTTCGAGACATCTGATGTGTTCTTCACACCCCATTTTTAATAATATTTTATATTATTAAAAATACTTTTGTATTATACAAATTGGTGTGGTTTTTACCCACTCATGTATGTTTCAAATTATTTTGTTACTAACGTTAACATATTCTTTTTCGAAAAAATTAGATAATTTTCTAGACAATCGAAGTGAGACACGTTTGAGGAACAAGGAGTCTTTCAAAATTACTCAGATTGATTTAAATAAATATCATTTATTATCTTCAAGGTCTCTAATTGTCAACCGACGATTTTTGAGTACGAGATTTTTTTATTTGTTTGATGTGGTTTCCATCAGTTGATGTTAAAGGTGGTCTAGATCGCATTTCGTCTTCTGCATACATCGCGTTTTGTGCCTTCTTTCGACACTTTGTACCATTCAAACACTTTTTCTTAACATGTATTATACTCTATTTTGAAAGTAGAGAGACGAATTTCTGAACAGTCCACTTTGACAGTGAAATCTCATTGGTTGAAAGCAAGGCCAAATAGCTTTCAACCAATGAGATTTCACTGTCAAAGTGGTCTGTTCAGAAATTCGTCTCTCTACTTTAAAAATAGAGTATAGTTACTGATAACATTTTTCTAACATTTTAAACATATCCGTGACAGAAATTTTACAGCACAAGCAAAATTTTATTCAAATTCTTTGTTCAACGAAACGAGATATTATAAAAATTGTAGAAATCACTTTTGTCGTGACAGAAAAGTAATCCTTTATTTACTCAGTAATAAGAATATTGATACGAACTTTTGTACAGATGTCAAAGACGGTGCTGCCAACCTAGGAAGAAAATAGTAAGTTCAGTTGAATTAATACGCGCGGTTTAATGAACCAGTCCCGATTATTATTTTATCACAGTGTAGGCTTCTTTTATTTTCGAATACGTATCTCGTTACAATTACGTTCGTAAATTATTTACCCACTTGAAAACTAAGGAAATTTTTATCAATTAAAGAGTATTAACTCTTTATCAGTTTAACTATGATCATAGTCATTAGTCTTATGTTACAAATATAATTATAATAACCCTTTAATAGATGACTGGATAGATGAGGTGTGACCTTACCCTCTGCTTATCCTAACGTGACAATACATGTAACCGAATCCAGTTTATGTGAAGTGACTATCCTCTGTTTACTTTGATAATTAAATGAGAGGTACAAGCAGTAACGTACCGTATCAACAGATTCCTTTAAATAAATGCGACATTGCAATGTTTGTATATATTTATGTTACATATTTTCAGTACAACTCATGCTTTTCCGCTTAATTAGATTGGGAATAAGATTTTTAGTTGAAGTATGAAAACGAATTCTTTTATCGTAAGGTTTGTTTATATATGAATTACATTTTTAATAACGCAAGGCATTTCAGAATTTTTTTCCTCACAAGTATTTAAGTTAAAAATTAAGAAAATTAATGGCTATTGTGTTATGTTACTTATAATAATAATATATATTGCTCAACAGATTATACACTCCAATTATATGACATCAAATTACATGTTCCTGATATAAATTATACTTAGAACTAACAAGATATAACTAACAAATCTTAAAGAAATGATTAAATTTCGCTTAAAACTACAAAATACATAATAATATAAAATACAATAACAAAAGCTATACATTCATTATACGTAATGAAGGTTGGTGGTACATTCTCTTAGTAGCATCGGCAATGAATCAAAATAAATATCAAGGGAAGTATTCGATAAAGTATTATAGTAGGTACAGATACTGTAGAGAAGTGATATTTAATCATCATATTAGTATTCGGTTTATTGCAATAAAACATCGTTGTTGATCTGGAACCCAGACGAGGCACAATAAAGTTAACTTATTCTAAGAGTTTTGGCGAGTTCAATCGATGGTTAACTAGGTCATATAAAAATTTCATACTTGCATGATTACGACGAAGTTCCAGAGACTCAACTTTATATAAATTGAGCAACACACTATGGCTAAAATATTGAACAGTATATTCAGAATTGTCTTTAAAGTTTAAATATTTCACGAAACATCTTTGGACTTGTTCGATATAAAGTTGCGTGTAGTTCTTACAATGAAGCCTTAACATACGTAAGAACGAAGCAGTCATGGTGTTGATATGTACAGCAAATGTAAGTTGAGAATCAAAGATTATGCCCAAATCTCTTATAGACTGTGTACGTTGAATTTTCTTTGCCATAAGTAATATTATTAATTTTACGTGAGAAGCTCATACACCTACACTTAGCGACGTTCGTAGTTAATTTGTTTTTGGAGCACCAGATCTGTATCAGCTGAATCTGTTTCTGAAACGATATGTAATCGTCGATGGGTTTGATTGTAGCATATAATTTTAAATCGTCTGCAAAGAGCAACCTTGGACAATTCAGCCCAAAAGCCAAGTCGTTAATAAATAAGATACACAATAAAGGACCTAAATTAGTTCCTTGAGGAACACCTGAAGATGGCGAAAAACTATTGAAAACATGAACCTTATAACCTACATAATGATTACGATTGGTAAGATACGATTTGAAGAATGTAACCAGTGATACCTAACCAAGACCATCGAGCTTAATCAAGAGTAGACAATGATCAATGTGGTCGAAAGCTATTGCCAAATGGGTGTAAATAACGTCGACTACTTGACAAACTTGTGGATCGGATTTTGATTTTTGTAAAATGAGTAGATTTGCAAGAAACATGGTTACAATAAAATGATTATTCCATCCATTTAGCTGCTATAGTTCGATAAATATATTTTGGAAAATAGATCGGCTACTTTGGAGCGATAGATTGGAAAACTTTGTTCCTGGATTTAATATATTTAGTTTCAGTAAAAATATATATAGTCCAGATTTGGCTTTCTGTGACTATATTTAAATTCAATAGAACGACACATTTAGCGTCGGTGATTAATTTATAGCGCCTCTTGAGGACAGTCTCGTGGAGAAACTAAAAGTATATGATTTCCAAGATTATACAAGTCTCTGGCAGAGCATGTTCTGTAAAATTCTGATTCTTCTGTATGTTACCCAAATAATAGATGTCTCTTGTGACCCAGTACCTCACAACCATACAGTATATGTTTTGTTATTTCTGGTTTCTGATTGCATTCATACAGCTCAATCTTATGTAAATACTCATTTACTGGTGCGGCGCCAATTATGAAGTTTGCAATAATATATACGTGGTTCCTGTTCAGTAGCAGCAGTTCTTTTTTAGCTCTTTTCGTATAAATTCTTTGTCGAGTTTTGTATGCGCACATTAGCTAACATATTTGATGTCTTCCTCAGATCCAGTCTGTTACTTGACTCCTGTACAAACTTTTAGTTATTCACAGAACCGGCCGTAGTCCGAAAAATATTATTTCAGCTCCTCGCCCAGCGAATTCATTGGCTTCCTCATTACCTTCAACCCCATAGGGTCTTGGTGACCAGATCAGTTCTTATCCTGATCTGCCAGTTTTCGCAGTTTTTCAAGGCATTCCCATGCCGGTCTAAACGTGCTCTTTCAGATTGATAAAGCTTTGAGCGCTGCCTAATTGTCTGAACATATACACATCCGCCTGTTAAAAACTTTTTATATATTCTTAGTGTGGCTTTTCTAGATACTGCCTTAGATTTCAGGGTTTTAAAGAGAGTAGTACTTACGCATTTGTTTCCGATAACCGATGATGTAGTTCTATTCCTTCAGCATTATTCCAAGTCGATTATTTATTTATATTAATAATAAGATATTATTTATCAATTTAACATATGGCTAACATGGATTGAAAATATATATCTACACAGAATAAAGTTAAATTTTAAAATCAAGGCTATTTATCCAGTTCAACATGGAGTCAGTGGCTTCAAAGGAATCACTCATGTCACCTCCTGGTTTTAAGGAGGCACTCAGTTGTAATATGGTAAATAATCTGGTGAAGTTCTCCGCATTCACAGGTCGGTGTCTCAATCAGTCAGGCTTTCCTGACTCTGGATGAAAGGAGGTGCAATATAGCTTAGAACGGGGAATTAGGGTAGAGGTGTACTTTTTAAGCAACCGTTAATTATTCTCATGGTCTCATTGAGTTTGATGTCGATATTCTTTGCGTGGCAGCTGTTTATCCAGACTGGGGCGCAGTATTCAGCTACCGAGTAAAGAAGGCTAAGAGCTGACGTTTTAAGGGTATGTGCGTTCGCACCTTAAGCAGTACCGCAGAGCTTGTGGATTATTTGAGTACTTGTTTGGGCTATTTCCATCGTTTATTGAGACTTTGCTCAAAAGATTATGCTGCTCCATGACAATTGCAGAGTTCACAAGGCTCTCCAAGTCCGAGAAATAATCAACAATTATGACTTTATAGAGATAGAGACATTGAGGAATACAATAATACAAATAAAGAGATAAGAAAGAAAATAAGAGAAGCCAAACAGAAATGGTACGGAGATAAATGCGCTGAAATAGAAGAGTTACAAAGAAAAAATGACGATTTTAATCTGCATAAAAAGATTAAAGAATTAACTGGTATAAAGCGCACAAATAAATGTAATATTCTCTTAGACAAAAACGGACAAATCATTGCTGAAACAAAGCGAAAGCTTGAGAGATGGAAAGAATATGTGCAGGAGCTGTTCGAGGATCACCGACGTGAAGCTATGGAGGATGAAGGCAGTGGTCGTACAGGTCGAAGCATAACAAGAGAAGAAGTACAACATGCAGTCAAATTAGCAAAAAATAATAAGGCTCCAGGTCCTGATGAAATACCAACAGAATTGATTAAACTCATAACAGAGGGGCGAATAGGAGTAATGGTGGATCTATACAACACAATCTATAACACAGGCATCATTCCCACAGAATGGTTGAGATCAACATTTATTGCCCTGCCAAAAACACCTAACGCAAAGGAATGCAATGACCATCGGACAATCAGCCTGATGAGCCACACCCTCAAGATATTCCTGAAGATCATACACCAGAGAATATTCAGAAAATTAGAACAAGATCTTAGTGACTCTCAATTCGGATTCAGGAATGCAATGGGAACAAGAGAAGCACTATTTGGCTTTAACGTGCTGGTTCAGAGATGCATGGACCTTAATCAACCTTTGTACATCTGCTTTTTGGACTACAACAAGGCATTTGACAGGGTTCGCCATGACGACTTGATTCGGCTTCTCAAATCTAAAGACATAGACAACAAGGATATTCGGATAATAGCTTATTTGTATTATAACCAGACAGCGAATGTCAGGCTGGGTGAAGATGTATCGGAAGATATAAGGATAAAGCGCGGTGTGAGACAAGGATGTGTGTTGTCCCCGTTGTTGTTCAATTTAAACAACAATAGGAATAAAAGTTAACGGAAGAATTATTAATAACATTAGATATGCGGATGACACCATTATTATCGCAGAATCAATGGAAGACTTACAAAGATTAATGGACCAGGTTGTAATAAATGGCGAAGAAAGTGGCCTCACACTAAATGTTAGAAAAACTAAATTCATGATTATTACAAAGTCTAACCGACATCAAGAAGGCTTATGGATTGGAGAACAGCCAATAGAGAGAGTAAAGAAATACAAATATTTGGGAACAACTGTTACCGACACAAATGAATATACAGAAGAAATTCGAACGAGAATCGGCCAAGCCAGGAATATATTCAACAAGATGAGGAAAGTATTGTGTGGCACTGACCTTAGTCTGCGTCTCAAGATCAGGGTATTGAAATGTTACGTGTTCCCGGTGCTGCTGTACGGGATGGAAGCCTGGACGCTAAAGCAAGACACTAACAAGCGTCTAGAGGCATTTGAAATGTGGGCATATAGGAGGATCCTGAAGATAAGGTGGATAGATAGGGTTTCAAATAGTGAAGTACTTAAAAGAATTGGGAAAGAGAAGGAAATAATGAACACAATAAAGATAAGAAAACTACAATATCTGGGCCACGTGTTGAGAGGGGAAAGATATGCTCTGCTACAGATAATTATTCAGGGTAAGATACAGGGAAGAAGAAATATAGGAAGAAGACGTATTTCCTGGTTAAATAATTTGAGACAGTGGTATAAATGCAGCTCCATTGAACTATTCAGAGCCGCAGCATCAAAAATGAGAATAGCCGTGATGATAGCCAACCTTCTGAGAGGAGATGGCACCTGAAGAAGAAGAAGAGATAGAACGTCCACTCTTGACACCGAGTGGTTATTATCTCTTTCTTAAATTAAAAGAGCATTTGCGTGGACGATGTTTGTCTTCAGATGATTGCCTGAAAGAAACGGTGGAATTTTTGGAAAACAAAATAATTTTTTTGGAAGTTATAGCCCTATTAGACAAACACTGGAATAAGTGTGTAACTGTTAGTGGATAATATGTTGAAAAATAAAATATAGCTTTTCTTATAACACCTTCTATTCGTAGCTTTAGATGGATAATAAACAAATTATCGTTCATTAAATCAAATTTTGCATTTTCGTCGAATTAATATTTTAAAAATAAAATTCTCGAAACATTTAACAAAACTGTATATAAAATATTAATAATAATTTGTGGAAACTACCTTAATAATATTTAAAGAAAATATTTAAAAACAGGTTAATATATTTGATGGAATTTATAATCCGTTATTGAAAATTTATCGAAAATTTTATAGTTTGATTATATTATTATAGATAGTGGTGTCACTAAATTTTAGGAGGAAATCGTGGCGTTTTATGACTAGAATTTCCACACTCTTCCATTTGTTGTCAATAGATTTAATCATATTAAAGTAATGTATGTGAATAAGAATTCGTTTTAAAATTAGGAATATGTACCAGCATTCATGTGTCGAAAAATGATCGGGTAATATGAATAACAGGCTCTTGTTTTATTATACGGGATTTATTGAAAAAACTCCAACAGAAAGGTAACTTGGCAATTAACGTAATGACTGAATGACTTGAGTAAACACAGGACGTGTGTATGCTCTATTGTCAAGTTCCCCTTTTGTTATTGTCTGTCGTCCTTGTAGACAGAGCCGAACTGATATAATATTGTGTATTTTCCTAGGATTAAGCTATTTTTATTCAGCGAAGCAAATTTATTTTTATTAAGAAACTTTTACGCATAAAAGGTTGTATGTTCCATTAAAAAGTTTCGACTTAACGAATTCGTTTAGTTAATTTTGTTTTCTATAATATTATGTTTAAATAAAGTGTATACGAGGGTAATTTGATGGTGAAGTGACTTTTCAAAAGTTGGCAACACATTCGCTATGATGAGTATATTTATGACTTTAACGATGCTTTAGAAGCATACTGTCAAAATTTCTCCTAAATATATATTGATCTACAAGTTTAGAAAAGTGATAGTATCCCAGTGAGTGTAAATGTTTGAATTCACGAGTGAGCGCAGCTCACGAGTGGATCAAATTTGCACGAACATAGGAATTCATTTTATAACGCGTCGATAATGCTATTTTTTCTTCGTGTAGTTGACGAAAATAACGCAAATTTCAAAAAAAAAAATTAAATTATGACAGCGTCGAACAATAATAATATGTTATTAAGGTATGTCGAGCATTTGTTGACATAGTAATAAAACATATGAGCAAGTAAATCATTTTTGAAAATACGTTAATCTAAAATGAGTCAATCAAACGGGAATAATGAAGAAATTTTACAATTGGTTTCAGAAGCAAAGTCAAGTTTATTACCTAAAAAGTTCAAAGCGAACTACGAGAAAACTTACCAACAGTTATGTGGCTGGAGAAATGAAAAAAATGTGCCAGAGGCAAATGAAGATATTCTAATTGCGTACTTTTTTTAAAAGGTTTGTTTTATTTATAAGATTTATTAGCATTGATTTCTAATATTCTTAGGTGAAAGCTCTTAAAGATTCAACACTATGGTCAGTATACTCGATGCATAGAAATACTCTACAAAATAAATAAAAATGTGGATATTTCTGCATATAAAAAATTACTAGCTTACCTGAAACTTCAAAATGAAGGTGATGTGGCAAAAAATCTCGAGTTTTATCGATGGATAATGTGAAGGAATTTTTAGAAAAATCTTCTAATGTCAGTTTTCTGCTTATGAAGATAGTATTTGTAATTGCATTGCACGGAGCCTGTGGAGCGGAAGAATTATGTTTACTAAAAGTGGATGATGTAGAAAATGGCAGGCATATTTTGGTTATAACATTACATGACACGAAAACAAAGAAAAAACGAGTCTTTACAGTTACCTCGCAAGATGGAGTAAACGCAATTGAATTTTACAGAAAGTACTTGAGTTTGAGACCCAAAAGTGTAGACCATCGCAGACTATTTATATTATTATAGACAGGGCAATGTACAAAGCAACCAATTGCTATGAACAACTTCTACAATTTATCAAAGAAAATTTCTGCGTACTTAGGACTATTGAAGCCAAACAGCTTCACAGGCCATTGTTTTCGAAGATCAGCGGCCTTTTTGGCCGATAGTGGAGCCTACATACAAGTTTTGAAGAGACACGGCGGCTGGTACAGTAGTGGTGTTGCTGAAGCCTATGTCGAGGATAGCATCGAAAATAAAATAAAATTCCAAAATAAATTTTTGGTAGTTCGACTGAAGGGCAATCTTCGACTCTGAAACGTCATCAACAGTAGCAACAAGCGAAGTAATGAACTTTAATTTGTCAGTGTCTGCATTGCGGTAAGTTTCCGCATCTTTTGGTGTAATATTTAATAATTTAATAAATTGTTCATTTACAATTTACGCTAATAAATAAAATGAACGAAAACAAGTGTTGCTAACTGAAATTGTGAAGAAAAGTGTTGCTAACGAGAAAAGTCTCACTTTTCTTCATGATTTTTGATTAAACAATGTGTCACTTTTCTATCAACTATACGAAAATAGTACATTGTCTATCTAGTAGTAAAAGTGTCACATTCCCGGACGACAATGTAAATTGTTGGCTGAGGCTAACAAGCACTGAAGTCCGGAAATGTGCTTTTACTACGTACCTCGTAGTATATACTTTTTTTTTCTGAAATCGGAATCAACATTATTATAAATTAAATTATAAATGCATTTCATTTTTTCATTACCATCTAATTGCCTACGAAATCGTTTCCTTGACAATCACTGTTTGTTTGTTGTTGTGAAAAAGGTCAGAGATTCATTACATATTATTTGGCTTTAATACATATTTATCGCTAAAAAAAATTTAAGTGGACAGTGATGATGATGTCCTAGTGTGCGGGACACCACCGGAGTTAGTAAAAGCTGATGAAAATGTTGTCTGCGTGTATTTTTTTACTGTCTACAATATATATGTATAAAAAACCGGTACGGGAAAGCTACTTTCCCGGCTTAGGACGAATAAAACCTTCCCGGACTGTTTTCTGATAGTTGCATAGCAACAAACTAAAATACTGGAAAGCTTACTTCGGGAACTGAAATTGCGCCGAGAAAGTAAGCAATCTTGGCCGATTTCAGAAAATAGTTATTTTTCGAAAACTGTCATTAAAAATTTGACATTTTCGTTAAATTTTCCGTTGACAAAGTAAGTCTTGTTTGTCACCTAGCTGCAAAATACTTTTATGTTCTAGAACGACAAAGTCTTTTTCGTTCTAGAACATAAAGGCAAATGTCAAAATAATTTATCATTTGCGTCGACTGCTCTTTCTGACGACTGGAATCTTTGACCACGCAGTTCGTCCTTGATTTTCGGAAAGGTAAAGAAATCGTTGGGACTTAGGTCGGGACTGTATGCGAACTTGCATTGTGTTGGTGGAGGATGATTCATCGTTGTGGGTTGGTTTCTCGGAGCTCAGCGATGACTTGTTTCAAACAAGTGGTTGTATACCAATAGACAGTAACAGTTTTTTAATCTTGTAGAGAAATTGTTGCTACATGACCTGTTATCGAGATAGACGTCGCGACCATCTTTTTGGAAACACTTCGGGAACGAATGACTTTTGTCGGCTTTTCTTCGCCTTGAAACACCCAAACGACTGGTGTTTATTTTCTGGTTCGTATAAGTAAATCCAAAAGATTCATCACCACTCAGGACGTTGTACACCTCTTTGGAGCTTCCTGCGTTGAAGCCGTATAGAGTTTTTTGACACCAATTTACCCTAGCTGTTTTCTGTTCTTCAGTCGACAGATGCGGTATCAAACGGAAAACTAATTTCTTTACGCACAATTCTTCATGCAAAATTTGTTGAATTGAGGTCTTTGAAATTCTCAATGATGTCATATTCGATCCTTGTTGATGAGCTTGCGCACAGCATCGATGTTTTCCTGAGTGACTGCCGTTTTTGATTCACCTGCTCTTAGATCATCTCCAAGACTAATCCGTCCACGTTTGAAATCTCCATGCCAACGAGAAATTGTTGATTGATATGGTGCTTCATTACTGAAAACAGAAACCAACTCGGTAAGGCATTCTTGTTGAGATAATTGTCTTCGAAAATTATAAAAAAAGGTTTTTTCACGGCTTAGTTCCATTTTTCGACTAACTTGTCAACTTTGACAGTTCGTTGTAGGTACAACACTACACGTATCGCAATGAAACTTTCGATTTAGCCCAACTAGAGATGGAAGTTAATTTTTAGTACTGACTTTTGATTAGTGGCGCCCTCTGTGTCCCAGTATGCAAAACAAAGACATCCCTCGTATTAATCGATTAGTATTAAGGTTTACAAATTTTTTATTCAGCTGCATGGGATATTTTTGGTAAATATTATGTTTTTTGGTCTGCTGAATCCAAAAATAGTCTCTATTTCCTTCCATCACGTACAGTTTTTTTTTTGGCAAAATACAAATTCATTTCGTTTATTTCCCTTGAACATCACTACAAAAAACGAGATTTCCCTGTTCGGAGAAAAATTTAGTGAATTCTCTATCTCGTTGCTTGTCATACGAAAATGAGATTCCGGATGACAGCAGGTTTTTATTTTTTAATCTTGACCCCAGCGATTCGGCGCCATCTTTTGAAAGGCCTAAATTACTAACCAGGTCATTGAGCTCGTTCTGAGAAAAAGTTAGGGTCTTTCATCAACAAAAAAATCTTAGCTAGATTCGTCCTGGGGAGGTAATGTGCTTCCATTCTCAGATTCTCACTCAGAATATGATCCAAACTACAAGGTAGGCGTATAACTGGTATTTCAAAGCTATAAGGCACTGGACGAATAATTTAATTCAGGTTTGGGTAAGATATTTTCTTTTTATTTGTTGTATTGAAACCTATCACATCTACCTAACAGCAATAGGGTTGGTCGCGTGGTTTTGCTGTTCATACCACATCATGGGAATGCCAAAATGGATTGAGTGTTTTTTAAATAGTGAGTGTTTTTTACCCTTAAACCACAAACGAAGATCTTCCACGACCCTTTCGCACACCGTATAAGGAGCCTAGGCTTTGCCTTGATCCCAAAGTTTCAACTTGAAGTAAGCAAAATACACTTTGTTCACGAAATCACTTATGTTTCTTTGTTGCGTTTTAGCAGTGTATTCACCACAAATAAAACAAAAGTTGTCAGGAGAAATAACACAACCTCTTGGAGTCATAATACATAACTAAAAACACGAGTATGGTCACCATATACAGTACACAACTCTTTGTTTTGCGGAAGAACGAAAGCAAAATATATATTCATTTTTCAACTAACGACAAATAAAAGCTGCACAAATTTGTGATTTTTTTTCTGGATTATAATTGACAACAATATATAAAACAATAATATGGGTGTGCCATTTAAAAATACGTTAATATATTAAAAAAATTAAGTAAAACTGTCAAAAATTCACGAAATCAGCAATTACTTAGTTGCGAACTCAATATTTGACATTTGCATCACTATGTGCGGCTGATATTTCGGGTAAATCAATATAAAACCCAACTATATTCATAGGTAGTGTACAATTCTTTCTTACGCATTATTCACTGTTACTGTTTCAGTAACTTTTTTCAAATTTTTGTAAATGCATAACTGTGTGCATATAAAATTTGACCTTTACTAAATGCTAAATAATAACTTTTGCAAGCGTGTAATAATTTCGATATTATACTATTCACAAAATTATATTGAAATAGTTCATTTTTGTCCGGCGGTAGTTTTGTCATTATTATTGTACGGCGGAGCTGAAGAAAATACATTTAAATAACATGGGAAGAGTATCTCCCTCTATGTATTCTCCTTGGTATGTATCGTAAATTCATTCTGACGAATATTTTCGCAACTAACCTAAAACGTCAACATTATCATTAATAATAGCTATTTATGGAACAAGTACAAAATGTAGGACTTTATTGACGAGCCGAGTTGGCAAAAGCTCGCTCGGCTAATAAAAAAGTAGAGTCAATAAACTCCATTATGTGCGAGTTGCATATAGTTTTATGTTCGACTGTTTTGAATGCTTAAAAGTAGGTAATCATTTTTTGAAAATTCCAGTGTCAGTCAATGATTTTTGCTGTTGCCATTAGTTACCCAGTTTAATGTCAAGTTTAATAATTTTGACATTTGGTAAAAGTAAATTTAAAATGAAGGAGTTTGAAGAAATAATTTCTGCCGATATGAATGAAATAGAGTTGAATGCTAAACAATTACTTTTGCCAAATAAGTCAAACACTTACGAAGAGACATATAGTATAATAAATAAATAAATAAACTTTTATTTTGACACTGGCAGTAGAGTATTTTTTGCATAATATTATTTTACTAGTACAATAAAGTACAGGCTTACAGTCGCAAAAAGTATCATAAAGCGTCTGTTTCTAATGCAGTCGTACATAAAGAGAATTAAATGTGTAATCTGTCACTTGACTCTAACCTAAAAATGATTTACAAAATCTCAAAGAAATATTCTAATTAAACGCGTGAAAAAAATAGCGAAAGTATAATAATTGCCTCACACACATTCTACTGCCTCGGCTAGCCCCTCGGCAGTGAACTGTATGCTCGGGTATAATAAGAACTTTCTCTGCCTGGTCTATAATATACTATTTTTTTTCAAGCGTATAATAATTTCGATATTATACTATTCACAATCTTATATTGAAAGACTTCATTTTTGTCCGGCGGCAATTTTGTCATTATTATTGTACGGCGAAGTTGAAAAAAAATTAGTGGCGGTAGCTGTATAAGGCCGCGAAACCGCGCGCCCCTCCAAGAATTTTTAATATAACACACAATTTAAATATTTATTTAAATATTTATTAGTACTATTCATTTTATTATTATTATTCATATAAGTAGTTAAAATTTCTAAATTTCAAAAAACTGAACTCGTTTTCGTTGTCTAACGTTGTTATAACCCACAGAATTATATTGAGGCGCAAAAACGCCGCGGCCTGCATAAATCATTATAGATTCCTGGTGAATATGACCCGATATTGGCCGATGGTACACGATTCCATAAAAATATTTAGGATTATTTACGGCGCAGTTATCTACAGTTTGGCCAGATTGGGCGATTTATCACAATTTGGGCTATTATTAAAAGATAAATGCGACTGAATTTTTGAAAAAATCGCCGCAAATTGGGCGATTTTATATTTGTAATTTTCGAATTCGCCTATTTCGATTTCAATAGGTAAAATTGAGGAGTAAAATCAATATATTTTTTTCGCTTTTGTACATGTTTTTTAATTACTCCTACTCGCTTTAATTTATCAATGTTTTAGTTTTTAGGCTTGTTCACAAGTTCACACAATTCACAGTATAAACTTGAAATATGACTACTTACACCAGTTTATATGTAACTGCTTCTGATTATTTTCTATCAATGAGATATTTTGAGGTTTACTTGTAGTTTATAGGCTCTGAATACTTCCTTGATACTGGCATTACTGGCTAAATAAACATTCCGCTACAATCTCTTAAATAGGTATAAATATCGTAGTGAGAACGAATATATCCTAATAGTTTCAGTTTCAATTTTTCTTATATTATCAGTTTATTTTATTTACGATTTGCTATTATAAAATCGAAAATAAAAATGGGCAAATGCGCCAAATATACAAAAAATACAGAAAGGAATGGGAACTCGAACCTATATTTAAATTTAAAATTAAATTATTTTAGCGGGGAATTTAAATTTTAATATTTCAGTTGGCTGCGATTTTGGGCGATATTTGATGCTAGAGTCTGCGCCAAGAATTTTTGAAATTTGGCCACACTGGTTATCTAGCAGCCAGTGTTTAAGTGTCGTCTATGGGACTATCGTACCGTATCCAAAGTTTGTACCGAAGTTTGTGATATAATTACAGTACAAATGAAGGAACGCTTTTCTTCCGGGGTCATTTACAATCGGCTGATCTTTTTAACAAAGATAAATATTCAGTTTTCAAAAAATTTTCCTGTGACGGTTTTAAACGATGTATGTTAATTTTATCCGATGTTGAGCAAATCAAGATTAAGAACTGAGTTGGAGGTAATTTACTCGAGAGAAGATTTAAAAGAAATTGTTGGAGCAAAGAATCTTCTTTTATTTATTATGGAAAATAACCTTAGTGAAACATTTATTGAAACATCGAAAATATTAAAAATTATCGTGACGACTCCAATAACAACAGCCGAAGCAGAACGCACTTTTTCGACGCTTAAACACATAAAAACATTTTTGCGAAATACCATGCTTAACGACAGACTAAATGTTTTAGCTATGAGGTCCATAAATCGGAATTTAGTGCACGAAATAAACAATTTTGATAAAGTCATGGAAAAATTCATTTCCATGAAGGACCGCAGAGCGGATTTCATTTTTAAAAATAACACCCACCCATTTTGTTTAGTTTAATCTGTGTAAATATGTTGTTCTTTCTTTTTCCTACTTATAAACCGTGGCTACCTACTTTGTGAAGTGATTTTTTATGACTTTATAAAAACTATTCCGCTGTTCCAGCTCTTCGATTTTGCAAACTTGAATTTTAAGGTAGGTGGATTTTTGTTTAAAATGATCCCCTTATTTTGGATTTTTTCCGTTTTGATTTACAATTGTTATTGTTTTTGTCGTTATTGTAGGTATTAATTATTTTTAATTCTTATGTATTTATTCAACTTAAATAAATGTTATAAATGGATACTTTTTCGCGCAATTTACCTATATGTCATTTGGTATTTTATTTCTGATGCGCCCCTCCAAACTCAAACCCCACGACACGCCACTGAAAAAAATACATTTAAATAACATGGGAAGAGTGTTTCCCCCTATGTATTGTCCTCGGTATGTATTGAAAATTCATTCTAACAGATATTTGCGCAACTAATCTAAAACGTCCAACGCCAACATTATAATTAATAAATAGAATTAAATGTGTAATCTGTCATTTGAACTTAACCTGAAGACGATGTTACAAGATCTCAAAAAAACCTTATTTATTGCCTGGTACAGATTCTAGTGCCTCCATAGTGAACTGTATGCTCGGGTATAATATGAGCTTTCTTTGCCTGGTCTATTATAATATAGTATTCACACCTAGAGATTTGAGAATCGTTAATTTTTTATTCGCAGTCTCATAACACGTGATACACCCCTTTACCTCTAACAGAAGTATCTGTTCCCAGTGCTTAGTTCGCGTGTCTTACTTTCACATGCATGTTTTCTTCAAAAATATTTCCTAAATCTTGTATTTCATTCTTTTCGTTATCAATATACCTAGGTCGCGAGGGTCTTGCTCTAGAACGTTCTACCTGTGATTGTTGCAGTGTCTGACGGTGTCGTGATGCAGTTACTACCTTCACTGGTTAAACTTCTGTAGTTTTGTCACCTTGTTTTCTTAGCCAATCGTGCCAATTACCAGTAAAACCTCGCTGTCTTCCTAATTAGTAATCACGACCTAATTGTCGTTGTAGATAATCGTTGTCGTCCACGACTTAATTGACTTGTTGCCAACATTTTTTGTCATGCGATACACTTGCCCAAACATTTTTCAAATAAATATTTTGATTTTAAATGTTTCAATTGATATGTCCAATTAATGAATAAGCACTAGTGTATACCTACTACACATATTATTCTATTCAAAATAACGCAATTGCTTAGTTGCCAACCTGATTTATTATAAGTTTACCTATCAATTTATAATAAATTGTACATAAAAACTTGAAAATAAGCTAAGTATGCAAGAATTTTTTTCTAGTCAAAGAGCAAAATTAACACAAATAATCCTCCGATCAGGAGTCTATTGTGTATGTACGTGTATATAGTTCTTGAGTTTTTTTCTATTACAAAAATGTGATTAACATTTAATTTGCTAAAGCCTCTCCTGTGTAAATAACATAACATTTTTAACAAATGAAAATGCGTCAACAACTTTTGTTCAGTTCAACTATTCCCTGCATTGTATATACTGTGAAAAGGCGATTTCATTACTAGATTGGTTGGGTCAATTAAGTTTCGTGTCTCAAAAAAAAAAAAGAACGACACCGTCCTTTGTTTATTGCCATCTCGTTTAACGTGTATATTCCGATATCTTCTAACTTCTTTTCGCGCACTGATCACTTTTCCCTTCACCTGTTGATATAATTACGCTGAAATAATCGACGGCGGAGATTTAAGATTGCGATTTCTGAATATTGAAATGTCGTCATCAACGATTGAAATTGCCCAATTTCCTTATTTAAGAATCGAATTTCTCAATCGAAGGTGTTGTGTTCGCGGCATCATCAAATGAATTTCTTCTTCGATAAATAATAGTCAGAATTAAAAAGAAATTAGGAAGAAAGACATGAATAATTATTTTTCCTAAAATTCTCCGGTGTTTTGTACTACGTGACTATAAATGATTGTAACAAATATTTACTTTGGCAACACTGAAAAATTGGCTTGCCTGGATATTCGTATATAGGTACAACTTTGTAGGTTATGTCATTTGTATCATATGGATGCGTTAAAAATCAGGTGTGCTAACATAAAATTACAGAAGTGTTTCCAACTTAAGTCGAAAATTTACAATCATTTATAGTCTCGTTGTATTAGATTCATACACACCGTGGCGACAACTTTTTTGAATTAGGATTGTTGACTCTAAATTAGTTATAGAATCGCTCTATCTGACGTTTATATACAAGCTTGTATATATCGGGTGGTTCATTTAGAGGTACTTTTTCTAGTAGGGATTTTATGAGAGATCAAACTGTCAAACTGTCTTGGTATTCTTGTTCAGTATTGTTTGACATTTTATCACGGAAAGACTTAGCCCGGCACATGGTCTCCAAATTATTCAGCTGTATTACGAAAATCAGCGTTCTACGAGGAATGTGTTTGATGCACTCGGAGGAACGTGGTCTCCATAATCGGCTTATCAAACGCACAATTCGCTATACCATCGAAAAATTTGAAACCAAATTTTCGATAATACACGACCAAATAAACCACATTCAGCACGTAGTGGTGAATATATAGCGACGGTAGCCGAGAGTGTACGTGATGACCGTGATGAATCGATTCGGCGCCGTTCTCAACAGCTTGGCTTGTCTTATGCAACAAGTCGGCGTACTTTACGTAAGGATCTTGGTTTAAAAACATACAAAATTCAACTCGTGTTGGAATTGAAGCCGGCCGACCTTCCGAAGCGTTACCGTTTCAGTTTTTGGGCTTTTGAAAAGCTAGGAGAAGATCCACTGTTTTCTACCAAAATTTTGTTCAGTGACGAGGTCCATTTCTGACTTAATGGCTACGTCAATAAGCAGAATTGCTATATTTGGGTTGAAAGGCAGCCCTTCTCAGGGTTACCCTGATTTTTCAAATCCTACAATCCATGGATAAGGACAACGCTTTTTCTCATTTATCCGCTATTGCAATCACTGAATTTGTCGAATTAGGACACTAATAATTGCCTTATTCACCATTTTCACCAGATCTGGTTCCGAGTAATTATGTCTTGTTTCCAAATTTGAAACAAATGGTTTACTTGAAAGAGATACGGAGCAAATTAACAGGTGATAGCCATAAGAAATGCATATTTTGACAAGCTTTCAGAAAAATTGCTTTCTAGAGGGCTTAAAAAAATGGAAAGTCACTTCTTAACCCTAAAAATGTATTTCATTGTAAAGTCACTCCTCAGTCAAATCATCCTCGTAATCCTAAATACATGTCGATAAAGTAGTAGTAGTTTATACCATGCCTTCAATTAAATTTTCATTTAGATGTTACATGTTATAAATACTACAAAAAGTTTTTATTATTGAAAGTTATTTTTAGAACTGGTAGATTTATTAATGGACAGTGGATTTATACAATTAATCAATGTGAACAGGATTTTAGACAACACGTATGAACAACTGGCTAGTCTAATTCATGGTTGTGTTGGCAGATTTCGTGAAACGGGGACAGTAAATCCGGGAGCGAAGCATCTAAAAATAGAACTGCTGATTGCATTGAAGATCTTCGACATCAAATGGAAAACTCGCCAAAGAAATACATTGCGAAACTGTCGCACGAACTTCACTTATCAATTGGAACATGCCACACTATTATTAAAAAAGATTTAAAATTATATCCATATAAAATCCAAGCTGTTCATGAACTCGGTCCCGTTGATTACGATAGAAGAATCAATTACTTCAATAACTTGAATAATAATGATGTTCTTAATAAATGTTTTTTTACTGATGAGGCCTGGTTTTATCGCTCGGGATATTTAAACAAACAAAATATAAGAATATGGTCGGCAGAAAATCCTCATGAATTTGTGAAAACACCTACGCATAAAATTTGTGTTTGGCTGGTGGTGTCAAGGAGGATCATTGGACCAATATTTTTTAATGGAACAATAAATGCTGAAGAATACCGAAATGACTTATTAGATCCTTTTATTAATCAGTTACATGACGATTAAATTACAGACAGCAAGACAATGCTCCACCATATACGGCTCAACAAACACGTGCTGGTTTGGAAGAGTTATTTGATAATTGAATGATAAAAAAACACAAACACTGTTGTATTAGATTTACACTTTATATTTGATAATTGATTAGTGAATTTTCCTCCAAGGTCTCCACATCTCACAATTCTGGATTACTCCATTTTTCCGCACATGAAGAACACGATTTTTAGAACTCCGCAACATCCAATTAAAGAAATTTGCATAGTATTAGAGAAGTTTGCGATAATATAATCCCAAATTTGTCAAACGCATTTTAAAAGATGAAACGCAGAGTGTGTGTGCATCGAGACAAGAAGGCAAACATTTCGAGCATCTTGTTTAATGTAGCATTTTTACAATAAACGTATTTCTGTAAATAAATGTCTTTTAATTACATAAATTCTTTTAAGAAATAAGATTAAGTTGCAACACAACTAAATTGTAATCTTCAGATGACAAAATTTGACTTTTAGAAAACTTTACTGTTTCACAGGGTTCGCAAATTTATATTGAAATCATGGGGTACTCTAAATGAAAATTTAATTGAAGTCATATTGAGTGAGCCACAAAAAAAGTTTTCAGAGTATGCCATGGATTAAATCAGTTATGTCTTAGATTGATTAAGTGATCTAACCTACATGTCCTACTATTAGTAATAGATTAAATCGTAACTTGTCAATTTGAATTATTATTATTTACAAATGACACTTTGTCAATTCTCTAAGCTCAGACGTGACTTATATGTTCATCTCAGTCCTTCAGGGCCTACCTAGAATACAAATTTTGTGGCTCGCTTGATAGTATGACTTCAAAAGATAAATTAGTACAGGAAAAAAACTTGACAGTAATTATTGCAATTATGTAAACGATTAAATATTTTACATTATATACTATCTACTTATACTGTTCAATAATGAATTGAAATGGTTACGGGATATAAGAATTTTTTTAAGATTTATGCAGGTAACTAAGTTATGAATAGAAATAAAACTACGGTTTTAATCTTCACTTTTACTCTTTATTCGTAAAACGACAATTGTTTCGCCAGCACAGTGGCTTCCTCAGGTGTTTACTTCTAAACAGTACGTTACAAACTAAATAAAAAATAAAAAATATATCTATAAAATCAAAAAGGATGGTATTTAAAATATTTTTGCAGAAATCTATACAAGTATTGTCGGTATTGAAAAATGTGCATCTGGTCGGCCCTAACTGTATATTATGAGGTACTAAACGTGTTTACGCATAAATTTGTTTAATAAACTACATATACATTTGTATTATTGTCTAAACAGATTGTAAGTAAATAAATTTAATAAAGGCGAATTATTTAAATCTAATTTATCATTTAATAAAATTTGTGACTGTTTTAATTTATTTATTTCTAAACTTTCCAGTAAATTTAATTTCTTGCCTTTATTTTCTAAATGCAGAATTTGAAAATCTTTATCTCTACTTCCTATTTTCGCTGCTCTACTATTGTTCTTCGTTTTTAATTCAACGTATCTCGGGAAAACTTCATTTTTTAAACACTTGTTGAAAAACTAGATGTTTTGTGTTGCGGTTTCGGTTCGTAGAATTAGTTTAAAAGAAGCTCAGACAAGCTTTTTGGCACTTTGGTACTTTAAACTAATTCTACGAACCAAAACCGCAACACAAAACATCTGGTTTTTCAACAAGTGTTTAAAAAATGAAGTTTTCCCGAGATACGTTGAATTAAAAACGAAGAACAATAGTAGAGCAGCGAAAATAGGAAGTAGAGATAAAGATTTTCAAATTCTGCATTTAGAAAATAAAGGCAAGAAATTAAATTTACTGGAAAGTTTAGAAATAAATAAATTAAAACAGTCATTTATTTACTTAAAATCTGTTTAGACAATAATACAAATGTATATGTAGTTTATTAAACAAATTTATGCGTAAACACGTTTAGTACCTCATAATATACAGTTAGGGCCGACCAGATGCACATTTTTCAATACCGACAATACTTGTATAGATTTCTGCAAAAATATTTTAAATACCATCCTTTTTGATTTTATAGATATATTTTTTATTTTTTATTTAGTTTGTAACGTACTGTTTAGAAGTAAACACCTGAGGAAGCCACTGTGCTGGCGAAACAATTGTCGTTTTACGAATAAAGAGTAAAAGTAAAAATTAAAACCGTAGTTTTATTTCTATTCTTAATTATGGATCTTCATCAAATAAATGCCGAATCAATTCAATTAACTAAGTTATCATCAATCTAGTTAATAGCTTATATGAAACTGGTTGTTTAAATAGTACATGTACAAAACAAGTTATAGCTGTTGATATAAACTTGGATAATTATTTAGTTGTTAATCACAACCCTTCTTAAACATTACGAGCTCTATCACATAAATTTGGAGCACCAAAGTATAGCTGATACAAGCTTTTGAAACAAGAAAACTGTAAGTAATACAAGATTTTCATGGTGTAAAAATATTAAGTCGAGACGACTATACTACAATGAGATTTTGAGAAACCCTGCTAAGAAAAAATAAATGACAACTCGTTATTCTGTTCACTGATTAGAGTATACTGTTATTAAACGAAACTGTTAATAAACAAAACAAACATATTTGGACCATGGAAAGAGTCCGCGTGTTACTCATAAAAATAACAAGCAGTGGCTAGAAAAAGTATGTTTAGACCTGCCATGCAATCATGTTTAAGAGCTTTTTTCATAGATGAAAATTTAAATCAGGAGAAATACATGGATCTTTTAATTACGCGAGTTGGTCTGGTATTAGAGGAAATTCGGATGAATATTTTTCACCACGACGAGGTACCAGGTCAATATGCTGGAGAAGTAAACAATTATTACTAAATCAGTGCTTTCCAAATAGGTGGACAGGATGTTACAGTTCTTTATAAATGATCTGCCAAAAGTCCAGATCTCCTAGTACTGAATTTCTTTTATGAGATTATCTAACGCAAAAGATATTTCGATTGGAAAGACCAGCAAATGTTGAAGATTTGAAAAATAGAATACGTGAAGCCTGTCAAAGTGTTACACATACGCAAATGTCAAAATCTGAGAAATGGGTTTTACAATTAGATCATTGTTCAGCTGCCTATGGAGATCAGTTTGAATATTTTAATTTTAAATGTTAAAATATTTTTTATCAAAAGATTTGTTGGAATGCTTTGTTTACAGAATTATGTAAATATTGTCAACATGATCACATTTTGTTTCCTTACTAATACGTGAAAAATATTTGAGAGAGATTGTTTAAATCTTACACTAGACATTTCTTTAAATCTTCTCTCTATTTTTCAGAAGATGATTGAAAATTTGGGCTAGGGCTTCTAGTAGACTTTATACTGCTACATAAAGGAATGTCTATCTTAAAGAAAACATTAAATATTTTTTTCAATTTTAACCTAACACTATGTGATGTGATTTATGTATATATCCTATAAAACTATTTAATAATTCCTTTATATTTTTATAAAACCCATGTTACTAATAAATTGTTTGTGCGAGAATTTAAATTGTTGGAAATTGTTTAAAAGAACAATATTATAACCAAATAAAAAAAGTGATATTTACATTACTATGTTATATATAATTTTCATATTGAAATTCTCAGATATAGGAATACTATTACAAAATTTAAAAAATATTCATGAAGATTTATAAATATAAATTTAAATTAACGAGATAATTAACTGTTTAAAAAAAGATTCATAACTGGTAATAACAGGGATTTATTTATTATTTATTAATATCTTACTTAAGATAAATTGTAATTTTCCTGATAATTTATGATAAATATTATAATACTTACTAGCCTAGATAATTCACCAACAGTAGCTGGAACTTCTTGATCTTGGTTCATGCCTTTTTATTCCCGGATTTTTCTCAATCCTCGTCACCTGTTCTCAAAACTTACTTACCATTTTTACCATTCTTTTTTCTCTTTAAAGTCCTCTTCGAAAACCACCACCGTCGCGATTCAAAAAGATCTCGTTAAAATACAACTTGAAAGTTGGAAAATTATAGTGGAAAGATACCAAACAAACTAAATTATGATAACTGACTGTAGGTCCTGTCAGGATCACCGGTAAGTTTACCGTCACTGAAAGGATGATGACAGGAAATATGCTGGAAACGCGAAGAGCCGGCAGACTCCGTTTGCCACCTGAAAAGCTGGTGGGGGATCAAACACACCCCTCGATCAAGGGTCACGCCCTACTGAGATCCCACATGCATATCAAGTACTGCATGATTTAGAGACTTTAAGTAGTTATCAACCGAATAAAATTAAATCGACAATCTCGTATGGATTCGCCTCTTATTAAGGATGTACGTATTCATGTGAGGGTAGATACTGTTGTAAAATGAATATATTGTGTACATTTTCTTGTTATCTCTAGAAATTGAATTAATTTCAACCGTTTTTATTAATTTTCTTCTTATAATACGTATATAGTGTAAAGAATTTAAAATTCCTGCTGGTTACAGTGTCATACGATCTGATAGAAGATATGCAATTATCTGAGCCTTTACTGGTTGTTGCGTTCTTTTTGCGTTATCTGATAGGCTTGCATTTTGGGTTTTAGATACCTCCGCACTTTCTTTGCTTGTGCCATTAATTCACTGCATAATTTGTGATTGCTCTTTTAAATAATTTAACTCTATTATTAAATATCTGTATACCTCCTGATACGCATGATGATATTTTTGAATCCTTCCTTGAAGCTCTTAATAAATACGTCGTATTTTTGGAGGATTTTAATGTACCCTCATTTATCTCCGAACACGCCTCATTTTCATCTAAAGTGACTTTGTTGAGAAATTTTTGTAAGTTATTTGATTTAACACGAGTTAATACCGTAATTATTGTCAATAATCGTGCTCTTGATTTAATTTTTTCCAATATTAACGGTACTGTGACAGTTACTCATGAAAATCAACCTCTTGTACCCGAAGATCCACATCATCCTGCATTATGTGTGGAAGTTGATAGTCTTGTTCATTCAGTACCTCCACAATTTCCCGTGATTCGTAAGAGTCATTATAATTTTCGTAAGGCTAACTTTACAAACCTTTATGAAGATTTGAGCCACGCTGAGTGGGGATTCCTTGATGATTTCAGTGATGATGATCTTCTACTTGATGAATTTTACAAGAAGTTTTATGACATTTTGGATCGATCTGTTCCGAAGTATCATATTTCAGGTCACTGTAATTATCTTCATTGGTTCAACAAAGAAATTATAGCAACTCTCAAACTAAAGAGAAAGTATCATGGATTATGGAAATGTTCTCACAGTACTACTGATTGATTATAATTAATTTAAAAGGCTTCGTGCTCTAGCTGAGAATCTAATATCCGATTCTTACAAAAAATATATATGAAGAATGTCGACCAATCCATTAAATCTGATCCTTGTTGCATATGGTTCTTCTTGCAGTTACAGCAGGGAACTGCTCGCATTCCTGGAGTTATGCATGACAAATCTTAATGAGATGGATAATCCTCAAGTTATTGTTAATTCCTTTGCTTTATCTTTCTCTAGCGTATATACTAAACCCTGTAAATACATACACATCTAACGTCCCAATTATGAAGCTCTCATATTTTTTGATACCTCCAATATCTAATTCAGAGTTGAAACAAATTATGTCTCTTTTCCGAATAAATACACATCATTCGACGATTTAATACCTAGCTTTCTTGTAAGGGTGCTCGAAATATTCTTGCTGTTCCTTTGCAAAATATTATTAGTATCTCCATTTCATCATCTGGCTTTCCTAGTTTGTGAAAGCGAGCAAGAATAATTCACACTTTTAAAAAATGATACAAAACTATCGTCCCATTGCTATTCTTTCCAATTTTGCTAAAATATGTGAACAGTATCTATACCATCACATATTCAATATATCCGCTCTTTTATTTCTCCGCGACAACATTGCTTCTTCTCTGGAAGATCTCCTGTAACTAACCTGGCAAGCTTCACACAATATGTTAGTAAAGCTATTGATTGTCACGGTCAGGTCAACTGCATTTATCTTGACTACTCCCGTACATTTGATACTATTGATCATGTAATACTTCTAAATAAACTTTCTTCTTTCGGTTTCTCTCTGTCTTCTCAGACTTACGGACTTGCATTTAAACAATAGAATTTATTACGTTTTCTATAATGGTTACTTATCTCATCTCATGCTTTTATATCTACATCTAGGGTTACACAAGGTTTCAATATAGAGCCTTTATTATTCTCCTGAGTTAACCTGCGGTAGTTGCCCTATGACTTATATCGGACAGACAGGCAGATCGTTTGAAGTACGCGTCAAAGAACATTTTTCTTCATTTAGAAATAATAAAAGTGACTCTTCATATGCGTCTCATATCAATTCAACGAACCGCAATTTTAACAAAGAATTTAAAATATTACATATAGAAAATAAGGGCAAAAAACTTAATTTATTAGAGTCACTGGAAATCAATAAAATAAAGAAAACTGACAAGATCTTAAATGATCAATTAGAAACAAATAATTCACCCTTACTTAATCTATTTATTTGATTTGCAGACAGTTACATATTGTATAGTATTTTTGTATTTTTCCATAGAATTCTTTATCCCTGTAATATAATGTAAACCTTTAGTTTTATTACTTAAGAACAGTACATTTTTTTATAAACCGTAGCGAAAGTTTTGTATAGACATCCCGTAATAAAAAGCACCCATCCCTCTGACTATTTTTTAAAATAAAACATGTGTTTTTGCTTGTTACCGTTTACTTGTGTTTAATATAAAAAATATTTTGTAAATAAGTTAGTTATATGTCTGACGAAGCCCAGGTTGGTGCGAAACGACTCGTTACAGTGATAATTAAAAAGTGAAATTCATAAAATTTGTTTTATTTTATCTTAATATTTATTATTCTCACTGTTTATAAATGATTTACTTGTAAGTCTGCCTTCTAATGCTTTGGGTTATGGTAATGATATTAAAATCTTCAATGTAGTGTCGAGGGAAACTGATGTTTAGCATTTGCAGGAAGGTATTGACTTTATTTTTAATTGGTCTAATGTCAATCACTTAACGTTGAATAAAAATAAATGCTTTGTCATGTCTTTTACTAGGAAATTAACACCTATTCCTTCTTCTTATTCTATGGACTTATATTTTCTAGAGTTGCTCCTCCGAGGGATCTTAGGATAGCATTCGATTCCTGCTTAAACTTCAATTTGCACGTGCAAAACATCAGCGTTTCAGCGAGTGAAACTTTAGATTTTATCCTAGGATCTACCAAATTTTTCAATAACGTTGATCTCCCCAAAACGTTATATTTTGTGTTCGTTTTGAGTAGGCTTGACTACGAATCTGTTGTTTGATATTTACGATACTCAGAATGTTGCTGTAGAGAGAATTCAGCGTTGGTTTTTGAAGTATCTGAATTTCAAAACATCTGGAATTTATCGGGATTGTGGAACGGACTATTCTTTTTTTGTTAGAGCAGCATGGCATTCAGTCACTGTCTGATAGTACGAAGCTACATAGCGCGGGTTTTTTATATAAATTGATATGGGGTCGGATTGACGGTTCGGATTTGTTTTCTGGCGTTGGCCTTCGTGTTCCTCGCTTTGCTTCCCGGCAATGTTCCAGATTTGCTCATCGCACGCCAAACACGAACATCTTCTGGAAGGCCCCATTGACTCACATGAAGCAGAATGCCGAGACAATAACTTCGACATATATACTGGCAGCCGGCGTTAGGGGCGCGTTGAGGATGAATTCCTTTCTTTTTCTTTTTGTTTTGTTTTAAATTTATATTATATTATTGTTACTTTATTATTATTACTATTATTATTATTATTTAATATATATATACTTGTACCTGTTTATTGTTGTCCTGTAATTGGGTTTTACCTTTGGGAAATAAACGATATTATTATTATTAAAGTGGAATATATGGAATGGGAACAAAGTGGAAAATATGGAAAAACGCCTTGAAGGGTCAAAATTCATTGTAAAGTATAAGAAAATAATTATAATTGTTAATGGAAATTATAATAGTAGACGATGAAAACGTAGAATTTCGAGGCAATTGTAACAGTAAAGAAGACATAGGATTAGAATTTAATACACGAATCATTCAGCAAATATGAGAAGCCGATTTGTATCCTCGGGCTAGATACCGAAACAAAAGACTAATTCTTAAATTTAAGTGTAGTTTCTTCAATTATTGTTTTTGTTGAAACCAAAAAGAAAGCTGATAATGCTACAAGACGCGAAGACTATGCTACTATATCTATTTATGTATTTATGACGGTAAATATCAGCCATGGATAAGATATAAATGTTGTCAATGTTGCACAATTGTATGAAGTTATGACTTAAGCAATTTTATAACAGCAAAATGAGAAAGAGACTACTGTTGAATTTCGTTTCGAAGAATAAAAAATACTTATCATATCTCGTTTCTCTTCGTTAGTGTATGACATTTTTGTATTATTAATGAACAATAAATGAAATGTTTGACAGATTGAAATTCCAAAGGCTACCTTATTTAATCTTATAATTTATTCTTTCATAAAACCTAATGTCAAAAACTATAGTCAGTATGTGGTACATGGTTGAAATCAGAAAAAAAAACTCTTTCTGAAGATGTCTAAAGCCAATATGGCGCCTATAAGAAATTAGATAGTTGATGATGGCCAGAAAGAAACGAAACATCGTATAAAAAATTAGAGTACACCACTGGATAGTGGTTTAGAAATGGCTACAAGGATGTGTTTTTATTTTTTCTCTACAAGGTCAAATGTCGGTGCTACAGGTAAAAGAAGAAAATGGGGTTTTCACGTTTCTTTTTTAAATAACGAAGGTCATTTGTCACAGGTCTATTTTCTTTACGGATTTATAACAAACATAAAATTTAACAACTTTGCCAAATTTAAACCTATACTCTATCTCCAATAATAAGAGGGATCCTCATGGTGAGGGCCGAAAATGAATCAGCCTGTATAGAGCAGACCAATTTCCGTGCGCGCCATGTGCGCCGATGTGAGGATGATTGTATTGCATCAGAAGTAATAAAAAGCATTCAGTATGTGTTTGGTACCTGCTTAGACTGCATGTAAGTGTAAGCATACGTAATAAAATGTCGTCGACACATATCGAGAAAACGACCGTTGTCAGACGAAGTGAATAAGTTTATTATGGATTTCTCGGACTTAATATACGATTTTATTTATTTATATTATTATTATTTTATTTATAGGTACATACAGCGCTGCTATAGTATGCACTATTCTTATTTTTTGTGTGTTTATGCATATTACTTTAATAGCAGAAAACCAAATGTATATTTAATTATTTCTGATAGAATAAATGTCTCTACTTCTATACTTATATCGGTAACAAGCTCACGTTGCGTCCCTATTCTATCGCATATTCTAATATATTACGAATTACACTCCCATACCGGCGCTCATGGCGCGCACGGAAATTGGTCTGCTCCATCATATATCAAACCATTCCTCGTTTTCGACGCATTGGTGATGTCCTTGAATGTCTTCTGGATGTACGTCCAACACTGGGGTAGCTGTTTGTGCAAGAATCGCTCGAGATACACTGCGGAAACAAACAATTTTGTCATCGCACTCAGAGCAATCTCTCGCATTATTGGGGAAGATTTAGACAAAGAACCTGACAGAAGGATCAAACTCCATCTTCTAACACCATTAACCTTGAAGGCTATAACAATCGAAAGAGCGAAAAAATTTTTAAGTCGTTACGGCAACAGAGGACATCGCAAAATCTGATTTTCGGACCAGAAAATTTTGGTTATTGACGAAATATTTACTTATAGGTTCTATTCTAGATATTCCCTAAAAGCCAGGCAGATTGTGGCACTGGTTCAGTGTGGTCACCATCTGGTTTGGTGGAATGTTTTTGTTCTATTAATTTTTTCGAAATTGAACATTGACCCAAATATACCAATAAACTATATTGGAAACTGGGGTGAGGCCTCTAATAGGGTCATTGTTTAGCTGGAAGAAATGAGTGTTTAGACAGAATTAGGCACTCACAAAGCAAAGTTCCTGTTTATCAACAAAACCTTCCGATTGGCCGTCTAGTAACCCTGACCTGAACTCTATCGATTATCGATTATGGAATATTTTCGAAGGTATGACTTCGAAGAAACATCATCCAAAGTTTACTTGGAGTTTGAAACAGTGCGTAAATCGATAAAAGAATGGCCCAGTCGTTTGCAACTCTAGGTTCATACAGGAAGTAAATACATCGAATACAACGAAGTATACAAGGTTAACACTGAATAGCGCTATCATATGCGAATCTGAAAAATACTTATAAATATTTAACTGAAAATCAAAAAAGAAATCTATTTGTAATTCATCAAAAATTTCCAAATTTTTAGGGCCAAAATGTAATTAAAGTCGGTCCATATCTTTATTTATCCGATATTTACGTAAATACGGCTGATAATTCACGTTCATGGACAAAAAAAATCGATAAAATAACTAGACTTAGACTTGTTAAACGATTTGTTAAATTGTGAATATTGTTTTTTTTTGTCAGCCGCACATATTGTCTTTTTATCAGGCGCGGCTCGTAATGACGTACTGTAGGGGCACGTACAATAATGCGAGTGCCTCGTGTGTTTTCGGTGTTTACTAAGAAAACGCTACAATTAGTACACGAGAATACACGAAGCACTCGCATCATTGTACGTGAATATGTCGACAAACTTATGGCGCAGTTAAATAGAAATAACTTGCAAGGAGCGTCAGTGTCTATCGTGGGCGTTTTCGTACGGTTAGTGGTGAATATTATAGTAATTCAAAATGCCATCTTTGACAAACGTATCTTCGTCGGTAAAGAGAATCCTGTATCCCGAAGTCGATACACGCCTCTCACAATTGTCTTAGTCGAAGGAAGCCGTTCATTCTTTGCCGCAAGATTATTTCGTCCTCTTTCGCCATAAGTGAAAATTATCAGTATAATTATTCTCTCGCAAAATTGACCGTGTACTAAATAATTGACTATGCCCGAATCGCACCATGTACAATAAAATTACTTAATTTTGAGACCGATTTCATTATTCTGTCTTTCCTTATTCTTATTTTATAGAGTCAGAGGCCTTATATAACAATCCATTCTTGTAAGTACATGGTTGAAATAGATAGGTAAGGCCTTTTTTTAAGTTAGTAAATACTTATTTAATAAATAAAAGTTATCTCATTTCATATTATGCATAACTTTTTAAAATTATGTTTTTTCCACATTCCTGGATTGGTGAATATAATCTTATAAAATTATATATTTTGCTAATTCGCTAACATTTATTAAATTAAATATATCTTTCTAATACGATTTTTATTTTTTCATTTCAAAAACGAAAAAGTAAAAATTTGCCAGCGTTATTGTTACGGCTATACACAGATATAGATATACGAAGGAGGTAAATTATCTATGCAAGTTTAAACTCTTCACTGGACCGGAAGAAAGGCGGAGTTTTGTGTCATTGGCGGCGGTGGACCCCCTGCGGGCCAATCGGACTTCCGGTTACCCCTATTAGCACTCGTTCGCGTCCGGCGCTCTCCTTACAGACTCTGTTTCTCTGTCTACCCGACGTTCCAATTTACCGATTTCCACAAACAATTCATCTGTTGTCGAAAAGGTTGTGTCACAATGACCTATTTTGATTCATTTCTAATAATTTTAAATTTAGGAATTTGTCGAAAGCAGTAATATTTGGTATGGATTTTTGGACTTTTTGAAGTATTATTTTAACAAATTATTTCAAAAATGGATAATTTGATAAGCGATTTCTTTTATTTTTATTGTTTCGGTCGCGTATAACGCATTCGAAAATAAAACAGTCCATCGAAAAAATGTTTATGACTGACATTTGTGAAATAATGAGTACATATTTAGTTACGGCAATACGATAGTCTTCATTTAGTAAAATAATATTACATATATGGTCAAATTCCATCATATCTTTAAACAAAATAAGTATGTAAATTTGGAACATACAAGGGTTGCTTTGAGAGTTTTTCAGAAAAAGCATGAAAAACATAAATTAGCAAATATAAATGGCTTTATTAATTAATTGAATTGATTCGGCTTTTACTTGACGAATCCATCGACGATCCATATTTGAAAATAAAAATAAAACTGATAGTTAAAATCTTCACTTTATTAATATTTGTCAGGTTTATTATCGTTTTATTATTTTTCAAAGTAGACGTTTTATAGGTATAGGTATACTCTTGGATGCTCTTCAATCAATTTTGGGAACATTCTTTCACTCAGAACTGGGCATCTTGTAAGCGTGGTGTCTAAACACGTCAACCTCCTCTTCAAGTGTTAGAAAAATGTTCTTCACGCCTTTTATTTTTTGCAAGCGAGGACAAAAAGAAATCGCAAGGTGACAAATTAGGACTATACAGTGTGTCCATAGATTCATTCTCAACATGGGGATCTTGCTTATTATGAGAGATATAGATTTAGCTAAATGGGATAGAATACTCCAGAGGTAAAATTGTACCAAACCCTATAAAATAGCTTTGAATATTTAACGTAGTTCGGGCGCTATTGCAAAAAGTGAATTTTTGTTTTTTCGATTTTCTTTAATAACTCATTTATTTTTAAAGTAAGACCAATTTAATCTGCTCTTCCTTAAGGCACTTCTTGTCTTCGATTAATTACGTACAACTCGACAGAAGCTCAGAAAATAAATGTTTCATAAATTCTGTTTAAAACATTACAACTAGTGATTATATTTAGATTTATTCCTACAAGCCCCTCGCCAAATGTTATTCAGCCATTTGGCTATTCTGAGGTGAGCCTAAACCAATAAAAGTTGTTCGTTCCTGTAGTGCTTAAAACAAAATGATAGCTGCATTTTTCTCAATTACTGGTGGTGTGGCTATTGCCGCTTTAGAGAATCTACAGATGCTGATTGATACACAACAATCTGAAGGTGTGGCCAAATGCAAATTCCTCTGGTAATAAGCGAGCAATCGTGGAATCCATGCTCAACATTTGAGAAAATTCTCTTACTAAACTATTCGTAGTTATTTATTAATTAATCAAAGTTTTGTTTTCGTTATCGCTTAATACAGTTTCTCCTTTTTTCCCAATTAGTTAGAATTGCATAAAACAAACCGAAATTGTCGTATTATATTTTATAATAAGAATGCGAGTGTTAAATAATCGAATATTTGGAGATATAAAACCTGAATTTAATGTTGCATTATCCGTATACGTGTGTCCACAGATTCATTCTCAACATGGGGATCTCGCTTATTATGAGAGATAGAGGGATCAAATACTCCAGAGGTAAAGTTGTACCAAACCCTATACACTAGCTTTGAATATTTAACCTACTTCGGGCGCTATTGCAAAAAAAAAGTGAATTTTTGTTTTTTCGATATTTTTTAATAACTCGTTTATTTTTAAAGTAAGACAAATTTAATTTGCACTTCCTTAAGGCACTTTTTTAATAGAAATCTGGTGGTGTATTTAGATCTTTAAATACTTCTATAGTAGTTGAGCTACAATGGTCATGTTTCATTTTTCTTATGGGGGTCATAGTTGGCTATGACACAATCGAAATTTTTCCTTCCCTTTTCAAAACTTTATAATTTGTTATACCTGATACCAAAACTAATTTCAAAAATTAAAAAAAAAAACATATTACATTAACAGGCCAGAGCGGTTGACATTTGACAATAGGAAACCTTGGAAACATAAAACAATCTAAGATACAACTGTCATTGTAGTGTTTGCTTATAGTTGACATTTAGTTTATGTTCTGTGAAATTTACAAATCGAATAGCAAAATAAATACCTAGTATAATTAAATATAAAGTTTAAATTTAAATACTAAATTCAGTGATTATTATTAAATAATTTTGCTGTTATGGAGCCGTTTAGTAATAGTGACAGATTTGATTTGTTGTCCTGTTACATTCTGTGTCACAAAAATTCAACGGGAGCTGCCGAAATGTACATAAACCAGTATCCAGAACGCAGACAACAACATCTTTCTACTTACAGAAATTTAAAGGTAAATTTAATACATCGCGGATCATTTACTAAGCCACATACAAAACCGATGCGGATAAGTAATGAAACTAAAACTAATGTTTTACAAGCAGTTGTTGAAAATCCAAACACATCAGTTCGGGAACTTCAACATAACACCGGCATTCCGAAATCTACTGCTCATAAGATTTTGGCCTCCCACAAATATCATATATATAAATACAATGAATGTCAATCTTTAAGGCCAGGGGATAAAGAAAGACGAAGAGAATTTTATGATGTTTTGATGTTTGAAAGCTGTTTGGTAATTTGTATATTCCAAAAAACGCCATATTTACGCTCTATCACGTAAATTTTTTTTATAGCGCTCTATATCTTAAAAATGTTAATTTATTAATATACATACCTATGACAAGAATATGTTTGTTCCATGTTAGGCATGATTTTTAAATGAATTGATTTTTATTAAATTAAATGTGATTTGGCAACACTGGTTAATATTAGATTTCTCAGCAAAGCAACAGAGTCGGCGCAGAAGCGTTAATACAACGTTGAAACCTGCTTATGTGCAGTTTGGTTGTGTTAGTCGTCGTGCTACTGTGTCCGCGCACTTGTTGTCTTCGTTGTTGCGTATTTTAAGTGTTCTAGAACGTATAAATATGGAAAGAAGACATTGTGTGAACAATCCGAATAACTTTTGTTATATCTGTG
This sequence comes from Melolontha melolontha, assembly GCA_935421215.2. Lineage (NCBI taxonomy): Eukaryota > Metazoa > Arthropoda > Insecta > Coleoptera > Scarabaeidae > Melolontha > Melolontha melolontha. The sequence continues at coordinate 70,490,502 of OW285243.1, read as the reverse complement.
GTAGTTATGTCGTAGTAAAGCAGAGGCAAACTATAACTTCGTTTGTGAAAAATGTATACCACGCTTATTTTGGTGTAAAAATTGGCGACCAAGACAAGTCCTGGGCTCCTCGTACTGTATGTTCCGTTTGCGTTGAAGCATTAAGAAACTGGCAGAAAGGTAGGAAGAAATGTTTAAGCTTTGGTGTTCCTATGGTATGGCGAGAGCCTAGAAATCACAGTGATGATTGTTATTTTTGTTCGTGTAATGTTCAAGGATTCAACAGAAAAAAATAAAAAACAAATTGTGTATCCCAATCTTGACTCTGCTATTCGACCAGTTCCTCATGGACCAGATGTACCGATACCTACCGCCCCAAAAGCATTAGAAAACGTCATATCGTCAGAATCAGAGGAATCTAATTGCGACCCAGATGACTCAGATTTCACACCAGATTTCAGAGAGCCCGAAGTGTTTAACCAGAGCGAACTAAATGATTTAATTAGAGATTTGCACCTTCCAAAGGATGCATCCGAATTGTTAGCCTCCCGACTTCGTGAGAAACATTTACTGGCACCTGGCGTCACATCAAGCTTTTACCGGGATCGCGAAAAAGAGTTATGTCAATATTTTACTCAAGACTAGTGCTAGTGTATTGCAACAATATTCCTGACTTAATTTCAAAATTAGGAAATGTGCCGTATGTAAAAGAAGAATGGCGCCTGTTTATTGACTCAAGTAAGCGTAGTTTAAAAGGCGTTTTATTGCGCAATGGTAACGAGCTGTCGTCGGTTCCCGTTGCCCATTCGGTACATTTAATGGAAACGTATGAAAATTTTGAACTTCTTTTAAAGAAAATAAACTACCAAGAACATCAGTGGATGCTTTGTGGTGATCTTAAAGTGCTGTGCATGCTACTAGGACAACAAGGAGGTTATACAAAATTTCCATGCTTTATTTGTGAGTGGGATAGTCGAGCAAGGAATAGACATTGGACTCAAATAGAATGGCCCTCTAGAACAAGCCTTACACCTGGTAGCAAAAATGTATTAAGAGATAGCTTGGTTGACGCCAACAAAGTTTTACTGCCTCCTCTCCATATCAAACTTGGCTTGATGAAGCAGTTTGTTAAAGCCCTAGACAAAAATGGACAGTGTTTTAAATATTTGTGGGAGACATTTCCAGCCTTATCCGATGCCAAGTTAAAAGAAGGTATTTTTGTTGGGCCGCAGATAAGAACATTATGCAAAGACAAGGATTTTCAAAACACAATGACCAATGTCGAGAAAAACGCCTGGGTTTCATTTAAAGAAGTAATTGATAAGTTTCTTGGGAACTCTAAGGACGAAAACTACGAAAATATTGTTCAAAATATGTTACAACACTTTCATCGTCTAGGTTGTAATATGAGTTTGAAAGTGCATTTCCTGTTTTCACACTTGAACTATTTTCCTGAAAATCTTGGAGCAGTTAGCGAAGAACAGGGAGAGAGGTTTCACCAAGACATTAAGGAAATGGAACGGCGATACCAAGGCAGATGGAGCATAACGATGATGGCGGACTACTGCTGGATGTTAAAACGGGATATGCCCTTAAAAACATACAACCGAATGTCCGGACAACGCAGCTTTCTGGCAAAAAGACAAAGATTTCACTTAAGAAAGACTGAGTAAAGTATTTTTTTCCACTTTTTTAACTTGTATTCCACCTTTTTACTCAATAAACAAATAATTTTTTTTAGAAATATCGTTTTTTTTCATTTAATATTTGCAAAAAAACCTTACGTGATACAAATAAATGCATAGAATTTTTGAAATCAGCCTACCAAAATTATACAAAATCAGTTTTCAAAATAAAAACATCTGTCAAAAAGTTTAATTTTGTAGACCTGTGTAATTTATCGTCTCAAATATTATGGTCCGATGAAGCGTATATAATCAGACCTGCTCGACATCAAGTACGTTTTGGATTTAATGTCTGGCGTGGCATACCAGGGTCACGATTAATTGGTCCATTAATTTTTAATGAAACACTAACGTCCGACGTTTATTTGCATTTACTGCAAAATAATATTGAAGACTTGCTGGGCGAATTACCTTTACAAGAGGCTCATAATTGTTGGTTTCATCAGGACGGTGCTTCAGCACATAATTCCAGAATTGTAACCAATTTCCTCAGTCAGCGGTTTGGTAACCGGTGGATCGAAACTCGTTGACCAGTTGCATGGCCACCAAGATCTTCTGATATGAGACCGCTCGACCTCTACTTGTGAGGTTACATTAAAGACAAAGTGTGTGCCCGCAGCTACAATAACGTAAATGAACTTCGTGAAAGCGTGGGTCACGAATGATGAGCTATTCCAAGGCGTATTTTACATAAAGTTGTTAAATGTACTATTCGTAGACCCTATTTATGTTTGGAAAGTGATGGTCAACAGTTTGAACATTTTTAATAATTTCTTATTATAATTTTGTTTTAAATAATATCTAAGTATTTTTTGAGCTGCCTATGTTTTTAGTTTAATTAATAATTGTTGCAAAATAAAGTTTTCTTCCTTTCTTTGTTTACAAAACCTTCTATTGTCAAATGTCACAACCGCTCTAACCTGTAAATGTAACAATATATTGTCTTTTTTAATTTTTGAAATTAGTTTTGGTATCAGGTATAACAAATTAAACATTTTTGAAACGGGAAAGAAAAATTCTTTTCGATGGTGTCATAGACAACTATGACTCCCATATGAAAAGTGAAACTTGGCCATTGTAGCTCAACTACTATAGCAGTATTCAAAAATCACCCCCAGATTCCTATTAAAAAAGTGCCTTAAGGAAGTACAAATTAAATTTGTCTTACTTTAAAAATAAATGAGTCGTTCGCTTTTTTTTCAATAGCGCCCGAAGTACGTTAAATATTCAAAGCTAGTGTATAGAGTTTGGTACAACTTTACCTCTGGAGTATTTGATCCCATTTAACAAATCTCTATCTCTCATAATAAGCGAGATCCCCATGTTGAGAATGAATCTACAATACGACAATTTCGGTTTGTTTTATGCAATTCATCTGACAAATTATTGCGTGCCAATCAGCATTAATAGTCCTTCCAACCTCTAAACCATCAATAGGTACATGACCAGTAATTAAAAAAAATATATCGATTTTATTGTTATTCAATTTTTGGTCGTTGAAGAGCGTTAGGAGATGGAAATTAATAGGAAAATGGAAGATGTAAATGGAGACGTAGTTTTTACTTTTGACAAGAAAGAGAATCTAGTGAAGATTTGTGCCCGTATAGAATATAATCGTATTCCAACATCCGATGAAAATGTAAGAGCTTTACATGCAAAGTGGCGCATTGACACAAGTTAACCACGAGTATTACTATGATTGAAAAATTATTGAAATGCGTTTACTGAAAATTCTGCCATTAACTAGAAACTGACTGAAATTTTTATTTTATTTTATGGATTGGAGGGAGTGGGTGACGTGTTGGTAGGGTTTCTTATAATTTTATTGAAAAGATTAAAAATGATGTGGAGTTAAAGGAGATAACTGGAGAAAGTTTGAGTGAAGAAGCTATAGGATATTTCGAACATTGTAGATCTTCCTTGGGGACACGTTATATGAAAGCGTTTGAATGGCTGAAACATCTAAAAGACTAACAAATTGGTAAAAAAAGGAGAAATTGTATTAAGGGATAACGAAAACAAAACTTCGATTAATTAATAAATAACTACGAATAGTTTAGTCAGAGAATTTTCTCAAATGTTGAGCATGGATTTCACGATTACTTGTTGATTATCAGAGGAATTTGCATTTGGCTACACCTTCAGATGCCAATAGCTGTTTTAAAGTTAGAACACTTTATCATATATTGCCGGAGCTGTTCATTTCATTGTGTTACCTATAACGAAGTGTTGCCCAATGGATTCCACGATTGCTTACCGATAATCAAAAGAATTTGGCAAAGTACATTCATTTCTCATTTTCTGAGCATCTGTTGAGTTGTACGTAATTAATCGAAGACAAAACTTTTCACAGTCAAATTTTCATGCAAGGTCTCATGTATTTATTTCATGTTAATGCCTATGGATGGCTGAATATTAGTCACGCCATTTTACTTGCCTGTTCATTTGTATCATATCTTTTATGGCATCGATGTTTGTTTCAACAGAGGTCGATTAATGTATCTTTAAAATAAAGTTTATTTTAAAACCAAAATAGTAATTTTAAAACTCGTCCAAAGCCCGGAATATCAAGAGGTTATGGGACCAGATGTTTGTTATTGGTAGTTGAATAAAGGACACAATAATTGTAACCTGTGGAAAGTGGTCTTGGACAAGTTTGTGCGCGGGAGAAACATCTCTGGAAGTAACGGTAAAATGGCGGCAGCAGTATCAGTACAATTAGCAAATGTAAAACCGTTTGATGGAACTAGTTTTAATATATGGGAATTCAGATTGAAACTAATTCTGGAACAATATGAGGTGCTAAATGTTTTAGAGGACAACATAACTCCGGAAAAGAAGGAAGCCGCTGAGTTTAAGAAACAAGATTTGAAAGCTAGAAGATAACATCTTAGAAACGATTAAAGCGGGTAAGAGAGCCAAGGAAATGTACGACAGTATAAAAAATACTTTTGTGAAGAAAGGTTTGTCTGTACAAGTAGAATTACAAAAGAAATTGCGTAACATGAAATATATTAAAGGATCGTTATCCGATTTTTTAGTGCAATTTGAGAAAACAGTCTCCGATATACGTGAGAGTGCAGGCACTATTCAGGATGGAGAAATGATATCGCAGTTGTTAGCATCAATGCCTGATTCGTATCAGACTATAACAGCTACAATTGACGTAATTTTTAGTCAAGATCCGAGCAAGATGACTTTTGAATTTGTGAAAAACAAGCTCATACAGGAGGAAGTTCGACAAGGCAATAATACCAATTTGGAAGCATCTTTGGAGGCAGTTGCGTTCACAGGCAGAAAGGGTTATCGAGGTACAAAAACATTCAGTGCCAAACCGTACGAAGAATTACTTTCCTTTTAAGTGTTACAAATGTAAGCATGGTCATAAAAAGAGTGAATGTGTAGAGAGAAATGATAGAAGTGCGCAAATATCGAAAGAAGAATCCGAAGTAGGATTTATAGGGAAAATTAAAGAAGCGTCACCCGAGGTTGACACTAGTGACATTTTGATCGGTAATGTAGGAATGAATGTTGACAACAAATCTGACAAATTAAAATTTATTGTTGATTCTGGGGCAACAAATCATCTGGTAAATCAAAATACTGGACGGTATCTAATGGAAGAAAAACAAGTAAATTTTAAGATAAACGTTGCGAAGAAAGGAGCAGCCTTAGAGCAAAAAAATGCGGGATCTTATACGTGAAAACTAATGAGGGAATAAATGTCAAAATAAAGGATGTTCTACAATGCGATGATTTAAACTACAATTTATTATCCGTGAAAAAGCTAGAAACGGAAGGTTTGTCGGTATTATTCAAAAATAATAAAAAATGTGGTGTGTGGATGCGGTAAGATATATGTCGGTCAAACAGGAAGATCGTTTGAAAAACGCATTGCCGAGCATTGTTCTTCGTTTAGAAATAAAAAACAAGACTCCACTTTTGCGAATCATCTATTAGAAGAAAACCACACTTTCAATAAAGATTTTCAAATTAAATTTACTGGAAAGTTTCGAAATCAATAAATTAAAACACTCACAAATTTTATTAAATGACCAATTAGATTTAAATAACTCGCCTTTATTAAATTTATTTACTTAAAATCTGTTTAGACGATAATACAAATGTATATGTAGTGTATTAAACAAATTTTATGTTATTATTTATAAACATGTTTAGTACCCTATTAATATAACAGTTAGGGCCAACCAGATGTGCCACATTTTCTCACTACCGACAATACTTGTGTAAATTCATAGATTTCTTTAAAAACATTGTAAAATAATACCAACCTTCTTGATTTTATATATATACATATTTTTTAATTTAGTTTGTAATCTACTCTTTAGATGTAAGTACCTGAGGAAGCCACCGTGCTGGCGAAACAATTGTCGTGTTACGATTAAAGATTAAAAGTGAAGATTAGAACCGTAGTTTTATTTCTATTTTAAATTATGGATCTTCATCAAGTAAATGCCGAATCAATTCAATTATTCAAAAATAATAAGGTGAATATTATTGATAAAAATGGAAACGTAATTGTAGTAGGTATAAATCAAGGAGGTTTATATGTTATAGAGGTTAGCCTAAGAACCATGTATGCAAACATTACATGTAAGAGTGATCTTTCTCATAGATGAATGGGACATTCATCATATTTTCCGTCAAAATTATTATGTGAAATATGTCTGAAAGGAAAACAGATCCGGGGAACTTTTAAAGGCATAACTGATGTGAAAAGACCTAGAAGAATATTAGAAACAGTATCTTCAGATGTTGCTGGTCCATTTTCACAAATGACACATGTACGACTATCAATTCAGTTGCCGTTGAGACGTTGTAAGCGATACATTGTTAACACAATCGTGTTGAAAATGTCGGGAGTGCGTAGAAACAATGCATCGACTCGGTTGCATGCTAACGTAGTAAAGAAATTTTTACATCGGTTTCCCGATTTAATATATGACGGTACCGTAGTGAAATGTTTAGTTTGTGAAACAACTTTATTAACTTGGAAAGCAAGTCAGTGCCAAAGACATATAAATAGTGACAAACATAAATCGAATAATAGTGGACGCAGATCATATAATAAATTTGTGTGTGATTTAACAATGATGTTAATTGCGACCAATATACCAATGCAGAAAGTGGAACACCCAATGTTTCGTCAGTTTTGGAAGAAATACAATCCTACGTGGAAATTACCAGCAAGAAGTACGCTACGGAATTACGTACCGTCAGTGCGTGAGAGAATTGTAAATTGTACGAAAAATACGGTAAAAAAAAATTCCTGTGGTTAACAATAGACGAAACTACAGATATTAAAAAACAGTCCATCCTAGCCATTCTAATACGGACGCTGACTCCGCAAGGACCTTTTCCTCCTTATTTACTAACCTGTAAACGAATGCAAGGGTGTACTGCCAGAGCGATATATGATGTATTAATAGAAACACTACACAAATTTGAGATTTTAGCGAAGCAAGTGTTAATGTTAGTTACCGATGCTGCCAAGGTTATGTGTTCCACGGCAAACTTACTCAAAACGATTCAACCAAACCTGCTGCATGTCACATGTTTGCTTCACTCTTTACACCTTGTAACAAACACTATACGTACAACTTATCCTGATGTGGATCAACTGATAGGACAAACGAAAGCGGTTTTTCTTAAATCTCCGAAACGGATTCGGCTATTTCATTCGCTGTGTCCTGATATACCCGAGCCGCCGCAACCAATTCTTATACGATGGAGTACTTGGTTAGAAGCAGCATTTTATTATTATAAACATTTTGAAAAAATTAAATCAGTGATTTTACAACTAGATGCCAAAGAAGCAGCTGCAATACGGCTCAGCCAGGTTCAATTTAACAATCCTCAAGTTGCAGCAAATTTAAAAATTATTTACGACAGTTACGTTTCAATACTGGACGCAATAAAAAATTTACAGAACACTGCGCTGTCCTTATCGGACTCATTAGTAATTATTGACCACGTAAAACTAGTGCTGCATATCCTTGAAGATGAAAAAAGTGATTGTGTCCGTGTAAAATTTAACAGTGTATTAGATAAATATGTAGATTTTACAAAATTAGGGCAACTTTTTACCAATACTGAAGATCCGTTGTACAGATACAAAGAGCGCTTTAACTATGCAAATATAACATCTCTCAACGTCGAACAATCCTTCTCTGTATATAAACATATATATATATATATATACGTCGCTACGTACGAACCTTTCCAAGACTAATACAGAAACATATATTATGGTGCAGTTTTTTCATCGCGCACATCCGCATTTTTTTGCAACAATGTAAACATGTTGGGTAAGTTATTTATGTTTTTTTTTAACGTTTTGTATAGGGATTCGATATATTTATTTTTAAGTAAGCGCACTGTTATTCTGCTAAACTCTCCACGCAACGCCACTGCTGGGGCACATAGTCTTTCTACTTTAGTGATGATGGTTAATTAAAATAACTATACTACAACTTACTTACTAAATAAAACACATGTTGTCCTTAAAGTTTGTATTTATATTTACATAAGAAAGAAATGAAATTGGTATATTTAAAAGTAATTAAAACAAAAGTAATATGTACACGAGGAGCGGTAATTAAGTAACTGAAAATTAACACAAAAAATACTCTGAAACGAACGTTTAATTGAGCAGTAAATTAAGGGTTAATTGATTAGGATTAATATAATATAATCTCAGTATCGGATAATACAGAGTTACCTGTGAGTGGCGGCCACGTGGTCGAAGATATACTCGGACAAGTATATGTAGAGCGATGTTCGGCCGGAGGAATAAGAAATTAATTAGTTAAATTAATATGAATTCGCTTAAAAGAATAATATAGGTATATTGAACAATACAAAAGTACCTTTTAATTGCGGTGAGATGCAGGGGCACGTGGAATCATGGCTAGCACTTGAACAGTACCGCGCGCAAGATGTGGATCTTACGAGAGTTGTAACGACAAGATGTCTGATAGTTTTTGTGTCGATAGAAAAGGTCTAGAAAACGGTCTGTTTTATGATCTGTCGAAGAGAGGGGTCGATATCTTGAATTATAATTAATAAGAAGCGCGACCTGAAGACGTGGTCTATCGATGTCATAAATATTATTATAATAACCTTTGTGACATAAGCTTTCTAATAATATGAAACACCACATATGAAAGAAGATGAATAATTCAATTAAAACAATTTAAAAATAGAAATGTAAATAGAAAGAAATTCCACAGTAACGGTAGGGTTGCTGACGGTCAGGTAGTGAAGTAAGGGTCTCGGTCAAGAATATGACAATAGAACAATTTTCTCTTTGGACACGAATACACAGAAAATTTCTAAGTTAAATATTTTAAAACGAGATATTCAAAGAAGAAATAGGATTTAAAAATAGATTAAAATATTCTATATGCTAAGCGTAACAATACACTCATTTCTTGCGTCTTCTATCGAACATAGCTGTGCGTGTGTATCTTTCACAACTGGCACTGATTCCTGTAACGATAGCGAAGAATTTTGTACACCACTTTTGAAATTACCCGCACAGTACATTCTTCTATTTGTCTGCTAGCTAATAAAATTGAGGATGGCGATTGATTAGGTTCCATTTTACGCACCATAACATTAAGTACAGATCTTTGTTTGCTATCAGTTGTTTCATCCACACTCAACCACACTTTTTTATTTTTCAGATCAGCCTTAATTTTATTTTCTAAATGTACACGAACAGATTTTAAATATCGTCGTAAGTGGGTGCAGCTCGGTAATTCTACATTGCCATATTTTTCAAGAAATGAAATAAACGAATCATTGCGTAACAAAGTAAACGGTAAATTACACACAACCATCATTGTACACAAATCAAATAAGAACACTTCGTATTTTGTATCGGCACCAGTGTCTCTATCTTTATGTCTTGCGCTATGCACATGGCGTTGCAAATTTGATTTTGTTAAATGGTTTATACACACAACGCAAAAGTCTAGGGATATTTTTATAACAAGACGTGTTTGTACCTGTAATGAACTTGAAAAAATAATACAAAATTTATAGTTTATATTGTTGTTTAATTTGTCAAAAACAGACTTTTTGAAAAAAAGAACAAAACTGGCACAAATTTTTTTTTTTTAAAAACACTGTTTTTTCAAAGGTCCCCAAAAATGCCAAAAACACGAAAAATAAGCTTAAAATAAAGTATGGCCACCACGTTGGTTTATCACAGCGCGACATCTAGCGTTCATGCTCAAAATTACATTGTTAATGTCTGCTTGAGGTATTTGTGTCCATTGTACTCTCAGAAGCTCTCGGAATTGAAACTCATTATGGATGTTGCCCATGGAGTAATTCGTCGTTGCAGCATGTCCCATACGTGCTCGATGGGATTCAAGTCCGGTGACTGTGCTGGCCATGGCAATACATCAATACCCTCGTTATCCAACCAGTTAATACAATACGGGCAGCATGTGGTCGAGCATTATCATGCATTAGGTGAAAGTTATCTCCAACAGCAGCAGCAAATGGACGAACGACAGGTTGGAGAATAGTATCCAAATATTGCTGACTGGTGAGGAAGCCGCGTGGGAAAATGAGCTCAGTTCTTCCGTCAATAATAATTCCGCCCCATACCATTAATGTGCCACCTCGGTATGAGTACAGTTCCTGCACATGTCTCAAGCGTGCCACATTTCCAGGCTGTCTCCATACTCTTGTTCGACGAGAATCTGGACGAAATTCAAATCTAGACTCATCGCTGAATAAAATTGTAGCCCACTCATTGTCACCCCAATCCAGAAAATCTTGACACCATGTTAGTCGTGCAGCGCGATTGCCTCTAGATAGAGGTGGACGTCGGTTGTCTTCTGGCAGTTAAAATTAAATAACGATCTTGAGCGGCGGTTGTAGAGCGACCACGGCCTGGATGTTGCTCGGCTGGACTCCCAGTGTCTCTAAACCGTCGCCATAAACGACTTACGACGCTTTGAGAGACTCCCAACTGTTCGGCTACTTGGGTTTGTTGCACACCAGCTTGAAGGAGGCCCACCGCTCTATTCATCTCATCCAACGTTAAATGTTGCCGTTCCATGCTAAAAACACAATAATTTTAACACACCTACTAAGCAAACACAAGACGAAATGACTAACATCTAAATTTAACAAAACAAGAAAATGTCGGTTTTTTCGTCCCTTGTGAAAAACATTGTAAAACATGTATTGCTATCTTTCTTGCATTTTTTTTTTACCAAAAAGTGAGTCCCTACACTAACAGTTACAGGCGAAGTAATATTATATGACCTCGACAATTTCTTTCGTTAGTTTTTATATTTTACAAAAATATCCCTAGACTTTTGCGTTATGTGTATATATATATATATATATATATATATATATATATATATTGCACACTAAACATTTTACATTTACTCCATTGTAAGATAAACTAGGATGGTTCTCAATAAACCTATTGACTAACTTTGATGATAGCGTTTTTTTTACTGTACGCTCCTTCAACATTATTAAATACACAGAATACACTTTCCTGCTGCTATTACACGTGAACACACGATGACCGTGAACAACATACTAAGTAATCGTATGTGCGATGGGGCACGCGGGAACCAATACGTTAGTCACGCCTCTACTTTCGCTCCGAATTGGTCCACTCTACTATAACAATAAAACTCATTTAATATTCAATAACCTTTGTAACATCAATAATACTTTTGTGTGACAATTTGAAATTATTCCCCCCCTTTACAATCTTAAGTGCATACGAACTCAGTGTATGCTGTCTTGCAACAATTTATTTTAAAATGTGTAATAAGCTTTTTGAATATAACAAAATAATAAATTGCGATCAAGGTAAGTGGTTATACAATATATGCTTGATGCTACTTTGTCTATTTTAATGCCTTTTTAGGTGGTTTGTTAGGATTTATATCTGTAATCAAATGTAAATCGAATTGGTTTTAACCTCAAAATGAAATCTGTTCTCTATGACAATAATATATCGAACTATTTGGGAAAATAAGGCGAGTTTGTCTTAATTATCGAACAATACGTTTATGAAAAATGCTTGCTCTGTTAATTTATACTTTAATGCTCGAGTAGGTGATATTTTGCACAGTGAAGCTGCTCTATCTACGATTTATAATAATACACAAATGTTTCTTTAATTATAGGGTAAATTCTAGTAGAGGGACATAGCCGATTCTAGCACCTCCTCATGTTGAACCTCCTCATTGCCCTTGACCTTGCATGTGGCACAGCCCAAGGGCAATGAGGAGGTTCTACATGAGGAGGTGCTAGAATCGGCTATGTCAAGGTCAAGGTCAAGGTCATGTCAAGGTCAAGGTCAAGGTCATATCAAGGTCATATCAAGGTCATATGTGGCACAGCTTAAGGGCAATGAGGAGGATTGTAAAGAAAATTTTCCATTAACTTTCAAACAATTCTAAAACCTCCTCATTGACTTTGATCGCCAATAAATATTGTTGAAAATAATATAGAAGCTTAGTATACTGAAACCAGCGATTAAAACAAAATGTCCCAACACCTAGAATTGATATTAGAAGCAGTCAAGTTTGTTTATGAAAATTATGGTCATCTATCTGGTATTAAAACAAATCTAATAGAGTATATTCCATTAGATTTATTTAAAACGAAAGTAGCCCCAGAATGGATAGAGGAGTTCTGGCATTTAATTTCACCTGACAAACAAATTGAACTAGAAGAATATCGACCGTGTTTTAGACACTATAATACCGGTGAAGAACAAATTGACGGTCCAGCCCCTTCAAAGAGAAATTGCTCAGTTTGTAAAAAGAGTATTACCCAACAATTTAGAAAATTTAGAATACCAAAAAAGAAAAAACTAAAACATTAAATATGATTTAAATAATATATTTTAAATAAGGTGAACCTGTGGCACAGCTCAAGGGCAATGAGGAGGTTCCACATGAGGAGGTGCTAGAATCAAAGCGCAGGTTTACCGATGAGAGGTTTATAAAGACGCAGTTGGTGTTTGCCAGCGGCAGTTCATAAGGGCTACTATATAAATCCAGCGATATTAAGAAGTCAGTGTATATATAATGGGAACGGTGAAGCGTAAGTGTGGCTGTGATCGTTTAGATAGTTTAGAAGAAGGTGAATTAAGAATTGTGAGTTCTAACGAAGAACATTTTAATAAGGTAATGGAGAAAAAAGTGCTCGATCCTATGATAGAAAATTTTTTTTCGGAAGTGGGAAAAATGGATAATTTTTGGAAAGAATTTGACAGATGTTCTGAAAAATTAGTTTTCGAATCTTCATGGAATTTACCTCTAGTAGCAGAGAGCATATATTTTTTAAATAAAAGTCATTCAAAGTGGGTATGTGTTGGTTTATTACCAGATAATTTTTTCAAACCGATAGTGAAGATTGTTGGTGTGAGAAAGCAATGCATATTTTTTAATTCTGAAGAATGGGCAGAATTTATGATGCAGAGCGCGAAATTGAAGAAGTATTTCGATTATTGTGGTGGAAAGTTTCCAAGTATGCGCATATCGAATTTAGAACTTTCTAGCGAATGTTTTGATGGGGAGAACAGAATATTAAAAATTGACAAAGACGGAGATTTGTTGTATTTATCATTTGAAGGTTTGTCAGAATTGTGGCGTGTGAGAAAGGTGCTGGAATCCCGGTTGGAATCGTTAAGAAACTTAAAGTATGATGAATTTTATAAGGATGTTATTCAATATCTATCTGTAAGTGGAGGGGATCTGAATATGGAAATAGAGAAAGTTTTGCAGGGATCAACTCTAGAATGTGTGTGTATAACAAAAGAGATGTTGGTAAATCATCTTCAAAAAGTTTACCAGGATATTGATCTAATAAGAAGAAATCGTAATTGAAATTATATGTACATATAAAAATTAATAATAATAAATTATGTTATGAATACAGTCTTTTATTTTATATTATGAGTAGAAATTAAGGAACTAAGTATATTGAATTATTTAAAGTGTAGAGGTTGTTGTATGATAGTTATAATTGCAAATTAAGAGAAAAGAGAGTGTGTATAAATATAAAAATTGAGAGCGTTTTGTGTTAAAGTGTGAACCATCGCTTATGATAGATACATTAAAGCGTTTGCCTATAAAAGATGGGGAATTTGGTTAAACGGCGTAGTTTAAATCGAAAAGGCAGAAGGAAAGGTGGCGGCCTATTGAATACAATAATAAATAAGCTTCCAGTAGAACTACATATACCAGGGTATAGATTTTGTGGACCAGGAACGAAATTAAAAGAGCGATTGGAGAGAGGTGATAAAGGCGTGAATGATTTAGATGAGGCTTGCAAAGAGCACGATATAGCTTATTCAAAATCTGGTGATATATCAGAGCGACATATAGCGGATAAAAAATTGTATGACATTGCTATTAAACGATTAAAGAGTGCAGACGCTCGAGTTGGAGAAAAATTATCTTCTGTTATAGTTGCTGGTGCTATGAAAGGTAAAACAAAATTAGGTATGGGTGTGAGGAGACGGGTTCGAAAAGGAGTGACTCGACACAGTAAACCAGTTAATAGACAAAGGAGTAGAAACATGAAACGGAATTTTGTGGGTGGTTCTATATCATTTATGCAGGCAATGAGAATTGCACGCAATGCAATAAAACGGGCGGGCAGTAGAAAAGGAATGTTAGAAAATGCAAAAGTGGCATATCGAAGTTTGAGGAAGTCTGGAAAGAAAATTTTATTACCTCGTTCGAGAATTATTCCAATACCAAAGAAGGGTGGCTTTTTACCATTAATTCCGTTATTTGCAGCTTTGGGTGCCCTGGGATCGCTAGGTGGAGGTGCTGCAGCAATTGCGAATGCAGTTAATTCATCTAAAGCTGCAAGAGATCGATTAGAAGAAACTAAACGCCATAATACTGCTATGGAGTCAAAAGCTGGTAGCGGCTTATATGTGAAACCATATAAGTCGGGGTGTGGAATATCAATTGGGAGTGGGTTATATATTAAACCATACAAATCTGGTTGTGGCGTATATTTACCCAGTGGAAATGTTTCAAAAAACGGTTAAGCAAATTACCCCGAAGACCTCTAACTGAAGTCGATTTATGGAAATATGTTAGAGGATGGAAAATAAGAAATTTTCGGGGTATATTTAGTAGAGATGTCCTACCAGCAATCATACGCAAAAGAGAAAAGGGAATAGTTAATTTGGACGATAATGTTGGAGAAGGTACTCATTGGGTAGCTTATATGAAGCATGACGATATAATAAAGTATTTCGATAGTTATGGTGATTTAAGACCTCCGACTGAGGTCGAAAACTATTTATTATCGAATGCGGGTGGCGTTATACGATATAACTATAAGAGATATCAAGACTTGAATACTGTGAATTGTGGACATTTGTGTTTATTCTTTTTGAAAGGATTCATTAGTTGAGAACGAGTTTCTTTTAGTAAATAATTTAATATTGTTGTATGTATATAAAATGGAACGTGATGGTGATGGAGGTGCGGATAATTTGGCTTTTGTTTTATCAGGACAAGGAGCACAGTTGACATGTGTTTTGAATCCGCCTGTATATTTAAATGGTGAATTTGAAATGTGTATGTTGAGTTTGCAAACTTATAATTCTATTTCAAATGTTACATCGGAGAATAATGTATTTCGATATTATGCTATAGCCCCGGGTAAGCCCGGGAATTGGGAGAATATATTAGTTCCACAGGGTACTTATGACGTAGCAGATTTAGAGAAGTATATTGAAGAACAAGTGCGTCTCGGTACAGATGATAAGAATTTTTTTAATTTAAGCGCAAATAATAATACCTTGAAAGCAACTATTAAGTCTTCAGTGGATATCGATTTTACTGTAGAAAATTCAATTGGTTCTCTACTAGGCTTTGGAAAAGTTAAAATACAAGGAAATATTCCGAGGACCAGTGATGAGGTGGTTGATATTAATAAAATGAGTGCCATCGATATTATGTGTAATGTAGTTGCTGGTTCATATATTAACGGGGAGTTGTCGCATGTTTTATATCATTTTCATCCGAATGTTCCACCAGGGTTTAAAATAATAGAAGTTCCGCAAGAGAACATTTATATGCCTGTGAATGTGAACATGTTAACGAATATTATAATTCGAGCCGTCGATCAGAACGGACGATTAATTGATTTGAGAGGTGAAGAGTTAACAGTTTATTTACGATTAAGAAGAAAACAGTGACTACTACAAACAAATTTTAAGTAACATGAGAAGTAATACTAACAATAAATTGTGGAAGCAAGTTCGACGATCTACAGGAAAGTCATCAAATAAATTGAGGAGCGGGATGGGGCGAATAGTGAAATATGGTGGTTTATCAGGTGAAAATAGAAAATTTTTGAAAAATTTGGGTTACAGAGTTTTGGTATAAATACGGAGGAGTATAAAAATAGTATTTATAGAAAAAGGATGAGGATATTTTGTCAGTGTAAGAATAATTTGTGTTGCGAGAAGTTGATTGTCACTGTGAGGTAGAATTATTTTAATTATGGAAGTGTTAGATGTTTTGAGAAAAGTTCGTGTGGATAATTCAATTATCGAATTGGAATACCACAATCATGCACCATTTGGCTCACCAAAATATGGGAATAATGATGAAATACGAATTGTGGTTCCAGAAATAGATAAATATACTCTACCATCCGAATCGGAATTATTAATAGAAGGGAAATTACGATTAGCTAGTGATGTTAGTAAAGCAAGTGCTACAGCATCTCTGATTCATAATGCCGGAGCTTTTATGTTTAGTAATATCAGATATGTAATGAGTGGATCGGAGGTAGATGAAGTTAGAAATGTGGGTATAACATCAACTATGAAGGGATATTTTTCTTATAGTCCGAGTTATATAAATAAATTAGAAAATTGCGGTTGGGAATTTACTACAGGGAAGGCTCCAGTTTTAGATGTTAGAGGAAATTTTAGTATTTGTATTCCACTTAAAATGTTAATAGGTTTTGCCGAAGACGTAAAGCAGATTATTATGCATATGCCGCAAGAATTAATATTGAAGAGATGTGCTGATGATAGCGATGCGATAATGAACACTGTTGCCGATGAAGAAATGAAATTAATTATTGATAGTATAATATGGCGAGTACCCCATGTTAAAGTGGGTATGGCTCAAGATTTAGCCCTGACAAAATTAACAACGAAAAATACTCTGATGGAAATGTTTTTTAGAGGTTGGGAAATTCACGAAAATCCGGGAATTCCTGAGACAACTAAACATAGTTGGGCAATTAAAACTGCCCCACAATTAGAAACACCGAGGTATATAATTTTGGGTTTTCAAAGTGGGAAAAAAGGAAGTTTGTCTCATAATATGAGCAAATTTGATGCAATTAATTTAACGGACGTGATGGCTTATTTGAATGGGAAGAGATACCCATACGAAAATGTTCGTGTTGATTTTGACGAGAATCGCATAGCTGTTTTATATAATATGTACGCTAGATTTCAACAGAGTTACTATGGTTACGATCATAGCGAACCGCTTATGAAACTGAATCAGTTTAAATTGTGTCCGCTAATAGGTATCGATTGTTCACATCAAGAAGATGCGGTACATAAAAGTGGCGTAGAGGTTAGAATTGAGTTTACAACGAAGGCTAATGTGCCAAAGGATACCACTCTATACTGTTTGATCATGCATAATAAATTATATCAGTATTCACCATTTAATAAAGTGGTTCAACGAAAATATTAGCGGCGCACTAGATACCGTAATAGGGGTAGGATGTTGTTGTTAAATAAGATTCGGGCTGAGGTGATGTAGTTTGTGTAGATGGTTAGTTAATCGTTACATGATGACTGCAAGACGTGCCAAAAAGTCTATTGTTATCGATTTTCAATGGTATCGTTCTGAAATACATAGGGTAATGCCGAAGGAGTTGGCTACATGTGACAATAATTTCAAAAAGAGTCATTTTGTTTTCAAACCTGTGCTAAGTTTTAATGCTTTGACAGATGAGGATAAACGTGTCGCAAGATATGCTTACAGCTGTCATCACGGGTTAAGGTGGGAAGAAGGATATATATGTGTGACTGAGTTTGAAGGAATTATTAAACGATTGTGTGCCGACGTGAACGTGGTGTACGTTAAAGGAAGGGAGAAGCTAGAATTTTTGAAGAGTATTTTGAAGAATAAACGAATAGTAGATTTAATTGATGCCGATAAAATAAGAAAAGAAGAACCAAGTTGCAGTTTTCACGTTGGTGATTCCGTTGTTTGTGCACTAACTAATGTCGAACGATTGCATAAGTATTTAATGTACCACAGTTTAGAGAGAAAAAAATTTTAATCGATATCTGTAAATATTTACAAATAGTGTAGTCGGAATGGGCAGTATTTGGACTAGAATTGTACGAAATGGTGTCGAGAGGGTTGGAAATGTTATACATCAATATGAAGCAGAAGGATCATTAGTTGGTATAAATGCTTGGAATTTAATGTTCATTCCAAAATCATTTTTAATTTCAAAAGTGAGGTGTATTGATTTGGAGATGGTCTGGCATCGGTTACCGAAATATTATCAATTGGATGAAGATTTAATAAAATGTAGGCCATGTATGGAACATCAGTTGTACGAGGGTGATGTCGTGGAGGGTTGTATTAGGAGACGAGATTGCAGATTATGTAAATGTATAATTAAGTAAAAATATTAATATGATGTAGATTATTGATGTAATATATGAAAGAAT
This sequence comes from Melolontha melolontha, assembly GCA_935421215.2. Taxonomy (NCBI): domain Eukaryota; kingdom Metazoa; phylum Arthropoda; class Insecta; order Coleoptera; family Scarabaeidae; genus Melolontha; species Melolontha melolontha. The sequence goes on along the minus strand of OW285243.1, from coordinate 70,472,070 downwards.
GAAATAAACATAAAATTAAAGAAAATATTGTTTTTATTTTTTCTATACATTAACTATACGCCTCTGTCTGCTATCAAGCTATTAAAATTAATTATTTACAAAAATAATTAAGGGTGCTCAAATAAGTTTCCATGAATTTTTTCATATTTACAAAATTAGGTAAGCTTACTCACCTAAGTGTTCATGAACTTTACAATACATTAATTACACGCGTCTGTCTGCTATAACGCTATTAAAACTAGTTATTTACAAAATTAATTATGGTTACACACCTAAGTATCCAAGAAAAAATTTCTTTATATGGAAGTTTTTTTTTATTGCATTTTTGGATCGCTCGCGAAAAGGTGGTGGGGAGTGGGTCGGAGGCCAAAAAAAAGGGGAGAGGGAAAGTAGGAGGGGCGATGGAGGGGATGGAGGGGTGGGGGGGGGAGGGGGGGGGGACATAGCCTGAAATCCTCTAAGTTTTTGAGATAATTGAGGTTTTTTGTTTTTTTAGATATTTCGATTGGTAGGGGTAAAAGTAAAATTGGAGGGGGAATTTCCCCCCCTCCAAAAAAAAAGTAGTGGGAAAATCGAAATTGGTTGCAAAAAATACAGAAAAATCTGGAGAACAAAATGAGATAGGAAGGGGTAAAATCAGAACATTAATAGAGCAGAAAATGCACGTTTTCCGAAAAAAATTAAGTTTGTTGTTTATTACATTTTCGCAACCTCATCAAAAAATGGAAAAAGAAATTTAAAAAATCTATAAAAATAAATTTAAAAAAATTTTAAAAAAAATTTAAGAAAATTTAAAAAAAATTAAAAAAATTTAAAAAAATTTAAAAAAATTAAAAAAAATTTAAAAGAATTTAAAAAAATTTAAAAAAAAATTAAAAAAATTTAAAGTTTTAAAAAATTTAAAAAAATTTTTAAAAAATGTAAAAAATTTTTAAAAAATTAAAAAAATTAAAAAGAAATTTAAAAAATTGTAAAAAAATTTGAAAAAAATTTAAAAAATTTAAAAAATATATAAAAAATTTAAAAAATATATAAAAAAATTAAAAAAAAATAAAATAAAAAAATTTAAAGAAATTTTAAAAAACAAAAAAATTTGAAAAAAATTAAAAAAAAAAAAACATTTTTGTGAGGGTTATAAAAACATTAACCTTCACAAATTGTGTAAACAACTTATTTTCCATAATAGCAGACACGTATAAAAAATTGTTATTCTTAAAACGTGACGTGTTTTGGCCTAGAGATTTTAATATATATACTTCCTTTATTCTTCTTATAAATCATTCACAAAGTATCTCTTGCAGTATAATGGTGAGTACAATTACATTATATTTCTTGTATATTTACTTATTATTATTATTTACACACTTATTTGTATTTGGTTTTAAAATTATTTCAACAGTTCAAATTAATGTGCTTACATTTATTGCAGCGAGAAAATAATTTAAATACTTTTTGTAATTGTATAGAGAATATAATTTAAATTTACAAATTCTTCACATTCATTTGTCATAGTTAATTCATCTTTTTTATTTTAGACTAATAACGACGACTTTGATTTTATTTTTTTTGAAAATGTTGAAAATGTTGAAAACGTGGACTTGGACGAGATTTTATCACTGGATAGACGAATGGATGAATTTTCCAGTCGGACGGACGTTAGACGACAATCGGAGTCAGTTGAATTACCTTCTGCAGTTCCATCTACTTCTGCGGTACGACCCCTACCTCATACTGTTGAAGTAGGTGTTGCGGCAGAAGTTAATCCACCTGCTTTCGTGTCACAATTAACTACCGTTCCACCTTTGCAACCTCCTCCTTATTTGCCGAAGGACGAGTACTACAAATTGGATAGGGTACAACGACGCGAACTGACTGCCCAACGACGTATGTACAGACACTCTACAATCTCTACCACAGGACAAGAACACACTACGAGGACCAAAATACGACGAGGGCAAAATACAAAGAACTATATACCTTTACCCTATACAACTTGTAGTCCTAGTGTTCGAGCGGTTCGAGCGCCGAATCTGCGAACACTGCTCACGGACGATACAGTAGGAAGAAGGCAAAGGTGTGATGATGTAAATGTGACACGAGGGGTGGCAAGAATACCACAGATTGTGGAGACGATTAATCTAACCACAGAATCTGTAGTAATCTTGTCTCAGTCTCAGACTACTCATTTTCAGCGTCCCAACCTCAAATGAATGTTTCCGGCTCTTTTACTGAATCACCTGCAATTCCTCAAGCAGCTCCAGAAATAACTGATCTTCCTCAGTCCCCCATACCTTCTCCCAACGCAAATATTCCTGAACACTTTTCTTCCAATGCTTCTCCAGCTCCTCCTTCAAATGATTCTCCAGCTCCACCTTCCAATGCTTCTGCGTCGTTGTTTGCCTCACAATTCCACTGTGGGCAACAACAACCATCCGAACTCGCAACTTTCTCTGCGGATTGTAAACAGTTTTCTGACACATGTGTTAGATATTTGGCGGGCAATTCGTCAGCGGATAGTTTCCTTCAGCAGGTGATCTCGCTAAAGGGGCAGGTTAACGGTTATTCGTTAGAGCAAGACAAGGTTCTTCATTTCCTAACTAATGTCATCAGTCCATCCGATGACTCATATGTAACCCGCCAAAGGGAAAGGAAGGATCTGCTGAATCGACTTGGAAGCTTGATTGAAGACATGATTGATTATCAAAAATCATTTCCACCACAATGATTTGTATTTTCGATAATTAATTGTTTCATTGGTCAAGTTTCATGAGCGAGACTACACTGATACGATACGAACCATCGGACAACCTATTTTCAACATTTTCAACATTTTCAACCATCTAATACATCAACTTGTCATCACATTCGATTGTAAACAATTCTGCATCGACCTGGTTAACACCCACATTGCACGATACTAATGTACTAGTTCCTACAAAACTATCCAGACAAGGTAGGGGCTGCAAAATTACACCTATAACTGTTTTGCAATAGTTTACATGATATGTAATAACTTCAATGCTTTACTTGTTACAGGAAGTCGAGATCAAAATAACAAAAATTGAAGGTCCGCTGACCATAACAATAACAACACCGACTGACCCCCTGGTGGATGTCGACTCCCCCGACTTGCCACCTGAATACGAGGAGTCGCATCGCCCAATGACACCTCTGGCGGTGCCGCAAAGGAGAACCCTGCAGGAACGATTCGCCGAATCGTTCCAACAGGCTTCCCGTATCCCAGCGTCCCAAGATACGGACAATTGATCGGGGGTCTGCGGACAGGAAGGCGCCGCCACCTTCCCCTAACAAAAAAATTGGCGGCAAAAAGAAAATTAAAAAATAAAAAAATTATTATATTTCTTGTTTTATTTCTAATATTAAGTTAATCCTAAACAGATAATATAACGCACACGAAGATATCATAATTCAGTCGTTATTGTTAAGTCGAATCGATTATGTCGATGGAATCGAGTGGAGCTGAACCAAATATTGTACAATTGGAACCGCAAGAATTATCCTTACAAGTGCACAACTATGATTCCACATCAATTACGAAAAGTTTTATACGACACAGTAGCCTCTTCAGTGGCTCATGTAAGCGAGGATTAATTGTGGGACCTTCTGGGTGTGGCAAAACAAATGTCCTTTTAACCCTATTACTTCATCCGAACGGGTTACGCTTCAAAAATATTTACATCTGCAGTAGATCTCTTCATCAGCAAAAGTATGAATACTTAAGAAATATATTGAAAAATGTTCCTGAAATTGGTTACTACGAGTATACTGATGTTAATCACATGCCTACTCCTAACCAAATGGCGGATTATTCTGTCGTTATCTTTGATGATATACCACCTGCCGACTTGAATATCGTAAAAGATTTTTTCTCTTATGGTAGACACCGAAATTTAGATTGTTTTTATTTAATGCAAACATACAGTGCGGTCCCAAAGCAACTTATCAGAGATAATACCAATTTGTTAATACTATTTCGACAAGACGGTACAAATTTGAAACATATCCATAATGATCACATTCATGATTTAAGCTATGAACAATTTCTATACATCTGTAGAATGTGTTGGAAGAATTCGTTTGGTATGCTGTTCATTGATAATGATTCTGTATATAATGATGGAAGATATCGTTTCGGTTTTGATACTTACATACACCTATAAACAGATTAATGAGGCTGAGAAGAGTTGACATATTTCTCCCCATAGTATTCAATTTGATGTGCTTTAAGTTTATAAGTTTTAATTAAGAGGAGTTTGTAACGTACATTAGGGTTTAAAACATGTATTACTGGAATATTTATATCAGTCTACAGGTATTCGTTATAGAGTGTACATGGAAAATAAAATCATAAGAGATTTAATACAAGCTCGCGAAGCTCTTAAACAAAAGTTAAGAACATTACGGGCTGACATTGCACAATCTCAGAGAGAAACAAATATTCTGTATGCGCCCATAGCAAAACCGCTACTTGAAATCGCTAGCAAATTAGCTCCCAGTAATATAACTCGAGGACGAACTGATTCTGCGGACGCTTCTAAAGAAGTAGAAGAATCTTGGTCAGACATCATATCAGAAAAATCTTATGTGGCAATACCAGGAACGTCAATTTTACGTCAACAAAGTACACCGCGTAAACGACAGCAACGACACGTGTCATGGTTCAGCCCATCCACCCATTCTTCTCCGACAAAACAACGAAGTGTGTATCTCGCCGGAACACCTCCACGAGATACCAGTCTTACAAATTCATCAGATTTGAAAAAAAAGATTCGAATGTCTGAGACATTCAGCCAGCCCACATTTCTAGAAGATGAATATATCGGGGAACAATTGCCAGAGACTCCAAAGGGTGGTGATGAAGAGGAGGAACGAAGTGATGAATTAGATTCTAGTGAAAGCCTTGAGTTGGATAAGTCAAGGGCTCACGCTCTATCGCTTTTGAAAACGCGTCCGTCAAAGTCAATAATTACTAATAAGTCGTTAAATAAGACTCTGTTAGAAACGGATGTAGTTAAGGCAGCGCTAAAAGATCATGACCCCGCTATACGGCCTTATCTGATGGGGTTGATGACGGATGAGAAAGAAGAATTCGATGAGAAGTATGGTGTACGCGAAGTTGATGGTGACCTGATGATTGGAAATGCAAATATTAGGTTTGATGGACCCAACATTATAATCGGTGAATTTACTTATAGGGCTACTAAGGGATTACTAGAGCTACTGTTTATGAAGAGACCGGGAAAGTTTCAATATGCTGACGCTAAGAATTATAAATTCATTTTAAATGATACTCACGCCGCTAGAGTTGATTACGATCCGGCTCGGAAATATGCAGCAAGTAAATATTATAAATATACGACAATTATTAAACCTATTGTTCAAGGAAAAAAACCAGAAGTTTGGTGGACCCGCACTTGGAAAACAGGATTGGGTTTATCAAAAAAATTACCGTTGCGAAAGATCGTTGTTCCTAAGAGTATTGTGGAATATAAGTATTGGGATGATGTAAATGAATTGTGCGACAGATTGAAGTTACTGATGGCGTCCAAGGATGCCGGACATACTGGTCATGATAACGAAATCACTGCAATAATTGAGGAATTGCAGGAATCAAAAATAATTAAATAGGTTGAGCAGCATAGTTATAAAGCAGTTAGTATATCGACACCGATAGAGTATTACGATGACAATAGATAAATTTGGAAGACACATACATAAACATATCGTCAGAAGACATTTAGCGGAAGAAGATGCAGTAGCAAATTTTTTAAAACACCCTAAATTCAAGAAGGAATTGGAAAAGCTTACTCGTATATTATATGTTCCTCCTCCAAAAAGGGAACCTTCAAAATATGTTTTTCAACTGCAGAGTAATGGACGTATTGGGCAGGACGCATATTACTTTATAACTCCTGCGCGTCGAAAGCAAACGCAGTTATATACGAATAAACTATACAGTGGAAAGATTGTTGCAGTTAATTATTCCGACGATGAATTAGTGAGACTCTCCGTTAACGCTCACAGCATCGTTCTCATCCATCCTTCAGTATCAATAGACATCAACGCGGAATTGCGATTGAAGTACATTGGTCCATATCCTATACCGAAAGAAACAGAGCCAGTGTTTGCAGAAGTAGTCGTCGAAGGAAATGTCATCACTTAAAAGGGATGTCGTTAATGAACTACACGCACCTGCGCGACGAAATTTTAGACGACGGAGAGTCATAATAAAAGGACTACGAGACTTATTCCAGATCGATCTGGTTGAAATGATACCTTATGCTCGAGAAAACGATAATTTCAAATATCTTTTCGTATGCATAAATACATTTTCAAAGTTTGCGTGGGTGATTCCAATAAAAAATAAAACAGCAGCAGAAGTGTCAGCGGCTATGGAATCCATACTCTCCTCAGGACAGAAAAACATTCCAAGGAATATTCAGAGCGATCAAGGGAAAGAATTTTTTAACAGGCAGTTTAAGAAGATCATGGATAAGTATAACATTAATCACTACACCACTTACTCCAATTTAAAAAGTTCTATTGTTGAGCGTTTTAATAGAACGATTAAAAATAAAATGTGGAAGGAGTTCAGCTTCAACGGTAACTACCGGTGGGTTGGTATGTTGCAACAGTTGGTCAACATTTACAACAATACAGTTCACAGAACAACGGGATACAAACCTGTTGCAGTAAACCAAAGGAATGCCAAAGCAATTCAAAAATCGGTGTACAGTCACATAAAAATTGGTGACCCTAGAATTGGTAAATTTGAAGTGGGAGATCATGTGCGTATCAGTAAGCATAGACACGTTTTTTCTAAAATGTATACTCCGAACTGGACCAATGAAATATTCACGATAAGCAAAGTCCAGAATACATATCCGAGAACGTATATATTGCAAGACTCTCAAAAGCAGAATGTTCTCGGAGGTTTTTACGAAGAAGAATTAAAAAAGGTTCGACATCCAGATGTTTATCTGGTTGAAAAGTTATACGTCGAAAAAAGAATCAAGTCCTTGTCAAATGGTTGGGTATGCCTGCATCACACAACTCCTGGATATCTAAGGATAATGTATTGTAGAATGTAATTTTCGAATGAAATTAGGGAAATAATAAAAAAATAAATAAATTATAGTGTTTTATTTTACAAGAAGTAGTAATACAGTTCAGAGTACACATGAAACAGTTATGAGAGCTAATTACAAAAAATAAATTAAATACAGTGTTATATTTCTTATAAGTTATGATACAGTTCATAGTATACATGTTATGAGGTAGTACAGTTTAAGAAGCATACATATGAGAGCTAATTAGAAAAATAAATCAAATACAGTGTTTTATTTTACATAAGTAATAAGTTCAAAGTACACATAATGGAAAAAGTACAGATAGGAAAGCAAATTAGGAGCTGAAGTCAATTGTAGGTTGGTAATCCATCAATTCGGTAATCAATTTCTGCAAATTTGCTTCACGTTCTAATTCTTCTATTCTATAATGACCCCACGCTAAGGTAGAAGCTCTATCTGGGAGAATATATCGTTTATCATCTTTTGATGTGAGCGCTACTTTATTTCGCAATTCGGTGTAAATCGTGTGAAAATCTGATCTAAATACGTACATCTTCCGCATAAGAGTTTCATTTTCTTCAACTACACTTCTATAATCTGCAACGGACAATTTCTTATCAATAACATATTTTTTGACTCCTTTCGCCGTCTTCACCGTTTTATTTTGGACTTTCAAGCAATAAGCTTTGGCCCCTGTACCATAGAAGCATTCAATAATACCTCCGCCGTATTCATCCTTCATTTTACCGAGCCTAGGTGAACTGCGTGGTATTCCGAATAAGTTCCCTTCAGTAAAAGTTGAAGTATCAAACATATCTAAATTATTTTTTATGTCATTATATACATTATAATTTCGTACACTTATAATTAGAGAATCTGTGTCTGTGTAGAGCAGTGTAATGTCCGAATCATACAAAGGCTTAAGGAAGGTATAGAAAAAGTGATACATTATCTTTTTAGCTATTTCCAGGATTGTGAATCCTACGTACACAGGCTTTACATAATCTACTCGAACTTGAGCCAATTCGATAGCTGTTAACGTGTTGCAAAATACTTTACTGGATTTAAAGTTTGGCTTTGCAATATATGCCTCCGCACCCAATCTGTTTCTAATTGTTTCCCAATGGGAAACCAATTTAATATTAACGTGATTTTCAACATTTTCCATAGTTTTTCCAAATATGCTATTCACCATTAACTTGTAAAATTCTTTGTAGAATGCATTATTCGATTCACTTCGTTTCGTTGTATTAAAATCAATATATCCCTTTAACCAATTACTTTGTTTAAACTTAATTCCGCGTCGAATTCCACTTAGTTTCAAACCATTATTCAAACATTGTTTCAAAGTCGTATAGTGAATAATGTAATTCGATTTATTTGAAAGATTTGGAATCAATTTAGGATGTTTAGAATTAGGTGGTATAACGTGTTCCGGACAGAAGGGATAATCATTGTGGAGGTCGTGAAGGGCTGTTGGATATTCTAAATCTACTTCGAAAACGTACCCTCTATCCCCATCGTCTTCCAAAGTTTGAACATCCAGCATCATTAACTCCTCATTCGTTAACCATTCAAATTCACCGCTTGGTAATTTGGACGTCATAGCATAACCATACAAATTCGTCGCATCGAGATATAATATATATTTCTTAGGTTCTGATGGATCAAATTGTGATAAGTATTCGTTATTTGCCACCTCTATTCTTTTAGAACACATACTGACACCTCCACGTATGCCCTGTTTGAAAAAATGAAACATATCCGCATCTGTTAATAATTCTAAATTGACGTCTGTCATTCGTAGCATCGCTTCCCAGCTAAGACCTGGTGCCGTAAAATAGTGTGCTGGATCTAACTTGTAATTGTCCATACAAATATTTCGAAAATTTTCGAAAACATCTGCTAGTAGCAAAACATCAGATCGTAGATATATATCACTATATTCCCCCAGAGATTGACATTCGAATAAATCCCACACTCGAACGGCTCTACTATAATCCTCATCACTAATTTCGCTATCAGATAATATATCATAAAATTTATCTTTACTGGGCAAATCTGTCACAGATAGACTTTCAAATGATGTGACATAGTTGTATGGAAAGACGCCCTTTCGTCGTAGTAAATTAAATTTTTCACCCATGTAATATCTTGACACTTCTCTACACTGAGAATCCTCTAAATATGATGATAATTTATCTAAAGAAGAACTCATAAATCGAAATGAATCTAAAAATCTCAATTTATGGAAGACTTTCCTCTTCTTACCATTACAGTCAATTCTATCGCCAACATATACTTTCTTAGAAAATGATATATACTTTTCTTTATTTTGGGCAATAACATCTATTTCTTCCTTGTCCAATGCTAAGGATTTTACAAATAAATGTGTATCGTAATTCGATAAATTGTGCATTATGATTGGAGTATAGCGAGGTTCTTTGTAATTTATATTGCATACCATGTGTGCTGCACCTCGATATAATCCAGTCATGTGATCATGGTCGCATACTTTATCATTCACATCTAGTGCTTTTTCACAAATATGACAACTTCTCGCTTGCTCATAATTATAACACTCTTCTTCAGTTAAGGGTTTCATTTCCACAATTTTACTCAAATAGTTTTTATATAATAATTTTACATCACTTTCCAACTCTGTCATGAACGTTTTAGGTGTATTTTGTCCACGGTATGTGCGCAGTTTACACAAATTTTCATCGAACGAACATTTTATATAGTAAGCGAAAGAATGTGGCTGATGTTCGAAACATTTCACACTATAAGGTTTTACATGATCCGGTTCTACCATATCAATAGGTTTTAATATTGCCTCAAAATCAGCATACACAACAAAAGGAACTCTTAACTGCTTTTCAAATTTTTCAAATTTTAATATATTTTCCGGAACTTCTTCCCCATATTTGTTCGTCTTCAGATTCATAGTTGGAAACACCGCCTTCACCTGCTTACAATCTTCATGTTCATGTCTTTGTAATTTTTCTAACGATGTAAAAAAAGTTAGACATCCTTCACAAATATATTTTTGGTGTCCACGCTGTGATTTTTGAGCCGAAACAAGTCGAGACAAGTTCTTAATCCAACAATAGTGTAAATTCCCTTCTTTCGCAGAAAGAAGTAATAAATTAATATGAGTCATTTTCCTTTGTTTCGTAAAATATAAAGGTCCCACTATATCATGCACCGTCACAGCACCATCGAAATACTCCTCGATACCATATACGTTTACAGATATATTATTCTTTTCTTCAAACTTAACAATGTCTTTTAAATGGACAGGGAAATTTAAACCAGTAAAATCAGCCACGGTATCATAATGGGGATAGGAAGAAGGTCTTTGGGGAAGTCCACCTGGCACTCTTAACGCTGAAGTAATCGCCCAAGCGAAACATGCATTGTCAACATTTTGAATATTTATAATGGCCTTCTTCTTCTTTATTGATGGTGGTAAGTCCACATAACTTGATCCTCTCATAGGATTGTATTTATTTATGTTCACTTCCAAATGTATAATATTGCTCAAAGTCCAACCTGAAATATAATCAGAGAGACGTAAATCACTATAATAATATAAGTTTATACAATTTTACCTGAATTACGCTCCTGGAATTCGCTCATTTTGTTCTTAATTTCATCAATATACTCATTGTACAAGCTATATAATTCACTTCCTTGCGTTATGATCTTGTTCATAGTATTAAATGATTTGATTTCCACATTATCTTTTGTCAGCAAATAATACATACCATATAATTCAAAATTTATTTTAATCGAATTATGTACATGTACGACACTCTCTATTAATGTCAACACCTTTTCTCTGATGTTATTTGAAAATTCTTCAATATCAACATATATTTGAGACGAATCAGATATTTGATAACTTACTATTCTTCCTGCGAATGTGGATACACTTCTTCTTACACCATCGTCAACTATTACAAACGCTTTATTTCGATGCGTGGCACTACGAATATGTGCAGTATAACAATTCTTCTCCACGTATACATCACAGATTTCACATTTCCATAAGTCTGGATTGTTATCACTGATTTTTATTCTCTTGCCTTTGCAAGAACTTAACATGTGTCGATTTCTGTTATCTCCACGAGAAAATTGTTTACCACAATACTCACAATCAAACATCTTAGGTTCTTTAAATGAACACTTTGAAATGAACTGCTGCAATGAACTGTTGCTGGCATACACCAACTGTCTCTTTATAAACCTCTTATCGGTAAACCTGCGCTTTAGCACGATTTCGAGTGTGGGGACCTCCTCAAGCTTACTTTTAACTGTAGAACCAACTTCTGTACTACATCTACTATCCTCCGCAAATTTATTTATATGTACTTATAGAACCTACTGCTGCTTATTAAAAGTAAATGGAACATGTTCTGATTATATTTATTTATCAGATCTTCAACTCCATCGCTGTACTACTACTGTATTTAACTAACGCTAATAATAAAATAAATAAACACTAATAATTGGTCATCTTAATTATTTTCAAAATCACTGATATTATCTAGTTCTGCTAGAAGTATCACTGTCTCTATTTCAAAAATATCGTCGAAAATTACTTCATCATCATCATCGAAAATTACTTCATCATTATTTTCTTCATTATCATTATTTTCTTCATTATCATTATTTTCTTCATTATTACTTTCTTCTTCCTCACTTTCCTCATCTTCACCAATACTTTCCAAAATCTGTTGCATTATTTCATCTTCTTCCTCTTCTGTTAACTCACTCACAGAAAAAATATATTTTCTATGTAATAGTTCCATAATATTGTTAAGGATTACACTATTTGTGAATACGTTCTCCACGTTTCTTAAATAGCACCTTAAACTCCCTCCACTTGTCGTACCCTTCACCTTGTTGTGCCATTGACCTTGCCGTAACCTTGACCTTGTCGTGACCTTGGCTTTGCCGCGCCCTTGACCTTGTGATATCCTTGACCTTGATATAACCTTGATATAACCTTGATATAACCTTGATATAACCTTGATATAACCTTGATATGACCTTGATATGACCTTGATATGACCTTGACCTTGACCTTGACCTTGACATAGCCGATTCTAGCACCTCCTCATGTAGAACCTCCTCATTGCCCTTGGGCTGTGCCACATGCAAGGTCAAGGGCAATGAGGAGGTTCAACATGAGGAGGTGCTAGAATCGGCTATGTCCCTCTACTAATTCTACCTTGTTTTCGAGCGCTAATTTACTTGTATCTGTAGGTACTCTAGCTCTAGGAAAAGGTTCCTTCGGGCAGGTCTCAGGCTGGATTACAGGATTTATTCTAGCCGGAATTGACGGGATATTGGTTTGCCAGCAATAATTAATTGGGTAGCTTTCATATAACGCTATAAAATTAAGGAGTAAAGGATTTTATACTGCTGGACGCTGGTCCGATACTCGCTCGTTATGAATATACAAATATCTTGAAAATGCACTTTGCTAATAGGTAACTTTTTCCTCTAACGTTGTATGAATATTTTAATTATATTATTCTTTATATTTCAGCATTAAAATACGTTTTATAACTTTAAAATCGCCTTTAGCATCTTGACATGATGCTATCGTAGCAAAAGGCAACGCTTATCATTTTTTCTACGTCATGTTATTTATTTTTCTCGAACAACGACGTTCCATTTTTTTGAACGCGTTGTCTACATGAAATATTGCCGCAGACAAGAAGAGAGGCGGCCAATTTGAAATGTTGGTTTGTACATCCAGCCAAAAGTAAAATTAAAGTATTCTGAAGGTATTAAAAATCCTTAACAATTATATCAATTTATCAGCATTTTAATTGCAAATGGCAACATAAGTACATAACCCCACTTGTGCTGTTCGCATATAGATGGCGCGATTTGTCATTTTCTTTGAATTATTTAATATTTATTTAAACTAAATATTGTAATTATTCCTTAAATTGTTAATAATAATGTAAATTGTTTTGTGAAGGCTGTACTAGCTTAATATATATATATATATATATATATATATATATATACATATATATATATATAGTAGATTTTTTAAGATTCTGTTTATCAATTTGTTCAATAACAATCTTTTATTTATATTAAGAAAATTCGTATAAATTGATTTATTATTTCAAAAATGTATTTCGTTTAATTATTTTCTGCTGGAAAATTTATTTAATAGCGACACTCCAATTTCTCATCTTAATATTTCCGTATTTCCTTTTCGAACTTTTGATTTTTTGTTCTGAATAAGAGATTTTTATTTTTTTAAGTTATATATAGATTTATTTATAGCAGAATATATTATGTGAGTAGTTGTGAAAGTTTAAAAACATCAGTACTAGGTGGCGCAACTGAAAATTGGGAGTACGATTTAAGTAAAATTTTATATTTTGCAGAGTAAAACACAAACTCTGTTGACACATCAAGAAAGGAGCAAGCGTTCATACATCATTATTCTTTTTGAGATGGGTTTTCCATACACTTCAAATTTTATAGAATATCTCCAATTTATTGGTACAATATGACCTAGTATATGTTATAAATTATCTCATATTATAACTTATATTATGAGACTGGTAGCTAAAAAAATTATTAGCAGCATTTAAAAAATGGCTTTTTCATCACCCTTTTTAAAGATTTTTGTATTGCTTCAAAAAACCTAAGTCGTGTTAATTAAAAAACAAGTCAATCTGAATTCTATCAGAAATAATAAATAATCATAATCACTTCCCTCTATTGAAAAATAGTCGAATTACATCGGCCAAAAAATATATTAGAAAAAATCAATATTCATTATAAAAATAAAATATAACAATAACTTTGTTTTATCACTTTATTCACATGTAATAGTGACCGCGGTTTCGACATACAATGTCATTATCGAACTGCAAAAGTTACAGGCCTACATAGATCTTATAAATGACACAAAAATATATGGGGGTGGTTTATGATGTTATTTAAAATTACTACTATATACATACCTATTATATACAACATTGGAAAAGAGGTGTATATATTAGATCTAACTGGTCGTTAAGAACAATATCTATTGTGTTATTTCCGCTTTTAGAAATTTCAAGTGACTCTAAAAGATTTAATTTACGACCCTTCTCGGCCAAATGCAATATTTTATGATGACCAAATGTATGCCTTTCTGTAATAAGATGGTTTGCGAATGTAGAATCTGTCTTCTTTAGTTTATATGACCTCATGTGTTCTTTTACCCGTATAATAAAACTTCGACCAGTCTGACCTATATATACACTTTTACAATCATTACAATATAATTTGTACACTCCTGATTTATTATCGATATCTGTTTTTGGTTTTGCGTTAAAAATGAAATTACTTGTCTTTACATATGGTTTGTAAGCTATACTAACCTTACTATTATTTTTTGAAACTATATTTCCAATTTGATCGCTTATTTTACGGAAGCAAGTTAACGAGACAAATTGTTTCACATTAGCACTATCTTTAGGATATACTAAACTAAGGGCCACTTGTAACTGTTTTTTCTTTAGTATACTGTCAATTACGCTACTTTTATAACTATTGTTTACCGCTATTTGTTTTATAGTATTGATTTCACGAACAAAAGATTCATTAGACAAAGGAATATTTAATGCTCTATGTATCATAAAATTAAAAAATCAATGTTTGTGTGTCTTAGGGTGTAGCGAATTTTTGGGAATAATGCAATCAGTGAAAGTAGGTTTACTATATACATATATCAAATTTTAAACTCTGATATAATTTGTTTAATTTTAAATCCAGGAAGTTAATACTGTTATTCTCTTCTATTTCGACTGTAAAATTGATATTAGAATGGATTGAATTTATGTAGTTCAGAAATGTTTGTAGTTGTCTATGAGTACCCCCTTAAAGCAAGCTAGGATGTCGTCTACATACCGATACCAAAATTTAATATGTTTTTTACCTAGTTGTGATGAAAGAATTTTTTCTGTAATATGCTTCATGAAAATTTCAGCTAATAGAGGACTTAGAGGTGAGCCCATTGCTAGACCTTCTTTCTTCAAATAAGATGTCAAATTTTATAAGCCTGGCTTGCAATTATTTAGTGTACGGGCTTTATATGTCGGGTAGTGTATGCACATAAATCTAGTATAAACCATTTTTGAATTTTTGTTTTGTTGTAATATTCTTGTAAGGTCAAATAAGATTTGTCACTTTTTGATATCCAAAATGGCAAGAAAACTTACTCCTGCAGATAAAGTACACATTTTGTTAAATTTGGAAAATCACACCATTAACAAGTCGCAGAAGAATTTCATTTGAACAAATTTACAGTACTTCAAGCTAAAAAAAGATGTGAAAATAAAGGCAATATATGTCGCAAACGAGGAACTGGTCATAAAAGAATATCAACTGTTGCAGATCATAATTTGTTTGAATATTTGAGAGAAAATAAAAAGAATATAAAAGCAAATTCATAGATCTCGTATAAAATTTACTAATAGGGAACAACTATGCGAATCTATTGAAAATACTTAATTAAGGTTACGGGCAGTAATTGATGCGAATGGCTGATCAATTAAGTATTAGTTTATTTGTATTTTCTAAATTGTATTAAAAAATTACTTGAGATTTGGTTTGTCCTTCAAAAATAGATTGATAAACACTAAGCGATATTAGAAAATTTTGACAAGTTAGGTTATACTAAATTTATGTGAGCTTAACTGTGCATACCCCTTAAACTTTTCAACTCTGATGCTGTTTTTATGACTTCAACGTCACTAAAGTGGTTCCCTTTCTTTTCTTTTTTATTCAGGGGAACCGAAAACATAAGAGGGAACAAAGTTTAAGGAACTAGAGGGTGGAGATTGACATCGTTGTGATGTCAGGTACTGGCGAACATTCAGGGCGGTATGTACAGGGGTATTATCGCAGCGGAGGAATCATTCACCATCTGGTCCTATTCTTCACACACATGTTTGCAGAGGTCTTAAAACCTGCGATTTGAATTGTTGCTTCATTGTCTGTCCATTTGACACGAATTCACAGTAAACAATGTTCTAGATGACCAAAAAAACTTGTCGTATTGATAGTGACCGAACAGGGTTCTAAATAGGTAATTTGTGATGTGATTTTTCAAATTCTGACTCTTAAAACACGATTCTGTTGTTGCTCGTCTGTAAGCAGCCTGGAAACAAATTTTACTGCAACTCCCCTCGTCTGCAATTTCTCACTCAAAATATACTGACAAGCGCTCCAACTGATTCCTGTCGCTTCTGTCAACTTGTCGATTGTCATGTCTTCGTTAATTTTTGAGTATATTATGCATATACAACATTTTCGTCCGTCTGACTGGTTGAAAGACGACCTAGATATTGTACATCTTCAAGGCTTATTCTGCCTTATCTGTTGCCCAAATGAAACAAAAACTTGTATCCGACTCAAGGTTGTTCTTTGAATAATTGTTGCCATCGATAAATTTCTGCCGAAACTTTCCTCGAAAGGAAACAAACTTAATACACGCCTTCTTTATAACTGCAGGAATCTTTAATCAATATTTTTCAATGTTCATTACTTTCCTTAATTCATTTGGTAAATACAAAATTACAAATATTTAAATAAAAAATTTAAAAAAATACGAGGGGAGCTTTCTATGTTGTCTACCTAGCTATGAAAACAATATGCTAACGTGATAATTTTCTTACGTCAAGTTTTTGGGGCATTTTAAAGTGTTGTCTTCAAGTTTGGTTCAATCTCGTAACATTTAATCCTTTTACATTCGTTTAAAGAAGAGAAAATGAGTGATTTCAAACTTGAACTCAGAAGCGTTATGAATTTTTGTTCAGAAGAAGGCAGTAGCCAGAAGAATATTCATGAAAGAATGATGGCAGTGTATGAAAAAATAGCCCGTCCTATTTCTAAGCCAAATTTAGGTGCAAACAGTTCAAATAGAGCAGAGAATCCATTCATCATGACCCAAAGTGTGGAAGATCTCTGGAAGCACGAACTGAAGAAATCATCAACAAAGTTGAATATTTTGTGTTAACTGACCGTTGTATTTGTATTATCGTTGCGTCATTTGGGGATGTTCGTAGAACCACAGTTTTGTAGATCCCCAATTTTAAAATACCCAGTATAGCAAGCGCCAATTAAGTTGGCGCGAGGAGGGGGTGCGCAGAAGCCGTTTTAAAAACGTCCACCCCCCACTACTCAAGTAATTGTCAGAATACATTTGTCATTGACGTTTGACCGAACATAATGTCTTTGCTAGGGGATCATAAGATGATACAGGCTCAGAGGTTAGAATTATCTGACATTTGATGTAAAACCAAATACAAATCTCCCCACTACTTCTAATCCTGCGTGAATTTACCCCATCTCGCGCCAACTTAATTGGCGTTTGCTATACTTTACTCATGTTTCTTTACAGAAAACTTTATGCTATAAAATATGTATTAATTTTTATACATATCACTAAGTGGTGCGAAATTACATAAAATGAAGAGTTCGTAACGGTTACCTTTCGCTAGTCGTGACGTGATAGAAATTTACCAGAGAAATTTAGTTGGATTCTCCCATTAGCTTCTTCATCATAAGAAAAATTACTTTCACCGTTCTTTTTAATTTTACATCACCGTTGTCATCCGTGACATTTCCGTAATAGTGAAAAAATCACCGGTTGTGAAATATCGCTCATCTCTACCGTTTCCAGCTTAAGCACCCCAAGAGGAATTCTTCTAGATTTGTGGGACAATCTTGATCGAGAGCTCTTAGAAAATTTAATTTTGACATGTCAAGAATAGTTTAAGCAGTGAAACAGAGGCGAAATGACGCGCTATTAAAGGATTTCTAATGAAGTTATTTATTGTTTTTCAATGCATAATTTTACTTTATTTATTTTTTATTAGTAACTGACAGACGCTTATTTTTTTGATTTCTATTGGAATAATGTTTATTCGAATAGAACATTCCACATAGTTTCTCCTAGTTTCATTATGTATATAACAAGCATGAAGAATATCTACAGGTGTCATTGAAAGGAAAAGACAACATATGAAAAAGGTAAAGATGCAATTGTATAGAATATGAATCCAAAAAATTGTGAGGCAAATACGACACGAACCCCAAAATTAGAAACCCCCTGGAAATTGTATTATGTGACGCCTCTGAATACAGAATGTCTATAAATAACACCTCAATTGAAGTTACACACATTCTCACTGCGACTTCTGTTCCAGCAGTATCCAAATTGAGAAAACCGAAGACGACATTCGTCAAGCGAAGCCGGAAGCAATGGCCGGACCGAACATATTCTTAACAAACCCGGATGAACCGACAATAAAGCTTATAGTGTTAGAAGCCCCAGGATCGCCTAAAAAAGCAAAATGCCACAAGACAGAGACACAGAATAGGGGACATCGCGAACTGAAAAAAGAACACGACTTCAAACACCCTAAATACACAACAAAAAAACAGAAAACCGACCACAAACCAAACACTACACAAAACATAAACACCTAAACACGCAAAACACCTAAAATCGCACCAATCATAATCACAGAGAAAGACAAATGGGCACAAATACGACAAATACTCAAGACACACAACATTAAGACCGTACAAAACAAACTAGTGAAACCTGGTATACACACCTGGTATACACATCGAACCTAAAACTGACGACGACTACCGCACACTTAAACATGTACTTAACACAGAACACACAATTTTACACGTTCCAATTACGAAGCGAAAAGACACTAAAGGTAGTTATGCGAGGCATTCCTACCTTTATCACGGACACAGACATAACAGACGACCTGACTGACCTAGACTACCCGACACTAAAAATCAAACGAATGAACGGAAAACACGGCAAACCTGCACCACTTGTACTAATCGAACTGACGAGACAATATAAATCAATTTATAACATACACGACTGCTGCGGACTTACAATTAAAATCGAACCACTTAACACGCGGACAGACATAATACAATGCCACAAATGTCAGACTTTTGGACACCAACAAAGACACTACAAATGCATGAAATGCGGCGACTCACACTCAACACACTTATGTACAAAACCAAAAACAACGCCACCAAAGTGTGCAAACTGCGGTGGTCCTCACCTATCAACATTCCTCAACTGTCCTAACAACCCAAACAATTCTGAAAATAAAACCACACCCAAATACATCCCAGCACCACCTCCCAACAACCAACCCCTGGACACAAAAACGAAACAACACAAAGCCTAACAGAAATGACGAACTAGCACTTGCCTTAGGCAAAATGCTAATAGCATTGCAGAATGCAGAGTGCATTACACTCTACAAATGCAACAACACAACAGATACAAGACTTCGTAACACAAACAGAAAAATCACACTTTACAACAACAAACAGTAAACACATACATTACTTAAACTCAAAAAAGCGGCAAACACACAGACTACACACACGCAACACAGGACCCTACAAAAACACACAATACACGATTATTTATTAATCAGATACAAACACGCCACAACCCTGGGAAATACGAAACAATGGAGTGGAAATGGAGTTTACTTCGACCACAAGACAAGCTCAAATGGTTCATGAAAATGTACGTTACAGCGTATGAGTATGTTACACGCTTAACAGCTGTCGATGTTAAGATAATATTCTATGCTAAGAGTTCAATAACCTCAATATATTTACGTACTAAAATCAGCTGTTCAAAATTTGTATGTAAACTTTTATTTTGTATGCAAGTAAATTACTAAAAATTAAGATGTGTGTTCTACGGGGCATTTCATGTCCACAATCTTTAATTTAGTAAGAATCTATTGGTTTCCTTCCCTTAATCATTGGAACAGGTAAATGTAAATAAATTATATCGAACGTACATACCGATAGGTCCAGCTCGGAACGGACCATAGTCAGCAATGAGTGGCAACATCGAATCCCCTCTACGCGCAGCAGCTTCAATTGCAGCACATTGCAGTTAAGAATTTAGTAAGACTTAAACCGCGCAAGGATATAGTCGTTTGCAAATTCGTTCTGTATACGTAATTTGCCCATTTGTTTCGGACATAATAAGGTCCAATTTATTATTATTATTGTATTCTTAGCTGCTACGGAAAAGTAATTTTAAGTAATAAAAAAACAATAACGTTTTCTAAAAGATAAAAGTAAAAAAATCAATAATTCTGCAAAATAAATTTAAATTTTAAGAAAGTCACTCAATATAGGATTCGAAAATACCGCCCTCTTCCCAAACAATAGCCGAGCCTATTGTAAAACTCCCGCCTCACTCCCTCGAGATTTCTAGTGGTTATTGTCTCGAAAATTCTAAACAGTTTAACTTGCAACTGTTGCAAGTTCGGTATTGTTAGAAGACCGTAAAGATTTTCTTTGACATAACCCCACAGAAAAAAATCGCAGGGATTGAGGTCGGGTGATCGAGGTGGCCATATTATCGTACCCCTCCCGGAAATAACACGATTAGGAAAAGTGTTTTCTAAACACTCTCTTACTAATCTGCTGTTATGCGCGGGACAACCGTCTTGCATAAACCAAATTGCATCAAAATCGACGATTAGTTGACGGACAGCAGGAATAATTCGTGTTCGCAGCAAATCTAAATATTTTACTCCATTCAAATTGCCGTCGATAACAAATGGCCCTATAATGTTATCACCCAAGATACCCGCCCAAACGTTAAGTTTTTCGGGGTATTGAGTTTTAACATTACGAGCTAGATGTTTATTTTCTCGAGACCAATATCGCACGACTGAGGGATTATGCTTGCCATGACGTGGAAAAGAAGACTCGTCGGTAAACAGAATATTTTTTATAAAATATTCGTCCCTGTTAGCCCTTTCCATCACGGACTCACAAAACTCCATTCTTGCAAAATTGTCCTCGGGAAAAATCTCCTGCCACTTTCGAACTTTTATATTTGTTGCGTTTTAGAATCCGCTTTACTGTACTTCTACTAACACCGATTTCGTCTGCAATTTGCCGTGTACACTTAAGGTCGCCCATTTCAACTAACGAACAAACCCTCACGTCTCTCTCCTCCCGATCGGCAGGTATTAGAGGGATATGAGGCTGTTCGTCAATTTGTTGGCATTTGCGGCAATTTCCGACTACACAGCCATATTTCCTAAACGCATTTACGATCCTTTCAATCGTCGAATGCGAAGGAATAGGCCGATTTACGTACTCTACAGCAAATAAATCAGCGGTTGTTCGACAGGAATAGCCGGCAAGATAACACGAAACTATTTGTACCTTCTCTGCGGTTGTATACTAGAGCTGTGTCGTTCCAGCCGGACCCGGTCCAAAGGATTAGGTCCGCTGTTGGATATAATCGGACCCGGTCCGCAACTTTGTCTGAACTCGGTCCGAAGGAACGAATTCAATACTTTTATTGAATTCGTTCCTTACGCGTACGGTACCGATTCTCGCTAGCGTCAAGGCATATCATATTCCGATATTCGAAGTGTAAACCATCTAAACATTAGTGATTCAGATTCAGACAGTCAGACACATAACTTACTGGGATGTTTACGTTTTAAAGAGTTTGAATATTGTAGAGATACGCATATTACGCATATACATATACTGAAAAAGGTCGTAGGTAGGTATTTGATATTTATTATATGAGACACATATACGAGGCATGTTTTCTAAGTAAGTACCGTTTTGAAATTAAAAAAAGACGTGCAAAGATATCTCAATAATTTTATTTTTACATGAAAGCCTGCACCTTAATCTACTTTTCTAAATAATTTCCTTCAATATTGAGGCACTTGTCATAACGTTGTACCAGTTTATGAATACCCTCCTCATAGAAGTCTGCCGCCTGACTTGTTAACCACTGCATCACAACTGTTTTGACTTCGTCATCGTCTTCAAGACGCTGGCCGCCCAGGTGATTCTCCAAGTGCAGGAACAGATGGTAGTTACTGGGCGCCAGATCAGGGCTGTACGGAGGATGACCTAGAGTTTCCCATTTAAAAGATGTGATGAGATCTTTGCTCTGATTAGCCACATGCGGACGGGCATTGTCATGGAGCAAAACGATGCCGTTGCTCAACTTGCCTCGTCTTTTGTTCTGGATTGAACGGCGCAGATTTTTCAAGGTCTCACAATAAGCTGCTGCATTGATTGTCTCATTACGAGGCGGAAATTCTACAAGCAATACTCCTTTTCTGTCCCAAAAAAACTGTGCACATGATTTTCCGGGCAGAAATTGTTTGCTTAAACTTCACTTTTCCGGGTGAATCTGAATGCCGCCATTCCATGGACTGTTGCTTTGATTCAGGTGTGACATAGGCCACCCATGTTTCATCGCCCGTAACAATTTGGCTTAAGAAGTCATCACCGTCGTTGCGGTACCGCTCAAGGAAAGTCAATGCACTGCCTAAACGTTTGGTTTTGTGCACATCCGCCAACATTTTCGGTACCCAACGTGAGCACAATTTTCGGTAATTCAAGCCCTCGCTCACAATGCCATACCTTTCATTAACGACCGAAGGAAGCCCACTCCGTTGTTTATCATGCACATTTGTGCGGCCATCTTTAAATGCTCTCACCCACTTTCTTACCATTCCATAACTCATAATGTTTTGTCACGATGGATATCGATCGGTTTTAGGTCTTTAACACTAAGAAATCTTATAACAGCCCGTACTTCACAGTCGGCGGGACTCACGATTATCGGAGGCATCTTAAACACTCAGTAAACAACGTAAACAAGGTAGAATCAGACTGTAATCGCGTCAGTGCGTAGGCAAGAGATGTAGGTCCCCGGTACACATACGCAGAATGCCGACCGCAGCGCTGCGGTCGCGGTGTGGAAAACGGTACTTACTTAAAAAACATGCCTCGTATATAGATATGTATATGTGTGTTTATATTTTTTATCTGAATTATGGCTAATGTGACTATGTATTATACATATATGTATATATACAATGTATGTATACAGAGTGCACTTTTCGTCTTATACCATAACACCATAATTAATAAAATGACAAATGAATACCGTTGATGTCGTTGTATATTTATAAAATAAGATAAGTTTTAAATAAATATTCTAGGGTGTTGGTCTAAATTTCTCAAGGGGGTATGCAAGAATTAGTAATCTTCCACCTTTTCTGTTGTTTAGTCGTGCATACGTGTGTATAAATATAAAGAAGTGTTCAAAAAGTATTTTATAATGGAAAGAAAACGGAGTGATATTTGGAATTTTTTTACTGTAACAAATGAAAATTCTGCGAAGTGTAATTTTTGTAATAGTCCATTTTCCTACAAAGGAGGAGCTACTGGAAATTTAACAAGACATTTAAAAAGAAAACATCCATTTTCATTAACGGACGAGAGAAGGGAAGATATTTCAGTGAAGGATTCAGAAACCAATGTATCCGAAGATATTTCAATTGCTACTTCTGATATAGAATTAGCAATTCCAAGTACCTACCAGTACTAATACATCCGTTGTACCAAAAAAAAGGAAAATTATTCAAACAACATTAACAAATTTCCAAAGAAGGGCTTTATCTAAACAACAATCAGTGAAATTAGATGAACAGTTATTAACAATGATTGTTGCTGAATATCAGCCGTTTAGTTTGGTAGAAAATAGAGAATTTAGAAAATTCGTAAAAATGTTGAATCCCAATTATACACCTCCTTCAAGAAAGACAATAGCAAACGTGATATTACCACAACTGTATACAAGAGTTCACACAATAGTTAAAGAGTTATTACTGTCATCTACTCAGCATATTGCTATTACTACTGATGGATGGACGTCAATTAGTAATCAGTCTTATCAAGCATTAACAGCGCATTTTATTGACGGTGAAAATAAATTAGTGTCTGTTCTATTGGGATGTTACTGTACCGAAGTAAGTCACACTGCACAAAATTTAGCTAATATTATAAAGTTAGCTTTAACTGATTGGCAAATTTCTGAAAATGTTTGCGCCGTGGTTACAGATAACGCAGCAAATATTACAGCAGCAGTCCGTGTCTTAAGGTGGCAGCATATACCATGTTTTGCGCATTCGTTAAATTTAATTGTACAAAAAGGTCTTCATCAAATAAAGGCTACACAGAATAAAGTGAAGTCTATTATAGAATATTTTAAACGAAGTCCCATAGCAACAGCAAAACTACAAAATCTGAAAAGCAAATGGGTTTTCCTGTGCTGAAAATGAAACAAGACGTAAGTACAAGATGGAACTCCACGTATGATATGTTTGATAGAGTTACAAAAATTAAAGAGACATTACAATCAGCTATAGCCGTTACAAACGCCACTCATATATTATCAACTTGTGATTTCGAAATTATTTCTTGGTCCTGCAAAATATTAAAGCCATTTAAAGACATTACTGATGAAATAAGTAGCGAAACAAGTGTATCAATTTCAAAAATCTTGTTATATAATAAAATGTTAGTGACCTACGTTAATAACGTAAAATCCGATTTAGGAAAAGAATCTCTTGGAGTAGATGCAATGCAAACATTGAATGCATTATGTGAAGTTATACTAACGGAACTTCGTATAAGATTTCAAAATATAGAAAAACATCCTATATACAGTGATTCAACATTTTTAGATCCGCGTTTCAAGAAATATGGTTTTAATGAAGAAAGTAGTTATAAAAAGACGTATAACAAAATTCTGCAAGAGGTAGTCTCATTAATTACGAAAAAAAAGAAGGAAATATAACAACACAGTGTGAAATAATCGAAAAGGACGTACTAAAAAGTGGAGAGGAAGACATTTGGAATAATTTTGACAAAGAGATTATGAAAATTGAAACTGCTTTCAATCCCACTATTGAAGTAGAAAAATATGTTCAAGAACCTTTACTGACCAGAAACCAAGATCCTCTCAGATGGTGGGAAGATAGAAGATATGTTTATAAACATTTGTATGCGATCATGAAAGGTCGTTTTTGCATTCCAGCTACTTCTGATCCTTGCGAACGTATTTTTTCAAAAACGGGTCAAATATTAACAGACCGACGCAGTAGCTTGTCTCCATCAAAAGTAGAGAAAATTGTCTTTTTAAATTATAACTTAAAATTTTTACAAAATTTTTAGTAACTAATATTTTTTTATAAATATAGTAAGTATAAATGCTGGTATAAAAGATAAAATCTATAAAAAATTACGTAATAAGTAGGCAAGTAAGTTTAATTTGTTGGTTATTGAAAGACTTAAATTTATTTGTGTTTGTAATTATATATTTTTTTATATTTCGTTGTATTTATTTTTTACTATATCTGTACCCTTTCAAAAATAAAATAATAAATTTGATTAGTAAAAGCAAAGTTGTTATTGTTTTATTTTTAAATAAGTGTAAATAAATTAATTTTTAACTACTGGCAATCAGTAATAATTTACTATTTCTGTACAAGTAATAACGAAAAACAACGTAAGTATAATTGATATAATTATTGCACTATGCAAATATTAATTACATTTACATAGCTTCACGTATTGATAGATTTGATAGTTCTCCGTTCTAAAGATTCAGTCCGAACCTTTCAACCTACTAACCAACATATATGGCTTGACGGTACGGTACACGATCCATTGGTTCTACGATACACGGGTCTACGCTCTCATATCAATACCGATGTCGGTCCGGATGGACCGAATCCAGCGGACCCGTTCCGATCCTAGTACGGACCCAGAATGAACGAATCCACAAAAGGAACGACATCGCCCAGCACTATTGTATACACTGACATGATAACTACCTTTACGTATGCACAGCTAAATACGAATGACGAATGACCATCGGACTTATGTTGCGCACGCGGAGTGGCATCGTACACACGTTGCCACATCGCATTACGTTCCATACGTATATTGTTGCCTATGGCCCGTAGCGGGCTGGACCTATCGGTATACTGTGCCTTTATTTAATATCGCTACATGACACTTATGCAACCAGTTTAACAGATTGGTGATAGTCTGAATAAAAGTCCTGAACTTGAAATAAATATGTTTGAAATTTTATAAGAAGACTTAAAATAGCGTAACTTTCTTTTGTGATTGAAACCAGACATTTTATTAATAATAAAAGAGGTAGAATTATATTATAATTTTTATTGTACAGATTATGTTTATTATTTATCGTAGTAAATTTAATATTACCAATAAATGTTGAAAACGTGTATTGCAAATTAGGTTGCATACGTATCATATTACGATATAAAATGAAGGACACATCTAACAATCGAAACTGACTGAATAGGTGGAAAAAATTGTTTCGCTGCTAACGCTACCCCCATGAAATTAACATACAGTGGCGCCACAAATATATTATAAATATCTTTGTAATTTTTTTCTCGCATCTGCGGGTGAATTTGTTGAAAATATTTTAGATTCATATTCTATATAATTACATCTTTCTATTTTTCATACGTTGTCTTTTTCTTTCAAGGACATCTCTAACTTTTTTCCAGTTTAATTTTTTCAACTTCCTGAAATGCAAACTAAGAATTAACAATTATACAGTAAAAAAAAATTAAAAAAAGGAAACAGACGAAATTTATTGCAAACATATTTATTTAATAAAAGATACACAATGTATACATATATTTTATATCATAATTAAAACTTAAAATATACACAATTTCAATGAAACATCTTTTTTTTTTCTTAAATGAGAATATAGCGAAAAATGGAGTAATAATTTATTAATATTTTCTTTTTGTATTTGTACTGATATTCAAGGAAAACTGGCTGGCGTTTTTAGACATACCGATTATAATAAAATTTCATAATTGATCACATAAGCTTAAGCACGATACATATTCAGATAGGTAATAACCTATTTGAATCGTTTTATTCGTTCATTCTTCCTTAACAATTCTAATAAGTATCATCAGTCATTTTTGCGTTAGACCACTTCCATTCATTTACTTGTGGAAGCTGCATTTCATTTTAATTCTTCTCATTAAATCACAGCAAGACATGCAAACTTTTTTCTTCGCTCTCAATTTCAAATGTTCAAGACCAACTCTGTATCAAGTATCAAGTGCATGTACGGAAATTGATGTATTTGAAGTTTGTTTCAAGAAAAAAAAATAAGATTGAATTGACTCATAGAGCAACAGTTTAATAGTTAGTACCATTGAAAGTTTAAATTTACTATATGAGACTACTAAATGATTAATATTTCTTCCAAAGCTCCTAAATATAACCTCCTCCTGTAACAATAACCTTTCGTTCTTGCACAACTATAAGATATTATAATTTTCCAATCTAAATAAACAAATAAAAAAATATTTCAGTTTTCGGAATTTTTATTTGATTGGTGGAAAATAAGCATTTTTCTCGGCCATTAGAATCAGGGGCACCTCAGGGTCCAAACTTGTGTCCTTCATTACTTCTAATTTTCATCAACGACATGTTAGGCACCTTATAAAGGGCCATTTATCAATTTATTTTCCATAACAGTAAGCGTCATTTGGAAGTAATGTTTTCTAATTTATTTCTGTAATAGCGATACGAATTTTTCTGATTTCCAAGCCAATATTGTGTGCGTTCCAATAATACATTTGAAATATTTTGCTTATTTCTGGTACATTAATGTAACGAATATAAATTTCTTGTTATTTGGATATTCAATATTATCCAGGAGTTTGTATATACAGGCAAACAATGCTCGTTACGGAAATATATCGAAAGGAGAATGTGACGATTAACTATCTCTCGTATCGGGAGTCTTTCGAGTTCTCTTCGTTTACGCGTCGACTGTAGAGATGAAGGGTCTATTGAAATTTCAAAGATTATAGGGAATATACGGTTAAACGAAAAAGGCCAAATTATAGGCATTATTGGGGACCATTAATTTACGACAGTTGCGAACCTTTTTAAAAACAGTTTTGCTGAACGTTTTGTTCCGTTTCCGTTAAGTACGGTTCATCGAATTAAAGAAAATTTCGAAAAATTAGTTTATCTCTCTCATTCTATTAATGGCAAACGATAAATAATTAAGAGCTGATTTATCGCGATGTCATGATATGTGCGAAAACAATTTTCGCGAAACATTAAATCAGATAGGTCAACGCCTAAATGTATCGTGTGAAGCAGCTATGGAGGTGTTACGTAAAAATAAATATCGTTCCTATCCAGCGGCGGCTCGTGATAATTGTCCGTGTGGGAGCTCTCAGTTTTTAACATAACTAAACAGGTGCAAATAATTAAGAATATAAATAAAAAAAATAGATGACCGAAGAAATAGCAGGATCACTTACGTTGCTTGACATATTTACATCCAAGAGGAACGACGTGTGTTGTTAGTTCTAACACTCGATGTACACGAAACAATACAATGCTTACAAACAGAATTGAGAACGTTACTGTCAATAAATGCAAAAAGACAAATAAAACTTATTTTTTGTAAAGTAAGTCTTCTGTTCTTTTGCGAAATAAAATGTTCTACAACTTTTTCATCAAAATCGGAAATATTATGCATCAAGTCTCTATTGACGCATACCATAGCTAGAGCATTAAGTCGATCTTCATTCATTGTATTTCTTAAAAATGTTTTTATCCTCTTAAGAGCCTCCGCACACGGGTCGATTGGTATTCGAAGTGGACGCGTCTCGAAGTCGAAGCGATTCTCCCACCTTTCAACTTCGTACGTAAGTAAATGAGGATCCACCAACGGATCGAAGTGTGGTCGATTCGTAATCGGTGCGATTGCGTCTCAATCGTCGCTCGAAGCGTGCGACCTGCAGCGAACGGGAAATCTCGAGAGTGACGAGCATATCGTACGGTGGATTTGTATTTTTTTTGTATTTTTTTTACATCATAATTTCATAATCTATGTATAATATTGTACTTTTATTTCCCTCATAACTCATAAGTATACACTTGTAGTGTACATCGTCTTCTCATATCTATATATATTTCGTTACCTCCGCTAAGTGCGTAGGTTTTGTTTTCTCCAAATCATGTCCTTTTTTGCTGTCGTCGGAAAAGGGTCTTGGGAATCCGTCTGAAAGCGATTGCATAAACTGGGAATTTGTTTACATTAGAACGTAAAAACTAGAGAAATTCACAGAATCAGATAGCGCTAATACATACAGTCAAAAAATAAACACACAGTTTTGTTTTAGCCGTGAGGCACTACACGACAGTTCTAGTTATAAAGTGCACCAATAAACATAGTAAACGAAATAGTGTAGGTAGTTTATTGAAGTATACAGTAGCAGCATGGAGGTAAGTTCGTTTGTTTTTGTAAGTTTTATCTTCCGTTTGGTCACTTTGCCCACATATGATCTACATACACTTTTCATGGGGACACCTAAATAACTTTTTTATTTTGAAAGCGATCAATATAAAATTTTTATCAGTTGTGTAAGCCATAACAATGCACCTTTTTGTGTGATTTGAGTTTTTATAAAGCCAATATCTAGCCAACTATAATTAAAATAAAAAGTACTGTTTCAAGTAAAGTCATGCTAGCGATTAAGATAGAGCAAAAAAGTATTAGTAAAAGTTTTTACAAATAACTCAAGAACCCCTAATACCAAATTTCGCGGAAAAATTTTCATTTTTAAATTCCTCTACATTTTTATGCTATCAGTAGATAATTGTTTGTTATTGCAATAATAAGAGTGCTATGAAGCAAGAAAATAGCAACTGAAGTAAACTGTTGTGAATTGATGTTTGAACTGACAAATTATTTTTTTGTTTCATATAATTCTATTCTATAGAATGCTAAAAATTTTGCATCATTCACTTGCAATTCTTTTGCCGCAACAAATAAACGGCAATGAAAATTCCGTTCTATGTACGGATGCATCCAAACTCTCCGTTTTCTTCTTTTTATCCGACGGTAATAATAAAACATAACAGCATCTTCCTCGTCACTTGAATCACTCATTACAAGGGAGTTGAGACAAATATTAAAATCACATGAGGAATTTAAAAACTTTTATTATAAAGATAAAATCAATCAC
The DNA here is from genome assembly GCA_935421215.2 of Melolontha melolontha. Classification (NCBI taxonomy): domain Eukaryota; kingdom Metazoa; phylum Arthropoda; class Insecta; order Coleoptera; family Scarabaeidae; genus Melolontha; species Melolontha melolontha. The sequence goes on along the minus strand of OW285243.1, from coordinate 70,441,976 downwards.
TATACAAATATAAATATTCTGTGAACTAGCTTACAGCACAAAGTTACGGTAGAATGGTTACAAAAATGACTACGCCTAATAAAACTTTTTAACGTAAATAATACTAAAGAGGGGGGGTAATATAGTTTGTGTATAGATGAAGAAAGCAGACGAGAAAAATCGAGGCGTGTGCGGATGGACAGAATTTGCATCGTGCAGTTCGCGCGTGACGCGTGTAACGCTTCGACTTCGAGACGCGTCCACTTCGAATACCAATCGACCCGTGTGCGGAGGCTCTAAGAGTTTCAAAACATCGTTCTGACTAGGCTGTACTTATTGGAGTTGTTACAATAACTTTTAATAATTTTTCTGTTTCGCTAAATGTTTCATTCAGATTGTTTGTAGAATGCCAAGAAACTATATTCAAACCACCCACAATATTTTTGATATCACTTCTTGAATAAATTACTTCAAGTTCAGTCTTTAGTTTGTCTTGCCGTAACATTGGGTAAATTCCAAGAATCGACTTGAAAGTTGAAACTGGAAAACTCGTTTACGTCAATTAAAGATGCGGCTTCGAAATATTCCCTGTATGCCAGTCTCTATTTGAATTGCAAAATCATTGCATTACAAACTTTTTTAGCAACTATGCAATTTCTACTTTCAGGATTTAATTTTTCGTCGTTTATTTTCAGTAGTATTCGTAATATTCCGTTCTATCTCTTCAGTGGAGTTTCTATAATATGTTTTTTCAAGTTCTTCTAAATCTTTTAGGAGGGAAATGCTAGTCTGATTCCTGCTTTGAAATTGATTGAATATACATGTATATGCGGAAACATTTTGTGAAATAAATTTAACCAAAATATAAAATCTTCCAGATTTATTTGTAAACCGTATGCTACCTTGCAAGTAATAGTTTTAGTATAGTTTTCCTTCAATTCTTCGAAGCATTAGATTAACCTCTCCCGATTTACAAAAACCTATTAAACGGTACGGATGTTATAATTCCAGCGTGTAGCGGCAAGTTGAGTTAATTTTTGATGTACAGTTTTTTCCAATACATCACATCTATGGCTAGAATTTGAAAAGAACGCGGAAATTGCGGTTAGATTAGAGACAAAAATTCTTAGGTTGGCATATTGACCGGTCACTTTTTGCATGATCAAGTTAAGTTGATGAGCGAAGTGAGTGTGTTTATGTTGCAGTTATACTTTAGCTTGAACTCCCCCGGACGCCCCACTCATAACATTCGCAACGTCATATATTTGCGCGATAACTTATCGGGCGATCGTGGTATTAATTTATTTAACTCCGTTTCTATGCATTGTGCTAACTCAGCAGCTGGTTTATCTGTAACTTTTAAGAACGTCGAAAATCTCTCGTAAATATTTCCGTTGTGAAAATATCTGACTATTATTACTATTTGATAGTGATTTGAAATATCTGTAGTTTCGTCACTCTGAATTGCCAAAAATTCACTGTCGTTAATCTGTTCTTGAATTTCATGTAGGCATACAGCTAACATACTCTTCAGAATTTCATTTTGCACAGTTTTACACGTGCCTTTAAAAAACTGATGTACTGTGTAAATGTTCTTTAAAAATTATTTCCAGTTCTGCAGAAAAGTCAATTAGTTCACGAAAAATCCCACGGTTTTCGGAAATCTCCGATTCGTCATGTCCTCGAAATGCCAGTTCGAGTTTTCCACGGAACGTGATACAGTTATATATTTATTCTTTTTAAAATATACATATATCTATTTTTGCTCACCCGTTCGTTGTTTTATAATATTTTATTTTTCTTTTGGATATGATAGGAATCCTATCATATGCAAAAGAAAAATTAAATATTTTCCGATGATTATTATATTCGAATGCAGTTTTATCTAAATATTATTCGTACATTCTATTCACTGACGAATCAACTTTTTCCTTGTACGGTAGACATAATCTTACGTTAGTAAAGTATTGGTCACAAACAAATAAATACATTAGCTACACAGCTCATACACAATATCTACAAAAGGCAAACATATGTGTTGGAGTTTTAGGAGATAATATCGTCGGGCCATTTCTTATTGAGGATATGCTAAATTCACAAAAATATTTAGAACTATTATGGAATGATGTTATTCCTTTCGTTTATGGTTTGCTTAATATTAGGATAGAAAATGTTTGGTATATGCGCATCGCAGTGAACTAGTGCGTCAATTTTCAAGAAATATTTTCGGAGATAAAATTATTTCACAAAGCAGTTCAATTGAATGGCCTGCTATATTTCCTGATCTAGCCCCAATGACTTCTTTTTATTGGGCTATTTAAAGCCTTATTAAATCTACACATTTTAAGATGGTTGCCCAAATAATTTTAATGAACTGCGCTTAAAAATTGCAATTGCGTTATTTACAATTACACCTGAGATATTAACAAATGTAAGACGTAATTTTTATTATCGATTAGCTTATTGGTTAGAAGTTCAAGGTGGTCGATTTGAACATTTATTTTTGTTTAATTCTTGTTCTTGACGTAAGACATTTAATGGCGCGCCACGGGGATAAACTCGGCTCTTGAGTGACATCACATGATCACAGGACGACCTCTCAGTCAGCGCTCCTCTCTCTCTGCACTGCAAGGCATATTCTGGCGCGTCCTCTCTCCCTTATTACCCCCTATTTTATAGTTATACACTAGGCGTTCGCCGCTGTTACGTGTGTGTCCATCGGTGTGCGCTATAGTCGTTTTACTTGTGTATACGGCATCGTCTCAAGTTTTCATTTCAATCGGAGTGTCCTTTCGAGTATAACAAAGTATTTCCAACCGAATATGTTGCAACTTCTTATTGATTTTAAATATGAGTGATAGTGAAAGTAACAGTGATAGTGACAATCTAAAAAAAAGTATATATTATTAAAATATCTCTGTTTTATTATATTTTTCCTGTATATTATATAACAATAAGAAAAATATATATTTTTTTATGAACTCGAAATATTTCTTTACTTTACTTTATATTCCCTTTTTTCAATAACAATCGATTTCGATGTTTCACATATGCTAGGCGTCCCGTGACTACTAATTTTTTTTGCAGAATGTTTTAGTTATTGTTTTCTCTTTTCCTACTTTTTATCTAGATTAACGGGGTACCATGTAGACTACCCTCCTCGTGGCGTACCCTGGAAACGTGACTTGTCACGGCTAAATAGTTTACACTATTAAGCTGCTAGACATAGGAAGAATTTCCCAACAAAGAAAGAATCGGTATGAACAACGAAATGCTAACAAATGGTTCTCTTCAGAACCCATCGATCAGGGACGTAGGAAACGTCCTGAAGGTCTTACAACTAGCAGATCTAAATCTGAATATTTACTGAGACTCCTAAATGATCAGTCGGTGGACGTCGCCCTACTACAAGAGACCCAGTGTGCCGACGAAACGCAACTTAGCAGCAGATGCAAACTACCTGAATACTCCCTGGCAGCAGCTGCTCACCACGCGACATATAAAACATCTATATACACATGTTATTTAGTGTTATATTCTATGTGCCATACAAAATAAAATAAAAAATGAGTCTTAATACAAGTTATTAATTACTAACATTCGAATTGAAATTTGGAATTATTTTTGCATTTAGGGTTTTTATAGTTTTACTTTCTGAAGGTGTGTTAATTCTTCCGCCTTTAAAGTGATTCTTACTTCGACAACCGTTATATAAAATAAAACGTTCACTATCTGTTATGGTTATGACTGAGGAGGGGAATATTGCGTTGCACACCAGGAGCGTAGTATCTATATCGAGACCTCCGTAAACGGTCTTCATACTCAGTAATAATGTGATCGCCGGCTTGGATAAACATATGTCGGGCACGGTGCGTTTTCCTTCGTATGTGTAGACTTCTGCGTTGTATGTAAGAATGTCGCAGTGACGTAGTTCGACAAAACGACCATTGTCAGACGGAGTGAATAAGTTTATTAAAGGTTTATTATTAAAGATTCGCCATATTTAATTGATGATGGCGCAAATGTACAGTGGTCGTTTTCTGTATCTAAGTACATTCTTCTCAACGGCCCTCGGTTTGCTGAAACAATTATGGGGACATATCTTCAAATATTTAAAAACCCACCCTTATCCATTTTGTGACTTCACATCCTTTGTGACCCTTAAAACGCAGCTCAACTTCATATCTTTAGTTATAACTGCATGATTGTACATATGAGTTTGTTGCGCTTTCTTCTCCTACTGCGGAACACCAATCATATCAACTATCTATTTGAACAGCGTTATTTGCTTGTATATTTTTTTTTTCAATTTAAGAACGAAATAGGTCCATAGTTACAACCAATAATAGTAATACGTACATTGGATATTAAAGATACATATATTAGATGCATTGAAAAGCAACTTGTTTCAAATAATATTGTTTCCTATCATTTTAATGCATTTTATCCTTCATTCATCAATTTCTGCAAAGCACTTTTATACCGAATCTACAAGAAGGAAATATGTTTTTTTACAATACAACCTACCAATTGTGGGTGCGCGAATTAGAATTACAGTGCATTTGGACTATCTACATTTCAGTTAAATTGCCAAAGAGCTCATTGAATTCTCCGAACTATTTGTAGGAGGTGTTTCTAGTGATGCTATGCGCTGTTGTAAGGTTTGTACCTGCAAAAAACAAAGATACGGTGTTAATATTTTTTTGGATTCTACATTTTACTCGACGAACAAAAATTACCAGCTAATTGTAAGAAAAGATTTTGTATTTTGTGTATCTTGCCAAATCAATAAATATTGTTCAATGAAGATATGTAATATTTTGTAAATTTTGAAGATAATTTAAAACAACGTTATTTCTGTACATAAATATTTAATTTTATTTTTAATTATTTGACGAAACGCAAGTGCATTTAATAAATGGATAGGTTAAACAATCTAGGAGGGCGGATCAAATATAAACCAAGCTTTTTTTACGCATCGCTAGGCGAAATAGGTTGCGTATCAACTTGATATTTGTTTGTGTTAGGTGGCGATACTATTAAGAGAAGTCCACAAGCTCGCTAAGATTTCCCGAAAAGTCGAGAGATCGACCAATATAGGTTATCGTTTTTTGATGGCAATTGAATACCTAACGATTTTTTATTCAGTACATTGTGATCACAATCGATATAAAGTTAGCGGGGCCTTAAATAAGAACATACGCTTGATACGACGTTGGCCGAACGTAGATTTCTTGCTATGCTATATGCAACGTTTAATTTACATCAATATTAATCAGCAAAGAGTATTTATACGATGGCCGTGCAAGAAAATGTCGACTAATCAGTAGAGTTGTCAGATTTTCCCCACATTCCAGAGACCTATTCAGTATAAGCCGACCATCCTTATTACGCCAAAACTGTACCCTGTACGCGGTAGGTAGCAAATTTGAATGCAAATGATTCCATACGAAACGTACTGCAGCCTATTACACTGACATACCTACGAAGGTTAATTCAACCCCTTATCCAACAAGACAACGCGCGTCCTCATACAGCAAGGGTTACCACAAGGCTCTTACAAGAAAGGAACGTGACCCTACTATCGGGTGATCGAGAAAGATTGTCTGAAAAATACTGATTTCCCAAGGTGGTAGGCTCTATATCTACTTCCATTTATATGTGTGAACTTAGCTTTATACAAATATTACTAACAATCTGTCATTTTTCGTGTTTATTCGATCATTGGTGTCTCATTGTTTTATTGTTGTATTATTATAAATTCTTACCTATTGCCGTGTTTTATTTTTATTAAAAAAGTATTGCTAAATTATATAATTTCATTCTCAACATTTACGGTACGTTAACATGAGTCGAATAGTATAAAATATCCTTTTTATCCAACTTGAATTTTTAGGTTATTATGTTAAGCTCTGAGCAAGAAAAGTTCCTTTTGGACGCGTATTTCCGAAGTGGACAGCGTGATCTAAATGGGCAGTGGAAGTATGCGACGCGGTTATGTATTGACGATTTAAATGCCGAATTTCCAGATATCAATCTTGATTATGAATCGTTGTAACGACATGTGTTGAGAACGGTTCAACGTTTCAAAGATACAGGTAGTATTGCCAAAGGAAAGAGTCCTGGCCGTAGAACGGTTCTTACTGAAGAAGTGGTTGAGGATGTTCGAGCTCGTTTGGATCAGAGTCCACAAAAGTCATTACGACAACTGGCTCAACAAACAGGTGTAAATTATTAATATGCCTAATGTTGTAACTTACCAATTGTTTTATAGTAAATGTTTAAACTAATACATGAAATTTATTTTTAGGTTTATCTTATGGTTCGTGTCACAAGGCTGTAAAAACTAAATTGCATTATCACCCATATAAAATATCAGTCGTGCCAGAATTACATGCATTGGATCATAATAAATGCATAGATTTTTGTCAGTGGTTCAATGAAAATTTACGAAATGATGAGGTGCTAAATTTATCCTTTTTTTCTGACGAAGCGTGGTTCCATTTATCTGGATATGTTAACTCGCAGAATTATAGAATATGGTCAGCTGAAAATCCCCATGTTTACCATGAAACACAGTTACATCCAGTGAAAATTGGTGTTGGGGTTGGTATGTTACGAAGGAGAATTATCGGTCCAATATTTTTTGAAAATACAATAACAGCAGCAAATTATCATGGAATTTTAAATAGATTTATAGAGCAATTGCACGATGATGAAATAACGACAGGTTTCTTTCAACATGACAATACTACTCCCCACACTGCAAGACAGATCCAATACCTTGAACAATTTTATGGTAATAGACTTATCAGATGGCCCCCAAGATCTCCTGATCTTACACCGCTAGACTTTTTCTGTTCGGTTACCTTAAGGATACAATATTTCGCAATCGTTTGCACACAATAGATGAAATGAAAGAAGCCATAAGAACTGCAATAGATCGAATTACGCCAGAAGTCTTGGAGAATGTTTTTGAAGGTATGAAGAGAAGGATTGACAGATGCCTACAAAATAACTGTGGACACATAGATCATAATTTATAAATTTTTTGATTTCTTAAAGTATATTTGTTGATTATAAAATAAACCAAAATGTAAAAACTGAATTTTGTTTTATTTATACGACTTCTAGAACGAAAACGTTTTTGATTTTTATAAACAGGACTGTTACTTTATACAAAATACATTCAATTATTAAATATTTATTTTCTATAATAAACAATCTTTTTATATAATTAATTTTTTTTGAAATTTATATTAACATATATGTTGGTGTTTGTAATTCCCTGACACAAGTGATTACTAAGTTGTCTATTTATATTATTATTATTATTATTTATATTATAACATCGGTACGCCACTGAAAACAATTTCAAGTAAGCGGAATTTTTCTAGGTTCACTTTTTTTTATAGAGGCGGCACGGTCAATCTTTCTCGATCACCCGATACCATGGCCTTCTCGCACCAATCAAACATGTCTAGGATATGATTGGTATTCGATTGGGTAATTTACACCAACCACCAAATAACCTACTAGACATTCAACGAATTAAAGAAGCCTGGGATGACAATTTCCAGAATACCATAAATCATTTAATTTCAAGCATGTCTTGAAAGGTTATCGAATGCGGCGGACCCACTTATTACATAACATTGTTTTTTTAATATATTAGTTTGAAAATGTAATCATTTCTTAAGTGTATAAATGTAAATTTTATTAAAATTGATCAACTCCTAATGGGTGTTCGGATTTTTTTAAAGTAGGTATATGAGGTATAACTGAAGCTTGTTATACAATATATAACCTATAATCTAATTCTATAGACAAGCATCTACAGAATGTTCGGAGTTCGAATAATAACATGTCTTACTTTAAGTTCGTTATGCTGACGTATATTCTAAAAGAATGTATTTATGTATCTTAAAACGTACCTGTGTGGTATGGCGTTCTACCATTTGTAACATTTGCTGCTCCATTCTCTTAAATTTAGCTTGATATTTCTTGTTATTTCTATCTACAGTTTCAGCTAATATACTGTAGGGAAAAGAAGGTGTTAGTACGTTTTGTCAAGCGAAATAATCTCACTTTTATTCATAGATATGTATAAACATTACAATATGTATAAAGAATACAAAAATATACTCTACAGTAACAAAAGTCTTATACAAAATAAAATAAAATGTACGTCACATCCAGTTAGTTAAGGTTTAGGCATATATACCTATTAGTATGGTTAAGATCGTGAACGATTTCTCTTCCTTCTAATAGCCTCGCTTCTGCATTTTTCGTGACTTGTTCTAGCGTCGAAACCAGTTCTTGAAGACGAACTTTAAGTCTTGCTTCTCTAGCAAGAGCTTGCATTAATTCTAGTTCAACACCTTGTGCATGTTCTGCATCTGAATATCCTCGGTCCTGAACAAATCAAAAGAAATTCATAAAACTTATGTATACAAATTATCGTCAAGATAATTTAAAATGACCTGTATAAAGGTAGTGAGATTTTAATGATTATCCGAATGGAATCTTTTAAATAGCAGTAGTAAACACAGCAGGGTCGCATTTAATAAACTAATTTGTTTGTTAGTTTACAGGCAAATTAAAAGGAACAGAAAAGTATAGAAATGTGTACCTATCAAGTAATGATCCCATTAATTAATTTTTCATTATGAAATTCATTCGTTCTTAAATATGTTGTTCCAAATGTATTGTTTACTTTAATTATGAATTTGACGTTTAATTTTCTTGGAAAATTTTTGTAGGTATTTATGGATGAGATTATTTAATTACCAGTTTATATATACTTAGAAATTTTCTAAGCATGAAATGTTTTAATATTACTTTGTCAGTAGTAGTATCCATATACTACAGGGTGCGGCAGGGAAACTTGCTGATTTGAAAAGTCAATAAAAGAAAAAGTACTTCATATATCGACTTAATCGATTTAATTTTTGTATCGTATAGTACACATTCTGAATTTTGTTTTAAGTAGTTTTAAAAATGACATCGGGCAAATGGCGGCCCTCATTAGTGATACACTGATCTACCCTTGATTTGAAGTTGCGCTTCACTCTTTCGAGCATATCGACGGGAATGTTGGCGATGGCTTGGCGGATGTTGTCCTTCAGGTGTTGCAGGGTCCGGGGTTTGTCGTTGTAAACGATGGATTTGAGATATCCCCATAAAAAAAAATCGCTGGGTGCAAAATCGGGGGAGCGTGGCGGCCACGGTACGTCACCCCTCAAGGATATAAGGCGCTCGTGGAAGTGTTCCCTCAAAAGCTCCATCGAAGTTCTCGCTGTGTGCGCCGTGGCTCCGTCCTGCTGGAACCATACGTCCCCAAGTTCCATTTCTTCAAGTTGCGGAAGAAAAAATGTCTCAATCATTTCTCTGTAGCGAACTGCATTCACGGTAACAGCGCGTTCATCTTCCTCGAAAAAATGAGGCCCAATTATTGCAACTCTCGAAAATGCACACCACACAGTAACACGTTCACAATGAAGTGGCATCTCATGAAGTTCGCGGGGATTGACATCACTCCAATACCGCATGTTTTGTTTGTTAACACAGCCGGAAAGGTGAAAATGGGCCTCATCACTAAAAAACACGAGAGCGTCGTCTGGCAAGCTGATTGAAATCAGCAAGTTTCCCTGCCGCACTTGTTATAGGTAGCTGCTTAAGGCATATTAATTATTCTGTTCATATAATCCATAGTACCGATGATAATGTGGCGACCATGGGCTTATGAAGCAAGTGTGCGTGAAGTGGATGTTGAATCTTTTACAGAAGATCATAACTCATCATAGTATCATAACTCTCCCAATAAAATGTTCGTATGATTAACATTTTCACTATTGATTATTTAAAGCAGCACTGGTTGCAGCTTTACAATTTTTGGAAATACACTCCTGATAGACAAATACTATTTCTAAAGGGTGTTGTACACGATCATAAGATACATCTATAGGGTAATAATAAAGTAAGGGGTATAATTTAAAGTCTTATATAATTTTAAGAAATCAAGCTAGTAGTAAAAATAAAATGGAATCTAGTTGCTTTTGGATTTGGATTTTACTGTATCTATGAAAACCAATTACAATTGTTGACACGAGTGTCAAAACGAAATCATTCAATTTGTAGTTTTATTTTGAAATTAAAACTCGAGTAGACGTAGAGTTCAAACGACTCAAACTGTAATAGCATGGATTTACAAACAAGAATTTATTTAGTTCAGTGTTATTATGAATGCGGCAGAAATTACGCCGCTGGATTACGAAGATTTCGTATGAGAATGGATTTGAGAGCGGAGCCCTGTCAAATGAATTGCGTACCGCAATTTGATACAAAAATTTGAAAGAACAGGGTCTGTAACTGACCTACCAAGATCAGGAAGACAAAGAATTAGTGATGTCCAAGTTGCAAAGGTTCTTCATGAAAATCAGGACATAACCAGAGGTAATCTACTAGCAATCAGCAGTGCAAGCGATTGCAAGTGCATACCCCGGTTTGGAAAATTTTACGCAAAATTCTAAAAATGTATCCATATAAACTGAAAATGCTGTTTGAATTAAAAGAGGTAGATTTGGCTATTAGGTACGATTTTCTCTTTGCGAGTAATGGCTCAGATGGAAATTGAACTCGAAAGGTTATCCCGTATTTTATGGACAGATGAGGTACATTTTACTCTGAATGGTGGTATCAATACTCAAAACTGTAGAATCTGGTCTGCAGAAAATCCACAAGAAATCATTCACCAAGGTCTTCATGACAAGAAAGTCACCGTTTAGTGCGGTTTTACAGCTGATTTAATCATTGGTCCGTATTTCTACGAGGAAATGCAGAATGGAGAAGCCGTATCTGAAACTGTAAACGGTGAACGATACTTGCAAATGTTAAGGAATTATGTTATTCCACAGCTGCAAAACGAGCATCACGGAATTTAAAACATTAGTTTTATGCAGGATGGAGCACCCCCGCACATTTTCCGACCATTCAAAGAATTGTTAACCAAGGTTTTTCAAGATCGTGTGTTAAGCAGACATTTCGCAAATTCATGGCCACCAAGATCACTTGAGATCTTAACCCAGCGGATTACTGGCTGTGGGGTTATTTAAAAAGTTTAGTGTTTAGAGGACGACCAACAACGCTACAAGAATTAAAAGACAATATTATGGAGAAAATTCGTGCAATTCAACTAGAAATGTTACGGAATGCTGTGTACAATTTGGAGGAAAGGTTGGTAATCTTACAACAACAAAATGGAGGTCACATTGAGCAATTGCCGTAATTGGTTTTGTGCATACTAAATTCCATTTCTCAAGCAATTAGTTTTCATTTATTTTTTGTTATTAACTTAATTTGCTAAAAAGTTATAATAATTTAAAATATATCACTTATTTTATGGTAACCCGTTATTTACTGAACGTGTATTATAGCAAATTTTACGTTAAGTTTACACTTGTTTGTGGTTATGTAAAAAAATCTGCTCTTTCTAATTCTGTTTATTGAATTAATCCGCTACTTTACTAATGCACTGTATATTAATTATTATATTGCATACTAATTAATTACATTATATTTAGAAAATTATTAAATTCGAGTTCTATTGATTCTCTTTTCATGTAATTTTAATGAATGGAAATATATATTAATTTTATTTTATAGAAGATGTTTACAAATGATTAAACTATTATTATTATTTATGAATAACAAATATAATTTATCATAAGTTTTACGTTCAAGAAAAATGTTATTCGAACAGTTCACCGAGTATTTTTTGTTCTTATTTTTGATAAAAGGGACGTAATAATAAACGACGTTTAAAGATACTCTCCCAACAAAAAAAGGCGTAGGAGCACAGACTTACTTTGTTTTGCGTCGCTAATGCTAACAGAGCCTCGGTATCCTTCAGTTGTCCTTGCAAGTTTTTCAGCGCGGCAGATTGAGCTTTTTGTTGTCCTTCCACATATTTCAATTTCAGTTCTATTGCGCTCTTTTCCTTCTCTAGCACGTAAAGTTTCGATATAAGTTCTCCTTTGTCCTCTCGTAAACTCATCAATTCCTAGAAATAACAAAAAAATCAATAAAGTGTTTTTTTTATAGGTATAACAATTTATGGTAATAAATCTTTATAAAAGAAGAACTTTTTGGGAAAATAAGATTAATGATGTCTGCAAAAATTCGTGTAAATATTGTGGGGTTTTGATTACTTTCCTTTTAAACCATAAGAAAACAAAAATAAGTAGCAAATATTTGGTACTTAAAAAGATTAGGAAATCTAATCTTAACAAAATATTATTGCAAATATCAAGCACATTTAGTTTTTTATAAGGGGATCATTACTTAGTATTAAGCGGCATGCTTAAAGTGATTTATTACAATATTGTGGTTCAGGGATTATCCTATTAGATAACCATTTATAATGCACTTCCAAGGTAGTAAATAAGTAGGTACGATCTTTCATAAACTATATTTTTGATTTAAAATCGAATATCCTACGGTAAAGATACAGTGTTCCGAGATTGAAATAAATTTTCATGTGTCGTGCTAATAAATTTTGGTTGCTGATTAAATTTTATTACTACATTAGTTTTTTATTTTAAAAAATTGGTTGTGGAAGTCGTTACTTCGTGATAGTTAATCAAATTTATACACACAAGAACTATTACTTTGTTTTTTATCGCTTTATTATAACAGATAATGTATTGTTAATTTCATTTGAGAATGACATGTGTTATACGAGGGGCACGCTGGAACTATTGAAATACAAGAAAACTACAAGTAGTATTGAAAAATGAATTTAGTCATGTTCATCAATGCACTTTTGTAATCCAACCTTCCACACATGAAAACCTTCATCTTTCGGAATACTATCAAAAAATTTATGAATTGCTTCGTCAATCTCGTTTACCGACTCGAAACGTCGACCACGTAAGCTCTTTCTGGTGGGCTCCATTACTTATTCAGGCTTAAACTAGATAAGAATGGATTACATCTTTTATAAGTTGGCAAAGTGTCCAAGGCCACCAAATCTTAATGAAGTTAAAACAGTTTTGGGGCTAGTAAACACTACCAAAAATTTTTACCAAACTTAGCGTCAAAGTTAAATCCTATCAATAATTTGTTATGTAAAGATACACCATTCAACTAGAATTCGGAATGCGAAAAAGCGTTTAAGTATTTAAAGCGAGAAATTGGTAGCGAGAAAGTCCTTATGCTGTAAATATCTGAACTACCATTAGTACTTGTAACAGACGCATCTCCAATACATACTTCCTGATAAATCGCAACGTCCAATCGCTTTTGCTTCATGATCATTAACCAATTCAGAACTAAATTACAACCCAATTGACAAGGAATCAACAGCCATTGTACTGGGATTAAAAAAGGCCGTTCATTATTGCTACGGAGGAAAACTAATATTGTTAATTCCTAATTCTTTTGACATCGGTATTTGCAAGGTGATTGGTTATACCTAAACTAGATCATAAAAACGACCCTTCCTACCGCGGATTTCTCTCTCAGTCTCTAGTCTTCAAGAGCTAAACATTTCCACCGCCAAGAACTACAGCTCATGAAGAAAACCATGTTTTCCAAGGTTTCTTTCCACGTTTTCCTTTCTGTCTCAGATAATCACAAGCAAGTAACAATACTATTTCTTAATTATATTATTTTAATCATATTTACAAAGCCCGTTAGTTTATTTTCAGTTTATAAATACTTATTCGTCCTTAAATATAGCTTTCCTTGAATTATTTTAATCTATTTCAAAGCTTCATTTCTTTTATGTTATTAAATATAACTCTAAGGACAAGCTTGTTGTATTTTATTTTATTTAATAAACTTTTTTTTGTATCAGAATAATTGAAACATACATGAGTAGGTAAACCCCACCAGTTTTGTATAATACAAAGGTATTTTTAATAATATAGAATATTATTAAAAATCTGGTGTGAAGAACACAAATGCAGGTTCACTATTAATATTTTCTGTGAATGTGTCTGGGAATATCCTTTCTCCAGCAGGGGCGTACCGATGAGCCTGTAGAAAGGTGAAATACGTATCTACGTCTCTGGTGATAGGATATATTCGGACACGTTCACAGAAAATATTAATAGTGAACCTGCATTTGTGTTCTTCACACCAGATTTTTAATAATATTTTATATTATTAAAAATACCTTTGTATTAAACTTTTTCTTAGCATACTGCACATATTGATGCATCATCATTACGTTATTTTAAATAATATTCATTACTGTTAGGACGCTACAGAACAAAATCACGATAGTCGACAAGAATCCATCTTTTAATAATTAATTTGGCGGTTCCACGTGGTCAAAAAAACAAATCAATCAGTGTCTACGTAACACTTTGGCGCTCAAATGTGCGGCAATGCATAAAACCAACAACCATTCTTGTAACAGAATGAAATTATATTCTAAAATTAATCGGTTTTACTTCTTTCAAAGTGAAAAATATTGAACGGTGTTTATTTTATAGCAATTTAAAAAAAAAGTAGTCGATGGCCGACTTATACATCTTATAGTTGTTCACATAACCCAAATTTTGTTGCAAGGTAAAGTAAATAAAATTTTCATTAATAAGTCTATTTTCACACTTCTAAAAATAATACACAAATGAATGTTTCAAATACATACTTGTATATTTTATATTAAATTTATTTTTTCTTATAATTATAGTTAATAATACGTAAGTACTGATCGCATTTCAACATAATAATTGAAGAAAAAAACTTTTGTAAAAGTTTCGATTATGTTCATATTACCTGCATTAAAACAGCCATTTCCAGATCGACTTTTCTCGCTTCTTGACTGCAGGAAGGTCTTACAGGAATATTTTCCACTTGAGTCGATTCTAATGTAACGTACGTTCCTTGGATATTGCTCCGTTCAGCTTTCAACCTCGAAACGTGTTCTCTCAGTCTGTTTTCGTGGTCGGTCGTCCAGGGCTCATCGCTGTTGTAAAACACACACACAACCATTGATTTTATAAAAGCTAAGTCACCCATCTATGTATAAAGTTTCTTATTTTGTTCATAAGAACAATAATAGAGAATTTAAAAATAAAATCTAAGTATGAAATAAGATAATCACGTTGATATATTTTTTGTTGGTCGTTTGTAAGTTCATTATGTCTTGATATGTGCTATCAAAGATAGAGTTTATAATATTAATACTGTTATGCAACATTGTTAATTTTTTGTAATTTCGAATTTAAGCAAACCAGAAGAAATGATCATAGAAACTATTAGAAACCAAAGTTTACACATTTTAATATTTTTATACCCCACTGTGCTACGAAGGTGGGTTGATATATAAGGTCTCCAACTCTATAAAATAAGAATCGCAAAAGGCAAAATAATGAAACTAGTCTCAAAATTGTGTAAATTTATAGTACTACCAATGTTCATAATTACTTTTCCACAAAACCATCATTTAGTGCAACACATTTCTCCAAACACTGAGTCCATTTCTTTATGTTCTGTTTATTGTTGAAGAACAGCAGTCCGAACTTCCAGTTTTTTTTTTTTTTATGAAAAATGTTGACCTTTCAATAACTCCTTCAACTTTGGGAACAACTAAAGTTTGAAGGTGTCAAATCAGGACTGTACGGAGGGTGCACAACAACCGTGAATTTCACTGTCTTCATCGGTTCGTTGCTGCAATGTAGTCTGGCGCTGTAGTGGTGCAAGAAAAAAATTCCGTCTTTCTGGCCTTACTCTACGGATCGATCCATAGTGATCGTAAAGTTTTGTAGTATTTTATTGAATTATGATCTCTTCAGCAGATATTCGGTATGAATGACTCCCTTTGCATCTCAGAAAATGGTGAGCATGGTGATGGAACTCTTGAATTTTCGTACACATGGAGAATCAGAATGACGATATTCCAGTGACTGCCCGTTTGTTTTTGGGGTTATAATGATATACACAAGATTTGTCCCCGGTGGTGATGTTCATAAAAAAATCATGGTTGGTACGCATCTTAGAAATCGAACTCATGATAAATGACCCTGCTACTCAACAACGGTACACAGGAAAATGAAACTTTGTGTGATAAGAAGAGATACTAGAAATGACCGTTTGCAGGTAGAACTTATTTCTATCCACACTACTCACAATTGCGTTATTGGAGACTTTATATATCAACCCGCCCTCGTACATACATTCTGCGCTACTAGTCTCATTATTTTATTTACACACCTCGTAAATAAAGTAATGAGACTGATAGCGTAGTATTCAATTTAACAACACGTTTCACTTCCCCTTTGTTGGTATTACAACACCTGGTGCATCTTTAGTAGGAGTTTGAACTTTATAAAATCAATCGGTAGGCTGTAGCAATCCCTTTAGTGTAGCTGATTTTTCTAAAATAAATGGTAACAATATTAAGCGAAGGTACGCTAGCAGGGCTGTTCCAAAAAAGCACAGTGCGACGAACACTTTTGAAAAACGTCAACTTGCTTGTGGAGACAGCGTTTTGTTAAGGGCCCAAGTTTTTAGAAGGTTTAAAGTATTCTTAGAAGGGTGAGATTCGACTAAGGATAACTCGCAACGGAAGGCTTTTAATTGCTAGAAGTGATGAAGATGTCAACAGAACCCAGGATCCTGTACGTTCTGATCGTCGGTTGAAGGTCAGAATGATCAAGGAATAGTTGATTTTGACTTACATAATCGTTCATTAGATTTTGACTAATAAATTGGAAATGAAGAAAATCTGCGAGGAAATGGTTGTAAAAATCGTTTCGCAGAATCAAAAAGATAGAAGAGAAACATTTCTCGTCTTTTTGGAGAGGAATGAAAATAACTAATTTTCTGAAACGTGTCATTATCGGTGCTGAACCTTGGATTCTTGACATCGACTTGGAAACAAAGCGCCAGAACCAGGGCACACTTCAACAATAAAAATGGTTAAAAAAATAGAATGAGCAAATTCGAGATAAAGAATTTGTAGCTCAAAGCCAACGTGTAAGGTCGCAGATGAAGAACACCAGGGTACTGCATCGACAATGCACCTAACAAAACAGAGATTCGGGTTTTTAACAAGTAAAAATATGGATGTGTCTCTGCAATCCCCTTCTTCATCAGCGTTGAGTTTTTGGCACTTTTTCCGAAATTGAAAATTTACCTTAGGACACAGTTTGAGCGTTTTAGGATATTCTAGACAACTGAAAACGTAGCAATTGACCAGTTGACGGCGATTCCAATATCCAGCACTATCCAGTTCCAGCACTGCTATGAAGATAACTACATACTTTGAAGAAAACAGTGTGCAAATGTAATTTCAATAGAATAAAAAAAATATACAATACTTTATTTACACACCTCGTATAGTGTGCGAATTACTTGTGTGATGTGGAGCGTTAAGATGTTAAGCGTTTATTAAAAAGCCAATTTATGCTTATCTAGGTTTAAAACATTGCGCTTTATAAATTTTATTTTATTCATTATTTTAAGAACATGCAAGATATAAAAGTGTTGATAAGATTATTATAAACTTTTCTTTGAAACAGAAAAACATATTGTCTATTGATGTAACTTTTACACCAGATAGATTCTTTTTAAATATATGTAAATGTATTACACCGTTTCAATAACACCATAAATTCATTGTAAAAAATAATCTTTTGGGTTTCTCTATAAATTTGTCTTCAAAAACTGTAAAATCGATAATTTACAATTATTCTTATTTACGAATACAATTGCATCGAATTATAAATAGCTAGCAATTTATATAATTTTTCTTCTTATTCTGTATCCTGTCCCCTTTATATTTACAATGCATATACCCGTACATTTTATCACAGCATGGCAACTAAGTAAACTTCAGATTTACAATATGTGTGTTTGTGAATTTCTCTCTCTTTTCTTCGTATTAATCAAGGAAAAACGTAAATATTTTTGTTCTTGAAATACTAAGAAAAGCGACTAAAGAACGAATTTCTATATTTTGCACAAGGGTCCATGAATCAGGAAAAATATGAAACAGTAGTCGATTGATTTGTTGCCCTATATAGGTCGGTTAAACGCGATATATCTTTATGCATGATTGGCCAGAAAATTTACTCTATCGAATACGTATGAATAAAATAGGAAATTACTCAAATAAGAAAGTAGTCATCTGTTTCCTTAATGTTTTCCTAATAAACTTAAGGCCTCCCGATGTATTCGACACCACAGTCCTTACAGAGCAATGGTCTGGCAAACCATGGGTGTGGGTTCGAATCATGGTTAAGGGCGAATATTTTCATTCACATTACTTCGCGAAAATGCAATTCATTTGCAAGAAAGTACTGTTTAAAAAATACGAATAAACCAAAAGTAACAAAAAACATCTAATATACGAGGTCCGTTTGATTACACCGTGATTGTGACTTTTCGGTAAAGGGAGCTAGTATTATCAAGAATAATACATTTTTGACATTCGGTAACTAACAAAGTTATATAGTTTGTAGTTTATTGTGAATATGGAAAAAGAAGCATTTGATGGAATTAAAAAGGTGGGAGAAAAGTTTAAGAAGTATTACGAGGATTCTGAATCTTCGCATGGAATGGTTCAAAAGTGGTTCGCTGCATTTCGTTATGGTCGTATAAGCACGGATGACGCTCAAGTTCCTCGTTAATAGTGACTACCAATAAAGTGATTAACAAAGTTTGTGATATGGTGTTGAAAGATCGTCGATTGAAGGTGCGTGGAATAGCATAGGTTGCAAACATCTCTACTGAATGTGTATTCAATATCTTGCACAGATAATTAGGTATCGATACGTTAACTATCAGACGACTGAAGACGAAATCGAGCGGGAATTTCAACGTTTGAATATGTTCCATCGCAATCCACGTGAGTTTTTGCGGTTTTATATAAATTTGTACGAAATAAGAAGTCATCACTTCACGCCAGGAACGAAAGAACAGTCGAAGTAATCGACTTTCATTGAGCATCAAAGAAGGCAATAGTGTTTCCATCTACTAAAAGTTATGGCTACAGTGTTTTGGATTTGCATAGCATAATCTATATAACTTATTCAAAAAACGGAGGAACGATCATAGGACTGTGTTGTACTAATTTATTGGATCACTTCAATGCCGAATTAAAGAAAAAAACGACCACATTTGGCGATGGAAAAAGTGTTGTTTTACCTTGATAATCCACCAGCTCATTCGTCTGCAATTGCAACCGCTAAATTGGTCGAATTGCAATTCGAATTATTGTCTCGTCACATTTCCCTGATCTGCTTTAAGGAACTTAAATATAGTTCACTTCTTCTTCTTGAAAAATGACACACATTTAGAGGGAATTGGACATATAAGAAAGAATTTACATAATTAAAAATGAAAATAGCACCCATACAACGTCGACTTGGGTCCAATTCCCCTTACCTGCTTATACAACTTATTAGAATAGATATAAGAAAAAGACGTAGGGACGGATACATGTGTGTAATTTCTGAAGAGGCTAAATGACTTAAATTTTAATTTAATTGCTTTAAAATAATAAAATAAAATAAAACAATAACTTTGTTATACCACTTTATTCACATGTAATAGTGACCGCGGTTTCGACATACAATGTCATTATCAAACTGCAAAAGTTACAGGCCTACATAGATCTTATAAATGGCACAAAAATATATGGGGGTGGTTTATGATGTTATTTAAAATTACTACTATATACTTAACTATTATATACAACATTGGAAAAGAGGTGTATATATAAGATCCAACTGGTCGTTAAGAACAATATCTATTGTGTTGTTTCTGCTTTTAAAAATTTCAAGTGACTCTAAAAGATTTAATTTATGACCTTTCTCGGCCAAATGCAATATTTTATGATGACCAAATGTATGCCTTTCTGTAATAAGATGGTTTGCGAATGTCCATATATTTTTGTGTTATTTATAAGATCTATGTAGGCCTGTAACTTTTGCAGTTTGATAATGACATTGTATGTCGAAACCGCGGTCACTATTACATGTGAATAAAGTAGTATAACAAAGTTATTGTTTTATTTTATGTTATTATTTTCAAAATGAATTACCACAAAGTTACGGCTACCAGTATTAATTTTCTTAATTGCTTTAATTAAGGGTACGGTTTTTGCAACTGAATTTCTTACGTAGAACATTTTTATCGATAATTTCAATACATAAATAATGTTTTCAGAATGTATACAAGAACTAATTACTTTACTACTAATACGAAAAAAAGCGAATCATTTGTTTATTCCTTTTTTATTAAATCTGTCACATTGCGATTCACTATAGCACGTAATAACATGTTACATAACTCTTCTCTAGTGTGAATGGAACGATTTTATAATTAGATTTTACCCACTCTAACTTTCACAGAATGTTCAGTATTTAAACTTCTTCTCCTTTAGATACTTTGTGTACTTACTTTTCCGTTGTTGGACTGTTGTATACGTGATTTTGCCATGGCGACAGTAATACGTCCGTGTTCTGAGAAGAATCCAGATGCGCAAGCAATTGTTTGGCAACAGTTTCCGCAGCCGCCCTGTTTTCGAGAGATTCTGTTGGCAGATTAAACATTACGTTCAACTAGAGAATATCAAAAGATAGAGGCGACGACAAGTAATGGCTAATTAGTGCTGTATCGGGGCATCGTAATATCACCTCCAGAGGATAGTGATGATAAAGGGGGAAAGTACGTTATCTTCCACGGAAGTTAGTACGTAACTTACCCAAAGTACTGCTTATAGAGTTTCTTTTTCTTTTATTGTTTAGGACTTGTTTAGTACCAACGAATAAATATTAAATTGAGGTGAAGTGTTCGAAAGAGGAGGTTATTTGGGTTTATTTGTATTAATTAAGTTCATCATTTTTAAATTTGTATGTAAACAAGTATAATAATATTAATAAATAATAATAATAACAATCTTTATTGTCCGAAAAGGATACTGTAAAAATATACATCAACATAATAAAAATTTACAGATAAACTTTAGAGTTGAGATATTCTTTAACGGAGTAAAAACAATTTCGCATAAAGAATTTCTTAGTTTCTATTTTAAATAGCTTTATAGTATTTATATTTTTGAGTAGAGAGGTTCATTCGTGTAACATTGCACGAGCCCGCGTATATATATTTTGTCAGTCGACGCCGGACAACATTGAGCGCACTTCGCTCGTGGGATGTTACGCCGATGTGATATTACTCGAATGAAACTTTTCAGTCGTGAGTCAACCCGGTAGCTTATTATTAGAGAACGGACACGCTTACCACATGACGCAAAGCCCAGTGCAGTACTGGCGAAACTGCAGTACTGGTGCAGTACTGGCTGTATTTCTAAGATTTTTAATTTTATTTATATAATTGGAAAACATACGGGTGGTGATATATCTATCTAAAATTACGAAATACATATTTATTAATTAATTTTATTTATATAATTGGAAAACAAACGGGTGGTGATCTATAAAATTACGAAATACATGTATTTGTTGAAAAGTTGTATTTTTAAAGTTTTTAATTTTATTTCTATAATTGGAACATTTTTATTTGTTCATTTTGTCGTTCATGTTGAGTAAAGGAGTATTAATATTGACTAGCAATAGTTTCTCAAGGTTTTCTTCTGTCAATTTTGTTCTCTTTGAATTAAGTACATACATCCTTATAAATAGAAAACGTCCTTTCTACATCGCAACTGGTTATAGGTGCATACTGGAAATATTCTTTTATTTCTTCATATTTAGCCGTTAGATTTTGTGGAATTGTCTCCATACATAATTGCTGCAATGTAATTAAATCTGGATTTCCATTAAGAATCGCTTCAAACTTTTGCCGAAGGCCACATCCGAAGTCACTTGGAATACTTTTCAAATTATTAACAGCCACATCTAATGTGGTTAATCCATCATTTAATTTGAGATTTCGATTTTCAAAATAAGTGATCAGTTTTGGCAATTTTCCAAAGTGTTCATGAAGAAAGTACAACTGATTTTTTAAATTTGGGATTTGTGTGAGCTCCTTGCACTCACCAATACTTCTAGCATCCTCCTTTAGCAGTGTTACGAAATGTTTTAGACTATCGAAATTCTCAGCATAATAACTAGTAGCTTCCAGCCATGTTCCCCATCTAGTTATTACTGGAGTGGGAGGCAGTGACAGAGATGGAAATTTTTCCCTGAAAAGAGCTACTCTCAATGGTGATTTTCTGAAAACTTTTTTAAAAGCTGATACAAGTCTATCAACTTCCGGAAAAGTGTCTCTGATATATTCACAGATTATGTGGAGAGCATGTGCTACACAAGTAATATGCAGCATATTAGGATATGTTTTCTTCAATAGTCTGCCTGTTTTTAACATATACGCAGCACTATCACTGACAAATAAAAGTATTTTTTCTTTGTATGTGGCGTCCGAATGAAGCATTTTTTGCATATTCTCCTTAATGGTTTCAGCAACTGTTTCCGCATCAACTCTATTTATAACACTTGTTGCTATTACATATGAGTTATAGGGAATAGTTGGATGTAGTACACCAGCTACAACATTTACCACACAGCGTCCTAACATATCCACCGTTTCGTCGGCGCTTATCCATATGTATTGATTTAAAAGATGGCTTCTAATGCGTTCTACTGTTTTCGTATAGCACCAACAAACATAATATTTGCGTAAAGTTGATTCATCAGGAACATTTCGACCAGTATATTTTTTCAGAAATGTCTTCAAAATTGGATTGTTCAATTTAAATAATGGAATATTAGCTGCCATAAAAGTTTCACAGAGTTCTTCGTTAAAATTGTCAGATTCCAACGTGACGTTTTACGGTTGATTTATTGCAATTTTTCAATAACGTTTCACACACAGTAAGAATATTCTAGATCCAAATAAACGAAATTAAATAACGAAATTTTATGCACACTTACGTGAAAATAATTGGAAGATGTTGCTTAAATGAAAAGAAAAGGAATGTACGTGCTATTTCTCTAACGAAATACGATAAACTTATTTATTTTATCTACGTACACGACACCACTGAAAACACTATATTCTCCGAATACAATAGCTGGGTTGTCCATTGTTATCGCTGCGAGACCAGGTGGCCGAGTAAGTCAAACAAATACATCATTGAATTACGCCGGGATGTACTGAGCGACGTTATAGACAATTCCAATTGCCGATTGCGTCTTATGGAAATTGCATCCGTTCTCTACTTATTATATACCATGATGCATGATGCATGTGACGGATATCTCTCATACAAAGCCGTCTTATGCACAAACCATCTCCGTGATATAGTAGTAGTAGTAGTAGTAGTAAGACCCACTAGTCCCTTTAGGGACATAGGGAAGAAATCGTTTGTCTCCATTCTTGTCTATTTCCAGCTATAGATCCCAATCTTGCCACTGACATATTAGTCTCTTTTTGCAATGCTACATGTTATCTTTATCCGCTATATGTTCTATGTAACGTCTTTTATCTTTTTTTATGCATTTTTTAAGTTCTTTGGCTAGAATTTTATATTTTGCTTATATTTCTTTTTTCTTTGTTTCATCTCATGTGCTTAGTGTTTGTCTCTTTATTTCACGTTTCTCAGCAATTTTTTTCCACGTTATTTCACTCATCCAATCTTTCCTACAATTTTTCCTAATTCCTATTATTTCCGTACCCGTAGTTCTAAATGCCTCTTTACATTGGTTCCATATAGATTGGGTTGATTTCGTATAGTCTATATTTTTACTTAATAGCATGGTAGTATTATTATCTCTGGTTTCATCACTTTTTAACTTCTCAATATCTATTTTTACTCGACTATAACGTGTTTCCGTTTTAGCATACGAAACGTGGTTCTTAATTTAGCAATTAGTAGGTAATGGTCCGATCCTACATCTTCTCCCCTTCCACTATGGGTATCGATCATTTCACTCCATTTTTGACTGATACATATATGGTCTATCTGGTTTTCTGTTTTGCCGTCTGGAGAGGTCCATGTAATCTTATGACAGTTTCTGTGTTTAAATATATCCCCGTGATATACGACCAATTAATATCAGAATTACTGACAAACTTAGAAAGATGGCTCCTAACATATAACACATTCATATAGAAATAAGGAGGGAAAAGCACAATGCCATTAATAATTCACTTGCCAACATGATTTTTGCTGACTTCTAAGCGAGAATTGTTTTTTACTAATTCGATTTTTACTAATTTATACGGTACTATGCTCTTTGAAAAATCACTAATGCGCCTAAGTAGTTACTTATATAAAACCTGTTACGATATAAAGTATAAAATTTAATAATCATTTACTTATTTCAATACAATATTAGTCACGAGTATAGTGCAAGTATTTACACAATAATCATTAAAAAATTACGAGAGTATTTGTAAAAGGAAAAACAACAATCAGTAAATTTTCGTTTATAGCACTTTATCTGTGTATTTTGGTTTGGCAGTCCCTTTGAATACTCCAACAGTAGCCGGCCATCATTTGAGGATACCATCTTCATTGGTACCGAGTTTCCATGATTTTTAAATCTTGATGAAATCGCTCACCTTGTTCATCGCTTACAGCACCTAAATTTTCGGGAAACCTATCAAGATGATTATGAAGGAAATAAAGCTTTATGCTCATGTTACAACCTAGGCGGTGGAATTTTTTAAGTATTGATTGCACTAGATCTTTATAATTGCAGGCTTTTTTGTTTCCAAGAAAATTGGCGACCATCGTGAATGAAGTCCAGGCTTCTTTCTCAGCTTCGTTCATAGAGTGAATGAAATCAGAGAAACGTACACGGTACAAGATGTTCGGTGGTCTCGGCAAAGAAGAAGAGAATGGAACTAATACGTAAATAAAATGAACGGAGAAAGAATAAGCAAAATCGCAAGAGATAGAAAACCACCAGGAAGACGACCAGTAGGAAAAAGTGGAAGGATAGCTGGCAATCGATGTCTTAAGAAAATGCACTTTAATAACAGGCCATGGCCTAACATAAACATAAGAAGAAGAATAAGTACGAACAAATATGTAATTGCAAATGTCTATATACCGTCGTTAAGATGCTTTCAGGAAATTCTTGTATTGGCTTTAAAATTATCTGCCTCTATTCATACAATATACGCAATGATCCATAACACAGCCATCAACATGAGATGTGCTTGTAAACCAAAGAAACTTGTAGATAAAATTAATTATAAACAATATTTGTTGTATGACTTTTATAAGGGAAAGATGTGTCGATTACACTGTTTAAGAAGTGTGATTGAAGCCCTAATGCATTATAGAAATTTTTTGCATCAAAAGAAGGGAATGCCGTGCATTTAATAATAATATATGTCTTCCAATAGCTTAGCGCTATTACAGAAAGCATCGACAGGTCATCGGAATCTACCATACGTCACTTCATAAGTGCACTGACGAGACCGTTAGATCCAAACACATGTGTCTGTATGACCATTGGTTAAATACGTTGTGTATGTCCATGTATACAGATACATACAGGGTTAGTTAAAAGTATGGAGACGGCGATTTATTGTCGTTAATATTCATTTTAGGGATTTATGTTCAATATAAAAGTTTGTTAAGATATTTTGATCTACATTTTTGATTATTTGATTTTTTTTCTTCAATTGTTTTTTAGATACGCCTGTTCGCGAATTTTGTTTCAAATGGGAACTGGTAAATTTTGCTTTTTCAATTGGTAGGGGTTTTTTTTCTCTTTACAATAATATTTTTGTTTTTTTTTAAATTCATTTTAATAACTTTTTTACAAGAAAAATCAAACAAATTAATAACAAAGTAAATTAAAGTAAGTGTTCAAATTGTCGTCCATTAGTAATTTGACAATGACCCAATCGATTTACAAAACCCCGAACAGAGTTCTGTAAAAAATCTCGGGGAATTTCTTGAATCGTTCTGGTAATTCGGATTTGTAAATCTTCGACGTTATCGGGCTTTTCTTTGTAAACTTTGTTTTTTACGTATCCCCAAAGAAAAAAATCTAAATGACTTAAATCTGGCGAACGGGCTGGCCATTCAATGGTTCCTCGTCTTCCAATCCATCTGTGGGGAAAAACGTTGTCCAGATATTGACGCACATTTACACCATAATGTGGTGGGGCGCCATCTTGCTGGAACCAGATACTGTCATTGGGCAGGTGTTCATTGTTTTCATGAGGATAGAGCGTAGCACTAGCAGGTATTATTTCATTTTGCAATAACTGCAAATACAGAGCCGAAGTTAAATTGCCATTGATGAAAAAGGGACCGATAATATGACCGCCTAGAATGCCAACCCAAACATTAACCTTTTGGGGGTACTGCGTATGGTGCTCCAAAAACCAAGAGGGATTTTCCGATGACCAGTATCTGCAGTTATGTCTGTTTACTTCACCGGTAAGGCAAAAAGTAGCTTCGTCTGAGAAAAGAATATTGTTGACAATATTTTCATTATTATTGCAAATATTTAACATTTCTTTAGAAAATTGTAATCTCCTATCAAAATCATCGATCGATGACTGAAATATTGAAATTGGCCGCTAATTGATTGGTTGATAAATGGGGATATTCAGATACAGCCTATAAAATATCCAGTTTGTTATCATCGCTTTTTGCTGTTATAGGTCTACCACTCCTTGGCAAATCTTTAACGCTACCCGTTTGTTCAAAGCGTCTTAAAGTTTTACCACCAACGGATTTAGAAATTGGATTTCTATTTGGATGGGTATCATTAAATAAATTACTAACGTCTTGTAAACTTCTGCGTCTATCTCCATAACCCAACATCATAGGTATTTCAATTCGTTCATGTTCACTTAAACTCGCCATTGTTAATATTAACAGCAACAAATTGCACAAATGAATTATTTCTGTCAAAGATTTGACGTACACAATAACCACTGATAAAATTATGTCGCTCAAGTTTGTTTATCGCTACGCTTCTGTCTATCTGCGATGTACCGAACATCTGTTAAACACATGAACCGGCTTTTTCTTATAAAAAAAGTTATTAAAATGAATTTTAAAAAAACAAAAAAAAATTTGTAAAGAGAAAAAAAATCTCTATGGAATGGTAGAGTAAAATTTACTAGTTCCCATTTAAAAAAAATGCGCGGACAGGCGTAACTAAAAAACAATAGAAGAAAAAAAAAATTCAAATATTCTCAAATGTAGATCAAAATATCCTAGCAAACTTTTATATTGAACATAAATCCCTAAAATGAATATTAACGACAATAAATCGCCGTCTCCATACTTTTAACTAAGCCTGTATATGTTTTTTACATATTTGTATTCACAAACACTTGATCAATGTGGTATCTTTTGTTAAATTTAAAATTTAGTTTATTCTAGATCCATAAAACATGATTCACAATGCATTAGAAGCATTTGCTGGTTAAAACAAATAAATATTTGTACACACATTGTTTAGGTATGGGAATTTTCGAAGTTCTTTTTGAAGTCTAAAACTTTTGGAAATTTAATGTTAGTCAAAAATATCAGATTTAGGGAAATAATAAAAGTTTTCGTACGTTATTGCTATTTGAATTTTAATGAATGAATTTTTTATGCATCTATATAGGGAAGCGTTGATATAGGGATTTCTATATAAAAATATTTTTACCGTTCTTTAAAATTCGCCAAAGTTTGCAGTACAAGATTTCGTATCTCTATATATCTGTGTTAAGTCTGTTTATAGATAAAATAAAAAATTGTTTAAATTGCTCTACATTAAAAAAAAAGAACAAAATTACCTAACTTTAAAATTATAAACTTGAGACCTCCTGAGTCCAAACAAAACAAAGTCAAAGTTTTATTCCCATATAATATAAGACTTTTTCATTAGGGATGGCGCAAATGTAAATGAAGAAGGTTACTTTCAAGTGGTGGCCATATTCTTTTTTTGACATTTATACTTGTTTACGCTTATCATTTCATCGTGGAACGATAAACGTTTCAACAACGTTTGCAAATTATTTAGATGCTTTATCAAGTGAACCCCAGTCGTAGAACAATTCAATGTCCTTTGCGAAAATTGCAATCAACATATTCACTTCACAACGTTCCCGTATTAGTGAGACAAAGTAGTACAAGGAGTGAAGATAATTCTGTAGTTGTAGATCAGTGTTTGGAAAATACAAATTTCTCAATTCCTTGTCGATTTCAAGCATTGGGCGTATCCAACAGCAGTTTGTGGCGAATTCTGAGAAAAGATCTTGACCTACGTGCTTACAAGATTTCTTTAGCTCAAGAACTTAAACCAAACAATTGTTGCTTCGCAGATTCAGCAAATGGACTTTAGAGAACCTTGAAAATGGTTCAACTTCATAAGAAAATCATTTTCAGTGATGAAACTCATTTCTGGCATAATGGTTTTGTGAATAATAAAAATTGCTGTATCTGGTCCGAAATCAGTCAGAAGTAATGAATGAAGAAGCACTGCATCTACTTGAACTGATTGTCTGGTGTGTATTTTATGCTGGAGGAATCTTTGGACTTTACATTATTTCAACAATGTTGGCAACGTAGAAAAAAAACTTTACCGTGAATAGAACTTGGACAGCAAGTTCTATTCACGGTAAAGTTTTTTTTCTGAATGTTGATCGGATTTTTTTGGCTTGAATTAACTTGTACAACATGTGATTTTTTATACTAAAAGAGTCCTTGGATCTTACATTATTTCAACGTTGGTAACATAGAACAAGCTTTACCGTGAATAGAACTTGCTGTCGCTGAATGTTGATAGGATTTTGTTGGCCTGAATTAAAATGTTCTTTCTCAACTTGTACAACATGTGATTTTAACAAGCCGGTGAAATTTGCCACACTGACAATTCACTTCCTGAAAGAGATGTGTGATGAATCAATTGTTTCCAGAAATGCAATTTAACACCCCTAGGCTTTTTTCTGTGGGGTTGTATAAAGTCATTAGTTTATGCGCTAACAAACCACCAACATTACACACAACATTAAACGTGTCATTGCTGACATTCGACCGAATTTATGTGAAAAAGTCATGGAAAATCGGGTTCAGCGGATTCATTTCTGTCAGCGCTTCCATGGAGGATATTTGAATAATGTTATGTTCCACCCAATAATGGTATTAATTGCACTTTACCCGAACTAAAAATAATCTTAAATTTCTCACGATATGTTTTATTTCACAAACAAAATACGCCGTTCTTAATGAAAAACCTTTATGAGATATGATATACGAGGGTGGTTCGGAAACAACGTGGCCTAACAAAGAAAACGCAGGTTTTTTTAACAAAAAAATATTTTACTTTTCAATATAGTCTCTTGCTCGCTCAACACACATATTTCAACGATATTCCAAATTAGTAATACCTTCATTGTAAGCCGATGAATCCAAGTCCTCGAAATAGCTATTTATGGCAGCGATTACCTCGGTAGCCATTTTTCAGGTTTGGAAAGAGATGATAATCGCTGGGGGAGTCAAATCTGGGGAATAGGACGAATGAGGCACTAATTCAAATCCAATTTCATGAATTTTTGCCATTGCAATCGAAGACTTGTGGGCAGGTGCGTTATCCTGATGAAGAAGCACTTTCTTCTTTGCCAAATGAGGCTGTTTATCTTTGATTTGGTCGCTTAATTATTGCAACAAACGCATAATACTCCCCATTCATTGTTTTCCCCTTATCTAAGTTATCGATCAAGATAATGCCATGAGAATCCCAAAAAATAGTTGCCATAACCTTTCCTGCTGACAAAACCGGTGGATTCTTCTTCTGTGGCGGAGAACCTTTTTTTGTCCATTGTTTGGATTGTTCTTTGGTTTCTGGAGTGTAATGGTGGATCCAGGTTTCATCGACGGTAATGAAACGGCGTGCAAAGTCCTTCTGATTGCGGCGAAAACGTGCCAAAAAGTCGCACGAAACACTCAAACGATTTAGTTTTTGCTCCGGTGTGAGTAACCACGACACCCCCCCGACGCGCCGAATATTTTTTCCTTTTCTAATTCTTCCGTTAAAATTCTGTGCATACTGTCATTTGAGATACCTTCAATGTCTGGTATCTCGAGCACTTTTACTCGACGGCCATCCAAGACTGTTACGGTGGACTTTTTCAATCATATCCGGAATAGTAACAGTTTTTGGACGTCCACTACGGGGTTCGTCATTTGTGCTCATACGACTACGCTTAAATTCGGCAACCCAGTTTTTACCAATTGAAAACGAAGGAACGGATTCTAATAGTCTTGAATCCAGCTCTGCTTTGATTTCGAATGGTGTTAAGCCTTTCAAATGAAAGTACTTTATCACTGCTCTCAACTCCATTATTACAAAATCACACGAGAAGTTCACTCAAAAACAGACTAATTTACAGATCACTCTGTACTGCCACATTTAACCTATTATAGGATGATTCTACAGAATGGTAAAGAAGATTCCTGCGAATTCGCGCCATCTCTTTGTTAGGCCACGTAGCTTCCGAACAATCCTCGTATATTGCTATTTGTTTATTAAAATTATATTATTGAGCAAGATAGGTGCTGTGTTTACTCACGAATAAATAAAAGCCTGATCGGGATAAACCTTTGGCAGTACAGTTTTGAGACGGTATATGATTTGGATAAATTATTATCAATCTGAAGCTAAGCAACAGTCAAAGAAATGAGTTGTAGTTGATAAATCTGGTTCAAAGATATATCACAAACGATTTCATTTGTTGGAAAGGTGATGATCACTGTTTTCTGGCATGTTCTCGGTATAATCTTTATTGACTTTCTGGAGAAGAGTAAAACGATAACTGTGCAAGATTGCTTCTGGGATTCTAGCTTGGAATCATGTCCTTGGTACTGCTTCCTTTTTGGCCGACGTTTTGTCCAACGTTGCAAAGGACACCTTCAGGAGTGCTACTATTACTTCCAGCCCAGAATCTAAGAAGCAATCATGAATATTATACAACCTTGTTGGATAATTTAAATGAAGAAATAAAGAAAAACCATATTTATTGAAGACAATGTATCAGCTCACTTTTCTGTAATTGCTATCGAAAAATTGATGGGTTGTAAGAAAAAGATTTGCATTAAATAATTGTCTACAAAATAATAGCTTATTTCTGGCGTGGATATATCGTACTAATATAGATCGAATTTAAAAAAAAACTGCGTCATTGTAGGTCCAAAGTGTATAAATTTGGAAGGAGTTTATGTCGCGAAATAAAAAAGTATTTTTCGATAAATAGTTTTCTTGACCTATCGAACCCTCATATATGAAGTAAAAAATTATTCATAAAATAATTTTTTGAGATTTTTACTTACCAGGATTAGTTCCACTTAAAGATAGCTCTGTTTCCAATAACGCTAATAGAACATCGTAGGCTTCGATTGCTCTGTCGCAGACTCCTAAAGCCAAACGTAAGGCCACAGCATTAGATTCATATTTTCCACATAATAACGCCAATCTGAAAGACAAAAATTTCAAATTATATTCTATCCCTTATTTTTGATATAACACATATATAAACCTGGCTAAACGAATGGATATGAAATGACGGCGATTTTATCGGATAACGTGTATACATACCCGAGGTATATACTATGTACTAATATATAGGATAAAATAAATTAAAAACGGGGAAGCAGTCTGTCAATTAAAAACTCATTTATTATCTCTATATTTCGCAACGTTTGTTGCTTCTTCAGGACTGAACTCTACATTTTTATCTCTTGAAGAAGCAACAAACTCGTTACGAAATATAGAGATAATTAATAAATGAGTTTTTAATCACAGACCGCTTGCCCGTTTTTAATTTATTTTATCCAATATAGTACGGTCCATAATTTATTTTAAACTAATATATAGGTAACGTGTGTTCATTTGAAAAGTCAATCTAGGTTACTTTGAAATTTTGATAGAATAAGACGCAAATATATTAATATGTGTTTGTTGTTCCGTAAACGTAAATCCAAATGACATTTGATAATGTCAATCACAAATATAGTTAGTGCATAAAATAATCGTGCGTCGATTCTGGTTTAAATAAATTGCTTCTCAGTTTTAAAATGGCTTAAATTTTGAACGGAGGATTTTAAAGTGCATTGATCTTGAAGGACAACATTTTAAACATTTGTTATAGTTTTCAATAAATACCTATTATTTGATATTTATTTGTATGTATGAAACTGTCAAAATATACGACTTCGTAGGTTAAGTAGTAAATTTTAATTTACGACATACTTCAAAATGTTCTCAGTAAATCACATGCTACCAGATTGACTTTTCAAATGAACACTTGTTATATATATATAGTATATATACTAATATTTTGAATTAAAGACATGTTTATCACTCACATACCGGGTGTCCTTGAAATAAAAAGACAACGTATAAAAAATGGAAGGATTAAATTATATAGAATATATAGTATATACCCAAAATATTTTCCCAAAATTCCCTCTCATAAGCGAGAAAAAAAATGACAAAGATATTTAAAATTTATTTATCACGCTACTGTGCGATTAACTATATTATAATAGACGATATTTTAAAGTTGGCCTACAATAACAAAAGGAATAGTTTTGTTATTGTCCATCCCGCTTTAAGTTTCGTTCAGTTGTCGATCGCTACGTACGTTCGATATCATTTACATTCATTGGATTAAAGATAAATTGTTACCAAATAGGACGCTAAATGCCCGTAGAGCACACATCTTGCATCTTCTTTGAAAAATTCATCGAACACTTAACATACAAAGCTGTCTACACAATGTTATCTTCTAGTTTCTATAAATAAACAAGGCATCCAATAGCGGTATTTTTAAAGATATTCTAATTTCATTATATTTGTGACTTCTCGTAACAAAAAAAAACAGACGTTTAGGTAATATAAGTAACAGATTTTTGTATTTTTTAATAATTCACTCGAATTAGCCGAACAGCAGATTTTGTACGTGGTTATTGACCTTAGCATACAACAATGTAATAGCTTTTATAATATCGACAGCTGTTACATATGTAAACATAAGCTGTGGCGTATGTGTGTGTCTAACTTCATAGAGGTATTTACATTCAGAATATTTTGTATTCATGTAATACAATTTTCAGGAGGTTTTGGGTTCGCGTCGTAATTAACTCACAATAATTTGGGTATATATTTTATATAATTTAATCTTTCCATTTTTCATACGTTGCCTTTTTACTTCAAGGACAGACCGCAAAATGTAGAATAACGTATTCCGCAAAATTTTCTGCTTCGTGAAAATATTTAACATTTTTTCTTCGAATATTTTCGCTTATTTCACACATTGATTGATGATCCTCTTTTCGTAACAGAAATTCTCCGAGCACGCTAATATCTACATACACACAAACACGTTTCAGACCTGTTTGCGAAGCACCTTTCACCGTTAAATCTACTTACTGTCACATAATGTGAATTCAGCGTATTACTGTTGACATTTCGAGGAATAAGGGTTACAAAAATCAGTATATTCTTTTAAAGGCGCTACTGATCGTAGACGTGTGTGTATGTTATGACGGGTGCTGTTATATTTCAAGCTTTAATATTTAGATGTTTAATAACATTCTCACAAATATGTTGTAAAATATCAGTTTATTTAAATAAGTATTACTTCTAAGTAAGTAAAATACATGCACTATTTCTCTTAAATAAGTCAGAATGTGTTGCGTAATTTTATAATTTATTATGTAGCAAACAAAAGTTAGCGTTTCTTGAAATTTTTAGCTTGTGTAAGTAATATTTAAATATTGTTATCTTTTCCGCATGTATACTATAAAACTACATTCTTCTCTTAGTAGGCGTTGATTAATTCTTTAGTAGTTTAATTAGTAGAGCAGTACACACTCATTTTTTTGGCCTTCTACAGAGCATAGGTGTGCGTGAACATCATTCACAATTTCAATAGAATTCACTAACGACATCGAAACATTTTGTAATTTTTCTATACTCTCCACAATTCCTAAGTAATTGTTCTAAATAGTTTGTAAATCCGCTTTAACTTGACCATCTTGAAAGTTTCCCTAGCTTCTATTGGAACAAATTTTAAAAGTACCTTCTTTTGCATCATCAAAACATTTGTTGTAGTAAAACGCAGCCTGTAATCATGTTCACCAATGTGTAACAATCGGCTGTAGTGGTTCTGGTATTTGAGGATATTGCCAATTCATGCATTTACTCGTAGATAACATACGAGTAAACGAATCGATTGTGGCACAAGATTTAAAGCATGGATTTTACACGTTACAAGTAAGAAGTTACCACTGTCTTTTTTAGACTAAGGAAAGTATGTTTGTTACCATCGCTCATAAACAATAAAAGTTGATTTGTTAAAAGTTAAAATTTGTTCAATGAGAACAAGTAAGATAGAAGTAGACGGCTGATGTGGTTCCATTGTACGTACCATTACATTAGCCATAGAATGTTTTTTGCGATGTTTTTGCGATGTGCTGTTTTGTGTACACATCCACAGATTTTGATATTTCAATTTAGATTTAATTGTTTTTGAATATGTTCACAAACAGATAGCAGTAAATTTTGAAACGTTTTCCGACTTGGTAATTTACAGTACTTATATTTATTCCACAAAAAGACAAATCTCTCGTTGTCTAGTAAAGTAAACGGTAGATTACATACAATAGGGGTAACACATAAATCAAATAGAAATATTTCATTGAATCGTTCGGCACTTTTTTATAAGAATGTTGTGTACTATTGATAATCCCTCTTGGACCAACATATTACAGGAAAGTTGCAAATTACACATTTAATTTTTGCGCCATCATAAATTAAATCCGGCATATCTGTAATAAAGTTTTTAACTGTGTCTGACATTGGTCGTTCTCGGGAAGTAAGTAACTGCTAGATTTTTGGAGCAAACGTGCAATAATAAAGTAACGTGCCTTTAAAACCTTTTCTCCTTAGAGACGGCTATGCACGTAATCTGTCACGAACGTATAATTTTGAATGAGCATGGCCGTCTCTAGTGAGGAAAGTTTTAGAAGACACATTAGTAATTACGGAAACCTATATGTACGAATCAATAGAGAGCATGTTTTACAAACATCAGCTCTAGTACCCGGCTGAAGCTGTATTGAAGGCTGTCACGGTTGTGGCGCCTTATTAATTCATGTCAACCACGGGCGACTGGCGCGTGGCGTATTAATTAGTGCTTGCGTTTTTCAACGTCATATTTCTAAAATTTCACATTTCAGTTAATTCAGTTCGTACTTAAGTAAAGTAGTTTTACTTACGCAACATTTAAAATTTTGTGTAAAACTTTCGTATGAAAATTTTCGGGCCACGGTTTTTTAAGATTTAAAATGTCATTTAACGCCGAAACAATGCATTGATCGAGTTTATTTGTTTTTTTGGGGACGAAGCGCTATCCAAGAGTAATGTTTGTCGTTGGTTTGTCGAATTTCAGCGTGAACTTAACACTCTTAGGGACGAATTTCGTGAAGTCGTCAATCGACCTCTGTTGTTGCCACTAATGTTGATTCTACGAGTGAAATGATTGAAGGAGATCGGCCTGCCACATACCCTGATTGAAGAGTCTTTGGGCATTGGTCTGAAAGGAATACGCACGATTTTGAATGAACAATTGAATACAGATTTCACTTCAATTTAACAGAAGCCCAAAAAACAAGGGCATGCCAACGACAACGTCACTAATTACAACGTCTTAGTACAACATTTACTCGGACGATCTTGAAATAAAATAATGTTCGAGTCTTTCAAACGAGCCATAACCTGCAAGAGTCGTTCGTTCATGAAGGAAATTATAGCTTGTTTCTTTCGTTTTACTGGACATGTAGCAACCGTAATTTTAGAGAATGGAAGAACCGTAAGCGCTGATTGGTATATCACGATTTGTTTGCCGCTAGTGATCACATAGTCAGCGAATTATTTTTCATCATGACAACTCCAGCTGTCATTTTTAGCACATTTCTGGCTTAGTGGATACGTGAACAAACATAATTGTAGAATTTCGGCTGATGAAAATCCTCATGTGATTCACGCTCTGAAAAAGACACTGTTTGTTGCGGTTTGTGGGTTCATGGAGTAATTGGCCCCGATTTTTAAAACCAACATGGAAATCAGGTTACTGTTAATGCCGAGGGCTACAGGATTATGTTAACAGATTATTTGTGGCCGCAACTGTTAAATATTGACTTGAGCAATGTTTTCTTTCAATAAGATGGTGCCACATGACGCACATATCACGAGACCATCGAATTGTTGCAAGAAAATTTTCCTGGGCGGGCCATTTCCAGAAATGGAAATGTAAACTGGCCGCCAAAATCTTGCGATTCGTCAGCCTTGGACTTTTCTCTATGGGACTATCTCAAGTCTCAGGCCTATGAGAATAAGCCACGAACGATTCGTGACCTTAAGGAGAATATTACAAGCACAATTGCAAATTTACCAAGAAAAAGTAATCAGAAATTGGGCCACAAGAATCAATTAACGTAAGCAAACGCAGGGGAAGGTATTTAAATGATATTATATTTAGAACATAATGTCACCGATTGCTCTTCAAAATAAAATAAAAATTAATGAAATATTACTTCCAATCTTTATTGTGCCCCATGTTACAGTTCTGATTGCCCTTTATACAGGGTACAAACGAAATATGCCGACATACATAAAATGCTAATGCACAAAAAATCTATATTGAACGAGATCAATGAAAAATTTAATAAATGCGCTTGGCTCGACCCGACTCTTGTAAATTTAGTGTTCCTTTATAACTGCAGCGCTACCCCTATTGAAGCGTAATGGTGGGAGTTGTAGATGCGATGATGCATACTGTAAGTCACAAGTCAGTCTGTTACCAGCTTCCGTGAAGTATGGCTTATTCAAATCACGAATTAACAGATATCGTCCTACTATACGGTGAAACAGGTGGAAATGTTATAGCTACTAGACGTATTTATGAAGGGCGGTTTCCGAACCGAAGGTATCCATCATATTATTCATTTTACAAACCGTGTACAGATTGAGGGATCGCAATACATTGCATCCAAGTTATGAAGTAGTAGTAGATGCTAAGGAACAAGTTCTGGATATTGTAAAAGAAAATCCAAACAGAAGTATCCGAGCAAGTGCGAGAGAGGTAGTTGTTTCACACACAACAGCCTGTAACATACTTTGAAAGAACTTCATTAAAGAAAGAGGCAAACAGAACATAAAGAAACTCGATATTGTGTTTTTCGGGATATTACAAAGGTCACGCCACTGACCTACTTATAAATAATAACAGAATAGCTGATGCATAAGAAAATTTGCATCTAGGAAATTAATTAATACATGTTTATAAAACTTTTCATACAAAGACGCATTACATTATTTAAATGCGAAGGGGATTTTTTGTGAACTTTTGTGAACATATAAAATTATAGTTTCTATTTATTTAGATTCAATCTGTTTGAAAAGTTTGTGTTCCTAAATTTCCGCAAAAATTAAAGTTTCGATAGAATAAATTTTTTTGCAGATTTGAATTGCTGTCTTACGTATCTATTATATATTAGCGTACGTCGGCATATTTCATTTACACCCTGTATATATACTTACACCTTCTTATCAGAAAATAACAAAACTTATTTATTAAGTGAAAGTGTAAAAAACGAAGGTAAACATTTTATATCAAGGTTGTATTAGTATAAAAAATATTATAACATGTTTAAGAAACAAAACATTGTTGAATGTATCTAATTGACCTTACTGTGAAGTACAATAAACATTTTTTTTACGTAGAATGTATTATTGTTGCTTATTTGTATAATCAAACTAATTGTTACATTTTTTAAAAATTATTATATGATATTAGTGGTAATATAATTATACAAAGTTTTTTGTAAAATGTTTAAATGTCATTTTATTAATTACTCTAGATTGGTGCAAAAAATATAATAAATCAATTATGGGAATAATCCAATTTATTCCGGGATAATTTGTTTACATATACATACTTTAATTATTTATATTTAAAAAATATCTGAAATTTGATTTTACTTTTCGTTGTAATTAACAATAATATTGGTTATCGTTAGCTAGTTGCATTTCAAAAACAGCTTCATCTTCTAATAAATCTTTGACATTCTAAACGTTTGAGATTTATTATGGGAACCTAGTGATGCAAATCTACTGAAAACAGTTTTATGCGTCTTTGTAATGTCTGGATCGAAATATGCCTCAACTTTTTCTAGAAGAACCGGCTGTCAAAGTTTTTCGGATAGATATAACGAGCAGTCCTTGACTGTTCAAAGAGAAAACCAACTTTATGTGGATATTAATGAATTGATTGACGCTCCATTTTTTTTTCTATCGTTTTCTAGTACTTCAACTGTATAAATGTATTTAAAAATCGCCAAACAGTCCTTTTTAAATCCATTCACTTTTGAAATTCTACAACAGTCTTTTGTATCGGTTTATAAATTTTCTTATATTTATATTTTTACAATTAAAAAGTATAACCGTCAACTAATATTTGCTTTTTGATTCATTTAATACTTTTTATTTCTCAAATAATCAATTCTTTATTTCACAACATAAATTTTTTGTTGATCTATTATTTTTTTCTTTCGTTGCTATCAATAATCAAGTTCATATATTTTTTAACAGGCTACTTATTTCGTATCTATTTAAGATTTGAGTTTTTAATTTTTTCCATTCAAATTATGTCAGATTTAGAACTATTGTCAGATACGTATATATTTTTTACATTACGTATAAGTATAGTTTGTCTAAAATAACTTTATCATTGATTATAATTATAATCAAGTTCTTTTTCATTAACAATATTTATTTTGCATGTTTATTTATATCTATTTCATAACAATATATATAAGGAAAGTAATATAAAAATCGTAAACGTATCTTTTAAAGCAAAGGTTTCATTCTGTAAAAATATGTAACTCAATAAACACATATAATAAAACACATACAAAGGTTATATAGTTACTTGCTATGGTTTGTTTGTACACAAAAGGAATACATCAATTCGGATCGATAATTTTCTATATGTTTGCATTGAATTAAGCATATAGAATAATGGGCGCCATAAATGTGTTCTTTTTTTAATGGTTCGGGAAGGCGAACACATTTTCTAATAGGAAAATGTTTGTGTCCCAAGTGAATGGACTGATAACAACGACCTTTAGGAGCTTAACAGCGTGGAGACCCGGATTTCGATTTGAATATCAGGTATTGACGTAATATATGTGGAACCCCTCCTCCCTCTCGCAGTGTATAAATTGTCCAGCCATTAACCTTAATTACCATCACTCCCAGATAACGAACATTAAGTTTAATTAACTTTCGATTATGCAAAAATAATTAATGGCGTGTGGTCTGACATAATATAAGTTTTAAAATTCTGGCGATCTTAAATTACAGGCAACAAATAAAGACTATTTCTATTCAGAAGTGCTTTCTTTAAAAGTATTTGCATAAAATTACTTAAAAAATAAAATGAGCTTGAAAGGCGTGCCAGTCTAGCTAGCTGTCAATCCTCACAATTGTAACGAAATTTTCACTCAGAAAATCTCATAACAGCATCGGGGATATGTAAAGTGAACGCCATCTATATTAGGGAGTCGTCCGAATACAATAACCACAACGATATGTTGTTGACGATGGATGATTTATCAAGTAGTTATTTGTGTTATTTCCCCCAAATAGGGTAGTGGTTAGTGTGCTTGATTTAGTTTAAAGTTTCGAATTTCAGACCTGATTCGAATCTGACACGAGTACATTTCGCAATAAAAAAATTGGGAGGACATATATGTCAGACATGAGTTTGGCAAGAACTGGCCCTTCTTAGAGCTATCCTGAAGACGGCATTAGATTGGCTATCAAAACGTCAGATCATTCAAATCCTACAAATGATGGAAATAGCTTAAACAACTATTTGATTACCATAACAGCATCGTTATTATTGTATTGTATGAAACGCGACAGAATGCACAACAGATTTCAGCTCTTCTTTCATTTTTCCATATTAACGAACATTTCGTATAACACTGCTCGTTTGTGTTGTCGTTACCTGAGTTCTGTATGCACGTCGAATACTGTAGCAGCTGTTTGTGTAAAAATAGCTTGAAATCCACTATGAAAGCGAATAATATTGTCCCGTAAAATAAACATCACACCGAGAATTATCATTGGGAAAGATTTAGGGATGAGGCTTACAAAAAGAGCAAACACCAGCCTTGAAGGCCATACGAACCAAAAAAAGCGAAGAAGAAAGAGGAAGTTATGGTTTAGTGGAGTGTCTTCTACGAAGGCATTTCCACTGTTCCAACAAAACGAAAATGATTGCGAAATCAAAACATTATTACACACGTATATAACGAGAAGCAATAGAAATAGAAAAGTGTCCGGATAGCTTAAACAAAAGAGACTACTAAATACATGGAAACCCCTTATCACGAATACACAGCCTACGGAAAAAAGTAACACGAACCGTGACCAAACCAGTTTCACCACTAGAGCTATGTCTCGCAGGCGTCAGAAAGCAGCACAAATACTAGAATCACAAGGAGGTTTCGTCATTTCGAATCAAGCTACGTTCTGAAGATGAGGTAGAAAAATAAATTCACTTACGGACTTATAATCATCCGCTATACAATGGGGTTACATCGTAATACGGCTCATTATATTTTTAACTTCTGCAGAAAATGAAGAATTCATTTAAGCGTCAGGACACAAAAAATCCTCCTCATGACTGTCCCTCAACACGGTTATAATAGTCAACGCCCGGGAGATCATATACACATCTTATATATGAAATTCCATGCAACGACTGCAAGGGTGTATACATCGGAGAAACAACACAATACTTACAAGAAAGATTAAATGGACACAAATTTTGAAGCACTAGTACAGCTCTAAAAAACATATCAATTAAAATAATCAAGAAAAATAACAAAGCGAGAAATAAATTAGAGAGTATCCACGTCCAAAAAAAAACATTCCATAAATGATAGAACAGACATAAAAATCTTTCAACAATATACCTGCCCAATCCCGCCTCTCCCCGTATGGTACCACTGCAAACATTATCCACCCGTCATAAATATAAAAATACACACAAAAGTGTCCGATAACAGTCTAAACTTCTTTACATTTAACCGTAAAACACACATATTTAGTTTTGCTTAGAAATGCAAACCGGGAATAAAATACAGTGCAACATATTAATAGAATAAATTTAATGCAAGTAGATTTTAATCTAAATATGGGCTTTTACCAATTCGAATAAATATTAGTTTTGAAAAACTATAAACAAGACCGAAATGTCATTATAAATCAAATCTTATTTTAGTTAACTGGTCGTTACTTCCTAAGAAATACTTTTACGATTTACCTTGTACATATACCGGATGTCCTTGAAATAAAAAGACGACGTATGAAGAATGGACAAATGTAATTATGTAGAATATGAATCCAAAATAGCGAGAACAAAATGATATATAAAAAATTTTGTCACGCCACTGTGCGACCGACTATATTATAAAAAGTATCTGCGACAATATCTTAAAGCTGACCCACAATAACAAAAAGAATAGTTTTGTTATTGTCAGTCCTGCTTTAAGTTTCGTTTAGTTGTCGATCGTCGATCTTTACGTACGTTCGACACGGTTTACATTTACATCTTCGACTAAAGATAAATTGTTACCAAATAGGACGTTAACTGCCAGTATAGCAGACTTATTCTTATACATACAATGTTTTATAAGACATGAAAAATTACAATTTTACCTTCTGTTGATGTTCCAAATTCATGGTTATTTTATTGAACACATATTTTAAATAGAATAAATTGGTATTATTACTAATTATATAATGTGAGCCTTTCACGTTCATAACTTTGCAGTATTTTTCGATTTCCATTTACCTAAATTTCTCCAGTTCTGGTGACTTTTTTGTTCTCTATTCGCAGTACACCTTTCTCAACTTTTAATTTTTTATAGTTTTATTAGTTGTATTCATTTTTGTTCATATTATTATGGAAATAAGATTTACGATTTAAATAAATCGTACCAATATCACCGGTAGATACAACAATTGCCATTTACATGAGAAATGTGGTTTAAATGAAAACATGTATATAGGATTGTTTCAGCCTTTACCTGATGAAATTCCATTATAACTTTTATCGGGATAAAATAAAGCAAATTTTAATAAATTTCTCTACTTTTTACTTTACAAAGTTACGATCGTTTCACTCACACAGGAGCTTCGTCAGACATATGGACATATCTTTACATAAATATACCGTAACAAACACATGTTTTGGATAGTTGAGGGAATGGGTAGTCTTTATTGCTTAAATGACTATGAACAAAAAGTTTCACAAAAATATTGAACTACTGTTTATACAATACAGTTCATAAAGTGATAAAACTAAGGGTCTACATTATGTTAAAGAGAGAGCAGTACTTTGTAAAAGTACAATGAATAATCAGATAGATAAATTGAGTAACGGTGAATTATTAATTTCTAATTGATTATTGAGGATATTATCAGTTTCCTTTAATTTATTAATTTCAAGTGACTAATAAATTAAGCTTTTTGCCATTATTTTCTATGTGTAATATTTTAAATTCTTTGTTAAAGTTGTGGTTTGCTAAATTAATATAAGACGTAATGAATAGTCATTTTTATTATTTCTAAAGGAAGAAAAATGTTCTGTGATGCGCATTTCAAACGATCTGTCTGTCTGTCCTAACAACAATTTATCAAAATTTATAAAAAACAACAATAAATTAACAAATAACAATAAAAAGTCAAGAGTCTATAAGTTAACTTGCGGTAGTTGCCCCATGACGTATATCAGAAAGACAGGCAGATCGTTTGAAATACGCATCAAAGAACATTTCTCTTCCTCTAGAAATAATAAAAATGACTCTTCATATGCGTCTCATATTAATTTAGCAAACCATAACTTTAACAAAGAATTTAAAATACTACACATCGAAAATAAGGGCAAAAAGCTTAATTTATTAGAGTCACTTGAAATTAATAAATTAAAGAAAACTGATAATTTACTCAATGATCAATTAGAAATTAATAATTCACTGTTACTTAATTTATTTATGTGATTATTCAGTCATATATTGCATTTTCTCAAAGTGCTGCTTAAAGTGCTACCTCTCTTTAATTTAATGTAGATCCTTAGTTTTATCACTTTATGAATTCTATTGTATAAATCATAGTTCAATATTTTTGTGAAAGTTTTTGTTCATAAACATTTAAGTAATAAAGACTACCCATTCCTTCAACTATCCAAAACATGTGTTTGTTACGGTATATTAATGTAAAGATATGTCCATAAGTTTGTTATGTGTCTGACGAAGCTCCTGTGTGAGTGAAACGACCGTAACTTTGTAAAGTAAAAAGTAGTGAAATTCATTAAAGTCTGTTTTATTTTAACTCGATAATAGAAAACATGTATATTTCTGTAAGAAAATTACAGTATATTCATCTCTCGACGATAACGCATAATCTTTAAATGTTTTGTAAAATATTTGGCAACGATACGATACACATATGAAACTTACCAATAGCGTAATTTTCTGTAAGCAATTGTAAGTTTTAGTCTGTAAGTTGATATTTTATGGATCTGATCTGTAATTTATTCATCTACTTCGTTTAGAAAAAAATGTAAATAGATTTCTAACAAGAAAATGTTAACCCAAAATTAGGCAAAATCTACACTCCTGCGCTTTCTAAAAATCAAGTTTCCTATACATGTCGCGGAAGATAAAGATCATATTAATTTTAAGCCTACTCATATCTCATATTAACTTTAGAAGAGATTACCAAGCAAGTAATTCTTCATGATGTAACATTAACTTTTTTCTTTTTTCCTGGTTTATATCAATTGAATGCTGTTTGCTTATACATCCCTTCATTGTATTTTATAATTGTTTCCAAATGCTAATGGTTTTCGTAAGCTTGTCTTCGATTTCAACTATGATAATTTCGATTTTGTCTTCCACCATGTGTGCTA
This sequence comes from Melolontha melolontha, assembly GCA_935421215.2. NCBI lineage: Eukaryota > Metazoa > Arthropoda > Insecta > Coleoptera > Scarabaeidae > Melolontha > Melolontha melolontha. The sequence goes on along the minus strand of OW285243.1, from coordinate 70,398,002 downwards.
ACTGCTAGATTATAGAGTTTACTTACATAAATTGACTTTAAACATCCTGTAACCAATTTAGTGGCATTGTATGCTACATTCACAGGTTAAACGTGCTTAAATTTGTACCGAATATGCAGATTAGCAGTCTTACACTATTATTGCTCAGGTTTCTGCAATTTTTCGGAAAATTACCACATTTTTCAGAAAAGGCTAAATTTCGTATTACATCCAGCTCAATTATTTACCATTTCACAAAAATTGGTTTTATTATGTTCCGTCAATTTATATAATTTTATTGTATTTTGGTTATGCTACGTTTCGTTATATTCCATTTTTTCTTTCTAATTACTATTATACTCTTGTTAATATCGAATTAGAATAAATGAAAAATAGCTTTATCTTGTTGATTCAATCTCACAATCGGTCTTGTTCATCATCAAACAAATTATCAAGTCTATATATCCTGTGGCATTTACTTAACACATTCTTCAACTGATGAGCATAATTTGTTACAGTCTTACATCACGTGTTTTTAGATCTGGTTGACGAATATATGAAACGAAAATTATTTTAAATCGTTTCAAATAGATGGAATTTACTGTTTAAATTGTTTTGTTACTATGCAATTAGCAACACGACAGTCACGAAAATTATATTAACCAGAACGGCACGATTACTTCAAAAACGTATATGTTTAATGATACCTGTAGCATTAAATAAGAAACAATTATCTGTGTTATGATATATTTAAAACCAAACAAGGTTTGGTTTTAAAGATATTACTCTTAAAGAACTTATTTTGTATAGAAGCTAGGTATTAGGCCGATGTGGTGATATAACAAGCGATGATACATTCTATGGCCGAGGCGTTAGCCGAGGCTATGAATTATCTATATTTGCTATATGCATATCGGCCGTATGGCTTTATAATTTTCGTAATACTAAAACATCTTGAACTTTGAGTGTGATTTAGTTGTCTAGCAATATTTATACAAAAAAGGGTTGCCATTTTCGGCCTATATCGTGTTCCAAATAAGAATAAACCGTTGGGAAAGATAGGGCTTAAAATAAGAGCTTGTGATTGGCTAAAATAGAGGCCGCCTTTATACAGGCAAAATTATGTTTATTTAGTTCTGTCAAATTAGCGTTTTGCTGTCAGTACTGACCGGTATTTCTGTCAGTCTTAATCAATTTCATGTTTTACTAGTTGTTTATTGTGCTATTTATTATTAATATTCGTTAAAGATAGTTCTTTATAGAGACTATAAAGTGAAAACATCATTTTCTAAAAATATTTTATCACGTGGGAAAAACGCACACGAAATAACATATTAATTGAACGAAATGATATTATCTGATGGAGACGTCGTTACTTGACAAGTATAAGAAAGTTTCGTGCAGAAGGGAGAAAAATCTATTATTTAGATGAAACATGGGTGAATGCAGGTTACACAAAAGCAAAAATATGGAAAGATACAACGGTACTTAATCCAAGGCAAGCATTTGTTGAAGGTCTTTCTACTGGTTTAAAAGATCCATCTGGCAAAGGAAAGCGACTAATTGTGCTTCACATTGGCAGCGAAACTGGTTTTACGAATGGTGGTTTGTTATTATTTGAATCCAATAAAACTGCAGATTACCATGAAGATATGTATAGTGAGGTGTTCATCACATGGATGCAAAATATATTACCTTCTCTTGAGCCCAATAGTGTTATAGTAATGGATAATGCGCCTTATCATTCTACTAAAACAGAAAAGTCACCTACTTTATCATGGAAAAAGGAGGCACTCATTGAATGGCTTTTAACCATCACCTACTTTATCATGGAAAAAGGAGGCACTCATTGAATGGCTTTTAACCAAAGGAATTTTAGCTGATAATTCTATGCTAAAGATTGAATTGTTTGAGTTTGTAAAAAATTACACATCCTGTCATCCAGTTTCATACGTGGTCGATGAAATAGCTGGAGAAAGTGGCCGTACAGTTTTACGTTTACCTCCATATCACTGTAATCTTAACCCCATTGAACTTATATGGGCTCAAGTCAAGCATCATGTTGCGGCCAATAATAAGACATTTAAATTGGACGAAGTAAGAAATTTATTATTAGAAGGATTAGACATGGTTGATGCTGACGCATGGAAAAATAGCATTCATCACGTTATAACAGAAGAAAACAAAATGTATGATTTAGATAATATTGTTGAAAATGTATTAGAAAATTTGACTTTTACTGTAAATACTGGGTCATCCTCAGAATTTTCATTAGATTCAGGTTCTGATCTTGAAGATGAGTAGTTTTCAATATATATATATTCATGAACAATAGGCAATATAATGAACTGTGGTTTGTTAAATTTAGTTATGTGTGTGTGATGTTCTTGATTTAGATTCGTGTGTGTATGTGATGTGTTAGATATATTTTTTTTATAGTTATAAATTGTATAGTTTGGTAAATATAGTGAATAAAATGTAAACCAAATATAATTATATAATAATGTTTACCATATACATTCATGAGATTGTAAGTTGTTTCAGGTTTTCAGAAATTGTTCGACGTCCTTGGTCTCAAGTAACTACCAGATATTGTGATAATCGCGGAATATTAATGAAATTTCTAAGTAGGAAATTATTATATAATTTTTTTAATGTAATTATGTAAGTGTAGGTAAAAGATTTAATGTGTATTTTATGCTAATAAAAGAGGGTTTTACACTCGATTGTGTTCAGACATTTATGAAAAAAATTGTTTTTACTGAACACACGGAGTTTCCCATGAAAGCAATTTCTCTTTTTATTTATTCTTATTTACATTGAAATCTGAAACTGTAGTAAAACCATATTTCTGCTAAAAGCAAAAAAATCATTGTACGATCGTAACAATTTATCCCATACATAAACAAAAATGTAAGTATTAATCAGAAATAACTTGAAATAAGGAAATGAACACATGTTTAACCAAATACTGAAACTGGAAAAATGCCTACGTTTTACCTATCTTTTGGAGCAAAATTGCTGTTTTATCCTTTTTAATATGTACTTGCTTTTGTAAAATGAAAATATTTTTAAATACCTTTTTTAAATGTATAAAAATTTTTATCCAAATTATGTGAAATGATGTGCAAGTAAATGAATTTCCTTATTGCTCTCTCATTATAGATACTATTAAAATAACTGTATTTTGTAAAATGCTATATTTTTTAAGCTAAACGATGCACAAATATTATGATAATTATAATACACTGTCACCATCCATCCTTTAAATTTATTAGTTTCACATTTACACAAAAGTTTTGTTCTTTAATAAAATAAGAAAAATGTAAATATTTCTCCTGTCGTAATTTTAACATATTCTCACTGTATTTACGCACAAATTTATTGTAGGTGCAACACCTTCAAACAATAAATAACAGATTATAAGATATTGATTGAAATATTTTATATAAGTCTAATACCTTGCATTGGTATATATATGCCGCTTCTTGCTTGAATAAAACTTTTAAAGTATAAGCTTTCTTAATAATAAATATGTTAATAAACAAACGTAAAAAATAATCTTTTGTATAAGTTAGTAGGTACATAACCTCACATACAAATTATCTATTTTTTTGAAATTCCTGTGTAAATTATACTCAGATTGCCGCGCCATCTAGTCCTTTCTTAAATGGAATGCATTATAGTCTCTTTCGTCCGTCAGATGTCACTATATTATATGGTGCAAAATTTGCTATACCTTATAGGCGATTTAAGCTTTAATTACTTCACTAGCTTAACTGATGACGCCTAATAGTAAATGGCAGAAACACGTGTCTTAAGCAGAAGTAAATGCTGAAAATACGAGGTGTATTGTCCATGTGTACAGTTACAGATATGTATATTGCATGTCTGTTTCATTTGTAGCAACATTTGTTTATAAAAATATACAAGCTGTCCTTGAAAGAAACAACGTATGAAAAATGGAAACATGCAATTATATAGAATATGAATCCAAAAAATTTTGAGTTAATTAATTAAGTTAATTGAGTTAATAACGAGAGGAACCCCAAAATTAAAAACTCGCTGAAAATTCAGAATGTCTATAAAAAATACCTGTACTGAATTTACACGGAAATATACGATTGCAATGTTTATGCTTATAAAAACTCTACAAGATAGTAGTTTTGTATGCTTAGGATTCAATAACCTTAATGGGATTACGTACGCTGTGCTTAGCTGTGAATCATTTATAAATTCTTTTTTTGTTTACATGTAAAAACTGTAAATCATATCGAACAGTTCATGCGTCGTGTAAAGCATAATCGAAATGTACAGATGCAACGATCGAAATTCACTAAGTCAGAGGCATAGTTATTTTGTTAGTTATAGTCGGAACAAAATACAGTGGCGAGACAAATATTTTTGTAAATACGTTACGTTATACCGTTATGTTTTTCGCGTTTGCGAAGGAATTTGGGGAAAATATTATGGATTTATATTCTATATAATTACATCTTTCATTTCATATACGTTGTCTTTTACTTTCAAGGACATCCGGTATAGATTTACGATATAGACCCAATATGGAAAGTGAAAATGTTTCTGAAATTTATCAAGAATTCTTGACAAAGCGGTTGCAGTAATTCAAGATTTACTGCCTTCCAAAATAAAGAACAGATACAAAAAAAATATGTAAAGTTCATAAAGTGGCAAAAAAGCAAACAAAAATCGAAGCAGTTAACGATGACGTTTTGCTGTGCTATTTGTCAGGAATGGCAAAAAATTTTGCGCTAAATAGCATTTGTGGACAGAATTCTAATACTGAAAAAGTGCTTGAAACTGTATGGCATTTCTAGATAAGAATAATGTTAAACTCGTGAAATTAATTATAACGTTTTAACAAGTACGGAAAAGTATTTACCTTTTTGAGAAGAAAATCTGTATCCTATAAACGCAAGAAAACAAAGAAAACACCCTTTTTCTCCTGGACAAAGTGATTTTATTGTTTGAAATATCCGAAGCTTGACAAAAGTGAAGAACTTGCCACATTGTCTATAGAGAATATCAGTAAATTCATAATAGTTCATTTCTAAGACACAAAAAACAAATGTTCGAGAGTGCTTCTTGGATTCCGGCCTGTAACCGCGTCCTTGGTATTGTAATAGCAGCTCTGAAGATGTCCCTGCAACAATTGACGAAACGTCGGCCAGAAAGGATGCTGTACTAAGGACGCAGTTTTGGCCCGAAATCTAAGAAGCAATGATGTACGACGAACGCAGGGGCACAAATATTCAAGATTTGCAATTATGGGTGTGATTTATATAGAAAATATGTAGCACTTCAACCTTTAAATTTGTAGAGCCGTAATTTTTTTGTCGACTATAAAAAAGGTAAATGCACGAGATTACATGTAAGAGTGAATAAGATAGAAGGCATTTCAAAGGCAATCGCACAATTTTTAAAATTTGAAATCTGAAAATTTCACAGGACTTGTTTTCGGAGGTTCAGTGTCACAATACAGATAAAGGTGGTAATTATATAACATTAAAATAATTGAAAGACTGAAAATCGTCATAGGTAGCCGAACAATATGTTGAATATTCGGTTCCCAAGAAAATCAGGATTTCTAAACAACTTTTTAGTTCGCGGTCATAAAACTTAGCAAGTTGTGTAATATAATGAAGAAATAGAGCAAATTAAAGAAAGCGGTTCAAATAATGAGGAAAGAGAAAAGATACTTAAATAATTTGTCCTTTTAATAAAACAAAACAATTTTAATATAAAAATATTATTAAAAATCGGGTGTGGAGAACACAATATAATACAAGTTTATATTTGTGTGAAAGTATTTTCCAGACATGCAGATAAGTGTTTCATCTTACTATAGAATCATCAGTACATGTCTAACCACCTTTCCAGACATGCAGACACGTGTTTCATCTTTCTATAGAATCATCCGTACTACTGGGATTTTTGGCATTCGTGATGTTGACATTGGTCAATGAACGACACTGAATGTTCTGCTACGCTCGGTCTTAATAACTTTTGTAATGTAGTTTTATGGCGAAAGTATCTCTCCAGCGGCATGTTCTATTGATTCTATCGTAAGATGAAACACGTATCTGCATGTCTGGAAAAAGACTTTCACACAAATATGAACTTGTATAATATTAATATTTTTATATTATTACAAATACACAAGATTTGATGAGGTTTTACCTGCTCAAGTATGTTTCAAAATATTTTTTGTTATTTTAATTTTAGCAGTTGTTCAGAGTTATAAGATAAAAATAATTATATTTCATTAATTATATGATATTACTTATTGGATTGGTGATTAAAAATTAGTAGAATAACATTGTTGCTAATGGTATTGTTATTAAGCAGTAATGGTCGTAGCCGTTAAATTTTAATGGCCTTGACTGTTATGTATAGCATAGTAGTCATGGAAACAGTGAAGATATAATGTAACAATATTCAAGTATTACTGAAAAAATGTTTCTAATTCCTGTACATAAAAAAAATGTTAATAACTGGTAATTGCGCGTGTTCGATTGTATTGACCATGTATGTCATTATACTTATTATTAAAACTAAACGCATTTGGTATGAGGACTTCTATGGTTAAGCTTTTGGATTTATACCTACAGGATACAGAAGAGTTCTTTTCTATCTACTATTCTATGCCAAGGGTATATCAGTACTCTAAACTAAGGCCAGTACTTTTTAATATATGCATAAACGACCTTTTTCCTACTTTAAAGTGTTTTGCATTAGTTTACGTTAATAATCGGAAGATATATTACCAAATTAATAAATTATCCGATACCAAGTCCCTGGCAATACAACGTGAAGATTATTAATACCTGGTGCTTGGCTAATTAACTGTTATTAACAGTGAAAAGTGTTGTTTCGTTTCATACTCAAGATGAGTCTCAACGATTAGGTCGTCTTATTTAGTTAATGATGTACCAATCTCTCGTAGAACTGGAGTCGAGGATATAGAAGTATGTTCGATGAGAACCTGACTTTCTCTGTACATTTTCCTCTAAAAATATGTTCTTCTTCTAGATTCTAGGATTTATTATTAGAACATGTGGAAACTTTTCAATGCTAATGCTTCAATTTCAATGTTTTATGAACTAATTATCGGTAAACTTCAGTGTGGTTCTATATTATGGTGCCCTATTTTTAACAACCAAGCTATGTTATTTCAACATATTCAAGAACATCCGCGCTCTATTAAAAAAAAAAAAACATTATTAAACAAAATTATTATATTGATACCAAGAATGACCATATTACTTAAGGCATTTTTCATACAGCAAAAAATCGTCCAAATTTAAGATAATTTTTCGTTCGGGGCAAAGTTCAATTAATACCATTATTGATGATGATGAAACACAACTTGATTCAAATGTCTCCATGGCAGCACTGACAGGAATAAATTCGTTGCATCCCCTTTTCTATGACTTTTTCGCATAAATTATGGGGAATGCCAGTAATGACGCGTTCGATGTTAGTTTGCAATTGGTGTAATGTCGTTGGTTTGTTGGCGTGAACTAAATGACAACATAAAACCCCAGAAGGAAGTCTAGGAGTATTCAAACGGATAAGCGAGGAGAATAACTGACTCGTTTCTGAAAATAATCGATTCATCAAACTTCTCTTTCAGTACGTGAATTACTTAATCGACAGTGTGATAACTGGTACCATCTTGTTGAAATCACATATTATCCAAGTAGAGCGCATTCAATTTGGGCCGAAAAAATTCAGTCAACATTAAGCGATAGCGAGTTCCATTCACAGTGACGAGGTTACCTCCATCGTAGAAAAAAGTAAGATCTAATGAGCCCTACAGCATGAAATGTTCGCTAAGACGGTTCTTCATGCATTACTTTTGGCTGATTTTGGGACCAGATACAGCAATTTTGCTTATTCACAAAATAATTAAACCAGAAGTGATCTTCGTCGCTGAAAATTATTTTCTTAAGAAATTCTCACTCATCTCTAAGTTTCTTTAAAGCCCAATTACTGATTCTGCGACTCAAGTGATCATTTCATTTGGTTTGAGTTTTTGAGTTAAAGCAATCTTGCAAGCATGTAGGCTAAGATCTTTTCTCAGAATTCGTCACAAGCTGCTGTTGGATACGCTCAATGCTTGAGGTCTACGAGGACTTGAGAAATTTGGATCTTCACATGCACTACAACTCTCTCTGCTCATTGTATTTTCTCGTCACACTGCTACAGGAACGTTATGAAGTGAATATGTTGATTCGAATTTATGTTATTTTTCGACTTGGACAATTATAACGACTAAAAATTGGAGTTAAAGCACGCAAAGTAGTAGCGACTGACTGTAAATTTTGATCAAATATCTGCATAATTTGTGAACGTTGGTGAATATGTATGGTTCCATGATGAAATGGTGGGCTCAGAGAACCATAAATGTAAAATGCCAACTCAATAGAGCTGCCACACTAACTCTTTGTAAATCTGCATTTACAAATGTATTGTGGCTAAAGGAAAAGCCTTAATATGTATATGAATAAATTATAGTGTTTTTATATATTTATTACTTTGAAATCCCTATTCTACTTCATTGATTCTGTATTTTTGCTTGTTCTGTTTCTTAGTTTGTGTCTGTGTGGCGATTAAATAATAGTCATTATTTACTAATTACTTAATTAAATGAAAGAATATGTATGGGAGCTAAGAAAAACGCTTTTTTCCATGCATATTTAAACATATTCGTGCGTCCAAAATTTAATTTAAATAAAATTTAATCTGTCTGCATGGTTCGAATAACTGTCGTATATGATTACGTCCCCGAGTTTCACTTAAACATACGTAGACTACCTATACACGCACTGTGACATTAGAAAAGTTGTCGAGTCGAAGCTCTTCGCGAATATTGCCGAAGTGCCCCGCATTACAGGCTCGATTTCGATATTGAGATAATCACAAAACCAGTTTCCTGTTTTTGATAATTAGCAAGTTCTAAGCAGTATTGACTTGAGAGACTTTTAAAAGTGATAGATTTTAAGTTCATCGTCAATTTCGAATGAAATCATTCATAATATGTAAGAATGCAATGTGAACGAAAGGAGAATTTAGTTTGTATTACGAGAAAACTTTTGTAAGTAATATTTATGTTTTGAATGTTTATCGAACGGTGCCGTGTTATTAATGTGATTGTTTAATAATAAAAAAGAAATATAACCACACTTAATTGACGTTCATTATTGTTATTTTATGTAAGTAGTAAATTCTTGCTTCGTTAGAAAGACTGCAAGATAAAGTTTTAATAAAATATTTTCAAATTTTATGTAAATATATACCGGGTGTCCTTGAAATAAAAAGACAACGTATGAAAAATGGAAAGACTAAATTATAAAGAATATATACCCAAATTCCCTCTCATAAGCGAGAAAAAAGACATAGATATTTCAAAAAATTGTGTTACGATACTGAATATTTCATAAATACTGTCTTGGACGAAATCATACAGGTGACCCACAAAATGAATTGTTATTGTTTATCTAGCTTTAAGTTCGTTCTGTTGTGGATCTACAATTTTTCCATTAAAGGTAATAGATTGTAACTTAAATGCACGCAAAAGCACACATATTGCATGTTCTTTCAATATATTAGCTTTAAGAATTTACGAGTATAGATTTATATAAATAAACAGCTGACTCAGGTTATTGTATCCTTGTCAACAAAAATTATCGCTTGTGTTTATAAACATTTCCGCCTTTCAATACAATGGGCATTCTGATTTCTACAATCGCATTTAAATTTCTTTATAAAAAAAAAGCATTCTCCTAATACACATGAAATTTTGGTATGATTTTTAAAATGAGTTTGTATATAAATCAAACACACGTCTTAATTTTGAATTACATATTTACTTAAATGTATTAAAATGCTGATTTTGTACGAGGTATTGACCTTTTATAACATCGACAGCCGTTAGTATGTAGTAAACATACGGTGTTTGTGTGTCTGTAACTTCAATAGCGGTACATATTTACAATCTGAATATCTTAAATTCATTGACGGCACATATTTGAATTTTCAGGGGGTTTTTAATTTTGGGGTTCGCGTAGTAATTGACTCACAATATTTTGGATTCTTATCCTCTATTCCATTTTTCATACGATTTTTATTTCTTTTATTTCAAAGACATCTGTATTGTATATATATATATGTATATATATATATATATATATATATATATATATATATATATATATATATATATATATATATATATATATATTTACGAATAAATATCAAAGTGAGGCTTATTCGAAATGCTAACCATATGGGGACCGGCACAAAGAATAATTATAAGAGGTTTCTACTTTTACAACATCGTATGTGCCATATAAATAAGTACAGATGGCATTAATATACTTGTAAAAATATAAAAACAAACATGGTTATTTTTGAAAGTATATTAAGTCGAAGAGAGGACCGATCGCGGCTCTAACTAAGTTAGATCCTGCATATATTTTTTTCTTAATGTTAACATTGTGAGGTCTATTATTTATATACAAATTCGTGGATCTGACACTGTGAGGACCACATACGTTGCCATATCGCTGTTGACTGTTACTGTTATCACTAAAACCAACTAAAACATTTGGTCATTGTAAACGTTTTAAATTCATGTACGCTGATAGAATAGATTAAAGTAACAGAATCGCTCTATTCTATGTATTAAAATACTTTTTGACTCTTTTTCAATTTAATAAAACAAAAGATATTTGTAGTCAGTGAAACTGTATAGTTTAAGGTTTAAAGTATTTATATCACAATAAATACAAAACCAAAATGGAAAGCCGTGGTAAAGTGTTAGTAAGACTTGCAACTGAAGGTAAGCCAAAACTAAATTAGAATTTTTATAGTTACGTATACATTGCTTGTTGTTTAATACTAAGTACATATCATATACTGTTTTTAAATTTCGTAAATAGTAAAATTTTGAAATTTCTTCCTTATAAATAAATAAAATATTTGCCGCTCATCTAAGAATATGGAAAAAGATGATTTTGGACAAAAGTATTTCAACGTAAGGATTACATTAAAAGCAACAACATTTTCTAGTCAAATTATTGACGGAGACAAACTGTTATGCGGCAATTAATAAAAATAATTGCGTATTATTTTTAATTGTCGCGTAACGATTCGTATCCTCTATTAATTTTCCAGAAAATTTTGTTGGTCTTAAGGTTATCCTTATTTTGAACTCCTTATTTTGTTAATAATCATCCTTTCCCATATTTTTAAATTTAGTCAAACTGCAGAAAAAGCGCTATCATTGCAGAAAAGTACAGGAAGAAAATTAGTTTTTGTTACTTGTCTACAGGTGGTTCTACCCTAAAAATTTTTACCAGCATATGTATTAGGTATTTAACTTATTAGAAATCTGAGAAATGCTTTATGAAATATTTTAGTATTATGAAATTAAGTGATTACTTTAGTAGTTTCTATTTTAAATATTTTGAAAACTACCTTCAGCTTCCTTTACTGTAGCTGCTCTTCATTATAGGTATGTAATGTTACTTTATAAAACATTTTTAACATTTGCTAGCTCCATATGTCGCCGAACATCAATCCCTGACAAGGGAAGAAATGTGTAAGGAAACTTCACGAAATAACGATACAGTAGAAAGGGCTAATTGGGATAAGAGTGAGTTTTTATAATAAATACTTTTGTAAAATTTTCGCAAGTTGTATAAAAATTATATTTATTTTCCCAAATAGATGTTGCTCAAGAATTATATAATGCCGCAGAAATTAAAAACATAAATAATACATCTAATATTATAACTTGCGCTTCTGTTAATGATGTACCCAATAAAAATTTTTATATTTTCGTGAATGCAGAAACCCCATCAGATAATTCTAGTGATACAGAATATATTCCTGATACAGAGGATGAAGCGGACTTTTCTGGTGATCAAAGAAAGATAACAAGCATAAAAATGCAGAATCTTAGAAAAAGGACAGATTTGGTTCCAGACCAAGAATTAAATGTAAATTTCTTGTAACGCTGATATTAAGAAGAAACCAAATAGAAGGGTATGGAATAAAAGAGATTACTGTTACTTTTGCGAAACGGACGTTTTAAAATTTTCAAGACATGTTTTAAGACATCACTCGTATGAATTCCAAGTTCAAGAAATAATAGCATTATCAAAAGGCAATAAAAGAAGAAGAATACTTTTTAATAAACTTCGTAATCAGGGAAATTTCTTAAAGAGCACGACACAGGAAAAAATAATTCCAATAAGGAAACCTCAATATGATGATCCTAGTCTTCCGACAGTCTCGACATACCTTCCATGCAAATTTTGCAAAGGTTTTTACAAAAAAAGGTCTCCTTTCAGACATATAAAAGCATGTCCACACAATGTAGAAGATAAAACACTAAAAACAAACGGACAAAGTGATGGACAGTCCTTGCTATCAGCTTATAGACATAACGACATCTTACGTAAAGAAATATTTCCTACAATGCGGGCAGATTCAGTTTCACTGGCTGCAAAGTCGGATACATTAATTTGTGCAGTAGCTAGTAGATATTTAAAAAGTCATCGTGATGCTCAATTTCGTATTGTCGCATCACGTAAAATGCGACAATTGGGGGCATTATTAATAGAAATTAGAAAACACATAAAAACTTTCGAATTTTATAAGTATTTTAGAACCAGCTAATTTTGACATTTTCGTGCGTTGTACCAAAATAATTTCGAAGTACAATCCTGAAACAGAAACTTATGGTGCTCCATCCTTAGCTGCCAATATGGGTACCATGTTGAAAGAATGCATTGATGTAGCCTATAGCATGCTACTTAAGAACCCTAATGATAACGTAGATAATCTAAATAAATTAAAAACTCTGAAAGAACTCATTACCAATGAATGGCGTTATGAAATATCAACATTAGCAAATAGCGATTTGCATCAAAAACGATGGAATAAGCCTTCGCTAATTCCTCTAGCTGAAGATCTCTCATTATTGAGAACTTATTTACTATCCGAAAGTAAGAGGTATGCTGATGCATTGTTGAGTAATTACCTAGATCAAAAAGCATTTAAAATATTGCAAGAGATAATATACGTGCAACTAATTTTACTTAACAGACGACGAGTAGGTGAACTGCAGCGAATGACTATAACTTCTTATACCTCTAATATAAATAATCAAACCTCTGGAGAATTTGATAGTTGCATTAGTGAAGCTGAGAAACATTTAATGAAATCTTTTAAACGAATAGTGATAAGAGGTAAAAGAGGACGAGGAGTTCCAGTGTTATTTACAGAGCAGATGGTAAAACATATAAATGTATTACTTAGTTGCAGAGATAATTTTATCAGTAAAACTAATTTGTACTTATTTGCAAATATGAAAACAAATAATAATATTACCGGAACGCAAGCAATATACAAACATGTCCGGCTTGCAGGTGTTAAAAATCCTGTGGCCATAACATCAACTAAACTGCGGAAACACCTTGCCACAATGTCACAAGTAATTGACTTATCAGAACATGACTTGGAACAACTCGCTTCCTTCATGGGGCACACCTCGAATATTCACAAAAATTACTACCGTTTACCAAACGATATATATCAAATTGCGAAAATTTCAAAGTTACTGCTCTTATCTGAAAAAGGTGAAGCCACGAAATATAAAGATATGCGATTAGAAGAAATCGACCTTACTGTTGAAAGTGAGGATCATAATTCCGACGATGAGACCGATGGCACAGTATCAAATGTCATCATAAATCATCAGGAAGTTACTGATGCAATGCAACAAAATATAACTATTACAAACATAGTAAGTAATTATAATTTATCTAAACGTAATTTATTTATTTACTTATTCTTATTAATAGGCGAAGAAATCGGCTCAAAAAGCGAAACGTATTTTAGAACCTTGGAGTGATGAGCAGAAGAAAGTCACATTAGCATATTTCAGAAATCATCTCAAAACCAAGACACCACCAAAGAAACATGAATGCCTTGAGCTAAAACAAAAAAATAAAACTCTTCTTGAAAACAAAAGTTGGGAAAAAGTTAAAATATTTGTAGTCAATACCTATAATAAACAAAAATAATTTTACAAACTTTCATCATTGAAGAAACTGTCTTATTTGTTCTAATTTTTTATTCCCTACTTATCTTATCACTAAGAAAATTATTTCATATTTTTAATATTATGTATATCTTCATTTCATGAAATTTATAGTAAAATAAATAAATAAGTAAATTTGCAAATTACAAGTGTAGTTATATGAATTATATCAGTTATTAAATTTTAAATTAATATTTATTTCAAAAGATATTTAAAAAACAGTAATTTTGAAAGAATAAAAGTAAACAAGTCTAACATTATAGTAGGTTATAGTAAAGATGTCTACTTTCCTATGGTAATATTTAAAATCTCTGAATACATACATCATTTTTACAATGTTGCCGCTTCAAAGTCCTCACTTCGTGATTCAAAAATTTTTGTCATCGACACAATATACTATCGTTCAAAAATATACATAGTGCGCAGCGCCTCTAGTGTCAATGTGCCAAACTAAATTGTATACATTTGTTCATTCCGGTACATAGTAAGGTCCATTCTTTTTTTCTTATAAGTGATAGACATTATTATAAAAAGGTCATTAAACATAAAATTAAAGCATGTAGAAGTGAGGTCCGTATATATGTCCTCACTTTGTAGCTGGACCTCACTTCAAACGCAAATTCGCTTCAGACGATCCTCACTTTGATATTCGAAAGTAAATATATATATATATATGTATATATATATATTTAGTGTTTATAAGAATTTAATTTTCTTATTTATTTTATTGGCCGTGTCTTAATATTAAAATAATAGACTTTTTTATTGGTTTAGCGACCTTTAATGACTTTTAATGTTTTCTTCTACCACGTTTCGACTCTTATTATTTGAGTCTTTTTCAAGTAACTAGAAACAAAAATTAATACAATGAAAAGTAAGAAAATATGTTTGCATTTGTGTGAGTGCATTAACAATTAAAATTAAATTAATAATAAAGTAAGGAAAAGTTAAAATGATTACATTTGTATGAATGAATTAAAAAATTTAAATTAAAATAATAATAAAGTAATAATAAGTAAGGAAACATTGAGTGACATAAACTCACCGATTTATCGGTGATTCGGTGAATGATATCGCATTACCTTCCGCATCTTCAAAGAAATACGGTCCAATTATTCCTCCAGACCACAATGCACACCAAACAGTAACATGTTTGAGATGCATTGCTTTCTGATGAATCATTCGTGGATTCTCTGAGCCCCAAATGCGGCAGTTTTGCCGGTTTACGAAGCCATCGAGGTGGAAATGGGTCTCATCTCTGAAAATGATTTTGTCCGTAAAATCGGTATTCACTTCTGTTTACTCAAGTATCCAATTGGTGAACTCTCTTCGCTGTGCATGGTCTGTTGGCAGAAGTTGTTAAGTCAATTGTATTTTGTAGGTAATGTCTAATTGTTGTGCACGATGCCGAATCGACGTCTCTGGACTTTCGGCCACACTCTCACGAACTGCTGTGATGCTTTGTTCTGAACGATCTCTATGATCTTGTGTCGTGTGTTTTACATCACTAACAGCATCACTCCTTTCGAATTTTTCGATTGTTCTTTTCACTGTAGCTGATTTAGGCACATTCTGTCGACCGAATATTGGACGCACTGTACGAATGGTGGCAATCAAACTTTCACCATTTTGATAATAATGTTTAACAATCAGTATGAGTTGTTCTATCGTGTAATGCTCCATATTTACAAACTCCCATTTATCAGTTTTCGATCTGTCACATCATAATCACGAGCCATTATGACTATCAAACATGGCGGGCAATTAAAAACTTGCACTCTTATTGAAACACCCATTATATATATATACAGCGTGTCCACGAATAATCAAAGAATTAAGGGGTGATTGTACTATTACGATCGAAAAATAAGGGACAAGTCTTAACACATAAATTCGTCATATTTTTACATTGTAAGTCTGATTTCAAATACAAACTGACGGTGACATTTCATAAATTGGCAAATATCATTTTACCATGAAGTAGACTTTACAATGTACAAAAATAAGTGTCCCTTAAATTACGATCGCAACCGTACATATAAAAGTATGAAAAAAAGTTTCTATCAACTTGGGTCCGGAAATGTTTCTTAAGGGAGCTACCGCACCTTAGAGATGGCGTCACAAAACTGGTTTGTGGTCAATTAGTCTTGAACTACATTTAATTTACAACTCAAATTTGGTACATTATTTACAAATGATAATTTGTACTTTCTATGTTTATTGGCCAGTGATTATCGCATACAGTTTTGGAGAGGTGTCAGGAGTCCTATACATTCTTGACACTTAACTTTTTTCCTTTATAATTAACTATAATTTTTTTGCATGATTATAATTCTATGATATTTTTAATGTTAAAAAGGTTCTCTCCAAACTTCATTTAAATTTAACAAATTTATTATTTATAAAATGAAAAAAGAAAATAAAATAATTCATAAATTATATTAAACAGAGTTACTTAAAAACTAAATATAACCTGCTTAATTTTTATCTAAACTTGTTATTTAAACGTTCAAACTCCGGTTTCAAGTCAAAATATTGTGCTCATTTATTCAATTTTGCCTTAATTATATTTTATTTTTCTGTTGATTCCTTTCTTCAAATTAATATTGAAGTACAGTTTTCTGAAACTGGCTCCTTGCATTTGGTTTATTTATTTCAAATCTTTATTGATCCTTTATAGTTCCTTTTTATATTAGAAGTCTTGCAGTTCTTGACAGTTCTTGTAAAATCCATTTTATAATACAACATGCAATAATCCCACACAATATTTCTCCTTTATACTATTATATTTATATGTTACTTTAACTTCTAATCTTTTTAATATTTGGTACTAGTTTTTAAGTAATATTCCATCCAATAATCTTTTAAATATATGTTTTTTAAAAATGTTACGATTTTCTATTTCTTTTACTGTATTTTTTTCGTTACTATCAAAAATCAATAATTCCCTCATCCCTCTTTTGTTCTTTTCAAAAATCCCAGCTACTTGTTTTTTTTTAAATAAATTCCATAATAATACCTGTCACAGTGACAATCTTACGGCATGATTTTGTATATCTTTCTGACATTTAGCATATATACATTAATCACAATTCCCACCCTAAACAGTTTATTTAAGATTAAATCCAACTTAATATCCCTCTTAATTAAGATTAATTGGAAACGTATTTGGAAATATTATCACTAGTTAGGTTTTTGCTAAAAAGATTATTAAATAATGTATAAGTTTTCCTTGTTATTAATAGTATCCTGCAAGACGATAAGATAAGGAGAAAGGAACACATATACGATTGCATTCACATTCTTTTAAAATCCTTTTATAGATTATAGGAAGAATTTGTTGATTTATTATTAATTTAAATAATTATTGCAGTTTAAATAATTACTGTGGATATAGCGAGTGTTCAGAAAAATTCGGCCTCAAGTAGGCTTTAGACAAGAAATAGTATGTCCTAAGCTAAATTTGTTTTATACTAAATTTTACATGTCAAATATCTGTCAAAAATTGTCAGAATCTGATATCCAAAATAGTATTGTGCATTTTTGCATTTTAAAATGGTATTTGATAACGTATACAAAGCATTCATGTATGAATCTATTTTCAATAGAATTATTTCAGTTTTTTAACAAATCGATAGTGGCCGACTCAATATCCGGACAGAAGATGTGATTAATAATGTTGTATAAATAATGACAGATTTCCAAAAACTTCTATACGGACTGTGAGGAAGGTGGTGGACAATTATCAACATCTTATATAATTTATTATGCTTAATTTTAATTTCGTAAATTAATTATTCTTACAATCCAAGATCTTACTTGACTAATTTCAATCAATGAACATGGCATTTTAATGAAATTTCAACCGGAAATACCACTTGACATAAATTGATATTTGCGTATACGATAACCTACAAAATTTTGTTCAGTAAATGCATTTACTTAGCTTTGGAATAGATCGTTCTCTCATACTCTAGATCAGACATGACTTCAAATTTTCATGGATTACTATGACGCCGAATTTTCTGAACATCCGATAAAACGAAATATGAAAGCGTTTCGTTATTTTACTATTTAAAATTTGTTAATGGATGCATTTTAATTACTAACAGATGATTTTGATGAACCACATAAAAATAAAATGTAAATAAGGTTAATTTTGACCAATGCCTATTGTAACAAAACAGAAATGCACTATTTATTTAATTTTTTTATGAACGGATAAAGCGTAATAATTTAATCGATTTTATTTCTATTTTTATGTTTAATGAACATATGTTAAACAATAACTTTATTTTATTTTTAAATCATATAAAGTTTTATGCCATATGAAGTGGTTGTTTCCTATCAGTTGTTTTATACGCTGTTCAATATGCAATAATAAAAATAAATATACATATTTTTGGGTGATTAAATTGACGTCAACAAAATATTTAACATGGCCTTGAAATTGAATTTTTAATGAAGAAACGAAATTCAACAGGTTTTGATGAAAGAGTATATACATATAAGCATTAATTGATTTTGTGTCCTCGTTAGGATTTTAATCTAATTTTTTTGCCAACAATTTAAAAAAATAAAAAGAATTTGTAATTTAACATTTTTTTCAACAATTTTACATTGCGTGCATAGTAATTGGCCCATTGTAAACTTTTGACTTTAACTATATTTTGTTTCGAATCTATTTATCAGATCAAGCAAAAATATATGCTGTTTGAAACACAATTTAATATGCTTTAATAAGTTTAAATTTATTAAAATATGATGCTGCTGCTTCTTAAACTTTAAATTGTGAAATTAATACATAAAACAAATGATCTTTTTTTTATTACTAAAGGACGTATGGTTTAGGACAATTACCTAAATTAACATTTCATTTTTAATAATCGGTATAACTCCCTGTTTCCCTAATAACATCTCTCATACGATTAGGCATAGATCTAATCAAGTTCGATATTGTTTCTTGTAGGATGTCAACCCACTCCTCTTCTACTGCAACAATAAGCTCTGGAGTCGAGGTTCGGGCACGAGTTCTAGCACGAATTCTTCATTTTAGCTCACCCCATACACGTTCGATTGGATTAAGGTCGGCACTGCATGGTGGCCAATCCATCATCCTAAAACCAATTTCTGTAATATAATTCTTACGGTGTTCGGTCGTCCCTACGGATCCGAACTGGGTCGATCCATGCTCCCATAATAATTGCACCCAAGAGAATGCAAGAATCACCTCCATAAGCATTCCGCTCTACAATGCAGCTTTCTAAAAATCTTTCTCCTGGTTTTCGGTACACTTTTCTTATTTGGTCGCTGCCATAGAGGCATATCCTGGTCTCATCTGAGAATAGAACTGACCCTCACTGTTCCAATGTCAAATTCAGATGCTCCCGTGCAAAACGCAGGCGTGCTTGACAATGAGCTGCTGTAAGTTAAGGACGAAGTGCAGGTGTTTTACAAGTCAGGTTACGATCCTTTAATCTTCGTCTTACCGTCGACTAACTAATTGTCACTCCTCGTATTGTTGATACAATAAAGCGGTTAGCACGATCCGTTGTTTATCGCTTTCTGCCGGATACAGGTCGCTTATGAAAGGATCCAGTCTCCTCATAACGTTGGTACATTCTTCGAACAGTTGCGCATGTCATATGCAGCTGCCGCGTTACAGCTCGCAAACTAAGTTCATTTTCGATTAAAGCAATTACTAGGACGGCTTTTTGCGGTGTAATGCATTAAACTGAAAACGAATCAAATTATGAAAAACGAATAATGTGCAAATTTAAATTGCTAAATGGACTCGATCGTTGACAAAAGCACCTATCTAATGAAAACGGAACTCCCCCAATGGACCGCAGAGGGAAGCAGCAAAATAGGAGAAACAAGTTGTCTGAAGACACCAATATTAAAATACGTGAACACATTTTTAGTTCTCCGCGGTATAAGTCACATTATACCAGAAAAGATAAGCTACATCAGTACTTACAACTGAAACAGACATGCAAATATACACATGTGTAACTGTGCACATGGACATACACCTCGTATTTTCCAACATTTACTTTTGCCTAAGACACGTGTTTCTGTCATTAACTGTCAGACTTCATCAGTTAGGCTAGTAAAATAAAGCGTAAAGAATCGCCTCACAAGGTATAGCAAATTTTATCTTATCAGGTGGCACCATGTAATCTAGTGATATCTGATGGACAAAAGAGACTATGCCGAAAGTGGCAGTTTTCCCTTGACCGATACGTATGTAGGTGTAAGTCCATTAACACGATGCCAGAAGGCAGCAAATATACCAAAAAAGTTTAAGTACATATATCAATACGTTAAGCACGTATTACGCATTTGTTGTTGTTTGGTATATTTGCTGCCATCTGGCATCGTGTTAATGGACTTACACCTATATACGTATTTTTTCTCTTCTGTATCGGCATAATTGTAGAGTCAATATCGTTGCCTTCTGCTGACCAAAAATTGTTTTCGGGTCGGAGACTATTTAAAAAGTTTCAACATGTAATGACCTTGGTAAAAAACTATGTCCCTCCGTCTGACTTACGGTTTTATAATGAGATTCAGGAATATCAAAAATCTTATGAGATACCTGACAAGGACACTTCAATATAGAATATAGCGGTGACGAATAGGTAAAAATATTTATTAGCTTTTAGGTTATATTCTTTACTAATATATATTTAATATTTTGTTTGGAAAATAAACATTTATGTAGTTTTTCAAGTAAATTTATATTAATTAAAAAAATAAAGAAATAAATACAGAAAAACTGGTCAATTACATAATTTTTTTTCTAAAAATCTAACTATAAAATAAAGCTGCATCTGTTATTATGTATGAATTAATAATTATTAGGGTATTTACAACAAAATGAATTATTACGAATATCCAACATTAAATATTTTGTAAATAAAACGTTTTTTTGCTCTCCTACACATTTATTAAAAATGGACTTGACCGGTTATTGCATTGGACCCCTTAATTGCAATATTATTACTAGAGCAGACCAATTCGTAATTCGTAATATATTAGAATATGCGATAGAATAGGGACACAACATGAGCTCGTTACCGATATAAGTATAGAAGTAGAGACATTTATTCTATCAGAAATAATTAAATATACATTTGGTTTTCAGCTATTAAAGTAATATGCATAAACACACGAAAAATAAGAATAGTACATATTATAGCAGCGTTGTATGTACCTATAAATAAAATGGAAAATGTATGAAATCAGTGATTGTGTGCACGACAGAGGATTTAAAAAAACACTTACCGTTTTAAGCGTCTTCCAAGGATTGACAAACTGAAGAAACTCGATTGTATATTTTCAACATCAGGTGCGTTTCTAAGGTTATTTCTGAAAAACATGTCCGCCGTGAGGAAAAAAATATGTTTATATTCGGAAAACGAGCGTTCTATATCTAGTGATGTTATATTCGCATAATCAAAATACTTTTTTAAGCATGTTCCATGCTCTACACCTCGTGGCAGAACAGGTTAGTAGATGCTATCCATAGGTAGATGCTTTAATATCGAGTACAAAGGCAGTATTCCTGAAATCTCCAAAACGTATTCGGAAATTTCACGAATTGTGTCCCCATACCCCTGAGCCACCACAGCTGATTCTGACACGTTGGGTACATGGTTACGGGCGGGGTTTTACTATCATGAACATTTTGAAAAAATTAAGGACGTGGTTTTATCATTCGATTCGAAAGAAAGTGCAGCTATCAATACAAGCCATAAAAAATTTCAAGATGCCCAGATTAAAATGGATTTACAAAGTATTCGTGAGAACTACTTGGGACTAGAAGAAGCAATAACAAAATTAGAAAATTCGTCGGTGTCGTTAGAGGAATCACTGCAAATCGTTAAAGATGTTCACGCACAACTGTGTGCTGTAGAACGCAAGAAGTGAAAGTGTTCTAATTAAATTTGAAAGTGTTTTAGACAGAAATGCAGATTTTGATACCTTAACACGTATTTGTGAGGGCACGTCTACAGATGCGTTAAGTTGCTTAAAAAAGTATTTTGATTATACGAATATAACATCACTAGATGTAGAACGCTAGTTTTCCGAATATAAACATATTTTTCTTCACGGCGGACATGTTTTTCAGAAATAACCTTAGAAACGCACCTGATGTTGAAAATATACAATCGAGTTTCTCCAGTTTGTCAATCCTTGGAAGACGCTTAAAACGGTAAGTGTTTTTTTAAATCCTCTGTCGTGCACACAATCACTGATTTCATACATTTTCCATTTTATTTATAGGTACATACAACGCTGCTATAATATGTACTATTCTTATTTTTCGTGTGTTTATGCATATTACTTTAATAAACCAAATGTATCTTTAATTATTTCTGATAGAATAAATGTCTCTACTTCTATACTTATATCGGTAACAAGCTCATGTTGCGTCCCTATTCTATCGCATATTCTAATATATTACGAATTACATTCCCATACCGGCGCTCATGGCGCGCACGGAAATTGGTCTGCTCTAATTATTACTGTCACTATTAAGTGTACTAACTATGAATGAATAGAATTGAATAAAGAGCTGTGACAAAATTCCTTACAAAACAAGCAACAATTCCAAAAATTATTCTTGAAGAAATATTGGCTGGGATTCAATGATAAAACGCGTCCAGATAATCGCTATTGTGTTTGGTAACAGTCAGATACGAAATTCTGGAAATGGCAATTAACAGATTTTTAAAAGTTAAGGGTATTAGAATTCGACATGAGTGAGTATCTTGGAATAGCAAGGGGTATTGCAAGATAGGTTCTACAAATGCTTTCGCCATTTCAAGTGCATGTTTGGATAGATACATGCTTTGGCTCTTTCTGGAGATGAATTAGACTTAATTATTAAGTGAATTGCTAGTGGAGATAAAACGGATATTCATAATTTTGTTCGAGTCAATGTTGTAATATGTCAAAGACTCCAACCTAAGCCAAGACATTTAAGTTCACCAATTTTGCCGTAAAAATAATGGCACCCATTTTTTGGAAACTTTCAGGAAATCTTCCAACATATTATAATGAGAAGGGTAGTCCAGTAATAAGAGAATATCGCGTAATATTAGTACATCGCTTCAAAGATTTTATTAAAGTAAATCGACACGGAAAACTCACAAAAGGTGTGTTTTGCTTCAAGATAATACACCAATGCTTGTGTATTTGATCCAAAACAATACCCCAAGACTGGAAAAGGTTGCTATAAGCGATTATGACTTCGAAGAAATTGAATAGCTGCTTTATAATCCTCCTTGTGGCTATTTTTAGCCATAAAAATAAGTTGAAATATATTTGAGTGGGTAAAACCTTACAATTTGTATAAAATTTGTATATACGCAGTAAAGAAGTTGTTGTGAATTTTATTTATCCCACCATCATGGACTGACGAGTCTATAGCAGGAGGAAACAGGCAATTTTCACGCAAATATGTATTTACTTGTATTGTATTCTCCACAGCCGATTCTTGATAATATGTTTGATATTATTAAAAATGTTTGATTTTTTAATATCCAGTGTGTCCAGAAACTCTCCTGACAAACGAAGACCGGAGTTTCCTCAGATAATTTTAAGACAATTAAACCCAAATTCACCTAGTCCGAAAATGCTTCCTAAGGGAGCTAGAGTTCTTTGAAGATGGCGCCTTGTATTTATTTTTTTTTAAATTCCTCCAGAACGCTTCTATTTAGAAAAACAAAAACTGGTATGCTTATTTATCCTCCAGAGATGAATCGATTCCATCAATTGCGAATTTCTAGTACCGGTCATAGGCGTCCGTTTTAGGTAGGTCAACGGTTATTTTAAGGCATAACTTTTTGTCTTTAACTTTTAAGCATTTGTGACACTAAATTATTAAATTTTCAGGTATTCAAGTACTAAAAGGTACTCTTACTTTAAGTCGGTAGGATACACCGTTTTCTAGAAAAATCGATTTGTAAATTTTTCGTTTTTTCTTCATTAAAGTTCATTTTTTTATTTTTTGCAATAGTTAGCTCTGAACTGCCAACAGAAGTAAAACCTACGTTTTTCATTGTCAAATTGTTGTCAGTTCGCGAAGTTTATCTTTTCATTTTTTACTTTGTGTTATGCAAACACAACGATTTCAATTTAAAAAAAAATGGTTTTTACTAATGAGGAATACGCCGATATGCATTTAGTTTATGGCGAAATGAGGTGTAACGCTCGAGCGGCGCAACGTAGATACGCTGAAAAATTTCCCAATCGTCAGCATCCCACTCACTCAACATTTACAGCTCTTCATCAACGATTAAGAGAAACAGGTTCAGTGGTCCCAAAAAGTAATGAAACAGGGAGACATAATGATGTAACAGCAGAACATGAAGATGTTATTTTAATGGAAGTTGAGGAAAATCCAGAAATTAGCGTTCGAAGACTATCTGCCATGTACCCCACAATTTCAAAATCTTCCGTAGGAAGTATCTTACACAAAGAAAATTTATATCCTTTTCATTTTACAAAGGTGCAAGCACTGCTAGAAGGAGATTTTCCTGCTCGCGTAGAATTCGCTAGATGGTTACAAAATCAGAAAAATCAAGATGAAGATTTCTTGAGGAACATTTTGTTTGGTGACGAAGCTACATTCTCAAAAAAATGGAATTTTTAATGTACATAATGCACATTATTATTCGTACGTTGGTGACAATCCCCACGTTGTTCAAGAATTTAAGCATCAGCACAGGTTTAGCATAAACGTCTGGATAGGAGTAGTTGACGATTATCTACTTGGACCTGTGGAATTACCTGCTCGTTTAAATGGTGCTGATTACTTACATTTCCTGCAAAATATTTTACCTGATTTGTTAGATGAGGTACGTTTAAATATTCGGCAAAACTTATGGTTTCTATAGGACGGCTGTCCGGCCCACTTTAGCAGGAATGTACGAGACTTTCTAGATAATAACTACGAAGACCATTGGATTGGAAGAGGCGGTCCAGTTGCTTGGCCAGCAAGGTCGCCGGATTTGAATCCTTGCGATTATTGTGTTTGGGGATACATAAAAGCATTTGTTTATTCCGTTCCGATACAAAATCGCGCACAACTCTGGCTAAGGATACACGATGCTTGCAACGAATTTAGAAATAACTTTGGAATATTTGCAAGAATTCGGCGTTCTCTAAGCAAAAGGGTAAACTTATGCATAGAGACTAATGGTCATCACATCGAGCAACTTTTGTAACAATCTACCTTTGATACTTGTTCTTTTTTTGTTAGTTTCGTTCCATTGTAATAAATAATTTGTTTTTAATTTATTAAATTAATTTTCATCCATGCCTTGATAGTCCAAGTCAACTTCGTCGCTAAAAATAAGTAGGTACATAATAAATTGAACTTTAATGAAGAAAAAACGAAAAATTTACAAATCGATTTTTCTAGAAAACGGTGTATCCTAGACTTAAAGTAAGAGTACATTTTAGTACTGGAATACCTGAAAATTTAATAATCTAGTGTCACAAATGCTTAAAAGTTAAAGACAAAAAAGTTATGCCTTAAAATATCCGTTGACCTACCCAAAACGGACGCCTATGACCGGTACTAGAAATTCGCAATTGATGGAATCGATTCATCTCTGGAGGATAAATAAGCATACCAGTTTTTGTTTTTCTAAATAGAAGCGTTCTGGAGGAATTTAAAAAAAAATAAATACAAGGCGCCATCTTCAAAGAACTTTAGCTCCCTTAGGAAGCATTTTCGGACTAGGTGAATTTGGGTTTAATTGTCTTAAAATTATCCGAGGAATCTCCGGTCTTCGTTTGTCAGGAGAGTTTCTGGACACCCTGTATTTTTAAAACCAGTTTATTATGTTATTGAACCGTACTATTTATATTCAAAAGGAAGAGAACTATGTATATTGAAAAATACATTTTTCTTACATAGCTCGAGAGTATAAAAACGGTTCCTTGTATATTAGATGAGAATATACGGAATTAATTATACAATTTTATACTATATAAAAAGATTATTATCTTGTTAAAAATAGAATATTATTTGATATATTTATCTTGCAGGATTCTTGCTGGCGTTTTTGCAACAATCTAAAATTTCTTGTGTCAATTCCTAGTATGTATCGAAATGTTAAGAAGAAAGATATTATAATGTGATGATTTTACAACATTATAATGTAGGTATTGTATTTCTCGTAATAATTTTCCTATTTTTTTTTATAATATTGTATTTTTTTCCTTTACAGAAACAAAATGTCTGATTTACAACCAGGCGTAGATACCCGACGATATCTATCATGGCGAAAATTGCACCTCAGTCGCGCCAAATTAAAGGCATCCGCCAGAACGTCAGCATTACTCTCAGGTTTCGCTATGGTAGCCATGGTAGAATTACAAATATCGGACGAAAAAGCAAAATCACCCATAATGGTAGCGTTTGTTATCGTTACAACTCTCCTAGTTGTAGTTCACATGTTAGCTCTAATGATAAGTACGTGCATCTTGCCGAATCTGGAAACGTTGTGCAGTTTAGATTCGATGCATTCAGTAGACGAGTCACCTCATGAAAGGCTTCATTGGTACATCGAAACGGCGTGGGCTTTTTCGACTTTGTTGGGATTACTACTGTTCCTGATCGAAATAGGAATATTGTGTTGGATGAAGTTTTCTGATTTGGCCGCTTGGTCGGCTAGTATTATCTTGATACCTGTATTGTTTTTGTTTTTGGCGTTCGCTGCGCATTTTTATAGGTCTTTAATTACGCATAAATATGAAATAACTGTGTCTGTGATTAGGGAATTGGAACAATTGCAAAAGCGGACGGAAATTGAACATAGCCTGAATACTTCCAGACGTGAATTGTCGGGAATACATATTGTTTAAAGCAGTGGTTCCAAGAGTGTTTCATTTCTCGGAGTCCTTTCTTCAGGCTTTTCTAATAACACGAAAGATGTATTTGCAAAGTGTGC
The DNA here is from genome assembly GCA_935421215.2 of Melolontha melolontha. Classification (NCBI taxonomy): domain Eukaryota; kingdom Metazoa; phylum Arthropoda; class Insecta; order Coleoptera; family Scarabaeidae; genus Melolontha; species Melolontha melolontha. Next base: position 70,370,912 of record OW285243.1, on the reverse strand, counting down.
GTCACGGTTCTCTACGGCACTGTTCCATACACTTTGGAAACCAATGACATAGCGTGTTTTCTATTTAGACAGTTATGACATGTTAATGTACATTCGTCAGTAAAAATAATCACCCACTAATTTTTTATCCAATCAATTACATTACTAAAAGGTAGACATATTAAGTTGTTTTATTTTTACTGGCAAAGTTATAGTATTCAATTGTTTTTATCACAAAAATTGATTAATTCAATGTATACATAATGCTTAAAATTACGAAACTTTAACAACATAATATGTAAGAACTGTAATAAGATATTTTTTTCTGTGAAATGGTCGAATTATAATACCAAACTCAGTTCTTTTAAAATTTTTGCTAAAAATCACATCAACCTTATCCAATATTTTCTCATAATATATACAGCATAATATATACAGCACTTGACAAACAGAATACTAAAATTTTTGATTTTTATAAAATATTTCTTACATAAAGATTTGTGTTTAAATTCCTATTTCCAACAAATGCAAGAACAGTGCGTGCTTCAGTTGAAATGCTATTGATCTGGATTCATCTGTGAGCACATGTTAAGAAGTCCCCTTTGAAAATGTAATTTTAAGTTCGCGACTGATCTTTTATTGTTCTCCGATCTAAATGAAGTGCAACTTATAGAACCCGAGAACAGATTTTGAATAATATTTTAAATACTTATGTATTATACAAAATTGGTGAGGTTTTTGCCTACTTAGTATGTAAGTGAATTATTCTCTTATAGAACCCGTGTTTTTCTTATTTAATTTTAATATTTAAATCGACTCCCGATACCTTCCAAAAGTTATTTTTTATAAAGATTGGGCGAACGACAACAATTCTTCAAATAACTAGAAGTTTGTTATTATTTCCTTGGTTTTTAGATTATAATCCATAAAAATTAAAAAAGATGTTACAAGGGTAGGCTGAAAAGTAATGCTCACATGCTTGTACAGCGTGAACAAAAACAAATAGCAAGATCGGACAAAAAGTACATTAAAGTACAATTCTTAAGTTTCAAAATCATATATTTATTTTTTTACATAGCCACCTTAAGGCTAACACATTTCCCTCAAGTTGTAACAAGTTTTTTCATTCACTGAATAATACTTCCGACTTTTCTCGAATCCATCGTCCGAGGTGCAATGACTACCCTTGAGGTTCTTGAGGTGCTCGTCTGTGAGGCGGCATGGTACCCATCGTGCACAGATTTTACGGTATCCCAATTGTTCAATAATGAAACCGACACGTTCCTTGGATATTCCAATAGGGTTTGCGATTCGCTTTGGGTGATTCGCCGGTCATTTTGAATCGAATCGTCCACGAGTTTGCTATGTTCATCGTCTGTGGCAGTGATCAGACGCCCGCTGCGTGTTTTATCAACAATTATTGCCTTTCCAGACTCGCAATCACGAAATTTTATTACCCATCGATTTTCAGCAGATTTATCAACAGCATCGTCACCATAAACATACTTTAAACGACGATGAATCTCACTAGGAGCCATTTTTTCAGCAGTAAAAAAATTCCATAACAGCACGCTCTTTAACTCTAGTGTGTTGACATACTAGAATACATCTCCATACTTCCGCTTCTCAAAATATATTGGATGAATTCAACTACCTCAAACCTGTGCAGGAGTTGTCACATCCACATTCCACCTGGCGCGCTTCTGAAGGTCATTTCGTTCGCGCTGTACAAGCATGTGTGCATTACTTTTCAGCCTACCTTCGTATATATTCTTATTTATTATTTTAATCTTCTGTTAAAGAGAAGTATAAACAGAAGTATTATCTATAGCTATATTTTAGCGGGTCAAGTATGCTCTAAAGGATTCTCGGTTGATTCGCGTTGTAAATGTATAGTTCTGAGAGGGATATCTTCTTGACCAACGTTTCGACGAAATCTCACTCGTAATTTTCTATGTCTTCTTTTTGATGTCGTTGCAGCGTGAATGCAATTCACGTTGATTTTGTCGAAACGTCCTTCTCAGGATCATCCATTTACAAAGCGGATCAATCGAGAATCCAACACAGCTTATATATATTATAGTCTATTTACGATTACAGACGAGGTACGTCATAACCAGACGCGTCGCATAGAGTGGCTAAGTTTTGTTTATATTTTTCCATTGAATGCTTTTTAGGTTATGGTTGATCAGTTTGAATGACGGAAAACAACATGAATGAATATACATATATATATATATATATATATATATATATATATATATATATAATAACTTCGTGACCTTGGTATGATATGGTAAATCTAATCAGTAGGCGATTAAAGGTCTGTATATTACTTCAAAATATATGTATTTAAAAAACTCTACATGTTTCGGCGGTACGCCTTTATCAAGAGGATACAAAATATAAATGAGGATATATTTTATATATACTATATATATATATATATATATATATATATATATATATATATATACAGGGTGGGGCACATAAAGTGTTACAGAGAAATAGCACTCAAACGATTAATCATATCGAAAAATGTTTCAGACAAAAGTTTCAGTGTTCGGGAAGGCGGTCATACTGGGCCACCCAGTTTTTTATTGGTGTAGGCGTAGAAGCTACGTCAATGTCAACTCCAATTTTTTAAATGGAACCATGTATTTTCTTTTCAATAACATTATTACAGATTTTGAGACGAATTCAGCGACCTACAACACAAGGTCATTCTAGTCACGCAAAGTATGAAAATAGTCGAAAAATCGAAAAACATCGGCATAATCAGCATCAAAGGATCAACTAACTTAGGTTTGGGTCTACCTACAGAAGATGCTCGAAGTGACCACCCTCCGCTTGTAAGCAGTGGTTAATTCTCCGAGGAAACGACCGTCTAACGTTAGCCAACATTTGTGGTGTAATATCGGTACATGCTCGGCGTATTCTTTCTCTCATGTCGTCAGGCGTGGTAGGTGCTTCCGCCATTACGTGTCCTTTGACAAAACCCCAGAAAAAGTAATCCATTAGTGTTAGATCTGGCGAACGAGGTGGCCAAGCAACAGTAGCGCCTCGTCCTATCCATTTTTCACCATAAATCTCATTCATCACTTGTCTTGCACATAGAGCATAATGGGATGGTGCACCGTCGTGTTGCATCCACATGTTTATGCGAACTAGCAAGGGCACGTCTTCCAGTAATTCGGGCAGTACGTTTTGCAGAAAGTTTGCGTAAACTTGCCCACTTAAGTGATCTTCAAAAAAATGTGGACCAATGACGTGATCGCCGACAATGCCGGCCCAACAATTAACGGACCACGGATGTTGATATCGTACAATTCTCGTCCATCGAGGATTCGCATTTGCCCAGTAATGCATGTTATGTCTATTCACATTTCCCGTATTTGTGAAGTTAGCTTCGTCAGAAAAAAGCACATGAATCAAAAATGAAACATCCGTGTCCATTTTTCGACGAATCCAGTTACAGAAATTGACGCGATTTTGGAAATCATTGCCGTACAAATCCTGATGCAGTGACATACAATACGGATGTAATTTGTGTTGATGTAATATTCTTAATACAGATCGCCGACTAATTCCACTCTCTCTTTCCATTTGCCTGGTGCCCGCCTGGGGATTTTGTGCAGTAAAAGCTAAGATAGCAGTCGCATTTTCATCAACAATCGGTCGACGTTTGGCTCGTGTTTGTTTCATTGTACCGAAGCGACAGAAACGGTCAGCTAATCGCTTAAATGCCATGTGCGATTTTTGTTGTCCGTCCGGATAACGAGCCGCGTACAACTGCTCAGCGTTTCTGTAATGTTTGCGGCATTCCCCAGCACCATTAACATATCAAAGTATTCTTGATAATCGTTCATTTTCGCGATCCGATGTACTCACAATAGAAGGTAATGCGTGACTAACTGACAGCCGTATGCGTTGACAGTTGATGCTGATTATTCCGATATTTTTCGATTTTTCGACTATTTTCATACTTTGCGTGACTAGAATGACCTTGTGTTGTAGGTCGCTGAATTCGTCTTAAAATCTGTAATAATGTTATTGAAAAGAAAATACATACATCGTTCCATTTAAAAAATTGGAGTTGACATTGACGTAGCTTCTACGCCTACACCGATCAAAAAACTGGGTGGCCCAGTATGACCGCCTTCCCGAACACTGAAACTTTTGTCTGAAACATTTTTCGATATGATTAATCGTTTGAGTACTATTGCTCTGTAACACTTTATGTGCCCCACCCGGTATATATATATATTTAAGTAAAGACCGCGGTCGGCTCACAGAGGTGTGGACAACGAGAGGTTCGGGGTTTATAGTGTGAAGTTGTTTATAGACGTAATTACGAGAATGTTGCGAAGGGTAGGCAACATAATATATTCTAAATGCGGTAATAACAGTACCCGTATGTTAGTAACTTGTGATTTTTAGGTTATTGCGTCTGATATTACTGATTATGCCTCGTCTGAAATCGTAAATAGACTACATAATGCATGTATATTTGTTTTAAATTCATTAATGCATTTAATTGCTTCACGTTTGGACGCCAAAATACTATGATGGACAAATTTATATTGTTCCACATTTAGAGGTTAAAAATGATGATGTAATACAAATGTGAAGTTAATGTAAATTATTATTTATTTAAACATGTAGATATACTTATCTTGAATTATATATCTTTGTTCTTTATATAAAGCACGATATATGCTTTTTGTACATATATTTTTTTATGAAAATATTTAATTTTCAAGTATGTACTATATATTATATATATATTTTTATGCCAATAATATATATAATATAATAACATATACTTTTATAATAATAAACTTTATTGTCCTTTTCTAAACAACATAATTCCCTAATAAAAATTTCTTATAAACAACTTCCTTAAATTATATATATATATATATATATATATATATATATATATATATATATATATATATATATATATATACTCTACATGAAATCTCATAATATATTTAGCATCGATGATTCATATTATAGAATTTTAGTTATTTACAATATGTATTTATGTATTTTTTCTTTAACCTAATTGATTCATGACTAGAGTTGTCAAATTTTCCCTGCCTTCCAGGATTCTACTCAGTATAAGTTAATATATATTACGTACGAACGTTGTTAAAACACATCGGGTTTTATAAAGAACACATGTTCGTATGAAATTACAACTCAGCATTTCTGTTAATATACAGTGCGATAAGATTTAAGTATTTACAAAGGAATTACTTATTGTAAGAGATGTAAGTTTTTTTTTACGCACCCAGTTACAACAGAAAGATTGCGAATTTAAAGATAAGCAGGTTCATTGTATTCATTATGTAAGGTCATGTATGCCGGCCAGATGTTTATATTTTAGTTAAGCGTATTGAAGTTAAGCGCTATTGAAAAATTGCAAAATACTCGGTTGTCGTTAGTGGAGTCGGTACAAATAGTGGACGAAGTGAAAAAATTACTGCACAATATAGATAACGCAAAAAACATTCGCGTAGTAGTAAATTTCGATAGTGTTTTGAATAAAGATATTGATTTTACTAGACTAAGACAAATTTGTGATGATGCATCTACAGATCCGTTATCTATCTATAAAGATTATTTTAATTATGCGTGTGTTACATCCGTAGATGGCTAACGATCTTTCTCAAATGACAAGGTTGTAGATTGTTACGTATAAAGTGCATGCTTTACATCTTATAGCAGAACTATTCGACATACATGAAGCCGCGAAAAACAATTCTCTCAACCTATTACCACCTAAATCCAGGGACGAGTTTTCCTACAAACAATTTATGGATTGGCGAAACAAATAAGGAATAAAATCGTCTTGTTCTGTACATGTACTGGTAGCTTACATTGGAGAGTTATCTGAAAAACTCAAACCCAGTTCTTTGTGGACTCAGAATTCTATGCTTCGAAGTACCCTTTGCGTTCATCATAACGTAGATATAACGAAATATTTGAAATTAAGAGCACTGTTGAAGCGTAACCCAGACGGCTAGAAACCGAAAAAGTCAAAAATTTTAACATCAGAGGAAATCGATCGATTTATCAACAAAGCTCCAGACGACAAGTACCTTTAAATCAAAGTGGCATTGATTATTAGTATAAATGGCGCATGCCGTAATCAAGAATTAGGCCAGCTGAAGATTAATAATATTGTAGATCTGAGATCTGTTGCTTTGGTTAAAATTCCTGATACAAAGAAATTTATAATTTTTTTAAGAAATATTGTTTCTTTTTAATCAAAATCAAAAATGTACTAGGTAACCGGTAGGTGTGAAAAAACTTGACAGCGTCCCTAAACAAATAGCCATTTATTTAAACTTTAAAAATACGGACTATACAGAGGACATTGTTTTCGCCGGTCCTTGCCTACCATTCATGTTGACGCAGGTGGAGACATCACAACTCTTAAGCGCCATGGTGGATAAAAATCTACTGCTGTCTCCGAAGAATATATTGATGAATCAATTACCAATAATATGCAAATTGCAGGTAAAATTTTCAATGCGGTTACTAATTCATCATCATGAAACGTTAGAACAGAACTGGAAATAATCGATTCCTCGCCTTCACATTCTAACATTTAATATTAATATCAGACACATACTCTCAACTCCAATTGCTTAAGAAACCCCATTTTCGCTAACTGTCAAATTAATAATCTAATCTAATTAATTTTATTGATTCTAAAAATAAATATTTTTGCAATAAATAATTTTTTTGTGTCGTAGGAAACATATTATACAAAACTCTCTGCAAAGTGTCTATCGTTTGCTCGTGAGATTTCCATGTCAAGATTCTCACTCGCACGATATGACTCACTTTCCATTCTTGTTACGTAATATACTATTTTGCAATCAATGTTGCTAAGAAACCTATAAAATCACTCAAAATGAGTGCTTTTATAAATCATTAAAGCATGGAACATTTGGTGGATTCAGTTTTAAGTTGGTCATACTACGTCTACAAGTCAGTAGTCATAGCGATAATTTAAGGTTATAACTAACAATTAATAAACATTTTATTATGTGGTAATTATATTTACAATACAATAAATAGTATATTACATTACTAGGAGTAGAAAGCTGTCATTTTTGTGTCGAGCCCAGAAGTTTGTTGTCGAGGCGATAGCCGAGACAGTACAAACTGGGCGAGACACAAAAAGCTTTCTACTCCGTGTGATGTATACTATTTTTTTTTCAAATAATTTTTACCGTTCTTGTGAGCTACACATTTAAATATATCATGCATTATAGTCGCTTAAATATAGGTTTTATATATCTGTCAAACAACTGTGAAAGTGTTTTGTGTAAACTTTTATTTATTTAAGTAATATTAAAAGTACAATTATGAACAGAATAATTTTGTATATTGAAATCACTATTGCCTATTTCGATGTCGGTGTTGATAGAAGTAGTTGACATTCTGACATTTCCCATTTTGATATTTAATAAAAAATCTGGTCAAGTTTGTGGCCTTTAGACGAAGAGCAGCATACTCTCTGTACATATTCATGTAAAAGTCTCCGATTATAGTAAAAGAACGTTATATTGCGCACTGACACTTATACGTACCTCAGCAACTAAATATTCTCTGTTCGGTGCATTAACTAAGAAATTGTCAATTTCACCTTTACACAATACCTTAGATTTTTTTGGTTTATAACCTTCGCCTTGACGCTTTAAAAATGCTGTCAATTTGTTATATTTTCCAATATTTACATTATGTGTTAAGTTTAGTTGAGTTTTAATGATTGAATATTGTGCCCATAATATGGAGCTTTTCAAATTTTTCTATAAACTTGCAAAATATGCCAACAAAACGTTTTCGGTGAAGTTGTTGACATTTTGTTCTCTAGTCCACTTCAGAAATTTTGCATACGCATTTTCATACACTTTACGAGATTTGGTCGGGATTAAAGTTGCAGCAGCTTGATTGGCAATTTTTGTTAATTCTGGTGGCGTACATCGAAATTCTTCTTCGCTCATTTTATAAATATTTGACAGTTATCAAATAATCGTTCAGTCACTTTAAGGAGTTATGATTGGTCGGTTACATTTTCTTACTAGTAAAGAAATGAGCGCATTTTTTGACTAGTAAAAAAATGAATTATTTCTAAGGTATGTATTCAGTAACAAAATGATCATATTTTAGTACGTTTGAAGAAAAAAATATTTTATTATGAAGAGAAACTAACCTTCTTTGATTTTGGTATTTTTAATTGCTCCTTGGAAATGTGCAATTATATTACACATTTATATTAATTAACCTTAAGTCAACCATAGGCAACTAAATTAAAAAATTTGGGTTTTATTCTAACCATACGCGAACGTTACTAATTTCAATAAAATCGTTTTTTAAACTTGAATTCGTGCTTTAAAACGTGTCTTATGAAACTTGTTTTTTAAAATACTATTACGTGTGCCTGTGTTACATTAGTAGATGTCCAACGATCGATCTCCAAATATAAGAACATATTTTCACCACTGCAAACATCACTATCTGAGACAAATATGGAAGCATACCTGATGTTGCAAAGTTTTTACGGATCGTCTCCAGTTCGTGTGGTTGATAATTATGATGCCAGTTCGTCACGCTAGTGAAGACACAGTGTTATACTTACTTGTAACAGTATAGTGTATTTCTTACCAGTTACTTTGTACTATTATTTTTATTACACTTGTTACGATGCGTATGCCTATGACGCGCAGCGCTTTGCTGACAGCCTTAGTAATTACTGATCCGTCTTCGTAATATGCTGATCTACAGCATATTCGTTCAAGATTTTTGTTGATAATATTACCAATTTAAACACAATTTTAATCACATTGCGTGTGATATAACCTTTGACAATATTGATGAATTATTAGGAATCCAAATTTGGATTTTGCTATGCGTTTGTATATGTAAGCTTATGTGACACTATAATTTGTTTTTTATTACTAGTCTTTAATTGTGTACGAATTATTATTATCATTACAGAATGTTTTGTATGGATGTCAATTCATAGTTTCTATTAAGTGACCATTACTCTAATAGCGTAGTTTAAAATTTGATCTTTTAATGGTCTCTGCAACATTTTAATGTGTGCACATGTTTTTCTACATCTGGCATTGCTTAGCTACTAATAAATATTATGGATAATTATTGTAATATGTATGTACGAGGGAAGTTTTTTATGTTATCTACCTAGTTATGAAAACAATATGCTATCGTGACAATTTTCTTACATCAAGTTTCTGTGACACTTTATAGTGTCATCTCCAAGTTTGGTTTGAATCGTTTAACATTCATTACTTTTAAATTCATTTAAAGAAGAGAAAATAATTGAGTTGAAGCTTGAACACAGAAGCGTCATGAAATTTTTATCAAAACAACGCAGTAGCCCGAAGAGTATTCGTGAGAAAAAGGTGGCAGCGTCTGGAAAAAATAGCCCGTCTTATTTTCAAGCCCGATTTTGGTATAAGCAGTTTAAATGGGACAGAGAATCCGTTCATGATGACCACGAACTGAAGAAATCATCAACAATGTTGAAGATTTGTTGTTGACTGACCGCCTAATAAAAGTTTCAGTTATTGCTAGAGAAATAGGAATATCAGAAACGAGTATTTTTCAAATTCTAAACGAAGATTTGGGAATGAACAAAATGTTAGCACGATGGGTCCCCAGGCAGCTCAGTCCCGAAAAAATATTTTATAGATGACAAATTTATGAAGAGAATTTGACTGTTTTATCTCAAGATTTTTTTTTGATTCTATGTAAATTTTATGAGCTACTCAGATGGGTACAAAAGAACATGAGTTAGAAACCTACAGCAAGGTACTAATGAATAAAAACAAGCGAAAACAATTCACAATATCTAAAGGCGTTACACGTTCTAGACGGTATGTTTATGCACTATTATCCAATGGGTTCAATGCCAAAGGATTTGGATGTGCTTCCAGGCGCGTGAGATACTTGATACTTGCGTGTCATGTGAAGATCATGATGTAGCACGGCATTTGTTACAAACCAGGGTGCATTTGTAATTGTTCTCAGTACTTTGGATTGAAACCGTTGAAGTATTTCAAATTAGAGACACTAGCGGTTCCTCACAGTTGAACGCCATAGGTCCACACTGGCTTCAAAAATCACCCTGTACACAATAAGTTTATTTTCCAGAGATTGTGAAGATCACTGCCCAATGAACTATACAGTAGTTCAGAGAATGCCAGCCCTAGCTGGTTTCTCTTCGAGAAGATGTGCTTGGTCCACATACAGTGCTTCTCAAAAGTCCCCTCCCCCCTCTTATCTTTGGAACGATTATACATTCACAAGTGAAATTTGGAAACTGAATATTATAGGTTATAAACTTCCCTACGATGATATAATCGATGATAGATGACGAAATCGTCACAGATGACGTGACAAGGCCATTGTGACCAATAATTTTAAATAGAACGCTACGGCAAGCGACACCTCTTTTAAAAGGTATCGAAAAAACCTATTCAATGATACTAATTTTGTTTGTGTTTGAGGCAGTTTTAATGGCTCATTAGTAAACATGAAAATTTAAATTCCATTCAGTATGATATTAAATACAGATTTAAGAAATAGTATGTACTTAAAGAAATTGCTCGAAGTGACCTCCATTTACTTCCTGACAGTAAAATATCCTATTTTTAAACTCTTCTCGTACTTCTTCAAATGTGTCTGCGGAAACAGTCTCACATTCTGCAACAATACGTTGTTTTAAAACGTCAATATTGTCAAGTTCAGTGGCGTAAACCTTCGATTTAAGGTACCCCCACAGTAAAAAATCCAAAGGTGTGAGGTCCGGTGATCGAGGTGGCCATTCCGTTGAACCTCGTCGTCCAATCCATCTACCAGGATACTCCTCCGAAAGTTTAAGTGCTTCAAGAAGCGAAATGGTACGTGCTTTAGGTGATAAAGTAGCAGCGGTCCTAATTCTTGGTGAAACTAGACAAAATATTCATGTAGCAGAACGCATTTTTAATGAGAGGTTTCCCGATCGCCCCATTTCGAGGACTTATTTAAGGGAGCTTCTTCGTAAGTTTGAAACAACGGGTAGTATTAATGATGCGAAACGATCTGGCAGACCACAAATTTCTGATGAGAAAAAAATTGATATACTGGCAGAAGTAAGAGTTAATCCTACTTCTTCAACAACTCAAGTTGCATCTACCTGTGAAGTCAGTCGAAGTACAGTACACAGGGTGTTGAAAAAATACAAATTTCATCCATACAAATTAAAAATGGTTCATCAACTCTCAGACGACGACCCAGACCGAAGACTAGATTTTTGTGAAACTATGGAAACTAAAATTAACCAACAGCAAGACTACGTCAAAACAATTTGTTTTAGTGACGAAAGTACTTTCTATCTAAATGGAAATGTAAATACACAGAATGTGAGGTAGTGGAGTGACGCAAATCCTCACCTGTTTCGTGAAACACATACCCAATTGCCCCAGAAGGTGAATGTTTGGGCAGGTATCCTGGGAAACCACATCGTTGGGCCTCTTTTTTTAAATACTAATTTAACAAGTGAGGTTTATCTGGAGATGTTGCAAAACGCAATAGAACCGTTAATCCTTGAAATTTTGGAAGATAATCCAGATGAATTCGGCAATTTGGAAATAACATTCCAACAGGATGGTGCTCCTCCACACTATTACGGTGCAGTAAGACGGTATTTGCATGAGGAGTATCCTGGTAGATGGATTGGACGACGAGGTTCAACGGAATGGCCACCTCGATCACCGGACCTCACACCTTTGGATTTTTTACCTTAAATCGAAAGTTTACGCCACTGAACTTCACAATATTGACGTTTTAAAACAACGTATTGTTGCAGAATGTGAGGCTGTTTCCGCAGACACATTTGAAGAAGTACGAGAAGAGTTTAAAAATAGGATATTTTACTGTCAGGAAGTAAATGGAGGTCACTTCGAGCAATTTCTTTAAGTACATACTATTTCTTAAATCTGTATTTAATATCATACTGAATGGAATTTAAATTTTCATGTTTACTAATGAGCCATTAAAACTGCCTCAAACACAAACAAAATTAGTATCATCGAATAGGTTTTTTCGATACCTTTTAAAAGAGGTGTCGCTTGCCGTAGCGTTCCATTTAAAATTATTGGTCACAATGGCCTTGTGACGTCATCTATGACGTTTCGTCATCTATCATCACTAGTAGGGAAGTTTATAACCTATAATATTCAGTTTCCAAATTTCACTTGTGAATGTATAATCGTTCCAAAGATAAGAGGGGGGGAGGGGACTTTAGAGAAGCACTGTATATGCTTGGTGCATATGTTACATGCATTGATTTTAGTTCGTTGGTTTTTATTTTCCGCTTTCTTTTCCACTCCTGGAGGATATTTAATGATCTTTGGAGATAATGTGATGCCACTATAGGATCACTACTTGTCGCTAATAATGCTATATCATCAGCATATGTCGCGGTAGTTGTAGTATTCGATGTTGGTATATCGCCAGTATAAATTTGATAAAGGAAAGGCCTAATAGCACTACCTTGGGGTACTCCAGCTTATATTCGGTTCAGTGTTGTCAGTTCGCCCTGGTACTTGACCAGAAAATATCTATCGGTAAGATAGCTTTTCAGAATCTGATAGTATGGGTGCGGTAATTTAGATTTTAGTTTGAACAATAACCCGTTATGCCAGATCCTATCGAAAGCCGCGGAAATATCTAAGAAAGCTGCCGAACAATACTCTTTCTTTTCATGTGCTCTATGAATGATTTCCACCAAGCGATGCACTTGCTCAATAGTGGCATGCATTTCTCTAAACCCAAACTGATAGTCAGGGATTATTGCAAGTTCATCAATTTCAGAGTAATTTAACAGTTATCTCAAGATGAAGACTTCTTAAATAGAATTGTAACTGGAAATAAAAATTGGGTACACCACTGTGACCCTCCCACGAAATAAGAGTTCATGCAATGGGTTCATAAGGGCTGATCCCCGCGCAGGTAGGTAAAAACGCAATTTTCTACGGAAAAGTGGTGTCCTCAGGTGCATAAGGCACGAATTGTTCAAGCAGTAATCAATGAATGCGGCTTTGAGGAATTACGACATCCACCTTACATCCCGGTCTCGTCCTCTGTGACTATTATCTCCTTCCGAAACTCAAAAAACACTTGGGAAGGCGTCTTTTTATTATGACGACGTGTAAAACGTATTTTGCGGAATTACCGAAAGAATGTTTTCTCGAAAGCATAGCGTTATTAAAGAAACGTTGGAATAAGTGTGTTAGTGTTAATGGTTCTTACGTCGAAAAATAATTTTTTGTTTGTTTTCAAACTCGTTTCTTTCATAGCTAGGTAGGTAACATAAAAACGCCCCTTCGTATTATGAAGCCTTCAATTTCGTGTTATTGTTCGCCATTTTCCATATTTATAAACGATCGAATTGATTGATTAGATTTAACACGAACCTAAAATACAACGCTATATAACTAATTCCGTTGCAATTTCACGTTCTGCTATTTCAAGAAATGCTCGTATGTATCTGATATGATACGCACGTGCACGAGAGTTCTACGCACCACGCATTTTTACCATCGAGGTTATTTTTCCGACTCAGTCGATCGATTAGGCACTAAAAAGATGTTACAAGAAAGGCGTTTCGCGTTTCGAAATGTGGGCATCCATTGACGGCAGGCAACGCGTTCAACAGAAGCAAATATTGACACGACTTGACGTCGAAATTTAGAATGTGGGCTGAATGTTTGCGGTTGCAATTTGTCAGAGAGCTACGCGTATGGACGACGCTCAATTGAAAGGTTTACGTCAGAATGATACGGTGGTGCCTTTCTTCGATTTCTATAAATATCGGGATCCTCTGTCATGTCAGCTACGACTTTCAGCAAATTTTATTTAATTACACAGGCAGGCCTACAATGGTTTTTCCCTTTAAGATCTGAGTAGCGTTCCTGATAACTTTTAATGCGCTGATTACGAGAAAAATAGTCAAAAAAATCCATTACGTCAGAATATATTTTTATTTAGTATTTAGGGTTTTACTTAAAATTGCTAAAAGAGTTCAATTCGAAAATGAATAAAACTTTTTTGAACAACTAATAAATAAATAAAATAAACTAATTTTTAATGCATTGAGTCAATTAGGATAATAGATTAAATTCTGATTCATAATTTGTATACATAATTAGTATAGGTAATACGTTTGTATTACGCTAAAAATGTGAGATTTTAGCCTCATTAGGTAATCAACCTATTAATATATGGGTTGTTAAAATTTTTTTAATGAAATGTGAATATATCGAAAGTTCTTAAGGTAGAAAATAGCTGTGGAAGAAATTCTGCGAGAAATTCTTTGAGAAAAACTTTTGCTACCTTCCTTACACATTAAGCTGAGCATCGTGAAAGAGTTTGTGAAGACTTTAAATAAAGAAGGAGAAAGTTTTAAATATCTGCATACAATTTTCCCATCATTGTCAGACGTTAAACTGAAAAAAGGAATTTTTGTTGGTTTTGATATAAGAAAATTAATGTAGGATGAAAAACTCAACCAAAACGAAGTAGAAGCATGGAAATCAATTAAGGAAGTGGTGAAAAATTTCTTAGGGAACAATAAAAACCTAATTATAAAGAAATAGTAGCAAATATAATTGAAAATTTTAGCTTAATGGGCTGTTCTACGAGTATTAAACTTTATTTCCCGAATTCGCACATTGATTACTTTCTGGAAAATTTAGGAGCCGTTAGCGAAGAGCAAGGTGGAAAATTGCACCAAGATTTGAAAGATGTGGAAAAGAGATACCGGGCAAGGTGGGATACAAACATAGTGGCCTACTGTTGGCTGCTGAGGCGAGATGAGCCAGACCAAAAATTTATGAGAAAACTCAAAATAGAAGCTTCGGAGAAAAAAAGGACAAGGTTTCACAAAGATAAGTGACATGTTTACGCAATAAACAAGTAATCGTTTATCAAATCTCAATAGTTTTTATGTTCTAGAATTAAGTACTTTTTTTAATATCTTTTTTAAGTAAAGGCGTCTTTTTCTTCCTATGTCTATTCTGAACAATCTGGACTTCATGAAGATAAACTAAATACATATTCGTAACCAGCGCATCAAAATACTTCAGAATCAGTCATCGAATTCAAAAAGGGACGTCATGATTTCAAATTTGCAGGCCTGTGTTATTTTTAGACACGCTTTGATTTATTTATTTAAAAAAAATACTTTTTAACTTATTATCGAATACTTTTTGAAGCTTTTAAACTGGAATTTATGTGAAAAATTATGAATTAAAAAAGCAATTACTTGCATTCCAGGAATTATTACAAATACATAGTTTTAAAATAAAATTTTTAAATGAGTAATGTAATATAGCTTTCATAATAGAAATCTCATATTTATTCTCTTTCTTAGATACTTTATAATTCAAAGTCCAAGGTAATATTATTAATCATATATCTAAGTCCTATTTGTCTAATCGTGTACAGCGAGTTGAACGAATTAGGTGACGACCTCCCTTCAGGCTTCTAGTCTGAGACCCTATTGTTTATAATTTATATCAACGATCTTCTGCATAATGTAAGTGCCAAGTGTATATTTTTTGCGGACTTTACAATGTTTATACTTAATCCAAATTCTACACTTGCAAACTATTTTTGGGTTGATGATAATCCAAGACAGATCGTCAAAAAATCGACGCATTCACAAAAAGTCACTGTTTGGTATGTATTTTGGGCTGGGTGAATCATTGGACCCATAATTTTGAAATATAGATGCCGAAAATTCCGTTACTGTGAACTATGAGCGTACCATGAGATGATAACAAACTTTGTATAGCCCGAATTGGAAGCTGTGAATGTGGCCAACATGTGGTTGCAACAAGACGGCGCGACATGCGCAACAATGACCTTATTGCAAGAGAAGGTTGCAAATTTCGCGAAACGGCGAAGACAATTAGCTACAAAAATCATGCGATTTGACAGCATTCGATTTCTGTTTTTAGAAAAAAAAAATTTAGTATAAAATATTAAAAATCGGGTGCGGAGAACACAATACAAATTCATATATTTATGAAATTACCCCTCCAGAGACGCAGACACGTGTTTCATCTTACTACGGAATCGTCAGTGCGCTTGAGAGATACGTTCAGAAAAACAACACCCTTGCTATATTACAGAAGTTATTAAGACAGAGCGTGGAAGAACAAAGGCTTGCCAACAAGCCGGCAATGATTCCAAGCATTCAATGATATCATAAGACGTATTGATAAGATAGAGGTCCAATTATGGCGAGATGACAATCGGCGATTGGCCGATATTATCTTTCACAGATAATTGCCATATATCTACCAAATAACATGGTTCAATAAAGACTTTAAAAATTTGACATTGAAAATATTTTATAGGTTTAGTGCTAACGAGATGATATTAAATGTAAATAAAACGTCTAAATTTAGAAAATAAACAAAACGTGGAGCGGCAACCAGTGACATTCTTAGGAGTATTATCCCTGAATTGGCAGTTAAATTGGACTTGTCATGTAGATGAATTGTGTATAAAACTGTCTGGAAGTATTTTCGTCACGAGGAAATTAATCTATTCTGTGGGTTTTCGAATACATAAAAATAGCATACTATTCACTCTTACTCGAAAGCGTCGTATGCAATAATATCGTGGGGGACTTTAACTCAAGCAGATAGGGTTTTTAAATTATATTCGCATATTTAATAAGTTTTCTTATATGGATCAATGTAAATAGTATTTTATATGAAATAAGATTGTTTTTAACATCGACATATATTTATCATACATTGATTTACAATCACAGACACAAAAATCCATTATTATAGTACTAGATCGAGGAAAACTAAGTCTAAGCGTAATTGCCTATAGCTAAATTTATATACGTTATCGGAGTCATTCAGGGAAATATCAAATAAAAAGCTTCAGGAAGTCCTGATTCACTACTGATATATAAATGCTACTATAGTAGTGATAAATATTTACAAATCTGACAGTCTGTAAATGTCTTTACAATGTGTGTTATTGACATCTGTATATACAGGGTGAGTCGTGAGGAATAGACCAAACTGTAGGAGTGTATTCTACAGGTGAAAGTAATGTAAAAAAACTCAAATGTTGCTATCCGATTTTTATTTGTTTTCGAGTTATAGCGTAATTAAAAATAAACAAAATTTCATACATTGAAGTTTTTGTATTTTATTGGTATTATCGTTTTTTTTTTTTATAATATATTTTCAAAAATACCGCCATTCATTTCAAAACATTTTTTACATCGTCTACCACGCGCGCTGGTTGCGTTCCTGATTGCGTCAGGTTGATGTTTGATATTGTCAGCAGCATTCATAATCCGTTGAATTAGTGCATCACGAGTGTCCACTTTTACTTGATACACTTAATTTTTTAACCAGCCCCATAAACAATAATCGAGTGGCGTGAGGTCTGGAGACCTAGGAGGCCAACCAATGTGACTACCACGTCCAATCCAACTCCCTGGAAACCTGTCAGCCAAATGTTGCCTGACAGCACGAGCGTAATGTGCAGGCGCTCCATCGTGCTGGTAGAAGATTTGGATTCTGATGTTTATGGGAACATCCTCTAGCAGTCTGTGCAGTTCATTTTCTAAAAAATGTAAATAGGTGTCTCCCGTGAGGCGATTCTCAAAAATGTAAGGACCAATTAAAAAACCATCGATCATACCACACCACACGTTTACCGAAAATTTATGTTGAAAGTTACTTTCGACTGTTGCGTGTGGATTTTCGTCTGACCATACATGCTGGTTATGACAATTATTAATACCGTCACGGGTGAATGTCGCTTCATCCGTAAACAGTATACGCGATACAAAACGAGGATTGTCATTTATCCATCGACAAAATTCCATACGTCTACGATTATCATCTCGTTGTAGGTGCTGTACTCTTTGTACATGGTACGGACGTAAGCCATGCTCGTGGAGTGTTTTTATCACCCACTGTTTGTGGAATGCCCAATTGAATACTAATTCTCCGTGAGCTGGTAGTTGCCTCTTCTTCTACTACATCCAGAATATCTTCTACTTCTTGTAATTGCTGTCGACTGCCTCGTTCAGATATTATGTTTACACTGGGAAGCTTTCCGGTCGCGCACAATGTGTTGAATACACTAATAAATACAGTTTTATTAGGATGTCTGTGATGTGGAAACCGTTGACGATATTCATTAGCATCAGCTGTAGCATTCCCATCACAAAATCCATAAACAAACACCATATTAGCATATTCAAAATTAGAATAAGTGTGTGGCATTTTAGTTTGTTACACTATAGTCGTACAAACGTCAAGTCAATGTCACAATACCCTAACACAATGTTATAATTTACTCCAAGGTATAGGGAACATTTTTTATGATGGCAGCGCCCTCACTATATCAACGATGAACTAGAGGTAGTGACATTAGACGCATTAGGCATACAAACCACTCTACACTATTTCTCGACTGCTTTCAATGTCACTACCGCTAGTTCGGAAAACCACGAACAGGTAGCGCTTCAGCTAGGAAGACTTCCCTATAATGAATTGCTACCGGGGTTTCACTGTTTTTACAAATACATACATAAACATGGTATACTAAATCTACATTTTTAATTACGCTATAACTCGAAAACAAATAAAAATCGGATAACAACATTTGGGTTTTTTTACATTACTTTCACCAGTAGAATACACTCCTTGAGTTTGGTCGATTCCTCACGACTCACCCTGTATATATTGTGGAATGTTATAGATGCCTTTCTATATTGCCTTTTAAATTATATTCTATGTAGTTATTTTATATAACAAAATAATTTGAAACATACTTAGTAGCCAAAAGATCACCAAATTTTGTAGAAAACAAAAATATTTTTAATAATATAAAATATTATTGAAAATCAGGTGTGAAGAACACAATGCATACACAAGTTCATATATTTGTGAAAGTATCTCTCCAGAGACGTAGGCACGTGTTTCATCTTACTACATAATCATCGGTACGCCCCAGCTGGAGAGATACGTTCACAAAAACAACAACTTCGCTCTCACAGAATTTATTAGAACAGTCAGCGTTGCCCATTGACAAACGCTGAAACAACTCACACTGTCTTAATAAAAAATGCAGCAGGGGCGTACCGATGATTCTGTAGAAAGATGAAACACGTGCCTACGTGTCTGGAGAGATACTTTCACAAATATATGTACTGATATAGAAACAAATACATATATAATACCTGAGATGATATCACAGATAATATTACAAAGCCACGTACACATACATTGAAATTGGTGTTTGGGCAATGTCAAGACAACGAATTATGTGTAAGGTAGAGCTGACCTATGCAGAAAGCTATTCAAAAAATAATTATAGGGGCATTTAGGATCTTCAGCGAAGTAATTTATTCTAATAAAGTTATTTGAGGAGAGGCACCGTTAAGCTACAAAAAAAAAATAAAATACGTTCAAAATAACTGCTAACCTCGAACGATATGTTTACGTCCAAATAAACACAAAGCATCTATTTTCTTGTCATTGTATTTTATTCTTAATTTATAATAAATTTTCGCTTATTTTACCTGTATATTCATTCTAATAAGCGTATGTAACAGTACATTTTGCATATAAACGCAGGTAAGTTTTTTGTCAAAAGGAACGAAAACGTCAATAAAAAAGTTGCTTCAGGACTGTCAACTTGTGTGTAACAAATGTAAATATTACTGTTCAGATACATTCTAATTTTTTTCTCAACGTCACATTTCAAAGAACCATATATGTATAATTTTTTTTATTGAGTTGGGTTAGCTTGGGTTGGTTTAAAAAAAAATAAAACCATTGCATTTTTTTATTGAGTTGGGTTAGCTTGGGTTGGTTTAAAAAAATAAAACATTTATATTTTAACCGAACTTCAAAAAATAAATTTACACTTATTAATTGTGGACTATAATACATTTGTGTTAAAAATGACATTGTGGACAATAACATTGAAATATATACGAACAGTAAATTTTTCTGCCGCAAAAGTTAGCAGATCTGAAGCAAATACAGAAAATATAAGCGAAAATGGGATTACTATATGTGAAGAATAAAATACAATGGTAAGAAAATAGATGTTTTGTGTGTATTTAACGTTCGAAGTTAGTAGTTATATTGAACGTATTTTATTTTTTTTTGTAGCTTAACGGTGCCTCTCCCCGAATAACTTTATTAGAATAAATTGCTTCGTTCAAGGTCCTCTAGACGTCCCCATAATTATTTTTTGGATAGGTTTCCGCATAGATCAGCCCTACTTCCGACTAATGTTATGTATGAGATTTACAAATGCATTTAAAGCATTCTTAATTCAAAGGTGCTACTACTCAATATCATAATTGTTACATGATATTTCACAGCTTTCATTATTTTATTAGTGTATATGTATGTATTTTTTCTTACTGAATTGACGTTTCTTATACGAGGAAGCGTTTTTAAGTTCGCGAAATGTCGGTACATTTCAGTGATTCATTATTGGCATAAATATTAAGTTTTATCATAATTGCGTCAGTAATGTTTGAATTATCGTCGACCAAGCAACTCAATCGGGAACAAAGTGTGAAATGTGTAGAAAATCGAGCATCGCGCCGTTGTAAAGTTCTTTACAAAGCAAGGAAAGTCTATTCAAACCATACTGAAAGAGATGTCATCGGTTTACGGGGATTCACGCTCGGGAAAAACTATGGTTTAAGGGACACAATCTCTTTAAGCAAGGCAGGGAATTACTTGAAAACGACCCACAGTGCCGGGACAGCCTATTGAAGTGATCACTCCCGAACTTCCAGAAAATTCGAAAAATTATTAATGGAAGATGCTGAGCTAAAGAAGACACAACTCGCAGGTATTATTGGAGTATTCGATACAACCATTCTTAATATTCTTCATAATCATCTTGGCATGATTAAGGTCAGCGTAAGATGGGTGCCGAGAATGCTCACGCTGCTGCAAATACAACAGCGCGTCGAAAGTTCCCGTGCGTTTTTGGACCTTTGTAAGAAGCCAGGGACAGTGTATTGAGTCAAATTGTTACTGAGGATGAAACTTGGCTTCATCATTATGAATCTGAGTCCAAGTAAGACTACATTCAGTGGCATAAAAAAAACACCACCACCCAAGAAGTTTAAGGTGTCACAGTCGGCCTGAAAATTCTCGGCGACGTTTTTTTGGGACTCAGAAGGAATCCTGTTAATCGATTACAAATATAATTGCTTTTTCATAAGTGGAGATACTGCGCTTCAATCCTGGAGGGGTTAAAAGATGACATTAAAGAAAAAAGAAGGGTAAAATTGACGAAAGGTATCCTTCTCCTTCACTACAATGTACCCGTCGACAAGAGTCCTATTGTGCTGGCTGCTTCGATATTTTGAACCATACACCCTATAGTGTAGACCTCAAAAATGAAATTTTTTATGAAGGCATACACAAGCTAATTGTGACAATAACAAAACAATTGTTTTGTTATTGTCCATCTCATTCAGCTGTTACGTACGTAAACATACGCTGTAGCATATGTGTGTGAGGTATTTATTATTTATACACATTCTGAATATTTTGAATTCATAAACGTCAAGTAATACAATTTTTTATCTAATTTCGGGATTCGCGTCGTAATTGACTCACAATATTTTAGATTTCTGTTCTACATAATTGCATCTTTCCATCTATCATACGTTGTCTCTTTATTTCAAGGACACCTTGTATTACAGTAACAATTTGTTTCTGATTACGACCTTTTAAAATAATATCGTTCATACCTGTGTCTTCTACTTACCAAAGTTACGAAATATTTAACTATTTATGTTACTATTGCAATTAATATACAAAAAAAAAGGTACTTACCTATCACAATGTGCTTTTGTTTCCGACAGCGTCAAAGCAAGCACGGAGTTCTGTGACCTGGTATGTTCTAATTTGGAACTAAGCCGTCTGAATTCGATATCTATGGCCTGTTTTTCATTTTGTACGTCACATTGCCGCAGAATATCACCGACAATATGTTCAGCGACAGCAGTAGGCAGATCGCTGTTGATCAAGTCGTTCGTATTTACTTCTTTTAGACCATCGGAAGCCCTCTTCAGTTTGATTCTTTCGGCCATTTTGGCCACAGGAAGATTTCCACAACCAGTATCATTTTTATGATGACCCCCTTTATGTATGGGCACGATATTACTATATTTTATATCGAATTTATCATTTTTGAATTGTTTCGGCTCGTAATCGGTATCAATGTGAGATTCGGGCGATTCGAGCGTCTTCAAAGTTTCGTCCGTGGTGTCCTGTATGATGTTCTGGGCCGAGAACAGTGCAAGTTTGTTGTTGGCGTCACAAAGTTGCGCCTTTAAACTAGCGATCTCCTGTCTAAGGGGCTCCACTATTTCCGAATACGGGGAAAGTTCGTTGTTTTCGTGATTGGAAGATGTTAGTTTAGGCTCGGGTAGTTCCAGAGGGCTGTCCGCCAACTGAAAACGACAAATGAGGGAAAATGATTAATGGAAACTGTACCGTAGAATGCCGCATTTAATTAAGACGAGTGTTGCAAAAATAATTTATCGTCCTACACGTTAAATTAACAAGGCAAGCCCGATGTTTACCCGATCTCTTTTATTGTTGATTTATTTCAAAGACCAAATTTGTTAAAAGCTGAAGACTTTAATGAACATGTTATTTACATTAATTTCGACTTCTATCGTTCGTATTAATTTCATTTTAAGTTTGACTTGAAATTAATATTTTCGTTTTACGAGACAGCGAAATCTGGAAAAAGTACTTAGTGAGAAATTTTAAGGGAGCTTGAGCATTTAATATTTTACACCCCCGTTTTATATAACAATCGATAAATCAGCACATAATATGGCAACGAAAATAAACAAGCAAATATACTGCAACAATGATTGTTATAAAAAAAAGCTTATTCCTGAGAAGTTATTATTATGATCCATTTGTTTTGAAATTAGTATTTTTCATAAATCTCTGTCTGTGGAAAACTGTTATTGGTATAGTGTATTTCTGCTTGTACTTGTTATGATCTTTTTTTATTTAAATCTAAGGCTACAAATCGATAAGCTATAGATTCAAAGATAGGATCATATCATTTTGAGGACAAAAATAACACAGGCCTGCGATGGTAAAATTGTCTGGATTTTATACAGTGATTTCAATAGATTTTTTGGTGCTGAAAATGGGAAAATTATTTAAAAAATTCCATCACGTAAGGTTTTTTTTACAATCTGTGGATTTTTGACCTATCTGCATGTAATTAGTCTTTTTGAAAAGGACAATTTTGTTAAACCGTTGTTTAAATAAACTATTATAATTTTTTTACTTATGATAATGCAAGAAGTTGATATTCTGAATAACCATACACTAGATTTATGATAAAGAAGTTACAAATAGAAATAATTGAGCATGTCGCAAGACATGACTCATCATCTTCCTGTTACTGCATGTCTACCTCCCCAC
Organism: Melolontha melolontha; assembly: GCA_935421215.2. NCBI lineage: Eukaryota > Metazoa > Arthropoda > Insecta > Coleoptera > Scarabaeidae > Melolontha > Melolontha melolontha. Next base: position 70,347,360 of record OW285243.1, on the reverse strand, counting down.
CTCCACTACAAACATATTGCTATTCTAGACAAAACAGTTCATTCAATATCTTCTTTACAACTGTGGTGTGAATTTGTGTAATTAGTTGACATTTGTGATTAGTTGCTGAGTTAATTTAATTTTTATTTTACGAGTTTTTTAAAATTAAATTGCAATGGCATCAAGAGGCTGTGTCAATGTACCCAACTTCTTCTGCTATATTTGTGGATAGTTTACAGTAAAAAAACAACAAAGAAACATTACAGATTTTGTAAAAAAAAGTATATTTTGCATATTTTGGTGTGAAATTAGGAGACCAAGACAAACCTTGGGCTCCTCATAAGGTTTGTTCAGTGTGTGTTGAAGAGCTTCGCCAGTGGTCACAAGGGAAAAAACAGTCTTTTCGCTTTGGAGTGCCTATGGTTTGGAGAGAACCGATCAATCATAGCGATGATTGTTATTTTTGTTCGTGTGTAGTACACGGATTCAATTTAAAAAACAAAAAGGACATCGTTTACCCAAACCTTCGATCCGCAACACGTCCTATACCTCATGGACCAGAAGTACCTGTTCCTTCACTACCAGATACATTAGATGATGTATCTGATGACAAAATGGTTTCACGTACTTGCGCAAGTGAACTGGATGAGGGAAGTGATTACTATGATACTGGAAGTGACGAGCCAAAACTGTTTGACCAATCTGAATTAAATGATTTGGTGAGGGACTTAAACCTTCCTAAGGACTCAGCTGAGCTTTAAGGCTCAAGGTTAAAAGAAAAAAAAATTGTTAGCACCTAGCACAACATTTTACTGGTTTAGGAACAGAGAAAAAGAGTTTGTTCGATATTATTCCGAAGAAGATGCACTAGTTTTCTGTAATGATGTACCCGGGCTCATGAAACAATTCCACGAGACTCTTTATTGACTCTTCAAAAATGAGCCTTAAGGCCGTTCTTCTACACAATGGAAGTAAATATGCTTCTGTACCAGTGGGACATCCAGTTCATTTAAAAGAGTGTTATGAAAATCTTGAGCTACTTTTAATTAAAATTCGTTACAAGGATCAAGGCTGGACAATTTGTGGTGATTTGAAAGTTCTTTGTTTGTTACTTGGACAACAAAGCGGTTATACTAAATATCCTTGTTTTTTGTGTGAGTGGGATAGTCGTGATAGAAAGCAGCACTATTGTAAAAAGATGTGGCCACCAAGACAAACCTTACAACCTGGAATGAAAAACATTGAAAGAAAAAGTTTAGTAGACCCGAGCGAAGTTTTGCTTCCTCCATTACATATAAAACTAGGGTTAATGAAACAATTTGTGAAGACATTAAAAAAAGATGGAGAGTGCTTCAAGTATCTTTGCAGCCAGTTTCCTCGCTTGTCAGAAGCAAAGATAAAGGAGGGTGTTTTTGTTGGGCCGGATATAAGAAAGCTTATGAAAGATGAAAATTTTGAATCTAAAATGGAGGAAGCAGAAAAACAAGCATGGATAGCCTTCAAAAATGTGGTTACAAATTTTCTTGGCAACAAAAAACATGAAGATTATAAAAATATTGTGCAAAATATGTTAGAAAAATTTAAAACCTTAGGCTGTAACATGAGTTTGAAGGTGCATTTTCTAGATTCGCATCTCGACTACTTCCCTGAAAATCTTGGTGCAGTAAGTGAGGAGCAGGGGAAAAGGATCCACCAAGACCTAAAAGAGATGGAGAGAAGATATCAAGGAAGATGGAATATAAGCATGATAGCTGATTATTGTTGGATGTTAAAAAGGGATGGTCCACTACGAGATTACAGAAGAAAAAGCACAAAAAGGAGTATGGAAAGACAAAGAAAAAGATATTATAAGGACTTGTAAAGACATAAATAGCATTTTACTGTTTCTTTTCATTAGATTTAATGATATTTGTAAGTAATTTTGTTTTTTATATCCTTTGTAAATAAATTCAAAATGTAACTAAAAATTATTTTTAATTTTTAAAAAATATAATTTGAAGCCTTTTTGTGAAAAATCCTTACGTGATGGAGAAAAATAGAGTTCATATTTGGATTCAGCGCCCAAAAACACATAAGAATCAGCTATCAAATTTAAAACAATTTTTAGAAAGTTAAAAAACGCAGGCCTGTGTAATTTGAACGGTTTTGCCTTATAGGTTGTTTCTAAGATTCCGGACTGGAATCCTTGGCACTGCTTCGGTTTTGGCCGACGTTTCGTCCACTGTTTCCGAGGATATATTCAGGGCTGCTATTGCTGTTGCTGCACTAAAACTGGATAATAATCGCGGAAGCCTACAAGCCTTGTTGTTTTATAAGTTATTCGGTTTAATTACAAAATGCCGTTTTTCCCCGATTCGAAAAGTTTATTTTGGAATACGTTTCCTAACATAGAAATAAAAGAAAAACAATTTAATACACTAGATGTGCGTAGATATATTGAACATAAGGTTTTACGATAACTGGTTCAACAGGCAGGTAAGTACATGTTATAATAAATAATCTTAATATCTGTATTTAGATGTCGGTTAAGCAAGAATTACTTCCCTTGGATTTATATAAATGTATTTAATAGTGCTTGACAAAGCTTGATTTCATCTCTCAGGTTACATCAATTTTCAGAATTATAGAATTTAGTCTGTAGAAAACCAACATGCATCTCATAAAATACACTTTACCCCATAAAGGTTGCATTATGGATAGCAACGACTAGGATAAGAATGATAGATTCAATTTTCACTAAAGAAACCGTAGCAGCACGGCGCTATATAAAATGCTCAAAAATTGAAGTGGCTATTTGAAACAAAACTGAGTTTTTATCATTTAAATTAATGTTTCAAGCTTTTACTACATTTTATTATTAGAAACGTTTGCTAAAACTAAAATATAAACAAGAAAAAAACTATGATCCCAAAAATGTGTATTTCGATAGAAACAAAAAACAAATAAGATAAAATTGTTTCGTCTTCAATATCCTTCTTTGTCTCCATTTTTTCGATAGTAGGATATATTTTAACACATTTTCTATTGTCCATTATCATTTGTGACTTAAATTTCATTGCTTCAACATGCGTTTTGAAGTTGTTCAACTTGAGGAATTAGTACGTTGGTCAAACAAAGGTTTAACCTAACAAGAAGTTCCTAATCGGATACAGGATTCTCAATGTCAAGTTAGTAGTGTCGAATCGATTCAAAACCATAGGTAGTGCCGCATATGCTTATGGTGGTGGGAGAAAAAGAAAAACAACCGCCGCTCAAGATCATCTGATAGGTCTTACTCCATGACGCAACTCTAGCTTTACAGTATCTCGAATTAATAAATTATTCAGGCAAGCTTATAGGCAGAATAATTTGTGGTCAAACAGTAACGAGTAGGTTGCATAGTCGTAATCTGAGGATAAGAAGAGCCGCTAATTACCCACGATACAGGCACCGTGCAAATGATGAATGAATAAAAGAATAAACATAATAATTATAATTTGCTTTGAACACCATTGTTGTTTAAATACAGTATAATTAATTGACTATTACTTATATATTTATTTCTTGTAATTGTTACATATATTTTATGCAGTAGATGTTAATTTGTGTATAGTTATCATAATGTATTTCAATTCTTTAATAACTACACTGCTCCAAGAAATTAACGCACCACTAGGGAATTCTATATAAAACTATATAGTATATGATAATTAACAACTTTTAATAAATAATATTTGTTTAATCTATTAATAAATTAGCCTTTACAAATTAATACACAGTGAAAAGCAAAAAAAAAATTGTATATATGGTTGAAATATACAGAAAATACGCCAGCCTTAGATAATCAGCAACAATACATGGTCGACTGTTTTGTCATTTACATTAATGGAAAGTGTCATGTTCAGCCTATAGGTATTAAAACCTTTGGAAAAATATCAAGCCAAAAGCTAGTTATCTGGGTTGCCTAATCGGCATGAGTATACTGGCCATAGTTTCAGACGGTTTTAGAATTAAAAAGACATGGTGGCTGGAAAGAATCCTTGTAACACAAAGTCGCGATATCAAATCTAATTTTGTGCAGAAAATTTTTTTTTTCTTTCAAACATAATTTCGATATTCATTTTCATTTTTGTCCGGCGGCAGTTTTGTCGTTATTATTGTACGGCGGAGCTGACAAAAATACATTTAAATAGCATCGGAAAAGTTTCTCCCTCTGTGTATTCTCTCTGGTATGTATCCTAAATTCATTCTGACAGATATTTAAAACGTCAAACGCCAACATTATCATTAATAAAGAGAATTAAATATACAATATGTCATTTGAGCCTAACCTAAAAATGATTTACAAAATCTCAAAGAAATATTATAATTAAACGCTTGAAAAAAAAATAGTATATAATACATGGCAGCGAAAGGATATTAATTGCCTCCCACACATTCTACTGCTTTGGCTAGCGCTTCGGCAGTGAACTGTATGCTCGGCAATAATAAGGGTTTTCTCTGCTTCGCCTATAATATACTACAGTGGACCCCCGTTATTCGCGGGGTTGTCTTCCACGAAAACACCGCGAACATTGAATTCGTGAATATCGGGCTACAAAAATAATAGGTACGTATAGCAAACGCAAATTAAGTTGGCGCGAGGAGGGGTAAGTTCGCGAAGGATTAGAAGTAGTGGGGAGATTTGTATTTGGTTTTACATCAAATGTCAGATAATTCTAACCTCTGAGCGCGTATCACTTTATGATCCCCTAGCAAAAACATTATGTTCCGTCAATCTTCAATGACAAATGTATTTTGACAATTACTTGAGTAGTGGGGGTGGACGTTTTTAAAAACGGCTTCTGCGCACCCTCTTTTCGCGCCAACTTAATTGGCGCTTGCTATATGTACGTATAAACTACAGGTATGAATGTATGTAATCGACACAAATAGATATATGCACAGACATACATATTGCGTATAAGAGCCAAATACGGTTTGTAAACTTTTATAGAAATAATTTAACAAGGGAAATACCGAAACGTTAGGGGAATTACCCATACTGAACCGTGAATACGAAGCCGCGGATAACGAGAAGTGTCAGTGAAAACAGAATCGCGAATAAGCGAATTCGCAAATGCCGGGGGCACGAATAGCGGGGGTCAACTGTATTTTACCCTGAAATAAGTATTTCATTTATTTCCCGTCTAGTCGCCCTCGTATAGGAAGTTGAAAGCTTCTTAAGTGCATAGTCAATATCAATAAAAATCTTCAAAAAAATGACCACTTCGCATGAAGAAGATGATACGCATGATACAGTTGAGAAAAATTAGCTCTACGAAAATTGTATTGTAAATTTTCGTTTGAAGGAAATGCAGTATATCTGTTACAAGTAGTAGAAAATGATAAAGAAATGGATAATGGCGGACGATACAAATCGACTGAAAATATTAGTGAAATAGACCGTGAAAGTCTACAAAATTGCATGAACAATTTTAATTTAATATATTGAGATAATGAACTCAAAACATTTGTAAACTACATTGGCTATCTTTCCGTACTAGTAACATAATTTATACAGCTCATAACTTACTATCCAATTCTAAAAATACTTTATAATTGAAATTTCCGTACATTACACTTCTCCATATCTCTTCCCGGCAAGGCCGATTTAATTTCAGTAACACTCCTCGGTGAATTATTGTTGTAATTTCCTGAATATTCCACAAAGTAATAAGTAATTTGCCGTGTATTATAACGGTTGTCTATGTCATTACTGGCTTTAAATAAAGTGTGTGCATCTGTGAAATAATTAGGAAAATGAAGACACATTACGACAACTAGATATTAATAGTACCACGTCAAAAGAGAGTTTCGGAAAACAAATGCCGCAGAACATTGACAAACAATTTGCAGAAATTACATCATAATTCAGCAGAACGGATGGCATTGTCATTGTACAGTAGCGCTGTCGTGGTTTATCCACTAGAAAAATAGAAGCGCTGTAGAGGAATATTGACTGGCATATATTTTCAACTCGTGGCCGCGTCTCTTAAAATACGAGTATCATTTTTGTGGAGGAACATGCGTCAAAATACTTATTCCAATTGATTATTATACGCTGTTTGGAAATATTACCAATTATTATAATTTTCGAACCGTAAAATAAATATATTCAATTACAAACATATTTTTTGTATAAAATAAAATCATTTTAATAATATTCTGATGTGCGTTATGCGTAAGCGATGACGTAACCAGCGTGAAATTACATATGAAAACCCGCTACTGAAACTTATCTTTTAAGAAAAGAAGTATATGGCAGTTAATGTTTATCACGTCCACGAGTATTTGAGTGATTTAGGCTATGATGATTGTTTTTTTGATATCCTTGGAATTCTGTACCTTAATTGGGTTTTTGAACGTGAAACTGTTAATCAGCATTTCTACCTTCAGGTTCTTTCTCAACTCCGTGAGAAAATTAAAAAAAAGTATTCGAATTGTAGAAAAAATGTCATGGGTTCTTCATCGGGACGGCGCATCGGCACACACTGCATTGTCTATCAAGACATTTCTAGTATAACATCCCACTTGGCACCATGTGACGTTTATCTATTCACCAAAGTTAAATCTACATTAAAAGAAACAAGATTTCAGATCATTGTACCCATGAAAGAAAAAGCGGCACGCGTCATGAACGAGCTCACAGAAGAAGATTTCCAGCACTCTTTTGCACAATGGAAAAGTCAACTGAAGCGTATAGGGGTAGAAGAGGGGTGTATATTGAAAGGGATAATAACTAAATATGTATAAATTTAAAATAAAAAGTTTTATAGCGTCAGTCTCGTTACTTTATGGCCACACCTCGTATGTTCTCAAAGTGAACAAATTTATGGAAGAAAGTAATCTTTCTCTAAAAATTGCACAAATGCTTTATCTGATTTTAGGGTAAAACTTCTAGAACACTTTTATAATTGGAATTACATAAATGCTGTTTGGTTACACATACACATTAAAAATTCCATTAAAAAGAAAGGTAGCTCGACCACTTGTACTATTCAATTTTTTGTTTTTTATGATTCACATAGAGCTTTCAAGTATCTTGTGAAACAAACATTACTCTTTTGATCTCAAGTAGTTATCTGAAGCTCTTCGAAATTAAAAAAAGGGGTCTTCTTTTCAGATCTATAGTGTATATATCTGCCTATACAGGGTTAGGTAAATGTATAGATCCATTCGAATATCTTTGATTCGGCTACTTAGCTTCTAATCAAATGTTCCACATTTAAATTAATGCAAATAGGGAATTTTAAGAGCATATTTACATCCAAATCAGACTTCCGGTTTAGCCAGAAATAATGCTAACTTTTTTATTTTAAACGAAACACCTTGAATATTTTTTACGAATTTCAGTAGCGCAATAATAAAGTTTGGCACCTTTTTGATTAACAAAGACAGAGATATTTAATTAAATTTAATAATGCAATTTTCATTGAGGACAAGAGAAACGAACACAAAAAATATAAACAAAATCAAAATCAGTTAAGAAAGTTGTCGAAATAATGACAATGACCGTTCGCTTCTTGACAATATGCGAGTCTGTGAATAAATTCTTGAATGACATTTGCCAAAGCCTCCTCACGAATTAATTGCACTTCCTCAGTTATTCTCTGCCGTAACTCGTCCGGATTTTGCGGTCGTCTAGTATAAACCACAGATTTTAAATGACCTCAAAAGAAAAAATCTAGGGGCTTTAAATTTGGAGACCATGCGGGCCATTCAATGAATCCTCTACGACCAATCCAACGATTTGGGAATGTTTCGTTTAAAAAGCTTCTAACATTAAGAGCATAGTGAGCGGGAGCTCCATCTTGTTGGAACCAAACACTTACAAGTAATTCCCCATCTTCTTCAATATTAGGAACAACTTGATCACGTAAAAGATCTAAATATCTCTGTCCAGTGAGTGTACTATGAATGAAAAAAGGATCAATAATACGGTTCCTGAAAATACCAGCCTAAACGTTTAATTTCTGTGGATGTTGTGTATGCGTTTCTAGCATCCAATGAGGGTTATCTATTGACCAATAACGACGATTAACGGTACAGTTGTGTGCAGAAAAAACTCGGACAAGCTATTTTTCTATGTAAATCTGGTTCACCCATACTTAAATTTGAATTGTCACTTAAGTGTCAAATTGAGTTGTCAAAGTCAGAGTTTTATTATAATGCCAAGACAATTGTGTAATCAACAAAAAATTCAAATCATTTCCGAGCTTCAAAAAGGACGAACAATTAGAGAAGTAGCGGTTACTTTCGGAGTTAATAAAAGCACCGTACAAAATGTCAAAAACCGTTGGGAGCAAGAACAAACAATTAACAGATAACAAGGAAGCGGTAGAAGAAGGATTTCTTTAGAACATCATGATACCGCTTTAGTGAATTTCTTAAGAGAACGTCCGTTTTCTTGTGCATTAGATGCTGTTGCAGCAACAAATTTCCCGGGTTCTCGGTCAACAGCCTGCAGAAGAATTCAAATGTCAGACATTAAAAATTGTATTGCAGCCAAAAAAAGTATTTTGTCGGAACGCCATAAACAGGGCAGAATAATCTTTGCACTAAATTATTTGTACAAAGATATTGAATTCTGGAATAAAGTAATTTTTACTGACGAAAAGACGTTTCAATCGACTTACAATGGACACATTAAAGTGTATAGACCGAGAAATACTAGATATGAAGAATCAGACGTATCTAATGCAGGTCAGTCGCAACGTTTCTCTGTTAATGTATGGGCTGCTATAACTGCTAATGGACTAGCTATCTGTTGGAGAATTGATGGTAGATTCAATGCTTTGGCATATCTAAATATTTTGGAGAATATAATACCATTATTTCGTGAACATCACCCAAATAATAATTTTATTCTCCAGCAAGACAATTGTTCAGTACACACGGCAGGAATAATAACTCAGTGGTTACAAACTAATAACATCGAAACTTTGATATGGCCCTCCAAATGCCCGGATGTAAACATAATTGAGAATATCTGGGGTATTATTGTTAAAAAAATGTATAAGCGTCATTTTAGACCAAATAACAGAGAAGAGCTGTGGAATGCAATAATTGAAACATGGCAAGAAATAACAGAAAACGAAAATCTTATAAGAAACTTGTATTCGTCTATTCCCTTGCGATTGACCAATATATTAAATGCAGATGGTGCCATGACGAAATGTTAGTTTATATATATTATATGGTTTATTTGTAGATTCTTTAAAATGTTATGACTGTTAATTTTATTAAAGTTATTTCATTTTATTGAAATTCGTCTCTTTACTTCAACATATAAAAGGAGTTTTACTCATATATTGGCATATAATGCTATAATTCAGGTGACATATGAGTGTACGACTTTTTTTTGGAAATGTGTCAATAGTGGTATAGGTTCACACAACTAAACACTTGTCCTACTTTTTTCTGCACACAACTGTACCATTCTAGCAAAACGTAGCCTCGTCGGGAAACAGCAAATTGTATGTAAAATATTGGTCATTTTTGCAAATCTCCATCACTCTTTTGCCAATTCAATTCTATGACCATAAATAAAGACGGCAGACTATGTGCCCACACTGTCAAATTTAATATAATAAATTTAATATATATATATATATATATATATATATATATATATATATATATATGTTTATATACTGAGAAGTATTTGTTCGACGTTGAGAGATGTTATATTTGCATAGTTAAAGCACTCTTTGTATCTGTACAATGGATTTTCAGTATTGGTAAAAAGTTGCCCTAATTTTGTAAAATCTACATTTTTATCTAATACACCTTATGTGTATTATTTATTAAATTTAACAGTGTGGGCACATAGTCTGCCGTCTTTAAATTCATAATCCGTCCAATAATTCTTCCACTAAATGTGGTTTATTGGGATGATATTTTTCGTGATTCAATATTGTGGCTACATACCGGCAACTTATATTATAGTTTATTACGAGAGATTTAGTAGAAGTTTGTGGTAATTCTTCTGTTATAGCAATATCTTGAGCAGTAACTTCATTAGTTGCGACGTCTACAAAGGTAATTCTGACAGTTTAATTCAAGTACTGAATTTTAATTCCATGGCTTACTAAATATAAACATGATTTTATAGTATTAGTTTTAACTAAATACCTCTGTCGTTGTTGAACAAAAGGGTGCCAAACCTTATTATTGAAATTCGTAAAAATATACAGAGTATTTCATTTAAAATAAAAAACATCGTTTTCGGCTTAATCGAAAGTCTGATTCGGATATAAATATATTCATCGAATCCCCGATTTGCATTTAATTAATTGTGGAATGTCTATTAAAATCTAAGTAGCCATATCAAAGATATTCTAATGGATCCGTACATTTGCCTAACATATGAACAATACTATATTAATGGCGTACAATTAATCGAACAATGAATTAGACATGATATTATCAATTTATGAGGAATTTTTTTAGCTGTTTTCTTATAAATAAATACTAATATACTAACATATCATTTTGAAATAAATTATCCACACAAATGAAATACAATAGTTAATGTCCATACACTTTATTGCTAGTGAAACTATGGTCAGTTTAACAAATTATGTATGATTACCAGGCTGACTTTAAATGTGGCCCGTGTGTATTTGATGAAAAACGGAGTTGACACCTAAAAGACGTTATTTATTTATTTTGTATGAGAAATGATATAAATACAAGAAAGAAGTAACAAATATATCCAAGGTAAGTTCAAAACAGGGTAAAATTTATACACTAATGTCCAAATTTTTCGACCAGACTAGTGCTGCAGGAATAGTCTTGCTGAGCTCGTGTAGTATCTGCTAGTTCTTACTTATGCAGCGTTGAGTTGCACCTTCCTCCATGCATCTGTGAGCAATCTATTTAGTTGAGGCCATTGCCAACGTGGGAGGGTTACGTAGGAAGGATTAGAAATGAAATTATATCCCTCAATTCAGGGTATTGTTCTAGGAAGGCTATCCAGTTATCACTCACATTAATGCGTTTGTAAACTTTCGTATCCAGCCACATCGATCTCCTAGATTTCAGTCGATACCTGTGGGTGCTCTCCAGATCATCGTGCACAGGAAGGTCAGTGTTGTTGGTAATCTTAACAAATTCATTATGTGCTCTAAAAACGTGTGTCCAACAGATATGATTAAAAACTACAGGATACAATAGTGGATGACCGTAGAATAAAAGTGCGCGAAATAGCAGAAGCTTTACACAACTCATCTAGATCAGTGGTTTCGATTTTGCATAATGAATTGAGTATGAAAATATATTACATATACACAAAATGACTGCTGCATTTGCTAACTGTGAATCACAAACACGAACAAGACCGCATTTCACCCCTTAATTTAGCGAAGTTAAGACATGATTTGTTGGAGTTTTGGCGTCGAATAACTTGAATGTACCATTGTTGAAGTAATAGTCGAAACAATGGACTGAGGCTGATACAAGTGCTCCGAAGATGGCAAAGACTGTACACTCGGCCGGGAATGTTATAACTATCTTTTGGGGCTACAGTGGGATTCTCCTTATCGATGACCTTCAAAAGGATAAAATGATAACAGGCGAATACTACCCATCAATCTCTTCAACATAAAAGGCCTTTTTTTAAAGAAGAAATGTGTGTTTTCTTCAAGACAAAGCAAGTGTTCACATTTCGATTGCTTCGACGATAAAAATTCTTGAACTACACGAACAGCTTCTTCATCTAGCTTACTTCCAGATTTGACTCTCTCAGACATTTTTCTTTTTTCCAACGTGAAAACTTGTCTTGGAAGCAAGAGATTTGGGTCGAATGAACGGTTAATTACTCAAATTAATAGATATTTCGCACACTTTGATAAAATTTATTTTTCTGAAGGAATGAAAAGGCTTGAATAACAGTGGATTAAATGTAATGAGTTACAAATAAAATACGCTAAAAAATAAAGTAATTTTTTGCCAAAAAGTCTAGACTCACTAATTAATAAATCTCATTTGTAGTATTTCAAAGGTTTTCTAAATGTTTCTATGTAACCCTCATTAAGTTATTAATTATAAAACTTTTATTACATTTTTAAAATCACTCTTATTTAATTCGAATTATAATTTGTTAAATGTAATGACTAAATATTTTTAACACCCTGTACTTCTAATAAATTCTCTATTGGCTGTTGTAGATTCAATATATACCCATGAAAAATATGGCATATTAGAAGTGTATGAGGCAGAGGTTACGACTTTTTCCTATCCTCCTAAGGCCTTAAACTAATCTAATTTATATTCCCTTGGCATGCTAGAAAAACTGTTCGGATAGGACAGAGGATAATATGCTCGGTATTACGTTAAACAAAAACAATACTATTCTACGTAGAATTGGAAAGACAGATAGAGCAGAAACAAACACACTTACAGGGATTTTCGTGTCGATGTCGTCGGACAAATCGTGTTCCGCCGGTTCTAATTCGCTCACTTCCAGTGGACACGTCAGCGAATCGTCGTGGATATCCGTGCATCCTTCTGCAAAAACAAATTACCAAGTAAGAAATGTTCTGGGACAACCGAGGGATGGGAATACTAAATCCACGTCGGACGAAACTGTACATATCGTATTGTATAAACGCTATTTCCTAATTTCATTCAATTTAACAATGGCGTATTTAAATTAAGTGAATTGTCAGAGTAAATCATGATTAGCGTGTTTATATTATGCACGGAATTTCTTAGTTTTGCTGAAATGTGCTAACTGAACAAAATTTTAATTTTTAATTGGATAATTCAATTTTTAAATAATTGTTATTTATTTTTCTATTATATTCTATATGTATTGTGCCCTTTAGTTATTTCGCAAAATCTGAATATAATGTTTTATGCAAAGACGAGGGGTCTTTATCTTCTCCAACTAGGCAGCTTTAAATTTTAATGCAATTTCGCGTTATGATTTTTTTAAATCGATTATGTCTTGGTAACTCTTGTGTCAATTTGTAAAACATTTGCAACACTATTAACTTTATTATCTGTCAGTTTGTGTTGCGCATTTATATCAAAATAAACAAAATCGAATATAGAGCCGTTATAAAGTTCCTTACGAAATAAGAGAAAGTCCAAAAAATTATTCTTGAAGAAATGTTAGCTGTATACAGGAATTATTGTCCTTCCAAGTCAACTATTTGTAAGTGGTCCAAATTGTTTAAACATGGTCGACGATCATTGAATGATGATCCCGTTTACCTCGGTCTAATAATACTATTACTTCAGATGTTGAAAAACCAAGTGTTTGGCACTGGAAGATGCAAGATTACAGAAGCGACAATTAGGTGTTTCAGAAACCACGGTCTTGAAAATTCTACACGGGTTCTACATGATGGCTTCCACGAATGCTTTCGTCATTGCAAATGCGTGTCCGGGTAGAGACGTGTGAGTAATCCTTAGCGCTTTGTGGAAACGAACCAGATTTAATTCTCCACCGACTTGTCACTGGAGATGCAACTTGGGCCCATCATCATTATCCAGAATCGAAACCAGAGTCGATGCAGTGACATGTTAAGGGCTCGAGACACCACAGGAAGTTAATCCTACCGAGTAGGCATTGGTCTCAATTAAATAGGTTCCGCACAGACCACGGAAGGTGCAACTCAATACTGTATAAATGGAAACTAGCAGATACCAGCCTTTGCGACTGCGAACATGTGGAACAAACTATGGCCCACATAGTAAATAACTGGCCCAGAAGAAGTTTCCCTGGTGGTATCCACGAGCTGAGCAAAGTCAACTCCTGCAGTTCTCGATTGGTTGAAAAATTTGATTAGTGTATAAATTGGTATTATGCCCCATTTTTTGACATAAAAGTGATTTATACACTAACATCTAACTTTTCTTTTCGTTTCTGATACGAAATAATAATAACCACAAAAGTTTAGTCACTCCTTCTGCAGAAAAAATAATGGCAACTATTTTTTGGGCCTGTCAAGAAACGCTGATTGAATATCTGAATAAATGAAGAGTATTATGCAATCCTGATGCATCGTCTCAGAGATTCCATTAAAATGAAAACACGCAATTATCTATCTAGCTGTGTGAAAGAGTTTGAAAACAAATAAAAATTTTTCAACGTAAGAACTATTAACACTAACATACTTATTCCAATGTTTCTTTAATAATGCTATGCCTTAGACAAAAAATTCTTTTGATAATTCCCCAAAATACGACACCCAGCGTTTTTCACGTCGTCAATCGATAGAAATTGACGCCCTCTCAAGTGTTTTTCAGTTTTGGAAAGAGATAATAGTCACAGGGGACTAGGTCGGGATGTCGTAATTCCTCATAGCCGTATTTATTGATTACTGCTTGAACAATTCGTGCCTTTGCACCCTGCAGTTGCTGTGTCGAAGTAGTTTTCGCGTATAGCAGTGTTCAAGTTCTTAATTGTGTCTTCGCAGATATTTCTCGTTATTGTAGTCCCTTTTGGCATATAGCCAATTAAGAGAATCTCCTCGGTGTCTCAAAAAACTGTGGACATCACTTTTCCCGCAGCTCTTATGAATCCATTGCATGGACTCTTGTTTCGTGGGAAGGTCCCCAGTGGTGTACCCAAGTTTCATCCCCAGTTACAATTCTATTTCAGGTCTTCATCTTAAGATAAAACAGTAGAATTGTCTTCACGAATTTGTCGTCTACACAATTTTTGTTCGGGACCGAGCAGTCTGGGAATCCGTCGTACCGACACTTTGCTCATTCCCAAGTCTTCGTGTAGAATTTTAAAAACACTTGTTTCTGATATTCCTATTTCTCTAGCAATAACTGAAACTTTTACTCGGCGACACCAGACATCAGACAACACCAAATCTTCAATTTTGTTGATGATTTCTTCGGTTCATGCTTCCAGAAGTCTTCCATACTTTGGGTCTTAATGAATGGATTCTCTGCCCCATTTGCACTACTTACACCATAATTTGATTTGGATATAGGAAAGGTTATTTTCTCCATACACTGCCATCATTCTCTCATGAATATTCTTCGGGCTACTGCCTTCTTTTGATAAAGATTTTATGACGCTTCTGTGCTCAAGTTTCAAACCACTCATTTTCTCTTCTTTAAACGAATGTAACAAAGAGTAAGTAACAAATGTTAAGTGATTCGAATCTATCTTGGAGATGGCACTATAAAATGTTACAGAAACTTGACGTAAGAAAATTGTCACGATAGCATATTGTTTTCATAGCTAGGTAGATAACAATAAAAAAATTCCTCTCGTATCTTGTTGCACTGCGACAATGCATCAGTGCACAAGTCAAGGCTTCAAAAGCTGCTTATGGATTGTGGCTTTGAAGAAATTGAGTACCCATCTTATAGTCCAGATTTAGCATCCACTAGGGGGGGGGGGGGGGGGGGGGGGGCAAATTTAGGAATGATGACGAGCTTATAGCAGCTGTAGAGAATCATTTCGCAAAAAAAAAATTTGCGATTGGTTAAAGATGTTATCGAAACGGTGTAATACCTGCATTCAAAAGCAAAGAAACTATATTCAAAAATAAATTTCTATTAATGCTATAGTCTTGTCAGTCTAGTCCGCGAAGAGAAGAACGTCTCCTTGTATATGCATTTATATAGTATTTTTTTTGTTAATATTTTAACAATGTTAACTTTCCTTCGGACATTCTTTTCGAAAATATTGTTATTCAGAATTAAACAATGTAAGTTCTAACAGAAAAACTAACCCAGATTCACAAATTCGTTTCTAAAAAGTAAAGAAATTGCACGTATTTCCAGCAAAAAAGACATTTTTCATTTTTTTTTTGAGTGATGCGAATATATACACTGATGACGTGGCATCATTTGCCAGAGATTTCATCAAAATTCTCGTAAGGAGTTGAAAGAGGAAAAGAACAAATTACACCTGCATGGAACGGTAAATAATATAAGTTTTGAAACGTATTTACGGATTCCTTTTGCACGTATAATTCTTGGAAAATACTATTACTGAAATGGATGTAAAAGATTTATTGTTCTGGGAATTTTCGGCTGTCAAACTGCATTAGTAATTACTATGAATTTCTAGTGGATAGAAATGAAAAAGCTTAAATATGCAAAATATGCAACTTTTGTAAAAATATGCATAGAAATTCCTAAATATGCAATATATGTAACCACTAATTAATGCTAATTAACTCTAATCAGTGTAATACGTCTACATATAGACTATACTTAAAGATATGCAAAAAATAAAATATATGCACTTTGCATATAATACGGTCTCTAGCAATAACGAATACGCTTCCCTCTTCCTTGATATCGTATAGGCGGAAATCGCACAATTCACATCTTTTACAAGATCCAAAGATACCGCAAATTGTTACCACCTTCAAAAATAAATATGCAATGTGCTTCTCTAAAAAAAATCCAAAAATTGTCTCCCTTGACTACATAAACCTTCTTTGCTACGCAATTCTTGCTAATTGCCTTCATGCATGCATTGTCACAAATCATTTTATATCAATCTGCAATATACTATACAATTTCGAATGGATAGTCCACATCGTCGAGGCCTTGTACTGCTCCGATATTTCTTAAAGGTAAGCGAGCATAACTCGTTCAACTATTACTGTAGCCTGTTGCTCTTCCATTCATTTGATAAATCTGTTGTACTCATTTTTATATGCGGTTTCCGACTTTTGCGGTATTAATATACACTCGGCTTTATTACTTAATTAATCAATCTTAGAACTCATCGTACACACTAATAACAAATTAATTTTTAGTTTACTCATTTCCATGGCAGTCAAAGGTATACTGATGTCACAATTTTACGTTATTGTTCGTATTTTTATTTGTAGTATGGAAACCAATAAAACATAATTTTAAAATGCACCAATAAAAAATAATAGTGTAAAGTATTCGTGAATAACTAACACTTGCTATATTTCAGGCACTTTGGCTTCGCCGTTGTCCTTGAAAAATCGCGAGTGTTTTAATGACGTTAATATCCACTTATACTTTAATATACTATTTCGATACTTAGAAAATATCAAGACATTTTTGTAATAACGATTAACTTTCGTATTGCACCCTTTTCACATCTTTCAATAATAAATCGAAAACTGATATAATAAGGGCGTCCAAATTGGTTAGGCATTGTGAAATGATGAATGGACATGTGACAAGGAATAGTGACGTGGAATAAATGTTGTTCGGGATCATCTCGAGACACGTCAGATATATAAAAGGCTATTTTTAGGTACGGTACCAAATAAACGAGACGCGATCTTAAATCCGTAAAGTACGTACGGGAATTTAAATGTTCAAAAATGTTTCTTACTCCTAATTAAGAGGCGATCATAAAATTCGGTGTTTTACGATAATTGAAACAAGATGGTTATACATTGGCCGACAAATCACAGCTAAATATTCTCGTCTTTGAATAGAAATTAAAGTGAATCTGCTTCTAACAGTTTTGAACGTATTTCCCGAGTTTAATTTTAAAAATACGAGCACAAGAAATATATTCGATTATTTCTATTTTCTAACGAATTTTTTATTTTCTAATTAAACTACGGAAATTTCTTCAACTGTAAATGTCAAAAAATTAAAAGAAAATATGAATTAACATAATAAGAGAGTAATAAAAAATACGGCCACGAGAGACTGCCGAATTTGATGTATTATTAGAGTACAAAGTAGAGGCTAGACTAGCCAAGATATATTCAATAAAAAAAAAGGCGAAGCTAATGGAATACTTAAATATGGTACTCACAAACAAAGAAGATGAACGGAAGGTCAACTCCATACTAAGACACTAACTACTAGAGGAACTGAACGCTAGGCTTTCAGTTAACTTAATTCATAATAATATAAACGAAATTAAAACTATTAACGGCTTGATAACTGGACACTGCCCTTTAAGGAAGCGGCTGTAGAACATGGGCTTGATTAGCGAGTTCTGGTGAAGGAGATGTGAAAAACAGGAGGAAACTAGTCTTCATGAAATATGCACTTATGCGGAACTGAAGAGACAATGAGAGAAACATTTCGGAAGAGATCTATTGGATCCTACGAGGGTACTCAAATTTTCCCTGAGGAGTGTTTCTATCAACACCCTACCCTAGTAACAGTGTGGAACTGAGAGATCTATGGGGGTGGTAGAAATAGCTTGCGCCCAACTCAAAGAAAGAAAGAAAGAAAGAAGAAGAAAGATAGATAGAAAGGAGATGAAGGAAGAGAAATGAAAATCAGAATAAACGAAGGGAGCAAAACGACAGGAGCATTAATGAAAGTAGTATAATCAAAAAACATATTTCAAACAGCTAAGATTGGAACCTATATCTTAATAAGACTACCAGATACATATCTAATTTTAGACCAATAACTGTTATTGTTTATAACTGTTTTTGCAAAAATTACTATCATAAAATCATCTTGTTCAAGTATCATTTCATCTTCACAACATGGATTATTTGTGAAACACCGCTCCACTTTTACATACTTGTGCTGTATAACTCAAGATATAGTCGAAGCTTTAGATAGTGCTGTCAATTGGATGCTATTGCTATTGGATGCCAATTCCAATTGGTATTAAGCTGTTGGCAGATGCTTAGGCATGACTTACTATTATTATTAAGAATGGCTTAATAACATCTCTTGACTGTAACGTACTGGTTTATGCAAATAACCTTAAACTATATCACAGCACAGTTGAACCTTGGATTGTGAGTCACTTGATTTACGAGCATTTTTCAAGACGAGCAATAAATTTTAACTTGATAGACGAGCGAGGTTTCGCAATACGAACGATTTTATGTTAACATTTCCTTTGTTGTTCTTTGGTAACTATGTATAGTGCATCAATGGCTTCCATAAAGAAGAGTTTTAAAGGAAAGCGATAAGAAGATCACAATAACAATTAAGAAAGAAATAATCGAAAAGCACGAACGAGGTATGCGAGTGACAGACCATTGCAAGATTTTATAACAAGTCTACGTCAACAATTTGAACACTAGTAAAGAAGAAACTTGAAATAAAGGAGCTGGATACAGAAAAAGGGGTTACGAGAGTGTCAAAATAGCGGCCGCGTATTCGGGAAGATGTAGAAAACATCAACGAAGTTTTCGGTCCAACGGTGAAGAAATACTTTTTAGGGAAGGCTTTATCGCTGGTGTTATTATGGATAATGCTCTTGGCTTGAAGATGACTTACTAGAGGAATTTGAATTCATTAAGCTAAAATTGTTTCCTTCCAACACCACTCCACTACTTCAGCTCATGGATCAACAAGCCATATCGAATTTCAAAAAATTATACACTAAATCATTATTTCAGCGATGCTTTAAAGTGACTGAAGAAACAAACCTTGACCTCGAGTTTTGGAAAAACTATTTCCAAACTGCCTCAAGATCATGGCACAAAGCCTGGGATGGGGTCACCACGAGAACCCTCAATTCTGATTGGAGAAAGCTATGGTCTGACTGCGTTCTTCGATATGACATCGAGGGGTTTGCTCGTGACCAGGAGGAGTCCTCAGTTGTCGATGAAACTGTGTCCTTGGCATAAGCCATAGGGCTGGAGGTGAACGAGGACGACATTCGAGAGCTAGTAGAGGGACATGAGTAAGAGCTAACCGCTGATGAACTGATGGATCTGCATCATGAGCAACAGCAAGTGGTTATGGAGGAGCTCTCGTCTGAAGATGAGGGGGAAGAAGGGGCAAAGGAAAACGTGAGAAACAATGCAACATTTTGTAGATAACCATCACCTAAATAAGGCTATAGCAGTGAGTCGCGAATCTATTTAACGGCAATGCACTGTCGCATTTCAACGAAATCCTCAAAAGAAGGCAAACACAACTGTCATTGGATAAGTTCCTTGTTAAAATAGCAAGGAAAGAAAATTCCAGTCAGCCAACAAGTAGCAATGATTCCATTACGTAGTTAGTGTCATAAATTATTCCAATAATCCCGTTTTTCATCGTCAGGTACACATTTCTATTTTGTATGTAACGTTTGATCAAAAAATCTTTGGATCACGATAACCATGAAGTGTAAAAAACATCTATAGAATTATTTACTTCTGTACTTCTTTATTTTGAAGTACACATAAGTCACAAATAGATTTTAGGTTATGGTATAATCATTGTAGACATGTTTCAAATATTTTGAATTATAATCAGCTGATTTGAAAATCGTCAAGTAAATGTCAAAATTAATTCAAATAAATAATTTCATAGATATCTCGTAAATTCCACGGCAATAGCGATCCAAAGACTTTTTGATCATACGATATTTTGTATCAATCATTTTTATACGAATATATTTGAGTTAGGCACGAATCATTTGAACTTTTATTTTTTTCTTATTGGGAAAGTACGGGTGCTTTGGATTACGAGCATGTCTCGGGAACGAATTATGCTCGTAAACCAAGGTACTAATGTATTAAGAATATAATTGATGATGTAGTTTTTGAAAAACGATTTAAATATGTGCCATCCACAGTTGTCGTGAACAAATTTAATTTAAATACTTTTAAACGCTGTGTTGTAACTTTCGCAAAAAAAGATAAATTGTATAAACTCTAAAAAAGAAATTCAACGAAAAATATTGGTGTTCCGTTTAATAGTAAGTTTTTATCATTAAAATGTCTCAAAATTTCACAAGTATTGGGACCATTAAATCTCTATTTCGCATACGTTGTTAATAAGTTGGAATATGCATTGATCGGTTGGTATCCAATTTATGACATACACGTGATTAAATTAAACGCGTTGACTACGGGAATTTGATTGTGAGGCATAGATTGGAAATGCTAGCGGTGCAAAGACAAAGGACGGGTGCATTACTAGGCTAAAGCTTCTAAATAACAGGATAAACTCAACTAATAAATTTATACTACATATTGCCGCTAGAAAATCCCCAAGTTAGCAAAAATTAATATTTTGTACAGGGGTCTATTGGTGCACTCGTCAAGAAATGTAAACGTACTGAAGAGATGTTTTTTTTAATTGAAATTAATTAATTTAGTTATTTGTGCATTGTCATATAGAATTGAATTTTGTTATTTCGACTGTATATATTGGGCAAAAAAATATATCCTGCAGAGATTGGGGATAAGGTTGGAGAAGAACGAACATGAAATTGGTAGAAATGCAGGGGAATTACCCCCATAGAAAGAATGCAATGATCCAAATGATTGGTGTGTATATTACATGGATCGAATATACAGACAATAAAACACAATTTTTTTTATTAATTCTTCAACATAATTACTTTTTAGCTCGACGCACTTCATCCAACGATTTTACAATATTTCTATATATTTCTTGTAATGCATTTTGTCAAACCTTTCCAAAACTGCGGGTGTTTGAATTAAGACTTTATGTAAATCTCTTTCTTTGTAACCATATTTTTAATTTTGGATACCAAAAATAGTCACTAGAAGCGAAAGCTGGAAAATACTGTGAATGAGGAAGTAATTTTAATCGTAACTGATGCAATTCTGTCAACAGCATTGCTGGTTGAGTTGTTGCATTGGTCTGAAGACTAGCTTGATAGTGTTTGATTGCAAATTAAATTGCAATCGGTAAAGTTGTCGAAACGTTTTGATAATAGAGGCCCTTTACGGATATATACGAGGTAAGCGCCATATATTCTCAACTTGACAGGCATAAACATCTTCAAAAATTTCAAAGTGTGTCTTTCACGACCATGGCCTTTATGACTTAGATGCAATGTACCGCGATCTCTCAATCTGTGCACGGTTTCTAAAATTAAATCATTTCATGGACATCGGACTTCGGTTTGGAAACCACCATTCATAAATACGTTTAGTACCTCCAACATTTCCATCCGTTTCATCGTATAGTAAGACAATATCTGTTAATTCCTGATTTCAATAAGCTATACTTCAGTTAAAGTTAATAACAGACTAATGTCTGACATACAGTATGCATCATCCCATCTATAACTCGACTCTTACACTACAGTAGGAGTAGCGCTGCAGTTATAAAGGAACACAAAATTTACTAGTCAGACCGAACGACGCACATTTATTAAATTTTTTTTCTTTGATCTCGTTCGAGATAGAGTTTTCGTGTATTAGCATTTTATGATTAATATTATTACAGCTATTACATATAAAACCTATTTCGTTTACACCCTGTATATACAAAACTCTTAGCGTCAAATTACAGATGAAACTTAAATTGTTGCTTTACAAATACAGTAGTACCCCAATATCCGCGGGGGTTTGGTTCTGTGATCTTCCGCGGATACTGAAAACCGCGGATAGTAGCGAACGCTTTATTTTCGAGTACAATATGAAATATGAAGCAAAGTTAAAACAATGAAAGAAAAAATAAGTTATATAATATTTATTTAAAATAAATAAACAATAAATAAATAAATATTCTTGTGCTGTGGCACAAATAGAATTTAAGTTTAATAAATATATAAGTTCATACATATGTACATATAGTACATATTTACATACACAACAAGAAAATATAGAACAAGAAAAACTTTATCATCGTGAGCTACATATTCATTCATCTTCCTCCAAGTCCAAGTTAGCAGTTTACTTAGATCCGAAGCAAACGATGTTGATGGCTGTGCATTATCGATAGTTTTGTCGACTTTTTCAAAGAACATTGTTATTGGTAGTTGTCGTTTTTGTCTTTTCATTTCAATAAACAAATCCTCCAAAGGTTTCAAGGCTTCTGTTATAGTGCGAGTAATTTTTATACTGCGTTCCATTATTGGATCAGATTCTACTATCTGTTCTTTTAATGTTTGAGCAGTTCGAAATATCGCTGAAAATTTTTCAAGCGTCCATGCTGGCGGTTCTTGTTGACCCTCATCCTCATCGTCACTCGCTTCTGGAGAAGATTTCACAAGGTCTTCCAATTCCTCGTTGGTGAATACTTGATCCTCTTCGTTTATGTAATCACTGAGTTCCTCTTGGGTTATATCGTTAAATCCTTCTCCATCTATTTTCTGCGCTATGTTAAATATCGTTGTTAGATGTGAATTAATATCATGTGTGTCTTCAGAACTAAGAACGATGTCATTCCACAGATTTTTCCAACATGCTATTATCGTTTCTGACTTTAATTCCTCCATCGCTCCTTTGATAAATAGAATTGCGTCAGCAATTGTAACTGACTTCCAGCATTCCATGAGCCCGATATCAGAGCATTCGTTAGCCATTGTATACAGCATTTCGAAAACCTGTCGAATATATATGGCTTTAAAGCATCTAATGACACCTTGATCAAGGGGCTGAAGCAATGAGGTCGTGTTAGGTGGTAAAAAAAGCACTTCAGCATTTTTATCTTCTGTGCCTAGTGACACAGGATGCCCAGGAGCATTGTTTAGTATCAGCAGCAAATTAAATGGTAATTCTTCCTTTTCCAAATATCTTTTCACTTCCGCAATAAAGCATTGATGAAACCATTGTGTAAATAGAACAGCCGTAACCCACGCCTTTCGATTTGATTGCCAAAACAAATGCAGGCAAGCTTTATCTTTGTATTTAAGAGCACGTGGATTCTGTGATCGGTAAACAAGTCCGGGTTTAATCATATGACCAGCTGCATTTGTACAAAATATCAAGGTAAGCCTATCCTTAATTGCTTTAAAGCCTGGTGCACTCTTTGCAGTCTTATGAATATAAGTCCGTTGAGGCATTTTTTCCACATAAGACCAGTCTCATCGCAGTTAAAAACTTGCTTAGGATGATAATTCTTTTCTGCAATAATTTGTTTAAATTTTTCTGGATACAGGGCAGCAGCTACATGATCAGCCGACGCAGATTCCCCTGTCATTTTTATATTTTTTAGATTAAACCGAGTTTTAAATCTATGCAGCCACCCCCTGTGAATGATTTTCCTTCCTCTTCAGTATAATCTTGGGTCTGCATATCTTCATATAAAACCAACGCCTTTTGTTGTGGCACTTTGCCATCGATAGGAATATGTTTTCTTGTCATATCTTCCACCCATAAATTTAAGGCATTTTCTACCTTAAGTAACACTTTATTACGTATTGTGGTTGCAACTTTTGCAGTTTGGGGTGCACTAGAAAAACTAGCTCGAAGCTTATCTTTGTTTTTTAACACTTCTCGTATCGAAGATTCGTTTTTATTGTATATTTTAGCAACAGTTGCAATAGATTTTGTTTCTATTTCAATCATATTAATGATTTTTATTTTTTCACTAATAGTGAGCATTTCACGTTTTTTTGTGGTTTAGAAGCCATTTTAACATGATTTTCAAATTTACTTGCTTTATTTAAAAACTATTGCAAGCACTGTCTTGTCCGACAATTCGAATAGTACTAAACTCATAGTTAACAGGAGCGTTTATATGTACAAGTAAAAGCGAGTGGCACCTTAAGCACGTTCCAACTTGTTTAACTTATCATAAGAGAGCGCCGAATTCAGGGGATGACTCATATATACGACGATATATCGACAAATGCTCCTATAACTTTTATATTTATTGATATAACGCGTTTTCTGCTCATCATAGGTAAATCGTGGATACGGAGTCAGCGGATAACGGGGTACTACTGTATAGTGTAATTATTTTTCTTGCAATTAATTAATATAGGAAAAATACAAACAAAAATTCGATTGCCAGCAGTAAAATAATATAAATCTGAAAAAACCGTCAACCATCCCTTTCAAGAATCAATACAGCATTTAATAGCTGCAAAGAATGATGTTTAATGCAATTAAGTATATAAAAATACATGACGCTGGTAAGCACCAACCAAGAAAATTAATACCGAGAAAAACGATTAACAGAGAGGATAGAATAATCGTAAAACTTACTAAAGCCCGATCGTTTTATGAGTGCCAGACAAATTAAAATCAATATTGTACAAAATCTCAGTTGTAACAAGAATATAAACACAACCGCAACACGATTATGTGAATTATAGATTCGAGGTATTCATTACAAAAAAGAATAATAAAAAACAATAATATATATTTATTCTTTACTCAAACCAAAGCTGGCAACTGTATTAGACAGCCCAGATATTTTGTGTATATACAAATCTACATATGAGGGTGATTGACTGGATTTGCCTTTTTTAAGGTAAAAAATATATTTTATTTTTCATCATAATTTCCATCCAATTCTATACACTACCCAAGTGGCCTTTCAATTTTTTTAAGCCCTATAAAAAGTAATACTTCAGAAGCTCGTCAAAATAGGCATTCATTGCGGTTATTACCTCCAAATTTGTGTTGAATCTCTTTCCATTAACCCATTTTTCAAGTTTAGGAACTAGAAAAAATCACTCGGGGCCAGATCTGGTAAATATGGTGGATCAGGCACCCATTCGTATTCCAAATCGACAAATTTAGCGGCTGTCATAGTACAGATTAATGAGGGCGCCTTATCCTAATGGAACAAAACTTTTTTGTGAATAAATGCAGTTGTTAATTCTTTCGTTCGACAACGAAACGTTTCAGTACATCGGCATAATGTTGACCAGTGCAAAAATATTGACCTTTCAATACCTCCTCCAACTTTGGGAACAATCAGACATCTGAAGGTGCAAAATCAGGACTATACGGAGGATGCGAAGCAATCCTGAATTTCAGACTCGACACTGTTTTCATTGCTGTAATGCGGTCTGGCGTTGTCGTGTTGCAAGAAAAAAATCGTTTTTTCCAGCCTTACTCTACGGACACAATTCTTTACTGATTGCAGTATCTTATTGAGTTACCGTTGATTTTTTCGGCATATATTCAGTACGCCTACGAGAAAATGGTGAGCATAATTTTCTGCGCTGATAAAACTTTTTTGCATTTTTGTAGATGTGAAGTATCAGGACCACGATATATCATTGACTGCAGCTTGTTTTCGGGGTTTATAATAATGAACCCAGGATTTTTCGTTGGTGGTGATGTTCACGAGAAAATAATCTCCTTCGCGTCGATACTGGTTAAGAAGTTTTTGAAAAATGTTTCTTCTTCGTACTTTCATGACATTCGTTAATTGTCGCGGAATCTATCTGACGCAAATTTTTCTGTAGATCAACAATGTGCTGGAGACTGTTTCTTGCCTAATGCCTAATTGCCGAGCAATATGTTTCTGTGTAATTTGCCAATTTTCTTGAATCAGTGCATTCTTTGATTCTTCTCAGACATCACTCATACTGGTCGTCCTGATCGCTTTCCGTCAAGTACCTTCATTTCGCCTCCATGGTAGAGTTTTGCACGTCGAACCCACTCTTGAACATTCTTCACATCCATACAATCGTTGCCATAAGCACCTTTCAAACGCTTGAAAATTTCGATGGACGCGCAACCTTCCAGCGTTAAAAATTCCATCACGGATCGTTGCTTGGTACCATCGGGGGCATAGAAATTTGAACAATAGTTTTCTATTGTATACTTTTTACACTTTTATATAGTCGTGATTGGTCTTGATACAGTTGACATATCAATAACATGCAATTAAACTGTCATGTCCTTGTCAAATTTTTAAGTTCAAACATGGTGCATCTTACGGTTATACAAAAAGTAAAAATTGTTAGTATTTTGGAAAGTGGATATTTAATGCGTGCTGTTGCTAAATAGTTTAATGTAATTAAGTCCTGTATATTTTACGTAAAAAATAAATGGCGCGAGCAAGAAAACTTGGAACAGGTTAACATCTTATGAGAAAATTGTTTTGAAACTGCAGTGTCACTATATTTTCTTGGTTCGAAATAGACTGCTTGCAGATGAATAAAATTATCAGATTCGAGAAATCGAAATGCTGCACGAAAACCATTTCTCACGGAGCAACATAAGCAAGCTAGGGAAACTTTGCGCATAATTATGTTGATAGAGGTGATGTGTTCTGGAAGTCAGTCGTATTCTCGGATGAAAAGGTTTTTCAGTCCTGCCATAACAGGCCAATATGCGTCTATCGACCTTGGAATTCCAGATATCTTGAATAGTACACAAAAAATTGTAAAAATAGTGGTCGATTTAGTGTCAAACGTTTCAGCATAGATTTCCAATAATGGTCCAGGTGGTTGTTGGAGAGAGTGGATTAAAGGATTACAGGAATTTATTATAAAACTATTTTTTGTACTCGCTTAAAAAGCGAGTAAAAAGTCACTTTAAACACGAGTGCGTAAAAGTAAAGTTGGTACTTCCTGGAACTTGATTAATTTAGTGACATTTTAAAATCATAAATCCCTAACCTTAATAATATGCTACCCAGTTCGTTGTTTTTCTATGAAAATAAAAAGAAATGAAATAGAAATTGTTATATTTGGAAGGTATGTAATTCAATGTCAGAACAGCAACAAATATTATATAAATTATCATTATTCATTCTTTTCAGAAATTGAAACGGAATAATTATTAAAAATTTTGATTGGGCAATTTTGACAACCAGAGATTGATACCCCAGGGATTAACTGGTTTGTTTGAATTGATCTTGATTGCGAAGGTAGAGTAACGTTGATTGTATTATTACATATATCTTGTATTTCAGATGTCGAACAAGTTACAGGCGGAGTCGATATCTCTAACGGGGTCATTGTTTTAGCTAATTGAATTCTACTATGCAGAGAATTTTCGATATATCCTTCTGCAATTGTAGATGATTTCCATCCACCATGCCTATTAATTGAAAGCAAGTCACCTCCTTGGTTTGCCAACAATGTCCTCCTTCGACCAACAGAATACCAACAGGTGAACAAACACACTTGCCATTGCGATATGTTAAAAAAGAATCGCTGCTGGCTGTCCGGTCTTAAATTTGCATATTGCCGAATTAATGCAATCCATTCAGGCTTAATGATTGCAAATGTACGGCTGTTACCTGTTTTAGTTTCTGGAATTGTTACGATAATTAAATTCGATTTAAATTCTATGTCTCGCAATGACATTTTGCAAAGTTCTTCACGTCGACACGCTCCAGAAATACCCAATATTAATACAGCCTATAAATACATATAGTGTTGTATGGAATTTAAATATATGGAAATGACTTTACCTTCATTAGTAGGAACAAAGAATTTGGTGCTTCAACAATAAATTTAGTAATTTGTTCTTCGGTTAATACTGCTGATTTTTTAGGCTGATGTTGCTTCGTTATCTGTTTTAAATACGCTATGAGTTTTGCATATTTAAATATATCCGTATTATCATATATTATTAAGCATGATTTTAACATAGAATAAGTGGACCATAATGATTTATTTGATTGTAAATTTTGAAAATAAACTAATAAACAATTTTTGGAGTATTTTTGTATATTTTTAGATCTAGCCCAAGTTACGAATTTAGTATAAGTGCTTTTGTATATGTTTTTTGATTTTATGGGTAATAAATTATCCACTGCAATATTGGCAGCTTCGCGAATTTCAGGCGGTGTACATTGCATTTCATTATCAGAATTCAAGTTTTTATTTTGTATGGAATTTTTTGAATTTGATAATTTTAAATTAAATGTCACTTCAAATAATCAATACTGCCAACTCAAATTTTTTTAATTTATATCAAGAGATTAGTAGTGTGTCATAAACGATAACGTATTTAACAATATGTATTATTATTATAGTTCTCGTACAAAAAATATTGTACAAACTTCGTGCGTGAAACATTTCGCGAATTCGTGTCCATAAAGCGCGAGCCGTAGGCGAGCGCTTTAAACTGGTCACTCATTCGCGAAATA
The DNA here is from genome assembly GCA_935421215.2 of Melolontha melolontha. Classification (NCBI taxonomy): domain Eukaryota; kingdom Metazoa; phylum Arthropoda; class Insecta; order Coleoptera; family Scarabaeidae; genus Melolontha; species Melolontha melolontha. The sequence continues at coordinate 70,318,698 of OW285243.1, read as the reverse complement.
TGATTTCACGCACTTGGTTCGTAAATAACTATTAAGTAATATTATATTACCGTCTGTTTTATAAGAACATTTGAACAATTTAATATTTCGCACGACAATTGTTCTGTTCATCGAACTCGTCTTGTCCGAAATTGGTAACAAGAAAATCGTATTAACGTCTTACCATGGCCATCCTTAAGCCCCGATCTAAATCCTATGGAAAATGTCTGGGCAATGATAATTAAAAAAATTATAAAATAAATTTTCGACCTGACAATAGAGAAGAATTGTGGACAACAATAGAAAACGCTTGGGAAGATTTAGAAGGAAATTATATTATAAATTTGGTTGCATCCATGCCTAGACATTTGCAAGCAATTGTGGAAAGTAATGGTAGTCCTACAAAATATTGATTACTTACTTTATTACTGTATTCTGTTTTTTAAACACAAATATTATGTTTTCGATTGTTCATTACTAATATGCTAAGCATATGTTATATGGAATGTGTATAGGAGTCATTAATTGACGAAGGAGATACGTGTTGAATCTCCATAACAATATATAATTTATGAAATAAAATATCACTTTGCGTTCAAATTATAATTTTATTAAAATTCACTACGTTCGTTTCGCTTTACTAGAGCTTCATCAGTTGATGATAATTGTAATACAAAAACCGTAACAGTCTTCACTTTTCACTTTTATAGCTATATGAAAGGGGGGAGCTACGACTAATTGATATTATTACAAATTTCCACTTATGACAATAATTACAGAATCATGATAACTCTAATGTTTATTTAATATACCAAAAAATTGTGCCAAATATCAATCGGCGAATTTATGCTTATAATTGAGGTACAAAATTAGGTCAATATCAAATTTAATATAATAACATTTAATCGACAAGCATGATTTTAAGTACTTGTATTACAATTATTATAACCTGATGAAGCTCTAGTAAAGCGAAACGAACGTACTGAATTTTAATAAAATTATAATTTGAACTCAAAGTGAAATTTTATTTCATCAATTATATATTATTGTATAGGAGTCGTTCAATTTCCTATGCTTAAACTTTGCATACTAAGACGAGATACTCGAAATTACCGTTTGCAGAGTAGAACTTGTTTCTATCCCCACTACTCACACAATGGCCTGGTTGGAGATTTTATATATCAATCCGCTCTCGTATGTATCATTGGCCATACAAAAATTTTTTACACTTTTTAATAAGTTTGTTTGAGCTACTCTAAATGCAAGAATTCGAATATTTAAATCTATTAAAACAAACTACACATTTGAATTGTTATTTTCTTTAAATAGAGAGTCACAGGACTATAATGACATACACAAGTTCCTGTCTACAAAAAAATATAGAAATGTTTCTCATCTATTTTAAATACTTGCGCATATCATTTGCATTAAATATGCACTTTTAAAGTGAATTTTATTTTCTCATATAATAAATATCTTTCGCTTTACTAAAAGCGATTTAAATAGACTCTGTTTCCAAGGGGATTTAATTTAAATAACTAAGGCAACATTTCATGCCCCGAGATGATTGGTTCAAAAGAAAATAATCTGCAGAGATCCCGTCACGTTTTAAGCTAATTTCGGTATCAAGGCAAGGAAATGAAAGCTCACCTGAAACTTCATCCTCTTCCGCTATAGCCATAGATCTCTGCTGATGAAGTTTCCTGGTTAGTTCCGCTATGACACTGTGAAGTTCCGTCAACTGTTCCTCGTACCTCTGTGCCTGTTCGTCCAGTTGTTCCTGCAGTTTCTCCTGAAACAAACCGAGAAATCATTACTTGTGGATGATTCCCTCAACGCATCCACGATATTCCGACGAAATGCGAATCGGAAAGGGAAAAATTATGTTTATGTAAATGCAATGCTGCCGTTCCTAATTACGGCACGGCCATAAAAGTTTAATCTTAAATTTTCATAAGCCAAAAAGTTTAGGTAAGTAGTGTTAGTAGTATAATTACACAGCTGCGTGAACGAAAATTCTACGAACTCTGGAAGTAAATTAGGGACGCAGATGGGAAGCGAAGATATTAAAGGGGCGGATTTTAAGATAAGATTCCTGCCCTTCTAATACACGTTTCACTTAAATAGAATTTCCAAATATTTTATTTTAATGTACTTTGTTTACAACTATTTACAAAAGAAAGAGATTAAATATTTTCAATATTTAATTTGAATTTTTTTTAGCTTATTACGTATTTTCCTTAGCTCTCTTTAAGTTCAAAATTATTTGAAATTTTTCTCAAAATTATTTTAAAAGATCTAAAATAAAACTTGAAGCGAAATTATTCAAAATAATATTCTTTAGAAATTGTAATTGTTCGCAATAAGCATAGCATATCTTTATGTCGGAAACAAATCTTTTGTATAGCTTTAAAATGTTTTAATATTTTTGGACTTTAAAATTACGAAATCCTTTGGATCTGGGGAAATGGACTCCGTAGAATAGGAATCCAGCATCAGAATTTACGTACAGGCGATGGCTGGAGGACGGTGGTGACTTTCTCGATATGCAAGGGAGCGCGCGAAGAATCGCATCTTCGGATCTAGGATACTGTCCGACTCTTATTTTATGCTCATAAGAGTTGTACGAGCTTTATATGTCGCGCAGTGCACAGCTGCGGCTCCTACAAACTCAGACTGTGACAAATAATAAATGTTGGCATTGTAACATGGCCTAAAATTGAAGTTTATAAAATGTCACGCAACTGAAAGAAAGTCAGTGGCGTATAAAATAAAATTTTGAAAAATTGAAAAATTCAAATATAATAAAGTTAATATTTTATTGTAGCACCGTTAGCATCCATGACCATTTGAGGTCTCCTCGGCATTGACTGAACTGTGCGTTGCACACAGTCCATAGAGATTTGCCTCCATGTATCTGAGATACTTTAAATCAATTCTTGATGGTTTTGAGGCAAGATCTTATTATCAGAGAGCGGACTCGAGCGATTGATGCCTTGTCTGCCTTGTAATTACAATAGGTTTGTTCTGTAAGCGATCCGTGAGTTTCGAACAATTTGATACGTATTGCCACTGCATAACTGGCACATACCTACATGTGTAGTTAATATGTATCTGTCAATGCACAACAGAGCGAATGTAATAAACAGTTTGGTAACCCGCAGCAACTACAGCTGAAATAAAAGCGAATTGCGCATCGAATTTTGAATAAAAACAATTTACAAAGAACAAAGTTCAAAACTATGTATTTTTCTGTGAAACATTGAAAGTGTAAAACATTACTATGAACAACTAAAATTTGTTCAAGGTGTTCCTGTGTTAAATTAGTTTTTTTTAGATGTTAAAACGTCTTTAACAAATAGAAAATGTGCGTTTCACATCACAACTGGTGGTGGGTGCGTGATTAAAATATTGCAAAAGTGCACCATACTTCGAATGTATAGATTTTTCTATCGGCTCTGTGCGGAATTGATATAATATATTAAAATCTGGATTTCTGCTAAATATGGCATCAACGTTTTGTCTCAGCTTTGAGAAATATCTTTTCAAATGATGAAACTAACTTATCAACATTTGGAAAATGATACATGATGCATTCACATACTCTTTGTAGTGCATGTGCTGCACAGGTAACGTGTAGCATATTGGGAAAAGATTACTTTAATAACTTCCCTATTTTTAACATATAATCTGCCGCATCAGTCAAAATATGCTCGTAATAGCATCTTGTCTTTATGGTTATTATCCGATGACAGAATATTATGAATGCATTGGTTAATTACTTCTGCAACTGTTTCACCATTTACGACTGGCAATATTTTAGTTGCAATTAAGTATGGTTGGTATGAAGTTGTTGCACGCAGAGAAATGCATTTTTAGAACAAGAAAAAATATTGTTTTACTACTATTTTCTTGGAATTAGAAAAGAATTTGTTTCCTTTAAAACTGTTTCCTTATATTAAGAAAAGCAGTATTTCTCCAACAAAACTAAAAATTTCTTGAATAAATGTTTCTATAAAGAAAATCATCTATTTGGTGGAAGCAAACTTATTATATCATTTCTATTTTTAGCGATTGCGAGTTTACGTATAGGCCCGATCAGGGGTGCTATGTTAGACGTCTTTGTACACAAGTAACACAAGTTCGCTGCATTTGCTACCTTTGTGTCGTTGTTTATGTGTATGAATTATTATATTAAAGTGATAGTTATCAATATGGACGAATTTGTGAGTGATATATTAAGAAAGTGGGAATTACCACCACCGAAGTTGAGGATGAGTTTTCTTTGACAAATCGTCAGAATTTTTCATTTCATCCTGTATCTACTAATTGGTATGAAGTAAATGGCAATCATTTTAATTTATCAGATGTAATTTTAATAAAGTATATTGATAATACGCCTCAGTTTGGTTTAGTTACGAAGATTTTAATTAACAGTGAAAATATGTACTAGCATCTGTTATTTTACATATAATAAATTAGAAACATTAGATTACACTATGCATTATAGAGCATATAAAGTTAAGTTTACTACAGAGGAGAGACAAATCTCACTTAACGATATATATTCCAGAAAAACAACAATTGTTCATACTTTATTTTTAAATGAATCCTATGTAACATTATAAAAATTTATTACTGTGTTATAGAAATAATAAAATATTGTCGAATATTTATATGTATAATTTTCATCTCTCCTAAACCTTGGCATTTTAAAAATTACGAAAATAAAAATATTAGCTCCTTTTTATCAGAAAATTATCATTACAATGCGTATATTGATTTACTAAATCAATTCTGCATTTAATAACGGTTTTATATTAATAATAAATTTTTTAACATCGATACTTGAAAATTTGATACTTTTATTTAATTCATACTTAACTAGGAATACTCATTGTCGGGGAGCTCTCAATTAAAAAGTGGAAGGCATTAAATTTGCATAATAAATAAATATAATAGTAATAAAATACGTCTACTATTCATTATATAATTTTTAAAGTTATACGAAAACTATTTTTAACGTATCCTCGTATATAAAAATCAAAACAATTTGGTAGTTCTATGCAAAACATTCACATTCTCACATAAAAAATATTTTCTTTCATTAAGAAAACGTAGCGTCTTGCCATAAGAATATTCTGCGACAAAACATACTTCAAGTAAGAATACAATGGATTTGATTTACGAATATTTTTCTTAAGCAAACACATTTTATATGTTTCATTCAAATAAGAAATAGTTTTGAATGAAGTAAATAATTTCAAGAATATATTTATCTCTCCACAAGATAATATTGTCTTGTGGATATACAAAACAGAGAATTGCTTGAGTCAAAGCAGATTTATTTGATACAAACATGTATTTCTCTGCGTGTGGATGAAGAATACCAACAACTATATTTAACACATATCGTCCCATTACATCCGTTGTTTCGTTTGCACTGACCCAAAGATAATGACCAGATAGGTTGGTTCGTAATTTTTCAATGGTTCTCGAATAACATTTTGGTAATGGTATTTACGTAAAGTAGATTCATCTGGTATATGACGATCAGTATATTTTGTAAGAAACCTCTTGAGGAGTGGATTGTAAGCTTTATGAATGGGATATTGGCCGCCATAAAAGCTTCACACAGTTCTTCGTTAAAAGTGTCAGGTGCAGATGGACATATGTTATCTAGATGAGTTTTCTAAGAAACATGTCTCTGCAAATTACACTCTTGTGGACGCCTTAAACTTAATGAACAGGCACTGCAATATATCTCGGTATCATTACGAATATGCAACCAATCTGTATGGCCTCTTATCCACTCTACCATGGTTGCCCTATGAGAATTGGATTAAAGAGAAGAAACGAAAACTACTCCAAAAATAAGGTAATAAATTAAACTTAATATTTAATAAAAATTATAGGATAAATATGCAATATAACAATATCGAAACCAGAAACAATCCCTTATAGAAAAGAATAGAAAATATACTATCTCAACAACAATAAATACATATAAGTATATGTATAACATGTATAACAGCATATAAACACGAGAATACACTTTGGAAATTAGCGGATATAATTTTTTAAGCGATTATTTCAATGTAGTCTAACGAAATAATATTTAAATGTATATTCCTTCTTACAGGCAACTGTTGAATTAAATTTATGAAGGAATATACATAATGTACTATTCATAACGATGGAAATAACATCTGCTCGACGAATGCAAGCAAATATGTAGTGGGGCGGTTATAATCTATCTAATACCGCCGCAACGTTTTATCGGGGCAATTGGTCATTCAATCGCTTCAGTCCGCTCTTTGCTTATTATTAACTTTGGCTATGATACTCAAATATTTTCGATGGGGTTGAGGTTTGAGCTTCTCGTTGACCAGTCTAATGTGGTTACTTCATTAGCTTGCAAAAAATATCTTATTAAAATAAAATCTCTAGCCTAATTCTAATTATCGACTTTTGCAGTTCGTTTAATTGAGGTATTTTAAAAATTGTTTACGTTTCTGACTTACAATAAACTGACACTGACATAACCGTACCGGATAAGTCAAATTTACACATTACAAATGTTTTAGATTTTGCAGAATGTGTCAAAAGTTGGTGTCTAAGGGGCCGCCACTGTACATATGGTGACTTGAAACTTTGTTTCCGGATTTACAGAGGATGCATCTACTGAGAAAAAAATTGAGAACATCCATAGCTGCGATCCCTTTGGTATCGGAGCTATAGCTGCTCAAACCTGACCTATATTCCTGCGATCTTTTCCCAAAGGTTGCATGCAAAATTTCAAGACACCAGATGTACCAAATCCGGAGCGACGATTTTTCGCGTAATTATCGAGAAAATCACCATTGCCTTCGAGGACTGTAGGTAAATTCTGATGCTAGATTCGGATTCTACGGCGTCGATTTCCTCAGACTATTATGTTGTGTGGCGATCGGGTTACCTTCAAAAAGTGAATTTAGATACGCTATATATTGGAAAAAAAACAATTAAAGAGATTGCTAATATGGTAAACATATCAATTGAACGACTGCAAAAAATTCTTCACGAAAAATTGAGTACGAGAAAACTATCGGCGAGATGTGTGCCATGTCTGTTGATGATTGATTAAAAACGGAATCTCATGATAACTTCAAAGCAATGTTTGGACATATTTAAGCGCAATACAAGTGAGTTTCCGCAGCGTTAGGGTTAGTTCCCATGGCAATACACTACACGTTTTTTCGCAGAATAAATATTATCGAATAATATCGAGTAAAGAACCGTTCACACGTTGTTTGCACTGCAAATAAACGTACACGATTGAGGACATCTACCGAATACTCACCGGATTGTCAAGCCCAATCGAATGTATTGAAACATATTTGGTTTTCAGTAGCGCATAGTATAATACCATGTCTTTCACACGGCGTGATGCGACACGTTTTTTATCGAATATCAACCAAGCGGCAACTGTTTCATGGAGTGCACGTGTTTATTATTATAATGGCGACGAATCTATTGTATACGTAGAATTATTGATTTCTTTGGTAGAACAAAAGCCGGTTATGTGGGATAAAACTATGGAGTTGTCCAAGAATCGCGTTGCAAGTCAAGCGGCTTGGAAATAAATAATAATGATACTACTCCACACGTTTTAACAACTTGTTAAAACTTTCTATGGACATCCGAAAGTAATTACAGGGTGCCCCAAAATGACCGAAGGGGTTTTAATTCCTTATAACTTTTTTATTATAATTTTTTTTTGTTTTCAGTATTTTGTAAAGAAGACTTGGGGAATTTAAAATGGAACAGTACACAATTGAACAACGTGCCAAAATCGTTGAACTTTATTTCAAATCAAATTTTTCATAATTAAATTAAAAATATTCTCCATTAACATACTGTATTTAAAATAAAAAAAATTTAATAATTATGTCTTAAATAAGAAGTTATAATGAACTCAAACTCCTTCGGTCATTTTGGGCCACCCTGTTCCATTTTAAATTCCCCAAGTCTTCTTTACAAAATACTGAAAACAAAAAAAAATATAATAAAAAAGTTATAAGGAATTAAAACCCCTTCGGTCATTTTGGGCCACCCTGTAATTACTTTCGGATGTCCATAGAAAGTTTTAACAAGTTGTTAAAACGTGTGGAGTAGTATCATTATTATTTCTTTCCAAGCCGCTTGACTTGCAACGCGATTCTTGAACAACTCCATAGTTTTATCCCACAAAACCGGCTTTTGTTCTACCAAAGAAATCAATAATTCTACGTATACAATAGATTCGTCGCCCATTATAATAATAAACACGTGCACTCCATGAAACAGTTGCCGCTTGGTTGCTATTCGATAAAAAACGTGTCGCATCACGCCGTGTGAAAGGCATGGTATTATACTATGCGCTACTGAAAACCAAATATGTTTCAATACATTCGATTGGGCTTGACAATCCGGTGAGTATTCGGTAGATGTCCTCAATCGTGTACGTTTATTTGCAGTGTAAACAACGTGTGAACGGTTCTTTACTCGATGTTATTCGATAATATTTATTCTGCGAAAAAACGTGTAGTGTATTGTAGAACACTTTTGTTCATCGTTTATCAGCTTTTTGTAAAATTTTTCAAAGGGGTTAGTACACATTGCTTCTTGATTCATAGGATGAACCGAAAATCTTCTATTAGCATATCAATTGATACCAATATAAAAATGCCACGACGCGTGGATCCATAATACATGCATCTACTGTTCGCTGTGTACAAACTGGAACTATCCGTTTTTTACGAGTGAAAATGGAATCGTGTGAACTGCTCGCTGTTTATTCGGTTAAAACAGAATTCTGTCAAAAACGTGCAGTGTATTACCATGTGAACTAACCCTTATGTGACTGTAGATGAAACATGGATACATCACTACACCCCAGAAACCAAAGATTAGTCGACGCAATGAGTTTTCTTGGCGAACCTGCACTACAGAAGGCGAAGACGATACAATCAGCCGAAAAAGTTATGGCGATGATATTTTGGGATTCGCAAAGCATAAGCTTAATTGATTATTTGGTGGAGGGAAGTACAATCACGGGACAGTACTATGCTGATTTATTGGATCGATTCGGGGTTGAACTAAAGAGAAAAAGGCCCCATCTAGCGAAGAAACAAAATTTTTTACCATCATAATACCCCGGTCCACTTATCAGCGACTTATTGCGACGGCAAAACTAGTCGATTTACGGTACGAATTAGTGCCCCATCCACCATATTCGCCAAATTTGGCATTCTGTGACTTTTTCTTTTTTTCCAAAACTGAAAAAAAAATTCTTCGCAGAAAGAGAGGAAACAGAGACATATTTTGCAGAGTTCGATAAATCTTATTACTTTGATGGCACCTTAAAAAAGTTGAAAAACCGCTGGACTAAGTGTATAGAGCTACAAGGAGATTATGTAGAGAACTAATTTCACTAAATGCAAAATAATTGCGTTGTTTTCTTTAACGCAGGTATTTATCATACCATCCTCGTAAATATAAATTTCTGGTAGAACATAAATATTACAAAATTTTGTAGTTTTTCGTTCTTGGTTCAATAAAACATGTAGAACAAAAAACGCTTTAGTAAAACAACACTAATTGATTTACCATGGAAAACCAATAATTTGAAACGTATACAAGCTTTTACACGCATTTGACTCGTATTATAACAAAATTGATGTGTAACATCAATACGTGCTCGGCCATAAATTAAACGGGGCCATGGTTACGTTATTTTGCGCATTCATTTAGTTAACAAAAAAACTTATTTACTGTACAATCGATATTCTTGTACAACGACGCATAAAAAGCATATGAGAGTCACAAAGCATTTTAATAATGCAAACTTAACCTGAGTTGTTTCGTGTGTTTTGATGTTAATGAGAGAAGTTCTTTTACAAGCTACGAAGTAATTATAAATATTACGCAATTGACATGATTAGAAAAGTAGGTCTGCAGTGTTCTAAATGCTAACTGACCTATTTCGCATCAGTAAGTTGGTAAGAGATTAATTATAAAAGCAAGAGTGTGCGTGTGCACAAACAAACTACTAGGAGTTGTTTTTGATTTTAATGCTTAATTAATACTTCCCTACTTGTTAAAATGTATTAATTGAAATGGTTTTATATGGCATATATATGGTTATATATGGCATATATATGATATTTTTCTCTAGCTCATATAGGGTGATAAAAAATTGGAGCTTTATTTTTAAGTGGAAATAGTACACACAAAATAATGATAAATGAAAAAAAAATGAGATAAAAGTTGTAAAGTAGCAGAGATATTCATACTTATAGTTTAAGAGATTCGAAGGCTCTTGCTATGGTTTTCTATTAATGAAATAAAAGTAATAAATGAAATAAAAGCAATATTACTTAATTTCCACTGTATTGAGGTAAAATCCCATTGCAATTGTTTCAACATACAGTGTCTTCCTCGGATGAAGTTGTATTGCAAACTAAACCTAAAGGATGTTGACAAATTTAAACTTAAATGATTTATTATAATGAAAATATAATTATACTCAGAAGGATGGTTCAATAACACAGGCCTCCAAAAAAAAAAAATTTTTTTGGTGCATCTCTGTTTGTTTGAATAGTCGATAAAGTAGGTAATGTGCAGTATATTGACATACGTCATTTTAACTCATCAGCTCTAGTTTACCTACTACCCTCACTGTGAATTGTTGTCGGTCTTGTTATGGTCTTGTTCGTAACTAGTCATTATTACAATATCATCGATAAAGTTTGTGTTACTATTTCATTATGGCTAGTACGTTCAGACGTTGTGTTAACGATCCTGATATATTTTGTTATGTTTGTGGTGAATACATACTGAAAAATCAGCGTAAATCGATTACAAACACAGTGCGTCGTTTGTATTTTGCTTACTTCGGTATTGAAATTCTACACCAAGATAAAGTGTGGGTGCCTCATAGTGTTTGTAAAATATGCGTTGAGCATTTGCGACAATGGGAGAGAGGGAAACGTAAGTCTTTGAAGTTTGGAGTGCCTATGATATGGCGAGAACAAAAAAATCATTATGACGACTGTTACTTTTGTATGATTAATATAGTGGGCATCAACAAAAACAATCGCCATAAATAGAAATACCCCAATATTTCTTCAGTACAATGACCTGTTCCTCATTCAGAAAATGTTCCAATACCAACTTTTCACCAGGAGTGCAGCAATCTCAGGAGGATGAAGCTGAAATACCTATTTCTTCCCAAGTAGATGATGACTTTCAATGCTGCGGAATAACATCAGATCCTAAGCCATTTTCGCAGAATGAGCTTAGTGACCTCATCAGAGACTTAGATCTTTCGAAGGAACGTGCTGAGTTACTAGCGTCAAGATTAAAAGAAAAAAATTGTCTTTCCTCAGATTTTCGAGTGTCTACATGCACGAGAGAGGGAAAGTTATTGAAGTTTTTTTCATCTGATGAAAATTTTGTGTATTGCTGTAATGTGAGTGGTTTGCTGGCTTTCATGGGTTTAACGATCTATCAGCCCAATGAATGGCGTCTCTCAATTTGTTAAGGCTCTCGATAGAAATGGTCAATGTTTCCAGTTTATTTCTCACAAATTTTCTGGTTTAAGTACTGAAAAACTAAAAGCAGGTATCTTTGATGGACCTCAAATACGTAAATTGATGAAAGACACAACTAATTTTGAGACTTGTATGAATGATGTGGAGAGGCTTGCCTGGCAATCTTTTGTAGCAGTTGCACAAAATTTCCTCGGAAATCATAAGGCTGACAACTATGTAGAACTAGTAGAGGAAATGCTGGTGCGATTCAAAGATTTAGGCTGTAATATGAGTATAAAATTACACTATCTCGATAGTCATCTACATCATTTCCAACACAATTTAGGAGATCTAAGCGAAGAACAAGGGGAACGTTTCCACAAAGACCTAAAAACAATAGAGAATAGATACCAAGGAAGGTGGGACAGTCATATGATGGCTGACTATTGCTGGGGAATCATGCGAGATTGCCCGAGTCAGTTTCATTCTAGAAAATCACTCAAAAGACAATTTCTTGATGTTTAATGTCAATAAAATATATATTTTTTCGTGAATTGTGTTTTTTTTTTCTCGGGAACTAGAGCTGACAGAAGAAAACGGGTAACATTTTTGATATCGCCATGTAAGACATACTTAAAATCGGGTCTAAAATCTCCAGCACCAAAATGGTTGTAGGCTAGTGTAATAGGCACTTTATATTTAAGATGTAAACTTTATTACACAACGGGACCAAAGTTTACCGAGTACAAACATAAAAACGGGAAAACCAAAATAAATAGAGAATCATTTGTTAAATAGGCCTAATAAAGGAGAATTGCCGAAATCCATATGACTATTAAGTAAAAGGTATGTATATTTGAATTTCAAAACTTCCATGGCTTCAAGTAAATATAATTTTTGCGATTTATTTTCTGTGTGTAAAATTTAAAGTTATAATTAGAATTATGGGCTTCTTCTCTCAAATGTATTGCATAATGTGAGTCATTCTTATTATTAATATAACTTCGTTCATGTTTTTTGATTCTTTTAGAAAAAGATCTCTAGTCTATATAAAATTTAGGTATGAACTACATTCAAGTTTGTAAACTCCCGATTTAGTGTTTTTATCTATTTTTTGTTCTTGTAACTTTGTTTATTAACAATAATGTAAATAATATATGGTTTACATCCATTGTTATAGGCTATTTGTTTAATGTAGTTAAGCTTTTTAATATAATTTTCTTTCGATACGAGAGTACACTAATAAGTCTATGAATTAAAGAAGAATGAGGTTCAATTATTAAATACAGTGAACAAAAAATAGATAAAAGCAATAAATCGGGAGTTTACAAACTTGAATGTAGTTCATGCCCTAAATGTTATATAGGCCACACAGGTAGATCTTTTTCGAAAAGAATCAAAGAACATGAACGAAGTCCATAATGAAGAATGACTCACAATTATGCAATACATCTGAGAGAAGAAGCCAATAATTTTAATTATAACTTTAAAATTTTACACCCAGAAAATAAATCCCAAAAATTATATTTACTTGAAGCCATAGAAATTTTGAAATATAGATATACATACCTTTTACTTAATAATCATATGGATTTCTGCAATTCTCCTTTATTAGGCCTATTTTACAACCGATTCTTTCTTTATTTTGGTTTTCCCGTTTTTATGTTTGTACTCGGTAAACTTTGGTTCCTTTGTGTAATAAAGTTTAAGTACACCTTGAATATAAAATGCCTATTATTGAACCATCCTTCTGAGTATAATTATTTTGTCATTATAATAATTTATTTGAACTAGGTGAATGAAGTTAGAAGTTATAAGTTATAACTTCTAACTTCATTCACCTAGTTCAAGTAGGTAGTATATATAAAATATATGCAAAATATGTGCTGCCAGGCTTTGAAAGGCTGTGTGACAAGATTTTAATAAATCGAGCTTTCTTTTGTTTTCGTAGCTTTTATTGCATTTGGTTATAAAAATAATATAATAAATAGTAATAAACACAGCTTCTAATCTAGTAATATATTATCAGAATGTGTTTTTCTGGATTTTAGTTAAATTTACACCTTGTTTTAGAATATTGTGAATGAACACTTTACAATTGACTACTTACAACATGGAAATTCAATGAAACTAAAACTTCAACACTAATAAAAGGCCTTTGTTGTTTATAATAATAGTTCTTAACGACAGTAATAAAATTTTCTAAGAATAGGGGCTTTACTTCAGCTCCAAAATGTCCATTTTCGATCAATTATGGAAGTTATTCGTAGAGTTGCACACTTTGTCTCGAATGCATGTATTGTAAGGACGGCTTGTCGTTAAAATATTACGATTCGTTTTAAGTTTAAATTGAATTCACAACAAAATACAAATACATGCGTATTATTATTTATGATCCATAAATACAAATGGCTATTATGATTTTGTATAATAACAATATCCAGTGCATACTAAAATATCACTCTATTAATTTATGAGATCCGGCAAATCATTTCAGAGAATATTTAGATAAATAGTTAAATGTGGGGATGCACTACATACGGTCCTGCCGTACCGCAAACATTCTCAGCTCTAGTTATAACTTATAACTCATGAGGAGGTGTTTCTGTGTTTCTCGTATAATTTTATCTCTGTTACTTTACAACTTTTATCACAATTTTTTTTTCATTTGTAATTATTTAGTGTGTACTATTTTCAGTTAAAAATAAAGCGCCAAATTTTTTTTATCATCCTGTTTACAACCTGTCTATCATTGAACTAGTAATCATCGACTAGTAAATATACTAGTAATACAAGAAATATAGAAAATATACAATCAAACATACACCATCACCTTCTAATGCGTATTCTATTCTTTACTTCGGTAACTTTGCTAATTAAACAGTCATTTAAACCTATTAATTAAATATACTGATTTAAACCTCTTTAGTCTTTGCCTTTCTATATGTTTAGAGATGCCCTCGAGTAGAATTTATTTTTCCGAAGCTATAACCTGTTGGCGATCGCTTTTAAAACTTGGTACTTTGCCGGGCAATGGTACATAAATGATTCGAATATGTCCACTAAAATTAGTTAAAATTTCTAGTAGAATTTTGATATTTTATCTCCCACGAATTATTTGTTCTCAGTAGTGTATGTCTGTAATACTTAAATTAATAATTCAAATTATACTTTTATCAATAATTTGTTTTTAAAACAGTTGCTAATTAAACATTGGTGTAAGTCAAAATAGAGGTTATTTTCATGACGTTACTGACAAAGAATTACTAATTCATTTATATTTATAACAAATAGGCTGCAAAATATAATAAAAGATTTTCCAGGTGTAATAGGTGGCACTGAAGGCATTCATATTGCTATTATAGCACTAAATAGAGATGCATATAATTATAAAAATCCCAGAAGCTTTTATTCGAACGTCTTTTTTAATTTTACCGCAATTTTAATTATAAATAATTATAAATTTTATTACTATAATAGCGAATTATACTGCCTTATTATGAATAAGGAGGCGAATATTGCGCTGCGTGCCAGAAGCGTGGTATCTAGGCCTCGATCGTTGACTTTGATGAACGTGTCGGGAGCGGTGATTATTCTTTTGGAAGTGTAGACTTCTGTATGGACTGTTGGACGTTGTATGTATGCTTTAAACAAAGATTCGTATTTTATCACATTAACGAAGGTGTATCTAGATTTTGTTAATTAGTTTCAATTATGCAACTATTATTAATTATATCAGATGTAGAACGATCGTTTTCTACATCTAAGTATATTTTCCCCCACGGCGTACTCCGTTTGCTGACACTCTGGAAATACAATGTGCTACCCAGAAATTCCCAGAATGTGAAAAAAAAACAATAAATTGTTCTTAGAACTTATTCACTAAAATCCTTTTTAAAGTACTCTCCTTCTGCATGAATATGCTGACATATCCATGACTGGAAGCAGAGCTGGAAGTCTTTACGTGTTAATGTGTTCAACACTGCCTGCTATTCGTTCTGGATCTCCTCAATCGTCTCAAAACGGCGCCCCTTGAGCTTCAGTTTCAACTTCGGAAACAGGACGAAGTCATAAGGAGATAGATATGGGGACTAGGAAGGATGGGGTAGTACGCTGTCTTCGTTGAGGCCTGAAACTGACGCACAACACGTGACGTGTGGGTTGGCGCATTGTCGTGGAGTAAGATCTTCGAATTGTTACGCCACTTGAGAAGCCACTAGTGTCGAATATTTTCTTTTAGTCGCCAAAGAACATCGCAATAAAATCGTCCATTAAATGTTTAACCTTGTGGGAGAAATTCTCTGTGCCATCAGCGTCAAAGAAGCAAATCAACATCGACTTGACGTTGCTTTGAATTTGCCATGCTTTCTTCGGTCGTGGTGACGGTGACGTCTTCCACTGCGATAACTGCCGCTCTGTCTCGGCATCATACCTGTATATCAACGATTTTCACCAGTAATGATTTTAGTAATGAAATTAGCATCCCCATCGGCAGTTTTTTTTCAGCTCTATGCACACATGAACACGATGTCGTTTTTGTTCAATGCTGAGTAACCTTGCCACAAACTTTGCAGCAATATGCCGCATGTTACAAATGTCATGGATAGTTCTCCATCGATCTTGTAGGATATCAGTCGGCACTTTTGCTACATTTTATGGCGTGTTTTCCGTCGATGGACGACCGGAACGGTTATTATCATCATGCAACACACATCCGTTTTTAAAACGGTTATCAGGTTCCTTTGCATCTCAGAAAATGGTGAGTATGACTATCTACGCTGATGAAACTCTTTCAAATTTTCGTGCAAGTGGAGAATCAGGACGACGATATTCCATTGACTGCCTTTTGTTTTCGAGGTCATAATGATGACCGCAGCGTTAATAATTCTATATCACGGATAGTTGGTACGTATGTCTGAAATAGAACTCATAGTAAAAGACACTGTTACTCAACGACTTGTACACAGGAAAATAAAACTTGACATGCTAAGACGAAATACTCGAAATTACCGTTTGCCGGTTAGAACTAGTCTCTATCCCTACTACTCACACAATGGCGTATACGAGACCGCATGCGAGGGATAAGCTGAATTTATTGAGAATAAGAAAATCTAGTAGACTGTGACAAACAATCATACAGTGTTTATTTAGAGCAACTCTTTATCTGTCATCTGACGTTTTCTTATTGAAGTTACGTTTCTTATAACTCAGCTACTTATTTAAAAATAATAAAATGGAATTAACTTGAGAACATTTTCGAATTATAATTTATTATGATTTTAAAAGAGGTTTAAGCGCTTATGAGTGCAAAGAGAGTTTAGATTCAGTTTTTAGTGAAGAAGCACCTTCCTTGGCAACAATTTATCGACGGTACAAGGAGCTTGAACGCGAAAGGAATTCTGTTCAGCACCAACGTCCTCCTACGGCTGTTACCGACAAAAACATTGCTGCTGCTAAAAAAATAGTTGAAGAGGATAATAAAGTCACTTATGCGGTAATAGAGCATCAACTCAAGATTGCATCCTCAGCTGTTAAAACAATCATACACGATCACCTGCATTAAAAAAAAGTGGTAAGTCGTTTTGTGCCGCAAACATTTCTGACTTCCAAAAAGCAGAGAGTGTAAGAATTTGCCGTGAAACTTTAAATTTCTTATATAATGGCGGGCACTAATTTTTTTCCAAAACAGTGACGTGACCAAACTTATATTCCCTTTTTCGACCTTCCTACCTGCCAAGAGAGTCGCATATGGATTTACGAAGATGAGCAAACTCCTATAATGACTAAGAAACAGCGAGCTAATGTATTTATAGGTACTAAAAGACAAGTAATAACTATTAATATAACGATAATATGTATTATGTGATTTATAATAATCGAGGACGGTGCTAGGTGACGAGGCAGAGCAGAGTGGCCGGTTGATGCTAGAACAGAAAGTAAAGACTGTGTTGTGTTACGCGGAAATGAAGAGTGTAGCAGAGACTCATCGACGTCTTCGGATTCATTTTCGTATGAGGTAGTCCTTCTGCAGACGGCAGTATTTTAGAGAAAAAGCGAACTCGTGCCAAGACAGTCCATACTCCAGAGAATAACGAGATGAAAAAGGTTACGTATGCGGTATTCTTCAGAAGTACGGGCTTAGTAAATGCAATTAAGCTAGATGGATAAAAGATAGTTACAGTTAAGTGGTACACTGAAAAATGTTTGCCTGAAGTGTTCAATAGAGTTCCAGACAAGGGAATTATGCTCCACCATGATAATGCATCGTTGCAATTTGCGGGGTAGAAGGTTTTCGTCTGAAGAAGTGATTGAAACCGTAGTTCACGCTTACTTTGAAGGTATTCCGAAAGAAGATTGGTTGGGAGCTTCTAGACAGTGGAAAGAAAGAATGGTCAAGTGTATCATTGCTGAAGGGAATTACTTTGAGCATATTTAAAATAAAATCCTAGAAAATATTAACCGTGTTTTTAATTCTCAATAATTTCAGGTTGTTCCCCGTATATCAATCCGCCGTCGTATATCTTAAAATTATATTCTTTATTTTATTAACAAATTTAAAATGATCTCGATCCATTTTCGACAATTTATTTCGTTTGTAATGGAATTGTCATGTTCAAAATTCATTTTTTATTGTATTGCTAAAAAGTTTTGGGACAAGCAAACGCCCAGAATAAACGATATTTCACTGTCAGATATTATATCAGTTATTCATGTTAAGGTAGAAGCGTAATACTGTATCATTCCTGCTACGTCAGTTTTCTGTCTACTGGATACCTTTCAAATTGGTAATTTTTGTATTCTCTTTGTTTGCCTGCATTTGTAATTGTTGGATCTATTTTTAACGATAAAGCAATAATTTACATTTATGTATTGATGCAGTGAGATTTCACTGGAATGTTGTTTATGATTTAACCAAAATCCCGAAATCCAAGATAAATTATGACGGGGTATATAGATTTAATTAGAGTGTAAATCAAAGGCGGCGTATTATATTAGAGAACAACCGAATACGTGCGTTGAAGAATGAGTATGGAAATAGAAAGGAGTACTTCCAGTTGATACCGGGGCATATGAATTCAGAATTAAATAGAGGAATATCCGAAGAAATTTAAATTAAAATTCTTAACGGAATTATTTTTCTTTTGTGCAAGGGCCTTTGGTACGTGACTGTTTTGTACATTATAATGCTTCATTGTTTTGCTCTTTTTACGGTTTGCATTATTAATAATCGTTTCCTATTAAAGCAAAAAAAGCAGTTAAAACCGTTTTACATATATGGCACTCAAATCTAACTTTCGCGTACACATTTCGCAATATAAAAAAATCATGTTAGACTGAGCAAGTTAATAGACAAAATTGCATAAAGAAATCTAAGCAATTTAATATTATATTAACGGTAGTCTTAATTCATTTGATTTCATTAAAAAATATATCCATATTTATTTACTCTTCGTAAAAAAATAATTTTTCATAATTCATGTGAGATTATTAATAATGTTCAAATGGTACTAGAATTTTATTTATATGTAACGTAATATTATCTAATATTACAACATAAAAAACTACGGTCTACCCATGGGAAATCCCTTAAACCCTTTATTGGCGAAAATTTACATGACGTATTTACAAAAACCTTATTCATGAGGAATAATAAAAACATAAAACTGATATTATACGAGGATTGTTCGGAAACTACGTGGCCTAACACAGAAATGGCGCGAATTCGCAAGAATATTCTTTAACGTCCGTTAAATATGACAGTACAGAGCGATCTGTCAATTAGTCTGTTTCTGACAGTACACCAAAGTGAACGTCTCGTGTGATTTTGTAATAATGGAAAAAACCGAGTTGAGAGCAGTGATAAAATACTTTCATTGAAAGGCTTAACACCAGCTGAAATCAAAGCAGATCTGGAGTCAATACTATTAGAATCCGCATCTTCGTCTTCAATGGTTAAAAACTGGGTTGCCGAATTTAAGCGTGGCCATATGAGCACAAATGATGAACCCCGTAGTGGACGTCCAAAAACTGTTACTGTTCCGGATATGATTGAAAAGTCCCATCTCTTTCCAAACCTTACAAACTGGCTCGGTGATAAGAGATTTTCGTCTAATTCCGAGGTAATCGCTGCTGTAAATAACTATTTCGACGACATGGATTCATAGACCTACAATGAAGGCATTACTAATTTGGAATATCGTTGGAATAAGTTTGTTGAGCGAGCAAGAGACTATATTGAAAAATCGAATGTTTCCTTGTCAAGAAAACTTGCGCTTTCTTTGCTAGGCCACTTAGTTTCCGAACCACCCTCGTACTGGGCTTGTTTAATCACAGATTAAACAACATCATAATTAATCTATTTAATCTAGTTTTGTTTCATATTTTATAATTATCATACTGTATATTTTACGTATTATATTTGAGCAATCAATTGTCTGCAAATAAGTCGCATATCCAGGTCAGGTATTTAATCTAAACTAGTTAATTATTCTGCTTATTCGTAAATAGGCATCGCATAAATATTGTAAAATACAAGTACTAGAACATAAAAAATGCATTATAAGCATCTGTGTAAACTCCTTAATAAAACGATCAGCGATGCCGCAACAAATGTTAAATGCCCTCGATTTTAATTACACTTATTCAATGTATATAAAATTAACATTTCTAGAACTGCTAGAATTAAGCTGTAAATAGAATTTGTATATGTACCGTAATTATTTTTAAATAAATCATTAAGGAATGTTCTGTTGTTTAATCAATATTCAGTGTTAGATATGTAGATGATATCTT
Organism: Melolontha melolontha; assembly: GCA_935421215.2. Classification (NCBI taxonomy): domain Eukaryota; kingdom Metazoa; phylum Arthropoda; class Insecta; order Coleoptera; family Scarabaeidae; genus Melolontha; species Melolontha melolontha. The sequence goes on along the minus strand of OW285243.1, from coordinate 70,298,371 downwards.
CTAATGTATTTATAGGTACTAAAAGACAAGTAATAGCTATTAATATAACGATAATATTATGTGATTTATAATAATCGAGGACGGTGCTAGGTGACAAGGCAGAGCAGAGTGGCCGGTTGATGCTAGAACAGAAAGTGAAGACTGTGTTGTTTTACGCGGAAATGAAGAGTGTAGCAGAGACTCATCGACGTCTTCGGATTCATTTTCGTATGAGGTAGTTCTTCTGCAGACGGCAGTATTTTAGAGAAAAAGCGAACTCGTGCCAAGACAGAGAGTATTCCATACTTCAGAGAGTATTCCATACTCCAGAGAATATCGAGGCGGTGAGAGTGGCTTTGACACAAAGTCCTGTAAAATCCACGAGGCCAGCTTCAGCCGAATTGGGCATCTCAAGTCGTTCTTTTCAGAGAATACTTCATGTTGACTTTAAATTATTACCAAACAAAATGACAGTGTTGCACAAACTGACGGAAAATGACAAGGTACGGCGATTACAGTTTGCGATTTCGCCTCTTGGTAATGATAATGCGGAGATCCATAATGGTTCTCTGATGAGGTGTACGTTCATCCCAACGCTAGCATCAATAAGTAGAATGTCAGATTTTGGGCAAGAGAAATTCCTGATAATGTACACGAGATTGAAAATGATGGAGAAAATGTGATTGTATGGAGTGCGATTTTTAGTCATGGAATCATTGGGCCAATCTTTTTCAACGAGACAGGTAAAAGTGCCTAACTATCTTTTTCCGTAACTTTATACAACAGTGTTACCAATGGAGACACAATGGTTCATGCAAGATGGAGCCCGTCCTCATACAGAAAATGTTATTCTGGATGTTCTACACGAACATTTCGGGCACCGTGTGATGTCCCATCGATATATAGAACGTTTTCAGGGTGGTTCAATATGGTCACCACATAGACCGAATATTAACACCTGTGATTATTTCTTGTGGGAATATTTGAAGGAGACAGTCTAGCGCAATAAACCACGTAATCTGATGCAACTGCGGCCGGCTATCACATTTTTCCAGGGAATCACAGAAGGCTTATGTCGTAGGGTTGGAAACTTTACAGTTCGTCTCGAAGAGGTGGTACGTCTCCAAGGTGGACATATTGAAACATGTACTGCACGCTCGCTAAGCATGCACATTCTGATGATTAATGAAAAAAAATGTATGTTTTGTTTATTAAAAGTTATATAAACAATTTTCAATGTATGACATTTCGTGCGCCACCCGGTATTTAATTGAAATAACATCAAAATTATTACATCTTTGACATATGATACCTACCTGAAGAAGTCAGTGTTGGTGAAACAATTGTTACTAATTGTTAAGTATTCTTGAAAATCACGCAATTGTGTTACTTATTTAATGTTACAATGGATTTTCATCAAGTAAAGGCCACATCAGTTAATTATTCTTTTTCCGATGCTCTCGAAATTACTTGAAAAGATCCATCTTTAAAAAATTTTAAAAATTTTACTTGAAAAGAATATAATTTGGAAATAATCATAAACTAAAGATTTTGAAGCAAAAAAATATTGCTCCGCGGTCTTCGTAGATATGTTCCAAGCCTTAGATAAGGTGTGGGATGACAGCTTATTTTACAAACTGACACCATATTTACCTCATCCTCACTATCATCTTCTAAGATTATACCTAACTGATAAGACATATTTTTGTGAACCAAAGCAATATACATCAACAACATCTACATCGATCTATATCCTATTTTATCTAGTGTCTTACAAGAAAGCGTATTAGAGCCATTCTTGTTTTACTATATACGGCTAACATACCAACTACTCAGCTGACGATACAGGTATTTTTAAATGTGATGTTGTTCAACATGTCATAACTTCAAAAAATCTTCGGATAACAAAATCCAAGACTGGATTATAAAATAAAGTATGAGGGCCAACGAATCCAAATCTATACCTGCCACTTTTACATTTCGACGTGAAACCTATCCACCCGTTAGAATCGACATTGTGAACTCCGCCAAACTGACACTCCAAAATAGGCATGCATTTCGACAGGTGTTTCGCATGGCAGACGCGTATCTTAACTAAACGTAAGTATAGCAAACGCCAATTAAGTTGGCGCGAGGAGGGGGTGCGCAGAAGCCGTTTTTAAAAACGTCCACCCCCACTACTCAAGCAATTGTCAGAATACATTTGTCATTGACGTTTGACGGAACATAATGTCTTTGCTAGGAGATCATAAAAGGATACACGCTCAGAGGTTAGAATTATCTGACATTTGATGTAAAACCAAAAACAAATCTCCCCACTACTTTTATCCTGCGCGAACTTACCCCTCCTCGCGCCAACTTAATTGGCGTTTGCTATAGTTAGGCATTAAATTATACCAAATGTATTGACTAAACGTCCACCCCCACTACTCAAGCAATTGTCAGAATACATTTGTCATTGACATTTGACGGAACATAATGTCTTTGCTAGGGGATCATAAAAGGATACACGCTCAGAGGTTAGAATTATCTGACATTTGATGTAAAACCAAAAACAAATCTCCCCACTACTTTTATCCTGCGCGAACTTACCCCTCCTCGCGCCAACTTAATTGGCGTTTGCTATAGTTAGGCATTAAATTATACCAAATGTATTGACTAATCGGTCGGAGATCACAGCTATCTCTCGAAAATAAGCTGTAACTATACAAAATCGTTCTAAAACCAGTATGGACATACAGTATCGAAATCTGCTAGAGATTCTAAAATAATGTTATACGCGCCATACTTGATATGTGCCCAAGAACGTCATTCAACACATCTTGATTACTACCATTCAAGAAGTTATTGTTCACCATAGTGAGGAAATACCGTGATACAGCCATACCCAAATGAGCCAAGCGGTTATTTAGACAAAGAGAAGATCTGAGAGGGTTGAAAAAATAACACCGTCTGATCTAGTAACTAAATTTATAGAATGGTGTTATAATGATAAATACATAGTTGTACGTAACCAAATGGACAGATTATTTTAACAGTTTACTCATGTCACTTTTCTTTTGTAATGAACTAATCAATTAATTACTCTTGTGTTTATTTCTAATTAAAGGGAGTTAAAAAAGTTTTAATAATATTTATAATGTTGTTGGAAAAATAAAGACTCCAAGTCAACAATAACTATAAACATCAGCATAAAAACACTTCAGAATAATTGAAACATACATGAGTGGGTAAAACCTCACCAGTTTTGTATAATACAAAGGTATTTTTAATAATATAAATATTATTAAAAATCTGGTGTGAAGAACACAAACAGGTTCACTCCTCAGAGACGTAGATCTACGTCTCTGGGGAGGAATATGTTCGGACACGTTCACAAAAAATATTAATAGTGAACCTGTATTTGTGTTCTTCACACCAGATTTTTAATAATATTTATATTATTAAAAATACTTTTGTATTATAAAAACACCTCAAAACATCAAAAATAACTGCTCACTCTTTTGTATAAGTTTTATTTATTTCGGTCTGTGCACGTATCAACTGTCCATTATAGTCGACATTTCTTTTCAGTAAATTTCCTCAATTTTCTCTTTCTGTAAGAGCAGTATAAATCAAATTGGTAGCAATAAAACTGACGTAAAGGTTAATTGACTTTTACTGTTGACACAATATTTAGATTAAGAGTTTGGAGAACGTTAGTGCAAGCGTTTCGCTAGGAAATAGAATAATATTGTCCGAAGAGAGAGCAATGCCAATCGATTTCCTATTTGACCTAGAAAGAAGCGCCAAACCTACGCCAATGTGAATTCGCAGCGCCGACGAACACGCGTACTCGAACTGCAATTGTATGGCTGGCTGTAAATACCTTTGCGCTAATTGAAATTTAAATGTTTGAATACGGTTCAATTTACGATAAAATCGAAATTAAAATTGCATAATGTGATGTTTAGATCTCAATAATAACGTGAAGTGATGTTTATGGAAATATTTGTCAATTAATTAGAAACATAACTTTGCAATATACGATGTTTGTCTATAAAATTCGGTGAATGGTATAACAAAAACAGAATGCACATTGGAAATACCTTTATTAGCCTTCGAAGTAGTCGCCACTAGACACAACACACTTTTGACAACATTCGTATAGCTTCCGGAAAAGTCTTTTCTTTCAATAGTTTTCAGAATAGCTGTCCGCACGTTCCTGAATCTCCTTGACGTCTGCAAACCGTGATCCCTTCAAGGTTCCCTTAATACGAGGGAAAGAAAAAGTCAGTAGGAGCATGTTCTTGAGAGTAATGTGGGTGTCCAAAACAGTCACGCCACGCAGAGACCAAAATTGGCGTACAAGGATGCTCGCATGCAACGATGCATTGTCGTGCAGTGACACCCAATTTCCGATCTCGATCATCTGTGCCCTAACGCGCCGGATGCACAGCAACAAACGTTTGAGAACCTCCAGGTAGAAGGTATTCTCTGTTTGGCAGCACTGTCATTTGAGATATCCACAATTACTTTCCTTGTGAGTGATTGCCTCTTCGTCGAAATACGTGATCAGCATGGTCTTCACCTTGGATTTTTGCACACGGCTCTTTGTTTGTCGCGGGGAAGGTGACTGCCATTCCATTGATTGTCATTTTGTTTCGAGGTCGTACTGGTAACACCAAGACTCGTTTTTTGTGACAATGAAACCCAGAAAGGATGGATCCCAATCACGCATGTCGATGAAATCGCTACTGGTCTCAAAACATCTTGCTTTTTGCTCGTTTGTTGGGATGTGCGGCATAAATCGTGAACAAATCTTGAGTTTACTCAAATCTTCATGGATGATCGCTCCCACCGTGTCTTTACTAATACCCAATTTTTCTGATATTAATCGCAGTGTCCATCACGTTCAATCACGGTTTTTCGGCCCGAATGAAGTTCGTCCTCCACCGATTCCTTGTCAGCGCGAAAGCGTGCAAACCAATCATAAACACATTTTCTACTCACAATACCCTCCTCGTAAACTTACACCAACATTGGTTTACGTAGCCGTTTTACCTAAATTGAAGTAGAACTTAGTATTGTGTTGTTGTTCCATGGCTTTTTGAGACGCACTGCTCGGAACACTGTTGAAATGAATGCAATACTACTGCTTTAGCAGCCTGGCGCAATCTCCGGCAGAGCATAGGTCTAGACATGTCCTGTATGCATACGCGCACGAGCCACCTTGTTTCAAGCATTGAATATCACTAGTTTACAAAATGAAATTTTTTTCATGTACATTTGATGAGAGATAGATTTCCTTATGTATTTTCTTCCGCTGAATTCGAAAATCAAGGTTAAATTTTTTTTTATGGAACAGTTTTTGAGAATTGTAATTTTTTTCATTTTTTCGACCTTTTTTCACTTGACAAATCATATCTCGAGCTAGAAATGTCCGATTGGGTCGTTCTTGGTACCCAAATGCAAGGTATTGAGATGACGAACAAATATGTATAATCGGATCTTTGATTGGTAAAGCGGTTCAAAATATATCGATGAAAATAGGGCACATTTTCAAAAAAAATCATATTTTACAGTGATTCTGTGCCGACAGAAAAGTACAAATCGTTAAAAAAACGTCTGGTTTCTGTTCATGTACGTAAAGATGATACTTTTACGTAAGAACTAAGACCAACCAGAAGATAATCGACCGAAAAATGACAAAGTTATAAGCAATTGAGTGAATAAATCCAAATCCCATATTTTCCGAATATTTTATTTTTTTCGACAATTTATGAGTTCGGTTGCTCACACGCAAATATATTGAATTTATTATTTGTTACTTTTATGTATTTTGACTTTCTTATTACTATTATAATAAAAATGATTATTCGTACCAATAAACAGCTGACTCTTGTATATCTTGATATTTATATGTCTTTGGTATAGGAACATGATTTTATATCGATAGCCTGTTGGTATATTGACAACGTATATTAGTTCTCACGTTGACGCTAGAGTTCTTAGATTTTATTCCAAACAAAACAACAACACATCACATTTAGGAACCTTAGAACCCTGACATTTTGTTTTGACATCTTCTATAATCGTAGTGTCGGTTGTTTGTATATTATAGGAACTCACAAATTTGATTGAAATTATATTTCATTGTGTTCACCAAAATGCCTAAAAGAAAACGAGAATTTAAGTGCGTAAACAATCCAAATAATTTCTGTTACGTGTGTGGCAATTTTGTCCCCCAACCAAATAGACGTAGATTCACCGATTCATTACAACATAATTATCTGCAATATTTTGGAATAGCACCTGCAACTTTTCATGAGCAATGCACACCAAATAATGTTTGTTTATCGTGCCATATAACTCTTGCCGCGTGAGCTTCTGGTTCATCACAGTAAAATTAAATTTATATATACAAATGAATTAATAATAAAGTGAATTTTTATTCCAAATTAGACGATACATGAAATTCGGTGTACCGATGATATGGAGAGAGCCGCTCTGCCATTCGGTTGATTGTTACTTTTGCCTGAGCAAATCCACTGGTTTTGGAAGGAGTGCCAAATGGGTTTATGCGACAGTAGCATCTGTTTCGCTTCCAGTTCCACATTCAAGTGAATTTCCTCATCCTAAGTGCCCCGATTCAACGATTGAATTTTTCGAATCATCACTACAGACAGACACAAGCAGTGATAATGAATTTCAACAGGAGTCGCAATTGCAACATTTTACGCAGCCTGAACTGAATGATTTGGTGAGAGATCTCGAGCTGTCAAAGGAAAAAGCGGAGTTACTTGCATCTCGCCTGAAGCAACGGAACTGTTTGGCTCCGGGAGTAAATGGAACATTTCACAGAAACCGTGATAAACCTTACGCACAACATTTTAAGAAGGAAAACGACATATGCTACTGCAACGATATTCCTGCGTTGTTTGAGCAACTCGAAGAGCCTTATGATCCAAATGAGTGGCGCTTGTTCATTGACGGTAGTAAGGAGAGTTTGAAAGCAGTCCTACTGCATATTGGAAATGAAAAACCTTCTATCCCCATCGCTTATGCCATCAACACTAAAGGAATCATACGCCACAATGGCCAGTTTGCTAAAATACATTGAATATGAGCATCACAACTGGAAAATATGTTCCGATCTCAAAGTCGTCGGCATGTTGTGTGGAATGCAGGGTGGATATACAAAATATTGCTGCTTTCTTTGCCTCTGGGATAGTCGTGCTCGTGAACATCATTATAGAAGAAAAGACTGGCCAGAAAGGGAGAACCTCACAGTGGGCAAAGACAATATTAAATACGTGCCTCTTGTCAAAAAAGAAAATATAATCCTTCCAGCGTTGCACATTAAACTTGGCATCATTAAAAATTTTGTGAAGGCCTTAGACAAGGAAGGCCAAGTATTTTCCTATTTGAAAACCCTTTTCCCGCAGCTTTCTTTAGCAAAAATCAAAGAAGGCGTCTTCGATGGTCCACACATAAAGAAATTGGTAAAAAGCACAGATTTTTCAAAATATTTAACACCCGTTGAAAACGAGGCCTGGAATTCATTTCAGTGGGTTGTTACCAATTTTCTTGGGAACAATAAAAGCCCTAACTACGAGGGAATTATTACCGATTTGCTGAAGAACTACAAGAAGATGGGTACGGAATGCCATTATTTAATTTAATTCCTGGTTGTTTTCTATTGTATTGTTTTTACCATTTTATTTATTTCTTACAGGTGTAAATATGTCTCTAAAAATCCATTTCTTGCATTCGCATTTGAATTTCTTTCCGGACAATCTTGGTGACGTAAGTGACGAACACGGCGAGAGATTTCACCAACAAATTAAGACCATTGAGCGGCGCTATCAAGGATTTTGGGATGAAACAATGTTGGGAGACTATGTATGGTTTCTCACTAGAGAAACGGATCCCAAAAGCAACCGAAGACAAAGCAAGAGCAACAACTATTTCTAACACACAAAAATGTCAAGAATGTATTGCAAGCGTTTAAACCCAATAAATTGTCGAAAAAAATAAAATATTCGGAAAATATGGATTTATTCACTCAATTGCTTATAACTTTGTCATTTTTCGGTCGATTTTCTTCTGGTTGGTCTTAGTTCTTACGTAAAAGTATCTTCTTTACGTACATGAACAGAAATCAGACGTTTTTTTTTAACGATTTGTACTTTTCTGTCGGCACAGAATCACTATAAAATATGATTTTTTCGAAAATGTGCCCTATTTTCATCGATATATTTTGAACCGCTTTACCAATCAAAGATCCGATTATACATATTTGTTCGTCATCTCAATACCTTGCATTTGGGTGCCAAGAACGACCCAATCGGACATTTCTAGCTCGAGATATGATTTGTCAAGTGAAAAAAAGGTCGAAAAAATGAAAAAATTACAATATCTCAAAAACTGTTCCATAAAAAAAAATTTCACCTTGATTTTCGAATTCAGCGGAAGAAAATACATAAGGAAATCTATCTCTCATCAAATGTACATTTTCGGTGTAAAGTAGTGATACCGATATATTAGACCATTCACCTAATTTTATAGACAAACCTGGTACGCTCAGTAACATGGAAATTTATATATCTAGGTACAGATGAACATTTGTTTGGGTCAATTTTAGTAAAAATATTGCACTACCGAATTGACATTTTGTGAAAAATTTTGTGTCTACTTAAATTATTATTAAGCGTTTGTGTGTTAACTTGTACGATTTTTTTTTTTAAAGTATTGGTAATTTTAAGTTTTCCACATAAATTATTTTCTTAAACCTAGGGTCCAAATACGTAGAAATTATAGTGGATTGGGTGAATTTCGAAGGGCATATTTTTGGTCTAAGACAAGCCAAATTGTCTTTCTTTACGGAATGTTATAGAGTTCCATAATAGTTAGATACCTCGAAAAAGTGGCACTGGAGCCCAAAGACCAATTTCTTGACATGACCGTTGCCTGAGACTATTATTTTCAAGAGATCGGTGTTCAACTTCCAAATTAATTACTAACGTATAATTTCGTAACGAAAACAGTCCGGTAGCTCACCATCAATCTCTCAGTTTCCCTCTGTCAGCGTCCTGTCCTGGGTCCTCCATAAAAGCCATTATCCTCCTCATGGGAAATTTGACTATGTATTTTCACGAAAAATTCGCGAAAAGTTACATCTATCCCGGAATGTGTGGATGCATTTCGCTCTTATTGGAGCTTGTCAACACACATTATCCTGTAGACAGACATGACTTCCACTTCTACACTTCGCGTGTATATAGTTAATATACTGAACTTAATGCAAATGAGAACCAAGGAGTATTAAATCGAAATTAAATGTAAAGTGAGATTGTGTTGCTTGTTAGATCCCTAAAATGTCATGTCATATTTAACCACTGCTTTGAGTTGGTGTAGTATAAGATAATTGTTTCATGATTCATGTATTTGTTTGTGTTTCATATGCATAGCTGATCCTATTTAATTTTGATGACTAATCCTTAATATATGGCGACCAATTTAAATATTCACCTATATGAAGTCCAAGAGTTTTTGCTTTCTTAGATACGGCAATAAAAGAATTCATTCACTACTACAAACAAGCAGCAAGTTAATTTAATAGCTTTCTAGCCATTTCTTCGTCGTTCCGAGAATATCATATTTTACGAGTTTAGTAAGTAGTATTGGACGATCTAATAAATCTTATGCTTTTAAAAGACTTAGAAACGTTCTTAATGCTTGCATTAATCCAAATTTATTGAATTTCAATAACCGGTTACATTTCTGAAACTTGAACTCTTTGGAGAAATCCGGGAGCAAGCTAATGGCTTGGTAATTTTGCAGTTTTGTTGAATTCCATTTTCTGTTTAGGAAATATACCGTATTTAAGAGACTTTGTGTGTGTGTTTATTGTGTAACACAGAATCTCAGATAGCCCTTCTACGGAAAGTTGTATAATCAGTAGGGTTGCAATATTTCGTCCGTACAACAGAATCAGACTAGATATCTCGTTTACGTCTCGGTACTAATTCGAACATTCGAAGTAAAAAATATAATACTAAATAGCTAATTATGTGTTATATACTTTAGAAATAGAGATTATATTTATATAATAAATATGGGAGAATGTATTTAAACAAGATTGTAGATCAAGACCAACGTAGCGGTGTGGGCGTGTTCTACTCTGTTGTATCGATAAGATTGGCGAATAACACTGGTCAACGCAGTTTGGTTTTCTTATACACCAATATAATGTAGTTTATGTCTTTTGTCATGCTGATTCTGAAATTGATTTAGTATTTGGTCCATCACGTCAGGATTTTGAGATATTTTAATAAATAGTTTCTTAAAAAAAAATACAAAATTACTACAAAAGTTATTTTTATATAAGAAAGATACTACTAAAAATATTGTTATGTTGAACATTGAGTGGACATGTCTGAACATGTTCTTGCATGTTTTCTACCTCAGAGCACTTAAATCACGCTCATTTTTGCTCTGGAACCAATCATAATGTCGCGTATAGCAATCGCCAATTAAGTTGGCGCGAGGAGGGGGTGCGCAGAGGCCGTTTTTAAAAAAGTCCACCCCCACTACTCAAGTAATTGTCAGAATACATTTGTCATTGACGTTTGACTATATAAATATTCTAAACAATTTCTGTTATGTATGTGGAGAATTCACTACCCATCTTTATAAGCGAAATATTACACCTTTAACAGAAAAGTTATATTTTCACTATTTTGGCTTAACCATTGAACATCTAGACAAGCCATGGGCTCCAAGCATTTGTTGCGCACGCTGTGCTGTTACTTTGCTAGTCAAACTGTAACAAAAGCGCTATGCCATTTGCAAGACCTATGATTTGGCGTGAACAAACGGCCCATTCGACTGATTGCTACTTTTTGGCACGAAAACTTTCAAATTTTCCAACAAAAATAAGAAGAACATTAGTTATTCTAGTCTAGCCTCTGCTACTCGTCCAGTACCTCATTCGGAAGCCTTGACAGTGAAGAATATGTTACAGAACCAGAAGAAGTAAGTGTTAAGTTATCGACCAGCGATTATGAATATTTGCCATCTGAAGAGGACGGACTACACCTAATAAATTAGTTAGAATTAAATGATCTTATTCGAGACCTGAATTTGTTAAAAACTAAAGCAGAAATACTAGGATCTAAACGCCTAGGTTGTGTTGCTTGGAATGCTTTTAAAAATGTGACCCACAATTTTCTAGAAAACAGATGTGACAATTATATAGCACCTGTTAATGAACATCCTTGAAGTTACTATAAATTGGGCTGTAACATGAGCTTTAAAATACATTTTTTGCACTTGCATCTTTCCCTTGAGCCTCGGCGACGTAAGTGATGAACACGACGAAAGGTTTCATCAAGACATTTCTGTTATTGAAAAACGTTATCACGGCAAATGGAATAGTGAAATGCTTGCTGATTATTGTTGGACATTGATACAAGGGTAAGCTGAATTTACTGAGATTAAGAAAATCTAGTAAACTGTGAAAAACAATCATACAGTGTTTATTTAGAGCAACTCTTTATATGTCGTTGGACGTTTGTTATTGAAGTTACGTTCGTTATAACTAGATACGTATTTCATCTTTAAATAATAAAATACGGATCTACGCCTCTAAAGAGATGTTTTTACAAATATATGAACTTGTATTGTGTTCTTCACACCCGATTTTTAATAATCTTTTATATTATTAAAAAGACTTTTTATTTTTATAAAATTGGTGAGGTTTTACCCACTCAAGTATGTTTCGAATTATTTTGTTATATACGCATTTGATTCATCCGACAAAGAGTGAAGACTCGTTAATACAGTTTCTATAGATATGGTTGTTACCATCTATGAAACCACTATGCTTAGTTCTGCAGTTGTTATTGAGGCAGAGCTAGGTGCTTCGGCGTTTTGTCAATGGGCTGCGCTGAATGTTCTTCTACGCTATGTATTAATAATTTCTGTGTTATATCGAAGTTGTTATGTTTGTAAATGCATCTCTCCAGTAAGGGTGTACCGATGATTCTGTAGAAAGATGAAATACGCATCTACATCTCTGGAGAGATGCCTTTACAAAAATATAAACTTGTATTGTGTTCTTCATAACCGATTTTAATAATATTTTATATTATTAAAAAGACTTTTTGTTTTATACAAAAATAATTTAGTTTAAATAAAATTGTTTTATTTAGTAAAACAATATTTTATTTATTACAATTAAAATATGGAAAATCAAAGAAAATGTGTAAGACGGGATTCGAAGCAACATATAAAGAATTAAGGCCAGCAAAAATTTCTTAAACAAATATATAGACGATTTGTTTTGAAATTTAAATTGTAAATACAATTCATTCTTTTTAAATAATCATATAATGATAATCTGGGCAATACTGGGTAGAGTCAACATCCACAAGGTGTTCAGAGAATAACAAATTTTTAATTTTTTTGAGATGTGTATAAATAATTATCTTTAAATTAAATTAAATCATTTGAACAATTTATTAATCCTGGAGGGTCAGACACCCCCTTGACTAAGTGAGAAATTCTCACGTGTTAAGTTGAGCTAATTTAATTAATGAATTATAGAACGACTTGAAGAATATACGTTTAATCAAAATAATTAAGCAGAGAAAACCGCATTTAAAGTTCATATTTAAAGTCATAGTTTATCAGTTACATTATCAAATCCACGTTTTAAATGTCGATTAGAATTTTAAAAAAATTTCATAAATGGGTTGTTAAATAGTTAAATTTTTAAATAGATGAATTTTTAACAAACTAGAAATACTACTTATATTATTTCTCTTGAAGTATTTACAATTTCCATGCTAGGAAAAGAGAACCAAATTTACTTCTCAACAAGCGAATTTTAAAAGAATTGAGGTAGATATGTTTGTGTAGCAAAGCATAAAGAACGCTTATTATATTTAAATTATACCATATACGAAATACACAGCAATATTTATTTCACAATACAATTTTAGTTCGCATTAATCCTAAGTCTCGATTTACACGGAATCACTTAACGGTGTAACTTGAAAAAGATATAGAAGATATTGTAAAATATTTTGGATAAAATCTTTTGTAAATATTATTATTTGCTATCTTATCAAACACAAATCTAAAAGAAATAAAGATTAGATCTTGCTTAGAAATGGTTATAATTTTCTTCACTTCTTTTAAACTATTTGCTTTAGTATCTTTTTATTACACTCCATCTATATCTTTTGTATGTATCTTACTCCGTTTCTTCAAAATTATGTTACAGTTTCAAGTAACTGCACTATAAACCTAGTTCAAATATTATAGTTCACCGTCATAAAATTTCGAAGAGATATTACGAAGTTATTACATGTTATTTGGGATCAGCGGTCACCGCTCACAAATTAGCTTAGCCTACATTTATCGTGTGATGTTACGTTCTTTCGGACATCGTGTGAAAGAACAAAAGCCCTTCCAATCGATAACGGAAACGGCAGCCAGTTGAGAAAATTGCGTATTCAGTTGGCGGAGAACGTGTACGCTCGTTTCCTTCGTAAGCATTAAACGCTTTTATCGGTTCCCGTAAGGAACATCTCTTCTGTTTTTTTTTAAGTCGCTGCCAAAGTTCTACGTAGTTACACGTTTCTCGTTGGACAATAGGAGCTCCTCCAAATCTTTTATTTTCTTTAAAGTGTGAGAATGATAAGGAAAAGCAATCCTAATGTTTTTTTTCTGGTTTTGACTATTCTTATGTCCATATCACGATATTGAAAAGTTATAAAAATGGTGTCATTGAGGATGTAACATCCTTTCGAAATATTTTTATTTCAAACACTTTTTATTGTTAAATATAAGTAAATTTAGGATATAGAGTTCAAACATAAACATTTCCAATTTTATAAATACTTAACGTTCATGATCGAATTTGGGCCACTATATAATATATTTATTAGCACATACAAGTTGTAAAAACTTTCTTTAAGTTCTAAGAATTACTAGAAATTTATTTATTGCTTTATACATAGAACCGTTTCTTTATTACTTAGAGTTATCAGTAGAGCAGACCAATTTCCGTGTGCGTCACGTGCGCCGATGTGAGGATGATTGTATTGCATCAGAACTAACAAAAACCATTCAGTATGTGTTTGGTACTTGCTTAGACTGCATGTAAGTGTACGCATACGTAATAAAATGTCGTCGACACATAAATCGAGAAAACGACCGTTGCCAGACGAAGTGAATAAGTTTATTATGGATTTCCCGGACTTAATATACGATGGTTCAAAAATTAAATGTTTAGTGTGCAATACATATCTAATGTTTTTGGTCAAAACCCATTGTAAAGAACACGTAAGCAGTTTGAAGCATAATAATAACAAAATTAATCGACAACAGTTTATACATGAACTATGTGTAACTATGATTGTGTGTACACTGCTGTTGACCTTGTTAAGTAATGATTCATTTATTTCATTTTGGAATAAATACGCGAATCAAACATTACCGAGTACGACAACGTTACGAAGGAATTTACCATCGGTGCGTAAACAGGTTTAAAATCAAATCAAAGCCGAACTGAAAAATAAAAAACTGTGGTTATGTGTGGACGAAACAACTGACAGCAAAAAACAATCTGTAGTTAATGTGACGGCGCGTAATATGGAACCACATCAACCAACATCTTCAATTTTATTAGCATCCAGACGACTAGAACAATGTAATGCCGAAAAAATTTCAGAGGTGCTATTAGATACTTTGGGAAAATTTAAACTTTTAAAAGACCAAGTATTAATGTTTATGACCGATGGTGCCGCAACCATGTGTTCTGTAGGCCGGTCTCTTAGAAAATATTGTCCTAACTTGTTACATATTACTTGTAAACTCCATGCTCTTCACCTTGAGGCAGAACAGGTTCGTAGATGTTATCCAGATGTAGATGCTTTAATATCGAGTACAAAGGCAGCATTCCTGAAATTTCCAAAACGTATTCGGAAATTTCACGAATTGTGTCTCCATAGTCATACCCCTGAGCCACAACAGCCAATTCTGACACGTTGGGGTACATGGTTACGGGCGGGGTTTTACTATCATGAACATTTTGAAAAAATTAAGGACGTGGTTTTATCATTCGATCCGAAAGAAAGTGCAGCTATCAAATACAAGCCAGAAAAAATTTCAAGATGCCCAGATTAAAATGGATTTACAAAGTATTCGTGAGAATTACTTGGGACTAGAAGAAGCAATAACAAAATTAGAAAATTCGTCGCTGTTGCGTTAGAGGAATCACTGCAAATCGTTAAAGATGTTCATGCACAACTGTGTGCTGTAGAAGACGCAAAAAGTGAAAGTGTTCTAATTAAATTTGAAAGTGTTTTAGACAGAAATGCAGATTTTGACACCTTAACACGTATTTGTGAGGGCAAGTCTACAGATGCGTTAAGTTGCTTAAAAAAGTATTTTGATTATGCGAATATAACATCACTAGATGTAGAACGTTTCGTTTTCCGAATATAAACATATTTTTTCCTCACGGCGGACATGTTTTTCAGAAATAACCTTAGAAACGCATCTGATGTTGAAAATATACAATCGAGTTTCTCCAGTTTGTCAATCCTTGGCTCACGATTAATTTAAGAGAACGGAGTAGTATCACTTTTCAAGGCAACTCTTGTAAAAATTCTGCACCGACGCTAACTATCATTTATTTCTTTTTCAAAGCCTTATTAGAAAGTAAAAATTGTCTTGATTTGTACCTTTTACAATTATTTATATTAATCAAATTATAGATATAATGTTGATTTTGGTAGAAGGAAAAAATTAAGATATTAATTAACAGGTATATGTGACTTGCTTTTTGATGTTAGGTTATGTCATAATTTCGAATACAAATATAACCTGTTCGCGGATTTTTCTTATGATTTGAAAAGTGGGCGTGTTCAATTAGTATCGATATAAAATTCAAATGTAAATAAATTAACTTTTATTAATTTTTTATTAATCTTTTTTAATTTCGCGTAATTGACTTGAATGACAAAAATGAAAATTAAAAATATGAAAAGTAAATTTTGAAATAAATATAATTTAATTTGATATATACAAAATTGTCGTGATATTAATTTATTAACATTTCAACACTAATTTTACAAGTTGTGTCCACCAAATGTAGCTATTCAATTGAGTGTTTCTCTTGTGCTAATTATTACCCTTTCATTTACAGATTGCTGGAATAACCAAGCTGTTTGTATCATAACAATATATATATATATATATATATATATATATATATATATATATATATATATATTGTAGTAATTACTTAGCCTCACGTTGGGCTGGCAAATGTAGTAATACTTGAGAGACCCCTTATGTTGTGCTAGCCAAATGATGAATAGTTGAGGAGGTGATAATAAATATAATGAAAGAGTTAAAAAAAATATTAATTTTGAAATTAAAAGATGGGCGCCTTTATATAACTCCTCAAACTGCTCTATCTGTGTTCTAAATTGCCAACTAGTCGGATTGCATGAAACTAAATTAAAAAACTTAATTAAATGTGAAATCTCAGGCTCTTCGTTAGTAATAAGTAGTTGCTTCCATAAAAGTAAACTATTAATGTTAAGGCTTAAAGAAATAACTCCTACAAGTAAATATAGACAAATAAAAGATTGATATGATAATAAAAATATTAGGTTTATTGCTATAAAAAGAAAACTGTAATAAAATAACATGTATTGCAAAGGGTGAAATTAACGAAACTACATATAAGAAAGGCAACAAGGTGTTACTTAAGAAAATAAGGTGGTTATGTGTGTTTTAACTTATAAAAATGTGGATAACAATATAAATAATCTTTTAACGATAATGGTGAGTACCTTTTAATTACTATTTCTACGTTTAAATTGGTTGTTTATTAAATTTTAATACAAGTATAGGACGTTTAGGTTAGGTAAACAAAATCGAGAATTTTATTGGTTTATAAGTTTAAAGAATTAAAAATTTTGAAAAATAAATACGTTTTATCTGTAACCTGTGTTTATACTAATCCTGATGTTTATTTTGTAGAACGTACGCATCAAATGGGATGATTCTCTGCGATCGAAAAAAGTCCGATTGCTGTTCGAATTGTTGGCGGCGTGGGTGGCTGTTTCCAATGACGCTTTCGAAGATTTTCTTCGGTCTTGGTCTCTGATGCCTAATTTCTCCCTGCGTTCTTATCTAGCTGTAGGATTACAGGTATCGATGTTGATGAACGATAATCAATTCCGTAGATGTTCTGTGACTGTTTCTTGACAATATTTCTTTTTGATTTCTTGCGATTATGGTGAAATTACATCTATGACGCCTGGTTGTACGTAAATACGTTAAAAATCGAAATTTCTTGAAGAATTTCTCTCGTCGATCGGGTTTATTTAAAGGCAGGATACTTTTAATTACTTTTTACTAAATTAGCGATTTTAATTAATGATATATAAAAATTTCTAAGGATCGGTCAAAAAAATGCGTCTACTACTTTATAAATTTCAAAAGATGATGCCGATAGCGCTTGTCTGTTTTACCAAACTTAGCTATCTAATGATGCCAAAAAGTCTCGATGTTTTACCTTATCAACATATTTAAATAGATGGAATTTGACTAATTTTACTATTCTTACAGATTTTAAAAATTATTTAATAAATTAACAAGTTAGGTTAATGTAAAACTTAATGTTACAAATTGAGTACTGCGCACGATAAATATTTACATTTGCGAGATGTCAATTTGTAGGCGTGGCTTACTAGCGTCGATATAAATTAAAAATGCATATAAATTTGAATATGTGTTTTTCGCGCTAATATTTGAAATAAGAAATAATAAGTAAGAAATGAATGAAAGAAATATAAATATAGAAATTTAAGAAAATAATGTTATCGTTATTAAAATTCGTATGCACTTCGACACTACTAATACTTAATAATATCACTTACATAACCTTTTATTACCCTTTTCTTACTTTGTATATCTTATCTTTCCCATTTCAGATGCAGCTCAATGTGTATGCCTTGCATCATTACAATATATATATATATATATATATATATATATATATATATATATAAGGTCAACTTAATTAGTCGGCGATTAAAGGTCTGGTTATTACTTCAAAGTGTATATATTTAAAATAATCCTACATGTTTCGGCAATGATGCCTTTGTCAAGGATATAAAAAATATAAATGTATATTTTTTATATCCTTGACAAAGGCATCATTGCCGAAACATGTAGGATTATTTTAAATATATACACTTTGAAGTAATAACCAGACCTTTAATCGCCGACTAATTAAGTTTACCTTATCATACCAAGGTCACGAAAACACTATATATATATATATATATATAATATATGTAAGTACTTGTGATACAGTTTATTAATATTGTACAATGACAACATATTGGCAGGTTTGTTACATTCCTTTTTTTTCTTAATAAATAAAAACAGGTCTGAGGAAGGTCTAAATACAAGACCGAAACGTCATGAAACCAAAATAGTGTTTTTCTACAAAACGACACCCTAATTCTACAGAAGTGTAGTAAGAAATTAATATATAGTGCTATTCACCATCAACATACACGTTGAGTTCCACCACACATATATAATATATATATATATATATTTATATTTATATATAATATATATTGTAATGGGATAAACCTCCATTATATTGATGAGCCATTTCTAATATTAAGTCTATAAGATTTTCTATTTCATATTATAAGTATTGTAACTTATAACATATGCAAGAGATGTTTTGATTTATGTGGATTTGTGATAGTTATTATACTTGTTAAAAAGGTTGGATATCTTATTATTAATATGTTAATATTATAAATAACAATTGAGTTCAATCTTGGTATGTATATTTTTAGTTTGTTATATCTGTTAAAATTGTAAATCGTGTAAATTGTAGTTAGTTAATTTGTATAAATTATTGTTCAATTTAGTATTAAACTTTTGCAAGAGAATAGATTTAGATATTCGTAATTAGTATGTCATTTCCAAATTGAAGTTTTAAAAAGAGACTGACTGACTTGGATGTATGTGAAATTATAGAAAGTAACGATGGCGATTTTAAAAAAAAGATTTATTATTTTTTTTTTTTTTGACGTGAAAAATAAGAGACATAAAATTTGATAAAAGCTGAATTCTTGACTGAATAAATAGGAGTTAACTAATTTGAATACACCGAGAAGATTTCAGAAGACTGGATAACTGTTAATTTAACAGAACAGGCTATTTTTGTTATAACAGTAGTGAGGTCCGAGTCTGGCAACCCTTCTCCATAGTTAGTCGTAGTAAATATTATCGTAGACTGGAAATATATCATTAGTGGATTTGAAATACAACAGTAGTGAGATTGGAATATAACAATAGTGGATTGGAAGTATAACAATAGTAAGGTCCGAGTTTGGCAACCCTTCTCCATAGTTGGTCGTAGTAAATATTATCGTGGATTGGAAATATATCAATAGTAGATTGGAAATACAACAGTAGTGGGTCCGAGTCTAGCAGTTTTTTTTTTATCTCCAAGCGTAGTTCATTATAAAATATATTCGTGTAAGTAACAAGTTTTAAAATACTTATACCAAGAAATTCTCTTTTATATATTCAAAGATACTGTTTTACCCAGCTTATTTAATATAATTATTAATTGTTGATTCTCCAAATTCAGATTCCTTGCATAAGTTTTTTTTTCAAAAATGGTTTATATGTATTTGAGATATTAACGTTTAAATTTGTTAATTTTATAGTATTAGAAATGGCCACATTTGTAGATATATCAGATTTATTTATATATAGTGAATAAATAGTTTATCTGTCATTAAAGACTCTTTTATCTATAAAATTGTCTAGTTATTGTGAAACTTAACCTATATATATATATAGTATATATAACAAATGATAAATTATTGGAGTTTTTCGGCTTTTATATGAAACGGCTAAGAAATTATCTAAACACTCATATAGCTATGGAGTAATAATTAGCATTTCCAACATTCAAATCTGACATCTGCTCTCAACATACTGACATCTGCTTTCAATAACTCACATCTACGTTCAAAATAGGCATCTGATTTCTAATCTGACGTTTGCTTTCATAACTGACACCTGCTTTCAAATCAGACATCTGCTTTCATTAACTGACATTTGCTTTCACTATGTGACATCTGCTATCAAAACTGACATGAGCTTTCAAAACTGACTTCTGCTTTCAACTTGACATCTACATTCAATAACTGACATCTGATTCACTAACACTGTTACTTTATAATGCATTTCTAAATAGCTTGAACCTGGGTCTATTGTGGTTTAGTGGTAAAGCGACAGCCCGGCAAGCTGTAGACTTGGGTTCGAGACCCAACGTAGACCATATTTTTCAAATAAAAAATTTCGTATGATTTGCTTTGTAATTTGTAGACAGCAATGTTTACATCCCCACTTACTCTGCAATTACATACATTCTAATTTGATATTTGTAAATATTTCATATAAAAGCCGAAAAACTCCAATAATTTATCATTTGTTATATTTAATAAACGGCTAAGAAATTATCTAAACACATATATATATATATATATATATATATATATATATATATATTATATATATATATATATTATATATATATATATATATATATATATATTATATATATATATATTATAATGATACGCCGCAGAATGCTGTAGAGAATTTCACCTCGTTCGGCGATCAAAAAAAAAAAAGGTTAAGTTTCACAATAACTAGACAATTTTATAGATAAAAGAGTCTTTAATGACAGATAAACTATTTATTCACTATATATAAATAAATCTGATATATCTACAAATGTGGCCATTTCTAATACTATAAAATTAACAAATTTAAACGTTAATATCTCAAATACATATAAACCATTTTTGAAAAAAAAACTTATGCAAGGAATCTGAATTTGGAGAATCAACAATTAATAATTATATTAAATAAGCTGGGTAAAACAGTATCTTTGAATATATAAAAGAGAATTTCTTGGTATAAGTATTTTAAAACTTGTTACTTACACGAATATATTTTATAATGAACTACGCTTGGAGATAAAAAAAAAACTGCTAGACTCGGACCCACTACTGTTGTATTTCCAATCTACTATTGATATATTTCCAATCCACGATAATATTTACTACGACCAACTATGGAGAAGGGTTGCCAAACTCGGACCTTACTATTGTTATACTTCCAATCCACTATTGTTATATTCCAATCTCACTACTGTTGTATTTCAAATCCACTAATGATATATTTCCAGTCTACGATAATATTTACTACGACTAACTATGGAGAAGGGTTGCCAGACTCGGACCTCACTACTGTTATAACAAAAATAGCCTGTTCTGTTAAATTAACAGTTATCCAGTCTTCTGAAATCTTCTCGGTGTATTCAAATTAGTTAACTCCTATTTATTCAGTCAAGAATTCAGCTTTTATCAAATTTTATGTCTCTTATTTTTCACGTCAAAAAAAAAAAAAATAATAAATCTTTTTTTTAAAATCGCCATCGTTACTTTCTATAATTTCACATACATCCAAGTCAGTCAGTCTCTTTTTAAAACTTCAATTTGGAAATGACATACTAATTACGAATATCTAAATCTATTCTCTTGCAAAAGTTTAATACTAAATTGAACAATAATTTATACAAATTAACTAACTACAATTTACACGATTTACAATTTTAACAGATATAACAAACTAAAAATATACATACCAAGATTGAACTCAATTGTTATTTATAATATTAACATATTAATAATAAGATATCCAACCTTTTTAACAAGTATAATAACTATCACAAATCCACATAAATCAAAACATCTCTTGCATATGTTATAAGTTACAATACTTATAATATGAAATAGAAAATCTTATAGACTTAATATTAGAAATGGCTCATCAATATAATGGAGGTTTATCCCATTACAATATATATTATATATAAATATAAATATATATATATATATTATATATGTGTGGTGGAACTCAACGTGTATGTTGATGGTGAATAGCACTATATATTAATTTCTTACTACACTTCTGTAGAATTAGGGTGTCGTTTTGTAGAAAAACACTATTTTGGTTTCATGACGTTTCGGTCTTGTATTTAGACCTTCCTCAGACCTGTTTTTATTTATTAAGAAAAAAAAGGAATGTAACAAACCTGCCAATATGTTGTCATTGTACAATATTAATAAACTGTATCACAAGTACTTACATATATTATATATATATATATATATATATAGTGTTTTCGTGACCTTGGTATGATAAGGTAAACTTAATTAGTCGGCGATTAAAGGTCTGGTTATTACTTCAAAGTGTATATATTTAAAATAATCCTACATGTTTCGGCAATGATGCCTTTGTCAAGGATATAAAAAATATACATTTATATTTTTTATATCCTTGACAAAGGCATCATTGCCGAAACATGTAGGATTATTTTAAATATATACACTTTGAAGTAATAACCAGACCTTTAATCGCCGACTAATTAAGTTGACCTTATATATATATATATATATATATATATATATATATATATATATATATATATATATAAGGTCAACTTAATTAGTCGGCGATTAAAGGTCTGGTTATTACTTCAAAGTGTATATATTTAAAATAATCCTACATGTTTCGGCAATGATGCCTTTGTCAAGGATATAAAAAATATAAATGTATATTTTTTATATCCTTGACAAAGGCATCATTGCCGAAACATGTAGGATTATTTTAAATATATACACTTTGAAGTAATAACCAGACCTTTAATCGCCGACTAATTAAGTTTACCTTATCATACCAAGGTCACGAAAACACTATATATATATATATATATATATAATATATGTAAGTACTTGTGATACAGTTTATTAATATTGTACAATGACAACATATTGGCAGGTTTGTTACATTCCTTTTTTTTCTTAATAAATAAAAACAGGTCTGAGGAAGGTCTAAATACAAGACCGAAACGTCATGAAACCAAAATAGTGTTTTTCTACAAAACGACACCCTAATTCTACAGAAGTGTAGTAAGAAATTAATATATAGTGCTATTCACCATCAACATACACGTTGAGTTCCACCACACATATATAATATATATATATATATTTATATTTATATATAATATATATTGTAATGGGATAAACCTCCATTATATTGATGAGCCATTTCTAATATTAAGTCTATAAGATTTTCTATTTCATATTATAAGTATTGTAACTTATAACATATGCAAGAGATGTTTTGATTTATGTGGATTTGTGATAGTTATTATACTTGTTAAAAAGGTTGGATATCTTATTATTAATATGTTAATATTATAAATAACAATTGAGTTCAATCTTGGTATGTATATTTTTAGTTTGTTATATCTGTTAAAATTGTAAATCGTGTAAATTGTAGTTAGTTAATTTGTATAAATTATTGTTCAATTTAGTATTAAACTTTTGCAAGAGAATAGATTTAGATATTCGTAATTAGTATGTCATTTCCAAATTGAAGTTTTAAAAAGAGACTGACTGACTTGGATGTATGTGAAATTATAGAAAGTAACGATGGCGATTTTAAAAAAAAGATTTATTATTTTTTTTTTTTTTGACGTGAAAAATAAGAGACATAAAATTTGATAAAAGCTGAATTCTTGACTGAATAAATAGGAGTTAACTAATTTGAATACACCGAGAAGATTTCAGAAGACTGGATAACTGTTAATTTAACAGAACAGGCTATTTTTGTTATAACAGTAGTGAGGTCCGAGTCTGGCAACCCTTCTCCATAGTTAGTCGTAGTAAATATTATCGTAGACTGGAAATATATCATTAGTGGATTTGAAATACAACAGTAGTGAGATTGGAATATAACAATAGTGGATTGGAAGTATAACAATAGTAAGGTCCGAGTTTGGCAACCCTTCTCCATAGTTGGTCGTAGTAAATATTATCGTGGATTGGAAATATATCAATAGTAGATTGGAAATACAACAGTAGTGGGTCCGAGTCTAGCAGTTTTTTTTTTATCTCCAAGCGTAGTTCATTATAAAATATATTCGTGTAAGTAACAAGTTTTAAAATACTTATACCAAGAAATTCTCTTTTATATATTCAAAGATACTGTTTTACCCAGCTTATTTAATATAATTATTAATTGTTGATTCTCCAAATTCAGATTCCTTGCATAAGTTTTTTTTTCAAAAATGGTTTATATGTATTTGAGATATTAACGTTTAAATTTGTTAATTTTATAGTATTAGAAATGGCCACATTTGTAGATATATCAGATTTATTTATATATAGTGAATAAATAGTTTATCTGTCATTAAAGACTCTTTTATCTATAAAATTGTCTAGTTATTGTGAAACTTAACCTTTTTTTTTTTTGATCGCCGAACGAGGTGAAATTCTCTACAGCATTCTGCGGCGTATCATTATAATATATATATATATATATAATATATATATATATATATATATATATATAATATATATATATATATAATATATATATATATATATATATATATATATATGTGTTTAGATAATTTCTTAGCCGTTTATTAAATATAACAAATGATAAATTATTGGAGTTTTTCGGCTTTTATATGAAATATTTACAAATATCAAATTAGAATGTATGTAATTGCAGAGTAAGTGGGGATGTAAACATTGCTGTCTACAAATTACAAAGCAAATCATACGAAATTTTTTATTTGAAAAATATGGTCTACGTTGGGTCTCGAACCCAAGTCTACAGCTTGCCGGGCTGTCGCTTTACCACTAAACCACAATAGACCCAGGTTCAAGCTATTTAGAAATGCATTATAAAGTAACAGTGTTAGTGAATCAGATGTCAGTTATTGAATGTAGATGTCAAGTTGAAAGCAGAAGTCAGTTTTGAAAGCTCATGTCAGTTTTGATAGCAGATGTCACATAGTGAAAGCAAATGTCAGTTAATGAAAGCAGATGTCTGATTTGAAAGCAGGTGTCAGTTATGAAAGCAAACGTCAGATTAGAAATCAGATGCCTATTTTGAACGTAGATGTGAGTTATTGAAAGCAGATGTCAGTATGTTGAGAGCAGATGTCAGATTTGAATGTTGGAAATGCTAATTATTACTCCATAGCTATATGAGTGTTTAGATAATTTCTTAGCCGTTTCATATAAAAGCCGAAAAACTCCAATAATTTATCATTTGTTATATATATATACATATATATATATATATATATATATATATATATATATATATATAAATCTATATAATTGTTCCTATGTTTCTCATACGTATAATTTCTTTTGCGAATGATATGTTTTAACGTTAGTTTTTTAATGTCAGTAACGTTATCCGTTATATTAAAGTGATAAAAAACGTAATAGAATAAGAATTTAAAAAAGAATAGTTTTTTTGTGAATCGAAATGTTAGTTGTAAATAGAAGACATTCGGAAGGCTTACCTATTGCATTCTTTGCCCTTTAGAAGATCTTAAACACATAATAATAATGATAAGAATTTTATTTGTTTGACAGTTAACCACCAATTACAAGACAAAAATTAAGAAAGTATAAAGTACAGTAATATAAAGAATTTACAATTATTAATTTACTAAAAGAAAAGAAAACAAATAAGTTTTAGAGATTAATATACTAAGTTCTTAAACAATTAATACATTAATTCACATGAAAAAGAGTCACCGTAATACATGTGAAAATTGTTAATCATCTGACATATTGGAGAGACTTCAACAATACATTATTTCTAGCACTTGATGCACTAAAATTCACAGAAGAGCGAATATCGTGAACAGGCACGTGAAAGTTTATATACGAAAGTAAAGTTGAAGAGTCAACTTCATTAGTTAACGATTTAAATAGAAACTGTGCATTGAACTTCTCTTGTTTATTCTGTAATGATTGAAAGTCATGTTGGATCAATAGCTGAGCATAGTTTATATAACGATCCGGGTAAGTTGCAATAAATCTGAACGAGAAATATTTCAAAAACTTTATTTGTATATAATCGATAAAAATTCATTGGTAAGTATAATAAGGTGAACAGACTAAAGAGACGGACGGATTCAAGTTTACTCCGAAGTAGAATGTAATAGAAGGTTGTAAAGCAAATTTCATCTTGCCACCTTACAAGATGAAATTTGCTTTATCTAATAGGGATTGCGGCTTAATGTTATATACAGATACAGATATATTTATAAAGATTTGTATCATTTGTATACATTGCAACACTAGCTTAGCTGACGACGCCTATAGATGGCAGAAACATATGTCTTAAGCAGAAGTTAATGCCGAAAATACGAGGTGTATTGTCCATGTTTACAGATGTGTAAATTATTTACATGTCTGTTTCATAATGAAATGCATAATTGATTAAGTATAATTTTGCATTACCAATTTATGTAAGGCAGCACGTACATACGTACCTACTTAATTTAATATATAAGTCGTTATGGAAAGATATAACTCCTATTCATTTCATTGTAATTCATATGTTAATGCGAAACCAGCAGGAATTTAAAATATATAAAAGTATGTAACTGTTTCTTCGTGGGTGATGAATGTCTCTATATATGTACGTATGTATGTATATATGTACATATTATTATAACACACGTGCATTACGAAGGAGTTGTGTTATTATTCAGTCTTAGGATAGGTTTAGGAGTACTTTAGCGAGAAAAAAAATATGGAAATTCCGGGCAAGACGGTTCTACCCTAGATGCAAAAATTATGATTTCATGACCTGCTATGTGTATAACCATTTGACCTTTATTGCCTCTTTCTTCGAGAAATGTCGCAAGGGTTCAGTTGTGTAATAAAGGTTTTTGCGAGTATATTTTTTCCTAACGGTCCCGAGTTTTTATATGGGGTCAAATGTAAGATTTATATTATGATTTTACATTTAAAAAATATTTGAAATGGATGTGTTTTATGTGAATTCTAAGAATTGATTAATATGAAATCTGAAATATGAGATTTTTGTTAAATTTGAACGATTAAAAAAGTAAAAGACGTGTAATTAAAAACATTTTGCACTCAATATTTAAGTATTATTTAAAGAAAATTTTAATAATCCCTAATAATATATTTTAGGTTCAATGAGCTTGAGGGTAAGAAAAATCTAACTAGTATTTCTGAAAACACACATACGAGAGGGTATTGATATATTCTTAGCCTACTATTGAAACAAATTAAAGTTGGGAGAATATTTTACAATTCAACATAGTCTCCTCTTAAATTAATATACTTAATACAGCGATTCTGCAACGCCTTTAACACTTCTAAAAAAAGGATTCTTCTTGGTCTGCAAATCAGTTGTCCACAGCTTCTACTAGCTCTTCGTTACACAAAAATTTACGTCCTTTTAAACTTTTTTTCCATCGAGGGAACAGATAACAGTCTGAGAGGGCTAAGTCTAGGGAATAGAGCAGGTGTTCCAGTAATTCGAACTCTAGATCCCGAATTGTATTCATGGTAATGCGCGATTTATGTCAGGACCATTGTACAGCAAAAACGACACACCTTTCGCTAACATACCACCTCTTGTTTCCTTAATTTTCTCTCTCAGGATGGTTAGTAATTTAGAATAAGAATCTCTAGTGATGATCTGACCCTTTTTTGGTAATCAATCATAATTATTTCACGGATTTTTAAACTCGAACTTTCTTAGGATTTGGAGAACCATGATGCTTCCACTTCACCGATTTCTGTTTTGTTTCTGGGTCGTAAAAATGGATCCATGTTTGATCCATAGTCACAAGATGGTTCAAAAAATCTGAATCTCCTTCAAAACGGGCACAGGTTGACCGTGATGCTTTCACTCTTGCTCGTTTGTGTTGGGCGTTCAAGCATTTACGAATACATTTTGCATGATTGACGCATTCATACAAAATCTTTAGTACCTCAGGTATATGTTTCAGCCCAATTCGACGGTTTGGTAATATCATGTCATGAACTACGTCAATATTTTCGGGGGTGGGCACCGAAATCAGTCTTGCTGGTCGCTGGCCGTCTTCAACAAAAAGTTTTCCTTTTTCGAAT
This sequence comes from Melolontha melolontha, assembly GCA_935421215.2. Taxonomy (NCBI): domain Eukaryota; kingdom Metazoa; phylum Arthropoda; class Insecta; order Coleoptera; family Scarabaeidae; genus Melolontha; species Melolontha melolontha. The sequence continues at coordinate 70,270,274 of OW285243.1, read as the reverse complement.
GACACAATCCAATTTATGGTAGTCGTATATGATGGGCATTGATCGCCAAGTATGATAAGCAAATTTTCCTCCATACCCAAATTTATCGATTTTCACATTTGCATTCTACATGCTTTCTTTAAAAATTTACTGCACAGCAATACTTCAATTTCTTGACGTAAGATTTTACAGTGACACTTTTAAAATATCAATATTTCTTTCCATTATAACAAAATTTTGTTTTGTTCAAGGGAAATGGCCTAGACTAATTAGATACAAATACCCCCTCGTATTTCTGTGTATAGTTTTATGTTAGTTCGTATAATGAACTTACTGTAAATGAGAACGAATGAGTATTAAATCTCACTTTACATGCAAATGTCACCTAATGCGCTGCGTTAATTTCCACATTTCTTTGTCTGTCCAGGATACTGTGTGTTGACAAGCTCCAATAAGAGCGGAATGCATCCACACATTCTAGGATGGACATGAAATTTCACGAATTTTTCATTACCCTAACAACCAGGAAGGTGGGGTCCCGACGTGTAGCGTTTCTGCATACTTGTGCAAACTTAGTTTGTCGAAATGTAGAAATTAACGCAGCACATTAGGCGACATTGTTCTGACGTTTGATAACAAATTGTTTATCTCGAAGTGAAAAAATTTCCGTAGCTAGATATAAAATCAATATCAACGGGAATAATAATAAATATGCCGAAAAGAAAAACATTCAACCGTTAACAAAAGAAAATACTAGATAACTGCAAACAATAAATAGAATTATCACAAAATATTACTTTACAATAAATGAGTTCCATTCGAAATATGGTACGGAACTGACGTTGGTCGCCAGTATTAACGTTGCATCGGTAGATTTGCCGACAAATTTCGATAGATTCTGTAAAACATCGGTAGATTTAAAGTTTTTATATTATTACCAATGGATACTGCTGACTGTTGCTAATGTGTAATATAGAGCTACATGCATCTATATAAGCTTTATTAAATAATAAATAATTTCTTATAGTTGCCTTAATTAAATATTGAGAATAAAAATCTTGGCTATATTTCACTGGTTTTATTAGGATAATTCTAACAAACGTTTCGGCTGTTACGTCATTACCAAAGAGATATCTTTAAATCTGACTTAATATTGGGAGGACGGTTAGTTGAAATTTACAATAGTTTTCTATGAAGGAGGTATTCGCGAAATCTACTTGTGTATCAGTAACTAACAAATTATTTTTCTGGGTTTTTTAATTTCTATAATTTTTAACATGTGTTTTTGACACTATATTGAATAGATCTTATGTGCTTTGCCATACGTTTTTTTATTTTTCTACCACTTTGCCCTATATATACAGATTGACTGAAGTAACGGTGGAAATTGCGAAGCGTATTACGCACACTAGCGCATGCATATTTACACGTACATGTGACTCTAATGACCGTAGGTGTAGTTTAGTTACAATAGTGGGGATACATTCGTCAGTTTCGGGGTGGTTTCGGTCCGTATTTAATGTGTTTAGTACGGCAGAATGAAAGTGTGGATGAACAGATTTGCTTTAAGGAATTGCAGTCGCTAATAGTAAATATGCTTTGATTATCGACTTTTGTAATTGATGTATGTATGCGTTAACATTGAACTGAAACAAAACTCTTTAAAAATTATAACTAAAATAAAATTATTACTGAAAATTAAATTAAATTCTTATAAAAAACGAAACAAAATTTATTTTAGTTTTTCGTGAGAATTTGCTCAAACACAATATCGTACACATCGAGATGCGAAGAACGAATGTCATCCCCGCTCTCCACATTCCCCACTACATGAGCCATCCCTACTAGTATCCTTGAAGATTGTTATACATATACGTATAGCAAACGCCAATTAAGTTGGCGCGAGGAGGGGTAAGTTCGTGCAGGATTAGAAGTAGTGGGGAGATTTGTATTTGGTTTTACATCAAATGTCAGATAATTCTAACCTCTGAGCGTGTATCACTTTATGATCCCCTAGTAAAGACATTATGTTCCGTCAAACGTCAATGACAAATGTATTCTGACAATTACTTGAGTAGTGGGGGTGGACGTTTTAAAAAACGGCTTCTGTGCATCCCTCCTCGCGCCAACTTAATTGGCGCTTGCTATATATGTATATGTATGAATTTCGAAGCTAAATATCTACTTTTAACTACGCCAACTGTATATAGCTTCACAATCACAACATTTATTGGTATATACGCCTGACTTGTCTTAATTTTTTTAATCTATCTTTGTTATTATTTAACATTCTTATTATTTTATTTTATTTATCTGAGATGTGAGGAAGATAGGTAATCGAATACCATATAGTTTTGTCTATTTCTTTTATTTATATGCAATTTTTTTTTATATTTCCTTCTTTGTATTTTAGCATATTATCAATGGTTTTGGGGTTATATCCATTATTTTCATCATTTTGATAATGTTAAGTTCTTCTTTAAAAGCTTCATTATTAAATGGTACGTGTGTTGTTCTATGTATTAAACTATGGAATGTTGACATTTTTATTTTAAGTGATTGTTTTGCTTTCGCCTGTAGTATATTATCTGTAAATGTTGGTTTTCTATAAATTTTGAATGACACCTTGTTAGTATGTTTGTATATCGTCATATCTAGAAAGTTGAATTTGTTATTATCTTGCATTTCTATTGTAAACTGTGACGTATGAATTAAAGAATTAGTAGTTTTAAGAATTCTCATAATTAATTGCCTTTCTGTACCTGTCCAAATGATATTGTGCATTTGGACATCATCAAAAATGTATCTGCTTAATTAGGATATTGCAAATCTGGAATACGTTGTATGTATTAACTTGTTTTTCTTTTAATATTTTTGCTTTGAGAAACTGTTGTAGCGCCCGGTAACATGCCGACAAAGAACTATTTTAACTTCAAATGAATTTTCATTGAGCTTTGCTGTTCTGATTTTTTCGGTAGAATTGTGTTGAAAATCGGTAGATCGGTAGAAGTCATTCGAAATCGGTAGATCTACCGAAAAATCGGTAGGGCTCTGGCACCACTAATAGTCGCACTGTCGACATATGTTTAACAACTAGCGATAGCCGTAAGCGCGACGTCCCTCGCGTCCCTCTATTTCCGCATATTACTGACTATTCTAGGACGCTCGCCCATGCGGTATATATTTTTATTAGTTTCATTTATTACCAATTTAATATAACGTAAGTTAGCACTGTGGGTATTGTTTTTAGTATTAGGTGAGAATTTTTCTGTTGGGCAAATAACCATATTATTTATTATTATGTATGAATATGACTAGAGAAAGTTTTAATAAAAGCTATTTATTTCTAATATTTAGTAGTAAGAAAAACTAACATGTACACGTTTTAATGCAGACAGTAACTCTGTGACCTACATGTAGATATTGGTACTTTGTCGAACCCCAAGGACTTCCCGAACGTGCTTCCAATTCCTTTTACGTTTAGGAAACATGGAAATATACAGCATTATATATTTTTTAATTATATTCTTTTTTTTTTGGCTTCATTTAAATTAATGCAGGAAGTATTACGAAAATTCAACACCTGTCATATGTAAAATTACATGATTTGCATATAAAATTTTATTTTATTACCTTCAATTTACATTGTTATATTAATATTCAATTCAGGCATTCATATTCTATATACAGGGTGTTATTATTGCTTTCCATTACTTTTAACAGGTGGTGGCACATGTTTAATACGAGGTAAATCTAGAAATTAAGTTCCGTTTGTATTTTTTACCTCGGCAGCGCTGCGATCGCAGTTCCGTGCATACGCGGCTGTCGACTTGAGTCAAGGAGAAGTAAATGGCGCCATTTTAGATCGCTGTTGTTGTATATGCTTTGTAGCGTTTGTTTGGAATATGCAATTCGTTTTCTAAATGCGAAGAACATTAAACCAGTCGGCGACGTTCATCGACAAATCTGCGAATTTTATGGAAAAAATGTAATGAGTGATTAAGAAAAACAGTAAGTTTGCAATTTCTGCTCTTTCTATGGACTTTCCACAAGTGCAAGATCACTTACCCATGAAGTTGTTACTATAAAACTCAGTTTTCGAAAACTTTGTGCCCGTTGGATACTAACAACACTTACAGTGCAACACAAAAACAATGTCTGAGCAGTGCACTTAACTTTTTGACACGTTACAACAATGGTGGTAATGACTTTTTGAGGTAAATAGTGACCGGGGATGATACTTGGATTGTTTATGGCACCCCTGAAACAACCAAACTACCATCTATTGAATGGAGACACACTTCCTCGCCAGCAAGGACTAAAGCCAAGCAAGTCTTGACACCTCGAAAAATAAGCTATTTGTGCGTCTGGGTGCAGTTGTTATTCTGACCATTTTATAAATGTGTCTATTATTGGGGTGCTTAAAAGTCTGATTATCAGATTTTGTTCATAGAAATTGCTTTTCTCATTTCTAATATTTCTAAGTAATCTTCAACAAATCCTGCCAGGGTAATAAAAAGGCACGTTTTGCTTTAACATTGTATAAATAATACACTTTCTCGATATAGACGGCTACAAATTACTAGAAATATTAGAAATAAAAAAAGCAATTTTTAAGAATGAAAATTTGACAAACACGCAAAAAGACTTTTAAATACTTCTAACAATAACTATACCCAGACAGCTACATATATACATTTATACAATACATAGATAGTTGCGTCCCTTCATTTAGTTGAACACGATATTTCTTTGAGGATGGTAGAAATTACGGAAACAATATTATCAGAACAATAAAATAAAACAGTGAAACTTATCAAGTGTTAATTTTGAGTTTTGAATTTAATATCTGTAGATGTTTTAACATATTTGTTTTATTTGTCCTATAATTAGATGTATGCATATCCGCTGGGCAAATACATTATTATTATTATTAAATTCTAAATGAATGAGAATTTTTCATCATCTGAAGTTAGAGAAATTGCTGAAAACATGGTAAATAATTTACTTCTCATTAAATCTTGCATCAATTATGTAAAGCAGTTTCTAAACTTTGAAGTATGGCGCAAAGAAAATAAACTTCCGGTTGTATTCGAAAATCTTTTAATTATGTATTTTCAATTACAACATTCTAAGCATAAACCATCTACTTTATGGATAATTTAATTATGATTATTTAATTGACTACATTTGCGTTAGGTAATTCACCTTTATAATTTTTCAGACTTGAATTTGATAAAAAACTACTATTGAAAAACTAAATTGCACTCGACTAAAAGTGAAATTTAACTAGAATAAAACTTCGTTTATAGATTATAAAGGCATCGTTATCATTGTCTTTTAAATGTTGCTCTGTTTGACCTATATAAACGCGACTGCAATCATTAATCGTATTTAAACAACATTTAAAAGTCGGAATCAATGGTCACAAATATGCAAAAAACATCACAGCTTTAAAAATACACGAAAACAAAAATAGTCACACATTCAATTACAAAGAAGTTAAAGTACTACAAACGAAAAATAATTACAAAGCAAGGTCAACATTCTAACTAATTCACATTAGAAAACAAGAAGAAAACGCCGTAAATGACCGTAACAATATTACGAATTTATGAAAATTATATTTTTCTATAATATAAAAAAAATATTAATAAAGTAAAGTTTAATTCAATGTCAACACTTGCTTCGCTATTTAAAATCACCCGCACGAAAATAAAGTATCAAATTAGTGTGTAGTTTGGTTCTTTGAAGATGAGCAGCCGTCCCCGTTTCCAGACTGTTCACGAAATTAAAACATCCAATACCCATAGATATGAACAACAACGTCATATATGCAATACAGTGTAGTTGCAACTCGTTTTATATAGGGCAAACTAAGCAAAGATTAAAAAATAGATTGACACAACACGACAGCGACAGTAGAGTTAAACCACAGGCATGCGCACTGGCAAGCCATATAGCGTCGACACACCACAAACCGAGATACAAGGAAGTCAGAATCATCTTCAAACAACCAAACTACACAAGACGGCTTTTCCTAGAAACTCTAACAATTAAGAGCGTGGAACATAATCTAAATACTAAAGCCGACTCCCTCAGTTTCAGCAATATCTACATACCACAACTACAACATATAACATCGGATATACAGAATAAGTTCACTTAATAATATTATATAATTTGAGGGAGTGTAGTTTCCGGTTGGTGCGTGGGGTTTGCCTTTTGCACGTGGTGTTTTGTTTTTCTGTTTTTTTTTCCGGTTTTTCTAGTGGAGTATGTTTTCAAATATAAAAATGGCAAGACACACAAAACACAAGTAAAAAGAATTGAAGTTTTCATGACAGACATTTTACTTATATACGTACATTAAAATATATATTTAGCGATAAAAGTACTCACAGACATATTTAAAATGCACACAATAGAAAGAGATTTCAAGCCTGTCTTTGACTGATTTTTATTACTGTAAGTGTACTAGTTTAGTAAATGTTTTGTGTTTTTTATTATCATTAACATAATGATGATTTTAAAGTGTAAAGGCCACTGTAACAGGCTCGTGTGTGGAGTAACACAATCAATAGCCCATATAGTTAGGTTATGTAAGTACTTGTGATACATTTTATTAATATTGTACAATGACAACATATTGGCAAGTTTGTTACATTTCTTTTTTTTTTCTTCTTAATAAATAAAAACAGGTCTGAGGAAGGTCTAAATACAAGACCGAAACGTCACGAAACCAAAATAGTGTTTTTCTACAAAAGGACACCCTAATTCTACACAAGTGTAGTAAGAAATTAATATATAGTGCTATTCACCATCAACATACACGTTGAATTCCACCATGCATATATATATATATATATATATATATATATATATATATATATATGTGTGTGTATATATTGTATGAACTTATCGAACCCCCCTCGTATAAAGAGGTTCATGCGAGTAAAGAAAAATTTTTGCATTCATAAAATGTCTTATCCCAAAGGAGTACATTATTATTGATGAAAATTATACCTTAATGTAATATAAACTAGAACGTGGTCAATATAAAACCGTAACAAACATTCCCGAAATATACATTTGAGTTTAAGCGCTCACATATTTAATATTTCGCAGAAAAGGGCCGTATATAAAAAATTCCCTAGCCATGGTGCTCCCATTTGCCAGGGAAAATTTGCTTTGCATCCACGGCGGAACATTTATGGCGTCGTTTAGAATTCCCACAGACTAGTAATAAAGTAGGTTATCGTTGAATGTCTCAATTTGGAGATTCTCCTCCTCCATCGCCTCCTCTTCGATATTCACCCAATCATCTTCCCAAGACCGTATTGGCGAGGAGAAAAATAATTGGCAATAGGAGAAGAAATAGAGGCAAGCAAAGACGGGAAAGTGTAATGAGCTAAAAGATGCGACAGAGGGGGTCGTGCAGATAGAATCGATATCTCGAAAGAGCAAAATAATAACTTTTGATCAACTTTTCGCCATAAATTACTAGATCTACGTGCAGGTGAGGTAGGGTTTGTTTACTTAGGAAGTTTGGCGTATTACTTTTCCAGACTAGGGTTGGGGGGGAGTGGGGGGGGATCATAACTTAATTAGATATTTTGATCTCTGTCGTGAAAGTTAATTTTATTATGATAATGGACATGCTGAGAGTATCGTTGTGAAAGTTTATTGAGGGAAAAGAGGGTGGAATACAAAATGGTAATTTGAAGTTATTTAAAATGCTGGAAAATAGGAATTATTTACCTCATTTATGTTCATAAGTTTCAATATAATTAAGTTAAAAATGTAAATATATTGTCAATTCCTAAATGCAGGGATTATACAATGTAACAAAGAAATTGCATTATTTAGTGGGGGTTATTATATTACTAGGTAACGCGACAGACGTTGTACTTTCCAAATATCAATAAATTTGTTTGTGGTCGTTTTGTAAATTTGTGAAAAACTATTGGAAATGTGTAAACAAAGGAAAAATGAGAAAACACGTCGTTTGTCTGAATTCTCCGACTTTCCTTTGTCATTGTCCCGATTTTTTTCTCTTAAAACTTTTCCGGGACCATAACGAACAAAAAAAAAAAAAAAAGAATAAGGATATCCATCGTTCGTATTGTGAGTTATGGTCTTGAGTTAAACCGTCTGGAAATGTGGTATGTTAGCGACACTGCTGCACAAGACGCGTTCCCGCCAACTTTACTTCTCCGATATGTCTATTCAATGTATAGTGTAGCATTTGATTGGATAAGCAATAGGGATAGGTCGGAAGTAGGTGTGGTATACACACGTATTGCGTTTGTACTCGTATTTCTATTGTATCTATCGTCGATGTATGTGATCAGACTGGGCACAGACACGTCTGGCGCTATAAACCTCCATTCTCTCTTATCTAGTGTACTGGTGGGGTATCATTCGCATCTCCGCCGTTAGCTCACCTCATTTCCAGACGGCATAAAAATCCTATATAAAAAAGCACTTTTAGTTTTTCCCGAATTTTCCGGAGAACTTTTCCAATATTTCCTTCCCTAAAAACCTTATTCGGACTATTATGAACATTTTTAAAGAAAAATTAGCCAAATTGGTCCAGCCGTTCTCAAGCGATGCGCTTACCAACGAAAAGCATGTAATACTTATTTATATAAATTCATGTAATTTCAGATATTGTTAATTCTTTAATATTTGCCAATAAAACTTTCCAAACTTTGCCAACTTTCCACACAACATAAGGACCACACACACAAAATTTTATCAAAATCGATTATGTAGTTTGTGAGTCTATAAATAACAAATTAAATTTTTGATTTATATATATATATAATACATATATATATATATATATATATATATATATATATATATATATTCGTGACCTTGGTATGATATGGTAAATTCAATCAGTTGGCGATTAAAGGTGCTTTACTTTAAAGTATATATATTTAAAACAACCCTATATGTTTCGGCAATGATGCCTTTATCAAGGATATGAAATATAAATGACAGTATACAAATGTCATATAATTGAGTTGCTATGGATAAAATTATTCAAAGATACATTCCAATTGAATAATAATAAATCATGCCTTAGTATTCCAAAAACAGAAAGACAACAAAAACAGGGAAAAGCAAGACATGAGTTATTATTATGTATGAGCCCGTGGAGCGTCTTAAGATGCAAAGTTGTCGGCATTCGCCTTAAACGAGAAGGAAAACCACGAAAACCTACTCGGACAATTAGACAGGAATCAAAACACGGAACAGTCAGCATGATAAGCAAATGTATATATATGATATTTAAATGTAATACTAAGGCATGATTTATTATTATTCAATTGGAATGTATCTTTGAATAATTTTATCCATAGCAACTCAATTATATGACATTTGTATATTGTCATTTATATTTTATATCCTTGATAAACGCATCATTGCCGAAACATGTACTGTTGTTTTAAATATATATAGTTTAAAGTAAAGCCAGACCTTTAATCGCCAACTGATTGAATTTACTATATTTACTATATATATATATATATATATATATATATATATATATATATATATTTCTAGATACTTGAAAAAGACTGAAAAATAGTAAAAGTCGAAACGTCGTAGAATAAAACATCATAATTCAATAAAAGGTCGCTAAACCAATAAAAAGTCTATTATTTTTAATATATATATATATATATATATATATATATATATATATATATATATAATTTTTTAGTCGTTTATTAAATATAACAATTGATAAATTATTGGAGTTTTTCGGCTTTTATATGAAATATTTACAAATATCAAATTAGTATGTATGTAATTGCAAAGTAAGTGACATCTGATATCAAAACTGACTTCTGCTTTCAACTTGCTTCAACATCTACATTCAATAACTGACATCTGATTCATTTACAGTTACTTTATAATGCATTTCTAAATAGCTTGAACCAAGCTCTATTGTGGCTGGGTGGTAAAAGCGACATTCCGGCAAACTGTAGACTTGGGTTCAAGTGGACAATATTTTTTAATTAAAAAATTTCGTATGATTTGCTTTGTAATTTGTAGACAGCAATGTTTACATCCCCACTTACTTTGCAATTACATACATACTAATTTGATATTTGTAAATATTTCATATAAAAGCCGAAAAACTCGCAATAATTTATCAATTGTTATATACATATTAAAGTATTTAGATAATTTCTTAGCCGTTCATTAAATATAACATTTGATAAATTATTGGAGTTTTTCGGCTTTTTATATGAAATATTTACAAATATTAAATTAGAATGTATGTAATTGCAGAGTAAGTGGGGATGTAAACATTGCTGTCTACAAATTACAAAGCAAATCATACGAAATTTGTTATTTTTTATTATCTTGTTCACCATTATTTAACACGTATTTTTGTTGAGTACCGAACCTACATCGTAAGTGTATTTATAAAGCACAAAACAGAGTCTCATTGTTCTTATATATACACTCAGGGACAAAAAAACCCGGACATTTATTTTATAAAAAGAAAAATGAGATGTACCTATGTTAGTCAGAGTTTTTGTAGATAATGCAATTTAAAATGCATCAAGTGATAATTGTGTTACCATGTATACGTGTAAACAAGCCATTGTTATGAGATACGCCATTTAATTGTCGAAAGTCACAGTCACTGCAGAATTTGAGTCTGCCATTTTATTCTTTATTATCACTATTTGTTTAATTTTCACATGTTATCAGTGTTTTGAGTGTAAGACTGTAGTCACAATTTATCTTATTACACAATGAGACACGAAGACGTTGCTGCAACCGTTGCTTTACATAATGATGGACGCAGTGTGCGTTACATCGCATATGTCATGAATATGGCTAGAAGTACGATTCATGATGCCTTAAAACGTTTTAGAGAGACGCAAGAATACACCAGGAGACCAGGTTCGGGTCGTCCGCGATGCACAACGCAAAATGAAGACAGGCGCATAGTGTTGTCAGTTCTTAGGGAGCGCAACCTGCAATCTACGGTGGTAGCCCAACGGTTTTTTAACATGCATGGACGTCCAATATCGGCCAAAACAGTTAGAAGAAGGTTGAAAGCAAGTGGAATGATGTCAGCTAAACCTGCAACCGGTCCCAGATTACTAAGGATGCATCGCGTCGAAAGATTGCGCTTTGCACAGAATCATAGAGCCTGGAGAAATGAACAGTGGAGCTGTGTTCTATTTACAGACGAATCGCGTTACAATTTACGCTCACCTGATGGACGTTAAAAAGTTTGGAGAAGGATAGGGGAACGATATTCGCAGTGCTGTATTTCCGAGAGATCGCCATTTGGAGATGGTGGAGTGATGGTTTAGGCAGGTGTGTATGAACGCTCGTACGGAGTTGGTTTTCGTAGACGGAAATCTAACAGCTGATAGGTACATAAATGAATGTTTGGCGAATCATGTGGTGCCATTTGGTCCATATATAGGCAATGATTTTCTTCTAATGCACGACAATGCGCGCCCACACGTCGCTCGCGTTACCACAAATTACCTGCAAGAAGTGGGGATTCGCGTTTTGCCATGGCCAGCAAGGAGTCCTGACGTTAATCCCATTGAGTACGTGCGGGACATGTTGGGACGGCGTATTAGGAGGCGCAGAGACCATCGGAAAACTTACAGGAGTAAAGAGAAGCACTTCCAGAAGAATGGGAAAACATTCCCCAAGAAGCCATTTCTAGCCTGATTCAAGGCATGCCAAGACGTATGGATGCAGTTATCCAATGCCGAGTGAGTAACACGCGTTACTAAAAATGTGATTTCAATGTGACAATCACAAAACATCTAAGCCACAGCTGAAAAATGATGTTACTGGGTTTACGCCATTTCCGTTTTGCCGAAAGGATTTTCTTTCTAATACTGTATTTATGATTAATTACATGAACCTTTATTTGAAATGCGTTTTTCTTTCATTTAAAATACTTAACCATTAAATTTTATAACATACTAGATCTTTTAGTAACAATTTCCGACATAAAACAAGTGTCCGGGTTTTTTTGTCCTTGAGTGTATATATATATATATATATATATATATATTTAATGTTTAAAGAAATTTGTTTTTTCTTTTTTATTTTATTGGCCGTGTTTTAATATTAAAAATAATAGATTTTTATTGGTTTTAGCGACCTTTTATTGAATTTAGATGTTTGTTTGCGACGTTTCGACCTTTATCAATTCAGTCTTTTTCAAGCATCTGGAAACAAGAATCATTACAATGAACATGAGAACTGTGTTTGTTTTGTGTGATATAACAATTGAATTGACCATTTTAAATTTAACATTATATTAAGAAATGAATTACGGATTAGGTTAGTGTTTTACGTTGAAAACTAAACAACATTAATTTAAAATAGCTTAGAATGGTAGGGGGACATTCATTTGAATAATATCTGTACGAATTAATTGGAGACTTAACAATATTAACAATTTTTAAGTTTAAAATTAGATTAAATATGATTACAAATCGAGCCAACATCCAACATTGAAACTTACGTAAAATAAAAATAAGAATGGCTAAAATGAACAGGAAAGTTGAATTACAATACAATACGTAAAGAGAAAAATAAAAGTCAAACCAAACTCACATTTGTTGTTTTTTCTACACGGATACGCCACATGTGTTTCGACACCCGGGTTTCTTAGAACGAACATGCTTGTGCGGATTTTGTAAGTGAACTAATGCCCTAGTTTGCGGGGGTCTAATTTCTGTTTTTTGGAATGAGCATGGTAGTCAGGACCGTATTTAGGGGTATAAGTTAACATTGTTATTTCTAATGGGAGATATTTCCCCCCCCCCCCCCCCCCCCCAGCACGCACAAGACAAAAACGGAAAAAAATATCTCCCATTAGAAATAACAATGTTAACTTATACCCCTAAATACGGTCCTGACTACCATGCTCATTCCAAAAAACAGAAATTAGACCCCCGCAAACTAGGGCATTAGTTCACTTACAAAATCCGCACAAGCATGTTCGTTCTAAGAAACCCGGGTGTCGAAACACATGTGGCGTATCCGTGTAGAAAAAACAACAAATGTGAGTTTGGTTTGACTTTTATTTTTCTCTTTACGTATTGTATTGTAATTCAACTTTCCTGTTCATTTTAGCCATTCTTATTTTTATTTTACGTAAGTTTCAATGTTGGATGTTGGCTCGATTTGTAATCATATTTAATCTAATTTTAAACTTAAAAATTGTTAATATTGTTAAGTCTCCAATTAATTCGTACAGATATTATTCAAATGAATGTCCCCCTACCATTCTAAGCTATTTTAAATTAATGTTGTTTAGTTTTCAACGTAAAACACTAACCTAATCCGTAATTCATTTCTTAATATAATGTTAAATTTAAAATGGTCAATTCAATTGTTATATCACACAAAACAAACACAGTTCTCATGTTCATTGTAATGATTCTTGTTTCCAGATGCTTGAAAAAGACTGAATTGATAAAGGTCGAAACGTCGCAAACAAACATCTAAATTCAATAAAAGGTCGCTAAAACCAATAAAAATCTATTATTTTTAATATATATATATATATATATATATATATAAAATTCATTTAAAAAAAATTATCGACCGTACTATATTGAATAAAATACCATTGCAACGAGAAGATCCTCTAGAAACAGGTGAAAGTGATGTCACCGAAACGTCAGGAAGAAAGTTGTCCTTCTCAGAACAAAATCATCCAAACGCGGCGAAATATCCCGAAGAACAACGCTTCAACAAACGACCGCGAAAACATTCGACGAAATATATATATATATATATATATATATATATATAATATATATATATATTGATATACGACAAAAGGTCGTATAATAAATACAATATCCAATAATAAAATATAGTGAAGCTGGTAAGGTAATTTTTTAAAAATAAATTAAAAATATCTATTGAAATAATTTCAAATATTGCATACAGATGGAGTTGTTTAATATGTTGTATCTGTTGCATGCGTATAATTCAAATAATAAATAATCGTACATAAAACGAAGTATACTTAACCTCAACAGCTTTTCACTTGTACAGCTTTTTATTGTTTAAAGGCAATAATTTATGTTAAATGTCCGGCTTGTAGAACAATGAGACTCTTGTTTTGTGCTTTATAAATACACTTACGATGTAGGTTCGGTACTCAACAAAAATACGTGTTAAATAATGGTGAACAAGATAATAAATGATGGTATATTTTAAATGCAATATCTACAAAATGAAACGAGAGAGTCAAAGAATAATGTAAAAGGTTTTATTGATGTATTGATTAGCAGGTAAGTGATTAACATAAAAATAGGATTAATATTTATTTGAAACAAGTCATGTGATAATATGAATACCATAAATTCTTAGGTTAAGTTACGATTAATAAAGATAATGAATTAAATTGTAATTATCTACTTAAACTATTATTTTGAAAAACTATAAACAGAGGAACTGTATTCTTCTACTTTTTATAAACGAATTCTTATTTTAAATGTACCTATAAGGCATATCTTTATTAATATCTATAATAGAAGTTTTTCTTTATGAATTTAACTTATTCAACATTTCAAAATTTTTAGGAGATATAAATCATACTTAAATTGGAAATAGACGGGATTCAGGAATTCAGGAGTATTCTTGTAATTCCAACGTTCAGGATACAGGTTTGGGTAGCGGGTAATCTAACGGCGTCACCGCTTATGCTTGGGTTTAGCTGGATGTTGTCCCCGGTGAAATGCAAGTTTCTTTTTATAAGGAACTGGATGATGTATGGATACGCAAAATACGTCAAATAGGTGCTGGATAAACAGGTGATATTTTTATATGTTCGTAGTATAGTTTTTCTATTCTATTTAATGATTTTCTTCTTATTTCCAGAGCGGCACGTAATAAAACGTCGGCGTGTTTTGGGAATTCTTACAACATGACGCTCACTATCGTTTGTTTTGAATGCTAGCTTCTTATTCGTCTAATTTGTATGTTTTAATATAATCTCGCTAATAATTTTAGTGAAAATGATAATTTAATTACTCTAACCATATAGATATCTTACAAAAATTATATATTTTATTTTAGTATATAAATAATTGTCATATGTACATAAAAATTTCATTTATATGCTGATTTATAGTTAGGATATTTCCCGTGGTTTTTAGTTTGAAAAAGGACAGCTTTCTCTAAAGAATATGTGTCATTTATTATAGATCAATTAAGTTAAAATGTTTTCGGTAGTACATAATATTGAAATAAAATGACTAAGGCAAATGAAAAGATATAAATAAATAAATAAATATGAGAATTAATTTTGAACAATTAAAAACGCGAAATTAACTTTATTGATGTGACAGGTGAAAAATGCAGTTCCAAAAATATCTTAATTTCTAATATTTACATGCTAACTAAGATGATCTGTATTTCACAAAACTAGGGCATTCTCTGCGTAGGCTTGCCCTACCACAATATATATATATATTATATATATATATATATATATATATTATATATATACCGTATTCATAATTGTATGTTTAGATTTTTTGTTATAAAATTTTGTAAATACATACGTAATTAAATATGTAATAAAAATTTTGAACTTAAATTTTTTACCCCGAATAAGCGGAACATTGTACCAAATATCCGATGTAAATTAACGTTTTCTTCATAGTTTGAATTCTGTATTTTATTTTACAAACTTAGATTTTTACAATAATTATTTTAATGTTTGTATTGGTATCTAGATAATTAGCTTTGATTCACCTAGATGCCAATAATAAAAAAAAAAGTTCAAAAATATGTATATATGAACCCATTTTCCATCTTATTACTTTCCTTTCATTAACATAAATTGTAGATTATTTGAAATTGGATAGAAAATATGCAAAGCAACGCATTAAATTTCATTCCAGTTATTTATGGAGTGTGGTTGAGTAAGGGAAATAGAAACGTCACGTTTCATTTTCTCAGACTTTACTGGTGTTCTATTTATTATAGTGTAATTGCATATGCTTCTATGAATTGAAGTAATAACCAAGATAATACGGTGTCATTGCCCATTTAATCTAATGTTGGATCTGAGATGAAGACGTGGGTTTCGTACAGGAAATGCCGAATATACGTACAAATATGTGATAAAGTGATACTACATTGAATAAATATGTACTTAATGAAAAAAAGTCGTTGCGATCAATAGATAATATGTTCTACATGAAATCTAGCGAGATGACAAATAAGAAAATTTAATAAAACTGTATAGACGCTAGAGTTTTTGTTATTTTAATCAAACATTAATAAAAAAAGGAGAATAAATAAATATAACATTTTGCATGAACCAATACTTAAATTATAAAAATAAAATCAAGAAATGCAGGATAAATTTAAGTCAAAGACATGATCTCTTCCCAGTTTGTAGGTCGCGTTAATTATTTTTGTGCGATAATGAATCTTTTAATCACTCAATAAAGTACATAGGTGATAAGATAATTTTTTTTTTTTTAATTTAATCGGCCGATACTTGCTGGAAATCCATTATATGTAAATGGGATTTAAGTAAAACACTTATACTAATTTCCAGTATATATTACACTTTATTATATAT
This sequence comes from Melolontha melolontha, assembly GCA_935421215.2. NCBI lineage: Eukaryota > Metazoa > Arthropoda > Insecta > Coleoptera > Scarabaeidae > Melolontha > Melolontha melolontha. Next base: position 70,253,665 of record OW285243.1, on the reverse strand, counting down.
ATTAATAAATAGACGACATGTTCCGCTACGATGTAGCTTCTTCAGATCTTATATTACTACTGAACACGCTCTTCACAAATGTATGGCTTTTTTCTAAACTATTTCAATGGGTTGCACTTGTCTACATTAGAATCGTCTCTTACCGATATATCGTCTAAAGTTATTGTTATCTTAATATTTAATGAAACCAGTTTAAAAGTGGGGAATTACTAAGGTCTAATTGGTCATTTAACAATATATCTGCATATTTAAGTTTATTTATTTCTAAGGATTCCAGTAAATTTAACTTTAATCCTTTTTGTTGTGACTGTAAAATTTCGAAATCTTGAAACTATGATTATTTTCCAACAAATGAAGTGCATAATTGGAATCTGTCTTTTTGTTAATAAAACTTTTAAAATGTTCCTGTATTCTATTCTCAAAGCTCCTACCAGTTTGGCCTATGTATGTTTTAGGGCACTCCTTACATGTTAGTTTGTATACTCCGGATTTATTGGACTAATAATTAGCATTTTCAAACATTCAAATCTGACATCTACTTTCAGTAACTCACATCTAATTTCAATGGAGTAATAATTAGCATTTTCAAACATTCAAATCTGACATCTGCTCTCAAAATACTGACATCTACTTTCAGTAACTCACATCTAATTTCAAAATAGGCATCTGCTTTCTAATCTGACGTTTGCTTTCATAACTGACACCTGCTTTCAAAACAGACATCTGCTTTCAATATCTGACATTTGCTTTCACTAACTGACATCTGCTATCAAAACTGACATGAGCTTTCAAAACTGACTTCTGATTCATTAACACTGTTACTTTATAATGCATTTATATATGGCTTGAACCTGGGTCTATTGTGGCCTAGTGGTAAAGGCGACAGCCCGGATAGCTGTAGACTTGGGTTCGATTCCCAACGTAGACCATATTTTTCAAATAAAAAATTTATGATTTGCTTTGTAATTTGTAGACAGCAATGTTTACATCCCCACTTACTCTGCAATTACATACATTCTAATTTAATATTTGTAAATATTTCATATAAAAAAGCCGAAAAACTCCAATAATTTATTAAATGTTATATATATATATATATATATATATATAATATTTTCGTGACCTTGGTATGATATGGTAAATTTAATCAGTCGGCGATTAAAGGTCTGGTTTACTTCAAAGTATATATATTTAAAACAACCCTACATGTTTCGGCAATGATGCCTTTATCAAGGATATAAAATATAAATGACAGAATAAAGGCATCATTGCCGAAACATGTAGGGTTGTTTTAAATATATAACTTTGAAGTAAACCAGACCTTTAATCGCCGACTGATTAAATTTACCATATATATATATATATATAAATTTCTGTAAAATACCGCTTTTAAATTGAATGCTTCAATTGCTATTGCGTTGTCATATATCAATATTCGGACACGTAATCTGAATTGAATGGTCCTGCGTCCTAGATTACGAGTTGGAATATTAATATATGACAACATAATAAAGCAAAATGTATGAATGTGCCTGTCCCGAAACGTGCAGATATCGATATTTCACTGTCGTTACAGATCATCAGTACACAATATTCGGACACAGACATGATTTTCATTTGTATACTTTCGTGTATATATACGAATTATATTGCATGTGAGAACTGACAATTATTCAAATCTCATCTCAGGAATAATCTTGCCATATTGTAGAACCAACGCAACAAATTAAGCGACAATTGAATGTAAAATAAGATTTGAATAATTATTATTTGAAAATCAAACTTTATTACTTTTCAAAATATTTTCCACAAAAATTAATACACTTCTGCATTCGTTCAAACCAATTGTTAAAACAGCTAATCCAGTCTTCAGTTGGGACAGACGTTTTTGAAGGCATCTACTGCTTGTTCCGGCGACTGAAATCGTCGACCACGTATCCCATTCTTGATCTTTTGAAACGTAAAAAAATCTTTGGGACTTAGGTCGGGACTATGATCGGAGGAAAATCTAATAATTCGATATTTTACTGCTCCAAAAACTTAATTGTCTTTTTTACTGTGTGCGAACTCGCATTATCATGATGCAGGATAATTCGCCGATGTGAGTTGGTTTCTTGGAGCACCATAATTATTTCTGGCAAACAAACGGTTGTGTACGAATCCGCATTAACCGTTCTTCGATCTTGCAAAGGAATTGTAGCTACATGACTTGATTTTAGATAAACGTCGCGGTCATCTTTTTCGACATAATTCGCGAACGGATAACTTTTGTCGGATCCTATTCATCATGAAACACCTAAACAGCGGACTGATGTTTATTTTCGGGTTCATAGGAATAAATCCATGATTCATCGTCGTTGAACCGGCTCAAAGTTTTTCGGTTCCAATTAACGCAAATTGACTTTTGCTCTTCGGCTAAAAGATGCGGAATTTAACGAGAAACTAATTTTCTCACACCCAGTTCATCATGTAGCATCTTTTTGAAATATTCATGGATGTATCAATTTCACGATGTCACATGTCTATCTTCCTTAATGAGGCGGCGCACAGCATCGATGTTTTTCTGGGTGACTGCTGTTCTTGGCGGACCTGTCCTGGGATCATCGCTGATACTAGTGCATCCACGTTGGAAGTCACAGTACCAACGTGAAATTGTCGATTGATGTTGCTTCATATTCGGAAACAGAAACCAACTCAGCAAGACATTGTTGTTGAGTTCATCCTCTCCGAAAATTATTGCGCGAAAATTTTCTCGACTCAATTCCATTTTTAGGCCAACTTATGGACATTAAAAATTCACTATGAGTAAATTACTTGCCGTATGGGGTACAATGTAGCCTGCCTCCTCGTGGTGTACCCTGGAGACGTGACTTGTTACGGCTAAATGGTCTACAGTATTAGGTTGCTAGACCTAGCAAAGAAACAGCGAACAGCGAAATTCTAACAAATGGTGCTCTTCAGAGCCCATTAACGAGAGGCATAGGAAACCCCTGAAAATCTTACAACTGGACGTTGAAGGCATGAGCAGATCTAAAACTAAATATTTACTGAGGCTCTTAAATGATCATTCGGTGGATGTCGCCTTACTACAAGAAACGCATTGTGCCAATGAAATGCAACTTAGCAGCAGATGCAAACTACCGGGATACTCAATGGCAGTAGTTACTCATCACTCGACCTATGGAATAGCCACCTATACACTCATGTTATTTAATGCTGTATTCGATGTGCCATACGAGATAAATGAACTTGCCCTATCCTGATGAAACTTTAGATTATATTAACGAAAGATTAAGATTAATTTTGACACCTAACGTTTTATTACTAGCGCCCTCTATGAGGCTAATGCAAAACTAAAAAGACATCCCTCGTGTGTGTGTGTGTGGAATTTTTCGGGAGTAAATCCTTGGACTGCTCCTGCTTCTAGTGTTCTTTAACAATTTATATCGTTCTATAAAATTGCATCCACCACCACGAACAATTAGATTATGGTTTATTTTATTCTGTGCATAACTTCTTGAGTGATAAAAATTCACTAATGATGTTACTTGATCATGTTTTTTGTCGATTAAAATCAGAAATTCTATGAACATAGAATTAGGAGACTAGGAGAAAGATGGCGAAATGTCATTGATAAAAATTAACTTTACATTACTTACATTTCGTTAATTATAAAAATTTCTTTTATTTTCTTTAGCAAAATCATATCTTGTCAGTATTTTTTTCGATGAATTCCTATTCAAATTATATTGTTAAAAGGATGCCGACGAGTTCTCTTTAAATTAAACCCGGTATATTTTAGTAGAAGTATAAGAATAATTGCAATAAGCAATATTCAACATGAGAATAATAATATTAGTTATTAAATAATTAATTGACTTGGTAGATACATGTTGAAACTCCATTATAAATTATAATAAAACACGTTTATACGTTTGTTTCAAATACGTTTTAATAACACTACAATTGTTTCGCCAAACATTGGCTTCATCAGGTGCTGATAGTCTATCACTTATTACTAGAGTGGACCAATCCGGAGCGATATTGGTAAATATTTCATATAAAAGCCGAAAAACTCCAATAATTTATCAATAAATATATTGATATGTATATATATATATATATATATAAAATAAAAATTGTTGGGGAATCCGGCAATAAAAACCTTTAGTTAGTCAATTAGAGTCCTTTATTTTATACCTTATATTTCGCTCTGTAGATTTAGAGCTTCATCAGAGGTCACTTTAAACAAAAGAAAATACAACAACAATAATTATAAGATCAATACTTACAAAAGCGAAACTATTTTTTGTGAGAGATATAACATCTTTAAAAAAACAAAACATGTAGAGAAACAAGAAGTCCACGTAATACAAATAAAACTTTATATTAATTAAAAACTGTTACTTTAAAAGCTTATTGTTATTACATATTAAAACCATTTAAAAAATTATTATTTTTTCAACAAACACATCTAAAAAGAAACACACACGTAGTAAAGAACTACTTGTCTTGATGTAAATTACATTTTAACAATTCAAGTCGGAGCGGCTCTCTAGCGTCCTCGCCACAGACGATATAAAATTGGGTTTTTATAACTACAATCCGTTACGTACTTATTTTAGTAAAACTAAGGACTTGACACCTTTGCCTTTCCAGTCGAACGTTATATATAGCATTCCTTGCAATGCATGCAACAAAGTTTATATAGGTCATACCTCAACTTGGTTAAAAACCAGACTTACCACACATAAGAGCGACGTTCGAACTGGGAAGAGTAGATGTGCTTTGTCCTTACATATGATCAAATACAACCACAACCCAAATTTTGAGAATGTTAAAATCCTCCAGAGAGTTAATAGTTTAAAATGTAGGGAGTTTTTGGAGATGGTTGAGATCAATAATAATCCTAACGCTATGAATTTCAGATCTGACACAAATAATTTAAGCGCAATATATGCCTTTTTACTGACTTTTTCTCATATCAAAAACTCAAGTCATCAAAATACACAGAATATTAACTCTATTGATGTCATTTAACACATTTGTCCTTCCACAATTTTTTCATATGACTATAATTTTAATTTTGCAATTTCTTTTTAATTAAGTTTAACCTGTTTGTAGCCTGCACATTATTGAAATTAAGCACGCAACTTTTGAACATCTGTATATATATCGTTAACCTTGACATTGCTTGTTTTTCACCTACTGTACTTTTATCATAGGTTGTGCATATACGTATGACATTGGTTTCGAAAATTTAATACACTACCTTGTCGACACTTGAATTGTTAAAATGTAATTTACATCAAGACAAGTAGTTCTTTACTACGTGTGTGTTTCTTTTTAGATGTGTTTGTTGAAAAAATAATAATTTTTTAAATGGTTTTAATATGTAATAACAATAAGCTTTTAAAGTAACAGTTTTTAATTAATATAAAGTTTTATTTGTATTACGTGGACTTCTTGTTTCTCTACATGTTTTGTTTTTTTAAAGATGTTATATCTCTCACAAAAAATAGTTTCGCTTTTGTAAGTATTGATCTTATAATTAGTAGACTAAATTAGCTAATGTTGTATTTTCTTTTGTTTAAAGTGACCTCTGATGAAGCTCTAAATCTACAGAGCGAAATATAAGGTATAAAATAAAGGACTCTAATTGACTAACTAAAGGTTTTTATTGCCGGATTCCCCAACAATTTTTATTTTACATACTTGTTTTAACGGCAAAGACTCTTTGTCTACTTATATATATATATATATATATATATATATATATATATAATATTTTCGTGACCTTGGCATGATATGGTAAATTCAATCAGTTAGCGATTAAAGGTCTGGCCCCACTTCAAAGTATATATATTTAAAACAACCCTACATGTCTCGGCAATGATGCCCCTATCAAGGACATAAAATATAAAATCTTTGAAGTGGGGCCAGACCTTTAATCGCCAACTGATTGAATTTACTATATATATATATAAATATAATATTTTCGTGACCTTGTTATGATATGGTAAACTTAATAAGTCGGCGATTAAAGGTCTGGTTTATTACTTCAAAGTATATATATTTAAAACAACCCTACATGTTTCGGCAATGATGCCTTTGTCAAGGATATAAAAAATATAAATAATAATTTATATTTTTTAATTTATATAATTTTTTTAATTTTATAATATACCTATCCATTTATGTATTTTTAACCCCATACATGTGTTCAGATAAACATATTTATCATTTGTTTCGTACAAAACCCTATTACGTTTTCAAATCTCACTAAAAAAACAGCAAAACCACTGGGCTTTGTGCATGGATTTCATTTTCATCCGGCTTAAAACCTATATATTCGTAACGTAAACACTGCGCATAATATTTCAGTTTTAAGCGTGCCAGGGTCCGTGAATTACGGACTTCGAAATATAGCTTGACGAAAAAGACCAATGCAAGAGCTTTGATATGTAAATCGCGAAAGACGAGAACTTTAATCTTGATACTCGACCGCGCGGATTCTTGATGGATTATCATGAGTCAAACGGTATCCGGTTTGTCGATGTTACTGGAGTCTATTGAAATAAGATGGTAAATGGAATAATAACGTAATATTATGTCTCAGAAAGTTTTCCGTTCATTAAATTTAGCGTCTACCTTCTCTTCTTATAATTTTATTTAGGTATTACATTTACACTTACGTATACAGGTTGTACCTTACTGATATGCGAATATTTAAGGGTGTGAATCTACATGAAAAATAAATGATATATTGCATTATAAACGATGGGCCAAAAATGATCCGTTACGAAAATATAAAATGGTAGGCCTATGGTTTAAAATGAAAAAGATAGTTCTCATCAAACAGATGTGAATGACCGAGACTTACTAACAAATGTCAGATGTAAAAAGCAAGTGACATATTCCAGGGAAATTAAATTTATTGCGAAATTGTATTCGTCAATACTTACATTAATTTTCTCGGACAATTCAACAATTTTTATTTTTTAACTCAAAAACAGCGCATTACAGGAAACAACTCAAGAGAGCTCTTATGTTTCAAATTTAACGGGGAATACAAAAATAATTTGTCTTGGAAAAACTATAGTTTTTTTCAAAATTTAACTTATTTTTGAATTAACGTACCATTAACGTAGCATACCATTTTTTTCTTTAAAAATATAAAAGTATGTCCCCGTACACCCGCTACTGTTAGAGCTATTTTTTTTTAAATATGCACCTTTATTAACTGTTGATAAATTTTTTCAATGTTTTGCTCTCACTATAATGTAAAATACTTGTAAATAGTCAAATAAAGTTTATATATAAGCACATAAAACACCATGAAATTAGAAAACAACGCTACGAATACTACAAACATCAATCTAGACCGCTAATTTGACAACTAGTCAACTATATCGTACAAGAAAGGCATGGCACGCCCGATGACGGGCAATATGGCGATCGCCATTAGTTACGAGGCAACCTTATCTATTTACTAACATTGGGAAGGCAATAAGTAATCAAATATGAAAGTTTTGTAATTTTTAACTACAACATTAAAAGTACAATTCATGCATTTGGTAAATAAACTTCTCATGGTTCCAGAAAAGGTAGAATCTTTGGGTGTATTTAGTATGGAATTGCTTCCTGTCTTCTTCTCTACAAAGTTATTTTTTGTCCGTGATAGTTGTCACAGAATTGTCACTTTGACATTAAACAAATTTAAATTTAAAAATCATTTAAATCGATTAACTTGCTTATTGCATAGATTGTGTAAAAATGTAATACGCATCACAAGCGTTAAGGGCTATCGGTCTCAGGTAAAATTGGTTGCTTCAGTACCCTCAGCCACCAAACTATTGCCTTCGACCAGTAAACAACCCTTATCGCTTTTGATGTTTAAATAATTATAGGAAATGCTCGAATCAACCTGCTAAGTATTTTTTCCGCTACGAAGTTGATATTTCGGCATTCAGAATCTTTAGACAGCTGCTTCAGGCGTGAAAAATTGCTTGCCACAAATTTTAGTTTTGATGTTTGAAAACAAATAGAAAACACAAGGTGTTAAAGCAGGTGAATACGGGCAATGAGACATTAATTTAACATTTTTATTAGCTAAAAATTACCGATTTGATGTGCTGAATGACTGCTGGTATTATCATCACACGAACAATATTCGTCGATTTCGGAAAACAATTGGTATACCAATCAGCGTTCACTATTCTTTGATTCTTTTACATCACATATTTACAAAACACACAAACAAGCGATCATTTGCTTTGCAGCATTGCGTGAACGAACAGCTTTCGTAGGATTGTTCAGTTAGCATCGCCTGATGAAGCCAAAGTTTCGCGGAACAATATTGTAGTGTATGTTAGTGTGCAATAAAAATTTAAACAACCTTGGTTGATATCTTTTGTTATTTATTTGCATCATTTTGCACAGTGTTATTTTTGTGCTTCTATACAATTGTGTGGGATATAACGACTGCAAAGCTTCTGCACGTTCAAAGGTCTATGAAAAATTGTGTCTATAGCTTTCATGCCCATGTCCAAAGATGCTTCACAATCTCATGGTATGTATACAAATCTTGTTTAATCATTTTAGGCACAACATCAACATTAGTGGCAACAACAGATGTCGATGGACTATCTTCACGAAATTCGTTTCTTTTACTGCGTCCGCACTGAGTACACTAACTGTAAACACTATTCTTGAATGGTGTTCCATCCCTAAAAAGCCAGGAAAAAAGCCAACCGATGCATTCTTTCGACGTTAAACACATTTAAGAGTAATAATAATAGTCCCCGTAACTGGTCTTGCAGACCTTTGAGGTAGAAACATGGTATTCTTGTTACGACTTAAGCCGTTCGGTACACTAGTTAACGTGGCTTGCGCTACCTGCCGATCGTCTATTATTACCCCTGAGTTGAACAGGGACAGACAAACCGCCATTGATATATTATTGGCTAGACCAGGTTTTGAAACTGGTTCATCAGATTGATAGTCTAATAATCTACGTACTAGAGTCCAGGAGTTTACAACCTGTGGCTCGCGAGCCGTATGCGGCTCAGTAGAATTATACTTGTGCCTCTTGAATAGTTTAATAGCATTTTATCTTATATAATTGGCATCTTGACAATTTTCGGATACACTTACTACCGTGAACAATTATTTTAAAATACGACCATTATTAAAGACAAATTAGGAAGTAATTACGAAAGCCTTGAAAGTTGCATGAAGTTAAAAACTCCTGAATATTCACCTAAGTTGAACAACTTCGTGCCTCTTCTCAATCCCAAAAATCTAACTAATATTACATTTTTGCGTTTATATTATTTTTTACAGTATTTTTCTTTGTATTTTAAATAAAGCTATATAACCTACTGAAATTAGGTTTATTTTAATTAGTTATAAAAAAGTGTATCCGTTTTCTTTAATACGCCGAATTACATCTTCTGTTAATAAGTAAAATAAAATATTTTGGTTTCACAATAAATACATGTTTCACAGCAGATAACCGTTATATTATTTATTCTAATATTACCGATATATGTACAGCTGCGAGCAATACATTTTGGTCGAATTTTTAATATGGTCTCTAAATCTTATTTTAACAAAATAAGGATTACTTCCTTAATAGAAACTGGACTTTCTGAAGCTACGGTAGCATCTGGTCTAGGATTTGCAAAAAGTTCGTAAATTTTATTAACATGTGACATATTAAATTATAGATTATTACCATTACGACCGTTTCATAATATAGCAACTTACATTTTGTCAAAGAATGACATTCACGACCAAAATTTATTGATTGCAGCTGTACTTATATTTGGCTCTTTGAAAAAAATAATTTACAAAATCGGGGAAAAAATGACTCTTAACTCCAGAAAAGTTGCCGACCCCTGCACTAGACCAACACATTTGGAAATAATAAAAAAGATGAATACATGTCCATCGAAAGTAAAGTCCGCATATAGAAAACAGCCGTGAGACCGGTGATTACATACGCAGTGGAAACCTGAGCGGACACAACAAAAACGAAGAGCATGATGAGAGCAAAGGAGATGAGGACCTTAGGGAATATCAGAGGAGTAAGCTTGAGAGATCATGTAAGAAGCAGGGATATACGAACAGACCTTAAAATTCAAGACGTGGTGCAATTTACGAGAAAAAGACGAAGATACTGGCGAGACCACGTCGACCGAATGACGGGGGACCGATGGGCAAAATGGGCAAAGAACGAAAAACCGAACTCAAGGAGACCTCCAGGCCGACCTCCCAAGAGATGGTGCGAGAGCTGGACATCTGCTTCCCAAGAGGCTGAATAAAATTGAAATAGTAGAAGAAACAAGACTAAGTCTTAAGGAAAGAGAAAGAAGAAGAAGAAGAAAAAAGATGGCTTGAACATTTCATGCGAAAATTTCATTTTTACAAAAACTCAGAAATGCTGTGTAAAGTAAACTAGCTCAAGTACGAATTATCAACTGAATTGTTGGTTACAAATGCCAAATTTTATTAATATGATACCATATTAGTAAAATCAATTACTTGTAAGGGGTTTTCCAATAGGTACTTGACAACTTTGAATTTAATTTGTGAACGCACTATTTCACTGATCATCTAACTGTTACTTTCCTTTTTTTCAGTAAACTCAACATTTTCATCATGGTAAAGTACACGAAGGAACAACGTATGCAAATTATAAAAATGTACTACCGAAATTCGGAGTCTGTGACCGCAACTTTAAGAGCGTTAACTCCAAATTTTCGGTCGTTATTCTCGCCCTAGTAGACAAGCAATAACAAGTTTAGTGCAAGAATTTGAGTCTACATATTCATTGTGTGATGCTGCCGTGCCAGTGAGACAACGGGTTGGTCGAAGTGACGAAAATATCGCTGCCGTTCAGGCGTCCGTAGCAAACGATCCAAATCAGTCGATTCCGCGGCGTTCTCAAGAACTGGGCATCGCCAAGACCACTTTATGGCGAATTTTGCGTAAGGATCTTGGTTTACACCCATACAAGATCAAGCTGACTCAAGAATTGAAGCCGATGGACCATTTGACGCGACGTACGTTCTCCGGTTGGGCTCTGGAGAAGATGCGGCAAGATGATGAATTTCATCGCAAAATCATCTTCAGTGACGAAGCTCATTTTTGGCTCAATGGGTTCGTCAACAAGCAAAATATGCGTTATTGGTTTGGTGAAAATCAACATGTGCTTCATGAATCATCACTTCATCCACAAAAAATAACTGTTTGGTGCGGTTTGCATGCCGGCGGCGTCATTGGGCCATATTTTTTCGTCGACAATAACGATCGTCACGTTACTGTGAATGGCGATCGTTATCGCGCCATGATTACCGATTATTTTTGGCCCGAATTGGAAAACATGGACTTGGACGATATGTGGTTTCAACAGGACGGTGCCACAAGCCACACAGCACGCGTTACAATCGATTTATTGATGAATAAGTTTGGTGAGCGTGTTATCTCAAGAAAGACTTTTTTCTTTGGGGCTACGTCAAATCATTGGTGTATGCCAACAAGCCGACGACGTTGGAAGAACTCAGAGCTAACATTGAACGCGAAATAGCGGCCGTTACGCCCGAAATGTGTGACCGAGTCATCGAAAATTGGGTCCAACGAATCGACCGCTGCCGACGTGCCCGCGGTGGCCATATGAACGAAGTCGAGTTCCATTCATAAATGTTTTGATTGTACTTCAAGTCGATCATAAAGTTTTGGAAAAATCTCGAATGGTTTGCGTTTTATTTAAATTCAAAGTTGTCAAGTTCTTATTGGAAAACCCTTTATAACAAATGTGTGTATTTGCTGAACCAGCAAAATTTTGATGGGAATATTGTTCGAAAATATTTTTATTTTTATTTCAACCAAATTTTGATTCGATTTTAATTTAAAGTATTAACTTTAGAGCAGTAGAAATTTTTTATTTTATATTGGAAAATAGAACGGAACTTTAGTATGTAGGAAAATCATTTTAAACACAATTATTCCATAGAAAAAAAAATTACAGACACTGAAGAGTTTTATCACGCATTTAAAAAGGAATAGCAATCTAAATAAACTGTTCTGCGTTTGAAATGCAAATTGAACGAGGATACGTAAGCAAATCCCATTCACTTGCAAAATTTAATCAGATGAAATGAGAAGGAAAATGTTTCGTTTAACGTTATAGTGAAAGTTAGTATCAATATGTTTTGTGTAAAATAAAATATTTTATTCGTATGTAAATTTAAGTGAGTGGACTACAAGTTCCTTAATTTACTACTTCGTACACATATACTGATTATCTTCCTTTCAATATGTTGTATACTTGTTTATTAACAAAGTAAATTTGTAAATAAGAAATTGATATAAAAAATGAAATATTACGCTAATCGTTCTCCATTTGTAATGTAAATGTATTTGCATACTGGGACATAGAGGGTATCACTAATTAAATGTCAAACCTAAAAATTAACCTCCATTTTTAGTTAGCCTAAATCCAAAGTTTCTGTGCGATACGTGTAGTGTTGTAGTTACAATCGACTGTTAAAGTTAACAAGTTATTTGAAAAATGGAATTGAACCGTGAAAATTTTCGCGCAATAATTACTTATAATTTTCGAAACAATTATCTCAACAAGAATGCCTCATCGAGATGGTTTCTGTTTTCGGTAATGAAGCACCACATCAGTCAACAATTTCTCGATGGTATGGAGAATTCAAACGTGGATGGATTAGTCTAAGTGACGATCCAAGAGCAGGTGCACCAAAAAAGCGCCTGTCAATTCAAAAAATTTTGCATGAAGCATTGTGTGTAAAAAAATAGTTTCCCGTTGAACACAGCATCTTTTGACGGAATAACAGAAAACAGCTAGCGTGAAATGGTGCCAAAAAACTCTATATCGTTTCAATGACGGAAACTCTAAAAACGTCGACAAAACGTAAACATCGTGAGTGATGATGAATCTTGGATTTACTCATATGAACCATAAAATAAACGCCAGTCGTCTATTTAGGTGTTTCAATGGGAAGAAACGTCGTTCATCCGTTCTCGAAGTGTCTCCGGCATTTGTCTCGAAAGCAGAACTGTTACTGCCGATTGGTATACAACCATTTGTTTGCTGCAAGTCATCGCTGAACTCCGAGAAATCAACCCAACCCGCAACGACGAATAATTCTCCATCAAGACAATGCAAGTTCGCACACAGCTCGCAAGGCAATTAAATTTTTAACGCAACAAGCAGTCCCGACCAAAGTCCCAACGATTTCTTTAACTTTCTGAAAATCCGACCGGTTAGAAGCTTGTATTTACGCAAATGTCAGCCACATTGAACACCTTCTTTAAGCATTCCACCTGTTTCACACAAAGCTGCCCTTTTTTGGGCAAATAAATTATCTTTAAAATGAGGCAAAAGAACAAAGAAAAAATATGAACATTCAATTAAAATTACAAATGTTATTTATTATTTCTAGGTGTGAATTTAATATTAAGACAACTAAATTACAAATTCCATATCACCACAGTATACCGTTTAAAATTTTTAAAGAAACTCGATATTTTTCGGGATATTACAAACGTCAGGCCATTGACCTACTTATAAATAACAACAGAACAGCTGATGCATAAGAAAATTTAGATCTAGGAAATGAATGAATACATGTTTACAAAATTTCTCACACAAACACTCCTTACATTATTGAAATGTGAAAAGAATTTTTTGGTGAACTTGAACAAATAAATGCCAATTTGTTTGTTAAATGGACAACATGTAAACTTATAATTTCTATTTATTTAGATTCAATCGGAACACAGGACCGTATTTTAAAAATTTGTGTTCCTAAATTTCTGCAAAAATTAAAGTTTCGATAGAATAAAATTTTTCGTAGATTTGAATTGCTGTCTTACATATCTATTATACATATATTAGCGTACGTCGGAATATTTCATTTATAGCCTATATATATATATATATATACAGGGTGAGTCGTGAGGAATCGACAAAACTCAAGGAGTGTATTCTACTGGTGAAAGTAATGTAAAAAACTCAAATGTTGTTATGCGATTTTTATTTGTTTTCGAGTTATAGCGTAATTAAAAATGCAGATTTAGTATACCATGTTTATGTATGTATTCCTAAAAACAGTGAAACCCCGGTAGCAATTCATTATAGGGAAGTCTTCCTAGCTGAAGCGCTACCTGTTCGTGGTTTTCCGAACTAGCGGTAGTGACATTGAAAGCAGTCGAGAAATAGTGTAGAGTGGTTTGTATGCCTAATGCGTCTAATGTCACTACCTCTAGTTCATCGTTGATATAGTGAGGGCGCTGCCATCATAAAAAATGTTCCCTATACCTTGGAGTAAATTATAACATTGTGTTCGGGTATTGTGACATTGACTTGACGTTTGTACGACTATAGTGTAACAAACTAAAATGCCACACACTTATTCTAATTTAGAATATGCTAATATGGTGTTTGTTTATGGATTTTGTGATGGGAATGCTACAGCTACTGCTAATGAATATCGTCAACGGTTTCCACATCACAGACATTCTAATAAAACTGTATTTATTAGTGTATTCAACACATTGTGCGCGATCGGAAAGCTTCCCAGTGTAAACATAATATCTGAACGAGGCAGTCGACAACAATTACAAGAAGTAGAAGATATTCTGGATGTAGTAGAAGAAAACGCAACTACCAGCTCACGGAGAATTAGTATTCAATTGGGCATTCCACAAACAAGGGTGATAAAAACACTCCACGAGCATGGCTTACGTCCGTACCATGTACAAAGAGTACAGCACCTACAACGAGATGATAATCGTAGACGTATGGAATTTTGTCGATGGATAAATGATAATCCTCGTTTTGTATCGCGTATACTGTTTACGGATGAAGCGACATTCACCCGTGACGGTATTAATAATTGTCATAACCAGCATGTATGGTCAGACGAAAGTCCACACGCAACAGTCGAAAGTAACTCTCAACATAAATTTTCGATAAACGTGTGGTGTGGTATGATCGATGGTTTTTTAATTGGTCCTTACATTTTTGAGAATCGCCTCACGGGA
The DNA here is from genome assembly GCA_935421215.2 of Melolontha melolontha. Taxonomy (NCBI): domain Eukaryota; kingdom Metazoa; phylum Arthropoda; class Insecta; order Coleoptera; family Scarabaeidae; genus Melolontha; species Melolontha melolontha. Next base: position 70,238,584 of record OW285243.1, on the reverse strand, counting down.
GACACCTATTTACATTTTTTAGAAAATGAACTGCACGGACTGCTAGAGGATGTTCCCATAAACATCAGAATCCAAATCTTCTACCAGCACGATGGAGCGCCTGCACATTACGCTCGTGCAGTCAGGCAACATTTGGCTGAAAGGTTTCCAGGGACTGTATCAAGTAAAAGTGGACACTCGTGACGCACTAATTTAACGGATTATGAATGCTGCTGACAATATCAAACATCAACCTGACGCAATCAGGAACGCAACCAGCGCCCTTGGTAGACGATGTAAAAAATGTTTTGAAATGAATGGCGGTATTTTTGAAAATATATTATAAAGAACGATAATACCAATAAAATTCAAAAACTTCAATGTATGAAATTTTGCTTATTTTTAATTACGCTATAACTCGAAAACAAATAAAAATCGGATAGCAACATTTGAGTTTTTTTACATTACTTTCACCTGTAGAATACACTCCTACAGTTTGGTCGAAATTATCATCTATCATATCGCTTTCCTATAACTTTCATATTCTTAAATATGTGACCTCATCATCGAAGCTGATATTTCATACACCATGTAACTTTTCTAACACGAACTATAACTAAAAATGCCAGATACATACCAGATATGTCTTATAATATTTATTACTTCATATATTTCCATGGCTCGACAAGTAAAATATTAGAGGGCATAAAATTTAACTGGCGCGCAAAATCCAGTGAATAAATTGACCAAGTTGTTACTTTCTATCGTATTCTTTTTCATTGCTTCTTTTATTCGCACGATTCAAAGTGTTTCTGTGGAATTGGCGCGGTGACAAAACTATCGCTACTACTTGCACATACTATACGTATACGTGTAAGGTGCACTTGAACAGTCTAAGTAGTCTAGTCTTCGTTTATTTTTTAAGAAAAAAATCTAGACGTCTTGTAAATGATGTTCTAAGCATGTATGTGCTGCTATCGATAAGTACTTTACACTATTGGGCTCTATTATATTACCGCTCACAATATATAAATATATAACATATATTTTTTTTTATTTCGAAGTAGGACAAATTGCATTTTTTTAAAATTTTTTATTGTCTTATTTAGAAAATTAGAAAGAGCACACTGCCTGAGTGTTGCTGCTATATTAAGTTTCAAATATTAACAGAAGACAACATTACTTGTCGTTGTTTCTCCATAATTAATTAAGATTCATATTGCTGTGAGTTTTGCTTGGTGTAGAAATGAAGTAAATGATTGTTGTGTGGGCAGTACACAAGCATATATTTCTTTAGACTCTGTATATTGTTTGTCTTTCTCAGGGCTATATCTTTTCGGGTTTTACTCAACTAGGCCTAGCATCCAATGTAAACGTAAAGAAATAGTACAAGTCATTTATTTAAAAGTTAAGATATCTCATTACTTAAACTAAAAACCTAGTTATCATGAGGGAGTTTTCTATAAATTGTTTACCAAAACACACATACATTTTTGAAGTCTTTGTTTAGATTCTATTGAATCTTTATTATTTACCCTCCGAGCGTTAACCTAGGATTCAAGGCGTCTATTTTGACTCTTTGAATATGGATATCTTTATTATACTGATATTTTGTTTCTAATGTAATGTACCTTACCTTATCTGTCTATTATAAATGATATTATATTATATTGTATTTGTAATTATTAGTTTACGCACTGTATACTATATTATTTTTGTGTAGTTCTCACACATCTTTAACTTCTTTCTTACGGTACCTTGACCTTGTTACGTCCCAAAGTTATTGTAAACAGTTTTGTTTAGTCTACAAGTTCCATCTAATGGATCTGAAGGGACTAACACAAAAAGGTTACGATTTCTGATATTCATATTCGAACTCTTATATACATAGTATGTATAGTACGTCAGCTACACAATAAGTATAATAATTCATATTCCAAGTTATATACAGTACGCAATACAACAATCAATAGTAATAGTAATAATAGTAGTTATAATTATGTTTTGTGAATTGTTTAATAAAATAAACTATTAAATAATAATACTTGGTAAAAAGAAAATGTGATATTAATTCCAACTAGTCCATTACACTAATTAAGAGTGTTATTCCACGGTTGTTTAGGTGGAAGCCGAGTTCCTAGAGAACACGTCTATTTCCACACTGTATATATGTAATTGTATGACCATATATATATTTTCATCTACCCTTGTATTTAAAAACGATTTATTAAAATATTCAAAAGTATTATGTATATTTCATGGTCAATGAGAAGTATACATAATATATGGGATATTGTTAACTTACTAGAGCATTCATATTGTCGGCTTAGTGTGGTGATTATAATTAGTTCTGACATTGAGCGAATATGCAAATATTTGCATTCATAACCATATCTGTATTATGTAACTTATTAATTATCATTCAAAACACTTGTTGGGTACATGAAATAAATATTAAATATCTATAATAAGTATTATTATTTGTCATATATTTATTCTTTTAATTAAGAGTGTTAATACATTAGTTGAAAACATAGATGGAGTGGCTAACCTTCACCGTTAAATAAATCTAAGAACTATATCTTTTATATACAGTCTGATCAATAAGAAACACAGGCCGAAATCCCATTAAGGCAAAGTTAATGGGAGGGTGGGACTAATGTAGAATGTAGAAATTTCTTCCCTCTAATATGCCTAGTTTTAGCGCATTTATCCGTTGTATACTACTCGTATGCAGGTCACAGTTTTTGTTGAAATAAATAAATTACCTACGAATTTTGGGGAAAATTTGGTCGCAATCGCGTTATCCTTAAAAATAATGAAGACTGGACCTCATTTTAAGGAACAGATTACTAGCATATAAGATATACTTTGTAATAATATATATTTTTTCTATTAGCCTTTCATTTTTGGTAGAAATATTAGCACGCGTTTCTTATTATACAGACTGTAAGTAACGATAATAACTAGAGAACAAACGCAATTTCCATAAAACGCAATCGGCAATTGGAATTGTGTATAACGTAGCTCAGTACATCCCGGCGTAATTCAATGAAGTATTTGTTTGACTTACTCGGACACCTGGTCTCGCCGCGATAACAATGGACAAGCCAGCTATTGTATTCGGAGAATATAGTGTTTTTTAAAGTGTTTTCATGAGCGTAGATAGAAGCGGGGTTTTTATAATGTATTTTATTTATTAGTTTATATTTCGTAAGATAAATAAAGTGCTGTGAGTAAGTTTCTTGTTTTCATAGTTTTAACTGTTAATTACATCGTAATTTTTGTGATAGATCCTGTTTAATATCGTTTGATTGAATCTATTTCTACCAATTATTTCGACGTAAGAGTGTGCATTGAATTTTGTTCAGTTTCAATAACTTACGCACACATTTTTAGTTTTCATTTATTTAGATCTAGAGCATTGTTTACTTTTTCAGACATGATATGGAAGAATGTCGAGAACGTCATTGTAAAACAATGGCGAGTTGGATTGACGGTCATACTGATTGTATGTCCATTGTCAGTGATTCCGAAATTTATTACAAAATCCGTAAAATATCGTCAAAAATTCGTCACTTAGGATCGCAAACACATCTGAACTCTGTAAAACTTTTATGGCGGCTAATATTCCATTAAATAAACTTAGCAATCCCACTTTCAAAATATTTCTGAAAAAATATACTGGTCGAAATGTTCCTGATGAATCAACTTTACGCAAATATTATGTTTCTAGGTGCTATACGAGAACAGTAGAACGCATTAGAAGCCATCTTTTAAATCAATACATATGGATAAGCGCCGACGAAACGGTGGATATGTTAGGACGCTGTGTGGTAAATGTTGTAGCTGGTGTACTACATCCAACTATTCCCTATAACTCATATGTAATAGCAACAAGTGTTATAAATAGAGTTGATGAGGAAACAGTTGCTGAAACCATTAAGGAGAATATGCAAAAAATGATTCATTCGGACGCCACGTACAAAGAAAAAATACTTTTAATTGTCAGTGATAGTGCTGCGTATATGTTAAAAACAGGCAGACTATTGAAGAAAACATATTACTTGTGTAGCACATGCTCTCCACAGAATCTGTGAATATATCAGAGACACTTTTCCGGAAGTTGATAGACTTGTATCACCTTTTAAAAAAGTTTTCAGAAAAGCACCATTGAGAGTAGCTCTTTTCAGGGAAAAATTTCCATCTCTGTCACTGCCTCCCACTCCAGTAATAACTAGATGGGGAACATGTCTGGAAGCTACTAGTTATTATGCTGAGAATTTCGATAGTCTAAAACATTTCGTAACACTGCTAAAGGAGGATGCTAGAAGTATTGGTGAGTGCAAGGAGCTCACACAAATCCCAAATTTAAAAAATCAGTTGTACTTTCTTCACGAACACTGGAAAATTGCCAAAACTAATCACTTATTTTGAAAATCGAAATCTCAAATTAAATGACGGATTAACCACATTAGATGTGGCTGTTAATAATTTGAAAAGTATTCCAAGTGACTTCGGATGTGGCCTTCGGCAAAAGTTTGAAGCAATTCTTAATAGAAATTCAGATTTAATTACATTGCAGCAATTATGTATGGAGACAATTCCACAAAATCTAACGGCTAAATATGAAGAAATAAAAGAATATTTCCAGTATGCACCTATAACCAGTTGCGATGTAGAAAGGACGTTTTCTATTTATAAGGATGTACTTAATTCAAAGAGAACAAAATTGACAGAAGAAAACCTTGAGAAACTATTGCTAGTCAATATTAATACTCCTTTACTCAACTTGAACGACAAAATGAACAAATAAAAATGTTCCAATTATAGAAATAAAATTAAAAACTTTAAAAATACAACTTTTCAACAAATACATATGTATTTCGTAATTTTATAGATCACCACCCGTTTGTTTTCCAATTATATAAATAAAATTAAAAACTTTATAAATACAACTTTTCAACAAATAAATATGTATTTCGTAATTTTATAGATCACCACCCGTTCGTTTTCCAATTATATAAATAAAATTAAATATTTTAGAAATACAGCCTTTCGCCAGTACTGCACTGGGTGGTAAGCGTGTCCGTTCTCTAAATTAATAACGTTTACCAAGCCTTTATAAAAAAATCATGAATTTATCAATAAAGCTTTTCCTGTGTGTCAACGTACCAGAATTATATCAATTCATAAAAAAGAGGACAAGATGCTTAGACCAAGGTCAATATCAATTTTTCCAATTTTGCTAAAATCTAAAGTACACTATTTACGTAAGATACCCAATATCATCAGATCAACACTCCTTTTTGTGGATACTTAATTAAATTTGGTTTCTATTGTACAATTCATGGCTCAGTAGTTGGCCAGGCGTGGGTAGGTGAACATATACAGAGCATCCGGGAAAATGTGGGAAATTTCTCGGATACACATAGAACATAAAAAAATAAGATGGCAAGTTTCTATAATTTTTTTCCTACAGGTCCTTCCTACGGAGATATGCGTCCCTGAAAGACGCCGCTCGAAAATGCTCTATTTAATCTCGAAAAGCTTTCTGAAGGAACTCCAAATAAAGTAGTACGAATGGTCGAATTAAAAAATTGTCACTGATTCCTGTCCTAATATTAATGATTGGCACTGATGTTGCTGAAGCGAAACAATAATGGCATGAGGATTTTCATCAGCCCATATATGTGTGTTGTGTAAATTGGTGATACCATTTTTGGTAAACCTTGCTTCATTCGTCAAAAAATAATGCTCATGAAGTTTATATTATTTCGTTGCTGATGCAATACCCAGTTTGCAAACTGCATTCTACGAAGATAATCTTCAGGAATCAGTTTATGTATTTTTTGCAAATGATATGGATATAACAGCTGTTAACGAAGAACTTCATGTACTATTGTTTTTGAAGTATTAAACTGTGCTGATTGTCGAGTGCTCGTTGATGGATTGTCATCTACAGCATTTAAAATATGTTCCTCTAATCGCGGCGTACGTACGGTTCTTCTCACATAAGCATCATTATCATTACTATTTCTTCCAAACTTTCCTAAAATTATGAAGAAAATCAATAATATGTATTACATTATTAACTGGAATCGCCCACCATTCTCCCTTAGATGTTGATCAACTCGTTGAAATGTCTTTTGGTTTGGCAGAGCACGATTAGGAAATCTTTCGTGGCTAAATCTTCTGGCTTCTAAAGCTTTGCAAGACGCAAGACCATACATCAGATGCATATCTGCATACTCAATAAATGTGTATTCCATACTTCGAATAAATTCACAACTAAATTCACCACAAATCAAAAACTTAGTAAATTAATATTGAATAAAGGGATGGATGTGTCAGCGATATTCGCACCATAGTTACTCTGCAACATCAATAGATTTTTTTGGTGCTGATAAAAACTAAAACGCACATTTTTTACGAACATAGGTCGAACTTTTTCTCGTAAACGGTTCATTTTATCGACAATAAACAAGAGTACTTTTTTTTAATCTAAGGTTCAAGCTATCCAGTTTTATTTTTTTGAAGGCTTTATAATATAAGGTGGAAAAGAATTTAGACATTCAGTTGTAAAGATTAACTCGCTCCTGGTAAACTAAAAAAGCTAAATATGTTTCAAGGACACTATTTTAGGAGCTCCTTACTAGTGTCCATCACATTAAATTTTTATTAAATTATATTAGGTAAATTCAGGAATGTAGGAAAAAATTATAGGAACTTGTAATCTTATTTTTTCATGTTCTATCTGGATCCAAGAGATTTTCCACATTTTCCCGGACACCTGTATACACAGATTTTGGAAATGCGTTTGATACTATTGGCCATATGGCATTACTCCACAAGTTATCTTCCTTTAACTATAATTCATTTAATTTTTTAATAGTGATAAGCCAGTTGAATTTAAACCTTCACCTGGAGTTCTACAGAGCTTCAATTTATCCTGCTTTAGCCTATGCAGATAATCTAAACATTTTTCCTTCTCTTCATCGCATGGAATGATGTATATTTCATTTATATTAAAATATAAATACCGAGATATCAAAAATTATCTTCGTCAAAGGTGGTCATGGAGTGAAAAATATCTGTCTTAATTTATATTATCCTTTTGAGAAAATTATGATAAAATTTTCAGGATAAATGTCATGCTAACGTTAAAATTTGTCAATATAATAATGTTAATGTCAGTTTGACATTTAACCTGAAAATTTTATCAGAATTTTTTCAAAAAGATTATATAAATTAAGACAGATGTTTTTCACTCAATAGCCACCATTGACCAAGATAATTTTTGATATCTCGATATAATTGTTGACTGGTGTAATGACTTCAAATTATTTCTCAGTGCAAATAAATGCGTTCTTTGTGACATATACCAGAAAAAGATAACTCTTTCTGCGTTGTTGCAGATCATATTCTTAAGAAATGTGATGAAGTCAAGGATGTTGGTGTCTGTTCTGATTCACATTTAAATTTCTCTCCTTATATTAGAAATATTTGTGTTGTTGACTATAAAACTCTGGAACTTTGTGTTCTTGTAAATATTTTATTGATATTTCTCTACTAAAGACTATTTTTTTAGTTTTATTCTCAGTAAACTTGAATATGCATCATATGTTTGGTCATCTCATTATTTATATCAAGATTGATAGTATCTATCCACCATGCAACATTGATTATCTAGAACTCCTGAAACGGTAGGGAATGCATTCTTTAGGTTGTCGCTGTGAAATTCATGAAGCCTGCTTTATTTGGAAGTTGGTAAAGAGTTTCGTTGAAGCTCCTCGATTGCTTGATGGACTAAACTACGTTTTACTTGCCGTTTATCATGACTAATTTGTATCGGGATTCTCTAATGTGTAAAGCAATAAATCTGAACTATTAATTTTTGATTAAATTCATAAGTTACTCTAGTGTATGTAGTTTAATGCATGTACATATTTCAGCTTCTATGTTAGTCCTGTAATTGGTTCTGCTATTGGATAATAATAATTATTATTATATACGTAAATATAAATATGCACATGCATATAGTACATGTCAGAGAAGGTATCTTTGTTACTTTATTTCAACATGCAGTACTTTTATGTTCAAGCTAAATACATACTAGTATTCCAGAGTTCTCTATGTAATGATGTCATGGTAATCACATTTTTTCCGGTAAAACAAAAGGATATTACCATTACATCCATTTGATAGTTACACAGTCCTGTTTTAACGTAATTGGATTTCTTTCTCGTCACTACCGTTACAACCCCTAGTAGGTGATCATTTTCATGCATTAAATTTTCACCGAAAGTCTGTCTATAGTGTATAAATGCGAATTCAATTCCCTGAAACTAAACGTAATTTTATTCTTTTGCGATGCCTTTCGCACCATTTCTTTCATGTCGTATCGTCAACGTTTTCGCTTATTATTTGATGTTCAGAAGGGCGATAAAATAGGACGATCTGTAGAATATGATTTTCCTTTAAATTTGAAGTAAATTTTTCTTTTAAAAACAAATTTCGGCGCTTTCACGAATGAATAATTCAAGAAAACCTTCTTTTACAGTTCTAATGAAAGCAAATGAATTCTAATTACAGAATGTATCCATAGAGAATAGCTTTAAAAAGGCTTCATTCTGTTACACTTTGTGTCTATCAAAGAATTTTTTATCACATTTTTAAATTGTTTTTTTCTTCTCATACAGATCGGTTTTAAAAGCTTTTTAAAAATTCTTAAGTTACGACAACCTTTCTGACATCACGAATATTTCAAACAAGGAATTTCTTTGCGTCAACATGTGGCTGATCATAAGTTGAGGCCTCCTTTCCAAGAAAAGATTACCCACTTCAAACCATACTTTCAAGTTAGCTTCTTCTTCTTAATCCCGTGCCTTTCTATCGTGGGGTGCCGCTTAGCTAACTTCGCTACATTTTCTAAAATATGAATTCTCTTGCTATTACATTTCCACCCCTATTCTGTAACATCAATCGTTAGGATACCGAAGTAAATTACGCGTGCTTTCGATGCAGACCATTTAACGAATTTTGTTTAGAACCGTATTTTGTATCCAGTTCGTAGAAATCAGCGGTTGTTTACTAGAGAGCCTAATGTTTGGGCTGTTATTATAAAGCAGTATTTAAGTGTAAAAAAATAAAGTGCAGTTAGTATTTTCAAAACTGCAGGGACACCACTACGTCTTTTTACAGGTATATGGGGAAAGACTGAGTCAAAATAACTTTCAAAATTTTCTTCAGATAATTCAAAGGGGTTTATATTCTACATAATTACATCTTTCCATTTTTCACATACGCTGTCTCTTTCTTTCAAGGATATCCCGTATTTTGACATTCGTATATTTCAATATTTGTATACGGTTCTTGGCCTCGTCGGAGATGTGTTTTGAGCTCGACGTTTGACCGAAACCGTACTCGCCATTTTCTAGAGTTCTATCTCTGGCTGGAGCTCTTCTACTGCTGTTTCACATACCTACTTATATGGCAGGAGTGTGTTGGAGAGAGATCGAAGCCATAGTGACGTTAGTGCGCGAACAACTGCCTATAATAATAATTGGTTCAGTTGTCTGTATGTTTTGGAGACGGTGCGAGTGTTTGGGTGGAGATGGTGATATATAAAGCGGGGATATTTAGACAGCATGCATGAGCGGCAAGCGACATTTTTAATAATATCATAAAATATATTGCTTATTATTATTTATTCATACTGTGTTGTATTTATAGTACACCTTCCGTATGTCTCACGATGTACGCGTTTTTGACATCGCAATGCCTGATATACGTTGGTGGCGGGGTAGACTATCGGAGACATCCGTACCAGCTTTGCTCGCCGTCAGTGATATATTATGGTTCACTTGTTCTACCTGTCGATGAATCGGGAGCGGTTTTCAAGTATGTGGCAGATGTTGACCGTCGTCCAGTTTGTTCAAGCTTTTAGGTCTCTCTTTTATCTCTTTTATCTCTATTGCTCCTCTTATTATTCTTGTTGTTAGCTGTTCGTTCTTAACTAAGATCTTGGTATTATCGAAGTTAATAGTGTGATCCGTTAACAGACGGTCTTGTGCTACAGATGATGTTGGTTCTTTCTTGACAACCGCGTTTGTGTGTTCATCTCTCCTAACTTTAATTTACCTATTAGTCTGCCCCACATACAATTGGTCACAGTATGTGCATGGAATCTTATACACGCCGATATTTATGGTATTCTCATTGATATTCTTCTTAGTATTCGAATTACTTTATACGTTGTTCCTTTTAGACACAGGAGAAAGGCTCTGGATGCGACTGTTCTTATTCGGTTTCCTTTGTTTTATGTTCAACCCAAATTTTATTTTGTCCAGTAATTGGTACTTACTGTTGGCCAATAAATAATATTATTAATTTTTTTTTCTGCTTTATGTCCCGTACCTTTAGTATTCATTATGAAAGAATAAATCCTTAAATTAATTGAGACGAATTTATTATTATTTAATAATGAATTTGCCGCTCTAGCGTAAGTTAATTTATATACTAAAATACATAGCGTAAGATTTAAAACCAATAGATTAATTATGTCAGTTATATTGTTTAATTTTTCACATCAGTTTACATCACTGCTGAAGATAATAACATCGTTATCGAAATTTTTATATATAATTTAGTATTTATTTGCGCGATTTAGAATTTAAAAATAAAACAAATTGCGTTGAATTCAAACAAATATTTATGAAATATCGCATTAGTGTTAAATAAAATGAAGCAAAAGTTTACATAAATCCAGGAAATTAATCTGTTTCCGCGTGACGTGAATTCTGTATTCGGAATTTGAATATAAATAAACTTCAAACTGTGTATCTTGCCGGTGATTAATGAACAGACTTAATCCGCATTAACACCAGCTGAACGTTTTCAATAAAATACGGGTCTTTAAAAAGGAGAAATCTATATTCCAGAAAATAAACTTCGTATTGGTTTATCGTTATCTGAGCGAAGAATTCAAGAAGTATCATTAAACTTGAAGTATGCACTTGGAAGTAAGAACAAGCCTTTTGAAAGGATAATAAACCTGAGATACCTATTCAAAGCACGGTTATATACAAGTGTAAGGAAATAAATTTTACCAACTACAGTTACCACACATGACTTTGAAGTTATTATTAAAATATATTTACAGAAAGAAGGAAATAAAAGATAATAATTTCAAATACAAGTTTATGCAATGGCGTTTATTCCTGAGGGCAGCATTTTTTGTATGTATTTATATACAATTTTAACAAAAAAAAAAAACAATGATTTGCTGACTAGATTAAATGTTCAAACCCTCACATTTATACTTTTATTGAACATTAAATGCACTAATGAATAATTTTGCCTTTTGCCATGGACGAACTATTAAACAACAAGGCCATCTTTAATGGTCAAATAAATGACTTGTCTATTAACCTGCTATTAGTACAGTACAATGTTTAAAAACTTTTTATTTGAAAATCTCCTATGGTTATATTATTTCTCCGTAGTGTTTGTTATTGTTGTTTTATTTGTTTGTTTTATTATGGTATTCCTGACTGAAGAAAAACGTATCGAAATTTTAATTTTTCGAGGTTATGGAGACAAACAGCGTTCTTACAATGAAATTTTGAATCTGTTCAATGAACTTAATCCAGGTAATCAAATCACAAAATCAGCGGTTGTGACAACTGTAACCTTACTTACGAACTAATCATGTAAAATATGAACCTAAGTCTTGAAGGCCAAAATCGACCACAAATGATAAGGTAAAGTCGGATGTGTTATTAGTAATTGACGAGACGTAACATTTTGTTTGAGTGGCATAATCAATAGACATAACTATCGAATTTGATATAGAGACAATTCCCGTTGTGTGCAACAAGTGCATACTCAGTATCCGGAGAAAATAAATGTGTGGGCAGGGATGATAGACAATACTGTAATTAGGCCTTTCTTCATTGAGAATACTCTTAATGAATCTCGATATTTGGTTTTATTAAGAAATAATATTGTACCTGCTATTGCTAGGCTTTATCCTGATCCAAATAATCTACTAAATCTAAATTCCTGCTGGTAACATATGCTTTCAGCAAAGACGGCGCGGTGCGCGTGCGCATTATTCTAGAATTGTGCGGCAGTATTTGAATCAATTTTTTCCTGGCTGATGGATAGGTCGAAGGGCTGCCATTAAATGGCCACTTGATAGTCCTGCTCTAACGCTTCTCGATTTTTTCTTGTGTGGGGTTATCTCAAAAATAATGCACATAGAATTAGACCTGCAAATTTAAATGAGTTGGAGGAACGCATAAGAAACTTATTACTACAAATGCCGGACGAAGTTCGACAAAATTTTTCGCGCGAATTTGAAGACTGTTTAGGATATTGTCAGTTAGTACAACGGCAAAATTTTGAACATTTAATCTAGTCAGCAAATCGTCGTTCTTTTTTTTTGTTAAAATAAATAAATTGTTAAAATCCCGAGTTTAAAGGACTTGTTTTTGGAAATTAGCTATTTTATCAATTGATTCATGGCTTATGATGTTACTAATGAAAACCGATTTTCAGGAGGTAATGTTTTTGGTCTCAATAGCAATGTGGAGGTTTATTGTATTCACAATTTAACAAGGCGTTCAAAACTGTAAAAATATACAAGGCGTTCTATTTAAAATAACAAATTCGATGTCCATTTCCGGTATAACGGGAAGTGACAGCAATTCTGATAATGACAATGAATGAAATTTAAAAAGTATTTTTAATAATATAAAATATTATTAAAAATCTGGTGTGAAGAACACAACACAAGTTCAATATTAATATTTTTGTGAACGTATCGCACTCCAGAGACGCAGATACGTTTTTCATCTTACTACAGATTCGTCAGTACGCCCCTGCTGGAGAAGGATACATTCACAAAAAAGAACATTTTCGCTATCTCACATAAATGATTAAGACCGAGCGTAGAAGTATATTCAACGCTGCATATTAGCAAACAGCCGAAGCAACAAGCTCTGTCTACATAACAACTGCAGAACTAACAAAGTGCTTCCATCAAATGGCACTGCCGTATCTCTGGCAGCTGTATTATCGTGTCTTCACTACTTACTAGGAATTAACCGCAAGCGTATATAACAGAATAATTTGAAACATGTTTCAAATTAATCTGTTATAATGAAATTTAGTTTCGAATATAGAAGCGTGATAAAATACTTGACAAAAGAAGGAAACGGACTCAAAAATATTCATCAGAGGATGGCTAACGTGTATAAGCAAAACCCGCCATCATATTATATATATATATATATATATATATATATATATATATATATATATATTATTATATTTCTGAATGGTGAAGCGAGTAATTTAACGAATGAATATAATGAGAATAACTGTTATGACTGTTATAAATGCCCCACTAAGTTGGGATCGCCAAATGTAATGTTACGAATTGTTGATAAATAAAATTGTTTCGGTAAAATAAAATGAATGAATGTCATAAAAAAAAAATATCATGTAAAATTCAAATTGGGCTCATTCAATACTTATCTGTTTTATTATCTTCGGCTAGCTTCTTTCTCTCTTCAGGGCTAAGGTAGGTTCACTTCTTTCCACTTTTACTTTCTTTACGTGATTTATTAAGTTGGGAACGGAACAATATCTCAAGTATATTACAAAAAAACAAAGTAAAATATTGACAATTAACTTTATTAGGGATAAACGATTTTTCAAAGTTTGAGAAATTTATATTAATAATTTCGTGACACACAAGTAATGTTAAGCGAGACACACTCGACGGTTGGTATTCGTACAGTATAATAATATGGTGTAAGACAGGTGCAATAATGTGTTGTCTTAGTAAAATAGTTTATAACAGTGACATGGCATCAAGTTTTACAAATACAAATAGTAGATGCCAATATTTAAATAATTTGACTAAAGATTGCAGTGATAAAATATCGGTGAAAGTAATATAAATAGTTAGTTATGGAATAACAAAGTAAAGTTCTAGAAATGTACATGCGCAAGTGAAAATGGCGCGGGAGCGTTTGTTAAAATTAGCAAAAACCTGAATCTTCGTATATGATCTCCGTTGCTTCTTGTGCCTGTGTTCTGGATACGTCTTCACAACGGGAAACGGGAGAATGTTTCTGCTACGGTCCCTCGGGATAACTTGAAATTTGTTGAAATTTCCAAGTCCGACTGCGTCTAGAGCGAATGACCGATTTCGATCGTCAACGATGGTGGTCAAGCTACGGTGAGATTTTTATGGCGGTAAAAATCTTTAAAAATTCGTAAGTCTCGGACTATTTGGTCGGCGGCTGTTAAATTTTGTCCACAGGTGGTTGGTAGGCAGATGTAACGTTTTGTAATATTAAAAATCTCTTGCACTTAATAATTTTGCTTAATTATTTTAATTATTACGGAGCACCAAAAAAACGTGACCTTTCACTGTGACGACTAATGACCGACGCTTCTTTTTTTCACTTGTTTTTAATTGCATAACTTTCCGCTAAATCGCCCCATTCTTTACTTGCATTAAATTTGTTAATATTATTAAATTAGACAATTTTACAGTGTAAAATAGTTAAAAAAATTACAATTCGATTTATAAGATAATTTTAGTTGCATAACATATGTTTTATGTGTTTACAAACACTCCGTCAATATTGGTTTTTTTTCTCGGGTTATTGCACCGTTGACATTGTGGGCGGGGCTTCATCGTTCAAATGCATTTGAAAATAAATACGTTACATTTGTTTGAATAAACACGCGTTAAATATGAATTTGAAAGAAAAATGAATATAAACATTATAATAAAAAAAATTAGAAAAATAAGTTAATTATTTCAAGGTGAATTGGTCGTCAAGATAACGTATTTATTCTTTGAATCGATCTTTCCCCTTCTTAATATTAACGTACAAAGTAGATATAAATATTATGGTATAAACATTATGGTTACATATATTCTTTGTTTCTTTCAGAGAGCGACTCCTTCTTGCAATGCATATATATATATTTTATAGTAAAATTTTGGTCTAAGCAATTTCGATGAAATTTAATATCTTTTTCTTATTTACAGTAAATGTTCCGCTTCTTTTGGGTCTCATTATCACTTACTCTTTGTAAATTATATTGTTATCTTTTCCTATGTAATACAACACTAAACCGCCATTACTATTTGTTCTTCACTTCCCGCCCTGATCATCTAATTTCGCTTAAGCCTAAGATTTTAATGTTGAGTAAGTCCATTTTATTAATTATTTGGCCTTGTTTAGTGATGTCTTTCATTGTGTGTGCATTGCATGTGCTTGCCTATACGTGTACGTTCTTTTAAACCAAAAATCGTTTGTTGTTTTTGCTTCGTGTCAGTTTCGTTGATGATAGAATTTAAAGAGAGGAATATCAGCGTTCTGCTCCTCAGAGTCCGTCCATTGATCATTTTTAATTTTCTTTTTATGTTCTGCTCTTTTATCGAATGTTTTTGACTAGCCAGCGTCAATAACATAACCACTATTGTTATTTCCTAGTTTTTTGATATTGGTTTCACTATTTTCAGTTGAATATTTCGTATGAGTTAATAGGTAAAATTTAAGGCTTTCAGTATTATTAATCATTTAATATTATTTTTTTCTATTTTGCGTCATTACTCATTATGACTCCCAAAACAGTATCGAAATGAGCTTAATTTTGATACGCTTTTTTTCATTTTTCAATGTTGGCGTTGTTCGAACACAGATCTAAATATCTTATTGCTGCCATTTGATTTTAAGAATTTTAAGTACATTTGACAGAAATGATATACGTAGAAAAGAATAATGCTACACAAACAACGTATATTGTAATGCAACTGACACCAAGATATATTAGTTTTTATGCTACACATGTTGTTTATATTTTTAAATAAAATATCAAGTAATGTTCACGAAAATTCATAAATAATATTTCGCGAATAGTAAGATTTAAATTTGAAAATGTCAAGTATCAATGTGACCAACTGCATACTTTATATAAAAATAAAACTCTGAACTTTCAGAATTAAATATATTCAATTCATTTGTGCAAAAATGCAAAATCGAGAAAATAGTATAAAAAACTCGTTTCATAAGGCCTTTTGTCGCACTCGTTTTTTAGAAAACTCGTGCGGTAAAGTGGTGCCTTATAAAACTTGTGTTTTAATATACTATTATACAATTGCAAATTAAGTTCAGTGATTGTTAAAATATACCAAGAAACCTAAATTTTATAAACTTGCATTTCTGAGTAAGGTATATCCCATTTTGTATCATTTCTTTAATTAAAAATTTTGATTTATGAAACGAAACAAAACCTTTTCATGTAAAAATTTAATATTTCAATACGTATACAGGGTATTCCACAAAAATTTCCAAAGACTATAACGTCTTTTTTTATTATCTGATTTTAATTATCTATACATCAAATTAAACAATTCGGAAAGGCTACATACAGTAATGCGAATTATCTTTTTGTCACATATAATTTACCAGAAACGTGAGTCAATTTTTCCCTCTAAAATTGATAGTTTTTTTTACAAATGAAAATTTAAAAAAAAATGTTTACAAAGAAAAATTTTCTACCGATTCCAGTAATGTAATAAAATACTTGGATAAAGAAAAATGAAAGTTTTTCACAAATTTTTGTTACCCACAGCAGGCCATGAGAGCGTAGGCAGTTGCACATTAACGTTAAATTGACTAAATAGGCACATATTTACTTTTTGTAATTCTCAGAAATAAAAAAAAACACAAACTTTAATAAGGAAGAAAGAAATAAATATTTACTAAATATAAAAAATAAATACAATAAATAAAACATTCCTTATTGTGTTATTAAAAAAAAAAGCAAATAAAAAAATAGAAACACTGTCTTATAAATATTTCCAGAACTGGGCACCATTTCAACCAATGCATAGTCACCTATTTTCTATAGAAACAATTGCATTTAATACATTGTTGGACGGTAATTGTCGGCAAGCATTAATAATTATATTTCGTAGATCATCTACGTTTTCAGATTGTGTTACATAATAATTTCTCTAATTTGGTTCCGTAGAAAGAAGTCTAAAGGGAAAAAATCTGGTGAACGAGCGGGCCATCTAATAGGTCCGTTAGTATCTATCCATATTCGATCAAACTATCAATTAGGAATGCTGTGTTTATTACAGCATTATGTAGAGCAGCGCTCTATCCTCCTGGAAGTGTAGTTGAGCATATTGATTAACAAGTAATTCTTCTAAATTCTCCACTATATCTGCAAGCAACGTATGATATTTTTGTTGATTTAGGTTACCATCAATAAAGTATGGTCCAATTACTCTACTGTCCAAAATTCCACACCAAACATTTAAAGTAAATCTTTTCTGGATATTATTTTCAACAACAAATCTAGGATTTTCGTCGTTCCAATACCTATGGTTGTTCCTATTTAACACGGCGTTATTGGTAAAGGTGCACTCATCCGGCCACAGAATTTTAGAATAAAATAGTGGATCTTTTCGTAATTTATTTAAATAAAAATAGCATTCTCCACGGATAATCGTCTTCCAGCAAATGATGGATCCTTTGAGGTATGTACGGTCGCAGTTTGTATTCTTTTAAAATAGAATGTAAGGTTGTACTGCAAGATCCAACGTTGCTAGCAACTTTTCTAACAGACGTTCTGGGATTTTCATGTAGGCTCAACAAAACGGTTAAACTTAAATTTTCATATACGATCCGTACTTCTTTCTTTGGCTTGTCAAAAGATCCAAACATCCTCAAATTAGCTTCAATTGGGCAAATTTCTTATGATGTAGTGATTCCCTATTAGCGAAGCGTTCCTGATAAATTATAGTAGAATGACACGGGCTGTTACCACATTCAAAATACATTTGAAGCATGTCCGTTAAATATTCACAATGAAATAAAACTACGGTTCAAATCTTCACATTTTAATATTTAATCGTAACACGAGATTTAGTTTATTAAAACAAATTTTATGCGTAAACATGTTTAGTACCCTATAATATAACAGTTAGGGCCGACCAGATAAGCCACATTTTCTCACTACCGACAATACTTGTGTAAAATCATAGATTTCTTTAAAAACGTTGTAAAATAATAGCAACCTTCTTGATTTTATATATATTTTTTTCTATTTTGCGTTCGAAATGAACTCATTATGAAACCCAAAACAGTATCGAAATGAGCTTCATTTCGATACGCTTTTTTTCATTTTTCAATGTTGGCGTTGTTCGAACACAGAAATAAATATCATTGCTGTCATTTGATTTTAAGAATTTAAGTACAATTGACAGATATGATATATGTCCGTATTTTACACAAACAACGTATGTTGTATACAATTGACAACAACATATATATGTTTCTATGTCACTCATGTTTATATTTTTAAATGAAGTATCAAGTAATGTTAATGAAAATTAGTAAATAATATGTAATATAATATACTTCGCGGATAGCAAGATTTAAATTTGAAAATGTCAAGTATCAATGTGACCAACTGCATGCTTTATATAAAAATTAAACTCTGAACTTTCAAATTAAATAATTCCAATTTAAGCAATTTATTAATGTAAAAAACGCAAAATAGAAAAAAATAGTATAAAAAACTCGTTTCATAAGGCCTTTTGCCGCACTCGCTCTTTAGAAAACTCGCCGCTAACGCGGCTCGTTTTCTAAACTGATCTCGTGCGGCAAAATGGTGCCTTATGAAACTTGTTTTTTAATATACTATTTTAAATTCAGTTTGTAACGTACTCTTTGCTGAGTAAGCCACTGCGCTGACGAAACAATTGTTATGTTACGATTAAATATTAAAATGTGAAGATTTGAACCGTAGTTTTATTTCTATTTTAAATTATGGATCTTCATCAAGTAAAAGCCGAATCAATTCAATTATTCAAAATTCATATTTTATAGGTATTAGCAATAAGAAAAAAGGGAACTTACACACAATTAATTATTTCTTTAATTTCGTTAATAGCGTTTTTGAATAATGTTGTAAGATTCACCCAATTAATAGTGCAATATATGATTAATACCTAGACGTTGTTAGTTTGCAACTGCCTACACCAACTCATGGGTCCACTGTGAGTGACAATAATTTGAAAAAAAAACTCTGATTTTCTTGAATTTTTCTATATCTACGTATCTACGTTACTGGAATGGGTATTTCTTTTGTAAAAAAAAATTTATTGTAAAGGGAAAATGTCTTACGTTTCTAGTAAATTATATGTAACAAGAAATAATTCGTATTGTTGTATGCAGTCTTTCCGAAACCGTTTAATTTGATGTATAGAGATAATAAATAAAGACGTTATAGCCTTTAGAAATTTTTGTGGAACACCCGGTATATTTATTATGTTGTGAAAATTTAAAAAATATTAAATAATACTACCACAACCAAGGGAAATTAAAATACTTTGTATAATATTCCGGACTACAAATATTTAACGTAAAGCTGCGTATGTGTTATTGAATGTTAAATTTATCATGTTACGCATGCCGAGAAAAAAAGTATTCCATGGATATACTGTAATAAATCTTTCTGTAAAAATTTATTTACTTTCGTACTCCAGTTTTATAACCACGTCAGATTTTAACTGGAGCAAAGAGATGATGAGTGTTTTTTGTAGGATATTGCGTTTATGGGCACGTGAAATTTACGTAACAAACGATACATGTTTGCGCAAAATATAAACGGAATATAGATCCGACTTGTGAAAGACGTGATCATACTAATCGTCCATCATAGATTTTCAAAGGTGTGGTCTTGTTGATATGGTAAAATATGTTTATGTTTAAAACATGAATATTGAAGTGTTTATAAAATGTATAATTAACAATTTAGATTTAAGGACATGGCATAACGGGTGTTCATTTGAAAAGTCAATCTAGGTTACTTTGAAATTTTGATAGAATAAGACGCAAATATATTAGTATGTGTTTGTTGTTCCGTAAACGTAAATACAAATGACATTTGATAATGTCAATCACATTTGTTATTTATTTGTATGTATGAAACTGTCAAAATATACGACTTCGTAGGTTAAGTAGTAGATTTTAATTTATGACATACTTCAAAATGTTCTCAGTAAATCACATGCTACTAGATTGACTTTTCAAATGAACACCCACGTGTGTTCATTTGAAAAGTCAATCTAGGTTACTTTGAAATTTTGATACAATAAGACGCAAATATATTAGTATGTGTTTGTTGTTCCGTAAACGTAAATCCAAATGACATTTGATAATGGCAATATCAAATATCAGTTAGTGCATAAAATAATCGTGCGTCGATTCTGGTTTAAATAAATTGCTTTTCAGTTTTAAAATGGCTTTCACTTTAGAACATAAAATTTTTTTAGTCCAGGCTTCTTTCGAAGTGGTAATAAAATTGATGGTTTATGGGTTTATTCAGTTCAAGATTGCATGGTAGAATTTCAAGTTGAGTTTCCACATTTTGTAATAGATTATGTACAATTTAATAATACTTTGGATAGAACTTTAAAACTTTTTTCTGAAACTTTAAGACTTTAAGAAACTTTAAAATAGTTAAGGAACGTACACCTCAAGTTGTCAATCGAATTGAAGAAATAATGGAAAATGAACCACAAACATCTGTTCGACATTTGAGTCAACAAATAAACCTTTCTGTTGGTACAACTCACAAGTTATTAAAAAAAGATATGCAACTTTATCCATACCGTGTCACAACAGTACAAGAATTGTTAGAAATTGATTACCCACGTAGACTACAGATTTGTAATTGGTTTGTAAATATGAACAATAATGGAGAACTTTCGCAAAGAGTCATCTTTACTGATGAAGCATGGTTTTATAAAACGGGATACCTAAATTCACAAAATACAAGAATTTGGAGTAGTGAAAATCCACATGTAATTAATGAAGAATCGCTACATTCAGAGAAAATTGGTGTTTGGGCAGCGATAAGCCAAAGGCGAATCATTGGACCAATATTTTTTCAGGGAACGTTAACTGCCCAAAGGTACCGTACGGAAATTTTACAACCATTTGTCAATCAGTTGCATGATGATGAACTTCAAAATGCATATTTCCAACAAGACGGAGCACCTTGTCACTGTACTGCAGAATCTTTGGATTATTTAAGAGAATTTTTTGATGAGCGTATAATTAGTCGAAATACTGAAATTGCCTGGCCTGCACGTTCATGCGGCCTTATCTAAAAAATAACATATTTCGAACACCTATATTGAATTTGAATGATATGCTACAGAGAATCGAACAGAAATGCATGGAAATTAATAACAATCCAGTAATATTGCAGAATATCATCAGAAATTTTGAACGGAGGATTTTAAAGTGCATTGATCTTGAAGGACAACATTTTCAACATTTGTTATAGTTTTCAATAAATACCTATTATTTGTTATTTATTTGTATGTATAAAACTGTCAAAATATACGACTTCGTAGGTTAAGTAGTAAATTTTAATTTACGACATACTTCAAAATGTTCTCAGTAAATTACATGCTACTAGATTGACTTTTCAAATGAACACTTGTTACATATAAGGTCTGTTTCTAATTTAACGATGGTCTAAATCAGTGTTTTTCAACCCTTTTCATGACACAACCCCCCTAGTATCACAAAATATTTCCCGACCACCGACCCTTTTTTTTCATGTATGTTAAAAATATTTAATCCATACAAAAATTTTAGGCGTTTGCGTTATTAAGATTCGGATATAAATATACAATTAAGTACGTAAACCATATAATTTTAAATCGAATACGTGGCCAATTGATAACTAACAAACAAATACAAACATATTGTTAGGGCCGAGACTCCCAGCGCCATCTGTTGGTAACACTCGGAACTAGTACAGGTTCCGAGTGTTACCAACGGATGGCGCTGGTAGTCCCCCGCGCGCTCCACGGCCCGCGCTAAAAGTCCACAAGTTTCGAGACGTTTCGTTACGCTTCGAGATGATTCTCGCTAGAATACGCTGGCCTATAAATAGGGCGGTCAACCGCGGCCACGGCAGTTGAGTGCAAGACCGCGAAGCAAGTGGTCGTGTCGTCTGCTGTTTAGTTGTTTGAAGAGCGCGAATCACTTGTTTTGCGTATTTATTTGAGTTGTTTGTTATAATTGAAAATGGATAAATTCCTGAAAAGATCATCAGAACCATCAACGTCTAAGTCTAGCGGCAGTAGTGGAATAAAGAAAAAACGTCTTTATGACGACAATAATATGAAATTTGAATAAACCGCAGTGCGTAATTTGCTTTGAAACTTTGTCAAGAGAAAGCATGAAGCCATCGAAGTTGGTACGCCACCTAAACAGAAAACATCCTAATGAAAAAAATAAACCCGTGGAATTTTTTGAGCGAAAATTAAAAGCTCTTGAACATAAAAAAACTGCTATAGGACAAATGTCCAACCTAAATGAGAAAGCGTTGCTCGCTAGTTATCGAGTAGCTTTTCGTGTGGCTAAAGCAGGAACACCTCACAGTATTGCCCAAGATCTCACTGAGGCATATTTTATTGCACAACTTTTAGTTCGCGATTTGAACTTAAGCAAAGCCGAATTATTCCTAAAAAAGTTGGAATTTATTGGAACGCTGTACCAAAATTAGTCATTTCCGTAATCGCGAAAAGTTTTCCGAGTTCCTATGGACCACAATCTTACGTACTGTTGACGGTTTGATGGAAACCCCTGGACGTAAACACAAACCAGAAGAATGGCGACTGTTCATTGACGCATGTAAATTTAGTTTGAAAACAGTTCCATTGCACAATGGCAATGCATTGCCTAGAGTTTTCATTATATATTCAGCTTACCCAAAGGAATCTAATGAAACTATGAAATGCCTACGAGCACATACCATAAACGATACGAGTGAAAAATCTGTGGATTTACAAAATACAGTTAGTTTTTGTGCGAGTGGGGCAGACGTCCTAAATTGCAGCATTATATTGTGAAAAGTCCGCCAAGTATGTCTGTGCATACTTGTGGTGTGTCTCCCAAAATTCGGCTATACCTTATAGGCGATTTAAGTTTTAATTACTTCACTAGCTTAAGTGATGACGCCTAATAGTAAGTGGCAGAAACACGTGTCTTAAGTAGAAGTAAATGCTGAAAATACGAGGTGTATTGTCCATGTGTACAGTTACAGATGTGTATATTGCATGTCGGTTTCATTTGTAACAAATGTGTAATACGTGCTTAACGTATTGATATACTTAAACTTTTTTGTATAGTTCGAGAGGATAAAAACAGCTCCTCAGAGCAGCCAGAAAAAAGTTTAAATTTGTTAGTCAGTGTAATTACATGAAATGTAAGAATCATTCATGTTTAAGATAAACTAAATATACATTTTCATATTTAAAACGCTAAAACATTTAGCCAGTTACCTCTAAGCTCTTTAATATAACTAAGAGTTTTAATAAATAATAAATGAATCTACTTCAAATAGGAATATGTATGAATATTTTATGAGAGAATTACAACCCTCGGGGATAACTCTTATGAAGGAAACGACATTTCCGCTTTTGCTTTGACAGATTTTTCGACGTTAAGCAAAGCATTACGGGTAAATTACGTTTCGTACCCAATCTATTGTACCTCACATACAGAAACCTACAACAAACACTATCAAATATTAACACAAAAAGATTTTCTACCTGAAACATTCTACCTTTACCAAATAAATGATGCAAAAACATATCGGTATTTTAGCTGAAGTCCGAAACGGGCCTCCCTCAAAATTAATCATTCAAAGCGATCACCTTCCACTACCCGAACCCGTCTAAGCAGGGAGAGAGAGGGCGCGAACTTTGTTTTATTTGCATTACAGGATCGAAAGGGGCTCGCGTCTCGATACTCGTTCCCCATTCAGGAAATTATCACGTTTAAATTTTCACGCTGATCAGATTATGTCGTCGCAATGGATGTTTTAATTCTATAAATGTTATTCGGGGAAGAGGATATGGCGCGTTGATAGTAACGTCTGCCTATCTGTGTGACCTCAATTTATTATTAGGAAATTACGAATAAACTTCGTTTAAAACATGTTTAAGTAAGAGCGCAAAAGTGCGGAATTTGTTTGATTACACAAAAAAGGTTGTTTATAATTGGGGGAGAAATGATTCATAAATCGATATTCGAAATGTGTTTGTTTAGTTGAAATTCCATTAATATTACACGTGTTGTAAAATGTTAAATTTGTCTACTTAATTCTATCTAATATTAATTTTCAGAATAGATTAGCAAGGTATTTGTAAAAAGAGGTATGATGCTGTTAGATTAGTTAAACAAAATATTGATTATTTTGCAGATCTGTGATAACGAAAACATCAATTAACATGAATTAAATGAACGCATCAATTTTTGCGATCCCATATGATTTTTTCAACTTCAAACAAGCTCGTGACTATAGGACTATAGGTGTATAGGATAATATACAACGCAATGAAATACTTAAGGGTACCGAGTTAATTGATTCGATTAGTAAAGATGACATTGACTGATACAGAGTATAAAATGCTACTATAATAACACTATTAAAACATCGAAAAGATTCGTCTAAAATTTATAAACTTACTTTCAATTTAGGGTAATTTAGTTTTTCAAGAGTGGGCAATTGAAATTTCATATCAAATTCAAATCTAACAAATGTAAACTTGAAGAAAATCACTAATAAATTGTTTATAAATATATGATTTATATTTGTACTGTTGTAATCGAAAATACAGTGTAATCATCCAATAACGGAGATGCACGAGAATTCGTAAATGTCCGGTATATAGAGACGTCCGTTATTTATAGGCGGGGGAAAATAATGAAAAAAATATAGGTTTCATTTTATTTAATACCTGAACTCGACAATGCTTTGTTATTCCTAGATTTTAGTGTGTATATATACAGGGTGGTCCTTAATTTCTTCGAGAAATTTTAGGGTGCGATTCCTTGGGTAATCTCGAGAGAAATAGTTCCTATAAACATTTGTCCTAAAGTTTTCCGTTGTAGAGATACAGGCTGATTAATTTTTCACCAAAAAAATTTTTATTTCAAAAATTTAGAAATCGATTTAAGGAACTGTTGTGTTGGTTGTCATGTTTACAGCATTTATTTGTACTTACGTAACTGTCATAAGTATTGTCAAACAATAATTAATTTGAAAGTTCGTACCTATAAATCTTTTTTTGTAATTATGGTGAATTATACAAATGCTGAAATGGCAGATATGCATTTTGTGTACGGTCTAGCTAATGGAAATAGTTATGAAGCAAGGCGTATTTACCAACAAAAATATCCTCGACGACTTGTACCTTGTGCGGAAACCTTCAGTAATATTCACCGTCGTCTAGCAGAAACTGGTACATTTGATAGAAACAAAAATACTCCGGGAAGACCTCAAACTAAAAGAACACCCGATTTAGAGGAAGCTGTTCTGCAGATAATCGATGAACATCCAGAAAACCAGTACAAGAAAGATTGGTGTAACGGTAAACGCAAGCCATCAAACCATCTTAAGGATATTACACGATCAACAATTATATCCTTTCCATATTCAGAGAGTACAGGCTCTTCTTCCGCGTGACTTTCCGCAACGCTTAGTCCTTTGTGATTGGTTCCGCCAAAAAATTGCCCAAAATTCACAATTTCTAACCTACATTCTATTTACTGACAAGGCGAACTTCTCCAGAAATTGTATTAGGAATTTCCACAACCATTTATGGTCAGATGAAAATCCGCATGCCATAAGGGAGATGCACTTTCAAGAGCAATTTTCCTTAAATGTATGGGCGGGGATAATTAATAATTATTTAATTGGTCCCTTTTTCCTTCCTATACGACTTAATGGTGCATCATATCGGCTATTTCTTGAAAACGAGTTGCCTGGCCTTTTAGAAGATATTCCACTTTTGATCCGAAATCAACTTTGGTTTATGCATGACGGCGCTCCAGCACACTTTAGTTTACAAGCTAGGCAATTTTTAAATAGGACATCAGAATAGATGGATAGGTCGAGGAGTGGAAGTTCCGAATCAGCCGTGGCCTCCAAGGTCACCTGATTTGAACCCTCTAGACTTCTTTCTGTGGGGACATTTAAAATCCCTTGTTTATACTTCGCCAATTCAAGATCTAGATGACCTAAGAAATCGCATAATTGTTGGATGCGAAACAATTCGAAACACTCCCGGACTTCTTCAGCGTGTGAGTATGCAATTGAATAGGAGGATAGAAGCCTGCATATTAGCTGTTGGTGGTCATTTTCAACAGTACCTTTAGGGTTTATTGTAACCGTTTCTTAAATTTTTGCAATAAAATTTTTTTTTTGGAAAAATTAAACAGCCTGTATCTCTACAACGGAAAACTTTAGGACAAATGTTTATAGGAACTATTTCTCTCGAGATAACCCAAGGAATCGCACCCTAAAATTTCTCGACAAACTTAAGGACCACCTTGTATATATAGATATATAGATAATTATTTCGTGACCTTTGTATGTTATGGTAAATTCAATTTGTTGGCGATTTAAGGTCTGGTTTTACTTCAAAATGTATATATTTAAAACAATCCTACATGTTTCGGCAAATGATACCTTTTTCAAGGAATATAAAATATAAATGACAGTATATTAATGTCATTAATATACTGTCAAAATATTTTTATATTTTTGAATACCTTGTTAAATTATGGATACAGTAAATCTCCACATTGCTATTGAGATCAAAAACATTACTTCCTGGAAATCAATTTTCATTAGTAACATCATAAGCCACGAATGAATTGCTAAAATAGTTAATTTCCAAAAACAAGTCCTTTAAACTCGCGATTTTAAGAATTTATTTATTTTAACAAAAAAAAACTAGACTAGAGTAAATGTTTACGTTCATACTTTTATTGACCATTAAATGCACTAACGTTTTGTAAGTTAGTCATGGATGAATTATTAACAACAAGGGCATTTTTAGTTGTCAAATAAATGACTTGTCTAGTAATCTGCTATTGCTACAGTACAATTTTTAAAAGCTTTTTGTTTCAAAATCGTCTATTGTTGTTAATGATATTTCTCTGTACTGTTTGTTATTGTTGTTTTGTCTATTATGGTATTCCCGACTGAACCAAAACGTAACGAAATTTTAATTTTTCGAGGTTATGGAGACAAACAGCGTTCTTACAATGAAATTTTGAATCTGTTCAATGAACTTAATCCAGGTAATCAAATCACAAAATTAAAAAATGAACCTAAGTCTGGAAGGTCTGAATATACTGAAATCACAAAAGCTGAAGCCCTATAAATTTCACTTCTGTCACGAGTTAACTGAAGATGACGTTGATCCCAGAATAGAATTTTGTGAAAATTTGCAGAACAGATGCGAACTTTATCAGAAAAATTGTGTTCTCAGATGACGTAACATTTTGTTTGTGTGGTATAATCAATAGACATAACCATCGAATTTGGTCTAAAGGCAATCCCCGTCGGATGCGACAAGTGCATACTCAGTAATCGGACAAAATAAACGTGTGGGCAAGGATGATAGACAGTAATGTTATTGGGCCTTTCTTCATTGAAATAATATTGTACCCGCTATTGCTAGGCTTTTTGCTGATCCAAACAATCCAGTAATTGCTGCTGAGAATATATGGTATCAGCAAGATGCTTGCCAATTATTCTAGAACTGTGCGGCTGTATTTTGATCAAGTTTTTCCTGGTCGATTTAATGGCTACCTCGTAGTCCTGATCTAACGCCTTTCGATTATTTCTTGTGGGGTTATCTCAAAAATAAGGCATATAGAAGTAGACCTGCAAATTTAAATGAGTTGGAGTAACGAGTAACTTATTACTACAAATGCCGGAAGAAGTTTTAGAAAATCCTTTGCGCGAATTTGTAGACCGTTTAGGATATTGTCAGTTAAGTAGAAGTGCAAAATTTTGAACATTTAATCTAGTCACGAAATCATTTTTTTTGTTAAAATAAATGGACTTCTTTTTGGAAATTAGCTGTTTTACCAATTCATGCATGGCTTACGATATTACTAATGGAAACTGATTTCGAGGAAGTAATGTTTTTAATCTCACTAGCAATGTGGATATTTACTGTCTCCAGAATTTAACAATGCATTCAAAAATATACAGGTGTTTCATTTAAAATATCAAATTGGATGCCTATTTCCGGTTAACCGGAAGTGACACAGCAAAATTTACAAAGGTATACCCAATTTTATTTAAAAAGAATGGATCGTTGCAGAGAGGGGTTCCATACTTTTTGCTAACACTGTAGATAAATGAACACAATTGAAAGTTCGATATTAATTTTATGTCAAATTTTAAATTGACTTCCAATGTCATAGTATGTATATTGCTAGCTATTACAAAAATTCTCAAATTCTGAAATTGCTATTATGTATTTCAAATAAGAAAAAATAACAAAGAACTTGCGTATTTGTTCGTTAATAAACCATCAACGGAAACATATTAGAAAAGTTTATCAGAAGAAACCATTATTGACCCTTTATTTAATCTAATCTTAGAAAAAGACAACTTAAATAGAGTGGAACAATATTCAAATACAATCTTATGTTCTTTCTTACACCGATAAGACTACTGTTAACAACGAAACTAAGTATAAAATTAAAAATATACTCTTACCACAATGTAGTGTTACTTGTGTAAAGTGTAATACTAATGCTCCAAATATAATACTTTTTTTCTGCTGCTGAAGATGACAACTCAATTCGCGAAATATAATAGGTGATCCAATTCCAGTTTACTAACTTTTATTTAGAAAAACACAAAGTGTAACATCTTTGTTTTACTAATCGAATATTTTGAATTATACATTAATTATGGAAAATTATGTCGGTAAATGTCCGCATTTGGACATTCTACAGCAGTTGATTCGTGAGGTAATTCTGGATGACTTTTTCGTAAGTTTCGGGGGCTCTCTCGACTATAACTTGGCGGATGTTAGTTTTTAGGTGTTCTAATGTTGCATGTTTGGCATAGACGTCGGCATGGGGTAGAGCACGAGTCTTTAGAAAACTCCACCAAAAATTCAATGGCGTTAAATCGCATGATCTTGGAGACCATTTGACGTTACCACTACCTGAAATAGTGCGGCCTCTGAACTTTTCACGCGAAATATCTAACATTGCACGCGATATGTGGCAAGTTGCGCCGTCTTGCTGAAACAAATTATTTTCAACATCAATATCTTCGATCTCGTGCCAAAAATAATCGGTTAACATGCTACTATAGCGCTCATCGTTGACTGTTACTGTTTGACATTCATCGTTTTCAAAAAAGCAAGACCCAATTAGGTCGCCTGACTGGAATGCGCACCACGCAGTTACTTTTTGGGCATGGAATCGTGTCTCGTGCATCGCGTGAGGATTTTTCTCGCCACATATGCGGCGACTATTTAGTTTATTGACATATTCAGAGAGTTGAAAATGTGCCTCACCAAAGAAGTAAATTTTCTTTGAAAAATCAGAATTGACTTCGTGTTGCCCTAACACCCAATCTGCGTAAATTTTACACTGTCTATGATCTCCGGGCTTCAGTAGGTGCAAGTCCTTATGCAAAATGCGGCAAAGGGAGCCATAAAAAAGTCCAAAGCGGCGAACGGCGAGGAATCGATAATTTCCAGTCTTCAACCACATTATCACTCACTGCAGCCATATTTTCGGCTAAACGTGCTGATGATGTATACGCCTTACCCTCTCTCAAATGCTTCCAGTTTGTTCACTACGTTGGAAATTGCTCGCTCAGTAGGACCATTAAGTTGACCATAATCTTTCCGTAAATGTCGATACACAGTGCGTACAAAATTGTTATTACTGTAGAACAATTGAACAATTTGAACAATTGAATAACTTTCACGCGTTGAGTCGATCCATTTCGTAAATGTAAACATTTAATGTGTTAAACACGTGCCATTAATGACGACTGCCTAATTTACAGTGCAGCCAATATAGGAAACTCGAATTGGATCACCCATTATATCCATCATTAAAACTACCTCAAGATAAGAGTTTATTAATCATAGTCTCCAATTTAATCAGAATACTAAGTCTACGTTTCATAGCTGTAAATGAAAAAAAAATCATGACAAAACAAGGAAATAATTTTCGCAGACGGAACCAAAGGCGTTTTTGATACAGTAGAAACCTTCGATTCCTTATAATTATAAAGAAGAAATAGAAATATAATGTATCAAGATGAAAGAAAATAAATAGAAGCATAAAGGAAAGATTTATACAACAATAAGATCGATAGTGCTATATCGAAGCTAAATTGAAGAGAGGTAGAAGTTTCGGAAATGCGTAAAAGGAAGCTGCTCAGGAAAATATATCTTGGAAGAACATTCAAGAGCTTTGGGTTGGGTTGCAATATTACTTATCATTACATCTCCCCATCTTTATCATTTACACAACTAATCGTATAAAGATGACCGGGGAGAAGTGATGGAACGAAGAATGAGAGACAGACCGAAAGCTAGATACTTTGAAACAGTAGAGAAGGATTTGAAAGAGATGAGTGACACAAATTAAAGCAATTCGGCAAAAATGAAAAAGTTGGAAAAAAATGTGCAATAAAGCTTTGGAACTTTTAGGTCTTGGAGTTGATCTTATATGTTTTACGTTACAGTTGTATAATTCACAGCCAAAATGAATCAATTAATGAATCAATTTCCAATTTGAGTACGCCGATAGGATTTTAATTATCGCCGATGTCCATTATCATTAAACATCAAATATTTATAAATTAAAAATCAATTCAAACCTACACATTGTTTTATGTAATTGCGACGGTTCTTGCGACGGTGTTGCACTATAATCGGCGCAAATAGTCATCTACTTATTCAACTAATAGCACATGAATCATAAAAAAATTTAATGGCAACATTGAGTATAATTCGAAGAAATTTTTCTAATAAAATAATTAATGTGGAATATATATTGTTGAATTTATAAATTGTAATTTTGAAATTTAACTCTTTAACCTTTTACATAAATAGAAATTTCAAATTAAATTTGCTTAAATATTTAAATATACATACACATCCTGCAGAACAAGATCCGTGTATGGGACCTTTAGTGATCGCTTCTCCTGGTGTAGAGGGAGTGTTAGTATTCGCCAGTAGAGGTGGTTGGTCACCCTCGGCATGATGCTGTGTACCCGGACAACACAACCAAGATCTTCTTGGCAGGTCTCCGGCGTAAGGTTCGTCGTAAGTTCTCTCTTCTTTACCATTTACACCACTAATCGTATAGAGATGACCGAAAGGCAATTCGGGTCCGTAATGTCCTCCCACGCAACACTTCTTGTGTTCCTCACCAAAATCACAGACCTTCAGATTTAGATCGTACTCGGCCATGTAGTTGCAGTGACCGAGAGATTTGCGGTCGTACGCGACACTCTGCGGCGATACAAGCGTTTCGGAAGCATTCCGATCGTTTTCGAGTGGCGAGAATCGTTTGAGTTCATAATTGGGCGTTTTTAGGAGTAGTTTTTCCGGACTTGGCGTACCTGTGCACGTGTCTACCGGGTTAAAGACGTACGTGGTGAGGCAATTCGTTACGCCTCCACCTTCTGTTGGAAGATCTGTACCCGCCAGCCTGAATAGTTCTTTTAGGAATTTAACATTATCTTAAATCTTAATGTTTCTTTGTCACTAACACTATTAAAAGTTGAAACTGTGATTAATAAAATGCATAAACAAAGGATTTTAATGAAAATAATTTAAAATTCCCTGACCTGCTCTTATTTAAGTGTCTCATTTGATCATTTATTGCTGAAATTACTTTTTTCAAAAAAATCTTTATCAGTATTAGAACTCTTCCAAATCTAAATATTCTTGTTTTCCACTCATCAAGAAGAATAGATATGGAGATAAGTATGGCATATGACTAAAATATATTACAAAAAAAAAAAACAGAAGTCAAAGATACACGGAAAAGACCCACAAGTTTAAAATGAAATTAGAAAGCTAATGTGGCAGAAATGGGCGCTCTATAATATCAAAAAGAGCTGTTGACCAATCACCACAGAGATGTGTCGATGATATTTAAAAAAATGACGGAAAATATTGGAGTGGAATTCTAGAAAATCTAGTGTGAGATCTACGTCCAGTAATTGACAGAAAAAAAGAATTAATAAGACTTTTGAAACATCTTTAGATTAATGTTCGCATGTAACTTAATTTTACTTACGCAGTCGTAAATCACTGGCTTAATGTGTAGAAGTCTCAGGATCGAATACAAGACTTATAGTCCGAGAAAGTTTTTCATAGTTTTCCTTCTCGTTGCTTCTCTGGTGAATGCCAACAGTCAATTAATTTAAGCGAAATAATAACTGCAGTAATCGTTGGAGAAAGACGATGTGCAACGAATAGTGCATGAATTTACAAATATTGCAGAAAGCTACAACATGAAAATATTAATAGAGAAAACTAAAAGTATGGTACCAGCAAGGAAGCCGATAAGATGTAAAATAATAATTGAAGACGAATGTGTAGAACATGTAATGAGAATCGAATACCTTGGCGTAGAAATATCCGGTTACAGTAACTTAAAAGTAGTACGTAAACAGGTTAATAAAGCGGCGAAAATTTCAGGATGCCTGAAGGATGTGGTGTGGAGGAATAAAAATGCCAGTTTACAAATTAAAGTCAACATCTACAAAACGTGCGTAAGACCATTTTTAACGTATGCAGTCGAAGCAAATGCACAGATACCGCAGAAACCAAAAAAATTCTGAGAACAACAGAAATGAGAACATTACGATCTATTACAGGCAATCCACTAAGAGATAGAATACGAAACAAGAAATCAGAGAAACTTGCGCAGTACAAGATGTTGTTCGGTTGTCTCGGCAAAGAAGAGGAGAATGGAACCAACACGTTAATAGAATGAACGGAGAAAGAATAGCAAAAATCGCAAGAGATGGAAAAACACTAGGAAGACGGCCAGTAGGAAGACCTCCAATGAAGTGGAAGGATAACCGGCAATCGACGTCCCAAGAAAATGCACTGTACTAACAGGTCATGGCCTAACATAAGCATAAGAAGAAATAATAACTCATGGTCTGCCAATGCCCTCTGTAATTGGCGTTAAACTATTGGAAAATGCTAAGGCATGAATTATTATCGAATTATTAATATAATTATGCTTTTATTATACACTGCTCAAAAAATTAGGGGAACACTTTTTCCAAAACCTGTAACTTTTTAAATAATAGTTCAAGGCAAATCACATTTGGTATGCTCTAACGGCATATATTTAACTAAAAAAAAATGCAAAAACAATTTTACAACTCTTAGTTACTTCTAAGTTACACTTAAAAATGTAAATTAATAACGCAAATCAAAATGGAAAAAATTTCAAGTATGCTTTGAATTGACAGATGAATTCAGTTGTCAATATTCGTTGACTAGAAGTAAAATTAGGCGTCTTAGTGAAGTGCAAGTTGCTCGTGCTGTCGCCATTATTCAGCACGGCCACTCTATTCAACATGTTAGCAGGGACCTTGGAGTTACCCCTTCTGTTATTCAGGGTTTATAGAATCGGTTTCGGGTGCCTGGCCAATATGTCACAAGAGCTGGACAAGACCGATATCTTGTCTTTTCCTCTCTACGTAAGCGTATTGCCACAGCAAGAGACCTCCTCAACGACCTAAGACGAGCACATGGAATAGAAATATCTGATCAAACTGTTAGAAACAAATTAAAAGAAACGAATTTGAAACCAAGATCTGTCCGCGCACCACACCTTACGCAGCATCACAAAGCAGCGCGAATGAGGTTTTCTTTGGATCACAGAAATTGGCAACTTCGTCACTGGACACCTATACTGTTTACAGACGAGTCCAAATTTCGTTTAACTCGTTGCGACGATCGAGGACGTGTATATGGACGTCCTGGTGAACGCTACTCAGCCGCTACTATAAAGGAAGGGGATAGATTTGGTGTTGGATCTGTGATGGTTTGGGCTGGAATCGGTGTAGACAACATAACTGATCTTGTTGTGGTTCCTAATACACTAAATACAATAAATTACATCGAAAATGTCTTGGAGGACCATTTGGTACCTGCTGCATATGGCGTCGGTCCAAATTTCATCCTAATGCAGGATAATGGAAGGCCGCATACCGCCGGCATCACCAGAAACATTTTACAAGAACGTGGAATTCAGGTCATGGAATGGCCGGCGTTAAGTTCTGACCTGAATCCTATTGAACACGTGTGGGATCAGCTAGACCGACGTGTTCGCAAGCGCCCTAATCTATCACTAACCATACAGGAACTGACACAAGCCCTGATTGAGGAATGGGAATGTATACCCCAAGAATCTCTTTGCAAAGTAGTGCGAAGCATTCCATGCAGGAGTGAGGAAGTGATTCGTGCACGTGGAGGATATACACGGTATTAAACCTCACCAATCCACAAAAAACCCTACTCTTATCGATACTATAACAGTCGTTTTCATTTTGTTTTGCGTTATTAATTTACATTTTTAAGTGTACCTTAGAAGTAACTAAGAGTTGTAACATGGTTTTTGTAATTTTCTTTAGTTAATATATGTCGTTGCACTATACCATATTTGATTTTCCTTGACCTCTTATTTAAAAAGTTATAGGTTATAAAAAACGTGTTCCCTTAATTTTTTTGAGCAGTGTATTTAAAGTATAGTATTGTGTAACGCTGTATATAATTAAAAAGTCCCACCTCTTAAGATTCGAATTGGTGGAGACTGTGACTTGAAATCTGGAACAGACATAAGAAAAAGTGCTAACGATAATAAAAATAAATACACTCAAAATAAATATTTCGGCAACTGAGTTGCCATCTTCAGTAGAACAATCTGAAAAATAAAAGAGAGTGTTAAAACGTAGCGTCTTCGGTTAAGGTACAAGAAGATGTCCTTTTCACAAGTGGGATAACACAATGTTATCCTACTGGCAGAACATATCTTCAAAAGTTGCACCTCAGCACCAAGCGCTGCGTTTAAGACCATTTTTCAGATTGTTCTACTAAAGATGGCAATTTAGTTACCGAAATATTTATTTAGAGTTTATTGATTTATATTACGGTTAGGAATTTTTCTTGTTTCTGCCTTGGACTCTTAAGGTGCAAGACGTCACTGAAATTTATGAAATTGAATTCAGTGTAAATAACTATAGGTCTAAATTAGTGAGTATCTATAGACCTTCAATTAACTATAATTCTCTATTAATTAAGCATTAAGTAAATTGTATACAAATTCTAATAATAAAGGTAATTCTCTATTGTGATTTAAATATACCAGGGGAATTCAAACAGAAACACAACCTAAGTAATATTCTGCAATCTTTTGATATGAATATTTAAATGAGTGAGCCCACTAGAGTTACCTCCACTTCCACTATATTTATTGATACTATTTGGGCCAATTTTTCAAATTTAAACTGTAAATAAATACAAATGGTCTCCCGGATCATTCCGAAATTATTGTAAAATGTAGACATCCCAAATACTAATAGTAGGCTTAAATAGAATTTCAAATTAATCACAAAATTTACTAATACAAATTTTCAGAGACTGTCAGCTACTTTCCATGAAAGGCTGGAATCATTCCCTGAGGAAAATTTTACTTATTTTGTGAATACCTTGACGTACATTTGCAATTGTTAGAATACGCGATAGTTATAGAAAGCCATGTACTTTATATTCAAAAAACAAGAAACGCTTTATAAGAAAACTGTAGCCACTAAAAGAGAAGAAGATTTTAAGTATGTACTGTAAATGCTACCAAAAATGTGTTTGATGTGTTGATGTGTTTACACATCGATTTGCTATTTTTTACGAGCCCTGGTGTAGATGTGAAAAAACAATAGGAAACTAGCTTTTATGTAGTATGCACTTGTGAGGAACTGAAAGGACAGAAACATTTTGAAAGAGGTCTATTGGCTCCTACGAGGGTACTCAAACTTTCCCTGAGGAGGATAGTGGCTTTTATCAAGGACACAAGATTAACAGAGTGGAGCTGAGAGATCTATTAGGGTGGCACAAAGAACACTGTGCTCAAGTGCCTGGACGTACTGGTTTCCTGTCCTAAATTATAAAAAGAAGAAGATGCTATTTTTTGGTATATTGAGCCATCTGGCTACGAGTTAATGGACTACACTATTATACGTATTTTTTTCTCCCTTGTAATGGCGTAGCCATTCGATAGAAAACGTTTATACCGGCGAGGCTCTCTTATCCGTCAGATGTCACGAGATATCTCTTACCACCTGACAGAATAAGTTTATGATTACTTGCGAAAACGAACCATAAGATGTTACTTCGGAAATCCGCACTGATGAGATCAATTAAGATCGAAGCACATGTGCCTGCGGCTGAAGTGACCACTAGTTAAATACGTGGTGTATGTCCATGTGCACAGACACAGGTATGTTTTATACATTTTCGTATTAATTACTATAAATGCAACAAAAAAATATACAGATCAGTACTTAAATCTGCCAAGCAATTATACCATGTATCTGTAAATGATCGTACGCCAATTATGTTGGCACGCTTGCAAAGTTCTCAACTTGTAGTGGCTACATTGTCGCTTATGTCGATTTTAACACAACACATTTACGTTTGTTTTGGATATTATTTTATGTCGATTTTTTTAAATCTATTAAAATGTTTACGACCGAACATGATCCATATATTCTTACGGCCCGCTTTCTGAGTGCATCTCAAAACCACGATGGGACGTGGTCATATAATTTGCGGTCTTGATTTAATGAATTTGTGGAAGCATTTCCTCGTGAAAATGTAAATTATGTAGTTTTTGATCACCACAAACTTGAAATTGTAAGCGATTTGAGACAAAAGAGACTATATTTGCAAAAGTAAATCCTGAAAACATTTTCAACAATTTTTGTAAAAACAAATTTTATTTTCTACTTCATTTAAGAAAGTATTCGTTGCATACTAATTTAACAAATTCACCTGAACATAACCTTAGTGTTTATTATTATTGCTCATATGTTTTGTCCAGCCAAGAATTTACGCTATGTCACTGAAAGCCATCACCTGTAGAAAAATAAAATCCATAGTACCAACATAATTGGCGTACGATCATTTACAGACACACGTTACTATGTAAAGAGGTACAATATTGTTCGCAATAAAAGTAAAGCTATTAGGAACATCATCAATGAAAACACAGTATAAAATAACTGTTGCAACAATGACAAAAGAACTAAGATTTCAAAAAACCAAAATTACGAATCATAAAGATATTTCAAACGTGTCTAATGTTTTTAAATCACTAGTGGAAATATTTCAAGAACTACAAGGTGCGGCAAGTCCTGTAAATTTATTAAATTACAACGCGAATTCGATTTATATTGATGCAGTATTCCCAACTGAGCTATGTAACATAATACAGGATTTAACATAATACAGGATTTAAGACCATCTAAATCTGCTTGGATAAATAGTATTGGCACCAATACATTAAAAAGATCTTTACAATTTATACTCCAACCATTGATATGTATAAATCGTTCGCTAGTTGGAATTTTTGTTCCAGTTTTTAGAAAGAGTATAAAATTGAATTAGAAAATTGTCGGCTATTTCAAAGGTACTGGAGAAAATGATGTGATTAAAACGTACAAATGTTTTAACGAAGTACATCTTGCAAGTTAAACAATATTCTACTAAATCTTCTAGCTTGTACATAATAGTAAAATTAATAATTTCATTTTTTTAAAAAACAACAATAGGTCAAAGACAAGTAAAAACAAATACAATTTACCTAAAACAAAACAATGTAAATAAACTTCACCAAATTTTGTATTATACAAAATTTGGAGAGGTTTTACCTACCCAAGACTGTTTCGAATTACATTGTTAAATTTGTGCATGCAAAAAGTTCATCTATACAGGTTGTCCTTGAAATAAAGAGACAACATATGATAAATGTAAGGGTGTAATTATATAGAACATAAATCTAAAATATTGTGAGTCAATTACGAAGCGAACCCCAAAATGAAAGACATCTTGAAAATTATATTTCGTGACGCTTATGAATTCAAAATATTCAGAATTTGTATAAATAATAAATACCTCACACTCACATACGCTACAGCGTATGTTTACATACGTTACAGCTGAATGAGATGAACGATAACAAAA
The DNA here is from genome assembly GCA_935421215.2 of Melolontha melolontha. NCBI lineage: Eukaryota > Metazoa > Arthropoda > Insecta > Coleoptera > Scarabaeidae > Melolontha > Melolontha melolontha. The sequence goes on along the minus strand of OW285243.1, from coordinate 70,200,414 downwards.
CTATTCTTTTTGTTATTGTTGGTCAACTTTAAGATATCGTCTTTTGCTATATAGTCGACGGCACAGTGGTGTGATAAAAAAATTTTAAATATCTTAATTTTTGTTCTGGCTTATGAGAGGGATTTTTGGGAAAATATTTTGGATTTATATTCTATATTATATAAATTTGTTTGCTTTGTTTTATGTAAATTGTATTTATTCTCATTCTATTTATTTCTTATATTCTTTAAGTTAGTTATTGTTTTGTAATTTTTTACTTGTCTTATACCAATTATGAAGTTTTTTAGACAAATACAATTATTAATATTATTATTAAAAAAATTCTACAAAATTTTACATCTTTCCTAATTATAAACAAAATAACGTGCAGGTAATTACTTTTTAAGATATTTTTAATGTAATTACAGAAAATATCAGTTTAACATTACTTGATGAATTAAATTTGAATTAACTTAGGTCGAAATTCCACGAAGAATATACCATCATATTAGCTTAACGATCTTATTTTTCTTTCTTATGTACGCCATCGATCGGTCCTAATGATAATTACTTCGAGAAATTTGAAACACTAATGAATTTCAGATGAAGCAGCAATTTGTCAAGTAATGAAACAACCAAAGCTACTCTTCCGTACTTTTATAATGATAAATACTACATTTAAACGAAATACTAGACTAGCAAAAAAAGTTCCTTTAAGAAATGTATTTGTAGAAAAATAACAAAACTGTACTTTTCTATTAATAATAATTATTACAATACATTCATAGGGTTAGCTCAAAAGAAATTGTGCCGTCTTATTAGATAATTTGATTAAAATTTTAATCACAGTTGATAAAAATCAAGAATGATGATATAAAACTGAAATAAATATCGTAGTATAATCTAAGGATCGGCAGTCAGGGGTACATGCTAGGAGGAGACTTAAGTGAATAATATAATTGGACACAGTAATAACAGTAATACAATAATAAGTAACAAGCTGTACATTATATATGTATATGTAATATTGTAATGTACATATTATAAGAATTTGATCAATCCGAGTTCGTTAACGCGACGCAGCTGGCTTCTCCCTTCTCGCTGTCAATGACGATGTTTCCAAATTGGGACATGTATATACAGTGCTTCCATAAAGTATGGACAAAAGCCCGTAGTAACGTTATTGTGCATTATTTGACAAAATGCAAAGATATGTCGATTAATGTTTTGTATTAGCTATATTTAGATGCTACCACTTTGTTTTGCCATCGACCTTGAATAAGTTATGACGTCATTAATAATTTTTAAAAAAGTCAACTCCATTTTTTTTTATGGATTTTGAAAGATTTTACAATTCCTTATTCGATGATGTAAAAATTTTGGTATGTTACATTAGAAAAGTTTTGAGTAAATTAGGTGTTAATTCTAAGATTTATTTTTGACATTTTCAGTATCAAATTTATAACAAATGTTCAAAATGTTTTCCTTCATTTTGTTGACGAAATCCTAAGAGATGATAAATTTAATTTCGCACATTCTGTAATATTTCGGGAGTGATTAGTCTGGTTTCGTAGATGATGCGTTGTCGCAAAACGTCCAAATTTTCCGGTTGTGTGGCATAACTTTTGATTTTAAGTAACTCCACAGGAAGAAGTCCAACGGGGTTAAATCTGGCGATCTAGTGGCCTTTCAATTGCCCCTCTTCCTATCCATCTGTTAGGAAATGTATTATTGTCGAATTGCCTTACTGGTAGCGTATATTGCGGAGGAGCACCATCCTGTTGCCATCCAAATTCTACGATCTGTGGCAAATGTGGATTCTCATTATTTGGAAAAAGAACCGCTAAAACGGGTACCAATTCATTCCTAAAAAAATTCTAGTATTTTTCCCCATTCAAGTTTCCATAAAAAAAAACAATCCCACAATGCGATCGCCGATAATCCCTGCCCATGCATTTAGTTTTTGCGGGTATTAGGTATGTGGCTTTTGCATCCAATGAGGATTATCAGTCGACCAAAATCGGCAATTTTGTCTATTCACAGCGCAAATAGACTTTATCACAAATTTGCACCAACCGTTCACAATATTCTAAACGCCGATCAAAATCGTCGTCAGACAACTCTTGAACTAAATTCATTTTATAGGGATGATACATTGATTTATGCAAAAGTTTTCCAACTCTACCCCTTATTACGTTAAATTCTCGACTAAGTTGCCGTGTGCTTGTGTAAGGACGTTCTTGAACTGTTAACAAGATGTCAACTTGAGTGTCTAGGGCCGTTGGTGGACGTCCAATTTTTGGTTTATCTCGAACGAATCCTTATTCCAAAAATTTTCTGTTTATTTTACTTACAGTTGAAAAGCCGATAGGGTTCAGTTCAGGATGCGTTTCATTAAACAACTCTGCAACTTCCCTCACATTTCGAAACCCAATCATGATGAGCACCTCAATGCGTTCCCGATCAGATAAATGCATCTCATAGAATGAATAATTAAAACACTTTACACCAACAATTAGGATTATGTACAATCTCTCAAAAAAATTACCTTGTCAGTTTGGGAAGGACGGAAACTTGAAAAATTATTACTCAATAAATTTCTAATGTAACATACCAAAATTTTTACATCATCGAATAAAGAATTGTAAAAGCTTTCAAAATCCATAAAAAATGATGTTGAAATTTAAAAAAAATATTAATGACGTCATAACTTATTCAAGGTCGACGGAAAAAACAAAATGGTAGCATCTAAATATAGCTAATAAAAAACATTAATAGACCTGTCTTTGCATTTTGTCAAATAATGCACAATAACGTTACGATGGGCTTGTGTTCATATTTTATGGATGTTGTCCATATAAAAGTTTTTTGTATAAAAGTAGTTGCATTTATCGCGGCGAATATAGGTGACGTTGAAGGGCAAGGTTTTGCGCTGAAAATATTTTAGTTAAATTGTAAGCGCCGTTTGTAGCTGCCCGATCTATTGTTTAGTCCTATTAGTTACTTGAGTTCTACTGCGTAAATATGTCTCCGTCCACATCTGACGCTAGATACTATTAAAAAGTAGATAAGCAGTTTGCCTGCGCTAGAATTCTACGGTATTCAACTCCGATGCAAAATTTGCAATGTAATACTGCCGAAACGAGTGAAAGTCCGCGTAGTAAAACATGTGTCGTCGGACACACAAAGCATTATTCCTGGTTCTGCAACTGCTTATGAATGGCAGAAAGCATTTAATTCGGATGCTAGTAGCGTATAACGTTTCATGGAATACGGCGAATGATTCTGAATTTACTCACTTTTACAAAATTGTGTTAACAGGAAATATAGCGACTTGGATCTGTCCGTGGAATCTACCTTGAGAAAATACAATATGATCGTTTATATTTACCCTCTAGCAAGCCATGAAATGATTTCTTGAAAATATCGTGTTGGTAGTGACAAATAAAATACATCTGTCATTATGTGTATGTTCTGATAAATAAAACTCATCTGTCATTAATGTATTTATTAATTGACACTTAAAAATGTTTACAATAAATCATAAAGTTTTTCTGATCGAATCATACTTTAGGAATGGTGTAAAATTAGAAAATGGAGAATGGTCGTACTCCTTGCAGCCTTGTATAGAAGAATTTCGGGCAGAATTTCCAAATTTTCCAACAACATATGACAGTTTGCGGCAATTAATTCAAAAGTCAGTGGTTAAATTCCGTGAAACAGGGTCTGTGTCTCGAAAACCAGGTGCTGGTAGACCACTAAAGCGGACAGTTGAAAATATAGCAGATGTTGAGGGACGAATAAATCAATCATCTAAGAAATCGATTCGTAAGCTTTCACAACAAACACAACTGTCATATTGGACCTGCCAGAGAATCCTTAAAAAAGACAAAAATTTCCATACAAATTTCATTGCGTGCAACCAGAGTTAATTACTGTCAGTGGTTCTTAGGTACGATTAATAACGATGACGTTCTTGACAAATCCTTCTGGTCCGATGAAGCATGGTTTCATTTATCAGGATATATAAATAAACAAACAATGCGCATCTGGTCTAGTGAAAATCCACATGAAATTCTTGAAACACCCTTGCATTCACAAAAAATAGGCGTTTGGCTTGCTGTTTCTCGTAGACGGATTATTGGTCCAATATTCTTTAATAATACGATAAATGCAGAACGATATCGTAATGATATCGTAATAATTTATTGCTACCATTTGTAAATCAATTACATGATGATGAGCTCCGCGAGGGATATTTCCAGCAAGATAATGCAACAGCCCATAAGACAAGAGAAACGATGGAATTATTGCATGAATTCTTTGATAATCGAATAGTAGACTTTCCACCACGATCTCCGGATTTAACAATTATGGACTATTTCATTTATCCACATCTAAAAAATAGAGTATTTACGAATCGTCCACATACAATTGAAGAACTTACTAATGCTATCCGAAATGTCTGTGAGGAAATTACACCACATAATTTAAGGAATGCCTTCAATAATATGAGACGAAGAGTTGCGCTATGCATAGAAAATGAAGGAGCTCACTTTGAACATTTATAGTAGCTGTTTTTATTATTAAACTTTTTATTTTTTCAACTGAAACGTTTGTATGTAATTATTTGTCAAAATGACAAAACCTAATCTGTCATCAGTATAAAATAACCTATATCACACGCGCTGTAAAATAAGTTAACTTAAATTATGGTACCAACTTAAGTTTAAAAAAGAAAAATGTCATTGCCTTCTAGAGGGTAGAAATATATGATCATATGGTATTATATGTTCCCGATGTACGATGAAATTATGACGTCAATTGTCAATGGTGTAAACGATAAATATATTTGGGTGTCAATAGATGAAACTATTGACGTTGAAGGACGAAATATTGCAAATGTTTTGTATGGGGTGATGGACAGGAACAAGGCAATGTCTACACATCTACTTGCATCTAAGAGAATGTAAAGGATTAATACAGAATTTATATCACGTAACGTAACTTCGTGTTTGAAATCGCTATGTGGTGAAGAGCACGATATAAATAAATAAAAAGTTTTATTACTTGCAACAGATGGAGCTGCATATATGAAGGCGGTTGGTCAGCTCTTACAACACACATACAGTAGTATAATGCATATTACATGTTTCGCGCATACTGTTCATCGAGTATAAGAAGAAGTCAGAAAATGCTACCCGAATGCAGATAAATTAATATCTTCTGTCAAGAAAGTTTTTGTGATGGCACCGACACGTAAGAATTTATTTCGTAAAAAACTACCACGTGCCTCTCCCACCAGAATCTGTTATAACGAGCTGGAGCACATGGTTAGAAGCAGTATCCTATTATCATTTTGCATTTTGACTACGTTAAAAGTATAATACAGCTACTGGATCCGAATGATGCTGTTTGTTTTTACACGCTCAACAAGTATTTATGGACTCAACTATTCAGGTAGATTTAGCCAATATTCATGGATATTATTCCAGAATACCCTTAGCCATCCGCCATCTAGAAATTACTCCTGCCAACCCACAATATTCTATATCTACCGCCATGAATTTATAAGATGACATAAGTAAAAAGATATTCTTTGATTGCCTTTTAACTTTTTTGAAGCGGGAAAGTTTTTAAGAGAATGAAAACGACATCTCGAAAGACAGTGAAGCTAGAAAGTAAAATAGAAACAAAATCTTTAGAGAAGAAATAGAGATTTAAGAATTCAAACACATTAATGCATGAGTACTAAATTGTTCTATGTAATTATATATTCTCCGCTTTTCCCGCATTTTTGACCATCTCTTATTCACCAAGTTATTCAATTTTTAATGAATTTTCAAGTTAATTTTTCGCTGTTTAAAAGTGCACTTCATTTCTTGAATTTAAATCTGTATTGGCGGAAAATTAATTAATTGCGATATAAATGTAGAAATTTTCGCTTTCCCAAATAATTATTCGTTTATTTTTATCCGCGTTTGAAATAGATTAACTAAGGGTTGAATCAAACTCATAATTAATTTAATTAAATTATTTGGATCAGTGAAATAATTACAACGAGCAAATATTTTTTTAGGTAATAATAATTATTCGGTCGTACGAAACATTGTTTAAGTTCATAATTTCGTTTTCACCCTTTGATTAGTCACGAAACCCTGACTCATGCGAGAATAATGTTTTTCTATGTATCATCGTTACTTTCGGTAAACCGAGGTTAACCCACATTGCACGATCGTTAACATTACGTTTAGGTCTGTAGAATAACAAATGACATAACTGGAGTGCTGCATTATTTAATAATTTAGTTATAATCATGGCATATATGTATTAAGTTAATGTTTCGATTAAGAAAGTATAATTTTTACGATTGAAACGGAAAAATTGCCGTTAAATATGGTTGGTAACATAAATTCTAACACTTAGTATGACTGGAGATTTTTTTTTTGGATAATTTTGGCAGATATGTTGCACCACTGAAGTACAATAATTGATTAAAATTTCGAGCCCATGTTTTCTTGATTGATATTTTTTAAATTGGTTAATTATTAGTTATAAATTTCCTTGTTACGAGGGTTATTTGATGTAACGTTTCAATGTTGGTACAAAAAAACGTCTTCTTTTTCTACATAGGTAATCATTTTTAATCTCTATATATCATTTTTAATCTCTATATACTTAGACCCGCGATATTAAAACTGTTTTATGGCTTCCAAAGAGTAGGATCTTTGATACTTTGCAAAACAGGTCTTTGCTTAACTCAATCACGTCTTCGCTCAATGTCCGCTGAGCCATTTCTTCAGATTAGGGAATTTAAAAAAAATACCTGAGGGCAGATTAAGCGAAAATAGGAGATGAGGCGGCAATTCGAAATGTAATTTCACCAATTTAGCGAGTGTCCCACTTTCTTTTGGTCAAATGTGGTCGTTTTTCTATAATTCACTTTTTCATATCCGAATATTCGTGCAAAATATTGAACACTCGTTCAATATAAATGTTCGCAACAACCTGAGCATTTTCATGCACTTTCAATAGGCGATCTTTCAACAAAATATCACAAACTTTGTGAATTATTTAGGGTCATCTGTATTCGTCTAATTATCAGAAGATACAGTGAACCACTTTTGTCGCCACAATTCCATGCGCAGGAGCGGAATTCCAGTAAAACTTTTCTAACTTTTCGTCCGATTTACAACCCAAAAAATAGTGTATTATCAACACACGGAACTCATTTTTTCTTCCGTCTTCAATTTTCTATTGACTCATCAAATTACAGGAATTATGGTATGAGTCGCCATTATCTATGGAAGTAGGTTTCCTCTAGTGCTTATCAGATGTTCTCTGACCGTAGTGCTGAAACTGTCGAACCTCATCTTCGTCCTTATTTCCAAAGACAGAAGGGTGCGTTTCAACAAAACAATGCACATCTCTATGTGTCAAGGTTAGCTCTAAGTTTCTTTGAACAGGTTCATATCAATCTTTTGAAATGACCTCCTAAATTGCCAGATACCCTTCCAATAGAACACGTATAGGACATTATCGATAAGAGGTTAAGCAATTTGACACACCCGCCACGGATTTTAGAGGATCTTCGATACGAGCTACAGGTATTCTGGAATATGGAACAAGACATTAACCACTTATTGGAAGCCATATCATGTGTAAATAACGACGAAGGAAAAACAATTAATAAAAAAACGGTTGCAAACCGTTTCAAAAAAATTTAAAAAATTTTTCAATGAAATAGTTATTTTAAGGTAAGAAATATATTTTATTTTACGACATAATAGCCATTCAATTCTATAGACTTAGCTCAGCCACTTTTCAATTTTTTGAAGCTGTCTGAAAAGTAATTTTTCGGAGGTTCGTCAAAATAAGCATTTATTGAACCTATTACCATCTCATTTGTCCCGAATCTCCTTTCACCATGCCATGGTTCCTAGTTTGGAAACGAGAGAAAGTTACTCAGAGCCAAATCTGGTGAATATAGTGGATGAGGCAGCAATTCCTAACCTAAATCGACAAATTTAGTGATTGTAATAGCGGATGGATGAGAGAGCACGTTATTCTGACGGAAAAAAATACTTTTCTTCTGATAAAATGCGGTTATTTCTTCTTCAGTTCGGCATCGAAACGTGTTAGTACATCAACATAATATTTGCCAGTTATTGTACTTCAATAAAGCCTTGGGAATCCCAAACAAATCGTGGCTAAAATCTTATTAGTCGAAAAAACGGTTCTTGTTTTCTTTGAAGGCCGTTCATTAGAAGAAATTCATTATGTTGTCTGTGTTTTTGTCTCTGAAGTATAGTATAGTATGATGTATCCAGGTTTCGCCTACGATAACATATCGACGAAAAAATTCTCTTGGATTTTGTTCAAACTTAGTCATAGTTATTTGGAAATGTAACACGAGTTCGCATTTCCTCGACAACAAGCAAACGCGCCACCACCACTCTTGCGGTAAGTTTTTTCATATTATTGTCGAAAGAAAATACTGTATAACCGTACTGTCTTTTATTTGGCGGTCGTTCTTTACAATGATGTTATTACATTAATAAATTAATAACACAGGCCTGCATTTTTCAACACTTTGAAAGTTGATTTAAAAATTTTAACTGTTTTCTAGTAATTGGGTAGCGCTGATTTCAAATCTGCTTTTATTTTTTTTTTGTATCACGTAAGGTTATTTTTCAAACCAGTAAAATCAAAAAATATAGAAAAAACACGATTTATTTCAATTATAAGCTAGTTTTATATTACATTAAAAAAAATACAAAAATATACACATAGAAACTATTAGAAATAGTTATTTATTCTTTATGCTTCTTAAAAAAAACGTTTTCGTTTTTCAGAAAAGCTTCGTTTGGTTGTTTTTCTGTCATATTCAGCTAAAGGAGATCTCTTCTCAATGTCCAACAATAATCGGTCATCATTTTTGTGTCCCAGCGCCCTTGGTATCTATTTTCCATCTTTTTAATATTCTGGTGGAATCTTTCTCCTTGCTCTTCACTCACGTCCCCAAGGTTTTCTGGGAAATAGTCCAAATGGGAACGTAAAAAGTGAATTTTTATGCTCATATTGCAACCAAGAATCCTGAATTTTTCCAGCATATTTTCAACGATCTCAACATAGTTTGTGTCTTTATAATTCCCTAGAAATTTATGTACAACTTCGTTAAAAGCATGCCATGCATGTTTTTCCTTATCTTCCATCACATTTTCAAATTCTTGATCTTTCACCAAGCTCCTAATCTGCGGGCCTACAAAGATTCCCTCCTTTAATTTTGCCTCTGACAGAGTCGGAAATGTTTTACAGAAATATTTAAAACAATTTCCTTCATTGTTTAATGCCTTAACAATTGTTTCATAAGTCCAAGGTTTATGTGAAGCGGTGGAAGTAACACTTTTTGAGGGTCAATAAGACTTTCGCGAATTACATTTTTGGTTCTAGGTGTTAAAGTCACCCTTTGTGGCCAGTCTCTTTTTATCCAATGCTGTTCTCGATTTCTGCTATCCCACTCGCACAGGAAACATGGAAATTTAGTATATCCAGACTGCTTACCCAAGAGAAGGCCTAAAATTTTTAAATCTCCACACACTTCCCTGTTGTGATTTTAATATTGTATTCTTAAAAGTAATTCCTGTAAATTCTCATAGTTTTCCTTTAAATGAACAGAATGGCCGACCGGAACAGAAGCAAAAACATTGCCATTATGTAAAAGAACAGCTTTAAGGCTCCTTTTTGAAGGGTCGATGAAAAGTCTCCAGTCAGAAGGTGTGTACTCAGGAGCTCCGAGGAAAGTAAGTAGATCAGCAATTGCTTGGCAGTACACGAGTGGTCCGTTTTGTGCAAAATATTTTACAAATCCAGCCTCACGATTTCTATACCAAGAGAAGGTAGTTTCTGGGGCAAGCAAATTTTTTTGTTTCAACCTAGACCCCAGTACTTCAGAAAGATCTTTTGAAAGTCCCAAATCTCTTACTAAATCATTCAGTTCGGCTTGTGAAAATAGCTGAGGTTGGTTTTGACCTGAGGTTGATGGTTCAAAATCACTATCCATCTGTACGGAGCCGAAAGTTGAAGAGGTTTCAATATCTTCTTGTAGTACTTTGGGGGGTATAGGTATAGATACATGATCACTGTAAGGAACTGGTCTGATAGCTGATTTAATATTGTTTGGGTACAAAATATGTTTCAAAGTTTTTCTATTATGCCCCTTAATATCACAAAGACAAAAGTAGCAATCTTCATGATGATTTTGCGGTTCTCTCCAAACCATCGGTATTCCAAAAGGAAGGCTTTTTCTATTCCCTTTGGTCCAATGTCTTAAACCTTCTTCACATACCTTACAAACAACGTGCGGTGCCCAATCTTTATCTTGATCTCCTAATTTGATTTTGAAATAAGCATAATATGCATTTTTCACAAATTCACCAATTGGTCTCTTAAACTTTTTCAAGACGAAATATCCAAATATAACAGAAATCATCTGATTTGATTTTGCAACACCGGCTAGACATATTTTTAAGCAATGTTTATTTATCAAATACCACGCACAACACTAAAGACAAATTAATTTTACTTGTTTACTGATCGACACTCCGAGCTATAATGAAGTAAATGACATTAAAATATACATTTTGTTTGGAGTGATAAACTTGAAATCCTTCTTCGCAGTACTAATAAAGTGAAAGCATAATAAATAGGATTTAGCAGGTAAAAATTCCCGGAAATCTTGTCCAAAATTAATACATGTAATAAAAGATTTACATCAGGTAATGAGAACCTATTTAGCAAATTTCTTTAAAACCACAACAGAAAATCATTTTTGGGTTAATACCTAGAATTTGAAGTAGTACATTCATTTTAAAATGTATTAAAACGCCTATTATAAGTTTTTTTTATATTTTTTTCCTTTTCTTTTGTGCAAAAAAAAAATCTGTGGGTGGTAGAGACCAACTGTATTTTAATTAGTTATTGCTATATAAAAACTGAGCTTAACAAACAAAAATCACGTCATCACAAATTTTATGCAGGCCTGTGTAATATTGTAATCCCATTTTTAAATTATATTACAATTTACAAATACATCGAATTAAAAATATTAAAAAATCCGTTAAACATTTTGCGCGATATTTAATTCGTATTTTCAAGAGAAACCCCCAAGAGAAGCCTTCCGAGGATATCTACTGAACGATAAACCCAAGCAAATTCATATTCTCCAAGTTCCTTTCCAATTTATATTATATCATTTTAATTTAATTATTAATTGATTACGTACAACTTCTATTCTAGTGATTTCTTAATTAGTAATTTATTCATTATTGAGCTATTTTTTCTACATGTCAAAATTATACCAACTGGAAACTTTGTTTAAACCATATCATGTGATGTGTCATCTTAAAGTTTTTTTTTTTTTGCAAGGAACATTTCAATGATATTAATTTAATTGACATCACCATTCCTTAGCTCTGTCTTTAACTAATTTATAGATATAAACCTAGGAATTCATTTTGAGGAACGTTAATTTAGAAAAAGCACACGGATATGATCGTATAACTGGTAAGATTCTAAACGAACTCCTGAGGTAGCAATAAAGTATATTACATATATATTTAATGCTATTTTAAGAAATGGACACTTTCCGTCACAATGGAAGGTTGCCCAAATTGTTTTAATTCCTAGGTCTGACAAACCTTTAGAAGAAGTAACATCATATCGCCCGATTAGTCTTCTGCCTACCTTGTCAAAGCTATTTGAGAAATTACTCTTGAAAAGATTGAAGCCCTTAATTAATGAACTCGCAATAATCCCTGATCACCAATCTGGGTTCGCATGTCACTATTGAGCAGGTGCATTGCGTGGTGGAAATCATACATAGAGCATATGAAAGGAAAGAATATTGCTCGGCAGCTTTCTTAGATATTTCCCAGTCTTTTGATAGGCTCTGGCATAAGGGGTTATTGTTCAAACTAACGTCTATATTACCGCATCCTTACTATCAGATTCTGAAAAGCTATCTTACCAATAGATATTTTCTGGTCAAGTACCAGGATGAACTGACAACACTGAAACAAATACAATCTGAAGGACCCCAAGGTTGTGTTATTGGCCCTTTCCTTTATTAAATTTATACTGGGCGATATACCAATATCGAATATTACAACTACTACGACATATGCTGATGATATAGCATTATTAGCGACAAGTAGCGATCCTACAGTGGAATTGCATTATCTCCAAAGATCGTTAAATAACCTCCAGAAGTGGAAAATAAAAACTAACGAACTAAAATCAATGCATGTACATATGCAGTACGTCGAGATACTTGTCATCCTGTTTCATTAAACAGTGTTTATATATGCCAGAATAAAAGTGCCAAATATTTCGGAATCTATTTGGATAGACGACAAACGTGAACTAAATATTCTCGAAGAGAAAGCAGCTACGACTGACGTTCTCCAAACTACAGTGGCTCATTGGCCGGCGGTCTTTATTATCTCAGAAAAATAAACTTATTGTGCACAAGGTGATTTTGAAGCCAGTGCGGACCTATGGCGTTCAACGGTGGGGAACCGCGAGTGTCTCCAATTTTGAAAATAATTCAACGGTTTCAATCTAAAATACTGAGATTAATTACAAATGTACCTTGGTTTGTAACGTATGCCACGCTACATCATGATCTTCACATACAGACAGTGTGCGAAAAAGCAAAACACACGAGTATCAAGAATCTTACACGCTTTAAACTACATTCAGATCCTTTGCCATTGAACCTTTTGGATAATAGTGCACAAACATATCGATATATAGATATAGTAAACTAGCACAGTTAATTGACATATTTATAATAGTAAATTGTTTTCGATTATTTTTATTTGTTAGTTACCTTGCTGTAGGTTACTAACTTATGGCCTATTGATATGATTACAACTTTCATATAAGGGCAGATTATAACATTTACATGGAGTCAATACAAAAAGAAAAAGAAATTCTATTAAGCATTTGTAGTTAGTTTTTCCGTCATAAATTCTTTACTTTCACAATTATTTTAAATCTTGTAAATAATGTAATTATATTTTTATTTTACCAGCATAATAATAGATTTGGTACATTATGAAAACCTTTGAACCGCGTTCAAACATAATATTCACAGCTGCAAACGAACTTATTATTATAAACAGGTTTCAATAACCGCAGTCATAAAATGCAAATACCATTGCATATATTAGCACATTATTAAGATTTAATTTATTTTAATGTTTAGTTCATTGTTGTCGTTTAATTATATTCGAGAATATTTTGAAAGATTTGTATGCAGCTGTTTTATGATCTGACAAAAGACATTCAAAAACAAATAATCAGTTTCAATAAATCCCATTGCAATTTCCACCAGTTATACTATCCACCAGTTATCTAGAGAACGGACACGCTTACCACATGTGCAGTACAGTGCAGTACTGGCGAAAGGCTATATTTCTAAAATATTTAATTTTATTTATATAATTGGAAAACGAACGGGTGGTGATCTATAAAATTACGAAATATATATTTATTTGTTGAAAAGTTGTTTTTATAAAGTTTTTAATTTTATTTATATAATTGGAAAACATACGGGTGGTGATCTATCTATCTAAAATTACGAAATACATATTTATTAATTTTATTTATATAATTGGAAAACAAACGGGAGGTGATCTATAAAATTACGAAATACATATGTATTTGTAGAAAAGTTGTATTTATAAAGTTTTTAATTTTATTTATATAATTGGAAAACATACTGTGTTCGCGTAGGAACGGTTTTTCGTATATATTACTACTATATACGTGAAGAGATAGAAGCTATAAATATATTAGAATGAGTTGAACAACATTTATAAAAAATAACATAATTAGTATCGATTAATACTTGAAATATTTTCTTTTTTATAAAGATCGGTCACTAGAATTACATATAACTTCTAATAAATAGAATAACGGCATCATCACAGAAGTATTTACTTTAAATTTCGCTTTCTACAACTTTTACACCGTCAAACTACTCGTTAAAGGATTGTATTTTTTGTTTTACTTGTCCAACACGAATTCTTTATGATCCCAAATCACTCGTCGTCGAAAGTTAAATAAAGACAAAATTTTTCTTTTTCATCTCACGGACGAACATTTCAATTAATTAATTTTAAACGCACATCGTCCGACGACGGTTTCTCTTACGAAATACGATAAACTTATTTATTTTATCTACGTACACGACACCACTGAAAAGACTATATTCTCCGAATACAGTAGCTGGGTTGTCCATTGTTATCGCGGCGAGACCAGGTGGCCGAGTAAGTCAAACAAATACTTCATTGAATTACGCCCGGATGTACTGAGCGACGTTATACACAATTCCAATTGCCGATTGCGTTTTATGGAAATTGCATCCGTTCTCTAAATAATATTAATATTTGAAGTGTAAGACCTTGTTCAGAATGACTGTAAGCTTATTAGATACAAAACATATTACGTAACACCTAAAGTGCATTATATTGAGATTATCGGTAGCATGCACGAGTGTTCGTATTTTGTACATATATCTACGGAATAATTACGTGCAAGCATAAGCTATATGTAAAGTTGAAAAATATTCAAGTTTATGTTTTCATTACGCTAAAAGCATATTGATATTCGGACTTCTATTTATATCTTCCAAAATTCCAATATTGTCATTCCAAATATGCATTTTCAAAACCATCACCAACTTCTTTTTATTTATTGTTTGTTCGACTTTAGTAGTACTAATGGAAACGACACGATAGTAAGTTCTTTTACGATCTCTACGATCTCACAAACTGTCTTGTAGGTAACAGCAGTAACGATAATTATGTGTTTAATTTATTCTATTTCACACAAATAAAAACAAAACACTCCACGAGTTTCCCTTTAATTTTTTTTTGCAATTAGCGTTGCTAAGAAACCTATTAAAGTGCTTTAATAATTTATTAAAGGATCGCACATTTAGCGCATTCAGTTTTACGTTGGTCACATTACGTCTATAAGTCAGTAGTCATAGTGATAATTTAAGGTTATGATTAAACTGACAATTAATAAGCATTTTATTATACGATAATTATATTTGCAATATAATAACAATCATTTTATTATGAAGAGTGAAATGCCAAGTTAAATTAAGTTACCCCAACTAAATTCAAAAATTTGAATTTTATTCTAAACATACACGAACGTTACCAACTGTCAGAAAATTTCCCTAAATTATTAAATTTCTCATTTTCTCTTAAAAAAATACATTAACAAAGGTAATTGCTACAAATCGCATAAAAAACACGTTTCATAAGACATTAAAGCACTCATCATTAAAAAACTCGTAGCTTCGCTACTCGTTTTTTAAACTTGAATTCGTACTTTAAAAAGTGTTGTATGAAACTTGTTTTGTAATATACGAGGGTGGATCAATAAATACCCGTGTTAGGAAAGAAGACGCAAGATTTTCACAAATTTTTTATTTATTTTTCAACGTAATCACCTTTTAGTACAATACACTTTTCCCAACGTTTCTGCCATTTCTTTAACCCCTCCAAAAAAATAGGATTTGTCAAACTCTGCAAAATACGCTTCTGTCTCGACGATAACCTCCTCGTTTGAGCTGAATCTTTTTCCCCCGAGCCACGTTTTCATGTTGGGGAACAGAAAGAAGTCGCAGGGAGCCAAGTCAGGCGAGTACGGTGGGTGCGGCAGCAATTCGTAGTGCAGTTCATGCAACTTTGCCGCGACAATTCTGGATGAATGCGCTGGTGCATTATCGTGGTGAAACAGCACTTTTTTCTTAGCCAAATGGGGCCGTGTCTCCTTCAATTTTATATCGAATCGGTCAAACAATTCACTGTAGTACTGCCCCGTGACCGTTCTTCCTTTCTGCAAAAAGTCCATGAGGATTATTCCGTTGGAATCCCAAAAAATCGTGGCCATGACCTTTCCGGCCGATGGGACCGTCTTTGCCTTCTTCGGAGCAGATTCACCCCGAAAAATCCATTGTTTTGACTGTCGCTTGGACTCTGGCGTATAATAATGGATCCAGGTTTCATCAACGGTGACGACTCGACGCAAAAACTCCTGCGAATTTCTCTTAAAGGGGTCCAAACACTGCTTCGACATTGATAACCGTATCCGCTTGTTGTCCACCGTAAGCAATCGCGGCACCCATCGGGCCGACACCTTTCTCACCGATAACTTATCATGTAAAATATTAATTGCCGTTCCGTACGACACGCCTACGGCCTCTGCTACTTCGCGCACTTTCGTTCGGCGATCAGCGAGAATCATGTCGTGGACCTTTTCAACGATTTCCTCGGTAACCACGTCTGCCGGGCGGCCTGGGCGCTCCTCATCAAAAACAGATGTACGACCACGTTTAAATTCGTTGAACCAATATCTTACGGTTGTCATAGATGGTGAAGGGTCCCCATAGACAGCATCCAACTTCGCTTTTATTTCTTCGCATGTTTTTCCATCCAAAAATAAAAAGCGAATTACGGATCGATATTGCTCTTTTTCCATTTTATCGAAACACGTGTGATACAACTGGCTGCCAAATAAAAACTAACCTATGAATCAGTCTGAAATTTATTATGGTGTTGTCTGACAGATGGTAGTACACGACGGTAATGCCAACTTCCCTCAGCAGCGCCACCTGTCTTCAAACACGGGTACTTACTGATCTTCCCTCGTACTATTAAGAGATCATCTATCAGAACGCATTTGCTTCTACGTTTATGTGTATCCTTATGTCATGTTATTGAACATTAAGGTAGTGAGTTTTCTTGGCAAAAACTAAAAGCAATATCAGTTCTATGAAACCCCTCATTACAACTCATTAGGTGAGTTCTACCCAAAACATCATACAGAAAGTTTCTACCTTCTATTTGAATAGTACTTTTCTATCTCTATCATTACACTATTTGCCATCGACAAAACAGATCTCCGAAAATTTTTATTATTTATTTTCTTTGAATTTCTTATTCTTAAATATCAAATTTAAGTTCGGCATTGAATAAAATATGTAGTTTACCAGGGTGGACTGATCTATAAGGTCTCCAACAACGCCATATTAAACAAAAACAAACTGATATTTGAATTTACTGCAAATGAGAACCAATGAGTATTAAATTTTACATGTAAATGTTGCCTAATGTGTTATGTTAACTTCAACAATTCTACAAACTAAGTTTGTACCAGTATGCAGAACGCTACACGTCGCGACGCTACCTTCCTGTTTGTTAAGATAATAAAAAAATCGTGAAAACTCACATCCATCCCGGAACGTGTGGATGCATTTCGCTTTTATTGGAGCTTGTTGCATGTAGAATGAGATTTAATACGTATTGGTTCTCATTGGCAGTAAGTTCAATCTATTAACTATATATAGAAGTGGAACTCATGTCTATCTTCAGGATACCGTGACTTGACAAGCTCCAATAAGAGCGAAATGCATCCACACGTTTCGGGATGGATATGACTTTTCGCGAATTTTTCATTATAAAAACAAATTGCTTGGCAATTAGGTATTAGTCAAGAAAGAAACTAGTACATTGTTTAGACGTTAAATTACAGAGAAAATTGCGCCAAATGAGTGCCGCGACAATTAACAGAGGTCATGAATGAAGAAAGAAAAAACTTTTGTCAAGAACTGCTTAACCAGTATGGATGTGAAGATGATTGATTTTCTCATGAACATCACCACCGGAGACGAATCTTGAGTTCATCATTATAATCCCGAAAACCACGACAACGCAAAGAAAAGAAAACAGATTCAACTTTCGCAAGTCATTGTATAGATATCAATCATAGATTTAATATAGATTTCAAAATTTTACACATTAGAAAAAAGTAAAAAACTTAACCTGTTAGAAAACTTAGAAATTAATAGATACAATAGTTTAGGATTAGCTTTAAATGCCAACTAGATTTAAACAACTCCCCTCTACTAAATTTAAGATTGTAAAAAAAAAATTTTCTACAATCATTTTCTGAATAATTTTCATATAAATATTCAAACTTGTATTGTACATATTCAGTATTTCATCCACCTGATGAAGCCATTGTATGGCGATACAATATTGTAGTGGCATTTACAATAAAAGAATTTTTGAAACTAGAAGTTTAATTACTTATTTCTTAGCGTTAATACACTATGAGAAAGACACATCGACGAATACAAAATATTTGACGAAAATTAACTTAGTTAATACGACAACCTTATTAAATCTCATGAATGTGCGAAATTGAAATTATGGCATACCTACCCTTGTATACTAGTTTTTTTTTCGCAGACTGTAATATAAATGCAAAGTAGCGAAAATTGCTTATTATAGGACGGAAGTATCTCAAAATAAATAAAATTTAAATTATACGAATAATGATCTTTTATGTTTTTGTATGAAATTTGTAATTCGGATTGTTGAAATTCGTTGAAAATAATTAAAGATTAATTAATTTTCATTTGTTCTTTACATAATATTATTATTGCAATAATTATTTATAATTATGCTTTAGAAAGAAAAAAAATATTACAAATTAATATAATTTATAAATATTTGCAATTTATGCATAATAGTTTTGAATAAATTCGTGACGCTTGTGTCGGTATTATTGGCCCCTACTTTTTGGAAGAGAGAGAAATGGCAGTGACCATAAACTCGGATCGATAGGTTCAAATGATTCAGACTTTTATGGCACCAAGACTCAATGCGCTGCATATTCAACAGGATGTGTGGTTTCAGCAGGACGAGGCCACTGCTCGCACAAGCAGGAGATCTCTCCAAGAGCTGAGACACCTTTTCTCAGGACGCTTGATGTCTCTGCGTAGTAACATCCCCTGGCCAGCACGATCTCCAGATCTTACATCGTGATTTTTTTCTATGGGGGTTTCTTAAGGCTGAAGTTTACTAACATTGACCGAGGACTCCGCCAGCCCAACGACATACGATATAAGAAGCGATTACTCGTATTCCTCAAGAAATATTGGTTAGAGTAATGGCGAACTTCCGAACTCGCATTCGGCAACGTATTGATAATGACCGAAAACACTTGAGCGATATAGGTACTGTTCAAAAAATGAAATTTGTAAAACATTTAACGTAACTTCCCATTCTGTAGATTCTATTCATGTTAAAATAGTCTCTTTACTTTGTACCATCTGTTTTTTATTCAGCCTTTAAATTAGGGAGGTAGTTTTGCCGCACCCTGTAGATGGAAATCTAACGCAGTGAGATCAGGAGAATGAGGCGGACGTGAAATGGCTTCTAAGCCGAGTTCTTGAATAGCTGCTCTTGTAATGTTAGCAGTATGAGGATGAGCATTATAGTGCTGCAAAATGACTTGATAATTCCCGCGATGGTTATATTCCCCGAAAGCAATTCTTGTTAGGGCTAACTAATTCTTTCCTGTTCTTGATGTTAACATGAAGTCACCATTTTTTGTCAGCCAATATAAGGGTTAATTATCGAGTTCATTGGCGTGGATCATCACCATGAATTAACGCATTCAGAGGATTTTCCGATGGCCTTCTTGAACGTTAGGAATCGCTTTAAATTTAGAAAATCATTTCCGTGCTATATACTCTCACCAATTACCTTCGTAAACTATTTATAATTTTAGCGGCTTCCGACATCAATTCTTCTGTTTAAACTCGAACAAAAGGATATGTCGGAAATGCTCGCTTTTTCTACTTGACGTTCCGTTTTCTTTTGTCAATGGTTAATACAATACCCGCACAAATTCAAAAACTATTCGTTTAAACAATAACTGGACAATAAAATAATTTTGTGATATCCCTAACAATTTTTTTTCAAAGTAACTTATACATCAATCTGACACTTTTTGAAATAAGGTTCAAAACAAATAAGGTTAAAAGGTATATCAACAGAATTATGAGCTTCCTGGGTTTATCTAATGTTTTTTTTAAATAAAATAAGGCAATTACAAAAAGCATATTTTGTATATAATCCGGTCTTATCTTATAAGTTCTTATAACAAATGCAAAAATTAAAAAACTTTCTAACATCTTTTAATAATAAATAAAATATATAATTGTTTTAAATGCTTCCTACTATTAATATAAATGAAATGTTACTAGTACACATGGGTAGAATGTAAACAGAATAATAACATAGATATCTTCCTAAAACTATTATGGGAGTTTCAATAATACGTAAGCATATGCGTCAAAACAAAAGCATTGGAGAAATGCAAACAGCATCCGAATGTCGCAATTGAAGCGATTTAAAAATAGCAATCGAGAAGTTAGGACGGCCCATTGTTCGACGGCGTTCAATACTCCTTTGTTTGTCGTTCAAGAGATATAGAATGTAATTGATTCAACCGGTAGAAAATTGAAACTATATACGGAGTGATTGATACTTTTTCTATTATAGGCATTGTTAGTTGAATAGCTAGTCTATTTTTTTAAATATATTTTGCCATTAGCATAAATAGAGTTTGTGTATTTATAAACTTTTTCTAGTTTGTACTGATAATAACAACTTAATGATTGAAATGCAAATTTCGTATTTTAAATAAATCATGAGGGCGGTAATTGTATTTTTAGAGGTCTCTTTTTGGAGAGTGTTAATAGTACGTTCCGATCTTTATTTTGTCGTACAAACATACATGAAGCTATACGTTTGAGAGGAAGCTGTAGCTTCCTCATGTAGCTCACTCATTACACCATTGCCTGTGGTTTATTAGTCCAGATTGTCTTTTCCTTTCTTCTCATAATTCCTGATGCTTTTTCGCCGCTTGTGTTCTTCGTCGCTATTCATTCCTATCACCAATAACTCGTTCCCATTCCTTAATCTGAATTTTTTTGGGGGGATCTGCTTCCACTTGCTCTTTCCATGTTATTTTTGGCCATCCTCTCGGACTGTTTTTGCCGGCATCCACTCTGTTATCCTTGCTATTGTGCTTGTCTTTCTCGTCTGAAAATATGTCTGAACGATCTTATTCTATGTGACTTCATAACTTTCTCGATATTTTCTCTCTTCATTATTATTCAGATTCATTAAAGATCGGTACTCATTCTCGTTAATCCATTATCTTCCTCAAGATTTTTCTTTTAAAAATTTTCAGCCTTTCTTCTCCTGTTAGTATTAAGCTTAGCCGTGAATGTTAGTATAAGTCTTATCGTTGTTTTATAAATTGTTTTTATATCCAATCTTTCAGCCGTTCTGTTTATTGTTGTTCCTAGATTTAAGAAAGATTCTACTTCTCAAAAGACGTACTGTGATATTTTAAAACTCATGTGTCATTCTTTCTTATGTCTATTACAATGCGTATAGTTTGTTATATTTTCGTTAACGTCTAAGTCTCTCTCACGCATTCTCATCTATTATTTTAACTACTCCACCTAAATCTTGTTTGCTTCTTGAAACGATTTCCAAATCAACAGCGTGTGCTATTATCTGGCCCGAATTAGTATTTATTATTCCAGCATTCTTCACTTTCGTTATAATGTTATTAAGGGAGATTACAAACAGCAGTGGTGGCAATACGTCCCCTTGCCGCACTCCCCAATTTACTTCTATGCTATTACATTATGTCTAGCATTAATAATTTCCAATCTTTTATTGTTGCTCTAATAAGTGCTATCAATTTCTTTGGGGATTTAAATTCCTTCAGATATTCTATTAGTTTCTCTCTTCTTAGTTTATGAAACGTTAGTTCAAAATCAATGAAAAGGATGTGCATATTCAAGTCGTACTCATAACTTTTTTCTTGTACCTGTCTTATAATGTAAATTGCATCTATTGTAGATATTTCCATCCTGTACTGTATTTGGTAGTTACCTATCATTGCTGTAGTGCGTTGCGTTAGTCTATTCTTTATTATTGCAGTTAGCATTTAACAGTGTATGAGGGTAGCACCGATTATTTCTGCAAACTAATATTTCTATTGAATCAAAGGAATCAAACATGATATGAAACAAAAGTTTATAGTTTTCTATTTTGACAGTTCGAATTTAGTTTTGATAACTGCAACAGTTATTTTGCAAGCTAATTTCAAACCGAGTGGTCTGCAGTAAAAATGCATTTAACGAAAGAAAATTTTAGAGCCATGATTTACTATGATTTTAAAAGTTCTTTAACTCCAAAACAAAGTGTCTTAAGACTTCTTGCTGCCTTTGGTGATCAAGCTCCTTCTCAGAGGAGTGTTTGCAACTGGTATAACGAATTTAAATTTGAAAGGATTTCACTTAGTGACGATTTTCGCGAAGGAAGGCCAAACTCAGGCGTTACTGAAACAAATGTAGACGTCGTACGAAGAATGATTCAAGACGACAATCGAGTCACGTATAGGATTATTATTTGGGTATTGGCATGACTGCGATAAGCAAGATTTTATATAATAATTTGGGTGTGAGGAAAGTTTGTTGTCGTTGGATACATCATAATTTAACACAGGAACAAAAACAATACCGAGTGGAATGGCGTAAAAAAACGCTTAAGAAATATGATGGAGGTAGGTCTAAAGCAGTTTACATCATTACTGGTGATGAAAGCTGGATATATGCATTTGAACCGGAATCAAAACGCCAGTCGGCTCAATGGATGTTTCCAACAGAACTTAATCCAGTCAAAGAGAAAAAATCTCAAAGTGTTGGACAGAAAATGGTAGCCAGTTTCTTCTCAAAATCAGGACCTATCACAACAGTTGTGCTTGAAAGTAAACGTACGGTTACCGCAGAATGGTACATTACAGTATGTCTGCTAGATATTGTTCAAAAGGCTTGTTTACGACGCCCTAGATCGGAGATTGTCCTTCATCACGACAATGCTTCAAGTTACACTGCGCGTCAAACAAACAAATTTTTGAAAGCATCCGGATTAAAATTACTAGATCTTCCGCTATATAGTCCGAACCTGGCACCTTCAGATTTCTTTCTATTTCCAAGACAAAAGGATAAATAAAATGCGTGGCGTACGATTTGCAAGCCCAGAAGATGCAATGAAGAGTTTCAAAAACCTTATATCTGAAGTGACTCAAGAAGAATGGAATTTATGCTATGATAACTGGTTTTATCGAACGTCTAAATGCATTGAGTTTAAAGATGAATATTTTGAAAAACAATAATAAAAATAATTTTTGACTACAACATTTTGTTTTATTAGTTTGCTACCCTCGTAATATCTCTATAACGTTCATGCTTAGAGAGATCCCCTTTTGGTATCGCCTATTTTCTATTCGTCTGGTATTTTCATAATTTGGCTCTGTATTTATGTAATTCGTCTCCTCTAGATTTGATTATCTCACAAATGTTGTCACTTCCTGCCGCTTTTCTATTTTTCAGTTTGATTATATCAACAGTTGCATCATTGGAATCTCTTCTAGGTTTCTGGTTATTTCGTTTATTTCTTGGTCCTCCTGTTCTGTTCTTATATTTTCACCTCCATAGTTTTTTGAAGTACTCTTTCCAAGCGTTTTCTTCTATTACAACAACAGTTTGTTCTGTTTCTTTCATAATACTTTCCACCCAGGCTTTATTTTTGTTTTTATACAATTTTCTTAGCCTATCTGCAGCCATTTCATTGTTGCCAGTTTTTTTGACATGTAATGCTTTCTCGAATTTTTCATAAAATCAACCCTTAAATCTTTGCTTTATCATCATATTTTATGGTACTATATTCTGTGATAATTATGCACGCTTTTATTTCATTCCATTTTTTATTTATACTAATTTCTTGTTTTTCGGATTATAATTTGTTTTCAATTTTTTTCCAGTGAGTACATATTTTTATTTCTTCTATGTACAATTTCTCTATATCCAATTTTTTATTTTCTTTATTTCTTCTTTTAATATTTATCTTTATTTTATTTTTCATTATCACTAGAAAGTGACAGGAGACTAGAGACCACGTTCACACCTCTATATAATCTGGTACAAATACATATATTAAATGTAGATACAGTCCTTTACTTCGTTCAACACCATACTCTATATTATTTATGACCCATAGGTTATTAATATACGTAAGTAATATTTCATTTTCATTCATTTCAAAGACTATCCATTAAATTGCCAAAAATATGACACCATTCGAACCCATCTTTCAATTAATTCAATTAAACGGACGCTGAGCACACGCATATACGTTACATATTTATATCGATTCTAGCCGAGTTTAAGTATCTACACGTCGGTGTCGTCGATGTAATTTCGTGTCGTTTCTCTAAATTTATGTCGTCCGACCGGAAAAATAACTTTGCCTTTTTACTTTCGTTTAGTTTCTAAACTCGTATTGCAAATTAGAATGAATGTGCGAAAATTTCACCGCCACTTTAGACGAGTGGAGAACGAATATATTCAATTTAAGAAACAGTTTCTTCATGGAATCCGTTTTTGTTTTTATTTGAAACAAAGCAATTGCAAAAACTCTTAATGGGGTTTTCTAATGTTTTTATTTAACTAAAGGTATATTTGGTAAATTTGGTTATAATTTCTATTTTTATTCAGTATTAAATTATGAGATAATTCTTCGGATATTGGAAAGTTACCAAATTGAAATTTGTAAATATTTGTATTTATCCTTACGCAAACATATCGCATCTAAATCCTAATTTATATTTCCCGAATTATATGACACAATCGAACAGAAGCTGAGACGCGCGAACTGATGTCGCTCTTGCAGTGTATGTTAGGGGATTGACAAGTGTGCCTCGCTGCAAAGATTTGGTCGTGAAAATGTCTAAAAAAGGTAAAAAAACGTGCCTTTACAATGCATGAAAAGTTTACGATAATAAGTGAAATTGAGAAAGGAATGACCCAAGCAGATATTTGTACGACCATGAAGCTGAAGAAATATACTGTTTCGAACATATGGAAGAACCGCGACAAAATAAAAAATTGTAATTGGAAAATCAATGATAAAATAAAGAAAATGCGGTCTTCTACACACCCGCAAGTAGATGACTTGTTATTTCAATGGTTCTTGCAAACAAGAGCGAATAATTTTCCCGTAAGTGGCCCAATGTTACAAATGAAAGCTGAGGAATTCGGAAGAATGATTTTAAATGCAGTTCAGGGTGGCTGGATAGTTTTAAAAAAAGACACAATATTGTTTTTGGAAAAGTTTGTGGTGAGTCAGCTTCAGTGGACAGAAATGTAACTGATAATCGCATCTAAATCCTAATTTATATTTCCCGAATTATATGACACAATCGAACAGAAGCTGAGACGCGCGAACTGATGTCGCTCTTGCAGTGTATGTTAGGGGATTGACAAGTGTGCCTCGCTGCAAAGATTTGGTCGTGAAAATGTCTAAAAAAGGTAAAAAAACGTGCCTTTACAATGCATGAAAAGTTTACGATAATAAGTGAAATTGAGAAAGGAATGACCCAAGCAGATATTTGTACGACCATGAAGCTGAAGAAATATACTGTTTCAAACATATGGAAGAACCGCGACAAAATAAAAAATTGTAATTGGAAAATCAATGATAAAATAAAGAAAATGCGGTCTTCTACACACCCGCAAGTAGATGACTTGTTATTTCAATGGTTCTTGCAAACAAGAGCGAATAATTTTCCCGTAAGTGGCCCAATGTTACAAATGAAAGCTGAGGAATTCGGAAGAATGATTTTAAATGCAGTTCAGGGTGGCTGGATAGTTTTAAAAAAAGACACAATATTGTTTTTGGAAAAGTTTGTGGTGAGTCAGCTTCAGTGGACAGAAATGTAACTGATAATTGGATTTCTAAAGTTTGGCCTGCTATAAGTAAAGATTATTCCTTGGACGACGTTTTTAATGCTGATCAAACAGGGATTTTCTAACGAATGATGCCAGATAAGACCTATAAAATAAAAGGGGAAATCTGTGCAGGGGGTAAAATGTCAAAAGAAAGGATAACAGCGATGGTTTGTGCTAATGCTTCCGGTACTGAAAAACGAAAACTATTTATTATTGGTAAGTGTATAGGTCTTTTTACAATAATGTAACCTGTACCTACTTCATACCTGTCTGTTCTCGTTTAGGAAAGTTTCTAAACCCTAGGTGTTTTAAAAATGTAAAAACATTACCTGTAGATTATTGTGCTAATAAAAAACCATGGATGACATCACAAATCTTTATTGATTATTTGAAGAAATGGGACAGAGAGCTTACACAACAAAGACGCAAAATATTATTGCTGGTTGATAACTGTCCTGCTCATCCAACTGTTGAGCTTCATAACATTAAGCTACATTTCTTTCCATCTAATGCTACGTCAGTGTTGCAACCTATGGACCAAGGTGTCATTCGGTCTCTGAATCAAGTTTATAGAAAACAAATGTTGACGCAAATTATGGCACTTCAGGAAAAAGGTGTTACAAGAGCTGTAACTCTTTTAGATGCTGTGAATTTGTTAAGCGTTGCATGGGAAAGTGTTTCTTCAGAAACAATTAGGAACTGCGATCGTCATGCTGGTCTAGTAAATTATAATTCTGAAGCAATGGATTTCGATGCAGAAGATGATATACCCTTGAGTGAACTGGTCAACATCAGTAACCTAATGGTTCTAAGCAAGTTTGACGAATATGTGAGCATTGATGAAAATTTAGAAATTACGGAACAATTATCGGATGTTGATTTAGTTCAGCAAGCAATGAGGAACCACAGGAGGAAGAACACATGGAAGATGATGAAGGACTAGAAGGGGAGGAAACTGCGATAACAACTGAAGACGCAATAGCTTCTATTAGAAAATTGCAGCGTTATTTTCAGCAAAAAGAGAATAACACTGACACTATATCAATACTAAATAAAGTTGAACTTATTCTAAATAAAGATTATCTGGACAAACCGTGGATTCAAACAAAACTGACCAACTTTTTTCTAAACATGTAATGTTAAATATGTACACAAACATGTGTGTACGTGCATAGATACCTACTACTATGTATGTAACATACAAACAAAAAATTTATTGTAATATGTACAATGTACATATTACAATAAATTTTTTGTTTGTATTTTCGTCCTCATGTATTATATACAAATTATGTAGGTCAGAGTTATCTTATATAGAGATATGTATATCCTATAGAATTATCTTTTTTTAATAAAAACGTGGAAATACATAAATTTTATTATGTAGTAATTATTCTGATGAGATGAACACTCGCCTATAATTGACTGTTTTGCTTAGTCCCCTGAAATCCATTATAAGCGGATTCTACTGTATTTTTATTTAGCAATGTACGTGTTAACAATTAAACAGTTCAATGTATGAATTCAACTACGTTCTAATTTGTAAACGGATACATGTTCTCACTACTTCGAAACATTATTCGCGCGAATCAGGAATAGGTTATAAAATCACAAATTACCGAATTGCGCAAACGGCACTGTTATAAGGTAATCAATAATACGATAACGTTTCACATAATGTTTTAAAATATTTATCGTGCGGACGCTACCCTCAAAGACGATTTGACCAAACTCAACTCAACAAAAGACAAAAGGGGAAAGCAATTTGTTTTTCTTTTCTGTCGCTGACTACAAAGCATGAAGCAAAAAAGGAGCGTAATATCTGGAAGGCATGTGTTCTCTGTTTTGCGATAAAATAGGTTTTATGGTCTCGAGGAAAAATTTCTCTCGCACAGACGGAAATTGTGTTTTTGCGTGAATTTTCAAAGTTGCGACGTTTTTCTTTGCAAAGGAAAGGATGTTCGTTCGACAGCAACAAAGGATGTGAATAAAGGAAGGAAACAGTGAATATAAGTTATTTTAGTCATATAAATATGCCTTTTATGTGCATATTTACATATTGAAAAATAATCACGTAAATGCATACTAAAAATATGGGAATAACTCCAGTAGTAACACATTTTTAGTCACATTTTTTTCAGGTTAAAAATGTATTTTATTCATTGCATAGGAGGTGAAATACATACTTGTAACTGACATAATTTATTAATTTTATAATGTATCAGTTTAATGTAGAACAATTAAGAAAGTTCTAGTACGCCAATGCTTTGGCTAAAGACGATAAGCAAATACAGTCAAACTCTGGCGAAATGGACGGAATATGGCGTTCTTCGGTTATAAAACACCAAGTCCGTTTGACCCAATTCTATTCTTTGTAAAACTAATGTTTCCATGTTCTGTTATAACGTGCATACAAAGGGTACTAGAAAAGTTTTGTAATACAGCTTTATTTATTAAATTCTTTCAAAGTAATTTCCGGAACATTCGAGTCGATACACCTCTGAAACCAATTCTTAAACCAGCGCTCTGTCAAGTTTCGATAGGGAGCAAGGAACACTTGTTGTCCCAAGCCCTCAAAAGGTCCTGATCATTGGCAAACCGCTTCCTTTTCACCTTCATTTTCACATACTGGAACAGTAAAGTTGCAGGGAGCTAGGTTCGGATTGTAAGGAGGTGCTCAAGAAATTTCAGTCCTGTAGTGGTCAAATATTCGGTGCAGGCTTTGGCGCAGTGAGCTGGAGCATTTTCATGGTGGAGGAATTGAGCGCTTTCATGATGGAGGCACCAAGTGACCATACTTGACTTTGGCTGCAGGTTCTTTAGAGATTCGATTACCTTAAGCAGGCACTGCTCGGCGTACTACTTCGTTGTCACTGTCTCGGTGTGTTCAAAACGACACGCTCCACAATTACACTCGATGTAAAAAATACAGCTATCATAACAAATCGGGATTTTTTGACAGCTATGGGTGCGTCCTCATCATCAAAGACCTACTCTTTGTTTTGAGTCTTGGTCCGCACATTATAATAGTACAGTCAAGTCTCGTCACCTGTCACGATGTTGTTCACATACCGAGACTGTCAACAACAACTCAACAAACTTTTTTAAGATCTACCGTCACCAAATCACACATCGTATCATCTGCTCTTCAGTCAGTTTATGCGGCACCCAGAGACAACAAAGTTTCTTCACGTGCAAATGATCATGAAGAATCGAACGAATTGCTGGTGCATTTAGGACCAAGATATTCTCTATCTGCTGTAAGTCACTCACTTGTTTATTAAAGTACGCTTTACCCCTTTATTGATCGACCTAAAACTGTTCATGAGCCTAACTGGGTGAAGTCCCTAATTTCCTAGGAAAACTGTCTCAAGTGCCGGTGTTTGCCGTAGGGTCATTTGAAATCAGAGATTTACTAGTGCCAAGTGCAGAGTTTCAAACAGTATGTTAATATTAATATTGATAATATTGATGGATATTCGCCAAATTAACAAGTTTAGAATTTAAACATAAAAGAAATAGAAGAACTAAAAACATCTATAATTTTAACAAAATATCGGCAATTATTTCTGATCTTTAAATATGTACTTATTTTTTAATAAACTGTGTCCCAAAAGTATAAGAAATAAAATCATATCGCTGTTATTAAAAATATGTATATATAAAAAACCTTCGGATAGATCAGCTCAGATTTTTATATGCACGTTGCGAGACGCCGCAAATAATTATATAGGCTGTTTCATTTTGAAGCTATATTTCTTGTTTCCCGGATATGTATCTAACACTATGTAAGTTAAAATAACTATGAGTGATTCTGATGGCAGCTCTGAATGGTACGACGGAAAGGAAGTGAAAACGTCAACCTCTAGTAGCAGAGCGCATTTTTTCAACTTTAAATTTAATTAAAACAAATACATACTAGAAATAGGCTCAGCACATAGTCTTTCATTGCACTTTTACATTAAAAAAAATATTCGATGACAATAAATTTTGTTATAATTTCAACAAAATATGACTTATAAAAATAAAATAAAACCCTTTTGAATGTTGAAAATCAATTCGTTTCCAATCTAGAGAAAAAATATCCCATCCAGGGAAATTTTTGGTGTCAGGCAGGTCTATAATTTATGATGTTGGCAACACTGGTTTCCCCGATTCAGTCAGTTGTCGATCGTTAGATGTGTATGGTTGCGAGATCATAAAGCGGGACAGTTAAGCTTTATTAATGTAAAGTAGGTTTTTTGATATAAAGAGATCTTCGTATCCAAGGTTATCCATTACTAATAAACGTCAAAAAGTCGTATAAACTTGTGTATTTAGTTAGATGTAGGTGTAATTTAACCGCACGTCCAACTTATAATACCAAAATAACAAAGCATTTGAATATAAGACATGTCCTGCTTTTTGATCCCGCAATTGTACGTTCGATATAATTTTACGTCTTCGATTAAAAGTAGATTGTTACCAAATTGGACGTGAAATGCCCCATAGAGTACACATCTTATATCTTCTTTTAATAATTCACGTGCAAGTATAAATTTTGTACAGGTGACTTTTCGTAGGAGGTTATGGAACTCTTAGCATACAAAGCTGTTTAAACAAACAATCTTATCTATATAATATCGACAACTGTTACGTATGTAACACACACACAGTGTGTAAGTTCAATAGATAAATAGAGTGCGAAAATACGACCGGTGCTTCATAAGCGTATGAAGTGTAGTGTACATCTCGTTCGGACCTGTACTACAGTATTTTAGACGTTGTATAGAAGTATGGGGCTCCTTAAAAGGGTAGTGTTTAACGTTTCATAAATTAGATATAACTATTTATTTTATTTTATTTACCTACTATCAAGCGCACGGCTCTGGTGCGCCGGCTATATTTCTCACTATACAGATAAGGCATTCTGAATTCATAGATGGCACATACTACAATTTTCAGCGGGTTTTTAATTTTGGGGTTCAGATCGTAATGATAATTTCTTGGATTCATATTCTTTATAATTGCTTCTTTTCATTTTTAATACGTTGTCCCTTCCTTCCAAGAACTGTCTGTATATTTGCCGTACTTTTAGGTAAAAATAGATTATGTGACAAGGAACGTAATTGATTCTAAAAACATTTTTTTTGGCTATTAGGCATATATTTCTTCACTTAAAACATCTTATCTAATTCTTACAGTAAATACCCGTACAAATACATGCATATATCATAGATTATATTATTTATCATAACATATTTACATTCTAAAAGCGAGTATAAAATATAACCTACGGATATCTCAATATTTACATATATTATTATTGTTACAATCAAGAAAATGTCGTAAATCTTAGCACGTTCCACTTTTCGATTATAGCGACTCTGTTATCAGTTATCAGTATTTCTAACTATAACTAAAAACGACGTCGATGGCATTGAGCATACGCAAAAATTAAATAACAATAAATTTGTAACACGCGAACAATAGTATTCACTTCTATTATAATGATGACGATAACGTCAGTTTGTGTTTGGGTATTTGTGTAGGTACAATATACAGAATCGTTAATTTGAAATTGATTGCTATCTTAATGTTGTAGGTCAACGACATCTAATACAATTTTTGACATAAAAATCGAAATAATATCTTTAGATCTAAACTACGTCTATATTGACGGAGTAACGAGCCCTAATTGCGGTGGATTTTGATGGGTAGTTTGTCAGTAGCTCTTTAGAATTATGACCTGCGTAAAACCACGTGAAATAAATTTCAGTTTTTAATTTAAAATATAATACGCAGCAAATCATAATTTTCTTATGTATATTTGCCTTTGTTTTCAAAATATAATCGTGGTAATTTGTAAGAAACCAATAAACGACTATAACAATTAAATCTTTCTAATTTCTCAATATATTATCACCATATCTTTGAAAGAAAAAGACAACGTATGGAAAAATGAAAATCCAATTATATAGAATATGAATTCAAAAAATTGTGAGTCAATTAAGACGCGAACCCCAGAATTAAAAACTCGCTGAAAATTGTATTATGTTGCCGCCTATGCATTCAGAATATTTAACTTAAATACATACATACGCTATAGCGTCCGTGTGTGTGTGTTACATACGTAACAGCTGCCAATGTTATAAAAAGTACAAGATAACATTGATAAACAGCTTTGTAAGCTAATGGACCAATAACCTTAATATATTTACGTACGAAAGACAGTTGTTAAAAATGTATAGTTCTGTTCTGTATTAATTGAATTATTAAAAATTAAGATGTGTGCTGCATGAGGCTTTCACATTCGTAACCTTCGTAGTTTGGTAACAATCTACCTGTTTTCGTTAATTAGAATACGTTAAATGTAACTAATATCGAACGAACACATGTAACGATCGAAACTGAAACGGTGGGACATTTGTTTCGCTACCTAACGCTGCCCCTAGTCTTTATGTTATATTTCCTGAAATGCAGCGGCGGGACAAATATTTTATAAATATCTTTGTAATTTTTTTTTTCGTCTGCGAAAGGAATTTGCGGAATATATTTTGGATTCATATTCTATATAATTACATCTTTCCATTTTTCATACGTTGTCCTTTTCTTTCAAGGACACCCGGTGTATGGTTTTATAGCACAGATCTAATAACCTACTTATAGCTAATGTATTTCCATAGAAATTGCAGCCCTGAAAATGTCCTTTGTAATAATGGAGGAAACGTCGACCAAGAAGGAAGCAGTACCAAGGACGCGATTCCTGTCCGGAATCCTAGAAGCAATCATGGGCAACAACGGTGGAAGTCTACAAAATACATTATTTTGCCCTTTTCGAAGAAATTTTTTTACTTCAAAAAATTCTAAAATTATGGGTTAGCTTGGATTAAGAAAACCATTTTTAACATAACGTTTCATTTTTCTGAACTAATATGAACCATTAGAAATGAAACAGACATGCATTGCACACATCGGTATCTGTACACATGGACATAAGTAGCAAATTTTGTCCTATCTGGTACTACCTGATAGGACAAAATTTGCTACTTCCTTGTGAGGCGATCCATTAAACTTTACTTCATTAGCCAAACTGACGAAGTCTATTGAACAGAAACACATGTCTTTGGCTGAAGTAAACGTTAGAAAATACAGAGTGTATGTTCATGTGTACAGATACAGATCTGTGTAATACATGTCTGTTTCATTTGTAACAAATTCGTAATACGTGCTTAACGTATTAATGTACTCAAATTTCTTTGGTATAATATGAACCATATTACGTTCTAATATGAGATTTCTTTTCTTATTTTAAAGAACATGCACAAAATATAACATAACGTTAAATTATCAATTTTTTTAACAGTATGCGTGTGTAAGAGAGAGGGAGGGTAAATGGTAGGTGTTCAAAGACTGTTCAAGATCTGGTTAGAAGCTTTTCTCAATACAACCTATCTTCTGTCTCTCGCGTACTCATATAAAAGGGGCGTTCGGATTGTTTTAGGCTAGACACAGAGATGGTATAAGTATGACCGAATGATTATGATACTTGTCAACTCTGGACCCTTAGATGGTATGCTAGTTTCAGACGCATGCATTAGTTGCTTGTTTGTGGTGATCCAATAACGCAAACAAGTTGTGCTTTGTAAAAAATCGATGAGATCGTAGTTCGAACTATAATAGTTATTTATGCAACAAGGGCATTATGAGTATTATATTGCTCCGAGATCGACATTAATTCAGCCCGAGGGCCTCTGGCCCGAGGGATCAATGTCGACCGAGGGTAATATAATTGCCATAACGCCAATGTTTCATACAAGATTTTATATTTCACGAAAAAGAGAAAACTTAAATTTCATTGGAAAAGTTCCGAGATTTCTGTCAACTGTCATATCGTTGACAGTCGTTACGCATCATTACTAGAGAACGGATGCAATTTACATAAAACGCAATCGGCAATTGGAATTGTGTATAACGTCGCTCAGTACATCCCGGCGTAATTCAATGAAGTATTTGTTTGACTTACTCGGCCACCTGGTCTCGCAGCGATAACAATGGACAACCCAGCTATTGTATTCAGAGAATATAGTGTTTTCAGTGGCGTCGTGTACGTAGATAAAATAAATAAGTTCATCGTATTTCGTAAGAGAAATAGCACGTACATTCCTTTTCTTTTCATTTAAGCAACATCTTCCAATTATTTTCACGTAAGTGTGCATAAAATTTTGTTATTTAATTTCGTTTATTTGGATCTAGAATATTCTTACTTTTTCAGACAATGGAAGAGCGTCGAGAATGGCATCGTGAAACTATGGCGAGTTGGATTGAGGGCCATACTGATTGTATGTACATTGCCAGTGATTCCGAAATTTATTGTGAAGTGTGTGAAACGTTATTGAAAAATTGCAATAAATCAACCGTAAAACGTCACGTAGGATCGTTAAATCACGAAAAAAAAATGAACCCGTTGGAATCTGACAATTTTAACGAAGAACTCTGTGAAACTTTTATGGCAGCTAATATTCCATTATTTACATTGAACAATCCAATTTTGAAGACATTTCTGAAAAAATATACTGGTCGAAATGTTCCTGATGAATAAACTTTACGCAAATATTATGTTTCTAGGTGCTATACGAGAACAGTAGAACGCATTAGAAGCCATCTTTTAGATCAATACATATGGATAAGCGCCGACGAAACGGTGGATATGTTAGGACGCTGTGTGGTAAATGTTGTAGCTGGTGTACTACATCCAACTATTCCCTATAACTCATATGTAATAGCAACAAGTGTTATAAATAGAGTTGATGCGGAAACAGTTGCTGAAACCATTAAGGAGAATATGCAAAAAATGCTTCATTCGGACGCCACGTACAAAGAAAAAATACTTTTATTTGTCAGTGATAGTGCTGCGTATATGTTAAAAACAGGCAGACTATTGAAGAAAACATATCCTAATATGCTGCATATTACTTGTGTAGCACATGCCCTCCACAGAATCTGTGAATATATCAGAGACACTTTTCCGGAAGTTGATAGACTTGGATCAGCTTTTAAAAAAGTTTTCAGAAAAGCACCATTGAGAGTAGCTCCTTTCAGGGAAAAATTTCCATCTCTGTCACTGCCTCCCACTCCAGTAATAACTAGATGGGGAACATGTCTGGAAGCTACTAGTTATTATGCTGAGAATTTCGATAGTCTAAAACATTTCGTAACACTGCTAAAGGAGGATGCTAGAAGTATTGGTGAGTGCAAGGAGCTCACACAAATCCCAAATTTAAAAAATCAGTTGTACTTTCTTCACGAACACTTTGGAAAATTGCCAAAACTAATCACTTATTTTGAAAATCGAAATATCAAATTAAATGACGGATTAACCACATTACATGTGGCTGTTAATAATTTGAAAGGTATTCCAAGTGACTTCGGATGTGGCCTTCGGCAAAAGTTTGAAGCAATTCTTAATAGAAATCCATATTTAATTACATTGCAGCAATTATGTATGGAGACAATTCCACAAAATCTAACGGCTAAATATGAAGAAATAAAAGAATATTTCCAGTATGCACCTATAACCAGTTGCGATGTAGAAAGGACGTTTTCTATTTATAAGGATGTACTTAATTCAAAGAGAACAAAATTGACAGAAGAAAACCTTGAGAAACTATTGCTAGTCAATATTAATACTCCTTTACTCAACTTGAACGACAAAATGAACAAATAAAAATGTTCCAATTATAGAAATAAAATTAAAAACTTTAAAAATACAACTTTTCAACAAATACATATGTATTTCGTAATTTTAGATAGATAGATCACCACCCGTATGTTTTCCAATTATATAAATAAAATTAAAAACTTTATAAATACAACTTTTCAACAAATAAATATGTATTTCGTAATTTTATAGATCACCACCGTTCGTTTTCCAATTATATAAATAAAATTAAATATTTTAGAAATACAGCCTTTCGCCAGTACTGCACTGGGCTTTGCGTCATGTGGTAAGTGTGTCCGTTCTCTAATCATTACGCATCTAACATGACTCCTTGAATCAACGATTTAACCCTAATTTTATTTTAAATGACAGCTGTTGATATTTTGAAGTTTTCAAGTTGTCAATGTTTAGATACTCTTAATTTTAATAAGGAATGTTTTGGAGTTTTGCTTTTTCTTTAGACTTTCTTAAAAATTCAAATTATTAGTTCTGTAAAATGTATATCCTTTCTTCTTGGGCCTCATTTATACTCTTCTTCTTTAGGTGCCGTCTCCGCTTCGAAGGTTGGCAATTATCATAGCAATTCTTACTTTTGAAACCGCAGCTCTAAACAGTTCATTATTATTGCATCCAAACCAGTCCCTAAGGTTCTTCAGCCATGAATTCCGTCTTCTTCCTATAGATCTCTTGCCCGGGATTTTTCCCTGCATAATTATTTGTAGTATTTGATATTTTTCTCCCCTCATGACATGTCCCATGTACAGCAGTTTTCTTCTCTTAATTGTCGGAATCACTTCTCTCTCCTTATGCATACGTCTCATCACTTCTACGTTGGTTTTTCTCTCTACCCATGAGATCTTCAATATTCTCCGGTATACCCACATCTCAAATGCCTCCAGTCTCCTCATGTCGGTTACCTTCAGCGTCCAGGCCTCCTTCCGATAGTATAGTATAGACAGTACATAGCATCTCATCAGTCGTATTTTTAAGTCAAGGTTTAAATCTCGGCCGCAGAAAAGCCTTTTCATCCTTGTAAAGGTGCTTCTCGCCTGTTCTATTCTGACTCGTATTTCGTGGGAGCTGTCATTGTTCTCATTAATGATCGTGCCCAGGTATTTGTATTGTCTTACTCTCTCAATAGGCTGGTTCTTCACATATATCTTACGATTATCTTTAGTTGTTTTTGTTATCAGCATATATTTTGTTTTGCTTATGTTCAGCGTTAGTCCATACTCTTCGCTTACTGTGACCATTCTGTTAATTAGCGTCTGTAGGTCCTCGTGTGTTCCAGCTAAAATAACTGTATCGTCAGCGTACCTCATTTATACTCACACAACATTAAAAACTGTGAATAAATTACCGGGCGATATGAGCCATATCGCCCGGTTATAACGCCCACGGGCGATATGACCGTGTTTATGGTAACCGTATTCAAGGTGAAATTAACAAATAATACTACTGAAAAACAAAGAACTTTTTTTTAAGTAACTTACCATCAACGGACATAAAGAAAGTTAGTTCTCACTTTAAAATATTGCGCGTTTCTGAAGTTAAATGTAATAGTACATCCATTGCAGATAATGAACACTTGAGACCCCCAAAAAACAGCTGCAATCGACGAAATCGTCACAAAAATTCACAATGCCATATTAAATGATCGCCTACTGAAGGTACGTGATTTTAATGATATTGTAAAGACCATTTGACACTGGTTTTGGATATGAAAAAACTTTCCGTTCGATGAATGCTGATAAATTTATTAACAGTCGACAATAAACTTATCAGAATACAACTGCTCAAGAGTATTCAGACATATTTAAAGGCGATTCCGCCAAGTTTCATAAATGTTTTATTACATTAGATGAAGCATGTATTCACCATTGCACACCATAAGAAAAGCAGCAGTCCATAACAGTGGGTGGGGACAGGTAAAATGCACCAAAGAAATCGATAACAGTTCCATCTGCAGGAAAATCTATGGCTACGATTTTCTGTGATTCTCGAGGTGTGGTGCGCATTGTCTATCTGGAACAAGCCAGAGCTATCGCCAGAGAAATATTACATTTTACTACTGGACTAATTAAAGGATTTATTCAGGTTTCCACGTCTGGTCGAAAGGAAAGTGGTTTTCATGATGAACTTTTTTCGCCTGCACTTAGATTTCGCCTTCCAAATGCGCTATATTCACCGGATTTGACATCCAGCAATTACTGCCTCTTGGCAAATCGGAAGGAGCTCACTGGGTGAAAATTAATTTAAAATGATGAAGTTAAAGCTGAGATTATTGTTATTTTGCAGAATTGGATAAAATCTTAAAAATTGTATTATACTAAGGGTATTAACGAATTGGAAAGCTGCTGGTTAAATGTATCGCATTGCAAGGTGACTACGTTGAAGATAAAAATTATTAAAAATCTCGTTTTCTAAGTTAGGTCTAGAATATACCGAACCCACTTCGTAAATTCCATTGGGAGGGGATATAGATTGTTTCGACCAGTAGAAATACACGCTGGAACCGACTATTTCCACTATTTTAATAGGTATTCGTAACAGGCCATTAACATCTATGAGTGTGTAACAGAGCCAAATCCCTTATGATTAGAAGTGTTCGATACACTAAGATAGTAACGCGGCTAAAGATCATTACGCACTGATCTACTCATTTTGCATGTTCCTGAGTAAAGATGGACTGGATGAAATAGGGAAAATTTAATTTTTTACAAGAATTTATCTTAAAATGTTTAAATCTTTCGTTTGTTCTACTAAAAGAGGCAGATCCTGAATATATTTCTGTCAACATTATTAACCCTTTTTCACAAAATAACCTTAAATTTATAAAACGATTAAAATACTCAGTGTTTATTTAGAAATACCAATGGGATAATTAGCGTTACAATGACTGTTGTCTGGAGAAAATATACAATAAAAGCTTTCCAGTTTCACTCTCGTAAACTTCTAATTACTGAAGTTTGTACATTAAATGATTCCCCTCATCACGATTCCGTTTTTCAGTTGGAATAAACGCAAAAGTGAAAATTTAATTTAAAGAAAGGGCTGTTAAAAGGGTATTTAAATACTGAAATGTCATAGTGATCCGCCGCCGTTAGTGACGTTCTTATTTCTTTTTATGTTCAAGAAATAAATTATTTAAAAAGAAAAACGTTCGATTCGGTGTATGTATTTTATAAGATGGCAAAGTTTCACAGTTAATGCGGCTGTAATAATTTTTAAATTACAATAATTTCCAGCCGTGGTATGGATATTTAATTGTATTTATGGCTGGCTTTATCTTTAAAGAGTTTTCAAGTCGTTTTTCCTTTGAAAAGCACGCCTGAGAATGAGAGATTTCACAGTCATTCGTATAATTAATTTCTCGACGATATCATTCTGAGTACCATAACAAAATTTAGCAAAAGCTCTCTTTAAATCAAACTAGCATCTTTAATAAAAGCATAAAAACAATTATACTTATGTCATCTGATTTATACTGCAAATACCACTGATTCAAATTTAACTTTTTCACTTCTACAAATTATAACAACGTTATTAATCAAATATATACAGGGTTTTCCAGAAATCGCGCCCCAGAGAAAAAAAAAGAAATCACTATAAAATGACAACTAAATAATGTCAAAGAATAAAAATCGTATCTTGAACGGCATTCAAGAAAAGAACATTTTAATGCAACAAATCACAACGTTGTAAGCCACCCAGGAGGATTTTTCATAATTGTTACTAGGTTACATACTTTATTATGTTGTCAATAAACTGGTCGACTATGGAAGTTTAGAGAAACGTCAGTGTAAAACTTTCTTTCAAATCGCATTAGTACCGCCGTCAGCTTAACCATGATGTTTTATTATTGTATACTGCCGCGGATTATGTCGAAATGTTTATCTACGGAGAATGTGGAGGGAATGCTAGAGAGGCAGCAAGCGTTTATGCCTAATGCTTTCCTAACAGGAAACTTCAGACGCCTTTGAAGAAGGTGAAAGCTGAAAACATTAGAGAAGTTGCACAGTAATTGATGAATATTTTGAAAACTACTGTACATCAAGTGATGAAGGTTAATAGTTATTTAACCAACAAGTACATTAATGAAGGCGATTAATGATCGAGATATTTTAACGCGTGAGCGCAGCGAGCGCGTTAATGTTCGAGATCATTAATCGCATTTTAATGTAAAAGTTAGTTACAATACTTTTCCGTCGACCGTATATTTTTCTAAAGTGGAGAAAAACAGTTTACAACTTTTTTTTTTATTTATTAATGATCATTATTATAATTATATATGTTCATAGTCGAAATATTACAATTATTAAAAGTAATTGGACACGCATTAGAATTTGTATGGTTTTGTGAATGTAAGTTTACCTCACTACTTTGGATATTTGTCACAGAATTTATTTCAGCATCGGTAGAAGGAGTGGTATGACAAGCCTGTGTTGTAGTTTCACAAAGAATTGTTTTAGCTGTATTAACTTTATTTTGTAACGAATTCTCAATATATCCTTCTGCAACAGCAGTGGATTTCCAACCACCAAGTCGTTTAATAGCTGAAAAATCTGCACCGCTGTCTGAAAGTATCGAGGCAGAAGAACGCCGGAAACAATGTCCCGTATAGAGATGCGGCTGCTCCAATTTCAAAAAAGTGGCTATTATGGACGGCATCTTCGAAAATGTATTTACACCAATTGGCTGTGGCGAACATTTACCATTTTTATAAAAAATAAAAAAGCGTTTGTGTTGGGTATGTACTGGCCTCAATGAGATATAGCGTCTAATTAAACTGAGAAGGGTTTTTTGTTTTCTGCCACTTCCGGCGGAGTTGATGTAAAATTTTCATCCTCCTCCATTGCTTGGAAGAATTCAACGCTACACAAAACACTAAAAAACCGTTCGATTCTGTTTCACGCTTAATAATGACAGTGAATAGGGCTTTAGTTTGACGTTGTTTGATTTTGTTGATTTCCTTGGTTACCATGGAAACCATCAAAATCATTTATTAACAGAAAATCATGCATTAATAAGGGTCATTAATGTATGATTTTGAGAACGTTAATAACGGATGTAAATACACGGTCGACGGAAAATATCATTATACACGTGCGCAACATTTATTTATAATCAGAAGATTACTCTGTCAGACGAGAATTCTGTATATGGCTTTTAAATCAAGTTTAAAACATCCTAATTTTGAGTCTCGGATTTTGTTCACTGATGAATCAATTTTCGGCAGACAAGGATGCGCATAATTGACGCATCTGGGCAGAAGAAAGTCCACATGCTCTATTTTCAAGAGCGTTTCAAAAACTATTTTCCATAAATTTCTGGGCTTGTCTATTAGGTTATAATTGTGTGGTATGTCTTCAATAGAAATTAGTTTACATGTCATCTAACTTCTCTCTTTAGGTAGGACCATTTGAATTATGTGCACGGTTAACAGGACTCATTTATGCAGAGTTCTTAAACGCAAAACTTCACAATTTGCTTGAAAACATTATACCTCTTTTTCGTGTTAACAACT
Organism: Melolontha melolontha; assembly: GCA_935421215.2. NCBI lineage: Eukaryota > Metazoa > Arthropoda > Insecta > Coleoptera > Scarabaeidae > Melolontha > Melolontha melolontha. The sequence continues at coordinate 70,159,461 of OW285243.1, read as the reverse complement.
GGTTTAAACACGATGGCCCGCCAGCACACTTCAGTCGAGAAATTTTTGATCAACGGTATCCTGATCGATCGATAGCGTCATGGGGATCCACGACACTGGCCTGCGCGGTCCCCTGATTTAAATCCTCTGAATTTGTTTCTTTGGGGCCACGTTAAAAATGTTGTATACAGGCACCCTATTGCTACAGAAGAATAACTCAGGGGTCGTGTTCAGAAAGCTTTTGCTATAATTTCTCCTGAAATGGTCTCTTTTGCGGCGTACACGGTTATGCCTGCAAGTGAATGGTGACCATTTTGAGCACTTTGCCCTGATTGGATTTATCTATCATTTCATTATCTTTTTTGGCTATGTTGTTCCTGTTCTTATTATTATTATTAGGTTATACTTTTCTCCTGTTTTTTTATGATAAATTCAGGCGCAATTGAATAAACAAAGTTCTTTTCAGAACCACAACTTGTTTTATTTTAAAAAATAAAAATACATTAATATGATTGCGAGTGTAACATCTTAAATGACATCTGCCTTATTCTAACATGTTGATGTTGTCACTTTGGCAGGCATGCCATGCTGACAGCGTCCTAATATAAGCTTAGCAACCGATTTTATTCACATTAACACCTGGCGAGCTCTTTCTGGAATTGGTGGATCTTAAACATATTTCTTAAGATTTTGTATATTCATGGATGACCTTAGATTTAATTGCGTTGTTAAAATGGTATGGTAATATGACTGTCAGCATATTCAAATTATAATGAAAAGACGAAAAAGTATGTTATAATCAGTAATCCGTAATCACTCAACGGATGAGGGGATAATTAAAATTAAGTCGAACACAACGAGAATAAATTAGAAAATGTATAAACAAGTTTTTAAAACTTTAATAAGTTATACGATATTAATTTCTTTATTTTAACTATCAAATACGTTCGTTTCATTTATCAACTCCTATATAAAGCGTGACCCAATTAAAGCTTTACGATATTGAAGCGAAATATTGGCAAATCTGTACAGTAACTAACCTACATCTAATTTGTCGGTTTTGTAGGGTATTATTGTAGGTAAGTTATTATAAAACAACATGGAGCATTAAACGCCGCGAGAACGTTGCAAAATTTTTAAAATTTATCGGAGACAATGTTCTGTGAAGGAAACTTGGCGTAGCTTACGCACACTCTATTGTGCACATCATTGACCAAGTGAATAAACAATTCGTAATGTTGTGAAGACATTTGAAGTGAGTTTACGTTGCTGGATAAATCAAGAATTAATCGTCTCAGAAATGTGAGAAATGCAGACAATGTTGACGCTGTAAGACAAAGTGTTCGTGCTAAAATCCAAATCTATCTGTTAGACGCCGTGCTTAGCAATTGAACCTTAGATATGGATTAACTTGGAGGATGTTGCGGAAGGATTTGGGTTGTTGTATCCATAAAAAATCCAACTAATCCAAGAATAGAAGCCAGCTGTGGTTTCATCAGTGATTTCGCTGCTTTGATATTAGAGCAGCTGGCTGCAGATCAATTCCTTCATCGTATAGTAATGTTCAGCTATAAGGCGTATTTCTGGCTAAATGAAAATTAATATAAATATGAATAAAATCCTTGTATTCGGAGAAAGCTACAATTTGGTGTGTTATTCATGCCACCGGCATGAAAATGCGCAACGACAGCGTGTCACCGTAAATGGCGTTCGTTATCGTGCAATGTTAAACGAAAATTTCTTCCCAATTGTTTTGCAAACAATCTGCGCCAATACTGGTTACAACAGGATGGTACTACATGCCATACCGCCAACGAAACCATTGCTGTACTGCAAGGTAAATTTGGTGATAAAGTTATTTCAAGGAATGGTCCTGCGGATTATCCACCACGATCTTATGACCTGACGCCGTGTGACTCATTCCTGTGGGGTTATGTGAAGTCGGAGGTCTACACTAACAAGCCAACAATTGAGGATTTAAAAACCAACATGAGGACTGTTATTCGTGAGATACCGGTCGCAATGTGTGAAAACGTAATGATAAATAGGACTGATCGAATCGCTATTGTCAACAAAGTTGTGGTGCACAATTTGAATGACATTAGGTATAAATAAGATGCTTCTCTTGCTTCTCTATACATCCAATACTTATGTTCGAGGTGAAGCCATATGTTCCCACATGTTCAAAGTATTTTATTGAAGTTATATATACGTTAAGCCTACGCTATAAATAGTAACCTTCTACGAGCAGTAGTTATTAATCCGCAATCAGGTAATGTCATTAGTGCATGAAAATGCCTCGGCTAACAAAAATTAAATATCGCGCGGTCATTAAATCTTTAACAAAGGAGGGGAAAATGCCTAATCAAATTAAACGATATTTAGACGGCGTTTATAGTGTTTTGTCTTCTTCATATTCTACTGTAAAAAAGTGGGCAAAATATTTCCGTTTGAAGCAAAAATCCCTTGAAGAGGACGAGCGTTCTGGACTGCCAATTGAAAAGATAATATTGGTATTAGAAGATCGCCGTTTGAAAGCGAAGAAATTATCAGCTGTGTCTAACATTTCTGAAACAAGTGTTCGCGGAATTTGGGTACGAATAAGGATAGTGCAAGATGGATATCAAGACTTTCTTCTGTTTGTCTCATTGTCAACGGCATGTGTGGAAACATCCCCAAAAACCTATTTTAGAGTCCGTTGTTATGGGAGATGACATGCTGATTTTATATTATGATCCTTTACTCAAAAAAGTGACGGAATGGTGGCGACCAGAAAAACTTCATTTAAAACCTGTAATAGCAGCACATATTATGCTTGTTTGCTGCATAAATGGAGAGACAATATTCATGAAACACATCAGGACAAATAGTCAATAGTCAATTTCGATTACCGCATGGCAATGCGCCCGTTCATACTATTGCAGTTTCACAGGCTGTAATTCGAGACTCCTAATGATTATTATATATGTTCCTATTTATAAATAGATATTGATACGTTTGGGATGTCATTTTCATAGCAATATTGAGTTGCAAGCAGCCTTTTGAGGAAAAGGCATTATTATTTTTGCAAGGGTGTAGAATTATTAATTAATCGTTCTAATAAATACATTTAAATTTTTGGAAATTATATGAATATACCCATAATGGATATATAATGTTAAGCAGAGAACAGAAGGCACTTACCTCGTATGTACTCATTACATATGTATTGAAATAAAAAGACAACGTATGAAAAATGGAAAAATGTAATTATATAGAATATGAATCCAAAATATTGCCAATTACGACGAGAACCCCAAAATTATGAATTCAAAATATTCAGAATGTAAATATGTACATCTATTGAAGTTACACGCAAAATATTCAGAATGTAAAAATGTACATCTATTGAAGTTACACACACACTGCATGTTTACATACGTAACGGCTGTCGATGTTATTAAAACTATAACAACCTGGATGCTAAGGTCAATACCTCGTATAAATCAGATTTTTATACATTCAAGTAAATTATTAAAAATTAAGATGTGTGTTGTATTACTTTACAGACCCATTTAACCCATATTAAAAATAATTTCTGGACTTTTAGAACTGACACCATTTCATGTGTATTACAAGAATGTTTTTTTGTTAGGAGAAGTAAGAAATATAAAATACGAATATCGATTCAGAATGCTGCTATTGTATTTAAAGGCGGCAATGTTTATGTTTATAAAAACGATAACATTGTGTCTAAGTTTTGTTATGGTAAGAATACGATAACCTGGTACGAAAGTCAGTTGTTAATAATTTATATTTATATATCAAAACTACAGAATCGTAAACGAAACTTAAGCCTGGCGGACGTTATTATTGGTTAACTTTAAGATATCGTCTCGAACTTTTTATAATATAGTTAATCACACAGTGAAGTAACATATTTTTTTAAATATCTTTGTCATTTTTTTCTCGCTTATGAGAAAGAATTTTGGGAAATATTTTGGATGTATATTCTAGATAATTACATCTTTCCATTTTTCATGCGTTGCCTTTTATTTAAAGGACACCCGCTATATGCAATAAACATTTACTTATAGTTTCAAAAAACAACTTAGGTGGAAATAGAGAGTTAATGTTTTTTTTTTTTACCAATTATCGGAACTGTCTGTGGTAAAAATGGTATTGTACACAGTATTCTATTTTAAAACAGTGAAAGGTAAACATAACTCGCAGAATATTATTTGATGAACAACAAACAGTGAAAATTTCAAAACAAATAGTCCTTATAATTAACGAATATTTGATGACGTATGTGCGGATGTCTTAAAGTGGAAAATGAAAGTTATATTTCGATATAAGACATTTTGTTGTACAAGAATTACTATTTTATTTTTGCGCAGAGAATATTGCGAGACGTTTGTCAGAAGTAAAAAAAGATGCCGATATAATAAATGTAACATTTGTTCGGATATATTATTTCATATAAATAATATATCTAGAAAAGGAGATGTTGAACAAAGTAATGTAAACATTTTAAACTGATGCTATTTAGAACAGTTTTGTGACAACCTGCTCAAATATTTATTTGGCGAGTAGAACATGGAAAATTGTATATGAATGGGGGTAGTGGTTCTATTGATCAAAAAAAAATCTAATTTTGGTATTACACGAGGGCCGATGGAAAAATTAAGAGATTTGAATAGTTTAAGAGGTGCCCGCGTTTTTCAACTTTCATTTTCGAAAAATCTGACATTTTTTTATTAAATGTCGTATTTTACGACAGTTGTAAAACTATTAGATACTAGAAATTTTCAGAGTAACACTCGTAATTGGCCAATAAAATTGTTTTAATTTCATTCAATTATTTGTATTAAAGTAATAAATAATTTTTAATAACAATAAGAATAATAATAACCTTTATTATCCAATCACAAGTCATTTACAGGATAATAATTATCATAATTATATAACGGTCGCTATATCTATCTACAATAACAGCATACAGAAAAAATATCTGGAGAATATTATTGCAAAAGATGATCGAATACTTTTGAGCGGTAGTGCATATTTCTAAAACGGGCACTACCTATTACATAAATTTAGCCAAGGGAGAAAAAATCAAATATTAAAAACTTAGATTCAAATCAAATAAAATATATTTAACTATTCTGAAATAGTAAAAGACCTAGAAATTAATGAAATATCTTCAGTGGTTAAGTAGTACGTTTAATTAAAATTATTGGGCGATAATATTATCCTTTCTGAATCAAGCAAATTGTTCTTTATAATCCTATTTTTAAATTGATCTGCCGTGAGCAGTAGTCTAGGACTAATTATTACGCGCTATATATATATATATATATATATAACAAGAACAACAATAAAGATGATAAAGACATAAGAGCAGACGTGGCAATCTGATAATTTCTAATATAATAATCTCTAACTTAGAACTATGTCCAGCAAAATATAAATGCAATACTTTATACAAAGGTATTTTTAATAATATAAAATATTATTAAAAATCTGGTGTGAAGAACACAAATGCAGGTTCACTATTAATATTTTCTGTGAACGTGTCCGAATATGTCCCATCCCCAGAGACGTAGATACGTATTTCACCTTTCTACAGGCTCATCGGTACGCCCCTGCTGGAGAAAGGATATTCCCAGACATTAATATTTTCTGTGAACGTGTCCGAATATATCCCATCCCCAGAGACGTAGATACGTATTTCACCTTTCTACAGGCTCATCGGTACGCCCCTGCTGGAGAAAGGATATTCCCAGACAATAGTTATAGTGAACCTGCATTTGTGTTCTTCACACCAGATTTTTAATAATATTTTATATTATTAAAAATACCTTTGTATTATACAAAACTGGTGGGGTTTACCTACTCATGTATGTTTCAATTATTCTGATGCAATACTTTATAATTGTTGTGTTCAAGTACGTAACTATATTTCTATTTTGTTCATTGGAAAGTAAAGATCTACGAGGGGGTATTGATAATCATTTAGCCTTCCATATAAAACGCCAAAGAATTTAAATACATTATATTTATTCAACATAATCCTCCTTTTATGTGTAAGTCTTACATATTTTTAGGAAAACATTCATAAAGTTCGAATATTTTCGTCCTTTAAACAAATTCTTTGTCTTAATCTGCAAACCACTCCTCAACAGCACCGTATGACTTCATCATTTGTCGAAATCTATTACCTTTCTACTGTTTTTGAGTTTTGGGAATAAGTAATAATCTGACGGTGCTAAATCTGGAGAAAAGGGCGGCGAGTGGTTACGCTAATACAAAACCAATTTTATATATTTTTGTAGTGCAATCAACTACTTATGAGCAGGAACGTTATCTTGCAAAAAGGGCACTTCTTTGGCAAGTTTTCAGCGACGTTTTTCCACAATTTTCTAACGTAATTTAGTTAGCAACTTAGTATATAATATACTCACGTAATAACGTGTCTTCAAAAACTTTCGTCATTGGAGACGGCCATGCTTTTGATAATGGTTATAATTTTGAATGAACATGGCCGTCTCAAATGAGGAAAGTTTTTGAAGGCACGTTACTTCTAACCTTTTCCAAACAGTCAACCATAATTTCACTCTCTGGATTGGTTTTTAGTTTCTGGATCACAGTGATGAGCCCACGTTTTGTCCCTAGTAATAAACCGATTCAAAGAATTTGATGAATCGTCTTTAAAACTGTGATAAATTTTCTTCAACTCAATGTTATTTTTCATATCCAAGTTGATCCCAATTCGTTGATCTTCTACAATCATATCACGGCACAGAATCAAAGTTTACCGAAATGGTCACAAAAATTGATCTTCCAGAGCAATGCTCATCTTTACATCTTTACATCTTTCTTAACATCTGGTGTATCTTTCTTAAACTCTGCAATTCAGTTTTTAATAGTGGTGTATAAAGAACACTGCTCACATTTTCAAAATTTCACAATTTTATATCGTTCAACTTGTGAATGTCAAACCTTGACACCTTATTTATAATACATCATAGTTGTAAAACTACAGCAACTATATTCAATTTTGTCTATTAGAAACTTTCAAGACTAACTATATGCCAATACCTCCTCGTACAATTATAAGAAACTTTTGATATCTATAAAATTTAATGGAACGGCTAAAATTTCTAAAACCACAACTAAACTAAGTAAAGACATTTGGACATTCAGAAAAATGAGACGATGAAATAATGAAATTTTAAATAAAACAAGCATGAGATGGACTTTTTTTCCTAAAGTTTGTTGGTGATTTTAAATATTGTATAATGCTAACGTGAAATAAATATCAAGATCAAGTCAAAGTTAAAGTAAGCTTGTCGAAATTTCTTTCCAAATTGGAGTTTCTTAGAGAAAAAACTCACAAAACAAATTTTCTCAACAAAAAGTTTAGTTGACATTATATTGAATTCCACTTCGATAGAAGTAATATTTTTTAAATATTTTTATAAAAAATAATGTCTAAATATGTATATTAATCAAATCAAAAACTATTTAAGATACACTCATGAGCAAAAGTATTTCATATTTTTAATATTTGGTGCTGCGTGTTTTGTTTATTTATGACTATTTTTTGTCACAACATATATATACAATACAATATATACTTTTTTTGAATAATAAAAATGTTAAAAAAAACACATTACAGATAAACAACCGGATTCCCCGGTTACCAAAAAAACATTTTGTTTATTGAGTTGCTTCGGAGATAATATTAGGTTATTGCTCTCTCAAACTGTGTTGACAAAAACGTTTACTTAGTACTGAAATGGAATATACGCCTAATTACAGCGAGCTGATAGCTGCTCAAGTTATTGCCTTGTCTGAAATGGGTCTGAAGCAAATGGAAATATCGAAATGCTTGCATATGCATCAATCCACTGTTTGCCGTATTCTAAAACAATATAGGGAAACCGGCAGATTCAGCAGACCTCCCGTGCAAAGCCGACCGAGATGCACAAGTGCAAGATAAAATCGTTTACTACAGATTACAACCCTAAGAAATCGTGCTTACTGAGCTTATTGGACATCTTGCGGAAGCTACTGGTACGAATTTAAGCTAATTTACGATATTAAGAAGGCTAAACGAATATGGTTTAAAAGCAAGACGACCTGCAAAGTTCCCGAAAGACGAAGTTTTACTCAAGAATATTTACCATGGACTGCCGAGCAATGAAGTAATGTGCTCTTTTGTGACGAAACACGGATTCAATTGTATCATCTAGATGGGCGTAACTTAGTGTACAGGCGAAGAAATGAACGTTTTGCACCATGTACTTTGGTGAAAAATATTACTTTTGAAGGAGGCTCAGTGATGAATTGGGAAGGTATAAGTTCAGAAGGATGTACTGAGCTTGTGTAGGTCACTCAAAGAATGACAGACGTTTGGTACTTGGAGCATATCCTTCAAGACCATGTTTACCCATAGATTGGCTTTATTGAGTTTCACATGTTCAGACTGATCCATGATAACGCACGCCCGCGCATTGCTGATGTTGTACAACAGTATCTTACTAATGTTCAAATTGATCTGACTTGCAAAGAGTCCGGATTGTAATCCAATAGAGCACGTATCTGATTACTTAAAGAGAAACATTAAGAAACTAAATTCGCCACCAAAAACTCTTGAAGACCGAGGAATAGCATCTGAGGAAGAATGGCAACAAATTCCACAAGAGTATCTAAGAAATTTGATTTTTGGAATGGGAAGGCGTATGCAAGCTATATTAGATACTAGATGAGGCAATACGCGATATTAAATCTATTAAAACTTAAAAAAAGAGCCAGCTAATAACAAGCTGTAGCATTTATTTAAGGAACTTTATAGGTTTATTAATTTCTAGTAAAGACATTTGTTTATCAACTTTAGTTTCTGTTGTTACATAAAATCAAATAAATAAATCGTAGATATTAGGTTTTCTCAACAAAGAATGAAGAAATAAGGAAAGGGTAATCAATTATTTGACATATTTAAAATATGCAATACTTTTGCTCATGATGTATTATAATTGAAGACCTTTACATAAATATTTTATTAGATATTTAAAAAAACATTTAATAATGCATGTAAACGGATTCCTATAAAAATATACGATTTCAGAAAAGAAGAAACGAAGTCACCGTACTTTCATTCATGAAATTCACTTTGGTATGAATGAAAGGTGCAAAACGTTTCCTTTCAGAAACTAGTAGAAAGTTTATTTGATTTACAAGATCCCGTGATGATGTTCCAATGAGTCCGCAATGCATCTACTTAACCAAAAATAAACATTGGCTTTGCCTTCAAAATTTAGAGAATCCGTTATGTTAATAGGGAAAAATACTATTTAAATAGAATTTAAAACATCACTATGTACTGCACAAAATAATTATTACGTACAGGAAGATGTGTACAGCTACCCGAATATATACAGTGTGGTCATAAAGTTTGGAACCAAGCTTATAACCGCATTATTTTACATTTTTTGGAAAAACGCTCGGACAGGTAAATTTTCTTTTTTAAAACGCCATCTTTTGACATACAATTGTTTCTATGACGTCATTGGTTTTCGAGTGATGACGTTATCAACACTTTCTTTAAATGGCAACCATATTATTTTTTTCTGGTTTTTGGTAGATCTTTATATCCACCAAATAGTGATATAAAACAATTGGTGTGTTGCATCACAATTTTTTTGAAAATATGATATAAATTTAGAAAAAAAATACGAAAATTTTATTTTTGTACAAAATTAAAATTAAATTAAAAAAAAATCTGAACTTAAATTTATTGTAACAGTTAACGTAAATTTTCAAAATGGACCCCACCAACCAACTGACACTGTCCCAGCCGAGTGTAAATGCTTTGCGATCAATAGTAATCTGCGTTATTCGCTCCAGGTCAAAAGAAATTCGTCTTCCCAATCGGCCAATTACTTATTAAAAAATATTATTTAACATTAAATAGTTTCACAAAAAAGGGTCAACGAAGTTTAATTTATTTAAAAAATTGACATGATGTGGCAGACCATTTCTTAATTAAAATTATCGCCCAAAAATTGAAGATTTCAAAAACTAATTAAGCTTACAAAATTTACTGAAATATGTAAGTAATTTTTTTTCACACTTCTGTCTTGTGTGAGGACTTAAATATTCTTCTTGAACAAACCGGATCGTCAAAAGCACATGTACTCATGTTACTATGCAAAAAATTTACAAAAACAAAAATACGCACTTTTTTGCAAGATATTTCTTTATGACATTCTTGCTTCTTTTTATACAATTTATGTACAAAAATTTTAGTTTGAAATTGTTTCTATGGCGACAACATTGTTGAATTATTTACTTTTACTTTTGAGTTAAATTTTTGAGATATTGCGTAAAAATTGTTCATTTTCGCTAATATAAAAAAATGGCACATTTATCTGAGCGGGAAAGAATCGAAATTTTAATTATGGTTGGGTATGGGGACAGACAAAGAACGCATGCAGAAGCATGCGATTTGTTTAACCCTGAACACCCTGATAGACCTCCAATTACCAGGTCTACGGTGACAAAACTAGTTGGAAAGTTTACCGAAACTGGATCCGTAAAAGATCGACCACGGCAAGGTAGACCTCAAGTAGGAGAAGATGTGAAATTAAATGTGCTTCTAGAAGCAGAAGAAAGGCATTATGTTTCCACCAGACAACTTGCGTTAGCCAATCAGGTGGCTCACTCATTTGTCGTCAACTTATTTAAAAAAGAACACTATCGTCCTTACAAAGTTCAACTTGTATAGGAATTACATGAGGATGACGAAGATCGTCGACTGCAGTTCTGTGAAGACGTAATGTTACGTTGTGACCAAAATCCAAATTTCTTGGAAAACATCGTCTTCTCAGATGAAGCTACGTTCTGCCTAAATGGATGTGTTCACCGCCATAATTGCAGATATTGGTCGCAGAACAATCCGCATTGGACTCAAGAGTGTCATACTCAGCGCAGAGGAAAAGTTAACGTATGGGTTGGAATGATTGGGCGACGCATTTTAGGACCATATTTTTTTTAAGGAAATTTGACTGCTGTGCAATATTTAGAATTTTTAAGATTTAAACTGGTTCCAGCGCTCGCTGTTATTTTCCCAAATCACGAGGATGGTGATGTACCCCATTCAAATATTTGGTTTCAACAAGATGGGGCGCCTCCCCATTATGGTGTAGAGGTTCGCCACTATCTTGACGAAATATTTCCCAATAAATGGATTGGACGGAGAGGCGCCATAGAATGGCCACCTCGTTCTCCTGACCTGACTCCGTTAGACTTTTTTTTGTGGGGTTATTTGAAATCGAAAGTGTATTTTAACAAACCGAACAATTTAGAAGATTTAAAAGAACGAATTCGCGTAGAACTTACACAAATATCCCCAGACATAATTGAGGCGAGTATATGAAGTGTTTACACTCGGCTGGGACAGTGTCAGTTAGTTGGTGGGGTCCATTTTGAAAATTTACGTTAACTGTTACAATAAATTTAAGTTCAGATGTATTTTTTTTAATTTAATTTTAATTTTGTACAAAAATAAAATTTTCGTATTTTTTTCTAAATTTATATCATTTTTTCAAAAAAATTGTGATGCAACATATCAATTGTTTTATATCACTATTTGGTGGATATAAAGATCTACCAAAAACGAGAAAAAAATAATATAGTTGCCATTTAAAGAAAGTGTTGATAACGTCATCACTCAAAAACCAATGACGTCATAGAAAAAAATTGCATGTCAAAAGATGGCTTTTTAAAAAAGAAAATTTACCTGTCCGAGCGTTTTTCCTAAAAATGTAAAATAATGCGGTTATAAGCTTGGTTCCAAACTTTATGACCAGACTGTATATATATATATATATATATATATATATATATATATGGACAACTTGGAAAAGAATATGTAAGACTTTTGTTGTTCGTTATTGTATTTATATGGTTCGGTTCTGTTAAAGTTTTTAATAATAATTCTAAAAAATTCTAACATTCTATTATAAAATTACGTGAAAAATAAACTTTGCTTAAACATATAAAATGATGAGTCTGATGACTATATATGAAGGATGGGTGTCATAATCTAAAAAAATGTAATTTTGTTTATTAAATTAAGTAAATACTTAGCGCGTATAAATAAATTTAAAATAAAAAATATTTATATTTACATATTTTTGTATAAATTGCTTAGAAAATATCTACTTGCTAACATTAAATTTTTTAATATTTACTTTATATTTGAAATATAATAAATACTTTAATCATGTTCCTCTCAGTTTATCATTTAGTATTTTGATTATGTTTAAAAAAATGTTTAAATGAGCTATTTTATTAAAGCAGTGTTTAGTAACACAAGTTTATCCTTATTTATTCTTTATTTAACATGAACCTTTTACAATATATTTGCAATTATTATTTCCTCAATTCTTTATTTTTAACTACATAGTTATACTTTTAAATAAATGTTCATTTCCTTAACACAGATCTTTTCTTCTTTTTTAATATATCACGGACAAATATTTAAACTTAAATTAATATATTTGAATTGTTAAACTCCTTTTATCAGTGTTATTACATAAATTAAAAATATTTTTTAAGTAAATTTGTACTTTGACTTATATTTATAAGATTAGTTCTACAAATTAGTACATATCCAACTATGAATTAACATTTTCAACACACTATTTTATAATATATCTGGAAAAACCCAATCCATCCTTTTCGATTTACACCTGACCACTTAATAGAAAAATTGCACATAATCTCTACGCGAAGGTAATAAAGTTTTGAACAAGATGTTCTATAAGATTTATTTCAGCTGTCCAGTTATCAAATTCGTTTACTGTACAAATAGACAATGTAAAGCCTAATAGGAATTGCACATAATTTCTAACCGAAGATAAAATTTTGAAGGAATTTCGCAACATTTCTTTTTAAGATGTCCAGTTATATATTTCGGTCACTGTACAAATAGATAAGTAATATATAGATAATGTAAAATAAAGAAAAATATTAAATATTTATCACACCTATTTCTTTAAAGTTTTTTCTGTATAAAAAGATAACGAAACACTAGTCAAGAAGTTGTCATACACAATATTAATTAAAAATTATATTACCGGGTACAAACAAACGAGCATCGACGTAAAATTACACTCAAGATATTTTTCTCATGAATAAAAACACAAAACTATTGTACTTTTCATACATGCACATAACGACATACACAAGGCCTCCTGTTAATTAGAATAGAAGACACAAACAACAATATTATATCATCGTTAATACCCGCATAACATGAAACGCAGTGGAATGTTTGTGTATTAGGGCCGGTTTATGACTGAGTAGTCGGCAAAAAAAAAAAAAATATGTTAACACGTAATAGAACGCATCAAACGGGACACGCGAAGAAATACCGGTGAGGTCTCCTAACTGACCGGGTGATAAAATGCAACACCGACCGATAGATACTCGTTACACGAGGACTGCCCGTCGTCAAACGGTTAATCGAGTTCCCAAATAGCGGATCACGCTGTCTACGCTGTTAGATATTTACTAGCAGACGGTGGCAGAGACAAGGACGTGTCGATAGAGAAAAAGAGGTCGCCATCGGGCGCGAATGTCTTAGATACGCGACTTTATTCAAATGTCACGATACCAATGGTACTCTGGCTGTCGTGCTAACATGTGAAGAAAAGGAAGGAGTTGCCGGTACGACGTCTGACGGACTTCATGCTGGTCGCGTCGCGGACATAGCAGGCACTGCGGTCCCGTTATGTAATTCGCGTGGGTAGGCTGTCTTTTTTTGGTGGGGCGTCGCGGCGCAAGACGCCTCGCAAGTGCGATCATGGAACGCCGCTGGTCGAGGAATACTTCATACCGGAATGAACCACCAAGTCAAATGATACAGAATTATTAGTTTTTTTTTGTGAGAATTTGGAGTATAACTCATTAAAAAATATATTTTGCTTATTAAATATGTTAGAAAATAATATTAGTAACATTTAAAGCAAGTTCCAAACATGACAGAACCGGTGACGTTATACAACTTCTTTGAGCGCGTTTGACATACAAAATAAAAGTACAATATTTGTATTAATTTTTTATGAAATTGAATTCTGGATTAATTAACCGTGGGGTGTGGATTTCATGCCGGAGGTGTGATTGGAATGTATTTTTCCGTCGATGAAAATGATCGCCATGATACGGTCAATGGAGTTCGCTATCGTGCCATGTTGGAAGACTATTTTTGGCTAGAATTGGATAAACTTGACATCAGTGATACATGTTTACAACAAGACGGTGGCACATTCTACACAGCTGGTCAAACAATTGATATATTGAAGGGGAAGTTCCGTAACCGTGTAATCTCGATAAATGCTCCGGTCGAATGGTCACCTTGGTCATGCGACTTAACGCCGTTGGATTTCTTTTTATGGGGTCACGTTAAGTCGTTGGTTTATGCCAACAACGTTAGCGGAGCTCAGGAACAATATCTAACGTGAAATTGACAACGTTTCGGCCGATATGTGTGGAAGACTGGTGGAAAATGACCTTCAAAGAATCGATCGCTGCACACGTGCTCGCCGTGGTCATGTGGGTGATAATTCCATACTTAAATTTAACATGTGTACTACACCTGGAATAAATTTCAGCCCGATATCTCAATTATTCCATTTTATTTAAATACAAAATTGTTATAAAACCCGCTAAATCATATCAACATACCACATGTAACAATCGAAACTGACTGAATCGCTGGCAGAATTGTTTCGCTAGTTACCGCTACTCCTTCCTCTTTTGCTATAGTCGTAAAATGCACTTCTCGAAATGAAGTGGCGGCACAAATATTTTATAAATATCTTTGTCATATTTTTTTCTCGCGTTTGTGAGGGAATTTGCGGAAAATATTGTCATATATTCATATTTAATTACATCTTTCCATTCTTCATACGTTGTCTCTTTCTTTTAAGGACATCCTGTACATCAAGTAAAAATCGAATTAATTAAAAAATAAAATATATAATTTACTGTATTTTTAATTTCAATTGCATATTTATAAATTTTGATAATGATATATGGTAAATTTTATTTTATTCTGTTTCATTATTACAATCAGTGAAATTAATTGGTGAAATATGTACTAACAATCGTAACTCTAACAGTGTCAATATAATTTACAGCCATTCCTGAAGACGAGAACATCTTCTTGTAAGACTTTGTACGGCACGGACTGCTAAGTATTTAAGAGAAAATCTTAGAAAATTGAAACATTTTTAATAATATCGAAAATATCTCTAAAAATCAGGTGTGGAGGAGAAGGCTATGAAAATTCTTATGTGTGTCAAAATTGCTATTCAGATATACGAACACGTGTTTTGCCCTGCTATAGACTCATCAGTGCATGATGCTGGGATGGAAACAAAATTCACCGTACCAACTCCCCTACTGCATACAGTTAAGTCGTAAAAGACAGCATAAAAGAAAACTCAGCACCGCTCATTGACTAATGTCAAGTATAAGATTTTGTAAATGGTGTCCGTCGAACGATAACAATCGTAAGACGGAAATTATTAACGTGTCTACACTATAAGTCGAACAGCTGCGATAGCACACAATTCCAAGCATACTTAAATGGCTAACACCTCACTACTTGTATCAAACAAAGGCATTCTTAATAATATTATTAATCATTATTGCGTTTCTACACCCGATTTTTTGTAATACTTTCTATATTATTAAAAATGCTTTTGATAGAAAATAGAATTAATATTATTATCCAACGGTACACGAAAATAATAATTTTAGTCCTAACGTTATGAAAATGATTAAGAAACAAATTAAATTATACAAATATCATTTATAAGTTTTATATTAATTAAAGTAAAAACTAATATAAAGCAAAAAACTGTATAAATTATGGAATAGGAATAGAATTGCATAATAATGATCAAGCAGATACATGTACAACTAACCTGAAATCTACAACTCATAGTATACAACGATATATTTATTTAATTTTCTCGGATTTAAACGGATTAAAGGGTAGTTATGATTATTGCTAAAGACGGCAGACTATGTGCCCGGTGCATGGTGACAAGAATCATTTCACCATCTGTACTAAATATTATTTTTCATTCCTCTCGCTTTGTTTACATATCGGAACAGAAAAACATATATTTAGTAGTTATAGTTATAGTTTATATTTAGTTTCCTAAATATTTCCATGCATGCATTTATCAAAGAGATAACAGAATTTGAACATATATTTTACAGTTCTAAATCAAAATTTAAAAAAAACATTATTTTGTATTTCTAACAATGAACGAAACATTTATTCTAAAGAAAAAGTGGTATTATTGGCAATAACAGATGCACCTTCAAAACATATTTATATTATAGTATCCAAAACAATATTTAGTACACATGGTGAAATTATTCTTGTCTGTCTGGCACATAGTCTGCCGTTTTTAATTATTACTAGAGAACGGATGCAATTTCCATAAAACGCAATCGGCAATTGGAATTGTGTATAAGTTCTAGAGCTGAGGATGTTTGCGGTACGGCAGGACCGTATGTAGTGCATCCCCACATTTAACTATTTATCTAAATATTCTCTGAAATGATTTGCCGGATCTCATAAATTAATAGAGTGATATTTTAGTATGCACTGGATATTGTTATTATACAAAATCAGAATAGCCATTTGTATTTATGGATCATAAATAATAATACGCATGTATTTGTATTTGGTTGTGAATTCAATTTAAACTTAAAACGAATCGTAATATTTTAACGACAAGCCGTCCTTACAATACATGCATTCGAGACAAAGTGTGCAACTCTACGAATAACTTCCATAATTGATCGGAAATGGACATTTTGGAGCTGAAGTAAAGCCCCTATTCTTAGAAAATTTTATTACTGTCGTTAAGAACTATTATTATAAACAACAAAGGCCTTTTATTAGTGTTGAAGTTTTAGTTTCATTGAATTTCCATGTTGTAAGTAGTCAATTGTAAAGTGTTCATTCACAATATTCTAAAACAAGGTGTAAATTTAACTAAAATCCAGAAAAACACATTCTGATAATATATTACTAGATTAGACGCTGTGTTTATTACTATTTATTATATTATTTTTATAACCAAATGCAATAAAAGCTACGAAAACAAAAGAAACCTCGATTTATTAAAATCTTGTCACACAGCCTTTCAAAGCCTGGCAGCACATATTTTGCATATATTTTATATATACTACCTACTTGAACTAGGTGAATGAAGTTAGAAGTTATAACTTATAACTTCTAACTTCATTCACCTAGTTCAAGTAGGTAGTATATATAAAATATATGCAAAATATGTGCTGCCAGGCTTTGAAAGGCTGTGTGACAAGATTTTAATAAATCGAGGTTTCTTTTGTTTTCGTAGCTTTTATTGCATTTGGTTATAAAAATAATATAATAAATAGTAATAAACACAGCTTCTAATCTAGTAATATATTATCAGAATGTGTTTTTCTGGATTTTAGTTAAATTTACACCTTGTTTTAGAATATTGTGAATGAACACTTTACAATTGACTACTTACAACATGGAAATTCAATGAAACTAAAACTTCAACACTAATAAAAGGCCTTTGTTGTTTATAATAATAGTTCTTAACGACAGTAATAAAATTTTCTAAGAATAGGGGCTTTACTTCAGCTCCAAAATGTCAAATTTTCGATCAATTATCGAAGTTATTCGTAGAGTTGCACACTTTGTCTCGAATGCATGTATTGTAAGGACGGCTTGTCGTTAAAATATTACGATTCGTTTTAAGTTTAAATTGAATTCACAACCAAATACAAATACATGCGTATTATTATTTATGATCCATAAATACAAATGGCTATTCTGATTTTGTATAATAACAATATCCAGTGCATACTAAAATATCACTCTATTAATTTATGAGATCCGGCAAATCATTTCAGAGAATATTTAGATAAATAGTTAAATGTGGGGATGCACTACATACGGTCCTGCCGTACCGCAAACATCCTCAGCTCTATGTATAACGTCGCTCAGTACATCCCGGCGTAATTCAATGAAGTATTTGTTTGACTTACTCGGCCACCTGGTCTCGCACGATAATAATGGACAACTCAGCTATTGTATTCGGAGAATATAGTGTTTTTTAAAGTGTTTTCATGAGCGTAGATAGAAGCGGGGTTTTTATAATGTATTTTATTTATTAGTTTATATTTCGTAAGATAAATAAAGTGCTGTGAGTAAGTTTCTTGTTTTCATAGTTTTAACTGTTAATTACATCGTAATTTTTGTGATAGATCCTGTTTAATATCGTTTGATTGAATCTATTTCTACCAATTATTTCGACGTAAGTGTGCATTGAATTTCGTTCAGTTTCAATAACTTACGCACACATTTTTAGTTTTCATTTATTTAGATCTAGAGCATTGTTTAAGTTACTTTTTCAGACATGATATGGAAGAATGTCGAGAACGGCATTGTAAAACAATGGCGAGTTGGATTGACGGTCATACTGATTGTATATCCATTGTCAGTGATTCCGAAATTTATTACAAAATCCGTAAAATATCGTCAAAAATTCGTCACTTAGGATCACAAACACATCTGAACTCTGTAAAACTTTTATGGCGGCTAATATTCCATTAAATAAACTTAGCAATCCCACTTTAAAAATATTTCTTCAAAAATATACTGGTCGAAATGTTCCTGATGAATCAACTTTACGCAAATATTATGTTTCTAGGTGCTATACGAGAACAGTAGAATGCATTAGAAGCCATCTTTTAAATCAATACATATGGATATGTGTGGTAAATGTTGTAGCTGGTGTACTACATCCAACTATTCCATATAACGCATATGTAATAGCAACAAAAGGTATAAATACAGTTGATGCGGAAACAGTTGCTAAAACGATTAATGAGAATATTCAAAATATACTTCATTCCGACGACAGGTACAAAGTAAAAGTACTTTTATTTGTAAGTGACAGAGCTGCATATGAATTAAAGTAAACATATTCTAATTTGCCGCATATTACTTGTGTAGCACATGTTCTCCGCAGAATCTGTGAATATATCAGAGCACCTTTCCAGAAGTTGATAGACTTGTATCGGCTTTTAAAAAATTTTCAGAAAAGCACCGTTGAGAGTAGCTCTTTTCAGGGAAAAATTTCCATCTTTGTCACTGCCTCCCACTCCAGTAATAACTAGATGGGGAACATGGCTGGAAGCTACTAGTTATTATGCTGAGAATTTCGATAGTCCAAAACATTTCGTAACACTGCTAAAGGAGGATGCTAGAAGTATTGGTGAGTGCGAGGAGCTCACACAAATCCCAAATTTAAAAAATCAGTTGTACTTTCTTCACGAACACTTTGGAAAATTGCCAAAACTAATCACTTATTTTGAAAATCGAAATCTCAAATTAAATGACGGATTAACCACATTTGATGTGCCTGTTAATAATTTGAAAAGTATTCCAAGTGACTTCGGATGTGGCCTTCGGCAAAAGTTTGAAGCAATTCTTAATAGAAATCCAGATTTAATTACATTGCAGCAATTATGTATGGAGACAATTCCACAAAATCTAACGGCTAAATATGAAGAAATAAAAGAATATTTCCAGTATGCACCTATAACCAGTTGCGATGTAGAAAGGACGTTTTCTATTTATAAGGATGTACTTAATTCAAAGAGAACAAAATTGACAGAAGAAAACCTTGAGAAACTATTGCTGGTCAATATTAATACTCCTTTACTCAACTTGAACGACAAAATGAACAAATAAAAATGTTCCAATTATAGAAATAAAATTAAAAACTTTAAAAATACAACTTTTCAACAAATACATATGTATTTCGTAATTTTATAGATCACCACCCGTTTGTTTTCCAATTATATAAATAAAATTAAAAACTTTAAAAATACAACTTTTCAACAAATAAATATGTATTTCGTAATTTTATAGATCACCACCCGTTCGTTTTCCAATTATATAAATAAAATTAAATATTTTAGAAATACAGCCTTTCGCCAGTACTGCACTGGGTGGTAAGTGTGTCCGTTCTCTAATTATTACACTCATATACTAACTGTATGATTTATATTTTCCATGTCAACTATATTAAGACACAATTTCTCTTAAAAAGCAGGTATGCAAATACTGACCCTCATTTTTCACAGATTTTAAGAATCGAAAGTGTATACATTCGTATAATAGTTGGCTAGTTAACACACTGGAGATATCCTTCTTACCTTTTGCATTTTTTTCTAAATGAAAACCTCAAATATAACTGGTAATTTATTATTTACGCGCGCCGCTCCTACACGAATCTCATTGAAAATTCCGTTTACGAACTCGCATTTACAATATCATGTGGTAAAGAACAAACACATCTTTTTATATACACACATCTGTGGATGACAAGCAAGAATGTCGCTTTCATAAAAGAACCCATATGTTTCTGTATATTTAGCATTTACTATATGCCTTAAGTATATATGTAAGTATATGACTTGTATTTAGCGCTATTGCTAACTAAGTAAATTATTATTTTACGACTTCTTGACAGTTGTACTCATTTATTTAAGTATTATTATTATCATTTTGTTTAGTGGAAAATACTATAAATACCAAAATAGGTGCTTTATTATCAGAGTGGACTTGAGCGATTGATGATATGATTAATAGACCATACGATAGACGTCTGCCTTGTATTCGCAATAGTTTTGTTTCTGTAAGCGATCCGTGAGTTTCGAAAAATTTGATACGCGTGAGTAGCTGCATAAGTGGCGCATACCTATATATGCAGTTAATATGTAACTGTCAATGTACAACAGACGAATATAATAAACGGTTTGGTAACCAGCAGCAACTACTGCTGAAATAAAAGTAATGCTGACAAGCAAATTGCGTATCGAATTTTTAAATAAAAATAATTTACAAAGAACCAAAACACAAAACTATGTATTTTCTGTGAAACATTGAAAGTGTAAAACATTACTATGAACAACTAAAATTTGTTCGAGGTATTTCTATGTTAAATTAGTTCTTTTAGATGTTAGAACGTATTTAAAAATAGAAAATGTCCGTTCCACATCACAACTGGTGATGGGTGCGTGACTAAAATGTTGCAAAAGTGCACCATACTTCGAATGTATAGATTTTTCAATCGGCTCTGTGCAGAATTGATATAATATATTCAAATCTAGATTACTGCTAAATATGGCATCAATTTTTTATCTCAGCTTTGAGAAATATTTCTTTAAATGATGAAACTAACTTATCAACATTTGGAAAATGACCCCTGATGTATTCACATACTCTGTGTAGTGCATGTGCTGCACATGTAACGTGTAGCATATTGCGATAAGATTGCTTTGATAACTTCCCTGTTTTTAACATATAAGCTGCCGTATGAGTCAAAAATGATGTCAGAATATTATGAATACATTGATCAATTACTTCTGCAACTGTTTCACCATTTACGACTGGCAATATTTTAGTTGCAATTAAGTATGGTTGGTATGAAGTTGTTGGATGAAGAATACCAACAACTATATTTAACACATATCGTCCCATTACATCCGTTGTTTCGTCTGCACTTACCCAAAGATAATGACTAGATAGGTTGGGTCGTATTTTTTCAATGGTTCTCAAATAACATTTTGGTAAGTGGTATTTACGTAAAGTAGATTCATCTGGTATATGGTATTGTAAGAAACCTCTTGAGGACTGGATTGTTCACACAGTTCTTCGTTAAAAGTGTCACGTGCAGATGGACATATGTTATCTAGATGAGTTTTCGAAGAAACATATCTCTGCACATTACACTTTTGTAGACGCCTTAATGCTTTAAAACGCCTTAAAACTTAATGAACAGGCACTGCAATATATCTCGGTATCATTACGAATATTCGACCAATCTGCATGGCCTCTAACCCATCCTACCATGGTTGCCGTATGAGAATTCTCCATAGTTAATGAAAATAAAAATAAATACTAAGAACAGAAAGAAATGGACTAAAAAGATGAAACGAAAACTATTTCAAAAGTAAAGTAGTAAATTAAACTTAATATTTATAAAAAATTATAGGATAAATATACTATATAACAATATAAAACGGATTTTTGAAAATACTAAACGTTGTAACCAAATAACACTGAAAGAAATGAAACCAGATACACGCCACTGTACAATAGAATTTTATGAATGAATAGACACAATAATGACAGAAGTAACATCTGCGAATGCAATCGAGCAAGCAAATAGTGGTGCTGTTATAACATGCATACTATATATGATACCGCAACAACGTTTTGTCGGGCAATGGGTCATTCAATCGCTTCAGTTCGCGCTCTGCTTATTATTATAAACATAAGCATTTATCTTTTTGTTGGAATTATAAAAACCATTTAAAGCTCAAATATACGTCGCTTGGAATATATGCAATAACTACTAATAAGAAAAGTTGGCACTGCGAACCTTTAACCTTCGAAAAAGTGCAAGGTATTCAGCATGTAATAAATGTGAACACTTACCCTTCTAAACAGCGTTCACAGAATGCAAATGCACAAAGTGGATAAGATCGGTTAAATATTGTCACCATCAGGTATGTTTAATTTTCTTCATATAACCGTATTCGCCGTGAGGAATAAATGCGAGAACGACCATTTGACATCTCATGAGGTAGTACTAGCATAATTAAAATAATCTTTGCAAATACTTAACGGATCTGTAGACCCACTATCACCAAAAATTTGTTTTACTCTGGTAAAAATCTGAATCTTTCGTTAATACTATTTGCATGGACTCCACTAATAACAAAGAAATTTGTAATTTTGTGCTTCAACCACTCGATTGTAATTGTTACAAATAAATAAAATAAAATAAATAAAATTTTCGTGGAATAATTTTCTAGAATTTTCGAACATAATTATCTCAACAAAAATGCCTTACCGAGTTGGTTTCTGTTTTCGGCAATGAAGCACCACATCTGTTAACAAATTCTCATTGGTATGGACAATTCAAAACGTGGACGGATTAGTGTTGGTGACGATCCAAGAGCAGGTGCAGCAAAAACGGCAGTCACTCAAGAAAACGTCGATGCAGTGCGCAAGCTCATCAATGAAGATCGCTATGTGACACATCGCGGAATTGAGGCATCTTTAGGGATCTCAAAGCCCTCAATTCAAAAAATTTTTGCATGAAAAATTGTGTGTAAAAAGATTAGTTTCCCGTTGCATTCCGCATCTGTTGACCGAAGAAGAGAAAACATCTAGGGTAACTTGGTGTCAAAAAACTCATACTGCTTCAACGTAGAAAACTCTACAAACGTGTTCAACACGGAAACTATAAAAACGTGTACAACATCGTGAGTGGTGATGAATCTTGGATCTACTCATACGTGCCAGAAAATAAACACTAGTCGTCTGTTTGGGTGTTCCAAGGTAAAGAAAAGCCGACAAAACTCACCCGTTCTCAAAGTGTCTCCAAAAAGATGGTCGCAATATTCGTCTCGAAAGCAGGTCATATAGCAACAACAATTTCTCTACAAGATCAAATAACTGTTACTGCCGATTGGTATACAACCATTTGTTTCTTGCAAGTCATCGCTGAGTTCCGAGAAACCAACCCACAACGACGAATCATCCTCCACCAAGACAATGCAAGTTCGCACATAGCTCGCAAGACAATTGGATTTTTAACGCAACAAAACGTCGAATTGTTAGACCATCCTCCGTAGAATTCCGATCTAAGTCCCAACAATTTTTTTACCTTTCCGAAAATCAAGGACGGACTTCGTGTTCAAAGTTTCCAGTCGTCAGAAGGAGCAGTCGATGACTTCAAAAACGCAACTTTGACTGTACCAACAAACGAGTAGAATAACTTTCCAGTTGGTTCGAGGGCATGCAAAAGTGCATTAATCTTCATGGAAAATACATCGAAAAACAATAGTCTGTAAAAGCTATCTACTGTTTTATCCCAGCTTTATATGCAAAATATAAACAAGAAACTATTACATTATTATAATAAAATTGTTTTATTGAAAAAACTTGAAAGAGTGTCGTATTTGAAAAAAGTAAAACCGGAAAAATTGAATTAAGTATAAACAATGAAATCCATTTATTTGCGAATCCTTACGTTGTTTACGAATATTCTAAATACCTAGTCTGTACATTTGAACATTTGAACAACCAGTCACTCTCCACTGTTAGAAGGTTAAGTGAAATATATTTTGACTTTAGCACCCATATATGTTACTAGAAATGATAAAATAGATCTCCACATGCACGCACTGATTCACAAAAATACGTCTACGTTATGATTTTTATTTAAAATTCCATCTCACGCATTCCCATCCAAATTGGACAGGCGTATATTTTTGTTGTTGGTATAGGTACTTGAAAATGACATGTTACGATTGTTTTATTTCGATTCCCATACACTTGCGTAAACATTCCCGCGTCTCGTAGTTGGTATGTAAATGGCACTCAACTCGACGAACGTTGGACGAAGGCCAATTATGCGTTTCTTAAACGAACTGAGGATGTGTCAAGAGAGGTGATATAGCGTGATGGGCCTCTCGCACGTAGCACTACTGACGTTCATTGTTTTCCGGGCCTATTGTGTTTCATACTTTTTACGTTCTCGAATAATTTTCTCCGCGTTTTCCGCGTCTACCTTAAATGCTGCTCACGGACGACCCTAATTGTTCGGTTTTATTGTTCCGAATGCGGGGTGGTGCAGACGTTCCCGGATACCGTCGCGTTTAATTCCCATCTATAAAGACTCAAATGAAACGTGTTTATTCGCTTCAGATGACCCCGTAAATTTAGTCGATCGCATTAAAAAAAGAACACCAGGAATGCTATTCAAATACACCACTGACAGGCGAAGAAAATAGATATTAAAATTGCTTTGAAAGCAGCAAGTAAATTAAAACTGATGAAGCGGATATTTAATAAACTAAAACAAACTGTCATTCTTTTGTTAATGAACGAGTACATTATTATAAAACCAACAAATTTTAATACAAATTTTTATTAGTTTACTTCAACAGATATGAAATAAAGATAATTATATTTACATAGTTACTTATTTGGTTTGTTTACTTCAGTTATTATTGTTAAGTAATAAAAATACACCAGTATTATTATAGTGAAATGTATTTAGCAGTGCATTCACGCCATCATCAATTTATTACGTCATGGCATGCCTGTTGTCATTTTAAGTGGTTTATATGTATAACCTATTTTCTAGCTTTTCACTAGATTCGCGAAAATAGTAAGACAAACTGCATAAATTTTATCAAGTTGTATTATAATATATTCATTGTAATATAAATATTAAAAAAATATAGGCAAACAAGAAAATAAGTTTTAATACATTACATATAAACGTTTTGCGACAGCATGTAACAACAGGTAAAGTGTAAACTAATAAAATGATGTTGATTGTTAACGGATAAAAAAACACGTTTTACCTTTTCATCTTTTAACATAATTGTACAGGTGTTTTTTTAAAATTCTTACTCAAAGTAAGTCATAAAATGTCATTGTGAATAGTACCACACTACAAATTCTACATAATTTTATTTTACAGTCAATTAGGAATTCAAAGAAAAAGAAAATATACCTCGATCTTAAAGTTTTTTGTATTCGGGTTAAAACCATATTCACTAAAAGCAAAACTACGAATCTTGCAGCCAAAACGCAAATGACAACTCAAATACGTTTTGACAGTTAACCTGCAAATATAGTCTATCTGGTTCACATTTTCGCAATTCCAAAGCTATCTCTGAGTATGAATTTAAAAAAACACATTTTGTTTGTTGGCACATTACTTATTATAGGTATGCTGTCCTAAAACCTTTTCTCACATTAGTTCAATTTGTAAGTATATTTTTATTGTATAGATATTATATATGTTGCATTAGGTACAATTTAGTTATCGTTACTTTACCCTAATGAAGCACACCAATTTAGTGGCGAAGTATTGGCTAGAAATAAACAATTAAAAGAGTATTTCCAACTTTTTCCGACCAATTTTTAACTGAGACTCCTGATTTTAACAAATCAAATTACATTTTAAATCACAATTGTGTATCGCATTTGTCTATGTTAGAGTTTTGTATTTATTTGCAAATATATAATTAATTTAAAAGCAATCACTAGTAAACATACGCAAGTGAATTGAATTGCAAAATTCCTTGTTTATATTCGACATGTCTACATTTAAAAAGTATTCTATAGAATATAGATAATCAATGAATATGATATTTTGATAACCCATAGATTTATAATATATGTATACATATAATGCATATGTACGAATGTTACGTTTTATATATATATATATATATATATATATATATATATATATATATATATATATAGTAAAAATTAAATGAACTGGTGAGCGGTCTGTCAAATAAAAAAACACATTTATTTCATTCTATATTTCATAACGATTTGTTATTTCTTCAGGAGTTCAATTAGGAGTTAAAATCTAGCGAAGGCGCCACTAAACATGTTAAAATCAATCGTCTAAATTTAAAACATTAAATTAATAAGATGTTTGTTTCTCGTCAACCTTTTAAAAACTAGTTTTTTAAAAGGTTCTTAGTTGATACACATTTAGTTAATGAATGTGCATTTTTATTATCGTCTAAACGCTCGCTTTAAATGAATAAATTTAACAAAGATGAGTTATTTAAATGGAACTGATCGTTAAGAAAGATTTGTGATTGTTTTAATTTATTAATTTCTAAGTTTTCCAGTAAATTTAATTTTAATCCTTTATTTCGGAGATTCTAAATCGACCCCCAGGGGTCTACATACACGAAAAAAAATTGGGGGTCCATGAGATGTAAGACTTCCATTTACATCTCATGGACCCCCAATTAAATGCATATTTAGTTTATTAGTAAACATGTTGTCCAATAATATAAGAGCTGACCAGCTGGGTCACACATTTTTACTCGAATATTTGTCTAAATTCTCAGACTTAAGAAACATTGTAAAATAACATTAACCTTTTTGTATTTATGTACCACTTTGTTGGCGAAACAATTGTCGTCTTACAATCACATATTAATAAAGTGAATATTTTAACTATTAATTTTATTTCTACTTTAAAACGAAATCAATCTAATTACTTACGCAGAGAAAATTTCAGAAAAAATCTGAACTTTCATTAAAAATCTTAATAACGTATTTATACCATTTAAAATAGACAATATCATACAGAAAATAATTAAAAATAACGAAGACAAAACAGTCAAAGGTACAGGTTAACTTGTGAAGAATGTGGAAAAGTGTATATAAGACAAACAGGGAGGAAATTAGGATGGAGACACGAAAGACACTATAATTACAAAAAAAAAACGGACTCTACTTTAGCAAATTATTGTTCATTATCTAATCACAGATTGAATAAAAATTATAAAATGATTAGTAGACTTGAATAACCCCCTTTTAAATTTAAGATTGCACCTGATGAAGCCATTGTATGGCGAAACAATATTGTACTGGTTTACAATAAATATTTGAAACCAAAAAATTAGTACTTATTTCTTAACGTTACAATGAAGTTTCAACAAGTATCTCCTTTGCCGATCGACGATTCAAATTCGGCTAATTTGACTGTTCCAGTGAGAACAAACATTATATACCGTAATAAATTCTGTGGTGTTACCTGCATACGTAACGAAACTAAACAAAACATCCTTCTTTATTTCAATTTTACTGAAATATGTATAATAACATGGAAATGAATGGTAGAAGTTTCAGGAGATTGTTTTGAATATTACTAAATTATTACGACTATATTTTGGATTAATTAAATTTTACGAATACGTAATTAAGTGAGTTAAGAGCATTAGAAACGGTCCCCGGCCCGAACTGTCATTAACATTGAAAACTCTCCCGTTTTGGCGTTTGCGAAATGTTAACTGTAATTATTGTCCTAGAGTAATAGAACGTTATGGGGTAAATAACAGTAAAAATTGTATATAAAATTACCAATGTACGGGTTAGGAAAAGTATTATCTAAATAATTACTAGCTAAAATCGAATTTCAGTTAAACTGAATATTTTTCAATTAATAAAAATAAAAATCGGTTACCGTTTGCATTGCCATCTGTGGAAAAGAGACCAATTGTTACATTATTTACAGGGATTTTTCAGTAGATACATATTTAAAGTAGTTTTTATGTTTATGTTGGCAACACTAATGTTTGACATTTGTCATTTGCAGGTTTTATTAAAAATTGATCGCTATAGAAAAGACCAACGTATCGTTATTGTCAAAACACACTATAAATTTGACGAAAACTATTCGAAAAGTGCGTGAAATTGCTATACTCTATTTTTAAAGTAGAGAGACGAATTTCTGAACAGACCACTTTGACAGTGAAATCTCATTGGTTGAAAGTCATTTGTCCTTGCTTTCAACCAATGAGATTTCACTGTCAAAGTGGTCTGTTCAGAAATTCGTCTCTCTACTTTAAAAATAGAGTATAGTATCCATAATTCACTTACAAGCTGTAGATAAAAAAAATTGAGCAATCGTCAGTAAGAGTATATCGATGAGAACCCAGGAACAACCATCATCCTTCCTAACAACTGATGATTAGTAGAACTAGTTTGCAACGAATTCTCACTAAAGACCTTCGCCTTTTCAAACTTCAATTAACTCAAGAGCTTAAGTCACGATACCATTTGCAATGCAGACAATTCACTAATTTAGTAATGGAAAATCAAACAGGGAATGACATTTTTTTTAAAACATAATCTTTAGCGATAAAGCTCATTTTCATTTGGATGGTTTTGCAGCATGCACCCACGAAGAGCCGCTGTTTGGAGTGGAATACGGATTGGTGGTCTATTTGGACCGTTTTTCTTTTTTGAGAAAGCATTTGGCCAAGCTTTAATTGTAAGCAGACTACGATATCGTAACATATCTAATATTGTATAATTGGACGATATTAACCTCGAAGAAATGTGGATTCAACAGGATGGTCGCCCATGCTGGAAAGCAATAGAAACCATCGATTTGTCATTATGTTTTCCTGGTCGTTGATTTCTAGAAATGCTGACGTTAATTGACTGCCCAGACTTTACGCCATGCGATTTTTTCCGTTGAGGTTTTGTATTGAAAACAGAAATCCAACGCGTTATTTCTGAAATTGACCAACTGGCTAGGAAAAAGTCTTCGAAAATTTGATTAAAAGGGTCAGGGTATGCCAGCACAGCGGCGGCCATTTGGTCGACGTCATATTTAATTATTCATTTTAACATCTCTATTTTGCAAATCAATAAAAATGGACCAATTACATAAGGATTTACTGTGTTTTATTTTAAAATTAAATCAGGCGTACCAGTTGGGCCATCCTAGTATGTAAACAATTAACATAACACCTGAATTTTGTTGCCACGGCAATAAAATAGCGACTGCATAGCTTCCACGTGTTTCTACTCGGACAATTTTGAGATAATCATTAGTTCTAATAGTTGAAGAAGTAATCATCAGTGGACTAATAAGCCAACGTAAGTATGTCTAAAGATTATGTTTAATGTTTTATACTATTATTAATACAATTTTTTCACAAAATTATTAGGAATTATTATAACAAGTTTTATTAATTTTCAAATAATTGTACTATATATACCACGTGGCCCAAAAGTGGCGCAACGTCAAAATGAAATACACATGCGCCATTCTCCCCCTAATGCAAGGTTGACGGCTGGTCTGTCGGTAGTACAGCGGTTGTCTGTGTGTGAAGGAATATCTTGTCGGAGTTTGTAAGTGTGTGAACGCGTTATCATGGCAACAAGCCCACATTATCGGTATACCGTAGCGCAACGGGTATTCTTGGTGTCTTCGTACTATCGTTACCATGCTGATTATGAATTTTTTCTGATTTCGCGGTAAAATTCCCTGACTGTCAAGTTCCGAGGCGTGAGACTGTTTATCGCTTGATAAAAAGATTCGAAAAAAACGGTTCCGTGGATGATTCCAAGCGTACAGGCCGGCCACGTAGTCTGAGGACAGATGATAACTTACAAACTGTAGCTCAGAGTTTTATTGAATCGCCTGCGCGATCTGTCCGAAAAACCGCAAATGAACTGGATATTTCTCGTTCTACCCTACAGCGAATAATGAAGGAACTATGTTTGAAGGTTTACAGACCACGCCTCTTACAAGCATTGACAGAAGATGATCCGGATCGTCGGCTACAGTTCGCAGAATGGTATGTCATTCAATGTGAAGCCTTTCAAAATTTCTTCAAAACAATGTTGTGGTCGGACGATGCTCAATTTAAATTATATGGGCGCATCAATAGACACAATTGTGTGTACTTGTCCACTCAAAATCCGCATATCACCATTCAAGAAGAATTAAACGTGCCTGGAGTAACGGTATGGCTTGGTGTTTGCGCCTTCGGAATCGTCGGCCCCTATTTCTTCGACAATACTGTAACAGGTGTTGCATACCTCGATTTGTTGGTAGAACTACGTGAAGAACTTGCCAATAACCCAGTGTTTGCTGGTCAATGTTTAACTCTTCAACAAGATGGTGCTCCAGCACATTACGCTTTAATTGTTCGCGAATTTCTCAATGAATTTTTCCCCGGGTGGATTGGAAGAAGAGGTCAAGTCGAATGGCCTCCGAGATCTCCGGACGTAACCCCACTAGATTTCGCTGTGTGGGGTATTTTAAAGGATAAGGTATTCCATCATCAGTTGCCGGATATTGAGACCATGAAAAATGTTATAACCGAAGAAGTCGCCAAACTCAATGATGACAAACAATTACTTCGGCGCATTTGTAACGCGGTTAGAAAGCGATGTCTGAGATGCATTGAAGAAGGTGGAGGACACTTCGAACATAAGCTGTGATCCCAAAGAGTCAGTTTTTGTTCAAACATATTTGTATTATTTTTACTATAGAAGAATAAATTTTGTATTTGTACTACACAATTTCATTTCTTTTTTTTTCATTCGGTTGCGCGACTTTTGGGCCACACTGTATATTAATCCATAACATTTAAAAACTATCCATATTTTTTTATTACTAAACTATACTGCTCATAGATTTTAAAGAATTTAGTGCTAACATTAAAATTAAAATATGTACAAGGGCGACACGTAAAGTAAGTTCAGTTTCCGCAGGAGTGGGGATATCGACGCGATCACAGCGCTTTGACGTAGTTTGCAAGTGCCAGTGAGAGAATCGTTTGGACAATTTTTCGTGCTATTTTGGTCGTTTAAAATAGCTGGTGCAATAGAAAATCCTACCGCCAGTGAATTGCGTGCTGTTATCCGATTTCTGTGTGCAAATAACAGGAAGGCTACTGAGATTCATCGTGAACTTAGTTCTGTTTAAGGTGAAAATGTCATGAGTGACAATATGGTTAAAAGATGATGCCGTATCTCGCGAGAAGGACGAATTAATGTTCATGATGAAAAACGGAGTGGAAGACCAATTGTTGAACGAACAAACTTGTGAGTAATGTTGAAGAAGAAATTCGTGAAAATCGGCGATTCTTAATCACAGCACTGAGTGCCTTTTTCCAACAAATTTCACGTACAGTCTTGTAAACTGGCGGAAAAAAAACTGTCAGACTCATTTTTTTTTGCATTATAAAATGGGTTATCGATCCCTCAAAAATAGCATATGAATTGTTATAGGTTATAAATAAAATATTTAAATAGATCCATATGGCAGATAATATTCCTACATTAACATTTAGCATCTCAATAACCTTCAAAACTTAAAAACTGATTCACAACGTGCTAATTTTGTTAAAATGTTGTCAAAACGGCAAAATGAGTCGGGACAGTTTTTTTTTGTCCACCAATTTACGAGGTTGTTACTGAACATTTAGGTTACCACAAATTTTGTTCAAGATGAGAATGGGATTGGCACTAAAATTTTCTGACACGTTACGATGTTGAAGGTGAAGATTTCCTCAGGCATATCGCAACAGGTGATGAGATTTGGGTAGCCTATGTCAACGTTAAGACGAAAAGATATTTATTGAATGCAGTGGGGTCGCTTTAACTCGCTTACGAGAAAAGTCGTGGTCAATTTTTTTTGGGACAAAAGAGGCGTCCTTCTTGTAGACGTTATGGAACGAACAAACACAATAAACACTGAATGACAGTGTTACAACGCGGCTTAATTCACAGGAGTTGTATAAAGAGGGCATTAAAATGTTGGTTCATCGCTATGACAAATGTCTCAATATTAATGGCAACTATGTAGAAAAATAACTGAAAGTAGTCGCTTTAAGTTGTATATAATAAAAACCTCTTCATGTATTGGTGGTTTTTCTTAATAACCAAACGGAACTACTTTACGAATCGCCCTCGTATATGTATATACACACTATACTGACATGCCACTTTCAAGAACTCAGTAGGCCTCCTTTTAAAATCATTAAATAAACATTACTTTACGGGTTCTAAACATGTTTTTTAACAATTCTCGTATTTGGTTGTGTCGTAAGAATTATATGCCTATTTTTTTTTGTTCGTTACGAAAAAAAATTACAGTCTCTGTATACTTATTGCCATTGCAATACTTTAATTTTTTTATTACGCTTACATAAATAGAACAGAAAATAATATTATATTCATAATTCTACATGGTTAGGTATATCTAATCCAATAAGTATGACTGTCTTGAAAATTAAAATTCGAAGGCCAATCTGTGAATTACTTCCAACTAGATTAATTTTGGTTATGTCGACTTCACTAATTAGTACAATTAAATATAAAAACTTAAGCAATCTTTAAAATTAGATATTTAAATTACAATTTAACAGAAAATTGTTGCTACGCCCAAAATAGATTGTACATATGCAAATTAAGTTGCCTAGTTAGAAAATTCTCGAAATCAACTTACCTTAAAAGTTTCTTCGTTGTATTTTATGACCTTTTTTCCCAATGATTTCGGTACCGGACTCATGTCTCTCGCACCGGAATCCCATTCCCAACTATCTAATTTACCTAAAACAGCATAACCTCTTCATATCAATATTTTCAAACTTTCTAGAAATACATACCCTGACTATTATCGCTGGCATTGTCTATTAATTTCGTATTTTTTAGAGCATCTATTTCAGGTCTAAGGGCTAGACGCCGCTGTAAAAACTGTTCATAAGATATTCTACCCTGAGAATCAGCCCCGAGCTGAAACATCAACTCATCGAGTGAGTCCTCTAGGCTTAGTTCCCTACATATTGTCAGTAGATCATGACTGGAAATATTGTATGGAATTAAATACAATACAAATATTGTTTATTTTTATTTTAAATACCTATCAATGAACCCATCCCCGTTTGCATCGCAGGCTTGAAATAGACGTCTCACTCTTTCCTCATCGCATACCGAACTAGCGCTCTCACTTCCACAATCCGTATCGGCCATAACCTTACTTTTATTGCTTATTATTAGTTTTACACATATTTATGGTAAACGTACAAACAGTTTTATTCACCAAACTATATTAGGAATGTATTTTAGTTTAGAGGCCACTTTATTATAAATAAACGTAACGGTTAACAAAGTCGTTTTATATGTACAATGTAAACAATGAAAATTTTGTAAACATTAGTAAAAAATACAGTGCGGATAGTAAACTTAAGCTGTACATGGATGGCGCCACTATAATAAAATGAAGATTATTGTATTATTGGAATATTTATTAACGTAAAATACTGTACAAATTAGTATAAATTATATCAAAACGTAAAATATACATCATGTAATATATTTTCAAACAATTATTCAATTAAGGCCTGCTTAAAATAAAGAAAATACATATCAATTATAATCAATGCAGTTACCTTCTTAAAAAATTTCTCATTTTGTATATAAAACAATGATTTTTAAAATAGTAATTTTTAAGTGAAACAACTGCAATGTCGGTTTATTAATGTTGTTCTATACTAAACTAATTTTATTTTTTAGTTTTCTTTTTTGGAGATTCATCGTCGGAACCTGATGATACGGAACTACTTTCTGATTTTCTTTTCCTGGCCCCACTTTCTTTCTTCTCGTCTTCCTCATCGTCCTGTAATTCAATATCATCTATTTCTTCGTCTTTTTCTTCTGCTTTTCCAAACTTCTCTTCATATTTAAACTGGTTCTTTTTAATTTTACTAGCTTCTGGACTATAAGCCCATAGAATTAATTCCATGTGCTCTTTAGATGGCAAATCATCCTTCCACAATTCAGAATCTTCATCATCGATCATCTTCAGTAATTTGCGCAGTGCTGTATTTCTGACGATGTCCCAAGTTGGTTCATTTTCTCCACTAGAAACCGTTCTTAAATTCTTGTATTCTCCTTTTACCGACTTGTACGCCTTCAGGAAAGCTTCGGATTCCTTGTCGTCAATTTTGTATTCTTCTTTTAAAGGTAACAGGGCTTCAATTGATGCTAAAGGTAAATATGACCTGTTTTCCCTTGATTTGTTGTTTTTCTCAAAGTCTTTGAGAAACTCTTCGAAAGCTTTCATAGCATCATTAATATTTTGTAATTTTTCTTTATCTTTTGTAACTGAAAATTAAAAATACTTATATATTATGTTTTGTATATACATTTAAGTTTTCAATTTTAATTTATATTACAAACTATTTAGTTTAAATGAATGTTTGATATAATTACAATTTTCTTTTTATTAATATTCTATGTTGTAAACCATAGTTAATATATTTTAAAATTCCGGAATTTTACTTTAAAGAGCATAGTAATAGCACCTATATTTTTTCAAATTAATTTTTCTTTGGTATTTATTTTAATGTTTGACTTATCTTATGATATGATTATGAGATGAGGTTTAACATTTACAATACAACATCTGTTTTGACCTAATGTATACACTAAAATAGTTTTTATTGTGTAAAATTTCAACATATTTTTTATAAGGAAAAGAACCGACAGTTTTATTTATACATTTTAAAAATAATCCTTTATTTACCTAGACAAAGAAAGAGATATATCACCTGTCTTGTTCACAAGAGGCCAAGAGGCATAACCCAAATTAATATATGTATTTATATTTTCGAATCATTCTAATAAAGTTGTAAAAATAGCCAGTTCAAAAATACATTTATTTCTCGAATTTGCGCCGCGAAAATTGTTAATGTGATAATTTTTATTTCCAGTACTATTCGCGGATTGATCTTAAAGTTACTATAAATAACCTAATTTCCATTACAAAAAAAAAAGATGCAATAGAATTTTAACGATCGGCTATACAGGTTACTGTAATTTTAAAATACGAATTTCGCTCCACATTTTCTGGAATAATACTTACGGGTCAGTACACGTTTTGCACGTCCGATCAAACCTTTGACGGCCAATTTTTGATAATCTGGGTCTCGTCCCTCTAAAATTTTAAGCGATTCAAGAGCTTTATCCTTATCTTTAAATCCTAAACCTGGAACGGTGTCAGCTTTGCCTTCGGACATTTTTCTTACAGTATAATGCACTCTGAAAAAAATTCCAATTATTTAGAATGTTGTACAATTGCATATGATTATATTCAGCACTATTCAATCAAATAATAAGCGTGACTATGAAAGTATACCTACTGATATACATATGCATCTACTTACTTTGTATGTGAATGTAATTCGAAGTTATAACTTCGAAATATGCTCGCGGACTAGTCTATCCGTGAGGCTCAAGCGAATTTTAGTATATTAGTTCGTACGTGTAAAAGAATAAAGCGGCAGCGTTTCTTTAATTCGGAATCGTACTCCAGTCCTATATTAAAATAGACACCGCTCCCTTCAGATCTTGATGCGAGATGACTACATATCTATACATACATTATTACGTCATTTTTTAGGCAATACCTACAATACACATGCGTCTCTAACAACGGCACGAATATAATCCTTGAATGACGGAATTTTCTAAATGTTTACCAAATTATTAACATAGATTTTAATTTATTAAACACTATAAATAAATATTATTCAATATCGTTTATAGGTGTCATATCAAAGTGAGAATTGTATTTCTTTTTTGTAGGTACATTCTGCATGCAATTGTGTACACAGGAACAGTTGTTTTGTACATATTAATCGATTGAATCCGTAAGGATCACATGACTTACTTTCATTTGATTTAGAGCAGTTTAATAAGTTTTATTTTTAGTTTTATCGTATTTCCTTCCGGTATATGTTTATAATCAAGTAATCTAAATAATATTAAACTATTTCTAAGATATAAAATAGATACATTTGCATTTTATTGTAATAATAAAATATCCGAATTCATTTGAAGTATAAAATATTAGAAACAATTTAAAATTCCAATAACGGTTAAGAGAAATACTCCATCTAATTATAAGATATTTAGGTCATATTTAGGTCAAGATATTTAGGTCATGTAGATTTCTAGAGTTAACGGTTTAATTCTGGCAATTGTGTCAAAAATATTAATTAGATGGCGCAAGTATCGGTTCAATATATCATGGTCATTGTGCTCATTGTGGTAATAAATAATAAAATTATAATTAAATGTAGAAATTGCATATGACATTCATTAAAATATATGATTATATTGATTATACACCATTATGTATTTATAATCTGAAAATTATAGACTTTGTAGCGTGTGGTTTAGTAATAATAAAAGCCAATCTTATATGCAAAAATGATAAAGAACAAAGTTTATCTGCCGCAGAGATAATAAATTACATTCATATAAACAAGTTTCTGTTATTCGGTTATGTAAACGGTAAACGTTACGTTTCAAGTTTGTAAAGATATATACGTTACATATTTTCTTTGTTTCTAAAATGGAAGCTCAATAGCAACAAAATATGAATAAATGTTCAAAGATTGTATTTATTTAGTGTTTCTATACGTCTGGATTTCCTCGGGCATGACTGGATTTTTAAGGTGTTCGGGGAAGTCCGGCCAGAATTTGTAAAAATATCCCGGAAAGCGCCGAAGATCACAAATACAATGTAGTAGTTTGACCTTTGTTAATTATTTAATCGCTACATCTCTACTCTCCTCTAATTGCGGTTCAATTGACAAAAGAACGAGACATTTTAACGCTGGAGTCTATAAAAGGTATAATACTGACGATATTTAATTTCAATATGACCTGTTCCGAATTTTATTTCATCTTATTGCCCGAACATGTTTACATTAAATGACGTTCAAAGAAGAGATACATATTAAGTAAAAGAATAATTTCCGTTCTTCAACGGAAATCAGACCGTCAAAACTGGTCACAAGATAGCATGTTACAAGCCATTAATGGTACAATGGGATATAATAAATCCGCTACTTTTGGAGTGCCCCAAAGCACTTTTGAGGACCGCATCAAGAAAATAAGGAATGGAACGACATTGGAGGATGCTGTTAACCAGTTATTTCTTACTAAATAAATTCCATTTGTTACCTGAAATTTGTACGTTTTGTTACCGTTTTGCTTTATTTCTTAAATTTAAGTACAGAACGTATTTTTGCCCAAAATAGTATAACTGAATTTAAAATTTAAGCTGGTCTTACATTTTAGTTCAATCAAATTATGTATAAATAAAATCATAAATGTACCTATCAAATATTTTTTGGAAAAATCCGGATTTTGTCCGGATTTTGGGGCCCATGTCCAGATGGAAACCCTATATTTATTAAGCGGCAGCCCTAGTTTTTAAATATGAAATTCACAATCGATTGTAACCGAGTTTAAAATGTAACATATGTCATTTATAAATTGAATTGACGCTGCAGAGTTGTACCTAATTTCTTTTCCAATTACTAATTCTATAATGGAGTAACAATACATACTATAAGTAATAAGTGCATAAGTGCACTGACGTAATATCTAATGGCAGGTTTTTAGTTCTGTAAATAACAATATTCTTTATAAAGTGTCAGCTAGTTGCTTTATTTCAGTGGCGGTTCTTGATGACGTACGATGTACGCTGCTGCACTTATGAGACCTTCGTTTATGCTTTCATATATACAGAGAAGCAAGTAGCTGCAACTGAAATTATTTGAGCATTTCATCCGTGCAGCAACTTACATCGTACGTCATCAAGAACCGCCACTGGTTTACTTTCTTTATTATTTAACTGTCGATTTTCGTTAAAGAGGCATTCTACTATTATTTGTGTACCTATAGTTTAATGTATTACTAGGAATTATTTCATCCAATTTTAGACGATTTTTTTTGGATAATCAAACTAAGTCAAATCGATTTTTATTAAAATCCATATATAGAGTTTGAGGACAATGTTATGAACAGACACCTTTTTAATATTTCCTATACTTTCTATATTTAATATTATGATTTATGCAGTAAATTTTTTATTTTATACTACCTCCTTTTACTTTTATTACCGCTTTAACACTTTTAGGACATACAAAGCCCTGTATTGTTTTTGCTATTTTCAACCGACAGGCATTGTTCATATAATAAAACAATCTGACATTGGAACTTTTATTTCTAAGTTTTTAGGATTAGGCCCAAATAAGTCCAGGGTACTTGCTCCTTGTACCTACCAACTTCAGTCCTGCGCCCTCCATAAAAATCACTATCCCTCTACTCACTATACCCTCGTAGGCTTCAATAGATTCTTATCGAAATGTTTCTGTCTGCGTCCCTTAAGTTCTTCATAAGCACATATTGCGTGAATGTTAGTTTTCTCCTGTTTTTCACATCTCCGACATCAAAGTTTCCTAGCCAAACCTATGTCGTATAGATGCTTCCCCAAAGGGTAATGTTCGGTTGCCATGCTGGTGATAATATTAATTTCTTCATTGTTATTTAATTAGATTAGCCGAAAACTTAACATCGAGCTCTTCTAATAGTGCTTTAGTTTGGAGTTGACCTTCCGTCAACTTCCCTTTGGTTTTGTGTTTTCTTTTCACTCATGAATAGATCTCCTCTTTGGCGAAATCTTTAGCGTTTCCACATACAGGTTGTGGGCTTCTGAAGTTCCCCTGTAAGCTCTCCTTGGCCAGTACGTCTGCCCTCTTGTTTCCTTTGATGCCATCATATCCAGGCAGCCATATCAGTGACACAGTATTGTCTTGAAGTATCCCTTACAATTTCAACCTGGTAATAAAATTCATAGTTGTCATTATGTTAATCTTTCTTTCTGCCCAGCCAGCAATGCAGCTTCTTTTATGTCTTATTTCTAATTTTTTAATCTGGTAAATGGTAATTTATGAAATTTACTTAAAAATATTACCCTTTCTTTATCACATTATTAGCAAACAAAATGAAAATCTCTAGCCCATTGTTTTAAAATGTTTTAATAAAAGAATTGTATATTGCTAAATTGTAATTTGTCTTTTCTAGTTACATTTTCAGGGTTTAAGTAAATATATACAAATAAATGAGGCATATAAAATTGTTTATTATACAAAATGTAGTACAATTATATACAATATTAGATAGCATGTGTACATAGTTGTACATGATGCTTAGAGTTTTATTAGAATACTAGATACTTTGTAACAAAATTAGAAAAATATACAGTGGTAATCTCCTATGTACATCGAATATAATCGTTGTCTTTGGTAATAGTGATGGAGTTATATTTGTGTATTAGTGGAATATATCAAGAGAACGAAATTCCTACAAATCATTCGAAAATCAAATGTGTGGTCATTGTTTTACATGTATATAATGAACCGAAAGGTTAAAAGAAATCAATACCGGAACTTTCTGAATCTTCTCTTCATATAAAAAATACACTGTACACGAATATATATTAAAAACGATTGCCTAATCACTTAACAATGTAAAATTTACATAAAATATATAAATTGTATGGGCTGCAGTTATATTTATAATCATCCGTTGCTAAATACGTCCGCGCATCTTTTCTTCTAATAACACATTTTAAAAGTCACATTTTCGACTTTGATATTTTTGTTTTTATATTACTCTTGCTTAAACCTAATAAGTACGTTTATTCTTCGT
The DNA here is from genome assembly GCA_935421215.2 of Melolontha melolontha. Classification (NCBI taxonomy): domain Eukaryota; kingdom Metazoa; phylum Arthropoda; class Insecta; order Coleoptera; family Scarabaeidae; genus Melolontha; species Melolontha melolontha. The sequence goes on along the minus strand of OW285243.1, from coordinate 70,119,458 downwards.
CCAACCAATGACATACAGTCTTCAGTCATAACTCCGTGGTTTCTAATTTTCTAGGCGGTAAGATTGGAGGTAACGTTTGGTAGACATTTTGCAATCTTTCGTTGTTTTCGAGATGTGCGTTGTCATGGTGACAGTGGTTATCATCACCGCTACTGAGTACATTTTCGTCAAGTGAATCACGTTCCGAACCTTGGCTGTAAAAATAAAACGGTTTTTAATGCAATTCATCTTTATACCGTGTGAAGTTTAAATTATTACAGTTGAGTATATGCCAATTATACTCGTATAGATAAAATTAAAAGAAAAAAAGCAAGCAACGAAAGTGGATGTAATTTACCTATATACAGAGTTTTTCAAAACTTTTTGTTGTATTAAATATAAATTATTACAGTTGAGTATTTATCAGTTATTTTGGATAGAATTGAAAAAGAAATAAGCAACAATATCGTTTACAAAAAAGGGATATTTATCAATACGTTTTTGCCGTATTACGCAGTTGTTATATAATGAAACAGATATGCAAAAAACATATCCGTCACTGTAAACATGGACAAACACCTCGTATTTTTAGCATTTACTTCTGTTCAATACATATGTTTCAGCCATCTAGGCCTCATCGGTTGAACTAGTGAAGCAATGTGTATACAAATTAATACAGATCTGTTAAACAACGGATCTGTATCTGTATCTACATTTACGCTAAAATCGTCTCCAAGCTATAACCAGTTTCGTTCTATCAGGCGACACCAATTTAATCAGTGACATCTGACGGAAGAAAACGACTAGGCCAGAAAACATAGGCTGAAACATATGTATTGAACAGAAGTAAATGCTAAAAATACGAGGTGTTTGTCCATGTTTACAGTGACGGATATGTTTTTTGCATATCTGTTTCATTATATAACAACTGCGTAATACGGCAAAAACGTATTGATAAATATCCCTTTTTTGTATATTTACCGCCATCTGGCGCGTGTTAATGGACAGCACCAATATACGTATTTTTCCGCTTTTTTTCGTAATAGCCTTGCTATTCGAGCGGAAGATCGCCTTTTCTGGCCTAGTCGCTTTCTTCCGTCAGATGTCACTGATTAAATTGGTGTCGCCTGATAGAATGAAACTGGTTATAGCTTGGAGACGATTTTAGCGTAAATGTAGATACAGATACAGATCCGTTGTTTAACAGATCTGTATTAATTTGTATACACATTGCTTCACTAGTTCAACCGATGAGGCCTAGATGGCTGAAACATATGTATTGAACAGAAGTAAATGCTAAAAATACGAGGTGTTTGTCCATCTTTACAGTGACGGATATGTTTTTTGCATATCTGTTTCATTATATAACAATATCGTTATTCATTTTTTCATTTTAAGAAACAAAAGTCTAAAAAACTTATATTTGCTGAAAAGTATAAAAACGAAATTATGAGAAAAATAATTATCATTGATAAAATACTCAAGAGTGGACAACAAACATTTGCAACTTCTTAATATAATAGTAGAATACAATAATAACATAAACGTAGAAATAAGTGTTAAGGAAACGGAATTGTTTATGAAAACATAGCTACATATAGAGCCAAACAACGCTTGCTGCGAAAATATCAAGTGCTACCCAAAATTCTCGGAATTTGTATGTAGTACGCGAAGGGATGGAGTGCAGCTATATAGTACTAGATGGTGTGAGCTGCGTCTATACTAAGTCAGTCTGTCAAACGGTACTTTGCTAGGTGGTGACATACAGTTCTTGTGTTTATATTTGTTGAGTTATGTTTGAGTCAGTCTGCGGGGCACTACAATGTCTGATGTGAAAGAACATGAATCAAATTCTTCTTTAAACTTGGTGAAACGGCAGAAACTTAAGTCAACGTTGATTTGTTTCTTTGATGCTGATGGCATAACGTACAAAGAATTTCTCCCACCAGATGAAACATTTAATGGACGATTTTATTGTGATGTTTTCCGGCATCTTAGAGAAAACATTCGACGTAAGTGGCCTGCCAAGTGGCGTAACAATTCGTGGATCCTACACCACGATAATTCACCAACCCACACGTCACTTGTTGTACATCAGTTTCTAGTTTTGCCAACTTTATCTTTTCCCTGATTCTGAAGTTGAAACAGAAGCTCAAGGGGAACGATTGAGGAGATCCAGAACGAATCGCAAGCAGTGTTAAACACGTTAACACGCGAAGATTTCCAGCATTGCTTCCAGTCATGGACAAGTCGTTGGGATCGGTGTATTCATGCGAAAGAAGAGTACTTTGAAGGGAATGGTAGTGAATAAGTTGTAAAAACATTTTATTGTGTTGTTTTCACACTCCGGGAATTTCTGAGTAGCACCTCGTATATAGTTGATATGATTGGTGTTCCGCAGTAGGAGAAGAAAGTGCGGAAATATATATGTGCTATCATGCAGTCATAACAGATAATTAACGTTTTATCTTATATGTAGGGGTTGTTGAAATTGTAAACCCCACCATATCTCTTTCCGCGACGTGCATTGTTTGCCGGTAGAATAAATCAATCGTAAAAATAAATAATAAGAAATTAAATCTCTATTAATTTGATTTTGTTCTTAATACTAGAGTATCACGCTTGGCCAGGTGCAGTGTTAACATTTGTATACAAAATATTTAGAATATTTGAAATAAATAATCAAGTTGTTCTAGATTCTAGACAAATCAATAAAGACTACAAAATAATACATTTTCCGGAAAAGAAAATATCAACTACTGTTAAGTAATTTTTGAACGGTAGATCGAAACCAAAATAAAAATAAAAAGAAAGAAAATAAATAAGATTAAAGAATTTTTTTTGGATATGTAACATAAGTTAATGAACTAGAATAAATTCTGCACTGGAATCACAAAAAAGACGATCGACAAATACATATTAGTAGACTTTTGCTTCTCTACTGATATCTCTTAATATACAGGCTGATTCTAAATATATGCGACAAATTTTATGGGCTGATTCCTAGGGTTATTATGAACTTAAAAGTTCATATGAATAATGTCCTAAACGACTTAGTTTTAGAGTTACGGGATATTTAATAGTAAATTACAAGTTCTTACAATAAAACGTACTAATACAACAAAATTGAGAAATAAAATTGTTGGAAATGACCGCTTTCAACTGCAATGCAAGGTTCTATCCTCCATTGCATTAATTGGTGAGTGCGTTTAAGAATACTGAGGGTGTTTCGAATTGTCTCAAATTCTGCGACAATACGATTCATTTGTTAAAGTATAATTAACGAGATTTAATATCACGCTTGTCTCTGCAAAAACATTCGTTTTGAAGAGAAAATATTTATTTGTCATTTCAATAATATTGTGTCAAAGTATTGTCAAAGTTTTTTCAAATGAATTACACAAATGCTGAGTTGTACGATATGCATTTTGTTTACGGTCTTACCAATAGTAATTCACGTGCAGCTAGACATCTTTATGAAGAACGATTCCCGAACCGCGTCATCCCGCATCATTGGATATTTGACCGTCTTCACCAACGTTTTAGTAAAATGGGAAGTTTTAAAAAACATCCGGTTGATAGCGGGCACCTACGTACAGTTAGAATTCCACAAGTGGAAGAAATGGTGCGTACTAAATGAAATTGAGGAAGGTCCTATTACAAGTACCAGAATAATTGCCTCTGCCTTAAATATAAGTCAGCCCACAGTTTGGAGGATATTGAACAATCTACTGTTGTACCCATATCACATACAACGGGTACAACTGCTTTTGCCAGCAGATTTGCCGCAAAGATTAGCTTTTTGTGAATGGATACAACAGAAAATCGCACTAAATCCTCAGTTTTTGGCTCAAGTATTCTACATCGACGAAGCTAATTGCTCCAGACATGTTATTATTAATTTTCATAAAAATCATACACGGGCCGAAGAAATCCCACACGAAACATTGGAAAGCAATCATGGACATCAGTTCTCTGTTAATGTGTGGGCCGGAATTGTTGGAGATCACTTGATAGCTCCATATTTTTTGCCGATGAAGTTGAATGGAGAAGTATACCACCGCTTTCTTGAAGGACAGCTACCACTACTGTTGGAAGAAATCCCGTTGCAATTAAGATTACAAATGTATTTTATGAACGATGGTGCTTTGGCACATTTCACTTAGTTGCTCATGAGTTTTTGGATGGTGCGAATCTAAATCGGTGGATAGGTCAAGGAAGTCCACAGCCGTGGCCTCTGCGATCTGCAAATTTAAATTCTTTGGAGTTCTTCCTCTGGGGTCACCTTAAATCACTAGTTTATACGATTCCTATTGAAAATATTGATCAACTGAGAAATCATATTATTGCAGTATTTGAAACAATTCGAAACACTCTCCTTATTCTTGAACGCACTCACCAATCAATGGAGGATAGAAGCTTGCATTGCAGTTGAAAGCGGTCATTTCCAACAATTTTTATAAGTTAATTTTGTTGTATTAGTACGTTTTATTGTACGAACTTTTAATTTACTGTTAAACATCTCGTAACTTTAAAACTAAGCCGTTTAAGATACACATTTATATGAACTTTCAAGATCATAATAACCATAGGAATCAGTTCATAGACTTTGTCGTATATATTTAAAATCACCTGTGTATTTTATCAATTATCCAACATAAATCAGTTTAAATTGTTATTTTGGGCTTTCCAGAACATACCTATACTCATCTGCATTTTTGTACCATTCATTTTCATATGCCTTTAGCCAAATCGGATTACTACCTTCCATACTGTGTTTATTTGTATTGGGAACTCTACCACTTAAACCGCTCAGACCTCTCCCATCAATATCTGAGTCTGTACGAGCTAGAATAAAATTAATATTTGATTTCCTGAAATATTTAGTTTATCGATATCTCACCGTAAGCAGTAGCCGTCGCCGCTTTCAATTTTCTTTGATATGTTTGTCTTTGGTTTATGCACAACGCCAGACTTAGAAAGAGTAGAAGTAACAGGAAAAGTGACGATGCTGAAAGCCAGAATGTCGTTCCCGTTGCTTGTAAAGAACTTAAGGCTAGTGGTCCCGCTGGTTGTGTGTCCAATACATTAAAGTCCTAAAATATTGAAAAAAAATAGTCTACGTCATAGGAAATTGTAAATTATGTTTACCTTAAATAAAGAATCCAGTTTTTCTGTATTTTTATCAATCAGTTTCAGTACTTCATCGACTTCCAATATGGAATGATCTCTTCTATCTACCAGGTGTAAATATAGGTCTGTCCTTGTTTTATCTATACTACCATCTTGGTTAACATGCACTCTGAATTCATCTACGTTTACAGTAGAACCCGTGACATTCCCTAAAATTCTGTACAAAAGACAATTATCACGTCCATTTTCAAATACAACAAAACTTAACTCTCTAAAATTGTCAATTCTATTTCTTAATTCTGGTGGTTGTTGTCTCAATACGAATCGTACCCGTTGATCTTCTCTCAAGAGATAAATGAACACTCTTGCCATGTCCTGTAAACCACCAGTATCGTTTACTAGAACCTAAAAGTACGATCACATTTAATGAATTAACTCGAAGAATTGCTAGGTGCTTTAGTACCATGAAATCAAAATAGCCCTTCATTCCTTGCTGGGGATCAAAATTTAATTTTACAACACCCGTCTCTCTTTCTACGAGAAATGGTTGTCTTTGCAAATTTTCCAGGCCTTCCGTGAGTGTCATTTGAACCTGGCCGATTAAGTAATATGATATTACGGCATTTTCGTCGGAATCTAAATCTTTTGCCTGAAAAAAAACAGTTAGTTTCTTGTAGTCTTATAGGTATTTTTGTGTAATGTCTATTTTATATTAAATATTTATTCATAAAATATCACAGAAGAAGTATATGAACATATTAAAACGTGTATCCTTGAAACTGCGGACGAGGCTGTCGGCATAATACAAATGACTAACAAGCCCGATTGGTGGGATGAGTGGATAGGACAACAAATCAAAAACAAGAAACATCTCTACCAGAAACTTCTTGAAAAGAACGACGTCGGAAAAAGAATCAATCTTGGGAGAAAAAGTATGAGTAAACAGAGCAATAAATAGGAGGTACTCAAAGCGCAGAAGCATGGAAGATTATAGAATCGATAAGAGCATTAAGCAAAAAGGATCTAACTTCGGACGCATAACAAAAAAGATTGTGTATATTTCTTAAAAGACCTTTAGGAAGAAAAACGCGTTGAATTTCTGGAAAAACAATACCAAATACGTAATTTAACTCATACAGAATTTCAATTAAAGCACGTACAACTATCCGTAACAGACACAAAATTGGGAAAATTTTCTGGACCTGGAAAGATATATCCGGAAATAATAAGATATGGACCTAAAAAGCTGATAAGAATGCTAAAGTCTTTATTTGAAAGATGCTTAAATGGCGAAGGAACACCGATTGAATGGAGAACTTATAACGCTAAGAAATAAGTAATTAAACTTCTAGTTTCAAAAATTCTTTTATTGTAAATTACTACAATATTGTTTCGCCATACAATGGCTTCATCAGGTGGATGAATACTGAATATGTACAATGCAACTTAGAATATTTATGTGAAAATTATTGGGGAATGGTGTGGCAAATTTTTTTTACAATCTTAAATTTAGTAGAGGGGAGTTGTTTAAATCTAGTTGGCCATTTAAAGCTAATCCTAAACTATTGTATCTATTAATTTCTAAGTTTTCTAACAGGTTAAGTTTTTTACTTTTTCCTTGAATGTGTAAAATTTTGAAATCTATATTAAATCTATGATTAATTTCTAAACAATGATTTGCGAAAGTTGAATCTGTTTTCTTTTCTTTATGGCTTCTCTCGTGTTCTTTCATCCTAATTTTGAATGTCCTCCCCGTTTGTCCTATGTATACCTTATTGCAATCTTCGCATGTTAACTTATAAACACCAGAGTTTGATTCTTTGTCTATTTTATCTTTGTTATTTTTTAATAATGTTCTGTATAGTATTGTCTGTTTTAAATTATATGTGTTCGTTATTAACTTTTTTAATGAATGTACCAATTTTTTCCGAAATTTTTCCTAAGTAAGTGATTGAATTGTAGGAATTAATTATCTTGTGTTTTAATTTTGGGTAAACTAAGGAAAGGGTTTTAGATTTTTGTTGGCTATTCAAGATGTTATTGATAATATTTATAGAGTAACCATTGTTTAATGCTATTGTATATATTCTATTTAGTTCAAGGTCGAAATTACTTTTACTCATAGCTACATGAATTAATCTATATACCATTGATTGGTATGCTGACAATTTGTGTGTTATAGGATGAAAAGAATTAGCGTGTATTGTGGTATCTGTATGTGTTGGTTTATGGTATATAGCGAACTCATGTTTATTAGTTTTGTGTGATATGGTTAAATCTAGAAAATTAATGCTTTTATTTATTTCTGTTTCTATAGTAAAATTTATTTTGGGGTGAATAGTGTTGATATAATTATGTAACTCTCCTCTACTAAATTTAAGATTGTAAAAAAATTTTGCCATCACTATTCCCCAATAATTTTCACATAAATATTCTAACTTGCATTGTACATATTCAGTATTCATCCACCTGATGAAGCCATTGTATGGCGAAACAATATTGTAGTGATTTACAATAAAAGAATTTTTGAAACTAGAAGTTTAATTAGTTATTTCTTAGCGTTATAATGAAGTTTCAACAAGTATCTCCTTCGTCAATTAACTATTTAGGAGAACTTATATATTAACCATCCATAAAAAAGGTTCAAAAGGCCAATCCTAAAAATTACCGGAGTATAGCAGTCATCCCAATAATAGGAAGAATATATTCGTGGATTCTTAGAAATCTAATTGAAGAAGACATTGAAAATCAGCCACCGTAAGTGTGATTCTTGGCGGGAAGATTTACGACGGACAACATTTTTACTCTCAAAAAAAGCAAATAGGGAAACACATAGTTTTCATTGTCTTGAAAAAGCTTATGACAGTGTCCCAGTATCACATTTATGGGAAGTAATGGAAAAGCGCAACCTTAAATCAACGGGCCAGGCCGTCCAACAATATTACAAGCAAAATTATACGGCAATTAAAATTGGAATATCATTGACAGAACCCTTAAACACAACAAAGGGAAGACAAGGGTGTTGTTTGTCTTCTACCTTACTTAAAATATATCTAGACCAATTCCTATAAGGCTGGACATGCAAATGTAAGAAGATGGGTCTTCGAGTAGGTGATGATACCTTATATGCTCTCTTTCTCGCAGATGACGATGTAGTAATCGCAGAAGGAGAGCAGGTTTCGAGTTATATGGTTAGAACGCTGAATGAAGAGTATACACTAGTGGGTCTTACAATAAATCTGAGTAAATGTGAATACCTCACAGTGGGCAGCGATGAAAACAACAACCCACCAGTGGCGGCTCTTGATGACGTTCGATGTGAGCTGCTGCACGGATGAGACTGCTTTGTTTAAGCTTTCATATATACAGAGAAGCAAGTAACCGTACCGAAATCTTCCGAAATAGTTCGAAGTTGTCTCATCCGTGCAGCAGCGCACATCGTACGTCATCAAGAGCCGCCACTGCAACCCACCTTTGGAAAACAGAACAATAAAAAGACGTAGACAAAGCTAAATACTTAGGAGTAATTTTCAATAAGCAACGGAAATGCAAAGATGCGATCCAGGAAATAATTACAAAAGGTAGGAAAACTATTGGAGCACTCAATTCCGTACTTTGGGAAATAAACATTAGACTTGACACCAAACTTCGTACTCAATCATTGAAAGTATTTTGACTTGTGATTCACAGTATGGGATTTGAGTAATATTAATAGAAGGAAACTGTTGGTTCTAGAAATAGATGTTTTGAGAAGAAGTTGTCGAATATTGAGACTTGAAACAATAAGTAGTATATAAATAAGGAGGTTGAACATCAAAAGGGATATTATTCACAACATAGTGAAAAAAAATCTACTTGGTTCGGAAACGAGATGGTCAAAACCTGTCAAGGCCGCAATGGTCTAGAGTGGGTACCTCAAGCAAAGCGAAAGAGAGACATGTGTTATGACAGAAGGAACTGCAAACTGGGGACGGAGAGGCGGCGACAGCCGTAGATAAGCGGTATACAGGCTGTCCCGTAAAAAACGCCAACATTCATAATTCCGTTATTTATTGTCCGGTTTTATTTAAACAAAAAGTAAATTTAATAGCATCAAAAACACTGTAAGATAGCAGTGTTTTATTTGTTTTCAATTGTTTTCATTAATGTCAAACGACAGTCAAGTTTTTTATTTTAAATGGCAACATATATATTTTTGGCTATATTCGGATTGGATTTTTTTTTCTGAATTCAACGATGTATAACATGTTTATTTTTGATAAATGTTTATTGCAAAAAAAAAACTTTATAAATTTCATCTTTGTCTTCCATTATTTATAAATATTCGAATGTGTCATGAAACATTGGAAATGTAAGTATTATAAATATTATTATAAGAAACAAAACACTTTACAATATGTGTTGAAATTGCCCGCCACCTTGTTCAACACATATCGCACATCTCCTAATTACTCCAAAGGTCGCATTTAAAAGACAAGCGGCAGGTACTTCTTGACAAGTGTTAATAATTCTTTGTCTTAAAATGTCAACATTTTCTGGAGTTGTTAAATAAACTCGATCTTGTAGATAAGCCCACAACCAAAAATCGAGGGGCGTAAGATCCGGTGAACGCGCAGGCCACTCGATAGGACCGGATGTTCTTATCCACCTATTTCCAAATTGGGTGTTCAACAAATCAGTATTTACTCTGGCGTTGTGCGCGGGAGCCCCATCTTGTTGAAAAAATATTCTATTTAAATTTGCCAAAGGTAATTCATCTAAAAAGTTTTGGAGATTTTCGTGTAATAAAGTGTAGTATTTTTCTTGATTTAAGCAACCATCTATGAAAAAATGGCCCAATTAATTGATCACCTAAAATGCCACACCAAACATTTACGTTGAAACGTCTTTGAAAATTATTTTCAATTACAAATCTCGGATTGTCTGCACTCCACTGTCGATGTATGTTTCTATTAAAAATACCGTTGTTGCTAAAAGTGCATTCATCAGACCAAATTATCCTTCTGTAAAAATTCGGGTCTTGTTCTAATGCATTTAAATAAAAACGACAAAACTGGATTCTTCGGCCAGGATCATTTTGTTCTAATGCATGAACTTTTCGAGCTATGTACGGTTTAAGTTTGTGTTTTCTTAAAATACCATGAACTGTAGTTGTTGATACCCCAATATTATGTGCAATTTCGCGAATCGAAGTTCGTGAATTTTGCTGTACTGCAAGAAGAACATCTAATTCCTTATCTTCGGAGAATTTCCGTTTTTGTGTTTTTGGTTTGGTAAATGACCCATAATTTCTTAAATTCTTTTCAATTCTCTGAAATATTTTCGAACCTGGAACTTCTCTGTCCGGAAAACGAGCACTGTACCGACGAACTGCTTGAAGGCGATTTTTATTACATTCAAAGAACACTTGTAACATGTCCGTTAATTCATTGTTATTCATTTTTAACGAAAATACGCTTTTTGTTGCGGCAAAACGTTCAAACAGAATAATACAGAAAACTTAATAAAGTCAAACTGACACTTAAGGCACATTGACATAATGCTAGTGGACTGGGCCAAGTCTACTATAATGAAAGATGAAATTTATAAAGTTTTTTTTTTATTTTTTATTATTAGGAGATGTGCGATATGTGTTAAACAAGGTGGCGGGCAATTTCAACATTTATTGTAACGTGTTTTGTTTCTTGTAATAATATTTATAATACTTACATTTCAAATGTTTCATGACACATTTGAATATTTATAAATAATGGAAGACAAAGATGAAATTTATAAAGTTTTTTTTTGCAATAAACGTTTATCAAAAATAAACATGTTATACATCGTTGAATTCAGAAAAAAAAATACAATCCGAATATAGCCAAAAATATATATGTTGCCATTTAAAATAAAAAACTTGACTGTCGTTTGACATTAATGAAAACAATTGAAAACAAATAAAACACTGCTATCTTATAGTGTTTTTGATGCTATTAAATTTACTTTTTGTTTAAATAAAACCGGACAATAAATAACAGAATTATGAATGTTGGCGTTTTTTACGGGACAGTCCGTATATATACTAAGACTTAAAGAAAGACGCGTTAGTAGTCGACAGCGTGAAAGTGTTTAGCAGCAGCGTTGTTGAAATATGTGTACAATTTCTTATTTATTTTGGAAGTATTATATCTAAAGTTATTAAAGTATTTGATGGGAAGTAGTTGTACATTTTATACAAAGAATTTTTTGGTCACTTTTCAAACTGCGTTTCCAATCATTGCAAATTTTATAAAATTTCGCTTAATTTAATATTTTGGTTTGATTTTTTTGATAGTTATGCGACCATCAAGTCTAGCTACTCTTAGCTTAACTTTTTACTATAATTACTTACAAATTAATTAGACGGGTCTGTACCCACCCTAAATATTTACTTTTATAATTGATAATACGTAGAATAAAAACCTAAACATTGATATGTTGGGCAGTTTGTACAAGATCTAGTCAAATAATTTAAGAAATCAATTGTACAATACCTTTACTTGCATAAATTTCGTTCCGAAGGAAGTTGCTGTGCTAACACCTCCAGTAAAAATTTTGTGAATAAATCGTGGCGGATTATCATTGACGTCCATTACGTGTACTATATGACATTCCGCTAGCTAAATTAAAGAATGAAGTGTTTCGCAACTTTATGGAGAAGTATACAAAAGAAAATATTCCAGATGAATCGACGTTAAGAAAAATTACGTTTCCGAGTTATATAGAATAACACTGAACAAATTAAGAGAAAAAGAAAGGATCATTCTATTTGGGTGCCGTTCGATGAAACAACCGACGTATAACAAAGATGCATAGCAAATTTTGTATTTGGGGTATTAGGAGTTAAGGAAGAAAAAGATCAATCATATCTGCTGACTTTAAAAGTGCTGGAGAAAGTGAATTATTCAACAGTCGCTGCTTTTTTCAACGATTCTCTAAGTTTATTGTGGCCGTCTGGGATTTTATACGAAAAAGTGCTACTAGTTTGCAGTTATGCTGCACCATATACATACGTGCAAAGCAATGCGGTGATTACTAATTTTGTACCTAAATATGTTACATCTGATCTGTGTAGCGCATGCTTTACACCAAGTAGCTGATTTAGTTCGTACTCTTTATCCAGACGTTAATATCCTGATGTCGTCTGTGAAAAATAAATCGTGTCCAGAGGTTTCGGGAAATTGCTGGGGACGTTCCATTTCCACCCGCGCTAATCATTACATATACATTACACTCAACATTTTTAAATTCTCAACAAAACTGTTTTGATGAATTCGACTCTGAAGAAGCACAATGCATTGAAGAAGCACATAGTGTTCTGAGAAAAACAAATGTTCGCGAAGATTTCATTCTTATTCGAGCTAATCTGGCTTGCATTTCGACTGCAATCTCTACCCTAGAAACTAAAGGATTATCTTTACAAGATAGCATTAAAATAGTAGAAAATATAGTAGCTAAAAAGTTTATCAAAACTCCAGAAAAATTGTTTCATCAATAAATTAAACGCAGTGCTGTCAAAAAATACAGGCTATCAACAACTAAAGAATATCAGTGAAGTGTTGCGAAATAAAACAACCCCTAATGAAAAAAAATTAACATTTAAATGCCACTGACATTGTAAAATATGAATTTGTACCAATAGTGCCGTGTGATGTCGAGAGAGTATTTTCACAGTATAAAAATATTCTAGCCGACAATAGGCGCCAATTTATTTTTGAAAATTTGTTCATTACGTTGTAGTTAAATGTAATTATAATTTGTTTCAATAATGTCAATAATTTTGAATATAAAAAAATTGTTTAAGTTTTAGTGGAAAAATAATTAAAATGCCTTAATATAAAAAAAGTACTATTTATTCTTTGAAAATTGATTTTTAGTGCATATTTAAGTGCACATTCTGTATGTTTTTGGTGCATATTTTGAAGTTTCTTAGTGCATAATTATCCTAAGACTAGTTATTATAACATGCCCTCAAAAACTTCCTCATTACAGACGCTATGTTCATTCGAAATTATACGTTTGTGATAGATTACGTGCACCAACAATTATCACAAAGTATGGCCGTCTCTAATGAGGAAAGTTTTTCAAGGCACGTTATATATTTATTAAATTATATGTAGTATTACCGTAAAAGAAAATATACAAGGTGTGTATAAATTGTCGCAAAAGCTACACGTAGCGACATTCTTCGTTCGGTTCTGAATAAAAAATCTTAATGTTAAAATGTCGTATCATGCTTCGTAAATTCGTAAATGTCAAAATTTGACAGTAATGATTTTGATTGAACTCACTTTTAAATACAAACTTATTGTTCTACAACGTTGCCAAATGTGTTTTTCGTGGAAGTACGTTAATGAATAAATGTTTAAAACAAGCTTTTAAATAAAAAAAAAACGTTTACGAAATAATACTAGTAAAAATTTTTTCTTTAAACTAAATTGCATCTATCTCTATTAACAGATATCGAAGAGCAAAGGTTAGTTACGCACTAAAAGTCTGAATTTCAAGAACCCCGTGAAAACAAACGAAGCATGATACGACATTTTAACATTAAGATTTTTTATTCAGAACCAAACGAAGAACGTCGCTGCGTGTAGCTTTTGCGACAATTTATACACACGTTATATACGTGCTAATATGAATTATATTCCTTTATATCTAAGATTGTACATTTTTGTGTAAATAAATCTTATCTTAACTCCTTACTTTACATTTTCTTTTTACTTTTAACTAACCTGACGTACCAACGAAAACAGCTTTAAAAATCGTCAAAGTTTTTCTTCTTTGCAAATAACTGGTAAGCTGCAAGGCAAATTTCGCTTAATTTAATATTTTGGTTTGATTTTTTGATAGTTATGCGACCATCAAGTCTAGCTACTCTTAGCTTAACTTTTTATTATAATTACTTACAAATTAATTAGACGGGTCTGTACCCACCCTAAATATTTACTTTTATAATTGATAATACGTAGAATAAAAACCTAAACATTAATATGTTGGGCAGTTTGTACAAGATCTAGTCAAATAATTTAAAAAATCAATTGTACAATACCTTTACTTGCATAAATTTCGTTCCGAAGGAAGTTGCTGTGCTAACACCTCCAGTAAAAATTTTGTGAATAAATCGTGGCGGATTATCATTAACGTCAATTACGTGTACTATCACTTTTAAAACTGTGGCATCTGAAGAATCGAAATAAGTCTTATTGTCGGGCAGAGTATTACAATTTTCTGTTGCCTTCACTAGAAGACTATAAGAATCTCTCTCTTCCCTATCTAATTCTCGAGTAACCTACGGAAAGTTAATAATAAGTTTGGTTAATGCTATCGAAAACAGCGACGTATTTACAGTTATTTCATGTTTTAAAGAATCCAAATGGAATTTTCTATTTTCATTTCCGCCGACTATAAAATAGCAAACTGGGGTTGGCGGGCCCTCAAATTCTAATTCATCTCTATCTACAGTATCTGGGAGTTTTCTATTTTCTAAGCCTTGAGGTTTATTCTCTACAAACAATTGTTTTAAATCCACACTTTTCAAAGAAATATAGATTTGAATACCAGTAAAATTTACAATGAATTCATCAATCATAAACTGTGGTTGATAATCATTTATGTTGCTTATGTAAACTGTCAGATCTAAATCGGAACTTAGTGGAGTGGGAGTGCCTAGATCATAAGCTTCTATTCTAATCTAAAATATAAGGGTATCAGTATCAATTTTGAAAAATATATATTAAAGCGTACATCGTAAATTTTTTGTTTGCCTCTACTTAGTGGTAGTCTCAATTCTAATATACCAGAAACTGGTTGTAAATTGAAAGTTTTCCAGTGTCCTGCTGGATCTGCTTTGAGGCGATATCTAACCATCCCATTCGAACCTACGTCTTCATCTGTTGCTAAAATTTGTACTAGGGCACTGCCAATTGTAGCATTCTAGAGAAATATGCGATTTAGTTTAAATTCAAATTATATTTTATTAAAATTAATAATAGCCATAATTCGCTTAAATAGTATTCTCTGGAATAAAAAGATCTTCCGAAAAAATATCCTAATATACAAAACAATTGTTAAGGCATAGCAACTTATATCTCTGAAGATTGGCAACTTAAAGATAAAACAGTAAAGGTACTTTGCTTCTAACTGAAATGGACTTCTAGAGAAGAGCTGCAGGTAGATCTAGAAGGGCACAGCAGAAGTCCCGTTAAATAACATTATATTTCTTAACTTTTTATTTTATTCTAACTTTTGTAATTGTTAGTAAGATATGTATCTTTAAGGACCTACTACTTTCTTGTTCAGGTTTACTACGTAGGACAGGTATGCTCCTCGTCGTTCCAAGCATATTGTTGCGAGACTAGAAATCTGTCGAACCAACTAGATTACTCGAAGATTCGCGAAACACGTCGGTATTATCCCCGAACAATGTGGTAGGTTCTCGATGTTAGGTAACTCGTATAAATACAACGCATCGCCCGCTATCGGGGCAGTTAAGTTTTAACTACGGACAAGCGAACGTTATATTGTTTGAATTGTAACCTGTGAAGAATAAATATTTCGTCGTTCGAACTTGGCATCTACCTACGTAACAATATAATATCAATTTTGATATGGATAACCCAGGCCCCAATAAAAAACGTAGTCGTAAGGTTGAAGATGAAAATCGACAGTTTCAAGATATTTGGACCGAAAAATACTTTTTTATTTCATCGCATAACAAAAGTGTCTGTTTAATATGCAAGAGTAGTGTTTCTATTCCGAAGGAATATAATGTGAAAAGGCATTATGAAACCCAGCATCATACGTTTACCAAATTAACCGGCGAAAATCGAACGCAAAAAATTTCCACTTTACAAAGGGAACTAATAGGCCAGCAAGCTATGTTTACAAAACCAATTCAAGATGCTGAAATAGCTACTGAAGTTAGCTTTGAAATATCTCGAATAATAGCAAAAACTTGTCGGCCTTTTAAAGATGGTGAGAGAGAGCAAGCCAGTGCATTGGTTGTTGCTGCTGGCAAGTTTATGTAATATGTATTACGGATCTTGGAGGTGGTGCTTCAACGTCAGAGACCGGTCTAACGTTACCCCCAGATATTTAAGGTGGGGGTTGGGGTTGATCCGACTACCACAAAATTCAACGTTCAGCTCTCTGTTGGCTATCTTGTTACAAAAATGAAAGGCACATGATTCTGATTTTAAAGAGTTTGGTTGCTTATAATATTCGTCTAAAGCATGCAGATCTTCACCAAGTTGTAATTCTCCATCCTCTAAATTCTTGGTTTGGGTACATAAAGTCAGGTCATCTGCATATAGAAATTTTCGTTATTTTGTGAGCAGAAGATCATTGGTGTAAGTGTTGAACATTAGTGAAGCCATAAGCGAGTCTTGAGGAAGACCATTCTACAAGGTTTTGCCATTACTAGGACGATTGTTTAGCCAGACTGCGATTCCGCGATTGCTCAGCATATTCTTGATTATGCTTAATTTAGCACATGGAATTATTTTTTTGGAATTTAAAAATCATTACATTCTTTCAGAGTGTGTCACTGGAGACATCAACAAAAGCAGCGGATGTTTCAGGCTTTTCTGAAAACCTGTTTCAAGATGTGCTATTAACGCCAAGATTTGATCACAGTTCCTTCCCCCCTCTGAAACCAGTTTGTTCCTTCTTAATAATCTCGTCGACAGTGAGCTCCATTCTATTATAAATAAGCCGTTCTAGAAGTTTATAGCAAGCAGATAAGAGAGCTATAGGTCTGTAGCTTTCAGGATCCTCCGGGAACAGATTTGAATATTGCTAGAATTTTTGCTTTCCAAAAAATGTTAGGGATGTCTCCAGAATCTAAAAGATATTGTTATAAAAGTTTCTCAACCATTCTCGGGTAGCCATTCCAGTATTCTTGATGAATTCAGGAAAGACATTGTCAACACCACTTTAATTGAGCCGGGCAATGGCCGAATTGAATTTCTCAATAAAAAAAGGAGATGACCATTGCGAATTTTGAGGGAGATAAGAAAAGGTATTCTTAATGTCTCTTTTAATATTTCTAGGAAAAGCTCTGTCAACTGGCATATTATTTGAAATATTTCGGAATTTTCAGCTACAATTTTCAGCTACAAAGTTGGGGGTCCATTGGCGAAGTTTCTTTGGAGGGTAGTGCTGCCGAACCTAGTTTTCTAAATTGTTCCAAATCTAAAATCCAAATCATCAACAGGATAAATTCCATTTGTCTTAAATGGAAAAAACTTTTACGTTGAATTCGCTCGATTTTATTAATGGGATTATTATATATGGGATACCATACTGCAGCACCGTAGTCAAACTTGCTAATAACTAACAAATAGAAAATGGATGGTGGTGTGTAACTGAAATTTTTGCACGTTCAAAAAATAAATTCCATTGTTCGAAAGGCAAAAATGGCAACAGAAAAATGTACCCGAAAACTAATTCTCATCAAATATGACTTTAAGATCTTTTCTACGTGTTTTTCATTCAATCTCGGCGTTATTAGAGAGGTAGTTGTAATGATTTCTGGTTGATTTCTTCGTAAAGGATACCAAAACAGCACTTCTCTGTATTTAAGTTCGGTTTGTTTAATCAACATCAGTTGCCAAACATAGGTAAGTACAGAGCACTTGATGGAAGTAATTAAGTCATTAATACATATATTAAATAGTTGTTTGTTAAATAATAAAATAAATAAGTTGTTTTATATAAATCTTGGCTTTAATAAGTTTTATGCAAGTGTTACGGAATAAGTAGTTAATGGGCCATGACCATATATTTTGTTTACTTTCCTCGAGAAAGATTTCGAATTACCTCAGGCACTTTCAAAGTAGAATTATACGGCGGGCTGATAAACATGGGTGCGTGGTCATTATAATCGGTTATACAAATCCTTAAAACGCCTTCACTTGTATGTCCAGGGGTACCTAAATCCTGAGCTCGTAATTGCAAGGTATAATTCCCATGTCTTCCTCTAAGGTGTTTTACGGATCGTATTTCTGCCGCCCATTCATTGATTTGTTGTAAAGCGAATAAGTTCTTTTCATTACCGGAAATTATGTCCATGATGATCTGAAAGGGAATTAGGTATTTAGTGGTCCTAGTAGTAAAGAGTCCGTTTGAAACATACTTGCCCGTTAGGTGTTTCCGGATCGTCGGCATCACTGACGTGAATTTCCGTTATGGTTTGGCCTGGTTCGTGAAATTCCGTTATTGAGATGCATGATGATGGTATTAGGAGCTGGGGAGGATTGTCGTTGACGTCTAAGATAGTTACACTGGCAAGAAATAATCATGTAAATTAAGGTTTGTAGCATTAGAAACATTTTAGTTATTATTTTTTTAATTCGGCTATTCAAACATCCATCGTATTTTACTTGAGCTAATAAATATGGCAAAGCTTTAGAGAGAGGAATATTGAAAACGGGTTTCTCTAAATACGAACGTGTATTAAAATGGAGAAATTTTCAAATAAAATATTGCGTTTTACTGTACCTATTAGGTGCATTAGTGATTAGTTACCTACTTTATATGTTTAAAGGCATTTCGACTTTCACCGCTATTGAAACCATATTGATAATTATCCCATGCTTCTACAACCAAAAGATAGGTTTGTTTAGTTTCTCTGTCCAGTTCTTCAGAAATCTTTAATATACCAGTATTGGGATCCAAGCTAAATTTTCCCTAAAACTCATTCCCAGTACTAAATTTTCATATTCTCATTATATTAATTATATTGATCCAGTTATTGTGAACATAGGGTACCACTATGTCTTTCTTATGTATTTTGGCCTGCTAAACTCAAAAATCGCTGCAATTTTTTTATAGATAGGTTTTCGAGATATGAATTTTTAATTTAATTTAAGTACAATGTGCCAAAATATGAAAAAGAAGTTTCGATTAAACTGAAAATTGGAAATTTACTATTACCCGTGAAAACAAAAATCGTGAAAATATGCTCAGTTTGTTACTTTTTACGTGGAGTTTGCATTTTTACCAAGAGAACAAGGCATTTATGAAGGAAATCTATGAGTAAATACCGAAGTTTTGACCAATTATTGTGAAAGTACCAAAATTTACACCTTCTGTGATAACGCAATGTAGTTATGTATATGCAAACACTCTCAACGAGGCCACAGCCCCGTTCTTTTTATTACAAAAGGTAACGTGTTTTACAAACACGACCTTACCCACGTGTTGATTCCATACACAAACTATATGTCAGGGTTTGTATTATATTCCAGAAGAAGTACAAGGATCATCTGGGGATATATAAAGACAGTAATGTAAGTGAGAGAGATTCAGAATCATATTCACATTCATACTCACGTTCTGATAGACAGTTACAGTCTTAGTAATAGTTAGAGCATAGTAAATAATGTATATAATTGTTATCCAGTTATAAGTGTTATATTAAATTATAATATGTTACCCGAACTTTGTGCGTATCATTCTTTACGATAAGTCGCCCTACCTGCTATCCGGTGTGGCCGCCCAACGGCCCACATTACATGGCGAAAACGATAACCAACCGAATCAGACGAACTTCAAAGTAGGAAAAAGGCAAAGAAGACTCCAATTCGCCCCTAGGTCGTGACGAAGCAAGCATGCGCTTCCAGGAAGTGATCCGACACGACAAAAAACGCTCTCAGAATTTTTTTTTAGAGATTACAGTTATAACAAAAGTGTGTTTTGTGAACTGGTCTCAAGTTTTTCTGTATTGTAGAAAAGGCTTACAGCATAAGGGCATTTTCGCTGTACGAGCTCCCTTACTGTAGCCAGAATAAGCTTCAAAAGATAGTTCTGCGCAGGAACATGACAGACACGAAATATGTGCTGTCCAGGGAAATACACGAATGAGTGATTTACAAAATAATTTTTTTCCATGGAGGAAAATAGATAGAAAAACGGAGAGTCGATTTATTTTAATGTATGGTTGGAAAGGGAGCATAAGAATTGGGAGCAAACAATCATGCACAAGAATGGAAACCAAAAGATCGAGCATGAGGAATCGGAAAACAAGAACCAAACGCGAAAAACAAGAAAGACAAGAATGGCAAACTGCGAAACAAGGCAATTATTCTATGTAAGTTGCACATGATATAGAAATAAAATACAAAAGCGAACAGACTAACAAAATTGAGACAGTGTACAAAGGCCCGAATACACAATATGTGTATCATTTATTTCTGCTACGCAAACATAATGTAGCGTAATAATGTATTCTATAGTTAAAGGTCAAGTTTATAAGTCTATATTTGCATATTTTTTACTTATTATATATTGTTGTTTAATTTAATGAATTCATAATTGCATTCGCAAAATAGAAAAAATTCTTTTTCTATTTTGCGTTCGAAATGAACTCATTATGAAACCCAAAACAGTATCGAAATGAGCTTCATTTCGATACGCTTTTTTTCATTTTTCAATGTTGGCGTTGTTCGAATACAGAAATAAATATCATTGCTGTCATTTGATTTTAAGAATTTATGTACATTTGACACATATGATATATGTCCGTATTTTATACAAACAACGTATTTTGTATACAATTGACTACAACATATATATGTTTCTATGTCACTCATGTTTATATTTTTAAATGAAGTATCAAGTAATGTTAACGAAAATTAGTAAATAATATGTAATATAATATACTTCGCGGATAGCAAGATTTAAATTTGAAAATGTCAAGTATCAATGTGACCAACTGCATGCTTTATATAAAAATTAAAGTCTGAACTTTCAAATTAAATAATTCCAGTTTGAGCAATTTATTAATGTAAAAAACGCAAAATAGAAAAAATAGTATAAAAAACTCGTTTCATAAGGCCTTTTGCCGCACTCGCTCTTTAGAAAACTCGCCGCTATCGCGGCTCGTTTTCTAAACTGATCTCGTGCGGCAAAATGGTGCCTTATGAAACTTGTTTTTTAATATACTATTTACTGCGACTTTCCACCTTAGCGGGCCAAGGTACATAAGAAAAATTTAGTGGTACCTAGTGTACATAAATTTCTTTTCAATTTGTTAACCAATGCAAATTTATTGCATTTTCGCGAAGTAAAGTAAATGTAAATATGCTTTCTACATTTTACGATGCTAATTTATTCGAATTTTTTATAGAAAGAAATTTTTTTAAAATTCGCCCTGAAGTAGGATTCGAACCGACGATTATGGCTTGCCGGACTATCGCTTTAACCACTAAGCTATTAAAGGCTGTGATTTCGAATCTTTGTGGGAATGCAGAAAGCATATTTACATTGTCAACCAGTGTTATTTTCATCCGCGTTTTATGTTCAAGAAAAGAATGAACTAACATCTACGATTCCAAATATAGTCTTTTAATATCAAGATTTAGGTTCGCATTAAATACGATTTTAGAATATTCATTTAGTATCTATGATGACTTATAGATTAGAAAATATTTAAAACTTACTTCTGACGATAATCTATCAAGTAAATAAGTAATTTTCCCAAATTCCCCAGAATCAGGATCCCGTGCTTCTAGTACAGCAACTTTTTGACCAACTTCGGTATTTTCTGGTATCATCAAAACTCTAGGGTCTGGTGAGAAATATGGACTATTATCATTTTCATCTAAAATTTGTACATAGACTTCTACCCTGGAATATCTTGGTGGAATTCCTGAATCTGTGGCCTTGATCTTGTAAGAAATATTAAGGTTATGATTAAATAAATAATGTTTATTATTGTTAAAAGTTACCGTCATATTTAGCCAATCGAAAACTTCATGATCGATTTTATTAGATACAAGAATATCACCGTTGCTGTTATCCAGGTGAATTAGTTTTAGGTTTTCTGGATGGCCTTCCAAAGAATATGTTATTGTTCTGTTGCTATCTGAATCATCTGCAGCGACACTGCCGATCAGTGTACCACTTTTGCTATTTTCGGCTATGGAAAATTTATAAAATGGTTTTCGAAATTTTGGATTATTATCGTTTGTATCTCTGACATCAATTATTAGGCAAGCTAAAATCGAACATTTAATAAAGTCGTAGAAATTAGTTATTACAAAATTCAATTGTTTATTTATTTTATATAATAAAAAGTGACTTTTTTCAATGCAATGGAAGACTAAACAAATGTAATATTTATTATTGAAAAAATTATGGAAAAAAAAATTTTCTGTTTTTTTTGGTGTTATATTTTCATATAAAAAGAGCTTGTCTTCAGTAAACGCATTTTATAAGACAAGTTGCAATTGTACATATATGAAATGATGGGAATTTGTATTTCTCTTGAAAAAACATCTTCTGGCAAATATATACAACAAATTTAATAGCAATACTGGGGAAAATAATAGACCAAATAATGATAGAAAAGAATTTACTGAACCATATATGTACTTACATGGCTCAAAGAAGTTACATAAGAAAACAACAAAAAAGAAGCCAAACACCTAGATAACAAGTAATCAAACAAACTAGAAAGCTCTTTTTACTAACACTATTTTAACCAAAACAAGCTTTATGCTTTTAACAAAATTGGTATTCATAAACAAAAAAGAGATCTTTTTTTATATGTTTTGAAACCAATTCAATTTTCAAAATGAAAGTAGTATTGCATTTGGCCAATTTAAGAAACATAATTTTCGAAATATTTTCTAAGAATCCTTTTTCTAAATCATTATTACCTTCAAGTTGATTAACTTTAATGAGAAAATATTTAGTTTGGCAATTCTGAGAAATTGGCTGGCCTGGTCATTCACTTTATATTTATCTTTCTGCGTTAGAAAATTTTGTGCAAATATAGACAACATATGGTTAGAATTACTTATTTGACTTTTATTCTTCTTGGAACATCTTAACAGCAGCCACCTCAAGATACAGTGCATTATGGACATAGAAAAGCACGGAGTATTACCATTCTCAGACATGTAACCGAGATGGCCCGCTAGGGCACACAGTCTATCGAAAAGAGACAGATACAAACCGATACCTGAATGTAAGATTTCATCACCTCAACTAATTTCAGTACCTAAAATAATCTCAAGATTACCGACACATCCTGACGCCTATTACCTTTAGCAAGAAACAACAGACAAGACTAGCAGACTATTCCATCGACACAATTTTCTTGACTGATAAAAAGGTTAAGAAACCTAAAGGAAAGGATCGTCCTCGACGGCCAGGGAGTATATGACCACATATATCATACAAATAAATAGAATTCAAGTTTGCAGAGATGAACATAGAAACGCCATAGCCAAAGATAAACGTCATGTCTGGTTCAACACATAACAGAGACGGGGCATACGATCGATTTCGGCAGTATGAAAACTTTTGGCAAGAGAAATCGACAAATGTACGAATAGTTTAAACAAAAGAGTCGATGCCAGGGATATAAAAGCCCGTATTGTGCGACAGGCGCATGTCGGGAGACAATCATGTACAGAACTCGGACCCCTCCCGCCTGTCCAAGAACACTAGTCTCACACCGCGCCAATCCCACTACACAATCATGCACTATATAATGGGATCACATCGTAGTACGGCTCATTATTTTTTTAAGCACTGAAGAAAATGAAGAAGAGTTTATCGAAACGTCAGGACACCATGTCCTCTTTATAACTGTCCTTCGATGCGACGTGGTACTAAGTCCGGAAGATCAAACACACATCTTACGACCGCGAAAGCACCAGATTTAATATATATATATATATACCGATTGGTTCAGCCCGCTACGGGCCATACGCAACAATATACGTATGGAGCGTAATGCGATGTGGCAACGTGTGTACGATGCCACTCCGCGTGCGCATACATAAGTCCGATGATCGAGAGCAATAGATTGCCCGTCATTCGTATTTAGCTGTGCAAACGTAAAGGTAGCTATCATGTCAGTGTATACAACCGCAGAGAAGGTACAAATAGTTTCGTGGTATCTTGCCGACAATTCCTTTCGAACAACCGCGAATTTATTTGCTGTAGAGTACGTAAATCGGCCTATTCCTTCGCATTCGACGATTGAAAGGATCGTAAATGCGTTTAGGAAATATGGCTGTGTCGTCGGAAATTGCCGCAAATGCCAACAAATTGACGAACAGCCTCATATCCCTCTAATACCTGCAGATCGGAAGGAGAGAGACGTGAGGGTTTGTTTGTTAGTTGAAATGGTCGACCTTAAGTGTACCCGGCAAATAGCAGACGAAATCGGTGTTAGTAGAAGTACAGTAAAGCGCATTCTAAAACGCAACGATTCTTAAAATTTAAATTTATTTTGCAAAATTATTGATTTTTTTTACTTTTATCTTTTAGAAAACGTTATTGTTTTTTTATTACTTAAAATTACTTTTCCGTAGCAGCTAAGAATACAACAGTGGCGGCTCTTGATGACGTTCGATGTGAGCTGCTGCACGGATGAGACTGCTTCGTTTAAGCTTTCATATATACAGAGAAGCAAGTAACCGTACCGAAATCTTCCGAAATAGTTCGAAGTTGTCTCATCCGTGCAGCAGCGCACATCGTACGTCATCAAGAGCCGCCACTGGAATACAATAATAATAATAACTTGGAGATATAACGACCTTATTATGTCTGAAACAAATGGGCAAATTACTATACAGTACTATACGTATTACTATACGTATACAGAACGAATATGCAAACGACTATATCCTTGCGCGGTTTAAGTCTTACTAAATTCATAACTGCAATGTATGGCAATTTAAGCTACTGCGCGTGGAGGGGATTCGCTGTTGCCACTTATTGCTGGTTATGGCCCGTTCAGAGCAGGTCCTATCGGTATATATATATAGGGTGTATTATGAAAAACCTTTGGGGCTGTAGCTTCCTTATATTTTATCTGATTTTAATGAATGATATGTCAAACTAAATCGTTTTTAAAGCACCGTAACCTGTTTTTTAAAAAAAAAAATTGTTTGACATTTCGTTTTTGAGACAGTAAATTTTTTTTAAAAATTGTACTACATATTTTTTTTTACTTATTCTAATAAACATTTATTTCCTGAAGACACCTCCATTAAATTGAGTGACAAATTTATTATTATTAAAAAAAAAACAGCAGAATTGAACCCTTCGTTGAGGGTCGTTTTCACCGAGAGCATGCACCTTCCGTGGTTTATAAGGAAAGAACTTGTGCTTCTTCAGAATGTACTGAACTGTAGAATGTGATACCTGCATGTAGTGAGCAATTTCTCGCGTAGACGTATTAGGGTTTTCTTCCACATAGAGCAAGACACTTAATTCGAAATTTTGATCTTGAATTACACATGCGTTTATTTTCGGTTTTTTGAATGATCCAAAATTTCGTAAATTTCGTACGAGCTTTCCAAACTTATCGGCACTTGGACGCAGTCTGTCAGGAAAACGATTTCCATAAAGTCGCAAAGCAGCTGCAGAATTTGTTCCGCATTCAAAATATGCTTGAATCGCATCCACACATTCGCCATTATCCATTTCAATAACAAAATTTAGAAATAAATCGTTGAAAATGTTATAATGAATGTGTGACTGACAGATGTCACAGCTCTCTTCGAAAATTTGGAATGCACTTTTACCGTTCAATATGACTGCTTGATTTTTAAATTTTTAAAATAAACACTGTAAATGTTGTTGTTGACCCACCGCTCACTGATAAGTAGAGCTGAGGATGTTTGCGGTATAACCATGGTTATATCATGTAACCATAGTAATTTACTATGGTTACATGATTAACCATGGTTATACTGCAAACATCCTCAGCTCTACTGATAAGTAACATTGGTTTGTAATCCTTTATGGGCTATATAGTATTGAATGTAAGTGATTTTAAAAGGTACACACATTTGCTGGTAATAAAATGAAATAGAGTACTTTAAATGCATTTAAGAAATCTCTGTGTTCGGAAAAACCAGAATAAATCGAACTAAAAAAAAAAACCTACAATTTCTCGTTTTTTTTTCATACAAGGATATCGTTGTTTACAGTTTCATATTCAGAAAAAGTAATATATTTGAACAAGGAAAAGAAAAATATAGTGCAATTTAAAAAAACACAGTTTGCAGCTGTCTGTCAAAAACAAAGTGTAAAAAAAATTCAAAACGGATCACGTTACAGTGTTTTTAAAACGATTTAGTTCGACGTATAATTTATTACATTCGGATAAAAAATAAAAAAGTTACAGCAAGAAAGGTTTTTCATAATACACCCGGTATATATATATATATATATATATATATATATATATATATATATAGATAATTATTTCGTGACCTTTGTATGCTATGGTAGATTTAATTAGTTGGCGATTTAAGGTCTGCTTTTAATTAAATATGCATATATTTAAATCAATCTTACATGTTTCGGCAAATGATGCCTTTCTCAAAGAATTCAAAATATATATTTTGAGTACTTTGAAGGATAGTTGTTTCCTCGTACTTGTACTGTATTCTGATTTTCAATAATATTTTTGATGTTATTGAAAAAAGTGAATTTCGAGAACTTTTTTATACTACCATATAGAAATAATCAACGCATGACACATAAATCTTAATAAATATTTTATCTACCTGTTGCAATTTGAGGCCCTGTATCTGATGCAATATCTTCGGCTCTGATGCCTAATTTTATATATTCTGTTACTTCTCTGTCAATAATTTGACTAGTTCTCAAAGTTCCATCAAATTCGTCCAATTTAAAGGAACTACTGCAATTAAAATCTGCCTGTCGCAATAGTACACCACGTTCATTTTTAGCTTCGCATTGTGTCGGATTCAAACTATAACGAATAACTGCCGTTGTGTCTAGATCTGACGCATTAATCGTTGTTATTAGAGTTCCCACCTAAAAATGCATTCCTTTAAGAAAGGGAAGGATATTTGTTTAAAAGTTACTTAATACCATGACGTTTTCAATTATGGATACCCGTCCAGGATCCAATAAATTAGGAGATTTGTTATTTATGTCCATGATAGTAATATTTACAGTAGTCAGTGCAAATAATTGCTGCTGGCCAGGCGCACCATCTAAAGCGACAACTGTTAATTCGTAGTTAGTTTTTCTAATTTGGGCTAAATCTGGATCTAGACTAGCACCTCGTGCAACAGATATCAATCCTGTTTCAGAATCTATTGTGAATTTATCGGAGGCTCCTTCTTGTATTCTGTATATGACTTGATTGTTTGGATAAGATCCATCTAAATCGATAGCCTTTACCTAAAATATAAAACAAATAATTATACATTACACCATATATCGCGTTAACGAAAATTTAATAAATCATTGCAATTAAAGTATTTGTTAGGTTGAAGTCTATAATAACTTACTTGCAGGATAGGGGCTGCCGAAGAGACATTCTCCAATATCGACATGTTGTAAAATAATTTCTCAAATATGGGTGGGTGATCGTTAACGTCTTGAACGTAGATCGTTAGAGGTACGTCACTAAAAAGTGTCGGTATACCCATATCACTGGCTCTGACAATCAATTTCAACTGTCTTACATTTTCCTCGGGCGGCCCAGGCAACTTTTCGAAATCTAGCGGACTTCTAGGTGCTACAATGCCTCGCGTACGATCGATAGTGAAGTTACTTGCTAGGTGCCCGAAAAGGGCGTATTCAACTTTGCTATTGTGCGTTCCTAAAACAGTACAACCTGGCGATAAAGTATGGAAATAAACAATCTGAATTTAAAGACTAAATAGCACAGTAGTAGTTACATTTAAACAATTCATTGGTTGGTTAGATATATTATTTTTACATGAAACAAGTTATTTATTTGTGAAAAGAACTGAACCATTTGTTGAGGCTACAATATTTTTTTTTATTGAACTCTATAAGTAATATTACAATCTATTCGAGTATATTTAGTAATGTTATTTGATTGTTATAAAATAACATAGACGGGTTTATCTACTAACTCACTTTTGTTAAGTAGTTGTTATTATGTAATTATAATAAGATAATTCTTTTCGGAAAGTCTAGCGACTATATTTTTAGACGTTTCAGTCTATTATTTCTTGTTTGATAATTTAGATTTTTTAATTGCTTATGAATTACTTCATTGGGATAGTATCAGGGGACCTTGCAATTTGGATTGGTATGTGTATTTTGTTGATAACCCATGGGTGAAATGTGACTTGAGCCTTAATAACCAATAAAGCTGGGAATATTTTAATTCTAGCTGATTGCATTTGGGTAATTTATGTGACAACAATTTTAATCGTTGATCTAAGTGCATTTTCAGATATTTTGTGTTATTGAATTGAAGAATTTGTTGATCGTTATAAGTGGACAGGGATTTTTGACTTTTTAACTGACTTTTGTTTGTTGATTTTAATTTAACCTAACATAACATAGGTTAACATTTAACATAGGTTGTTTCAATAGTTTTGTACTAAGTGGTCTATGGTAGCAGGAAATTTTGAAAACGTTATTATTTTTAAACTAATCATAGGTTGCTATGGATTTCTTTGTCAAATGATTTCAAATTTCGGATTAATTTCCAATATTCCTAGTTACGGGTGAGTTCCATCTGGTCACACCATAAAAGAGTGGGTTCGTAAATTTGAAAAAAGCGGATCAGCAAACAATGTCAAACGCACGGGACCAAACAGAAGAAGAACTTTAGATAACATTGATCCTACACAGCGCTATCCGAAACGTACCAGTCGAAAACATAGTCATGCAATTGGCTTAGTTAGGACGACTTTTATCTGAATTTTACATAAGGATCTCCATTCCTATCCTTATAAAATCCAGATTGTTCAAACACTTAAGCCAACAGATCAGCCTCATCGCCTGCATTTCGCTGAAAGAATGTTACAACAAGAAATTCATGTTCATAATTTATAGATGTCTGATGAAGCGCATTTCAATTTATCAGACTATACCAGTAAGCAAAACAACCGTTATTGATTGGTCTTTGAAAAATCCAAAGAAACTTCACCAAAAACCATTACACAGTCCGAAGGTGACGGTATGGTGTATAATGTCCTCTATTATATTATATTATATTATAAATTATTGGTCCCTACTTTTTTGAGGGTCAGAATGAAAATGCTGTAACAGTTAATTCTGCACGCTATGCTGACATAATAAACCAGTTTCTGACACAGCGATTGAACCTGCTTCCACAAAACAACCAGAATACGTTGTTCCAGCAAGACGGTGCTTCTGCACATACCGCAAGGGTATGTTGTGCGACGATTATTTCCAGATCGCCTTATTTCTAAACACGGAGGCATTGAGTGGCCTTCAAGATCGCCAGACCTAACGGCGTGTGATTTATTTTTGTGGGGCTAGCTCAAAAACAAAGTTTATTGATAAACCACGAGATATTCCGGAGCTCAAAAGAAAAATTATTCAAGAAATTGCCATGGTTCTGTTAGATATGTTACGGAGTGTTGTCCATAATTTCAACGTCCGGCGGAGGCCATTTGCCCGGCATATTTTTTAAGAAATAAAAATGGCCAATATTTGTCTCTTTACTGGTATACTGTGTTCTTGAAGATTGTTCGAAGCTATTTCTGATACTTCTTTATGTGAGAATAAAAGTATCGTCTGAAGAGGTTGTTAAAACTGTAGAATGGGCAGTGGGAATGTAGTTTGCTTGGTATCTTATAACGAAAAATCTGTTCTTCAGATAGGAACTTAGTGTGTGGAAGGTAGTGTTTCAGTTTGTATAAAAGTCCTGTACGCCAAACCCTATCAAAGGCCTATGAGACATCGAGAAATACGACAGAGCAGTATCGGTTAGTTTAATCGTATCTGATTTTGGTAGTTATATATTGGACATTCAGAAAGTCCATTGTCGATGGGATCTTGCATTCTAAAACCGACCTAATACATAGGAAAAAATTTCTTTTCATCGACCAATTGTTTCATCTTTTCTAGAAGCAATGTTTTGAAGACCTTCGTTAAGGTAGCAACAAACTAATCGATCTATGGGAAGTTACACATGTCACCACCTTGCCTGGTTTTAGTATAAGTATGATTTTCGCCAATTTCTATTATAGTAGATAATACCCTAATCCAAGCGCGGCTGGTGATGACGTATTTGGGAGTGCAAGTACAATGATGCGAGTGCTTCGTGTATTCTCGTGTACTAACTGTAACGTGTTCTTAGTAAACACCGAAAACAGACGAGGCACTCGCATCATTGTACTTTCACTCCCAAATACGTCATCACGAGCCGCGCCTGCCCTAATCTAAAAATAGCGTTGAAAATAACGGTAATGATTCTTGTAGCTTTATGCGGCAGCTATTTTAGTACTTTAGCAGATACTGGCTCAAAACTCAGAGATTTGAAAGAACCTAGTACTTTTAATGCTCATTTTCTTTACATTTTTAATTCGATGTTCCATTTGAAATAGATTTTCTACATATGTACAAACAAATTCCTCTTCTGTTGATAAGCAGTTCCTGGGAGTGGTGCAAATATATTTAAAGCTTAGTGAATACATCAATCTTTTCGTTATTTATTCTTGTTCATTGATTAGTTGTTGTTTGAATTGAAGGAACTTGCTTCTTAGTGGATTTAATTTTTTGATTATTTTCCACAAGCAATAATTTGTATCATCTGTTGGTGTTAAATTTTGTATTTGTTTGTCAACTACCTCAATTTCTATTGATTCAAAAATTCTTTTAATTCCTTAAAAGCCATGGATTATGTGTAGTTTGTCATTTTGCCTGAGTTTTCTTTTCTCGCTGATTTAGATTAGATTAGATTAGATTGATTGGGGTACCTATATAACCCATTCCAGAGCGACTATTTCCGGTCTATTGTGGTATTCATGTCTTGGCAGAGTACATTCTCTAAGCCTTATTCCTTTCATTGAGCCTAATAGCTTTGAGAGAAAACCTGTTTGACGCTTGGATTATTTTTTGGTGCTTCCTGGTTCTTTTGCATATGACTGGTAACGCCGGTTTTAATCGTGGCTTTTTAAGCCTGTACGTAGTCTTGGCCCTGTTCACCAGTCTCTGCATTGTAGCCTTGGAAATTTCAGATAGCAGAGCTATGGTGTTGGCATTTACAGTCTTATGTATTTATTTCGGTAGGTGACCCTGGTTCATTCTTGAATTCCTGGCTTGATCTATTCATGAAGACTTCCTACCCTGCACTGCAGCTTTAGAAGTTCTTGCTCTGTACCTTATCCATAGTACCATTTTTATCGTTTTTAACACATAGCTTAATCTTGATATTTTTTGTTCTTTATTCATTTTTCAACCGAGGTACGAAGTGTGTAAATTAAGTAATGAGACTGATATTTTTTAACTGTTTTATTCGAATAGAATCACAATTCAATATTGTCTCTCTCAAAATAACTTCCTTGGGAAGCTATACAGCGCTAGCGAATGGTTCTAGTCCACTAAAGACATTCCTATGGCTCCTCAACCTCCTTATTCGCTTGACTTGAATCCTTGTAACGTTTTCTTCTTCTCGAGGTAGAAAAATCACCTCAAGGGACGTCGTTCTGGGACACTTGAATATATTCAAGCTGCTATAACCGACCAGTTGAAGACTATTCCAGAATCCGAGTTCTGGAAGGACCGTCTCCAGTGCTGTGTGGCTTTCCAAGGAAGTTATTTGGAGAGACGCAATATTGAATTCTAATTCTGTTCGAATAAAATAGTTGAAGAAACTCAGTTACATGCTGTTCTCTCGAATGGCATGGGAAAAGCAGTCCGTTCGATCAGACCCTCGCTTGACCAAATAGGGTTAAATACAAAGGAGTTTCATCTGGTACATCTAGAAGAACGTTAAAGATTGCACCTCCTCTGATTATTTAGTATTTTCAGTTATTAGAAACCGTTAAGATAAGTTTTCTGTAGTGAAAACGATTAAAAATCATTACCCGAAAAAAAATATTTATTAAGTTTATTTTTACGTTAAAAAAAGAAGTAAATAGAATTTTAATTTCAAAGTTTGAGGGATCGCTCTATTTACTATTTGCAACAAAGAGTGGGAGAGTGCCAAATAATTTTAAATTTAACAAGAGGATAGTTATTATAATATAATTGATCACATAAAATTAACTTAAATCCCAAACATACCATTTAAATCGGCATCCCTTGCTTCTACTTTTAATTGATTTTCGAAACTGTCATTATTTTCTACAAGTCTCGCTTCATAGAAATTTTGAAGAAATATTGGTGGATTGTCATTTATGTCTTCTATATTGATTACCAACTGTACTGTATTTCTATTGCCATGGCCTAAATCATCTCTGGCTTCCACAGTTATGTAATGACGTTGTGTCAGTTCTCTATCCCAGTTTGGTCCACCTGCGGTCTTCACTGTGACTACTCCCGTAGTTGGGTGTAGATGTAATCTAGAATAAATATATTATATTGAGTGCACGATGTTCCTACTACACTATCATGATTTTTGAATATCCAAACATTGTTTTAGCATTAAGAAGAGACGTTATTAATACGAATTCAGATTGCATTTGATTATTTGCTCATAAATAGATTCAGAGGATAGTAGTAATTGGTATATACCTAGTTAATTAAGATCATGTTTGTTTAATTTAACTTAAATGTAATTTGATTATGGATAAATTATACATAATCACTTACAAATTTTCAGAACTTCCCGATAAGTTTGTGTATCTTATTCCTTTAGTGCCAAAATTTCCAGAATCGTCATCCAACGCCTGTACCCAAGCCACAGTCGTACCAACCTCACAGTCCTCCGGTATCCAAACTTCGTACGAATTTTTAATAAATTCGGGATAATTGTCGTTTCTATCTAAAATGTTTAATTTTACTTCTACTTCGCTATATTTGGGCCTGGTTTCTACTACTTCTTTGGCAACTATAGAAAAATTCAGAAATTTCATTTGTTCATAATCTAAAGTGCTTGAATTTTTGACTCGTATAAGAAATGTTGCTTCATTTATAGCTTTTGCCGGTGTTATTTCAAATATTTCTTCTGCCCCTTTTAAAAATAGATTGAATGTGCCGTTGTTTCCCTAAAATAATATGATATGTATTAGCTATTTTTGACTTATAGAGGTTCAGAAAAAGAAAAAAAAAAGTAAAAAATTTTATTTAAAAAAAGGAATAGGGCAAGTAGGGAGTCTCAGCTGACTCTGAAAGCTCCTCATTGACCTCGATGTCATATACAGAATCAAGATCAATGAGGAAGTTTCAAAATCGGCGATTTTTTATGTCACTCCTATTGTTAATTGAATTTTTTCTTGCTTAATATTAATCATTTCCTTAATTTAATTAATAGTATGAAGGAGTATTACCTGGTCGTAATCGAATACTTCGGGTATAGCTTTGCCTAGAAAGGTAACTGGAGTATTTACAGCAGCATTTTCAGCAATTTCACATTCGTAAAATTTGCTTCTAAACGTGGGCGTTTCGTCATTGACGTCTGTTATCATAATAGTGACTTCGGTTTGAGCAGTAGGTGGAGGATATATTTTACTACCAATTTCCGTTGCCTAAAAATATTTGCTTTAAGAAAGTAATTATTATATTGAATAAGCTCAGTATACAGAAATTTGTAAAATATAAGCCGCCGAGCTAGTGGATATGGCTTCTCTATCAAGTATCCGCCTCGTGGAAATTACACCAGTCATTTTATCTATATTGAAAAGATTCGGTTCATTAAATATTGAATTGGTTGTAATGGAATACGAAATTGGATTGTTTATTCCTCTGTCACCGTCGATCGCTTTTACTGAAACAATTTTATGGATATTCTGGAATTATTAGAAAAGTTAAATTATAAACCTTGCATAATATGTGTTCCTATTGGTGCATCCTCAGCAATTCTTGCGACAGGTTGTACTCTTACGAATTCAGGCGGCTGATCTTCGACATCTTCCACTTTTATCAGAATCGCAGCAGTACCAGTGTTTATCCTACCTTGTTTCGCCCTATCTACTGCCAAAATTTTCAATTGATGTAGTGTTTGCTTTTCATAATCCAAGTGACCTTAGGGAATAAGATTTAGAAATTATATTTGGCAAAATACTGCAGATATTTACCAACTAGTTTGATTATAGCTCTTCCCAGATTGGTACCAACAGCAAACAGTATTTCTTTGGTGTCGATCTGTTGTAATTGATAAACAACTTGTCCATATGCACCCTCATCTGCATCGGTAGCTTCCAAAGTAGTAACTACTCCAGGTAGAGCGTCTTCTCTTATTGTTATAGAAGGTTGATAGGATGTAAAGATCGGTACGTTGTCATTTACGTCTTCTACTAATATCAGAAGGCTTTGCGTAATGTAATTGCCAAAACCAAGTCTTCCATCAGTTAAAGTAAGGACTAGAGCATACTCGTCTTTTGTCTGTTAATCAAAATTATTATTAAAAGAGTGATTTGTCCGTTTCGCACTTTTCTTTTACCTCTCTATCTAATTCGTGGTTGAGATATATATTTGCTTCGGTTGATGAGGTGCTTTCGATTCTAATAACATCGCTACCAGTTTGAGCTCTAACGCCGAAGCTTAACGTATCGCCATCGGGATCGGTGCCTCTTAGTTTGTATATTACAGCACCTGAAGTAATTATTTGCTTTATTTCATGTAAATTTTTATTTATTTTTATTTTTAAATTTAATTGAATCGGCCGATACTTGCTGGAAATCCATTATATGTAAATGGGATTTAAGTAAAACACTTATACTAATTTCCAGTATATATTACACTTTATTATATATATTAATAAATAGATGACATGTTTCGCTACGATGTAGCTTCTTCGGATCTTATATTACTACTGAACACGCTCTTCACAAATGTATGGCTTTTTTCTAAACTATTTCAATGGGTTGCACTTGTCTACATTAAAATCGTCTCTTACCGATATATCGTCTAAAGTTATTGTTATTTTAATATTTAATGAAACCAGTTTAAAAGTGGGGAATTATTAAGGTCTAATTGGTCATTTAACAATATATCTGCATATTTAAGTTTATTTATTTCTAAGGATTAAAGTAAATTTAACTTTACTCCTTTTTGTTGTGACTGTAAAATTTCGAAATCTTTATTGAAACTATGAAACTATTGAAACATAGTTTCAATAAAGATTTCGAAATTTTACAGTCACAACAAAAAGGAGTAAAGTTAATTACTGGAATCCTTAGAAATAAATAAACTTAAATATGCAGATATATTGTTAAATGACCAATTAGACCTTAATAATTCCCCACTTTTAAACTGGTTTCATTAAATATTAAAATAACAATAACTTTAGACGATATATCGGTAAGAGACGATTTTAATGTAGACAAGTGCAACCCATTGAAATAGTTTAGAAAAAAGCCATACATTTGTGAAGAGCGTGTTCAGTAGTAATATAAGATCCGAAGAAGCTACATCGTAGCAAAACATGTCATCTATTTATTAATATATATAATAAAGTGTAATATATACTGGAAATTAGTATAAGTGTTTTACTTAAATCCCATGTACATAAATTTTTATTATTAAGTTGGACGAACACCGGCCTTTTATGAAAAATACATGTCCACAAATAACCTGTTTCAACGCGTCTTTCATGAAATTTCTTCATAAAAATATCTCCAAATAATTTTGACAAGTTAAAAAGAATGAAAAATAAATGAATAATTTGCACTCATTGCAAGCAGATTCGCTGGAACATCACTGATTCACTACTAGCACGGCATAATGGAGTGACATTATAATATATTTCATAAAGTATTTTTTTGGAGTCCAAGACCAAATTTAAGGCATAAGAATACCTTAAAATGACTTACATGTGTAGTATTACAGTGCGTATTTAGGTGTGTTGGAAAGAGATAAAGTACAATTTGCGGTTCGCACCTTGAGCAGTATGAACTGCAAAGAAATACTTAATCAACTGTAGATATATAGAGTCTAGTGAAAGTACTGATGAAAGCTAGGCACCCCATTTTACCCCTGCAGCCGAAACAACGTCGATGCAGGGCGGCATCCATCATTTTCAAAACCAAAGAAAATAAAGTCCATTATTTTGGCAGGGAAAATTATAACCACATTCTCTTGGCATATGAGGTGTGTTTTGTACTTAAATTTCACGACAAAACAGTTGACGACTAACGCAAAGTACTATTCAAACTTTTTAAAAAGCTCTGTCATAACTGTCATATGGAAAAACGTAAAAATTTCAGAAATGTGTTGACAACTTACAGGATAACGTTCGTCCTCTCGTGGCTGCTCGTACGATTGGTAATTTAAGAATTGAAGTAGAATATGACATGTAATTGGAAAGATAAGAGCCTAAACTGCTCTATACGAGGGCATAGATATCCTTGAGAATATGAAAAGAAAGCTTGCTCTATCCTTGAAATGTTTTGAAAATATCATCGTGTTGTAGAGAACGACAGCCTATACGTATTTTCGGCGGATTTGTTAATTTCGAAAATAAATGAAAAAACTGACAAACAGTTTGTATAAAATTTTATTTAAGAACCGGAAAATTAGCTTCGGAGGCTTATGACCTCTTGAAAACTGCATTTAGAGATAAATATCTGAGCCAATCAAATGTTTTTATTTGGTTCAACAGATTTAATAATGACCGAGTACTAGTCGACGATGTCTTCTTCTTCTGGTTCGTTGGGTTGAACGCCAGTAAATCCAGGCATTTATTAAGGCACAGTGGTCTTTCTACCACTCCCAATAGATTCCTCAATTTCACTCTGTTAGTATTATGTCCTCGGTAAAGCCACTATCCTCCTCAGGGGAAATTTGAGTACAATCGTAGGATCCAATAGATCACTTCCGAAACGTTTCCGTGAGTCCCTTCCGTTCGTCACAAGTGTATATTACATGAAGGCTAGTTTCCTCCTGTTTTTCACATCTCCTACACCAGTGCTCACTAACCAAGCCCATAATGCAGATGCTTCCCTAATGGACAATGCCGGGTTATTAAGCTGGTAATAATTTTAATTTCTGTTTTATTTCTACGAAGTAGGTTGGCTGAAAGCCTAGCGTCCAGCTCCCCTAGTGTCTTAGTATGGAGTTAATCTTCCGTTAGCCTCCATTTATTTTTATGTTCTCTTTTTAGTCATAACCAGAACTCCCTTCTAGCGGAATCCTTGGCGATTCCACAGA
The DNA here is from genome assembly GCA_935421215.2 of Melolontha melolontha. NCBI lineage: Eukaryota > Metazoa > Arthropoda > Insecta > Coleoptera > Scarabaeidae > Melolontha > Melolontha melolontha. The sequence goes on along the minus strand of OW285243.1, from coordinate 70,082,276 downwards.
CAGGTTCTGGTCCTACGAAGTTCCTTTGAGAACCTTCCTTGGCCAGTTCGTCGCCGAGCTCATTGCCTTGAACCTCTTCATGGCCTGGCACCTAGTCGACGATGATCCTTGGTCTGGCAGACCACTGCAAATACGAATGAAAATATCGCAATAATTAGCGATTTAGTTCGCTCTTATCATCAACTTTCAATTGAGGAAATGTCTATTGAACTAAATTTAAGCTTTTACGCGATTCAGTAATTTTTTAACATTGAAGATGCATCGGGTTTCCGCGAAATTCATTCCAAAATTGCTGTCGGACGAGCAGAAAAAACGACTTCAAGTGTCCCAAGTATTGCTTTATCGGACCGAAAGTGACTCAGACTCGTTGAATAGAGTTATCACTAGAGAAGTCAAATTGAGCTGCGCGTCAGAAGCGTCCACTTTATAGTATGTAAATAAAAGAAATAATAAATTTATAAAACGTGGTAGAACACTTAAACGTCTTCGGTGAAGTCACAAAGTGGATAACATCGGTTAAATATTTGCAACATTAGGTGTGTTTTCGCAGTCGCTTCAGCTTTGCGGTGTGGAGAAAATGTGTTTATATGTAGAAAACGAGCGTTTTTAGATCTAGTTGCGTTATATTTCCATAATTAAGTTTATTTTAGATTTTATTCCAGAATGTAGAAAATGTTTCATAGGATAATAAAGTAAACGGTAGATTATACAAAATAATTGTTACACATATATGAAACAAAAATCCCTCGTTCGACTTTACGCCGATTTTTTTTTATATGTGTTTTATACTCTTCACGTGTCGTACGCGGTGGGTCTTTATCCAGCACATTAGATACATATCGTAAACTATACATTTAATTTTTGCGCCATTATAAATCAAATCGGGATATCCACTTATTAACTTATTTGCTTGGTCGGATAGTGGTCGTTATCTCGATCCACCTAATTATGACGTTATTATTATTATTATTATGATTATTATTATTATTATTATTATATATAACAGTCTGTTTGCAAAACAAACACGCGTCGCTCTCAATGTACAAACTAATATCTCATATTGCAGACGATATTGTGAAAACTGCGCTTTGTACCTGGTATACGCCAGTGGAGCGCACCTCGAAACTGGTATCCCTAATTAATACAATCTACGAATCATGGGTTTATGGATATGACCAAGAAACAAAGGCACAATCATCACAGTGGAAGAATCCAACCGAACAAAGCGCGTTTAAGTCGGTTGAATATGAAGACAATGTTGTTAATTTTTTCGCATACTATATATAAGGGCCTTTGATCATTTACGCGAAAATCTACGAAAGAAAAGCCCTGCACTTTGACGAGACAAGAATTAGTCTCCACCACGATATCGTACCGGCTTATTCTACATTATCAATTAGGGAATTATTGATAAAATTTAAAATTCTTGTGTTTCCACAATCCCTCTATTCACCTGATCCAACCTGACTTCTAACCTGTTTCCTAATTTGAAAACTTCACTGAAGAAGAAGCGTTTTGCCTCCATTGAAGACATCCGGGCAAATACAGAGAAGGTTCTTAAAACCCATAAGAACGAAAATTTTCAGAATGCTTCCAAAAGTAAAAACACCGTTGGAGTTGGTATGTTCAGTTAGAAAGGGGCTACCTTGAAGTAAATCCATCACAATAGCTTGTAGGTATTTTCTGCTATTTTGGAATTACAAAAAACTTTTCAATCACATATCATATTTTTCTTTCCACCTCGGATTTACGGGTGTTCCGATATTTAGAATATTTTTTTTTATGAAAAAGTTTCACTCTAATGATACCGTGTCTGTTCAAGAATAAATTCGCAGCTACCACTAGATGGCGACAGTGCATTTAAAATAAGGGAGACTGCAATTTTTGTTATTTCTTTCTATATAATTTAATTATAATTTTAATTTGAGCAGTGTTCTTCAATATGTTTGTAATTACTTACCTACTGGTGTTTCTTCACCTTCTTTCAATCTTAAAACTATTTCGGTTTGACCATCCATTAGAAATCTTGGAGGTCTATTGCACTCGATTGGATCCACACAAAAACTAATTATGATACAAATGACTATTAATATAGTTCGTAGAAGCTCACTTTTCAATTTAAACCGCACTTTAACTAAAAATCCACAATAAGTTCTACGATTTGTCGCACTGCTTCGTCTATGATATTCGTTGTAAGCCATTTGGAATGCGGTCTTGTTCTTATCTAAAATTATAGTTTCTATTGCAGCTTAGGTAAAGAATGTATGTGTATAATGTAGTTTGATGCATTCTTGACCATTGTTTTCGTTGACTTTAACAGTTTAATTATCAGGTTCTGGAAAAGAAATAAAAACAAACTATATCAACTGTTGTTACCGACTGCGTAGTAATAAAATTTCGGGCCGGTTGTAATTTACAAATGTACGGTAAATTGCCTGTACATTGCTTACATTTTGTGTGTAATAGAATTATGCGGAAATATCAAGCCACGTAATTTATCTAACGGGTAATTACGAAAATCTGTTGTTCTAGCTGTTTCTAAATGAATTTTAAGTTAATTGCTTTTAAAGTATAACAGGTTGAAATTTGTAGATATTTAAATAAAAACAAATTAAACGTTTTTGTTTACGAAAAAAAGGAAACAATCTGTAGCAATAATTCAGATATGATAGAAGACAGAAATATATTTGATTCTTTCAAATTAATTTTTAACAGAAATAAATGTTTTTTTAGAGTTGAATGTTTCTGAACTTAGGAATATTTGGTAATTCTAAATGAAGTTATCGACTTGACTTCCCATAACTTATGGGCCATACAGCATTTGGAGATAATAGACTTAAGAATAGTTATTTTGAACATAGTTTGACTAAGTAAAATGTTTCAGGTTAAAAAGATTCAGGGCGTTGAAAGTGATTAATTAATTAATTTCAAGCAGTTTCCCAGATTTTCGCACTTGAATGTTTTGTTGCACATTTTGCCGATGGGTGAAAAATATTTAATTCTCAAAGTATGTCTTTAATATTGACAACCATTCAATGTTTTCTACCTTTTCCTGCCACAGGTACGTAAAAAACTAGTTTTTAAATTATCCAAATACTTATATAATGAAACAGATATGCAAAATACATATCGTAACTGTAAACATGGACAAACACCTCGTATTTTTAGCATTTACTTCTGTTCAATACATATGTTTCAGCCATCTAGGCCTCATCGGTTGAACTAGTGAAGCAATGTATTGTGATGACTCATCCAACAACGCGTAGCGCGTCATACACTCTCGCATTTACTCAATCGTTCTGCCTGCATCTAGAACATATTCACAATATAAAAGCCGCGTCGAAGAAGGGATGGATTCATTGAATCCTACAGTCTCGCGAAGTACACATAAATATAGTTACATAAATATAGAATACATAAATGTACTTATTGTTGTTAATAGTTAGTTTTAGATTATTATACGTTTTAATATTAATATAGTGTGTGTGTCTAAAGTTATTGTTAGTTTTATTTAAGAACCCTAAAAGACAAACTTTACAGTGGTATTCAGGTGTGGACTAATTAATAAATAATAAACTAAGTAGACAATTAAGTGTTAATTAAGTATTCGATTAAATAAATATACAGTGCGGAAAGACGTTATTTTAAATATCGTGATGGCCAACACAATGAAACTGACTGAATTAAAAGTGTCCGAGTTAAAACGAGAATTAGAAGAGAGGGATGAGGATACAACTGGCAAAAAGTCGATCCTCCAGCAACGGCTTCGCAATGTGTTGATCCAAGAAGGCGAGGATCCAGAGAATTATGTCTTTCAAGTTCCAGGCGGAGATGCTGACGTGAATTCGCTGTTGATGAAAATGGAACAACGAATAATAGATTCACAAACTAAAATGGAGCAGAAAAGCCTGGAAACTTCTGGAAACTTAGCGAAAACTCTAGAACAAAGACTAATAGATAATTCGCAAACCTTGGAACAGCGTCTAATAGATTCACAAACTCAAATGCAACAAATGGAGCAGAAGAACCTGGAAACTTCTGGAAATTTAGCAAAAACTCTAGAACAAATGGAACAAAAGAATCTGGATAGTGCGAAAAATATGGAACAGCGTCTAATAGATTCACAAACTCAAATGCAACAAATGGAACAGAAGAATCTGGATAGCGCGAAAAATATGGAACAACGATTAATAAAAAATGCGCAAATACAAATGCAACAAATGGAACAAAGAAACCTAGAAACCGCTAGAATCCTCGAGAAAAATCTGGAAAAGAAATTACTAGAAAATTCTAGAAACTTCGAAAAAAGTCTGGAACAAGTGGAGAAAGTTCTAGAACAGCGATTAGCGGAAAAATCAGAAGCGTTAAAAGAAGAGGTTTTCATAGCTGTAGAAGAGAAAATTGGAGAACATTCTAGACTTTTAGAGGCAATAATGATTGAGATGAAATTACCCGCTACCACGAGTCATTCTGATCCCAAGCAGGTCAACGAAGAAGTCATACCGCGGCCCATCGAAATAAAAGAAGAATTTGTGGCTATTTCAAAGACCAGAATCAAGCCACCAACCTTTGATGGAAAGACGTCATGGGCAACTTACCTGACGCAATTCGAAGCGGCCGCAGAAGCAAACGCATGGTCTTCTGCCGAGAAGGCGACTGCTTTAATCATAGCATTGAGGGGTGATGCTAGTGATATTTTGCAGACATTGCCTCCTGAAGAACGTAAAGATTATTCTCAACTCATTAAACGCTTGGAGATGAGATATGGCCATGCGCATTTGGAACAAGTATACCATACCCAACTGAAGAATCGATCACAGAAGAAAGGCGAGAATCTTCAGGAATTTGAGGCAGATATTGCTCGCCTAGTTCGACTTGCATATCCGATGGCGCCAGATAATTTCATGGAACACCTAGCGGTCCAGACGTTCATAGATGGTCTCCGGGATATTGATACGCAGCAAGCATTAAGGTTGGCAAGACCGAAAACCTTGATCGATGCTTTGGCGCACGCGCTTGAGTTTGAGACTGCAAAGCAAGCCTCTCGGAACCATGCTCGTGTCTGCACTGTTGACAAGCAGGAAAATGAGGAGTTCATGGAGCAGGTGGTTAGTAGAGTTCTAAACCAGATCAAATCAAATAAAAGAGTACTGCGATGCTGGAATTGTGGAGAGATTGGTCACGTTCGGAGTAAATGTGGTAAGGTGGCCAAGAAAGCATCGTCTGAGCAGCAGGAAAACTAAAGCGGGTCGATGAGCGAGGGCAATCATCGATCCAGCATCAGGAAGCCCCAAAGACGCCTGGCCAAGTCGCATCCCTGCAACATCAAACCAACGGCCTGTATGTGGACGCTGTTATGGAAAGAAAGACCTATGCTTGCTTGCTAGATACTGGATCGACGAAAACCATCGTGCGACCCGATTTAATTCCCAGAAATAAAAAGTTATTTTCTAGCAAATGTAGACTTAGGACAGCAACTGGAGGAGCAGCTTCTGTGGCAGGTGAAGTGGATGTCAACTTTATCATAGGACCAACATCAGTCCGACATCGTGTTCTCGTAGCCGACATAGAAGAACAAATAATATTGGGATTAGACATCATGAACACCTACGGCTTCCAGTTAAACATGAAAGAAGGCACTTTAAAAATAAATAATGAGGAATTGTTTCTTCATGGAAAAAATTGTGGGAATGTACAAGTAATTACTGCAGAGAATGTTGTTCTGGATGCAAGAAGTGAGACATTTTTGACGGCGTGTATGGAAGGTGATTATTTGGACGGAAATGTTACAATGTTGGAACCAAAGGCTGATGATGACGAGGTGGGCCGAGGAATAGTAGTTGCCAAAATGCTGGTTAAGACTCAGAAGACTGTACCGATAAGGGTAATGAATGTGAACCATTACCCTGTTTCATTGAAGAAGGGTACTATTCTGGGGTGGTGTTCGCCAGTGTCGGCCGTCGTTCATCGCATAGAGGCGAAGAAGAATGGATTCGTGCAGGTTCCTGAGAAATTGTCCAAGATAATCGACTCCGCCTGTCAAGGATTGAGCAAGAAGGAACAAAATCAAGTTAAGGACCTAATCAAACATTATGAAGACGTCTTCGAAACTGAGACTGGTACGAAAGGTAAAACCAATATTGTAATGCACAAAATAAATACCGGCGATGCAAGTCCAATTCGACAAGGACCAAGAAGGTTACCACTGGCAAAACGTGAAGAAGCGAAGCAAATTATACAAGATATGGAAGGCCAAGGAGTAATTGAACCATCGAATAGTCCATGGGCTTCACCGGTGGTCCTTGTCAGGAAGAAGGATGGATCCACCAGATTCTGTGTGGACTATCGTCGTTTGAATAGTGTGACCAAAAAGGACAGCTATCCTCTCCCAAGAATAGACGATACGCTAGACACCTTGGCAGGAGCAAAATGGTTCTCCACTCTCGACTTAAAGAGCGGTTATTGGCAAGTGGGAATGGATCCCAATGACAAAGAGAAGACTGCCTTCAGTTTAGGTACAGGTCTCTGGCAATTTACAGTCATGCCATTTGGACTGTGTAACGCCCCAGCTACTTTTGAGCGACTCATGGACACTGTACTTAGGGGACTGTCTTGGAACACCTGCCTGGTATATCTCGATGATGTGATTGTGGTAGGGAAGACTTTTGAAGATCACATGAAAAATTTGGAAGTAGTATTCCAGAGGTTGCGAGATGCCAACCTGAGATTAAGTCCAAAGAAGTGTCACCTTTTCCGCAAGGAGGTAAATTACCTTGGACATGTGGTTTCCGGAAAAGGAATTGCTGTGGATCCAGAAAAAGTAAAAGCTGTGGAAAAATGGCCGGTACCCAAAGACAAACATCAGCTAAGAAGCTTTTTGGGATTATGCACATATTATCGACGCTACGTTCCTGGATTCTCCAACATTGCAAAACCACTTACTCGCCTAACAGAAAATCGAGCATTCTTTTGGAACAACGAATGCCAAGCGGCCTTTGAGTTGTTAAAAGGTACGTTGATCAGTGCACCTGTTTTAAACTATCCACTGCCATCTGGGAGGTTTGTTTTGGATACGGATGCCAGCAACGTCGGGATTGGTGGCGTGCTCTCTCAAATCCAAGATGGACAAGAAAGGGTCATTGGATACTTCAGCAAGACCCTGTCCAAACCGGAGAGGAACTACTGCGTAACCAGGAGAGAACTATTGGCAGTAGTTAAGACCATTGAGCACTTTTACAAGTACCTGTATGGGCAGAAGTTCCTGATCCGCACTGATCATGCTGCCTTAAAGTGGCTCTTGCAATTTAAGAATCCAGAGGGTCAAGTAGCTAGATGGATTGAGAGGCTACAGGAGTATGACTTTGTCATTGAACACAGAGCAGGCCTCAAACATCAAAATGCAGATGCCCTTTCCAGAAGGCCCTGTCCAGAAGACTGTCCATACTGCAACAGAATCGAAGACAAATCGGCCAACGCTCTTCGAACCACCGTTGTTGATGACCAATGGCAACCTGACAATTTGCGCGCAGATCAAGAAGCTGATCCGGATCTTGCAGTCCTCAGGGCTTGGAAAAGAAATGGGCAACGACCGACCTGGCAAGAAATTGCTCCCCATTCACGAGAATTGAAGTCATACTGGGCACAATGGGATTCCATAACCATGGATGACGATCTCCTGAGACGTGAGGTCGAAAATCACGACGGAAGTGAGCGCAAGATACAAATGGTGGTTCCCAAGAAAAGAATACCAGAGGTATTGCGAGAACTCCATAATGGTGCTTCTGGGGGACATTTTGGAGTCCATAAAACACTGGAGAAGGTGCGCCAGAGATTTTACTGGGTGAATTGTTCACGAGATGTGAAAGAATGGTGCCGAAAGTGTGCAAATTGCGCTGGAAGCAATGGTCCCCAGAGGCGTCGACGTGCACCCATGCGGCAATACAATGTAGGAAGCCCATTTGAAAGGATCGCCATAGACGCCGCCGGTCCTTTTCCAGAAAGCGACAAAGGAAATAAATACATAATAGTGGTCATGGATTACTTTACCAAATGGGTTGAAGCATATGCTCTACCAAATCAAGAAGCTGGAACTGTAGCAGACGTGATTGTGAAGGAGTTAGTCAGCCGTTTTGGTGTACCCTTGGAACTTCATTCCGATCAAGGGCGGAATTTCGAGTCCAGTCTATTCGAAAAGATGTGTGGACTTTTGGGCATACGGAAGACGAGAACAACTCCCTTGCATCCACAATCAGATGGGATGGTAGAGCGAATGAACAAGACCATGATCAGACACTTATCCAAAGTGGTCTCCGAACACCAGAGAGATTGGGACGAACATTTACCATTATTTCTAATGGCGTATCGGGCCTCCGTTCAAGAGACAACAGGCCAATCACCAGCAAACGTGCTATTCGGGAGGGAAGTCCGATTGCCCTGTGATTTAAAGTTTGGGAGCAAGCCTGGTGAAGATCTTGCCGGAGAAGATTATGTCAGCACGCTCAGACGACGACTAGATAATATCCATGAACAAGTCAGACATAATATCCAAGATGCTAGTGACAGAATGAAAGAGAGCTATGACATCAACGCCGAGAAGAGTGGTTACCATGAAGGCGATCGAGTTTGGTTGTATAATCCACAACGTCGACGGGGCCTATCTCCAAAACTTCAAAAGAATTGGGAGGGGCCATACGAGGTGTTGAAACGGATCAACGATGTAATATACCGCATCAGGCGAACACCTCACACTAAGCCAAGAGTCGTAGATTTTAATCGATTAGCCCCATACTCTGGAGACAATGACGAAACCGTTGACTTGCGCCGATTGGATAGCCAATACCATGAACTAACCTTCGAAGACTTTATGCAAGAGTATTCTGGTTCTAGAAAAGCTCGATTTGGGGTAACCATCGAGAAACAGCAGGATTTGTTCACGGTGCCGCCAGACTACGCGCTTGCTCATTGCGTAGCCCGAGATCTACGAATGGCCAAAGGAATTGCCTGGGAATTTAAAGAGAGATTTGGCAGAATCGAAAGGCTAAGGCAGCAGGTACCAGCAATTGGGAAGAGTCTCCAAATAATAAATGAAGGACAGCCCATATTTTATTTGGTCACGAAAGAACTGTCGAGCCTAAAGCCAACCTATCGAGCCTTATGGGAGGCCCTGACCCACTTACGCGAACAAATGCTACAGCAAGACATTCTGAAATTAGCAGTTCCAAAATTGGGTTGTGGATTGGACCGCCTGGACTGGAGAATTGTAAGGAGCATGTTGGAAGTAATCTTCCGACATACTGGTATGGAAATTCTGGTATGCAGTTACCAGCTTGAATATTCCTGTCCATCCAGGCAAGATAAGACCGTGGACTGTTATTTCGATATGACGTCGCAATGTAACAAAGGCCCTACCTGTCGATTTCGTCATCGTTTGAGGAGACCAAAGCATGACATGTTTCGGGACGAAACTTCATTTTTAAGAAGGAGGCAATGTGATGACTCATCCAACAACGCGTAGCGCGTCATACACTCTCGCATTTACTCAATCGTTCTGCCTGCATCTAGAACATATTCACAATATAAAAGCCGCGTCGAAGAAGGGATGGATTCATTGCATCCTACAGTCTCGCGAAGTACACATAAATATAGTTACATAAATATAGAATACATAAATGTACTTATTGTTGTTAATAGTTAGTTTTAGATTATTATACGTTTTAATATTAATATAGTGTGTGTGTCTAAAGTTATTGTTAGTTTTATTTAAGAACCCTAAAAGACAAACTTTACAGTATATACAAATTAATACAGATCTGTTAAACAACGGATCTGTATCTGTATCTACATTTACGCCAAAATCGTCTCCAAGCCATAACCAGTTTCGTTCTATCAGGCGACACCAATTTAATCAGTGACATCTGACGGAAGAAAGCGAAATATCCCTTTTTTGTATATCCAAATACTGTAAATCTTTCCAATTAAAAATGTCCAGGTTTAATAAGTTTTCTAACCGTGATTTACGGGATACGCTCTGCAATTATTGTTGTAAGTGCTTGCTGCACTTAGATGGTATGAAGAGCTTTACTCAAACAGAATTATTTCAGACCGAAAAATGTTTAAAAAAATATATATCAGTTAGGTGAAACAGATTCGTTTTCAAAAATAAATCGACGGACTAAGCTTGATCCTGCTTGCAAGATTAAGCTCTACAAGGTTATTATCAGACCATCGATGCTGTACGCTTCTGTGTCTTGGGCGACCGCTGCGATTTGTCAGATGAGAAAGTTGTAAATCGTGCAGAACCGGGTGCTTCAGATAACTCTCGATGCTTTATGATTCGTGAGGAACACCACCCTCCACCGCGACACCAACATACACACAAACCAGGAGGAAATTAAGAAGAACTCCGAGAAGATAGTCGTGAGGATACTGGATCATCCGAATGCTCTCATCGCAGAAGGGGCCGACTACGATCGCGAGATTCCATGGCAATATATATGACTCAGGATGATGCTGAACTGTGAGGATGCGATGGAGCAAAAAGATCATCCACATCCATCGATCGTGGTGGGAATCAAGAAAACTAATAAAGAAACAAAGTGTGTACGGATTCAGGACAAACATGATTGAAGACTGAAGAGGTAGAGGAGAAGACTCCAGCACTCTGTATACATTAGAGGATGTATGGATATATGGAGGTTCAGTTTATAACAAAAATCCTGGCGGACGACAAAAAACTGTAACAGCCGAACAAGAAGAAGAAATCTTAGTTAGAATCGCGGAAAATCCTGAATTAATATTTCTTCTACAAATATCTCGTATTTAAAATATTAAAATTCAACTTAGCAATTTTTCTGTATATTTCGTTTTCAAGGAGAAAGCCTTTCTTTTGTTATCGCATTAGCCGATCGACCCATCGACTACCTGGACTTGAACGGTCAACCAAGTATCTAAAGTTCGGTTATAATTCTCATAACATTTCGTTTTTAATTTTAAGTTATTATAATTTAATTACGTACATCTCCTATAATATATCGTGTCGCATATCATTTGAAAGCTTGTCTCACAAAGGATATTTTAATTATATTTGTGTCATCGATATCACAACCTCTTAGCTCGCGCTTTTGATTAATTTATTATTCAAGACACCGAAAACTTCGATCCCCTCCTTTAAGGGCAATAAAGAACCTTCCTTCTGTTCTGTTCAGAACCTTCGTAAGATACACAACTTACTTCTCGTGCTGTCCCAGCATGATGCAACACGCCGCTCGGCGTTCTTCGCTTCCACGGTAATCTGTATTGTTCACATTAATTTAATTAATTTAACTAATTAATTTCTTTGACCTTCTGCCAAGCATCGCTCTCCACACTTGTCCAAGTATATGATGCACACCTCTTGGCCGACCATCTTCGCAACTCAAAGGTAACTCTGTATTGTTGGATACAGAGGTTATTTTATATTAATCACAATTAATTCATACTTAATTTACTGCCTAATTTAACGTACTTTTCAGTGTATTTTTGTGTGTTAATTTGCAATTACTTATTTACCGCTCCTTGTGTATATTACTTTTATTTAATTACTTTAAAATATATCAACCCTCAATTTCGTTCTTGTAAATAATAAATACAAACTTTAAGGACAACGTCGTTGTGTTTTATTTAGTTAGTAATTTGTAATATATTTAATTTAGCATTATCACATACGTCCTGGACCTCTGATGCATCACCAGCCCACCAATTATTTATTTCAAATAATTTCCTTTAATTGTTAGCACACCACCAACCAGCGTGTTAGTAATAAAAGAAAACAAAAGAAACCCGCAAATTACAGGGGAATATCATTACTGGACACAACCATGAAATTGTTTACTTGAATAATTGCGGACTCAATTCGCGACTTGGTGCCTATCAATGAAGAACAACAAAGATTTAGGAAAAATCGATCCACAACAGACGCCTTATACGAGTATGTCATTCGTCAAATTATCGAAAAGCTATTGAATTTAATAATCCTTTATTCATTCAACATTTCCTCGATCTTTCGACAAAATAAAATTATCAGATGTGACTGACATACTAAAAGTGAAAAATGTCCTCAAAATCATTAGACTGATTGAAGAGCTAAACACGACCAGCGGTACCAAAAATAAGAACGGGAGGTAAACTAGCGGAAATATCAGACAAGGTGATAGTTTAAGTCCAGTTCTATTCAACGTTCGAAGAATTCGGATTTGAATCCGTTGTGAATGTGTGGGGGAAAATGTTAAAATTTGCAAGATAACACAACTTCAGACCACGAAATGTTAGCGAATTAGAAGAGAAAATATCTGAAGCATCGGCGCAAATTTCACCTGAATTTACTAGACAGTTGGTGTCATCTAGGCCCAGACGAGTGCTAAAAGTTACACAATTTAATAGAGAAAAAGCGACGTATTAGTAGTCGTATGATTTTCATAATATGTAATACCTATATCCAATTAAATTTATTCATTGTTTTACATTTCTTCAACAAATAGAATTTCAGAGTATATTTAACTTAAAAGTATACACACAAATTTTCTTAAATCATGATTTATGAATTATTACGTTGACATTTAGAAGTAGGGCTGGGCGATACCGACGTTTTCGGCATCGGGTACCGATACCAATCGAGGTATCGATACTTAGCGATGTATCGGGTTTGTGCACGGTATCGATTCTGAGTACTGGAATAGGTAAAGTATCTGTAGGTATCGATGCTTTGGAATCGATACCTTGGAAATGATACCTTGGAATCAATACCTTGGAATCGATACCTTGGAATCGATACTTTGGAATCGATACCTTAATTCGATACCTAGAAATCAATATTCATAACCCGTTTTCTAGGTGTCGATTGTGTGATATCGGTTTCAAGTGATATAAAATTAATTTACCGATTCTACCATAACTACGGTATGAAATTTGCAATATTGTGAGATTTTTTTTTTGTAATAATTATAGTTATGTCATAATAAGGATATTTGCTACACACAATAATAACATCCTTTTAAATATACAGTGTGTTTAAAAAAGATGCGGCAATATTAAAGGGGGTGATTGCCCAGGCCATTTTATACAAAAAGTTCCTATAAACATAGGTCCGCATACGCTTCGTTACCGATCTACAGCGTGTTGAAGTTTAATTTTAAAAAACAGTAAAAACTTGATTTTTCCAAAGCGGCTTGAGATATCATAATGAAATTTTAGGCGTGTTAATAGCTGTGGGAGACACATACTTTGCAATACAACACGATGTTTCAGTCGTACCTGTGGCGCGCGTATTGGCACGTCACAGGCTATTTTTCAAGAAAAAATAGGACGCCTCTGATTTCTCTAAAAATACAAATATGCTTTTATTTATTGTTCAATTATGGATAAAAAAGCTCTCTTAACTTTTTATCGTACGACTTACCGTTTTTTAGTAAAAAAAAAAACATTTTAGTGCATGTCCATTTATTACAGAAAAAAAAATAAAAAAACAAGGTTTTATTCAAGGGCAAAAACAAATATTTTACCAAACCACAGTCCTGTTTTATTCACTGACATATTGAATGAGTCTCGTGATTAATAATTTTGTATGTGTCGAATTTGTTGAAGTTCCTTATCATGAATCGCTATACGAATGCCGAGATGACCGACATGCACTACATTTATGGGCGTGCTGATGGCAATGCATTAGAAGCTAGGCGGTTGTATACTGAAAGATTTCCTGGTCGTATTGTTTCTGATAGAAAACTTTCGAAAGTATTCATCGGCGTCTTTATGAAACAGGCACATTAAGACGAAATCGAGGAGCAGGAAGGCCAAAGACAGCAAGAACGGTAGAGCTGGAAGAGTATGTGCTAGACATGATTGAAGAAGATCGAGGTACTTCTACTCGAAAAATTGCTAACGCTTTGGATGTAAGTAATGGGACTATTTGGCACATTCTGAAGGAAAATTTGTTGTATCCATTCCATATACAACGCGTTCAAGCACTTCTTCCTGCTGATTTTCCTCCTCGCGTTGCATTCTGTCAATGGCTTTTGCACAAAATGGTTCAAATCCCTCAACTCCTGATGTTGATTCTGTTCACCGATGAAGCGAATTTTTCAAGAAATGGAATACGGAATTTCCATAATAACCATGTATGGTGTGACGAAAATCCACATGAAATTGTTGAAGATCGTTTTCAACATCAGTTTTCTTTGAACGTTTGGCTTGGGATTGTGGGTGACTGCATAATTGGACCGGTATTTTTACCAAGGAGACTTACCGGAGAGGTGTATCGCAACTTTTTGGAAAACACGCTCCCTGGATTTCTGGAGAACGTACCATTAGCAATTAGAGATGCAATGTGGTATATGCACGATGGCGCACCAGCCCACTTTAGTCAAGTAGCTCGTGATTTCTTAACACAAGCATACGTAAATCGCTGGTTAGGCCGAGATGGACCTCACTCATGGCCTGCACGATCCCCGGACTTAAATCCCCTGGATTTTTTCATGTGGGGCCATTTGAAGTCCTTCGTGTACGCTACTCCATTGGAAAACGTAGAAGACTTAAGAAACCGAATCATTGCTGGGTGCAACTCAATTAAAACCGATCCTGGTGTTTTTCAGAGAGTTCCCCAGTCAATGAGGAGAAGATTGGATTCTTGCATCCGAGCTAGAGGTGGTCACTTTACACAGTTTTTGTAATTTTTGGTTGATAAAATTGTTGGTTTGGTAAAATATTTGTTTTTGCCCTTGAATAAAACCTTGTTCTTTAATATTTTCTTCTGTAATAAATGGACATGCACTAACATGTTTTTTTTAAATAAAAAACGGTACGTCGTACGATAAATAGTTAAGAGAGCTTTTTTCTTCATAATTGAACAATAAATAAAAGCATATTGGTATTTTTAGAGAAATCAGAGGCGTCCTATTTTTTCTCGAAAAATAGCCTGTGACGTGCCAATATGCGCGCCACAGGTACGACTGAAACATCGTGTTGTATTGCAAAGTATGTGTCTCCTACAGCTATTAACATGCCGAAAATTTCATTATGATATCTCAAGCCGCTTTGGAAAAATCAAGTTTTTACTGTTTTTTAAAATTAAACTTCAACACGCTCTAGATCGGTAACGAAGCGTATGCGGACCTATGTTAATAGGAACTTTTTGTATTAAATGACCTGGGCAGTCACCCCCTTTAATATTGCCGCATCTTTTTTAAACACACTGTATATTACCTATATAATATATATAATGCATATATACTTAAAAATTATTTACTTAAAAAGTTATTGCATCCTTTAGGTACATTTAAACAAATGCACAATGGTAAGCTACTCGATACTTGGCTACCCGATACATGGCTACCCGATACATCGCTACCCGATACATAGTATCGATGCTTTGGATTCGATACTTTGGAATCGATACCTTGAATCGATACTTTGGAATCGATACCTTGGAATCGATACTTTGATTCGATACCTAGGAATCAGTATTCACAACCTATCGTTTGTTTGATATCGATTTCAAGAGATATAAAATTAATTTATCGATTCTACCATATCTACAGTATGAAATTTGCAATATTGTGATATTTTTTTTTGTAATAATTATAGTTATTATGTTTATGTTATAATATGGATATTTGCTACGCATAATATAAAATTCAACAACATCCTTTGAAATATATACTATATAATATATATAATGCTATATATACTGAAAAATTCTTTACTTAAAAAGTTATTGCATCCTTTATGTACATTTAAAAAAATGCACAAAGGTATGCTACCCGATATATCGCTACCCGATACATCGATACTTAGCGAGTACTGGAATCGGTAAAGTATCGATAGGTATCGATACCTTAGAATCGATACCTTCGTTATATGAGGTATCGGGGAATCGATACCAGTTATGGTATCGGGTATTGGACGATGTATCGATACTTCGCCCAGCCCTATTTAGAAGTAACGTTTCTACGATTAAGTGTTACAATGCTAAAATTTTTGAAAACTGTTTAAAACTAAGAAAATTTATTGTCCTACTTTTCCATGAGCGTGATAGTACTTTGACGCCGAATTTTTCTGAACACCCTATATAATCTTACGAAGCAAAGCGCACCGTAATTAATGTTTTATAAGTTTAGCTAACGGCAAGCCCCGTAATTAATAAAAATTTTATGCGAAATGATGAAAAAATTTTAATTTTTAAAAGTCGTACTACATATTAATATTGTCCTTTTACAGACACATACAGACAAATATACCACAATGGTGACCAGGGCCCTATATCTGGTCAACGGCCGGCTTGATGTCCCGACTCGATACACTCGGATGGCCTGTTTAAAACCATGACGGCACTACGGCCCGGCGCCATTTCAAAAAGCATATAAATAAAATATGTGCAGAAAATTAAATTAGGGAATTTCTGAAGCACACCAGCAGTAAAATAAATTAAGATTGCTGGATTATTTGGAATTCATTAGCGAATATACAATATCGTTTTTTGTCGATTGTGAGGCGTAAAGTAACAAGATTTGGTGTTTTAACAAGAGTGAGTTTAAAGTTTAAGTGAACTAAGAAAATAGGGAAAACTATTTTCAAGAAATTTAGGAATTCCGAAAACCCAAATTAGAGACGAAATAATTTCGAAATAAATTTAAACTAATTGCAACAAATGATGCAAAAATGAAACCTATGAGGGAAAATATGAGCAGATTAGTTCACTGTTAGGAAGCTTAAGATATCGGGAATCATGAAAGTGTGTAAACAGTTTAAGAGGAAATAATAAAGCGTGATACAGGATTGAAGTTATGGGAATGATAAAATGTGTCAAGTATTATAATGAACTGCTAACTGAAAATAGGAATGAGTATAAACCATCAAAGAAAGAAAACGAAAACAACATAAAAAAAGGTTCCAGAAATAATTTGACACATCATGTTAGAAGAAGTTAAGAAGGCTCTTAAACTTATGAAAAATAACAGATCTCCCGGTCCTGGAAGAGTTCTTATTGAATTGGTTGAAAGTGTCCCAGTAACATCTTTCGAAATACTACGGACCATATTTAATAGGATATTCGATACTGATAACATTTCAAGGAATTGGAACAAGTGTTCTTATATAAGTTCCATATTTTTTTGACCACAACTGACTCATATTGAAGTGCCTGATGTCTATTTCTAGCAAGACGGTGCTACATGCCACATGACTTGATATATGCAATCGAAATATCCTGAACGTGTAATTTCACGAAATGGAGATTTCAATTGGCCTCCAAGGTTATGTCATCTAACACCATTAGATTCTTTTTGTGTTATTTTTTGAAAAGTCGAGTGTATGCTAACAAGCAAAAAACAATTAATGATCTAAGGAACAATATTTAAATTGCAATTCGTAACTCCAGCAACATGTGAAAAATTTATTGAAAATTTCGATATTCGAATTGATGCCTGCAATCGCAGTCGTGTTAGACATTTGAATGATATTCTGTACCATATATAATTGTAATGGATAATGCTTTCAATAAAAGGACAATTTGAAAAAATTGCAAATAAACACACGGAGAAAAATATTGCATATTTTTTAAATTTTCTTTGTATAATCTTTCTGTAACATTTACGCATTGTATGTTGGTAAGTTTACTTTTTTGAAGTATTCTACGTGTATTAGTTCCATTTCCCATACATATTCCACCGTTTTAACAGATTCGTGCATGACTTTAGTTTGAATATTTAATTTTAAAGAGCTACAAGAATGACAATAAAACAATTTCTGTAACTAACATGAAGATGAATTAGTAACGGGTATTTCTTCCTCTAGCTCTATTTGCAGTTCGCATACTTCCAGGCATATTTCGCAAAGGATCTCTAATGGTTTCTTACAGAATTCTATTACATTCTTCGTGAGTTGCGATTCGTAATGCCTTAATTGAATTAGGGACCAGATTTCGAGCTCATATAAGGAGTTTGAGAATCTTCCATAGGTGTTCGATCGGGTTTAAACCATGACTTATGTCAATTACACAGGCCTGCGTTTTTTAACTTTCTAAAAATTGTTTTAAATTTGATAGCTGATTCTTATGTGTTTTTGGGCGCTGAATCCAAATATGAACTCTATTTTTCTCCATCACGTAAGGATTTTTCACAAAAAGGCTTCAAATTATATTTTTTAAAAATTAAAAATAATTTTTAGTTACATTTTGAATTTATTTACAAAGGATATAAAAAACAAAATTACTTACAAATATCATTAAATCTAATGAAAAGAAACAGTAAAATACTATTTATGTCTTTACAAGTCCTTATAATGTATTTTTCTTTGTCTTTCCATACTACTTTTTGTGCTTTTTCTTCTGTAATCTCGTAGTGGACCATCCCTTTTTAACATCCAACAATAATCAGCAATCATGCTTATATTCCATCTTCCTTGGTATCTTCTCTCCATCTCTTTTAGGTCTTGGTGGAACCTTTCCCCCTGCTCCTCACTTACTGCACCAAGATTTTCAGGGAAGTAGTCGAGATGCGAATCTAGAAAATGCACCTTCAAACTCATGTTACAGCCTAAGGTTTTAAATTTTTCTAACATATTTTGCACAATATTTTTATAATCTTCACACATTTTTGAAGGCTATCCATGCTTGTTTTTCTGCTTCCTCCATTTTAGATTCAAAATTTTCATCTTTCATAAGCTTTCTTATATCCGGCCCAACAAAAACACCCTCCTTTATCTTTGCTTCTGACAAGCGAGGAAACTGGCTGCAAAGATACTTGAAGCACTCTCCATCTTTTTTTAATGTCTTCACAAATTGTTTCATTAACCCTAGTTTTATATGTGATGGAGGAAGCAAAACTTTGCTCGGGTCTACTAAACTTTTTCTTTCAATGTTTTTCATTCCAGGTTGTAAGGTTTGTCTTGGTGGCCACATCTTTTTACAATAGTGCTGCTTCCTATCACGACTATCCCACTCACACAAAAAACAAGGATATTTAGTATAACCGCTTTGTTGTCCAAGTAACAAACAAAGAACTTTCAAATCACCACAAATTGTCCAGCCTTGATTCTTGTAACGAATTTTAATTAAAAGTAGCTCAATATTTTCATAACACTCTTTTAAATGAACTGAATGTCCCACTGGTACAGAAGCATATTTATTTCCATTGTGTAGAAGAACGGCCTTAAGGCTCCTTTTCGACGAGTCAATAAAGAGTCTCCATTCAGAAACATTATATTCTACGTGGAATTGTTCCATGAGCCCGGGTACATCATTACAGAAAACTAGTGCATCTTCTTCGGAATAATATCGAGCAAACTCTTTTTCTCTGTTCCTAAACCAGTAAAATGTTGTGCTAGGTGCTAACAAATTCTTTTCTTTCAACCTTGAGCCTTAGGAGTCCTTAGGAAGGTTTAAGTCCCTCACCAAATCATTTAATTCAGATTAGTCAAACAGTTTTGGCTCATCACTTCCAGTATCATAGTAATCACTTCCCTCATCCAGTTCACTTGCGCATGTACGTAAAACCATTTCGTCATCAGATACATCATCTAATGTATCTGGTAGTGAAGGAACAGGTACTTCTGGTCCATGAGGTATAGGACGTGTTGCGGATCGAAGGTTTGGGAAAACGATGTCCTTTTTGTTTTTTTAAATTGAATCCGTGTACTACACACGAACAAAAATAACAATCATCGCTATGATTGATCGGTTCTCTCCAAACCATAGGCACTCCAAAGCGAAAAGACTGTTATTTCCTTGTGACCACTGGCGAAGCTCTTCAACACACACTGAACAAACCTTAATAAAATCTAATTTCACACCAAAATATGCAAAATATACCGTTTTTACAAAATCTGTAATGTTTCTTTGTTGTTCTTTTACTGTAAACTTTCCACAAATATAGCAGAAGGAGTTGGGTACATTGACACAGCCTCTTGATGCCTTTGGAATTTAATTTTAAAAAACTCGTAAAATAAAAATTAAATTAACTCAGCAACTAATCACAAATGTCAATTAATTACACAAATTCACACCACAGTTGTAAAGAAGATATTGAATGAACTAACTATTTTGTCTAGAATACCAATATGTTTGTAGTGGAGGTGGGGAGGTAGACATGCAGTAACAGGAAGATGATGAGTCATGTCTTGCGACATGCTCAATTATTTCTATTTGTAACTTCTTTATCATAAATCTAGTGTATGTTTATTCAGAATATCAACTTCTTGCATCATCATAAGTAAAAAAATTATAATAGTTTATTTAAACAACGGTTTAAAATTGTCCTTTTCAAAAAGACTAATACATGCAGATAGGTCAAAAAACCCCAGATTGTAAAAAAACCTTACGTGATGGAATTTTTTAAATAATTTTCCCAGTTTCAGCACCAAAAAATCTATTGAAATCACTGTATAAAATCCAGACAATTTTACCATCGCAGGCCTGTGTTATTGGAGGCCAATCTAGTGACGCAATTCCGACTTGCTGAAAGTACTGTAGCACTGTTTTACCTGCATTAACACAAATCTATCATCAGAATAATTGAAACATACATGAGTAGGTAAACCCCACCAGTTTTGTATAATGCAAAGGTATTTTTAATAATATAAAATATTATTAAAAATCTGGTGTGAAGAACACAAATGCAGGTTCACTATTAATATTTTCTGTGAACGTGTCCGAAGATAGGATATATTCGCACACGTTCACAGAAAATATTAATAGTGAACCTGCATTTGTGTTCTTCACACCAGATTTTTAATAATATTTTATATTATTAAAAATACCTTTCCAAATCTATCATGCCCAATAAAGTCAATATATGGTAGAACATGTTGTTTAATGATGTTACGGAGGTACCAGTATGCATTTATTCGTCTATTAACCTCAACAAGCGTCGCACGTCCTTCCAAACGGATGCCACCCCACAGCCTAATTGAATGTCCACCAAAGCTAACAGTTCACACAAGATTACATGCAGCGTATCGTTCTCCAGTTCTTCTATACAGTTGATCACGTTCGTTTGGCTTTTTTTGGATTTTGGATTTAAACCAACTTACTTAAGCCTCCTCCTTCCTTTTGTCATACTTACATTAACTTGCCTTGTATTTTTTATTTTCTAGTTTTTAGTTTCTAGTTTCTAGCCTAGTTTTTAGTTTCGGAGCTGTAAACGTGCGATTTTGTAAACTTAGAGTTGCACATAAGGATCATCCCTTTGCGTCGTACACCTTTTGGGTTCTTGGCCAGGCCGCCGACTGTATTCTCCAGTCTGTCTGTATCATTTTACGACAAGAAAACTGTCGATTGATGTATTCTCAGCATTCTTGCAATGTAATATCTTCTTGCTTGCGACCCTCCTTAGCTAAAGTAACAACTTTAACTGCAACTAATTCATTTAAACGTGGCATTTTACCAACAAAAACTCAGAATCAACTCACAAAGCACTACAAATGTCACTTTGATAATGTAAAACAAAAGAGCAATCATCCTGCCTGACCGAAGCACAGGCATAATTGTAAAATAATGCTACTTCACTAATAGTGAACAAACATAGGTATTTTTACATATTCAGGTGTGTTATAATTAGAGAACGGACGCAATTTCCATAAAACGCAATCGGCAATTGGAATTGTGTATAACGTCGCTTAGTACATCCCGGCGTAATTCAATGAAGTATTTGTTTGGCTTACTCGGACACCTGGTCTCGCCGCGATAACAATGGACAAGCCAGCTGTTGTATTCGGAGAATATAGTGTTTTTTAAAGTATTTTCATGAGCGTAGATAGAAGCGGGGTTTTTATAATGTATTTTATTTATTAGTTTATATTTCGTAAGATAAATAAAGTGTTGTGAGTAAGTTTCTTGTTTTCATAGTTTTAACTGTTAATTACATCGTAATTTTTGTGATAGATCCTGTTTAATATCGTTTGATTCAATCTATTTCTACCATTTATTTCGATGTAAGTGTGCATTGAATTTCGTTCAGTTTCAATAACTTACGCACACATTTTTAGTTTTCATTTATTTAGATCTAGAGCATTGTTTAAGTTACTTTTTCAGACATGATATGGAAGAATGTCGAGAACGGCATTGTAAAACAAAGGCGAGTTGGATTGACGGTCATACTGATTGTATGTCCATTGTCAGTGATTCCGAAATTTATTACAAAATCCGTAAAATATCGTTAAAAATTCGTCACTTAGGATCGCAAACACATCTGAACTCTGTAAAACTTTTATGGCGGCTAATATTCCATTAAATAAACTTAGCAATCCCACTTTAAAAATATTTCTTCAAAAATATACTGGTCGAAATGTTCCTGATGAATCAACTTTACGCAAATATTATGTTTCTAGGTGCTATACGAGAACAGTAGAACGCATTAGAAGCCATCTTTTAAATCAATACATATGGATAAGCGCCGACGAAACGGTGGATATGTTAGGACGCTGTGTGGTAAATGTTGTAGCTGGTGTACTACATCCAACTATTCCCTATAACTCATATGTAATAGCAACAAGTGTTATAAATAGAGTTGATGCGGAAACAGTTGCTGAAACCATTAGGAGATAAGGAGAATATGCAAAAAATGCTTCATTCGGACGCCACGTACAAAGAAAAAATACTTTTATTTGTCAGTGATAGTGCTGCGTATATGTTAAAAACAGGCAGACTATTGAAGAAAACATATCCTAATATGCTGCATATTACTTGTGTAGCACATGCTCTCCACAGAATCTGTTAATATATCAGAGACACTTCCCACTCCAGTAATAACTAGATGGGGAACATGGCTGGAAGCTACTAGTTATTATGCTGAGAATTTCGATAGTCTAAAACATTTCGTAACACTGCTAAAGGAGGATGCTAAAAGTATTGGTGAGTGCAAGTAGCTCACACAAATCCCAAATTTAAAAAATCAGTTGTACTTTCTTCACGAACACTTTGGAAAATTGCCAAAACTAATCACTTATTTTGAAAATCGAAATATCAAATTAAATGACGGATTAACCACATTAGATGTGGCTGTTAATAATTTGAAAAGTATCCCAAGTGACTTCGGATGTGGCCTTCGGCAAAAGTTTGAAGCAATTCTTAATAGAAATCCAGATTTAATTACATTGCAGCAATTATATATGGAGACAATTCCACAAAATCTAACGGCTAAATATGAAGAAATAAAAGAATATTTCCAGTATGCACCTATAACCAGTTGCGACGAAGAAAGGACGTTTTCTATTTATAAGGATGTACTTAATTCAAAGAGAACAAAATTGACAGAAGAAAACCTTGAGAAACTATTGCTAGTCAATATTAATACTCCTTTACTCAACTTGAACGACAAAATGAACAAATAAAAATGTTCCAATTAAAGAAATAAAATTAAAAACTTTAAAAATACAACTTTTCAACAAATACATATGTATTTCGTAATTTTATAGATCACCACCCGTTCGTTTTCCAATTATATAAATAAAATTAAATATTTTAGAAATACAGCCTTTCGCCAGTACTGCACTGGGTGGTAAGCGTGTCCGTTCTCTAGTTATAATTAGAGACCGAACGCATCAGGCTGAAATTACGATGGACCATATAAATAGTCTAAGTACAACACGCTGTTATTGAATAGCACTATTTCGGTTAACCGCACATCTGTTTTTGTCGTCGAATTGTGATGCAAATCCTTCAATATTACAGTGAAGTTCCTTTCTTCATGGGCGTAGATAGAGGCGTGAGGAGTTCTTATAATTTAATTTATTTATTACTTTATATTTCGTAAGATAAATAAAGTACAGTGAGTTAGTTTCTCTTTTTCATTGTTTTAACTGTCAATACATGTCATACTACGTAATTTTTGTAATTGATCCTGTTTAATATCGTTTCATCGAATCTACTTCTCTCAGTTATTTTGACGTAAGTGTCCAGTGAATTTGTTAAGTTTCAATTACTTACGCATACATTTTTAATTTTCATTTATTTAGATCTAGAGCATTGTTTAAGTTACTTTTTCAGATATGATATGGAACAACGTCGCGAATTGCATCGTGAAACAATGGCAAGTTGGACCAAGGGTCATACTTATTGTATGTTAATTGCCAGTGATTCCGAAATTTATTGCAAAGTCTATAAAATATCGTTCAAAAATTCCATCACTTAGCATCGCAAACACACACACAGAAATTAGACCCGTTGGAATCTGAAAATTTTAGCAAACTCTGTGAAACTTTAATGGCGGCAAATATTCCATTAAATAAACTGAACCATCCAACCTTCAAAACATTTCTCTAAAAATATACTGGTCGAAATGTTCCTGATGAATCCATCTTACGCAAATATTATGTTTCTAAGTGCTACACGAAAGCAGTAGAACGCATTAGAAGCCATCTTTAATTAGTACCTATAGATATCTGCCGACGAAACTGTCGATATATTAGGACAATGTGTGGTAAATGCTGTAGCTGGTGTACTACATCCAACTATTTCATATAACGCATATGTAATAGCAATCAAAGTTATAAATATAGTTGATGCGAAAACAGTAGCTAAAACCATTTACGAGAATATGTACAAACAAAAAATACTTTTATTTATCAGTGACAGTGCTGCATATATGTTAAAAAACAAGTAGACCATTAAAGCTGCATATTACTTGTGTAGCACATGCTCTCTACAGAATCTGTGAATGTACCAGAGACACCTTTCCGGAAGTTGATAGACTTGTGTCCGCTTTTAAAAAAGTTTTCAGAAAACCACCATTGAGAGTAGCTCTTTACAGGGAAAAACATCCATTTTTGTCATTGTCTCTCTCTCCAGTAATAACTAGATGCGGAACATGGTTGGAAGCTACTAGTTTTTATGCAGAGAATTTAGATAGTTTACAACATTTCGTTACATGTTTAAATGACGATGGTCGAAGTATTTCTGAGTGCAAGGAACTAATACAAATTCCAAAACTAAAAAATCAGTTGTACTTTCTTCAGGAACATTTTGGAAATTTGTCGAAACTAATCACTAATTTTGAAAATCAAAATCTCAAATTAAATGATGGATTAACCATATTAGATATTAATAGCCACTATTAATAATTTGGAAAATATTCCAAGTGACTTCGGATGGGCCTTTGGCAAAAGTTAGACGCAGTTTTTAATAGAAATCCAGATTTAATAACGTTACGGCAATTGTGTATGGGGTCAATTCCTCAAAATCTAACTGCTAAATACGCTGAAATAAAATAAAATTTCCAGTATGCACCTATAACCAGTTGTGATGTAGAAAGGACGTTTTCTATCCAAGAATATATTTCATTCAACAAATTTCACAGAAGAGAACCTTGAGAAAGTATTGTTAGTTAATATTAATACTCCTTTACTCAACTTGAACTACAAAAAATTTATATAATTTCCAATTATATAAATAAAATTAAAAACTCTTTAGAAATGCAAATTTTTAATAGTACGCCCGTGGGCGATGAGTCATCGGCCTATCGTATCCGGTCCTTAGTTATAATAATATACTAATACACGTAGAAGACTTCAAGAAAGTACACTTGCCAACATGTAATGCGTAAATATTACAGAAAGGTTATTTTGTCCGTGAGTATAGCGTATGTTTTATTAAAAACCAGAAGTATTAATGTTTTTTTTTTTGATTCCTCATTGTTTCTTTTCATTGGTGTAAAAAGAAAGAGCATACTTAGTTCAAAAACAATCTGAAACAAAAAAAAATAGCAAAAATAAAAATGGTTTCATGCATCGAAAGTGAAACACATGACACATGACAACTCGAAGCTTAATGTACCACAAACGCTTAATGGTTTTTGGGTTATATTGGAACGTGGTAATTTTAAATAATATGTAGAAATACGTAAATAACCTTGAAAAATCATTAATACTTCCGGAAATATCGAAATTTGAGGATTTTATTACACTATTTCTGGAATTTTTGTAGTGAAATTAACAACCTACATTAATTTATAGCATCCACACATTGACACGTTTTATGTTAACTACGATTTTAAATCAAATGATTTTATGTAAACAGTGTAGCTGTAAGTTTATTTGGTACATTTCGCTTACTCTCTAATTTTCTAATTAAACATTTTTAATCGTTTATATTATTTTCGTGTACTTGCTTTCACTTTTCTCATTTTTTTTTTACATATATTTACATGTATGTCTTGAATAAACAATGCGAAATTTAAGAATGCATGTGTATCAAATTAATATATTTTCCGCGGCAAAATATTTAATTATAAATATCGTGTAAGCATGAACTCGTAAGTTAGAATATATTAAACGTCTTTCTGAATTAGAATAGAAAAACGTCAAAATTCGGCAAACAATATTCAATTGTTACGGTTCGCATATATTAATAATAATAGTTATTTATACAACAAGTGATTAAGAATATTTTTTATCCACCAGCAGAGCAGAATGTTTTATTCATGAGGGCGAAGCGCAGCGGAGCCCGAGTGGACAAAACATTCTGCGTGTGGATAAATGGTCTTTAATCACAAATTGTATACGAAATTTTGTCCAATACCTACGAAATTAAATTAAATTAATTTTTATTAAATTTTACTGTTTAGATCAATAGATCATATAGGATAAACTATACCCTTTCAACTTTAATTTTGGATTAATGAAGTTCAAAATGAGAACAAACAAATTCAAATTGAGAATAAACACTTTCAAAATGAGAACGAACAATTACAAATGAAAACTGCTTTTATTACAGTTTTTTGAGGTATATATTGTTTCATGATTAGCCTTCCTTGAAAAGATATAATACAATATTTATGCAGAAAACATCGCCCGAAGTATACATTTCCTGAAATCTTTTCAAAACAGAATCAAGCAGTGGTTGTATTTGTTTTTTTGCATTCATTGCCATCGCAAGTATTTTCATAGTCCGATTATTGCGTAACATCTTGTAAGAAAAGCTATTCACAACACAGGTATAGCAAACGCCAATTAAGTTGGCGCGAGGAGGGGGTGGGCAGAAAACGTTTTTAAAAACTTCCACCCCCACTACTCAAGTAATTGTCAGAATACATTTGTCATTGACGTTTGACGGAACATAATTTCTTAGCTATGGGATCATAAAGTGATACACGCTCAGAGGTTAGAATTATCTGGCATTTGATGTAAAACCAAATACAAATCTCCCCACTACTTCTAATCCTGCGCGAACTTACCCCTCCTCGCGCCAACTTAATTGGCGTTTGCTATACTTGCACTCTGAACTTCAACCCTCACTACAATAAACTAATAAGTCAACCGATAACTTCAAAGGCGTGTATCGTATGCAAGTCTAAACTTGCAAAGATGACCGTGACTAGCACGTGACCGCTTGGCAATTGCGACTTATTTATGCCCGATACGCCGCGGCGGTCATTCTGGCCGATCTTGTTTTTCTTCCTAAATCTTGGCGAAAAAAATTGAAAGTTTCAAATATGAATGCAAAACATCTTTATATGCATGTAAAGGAACATGTTTTTAAGTTCAGCGTTTTAGGCAAAATTTAAAAAAAAATGGCTTGGCAACCTGTTAATGTTAATTTTGGGTTTTCTTCAATGTATTGAATGATAAATCGACAATGCTCTTCCGCGATTTTCACAAATTTTTAATCCGCCACGTAGCTTTTCCACATTTTCTTGATTTTTTACCCATGATTTTCTAACGCCCAATCTAATGTCAAGCCCTCTCCAGTCACCTGACTTATATACAGCACAAATTTGGTACTTAACTTTGTCAGCCTCGCGTTTTTTTAATGTAAGGCATGGTAAATGTCTTACCACTGACGCTAAATGATACTCAGTAACACTGACGTTTGGTATTGTTTTGTTACATCAACACGTGCTGCAAACTTATTAATTCTCAATTTGAAGTTGGTTATTCTCAATTTAAAGTTGGTTGTTTCCAATTTGAAGTTGGTTATTCTCAATTTGAAGTTGAAAAGGTATAGACAGTAGTTGGCTACCTTAGTTATTGGCCACATTTTATAATTTTATGGTATAATAAGGTTTCGTGTACTGTTACGATAATTTAGTGCTGTTCACTTTGTATTGGCAAACTTGCTTAGTGGCGCAAAATTTGTTTAGGTTATATCTGCAGTATATGAGGACCGTTAAGCGTTTATTTTGTCTGCTGTTTGTTCGGGTTAAAAATAAGGTATGTGTTTATAAATTCCTTAAGCAATCTACCTCAATAATCACTCAGTAGATCCGTGAAAATCATTATTATAACGAATTGCTTTTATATAATTAGGACAATACTAAATAAAATAATAATTTATTAGTACATTATAACCCCAATTTAATAATATTATACTAAAATTATAGAGGTGACTAACAACTGCTTTATATTATTATCCGCATGTCAATGTGATGTAAAATTTTATACTTCTCTTCGTTAAAACTCGTGTTAAACATCGTGAAATATTATTATTTTTTCAATTTCCACTTAAATCCACTGAAAACAGTAGTAGGCCAGGGGCCAATAACTATCTATTATGCTGGCCAATAACTGCATTGAGCGAGCGCATTTTTATGAATTTACAGATAGCCATCTGTGAAAGAGAAGTTTGCTTATCAAAGAAGATACGCCGAGGATGCTATTGAGAAAGCTATTAAAGTAATTTAAAACGGAATTCACTGAAAATGATAATATACATAATTAATATTTTCTAATGCTTCGTGAAATATATAAGAAATTAAAACATGAAGAAAGTAATAACCAACAATATCGCTCAGAAGCAAATCAGCAAAACGGAAATTCAAAAGACAGACCTATATGATATTTTGCACGACAAAAGAAATAGTTCAGTTGATCATTTCGACAGTTCACTTGTACAATAATTTAGAAGATAATGATGAAAGTTATAATAAATAAATACAATACAATGACGAATGGCCTGACAACTTAGACGTAGCAAATATACTAGTGATGAGCAGAATCGAGAACTTTTAAGAATCGAATACTTGGTTCTCGAATACTTTTTGGAATCGAATACTTATCCGAGACCGAGACCAAAAGTATTCAAATACTTCGCCGCAAGTTCTCGAGAACAACAAATTGCAAATACATACTATTTTTGTTCTCGAATACTCGCATCACAAGTGTATATACATACACACGTTGTTTTGGATTTGTTCTCTATCTCGGTTATATTATTTTTCACTATAACAAATCTCTCCCGTTCACATAAAACTAATTTATATTACAAACATCATACCGTATAGCCTACCTATATTCTAAGACGGAA
This sequence comes from Melolontha melolontha, assembly GCA_935421215.2. Taxonomy (NCBI): domain Eukaryota; kingdom Metazoa; phylum Arthropoda; class Insecta; order Coleoptera; family Scarabaeidae; genus Melolontha; species Melolontha melolontha. The sequence goes on along the minus strand of OW285243.1, from coordinate 70,053,016 downwards.
TGGAGAACCGAGAACATCCAGTATTCGAATACCTATACATACCTATACATACATATAACAAGTGTTCATTTGAAAAGTCAATCTAGGTTACTTTGAAATTTTGATATAATAAGACGCAAATATATTAGTATGTGTTTGTTGTTCCGTAAACGTAAATCCAAATGACATTTGATAATGTCAATCACAAATATCAGTTAGTGCATAAAATAATCGTGCGTCGATTCTGGTTTAAATAAATTGCTTCTCAGTTTTGAAATGGCTTTCACTTTAGAACATAAAATTTTTTTAGTCCAGGCTTCTTTCGAAGTGGTAATAAAATTGATTGTTTATGGGTTTATTCAGTTCAAGATTGCATGGTGGAATTTCAAGTTGAGTTTCCACATTTTGTAATAGATTATATACAATTTAAGAATACTTCGGATAGAACTTTAAAACTTTTTTCTGAAACTGGTAGTCTCTTAAGAAAATCAGGCAGCGGAGCAGTTAAGAAACGTACACCTCAAGTTGTCAATCGTATTGAAGAAATAATGGAAAATGAACCACAAACATCTGTTCGACATTTGAGTCAACAAATAAACCTTTCTGTTGGTACAACTCACAAGTTATTAAAAAACGATATGCAACTTTATCCATACCGTGTCACATCAGTACAAGAATTGTTAGAAATTGATTACCCACGTAGACTACAGTTTTGTAATTGGTTTGTAAATATGAACAATAATGGAGAACTTTCGCAAAGAGTCATCTTTACCGATGAAGCATGGTTTTATAAAACGGGATACCCAAATTCACAAAATACACGCATTTGGAGTAGTGAAAATCCACATGTAATTAATGAAGAATCGCTACATCGAGAGAAAATTGGTGTTTGGGCAGCGATAAGCCAAAGGCGAATCAATGGGCCAATATTTTTTCAGGGAACGTTAACTGCTCAAAGGTACCGTACGGAAATTTACAACCATTTGTCAATCAGTTGCATGATGATGAACTTCAAAATGCATATTTCCAACAAGACGGAGCACCTTGTCACTGTACTGCAGAATCTTTGGATTATTTAAGAGAATTTTTTAATGAGCGTATAATTAGTCGAAATACTGAAATTATCTAAAAAATAACATATTTCGAACACCTATATTGAATTTGAATGATATGCTACAGAGAATCGAACAGAAATGCATGGAAATTAATAACAATCCAGTAATGTTGCAGAATATCATCAGAAATTTTGAATGGATGATTTTAAAGTGCATTGATCTTGAAGGACAGCATTTTCAACATTTGTTATAGTTTTCAATAAATACCTATTATTTGTTATTTATTTGTATGTATGAAACTGTCAAAATATACGACTTCGTAGGTTAAGTAGTAAATTTTAATTTACGACATACTTCAAAATGTTCTCAGTAAATCACATGCTACTAGATTGACTTTTCAAATGAACACTTGTTACATATGAATGCGAGAATACACGTGTTTCCGAGTACCGGTAGTGGCTCCGAGACCGAAACCAAAAGTATTTCGATATTTCACCGCAAGTTCACCGCGAGAACAAAACGTTTCTTACTGACCGAGTACTGGCAGTAGCTTCGAGACCAAGACTTAAAGTATTCGAATACTTTGCCGCAAGTTCTCAAGAACAGCGAGAACTTTTAAGAATGAATACATTACTACTTTTGTTCTCAAGAACTTCCATCACTAAAATATACCTATTATTTTTGCTACTAAATAACTTAAATGATTATGTTTCTTTAGAGCATATGAATTGTGTGGAAGATAATTGTGAGTCTGTTCAAATTCGCTCCTTTAAATCTTCTACATGTCGTGGTCTAGTTTTGTAGACCTTTTTCTTTAAGAATCCCCATGGAAAAAAACCAAAAGGAGTTAAATCAGGAGACCTTGCAGGCGACGTGAGTAATGATAATTCATCTTGTGCTACCCGACCAATCCATTTATTTCGAAACGTAATATTTGGTCAATTTCTCACTTGTGTCATTTGTTGTGCGGTATAAAAGGGGATAGACTTATTCTATCCCCTTTTATACCGCACCACACATTAAACTTTTTGAATATTGGCTTCTACATTCAATTGACCAATGGGGATTTTCTTTACTCCAATATCTTGAATTTTGGGAACTAACAATTCCATTGGTAGTAAATACAGCTTCATCACTAAAGCAAATTTTTTAAATAAATTTTTATCGTCTTGTAAATATCCCAGAATTCTTGCACAAAAATCCAAACTATAGTTAGTGTCGCCTTCAATTAAAGTATGATTAAATTTGGGTTTAAAAGGTTTAAATTTGAGTTTCTTCAATACATTTCTAGCAAATTTAATACTTAAATGTAGATCACAAGACATTTGCCGAATACTTTGTTTAGGGTTTTCTTGAAGAGACAAGACTACATCTAATTCTTGATCATTAATTTCATTTTGCTCCTGTCTGTTATGAAATTGGGTTTACATTTCTCAAAATCCTTCGTAACATTAGCTACAGTGACATGTGAAATGTTTGGTCTGTCAGGGTATTTATTATTAAATTAATTGGCGGTCTGCCGAGTCGTACGATAATTGTTTCCAACAATTAATACAATCTCTACCTTTCCTGCATTAGTTAAATACATTTGTAATTAAAATTCAGTGAAATCTAACATTTGGCTAACAAAAGGAATATTTACATTACCATGATACATGTCTACTATAACTATTCCAACACATTGAAAATTATGCGTTGCACGTAAATCGCAATAGAAAAAACATATTTTAAACAATTAGACAAATATAACAATGAAATTAGTATTTTTGAATAAGGCACAAGTTTTCTACATAAGCAGTTTCCGGCGAAAAACAAAAATTTAAGAAAATCCATGTGTTAAGCAAATCTCGGCACAGTATATCACAGTATATCCATGTTTTGTAATATTATAATTTTTTTTTGTTATTTTATACGACACATAATGTAATGTATTAATTACGTTAAAAAAATTCTGATTATGAGATTTGGGAAGGTTTATTTGTTGATAATTTTACTAAATTACTTAATTTCTTACGTTTGTTTTAAAGTAACCAAAAGTAATTAATTTTGAAGTTAATGCCTTTACGCAGGAAGCTTTATATACATGTCCACGTTAACTATAAAAAGTAAAGTAAAATTGCAGCGAAACACGTTTCAGTGCAGGTGTTTGGTGAAATTGTTAAAGTTGTGATGGACGTTCAACAAACTTTTCAACCAAAGCTTCCGTGTATTATGCTAGATTTGACGTGCAAACATGCAAACGTTGTGCGGAATAATTTCATGTCTCTGTCTTATAACAAATAATAAGAACAATAAAAGAATATCCGCATTCTTCCTTTTCAAGAGTAAATACGTTATTATCTTGACCGTATACATATAATAGCTGTACAGGTTGTTGGAAACGAATCGACAAAATGAATCTAGTTGGCATATTTGGAGCGAAAAAGTTTATAAATATACGAGGCATGCTTTCTAAGTAAGTTCCGTTTTGATGGTAAGAACACTTGGTTATTTTCAAACAATTTTCTTTTAACATGAAAACCTGGGTCTTAATTTACTTTTCAACATAATTTCGATCTATATTAATATTTATGATCCTACGACCAACAGGATATAGAAGCTGGTCCTATGCGAAGAGCTTGTATATCCTGGTCCTCGCAGAAAACTGCTGCCTGATTAGCCAATCACCGCAGCATGGATGTTTTGGCGTTATCATCGTCATCCTAGCGCTGGCCGCCACTTCTTCAAGTGCAGAAACAAATGATTAGTCACTGGGAGCTAGGTTATAGCGATTAGGTCTTTGATTTGATTAGCTGCACGTGGATGAGAATTGTCGTGAAGCAAAACAATCCAGTGAACATGCTACAGCCTTTCTCACATTATATTTCAGCATTTACTGGATCACCCCGAAGCAAAAAAATCTTCAAGCAGCCTATCCCAAAACACAATGCACATGATTTTTCAGGCTGAAGTTGTTTGGTAGAGCTTCACTTTCTCGAGTGTCAAATGTTGAATGTCTCCATTTCGTGAACTGCTATTTTGATGCCGGTGTACCGGCATCAAAACCAGTGGCTAAAAAACATATACTCTTCGATACTCTACCTCTAGGGAAAAGTCTAAGCACTGATTAAACAATTGTTTTTATGCAACTCAGCTAGCATTTTTGATACACAGCGTGAGCACAACTTCCGATAATTTAAGAGTTCTGACATCATTTCATACAAAACACTAATTGAAACTTGAGGAAACTTATTAGATAATGATAAAATCGTAAAGCGTCTGCGTCCTCAAACTTTCCCGGAAGGGAATCACACATTATCTCTCATGGCGCACGTTTTAACGGCCATCTTTAAATGCTCTAAGCCGCTTTTTTTCTATTCCATTGCTCATAGAGTTTTTCCATACATTTGACTAATTTTCCGATAAATTTCGGCCGCTTTCATGTGTATTGCATTTAATCACAAATAACAACGTTTTCAATGGTCTTAGGCATTATAAACACGTATAAACAAACATATACTCGAGCGAATGTTTTCGTAATGGTAGGTGTGTGGCTATCTAATAGATGCGATGCTGCAGAGGTCATATTTCAAAACAATACTTACTTAAAAAACACGCCTCGTATCTGTGTAAAAATAGATGCTGTTTTATCGATTATAATTTACTTAAGTATATTTTAAATCGTCTTGTTATGTACGCTGTCAGAACTGTCCGATTTATAGTGGAGACATGTTGACAATAGTCAATGAGAGGGGCTGAATGTTCCTCTATGCTGTTTTGTGTGACTTAATTGTATGTAGTAAAGCAATTATTGTTTAAAATTTTTTCTATCCCAACATTATACACTGACGAGTCAACGGCAAGACGAAACATGTGTCTGTATGTCTGAATAGCAGTTTTCACACAAATATGAACTTGCATTATGTTTTCCACACCCGATTTTTAATAATATTATATTATTAAAAACGTTTTTGGTTTTATATAAGAAATGGTGAGGTTTAACCCACTCAGATATGTTTTAAATTAAAATTAAAAAAGCGGTTTCTAACCGCTGATATAGGGGACGCGTAACCTTGGGTGCTCAAAATTTATTTCGAAAACAATGACAAAATAAATGGCCTCAAAAACAATGACGCGTCCCTGTACAACACTAATCATATTACACAACAACGCATGTGTTCTAATTAAGAGATATGGGAGAGAAAACAGGTTTGTAATCGCTGCTCTATATAAGCGACACATTATATTTATTTACAGCTGACGGTTGAAAAGGTCTAATGACATAACACTTAGTGTGTGTATACATAAGACAAATTTCAGATCAGCGGCTAGTTAAAGTGCAAATTTGGTTAGAAAAAGAGGGATGTATAATTTAGCTTTTTACAGGTCTGCAATTTAGTATTATCTATGCATAAATAAGGTGTCTAATTGCTTCAGAGGGTTTCTGTACAGCGCTTTTTCTAGAAACATGTCCGTGATGTAACTGACAGTTCCTTCGTACTATCTAACGTTAGTTTTATAGTCCCTAGAATTTCCTCTAGTTTTTCCTTACCGTTTCCTAGAATCAGTAGTTCTCTTAGCTCCTCTCACGAGCAATGTGCTGTTCAACTGATTTGTACTAAAGCGATATGCAGGCTGTCCCAGAACTCGCGCCTCAGAGCAAACTAACAAATGCGGACGATAATCTAGATCTCAAAAATGCAAACGAAGAAAAAATAATTGTTTGCATGACAAAGCTGTGAGATATTTAAGAACCACCAATTCAAGAAAGGGCAGTCCAGGTGATAATGAATGACACTCCTATCGGAGTGTCAACATTAACATGCTATGTTAAGGCAGATGTCATTCAGGATGTTACACTCACCATCGTATTAATCTATTTTATTTTTTTTAAATAAAGCAAGTGGCGGTTCTGAAAAGATTATTGTTTATTCTAATACACGTCATACAACTTATTATAAAGAAACAGGAGAAAAGAAATAACATAATAATAATTATAACAGAAGCAACACAGCCAAAATGGATCATGAAACGAAAAATAAATTCAATCAGGACAAGTGCTCAAAGTGGCTACCATTCATTTGCAAGTATAACTGTATCAGCCGCAAAAAACTCAGTTTAGAATTTGTAACCATTTCAGGAGTCATTGTAGCAAAGCCTTTCTTAACGTGACCTCTGAGTTTTTCGTCTGTAGTAATAGGGTGCCTGTATACAATATTTTTAACGTGACTCCAAAGAAAGAAATCCAGAAGATTGTGAGACCACACAGGCCAGTATCGTGGACCGCCACGATTTATCCATCGATCAGGATAGTGTTGATCGAAAATTTCTATGTTGGTGCACCATAGTGTTGAAACCAGTTGTTAACACGAAAAAGAAGTTGAATGTTTTCAAGCAAATTGTGAAGTTCTGCGCTCAAAAATTCTGCGTAAATGTTTCCCGCTAACCGCGCAGGCAAATCTACCTAAAGAGAGAATTTAGATGAGATGTAAACTAATTTCTATTGAAGACATATCACACGATTCCCTAATAGGCCGGCCCACGAATATATGGAAAATCGTTTATGAAATGCTCTTGAAAATAGAGCATGCGGATTTTCTTCTGCTCAGATGCGCCAATTATGCGCATTGTGGCATTCTTGTTTGCCAAAAATTGATTTATCAGTAAACAAAATCTGAGATACAAAATTAGGATTGTTTTCTTCTTGATTTAAAAGCCATGAACATAATTTTCGTTTGACAGGGTAATCTTCTGGCCGCAAATGCGTATAATGATACAGATGTATCAGCCCTTAATACTCGATGTACAGAAGTTTTCGAAATATTCAATTCCTGTGCGACTTCTTTAATGCTTTCAGTACCTTCTCCAAAGGCATCTGAAGTAGCCTCTTCCTTTTCAGCAATGCGTACAGTCTTGGACGCACCACCAATCTCCTTTCTATTGTGTAAAATTTGGCCTGTCTCGATTGTTCCTGCGATAGTCCTGAAAATTACTTTGTGATCGGGATGACTTCTGCTAGGAAACCGTTATCCAAAAACGTCTCCTGCCTCTCTAGCATTCCGTTCAAGTTCCCCGTAAAGTAAATTATCCACATTTCCACATAATACGTAGCAGTATACATTAGGGTGGGTCAATTTTTTTAATTCTCTATAATTTCTTCTTCAGTAATCGTGCTAAACTTGAAAGTAAAGTGTTGTCGCATAAAACTCTTACTCCACATGTAGCAGATAAATTGATCATATCTAGAGTAAATTAATATTGTAATCATTAACAGATAAAATATTTTAAAAAATTAACGTTTTGCTTGATAATTACTACAAAAAAAAAATAGAAACAAAGCAAGCGAATTTAGAGCATTCGTAAATTCAACAAACGAATAGTTTTATATTGATAAATATAATAATAATAAGTTAAAAACAACAAAATCCTCGTGTGGTTTGATTCCACAACATCTACAAGAATTCATGATGGACCAACATAATGATAGAAAATTGACAATAACTGAATATGTGTCAAACGCTTTAGAAGAAGTATTCACAATAATATCAAGAATTCCAACGAGAAGTGAAACAACATACATTTCACATCAATAGATGTGGATATAGTTAAAAATGAAGAAGTTGCGGAAGATGTGGATATGGCTAAAAATGAAGAAGTTGCAGTAGATGTGGATATAGTTAAAAATGAAGAAGTTGTATCTACTCCAATGAAGTATCTCCTCCAATGAAACCAAGACATTAAACTAAAAAATACGGAACTTTGAATTTTGCTGTGGTGTGTAATAGATTTGGAGCTTCAGATAGGATGGCTTTATGTTTAGCAACAGCTCTTTATGAAGACATAAGTGTCGGAGAATGGTTAAAGCTAAAGTGGCTAGAGAAAAAATTAAATCTAGAGATGAGTTTGATGAACCACATTAACTGATTCACAAATACCGATACATATAACGGGTTGGCCATTTAATGTTGCGGTTTTAAAAATCACGCTATTCCCTTGTATATATAGAAATTAATATAATATATATTTTTTATACTAGAGGGCCAAGCGCGGTTTACAATAAATATATGAAAAATTTGCCTTGTCAGTTTTCAAGATGGCGTCGTATCCAACGGAAGTGCGTGTGGAATTAATAAAATAGTATTATAGAAATGGGGAATCTTTTGCAGCTACGGCAAGACACTTGCGTACTATATTCGGGAGAAATATCGCACCAACGGAAAACACTATAAAAAGGTAAGGAAAAAAAGATAAATTTAGAAAAGTACCAAAGTATTCGTTATCGTGTTTCCATGTCTACTAATCCGACAATATCTTAGGATTGTAGTGAAATTTGAAGCAACAGCATCTGCGGCAGACGAAAGATCAACTGTTAGAGAACGTCAAAAGACCATCCGGGTTCCGGAAACCATAGAACGAGTACGGGAGCACTTTACAGCTCAACCTTCAACATCGACCTCAAGAGCATCTCAAGAACTTGAAATACCCCGTACAACACTAAGGCGGATCCTAAAGCAAGATCTAAAGATGAAAACATACAAAATCCAGATCGATCAGCCGTTGAGACCGTTTGATATGGAGCGACGCTACAATTTTGCGAACGAAATCATCGAACGCATTGAAAATGGCAGCATGTCATTGGAACGAGTGTGGTGGTCGGATGAGTCACATTTCGATGTATCCGGTTATGTGAATAAGCAAAATTGGAGACATTGGGGGACAGAAAATCCACATCTAGCAATTGTTCGTCCTCTTCACCCTCGACGGTTGACTGTATGGTGTGCTATCTCGTCGGCAGGAATTATCGGTCCCGTGATTGTCAATGGAACCGTTACTTCGCAAAAATAATGTGAAATGTTTAATGAGTCTTTTATTCCCGTGGCGCATGGATTAAATATGGTGGAGAATGCATGGTTTATGCAAGACAGGGCTCGTCCGCATCGCACGAAAGAAGTTTTCAACATTCTTGAAGAACATTTCGGTAACAGAATCATTGGTCTTGACGCTCAACAGTTTACAGGCGGAGGGATAACATGGCCACCATATAGTCCAGACCTCAATCCTTGCGATTTCTAGCTGTGGGGATCATTAAAAGATACGGTATATCGCGACGGTATAGACACCCTGGATGACCTTGAAATGGCAATACGGCAGCGAATAGAAGCGATACCGTACGCCACACTTCAGGCAGTTTGTGGAGAATTTGAGAAGAGGCTGCGAAATGTTATCGTTGCTCGAGGCTCTCACTTCGAAAACCTGATTTATTAAACCGCAGATCTTGTTGTTTAATTGCACAAATAAATCATTTTTTTAAATTAATGTTTTGTATGTTTAATATGACTTCAAAAACCGCAACCTTAAATGGCCAACCCTGTACAAGGAACGAAAAGACATGTATGTACTAGTGTTTCCGAAGGCGTTATAGAAACGAATCGTGAAGGTGTTACAGCGGTAACAATAGAAAGTCGTAAAAAAGTACCTTAAATGGAAAACAAAAAATTTGTTAAAAATCACTAAAATTGTACATTTTAAGTTGATAAAAAGATTTAAAAATAAATCAGCTTAAAAATTAAAAAAATGTGTTTTTTCTACCAAAGATTTCGAAAATGAAAATATCGATTGTAACAAAAGTTTCTGTAAATTATATGTATTTTAATGAAGTTTAAGGAAGAAACTACGTTTTCATGAAAAAAAATAATATAAAAACGATAACTTATGTTAAGAGTCCCATTTAAGCTCTTTTAGGCTATTATTTTTAGTATTCATACCTCATATCTACCTTGAAATTTAAAAAAAAACATATATATTAACAGTGACTCTAAAAGGTGGAAGAAATACCTTTACAACAACCCCGTACTGATAATTCTATAGGATTTTATAAAGATTTGTTTAAAAGTAATACACATTTATTAAAGAAAATATATATTTTGAAAATTTCGGGGGCTCCAAATCCGACTTAGAGGCATGGTCTCTTGGTAATTTTACTCAGAATTATCTATAGATTACTTTTTGCTGTACGCTTGCTTTATGGGGAAAAATGTTCCATATAATTTCACTCCCACCCTAATATACATAGTAAAAGATCACGATTGAAGGGATTTGAAGGAATTTGAAAGAAACTTTCACACTCATTTCTCAAAAGCTACATAGTCGACCAGTTTATTGACAACGTATTATGTAGCCTAGCAACAATTACGAAAAATCCTCTTGGATGGCTTACAACTTTCTGATTTATTGAATTCAAATGTTCCTTTCATGAATGCCGTTCAAAATACGAATTTTTTTCTTTGATATTATGTATTTATCATTTTATTGTGATTTCTATTTTTTCTCTCGGGTGCGAGTTCTAGAAAACAAGTATGTATAGAAGAATGTGGATTGCATTTCGAATACACGAAATTTATGGTAAATATCGGGACAATAATATGAATCTAAACTAAAACAGGTATTTTCAATTAGTACCTATTTATCATTAAGTAAAGTAATGGATTAATCAATTAATCACTTGTTTGTTAAGGCGTTTAGCGATTAATTTCCTTTTCTAATATATTAAGTTCTATAGCAGTAGATTACTATTAGAAACTCTTAATACAATCATTACAGGACACTAATTTATTATTAGATCTAGAAAAATTTACATTCCTACATATTTTATACACATATTAAAGTTATTTGTGCCTTCCACTTAATTAATTGTAAATAAACACCTTTTCATTAATCCTAAGGTGAAACTGTGTCCGGGAAGCAACTTGCTCATTTGAATATTTACCATCTATGTATATTTTTGTTAGACTTATATGGAACAATAATAATTTATTCGTTTCATTTAATGAAAACTAAGTAATCACATGCTAATATTTCAATTTCCTCTTAACATTGAAATTGAAAGAAAACACGCGCACTTGACCCAATTTTCTCCCAAGCGTGTCTCTCTTTCGAAGTCAGAGTATAAATATAATACAGATACAGTCTCATACACTTCCACATTCATACAGACGTGAAAAAAATCTGGCCACCCTAATTGCGGTTACACATGTTCATTATAATGTCGGAGCGTTGTGGTAATTCCAGAACTGGTAACTGTAACTGCGTATACCCAGCGAGCCGTTGAAATTGAAACAGATCCACGTGTTTCTATTGCTTTTTTTCCGTTCTCCTTCGTCTTTTTGCAGTTGACGCACGAGTTACGGAGAAACTCTACGATTCAGTCTTGTTAATTCTGGTTGAATGAAGTTAACCCAAACCGAACGGAAATCCTGATTATAATTAGGGCGCATAATTTCGTTCGTCTTTAGACGTTTCTAAATCGCCACGCGCAATAACGAAAATGCTAATTCTGAAGTTTATCTGATAGATTCGGTATGCTTATTGCGCTTTTTATACGTTTCGCATATTAATTTAGCTTGAGGTTGGCTTGAGTTGGCATAACTTACAATGAGTTTATTTAGAAAATTATGTTAGAAGTAGTATCGTTAAATATACAAGGAAGTTTCGATAAGTTGGTAAGTTGAATGTATACAAAAGGTTCAATCGGTTCTCCTCTCAAGTCTATCTACTGTGTTAAACGGTGCTGTATTTTTTGATCTTATTTATTACAGTGGAATTGGGGTGTAGATTAGTTCGCCTCCTTGCGGTGCACCCTGGGAAACGCTAAATCAACTAGAATGCTGGCGGTCACTTTGAGAAAGAGAAAAAAGAAAAGAATGGTTGGCAATATGATTCTCATAAGAACCAAGTGACCAGAATTTTTGATCACTACATATTTACACTGTGTATTTGTTAGGTCATGCTAATAATAATAATAATAAGAAAAGAATTTATCGAGATTTTCAAAATAAACTATAGTTTTGTTGATAACGTACTCATTACGTACTGAGATAAACTTATTAACATATTGTAATTATATTTTGGAGAACATCGAAGAGGGTTATCAGGTAGATTATATACACACTGACTTTTGAAAAGCGTTCGATCAGGTTAACAACCATTTCTTACTTCTACTGAAACTGGAAAAATACGGCATAATTGGGAATGTTTAAGATCATACTTAACCGTGTTCAGAGTGTTGTCGTGGGTGGCACCAGGTCTCGAGATGTCCTTGTTACATCCGGTGGGCCTCAAAGGAGTCATTTGGGTTCTATTTAATTGTTGCTATTTATAAACGATATAAGGTTTTGTCTTCATTCCTGTCGTTTTCTTTTATTTGCCGATTATATGAAACTTTTCTTACGCATTTGCTCTCCTAATGTCTGTATTACACTCCAATCGGATCTAGATGCCTTCCACTCGTGGTCTATTAGAGCACGAGTGGAAGTGCCCCTTAACACTAAAAAATGTAAAGTCATATCATTTACTAGGAAAAATAATGGGTCTTCGGTAGCACAATACTTGTTGAATAATGCTCCTCTTGAGAGAGTGCAGTTGGTTTGGGATTTGGGAATTACTCTGGGCTGCGAACTGACGTACCACCTACACGTAGATGGTATCTTATGTAGAGCAAATATACAGTGTGGTCATAAAGTTTGGAACCAAGCTTATAACCGCATTATTTTACATTTTTTGGAAAAACGCTCGGACAGGTAAATTTTCTTTTTTAAAACTCCATCTTTTGACATACAATTTTTTTCTATGACGTCATTGGTTTTCGAGTGATGACGTTATCAACACTTTCTTTAAATGGCAACCATATTATTTTTTTCTCGTTTTTGGTAGATCTTTATATCCACCAAATAGTGATATAAACAATTGGTATGTGGCATCACAATTTTTTGGAAAAAATAATAATAAATTTAGAAAAAAATACGAAAATTTTATTTTTGAACAAAATTAAAATTAAATTAAAAAAAATACATCTGAACTTAAATTTATTGTAACAGTTAACGTAAATTTTCAAAATGGACCCCACCAACCAACTGACACTGTCCCAGCCGAGTGTAAATGCTTTGCGATCAATAGTAATCTGCGTTATTCGCTCCAGGTCAAAAGAAATTCGTCTTCCCAATCGGCCAATTACTTATTAAAAAATCTTATTTAACATTAAATAGTTTCACAAAAAAGGGCCAAAGAAGTTTAATTTATTTAAAAAATTGACATGATGTGGCAGACCATTTCTTAATTAAAATTATCGCCCAAAACTTGAAGATTTCAAAAACTAATTAAGCTTACAAAATTTACTGAAATATGTAAGTAAGTTTTTTTCACACTTCTGTCTTGTGTGAGGACTTAAATATTCTTCTTGAACAAACCGGATCGTCAAAAGCACATGTACTCATGTTACTATGCAAAAAATTTACAAAAACAAAAACACGCACTTTTTTGCAAGATATTTCTTTATGACATTCTTGCTTCTTTTCATACAATTTATGTACAAAAATTTTAGTTTGAAATGTTTCTATGGCGACAACATTGTTGAATTATTTACTTCTATTTTTGACGTTAAATTTTTGAGATATTGCGTAAAATTGTTCATTTTCGCTAATATAAAAAATGGCACATTTATCTGAGCGAGAAAGAACCGAAATTTTAATTATGGTTGGGTATGGGGACAGACAAAGAACGCATGCAGAAGCATGCGAATTGTTTAACCATGAACACCCTGATAGACCTCCAATTACCAGGTCTACGGTGACAAAACTAGTTGGAAAGTTTACCGAAACTGGATCCGTAAAAGATCGACCACGGCAAGGTAGACCTCAAGTAGGAGAAGATGTGAAATTAAATGTGCTTCTAGAAGCAGAAGAAAGGCATCATGTTTCCACCAGACAACTTGCGTTAGCCAATCAGGTAGCTCACTCATTTGTCGTCAACTTATTTAAAAAAGAACATTATCGTCCTTACAAAGTTCAACTTGTACAGGAATTACATGAGGATGACGAAGATCGTCGACTGCAGTTCTGTGAAGACGTAATGTTACGTTGTGACCAAAATCCAAATTTCTTGGAAAACATCGTCTTCTCAGATGAAGCTACGTTCTGCCTAAATGGATCTGATCAGCGCCATAATTGCAGATATTGGTCGCAGAACAATCCGCATTGGACTCAAGCGTGTCATACTCAGCGCAGAGGAAAAGTTAACGTATGAGTTGGAATGATTGGACGACGCATTTTAGGACCATATTTTTTTGAAGGAAATTTGACTGCTGTGCAATATTTAGAATTTTTAAGATTTGAACTGGTTCCAGCGCTCGCTGTTATTTTCCCAAATCACGAAGATGGTGATGTACCCCATCCAAATATTTTGGTTTCAACAAGATGGGGCGCCTCCCCATTATAGTGTAGAGGTTCGCCTCTATCTTGACGAAATATTTCCCAATAAATGGATTGGACGGAGAGGCGCCATAGAATGGCCACCTCGTTCTCCTGACCTGACTCCGTTAGACTTTTTTTTGTGGGGTTATTTGAAATCGAAAGTGTATTTTAACAAACCGAACAATTTAGAAGATTTAAAAGAACGAATTCGCGTAGAACTTACACAAATATCCCCAGACATAATTGAGGCGAGTATACGAAGTGTTTACACTCGGCTGGGACAGTGTCAGTTGGTTGGTGGGGTCCATTTTGAAAATTTACGTTAACTGTTACAATAAATTCAAGTTCAGATGTATTTTTTTAATTTAATTTTAATTTTGTACAAAAATAAAATTTTCGTATTTTTTTCTAAATTAATATCATTTTTTCAAAAAAATTGTGATGCAACATACCAATTGTTTTATGTCACTATTTGGTGGATATAAAGATCTACCAAAAACGAGAAAAAAATAATATAGTTGCCATTTAAAGAAAGTGTTGATAACGTCATCACTCGAAAACCAATGACGTCATAGAAAAAAATTGTATGTCAAAAGATGGCGTTTTAAAAAAGAAAATTTACCTGTCCGAGCGTTCTTCCTAAAAATGTAAAATAATGCGGTTATAAGCTTGGTTCCAAACTTTATGACCACACTGTATATAAATAGAGCAAAAGGTTTTATCAAGCGCCAGACACAGGATTTTAGAAATGTTATGGCTATAATAAAATTGTACTATTCACTAATCTTGGAAATTGTTGCATTGTATGGAATTCAACGCAACATGATAAATTACGTACTCTATAAGCTAAATATCGACAAAAATTTCTATAATTACAACGACTGTACTTATTGGGCTTTGAACCACTAGAATCAAGACGGATAAAGGCATACCTCAAGTTTGGATTCCGGTTGTTCAACGGTTACATAGGATGTTCGGACTTCCTATCCCTGTTCGATGTGAGAGTACCAGCAGCGGGTACAAGAAATAACGATGTTTTTTCATTGCGCTGCCATCGGACGACATATAGACTCAGAAATCCGATAGATTCGATTATGAGGGAAGGCCTTTGATGTGGGTTTTTTTTCATTGCACGAAAACTGTATTCATTAAGTATGTGAATGGTATAGACTTTTATATAAATTAGAGTTTCTTTTATGTTGTAAATCTTAAGTTATATGTGGCTATTTATATATTTAGATATTGTAGACATGGTTTGGGATTGTCTGACGTTTAAATAAATAAATTACTTAACGTACAAGATGTGATCAAAAAATAAGGTAAATGAATTTTTATAGCAGTAACTTACTGCTGACGTTGCATTTATTTGAAATAATAAATTTGATAACCTGATTCCTCTTGATGCAGATCCAGACTTCATGGCAAAAATTATAACTGGAGATGAAAGTTGGATGTATGGCTATGACCCTGAGGTAAAAATTCAGAGTTTCCAATGGAAAACGAGTGAGCCCCTTGTTTTGCATTCCTCACCTTACAAAGGTACGTCAGTCAAAGTCAAACGTTAAGGTCATGCTTATTGTTTTTTTTTTGATAGTAGGCATAGTGGGATTAGAGCTTGTTCCAAGGAGAACGACTATAAACTCTGAATATTACAAGGGCGTTCTTCAACGTTTACAAAAAGATGAAGGGAGAAAGCGACAAAAAAAATTAACCAATGGCTTCCTTGTTCATCAGGACAACGCGCCATGCCATACCTCGCTTCTGATCCGCGGATTTTTGGTCGATAAAAGGTTCCTGTCTGTCCACATCCGTCTTACAAGCAGGATTTAGCACCATGCGACTTCTGGCTGGTTCGAAAACAGATAATAGTCTGAAGATAGCTTCTAGGATTCCTGGCTGGAACCGCGTACTTGGAACTGCTTCCTTCTTGGCTGCCGTTTAGTCTACTGTTGCAAGAGATATCTTCAGGGTTGCTATTACTATTTCTGTACTGAATGTTAGTTTAGGACGGAATTATATATGAGATGTTCATGGCCACTGTTGCGGATACTTTCTACAGTCACTATATAGTGGGTATTCGTCGCCATGGTTGACGTTTTTGTGGATTCACCTATTTTACGGTTAAAGTAAAAAGGGTTGCAGGATAGAATCTAGTGAGATTTAAATTAAATTTGGTGTCCACTTTCCAATTTATGTGCAAAAAGCGCAGACCCAAGCGCATGCAGCGTCCTGGTACAACGTTTGTGTTCCGCAATACGAGTGCTCACCGAACACTTTGTCTCCCCGATGTATGCACCGTCAGACGCGCTTGGAATTCTGTAAACATCAGGGATTCTAGGTGGTTGTGATCTTTAACAGAAAAGGGCCCAATGTGGTGTAGGATTTAAGGATGGTTTTGATGCTATGTTTGATTTTGCTGATACGGTCGGTGACGCCTGGTATATAAGGTAATAGGGCTTTAGAAATGTGAGCAGTGTGTTGAGATACAGAACTGGACGGTCTAAGATTAAAGTATTGGTTTATGGTGCGTTGGATATCTTGCTTGGAATAGTTGTTGTTGATTAAGTTATTGGTGACATGGTTGGTTTCTCTGGGCAAGTAAGCAGCTGCAGATATAAAGATGAGCCCTTGGACTAACAAGTTTATGAAGGTGAGCCTTCTTTATATCTCGATCTAATTCCTTAGGTTTAGGAAATTTAATTAACCTATTTAATCAGTACAGTATGTAGACTTTCACGGCCGGCATAAACATCAACGTTCAATTCCGGGCTGTAAAACCGTGATCCAAAGGAATTTCTTCCACACGTTTTCTTCACAATTACAGTGGCCATTATTAGCGGCGAGAGTGAAGTACTCTTCTTGAATTATTGTCGAACGACGATAGTAATTAAACCTCATACTTTAGTGTGATTTAGTGAAGAGTATATCTTCAAAGGTTGTACCGTAACCAAAGATGCTACTATTTTTTTTTTTCTATTTTGTTCTACTGAAGATGGCAACTTAGTTACCGAAATACGTATTTAGAGCTTATTGATCTATATATTTTTCTTGTTTCTGTCTGTTTCAAATTTCAGGCCATAGTTTCCACCAATTTGGTTCCATAATAAGTTTGGTAACATATCTTCCTTTAATATATGCAGTTTCACACCAAACCATATAAATTTGGTTTCAACTTTGCTTTTGATATCCTTCATGACCATATTATGCATACCTTTTCTTTAAACTTGGCGTTGAAGACAGTTGATATTATCGATCTATTCAATTTATGTCAATCCTTGCAGTATGAGAATTATTTCGGATTCTATCAGTTAATTGTTGTTGCATATAATATATAAATATACAGGGCATTTCAATTGAAACGAGCCACCTGAAATAACTCTTTATCTGCTGTGATTTATATAAAATTATGAGACCTGTCAATTTTCAGATCAAGGGGCACAATTTTTAATGTCGAGCCTGACGGTTTAAAATCATTTCTGGGGACGCAGCAGTCCCCACCATAAAAATTCAAATAGGGAAGATGGTCTTGTGACCACTCGTTCAAAAGGCTTTTTAATTCTCTTTATGGAACATGTATCAAAATGTCAATTTTTTAATCAGTAAGCAAAAAGTGAATTATATGCAACCTGTGTAATAAGACACGACTAGAGTAATAGTACAATCTAGCTTCAAATGCTCTCATAACATTTCGCAATTTTTTGTGTTGTTACTAGGGTGACTCATACTTGTTTTTGTCACATTGTCTTTTCGTTTTTAATGTCGCTTTTGTCCAAATTTTTTGTTTCTGTTTTCAGCTTTAGAAACTTATTTTATGCTATATTAGTTTACGTTTGCATTATTGTTTGCGTTAGTGGAATGTTATTTAGTTGAGTTTACCTTTAGTTTAATCGTGAATTCACAATTGATAAATAATGGTCTATTCTATCCAAGAACTTGTAGAATTAGTAACTGTATTACGAGAATGGGAGGTGTGCAAGATCTACAGCTCGCTTATTCAACGAAAATTATGCAGGCCAAAATGTGCGACACAACTACGTATTATGGAATTAATCCAAAAATTTACGGAAACGAGCTCTGTACATAACAAAAAACAACATTTTCATCGGATTGTAAGTAATGAAGATATCAACGTCGAATTCGTAGGGCAGGTCGCAGTCCTTGGAAATGCGACATTGATACTACAGGTATCTCAAGCATCAGGAATAATATGTTCATCAGTTTATAGAATACTTATGAAGTTCAAATTTCATCTCCATAAAATTACACTTGTTCACAAATTGAATTAGGATGATTTTGACAGGAGGTTGGAATTTTGTGAAGTAATGGCCGAGCGCATCAACAATAATCGAAACTTATTGTATAATATCTACTTTTCGGACGAATCATCTTTTTCATTGAATGGTGAAGTATAGCGTCATAACTGCAGATATTTGAGTGACACCAACCCCCATTTGACGCGGGAAACACATACTCAATGGACACACAAATTTAATGTATGGGCTGGTATCTTTGGCGATCGTCTCATAGGACCCATATTAATTAACAGGACTTTAAACGGTCAAATATATTTGAACATGCTGGACGATACAATCAATCCTTTGATTACAGAAAAATTGGAGCAAGATCAAGATTTGTTGGAGAATGAGGTAATATTTCAGTAAGATGGAGCGCCTCCACATTACACTGCCGGATTACGACAATTCATGATCACTTTCGCGATCGTTGGATTGGTCGAAGGGGGCCTATAGAATGGCCTGTCAGGTCGCCGGATCTTACACCACTTGATTTTTTTCTCTGGAAGCATCTTAAATCTAAGGTGTATGCCACGCGTTCAGCTTCCTTACAAGAGTTACGCCAAGAAATTGTTGAAGAATGTCAACGAATAACTAACTGCGATATGTCAGGAGAACATTTGAAGCAAGATTGTATGGAGGTTAATGGTTATAATTTTGAAAATTTAATAAAATAAAATCCAAGCCATTTCGTTCTAGTCGTGTTTTATTACACATGTTGCAAATAATGCACTTTTTCCTTATTGATTAAAAAAAATTATATTTTGATACATATTGCCGTAAAGAGAATTAAAAGACGTTTTGAATGAGTGGACACAAGATCCATCTTCCCTATTTAAGTTTTTATGGTGGGGGCTGCTGCGCCCCCAGGAATGATTTTAAATAATCAGGCTCGACATTGAAGTTGTCCCTCTTGATATGAAAATTGACAGCTTTCTTAATTTTTATAGAAATCACAGCAGGTAAAGAGTTAATTGAGGTGGCTCGTTTCAATTGAAATGCCCTGTATGATTATGTATATGAAATTACGTACTAATAATGAATACAGTATAAAATCGTTGTGCATTAATAAATAATAGTTACCCGACAGCAATATAAAATTACATACTGAATGTTACTAATTACTAATCCCATATATTAATTAGATGGTGCGTATCAGTAATGAATCATATGTAGATAAATTTATATTCAGTGTGACAGTGACTGATTCCGAGGTCATTGGCAAATAAAATAGGGGTGATATACCGGACGCAGGTGCAATATGTGTATTACCAAAGGAAGTGGATATCAAGTGTAAATTCGATTATTTTGGAAACAGGTTGTTGTTAAAACAATAAAAAGTATAATTAAAAGAATAGAAGTGATTGAACTATGTTGTGATGAATCATTTAAAATTAATTTGAAAAATAGTATTTTTTTATTAATTTCCGTTCTATCGTAATTTTTTATGATATTAACAGTTCGTGCACTAATGAATAAGAATGTTTCATCATTGTTTATTTTCTTAATATTTCATTTGATAAAGAAAATGTTATATACCAATCACTTTAATAAAGGAGCGTTGAGACAGAGCGTAAAGATCGCGTTTAAAATAAACGTTAGCGACTGGTTAAAATTGAGGACGAATTTACGCAGGTAAATTCAAGATCGTGGAGACTTCTACTGTCAAAATTGGTTTACTGTTACCTACCATTCCTCATTTGCGTATTCTATTAGTTGTTTATTGTGCTATTGATTATTAATATTAATCAAAAATTTTTAAAACTCATGCTGTGAAATATTTATTTTCTGAAGTTATTTTATCACTTTCATTAATTTCTTCTTTATGTAATCGCAAATGGATGGACGAACCAGCTGCACCAGGTCCATAAAGATCCTAAAGGATAACATGTAAGAAGTGGATAGAGGTCGAGGGCCTGCCTATAATGTGAATTTTAAGCACAAAGTTAATATGTCGAAAACAGCAGCGCATTTATTTTAACCAAAGGGCTCAAGCAGGGATGTTGTCTCTCGCCAACATTATTTAAAATATATTTAGAATACGCGTTAAAAAGGTGGAAACGAAAGTGTGAAAGTACGTGTATCCCGTTGGCAGAAAGAAATATATACACGCTATGTTTCTCAGATGATCAAGTAGTGTTAGCTCAAGATATGGACGACATAGAGTATATGACGCGCAAATTGATCGAAGAATATCATAAATGGGGCACAGAAAAAACAGGATATATGTGCATAGGTGGCGTATAAAAAGACCTTATCCTAAATGATAGACAAAAAATTAAACATTGCGACAATATCTGGGACTGCATGTGTCATAGGACGGTACCTTGGATACAGCCATACGATATAGGAATAATGAGGCTAAGAAAGCCACAAGCCACTTAAATAGTATTATCTGTGATGAAAAGATCTCAAAAAAAAATATCCTAATATACAACACTATTGTTAAGACCATAGCAACTTATAGCTCTGAAGTCTGGCCATTAAAGATAACGCAGTAAAACATTTTGCTGGTAACAGAAATGGATTTCTGGAAAAGAGCTGCAGATAGATCTAAGAGGGACAGAGTACTAAATGAGAGAATAAGAGAAATTATGGGAGTCAAGCATACCATAGTAGATGGCATCAAAACGAAACAACTTCAATGGTATGGACACGTGCAACACATGACACGTGAACGGCTACCCAAGCTAGTGATGGAATGGACCCCATAAGGAAAGTGCAGGAGAGGGAGGCCTAGAAGAACTTGGAGGGAAGAAATCGACAAGGAGATTAAAGTGAGAGGTTTAGAAAACAACTTATGGGAAGACAGGGATCAATAGAGATTGGGCATCGGAAGAGGGCGGAGAACGTTTTAAACCGATACGTATATATATATATATATATATATATATATATATATATATATATATATATATATAAATAACTTAAAAGAAATTATCGACCGTACTATATTGGATAAAATATATTAAAAGCGGACAAGCGGTCTGTCAATTAAAAACTCATTTATTAATTATATCTATATTTCGCAACAACTTTGTTGCTTCTTCAGGAGATAAAAATGTAGAGTTCAAAAAATATTATTTATTATCCTTTTTAGGCTAAAATAAATTAAAAGCGGGCAAGCGATCTGTCAATTAAATACTCATTTATTAATTATCTCTATATTTCGCAACAACTTTGATATATATATATATATATATATATATATATATATATATATATCATATAAAATAGAGGCATCTATATCAATTTATGACAAAACATACTTGAGTAAGCAAATCCTCATCAAATTTTGTGTAAAACATGAACAGTTTTAATAATATTAAATATTATTTATTATTGCTTTTGTAAAAGTATCTCTCCAGTGGCACGTTCTGACGATTCTGTAGTAAGATGAAACACGTGTCTGCGCATCTGTAGAGATACTTTCACATATATGAACTTGTATTGTGTTCTCCAGACCTGATTTTCAATTTATGAGTAAAATATATTTTATGTGATTTTTTATAGTAGTTTTGTAGTTAGTAGACTCAGGTTTTAATAGATTCTTCACATTGGCATTGTATTTACATACACATTTATTGTAGATGCAAGATCGTTAAACCAGAAATAACAAGTTATAAGATATTGACTGAAATATTTCATATCTACCTAATACCTTGCATTGGTATATATTTGCCGCTTTTTGCTTACTAAAATTATAAAAGATTGATTAACTGTATCATTTTCTAAAGGTCTGGGAGTGTGTGGCGTTTTAAACACAATCTAAGTTTTTTTAATAATAAATATGTTAATAAACAAATAATCTTTTATTAGATATGACTATAAGACCACATGTTCTACTTATTTGAAATTACAACATTTTTGCTGAGACTATAGTATAGTGGCGTAAATATGATCTCCTATTGATCATGTTCCACTATACGCAATTGTAACTTTTGGTGTTTATACTAACGATACGTAAAATTTGCTTCAAAAATAAATCTGCCTGGAAATTTTGGAAGAATATTACTGGTCTTTGAAAAGCAGCTTCTGTATTATGCGACTACAAAGAATGTTGAAACTGTGAAAAAATTATCTGAAAGTCCTAACTGTGTTTTAGTATAAACGTGAGATAATGGAATATAAAACACTTTCCCTGTAAAGGCTTTCTGTGTTTTACTTTGATTATAAATTTACTTAACTTTAGTACGGAACAAAAATGAATTATATTAAATTATGTTGACAGGATACGAATACATATTCAATACTAAAGGAATAGTTGTGCAGTAGAGCGTTTATATACGACTACATTAAGAAAAAATAAAATATTATTGTCATTACAGTGAGTACTCTACGGCCTGAAAACAACATTGAAAGTGTAATTACTAGATTGCATTCTCAATGTTCCGACTTTTTAACGATTAAATTTTGAGCAGACTAATCTACAACTAATCTACAATTCTATGTGCACTGATAATTCGCGCAATTACTATGTTGGACCCGCACTAAGAAACGGTACAATGTAACAGTCTTTAAGTTTCAGTTAGTTATTACCAAAATATTTACATTTACAAATATATTCTTTTAAATTTATATTGTTTTATACTATTCTCATTCATTCATTTAATTTCGATTTAACAAAACGCATGGTAACTAAAAATAACTATAATAAAATAAAATAAAACAATAACTTTGTTATACCACTTTATTCACATATAATAATGACCGCGGTTTCGACATACAATGTCATTATCAAACTGCAAAAGTTACAGGCCTACATACATAGATCTTATAAATGACACAAAAATATATGGGGGTGGTTTATGATGTTATTTAAAATTACTACTATATACTTAACTAGTATATACAACATTGGAAAAGAGGTGTATATATAAAAACCAACTGGTCGTTAAGAACAATATCTATTGTGTTGTTTCCGCTTTTAAAAATTTCAAGTGACTCTAAAAGATTTAATTTACGACCTTTCTCGGCCAAATGCAATATTTTATGATGACCAAATGTATGCCTTTCTCATCATAAAATATTGCATTTGGCCGAGAAAGGTCGTAAATCTATTAGAGTCACTTGAAATTTTTAAAAGCGGAAACAACACAATAAGTATTGTTCAACGACCAGTTGGATCTTATATATACACCTCTTTTCCAATGTTGGATATAATAGTTAAGTATATAGTAGTAATTTTAAATAACATCATAAACCACCCCCATATATTTTTGTGTCATTTATAAGATCTATGTAGGCCTTTAACTTTTGCAGTTTGATAATGACATTGTATGTCGAAACGGCGGTCACTATTACATGTGAATAAAGTGGTATAACAAAGTTATTGTTTTATTTTATTTTATTATTTTCAAAATGAATTACCACAAAGTTACGGCTACCAGTATTAATTTTCTTAAAAATAACTATATTGATAAAAAGTACAATAAATCGTAATTCACATTAACTGAAGTATTTATATACACATTTAAGTTTACGAAGATCACTTGACGGCAATTACTGGTTGAATGAGTTATTCCTCCCGTGACTGCTTATATACTTCTCGCGTAGTTCTTGAACACCGTTTCTTAGAGGGTCCGGGAGTTCGATGGAATACACAGCCGGTGATGTCATCGCTTAGGTCACCGTCGCATGACGCAAATCGTAATATATAACGGATGTTCCAAAACAACTTCATGTTTTAAAAATCACATAATTTGGTCTATGGCAAATGTCAAGCAGCCATATTATAAATGCGTTGTGCAGTAGAGCGTTGAAGTATTGTCATTTACAAAGTGAGGCACTATTCTTTCTTTCAACGTTTATTAACCCAAATAAAGCTGAATTTTTTTCTTTAGCAAAATTGTTCGTAAACCAATTTTTTCTTATTTTTGGATTTCCTAGACTACCAGAAAAACATTTAAAAAAATCATTTATCCATATATTTTACATACGGATAGATCCTTTAAAAAGGATTTCAACATAATGGACGTCTATGACCAAACTAAAAGAAGAGACTGAAATCTAATAGTTTATTTACAGACATCTAAAACGTATTCAAAAAATATTTTATCCAGAAACTTATCTATAGAATTAACTTTGAACATGATATTGATAAAAATATACTGTGGGATGTGGTCCGACATTGTACTTGTTACAAATTAAATTCAGTTTTTTTTTGAACTGTTATATTTCGTATATATAAGAATGTTTTAATTTAATTTTAAATTATATTTCTACAAATATTTCGAATTTAAAAATATTAATTCGAACTTAGACATTTTCTGTATACATTGGCAACGAGAAAGTCTTTCCTTTCTTATCCTTCTGGTCAGTTGATCCTTCCAAGAAATCTACCCGATTGAACGCTCAACTCAAGTATCTAAGTTCTTTTCGAATTTCTACAAAATATGTACTTCATTATTATATACCCGTTTCCAAACTAGTGCTCTCTTCTACACAAATTCCTTCTTCTGTTTAAAACCTTCGTAAGAAAAACATCTTACTCCACGTGCTGTTCAGCATACAACACGCCGTCCGGCGTTCTTTGTTGTTTCTTCAATTTCTAGAATTCTTGTAGTACGATGGATACCTTTTAATTGATCGTTTGGCCTAAAAGTACCTGTTTCAGTTAACCTTCTATGTACGTTTGAAAATGTTCTTCTATATGGTGTAACTTTATCAGCAAAGCGCTCTTGATCGTCTATCCTCCGGTGCACTGCCATCAGCCAACCCATACATGTAATGAATGTCAGCCAATTCGAGATTAGTAAAATTAACCATTTTCTTTTTAAAAATAACGCTGTACATATATTTTAACCCGCAAATTAATTTAACTGTCAAAATTAATAAAACAACAACAAGCATAGACTACTATTAATATTCTGCTTTCACTATAGGAACAGTAATTGTTCTTAATTTCTTTACTCAAAAAGAGTTTAAGTTATGAAAAAGTCAAGAAATCTTTTCTCTTACAAAACGAAGCACCATTAATAAAATTACTTTTATTTAAAGAAAAAGCAGTGGCGTATCATTATGTAAACATATTCAGTCCAAATTTCGCTCGAACGCCACTGGTAGAAAATTAAAAAAAAAAACTCAGAAAATGCCCCTCCGGTATGAATGTTAGCTAGCTTTTTCATACGTTGTTTCTTTATTTCAAGGACAGTCTGTATATAAATAGAATCTATTGTATGTATTTAATGTGCAGTATCCTTCGTTAAATAGCCAACGGAACTCATAATTATCCCTAATATTAGGAAACGAGTTTAATAGTAACTTACAAAACGATGTTAGGAATTAGATTGTCCGTCATTTCGAAATTGTGAATTTAGAGCAGTCGTATTTTGTGATGGCCATATAGACAAATAAAACTTAATCATAGAATGTTATAATTTTATTTTAATAATAAGTGGATTAACAACATATGTTTTTAAAAAAGGTATATAACCCCTTACCGCAATTATTAATCGTATCCTAAATACGTATTTCGACCACTAAGTTGTCATCATCAGTAGGTAAAAACCACTAATTAAATAGTCGCACATGGGACACAGTAAAGCTAGAAAACCGCTTACGCAACAACTACTTTACACCGCGTCCACGTATAGTCTATACGTGGAATATCTATGTCTAGCCTTTTGATTATATTGTTTATGCTACAAATCATATTAATCACAGGCGAATGTTGATGATATAAGGAGCGAGACTTGGGAACATGAAAAAGGTTAAAACGCCTTGAGGCAAATTGAGGAACCGAGAGATTCAGTAGAGATAGAAGGTGGGGAGTCAGGGATAACACCCTGAATGAGCTTAAACCAAAAAAGCAAATCAGATATTGTGCATCTGTCCTGCAAGCTTATTACATTGAATTCCTGGAGTAATTCCCGATGTAAGTAACCTCTCACAGGATATACACCATGCTTACGAAAATAAATGATCCTCAGAAACTTCCGCTGAAGTCTTTCAACATCATCAATAGCCTTCGCGTAATATGGTGACCAAATCAAACTCCCGTACTCCAGCGTACTTCTAATATAGCTCTGATAGAATAATTTCAAGGGCGCTATTGTCTTGAACACATTGGGGTTGCGAGAAAGGAAACCAAGGCATCTGTAGGCCTTATTGCATACCTGACGAATATGTTCCTTAAATGTAATCGAGTTATCATACCAGACTCCAAGATCCTTAAAAAGTTCCACCCTGCCCAAACGATCACCATTTACACTGTAATGGTACTGAACTGTAACTGTGACTTCCTTCTTAGAAAAAGACAGAACCTTACACTTGTTAGCATTTAGTTCCAATCCGTTATTCGCACACTAATCATTTATAATATTTAAATCAGTTTGAAGTTGTTCACAGTCAACAAAAGTGTTAATTTTATCATAAATCGTCACATCATCAGCGTACAATAAACAGTTAGAACTGAGCATAGCTGGCAATTCATTTATGTACAGTACAAAGAGCAGAGGACCCAAAACAGAACCCTCTGGAACTCCACTTCTCGCAGGAAATCTATGCGATCTAGTACTCTCACATTCAACAAAATTAGATCGATGCTTTAAATAGCTGGAAATAACATTGACGTAATTAGGACTAATACTAAACTACTAAACTTACTAGACATGTACTAAAAAAAAAAAAAATAATAATAATACTTTTAAATTAGTAACTACTGACGATGTGTGCAGTGCACATGAAATGTACATATAGTAAATATACTATTGTTTGTGAAATATAAGGTGTTTTATTTAAGTTTAATAGACTAATACTAAAATTATTTAATTTAGAGATTAAAACGTGATGGGGAACTTTGTCGAAGGTTTTACTTAGGTCAGTATATACAACATCCACCTGCAAGCGTTGATTAAGGGTATTTGCTATATATTGGGTTGCAGTCATTAAATTAGTTGTTGTAGATCTGCCTCTTACAAATCCATCTTGCGAATCCGATAATTGTGTCACTATTTAACTATAGACAAGATCTGCGTGAATTATTTCAAAGACTTTCGAAAAATTATTAATTAAAGAAATCGGTCGGTAGGACCTTATGTCATTTTTATTCCTACTTTTAAAGACGGGACTCAGCTTCCACTGATCAGGGAAACATCCAGTTGACAATATTTGGTTATATAGGTGTAGCAGTGGTACACCTAAAGCTGTTCTGCAATCCTTCAGTAGAAATGCAGGTATTCCACCAAACCCAGTCGCATAATCTTTCTTAAGCTTTGGCAGCAGAGCATAAGTTTGACGATTTTGTTTCGTTTGTTAATAAAGTTTATTTCAATTAATGCGTTATTTTCTTTAAATTTTATTTCGCTCCAGTAAAAACGAGCCCTTAAAAGAATGTAATTTTAGGACACCTCTCCCCACTAAAGTCCATAATACTTCATTGTCGATCAAGTGTGGGTTTACCCAGAGGCTCATTATCACTAAAAATATGGTTAAGCAAACACGTGGTAGTCTCGCACAATACAAAACATTCTTTTATTTTACAAATTTATCATTTTATCACAAATATACGATATTGTGCATGCTTGAAAAAATCAAAATTTTATATGCGCATACTTAATGTTACAAAGCAAGATATTAACAAGAATTTAATTGATTTTAGTTCGAGCATGAAAGCTTTTAAGAAATATTTCACATATATTTTAGGAACGATTATCGACATACTAGTTATTTTATATCATTCGAATATATGGAATGATGAACAATACCAGTAATATTTCAGAATAATTGAAACATACATGAGTAGGTAAACCCCACCAGTTTTGTATAATACAAAGTTATTTTTAATAATATATGTTCTTCACACCAGATTTTTAGTAATATTTTATATTATTAAAAATACCAGTAATATTTACCTATGAGAAATATGGATAATTTACTTGTTTAGATAATATTTTATTCGCATTAAAAATTCTTTATAGATTAATAGAAATATTTTATGTTGAAGTGTTGTTGATATGTACGAGGAATTTAATCTAATTTCTTAACGTAAACTAGAAAAAGTTAATAAACGCATGTAAAAATAATAGAATCTATTTTTATTGCGTATTATTAATTCTATACTTTTTAGTTTCTTGTGTCAAGTATTTAGATCATGCGTCACTAAAAACTGTATTACTATAATTTCACCTAAAGAACGTGACGTATCGATCTGAGCAAAAAAATTACAGTTCCACTTCCAATCATGGCACTTGTTCCAGTGTAGATTATCTTTCGATACGAGCTGCCGTTTCCCATGCATTGTCTCGTGAGTAGATTCACACATAATTAACGAAGAAAGTTTTCGTTAATCCGCGCGTTGTGTACTCGATTAGGTAATTAAATTATTAAAACAGAATTGATGCACGACTTGTTATAGAAGTATGTATAAGATTTAAATGCACTCTGATGTAGGTAACAAAAAAGTTTATTAATTGCGGAATAATAATGCCGAAGATTGTTTGAATAAGACATGGACTTTTAAATTAGCATCTGCATTTAATTGTGGTTCTTTAAGTGTATTGAGGTCAATTTAATAATTATCGCTTTCGTTTTTTATACTGGCATTATTTGAAACAGATACCATAGACATTATATTGCTTTAATTAATAGTTTTTTTGACTTGATTGTTATTCTAAAAGTTGAATTTATACTTTTGATGCAGCACGTATTAACGCTAATTAATAACTCCAAATAACGATGTGGCAAAACAAATAGAACGTCTTACATTCAATTATATTTTACCATTTTTATATATTTTATATGTTTTACTAAATACCTAATTTTCGAACACAATTTGCTCTGCTTCAGGGTGAAAATAAATTTTAATTATATGCATCACTTGATGTTCGTTTCCTTTTCGTAGAACAACATATGAAATTTGTTAAAATATGCACTACTATACATTGAAAAAATTGCTTTACGTCTTATAAACGTGTTTATATTCATCAATAGTACCTATATTTAAAACCGACAATCCATCTAATATTGCTAATTACCGCCCAGTAGCCAACATGTCTAACATATCCTGCAATTAACTTATATGTACGAATGTAAATATCTTCTTGTCAGTCATCCAGAAGCAATTAACTATGTATCTCTCTATCGTTTTAGATGGCAGAAAATGAGTGTGAATGTGTATATCGAAATGTGTATGTGAAGATTAACTTTTTTTTTAATGGCAGGGAACACACATGAAACAGCCAAACGTCAATCAGCTAAACATCCATCAGCCGCAACAAACGCGACAGTACAGAATGGTCAATCACGACACGTATTCAAATGAAATTCACGTTTAAACTGACGTTTTTTTCGATATTTTCGAAATAAAGAGGCTAATCAAAAATAATCAAAGGAGAAAATATTCTTAGAATAGTGCAGGGAATATTCCCTTGAATTTTTGCCGTATGTTTAATAAACAACCTGTATATATGGCAATAACATTAGGTGATATATCACAGTATAATACGACTCGATAACAGCGATACATCGCGTTTCTTTATTGATATTTTTTGAACATCGTTACTTATTTTTATCGATACTAAATATCAATAACATCGATGTTTTCCAACGATGTCCCAACTTTAGCGTGGACAAGCGAGAAGTTCGGAAGACTCACTTCACCAGCGCTTCGCGTGCTATACCGATAGGTCCAACCCGCTACGGGCCATACGCAACAATATACGTATGGAACGTAATGCGATGTGGCAACGTATGTACGATGCCACTCCGCGTGCGCATACATAAGTCCGATGATCGAGAGCAATAGATTGCCCGTCATTCGTATCTAGCTGTGCAAACGTAAAGGTTGCAAGAGTTGCAAGTTCAACTGTTTAGAATTTTCGAGACAATAACCCCTAGAAATCTCGAGGGAGTGAGGCGGGAGTTTTACAATAGGCTCGGCTATTGTTTGGGGAGAGAGGGCGGTATTTTCGAATCCTATATTTAGTGACTTTCTTAGAATTAAAATTTATTTTGCAGAATTATTGATTTTTTTACTTTTATCTTTTAGAAAACGTTATTGTTTTTTTATTACTTAAAATTACTTTTCCGTAGCAGCTAAGAATACAATAATAATAACTTGGAGATATAATAATAATAATAATCCATGCCTTAGCATCCTCCAACAGCTTGTGCCAATTACAGGGGGCATCGGCTGGCCATGAGTTATTATTACGCCTGCGGCTGTAGACCGACTTAAGATGTTACCTTTTCGCATTTGCCGTGGAATTTGGGAAACTACAGAAAACCAAACTCAGAAAGGAAGCACCGGGGTTCGAACCCGGTACTGCCGGACTACGAGGCAAGTGTGCAAGCCACCAAGCCACTAGCCCGACAAATATATAGACAATATATATAGATATAACGACCTTATTATATCTGAAACAAATGGGCAAATTACGTATACAGAACGAATATGCAAACGACTATATCCTTGCGCGGTTTAAGTCTTACTAAATTCATAACTCTGCAATGTATGGTAATGTAAGCTACTGCGCGTAGAGGGGATTCGCTGTTGCCACTTATTGCTGGGTATGGCCCGCTGAGAGCTGGTCCTATCGGTATGTATGTAGTTCATGAACAGCTATGATTATAGTGTCAAGTTGTTTATAGACGTATGACTTGCTTACGAATACGCGTAGGTGTAATGCAAACGGAAAGCATTTTTCTAAATATCGCGCACCTTTATTTCAGTAAAGCCAACACAGTGACGTCGCTACTTGCCTATCTAAGCGGTCTTTAATGATAAGTAAATGGTGTTTAAAAAAGGTATAAAACCCTTTACCAATATTAATATTCGTAATCTAAATACGTATTTCGACAACTAAATTGTCATCCTCAGTAAGTAAAATGAATAATCACATGGCGCACAGTAAAGCTAACACGAAGAATTTCGTAGCACTTTGCAAGGCGTCCATGTATACAATGTAAAGGGTTTTCCATTAGAAGCGCTCGTTTTTTGTAACGCAATAAAACAAATTGTGAGAATGATAGTGATCTATTTTTGTTTGTATTATAAAGTATAGCAAGCGCCAATTAAGTTGGCGCGAGGAGGGGGTGCGCAGAAGCCGTTTTTAAAAACATCCATCCGCACTACTCAAGTAATTGTCGGAATACATTTGTCATTGACGTTTGACGGAACATAATGTCTTTGCTAGGGGATCATAAAGTGATACACGCTCAGCAGTTAGAATTATCTGACATTTGATGTAAAACCAAATACAAATCTCCGCACTACTTTTAATCTGCGCGAACTTACCCCTCCTGGCGCCAACTTAATTGGCGTTTGCTATACATGTGCTAACGTTATGTTTTAAAAATTATATCAGGTAAATGTCGTCCGCGGCTTTGCCTGGTTTGTTGAATCCTGGATACTCAATTTGTGATGACTTTATCACATAAAAGTGGCTCAATTTCAGCGATAACGCGCCTAATGTTGGCCTTTAATGCGGCAACCGTCCGCGGTTTGTCAGCATACACTTTGGATTTTAGAAAGCCCCAGAGAAAAAATCCAGTGGCGTTAGGTCGCAGGATCTGGGCGGCCAATTAACGTCACCATTTCGCGATATAACAAAACCATTAAATTTCTCGTGCAATAGTATCACTGTATCACGTGATGTATGGTACGTAGCACCATCTTGCTGAAACCACATGTTTGTTAGATCCATCCCATCCAATGTAGGCCAAAAGAAATCTCTTATCATAGCCCTGTATCGCTCACCGTTAACAGTAAGTGCCACTTCTTCTTCGTTTTCGAAAAAATATGGACCGATTATTCCGCCGGACCACAGTGCACACCATACAGTAACATTTTCGGAATGTAGAGGGACCTGATGAATCTCCCGTGGGTTTTCGTCGCTCCAAATTCGGCAATGTTGCTTGTTAGTAGAGCCACTTAACCAGAGATGAGCCTCGTCACTAAACATTATTTTGCAGCCAAAATCAGGATCGACCTTCAGCTGCTCTAGCGCCCAATCAACGAACGCACGCCGCTGTCTATGATCGTTGGGC
Source organism: Melolontha melolontha (assembly GCA_935421215.2). Lineage (NCBI taxonomy): Eukaryota > Metazoa > Arthropoda > Insecta > Coleoptera > Scarabaeidae > Melolontha > Melolontha melolontha. Next base: position 70,020,478 of record OW285243.1, on the reverse strand, counting down.
TTTAGTTCTTGGGTTAATTGTACTTTATAAGGGTGAAGTCCTAAGTCTTTATGCAGGATTCGCCAAGTTGTCGTCGAAGACAGGCCAAGTTCTTGAGCCCGACGCGGAATGGACTGTTGCGAATTCTCATGCATACTTTCGCGAACTGCAGCAATAGTTTCAAGGGATCTTGAGTTTTGCTGACGTACAGACACTTTCTGATCTGCCACAGACCCAGTTGTTTCGAATTTGTTTATTAAACGGCGAATTGTGGATTCTGCAGGACGATCGTTGACACCATAAATTGCACGCGAGTGCGCGAAACGTTTGCCGAATAGAACATTGGTTTTGATAATAATTTTTAACAATTTCGACGCGTTGCTCAGTCGTGTAACGCTCCATAATAAAATGCAGAGACTAACTGAATACGGCTGTCAAAGATAGCATCTGTGTGACTATCGACTACGTCATGCGCAGTTGCCAAACATCGAGCGTTACTATTGGAAAACGAGATTCTTATACACTGTATATATACGTGGACGTCTTGTAAAGTGTTTCGCGATTCTTTTTGTTAGCGTTACTGTGCTATATGTTCAATACTGTGATTATTCATTTTTACCTACTGAGGATGACAATTTAGTTGTCGAAGGGCGTATTTAGATTACGAATATTATAAATAATATATAAGACGTGCTGTTGCACACTTCGCCAATAAAGCCAACCATTCCTCGAAAATCGATCCCGTGATAAGAAAAAGTCGGTCGCGCTTTCACGCAACGAAACAACCGATACATCAAAATGATGTAGAATTAGTTAATTAAGTTTTCACTTAACCATCATCTCTACAGATATACTTTTTAAATTAGTGGTGTATTTAACGTGCCTTCAAAAACTTTCCTCATTAGAGACGGCCATACTTTTGATAATGGTTGGTGACAGTGCACGTAATCTGTCACAAACGTATAATTTTGAATGAACATGGCCGTCTTTAATGAGGAAAGTTTTTGAAGGGACGTTATATCTATTGTATGATAGTGTATTTAGTTTGTTCTAGATGTGTCTTTTTTTAATAAATAACTAAATAAGTAAATATGGGAGAGATTACAAATCATTTCTTATGGTACGTTTACATCTGCCACTTGCATCCGGACATTTGTGTCCAGTTTCGAACATACGATTTGCTGGAACCGTTTACATCAAATGAAAAAAACGCTAGAAATTGCTCGATGCTCGCGGTGTCCAAGATTGAAATAAATATCAAAGCTGTTTACACCTAGACCACTGATTTATATCACTCCTCTCTCAGAATGTACGTGCTTTATTTAACAAGTGTATTTAGTAGCGTGTAAGTACGGAGCCCTTCTGAAAGAGAAGATATTTTTATTGTATCCATATTGTTATTCATAATTTTGTCATAATAATTATTATTATTCATTTCAACTTGGATACGGTTACCATAAACACGGTCATAACGTGGGCGTAATAACCAGGCATTGTGGCGCTCGGTAACAACGCCCGGTAATTTATTTACAGTTTTTATGTTGTGTGACTATAAATAAGGCCCGAGAAGAAAGGATGTACATTTTACAGAACTAATAATTTTAGTTTTTAACAAAGTCTAAAGAAAGAAACTTTAGCATTCTTCAATCAAATTAAGAGTATCTAAACATTGAAAACCTGAAATAATTAAAGTGTCAACAACTGTCATATGCCTTTTTCCCTTGTTGCAATCTTTTGTTGACTATTTGTTTTAGTGTAAATATATGATTTTGCGTGCTCCTTCCGCGTCTGAATCCAGTTTGCGCTTCCGATAGTGATGGTTCGATTAACGGTCTTAGCCTGTTGTTAATTAACTGCTCATATATTTTGATGATTGTGCTTAGTAACGCTATAGGTCTGTAGTTATTGCAATCTCTATCATTTCCCTTTTTGTATACCGGTGTTATTAGTGCCACTTCCCAATCTTCTGGTATATTTTCGTATTTCCACGCCATATTAATGATCTCCAAAAGTATCTTCGTTCCTACTTCACCATTGTTCTTAATAATTTCTGCTATTATTTTGTCATTTCCAGGAGCTTTTCCATTTTTCAATTTCTTTATTACATCAGTCAATTCTTCTAGAGTAAATTCTGTATCCTCATTTGTTATATTTCCACTTTCTATAACAGTCTCCACATTTTTGTGTCCTTTGCTGCAGAGTAGCTCCTCAAAGTATTCTTTCCATCTGTTCATTACCTATCCTTCGTCAGTGATTATTTCTTGCTGTTTATTATATATGCTTCCATCATCTATTGATTTTGCTTTTCTGCCCGATTTCAAAACTTTATAGAATAGTTTCTGATTACCAGTCCTATCTCTCTCCATTCTATCACCAAATTCTTTCCATTTATTTGCTTTTGCTTTTAACACTAATTCTTTTACTCGTTTCCGTTGCCTTTGGAATATTATATATTGTTCTGTTTTCTTATTTGCTAAGTACTTTCTCCACAATTTATTTTTATTTTTGATTTCCTCTTTTATATCGTTCGTCCACTAAGCAGTCTGCTTCCTTGTGTTACATATTTTGTATACTCCGCATATTTCCGCATCTGCTTCCTTATGTTACATATTTTGTATACTCCGCATATTTCACGGGCAGCTTCTACAACTATATGTTTGAACATATTCCATTTTTCTTCTAAATTGTCCAGATTTGTTATCTCTTGAAATACGTAAAACTTAATATTTCTTTATTTTCAACAATTTCTAAAGAAAGATCAAATTTTTAACATTATTTAGCAAAATTAAAAATACAGATTTCGAAATGAAAAATTATGTGATCGGATCTTTCCAAGTTTGTTACAGTTCTTGGAAAAACATTTCCACTAGTACTTTGACAAGCCAACGAGGATCTATCTCATGCTGTAACAGAATTTAATATTATGCTGGACACTCTACTCTTAGAAGAAACGCTTTCCTCTATTCAAGGAGTCATATTAAATGCGTAACGACTGTCAACAGTTGACAGAAGAATCGGAACTTTTACAATGTAATTTAAATTTTCCGCTTAAGAAATTTATTTTTCGTGAAAAATAAAATCTTGTATGAACCACTGACATTATGGCAATTATATATTACCATATTATGGTATTACAATATAATACCCATAACGCCCTCGGTGCATAAATAACTATTATGAAACCATCAAAGATAAAATTAGCTTCAAATGTAGTTACTATTGAAATGCGTAGAAAAAAGAAAAGGCTACGTTCTGTATGGATTCGAAAGTGCATTTTGGGATGATAATCACGTAGGTCCTATAGCCAGTTAATGTGTGAACTTGTAATTGAAGATCCAGTACAATTTACAAATTTTTAAATTGGTTTCTCAAATTATCAATTTTTCTTGAAATTTTGTCTGTTGAAGTCGCAAATTTTTCCGCCATCTCCACCAAAGCATTTCTTTTTGTTATTCTATCCCTGTAGACTTTATCCTTTACAGCTTAGGTACAATATAGGCTTATTCTGGTACAAATCAACTAATTTGAGTACTTCGGTTTTCAACCACTCTTTTTTTTTTTACCAATTTAACAAATAGAAATATAAAATATGTAATTACGTATATTTGTACTTATTGCTCGACATTCGACACAAAAGTAGACCACTAGTCAACTACAGCAACTTCTCGCCGACAGTTCTGTGTACGCAAAAAATACCCCTTTGCACAGAAGTATAGAGAGATATTGCAAACACACGCCACTAATGTACCGGACAGAAATTCTACCTCGTTTACATTATGCTAAGTTACTGTCTGATATAAATATCATGTAAAAAGTGTCAGATGTAAACATACCACAGAGAATAAAAATTAATACATAATATTATTATATTTATTATAGAACGCTCCAACTAATTGGATTATTTTAGAATATAATCACAGTTTACTTTATTATATATAGTCCTATATGGATATAAAAAAATCGCAGCTGTGGTTAATTGTATAAAATAAGACAATTATATCTAAGAATGAGTACAGAAAATTTTATCATAAAATTATTTAATGATATGATGACAACTACTTATTAGAGGATATTACAAAACATTGGATAAGTATTATTGTATTGTTCCATAAAGCGAAACTAATAAGTTTTTTCTTCAAAAAGTAACAATTAAAATCCTGAATAAAGTAGATTTAAATATAATAATAAAATCAGTAAAATAAATTAAAAAAATATTGTTCTAACTTAAGTGCGTTTCTAATTAAAATATTGTCGAAATTCGACTTACGCCTATGCTGTGGATAAGAATATATTCTTCACTAGATTTCAACTTTACAAATTTTCACGAGCTTTTCGATTTTAAACGAAATTCAATTTAGGTCTAAATACCACTAATGCCAACATCCCGGACCGGAACTTTACGAGAACAACTGGCTTTGCATGCATACAACCGACCGAATGAAAAGTAGAGTGAATGTCGAAGAAGCGACGCGACGTTCACATAGTATGCACGACCACGTACAGAGAATTGAAACATTTGTTGCATTTCGTGTAAAAAAAGGGGAAGCTCTCCATGCGTGTCCACGCTTTGTCGAATATATAACGATGTTCGTTTTGATATAGTTGGGTAGCTAGTTTATCATGTAAGATATACCATACATGTTTTTTACGAGGGGCATTCAAATTTAAACAAGAATAATTTTCTAATAAATAAAACACACATAAGATGTTTTAGATTTACACTTTATTAATAAAATAATGACAGCTGTTTCGCTAACACAGTAGCTTCTTCAAATTCAACTTAAGACTAAAGATACATACAAGATACAGCGTTAATCAGGTAGTTAACCCAAGTTAAAATTCTAGGAACTATTACATTTATATTTTGCTTTTTGAAAACTATACCATGTCCTACTTGTGTGAGGTTTAAGTATAAAAATATAGTATAAGCAACTAAGAAACAATATTTCAATGGGTGAACAGATTTAACAGTGGGGATGAATTCAAGTCTAATTTATCGTTTAGTAACATTTCTGAGTTTTTAAGTTTATTAATTTCTAAAGATTCTAAACAATTTAGTTTTCTACCTTTATTTTCTACATGTATGGTGTCGAATTGTAAATTAAATTCGTGCTCATTCTCTATTAAATGATTAGAATAGGTTGAGTCAGTTTTCTTATTGATATAAGAATGATAGTGGTCTTGGATTCGTTTTTTAAACGTTCTACCTGTCTGTCCAATATATGTTTTGGTACATGATCCGCATGATAACTTATAGACTCCTGATTTATTGTCTTTGGTAGTTTTTTCTTTATTATTTTTAATATATTTGGCTAGATTATTATTAGTTTTATAAGCAATATTAATGTTTTCTTTTTTAAGGAATTTTGATAATTTAAGTTGCTGTTGAGTTAGTTCTATTGTATAATAACATTTTATCAATTAGATCTATCGTTGTATTGGGGGGGATACTAGGAAATAAGTTCTTGACATCAAAGGATATGAGTTTCGTGTTATCCGGAAAGTTGCGGTCTTTAATGTTATTAACTAACTCTAGACTATTTTTAATACTATGTTTGGGTTTGAATTTCGTGTATTTAAGGATGATATTTATTAGGCTATCAGACACTTTAACTGCGGGTGCCGTAATATAGGAGACTACTGGTCTAATCGGGAAATTGTCTTTATGTAGTTTAATAAATGAGTATAATTTCGGGGGTTGTGGATTCATTACTTTTAGTTTTCTACTTTCAAACACATTAGAACTGTTAAATATGCCAGGTGAGTTCTTGATTAAATTAATGATTTGTCGTTGGAATTTAGGGGTCGGATCTTTTTTAATGATAGTGTATTTATCCGGGTCTAGAAAATTGACTGTTTTTGAAACATATTCCTGCTTGTCAATGGCAATAACCGTTTTGCCTTTGTCAGAACGTGTAAAAATAAGGTTGTTCTCTCTAGCTTTTTTGTTAATATTTCTCGCTATTATTACCTCTCATGACTATTGGCAGTACACGTGCTGACAAAGGCAAAACGGTTATTGCCATTGACAAGCAGGAATATGTTTCAAAAACAGTCAATTTTCTAGACCCGGATAAGTACACTATCATTAAAAAAGATCCGACCCCTAAATTCCAACGACAAATCATTAATTTAATCAAGAACTCACCTTGCATATTTAACAGTTCTAATGTGTTTGAAAGTAGAAAACTAAAAGTAATGAATCCACAACCCCCGAAATTATACTCATTGATTAAACTACATAAAGACAATTTCCCGATTAGACCAGTAGTCTCCTATATTACGGCACCCGCAGTTAAAGTGTCTGATAGCCTAATAAATATCATCCTTAAATACACGAAATTCAAACCCAAACATAGTATTAAAAATAGTCTAGAGTTAGTTAATAACATTAAAGACCGCAACTTTCCGGATAAACGAAACTCATATCCTTTGATGTCAAGAACTTATTTCCTAGTATCCCCCCCAATACAACGATAGATCTAATTGATAAAATGTTATTATACAATAGAACTAACCCCATAATAAAAGAAGAGATCTTAGATTCACTAAAAGTCTGCCTAGAACAAAATTACTTTTCTTTCAATAACAAACTCTACCTCTGTAAACAAGGTCTTATCATGGGAAATCCTCTTTCCCCTTTACTTGCGGAAATTTATATGGATTACCTGGAAAATACGATTTTTCATAATGACAGATACGTGAAGAACATTTTGTTTTGGTACAGATACGTTGATGATATATTGATAGGATATATAGGTACAGATAGGCAGTTGAACACTCTTTATGAATTTATCAATTCCATTGATCCTAATATCACGTTTACGATAGAAAAGGAGCTTAATAATAGTAGAAACTTTCTGGATCTCACTTTAAAACGTGTAAACAATAGGGTCCATTTTTCTATTTACCACAAAGTGGCTCATACAGATACCACGATACATAATAAATCTAACCACCCGGTCCAACACAAGGTAGCGGCTTTTCACAGCATGACACATAGACTTATTAACATCCCGATGTCCAATGAAGACTATAATAAAGAACTTAATATTATAAAACAAATCGCTAACAACAACGGATATGACCCAAATCTAATAGATAAATTAATTGTTAAAAAATCAGTCAATAAATTATTAAGAGAGGTGTACCCGATCATTAAAGTGGAGCCAGACAAGCAGTTTAAACCATTTACTTACATAGGTCAACAGCAACTTAAATTATCAAAATTCCCTAAAAAAGAAAACATTAATATTGCTTATAAAACTAATAATAATCTAGCCAAATATATTAAAAATAATAAAGAAAAATCTACCAAAGACAATAAATCAGGAGTCTATAAGTTATCATGCGGATCATGTACCAAAACATATATTGGACAGACAGGTAGAACGTTTAAAAACGAATCCAAGACCACTATCATTCTTATATCAATAAGAAAACTGACTCAACCTATTCTAATCATTTAATAGAGAATGAGCACGACTTTAATTTACAATTCGACACCATACATGTAGAAAATAAAGGTAGAAAACTAAATTGTTTAGAATCTTTAGAAATTAATAAACTTAAAAACTCAGAAATGTTACTAAACGATAAATTAGACTTGAATTCATCCCCACTGTTAAATCTGTTCACCCATTGAAATATTGTTTCTTAGTTGCTTATACTATATTTTTATACTTAAACCTCACACAAGTAGGACATGGTATAGTTCTCAAAAAGCAAAATATAAATGTAATAGTTCCTAGAATTTTAACTTGGGTCAACTACCTGATTAACGCTGTATCTTGTATGTATCTTTAGTCTTAAGTTGAATTTGAAGAAGCTACTGTGTTAGCGAAACAGCTGTCATTATTTTATTAACAAAGTGTAAATCTAAAACATCTTATGTGTGTTTTACTTATTAGTGATATGGATTTACATCAAGCGAAGGTCGAAACAATTAAAGAATAGAATAATTTTCTTCAAATTTATTTATGAAAGAAAAAGTAATAAAAAATCTTTACTTACTTACTTGATCCTACAGCCTTTATACCCCTTGCAGGTGTAAAGCAGTACGGAGCTGTGTCAGGCTTTCAGTTTCTTTTTACATTTCTCTCTCTTTCCATTATTTTCTGTTTTGCACCTTATGTCTCAATTCACTCCACTCAACACCCCTTTCCCTAGTTGCATTTCTAACATCACTCCACGTTTTTCTTAGTCTTCCTTTCGTTCTTCGCTTGTATCTTCTTGCTTCAAAGACTCTTCTTACCGACTTATCTTCCCCCATTCTCAATATATGTCCCAATCATCTCTGTCCATCTTCTATTAGGTTTAGTATTGGACTCGTTTACAGATTATCTCTAATGTCGGTATTTTTTATTTTATCCATTCTCGCTTTTCCATAAATTTTCCGCAAAAAATTTCATTTCCGTGCTTTGAATTCTATTTTTCTGTTTTTCTGTCAACGTCCATGTTTCAGAGCCAAATATCAAAATTGGGGTGGCTACTCTCTTAAATATTTCAGTTTTTATCTGTTTGGGTATTTCTTTTTTGTCTAGAAATGAGTTCTTGATTGAATTGAATAGTCTTCCCACTGCTCCTGTTTTTTCAGTAATTTCCTCTTCCAATCTACCTTCTTGTGTTACTTTCGTTCCCAAATATTTAAACTTGTTAACTTGTTCTAATATTGTGCTTTCAAGTTGTAATCGATGTTTCTTTTCTTTTCTGCTTATAACCATTGTTCTTGTCTTTTTAACATTTATTTTCATATTTCTTGCTTCCAACCATTAACTATACGTATGTTTTCATTTAGTGTTCTTTCGTTTCTAGCGATCAGCACCAAATCGTCTGCGTACATCAGTTCGGTGACCTTTATATCTTCCATTCTCCAGTGTTCTACTTTTTAGTGGCTGAAATTCTTTTTAATTCGCTCATCTAACACTATTGAAAAGAGTAACGGATCCAAGATGCAACCCTGTCTTACTCCTTTTTTTGGTTTCGAACATACATGATTTTTCCTGTTTAATTCTAACGAAGTTTCTACTTTGTTTATATAGTGCTTTTATGCCGTTTATCATTCTGTAGCTTACGCCCCTTTTTTCTAGTGTTCTCCACATGTCGTTTCTATTTAGTTTGTCAAAAACCTTTTCTAAATCTATAAAGCAAAAATGTACTTCACTGTCCTCCATTATTGCTTTTTCGCTTACTTGCCGTAGAATGAAATTTGCATCCGACACTTCTCGGCCAGGTCTAAAACTATACTGTGTATCTTCTAACGTTTCTTCCAATGTTCCTCTCAATCTTGTTTCTAATACTCTAGCGTATAATTTAATAAACAATAGGGAGGGCAAACTATATAGAAAAAATGTTTTATTTTTCTATATAGTCTCCCCTCCCATTTGTATATACATTTCTCCTTACAAGTTGGCGGTTTCTTAATGCCACACTGTAAAAAGAAGCAGTATGGAGACAATTGCGCACGTGTGCCTCCTCCGGCATTATCGTACAAAAACTTTTTTTAGTGATCCAAATATACGGCGATAGATCGGGATTCTATGGTAGAATTCAAGAGTCTCCCAAAACATATTCTTCAATTTCGGGCGTGTTTGGTTTGCCACATAGGGCCGGGAATTATTGTCTAGCAAAATGACATCCATGATGGATTGTCCTCGTCTTTTGCTTCGATTAGCGACCTTCACTTCGTTCAAGAGAGGGCAGTAATAAGCTACATTAACTGTTCTGTGATCGCAAAGCAAATTTAACAAGAGAACACCTTTTAAATCCCAGAAAACCTCAACGAGAACTTTCCTCGCAGCCAACCGCGTTTTTTGTTTTCACTGGAGCGACCTCTGCGTGTTTTCGCCATTCTTTGCTTGCCTGCTTATTCTCGGAAGTGTAATGATGGACCCAACTCTCACCACAGGTCACAATTCGACTAAGAAAAGGTATCCCTCAGGACGACAATGAGTGAGAAGTCGTTGGAATATATCAAAACCAACGTTTTTTCGTTCTTCTGAAAGAAAGCGCTTTAACCAACCAGCCGAAATCTTACTGAAACTGAGCTCATTGTGGATGATAAAATGAATACTTCCAACACTGATGTTTACCTTACACGCGATTTCATCGTCGACGATACGGCGATCATTTGTAATAAGGTCACGAACCGTTGGAATTAGTTCCGTCGATAAACCGTTCTGGGTTGGCGATCTTAAGTTCATTTTCGACTCTCTCGTCCTTCAGAAAATATTTTATGTCAATAAAACACTCGTGCATATGAAAGGGTATTTTCAACTAATCGTTTTCGCGATCTTCACAAAATTTTAGCCAGACGGACTCCCTCCCACGCCAAGACGCAAGAGACGAGTACACTTGGTTCTCGCTCATGTTTGTTACTGTCACAGCCACACGACTATCTCAAACCGCGTCGATGATAATTCTCCTGTCTTATAACCGTGTTCTAGAGTTCCCAGCAGCACCCAAACCAATAATGTCTCTTCCAAGAACGCCGCCTTAAATTCTCGTTTAAATTTTAACGCCCTTCGTAGCATTTCAATTGGTGACATCACACACTCCTAACATGTTATAACTAACAAGGCGAATATATTATATAGAAAATATACCTTCTTTCATTTATCTGGTAACAATCTTGTATGTCAGGAAAATGTTTGTGATAAAATTCGTCTGTTAATTACTTTAAATCGCCAAAAAGTTTGAGATATCCATTATCGCTCTGAAAAAAAGTTCTTGTTTTGTTAACTAATCGCTACATATTGATTGTTCACATTATTGTTGTGAATTTTAATTTTATCCTGAAACAAAGATAAATGAGGAAGAAGAAATGAGATTCTTACGCTAATTTCGTACGTTATTCGTACGCTAATTATACGAAATATTTTAGCTAATGGGTGAAAAATTTAGCAAAATTTAACCGACAACAGAATATTATATTTGTTCCTTAATAAGTAACTTAGGGCATTCTAACAAAACACTCGAACGCAAGTCCCTACTAGTCCCTACTTCTAGTCCCACCTAAGAACGAAATTTTTCAATAAAAATTTCGTATAATTAGCGTTGTAATTGTAGATAGCAATATTTACATTTCACATTACTTCGCGAAAATAACATTCTAATTTAAATAGATTTATCAAATGATATACAGTATGACTGCAGTTTCCTTTTGTAAACTTAAATAAATAAAACAAACTTAAAAACAATAACATTTTTTAATTTAAAAATTTAAAATAAAAATATAAATTAATAATAGTAACAAAAACGATATTTTTAGGATAATTAATACGTACTTTAAATGTCTACAACAGGTTTTCGAAGTTTCTCCACCGACGCGCAGCATGACTATTCTGTTGACATTCACCGTAAATCAAAATAATATCAACTAACTCACTATTGGTAAAGTGGTATGCCATTTTATGTTCATACAAAAATATTTTTGAACTAGCACTAAAGTAAAACTAACGTCTTATTACTACGAAAAATCCCGTAGAACTAATATTTTATCTACGAAACATTGCACGCATTGTTTCGGTTGACGTCACTAAACACTAAACAAACCGGACATTTCATTCTATCACATCTACCAAGTAAACTGCAGTCTCACATCTTAAACTTGACCCTGACACAGTTTGATATCGTTACGGCCACTCATCGGTTACTGACCTATTATGTATGAAATGTGTACAGTGAAACTTGAAAACATTGGGCTGTTATAAATAATTTTTTTTGGCGTTTATAGACAACTTTTATTAGAAAAAAATTTTACTATTTTATTTGTTAAATTTTTTGGAATATATCCCAAAAAAAAACAAAGCGAAACTTCAGTCATACTGTATATTACTTGTACGCAGTGGCGGCTTGTGCTAAAAATTTTAAGGTGTTCTGCAAGTTTTACAAAAAAATTTACCTTGCACGGGCAGTAAGAGGTTGTCTCCCATCGATCTTATCGTGCTTTCTTCGCCTTCCGCACTGAAGTAATGTATTTCTGGAACGATTGTCAATTGTCACACAAAAAAATAAGAGTCACTAAGCACTACTTTACTAACAAATTATTTCTTATAAATTATATCTATTCTACGTTCTTTTCGATTTGCAAATTTTGTTATCACTTTGTCATTAAAATTGTCTATTTCGGAGATAAACTTTTTTTCGATAGATAGCATGGAAAGAGATGTTAAACGATCTTCGGTCATTGAATTTCTGAGAAACGTCTTAATTCGATTTAGTGTTGAAAAGCATCGTTCGGCCTCTGATGTTGTCATGGGAGTTGTTATTACAATTTCTAATAATTTTCTAGTCTCCTTCAACGTATCTCCCAGATTGTTTTTTATTAAAAATTTTAGAAGAGGTAGTGCGCCTTTTAAAGATCTACAATCAGTTCTTGAGTAAATAACAGACAATTCAGTTCGTAATCTTTCTTTATCAAGGGTGGGATAATAGGAGCATGCGGAAGTGAGTTTGTCCTCAGGAAATTTACTGCAATACTCTCCAAAGCATTCCGAAAAAAAAGTGATGCCACTACTAGATGCTCTTTAAAATGAAATCGATCTTTTGCACAATTTAGAATAACATCACACACCTCTAAAGCCGAAATTCGATGATTAAATCTTCTGTTATTTGGACGTTTGCGTTTTTCTGGTGGTGGCTCATCGCTTATTAAATATGATGCTTCACTTATGATGTTGTCAATATTATTTCGACCTTGGCCTATACTGCGTTCAAAATTTTCGATAGCGTCTTTTACTAGAGTGGGTTCAATTTTTCTTTGCTGCAATTGATTAAACAGGATATCTACATGGGGCATTACATGATGGAAAAAAGTCAGCCAAAAATTGAAGATCGGATCATTTAATCTACGGCGAATAGAGGCGGCTGCACTACAGACTGTGTTGTTGGAGAATTGTTCTTCTATTTCTTCCATACACTCAATGACAGAGGCCCTATTTTCGTACACAACATTAATGGTCCTGATATTAAAATTCCAACGGGTTGTAGCGCCGTGGGGGATCCTTCTGTTTACAATCTTGTTTAACACTTCTACTCGTTGGGGTGAATTATTAAAAAAGCCGGGAATGTCTTGTAGATTTCCAAAAAATACACGTACTTGCGAATTTGCAGAAGCAGCTTTAGATATAATTAAATTTAATTGATGGGCATAGCAATGTACATAGTGTGCAAATGGGTACTTTTTTTTAATCAATGCTTGAACGCCTGCGTGTTGTCCGCTCATCACCGCTGCTCCATCGTAACTCTGTGCAATCAGTTTGTTAGGTGAATTTTGAATTAAAGCATCTATGACACTTAAAATTGTTTTGCTAAGTGTTTCTGCATCACATTTTTCAGGAATGACGTAGTTCCAAAAACGTTCAATTGGCTCACCATCACGAACATATCTAAAAATAACTACCATTTGAGTTTTTGCAGCAACATCCGTTGTTTCGTCCGCCATGATCGCCAAAAACGGAGAATTATTAATTTCCTCAATTATTTGTTCTTGGCAGACTTCAAGTATGCACTGCAACAGATCATTCTGTATTTCTTTGGAAGTGCCTTTAAATACCGAACAATTTTTTAGGTGCTCACTTAGAGTTGCATCTAATTCAGCCGAAAAATTAATAAGTCCACGAAATATCCCCGGATTCTCGGAAGTATCGCTCTCATCATGTCCCCGAAGGTCCAATTCAAAAGCTCCACAAAATTTTATACAATTAATAATTTTTGATAAAATATAACGATTCTTTGACACATTTTCATTATGTCTCTGTATATTTACCCAATAAGCAGAATCTAGTTGAGCCATAATATTAGTTGACCCTAGTAACGCAAATTCCATACAATTATGAAGATGGCTTTTAGAATTCTCATGTCTTTTTATTTTCAAACTCAAGTGCTCTAGATCCGTGACCCCTATTTCCGTCCAAGCTTTATCGCCACCAAAAAGTAAACAGGGAAAACAATATAAAGCATTTTTTTTGTTGCATCCACAAATCCAATCGTTTTTTGAATAAATATCGCTACTAAATTTACGTGTATAATTTTTCCCTCTACTTACACCAGTTTTTTCAATAGTGATATCTACTAATGGCCTACCTCTTGCTTTTAATTCTAACTTCTCTTCGTATGAATATTTAAAGAATCTCTTCACATTAATTAAATTAAAGACCACCTCCATAATACACAGAGTTTATATAAATTGTCAACAATATACAAAAACAAACAAGCACGCGCACAATATTATTGTTTTTACGTTACACTCGCCGCACAGTAAACAACACGCGTAAATATTAAACACCAATACCGCCGAATCATATGAACGTGCTGGACAGAATGCAGCGAATATTGCCTGGTAAAATCATGCATTCGTTTTAGACAGTCACGGGGGTAGCGGGGTACGCGCAGGTGTTTCAAAGAGCTCTGAGAGCCCGTACGTGCGGACCAGATAAGGAACAAGTGAGCGATCGCGCGAATTAGGTTGGTTATTCCACTGGTCGCCTATTGTATATTATTTGATAATATTCTATATATAACCGGCGTTAGTGTTGTAATTTCGCAAGCGAATATCTCGGCATCTACTGATCGGATTTTGATGATTAAGGTGTCAAATTGTAGTATGCAAATTTTTTGATATACAGGGGGAGAATTTTCACAACAATATGTTACGCTTTTATAAACATCAGAAATGTCGGAAAAATTATGTAAAAGAAAACTAGTTTATAACTAATACAGGTTCGCCCGCCCAATTTTTTGGGAGCTCTGCAGCACTGCAGCGCTTATGCGCCAGCCGCCACTGCTTGTACGGCTAAGAAATAGATTATTATTAAATATAATAATGGATGAAAAATTTAGCAAAATTCCACCGACGACAGAATATTATATCTGTTCCTTAATAAGTAACTTATGGCATTCTAACGAAACACTCGAACGCAAGTCCCTAGTAGCGCAGAGGATAGCGCGTTAGCCTAGAAAATTAAAGGTCGTGGGTTCATGTCCCACCTAAGGACGAGAATATATAATATACTGTCATTTATAATTTAAAATTCTTTAAAAAAGGGCAGTAATTGCCGAAATATGTATGTTTTGAATTATTTTAAATATATACATATTAAAGTAAAACAGACCTTAAACCGGGGATAAATTAAATCTACTATATATATATATATATATATATCTATATATATATATATATATATATATATATATATGTATATATATATAATTATAAATGACAGTATGTTAATGTCATATTTATATATGTAAAGTTGCAATGGATAAAATTATATTATTCAATAAATACATTCAAGTTTAATAATAATTCAAGCCTTAGCATTCCCCAACAGCTTGACGCCAATTACAGGGGGTATTTTGAAACCATGAGTGATTGATTATTATCTCTGCGCCTGTGGAGCGACTTAAGATGTTCAGCTGTCGGCATTCGTCTAGAACGAGAAGGAAAACAACGAAAATCAACTTCCGGGACTAAGCTGTACTTAGTCCCGGATCTAAGCTCGGGACTGCCAGCACGATAAGCCAGTGTACAGATACTTAAATAACATATGATAGATATTTAGATAACACTTGTATATTATTAAGTTATAGTATATTTTGCTTAGATTTTTTTATGTTATTTCTGTTAATTTAATTTTCTTATTGTTTAATATTAATAATTTCTTTAATTTCCCTTTTCGGTGTTTGTTGTTCTTTATCGATTATCTGTGTTTTCAAAATCGAAATGTTTTTATGTGTCAGTAAAGCAGGTTTGTCTATTTTAGAGTATTTGTGGGCTTGTATTCTTATGTATAAATATTGTTTAGTTTGACCTATGTAGTAACTATCGCAATCGCGGCTTGGTATTTTATAGATGACATGTGTTTCTCGATTTTTTTCTGTTTTAGGTTTTAGTTTTGAAAATATATGTTTATTACCTAGTATTGCTAAGTTTAGATGTTGTAGCTATTTCATATTTTTTAAAGCATATTTTACGTGTTTGTATATTTGGTGGATTCTTTTTTTTAATTGTTTGTTTTATAAGTTGTGGTGGATAGTTATTATCTGTTAAGATCGTTTTAATTTTCATGATGTTATCTTTTCTGTATTGAATCTGTGATAGTTTTACTGCTCTGTCTGGCAGATTATTTATAATCATTTTATTGAATACTGTATGTGCATTTGAGTGATAATTCATATATCGAAAAGAAGCTGTGGGTTTGTTGTACCAATTTGTATAAATAGTACACTGTCTATCATAAGTTTAAGAAATATCAAGAAAATTAATACTGTTATTAATTTCTTCTTCAATTGTGAACTTTAATTTGTTGTAAAAGTTTAGGAATTTATTTAAAAGGTAGGTAGGCTATTTTATTTATCGGTATACATGTTATGATATCTTTTAAAGAAAATGGGGTTGAAGTCTAATGAATTGATAATGTTTTGTTCCACATATTCCATTGCCAGATTTGCAATAGGAGCAGCTAAAGGAGAGCCCATGGCAAAATCAAATATTTGACTGTAAAAAAAAATTTTGTATTGAAAGTATGTGTTGTCGAGACAGAAAAGTATACTTCTAATAAATTAGTTTTTATTTAGTGATGTATGTAGATTAATTTCATCCCCTTTGGATTCTATTATATTTATAGCTAGATTTGTAGGAATGTTAGTGTATAAAGATTCTACATCAATTGATATAATTTTGTGATCAGTTGGTACTTTTTGTTCCTTGATGAAATTTGTCTTTGGTATGATATTCCGTTCTTCCTAGCATATCTAAGACGTTAGAAGAACGGAACTACTAGGGGAAGAGCTGTTGGTAGGGCTAGGGGAAGAGCTGTTGGAATAAATGCAAGTAAACGAATGAGGCAAATTCGTAGCAAAAATATATCAATCTGAGCAACAATCCGCAACACCGAGGAATACAAATTTGATAAAAAGGACTGAGCTTACAATGCAGACAAATTTTGCAAATTTTTAACAAATTTTATGCAGAAGCTTTCGAACGATAATGTCCAATATGCCTTGATTATCATAGACAACGTTGTAATATTGCACACGTTAGTCATTTTAAAGTATTCTTGTGCCTTAACTTTGGTTTTATACTAAAAATAAATACTTAATGAACTATACATACCCAGATCCGTAAATCGAAATTAATCTTGTATAAGTCTCTTATTATTAGGATCCGGACACGAGAGGCCGATGACTCGTCGCCATCGGGCGTGCTATTGAAAATTTGTATTTTTAAGTTTCTAATTTTATTTATGTAATTGAAAAACAAACGAAATACATTTTTATTTGTTCATTTTGTAGTGCAAGTTGAGTAAAGGAGTATTAATATTAACTAGCAATACTTTCTCAAGGTTCTCTTCTGTAAAATTTGTTCTCTTTGAATGAAATACATTCTTGTAGATAGAAAACGTCCTTTCTACATCGCAGCTGGTTATAGGTGCATACTGGAAATATTCTTTTATTTCAGCGTGTTTAGCAGTTAGATGTTGAGTCATTGTCCCCATACACAATTGCCGCAATGTTATTAAATCTGGATTTCTATTAAAAACTGCGTCAAACTTTTGGCGAAAGCCACATCCGAAGTCACTTGGAATATTTTTCAAATTATTAATAGCCACATCTAATGTGGTTAATTCATTACATATTTAATTTAAGATTTTGATTTTCAAAATAAGTGATTAGTTTTGGCAAATTTCCAAAGTGTTCCTGAAGAAAGTACAACTGATTTTTTTAATTTGGAATTTGTATTAGTTCTTTGCATTCAGAAATACTTCGAGCATCCAAACATATAACGAAATTTTATAAATTATCGAAACTCTGCATAAAAACTAGTAGCTTCCAACCATGTTCCCCGTCTAGTTATTACTGGAGAGGGAGGCAGTGACAAAGATGGAAGTTTTTCCCTGTAAAGAGCTATTCTCAATAGTGCTCTTCTGAAAACCTTTTTAAAAGCGGATTGAAGCCTATCAATTTCCGGAAAGGTGTGTCTGATGTATTCACAGATTCTATGGAGAGCATGTGCTACACAAGTAATATGCAGAATATTAAGATATGTTTCCTTTAGTAGTAGTGTTTTTATCATATATGCACACATACTTTTATTTGTCGGTGACAAAAACTAACTCACCGCACTTTATTTATCTTATGAAATATAAATTAATAAATAAAATAAATTATAAAAACTCCTCCCGCTTCTATCTACCTCCATGAAGACAGGAATTTAACTATAATATTGAAGTAATTGCGTCACAATTCAACGACAAAAAACAGATGTGCGGTTAACCGAATGAATAGTGCTGTTCAATAACTGCGTGTTATAAACCGCAACAAATTGTTTAAATATGCTGTTTGTTTTTACATTATTGAAATGAAACAATGAGGCATCAAAAAAAATCCTAAATGCCTCTTTTTAATAAAACATAAACTATACTCTTTTTAATAAAACATAAGCTACTATTGGCATGTGTACTTTTTTGAAGTCTTCTACGTGTATTAGCATATTATTATGGTTATGTAAAAATACCTATGTTTGTTCACTATTAGTGAAGTAGCATTATTTTACAATTATGCCAGAATCTAAGAGTGTGCTTCGGTGAGGCAGGATTGCTCTTTTGTTTTACATTATCAGAGTGATATTTCTAGTGTTTTGTGAGTTCATTCTGAGTTTTTTGTTGGTAAAATGCCACATCTAAATAAATTAGTTGCAGTTTAAGTTGTTACTTTAGCTAAGGAGAGTCGCAAACAAGAAGATATTGCAAAAATGCTGAGAACGCATCAATCGACAATGTATAAAACAAAACAGAGAGACTGGGGAATACAGTCGGCAGCCTGACCAAGAACCCAAAAGGTGTACCGCGCAAAGGGATGATCGTTATATGCTACTCCAAGTATGTTATAGATTATTTATATGTTATAGACTATTTATATGGCCCATCGTAATTTCGGCCTCTCGTGTCCGGTCCTTAATTATTAAGAAGAACATTTGTATTTACTAAATTTAATTGCTACTTAAACATATGTAAAAGTATTTAATTACATTAGCGTTACTCAACAAATCAATGATGACTTTCACATGATGATAACGGACTTTGTTTTGATAATCGGATTGTGTTTTAGAGATTAGAAATACTGTCAATCGAACTTTGTTTTGACGATGCTGGACTTAATAATTATGTTTATTACAAGCGACATTTGTGTTTGTCGTATGTTTGAAAGGAACGATCATCCATAAATTCCTACCTATAACTAACATTTTTATTAAAAACCGAAAATGGAGGGCATTTTCGCCATTTTAAATTGTTTTTCAGTGTTTCAGTGTTCTCAGCATGTTTATCAACAATATTATTTTTTTTTTACTTGTGCATTAGGAACCTTTCCTTGTTAGCCGATTTAATTACATCAAAGTAATTATGAACTATGATATCTAGAGAACGGATGCAATTTCCATAAAACGCAATCGGCAATTGGAATTGTGTATAACGTCGCTTAGTACATCCCGGCGTAATTCAATGAAGTATTTGTTTGACTTACTCGGCCACCTGGTCTCGCAGCGATAACAATGGACATCCCAGCTATTGTATTCGGAGAATATAGTGTTTTCAGTGGTGTCGTGTACGTAGATAAAATAAATAAGTTTATCGTATTTCGTAAGAGAAATAGCACGTGCATTCCTTTTCTTTTCATTTAAGCAACATCTTCCAATTATTTTCACGTAAGTGTGCATAAAATTTCGTTATTTAATTTCGTTTATTTGGATCTAGAATATTCTTACTTTTTCAGACAATGGAAGAGCGTCGAGAATGGCATCGTGAAACAATGGCGAGTTGGATTGAGGGCCATACTGATTGTATGTACATTGCCAGTGATACCGAAATTTATTGTGAAGTGTGTGAAACGTTATTGAAAAATTGCAATAAATGAACCGTAAAACGTCACGTAGGATCGTTAAAGCACGAAAAAAAATTGAACCCGTTGGAATCTGACAATTTTAACGAAGAACTCTGTGAAACTTTTATGGCAGCTAATATTCCATTATTTAAATTGAACAATCCAATTTTGAAGACATTTCTGAAAAACTATACTGGTCGAAATGTTCCTGATGAATCAACTTTACGCAAATATTATGTTTCTAGGTGCTATACGAGAACAGTAGAACGCACTAGAAGCCATCTTTTAAATCAATACATATGGATAAGCGCCGACGAAACGGTGGATATGTTAGGACGCTGTGTGGTAAATGTTGTAGCTGGTGTACTACATCCAACTATTCCCTATAACTCATATGTAATAGCAACAAGTGTTATAAATAGAGTTGATGCGGAAACAGTTGCTGAAACCATTAAGGAGAATATGCAAAAAATTCTTCATTCGGACGCCACGTAGGTACAAAGAAAAAATATGTACTTTTATTTGTCAGTGATAGTGCTGCGTATATGTTAAAAACAGGCAGACTATTGAAGAAAACATATCCTAATATGCTGCATATTACTTGTGTAGCACATGCTCTCCACAGAATCTGTGAATATATCAGAGACACTTTTCCGGACGTTGATAGACTTGTATCAGCTTTTAAAAAAGTTTTCAGAAAAGCACCATTGAGAGTAGCTCTTTTCAGGGAAAAATTTCCATCTCTGTCACTGCCTCCCACTGCAGTAATAACTAGATGGGGAACATGGCTGGAAGCTACTAGTTATTATGCTGAGAATTTCGATAGTCTAAAACATTTCGTAACACTGCTAAAGGAGGATGCTAGAAGTATTGGTGAGTGCAAGGAGCTCACACAAATCCCAAATTTAAAAAATCAGTTGTACTTTCTTCACGAACACTTTGGAAAATTGCCAAAACTAATCACCTATTTTGAAAATCAAAATCTCAAATTAAATGACGGATTAACCACATTAGATGTGGCTGTTAATAATTTGAAAAGTATTCCAAGTGACTTCGGATGTGGCCTTCGGCAAAAGTTTGAAGCAATTCTTAATAGAAATCCAGATTTAATTACATTGCAGCAATTATGTATGGAGACAATTCCACAAAATCTAACGGCTAAATATGAAGAAATAAAAGAATATTTCCAGTATGCCCCTATAACCAGTTGCATTGTAGAAAGGACGTTTTCTATTTATAAGGATGTACTTAATTCAAAGAGAACAAAATTGACAGAAGAAAACCTTGAGAAACTATTGCTAGTCAATATTAATACTCCTTTACTCAACTTGAACGACAAAATGAACAAATAAAAATGTTCCAATTATAGAAATAAAATTAAAAACTTTAAAAATACAACTTTTCAACAAATACATATGTATTTCGTAATTTTATAGATCACAACCCGTTTGGTTTCTAATTATATAAATAAAATTAATTAATAAATATGTATTTCGTAATTTTAGATAGATCACCACCCGTATGTTTTCCAATTATATAAATAAAATTAAAAACTTTATAAATACAACTTTTCAACAAATAAATATGTATTTCGTAATTTTATAGATCACCACCCGTTCGTTTTCCAATTATATAAATAAAATTAAATATTTTAGAAATACAGCCTTTCGCCAGTACTGCACTGGGCTTTGCGCCATGTGGTAAGCGTGTCCGTTCTCTAAATTGATATCCTTTTACTCAAAAAAAGAAAACAACAGGTGTAAGGGTATTCAACAATATTTATTTGTTTCTTTGGTTATCAGAACAAAATAAAATTACAGAAATATATTATCATTGAAAAAAAAGAGAAAAACATAGCAATACATAAAAATATTTAGTCATCATTTCAGGATCATAGAAACAAATTTGATTTCTTTCACAATAGACATACATACATATTACTACGATTTCTTTTATTTTGATTCTTTAGTTCTTTTAAAAATAAGTAGATATATACTATTCAGGCAATAATTTAGAATTTAATTTACATTATATAGTAGTAATTGATTTTATTTTTTTCTTTAAATACTGCATATGTTTCGTAATTGCTTTATCTACTATATTACTTTAATTTCCTTCTTGTTTGCCAACATGAATCTAATATTTTATTATTGTAAGTTTTTTTTGTTCGATTTTCATCTACTTTCTCTTTATTTATATACTACAGCTACGGACTTTTGTAACAAGTCAGTAGATTCCATTTACATTTTACTTTATCGTACAGACTAGCTTATAATATATTTTCTTCTTTGATAATATAATCTAAAATTTAAACGTTTCAATATAGTTTACATATATATATATAGTGTATATATATATATAGAACATAACAACTGTCATAAATAAACAAGTTTCTAGATATATAAATATTTAATTTAATTTAAAAAAGCGACTTTCTACTTACACAACAATTTCACAGTATCATTTTGCATTTAAAAGAGGGAATAGTTTTTTTCTTTAAAGTAGAATCACAAAAGTCTTAAAAAAACATTAGAGGAGCTGCACTACTGTGGGCTTCCATTCCTTCATACACAATATGCACTTCACATATCTGATTTTGCAAATTACAACAAACTCCTATAACTTTCTTACTTGTGCTTGTTTAAATCATTTTTTGTAATACTTTAAATCTTTCTACATTTTCCATTTCAAGCCAGAAAATTGAAGGTAGACCTCTAAAATATTTTTGAAGAAATCACACTTAATAACTGAATACGAAGAAGCATAATAATATGATAAATTATGAAATATGAAGTTGAAATTCCAACTTTTCAAACGCAATACAATTGACCAAGACAGCTGAAATTAATATACCGGGTGCCCTTGAAACTAAAAGTCAACGTATGAAAGATGTAATTCTATAGAATATGAACCCAAAATATTTTGCCCAAATTCCCTCGCAAACGTGAGAAAAGAAAACGCAGATATTTATAAAATATTTGTCACGCCACTGCATTTGAAGAAGTGCGAACGACTACAAAGAGTAGGGAGAGCATTCAAGCAGCGAAAGAATTGTATCCCGATTCTATTTCGATCGTTACATGTGTACGTTCATTATGATTTACATTTACTTGTTCTTATTAACGTGTTCCGATTAAGAAAAACAGGTAGAAAACAAAAATGTTTTTAATAATACTACAATATTATTATAAATTGGACGTGGAGAACACAGTGCAAGTTCATATTTTTATGAAAGTATCTTTTATGAAATTATATTATATTCTTCACATCCGATTTTTAATAATATCTTTTTATTATTAAAAATGTTTTTGTTTTATACAAAATTTGGTGAGATTTTATGTTTCAAATTACTATGGAAACCGGAAGATTGTTACCAAATTACTAAGGTTGCGAACTAACATAATCTGAATATTTTATATTTGTTACTTCTCGTAACAAAAAAAAATATTCAAGTAATACACATGAAATGAAGTTGATTTAGGTTAGTCCTAAAAGTTTTTGTCCATAAATATTTTTTGTATAATTTTTAAAATGTATTTATACATTAATGCTAACGTTTTGTAATATAGTATTTATTTAGAGCAAAAAAAAAACAGTGAAACTGAACAAAATAAACTCGTGAAAGTAATCACAGAACTTATATTGAACTTACACATTCACTACAGCGAATGTGTGTGTAAGTTCAACAGAGATATTTACATTACATTCTGAATTCATAGGCGGCCTATAATACAATTTTCAGACGTGTTTTAATTTTGAGGTTCGCGTTGTAATTGGAGTTGTAATTTTTTGGATTTATATTCAATATAATTGCATTTTTCCGTTTTTCATTCATTGTTTTTTTCTTTCAAGGACATCTGTACAAAATACTCCACTAAAATGTATATTCTTTATTTTTTAATAACTTTGGAATAAATTGAAATAAAATTCTGTTGTTAATTGGTGATGAACACATACACCCACGTAGGTTTAGCGTGTTAGTTTGTATGTGAAGTAAAATGACTGATTAAAGGTTGTTCTTCAAACAACGGAAGGGAATTTTGAAGTAGTACTTTAAGTTTGAAAGCATTAGCTAGGTACGACATTGGCGGATTGAATTTTTAAGATAGGAAAAATTTCGGAAAAAATTGGTACTTTCATTAAAAAACTTAATAACGAACATATATCATTTAAAACAGACAATACTATACAGAATATTATTAAAAACAACAAAGATAAAATAGACAAAGAATCAAACTCTGGTGTATATAAGTTAACATGCGAAGATTGTAATAAGGTATACATAGGACAAACGGGGAGGACATTCAAAATTAGGATGAAAGAACACGAGAGAAGCCATAAAGAAAAGAAAACAGATTCAACTTTCGCAAGTCATTGTATAGATATCAATCATAGATTTAATATAGATTTCAAAATTTTACACATTCAAGAAAAAAGTAAAAAAACTTAACCTGTTAGAAAACTTAGAAATTAATAGATACAATAGTTTAGGATTAGCTTTAAATGACCAACTAGATTTAAACAACTCCCCTCTACTAAATTTAAGATTGTAAAAATTTTTCCACCACCATTTCCCCAATAATTTTCACATAAATATTCAAACTTGTATTGTACATATTCAGTATTTCATCCACCTGATGAAGCCATTGTATGGCGAAACAATATTGTAGTGGTATTTACAATAAAAGAATTTTCGAAACTAGAAGTTTAATTACTTATTTCTTAGCGTTACTTCTATTTAACTGCGCCATAAGTTTGTCGACATATTCAACCTAAATATTATTGATATCCACAAAAAAAAACAGTAATAAAAAGCAGGCGCGGCTCGTGATGACGTATTGTTGCGGCACGTACAATGATGCGAGTGCTTCGTGTATTCTCGTGTACTAATGGTAGCGTTTCTTAGTAAACACCGAAAACACACGAGGCACTCGCATTATTGTACGTGCCCCTACAGTACGTCATTATGAGCCGAGCCTGATAAAAAGACCATATGTGCGGCTGACAAAAAAAACAATATTCACAATTTAACAAATCGTTTAACAAGTCTAAGTCTAGTTATTTTATCGATTTTTTTGTCCATGAACGTGAATTATCAGCCGTATTTACGTAAATATCGGATAAATAAAGATATGGACCGACTTTAATTACATTTTGGCCCTAAAAATTTGGAAATTTTTGATAAAT
The DNA here is from genome assembly GCA_935421215.2 of Melolontha melolontha. NCBI lineage: Eukaryota > Metazoa > Arthropoda > Insecta > Coleoptera > Scarabaeidae > Melolontha > Melolontha melolontha. The sequence continues at coordinate 69,995,431 of OW285243.1, read as the reverse complement.
TACAAATAAATTTCTTTTTTGATTTTCAGTTAAATATTTATAAGTATTTTTCAGATTCGCATAGTTTAGGCTCAATTCAGTGGCAACTCTGCACATAAATTTTAAAAACGTTAGTGGAATTGTAAAAAAAATAAAAAATTACATAAGAATGATCCCACCATATAAAAATTCTTCATTATTCGAATTAAAATGTGAATATATTATTTTTGCCTTAAAAATTTTATACCTTTTCGTTTCTACAAATCACAACATTTAGAAATTTATATTTCACAAATCAAGATATTTATTTTTATTAGGCTATTTACTAAATTTTATTACCACAGTTTTCACAAAACCATTTAAAATTCATTGTATTCGGAAGAAAGTACATTATTTACATCAAAGATAAAACTATTAGTTTAAATCATCACATTATTAATATGTGATTGTAAAACGACAATTGTTTCACCAAACACAGTGGCTTCGTCAGGTACATACTACTTACAGCAAGCTGCTGCATTGGCTAAATAATTGTCGTCTTAAACATATTAAAGTGACAATTTTAACCATTAGGTTTATTTCTAAATTATGAATCTTCTTCATCAAGTAAAAGACGAATCAATTCAATTATATTGCCATAATTTGTCACTATTACTTTTTGTAAATATCAAGAATTTATAGTTTCTTTTTAATCAATCAAGATATTGTTTGGCTTGGGTATTTATTAAACTTTATTTTGCGTAACCCTCTCTAGAAACAGTTTAAAATTCATTAAACAATGAAAAAAGTTTTTTCTTGGAAATACGAAGAATTAGAAATTTGGTTCCTTTTTGATAAATCAAGATATTGTTTGATTATATAGGTCTATGTATAACTAAAGAAAATTATATTATTTGCTAATATTGGTTGACATTTATTTCATAAATCAAGATATTGTTTGATTGGGCTTTGGGCTATATACTAAACCTTATAATTCACAACTCTAAAAAATATTTTAAAATTCATTGTATAACTGCAAAGAAGTACATTGCAAGTCGTCTCTAATAATTTCTGGCGATTGATTATTTTAACACAAACAAGAAATTTACAGGACTGAAATAACAACATACAAAATCTGATATATATATGCACATACATATAACATTTCTTAAATATACAATTACTAATAACTATCACAATAAGTCTAATATTCTAGAGGGAGAAAACATTATTACATTCAACCATATATATACAAACAACCTACTCGATTTTATTACTATGTCAATTCTCTTAAATTTCAATTCATGCAATATTTTAAGTACTATTAAGTCTTATATATGTTTAGAGCAGGTGGTTAATTATATACAGAAAAGCGTAAATATTGGATTTGTAGTGTCGTTAAAGAATGTATATCTTTGAATGTTTTTCGATAAGTTACTTGTATATATATAAGTGAGATGAGGAAATTTGATACTCTTTTCTGTTTTAAATCTGTTAGAATTACACCTTGTACTAATGATTTCAATTTGCAGCATTGCTCCTGCAACAGTCTTCTTTTGATTTTGTTCTGGATACTACGATACAAACAGGACCTCGTACTATTCTTAACAAATCGATTATTTCACTCGTACTCATATGTTCGACACTCTCATCGTTTACCTAAAAAAAGGTTTATGAATTATAATTATTGTAATTAATAAAAATTCATTGTAAATGTTATTGTATGAGAGCGAATTGATATATGTATAAGTTCTCCAACAACGCTATTGCATGAATAGTGGGCATAGAAACAAGTTCTAGCTTGTAAACGGTAATGTCAGTTATCTAGACTTAGAATGCAAAGTTTCATTTTCCTGTGTACCGTCGTTAAGTAACGGTGCCATTTATAGAGATGGCATATTGATGCCACATACATAGCCGGAGATATTGCGGACGTTATCGGGTTTGATATCGGCAGCTAGCTGTGCGAATGAAAGGAACTTCGAATTGCAAATTAGTATGCAGTCGTGTCGTGTATAAATATGCCACGATCGGTGAGCTCTTTTAACCGTCCAATGTGGAATACAGTGCGTAAATTCACTGACAATTTCCTGGATCTAAAATACGATTGATGTAGAATAAAATGCACGGTGTGCAATAGATTTTTGATGTGTCGTAGGAGAAGAGATTGCGAAATACACGTAAACAGCATAAGCTATGACAACAAAAAAGGGGTGTGCCAGAAAAACATTGATTTTACTTCTATTTATGTTTAACTCTTATAGCATGTAATATACCGTTCGCTGTACTAGGCCGCTATGCATTTATTTCTTTTTGAAATAAATTCGCAAAGTGCGAATTGCCATGTCGGACAACGTTACGAAATCTTCTGCTGACAAAGATATTGAAAACAGAATTAAATCGGAATTGAAAGATAAAAAAACTGTGGGTGTGCGTGGATGAAATGACGGATCGAAAAAAACAATCAGTGGTTAATGTTATGGTACGTACAATGGAACCTCATCAACTGTCACCTGCTATGTAACTTGCTTCCAGATGAGTTGGAAAGTGTACTACCAATGAGATTTTGAAGGTGGTGTCGAAGTCATTAGACAAAATTGAAATTTAGCTAAAGCAAATATTAATGTTTGTGAGTGACGGTGCCGCAAACATGCTATCTTTAGGTCGATCTCTCAAAGAACATAGTGCCAACCTCTTACATGTAACGCGCAAAATCCACGCTTTAAATTTTGTGGCACAAACCATTCGGGAATGTTATCCACGAGTAATTGATTTAATAGCTAGTACAAAGACAGTGTTTCTAAAGTCCCCGAAACGCACTCGACTATTTCACAGACTGTGTCCCCAAATACCTGAACCACCAGAGCCGATAATTATACGTTGGACAACATGATTGAAGGCAGCGTTTTACTATCATCAGTATTTTGATTTTAATCATAAAGAATCATCAATCATAAAGAAGGTAGTTTTAAAATTCAATCCCACAGAAGCTGCAGGCAGGCGCGGCTCGTGATGACGTATTTGGGAGTGCAAGTACTATGATGCGAGTGCTTCGTGTATTCTCGTGTACTAACTGTAACGTTTTCTTAGTAAACACCGAAAACTCACGAGGCACTCGCATCATTGTACTTGCACTCCCAAATACGTCATCACGAGCCGCCCCTGGCTGCAGGTATCAAGAAAAGTCAGGAATTATTTACAGATCCTCATGTTAAAGAAGATTTACAAACTATACACAACAATGACTTCGGACTAGTCGAGAGAATAGAAAAATTACAAAATGTTTCGATGTGGTTCGTGGATTCTGTTCAAATTGTGAATGATGTTCACGCACAGCTATGCGCTGTAGAAGGCGAAAGAAATAAGTGTGTGATAGGAAAATTTGAAAGTGTATTAGACAAAAACTCCGATTTTCACATACTGACTACCTGAAATACTCTATCTGTCTATTTATATACCCCTATATCTAGTTCACGTGAAAACGCTTTCAGGTTTCCCTATCCTGAGCAGTTGGAAACGTATTTGTGGAACTTCTTCTGAGGTCATTGGCCTATCTTAGGGAGAGTCTTGCTTAACTACAGGAACAAATGACCTCGAAATCTCCACACGTTAGAGTTGACATAATTTATTTACATTTAACTCTGAGCTTTGGTGAATGACTTAAATCACCAAAGCTCAAAGTTAAACGTCAGAAGAAAGAATGCAATAGATAGTTCAAAACAATATCTAGGTGGTAGACTTGCTAGAAAATAGAAATTGACCAAAAATTATCGGTCAGTTTTGTCGATGGCTTTCTTTGACTGGATTGGTAGACCAACTCACAATTTATAAAAACTGGGTTTTTAATCTAGTCAATAACCAAAGTTAAATAATAGCAATAAAAAGTTTTAGAGCAAGTAGATGAAGGACTTTTCAGAAAAATATATATGTAGACCTAGCGCTATTTTTTCAGCATGTTGATCATGTGAAAACGAAGTGATTAGTGGCAATTGAATGTGTGAAATTTGCTTTGTATTTATTATTTACACAATCTGAAAAGTTTTAGTTTCTTTAGCTACCGTCTTGTCCGTTACAGTTACCTTTATTAAACAATCTCCAGGTTTGATTCTTCCATCCCTAGCAGCTACACTATCAGCATGGACCGCGCTCACATAAGTCACACCTGCTGCACCTTGTAAGCTAAAACCAAGTCTACTATTCCACCCTCTATTAAGTTCAATGGAGAGAATCTGTAAGCAAAAATCATTGTTTAAATTGCTCATAACCTCGTTTTCGCAAATATCTACCTCATATTTATCCTCTTCCTTCACAGGGGTTTTTGTTCTAATAGATTTCTGTCTTTCCCTCTCCCTTTCTTCATCTGCCGTGAACACCACGCCTTTCCACTTCTTCATGTTATTGTCGTCAGTGGCTTTTGGGGTTTTCTCGTCACCGTTTTCGGTACCGCATTGAGGATGTGCGGATTGGTAAGCGGGATTTTTATAACTAAATCCCGGATTATCTGTGGGGATGTGCGGCATACTGGCCGGCTCTTGTGGAAAACTATCGCCGCATTCGACTTCCGTACTTTTAACGTCCTCCGGTCCCAAATTGTAGGTCAAATTCGGGGCGTCCAAAATTTCCGCGTCCAAATTATTCAGTTCGTAAGCGTTATGGGCTAAAGAGAAGTTAAATTTAGGTTTCCGTGTCACCACAGGCGTCTGATTGGGGTTATAGAGATCCAACGAGCTTGGACGTGATGGCTTATCACAGTCGTCGTCTTCGATGAAAAGGGAATTAAAGGAATCTTCGTCCAGTGGAAGTGAGCATTTTTTCAAAAGTCCTTCGTGGAATTGCTCGTCGGTTATCAAGTGTTTACTGGAGGAGTCTGATATATGGGAGGCATCGGAAGGACACGGTTGCCGTCGAAGTCTTCTCGGAGAGGTATTGGGAGATTGAGACCGCCTACCGTAGATATCTTGATTACCTGGTATTAGTTTTCTTACAGCTATATCATTGAGCATATCTACTGCTTCTTGTCTGGAAATTTTGAAAGAAATTTAATAGGAATTGTAATAGTAATTAATTATTACTTACTATTACAATAGTTATTCTGTTACTCTTATCGAATTAGTTTAGAAACAAGTTCATTATTTCAATATTAGATTAATAAAAAAACTCTTTCATAACCGTCACATAAAGAAAAACATGTATCTAATTTTTTGGTATAGTCTGTTTTTAAGCTAAAAGAAGCATTTTAAATTAATCGCGCTAAAATCTGGACGTGTGATTGGTTGTTTCATACTGCCGAAATGTGCCGTAAATTGCATTTTGACGTATCGTGGTTAAAAGTTTGTCAAATTTCGTCTTTATTTTTTGTGTTTCCGTTGCTTTATTCAATTCTATTGCTTATTAAAACGTAAATAAATGCATTCTTTGTAGAATTTGTGAAGCGTTTAATGTACCATCCCATTGTTCTTGATATGGATACTGTACCAATAAGTTCAGCCTCCGAGAAAACGCAATCGTTTAATTTACGGCCGGTTCCATAATCCTTAGGGTAGGATTATGAAACCGGCTGTAGTACTTTTAGGAAATGAACAAATTACAGTAATAGACCAATTAGGGATGCATTTAATGTATACATATAATAATACAATGATTTTTCAGCTAAAGTTTCAATTTGTAAATTTGTTATACATTGGCTGCTCTGAAAAGCAGTTCCTTTTATGTTTACTCATACAAATTGATAATTGGAGCGAAATATCCGGCATTTTTTAATGTTTGAGAGGTTATATCGTGGTATTTTCCACTATTTTCGTACATTTGAAACAAGCGTTCCTGTTATTTTTTTTAAATTTTGATGTAATTGTGTTGTAAAATTTTATATTTTGTTTAAGTTTCTTGTGGCCAATATTTCTTTGTTAGAAAGGGCACGATAAAATCGTAAAATTATGAAATAATGTAATGCTAATTTCTAAATAATAGAAATAATAAGAAATTCGAACGAGAATCGGCCAAGCCAGGAATATATTCAACAAGATGAGGAAAGTATTGTGTGGCAATGACCTTAGTCTGCGTCTCAAGATCAGGGTATTGAAATGTTACGTGTTCCCGGTGCTGCTGTACGGGATGGAAGCCTGGACGCTAAAGCAAGACACTAACAAGCGTCTAGAGGCATTTGAAATGTGGGCATATAGGAGGATCCTGAAGATAAGATGGATAGATAGGGTTTCGAATAGTGAAGTACTTAAAAGAATTGGGAAAGAGAAGGAAATATTGAACACAATAAAGATAAAAAAACTACAATATCTGGGCCACGTGTTGAGAGGGGAAAGATATGCTCTGCTACAGATAATTATTCAGGGTAAGATACAGGGAAGAAGAAATATAGGAAGAAGACGTATTTCTTGGTTAAATAATTTGAGACAGTGGTATAAATGCAGCTCCATTGAACTATTCAGAGCAGCAGCATCAAAAATGAGAATAGCCGTGATGATAGCCAACCTTCTGAGAGGAGATGGCACCTGAAGAAGAAGAAGAATTTCTAAATATTACACTTAATATTAGATAATAATGTGTACAACAACAAAAAGAATGTGTCTAACAAACTTTACCAAGAGGAGGAATTATCATTACCGGGGAAAAAAAAAAATTGTAAAATATGCCTTTCTGGGTTCTTAAATAAAATTAACGGTAATTTAAACACACACTATATTAATAATAAAAACGGAATACACTAAATATCAACTTAAAACTAATAACTAATTATAGCAATATTTATTTATCACAATATCAACTCGACGCAGCGATTAACCGTTGAATGAATCCTCTCCTTTCTCGACGACTTATATAGTATTTTAACGATAAGAGAACAGTTTGCATTATAATTATAACCAGTAATATCAGTTCTGAAAACCTAAATGCTTTATTTTACTAACGTAGTATATGCAACTTCTCCAACATTTTACGAAATTTGTTTTATCACTGTTTTTCCTATTCCATACAATGTTGTCACGTATGATCATCGTTTGATATCCGCCTGTGGATCTGTCAGTCGCCTTTACATATTAATGTTGGTCATTTTATTTTTCTCGTATTATCGTCTCTCACAACTAAATATTGGTTTCTATTTTAAGAAAGACGTCTCTAAACGAGCATTGATTTTTTTGCAACAATATATGTAAACCAAAACAAGTAGCTAGCAAAAGGTACCGCGATATCATAAAGTTTCTGGGTCCAAGATGGCATTGAAATAGAAAATATATGTCTGAACTTTATCCATATTATCATACTGGTAACTTAACCTTAATTTTTGAAAATTATTTTGATAGTGTCATCGTGACATCAATAAATATGTCATTTGATTTAATAAAGATACAATAAAACAACAAGCTCAGCTTGTATTCAAAATTTTATTAATAAAAAAAGGCAAAATTAAAGCAAATGTTGAAATTGTTGTCCGTTATTTTCAATTCCCAATGTGACACGCCTTTTCATGCTGTTAAAGGCATTTTGCAGCATTGCGGGCGTTATTAATGCACATTCGTCAATAATTCTTTGTTGCATATCTTGCAAATTAGCAACAGGAGTTTTAAGTATTCTATTCTTTAGGTGAGGAAACACGAAAAAGTCCATAATTGTCAAACAAGGTGATCGTGGTGGAAACTCAAATTCCGTATGTAAACTTATGATCCGATCGTCAAAAAACTCACGAAGAAAAGCAATATTTTCTCGTGTTGTGTGTGCCGTTGCACCATCTTGTTGAAAGTATCCATATTGCAATTCATCATCATGCAACTGTTCAATAAATTCATTCAGAATGTTTCTATACCTCTCAGCATTAATTGTGAAATTAAAAAAAATAGGGCCAACAACTCTGCGGCGAGAAACTGCTAGCCAAACACCAAGTTTCGCATTATGGAGAAACGATTCAATAAAAATATGAGGATTTTCACTACTCCACATTCGAGTATTTTGGGAATTGACATACCCCGAAAGATGAAACCATGCTTCATCAGAGAAAAATGACAAATTTAGCAGGTCATCATCTTCTATTAAGTTATTTGCAAACCACTGGCAGTACGCACGACGTCTAGGGTAGTCTACCGGCAAAATAGCCTGATGTGATTGCATCTTATACGGATGCATGTGTAAGTTTTTCTTTACAATTTTCTGACATGTTCCATAAGAAAGTCCAATCTCTTGAGAAAGGCGTTTCAAAGGTTTTGTGGGTTCATTTACCATACGTTGACGAACATAATTTATAACTTGTTCCGAACGAACAGTTGGTCTACCAGTACGTGATTTATGACCCACAGAAGCAGTCTCACGAAACACACCAACACAATTGGAAAGGCAATTATAAAAATCTTTGGGAATTACAGCTAACTCTGGAAAGTGCTCTCTAAAATAATCCAAACATGCACGTTGATTGTACACCCAAATTCCATCAATTCGCACTCCACTCCGAAAATAGGCTTCAATCATGTACGCTTTTTGCACTATATTGTAAACCATAATTGAATTTACTCGAATGTGCTATGTTTCAAACTCGACGTTCAAACTTGCTTTCAGCAATTCTAACACATTAATGGATGACAGATAATGTCACTGTCAAAATAATTTACAAAACAGAGTTATAGTTCCTAACTTAAGTTCAGACATACAATTTATATTACAAAGCCATCTTCGTCCTAGAAACTTTACGATATCACGGCATTAATTGCTTAAAAAGTAATTGACACAGGCAATATATCATTGACTTTTGGTTTGTAGATACATAGTTGTACATGCTGGTAATAGTAATGGTTTCATTCCTGGAGCAGAAGTAATATTTGCAACAAATAGTAAAAGTATGGATTACTACGGTGATATGAGCCGAGAAAATTTTGTATACAGGTTCCAAAATCAGCTACTTGAACATTTAGAAACCCTTTAAGTTATTATTTTGGATAATGCAAGCTATCGTACTACAATAATAAATAAATCTCTATCTTCGCCAAAATACCAAATTCAGGAGCCAACAATAAAATCAACTTTGACAAGACAGCTTTAAAAACACTTACTGGAGTTCGTTAGACTGTTAGTACATAAAATAATTACTAAATTAAGTTCAAATAGATCATAGTTTTTATTTAAAGGTATAAATCACCATCAATTTATGAAGTCGATGAAATTATCAGAGCAATATGGCCACACAGTTCATTTTCTTCCTCCATATCATTGTATGTTTAACCTTATAGAATTAATTTTGGGGATAGTAAAAAGATATTACTCTAATAATATAGGTAAATATGGTAAGATGAATGAAGGCTGTAAAAGGCTGTGCAAGAAGCACTAAGTCAAGTAACTGCTGAAGCGTGAGCTAACTGTGTGACACTCACACTGAAGCTGCGATTTAAAAAATAGTGGGACAGGGAAGTAGGATTTCATCAAAATGATATCAGACCCTTCATAATTAGTTTAGAAGAAGAGGAAGATGATATTTTAAGCTATAAGTTACGACTGCATTTTTACCTTTTATTCGAGTGAAAATATTTGTGAAATAAAGAGCCAATATGATAGTGTTTTGATTTTGCTATTTATTTGACTTTATATTACACTATATACCTATAATACCTAATACTATTCTGATTGGCAAGTACTTCGAGTACAACTTTATTTATTACCTGTGGCGAAGACAAACTCGTGAGTGTAATGTGATAAATAGAGTGGACCAATCCGGAGCGAAAGCAGAGGCGTGACTAACGAATTGGTTCACGATTACTTAGTATGTTGTTCACGGTCATCGTGTGTATACGTATAATAGCAGCAGGAAAGTGTATTCTGTGTATTTAATAATGTTGCACAGCTATGTTCGATAGAAGACGCAAGAAATGAGTGTATTTTAAGTAAGTTTGAAAGTCACGCCTCTGCTTTCGGTCCGAATTAGTCCACTCTAGTGATAAAACTAAAAAATATAAAACCTTCATATGTATTTTGTTCTTTAGTTTAACATATTGCTATGAATAGTGGTTTGCGGAGTTAATGCGCCACCATCCACAACTAGTTTACGCAACTAGGTTACTCAGCCGGTGGATTTTCAAAATATAAGATTTCTATCTTCTCGGGTTCCAATAAGGAAAGCCGTGGAACTGCAATGTTATTTGGACGCCAGTAAATAGTTCACGATATGTTTTATATTTATATTATATAAGTTACTTATTTTTAATAAATGAGCAGTAAAGGCCAGAACACAAAATTAAAGACAGGATAAAATTTAACTGAATCTTTAATACAAAAAAAAAAGAAAAAAAAATCTATCTTTAGAAAGTATAAAGATATTGTATCTTTCAATAGTACACTGAGGTAAAATATATCCACTGTATATTTGACAGTTAAGTGGATTAAAACTTCCTCTAAATTACTCTGAACAAACTTATCTAAAAATAATAAAGTTTATTTTTAATTTCTCCCCAGAGAACCACACTGTATAAAATATATTGATACACGATCAAAATTTACACATGCACAAGATAACATGTAAAAACTATAACCTTGAATCCCGTCGTGCAAAATTTTACAGTTATAATATTTTTTTATAACATAGAAATCTAATAATAATCTTTATTATTTATTCTTTCTAATAATAAATCTCTTTAATAACAATCTTGAATACAATAGAAATATTCTTATAATTTTAACTTACGTTTTATGAATTCATAAAAACTTACAAAATTTACTGGAGACAAACGAGAACAGTTGTTTAATCTTAAAACATCATCAAATTACGAGAATAAAAATTTCTAAAATATATCGTGAATTGAATATAAAACTTCAAATAACTAATAAACACAAGCAAATCAACCCGAACTAATTAAATATATATATTTCAATAAAAAAAAACACAACCTTCTCGTGTTAAAGCAGATCTTGGTCTCCCCCTCAATATCGGTCTCTATCGCTTTCACATCAAGTCGACCTTCAAAAATCAAGTTTTTATCACACATGAAATAACATTTTCAAAATACATACAGTTTATCCCACAATAATTGTACATTCATTTTTAATTAATTTTAAAATATTATTTTGGGAAAAATCCATAGCAATATGTACTGCTTAATTATTAATGCCAACTGTAATAAACTATTTCCATTCCTTCCGTTTTTTATTCTAAAACATTGATATTATATTTATAAATTTTGTTAAATGAAAGTAGTAATACAATTGCTTTTATTAATTAACATAAACCATGAATTTTTCTAAATATAGAGTGATAATTATACAATATTAACAGTTTAAGATATAATCTAAATGGCATTTGTAAGAAAAAAAGATTTTTGAAGTTTTTAACTGATCTCTTAACATAACCAATAACCAAATGTCAATTATTTGCAAGATGTAAACAAGAAATTTGTCAACGTTGTATGACGCACATTGGTGACGCAACTGCGTTCTTATCGTAAAAATACCTAAAAATATCTATCGGTCACCACATTATTCTGGAACTTCTCTCGACTTGTTCTCCAACGTCCGAGAGACTTGATCACGGGCCGTCGGATGACTCATATCCCAATATTATAGTATGCAAAACAACAAACAAATTCTAGATCGTCAAGTAGTTCAAAATAATGTTTGCGTTTTACGTCTTCTAACAACTATTACTTAATTTTCTGACGAACTGGTGCTAGACGTATCAGTTGTATCGAAATTATTCATTTTTATCAACGTATAATTCGTATTCGTTGTAAAATAATTTATGATTTATCAACCTGTCGATCGGTGTCGGTACATAGGTTATCCTTGATTGTGTTGAATTGTCAAACACAGAGTTAAATGATACGTTAACGACTTAATTGGAGAATATTGGTACATTAGTGCTAATGGAGCAGTATAGGCCTTTCAGGATAACAGACGGGACACGTGATAAATAGTTACAAAACAGAGTTGACAAATCTATATTGCTTTGAGTCAGCTGTTGTTAGTAAATAATCTATCTTTTAAAATATTCACAACTCCTACTAATATGCTTTATGTTGTTATTATATATTGGCATAATTTAGTTGTGATAAATTAACTCCTATATAAAAATGTCCATTTGCGGGTGACATTTTTGTCACTTTGACAGCGATAAAAACCTACATAGCTTTTTATCACCGATAAAAATGCTTCTTCCTCCGATAAAAATGCTTCTTCCTGTTACATATCTAGTAGCCCTGCATCACTTAATTTATTTTGGCAGCAGACAGGTAATAACTATTAAGTATCGTTGAACGTAAAATGTACGAGTCGGTTTGGGGAAATTTCAACAAATATCAAAAGATCGGCAATACACAAGAAATACAAAATCGTCAATATGGAGACAATTTAAAAAGTTTTATTCATGTCGTTAATTTATCTTGCCAAAAAACACTCGAGCTTTTCTTTCAATTGGATAAATTTCTTTTTAACTCAATATTTTTCCAATCAGTAATTTCGCTCGAAAAACTTACATTAGAAAAAATCGCTCGACCTTTCGGTCTCGCGATTTTTTCATGTAAGTTTTTCTCGTCAAATTACTGATTGGCAAAATAAGAGAAATTTATCCGATAAAAAAAAAGCTCTTGTGTTTTACTTATGAAAATAACTGATCTTATAACGGGTGTTCAGAAACATTCGAAGTCAAGTGGGCTCTGAACAAAAAATCGTATATCTTTACTTAAGTATCTGATACTAATTTGATAACCTATAAAATTGTATTAAGTAAATGTATCAATCTATCTCAGACATGACTTCATATTTTCAAGGACTACTTTGACTTCGAATGTTTCTGAACACCCGTTATATAATATCGTTTTATAAATAAAATAGGGAAGAACTTGTAAATATGAACTCATTGTAAACAACTTATTCGAATGACATTTGACAGAATCCAAGCTGGCAACCATGCCCAGTTCTGGTAACATAATGTATTCACCTAATAGAGCGAAATATTAGGATTATTAGGTATTATTGTAATTTAAATGTTACTTGCTCCGAAGTAACTGTTTATCATGTGTCTCGTCTGTTATCCTGAAAGACCTATATACCGCCTAATTCTGAGCAAACGCAACGATGCGAATGTATGAATATTTCTCCCGCTTCGAATACAAATCCCTGAACGCGTTTAGCCAATCACAAAACAGTCTGTCGCGCAACGATTTGACAATTAATGTAACAAATTAGTGTCACCACTGTCACCCTATACGGAGTCTCTTAAGCGTTTGAATAGTGATAATGCCGCGTTATACACTAGAAGAGAAAGCCGAAATGATGAAATGGTACCACGCTGATAATTCTTATCAAAGAATATGTGACTTATTTGCCGGAGTTCCTAATGATACGTTCATTTTACTATGCGCTGCAATAGAACTAAATTCAAATTTGACACATAGCGATATCTCCAACGATTTAGGCATATGCTGCTCTTCCGTTAACCGCATACTAAAATTAAATGATTTTCGTAATTATAAATATTCCAAACATCATCAATTATTTTACGGTGATGAGTTTAAACGGATGAATTTCCGTTATTATATAATTAATTTCTCATTATGAACAATTTATTTTATTATCTGTAAGAGTAAATTTTTCTTTACATTACTAGAATTTAATTTAGTTTTTATTTATTTCTGAAGTTTATTTAGTTTACTATGAATAGTTTTTGTTACCTTTATTATTAAAATTTAATTTATTAAATCTCTTGATGCTTTATTTGCAATTTTCTTAACCGCTTATTAAAAATTTTATTACGCTTTGTGTGACCATCGTCAGTATAACCTATTGCAATTTATTTATTATAAAATCATTACAATAACACAGGACTAAACAATTTATAGTCCTTTAATAGTAATTTGGTAATCAGATAATTTTTCTTACGCGGCTCCATAATATGTAAGTATGTATGACATATGACATCGATGTTGACACGCCTACAGCATTCAGGGGAATTCTATTTGGAGCGGGAGAAATATTCATACATTCGCATCGTTGCGTTTGCTCAGAATTAGGCGGTATAGTGAACTTTTAAGCTTAACGGATCAATTCAAATAGTTTATGAAACCGGCCGTTAGACCATTTATTGGTTGTTGAAAAGTAGTGTACTTTAAATAGGTATAAATAGCTGTGAACCGACAAACCGGATCTCAAAATCGTTTCGTTCACCCCGAAATAATACTGAATTTCTGTCATTTGACAGATGACAGTATAGCTACGAGTGGCGCAATAACCGCTAGTTCAAAAACGAACCACAAAATGTATAAATGCTATAACACATAATATACTAAAATAATATAGTAAAAATTTTAAAAAACACATCTAAAATGATGTGATTGATTTAGTAACTTTTACAGTGTAAAAATGGCTTTTCCATTTACTCCTCCTAGTTTCAAAATAAAGTATAGTTAAGAAAGCATTTAGATAAGGATTGACTTACAAAATGCAAATTTTACAAAAATCATGGTTTTAATTACGACACCTAATACTGTTTTACAAAAACTTTCACAGCAACCTCCGTATATAAACAGCTGCGTAAAAACCCATAAAGGTGGTGTTACATCTTAAATCATTTACTAGCGTCTGCAAAAGATACTAAGTCCTGAAATTTTATTAATACCTGTGAAATATTGGTTTTATTAGAAGCCATTATGTAATAAAACTATGATATTATAGAATAGAAAAAAAAGAAAAAACTATTTCAACAAAATTACTCGTAAAACTGGAGATTTATGACAAGCAATTTCTGATGTCAAAATGGAAATACGTACATAATGATACCCTCGTAATTAAAAGAAAATTATTATCTACTCGTCAAAGTTTTAGTTCTTTCATTTCGTTTTATTAGGGCCCAACAGTAAAGATATAATAAAAAATCGAAATAAAAATGAGATTAAATTTTGAATTATTTAGAAGCGTGGGGGAAGAGATTAAATGTTTAACTGATTATTTGTAACATCTTATAATATATTAAATATTCGTTATGTGTTGGTAAAATCGAAGTATTCTATAATTTTGTAGTATATAGAAAATTTTATAGCATCATTAGTAATCTTATGAATGTTTAACTAATTTATCGTCCAATCGAGATTATTTTTAGGTTCTGAATAGGAATTCATTGTTTTGACTGCGTTTTGTCTTTGGAGTATAATGATGTATAGAGTTGTTATTTTTCCCTACTCACTACAAGTTAATATGTTTTCAATATACATCGCGTTTTGTAAAGAAGGCGTTTTTATAAGAGATTACACCGGACACGAGAAAATTTGTAATTTTAAAGAGTTTTTAATTTTATTTATATAGTTGGAAAACAAAAGGGTGGTGGTCTTGAAAATACGAAATACATTTTTATTTGTTCATTTTGTAGTTCAAGTTGAGTAAAGGTGTATTAATATTAACTAGCAATACTTTCTCAAGGTTCTCTTCTGTAAAATTTGTTCTCTTTGCATGAAATACATCCTCGTAGATAGAAAACGTCCTTTCTAAATCGCAACTGGTTGTAGGTGCATACTGGAAATATTCTTTTATTTCAGTGTATTTAGCAGTTAGATTTTGAGGCATTGTCCTCATACACAATTGCCGCAAAGTTATTAAATTTGGATTTTTATTAAAAACTGCGTCTAACTCATGCCGAAGGCTACATCCGAAGTCACTTGGAATATTTTTCAAATTATTAATAGCCACATCTAATGTGGTAAATAATCATTTTATTTCAGATTTTGAATTTCAAAATAAGTGATTAGTTTTGGGAAATTTCCAAAGTGTTCCTGAAGAAAGTACAACTGATTTCTTAAATTTGGAATTTGTATTAGTTCCTTGCACTTGGAAATACTTCGAGCATCGTCATTTAAACATGTAACGAAATTTTGTAAACTACCGAAATTCTCTGCATAAAAACTAGTAGCTTTCAACAATGTTCCCCATCAAGTTATTACTGGAGAGGGGGGCAGTGACAAAGATGGAAGTTTTTTCCTGTAAAGAGCCTACTTTCAATGGTGCGTTTTTGAAAATTATTTTAAAAGCGGATACAAGTCTATCAACTTCCGGAAAGGTGTTCCTGAGGAAACATATCATAATATGCTGCATATTACTTTTGTAGCACATGCTCTCCACAGAATCTGTGAATATATCAGAGACACCTTTCCGGGAGTTGATAGACTTGTATCCGCTTTTAAAAAAATCTTCGGAAAAGCACCATTGAGAGGCCCTTTACAGGGAAAAGCCTGCCACTGCCTCCCTCTTCAGTAATAACTAGATGGGGAACATGGCTGGAAGTTACTAGTTTTTATGCAGAGAATTTCTATAGTTTACAAAATTTCGTTAGATGTTTAAATGACGATGCTCAATGTATTTCTGAGTGCAAGGAACTAATATAAATACAAAATTTAAAAAATCACTTGTTGTACTTGTTGTACTTTCTTCAGGAACACTTTGGATATTTGCAGTTCAAAATCTCAAATTAATAGCCACATTAGATGTGGCTATTAATAATTTGAAAAATATTCCAAGTGACTTCGGATGTGGCCTTCGGCAAAAGTTAGACGCAGTGTTTAATAGAAATCCAGATTTAATAGAATTGCGGCAATTCTGTATGGGGACAATGCCTCAAACTGTTACTGCTAAATACGCTGAAATAAAATATTATTTCCAGTATGCACCAGTTGCGATGTAGAAAGGACGTTTTCTATCTACAAGGATGTATTTCATTCAAACAGAACAAATTTTAGAGAAGAGAACCTAGAGGAAGTATTGCTTGTTCATATTAATACTCCTTTGCACAACTTGAACTACAAAATTAACAAATAAAAATGTATTTCCTATATTATAGATCACCGCCCATTTATTTTCCAATTATATAAATAAAATTAAAAACTTTAGAAATACAAATGTTCAATAGTACGTCCGTAGGCGATGAGTCATCGGCCTCTTGTGTCCGGTCCCTAGTTATTAATAACACAATGTTTTGGTTTCAAAAGGCACATCTGTTTCTATTATATGAGAGCGGTTTGACGAGAGAATAACTTTTCAATGAAATACTTACTTTAGAGTAAAAAGTATATTTTATTTTACGCTCTTAGCGCAGCGAGTTTTAAATTTTTTCAAACCATCCAAAATAGTATATTAAAAAACAAGTTTCATAAGGCAACATCATAAGGTCTTATGAAACGAGTTTCTTATACTATTTTTTCTATTTTGCGTTTTTTACATTAATAAATTGCTTAAATTGGAATTATTTAATCTGAAAGTTCAGAGTTTAATTTTTATATAAAGCATGCAGTTGGTCATATTGATACTTGACATTTTCAAATTTAAATCTTGCTATCCGCGAAGTATATTATATTACATATTATTTACTAATTTTCGTTAACATTACTTGACACTTCATTTAAAAATATAAACATGAGTGACATAGAAACATATATATGTTGTTGTCAATTGTATACAACATACGTTGTTTGTGTAAAATACGGACATATATCATATCTGTCAAATGTACATAAATTCTTAAAATCAAATGACAGCAATGATATTTATTTCTGTATTCGAACAACGCCAACATTGAAAAATGAAAAAAAGCGTATTGAAATGAAGCTCATTTCAATACTGTTTTGGGTTTCATAAGAGTTCATTTTGAACGCAAAATAGAAAAAGTAACTTTTCGGCAACTTTGCAAAATATGTATTTGTCATAATTATCACCTCTTCATTTGTCTGAAATCTCTCTCCACCGAGTCATTCTTTTAAATTTGGAAATAAGAAGAAATCACCGAGGGCCAGATTTAATCGTATCGCAAATCGACAAGTTTTGTTGTAGCAACAGCGAACGAATAGGAAGGCGCATTATTATGATGGAACAACACTATTTTCCTCAACAAGTGCGGTTTTGTTCTTCGGTTCTGCGTCAAAAAGTGTCAGCAAATCAGCATAATATTGTGTGGTTATCGTACTTCCCTTCTGTAAATATTAAATAAAAATTACGCCCTTGCAATCCTAAAAATCGTGGCCACATTCTTATTGACTGAAAAAAACTGTTCTTGCAGCACGTTCCCCGGGAGAAATTCATTGTTTCCACTGTATTTTCGTTTCTGGAGTTTCATCTACTGTGACATATCGACGAAAGAATTCCCTTGGATTACGTTTGCCAATCAATCTGCTATATTTGCATTTGATCAGAATTAAGGAAACGTGGCATCCATGTCACGGATAGCTTTTTCATATTTATACGTTCATGTAAAATATGTCGTACCTGTTCAGTTGAAATGTTTACTTCATTAGCTATCTCACGCAGTTTCAATCGATGATTGCTGCTTAGAAAGGCATGGACTTTATTAATCATTTCTGGAGTAATTTCAGTAAATGACGGTTCGGGAGTGTTTGCATCATCTGTGCTTATGTGGCCGCTTTTAATAGCAGAAAACCACTTACAAATCATTCCATAGGAGACGATAATATTTACGTAACTTTTTCTCGATTACCTTAATTGTTTTTCCACGTTAAAAATAATGTTTAATTAACACTCGAAATTCCTTTCTTCTCCATATTTACAGAACAACGAAAACAGTGTTTTTTAAATGAGTATAAAACAAAACCTATCTGTCAGATTTGTTTGACATTTTGACAATAGATATCAAAAACATGGCTCAAGTCAGCAATATAATCACAGTAGCGAAACTGTTACCAACCTTTGAGAATTTACTTTTCCGTCAAACCGCTCTCGTAAGTTCAAAGAATTAACATATTCAACTGAAAACCGACCACAACAGTATAGCAGCTGCAACAGCAGTGACAAACAATGAAATGAACGCCTTTTTGTTATTTTTTATATAAAAGAAAATGCGTTACCTTAATTGAGTCTTTTTGGAAAAGGAAGTTCTGGGAGTCGTTTCAGTCGGTGACAATGTTGCCACTGGAGTTTGAGCTAAGTCACGGTATAAGCGTAGTTTGACGATTTCGCCGGATTGACGCAAAAATTGTACAGCCTCTTCGTGAGTCATTGACGATATTTCGACATCATTTACCTGCAAATTAATAAATCACATAAACATAGAACATATCAAGAAAGTATTTTGTCGAACAAATTTGGACTAAACAGCCGTAACATATATTAATTTAATGAATGCTTTTTAAGAAATGTACCGTAATTTTTATCTTTTCACACTAAGTAGCTTTCAATTTTAAAGCATGACAATTAATAGAGCGTATTACATCATTAACAGATATATTAAATAATAAGGGCCCAAGGTTGTAACCCTGGGGCACTCCGGAAGTAGAAAGATTTGTAGCCATTATAGTATGCAAAATTCCTTCTATCAGTAAGGTAAGAAGTAAGGAGCGTTATTAGTGAGTTGTTGAAATCAAATAAACTCATTTTACCCAGGAGAGCAGCATGGTCAACGTATCGAAGGCACGTGAAAAGTCAGTATAAATAACATCCATCTGCTCTCCTACCTGTCAAGTGTTTCACATACAGTCTGAGATAAAATGGCGAGTTTTGAAGTGACATTTAGGCATAAAACTATGTTGATTTGGCGACAGGAATGACTTGATGTTAGAGTAAATATGTTCATATGGTATAGCCTCATACACCTTTGCAAAGTTGGGTAGGATTGATATGGGCCTATAATTATTAACATCAGAGTTATCACCTTTTTTTGTGTACATGACATACACTGGCGACTTTCTAGGTAACAGCAAAAACAAAGGCTTAGCAAATATCGATGCACAATCACGAAGAAGAAAGCTGGGGATACTATCATGCTCGGAGGTGAAAGTGTTCTTTGATTTTTTAGTTGTTTGAATACATCATCATATACAACTTTCCGAATATTCAGTGATGGCAAATTTGTATCCAGGACTTGCATGTCACCACTGCTAGCACCTGACAAGGATACATCAGAGAAAGCTGATGCAAAAGCATCAACAATCCGCTGAGGTCGTTGAATTTAGAATCGCCGTTATAGAGTTTACCAGGAATTCTGGAGCTACCACGTTTGGATCTTACAAAGCTCCAAAAAGATTTAGGGTCACCCAGAAGGGAATGCTGAATATTATCGATAGGTCGTAGCTATATAATCCTTAAGAATTCTTCGAAAACGCCGAAATTCACGTTTGAAAATATCATCCCCAGTTCGTTTTCATCTCCGATGATAATAAAATCCAATAATTCTGCCATAGATGGTATAAACCGCGTAGGAAAACGTTGCTTACCATTGTGGCAGGTATTAGGAATACAAGAGTCCATCACGGAGTATATTACACAGTAAAACACATCAACAGCTGTATTAACATAAAAAAAGACATCAGGGAAGGACTAATCAACAGAAAGTAATTCAGAAATAACATTTTTGAAAATTTGCCTTCCTGAAATTGTAGCGTCTGTTGTTATTTATTGGGAAGCTAATTGGAGGAGAGAATGCAATAATAAATCAACTGTGAGCGCAGAATGATGTAAATCAACTGGAATCAGTGGCACTGAGTCATGTAATGCATCTAGCTCATAATGCATATTAAATAGGACTAAGTCTAAAATTATATTATTAGCGTTTGGTATAGCATGTACAGCGTCAAACCAAGAGATTCCATAAAAGATAATAGGAGATTGCATTTAGCGTCATTACGCACGGAGCTGTCACATAAAGTCGGAAGATTGAAATCACCGACTAACAGCACCGATAACAAGAGTATCTCAAACATATCGAGAAATTGAGAGAAGGCGCGGAAGCAGCTTGAAAGTCAAGACCTTCAGGCTGCTCTTGCTGATTGTGGTTTCGAAGAAATTGAACATCTACCTTAGAGTCCAGATTAGCACCCAGTGACTACTTCTGCTTCCGAATTTCAAAAATCGTTTAGGGGAACAAAATTTAAGGACAGCGACGAACTTATAGGAGCAGTAGAGCTATTTTGCAAACACAAAAATTATTGAAACGATGTAATACCTGTATTTAAAAGCATTGAAAAATAAATTTGCATTGATGCTTTAGTCTTTGTTTTCATACCTAGTCCAGGAAGATAAAAGTGTCCCCTCGTATTAGATGCTTACGAAAGTATATTTATTTTTATAAATAAAAATATATTTTTAAAATCATTCTTATTTGATTTTGTTGACAAAACATTCTTACCTTGTTAATTGTAAATGTTATAATTAATAATAATTGTAATAATTCAATTGCATAATCCGACAAAAATTTTACATTAGTTTCCCTTTTTAAATGTATGTGTAAGCCGATACGTGGCTAGAATGTATACATAATAGATGCATTTTGAACTTTCATGGAAACGGTCCGATAACCCGGTGGAAATCGTCCAGTGGAAACTTCTTCTCACTTACCGCTATGATCTTATCCCCGGCCCGAATTCTTGAGTCGGTCAAAGCCGGTTCCCTGACTAGCGCCCTGATATAATGCCCCAGGGCGCTGTCGTCCTCCTTCCTCAGCGTGAATCCCAGTGAGCCCTGTAGTTTTCTCATCGTTACCTCGAACTCCTGTAATTTTAATACAGATTAAAATTAATACTAGATAGGTCGAGGAAGGAACTGGCGAGGACTGGGACTCACCCCTAAACAGTGTTCGTCGTCTGAACTGGATGTTAGGTTTAGACTTGATGGTGGTTCTCTACGAGGTGGCGGTGGAGGAACTTCGGATATGGGGCTTACGCAGCTCAGCACATCCGGTGGCGGTCTACAGATTTTCAATTCAACTTGATTCGAGGCCGTGCGTAATACTTCTAATGCTTCCTTTGGGGGAGAAAAATTGCAATGTTTATTGGTTTCTATTTTTATTAAAATTTAGTAGATTTTGACAGTTAATTCAATTTTTTTTAACTTCAAGCAAATAAAAGCATAAAAATACTCTAAGATTGTAATAAGATTTGTAATAAACGATTTCTTCATCATTTTATCATAAAATTAGCGTTTCCAAATTGTAATTTTCTACTAATTTTAACTAGATCCAACTGTGAGTTTTCTTCTCATTGAAGAAGGTATTTAGACTTTGGGTTATGTTCATTTGCTATCGTTACATGTTGGCACAATAATAATTTTTGTAATTGTTGTAAACACCAACAAAATTCCTCCAAAAGTGCAGTTTCTTTTCGAAAAATTATCCATTTATAAATTGAAGAAACAAAATACTTTTTTTTACCTAAATTACCTAAAATGCAATAGATTTTGCGATAATCTCAGTAATCTTTTGAAATAGATGTATTAAATTGTGGCAAGAATCAAAACAGATGATTCACCCTAAAACGCATGAGAAGCATTTTAACTAAGCTGGTTTTAATTACTTTCTAAATTCTTGAAATTATATTATTTAAAGGTTTTATACCAAGAAGTTTATTGGCGTGTAAGTTTTAAGAAAAACCTATGAACTTAAATTTTAGTAAAAAATAGCAAATTGATGTTTAACAAATATCAAGTATAAAATACAAAAATATTAAAAAATATCTATATATACAATCCTCCAAAAATAAAAGTAATTACTGTCGTGAATTTTGATATTTTTTTTTATAAAACGTGGACGTGTTTTTGTAGAGCCGTATGTGGTGCAGCATTGTCTTGTTGGAAAAATACTTCTGGAATTTCATCATCATGTAACTGATTAATAAAGGGTTCTAATAAGTCATTTCGGTACCTTTCAGCAATTATAGTTCTATTAAAAAATATTGGTCCAATAATTCGCCCCCTTGACACCGCCAGCCAATTTTTTGTGTATGTAATGGTTTTTCCACAAATTCATAAGGATTTTCTGCCGTCCATATTCTCATATTTTGTTTGTTTAAATATCCCGAAAGATGAAACCAGGCCTAAGAACATCATCATTATTCAAGTTATTCAAGAACTATTGGCAGTACTCGGTTCTTCTATCGTAATTAATAGGACTGAGTTCATGAACAGCTTGAGTTTTATATGCAAATAAATTTAAATCTTTTTTAAGAATAGTGTGGCACGTTCCAACTGTCGATGACGAACATCTTCAATGTAATCAGCAGTTATTTTTATAGGTGCTCTTCTCCCGGACTTACGAAATACTGTCCACGTTTCACGAAATCTGCACGAAATCAACGCAACCATAAATTTGACTAGTCAGTTGTTCATACGTGATTGCAAGATTAGGGAATTGTTGTTGAAAATCTTGTATACATTGATTGAGTGCATAAACCCACTATACATTTACTAATCTACCATTTCTAAAATAACTTTCAACAATAAAAACTGCTTTGTGTTGTATTTCTAACATGATAATAAATAATTTAATTGATAATATAACTTTTCAATAAATTGACTTAACTGTGACAGTTGTTAAAATTTTACATTCGAGAAACCTTAATTTTCCACAGTATTCCCAAATTTATATTAAAATCAAAGGCAAATGAGAATTTAATTGAAGGTATAGTACATGTATAAATACAACGAATAACGTGCTTTCTCATTAGAGAAGACAATGGTTTTTTTTTAATGGTTGGTGACAGTGCACGTAATCTGTCACAAAGGTATAACTTTAATAGTTTGGTTATTTCATGTAAATGTGTGTAATACATAGTTAGTAATTTAGTTTTTGAAAAAATATTTATTACGATAGTCAAAATTAAAAGAAAATAATAGATGTTGGAAATGTTGACAATTATTTTGAAGACAAAATTGAACTCTACCGTTCATGCTTTTAAAGCCATTTATTAGGATTTCTTGGGTTATGTCAGCACAAGAATTCACAATAGCATTACGAAGCACATGCGGTGATTGACGAGTGGCCGGACCGTTTTAAGCAATGTGTGAAAGCAAAGGGCGGACATTTTGAATAACTTTCATATTTTTAGATTCTCTGTAAAGTAGGTAATAGATAGCAACTTATTTAGCTTTGTTTTGTTTTCCTTTAATTGAAATACGTCTACAGAAGGGATAGAACTTATGGCAGGGTTAAATATTATTCGGTTTCACTCTGTGAGGCAGAAATCAATACATCATAATTTTGAACGTTTTGCGTAGCTGTGCAAGACAAACCTCATATATTTGTATCTACATTGAGTCCATAATTTAGTGGCGCATCTTTGGTAATTCGCATCTTTGGTAATTGCTACCTTCCTTTACTTAGTTAACTTACTCGATTTTATTCTTTGCGACTTCGGTATTTATATTAGCAAACGCATTTGCACTTGCTCATTAATTATTTAATTATATCTTCTTAGTTCTTCTATCCAAATTTTCATTCTACGCTTCTGTAGATCTCTTACTGTCTCTGCCATAAGCACATGGGCATGCTTTTAGTTCCACTGCTTTTGTTATCTTAGTCGAGTACTCTTTACGATCCTAAACCCCTCACGAGCTCGCTTATTCATTATTCTTAAAGTTGTTTACTGTTCGTATTTGATTTGTTGTACGAGGTGCATTCAAGTTCTAAGGCCTCCGATTTTTTTTCTAACTAACTACTCACCCGAAAACTATGAAACTGATGTTACTTCTCGACGTAATCTCCCTGCAGACGTACACATTTTTCACAACGTCGACGCCATGATTCCATGGCCGCGGCGAAGGCTTCTTTAGGAGTCTGTTTCGACCACTGGAAAATCGCTGAAGCAATAGCAGCACGGCTGGTGAATGTGCGGCCACGGACAGTGTCTTTCATTGTTGGAAACAGCCAAAAGTCACTAGGAGCCAGGTCAGGTGAGTAGGGAACATGAGAAATCACTTAAAGTTGTTTTCACGAAGAAACTGTTGCGTAACGTTAGCCCGATGTGCGGGTGCGTTGTCTTGGTGAAACAGTACACGCGCAGCCTTTCCCGGACGTTTTTGTTGCAGTGCAGGAAGGAACTTGTTCTTCAAAACATTTTCGTAGGATGCACCTGTCACCGTAGTGCCCTTTGGAACACAATGGGTAAGGATTACGCCCTCACTGTCCCAGAACATGGACACCATCATTTTTTCAGCACTGGCGGTTACCCGAAATTTTTTTGGTGGCGGTGAATCTGTGTGCTTCCATTGAGCTGACTGGGCGCTTGGTTTCTGGATTGAAAAATGGCATCCATGTCTCATCCATTGTCACAATCGACGAAAAGAAAGTCCCATTCATGCCTTGGTTGCGCGTCAACATTGCTTGGCAACATGCCACACGAGCAGCCTTGTGGTCGTCCGTCAGCATTCATGGCACCCACCTGGAGGACACTTTTCGCATTTTCAGGTCGTCATGCAGAATTGTGTGCACAGAACCCACGGAAATGCTAACACTGGAGGCGATCTGTTCAACTGTCATTCGGCGACCCCCAAAACAAGTCTCTCCACTTTCTCAATCATGTCGTCAGACCGGCTTGTGCGAGCCCGAGGTTGTTTCGGTTTGTTGCCACACGATGTTCTGCCTTCATTAAACTGTCGCACCCACGAACGCACTTTCGACACATCCATAACTCCATCACCACATGTCTCCTTCAACTGTCGATGAATTTCAATTGGTGTCACACCACGCAAATTCAGAAAACGAATGATTGCACGCTGTTCAAGTAAGGAAAACGTAGCCATTTTAAGTATCTAAAACAGTTCTCATTCTCGACGCTGCCGCTACAATTCCATCTGCCGTACAGTGCTGCCATCTCTGTGACGTATTGACAACGAACGCACGTTCATTTTAAAACAATGCACATGCTTCTATCTCTTTCCTGTCTGGAGAAAAAAATTCGGAGGCCTTAGAACTTGAATGCACCTCGTATTTTGATTTAAACTAATTAATTATTTCCATCAAAATTTCATTTGTACCACTTTGTTCTGTAGTTATCCTAGATACATTTAGTATTACTATAAATTAAAATAATATTTCTTTTAAAATTAACATATCGTTTACCTTCAATAAAGATACAATTCAACTTATTTTTTACAATAAAAATAGCCAAGTATACATTTATAAATTATACATGTGTCAGAAACTTTTTCGCTAAAGATAATGAACCCATAAACTTACATAATTTGTCAATCCCGTCAGCGTAATTCCGTTAACTTCTAATATCAAATCGCCAACGTTGAGCATCTCACATGATGCGGCCGGCTGATGTGGAAAAAGCCTCTTGACACGGATCAATCCTGGCCACGAGCCGCCGCTGTCCACACCTCCTGTCACGCTCAGGCCCAGACCTCTAGATCCTTTCGCAAGAGATACGGTAAAGGTACTTTCTATGGATAAAATATATGTGCATAATTTAGTCACGATTCCCAATAGACATGTTGTGAATTTTGATGTTTGAAATTGATACGCGGCTGTGTTATATATTTTGCGAACAATTCCACTTGTTTTTTGTTATATAACTTGTATTTAAAAGCGAATTTAGAAGAACAGTAGCAATACGAAATATAGTTGCAATTGTTTTAGCGATAAATAATTTAGATTCTAGATAATTTATATAATAAAATCCTTATATTATTTTACCCAAAAGTTATCATATATTGTATCAAAAATATCTACGTACAAGATCCATAATCTATGCTTCAACATGATTTAAAACATTAAATAACATTCGACGGCAATGTCGAATAATTAACTATTTTCAATAAAAAATAAGAGGCCTGGGTTTCGAATCTTAATAAGGAGTAAATACTTAAAGTTTTGTCGAAGAAAATTAACAAATTCACAAATTCATGTTACCAAAAAAAAAATAAATCGTTTTTTTTTTATATAAAGCAAGTTCCGTTTCCGCAGAGTGAGCGATCGCAGCGTTGCTATGTAGTCTGGTTTAGTGTGAGTGCTAGTGAGAGAATAGTTCGGATATTCTTTCGAAAATAAGATAGTCATTTAAAATGGCTGCTGCAATTGAAAATCCCGCCGATTGTGAAATGGGTGCTGTTATCCGATTTTTGTGTGCAAAGGGGCCGTTCAAGTATTACGTAAGCAGAATTTTAGTAATTTTTAATCCCCCCTCCCCCTTGTCAGCAAAAGTAAGCAAAGTTCTTACCCCCCTCCTCATTTGCTTACGTAAGCATTGGTATAATTTTTACAAAATCTGTTTAAGTTTTTTTATTATTATTCATGACTCATGAGCAACTATTTATCATATTTATTAAGTCTATCACAATGAAATAAGCAATTTATAAACTATAAAGGAATGCACATTTAATATTTATTCAAGCAAATCATTAACATCATACCTAAATATTATGTTATTAACATATAAACGACATCTATTTATTTTGTTCTATTTAAAAATTTAGCAAACTCAAATTAATCGTCTCAGTCCAACACACTTGAATCCATGACTGTAAATAAATAAATATTGCTGACGTAATCACCAATCAGACCCCCCGTCCCCCATGTCGTCAGAAATAAGCAAAGCAAAGACACCAGCCCCCCTTTGGTGCTTACGTAATACTTGAACGGCCCCAAAGAACATGAAGGCTGCTGAGATCCATCATAAACTTTGTTCTGTTTACGGTGAAAATGTAATGAGTGACAGTATGGTTAGAAGATGCCGTATCTTTCGAGCAGGACGAATTAATGTTCATTATGAAGAACGGAGTAGAAGACCAACGGCGAACGAACTTGTGGGAAATGTCGAAGAAAAAATTTGTGAAAATCGGCGATTCACAATCACATATATTCCTTCAAATTTCATGTATAGTTTTGTATGAGGTTGTTAGTGAACATTTATGTTACTGCAAATTTTGTTGATGATAGGTGCCAAAACTTCTCACCGAAGACCATAAATAACAGAATGGGATCGGCGCTGAGTTTTCTGACATGTTACGATGTTGAAGGTGAAGATTTCCTCAGATATATCTTAACAGGTGATGACTGTAAAGACGGCAGAGTATGTGCCCATACTGTCAAATTTAATAATAATATGTTTATATACTGAGAAGGATTGTTCGACGTTGAGAGATGTTATATTTGCATAGTTAAAGTGCTCTTTGTATCTGTACAATGGATCTTCAGTATTGGTAAAAAGTTGCCCTAATTTTGTAAAATCTACATTTTTATCTAATACACCTTATGTGTATTATTAAATTTAATAGTGTGGGGCACACAGTCTGCCGTCTTTAGTGATGAGACTTGGGTCGCCTATGTTAATGTTGAGACGACAAGACAGTCAATGCAGTGAGGTCGCTCTAACTTCCCTACGTGGACACCTTTAAAATGCCGTCAAATTTTTCTGCGAGAAAAGTCATGGTCACTGTGTTTAGGAACAAGAAAGGCTTGGGAGTCAACGGTTTGAGAGCGATGAAGAGTTGCAAGACAATGTTACAGCATGGCTTAATTCATAGACAGCAGAGTTGTATGAAGAGGGCATTGAATAGCTGGTTTAACGCTATGAAAAATGTCTCAATCTTAATGACAAGTAGGTATGTAGAAAAATAACTGAAACCAGTAGCTTTAAGTTGTATATAATAAAAACCTCTTTATCTATTGATGTTTTTTTTTTTAATAACCAAATGGAACTTATTTTACGAATAGTCCTCGTATTATGGCACATGTCCGTAGATCTTATCGGAAGGATCTGATATGAGAAAGACAGCAGCAGAGTCGTGATACGACTGCTGAGTGACGAACAGAAATAATATCGCATGGATGTTTGTAAGGAATTGAAAAAACATCTTCGAACTGAACCAGATATTCTTTGTATGATCGCCACACACGATGGAAGTCTCTATCTTCACTTCGCGTAAAGAAAGCCCGTCAAATCGAAAGCAACGTCAATTTCTTACTGATCTGTTGTCGATGTTTGATGGGATTATTCGGAAAGAGTTAGTACCTCCAGGTCAGATGATGAAGATATTAATGAAGAACTATAACTTGACGTCCTAAGGCGTCTAAGGGAAAATAAGAAGGAAATGTTCAGAAAAGTGACGTGGGTATGTCTGGGTTTTACACTATATCGCCGGATATCGCTGTCATGAGGCAGATGTTTCTGATGAAAAACAATATGGCTGTTGTTCCTTATCTAGCATACTTGCAGACTTGGCTCGTTACGGCTGCTTTCTCTTTCAAAAGGCGAAAATAAAGTTGAAGGGGTGAAGATTTGACACGGTAGAGGAGATTGAAGCTGAACTGCAGACGCTGCTAAGCACAGTAACAAAACAAGTTTTCCAGAATGCATTCTTTTCGAAGCAGAGGCACTGGAATCGCTGTTTCCACTCCCGAGGGAACTACTTTGAACGTAATTGAACGGTGAGTGATATTTAGGGTATTCTGTAATTTTATTTACCTTTACAGTTCGTACTTGGTACCACCTTGTATGTAAATCGATAGGCATTTTTATCGCCAATAACGAGCTAGATTTCAACCCATAAATCTGTAGATATTATTTTTCAACAATTGCCAGTAGTGCTTTAAAAAAGTGCGATATGTTACAAATTTGTTAAGCAATAATAATAAAATTATATAGTTTACTATTACCGAGTGCGAATGGCTGCCATATTCTACATTATCTAGACAACAAGATTTCGTCTTCAAAGAGTGTGAAAAGCTAACTATCCAATATACAGTATTTTTTGGCTATTAAATAGATCAAGAACCTATCCCGGCCAAGTTTGTGCATATGTGCTTTTCCTTTTGGACTTTAGAAGTGAATGTTAATAGATAAAATAATTTTATTTAAAATAAATTAGGTGATATCTGTTGTGATATTATTTTGTTTAGATACATTATATTACATACAAAATAAAAATGAATGGATTAGTTATATTAGTTTTATAGTTTATATTAAATTAAATAAACTATACGTGAACGTTATTAGGCACGAAGATTAGTAGTTGAAATAACCTCGTTTAAGCTATGTATTTTAAAATTAAGATGAAACTTCGTATATTAACAACAATTAATCCTTCTTCTTCTTATTAATAACTAGGGATCGCCAGTCAGGAGTACATGACGTCAGTGCCAGGGAGGGAGGATGAATACCGATTTAACATTTTCCACACGCGAATCAAAATACGTATAGAGAAACAAGTACTTACCAAGTAAGAGTAAATACATCTTCTCCAGAAGGAACAGGGTTTATAAAACATCACACATCCTGACTCTTCACCGTTTATATCCAAAATGCAAATGATAGTAAATCAGCAATAATTGTTCCATATGCTCATGTGTTTATAGTTGTGACCGTAAATCCATTTATACATTGAAAACACTTACCGATGAAATAGGGGCATATTATCAAGTTTTTTAGTGACGGCACATTTATCTCCAGTTCGGAAAAATCTACTGGTTTACCATCAAACAAGTCAAGATTGTTATTTAGAACTGCTTCAAATTTTCTTTTTATTTTTACATTATCAGCAGCATCTCTAGGTAATTGGGAAAGGAATTTACGAAGGCCATACAGTTTTACCTTTACCTTTAGATGGCGGATGGTTACAGGTATTCTGGAATAATGTCCATGAATATTGGCTAAATCTACCTCAATAGTTCGGTCTATAAATACTTGTCGAGAATGTAAAATAGATACAGCATCATTCCAATCCAGTAGCTGTATTATACTTTAAACGTCGTTAAAATGCATGTGATAATATAATGTTGTTTCTATCTAGCGACACCCTAATAGTTAGCTGTTATAATGCCCCAGCGCGTTGTAACAGATTCTGGTGGTAATGGCACATGTAGCAGTTTTTCACGAAATAAATTCTTGCGTGCAGGTGCCTTTACAAGGGCTTTATTTTACACAAGATATCAATTTATCTGCATTCGGGTAGCATTTTCTGACATCCTTTGATACTCGATGAAGAGCAGGTGCGAAACATGTGATATGCGTCATACTACCGTTTGTTGTAAGAGCTGAGCAGTCGCCTTTTATATATG
The DNA here is from genome assembly GCA_935421215.2 of Melolontha melolontha. Taxonomy (NCBI): domain Eukaryota; kingdom Metazoa; phylum Arthropoda; class Insecta; order Coleoptera; family Scarabaeidae; genus Melolontha; species Melolontha melolontha. The sequence goes on along the minus strand of OW285243.1, from coordinate 69,964,737 downwards.
CAGCTCCATCTGTTGCAAATAATTTCACTTTTTCTTTATTTATATCGTGCTTTTCACCCTAAAGCGATTTCAAACACGATGTTACGTTGCGTGATATAAATTCTGCATTAGTTGTTTCGATTCTCTTAGATGCAATTAGATGTCTAGACATTGCCGTGTCGCTGTCCATTACATATTTACGCAATAGAACTCAAGTAACTAATACAACTAAACAATAGATTGACTCGTTACAAATTAATTTAAATTCCCTCCTGGAATGAACCCCTGACTGCCGCTCTCTAGTTATTTCGTACTAACATTAGTAGTTAAGATAACTTCATTTAAGCTATTTTAAAATTTCGTATATTAAATACAAAATTAATCTCTTATTATTCATAATTTAAGAAATTTTAATTATTAAATTGGGATTGTTAGGTAGTATGTATATTAAAGTTATTTTTAGGTACTATTTCAACAATTTTTGACCTATCGTTACAATTTCTTCCACAGTTTTTTAAAGTCGTTTATTATTTATTTCACTATTTTGTTTACCTCTACGAAAATGAACGACACTAGCCATCACAAGTAATATTTTATTATGGATTAAATTGATGTGAAGCAGACTATAGAATCTATTTCATTTCATGTTAATTTAAAAAAAAAGTTTTTCGCACTTTAAAAAGTTTTTGTATAAAAAATTGTTGGTAAGGTCGAATACACACAAAACATCTCCTAGACTGTTTTTCTGAAATAAATTTGTACACGTATCTGCACGTATTGCTTTAAGAAACTACATCAATTAAAATAAAAATTAAGTTAAAAATTTTCTAGAGGTATTTCTGGTATATTTACTTATAAATATTTAACTTTTCAACAAATACTTTCAAGTCGAAATAGAGTTATTACGAAGTAATTAATTCTCTCCTAATTGCTGTATAAAGATTTCTGGGTCACCTAGCATTTTAAAACACGAAATACTAAAATAAGGAATTCTTCAGTAAATTATCAGAGAAAATCGTATACCCAATATATTATCGTTTGCTCTTCGTTCTAATTCACGTGACCCGAATATTATGCGAAAATTTGCATTTTAAATATTTAAGAGAGACAGGTTGAATGTTTTTCGTTTATGTTTCTTCTTCTGTCTAAAAATACAGCTGCCTATTATATATTGTATACCTTCATTAGCCTTTTAATGGACGCGAATTTTGTATTTCTGGGGAATAAATATACTATGCATGAATGGAAGTATAATTTCACGCTGTTCAAGTTTGTGAATAGCTGATTTTAATTTTCAGAGATATTATTATAATTACTGTATCACGTGTGTATATGTTCGTAATTGTTCTTATTTATTCGTGAATTACTTGTGTGTGCTCAATTGAGGATATTTTTGATTATAATATAACACGTGTATGCTTATATATCAGATTCGGTTTCAATAATAACCGGTAACTACCGTCTCATTTGAATTACATGATTGCAAATTGTAGGTAAAGGGGAATAATTTGTGCTGGTCGACAGATATATACGTTGTAGCAATTAACGGAGTAAAGCGAGCATGCAATGTAATGGAACTTTTAAATACTTTAGGAATTACCGAATTTTTAAATTATACTCAATTATAAACATAAAGAAAATTATGTAAATTTGTTATGATTGTTGTTTAGTTGAAATGACTATTTTTGTGATTCCATCCATTTATTACATCTGTCAAATGTCATTAGAATTAGTTGTTTACAACGAGTTCATACCCATATTTTTAAGTTCCGATTTCATTGAATTGATACATCGATATTATGTTTTCGTTTAGGTTGTTGTTTTTACAACTAAATCATGCCTAAACCGTTAGGTAAACAAACGAAATAAATCATTCTATTATTGATCGGGTATTTCGAAAAAGAACGCGATAAACCTAACCTCATAAATTATGTACCAATTACACCTGACTCAAAGCAATGTAGATTTGTTAACCTTGTTATGTAACTATTTATCACGTCACTCATGTTAACGTTAAAGACTGCCTTTTCTAAGTACCAGCTTTGGCACGGTAATGTCTCGAAAGACAAATCAAACCTCGTCTAAGAGACAGTAAAATGAATGTTATACCCTGATGATCACAGTCCCCCAGATTTCGAATCGAGAATTTGTAGGAAATACTGGGTAAAAAGATTCACGAATTATCCAACCCGAAATGTTAAGAATCTAATTGACCGACTTTTAATAGAATCGATGTCAAGGAGAAGATATGATCCCATAATAAACGCTAAGGGTTACAAAAATAAGGAGTTGGTCATTCATTGCTATAATTTAGTCCCTCGATATTTTCTAAGTAAACAAATAACTACTGCGTGTTGCTTAAATTGAACTGATGATGATTCGAAAAGTTGTTGTTAGTTTACAAAATTGAAATTGCGCTAAAAGCTTTTGGACGGAGCAACGGAGCTTTTCGTTTACGATGACTAAGGAACGCTACATTTGCCCGAACAAGATTTCGCACGAGTATCTCGGTGGCTAAAAATTTGTACAGAGAAGGGAACAGAAAATTCAATCAACATTTTGTATTTAATACCGGCACATTTTGAATGTACATACTATGCACGTTAGACACAATAATTAGCAAACCGACTTCGTAAGTATGCAAAAAAGAAATGTTTCAATCCAGGAGGTTGTCGAATTTAACGCCATAAAGAAGATACTGCACAAGATTATTTATCCAAGAACTGTTTATATTCTCTCTCTCTACAACAACGTTTGCTAATTTCGTAAGATTCGGTTTGAATTTTTTACTCACCATATGTTTAAAAGGTATATTGAAATAAATAAATAAATAAAGTATCGTATTCCTAAAATTTTGTATTTAGATTCGGAAATTTGTAACATCTGGTCATGATAACAGAAGATGGAAAATTAGATGGAATCTTCCGCCTGCCTTCAGGAGAGAAATAGAAAATATATTCTTGTTCCTTAAATTGAAGAAGGCTCTTGGCCTTGGTAGGATTAATTTCAACATCGGGAGATTTTTATCCGGTAACAAAAATATGTAATTGGAAATAGAAAATTTAAAGTAATACAAGTTTATTAAAAATCTGGTGTGAAGAACACAAATACAGGTTCACTATTAATATTTTTGTGAACGTGTCCGAACATATCCCTCCCCAGAGACGTAGATACGTATTTCGCCTTTCTATAGACTCATCGGTACGCCCCTGCTGGAGAAAGGATATCTTCAGACACATTCACAAAAAAGAACCACATCGTCACATCACAGAAATTATCCAGACCGAGCGTAGAAGTAAATTCAGCGCTGCCTGTTGTCAGACAGCCGAAATACCTCGACGTATTATTAAAAATACCTTTGTATTATACAAAACTGGTGGGGTTTACCTACTCATGTATGTTTCAATTATTCTGATATAATACAAGTTTTATATAAGTAATAAATTTTAAAATGAGATTTTGTTAGTCACATGCAGTGTAAGAACTAAATAGTTATTTATGTACCTAGGTTCGTAAATACAGTTTTATGGTCGAGAATACGTTTGCAAACCGAGACCCGTAGGGTCGAGGTTTGTATATATTCGAGACCATAAAACTGTACTGTACGAACCCTGGTGCATATGAGATTTTTCGCCATACCTACGTTTTTTTTAAATAGACGAATTTTGATGATTTTGCACTTTACTTTTATTATATGTATACACATTAGTAACATCAAGTCAGGAATGTTTGTCGTATCTATGGTAACCATGTTTGTGTCAATATAAATTTACATTTTTGATAAATGTCTAAGTGCATGCAATATATTCTCAAAAGTTTTTGCTTTTAAATAAACATTATAAATATGGATCAAATAGAGATGGAGCCTATTATAGCTTGTACTGAAATTTTGCTGGAGAAGTCGTGAAGATATCTTTTTTGACGCATGAAAATGATGGTTTTACACGGTCTAAAACCATCGGCAACATTATTAGCAGATTCAGGAATTGATGTTCTTGGTCTGAAAAGATACGGCGCATGGAAATCTTCCACCGTGGCAGAAAGATCTAATTGTTTGTTTACATTTAATATTACAAAGTGATAAGTTTTTATACAAGGTTCTACTTTTACTAGTTATGTGTTTTTGTTAATTAAAATTATGTTTCAAATAAATTTGTTATAAATGTTCTAATATTGCTATTATTTACCTAGGGTCGTAATGAAATATTACAGCCCGCTACCATAGCAACTGTCAATACGGTATGTAAAGTGTCACTTACGTTTCAAAAAAAGGTGTCATAACTGTTTACTTACGCGGTAGGTATGACGAAAAATATTTTATTTTTCACTTAAGTATTATTTGTTCATTTCACCTTGGATACGGTTACCATAAACAGTGTAATATCGCCCTTGGGCGTTATAACAGGGCGATATGGCTCATATTGCCCTAATTACAGTTTTTAATATTGTGTGAGTATAAATAAGGCCCGAGAAGAAAGGATATACATTTTACAGAACTAATAATTTGAATTTTTAAGAAAGTCTAAAGAAAGAAGCAAAATGATAAAAACACACACAATGTTGTATTAGATTGTAGATTGTATTAGATATAACCGCTGGCTATCGTAAAAGAAAAAAAACTGCCAAGATACACCGCCGCTCAGTTGGAAAGAATCCCAGGTGTTGTCGTGCTTTGAGGCGCCTTCAAGTTATCATTACGAACGATGAAAAATATTTCACGTTGTCCAACTCGGAGATCAAAGATAATGATAGTTTCTCTACGTACAATGTAGTAGACACTCCTAACAATGTTAAATTCAAAGACAAAGTCAAGTTTGAAGATAAAATTTTGGTGTGGTGTGCCATATCAGAGGCTGGTGTTTCACGGCCGCAAGTTTGACGTGTTCGAGGTAAAGCCATCAATGCAGATATTTACATACGAAAATGTATCACAAAAAAAAATTATAAATACACATCATCCCAACGACCAAGTAATGTTTTGGGCCTCGTGCTATTACGCCAGAAGAACAAGAGTCTGATTAGCCACAAACGGCATCAATTTTGATAACCTTAAAATGTTCCTCAGGCGAAGCCCATTGAGGAATTTTGGTCTCATTTGAGCAGAAAGGTATATATGATGGTGGTTGGGAAGCCCAAAATGAGGAGCAGTTAAAACGCAAGATGTTTCAGAAAATTCGGGAAGTCGACGTTGCTAGCATCCAAAGACTGATTGGCTATGTAAGAGTCAAATTACGTGCTACAGAAGAGCATGGGCCTTCATCCGTCATGTAAATGTCATGTTTAATTGAACTAAGACCATATAACAATAATATTGTTGTTAAAATGTAAAAGAGTAAAAGATGAAATAAAAAAATTTGACTTTCACTTTTTTTCCGAAAACTTTTGAGACATATGTTAATATAGAGTCTTTCACGTTATATTAACGTAAGTGCATAATGGTAGGTACGCGGTAATGCCGTTATTAGTTTAAGTATATAGAGGTATAGTTTACTGAAGCAATAATACTTCATTAACTACAGTCCGTGGCCAAATTATTAGACTCACTCAAAGAAATTCATATTTTTGTGGACTTCTTGTAGACTTAGCTTATACTAATGAATACTAATACTGCAAATGCAACTAAACAAAGTCACATGATGTTATATATAATATTTATTGTATAAAAAATGTACCTTAACAAAAATTAATTAAAATTAATTAATATTTTGTCAAGCCCCCCTTCGCTTTAAGAAGTGCAGCGACTCGTCGGGGCATACTGTCAATGCAGTTGAGAGCAATTGTTTTAGATTTTCATTATGGTTCCAGTGGTAAATGATTCGTTCTATCAACTGCACTTTTGTGGTGATATGCTCACTGGCCAGCAGTCATTTACAACATTCCCAGACATTTTCGATCGGATTCATATCTGGGGAGTTTCCCGGCCACGGTAGAACTGGTACTTCATGTTCCTCTAGCATTTTCTTTACAGATTTTGCAGTATGGCATGGTGCTCCATCTTGCATAAAAACTTTGCGCCCATCTCCAAACCATTCATACATTTGTGGAAGCAGTCGTGTTTCCAATACCTTCTTGTATTGGTCTTGCCGCATGGTACCTTCCACAACGTACAAGCGACCCAAACCCTGTCCACTAATAACCGACCATACCATTACAGATACAGGATGCTTTATTGTTTTAATAATACGGTCGTCATTGTATTTTTCGCTGGGCCTTCTCCTAACGAACTGTGTCTTGTCATCCAGAATCTGAAACGTTGACTCATCACTGAAGCAAGTCTAAAACGAAACAATAAAATCAATAGTATGAAAATCAGATAATTTCAATGGGCTTACGATTCGCCAATCATCAACGGTTCAGTGTTTGTGAGTATTTGCCCAACTTAACCGCTTTTTTATCATTGCTGGTGTGAGCCTGGGTTTCTTAATCGGTCTGTGACATTTAAAATCAAGTTCGTACAGGTTGCGTCTAATCGTACGCACAGATACAGAGCAACCTGCCCCTTCAAATTTTTTCTTCACGTCAGCATGACTAGCTCTTCTAAACTCCCGTGTAATTTTGTAAAGAACTCTATTTCCCCTCGGTGTTTCGACCCTTTTGCGCCCACACCGACCCTTGCGAGCACTTTCGGTTGGTTGATTCGCCTTCAACTTTTGACTCAACCGACGCACTGATGCTTGTGATACACTACATTTTGCCGCTATTTGGCGCTGGCTGAGTGTAGTATTATCTATAAGTGCTTTTATGTACGCTTTTTTTCAGTAGTAAGGTCTTTAAGCTTGCCCATCTACGAAAAGTGAGGTTCGGTACAACAATTTCAAATTTTAGATCAAACTCTCTTAGAATCTGCAACTAATTAATTGATAATATTATCTAAAGCTATATTTGGTATGACTGTATACTTACAATGCAAATACAGTCGATTAAATTAAAATAAATCACTGCAAACAACACTCAATATCAACACTCTCTTAAATATCAAATGTCAAGTAACTGACAGTTTACCAAAAAAAAAAACAATTCAATGACTAAAACTTGAATTTTGAGTTATGAAACCCTTTCACCACATGCGTATGTGCAGTTGCATACATTACAGGCGTTATTATTCATATAATAATTTAATATTCCAGAAAAATTTTAAGAAATATGAGTGAGTCTAATAATTTGGCCAGGTGTATATGTACGCGAAGTATAGAAGTGTAAGTCATGTCTGTCTCCAGGATACTGTGTGTTGACAAGCTCCAATAAGAGCGAAATGTATTCACACATTCGAGGTTAGATGAGATTTTTCACGAATCTTTAATTATCCCTTCATGTCATTAATTATTTACATATTCAGTACTGACGCATATTGCCCTCGAGCATTAAAATAAAAACGCATAAACAAGGTAAAACAAAATCACATTTGATACTGTTAAAAGTTGAAATAACGTTAATATAAAAAATATCGGAAATATGTTTTATTTTTCTAACAAAGTCAAAACCATGTTTTCCAATGAAATTCAGAAATTTTTGCATCTTTCAATATCAACGTCTACTTCATACAATCCGTGTCTACCACAAAGTTTGTCACAAAAATATAGTACATAAACGTTATTTATTTGAAACAAAAATAAAGTTTGGGAAAATGATTGGTAGAGAGAAATATAAAAGTATTTCATGTGGAAAATTCGGTTGCTCTCGCGGTCCTAAAATGTAACGGTAATTTCTGTTACCGGAAAAATCCGAATATCGGCAGTTTATTATGCTGCTGAATGTAGACACTTGTTTTCTTTCACCGCTCTTTCTCGTGGATGTCAAGGGGAAACAGTCTGCGGTAACTAACTCCGTTAATTGCCTATCTGTACCCAATTAACGGAGTTCCTAAAAGTAATAAATTCTATAAACCACAAGATACAATTTACAAAAGAAACAGAAAAAGACAAGAAAATAAACTTTCTAGACATTACAATAAACAGACATAATAATAAGCTCACATTTGAAGTCTACAGAAAACCCACTTTTACAGACAACATATTACACGCAAACGCTAAACAATCGATGAAAATAAAAATGTCAACATTCAATAGTTATATACATAGAGCCACAAACACACCATTAAACAAGACAGATTTTAATACAGAAATAAACACAATTAAATTAATCGCAAGAAATAATGGATATGACCCTAAAATCGTAGATAAACTGTTAAAACGTAAAGAAATACAAAATAATAAGAACAAATACCTATACCCGAAAATAACAGAAAATATACAAAGATGGCACAAAATTACATACATACCCCAACTCACTAATAAAATAAACAGAATAGTAAAAGGATTAGATATCAAAATAAGCTGGGTAAATAAAACAAATTTGGGAACAATGATTAGCAACAACAAAGATAAAAGAGATAAAATGGACCAATCAGGTGTTTATAAATTAAAATGTAAAGACTGTGAAGCTATCTATATCGGCCAAAGTGGACGAGCCATTAAAAACAGAGTTAAAGAACACAGAAAGTCAATTTTATATAGTGAGAAAAACACAGGCTTTGCCGAAAACTGTATAGAACTCAACCACTTCCCCGATATAGATAACTGCGACTTAATACACAATATCACAAAAAGCAAGAGATTGGACCTCCTAGAAATATTAGAAATAAAAATAGCGAAAAAACAAAAATCTATTAATCACCAACACACAGATAGAATATGCCAATACACCCTTTATAGACACCGTAATACACAATATAGTACCACCCCCACTACACACAAGAACAGACAACATATAAGAACAAGTGCGATAGTCTTTAAGTAAGATTTATAGATCTCTTTGAGAATGGCATAACAGCCGAAACAAATGTTAGAGAATTTAAATAAATCTCATAGTGAAACAAGCCAAGTGTTTTAATTTATTTTTATTATTTACTGTATGAAGTTAAAATGTTTCACCAAGAAGTATCTGCAACAACAGCCGAGAATAATTACTATTATATATATATATATATATATATATATATATATATATATATATATATATATATATATATATATATAGTAAATTCAATCAGTTGGCGATTTAAGGTCTGGCTTTACTTTAAAGTATATATATTTAAAACAACCCTACATGTTTCGGCAATGATGCCTTTATCAAGGATATAAAATATAAATGGTCACGAAATAATTATATTTATATATATATATATATATATATATATATATATATATATATATATATATATGATAAACGTAATGTTAATGAGAATTAATAATCATTAGATTCTCACATTACTGCCAATGCCGCTCTAATTCAATGCAACGAATTAGAGCGGCATTGGCAGTAATGTGAGAATTTAATGATTATTAATTCTCATTAACATTACGTTTATCATAATTAGTATATATACACGCAGTATAGAAATGAGAGTCGTGTCTATTTCTGGATGTAGGTGCACCGATGATTGGTAAAACCATGAAACGCTGGCGTCTGCACATTCCAGAGTGGATACGACTTTCACACATTTTTACATATATATATATACATATATATATATATATATATATATATATATATATATATATATATATATATATAGTAAATTCAATTTGTTGGCGATTTAAGGTCTGGTTTTACTTCAAAATATGCCGTATGTGTTAAATATCATTAGTCATTAGGCATAGAGAATCAACGTATGAGTACATATAATGTATACGTACATGAGAAAGCCAGTCCAATGCCAGCTAAGGCAGCGACGACTGACGATTGTCTCCGAAACCGATTGACTGGAAATTTTGCATTCAGTCTAGCTGCGGCCGTTACAGTTTGAAAGCGTACAATAAAATTAATATATAATGGCTCTTTATACACCCACTGAAAAGCTTCAGTTAGTAAAATGGTTTTATGCTGGCAAGTCTTCAATGGAGTGCATGAATTTGTTTGCGCTGACTTTTGCAGAACGTTATGTACCTTGCAGACAAACAATTTATAATATTATAAATAAATTTGAAACTTGTTTTTGTCTCAATAACTGTACGAAATGCAAACCAAGAGAGGTATCACCATGTATTAAGAGATGTATTAATTTGTAGTATTGTGGAAATTGATAACACGAGATCTACTAGAAGTGCTGCCGAGGAATTGGGTACAAGTAACACAACTATTACACGTATTTGGAAACGTAATGGTTTAAAATGTTTCAAATATTTGAAAACTTAAGAAATATTTCCCGAGGACAATTTCCGGAGAATGGAGTTTTGTCAAGACGTTATGGAAAAGATACAACATCGAGATGAAAATTTCGTTAAAAATATTCTCATCACCGATGAATCAACTTTTCCATTACACGGAAAGTACAATCCCTCTGTTCTTCAATATTGGGCTTCGGAAAATCAACACCGGCATTTTGCAAATCGCACTCAGTATCCTCAAAAACTAAACGTTTGGGCAGGTATTTTAGGTGACTATTCTATAGACCCCTATTTTATTGATGGTATATTAAATGCCGACAAGTATCTCGAATTACTGAAAAATCAAATACTTCCGGCCATTCTAAACATTCGAATAAATCAGGAAATCGTTTGGTTTCAACATGATGGCTGTCCAGCACATAATGCAGTGAGGGTAAAGGAATTTCTAGGAAAAATAACAATACAAATTAAAAAAAATACCCTTTTTAAAGCATATATGATACATATGGTTCATAAAATATTAATATGAACTTTAAGCTTGAATGGCACTAACTTGTATGCGTTTTATGGTCGAATATACTACATTTTCAAGACGATAAATATTATCGCGGTTCTACTGAGCTCACTTTGACCCTTGCGGTTTAAATTACGCTGCGATTTTATGAACATTACGAGGGCGACAGTTAAACCGCAAATTATGCGACAACTGACAAAGTTTCCTACAGGCCCATTAGCGGCGGTAAATATATCCCACTCTCACCTTCAGCAATTTTTATCGTAATTTTCAAAAGTTTAACGGGAGATGACATACTTGTTAAAATTTTCATTACTAAAACATTCAACCTTGAAAGTCAGTCGCTGCTGAAATGTAACAGATAATATGTACTACGTAATTTTAAATGAATAAAATAAGGCAAGACCGTTAAATGAAATCCATTTTTATCATGTCAGAACAAAACAAGCCAATGTGTAAATTCGAGAATGATTGAATAATGAATTATCACTGTTCAACAAATTTTCATTTTTTTAAATTTTTCTTTAGAAACTATGTACAGTTTTCGTTCATTTTATAGATCTAACAATAGTAATAACAACAAATTTATTCTGGCACGTCAGGCTTTGAAAAAAAATATTTAAAAGTAAATGAAATAATATTAATTAAGTATGTATATTATATGGGACGTCACCCTGTTTGAAATGTTTTTCTTTTTACTTTTATTTTACAACAGAATAATTTGAAACATACGTGGGTAAAACCTCACCAGTTTTGTATAATACAAAAGTATTTTTAATAATATAAAATATTATTAAAAATCTGGTGTGAAGAACAATACAAGTTCATTACTAATATTTTTTTGAACGTGTCTGAACACATCCCTCCCCAGAGACGCAGATACGTATTTAATCTTTCCACAGATTCATCAGTACGCCCCTGCTGAAGAAGGATATATTCAGACACATTCACAAAAAAGAACAACTTCGTTATCTCACAGAAATTATTAAGACCGAGCATAGAAGTAATGTACTTCTATGCGCTGCATATGAGCAAATAACCGAAGTACCTACACCCTGTCCACATAATAACTGCCGAACTAGCAAAGTGTTTCCCATCAGATGGCACTGCCGTATCTCTGGAAACTGTATTTATAGTGCCTTCACGTCCTTTTACGGGATAACCGCAAGTGTAGTATAACAGAATAATTTGAAACATACATGAGTGGGTAAAACCAGTTTTGTATAATACAAATTAATTAAAAATACTTTTGTATTATACAAAACTGGCTCGGTCTTAATAATTTCTGTGAGATAGCGAAGTTATTCTTTTTTGTGAATGTGTCTGAATATATCCGTCTTCAGCGGGTGCGTACTGATGAATCTGTGGAAATATGAAATACGTATCGCGTATCTGGGGAGGAATGTGTTCAGATACGTTCACAAAAATATTAGTAATGAACTTGTATTGTATTATTCGCACCAGATTTTAATAATATTTTATATTATTAAAAATACTTCTTCATTTTATGTTCAACAACAAGCTAGCATTTCACTGTTCCCCTTGACCTGATAACGTTTTCCACTAACAGAAATATTTTGATGAAACCTTGCATGTTACAGCCCAATTTATGAGAACTTCTAAGAAGTTTATTAACAAGTGCTATATAACTGTTAGATTTTCTGTTTCTTAGAAAATTGTGAGTCACATTTATTCAAAAGCATTCCAAGCAACACGCTCCAAGTCACTTAAGGTTTCTTCAAATTTTTTATCTTGTTGTAGAAGTTTAATTTGGGGTCCTACAAAATTCCCTCTTTAAGATTTGCATCTGAGATTTTGCAAAATTGTTGTTTAAGGTATTGGAATATACGGCCATCTTTATCTATTGCTTTCACGAAATTTTTCAACCGACCTAATTTTATGTGTAATGGCGGTAGAAGTATTTTATCAGGTTCAACTAGTGACTTATGAAGTATATTCCTTTGTCCAGGAATATACTGAACCCTGCCTGACCAGTCTTTAACAATGTAGTGGGAATTTCTTGATCGACTGTCCTACTCACAAAGAAAACAACAATTTTTTGTATACCCTAGTTGTAAACCGAGTAGAATTGCCTTTTTAATTGGCACAAAAGAATTGGAGAAAACAAATAGCTATAACAAGATTTATAAACGATAGTTTTAACGAGGTTTTATTTGCCGAATACCATTGCAAGTGAGAAGATATTACTGATGTTATCGGATACTGCGACATATATGGTGAAGTCAGCACAGAATTTGAAGATTTTTTACCCGAGTCTGATGCATGTAACATGTTTGGCCCATGCTGTTAACAGAATAGCAGAAGAAATACGTTACACATTTCCAGATATTAATTCATTGATCAATTTGACAAAAAAGTATTTATTACAGCACCGCTGAGGGTTCAAGCATACAAAGATAAGTTACCTGGTCTGGCACTGCCACCACAACACATAATAACAAGATGGCATACGTGGCTTGATGCCGCTGTATTTTATGCAGATGCCTTTAAACAGATAAGAGAATTCATTCTCTCTTTTTCAAACGACTCGATAGCAATTGCATATTGCAAACATATACTAAATAAACCGCAAATTCACCAAGAGTTAGCTTTGATTAAAGCAAACTATGGTTTTATTAGTGAAACACTGCAAAAACTTGAAACTAAAGGTGTTGAACTCAGTGGATCGATAGTTGATTCAAAGTTTCAAGAATAAAATTTATAATGTGAGAAGTATCATATTAGAGCGATCCAAAATTAAATTAAACACAAGTTCTAGAGAAAAACGAGCACTTTAATCAGCTTAGTAGAATATCCAGTGTGTTGCAAGGAACTATGATAAAACTATTGAGATAAGTCTATCAATTATCTACAAATATAAGTATGCGTTAATTACATGAGTTGACTTTGAGCGAAGCTTTTCAGCATACAAGCTATTATTGACGGATCGCAATAGATTACTTTTAGTTGAGAATTTAGAAAAGTATTTTATTGTAAATGTTTACAATATTATACAAAGGCAAATACAAAAAAATACAAAGAGTTAGCTTACTTATTTTTATTATTATTATACATGTATTTTGTAAAATTTCGAATAAAATATTGATATACAGTAAAGCTTCGCTAATCCGGACTCCAATAATCCGGACGAAATTGAAATATAGCACATTTACACTATGTATCCCTCAATCCGGATTACCTATGATTCCATAATCCGGATCATCCATTGCCCAGTTTGCCAGCTACGTCGCAGCGCAATTTCGTGTAAGACGGCATCACCCGTCTTACACGGGAAATTGCCGAAATTAAGAATATTCCGCAGAACGGTACCACTGATAATAACCAACTGACGGAATCAGAGATCTGTCACTGGATAGATCGCGATGAAAAGCTTTTATCGTTGCAAAGCGATGAGAGCCTTCCGGAAGAGGAAGTTGTAAGGATTGATCCAAAAGTGAAAGATGGTGAGGCAATTCAATGTTTCAGTACATGCTTGCAGTGGGCTGAGGAGAATGGAGCATGATTAGATACCTTGTCTATACTACGAATAATGCAAGAACGCGAAATGCAAGCCAAGCACAGGGCAGTATTAAACAAACAAAACTTACTGAATTTTTTAAATTTTAGTTTTATAAATTTTGATTTTTGCCTTATATTCTCCTTACTTTTTATGTACGACATAAATGTATTTTAGTTTGTATTTAGAAGTATGGGTATTCATTTTTCGTAACATTTTCTATATGGTAGTTTGTATTTTGAGTTTATAAATCCCTACAATACTATTTTGGGATTTATTTTTTAAGTTTTGAAAAAGGTTTCGATAATCCGAATGTTTCACTACTTCGGATTGCACCGGTTTTAATTGATCCGGATTTGGGAAGCTTTACTGTAGTACATATTTGAGGTATCTCTAAACTTATATTGACATTATCGAATATTTTGACAAAAATTTAATTGTGTAACTATCACTTACACTTAACATATTTTTGCATATTTTCATCGAAATTTTGAAACATACGAGGGTGGTTTGATGGGAGAGTGACTTTTCATAAGTTGGCACCACTGTCGCAATAATGACTGTATTGCTAACTTCAGATATCTTTTAGACGTCTACTGTCAAAATTTCGTGCAGATCTGTCAGTTAGTTTACATTTGGCAGACGTTTAAAGTAAACAAGTTATTATATTATTTAAAAGTGGATAAAAAGGAATTTCGTGTGTTAATAAAACATTACTTTTTACGCGGAAAGAACATTAAAGACACTGAAGAAAAGTTACATAAGTATTATGGTAAATCTGCTCCTTCGCATGGAATGATTTGCAAGTGGTTTGCTGCCTTTAAAACTGGTCATATGACCACGGATGATGCTGAAGGTCCTGGGCCTTCAGAAACCGTAACTACTGAAGAAATGATAGCTAAGGTCCGTGCTATTGTAAAAAATGACCGCCGGGTGAAAGTGCGCGAGATAGCTAATGCTGTAAACATTTCAACCGAACGGGCTTGGTGGTAAAAGATTCGGCACAAATGAGGATGTGATAGCCGAAACGAATGCATATTTTGACGGGTTTCCAAAAGATTACTTTTTTGGTGGTTTAAAAAAATTGGAAAGCCGCTGGATTAAGTGTGTGGAATTGCAAGGGAACTATGTTGAAAAATAAAATATATTTTTACCCCTAAACAACTTTTTCATTGAAAAGTCACTCTCCCATCAACCAACCCTCGTATATGCGCAAATAATACAGTTTCCGTGTAATATAATTCACATTTACTTATTACTTTAATTCTAAAACAAAAAATAGAAAAAACTTCCTCAATTTTCATCGACAATACTTTTCGAGAATATCAAAGTAACAAACTTTTGCTTTTAGCTAATTAATAGTTTGGCGTAAGTAGTCATATGAAGTGTATAATATATTAAAACGTTGTGCTCATTTCGTAAGTTTCTGTGTCATCAAAACAGAGCCTTAAGTACCTGAACTTTCGTAGGCGACAGAATTTAATTGAAAAGTTTTACTTCTAGCGTCTGAGTTTTGATGTTTGCCGATGCTGGCTGGAAATTGAAGGTTTTCTTCGACGATACGAAACAAAAAAAAATATTTCTGCCTCCTCAGCGTTCACATAAATATGATATTGAAGTAGAACAGCGGATATGTACAATAACTTTGATCATTAGTGGCAGGGAAGGCAAAACATTTATTCGAATATTATAGTTTGCTAAAATATAAAGACAATTTAATAAATTATTAATAATTTACGACGAAGCAGCCGTAAGTAGCACAAGTACTTGCAAATGCTCAAAATAAATTTGATTTAAAAAAACAAAATAATTTCTTCGCCCTAAGATTTCGCTTTTTTGCCTTTCTTGTAAACGTAATTTCAGTAATGATGTACGGGTTTTTATAACAAAAGGTGAACAACAAAAGTTTTAGTTAAGGAGAGCCTAACAAGAAATAGGTACAAGGACGAGTGAAAAACTCGACGGCGTTCTCGAGTTACATAAAAATTCTTTCCTCTCTTGACGACGAGGTTACGGCGAAATTGTTTGAAGTACTCCTAGCGCTAGCTTGATAAAAGGCATTGTTATATAAAGTAGAAATTCTTTCCACAAATATCGATCATTATGTGATTCAAAACCTTCTCTTTAAGTGCCCGTATTAGTGTGTATGTTAATGGAAATCTAAAGCACGCAATTATCATAAATTATTGGTATCCAAACTGAATTTGTTTGTGTAAATGCCGAAATTCATTGTAAATATACTAATTATTTTTATCAAATAAGAAATCGCCTTTAATTTGAACTGAATCAACGAGCCTTGTTATGCTAATACGAGGGCCAATCAGTAATTAGTGAGCCTGACGAAAGAGGTCAGCACTGAACAAGAATATTTGTTTTTCAAGTTGTAAATTTCGATGGTAAGGACGCTTGTTATTTGAAAAGAAACTCAACTGTTTTTAGTTCCTTTTGGAGCATGAAAAAAATGGGTACCGATCAGGTATTAAGCTATTATTTTTAAAGAAGAAAATGGTTTATGAAATCAAAGCTGAGCTGGGGTTTATTTACGGGGAGCAATCACAATCGATTGTAATCACGAAAGTTCGAATTATATGAATGTAAAAATAGGAAAATATGCATATATTTTCACAAAAATATGCACAAAATATTGGCAAATATGCTCTAATATAGAAAAATATGCATCAATATGCTGAATTTTTTATAATAATCTAACAAATCCGATTCTATAAAATACGACTTTATTTTATATGTAAGGTCTATTACATTACATAATAATTGTGAAAACACGATTAACAATATGTTTCCAAAAACTCAAAATATCCTTAGACTTTATAAATATTATTTAAGAATATATAATTACTGGAGTTGTCAGATTTCTTCCACATTCCAGAATCCTACTCAGTTTAAGTTAATATATATGTATAAATGTTTTCAAAACACATCGGGTTTTATAAAGAACACGTGTTCGTAAGAAATTACAACTCAGCATTTTTATTAATATATACAATGCGATAAGATTTAAGTATTCACAAAGAAATTACTTATTGTTAGAGATGTTTGCGAAAAGTTTTGTTTTTTTTACGAAACGCACTCAGTTAAAAATTTACGCTAGTTCGCCCTAGACTCGAGTATGCGTCAATTGTTTGATACCCTTATTATGTCTACCAGAACTTACTGATCGAGAAAGTGCAGCGGAGATTCTTTAAATACTTAACTTACACAAATTATCTGGCAATTATCCTGCTAGGGGAGGTGACTATCAAGAATTACGGCGTGAACACAATTTTACCTCACTTTCTGATTGCAGAGAGATAGCGAGTGCTGACTTTATGATTAAGCTAATCAACAATGGCATCGACGCACCGAATTTACTCTCTGCTGTTGACATTTTGATGTCAAAATATGGAACGAGATCAAATGAATCATTCGCCGCGGCCAGAGCTAGAACTAACGTATTTGCTAAAGCACCAGTCACGCATATGGCTAGAAATGCTAACAAAATTTTCCCTGATCCGTTTTATCATTTCGCCACAATTTAACCTTTTAATATAGATACATAGTAAATTACCAACGTTTGTGTAATTGACAAGTTAACAAGTCAGTTAGTATTTTCTTATAATCTTCTTCATTCGAATTCTCATTTTTGCTATTATTAGTTTATGGAATTTAGTTTTTTGACACTGTACTGTATTATTGTATTGTCCTCCTAATGGAAAGATCTGTTGGGCAATAAAGACAATTATTACTATTAAAAAGAAAGATTGCGAATTTGAAGACAAGCAGGTTCATTATATGTACTGTGTTAGGTAGTGTATACCAGTCAGATGTTTACATTTTAGTTAAGAGTACATTTCGACGCGCGGCGGTTGAACTTTTGATGTTATAAACACATATATCAGTATGTCGATATATATCAGTCCGCGATCTATATTGAAAACATTTGTACATATTAACTTTGACTGGGTAGGACTCTGGAATGTGGGCAAAAATAACAACTCTAATAATTACTAATAAGTAATGTAACCCAAATATGCAAAGCGCATATTTTGCATATATTGCATATTATATACATATTTTTAAATATTTGCATATATCCTTAATAAATAGCATATTGTGCATAATTGAAGGAATTCTGAATGATGTAGATCTTTGGCAGCTGTTTCAAGAGTTCAAGATAAACAATTTTATAAATATTCTATTATGAGTGATGTATTTTATTATGTTTGCAATTATGAGGTACTAGAGTATGGGTATTCCCAGTCTTAAATTCCGAAAATTTAAAATAGGTCGTTTTAAACCGTTATACCTATATTTATATAAGTAGGTAAATAATAAATCTATTTCTGAATTTTATTTCTGATTGTGTTTTTGAAGAGATAACATCGATTCGTGTTTTATAGTGTTGTGGTATTTTATTTATTTTTATTAGTAAAATGCTCAAAATCAGTAGAGCGTCAGTGTCGGTTAAGTCATATAAAGAACTACGTATAGATATGGGAAAATTCTACTGTTCTGCGTGCGTTAAAATTGTAAGTATAATTTTTGAATATTCAAAATAGAGAAAACATTATACTGGAGTTGCTACAGAAGGTAAAGATCGTACACTCAGCTGAAGTGGTTATGGCTATTGTCTTTAGGGACTGGAAATGGATTCTTGTTATCGATTATCTTCAAAAAGTAAAACGATAACATATCCAAAACTATGTGTTCTTTTTAGATCAACTGCATGATACAATACAGTCCAAAAGTTTCACTTAAAGAAGAAACGAGTGTTTTTCTTTAGGATAGTGTAAGTGTTTCCACATCGACAGTTTCAATGACAGAAACTGTTGAACTACATGTAATACAAGAATTTTTCTGTTTTGCCAATCTGAAAACGTAGGAAAAGAGTTGAGTCGAATAAGCAGGTAAATATTTAAATTAATCCTTCCTTTTCTGAAGGAATGATTGACTTGAATATCGACGGACTAAATACAAAGTGAATATGTTGAAAAATAAAATATTTTTTACCAAAAAGTTTGTGTTTTTTTGTCTATTCTCACTAATTGCTGAACCTTCCTCATACTTCTTATTTATGAAATTCATTGCCTTTAAATTGATAATTACGTGAAGCTAAATTAACTTCGAGTTAATTAATTAATTAAAACTAAATGTAAGACTTATTAAAAGTTATTATTGGGTTTACAAGTTTCAATACTACGCGAGTGATTTTACAAAAATTCAAATTTAACGAGGCGTTGTGAACTTTCCTTTCAAAGAAAAAGTATAACTTGTTAACTAGAAATAAATTTGAGATCGATAGAGCTCACGAGTTCAAATACTCCCTGAATTATTCGTTAATATATTTTGATTTTGCAGTTATTGGCGCTTTATAATTAAGTTTGTCCCAAAGTTATGTGGTAACGTGTCTAATAAATTCTCTTCGTGAAATTCAAATTATTTGGTTCTCTAGAAAAGTTAGGCATAATATTTAGTAATTGTTAACAGTCAATACATTAGGACGAATTGAAAATAAATAAAAAATGACTCACTATGATGTACTATAATAATAATAATAATAATAATAATAATGTATATAATAACAGAATATAGATACTGTTGGGGATAACTCCGGTTTCTGTTGGTGATGCTTCAACCCCAGTGACTAGAATCACGACCCAGATGTTGCTTCTGCGGCGATTGTTATTACATGAATAAATATACTTTCATGTAAATTTATTTATTTACGCTAATAGTACATTTATTTTTGGACCTTCAACGACGTATACTAACATAAAACTGCTGTTTGAGACTAGTTTCTCTTGTTAAGGTATGATTGTTATTTTGATGTTTAATATATTTGTTCTGTATCGTGGCTGAAACTGGTGTCTTTTGTTGTTAATATGATACTCTCGTTGAGAATGTTATTTCTTGAGAATGAGACTGTTATGTTACGACTGTATTGCAAATAAGTAAAAATGTCCCACTACCCCAACAAACAATTACATAATTAAATGCGGACCGTATTGGTTGTACATTGTAGTAGTTGACGTTATAATTTGGAAAATTTTCATGGGGATCAATTCTTCGTAATCGTGCCTACTGGCAACGATACCAAGGTTTACAATAGGGTTTTAACTGGTTTAGTCTTACAATATCATTACAATTGAGAATAAATTCTATTGTTTAGTAATGGAATTTATTAGATATCTATTTAGGAAGCGTGATCTTAAGAGATCAAGCACTTTGTTCACTAATAAAACTAAGTAATAAACAAGCGGTAATGTATAAAGTAATAAATAAATTTGCAAATATAAAAGATGTCGTTTCTTAGAATCTAGAGAAAGTTTTACAATTTGAATATGATAATAAAATTTGTTTATACTGTGGTTTAAATTCGAAAACGAACGTTGAATGTTTATAAAATTGGAAAAGTTATAGTTGAATTCTATATCATAGATTTACTTATATATAACAAGAAAAAATGTTTGAAATAAAAATATTATTAAAATTAAATGTATCCTCAACAGATACAGATATATAATAACAGAATCTGTGTAATGTCGTAGGGAGGAATAATTTGTTCATCTATCTTATATATATCCTTAGATGGTTGAATATCACACGAAGTGCTGCATGTGTATGTATGTTTTAGAAGTGTCTCTGGTACCCAGCCAGTAGGTGTATGGTAGTCTCTTGCATTAATTTACATGCTCTGCACTTAGTGTCGCCAATATTCTGTCCCATGATCATCCCCGCATACTCTAGCGTGTGATAAACGCCTTCCTAACAGGCAATTATATAGTCTTCTGATTCAGAGTATAGGTATGGTATATGCAAGAAACAGAAAGTATGATCGTGAGATAGAAGCTGTTTATCTATATTCTTAAAAAAAACAAATTGTCTTTTCTCGATGTCACCAAGTTCGGAACCCCTCTTTCTGAGTATTCGTCTTAACTCAACTACAGACACCTGATTTAGATTTGCTTTTTCTCTGCCAGATTTAATAAAACGGTACTGTAGCTTTAGTTCGTTTAGCGCTCTCTCCGTCTCTCTACATAAAAACGGTCCTCTTCCTTCCTTTTCATATGCCTTAACTATCTTTAGAAGTGAATCTTATGTTGTGTATACAATATGTGCAGTGCTGATAATAGCAGTATAAAATCTCTGTTCCATGTTTACTAGTGTTCTTCCTTCTGCTTTTTTGGACATGTAAATTCTTTGTACTGACGCTCGCGGACGGTGACTTCTATAATTTGTCACAATTTTTCGGGTGTTACTGTTCAGCTAAATAATATTTTCAATATTCCATTTGATTGTATTAAAAGTGTGCGAAAATACTGGCACTGCTAAAATGGTGGTAGCTATTACTTTGTTTCTTGCTGACAGTTCTGAACCCCAAATTTTGTGAAAAATTGGCTCATATTTCTTGGTTAACTGACTAGTTATCTCAACACATTTATTCACTTCATCCAGGAATATGCAAATTTGTGCTCTAGCAAGCTGTCGAATAAAAGTGCCATCCACCAAATTCACATCACTATTTCCCGATCAATGGAAATTTGCTCACATTATTCCAGTTTTCAAGTCTGGTGTCAAATCACTTATTAATAATCTCGGCTGTTGTTGCAGATACTTCTTGGTGAAACATATTAATAATTACCGTCCAATATCGTTACTATAAAATATTTCAAAAGTTTTTGAGTATATTGTATCTAGTTCTATTTATGACACCTTCCGTGAAGTAAGTCACGTTAATCAACATGGTTTCTTGTCTGGCCGTACTCAAACGAACTTATTGCAGTTTTGCTGCTATATTGATGACGCATTGGAGCGAGGAGCTCAAGTTGATACCGTATATGTGGATTTTTCTAATGCATTTGACTGTGTTGATCACAAGCTGTTGCTCCACAAATTTGGTCTTTATGGAATTGGTGGTAACTTGATTTTGTGGATTGTCTCTTACTTATCTCATAGGTCTCAAATAGTTAGGTTGTCATCGAAATCATCCAGGCCTATATCGGTTATATCCGGTATTCCTCAAGGCAGCCACTTAGCACCAATAATCTTTCTGCTTTTTATAAATGATTTATATAAATACTTCACTTCTTACAACTTCTTGGTCTACGCAGATGATCTGAAAATATTTAAATGTGTGGACTCTTGCAATGGCTGTAGAGCGCTTCAGGATGATATTGATTTGCTAGCGGCATGGTGTATGTCTCTTAATCATGGTAAATGCCATATTATCACTTTTTCAAAGAAAAATAATACTTATGTCTTTAATTACATGTTGAAAGGTACTGCCCTGAAAAGAGTTGACCACGTTACCGACTTGGGTGTTGTTTTTTATGGTAATTTATCATTTACTTTACATATAGATCATATTATAAATAAATCCTTGCAGTTATGCGGCTTCATTAAACGTGTATACAGTGACTGCACGAACGTCGTCTATATTATACAAATTTATAACGCCCTGGTCAGGTTTATGCTCGAGTATTGTGTGTTTTATGGTCTCCTTATCATGGGTTTCATATAGATCGGATTGAGCGAATTCAGCGTAAAATGGCTAACTTTATACTCTTCAAATTAAAAATTGAGAAAAAATTATATAATTACGCGGAAAGATTACAACTACTGGGTATTGAATCGTTGGAGAATAGAAGGCGAAAAGCAACTATTAAGCTTGGATATCAGCTGTTACACAATAACATAGACTGTTCTGCCCTTCTTTCTCTGTTGCTTTTCCATGTTCCACCGTTTCGTGCTCGCTCGGGTGACACGTTTCATATTCGTTTCCATCGAACTGAATATGGTAAGCATAACCCCATGGACCGAGTTTTATTAGAACTGAATCTTTTGTCTGGAGTCGACTTGCATAATATTTAAAACCACGCCTTTCTGCATTTCCTAAAAAAATTGCGGTTTCCTTGATTTTTCTTTATTTACAACATTTATAATTATTATTTACAAACTTGTGCACGATTTATTTTGTATTATGCATTGTACAATTTGGAATTTTTTTTCTTGTAATGTACAATAAATAAATAAATATTTTCCTCCGACTTTCCCCGTCGAATATGGTGTATGGTATTTATGAACCATATGAATCGTAGTTTTTAATTCTTTTTCATTCTGGGCGCAAATCTAATAAGGTCAATCTTAATATTATTATTATTCAAATATTTTATACCACAAACAAGCTAGTGAAACTTTCAAATCTAAAATCATGTCGTGGTTGAGAAACATACGGTCAAAAGTTAGCATCAAGCAATATTCCAAAGTATTTAAATTTGGCTTAACTTATTGTATATTGCATAATTATAATAATTATGTGTTGTTAAGCAAATCGGTACTTACATTATTCATGTATCTAATAATAACCCAATCTATAAAGATTTGATACACATTTACATACATACGTACTAGCAGATTCCTTACACCCTCATATAACAATGTTGGTAGATAAAATCCGGCAGCCGTACGAGAATTTTTCATGTAAAATATTTTAAGAACTTAATGCACGAGTTCTCATTTCTTATCTCACGTTCAGTTCAGTGTGCCTGGAATAAATCTTCGAAGGTTTTCAGCTATTTACCATAAATTACTGCGAACTTGATAAGCTCTTATATGTCTAATGATTAAACAAATATTCCTACTGCATATACATACATAGTTCCATTCATTTTCCAATCATTTTATATCATATGCATGCAAACACAAAACTAATTAAAGTAGTTAGATATAAGATATATGAGGTGTAATATTTGCTGTTGGTATTTTTGCAAAAACTTGAAAAATCGATTTCGAATTTCAGCATTTTCAAAAAAAAAAAAAGAACTGGTTAAAACGAGCTTCCAAATACTTTGAAAAAAGTAGTTTAAATGTTATAAGAAACTTGTATTTATTTCAAAATATATACAGCTCCGGATATATTATAATTAGTAGGGATCGGCAGTCAGGGGTACATGACGTCAGTGCCAGATACGGAACGAGAACATCATGAATCCCGATTTAACATTTTTCGCACGTGACTCAAAATACGTATAGTATTTTAGTACAAGTACAAAGAAACAAGTACTTACCAAGTAAGAGTAAATATATCTTCTCAGAAGGAATATTGCAGGGTTTATAAAACATATCACACTTCCTGAGTATTCATCGTTTATATCCAGAGTTCAAATGAAATGATAGTAAACCACCAATAATTTAATAATTGTTTCATATGTTCATGTGTTAATAATTGTCTGTCACCATAAATCCATTTATACATTGGAAACGATCGTTTCACATCTACCGATGAAATAGCAAAATATATATGCTTTAACGACACATTTATCCCCGGTTCGGAGAAATCTACTTCTTTACCATCAAACAAGTCAACAATTGGGTGTAGAGTGCGAAATCTTGGGTTGTTATTCAAAACTGCTTCAGATTTTCTTTTTACATTATCAGCAGTAGCTTCAGGTAATTTGGAAAGAAATTGACGAAGATTATATACAATATTCATGGGGTTAGTTATAGAATATTATGGGTTGGTCAGAGTAATCTCTAGATGGCGGACAACAGATCGGCCCGCTACAAATTCATTCAAGTCCCCTCCTGGAATGTGCTCCTAACTACCGATCCTTAATAATTAGCACACCCCTCTATCGCGCGTTCAAAAAGAACTGCCCCAAAGTTGGCCACGAAATTTTCAAGTATGTCTTAACCAAATTACAAAATTTTGCTGCTGTCAGGTACCTGTCACTTTTACTTGTATGTGTAATAAATTAGCAAGGAATTATCTAAATTAAAATTAAGTTTAGTTTTTAATTTTTGTGGATATTTGAATTGAAACAATGATTTGAAGGCGTCCAATTAAATTTTGTCAACGTATACTGGTCAACAGGCAACATTCAAATCTATGCTGATGAAAAGGCTATATGAAATATAATGAATGTCCAGTCGAATTAATATTTTCTTGTTTAAAAGTTTTCTTAAGAGGACATGACTACAAAAACCCTCCTGTATGCTAAGGTCAATACCTAGTACAAAATCAGCTTTTTAATACGTTCAAGTAAATATGCAATTAAAAATTAAGACGTGTGTTAGATTTATATACAAACCCATTTTAAAAATCATACTAAAATTTCATGTGTGTTACGAAAATATATTTTTTTGTTAGAAATATAAAATATGAATATTGGATTCAGAATAACACTATTGTATTTAAGGGCGGCAATCTTTATAATTATAAAACCGATAACATTGTGTCTAAGTTTTATTATGGTAAGAGCTTAATAACCTGGTACGGAAGTCTAGTGAATTTTTATAGATTATATATTAAAAGAACATATATGATGTGTGCTTTGCGGGAATTTAAGTTACAATTTATTATATTTAGGCCCGGCCTTTCCAAGTTACTAATAAGGTTCCTACAAATGAATATATTAGGTACTTTTATTCGTCCAATAGAAATTTCCGTTTTCAAATCGTAACAATTTGACGAGTAGTTATTCGACAAACAAGTCGCAAAGGTCGTAAGTAATTTTCAGAAGGGTATTTAAATATTTATATTTTGGAAAAATTAATTGTTTGTCGAACTGCATAATCTTCTCTATCATGTCTCTTAATATCTACAAAAGGAGATTAATGATGGCAGATGATGAAAAGAAACAGCAAGAATTTATCTTGAGAAAAGAATTGTTATCTTTAGAAATACAATGTAAAAAACAAAATCTCTAATTATAAAATTAAATACTACAAAGTAATTTAATTCAGAATTTCTCTTATCTTTTGGAATAAATCTAGAATTGTTTCTTTGAAAAGTCGAAACCACTCCAGAAATTCATAATTTGTCCATTTATGTTAATTGTCATCACGAAAATGTACAGTATATGTTCAGGATTTGCTAAATCAACTTAATTAACTAACTCATTGTCAATGATATCTTCTGCTTCTTCAAAAATCTTCATTAACTTACAAAAATAATTTAAAATAGATTAACATATACAACAAAACTTGTTTACAAATATTTAAATCTCACCTAATCTAAAACATCAACAGAGAATTATTAGATATTAGATTTGGCGCTACTCGACACATCTTTCGTATGTTATCGGCGTAGCTATTTGGAAAATAACTTTGTATAGGGAGGTACAAGTACCCAATAGTTTATTAGGATAATAAACGGTTTTATTTACCGAATAACGGTATTAGTAAGTGGAAAGACAGGTCTAACGTTTTTTGTCATTTACTAAATAACTTTTAATAGGAACCTTATTTGGAGGTGGAAAGATTGGCCCTTAATTGAAAAATAGTATCGAACGTAGGTAACGATCGATAGCAGAACCATGTTTAAGCGAGATGGACAATAACAAAACTACACCTCCAATTTTACACATTTAGTCAAAAAAAGCATTTTTTTAAACCCGACAAACTCCAATTGCTGTAATTTAATTTTGCGAACTAAACTATTATTTTTAAAAGAATATCGTGGAGTCAGCATCAATGAAATAAAATAATAAATTTAATGGTCACTTTAGATGATTACTCAATCACATTACGAAAAAGAAATTCTTTCTATAAATGCCAGATTACAATATCACGAAATCGAAAATAACCACAATAAATCCACATAACGACGTATATAATATCGACATTTTGCCGAACATTCACCACGGTCCTCTTTTTTTCAGTAAAGGTACATCGCTTCAGATTCATCCATTGGAATCTATTGTTTACTTCTTCGCGGGTCGGTGAATCTCTCTATTCTGAAAAGCGATCGATGCCAACAACTTGAGGGCATATTTCGCAAAAGTAAATTTCAGGTCACGACATTCAACTTGAACGTAAATTATTTCCGTCTATGGGATATTTTGTTTACGGAGGAGGAGGTTTCTCTTTTCTGTTGCCTCTTTAATCTCTTTCTCGGCTTCTAGTTACTGTTTAGAATTAATTATGGTGATCCGTGGGCTTTTCGTGATTGTTTCGGAATTAATTCGCTAAACGAAGGAGAAGAAATATTTTCGAGCTATATCATGCGAAGATCAACGAATCAATTTGCATGAAGATTTTAACTTAAATTTAATTAGGTTACTGAAACATTACGGTTAATTAGAAAATCAAAATGATTAAATATGATGATGGTATTTATTATTTCAAAAATAATTTTGGAATGCCTTGGAATTGGTTTATTATTTTATATACAGGCTCACTATTTTGTAAGGAAATGGTCAATTATCCGAGATAACTTAATGAAATTTTATAAACAAACATAAGGAAAGGTTTAGCTTTTTTTTTTGCTATATCTTCATTTGTTTTTTTATCGCATTTTTGAAATCCAAGGCTAACTTGTTTTTTTTTAATTGCAACAGTCCTTGAATTTGGCGTCGTTGGAAAGATAATTTTTTTCCGAATTCAGCGATGTAAATATAGTATGTCTATTGCCCAAATAGTTTAAAAGAAAATGGATAAGAAGCGTTTCGGTCTTTTTTGGGGTACAATAAAAACAATAAAAAAACATTTATTAAATAAGAAACTATTTACAAAAGGTGTTCAAAGTGTCCACCATTAACTTCCTGTCATAAATAGATACGTAGAATGAAGCCTCGAATTGCGTTTTCCCACCTAATCAAAGATATATCGAAAATTTCTTCTCGAATTCGTAATTTGAGATCTTCGAGATTTTCTGGCCTATTAACGCAAACTCGACTTTTTCAATAACCCCACAAAAAAAAATCAGGTAATGCCAAGTCTGGTGACCTTGCCGGCCATTCAATAGTTTTTCGTCGGCCAATCCATCAGTTTGGGAAAGTAATAGTAAGTAATAATAGTTTGCTGGAGCACCATCTTGCTGGAACCATATTTTCTGGTTTTGATTAAGTTGAGGGATATTTTCTTCCAATAGTACTAAATATTTATCTGCTGTCAGCTTGCCATCAATGAAAAAAGGTCCTACAAATATTGTTGCTACTAAATCCAGTCCAAACATTTAATTTTTGTGGATACTGTGTATGATGAACCTGATCCATCCAGTGCGGATTTGTATCAGCCCAGTATCTTCTGCAGTTGCGACTGTTAACATGACTATTTAAACAAAATATTGCTGCTTTATCTGTGAAAATTTTATTTAAAACAGAATTTAGATTCATATTCATTTTTTTCATTACAACTTCGCAAAATTCAACCCTACAATCAAAATCATCTTCACTTAATTCTTGTAGTAATAATTTTTGCAAGCATAAAAATATTTTTTGAACTGAGTAATGATTTAAAGCTAATTGTTGGACAGAAACCTTACCATTGTCTATTACATGAAGAAAGACATTCGATAAATTTTCGTCATTAGTTTTTGTTTTTTGTTTTCCTAATTTTGGACGATTGTTAACGTTGTATGTAATGTATCTTTTCACCGTTTCTGAAACTGTAGATTTATTGATGTTTCTGTTTGGATATACTTCATTAAATAATCGACAAACTTCTGCCATAAGTGCATTTTCTGTCGCCGTATCCAACCATTGCTATTATTATTGGAATTCATTCTCTTTCTATTAAATACACCATAATTCCGTATGATAATTAAAGTAAATCTAAAACTCACAGATGGATGTTAACGTTTGTCAAGGGTAATTAAATACTTGATCCATCATTCGCAGTTTCATAGTCAAATAAACGAAAAATGCCTATACCCCAAAAGAAACCGGAAAACTTTTTATCCATTTTTTCCAAACTATTTTGAAAACAGACTATATTTACTCTATTTATATCACTGAATTCAGAAAAAGATGATCTTTCCAACGATGCCAAATTCATGTACTGTAGCCATTTAAGAAAAGTCAAAAGTCACTACTAGAGGAGCTGAATGCTAGGCTTTCAGCAAACGTAATTCGTAGTAATAAAAAAGAAATTAAAACTATTGCCGGTTTGATAACTAGACACTACACTGTCTTTTAAGGAAGCATCTGTAAGTGCAAGGAAGCATCGCTAACCAAGCCGATGCTGTACAGGTGTAGTATGTACTTGGTTAGCGAGCCTTGGTGTAGGAGATGTGAAAAACAGGAGGAAACAAGCCTTCATGTTATATGCACCTATGAGGAACTGAAGGGTCTTAGACGAAAACATTTCGGAAGAGATGTATTGAATCCTACGAGTGTACTCAAATTTCCCCTGAGGAGGATATGAAGGGCACAAAACTAACAGAGTGGAACTGAGAGATCTAGTGGGAGTATTATAAAGAGCTCAGGTGCCTGGACTTACTGGCGTGCAACCCAAAAAAATACATAGATACTTCTATTTTTTTCTTAATTAATAATTTAATTTATTATTGAGCAATTTTCAACATGTCAAAATTATATCGACTCTGTATTAAAATTGATATATTTTGTGGGCAAATTTAAATTAACTGTAAATGTCATCTAAACCATATCATGTGACGTATAATTTTAAAGCATTTTTTTCAAGGAATCTTCTAATGATATTTATTTCATTGACGTTATAAGACTTTAGTTTGCGTCTTTAATTAACTCTTAATTCTTAGACATTGCTATTTGCAATTTGATTGGTTGAGCTTAAACAAGATCATAAAGCCGCCTTTCTACTACTCTGTCAGTTTCTAGTATTCAAGGGGTAAACCTATCTTTGCTTATTAATCATTATTAACTTGCTTATTAACGTCCTTATTAACCTGGGTGTTTGTCGACTGATAAATATATACATAGTAAAACAAATGTCCTTCGTTCTTCACACGTCTTGTTTATTCGTCCCCAACAACAAGTAACACATTATTACAGATATTATTTTAACTACTCGTACATTTGCAAACTCATCTTTTTGTAATTGAATTTACTTTTTAATTGCTTTTCACTGTCTACTAATTTGTAAAGGCTAATTTATTAAAAGATTAAACAAAGTTTACTTATTAAAGGTTGTTAATTATCAAGGAATCGAATATACTTCTCTATCTAATCATATACTATAGTTTTATAAAGTATTCCCTTGTGATGCGTTAATTTCTTGGGCCAGTGTATATCCAGGTAAACAATTATTTTCGATGCGCATTGTATATTTTTAGTTACATAATTAGTAGCGACCAGAGCCAGCGGTACATTACGTCAATGCCAGTGGCGGAGCGAGGATGTCATGAATCCCGATTTAACATTTTTCACACGCGAATAAAAATACGTATAGAAAAAGGAGTACTATAGAAGAGTAAATACAACTTCTGCAGAAAGAAAATTACCAAGTTTATAAAACATATAATCAATAATTGTTCTATATGCTCATGTTTAATAAATTCTCGGTTTACAAAAACTTTCTTGACAGAAGATATTAATTTGTCTGCATTCAGGTAGCATTTTCTGACTTCCTTTGATACTCGATGAAGAGCATATGTGAAACATGTGATATGGGTCATATTATTTTATGTTTGTTGTAAGAGCCGAGCAACCGGCTTCATATATGCAGCTCCATCTGTTACAAATAATAACACTTTTTCTTTATTTACAGCGTGCTTTTCATTCCATAGCGATTTCAAACACGAAGTTACGTTAAGTGGTATAAATTGTGCATTAGTTGTTTCGATTCCCTTAGATGCAAGTAGATGTGTAGGCATTGCCGTGTCGCTGTACATCACATATTTACGCAAGAGAACTCAAGTAACTAATAAAACTAGACAAAACTAAACAATAGATAGACAAACGTTATAAATTTATTTCCCCTCCTAGAATATACCTCTGACTGCCGATGCCTAAAAATTCATTTGTGCTATTTTAATTCATTTAATTTTAACATTAATATACATTAAATAAAATGAAACATGTTCTACTTTTCATTATTTCCTCCAAACTCTAAATAACAAATCCCCTAATATATGGGGCATTCTGGGATTCCCTGTGGGTGTTCGATATTAGGAAGTTATACTATATTTCAAATTCGATAACACTCAATTTCATCAAGCAAAATAAAAATCCATAAAAAGTCTTTTTTCCATATTTCATGAGTTTATAAAACGTCTGCACCTGATGTTCAAATATTAAAGTATTGAGATCGATAAGTGATTGACATCTCTTCAATATTTCGTCTTCCATTTTTCTACGTTATTTCTTGATATTCCCGGAGGATATTAAAATGTATTCTCTTTATGTTCGCCAAAACTTTTTATGTCATCAAAGAGGATGGTTCGTTATATTCAGAGATCAATTTTATTACTACCTGAGACTGTTGAAAAGAAGATAGATAATTTTGTTAATAATTTACCTTGCTTAATGGTAGTTTGTAAATATATTTAAAACCCAAATGGAGAAAGATATAAAAAGCAAATGGACATTATTCGAAGCGAATGTTGAAAGCATTTTTTTGTAAACATTCTATCTATTCGTATACTGTTCCGCCCTGTTTCAGTGGAATTTGCCAAAAAATAGTTATTTTAGGCGAATATTTCTTTTAGAATAGAAATTTATGGAAGTCAACAATTTCATGATATGGTCTGTTTACGGGTTGTTTATTAACGATTAAGATATAAAACTAGATTCTAACATATAAAATAAAAAGGAGCAACGCGAATATATTTAATATTATCACAAAATTAAAAATCAATAAAAATTAAACTTGATGTATAGAAAGGGTTGACCAATAAATTATTCATACGTTTAGAATTAGAAATATATTTAATACTTTGGCAAAACCTAAGAGAAAACCATTACTTTCATTTGTAAAGAATTTATTCTTTATCTCTGTTTGCAAGTGCATTTAATTAATATTTTCAATTGTCAAAGGATTAGGTAAATATCATGTCTTAGTTTACAATTGTAAAGGACCTGGAATTTTCGTATGCTATTACAAGCAAAATTACCTGTAGACTTATTGCTGTACCTTTGTTGTATAGGTATCTTATTATCATATGTTTATAGATTAGTTGCTAACCAAATTAGACGTAGGGTTTTCCCGGTTTTACCAGTAATTTTTATTATGTTTACTATTATTGCCGTTTACCCCCTTGCGGTCTCTTCGAAAACGCCGAGTAAACCTAAGCCATTTCTTTTGTAAGAATAGTAGTTCTTCAATTGTGCGCGTTTTCCTTAAGGTCACGAATCGTTCGTGGTTCATTTTTGTAAACTTGAGACTTATAGACTCATCAAAGGTGGCAGATCGCAAGATCTCGTCGGCCAGTTTACATTTCCCTTTCTGGAAATAAAGAGTCTGGAATTTTTTTTTGCAACAATTCGATGATCTCGTGAGATGTGTGAGTTGTGGTACCGTCATATTGAAAGAAAACATTGTTCAAGTCAATATTTAACAGTTGCCGTTATAAATATTCTGTTAACATAATCCTATAGCTTTAGTCATTAACAGTATGCTGGTTTTCAAAAAAGTAGCGGCCAATTACTGCATGAGTTCAGAAATCGTATCAAACAGCGACTTTTTCAGGGTGGAGAGGCAAATCTTGAATGAGTTGAGGATTTTCATTAGTCCAAATCCTATAATTTTGTTAGTTTTTCGTTTTGTTTGTGCTTCATTCGAAAGGATGTTTTTTGAACTAAAATTCTGATTGATTTCCAACTGCTCTAGAACCCAAGCCACGAAAGATCGACTCACACGATGATCAGCAGGTTTGAGTTCTTGAGTAATCTAAATTTTATAGCTGACTTATATTCAATATTGAGAATAAA
Source organism: Melolontha melolontha (assembly GCA_935421215.2). Taxonomy (NCBI): domain Eukaryota; kingdom Metazoa; phylum Arthropoda; class Insecta; order Coleoptera; family Scarabaeidae; genus Melolontha; species Melolontha melolontha. The sequence goes on along the minus strand of OW285243.1, from coordinate 69,931,932 downwards.
ACAGTTGGCTATATTTCACAAATTTTATTAGAATAACTCTAACATATGTTTCAGCTGTTATGCCATTATCAAAGAGATATCTTTAAATATTTTAAATCTTTATATGCATGAAGAAGCTCTGTTTCAATGAAATTGGCCCTACGAATCAAAATATGAAACAGACAGAAACAAGAAAAATCCCTAACCACTACATAAATCAATAATCTTTAAATATCTATTTCGGCTATTCGGTTGCCATTTTCAGTAGAACAATCTGCAAAAGAAAGATAGTGATAGGCGTAGCGTCAGACTCTGAAGATATGTTCTTCACCAAATCGTCACTGGGATAACTTCCTAGCCTTAAAACACACCTTTATACAGGGTGTGTCACGACGAGCTTAAACTATCTGTATATTGGAATCTACTAACACGATATCTATGAAAATTTGTAAACATATAAATATTTTGTTTAAATTCGCCATAATTTATCTATGTTTGCAAATTTTCATAGATGTCGTGTTAGTACTTTCCAATATACAGATAGTTTATAAGCTCGTCGTGATAGCCTGTATAAAGGTAAGTTTTAATGCTACGAATTTAGTGTTATCCTAATGACGATTAAAAATTAGTGAAATATAGCCAATTGTTTTATTCTCAATATTTAATATAAGTCAGTTATAAAATTGAGTAATGTAATGTAATACAGTAATGTAATGTAATACAGTAATGTAATAATACATTTTCAAATGCTACATAAAATTTTAGAGTTACTTTGTGAAGAATACTCTGTATCTAAAATGTATACTTTTCGAGATATTAATTTGTTTAATAGAAAATTGACAGATGCAGACCCTTTTTTCCTGTTTTAATGTAATCCACGGCAGAAAATAAGGGGAGTTCGTGTTCACTTTCCTATACCTAAACGTACTCATTTTTAAGATATTAACATGACATTTAAATAATTTAATTACTACTGCCGTGTTGTTGCTTATCATTATTATAAGTTGGCCGTAAATTGTTTTATTTTAGTTGCAGTAGGCCTTATATGTTGATGTCATGATTAAAAGGCAAATTACGTAAATTTACTTTGAATACATTGTTTATCTTATTGAATTGACAGTAACTCTGCTTTACACATAAATTTAATAATTCTAAAATTTCCGTCTTAATATTCAGTATTAAGGATACTCGGTAAATTTAGTAGGTAAATAAAATTCTGCAACGTAAACTAAGAATTCAAACTCAGCCTTTAATTTACCCTAGAACAGGGGTCTCCAAACTTTGAAGCCTTAGGGCCATAATGATTTTTTCAGTATGTTCCAAGGGCCATAACACTTTTAATTTTTCTGCCCTTAACTATATTTCTAGACTAGTCGCAAAGTGCGCGACCTAAGCAAACATACGCTTTTTTTGAATTTCAAGTACTATTTTGTATTGTGACACTTAACGACATCTAGTGACAAAGTAGTGGTACTTTGTATTGTACTATGTACTATCTATTTCAGCTACCCGCTAACAGCTAACAGGTGGCATTAGTTGTAATTAAATATTTGGGAATTATCGCGTTGGTTCGAGAAAGCTCTGGTTCTGGCTAGTGTATTCCGATCACTTCGAGATGGCAGTAATTGCATATAAAAAGGCTAGCGGCGTAACCGCGAGTCAGTCTGCGTAGAAAAGGCGAAGGAAGCGAAACTGTCTATTGTGAAATAAAGTAACACCCGTGCATAACAGTATTTTGATTTGACTTATTGTTTTTATGTGTGATTTATTAGTATGGAAAAGAAGCGAAAAATAGACAGTGAATGCAGAACGTTCAAAGATAAATGGAACTTTCAGTATTTTGTGATTGAGTCCAGTAATAAGGCGCTATGTTTAATTTGTAATGAAACCATAGCTGTTCTCAAAGAATATAACATTAAACGACACTATGAATCGAAACATCTTCAAAATTACTCCAAATATACAGGAAGTTTGCGGACGGAAAAATTTGAAGCTTTGAAGCGCGGATTGAATTCGCAGCAATCTTTGTTTACCAAAGCGAATACTGAACAAGAGTCTGCAACTCGCGCCAGCTTTCGTGTGGCTCTTGAAATCGGAAAACGTGGAAAACCATTCACCGATTGAGAAATGATAAAAGAATGCTTGATTGCAGTAGCCGAGAAATATGCCCCGAAAAGGTAAATTTATTTAAAAGGGTCAGTTTGTCACCAAACACCGTTGCTCGGAGGGTGCAAGACATCGCAGAAAATATATCATCTCAACTGTCTGACAAAAATGGACATCTTGAGTGGTTTTCTCTAGCCTTGGATGAGTCAACGGATGTGCCAGATACTGCTCAGGTGTTGATTTTTATTCGCGGAGTAGATAAAAGCTATGAAGTGTATGAAGAACTTCTTGATATTGATAGTATTCACGGCACGACAATTGGGGCAGATATTTTTAAGGGAGTTGAAAATGCCATAATAAAAAAAACCTTCGATGGAAAAACTTGAAATCTATTACAACTGATGGAGGCAAAAATATGTGTGGTAAAAAATAATGGAGTGGTTGCACTTGTGTCAAGGGCTGTAGAAAATGATGGTGGTTCAAAACCATTAGTCTTACATTGTATCATTCATCAACAGTCCTTGTGCGGAAAATGTTTGGATATGTCTGAAGTTCTAAAACCAGTCATATCAGTTGTTAATTTCATCAGATCCACTGGGCTGAATCACCGACAATACCGCGAGTTTATTGAAGAGATTGGAGAAAATGACTTACCATACCATACTGCCGTACGCTGGCTTAGTTGCGGAAAAGTCCTTAAGCGCTTTTTTGAACTTCGAGCAGAGATCGACATTTTTTGAATGAGAAGCATCGCCCTTTCGCCGATTTAGAAAATAGTGAATGCCTGTGGATGTTAGCATTCTATGTCGATTTGACAAATCATATGAACGAACTGAATTTGAGATTGCAAGGAGAAAATCAGCTTCTCCCTGATTTATACACCAATATCAAATCCTTCAGGCAGATAATAATACTATTAATCGCAATTACGTAAAAAATGTTTCACACATTTTAAAACATGTGAAATATTCAGCCACAGTACAGAGACTGAATTTCCCGTCGATTTTGCAATCGAAACTTTGAGTGCTTTAAAGATAAATTTTGATACTCGTTTCTCAGACTTTGATGTCATTGCGAATGAAATTAAGCTTTTTCAAAATCCTTTTGATTCAGACATTGAGACCCTAGCTCCGGAAGTCCAAATGGAAATTATTGATTTACAGTGCAGTGATATGATTAAGAACAAATATCAAAATTCATCTTTGTTGGAATTTTATAAGAGTCTTCCACTGGTACAATTTGATAATTTGCTTAATTTGCTCGTGGGTTGTTTTCTGTTTTTGGTACTACTTACTTGTGTGAGAAAACGTTTTCCAAGATGAAGTGATGAAGTACACAAAGAATGTTTACAGATCTAAATTAACCGATGAGCATCTTAAATCTCTTTTAATAATTGGTATAAGTAAAATTGATCCACAACTACAAACTATTGTCGGTGGAAAATCACAATTACATAAATCTCATTAGTGTTTTTTGTTTTACTGTGATTAGTGGGATTCATTTCATTTATTTGTTAGTTATTAATATGCTTAAGCTTAGATACTTAAGTTAAGTTTTCGGCGTCATCATTTCTGTAGTTAAGTTTTGCCTTGCAAGTAAATAAAACCGAGTAATTATCATTCTGTGTTTTCTTCTTCAACTTATCACAGCAATAGGAACAACAATAAGACATTGGCTGTCGCCAGCCAGATTGATGACACTAGTCTTAAGCTGTCGCGGGCCGGATTGATGGCACTAGCGCGCCGGATTTGGCCCGCGGACAGTAGTTTGGAGACCCCCGCCCTAGAATATCGAACAAGACGGGGAAAACAAATATAATTCAATTACATACATGAGACCAACATCTGTAAAAATAAGTAAACTAATTAAAAAAGCAAATAATGAATTTATATCATTTAAAACAAATAATTCAGTCCAGAAATATATTGGAAATGATAAAGACAAAACAGAAAGGAAGGCAAACTCAGGGTTTTATATGTCGACGTGCGAGTGCAATATTGGTCAGACAGGACGTACCTGTGAACAGAGAACTATTTAGACTGAAATCATAAATTTAATAGAGAATTCAAGATTCTGCAAGTAGAAAACAAAGGCAAAAATCTTAACCTGCCTGAAAATATAGAAATAAATATATATATATAGGAAATTAGGTTTAACTCTAAATGAACAAACAGAATTCAATAACTCCCCTCTACTACTTATATAAAATATGTACACATATGTAACAATATGTAACACACCTCCACGTAGAATATACACATACACTTCTGTAAAAGAAATATATGTAAAATTGTTCAGTTCATCACCTGATAAAGCCAAAGTTTGGTGAAACAGTATTGTAGTGAACAATAAAGAACTATGAAACTACTCTGGTTTCTTTTATTGTTTTTTATTGGCTGAATTTTACCGTTTTCAAAAGCGGAAAACATTGCAGGACACCTGTATACTAACGTTTATTGGATTTATTTATTCGTGGGGGCCAGTACATTTTTATTTAGGTCGCGAAAGAAGGAATTGAACTATAATTATATAGTCTAGGGGCTTGCTTATATTCAAAAGCTTAAAACAGAATTATTTCTATGATTGAAATTGAATGAAAAATAAATAACGACTGATACAATTACAAAAATAATTTCATTTTAATTTGTTCCATGTTATTTTATCGTTCGGCGCTGGTTTCTAACCAACACACGTACGCTGAATGCAGCACGGTTTTTAAATTGAAAAGATATGAGCGAAGGATAACGAATGTCGTTCCTTTCCATTCGAAACAAAGACTCTTCCGAACATCCACTTTCAAAAGATTCATGCCGCCTAAAATGTAATACACATTTTGCGACAACGCGAAATGTTTCCGAATTTAGTTTATTTCCGTGGAAGATTTTTTCTTTGTGTTCTGCAATGCACCGCATAGTACGGGATGTATTTGTTTGTATGCTCGGAAAATTCATATACGAAAAAAAAATATACAAAGCGAAAGATGAAAACTGCGGGGCGGAATCACGAATAATAGTGTGTCCCCGTTTTATTGTGGAATTGCATTTATTTCTGCATAGATTTTTTTAAAAGCTTTTGTTAGTATAGAAAAAAGAAGGCACGTGAAGAATTCTCATCATTCTTGTACCACTAAATTGATGAAATTGAAGTTTTTATAGTAAATTTTATATTTGGAAAGGTATTGGAAAAATCGTATACGAGGGCTGTTTTCTGTCCGTTTAGCCTGGTAAAGTAAAACACAATTTATTAAAAAAAACATTATCTATAATTTTTCAAAGTATTCTCTTCCACAGTCAATGTATTTTTGCATCTGTGAAAACCAATCTTGAAAACATTTTCTCCAATTTTCTGGTCGCAGTTTGTTTATTTCATTTTTACAGGCATCAACTGCTTCCTCGGCCGATGTAAAACGTAAACCCCGTAATTTATCCTTCATCCGCGGAAATAAGGAAAAGTCATTAGGTGTTAGGTCTGGACTACATGGTGAATGACATTATTTCTTAGGTTTTGGGCATACAAATACTCAGCTGTTCGAGCAGCAGTGTGGGCACGACCGTTATCTTGATGCATGATGATCCTTCTTCTTGGACGCTTTTCGCGAACATTTTGGGGAACCTGAGGCAAACAAACTGTAGTGTACCATTCTGAATTAACAGTACGTCTATACTTCAGTACTACAATGGAAATATGCCCAGTAATTAAAAAAAAATGTGGCGACCATCTTGTTGTTTTAGTTTTTTTCACTGCAACAAATTTTGTTTGAGCCAACTCATTCTCAAAGACCCAAACTGACGATTGTTGCTTTTTTTGGGGATCATAACAGCACACCCATATTTTATCACTTGTGATTATGTTGTACACAAATGAGACGATGCACGGTCAAAGCGATCTACTTTTTGAATTGAAGTCAAGTTGTGGGGAATCCACCGAGAACAAAGCTTACGGACCTTCAAATGTTTGTGTAAAATAATGTTAATTGCTGTCACACCAATCTTTAAAGTAGCTTGAATGCTTCTGATAGTAGTAAGCCGATCCTCTTCAATCATTTTCCGAATAAGACCAATATTCTTTTCTGTAACTGCCGTTTTTGGCTTAAGCGCTTGAAAACCGTCATTTAAAGAAAGTCGACCGCGTTGAAATTCATTGTACCACCTCTTTACGGTAGCGAAGGAATAGGACTTGTCACCAAACACTCAAATGATTTTCTCAAAACATTCTTTACGGTTTAAGTCACGTTTAAAATTGTAAAAATTACAGCTCGATAATGCTTGTTCAGTTCCATGACACTTATTGGCGAAAGGATTACTTAAAACTTATATCACTTACAAACAATCAGGTATCTTTGATTGTTGTATTGATATTATAGTATATTATAGTATTATAGTATTGATAATGTCACTATAACTAAACTTGTAAACAACTAGATTGAAATTACCAAACAAAATTTGTCGTAAAATATCATCGTCTACAAAATAGGCTCAGTGGAAAGAGAAAATCCCACGTATTATGTCTTGTTTTATATATCTTTTGGCACTATATGATATTTGTTAATAATATTGTGTTTGTAGTGTGATTTATAGCGTACTAGCGGATGCCCTTACTGCGCTGCAACGCTATTTACTGAAATGAACTAGATCTTCTTCTTTCATTCATTGATTATTGAACCAGGAGGGCGACTCGTAAGGTAAGTTCCGTTTCCGCTTAGTGAGCAGAGTAGTGGGGATATCGGCGCGATCACACCGCTTTGGAGGTACTAGTGAGAGAATCGTTTGGACATTCTTTCGCGCTATTTTGGTCTCTCAACAAGGTTGCTGCAGTCAAAAATTTCGTCGACAGTGAATTTGGTGCTGTTATTCGATTTCTGTGTGCAAAGAATGTGAAGGCTGCTGAGATTAATCGTAAAAGTTATTCTGTTTATGGTGAAAATAGTATGAGTAACAGTATGGTTAGAAGATGGTGCCGTATCTTTCGAGAAGGACGAAATAATGTCCATGATGAAGAATGGATTGGAAGACTAATTGTAGTGACGAACGAACTTGTGGATAATGTCGAAGAAACAATTCGTGAAAATAGGTGATTCCTTTCCTTTAAAATTTCACTTACAGTCTTGTACGAGGTGGTTACTGAACATTTAGGTTACCAAAAATTTTGTTCACGAGAGATGCCAAAACTTCTTACCGAAGACCATAAAATAAAGGGAATCGGATCGGCACTAACTTTTCTGACAAGGTTCGATGTTTAAGGTGAAAATTTTCTCAGGTATATCGTAACAAGTAATTGGACTTCGGTTGCGTATGTTAACCTTGAGAAGAAAAGAGAGTTAATGCGGTGGGGTCGCTCTAACTCGCCTACGAGGAAAATTAAAGTGCCCTCAAACGTTTTCTGCGAGAAAAGTCATAGTCACTGTCTTTTGGGATAAGAATGGCGTCCTTCTTATAAACTTTGTGGAACAAGGAACCACAATAAACACTGAAATCTACTGAGAAGCTGTGAAGAAGTCCAGAAGAGCCATTCAGAAAAAGTGATGTGAATTGTTAAGTTAGAGTATCGTTTTTTTTTCATGACAACGCCCGTCCGCATACGTTCGCACGGAAGACCTACTGGACAGTTTTATGTGGGAAATGTTTGAGCATCCTCCCTACATTCTAATTTGGCCCCTAGCGAGTACCATCTCTTTCCGAACATGAAAAAATGACTTGGGCACCAACTGTTTGAGAGAGACGAAGAATTGTAGGACAGTGTTACAGCATGGCTTAATCACAGGCCGCAGAGTTCTATGAAGAGGGCATTGAAAAGTTGGTTTTGCGCTGTAACAAATGTCTTCAATTCACACACTTAAAGCAATTGCCTCCGTGCTTTATTGATTGTCATTGCGTAGGCGAGTCGAATTAGAAACTGCAGTTTTTTAAATTCAAATGTCACATCTGTCGGTATCATAAGTATACGTGGTAGTGACACATTTTCTCGTTTATATCTTAATGGCAACTATGCAGAAAAATGCTGAAGGTAGTAACTTTAAGTTGTATATAATAATAAACCTCGTCATGTATTGGTGTTTTTTCAAATTACTAAACGGAACTTACTTTACGAATGATATTAGTTTTTAAATTTAAAGTAATTCTAGTGATTGTAATACCTTCGGGTAAATAATATTTTTTCTTCGGCCATCAGGTGCATATACAAATAAATTTTTCGGTTTGCCAACGCGTGAATAGGCGTAAGCTGTTCACGGATGTTATAAATAATCCACACATTTATTTGAGGCAATCACCTCCCTGGTTTATTGATTGTTATTGCGAAGGCGAGTCGAATTGAAAACTGCAGTATTTTGAATTAAAATGTCATGTCTGTCGGTATCATAACTGTACGTGGCAGTAACACATCTTCTCCGTTATAACTGCCATTAAATTGTGTGGCTTCGATGATGTTGTTTATTAACTTTTTGACTGTAAGTCTTGCAAAGACGTGGCGAATCGATGTTTCGAAGTAGGATGATTGGTACACCTATTTTCAATGTCAAAACGTGCGGTGGCATACCTAGTAAATCTGGTGAATCCAGGAATTTAACGGGATAAGAAGCAATAAAGAAATTTTGTTCATTCTTTTGTGTTTATTTACGCATGTATTTTTATTATGTTTTGATCACACAAAAACACAGTAAAAACAAAAGTAAATTTAAATGGTTTTCATGCTATAATTGTGAAATTATTGTTGTGAAATGTTTCGTTGGTGGCATGAGAAATGTCGTTGAAATGTTGGTTGGACGATTGAGGTCAATCAGCTAAGTAGTTTCGGGGTTTATCGAAGACATACAAACAAACATATATATGACGACTTTAAATTTCTGTGCAATTCTATAGATTGTATAAATTTGTTACGTTATTTTGCCAAACTACCCTCGTATATATCGTATTATACATTGAGTGTATTTCGGCAAATGGAAGCCTACAATAGGCACGCCGACGACGCTTGGCTCTATGGACATGCGTGTTAAGATCTTGGATGTAGGAACAATGACCTAGCGCTTTTTGGCTTCATTTTAGATAAAGATATCTTCGATGCGGTGGGTGTGAAGGTTTAAAAGTTATATATTGTGAAATATTGTGTTAAGTTTCAAATAAAAGCACCCTTTTTGGGTGGATTTATCTGTCCTACCTGTAACTTTCATTGATATACCGCTACATCTAAACGGAAAGTCATCATTTTATTGGTAGCTTTGTTCTCATTCAGTTTCTAATGCCCGTTTCATATTGTAAATTTAGGGAGCTAGTTTTGGAACTAGATTAGAATTAGGGCTTTAGCTACTTTGGATAATTATAACTCCGAGCATTACCGATATTACGAAGCAGAAGCCCGTCCATATATTCTTTTTCCACCTGTCAAGCCGCCGTCGGGCAGAAGCTTAAGAAGTTGTAATAGATTGTTTTGCGTTGTGTATGATTTTGATTAGTTATTGACACGCATATAAATCTAGTTCGCGTCAGATATTAACATTTGTATTTTATAGTTTATTCATATTTTTAATATTTTGCATTTAATATTTTATTTATAAATTTTCCGGTCAGCTGAACTAGTTCATGTTCATATTTTGTAAATTTGCGGAGATCTCCGACAATATTTATTTCCCTTCAAGACTGTTATCCTTTTAATACACCTGATTTTTTTTTGTACACGGGTCCGATCATATTTTGATATATTTGATATTTGTTTATATTTTGGGGAAAAATATTCAATAAATATTGTTATAGTATTATTTATTTGTGCCGTTATTGATTTGTATGTGTATTTAGAACTCTTTTATAGAAATTTGACCTCGTGGGTACGTTGTAAGATATGTCTCATCCGTGTGACGTATGAACTCTAGCTACAATCCAACAGTAATTCAACGTGGCACCCTTCTTATTTTATTATAGTCAAACACTCACCAACGTTTCGATAAGAACCCCGTCGTCTTCACTGACTTAGCCAGGGTACTGGCTAGTTAAATTGTATCTTTACCATCAACCCTCTCACATACGTGAGTCTTTGGAACTCTGCCATATTTCGAAAAGTATCAGAAGCCAGTTTTGTGAGATCTATTTTTTGCTATTTACCGGTAGCACTACTTGAAAATAAAATAAACGAAACTCTGAAGGATGGAAGATAATCGTAAAAGTAACGGGAAATATATACGTGACTAATGACTAATAATTTAATAAATTTGTTCCAAGCGTACATTTGTTTTGGATAAAGCTTTTAATGAGACCTAAGATATGAAACAGACATGTAAATAATTTACATATCTGTAACTGTATACTTGGACAATACCTCGTATTTTCAGCATTTACTTCTGCTTAAGACATATGTTTCTGCCATCTATAGGCGTCGTAAGTTAAGCTAGTGAAGCAATGTATACAAATGATACAAATCTTTATAAATAGATCTGTATCTGTATATGACATTAAGCCGAAATCCCTTACTAGATAAAGCAAATTTCATCCTATAAGGTGGCACTTATTTAATAAGATTTCGGCTTAATGTCATATACAGATACAGATCTATTTATAAAGATTTGTATCATTTGTATACATTGCTTCACTAGCTTAACTGACGACGCCTATAGATGGCAGAAAAATGTGTCTTAAGCAGAAGTAAATGCTGAAAATACGACGTATTGTCCAAGTATACAGTTACAGATATGTAAATTATTTACATGTCTGTTTCATAATGAAACAAAAGCGTTATACGTGCATTAACGTATAGATATATTTAAAACCTTTTTTGTATATTTACCGCCATCTGGCTCGTTTTTGATGGACTACCCGTATTGTTTCATTTTTCGTATCAGCATAGCTGGTCAAACGAAAGGTCCCTTTTTTCGGCAAAGTCTCTTTCGTCCGTCAGATGTCACTTATTAAATAAGTGCCACCTTATAGGATGAAATTTGCGTTATCTAGTAAGGGGTTTCGGCTTAATCTCATATACAGATACAGATCTATTTATAAAGGTTTGTATCATTTGTATACATTGCTTCACTAGCTTAACTGACGACGCCTATAGATGGCAGAAACATATGTCTTAAGCAGAAGTAAATGCTGAAAATACGAGGTATTGTCTAAGTATACAGTTACAGATATGTAAATTATTTACATGTCTGTTTCATAATGAAACAAAAGCGTTATACGTGCATTGACGTATAGATATATTTAAAACCTTTTTTGTATATTTACCGCCATCTGGCTCGTTTTTGATGGACTACCCGTATTGTTTCGTTTTTCGTATCAACATAGCTGGTCAAACGAAAGGTCCCTTTTTTCGGAAAAGTCTCTTTCGTCCGTCAGATGTCACTTATTAAATAAGTGCCACCTTATAGGATGAAATTTGCGTTATCTAGTAAGGGGTTTCGGCTTAATCTCATATACAGATACAGATCTATTTATAAAGATTTGTATCATTTGTATACATTGCTTCACTAGCTTAACTGACGACGCCTATAGATGGCAGAAGCATATGTTTTAAGCAGAAGTAAATGCTGAAAATACGAGGTATTGTCCAAGTATACAGTTACAGATATGTAAATTATTTACATGTCTGTTTCATAATGAAACAAAAGCGTTATACGTGCATTAACGTATAGATATATTTAAAACCTTTTCTGTAGACCTAAGATAGTCAAATTAACATTTTATAATTCAATTCATTAATTAAAGTGAAGTCTACCTAGTAAAGCGTTTCTTCTTTTGTCCCCGAATTAACTATTTTATGATCGTTCTACGCTTGGTATCGGATGAATGTGTGTTTGAAGAGTACTATTCTCAATGAATTGTAAACGAATAAAAATTTCAGTTTCGTAATTTAATTCAACGCGAAAAGCTATTACCTATTCTCAAGCGCGCTCTGCAAAGTTTAGGCCAATATTTACAATGAAACATTGCTTTGTATTCGAACGTTCTCAATTCAAATGAATAAAAAAAAGTTTACAACAAACCCGAAGTGATTTTCGTATATTTACCTGGTGTATGCGAATGAAGTACGTACATTTTCCATTGTCGGTCATTTTTCAAAGTTTTAATTTACAAAGCGCGATTTTCAACGAATTTTATTTTTCTACGATGCATGAAATATCGGATACAGTGAAAATTATGGCTATGAATACGGTTTAAGTGAGTAAATCTCTTTAATATTGCATCCTATTTTTTTAAATTTAAAATATCGTTCTCTTTCTTTACCTTCTAGAACAGTGGTTTTTAACCGGGGCACCAGCGTTCCCTTGTGGGCGTTTTAGAGGTCTGGTGGAGCGTTTTAAAATTTTTAGCATTTAGGGGGCACTGCAGGAGTATGAGTGGGCGTTGTGCCATGCAACGGGTTTTTATTACGTCATGCACTTGAGTCAACTCTGTCAATCCATTGCGGTGGCGTTCATTTCTCAGGGTATCTCAGTTCTTTTGCATTAAAATTATTTCTTCGCAAATTGGCCCTCTTTTCAAGATGGCAGACAAAAAGAAAGGTATCGATAATATTCTATTGATCATTTAAAATTCGGCTTTGTTCCATCTCCTCTAAATAAACAATTGCCAATGTGTTTACTTTGTCAACACGTATATTCTAACGAGGCAATGAAGCCATTGCGGTCAAATGAACATTTTTTAATAATTAATAATAAGTAATAATTTAATAAAGACATATTGTACTTTAGAGAACTTAAGAAAACATTTGCAAGTTATAATAATCGCAGTAATGCTTTTAAGAAGATTTAAAGTCGAAACGATAAAGGACTGGTATAAGGAATGGTATATTATGAAATAGCACAAATTATTGCTTGTGTTGTACCATCTATGAGGAAAAATTAATACTACTAGCTATACTCGTATATGTATTCATTAATAATGTGGTCGGACAAAACCAGTAAGAGATTCATTCTTCAATCGCATTGAACAATGATTCAGCTTCAAAAAAAGTTGATGAGATGGAAAATGATATCGAAATTCAACTATGTGATGAACTGTAGTCTAACGAATTTTCATTACAATTGGATGAGAGCACTCTCATAATGAATCTTTACTACTTGCTTATATACGATTTGTGAAGAACGAATAAATTATCGAAGAAATGCTATTTTCAAAATTATTTACACTACTTACACGGATGGACCGTCAGTATTTGAAACTCTTGAAAACTTTTTAACCGAAAAATATATTCTCTTTACTGATGTGATTGCTTGTGCTACTGATGGAGTACCGGCTATGGTTGGTCGGCATCATGGTTTTGTATCAAGATTGAAAAATGTTGCATCAAATATTTTAACAATTCACTGAATCATTGACCGTCAACACTGAGTAGTCGCAAAGCATCTTAGTGAAAGATTTCACAAATCGATGAGTATTGTTATAAATGTTATCAATCAAATAAAGTGCCATCTATTGAATAATAGATTAATCCTGTGTAACTGTTTAAAGAAAATGATGAAGAATTCGAACAACTTATCTTATACCGATAGGTCCAACTCGCAACGGGCCATAGGCAACAATATACGTATGGAACGTAATGCGATGTGGCAACGTGTGTACGATGCCTATATTGAGTGACTTTCTTAAAATTTAAATTTATTTTGCAGAATTATTGATTTTTTTACTTTTATCTTTTAGAAAACGTTATTGTTTTTTTATTACTTAAAATTACTTTTCCGTAGCAGCTAAGAATACAATAATACAACAAATGGGCAAATTACGTATACAGAACGAATATGCAAACGACTATATCCTTGCGCGGTTTAAGTCTTACTAAACTTCTTAACTGCAATGCAATATGCAATGTGCTGCAATCGAAGGAGCTGCGCATGGAGGGGATTCGATTCGCTGTTGCCACACATTGCTATATGGCCCGTTGCGAACTGGACCTACCGGTATACCGAAGTAAGATGACTATCGAAAGGAAATTGTTTAAAAAGATTTTATGCACTATTTTAAGAATAGCAGATTACTAAACAAGTCATTTATTTGACAGTTAAGATTGGCCTTGTTGTTAGATAGTTCGTCCATCGCTAACTTAGTACAAAATGTAAAATTATTCATTGAGGGTTTGAACATTTAATCTAGTCAGCAAACCATTTTTTTTTCTTTTTTGTTAAAATAAATAAATTGTTAAAATTACGAGTTTAAAGGACTTGTTTTTGGAAATTAGCTATTTTCCCAATTTATTCATGGCTTATGATGTTACTAAAGGAAACTGATTTGCAGGAAGTAATGTTTTTGATTTCTATAGCAATGTGGTGCTTTACTGTATCCAGAATCTAACAAGGCATTCAAAAATGTAAAAATATACAGGGTTATATTTAAAATAATAAATTGGATGTATATTTCCGGTATAACCGGAAGTAACACAGCAAATCTGATATTATTTTTAGAATCGTTGAATCTTTTTACAAAGGTATACCCAATTTTAATTAAAATGAACGAACTGTTGCAGAGATACTTAGGGGGTTCCATACTTTTTACTCTCACTGTATATATGTATATACGCGCGTGTGTGAATGCTAAATTCGTCTAGTCGAAATTATACTCTTGTAACCTTTTCTTCTTATCGGGATAACTCTGCTAGTCGTTCAAAATATTTGATATTTTTAGAATAAAAGCAACATTTAAGGCAATAATAATTTGATAGGAATAAAAGGTTTTGAATATTTTATGCATTTAGGAAAAATTTGTTTGATGTTGTAAACATCTTATAACATAAATTACTTAAACTGTGATTTATACAGGATTGTCCAAAAGTATGACATACTTAAATTAATTTATAAATTAATATTTCACTACAATATATCCGTTTTTGTGGTGTATATGCAGTAAAAACGCGCTTACTGCGAATATATAAAATTATGTGATTGGTGCTTTACGATAGGAAAAGTAGGTGGGGCACGGTTAATGAATTTGACAGACTTCAAAATAACACAACTGACATAAGTGAACGTGATAGCCGACCTATCTTGCGATCAACCAACTTACTTCCCCTATTGCTATACAGTCCTACCGCGCGTTTTCACTGTATAGCGGCCGAGTGTCTTAAGCTGGAAGCTTGTCAAGACCCGGGGAACGCTTAGAGTATACAGATTGACTGAAGTAAATTGCGAAGCGTATTACACACACTAGCACACGCATATTTACAGGTACATGTGACTCTAATGCCTGTAGGCGTAGTTTAGTTACAATAGTGGGGATACATTAGTCAGTATTTAATATGTGTTTAGTACGGTAGAATGAGTGGATGTACAGATTTCCTTTAAGGAATTGTAGCCACTATTATAATAATTGACGTATGTATGCTTTAACATTGAACTGAAAAAAAACTCTTTAAAAATTGTAAGTCAGACAAAATTATTAATGAAAACTAAATAAAATTCTTATAAAAAAAACGAAACAAAATTCTAAATGAAATGTACAAAATTTATTTTAGTTTTTCGCGAGAGTTTGCTCAGACGCACGCATCTAGATGCGAACAACAAATGTTATCCCCGCTCTCCACATACCTCACTACATGAGCGCCATCCCTACCAGTATTCTTGAATATTGTTATACATATACGTATATGTGTGTGAATTTGAAGCTAAATATCTACTTTTAACTACGCCAATCTGTATATGGTATTCCATAACTTTATTTCTACACCTCCGTGCTGTTGATCAGACTTTCACTTCTTCAACATTTAAGGGTAACTGAAGAGGATAAAAAACTTCTCACACGCTGCTTCCGAGATTCGAACCCACGACCAACAGGACTTCCCGTTATCCAACGATAGTACTACCTCCGCAGTTCAGCCGTTATAAAAATATTGACGGTACAAAGAGATTTTCTCGTTTTTAATAAATAGTATTTCCAAAATTATGGTAAAAATGAAGCTGTAAAGAAATTAGAATACTATAATTGTTCAAAACGAATACATCAGAGCACAATGCGCTTCTTAAAATAACTAAATGTCTTTTTCTAATTTTAATTACGCAGTGTAAAAAAAACAACTTATCCAAGAATTAGTTATACTTAAATGAGAAAAACGTTTTCAAAGACTTAAAAGAACTATTTAATATTGAAGTGAGTGGCCTCTTTAATTATCCCGAGCAACGAATTTCCAATAAAATGGCGTCTCGATGAATAGATACTCACCGGAACAGTCCATTGTATTAATTTCTTCGAGAAGAAGTAAGGTACGAAGTTATAATTGTTATTGACAGAATTGCTAACTTCGTCGAAACTTCACTAAACTTATTTAGAAGTTTATTAAATCAACAATTAATCAAGATATATTCTATTGTATATTGTTAAAACTTACTTCTTCTTAAAATAACGTATCTATTTAAGTTTATTAAGTTTATTGAGTGATTGAAAAGCCCACATATGTCTAGTAATTACGACAAATTATACATTTATCGATTTGTAATCCGAATAAAATAGAGATAGAAATCCAATTAGGTAATTACGGTTCTTGGGTAATCCTAGCTGTACCATTTATCATCATTAAGCTTAATTCTATTATTGAATTCAAAGATTATTAAATATAAAACTAAGGAACAATAATTAGTTTCTAACATGCTTTCAATTTGCAACTTCACCAATTAAGCAAGTACATATATATTAAGATATATTTTATTTGGGTATTTTAGATATTATGTCGTTATTGATTTTATCAAAGAAATTTTAACTGTTTTGGACAGCAAAAGAATACTATGTGGTTACTTGTTAGATCTAACGAAAGCGTTATGGCATATGAGCCATTGCCTTCTGCTGGTTTAAATCTTACTTAACTTAAGCCACTTTTAACCAAGCATTTAACATCCGCAAACGTAACAAAAACACTTGGATTCGACTTTGTAATGCTATCTCTGCATTCTCAAAAACAAACAATTTCGAATACGATCGAAATTATTTTTCTAGCGACCCCTACATCTGACAGTCGTTACGACAGGGCAATACTGCCAACATGTGAGAACTTGAAAACTAGAACTAATCTTGACAAACGAATCGAAGATTGGAATTCAGCACATTAAATTGTTCTCATATGCTCGGGTTCAAAAATTAACCAGAGTTTGTAAACTTGTGTTATTATTATTATTATAATTGAGACATATTTGTTCATGATCTACTCTATGGCAGTTTTCTTTTGAATGCATGATTCTATTTTTTTAATCACGAGTTTTCTTGTGATAATTTATAGGATACTACAACGCTAAACGAAGTAAAATAATATATGTATACGAGTAACTTAGATAAACCAACTGCCAAATTATATCCGTTAGGATGAGAACTATTATGAGACATTATTAATTACGTTTACGTTTCGACGCCTAGATTGTTTAGAGTATACTTTGTAACTCCAAGGTAATTATTTTACAAAGGTTACGTCTAGAACAGGCAAATTTAGTGTCTGACGAGATCAAAGCCATATATCTAAGAACATCTTACAGGCTTTGCTTAATGAATTGGACTGACTAATACTATGAGAAAGGTGATAGTAAATATTAAGAATCCGCTAAAATAAACGCAAATAACCTTTCTGAAATTCAAAATATCACATTCCTTATTAATACAGAAATTTTGGATACTTTAAACAAACGTAATAAGTTAATAATGGATTTGACAAATCGTTCTTAGCGAAGAACTTCATTTGCTTCAGTATATTTTATTAAATTTCGGTAATTGCTTCGGTATGTTTTACATCCTCAAAGAGAATACTCAATTCTTAACAAAAATGAAGTTATATTGTCGTCACTAGAGCTGGCTAATAGCGCCAACAAGCAGTGGTTCGATAATAAGTGGTGGGGTGATGGTTATACAACCTTCAGTATTACTTCGATTCTGCCTGTTGTAGATCTGTTGTATGCGTACGCGTATGCTGCCGTAAGTACTATTTCGTAGTTCCACGTTTGTTTTAAAAGTGTCGCAGTTACATACGTCGCGAAAACGACCAATATCGAACAGCTTTATAGCAGAAATGCCGGACTTATATTATGATGACGCCAAAATTCAATGTCTACTTCGCATTATCCCTTTAATGCGTTGTTAAAGGGATTGTTAACGTCACGTCAATAGCAAACACCATTCTTCGATAAAAAGTGGCAAATCACACTAAATTTAGTTTATGTATTTCCTTTATCTTATGAAATCTACTGTTTTATTTACTAGAAGGCGAAAAAAATGAATTTGTAATAAAAAAAATTGAAAGATCACGATTTCTCATATTAACACAAATTTGTGAAGGTACGTCTAAAGATCTTTTAAGTTGTTTCAAAGATTATTTTAAATACGCAAATATAACTATCACTAGAAGTAGAACGGGCAATTTCGGCATTGAAAAACATTTATTCCGCACGTCGTATTAGCTTGAGTGAAAGAACTGTAGAAACATATCTTATGATTGAAATATTTAACAGATGTTATCCACATTTGTGATTTCACGGAAGACTCTTAATGCAGTAAGTGTTTGAGCACGTTTAATAATTTATTTCTTATCATTTATTTTATGTGCAAACTTTTATGCGGTCGCCACTGGCTGTTGGCGCAAATTCGTCATACCTAGTCATCACCGAATAAACATATCCAAGTTCAAGGAATTGAAGTTCTTCTTCTTTTTCTCCAATTTAGTGGTGTTCAAGCCAATGTGGCTTATTTTATGCACCATTCACCAGTGACAATAGAGATAGCCTTGTGGAGGAAAATTTAAATGAAGAAATTGACTCTTCTCGCGCCGGGGCTACGGCGACTCGTTACACAAAAACCCTAAAAGGAGTCTCGGAAAAAAATGGACCAATCACCACAAAGGAAAGGCTAAAAGAAAAGAAGGAAAAATAGGAAAAGGAGTAAATAAAGGAAAAAGTTAAATAAGGATATTTTTTTATTAATAAACTTAAATCAACAAACATAGACCTTAAAATTCTGTGATGCCAAAAAAACCGAAATATCATAGGGGGAAAAAATCCTAACTTAATAAGATCCAAGATTAGATGATTAATATTTGATCGTAGCGTTTTGCAGTTAAACAGGAAATGGTTGATATCGCCTATTTCACTACATTCACAATTAGGTGAGACTGCGATGTTGATGCGATATAGATGTGCAGGAGTAAGGCTGTGACCAAATCTTAACCTTGATAAGGTGTAAATGAAGTCCATAGATAAAAAAGTGAAGTTCAAAAGCCATGGTGATAAGGGAATTGAAGGTTGTGTTTTCGCATAGAATCCACCCCTAGAAGGGGATGATTCCCTCCAAAAGACAACCCAAGTCGATTTAATCTTCTTCTTCAGAATATGAAGAAGATCTGTAAAATGTAATTGAATTTTGTATTCAGGTCTAAATCTGCCCATCTTCGCTTAAGAATCCGTTCTTGCATTAAATTAGGAATTGAAGTTACTGATAGAGTGTATTAAAGGAGCCTTTAGAATCAGATTTACTCTTGAAGAAGCCATAAAGTTTGCTTCAGTTAATCATGATGTGAATATTAGTACCCGGATGTCAACCCGAGAAAACAAAGTAGATGAAACAAAATTGATTATTAATAGCGTTTGCTCTAAAATTTTAATAAATTGTGTGTATATTGTCTGAAAGTCAAATCCGTGACTATCAAGAAACAATGAGTAATCTAAACCACGTTCTGGACTTGTCATTCTTCTTCTTCTCATTAACAAATGTCTCATATGTAGGATGCCAGACCACGAACTTACTAGCTATCAGAACGTCAAAAAGCGATTTCAGAGATTTAATATTAGGTATATAAGTCCTTGCAAATTCGGATAATGAAATCCATAGTTCGGTAAGCGTAGTAATTGATGAGCAAAGCTAAGTTTCTCATCCGGTGTATTATTTATTCTTACGCTTCGCATATAAGAATATTTTAATTTATTTTTAAATAATATATTTCTTCTTTAAATATCTCGATTTAAAATAATATTAACTTAAGACATTTTTTCTGTACATATTCGTGTTCAAAGAGAAAGCATTTCTTTTGTTATATCCTTACCCGAGAGACCCTTGGTCTACTACCTGACCCGTCAACAACCCCAAGGTTCGCTGTGAAATTTCTATATACATTTCATTAAATTGTTTTAATTTAATTACGTACATCTACTATGGTGTTTCATATGGTGTTTCATATCATTAGAAAGCTTGTCGCACAGGGGATATTTTAATAATATTTATCCCATCGATAGAACACCTCTTCAGGTCGCGCTTCTTATTAATTATTATTCAAGATATCGACCCTCTCTTCGACTTAGGTCATAAAACAGACCTTTTTCTAGACCAGTGTTCTATCGACAGAAACTATCAGTCTGCTTCTCGTTAGAACTCTCGTAAGATCCACATCTTACCCGCCGTACTGGCACCTACAAGTACTGGCATGATGCACGTGCCCCTGTATCTCAGCAATTCAAAGGTAACTCTGTATTGTTCGATACAGAGATTATTTTATATTAATCGTAAATTATTAACATTTAATTTACTGCTCAATTTAACGTTTGTTTTCAGTGTATTTTGTGTTAAATTTCAATTACTTATTTATCGCTCTCGTGTATATATTACTTTTGTTTAATTACTTTTAAATATATCAAGTTCAATTTCTTTCTTATGCACAAATAAATACAGACTTTAAGGACAACGCTCCTGTGTTTTATTTAGTTAGTAAGTTGTAATATATTTATTTAAATTAAACATTATCGCACACGTCCTGGACCTTGGATGATACTTCACCAGCACCACAATTGTTTTATTTTAGAATAATTCCATTATTATTAGCACGGCAACCGAAACCAATAACCTGCAAAGCCGCCGTTTGTAATACTATAATATTATATATTTTTAGATCGTCAGTAAGCTAATACTGCAAATTTGATCGAAATTATTAAATCGTTGATAAATATGCCTCAGATTCCTGAGGTACTCCAGACGTTGCTTTCAATGCTTTCAATTTAAAGCCATTAAAGCAGATATAATTGGGTCTGTTCTGGAAGCAAGAGTTCGTAAGCATGGATAAAGATCTACTAAAACCAAGTGAGCTCATCTTTGACGATAGTATTAACAATGATACACCGGGTTGTCCTTTAAAGAAAAAATTATATAGAATACGAATTCAAAATACGAGGGAAAGTCAGTAATTAGGTCACAAAAAGGTATTATACAAATAATTAGAGAAATAGTTAGCCAAAAACAAGTTTTATTTTTCAACAAAGTCTCCATCTACATTAATACACTTATCCCATCGCTTTATCAATGCACCAATGCCTGCTGCATAAAAGTGTTTGGGCTGGTGTCTGAACCACGTGCGTACCTCTTGTTGAACATCGTTGTCACCCTCGAAATGTTTGCCGCCAAG
The DNA here is from genome assembly GCA_935421215.2 of Melolontha melolontha. Lineage (NCBI taxonomy): Eukaryota > Metazoa > Arthropoda > Insecta > Coleoptera > Scarabaeidae > Melolontha > Melolontha melolontha. Next base: position 69,910,521 of record OW285243.1, on the reverse strand, counting down.
ATGCTTTTTGAGTGGACCGAACAGATGATAGTCGCTTGGGGCCAGGTCGGGACTGTAAGCCGGATGTTCAAGAAATTCCCACCCTAATTGCGCAATTCTCGCCTGGGTCAAGTGGGCCGAATGGGCCCTGGCATTATCGTGATTCAGCAATATTCCTCTCGTCAGTAGGCCTGGACGTTTTCGTCGAATTGCATCCCGAAGCAACAACAAAACTCTACAGTATGATTCAGCAGTCACGTTCTCTTTTTTGTTCTGGAAATGGGCTAGGAGCACTCCCTGAGAATCCCAGAACACGGTAAGCATAACCTTACCAGCTGAAGGCACAACCTTAAATTTCTTTGTTGACGGCGAAGAAGGATGTTTCCATTGCATTGAAGCCGCTTTGTTTCGGGTTGGTCAGTTCGCCTGTCAGTTCGAATCATCTCTTCCACCCGTCGAAGTGTTGCATCTGTCGAAATCTGAACGGGGCGGCCACTTCGCTGATCGTTAACAACTTTTGAGCGTCCTTGAGAGAATTTCTCGACCCAGTTATATACGGCTTTACGCGACAAACATTTTCACCGTAAACAGGAGACATTTCCATGAATATCTTTTGCAGAAAGACCTTTTGCCCAGAAAAAACGCACAATAGCACGTTGCTCTTCCACAGTACAATCTTCGAGCACGGTCGCCATTTTAACACTGCCTGAGTTCGCGCACACCAACTGTCACTTGAGAATTATAAAGCTGGATTGTGGTGACACCTATTGACAAATAGGGAAACAACTCACTCCTATTTTCAGCTTTCCTACAGCAGTTTGTGACTTATTTAATGACTTTTCCTCGTATTTTCGTCCCAAAAGGATTTTGACGGATATATTCTACGACAGCATTGTCTTCGTTTCATTAGAGAGAGACCTTCTCTACATTTTGTCTGAAAGGTCTTCGCGATCCACGTTGTTCTTGCCAGCGTTTCTTAACGTAAAATATGCAACTGTTACTGACATTTAAATCAGTAGTCACTTCACTTAAAGACCAATTTTCCATCAATTAGCTCTCGACTTTTGAGCCTCAGTTAAATGCTGAGGCATTTTAAAAAATTTATTTGTCAATAATTATTACGATCTGTCAAATTTAAATGCGACAACCGACTATGATGCTAAATGTGAACTACACCATTAAATTTTGGCGTTTACATTTGGGTTTCGTCAACGGTACATAAAATAAATAACAAAATATAAAAAAAAGGAGCAACAGGTAAAATACAAAGCACCTAGTATATCTTCCAGTTAATTTCAACTTATTCCCCATATAAACCATTAAACTTTACTACATTGCAAGTTCATAATAAACGATTTCGGCAATATATCGCATGGATCTGTGTATAATAGCTTTCATAAAGCGAAATTAGTTAAATTATTGTCTCAATTTGGAATGGGATCTCGTGTTATTCCACCTTGCGCGCAGAAAGGGAGTCTATTTACGAGCGCTGTAATGAAATTATGCAGACCGTAAACGTCAATGGAGTGAAGCCCCTGACTGCGACATTTCACCGGAAAATTAAATAATAAGCCGACTCCTTACGTGTGGACATTTTCTTTGTAAAATACGGAACCAGTGAAACATGGCACGTACGTGCATTCTCACACAGATAAAAAGAGAGCGATATATAACCAGGTTGTCGGATATTTTATCTAATTATAGTACTAATGGAAACAAACAAAAAAGTCTTAATCAACAAAGGTATCCCAAACTCAACTATTCCCCACATATAGTCGATTTAATTAGGATAAATTGTTTTATTAGGATAAGAATTACAAAGAATTTCTTACGACAATGTATATAAAACAAAAGATAAGTTAAAGTAAAACTAAATAATTTGCTCTAATGTCCAACATTTATTAGATCGATGCACCTATTCGAAAATTCCTAAATACAGTTGGATCATCCCGTCCTATCTATCTTCGGTTGTAATTTTGATTTAAAAAATTTCTAATTATGATAGAAAAATATGCAGAAGCTCCATCGTGCATAAACCACATGTTCAATCTGTTAAAAAGTGGTACGTTTTCCAACAAAATGTAATTAATTTTTTAAAAACTCCAAGTATACTTGTCCCGTTAAACGATTAGGGAGAAATATTTGATCAATTGAACAGCCTCCAAAAATAGCAAGCTCTACATTTAACGAAAAAATCTTCCTCTCACAAAATCACAAACATTTCTATATGCATGTGATCTGGTTTTATGCACCCAAACCAAGAATTTAGAGCAGGGAGAATTACATCTTGCCGAAGATCTGCAAGCTTTAGACGAATATTATAAGAAATGGGGCTTATATTATAAGAAATGGGGTTTACAATCAAACCCTTAAAAATCCGAATCATGTGTCTTTCATTTGTGTAATAAAGAAGCCAACAGAGAGCTGAATGTTGAATCTGGCGGAAATAAGATCAAACACAATCCTATTTGGACCTTATGTATGGTCGAATTGATTCAGCTTTTACTTGATGAAGATCCATTATTTAAAATAGAAATAAAACTACGGTACAAATCTTCACTTTTTAATATTTAATCGTAACACGACAATTGTGCTTTAGGTGTATGTACCTGAGGAAGCCACTGTGCTGGCGAAACAATTGTCGTGTTACGATTAAATATAAAAAAGTGAAGATTTGAACCGTAGTTTTATTTCTATTTTACCTTATGTATGGGGAAAATAGAACAAAATATAATGTAAAAGTGGTGTATTTTATAATTTTAACTGCAAAAGAAGAGGCAGAGAGAGATGGTGTAATATTTTGCATAATAAAAGAAAAACTGGAAATAGGAAAAAGATAAAAAAATGAAACAAGGTATAATCGGAATTAAGGTAAAATTTAAAATTAGATAATAAAATATATATCAAAATACATGTAGAAGTAAAAACCAGTTTTTTTTTTTTTTAAATGGATAGTTTGATAAGTCTATTAGAGTAATGAGTAGAATGCAGATTCTTTTGGATTTGTTTGAAGTGTTAACAAGCTATTTACTAATAAGATTGTATTTGTTTGAAAGACTAGTCAACATTTATATGTGGTTGCTTTAGAAGGACGCTAAAGTAACACAAGAGCACGCATATTGACGCTAGTTAATCAATCAAAATAATTTTGTTCTTAATGGATAAAATAAAATTCTTAAAATTTTCCTTTCTCATGAGTTTAAAAATAAAAATTTATAATAATTTTATTTGGGGAATATATGTAGCGGTTTATAAAAAAATAACACGCTGTATATATAATGTTATAAGTAGGATTTGGAAATGGGAAATTAGGGTGACGAGAATGATATTTTCTGATAGTGTTAAAAAAAACCTTGTTTGAGGCTAGAAATGTATAATTTTATAAGTGAATTAAATAACAATAATTAAATATTTACTAAGTTGAAGATAAATAAGTATTGTAAATAAAGTAAGGATAGTCGAATCCATATTTCCGATATATATATATATATATATATATATATATATATATATATATATATATATATATAAATCATTTGATAAATCTCGGAAATCGGTTGTTACTGTACTAATTGCTACTGTTACTAATGTGAATTGTAAATATTGCTATCTACAATTACAACGCTAATTATTCGCAATTTTTTGTACCATCGCATCCTCCCCTCTCTGTTTTAATGTTGGGTTTAGCGGCTTGTCGTTACGAGCGCGCACGATGTTTCGGTGACGGTTTGTGTAGGCATTTAATGTTGAGCGGCTGCGGGTGACCGGTCAGCATTCTCACTGCGTCGTCTGTTCGAGCAGTACACCAGCTGAGAGAACATACGACTTTATACCGTCATGCGAAGCCGGAAGCAATAGCCGGCCGAATTGTTACTTTAACAAAATTAATTCTAAATCCAAACACCACGATCCACTGGTCACAGGAATTAAAAGAAGAGACATTCGAGATAATTGATCGAACGTTCAACGAACAAGATATCCAGCACATTCTACGGACATCGCCAAACATATTTATGGTAGATCCAAACCAGCCAAAAATACAAGTCAGGATACCAGAAAAAAACACCGAACCGCTCAAAGAAGAAAAAAACACCACCGAACACAGAACAAGATGCAAACTGAAATCAAAACCGCAGAAGACTTTATATACCCGAAATTCACGAAGAAGCCAAAAATAGACGAAACAACCTCACCGATCGAAACTAAAAATTCTTACGACGCCCTCTAAAACAAAACTGAAGAAAAAATGGAAGAAGAAACTTCCGAATTCACTCCACAGCCTTCAACATCAGCTAGCTCGCCCAGGGTAAGTGACAAAACCAACATCACACATAACACAACAAATAAAACACAAAAACCACACAAAATTGCACCAATAATAGTAATCGAAAAGACAAATGGACACACATACGACACTTACTTAAATCAAACAACATTAACACTGTAGAAAACAAACTGGTGAAACCCAGGAATACACATCGAACCGACAACTGACGAAGACTATCGAAAACTAAAACACATACTCGACCAAGAACAAATACAATTTTACACTTTCCAACTGAGAAGCGAAAAGACACTAAAGGTAGTCATGCGTGGCATTCCTACCTTTATCACAGACACTGACATCACCGACGACTTGACTGACCAAGGATGTCCGACTTTAAAAATTAAACGCATGAACGGCAAACACGGAATACCAGCACCACTTGTATTAATCGAACTGACGAGACAATACAAGTCAATCTACAACATACGCGACTGCTGCGGACTCGCAATAAAAATCGAACAATTAAACAAACGGACAGACATTATACAATGCCACAAATGCCAGACTTTCGGACATCACCAAAGAAACTGCAACGTTAACTACAGATGCATGAAATGCGGAGACCAACATTCGACACATCTATGTACAAAGACAAAAACAACCCCACCAAAGTGTGCAAACTGCGGTGGCCCTCACCTATCCACTTTCATGAACTGTCCCAATAACCCAAACAATCCCACAAACAAAACCACACCTCAACCTAAATACATACCAGCACCACCTCCAACAACAAATCAATGGACACAAAGACAAAGAAACACGACACTTAACACAGTTGACGAACTAGCACTTGCCTTAGGCAATATGCTAATAACACTACACTCGACAAACGCAACAAACGAACAAATACAAATCTTCGTAAAACAAACACAGACAATAATAACACTTTACAATAAAACACATTAAACACACACACAACTGAAACGCAAAAAAAAAAAAAATGTGATGACCAACAAACAAACACACATGACTTAAACGCAAAACGCGACTGACGCACAGACTTTACACGCACAATACAAACAGGACCGCACAAAAAAACACAACAACGCACGATTAAATCAGACTCAAACACATCACAACCCTGGGAGATACGAAACAATGGAGTGGAAATGAAGGCAACTTCGACCACAGAACAAAATTCAACGACCCATACCCGTGACCGGTCAAATAGGTATAGCAAACGCCAATTAAGTTGGCGCGAGGAGGGGTAAGTTCGCGCAGGATAAAAAGTAGTGGGGAGATTTGTATTTGGTTTTACATCAAATGTCAGATAATGCTAACCTCTGAGCGTGTATCACTTTATGATCCCCTAGCAAAGACATTATGTTCCGTCAAACGTTAATGACAAATACGTATTCTAACAATTACTTGAGTAGTGGGGGTGGACGTTTTTAAAAACGGCTTCTGCGCACCCCCTCGTCGCGCCAACTTAATTGGCGCTTGCTATACTATGATTTTCCTGCTCGCGAACGTCCGCGACTGGACATTCGCTGCACGATGCCTATATTGGTGATTGTATCCGTCCCCTGACAAGCAATGGTTTCCATGTCGGTAGTAAACGTTGTGCATTGTCCCGTTTGTTCATATTTTCAGGCCTCTTGTTGATGTCTATGGCTTCACGTATTGTTCTTGTTCGTATATTTGTACTATTCATTAAAGTTTTGGTATTTTCAAAATCTATTGTGTGTCTAGGCTGTGCTAATGATGACGTGGATGTTCGCTTTCACGTACAGTTTTGTACGAGGTTGTTACTGAACATTTAGGTTACCACAAACTTTGTTCACGATGGGTGCCAAAACTTCTTACCGAAGACCATAAAACAAAAAGAATGGCATCGGTACTAACTTTTTGATACGTTACGATGTTTAAAGTGAAGATTTCCTCGGGCATATCGTATTAGGTGAAGAGACTTGGATGGCCTATGTCAACGTTGAGACGAAAAGACAGTCAATGCAGTGGGGTCGCTCTAGCTCGCTTACCTTTAAAGTGCTGTTAAATTTTTTCTGCGAGAAAAGTCATGGTCATTGTCTTTTGGGACAATAAAGACGCCCTTCTTGTAGACGCTATGGAACAAGGGACCACAATAAATACTGAAGGACAGCGTTGCAGCATGGCTTAATTAATAAGCGGCAGAGTTCTATGAAGAGGGCATTAAAAAGCTGGTTCATCGCTATGACAAATGTCAATCTTAACGGCAACTATGTAGAAAAACAGCTGAAAGTAGTAGCTTCAAGTTGTATATAATAAAAATTTCTTCATGTATTTGTGTTTTTTTTTAATAACCAAACGAAACTTACTTTAAGAATCACCCTCGTATTTATATATGAGAAACTTATACCTAAATACAGTCAGTTAGAAACTATTTAGTTTCGAAAAATTTAGAAACTTTAGAAAATTGATCGTAACAGTACAAAAATTTCGAAATAGTATATAAGAAACTCTTATACTTAGCAGTTCAGATGTAATACGTTTTCTACTGCCGAGGATGACAAATTAATTCTCGAAACGCGAATCCAGGTTTAAAACTACATTGTGGTAAATTTTGTTCCTTTTATAACTAATGCATAGTTTACAGCTTCTTAAAATTCTTCTAGTTACTGGGAATAGTCAAGTTGGAGTATTATTTCAGATATTTTTATTAAATAAAACTCTAAACTTGTTGCATTCTAACTTTATCGTCATATTCAATAATTTAACAAATTCAATAGGTTTGATTTCATTTAAGGGAATTAATTATTTTTATTCAAAGCAAGAGGTTAATAATATATGTAAATTATGGAAATTATTACATTAGAGATACAAACTAAAATAACACTCTGCTTCCAAGTCACGATTTGCTTTCGTTTGTTTGTTTTTGTTTTTAACGTTTTTCTGTTCTTTAATTAGGGTTCTTTGTGCGTTTGTATAAATTTATTTTTTAATTTTATAAATTAACAATCATTATGCATTCACAGAGTTTTTAACAACCTTTTTTAATTTACGTAAAGAATTAGAAGTCACGTTTTCGGTTTCTTTCTAAAAAAATATTTTTTTACCATTTCATTGTTAAATTCTGGGATTGTGTTGTTTCAGGTGCTTCAGACTTAAAAATAATAATAATAATAAAAATAATCTTTCACACCATTTCCTAGATTTATTAACTACATTTTCAAATGCATAAAAGTATGTTAAAATGATCAGTTTTTCCTTTTTCTGGGTGCGACATGACGCCATATATACATAAGGCCCTTTTTATCTTCACGAACTAGGCAGCTTTCAATTTTAATGAAATTTCCCATTATGCTTTTTCTAAATTCACACATGCAAAGGTTCTTCCAGTTTGCCCAGCGTGTGTCCGAGCAATCAAAGAAGTTACAGAGATTAAAAAACCAGATGCTACCTTTGCTAATCATTGTATAGAACATAACACCAATTTCAATACTAACTTTACAATACTTCATATTCAAGATAAAAGAAAGAAAACTTGATGTGTTAGAATCGCTAGAAATTTCTCCTCACTACTGTCATTAAACTTGTAACATATTAGGTTGAATATACAGCTAAGAAATAAGTAATTAAACTTCTAGTTTCAAAATAGTATATTAAAAAACAAGTTTCATAAGGCACCATTTTGCCGCACGAGATCAGTCTAGAAAACGAGTTTTCTAAAGAGCGAGTGCGGCAAAAGGCCTTATGAAACGAGTTTTTTATACTATTTTTTCTATTTTGCGTTTTTTTACATTAATAAATTGCTTAAATTGGAATTATTTAATTTGAAAGTTCAGAGTTTAATTTTTATATAAAGCTTGCAGTTGGTCACATTGATACTTGACATTTTCAAATTTAAATCTTGCTATCCGCGAAGTATATTGTATTACATATTATTTACTAATTTTCGTTAACATTACTTGATACTTCATTTAAAAATATAAACACGAGTGACATAGAAACATATATATGTTGTTGTCAATTGTATACAACATACGTTGTTTGTGTAAAATACGGACATATATGATATCTGTCAAATGCACATCAATTCATAAAATCAAATGACAGCAATGATATTTATTTCTGTATTCGAACAACGCCAACATTGAAAAATGAAAAAAAGCGTATCGAAATGAAGCTCATTTCGATACTGTTTTGGGTTTCATAATGAGTTCATTTCGAACGCAAAATAGAAAAATTCTTTTATTGTAAATCACTACAATATTGTTTCGCCATACAATGGCTTCATCAGGTGGATGAATACCATTGTATGGCGAAACAATATTCTAGTGATTTACAATAAAAGAATTTTTGAAACTAGAAGTTTAATTACTTATTTCTTAGCGTTATAATGAAGTTTCAACAAGTATCTCCTTCGTCAATTAACTATTTAAATATACAGGGTGATTCTATGTATGGCGAAACAATATTCTAGTGATTTACAATAAAAGAATTTTTGAAACTAGAAGTTTAATTACTTATTTCTTAGCGTTATAATGAAGTTTCAACAAGTATCTCCTTCGTCAATTAACTATTTAAATATACAGGTTGATTCTAAATATATGCGACAAATTTTATGGGCTGATTCCTAGTGATATTATTATCCTAAAAGTTCATATGAAGGTATGTCCAAAACGGTTTAGTTTTAAAGTTACGGGGTTGATTAATAGTAAACTAAAAGTTTATACAATAAAAAATACTGTTGGAAATGATCGTCTTCAACTGCAATGCAGCTTCTATCCTCAGTTGCATTGATTGGTGACAGAATACCGGGGGTGTTTCTAATTGTCTCAAATGCTGCAAGAACACGATTTCTCAGTTCATCAACTTTTTCAATGGGAGTCGTACAAGCTAGTGATTTAAGGTGACCCCAGAGATAAAAATCTAGAGAATTTAAGTCTGGAGATCGCGGAGGCCGCGGTGTTGATCTTCTCGCCCTATCCATCGATTTGGATACGCACCGTCCAAAAACTCATGAGCAATTAAACTGAAATGTGCTAGAGCACCATCGTGCATAAAATACACGTGTGTCAAATTGCAACTTGACTTCTTCCAGTAGTGGTAGCTCCTCTTCAACAAAGCGACGGTTATTTCTCCATTTAACCTCATCGGCAAAAAATATGGACCTATCAAGTGATCTCCAACAATTCCGACCCACACATTAACAGAGAATTGATGTTGATGACGAGTTTTCAATGTTTCGTGTAAGTTTTCTTCGGCCCAGGTGTGATTATTATGAAAATTAATAGTAGCAAGTCTGAAGATATTAGCCTCGGCGATGTAGAATACTTGAGCCAAAAACTGAGGATTTAGTGCGATTTTCTGTTGTATCCATTGCAAAAAAAAACAATCTTTGCAGGAAATCTGCTGGCAAAAGTGCAATGTATGTGATATGGATACAACACTGAATATTTAATATCCTCTAAACTGTGGGCCGACTTATGTTTAAGGTAGAGGCAATTATTCTGGAGCTTGTAGTAGGATGTTCCTCAAGTTCATATAGCACCATTTCTTCTAACTATACGTGGGTGTCTGCTATCAGCCGTATGTTTTTTTTAAACTTCCCATTTCACTAAGACATTGGTGAAGACCGACAAATATCGAATGATGCGAGATGACACGTTTCGGATTTTCATAAAGACGTCTAGTTGCTCCTGAATTACCATTGGTAAGACAGTAGACAAAGTCCATATCGCACAACTCAGTATTTGTGAAATTCATTTTAAAAAAGTTTGACCATACTTTGACACAAAATATTGAAATGACAAATAAATATTTTCTCTTCAAAACGAATGCTTTTGCAGAGGCAGGTGTGATATTAAATCTTAATAGTTATACTATAACAAATGAATTGTATTGTTGCAGCATTTGGAACAATTTGAAACATGGCCGGTATTCTCGAACGCACTCACCAATCAATGCAACGGACGATAGAAGCTTGCATTACAGTCGAAGTTAATCGTATCCTAAATACGTATTTCGACAACTAAGTTGTCATCATCAGTAGGTAAAATCGTAAATGAACGTAAATGAACGTAAATGTAACGACAAATTGTAGAAATAACGAAATTGAAGTATTAGCACATGTTGAGTGCCCTTTCCTTAAGAGAGGTAATATTTTTGTCGTTCTTTCGTTCGATAGATTTCAACTTGGAGAATAAACATATGTGAATGCCGTTTCCCTAAGAGAGGTAAATTTGTCGATCTTTTTCGTTAGATATATTTGCATGTTTAAATTAGTCTATACGTGGACGCCGTGTAAAGTAGTTGTTGCGTAAGCGGTGTTCTAGCTTTACTGTGCTCCGTGTGCGACTTTTAATTAGTGGTTTTACCTACTGATGATGACAACTTGGTTGTCGAAATACGTATTTAGGATACGATTAATAATTGTGGTAAGGGGTTATATACCTTTTTTTAAATTTTTATAAGTTAATTTTGTTGTATTAGTACGTCTTATTGTATGAACTTTTACTTTGCTATTAAACATTCCGTAATTTTAAAACTAAGCCGTTTAAGACATATATTGATATGAACTTTTATGATCATAATAACCCTAGGAATCAGCCTATAAAATTTGTCGCACGTATTTAGAATCATCCGGTATAATAACTACAAGTATATAATAAATACTATTGTAAATTTGCCATTATTCGTTCACCTGATGAAGCCGCAGTGCAGTGAAACAACGTTGCAGTATAAAAAAAAACTTTGAAACTTTTAAATCAGCGTATTTCATTATATAATGAAGTAAAAATATTAAATTAAATATAAAACTTTGTTTCTTGACTAAATATAATAATTTATATAAAGTTAACTGAATATGTGTGAAATACTACATTCTCATGGTATTTTGATTCGTGTCTGGCAGCAATTAATGTGTATATGTACGAAAATTAAAGATAAGTTGCCTTCTCGCGTGATTTAACGTTGAGTTAAACCATACGAGCGCGATGAAATATAGCAGAAACAATAATTAATGTCATGGTCTTCGGAAGAATATATCATAAAAATGGGTCATAAAAATTGTATCCAGCGGCAAATTAATTTTCAAAATTATTAATAGTCCTGAGAGGATGTGTTTAAAATAAAATACTTCCTGACGACAAGAATGGCTCAATCTGGCAATATTTGATATTTATGTGTACGTAAAACAAACTTTTATGCTTTGAATAAATTATTATTTGCGCTTTGCGCTGCTTTCAATGGTGTGTTATATGTATAACATGATTAAGAAATTACACACTTGAATTTTGATTATTATTCGGCAACACATAAATATATTGATAAGTCCAGATTATATAATACAAAATATGCTTTTTTTAATTGATTTATTTCATTCAAAAAACATTAATAAACTCAGAAAATATTTTGTTTTTTGTTAATAATATGTTATAGTCCTGCAGAAAACAGTATTTCCATTTATTATACCATATGTTATTACTTTAATTACATTTTGAACATTAAATAACAAACTGATACTCTTCGAATACCTAAATGATGTTATTAATAACGCATTCTGGTGTTTAAATATTAAAATTGGTTTAACTCTTTCCGGCATAGTGGGGCACGCATTGTACCACATTGGAGTCGTGGTGGTACTCTAAATGTATCACTTGCTAATAAATTCGTAACTTAAAGCACAGTGGTGCTGTAGCTGTACCACTTTGCAGGTCTTTTCCCTGAAGTGTATTAAAGCGATGCTTGATGGCGCAGCGTTCTAAAATAAAACTAACCTGAAATATTCAGCCACGAATGTCACAGACGCTGTTAGGTTGTGTTGACAAAGTGATTGGATGGTTTTTTAATTCCAATTTCCACAAATTGTACTCCGTTTCTATGCAAGTGTGACACCAACTACTTGGTAAGTAGATTTATACATAAGTAGTTTGAAATTTTACAATAATTTTTCTCTTGTTATCAAATTGCCGGTGGTACTTTATGTGTACAACTATGCCAGATAGGAGTTGTTTATATTTAAAGTTTTTTTTTTCTTTTCTCAACAGGTATGATAAAAAAAGGCTAGTCATGGAAGATTTACCATTTCGGTTGGTGGGTATGACTCGTGATGAGCTGGAAGATGAAATTAATAATTTGAACATTATATACGAAGGCATTCCGTCTGACAGTGAATCGCTTAATCCGAATTTTATTGATTCTGATAATGAAAATGAGGTTCCACTAATGGCTGAAGCTTTTTTCGACAGGGATTCATATTAGGATAACATCCCTTTGTCCGAGATAGCTGCTAGTGTACGTGGAGACAACACCACAACTATGGAAACTGATAATGTGTACACACCTCCCATTTGGAATCATGCGAACGTAATTGAAGATCCTGTTCAGTTTACTGAGACGTGGGGTGTTTCCGATTTTATCAAAATTCTCGACAGTCCTAAAGCAATTGATATATTCAAACTATTTATGGAAGATAATTTGTTTTAACATATCACATTTCAAACGTAAGAAGAACTTCAAAAATCTGGGAAAAGATATATACCAACAACAAAAGATGAAATGCATGTCTTTATTAGAATCAACATTTTAATGGCGATAAAGTGTCTTTCAAGCTGCAGGGATTATTAGAGTTCTTTTCCTGATCTACACGATGCTCATATTAGTAGCAAAATGACCCTAAATCTGCATTTAAATGACAATCAGAAGATGCCGAAGAAAACTGACCAAAACTACGAGAAACCATATAAAGTGTGGCCCTTTCTCGACGATATTCAGAAAAATTTTTGTTCGCGGAACAGTAAATATTAACCGTAAATACCTTCCAAAGTTTTTATGCGATAAACAAATGAGTCGGGGACAATATGATGTCCATACAAGTAATTCAAATCTAGTGGCTGTCAAATGGAAAGACAACAAAGGCTTTTCTGGTACTTTGTAGATGCTTGTGTAGTAAATTCCTATGTCATTTACACATATTTTGTGGAAAATGGATACTTATTTACGGACGAAAACAAATCTAAAATCGGGCACTTATTTCTTTCGTATTAAATTAAAAAGTTTACTCATAAACTTTCTGCACTTTGTAAACTGATGGTCGCTTTATTGGCGTTCATAGTTGTGACATTAGTAAAGTGAACCATATAAAATTTCTAACACAATAAAGACAATCGCACAAACGAGGCATATGCTCGACATAAAGAACGATAGCTGATTGATGGTCTCCGACTATAATATCTGCTGAACCCCTCTCGGTTTGTCGAAGCACACGCCACTCACCTAACGTTCGCAGGGCGAATTCTACAAATAAATATACGTTCAATAATTTATAAAAAATCTAGCACCTAGCGTTGTTCTGCGTTTGTTATTGAGACAGTGTTCGTTGTTTGGGCGTTCGTCAATGAGCAACGCCAAATATTCATCTAAGCTCTGTCACAACAACTTCTGTGAGATAGATGTTGTTGTTTTGTGAATGTATCTCTACAGCTGGGGCGTACCGATGATTCCGTAGAAAGATGAAACACGTCTGTGGAGACATACTTTCACAAATACATGAACTTGTAGTGTGTATAAAATTTTATTAAAGATCGGGTGCGAAGATTTTTAATAAAATTGTATATTATTAAAAAGATTTTATACAAAAATCTACTTTTCGTGTTTTTAGTTCAGCAAATTTTTTGATTAATGTGATGAATGTCTACTTCATATAATAGTTTGATAAAATAATAATATAAGATGGTAAGATTAAGTGTTGCAATTTCTATGGAACCGACACAAATTAAAACATTGGAAATATATTGGTAGGAGGAACAAACTCTAGTTTTTAAATTAAAGCGCTTTAATTTCTTTATTCACTTTTGCAGTTCTAAAAAGTCATTTGCCTTTAAAAAATCCGTTCATATTTTAGAACTATTCCGATTAGTCTTCGCCAGATGACGCGTAAATTAAACTTCTTTCTTAGCAGATGGTCTTTCTCGTGTTTTTAAAGCGAATTTTAAGTAAAAATAGAGTATAATTCACATTGCACCGAATGCAGAACGGAAAACTACGTGGATGTTGAAAATCGATACTCTAAATTTGGGTATTTCCTTTAACTTTTACGTAATCAGTTTACTTAGTGCGAAAGTAGCACTACAGTATCCTATTGAATTAGAGCAAAAGTTACTGAAATTCAAACATTCGCATTACCTTTGAAATTTAATAGAACTCGGGATCAATAATACCGACCTTTCCCGAGTATGCACGAAATTGGGTTAAAGAAAAAAGAAAAGAAAGTGCATTGTTCTCTTTAAATAAGTCGTTTCCTTAATCATTAAAAAAAAACAGTTTCCATCATGATATTAGTTCTAGTACTAGGCACTACGAATGTGGGGACGTTTCTAGATGTAAGACGTGGTACGTGAAAACTACCTCGAGAAAGCAAACACAATTTTCTTTAAAAATAAAGCACTCATTTGCACTCTACGCGCACTAAACGATTCCATGTTATGTCGGTGCAAGAGAAGACTGTAGTCGATATTACGCTTGCGAAAAGTCCCATCCAATTTGAAAGACAAACTTTAAAAATCTCCTCTACACTTTCATAACTATCTGCTGTTGGACTGCATAATATGGATACGACACAACCGATCCATATTCTAGCTGAGAGTGCACGTATGCGTAATATACAGATGTTAATCTTCTGGGATCATCAAAATCTCTGGTGATACATGTAATAAAGCAGATGTGTATAGCTATGACCTTAACACAAAAATTCAGAGCTCCCAATGGAAAATGACTGGCTCTCCTCGCTTAAAGAGGAGCGTCAGTCCTTGGAAAAAGGACTGGGAAAAGTGTATTGCTAGCCGAAGAAAGTACTTTGAAGGAGATTAATTCAAATTTGATGTATGTTTATTATTTGATTAGTAATAAAATTATTCACCGCATTTTTTGACCACACCTCGTATACATATAAATCCAGAAAAACAATTATTGTTCGGAAAGGGGTTCTGTATTCATCACAGATTTAAATTTTATAGCGCTTGGGGGCTATTTAAGTCTAACTGATCATTTAAACTTTCTAACAAGTTAAGTTTTCTACATACACATATAAGATTTTCGAAATAGTTATTCAATTTATAATTGAATTCTATCTAAGCAGTGATTGGAACAGGTAGAGTCTATGTTTTATCCTTATAACATTTTCATGTTTCTTCTTTTTTGCTTCAAAAGTCCTCTCTGTAGTCCCCTATGTAGAGTTTTTTTACAGTCCTTAAAAGTTAACTTATAAACACCTTAGATCATTTTTTTTTCCGTTTTATCTTTGATATTCTTAATGGCTTTCAATATTGGGTTAGTTTTAAAGTAAATTGATTCGTTATTAAATCTTTTGATAATGGTCCCTACTTTTTTTGGGATGCTTCTAATATACACAATGAGATAGTAATTATTATATTTTTTGGTTTTTATTTTGGGATAAATTAAAGGGTGTTTTGGAGTTTCGTTGTTTTGTTAAAATGTTATTTAGCATATCTAATATATTCATTGTTTAATGCTATCACGGAGATATATTTTATTCGTTTCCTAAATCGAAGTTATCTTTGCTCATGGGAATGTTAATTAATCTGTGGATCATAGATTAATATGCCGACAATTTGTGTGTTATGGGGTGAAAAAAACGTGCATGTATTGTGGTATCTGTACGTTTCGGTTCGTGATGAATCAGTTATTTTAAGGATTATTTAAAAGATAGTACTTAGATATAATATCAATTATATTTAGTGGAGATTTATTTTATTAGTACATTCTAATGCGTTGTGTGATAAATATTAAAAGAAATTATTACATAATTCTCTCAAAATTCATTATATATAATGTCGGTATAGGTATTAGGATTAGGTGTATTCATAATGAAAGCAGAAGTTTTAAGAAGACAAAAGTGCATTGTACGAGGATGTGTAGATACAATATCTAGCAGGTAAGTTTTATAAAAGAATAAATGAAGAATTACTCTGATTTTTTAGTGTTACAGGTGTAGGATTCCAAAAACACGTAATCCATCAGAATAAACAGTAGCGAAACTTAAGGTGCTACGGAGTTGCTTACATAATATGCAATCATTACTTGACATATCAATGTTACGCAGCAGTTGAATTTGAATTGAAAATAGTTCTAGCGACGACAGAAAAAGTGTTCTTGGTGGAACATTATTTTCACTCATACGGAAATGGTCGCAATGAAGGTCCAAGCTTACAGCAGGTGTCAGTAAGATATCGACAACCGTTTAATAAAGTAGCCCCCAGTAAAAGGGTGATATTAGCTGTTGTTGACAAATTTCGTCACACTAGTAGTGTATTGTGTCAACGTAAAGGCTCTTCAGCTCGTCAAAGAACAGTGTGTATCAACGAAAACGCAGGAGGTGTTTTTGTCCAAATTGTGCATTTACTGCAAAGAAGCCTTCTAAGAACTGCATGTAAACTCAACATCAGTGAAACATCTACACGTGGGCGGTTCAAATCAATTGGTGGATACAAACACGCCACTCTAAGTCGAGAAATCCAAAGAAGATGCCGCCAAGACAAAAATACTAATATTAAAAAGATTTGTAAAGGAATAGAGGAATAACACACATCAAACACGTGATTTATATAAGAAAGTTTACCAAATTACCAGGAAATTAAAATAAAAACTGGGATTGGAACGATAGTATGGGAAACAGATGAGGTACTAAAAAGATGGATACAATACTGCGAAGAACTGTACAATGACAATTGATCCCTGAAGAGATATGGAAACAATAACTGCGAAGAACATATAGAGGAGGAGCCAATCATAATGAAAGATGAGGTGATAGAAGCCATAAAACATCTGAAATTGAACAAGGCACCCGGACAATATCGAATTGCAACAGAGATATCCCGCGTACTAGAGGATGACGGTCTTGAAATATTTCTAGATATATGGCGCGCGAGACAGTTGCCAAGCGATTGGACCAAATCCACATTTATTCCTATACACAAAAAAGGTTCAACGAAAAGATGCGATGATTACAGAATGATTGCCTTCATATCGCATGGAAGCAAGATATTATGAATAATAATAGATCAGCATCTGACTCAGTTTATACAGCGGCAAATACCACCGGAGCAATAGGCGGCTTTGTAAAAGGAAGAGGCACAAGAGAAAGGCCAAATTTTTAACATAAGACAGTTAATAGAGAAATCAAGAGAATTTAATGCACCGCTGATACTGTGCTTTATTGTCTACAAGAAAGCTTTTGACTGTGTTCATTGGCGAAGTCTGTGGATGGTATTAAAAGAAATGGGATAACCTAGCCGCCCATTAAGCTCATATCACAATTGTAACAGCAAAGTGAAACTTGCGCAAAACTAAATAACAACATACCACATCCATTTGAAGTATGAAAAGGAGTATGGCAGAGGTGCATACTCTCTCCACGACTTTTAACGCATATGGAGGATAAATTATGAGACGAGCACTAGATGACTTTGAATGAGGAGTCTCTGAATTGGAGGGAGGAATTTACAAATCTAAGATATGCGGATGAAACTACATTAATAGCGAATAACATAGACGAGATGCAAACAATGCTAGAGTGGGTGTCGAGAGAAAGCACGAAATTGGGTTCGGAGATTAACTTGAGCAAGACCAAACCCATGATCATTGACAGAGGAAACATACTTCCACAAGGCAATCGATTAAATGTGGAAGAAGTTAATGATTTCTTATACCTTGGATCACTTATAAGCAATCAAGGAGGATGTGAAAAAGAAATTAATAGACGTTTCTCAATGGCGAGAGGTGCAATGGCGAACCTGAACAAGATATGGAAAGACCGGCAAATTACAAGAAACAATAAAACCATGTTAGTTAAGTCCAACCAAATATTATCGAATTTTCTGTACGGAGTTGAGTCGTGGACAATCAAAGTCTCGGGCAGGAAAAAGATAGATGCATTTGAGATGTGGATGCTACGTATTTCTTGGACCGAAAAATGCGCTAACGCATCTAAACTGGATGAATTTGAGGTTAAAGATAGACTATCTACCATATGCCGTAGAAGAATATACTTTGGACACACAACTAGATGAGAGGGAGATAACCTAGAAAAACTAAATTCCTTAAGGAATAAACTTTAATTTAGGTATTTATAATATATCCTTGAAAGTAAAAAAAAAAGACAAACCATTGATTCTTATATTTTTTTTGCGTTGCGTTAACGCAACAATGGGACTATATGCACAAAAAAATATTACAATTATTAATTATGGTAGTCTTTGAAGCAGTGTGAATGTAATAGAACTCCACATTTATTACACATAAATACGGTTGTACTTTTGCATACACTACGTCTCCTCCAATTTTCACGATTTCTTTCAATTAGGTGACCCATATTATCTAAACGTGCACTGGATGATAGAGACGCACTGGAACCACGTCCTCGAACAGATTGTGCTTTACATTTGTTAGCACTAATGAGGTTTCGTACAAGTTCAGACCTGAAATCCAGCTGCGAAATGGGTTTCTCTGTGTATACAAATGTGTGCAGTTTCCAGGCATTCACCACAGTAGAATCTAACATATTTATAAATAACGGCCACCACCATTTTTTTCCACGAATATTTATTCGGTAATTTGCAATTGCGTTGTCGTGTAGATCAACGCCTCTAATATATTTGTTATATTTGGCAATCATATTTGGTTGTGGTATAGAGACGTCTTTTTTTTCTCTACGATTGTACCGCTTCACAAACACATTAGGCAGTGCAGACTCACAATTGGTTGCTATTGTAACCACAGAATTGTCATTCCAACGGACCACGCTTATTTCATTTACGTGATCGTAACGAGAATCCATTGTGCCACGAGGTTTTTTTCCTATAGACTTACAAGTCTCTAAAGGGCATTTCAGCATTCTGTTCTCACGTACAGTTCCAGTAGCAAAGTATCCTTGACGTTTCAGATGAACTAATAGCTTGTAGCTATTTAAAAACTATCAAAGTATACCTTATGAGTCGACTTATTTTCTAATACGTTCAAAAGATTGATGACCACTGTTTCACCTAAACCAAATTCTCTTTTGGCATTTTCACCAGTTTTTCCAGCATAAGGTATAAATTGATATAAATACCCATCGCTAGATGCCAGACACCACACTTTGAACCGAAACGTACCGGCTTCCCTTTCAAAAACATTTTCGCTAAATGGCGGCCGAAGTATGGTACCATTTGCTCATCAATTTATAAGTGATGTCTAAAAACACCATACTTAAAGAAATTGCTGTTCAAGAGATCAACCAGCGGTCTCACTTTCGCAAATTTGTCTGTCTCGTCTAATTGATTGTTATCTGCAAGATGAATGTTCTGCTTTATGTCGAGAAATCTGTTTCGAGACATCGCATTTTTCACAAATTGAACACCTTTATCTTCATCAGATGACCAGTAAAGTTTTACACCATTTGTCCCAATGTTGCGTTTTCGCAACGCTATGTTTCAAATCCGTTTGAGAAATATTTCCGGAAAAAAGGGGATTGATTTTTTTCCAAAATAATGTTACGTGAAGTATCTTTTATATGTAGCCTCTTAATGATAAATTAAAAAGTAAGCTGTCTATTATTTAATTTAGACTTAGATACACAAGTTTTTTTCTTGAAAATTCCATAGTTTTATTTTATTTTTATTCAAAATTGCGATTACCCGTTCCCAAAATGTTTATTAGGTTGTTTAAATATTTATTGACGCAATGCTACTGACAGTACATCCAAAATTATTAATTTTTAGTTCGAAAAACAATTTTTTTTTGGTGTTGCGTTAACGCAACTATGGCAATAAATGGGTGAATTCATTACAAAGAAGATGACTAGTTTAAGTGGCGGTGTTTAGTAGTCATAAGACGTTCACCCGCCGTACCGTTTCACTCTGATGTCGAGACGATAATGTCCTGGCTCTTTTCCTCTTTCTAGCATTTTTGGGGGAAAGGAAGGTTTCGCGGGATATTTTGCAGCAATACTTTATTAATAAAAAATGAAATTTGCGCGGATTAAAAAAAAGACAAAAGAAAGTTAATTCTAACCTAAACAGCGTATAAATAAAAAACAAATTCCTGTATTTTACTGAATTCTTGTGCTAAATATTATAAAAATATTTTTTAAAACGGTATAATTTGCGATAATTAACAGCGAAATCTTCAAAGTTTATATCACTTCTACCTCGATTACATCCGGCCCCTACACCCACCTAAACTGTGACATTTAACACGGCCGACGTAAATTAGATAGACATGAAGTAGGCTTTTTGATTTTCCGTTGTAATCACTTTCACGTTGACTTAATTTAATTTTTACTTGAGGGATCGCTCCAGCACAGTTATTGGCAGCCATGATAAATTAACTTAAGGACTACAAGAAAACTGCTATATTATTAATGAAAAATTTGGAGAGAAAGCGACATAATACTTATAGATAATGTATGACTGGAAAAACTAAGGGCTTTTAATTTCTGAGATACTTTAGATAGGGATGTGACAGCTTAATCACTGTCATAAGGAAAGGCAATCGCTTTATATTCTATATTAAATTTTTTTTCTATTTGATCTTTATTGTATAGACCTACATCAGATATAAGACTATTATATTTTAATAAATAATCGGTTTTTATGTGTTTCTGTTTAATGGAAAAATCTCTGTGTGTTATCCCCTATGATAATTCGAACGAATTTTCATAACAGTTTTTTCTCAGGTATATGTGATCTTGGGATATACTACGCAGATGTTTTCTTCATATCTAATGTAAAATTTTTCGAACACTAGTTTTGGGTATATAGAGATTACACTGATCAACAAATTTTCATTTTTAAAATTTTTATTTAGAAACTTTCTATAATTTTCGTTTCTTATACAAGGTGTGTATAAATTGGCGGACCCACTACACGTGGCGACATTCTTGGTCAAATTTTGAGTTAAAAGTCCTAATCCTAAAACGATGTATCAGGCTTCCTTTGTCTTCAGAATGAATTTGACAGTAGTAATGTATTTGACTAGAACAACATTCGGCTGCCTACTTATTGTTTTACAACGTTGTCAGATGTGTTTTTCGTCAAAATAAGTTAATAAACAAATATTAAAAACAAACTTTAAAATCAAAAAGAAAACTTTAACGAAAGGATAATAACAACAATTCTTCTTTCTTCTAAATTGTAGCTCTTTCTGTCAACAAATATCGAGTAATAATGCTTATTTCAAGACTGAAAGTGCAAACTTTAGGAACCTCGTGCAAAGATATGGAGCATGGTACAACATTTTCGTATTAGGATTTTGGACTCCAAATTTAACGAAGAACATCGCCGCGTGTAGTGGGTCCGCCAATTTATACACACCCTGTATAGTTCTAACAATAATAATAACAACAAATTTGTTCTGGTTTTTGAAAAAAATATATTGAAAAGTAAATGAAATAATATTAATTATGTATGGAGCTGTATGATATCGTCCTGTTTAAATTTTTTTTTTACTCTTCTTATGTGCTGTTCGTCGGAATTTTCTGATATTAATGTCCAACAATCAGCAAGCATTTCACTGTACCACTTGCCCTGATAACGTTTTTCAATAACAGAAATGCCGTGATGAAATCTTTCGCCATGTTCATCAGTCACGTCGCCTAGGCTCGTGGGAAAGTAGTCCAGATAAGAGTGCAAAAATTGTATTTTAAGGCTCATGTTGCAGCCCAATTTATAGTAACTTCTAAGTTCATTAACAAGTGCTGTATAATTGTCGGATTCTATATTTCCTTGCAAATTGTGAGTCACATTTTTAAAAGCATTCCAAATAACACGCTCCAAGTCACTTAAGGTTTCTTCAAATTTTTTATCTTGTTGTGGAAGTTCAATTTGGGGTCCTACAAAAAGTCGCTCTTCAAGTTTTGTATTTGAGATTATGGGAAGTTTGTGTTTAAGGTATTTGAATCCACGTCCATCTTTATTCTTTCTGACGATTATAATACACAGAAATATGTGTTCCCGGAGCTAACAGTTTCCATCCTTGGAGTCTAGATCCTAGTATTTCTGCTTTAGTTTTTGATAAATTCAGGTCTCGAATAAGATCATTTAATTCTAACTGATTTATTCCTCTTTAGATGGCAAATATTCATCATCACTGGTGGATAATATATACTCTAACGTTCTTCATTATAATATTGTGCAGCAGATCTTCAAAAACTTTAGAAAAATTACTTAGGATGGCTATAGGTCTGTAATTCAGGACGTTGGCAGCATCTCCTTTTTTTAAACACATGACAAATTCTAGCAATCTTCCATACACTTGGAAACTTACAAGTATACAAAGCCAGGTTAATAATTTTCGATAAAGGCGTAGAAAAGATGCGAGCGCAATTCCTAACCAGGAAGCTTGGGATATTGTCGTGACCAGCAATAGTGGAATTCTTCAACTTTCCAGCGCATACAGCGACGTCATCAATATCAACAATGGCAGTTGGAGGAAGGTTAGAAGGCATATCAAGCAATGATGTCACAGATGATGGCGGCAGAAATTTTGATGAGAAAGCAGCAGAAAATGCGTTCACTATGTCATGAGGTTTATAATAATGCGTATTGTTAAAATATACTTTATCAGGAATTCTGGAGGTACCTCGTTTCGATTGAATAAATTGCCAGAAAATTTTAGGATCAGAACATATGGCATCTTGCACATTCTGAAGGTAAATCTTATACGCCATAGAAATATCAAAGTTCAGTTCTCTCCTAACACGATAAAAATTTTCTTTGAAGTATTGATTGGCCGTGGATCGCCATCTCCGATGATACTAGAGCTTAATTTTCATTTTGTCCTTAATAGCTTTGGAAACCCAAGGAGGAAACCTGGCCGATTTCTCGGATTGAATTTTAGGAATAGTTAAATCCATAACAGTATAAAGCATATTGTAAAATTTCTCAACAGCTGAGTCAACATTAACACAATCATTAAGAAAAGACCAATCCACAAGTAAAATGTCGGAATAAAATTTATAAAAAATTGCTATCCTAAAATTGTACATGTGATCGCGATTAGAAGGAAATGCAGCTGGTTTGTTCGAAAATCGAAATTTAATATCAATATATGCTGGTGCGTAGTGACTTCTCCACATGCATAACAGAAACGGTTTGGATTATTTATGAAATAAAAAAACATTAAGTTTTCACAAACCGACTTAAATCGAATCGAAAGAGCCGCTCTTTATATACACACATAGCCAGATATCTACGAATTCTTAATCTGATTGTTCCAGAGCAAAAATGGGCGTAGTTTAAGTGCTCTGGCATAGGGAACATGCAAGGACATGTTTAGACATACCTATCCACTGTTCGACAGAATAATATTTTTAGTATTATCTTTCCTATATGAAAGTAACTTCGAAATTTTGTAAAATTTAATGTGTTAATATTTAAGAAAATATCTCAAAATCCTGACGTGATGGAGCAAATTTTAAATCAGATTCATAATCAGCATGACAAACGACACAAACTGCAAGCATTGGTGCATAAAAACAAACAAACTGTGTTGACTAGATTATCGGCAGACCCCTTTAAACGTCAATCTTGCAGTCATATCTTCAAATCGAGCTTTTCACAGGCCATCCGAACAGCTTGGACTTGAACTACGAAATATGTACTGATTGATTGGAACAATTTCTGAGCTACCAAAATTGGTTTAGACTTGCGGTATACATGATATTAAAGTAAGTTCGAAAGATTACAATACAGCTATTCAATGATCTAACTAACTAATCTAACTAATGCCCTTACATACATGATATTCAGCAATCCCTTTCACAAGATCCTAAGCAACTTTGGGAGTTTGTTAACATCAAACGTAAGCAAATGAGGATTCCGTGTGTAATGGCATATGATACTTCTGAACTGAACACCCCACAAAAATTCAAACCTTTTGATAATTACTTTAGAAATGTTTATCATCAGTGGGATGCTTCCGAAATTAAAACAAGTGTAAATTCCTCTTCAAACATTGCCATTGCTATCAGAGGAGGAAGTACTGTTGAAATTAAAAAGATGTAAGAATAGTTTTCTGAGCGGAATCGACAGATTCCCTTGCTTGTTGATTCGGAATACAGCATGTTTATTAGTTAAACCTTTATGTGAATTGTTTATTTTGATCTTGCATCATTCCAAATTTCCAGCAGTATGGAAAACATCCAGAATTTGTTCAGTTTTTAAAAAAGGCGATCTATCGGATGTTCGAAATTACAGGGCGATAACGATAATTTGTAAGAATTTGTAAAAGCTACCTTAAAAAAGATTTTGAGGTAGTTTTATACGATCATCTAATGTGCCTTCAAAAACTTCCCTCCTTCTTTTAAGTAATCAAAGATCGGTGCACATGCGAAGCTTTAGAAAACTTCAAATTCTGACAGTTGTCATACATAAATTTAAATTATAAACGCTTATATTTTTTAAGTTGTTTTATTATAATATACAGGAATTATTAATTTTCCTCCAGATTTGACAATTTTAGGCTATTTTGTTTTTCCATATTTAAAGAATACCTACCATTTTCAAGACCACACATCACAATGCTTTGTAATGCTTTTGTAAATCCTTGTGCTGACATAACTCAAAAAATCCTAATAAATATCTTTAAAAACATGAAGCGTTGAGTTCAACTTTGTCTTCAAAATAATTGCCAACATATGCGTTGGTATTATTTTCTTTTAATTTTGACTATTGTAATAAAATATTTTTTCAAAATTATACATTTGTGACAGATTACGTGCACTGTCACCAACTATTAAAAAAAGCATGGCCGTCTTTAATCAGAAAAGTTTTTGAAGGCACGTTTTATACCCCTATTAAGGGATGATGACTTCATGGCAGCATGAATTTATGTTCGCGATCAACTGAAATAAATCTTGATTACTTCATGTAGTATGTATTAGACGCACTAGATCAGCAGGGCCAAGTAGCCGTGATATATACGAACTACCAAAAAGCTTTTGACCAGATCGATAATTATATTCTTCTTGAAAAACTCAAGCAGATAGGTTTCTCTCTTTCTCTTATCGAATTAATAACATCATACTTATTTGGAAGGAACCAACATTCTTGCCAATATTTATATGAAGTTAAATTTAATAATTGAAAAGAGAAAAATCTTTTTCTGCTTATTAATTATTCATGTATTTAATGAAATATGCGGAAGAGTAAGCGAGCAAACCCGGACATAATATATTCTTCTAAAGTGTATAATCCTTTTTGATAAATCAGAATTGTAACGAGACAGAATTATCTGCTTAATATTAATTCCGAATTTTCCTCGTGAGACTTGAATAACCGCGACAAATTCACTTGCAGAGGAAAACGGGTGATCTAATTAGGACGAACGCTACAGGCCCGAAAGAAATGACAGAAAACAGAGGGGGTTCGCACTGTCAAATTCAAAGCGGGTTCCTTTTTTTCATCACGAACTTCTCTATTCACTTCTTTCCTCTTTATTATTATTATTGTTATCCGGACACAAAGAACGACGACGATGCGAAAACGGCTTTGAAAATTATGAATACATCTTTTATCCGTAACAACAGAATACCCCCGAATTCCCTAAACAATTATGGATTTATCAAAATTTGTGACTTGAGCAGATTGCGCACGCCTAAACTTTATGAAATGTTTGCGAATCAAGTTGAAATATATGTGTGTATATATACAGGGTGAGTTTTTTTGAATGTTTAGCATTGGGATCTCAGAAACTACTGGAGATAGAAAAACGCTTAAATGGGGAAAGATGCGCAGTTTTACGAGTTTGATTTAAAACTGCTTTTGTTTCTCCGATAACTTTCATGGCTTATTAGATATTCAAAGAAAACTAAATTTTACGATTTTCTTTAAACATGCTTAGCATCGTTAATAGTAATTTTAGAGAAAAAGTGTTCAGACAAAAGTTTTAGATAATTTTACGCCAAATAAAACTATGTAGCTAATATTTTTTTTTCGTTCACCATTATCGAGTTATGACACAAACTTGTGTTTTTTTAAATAGAAACCATAGTTGGTTTTGACATCATTAAAAAGCTTATTTTTTGCTGATTACAATGATATAAGGTTTGATATGGTTATTTTTTAAAATAAAGAGGATATAGACATTTCTATGATTGTTCACTTTATAAGATAAAATCTAAAAAAAAAAATGTTTGGTGTTTTGTAATTCAAAAAACGAAAAATCTGTGTTACAATAGTGTTCGTTGGAGCAGTCGAGATAAATATACTAACATTGCTTTCACGTTGAGTCACAGAAGTGAGAGCTGTTAATTTTTACTTTTAAGTCAAGTTAATTGTCAAACATTGACAATTAACTATTAATTAATTTAATTGTAACTTAACTATAAGTGGTGCAGACAGCCGTTAATCATAAGTTTGCATTGGCTATGGAATTTTCTAACGTAGAAAAGCGTGATATGGTTGAATGTTACCTTCAGTGCCAGAAAAATTCTACTAGAGCTGCTGAAGTTTATTTTGAAAATTATTTTGATCGACGTCAGCCGTCGCTACCTACTTTTAAGAGATTATGGGATAATTTAGCAGATTATGGTTCGTTCGTTAAACCAAAATAAAAAAAAAGGGATGGATGAAGATAGAGAAATAGACATATTAGCAAGTGTCGCTCAGAATCCATCTACATCGACCCGACAAATTTCAACAGAAATGGGCTCCTCTCAACGCACTATTGTCAGAGTGTTGAAGAAGCATAAACTTTGTCCCTACAAATTATCAGTATCAGAAACTTTACATGAAGGTGATAACATCAGACGAATAGCTTTTTGTAGATGGTTTAAAGATCAGTGTCAAAACGATCCACACTTTTCAATGAAAATATTATGGACTGATGAATCTCGTTTCACAAATTGTGGAATGTTTAATAGGCACAATGAGCGCATATGGTCTCAAACAAATCCACTTCACGTTGAACATAGGAGACCACAAATTAAATTTGGGTTTAATGTTTGGTGTGGTGTTATAGGATCAACTGGTCTTCCTCCTTTTATTTTTGATGGATCACTAACTGGCAATCGTTATCTTAATTTTTTACAAGATTTCGAGGAAATGTTAGATAATCACAAACAACTGAATGTTAGAAATTATTTAAATTTGAACTTCCCTAATCAATGGATAGGACGAAATGCACCCATTGAATGGCCGGCTAGATCACCTGATTTATCAGTTTTGGATATTTTCTTGTGGGGTGTACTAAAGGACACAGTATACAAAAGAACATATGAAACAATCGACGATTTAAGAGAAGCTGTCTTAGTTGCTTTTAATAACATCGATAGGTGTAAAGTCCGCAATGCTATAAATTCTGTTGTGAAGAGATGCAATTTGTGTATTAATAATAATGGAGGTATCTTTGAACATTAATAATGTTGTGTGCCCTTAATAAAAGTTCTTATACTTTTCATTTTATTTTATATGTTTGTATTTTATCAGTTCGAAATTCAATTGTTTTCCATAAAAACCATAAAAATGTCTATATCCTCTTTATTTTTTAAAATAACCATATCAAACCTTATATTATTGTAATCAACAAAAAATAAGCTTTTTAATGATGTCAAAACCAACTATGGTTTCCATTTAAAAAAACACAAGTTTGTGTCATAACTCGATAATGGTGAACGAAAAAAAAATATTAGCTACATAGTTTTATTTGGCGTAAAATTATCTAAAACTTTTGTCTGAACACTTTTTCTCTAAAATTACTATTAACGATGCTAAGCATGTTTAAAGAAAATCGTAAAATTTAGTTTTCTTTGAATATCTAATAAGCCATGAAAGTTTTCGGAGAAACAAAAGCAGTTTTAAATCAAACTCGTAAAACTGCGCATCTTTCCCCATTTAAGCGTTTTTCTATCTTCAGTAGTTTCTGAGATCCCAATGCTAAACATTCAAAAAAACTCACCTGTATATTTGAGCGTAAAATATTGGATCAAATTAACTCTAATACGTATATAATTTTAATAGAAACAGAACTCGGGTCAATATATAATCAAATAACACGATTTGTTGCTAGGTAACGTTTCGAAACTTTATTCGTTTCTTCATCAGACATTACCAATTAAATTCATAAGTGATCTTATATAATGAAAATACCAATTAGCAATCATATTTTAGTTGTATTTACATTAGAATAAAAGAAAACTATTGCGAAAAGTGCGAAATATTTTATAAGAATTAAAAAAAAAACAAAGTTTAGCATGTAATGGGTCAAATGTCACTGACATTAGCTATATTTAGATGCTACCATTTTGTTTTTTCCGTTCACCTTGAATAAGTTATGACGTCATTGATAATTTTTTTAAATGTCAACCCCATTTTTTTATGGATTTTGAAAGATTTTACAATTCTTTATTCGATGATGTATGTTACATTAGAAAATTTTGGAGTAAATTGTGTTCTAATTCTAAGTTTTATTTTTGTTATTTTCAGTATCAAATTTATAACAAATGCTCAAAATGTTTACCTTCATGCGATGATAAATTCCATTTCGCACATTCTGTAATATTTCGGGCGTGATTAGTCTGGTTTCGTAGATGATGGGTTGTTGTAAAACGTCCAAATTTTCCGATTATGTCGCATAGACTTTTGATTTAAGTAACCCCACAAGAAGTCCAACGAGGTTAAATCTAGCGATGTAGCTGGCCATTCAATTACCCTTCTTCTTCCAATCCATCTGTTAGGAAATGTATTATTGAGGTATTGCCTTACTGGTAGCGTATAGTGCGGAGGAGCACCATCCTGTTGATACCAAATTTTACGATCTGGAAAATGTGGATCCTCATTATTTGGAAAAAGAACCGCTAAAACGGGTACCAATTCATTCCTCAAAAAATTCAAGTATATTTCTTCAGTCAAGTTTTCATCAAAGAAAAACGGTCCCCCAATGCAATCGCCGATAATCCCTGTCCATACATTTAGTTTTTGCAGGTATTGGATATGTGTCTCTTGCATCCAATGAGGATTATCAGTCGACCAAAATCGGCAATTTTGTCTATTCACAGTGCCATTCAATGTGAAAGTAGCTTCATCAGAAAACAAAATATTGAAGAGAAATACAGGGTCATTATCACAAATTTGCATCAACCGTTCACAATATTCCAAACGCCGATCAAAATCGTCCTCAGGCAACTCTTGAACTAAATTCATTTTATAGGGATGATACTTTGATTTATGCAAAAGTTTCCCAAATCTACCCCTCGCTACGTCAAACTCTCGACTAAGTTGCTGTGTGCTTGTGTGCAGACGTTCTTGAACTGTAACAAAATATCAACTTGAGTGTCTAGGGGCGTTGATGGACGTTCACTTTTTGGTTTATCTCAAACGAAGCCTTCTTCCAAAAATTTTCTGTGGATTTTATTTACAGTTGAAAAACCGATAGGGACTAGTTCAGGATGCGCTTAATTAAACAACTCCGCGACCTCCCTAACATTTCGACGTCTATCTCCAATCCCAATCATCATGAGCACCTCAATGCGTTCCCGTTCAGATAAATGCATCTCAGAGAAAGAATAATTAAAATACTTTACACCAAGAATTAGGATTAAATAAAAATGTTGTGATTCGGATTAATTACAATCTGTCAAAAAAATTACCTTGTCACTTTGGGAATGACAGAAAGTTGAAAAATGATTACTCAAAAATTTTCTAATGTAACATCAAAATTTTTACATCATCGAATAAAGAATTGTAAAAGCTTTCAAAATCCATAAAAAAATGGGGTTGACATTGAAAAAAATTGTCAATGAGGTCATAACTTATTCAAGGTCGACGAAGAAAACAAAATTGTAGCATCTAAATATAGCTAATAAAAAACATTAATAGACCTGTCTTTGCATCAAATAATATACAATAACGTTACTACGGGCTCGTGTTCATACTTTATGGACGCTTTGTATATATTTCACTTCAAGGTTGCCACTTTCGGCATAGTCTCTTTTGACCGTCAGATGTCACTAGATTATATTGTGCCACCTGATAGGACACAATTTGCTATACCTTATGATGCGATTTGTTTAAGCTTTACTTACTTCACTAGCTTAACTGATGACGTCTGATAGTAGATGGCAGAAACACGTGTCTTAAGCAGAAGTAAATGCTGGCAAATACGAGGTATATGTCCATGTGTACAGTTACAGACGTGTATATTGCATGTCTGTTTCATTTGTAATAAATGCGTAATACGTGCTTAACGTATTGATATACTTAAACCATTTTTTGGATATTTGCTGCCATCTGGCATTGTGTTAATCGACTTACACATATATACGTATTTTTTTCTCTTCTGTACCGGCATAGCCGGTCGAGGGAAGGTTGCCACTTTCAGCATAGTCTCTTTTGACCGTCAGATGTCACTAGATTATATGGTGCCACCTGATAGGACAAAATTTGCTATACCTTATGAGGCGATTTGTTTAAGTTTTATTTACTTCACTAGCTTAACTGATGACGCCTGATAGTAGATGGCAGAAACACGTGTCTTAAGCAGAAGTAAATGCTGGTGTACATTGTTACAGACGTGTATATTGTATGTCTGTTTCATTTGTATGTTTCACTGTTAATGAAAACAGAATTTTGGTCAATGTATCAACGATTTATTGCTGGTAACGTTTCGAAACTATATTTGTTTCTTCATCAGACCTGATAAACTAATAACAGAATTGCCATACACAATAAAATATGCAAATGTACAAGCAATTACAAAATTCCTAAGCGATTTTATATTTGAAGGAAGGAAGATATATTAAAATTCATATCTAGTTATATTTTAGATATGATAAAAACTTATTGTGCAGAGTATAGAACATGTTAACTAGGAAATAACAAAAATATTATTGTGTCAAGTCAGCGCGTTTTGACCAGGATGTTATATGAGTAAAGGGCGAAATTTAGTCTATGCAAAAGAATCCGGTGAAACGCGATAAGGGAGGAGAAAGAAAACAGATGCCACAAAAAATATAGATATGTAACAGTGAAATGAGTTAAAACATTGTACGAGGATCGGACACAAAATCAGGCCAGAAAAGACAAAGAGATCAAGTTAATTTGATTTTGATATATTTCATGAGAACATTGTAAGCATTGGTGAATGTAGATGTACGTTCTTTTTAGATTATTGGTAATTTTTTTATTGGCTAAATTTTCTAATGTAATTCTTTTGTAATAGTTGTTTTCGCTGAATAAGCAATTTACATTATTAAAATTCATATTATGTTTGAAAGTGCTAATATGCGATCCCAAAGCACATTTTTTGGGGTTTACTTTATAATCACTGCGATGTTGAGTGCTGCGTTCACGTCATCTCTGGGCTGTCTGACCTATATAATATTTAGAGTATTCATTGCATTTGAAGGCATACGCTATATGGTTTTGTTGAAGAGAAGGTATTGGGCTTTTTAATTTGGATAGAAATCTGCTTCCTGAAATAGCAGACGTTAAAACTATTTTGGGCTGATGATTCTGGAAAAAGGTCTTAATTTTGTCAATTAACTTGGGTATGCGTGGAAGAGATTTATATATGCATTGCTCCATGTTTGTATTGTTTATAGGCGAAAAACAGTAGTCTATTAATGAGGTTATAAAATATAGAATTTCTAAAATAATCCACAAACAGTTCGCTATTGAGGACCTTCGTTATCTACACAACATCCTAATTAAGAATGCCTTTTTAAAATTCTTTGAAAAAGGCAGTAATTGCCGAAACATGTAATACATAATTATATATATATATATATATATATATATATATATATATATATATATATGTATGTATATATGAAAAAATGTGTGAAAGTCGTATCCATCCGGGATGTGGAGACATCGATGTTTCATACTCATTAGTAATTGTCAATACACCTTACCCAGAAATAGATACGACTTTCATTTCCATACTGCGTGTATATATACTTATGATGATAAACGTAATGCTAATGAGAACTCATAATTATTGAATTCTCACATACATGCCATTGCCGCTTTACTAATGAGTATGAAACATCGATGTCTGCACATCCCGGATGGATACGACTTTCACACATTTTTTCATTTTCCTGGATGATTTTGTCATGTGTAGAAATTGATGCAGCGAATTAAAGCGGCAATGACATGTATGTGAGAATTCAATCATTATGAGTTCTCATTAGCATTACGTTTATCATCATAAGTATATATACACGCAGTATGGAAATGAAAGTCGTATCTATTTCTGGGTAAGGTGTATTGACAATTACTAATGAGTATGAAACATTGATGTCTGCACATCCCGGATGGATACGACTTTCACACATTTTTTCATTTTCCCGGACAACCTGGACGGTTGACGCCGTGACGCGTTGCAGCTACATTCTTAGACAAAGGTGATTTTGTCATGTGTAGAAATTGATGCAGCGAATTAAAGCGGCAATGGCATGTATGTGAGAATTCAATAATTCTGAGTTCTCATTAGCATTACGTTTATCATATATATATATATATATATATATATATATATATATATTTAGTGTTTAAAGAATTTTGTTTTTCTTTTTTCAGTTCACTTACAAAATCCGCACAAGCATGTTCGTTCTAAGAAAATTGGTCCCGGATGTCCAAACACATGTGGCACATGAATGCGTACCCGTGTAGAACAAACAACAAATATGCTCGAAAAAGACTGAATTGATAAAAGTCGAAACGTCGCAAACAAATATCTAAATTCAATAAAAGGTCGCTAAAACCAATAAAAATCTATTATTTTTAATATATATATATATAATGTTGAATTTATGAAACGGTAAAGAAACAACAAGATGTATTGAAAATTAATGAAGTGAGGGTTAGCATAACAATCTAAACTAGATAGAGATCTTCGCAATTGGTAATAAAATCTCAGACAATTCTTTTAAAATAATTGTCCCGCTTTCGGAATAGGGGAGAATACTATTAAATTACACAGTAATGACCAAAACAGTTAGGTAATTAAAACGAAACCAAATAATAGTAATTACGTTTAATATGTAATAAAGAACACATAGAAAGATTATCTTTGTTTAAAAAAAGCCGGACTGAGTCGTGTTAATGGCTCCGAACCAATAAACGGAGAGAAGAGTTCGTTAAGATAATGGATTTTCAGTAAGAAAGAGTCCAACACACAAAGAAAATTTCGTTGGGCCGGGTGGATGTTTACTCTAGTATCTTGATTTACGTTTGGACATTCAGAGGCAGTTTCGGGAAGAATTGCAATATAAAAAGACAGGAACATTTGAGGTTTAGTGTTAGACAAAAATAAAAGGATTTGTTTGGCTATATGTTTCATTAGTTTGTTGAATCTGGTGAAAGATATAAACACAATAGGAAAAGTACTTCTTAGCTATAGATATATTTGAATAGAATTTTATATGCTTCGGAGAAATAGGGCAATTGTTTGTATTAGTCACAGATAAATATAAACTCTATCTTTTAGGGCGGAGGCTTATATTCTCGTCTTCAAAGCAGTATATAAACACTACTAGTGTGAGGAGAGTTGCTTCTATTTAATATCAAAAAATGAACAGAAGGTTATTTACAAACTCCTGAGTATTTGACTTGATTAAAATACACATAATTATTTTATTTCTTTAATTGCATATGAATAATAGAATTTCGTTTCGAGACGTTTTATTATGAATTGCTGCAAGGTATTTTTCCATGTGTTCGTCAGGTGCAGGGCATTGTCACGTTTGTTTACACCTGGCGAACACATGGAAAAATACCTTGCTGTGGAAGTCGAAGAAAGCAGAGAGATATGAGTTCGTCAAGAGGTAGTGCAAGAATAACAGGTCCCACTCCAACGAAAGCGACTCGAACGCAAATTAGTCGAGCGCAGGAGCCAATCACGATGCACGATCGCCAACCGCATAGCCCACAAATAGTGAGACGACCACGCAAATAGTCCATTACTCGTTCATCTATCGTCACGAGAAGTTAAAGAAGAAGATAGCTGCGATGCTATTGAAACGTCACCACAATTTTAATAAATTGAACAACAATTATAAATTAATACGTATTATAAATTCAAGTTTATTGAGAAAAATCATTGGTAAAATCCATAATAGAAGAAATTAAAACATATAACTCAAAATAAAAATAGAACATTTTAAAGAATTACTTAGATTATTCAGATACATTTTAGTCTAGTACATGTAAAAATTCATGAATAGCTTTCAGTTCGTTTTTTTTTTTTTAATGAAGATAGGATTGAGATTAGGGGGAGACATAGATTCTTAGACAACTGTGCATACCTACATACTGCTATGAATAGTGGGTTGATAATTTAGCACGCCACCATCCACAACTAGTTTTCCCAACTAGGTTTTCTCAGCCGGCGAATTTTCAAATCTGAGACCTCTAACTTGTCGGGTTCCACTTAAAGACGTGTCTAAAATATGAGTTGGGCGCCAGTACACTTGTACACAAAAATTTATTTATCTATTTTATATAAGTTAAGTTTGAACTAATCTCTCTTTAAGTTTCTTTTAAATATATTCTTTTATATAGGTATAAATTAATTAGCAATATTAGAATGAGTAAATAAAACAAACACAGGTTAAAAATTGAAATAAAAATTTTATATATTAATACAAAAATAAAAAAATAATAAAATATATCTTTACAAAGTATAAAGATGCTGTATCATATAACAAAGATACTGGAGGTAAACACATTCATTGACAATTGACCGCTAAATGAATGGAAAACGTCCTCCTTAATGACTTCGAACAAAACTTATCTAAAAATAATCAAACTTTATAGTAAATTCTTCAAAGAAAACCACTAAATATAATCAGATACTGATACGCGAACAAAAACTACGCATATGCCTTGACACACACAAAAAAAACCTGAATCCAATCAAACAAATTTTCATCTATAAAAGTATAACGAAGAATTTTAACACAAGCTGTATTATCTGTATGCCTAATAATTAACTCTCTTAACTACTAGCTTTGATACAATGGAAATATAATCATGACGTCACAAAATTTTAAATACTTACAAAACTAATGGAGACTTTCACGAAAAGGCGCTAAAACAATTTAATCATCAAAATATCGGGAATTTAATATCTAAATAGCAACTATAAATCACTTGCAATAAATTCAAAAAACCGAAATAATTAAATATTTAAAAATATGTATATCACGAAACTCGCACCTCTTCGTTCAATGGCCTAAAGTCATCTCCCCTTTCAACTTCGACCTCTACATGAAATCCTCGGATAACAAGTTTTTCTTCTTTCTTTTCTTGTTAACCTTCGAAACATGACAAATATTCAACGCAAAATTTAAAAACATTTTCAATATACAGTCATGTCACATATAAATGTACATTTTTAAACATCAAATATATCGCGTAATTTTCAGGATTTTTCTGATGAAAAATCCACAGCAATACGTATACCGTAACAATATTTCTATGAAATTTTATTATTTTAGGTAAAATACAATTTATGTCACAATTACATGCATATGACTTCTTTGACAGATAATAAAATGGCTTTATTTTAATATACATTTGAAAGTCTGCTTTCTTTCTGTATTTAAATTTTGCATAACAAACATCCGAACTAAGCCGCACGTTCAATATTTGCCGGATAGTGCATTCAGCTCTTCGCTCCCTTTAAGTGCAAAGAAAACGTTTTCATTCGTTGTTTTTCTGAACCTTTGTTAGCGCTGTTCAGTCCCTTTTTCGCTTACGGTCGCATGCGGTACTTTATGCGAAATTCGTAGAGATAACGGTTTTACCACACTTAATAACTACTAAGAAACTTGGCATGTATTCCATCGACTTAAATAATGTAGAATGTGTTTATGCGAAAGTGGTTTTATCTTCTTATTTTTATAAGGAATTATATTACTAAATTCATAGTGAAAAACGTAGTCTAGTGAACTCTTTTATTTATATTTTAACATTATCCTATGTTGTGAATGAAAAATTATAAAATAATATTGGAATTAGTTCCTAACATTCGATTACGTCCGTACAACAGAATCGGACTAGGCGTCTCGTTTATGGTTTTGGACTTATTCAAACATATGAAGTTAAAAATACCGGATGGCCGCCGAGATATCCGAGATACTTCGTATACGAATTCAATGCTTAATTTTAAGTAAAAATGACTCGATTCACTTTTCCTGAATTCCTAACGGTTCTTGAAATATCGTAGTTTGAAACTGAAATAAATTACAAGTTTAGGAAAAAATGTCGTTTATTTTAAGAAATGCGTAATGACAGTGCAGTTATTAAAGCTGCTCACTGTAACCGCCGCCTTGTGCAATTCATAACTCAATCCTTCGTCGGATCTCTTGTTCCCAGCTGTAGTACTCCATATTGGTTTTCACCTCATAAAACGCTGCATGAATTTTTTGGATGAGTTAGTCCCTATTATTAGGCTTTCCCGTTGAATAGGTAAGTATATTCACATGTCCTCACATGAAAAAATCTAGTTGGTTGAGATCCCAAAGTCGCGATGACCAATCAATGAGACCACCACGACCTATCCATAGATTGGGACACTGTTAATTGAGGAAATTAGTGACACCTCTTCCATAATGGACCGGAGCACCACAATGTAACAAGATCGTCCTTCTGATTTGAAGAGGAATGTCCTCAAGCAGTAGAGGTAGATCGTTCTTATAAAAAGCCCGGTACATTTCGCTCTTTAAATTTCCTTCGAAGATATGTGGTCCGTTAACTTCGTTATTAATTATTCCAGTGCAAAGGTTTGCGGAGAATCTTCTCTAGAAGTGGGTTTCTCGAACAGCATGCCTGTACATGTTCATTGTAGAAATTGTTGATCCCACCTCTTGTAAATGCAGCTTCGTTACAGAAAGTGCTTGAAAGAGCATCTAAATGATAGCTCCACCGTGCACAAAGACGAACTCTTGGGGGATGAACCGTGGGGAGAAGTTATTGTACAGGTTGGTAATGATAGAGGATGCAGTCAATTTTTTCGCAGTGTCTTACACAGCCATCCTAGTTTCTCCAGTAAGCACAGAAAATCTTCTCGTACTAACACCAGGATCATTTTTCAATAACCTGCAGCATTGCTTCTTCATAAGTTCTCTTTATACTGAACGTTTGCTTGTCTGGTAGATGGCGGTTTGGGTATCGTCGTTGATATTGCTTAACTAAGGTTGTGATACTACCGTTGCAATATCCATACACGAAAATCATGTTCGCATATTTCATTTGAATAAATTACAGAAATGATTTTAACACAAATTACGCAATAAAAAAACAAACTATCAATGATGACAATTAACGAACTGATAATCAACATATTTTAAGCATCTATCCATGCGATCTGCCAACTTTAAAATTCGATATTTCGAGAAACTTTAGGAATACGGGAAAAGTGAATAGAATCCTTGTTGCTTAAGTTATTGAATTCATATATGAAGTATCTCGGATAGCTTGGCGGCCACCCGGTATAAAACTAAGTAGCTGCTTATGTGTTGTGCCAGGTGTTCTTGAAATAAAGAGATAACTTATAAAAAATTAAAAGATGTAATTATATAGAATATATATACAAAATATTTCCCCAAAATTTCCTTTTATAAGCGAGAAAAAAATGATAGACATTTAAAAAAAAATGTTACGCCACTGTGCGACTGACTATATCAGAAATACTATCGGAGACGATATCTTAAAGCTGCCAGACAATAACAAAGATAGTAGTTTTGTTATCGTTGGTCTCGCTTTAAATTTTTAACAGCTGACTTTTCTCGTACCCATAACATACAAAGCAGTCTTAATAATGTTATATCGAAAAGTTTTTATGAATATAAACATTGCAGCGTGTGTCTGCGTGTAAATATTTTTTTATAGACATTCTGAATCCATATTATTATTTTATGTTTTCCGCAAGTTCCTTCGCAAACGCGAGAAAAAAAATGACAAAGATATTTAGAAAATGTTTGTCGCCTTTAGTGTGTCACCGCGCTGAAGGCGGACACTTCGCACATATCATTTAAGCTTTCCACCTATTTCACCTATTTATAAATCGGTTCTTTTCAGAACCAGCAGTTGTTACATTTAAACATAAAGAAAGAGTTTATTAATGATTCACAACTAACATATTCGAACTGTGGTGGCTCACTTTGTTTTTAATTTAATAAGTAAATTACAAAAATCCGCATTGTAATCAAAAAGTGCATTAACTTAACCAGGAATCTCACAATTAAATATTTTTCATCTTCGGCTAAATCAGAGCAATGATTTTCTTTTATGAGACTCTTATTTATTTTCCAAAAAAAATTTCAGGTCGTTACAAGTTTCTAATTGAAGTAAATCTTATTTGTTTTTTGTGTGAAATCTCTACTATAAAACGAAGG
Organism: Melolontha melolontha; assembly: GCA_935421215.2. Lineage (NCBI taxonomy): Eukaryota > Metazoa > Arthropoda > Insecta > Coleoptera > Scarabaeidae > Melolontha > Melolontha melolontha. The sequence goes on along the minus strand of OW285243.1, from coordinate 69,871,894 downwards.
TGTAAATTAATATGATAAATAAAAACGAATAACAAAAAAAATTACATATAATGTTAAATTAAAATTTTTGTCAAAAATAAAAAATACTTAAAATATCTAATAGCTAGCGCTTATGTACAAATAAAAAACAATGACAAATTGATTAAAAATGAATTAATAAAATTTCTTTATTAAATTTAAGAAAAATGCCTTGCATCTTGTAAATAAAATGTAATCTGAATAATCTCTAACCTTTTTTAAAAACCTTCTGTCTTTGGCGTCATCTATTGATCAATAATGACTAAATGAAAAAAATTCAGAGTGATTTCCTGTATGCATACAAATATTATCTAGTAAACCTTCACACAAATATAGAATTGAAAACTTTACGTGCAAAACCAAATTTACATTATTAAGCATTTGCTGTCGAGTTGAAGCTATTGCTTTTGATGTTTACAAGCTTATTTATAAGTAAAATTTATGTAAATATTTCTATTTATAAATGACGTATGATTTTCTTCCCAAGTATAGTGAGTATTTATTTTTATGTTAAGACATTTTTGATTTTAGATTACATTTTTTTCATAACGAGATAAGTAGATAATGAGTTTGCTTATTTGCAACCCATGACAGTACGTAGGTTACGACAGAGGTTACTGAATCCTAAGTAAACAAAGCTCCTCTATTGTCGAGTTTTCATAAAAAGACAGTCGCCTAAACGATGTTATCCTTTGGAGTTTTTACAAACATAAACATTTCAGCATACTTTTGCGTATAAATTTCTTTGAGATTTTTTTATAGACATTCTTATCCATAGGCAGCACATAATTACAATATTTTGGATTTATATTCTGTATAATTCCATTTTTCATACGTTGTCTCTTTATTTCAAGAACAGCCTGTATACTTTATAAATAGGGTTTATATTTATAAATAAATACGAGAGAATGAAAGCATATTTAAACAAATGCTAGATCAAGTTATGTACACGGTCACGTAGCGGTGCGCGCGTTTGACTCTGTTGTACGGACAAGATTCGGCACTCTACTAATGATTTAAAAAAGGTATATAACCCCTTACCACTATTATTAATCGTATCTTAAATACGTATTTCGACAACTAAGTTGTAATCATCAGTAGGTAAAACCACTAATTAAAATGTCGCACATGGGGCACAGTAAAGCTAGCACAACTGATCACGCAACATCTTTACACGGCGTCCACGTATACACGATTAATAATTGTTGTAAGGGGTTATATACCTTTTTTAATTTTCTACTTAACCACAGTCTCCAAAGAAACACTTTTCTATTAATGATGTAACTAGAGAGGTGTTCTTCACACCAGATTTTTAATAATATTTTATATTATTAAAAATACCTTTGTATTATGAGAGAACCTAACTAACAGTAATAACAAAGGTCTACAGTGATTTTGATGTTTGAAAGCTGTTTGCTAATTTGCATATGTTTGGGGGCCCTTATTCCAAAAAACGCCATATTTTTGCTCTATCACGTAAATTTTTTTTATAGCGCTCTATATCTTAAAAATGTTAATTTATTAATATACATATAGCAAGCGCCAATTAAGTTGGCGCGAGTAGGGGGTGCGCAGAAGCCGTATTTAAAAACGTCCACCCCCACTACTCAAGTAATTGTCAGAATACATTTGTTATTGATGTTTGACGGAGCATAATGTCTTTGCTAGGGGATCGTAAAGTGATACACGCCAGAGGTTAGAATTATCTGACATTTGATGTAAAACCAAATACAAATCTCCCCACTACTTCTAATCCTGCGCGAACTTACCCCTCCTCGCGCCAACTTAATTGGCGTTTGCTATACCTATGAAAATAATATGTTTGTTCCATGTTAGGCATTATTTTTAAATGAATTGATATTTATGAAATTAAATGTGATTTGGCAACACTGGTTAATATTAGATTTCTCAGCAAAGCAACAAAGTCGGCGCAGAAGCGTCAATACAACGTTCAAACCTGCTTATGTGCAGTTTGGTTGTGTTAGTCGTCGTGCTACTGTGTCCGCGTGCTTGTTGTCTTCGTTGTTGCGTATTTTAAGTGTTCTAGAACGTATAAATATGGAAAGAAGACATTGTGTGAACAATCCGAATAACTTTTGTTATATCTGTGGTAGTTATGTCGTAGTAAAGCAGAGGCAAACTAATAACTTCGTTTGTGAAAAATGTATACCACGCTTATTTTGGTGTAAAAATTGGCGACCAAGACAAGTCCTGGGCTCCTCATACTGTTTGTTCCGTTTGCGTTGAAGCATTAAGAAACTGGCAAAAAGGTAGGAAGAAATGTTTAAGCTTTGGTGTTCCTATGGAATGGCGAGAGCCTAGAAATCACAGTGATGATTGTTATTTTTGTTCGTGTAATGTTCAAGGATTCAACAGAAAAAATAAGAAACAAATTGTGTATCCCAATCTTGACTCTGCTATTCGACCAGTTCCTCATGGACCAGATGTACCGATACCTACCGCCCCAAAAGCACTAGAAAACGTCATATCGTCAGAATCAGAGGAATCTAATTGCGACCCAGATGACTCAGATTTCACACCAGATTTCAGAGAGCCTGAAGTGTTTAACCAGAGCGAACTAAATGATTTAATTAGAGATTTGCACCTTCCAAAGGATGCATCCGAATTGTTAGCCTCCCGACTTCGTGAGAAACATTTACTGGCACCTGGCGTCACATCAAGCTTTTACCGGGATCGCGAAAAAGTGTTATGTCAATATTTTACTCAAGACGAACCGCTAGTGTACTGCAGCAATATTCCTGACTTAATTTCAAAATTAGGAAATGTGCCGTATGTAAAAGAAGAATGGCGCCTGTTTATTGACTCAAGTAAGCGTAGTTTAAAAGGCGTTTTATTGCACAATGGTAACGAGCTGGCCTCGGTTCCCGTTGCCCATTCCGTACATTTAATGGAAACGTATGAAAATTTTGAACTTCTTTCAAAGAAAATAAACTACCAAGAACATCAGTGGATGCTTTGTGGTGACCTTAAAGTGCTGTGCATGCTACTAGGACAACAAGGAGGTTATACAAAATTTCCATGCTTTATTTGTGAGTGGGATAGTTGAGTAAGGGATAGACATTGGACTCAAATAGAATGGCCCTCTAGAACAAGCCTTACACCTGGTAGCAAAAATGTATTAAGAGATAGCTTGGTTGACTCCAAAAAAGTTTTACTGCCTCCTCTCCATATCAAACTTGGCTTGATGAAGCAGTTTGTTAAAGCCCTAGACAAAAATGGACAGTGTTTTAAATATTTGTGCAAGACATTTCCAGCCTTATCCGATGTCATGTTAAAAGAAGGTATTTTTGTTGGGCCGCAGATAAGAACATTATGCAAAGACAAGGATTTTCAAAACACAATGACCAATGTCGAGAAAAACGCCTGGGTTTCATTTAAAGAAGTAGTTGATAAGTTTCTTGGGAACTCTAAGGACGAAAACTACGAAAATATTGTTCAAAATATGATATAATACTTTCATCGTCTAGGTTGTAATATGAGTTTGAAAGTGCATTTCCTGTTTTCACACTTGAACTATTTTCCTGAAAATCTTGGAGCAGTTAGCGAAGAACAGGGAGAGAGGTTTCACCAAGACATTAAGGAAATGGAACGACGATACCAAGGCAGATGGAGCATAACGATGATGGCGGACTACTGCTGGATGTTAAAACGGGATATGCCCTTAAAAACATACAACCGAATGTCCGGACAACGCAGCTTTCTGGCCAAAAGACAAAGATTTCACTTAAAAAAGACTAAGTAAAGTATTTTTTTCCACTTTTTTAACTTGTATTCCACCTTTCTACTCAATAAACGAATAATTTTTTTTATAAATATCGTTTTTTTTTCATTTAATATTTGCAAAAAAACCCTACGTGATAGAAATAAATGCATAGAATTTTTGAAATCAGCCTACCAAAATTATATAAAATCAGTTTTCAAAATAAAAACATCTGTCAAAAAGTTTAATTTTGTGTAATACGAGGGGAGACTTTTATATTATCTACTAGCCATATGGTAGAAAATGAGATTTAACCTTCATTGTCTGCGCTAATAGGCTTAAAACTAAAACAAAACTTTATCCGCATAAAATGTTTCCTGCCAGTTAGATATGCAGCTACCTATACCGTATGTGTTAAATATCATTAGGCATAGAGAATCAACGTATGAGTACATGCAATGTATACGTACATGAGAAAGCCAGTCCAATGCCAGCGAAGACCGCGACGACTGTCGATTGTCTCCGATACCGATTGACTGGAAATTTTGCATTCAGTCTAGCTGCGGCCGTTGCAGTTTGAAAGCGTACAATAAAATTAATGTATAATGGCTCTTTATACACTCACTGACAAGCTTCAGTTAGTAAAATGGTTTTATGCTGGCAAGTCTGCAATGGAGTGCATGAATTTGTTTGCGCTGACATTTGCAGACCGTTCTGTACCTTGCAGACAAACAATTTATAATATTATAAATAAATTTTAAACTTGTTCCTGTCTCAATAACTGCACGAAATGCAAACCAAGAGAGGTATCAACAAAAAATTGAGGAAAGTGAACGACGGGTTTGTATTAATTTGTAGTATTGTGGAAATTGATGACACGAGATCTACTAGAAGTTACACGGAAAGCACAATCCCTATGTTCTTCGATATTGGGCTTCGGAAAATCAACACCTGCATTTTGCAAATCGCACTCAGTATCCTCAAAAACTAAACGTTTGGGCAGGTATTTTAGGTGATAATTCTATAGGCCCCTATTTTATTGATGGTATATTAAATGCCGACAAGTATCTCGAATTACTGAAAAATCAAATACTTCCCGCCATCTAAAACATTGGAATAAATCAGGAAATTGTTTGGTTTCAACATGATGGCTGTCCACCACATAATGCAGTGAGGGTAAAGGAATTTCTAGGAAATACTTTTTCTGACCGTCTTATTACTGGAACAGGAAACATTAAATGGCCCCCGCGATCCTGATCAATCTCCAAATGATTTCTTTTTGTGGGGATATCTAAAAAATATTGTTTATACTCATGAAGCTTGTAGAGCAGAAAATCTAGTTGCCTTAAGAGAAAAAATAACTGAGGCTGCGAATTAATTAACTGCCGACATGTTAGCAAATGTAAGACCTAATTTCTACGACTGCCTAGGAATTTTTGAACCTCTTGTATTATAATTTTTAGAATCCTTTTTTATTTATTTTATTAGGATTATTCTTTAATTTTATTAGAATTACCTTTTGTTTATGCGACGCACCGCAGCTTAAAAATTTCCTGCATCTACTGAAAGAAATAAGAAAAGCAAATCGCTTGCAATTCGTAAATGTTATTTTAGAACGCATTACAAGTACCTATGTCGATGGTCAAATGATTACTGCTAACTTGTATTTGCGAAACAATCGGAGACAACCGTTGCCGGCCGTCGCGGTCTTCGCCGGCATTGGATTGGTTTTTCCATATACATATACATCGTATGTATTCATACGTATTCCCTATGCCTAATGATATTTGACTCATGCGGTATACTACGTTAACCCTAAGACCATATAAATTCAGTTTCAGTTGAACATATTGGAAGCTTTCCGTAAGTCGCAAAAAAATCCCACAGCATATAGTAGTTATGCTTGAAGAATGAAAATACAGTAATGTACCTAAAAATTGGTCGGCACGATATGAACACCAACAATAAGCCCTAACTGCTGTTTTTCGAGTCAAGAACATATCTTATGCAGAAGGTGTGATTGTGATGGTGAATACCTCACAACACCACAGCAAACTGTAGTCTAGAGTTAATCTCTGCATACTATAGCAACAGTAGCTGTAGTTGGATCATATTAAAAAATATTGCGGATTAGATTTTGGAAGAAATTTTTTCGGCAACGCGTACAATGGTTAGCCAAAAATAGAGTATTTTGAATAACAACTTCAAGAAACTTTGTCTTGTCATTCAATGAATTCAATTGAAGGTCAACATCATTTTTGTTTTTTGTCTGGTGTGGAAGGGTAAATATTTTGTTTTATCGAAACTCAATAATAATTGACAATATCTAATAGCTAATGACACCTTGAATAATTGACCCCATCACCATTCTTCATTACGTCATTTGCAAGTAAATAAATTAATTTTCAGGCGTATTTTTTCACGATGACGTCATTGAATAGTGATTTCTTTCATCAAAGGTATACTTTGTGTTTATTTATTACAATGATGGTGATTTAGGTATCGATGCGTCCTAGTTATGCGAGTATATATTCAAGATATTTTAAATCATACTGTATACAGACACTATTTAATTAGTTAAGCCATTTCATTTATCTAATATATTTTAAATGAATAATATTTTATATTATTAAAAATTTTGTATTTATACAAAATATGTAGTTGAGGTTTTACCTACTTAAGTATGTTTCAAATTATTTTGTTATCTAATATATAATTCAAAGGTATTTTTAATAATATAAAATATTATTAAAAATCTGGTGTGAAGAACACAACACACAGAAAATATTAATAGTGAACCTGCATTTGTGTTCTTCACACCAGATTTTTAATAATATTTTATATTATTAAAAATACCTTTGTATTATACAAAACTGGTGGGGTTTACCTACTCATGTATGTTTCAATTATTCTGATAATATATAATTTATTAACTGATTTAAACACTTTGAAACACTCAGTATATGTGTACATACATGGAAAATTTGATGTTAGTTTCTACTTACTGTATTCACACAATGATTAATGCTTAAACGTAATCCTAAACATTACAGGAGGCGCTTAGAGAGCACTCTGTTGTGACCGTGTGTAAACATTTTATCAGCACGTACTCAGATACACAGACTACGGTGGTGGTTAGAGAGAAAGATCTTCGAACTAGCTGAACCTACATATTTGCCCTCTGCCGGTTATTGCTGTGGATTGGATAACACACGTAACCGAATACGCTGAACCGAATGATATATACTTTACAGGCACTTGACAAAAGATCAGGTTACGAGGCTTACATTATATTTCGGAAATAAATGTGCGAATGTCAATTTTAATATATGCCAGTATTCATAACAGGTGATGGTATAGATTTCTTGAATTGAAGTGGATGTATCTATCCTTGGAAATAGTGGTTTACACGCATTTACAGTCTGGCATATATTGGTACTCATTATGTTAAAATTTCGCGTTGGTTAAATACTTTTTGCTTAAAATTAACTAGTTTTTATTGTAGAAAAAAATTGCAAATTTAAAATAAGCACGCTCGCATAATTATATCATTATGTTCATATATAAACAATTGCCTACCTGGTTGTACAATTACCAGAGAGCGAACTCCAGCGATTGATGATTTATAGCCCACAAGCGTCTGCCTTGTATTCGCAATAGGTTTCTTTCTGTAAGCGATCCGTGAGTTTCGAACAATTTGATACGTGTGACCACCTGCATAAGTGACACATACCTACATATACAGTTAATATGCATCTGTCAATGCACAACAGAGCGAATGTAATAAACGGTTTGGTAACCGGCAGCAACTACTGCTGAAACAAAACTAATGTTGACAAGCGAATTGCGTATCGAATTTTGAATAAAAATAATTTACAAAGTACAAAACTCAAAACTATGTATTTTCTGTGAAACATTGAAAGTGTAAAAGATTACTATGAACAACTAAAATTTGTTCAAGGTGTTCATGTGTCAAATTAGTTCTTTTAGATGTTAAAACGTCTTTAAAAATAGAAAATGTCCGTTCCACATCACAACTGATAATGGGTGCGTGGTTAAAATGTTGCATAAGCGCACCATACTTCGAATGTATAGATTTCTCTATCGACTCTGTGCAGAATTGACATAATATATTCAAATCTGGATTTCTGCTAAATATAGCATCAACTTTTTGTCACAACTTTGAGAAATATCTTTTTAAATAATGAAACTAACTTATCAACGTTTGGAAAATTACCCCTGATGTATTCACATAGTCTGTGTGCATATGCTGCACAAGTAACGTGTAGCATATTGGGATAATAAGATTGCTTTAATAACTTCCTTGTTTTTAACATATAAGCTGCTGCATCAGTAAAAAATAATAGCATTTTGTGTTTATAGTTGTTATCCGATGACAGAATATTATGAATACATTGATCAATTACTTCTGCAACTGTTTCACCATTTACGAGTAGCAATAATTTAGTTGCAATAAGTAGTAGTAAGAAATATATACCAACAACTACATTTACAATTTTAACGAAGAACTCTATGAAACTTTAATGGCGGCAAATATTCCACTAAATATACTTAACAATCTTCCACCTTCAAAACATTCTCTAAAAGTATAGTGGTCGAAATGTTCCTGATAAATCCACCTTACGCAAATATTATGTTTCTAAGTGCTACACGAATGCAGTAGAACGCATTAGAAGCCATCTTTCAGGTACAAAGATAAAAATACTTTTATTTATCAGTGACAGTGCTGCATATATGTTAAAAACAGGCAGACTATTAAAGGAAGGATATCCTAATATGCTGCATATTACTTGTGTGGCACATGCTCTTCACAGAATCTGTGAATATATCAGAGACACCTTTCCGGAAGTTGATAGACTTTAATCCGCTTTTAAACAAGTTTTTCAGAAAAGCACCATTAAGAGTAGCCCTTTACAGGGAAATACTTTCATCTTTGTCACTGCCTCCCTCTCCAGTAATAACTAGATGGGGAACATGGTTAGAAGCTACTAGTTTTTATGCAGAGAATTTCGATAATCTACAAAATTTTGTTACATGTTTAAATGACGATGCGCGAAGTATTTCTGAATGCAAGGAATTAATACAAATTCTAAATTTAAAAAATCAGTTGTACTTTCTTCAGGAACACTTTGGAAAATTGCCAAAACTAATCACTTATTTTGAAAATCAAAATTTCGAATTAAATGATGGATTGACCACATTAGATCTGGCTATTAATAATTTGAAAAATATTCCAAGTGACTTCGGATGTGGTCTTCGGTAAAAGTTAGACGCAGTTTTTAATAGAAATCCAGATTTAATAACATTGCGGCAATTGTGTATGGGTAAAATGCCTCAAAATCTAACTGCTAAATATGCTGACATAAAATATTTCTAGTACCTATAACCAGTTGCAATATCGAAAGGTCGTTTTCTTTCTACAAGGACGTATTTCATTCAAAGAGAACAAATTTTACAGAAGAGAACATTGAAAAAGTATTATCAATACTCCTTTTATATAATACTCCTTTTATTAATACTCCTTTACTCAACTTGAACTACAAAATGAACAAATAAAAATCTATTTCCTATTTTATAGATCACCACCCGTTTGTTTTCCAGTTATATAAATAAAATTAAAAACTCTTTAAAAATACAAATATTCAATAGTACGCCCGTGGGAGATGAATCGTCGGCCACTCGTGTCCAGTCCCTAGTAATAAGTTCTCATAATTTTTTAAGTAAACAGAAAGCAGGAATTATGGTATTTTTAACAAAGAAGTTATTATACTGTTATTGATGAAATTCCAGTTTTCATGGTATATAAACTCTATTAAATTGATATATAAGCAAATATAAAGGCACGATCGAATATCTGATAGGAAATTGGAAATACTCCAAGATATCGCCTAAAGTTGAACGAAGCAAACAGAGCAAAATACTAAGGTATTTTTATTACGGAAAAATCGAGGATTGGGAAACTCAAACAATGAAAACAGAAAACGTGATCAAAATAAACAAAAGCAAAAAATGGAAGTTTTAATTTCCTTGTGTTCAACAGCATGAAAATATCTGCAAGCTAAGATGAAAGACTGTACATTATACAATAAAAAGAAAAGAAAAGACTGGACTCTTACCTAAATAGTGCTACGAATGTCTGAATTCCAATTAAGCACAGAGTAACAGAGATTTTAATAAACGAAAAAAAAATTGCATACACATATTTTTCTGTATTCGTAAATAAAATTGAATTTATTTGAATTTAACCAAAGTAAGATGATGAACACTCAGTGCAGCTCGTTTTGAAATAATATTAAAGAAACAATTATAATTATTATTGACGCAATAAATATACTACATATATGTGAAGATATATGTAATTGTCATACGAAACTTAATTTTTATGTAAAAATTAGAGATCGGACACATCGGGTTGAAATGACGTCGTCATTACGACGGACGATATAAATAGTCTACAACATCTGTAAGTATATCACGCAGTTATTGAATGCACTATTGATCTGGCTAGCGCGTACATCTGTTTTCATCGAGAATTGCGACGTTTTTTGTTGGATATTTACAGTTAAATTTCTGTTTTAATGGGCGTCGATAGAAGCGTGTGGAGTTTTAATAATTAAGTTTACTTAGATTATATTTTGTAAAATAAATAAAATGATGTGAGTTAGTTTCTTGTTTTCATAGTTTTAACCGTTAATTACATTGTAATTTTTGTGATAGATCCTGTTTAATATCGTTTGATTGAATCTACTTCTCCCAATTATTTCGACGTAAGTGTGCATTGAATTTAGTTAAGTTTCAATAACTTACGTATACATTTTTGGTTTTCATTTATTTAGATCTAGAGCTTTGTTTAAGTTGCTTTTTCAGATATTATATGGAAGAACGTCGGGAACTGCATCGTAAAACAATGGCGAGTTGGATTGACGGTCATACTGATTGTATGGCCATTGTCAGTGATTCCGAAATTTATTTCAAAATCTGTAAAATATCGTTAAAAAATTCCATGAAGTTGCACGTACAACGTCACTTAGCATCGCAAACACATACACAGAAATTGGAACTGTTGGAATCTGACAATTTTAACGAAGAAACTTTTATGGCGCCTAATATTTCATTAAATAAACTTAACAATGCCACTTTAAAAATATTTCTCCAAAAATATACTGGTCGAAATGTTCCTGATGAATCCACCTTACGCAAATATTATGTTTCTAAGTGCTACACGAAAGCAGTAGAATGCATTAGAAGCCTTCTTTCAAATCAGTACCTCTGGAGAAGTGCCGACGAAACTGTCGATATATTAGCACGCTGTGTGGTAAATGTTGTAGTTGGTGTACTACATTCAACTATTCCATATAACGCATATGTAATACTCGTAGCAACAAAAGTTATAAATACAGCTGATGCAGAAACAGTTGCTAAAACCATTTACGAGGAGAAGGCACCAAATGCTTCATTCGGACGACAGGTACATAGAAAAAATACTTTTATTTCCTAATATATAAATATAAATAAATATCCTAATATACTGCATATTACTTGTGTAGCACATGCTCTCCAGAGAATCTGTGAATATATCAAGGACACCTTTCCAGAAGTTGATAGATTTGTATCCGCTTTTAAAAAAGTTTTCAGAAAACACCATTGAGAGTAGCTCTTTACAGGGAAAAACTGCCACCTTTGCCACTGTCTCTCTCTCCAGCAATAACTAGATGGGAGACATAGTTTGAAGCTATTAGTTTTTATGCAGAGAATTTCGATAGTTTACAAAATTTCGTTGCATGTTTAAATGACGATGCTCGGAGTGCAAGGATCTAACACAAATTCCGTTTAAAAAATCTGTTATACTTTCTTCAGGAAACCTTTGGAAATTTGCCAAAACTAATCACTTATTTTGAAAATCGAAATCTCAAATTAAATGATGGTGTAACGACATTAGATGTGGCTAATAATAATTTGAAAATTATTCCAAGTGACTTCGGATGTGGCCTTCGGCAAAAGTTAGACGCAGTGTTTAATAGAAATCCAGATTGAATAACATTGAGGCAATTGTGTATGGAGACAATGCCACAACACCTAACTGCAAAGTACGCGGAAATAAAGTAATATTTCCAGTATGCACCTATAACCTGTTGCAATGTAGAAAGAGCGTTTTCCATTTACAAGGATGCATTTTATTCGAAGAGAACAAATTTTACAGAAGAGAACCTTGAGAAGGTATTGCTAGTAAATATTAATACTCCTCTCAACTTGAACTACAAAATGAACGAATAAAAATGTATTTCGTATTTTGTAGCCGTATATATATATATATATATATATATATATATATATATATATATATATATATATATAACATTTGATAAATTATTGGAGGTTTTCGGCTAATTTATCAAATGTTATATTTAATGAACGGCTAAGAAATTATCTAATCTCTTATATATATATATATATGAAAAATTTTGTGAAAAACTTATCTGCGCGGAATGTGCATATATCGATATTTCACTGTTTTTTACAGATCATCAGTGCACCTTACCGAAGACAGACATGTTATTCACTTCTATACTACGTGTATATATACGAACTGTAATGAACTTCATGTGTATGAGAAAGTGATTTGCCGAATTGTAGAATTAAATGCAACAAATTATAGCGACAATCGCATGTAAAATGAGATTTAATAATTATTAATTCTCATACACATGAAGTTCATTACAGTTCGTATATATACACGTAGTATAGAAGTGAATAACATGTCTGTCTTCGGTAAGGTGCACTGATGATCTGTAAAAAACAGTGAAATATCGATATATGCACATTCCGCGCAGATAAGTTTTTCACAAAATTTTTCATTTGTACTGACAACTTGTACAGTTGATGTCGCGGCTTGTTGCGTCTGCAATCTAGGGCAAAAGTGATTTGCCGAATTGTAGAATTAAATGCAACAAATTATAGCGACAATCGCATGTAAAATGAGATTTAATAATTATTAATTCTCATACACATGAAGTTCATATATATATATATATATATATATATATATATATATATGAGATTAGATAATTTCTTAGCCGTTCATTAAATATAACATAAACCATAGCAACTTAATTATTTGACATTTATATTCTGTCATTTATATTTTGTATTCTCTTGACAAAGGCATCATTGCCGAAACATGTAGAGTTATTTTAAATATATACTTTGAAGTAATGACAGACCTTTAATCGCCGACTTATTAAGTTTACCTTATCATACCAAGGTCACGAAGATATTATATATATATATATATATATATATAATTTAAATTATTCAAAGATACATTCCAATAATAATAATAGATCATGCCTTAGTATTCCAAAAAATAGATAGCAAGGTGTGAACATATGTGTTGTTCGCTGCCAGAAGCTTGTGTCTCTTTCTGGGTATGAACCTGTGTGTTGGTTGCTCTCTGGGTGTGTGATTTTGTATTTGTGTGACCGCGTAAGTGTAGGGTTTTGTATGTTAGTGCGCTCGTGCGTGTGTTTAGTGACCGGTCGTCTAAATTTAGAGAGATCGGATAACCAGCCGTTGCGGCGCCGCGCAATGCACACACCACTAGGACCGGTCCTGGGCGGCAATCTGGCTAGGCTGCTGTTAACAGCACACACACGTTCGACGTGTGTGCATTGCCCCCGCTTCTGCGGAAATCGTTAAGATGGCACAAAGTGTGACCGTCGTCGACTGAGGTAGCCACTAAGAGTGTTCCCTCGGTTGGCGATGAGCAACCCCGTGCAGGGTGCGCTTCGCTGGTCTGCGCCTTGCCTCGTTGGGGCGGGGGTCGCGCCGTCGAAGTACTGCTCGGAAAAGTAAAGAAGTTGCCGGGAAAGGGTTGGCGGCCCTACGCAACGGCTGGTTATCCGATCTCTCTAAATTTACGCGACCGGTCACTAAACACACGCACAAGCGCACTAACATACAAAACCCTACACTTACGCGGTCACACAAATACAAAATCACACACCCAGAGAGAGACGCAAGCTGCCAGCAGCAACCAATACACAGGTTCATACCCAGAAAGAGACACAAGCTTCTGGCAGCGAACAACACTTATGTTCACACCTTGCTATCTATTTTTTGGAATACTAAGGCATGATCTATTATTATTATTGGAATGTATCTTTGAATAATTTAAACCATAGCAACTTAATTATTTGACATTTATATTCTGTCATTTATATTTTGTATTCTCTTGACAAAGGCATCATTGCCGAAACATGTAGAGTTATGTTAAATATATATACTTTGAAGTAATGACAGACCTTTAATCGCCATTCTTATTAAGTTTACCTTATATATATATATATATATATATATATATATATATATATATACCAGTTTTATTATTATAAGTATAATTATATAAAGAAAATTAAAAACTTTCAAAATACAAATGTTCAATAGTACGCTCGTAGGCGATGAGTCATCAACCTCTCGTGTCCGGTCTCTAGTAATAATATATATTTTTCTTAGTCGTTCTCTTATGTATAAATGGTTAATTTTTCTTGAAATTCGGCTTAATAAATTATTCTTTAAATAAAAATATTCGTTGTAACATTTATTGTCTTTATCAGAAAAAATATTTATTTACAAGGTGGGTAGATAATTTCTGTAAGTGTACCATTTTAATTAATAATACAGAAATTATATACACTGTGAAAAGTCTTTCTTTGGAGACTGTGGTTAAGTAAAAACTCACGTATACACTCCAGGGTATACGTGGATGCCGCGTAAAGTTGTACGAAATTCTATGTGTTAACTTTATTGTGCCCCATGTCCAACACTTTGGTTAGTGGTTTAGCCTTCTGATGATGACAACATAGTTGTCAACATACGTATTTAGGATACGATTATTAATTGTGGTAAGGGGTATGAGATCTGCTTAGATTGACATATACATTCATCAGTAGCGTGTTCAGAACATCATAAAGGGGGAAGTTATAGAGTAACAACGACTAAGCAAAAAATTGTTTGGTGGAGACGCAAAAAAAGGAAAAATTTGTTAACAAATTCTACCTTACTTGAAATGAAGTGTCATACATCTATCTTCTTTTGCAAATTCATCTATAGGCCCATCATAAAAACATTTTAGTCGAGAATATTTTTGCACTAATGTCAATTGATATTAATTCCAAAGCAGATAGCCTTTCTTGTCCTGTAGAATTCCCAACAAAATTATTTATTCGTTTAAGCGCAGAAGAGGAACGTTCTGTAGACACACTTGTGGTGTGGATAGTGAGTGTTAATTCACATAGTTTAAGAATTTCAGGGCAAACACGATCTAGTCCGCAGTCTTTATTAAGAGATTTCTATATGTCACTAGCACTCGTTTTATTTAAGCCTTCTGAGATGTTGTAAATCACTGTGCGTTCAGAAAGTAATGCAGGAAAGTCAAAATATTGTGGATAATTTTGTTTAAGCGATTCAGAAACTGTGGGTTTATCGCAAAAATTAACTAATTCTAGAAATTTAAGGGTGTTAAATTCTTAAATCTGGTGTCTATGTGGGCGGAAATAATTGTCAATTATTTCAAAGAATAATTTACGGAATCGCGATTTTTCATCCGTTATGTGTTCTTTGGCAATATCGGTACGCATTCTGTTTCTCTGTGGTTGAATATTTAAATTCTCAAATTAATTCCACAAATGATCAAATTGTTATCTTCTAGAAAAAACTATGGATTTGAATTCCGGATTCTTTTTATATAAAAATTATTGTCGCTAGTTTGATTTTGTAAAACAGCAAGAAAGTTGTCACAAAATGGAAATATTTCGGAAAAAATATGTAACAAAAGATTAAAATTAGTTTCAGTTTCTAACATATTAAAATATCCTGGATATCCATAATATTTTAAAAAAAAATAATAAAGTGGTTGTCAATATTCAAATACAGTTTATACTAAGCTACCGGGGCTACTTTTGGTAATCTTTTATGGACCTCTAGATCTGAAGCATTGATTCTTTTTGAAGAATTGGGAAAGAAAATGCTGCCAAACCGCCCAATTTATATATGTATGTGAAGTTGTCGTGGATAAAATTACATTATCCAATCAAGACATTCAAGTTTAATAATAATAATTCATGCTTTAGCATTCCCCAACAGCATGACACCAATAATAGGGGGCAATGGCAAGTCACGAGTTATTATTAGGTCTGCGCCCGTGGAGCGACTTAAGATGTTCGGCTGTCGGCATTCGCCTAGAACGAAAAGGAAAAAACTCGGGACCACCAGCATGATAAGACAGTGTGCAGGTATTTAAATAACATATGATACATATTTATATAACAATTGTACGTATATATTAATGATGGTAAATTGCAGAACGTTACCTTAGATTACTAAGTTGTAGTTTATACTCACTTTATATCACTTCTGTTGTTAATTGAATTTTTTTCTTGTTTAATATTAATAATTTCTTTAATTTCCCTTTTCGTTGTGTGTTGTTCTTTATCGATTATCTATGTTTTCAAAATCTAAATGGTGATTGTGTTGCAGTTTGCGTGTAATAAAGCAGTTTTGGAGTATTTGTGGGCTTATATTCTTTTGTATAAATATTGTTTAGTTTGGCCATTGTAGTAACTATCGCAGTCGCGACATGGTATTTTATATATGAAATGTGTTTCTCGATTTTTTTTCTATTTTAGGTTTTAGTTTTGAAAATAGATGTTTATTAGTATTGCTAAATTTATATGTTGTAGCTATATCATATTTTTTTAAAGTATATTTGATTTTTTCTGATAAATGATTTCGATTTTGAAAACACAGATAATCGATAAAGAACAACACAAAATGAAAAGGGAAATTAAAGAAATGATTAATATTAAGCAAGAAAAAAATTCAATTAACAACATAAGTGAAATAAAAAAATCTAAGCAATATATACTATAACTTAATAATAAAAGTAACGATCTGCAATTTACCAACATGAATATATACAATTGTTATATAAACATCTATCATATGATATTTAAATATATCCACACTGGCTTATCATGATGGCAGCCCCGAGTTTAGATCCGGGACTAAGCTGTCCGACTAGGTTTACGTGGTTTTCCTTCTCGTTCTAGGCGAATTAGTATATGTATATATTCAGAAAGAAATCAGGAACACCAATAAGAATTTTAGATATGTTAATGATAGGGCATGCGGGAAGATTGTAAACAGGATAACCTAATATATCAAAATAATTGAAACATACATGAGTGGGTAAAACCCCACCAGTTTTGTATAATACAAAGGTATTTTTAATCATATAAAATATCATTAAAAAGCTTTTTTGATATGGCGATGTGGTTCTTTTTGTTAATGTGTCTGAAGATATCCTTTCTCCAGCAGAGGCGTACCGATGAGCTTGTAGAAAGGCGAAATACGTATCTGCGTCTCTGGGGAGGGATGTGTTCGGACACGTTCACAAAAATATTAATAGTGAACCTGTATTTATGTTCTTCACACCAGATTTTTAATAATATTTTATATTATTAAAAATACTTTTGTATTATAACCTAATATCCTGCGAGAAAAGTATTTAGTTATTAAAAGAAAACGGGGATTAATGCCCCAGGCCAAGCATATTACATTTAAGTTCTTTTTAAATAATAGTACACATTTCGTATTAGTACTCCGATGTGAATTATAAACTAGATAGTTCCTGGTTGGTCACTATTAACCCAAGAGTTAACAAAAAATCCTTCTAAGTTATTTAACGTAACATAAATATTTATTATTATTTAATAGGAATGAATAGAGAACTTGAGTACCGCCTCGAACGTAATTATTTTGCCGTCTCGCTACAGGCGATTAATGTTCTTACTGTTGTATGATGTCGGGGACTTCATTAATATTTCATAGTTTCTGGGTTTGGCGAAATGACCTCTTATCGTCCATAAATATGTAAAATTCTATAATCAAATTTCCCATTTCGCCTCGTCCAGCACAACCCATTATACAAAGTTAATACTTTTAGCGAAAAATCGAGACCAACCGGGCCGTAATAAATTACGCAGAGTGACTCGTTTATTATTTTTTAAATTTATACGCTGCCAAGGTAAAAACTTTAAAAGCACATATTTATTATTTTTTAAATGCAAATATGATGCAAGTTACGATTCGATGTACATAAAATTGTGTATTCGTTTATAGTTCTATGCAATATTGTTATGTACCACAACATATTTATTCATAAAATTAAGAAAGTTAATTCCAGTAAATATTGTAAGTAATTAGGTGGATGGATATTGTGTAATTAAGTGATAAAAGACATTATTTAAGAGGAAAAGTGGAAATTTGCTGCAACTATAATACTAATATGAACACAAATAGCTGATATGCCAACCACAGTAGCAACCAGACCTCAATATGGTCAGTTGCTGGATGGGTTCCCTGTGAAAATGACAATTCGGTCTCTTGACACTGAAAGGCAAAACAAGGATGATACACTTTTTCTAATGGTTGGTGACAGCGCACGTAATCTGTCACAAACGTATAATTTTGATAGTTACGTCATGTAAATGTGTGTAATAATTATTAATTTAGTTTTTGAAGAAATATTTATTACAATAGTCAAAATTAAAAGAAAATAATACTAAAGCAGATGTTGGGAATATTGACCACTATTTTGAAGGCAAAGTTGAACTCTACGCATCATGCTTTCAAAGCCATTGATTAAGATTTCTAGGGTTATGTCAGCACAAGAATTCACAATAGCACTACGAAGGTCTTCGATTGTGCGATGTCTGGTCTTGAAAATTGTATTCTTTAAATATGGAAAAATAAAATAGTCTAAAATTGTCAAACTGGAGATCTTGGAGGAAAATTAATAATTCTTGTATCGGAAAATTCTTGCAAAAAAGCTATTGTTTCTTGAGATTTGTGCGCTGGTGCATTATCTTGCTGGAAATATACTTCGGCAAGTTCATCAACATGAAGTTAAAAAATAAACGGCTCTAATAATTCATTTCGATATCTTCCAGCAGTTATGGTTTGCTGAAAAAATATAGGCCCATAATTCGTCTTCTTGACGCTATTCAGATGCCTATTTTTTGTGGATGTAGCGTAGTTTCCACAAATTCATGAGGGTTTTCTGCAGATTAAATTCTCATATTTTGCTTGTTTAAATATCCTGAAAGATGGAACCAAGCCTCATCCGAAAAGAAGCATTTATCGAGAATGTCATTATTATTTATGTTATTCAAAAACCATAGACAATACTGTATTCTAACAAAGCCTACCAGTTTGAGATCCGGAACTGCTTGAATTTTATATGAAAGCAACTTTAAGTCCTTTTTTAAAATAGTTTGACATGTTCCCACTGACAATTGAACTTGTAATAGTTTTGCGATTGATTCTTTGGGTGAGTTTTCCATTCGAGGTCGAATGTCCTTTATGCAATTTGCTGTTCGTTGTCTAGGTGCTCCACCGCCAGGTTTACGAGTTATTGTCTCTGTTTCATCAAATTTGATAACACAAGCTTGAATATGTTTTTGCAGTTGTGCGTAAGTAAATGGCAGATTAGGATACTGTTTGCGGAAATCCTGTAAGCACTAATAATTAATGGAATAAACTCAATCTCCATTTTCTAATTTTTGGCCACTTCTATAGTTACTTTGAATAAGTTACTATAGAACAGTATATAATTTCCCGCCAATTACTGATATAACTGCTCTCCTGGACGCATATGGCGCTAGCTTATGCATTTCCACCAATCAGACACCTGCAATAGTTTGATACTTGTATATATGACGGCGTTATATTTGTTTTGTTATGTTCACTTTGTCCAAGTGTTCTATGGTGGTTTTATCGTTGTTTAATACGATTATTTTATAGGTTCAACGTTATTTTATCGTCCGATCAAATTCAGTTATCCAGTAGTTCCAGCCGCATCAGTTTGTGTGACAAAGTCAAACAATCTAATTTAAGAGATAAAGAGAACGTGCGCGCAAGTGTTACGGTTTTATTTCCAAAGATCAAAGGTGCCAACAAGAAGTGATCCTACTGATTAGGTTTATACTGTGGTTCCGCCAATACTATTTTAACAATTGTGCGGCACGTTTCAGTATTACGAATTGTAAATCTGAAACAAGAACGGTATAGTACTCTGATATTTTATGATTTTAAAATTGACTTATCTAAACAACCTATACAATATAATACCTAGTTTTTTGTTTGAGTCTGTTGTTTAGTACTAATTCAATCTTGAAAAACTATTTTTAATTTAGCTTTAAAGACGATTACCCTTTCAGATGTTTGGGAAGTTTCAAAAGGTTGTCCAAGGTTCTCTATTTGACGCCACAAA
Source organism: Melolontha melolontha (assembly GCA_935421215.2). Taxonomy (NCBI): domain Eukaryota; kingdom Metazoa; phylum Arthropoda; class Insecta; order Coleoptera; family Scarabaeidae; genus Melolontha; species Melolontha melolontha. The sequence goes on along the minus strand of OW285243.1, from coordinate 69,851,804 downwards.
CTATAAACCGGTATCTCTCCAGAACAATTTTGCAAATGTATTTAAAATGATAATACTCGTATATGCACATGTCGTATTTATCCTCCCTTTAAAAACCACATTTCAAAGAAGAAGGGGATAAATATATTAAAGAAAGATACACACATACTCGTATAGCTCACCTTCTCCATATTTAAGTGCATTGAAATATATGACGGATACTTTATATTTCGAACATCTCCCATATTATGATATAAACTGGAGTAAATAATACTTTCAATACATTTGCGAAGTTGAATGGAGTTGATGTATGTACGAGGGCGATTCGTAAAGTAAGTTCCGTTTTTCCCTATCGGCGCGATCGCAGCGCTGCGGTGTAGTCTGGTTCAATTTGAGTCTGGCAGTGTTCGTGAGAAAATCGCTCGAACATTCGCTCGTGCTATTTTGGCCGTTTAAAATGTCTGCTGCGATTGAAAATCCCACCCACTGTGAATTTCGTCTGTTATCCGATTTCTGTGTGCAAAGAACATGAAGACTGCTGAGATTCATACTGAACTTTGTTCTGTTTATCATCAAAATGTCGTGAGTGATAGTATGGTTAGAAGATGGTGCTGTATCTTTCGAGAAGGGCGACCTGATATTCTTGATGAAGAACGGACTGGAAGGCCAAGTGTTGTGATGAACGAACTTGCAAGTAACGTCTAAGAAAAAATTCGTGAAAATCGGCGATTCACAATCACAGAACTGCGTGCTCTTTTCATCTTAATTTTACGTATAGTTTTGAACGAAGTTGTTACTGAACATTTAGGTTACTACAAATCTTGTTGATGGTGGGTGCCAAAACTTCTTACCGAAGACTATAAAACGAAGAGAATGGGATCGGCACTAACTTTTTGACATGTTACGATGTTCAAGGTGAAGATTTTCTCAGGCGTATTGTAACGGGTGATAAGACCTGGGGCGCCTATGTCAACGTTGAGATGAAGAAACAGTCAATGCAGTGGGGTCGCTCTTACTCGTTTCCGAGGAAACCTTTGAAGTGCCACCAAACTTTTTCTGTGAGGAAAATCATGGTCATTGTCTTTTGTGACAAGAAAGGTGTCCTGATTGTAGTGGTTTGAGAGTGACGAGGAGCTGCGAGACAGTGTTACAGCATGGCTTAATTCACAGGCGGCAGAGTTCTATGAAAATGGCATTAAAAGCTGGTTCATTACTATTATGTCTCAGCCTGATTGGCAACTATGTAGAAAAATAGCTGAAAGTTGTAGCTTTAACTTGTATATAATAAAAACCTCTTCATGTATTGGTGTTTTTTTAAATAACAAAACGGAACTTACTTTACGAATCGCCCTCGTACATGGGCGAACATGAGATTATATTTTAATATTGAATTTAGGCGGCGTTTATTCGCTACATTTGATTTTATTTCTCCGATATAATTCAAACCTTTTAACGAAATTATCTTGGATTTTTTTGTATAAGCAACATAGGTACTTCAACGGATCTTAAAACAGCGAATACATATTACATAAAATAAAGATCAGATTGAATACGATAATTCAATTATCAAATGTACTTGCAAGAAATTCTCTCAATGTAAGTTTTCTGTTTTGTATAACCCAAATTAATTGATATGTTTTGAAAATCGCTATTTTAATTATAAAAAATTGCAGAAGGAAAACCTCGTGAGACACCACGTGAGACCGGGAGTTTTTACTAGATGAAATTCGTTTATCCAATAATGGAATCAGCTTTTTAATGAAGGGAAAGTAGGTATATTTAAATTAATTATTCAGTGTTCGGGAACGTTATCCTATTGCTCTTTTTCGGTTGTTATTGCTGTTCCAACATCCTTCTCGTGTACGTATATTCGTTTCAAATGGACAGGAAATGTTTTTACACATCCCCACAATTTCGGTTGGCTGTATTTCTGAAACTCAACATCGGATACACGCTCATTAATCATTGCCGAATTTCTCGCAGGGCGCCACTTCCCAAAAAAAATCCTGCATAATTAAATTTCAGATTATTCTGTAAGAACGTGTTTTGAAATTTAGAAGACCTATCTCTTACTAAAGTATTAATCTAACACACGACTTAGTATACTAATTCACAGAGTACAAAGTCTAATAGTATTATTATTGTTATCTCCAATTTTTGTCCCAATTTCTCTGTCTATCACTGGGGAAAATAACATTTCACTTAACTCATATAAGAGTTTTTTCATAAAAGATAACTGCAATATGTCCGATAATTGCGTGCTATAAACAGCTGAAATAAACCAAGAAAGAAAATACAACAACTTTTGATGCACGGGGTATGCACTAGAAGCCCAGGAAATGTGATATTCGTTTAATATTTCTCCTGGTCGAGTAGATGGCGATAAATATTACGTTCAAATATTCGCGGGACTAAATCGCAATATGCCTTCGAAGTAGACCAATCACATTGAAGGGTCCAAGAGTCCAAAGTAACGTCAATGTTCCGATTGCCATTAGTGTGCAAAATCATGGCTTGTTTTTGTTTGTGTACTTTATTGTTGTGATTTTGTGTGTGATTGTATTATTATTAGAGAACGGACACGCTTACCACATGACGCAAAGCCCAGTGCAGTACTGGCGAAAGGCTGAATTTCTAAAATATTTAATTTTATTTATATAATTGGAAAACGAACGGGTGGTGATCTATAAAATTACGAAATACATATTTATTTGTTGAAAAGTTGTATTTATAAAGTTTTTAATTTTATTTATATAATTGGAAAACATACGGGTGGTGATCTATCTATCTAAAATTACGAAATACATATTTATTAATTAATTTTATTTATATAATTGGAAAACAAACGGGTGGTGATCTATAAAATTAGGAAATACATATTGCAGTGAATTTTGATATGGATTGCTTATTTAAATTTTTTATTCACTATGCACTGTAGATTTGCCGGTCTATCTCAGTCAGGAATTAAACAAAAATTTTCCCCCCTTAAATTTTTAATAATAAAAAAAAACAAAAAAGAAATCTTTAACTTTACAAAGTATAAAGTTATATTGAAACATCTATCATATGAGGAAAAACTTTAATACTATATTAAAGCAAAAGCTAAAAAAACCTCATCAAAATTGACCACGAGCAAAATTTTAAATTAAATATATAAAAAAAAACTATCAGATATCAACAATTATGTTATCCCCAGAATCAAACGTCAAAACAGAAAATTATCTATTTTCGCACGCAACCAAAATTTAATTCATGCACACAAATAACATGAAGCAAATAAGTTTTACCGCCTTCTAAACTTCTAGAATATTTTATTTTAAAAAAAACTACACTTCAAAAAAAATCTGATAACTTTTCTTGATATATCTCTGATTACAAAAATATTATAAACTAAAATCTAATGATTTTACTGAGCTCATCACTGTTATAGAATTATTTCTAAATAAATAAATATAATATTAACAGAAATATACATACATTAATTAATGTAGCCACTTCACAAAAAAAATGAGAGATTTTCAGATAGGTCTTATAAATTAAAAATTACAAGTTTATAGACTCGTAAAATCTCGAGAATTAACTTTAAAGCATAACAATATCACTGCACAAAATACAAGCCGAATTTATCCAAATTTAAATTGAATAAAATTAAGTTCTATTCAGTATCAATAAAAACACAACCTATCTGCTCAAAAACTAATAAATCTCTAAAAACATCAGTATCCCGGAAACAGCATGATAGCCCTACCTAACATAAAATAAATCAAAACAGCTACAATATGCAAATACTACAACTTCCAATTTAGCGGGAACTGCAAACATCCGACCGTCACGAACTATCTACAATCGTGGACAAAAATACACATTATAATAAATTTTTACATAAAATATCAAATCTTTATAATTATCTTTCTGAAAAAAAAGGAAAAAAATATATAGTCTTTTATAGTTTCTTTTAATTTCTTTCTTCGGGGAAAAATCCATTGCAATATGTATTTGTTGAAAAGTTGTTTTTTAAAGTTTTTAATTTTATTTCTATAATTGGAACATTTTTATTTGTTCATTTTGTCGTTCAAGTTGAGTAAAGGAGTATTAATATTGACTAGCAACAGTTTCTCAAGGTTTTCTTCTGTCAATTTTGTCCTCTTGGAATTAAGTACATCCTTATAAATAGAAAAAAGAATATTCTAGATCCAAATAAACGAAATTAAATAACGAAATTTTATGTACACTTACGTGAAAATAATTGGAAGTTGTTGCTTAAATGAAAAAAAAAGGAATGTACGTGCTATTTCTCTTACGAAATACGATAAACTTATTTATTTTATCTACGTACACGACACCACTGCAAAACACTATATTCTCCGAATACAATAGCTGGGTTGTCCATTGTTATCGCCGCGAGAACAGGTGGCCGAGTAAGTCAAACAAATACTTCATTGAATTACGCCGGGATGTACTGAGCGACGTTATACACAATTCCAATTGCCGATTGCGTTTTATGGAAATTGCATCCGTTCTCTAGTTATTATTACTGTTAGTGTTAAAAGGAACGTTTAAAATATGTGTGCTTGGAGCTAACAGTTTTCATTCATGGAGTATAGATCCTAGTATTTCTACTTTAGGTTTTGACAAACTTAGGCCTCGAATAAGATCATTTAATTCTAATTGATTTATTAGACGCGGTCCGTCCTCTTCAGATGGCAAATATTACCATCGCTTGTCGATAACTTGATAGCTGCTTCTTCTGGTTCTGTAACATCATATTCTTTACTCGACACATATATGGGTCTTGGTATTGTAGTGAAGTAGTAGTTGTTATTTTTATTAGTAAACCCGAAGGTTTCCTTGCAGCAGAAGTTGCAATCAGTCGAAAAGCCCGTTTGTTCACCCCAAATCAAAGGTCTTGAAAATGGAATAACGCTTTTCTTACCGTTTGACCAGTCCATCGGGGGAACAGCACAGCGTGCGCAGCAAATGCTGGGAGCCCATGGCTAATCTTGATGTTTCAATAGTTAAGCCAAAATAGTGAAAATAAAACTTTTCTATTAAAGGTGTAATATTATGCTAATGCTGCTGGTGGGTAGTGAATTCTCCACATACATAACAGAAACTATTAAAAAGACGTTCAGCTATCTCAATCTGACTTACATTGAGTCGAAAGAGCAGTATGCAACTCTTTATGTACCCATATAGCCAGATATGTACCGTTCTTAACAAGAAATATGCAAGGACATGTTCAGACATGTCCAGTCAATGTTAGACAGAACGATATTTTTAGTAGTATCTTTCTGATATAAAAGTAACTGAAATTTTGTAAAATTTAATGAATTTTTTTTTAAAACTATTTAAGAGAGTATCTCAAAATCCTGACGTGTGGTGCAAATTTTAAATCAGCATGACAAAACACATAAACTACACGTATTGGTCTATAAGAAAACCAAACGTGTTGACCAGTGTTATTAGCACTACTAGCCTTGTTTAAGTTAAACCTAGCATGAAATATTGAGTAAACAGCGAAAGGGCGTTAAGGGCCTGGACAAAAAGAGATTATTAAACAAGAAAAAGAAGTATTGGCTTATTACATTCACTAATATTTTAAATATGAAAGAAAGAAAACTCATTGGAAAAACAGATGATAACGGTACAATATCGTGATAGGTGAAAAGAATTGTGTTCGCATGCAGACGACGAACGCTGACGGAAAACAGACATATAAAACATTTGCTCTATTATTTACAGAAATGTGTAGTGACGCACCGTCGCATTACATAATAAAAAAACTCATCTAGACATCCTCAGTTCTTATAGAACAAACACTTACATAAGTATTTCAAATATCTTTGCTCGTACAGTAAAATATACTCGTATACACAATACATAAATTCTAAAGTCTTACAATGTAAAGAAACTTCCGTGAACAAGAGACATTTTACTTACGCCAAATGTATATCTACAACAATTCGCTTACATTGTATAAACTGAGTGACATTAATTACCGTCAGAGGTCTCTCGCACGAACAATTTTGTTCGCAGATTTGGCGTCTGCAGGATAGAAGTGAATGACGTTAATGCAACCGTGTTAGGATACATACATCTAACTGCTCACATGGGATAAACCGTAGGTCTAGAAGCCTGTGCACATACATTCTGAAAATATCCACAAAACGTCGCTTACCGGCGATTGTTGATGGAGTGGCGAATACGCTAGAGCTACATCGATCGAAGGTTGGCCAAATTTCGTTACATTATATATGGGAAGAATAACTTTTCCGGGATTTTGCTTATATTTGTTATAAAATTATTGTTACACAGATACTGCGTTTCAAAATTTAAAATTCTAATATTTATAAAAATAATTGAACACTTTTCGAAAGGCGCAAAGATTTTTGCAGAAAATAATACGAGGAATGTTTCCAAAGTTTAGCTATAATTTTTTTATTTTGTCAATTTTCATCAATATTACAATGTAGTTTTTCAATATAATCGCCATTTAATTCAATACATTTATCACAACGATAAATAATTTTTTTTAAGTCATCCTAGAAGAACTTTTTCGGTTTCTCCTCAATCCACCTATTTTACATCAGTAAACGAGCACACTGCAAAAGTGTTTCAAATCTAGGAACAGATAAAAATCATTCGATACAAGATCTGGTGAACAAAGTGGATACGAAAGCAATTCCCATCGTAAATCGTTCAAAACCTACTTTGTTTTTCTTGCGGTGTGTGACCTTGCATTATCCTGTGGCAATAATGGACGCATATGCAACTTTCCAGGCCGCTTTCTGATAAGTGTATGCCGTAATGGTCCAGTAATAAGTTTGAATAATATTCTGCGTTAATTGTAGCACCTTTCGCCAGATAATCAATAAAAATAATCCCTTCGCAATCTGAGAATATAGTAAGCATTACCTTTCCAACAGACGGATCTGCGCGCGCCTTAAGTGGAGGCCCTTCTTCGGGTTTACCCCATTCTTTGGATTAACTTTTGGTCTCGGGATTAAAATAAGGAATCCACGTTTCGTCAGTAGTTATTATCCGTTGCCAAAATTCATCACCGTAACGGGCTAACAGCTCTTGAAGTTGACGATAAGTATTCTGTTCCGGTCCCAACAGCCTTGGCACACAGCGGGCTGAAAACTTGGTTACGCCCAAACAATTATGTACTTGTCGTGTACCTATTTCTAGGCGTACACTAATTTGAAAAATAGTCATTCGTCTGTACTCTTTCAGTAGATTCTCCACGGCAGTAATGTTTCTTTCATTTACCGATGTGCTCGGGCGACCTCTGGGTGGATAATCTTTTAATGATGTTCCACCACTTTTAAAACGATCTATCCACCGATATACAGTACTTTTAGATTCTGCAGACTCACCAAACACTCCTTGCAGACGTTTAATCATTTCTGAAGTTTCGACACCCTCTTTCCACAAAAAGAAAACTATTGCTCTTTGCGTCTTTGAGATTTAGCTACGTCTTCCATGGTTACACAAGCAGTGCTACGAAAATGATTTTATATCGGTCAAACTGAACGATATCGCACTGGATAGCTGCATAAACGTGTCAAGACTTGTCACCAACAGCATTGCCTATAAGTTCTACGTAATTTAATTAGAGCACAATTCCCAGAACTTTGAAAATATCCTTCGTATTTATAGAATATACAATTCCATATATAGGTAAACAATGTTCGCTGTGAAAGTATACCAAAAGGAAAAGATGCGAGGGAGGGGCGGGGGCGGGCTAGAATTTGGCATCTAACATAAAACGCGTTAATTATCTGTGGCAGAATAATTGCACATTTATGTTTGCCCCACTTTCTTCTCTTACTGCGGAACGCTAACCATAACTACGTATTTTCGTTTCGCAGCGAGCATTGCTTGCCTATACAGTGTGTACCATGAGCTACCAGTATTACCGGAAATTTTAAATCCAATGTGTGATAACCTGATTGGGTAATGTTTTGTATTACTTGATGTAGTCAAGGTGCGGCCCTGGTCTTATTTGTATTGTATTCTAAACATGACCTCGATCCACCTGATTTTACGTACGCAAAGCGTTCTCAATTACAAGTTACACACTTGCACCACTTGTTGATATTAAGGACATAGTCAAAAGGAGGACACTCTAATGTATGTAAGACGTTCCATCAGAGAGTCAGGGATCAGATCAGACATAGTTAGATAGACAGTACGACATAACGAGCGTGAGATAGAACTCTCCTTTCGACTACTGTCTATATTATTAATTATGTATATAGTAAATGTTATATCGTTATAAGTGTTATTTAATTATACGATGATATACCAACTTCACCTGCCTATTATTTAATACATCAACGCATCTGCCACCAACGCAGCGATGTAGCCCCGCAGGACCGGGCTACATTACATGGCGATCCTGAACTAGTTAAGTGATCTGACATCACAGGTCACGTGGCGACGCTGCCCACGTCCCCACATTACAAATGTTTTCACCAGAACTTAGAAGACACCTACTTTTCGCCACGCCATAAACAAATCTATAGATTCCTTTTTAAATTTAGGTAACAAGACTGATAATAACTGCAGCATCAGGTATGTTTCGACAATTTGTCATGTAACCGTGTTTGCTGTGAGAAATAAATGTTCTTATATGCAGAGAACGACGGTTCGATATCTAATGATGTAGTACTAGCATAATTAAAATAATCTTATAGCTATTATCGGGATAAAATAAAACAAACTTTAATTTCACTATTTTTAACTTCGCAAAGTAGCGATCGTTTCACTCACGCAGGAGCTTCGTCAGACATATAACTAACTTATAAACATAACATTTCTGTACGTAAATATATCATAACAAACACATGTTTTGGATAGTTAGACGGGATGGGTAGTCTTTATTACTTAATGTCTATGAGCGAAAACTTCCACATAAATATTGAACTACGGTGTTACAATACAGTTCATAAAGTGATAAAACTACGGTTATACATTAGGTTAAAGAGAGGTAGAACAGCATTTTGGAAAAATACTATAATAAATTAAGCTTTTTTCCCTTATTCTTTATGTGTAATATTCTTAATTCTTTGTTAAAGTTATGGTTTGCTAAATTATTTAAATTATCTCTATTGAATTTACACGCAAACATAAGCAGCAATGTTTATGTTTATAAAAACTCGAGAAGATAACATTATTTAGACAGCTGTCGATGTAATATAAACTGTACACGATAGCAGTTGTATATGCTTAATAACCTCAATACGATTATGTACGACTATATCAGCTGTAAATCGTTTATAAATAGAGAGGTTCATTCGAGTAACATCTCATCGGCGTAATATCTTACGAGTAAAGTGCGCTCAACGTTGCCCGACGGCGCCTGACAAAATATCGCGCGCTCGTGCGATGTTACTAGAATGAACCTCTTTATTTATAAGGCAGAATTGTTTGGCGAAGGAATTTGGGGAAAATATTTTGGATTAATATTCTACGTGATGTTATCTTTTTCTTTCAAGGGCGTCCGATATATTGCATTGTAAGGCGACAGTTGAATTTTTTTTTAATTCTTGAAAACGTTGCATTTTCTTTGTCAGGTCGAGAACATTCCGAATCCCCCTCACAACCCAAATTGAGTTCATATAGAAATTATGAGAATACATTGTACTCATTGAGGTGAAGAATCAAGTGACAATTTAGTATTATTTAATTTTAAATCAATAGAGATCAATGTATAGCGCGATAAATAGCTTAAATACGAGAGTGAGTAAGTATATAAGTCGTAAACGTCAGTTTCCCTTATACCATTTGTAAATTGCGCCCGCATTCTGTACCAGCAGATGGCAGCATATATATATGCTTGTTGTAGAGGCTGCGTCATATCTCGTAGGCACGCGGTCAGTCAGAGGTAGCCAGTGCAGAATGGCGGGTGTCTTGCATGAGAGTGCATGAGTGTACACTAGTCGAACAGCGTGCGGTTGTGCGTTTTTTATGGGATAAAGGGCTGTTCACAGATAAAGTGTATCGCAAAATGCGTCCCGTGTATGGTGACAATTGTTTCTCATGGAAAGCTATGTTCAACTGGATACAGAAGCTTAACAAGGGAAGGTCAAGCATAAGAGATCGGGAACGTCCCGGACGTCCTGCGAAGGTGAACTGAAGCCACAGTACAGCATGTGGAATAAATTATTCGCAATGACCGGCATATAACGATCGATGATATAGCGCGTGCTATAGGCTATTCACACGAAACCGCTTACAACATCGTGCATGAGCGGTTGCAGTTGCGTAAAGTTTGTTCACCGTGGGTGCCCCGCTAGTTTTCTGAGGAGCAGAAAATGACGAGAATGACTCTGTCTTTGCAGCACCTCACTCGGTACACTGACGAAGGAGAGAACTTCATGGCACGAATTGTTACGGGGGACGAGTCGGGGGTTCACCACTTTCAACCAGAATCGAAAAGACCTTCCATGGAATGGAAACGTCCCACCTCGCTAACACCCAAAAAGTTCAAGACGATTCCATCCGCCCGCAAGGTGCTTTGGGACATGCAAGGCGTCATACTGCAGAAATTCCTGCCTTAGGTTGAGACTGTTTTCATGTCGTATTGCAGCATTCTGCCGGAAGTCCTACAGGCCATTCGCCGCAAGCGCCCTGGACTTCTGACAAAGGGAGTGCTTCTTCTGGATGACAATATCCGCCCTCGCACAGCAGGAGTAACGCAGGAATTATTAGGTACATTTCGTTGGGATCGCTTGGAACATCCACCGTACAGTACCGACATAGCACATCACATAGTGACTCTCGATACATATGTGACCCAGCCTACTGTACAGGATGATTACGTAGAAATGTGAAATTCATTTCAGGAAGTTACTTTGATTGCAATTGCCTTTATCTCATTTTGCGACTTATATATTGACTTTCCCTCGTATTTTCTTACTTAACACAATTTTCCAGCGCAAATTATACGTATTTGTAATATTTGGACGCGCATAATATTAAAAGTTTATAACAACAAAAACTAGTAGAATTAAGCTTTTGCCGAATAAACTTTTGTTTTTACAAGCAACCCGGGTAAATTTTCCTAGTGTTGAAATGGAGGCTCTTGAAAATCGTTGTAATTGCAGGTGGAAGACTTGATTTCTACTACGTATATAAATGTGTTCATGCGTCATTACCTATGATAATAATAATAATGCTCATTTGTTAGGTATTTGGTTCATCCAATTTCAGTTTATTTTGTGTATTTCATACATTCGCATTAGTTTTTTATCAATAGAAGACGGTTCTGATAAAAGCAATAGCGCGCGGTTTACAAACCCCCAATGCGGTACTTTCGAAGCGCTAAGGCTTTGATAAACGGCCCAATAGAGGGCCGTAACTTATGCACGGGTTGTTTTCGAGAGAAATTGTAATTGATGAGAGTATAATGCCGGGTGAGAATTTTTGTCGGAAAATGTGGAGAATTTAAATGGACCTCGCGTTCTCAGCCTGGGTCTGTTCTTGACTATGTTAAGCAGCTTTATTGGGGCACGCCTCATGATTGATTGCGTAATAAACGTGAGAAATTGCATATAGGAGGAGTGGGTGTATGAATGCAGTGTGAACGACTTTTTTAACTAAACCAATATTGGAAATAGCGGAAATGATGTCGTCTGAAGTTTTATTGGTGTTAGTCAATTGAAGGGGGAATTACTACTATAATTTTGCCATTCCATACGACTTTACGCTCAATTTGTTCTCTGATTAATTCTGTTATGAAATCGTAAATGTACTAGAAAATTCAGTTATGGTAATCTTGAATATATACGAACATATTTTATGTCTCAATCACGTGTTGACTTCTTCATATAAATTGGGACGAAATGTGCGTCGGATTTATATATAATGCAATGCTGTATTGAACTAGAGAAAAATTTGAAGACGACATTATTTTTTAAGACAGGGAATGAAAAGGACCCACCAGAAAATATAAATACATTGAATGAAATAATATAATATGCAATTTAGATAAACAAAGAAAAAACTAAAGCAATGGTCGACTGAAAAAACAAAACGTAAATGCAAAGACTGATAATGACTGATCAGAACAGGTATTGATAATTGAATTCATGTTGGTGTTCTAAAAACTTTATAATAATTGCAGTACTAAATATTGAACTCTATAGCCAATTTATGTTTATCATTATACCGGGTGCGGCAATAGTGTGTCAGCGGAGCTTAGCATGAAAACTAACAAAGTTGTAGCAATACATGTTTCGGCAATGATGCCTTTATCAAGGATATAAAATATTTTATATCCTTGATAAAGGCATCATTGCCGAAACATGTAGGGTTGTTTTAAATATAGATACTTTGAAGTAAACCAGACCTTTAATCGCCGACTGATTGAATTTACCATATCATACCAAGGTAACGAAAATATTATATATATATATATATATATATATATATATATATATATATATATTGTAATAACGCGGAATGCTGAGAAATAAAAATAAATGAAAAATAAAATGAAATAACAAAATGCTAGCTCGAAAACTTCAGATATAAAAATAATAATTGCAAGGATTCTGCTTAATCTCAAGGGTCTAAAAGTAAGTTCTCCATACACAAATAGACTTCTACTAATACATGAAATAATACGAAAGCGTCAAATTTATGTATAAATATATATTTAAATGAAATTATATCAATTATCACAAGATACAAATATAACTATCAAATCTGACATATAAATATAAAGGAAAATGACGTTTGAGATGACGTGAGTTTATAACGTGTATAGAAAAGTGATATCAAGCAATGTTATATCTTTAACAAATTATTATATAACAATTACACTTAAATACCTGAAGAATATGTTAAAATTTTGGAGATCACAATTTTCAATATGTTCTTTGTATGAAGTTCACAGGAAAATTTCTATCTAATACGTCAAGAATGAATGTCCGTTGCTCGATTCAAATTTCTGGATAATATCCTAGTCGCTGCGTTGCTTATAATCCAAATTAGCAGAGTAAACCACCAGGTTATGTTCAATATGGGATCCAGATGAGTTGTTCTTATTCCAAGATGATTCAAAAGAAAGCTGATTTCTTCTTTAAAAGTGTTCCTTTGATATAAATTTAATCTTCCGTATTCAAATGTATGATTAAATTCTCTTTATATGATTAATACATCCAGAATACTTATTAAAACATTTCCTTATGTACAATATACGTCCATAAGCATTTTGTATAGGAATATAAATGGAATATTGATAAAAAGACTCAAATTATAAAATGCAGATAAAGATCTCTTTCAATCAGTCAAAAATAATAATCAATAATCATGTTTTTTTTTAAAAGATAATATTATAGAAAATCCACTCACGTAATCTCAATTACAAATCTTGTAAATGAAATTCACATAAGACAAACAGATAATAAAATATGGGAAATAATATCAAAATTACAAAATTCTTACTATAAAGAAATACTTTACAAATCTTAACATTCAAGATATAACATTGTTGAAACTGAAAACTTATTAGTAAAAGAATTAATTAAGAGGGTAGGTTGACTCACAACAATATATATATATATATATATACAGTGAAACTTCCCGTAACGGGCACTTCTATTAGCCGGGCACTTCCCTTAAGCGGTCATTTTATCCAGTCCCGAAATTATAAATGGGAAATTCCTAATAAATGGGTTTCTCTTATGCGGACGTTCCCTTGAATGGGCTCGGACAGTTATTTAGCTGCTTTTTGACCACAAAGTTTAAACGAATGCGAGAATCGAGATGTAATAATTCTGGTCCGGGAAATCCCCTGCTTTCGTCGATGATATCATTTGAACAGTATAGATATGATACTTGTTAAGTTCGCAAGTCAACGTCGTCTGGGTAGATTGTCTGTTGTTTTATTTTATGGCATAATTCATATCAACTATGTACGTATTTTAATTATTTTAGAAAACAATATCAATGAAAAGGAATTGCGATCATAGAATATAATCATAAAAACAAGTTTAATTCACGTGAATTAGCCAGAAGATTTACTACTGACAAAACACAAGCCGCGCAAATAATAACAAAAAATGGTTAATATCTAAAACAGTAACAAACAAATGACAATAGTGGAATTAAAAAGCGGTTTTTTGAAACTGAAGGCCTCAAAATAGACCAGTTAACATATGAATGGGTTGTGCAAGCTACAAATAAGAATATGCCTATATCAGAGGTACTAATTATGCATAAAGCTAAGAAAAGTGCTGATTGTAATTTTTCCCCTTCCAGTGGATGGCTAGATAAATTCAAAAAGCGGCATAATATTCGCTACCATATGATATCTGACGCTAGCCGCTAGCGCAAATCAAGAAGATGTCGAAGCTTTCATAAATACGGTACCGTTGTTTGCAACACATATTTAAAAAAACTATTCAGACCATTTACATCGGACTAGTGCAGGCAATAGAGAAATTAGAAAATCTCGGTGTGTCTCTGAAAATAATGCAACTTTCACGAGCATCTACGCACGGTAGAAGACGCAAAAAATGTTTGCGTTCTTAGAAGATTTGAAAGTGTTTTAGAGAAATATTCAGATTTTGCCACCGTAAGAGAAACTTGTGAAGGTGCGTCAACAGAACCATTAATATAACATTAGCAGATGTAGAAAGCTTGTTTTCTGAAAATAAGCACATTTTTGCTCCGGAACGCACTCGGTTTGAGGAAACTACTGTGGAAACACATCTGATATTGCAAATATTTAACCGATTTTACCCAGTTTGTAACTTCATGGAAAACATTTAAAACGGTAAGTGTTCCACCACTTATAAATTTATACCTTGTTATTTATTTGTATAGGTTTCGGCGCTTTGGTTTTTAACAGTAATAATTTATTACTCTAAACGAGCAAAGTCGCTCAACGTTGTCCGCGGTGACTGACAAAGTATATACACGCGCAAGAACCAGCCGCCAGTGTGAGGTTACTGGAATGAACCTCTCTAGTAATAAGTACAAATTTTAGATCTATCTAAATCAGCACACCATAACAAAACACTTTTATTTCCATATAAATATTTGAGAAGTCATTATCGATATTCAATTCAACAATTCATTTCGTAAAATATGAGAATATTAAAAAGTAATATTTCTTTCGTTAAAGATATTATTTTCTCGAAGAACCAGCAAGAACCAGCCGCCAGTGTGAGGTTACTGGTTGGGTTACTGGTTACTCTCTAGTAATAAGTACAAATTTTAGATCTATCTAAATCTGCACACCATAACAAAACACTTTTATTTCCATGTAAATATTTGAGAAGTCATTATCGATATTCAATTCAACAATTTATTTCGTAAAATATGAGAATATTAAAAAGTAATATTTCTTTCGTTAAAGATATTATTTTCTCGAGCTCCTTTTGTAATAAAAAGCGCAAGAAATACCCCACATTTTATCATAAATACAAAATCAATACGTTGACGTCTGAAGACCATAATTTGAACAACAACAAAAAATAACCTAAAAGATAGATAACAGTGACTCTTAAAATACTATTGGAACAAACTTTCGAGTAAATCAGTTGTTCATAATCTTTACACTTCATCAACTTTGAATCTATGCTGTCTGCTCTAAAACTATCTACAATCTTACGATGTTAAGACCCGTCTTAAACAAGGGTCGTTGTAATTTGCAAGTTGTGTCAGTTCGGATCCTGTTTAAAGGACGGTGTGTGGGTTGAAAATTAAATGCTTTACATTACATTCAGTGGATAACCGCGACTAAAAAACGATTTGCACGGAAAGTTGTAAAGTGCTGCGTCTTATGTATAGTCGTGACAAGTTATAAGTTTCCATTCTATCTCGAACACTGGCCCTGACAGAATCTCTGCGTATAAGAAATTAAATGGGGCGAATCTACATGTGAATGAGACGAAGATGATTATTTTATAAATTCGGTTTATGCAAATATAGATTTTGAATGTAGAGTGTATAGTAATTAATGGTCAAAATATTTAATACTAATTATTGAATAAAATAATCATACGGATAAATAAATTTGTAAGCATTTTATTAACCTAAAAATATGCTTATTTTAGCAGAAATTCTGTGAAAATAAAATACAATAATTATTAGAATTTTGAGACTGTGTACAGTGAAGATGATATGCACAAGGTTTGTTTGATGGTACTGTAAGTTTTAGTTTTCGTTTCGGTTTCGATTTTATTTTGAAGTTAGATATCACAGCCTGTCCCACTCGCAATAAAAAATTGACAAATATCTTACTTTTATTTTTCAACATAGTCTCTAGTAAGGTTAATACGTTTTTGCCGTCGATGTTCTAGTATTGCTAAGGTTTCTCGAAAAAAATATTGTTCAAATTCTGCAAACCACTGATTTACAGTACATATCACATCATTATCTGACGGAAATCGTTTATCATACAAGTGTTCTTTAAGTTTTGAAAGGGTCGGTAATCGCTGGGGATCAAATCTGGCGAATATGGTGGATGCTCAACTAATTCGAAGCCTGAGCCTGAGCTATTGCAACGATTTCAATGGCGGACTGTAACTGGGTGCGTTACACTAATGCGGGTTCTTTTATCAAGTCACGTAATTTGGGAAATAAATTGGCTTAATAAGCACCTGTAATTGTGACTCCCTTTCGCAGGAAATCTACTAAAATTACGCCTTCACCATTCCAAAATACGGATAGCAGGACCTGCAGAAGGTTGCATCTTGAATTTTTTGGGCGGTGGTGAACCTCAATGTGTCCACTCTTAGTTTACTTTGTATTTTGGTCTCTACATAATAATAATGGATGCATTTTCCTTGTCGTGTCAACACCGCGTTAAAAGACGACTGCAACATTCTTTTCTAGTTTGCTTGTGTGCATCGGTTAACATTCGTGGTACCCATCTTGCAGACAATTTTTTCATGTTTAATTCGCCTGTAGTTATATCATATACCACATCGTTTGTAAGACCAGTATCTTCAACTATTTGTCTAATAGTCACATGTCGATCTTGCAGCACCAGATCGTGAACCTTCTTAACAGTTTCTTGGATAGTGGCTGTTGTGAACGCGTCACCCACTTTATTCATCTGTACATGACTGTCTACCACATTTAAACTCACGATACCACCTTTTAACTATGTCATATGATTACAGATTCCCCTAATGTATCCACCCAAATCTTGATGAATTTGAGTTGGGGTCATCTCTTTTAAATGTAAGTATTTAATTACCGCTTGTTGCTCAACACGATCCATTTTGATACTGCTATGTGACTCTCTCAACTTCGGGTGTCTATTGTAGGCACGCTTTAACAGGTTCAGACATGTAAGTTTCTAGCGTTAGTCTATACATAGCAGGTTACAATGCGACGTTAATATAAATAATTGTTTTGTTTTATAAATGGGTCAAGGGCCAAAGGAATTGTTTAATCCTCCTGGTTTGAAGGACTATGTATACTTTATATCTGATCAAAGTACGGAATGTTGCGTTGTACTCGATTCTCGAAGCACCATGTATAACTTTGTGTTTGACCCACCGCTAACGGGGCGTAACTTCCGTATAAGCTGGTTATTTCTTTTGGTTGGTGGCAGTTATATTGAAAGTTGGTGTGTTTTCTCAATGTTTTATTTATTTTCCAAAAAACACTTAAACCTAATTTCATAAGATAATTCTCACAATGTAGCACTTAATGTAAACATAAACTTAATTCATTACTGTTTGATTGTTTTATATTGTACGATTGTTATCTATTGTATATCTGTTGTATAGAGAATGAAGTGTATTATCTGTCTATGTTTGTTGTGTTACAAGTATATATAAAATATATTACTACCCCTACCCTTACATAACTAAAATGTGTGTATGTGTTTTATGTTGTGGAATTTACCTACATTATTACTTCCTAGAAATTGTATCTACATGCAAACAGTACCCAATGTTTCCGATGTCTTAAAGATCTTTCTTATAAATAAATATAATAAAATATAATTCCTAATTACGTATTAATAGGGCGTCATAAATCTTCTTAATGTATTTCTATCTGATCGGTTCATCAATAATAGATTTTTATGATACATGCATATTTGGATAGCTTGAGCCGATAATGTATATTAATATAATTAACAATAGCAGGTATTGAAGGGTCTATTGAAATTGTTCACTAATTACCGTAGGCAATAAAGAAAAGGTCTTTATGTATAAACCAGGTAAGAAACAGATTAGGAATTGTAAATTCTTTGAATCTAAGGCAATTTTGAATATATTAATAAAAGTACGTTATATAATGGTTTTCACTTGAAAATGCACGTTGAATATTTATAAAATTTGAAATGTTATAATTTAATTCTGTTATACTAAATTTACTTATACCTAACATATAAATATATACAATATAACAGATTTTGTTTTACGACGAAACAGGGATCAGTCCTCATCAGCCTACATTCGTAGAAACTAGGAAGAACAATCACTGAATCACATTAGGCTATATTAATGCTGAATGCAAGAAAAACGACCATATTTGTCGAAGAAAAGATTTCGTTTCACCATGATAATGCATCAGCTCATTCGTCTGCATTTGTAACCGCTAAATTAGTTGAATTACATTTCAAATTACAGCCTCATTCCTCATATTCACCCAATGACATTTTTATTACCGAAACTAAAGAAATAGTTCAGTAGGCGGAAATTAAAGGAAAATAGAGGCTTATTTTGTAGAATTTTGAAGCTTCTAGTTTTTGGAAGGCATGAAAAAGTTGCAATATGGTTTGAGTGCATAGTAATTAACTGATGTGGCCTTTACTTGATGAAAATCCATTGAAATCCTAAAATTAAATAGGAAACACAATTGTGTGATTTTCACAAATATTTTATTACAATTTAATAACAATTGTTTCACAAACAAGAAACCACAATTTTGGTGAAACAATTGTTACTACGAGTATAATAAAATATTTGCGAAAGTCACACGATGGCATTTTGTGTTTAATCTTTTGTAAGTATATAGAATTGAAAAGGCGATTATGTAGAAAAATAAATCGTTTCTTTGTATCAACAATAGTTTTTCATTTAAATGTTACGTCCCATTAATTATCCCTTGTCTCAAACGATTTATTAAAACAACTGTAAGATAAGATAAGCAGTTAGGGGTTCATGACGTCAGTGCCAGTGACGGAGGGACGGTATTATGTATCCCTACTTCTGACCTATCCCTATTGCTTATCCAATCAAATGCTACACTTATACATTGAATAAACATATCGGGGAAGTAAAGTTAGCGGGTACGCCTTTTGCGCAGCAGTGTTATTAACTTGCCATATTTTCAGACAGTATAGAAAATCAAGCACTTATCAAGCAAGAGTAAATATATCCAGAAGGAATATTGCAGGGTTTATCAAACATATCACACATCCTGTTCACCGTTCCTATCCAAAGTTCAAATATTAGTAAATCACCAATAATTGTTCCATATGTTCATGTGTTAATAATGTCTGTCACCGTAAATCTATTTAGACATTGAAAACAATCGTTTCACATCCACCGATGAAATAGGAGGATATTTAAAGAGCATTAAGTGTTTTAGTGGCGGCGTATTTATCCCCGGTTCGGAAAAATCTACTTCTTTACCGTTAAACAAGCCAACAAATCGGTGTACACTATGAAATCCTAGATTATTATTTAGAACTGCTTCAAATTTTATTTTATAATTATCAGCAGCAGCTCCAGCTAATTTTATAATATTCATGGCTAACGCCATGAATATTGTAATATAGAATATTGTGGGTTGGTCGGAGTAACCTCTAGGCGGATGGTTACAAGTATTCTTGAATAATGTCCATGAATATTGGCTAAATCTACCTGAATATGGTCCATAAGTACTTGTTAAGCGAGCAGGTGCCTTCACAAACACTTTCTTGATAGAAGGTATCAATTTATCTGCATTCGTGTAGCATTTTCTGACTTCCACTGATACTCGATGAAGAGCATGTGCGAAGCATGTGATATGCATCATATTACTATATGTTTGTTGTAAGAGTCGACTACCCGCGTTCATATATTCTGCTCCATCCGTTCAAATAACACTTTTCTATATTTATATCGTGCTCTTCACTCCATAGCGATTTCAAATACGAAGGTACGTTACGTGATATAAATTCTGCATTTGTTGTTTCGATTCTCTTAGATGCAAGTAGATGTGTATATACATTACCGTGTAGCTGTCCGTCACATATTTACGCAATAGAACTCAAGTAACTAATAAAATTAAACAATAGATCGGCCCGTTACAAATTCATTTAAGTCCGCCTGCCCCTCCATGGAATGTACCTCTGATTGCCGATCTCTAGTAATTAGTATCATTAATTATTACTACTGCAATAAACAACACCCTCCACAGTTTCCGATCTGGTTTCTAATGAGAATGGCACTAAAAGGTATTTTAATTAAATACTATTTTACGAAAGGCAGCTTTTTAATTTCAATAATCAAACCAAACAAAAATAATAATTTTATACTATCATTGTACATTTAAAATAGAAATAAATAATAAAATGTAATCGTTCATAAAATATTTCTGTTATAAATGGATACTCTTCCGGTAAATTTAAATGAATAAATTACTCCTACCCGTTTCTTAAGTGAGAAAGAAGATGTAATACAGAAGTTTTTATTAATTCAAGTATTCAAAAAAGTTTAAAAATTTCTTAAATTATAATACTACATTTAAGCTTTTAAAACTTATGTGAGTGTAGGCGAATTTCAAATATCAAATTTGTAATTCCTCTTACTTCATTTATTAATATACTTTTTTCCTTGACATTTGAAATAAATATCGTATATTTCTTTTCTTTGTTGAATAAATATTATAGAAATTTAAACAAAGTATAGGTACTGTTTTTGTATAGTTTATTCTTAATTTATATATTTTAATGCAGAATCTGTAAAATAAGAAGGGTTTATTATTTTCCAAAACGATAAAAAAATTTTTGTCTTGGATTTTGCCCACTTCTTTGCCATTTCCTTCTGTCTTTTACCTCTTGGTTTTACAATTCGTGTCTCCTGCCTTCTTTAAATCTTTTCACTTTCTTCAGTCATCTTTTCCGTTCTGTTCTTTGGTCTCTTCTCCACCCATTTTAATTTTTTTAATTCATCTGTCATCAGTCATACTGTCTATGTGGCTCAACCATCTGACATATTGCATTCTTACTACTTGGACAATACTTGTTCAACAACTCTTCTATTTCTTTCTTTGTTCTTTTTCTAAATTCTCTGCCTATTTTAGTACCTCCATGAATTCTCTTTAAAATTGTTGTTTTCGATATTTGAGTTTATTTTCATAGTTCTTAGTCATTATCCATGTTTCGCAAGCGCAAGTAACGATAGGGTTTGTTTGATAGAATCTGATTTTCGAAGCTCTAAACAGATTTCTTACTGTTACAAATTTTGTTAATATTTCTGCAGATTTCTTCTTTAGCTAACCTTTTTCTGTTTCTATTTTATCTCTTTATCCGCTTTGTATGTTAGCGTTTCTCCAAGATAATCAATTTCTTCCATTTTCTCTATGGAATACCTTCCACCGGAATAGCTAATGACGCCCGATAAACAAGTTTCATAGCAACAGTTCCCTTATCGCATACAGTCAAGTTATAAAAGACAACATAGAAGAAAATTCAGCACCGTTCTTTGACTAATGTTAACATCGTATGACGTATGAACTAGAGTTCATACTTCACCATCACACCAATTATCTATCTCCAATAATTCATTTTATTGTTAGCACAACACCACCAAACAATGTGTTAGTAATACCAGCTGGATCAGCGTGGGTACGTTATCGCATCTACGTCGCCCGCGTAACGTATATTCACTCATACAAGTAGTCAGAACGAGGTGGCGCCCTTTTTAAATTTAGATCAGTAAAGTTAACAACGTTTCGTCAGGAACCGCGCGCCATCTTCACTCGAGCTGTAGCCGTGGGTGGCATTGGTATGCTGATTTGTATTTTTAAGAGCAACCCGCCCGCGTAAGTTATGTCTAAGGAGGGTTATTAAATTTAGATAAAATTTAGAAAGACCAATTCTCGCAAGTTTTGTTGCTTGCACGAAGTAGCAACTTCTTTGGATTGGGAATACTTCGCGGACGATTCTATAACTAGCATTCTCTAAGTATTTCGTAATTAGTTAAGTGTTTCACTGTTCCTCTATTGAGCCTTCCAAACTAGCTCCCAAATTACAATACGAAACGAGCATTAGGAAACCTTCTAAAGTGAATAAGCATATAGCCGCTTATCGTTTAGATGGATACGGCCGATTTATCACTGCGTGTATTTAAATCTACGAAGGGTTTTTGCCAATTATCATTAACGGCAGGATAAGACAAGGAAATTCCCTCAAAGGATTCTTTTATTTGATAATAACACGATACTAAAACAATATTACATAATATATTACTGTCTTATACTACTTACACATCCAGAGCATCGAAAAATCTCGAACCAAAGTGTAGCCGAAAGCGCTATGTCACCGTTAGTTCACCAGATCTTAATACGTATGTACATAGAGGCGAGCGTCGTCTAGCGCTTTCTTTCGCTGTCTCATTTAGGCCGGTTAAACATATGCGCTAGCAGTGTATGGAAACTCGATGTATAGGAAATACAATATACAGAATTGTCCGGCAAACTACTGTAACAAGAGAAGTAAAAACTATTTTCTTTTCAGGTAAAGTACCCTTTCTGTTGATAATACATCAAAATTTTACTAAGAAACGTTGTTCAGACTGAGAAATTATCTGGTGTTATGTACTAATGAATAGAGTTGCGCAATTTGTCCGTAATGCAGGGATATATTATAGGGACAGTCACCCGTTGCGAATAGGAACAGTGAGAAAAGTCTGAGCTATAGTACCATGTGGATGTACATTTCACAGATCGATTAATGTTACGCGGTAAATATAATAAATTAAACCTACGTTGTAAATTAAGTAATAGACACACTTACTCACTCAAGATTCGTTATCCCATAATGGGTGGGATCGGAGAAAGAATTGCAGCATCAGATATGCTATGTATATTTATTATATATTGTATTTTAATTCGGGATACTTTTCGATAAACTTGTTTCCTTCGTCAGCCATTGATCGCTTTCTACAATGTCGTTCGTTCGGCATTACCGCGCTGCGTAATATATTCGTCTGCACTTTTGAATACATCGAATCAAACCGCCGTTCACGACTGTTATTGAGTTCGGCCGTCTGTCCCACAATACAATACACCCTTGCATTCCGGACAAAGTACGTAATTCATGAATGATGAATTCATAGTAGGATGAACCACGTGCCTGCGTGTCTGGATGTCGATTTTTAAGCAAATACGTACTTGTATTCTGTTACTTACACCCGATTTTTAATAATATTTTTAATATTATTGTTAATATTTTTGTTTTATACAAATTACTGATGTTTAATTATATTTTTGATTATTCCAGTTACGAACAAAGGTATATAAATACCCTAATAAAATATATAAGAAGATAAAGTAACTGAAAATGATTTTTATGTTAATACAGATATCTAAAATTAATCTTATTAATTAGAATTACAGTATTTTCGTTTTAGTAATTGCACTAAAATATTAAAACCCTTGAAATCCAATTAATTCCGGATACACGAAAGAGCAGAAACTCTACGGTAGAAATGGTCACACCCATACAAATTCAAGAAATCAAGACAGCGAACGAATTCGAGGATAACGAGCAAGTGGTATATTTATCCAGCTAATCCTTGCATACCTAATACGAATTTGATCCATTTCATTCTTACACTAATCTCTTCATACTAGAATCACATGGCGTGGCGCCTCGTATTGATTTTCGTCCAAGAAACACTAGTTTCCGCATCGTACCGGTACATCAACCGTGGAAATTTCCTCCGACTGGTGTTTTCACAAATCCTGACATCTTCAAACTCGAAAGGAAAAGAAGATTTTCTTTCATTAATCAGAGAATCGCGAGAGAGAGCCTATAGTATTGCGAGATATATATAGATTACTTTTGTCGTTTCGTTTTTTCCCCCGTTCCAACGTTCCCTTTATTCCACTTTATTGCTCTTCGTGAAAGTAAACGTTCAGATGAAACCATTTAATTAGTTGTCTTACGATATTAATGTTTATATCTCTTTGTAAATTGATTGCTTTTTTTCGGTGGAGAAAATTATTTTATAAAAGAGGGAAAGCTGAGCACTTGAATTTAGGTATTCGTTTTCGTTACTCGAAAAATAAAGGTTTCGTATTTTTGACAGCTTTGAAAATGAGTAATCTGAGAGGAAGGTATACTGAAAAAAGTTAGTGTAGACTTGCTTTCACTAATAAATAAAACACACATAAGATGTTTTAGATTTACACTTTATTAATAAAATAACGACAGCTGTTTCGCTAACACAGTAGCTTCTTCAAATTCAACTTAAGACTAAAGATACATACAAGATACAGCGTTAATCAGGTAGTTGACCCAAGTTAAAATTCTAGGAACTATTACATTTATATTTTGCTTTTTAAAAACTATACAATGTGCTACTTGTGTGAGGTTTAAGTATAAAAATATAGTATAAGCAACTAAGAAATAATATATCAATGGGTGAACAGATTTAACAGTGGGGATGAATTCAAGTCTAATTTATCGTTTAGTAACATTTCTGAGTTTTTAAGTTTATTAATTTCTAAAGATTCTAAACAGTTTAGTTTTCTACCTTTACTTTCTACATGTATGGTGTCGAATTGTAAATTAAATTCGTGCTCATTCTCTATTAAATGATTAGAGTAGGTAGAGTCAGTTTTCTTATTGATATAAGAATGATAGTGGTCTTGGATTCGTTTTTTAAACGTTCTACCTGTCTGCCCAATATATGTTTTGGTACATGATCCGCATGATAACTTATAGACTCCTGATTTATTGTCTTTGGTAGTTTTTTCTTTATTATTTTTAATATATTTGGCTAGATTATTATTAGTTTTATAAGCAATATTAATGTTTTCTTTTTTAAGGAATTTTGATAATTTAAGTTGCTGTTGACCTATGTAAGTAAATGATTTAAACTGCTTGTCTGGATCCACTTTAATGATCGGGTACACCTCCCTTAATAATTTATTGACTGATTTTTTAACAATTAATTTATCTATTAGATTTGGGTCATATCCGTTGTTGTGAGCGATTTGTTTTATAATATTAAGTTCTTTATTATAGTCTTCATTGGACATCGGGATGTTAATAAGTCTATGTGTCATGCTGTGAAAAGCCGCTACCTTGTGTTGGACCGGGTGGTTAGATTTATTATGTATCGTGGTATCTGTATGAGCCACTTTGTGGTAAATAGAAAAATGGACCCTATTGTTTACACGTTTTAAAGTGAGATCCAGAAAGTTTATACTATTATTAAGCTCCTTTTCTATCGTAAACGTGATATTAGGATCAATGGAATTGATAAATTCATAAAGAGTGTTCAACTGCCTATCCGTACCTATATATTGTAGAACGTTTTGGTACAGATACGTTGATGATATATTGATAGGATATATAGGTACGGATAGGCAGTTGAACACTCTTTATGAATTTATCAATTCCATTGATCCTAATATCACGTTTACGATAGAAAAGGAGCTTAATAATAGTATAAACTTTCTGGATCTCACTTTAAAACGTGTAAACAATAGGGTCCATTTTTCTATTTACCACAAAGTGGCTCATACAGATACCACGATACATAATAAATCTAACCACCCGGTCCAACACAAGGTAGCGGCTTTTCACAGCATGACACATAGACTTATTAACATCCCGATGTCCAATGAAGACTATAATAAAGAACTTAATATTATAAAACAAATCGCTCACAACAACGGATATGACCCAAATCTAATAGATAAATTAATTGTTAAAAAATCAGTCAATAAATTATTAAGGGAGGTGTACCCGATCATTAAAGTGGATCCAGACAAGCAGTTTAAATCATTTACTTACATAGGTCAACAGCAACTTAAATTATCAAAATTCCTTAAAAAAGAAAACATTAATATTGCTTATAAAACTAATAATAATCTAGCCAAATATATTAAAAATAATAAAGAAAAAACTACCAAAGACAATAAATCAGGAGTCTATAAGTTATCATGCGGATCATGTACCAAAACATATATTGGACAGACAGGTAGAACGTTTAAAAAACGAATCCAAGACCACTATCATTCTTATATCAATAAGAAAACTGACTCTACCTACTCTAATCATTTAATAGAGAATGAGCACGAATTTAATTTACAATTCGACACCATACATGTAGAAAGTAAAGGTAGAAAACTAAACTGTTTAGAATCTTTAGAAATTAATAAACTTAAAAACTCAGAAATGTTACTAAACGATAAATTAGACTTGAATTCATCCCCACTGTTAAATCTGTTCACCCATTGATATATTATTTCTTAGTTGCTTATACTATATTTTTATACTTAAACCTCACACAAGTAGCACATTGTATAGTTTTTAAAAAGCAAAATATAAATGTAATAGTTCCTAGAATTTTAACTTGGGTCAACTACCTGATTAACGCTGTATCTTGTATGTATCTTTAGTCTTAAGTTGAATTTGAAGAAGCTACTGTGTTAGCGAAACAGCTGTCGTTATTTTATTAATAAAGTGTAAATCTAAAACATCTTATGTGTGTTTTATTTATTAGTGATATGGATTTACATCAAGCAAAGGTCGAAACAATTAAAGACTTGCTTTCCACTGAATATTTATGAAAAATGTAGTAGAGGTAAATCTGTGTACTACTAATAATAATGCGTAGCTGACGATATTTTTCAAGGAAACTATATTTAATTTTAGGAAATCTTGTAAAAAAAGCATTTTCATACTTTAAAAAGTCTGAAAATGTTGTAAACGTACCGATACGAGTGCATTTATGCAATAGATTTACTATTCTTTTTTTATAAGATGTAATCCGTACAACTATAGAACATGGGATACAATAGTACAAGGTATGTACAGTATTTATTGTCCCTAACATATAAAACATTATTATTTTTCAACATAGTCACCCTGCCCTCGAAGACACTTATTCCACCTAAGTTCTAACATATTTACACATTTTTGAAAAAACTCGGGGTCTTGATCACAGAAGAATTCTTCAACTGCTGTCATAATATCGTCATCGCTGTTAAATTTGGTCCCCCGAAGACTTTCCTTTAGTTTTGGAAATAAATAAAAATCACTAAGAGCTAGGTCAGATGAGTATGGTGGATGATCCATTAGCTCTAAACCTGCATTGTTAATTGCACTTAACGAAACAAAGCTCTTATGCATTGGAGCATTATCCTGATGAAACAAAATTCCACGTGCCAACTTTCCTCTTCTTCTTTCTTTGATGCAATCACGAATTTGATTAACTAGTGTAGCGTAACACTGGCCAGTGATTGTATGTCATCGTTTCAGGTAATCAATTAATAAAATTTCCTTGGCATCCCAGAAAATGGTGGCCGTAATCTTACCCGCCGAGGGTTGAATCATAAACTTGCGTGATGGTGGAGATCTTCGATGTCGCCACTCCTTGCTTTGGACTTTTGACTCGGGATCGAAGTAGTAAACACAGGTTTCATCAACTGTAACAAAGCGATCCAGAAATTTTTTTGAATCACTGTTAAACAATTTTAAATTTGCATCTGAAGTAGTGACTCTCTCTCGCTTTTGTTTGGGTGTCAACATTCGGGGTACCCATCTTGCAGACTCTTCTTATGAAGTTCCAAATCTGAAAAGCATGTTATCTCTGCTAAACGTCTACTAGTTAACCGACGATCTTGTTTAATCAAGTCACAGACACGATCAACATTTTCCTGAGTGCACACCAGCACTTTTTGCATGTTCGCAAGTAGCTTTTCCATATCTAAATGCTCGAGACCAATTCTTCACTACCTGATATGAAGGCGCATCATCCCCAAGTACACTAACCATATCTTCATAAATTTGTTGTGTAAACCTTTCTTTTGCAAATATTTAATGACAGCTCCATTTTTAAAAATCTTTGAGCAGCTTCTATTTTAACTCAAGACAACTTTTTAACAAATACAGCTACACGACTAAACTTTGGCACATTGTATGACAGATAAACAGCGAATGAATGGTGTTGTTGTGCAATGTTTATTTCAACGCCTACTATACTAGTGACAGTAAATACTGTACATTCCTCGTATATTGTATGTTAAGAGCTAAAAGTGCATGGAGTCTAGTAGTGAATAATCTCATCATGATATTAAATGACCAGGGTATATGAACGCAGGGATTTGCCGATGACATTGTCATTGTGTCCTAGGGGAAATTCCTAGGGCCAGTGACGAGTATCATGCGAAATGCTCTGCGAATTGTGGAGAGATGGTGCTTTGAGGAGGGATTATCAATCCATAAAAAAATTAGTTGATAGCTTTTACCAACATGAGAAAATTAAATGATCTGGGTAGCCTAAGACTGTTCGGACAAGAGTTACAACTAACCAAAAAAGTAAAGTATCTAGGCATTACACTTGATGAGACACTGAATTGGGCCAAACACCTAGCCAAAGTGGCGAATAGGGCAACGTAGTTCTTCTGGAGATACAGAAGAGGTGTTGGTAAGACCTGGGGACTAAAACCACGTGTGGGACACTGGGAGTACACAGTAGCAGTAAAACCAACGATTACCTATAGGGCAGTTGTCTGGTGGAGAAGGACGGAGCTGACATCGTCGTGAGGCTTTTCAGGCATAGGCTTTGTTGGGAATTACGGGAGCTATGGGAACCGCCTCCATGGAGGCCATTGTAAGGCTCCCTTCATTGGAACTATTTGTGAAAGTGGAGGCCATGGCTACGATCCTGAGACGGAAGGCCAATGGCGTATGATGTCCTAACAAGGTCGTAGGGAGCCAAGCTTATAGGGGGGCATACAGGTACGAGGAATACTGCTAAAATTCGCAAAATCAAGTACTTCTTGAATTACCAGCATTCCACAATCATATTCGTAAAATATGACATTTTTAATCTATAATTCATTTGACGGTTCGATTTAAAACCGAACAGTTTTGTCTCAATAGAATTTAACAAAGTAATAATTGTGTCAAAAATGGAAATTTTGAATCGTGATTTTCGAGTGATGATTTTTTACGATTTTCGATACGGTTTGACACCAAAACAATGTGTGGAAAAGCTTAGTTTGGTATTTTGGAATAAAGCACCATCCAAAACTATGGTTTACAAATGGTTTGCAGAATTTATGCGTGGAAGACCAACGTTTGGTGACGATCTTTGTGAAGGGCGTCCATGCACCTCTGTTGTTGCGAAAATATCGATGCTGTGCGTGAAATGATTTTATCAGATCGGCATGTGACATGCAGTGAGATAGAGGCGTCCTTTAGCATTGCGGAGAAACAAATACATACGATTTTTCAAGATCATTTACATGTCGGGAAGCTTTCCAATCGTTGGCTTCCATAAAATTTAAAAGACGAGCAAAAACATACACGTGTCAAGTGGTGGAAGGAAAAATTCTGTATATAACATTGTAACAGGTGATATATGAGCCTCAAACTAAACAGCAATCGACTGTAGTGTGTTTCAAGTGTGTTCAATGTGTTTCAAAATGAACCTAAACAACAAAAGTGGTGCGGTCAGGAAGCGTTTCGAAAAGAATGATTGCTTGTTTCTTCGGAAAAACGGGGCATGTTGCAACTGTTGCATTAGAGGATCGACGAACAGTTAATGCTACCTAGTGTACGTCAATTTGTTTGCCGGAAGTTATCGATGAAGTCAGAAAAAATAACATAAACCGACGAATCATTGTTCAACATGACAATGCAAGAGCTCACACAGCAAGACAAACTGTCGAGTTTTTTGCCAACAGGAACATCGAATTAATGACTCATTGCCCGTGTTCGCCCGATTTAGCGCCCAATGACTTCTTATTCCGAAACATTAAAAATAAAGTGCATGGAAAGCGATTTTCATTGCCTCAAGAAGCTGTTGAAGAATTTAAATAACTGGTTTTGTAGATACCTCGATCAGAATGGAAAAAGTGTTTTGAATATTTGTTTTATAAGATGCAATAGTGTATACATCTTAAAGGGGAGCATTTTGAGAAACAGTAAAGCGATTTACATAGCGTAATTTGTTTTATTTTACAATTTTTCGTGAATTTTAGTAGTGGCTCTCGTACCACAGGAACTATACTGGGAGAGCCAATATTACAAGTGCCGGCGGACAGCATGGTACCTGAGATTATGTTTACAGCTAAGCTGAACATATCTATACCAACTAGGGAACAGGCAAAAAGTCGCTCCAGCGATTGTAGTGCCGGCATCTGATACACGGATGGATCACAATCCAATCGGGGAGTTTTTGTGCCCCACAACTTAATTGTGACATATAACTTCCAGCGACTACTTAACCAAACGTCATTTAGAACAACTACAAATCATCTTAAATTTTTCCGAAAACTTTGGGACCATGCGTTAATGGGAATGATTCATTGTAAAAATAATGTTATATGAATGAAGTATCGCTTCAAAGCTAGACAAAAATACTAATTTTTTGCAAAAATCCGTCAGGAATTTAAGGAATGAAATTACTAATAGTTCTATGACTAGACTAAATCGATCTTGAAAAATTACATTCTATATTTACATTAGCTTTATAATTACTTAATTATAAACAATATAATTTTAAATTACAGTAAAATATTTTTTAGCATTTAAGATATTTCTAAATAATACAAAAAAGAAATTGGTTATGTGAGGAATATCAGTAAGAAGCTCGAATAAGGAATTTAAAGATGAAACACGAAAACTTACCCAGAGTTACATCTTAAATAGTTGGAGAATAATAATAATAAGATAAACACTGACACGTGAGAAATAATAGGGCGAAAAATGAGATATATAAATACGTAGATGTTTTCCCCTGATTCCGATTTTCGAGTCTAATTCCCGTTTTAAATCTGATTAGGTTTAACTCTCGACGTTTCAAAGTTGTCAATGTCATCTTCTTCTGGAACGATTAATAATTTGATTGCTGTTACCCTACCCGTTGATTTAGCATTGTGGGGAAGTCGCTATCTTATTCGCTGTTCCGTCATCAAGGGAGTTTTGTTTTCCGTCTGCGGTGTGTTATGGAATTATGACTGTCACTAAATAGAGACAGATAGAGTGTATTTTGTGATCGTAAGCTACGCAAGATGTATTAATAATATTCACTTTCAAAAATAAATTGCAGCTTTTCAAAGTGACAAAGCCAATTATGCGACCTCTTTGTTCTCAACTTTGAAACAAATTCACGCCATTTCATTGCCAATAAACATAATGTGAGTATATTCGCGACAGTTACGATATAAAAAAAATGCTGAGAAAAAGAAGAAATGGAACGTGAATGAACATCTGATTGTAAATTCAATATCCTTTCCCTGGATGTCATATTCGAAACGATACAGCTTCGTTCATAAAGTTTCATTAAAGTCGAATTTTTCGTTATATACATTTCAAAATTTTAAATTGAAATCTTGGAAGTTACTGGATGGAAATAGCACATATCACATTTCGAGTGTAAATGCTTCCGATGTGTACGCAACGGGTGTCATATAAAAGAGAGGATTCGAACATAAGAACAAAAGCATAGATATTTGTGTTTCATTTTACAGTACAGTCAATGAATAATCTAACCCGAATAACTATTATTTCATTGTATTTGTACACAACACATTAGTTGAAAAAAATTAAAAAAACATAAAATTAAATTTATTATTATTATTATTATTTATTATTACGAGGGATGTCTTTTATGTTTTGCATACTGGGATATAGAGGGCGCCGCTAATCAAATGTCAGTACTTAAAATTAACCTCCAACTTTAGTTGGGATGAATCCAAAGTTTCAGTGCAATACATGTAGTGTTGTAGTTACATCAAACTGCCAAAGTTGACAAGTTAGTCGAAAAATGGAATTTAACCGTGAAAATTTTCGCGAAATAATTTTTTTAATTTTCGAAGACAATTATCTCAACAAGAATGCCTCGTCGAGTTGCTTTCTGTGTTCGGTAATCAGAACCACATAAGTCAACAATTTCTCGTTGGTATGGAGAATTCAAACGTGGATGGATTAGTCTTAGCGACGATCCGAGAGCAGGTGCACCAAAAACGGCAGTCAGTCAGGAAAACGTCGATGCTGTGCGCAAGCTCATCAACGAAGTTCGACATAAAACTGAGACATCATTGGGGATTTCAAAGACCTAAATTCAAAAAATTTTGCATGAAGAATTGTGTGCAAAAAAATTAGTTTTCCGTTGGATACTGCATCTGTTAATCGAAGAACAGAAAAGAGCTAGAGTGAATTGGTGTCAAAAAACCCTATACCGCTTCGACGCAAGAAACTCTAAAAACGTGTACAACATCGTGAGCGGTGATGAATCTTGGATTTATTCATACGAGCCAGAAAATAAACGCCAGTCGTCTGTTTGTGTGTGTGTCGTCCAATGTGAAGAAAAGCCAACAAAGTTATCCGTTCTGTAAAGTGTCTGCAAAAAGATGGTCGCGACATTTGTCTCGAAAGCAGGTCATGTAGCAACAATTTTCTACAAGATCAAAGAACTTTTACTGCCGATTGATTTTCAAGCATTTGTTTGTTGCAAGTCATCGCTGAGCTCCGAGAAACTAACTCACTACGACGAATCATCCTTCACCAAGACAATGCATGAATTATTAGACCATCCTCCGTACAGTCCCGACCTAAGTTCCACCAATTTATTTACCTTTCCGAAATTCAAGGACGGACTCATGGTCAAAGGTTCCAATCGTCAGAAGAGGCAATCGATGCCTTCAAAAACGCAATTTTGACTGCAGCAACAAACGAGTGGAATAACTGCTTCCAGAGTTGCCTCGAGCGCATGCAAAAGTGCATTAATCTTCGTGGAGAATACTTCCGAAAAACAATAAAGTCTTTAAAAGCTATTTATTGTGCTATGGTCAGCTCTGTAGGCAAAATATAAAAGGCAGCGCTCGTATTAGCATATGCCCTAAAAGTTTTGGCACAGAATTCAATAAAATTAAAATCAAGAAAAATTGAAATAATATCAAGTTGCCTTTGGTAACAAATGTTTTTTTACATTGTTTACTGTAAGTTGACTGTTAGTTAATTTCAAGTTGTTGTTTTACAATTTCGTATAAATTAGAACTCCGAAAAAGTATCTATAACTTGGTTGGGCGGGTGGCCAACGAGTCTTAGAGAATGAAAATATTTAGTATAGAACAATTTATTACACAATAGCGCAATGCGAGCAGGGATTAATTCCATGTCTTGACCTTCCAAAAAGTGGAAGACTCGAGATATTTACAGCACAGAGGGCAGGGAGGCTGTTAAGAAATGCAAAAAACCAAGTTTGGATGTCAGTGAGGAGACTGGCTCGTCGAAACGGTACTTCGAAGAGTACGGTATCGTTGAAATTCAAAAGAAATGGTCTAAAATATAGAATATACCATGATTCGTCCGTGAGCTGAGGCAAGTGCATTTTGCCGGAGAAAAAATCACTATTGTAGATGACGAAAAATATTTCCCTTTGAGTAACTCTGAAGTGAAAGGAAACAATAGATTTTATACGGACAGTATCCTGATAAGGTTAACTACAAACATAAAGCCAAATTCGCCGATAAAGTCCTTATCTGGTTCGCAATTTCTACGAGAGGGATATTCCGACTATATTAATACCTGTCTTTCAAAATTGCTTCAATTAACCAATAAACATCATGCTGATGACAATATAATATTTTGGCCCTTGGCATCGTGTCATTACTCTAGAGCAGCGTGCCTCAATCTGGGGGTCGCTACCCCCAAGGGAGTCGCGAAATTGCCTAAACAATAATTAAAATTAATTAATTATAAACATTTTACTTACAATAAGTACACATCTGAGAAAGGAAATTAATGTGATGGTTGCATTTGTTTTACATTTAAAAGTTTCTCCTTACGTGGATCCACGTTAGAAGCATACAAAAGAAAATTATTTTATAGTGATATAAAACGATTCCTGTATTTAGTTTTTGCGTAACTATAGACGAAAAACCCCTTTCACAGAGATAAGAAAATTGCTTCAAGGGATTAATAGTTTCAATGCTTCTGTGACTAAATTTCCATATTCATTTCGACGAGCAACCCAAAACGTATTTAAACCTTTAGATGTAAATTGCAGTTGTACCGTTTTGTCGGCAGACATTTTGATGAGCTGGTCGTGAATCTCAACTAGTAACTTAGCAGCGCCAATACTCGTGTTAATTGATGCCAAAAAAACTTTGAGCCAGTTCGATAACGGAAACTCAAAAACGTCTATAACATCGTGAGTGGCGGTGAATCATGGATTTATTCCTATCAACCCGAAAATAAATTTCAGCCATTGGGTGTTCCAAGATGAAGAGAATCCGGCAAAAGTTATCCGTTCTCGAAGTGAAAAAGATCGTCGCAACGTTTGTGCCAAAATTAGGCCATGTAGCTACAATTCCTTTTCAAGATCGAAGAATGGTTAATGCGGATTCGTACACAACCGTTTGTTTGCCAGAAATAATAGGCGTCCTTCCGCCTTTACACGAGCTAGAAACCAACCAACAACGGCGAATCATCCTGCATCATGACAATGCGCACACAGTTCGAAAGAGTTTCTTGAACAAGAACATATCAAATTATTAGATTATCCTCCGTATAGACGCGACTTAAGTCCCAACGATTTTTTACGTTTACAAAGATCAAGAATGGAATTCGTGCCCGACGATTTCAGTCGCCGAATGAAGCAGTAAATGTCTTCAAACGGCAATTTTGACTGTACCAACTGAAGATTGAAATAACTGCTTTAACAATTGGTTTGAACAAACGCAGAAGTGTATCAATTTTTGTGCGAAATATTTTGAAAAGCAATAAAACACTTTTAGTCGATCCACTGTTTGATTTTATGACTATATGCAATACTAAAGCAATAGCCCTCGTATCTTTCATAAAGGATTGCCCGTAACACAAAAGGTTTTGCTCAATTATAGACTTAATAAATTACGGCAAATTTTTAACCGGTGAGATATTTAGTAATTAATCAAATTCAACGCATATAGTGTAAAAGTCTACATATTTCCCTATCTCTTACAAATTCACTCCTGAAATTTTAATGAGTTGCAATACAATTTCAGCTGCAAACATTACATATTTCATATTCAAGAATGTATGAGAATAATTTAGAGAGTGCTTCTCTAAATAAAAGACTTAAAACATAATATAATACTCTGACAGAAGTTATGCATCGCTATGATGTACTGAAAATATAAGGCGAAGTACAAAATACATTTTCCAAAACTTAAACTTAAAATATACCGTAGCTATCTCAGTAATGCCGTTATATTATGTTACTGCGACATGTGCTCTTACATACACGTATGTGTACTTTACTTAATTTATAAAGTACAGTGCATTAAGGGGAAAATTGTTGTTATATCGTAAGTTACACAGACTCGGTAATATTCCCCGATAATATTTTACAGCGCGCCAAGACCGGGTCGCTATTAAATATCATATTAAAATCGCATTATCGTAAACATGGAAGTGTAATACCGTGCTAACGTCGGCCGCGTCGTTGAGATGCACGACCGTTGATTTAAGTGGCATAGGTAGTTGGTCGAGCGGCATGCTGATGATTCTTTAACTCTTTTCGATGTTAGTGTAGTATGGTGAACGTAAGTGCGACGGTGGTCGTTTAATGAAGGCAGATCACGCTCTGATAGGTTTATAATTGCGGACAAAGTGGAAATGAATGTGATAAGTAAACGATCTTCGTAATTGATGTCGACATAATTATAAGTTATGTGTTTGCTCAATGTCGAAATAAGAATATACGCATGTAATAATGTACGCTTATAATGGACGGGACGTTTAATATTCTTAGCTGGAGAATTAATCTTTTTTTAGTGTAAAAATGTCGTTTGCTAGAAAGGAAAATATATTCTTATGTTATTTTATATCTTACATTTTCTTGCACTTATTGTACTCTTTTTCTAAGACGTCGTCTTCGAAATGAAATACTTATGAAGAGTATAGAGATGATGTGGGATCGAATACCAAATTCAGTAATAAAAGAAGAACCTGAGACATCTGCAGTAGAATGTATACAAGTAAAGCAATTAAGTTAATAATAATTAATACTTTTCTTTAGTACTCCCAAACAACTTTATGTCAATTTCAGGAAGAATTGATAGGCAATGAGTTATTATTACGCTTGCGCCAGTGGAATGGTTTAATATATTTGGCTGTCAGAATTCGCCTTAAACGAGAGGGAAGCAAGCCCCGGATTTGATCCCGGATCCTCCGGAGCGGTGCATATTAAAAATTTAGAAGACGAAATACCAGTAAGACCGAAAGAGGACTAGGATAGTTCTATGGCAAAATTAATATTAAAATAAGGAAAGGCAATGAGTGATGTAAATAAAAAGGCTGAAGACAAAAAGAAATGGTTAAAATTCATGCATGGGAGGGTAACTTGCTACCAGTAAATAGCAAAAATAAATCTCGCAAAACTGGCTTCTGGTGCTTTTCGATATAATGTAGGAAATATAGCAGATTTCCAACGACTTACCTGCGTGGAACTATTGATGGTAAAGATACGGTTTAACTAGCCAGTACCCGCGCTATAGTCAGTGAAGACGGGGTAGAATTCTTATCGATACGTTGTTGAGTCTCTGACTATACTAAAAGAGAAGAAGAGCGCTACTGTGCATTACGGTTAAATTGCAACTAAAGTTCACACGTCACACGAAGGACGTATGTCAACATAACGTACCCACAAGATCTAATGTCTATAAAATAGAACCAACCCTATATTTCCTTAGCTTACCTACGTCAACTTCTTATGCTTATTGCTTTGTGTGTGTATGCAATAATTAATGAAGTTTTAGTAAAAGAAAATAAACAAAACTTAAGTTTTTATTTGTTCAGTTAGTATTTGAGTATAGCTGAACGCAGGCGCGGCTCGTGATGACGTATTTTGGTTTGCAGTACAATGATCCGAGTGCTTCGTGTATTCTCGTGTACTAACTGTAACGTTTGCTTAGTAAACACCGAAAACACACGAGGCACTCGTATCATTGTACTGCAAACCAAAATACGTCATCACGAGCCGCGCCTGGCTGAACGCTTATATTCAGGTAAGAACGTTAATGATTAAATTTACACCTTAGCTTAATGTGAAATGGACTTTTTGTGAGTTACTTTACAAGCGTGTGAAGATTTCATCTCTGCAGCGTTTTATATTGGAAAAACAGATTTACAGGTCCAGAATGTTTCGTCGTATGAGCCAGGATATGAAAATTTGTATTTACTGGAGATTCGGGAACGTTAGGTGGTTTGGATATGTTTTAAAAGAGTGCTCAATTTTATTAGCGAATTGTAACACTTATATTTCTTCTTTTATAAATTTTTTAAATTGGAGTACAAAATAATACGTTATACGCTTTCTGAAAAAAGGACGCCAACATTTAATTGTTTGTGTTATTCCATGGGCTTATATTTACATATCTAAATTAACATTATTTGTGCTTGTAACTTTCTTAGATGACATTTTAATTAATATTTTATATTTTAATTATTTTAAAATTCCTAAATTTCTCTTTTGTAATAATACTTTCTATGTTCAAATGTTGATTGCTTTCGAAATTGATCTAACCTAATCATATAATCAACCATGAAACCATGAAAATATAATATATCATAAATTAAAATTATTCGA
The DNA here is from genome assembly GCA_935421215.2 of Melolontha melolontha. NCBI lineage: Eukaryota > Metazoa > Arthropoda > Insecta > Coleoptera > Scarabaeidae > Melolontha > Melolontha melolontha. The sequence continues at coordinate 69,814,032 of OW285243.1, read as the reverse complement.
TTAGTTACGACGTTAGGTTTATGAAATATTTTAGAAATTTAGAAAACGATAAATGACATCTAGGTATTTATATAACAAATTTGAATATTATAATAAATTGTACAAGGGTCAAGCAAAATCAGTGTTTTAAACTGAATATTTTGTGTTAATTCCTGTTTCTTTCGATGTAGAATTATTGAAGTAAGACAGTATATATATATATATATATATATATATATATATATATATAATATTTTCGTGACCTTGGTATGATATGGTAAATTCAATCAGTCGGCGATTAAAGGTCTGGTTTACTTCAAAGTATATATATTTTTGGGTTGTTTTAAATATATATACTTTGAAGTAAACCAGAACTTTAATCGCCGACTGATTGAATTTACTATATATATATATATATATATAGACTATAAAGGACTATAAAGTATTATCGACCGTACTGTATAAGTAACAATTTCATTAACGGGTGAGCGGTCTGTCAAGTAAAAATAAACTCCTTTATTCCACTCTATATTTCATAACGCATTGGTTACTTCATCAGGAGTGTAATTCAGAGTTAAAATTATATATATATATATATATATATATATATATATATATATATATGAAGCGTTGTTCTTCGGGATATTTCGCCGCGTTTGGATGATTTCGTCCTGAGGAAACTTTCTTCCTGACGTTTCGGTGACATCACTTTCACCTTTTTCTAGAGGTTCTTCTCGTTGCGATGGTAACTTCAAGAGTGCCAAAGTTGTCCTTCTCAGGACGAAATCATCCAAACGCGGCGAAATATCCCGAAGAACAACGCTTCAACAAATGACCGCGAAAACATTCGACCAAATATATATATATATATATATATATATATATATATATATATATATATATATCGTATTAGATGCAATTTCTTCTTTTCTTGGCTGTAATTATAATACGAGATAAAAGTAATGTTTTGGGAGTAGCGGCCGGGTGATTAAAACAATATTTAATTTGACGTTTCGGTGATATATATAGTACCTTTTTCAAAAATCTAAAAATTTATTTAATGTCTAAAATGGTAAAAGGAACAATATTATAATAAATATACTTACATCAAATTATTGTGGTATTAACATATTGTGAGTATTTGTAACACATTTTAAAGTAAGACTAAAACTTTTGCATTGCAGGTAGAGCGTCTTTTCGGACATGTGTTTATTTTTACGGGCAGAAGGAATGTTGTCAGAGTGAGTCGACATATGCAAACGGGTTGGTTTAACTGTTATCGGACATTCGGACATGCGTTTTTTTTATTTTATTTTTGTGATTTTTATATTGTCGTTATACGGAGGGGTGTTTATATAATTGGCAGGTATATTGCTGACAGATTTTCTAAATCTGTTCTGTTTAAGGTATGAAAACATTACCTTCCGTCTTTTGTAATACAGGTATTTAAAAAAATGGAAAGTTACAAAAAAAACATTTTGGTATAAGTAATTACGTATTTGCTCTATTTAAAGGTTAGGCGTGACCTACGTGGAAAATATTTACTATTGTGCACCTCATTCTAGTCAGAATAACATTAGTTGTACACATAATTTCCTTCGATTTCCGAAAAATATTAAAGTACGAGATAAGTCCAGAAAGTAAGTTTTGGTAATGAAACGAAATCAAGTAGAGATACAGAAAAACTATTTATTGCAAAACAATTTACAAACCTTAAGCTATTTTTCTAGATAGTTCCCACCATTTTGTAGCCATTTGTCATAGCGTGGTACAAGTTTATGTATGTCTTCTTCATAAAAGTTTGTCGCTTGTGTTGTCAACCATGCGGTAACATGTTCTTTGAACTTATTTTACCAGGAGTCAGATTTTCTTGGCTTTAATCCTTGCTGGCGAGGAAGTGTGTCTCCACGACATCGATTGTCGTTTAATTTCAAGAGTGTCATCAGCAATACAAGTCTCATCCCCGGCCACTATCTGCCTCAGAAAGTCATCACCACCATTGTCGTAACATGTCAAAAATTCAAGTGTACTGCTCAGACGTTGTTTTTTGTGTTGCTCTGTAAGTGTTTTTAGTACCCAACTAGTACATAGTTTTCGAAAAAAAAACAGTTTTACAGTAACATCTTCATGGGTAATTGATCTTGTAATTCAAGGGAAAGTCCATAGAAAACGCAAAAATTGTAAACTTAAACCGTTAATCACTCATACTTAATCACTCATTACACTTTTTCCATAAACCTCGCAGATTTGTGGATGAATGTCGATTGGTTTAATGTTCTTCACATTTAGAAAACGAATTACGGATCTAATTTCACAAGAGGCGAGATTTCAGATCAACGCCATGCCGTTCTAAACAAACACTACAAACACAAAAGTATTTTTAATAATATAAAATATTATTGAAAATATTTTTATGTCTCTTTTTTGGTATTAATTAATAGTATTTTCCCATACTTCTGGAGTAATTGTATAAAGGTCTATATCGCAAAATTAATTCATAAAAGAGCTGATAACTATGACAAATACTAAATAGAAAGCAGGTAAATAATTAACAAAAATGAGAAGTATAATGAAAGCAGGTTAGCGGCATTAGCCGTACTGAAAATAAAAACGGCAAAATAATAACAATTCGGTAATTACTAACATTTATTATATTAACAAAATAGTTAATTTTGAATAGTTCCGACCTTTACTAAATGAAAATCCATTTCACAAAATAAAAATAAACATACAAACGATGTTTGTAGATTTGCACTATATTTAAAAAATATCTGACAGCTGTTTCACTACACAATAGCTTCTTCAAGTGTAACAATAAACAATAAACAGTTATTTTTATACTTGAAGAAGCTACTGTGTAACGAAACAGCTGCCATAGATATTTTTAAATATAGAACATCATTTGTGCGTTTAAAATAGTTAATTATAAACAAAAATATAGATTATTGATATTAATAGGTATTATTATTCATATAAATTTTAAGTTGTGAGGTTGTCATGGAACGTCATAAATACGTAACTGCTTACGTGCATTAACTGTTTCGCTGATTTCAGTATATCTACTTTTGTATAAATTAAATAGCAGTAAACCTAACATATACAATCTTTCGATAGATAAATTCAACAATGGAGGAGTAACATTACGAATTAAGGGTAGCTTTTCAACGTCATAACTAGAGCAGACCAATTTCCGTGCGTGCCATGTGCGCCGATGTGAGGATGATTGCATTGCATCAGAACTAATAAAAAGCATTCAGTATGTGTTTGGTACTTGCTTAGACTGCATGTAAGTGTAAGCATACGTAATAAAATGTCGCCGACACATAAATCGAGAAAACGACCGTTGTCAGATGAAGTGAATAAGTTTATTATGGATTTCCCGGACTTAATATACGATGGCTCAAAAATTAAATGTTTAGTGTGCAATACATATCTAATGTGTTGGTCAAAAACACATTGTAAAGAACACGTAAGCAGTTCGAAGCACCATAACAAAATTAATCGACAACAGTTTATACATGAACTATGTGTAACTATGATTGTGTGTACACTGCCGTTTACCTTGTTAAGTAATGATTTATTTATTTCATTTTGGAATAAATACGCGAATCAAACATTACCGAGCACGACAACGTTACGAAGGAATTTACCATCGGTGCGTAAACAGGTTGAAAATAAAATCAAAGCCGAACATTTTCCATTTTATACATACAACGCTGCTATAATATGTACTATTCTTATTTTTCGTGTGTTTATGCATATTACTTTAATAGCAGAAAATGTATATTTAATTATTTCTGATAGAATAAATGTCTCTATTTCTATACTTATATCGGTAACAAGCTCATGTTGCGACTCTATTCTATCGCATATTCTAATATATTACGAATTACACTCCCATACCGGCGCTCATGGCGCGCACGGAAATTGGTCTGCTCTAGTCATAACAATTAAATGTATTTTCACCACGTTCGAGTTCTTTCATTGTTCTTAAACGATTTTAAAATCATATAAAATTGTCTGAAGCGATTGGCTTCCATGGTCTAGAAAAAAAAATTGATTAAGTTTGAAACAAAATTTGAGGTTATGCGACCTTTTATTGAATTTTAAGAAAATAAAAGTAATCTTAAAAGTTTTACAGGAAAAAATGTGGTATATTTGTAATAGACAACTTCGCAGATATTATACTGTTACGCTTCGCATATATAAGAATATTTTAATGTATTTTTAAATAATATTTCTTCTGAAAATATCTCGCAATTTTTAAATATTAAAATATTAAACTTAACTTAGGCATTTTTCTGTACATATTCATTTGCAAAGAGAAAGCATTTCTTTTGTTATCGCGCTACGCTAGACCCTTGGTCTTCTACCTGACCCGTCAACAAGACTTTAACGGTCCCTGAAATTCTATATACATTTCGATGTTAAACTTAAGTTGTTTAATTTAATTACGTACATCTTCTTTTATATGTTGTGTTTCATATCATTTGGAAGCTTGTTTAACAAGGGATATTTTAATAATATTTATGCCATCGATAGAACACCTCTTCAGGTCGCGCTTTTTATTAATTATTATTCAAGATATCGATCCCCTCTCAACTTAGGTCATAAACAGACCTTTTTCTAGACCAGTGTTCTATCAGCACAAATTCTCGGTCTTCTCCTTAGAACCCTCGTAAGATACACATCTTACCCGCCGTGCTGTTCAAGTACCGGCCATGATGCCTGTGCCCTTGCATCTCCGCAACTAGAAGGTAATCTGTATTGTTCAATATATATATTATTCTTTTAAGCTAATTCAAATTGATTTAATTAATTGATTGTTTCGTCCGTCTGCCAAGCATCGCTTTCCATACTTGTCCAAGTATATAACGCACCACGTGGTCGACCATCTTCGCAACTCAAAGGTAACTCTGTATTGTTCTATACATAGGTTATTTTATATTAATTCACATTTAATTTACTGCCCAATTTAACGTTCGTTTCAGTATATTTTGTGTTGATTTTTAATTACTTATTTACCGCTCATCGTATATTTATTACTTTTATTTAATTACTTTTAAATATATCAACCTTCAATTTCATTCTTATGTAAATATAAATACAAACTTTAAGGACAACGCTCCTGTGTTTTATTTAGTTAGTAAGTTGTAATATATTTATTTAATTTAACCATTATTACATACGTCGTCGACCTTTGATGAAACTTCACCAGCACCACAATGATTTATTAGAGAATAATTTCATTATTATGAGCACAGCAATCGAAACCAGAAACGTGAAAAGCCCGTGTTTGTAATAATACGTATTTCTGTTGAACTAATTATTGTTATATTAAGTGAAGTTTAACTTTTTCTAATCTCTCTTACTGTAATTTTCAATTGTAAATGAGTTTTCTTTGCATCCAGTTCCTTTAAAAATTGTGATGAGGACGCGCACTACATGAGCGTATTATTTATTTTGTTGTGCCAAATTTCGTTTTCTTTCTAAAATGTATTTCGCTGTTGTTTACTATTTGACGACTCCTAACTATATTTGACTTCAGTATATCTTTAAGTTAGTTTCACACTTCTGTTAATCATTTAAATTTAAATAATTAAATCAATTGTGAAGTAAATAGTGAATACGTGATTGTAATAGCTGTCAAGACACGTGAATTACTTAAATATATGTCGTATACACAAATCGACTATAAAGCTAAACTTAATTAATTACAAATTCGAATAGTGCTGGAACGCTGGAGGCGATAACTAAAGCTCTACTAAAAAGGGGGTCGCCGAGTATTCATTTTACAATAGAATAAACGAAACTCATTTTCACTAAAACAACGTTGAATATCCGTAATTATATTTAACATGCGAGAGAGAAATCCTTTATTAAATACACTAACTACGACAATTTCTCTAATTGGAACGGCTTTAATTGTAGCAATCTTATACGAGGTGCATTCAAGTTCTAAGGCCTCCGATTTTTTTTCTCCAGACTGGAAAGAGATAGAAGCATGTGCATTGTTTTAAAATGGGTGTGCGTTCGTTGTCAATACGTCACAGAGATGGCAGCACTGTACGGCAGATGGAATTGTAGCGGCAGCGTCGAGAATGAGAACTGTTTTAGATACTTAAAATGGCTACGTTTTCCTTACTTGAACAGCGTGCAATCATTCGTTTTCTGAATTTGCGTGGTGTGACACCAATTGAAATTCATCGACAGTTGAAGGAGACATGTGGTGATGGAGTTATGGATGTGTCGAAAGTGCGTTCGTGGGTGCGACAGTTTAATGAAGGCAGAACATCGTGTGACAACAAACCGAAACAACCTCGGGCTCGCACAAGGCGGTCTGACGACATGATCGAGAAAGTGGAGAGACTTGTTTTGGGGGATCGCCGAATGACAGTTGAATAGATCGCCTCCAGGGTTAGCATTTCCGTGGGTTCTGTGCACACAATCCTGCATGACGACCTGAAAATGCGAAAAGTGTCCTCCAGGTGGGTGCCACGAATGCTGACGGACGACCACAAGGCTGCTCATGTGGCATATTGCCAAGCAATGTTGACGAGCAACCAATGCATGAATGGGACTTTCTTTTCGTCGATTGTGACAATGGATGAGACGTGGATGCCATTTTTCAATCCAGAAACAAAGCGCCAGTCAGCTCAATGGAAGCACACAGATTCACCGCCACCAAAAAAATTTCGGGTAACCGCCAGTGCTGAAAAAATGATGGTGCCCATGTTCTGGGACAGTGAGGGCGTAATCCTTACCCATTGTGTTCCAAAGGGCACTACGGTGACAGGTGCATTCTACGAAAATGTTTTGAAGAACAAGTTCCTTCCTGCACTGCAACAAAAACGTCCGGGAAAGGCTGCGCGTGTGCTGTTTCACCAAGACAACGCACCCGCACATCGGGCTAACGTTACGCAACAGTTTCTTCGTGAAAACAACTTTAAAGTGATTTCTCATGCTCCCTACTCACCTGGCCTGGCTCCTAGTGACTTTTGGCTGTTTCCAACAATGAAAGACACTGTCCGTGGCCGCACATTCACCAGCCGTGCTGCTATTGCTTCAGCGATTTTCCAGTGGTCGAAACAGACTCCTAAAGAAGCCTTCGCCGCGGCCATGGAATCATGGCGTCGACGTTGTGAAAAATGTGTACGTCTGCAGGGAGATTACGTCGAGAAGTAAACACCAGTTTCATAGTTTTCGGGTGAGTAGTTAGTTAGAAAAAAAATCGGAGGCCTTAGAACTTGAATGCACCTCGTAACTAAGCGTAAAATATAGGGCAACGCGAAAACTCTTGTACGCGTACAATATTAATTTACGAGAGACTTTTCCGTTAAGTCAAAAATTTGTAGAAATAATGAAGCAGGATAAGGTATTAGAATCCTTTTAACCAATTAAATTTTCTATGAAATTTTATTTAGTATTAAAGCACCTTTCCTCTATTAATAGCCGCAGCTCCAAAGTCAAATTTTAACGCTTTTATGAATTATCTGGTCGAAGATAATTCATCAAAACGTTAAAATTTGACATTGAAGGTCTATATATATTTATAATATAAACATCTCATTTGGAACCGCATGCTTAAAAATCTATATCTCGTAGACATTCCTAGATAAAGCCAATGTAGTAACATTCAAACAAGTTCTTGCAAATATGCATCAACCACCACCATAAGAATTGGATCTACTGATTGTGAGAAGATATCCGTAAGCAATTTACAATTGTAAAAGAAAAGCAGTTTTCTGCATTGTGTCTTATGAGGTGTCTCTGCGTCAGTTGGGTCATGAAAGATTCGTTCTAACGTATCTAAAGAAGCGTTGTACAGTTCAGGCAGTAGCAAAAAATACATTCGGAAAAATTCGAATAAAAATTTCTTGGGTTTGCAAAATTCAGACATTACACTGGTCTGCAGAAAAAAATTCTTTTTTTCTCCTCATTGTTTTCATGCATGATTACATCATATTTGGTGCTCTTACCTCGGAATTTAACATGCAAAAAAATACAGCACATAGATTTTAAATATAGTGTCCATTTAATTAAAAAACGATATTATTTTAGTAACAACAATTACAAAAAAGTGAAAAAAGACTACGGTCTAAGTTTTACAACGAAAAATGCTAATTTTACAGTTACCAGTTATAGAAATATCAGTATATTTATCCCATTATGGTAATATAATTCAAGTTATTTTGTTTTTTTTTTTTTCATCGTTTCCATCGAAGTTTCTCGGCGAATCGACCAACAAAAATCAGCAAGCATTGCTGCTGACCATTTTCCATTGTAGCGTCTTTCAATATGCATATCCTGATGAAACCTTTCACCATGCTCATCTGATACGGCACCGAGATTTTCCGGAAAGAAATATAAATGCGAGCCCAAAAAATGAATTTTGAGTGACATATTGCATCCTAAAGCTTTATAAGCAGAAAGAAGCTCTCGAATGATTTGTCGGTAGTTGTCAGCTTTTGTATTACCTATTATGACCTATTATGTATTACCTATTATGACACACTTTTACAAAAGCCACCCAAGCTTTTTTTCAGCTTTGCTCAACTTCGAATTGAAAACTTCATCCCTCATAAGCTCTCGTATTTGCGGACCTACAAAAATCCCTTCTTTCAATTTCGCGTCACTGATTCGGGGAAATTTTGTTTTGAGATATTGAAAGCCTGCACCATCCTTGTTCATAGCTTGCACTAAGTTTTTCATGAGGCCCAGCTTTATATGAAGTGGTGGCAAAAAAATTTTGTCACTTGGCACTAGAGGTTCTTAAGATACATTTTTAAGTCCAGGTGTCAAGCTTTTTCTTTGCGGCCAAGTTTTAACTTTGTAATGTTTGTCTCTTGCGCGACTGTCCCACTCACATAAAAAACAGCAAAACTTGGTGTATCCTCCTTGCAATCCAGTAAGTATAGCGACAACTTTTAAGTCAGCACAAATATTCCATAGGTATTGAGAATATTTTATTTTTTCAAGTAATACCTCCAGATTTGCATAATTTTCTTTCATGTTTGTTGCATGTGCTAGAGGCACTGATGGGTATTTATTTCCATTGTGAAGTAAAACGGCTTTCAAATTAATCTTCGACGCATCAATAAAAAGTCTCCATTCGTCAGAATTTTCTTGGAAACTCAGTTCTTTAAGAAGCCCTGCAGCATCATTACAATATACTAAATCATTTTCTTTGAAAAAGTAACTCGTAAAATCTTCTTGTCTTGTGCGAAAATATGAGACTCTTGTACTTTTATCCAACAAATTCCACTGTTTCAATCTTGATCCGAGTAATTGAGCCTTAGATTTTCATAGCCCCAAGTCTCTAACGAGATCATTTAAATCAGGTTGTTTAAGAAAATAAGGTTCTTTTGATGGGCTTGAAGATCCTGATGAAGCGTATCATGATGAAGATGTACTGGAAGAAATAGAACTCGATTGAGGCTGTAGACCAGAAGTATTTTTATTTTCCATCTTCTCGCTATTTTTTGTAGGTACTGGAGGTGAACTGCCTTCACCACGAGGAAGTGGTCTCTTTGCAGATGCGCTGTTTGGATATACAATCTTGTTTTTATTTTTTTTCGAGAATCCTCGTGTTGATGTCATGCAGAAAAAACAGTCATTTTCATGATTCTGAGGTTCACTCCAAAGCATTGGCATCGTAAACGGCATAGATTTGTGACTTCCTTCAAGCCAACCTCTCAACGTTCTTGAACAACTGTTACAGCAAATTTTTGGGAACCAACTTTTATTCCTCTCATCGATAGAGAATCCAAAATAAAGCTGATAAGCTTTTTTAACAAGATCTGTTATCGCATTTCGCTGTGTTTTTAGAGTAAACTCACCACAAATGTAGCAAAAACAGTCGGTAGAATTCTTACAAGCGCGCGGCATTTTATAACCTAAAATTGAATGGAATTTTTTTAAAAAATAATTTGAAATTTCTATTATATATTTATTATCTATGTTCATAAAAAAATGGATAATCTACACATAAAATACTTAAAATATATGTATAACATGAATTTTGTGCAAAACTTACCAAAGTATTTGATATAGAACGTAAACAATTAAAACACAAGTTTTCAACTAACTGTTGTAAAGACACAGTGTATACTGCGCAGGCGCATATGTACTACCATAGAAATCACTTTCGGGACTTTCCTTCTTTCTCTTATAACTAGCAAAAACCTATTTCGTATGTATATACATTGTTTATAATGTTAACGCATATAAGGAATTAAAAAAAACGGAATTTATGATATTTTGGAAAAAAATCATATCGAAAAAACTAGACGTGATAGAAAAAATTGGCCATAGGGAACAGAATCAGAGCATCGAAATCTTCATATTTATGACATAATTTTATGAAGGAGGATTTTGTTGCAGACCAGTGTTATCTACAGCGAACTTCTGCGAATGTCTTAGTCAATGTAGGGGCAAGTATGATGAGATTGAAGAGGTACTGTGGATGGCGGTGTTCGACTGTAGCACAAGGGTATTTGACCACTAGCATGGAATTAAAAATAAAACTGCAAGAATCTTGGCTTGGTCATGAATATTAGCAGTACTTCAAAGGAAAAATTATTCATTTCTGGCGATGTGGGCAATAATATTAGAAACTGTCGCTTTATTTTTCTTTTCTTTTGATACTACATTGGAGGGAGTTAAGAATTCATAGTTGCCTAGTATAAGTGCAAAGGGAACTATGAGTATATTTCTAGCTACTCTAACTAAGGCATTATTTAACTGTATTTTATTAGTATTGTGATGTGAGTCATCCGACACGTCAGGTGAGCGGATCGCGCGCGGAATACGTCATCAAGCCTCCTAGAAAAGAACCTCTGGAAGACCCTTGAATAAGCTATACAACTATATAAGAACCGTTCGAAACGAGACCATTCAATCAATAAGTAAACGCCGTCGTGTGATATATTATATAAATGTAGATAAATTCTTATTGTGAAATAAATGCTTTTATTGTTAGTTATTAGTTTTAAATGGTTATTTAGTGTGTTTTATTGTTAACGTAGTGTGTTTAAATTACCGTTAGTTTTAGTTAAAAAGAATTCAGAAAGACAAATATATTACTATATGGAATAAAGATATTTCAACAGCGCTGTGTGTTACTAGGGTATTATTGACAGCTGAACTGCAATGTAGGACGTTATTAAATCCATAACAATAAAGTACGACGAAAATAATTATTACATATCATTTTATACGCTACCTGCGATTACGCTTTAAAATTTGTCACATTCTATTCCTACGCCCGTTGTAAACGGAATTTGCACAGATTTTTTTGCCAATAATTATGCGATGAAAAATTAAACTTGATGCTTGTTTAAGGTCTAGTAATAATTAGTATTGTTTTTGTGTATACTTTAATAGTACCGAGATATCAAAAATGATCTTGGTCAATGGTGGTCATGGAATCAAAAACGTCTGACTTAATTTATATCATCCTTTTGAAAAAATTCTGATAAAATTTTCAAGTTAAGTGTCATGCTGACGTTAAAATTTGTCAATATATTAATCTTAATGTCAGTATGACACTTTTTCTCAAAAGGATGATATAAATTAAGACATTTTTCACTTCACGGCCCCCGTTGACCAAGATAATTTTGGATATCTCGGTATATCGGGTTCTTTTTTAATCATTACACACGTCGCCGTATGTATAAAGCTAAAAAAAGAAAAGTCAATGCATTGGTGGCATAGTAGGCAACCAGTTATACTTATACACTAGTGACATATTTTTCTAAATGTCAAATATTTCTGATTCTTCATTCATACTTAAATCTTAAATGAAATAGATTTTATTGAAAAATAGATAATTTATTTAAAACATCTAATTCTCCTAACCGGCGAATAACTTGTGGGAAGACAATTTTAAATATTTTTAACAAATTCAAAGAAGATGGATAGTATTTCTTTAAGGATGAAATATATTTAAGATAGTAAAATTAGTGTATCGAAAAAGGGAGAAAATATGAAAGCGTTAATAACAAAAAAGTACAAATAAATTTTACCATTTTATGAGATTTCAGAATGTTCTCGCAATACTTCTAATGAATTATCGAGCGTAACCCACGTATTGGAGGCATTTCAGTAATACGATAAAAACAAATAACATCTCGTGGTATCTTACGAATAAGTGATTTTATAAAATGGAGAAATTTATCTTAAAAAGCAGAAGTGGGAAATTCTTGTAGGTAATAAATATGTTACTATTTCTTTAATAATCACAATAGCTTTTGGACTGACATTCTGTCAGCATCACTACTGGAATTAAGGATTGAGGATTGCTAGAGTAGCAACTGTTTTAGTCCCTCGATTTAAAAGAGAAGGTTTTCGTAGTACAGAAAATGCTACTGGGACTACTTCTTATCTAGAACAAGAAATGTTTAATATTATGAAGACAATAGATTCTGAAAATAAAGAACAAATGCCTGCAATCGAAACAGACGTTAGTGCACATCAAAAGTCACTTTCATTATTTGGATTTTTGCAAGAAAGAATCAGAGAAAGTAAAATCAATTACAGTTGATGCTAAAAGGCAATACCTCGAAAGGCCAAAATCAAATCAGGACGTAGATCCTCTTTTATTTTGGAAAGTAAGTTTAAAAAAAAGAGTAATTGCATTTTTTATTTGGATTTTCCTTTAGGTAACAGGAATCGAGCTAAAATTCTTAGAACAATGTGCTAGGAAATACTTCTGTATTCCAGCGAGTTCAGCAGAAAGTGAAAGAGTGTTTAGTACAGCACGTTTAATAATAAAGCAAAGGCGTGTAAGACTAAAACCGAAAAATGTTAATATGATAATATTCCTAAATAAAAATTTAAAAAATATTAATAAGTAAGCTAGGTATTTATTGTATTAAAATTACACCCAACCATTTCCTATTAGCTAAAGAAGTAACTCAATGGGTTTCATCTTACTTTGCTTTCAAACTATTAAAGATATGAATGCTTAAGCATTCAACGAGAAATTATTTAGATTGCCATACAGAATGTACGTCTTTAAATCTATTACGGAACTGTTTGCTTTATCAGTAAAAATTATTTCATTAAAATTTCTTCGTTTTCATTTAACAAATTAAACATTATATTACAAAAATCAGTTCGTTTTACTTTATCTTCCTCGAAAAGCTTTTGATGGTTTGATATCTTGTATGGCTTATATTTGAATTCTTTCAGAGTTTTGAATACCGAACTGTACGATACTAAAATGGCCTGGCTACACCTAAAAGCGATCCTACATAACACATGATATTCAGCTTCATGTGTTTTGTTAACACGTGATTGGTTTTTTTTTTGTGGGAATTTAGAAAACAACCATTTTCTTTGAAGATGAAAAATATTAAAATTGTCTTCGCACAAAGTATACGCCTGTTAGGATAATTAACTGTTTTAAATAAATTATAGGCGGGCAGAAGAAGCTTATGTCCGCCTTCTGGAGTATCGAAAGTCGCTCACCATTTTCTTGGATGCAAAAGTCAGCCATATAAACCGAATATCTACGTAAGGGATCAACGATTACTTCAATAAGATACCTCAAACGATCACTAAAGAATCGCATCCGTAGAGTAAGGCGGGAAAGAACGAATTTTTGGCTGCACCACGACACAACCACGGTTGTTTCGCGTACAGTTCTGACTTGGCATCTTCAGATTTCTGGTTGTTTCCAAAGAGGAATTGAAAGGTTAGCATTTGTCATAAGACACTGAAATTTTGACTACTGTTCGCAATTGGATCAACAGTAAACAAGAAAGCTTTTATGGGCGGAATGATGAAATCGATTCAGCGTTTGGAGAAATGTGTCGCACTAAAGTGGTGATTATGTGGAAAAATAATTATGTGTACATTTGTAGCACAAACAGTGACTCCATTTTGAGACTAGTTTCTTTACTTGGCCTTTTCATATTCTTATTTTAAAGAGTTGGAGACCTTATAATCAATCCGCCCTCGTGTATAATGCAAGCTCTCATAAATCTCTAAATTTTGATTAAAATATGAAACCTTTACTCGTTGATTTGCTTGTAGATATTCTTGAATTATAAACTATAAAGATAGCTATGATAACTTTGCTTTCCTTAAAAGTCTTGGAAATTATGCAAACACGAGTGGATTTTAAACGCGCAATATATCTAGATGAACCTTTATTACGCGCACGTTTCTTCGTTACCCGAAATGCAAAAAAAAATAAAGCTTACCTGGTGTAATAAAAGGGTAGCAGGAATGTAAATCAAGATGGTGGTGGCATTGATTGTCGTGCTCCGGCAATGGCGGGGGATACTCCTCTTCGGGGCTCCTCTCCGAGCCGTAACCTTGGTCGCAAAGGGCCGTCTGGGTATCGGAGAATTTCCAGTGCAGGGGTGCGCCGTCTCCCAAAGGTGGTATTCTCTCGACCTGAAAACGAAAGAACCATTTGCATAATGCAGGTTGTGATATACTAAGATGCCGTGCGAATGAAATTAATAAGTACAGAGTGTTATTTTTATATTAACGATTTCAGGGGATTTATTAAATTAAGAGGTGTAATTGATTGCGATGATTTGCAAAAAAATAAAATTATTGACGTCTGTAGCAGAGTTAACGCATATGCAAGCGTTAATTTATTATTAATCTTATTTCGTGTGAACCTAATCGCACATTCTCCTAATGTTTCACGGCAGAACTTACTACATCCGCTTCGTATATTTTATTGCAAAGTTAATTAAGCAAACGATGCATATTCATCACTGTCGTATCATGTAGGGTTCGTAAAATACTTTGATAAAATCAGCGCGTACAACAGAAACAAAATCCCTGCACTATATTTTAGTGTATGTAGGGCAGAGAGATCGATAGTACCGAAACTGGTTTAATGTTATTCCCAGTTTACATTAGAGACGCCAAAATAAAAACGTGTTGGGTTAGATTAGGGAAAAGTATTGACATTGTTTTAAAGACCTTTTCTGGCAATCGTAATTTGTGTTATATTTATCTAATATCTAACACGAAATTTTTAAAAAATTGAGTTCTAATATACGAGGGTGGTTTGACAATTAACTTGGTTCACACACTAATAGAGGGCGCAAATGTAATCTGTATATGTAGTCATAAAGTGTCATTCCTATGAGTTAATATTCTCTGGTCTTAAGTCATTCTGACAGTAACTCGTTGTTTGACAGTTACTTAAACAGAAGTGTTTCGAGAAATAGCGAAAAATGGATAAAGTTGGAATTCGTGGTGTGATTCAATTCTTTTATCTGGAAGGGAAATCAGCGAAGGAGATTCTTGAGAGAATTTCCCTACATTGGGTGACTCATGTCCTTCTTATGAGTGTGTCGACTTTGGGTAAATGAGTTTAAGCGTGGCAGAACAAGCATTAAAGATGCACCACGCCCTGGAGCATTAGCGATAGACGAGTGAAAGTTTTAAAAAATTGAGTTCTAATATACGAGGGTGGTTTGACAATTAACTTGGTTCACACACTAATAGAGGGCGCAAATGTAATCTGTATATGTAGTCATAAAGTGTCATTCCTATGAGTTAATATTCTCTGGTCTTAAGTCATTCTGACAGTAACTCGTTGTTTGACAGTTACTTAAACAGAAGTGTTTCGAGAAATAGCGAAAAATGGATAAAGTTGGAATTCGTGGTGTGATTCAATTCTTTTATCTGGAAGGGAAATCAGCGAAGGAGATTCTTGAGAGAATTTCCCTACATTGGGTGACTCATGTCCTTCTTATGAGTGTGTCGACTTTGGGTAAATGAGTTTAAGCGTGGCAGAACAAGCATTAAAGATGCACCACGCCCTGGAGCATTAGCGATAGACGAGTGAAAGTGCGCGAGTTAGCGAAAGCCACAGGCATCTCAACTGAGCGAGTTTTCTTCGTTTTGCATAAAGAATTGCACATGCAAAAACTGTGCGCAAGATGGGTGCCGCGTTTACTCACTCAAGAGCAAACGCGAATTCGCATGCGAATATCTGCCGACAATTTGCAAGTATTTCAGAAGAATGTAGTTCAGTTTTTTCGTGTTTGTGACAATGGACGAAACTTGGATATACCACTATATCCCGGAAACTAACCAGCAGTCGAAACAATGGATTGCCCGTGGCGAATCGGCTCCGAAAAAAGCGAAATGCGTTCCATCCGCTGGAAAGGTCATGGCGTCAGTTTTTTGGGACGCAATGGGAATTCTCCTAATTGACTACCTTGAAAAGGGAAGAACCATAACCGGAGAATACTATGCATCACTTTTGGACCGATTAAAGGCGGCAATAACAGAGAAACGCTCGGGAATAGCCAAGAAAAAGGTGTTGTTACACAATGACAATGCCCCCGTGCATTCAAGTCGTGTCGCTCAGCAAAAATTGGCCGAGCTACGATTTCAACTGCTTCCGCATCCTGCGTATTCGCCAGATCTAGCTCCTTCGGACTACTATCTATTCCCGAAACTAAAAACTATTCTGGCGGGACGAAAGTTTGAGGCTAATGAAGATGTCATACAGAAAGTAAACCAGTATTTTGAAACCATCGAAGCAATTAATTTCTGTGAAGGAATCGCGAAGCTGGAGAAACGTTGGGGCAAGTGCGTTGAAGTTCGAGGGAACTATGTCAAAAAATAAAGTACGTTGAAAAACTCAAATTGTTTTCTCATAGCAAACCAAGTTAATTGTCAAACCACCCTCGTACATAAACTTGTGTTTAATTGTTTTGACTGTCAGTGTATACTGTATGTGAGTTTAAGCTTCCTGAATATATTATCATGAGAATTATTGTCCCATGATAATATATTCAGGAAGGTAAGTCGAGCGCATAACTCTAAAGTCTCTTTGATTATCCTAACGAGTTTGTTCTAATTCAACTAGATGACCATAAACAAACTTGTGTTTTACCGTAACTACCGCTCTCTCTGAAGTACCATTTATCTTTAGGAGCCAACATTAACAAGCATTTTTGCTTAAAGTTACAAATAAATGGAATCTCTAGTTTTGGACATTTAAAGTTTAATTAACTATTATTTTTCTTAAAAAACACGTATAAGTTGTTTTCAAATTATAAGAATATATATATATAAGAATAACTTTGAACGGCTCTAATGCTTTTATTGCACCACCTGCGGCAATAACTACCTGGCCGCTCAATACGATTATATTTTACGCAAACAAACTGCTAAGGTCCGTAATGACAAAATTTAAGTAAATTCTAATTACTGCAATTTAGATGAAATATAATTTAATAATAATATAAGTACCAACTGTTGTTAATTTGAATATATAGTTACATATTATATATGGATAGTGATAATACTGTTGGAGCACGACAGAGAAAGCATATATCAGAAGATGCAAAGCAGATAATTTTCAATGTCTATCATACCCTGATGGAAGAAAATAACGAACTACAAACCCAGAACATTCAACGAACGTCGCAATTAACCAAGGTGCCTTTTGGAACAATATATAAAATAATTAAGAATAACGCAGGGCCTCGAAAGCAAAGAAGTGACAAAGAGCACCGAGAAAAATTGAAGAGTATGAAATTGATAATATTAGGCAGCAAGTATACTCCTTCTACAGAGGAAATGTTGTATCTACACTTGACTGTTTACATAAAAGAATCAGTGATGAGCCTATAAATATTAATTGTTCTAAAGCAACCTTGTGGCGGACGCTAAAGAATGCTGGTTTTAAGTTTGGCACTATAGACAAACGTCGCACAATTATGGAAAGCCCGAGGTTACAGAAACTTCGATATGAATACTTAACGGCAATTAGAAGGTATAGACAGGAAGGACGATTAATATGTTATTTAGACGAGACGTGGTATGACACCCATGTCACAATTTGCAAAGGTTGGGTTGATAGTTCAAGTGTGTCAGTTGGATCATTCTTCATGCTGGGTCAGAAAAAGGATGGATCGGACAGCCGTTATTATCTGCTAAAAATGTTAAATCCTCAAGTTTAGATTACCATGAAGATATGACCTCATCTTTATTTGGAGAATGGTTTTGTGACACTTTGCTGCCAAATTTACCAAAAGATAGTGTGATAGTGATGGACAACGCTCCGTATCATTCTTGACAGCAAACCAAAGTTCCTACAAAATGTAATAATAAGAAAGATATTAAAACATTTTTAGAAGCAAATGATTTATATTTTGAGGATCATTATACAAAAAACCAATTAATAGAGGTGATGAAGACAAAAGAATATTTAAAGGATTATTATGTGGATAACAGAGCCAAAGAAGCAGGACATACAATTTTGCGTTTACCACCATACCATTGCATTTTCAATCCCATTGAATTGATATGGACTCAACTGAAAAATACCATAAGACGAACAAATCAAACACCGAAATTTAGTGAAAGCAGTGTAACACACATAAAAAATGCTATGGAACATATAACTGCTGTAAATTGGAAAAATGCTGTTAAACACGCAATAGCAAAAGAGGACGAATATATGCGCATGTACAAAATAGTAGCACCTTTGATTATAAATTTGCAATACGATTCAGTATAGTTAGGACACAGACACCGATTTGCAAGACGACTCAATCACAGATGATTTATGAAATGCGGTGACACATAAAATTTTTATTGTGTATTACAAATAAATTAGCTTTATATATCTATATGTATTCACTACACATGTTTCCACACGACTTTTAATTTTTTCTTTGTATATAAACCCAATGTATAGATATTTTTTATTATATACTTGAAATTAACAGCGTTTTATTATTATATTATATATATTATATTATTATTATTATTATTATATATATTATGTATAGTCAATACGGCCCCTAGATTCATACGTTGCAAATATGTAAACCGTACCCGTTCAATAAGGAGACCAGGTATAATAATTATCATCACAGAAGGTGGTGCAATAAAAGCATTAGAGCCATTCAAAGTTATATTCTTATAATTTGAAAACAACTATACACATGCTTATGTAAACAATGACGAGTAAATGTGTGGAATCATCTAAAGAACTGTTATATTAAAAAGAATATCGTAATAAAATTTTAGGTACAAAAATTAGGGATGAAGAGCCATCGAAGTATTTTTTTTAAATACAGGATCATTGAAAAAGGTGATGAAGCGAAATAAAAATCTTAATATAAATCGTAGAATATTTATTTGTACATCAGCAGACGTAGCAAATCTTAAAGTTTTTTTATCTCATCTAAAAAGTTTCAATGTGAGCGCGCGTCGTCCCACGGCAGACATCTAGCATTTAAGGAGTCACAGCTGACATTGCTACGTTGATTCTTTCTCTCAAATGTTGTAGGTCACGAATTTCTTCAGAATAAACAAGGTTCTTAACGTAGGCCCGCCAAAAGAAAAAATCTAATGGTGTCAAATCAGGACCTCTAGGTGGCCACGAAACAGGACCTCCCAATCCAACGGTCAGGAAATCTGTTGCTGAGAGTTTCTTGGACGATTAGGCTGTAGTAACATGGAGCTCCATCCTGCTGGAAATTGACATTAATGCCATTTTCTCATTCAATTTCTTCAACTTGAGGGAACACATACATTTCTAACATGTCCAAATAAATAATGCCTGTAATTGTGTTTTCTATAAACATGAAAGGGCCGATAACACAATCCTGCATAAGTCCACACCAAACGTTAACTTTTGGTGAATCACGGAAGTATTGGAAAACTTCATTTGGTTGGTGTTCTCGCCATATGCGACAGTTATGGCAGTTTACACAACGATTAATGAGAAATGTTGCCTCGTCGCTGAATAAAATGTTATTAAAATACAAGTTTCCATCGTCGTCAATATTACGTAGCATCTAATCATAATTTAAGACGCTTATGAAGAATATTCTGAACAGTTGTTTTAGCCATACCTAGTTCCAAACTACGTCGGGCAATGAACTTCTTACACGCTCAACATCCTCTTTCGATATGCGTGGCCGTCCTGGAGATTTCTTGATGTCAACACTTCCAGTTTGCTTGAACTGATTAAACCAAGGAACAATGGTTTTGTCTATAGGCGGATTTTTTATATAAATTCGCCAAAAATGACGCTGCACTAACACAACTGATTTGAATTCAGCGTACCACAAAACACAGTATGCTTTCTGCTGTACGGTAGTCATGATGGCTGTGACTGATCAGGTCCAGCAGTCCAGCCACACTCAAATAGCGGCGTGCAGCAAGATGGCGTCTCCGCATGCGCCCACTGACTTATAATTTAATTTACGATTTACTGCGGCTTTTTATGTACAAATAAATATTCTACCATTTATATTAAGATTAAGATATAGACTTTTAAAAATAAAATAAAATACATTAAAATCAAGGTAATAGCCACAAAATTGGCATTATTGAAAAGACAATTTTATGCCATTATTGTTTGAATATGATTGCAAGCATATATGCGCCGCGGATGGCTCGAATGAAACGCAATCTGGAAGTCCAATTTTGGACCACTTCTTCCGGCAGCTGAGGCCGTATATTGACAATAACTCTGCGAATGTTGATTTCCAAGTGGTCTAATATCTCCGGTTTATCAAAGTAGACGAACGACTTCACATATCCTCATGAAAATAATCCAAAGGAGTAAGATCACACGATCGCAGATGCCAATTCACAGGACCATTACGCGAAATTATGCGCTCATCGAATGTTTGCTGCCATAATCCGATAATGTCGCGCGCTGTGTGGCATGTTGAGCCGTCTTATTGAAACCAAAGCTGTTCTAAATTAACACCAATTAATTAAGGAAGAAAAAAATTCAGTAATCATGGACCCATAGCGCTCTCCGTTGACTTTAACGTTCTGACCGGCATCATCTCAGAAGAAATATGGGCCAATTGTTCCACCAGCCCATAAAGTACACCAAATCGTGATCTTTTGTGGATGTAATACAGTCTCAATAATGGCTTTTGGTTGTTCTGCGCTCAAAATACGGCAATTTTGTTTGTTGACATAGTGTTTCAATCAAAAATGAGTCACATCGCTGAATAAGATTTTGCGGTAACAAACATGGTTAAGAGCAATCTTGTTTTCGGCCCATATGCCTAATATATCACGCGCATGATGATCACGCGGCTGTAACTCTTGCACGAGCTGGATCTTGTAAGCTTATAAACAAAGATGTTTTTGTAAAATCTTTCATGAAGTGGATAGACGAAGTTCCAATTGGTGGTCTTTCCTAAGACTGCGCTCTAGAGCTCTAATAACTTCGTCGGTGCGCACTGTACGACGTCTTTGCGGATGCGTATTATCAATTAAAGTATGCGTGGTGTGAAAACGTTTCATGGTTGTTCCAATGGACGATTATGTCGGTCGTAAAGCGAACGTAGCGCACGATAGGTTTCACGACGTAAGCCACGACTTTCAAAATAAATTTGCACAATTTGCAAACGTTGTTCTGGTGGAAATCTGTTCATTTTGAAATGGCAAAACGTGCTAAATAGAAGTCAGCTATCAATTGTCAAAATCGTTATCACTAGAAAATGTTTTGACAACTTAAAAATCAAACTTCTAAAAAAACATCTATTATATAGTATTAAAAACTTTTTTAATTTAATTTATATTTTTTTTTTACATTTTGGGATTTTCCTTGATAACACGATTTCAACAAATTATGGCACTTGACCATAAAGTATTTTTTATTTATGAATTGGTAAGGAATAGAAAATAAACTGGTTATGCAAACAAACTTAAACTTAATTTATCAGAATAATTGAAACATACATGAGTAGGTAAACCCCACCAGTTTTGTATAATACAAAGGTATTTTTAATAATATAAAATATTATTAAAAATCTGGTGTGAAGAACACAAATGCAGGTTCACTATTAATATAGTGTTCACAGAAAATATTAATAGTGAACCTGCATTTGTGTTCTTCACACCAGATTTTTAATAATATTTTATATTATTAAAAATACCTTTGTATTAAACTTAATTTATGAGATTTTCAAAATGGGCGCCACCTACTACCTGACAGTAAGCCAATCCTGCCATCGCTGTCTAATGTCTGGTGAAATACGAACCATTTCACCATCTCTTCAATTCTTTCAGCCAAATTTTTAAAATTTCTAAGTCGGGTAAAATACACAATATGTTTTCGATAGCCACACAAGAAGTAATCTAGTTAATTGAGATCGGGAGAACGTGTGGGCCATTTAATTTCGCTTCTCCTGCCAATCTATCTGCAGGCAAAAGCTCGAACTAATCGATCTCAAACGATAACTGAATAGTGAGGAGATGCCCCATCCTGCTGAAATCAGATGCTTTGCGGAAGTTGGCCGTTTTCCTCAAATGTAGGCACTATCTGGTTATTTAAAAGTTCTAAATGTCTTCAACCATTTAGAGTTTCTTCTATAAAAAAGGCCCTGCTATTCTATTTCTACAAATACTAGCCCAAACGTTAAACTTTCTAGGGTGTTGCGCATGTGCCTCTTATATCCAGAGAGGATTACTCTGTGCTCAATACCGACAGTTATGTCTATGAATAGTTCAAATAAAAAGTTGCCTTATCCAAAAATACTACATTATTTACAAAACTGTTATCGCGATTACAAATATTCTTCACTGATTCACAAAACCCTTTCTTTCTGTCGAAATCATTATCAGAGAGTTCTTGATTTTATAAGAATGGCGTATCTTTTATTCATAGGTTCGTTCATTAATCTATATACCATCGATTGTTATGCTGATAATTTTTGTGTTACAGGGTAAAATGAATTAGCGTGTATTGTGGTGTCTGTAAGTGTTGGTTTATGGTATATAGCGAACTCGTGTTTATTAGTTTTGTATGTTATGAAAATAGTAATTTCGACCTCGAACTAAATGGAATATACACAATAGTATTAAAAAATGGTTACGCTATAAATATTATGAATAATATTCTGAATAGTCAAAAATCTAAAACCCTTTCTTCAATTTACCAAAAATTAAAAAAACAATATAACTAATTCCTACAATTCAATCACTAATTTTGGAAAAATTTCGGAATAAATTGGTACTTTCATTAAAATAACGAACATATATCATTTAAAACATAAAATACTATAAAGAACATTATTAAAAACAACAAAGATAAATTAGACAAAGAATCAAACTCTGGTGTATACAAGTTAACATGTGAAGATTGTAATAAGGTATACATAGTATAAACGGGGAAGACGTTTAAAATTAGGATGAAAGAACACGAGTCTTAAAGAAAACAGATTCAACTTTCGCAAATTATTGTTTAGATATCAATCATAGATTTAATATAGATTTCAAAATTTTACATATTCAAAATAAAAGCAAACAACTTGTTAGAAAACAGAAAATAATGAATATAATAATTTAGTATTAGTTTAAACGACCAATTAGATTTAAACAGCTCTCCTTTACTAAATTTAAGAATGTAAAAATTTTTCTACCACCATTTTTTTCTTAATAATTTGTACATAAATATTCACATTGTATTTTAAATATTCAGTTTCCCATTCACCTGATGAAGCAAGCCATTGTATCGCGAAACAATATTGTAGTGGATTTACAATAAAAAATTTAAAAAAAAATTTTTTGAAACTAAAAGTTTAGTACTCTTATTTCTTATCGTTAAAAAACAAAAGTTCAATGCTCAACATTTCTAAATTGTATTTAATATATTCAATAAAACACGTGTAATAGAGTAACAAATGTATTTTAGTTAATTTCAGTTATCTGACGTGATACAAATTTTTTAATGGCAGATTCTTGTTAAGCATTGAAAATTACATCAATGACAGAGCTCAAATGATTTTGCACAAAATCTTGTAAACATGTGTAATTATTTTTATGGTGTGGAGTGTAAAGAATTTAAAATACAGTGCTCAAAAAAATTAAAATAACACTTTTTTTCAAAACCTGTAACTTCTTAAATAATAGTTCAAGGCAAATCAAATTTGGTATGCCTTAACGGCATATATTTAACTAAAAAAAAAATCAAAAACAATTTTACAACTCTGAGTTACTTCTAAGTTACACTTAAAAATGTAAATTAATAACCCAAATCAAAATGGAAAAAACTTCAAATATGCTTTGTATTGACGTATGAAAGTCTACTAAAGATGACAGATGAATTCAGTCAATATTCGTTGATTAGAAGAAAAATCAGGTATTTTAGCGAAGTGCAAGTTTTCGTGCTGTCGCCCTTATTCAACACGGCCACTCTATTCGACATGTCACCAGAGACCTTGGACTTTCCCCTTGATATTCAGCGTTTATGGAATCGGTTCCGAGTGACTGGCCAATGTGCCAGAAGAGCTGGACAAAGTCAAAATCGAAAAACTACTCAAAATCAAGACCGATATCTTGTCCTTTCCTCTCTACGTAAGCGTATTGCCACAGCAAGAGACCTCCTAGACGACCTAAGACGAGCACATGGAATAGAAATATCTGATCAAACTGTTAGAAACAGATTAAAAGAAGCGAATTTGAAACCAAGAAGGCCTGTCCGCGCACCACGCCTTACGCTGCATCACAAAGCAGCGCGAATAAGGTATGCTCTGGATCACAGAAATTGACAATTTCGTCATTGGACGCCTATACTGTTTACAGTACAGCGCCAAGACGAGTCCATATTTCGCTTAACTCGTTGCGACGGTCAAGTACGTGTATATAGACGTCCTGGTGAACGCTACTCGCTACTATACAGGAAGTGGATAGATTTGGTCTTGGATCTGTGATGGTTTGAGCTGAAATCGGTGTAGACAACAGAACTGATCTTGTTGTGGTTCCTAATAGACTAAATGCAATGAATTACATCGAAAATGTCTTGGAGGACCATGTGGTGCCTGCTGCATATGGCGTCGGTCCCAATTTCATCCTAATGCAGGATAATGCAAGGCCACATACCACCGGCATCACCAGAAACTTTTTACGGGAACGTGGAATTCAGGTCATTGAATGGCCAGCGTTAAATCCTAACCTGAATCCTATTGAACGCGTGTGGTATTAACTTGACCGGCGTGTTCGCAAGCGCCCTAATCCACCACTAATCATACAGGAACTGACACAAGCCCTGATTGAGAAATTTGAAAGCATACCTCAAGAATCTCTTCGTAGACTAGTGCGAAGCATTCCACGCAGGTGTGAGAAAGTGATTCGTGCTCGTGGAGGGCATACACGGTATTAAACCTGACCAATCCACAGAAAACCTTACTCTCATCGATACTATTACAGTCGTTTTCATTTTGTTTTGCGTTATTAATTTCCATTTTTAAGTGCACCTTAGAAGTAACTAAGAGTTGTAACACTGTTTTTGTAATTTTCTTTAGTTAAATATATGCCGTTGAAGTATACCAAATTTGATTTTCCTTGACCTCTTATTTAACCCATTTACGGCCAAGGTGTATATTAAACGAAAACTTTACAAAAAAGTATTGTTTATTACTAAAAACATATTTAAAAAAAAACGATTTGATACATATCAGCTCGAAAAAAAAATTGCGTATATGAAAAAAAAGATGATGCGTGTTGGCCGAACACATGTTCATATTTTCTTGTGGTAATCTTCAAAACATTTTAAATGTAGATGTGTTTTGCACTTTACACAAATGTAAATTGTGTGACTTTTGCATAGTTTGCAACGACGTCTAGCTTTATCGGCATGCATCGAGATTACATGACCAATGTTATCAAGACGAACTTCATCAGGAATGGAGCTTCCAACTGCTTGATTAATTTTCCTGTTTCGATTGTCATCTTCTGCCTTCATCAAGCGTACTGCAATGTAAGATTTGAATTCCAGTTGCGTCATTTGGGTTTCATTCGCTATGTTGTATATTTTCCAGGCGTTAACAATAGTGCTGTCTAGCAAATTTATAAATAACGGCCACCACCACTTTTTGCCACGCACATTTATTCTATAGTTAGAAACGCCATTGTCGTGCAAATCCACGCCGCCCATATATTTATTATATTGTGCGATCATATTTGGCTTAGAAATCATCACTTTCTTTCGCTCTTTTCGGTCGTATCTGTTAACAGTGCATAAAGGTCGTAGTGTAAAAGTATTACTAATAATAGTCACCACTGAATTATCGTTCCACCTGTTCAAAGATATGTTGGTTTCTTCGTCAAATACAGAATCAAAACTTCCTCGTTGTTTCTTGGAAATGCTTTTTACGTTTTCTAATGGACAATTAGCCGTTCGGTTGTCTCTTATGGTGCCTGTAGCACAAAAGCCTTTCTGACTCAAAAACTTCAATAACTTATACGACGAGAAAAAGTTATCAAAGTGAAGGCAATGCTTTTGTGGACTTTTCAGAATTGTGAGCAAGTCAACAATAACCTGGCCTCCTAAACCAAGTTCTGATTTACTATTTGATGCATTCGCCCCTCCATATGGAATGAACTGAAATAAATATCCATCGGCAGAAGTTAGGCACCAAATCTTAAAGCCAAATCGCACGGGCTTTCCTTTTATGAACATTTTACAGGAATGTTTCCCAAAATAGGGCACCATTTGTTCGTCGATAGATAGATCGTGAGCAAATACGCCAAACTGCATGTACCTTTTATTCATTATGTTGAAAATCGGGCGAAGTTTTGAGAATTTGTCATTTTTGTCTAACTGAGCATTATCAGATAAATGCAAATTACGTTTTATACTTCGAAATCTATTGCGAGGCATACATTTTCGAACTATGACCAAACCTTTATCTTCGTCGGTAGACCAGTACATATCAGTCTGAGGCAGTGTATGGTAACCGGAAAGCAGCAATATTCTTAGGAACCGTTTTAGGTCTGTTATACCAAATTGAAAATCATGACGATTATTGTCATAAGAATATTTGACAGAATAGCTCACTATTCTCGATAAAACTTCTTCGTCAAAAAAGAGATAAAATAATTCCAACGGAGATTTGCCCCATAAATTATTTTTTATATCTTCTCTTCCAGTATTGTCAAAAACAGGTAAGTTTGCGTAAGTTGTCTCGCCTTTTTTCCAAACAGGTGCCGATACTTTTTGTCTTAAAAGTTTTTGTCTTTTTACATCTAATGTCTCATCGTCAGAATCAATAGGACCTTCATTAGTGGTATCATTATGATTTTGTATCTCAAATAAACCAGAAATTTCTTGCTCATTTGGACGAACCTGTTCAATTACCACATTATCATCAATATCTTACTCATCGGTCAATTCATCAACTTCCGGCGGAATATACACTACATCAATATTATCTAAAAATATTCACCTTTACTATGTTATGGGGTACACTACCTACAAATCTTACGTACCATTTCTATTTTCTAACTCATTTACTATTTCGTCTAAGGCGGCCTCCAATTCCCGTTGAGTTAGGTAAACCGGCATTTTTTTTGTTTACCGTAAGTCTATTTGCGTCTATATACTGCAAAGGAACGTTAAAGACTGAATGCATCTGGTTATGAATCTAAAACATAAACAAGTCTAAACTTGTATTTTCTTGAAAAATGCATGCGCAATACGCATTCAGCCAATGGTGCGTTTACGCAACAAGTAATCTACTGTCATTTTTTCTAAACAAACTAATAACAAACATTTAAACTAATGTTTTAGTATTATAGTATTGACATTTAGAATTTAGAATGTTTACTCTAAAAACTTAAAATAAAAACTAACAACAATTTATAGAAATTTACTTCGGGGATTGGTGAAAACTGAAAATTGTCTATTTTTAATAATTGCTATCTCAATAAGTTATAGTCTTAGAAAAAAATAGATTGATGCTAAATTTAACTCAATATATTAGTTTAGTTATCATACAAAATTAAAAATCTGCATCTAAACAATTAGCGAAAAAAAAAAATTGTAATCAGTGGTGCGTAAACGCACCACTGGCCGTAAATGGGTTAAAAAGTTACAGGTTATAAAAAAAGTGTTCCCCTATTTTTTTGAGCAGTGTACTATATAATGTAAAATGATTCTTTGGACATTAAAATTTAATGCAATATAAGAATGTACGTTAAGATTCAATTACTAAATGAAAAATAGTAATAACAATTTACCCATTTAAAAATTCTGTCTGAAAAACTTCTTAATATAAATTTCTATTCTCCTACGTATATGAAGTAAAAAGCTCTATTTATGTTTATACTACGTCGGTTCCTTTATACATAAAATATTTCACTTAACTGAATCAACTAGCGTAAAGGTAAGTCCTTGCAATATTAATTCATTTTGGTGCAACGAATTCGAAGTACAGCCTGCACGATTGTGATAAATTATGCAATTATACTTTAACTTTGCAGAATTTACTTAACTAACCTATCCTGGATCCTAGGTATTATTATATAGTAAATAATAAACATTGTATTCATATAAATTTTCGATGCGGAAATATACCGTTGTTTCCGCGAACTAATTATTTTCGAAATTGATGTAAAATTAAAGTTTTCGATTCTCATACAAAATTACAATTAGTAAATATGTACCGTGAAGGTTCAGTAAGTTTGTTACTGCTTACGAGATTTTAGTAAATTTAAATTTGAATTAATAATACACATCTATTATTATTATAACATTATAGAAGGGATATGCCATGTGATAAAACTTGGGTAAATTTCCATTAAAACTGAGTAGCGTATGTTTGAAAGAGTACTCATATAAAAAGTAATATTTTACTTCGATGTATAGATAGAATTGGACATAGAGTGGAAAAAAAGTACTGGAAGGCGAAATAAAGTCGTGAATTGAGTGGGTAAGTCTCGAATTAGCTAACCGAGTAATAAAACTACTTCTAAAACTAGTTTTAAGAAGTCATTAATAATTTAAATTTGATGAAGTGAAAAAGCATCCGGGCCGTATGCTTTTTAGTTCCAAGCGACGGTTACACTAAGAAAAAGTCGAGATTTCCCGCACTCGATACTTTCATACGAATAGGTACGTAGTTCTTACAAAAATAGACTACAGAGGAAGCCACTGTAGAGAAGAATTTTATTAATAAAATCGGTCTTAGGCAAACCTTTTGCTACAACAAAACTAAGACAATAAAATACAAAACCCATCTGATAAGGAATTTTTAATTAATTTCATTACTTAAAGAATTTCCGGCTAAAGACCGGGAAATTCGGAAAATAAACTAAAGATGTCTGATATTTGAATATGATAAAGTAAAATATTTAAAAGGAAATTACTATATGATAATTCTAGTTAGTCGAAAAAGCACAAGATTTAATTAATAAACTACTTCTAAACGTTTTATTTTAATTTATCTGCGATATTTTAGACCGCCATCTTAATAAGCATACTTCACACAGATATGCCTCTGGAACACGCGCAGACGTAGCTGTCAGTTGTATATACCGTAACCTAACTCAATGACAACAAATGAACAGATAATGGTTATAAATAAACTTTAAAGCCTGTACCAGGTCAGGATGAAATTGAGGTACATATTACACAATGTCAAACCACCCTCTAATTACGATAGAATTTCATACAAACCTATGCGAGGTAATTAACTTGGAAAAGAAAATATAAATTACACAACCTGAAGTTTATGCTATGAAAAATACGTAATCTAACCAAAGAAAGAACAATATAATCAAAAAGATGAAATTAACTAAAAATAAAGACAATATCTCTGATTGATGACATTTCAAATATTACAGATAGTAGAATCTAACTACTTATACAATATAGTTCCCAATAGATGTTTAAGAGATTAAACAAAAGCATAGATGACTCCTAGATGCAGGAAAATAATTAACATATCACGATATATACCTAATCATTCAAAAGTAAACGACAAGAAAACCAACTATACAGGTAGGCTTTATCAAACGGTTTTAAATATACCAGATAGTTCACAAATATATATAAACGCTGTTCTAAAAATACAGTAAAGCAAAATCAGCGCATAACAATGGCAACCTAGTTGCCAAAATACGTATATAGAATTTATTAATATATTTTGTGGTTAGCAATTTTTCTTGTTTCTATCTGTTTTAGATTTCAAGTCACAGCCTCCCCATGTTTTGGATTATGGATAAGTCTCGAATTAGCTAACCGAGTAAATACATTATAATATTTAATTCATTGTTGACTGCGTATTTCCCACCAATATGAAATTAATATCTTTTACAGTTTTTGGCATTAAATTTTTTACACTGCATTGTTTGTACAAATTAAAAGTTATAGAAATGAAAAGTATTAAGTGATAAATGGCTACAGATAAATAGAGGTTCATTCGAGTAACATTCCATCGGCGGCTCGTCCTAGCGTGAATATATATTTTTTCGTTTTGCAATGTAGTTCATAAATTGATAAAGAGATTTCCAGATTTAATGAACAATGGCAGTATACAATAAAGTGTAAAGCAGGGATGCACAGACTTATGGGGAACAGGCGCCACTCTGAAAAATTATAAGCCAAGGACGGGCCACTACAAAGAATACTTATTAACACAAATATTTTTATTTTTAAATAGTTTGAATTACTACAAGTGATAAAAATAAAAGAACATTCAAAAATGTTTGTTGTAATTATGTAACGTAATGTAATCTAATCATTACAATGTAATATTTAATGTTTTATTATTTTGATGCATAACATTGCATTGACCTAACAATTTTGTTTATGTTTGGCTCCACATTACTTGTGGCCACACGTAAAATTGCTTCCAGATTTTCATTTGCCAGACGGTTTCGATTTTTTGTTTTGTCGTCGATCCAAATAAGCTTGCGTATTTCAATGTATTTATTCGCAGCTCTTTATAAGCGGTTTTGTCAACGCAACGGTAAAAGTTGAGTAAATTACCTTCATTAAACTTGTTTCGTAAATTATCATAATTTTGCATGTCTATCAATTCCAGCTGTATTGATTCCTCGGTGCATTTTCGGGTGAAATGTTGAAAGGATTGCTGAAAATGTCTATTAGAGGTTTAATTTTTTTGAAATCTAGAAAACGATCATGAAAAGCTTGTATCAAAATATCAATTTTTTCAACATAAGCGAAATTGACATCAGTTTTATTGAATTTCTCCATAATTTTTTTGTGGTTCGGAAAATGGCCGTAATTGGCTTAATTGATTTGGGTCCTGAAAAGACTCAATTTGCATTGAAAGGACGAAACATGAGAGTATAACTGCGAAATCAATTGATCTTTGCCTTGGAGTCGCGTAATTAAGACATTCAAGTGATTTGTGACGTCTACAAGAAACGCTAAGTCACACAGCCAATCAGGGTTGTCGAGTTCGGAGACGTCCTTTTTCTTTTCCGCCAGAAATATTTTAATTTCTTCATTCAAGTTAAGAAACCGCTCTAATGACAACCCACGACTTAGCCACCTTACTTTAGTGTAAAACAGGAGATCACCATATTCGCTTTCAATATCCTCGAGAAATTGTGTGAATTGTCGGTGATTGAGACCTTGTGATTTTATAAAGTTTACAGTAGGTACTACAAATTTCATCACATTTTCAAATCCCAATAATTTTGAACAGAGGGCCTCTTGATGTATAATGCAATGAAACTGCATTAATTCCTTGGTATCTATGTTTTTAGTTTGTAAATACTCTTTTAACATAGTTATGATCCCAGATTTACTTTCAACCATTGAAGGTGCTCCGTCAGTCGTAATTCCAGATAATTTCGTTAAATCCAAATCCATTATAGAACATTTTTCCAGAAGAGCTTTGAGGATGTCACTCCCCTTGGTTTGACTTGTCAAAGAACTCATACCAATCAGTTCTTCACTCACTTCAAAATTTTGCGTTACACCTCGTAAAAATATTGATGGTTGAGCAGTGGAACTTATATCTGTAGATTCGTCGAGTGCTATAGAAAGACAGTCAAAACTTTTCGATTTCGTAGCTAATTGCTCTTCTATATTAGCTGCTAATGTGGTAAGTCTTCTTTGAACAGTCATCCGATTTAGTTGAATTTTCTCAAACCTCTTTGCATCTTTCGGACACATTTTTTTTGCTGCGATATCTAAAGACTGCTTAACAAACTCACCATCTTTAAAAGGCCTACAAGTTTTCGCTATTATTCGAGATATTTCAAAGCTAACTTCAGTAGCTGTTTCAGCATCTTGAATTGGTTTTGAAAACATAGCTTTCTGGCCTATTAGTTCCCTTTGTAAAGTGGAAATTTTTTGCGTTCGATTTTCGCCGATTAATTTGGTAAAAGTATGATGCTGGGTTTCATAATGCCTTTTCACATTATATTCCTTCGGAATAGAAACACTACTCTTGCATATTAAACAGACACTGTTGTTATGCGATGAAATAAAAAAGTATTTTTCGGTCCAAATATCTTGAAACTGTCGATTTTCATCTTCAACCTTACGACTACGTTTTTTACTGGAGCCTGGTTTATCCATATCAAAATTGATATTATATTGTTACGTAGGTAGATGCCAAGTTCGAACGACGAAATATTTATTCTTCACAAATTACAATCAAACAATATAACGTTCGCTTGTCCGTAGTTAAAACTTAACTGCCCCGATAGCGGGCGATGCGTTGTATTTATACGAGTTACCAAACATCGAGAACCTACCACATTGTTCGGGGATAATACGCGACGTGTTTCGCGAATCTTCGAGTAATCTAGTTGGTTCGACAGATTTCTAGACTCGTAACAATATGCTTGGAACGACGAGGAGCATACCTGTCCTACGTAGTAAACCTGAAAGTAGTAGGTACTTAAAGGTACATATCTTACTAACAATTACAAAAGTTTGAATAAAATAAAAAGTTAAGAAATATTGATTTGAATGGATTTTTACCTAGTTTTGTAGTTTTTCGAAAAAGTTTTAAAATTTGTTGGCGGGCCGCATAAATATATAAATAATATAAATATCGACAGTGGGCCGCATGGGGCCCGCGTGCCGCGGTATGTGCATCGCTGGTGTAAAGTGTGTAATATACCGCTAATATGTTCAAGGAATTTCACTGCGTAAGAATCGTAAATATTGTAATAATAATCGCAAAAAAGTGGCGAGACATTTTTGTTTCATTTATGTGTAATTTTCATATTGTGTAATGTACCAATTAAGTTCGTAGACAACGAATCATTTAGTTCATTTTGGAAGTACTACGGTAAAGGAACGTTACCTAGCCGGAAAAGATTACTAAATTTTCTACTATTGAACATATGATTAAATCCGAATTGAAAAAAAAATAAGGAACTGTGGTTATCTGTGGACGAAACAACAGATAGTAAAAAAAAATCGGTTGTTAATATTATGTAACGTACTCTTGTATTCAAAAAAATCGCGAACGCCATTTAAATCAAGTAAACATTTTTTATTAGTTTTTTATCGTTTAAAAACGGACTTGCTGTCATTTAGGCAAAAATTATTATAAAGATTTTGTTTTTAGAATGTTCCTGTTCCCATCTTAATTTAGTTCTTAAAATTGTGCTCTTATTGTAATGGAAATGAAGTGCAAAATTTCCCATTGATCAACCTTCTTCATCTTTTGCTATAATAAAATACTTTTCTCGTTCGGAAACTTTTGGTATTTGCATTTTTGATTAACTTAATTGTCACGGCATGACGTTAATAAACGCCAGAAAAATACATCATTTAACGGGAAAAAATATATATACGCGATTTTTTTTTAATACAAGAGGTACAATGGAACCGTATCAATCGTCACCTTCAATTTTTCACAATACAAAATACAAGGACGGATTGATATATACGTTCTTTAACAAGGCTATTGCGGTAGTAGTGGGGATAGAAACATATTATAACCTGCAAACGGTAATTTCGAGTATCTCGTCTTAGCAAGCAAATTTCATTTTCATGTGCACTGTCGTTAACTAACAGCGTCATTTACAATGAGTTTGATTTATTAGTTACGTAGCAAATAGCATCGTAATCATATTTTGTAGTACATACTTTGTAATTGTTGAAAATAAATATTTTTTGAGATTAATAAAGTATTCAAACAAAAAAAATTCCGGGGATGAGATCTTGGGTTCATTAAGACCCCGAAAAGAAGAGCCAGCCAAGAATGATTCTCCATGCGTACGAAAATTCAAAGGAATTCCATCACTGCAGAAATTCATGCTCGCCATTTTCTGGGATGCAAATGATTTATACTAAATAACTGCCGAATAGATCAACGATTGATTTAATAAGATACTGCAAAACTTCAAAACTATCAGTAAAGAATCGTATCTGTAGAGTAAGGCAGGGAAAAACAATTTTTTTCTTGCACCACGACAACACTAGGCAGCAACAAAACCGTGAAGACAGTGACAAGTCTGGAACTCCCGATTGTTTCGCACTTTCCGTACAGTACTGATTTGCCACTTTTAGATTTTTGGTTGATCCCTAAGTTGAAGAAGGTATTCAAAGGTCTGCATTTTTCAGCAGACACTGAAGTTTGGACTGCTGTTCGCAATTCGATCAACAGTAGATAGGAATGTTTTTTCATGGACAGAATGCAAAAATGGATTCAAAGTTTGGAGAAATGTGTTCCACTAAATGGTGATTATGGGAAAAATAATTATGTACATTGGTACTAGAAAAAAGTTACTTCATTCTGGTTTCATTATCTGGTCTTTTCTTATTCTTATTTTATAGACTTGAAGACCTAATATGTCAATCTACTCTCGTACGTACAGAAAAGATGAACAGACAAGCGAACATAGCTTCCAATGTCCTTTGGTATTGAAGGAGATCATCTCGATTAAGCAATAATATTAAACTCAAATTATTGAAGATGAGCCCGATGATTGTATTAATATGTATTGAGTCGATACTTCGATAGAACATAAATATTTCCATAACTTACAAACATTTAAAAACAAATGTCTCAAATATATTTTCGCAATCTTTTGAAAATAACAAACAGCTATAGCAATTTATAGGAACTAAAAGAATTAACATAAAAGTAAAGAAGTGAGAGCAGTAATGGTTAGGACACCCATTAAGAAAAAGTCAGGGAAATTTGACATGAATTTAACATAGAATAGAAACCACTAAACAGAATAGAATGAAAACTGTTTTTATGACAATACTTGAAGAGGACTTAAAACCCGGACTATGCAGCACAATTCTGTTGTAAATTTCAGACACGTAGAGTTCACTACCTACTCTCATAGGTAGTGAACTCTCCAGTGACGAAATGCTTTAAAATCTCTTATTTTCCAGTGGCCCTAAAAGACAGAAGTGTTTATCAAAGGCATGTTACTAAGTTTTCACATACGAGGGCCATCCGGAAAGTAGTACCCGTTAGCGCCGCATGAAGCGCTGACGACTCGGGTAGCCGCTGGGCAAGGTCAGGCCGCGTCAGTGGCTTGTCTGCCTGCTCTGTGCGAGGTCGCGTGACGCTAGCATTGCCTGTGTTGTGTCTGTGATCGTTTATAATGTTTAAACAAATCGAGAACCCCGCCAGTTGTGAATTGAGGGCCGTGATTAAATTTCTTAATGCACGAAACGTTCTACCTTGTGATATTCATCGCCAATTAAAGGAGGTGTATGGAGACAATGTGATGGACGAGTCGTCTGTTCGGCGCTGGTATCGCAACTTCAACCTTGGGAGGGGGAATACACACGACGTGGAGCGTTCAAGGAGACCATCTGTCATTACAGACCAAATGCTGAGCTCAGTAGACGAATGCGTGAGGAACGATCGGCGCATCACAATTGATGAACTCTGTGAACATTTTCCTAATGTGTCTCGAACAATTGTTCATGAAATTGTCAAAGACCATCTGTATTATTCAAAAATCTGTGCAAGGTGGGTCCCTCGCATGCTTACAGATGAGCACAAAACCAAGCGTATGGCTGCAGCACTGACGTTTCTGGGACGTTATTCCGATGAAGGAGACTCTTTCCTGACTCGCATCATTACTGGGGACGAAACATGAGTTTGTTATGCATCACCTGAGAGTAAACGACAGTCAATGGAGTGGCATCACGATGCTAATGCATATTGTGAAACATTAATGAAATTACAGCGGGCAATACAAAATCGACGGCGAGGTCTATTGTCTACAGGCGTCATTCTCCTCCATGACAATGCCAGGCCTCATGCAGCTGCGATAACACAACAACTTTTGCAGCAATTCAAGTGGGAAACTTTCGACCATCCACCGTATAGCCCGGACTTGGCCCCTTCGGATTTTCATCTCTTTACGAAGCTTAAAGACTTTCTGGCGGGAAAAAGATATGACAGCGATGAAGAACTTAAACGAGGCGTGACTACGTATCTCAATACGCTCGGCGGAGTACTATGACGCTGGAATACAAAAACTCGTCACACGTTATGACAAATGCCTCAATTTGCTTGGTGATTATGTGAAGAAGTAGTGTAAAGTAAGCTCTTTCCAATAAATACGAGTATGTGTATATTTGTTAATATTTACTCCTGTGTCTTTATTGTACAAACGGGTACCACTTTTCGGATGGCCCGCGTACATATTTTACTAAATAATTTGAAATATGTTTCAAATTATTTTGTTATTTGCGCTATTGGTTGTGCCCGATGTAGAATGGGGCACGTTAATACAGTTTCCGCAGATTACGGCTGTGTCCGCCAGATGGAAACCCCTGGTCAAATCTT
Source organism: Melolontha melolontha (assembly GCA_935421215.2). NCBI lineage: Eukaryota > Metazoa > Arthropoda > Insecta > Coleoptera > Scarabaeidae > Melolontha > Melolontha melolontha. The sequence goes on along the minus strand of OW285243.1, from coordinate 69,777,541 downwards.
ACACTTATTATGAAGACGGCGATTTATTGTGAAAATATCTCGCCAACAGCACGTACTGATGATTCTATAGTGAGATGAAACACGTGTCTACATGCCTGGAAAGATATTTTCACATAAATATCAACTAGTATTGTGTTCTTCACACCCGATTTTATATTGTTAAAAAATGTTTTTGGTTTATACATATTTTACATTGTATTGCCTATTTATATGCATATACTCGTACGTACATCAACATAATCTAAGTATATCATTTTTTATTTTATTTTCTAGCTTTTAGATTGCTTAATATTTTCTTTTTTTTTCTTCTGTTTGGTTGCTAGGTAACCTATAAACAAGTATCTTTAAAGTATTCTTTAAACAACGACAATTAATTCTTGAATCTTAAAATGTCTAGAATTTTAATTTTTTTTGTTACTTCTTCACTGCTTCCTGCCTTGTTTCACAAAAAATTGGTACCCATTAATATGTATAAAGGTAAATTGTGTTAAAAGCAAACATGAATAAATAAGATAGACATTCTGACGAAATGAATAGGGCAGTCGGAATGCTGAAATTTGGAGTAATACAAGTTGACGTAGCGAAGCGGCTAGGTACAATACAGAACGTAAGAGAACAACATCTTGGAAGAAGATGCGCCACCACTGCTATTCAGGACCGGTGCATCGGTCTTCAGGATCATCGACAAAGTTCAGTAACTGCTACTGAGTTGAGATCGCATCTCCACGCAACGCATAACGTGACAGTGCACAGCCAAACCGTCAGATGGCATTTAAGAGAAGCTAATCTTCACTCCAGACGCCCTCTTAGGGTTCAATTCTTAAGCAGGGGAAATCGAGGACATCGAGTAAACTGGGAACTTGGAGGGCTTGGGAACACTTAAAATGGACTCGAGAGCAATCGTCGACAATACTTTTTTCTGACGAGTCATGATTCGGATTAAGGCCAGATACTCGCAGATTAAGAGTCTGGCGTCAACTTGGTAATGCAGCAAGGCTACAGCATATCCAAGAAGAGCAAGCGACCGAGGTGGCATTGTAATGATTGGGCGGGAATTATGTTGGATATTGAAACCGATCTCGTTTTTCTAGACTAATTCTTAAACGTTGAGCAATATATTCAGAATATTCTTGAACCTGTTGTTCAGCCATTTGTGGAAGCGTTGAGCCGAAATTTAACCCTTATGCTGACAATGCACGGCCGCAAGTGGCAAGAGTTGTTACCGATTGGCTCGATGAAGCAAGAATTGAAGTTTTGCCATGGCCAGCTCAACACCAATGAGCATGCATGGGATATACTTCAGGAAAGACGCCTGCCACATATGAGCGCTATACAAAATCGAAGACAGATGCAAGAACCAAGAACTGCTTTCACAACAGTGGAATCTTCTTCTACAAGAGGGCTTAGGCAATCTTATTCTGTCAATGCCAAGAATATGCAGGACGGTTTTAAACTCCAGAGGAGGTCAAACTATTTATTAATTCCTTAGTCATCAAAATTATTAATTAAATATAAGATTAATTTTTAAATTTTGTGTAGTTCCATTTCTTAAGAACTTCTGTAAATTATTATTAAAGTTTAAAATATTGTTTTAATTTAGTTGCATCTTATTTTACATTTAACTTTTAACACACGAAAATGTGTTGAGATGCAAACAAAAAATATCCTTCGATTATGTTCACGTGTGTATAACGATTTTCCATTACTAATATGATGAAAAATTAGTTTGTAAATGTATTAGAGAGCCAATCGACGCATTTACCATTTTTAGTAAATTTTGGTAGGCTTAGATTGAGCTTAGATATGGAAGCCATAAATACTTGGAATCGTACGCACTAATTTTACTAATGCCGCTTTGACTTCCACATGTATACACTACATGTAAGTAAGAATAGAACGGATGAGGTTAGACAATGTCTACCGAAAATTTATCGTTGCGACCGTGGTCAATTTTCACGGCCGTATTAAGAGAGACCCTCCTCAATTAAGCCGGAGCTCGATTCAATTACCGAAAGTGCCCCAGTGATCTCCCCTTTTCGGGACCATTATCGACAAGCAAAAGTCATCACTTACGTCTTGCAGAGGCGGCTTCTCGCATTCGTGGTGATTATTATTGCAGCTGGTATCGTCCCTCTCGTCTAAATAACTGGGCAGACTACCGCATATCTTCGGCTCGCTGTTGGTGTGCCTCCCGCTTGTTCCCTTGCCATTACATATACTGCCGCTGGATTGTGATCGTCTGCCGGAAAGACCTTTCGACGAATGCCGGCTTACATTAGCGCCCATCTTCACATGGTCGTTGGATAGGCCACGTACTAGCCGTAGCAATTCTGCATCTCCGATGGCGTCTTTTTTGTGTTCCTTTACTACACGTGCTGTAACAAAATAGAAGAATAATCACTAAAACGGAATTTCTAAATATTTTCTAAATGAAATAAATGTCGTCAATCAACAAAATCTGTTGCTTATTTATATTTGGATCAATTAAGAATAATCTGTAATCGTTTTCACACAGTAGGTGACAAAAGTGTTAATACATATTCGAAGTAGGAAAAAAGTTGAATAATGTTCTATTTTCTAATATTATGTGTACTTTGACAATATATATATACATATATATATATATATATATATATATATATATATACGCGAGAAATATATATATATATATATATATATATATATATATATTTCTCGCGTCAAGGAAGAAAACATAATTCTTCCTACACTACACTTAGCCTCTTAAAAACTTCGCTAAAGCATTAAACTAAGAGAGCGACGCGTTCGCATATTTTGAAAACTATATTCAAACATCTTTCTATCGCGAAAATTAATTCCTTCTAAAAATTCCACTAGGCGGCAAATTTAAAAATAATAATTCAAAGGCCATGGGAACTACTAGATTTCCAAATGTTTTGGGAAAGCCTGTTAAAACACTTGCGATATTTTGTGGCCTATAAAATTAAAATAAATAACAATGCTTCTACACAAAATACAATATTTTACAATACTTATGTGACTTATATCAGTACAGTTATGTCCAGAACATAATAATACAAAACCGTAGATTGTTACCGTAGACCCGTAGATAGGTTACAACGTAATTTATTTTCCAGTGGATGAAACAGCAAAGGCTTGCGGTCGATATATAGTTAATTTATTATATATATAGTAGATTAAATTAGTCGGCGATTTAAGGTCTGTTTTACTTTGATATGTATATATTTAAAACAATCTTACATGTTTCAACATAGTACCTTTTTTCCAAGAAATTTAAAATATAACTGACTATATCAATGTCAAACTTATATATCTGTAGTTGCCATGGATAAAATCAAAATTTTCAAAGATACATTCAAGTTTAATAATAATTCGTAACATGTATATACAGTCTGTTTCACTTTTCATGGCGACACCTAAATAACTTTTTTATTTTGAAAACAATCAATACAAAATTTTTATCAGTTGTGTAGGCCACGACAATGCACCTTTTCGTATGAATAGAGTTTTTGTAAAGTAAATATCTAGCCAACTATAATTAAAATAGAAAGTAGTGTTTCTAGTAATGTCATACTAGCGATTAAGATAGAGCAAAAAAGTATTAGGAAAAGTTTTTGCAAATCACTCAAGAACCCCAAATATCAAATTTCGCTGAAAATTTTTCATTTCTAAATTCTTCTAGATTTTTATGTTATCTGTAGATAATAGTTTATTATTGCAATAATAAGAGTGCCATGCAGCAAAAAAATAATTTGTCAGTTCAAACGTCAATTCACAACAGTTTACTTCAGTTGTAACTATCGATAGACATTTAGCTATTGCTTAAGAAGTAGATATTATTCGCATTGTTGGTGATAATGTACGTTCTACCCGAGAGCCTGCTAAAGAGTTTACTGAACGTCCACTAGTCCGTCATTGACCTGTAGCATACATGAATAACATTTTCAACACTACTGGAAATGTTGCTAAACCACGTCAACGAGAATTGAACAATCGAGAACACCAGTTCGATGCAGTAATATTAGCAGAGTATCGTAATAATCCTCATACGAGTTTACGAGATATGGCTAGCAGCCTCTCGGGTAGAACGTACATTTTCACCAACAATTCGAATAATTTCTACTTCTTGAGCAATACTTAAATGTCTATCGGCCATTGCTCAGCAAAGTTCAATAGTTACAACTGAAGTAAACTGTTTACTAAATTGACGCTTGAACTGACAAATTATTTTTTTGCTTCATGGCACTCTTATTATTGCAATAAGAAACCATTATCTACAGATAGCATAAAAATGTAGAAGAATTTAAAAATGAAAAATTTTCAGCGAAATTTGGTATTAGAGGTTCTTGAGTGATTTGTAAAAACTAATACTTCTTTGCTCTATCTTAATCGCTAGCATGACTTTACTTGAAACAGTACTTTTTAAATTTAATTATAGTTGGCTAGATATTGGCTTTATAAAAACCCTATTCACACAAAAAGGTACATTGTCGTGGCCTATACAAAATATAAATGACAGAATATAAATATATAAATTTATATTCTGTCATTTATATTTTGTATTCCCTTGACAAAGGCATCATTGCCGAAACATGTAGGGTTGTTTTAAATAATGTTTGAAGTAATGAACCAGACCTTTAATCGCCGACTTATTAAGTTTACCTTATCATACCAAGGTCACGAAGATATTATATATATATATATATATATATATATATATATATATATATATATATATATTAATATACACCAGGACGAAACAAATAAATAAAATAGAGCCAAGCGACACTGTAGTGTAGGTAGTTATAATTGCCCCACGTTGGCTCGTCAAATAATATAAAACCGAATGGCTTAAGATATTTACAAAATTAATTAAAATGAAACTGGCAAGATAAATTTTTAAAATGTGAAATATAAATATCTATATTAAATATGCTATCAAATGTTACACACAGATGGGGTTGTTTAACATATTAAATCGGTTACTTGCGTATGATGCAAAGATACATAATCGTTTAATAACGAAATATACTTAACCTAAACAGCTGTTCATGTGTATAACTTCTTATAAGTATTTTCTGGTGGGCTTTAATTTGTGTTAGATGTCCGGCTTCGAAGAACAATTAGACTCTTGTGTTGTGCATGGTAACATACACTTTAAAATGTAGGTTCGGTACTTTCAATAGAATACGTACAAAATCAGCTGATGGCAACACAATAAATAATGGTCATACTATTTTCAAATCTACTAAATAAAACGAGTGAGATAAGGAATAATGTAAAAGACTTTAACGAAAGTGTATAATAACAGGTAAGTGATCAAATTAATTAAATTATGAATAATCAAAACGTATCATGTCACGTGATAAAATAAACATGAACTAAATTCTAAGTTAAGCATAACTACTAAATGAACGTGAAATTAATAAGACTAAATGCATAAATAATACTATTATTAAATTTAGTTATATTAAACAGGAAACTGTATTCTTCTTGACTTAACTTAAATTATACTAATATTAAAAGGTATCATAAGTTATATCTATTAAAAATAATTTGATTGAGGTTTTATTTGGTGAAGTGAATTAATTTAACATTTTCAAAAATTTGTAGGAGGTTAAAAGAATACTTATGTAGAAATAGACAGGAATTGGTTAGTCTGGAGTTTGCTAGTAGATCCGTAAATGCAGGATACAAGTTGGACGGACAATCAGACGGCGTCCCCGCTTGGTTTAGATCTAACTGCTGGCTTTCCCGGTGAAATGGAATTTTTGGTTTCTGAGGCACTGGTTATCGTCTGGACTCGCAAAATGCGTCAAAAAGGAACTGGATGTACAGGTAAGGTTTTACTAGGTTCGTTGTATAGGTTTTCTAATTTAATTTATGATTTTTCTTTTAATTTTCAGAGAGGCACTTAAATACGTCGATGTGTTTTATGGAGATTTTTACATAGTGACGCTAACTCTCGTTTGTTTCGAATGCTAGCTTCTTATTCGTCTAATCTGTATGTATTTCTATAATCTCAATACTTATTTATAATGAAAATGATAATTTAATCATTCAAAATATACATATGCTTAATATAAATTACATATTTTATTTTAGTAAATAAATAATTGACGTGTGAATGTTGATAATTGTACATAATGCTAATTTTATGGTTGGGATATTTCCCGCTGTAGTTATTTCAAATAAGTACAGTCTCGCCTAAATATTTGGTGTCATTTATTATTGATCAATTAAGTTGAAATATCTTTGGAAATACAAGATATCGGAATAAAATGACTAAGGCAAATGAAAAGATAAAAATAAATAAATATGAGAATTAATTTTAAACAATTTGGAACGCGAAATCAACTTTATTGATATGACATAAGAAGAATTCAGTTTCAATAACTTCTTATTTTTCTAATAATTACATATACACGTTAAAAATCTGTTTCTTGCTAACCAAGGCATTCTTATACGTAGGCTTGACCTACATCAATATATATATATATATATTGATATAATACGTTGATGCTGAAGATCTAAAATATGAATAAGAATGCAATGATCAATGTAAGTTAAAGTAAATAAATTTGAAATTTTAATTGGGCGCCTTAATATAATAAATATATTTAGATCAACGCTATCTATACGTTTAATGTGCCAACTAGTCGTCGTAAGCAAGAGGTGGTTTGATATAGTTATCTCAGGATCTTCGTAGATAATGGTAGTTTATTTCCTTTGTGATGTGTTTAAATAAATACGAGTAAATCTATATTAAATAACTCCTACAACTTAACACTAACAAATAAAAGAGTGAGTTAGAAATAAAAATAAATAATTTATTGAAATTAAAAAAAAAAGGAAACTGTAAATAGAACAAATAACTGTAACTAGCGATAAATAAACTTAGCTAATAAAAATATTTGCACGTGTGTATTATACTTATAAGGTTATGGGTGATAAATAAATGTGATCTTATTCTAAATTACTACAGTAAACAAATTAAATTGGGGAAGTACTACTTTGATATATAAAATTCTTTAGGATAACTTTTAAAAGGGCTACTATAATATGGTAAGGTTAGATAAAAGTAAAAGTAAAAATTCAGGTTTTATTTAAATGAAAGTATAGTTTTAATGAAATAATATCAACTATTACGGCTTTGTTGTAGAGTATGTATGAGGTGAACCTGTATTCCTGTGATCTGGTAGTTGGTATCCAGAAAGAAAGTCGAAATAATCGGGAAATAAGATATGCGGGTCCTCCAAATTCGATAATGGCGTATACAGCTCCTATTTGGCTTCCTCGTTCGGACTCCAATTATAAAGATGCTTTGCTTGAAACTGGTTGATTTCTAAGCGAAAGACTTCAGGTTTGTTTTTCAAAAGTTGGGCCAATTAATAATGATTAGATTTAGCGTAGATTTGGTATAATATAACTGGTATATTAACTGCTTTTATAATATTTATTTCGAGAAGTACGAAAAACGGCTATACGTTTTAGAGATGTTCAAAAAAGGACGCCGATAGCTTTTTTAATTTGCAAAGCCTATTTAATTATATGCAATAGCCTCGAAGTTTTACTTTTACTAATTCTATTGACAAGTATAAAATAAACAATTTATTAATTTGGACATAATAACAAAATTTATAGAATAATTTTCAAGTTCATAAAACATGTTTTCAAATGCTAGTTTATATAAGAATGCGCATAGCAAATATCGTTTTTGCGGATTAATTGTATTTTAAATAAGTGGGTGTGTTTAACTAGCATCGATATATAACATTGATGTAGATAAATTTAATATCTGTAATTTCGCGCTTAAGATTTGAATTATGAAATTGAAATAATAAATATAAAAATAAGTTTAAAAATAAAATAGGTTAATTAAAAGTATACAAAGTTGTCGTCATATTAATTTATATACATTTCGATACTAATTTCACATATTAAAACCGCTTATTTAACCCTTTTTCAATGAATTTAATAATTGTTTCTACAGTTTTTCTTATTGTAGAAGCTGGAATTAGGGTGCTGTTTGACCCATAACAATATATATGTACATGAAGCGTTGTTCTTCGGGATATTTCATGATTTCGTCCTGGGAAGGACAACTTTTCCCTGGCGCTTCGGTGACAACACTTTTACTCTTTTCTTGAGGATCTTCTCGTTGCGATTGTAAATTCAAGAGTGTGTCGATTTCCTGTGCCGTTCATATTATATAGAACCGTAGTAGTGGGGACGCGTGTCAGGCTCCTTGTGATTGGTCCGTCGGTTCTTCTATGGCTTTCCCTATTGGTCGATCGGTTTGTGTTCGGTCCGTGTTGGTGTAACTGGTCTGTCGTAAGTTATTAGCATTACGTCGCTTATCTGCAATCTGTCTATTAAACAAGGCTGACTTACATGTGTCAGGCAAACGCTGTCCGTCGTCACGTTTGTTCATACTGCGGGCTATTGTCCTTGTATCGCCGAAGTCGATGGTGTGATCTGTATGTAGTACATGCTTAGCTGGGGACGATGTGTGCTCTTTCCTCCGTACACTGGTTTTTCGGTTCGTATGCCCCACGTATGTTTGGTCGCACTCATAATACAGTATTTCATAGACACCCTGGTTTTCTAGTTCTATTTTGTTCATTGTACTAGGCAAAATATCTCTTATATTCCTGTCTGTTATGTAAATGGTGTTTATGTCGTCTCGGCGTAGTATACTGCCTATTTTCTCATTCGTACCTTTCACGTAAGGGAGAAATGCTGTCCGTGTAGATCTCTCTTTTTTGATTGGTTGTTGTTAATACGTGTCGCTCTGTTAATAGTATGTTGTGAATATCCATTCGCTTGTTAATAATGTTTTTCATTGTTCTCAGTTCTTTGCTTCGATGTTCTGCGCCTGACAGAGTTTGAGATCTGTAGATTAATGTTTTTACTACAGAGTTTAACTGTGCCGTATGATGATGTGAAAATGCGTTGAGATTGTTTAATAGACAAATTACACACAAGCGACGTAATGATAACTTACGACAGACCAGTTACACCAACACGGATCGAACACAAACCGATCGACCAATAGCCGAAAGCGACATAACAATCGACGAACCAATCACAAGGAGCCAGATACGCGTCCCGACTACTACGGGACCATATAATACGAGCGGCACAGGAAATCGACGCACTCTTGAAGTTACAATCGCAACGAGAAGATCTTCAAGATAAGGGTGACAGTGATGTCACCGAAGCGTCAGGAAGAAAGTTGTCCTTCTCAGGACGAAATCATCTAAACGCAAGCGAAATATCCCAAAGAACAACGCTTCAACAAACAACCATGAAAACGTTCGACGATATATATATGTATATATATATATATATATATATATATATATATATATATATATATATATATATAATTGAAACGAAATTATCGACCGTGATATATTATAAAAAATTAATTTAAATTCGGGTAAGCGGTCTGTCAATTAAAAAACTCATTTATTAAATAACCCTATATTTCGCAACAGAATTTGTTGCTTCTTCTGGGGAAAAAAATGTAGAGTTGAAAAATAATAAAATATATATATATATATATATATATATAAGTATATATATAGGTATATATATATATATATATATATATATATATATATATGAAAAATTTTGTGAAAAACTTATCTGCGCGGAATGTGCATATATCGATATTTCACTGTTTTTTACAGATCATCAGTGCACCTTACCGAAGACAGACATGATATTCACTTCTATACTACGTGTATATATACGAACTGTAATGAACTTCATGTGTATGAGAATTAATAATTATTAAATCTCATTTTACATGCGATTGTCGCTATAATTGTCGCAACAAATTATAGCGACAATCGCATGTAAAATGAGATTTAATAATTATTAATTCTCATACACATGAAGTTCATATATATATATATATATATATATATATATATATATATATATAAATATAATATTTTCGTGACCTTGGTATGATATGGTAAATTAATCAATCGGCGATTAAAGGTCTGGTTTACTTCAAAGTATATATATTTAAAACAACCCTACATGTTTCGGCAATGATGCCTTTATCAAGGATATAAAATATAAATGACAGAATACAAATGTCAAATAATTGAGTTGCTTTGGTTAAATTATTCAAAGATACATTCCAATTGCATAATAATAAATCATGCCTTAGTATTCCAAAAACAGATAGCAAGTTGTGAACATATGTGTTGTTCGCTGCTAGCAGCTTGTGTCTCTTTCTGGGTATGAACTTGTGTGTTGGTTGCTGCCGGCAGCTTGCGTCTCTCTCTGGGTGTGTGGTTTTGTGTTTGTGTGAGCGTGTAAGTGTAGGGTTTTGTATGTTGGCGCGCTCGTGCGTGTGTTTAGTGACCGGTCGCGTAAATTTAGAGAGATCGGATAACGAGCCGTTGCGCAGGGCCGCCAACCCTTTCCCGGCAACTTCTTTACTTTTCCGTGCAATACTTCAACGGCCCGACCCCCGCCCCACCGAGGCAAAGCGCAGACCAGCGAAGCGCACCCTGCACGGGGTTGCTCATCGCCAACCGAGGGAACACTCTTAGCGGCTACCCAACCCAACCCAACCCAAATACGGAATACGTTAAGATGGCACAAAGTGTGACCGTCGTCGACCGAAGTAGTCGCTAAGAGTGTTCCCTCGGTTGGCGATGAGCAACCCCGTGCAGGGTGCGCTTCGCTGGTCTGCGCTTTGCCTCGATGGGGCTGGGGTCGGGCCGTCGAAGTACTGCACGGAAAAGTAAAGAAGTTGCCGTGAAAGGGTTGGCGGCCCTGCGCAACGGCTGGTTATCCGATCTCTCTAAATTTACGCGACCGGTCACTAAACACACGCACGAGCGCGCCAACATACAAACCCTACACTTACACGCTCACACAAACACAAAACCACACACCCAGAGAGAGACGCAAGCTGCCGGCAGCAACCAACACACAAGTTCATACCCAGAAAGAGACACAAGCTGCTAGCAGCGAACAACACATATGTTCACACCTTGCTATCTGTTTTTGGAATACTAAGGCATGATTTATTATTATGCAATTGGAATGTATCTTTGAATAATTTAACCAAAGCAACTCAATTATTTGACATTTGTATTCTGTCATTTATATTTTATATCCTTGATAAAGGCATCATTGCCGAAACATGTAGGGTTGTTTCAAATATATATACTTTGAAGTAAACCAGACCTTTAATCGCCGAATGATTAATTTACTATATATATATATATATATATATATATATACAGGGCAATCCAAATTAAGTGTTCACCATTGGTAACTTTGTTATTATTTAAGATACAAGATTGTTTAAATTAGCAAACTAGTAGAATTTAAAAAAAAACAAATGAGCAACGCGTTTTCGAGTTTTCCTGAAACATATGTTTTTTTCAAATGGAAACCCCTGTATATTATATCATTTTCTGTTAGAAATTCAATTTTTAAACAAAAAATCTTATAAGAACTTTTTTACTGGGATTAAAAACACTTGAGTTATAATGTATAAACAAAAACAGCTAAATAATTTTTATAAACTTTATTTTATACATAAACATATCATTAAAAGAAAATAAAAATCACTGATTTTTTCATAGAAGATGTTAAAAAATACCACCTTGTTGTTTAATACATTTTTGAACACGTTTCTGAACTTGTCGAACTGCTTTTAGTATGGTCCTACATCTATTTGGTTTATCTTTTCACTAACTGCAATTTTTAGGGCGTTTACGTTTTCGTACCTTTGCTTATAAATCTCTGTCTTTAAATAACCCCATAAAAAAAATCAAGCGGTGTTAAATCTGGCGATCGGGGAGGCCACTGAATAGGACCATTTGTTCCTATCCATGAATTGTTAAAAATAGTATTTAAAATTTGATGAGTACCTCTGTAGTTGTGCGCAGGTGCGCCATCCTGCTGAAAATGCAGATTCTGTCTACTTATGAGATAAATATCGTCTAAGAAATTATTCAAAATTTCAGTCAAAAATTCTATGTACCTTTCACCAGTTAGAGTGCCCTCATAAAAGAAAGGACCAACAATCCTTGAACCAATTAAACCGCACCAAACATTAAAACTGTAACGGACTTGCGGGCGTCTTGGATGTACTAAAAGAAGATTTTCCTTTGACCAGTAATGATGATTTTTTGTATTGTACATTCCAGAATTTGAGAAATTTGATTCATCGGTCCATAAAATATAACGAAAGTTGTTTACATTTTGGCGACAAAAGTTAAGATACCAGTGGCAAAAAAACATTCTTCTCTCTGGATCCCCTGGCAAGAAAACTTGAACTGGTTTGTACTTATAAGGAATGAATTTGTGTTTCTTCAGAATCCTATGCACAGTACCGTGACTCAAATCAGATTCCTTGATAATATCTAGTATGGAATTCTCACGGTTGGCCTCAAAATATGCAAGAACTAGAATTTCCGTGGCCTCGCTTATTATAAAAGTCCTTCTTGTTCTTGTTTTGGAAAAAACACTCTCAATGCCTCTAAATTTTCGGTACAGTCTCAGAAAAAATTGCTCATTTGGTTGTGTTCGGAGTGGATATAATTCAGCGTAGTGTTCTTTTGCCCTCCTAGAGGATTTTCTGCACACTAAATAAGATTCTAACATATCACACTTTTCTGCATGGGTAAAAATCATTTTTTTGTCAAATTAATAACTAGCAAAATGAAATATATGAGTGAAAGACTAATAAAACTGTACTAATATTTGACGTTTACTAGAAAGAATTAACGTCGTTATCATAGAAACATAGAAATGCACTTGACTTAGCTGTTTTTGTTTATTCACTATAACTCAAGTATTTTTAATCCCAGTAAAAAATTTCTTATAAGATTTTTTGTTTAAAAATTGAATTTCTAACAGAAAATGATATAATATATAGGGGTTTCCATTTGAAAAAACATATTTTTCGGGAAAACTCGAAAACGCGCTGCTCTTTTTTTTTTTTAATTCTTCCATCTTAAAGAGCGTTAAAAGTACTACTAGTTTGCTAATTTAAACAATCTTGTATCTTTAATAATAACAAAGTTACCAATGGTGAACACTTAATTTGGATTGCCCTGTATAATAGATGTCTGTGATATACCTATTTTAAATATCAGTTTTACAAATTTCAATATATTAATAATTTTAACGCAGTACAGATTACGTTTAAGCATTGAGATAGGTTGAAAGTTTATACTTTAGGCATTACATTGTACATTAATTATACTTTATTTTTACAGGAAATTATTACAGGTTCATAAGAAAAAAGATTAGTTATGAATTCTCTTTTATTCTGCATTTTTAGCATATGCAGAATACTCGCATTGTAGCTTTTAATATCCGACGTCATTAGTTACGGGAGAAAACTGTATATCGATCGAGCAACAGTAAATATTCAAGAGCATCTGTTACATTGCACTTCTCTATTAGTAATTATGCAGCGGAGATTTCCCGGCATTTTTAATAAAACTTCCACAAACGGAATGCTGCGCTGCTGTCTTTCTTTCAACGCTCCCTGCGATATAATGCGCCCGTGGCTGTACCGCCTCCAGGCACAATGATATCGTAATGGGAGGCTTTAAATTAATGCTGATATTTCAACATTAATGTATTTACCTTTTCTGTTTTGTATATGGATGTGTAGACATGCTATTCCATTCTTTCCGGTGTTGGGTTTTTAACAATGAAATTTAATAATGGATGATGCAATGTATTTTAACGGGATACGTACGGATCCAGCAGGGATATTTAATTCACGTGTTTTCTTTTGTTTGTTTTTTTGTTAGGGACCTGCACTTTCGTTGTAATGGTGTTTAAAATTTTATAAGAATTCCTTATTTGAAAAAGTATAATAGCGGATAAGTTGTTTTAGGGAAATATGATAAAGTTCTTTTAGGATTCTGCCTTAGACTGACTATTTTATATAGCAAAGTTTATAACGCAATATTTTGTTTGAAAATATTACACCATTCATACTAACAAGTTAATTTTCTTTTATTTTAAATTAGAATTGATAATTCAAGAATTGAACTACGCTAAATCAATTTTTACGACTGAATCTTTTATCTTTTAATAATGACGAAAAGATCCCTTTATATTCAGTATGCAACAAAACTATTCACATCCTTGGTTTTAAGGTCAAGTTTACGTGTATATATCAAACAAAACAACTACAACAAATCCCTCTATATAAAAGCAATGTTCGTATGTGTCTCCGTTATAGACTAAAAAAATACTGGATCGATTTATGTGCGCTTTTTTGCAAAATGATGCGAGTTGTCCAGAGAAGGTTTAAAGCTACTGAAAGCCTCGATCTGACCAGTAGAAAGAACGCTAGGGGCCTAATAATATAATAATCAGTAGTTGCAGTGCCATTATTTAAATGCAGATGCGCCACGAGACAGTACTTCTTAATGTCACCAGATATGTAAAGTACCGTAGTAGGTAAAGCATTTGTGTTAGAGAGAGAAGTACATTTTGGACCCAAAATGGCAATTATAGCTGCATCAGTTGTGCATATCCACATTCTTTCGGACATTCTTTCGTGCTATTTTGGCCGTTGAAAATGGCTGCTGCAATTGAAAATCTCGCCGACTGTGAATTGCGTGCTGTTATCCGGTTTCTGTGTGCAAAGAACATGAAGGCTGCTGAGATTCATAGTGGACTTGTGAACTCTTCTGAGACGTTACGATATAGAAGGTGAAGATTTCCTTAAGCATATCGTAACAGGTTATGAGCCTACACAAATGGCGACAGCACCAGACATTGCATCTTTAATGATAGAAATAAACAGGGGCAACAATTGGAAAGTAATAGTTCTTATAAAATCCCCAGACAAAAAATATCGGGCCTCAGATTTGTCTTTTGCAATTAAACATAGAATGCTTAAGTGGAGATAAATGTGAGCATCTTAATAGACTTGCAATGGATAATAAGATAGATATTATAACAGTACAGGAGACAGACTTAAAAAACAACGAACAACGTTGAAGCTCGAGAAAAAATCCTAGGTATAGAATTGTAGCCAGCATTATATCTGATGTATATTGTTAAATTCTTCTTCTCCTTCTTCTGCTTCTTTGGGCTACACACCAGTTAATCCAGGCACTTGAGCACAGTGCCCTTTGTACCACTCCCAATGGATCTCTCAGTTCCACTCCGTTATTCTTGTGATCTGGATAAAAGCCACAATCTTCAGGGGATATGAGTACCCTCGTAGGATCCAATCGATCTCTTCCGAAATGTTTCGGTCTGAGTCGCTTTAGCTCCTCACGAGTGCATAATAAATGAAGGCTAGATTCTTCCTGTTTTTGACATCTCGTACACCGGGGCTTGCTAACCAAGCCCATGCTGTACAGATGCTTTCTTAAAGGACAGTGTCCGGTTATCAAGCCGATAATAATTTTAAAGCCTAGTGTTCAGCTGCCCTAGTAGTGTCTTAGTAAGCAGTTGACCTTCCGTTGGCCTACATTTCTTTTCATGACGGAATCCTTTGCAATTCCACATACAGGTTCTGATCCTATGAAGTTCCTCTTAGAACTTTCCTTGGCTAGTTCATCGGATATCTCATTGCCTTTAATCTCCTCATATCCTGGCACTTATACCAGTGACACAATATTGTCTTGTGTCAGTCTATTGAGGACATGTTTACAATGTTTCACCAAATTTAGACCTGGTGGATGGATTCATAATTGCTTAATAGCTGCCTGACGATGAAGTCATTATGTTGATTTTTTTTGTTTGCGCAGCCGGCTTTCCAAATTTCCTCGACGCAGGCTGGGATTGCAACCAGTTAGCTCTGCAAAACCATCGTATATCTCCCCAGATTTAATGATATCTTCCTTCTAGAACATATTCTATATAAACCTGCACCTGTGCCCCGATTTGATTGATCGATCGGTGTACCAAGTACCGTCACTCCAATCGCTCGAGCGACTTTTTGCTTGTTCCCTGGTTGATATAAATATGTTCAGCTTAGTTGTAAACAAAATATCAGGTGCTATACTGCCCGTTGGCATTTGTAATATCGGCTCTCCCAGTATAGTTCCTGTTATATCTGTATGGTCCAGCCTTATTAGGACACCATAAGTCATTGCCTTTCAGCCTCAGGATAGCAGCTATGACCTCCGCTTTCACAAATAGTTCCAACGGAGGGAGACCCACAATCGCATGGAGGCGGTTTCCGTGCTGATCATAGTTCCCTAATTCCCAGCAGAGCCTGTCGCTGATGAGTTGTAAGGAACCCCACCAGAGATGTTAGCTCCGTCTTCCTCTACTAGACAACTACCCCATAAGTAGTCGTTGGTCCTACTACTGCTATGTATATCTGGTTGAAATTTTGGAATATAATTAACAACTTTTTAATTTTGTTCATTTTCATTACTAAAAATTTTTTGACAGTCCTATTCTGATGTACATACTAAGATAGTTTTCAATTCTACCAATAAACGTTTTGTAGAGATTCTAAACTTCTTGATTTTGGTCTGTTGAAACACGTATTAATTTAACTGCCACAAATAAACTAGACTATTATCTAAGATCGGAAGATCTAAGAAATTATTTCTATTAAATATTAGAACAAAGAACAAATAAGACCTAGCAAAATAGACAGGCAAAGTTTGAAAGTCCCGAACTTTATTCTTTAATGGAGATAATAAATCTAATAGCACTCTTGATAAAAAATAAGCGATATTTCTTCTCAAAACTTCACCGATAATACAGGATTATGATGCGCGAAATCTACCCGACAGTGGTCGCGATAGTCGATTTAATTTCAGACGTGTTCCAAAGAAAGACAAGAACGCGAAATTAAACGCCGCCCCAAGCGAGATGGAGAATTTGCAAACGGAATTGTGTAAAACGAGTGCGCCGGGTTTTATGTCGCACATAAAATGCATTATCAAACATCCACGGTATTACGTTTAAATGTTGAATATATTACGTGGCCTTTCGGCATGCTATTTATTATCTTATATACGTACAGACATATGTATGTATTTAGATACATAGGTGAGTGCGTGTTGTCCGTATTGTTGAGGGTTACGTGGTGTCGTTAATTCTCCAAGATATGTCAAGGATACGACGTAAACAATTTTAGAAAACATGACTCACGATATTCTCGCTTCAAACGTTTTAAAGAAATGTGAAATTGATGAAAGGTCTGCACAATACTGGCTAGTGGGTACCATATACCGGGTGTCCTTGAAATAAGAAGATAACGTAATGGTAATGAAAAATGGAAAGATTAAATTATATAGAATATGAATTCAAGATGTTTTCCCAAAATTCCCTCTTATAAGCGAGAAAAAAAATTATAAAGATACTTAAAAAATTCTTGTCACGCCGCTGTATGATAAACTATATCATCGTTTCTCAACTTAGAGGTCGCGGTGATATTAAAGGGGGGGGGGGATATTATTGGATGACCCGGTACTGTTTTGCAAAACAACATATTTTCTTTGATTAATGTGTCCCTATCACATTCATACCTCACAAAACATAAGAACTGAGATATGTTTGTTACATCTGTTGATTCACCAAATTGAATACTAAAAAATTCACTTGAACTCACTTGCTGAATTATCTGATCGCGAACATCGACAGCCAATGTCATCGATTCGGTTTAATATTGTGTCGTTAGAAAGCGGAATTTTTTTCAGTTTTTTTTTGCTTCTTCCACGCATATTAAAGCACTGACCATATCAGTTGCAGCAGGCAATACGATTATGAGGTTTTCGGCGATTGTATGGGTTTTGAACATCTTGGCTACTCTTAACCTTACAAGATAAGGTCCTTTAAGTATGGTTTGACTTACAAATGGAAGTTTGTTGATTTCTCAAGGTATGTAATTTTCTTTCGAAAAATTCCAACGGTTTGTTTTTATGAGCCGGATGTTTAATTTTCAATTGTCGAACTAATTTTTATGGCTTCATGCTTTCATCGGAGAAAGCAAACAACGTGTTGCAAATTGTGGCTTTCCATCTAATGAGGTAAAACCATAATTGAAATAACTGTCATTGTACAATCTTGTCTTTTTACCAACCGATTCACTGGATGTAGATGGCTCGCTTTGTTCTTTCACAAATTCACAACCAATTCTCAAAAGAAATTAAAAAAAAAAAACAAATTAGTTTCACGGTTAACCACACACCAAAATAAAAGTACCAGACGCAAGTTCCGCATTCGAAACTTAACTCAAGTCGCAAGTGCCGCTTTTATATTGGTGACAGCGAGACTTGTTCAAACGCATTCATATGGATGTTCAAACATGCTCTCACAGCGAGTATTGTAGGAGGAGACCAAATTACAAAGAGCACGTACACCTGCATATTTTGCAAAATTGTGGGAAACTGTGAAGCCATAGACCTTATAGTCTACATATTCTATGTATCAATGTTTAAATCATAACTAATAATTTAAATATGATCTTATAGTTTTGTAATTTTTAATTGAAAATAAAGTATTTGTTTACATACTTTTTTAAGTTTGCTATAATGTGTTATATTTCATAATATTATATGTACATAATTATTATTCTATGAATATAGAATATATTTTTATTGTTATTTAGATTGTATGTATAATTTTACTACATGATTTTAATGAATTATTTGTGTTTCCCAAATGCAGATTTGTGTACAATTCATCACAAGTGATAAACATAAATTTCAAATACAAAGAAATAACTTTATGTTATCTCTATTTTTTTCTTATTGTCCGCATAAAACAAAATATGAATTATATTTATTTTATGATGCTTCTGGTCTTAATTTGTTATATATTATTTGTTAATTCAACAACTAACATCCTGTTTGAATATGATATTTTGTATACATTATTTGTCTATTCGATAACTTTTATTCCATTCATAATGTACATAAATCACTATCAGAAAATACACAAATTATGATTATTTTTAATATATATACATGTGTTTAGGGAAGTAATAGTCAGTAAGAGTAGAACTAAGAAGAGCATAAATTCTGTTATTGTAAATTATAGTGTAAAATAAAGTAGAGTTAACAAAACCGTAGTTATTTCAATACTGGAACATAACAAATGTCATAGGCGGGGGTCGTAGAAAAAGTATAGTGTTTAACTCTGCTTCGCCTCGTTTGGTAAACTGTACTCTCGCTTAAAAAAATGTTACTTTCGTTACTCGTTACACAATATGCTATTTTACATTTATAATTACAGTTAAAACTAAATTATTAACTTTATTATTCCTTAGGGAGGGTGGAGGGTTTGCAAAATATTAATTTTATTTACATTTTCTATTTGGAGGTTCGCGGAGCTAAGAAGGTTGAGAATCGCTGGACTACATTATAAAAACTCGCTTATACCATTTTTTATTACGCTATTCACGTTAGAAGGTTTAGGGAGCCAGTTTGGAACGCTTATTAGAAGAGCAGTTAACAGTTATTACGAAATACTTAGAGAACGCTAGAATTCTGCGAAGTATTCCCGACCCAAAGATGTCGGAATTGTGCCCCTTTTTTTAGTCAACCGTCTGGCGCAGGTGCAAATTACCTTCGCTCAGGACTGAATTAGTACCGTTTACACAATTATACCATGGCAGCCAAGTGTTTGGTAGTAGTATTGCTTTTCGTCGTTCATGAAATTAATTAATATTTTTAATTTATTGGGTCACATATAAATCTAGTGTTCATATATCAATATTTGCATGTAATTGTTTATTTATAAGTAAAGACGGCAGACTATGTGCCCCAGCAGTGGCGTTGCGTGGAGAGTTTAGCAGAATAACAGTGCGCTTACTTAAAAATAAATATATCGAATCCCTATACAAAACGTTAAGAAAAAACATAAATAACTTACCCAACATGTTTACATTGTTGCAAAAAAATGCGGATGTGCGCGATGAAAAAACTGCACCATAATATATGTTTCTGTATTAGTCTCGGAAAGGTTCGTACGTAGCGACGTATATATATATGTTTATATACAGAGAAGGATTGTTCGACGTTGAGAGATGTTATATTTGCATAGTTAAAGCGCTCTTTGTATCTGTACAACGGATCTTCAGTATTGGTAAAGAGTTGCCCTAATTTTGTAAAATCTACATTTTTATCTAATATGTACACTGTTAAATTTTTCACGGACACAATCACTTTTTTCATCTTCAAGGATATGCAGCACTAGTTTTACGTGGTCAATAATTGCTAATGAGTCCGATAAGGACAGCGCAGTGTTCTGTAATTTTTTTATTGCGTCCAGTATTGGAACGTAACTGTCGTAAATAATTTTTAAATTTGTTGCAACTTGAGGATTGTTAAATTGAACCAGGCTGAGCCGTATTGCAGCTGCTTCTTTGGCATCTAGTTGTAAAATCACTGATTTAATTTTTTCAAAATGTTTATAATAATAAAATGCTGCTTCTAACCAAGTACCCCATCGTATAAGAATTGGTTGCGGCGGCTCGGGTATATCAGGACACAGCGAATGAAATAGCTGAATCCGTTTCGGAGATTTAAGAAAAACCGCTTTCGTTTGTCCTATCAGTTGATCCACATCAGGATAAGTTGTACGTATAGTGTTTGTTACAAGGTGTAAAGCGTGAAGCAAACATGTGACATGCAGCAGGTTTGGTTGAATCGTATTGAGTAAATTTGCCGTGGAACACATAACCTTGGCAGCATCGGTAACTAACATTAACACTTGCTTCGGTAAAATCTCAAATTTGTGTAGTATTTCTATTAATACATCATATATCGCTCTGGCAGTACACCCTTGCATTCGTTTACAGGTTAGTAAATAAGGAGGAGAAGGTCCTTGCGGAGTCAGCGTCCGTCCGTCCGTACTAGAATGGCTAGGATGGACTGTGTTTTAATATCTGTAGTTTCGTCAATTGTTAACCACAGAAATTTTTTTTAACGTATTTTTCGTACAATTTACAATTCTCTCACGCACTGATGGTACGTAATTCCGTAGCGTACTTCTTGCTGGTAATTTCCACGTAGGATTGTATTTCTTCCAAAACTGACGAAACATTGGGTGTTCCACTTTCTGCATTGGTATATTGGTCGCAATTAACATCATTGTTAAATCACACACAAATTTATTATATGATCTGCGTCCACTATTATTCGATTTATGTTTGTCACTATTTATATGTCTTTGGCACTGACTTGCTTTCCAAGTTAATAAAGTTGTTTCACAAACTAAACATTTCACTACGGTACCGTCATATATTAAATCGGGAAACCGATGTAAAAATTTCTTTACTACGTTAGCATGCAACCGAGTCGATGCATTGTTTCTACGCACTCCCGACATTTTCAACACGATTGTGTTAACAATGTATCGCTTACAACGTCTCAAAGGCAACTGAATTGATCATCGTACGCCTCTACTCGATCCCTCCACATCACGCTACTGTTCGCGCATATAGTCTGCCGCCTTTATTAAGTTTTCACGTAAGTTTACGTAGTTCATGTTCACTACTGTTCACATTTATTTTTGCAAATTTTGTATGTACATTAACGGAGATCTCCGGGAATAACTATTCTCCCTTCAGGAATGTCCAACTTTTAATATAACTCATTTTCATATACAGGTCCGTTCATATTTATATGTCTATACAGGCTGATTCATTTTCGGCCCTCACCATGGGGATCTAGCTTATTATTGGAGATAGAGTATAGGTTTAAATTTGGCAAAGTTGTTAAATTTTGTGTTTGTTATAAATTCGTAAAGAAAATAGACCTGTGACAAATGACCTTCGTTATTAAAAAAAAAAACGCGAAAACCCCATTTTCTTCTTTTACCTGTAGCACCGACATTTGGCCTTGAAAAATAAAAACACATCCTTGTGGCCATTTCTAAACCTCTATCCAGTGGTGTTCTCTAAATTTTATACGACGTTTCGTTTCTTTCTGGCCATCATCAACTATCTAATTTCTTATAGGCGCCATATTGGATTTAGACATCTTCAGAAAGAGTTTTTTTTTCTGATTTCAACCATGTACCACATGCTGACTAAAGTTTTTGACATTAGGTTTTATTTGAAAGAATAAATTATAAGATTAAATAAGGTAGCCTTTGGAATTTCAATCTGTCAAACATTTCATTTATTGTTCATTAATAATACAAAAATGTCATACACTAACGAAGAGAAACGAGATATGATAAGTATTTTTTATTCTTCGAAACGAAATTCAA
Source organism: Melolontha melolontha (assembly GCA_935421215.2). NCBI lineage: Eukaryota > Metazoa > Arthropoda > Insecta > Coleoptera > Scarabaeidae > Melolontha > Melolontha melolontha. The sequence goes on along the minus strand of OW285243.1, from coordinate 69,755,338 downwards.
CAGTAGCGAGTACAAGATATCTACAATTATATCCAGAACGACAACAGCCCCATCGTACCATTTTTCTAGATCTCGACAGAAATTTGGTCGATGGATCGTTTACTAAGCCGCGTAATGGTCAAGACAACAGGAATTTAAATAAAAATCGACAAGATATTTTACAAATGGTAAATTAAAAGCGTGTTTTCAAATTTCATGTTAATCTTGTATTTTTCTATTTTCTTTATATATATATATAATCAAGACCCTTTTCTACCATAAGGTGTAAAGGTTTACTTTCTCTAATGTATGAATTTCTTCCACTTCTCCAGGTCACTGGATTCCTTCATAGCTTCTCCAAATTCTTTGTTTCTCCCCTTCAGTATTTCTGCTATCGCCATATTCCACGTTTTCCTTGGCCTGCCTCTGTCTCTTTTCCCGTTTGTTCTAGCTTGCCAAATGTTTTTTGTTGGTCTTCTCTCGTTCATTCTTACTAGGTGTCCGAACCATCTCAGCTGATTTTGTTCAATTGTTTCAATGATTGATTTTACATTTAATTCCTGTCTTATTAACTCATTTCTTATTTTATCCTTTCTTGTGACTCCCTTAATTCGTCTTAGATACTTCATTTCCATGGATTGGACTCTGCTTGTCATCCTTTTGTTTAGGACCCAACTTTCGCTGCCATAGGTGAGTATTGGTCTATATATAATTTGGTACACTGTAATTTTTGTTTTCCGACTAATTTCTTTCTTTCCTATGAAGGCTTTACTCAGGGTGTGATACACTTTTGATGCATTATTTATCCTTTCTGTTATTTCCTCATCCATTTTTCCATCACTTTGTATCATTATTCCTAAATATTTGTAACGTTCCACTTGTTCCAATTTCTTTGTTCCTATCCTTACATTTATTCTTTGTTGCTTTCCTATGCTCATTATTTTGGACTTTTGTGTGTTAATTTTCATTTTTCTCTTATTTAATTATTCTTCCCACATTTTCAAATTATCTTGTAACTGCTTTTCTCCTTCTGCACAGATCATAATGTCGTCTGCAAAGGCGCAGTCTATTTTCTTGACGGATTTATAACAAACACAAAATTTAACAACTTTGCCAAATTTAAACCTATTCTCTATCTCCAATAATAAGAGAGATCCCCATGGTGAGGGCCGAAAATGAATCAGCCTGTATACTTGTCAAGATATTTTAAGAAGAGGTATTTAATAAATATTCTTATAGTATTATGTCTTTGTGCCGTTATTTATTTATGTGTTATATTAGGATACCTTTCATATATATTACGCCTTGTGTGTACATTATAGGATATAGATCCTCCATGTGACGTATGAACTTTAATTACAATTCAACCTAAATTCACTATGGCGCCCCTATTTTCTCTTATTATAGTCAGACACTCAACAATATTTCGATTAGAATCCCACGCCGTCTTCACTGACTGTAGCCCGAGTACTGACTAGTTAAATTGTATCTTTGCCATCAATCCTCCTACACAGGTAAGTCTTTGGACCTCTGCAGTATTTCTGTATTATTTTTAAAAGCATCAGAAGCCAGTTTTACTAGATTTGTTCTTGATATTTACCGGTAGCAAATAAAGATATTCTATTATTATTATATTTACAATTGTCGAAAGTTGCTCGCTTCGTACATACATGTAAATTTGTATGTAGCAACTATCTGCTAAACATTTACAGTACATATAGTGTATCGATAATTTATGCTAAAATTACAAATTTAAAGCATACATTTTGAAATTACTGCAAATGAGAATTAATGTTTATAAAACCTCATTCAAACATGCAAATCCCTACTAATGTGTTGCGTTAATTACTACAATTTGACAAACTAAGTTTGTACCAGTATGCAGAACGCAACATGTCGCGACGTCAACCTTCTTGATTGTTAGGATGTTATCTTAAAGCATACACTTTTTTTAAATTAAAATTACTCGAAACCAGTAGCTCCAATTTTACTATACATCGTCTTGCATCATGAATCTTATGAAAATTTAAAAAAAAACGTCCTGTCTTTATTATTAATGTTTAAACTTTCCACTTGGGAATATTATGAAGTGGTCCTCTATCTATCTTTCTCTAAAAAAATAAACAAAAAAAAATCTGTCGTCGTGTACCTGTGCTTAACTAATGACTGAACTTTTTCTCCGTTTTAATTAACTTTGAAAACTTCATATTAAAAAGATCCTGAAACGCCTGCTTCATAATTCACGTAACGACAACAAAGCTTAATCTTATTATGTGCTTAATATGAAACAGAATCCTTGAAGGGAGTTCTTGTATTTAATATAATGTGTAACGATCGGATCTTAACGAGTGAGTAAAGCCGAATTAAACCGGAAATTGAATATTGGAAAACAGCTAATAATTTGTAATTTTAAATATTACGTTTCTATTTACTGCTTATTTTAAATTTTAAATATTTTTAACGACATTTTTATATGTTTCTATTAAAGTTTACTTATAAAATTTAGAAAATGCGTTCGTTTTTTCAAATTTTAAATGCAGCACAACATTTTTAGGAATTTAAACCATGAAAGTAGAAATGAGTACATCAGTCAAGATGATTTACTTTGAGAAATAAGTATCTTGTTCACCCAGATGTTTGGCAAATATACATCGCTATTTATAATCTCCCGGTTTTCATTTTTATTACGTTGAATCTCAAAGGAGTAAATCCAAATTTTTGGTCAAAATTCGCTAGGTAGAAATCAGAGAGGTCCATTTGCTAAGATCGATGTCAAATAGATGTGCGTGATCAATCAGCCACTTTTTCACATACGGGAGCAAAATTCTCCCCAGAATGACCTGGACGACCACGCATAGATACGAGGCCCATTCAGAAAAAAAAGACATTTATTAGATGAAACAATGAAATCAAATTTGTTTTACATTTACTATGGTCATAGTCTACGTATAAGTTCAAAAAACATTGGCCGACACGATTTTTGTAACACAGCTCCGCTCATCATTTTCACAATATTAATACGAGGGACACCTTTTATATTCTTACAATCGACCACTAGATGGTGCCTTTGACATATGTAATCACTATATTCTTAAAGTTTGACATTTGTCAATGAGAAATCATCGATAATAGCTTAGAAATTGAGACAGTAGTTTGTTCACAGTTTTAAGTCAGTAAGTTTGTAAAATAGTGGAGATTACTCGTGAAGGTTTTCGTTGGATAATTTTTTACGATTATAGCCTAACTCCACAAGAATTCATTATATCGCTTCGGTCAACTTTTGGTAATGAAGCACCATCAGAGAAGACAGTTTACAATTGGTTTGCAGAATTTCGTTATGGTCGTGCCTCAGTGAGTGATAAATCACGTAAAGGTCGACCAAAAACTGTTGTGATTCCAAACATTGATGCTGTGCGGAAAATAATAGAACACGATCGACATGTGACTTACAATGAGGTAGAGGCATTTTTAGTATATCGCAGACTGCAATTCATTCGATTATACATGAACGTTTATTTGTAAAAAAAATATGTTCCAGATGGATTCCATATAACTTGACCGAAGCACAGAAAGCAGCTCGTGTCAATTGGTGTAAAGAGATGCGCAAAATATTCGACGTAGGAACCGCAAAATCGGTATACAACATCGCCACAGGAGACGAAACATGGATATATGCGTATGAGCCAGAAACCAAGCAACAATCTACTGTATGGGTGTTCCAAGACGAACCGAACCCCACAAAAGCTGTTCGTGCAAGGAGCACTTCCAAGAAGATGAGCGCTTGTTTCTTCGGCTGTACAGGAAATATAACAACAATTCCTTTAGAAGATCGAGAAACTGTTAACGCTGAATTGTATACAGTAATTTGTTTGCCAACAGTCATAGACGATATCAGGAAGAACAACCGAAAACGTTACATTATTCTTCTTCAGGACAATGCGAGTTCCCATACAGCACGTCTAACTATTTGAAGGAAAAAAGTGTTGAAATAATGTCTCATTGTCCATATTCACCTGACTTGTCGCCGAATGATTTCTTTTTGTTCCCAACTGTGAAACAAAAAATGCATGGACAGGGATTTTCAACACCTCAAGAAGCAGTCGAAGCCTTTGAAAACCTCAAGACATCAAGATACAAGGACAATGGAAATTCGGTACCAGGAACGATGGGATCCAACCATGATAGGTGATTACTGTTGGTTTTTAAATAGAGAAAATGTGACCACTCCCCACCATAAAAGGAAAAAAAAATAGTATTAGTGTGTTCCAAATAAATATTTATGCTATATTCGGAAACATAATCTTAATTAAATGGTTCTACTGTGACAGCAAAATAGAGCAGTATTTTACAGAAATTACATTTGTGAGAAAAAAACATTCATCCAAATCGCTGCATGTATACAAGTTAGATACAATAATATTGTGTCCCTTTCGTTTGTCCAGGTTTAGTTATAATACCAATGCAGTTTACTGCACTTATTGTTTCGTCCACCATTGTATATAATTCCTTAGAATATAATAATCTGTTCAGAGCAATTTCAGAAATATTATTCTTATATCTTAGATAATAAAAGCGCTTAAATAAAATTTAGCATTTCATTGGTATCTTCTAGCTATACAAGTGTCCCGTATGGTTATGTTCAAATTTTAGGAGTGTAAAGTAGACTTCATTTCAAGTAACAAAAACGCAAAACTTGTATATCCATTTATATTTGTTTCAAAGTTACAGATCTATGAATGTGATTGTCAGATCATGAAAAAAAATGTAACCCTAAAGTCAATACAAACTGATTTTATTATATGTATAGTTATACGATTCAATAACAGGCCTGTGATTGTTAACGTCGCATAATAAAATGTTATCCTAAAATAAATAAACACGTGTCGTAGTGCATACAGTAATTTCTTGGAGATCTACAAAAAAGAGTACTGGAAATTGATTTATGATAAAGAAGGTTCTTACTTATTTCGTAAGTGCTGAACCATGAATATCATACAATAAACAAATGTTCAGGTGACTGTTAACGTCGCATTTTTTAATTACGTTTCAGTCCATACAACAGCTTGTTAGTGAGTGGACACGCTTTCTTTATTCAAAATGCCTTACCGATTTTCTTCTCAAGAGTATGCGGACATGCATTTTATGCATGGCTACTGTAACGGCAGTACACGTCAAGCAGTTATTAAATACCGACACCGGTCTCCCGATAGGCGCATTCTTCATTACAGAACGTTTCTGGAAGTACACAGACAAGTTCGGGAATGCGGACTGCGTTATTATCTTTTCGACCGAAGAAGAAGCAGTAGCTATTGTTACAAGGGATCCAACTCTCAGTGTACGTCGAATCGCTAGACAACTAGGAGTGCCACGAACGACAGTTTGCCGAATTTTAAAACGTGAGGGCTTATATTCATATCACTATCGCAGGAGACACGGTTTGCTTGAGGCAGACCACTATGCTCGTCTAATTTATTCTACCTGGATATTAAGACAGTCACGGCTTTATTTTAATTTCTGCAGAATAGTCCTCTGGACAGATGAATCTACGTTCACGAGAAGTGGTGTTACACATCTGAGAAACCTGCACAGGTGGTAATCAGAAAATCCCAAAGCTATACGCCCATCTAAATTACAACATGAATTTTATATTAACGTTTGGGCGGCCATAATCGATAACTTGTTTATTGGTCCTGTCGTTCTTCCTGGGAGGTTAAATGCGGACAATTACCTTCAATTTCTTATTGACGAATGCCAGGTCTTTTAGAGGATGTTCCACTGAATGTTCGACAAGACATGTGGTTTCACATGGATGGGGCACCACCACATTTCGGAATTGCTGTCCTAAATTGGTTTAACGTCAATTATCCAAGATCGATTGGTCGAGGTGGTCCTGTTGCATGACCACCCACCCAGATCACCCGATCTTAATCCCCTTGAATTTTATTTATGGGGGTACATGAAAAATTTAGTCTACGCGCAAGTTTCGAGCACAAGAGAAGAGTTGTTGGATCGTATTCACCTGGCTGCCGAGCAAATCTGACAAAACAAGTATGAAATTCGGATAAGTACTTCTTCTGTTGGCTTACGGGCACAAGCCTGTAATCAACAAGGGGGTGGACATTTCAAAAATATTATTAATTGAACTTTTTTAAATATAATCAGTTTTTATTGACTTTAGATTTTTTTTCATGATCTGACAATCACATTCATAGATCTGTAACTTTGAAACAAATAAAAATGGATATACAAGTTTTGCGTTTTTGTTACTTGAAATGAAGTCAACTTTGCACTCCTAAAATTTGAACATGACGATACGAGACAACTTGTATAGTTATTATTAGGATGATACATTAAGCATTCATGTAGATTATATTCTACTTCATTAAGTGTTCAACATTATCGTTTTGAACAATATTAATAATGTAAGCGCAAATATCGCTTTCCATGATGCTATATAAAATCGTGCCACCGCGGTTCGTTATCACTGTCATTAATGGAATTACGTAATATATACAATTAGGACTCTGGTGAACATTAAACATTTCCTTATCTCCACCACCTCTAATCGTTAGAAATTATGACATGTTTACATGCATAATGGTACTTTATTAAATAATTTTAAAAATTTTTTGTGCATTTCTAAGCAAACATGTATAAGATGTAAGACAGAAATAAACATACAAAGATGTTGGCATAAGATAACCCAAATTTTTATATTTGCATTGTAACCTGCTTTTTTAATAAAGTACAAACATTGACAGATAACAGTATTTGTACACTTGAGTCATTGCCCAAGACCGTTGAGTGTTCCAGGTCCCTATTATATATGTTGTAATATACGTGTGACTAATATGATTGAAATGCATAGTTTGATATAGACTACTGTCACATAGTCATGAATTTTTTAGAATTACTAAAAGATTAAAGGAAAAAATGGTAATTCTTGGTCAGATTCAAATAGTCACAAATATAAATTTAAATAATCTTATCGCTTATGTTAATAAAATCGTTTCTGGAGAAAATAAATATTTCACGCGATTTCGCGTATACATAAATTCTTAATTTAATGAAGTGGAGCTACTGTCGAATAATTTCACACAAAATCTAAAGTTAACCAATCAAATCAAAAAAATATATACCTACTTCCATCTTTGAAATTTCCAAGACAATACATATAGAAATTCTTTTTATTAATAAGGAAAGTCTCCCAATCCGAAGACATCGATTTTAATGAAACTTAGATATCCCTATGGGTACTATGAGGGGGTATTAATAACTAAAGTTCGGATTTTTATGTACAAGAAATGCACATAAATATGTTACGTTCTAACCAAAAATATGTCAAATATATGCTATATTTTTACCATTTACGCATTTTTATGCACTTTATTTTAGATGTAGACCTTAAATCGCCAACTAATCTACTATACAGGCTGATTCATTTTCGGCCCTCACCATGGGGATCTATCTTATTATTGGAGATAGAGTATAGGTTTAAATTTGGCAAAGTTGTTAAATTTTGTGTTCGTTATAAATCCGTAAAGAAAATAGACCTGTGACAAATGACCTTCGTTATTTAAAAAAAAACGCGAAAACCCCATTTTCCTCTTTTACCTGTAGCACCGACATTTGGCCTTGTAGAGAAAATATAAAAACACATCCTTGTGGCCATTTCTAAACCTCTATCCAGTGGTGTACTCTAAATTTTTACACGACGTTTCGTTTCTTTCTGGCCATCATCAACTATCTAATTTCTTATAGGCGCCATATTGGATTTAGACATCTTCAGAAAGAGTTTTTTTTCTGATTTCAACCATGTACCACATGCTGACTATAGTTTTTGACATTAGCTTTTATTTGAAAGAATAAATTATAAGATTAAATAAGGTAGCCTTTGGAATTTAAATCTGTCAAACATTTCATTTATTGTTCATTAATAATACAAAAATGTCATACACTAACGAAGAGAAACGAGATATGATAAGTATTTTTTATTCTTCGAAACGAAATTCAACAGTAGCGAGTACAAGATAACAAAAACATTAATAAAAATACATATAAAAGTAAACAATAAACAATTACAGTAAATGTTCAATTATCTGGCCATCTTCGGTAATGCACAATTGGGCACGCCTTCTGGCATTTTGTACTGCCCTTTGTATAGTTTTTCTAGGAACTGCATCAAAGGCATTCTAAAGTCTGCCTCGTAATTCTTCAATGATTTGTGGCGCATCTACTTTATAAATATTATTTTTAACATATCCCCATAAAAAAAAATCTAGCGGACTTAAATCAGGTGATCTCGCAGGCCATTCAACAACTCCTCTATTTCCAATCCAACGGTTTGCAAACTCTTGATTTAAGAAATTTCTAACAACAGCTGCATTGCGTGCTGGTGCGCCATCTTGTTGCCACCATAAATATTGTAATTGATTATTGTCGTCAAGATAGTCAGATACGTATGTACGTAAAATGTTTAAATATCTTTCTCCATTTAAATGTTCTTCATACATAACTGGTCCTAAGAGACGATTTGCCAAAATACCCATCCAAACGTTTATTCCAAAACGAGGTTGTGGTCTTCTAGCCCTGTTTTGTCGGGGATTTTGTACTGCCCAATAGTGCTCCGTATTTCTGTTGAACATTCCAGAATTTGTAAATTTTCTTTCATCTGACCAGATGATTTTGCTTAAAAAATTTTCGTCATTTTCTATCCTTCCCATTAACCAATTACAATATTCTAGCCTTCTCAAATTATCTCCAGGCAGTAAAGAGTGACTAACATGGATCCTGTATGGTTTAAACCTACTTTTATGTAAAGTTCTTCAAACTCTGCACTGGCACAAATTTACTTCTGATGCTACTTCGCGTGTAGAAATTGATGCATTATTATTTATCTATAAAAATACAAGATTAACATGAAATTTGAAAACACGGTTTTAATTTACCATTTGTAAAATATCTTGTCGATTTTCATTTAAATTCCTGTTGTCTTGACCATTACGCGGCTTAGTAAACGATCCATTCTCGACTAAATTTCTGTCGAGATCTAGAAAAATGGTACGATGAGGCTGTTGTCGTTCTGGATATAATTGTAGATATCTTGTACTCGCTACTGTTGAATTTCGGTTCGAAGAATAAAAAATACTTATCATATCTCGTTTCTCTTCGTTAGTGTATGATATTTTTGTATTATTAATGAACAATAAATGAAATGTTTGACAAATTGAAATTCCATGGCTACCTTATTTAATCTTATAATTTATTCTTTCAAATAAAACCTAATTTCAAAAACTTTAGTCAGCATGTGGTACATGGTGGAAATCAGAAAAAAAAACTCTTTCTGAAGATGTCTAAATCCAATATGGCGCCTATAAGAAATTAGATAGTTGATGATCGCCAGAAAGAAACGAAACGTCGTATAAAAATTTAGAGTACACCACTGGATAGAGGTTTAGAAATGGCCACAAGGATGTGTTTTTATATTTTCTCTACAAGGCCAAATGTCGGTGCTACAGGTAAAAGAAGAAAATGGGGTTTTCGCGTTTTTTTTTTTAATAACGAAGGTCATTTGTCACAGGTCTATTTTCTTTACGGATTTATAACAAACACAAAATTTAACAACTTTGCCAAATTTAAACCTATACTCTATCTCCAATAATAAGAGAGATCCCCATGGCGAGGGCCGAAAATGAATCAGCCTGTATATATAGTAGATTTAATTAGTCTAATTTTACTTCAAAATGTATATATTTAAAACAATCTTAAATGTTTCGGCATATGATGCCTTTTTCAAAGAATTTAAAATATAAATGACAGTATATTAATGTCATACTTATACATCTGTAGTTGTCATGGATAAAATTATTCAAAGATACATCCCAGTTTAATAATAATAAATCATGCCTTAGTATTCTAAAAATAGTTAGACAACAAAAACGGGGAAGATGTTAAGCTGTCGGCATTCGCCTTAAACGAGAAGGAAAACCACGAAAACCTACTCGGACAGCCAGTCAGGGATCTAAACACGGAACTGTCAGTATGATAAGCAAATGTAATATTTAAATAACATAAGATATATATTTATATAACAGCAACATATATTGTGATGGTAAGTTGCAGATCGTTACATAATTAGGTTATAGTATATACAGCCTAAATTTTTTATATATGTTTTGTTCTTTGATTCATGTATTAAAGGACCTACATAGAATTTTTGGCAATTCCTACAGTTCAGCTCATAGACTCCAGATTTTTCGCCTTTTTCCATTCTTCCTTTATTAGTTTTGATAATATTATTACTACAGCACTATTCATTCGGTTAACTGCACATCTATTTTTTGTGTGCGGTTAACCGAATGAATAGTGCTATTCAATAACTGCGTGATGTACTTACAGATGCTGTAGACTATTTATATCGTCCGTCGTAATGACGTCATTTCAGCCCGAAGTTTCCTGTCTCTAATTATTACCTACGGTATTACTAGTTTTAAATTAAATGTTTATGTTTAGTTTCTTTTTTACCAGTGTGCTGATTTGCTTCGAACTAGGACCTAGATAACTCATAGATCTGTAAATTTTTTGTTATGTGTAGGAAAAGCAAAGTTTCCAGCCTGTTTTAATAATTGTTTCTCCCTATCACTGGGGCAAAATTGCTATTCACTGCTGTTTGATTAATTAAATTAAATTCAGTTTCGAAATTTTTCGTGTTGAGGGGTATAGTTATTAGCCTGTGTAACATGTTATGAAAGGTCGCTAGTTTGTGTTGATTGGGGTGGTTTGATTTGTTATTTATTATAGAATCAGTGTATGTGGGTTTATGATATATCGTCTTCAACCAATTTCAAAAATTATAATCCCTAGAATTAACTAGAAATATACTTGAATGATCTTAAGAAATAGCACAGGATCTATTCCGTCAAATTTTTACATGTAGAAATAAATTGGATGTTGTCCAATAAACATATATAGAAATATATGTAATTTATGATGATGAAAACCGCAAATTTCATGTGTAACGTCCTGATGCATATTATGCTTTTTTATTAGAGTTCTTTTGAAATCAAGTGCTTGTTTATACAAAAAAAAACTCAAATGTGCATAGTATACTGCAAAGCAATAGAGGATCTACACTTTAAATTACCATTGTTAATATATTCACTCGTATATCGTACATAATAGGTACCGTATATGCACAGTCAGTTTTCATTGAATGAACGAGGAGACCACTTGCGGTCCGCATATTCATACCGTTTCATCGACGTCAAATACACGCGATGTACTCGCTCGAGAAAGGAAAGTCAAACAATTAAATTGCCGCTCGCCGATTTTTCATTTGCATAAAGTAAACAGCTCACGCTAGGAAACTGGCTGCAAGATGCGCACTCGACATCGAGGTGAGATCATTGAAAGGAGTTAATTCACACAGGCCGCTGCTTGTTAATGCTAATTATTTACGGAAAGGATGAAAAGGTATGTGCTGCAAGCCCTGATAGACACAGACCCTACAAAATTGTGTTCTACAAAAATATGTATGCGGTTTTGAAATACGCGTGGTGTGTGTAGCAAGGCACGGTTAGCTTTGGTGTGGATAAGGTAAAGATAAGCGAGAAATTTTTAAGCTACTTAAGTCAGTTGCGATAATAAATTATTCTACACATTCCTCCAGCAATAAAATTATTAATAAAATGTCTAATTGAAAGACTTGTTTATATAAGTATAATAATAAAATATAATATAAGAACAATTAAAAACTTTAAAAACATGCTAAAAAATAAACTACGGCAGATTAACACAAAAGATGGAGGTAGAAGAAGAAAACATTATTAATAGATAGAAGATCTCTTAAACGCAGATCAAGAAAAGGAAGTTAGGGTATTTGATTGTCAAGAAACAACAACAGGAATTGGTATAACGAACGAGGAATTGGAAGAAGCATTGAAAACTATATAAAAAATGTCAGGAGTAGACGAATTAGCACCTGAAATAATGAAATAAATGGAAGACAAAGGTAAAGAAGAAGATGCAAAAATTACTTAATCTGTGTTGAAAAAAAAATAAAATACTGGGTGATTGGAAGATAGGTTTTTTATATAAATACGAGGGGGTATTGATATCTAGTTAGCTTAGGCCATTTTTCTTGAACATGAATGGTATTTTTAAATTGTTACTGTAAAATCTTACGTCAAAAAGTTGAAATATTGCTGTGCAGTAAATTTTGAAAGAAAACATGTCGAATGCAAATGGGAAAATCGATAAATTGGAGTATCGAGGCAACATCAAATACTTATATTTTGAAGAGGTTAAGTGATAAGGAAATTTACGAAAATATGCTTAACACACTCGGCGATCAATGCCCATCATATGCGACTGTCAAAAATTGAATTGCTTTATTCAAAAGAGAAAAACTTTCTGTTGAAGATGAGAAGCAACCAGGAAGACCGATTTCGGTGTCCACCTCCCAAAAAAAATTGACGCAGTACATGACAAGATATTATCAGACCGTCGAATTGGGCTGAAACATATAACTGAGGTACTAAAGATTTTTTATGAACGCATTCACCATATAGTTCACGCAGATTTAGATATGAAAAAAAATTATGCAAAATGGATTCCTAAATGCTTGAACGCTGAACACAAACTAGCAAGAGTAAAAGCATCACGGTCAATCCGTGACCTTTTTGAAGGAGATCCAGATCTTTTGAACCATCTTGTCACTGTGGATGAAATATGAGTCCATTTTTACGACACAGAAACAAGACAGCAATCAATGGAGTGGAAGCATCATGGTTTCCAAAGCCTAAGATGTTTCGAGTTCAAAAATCCGCGGGAAAAGTTCTTTCTTCGGTTTTTTGGAATATCCATGGAATAATTATGATCGATTACATAAAAAACAGCCAGACCATCACTGGAGATTTTTTTTTAAATAACTAACCACAATGAAAGGGAAAATTAGGGAAACAAGGCGTGGCACAAAAAAAAGGTAACTGTTTGGGATAGGACCGTTGTCCGAATTGAACGTATTAATTTTGTTTTTAGCGATATGAACGCTTTCATATGCGTCGAGATATCTGGGGTTGTTGATATTTTTTACAAGTTTTAACCCTTTAATCGTGACGCTGTGATCCATGTCCAGTACATGGTTAGCGACGCTCGATTTTTCTGGTCTATTAAATTTAATGTGTCATATATGTTCTTTAAAACGGGTTATTATTAAGCGTTTCCTTTGGGCTATATATTTCAAATTACAATCGTCGCAATTAATTTCGTATATACCTGATTTCAAATTTAAATTAACTTTATCTTTGGTATTGAAAAAAAGAACTTAAAAACAAGCCAGAACATAAACTACAACAGATTAAAACAAAAGATGAGGAGGTATGAAACGAGTAGAAGAAGAAAGCATTATTAGTAGATGGAAAGAGTATTTGAAGAGCTCTTATAACAAATGTAGAATAGAAAGAAGCATTGAAATCTATTAAAATAGGAAAAACACCACGAGTAGATGAAATAGTACCTGAATTTATGAAATATATGGGAGATAAAGGTAAAGAAGAAATACTGAAATTACTAAATCTATGTTATAAGAAAAGTAAAGTACCGGATGATTGGAAGATAAGTACAATCCTACCCATACCTAAAAATGTGATAAAAAGGATTGTGGAAATTACAGAGGCATTACACAATGTTAAAAACGGCAATAAAGATATATAAAAGAATCTTAGAAAGCCAATTAAGGAAGATAGTAGAATCCCAGCTGGAAGATGTACAAAGTGGTTTGCGGACAATGCATAGTATACAAGACCACAATTTCACAATCCAACAAATAATGGAGAAAAGACTATCGAAGAACTAAGAGGTCTATGTATGTTTTATTGATATGAGAAAGGCAGCTGACTCAATCAATAGAAAGTCGATATGGAAAAGTTTAGAAAAATTTATAGGAACTATTAAAAGCATATATTCAGCATACCAGCAAACAAGTAAGAACATGTAATAGACTATCTGAAAAAATTATTACAACGGAAGAGTACGACAGGAAAGTATGCTAAGCACACTGCTTTTCATTTGCGCCATGGATGATATTATACGAAGGCAGATTGATTAATTCGCGTGTTCGTACAGAAAAAAAGGAATAATTTAAATAAACAATAGCTATTTATGTAACCAGTTATGAAATGGGTTATTTTGTGTAACGAAATGGAATGTTTGCAGGACGAGCGAGCGTAGCGAGCGAGATCCTGCAAAATGACATGAGTTACACAAAATAACATTTCATAACGTGTTTCATACAAAATTTTATCTAATTTTGACCAAAACATAGATTTATAATTTTCCAGTTGATCTGACATTAAACGTCATAAGTCGTATTAAATAATTAGTGACAGTTTTCATGCTATTGATAATAATTCATTTGACTTGACAGGTGTTTGTTAATTTAAGTATAAGTATTTACTTTTATTAGCTAAATATTTCGGTGCATTGTACGAGTAAAAATGTCGGATTCAGATTCAGGTGGACTACCAAGCGATATAGAAGAGGCTGCACAAAGTGCATTATCGACTGTGATTCCACAAAAGTCGAAAGCCCAGTACGATTTGGCTTATGAAAAATTTGGGAAGTGGCTTAAAGACAAAAAAATTAAATGTGTTAATGAGAAGGTTTTATTAGCCTATTTCGAGGGAAGAAAGAATCAAAAAGCTTCAACACTCTGGACTCTTTATTCCATGTTACGAAGTGAATTGTCTTTGAAGAAGAATATTGATATTGCAAAATATGCCAGTTTACATGCATTTCTAAAGAGGCAGTCAGAGGGATACCATGCAAAAAAGTCTAATATTTTGTCAAAGAAAAACGTCTCCCGGTTTATGACAGAAGCTGAGGATAAAACATATTTAATGACAAAGGTCGCATTGATCGTTGGAATAGCTGGTGCTTGTCGAAAAAGTGAGCTAACTTTTCTACGTGTGGGGGATATTTTAGACGAGTTTTCTCATTTTGTAATAAAAATCCCTAATACAAAGACAAAAGTAACGCGCGAGTTTGTGATCACAGAAGGAAATATTGAAGGGCAAAATTTTCTTGACCTTATTAGAAAATATATTTCTTTGCGTCCACAAAACGTTAATCACGATAGGTTTTTCGTCAAATATAATAATGGTAAATGCGGGGCACAGCCAGTTGGCATTAATACAATCGGTAATCTACCGAAAAGAATTGCTCAGTTTTTGAAACTACCAAATCCCTTCTTATTTACCGGATACTGCTTCAGAAGGTCATCGGCTACCTTTTTGGCAGATTCTGGTGCGGATATTTTTAAGGTTAAACGACATGGAGGCTGGAAGTCCAATACTGTAGCTGAGGGCTATGTAGAGAATTCTATAGAAAATAAGAAAAGGATTGCCAATGATATTCTTGGTGAATCAAGCTCAAATGTACATTCCGTTTTGCATCATAACATCAGAGTACCTGCCATGAATTCTACGTGTGCAGGAATTAACCTCACCAATTGTTCACATTGTGTCATAAATGTTTATAATGCATAAAATAAAAATTTAACCAGTTTGTGTCATTTAACGTTCCCCTTTATTAACTTGAGATGAAATGATTTTTTCAAAATATTTCGTAACTAGTGATGAAAAGAACTTTTCAACACTAGTTACGAAATATTTTACTTTTCGTAACTAGTTACGAAAAGTAAACCGTTTCCTAACGTCATACAGTTTTGAAAAGTGTCACTTTATGTGTCAAAATTAGATAAACTTTATTTTTCTACATAATTTCTTCTTAATTCGGTACATTTGATCAATCTGTTTTCAAGTTCCTTTATTCAGTCTCCAAAGTGATTTTCTTCTAACCCTACAAAATAATCATCCACTGTTGAAGTTAGCTCTTTAGCCTCCGAGAAAATCTTTTAATTTAGGGAATAGATGAAAATCAGATGGTGTTAGGTCTGGCGAATATGGGGGTTGCGATATTAATTCGAAGTTTAATTCTTGAATTTTTTTTGCAGCAACCATACTGGAATACACAGGTGCATTAATCATGGTGAAAGAGCACTTTCTTCTTAGTAATTCTTGGACGCTTTTCGGCCATAGCTGTCTTCAAACGACCTAGAAGATTTGCGTAATATTCGCTATTTACGGTCTTGTCCTTTTGAAGATAGGCTATCAACAATATTTCTTTTGCATCCCAAAACACCGATGTCATCACCTTTTCCGCCGATAAAACTGTCTTGGCCTGCTTTGGAGTTGGTTCTCCACGTTTGGTCCACATCTTTAACTGTTGTTTAGATTCAGGTGTATAATAATGAACCCGTGTTTCATTACAAGTAACAAAACGGCGCAAAAATCTGTTGTGTTGCGTTTAAAAATTTCTAAATTATTCATCGATATTTGATAGCGAACGCGTCTTTATTCCGTCGTCATCAGGACCTTTGGACGAAACCTCAACATTTTAGCGTAATGGAGGGAAAATATTATTGTGATAATCATGATGATCAAAATTTAATTACTCAGAAATTAACAAATAATTATTGATTGAATAAATATTATTTATTTAAGTCGTACAAACATTAATTTAGTCTTCAATTTTTTATCCTGATATCCGTACAAATAATGTCATCGGTACAAAAAAGGAATGCGTCTAACTGTTCAAAAATTAGCCTGGGGAAGAATGATTTTATAATTAACTACATACATGTATACTTTATTTCAATGCATTCCATTTAATAGATACAATGAACTTTTCGTAACAAGCAAGCCTTGCCTTACATATACCTTAAATCCATTGCGATGTCATCCTTATCATAATGAGTATAATGACAGCATTAATATTTATAATCTAATAAATAATAAATGTTTGATTTAGATTAATGGATTGATTCAAAAGAATTCGTAAATATTTATGCGTATGTTTATAAATACCTACACGCATATTTCACTGAAACCGCAAGTATGTGTGAAGTTTTCTTAATATAAACATTGCAAAATTCGTTTAAACTGAAAGTATACGATTGATAGTGGTGTTTGTAGACATGAGTTAGAGTGATTATTGGAAGAAACAAGAGTAATTTATTTACACAAGTCATTTTTACAGCGAAAGAGTAGCTGTTCTTATTCCAGAAAAACTAGATTGTATCATCACGTGGTAGATGAGTTCACACGTTGTCATATGATAGAAATTGATTTTATTAAAATAAAAAATCTAATTCAACAATGGTTAAGAATTTAATTACTTATTATTCAATGATTAGTTTAAAAAGTGATGTAGTTGTACGATAGTATAATATGTCTATGATCACCTCTGGGTGTTGTAACACATTGAAGATCAGTCTTGAAGAGCACTTTTGGTGGCCTGATGTTTCGAAAACTCTTCATCTTCTTCAAAGTTAAAAATATAATGAACAGTACCAGGGTGTGATTCTCTTGTATTGGGTCCTTTTTTTATTATTACACATACATTTTTCTTTGTATAACTTATAAAAATTTTTCAATGCATTAGCAACATAGTAGGAAACCAGTCATACATTTATGTTTCGACTAGCGAGAAGCATGTGTTTCTAGCAAAGACAGTGTTGCCAATGCTACTACAGATCTATTTGAATGAAAATAAAATAATAATAATTGTTGTATTAATTTAAATTATAGCGACAATTGCATGAAAATGAGATTTAATAATTATAATTATTACTTCTCATACACATGAAATTCGTATATATATAGTATCGTATATATATATATATATATATATATATATATATATATATAGGTCGAATATATACACATAGTATAGAAGTGAATGTCATGTCTGTCTCCGGATAGTGTGCACTAACGATCTGTAAAAACAGTGAAATATCGATATTTGCACATTCCGGGCGGAAATGTCTTTCACAATTTTTTCATTTTTCATTTGTACAGTTGACATCGCGGCAAAAATGATTTGCCCGATTGTAGAATTTAATGCAACAAATTATAGCGACAATCGCATGTAAAATGTGATTTAATAATTATTAATTCTCATACACATGAAGTTTCTATATATGTATGTATATATATATATATATATATATATATATATAAGGCAAAGTTAATTAGTCGGCGATTAAAGGTCTGGTTATTACTTCAAAGTGTATATATTTAAAATAATCCTACATGTTTCGGCAATGATGCCTTTGTCAAGGATATAAAAAATATAAAATTTATATTTAATATATTTTATATATCCTTGACAAAGGCATCATTGCCGAAACATGTAGGATTATTTTAAATATATACACTTTGAAGTAATAACCAGACCTTTAATCGCCGACTAATTAAGTTTACCTTATCATACCAAGGTCACGAATATACTATATATATATATATATATATATATATATATATATATATATATATATATAAGGTAAACTTAATAAGTCGGCGATTAAATGTCTGGTTCATTATTTCAAAGTATATATATTTAAAACAACCCTACATGTTTCGGCAATGATGCCTTTGTCAAGGGAATAAAAAATATAATATATATATATTTTTTATTCCCTTGACAAAGGCATCATTGCTGAAACATGTAGGGTTGTTTTAAATATATATACTTTGAAGTAATGAACCAGACCTTTAATCGCCGACTTATTAAGTTTACCTTATCATACCAAGGTCACGAAAATATTATATTTATATATATATATATATATATATATATATATATAACATTTGATAAATTATGAATGGCTAAGAAATTATCTAAACACTTATACATATATATATATATATATATATATAGTAAACCTAATCAGTAGGCGATTAAAGGTCTGTATATTATTTCAAAATATATGTATTTAAAAAACTCTACATGTTTCGGCTGTATACGCCTTTTTCAAGAGAATACAAAATATGAATGACAGGATATAAATGTCAAGTAATTAAGTTGCTATGGTTTAATTTAAACCATAGCAACTTAATTACTTGACATTTATATCCTGTCATTCATATTTTGTATTCTCTTGAAAAAGGCGTATACAGCCGAAACATGTAGAGTTTTTTAAATACATATATTTTGAAATAATATACAGACCTTTAATCGCCTACTGATTAGGTTTACCATATCATACCAAGGTCACGAAGTTATTATATATATATATATATATATATGTTGGTTCTGACACTTTTGCGGTCGTAAGATGTTTGTATGATCTTCCGAGCATTGTCCACGTTGAGGGACAATTCATGAATACACTAATAAACTAAAACAAAAACTTAATGCAAACACCTCTTGCAAAAATGTCGCTCTATATAATATCCACGCAATGATACATAAAATTTATTGGAACTCTTGGTAGCGCGTTAGTTCTAGCTCTTTGTAGGTAAAAAGTGGGATTAGATCATGATGTCGTGAAATTATACAGTTAATATATGAGTCGAATCAATTCGACCGTTATTCAACTTGCACATAAATCATGCAGCGTTAACCTCTCGACGTTTTAAGGACTTGAAGTTACGTCTGTCTCTAAGGTGCCTGAAGGAAATATATTTCAGAAATTTTCTCTGAATCCGTTCAAGTGAGGGATCATGCGTCGAGTAGTAAAGAGACCATATTACTGAAACATAATACTCCAATCTACTCAAAACAAAAGCCTTCATAACAGTTAGATCCTGAAACTGACTGGTTGACCTCATAATAAAGCCAGACATACTAGAAATAGATAAGATGATGTCGGGAAGGTGTAAGTTAAAGGACAGTTCGAATTCGAATTTGACGTCAAAATCTCTGATAAGAGTCTCTTTCCACTAACCGTTGGCCATTAATACTATATGATGACACCACTTTATTAACTTTACGAGTATAAGATATGACAGAGCATCAGTTCACAGTAATCTTTACTTTGTTTTTACTATACCATATTGTGGGCAAATAAAAAATATACACGGTGAGAAGGGGTTCAGTAAGTCACTGATAATCAAAAAAAGAATAGATTTAAGATAAATCACTATGGAATTCGCGACATTGAAATGACACGATCAGAATTACATGCTCCGAAGAATACTGTACTAACACCACATGAATAATGCATATACTTTTAAGTCTAAGGAGTTAATGCATTATATTTCTTTGAAAGAGTGCATATTGCGAACGCTCCAGTCTGTATAATTACAAATGATTTGATATTATTTTACATAATGAACAATGACATCTACTTGAAAGAATTAAGTCCTACCTGCTATTACTGTCAACGGATCTTGCCAACACTTCTTACTTTAACCAATTATTTATTGCGAATGATCAGATTATCGTATCATTATCTACTTACTACTGTGAGTAATAATTTCCGCATTGATGTAGAATTTATCGCATTTTTATTATTTATTTTGACACATTAATAAATATCCGTGTTATCAACTTCATTTAGACTTCAATACAAATAGTTGTGTAATGATGTAACGTTATTTTAATTTCGCTTTGTCGTATATTTTGCAGGAAGATAGACACACAAATACAACTTCAAAAAATATGCTCAGGATTATGAGTGATTAAAATTCTTATTAAAAGTATGAAAAGGAGAATGTGTAGGGGAGTCTATTATAACATATTGTGTAATAGAAATAAATTTAAATAATAGTAAATTGGTTTCTTTCTTCGAATAGGTTATTATTAGGAATCGGGAGTCAGGAGTACATAACGTTTGAGCCAGGGACGGAGCGAGGACATCATGAATCCCGATTTAACATTATTTAGACGCGAATCAAAATACGTATAGAGAAACAAGTTACTAAGTGAGAGTAAATACATCTTCTCCAGAAGGAATATTGCAGGATTTATAAAACATATTACACATTCTGACTGTTCACAGTTCATGTCCAGAGTTCAAATGAATACTCATGATGCCTTCTAAGTAAATTACCAATAATTGTTCCATACGCTTTGTTACGTCCTCGTAGCTACGTCCTCGTTTTGGTTGCGAATTAGCGTCTTCTTTTATTTTATTCCGTTATGTTTATTTTGAACCAAACTATAGTACTTTCGCTTGCGTGTGTATATCTTCACATACAATAATTACGTATTAGTTTTTCTTCGTGGTCTTCCTCCCCTCTCGATTCTCGAGTGGTGATAACTTCTAGACGGAGGAGATTGAGATCGCTATCGATAGAGAGAAGGTGGATGGTTGTCATTTCGTCATTGTTTTGTAACGGCTTAATGTAGGGCTTGATTGTTTTAAGTAGTATTCTGGGTTTTTTTGGCAGCCCTCTCGTTTGAGCGAGGTTATAATTTAGTCGCTACAATTTTTAATTGTAACTACAATTACCCGCCAGGGGATTTCTTGATGACGATTAGAGACGATTGACTCCTTCTCTACGATACACTATATTGCGTTGTTAACCATAAGACATTATCCTGGTACGTAATTTTGTAATTCGTTTATTAATTATACTTTTTTTTTCATTCTTTTTTTTGTCTTGTGCTCCCAATAACAGGTGTCTTTTCCTCTATCGACGCAAACGTCGTTCACAGCAATTAAGGCGACGACGCTCACGAACATCTCGCTTGCTGGAAAGAGACGGACACAGCTAAGACTTCAAAATATTCCTTTATTAATTTAAACTGTAATGTTTTGCAATTAGTTTTCTTTGTTGAAATTTTTTTTGATTCAATTTTTTTTCTTTGTTTAGTTATTTAACTTAGTTATTGCGTCGTTACAGACATCATTTTTCAATTTTTATTTAGTCAAATTCAATTGCCTTTCTAATTAGTTCATCTCATTTAAAATTGCAATACGTATCTTTTTTTATGTTTGTTAAATTTATTTCGACAGAGTTTATTTAAATTACACATCTGTTCCTCACGGGGACAAGAACTTATTTTTGCTTCGAAAATATCGAAAGTATTGTTTTTTTTTGCTGCGTTTTCTTTAGCGTAGAAAACGTGGGTATTATTTTGTGTGTATTAAACTTGTTTTCTATATTTGTAAATTTGTACATTATAATTTTAGTTTTACATATTGCTTCATTTTAATGTTAAGCTTTCATTAAAATTTTTTTTTCTCTAATTATATCTAACCGTTAACTTTAATTAATTATAATAATAATAATAATAATCTTCATTAACCTGAAGATCACAGCATTATGAAATAGGTTTCGTCACCAAAATATGTACCTTACACTGTTAAAATTAAAATTAAATTAAAATTACATGAAAACATTCCTACGTATGATAGTACTCTTGAACACTATAAAAACATTCATTAATAAGGAAACACTTTAAGTTATATTTAAAATTCCTGGTCGTACTACTAATCCTTATAGCCCTCGCCAAACGGTTGAATATGCTAAGACAGGCATAGTAAGGAGATCTTTCATATGCTGTCGTTCTGTGGAGGGGTATCCGGAAGGACTCTCCATTTCGCGTATTATAGTCATGAGTTAGGGCATTAATCGGAAATAAATGCTTATTCTCATATGCAAACACAGCACACTTATATAGGTATATACTCGGCAATGTGAGGATACCATGTTCCCGAAAAACATTCTTGCATGTATTTCTATTCTTAATGTCACAAATTAATCGAATTACTCTTTTCTGCACAATTAAAAGTCTATTAAAATCGTTTTCCCTTCCCCACACTACAATATTATAAGACAGGTGCAGGTAAACCATTGCATAATACATGCCCAACAGTCCTTCCCTATCCAAACAGCTCTTTAATTTCAGAATGGCATAGTAACCTCTATTAACTTTAGCAATCACAGTGTCAACCTGAATATTCCAATTCAGATTCGAGTCCAGATGTATTCCCAGGAATTTAACATTTTTGTCACATTTCGCAGTTATTGCTTCCGTTGGTTTATAAAAGTTCACTCTCACCGTCTTAGTCGTATTTAAGATTAAACGATTCTTACAACACCATTCCTCGAGAGCCCCCACGACGGAAGTTACATATGTTTCCAACAGTTTTAATTCGTCCGAAACCACGACGATCGACGTATCATCAGCATAATTAACAAGATACCCAGTACTTATAAAGTCTTTCATATCATTTATAAAAAGGATAAAGAGAAGTGGCCCCAGAATGGAGCCCTGCGCCACACCCAGCCCAACATCAGCTGTATTCGAGCAAACACCGTTTACATTAACAATAACATGTCTTTGACGTAAAAATGATATAATCAAGTTCAATACATTACCCCGAATACCAACCGCGTACAACTTCACCTCCACAAACCTACTGTCCACACAGTCAAATGCGGCCGAGAAGTCAAAAAACAACCCAACTGCAAATTTCCTCTCATCAATACTCCTTGCCAAACACTCCACAAAGTCGACACAGGCCGTCTCAGTCGATCTACGACGTCTAAAACCATGTTGAGCATCGCTGATGATGGCGAACCGATTGAGGTACTCCATGATGCGATCATATATCACTTTCTCGTAAATTTTGGAAAACGCACTTAGTACCGATATAGGACGGTAGTTATCCATTGTCATTTCACACCCCTTTTTGTAGATTGGGACCACCCGCGCAGACTTCAACGCAGACGGGAACACTCCAGTCTGAAAAGACACATTTATTATGTATGCAAGAGGTCCACTAATGGCATCACTAAGTTTTTTTAGTAGAGACACAGGTACATCATCCGGACCACACGAGTCTTTATTTTTCAGAACAGCCAACACATTCACCACATCTTCCCTATACACTGGACCCATGAACATACTGCCAGTTACACTTCTACTCACTGTACATTCCGTAGTTATGATATTTGTAAATCTATTAGTAATTCTTTCCAAAGTCACAGTAGAAAAATGTTGCATGAAGGCATTCGCCACATTCAATGGGTCTTTGACCTCTACATCGTTGATTTTAAGAGTCACTGATTTTGTTAGCTTGTTTCCATTAGTTTCATACTTTACTAAATTCCAGATACATTTACTTTTATTTTCACTTGACGCTATTTTGTTTCTAGAGTATGTCTTTTTTTCGTTATTTATAAGGTTTCGATGTTCTTTCTTTATTTGCTTATAAAATGCTGATGTATGGTCATCATATCCAGTTGATCTCAATATTGCGTAAGTATCTTTTAAATACCTACTGGATTCCTTTATTTTATTATTTATCCATGGTATCCTATATTCTCAGACCACAACTTTGCAAATTTACAAAATGTAACAAAATCTCTCTAAATGTACCGGGTCTGTCCAAAAGATAGGACTTGCCATTTTTGGTTTTAAATCATCTGTGAACCAACGAAATACGTATTTTGCTGGGGTGTGAACTTCTGTGGACAAACGGTCTGTTAACATACTTAATTTGTCTTTTTTTTGTAACTAGCAAATTTAATTGTTTTTTTAATTATTTTAAGTTGGTGTCATAAATGAAGTCTAAATACATCTGGCTGAAATCCGCCTTTTTCTTTCTTTCTTTTTTTTTACATTTCGGACGGCCTGGTTGCGTCCCCTACCCGCTGCGGGTCTTGCCTACTTTTGTTGATCACCATTTCCGAATTTTGCGACGTCTAGCAGTTCTAAATTCGGTGGCGCCCTACACCACCTTTATTCGTGTCCTGAAGTACCACTGGGTCTCCCCATCCTTGGGCTGAGGCGGTCTCTAAAGCCGGGTGGACCGCTAGACGTTGGCAGGCGCGAGTAGGTGAGACAATCCTCGTCACCCGAAACTTGGGTTCCTCTCTTTTCTATTGTCTCGATATACAGAGCGTAGCAGCTTATGTGTTAATAATTGTCTGTCCCCATAAATCCATTTATAACGGTTGTTCATTTGAAAAGTCAATCTAGTAGCATGTGATTTACTGAGAACATTTTGAAGTATGTCGTAAATTAAAATTTACTGCTTAACCTACGAAGTCGTATATTTTGACAGTTTCATACATACAAATAAATAACAAATGTGATTGACATTATCAAATGTCATTTGGATTTACGTTTACGAAACAACAAACACATACTAATATATTTGCGTCTTATTTCATCAAAATTTCAAAGTAACCTAGATTGACTTTTCAAATGAACACACGTTATAGGGTTAATCTAAATTAAGTTCCTAGTTTGAAATGGCTATAAGCTTGGCAAATTTTTAATATGTTCTAAAATAATACCACTAATTATTTGTTAATAAAGAAACAAGATTTTATTATAACAAGAAATAGGGGAAAGTTTAAACATAATCACCAAACGTTCGGTAAGTATTGGTTGTTCTTTTATGGTATAAACGGGATTAGAAACTGCATTCCTTGGTATGTTTTCAATGATATCTGATATTGATTGTTTAGTTCCTCGTGAGTAGTAGGTCTACTAAGAAATATCCTTTCCTTTCAGGTAACCCCATAATCAGTAGTCAGTCGTATTTATGTCTGGTGACCTAGTAGGCCAACTGTTTCGAAAATGCCTACTAATTACTCGATCGCTAAATGTGTTAATTAATAGTGTTTTTACGATTTTGTGCGTGTGAGCTAGGGCTCCGTCTTGCATATAAATAATATTTTCAACATCATGATTCTGTAATGCTGGTATTACGAAGTCTTGCAACATTCGAAAATATCGCTGTCCGTTTACCGTTACTGTTTTCGTTTGTCCATTTCCATTTCTTCAGAGTATTGCCAATACGGCCAATAAATATTGATAAAATGTAATTGCCTCACACTATCAATATTTATAGAGAATCTATTTAGTTTTGTGCTGGCAATCAATTATGTCATACCGACAAAAAGCCTGTGTAGCTATTATTTTAGCTCTATCAATATCAATACCAACTGAAGTAAGATTGTCAATCTCTCCCTAAGACGGTCAATATTTATTGTCAATCTTGCAAATATTTTGGATCTCATCAAACCTGCACATCAATATTTTACATATTGACAATCTGTCAATCTTTCTACTCACACGTTCAATAATATTGTCAATCCGCAGATATTGACAATATATATTGATCGTGTGACAGAGCCTCGTTAGTTGTCTAGCAGGGCGCACCACGGGCAGGTGAGGTCGTCATTTGGGTTTGATGTTGTTCATCCTCACCCCTTACACCCCCTGGAGTTTTGCCAAACGTTTAACTACTATATTTTCTGTTATTTCAATGCTATCTTGTAAAGATAATACTTTTGCTTCTAGCGTAGAGATTGCAGTCGAAACGCACGCCAGATTAGTTCGAATAAAAATGAAATCTCGAACATTTGTTTTTCTCAGAGCACTATGTGCTTCTCCAATGCACTGCGCTTCTTCAGAGTCGAATTCATCAACAATTTTCTTCAGCGTAATATACAGCAGCGTCGATCCAAGTTCTCCATCTTGTAATGATTGGCGCGGGTTGAAATGGAACGTCTGGGTACGAGTTGGTGCTTTAAAAGAAATCTTTTTCACAGACGATATCAGCATATTAACGTCTAGGTAACGAATATGAACTAAATCAGCTACACGGTGTAAACCATGTGCTACACAGGTCACATGGTTCATGTTTGGCTACAAAATCTGTAATCTATGCATTGTTTTGCACACATGGTACAGCATCGCTACAAACTAGTAGCAGTTCTTTGTATAAAATCCCAGACGGCCATAATAAACTTAGAGAATCGTTGAAAAAGCGACGACTGTTGAATGATTCACTTTGTCCAGCATTTTTAAAGTCAGCAGATTAACCTTTTTCTTCATTAACTCTTAACATACCAAGTACAAAATTTGCTATGCATCTTCATTCTACGTCAGTTGTTTCATCCAACGACACCCAAATAAAATGATCCTTTACTTTGTCTCTTAATTTGTTCAATGTTCTATATAACTCGAAAACGTAATATTTTCTTAAAGTCGATTCATCTGGAATATTTTTTGTATAGTTCTCTATAAAGTTGCGAAAAACTTACTTCTTTAATTTAGCTAACGGAATGTCAAAATTATTCGCTGAATACCCTGCGTTTAGATCCATCCCGGAGTAAAGCGGTCCTCACCTAAAGCGGTGCTCCCGAAGGCGGAAGAGCTACTAATAAGTAGCCAACGACACAAGGATGTGGAAAGCCACGGGATGACTACCACATTAAAGATCCGAAGGATATCCCTAGTAAAATCAACATGGCTAAGTTCAAAGCGAAATATTCCGGAGTTTCTAGTCCCTCAATCGGATCTCCGGGGGGGGGGGGGGAGGGGGGGGGGGGTTGAATATGGCAAAGAGTTACCTGAAGAAATTTAAGATAGGCACATGGAACATCAAATCTGTATATGAAGCCGGAAAAATCTATAACGTACTTCAAGAGATGCAACGATTGAATGTGAGCATAATGGGACTAAGTGAAACCAGATGGCCGGACATAGGAGAAATAAATATACAACAGGCAAAGATATACTACTCAGGAAACAACAACCCTAAGCATTGGAACGGAGTAGCAATAGCAATAGAAAAGAACCTATCTCGACACGTAACGAGCTTCATACCCATCTCAGACAGAGTGATCATGATAAAACTACAAATAGCCCAAGGAATGCTGAATGTAATACAAATATATGCCCCCACTGCCGATAAAGAGGAAGACGAAATAGAACAGTTCTATGATGACGTACAGCGGGCCTTGCACACGATAAAGGGGAGAGATGTCACGATCATTATGGGCGACTTCAACGCAAAAATAGGAAAAGGAAGAGTGGAAGACATAATAGGCGACTTCGGATTGGGAGTTAGGAATGAAAGAGGGGATAGATTGGCACAATTCTGCCAAGAACAGGACATGATTATAACAAACACTTACTTTAAACTCCATGAAAGAAGACTATATACATGGAAGTGTCCAGCTGATAACATTAATAATAATATTAGTAGAAACCAAATAGATTTCGTATTAATAAATAAACGATATCGGAATGCAATTAAATCTGCCAAAACATATCCGGGTGCTGACGTAAAAACAGATCATAATCCCGTGATAACCCAATTTGAAGTTAGACTCAAAAAGCTTATTCCCCAGAAAACCAGTGGAAAATTAGTGGTTCACGTAAATGTGATATTTGTATCTACAAATATCACATTTACGTGAACCACTAATAAGAAAACAGGTAACTGAGAAGATCAATGAGGAGTTGGGCAGAATAAGGTTAAATAAAGATGAAGATCCGAACGAAAAGTGGAAATCCATTAAAGAAGCGATAATGACACCCAGTCGTGAAATACTACAAAAGAAAGTAGTGCACAGCAATAGATCCTGGATGACCAATAAGATACTAAAGTTAATGGAAAGAAGACGACTGCAAAAAAAAATAGAGACATTGAGGAATACAATAATACAAATAAAGAGATAATAAAGAAAATAAGAGAAGCCAAAGAGAAATGGTACGGAGATAAATGCGCTGAAATAGAAGAGTTACAAAGAAAAATGACGATTTTAATCTACATAAAAAGATTTAAGAATTAACTGGTATAAAGCGCACAAATAAATGTAATATTCTCTTAGACAAAAACGGACAAATAATTGCTGAAACAAAGCGAAAGCTTGAGAGGTGGAAAGAATATGTGCAGGAGCTGTTCGAGGATCACCGATGTGAAGCTATGGAGGATGAAGGCGGTGGTCGTACAGGTCCAAGCATAACAAGAGAAGAAGTACAACATGCAGTCAAATTAGCAAAAAATAATAAGGCTCCAGGTCCTGATGAAATACCAACAGAATTTATTAAACTCATAACATAACAGAGGGGCGAATAGGAGTAATGGTGGATCTATACAACACAATCTATAACACAGGCATCATTCCCACAGAATGGTTGAGATCAACATTTATTGTCCTGCCAAAAACACCTAACGCAAAGGAATGCAATGACCATCGGACAATCAGCCTGACGAGCCACACCCTCAAGATATTCCTGAAGATCATACACCAGAGAATATTCAGAAAATTAGAACAAGATCTTAGTGACTCTCAATTCGAATTCAGGAATGCAATGGGAACAAGAGAAACACTATTTGGCTTTAACGTGCTGGCTCGGAGATGCATGGACGTTAATCAACCGTTGTACATCTGCTTTTTGGACTACAATAAGGCATTTGACAGGGTTCGCCATGACGACTTGATTCGGCTTCTCAAAGCTAAAGACATAGACAACAAGGATATTCGGATAATAGCTTATTTGTATTATAACCAGACAGCGAATGTCAGGCTGGGTGAAGAGGTATCGGAAGATATAAGGATAAAGCGCGGTGTGAGACAAGGATGTGTGTTGTCCCCGTTGTTGTTCAATTTATACTCTGAGAACATCATTCAGAAAGCGTTAGCAGAAACAACAATAGGAATAAAAGTTAACGGAAGAATTATTAATAACATTAGATATGCGGATGACACCATTATTATCGCAGAATCACTGGAAGACTTACAAAGATTAATGGACCAGGTTGTAATAAATGGCGAAGAAAGTGGCCTCACACTAAATGTTAGAAAAACTAAATTCATGATTATTACAAAGTCTAACCGACATCAAGAAGGCTTATGGATTGGAGAACAGCCAATAGAGCGAGTAAAGAAATACAAATATTTGGGAACAACTGTTACCGACACAAATGAATATACGAAGAAATTCGAACGAGAATCGGCCAAGCCAGGAATATATTCAACAAGACGAGGAAAGTATTGTGTGGCAATGACCTTAGTCTGCGTCTCAAGATCAGGGTATTGAAATGTTACGTGTTCCCGGTGCTGCTGTACGGGATGGGAGCCTGGACGCTAAAGCAAGACACTAACAAGCGTCTAGAGGCATTTGAAATGTGGGCATATAGTAGGATCCTGAAGATAAGATGGATAGATAGGGTTTCGAATAGTGAAGTACTTAAAAGAATTGGGAAAGAGAAGGAAATATTGAACACAATAAAGATAAGAAAACTACAATATCTGGGCCACGTGTTGAGAGGGGAAAGATATGCTCTGCTACAGATAATTATTCAGGGTAAGATACAGGGAAGAATAAATATAGGAAGAAGACGTATTTCCTGGTTAAATAATTTGAGACAGTGGTATAAATGCAGCTCCATTGAACTATTCAGAGCCGCAGCATCAAAGATGAGAATAGCCGTGATGATAGCCAACCTTCTGAGAGGAGATGGCACCTGAAGAAGAAGAAGAAAACTCCAGAAAAATTGTTTTTTCAATAAATCAAACGCAGTGCTGTCAAAAAATACGGGCTATCAACAACTGAAGAGTATTAAGAGGTGTTGCGAAATAAAACAACCCTTAATAAAAGAAATGAAATTAATTAATTAATAAATTAATTTTTGAAAATTTGTTACATCACGTTGTAGTTAAATGTAATTATAATTTGTTTCTATAATTCCAATTATTTTGAATCGAAAAAAATTATTTGTGTGTTTTAACGGAAAAATAAAAAAGTCTTAATATAAAAAACTAGCTGACCCGGCGTACTTCGTACCGCCTAACAGTCAATAAATGTCGTGTTAACTTTTAGCTAAACTTAATTTAGGATTTAGTATAGAATTTTAAAATGAATACAAAAAATTTATTAAGTTCAATAGTTTACTACCATAATATACATAAAGAAAATAAAAATTCAATAAAAGTACATAAATCAAGTATTTCAACGGCGTGTCAGCAAGACATTTGCCTTATTGAAGCTGTGTACTTTGCTGCATAGGTTGCACTCGGGTTGATTCTCTTCAGTGAAGGATCTTGTGATATACGATATTTTTCGTTTTGTTATCAGACACAAGAACAAATAAAGTGGATGGTTTGCCGACACGTGAACATGCCACGTACAATTGACCATGAGAAAAACATGCATTTTCTAGATTCAGACAGCAAACACTCAAGGATTGGCCTTGTAATTTGTTAATCGTCATGGCGAATGCAGGACGAATCGGAAATTGAATTCGTTTAAACTCAAAGGGCATATCGGTTAGGATCAACGGAATCCTCGGAATGAGAACTTCCTTACCTTTGAATTTTCTTTTGAGTATCGTAGCGTGAATCACATTGATCATCAGTTTTCTTATCACCAAACGCGTTCCATTGCATAGTTTTGGTTGGTTTAGATTTCGAAGCATGATGACTACCGTGCCCACCTTTAGTTGTTAATTGTGCGGTGATATGTCAGGCACATCCAAGGAGCTTAAAAATTCAGTTGGATAGTTGATGGCTTCGTCTTCGTTTGTTACACAGTCAATAGATTTGAATGAATGCATAGTACCAACAATTTTATTCTGAATTATTAAATTTAAGTCATCCACATCTTTGTTCTTAGCCGCCAAAATTGCTTGTTCACTCAACCATTTGTTGTTCTTGTGGTTAACAATTATATTCGGGCATCGTTAATAATAATACTCGCACAATAAGATTTACTAAGAACACTTGCACATAACAAACAAATTGACCGGTAACCTTTACATGTTTTTTTCAAAACAAATCATAGACAACATGAAACAAAAAAAATTTACTCTTTTATGTCACGGATTTGCAATGGACATCAATTACACAAGTATACACGGTTTTAGATCTAAGCAACCAAAAGCTGTTTCTATGGTTATTTGGGGCGCTGAATCCGAATCTGCACTCCGTTTTTTGATTTTGGTTCTAGTTTTCGAGATATTAAATAAACACAATTTTTACAATTTTTGACAATTAATCTCCATTTTATTCATTAAAAAGTGTTAAATTAGAAATGAAGAGCAGTCGAACTGAGTCGCTTGTACTGTTTGGGATCTGTTTCACGCATTAAAGTCCAACAGTACTCGCTCATCATGCCCTCGTCCCAAAATCCTTGGTATCGTTTTTCGATTTTCGCCAAATCTTGGTGTAGTCGCTCTCCTTGCTCGTCGCTTGTATCACCCAAGTTTTCAGGAAAAAATTCGAGATGGGAATGCAGAAAATGTATTTTGAGAGACATTCGAGCTCCAATCTTGCAATAATTTTGCAACAAACTGTCGATTATCTGCTTGAAATCCGGGGATTTGCGGTTACCGAGAAAGTTGTGAACATCTTGAAATGATACCCATGCTGCTGCTTCATTGGGCGTTAAACATTTTGTAAAGTTTCTGTCGGCCATTAATTTTCGAATATCAGGTCCGACAAGTATTCCCTCTTTGATTTTGGCGTACGACAACTTGGGAAATAACTTGGTCAAGTACTCAAAAGCCGGTCCTTCACGGTCGAGCGCTTTGACAAAGTTTTTGATAAGGCCAAGCTTTATGTGGAGAGGTGGTAAGAAAATGTTCTGTGGGTTCACAAGTGGTATAGAAGAGACGTTTTGTTTTCCTGGTTCATAATTAGTACGGCTTGGCCAATCTTTTTTTCACATAATGTTGGTCAGTTGCACGGCTATCCCACAGACACAAAAAACAGCAAAATTTGGTAAAACCAGATTGCATCCCCATCAAGAGACCAATAACCTGTAGGAATAGTATATAAATCATTTATTCTTTAAAATTGAATTGAAATTTATTTTCAAACCTTCAAATCGCCACAAATTTTCCATTGATGCTCTTTATATTTTATCTTGGTAAAAATTTTACATATTGTATCGTAGCATTCCTTCGTTTGTACTGCATGAGCAATCGGAATTGATGGTTTTATATTTCCATTGTGTATCAGAGCAGCTTTCAGGCTGTATTTTGAACCATCTATGAACAAACGCCATTCAGTTACATCGTATGGTGTATTCATCGCATCAAACAAACCGTTGATGTCATAGCAGAAGCATATATTCTCCTCTTTTTTTAAAAACGGTAAAAGCGCCTCATTTCTGGTTCTATATACAGTGACTTTTGTTTGAGTGTCAAGATATTTCCACTCCTGCATCCGTGATGCGAGCAATTCTGATTTTTGTTTCGATAAATTCAAATCACGAACCAAATCATTGAGTTCACTTTGCGAAACTAAATGATTTTCCTCCATGTTAAAATCGCTTTCACTGTTCGTCGGTGATGAACTACAAGTTTCCATGTAATTTGCACTCGTACCTGGACAAATTGGCAAAGGATCATTGCTCGCACGGGGAACTGGCTTAGACACTGATGATACTTCAGGATATTTATATTTTGATAGTTCTTTTGCATTTACACCGACGACATTCATCAAGCAAAAGTAACAATCATCTACATGATTTTTCGGCTCTCTCCATAACATTGGCAATGAAAATGAAAAACATACTTTTTTACCGCGTCACCACTTGTATAATATTGTGCTACACGTGTTACAAAACAATTTCGGTACCCACGGCTTGTGGTGTTTGATACAGAGAAACCAAAATAATAAAAATATGCATTTCTGATCACATTAGTAATAACTTTGCCACTTTTTCTGATCATATATAACATCCGCAAACATAACAAAAACACTTTGAATCAACTTTACAATTCTGTCTTTGCATTTTCACACGTTTTGGATTCAAAAAAAAACTTTAAAAATACAAATTAAATATTGTTTCTAGCGACGCCAACAGCTGACTGTCATTATGATAGCGCAGTGCTGCCAACATGCGCGAACTCACAAAGTAGAACCAATTTTGAAAAACGAAACCCAGATTTGAATTCAGCACCTCAAATAACGTCAAGATTTGTTCTCATCTGCTCTGATCCAAAAGTTGCCCGGAATTTGTAAACTTGTGTTATTACAAATGAGCTATAAGCGTGCGTGACGTAAGCTGTCAATTGCGGAAGATGGCGGCGTTCCTAACCTACTTTATTTAAAAATTAATTTTCGGTTTAATTTTTTTTCCGCGAATTTTTCCGATATTTCAATAGTTATTCTGCTATTCGGGGCGGAGACGAATCCAACAAATCAGAGATTAATAAAATCGGTCCAGCCGGTTCTTGAGTTATACATGGTGTAACTAACCCGACTTTGTTTTATGTATTAAGATTAGTATTTATTTTTTAAATATGGATTTTTAGTACATATTTAAGTACATATTTATTTTGAAGTTTTTAGTGGATAATTATCCTAAATCTAATTATTATATATTTGTCTATACTTTCAAACATGCTATTTTTTCTCCAACGTTCGAATTTTTTTTGTCAATTATTATTATTTAAAAACTACTTTAATCGTTTTACTTTTATAGCAAAGAAACTAAATCAGAAATAATTTTAATAAATAATAACAACAATAGGAAAATGCATTTAAATAGATTCTGAATTTAAGCAGACATCATTTCTATTTTATAAAACAACTTAAAAAGAAAAATAACTTTGATAAACTCTAATTTTGTTAATGATTCTTTTGAAGAAATTCTTAGACGCATAGACATAATATCTATAGAAAGCGTTTGGTAATTACAGGTAATTATGATCGCCGCCTAATTTCTTCGAAAGTTACCGATATGGAATAGAATGCTTCCTTTACATAGTGGGTTAATGTCCAGACTTACATTAATAATTAACATGAAACTTATTCTTTTATACAAACAGATAAAACATTTTTGTGTATTGTTGTAACTAATGAATTAAACTCAAATAGTAGTGGGAGATATACTAATATTTGCTGAATTCATAAAAAAAATTTTGTTACTGTGAAATATATATTTACTAATGATAAAAATGTGCCAGTCAATTTAACCAGTTTAACCATTCAATACAAAGAAAAAGAACATTTTTTCGTATTCCAAGAAAAGAGATGAATTTCAAGACGGTACTGGGAAGTTTACAAACTCCCGGATGACTAATAGGGATATTTTTAAGAATAACATGGAAAGATATATGCAAATGTAATGTAATGAAGATTTATTCGAAGGAAAATGCAATAAAATTACTTTCTTGTCGTATAAATAAAGTTATATAAATAAAGTTATTTTTCGTACAATCAAAGTAATAAAAAAATTAAAACGTCAATCTCCAAAAATAAACACAAGTAGGTCACACAAAATTGCTTTTTTTACTTTCGTAATTAAAAAGAGTAATTTGAGATTCTTTGAGAAGTTAGAAAAGTTGGGAGTAGTTATTTTTATTTTATTTCGAAAAATAATAGGAATTTATTATTATTACGTTTCTACAAGTTACTTGTACATCAAAACATATTAAATTAGTTATATCATTGATTGACGAAGGAGAAACATTATAAAGTTAAGTTAATAACACCGGTCAACAACTTTTAATTTTTTTTGTTTTTTCTTTAAAAACTATGTACAATATTCGTTTATTTTATAGTTTTAAGAATAGTAATAACTAACAACAAATTATTCTGGCACGTCAGGTTTTGGAAAAAAAAATTATTCTGACAAGTCATCGTCGCTGGTACATAACTTGTCACTTGCTTCTTTTTTAGTCTTATCTTTGTTATATAAAAGTATCTTTGAAATTTTGTTAGATATACTGTTTTTTTGAAAAAACTACTTAAGAAAATAGCTCGATCTTAACGTGATGGAGCAAATTTTAAATTAGATTCAGAATCAAAATGACAAAAGATATAAATCACGCGTATTGATGTATAAGAAAACAAAACTTTGTTGACCAGTGCTATAATCCAATAACGATTTTACCAGTTTTTGCTAAGGCTTTTGAAGCAATCCTCTACGAATATATTAATAGTGCAGTCATTCTTTCATTATCACAGATTAAACATGATTTCCTTTCGAAAACGTCAGCATGTTTTCTTGTTGTTTTGTTTGCTTTTGGCAAATAGATGAAATGCCAGGTTAAGCGATATTGCAAACGCTAATTAAAATATTTGTTTTTGTATCTAGAACGCGAAATGGTACTTTTGGGTTCGAGAATGGAAGTTATTTTGCCGAGCTTTAAAGAAGCAAAATATTCATTCGAAAATGCAAAAGCATTTTGCGTTCGAGATAAAAACAATATTTTTACGAAAACTGCAATAAAATAAGACAATTGTGTTATGTACAACAATTTAGTTTAAATTTGAAATCTTTTGAACCGTATTTGAATCAAGATGGTTTAGACCAGGTGAGAATCATCATAACGATAGCAACCAATAAACAATAAATATTAGTTCTTTGAAAAAGTAGTTTCAGAATTATATATTGTAATTCATATGCTGATATTTACATTTTGGCATTTTTTGGCATTCAATGTACTTTTTAACATGGAATATACTGACCATAAAATCGCAGGTTTAATTTTATGAATTTTATGTTCGAAATATTCTAGTAATATCGTTTTGGACACTTTTTGAATTATCTGCGAACTGCACCACCCTTTGAATTCGTTATAGGCAATCTCGTACTTTCTCGACGATTTTCTGGGGATTAATTGTGAAACAGTACTTTTTGCCGCTTCCAATACTTCCTCTAGTAAATGCTTGTCTTGACTTTCCGAGCTTATTTTGAATTAATTAAACACTCTTAGAATATGAAATATTATATTATTTAATTAATAAAATCATAAATAAAGTTTCAAGAAAATGCCAAATTGTTTTGACATTTGTTTCATGTTCTCGAACAAAAAAGACTTAGGCGTTCTAGAACATAAAAGTATCCAAAAAGCAACTAGGTGACAAAAAAATCTCACTTTGTCAACTGAAAATTTAACGAAAATGTTTTCAGTTTTCGAAAAAAATATTTTTGTATAAAATTTAAGCATTTTAAGTGACTTTATCATACACGTCAAAGGTTTATATTAACTTCAATTTAGATTTGAAATCAAAATTTTTATGAAAATTGTAAACTATGATTAAGGTCGAATAATAAACTTAAATAGGTGCTTCAGGTTGCCCTGTCCTATACCATATAGCTGTAATTAAAACACTGTGTCAATTACTGTCTGAGGCTCTTGGATGTTATTCATACAGATTTCTCCCGCGTTTTCAGTAGTATTGATCATGTCATTTTGCTCAGAAAATTAAGCGAATTTGGTATGAGACAATTACAAAATTCGTTCTTTGTTACAATTGATATAAATCTAGAATCTTCTATTCTATATCAGGGGTGAGTTAGGGTTCTATCTTAGGACCATTGCTTTTTAATATTTTTATAAACGATCTCTTTTTTGCTTTAAAGTGTTCTGTCCTAACTTACGCAAATGATTTGAAGATATATCAAAATAACAAACTCTAACGACAAGATCCTGCAACCCAACTTGGATAATATTCATACTTACGCATGGTCATTGAACGTTGAAAGATGCTGAAAAATCTTGTTTAGTAAATGATGTACCAATCTCTATAACACCGATCCTACTACTTTCATATCTTTCATTTATTATGTATTCGTTTGCCTTGTCTGGATCGTTTCTCTTGATTAATTAATAAATATTATTATTATACTCGAAAAGTTATAAACTTTCTTATCACTTCATCAGAAATGGAAGTGGAAATGTATTATTTAATTTGAAGCTATTAATATCAATATAGTTTTATATTTGGACAAAAAAAAATCGAAATAATTATATTTGAAGAAAAGTAGTCTATAATTTACGCAAAACTATTGTTTAATAATCTATTGTTATTTACGTTAGTATAATCACGTTTATATACACGTGTATGTTAATAAAACCACAAAAGCACCACAACAATTCTAGATATAACTCCATATTTATTAATTGACTTACCATAATCGTTATATCTGTGTATTCTTTGATAAAGATATGCGCGGCTGTCTTGTTTTTGTAGGCAAACTAAACAAAACAATATATTTTTCATTGCGATAGGAGACGAACGATAAACCGAGAGGTCCGCACTGTCGGTTCTTAAGAATACAAAATAAGAAAAAAAAACTGCACTTTCGAAACAACACAGGGGATTAAGTGGACGTAAATTGTTAACACCGATCCTACTACACCGGAAGAAAAAGCGAGAACTTATTAAAAATTTACGGGAAAGAATATCCGAGCGTAGGTGACGTTCCAAATTCGACAAACAATTGCAGTAGACTGTGCGCCGATTCACACGGAATTCTCCATTCAACCGGTGTACGAGCTTTATCTACGGCACCATGTCTCACTTTACATTATTTATGTGGGCTAAGGCGCACAAGAAAGATATATAAAGAGGCATTTGTTTGGCGCTTGGATGAAAGTGTAGCTCTTTCCCCGAGATGCTGCCGTAAAGTCGCCATGTCCCGATGACGATAGTCTCAATTTAATAAATTTTGTGTTATCTATTTTATTCGTAAATAAAATATTTATGTGCATATGAGTTGGATAGTAGATAGCGCTGGAGCAAAACGCTAAGACAATTTCTAAACTTTACTGAAGAATAATATGTATATAAATGTAGGAATATATATACAGGGTACAAATCAATTGCATTTTCGCGAAGTGATGTGAATGAAATAAATGCTTTTTACATATACAACTCTAATTATTCTTATTTTTTTTATACTGAAAAAAAATCGCCATTATGCAGGATTCAAACCTACATCCATTGGTTTGCCGGACCACGCTTTTACCATTAAGTTATTAAGGGACTGAAGTTCGAATTATCGGGATGTCTTAAATTGCATTAAGACACAGATAACAGAAACAGACGGGCACAATAGAATATGTTCCTTAATGGAGGATTGGCTGTAATATCTTATTAATGAGAAACCCCAACGGTAACGAGAGAGATACAGTCGTCGACGTAATTTCTATATCGATACATACGCACAAAGACAGTTCTTAAATGGAACAAACAAATGAATGAATAATAAGAAAACCGATATTTTAGAGAGGGCATTGACAGATCTATGAGATAATCTCGTTTTAAAAATTTCGTGTTAGTAAATAACCTATATTAACAGTACATAGAAGCTCATATGCATTTATATTCGAACATACTCAAGAAAAAGATGACTGAAAGGTCGTTTGAAATGTCGAGCAGCTAAAGGACTTTGTATGTGGAATGTATATGTCTCAACAAATGTCTGAAATGTATATGTATCCATATAAATATTTTATCTGGTTGTGCTAAGGTATTAGAACATCTTCATTCTATTTTTCTCAACTGTATTAACCGTTATATTTCAATTACACAGTATTAATTTTTGGTTTGGAGTTACACGGAGAACTATCTGACTGAAGTTACTCATATTCTTTTGCCGGGACAAGCGCCTTGTTTATCCTGATCTTGCGAAGGCTTTCAACGCTACCAATCACTCTTTTTTAATGGCCAAAATGTCATCCCTCAGCTTTTCTGTAGGCGTCGTCACTTGACTGCTTCTTACTTGAACAACAGAGTTTGTTATGTATCATATAATGGCTTTACTTCGACTTCTCTAACAGACTCCTCTGGTGCACCACAAAGCTCCAATTTTTACCTCTTTTATTCAATATGATATTAATGACCTATTGCTTATGATTTATTGATTATTGAATTAATTAATTAAAAAAAAAATGAAAATAATTCCAAACAAATAATTGAAAACCAGATATCTATCCCATTCTACACGTCATGACCACGCTACATAAAGCTTCTGATTTTATGATGATTTTTATTTACTGTAAACATACTAATTTTATTTGAAAAGATGTTTAACGATCTATAATTTAATTAATTAAAATGCGTCTTAGGGTTGTCGACATACTCACCGTAAAGGTTATTATTAATATACACAAAAAACATAACAATAAAAACACCATATGTGTGGGCATAAATGTCTGATATGAAAATATGAACATTCTTTATTCTTATGAATAGGAGTTTATGCTAAAGGTATCGTCTAACCATTGTCTAGGAATTTCATATATTTTTTTGCAGGTCAATGAACTCGAATATTTTGGTAAATATAGAATAAACAAAGATATCGACCGACTTTAAGTACATTTTGGCCCTAAAAATTTGGACATTTTTGATGAATTACAAATAAATTTCCTTTTTGATTTCCAGTTAGCCATTTATAACTTTGTCGCTAGGTGAAATCTCGATCGAGCGTGAAACAGTTTCTTTTTTGTCTGTTGATTTATATCGTCCACCACATTCGTCCTCCACTTATCTAAAACCAATTTCAGAAAATTCCCGATTTCTGTGGCTGTAGACTTCAACGTTCTTAGAGCAAATTTTAATTATTTATATCATGATTTTCCGCTTACTGTTTAGATTTTGCTATACTTATTATGAAAAACAAGCATTCTCAATGCCTTATTACACATGAAAACCAGGTGATGCTTCGAACAAAAATCTGATCAAATATAATACACAAGTGTTACCTTCCAAGACACTTTCATTCGTAATATCATTACACTAAGGCCTTCTGCCTTGAAAAGTAAAGCACTTTACATTTACTTATATTAAGGTTTAGGCTATTAGCCTTGCACCAACCAACAACAGAATTCAAATCCTTTTGTAACGAATCACAATTACCGCTAACTTTAACCCTCGAAAACAGTTTAATGTCATCATCATACAGTAAGTAACTGGTGTTAACTCGAAGAGGTAGATCGTTAATATAAAGACTGAACAATAAAGGCTCCAAGAAGGAGCTTTGCGACACTCCACTATAAGATATGAAAATATTCGATTCAATGTTACAATATTCAACACAGTTCTTACGATCAACTAGGAAAGCCACTAATACATTGAATACATACTGAGCAATATCAAACGCTTTAAATTTTGACACCAATTGACTCTGTACTCTGTCAAATGTCTTAGACATATTAATATATATCACTATCTGTCACAAAATGAGTCAACAATAAGCTGAGTCATTAGTGGTAGCAGATCTTCCCTTATTAAATCCGTGATGTTCATGTGATATCAATTAGCGAAATGGGCCAGTAATTTTTAGCATGACAGTAATTGCCAGATTTTAAAACATGAATAATTTTGCAGTCTTCCAAAAACCTTGGAAATAACTTTTCTAAATTATAAATATGTAATAGTATTTCGCAAAAACTGCGATGGCAATATTTTACCAAAAATGCTGAGATATTAACAGGACCAATAGTATATTTATTTTTAAGAACTTTAAACGCATCATAGAAGATAGAAGAGTCTTCTTCTTTTAGTTTTGGGTTGGGCGCCAGCACGCCCAGGCACTTGAGCACAGTGCCCTTTGTACCACCCCCAATAAATCTCTCAGTTCCACTCTGTTAGTCTTGTGTCCTCGATAAAAGTCACTATCCTCCTCAGGGGAAGTTTGAGCACCTTCGTACAATCCAATAGATGTCTTCCGAAATGTTTCCTTTCAGTCCTTTCAGTTCCTCACAAGTACATATTACATGAAGGTTAGTTTCCCCCTTTTTTCACATCTCCTACTAACCAAGCCCATGCTGTTCAGATGCTTCCTTAAAGGTTATTAAGCCGATAATAATTTTAATTTATTTTTTGTTACTACGAATTAAGTTGGCTGAAAACCTAGCGCCCAGCTCCTTTGGTAGTGTTTTAGTATGGAGTTGACCTTCCATTAGCCTCCACTTCTTTTTATGTCCTCTTTCTAGCCAAAATCAGATCTCCGTTCTAGCGCAATCCTTAGCGATTCCACATACAGGTTCTGGTCCTATGAGGTTCCTATTAGTACCTTCCTTGACCAGTTTGACGGCTCATTACCTTTAATTCCCTCATGTTCTGGCACACATATCAGTGACACAGTATGTGTACAATGTTTCACTAGTTTAGACCTGGTAGATGGATTCATAATGACTTTAATAGCTGCCTGAGTATCAGTCATTATGTTGATTTGTTTTTACGAAACCGCCTTCCCGAATTTCCTCGGCACAGGCTACGACTGCAAACAATTCAGCCTAGAAAACCGTGTTATGTTTCGCCAGACTTAATGATATCTTCCTTCTGAGGCACATTCCGCATATACCTGCACCTGTGCCCCGATTGGATTGTGATCCATCCGTGTACCAGGTGTAAACATAATTTCAGGTGCCATACTGCCCGCCGGCATTTTAAATATCGACCCTCTCAGTATAGTTCCTGTGATATCTGTATGCCCCCCCCTAGAACCTTATTAACACACTATACTCCATTGGCTTTCAGCCTCAGGATCGTAGCCATGGCGTCCGCTTTCATAAATAGTTTCAACGGAGAGAGACCCATGATGGCCTCAGATAGAAGGGTCAAAAGCCAATAACGAACAGAAGTCATAATTATCTAATTCTACAGTAACCTTATCAGAGGCTAAGCAACTTTCAAAACCCTGCGTAACATGATTTGGCATTGTGTAAGATTTATCATCCAGAAATACTCCTTCGATAACTAATAAATCTCCAAAACTGTTTTGGATTGGATGCAATGGTGTTCTCAATTTCATCAATGTAAAAACTAAAGTTTGTCTGTACGTGCGAATCAAGTTTTATAAAACGTAAAGGTATGACTGAGATACAATCTTCCAGAATGTTTTTTCTACTTTAAAATTAATTATTTATTTTGAGTACCACTTTGGATACCCCTGCAAACTCCTTTAGTCAGCTCGGGTGCGGCAAATTATAATTAAATCATTATTAGTCTTTATCGGGATGGTGTAATCAATATACATTGAACATTAATTTATCTCTATAATGGCTTAGGTAACATTATATACTACTATATATACACCTATATTATTTCGTTTAATATACGAAATATACGAAGATAGAGTTCGTATATTATATATATTAGTATATATATATATATTAATATATTATTATATATCTTTTAAGAACATAAAATATATATAACAAGACCCCAAAATTTTCCGAACTACACCTTACCCACGTCTTTCATGTAATTTGATCGCTTTCAGTTAGAAATGGCGCTGGAGAGTTGTATATCAAAACTTCATTAACGATTATAGGAAATCAACTCGGCAACTTAATTAGCTGTGTCGTGTTTCGTTTTTATCAACGGCGCACCGTGTAGAAATAGGCAATTCCCTTTACACGCAATGATCGGAACGCTTCGAAAATGTTCATTCGATCGTGCAAAAAGAATAATTTCAGTTAACATAATGTGTATTACACGTACGTGTCTACATGCGCAGAGGGTCAATAATAAAATC
The DNA here is from genome assembly GCA_935421215.2 of Melolontha melolontha. Lineage (NCBI taxonomy): Eukaryota > Metazoa > Arthropoda > Insecta > Coleoptera > Scarabaeidae > Melolontha > Melolontha melolontha. Next base: position 69,712,525 of record OW285243.1, on the reverse strand, counting down.
TCCTGTTTTCCCGAATATTAAATCAAATGGATCCGGAGGGTGCCGCGCAATTGGGCGCCTTTACAGGTCGTTAATTTTAACATCATACAGCACACGCCAGTGCTATTAAATTGTACTCAGGGCGACGGAAGAATTTCCTTTTTCGTTTTATATTTAGCATAACCCAAATATTAGATTAGATACAGATGAAAATAGCTATTGAATGTACCGTATATATATACAAAGCACTAAAGAAAGAATGACAATTCTTCTGTCACATAAGAATCATGTTTTAAAATTGAAACAGATATTAAATTGACTTGCTGCTGCGAATAAAATTAATTACATTTGCATGTTAGTCGTCGATTTTAAGGGCGCTAACGGTAGCATAAACAATTAATAGGATGATTAAAAACACGAATCGTGTTCAACAGACATTAAAAGCCATAATAAGGAAGAAAAAATATTCAACAGTACCCACAATGTAACCATCGAGGATGAACATAGCCCCCGCAGTATATTGCCCACCCCAACACAACAACAAAAAGGAGTACAATAAAATCTCGATCATTCGTAATGCCAAGAGACTGGGTGACCCTTACGAATTATCGGGATTTTCGAATAAACGAAATTATCATAACCGAAAGAGGTAAAGATAGGAATAAGAAATATATGTATAGATATGGTTAGAAGCAACGTGATTTATTAGAAACCAGGTCAAAATACCATTTTTTATGTAATACATGCGATACAATGGGAAATATCAAATTGAGAAATAGTCGTTACAATACGATGAGTAGTCAAAGTTATGCCGATTATTTTTGTAGTAGTGCAACAAATGTTTACGGCTCTGGGATATCAATTTGACGAGTGCTTGCACGAGTCGAATTGGAAAGGGCTGTTGACATGAGTGACACCACCGCTAAAACGAGTTGAGTAACATTGATTACGAATCGTATTCGGAGGATAATGAATAAAATCTTTCAAATCCGTTTTACGCAAATTAAATAATTTATCAATCGAGCCAGAAGGGGTACAAAAAAAATAAATTGAAGGAATGAGGAAAGAGAATGAAAAATTGATAAGAGAGAATTCCCAATTGAGAAAAGGAATAATAATAATGGATGACAGGTTAGAGCATCTTGAATTGAAAATGAGAAGACACGAAATAATGTAGTTGTGCAAGGACTATCAGCGAATGCAACCAATCAGGAGGACATAAAAAACAAAATGGAGGAGTTTATAGAGAAAGAGATGCATTTAAAATCAAAACAACGGGAGTGATGAAACTAGCGGAAAGAACTTGCCTAGTACAAATGGAAAATTCGACAGACAAGAAAAAAGTTATGAAGAACAAATACAAATTGAAGGAAAGGAGAGGGGAAAAGGTCTTTATCAACGACGATTTATTTAAACAAGACAGAGATATACAAAAGATAATTAGAAATAGGGCAAAAGAAGAAAAGGAAAGAGGCAAGAGGGTTAAAATTGCGTTTCGGAAATTATATATTAAGGATGAAGAATTGGAAATGGGACAAAAGCAACGAAAAGCTAATACAAATGAAAGACAGGAAAGCTCAAAAAAACTAAGAAACCAATGTATAGATGGAAAGAAGGAGGTTGACACGGCAATGATAAAGGACGTTGACAAAATTAAATGGAAAATAAACATGGAAATGATACTTCGAACAAAAAGAAAGAATGGAAATTAGCGACTTGGAACGTTAGAAGTTTAAGGAGAAAGGAAAGTGAACTCATAAGTAAATTTGAAGAAACCCATTTAACAATACTATGTATAAGCGAAACAAAAAAGGAAGGCCAATTGGAGGGAGCAAGTACTAGATAATGATCACATATTACTGCATAGCGAAGTGAATTCGTGTAATAGAGCAGAAGGTGGAGTAGGTATAATAATACTTAGAAATTTGAGAAGCAACATAAGTAAATGGGAAGCTATATCGGAGCGAATATTAGTGGTGAAGCTTGAGGACAGTAAACAGAAGGTAATGGCAATAATAGCAGTGTATGGCCCTAATGACAATGACAAAGTAGAAGAAAAAGTTAAATTCTGGGAGGAGCTGACATTAGTAACGGATGAAGCCAAAGGAATATTGTTTATTGCTGGGGACTTCAATGGCAGAATAGGAAAAAAACGACGGTTATAAGGCAGTTATGGGAGAACATGGAGAGGTAATTAGGAATGATAATGGAAAAAGAATTTTGGACTTTTGTTTAAACCATGATCTCGTAATAACTAATTCATTCTATAAACACAAGGATATTCACAAATATACGCGTATACAACACAATAGAGGGTAAAAATCTATAATTGACTATGTGCTGGTAGAAAGGAAAAACAGAAGAACTGTCTTAGATGTCAAAGTTAGGAGAGGGGCGGAGATACATAGTGATCATTATTTGGTAGTAGCTAGAATCAAAGAACTAGAAAATAAACATGACAATGGAATTATAATAAAGAAAATAGAATTCACGTCAATAAAGACATATAAATTAAAGGAACAAGAAATAGCCAGAAATTTTGAACAATTAGTTAGAAAAAATATTGAAGAGAAGTCAGAGATAACAAATCTGGACAATTTAGAAGAAAAATGGAATATGTTCAAACATATAGTTGTAGAAGCTGCCCGTGAAATATGCGGAGTATACAAAATATGTAACACAAGGAAGCAGACGAACGACATAAAAGAGGAAATCAAAAATAAAAATTAATTGTGGAGAAAGTACTTAGCAAATAAGAAAACAGAACAATATATAATATTCCAAAGGCAACGGAAACGAGTAAAAGAATTAGTGTTAAAAGTAAAAGCAAATAAATGGAAAGAATTTGGTGATAGAATGGAGAGAGATAGCACTGGTAATCAGAAACTATTCTATAAAGTTTTGAAATCGGGCAGAAAAGCAAAATCAATAGATGATGGAAGCATATATAATAAACAGCAAGAAATAATCACTGACGAAAGAGAGGTAATGAACAGATGGAAGGAATACTTTGAGGAGCTACTCTGCAGCAAAGGACACACAAATGTGGAGACTGTTATTGAAATTGGAAATATAACAGATGAGGATACAGAATTTACTCTAGAAGAATTGACTGATGTAATAAAGAAATTGAAAAATGGAAAAGCTCCTGGAAATGACAAAATAATAGCAGAAATTATTAAGAACATTGGTGAAGTAGGAACAAAGATACTTTTGGAGATCATTAATATGGCGTGGAAATACGAAAATATATCAGAAGATTGGGAAGTGGCACTAATAATACCGGTATACAAAAAGGGAAAATGGTAGAGATTGCAATAACTACAGACCTATAACGTTACTAAGCACAATCGTCAAAATATATGAGCAGTTAATTAACAACAGGCTAAGACCGTTAATCGAACCATCACTATCGGAAGCGCACACTGGATTCAGATGCGGAAGGAGCACGCAAAATCATATATTTACACTAAAACAAATAGTCAACAAAAGATTGCAACAAGGGAAAAAGGCATATTTCGCATTTATTGATTTAGAAAAAGCCTTTGATAGAGTCCAAGATATGAAATATGGAAAGCTCTTGAAGAAAGGGCAGTCAAAAAAAAATAATACGAAATATCCAAAGGTTATATAAGAACAACATAAATTATATAATAAGGCGGAACATGAGACATGAGGGATTTGTATCTCAAGATGGGTTAAGGCAGGGCGGAAGATTAAGTCCCGTACTGTTCACTGTATTTATGGACGATGTAATAAGACAATGCTCAATGCAGACATAAAAAAATTCAAATTGGGTAGAGGAATCTAGAGAGGATACAAATAGCTGAGGCAGCATTCGCAGATGACATAGTACTAATAGCTGAAAATGGAAATAACCTGCAAGAAAGTATAGATATATGGAACTAAACACTTAAGAAAAAAGGAATGAGCATAAATAAAAATAAAACAAAAGTAATGACCACAGGTGAAGAACTAAATATCCAAATTGAAGGAATAACTATTCTCTCAACTTTCGCAAATCATTGTTTAGAAATTAATCATAGATTTAATATAGATTTCAAAATTTTTCCACCACCATTCCCCAATAATTTTCACATAAATATTCTAACTTGCATTGTACATATTCAGTATTCATCCACCTGATGAAGCCATTGTATGGCGAAACAATATTGTAGTGGTATTTACAATAAAAGAATTATTTGAAACTAGAGGTTTAATTACTTATTTCTTAGCGGAATAACTATTCAACAAGTATCGATCGAGCCATTCATGATTGCGTTACTGTAAGAACAATTAATAATATTCGATAGGTGTCACAAGTATCATAAGTGTCAGAAAGTGTCCCACACAAATTTCTCTCAATAAGTTTGTTAAAACTGTTAAAAATCGTTTTAAATTACGATATAAAGTGAGTTGAGAAGATTTGGTGAGAAAGATGAGTAAGTCTTATTTGCAACTAGACAAAGAACACCATCAACAAATAGCGGAGATGAGATCCAGTGTAGCTGCTAGCAACAGCAGTACCAACGTTTTATTTGAACTGGTGTTGAAAATATTACAAAAGAAACAGGATTGTTACAAAACTGTTCCAATGTCAGTTTTTCAAATTGTACATTACACACAATATCATCGTCCGTAAATATTCCTGCAACTGCTACGTCGTTATCGAAATGGACAAAATTGTCAAATGTGACAATCTTCTTCCTTTTGAAGTAAACGATTCCAATGAATTAGATTCATATCAACTGATGAATGAATCACATTATCTTTATATTGGTTGTCTGGAATGATGAAACCACATGCAATCCACAATTGAGTGATATTCCTCCACGATCTGTCAGCAATGTTCGTTGCTGAAAGGAGTGCTATTTTGTGCTCAATTTGATCTTACTGTTCACAAGTTCAGAAACAATTTCCTTGCGATAAAAGGTTTTAAATTTTTTTATTATTACTTGGATCAGCATAGATGTGTTGACTGGTAAAAACTTAACTTTTACATGGGTAAGAATTGGAATATTGTTGTGTTGAACTGTACAGTTATCAACAAACGACAAATCTTACGCTTTTGCCTTTCCATGTTACTATGCAATAGCTTAAGCCATTCAATAAATAAGTCGCTTGTCGTCCCGGGTTTCTTATTGGAACGACAAGCCATTGGAAACGATCGCAAATTCTTGAACATCTTGGTTTTGCAGACTTCAATTTTTCAGATTCGTCCGTATTTGCACAACAGAGTATTGGCATCCCTCCTTAATGTTGATGCTGATATTTTTCATTTTTGAAACATAGGAAACACTTGCAAAACAACCCTGTTTCATTAGCGTTGAACACATTTTTATCTTCACATACCCATATTATTTCGCCTAATTTCTGCTTCCATTCGATACACACATTATCGACACTCGCACTTTCGTGACAAATTTTTCGAAAAGTTATGTTATTCGTCTTTTTGAACTGATTAAACCATCCATCACTTGCTGTAAAATCTCCTATACCCAATTTTAGCTTTCTTTTTCATTACTATACCACTCAGGGGTTAATTTTCTTGTCGACATTGGGTAAACCATTTCACTAAAGCTTTTTCAAGTTCGGGAAACAATCAAGCTTTTTTCTTTTCATAACACTGTTCGAAGATGTTGCTGCAATGAAATCCTTTCTATGTAGAATTAATGTTATTATAGATGGCGAAATCTTAAAACATTTAACAACGTCAATCTTTTTCTCGTCATCCGAAACAGCTTGAATAATTTCTTTTTATCTCGAATCGACAGACACTTATTTGACCGTTTTTAAGACATAATGTGCACTGTTAACGCGGAGAAAATGACTAACACACAGAGACCAACAAGACCGGCTACATCATTGAAAATTTAATCCGATTTTCCATCCTTATCTTTGATTTAAAATATGTAGTTTTTTCATCCTTATCGTCCAGTTGGGCAGTCATTTAAAGAGGGCACTGTAATCGTACAACTTCGTGTCTAATCGCTATTAATTGTGTAAGTTCGGAATGTAATTTTGAAATTTTCTATAATTTTCGTTTTATTGGCTATGATATTTTCGTGGTTTATAGATATGTACTTATGTTCCATATCGTTCTGAATTATAATACAATATCGGGATTTGAATTGAGTTATAGAACTATTTACTATAAAACCAAGTATTAACCAGATCAGTTTTTTTCTGGACTAGGTATAGTGTTTTTTTTGTGTTGAAAGTAAGTTCGATTTACAAGAAATTTCATCATACGCCACGCCATATTGTTTTACTCAAAAATGCTTTGTTTGCCCAAAATTAACAAGTTCTTAAAAAGATATTTAATTACACTCATTGACGCTTTTAATTATTCTACAAGTACATTTTGTTTTCAGCATATAAATTATTTGGAAATGGCTTCAAAATTTTGTATATCGTGCGCGGCAAAGGAGATAATAGATGTGGAAAAATTACATTATTTTCCAAGAAATCCTTAAAAGTCAGTAATAAATGAGTATATAACAAAACAACTAAATTTAGGCATCCATGTTTTTCATACAAGACTTGATTTGGAAGTAATGTGTTTAAAATTTGTCATAGGAACTATTAGGAATTTAAAAATATGTGTTACACATTTTACTCCGGAGCTGTACCATCCTTACATCTAGCACGAACAGTCATGTCAATATCAAAACATTCTGAGACTCAACTGTAAAAAGAAACACATTTTCCACATAAATTACCATTGCAAGCAATAGAAAATACATCAGTAATTGATTTGACAATTGATTGACAATTTACCTACAATACCTGTAGAACACCTATTTGCAATTAAGTTTGTCTTATTACCCATCAGCAAGTAAATATATCATGCATATCAACAGTAAAAAGAAAGAAAAAAGGAAAAGAATTAGTGAATGCAATAAGGAAAGAACATAAGCACATTTGAAAACTAAAATCAATATGCACAAATAAGAGGCTGTACAATCAAAAATATATCAAAATGAAACTTAAATGAGTCTTCAATGATCAAAGATATATTTAAAGGTAAATTATTCTTCAAAATATATAATTGTTTCAGCCTTTACTTGATGAAATTCCATTATAACTATTATCAGGATAAAATAAAACAAATTTTATCCTGATAATAAATTATTCTTCCCCTTTTTTTATCTGTCTAATTATCTTATTTATTCAACAGGAATATCATCAAGTGCACAATCATTATTGTTTTCTCAACTTCGTTGTGCGAAGCATCTTTCAAAAGGTAGGAGATGAAGAGTAAAAGACAAGGTATTGGCTTAATGATTCAATTAGATTTTTCGTGGATGTCTTCCACACAGCATTACCATTTTATTTGATGCTCAATAATTCAAACAAACTTCCTTGGTACTGCACAAGGTTAGTAGGAATTTACGGAACCAAGATGCTGCAAGAAAATTAAAAACATTAAATCCTCAATTATCTATTAAGAAAATATGTTTTTGTTTGTTGTACCTATAAAATATGTCTATTTTATACCATTGTCGATTTTAAAGATATTAATTTTCGCAGGTCTATATTATTGTATATTATTTTAGTTATTTAGAATTGTATAGTAGTTATAATAAAGTAAATTTGATGTGAAGTATTCCAATTATTTCATTGAACATAGTAAAGTGTACTACAACTAAAGAATAATACAAATGTTTGTACGATATGTTTATACATTTTCAGTTCTTTTTCTTTTTGCATTAAACATGAAGAAATTGCTGAAAATGTAAAGATAAACATTTCGTATGAACATAAAAAATAAATACGACAATAAACTAGAAAAGCAAATTTAAATTTTGGCGGGTGAATGCGTCCTCGTTGGACAGTGCCATCTTTAATTGGCTTATTAGAGAAGGACGTAATGATCTTCCATTTTACTAGGACAAATTTTTGTTATTAGTTGCCGGTCTCGTTGGTCTCTGCTAATACACTGCCTAGCTAAATAATAAATACATTCGGAGAATTACAACACTGTATAATTCGGGGAATTACAAGACGTTCACGGTGAATTACAGAATAGTACGAATTACCGCAGGGAGGTCAGGCTACTACAAATTATAAGACATTTACAATAACTTTAAAGCATATACTATTACCAATAATCGAGAGAACCGAAATGCATTGTTCTTTTACGATTTATCGAAATTTTTTCAAAGGACCGCCAATATATTACGAATAAGCGGGATTTATGAATTATCGGGCGGCGAAATACCGGGATTCTACCGTAATATGATAAATTTTTCAAAACACTAGGAAATAAATTTATTACAGTTAGCTACACTGTAACGAGAGGATAATTTATTCAAATGGACTGTACGAGAGTTAATATTTATGTATCTGGAATAAAAATCGAAAACAAATATTTATCATTAAAAATGGTTTTATTACTTTTCAAAATATTCTGTGATGATCGATACCTTTTTGCATGGATTTGATCCAATTTTCACAGCACTTTTTCCATTTGAATTGAGGTATCTTTAAAACATAAATTCTAAACGCATCAACTACTTATTCTGGTGTCGAATATCGTTGACCACATATGTCCAGACATTAAACAAAATTACAAAAGTCATCAATGGTTAAGTGAACGTACTATATTAACGTATTAAATTTACTTGATTTATCTGGATTACTACCCCAAATCATTAATGTGAAGGTTGGTGCTCCTATCATTTTCTTAGAAACATTGATTGATTAGAAACATTTGCAATGGTATCAGATTGGCAGTCAAAAGATTATTAAACAATCTTATCGAAGCAACAATTTTAATTGACAAATTTAAAGGAGAGGATGTGCTAATTCCACGTATTAGAGCACAGATAGGCAGATGGCACCAACAGATATGCCGTTTCAATTCGAACGAATGCAATTTCTAATTAAACTGGTTTTTACAATAATGATAAATAAATCACAAGGTTAGCCATTGCAAGTGGCATCTGTAATTTACCATTTCTAAAATATCCCGTTGATTTTCATTCAAATTCCTGTTAACATAAACATCACGCGGTTTGGTAAACGAACCAATCTCGACTATGTTTCTATCAAGATCCAGAAAAATGATACGATGTGGCTGTTCTAGATACAATTGTAAATCAGAAAAAAAACTTTTTCTAGCGGTGTCAAAATCAATAAGAATATTGATGATGGCCAGATAGAACTGAAACGTTAATTTCAATATGGAAATTTCGAGTTTACCATTAGATAGTAGATCAAAAGTGTCCTCAAGAATGTGTTTTTAGTTTTTCTCTGCAACCCCAAATAAATTAGCTAAAGGTAAAACAAGAAAATGAGCTTCTTTGTTTTTTTAAAAAAATCACGAGCGTCATTTGACACACGTCCATTTTCTCTTCGCGTTTATAACAAACACAAAATTTAGCAACTTTGCCAAATTTAAACCTACTCTCTATCTCCAATAATAAGCGAGATTCCCATGGTGAGGTTCGAAAATGAATCAGCTTGTATAAATATACTCGTACTTAAATCTAGCCATAGCAAAGCATTATCGAGTTCAGCTAGTAGAATATAAATCAAAAATATTACGCCATCCACGGTTAGGATTGAATTATAAAAATATAGTAAAAGTTTAAAATAGTTTTCTGCTGATTACAACTGCTTATTTTGTATTGGTTGCTGTGATGCAAGTTTCGAAAATCTCGGAACGATTATAAATAGCATTTACAAACTTTACTATAAAATCTTAAAACGAATCTTAAACAAGACAGATTAGAAATTTCAGACGTGATACGACAATAAATGTCAGCACACTGATTCCACATAATCTATCCGATGAAACTGTTTGCGCGCCAGTGTCACAACTGTCCAACGCTCAAATCTAATTAGAGCAGCTCAAAATACACATCATGTCGGGGAGTAACTGCGGCCCGATCCTGTGACGGTAAAATCGATTTATCGCTTTTGCCTTCATGCCTTAATAGAATTACGAGACGGAGAAGCGGGCCCTCCGGAGCTATCCGTTCGGCTAACTATTTTCTATTCGAATGCGCTGTGCGTAATCTCCGATCTAGAATACAAACTCGGAGTAATTATCGAGGGTACTACGCTGTATACATGTATTTGCTTTGAAGCGTTCACCAAAGTCGGCCGTTAAACATCGGCAAACAAGATTTCTATCGGCACGTATTAATTTTTGCGGAGACGTGTTCTGAACAAATGGAAATTTAAATGGGTTGTTGCATTTCAGGCTTCGGGAATTATTTTTATTAAATTATTTTACGTTTTTTCAATATTGATTTTGCTTAAGCGTCTTTTTAAGGTTTACTGTAGTATCGCTTTCGTTGCCTAGATAATTAACATCCTTATTGAATCTACATTTGCATTTTTTCGTACTTGGAAGTAATGTAGGAGGATTCATCCGATCAACTTACTTGTGCGAGTCTGCATTTTCATAAATGAAAACTGTTAAAAAGAAATAACGCAATCGACTAGCTGACAGTCGTAGTCGCAGCAGCTCTGAAGATGTCACTTGCAACAGTTTACGAAACGTCGGTCAAGAGGGAAAAAGTGTCCATTTCAAGAGGTATAAAAATTCTTCAACGTTGAATAAGAAGTAAAAAAATAATTTATTTGCTTGGAATTGTCATTTTAATGTTTTACAAAAGAATACAATTAGGAGTTAGTAAAATTATTTATTATAATTAATACCAAAATAGTATATGTAGTTAATAACAAAAAAGTATGAGTGTCATAAGACAAGTCTTCACACGAGCTCAAGACACAAATTCTTTATTCTTTATTCTTTTTTTTCTATTTTATCTTTCCTATTGTCTCTTTTATAACGAGCGTTCAACTAAATTTTACCTCGAAGTTGCCCGTGGAAATTATACGTATATCTTAGCTTTTTACTTAAGTTCTTAATATGAATTTTGTTGGTTATGAACTATTTGAATGACATGATAAATGTCAAAATAATAAAATTAAAATATTTAACTAAATGAGATACGTTTATTTGCAACAAACAAGTAACATTTTATAAAAATTGTTGAAAGTGGCCACCACCTTGTTCGAGACATTTCTCACTTCTCTTCTTCTGTCATCGATTTCGTTAATTCTTTCAGCAATTCTGATTTGAAGGTCTGCAAGATCAGGCATCTGTACCCGAAAAATTGAGTTCTTTAAAAGAGGCCACAGAAAAAAAAACACACAGAAAAAAGATCTTGGTGGAAATTCATGTTCGGTGTTTAAACTTATCAACCAATTTTGATAAATTTGCAGTATCATATTAATTGTTTCACCAGCTGTGTGCGCTCTGGCTCCGTCTTGTTGAAAGTAACCCTAATTTATTTCTTCTTCATTAAGCTGTTCAATAAATGGCATAATAATTTCTTGTCGATACCTTTCTCCTGTTAAGGTACCGTTAAAGAAAATAGGGTCAATGATTTTCCTTCGACTAGGCGCACACCATTCACCAATTTTCTGTGGATGAAGTGAGGTTTCAACATAAAACTCATGTGGTTTCTCAGTATTCCACATCCTTATATTTTGTGAGTTAACATATCCATTCAGATAAAACCATGATTCATCAGAAAAATAAGTTTTATCAAGAAAGTCATTATCTAAATTATTTAAGAACCACTGACAAAATGTTGTTCCTTTAGGATAGTCAATTTCTTTTATTTCTTGATAACAGGTCATGCGATATGGAAATAAATGTAAATCTTTTTTCAAAATTGTATGACAGGTGCCAATTGATTCACCCACTCGTTGAGATAATACTCGTATGGAAGTTCGTGGTGCATCATTCATAATTTGCGTTACATCGTCAACTAGCTCTTCCGTACGTTTTTTCGGTCGGCCACTGCCTTCTTTCCGTATAACACTCCCTGTTTCTCTGAAAACCTTAGTGCAACTGTGTACCGAAAACTATCAATATCAAAGGCGAAGTTTGGAAACATTTCTAAATTCGTCTAAATATTCTTCAATAAAATAGTGCCATTGTCCGTCAATCTTACGTCCGTTTCGAAAATAAGATTCAACCATGAGTGATTTGTGTTGAATAGTTTTAAATCAATTTTAAGTTACAAAGCAATTTAAAAAAAGTTCCAATTAAGTATACATCAGAATAGTCTGTCAAATTGACAACTGATGCAAATGTAAATAGTACAAGTTACGACAAACATTTTTATTGTCATGGACTACTAGAGGTAAAATTTATTTGAACGCACATTATAAACAATAGCAATTTACAAAAGTAAGTATGACATTTGAAGTCAATCTAAAATTTAAATTTGTCATTCTTCTACTGAAGATTTTGTGTTTATTAAAGTTAATACTAATAATATTAATAATGATAACTTTTTTAATAATACAAAGGTATTTTTAATAATATAAAATATTATTAAAAATCTGGTGTGAAGAACACAAATGCAGGTTCACTATTAATATTTTCTGTGAACCTGTCCGAATATATCCTATCCCCAGAGACGTAGATACGTATTTCACCTTTCTACAGGCTCATCGGTACGCCCCTGCTGGAGAAAGGATATTCCCAGACACATTCACAGAAAAGAACCACATCGCCCTATCACCGTAATTATCCAGACCGAGCGCAGAAGTAAATTCGGCGCTGCCTGTTGTCAGACAGCCGAAGTACCTCGCATACCGTCCACATAATTAATGTGAAGTAACGACGCCCTTCCAAAGGTTGGCACAGCCAATCTCTCTAGAAAACTGCATTTTGTTTGTGTCTTCACTCATACTACGGCTTAACCGCATGTGTAATGTATCAGAATAATTGAAACATACATGAGTAGATAGGATATATTCGGACACGTTCACAGAAAATATTAATAGTGAACCTGCATTTGTGTTCTTCACACCAGAGTTTTAATAATATTTTATGTTATTAAAAATACCTTTGTATTATACAAAACTGGTGGGGTTTACCTACTCATGTATGTTTCAATTATTCTGATACTTTTTGAATATATTAGTTATATTAGCTCGAGGATTGGGCAACAGATCATTCGATCGAAGATTTCGTATTAGTATGCCAATATTAACATAAGCAAGTAAATCCGGTGCATCAATTTTATTTGTAAGTAAATTTAGTAAAAACCTTGTATTGTGCTTCTTACGGTGATCTGATAATTATTGAAAATTATGTTGTTGTAATAAAGTTACATGATATGATCCACGTGGAGGATAATTACAGATAATCTGTAAGATAAATATTTCAAAACCCTATTTTCGACACGTTCAAAAGAAAGTATCTGATATATGTACTAATAAGAATACAAAATTAAAGACTAGCAACTTAATTTTTACAACAGAGCATAGTATAACGTTTTAATAACTATTGAACATTTTTTTACATTCAAAGTAATGCCAATTAGTGTAGGATTAGTTTCTAAATTGATAGAGTTATTTAATATTGTAAATTTTTAGATCCTCTGCATAACTAAATACTTACATTTTAATCTCACGAGTCATTGATGTATATATAAATAATACGTGTTACAAATGAAACAGACATGCACTACACACATCTGTATCTGTACACATGGACATACACCTCGGATTTTCCAACGTTTACTTCAGCCAACGACACGTGTTTCTGTCTCAATAGACTTCGTCAGCTTGGCTAATGAAGTAAAGTTTGATGGATCGCCTCACAGGTAAGTAGCAAATTTTGTCCTATCAGGTGGCACCAGATAATCTAGTGACATCTGATGGACAAAAGAGATGGCAGCAAATGCATTATTTGCTGCCCTCTGGCATCGTGTTAATGGACTTACGCCTCTAGACGTATTTTTTTGCCTTGTATGCCGGCATTGCTGGACGAGAAAAAAATCGCTATTTTCGGCGTAGTCTCCTTTGTCCGTCAGATGTCACTAGATAAGTTCAGCGGAATGTGAAAGTGTTTAGTACAGCACGTTTAATAAAAAAGGAACGGCGTGCAAGGCTAAAACCGAAAAATGTTAATATGATAATGTGCCTAAATAAAAATTTTGAAAATATTAATAAATGACCTAAGTATTTATTTTATTAAGATTGCCCCCAACCTTTTCTTATTAGCTAAAGAAATAACTAAATGGGTTTCATCTTACTATGTTTTCTAACAACTAAAAATATGAATGTTTAAGCATTCAAAGGGAAATTATTTAGATTACCACACAGAATGTACATGAAGCTCTTTAAATCTATACAGAACTGTTTGCTTTATCAGTAAAAATTATTTTATTTAAAATTTCTTCGTTTTCAAACATTATATCACAAAAATCAGTTCGTTTTACTTTATCTTCCTCGAAAAGCTCTTGTTGGTTTGATATCTTGTATGGCTTATATTTGAATTCTTTCAGAGTTTTGAAGACGGAACTGTTCGATATTCCAAAATGGCCTGGTTACATCTAAAAGCAATCCTACATACCACGGGATATTCAGCTTCATGTGTTCTGTTAACACGTGATTGGTTTTATTTTAATGTTTTCTTGGGTATATAAAATTGTCTTCGCACAAGGTGTACGCCTGTTGGGCTAATTAACTGCTTTAAATAAATTATCTATTTTTCAACAAAATGTATTTAATTTAAAAATGAATGAAAAATCAGAACTTTTTGACATTTAGACAAATACGTCACAGGTGTATATAAGTATAACTGGTTCCAATGCATTTACTTTTATTTTTTAGCTCTACACATAGGGCGATGTATGTGTAATGATAAAAAAGATCCCGGTATAATATTATTGATATAATGAATGAATGATTGATTACTTGTTATTAAGTGAAACAATTATAGTTGTTTATTAATGTTTGCTAGTAACTGAAAATAATAATAGTTTTTGAATAATTTCATATTTTGAGGTTTAATATGGATTTTCAAGAACGAGAAATGGACTTTGTTATTCCGTAGGATATAGAAGAAGCCGTAAAAAGGGCCACTTTGGATTTATTGCCCCAGAAATCGCGGCAGCAATATGATATTGCTTACAATAGATTTATTAAGTGGTGTGAAATAAAGAAAGTTGAATATAAGTTCACTGAAAATATATTATTGGCTTATTGCGAAGTAGAATCTCGTCTATGTGAGGCGTCAACGCTGTGGTCTAATTTCTCTATGAAAAAGGGTAGTTTGCAAATTAAGAACGATGTGGATATAAGCAAGGATTACAAGGTAATAGCTTTTTTAAATAAAAAAATGTGGGATACCCTTCCAAAAAAATTAAGGGTTTAGACTCAAGACCAAATTAATACATTTTTGAATGAATCACCACATATATCTAGTGATAAAAGTGGCAAAAATTTTTGGTTCATTTGGAGTATGCCGTCGTGCAGAACTTTGTAACTTAACGTTGGACGACATTGAAAAATTAGAAAATTATTTACTGATACATATTGTGGTGAATAAAACCAATAGCCGTCCTAGTTTTTGTATTGTTGGAAATTATATGAAGAATAGGTAAAATATACTGCATTACGGCCAGCAGCCGTTACTCATCGACGCTCTTTTCTAAATTACTTGAACGATAAATGTTCAACCTGTTGGAATTAATTCTTTTGGGAATGCCTACTGTTATTGTCGCATTTCTTCAATTGCAAGATCCTAAGCAGTTTATTGGCCATTATTTTCGAAGATCTTCGGCTTCTTAGTTAGTCAATTCTGGAGCAAATTTAATTACAACAAAAACGCATGGAGGGTGGAAGTTGTCAGCCATAGCCGAGGGTTAAATTGAAGATTCTATTAGTAATAAAAATAGAATTGCTAAAAGTATTTTTTATGAAAAAAAATGCTAATTGTAACACTACAGTTGCTTTAGAAAAACTTTCTACCTCAACATCTGCGTCATCAGATAATATCGAAGAAGATGCTACTGCATTAGTTTAAATTAACACGCCTTTATTATTAATTACACGAGGAATTAACATAAATAACTGCTCAAGTTGTACAATAAATATTAATGTATGCAAATAATTATTATCAGTAAATAGGCATATTTAATATTTAGTATGTTTATTTCATCAATAAATTTACTACCTGCCATTCCAATAGCAATACATATTACTTTTAACGCTAGTGTAAAATAGCTATTTATGGTATAAGTGAATAAAAACAAATTTTATCCACGAAAAAATTGTTTAGCGCACGAGGTGCAAGCCGAGTGCGATAATGTTTTTGAGTGTATAAAATTTGCTTATTCACGTGTATCA
Source organism: Melolontha melolontha (assembly GCA_935421215.2). Lineage (NCBI taxonomy): Eukaryota > Metazoa > Arthropoda > Insecta > Coleoptera > Scarabaeidae > Melolontha > Melolontha melolontha. Next base: position 69,696,370 of record OW285243.1, on the reverse strand, counting down.
TACAAGATTTTTTCCAATTTTGCAAAAGTTTCAAAAAAATTTATTGATTAGGTAATTTATTTACATGAATATTGATTGTACTATTAATAATTTGATGAATTCTTAAACCAGGAAAGTTGAATCTATTTTCGTCAGAGTCAAGTACAGTGCAAGCTAAGTTGACTCTACTTTCGTCAGGGTCAAGTGCAGTGGAAGTTCCAGGCCTTTCATTTGAATTTACATCTGTCAAAATTTTTTTTTGACGTGGACATTTTTGGAGCAATTGATTCGTCGATATACTGTTCTGCTACTGTTGTCAATAGCAGTGTGAATAAAGTGTTGCTAGAAACATTTTATTCACTGTTTTGATTAATTTTATTCACCTTTATGATTAAAATGTTGTTTTAATAATGAAATTCAATATATGTAATGATGATTTTAATAAGTAAAATTGGAAAAAATATTTTTAACAAGTGTTAAAATTGATTTTGACACGTAATGTTATAAACGTCTATTTTTAATTCACTTGTCATTAAATTAAAAGTGTCATTTTTAGCAACAGTTTTACAAAAAAAATTTTTGTATATCTTTACAAAATTAAAATCTTTTATGAAATTCCCAAATAGAACAATAGTTTTTTTAATTTAATTTTTTGAAAAAATTTGAGTGGTTAATTACACCGTTTGATTACAGATGAATATTTTCGTCATTTTCTACTATTATGTCAAAATTGATTGTAATTTGTCCGTCCAAACCATTCAAAATAATCATCAAGCTAAATGCTTTATGTTTTAGTCGAATATTGAAGGGACTATAATTGCCAAGCAAATTGCCAGTCGTTATTAGGAAACGGGAAGGACTTAACACTTTCGAAAATCTTCGTGACCCAACTGCGGTGACAGTAACTGTCACCGCTAAACGTCTACTGTCAGACAGTCGCATATCAGCTACATAGAAGTGTACATGTGAAGACAATTTAAAATGGGTATATGTTTAGTAAATGGATAATTTTTTTAATTCATTTCATAAAAATTTCTTTATAGCCTCTAAACGTGTTTTTATTGCACAGTCCTCGTATATTATTATATGCCTTTAGTTTTTGAGCTCTTCAAGTAAAAGATGAATAATTTAATACAAACATTAAATAACTTCATAAAAAAATAACTTAATAGGTGTTATAATTCACTTATTATAAAACATACGCCAAAATTTAATATGTATTTCAGTGAAAATATTAATTCCAGTAGTTCTCAAAGTAATAGCAATGCCGAGAGGAACTATAAAAGAAAAACATAGTCTAAAAATGTTTGATTAAAGGGAATACTCTATGTAACATAATTAGGAAGCAATATAAAATGCACGTCGCTGAAGTGCAGCTTTCAATTCATATTTTAATTCCATTAACATGAAATCAATACCTACACATAACAGAATACCTCTCTAACTAGAATTTGAAAAACTTCACATATTCAGTTTCAGCACGACTACATATATGAACACTATATGCATTCCCAATCTAATTACTGTGGTAGTATCTGATATAGATGTTCCCAGAGCATACGAGATATTATTAAAACCTACAAACATTGAACACGTATCACTGAAATATAGTTAGATTGCATACGTTACTCAAATGAACAATTTTTTAATTGAAAGAATTATTAACCTTCTAAATTCGATAGTTGAAAAAGGAATAGAGGCATAAAATTAGCGAATTGAGATGAAAATCAGTACAAAAGGCTATATTGATTCTTACAAACAAAAAAACATATATAACTCAACTCAACTCAAATGATTTGCTATAGTAAGGGACATGAATTTTAATATGTCTGTGTACATTACTTTAATTTTTTAACTCTACATTCTGCGAGTATTTTTTTTTTGCTTTATACACTTTTTATACAATTTATTTAATGTCTTATTCATTAATCTCGTCGCATCTCCTGAAGAAGCAATAAACTCGTTGTGAAATATAGAAATCGAAAATAAATGAGTTTTAATTGACAGACCGCTTGCCCGTTTTTAATTTAATATATATTTATATATATGTATATATATATATATATAATATATATTTAATATATATATATATATATATATAAGGTAAACCAGACCTTTAATCGCCGACTTATTAAGTTTACCTTATCATACCAAGGTCACGAAAATATATTTATATATATATATATACACAGGGTGTTTGATCACTCGTTTTCCTAATTTGGAGGGTATAAAATTCCCAACTTCTATAAAGTTTTACCCAAAAATCGCTTAGAAAAAGTTTTCAAATAACCGCGGAAAACAAGGAAGAAAATATGGGAAACTGTTTTTAAGACGGTCTGCATGCATAGTGTAAGTGTGTGTATCCTTCCACGTAAGATTTATGCTATCGACTGTTATTTAAACGAAAAATGCTAACCTGTAAACAATAAATCCACTTGTCGAACATATGGCGCAATTTTGCTTACAGCATAATGTCAAAATATTTACCGCTGAAACCTAAATGTCCATATTTGTAGCGGCCAATGATGTTGAGTCTGGATAATAATGTATCATTTTATTATTATTTTTTTGGTGTTGTCTCCTTTCATAAATATGGCTTACAATAATAATAAATTAGTAGACAGGGTGTTGATATATGTTTAATGCAAACAGAATGCTGCAATAACTCGGCGACGATATGCGGAACAACTTCCTAATAGACAATTGCCAGCGAGACCTATCTTTTGACAGTTACTTCAACGATTAACAGATACTGGACGAAGAAAAACTATTTAATTTAATATTTTGTAATCGAATATCTGAAGAAGTAGGTGAGTAAGTATTTTAGTTATCATTGATGAATATGTTTACATAAAGAGAACATGCATCGACCTTTAAACCAAATCTTTGTTATTGCACATCTATTGCGTGTAGATATAAACAATTTTAGAAATGATCAGTCTGATAATAAAAAGCAAACGAAGGCATATTTATTTACTACGTTTTTTTTTGTAAAGGTTACTGGACTTTGTGTTTGAACTAAGTAAACAGCGACTTCTTCTACTTTATCACTAACTTACTTCAACACAATGTGTACTGTCTAACATAGGGACGTTGACTTTTTCTCAAAAATTAACACACTTATAAAACGTACATATACATACTATTTACATTATATCAACGAATGAACAAAAACATATATTAATGTATTAACTACTGTACTTTAGTTTTTGTCCAGTTCTGGATATAATATGTTGTAATTTTGAACAACAATTCTAAATTTAATCTAGTTTGGTAAGCAAAAGTCGCCGGCAATTTTTTTTTACTTCATAATAGAAAAATTGAAAATATAAATTTCAAAAAAGGAATTCTTTTATTCATGTACAATGGAAGATATAAAAATATTTAAGTGCATTTTAGTTCAGACGTATATGCAAGTTTTCTTTTCAATTTTTCTGTTGCGCAAAGGTGAATCTCGTCACATTAGTAGAGTTTATTGATTTGAAAGTGGAAATGATATTATGTATGGTCCGAACTTAGAAGAAAGTGGGACTGATATTTAACCGTGATTAGGGGAAGGCATAAATTTATTAAGAAACTGTGCATATTTTTAAAAGTCAATGTGTAATACTTGATTTACCTAGAAATAAATTAGTGTCGAGCGTTAGTGTGGGTGGACAAAAATGAACAAAGTATACATGTAATGAATGGGTAAATTTTGTTGAGGCAGCGCAACAATCCCGGGTAGATGAAACCTAGTTTTGACGAATCCTTCAATGGGAAAACAACTGCAGTGTGTTATAACAAAGTCTTTAAAATTAAACATTTAATTATTAATAGCTTAGTCTAAAATGAAATCTCAACAAATATCACCGTTGACAGTTAGTTATAGTCCTCCTGATATTTTTAAAAATGTGTTTCTGGTACAAATGTATTGCAGTATAAATTCTTATTAAGACTATTAATATTACAGAATAATGGCCGAGGAGAAGTTGGCAAATTTAAATTTAAATTATTTCTAAGCCTAATATTAAGCAGGAAATATTCGCAAAATTCACACCAACTTTTTCGTCTTAATTCTCTTGGGCATCATTACCAACTACATTGTGCTTTTGCGCAACATTTTGCAGCACCATATAATGAACGATTCTCACAGGGCGTACCCGTAAATACATTAGCGCTGATATTTCAGGATTACACGGATCATGAAGTTTTAATAATGTGCAAAATTCACCTCAGCACAAACAGTGCGAGACGACCAGAAAAAAAAGCGTTAAAAATGAACACGAAGGACGTCTGCGCCCTGTTGTTTATATGTTCCACTAAAAAAAAAAACCGCTTCAAAACATGATTAATTCGAAATCGATATTGCCAATGCATGGTTCCGAGCAAAATCGGTCGGATGCAGAAACAGAGAAAAAAAAAATCAAAAGCGATGGAATTTAAAACGGCAGCAGTCTCTGAGTCATAAAGAAAAACAAGTTTAACATCTTTCTTCTCCGAGACTTTGTTTTTGTATAGAAGTAATAGTTAGTAGCTAGCGTATCGCTACGCCGCCTAACCAGTACGCTCTATCCTATCCTATCTTTAATAATACTGCATAATTACTTGAGCCCATTACAATATTTCATAAACCCAATATCTTACGTAATAAGGGGATATTCATAACTCTACTGAACCAAGATGTATAAAATTATTGCGGTAGAACGAAGGCTGAACTGTAATTTATAGAGAGTTAATTTAATATACAGTAGGGTTAGAATTACTCAAGGCTATGTACTATGGTGAATATATAAATGCGAACAGAACACGTACATATTACAGAAAGTTGAGCCTGCTGTAAAAATGGACGGAAGAGTGACTTTTCAAAGGTTGGCAACACTCTCGCTACGGTGATTATGTTGATAACTTCTGCCATGTTTCTGATGTCAACAATTTCAAAGAAATTTTAAAGAAAATTGTTTTGTTGTTGTAAAAAAATAATTCCGAATGTTAATTAAACATTATTTTTTTATATGGAAAAACAATTAAAGAAACTGAGGAAAAGTTAATTTTATCTTGAATGTGCTCCGTGCCATGGAGTGATTTATAAGTGCTTTTAAAGGTGTCCATACGACCAAAGATGATGGAAAACGTCCCGTACCGTCATTAACTGTAATGAAGTAAACATTTCTACCGAACGGGTAAGCAATATATTGAATTAACATGTATAGCAAGCGCCAATTAACTTGGCGCGAGGAGGGGGTGCGCAGAAGCCCTTTTTAAAAACGTCCACCCCCACTACTCAAGTAATTGTCAGAAAACATTTGTCATTGACGTTTAATGGAACATAATGCTTTGCTAGGGGATCATAAAGTGATACATGTTCAGAAGTTAGAATTATCTGACATTTGATGTAAAACCAAATATAAATCTCCCAACTACTTCTAATCCTGCGCGAGCTTACCCCTCCTCGCGCCAACTTAATTGGCGTTTGCTATAAATATGTAAAAGCTATCCGCCAGATATGTGCCTCGTTTGCTTAATGCTAATCAAATGTGCGCGAGCATTCAAATATCAGGAGATTGTTTAGCTATCTTTAAATGTAATCCAAGGGATTTCTTCCGTCGATATGTCATGGAAGATCAAACTTGGATACATCATTATATTCCAGAAATGAACGCGCCCGCAAGAAAGCAAAAAACAGTTTTTCGGCCGATAAGGTCATGGTTACACTTTTTGGGACTTCAATGATGTTACCTTTATTATTTAAAAAGGGAGAAACGATAACTGACCACTAATATGCGGAATAATTGAAACATACATGAGTGGGTAAAACCCCACCAGTATTGTATAATACAAAGGTATTTTTAATAAAATAAAATATTATTAAAAATCTGGTGTGAAGAACATAAATACAGGTTCACTGTTAATATTTTTTGTGAACGTGTCCGAACATATCCCTCCCCAGAGACGCAGATACGTATTTCGCCTTTCTACAGGCTCATCGGTACGCCCCAGCTGGAGAAAGGATATCTTCAGACACATTCACAAAAAAGAACCGCATCGCCATAACACAGAAATTATCCAGACCGAGCGTAGAAGTAAATTCAGCGCTGCCTGTTGTCAGATAGCCGAAGTACCTCGCTCTGTCCACATAACCAATCCGAACCAACGAAAAAACTGGTGGGGTTTTACCCACTCATGTATGTTTCAATTATTCTGATACATTACACATACGGTTAGTCCGTAGTATGAGTGAAGACACAAACAAAATGCAGTTTCTAGAGAGACGGCTGTGCCATCTTTGGAAGGGCGTCGTTGGTTCGCATTGGTTATATGGAATATGGTTATATTCTAGTGTATTCTTGCCAAAATCTGCAAATTCTGCACTCCCTGATTTAACATCTAACTTACCACCTCTATGTTTACTATCTGTTTCACCGGCTGAGGTTATCCATACTATTAAGGGGCTAAAAAACACGTTGACTACTTGCGATTCCTTGTTTTTTTGTGAAGGATTGCGCCTATATTTTTGCCGATCCCTTATGCAAGATTTTTAACTTGGCTATTCGAACATCTGTATTTCCAAATTCTTGGAAAGTTGCCCGAATCTCACCTACTTTTAAAAAGGGTGATTGTTCCGACATTCAGAATTATGGACCTGTTGCCATTATCTCTACTTTTGCAAAGATTTTTGAAATGTTGATTCATAAACATTTATCTTATGGCACCAGACCACATCTTTCTAATGCACAACATGCGTTTATGTCGCGCAGGTCCACTACAACTAATTGAGCATTGATATCCCAGGAAATAGTTCAGACTGATGATGCTGGTGGCCAGCTGGACATTATTTACAAGGACTTTTCCCGTGCATTTGATTTAATTGATCACAACATTTTATCGTAAAAGTTAAGCATTTTATTGTAAAAGTTAAGCTCCTTTGGTATTAGTAAATCGTTGCTGAGATTATTTTAGCTTTATCTCTCAAACAGAGTGAATTATGTTTATTACAATGGGATCAGGTCTAAACTCTTCTGTTCCACCTCGGGAGTACCACAGGGGTCAAACCTTGGCCAACTATTATTTAATATCTGCATCGATGACCTTATCAAGTCTATTAACTGCTCGGTATTGACCTATGCTGATGATATTAAGATTTATCACATGATTGACTCCTTGGTGGATATTAACTTATTGCAAACATATGCTGACAGAATCTATAACTGGTGTTTGCGTAATAACTTAAGATTGATCACAGATAAGTGTTTCTTGGTGTCTTATTCTAAAAAGATTATTAGAATTGAGTCGCGCTACACGATTAATAATGTTGAGATTTCTCGTCAGTCTTCGATTAAGGATTTGGGTGTTACATATTATGAAAGATTGTCATTTTCGAATCATGCCTTTAATGTCACAGCTGCTGCTTCTAGATCTCTTACATTTATTATTCTTTTCTTTGCTCACGTAATGTCAGAGCTCGAATATGGATCCATAGCCTGGTATCCTTTCTATGGTGCTCAGATCGATCTACTAGAGCGAATCCAGCGCAAATTTTTGGAATACCTTTGCTTCAAGTGTGATGGACGCTACTTAGTGCGTGGAATTAACTACGACGAGTTACTTGAACGACATGGCGTCGTTTCACTCTCAGAAAGGAGAAAGACCACTAGCGCTCTATTTATGTGGAATATCGTTACTGGTAAGGTAGACTCACCCGACTTGCTATTCAAAGTTTATTATTATATGTGTATCTATGTTTATATATTACATGTACTTGATCATATGTATTAACTATTATACTTCTCTTTTGCCCAGTTCTGGATAATATCTGTTGGGCATTTAATAAATAAAAATAATAATAATAATAATAATTATTATTATCATTAATTAGCACACATTTATTTTAAATACAGAGCATCGGGAGAATTATAAATGCATAAGGTTCGTCATTTTGTAAAATTAAATCAAACACGTTATCTAGAGCTGGGGATGTTTGCGGTGTGCCAGGATAGTATTCAGTTAAACGCACGAATATAATGACCTTGTTTCGATCGGTGATGCATGCGTGATTTTATTGCTTTACATGCATTCGCTATTTATATCACTTAGGTATGTCAGATATGTGTACTGTATATAAATAACACACTTACCTTATTTACGATTATTATAGCATAGCGCCAAGTGGATAAGACTTGCAGTAAGTTTGTAGCATTAGATACGTTTCCATATTTGTAGCGGTGAGCGATGTACGCCGAGATGAATAATTTTTTTTATATTTTGAGAAAGACCGCTCGACATCTACGGATGTAACACACGCACAATTAAAATAATCTTTATAGATAGAAACCGAATCTACACTTGCACCATTACTAATTTGTTTTAATCTGGTAAAATCAAAATCATTGTTTATCACACTCTCGAACTTTTCTATTACATTAACATTTTTGTTGTCATTTACTGCGCATAGCTGGGCGTGTACATCGTCCAGTATTTGTAGTGACTCCGCTAACGATAATGCAGTATTTTGAAATTTCTCGATTGCGTTAAACAATCCTATATGATTGTTATAAATAGTTTGTAAATCTGCATCAAGGGAAGGGTTTTGAAAGAGTCTCTGGCTTTCCTTAATGGCTACAGCTTCGGCAGGATTGAATTGTAGAACCACAGATTTTATTTGTTGGAAATACTTGGCATAATAAAATGCCGCCTTTAACCAACTTCCCCAACGTGTAAGGATTGGCTCTGGTGGTTCGGGAATACCAGGGCACCGACTGTGAAACTCTCGAATTCGTTTGGGAGATTTTAGAAACACTTTTTTTGTGGTTGCTATTAATGCATCCACCTCTGGATAACATTGCCGAATAGTTTGTGCCACAAGGTGTAAAGCATGAACTTTACATGTCACATGCAAAAGTCTCTCACAATCTGCTTTAAGAGAACGGCCTACAGAACGCATTGTCGCAGCACCATCGCTCATAAACATCAGGAGTTGATTAGTTGAAACTTGAAATTTTTGTAGCGTATCGAGCACTACCTTCGTAATTACTTCGCTAGTGCACTTTTCCAATCTTTTGCTGGCTAATAAAATGGGAAATGTTGATTTGACAGGATCTAGTACACGCACTATAATATTCACAATAGAATGTTTTTTTCGATCTGTCGTTTCGTCGACACATACCCATAACTGTTTATCATTTACTAGTGCTTTCATTCTGTTTTCAATGTCCTCACGCACAAATGGTAAATAGGTGAGTAACGTTCTCCGTGACGGTAGCTTTTTGTTGGAATTGTATTTATTCCAAAAGTCGTGAAAGGCTTTTTTATCTAGCAGGTGAACTGGCACATCGCAGACGAGTAGCATTGTCAATAAATCGAAAATGAATTGCGTTTTAGACATCACATTATTTTTTTTTGTCTTTGTGGTGTACACTTTCAACATGTCTTTTACAGTCGTATTTGTCCCAGCAAAGTAACTGTTTAACGCATAATTTACAAACCACTTTTGCTCCATTATAATACAAATCGGGAAAGTTTCGGATAAATTTCTTCACGTCGTTATACAATGGGCGCTTTCTTGGCTTGGGCACGTCCGTCATACTTATTAAATAGAGCTCAAGACAACACACGATCACGTTGCCAGTTCACGACTAACTGAAGTGTTTCGCTGCATCGTGTTTATACGCTGGTGGGGATGCACTACATACGGTCCTGCCGTACCGCAAACATCCTCAGCTCTAGTCATATCTTCGTAATTGGAGAGTATATACACCCAGAGCTGAATACACAAGCGTGATTGCAAAATTTATAAAATTTAACCAAGGCCTTCAAAGTCATTTATATGTATATATTTTGATCATACACAAAGATTTATATGTTATGTTTTATTTTAAATAAATAAACAATTAATAATGTTTATTCATGTGTGTAATTATACAAAGTCTGAACAATCAATGTATTAAACTTAATATCTTGGCGTCTTATTTCTAATCTCTTGTTTACACTGGATGCTGGGCCTACTTGCAAAAGAACCCCTTTTAAAAACAGAACCCTGAGAATAATTCGTACAAAAGAGTCTAACAATATATATGCCTTGGTAATGGTTCACATTTGATAATTAGACCCTTTTAGAATCAAACTACACAGCAATATGTACAACAGTATATCAGTATATCAAACACGCAAACTGACAACTCCATATCGAATCACCCAATCCTACCACAATTTTTAATAATGAAAAGAATTCCATCATTTTAATGTCATACACGCTTTATGTACACGTTTAAATCTTAACGAGGTGTATTACCAGGCAACATCAGATAAAGCCGGATAATGAACGTGCGATGTTTTTCGGATAAAAATTAAACAGATTAAACTTTTTTTATGGGGCACATTAACTCGCGAACTTCGAGGTATGTATTTGCAAATCCTTTACTGCATGTAATGTGTAACGACGTCCTCGTAAAGTGTTCACGTTCTGTAATAATGCGGTAGAATTGCTTTTCAGATATGCAAGATTGTTCTATATTTTTCCTTGTTATGTATGTACGTATGTATTGTACGTACGAAGTGGGATCAAAAAATGCGGTGAATGAATATTTATAGGACCAATTGCTGACGTTGCATTTATTTGAAATAATTAATCCGATACCTTGATTCGTTGAGAGTCAGTGCGACGTTAGAACAAGTTTTGACTTGTCAGTCGGGTTTCAGAGCCAAAAGAATCAGGTCGTGTTTTCCGTGTCTGTTGCGCATGATGGATTCGAACAACGTGTTAATATTAAGTTGCAAAAAAGTTCCAAAGAACCTCATGAAATGTCAAATCAGTGCATGGCAGTAATGTGGTGACTCTCAAGGTAAAGACGAGCAACGGTCGAGAGGTCTTTCAACCTCAAAAACAGACGAAAATGTGGCAAAAATTGTTTGTTCAAACAGACCATTGACTATTAGTTCCAAAAAATTCATATGTTTTTGGAATTATTCAACTTAGACAAACTAATGGTGATGGGTTATACATGTTTAGTTGTGTAATTTTTCCACACAGGGGTCACTTTTTGTAGGTTAACATTTTGTTTTGTATAACTTATATCTATTTCTTTCTATTATATTTTATCGTAGTATCCCTAAAGAAGCGCTGAAGCAAGTGAGAATTCTTGGTAGGAAATAAAAGGCATCCTAAATTGAATATATTGTTGCTGTACTCCCCAATATACCTGATTCTGACCTATATTAGACATAATCGTATATATATATATATATATATATATATATATATATGTATATGTATAATATCTTCGTGACCTTGGTATGATAAGGTAAACTTAATAAGTCGGCGATTAAAGGTCTGGTTCATTACTTCAAAGTATATGTATTTAAAATAACTCTACATGTTTCGGCAATGATGCCTTTGTCAAGAGAATACAAAATATAAATGACAGAATATAAATGTCAAATAATTAAGTTGCTATGGTTTAAATTATTCAAAGATACATTCCAATAATAATAATAGATCATGCCTTAGTATTCCAAAAAATAGATAGCAAGGTGTGAACATATGTGTTGTTCGCTGCCAGAAGCTTGTGTCTCTTTCTGGGTATGAAACTGTGTGTTGGTTGCTGCTGGCAGCTTGCGTCTCTCTCTGGGTGTGTGATTTTGTATTTGTGTGACCGCGTAAGTGTAGGGTTTTGTATGTTAGTGCGCTCGTGCGTGTGTTTAGTGACCGGTCGCGTAAATTTGGAGAGATCAGATAACCAGCCGTTGCGTAGGGCCGCCAACCCTTTCCCGGCAACTTCTTTACTTTTCCGAGCAGTACCTCGACGGCCCGACCCCCGCCCCAACGAGGCAAGGCACACACTAGCGAAGCGCACCCTGCACGGGGTTGCTCATCGCCAACCGAGGGAACACTCTTAGTGGCTACCTCAGTCGACGACGGTCACACTTTGTGCCATCTTAACGATTTCCGCAGAAGCGGGGGCAATGCACACACGTCGAACGTGTGTGTGCTGTTAACAGCAGCCTAGCCAGGTTGCCGCCCAGGACCGGTCCTAGTGGTGTGTGCATTGCGCGGCGTCGTGATTTGCGTCGCGTAGCTTGGTTCCTCACTCCTGCTGGACAAACAATATACATATATATATAAAAATAATTATTTCGTGACCTTTGTATGTTATGGTAAATTCAATTTGTTGGCGATTTAAGGTCTGGTTTTACTTCAAAATGTATATATTTAAAACAATCCTACATGTTTCGGCAAATGATGCCTTTTTCAAGGAATATAAAATATAAATGACAGTATATTAATGTCATATATATTTTATATTCCTTGAAAAAGGCATCATTTGCCGAAACAAGTAGGATTGTTTTAAATATATACATTTTGAAGTAAAACCTGACCTTAAATCGCCAACAAATTTAATTTAACATGTATATATATATATATATATATATATATTTAATGTTCAAAGAAATTTGTTTTTTCTTTTTTATTTTATTGGCCGTGTTTTAATATTAAAAATAATAGATTTTTATTGGTTTTAGCGACCTTTTATTGAATTTAGATGTTTGTTTGCGACGTTTCGACCTTTATCAATTCAGTCTTTTTCAAGCATCTGGAAACAAGAATCATTACAATGAACATGAGGACTGTGTTTGTTTTGTGTGATATAATGGTCAATTCAATTGTTATATCACACAAAACAAACACAGTCCTCATGTTCATTGTAATGATTCTTGTTTCCAGATGCTTGAAAAAGACTGAATTGATAAAGGTCGAAACGTCGCAAACAAACATCTAAATTCAATAAAAGGTCGCTAAAACCAATAAAAATCTATTATTTTTAATATATATATATATGTATATATATGTATATATATATATATATATATATATATATATATATAGTGAATAATTAATTAAATCGGGTAAGCGGTCTGTCAAATAAAAACTCATTTATTTCAACCTCTATATTTCATAACCATTGGTTACTTCTTCAGGAGAAGAACAAAGTTAAAAATTAGCAGTAAACGTAACTAAACATGTTAAAATCAAATATTTTACATTTTTTACATATTTTACAATAGATTGATTGGTTTCACGTCAACATTTTCAAAAAAAAAAAAAGGGTGACATGATCCCAAGAGCTAGTCAATTGCATATAAAATGTTAGCTTTTAACATGTTAATAATGTAAAATATGTGAATCTATAGAAATCCTAAAGCGTCCCAATAATATCACCTGTGATGACAGATCACACGATAAATGGTAAACCCTTCTATCTCGGAACAGCTGCTATATAATCTCGTCCAAAACTAACAGACTTTTAGTTCCAGTGCAGCAACAGAAGTAACAGTCCTGAAGATGTCCCTTATAACAGTAGACGAAACGTCAGCCAAGATATAACCAGTGCCAAGAACGCTGGACGGTCCAGAATTCCAGAAGCAACTATTAATAAAAACTTTATTCGTATCTGACTTCCAAAAGCTTTCTTATTTTGCAAAAAATACGTATTCCATTTCATTCGTAATTAGGTAGTTGCATTTGTATTTACATACAAATTACGTACTTAGCAATAATGTTTTACTTAAAATAGATTAACGCTACGTACCTGACATTCTAACTTTGTATTCAAAATGATCATAATCTGATTTAATCACATCTCATCGTAAATGAACGCCTATAAAGATACTCAAGGGACTCGTCTATATTTCAATTACATTGCGACGTAAATTTCAAATGACATGCAATACTAACACTAACAGCACGGTACAATTTAATACATTCTCTTTACACGTGTTCTATATTTTATGTGTATTTTTTGTGTATTTTATGTTCTCTTGATTGCGAAACTTTATTCCACATGTAGGTAGACATGCAATTAAACCTAGCGTGCTAGACATATTCAAATAAGTTTGAATTCCAATTAAATTGTTTAACATGCATGTGTAAACGTCTTACATTGTATAATTTCAGAATTGGTGTCCGACTTTTGTCCGAAATGGAAAATTTGCACGGCAACGCACACTGTTTATGGATAAATTACTTCTATGATGACAAAAAGGAATAGAAAAACGATAACCCTAGATAATTATAGAGACGAAATAAATGTATAAACATGCTGTTTTCGGGAGTATAATATCAACAAAGTTACTTTTTGCACAGTTAATGTACAAAATGAGAATCATATATATCTGGTGTCCGTAAATAAAAAGAAAAATGAAAATATGTAATTATATAGAAAATATATCAAAAATATTTTCCCAAAATTCCCTCTCATTAGCGAAAAAAAAATGATAAAGATATTTAATAAAAAATTATTACGTCACTGTGCGATCGACTAGAGGTATATCTTAAAGCTGACAGACAATATCAAAAAAGAACAGTTGTTATAGTCCATCTCGCTTTAAGTATCCTTTTCGTTCCATTGTCAGTTAGTTGTCGATCGTTACTTCGATTAAAGATTGTTACCAAATAGGACGTTAAATGCCCATAGAGCACACATCTTATATGTTCTTATAATACATTTTTTTTAATTCATCGAACGCTTGGCATATAAAGCTATCTACACATTATTATCTAGAGTTACATTAATATAGAGGTATTTTTACAGACATTCTAAATCGATTATATTTGTTACTTCTCGAAACAAAAAAAAAATTACGTAATACATTTTTCTAATTTTTAATAGTTAGCTTGAATGCATAAGCAGATGATTTTGTACGTGGTTATTGACCTTAGCGTACAAACACGTAATAGTTTTTATAATATCGACAGCTGTTGCGTATGTACACATACGCTGTGGCGTATGTGTGTGTGTGTGTGTAAATTCAATAGAGATATTTACAATCTGAATATTTTGAATTCATAGGCGTCACGTATTACAATACTCAAGTGGTTTTTAATTTTGGGGTTCGCATCGTAATTAACTCACAATATTTTGGATATATATTCTACATAATTGCATCTTTCTACTTGTTAAATTTGTGTGCTTCGTGGTAGAATGGTCTCTTTATAGCTTTCGACATTATTGATTCATTACTTTTTACTTCACATGAAATAACTGTATTATATTGCAGCCGCCTTGAGACTGGATACATCGGAAACATATGTACAGTCGGCGACCTAGAAACCGGGACAGTGAAGTTGTTGTTTTGTAATTATAAGCTGTTAGTAAGCATTAATGAAATTTGAATTTTGTGTGACACAGACATATGCTTTACATAGGTAATACTACAACGATCATAAAAAATATGGTTGAGTCTATATTTGATGATTAATTTTATCGTAGAAGTGATCAGACCAAAAACAAAATAGACAAATGATAAATATTTTTACTCGATGACAAAAGTGTTTATATATTATATAGCATAAACAAGAAATAAGTTATTAATAGTCAAATTTAAAAAGCCGTTAATATCTTATCATTGCTTCATTTTTAGCAATCACTGCTTCTAATCGCTGTGGCAGAGAATATATTACATTTGCTACAATATTCGGATCTAGCTTTTTCCACTGATGTAAAATGTTATCATGAAATTCGTCAAAATTACTCGGATGAAAATTGTTTTCATACATTTTCTCCACCAATAACCCTAAATACTTTCAATAAGGTTTAGATCTATACTTCTGGAGGGCCATCTTAAAACACTAATATCATTATTTGATAACCAAGTCCTGATGGCCACATTGACAGTATGAATTGGAGAGTTATCGTGTTGAAAAGTCTCGATATAATTGTTGCACCGACGGAAGTATTATATTCTGAAAAATGTCAACGTAAACTCTTATAGTTAATCGCTCCCCAATATCCCAACAAATTCCAGGACCCATGGAACTGATCCACGTCCACATATTAACAAAAAACGCTTCTATGTACTTCATGCATGTCATCATAACATCTATTCACTGGTCGATAAACTAATAAATTCGTTAGTAAATTCCAACCTCTATTGCCTGTTTTGCTCTGCTAAGAACGGTTTGTTTGTAGCTGAACCATTTATTAATTCACTAGCTCTTAAAAGATTTTGTATAGTTCTAACGCGACCAGGATAATTCACTGTCTCTACTGCACTGCTTGCGAACTCGATTGTTTCTAATAAAATTTACCTTGATCCTGCTCCGGCGCAGGTATTTTTCTACGGCCTGCTCCTGCCTACTTAATGTTTACTGCTATCTCCTTTTTTGTAATATTCCATGTACAGTACCTTTGCCTACGTTAAACTCAATAGATGCCGTGTAGACCATCCGCTTTGAAGTCCCTGAAGTATTCTGGCTTTCGTTATTTCATTAGCGTGATGTACCATGATAAATTCTAAGAAACACTGATTGTGAGTAACATACACTCAATACTGACATATATTATAAAAATACCGACAAACATAACAACAGTATACGTCCTGTTTATACGATAAAAAATACACCAAATTATGTTATACCACTTGTCCCGATGTTTCGGCCGCCGACTGTACATATAAAATATAATACGTGCGCGTGCAACCGAATCTCCATCCTCTGCGATACTGCGTTTGCTCTCAAATGGGCATCCTTACTTATTTATCCCTTTTGTATTTGAAAATCATAGTTATCGCTGAAATATCGATTTTATTATACAAATTTGCTTATTGTTTATTTTTCAAGTTCACGATATCACAGATGTTCTTTTATTTGTTCTTTGTCTTGCACACATTTCTTTCTAGGTTGGTTTATTTTTGAATTCAAATGTTTCCGAGACAAATATATTTTATTATAACTTACGTATTGTTTTGTATAATAAACGAACAACGAACAGTGTTTATTAATAAAAACTAGGTTATTTTAAAATTACTTACTTTTTTATTTTAAACATCCACACTACACCTGCCTGTGGTATAAAGTTCAGGTAATAAGACACTTGAACACCGAACATTAGAATTAAAAAGAAAACGCACAACTAAAAAAAAAACACAAATAAACAAGTACACCGAAATTTTCCGACTAAGCATCGCGTTAATGAGCTTATTAAATTTAAGTAAAGGTATAGCTGTCATTTAGCGGCTTTAAGCGCGAAAGTGTAGTTCCCTTATGGTGGGTTCATACAGACTTTCTTAGTCCTAACTTAGTATTAGTATTAGTCTTAAGAAGTAAAACTATTGGTTGCCCTAGTACTCGTTCACACAGGAATTAGTATTAGTATTAGTCTTAACAGCGTTAAGACGTAACCTTGAAAGGTCCTAAACTTTTAACTCTTAGTACTAAGACCAACATAGTGCGCAGGCGTTGATTGAAACGTTTTAATCTAATGAAATTGCCTCCATATTTGTTTTTGTTCTTGAGAATTAAATATCGTTATAAGCGCATTTTTATAATTAATTGATTCTGAAAATAAAGAACAAAAAGAAAATGACTGATAAATTTGATGACGGACGTTTAATAGAGTTAGTATGGGAATTTAGTTATTTATATGACAAACGTAATATAAATTTTAAAAATAAATTGGCCGTACAAAATGCCTGGCAAACAATTAGCGAGATGTTTAATGTTTCAGGTAATAATTTAATAAATTGATGTATCTGGAGACATTCTCGTGTATTTTATAAACTGCTGAAAATCTGGCTCTATATTCTGCATGTCTTTAAATAACGTTGCAAAATGTCCTTCCGTTTTTCTTCCTCTATTCAGGGGGCGAGTCTTAAAACGCCTCTTCCCTTTTAATTTGCTTAACAATATTATTGATGCGCTCAATAAAGTAGCACAGGAAAATAGTAAGGCTGCGTTTTTTAATTTGGACATGTTGAACTCGTATTGATATTGTAACACAACGAACGACAATACGCAAAGTATGGTTATGTTTACGTAAATTTCACATTTGCGAGCGCTTTTCTTTGGATGCAATGCGCAAGCGTAGGACTAATACTAATTTATGTCTGAACGGTCATATATTTCTTAAGATTAATTCTAAAGTTAGGACTAATACTAATACTAAGTTAAGGAAGTCTGTATGAACCCACCATTAGGAACACCAACCTTATTTTTACTTACCAATTAAACTGCATCAGCGCCATCTCTAGGTATCCACATTAACCCCGATAATAAAAGATTAATGAAGTTAATTAATTTTTCGATTAATTTAAAGCAAGGATATTGTTCTGATCACCCTTTCAGTGGCGGCTCTTGATGACGTACGATGTGCGCTGCTGCACGGATGAGACTACTTCGAACTATTTCGGAAGATTTCGGTACGGTTACTTGCTTCTCTGTATATATAAAAGCTTAAACGAAGCAGTCTCATCCGTGCATTGCATTTTCACTCACTGCGATATTCATTCTTACAACATCGCAGTTGAGAGCACCTACGTTAAATACAGCGTAAATACGAACCCGGAAGAAATGGCCGGAAGATATATCACCAAAACCGTAACGAATATTACTCTGAAGAATAACTTCAAAAGAAGATGTACGCCGCAGCAACGACAAGACGCAGAAATTATCATTAGCCAAACAACCGACGAAGAAGATATTCAAAACCTTCTACAAAGGCAACCACAGATATTCATCGTCGATCCCGTCCAGCCAACATGTGAAATAGAATTATTAGTATCGCCCGAAGAAAATGAAGAAGAAGAAGATACAAGCCCGGCAAACCCGCCCGACAACAACTCGGATCACATAATCAACGTCCAACTCCAAAACGATTTTAAAATGGCGAAGAAAACGGCAAAAAAACAAAAAACAGACCACGCAAATACACCTATCGAAACAAAAAACGCATACAGTGTCCTCGAGAAAACAATCACCGAGGAAAAAATGGAAGAAGAAACTGAAATCACTCCACAACCTTCAACCTCATACAACAGCACTCCCAGGGGGTAAGTGATAAGACACACACTACACTTAACACAAAAACTGAAACAAAAAAAACACACAAAGTCGCACCAATTATCATAATCGAAAAAGACAAATGGACATACATACGACAATTACTTAAAACTAATAACATCAACACGACAGAAAGCAAAATGGTGAAACCAGGAATTCACATAGAACCGACAACTGACGAAGACTACAGAAAACTAAAACACACTCTAGACAACGAACATATACAATACTACACTTTTCAATTGAGAAGTGAAAAGACATTAAAGGTGGTGATGCGTGGCATTCCCACCTTTATCACCGAAACTGACATCACAGACGACTTGACGGACCAAGGATACCCGACTTTAAAAATCAAACGGATGAACGGCAAACACGGAATACCAGCACCACTTGTATTAATCGAACTGACGAGACAATACAAGTCAATCTACAACTTACGCGACTGCTGCGGACTGACGATCAAAATAGAACAACTAAACAAACAGACTGACATTATACAATGCCACAAGTGCCAGACTTTCGGACATCACCAACGGAATTGCAACATTAACTACAAATGTATGAAATGCGGAGACGGACATTCGACACATCTATGTACTAAAACAAAAACAACCCCACCAAAGTGTGCAAACTGCGGTGGTCCTCATCTATCCACTTTCATTAACTGTCCCAATAACCCAATCAATCCTACAAATAAAACCACACCTCAACCTAAATACGTACCAGCACCACCCCCAACAAGTAATCCATGGACACAAAGACAAAACAAGACAAAACTTAACACAGTTGACGAATTAGCACTTGCCTTAGGCAATATGCTAATAACACTACACTCGACTAACGCAACAAACGAACAAATACAACACTTCGTTACACAGACACAGACAATAATAACACTATACAACAAAACACATTAAACACACAACTGAAACGCAAAAAAAAAAAAAAAAATCGACTGACGCACAGACTGCACAAACAAAACACGTGACAACAAAAACAAACACAACAACGCACGATATTAATCAGACACAAACACATCACAACCCTGGGAGATACTTAACAACGGAGTGGAAATGGAGGCAATCTTCGACCACGATTCAAAATTCAAAGACTCATGAAAAAGTCTCATCCGTGCAGCAGCGCACATCGTACGTCATCAAGAGCCGCCAACTTCCAGTTATCCTAAATACATGCCGGAGTCCGAAATATGTATTCAGGCCAGAACTAAGGTGCAAGCGTATCCATTGAGACAATTAAAAGCAAATTTCTACTTTAATTAATCTTTTCTAGTCATTAAAGTCAGCTAATCATCCGCCCACGCTAAACACCATTACAAAAAATGTCACGAATTGTTCTCTTTTGATCTTGCAATATAGGCATCATGCACTTTTGCCAGATTTTGTGGCGTGTTTTTCGTAAGAGTATGTGCTGCCGTTTTACCAAGTTTGAAGCATAGTTTGATGCTCTGTCACATCAGACATTGTAGTGTAGCAAAATAACTCAAATACAGTTCAACAAAAATAAACACGAAAACTGTTTGTCGCTATCTAACAAAGTACCGTTTGACAGACTGAGTATAGACTAGCTCACACCATCTAGTGCTATAGAGCTGTACTACTATCCATTCGTGCGCCGCATTCAATTTCCAGGAATTTCTGGGTAGCATTTCGTATGATGAGAAATAAAATGTTTTTTTTTCTGTAAATAAATATATTATATGGATCATTATTAGAGATGGCAAATTCGACACACATGTCAGCGGCGTGCAATTTTGCATTTAATTGAAATTATAAGAAAACAATTATAAAACACTTACCGCATTGTGAATCATCAGTAAATTCATTATCTAGATAAGATTTTTTTAATATTCCAATCATCAGATATGCCTCCACAGTTGTGTCACTTAAGTTAGTGTGATGTGCGGAATAAACGTGTTTTAATGCCGAAAACGACAGTTCCAAATCTAGTAATGTTATATTTGCACATTCAAAATAATCTTAGAGTTCTTTAGACGCACGCTCACCAATTAGTTTTAATATGTGAAAATCGAAATTTTTGTCTAAAACACAATTTTTCTATCATACAATTATTTCTTTAGTCTTCTACAGTACATAGCTGTGCGTGAACTTTGACAATTTGAACAAAATCCACATTCGCCATCGGAACATTTTGTAATTTTTCTATTCCCTCAGTTAGTTCGAAGTAATTGTTTATATAGTTTGCAAATCTTATTTAACCTGAGGATCTTTAAATAATTCCTGGCTTTTCTTGATGAATTTTAAAACTACCTTCTTTACACGATCGAAATATTGATGACAGTAAAACGCAGCCTTCAACCATGTTGTCCAACGCGTAAATATCGGCTATGGTGGTTCAAGTATTTCGGGACACAGTCTGTGAAATAGTTGAGTACGTTTTGGAGACTTTAGAATCACTGCTTTTGTACTAGTATTGACGAATCGTTTGTGCCAAAAGATTCAAAGCGTGGATTTTGCACGTTACTTGTAAGAGGTTGGCACTGTGTTATTTGAGAGATCGGCCTAATGGCAGTAGGTTTGCGGCACCGTCACTCACAAACATTAATATTTGCTTTGGTGAAATTTCGATTTTGTACAATGACTTCAACACCACCTTCAAAATCTCATTGGCAGTACACTTTTCAACTCGTCTGGAAGCAAGTAACATAGCAAGTGCCAGTTGATCAGGTTCCATTGTACGTAACATAACATTAACCACTGATTGTTTTTTTCGATCCGTCGTTTCATCCACGCACAACCACAGTTTTTTATCTTTCAATTCCGATTTAATTCTTTTTCCAATATCTTTGCGAGCAGAAGATTGAAAATTTGGTAACGTTGCGTATTTATTCCAAAAGGAGATAAATGCATAGTGGTCTAGTACAGCAAAAGGTATATTACATGCAATAATAAACATAAAGTTAAACATAAAACAAAATAAAACCATAAAATCAAATTTTTCTGGCACACCCCATTTTTTGCTGCCATGGGTTATGCTGTTTACGTGTATTTAGCAATATCTTCTCCTACGACACATCAAAAATCTATTGCATTGCATACTGTGCATTTTATTCTACATCCATCGTATTTTAGATCCGGGAAATTGTCAATGAATTTACGCACAGTACTACACATTGGACGGTTAAGCGAGCTTACCGATCGTGGCATATTTATACACGACATGATTGCATACAAATTTATAATTCAAGGTTCCTTTCATTCGCACGGCTAGCTGTCGATATCAAACCCGATAACGTGCAAAATATCACCGGCCATGTATGTGGCATCAGTATGCCATCTCTAATCATTATGTCCATGACTCTTTTAATGAAAGATGGCATTTAAAAAGTCGCGGACATAAATTATTTTCCCCTGTATTTCATGTAATTGAGTCTGTTAACTTATTTGAAATAAATATTATTTTTAATCTAATTAATAATGACTTACAACAAATTATTTTGTACATCCTAAGAGACTGATAGGGGTTATAATCTTAATTATTATAGTCGACTATAGAAACAAGAAAATAATACTCTTGAACCAAACAGGATTTGTCAATCGTATAGACACGAATTCTCATTTTGAATAAAAAATAAAGAAAAAAACATATCTTCGAATTATCTAGGTCTTATTTACATCGAATTACAGCGCCGTACGGTCTTACGAACCGTACATTAAAGCCATAATCATACAAAACAAGAGCTCTCTGTTCTACTCGAATAATTAACCAGTCCAATTACTGGAAGAATGCTAAACTGTGTTATTACACTTTAACGGCTGTTTATACACTGAAATGTACAACGGTTTGATGTTGGGTTTATTTATAATTAGATTGGACTTAGTAAATAAATCACGTCATTTACTGCCACTGTATACAATTAAAAGTGGTTCAAGGTTGGAACAGAAATAGATTTTTTTTTGGGCATTCATTCCGAAATATTCAATACTATTGTGTACAACATCCGCTTACTGTGTTGATAAACAGCTTTAAATACAATATGTAACGTAAATAACTGGAATGAAAATATAGTAAGCGATATTTACCTGCTGCAGTGGATACAAAATCGGTTAAAACTTGTGGTTGTAAATCAATTATTATCGAACGTGTGTAATCCGTTGTTATTAATTATTATCTGAAATCCTTATTTATACATACAGATGCTGCAACAATATAAAATTTATTGTGAAAGCTAAAGCTAACATAACACTAACACATTGATTAAAATATTATTCGGGGCGACAGAGAAAAAATTTTTAAATTCGAATATATTAGGGAATTTTAATCACACACTCTATCATTATGTCAGTGAAACTTTTCCTCCATAGTAATGGCGTGATACAGTCTATATGCTTTTAAATAATTATAGAGGAAATTTCATCGTGGCCTGTTGATGAACTTGATTTTATTTGAGCAAAGTCCTCTCTACATTAAAGTCACGAACAGAATCAAAAGATAATGACAAATTACACTGTGGAACATTTCAAAAGTTTTTTTTCTTCCTTAGAATACTTTTGGCTGTTTCTTATGTATTTTAGTATGCTGAATCCAACTCTGGTCTCAGAATTTTGATATGAGGCTCCAATGGTAAGGGAGGTAGAAATACTGTGATATCAATAAAAACTCAGCGAAAACGCCATTTCTAATTTATTCTCCTTAAACAATCGGAAATTCATTTTATTAATAATAAACTTAAGAACTATATACACATTTTATATTACTTTCCTGAATATTTACTTGTGATCTTCCTTTTATAAGATAGTTTCCATATTACATTTCAACAATATTCAGCCAACATGTTTGAGCTACATTTTCCGGTATACCTTTTCTCTAACTTGGTGAAATTTTTCTTCATGCTCTCAAATTGTCTGAAAAGAAATCCAAATGAGAATGGAGAAAAAGGAGTTTTAGCCACATGTTGCATCCCATAATACGCGACCGTAGTTCTTTCGTGTTTCTGGTAATTCTCTGATTTATTGCTTCCAAGAAAATAGTTCCAAATGTTTCCAAATGCTTTCCACGCTCGTCTTTCAGTGACATTTAAAGTTGTCCTAAAATTCGCATCTCAAAACAGTCTAATTTTCGGTTCAACAAAAATTCCGTCTTTGATATTTGCCTAACCTATACGAGAAAACTTTTATTTTAACGATAAGAAACCATCCCTTTCTCTATTTAAAGCCTTAACAAAATTTCATATGAGGCCTAGCTTAATGAGAAGTGATAGTAAAAATGTTTTTTCCTTCAAGCCACAAACAAGATCATTTAATTTAGCTTGAGTGATTAAGTGAGGCTAGAAGAAGAATCATCAGAATTAGGGATGTAGCTCTAGATCCAGCTTTTGATGGAGATTCTTTAGATTCCGAATCCGAATCGAGAGTGTAACTTTTGAGGCGCTGAGGAACGGAAAATTAAATATCGTGGGGCCCTTCAGAGAGAATTTAGGGGTAATGAATGCTGCGTTTGGTTTACTAGTAATTCCTTCGACATCCATCACGCAAAAATAACAGTCCTCCACGTGGTTTCGAGGTTCCATCCAAACCATTGGAACTACGAACGGCATAGATTTATGAGTACCTTTCAATCACCCTGTCAGTATTCTTGAACATGAACTGCAACAAATTTTTGGAGTCCATGACTTGTCTTGATCACCAACTTTAAATGCAAAGTACAGTCGATCTTTTAATTTAAATAAAACAAGTTGTGTGTGTGATATCCACACACATTATCCATTTTTTTTATTTGAAAGAACATTTTCTGGCATTAAATATGGAATATGTCTTTCAAATGTTCGCCGCGGCTTTGCTTGGTGACACGTCCTATTTTCTACGACTTTTTCGCATAATGCTGGCTGAATTTACTGGATGGCGTTCATTATGTTGACTTTGAGGGCATCAATTGTTTTGCAGTTTATTCGCATAGACCTGTGATTTAAGATAGTCTAAGAGGAAGAAGTATAATGGTGTTAAATCGCACGATATCGGTGGCCAGTTCGCGTTGCCGCCGTGCGAGATAACTATGCCCTCAAATCGCTCGTGTAAGAATGTCCATCGTAGCATGCGCTGTGTGGTACGTAGCGCCGTCCTGTTAACCACATGTCGTCGGTATCCATATCATCCAGTATAAGCCTCAAGTTGTTTATCATCGATCTCTAGCGCTCGTCGTTGACGGTTATGACAATGCCAGTTTCGTTTTGGAAAAAGTACAGACCTATGATACCGCCAGACTAAAATCCGCACCAAACAGTGACTTTCTCGAAATGTATTCGCGCTGGTATTTTTGCTTGTTTACACATCCATTCATCGAACACTGGACCTCGTCGCTAAATATGATTTTCTTTGGCGAAATTAGGGTCGAATTCTAACTGCTCCAGATATCAATCAGGGTACACACGGCGTTGTCTATAGTCGATTACCTTAAGTTTCTGGGACAGTTGGATTTTATACAGGTGCAGAGTGCAGACCCAAGTCCCGACGTAAAATTCGCCGAGTTGAAGTTGCAGAAAAACCAAGTTCTTGGGCACGTTTTGTTTTCAGTAGACCTTGCGTTTCGGTGACGAGCACGTGTTGGCTGATTTTTTGTCGAACCGATTGACTCGAATTTGGCTACCAAACGTCGAATAATCGACTCGGCTGGACGGTTGTGGCGAGGATAAAAATCACGTAATACGCGGAACGTTTCTCGAACGGAGCACTGATTTCGAGAATAACATTTGATGATAGACAAACGTTATTCAACATTATAACCTTCCATTGCGATTTGCCATACACTACTGAATAATTCACAACAAATTTGATACTTGTTGCTTTAACAACATGACCGTTATAAGCTAACAAACTTCGAATGTCCCTATTGAAAGATCCGTTACTGTACAGAATATATTCGAAAACTTTACCAAAATTTCAAAGTACTGATGCTGGCCTGTAATTACGCACATCAGTAATGTCTCCTAAATATTGGAGTAACTCTAGTTCGCTTGCAATATAATGGGAAGGTATTCTTTCGAATCGATAAATTAAATATAATATGAAGAGGAAATGCTAACATTATTCCGCAATCCCTTATTACGAACGAAGATCATCACCAGCTGTGCCCGTATTGTTTAATTTTAACATACTATTTGCCACGTCAGTCTCAGATATGCATCCCACATCAACAATATCACAATGTAGTTTTATTACCATTATTAAGTGGAGTAAAATTTCGTGTAATACGTATTCATATGCATATCGTAGCATTCAATACTATGTTCTTAACGTAAATGGAGTATAGTGTCATTAGCAAAATATTAGTAAATTGAAATTATTATCAAACATTTTCGTAAAATCACTCTCAAATTTTCAAATAAATGGAAATTCTAATATATTTAATATATCTTAATATATTAAAACTAGCTGAAGGATCTTATTTCTTGAAAAATGTGCTGCCAGATGAAAAAATAAATTAAAATGTACATGCTGCGGAGGTTAATTACATTTTTACTCAACAACGTTTTAAATAAATTAGGGTGAAAATGAATGATTTTGTTTGACAGACGAGGCGCCATTATAAAAAAAAATTTCGCCCCGATGAAAAAATTCAAAATGACGTCGAAAGACCTCTTTTTCACGTAACCATTTTATGCTTTCATCTCGAACTATAATTAAATTATCGAATCAATTTTGCACGAGAAAAATTATACCCCGTTTATTTCTAGAAAGTCCATATTTATAAGAGCCTTATTTGAAGTAAAAATAAAAAAACTTCTCAATTAATTCCGCTTCACGTTAAGGTTTATATTACGAAGAGTATTTTGTTCGAATATCTTCATGGGTAATTACACCTTTTCAAGCTTACTTGAGCAGAGTTGCATGCTAATCGTTAATTTTTATGGAATTTCGAGAATGTTACGTTTATAGAAATTTATAAATGAATCTTTCACGAGGAAATTAATAAAGAAATTGATACAGACAGTTTCTTTCCCAAAAAATAAAAAAATGAATAATTAGCCAAAGAAATGTAAAATAGATTTTAAAGAACTAACAAAAATGACATTATAACAGGATTGATTTTATATCTGTTGTAATGGCTAACGTCTTCGATGAAAAATACTGTTTTTTTGGAATATTTATTAATACTAGTGGTAATACTTTTACAAAAATTAAAATATACAGGGTTATTCAAAAAGATGGACCAAATTTAATTAATTTGTATTTAATGAAGTATAAATTGGACATAAACATCTACATACTAATAAAAAGAGGAAGTTTCAAAGTTTTTTAACACAGATTATAAATGTAACTGTTGCGATGTAGAAAGAACGTTTGCTATCTTCAAGGATGTATTTCATTTAAAGATAACAAGTTTTACAATAGAGAACCTTGAGAAAGTATTACTACAAAAGTATTTTTAATAATATAAAATATTATTAAAAATTGGGTGTGAAGAACACAATACCAGTTATATATTTGTGAATGTATCTCCTCTCCAGAGACGCAGATACGTATTTCACCTTTCTACAGGATCGTCGGTACGCCCCTGCTGGAGAAGAGATACATTCAACCAAACATAACTAACTACCTTGCTATCAAACAGAAATTATTAAGACAGAGCGTGAAAGAATATTCAGCGCTGTCTACATAATAACTGCCGAACTAAGCAATGTGTTTCTATAGACGGTAACAACCATATCTATAAAAACTGTATTATAACTGTATAGTTATGGTTGTTACCATCTATAGAAACACGTTGCTTAGTTCGGCAGTTATTATGTAGACAGCGCTGAATATTCTTTCACGCTCTGTCTTAATAATTTCTGTTTGATAGCAAGGTAGTTAGTTATGTTTGGTTGAATGTATCTCTTCTCCAGCAGGGGCGTACCGACGATCCTGTAGAAAGGTGAAATACGTATCTGCGTCTCTGGAGAGGAGATACATTCACAAATATATAACTGGTATTGTGTTCTTCACACCCCATTTTTAATAATATTTTATATTATTAAAAATACTTTTGTATTATACAAATTGGTGTGGTTTTACCCACTCATGTATGTTTCAAATTATTTTATTAAAGTATTACTAGTTAAAATTAATACTCCTTCACTTAACTTGAACTATAAAATGCACAAATAAAAATGTATTTCGTATTTTATAGATAACACCAGTTTGTTTTCCAATTATATAAATAAAATTAAAAACTCTTTAAAAATACTAATTTTCAATAGTACCCCCGTGGGCGATAGTCATCAGCCTTTCGTGTCCAGTCCTTATTTGGAATGCATGTTGTTTCTGTGTTTCTAATTTCTGGACAACATTTTAGTGTACGTCAGTATGGCTTTGATGCTAAGTATTAATCTATATAGTGGCGTAACATATCCCCGCAAGCTCCCTCGGTGCGGAGCGGGGTCAAGGGTCGGAAGAGGCCAGAACCAAACAAATTTAAAACGTGCCAAAAACAAAGAATGTATCAAAGCAGCTATTGGAGTTGCACAGAAATGGAATATTTACCCTCAATTTGAGTAAAAAGGCCCATTTTAATAAGCTTTGTTCTGGTCACAGGTTTTCAAATGCGGAGAATGCATTTAAAGTTAATATATTTTGTGTTACTTCAAATAGCATAAATGTACTAATAAAGAGAAACGGTTCAGATCTTTAAGTCACATAAATGAAAAAAGTTATAGTCATATAAATGAAAAAATTTCATCTATAAGTTAATACCAAACTAAATTCTTGAGGAAGGAGATGAGCTCCAATAATTTTATAAAAATAATTTTTCTGCTATTATTGAAACAATAGTGTTATATGTCAGGATATTGCAAAATTTGAAGAAATAAGTTGTTTTTTATACGTACTAAACGAAAATGAAACAATTGCTTCAAGTTTTCCTAACACTAGTCAGGCATTAATTTTATATATAACATTACCCTATAAACGTCGCAAGTAGCGAAAGATCTTTTTTTAAAAACTATCTTAGGAACAAAAGATTGCAAGGTATGTCTTTACCCTCTATTAAGGAATGATTAAGCAAGAGACACGGATATTGGCCAAGCAATAAATGTATTTTCCGAGCAACAGCCAGGATAAAAGTATACAATGTGCACGCTTTTCTCTATTTTCTTACATGTTATTTGAATAACTTCTTATTTTTATACCGGGTGTATTATGAAAAACCTTTCGTGCTGTAACTTTTTTATTTTTTATCCGAATGTAATAAATTATACGTCGAACTAAATCGTTTTAAAAACACTGTAAGGTGATCCGCTTTGAATTTTTTTTTACACTTTGTTTTTGACAGACAGCTGCAAACTGTGTTTTTTTAAATTGCACTATACTTTTTTTTTCCTTATTCAAATATATTACTTTTTCTGAATATGAAACTGTAAACAACGATATCCTTGTATGAAAAAAAAAAATCGAGAAATTGAAGGTTTTTTTTTTTAGTTCGATTTATTCTGGTTTTTCCGAACACAGAGATTTCTTAAATGCATTTTAAATACTCTATTTCATTTTATTACCAGCAAATGTGTGTACCTTTTAAAATCACTTACATTCAATACTATATAGCCCATAAAGGATTACAAACCAATGTTATCAGTGAGCGGTGGGTCAACAACAACATTTACAGTGTTTATTCTAAAAATTTAAAAATCAAGCAGTCATATTGAACGATAAAAGTGCATTCCAAATTTTCGAAGAGAGCTGTGACATCTGTCAGTCACACATTCATTACAACATTTTCAACGATTTATTTCTAAATTTTGTTATTGAAATGGATAATGGCGAATGTGTGGATGCGATTCAAGCATATTTTGAATGCGGAACAAATTCTGCAGCTGTTTTGCGACTTTATGGAAATCGTTTTCCTGACAGACTGCGTCCAAGTGACGATAAGTTTGGAAGGCTCGTGCGAAATTTTGGATCATTCAAAAAACCGAAAATAAACGCACGTGTAATTCAAGATCAAAATTTAGAATTAAGAGTCTTGCTCTATGTGGAAGAAACCCTAATACGTCTACGCGAGAAATTGCTCACTACATGCAGGTATCACATTCTACAGTTCAGTACATTCTGAAGAAGCACAAGTTCTTTCCTTATAAACCACGGAAGGTGCATGCTCTCCAAGATCCAATTTTTTATCGTCGTGTGTTGTTGTCAGATGAATGCACTTTTGGAAAAATGGTGTATTCAACAGAAATAATCATCGCCATTGGAGCACTGAAAATAACCATGTTGTGATGCAACACAATTTTCAAAATCGGTTCTGTGTAAATGTATGGTGTGGCATTTTAGGCGATAGAGTAGTAGGGCCTTTTTTGGTGGAGGGTAATCTAAACCAAGAAAAGTATAATAATTTGTTACGCAATGAATTAGGCGATTATTTAGATGAGTTGCCACTTGTTGAGTTAAACAGGGTGGTGTTCCAACAGGACGGTGCCACACCCCATAATGCACGAATGAATACTGATTTTCTAAATAATTATTTTGGCGTCAGATGGATGGGCACTTACGGACCTATTTGATGGCCTGCTAGATCGCCAGATCTGAATCCACTGGATTTCTTTCTGTGGTCTTACATTCAAGATCATGTCTATTTGACTCCACCTGATACCAGAGATGATTTAGTAAGAAGGATAGTATAAGTATGTCATGAAATACCACCAAATCTTATATTAAACGCAGCAGTTGGAGTTAATAGAAGGCGTCAAATGTGTCTGGAACAAAATGGGACCAATTTCGAACATTTGATTCATTAAAATATATGATAGCTTGATTTCTGTAAATTTCGTAGTTTTTTTTTTAATAATAAAAAATTTGTCACTCAATTTAATGGAGGTGTCTTCAGGAAATAAATGTTTATTAGAATAAGTAAAAAAAAATATGTAGTACAATTAAAAAAAAAAAATTACTACTGTCTGTCAAAAACGAAATGTCCAAAAATTTTTAAAAAAAAAAAAGGTTACAGTGCTTTAAAAACGATTTAGTTTGACATATCATTCATTAAAATCAGATAAAATATAAGGAAGCTACAACCCCAAAGGTTTTTCATAATACACCCGGTATATTAGATACCTATCTGTAGGTATATCTTTAAGGCTATATTTACTTTTTTTATATTATGGTGTTTTAAACTTCACAAGTATGATTCAATTTATATTAGATTTTATATTTTTACCTTCAGAAATAAAATATGTGATTATATTTTAATGTTAAGTCTATTTCGTAGATACACCTATTTGTAGGAAACGCGGTAACACCAATAATAATTAGTTGGGTTGAGTTGGATGTTGCGGGAGGGAGGGGGTAGTTACGCCACTGAATCTATAACATAAACAATGAATTTAAGAAAACAATAAAGATATTAGAACGATACAACGAATATAAATCCGCTTATAATCTAATAGTTTGAAATTCGAATAATATAATATGCAGGTGGGTACATTACACATTTTTCAATTTGTAAACTTAAAAACGTTCATGATTCTTTTTTATGTTTTCTCTTTGTTTTTGAAAATGCAGTGCTGAGAAGGAATATATACTAAGAAAGTACAGAATCTCATGTCCAAATTTAAGAAATGTATGTAATTTGTAACACATACATAGGAGAAAGAGAATGTAGTCAATCATAAATTCATTAACCAAACAAAATCTTCAGAAAAAATACCAATTAATAAGGTAAAATAGTATAAAGGCTTACTAGGTAAACAAAAGGGACTAATACTATTACTTTAGTGAAACTGAAATATTAACTGGAGGAGAACCAATAGAAATAAATAAAGAAAAGGTTAAAGCTGCGATAAAAATGGAAGATCACCAGGACCAGGTGGCAGAAACGCCGAACTAATAAAGAACGGATCTGACAAACTTTTTGAAATTAACATTCATTCCAGAAGAGCGGAAAATCGCGCATGTACGAGGATTGTTCGGAAACTACGTGGCCTAACATAGAGATGGCGCGAATTGGAAGGAATCTTTTTTACCTTTCTGTAGAATCATTTTTTAATAATTTAATTGTGACAGTACAGAGCGATCTATCAATTAGTCTATTTTCGACAGTACGCCAAAGTGAACGTCTCGTGTGATTTTGTAATAATGGAAAAAATTGAGTTGAGAGCACCAATTTCATTTAAAAGGCTTAACACTACCCGAAATCAAAGCAGCGCTGGATTCAACACTATTAGAACCCGCTTCTTCGTTTTCAATGGTTAAAAACTTGGTTGCCGAATTTAAGCGTGGTCGTATGAACATATATGATAAACCCAGTAGTGGACATCCAAAAACTGTTACTGTTCTGCATATGATAGAAACGGTCCACTATATCGTCTTGGATGACCGTCGAGTAAAAGTGCGCGAGATAACAGACATTGCAGGTATCTCAAATGACAGTGTACACGGAATTTTAACTGAAGAATTGGAAATGAAAAAATACTCGGCGCGTTGGATACACCAAAGCAAAAACTGAATCGTTTGAGGGTTTCTCTCGACCTTTTGGCACGTTTTCGCAGCAATCAGAAAGACTACAATCCAAACAATGGGCAAAAAAGGTTCTCCATCGCCAAAGAAGACAGAAACGGTTTTGTTAGCAGGAAAGGTTTCGGCAACTGTTTCTTTTTTTGGATTCTCATGGAATTATCTTGGACGACTACTTAGAAAAAGGGAAAACAATAAATGGTGAATATTATACCAATTTGTTGCAACAATAAGGTGATAAAATCAAACAAAAACGGCCTCATTCGGAGAAGAAGAAAATGCTTTGCCATCAGGATAACGCACCTGCCCACAAATCTACGATTGCAATGGCAAACATTAATGAATTTGGATTTGAATTAGTGCCTCATTCGCCCTATTCCCCAGATTTGGCTCCCAGGGATTATTATCTCTTTCCAAATCTGAAAAAATGTCTCGAAGTAAGAGATTTTCATGTAGTTCCGTGGTAATTGCTGCTCTAAATAGCTATTTCGAGAACTTGGATTCATCGACCTATTATGGAGGCATTACTAATTTGGAATATCGTTGGAATAAGTGCGTTGATCGAACAGGAAACCATATTGAAAAATAAAATGTTTTTTGTCAAAAAAAAAAAACTTGCGTTTTCTTTGTTAGGCCACGTAGTTTCCGAACCACCCTTGTAAACGCAAAACACGCAAATAATATAATAATAATTGTTAACAATTTGGTCGGTTGGAAGAAATTTATAGAGCAGTACCACATATTATACAGATGAATCACTTGGCCAATTTTCATGTTAATATTTTAGTTTTTATAGTCCTTGAGCAGAAGGATAACAAAGTCTGTGCGCCGTTTTGGAACATGCGCATTTCAGTTTTTTAGACGATGTTGATGCTCTTATATGTTCCTGTAGTAATATGTACCTACCTAAGTTTTCTTTTGAGAGTGAGAGTGTTTTTTGTTTTTATTATAAATTTCGATTTATGCTTTTGTATTCTTGGCGGACTTTTATAATTATTATTTATTGATTAAATAGTGTACATATATATTTAAGTAATAAATAAATGTATACTAGTAAATTTACTATTCTAATAACTAATAGTTTTTCTTCTGTATTTTTTTTAAAGATGGCTCCGAAGTGTTGTTGTGTCCGATTGTGTTCCAATAGTACGGAATACAATGTGGGTTTTAGTTTTTTTTTTCATTTTAAATTTTTAAATAAAGGCGTTGTTACAACTGTAAAATATTATAAATTAAGAATATTAGAACAACAAAAATGCAATATTTCTATTTTATTTTTTATAATTATTAACATATAATGGTAATCTACCGTTAGAGTTGTATTCATTTTTATACTGTGATTAGTGCTTAGTTTCTTAATTAAGATAGAACTTCGAATTCAGAACATCTTTTAAATATATAAATAAATTCATATGAATTTAATGAAATTCAAAAAATGAAAAATACTTCTGACCATAATGTAAGCGTTATAATTGAACATTATTAGGCATTTACGAAAATTGCACCGTTAGGTATGCACCGGTTAATCAGCTGATTTACGGTAAACAGATTTGGTTAATAAATTTTCCGAATTTGAATAAAAGTTTCTAACCTATAAATATAAACGCTTTTATACAGCTGGAAGCTAATTTAGGTTTTGAGTCCCTAATGCAATTAAAATGTATTAATAAATTGTACTTGTTATACTGACAGAGCTACTAGATAGTGAAGATGATGAGATAACTGATTTTCTTACAATAAACTGAATCTCACCATTGTACAAACTATAGGATAACCCTTCAATTCGACACGAATAAAAAATTTCTGATTTTCTTACCAGAGAATTTTAACACAATTTAACACAATATATTATGTGTTTTCACATAAAAAAGAAGAGTTTCGAATTATGTTACGAATGTATTACGACGACCGAATAGAGGTGTAAGAGGTTATGTTTATCTCCCAAATGTATGAACCGACGATCAACTTCGATCCAAAAAATAGAAACCGGTGTAATTTTCGAACAGCTGAATTTTAACCGGTAACAATTTTCGAACGAAAATAGTGAATACGGTATATACCGGTGCAATTTTCGTAAATGCCTATTATGTTTTTTTAAATAACACTTTTTGATTATATAATTACAGGTTCTTATAAATTTATTATGTCCATAAAAAATTTGCATATGATAGATATATTTATGGAATATTTAATAGAAAAGGAATTCATGTATTTCATCAAGTTTTTATTAAATTACGTATTAATTAGCTAATTGAGTTTTAAATGTACATACAATATTTTATATGTTATATATGTATATGAAATTCTTAAACTATACTTTCTAAAAAGCAAATTTAATTTAAATTCATGTATTTCAAATATGCAATCATGTGTAATTTTTTAATTATAAAAAATCCTAAATTTGTTTTAAAATTTTTGAGCAAATTTTTTCATTACTTCTACTATAAATGCTATATGTATATCATACAAATACATATCGTAATTATATATAAATTTAAGAATATGTCCCTACTTCGGTTCTGATTCATGTCGTAGACCACAAGTGATACATCTATCTAATCTGTGGCAATACACCGCGGTCATAAAAACTATTAAAACGATTTGATTTTTGAACGATTTGGACGTGTTTTTTTTTTATCTTGCTTCACCTTTGACACGGTATTTACTAGATTGATCGGTTGCTTCGACATCATAATCACAGCTCTCCTCATCTATAATAATGCGTTTCGTGACAGACTGGTAGTCAGAAATAATCTCTGTACAGGCATCTGCAAGATCAGTTAACTATTTTTGAGTTCAAAATTCTTTATTTTCTTAACATGGTCTTCATCAGTAGATGTTGGAAATGGTCCAGATCGCTCTTCCTTTTCTTTTTGGATTTTTGCACTACTCAAATATTCTTGTTCTTGACGTAGTCTCTTTACCTAAACTTTTTTCTAACATTTCTGACAAAACAAGAAATTTTTTCGTAAAAAATCAATCGTTTGTTTAGTTGCTAACAAGAAAAACGATCATAAAATGTTTCACAGATATTAAAGCAGTGCTGCCAGCTTAGAAAAGGATATTGATTCCGATGAATTTAACCATCGCGGTTTAAATGAACAAGTCACTATCTATACTTTTTAATTAGTGGCACATCTAAATTTACTAGTAAAAGTCACTAATATAATCTAATTAAATTATTGTCATTTAATTGGATTGATTCGGTTTTTACTTGATGAAGATCGATAATTTCAGTTTGTAACTTGCTCTGGTACGTACTATCGTGAGCAAAAAAAAAGTGGTATAGTCATATTTTAATCGGATTAAATTAGGCTGCGTGAATGTAGATATACAGGGTGTCCAGAAACTCTCCTGACAAACGAAGACCGGAGATTCCTCTGATAATTTTAAGACAATTAAACCCAAATTCACCTAGTCCGAAAATGCTTCCTAAGGGAGCTAGGGTTCTTTGAAGATGGCGCCTTGTATTTATTTTTTTTTTAATTCCTTTAGAACGCTTCTATTTAGAAAAACAAAAACTGGTATGCTTATTTATCCTCCAGAGATGAATCGATTCCATCAATTGCGAATTTCTAGTACCGGTCATGGGTGTCCGTTTTGGGTAGGTCAACGGTTATTTTAAGGCATAACTTTTTTGTCTTTAACTTTTAAGCATTTGTGACACTAGATTATTAAATTTTCAGGTATTCCAGTACTAAAATGTACTCTTACTTTAAGTCGGTAGGATACACCGTTTTCTAGAAAAATGGATTTGTAAATTTTTCGTTTTTTCTTCATTAAAGTTCAATTTATTATGTACCTACTTATTTTTAGCGACGAAGTTGGCTTGGACTATCAAGGCATGGATGAAAATTAATTTAATAAATTAAAAACAAATTATTTATTACAATGGAACGAAACTAACAAAAAAAGAACAAGTATCAAAGGTAGATTGTTACAAAAGTTGCTCGATGTGATGACCATTAGTCTCTATGCATAAGTTTACCCTTTTGCTTAGAGAACGCCGAATTCTTGCAAAAATTCCAAAGTTATTTCTAAATTTGTTGCAAGCATCTTGTATCCTTAGCCAGAGTTGTGCGCGATTTTGTATCGGAACGGAATAAACAAATGCTTTTATGTATCCCCAAACACAATAATCGCAAGGATTCAAATCCGGCGACCTTGCTGGCCAAGCAACTGGACCGCCTCTTCCAATCCAATGGTCTTCGTAGTTATTATCTAGAAAGTCTCGTGCATTCCTGCTAAAGTGGGCCGGACAGCCGTCCTGTAGAAACCATAAGTTTTGCCGAATATTTAAACGCACCTCATCTAACAAATCAGGTAAAATATTTTGCAGGAAATGTAAGTAATCAGCACCATTTAAACGAGCAGGTAATTCCACAGGTCCAAGTAGATAATCGTCAACTACTCCTATCCAGACGTTTATGCTAAACCTATGCTGATGCTTAAATTCTTGAACAACGTGGGGATTGTCACCAACGTACGAATAATAATGTGCATTATGTACATTAAAAATTCCATTTTTTGAGAATGTAGCTTCGTCACCAAACAAAATGTTCCTGAAGAAATCTTCATCTTGATTTTTCTGATTTTGTAACCATCTAGCGAATTCTACGCGAGCAGGAAAATCTCCTTCTAGCAGTGCTTGCACCTTTGTAAAATGAAAAGGATATAAATTTTCTTTGTGTAAGATATTTCCTACGGAAGATTTTGAAATTGTGGGGTACATGGCAGATAGTCTTCGAACGCTAATTTCTGGATTTTCCTCAACTTCCATTAAAATAATATCTTCATGTTCTGCAGTTACATCATTATGTCTCCCTGTTTCATTATTTTTTGGGACCACTGAACCTGTTTCTCTTAATCGTTGATGAAGAGCTGTAAATGTTGAGTGAGTGGGATGCTGACGATTGGGAAATTTTTCAGCGTATCTACGTTGTGCCGCTCGAGCGTTACACCTCATTTCGCCATAAACTAAATGCATATCGGCGTATTCCTCATTAGTAAAAACCATTTTTTTTTTAATTGAAATCGTTGTGTTTGAATAACACAAAGTAAAAAATGAAAAGATAAACTTCGCGAACTGACAACAATTTGACAATGAAAAACGTAGGTTTTACTTCTGTTGGCAGTTCAGAGCTAACTATTGCAAAAAATAAAAAATTGAACTTTAATGAAGAAAAAACGAAAAATTTACAAATCGATTTTTCTAGAAAACGGTGTATCCTACCGACTTAAAGTAAGAGTATAGTTTAGTACTGGAATACCTGAAAATTTAATAATCTAGTGTCACAAATGCTTAAAAGTTAAAGACAAAAAAGTTATGCCTTAAAATAACCGTTGACCTACCCAAAACGGACGCCTATGACCGGTACTAGAAATTCGCAATTGATGGAATCGATTCATCTCTAGAGGATAAATAAGCATACCAGTTTTTGTTTTTCTAAATAGAAGCGTTCTGGAGGAATTTAAAAAAAAATAAATACAAGGCGCCATCTTCAAAGAACTCTAGCTCCCTAAGGAAGCATTTTCGGACTAGGTGAATTTTGGTTTAATTGTCTTAAAATTATCTGAGGAAACTCCGGTCTTCGTTTGTCAGGAGAGTTTCTGGACAGCTTGTATATTAGATGTACGCGTCGAATTTAAATATTCAAATAACCTATAAGTATCAAATAACATATACGTTGATATACAGATAGGTGTGTCAAAAATGACTTTTGCACATTACTACGATTTTAAGTACCTTAGCAACGTCACAATACTAAAATGTTTAAAAATTGACTTTACATATAACTTCACTACTGTACCACTTTTACCTGGTGTTGGCGGAACAATGCTCGTTTTACGATCACACATATTAATAAAGTGGACATCGTCATTTATTTAGTTGATAGAAATAAATTGAAAGCAGCATTTTTTGGCAATTTCTTTCGTAAAATTATAACAGAATTTTTTTTCTTATTCCAATATCGTGAAACGAACCTTGAAGTACAATATAATTATATTTAAAAATACAAGATTGCTTACAAGAATAATAATTCAATTATTCTCGGTTGTGAGTGACATTGAAGTCGTTATACGAATTTTCTCCTTATTTACCAAGACCTTGTACGAGATACGCTAGGGTGAAATTGATGGAATTATTCAATAACATTAAGACCATAAATTGAATAGACTATTTTTTAAGTCGCATATAGGTTGTCTGAGGACATCACCAATCAATAAAGCTATCGTCTACTAAATAAGGCTCTATGACATTGTTTTTATAGCGTGACTAATACATCTACATAAATAAAGTGTAAAAATATATTTTTCCCAATCCCCTTATAGTAAGCATACCATTAATACATTGTTTCTATGGACGTAAGTTGGTTTTACTGAAATGACTGTGATTGTTATGACAAGTAATTTACTTACGTCCTTTAGGGAAAAAAAGTGCATCAAAACACGTGTTCTATTAATTTATATTTATGGTAATATTACAGTTTGTACAATTAGTAACATTATTAACAAAATTGGGATATTTATTTATATTTCTTGATAATTCAATGTTATTATCACCTAATTTATCAGCAACACTTAATTCAAAATTCTTTTCAAAAACGCACGTAATTTGGGATACTTTGATATGTCAATATTTTCATTTATAAATAATGTACTCTTGAGCATCGAGTATTCACACCACAAACTGGATGGAGCCTTGAATTTTTTAGATTTCTCCAGAAAATACGCTAACAGCAGGGACTCCGAAACGATGGTGGTATCCTTAACTTGACACCATTTCTTGAACAATTTGTATGTTAACTCGTAGCGTTTCATCGACTTCTCCGGAAGCAAATCCAAACAAGCCTCTTTCGCTTCGTCTTCTACATTGGGAACACTCATTTTTAAACCACAATTAAGACAACTGAATTGTCAAATTTCGTTTTATTTGTGTTTATAAACAATTGTATGTAGGAACTGCCTAGTAACGTTTCAGATGTGTCTAATTTATTAAATTCCGAGGTTGTTCACCGTTACTGTTTATCATGATTACATTTAATTTTTGAGGATTTTATTGTCTGGGGAGTGGGAAAAATGTTATAAGCAATTCGGGAGGTAACATTTACCAGTCTCGAACTCTATTGCAAGTCCTCGGGCAAGCCCTCGGACGCAAACTAGTCCTCGACTAGTAAATGTTACTTACCTCCCTTATTACTTAAATAACTATTTCTATTTCGGTGCTATAAAGTGCACTTTTCGACACCCGTTTGGGTTGCATAAAGTATTACTTTTTCGCACGCAAAATTTTGTTTTTAGAGGTTGGTCATTGCATAAATCAATCTAAATTTTAACCTTAAAATGACATATAACACGGCCGATTTTCAAATATTTAAAATGCTCTAGTTAAACATCAATGCTACCAACTTCAAAAAAAGAAAATTTCTTCAATTTTCGTACAAAACATGCCTCTTATTTTAAGTCTTTTTGAACTTTTAATGTCAGAAATAGAAAAAATAGTATAAAATACACGTTTCATAAGACCTTTTTGCGCACTCGTTCATTAGAAAACTCGCCTACGGCTCGTTTTCTAAACCTTGAACTCGTGCGCAAAAATCATGTTTTATGCAACTTATACTTTAATATACTATTTTCTATTTCTATTACATTTGACAGATATGAAATATGTAAGTACTCTACACAAACAGCATATATTGTATACAATTGACAACAAGATATATTAGTTTCTATGTCACTCATGTTTATATGTATTTTTAAATAAAATATCAAGTAATGTTAACGAAAATTAATAAATAATATGTAATTTAATATACTTCGCCGATAGCAAGATTTAAATTTGAAAATGTCAAGTGTCAATATGACCAACTGCATGCTTTATATAAAAATAAAACTCAGAACTTTCAAATTAAGTAATTCCAATTAATTCATGTAAAATAGCAAAATAGAAAAAATAGTATAAAAAACTCGTTTCATAAGGCCCTTTGCCGCACTCGCTCTTTAGAAACCGAGTTTCTAAACTGATTTCGTGCGGCAAAATGGTGTCTTATGAAACTTGTTTTTTAATATACTATTTTAAAACCATATGTATATTAATAAATATTTTATATATTTAAGAATACAATTTCAACAAATCCTTCATTAAATGAAATTAATTCGATGCAAGTTTATAACAAAAACAAATATTATATCAATTTTATTTACTTTAGTTTTATATCTACTTTATATATGTTCGGTAT
The DNA here is from genome assembly GCA_935421215.2 of Melolontha melolontha. NCBI lineage: Eukaryota > Metazoa > Arthropoda > Insecta > Coleoptera > Scarabaeidae > Melolontha > Melolontha melolontha. The sequence continues at coordinate 69,655,886 of OW285243.1, read as the reverse complement.
ATTGGTATAATATTTTGCACCTTTTTTCCAGTTGACACCAATGTGCAAACATTTCTAGCACTTTCTGCACACTCCCGCAGGAAAATCCGTTTACAATCGAAAGTACAGTTTTTGAAAACAAAGTTAAAGAAATGGCAATGTACAGGAAAGAAACTGCAAGAAGCAATAACTGAAGAACAATTTATTTAGTTTTGTAAAAAACATTTCAATGAAACAACAACTAACATGTTTAAAGTTCGACTGCAATTATCAACTAGAAATTCGCATGGTTATACAGAATAGCGCCAACTGACATTTTTGAAATAGTCATATATTATATATGGAAGCAGGGAAAACTTCTTTAAATACTACCAAGTATGCCATTTATTAACCACAGATTACAAGGTTATTTCTTGAAACTACATCAAGCAGATGACCTCCGTTTGCATCAATGCATAGTTGTAAACGTTTCTTGAAGTTGTCGTCTACACGCCTCCATAGGTCCTTATCAATGGCTGTAACTTCGTCAACAATAGCTTACTTGAGTACTTGAATACTCATGATATGCCTCTGGAACGCATGGTCTTTCAAAACCCCCCCACAAGAAAAAGTCTGGTACACTGACCGAGCTGACCAAATGAAATGAGATATAAACATACGACTAGCGTTGCCAATAGAAATTCGGGAAATTATCGTAAATGGACTGTCAAATTACAATAGATTGTGGTAGACGGTTAAAAATAAAATATTTGGGTTAAAAAGTACCGCACTTACTAATTTCGCGTTATGTGATGGCTGAAATTAAAAGTATTCATTTCAGGAATATTTTATTTATTTGAATACAAACTCAAATCATCGAAAATAAATTGTGTACCTACCAAGTTTGAAAAATGGAATAATTTATTTTCCACTGAATATAAATATAAAATAAAACTTCAACAGCGAATAAAATAAATAAATGTAAAATAAATTCTACAATTACGGCCCTTGGAAACTCAGACACTTAAATACAAAAACATTTTAGGCGGTGTAAACTTTTTTAAACGTTACTCAAACTAATCATTGGCGTAGAATTCAAAATGTATTGCAAAAATAGTAAATTAAAAAAAATTATTAAGAAGACTGCAGATAGTGGCCTGCTCTACTTAAACAACGACGAAAAGCAGGGTATTTCACCAATATTTGAATAATTTGAAATTCGAACTCACGAAGAGAAAAAGCAACCTGTGTAACAAGTTCTCAATTATAATAGTAAATTCAAATAGCAGTATATATATTATAGCTCTGAATTGCAGATGTCGCTCGAAGTAAATAAAACATGATAAAAAATTAAATATAAATATACCCATGTCTTTATTAGAACAGAGTTACAAAGAGTACACAGAGTACAAATTTTGGTAGATTTAGCTGTTATGATAGCGTTTTTATCGATTATCGTTTCTACTGCATAATTATGGTAGAATCAGATAATTACGGTAGCATTGGCAACACTGCATACGACAAACTACAGCCATACTGTATCGCGCGGGGCTGTTGCTAAATCCTGCTGAAAATATAGGTTTGTAGGATCAACGGTGACTGTTTGTTCAATGTCATTTGCAAAAAAAATACGGGCCTACAATTCCGAAAGCACCGACTCCACACCAAACCATTACTGTAGGAGAGTGCAAGGGCATTTCATGAAGTCCCTTAGGATTCAGTGCTAACCAGTATTTCATGCTATGCTTGTTTACGCTGCCACAAACATGAAAACGTGCTTCGTTGATCATTAGCAATTTGTTCAGAATATCGGGGTTTTCCCGTAACAACCCACTCATGGTGATGTAGAAAGCAAGTCTTGCATCTTTGTTTCTTTCGTTAATTTGTTGCACAATTTGCAGTTTGTAAGGTTGAAATTGTATCTCTTTTAGCATTCCAAATAAACTTCTTCTACTAATGCCTAAAATGCGAGATTGCTGGCGTGTCGAACAGCAAGGACTGCGTTAAAAAGAGTCAGTCACTGTCTGCAGGTTCTCTGGCGTCCGCACTATGCGTGGGACTCCATGCCAACACGCTACCAGTGCCTTCAAATTTCTTCACCCAAGCAAATATGGTACTGCAAGGCGGTACGTGACCATGTCGGCGAATATTGAACTGTCGTCAATAGATACGCTACACTTTCGTCACAGAATTTGTTTTGTAATAACTACGAACGCAGGTAACATGGTGTTGCACGTTTCAACTCTCCATTGCGACTCACAGTATGGAATGGCGTCCTCCCCTTTACCATTCTCCTTCCCGCCATCACATATGACAAGCCATCGCAGCGCGCCCTATTCACATTTGAAATATGTAAGTTGGCTTCGCGCCATCCTGTATAATAGGTATACATAATATACATAACTTTTTAGTATTGCTGTCGATTGTGAAACCAATCAGTGTAAAGTAAAAAAAAAATATTGTCTGAAAAGTTATATTTCCCAAAATATTAATATGTATAATATTTAACAATGTTATACAGATAATGAAGTAGATGCCTTTCTTTATCATACCTTTGAGCGTATAAATTACTTTCAATAGCAAAAATAAAATTACAAAAGTACAAAATAATGGAATGTAATGAATTACTTTACCCTGTATACTGAAAGTTTATTTATTATTATAGTCATTATACTCATTATTCTATTAATTTTTAATATATATATGTTTCACAGTTATTTTGAAAAAATTGCGTTTGATTTTTTTTTTAATTTGAAGGATTAGTAGTGACTATGATATATATTATAATTATTATAATATTGATGTACCTCTTAAAATTAGTGCTAGCTTATCAATAGCATTTTACAAATCACGGCTATTTTAATAATACGAAAGCTGATCCCTTTGCTCTGCCTCTGAGACATTTATAAACCAAAACAATTATTTATCTTCACTCCGCATTGTAACCTGCTAGAGTAAAATCATTTTCGGATGAGACTAGCGCAGAAACACATTTTAGTAATTAGAAAGAGAGCCACCTCATAAATGAGAGAAACAGCTAGTAGTATAAATCCGTGTACTATACGAGCCACAAACGTTTATCGATTATTTGTCAGTCGGTACCAGGCATTTGATCGGTGTATTTCGTAGTGGTGTTGTACGTACATTGAGAGTTTTCCTATTTGTAATATTATTGTTGTGTTTTATCTATTAATTAATTTTTTTTCAAAGCTATTCAAGAGTAAGAATGCATCCTCTTGTAAGTAGAAATATACTTATCATAAAATTCCTGAAAATTTAGTTGTATTTATTTACACAGGGTAAAATGTCGGATATGGCAACAAACTCTGTCCTGGAGGAAGTGGGCCCTTGTTCGAAAAAGAGAAAAGTTATTCTTGAACAATCTTGTGAAATAATGTTTAATGTATATAACTATTTTAAAAAACAGGGTGTGACAGGTAAATATATTTACAAATTAGGTGGATACATAATATTTAACCTGTAATAATATTACTTTTTTTAAGTCAAATAAAATAATATTTGATTATACATTGTATGTATGTATATTTGTTTTAATACAAAAATTTTTCTAGGCACATGCTTGTGTGCAGGTTAAATATTATGTATCCACCTAATTTGTAAATATATTTACCTGTCACACCCTGTTTTTTAAAATAGTTATATACATTAAAAATTATTTCACAAGATTGTTCAAGAATAACTTTTCTCTTTTTCGAACAAGGGCCCACTTCCTCCAGGACAGAGTTTGTTGTCTTCTTTTAATGTCTCTAAAGTGAGATTTTGGTTAGGAGTAAAATTATAATGAGAAAAAACAAAATTAAGGTTAATGAAAACCATATAACAAAATATGGATTAATATAATAATAATTTGTAAATACAAAGACTTAAATGTGAAAGCACTATAAAAAGAAATATTTCATTGTAAAATACAATTTATAAAAAAATTATTACATAATACCAATTGATTTAATAATTATTTTATTCTTCGCGAAGTAATAAGTTTATTTAAAATCGACAACAAAACATAATTATTATGGTTTAATATAACTAAATATTATTTAAATTTAAAACTGCCGCCTATATTGTCAAGACTGCTCAATGTTTTTAAGGTGTTCAGTATTTTTGTAACGTCATCGCTCGCGCATCTTCGGTCTCATCCGAAAGTAATGTTACTCTATGTATAGACTATCGCTAAAAACTTACAAGTTTGAATCTGTTGAAGCGTGCCTACAGTAGACGCCCGAGGTCGAGAGAGTTACATATTAGTATCAAAATGGATCGTGTCGAGCAACGAGCGGTGATTAAATACTTACGTTTAAAAGAGATGACCTCAACTCAAATTCATTAAGATTTCGTAGATCCATTAGGGGAATCTCCAGTATCATATGACATAGTTAAAAGGTGGTGACGATTGTGTACAGATGAACATGCAGATGGAACACCCACAACCTTCACTACCCACGAAATTTTTAAAAAGGTCTATGATCTGGTGTTGCAAGATTGACGTGTGACTATTAGACAAATAGTTGAAGATACTGGTCTCACATACGATGTGGTATATAATATAATTACAGGCAAATTGAAAATGCAAAATTGTCTGCAAGATGGTTAATAGATGCACACAAGCGAAATCGAAAAGACATTTGCAGTCGTTTTTTAAGGCGGCATAGACACGATAAAGAATTTTTTACAGGATTAGTGATAATTGATGAGTCCTGGATTCTTTATTATAATTTAGAGACCAAAATATAGAGTAAAGGGTGGACGCACCGAGGTTGACGAAAAATGCAACTTCAGCAGCTATCCGTATTTTGGGATGTAGAAGGCGCAATGTTAGTATATTTTCTGCGGAAGGGGGCTTACAGGTGCTTATTACGACAATTTAATTCTCAAGTTAGTGACTTGATAAAAGAAAAAACTCGGGGTAAGTTACGCAAAGATATTCTCTAGCATCGGGATAAAGCACCCAGTCACAGGTCCGCCATTGCAACAGCTGCAATAGCTCAAGCAAGTTTAGAATTAGTTGAGCATCCGCCATATTCGCCAGATTTGGCCCGCAGGTATTACCAACTGTTTCCGAAACTTAAAGAATGCTTGCGTGGTAAACGATTTCCGTCAGATAATGATGCGATATGTGTAGTATGCAGAGGTTGAACAAGCATTAGAAATGCTAGAACATCGTTAGGAAAAATGTGTTAACCTTAATGGAGACTATGTTGAAAAATAAAACTAAGATATTTGCCAATTTTTTATTGTGAGTGGATCAGGGGTGGAGCAAAGGGATCCACCCTCGTACATATAATTATAGAGCGATAAGAAAATTCATTTGGTGCACATTATTTCAAATTTCTTGGTCGAAAATTTTTCAAAACCTATCTGATGTATTTAAAAATATTTTTATTTTACATATTGAAGAGCATCAACATATTTTATATTAAATTTTTAGTTATTATTAGAGCAATATGTCGTATATATTAAAAATTACTCGTTTTCATCAGGATCTGAATCTAATGAATATTCTAAGAATGATGTAATATTTACAATAAAAGTCAAATTTTCTAGTATTGATTTTTTTAACAGATAATCCACTTAATATATTCCTTCATAATGAATCCCATCATTCTAAAGCATTTATATTGCTGTAAATTAAAAAAATATTGACTGATAACTTTTAAAAAATTGTCATGATATTTTTTAATCTGACCCTTTTCATATGCGAGCTTGTTCGATTCCCAACACTCTACATTTTAGTACTTAATATGCCCGTTAAAGGGAGAACATGTGCAGATACTTGCGCGTATTACTGTTTTATTTGAAAAGATCAAAGTTGCCGACACGAAGTGAAACTACTGCTAGGGTTTACATTAGAATAGATGTGTCACGATTTCTTCAGATTGCTTTGTTAACTTCTGCTCTAACTTATTCCTTTTAGCTTTCTTTACTTCAATTATAATCAAAACTAATTACTTGTTAAATACCTTTTATCTTTTACAAAAATTTCTAATAGGGGATTCAGCAAGTAATTAAAGAAATTATAGTAATATGCAGAGACTGAAGAGCAACATTGTATTTAATATTTGCAATTTGACATTTAATACCTATATAACAGCAGCAAATATATTTCTCATCTTTACACGTCCTGTATACGGTTATGCGATTATAAATGTCACCGTTCTAAATTCATCGCGTTTATTCATCGGCTGTGTCGGTGCATAATGGGACAGTCAACGGGAATTCATAATCGTAAATTAGTAAAGCACAAATAATAACACGAAGACCGTTAAAAATAATTTACCACGAATTCCTTCGTGCGCTCAGAAGGATACGAAACACCTCTCTTTTCTTTGGATCTGGAAATAACCTGGACCGATCCCGTTTGATTCACCGCACATAGATATCTCCTATAAATATAACATAAATGAAATACTTTCGAGACGAATTAGATCCGTTTAAATGCCACACTATACACTACGGCGCTGTTTATTTCTAGTTTCGATATGTAGAAGCGGCGCCTATAATACAACTATTGTTACTTTCGAACTGCATCCTTAACTTGTGTCTGTGTAATTATTTAGTTTCCAACACGCATATATAAGGTGTAATCACAAGTAGTCAATTATTTTGTATTTATAAACTATATTAACAGGAATATATAACGTGTGTATAAATTGTCGCAAAAGCTACACGCAGCGACGTTCTTCGTTTGGTTCTCAATAAAAAATCATAATGTTAAAATGTCGTATCATGCTTCGTTTGTTTTCACGGGGTTCTTGAAGTTCAGACTTTTAGTGCGTAACTAACCTTTGCTCTTCGATATCTGTTAATAGAGATAGATGCAATTTAGTTTAAAGAAAAAATTTTTACTAGTATTATTTCGTAAACGTTTTCTTTTTGATTTAAAAGCTTGTTTTAAACATTTATTCATTAACGTACTTTCACGAAAAACACATTTGGCAACGTTGTAGAACAATAAGTTTGTATTTCAAAGTGAGTTCAATCAAAATCATTACTGTCAAATTTTGACATTTACGAAGCATGATACGACATTTTAACATTAAGATTTTTTATTCAGAACCGAACGAAGAATGTCGCTACGTGAAGCTTTTGCGACAATTTATACACACCTTGTATAGTATATTATAGACCAAACAGAGAAATCTCATATTATAGCCGAGCATACAGTTCACTGCCGAGGCGCTAGCCGAGGTTGTAGAATGTATACGAGGCAATTAATATGCTTTCGCTGTCGTGTATTATATACTATTTTTTTGCAAACGTTTAATTAGAATATTTCTTTGAAATTTTGTAAATGATTTTTACAAATGAAACAGACATGCAATATACACATCTGTAACTGTACACATAGACAATACACCTCGTATTTTACAAGAATTACTTCTGCTTAAGACACATGTTTCTGCCATCTACTATTAGGCGTCATCAGTTAAGCTAGTGAAGTAATTAAAGCTTAAATCGCCTACAAGACATAGCAAATTTCGTCCTATCAGGTAGCACTATATAATCTAGTGACATCTGACGGACGAAAGAGACCATGCCGAAAAAAGGAAACCCTTCCCTTGACCGGCTATGCCGGTATAGAAGGGAAGAAAAGACGTATATAGGTGTAATTGCAGAAGTAATTGCTGTAAAATACGAGGTGTATTGTCTATGTGTACAGTTATAGATGTGTATATTGCATGTCTGTTTCATTTGTAACAAATGCGTAATACGTGCTTAACGTATTGATATACTTAAACCTTTTTTGTATAAATGATTTTTAGGTTAGGTTCAAATGACAGATTACACATTTAATTGTCTCTACTAATGATAATGTTGGCATTTTACGTTTTAGGTTAGTTGTCAGAATGAATTTACGATACATACCAGGGAGAATACATAGAGGGAGACACTCTTCCCATTTTATTTATATGTATTTTTTTCAGCTCCGCCGTACAATAATAACGATAAAGTAATGGAGAATACATAGAGGGAGACACTCTTCCTATGTTATTTAAATGTATTTTTCTTCAAACGGACTAAAATATGATCATTTTGTTACTGAATACATACTTTTGAAATAATGCATTTTATTACTAGTAAAAAAATGGGATCATTTCTTTACTAATAGTAAAAAAATGTAATCGACCAATCATAACTCCTTAAAGTGACTGAACGATTTGATAACTGCCAAATATTGACAAAATGGGCGAAGAAGAATTTAAATGTACACTGCCCGACATATAAAATCCGTACACTAACATATTATCAATGTAAGCTGGGCTTATTAAATTTGATATGTCTTATTTGAGTTGTCAAATTTGACTTTAAATTATAGGTAGTAGCAATGTAAGTATAACATTTGAAGTCTGCTAGTGACAGTATGTATATATGTGTCCCGTTTACGCAACTAAGAAACTGTATTTATGCTCATAAGAGTTCTACGGGTTTTATATGTCGCGCAGTGTATGCCACCAGAATTAATAAAAATCGCCAATCAAGCTGCTGCAACTCTAATCCCGATAAAATCTCGTAAAGTGTATGAAAATGCGTATGTAAAATTAAAAAAAGTGGACTAGAGCACAAAATGTCAATAACTACACCGAAAAAGTTTTGTTGGCAGATTTTGACAGTTTATCAAGAAATTTGAAAAGCTTTCACATTATGGGCACAATATTCAATGATTAAAGCTCAACTAAACTTAACACGTAACGTAAATATTGGAAAATATAACAAATTGACAGCATTTTTTAAGCGCCAAGGCGAAGATTATAAAGCAAAAAATCTAAGGTACTATGTAAAGGAGAAACTGTCAATTTTTTACTTAATGCACCGAGTAGAGAATATTTAGCTACCATGGTACCAAGTGTGAGTGCGGAAGATAAAATTTTTAACAAACTTTTTTAGGTTGCATTAATTTTTGGAATTACTGGTGCATACCGTTGTAATGAAGTCCTGCATATGAAAATAGATGACATTAAGGACTTAGGAACTTTAGTTTTAGTTAATATACCCAATATCAAAACAAATAATGCCCGTTCTTTTACTATAATCGGAGACTTTTACATACATATGTAAAGAGAGTATACTGCTCTTCGTTCAAAGGTCACAAACTACCCGATTTTTTATTAAATATCAGAATGGGAAATGTCACAATGTTGTATACACAATATATCAAGCGTACCTAAACAAATTGCTTCCTACTTAAAATTGCCAGATTCGTCGCGATATACCGGTCATTGTCTTCGACGTACTTCAGCTACACTTCTTCTGGATAACGGTGGAGATATTACTTGTTTAAAAAGACACGAAGGATGGAAATCCACTAGTGTTGCTGAATGTTACCTAGCTGAATCTATATTAAATAAAAATCTAAAGTAATGAGACTATTATATCCAACGACCTACAGCTCCCGTATCACGAATCAGTCACCTGGTTCTAGTACCACTGAAAATAGAGTTGAAGTTTGACAGTTGTTTGACAGATACATAAAACTTATTTTTAAGCAAATATAATGAATGATATATTTAAAGGTGTAGTTCACAAGAACGGTAAAAATCATTTGAAGAAAAAATAGTATACATCACAGGAGTAGAAAGCTTTTTGTGTCTCGCCCAGTTTGCACTGTCTCGGCTATCGCCTAGACAGCAAACTTCTGGGCTCGATACAAAAATGACAGCTTTCTACTCCTTGTAATGTAATATACTATTATTTCGGACCCGCCGTATGTACCATAATAACAACAAAACTGTCGCCGGATAAAAATGAACTTTTTTAATATAAAATTGTGGATGGTATAGTATCGTTATTATAATAAGCTTAAAAAAAATTTTTGTTTTCTAATCAATTATACAGCGACGACAGAATTTGATACTTTTTCTTCTTCTTCTGGTTCTTTGTGTTGGGCGCCAGTAATTCGAGGCACTTGAGCGCAGTGCTATTCATACCAGCACCAATAGATGTCTCAGTTTCACTCTGTTAGTCTTGGGTCCTCGGTAAAAGCCACTATCCTCCTCAGGGTAAATTTGAATGCCCTCGTAAGATCCAATAAATCTCCTCAGTTCCTCACAAGTGCATATTACACGAAGGCTAGTTTCCTCCCGTTTTTCACATCTTCTACACCAGGTCTCGCTAACCAAGCCCATGCTGTACAGATGTTTTCTTAAAGGACAAGGACAGGTTATTAAACCGTTAATAATATTAATTTCTTTTTTATTACTATCAATTAGATTGGGTAAAAGTCTAGCATCCAGCAGTCTTAGTAGTATCTTAGTATGGAACTGAACCCCCATCTTTTTTTATGTTCTCTTTCTAGCCATAACCTATCTCAATAGATCTCCCTTCTAGTGGAATCCTTGGCGATTCCACGTACAGGTTCTGATCCTATGAAGTTCCTCTTAGACCTCTTCCTTGGCCATTACGTCGGTCAAGGGCTAATTGCCTTTAATCTCCTCATATCCTAGCACCTATATCAGTGACATAGTATTGTCTTGTGTCAGTCTATTGAGGACTTATTCACCAGTTTCGACCTGGTAGATGAATTCATAATGCGTTTAATAGCTGCCTGACTATGAGCCATTATGTTGATTTTCTTGTTTGCGCAGCTAGCTTCCCGAATTTCTTCGGCGCAGGCTGCGACTGCAAACAATTCAGCTGCAAAATTGTTGCTTTTCCCCAAACATAATGATAGGCCATATTCCACATATACAGGCACCTAGTATGCCCCGATCGGATTTTGATCCATCCGTGTACCAGGTGCCGCACCCCAATCGCTCGAGCGACCTTTTGCCTTCTCCCTGTTCGGTATAAATATATTCAGCTTAGCTTTAAATAAAGGTGCCATACTGTCCGCCAGCATCTGTAATATCGGCTCTCTCTGTATAGTTTCTGTGGTATTTGTATTTGATACTATTTTTTAAATTATTTTCTTCAGGATTTGTAGTCAATATTAAGAAGATCTTTTACCACGGAATGTGGACAAGAATCATGCCACTGAAATGTTGATATTCTTTTTCAAAAGCTTTTTATTATTAAATGGTGAATCATTCTATATTATAATACTCAACCAGGTCTTATTTACATCTTAATAATACTACTAGCCTTAATTTTTTACTGCGTATTATTAATGCATTATGGTATAGGGATATAATCATGTTCAGAGTGATGCAAGACCGCTTGATACATCTCGAGTACTGCCATATTTTAATCGCATCTAAAGAATCTACACTTTCTTGACAGTTAGACAACTTTTATAATATCCTGACTCACATTTGTGTTTACACCGTAAAGTACATGATAATATGAATACTTAAAAGCCAGTTAATAATATGTCAAAACTTTCTCATGTAAAAATGTATTTAATTATTTTTAGTAACTCTAGATATATCTGCAAGGATTTACCCTTCGAGCAAGCGAATATTATTGTGTCAAGGATTTTATTTTTAACAATAACATCTGTACAATACTACAACACAAGTAACAAGTGACAATATCATTGTATAAAATACTAAACAAATTTATTTGTGATGCAATTTTCGTTAAAAAGTGTAAAGAATTACTAGTATTAGACTAATACATATAAATGTAATTTTGATTTTGAAACTAAAATTGAATTGGAATTTTTTATTAAATAATATTCTTAAGCAAGCGTTTGAGAAACACTTTTAAATTTCTAAAACATTTCTGATTTTCATTAAATTAATTTGCTAATATATATTCAGTTAAGTACATAGTGACGTCTACATACCGATGGTAACATCCAACATTCCTCAAATATTCCGCTGAACAGGTGAAGATCCCCCGACCGTAAAATAGCACCGAGCGCACTCAACGTTGACACAACGAACGAAACTTCGAAACAACTCGGCATAAACATACACACACTCAAACACACACACTCGCACTCACTCAAAAACAAACAAAACAAACAAGAATTTCACAATATCTGAATGATATCGACGTGTTAATAATGGGAAGGTGCAGAAAAAAAAATGGCACCGGTATCGGTTAGGAAACAAAAGAAATAACACTCCACACCACTTCTGTAAGCATTAAAATCACATTTAGCTTTCACTATTCACCATTTAGCGTCGAGAAATTGTAATGTTCTCGGTGAATAATTTGTAGTTAATGAGTTGCGTCGTTTTCTTTGCCGCTACTAGATTGATGTGCCGGCTTTCGGGAAGTTTAAGTTATTCTTTTTTCCTTGGTGGCTTGCCGTTGTGGCAAACCATTCGTGATCGTCGGGAAGGTTTTGGGATGCGATGAGAAACACACACAAACAAACGGACACAAAGCGGACTTGCGTGCAGGATATGCCGGTGAACTGAGTCAGAAACTAGACCTAGCCGCTGTACTCGACGTTCGAAAAGTTAAAAAGCCGGCCGGTCGGCTCAGAGTGGGAGCAGGGCAGCATTAGGTTAAGCAATCTGTTATCGGGATGTTAAGAGAATTTAATTCGACAGTTAAAATTTTGCACAAATTCTTTCCAATAGTATCCTTTTATAATTAAAAACAAGACACAAGACTTGAATCGATTCTGCCTTTACTTGATGTAAATCCATATCAAATGATAAAAACACACACAATGTTGTATTAGATTTACACTTTATTTAATAATATTTAATAATATATAACAGCATATATAACAGAATATAATTTATGTTATCTATGTATCCCTTATACTAAAAGAGGCGGGTAAAAATAGTTCGGCTTCCAATTTCTGAGAATACCATTAAATCATAAAATAATTAAAAAAAAAAATATATACGTTTAAGTAAAATGTTTTACAGTACCGCTTGTTATATCTGAAGAAACCGTTGTACGGTGAAGCAGCTGTTATATATTATTAAATATTATTAAATAAAGTGTAAATCTAATACAACATTGTGTGTGTTTTTATCATTTAAAAACAAGACTTCTAAAATGTAACTAAGTTGAGTTAATAAATTATTGGCTCTCCTAATTATTTACGGACATATGCAATAAAGTAAAATAGAAATTTTAAATGTTACAGAAATAGTTGTATGTACAAAAGACACGGAATTAATCATAAACCGATCATTTATTATATATAAATGTCGAAATATATCAAATACATTATTCACTAAGTCAAGACATTATTGATGAAAAAGTAACTATTCGGTACATTAATATTCGTTACACGCGCGGACCCGAAATAACAATTACCTATTTGATGTATTCGTTACTCTCGTATTTGATTACTTTCGGTACAAATCGTTACATTCGTATTTGATTACTTTTGGTACATATCGTTGCGTTCGTAGCTATGTATGAAAGTATGAAGGTAAGCTAAAGTATAACAAAGAACAATATTTCAGTGAAATGTGTTTTATTTTTCGACATAATTTCCTTCAAGATCAATACATTTATTTAGTCGATGCTCAAACTTCTTTATGCCTTCACAGTACTCATTTTCCTCGAGCTCCTCAAAATAGTGGTCAACGGTTATCAGCTCCACATCCGAAGCAAATCTCATACCGCCGAAGTGTTTCTTCAGTTTGGGGAACAGATGATAGTTCGACGGAGCTAAATTCGGCGAATAAGGAGGATGCTCAAGCGTTTCGAAATTTAATTTGGCCAATTTTTCTTTGACAATTCCGCTCGTATTAACTGGAGCATTGTCCTGATGGAAAATGATTTTTTTATGCTTTCTTCCGGGTCTTTTTTCGACGATAGCTGCCTTCAATCGATCCAAAAGTTTAGAATAGTATAGTGCCAGTAATCGTTTGTCCCTTTGGCAGGTAGTATTCCCTTCGCATCCTAGTAAACGGAAGCCATCACCTTTCCTGCCGATAGACTGACTTTGGCCTTTTTTTGAGCCGGTTTACTACGTTTAGTCCACTGTTTTGATTGCTGTTTATTTTCTAGTGTCTAGTGGTGAACCCAAGTTTCATCGCATGTCACAAATTTGCGCAAAAAATCTGCAGAAATTCTGCAAAAAATTTTGAAATTTGTGGAAGCTGATCACCGATATACGTTGCAAAATATTGCTGAGGCTATACGCATCTTCACAGAACGGGTGTCGTACATTTTAAATGTTGAATTATACATGTCTAAGCTAGATGTTCTAGATGGGTGCCACGTTTACTAACAACACAGCAAAAACTCAAACGCGTTGAAGGTTCTCCAGCCATTTTGGAGCGGTTTCGGCAAAATCCAACAAAAGTAGCTGTTTTAGGACGTCCAGAACAGGGATTGTCATTTACGCTCGTACGACTTTTTTAAATTCGTTCACCCATTTGCATACAGTCCTAAAACATGGAGCTTCCTCGCCTAACACATTTGCCATATCAACATGAATTTCTCTAGGCGAAGAATACTTTTTCCACAGGTATTTAGTCACTGCGCGAGTTTCGATATTGTCCATTTTTAATAAGCGACACAAGTACTCTACTTTGAACGAGTGTACACAACAAAATACTTAATAGATCGACATGAAGTTTAACGCGTATATCGTTGAAACATCAAGCTATACAATAGCGTCAAAGATTGCTTTTACATAGCGCCATCTCATAATTAGTAACCGAATTTTTCAGCTAACCCTCGTATTATATGTAAACAGTATAAATGTATAGGGATAAGATATCATATTCATTGATTATTTATACTCAATAGCAACTATTGTCTCAGCCTTCTTAGCTGTGCGACCTCCCAAATAGTAAATGTAAATAAATTCGTATTTCGTGACTTGAGTGAGAATTTACAAGGACTTGATAACAACATTTTATTAATGGCAGACAAAGTTCATGCTTTCATTAAGATGCTTGATATCTGGATTATTCGCCTACAAAGCAAAAATTTGAATATGTTCCCACTCACTTCGGATTATATTGAGAAAAATTCGAATGAACAAGACACTATTATTCATCACAGTTTAGATTGCATGAAGATGCATTTGCGTTAGCTAAAAACTCAGTTGACGGAGTATTTCCCGGAAGATAAAAATTATTTCTCGAAGAGATGGGTACTGAATCCGTTTAGTGAAAACGTTGCCGCTAGCTAAGTTGCCAGTTGAGATTCACGATCAGCTCATCGAAATGTCAAGCGCGACTACCGCAATTTACATCTCAAGATTTAAATTAAATTGCTCGTCGAAATGAATACGAAATTTAATCACAGAAGCATTGAAAATATTAACCCCTTTCGTCTTATCTCTGTGAAGAGGGTTTTTCGTCTACGGTTGCGCTAAAAACAAAATACAGGAATCGTCTCTTATCACTCGAAAATAATTTGCTTTTGTGTGTTTCTAGCGTAGATAACGTATGGAGAAACTTTTAAATGAAAAACAAATGCAACCATTACATTAATTTCTTTTCTGTACATGTGTCCTTATTGTAAGTATTGTAAGTTTATAACAAATGATTTTTTTTCATAAAATGATTTTTCATTATTGTTTAGGCTATTTCGCGGTCCCCTTTAATATCGCCGCGACCGCCAGATTGAGACACGATGTTGTAGATACTTGATTTGTTAGTTTTAAAATCCCTGTGTGTACTTTCTTTGTTATTGCTTGTAATAAAGGTTGGGTATAATAAAAAAAAACTAGAAAATTCGCATTTTTTAAATATAAATAGGTGTTTTATTTTTTATTTTGGTTTCGTTTTTTAATGAAATATGCATCCATTTATAAATACTCATTCTGTAATAAAGCGAAATACATTTTTCAATGTATTATTTTCTTCCAGGAACAATTTACTCGATACTAGATTTCAATACTCGAGAAATTTAAACATAAATAATCAAAATAATCAAAGTAATCAAAGAAACGAATACATTCAACGATTTCTCAAGGTTTGAGTAACGAGTAGTAAGAATTACTTAAAAGTACAAGAAAGCGACATCTCGTAACATACATAAATAATACAATAAAAGACTGAAAAAATAAATCACAATTTTCATTTCTGAACATCAAAGATATTAACATTTGTGTTATTCATTATTTCATGGCCATATACTAATTTTTTTTTAATCACAGTTTAAATTGTAGTATTCGTAAATAAATTAAATTTAAAAGTGTTGAAAAAATTATAAAGGTATTAATCAGTAAATGATTAGTACTTAAACGTTGTCAGTACACCAAGTCACCCCTGTACACCCACTGTAACAAAATTTTGTAAAAAAAACTCTGATTTTCTTGCATTTTCCTTTATTCAAGTATGTGTTTTTATTACGTGACTGGAATCGCTGGAAAATTTTCTTTTGTAAAAATCAAGAGAAAAAAGTACAATTTAAGAGGGAAAAATTGACTCACGTTTCAAGTAAATTATACCGTATGTCCCCGGATTGAGTTTACAAGAGGAAAAAAAAATTATTTTTGATTTTACAAAAAAATGCTAAAAGAATTAAATTTTATGCTTGATTTCAAATGATCAAATCTGTAATTAGAATGTCAATATCACTTATGTATGTTCCAAAAATTTTGTTTTAATTTTTTTCATCGCATTTCATATTTTATTTTTTGTAGTTGAAGGCTTTGACTTGAAAACGTCAAATGTCAAAAATAACTTCAAACTGTAATTCTGTAATTTTTTGGTGAAAATGTTAACGTTATCACAGAAAATATGTTTAATACAATGTTATGATATTGGTGAAAAGAGCTACCGTCGCGTTGCAGAAGAATTTAATGAAAAATTTCCTGGAGTAACTGTTCCCTGTATGGATATAGGGAAGATGGTGAAAAAATTTTTGGAAGAAGCCCTGACTTAACTATTTTAGATTTTTATTTGTGGGGACGGTTAAAGCAACTAGTCTACATGGAAAACTTGCCTAACAATGTGGAAGTATTAAAAAATCGTATAAGAAATGCTATTGCGTCCTTGACACTTGAAGAAATTCGCAACAGTTACAAGGAACTGCGGCTTAGAGTAGAATTGTGTGCTGAAAGGGGTGGCGAATTAATAAAATAGTCTTAAACATTATTGTTTCCAGCCTAATTCTTTTTTTATTGTTGTGATTGAAAACAAAAAATAAAAATTTGTAATTCTAAATAGGGGTTTGACAGTTTCGTAATTCTAATTACAGATTTGGTCATTTGAAATCAAGCATAAAACTTAATTCCTTTAGCATTTTTTTGTAAAATCAAAAATAATTTTTTTTTCCTCTTGTAAATTCAATCCGGGTACATAGGGTATATGAGAAAAAGATAATTCGCATTGCCGTATGTTGTCTTTCCGAAACCGTTTAATTTGATGTGTAGATCATTAAAATCAGATAATAAATAAAGACGTTGTAGCCATTGGAAATTTTTATGGGTCACCCGGTATAACTGCATCTTTCCATTTTTTCATACGTTGTCTTTTTCTTTCAAGGATATTCTGTATAACATACTGTGTATTTACATAAGTTTTCTTTACTTTCATAATAAGTCTGAAGAAAGTTTAAAATAATAAAACCTTAAAAATAACGACAGCTAAAGTAGTTTCATTTCATTAATCGAATTAAAATATATCCATATTTTTTTCCAGAAAAAAAATACTTAGTGATAACGTGTTCCTATTTGGTTTAACAGATTTAGCTCAATACGTACTGTTTATATTGGGCAAACATATTTATTACTGTTTTCTTTCAATTTCCTGTGCAGTTTATGTATACCTTAGTTATTAACCTTGTTTGTGCTATATTAACAAAACGCAAATTCAATCATTTAATAACAAAGTCGTTGATTTTGAACGACTATACACGTGTGTACATACATTTATCGTAAATGCAAAGATATAATATCACTGTGAATAGGTCTCTATAAATATTTTTCATAAACCAATAAAAATTATAAATACTTACAATTTCTAAAAATACTTGTGTATTTAAAATATCTAACAAATGCAAAAATATATCTGCACGTGCATTACCATTGTTACAGAAAATATCATGTTATTTATTGAAATTGGTATGCCAACACTTATTAAACGCGGTAAGGATAAATATTTATGTTAAATAATACAAACGGTCGGTAAAATCGAGAATAGCACATCGTCCATTTATTCTACTAGATATTATCAACTTGACCGAGGTTCGCGAAACCAATTTTAGAGCAGCTAGTTTCGAGTTGAAGTTTCTAATTTGTCTGCAAACTTTTTTAAAGTTTGTTTTGTTTACAGTCTCTCAATGAGAACTGTAAGCGAGAATAATGGCTACTCTAAACATTAAAGGCATCACGATGGCTTATAAAATCAACATAATATTCTTAATAATTCAATTTCTGTATTAAATTTTGTTAACCTTAGTTAGAACGGCAGTTGAAATTGAGGTCTATTATTTTAATCTCTGTTACAATACGATATTTTTGCCATGAAAAGGTTAACATGTACGTTTGCGTGTAAGTATAGATCCAAATATACTCTCAGTAACATTAGAAGTGTTACACTCAGAAGGAATAATTTGTTCTACTTGATTTTTTGGCAATGTGATAGTTTTAGATCAAAAATGAAACGATAACATTTGTTAACATGTAATACAAAAAAAAATTAATAATGCGTTTGGCGACCCCGTAGCTGAGTACACTCCTGTACACGTCTAGGCATCGACAAAATGAGATGGTCGATAACTGCTTGTGGTATCTCGTTCCAAGCAATTTGAGTTTAGTGGATTAACTGCCCCAGAGTCTGTGGAGGATGGTGCAAAGTGGACAGTCTCCTCTCCATGATATCCCATACATGTTCAACAGGGTTTAAATCCGGTGAACGGGGTGACCACGGCAAAACATTAACGCCTGCTTCTTGGAGAAAGTGCATAGTTCGATGAACAATATGAAGGCGTGCATTGTCTTGCTAAAAAAAGACATGTGAACGGCCATATAGATAAGGTAGTAAAGTGGTTTGTAGGACATCATCAACATAAGACGCAGCTGTCATACTGCATCGAATAAAGAGAAGTGGTGATCGGCTACTATAGGCAATAGCCCCCAAACCATTACTCCAACAGTCCTATGTATATACCTCTCGCAGCTAACCCAATATCACGTCGCTCTCCACACCGGCGTCGTACCCTTCTACGGCCATCGTGCATACCTAGACGGAATCACGATTCGTCGCTGAAGACGACATTCTGTCGCCCAATGCTGCCGTTCTCTGTACCAGTTCAAACGTTGACGAGAGTGGTCCGCAGTCAAAGGAAGCACTAATCGTCGACGGTCTGAAAGAATTCCAATGTCTCGAATGCGGCGATATAGTGTACGCATAGTAACAGGTCTACCTTCGTCTTCAAACCATTGGTCAGAGATTTAACGCGTAGTAGAAAAACGGTCTCGTAGAGCTAGTTGTCTGAAGCGCCTATCTTGACGCTCCGGTTTGACCAGTTGGCCTTCTTCGTGTTCTTCTACCTTCTTCTGCCCACATACGTCACACCGTCATTGCAATACAATTAATATGGCGACCAATTTCGCAATAGGACAAATCAACACTTCGATAGACAACAATTCTACCCCTGTCAAAGTCACTAACATGTTGATAATTTTGATGTCTCCGAAATCTAGGCATTTTGTTACGCTTAACACTAGTAGACGGACGCGTAATAACTAAACATTTCTGTACTAGTCAGCTCTCATAAACAGGTTTCTTCACCAAGAACTAAGAGATAAATTTTATTTTGGCAAAAAATTATAAAAGATAAAAAGTGAACATTCTTCATAGAATGCTTTAAATATAGTCATTCTGATGCTAAAAGATCAAGTTTAACAAATTATTACTTCTGGGTGTAACACTACTAATGTCACTGATATATTAGAACTACAGGATATCAGGTAATGGAAACAAAAAAAAAATTGTCGATTCGATCACGCAAGTTTAATCTATTATCGGGTGTACCATAAGGGTCTAATTTGGGACCTGTACTGTTGTTAATTTTTAATTATTATTATTATTAATAATAATATTCTTCCACTTCTGCAGTACCTCTTCAGTCTGATATGGATCTGAATCCAGATTCGTTTGGTATTGGATGTTTTACTGCTGAAGAAGTACTGCGTGGAATCAAAAAGATAAAACCAAGTATATTTTTTCTACGAGACTGTGTATCCGTACTTTTTTATCCACTTACTGCAATATTTAATTTATCGTTACGTAGCTGGACTTTTGCAGACTATCGGAAGATAAGTAGAATTATTCCAATACTTAAGAAGGGTGACGATCATAACATGTATAAATACAGACCAGTTAATATTCCTTCAAACTTTACTTTGAAGTATTTGAATATGTTCTGTACGACAAACTGTATGATTATTAAATCACATCTCTCAGTACATAAGCGAAGCTTTAGATATTAGACTACAAGTAAATGCTATCTAAACTGATTTTAGTAAAGCTTTTGATACAATCGACCACTCTCCTCTATTGTCGAATCCACGGAGAACTTTATCCTTTTCCGAATCCTGTTTATTAAATCGATGGTACTATGTAATCCACTACAATGGGTGGAATTCCACTGGCGTTCCAGAAGGATCTAATCGGAGCCCGTTACTTTTCAATGCGTATATTAATGATCTCTTGATACTTCTGGATTGTAGAGTTCTCGCCTATGCAGATGATTTAAAGATTTTCAACAGCATTGTTTCCCATTCAGACTATTTAGGTCTGCAGAAAAACCTTACACTGATTCATGAATGGTGCGCAAATAATCGAGTGTGTTTAAATGTTGATAAATGTTTTATTCTTTCATTCTCTAAGCGGTCCAATATTGTTTTTTTTTAAATATGCAATTTCTCATGACAGGATATCTAGGGTATCGCACTTTTGTGATCCTGTGGTGCTCTAAATTGTCATTTAGTTCACATATTTCTAGCATTTGTTAATTCGCGTCCAGGTCTCTAGATTTTCTCATACGGTCTTGTTGTACATTGAACAATTTATACACATTGGCGATTTTGCTCTATTCATTTGTTCAAGGTAAGCTAGAGTATGCATATATGGTTCGGTATCCTCTTTATATTTATCGAAAATTGTTAGTCAAACGTGTACGAAAACGATTCTTAAAGTTTCTATTCTATAAGTTGGATGGCATATATCCACATCGTAGCACGGAGTACGAGAGTTTGTTGAATAGGCATGACTTCACTTCTCTAAACCAAAGAAAGAGATGTAGCAATCTGCAAGCTCCTGATAAAACTCGTCAATTGAGAAGTGGATTCACCGTCTTTGGTCCGACAAATTAATTTTCTGGTGCCAATGTAGAACATTAGGTCATTAGAAATATTCTATATATGCTATATGTGCTATAATGCCAATTGACTGTTTTTAATTTAGTGATTTTTTTCTTCTTTTATTGCATCTCTGCTCTACTCAGTTTATATAAATAACTTAAAGTTTTCGTTATTTGCCTTTTGTAAAAAGTCTTTCTTTGGAGACTGTGGTTAAGTAAAAACTCAAAAGGGTATAAAACCCCTTACCACAATTAATAATCGTATTCTAAATACGTATTTCGACAACTAAGTTGTTATCATTAGTAGGTCAAATCACTAATCAAGGTGTCGCACATAGGACACAATAAAACTAACACATATAATAACGCAACAACTTTACACCGCGTCCACGTATACACTGGCATGTGCGACACCTTGATTAGTGGTTTTATCTATGATGATGACAACTTAGTTGTCGAAATACGTATTTAAGATACGATTATTAATTGTGGTAAAGGGTTTTATACCTTTTTGTGCGTTTTGTGAGGCTGTACTGTATGAGTTATTAATTTTTAGTTTTCTCTTTTATCTTATTTTATCATGAAATTGGATTTTAATTGATCTGTTGGGTGAACAAATATGATTATTATTAACACCATTACTAAAATAATTAATTGCAGAAAGTTTTTCTTTGCCGATGACTTTAAAATCTTTACAAAATTCATACCGTCGAGAACCGTTCAAACTTACAGGGGGATCTTGATGCGATTAGTATTTGGTGACAGCAAAACTATCTATGCCTTAATTGAAGTAAATACAGAGCAATAAGGTACACTAGAAAGACTAAGACGACCATTTGATTATTTACTCAATGAATTTACCCCACTTCACCGCTGCTCGTCTGCAAAAGACTTAGGTCTAACACTTGATACCATATTATCCTTCCTCGAACACAACCGAATGGTAGCTAGGACATACAAAATGTATGGATTTATTTTTAGAAATTGTCGAGATTTTAAAGATAGTAAAATGCTTAACTATTTTACATTATGCTTTCATTAAATCGAAATTAAAATATGCATAACTGGTATGGTATCCCATATATCAAAGACATTTAACAACATCAAATCAGTCCAAACAATAGACCTTTGAGAACGATGGCATATATCCGCCAAGAGGTTCTAATTATTTTCCTATCCTTACCAAATTTAACATCGCTTCCTTTAGCACTAGACACGTTATACTTAGTGTTAACTTTGTATATGGGATTATGCATAATGAAATTTATTACGCATAGCTACCCAATAAAATTAACTTTAACATGACATGGACAAGTAATTTTCGACAGCTGCACATTTTCTAAACTGAGATAAATAGAGAGCGAAAATCTTATTTAAGTCTTCTATTTCTGTATGCTGCACAAACCATAAAAAATATTAAATGCGTCAAATACACCTCATATTAATGAATACAAATAGTATTATTTCATTTAAATAATATTTTCTGTACTTAGGGGTGTAACTATCTGTGTAACACTGATAGAAATTAATATTATTAATAAAAATAATAATATTTACTGTCAATGCACAACGGAATAGAAAGACACCCCATTTAACATAATAATTACAAGTGATACAAAAATAATATTTCAATTCATTAAAATTTTTATATTATTGTATTCTTCAGCTGTCCTGTTCGTTGTATAAAACAAAAATATTTTCTAATAATATCGAAATATTATTAAAAAACGGACGTGGAGAGAACACCATACAAGTTAAATTTTTGTCAAAATTACTATCCAGACATGCAATTGCTATAGACTAGTCAGCGCATGGTGCTGGAACAAACAAAATTCACTACAAACACTCCCTTACTACATAAAATCAAGTTATAAAGGAGAGCAAGGAAGAACACTCAACGACGCTCATTGAGTGATATCTAAATCACGAACCCTAAATCAACCATTGCCGTCCACATGACAAGTATAAGCCAAAGCACGTTATTTCCATCGGGCAGTCACAGCTATAAAACCAATTTGAAACATAGTCGAATGGGTAAAACCTCACTCTTTTGTGACAAGAATATTTTTAATAATATCGAAATATTAAAATCGTGTGTGGAGAATACAATACAAGTTAATACGAGGTGCATTCAAGTTCTAAGGCCTCCGATTTTTTTTCTCCAGACTGGAAAGAGATAGAAGCATGTGCATTGTTTTAAAATGAGCGTGCGTTCGTTGTCAATACGTCACAGAGATGGCAGCACTGTACGGCAGATGGAATTGTAGCGGCAGCGTCGAGAATGAGAACTGTTCTAGATACTTAAAATGGCTACGTTTTCCTTACTTGAACAGCGTGCAATCATTCGTTTTCTGAATTTGCGTGGTGTGACACCAATTGAAATTCATCGACAGTTGAAGGAGACATGTGGTGATGGAGTTATGGATGTGTCGAAAGTGCGTTCGTGGGTGCGACAGTTTAATGAAGGCAGAACATCGTGTGACAACAAACCGAAACAACCTCGGGCTCGCACAAGCCGGTCTGACGACATGATCGAGAAAGTGGAGAGACTTCTTCTACTCTGTTTTGGGGTGGACGCCACCACGTCCAGGCACTTGAGCACACTGCTCTTTGTACTATCCCCAATAGATCTCTCAATTCCTCTCTGTTAGTCTTGTGTCCTCGATAAAAGCCACTATCCTCCTCAGGGGAAGTTTGAATACACTCGAAGGATACAATAGACCTCTCCCGAAATATTTCTGTCTGAGTTCCTTCAGTTCCTCACACGTGCATATTACATGAAGGCTAGTTTCCTCCTGTTTTTCACATCTCCTACACCAGGGCTCGCTAACCAAGCCCATGGTGTACAAATGCTTCCTTAAAGGACAATGTCCGGTTATTAACCCGGCAATTATTTTAATTTCTTTTTTGCTACTACGAATTAGGTTGGCTGATAACTTCCCGTCCAGCCCCCTTAGTAGTGTTTTTGTATGGAGAGATTTGTTTTGGGGGATCGCCGAATGACAGTTGAACAGATCGCCTCCAGTGTTAGCATTTCCGTGGGTTCTGTGCACACAATCCTGCATGACGACCTGAAAATGCGAAAAGTGTTCTCCAGGTGGGTGTCACGAATGCTGACGGACGACCACAAGGCTGCTCGTGTGGCATGTTGCCAAGCAATGTTGACGCGCAACCAAGGCATGAATGGGACTTTCTTTTCGTCGATTGTGACAATGGATGAGACGTGGATGCCATTTTTCAATCCAGAAACAAAGCGCCTGTCAGCTCAATGAACGCACACAGATTCAACGCCACCAAAAAAATTTCGGGTAACCGCCAGTGCTGAAAAAATGATGGTGTCCATGTTCTGGGACAGTGAGGGCGTAATCCTTAGCCATTGTGTTCCAAAGGGCACTAGGGTGACAGGTGCATCCTACGAAAATGTTTTGAAGAACAAGTTCCTTCCTGCACTGCAAAAAAAACGTCCGGGAAAGGCTGCGCGTGTGCTGCTTCACCAAGACAACGCACCCGCACATCGGGCTAACGTTACGCAACAGTTTCTTCGTGAAAACAACTTTGAAGTGATTTCTCATGCTCCCTCCTCACCTGACCTGGCTCCTAGTGACTTTTGGCTGTTTCCAACAATGAAAGACACTGTCCGTGCCCGCACATTCACCAGCCGTGCTGCTATTGCTTCAGCGATTTTCCAGTGGTCGAAACAGACTCCTAAAGAAGCCTTCGCCGCGGCCATGGAATCATGGCGTCGACGTTGTGAAAAATGTGTACGTCTGCAGGGAGATTACGTCGAGAAGTTTCATAGTTTTCGGGTGAGTAGTTAGTTAGAAAAAAAATCGGAGGCCTTAGAACTTGAATGCACCTCGTATTTCGATATATTATTCAAAATGTTCTTGTCGTATATAAGAAATTGATAAGTTTTACATACTCAACTATGTTTCAAATTCTTTTTGTTTGTTGTCCTGTTTATGATGGTAGTCTTTTATATTTTGCATCTAGAGTCGGAATGAAACACTAGATAGCTTTTAAAGACTTTATTGCTTTTCGAAGTATGCTCCATGGAGATTTATGTACTTTTGAATGCGCTTGAACCAACTCTGGAAGCAGTTATCCCACTCGTTTGTCGGGACAGTCAAAATTGCATTTTTGAAGGCATCGACTGCTCCTTCTGAAGACTGAAACCTTTGCCCACGTATCCGTCCTTGATTTTCGGAAAGTTAAAGAAATCGTTGGGACTTAGGTCGAGATTATACGGAGGATGGTCTAACAATTCGACGTTTTCTTGCGTTAAAAATTCAATTGTCTTATGAACTTGTATTGTCTTGGTGGAGGATGATTCATCGTTGTGGGTTGATTTCTCGGGGCTCAGCGATGACTTGTGGCAATCAAATGGTTGTATACCAATCGGTTATAACAGTTCTTTGATTTTCTAGAGAAATTGTTGCTACATAACCTGCTTTCGAGACAAACTTTTCTTCACCTTAAAATATCCAAACAGACGACTGACGTTTATTTTCTGTCTCGTATGAGTAAATCCAAGATTCATTACCACTCACGATGTTGTACACGTTTTTAGAGTCCCTGCGTTGAAGCGGTATAGAGTTTTTAACACCAATTCATCCTAGCTGTTTTCTGTTCTACGGTCAACAGAACTTATTTATTTACACACAATTCTTCATGAGGAATTTTTTGAATTAAGGTCTTTAGAATCCCCAATGATGCCACAATTTCGCGATATATCCCATGTCGATCTTCGTGGATGAGATCGACGTTTTCCTGAGTGACTGCCATTTTTGGTGCAACTGCTCTTGAATCATTACTAAGACTAATCCGTCCACGTTTGAAGTCTCCATACCAACGAGAAATTGTTGAGAGAGTGCTTCATTACCGAAAACTGAAACCAACTCGGCGAGGCATTGTTGTTGAGATAATTGTCTTCGCAAATGATAAAAAATTATTGCGCGAAAATTTTCACAGTTTAATTTCATTTTTCGACTAACTTGCCAACTTTGACAGTTCGTTGTAACTACAATACTACACGAATCGCACTGAAACTTTGGATTTAGGCTAACTAAAGATGGAGGTTAATTTTTACCACTGACATTTTATTAGTGGCGCCCTCTATGTCCCAGTATGCAAAATATAAAAGACATCCCTCTTATTTATTTCAGGTCATTGTATTGTTCCTATTCACCTTGGCGTATCCGTATACGTCTATCAAAATAAATAAAAGAAATGAACATTTACATTAAATACATCGACAATTATTATCGTATAAGTAAAATTAATACGTCAACATCTTTTAATCATTTCTCGTCCAATTATCGCCGAGAATAATCTGGTTTTAATATCTGTCGCTTTCCATATGCCATTTCATTGCAGTAATATAACCTAAATATTTGATCGTATAACAACTGTTATTCTAATTTATTTTACACATATATTTACTTATAATTAAGCATATCACAATTTAAAATACATGTAAGATACAATGATAAGTATAAGCAATAATTTTATTTTCTTTATTTTATATTTAAGAGCCATCGATGACATGGTTTAAAAATAATATCGTTTAAATATCCTCGTCTAGTTTGTCTGATTAAAAGGATTCTGGATATCCATTTTTCAATTAGTTTTCCACACATATCGTGGTAGATCTTGAATGGTGGCACCGTTGGATATTCTGAGTTGTTATTCTACCACAAAAATCAGTCAAAAAAAAAGTTCAGTGAAAACGTTTTACTGGCGTATTTTTCCGATTTATCGAAAGAGTATCATCCTTCTTCGGTGTGGTACTATTATTCCACTGTGAAAGCGACTCTTTTAGTAAAAAATGACGTTGATATTAATAAATATAAAAAACTTACGGATTTTTTAAAACAAAAAGGAAGAAATCATATTCCAAAAAAGTCCAAAACTATTTCACAAGAAGAAGTACTTAAATTTTTAGTAAATGCACCGGATGAAATCTACTTGATGATGAAGGCAATTCATGCAAACCTTTCAAAACCAATTTGTTATGAATGTAGTAATTGTTTTAAATTTGCGTTGTGTTTGGGATTGCTGGGGCTTTACGTAATGAAGAACTTTTGAATTTAAAAGTAAGTAACATAGAACATAAAGAAACAGATAACTTGTTCAGATAACTAAAACAAAAACCAATAGGCCTCGATTGTTTGTGATCATTACAGAGTTTGAAGGAAAAATAAAATCCGTAGAATTATTTAACAAATATTTAGTTCTGCGTCCTAAGCAAACGCTCCACAACCGACTTTTCTTAACTTATAGAAATGGAAAATGCACAGTCCAGCCAATTGGAATCCATACTTTTGGAAGGGTACCAAGCAAAATTGCCAACTATCTACATTTGCCAGAGCCATCACTTTATACGGGACAATGCTTTCGTCGAACGTCCGCCACTCTCTTTGCCAAGGAAAATTTAAAACACCACGGAGGCTGGAAAAGCGACACGATTGCAGAGTCCTATGTTGAGGAACCTGTGCTCAATAAAATGAAAATTGCAAAGACGATTTTAGGTGAACGTCAAACTAACAGCATAGTTACCAATGATAATTCTACTAATGGTTTACAAGTTATTAACATTGATAATACTCCTCAAGCATGTTCAATTGAAACTTCTTCTACTGCAGGAATTAATTTTTATAATGCGTCGGGTTGTTCGTTTGCTTTCAATATATCAGGTAATAAGTAGATTTGTTTTTATGTGCTTACTTTGTCATAATAAAATGTGATAAGTTATAATATGTCCATTTTTTTAAATATAAATTTTTACGGTTGACGATAAAATTTTGTATGCACCATATCAGTAAAGCGACTTTATTGAACTCGCCTGTTACTCGCCTCACTTGTTTCGCTCGCTCAGCTCATAATCTCAGACTCGCTCAATAAAGTATCACTTTACTGACTTGGTACATAAATAACTATAATTTTTAAAATTCAAATTGCGCCCGTAGAGTGTCTAGCTATTTAGCTATCGGCATTCGCCTTAAACAAGAAAGAAAACCTTCTCGGACAGCGGCCTTAGATTCGGTTCCAGGTACCGCCAGCATGATAAACTAGTGACTTATTACGTTATCATTAAAAACATTATTATTTTATTAATTTAAAAGATTCTGTGGCTAATAGCGAATGTAATAATAATAAGTAGATATACTCGTATTTGGGCAGCCTGTAAAATATAATTATTTTACACAAATAAAGTGCGTATAATTTACGACGACAACTTCGAAAATAATCGGTAATTAATATTCGAGACGAACACGTTGGGCTTACGAAAACAAAAATAAAATAAAACCGTATAAATTGTACAACAACGTGGTTGAAATTCCATTAATACAGGTGGATTCTCTACGAACGATGCGTTTTAATGAGATTTGCAAATTTAATATATTTGTTGTCCGTACCGGACCTATTTATCTTTTTATTTAAATTCCTCGGATCCAAACGTACAATGTAAGCCTTGTGGGACATTAGTACAAATTATATACGACAGCAATTTTTCTTCATTTTCGCCATTTCGAGTTGCTGTTAAAGGATTTGAAAATTCGCAAAACGGACATACGTTTCTCCCTTTTGTTTTCTCAAAGCCCTAATTAATTTTATACGACTGGAGTTACTATGTATGTGTATATATTTTTATACGAGGATATATAAGAAAAGAACGTGACTGGTGCTGTACTACTAAAATTAATATTTATTTAGAAAACTTCAATAACTATCCTTCAAAGTACTCTCCATTCTGTGCAATACACTTGTCCCTTCGTTTTGTTCAGTTGTCATAATCATCTGACAAGCAATTTTTTGAGTCTATTTAGTATACCCATAACCGCGTTGTTAAGCTCTAAATTTGACTCAATTTCCGACCTCTCAATTCATTTTTGATTTCAGAAAACAAATGAAAGTCATATACAGCAAGGTCAGGTGAGTAGGTAGGATGAACCAACCATAATTTCACCTCCAATTCTTCAAGTGTTCGTTGACAAATCGCTGATCTGTGAGCCTTAGCATTGTCGTGATGCAGGATCTAACCGAAACCAACCCAACCCAACGGAAGTACATTAGAATAGTACTCTCCAGTTACAGTATGTTCTCTAGGTACAATATTATCATCATAAATAACGCCCAATTTATGAAAAATAATTAAGTGCATCATTTTACCGGCGCTTTTAACAGTTTTCGACTTTTACGGTCTTGGACTGCCTTTGTGCTTCCATTGCATACTTTGAGACTTTAATTCAGGCCCGCAATGATAAAACCAACTCTCGTCAAATGTAAACATATTGTTTAAAAACTGTGGATTATGTTGCAGTTGCCGACAAATTGTTACTCGATTGGCTTTTTGTTCATCGGTCATAGCTTTTGGAACCAATTTTGCCGCGACCTTTCGGTACCCTAAATCTTCATGAATAATTCTTTGAGTAGAAACATAAGACAAATTAACAATGTCAGAAATTCGATATATGCAAATCCGACGATCAGTTCAGTAATTAATTTGTAATAAACGTCAAAAGTTAAATTAAAGCCTATTTGAGGATAAGTACAATAGAGATGGGGGCTTCATGTCCTATTCTTTGTGTTATAAAATTCTAGATGCGAAAGAAGTTATAGCATAAGTCTTGTTATATTTTAATATAGCCTAATATAAGATTTTATAATTAAATTCATGACGATTATACTTTATACTTTAAGTCCAATATATTTTTCAGACGAGAAATCTATCGTTTGAACCAAGAATATAAAATATATAACGTTTTAGAATACAGTACTTTATATCTGTAGTTATTTATCTAGAGCTTTGCAGAGACAAGTGTGTGTTTAAGTGTCTTTTGTACTTATCTAAATTTAAACTTCGAGCATCATTGAACGCACTTAAGTTTTATTGGCATTTAACATAAAAGGTTTATTAAAGGAAAATTAATAGTTGATCTGTTTGATCAGTTCTAATAGTTTAAACACAGACAGGTTCTGTATTTTATTGCCAACATTTCGTATCAACATTGACCACTTCCTCGGGGTCAAAATTTTAACTTATTTTGAAAGATTAACGGTACGCACTAATTATGAAATATTACTTGAAATATTTGCTTTAAATTTATTAAATTTAATAAAATTATAAATAAATAATCACAAAACACTTTAAAACTTTAGTTAACTACTTAATATAATCACATGTTTTCATGGTAAATTTAATCATGTACTGTTGGATTAATCTCAAAAAGTATTTTAAATCTTTTTTATAAATATGTGAAATGAATTTTTAGTATTGATACTGTGTATGCAAATCTTTTGCGATAGTGTTATGCTAATTATATTGTAGTTATTTATCTAGAGCTTTGCAGATACAAGTATATATATATATATATATATATATATTTAATGTTGTAGTTCTTCTGATGCTCATAATTTCTTTCATTTAAATGATTTCTTGGACAGAAATGTTATATCTGAAATTTAATGTTTTTAAAAATATATAATTTAATAGCCAAATTTCTGTATAATTTATGTAAAATCATAATTAGATTTAGCAATATTGATATCGTATATAATTGTAATTTGCATTCTTTTAATTGTTGTTACTTGCTTTTAAATTAAATTTTTAGATTATATTTTATGTTTTCGTGATACTAAATCTGATTCTGATCATTTTTTTTTTGTAATCGAACTGCTATAATCGTTACTGTATATTACGTGTCTAATTAACTTTTATTTCTAAATTTGTAATTGCAATTACGTGAGATATGCCCATTAACCTTCTGAACAATCAGTCAGAGTTATTTTTATCTCTGGCTCATGTAAGATTTTCTTTAAAGAAACACTTTAAATTTTTCCTTACTAAATTGTCAAAATGACTTTTAATTTAACTTTTGAACTTACTGTATTTATTCCAAAGAAAATCTGATTCAAAAATGTAAATTTTCTAATGGGAGTCATGACAATAAAAAAAAAGGGATAAATAAGATGGTTTTTTTTGCACGGAATTGGT
Source organism: Melolontha melolontha (assembly GCA_935421215.2). Taxonomy (NCBI): domain Eukaryota; kingdom Metazoa; phylum Arthropoda; class Insecta; order Coleoptera; family Scarabaeidae; genus Melolontha; species Melolontha melolontha. The sequence goes on along the minus strand of OW285243.1, from coordinate 69,624,781 downwards.
GAAGATTGTTATATTTAAAGTTATCTCTTCAAGTTTATTAATTTTAAAGTAAAAACCATAAGAATTCGATAAAAAGTAGTGTTTTATTAATAAAATATTGGGAAATACCTTGCTGTTAGAATTCTCTACGAGTGGATTATTCCCAGGAATCCTTATATACAGTTTTGAACGTTATATCCTCGTCACAGTTATTATTTGCTTTTATGCAGAGTTTTTGATGGAGTTTCCAGTAATTACATTGGATTCTGAGGGATAAATTACACCTTTCCCTGTTTATTATATTAACACATAACCTTGCTGAAACCTACGTTCACCAGGATCATAAGCCGTTCTATATTAGGATCATTTCTACTAGATGTGACAAACCAGATTATCGTGATCTTCCACAACTGTAACTGACGATCTACATCGTGGTTTTTAATATCATCCAGAAGATACACGTACTTCAGGTTTATTGTTACTGTTTATACCAATAGTACAGGTATTTCATACTTTGTTGTCTGTAATTTTCCTCAAGATATAACATTTACCACAAGTCTTAAACATTTAATTAATACTCACGTAATTCCAAAATAATAATCACTTTCCAATAATGTTTATATTTGCAATATAAAAATCTTTAATAATTGATGCACTAGGATAGATCTTGTTTTATGTTAATTTGGGGTAGGCTTCCCATTTTACAGTATAATATAGGGAGTAACATACTCACCTAACATATTCAATTTGTATCTTGTTTTATTTATTTAAGAAAATACAACAGTTTAATTCTTAAATATATTTATTACAAACATATACATATTCGTATTATTTTGTGTACTTAATTCCTGATATCCGAACATCCGGATCCCGCCTATAGACCCGAAGATTAAGCAGTCTCAGCTCCTATTTCATTTAATTTTCCTATTTATTTATTTTTCTATAATTAATATTCATTCTCATAATTATTATCCCGGGTCTTTTAATTTTATTACAATATATATATATATATATATATATATATATATATATATATATGAAATGATGGTTTCTCGGGTTCTTGGCCGCGTGTGAGATGTGTCCTTAGAAGGATTGTTGTCTCGACGTTTCGACGGGATCGCACTCGTCATTTTCTAGAGTTGTTCTTTCACTTGACGCTGAAGAGTAACTGCCGATCGTGTCCTCGGGTGTCTGCTATTATGTTGCACTATGGGAGGTGGGGGTTGCGCTGCTGCCGTCGTGCGTACACGGCTTCGCGTGATTGGTCCGGGTGTCTGTGATTCCTGTGTGGGGGCGTGTACCTGTCTCGATGTGTTGTGTTTCGCATGAGTCTTGATTTGCATGCCGGCTAGGAGTGGCTTCCAGGTGTACGCTAAACGTTGGCCGTCGTCGCGTTTGTTTAGACTTTTGGGTCTCTTTTCTATTTCAATCGCTTCTCTAGTAATTCTAGTAGATAGACTTTCGCTCTTCGCTAGGATCTTCGTATTCTCGAAGTCAATAGTGTGCCCCGTTAGGAGGCGGTGTTGTGCTAGAGATGATGTTGTTTGTTTCTTGAAGACTGCGTTTATGTGTTCCTCTTTTCTCACGCTTATTCGCCTGTTCGTCTGGCCTACATAGGATTGTTCGCATTCTGAGCACGGCACTTCGTAAACGCCTTGGTCTTCAAGTGGAATTTTATCTTTCGCGTTGAATATTTTATCGGCTATTTTTCCCTGTGCTGTAAAGATGGTGTCTATGTTGTGTTTTCTTAGTATTCTACCGATTTTGTCTGTGGTACCCTTTATATATGGTAGAAAGGCCTTTGATGTAAATTCCTCTTTTTCCCGTTTTTCTGCTCTATTGTGTCTGGCTTTGTCTATTGTTCTTTGTGAATACCCGTTATCAAGAAGAGCGTTTCTAATATTTCTTCTTTCTTCGTTTTTATGTTCATCGTCTGTTAGTCGTTCGGATCGTAGAACTAGGGTTTTCACTACTGAGTTCAATTGTGCCGGATGATGATGCGATTGTGCTTTTAAGTACCTATTTGTGTGTGTAGGTTTCCGGTAAACGGTGTGTCCCAATGTTCCATTTTCTTTTTTGATCACTAACACATCTAGAAAAGGTAGCTTCCCTTGTTCTTCTACCTCCATTGTAAACTTAATTTTCGGATGTTCGCAGTTTAGTTGGTGTAAAAAGTCTTGTAGTTTTTCCTTGCCATGTGTCCATATTACAAATGTATCGTCGACGTAGCGCAGCCACATTTTCGGTTTGTTCTTACAGGTGTTTAGAAAGTTTGTTTCAAAGTTCTCCATGAATAAGTTCGCTATAATCGGTGATAGCGGGGAACCCATCGGTGCGCCTTCGACTTGTCGATATTTCTGGTTGTTGTATGTGAAATATGTGTTTATAAGGCAGTGTTCTATCAGGTTAATTTTAGCCTTTTGTACTTGATACTGGTTTTCTAATATGGATATGGTCTCTGCGATTGGCACCTGCGTAAATAGAGATGTCACATCGAAGCTGACTAGCAGGTCCGTTGGTTGAACATGAACGTTTTTTATCAGTTCAATGAAATGATCTGCATTCTTTACGTAGGACGCCATTTGTTCTGCGTGTACCTGAACTTCAGGTACACGCAGAACAAATGGCGTCCTACGTAAAGAATGCAGATCATTTCATTGAACTGATAAAAAACGTTCATGTTCAACCAACGGACCTGCTAGTCAGCTTCGATGTGACATCTCTATTTACGCAGGTGCCAATCGCAGAGACCATATCCATATTAGAAAACCAGTATCAAGTACAAAAGGCTAAAATTAACCTGATAGAACACTGCCTTATAAACACATATTTCACATACAACAACCAGAAATATCGACAAGTCGAAGGCGCACCGATGGGTTCCCCGCTATCACCGATTATAGCGAACTTATTCATGGAGAACTTTGAAACAAACTTTCTAAACACCTGTAAGAACAAACCGAAAATGTGGCTGCGCTACGTCGACGATACATTTGTAATATGGACACATGGCAAGGAAAAACTACAAGACTTTTTACACCAACTAAACTGCGAACATCCGAAAATTAAGTTTACAATGGAGGTAGAAGAACAAGGGAAGCTACCTTTTCTAGATGTGTTAGTGATCAAAAAAGAAAATGGAACATTGGGACACACCGTTTACCGGAAACCTACACACACAAATAGGTACTTAAAAGCACAATCGCATCATCATCCGGCACAATTGAACTCAGTAGTGAAAACCCTAGTTCTACGATCCGAACGACTAACAGACGATGAACATAAAAACGAAGAAAGAAGAAATATTAGAAACGCTCTTCTTGATAACGGGTATTCACAAAGAACAATAGACAAAGCCAGACACAATAGAGCAGAAAAACGGGAAAAAGAGGATTTTACATCAAAGGCCTTTCTACCATATATAAAGGGTACCACAGACAAAATCGGTAGAATACTAAGAAAACACAACATAGACACCATCTTTACAGCACAGGGAAAAATAGCCGATAAAATATTCAACGCGAAAGATAAAATTCCACTTGAAGACCAAGGCGTTTACGAAGTGCCGTGCTCAGAATGCGAACAATCCTATGTAGGCCAGACGAACAGGCGAATAAGCGTGAGAAAAGAGGAACACATAAACGCAGTCTTCAAGAAACAAACAACATCATCTCTAGCACAACACCGCCTCCTAACGGGGCACACTATTGACTTCGAGAATACGAAGATCCTAGCGAAGAGCGAAAGTCTATCTACTAGAATTACTAGAGAAGCGATTGAAATAGAAAAGAGACCCAAAAGTCTAAACAAACGCGACGACGGCCAACGTTTAGCGTACACCTGGAAGCCACTCCTAGCCGGCATGCAAATCAAGACTCATGCGAAACACAACACATCGAGACAGGTACACGCCCCCACACAGGAATCACAGACACCCGGACCAATCACGCGAAGCCGTGTACGCACGACGGCAGCAGCGCAACCCCCACCTCCCATAGTGCAACATAATAGCAGACACCCGAGGACACGATCGGCAGTTACTCTTCAGCGTCAAGTGAAAGAACAACTCTAGAAAATGACGAGTGCGATCCCGTCGAAACGTCGAGACAACAATCCTTCTAAGGACACATCTCACACGCGGCCAAGAACCCGAGAAACCATCATTTCATCATACAACCGCGAGAACATCAAAATTATCATATATATATATATATATATGAATATAGTATTTTCGTGACCTTGGTATGATAAGGGGTAAACTTAATTAGTCGGCGATTAAAGGTCTGGTTATTACTTCAAAGTGTATATATTTAAAATAATCCTACATGTTTCGGCAATGATGCCTTTGTCAAGGATATAAAAAATATCCTTGACAAATATTATATATTAAAATATTTTTTATATCCTTGACAAAGGCATCATTGCCGAAACATGTAGGATTATTTTAAATATATACACTTTGAAGTAATAACCAGACCTTTAATCGCCGACTAATTAAGTTTACCTTATATATATATATATATATATATATATATACATATATATATATATATATATATATATATATATATGAAAAAATGTGTGAAAGCCGTATCCATCCGGGATGTGCAGACGTCGACGTTTCATAGTTATTACTAATTGTCAATACACCTTACCCAGAAATAGATACGACTTTCATTTCTATACTGCATGTATATATACTAATGATGATAAACGTAATGCTAATGAGAACTCATAATTATTGAATTCTCATGTATGTGAGAATTCAATAATTATGAGTTCTCATTAGCATTACGTTTATCATATATATATTTATAATTATAGAAAATTTCTTGACTGTTCTAATATAAAAATTCACTAATATTTGGGTTATCTGTCGCAAATGTTCATTCTCAATATTTCATAATTTATTAATGACTGCATCAGGAGATGCTATAAAATTGCAATACATAATTTACACTTATATATTATTATATGTGTAATTATGTATTGCAATTTTATAACATCTCCTGATGCACTCATTAATAAATTATGAAATATTGAGAATGAACATTTGAGTTTTAATTAAACAGACCTATAACCCAAATACATATTAGTGAATTTATATATATATATATATATATATATATATATATATATATATATATAGTAGATTTAATTAGTCGGCGATTTAAGGTCTGTTTTACATCAATTTGTATATATTTGAAATAATCTTACATGTTTCGGCACATAATGCCTTTTTCAAAGAATTTTAAACTATAAATGACAGATATTAATGTCCAATTTATATATGTAAAGTTGCCATGGATAAAAATGACACATTATTCAAAAATGCATTCCAGTTTAATAATAATAATTAATTCCTTAGCATAAGAATGTAGAGTTCAATGTCTGAACTCTACATTCTTATCTCCTGAAGAAGCAACAAATTTTTGTGAAATTTAGAGATAATAAATAAATGAGTTTTAATTGACAAACCGCTTGCCCGTCCTTAATTTATTTTAATATATATATATATATATATATATATATATATATATATAGTAAATTCAATTTGTTGGCGATTTAAGGTCTGGCTTTACTTCAAAATATATATACTTAAAACAACCGTACATGTTTCGGCAAATGATGCCTTTATCAAGGAATATAAAATATAAATGACAGTATATTAGTGTCATACATTTGAGTTGCTATGGATAAAATTATTCAAAGATACATTCCAATTGAATAATAATAAATCATGCCTTAGTTTTCTAAAATAGATAGACAACAAAAACAGTGAAACACAAGACATAAGTTATTATTATGTATGCGCGCGTGGAGCGTCTTAAGATGTAAAGCTGTCGGCATTCGCCTTAAACGAGAAGGAAAACCACGAAAACCTACTCGGACAACCAGACAGGAATCAAAACACGGAACTGTCAGCATGATAAGCAAATGTATAGATATTTAAATAACTTAAGATATATAATTATACAAAGACTTCAAATAAATTTTACCTCAAAGTAGCCCTTGGAAATTATGATTATGTCTTAGCTTGTTACTAATTTTAATAGGAATTTTGTTGGTTATGAGATGAGATATTTGATTGAAATGACAAATGTCAAAATAATAAAACGAACATTTTTAAGGGAATGAAATATGTTTATTTCCAACAAACAAGCAAAATTTTATAAAAATTGTTCCAAGTGTCCACCACCATGTTCGAAACATTTCTCACATCTTCTTCTAATGGAGGAAAAAGTGTTTTGTAGTATCGCATTGTCAATTCCATTAATTCTATCAGCAATTCTGATTTGAAGGCCTGCAAGATCAGGTATCTGTACTTGATAAATTGAGTTCTTTAAGAATGGCCATAAAAAGAAATCACATGGTAATGTCACAAGATCTTGGTGGAAATTCATGTTCAGTGTTTAAACTTATCAACCGATTTTGAAAAAATTGCTGCAGAATATTAATTGTTTCACCTGCTGTGTGTGCTCTAGCTGCGTCTTGTTGAAAGTAACCCTGTGTTATTTCTTCGTCGTCAAGCTGTTCGATAAATGGCATAATAATTTCTTGTCGATACCTTTCATTGGAAATAAATGTAAGTCCTTTTTCAAAATTGTATGACATGTGCCAATTGACACACCCACTTGTTGTGATAATGCTCGTACGGAAGTTCTTGGTGCATTATTTATAATTTCTCTTACATTATTAACTAGCTCTTCTGTACGCTTTTTCGCCCGACCTGCGCCTTCTTTCTGTTTAACACTCCCTGTTTCTCTGAAAACCATAACGGAATGTGTCACTGTGTGCCGAAAACTGTCATAATCAAAGATGACGTTAGGGAACTCATTTCTAAATTCTTCTAAGCAATCTTGAAGAGAATACTGCCATTGTCCGTCAATCTTACGTCCGTTTCGAAAATAAGATTCTAGCATGAATGATTTGTGTTGTATAGTAAAAACCATGTTAAATCAATTTTAAATTACAAAGCAATTTTTGTCAACTATGCATCTGTCTAATTGACAACTAATGCAAATTTAAATTATTAATAATCATACGTTTTTAAAGGAATGGCCTACTAGAGGCAAAGCTTATTTGAACGCTTTTTATAACAACAACATATATTATGATGGTAAATTGCAGATCGTTGCATAATTAAGTTATAGTATATACTGCTTAAATTTTGAATGATGATTTATTTTGATATGTATATATTTAAATCAATCTTACATATTTCGACACATAGTGCCTTTTTCAAAGAAATTTAAAATATAAATGACAATATATCAACGTCAAACTTAAGTTTGACATTGATATACTCTGCACGCTGACTTACAGAGGATGTATCTACTGAGAAAAAATTTAGGAACATCCTGGCTGTAAAAGTGTCGGAGCCATGGCTGCTCAAACCTAATCTATATTCCTGCAATCTTTTTCCTAAGGTCAACTTTGCACAGTCGTAGCTCCGAAATGAAGGATGCTAGGATGTTCTCAATTTTTTGCCAAAATCCCTTCTAAGTCTGTATGCAAAATTTCTAGTCACTAGATGTACCAGATCCGACACCACGATTTTTCGTGCGCCCGACTCCATATCGCAAAAGTCGGCACCGCCTTCGAGGACTTTAGGTAAATGACGATGCCAGATTCGGAGCCTACGGGGTCGACTTCCTCCGACTATGATTTTTTTGTGAGGATCGTGCTACTTTTAAAAAGTTAACTTTGATTGAAAAAAAAACGTTCAAATAGAAAATGACGTAAGGAAAGTCCAATTAGTTTAGCCCAAAGAATAAACTTATGAACACCGCCTTCGAGGGCTTTAGGTAAATGACGATGCCAGATTCGGAGCCTACGGGGTCGACTTCCTCCGACTATGATTTTTTTGTGAGGATCGTGCTACTTTTAAAAAGTTAACTTTGATTGAAAAAAAGCGTTCAAATAGAAAATGACGTAAGGAAAGTGCAATTAGTTTAGCCTAAAGAATAAACTTATGAACTACTACATCTTTCGACATAGTAGTTCATGTATGCCATGTTAGCATGTCATTAAGTAAACAGATATGTAAACCAGGTCATATTAACTAGGTTAATAGAAGTAGAGGTGTTATATAAACTAGAGACGGAGAAGTCAATCAGTCAGTCTTGTGTATAAGATCGTAATGTTGTTATACAAGTGAACACCATTGTCTGTAATGTAATTGTTATTTATTAAATTAAACGTTTTTTAATCGTTACCGAATGTGTCAATTATCCTACCCATAAAACCGGTCTCTAATAAGCCGGCCTCGGAAAGGAAGCGACAACCAGGACCAGGGGACATCACATGGCGATATTGCCTCTCGCTAGCTGAACCGACCTCACATGGCAATCCTACCAGCCACTTCTGACATTACAATATGCGTGTGTTTCTTTTGATGTTGTCGCGGATGAGAATCTGGTTCTTCAAATTCTTAGCCTTCATTACCTACACCTCCAAGTAGATCCACATGCGCCCTATTCGACGAATTTCGCTTCCAGCGATTATTCCCTGTTCCAAACGTGAAGAAATAATCCGCTAAACAAAGATTCGTTTCAAGTAATAATGTCGAAGTTGTAGCAGCTATCTATTTCCACAATAAAGGAACACATTTACACATATATTCCTTTCCAAGGGAACAATGTTAAAAAATTTAAAAAGAAATGATGAAAGATCTTGTGCTTTCTTTGTCAGCTCGAGAACATTTCGAATCTCCCCGTATTATAGATTTTGATATATGCTGCGATTTCTATGGAGTATTCATTTTTTTAAACAATGATCACCGTTTCTTTATCTAATTCTTTTAAAAATCCTTACTATTTTGACATTTTGCAAGTGTTAAATATTAGAAAATCTTTATATAAACCGAAATCCTCATCAATGTGCGTGCAAACTTCTATACTACAGAGTTAAACAGAAGCACATATTATTAATCAATACATCGACTGCTTTCTTCTGCACCTACTTGCAGATTAAATAAGGAGAAACAATCAAAAAAGGAATGACACTTATTCGAGTGCGTAATACGCGAATCTCCGACTGCATAAGACCAGTTTGTCATCTAGAAGCGAGTTTACCCTGCGGTTACCTCCTCGTCCATCCTCCTCTTTGTGGTCTAGAGAACCCGTAAGAGTCGAGAATCAACGTCGGGATGCAAACCGTATACAGTAACCTGTTCTAGTAGCTGTTGTCGTGAAGCATTGCGAGAAGGATTGAAGGGGAAAACGAGATCAACAAACTCGATGTAAACATGAAGCGCGGGAGAAGACCGTCAGTGGAACGAGAGAATAAATTGGAGGAAATGGAAAGCCCACTTCGGAACAGGCAAAGTAGATAAAACGATACATTCGTTTCGTTGTACCTGCTTACTTCTATTTCCGACATATTATAGAAATACTACGTCAGTATAATACTGTCGATAGTGTTACTGAAAAACTCTCAAATTAAGATAAGAATACCATGAAAAAAATTGTTAGATATGTTGCTTGATTGTAAAATATAAATTGTTAGGTTTTACTTTGCTTTGCTAAAAAATACATTTGTTGTATGAGCTACCACTCACGCAGATATCTTTCTAAACTCTTTTGTTTTGTGTACTTGTCTCAGGGGTATTAACTAGGATCTTATTAACTAGGCCTAGCATCCATTGTGTAAACTTTTAGAGAAATGATAAAAGTCGATGTTTATAGTTTACAAATTATTTTGTTGATTAATACAACGTGTTTTAAAAATAATTACATGCAAATCACTACTTACTCTGTACATTAAGTATTGGTAGATCAAAGCATTGTCGCTTACCTGAAATGAAGAATAAAATTGGTATTATTAAACGTATTATTTAATAAAATAATAATAATAAATAATAATATTTCTTTATTGTCCAACGGGTTACCAGTTAAAGGACAAATACAATACAAAACATGTACACAGATTTCAACATTATTAAGAGCATATATGTGAATCTATACAAAACACACGCTGCACCTTCTCAATTGAAAGTTGTAAGTAAGTGTAGTGAGGTGACCAGACAGGTGACGCATACTCCAGTTTACTACTTACAAAGCTAAGAAACAATGTCCTTAATAGGGAGACGCTATTAAAGTATTTGCAGCACCGCATAATGAAGCCCAAAACTCTCGCCGTAGAGACAGACAAATCATTGACATGAAACGAAAAACTCAAATGGGAGTCAAATGTTACCCCAAGATTTCTAATCTGATCAAGTCTTATAAAATCGTAATCATTTATAGCGTATGTTGAAGCAATGGGACAGCTCTTCTTTGTGTAAGATACATAGAAACACTTTTTTTGGTTTAAGGTTAACTTATTATTATAGCACCAGTCGACAATGTCATTTAAATTCTGCTGCAAAATTAATACGTCGCCAACATCATTGATGCAGGAGTAAATTTTTAAGTCATCCGCGAATGTAAGAACCGGGCAAGATAAGGACATAAGCAAATCATTAATGAATATTATAAATAACAGTGGTCCAAGGTTGGACCCCTGCGGAACACCAGATGTAGAGACATATTCAAATGAATTATAGCCATTGTACGACACATAATTGATTCTGTTGCTAAGATAGGATAACAGCAGTGTAAGCAATGAAGAGCTGCAATCCATATACGATAATTTATTTAGTAAAATATTATGGTCAATCACATCAAATGCACTGGTCAAATCAGTATAAATAACATCAAGTTGTCCCCTCCTGTCCAATTCCTGCGCAATACAGTGAGTAATGGAAACCAGATTTGTCACAGTTGAACGTCCACGATCAAATCCATGTTGAGACGTCGAAATGAGAGATTTTACATTAGAGTAAATGCAAGTATAAATATAGTTCTCAAATACTTTGGCAAAGTTTGAGAGTAAAGATATAGGTCTATAATTCTGAAGCTGCTTCTTATCGTCCTTTTTGAAAACAGGAGTAATTCTAGAGCGCCGCCATACTTCAGGAAATGTAGATGTTCTTATACACAAATTAATTATTATAGATAGAGGTTTAGCGAAAGCAGAACGAGCCTCTCTGGCTAAAAAACCCGGAACCAAATCATCACCAGAGATTGAGAGAATTTAATGTTAACTTAAATTTATAGAGTCCATTAAAAGCTAGGTGTAAGTGAAAAATTCAATGTAATATAATAGATAGCCTTACAAAGCATGTTAAGCCCAGGAAACAAATGAATTACATACAAATGAATTACATACTTTAGACAACGTGTTCCAAAAAGAATTATATCTAAGTGTCCGTGAATTTCTCCTATAAATTATGATGTTCTGCATTCTTTAAATGCGGATATATATTAAATGGTATGAAGGTTGTCTACCTGTCACTGTCAAAATTTATCACCGAGAGATATGGTGATGAAATTAATAACAAGTACAATTAGGTTATTAATTTATTTAATGAGAAAACTTGAAAGATGGGATATTAATCAAACAACCAAGGTAAATAACTAATTTGTAGAAATTTTATTTACCATAATTTATAACAAGTGTTCAAAATGATCACCATCCTGTTGAATGCATAATACAATACGACGTTTCATGTTGTCAAAAATATTCTTCACTAACTGCTCCAAGATTTTCAGGAAAATAGTTCAAGTGTGAAAACAGGAAATGCACTTTCAAACTCATATTACAACCTAGACGATGAAAGTGTTGTAACATATTTTGAGCAATATTTTCGTAGTTTTCGTCTTTAGAGTTCCCAAGAAACTTATCAATTACTTCTTTAAATGAAACCCAGGCGTTTTTCTCGACATTGGTCATTGTGTTTTGAAAATCCTTGTCTTTGTATAATTTTCTTATCTGCGGCCCAACAAAAATATATTCTTTTAACTTGGCATCGGATAAGGCTGGAAATGTCTCGCACAAATATTTAAAACACTGTCCATTTTTGTCTAGGGCTTTAACAAACTGCTTCATCAAGCCAAGTTTGATATGGAGAGGAGGTAGTAAAACTTTTTTTGGGTCAACCAAGCTATCTCTTAATACATTTTTGCTTCCAGGTGTAAGGCTTGTTCTAGAGGGCCATTCTATTTGAGTCCAATGTATATCCCTTGCTCGACTATCCCACTCACAAATAAAGCATGGAAATTTTGTATAACCTCCTTGTTGTCCTAGTAGCATGCACAGCACTTTAAGGTCATCACAAAGCATCCACTGATGTTCTTGGTAGTTTATTTTCTTTAAAAGAAGTTCAAAATTTTCATACGTTTCCATTAAATGTACCGAATGGGCAACGGGAACCGAGGCCAGCTCGTTACCATTGTGCAATAAAACGCCTTTTAAACTACGCTTACTTGAGTCAATAAGCAGGCGCCATTCTTCTTTTACATACGTCACATTTCCTAATTTTTAAATTAAGTCAGGAATATTGTTGCAATACACTAGCGGTCCGTCTTGAGTAAAATATTGACATAACTCTTTTTCGCGATCCCGGTAAAAGCTTGATGTGACGCCAGGTGCCAGTAAATGTTTCTCACGAAGTCGGGAGGCTAACAATTCGGATGCATCCTTTGGAAGGTGCAAATCTCTAATTAAATCATATAGTTCGCTCTGGTTAAACACTTCGGGCTCTCTGAAATCTGGTGTGAAATCTGAGTCATCTGGGTCGCAATTAGATTCCTCTGATACGATATAACGTTTTCTAGTGCTTTTGGGGCGGTAGGTATCGGTGCATCTGGTCCATGAGGAACTGGTCGAATAGCAGAGTCAAGATTGGGATAAACAATTTGTTTCTTATTTTTTCTGTTGAATTCTTGAACATTACACGAACAAAAATAACAATCATCACTGTGATTTCTAGGCTCTCGCCATACCATAGGAACACCAAAGCTTAAACATTTCTTCCTACCTTTTTGCCAGTTTCTTAATGCTTCAACGCAAACAGAACAAAAGTATGAGGAGCCCAGGACTTGTCTTGGTCGCCAATTTTTACACCAAAATAAGCGTGGTATACATTTTTCACAAACGAAGTTATAGTTTGCCTCTGCTTTACTACGACATAACTACCACAGATTTAACAAAAGTTATTCGGATTGTTCACACAATGTCTTCTTTCCATATTTATACGTTCTAGAACACTTAAAATACGCAACAACGAAGACAACAAGCGCGCGGACACAGTAGCACGACGACTAACACAACCAAACTGCACATAAGCAGGTTTCAACGTTGTATTGACGCTTCTGCGCAGACTCTGTTGCTTTACTGAGAAATCTAATATTAACCAGTGTTACCAAATCACATTTAATTTCATAAAAATCAATTCATTTAAAAATCATGCCTAACATGGAACAAACATATTCTTGTCATAGGTATGTATATTAATAAATTAACATTTTTAAGATATAGAGCGCTATAAAAAAAATTTACGTGATAGAACAAAAATATGGCGTTTTTTGGAATAAGGGCCCCCAAACATATAGAAATTAGCAAACAGCTTTCAAACATCAAAATCACTGTAGACCTGTGTTATTAGTGATTTATTATCATTTGAACTCTGGATATAGTAGGCGAACGGTTAGGATGTGTCATATGTTTTATAAAGCCTGCGATATTCCTTCTGGAAAAGATGTATTTACTCTTACTTCGGAAGTACTTGTTTCTCTATAATTATTTTGATTCGCGTGTGAAAAATGTTAAATCGGTATTCATGATGTCCTCGCTCCGTCCCTGGCACTGACGTCATGTTCCCCTGACTGCCGATCACTTGTTATTATTATTATTTATTTATTATTTTTAGCTTTTTCCCTTAATTTTAGGAATATATATATATATATATATATATATATATATATATATATATATATATATATATATATATATATATATATATCAAATAGATGGCGTATTTATATCTATTGCACGATACTGTATTCGATTTATGCTGTATGTAGCTTTAAATAAATTAAATAAATAAATAAAGTAAATAAATAAGAAGTTAGCAAACCGCAATGTTGTAATTTTAAATATTTAAGACTCCTATGTTGTCTTATTAATATTATAGAGAACGATCTAACCACAAATATATTATTTTACCGTAGAGCAGGTGACAAACATCATTATACTAACAAAATGCGCACAAGTTCGTAATGCATTACAATGCATTAGAATCAACAGTGAAATATTTCTTGGACCGTTCGGGCACCTACATCTAATCGGATGAACTTAACAGTGGCAACGGTGATGTCAACGATGGTGGTAACGTGCGACTACACCTTCTGACTAGAAAGATACATCTGTAAGACCGTAACCCTGTTCGAGTTAATGCATCTATCTTGTATCCGTGCTTTATGCCGCAGATTTGGACAAGATTTATCGAGGGGGCTTTGCGAATTTACGAGTCTGTTTGCTATTAATTAATGCGGGATGTAGGCCGCCGTCTGTCCAATTAATCGCCATAATTTGATTATCGGCTACGATATATTAGCCTTTAATCTGCCACCGAGTCAATTGTTATATGTATGAGCGTACCATATAACATATTTAGTGTTAGCGAACTTTCAAAGACTCTGCGTTAAAGTTAAATATTCGATTTGAATTTAGTAGTGAAATTTATAAGAGCGCAATCTATAATAAAATTTAGTGATGATATCAATAAAATTTTTCTACTCCGATATGATTTAATCAAATGATATAATTTTTCTGATAGTATTTTAGCATTTTTACGACATACTTAGCTTTGGAAAGGAATTCACATTTTACACAAATTTAAGAAATAACCAGACGGAAGTGGGGGCTGGGGAGTACCAGAACGGTTTTGATAAAACTTTTTTTACTCAAAGGAATAATAAAATAAAATGTTTATATTTTAGCAAAATAAACTTTGTTCTTACTTTCGTTAGACTTGTGACATTCAAGAAATAGTTCGTTGAAACAATACGAGGATTAATTTGATTATCGAGTTGCTCAAACCATAATAATACTGCTTCTCCGCCAAGATATATGTATCGTTCGAATACTTCCGAGTCCTGGAAAATATCTTCACTGAAAACATCCGACTTTGGAGGTAATGCACGTACTGTGGCAACTGATCTACAAAATTTCTGTAGCACATTGAATATCTGATGAATTTTTGTTATACGCCACCAAATCATTCGATTTGGAATTAGAAGAGTTGTCCTGTTGTTTCTTTGACTTCACCATGTTACGCTGTGGGTTCGTTGATTGCACTTAATCTAGAGTTCGCATCACGTTTTGTGTGCCAAGTTGTTACCATTCCGACGTTAGTTAGGTTGTGTGGGTGCGTAAAATTGTTAAAAGATGATTTGTGTTGGTTTGCTTCAAGCTAGCTGTAGCGTCCTAACAATAATGAAAATGATTTAAAGTATAATAAATAATGTGATGATAATCAAAGGTACAGGATGTGTGTAGTATGCTGAAATAAAGGTTTATTAAGTGCATCTTAGTAAATAAAAGAAAATACAACGACGTTGTGGAAGTTTTCTTTAATATTTATATAAGAAATTAAACTTTGAAATGTATTAAAGTAATTAAATAGAAGCTATATATACAGGTATCGACAAATAAGTATTTACAAGCTGAAAAGTGAGAGATTACCTTTGAATGATGTCGTGATCGGACGTGGCAAAAATTTAAAAAAATGCTGTGCAGCGCTTCACTACGCATGCTTGAGCAAGCGCTTGCAGTGAGAGGTGTTTATCTCCTGGAAACAAGAAAACAAAGAGAGAGTTATGTGTAAGAGACAATCCGTGGTAGAAAAGGGTCGTTTTATGATCTAGTTTAAGGATGTCTAAGAATTAATTAAACACGCAATGAAATTAATATCATTAAAATATTCCTTGCGAAAAATACTTTAAAATGATACTTCCATGATATGGTTTAGATAATGTTTACAATAATGATTTTAATGCGAGAACATCAATGAATTTATAGTAATATTAATGATGAATCTACTTCTTCTCATGGAATAATTCGTAAGTAGTTCACTACTTATTAGAATAGAAGATGCTGAACGTCCGGGGCCTTCATTTATAGTAGCTTCACAAGAAATAATTAATAAAATACAATAGTGAAGAGCGACCGCTGAATCAAAGTATATAAGATAGCTAATGCCGCGGACATCTCAACGAAACAAATACACGATATTTATTTCTCATTAACATTTAAATACGAAAAAGCAAACCGAAGATGGGTGCCGTATTTGCTTACTGTTGAACAAATGCGAACTTGTGTTACAATTTTAAATGTGTATTAAGTTTAAATAAAATAGATGAAAATTTTTTCGACAATGTTATCGCTAATAAAGCCTGGATACATCACTATACTCTAGAGACAAAACTACAGTCAAAACAATGACCTTCTTCTGATGAATGTGCTCCCAAGAAGGTATCACCGTTTCTTCGACCACTAAGATTATGACCACGATTTTGTGGGATACCAAAGGCAAAATCCTTATTTCTTATAGACTTACACATCTAGAGCAGAACGTTTATAAAATAATTCTAAGCCATTTTAAAAAGAATTCTTTGTCATGGTCCACAAACTACTCCTCAATGACACATATGAATGACTTCATCGTGTTTCGAAAATCTATTACCTTTCAAATGGTTTTTGAGTTTTGGGAATAAATAATAGTTTCGTGGTGCTAAATCCGGATAATAGGGGTGGATTTATCGAATTCATTTTTTGCAGCGCAATCAACAACTTGTGAGCAAAAACAGCACACCTTTGGCAATTTTCTTAGGTAATTTAGTTAGCAACTCAGTATAGCATAATATGCTCCTGTAATACTTCCATCCTTTTCCAAACAGTCTATCAAACAGTCTATCATGATTATCCCATCATTCTCCAAAAAAACACCGAAAGCCGATTTTTGAACACGACATTTTTTGAATCGCGATGAACCAGAATTGCATTTTAGTCTCTGGATCGCAGTGATGGACCAGTGCTTCCTCCATAGGAACAAGCCGATCCAAAAAGTTTGAAGAATCTTCTTCAAAACGGCGGAAGATTTTCTACGACATTGTCAATCGAATACACTTCTGATCAGCATTCAAACATTCAGGAATTAATTCCGTCGAAACCTTTCTTCTATGCAAGACGCTATAAATGGTGTAAACACATCTTTATAGAAAACATGCAATATAATTAAGATCTTCTACAATCATTTTATGAACAGAATTAATGTTTTCCGGAGAGGCCACAAAAATTAATCTTCCAGAACGGTCCTCATTTTTAACATCTGATCCGCCTCTCTTAAATTCTGCTATTCAGTTTTTAATAGTAGTGTATGAAGGATACTTTAGGTCTTTATAATATATAACGGAAAATCGTTTTTTTTTTCATAATATTGTTTTTTGTCAGATAGATCATTTTTACAAATTCACAATTCTATAACTGTTCAAATTCTGAATGTTAAACTTTGATAAACTGATTTATAAAGCATCGTAGTATAATATCAGTCATATTCAAGTTTGTCTATTAGAAACCTTTAAAGCTAACTATACCGTAATCGACAAATTTTAATTTCTGGTACGAAAGTAGAAGAAGAAAAGAGCGCGACAGAGAAAGACATATAGCGAGTTTGCCAAAGAATGTATGCAAGTAGATTAAGTGAGGTACGATAAGGTTCAGTCAGATTATAGCTAGTCAGTAAGTCTATTGCTTCAGAGGGTTGTAGAACACATCTTAGAAGTACGTATAAAATTCGCCACGAATATTTATAGAAAAATATTTATTTCATGGTGTATTACTTTTATGAGGATGTACAACAAAACTTATATTTTCCGCGTATAAATAAAATGAAATGAAATATTAATTCTAAATTATATAAAAAAAATAAATGTGACTCTTATGAAAAGAAAATAAATTAACTCTTCTCCGATAATAATAAAAAATAAATATTCTAAATTAAAGGTTCAAGTAATCCACCACATGGCAGTATGCCAACCTTGGCAGTATGCCAACCTTTAATAAAATTCTTGGCGGACATTACTGATATGTCCCTAAAGAAAGAACCAACAATTGAATTATTTAAGATACCAGACCATACATTTAATTTTTGTGGATATTGGGTATGTACAGGTACATTGAGGTGTCCACCGGAATAATCCCATTTTATGATTTGTGTCTTTTCTTGAGTTGTAAAAACATGCATGTTGAAATCGACTATTAATATACGCACTTAGAGAAATAAGTGTTGTACACCCGGTAAGTGTTTGTTAAGGAATAGGGCATGTTAAATGTGTATGTGTGTTCACCACTCTGCTTCTTCCTCCACTGTTTGAAAGCTGGCTTCGTTGGATATAACAAGCATACACTATATACGCAAACAGAAATTAAAATATGTCGACTACGGTATAGGATGTCCTTAACATAAAAAACAACGTATGAAAAATGGAAAGATGTAATTATATAGAATATAAATCCAAAGTATTTTCCCAAAATTCCCTCTCATAAGTGAGAAAAAAATTATAAGGATATTTAAAAAAATTTTGTCACGCCACTGTGCGATT
Source organism: Melolontha melolontha (assembly GCA_935421215.2). Taxonomy (NCBI): domain Eukaryota; kingdom Metazoa; phylum Arthropoda; class Insecta; order Coleoptera; family Scarabaeidae; genus Melolontha; species Melolontha melolontha. Next base: position 69,606,311 of record OW285243.1, on the reverse strand, counting down.
ATAAAAAGTATTAGAGACGACATCTTAAAGTTGACCGACAATAACAAAAACAGTTTTAATTGAATTGATTCGGCATTTACTTGATGAAGATCCATAATTTAAAATAGAAATAAAACTACAGTTCTAATCTTCACTTTTAGTCTTTAGTCGGAACACGACAATTGTTTCGTCAGCACAGTGGCTTCCTCAGGTGCTTACATCTAAAGAGCACGTTACAAACTAAATAATATATATATATATATATATATATATATATATATATATATATATATATATCAAGAAGGATGGTATTATTTTACAATGTTTTTAAAATTTACACAAGTATTGTCGGTAGTGAGAAAATGTGGCACATCTGGTCGGCCCTAACTGTATATTATAGGGTACTAAACATGTTTACGCATAAAATTTGTTTAATAAACTACATATACATTTGTATTATCGTCTAAACAGATTTTAAGTAAATAAATTTAATAAAGGCGAGTTATTTAAATCTAATTGGTCATTTAATAAAATTTGTGACTGTTTTAATTTATTGATTTTATTAAATGACCAATTAGATTTAAATAACTTGCCTTTATTAAATTTATTTACTTAAAATCTGTTTAGACGATAATACAAATGTATATATAGTTTATTAAACAAATTTTATGCGTAAACATGTTTAGTACCTTATAATATACAGTTAGGGCCGACCTGATGTGCCACATTTTCTCACTACCGACAATACTTGTGTAAATTTTAAAAACATTGTCAAATAATACCATCCTTCTTGATTTTATATATATATATATATATATATATATATATATATATTATTTAGTTTGTAACGTACTCTTTAGATGTAAGCACCTGAGGAAGCCACTGTGCTGGCGAAACAATTGTCGTGTTACGATTAAAGACTAAAAGTGAAGATTAGAACTGTAGTTTTATTTCTATTTTAAAAACAGTTTTATTATCGTCCATCTCATCCAGCTGTTACATATTGCAGTGAACTGTAGTAATTTGTTGAAGATGGTCCACAATGCACCACTCTGAGTCCGGGCCGCCTTTCGGAGAGTTCATTTCTTTTAATAGAGTCCTCTAAAGTCTCAGGTTCATTTACGAACGTGGACAGAAAAACAAAATATAAGCATTAAAACAAACACTTTCCCAGAACATTCTTTATTAAAAAAAAAAAAGAAAAAATCTTAATCAAATTTAAATATACTCAATAATGAATATAACTCTAACAATCAATTAAATATAATCAATGCATTGAAATATTGAATCTTTAATATAACTTACGTTTTTAAAATCATAAAAACTATATTTGAAACACACATGGCAGATAAGTGCAAAATTAATCAAAATTAACGAGTCAAAACCCTCGTTAATAATCCCGTAATGAAATCAAATCACCATCAACCAATTACTAACAATAAAACGTGATATTAATCAAAATATATAGTTAATTAACTATTTCTTTAAAATCAACTGTATCTACCGATATTAAATGTGTGTCTGAAGGTTACACCCCTCTAACCTCTTTTTCCCGGAGCAAAAATGCGACCACATGTGAAACTATAACTATTATATAAGTCACAGAAATATACAGATATAATCAAAAGAATCGGTCCAACATCAAAATAAAATAATTTTCCAAATATATAAAAATATCCTGCTAAAATAAATGTACAAAAATAAAATAGATTATTCAAAATTATCTTCGGGGAAAATCTACCGCAATATGTAAACATACGCTATAGCGTATGTGTGTGTGAGGTATTTATTATTTATATACATTTTAAATATTTTGAATTCATAGGCGTCACGTAATACAATTCTCGGTGTGCTTTTAATTTCGGGGTTCACGTCGTAATTGAGTCATAATATTTTGGATTTATATTCTACATAATTACATCTTTCCATTTATCATATGTTGTCTCTTTATTTCAATGACATACCGTATATCAATACCCCGTCGTACAAGTACCGGAAGCACAAAATCTACCAAGCAAAAACCCCATAGTAATAACTCTATTTGTACTTTTTTTAACTCTACAATTTCACGTTTTCGTTCAACTCCTAATGTTTACCGGTAGAAACTCTGATAAATTAGATTAATAATTTAATACGATTAGGTAGGCACGTTTTTCAGGTTTAATAGGAGGCAAACTTCGCAAACGTACGAATTTGCGTGCTTTTGCGTCCAACCGTAATGTTGATTCGGGCGTCACATCTGCAAAACAATACAGCAATTGCTCTTCGAATGGATTAGTTTGAACTCCCTGTTCCAGTAGCTGGTAGCACCCCCAAATCGATTTGACGAAACGACGCACAGTTTGTTTTGTGTGTGACGCAAATAGACTTTAAAACAATGGAATTGAAAACAATACGAATACAATATGAGATATTTTTATTTAATAATGTTAGAACTCGAAGAGATTTATATACAATACACACAAAAAGAAATATTAGATATAGTAATATGTGATTTAATCACGATAACAATTTCGTTTATTGCAATAAATGGAAAAATAAATAAAATTAATTTCGAAACAAATACAAAACTAAACATGAAGAATATTATGACCATAAATAATTAAATGAACATATTTTCTATTTTTTCACGTAGTCATCATTTATTAGATAAATTTCTTTATCCCATCTTCAAAAAAATCTGAATAATTTAAATCTGTCGATAGTGGCATTTAATAATTCATTTAAGGCAGAGAAATGTGAAATAGTCACTGGGTACTAAGTCTGGATTGTAGCGTATATGACTTATGTTTGAACCCAAAGCTAGTGTTAGGATTATTAACATGGAAGTTCTTCAGAGTAAGCTTGTTAAAAGCACTGCACGATGGAAGGTATTAAAAGTCACCACTCAATTAACAATTAAAAATCGTATCCTAAATACGTATTTCGACAACTAAGTGGTCATAATCAGTAAGTAAAACCACCAATCAAAGTGTTGAACATGGGGTACAGTAAAGCTAACACATAATCGCGTACAACTTTACACGGCGTGTACACTGACTTTAAAACAAATACACAAAGTAAAATTACGTCAACTTACCCCTCTTAAGAAAATGGCAACACCATGTGCTTATTCTCACGCCCTCAACCTTTTCTACCTATTTCTAAGAATGAAAACGTTTATTCAAGAAAAATAATAATAAAACACAATAGATTTCATTTTGGTCTTCCATAGATTTTCGAGTGTGCCATGAAATAACAAAAATCCGGCAAACGTCAATAAGAGTCAGTGTGAGTTGATTAAATTTTTTTTATTGTCCTGTTTGAACGTTTTGCCGCCACAAAAAACGTTGCCTAAATCAAGAAAAATATCACACTTTATTAAACGAAAATCGCCAAAACTTTTTAGATGAATTACCTTTGGTAGATTTAAATAGAATATTTTATCAACAGGATGAGGCTCTCGCGCACAACGCCAGACTAAATACTGATTAGTTGAACACTCAATTTGGAAATAGGTGGACAGGAACATCCGGTCCTATCGAGTGGCCTGCGTGTTCACCGGATCTTACGCCCCTCTATTTTTGGTTGTGGGCTTATCTACAAGATCAAGTTTATTTAACAAATCCAGAAAATGTTGACATTTTAAGACAAAAAATTATTAACACTTGTCAAGAAGTACCTGCCGTTTGGCTTTTAAATGCGACTCGTAGAGTAATTAGGAGATGTGCGGTATGTGGCGGGCAATTTGAACAATTATTCTAAAGTGTTTTGTTTCTTCTAATACTTATAATACTTACGTTTCCAATGTTTCATGGTATATTCGAAAATTTATTAAAAACAAAGTTGATTTTAATAAATTTTGTCTTTTCAATAAACGTTTTTCAAAAATAGACATAGATATAGACATACATCGTTGAATTCAGAAAAAAATCCAATCCGAATATAGCTAAAAATATATATGTTGACATTTCAAATAAAAAAGTTGAATTAATAAAAACAACTGAAAGCAAATAAAAATACATTTTGTAGTATTTTTAATGCTATTAAATTTACTTTTTATTTCAATAGAATCGGACAATAAACAACGGAATTATTATTGTTAGCGTTTTTTACGGGATAGTCTGTATATCCCTTTATTTATATTCATGCTATTTTCTTCCACGATCAACTTGAGTTGTCGCATAATTTAAAAAAATGTCTCATTGCGTTAAGCCTGTATGCCAATATGTTTTTACAGCAAATGTTTCGCATCTTGTTTCAATACCATATTGTCACTTAGAAAATCTAGCACTTAGCAATACAAAACAATTTATTGCAATATTTTAGATAAACATTTTGGTTATTTTTTTATTTTTGGACTTGGGCCCTGTTGGTTTCCATATTCAAATCACCAATTACAGAGCATTTGACATTTATACGTTCCCAGAAGTACGGTGCTATGTTTAATATGGCTAATAAAGTCGCTATCCCGTACTCCAACGTAAAATTAATTATTTCAAATTAAATGCCTCAATAAATACGCATAATTGAGATATATTCCTGTAACAATTTAGCACGACCATGAAAGGAGCCCCATTTAGAGATATACATATATACATATGTATGTATGTACCGTACATATATTGTGAACCACATAGTTGTATTAAAAGCACGCACCATCAATTTGTATTTGAGGGAATAGGAAATAGAAATTTCGCTCTGGGAATTAAGCGAGTACATGTTTATTTAATGGATAGAGATACGCTGTTTTAATTAGGCCTACTGAAGGCAAAGCAAGTTTTTTTTTCATTTATAATGGAGAAGTGAAAAAAAGAGAAGAGAAATAATATTATTGAATTAGAAACGCATATATATTCTGTTATTAAACATTGACAATGTATAAAATAACGATACTTAACACATACGAATGGCAGAATATAATAGAAATCCATAAAAAAAACAGGAACCGATTATTGTGGGAAAACTAATAAGAAGCAAAAGAAAAATTAGGAAAGTTTGGAAAAGAACCATATCTCAAGCTGATAAAAAGTATATAACAAAGCAGCTAAATTATTAAAGGACAAAAAGCTATTTATGAATATTAAGGATCCGTTAATCCAAAAATATTTTGAAGAATTCTCTCCAACTGAGGTCACGTATTACTCTTCATGACGTGTAACAATAAATAAGACCACAACAAGCAATACCCCCTATACCGTTCCAATGATGAAAGGTGGGCCTCATAGTGAAACAGCTTAAATATTTGCAAACCACTTATCGCAAGTTTTCCCACCATAAGGAATTGAGCCAACGCCTGACGGAGAGCAAGATATTGAAAATCAGCTTCAAGAAATCTGAAATAGCGCTTACAGCCAAACCCTTTTAAATCCGAACCATGTGCCCTTCATTTGTGTAATAAAAAAGCCAAAAGATAGGTGAATTTGGTGGTAGCCGGATCAACCACAACCGCCAGCTTAAATATCGAGGCATCACGTTAGACCAGTCTCTGACTTTCAAGCAGCACCTCTATAAAACTAGTCAAAAGGTTCCGCCATAACGGATTACATAAACTTGCCAGCAGCTCATGTGAATAGCAACGACACTCATCGCACTGGGTTACTCTTTTGCTGAACACTGTGCTGCCGTCTGGTATCGAAGCTCTCATACCAAGCTAACAGATAAACAAATTAACGATACTGTTAGATCCACACCTAGACTCTGGCTACCGATCCTTTCTAACATTGCCCCAGCGGATATCAGACGGCTGGCTGCAGCACATAATGAATGGATTAAGATTACCAAACGACTCTTATCTTCCTATACACAATGATATGGTAAGCGTCCTCAGGCACCGACTGAAATCTAGGAGACCGATTTGCTTGTACATATACGAAAGTTCAGTACCCTATCAATGTGAGTGATTACTGGATAGCCCTCCTAGAAAAACACCCTTATTGAGGAATATAGATCAAATTTCTAATGCTTCGGAACCTCTACTGGGCGCAACCCTCCCACGTAGGCAATGATCTCAACTGAATAGATTCCGCACAGACCAAGGAAGATGCAACTGAATACTGCATAAGTGTGAACTAGCACATTTTAAGTCTCTGCGACTGCGGAAATGTGGAACAAACTATGGTTCACATAGTAAACGATTGCCTCAGAAGAAGTTTCCTTGATGGTATCCACGAGCTAAGCAAGGCAACTCCTGCAGCACTGGACTGGTTGGAAAACTTGGATATTAGTATATAAATTCTTTTTATTAATTAACGACTTATAGCGTGTGTGATTATCTATATTTGTTGCTTTTTTATACAAAGTGGTTGGTTTTTATTGTACACTCAATATTTTCGTGGAAAGTATCATATTTAAAAGAAATTACAACATATCTGATACTATGTTTTGCCTTCTTTCCGATCCTGTGAAATACAGTACTATCACTTGAAAAACAAAAGATGATCTAATTATTTTTGTTTAATTGAATACCTGTATATATTGGATATTTAGCTAGCTTATTCAATTCTGAATACAGTATAATTCTTTTTTTTCCTGGGCAATGAATAACGACATATTAACAACAACAAAAAACACATAAGTAGGATATATGTGTTGGTTAAAGAACAATTGAAAAACAATAACACCCCTAGACAAAAAAATCTAATATTGAAAGGTCAGGCGGTCTCGGAGGCCATAAGTGTGGCCATTTATTTCCAATTCACCTACTTTCAAATTCTAATTGTAGAAAATTTGTTACTAATTGCACGTTATGCGGTGGTGGGTCGTCATGCTGGACCCACATTTGTCTCCGGATAACTTTAGGCAGATGGTCTTGAAATTTAGTTTCAAGAAACATTAAATATCAGTTTTGACTAAGGGTGCCGTTATAAAAATAGGGTCCTAATAACTGATCCCCTGTCACAGCTATCCAGACATTTGTAGAAAAACATATTTGGCATCGAGTTTGCTGGATCCTACGAGGATTCACGTCATCCCAAAATTAATTATTGTGTTTGTTTATTAAACACATCATTCCTATGAAAATTTGTTTCATCCGTCCATAAAATGTGTGACAAGTATTGTCTACCAATATTTAATAACCAATTGCAAAAATTCATCCGTTTTTGCAGATCGAGCGGTTTTTTTTTTTTTACTTTATACCTGGTAATGCCAAGCTCTTGTACAGCAATTCGAGTTGAAGAAGTAGGGTTTGATCTAAAATACACCAAAATAATTACTTTATCATTTTCTTCGGCATCGTTGAGATTTATATCTCTATTTCTTACGTTTCTTATTTTTTTAAAACTTCCATGCCTCAGTAACGATGTGTGCAAATTTATAAATGTATTGCAGTGCGGTTGTCTTCGATTGGGGTATTGATTTGATAAATAAAAGCATCATAACATAACTGATTTCACTGCACTAGTAAATTCAATTTTTAAATGTTTAATATGGTAAATAACCCAGGAAAACTAACAATAATGATTCACTAATTACTCGGTCACATTTCCAAAGGAAACTTTCTTTTTTATTTTTTGTTATTATAGCGTTATTAGTTGCCAAACGAAAAAAAAATTATACTGTATTCACAATTGAATAAGTTAGAGTGAAAACATTTAGCGATACGTCATCACAAAGCTGCGCGAACAAAAAGTGCCAGGAGCGTAGGTGATTTCGAGGGCAGAGGTATTAGGGGTGCTTTTTGAAAAACTTTATAATTGTGAAAATTATGTTTTTTTCATAAAACTACAATATTTCTAATGAATATAATTGATGTTGGGGAAGCAAATTATTATTTACAGAAGTATTAATGTAAATCTAACCTCGTTATAAATATTGCTGCTAGTATAATTTAAACAAAATTAACTCAATAAATTTTTCGTTTCATCAACTTTCTTATTTTAGAGAATTATTCTGAACTCAGCGTAGCAGTTAAAGTTTATTTTACATTTATCAAATCAGAATTATTATAATTTGAAATAGATATTGGCTTATTCCAATCTACAATAAACATACATATACAAGCAATACTTATGTATGTCATATCAGAAATTCTAACCGCTCTGATTAACCTCTCTTTGTAATTTGTTAAAGGAATTATCGGATGCTTATTTTATGCTTCTTCATTCCTTGATAAAGACAATTATTTAAATAACGATAATTTACTAAATTCAAAGAAGCAACAATAAAACATAAACCGAAATATAACTTAATCGTAATCGGCACGCACCTGTTATACAAACACCCCTAAACTTGACAAATGGGATATAATGAACTCGCTCAACCCTAATATCTTCATAGCGCATTATGACGTATGTGCTATTCTCTAAATGTTTTCACTCTATCTAATTATCCAATAATATGTAAGACGTGCAATTAAAAAAAAACAAAATTCATTAGATCATTTTTTGTTTTTCAAGCGATTTCACAAGATTTCACAGGATTGGAAAGAGAGCAAAAAATAGTATCAGATACGTTTTTGCTATCTTTAAAATATGATATATACAACGAAAATATTGAGTGTACATAGATAAACCAACCTGTATACATTATTTTTTATTTAATTTGTTGTGTTTTATGTTTTGTATCTTATTCTGAACTTTTTTTTGAGCCTTGGATTTATATATATATATATATATATATATATATATATATATATATATATATATATATATATATACAACGTGTAATAATATAGCTTTAAATAATGAAAATATTCTTTAATAACTTGAAAATACAAAAAAAATGTTATTTTTATGTTTTAAACAAACATCACTTTTGCAGGAAATTGGGATTATTATTTAAATGCGTTACCGCTTCCCTAATCCTATTCTGCAATTCTTCTTGGTTATCAAATGGCCTATCTGAATACACCTGATTTTTCAACCAACCTCATAAAAAATAATCCAAAGAATTTAAATCCGGCGAGCGTGGAGGCCATGGAAATATTGAATATCTTCCTATCGATTTTTCTTGAAATTCTTCGTGTAAATACTGCACAACTCGACGAGAACTATGTGCAGGTGCACCATCCTGCATAAACCACAAAGAACGTCTTGTTTGTAAAGGTAAGTTGTGAAATTAATCTTCTAATTCAGTAGTCAGAAATGCTAAATACCTTTCAGCATTTAGAGATTTCTGAAAAAAAGCACCCCCCACCACTCTTCTCTCCACAATTCCACACCAAACATTTATCTTTCGCGAATATTGGTTTTTACACTCCATTTGGACAACGACAGTTTTGCGAATAAACTACACCATTTGTGGTGAATGTCGCTTCATCGGCAAATAATATTTTTTTGGGAAATGTTATGTCCGTTTCTATTTCACCTTGTATCATGAAGGAAAACTCTAAATCTCGTTCTTGCAGCGTTTGGACATATCTTGGTTTAAATGGAGTAAACTTGTATGTTTTTAATATTTGATATACTGATGATTTACGTAAGCTTAAATTAGTTGCACATTTTCTCACAGATAATTTAGTATTCTCAATTACACTTTGTAAAACATTTAAGGAATTATCTAAATTTCTTACTGGTGTGTCATGTTCCTTTTTAAAATTAAATTCCAGAGAGCCTGTTTGTTTAAATTGTCGCAAAATTCGGGATACAGTAGACCAACAAACGTTTTTATTGAGATGCTTTTCGTTAAAAGTCGCAGCTGTCTCTGCATGTCTTATAATTATCGCCACATATGAGCATTAACTCTGCCCTTTCTTGCAAAGTTAAATGTTCTGCCATAATAATGTATTTTGTAGCCTCTGTGACGGAAATAAGAATGATGGTTTCTGGTAATGAATATCATTTACGCACGTGACTAGCCAACACGATATTAAATAGGCACGGAAATTTTGAACAATTAATAAAATAATTGTATTTTTACTATCTAATATAATAACTCATTTATTCTAAGTGGTAAATGGGTTTTAAGTAAAGCAAAAACTTTTATAAAGAATAAAATTTCCTGAAAAATAGACCATTAAAAAATTTTCCCTTTGTTGCATATTTTCCTGGACACGTTGTATATATATACCGTGTGTCCCAATTTCGATGCTCACCATTGGTATCTCGGTTATTAGAAGATATAGAACAACGGTTAAATGGGGAATGTTTTGCAGAATTCAATACTCGCGGCAAATCTCATTTCAAATTTGATCTAACTTTTTAAATTTTTAAAATATTTTGAAAAATCAAAAATTTGCCGATTTCGTTATTCCTCAATAACTCGATAACGCTTAGTCTGACCTCTTTTAAAGTTTTACATTGTTTAGACACTTTTTTAAAACAAATTATTTGATACAAACAGAAACCCCCGATTGTCATTTGTTTTTAAGTTATTACCACTATCTTTTGTTTTTCATATGTCGGCCATATTGGATTTTGGGTTTGTTAGGTAGTCCTCAAAATGTGCTTTTCAACGATGTATAACATGCCTGAAAAATTTTTATTTATAAGGAAAATATTAATAAAAACGTAAATTAATCTTTAATATGAAATTAGTAGGCTGAAAAATTAAACACCAATGTCAAATGAAAGTAAAAAGATATTCTAAGTATAGCAAACGCCAATTAAGTTGGCGCGAGGAGGGGTAAGTTCGCGCAGGATTAAAAGTAGTGGGGAGATTTGTATTAGGTTTTACATCAAATGTCAGATAATTCTAACCTCTGAGCGTGTATCACTAGCAAAGACATTATGTTCCGTCAAACGTCAATGACAAATGTATTCTGACAATGAAACAAAACGATAACCTGTCAAAGTACAATTAGTGCTGCAGAGATAAGTTAATTAAAACTACTTGTAGTTAGTGATAAGTAATTATTGTCAAGTATTAAGATTTATAAGTATTGATAATGGCACATACATATTCAAACGAAGAAAAAGTTGATATGTTGGAAGTGTATTTCAAAGCAAATAGAAACACTAAAAATGCGTGCACGAGTTATGCAGAGCGTTTTCCAGAAAGACAACAGCCACACAGGACAATTTTTAGAAGACTAGTTAGCAAATTAAAAAACTTTGGAAGCTTCAAACAAAAACGAGCTAACTATGAAGTTAATGATGCTGATACACGTCTAAATAATATTTTGCAGAACGTTAGGAACAATCCCAGCACATCAGTTCGTCGTGTGACACGAGAAACAGGGATTTCAAAATCTATTGTTCACAGAACCTTGACGAAAAACAAGTATCACCCTTACAAACCAACAATTGTACAAGGTTTAAGTGATAATGACAATCTCCGACGATTACAGTTTAGCAGGTGGTACCTTCAAAAATGTGAATATGACGCTAATTTTCCTAGGAAAATACTATGGACAGATGAAACACGATTTACCAATTGTGGAGTGTTCAATAGGAATAACTATCATCATTGGTCTACTGAAAATCCACATTTGGTAAATCAAAGAAGATTTCAAGTTCGATTTGGTTTTAATGTCTGGTGCGGTTTAATTGGTATGACATTTTGTTTACATTTTTTTTGTTTTTTAAACTCTTTTTTTCGTTTTAGATAATCAGTTAATAGGTCCTTTCATCTTTGATTACAATTTAACTGGTAACAGATATTTGGAGCTACTAACAAACGAGATAATGCCTGCTTTGAGGCAAATTATTAATCCCGAGAACATGCAAAACATCTGGTTCCAGCAAGATGGTTGCCCGGCCCATAACACTCGTAACGTGCAACATTTTTTGAGAGAAAACTTTAATGAGAGTGTGATTTCAAATAATGGACCCGTGCAATGGCCTGCGAGATCACCCGACCTTACCCCGCTTGACTTTTATTTATGGGGTACCACTAAAAACGAAGTATTTGATTTTGAACCGCCAGAAACTCGGGAAATTTTAGAACAAAGAGTACTAGATGTGCTACGATCAGTAAACGGAAACACGCTACGTAGAGTTTGTAACTCTACTCGAACAAGGTGTCAAAATTGTGTGGAACAGAATAGTCGTCATATTGAACAATTTCTTTAAGTGAATGTGAACTTTAAGTTCTGTATCTTTACTTCTTATTTCTATAATTTTTTTATCGTTTCGTTTGTTTACAGTATTACTTAGAATATCTTTTCACTTTCATTTGACACTGGTGTTTCATTTTTCAGCCTACTAATTTCATATTAAAGATTAATTTACGTTTTTATTAATATTTTCCTTATAAATAAAAATTTTTCAGTCATGTTATACATCGTTGAAAAGCACATTTTGAGGACTACCTAACAAACCCAAAATCCAATATGGCCGCCATATGAAAAACAAAATATAGTAGTAATAACTTAAAAACAAATGACAATCGGGGGTTTCTGTTTGTATCAAATAATTTGTTTTACAAAAGTGTCTCAACAATGTAAAACTTTAAAATACCCTATGATATACCCTAAATAACCTTATATTTCGCAACAGACTTTGTCGCTTCTTCTGGGGTAACTACAAGATTAATGAGAAAAATAACAAAAAATAAATAAGAATATAAAACAGTAGTAAAAATACTTACAAAATGTAGAGTTGAAGAAAATATAAAATTGACGTACAAAATATAAAAATGATTAGATATAAAAAATAAAGTAACTATAGAAACAAGCCTATAGTTACTTTATTTTTTATATCTAATCATTTTTATATTTTGTACGTCAATTTTATATTTTCTTCAACTCTACATTTTGTAAGTATTTTTACTACTGTTTTATATTCTTATTTATTTTTTGTTATTTTTCTCATTAATCTTGTAGTTACCCCAGAAGAAGCGACAAAGTCTGTTGCGAAATATACGGTTATTTAATAAAGGAGTTTTTTTTTCTTAATTGACCGCTTACCCGTATTTAAATTAATTTTTTTAATATATCACGGTCGATAATTTCGTTTCAATTATACATATATATATATATATATATATATATATATATATATATATATATATATATGTACATTTATATTCTGTCATTTATATTTTTTATATCCTTGACAAAGGCATCATTGCCGAAACATGTAGGGTTGTTTTAAATATATATACTTTGAAGTAATAAACCAGACCTTTAATCGCCGACTTATTAAGTTTACTAGATCATACCAAGGTCACGAAAATATTATATATATATATATATATATATATATATATATATATATATATATATATTTATGTGTGTGTGTGTGTGTGTGTAAGCTCTTTCTCGTATTTACATCAATAATAAATAACTAAGTAAATATCTCACCTTCATTCCAGTTTACTCTGAGATAAAATAAAGAATCTATTCATTACTGCATAATGGGTTTTATAAATTTCCCTGTGTAAAATATCGTTGTAATTTAACAACAAAATTCTAATGTAAAATAACTGTCTAAATACTTAACGAATGGTATTAATTTTGCACAGGAATATTTTTGTACTGGATGACATAAACTCTCATTTGTCTTGACGTTATTCATTCGAGATGTTCGCCATGATTAATTCAGGCAAAGATTTTCGACAATTTAGTCCAAGATCAGAATTTAATTAAAAGTAATTCATAAAATGAATTCGACGCATATTTTATCGAAACTAAACACTAAGGAATTTGTTGTAAGTACAGAAACGTATATTCCTAAACGGAATTTATCACGTCTAATTGCTGAATAATTATGTGTTGCATTAATTTCTTTCCAGCTACTCGATCGTAAAGTGAATAATAAATTTAACACCCGAGCTTAACAACTGTTGCATATTTAATTTTCTGCGAAGGTGATTACGTATTCCACCACTGCATGCAAATTTATGGATATCTACAAGTAATCGTACCAATCTAATATTATACAAGATTTCCTTTGCACAAAAATTCATAATCGTTTTGAACTTTTGTTACTATTGTTAGTAAAATTAGTAAATGTTTTTAAAAATAAAGAAAATGTACCGGTTTAAACGTTATTTGTAAATTTGAAAATTTGGAAAAATAAATTTGGATATAATTAATTGTAACTTTTCTAGAAACCTCGATTAATTATAATTTAATGTCTACCTGCTAAATGCAATCTAAATACTCTGCGTATTTAAATAACACGCACAAACAAACTAATCGAAGTAGACATTGGATGCCTCAGAGTGTATAGTTTATAGGTATGTAAATATCTTGTGTCGCCTTTTTAAATGCAAACGTCTGAATTTTTAGACTATTTATTTTATATTTTTTCAAACTTGAATTTGTAAAAATACTTTTTAAGACTTTATCGACAATTTCGAAGTAACGAAAATGTTTTTGACAAGAAAAGAACGAAGAAGACAAATATCATTTCAAGAGAAACTGAAATTACCGTGTTGACGTATTTTGAAGTTATCTAGAGAAACCGGCATTTCTTATACAAATTTTCAAAGAATTTCGAAGAAATATGAATTGTCGCCGTATAAATTTCAACCAGTTCAGACGTTAGAAGACGGTGACAGCGGTAGAAGATTAGAGTTTTGTCTGTGGTTTATTCATAAATATACTGAAGACCGAAACTTTTTCCGACTAGTATTGTGAAGTGACGAGGCAAGTTTTTCAAATAGCTATATGTATAATAGAAAGAATAATCATTGCTGGAGTAGAGAAAATCCTCTATTAGTTCAACAGCGTAATCCAGCAAGACGTTTAGTATTAATGTTTGGTGTGGTTTGATTGGATCCACAATTGTAGGTCCATATTAATGATACCTTAATTATTGCTTTCCTTTCACGGTGAGGAACAACACAGAGCTACTCAGAGCTTTCTTACCCGTGTTCCTTTGAAAAGTGTCCGAAACACAGAAGCGCCGAGATTCTCCTTTCCTTCACCCCTCGAACACCAGCCTTTGAGCGAGTGCTTGAAGTACTCAAGAATTTTTAAGGTTATGTTACCGATTTTATTTATTTTGTAAATTGAAATATTAAATTATCTGGTTGTTTCATTTGAATATGTCGGAAGAATATTTAGATATTACAGATCCAGAAAATGGAAACATATATCGTCTTTTATTAAACAAAGAAGATGTTCGCAGGGCGCACACAGGTTGGTTAAAATTAGTAAAATATAATTATAACATATATAATAAAAACATTTTTTACAGATTAACGGTATGCTGCCTCATTTCTTTTTCATGGCAAGTGCAGCAAGAACATAATAAACTTTCAAACAGAAGAGCAGTCAAAAAATGTTACAGAAGAACAATCAGAAACTATTACAGAAGAGCAATCCCAAAACGTCGCAGATGAACAAAATAATGCAATGCCACATAAAATATGGACATATGCTTAAACAAAATTATTAATTACAATAATGGGCTCACATATTCATGATTTGAATCACCCATTGAAACGTAAACATGTATATGAAAATATAGGAAATGAACTTGAAAGTAATGGTTACAGTGTAAATCCGCTTAATATAAAAAATAAATGGAAAAGTTTAACACGCAGTTATAATAAAGCGAAGGACACTAAAAGTCGCACAGGTCAAGGCCCTACCAGATTTATGTTTTTTGACTTATTAGATGAGCTTTTAGGCTCAAAACCAACAAATACTTCTACGAATAGCTTAGATTCCTTATCAAGTAGTAGAGAAAATACTCCAGAATCAACATATACCTCATGTGATATGAATATTGACTCTGAGGTAGGCAGCAGTAAAGATGCTAATTGTACCGATGAAATTATTAACAAAAAACAAGAAAATATAAGAAACAAGAAAATTAAAACTTGAGTGGATGCAGATAAAGAAACATGAATATGAACAACGACAACAAAGGCATGAAGAAGAAGTTTTGTTAGAAAAGAAGAAACTTGAAATGGAAGAAAGAAAATTAATACTTTTAGAAGAATATTTAAAGAATAAGCAATAATTTCACAGTTTTCTATGTAGTTTTGAATTTATCTTTAATAAATAAAAATACCAATATTGTTCTTGTATTTATTTGTACATTATTTACATACTTTTAACAATTTAAGTTTTGCTATTCATTGAAGGGAAGTTAGGGTGGCTGGTTGAAATCATTTGTTTCTGTCTCGATGAAATCATTTTCATTAATACATATATTATGTAAAACACAAGCAGACATAATTAATTTTGTAGAAAGGGATATATCGATATTATCAAGTTTCCTTAATCTGCGAAAGCGTCCCTTTAATAATCCAAAGGCATTTTCAATGATAACTCTCTTAGAAGACAACCTTTGATTATATGTTTTCTGTTCAATTGTTAAGTGTCCATTGTCTTTATAAGGGGTTTTTATCCAATGTGAAGTAGGATATGCTGAATCTCCCAATAGAAAGCAATTACCCATAAATTGAGGATTTTCTTGCATTTTTGTGTAGATACCGGATTTTCTTAATACACGGGCATCATGCATTGATCCAGCTTCTCCGCAAAATACATTAAGAAACCTTTTTTCATGGTCTACAATTCCCTGTAATATTATACTATGATAGCCCTTTCTATTACAGTATGCATCTTGATCGTACTTTGGCCTCGGTATTTCAATATGACTGCCATCTATAACTCCTAAGATATTTCCCATATTATCTTTTTTTTTAAATCCAGTTATGATAGTTTCTAGCCTTTCGTCTGTATGCCACTTTATAACATGCGGCTGTAGTAACAACAGAAATTTAATAACTCTTCTTAAACACCTATGAGCTGAACTATAACTGACATCAAATAGATTTGCCACTTCACGAAATGTCTCTATATTGCTAAAGTACCAGAGTGCAAGTAAAAATGATTTTCTTGCACTAATTTTCTCTCTTCCATCAGAATGGGATGGCAAAATATTTGAATTTTTTAACATATTAATCATTGTTTTCACTGTTATTCTAGACATACGAAAGTGATGCTTGAATTCTTCGTCTGTATATTTATCTACAGTGTCCTCAACAAATCTACGAACTTTTGCGAGTTTTACTGGCGCTGGTTGTACATTCTCTTCAGAAGTAGTCGAATCTGAATCAGAATATGTTGATGTAGACTCTTCATCTGAACTCCAAGTATCAAAAGAACTTAATAGCATACTCTAAAATAAATAAACACATGCTAAATTATGAATCTGATTTAAATATTATTTACATACCTTTATCTGAAACTCTGACTTTATAGTTTCCATTTCAGATTCTTTGCTTTAGACACGACATGTAAAACATAACCACGTTTGTGGCTGTGTATAGTGTACCGATTATTTACATGTTCCTTTCAAACGATGGTGTGTAGCTCCCGCACATAAAACACAAGGGTTT
The DNA here is from genome assembly GCA_935421215.2 of Melolontha melolontha. Classification (NCBI taxonomy): domain Eukaryota; kingdom Metazoa; phylum Arthropoda; class Insecta; order Coleoptera; family Scarabaeidae; genus Melolontha; species Melolontha melolontha. The sequence continues at coordinate 69,589,166 of OW285243.1, read as the reverse complement.
CATATACTCGAAAGGAAAGCGCTAAATGATACATAGAACTCTAAGACCGTTACTAGAAGAATTTCTAGACAATGTGGATTTAGAAATTCGGCCAAATGTTTATTTTCAACAGAATGGGGCACTTGCCCATAATTATCGAGCCGTTCCAACACTTCTGCAGACACTCTTTGGAGATAGGTGGATAGCCACACATGGCCCAGTTCGTTTTCCCCCTCGTTCGCCTGACATAACAAACAAAAATTCGCCCTTAAGCAGGATTTGAACCCAGGTCTATGGAAATTTTTGCTATTAAAAAAATTCGTCGTAAAATGTAGAAATCATACTTACATTCACATTACTTCGCAAAAATGCAATAAATTTGCAACAACTGCCGACTTAGGGCGAAATATACATCTATTTCTATAATGTGACTTAAGGTCTTTCCACAATGATTCGATTCCTTTTGTTGTTTTCTTTTCTGAGAAGAAATTTTTTTGTGGGGGAGGAATGCAACAGAAACGAAAAACTAGCATGTGCTAATATTTAACGATCTTTTTCTTGCGAAAAATTATACACTGGTAGAATTGAATTTGTTCTAACTTTGCATTTAATTTAATTTTGCATATACCCAGTGATATATTTAAATATTGTTTAAGATTTATTTAATCTATGATATATCGTATGTTTACTTTTGATCGTTTAGTAGTCAATAATTTTGTTATACAGAGCGATATTTTAATTCATGACATTTAAATAGAATTCTTTAATGATATTAAGGAGAAGTTTGAGAGATCTCGACAATTTTTTTATTTTTCTTTTAGTAGAGATCGTGGAAAATAATAGTATATTATTCAACGAGCGTTCTAAAGATAGACATTAGTCGCGAGGATGATCTTTAAGTCTTAAGTTGTACGAGTGACTAATGTCCATTTAGACGAGAGTAGAATACTATACTTTTTCCTTCTATATATGAAATGAGTGTTCTAATTAATTAATTTTCAAATAAGTTTACACATATTTCTAAAAATTTATTATGGAAATTTATTTTGACATTACAATTTTTAAATTACATAGATGGTGTTGAATTATTATCAAGATTATTTTCATTTGAGTTTATTCGTTGCCATGGGTTGATAAGCATTTACCTGATTAGCTATCAACCCGTGACTTATGAGATTTTTCCTGTGACTTATGAGGTTTTGTCTGTGACTTATGAATGTCAGTGAGTAATGAGTGTCATAAATTAACAGAAATCAATATCTTTATGTGCAGAAGTGGAAAAACTTACTTATTTTGCGTTTTCTTATTTTGTATGATTTCCGTATACGTAGTTCGACTATTGTAGTTCACAGATATTTTCATTCTGGATTAATAATTTGATTTAACGTAATCAAAGAATTGTTTTCTGATTTGTTATCTTCATGAAAGCAACCCAAATAAATTTGACAGCTTCCTGGTAAACCATATTTTATTAACACCTGGTGAGTTTTATCACAATCCTCTATGAGTTTCGTGTGGCATAGACCACTTCATACAGCCCAATTAAATTAAAAAATACACGGTGGCGCCCTTTTATTTATTTTTGAGCTAGATTAATTTAGTAAACGTTTTGGAAGGAACCGCACGACCATCCTCACTCGAAGCTAGTCTAGGTCTAGTTCGTTGGCTCTGTATTTGAGTACAACATCTAGTTCACCAAGGTAAGTCCCATGAGCGCTACTAAGTTTTAGAAAGTTTAAGAGTTTCGTTTGGGTAAATAGAGTTACGATTTTGTGTAACAACATCATTAATGCTCCTTCTTATGTTCGGAAGAAAGACGTGATATTATTTTTTTATTTCTGCATTTACTTGTGTGTCATTTTGACTAACTTTATCTGAACTAACAACCACTCAAACCTAAAAATAGCTATTATTAAAAATCGGGTGCGAAAAACACAATACAAGTTAATATCTTTGTGAATGTATTCTCTCCAGAGACGTAGTTACGTATTTCACCTTTCTACTAGTTCATCGGTACGCCCCTGCTAGAGAAGAGACGCATTCACAAAAACAACAACTTCGCTATCTCACAGAAATTATTAAAATAGAGGGTAAGAGAATATTCAGCGCTGTCTACATTACAAGTGCAAAACTAGCAAAGTGTTTCCATAGACGGTAACAACCATATCTATAGAATCTGTATTATTATCGTGTCTCCACTACTTGTCGGACGAACGGAATGCATGTATAACAAAATAATTTGAAACATACTTGAGTAGGCAAATCCTCACCAATTTTGTATAATACAAAAGTATTTTTAATAATATAAATTTTTTATTCAAAATCGGGTGTGAAGAACACAATGCAAGTTCATATATTTGTGAATGTATCCTCCCCAGAGACGCGGATACGTATTTCACTTTTCACAGGATCAACGGTACGCTCCTGCTGGAGAAAAGACACATTCACAAAAAATAACAACTTCGCTACTTCACAGAAATTATTAAGAGCGTAGAAGAAAACTCAGCGCCATCTGCATAACAACTGCAGAACTAGCAAAGTATTTCCATCAAACACAAACAACAGTATCTGTAGAAACTGTATTACCGTGTCTTCACTATTTAACGGACAAACAAATTCATAGGAACTTGTATTGTGTTCTTCGCACCCGATTTTTAATAATGTTTCATATTATTAAAAATACTTTTGTATTATAAAAAATTGGTGGGGTTTTACCTAGTCAAGTATGTTTAAAATTATTTTGCTAAAAACAATCTATTTAAATACCTTTTAATTTCTTCTAATTCTTTGAAAAGAATAGCAAACAGTAGCGACGAGTATATAAAAATATCGATCATCCTCAAAGCAAAATATCTCGGAAGTATTTTTAGTAAGAAAAGAATCTTTCTCACATTAGAGGACTGACATGTCCCGAGCTTAATTTATGTTTATTAATTTTCTCTTTATTTGGCCCCGGAACAGATGGGTTTTTTAATCAAAAGGATGTTTCCAGTGTACATCATTACATGCTTTCAGCTAGATTTAATTGCCTCATCATTTTCCTCGGTGATTCAGGTGATTTATTTTCGGCAGAATTAAAAGGTGACAACGCAGCGTTTTCCTCATTATTATTTACGCTTGATGTGGGGAAAAGGGGGCATTATGGTAATGAAACATGGATATATCGTGAAATATTTTGAATGCTTAAACGTCAGATTAAAGATGCGATTTCACTTCATTCTTGTAATGTTTGTGAATGTTTATGTTGAGTGAACGTTAACCATTTTTTCAATTTGTCAGTTATAATTGCCCGACATGAGTCTAATTTATAAATATAGTAACACATCTGTAGCTTCGATCTATAACTGTGAGGGTATATCACGTTCTTTCATCTTAAACAATAAATTACGATTACGTTAAATAACATAATTAAAAGAAAAGAAAAATAATAACCCCAACAATATATTTCCCAAATAAAGAAAATTACAAATTAGATTGAAAACACAGCGGCATGGGATTCTATTCTTTCCGTCAAACTGTACAGGTAACAAAAAAACAAGAAAAAATGAAAAGCAGCGTTATTAATTAGTTTAATTAATCGGCCCTCGAATTTATTGAAAGTAGAATAATGAAACTAATGAAATCGATATAATCGGGAATCGGGTGGTGATCTAAATACGAAATGCATTTTTATTTGTTCATTTTGTAGTTCAAGTTGAGTAAAGAAGTATTAATATTAACTAGCAATACTTTCTCAAGGTTCTCTTCTGTAAAATTTGTTTTCTTAGAATGAAATACATCCTTCTAGATAGAAAACGTCTTTACACATCGCAACTAGTTATAGGTGCTGGAGATATTCTTTATTTCAGCGTATTTAGCAGTTAGATTTTGAGGCATTGTTTCCATACACAATTGCCGCAATGTTATTGTATCTGGATTTCTATTAAAAACTTCGTCTAACTCTTGCCGAAGGCCACATCCGAAGTCACTTATAGCTACATCTAATGTGGTTAATCCATCATTCAATTTGAGATTTTGATTTTCAAATTAAGTGATTAGTTTTGGAAGCATATGCAAAGTGTTCCTGAAGAAAGTACAACTGATTTTTTAAATTTGGAATTTGTATTAGTTCCTTGCACTCAGAAATACTTCCAGCATCGTCATTTAAACATGTAACGAAATTTTGTAAACTTGCGATAACAAAACCGGGTCATGTATTGAAAACACATCTCCTTCAAGGTACGACCCCGGTCTTGTTTCGATTGAATACAAACACGACCTCGGTGCGTCCAAACACGAAGTCGGTATGTGTTACAATCTTTCGCCACTTTGTTGATCTTGTAACGAGGCCACTAGGCTAAAGGAGGACACGCTCAAATATATAATGAGATCCCATTAGATCTCGAGGGACAGACACACACAGAGTCCGAGAGAGTGTATTATAGAAACCTCCTTAAGACTAGTGTCTATTTATTACTATGTTATATTGTTAATTGTTGATTCTTTATAATGGTGTTATTTAATTATATATTGTTATCCAAACGCTGACCGTTTATTATTTATTATATCGGCGAATCTGCGTACCAACGCAGCGATGTGCCCTCCGGGACCATGTCACATCACATGGCGACCCTGCCCACGTCTGACATCACATGGCGATCCTGCCTTTAGTTAGATGATCAGATATCACATGGCAATCCTGCCCACGTCTGACATCACATGGCGATTCTGCCTTTAGTTAGATGATCAGATATCACATGGCGACGCTGCCCACGTCAGACATCAAATGGCGATCCTGCCAGCCACTTAAGGCTGAATAGAGTAAGTGGAAAACAGGAACGAACCATACAAACATATGGCAAACCAATAAACCAAAAGTCATTCTCAGCCAGGAGCAAGCGGAAGCCACTCTCTACCACTTCAAGAGAAGACGCAAGTATTTTTTTAAATCTAAGTAAAGACGTGCGTAAAAGTGACTGAACAATGCATAGACTCTTTATACATAAACTGTGTATATTTCAATAGTTAAAATGTTTCTTTGTATTGTAAAGAATAATATTAGTTTAATGCGTATGCATAATATGTGTAATAATTTCTGCTTACGCCAACAAAATGTAGTATGTAAACAGCGTAGCACCGTTCCTTTTTTTCTAAGGTCAAGTTTACTAAAAATTAATATAATGTAATTAATTGTAAATCATTACATTATGGACAATATGGACGCTGCGCATCGAAATTCTCTGCATAAAAACTAGTAGCTTCCAACCATGTTCCCTATTTAGTTTATTACTGGAGAGGGAGGCAGTGACAAAGATGGAAGCTTTTCCCTGTAAATTACTCTCAATGGTCCTTTTCTGAAAACTTTTTTAAAAGCGGATATAAGTGTATCACCTTCCGGAAAGGTGTCTCTGATATATTCACAGATTCTGTGGAGAGCGTGTGCTACACAAGTAATATGCATCATATTAGGATATGTTTCCTTTAATAGTCTTCCTGTTTTTAACATATATGCAGCACTGTCACTGACAAATAAAAGTATTTTTTCTTTGTACCTGTCGTCCGAATAAAGCATTTGGTGCAGTAAATGTCAAGATTTCTAAAAATATTACTGTTTGTTTCTGTTTACATTTACATTAATTTAGATTCTCTGAACAAATCAATTATTCTAGAAGCGTTCAAATTTGCCACCAAAATGATGTCAATAAAATATTTCTAATATGAAACTGGCTATTTCAATTTTCCTTTAGTGTAGAAAACAGTATAATCCATCATATTAAAGGATTCTTCTCTTGTGCAAGTAATAAATAAAAATAATAAACTGTAACATACACCCATATACTATTTACGACAGGCAACAGTCCATAATATCTGAATAAAATTTTTATTTTATAATTGAATATCGAAATTAGTAATTACATAGTATTTGCAGCAAATGATGCTTAAGATTGGAGTGCCTGTTGATGTTCAAAGTCGGGAAGATTAGCAATTAAATTTAGGAAACGTCGCAATCAAACTTATTAGAATTCAAACCGTGATAAGGATAGTTCAGTAGAGCTATTAAATTTCTAGATCACTTGAAATTTGTGAACTTATAAATTAGTATGTTTAAATGGAAGGTACTGTAATGATTTTAAATATATCCATACTGTACACATGCTAAAATTAAGATCTAAGTTTTAATGAGAAATATATTTACGTACTAAAATATCTAAAGTTATATAAATCTACAATATAAATATGTTAAGAATAACCGATGTGCTCCCAATAATTTAAATTTTCATATAGAATTTAAAGTTTAAATAAGTATTAATATATCAGAATAATTGAAACATACATGAGTAGGTAAACCCCACCAGTTTTGTATAATACAAAGGTATTTTTAATAATATAAAATATTATTAAAATCTGGTGTGAAGAACACAAATACAGGTTCACTATTCATATTTTTTGTAAACGTGTCCGAACATATCCCTCCCCAGAGACGTAGATAAACCCCACCATTTTTGTATAATACAAAGGTATAGCAAACGCCAATTAAGTTGGCGCGAGTAGGGGGTGCGCAGAAGCCGTTTTTAAAAACGTACACCCCCACTACTCAAGTAATTGTCAGAATACATTTGTCATTGACGTTTGACGGAACATAATGTCTTTGCTAGGGGATCATAAAGTGATACACGCTCAGAGGTTAGAATTATCTGACATTTGATGTAAAACCAAATACAAATCTCCCCACTACTTCTAATTCTGCGCGAACTTACCCCTCCTCGCGCCAACTTAATTGGCGTTTGCTATATTTTTAATAATATAAAATATTATTAAAATCTGGTGTGAAGAACACAAATACAGGTTCACTATTCATATTTTTTGTGAACGTGTCCGAACATATCCCTCCCCAGAGACGTAGATACGTATTTCGCCTTTCTACAGGCACGTCGGTACGCCCCTGCTGGAGAAAGGATATTCTCAGACACATTCACAAAAAAGAACTACATCACCGAAATTATCCAGACCGGGCGTAGAAGTAAATTCAGCGCTGCCGGTTGTCAGACAGCCGAAGTACCTCGCCCCGTCCACATAACCAATGTGAAGTAACGACGCCCTTCCAAATGTGGCACACAGCCAATCTCTCTATTAATATTACTAAACATTGACAAATACACGTTAATTAATACAGATATATAGGCAAGATGAAACTTATGCTTATTCTGAGCGAGTACTTCAAAATATTACCAAAATGAATAATAGTTTCTAAAATGTAACAGGTTAAACGTATTTATATAAACTGACAATCGAATTCTTGGTTCAAATAACAATAATAAGTTATTTACATCGTTTTAAATACTCTTTAATGAGTTGTCAAATGTGACAGTATATTTTAAATACTAATTTGAAAAATGGTAATTTAATGGTATTTATATATATATATATATATATATATATATATATATATATATATATATAATAATTATTGATATAGATATAGATAATTATTTCGTGACCTTTGTATGTTATGGTAAATCCAATTTGTTGGCGATTTAAGGTCTGGTTTTACTTCAAAATGTATATATTTAAAACAATCCTACATCAAGAAAATTAAAACAATCTTTACAGATAATAATTATCCACCACAACTTATAGACCAAACAATTAAAAAAGGAATCCAACCAATAACAATTTAAACAATGACACAACATATATCACGATTCCATATGTTCCAGAACTATCAGAAAAAATTAAATACACTTTAAAAAAATATGATATAGCTACAACATATAAACTTAGTAATACTAATAAACATTTATTTTCAAAACTTAAACCTAAAATAGAAAAAAATCGAGAAACACATGTCATCTATAAAATACCATGTCGCGATTGCGATAGTTACTACATAGGCCAAACTAAACAATATTTATACAAAAGAATACAAGCCCACAAATACTCTAAAACAGACAAAACTGTTTTATCTACACATAAACTACAATGCGATCACCATTTCGATTTTGAAAACACACAGATAACACTGGCCTACAACCATTTTGGTGCTGGAGATTTTAGACCCGATTTTAAGTATGTCTTACATGGCGATATCAAAAATGTTACCCGTTTTCTTCAGTCAGCTCTAGTTCCCGAGAAAAAAAAACACAATTCACGAAAAAATATATATTTTATTGACATTAAACATCAAGAAATTGTCTTTTGAGAGATTTTCTAGAATGAAACTGACTCGGGCAATCTCGCATGATTCCCCAGCAATAGTCAGCCATCATATGACTGTCCCACCTTCCTTGGTATCTATTCTCCATTGTTTTTAGGTCTTGGTGGAAACGTTCCCCTTGTTCTTCGCTTAGATCTCCTAAATTGTGTTGGAAATGATGTAGATGACTATTGAGATAGTGTAATTTTATACTCATATTACAGCCTAAATCTTTGAATCGCACCAGCATTTCCTCTACTAGTTCTACATAGTTGTCAGCCTTATGATTTCCGAGGAAATTTTGTGCAACTGCTACAAAAGATTGCCAGGCAAGCCTCTCCACATCATTCATACAAGTCTCAAAATTAGTTGTGTCTTTCATCAATTTACGTATTTGAGGTCCATCAAAGATACCTGCTTTTAGTTTTTCAGTACTTAAACCAAGAAATTTGTGAGAAATAAACTGGAAACATTGACCATTTCTATCGAGAGCCTTAACAAATTGCTTCATTAGCCCTAATTTTATATGCAATGGCGGAAGAATGATTTTTTTCTCTTGAAACTAAGGGTTCATTTATAACATTTCTTTCCCCAACAACAAGAGCATCTCTCACAGGCCAATTTTTTGCAGTCCAATGACATGATTTAGCTCGACTGTCCCAGAGACAAATAAAACATGGGCATTTAGTATAACCACTCTGTTGACCCAATAAAAAATTGACTATCTTCAAGTCGACGCAGATCACCCAGTTATGTTCAATATATTTTATTTTTTGTAAAAGATTTGAAATTACCTCATATTCTTCTTTTACACATGTTGAGTGAGCAATTGGAACGGGAGCATATTTATTGCCATTATGTAGAAGAACTGCTTTTAGACTTCGTTTACTACTGTCAATAAAGAGACGCCATTCATTGGGCTGATAGATCGTTAAACCCATGAAAGCCAGCAAACCACTCACATTACAGCAATACACAAAATTTTCATCAGATGAAAAAAACTTCAATAACTTTCCCTCTCTCGTGCCATATGTAGACACTCGAACATCTGAGGAAAGACAATTTTTTTCTTTTAATCTTGACGCTAGTAACTCAGCACGTTCCTTCGAAAGATCTAAGTCTCTGATGAGGTCACTAAGCTCATTCTGCGAAAATGGCTTAGGATCTGATGTTATTCCGCAGTATTGAAAGTCATCATCTACTTGGGAAGAAATAGGTATTCCAGCTTCATCCTCCTGAGATTGCTGCACTACCTGGTGAAAAGTTGGTATTGGAACATTTTCTGAATGAGGAACAGGTCTTTGTACTGAAGAAATATTGGGGTATTTCCATTTATGGCGATTGTTTTTGTTGATGCCCACTATATTAATCATACAAAAGTAACAGTCGTCATAATGATTTTTTTGTTCTCGCCATCATAGGCACTCCAAACTTCAAAGACTTACGTTTCCCTCTCTCCCATTGTCGCACATTTTCAACGCATATTTTACAAACACTATGAGGCACCCACACTTTATCTTGGTGTAGAATTTCAATACCGAAGTAAGCAAAATACAAACGACGCACTGTGTTTGTAATCGATTTACGCTGATTTTTCAGTATGTATTCACCACAAACATAACAAAATATATCAGGATCGTTAACACAACGTCTGGACGTACTAGCTATAATGAAATAGTAACACAAACTTTATCGATGATATTGTAATAATGACTAGTTACGAACAAGACCATAACAAGACCGACAACAATTCACAATGAAGGTAGTAGGTAAACTAGAGCTGATGAGTTAAAATGACGTATGTCAATATACTGTACATTACTTACTTTATCGACAATTCAAACAAACAGAGATGCACCAAAAAAAATTTTTTTTTTTTAGGCCTGTGTAATTGATAAAGAACAACACACAATGAAAAGGGAAATTAAAGAAATGATTAGTATTAAACTGGAAAAAAATTCAATTAACAACAGAAGTGATATAAAAATTTAAGCAATATATACTATAACTTAATTATGTAGCGATCTGCAATTTACCATCATAATATATGTTGCTGTTATATAATTATATATCTTAAGTTATTTAAATATCTATACATTTGCTTATCATGCTGACAGTTCCGTGTTTTGAGACCTGTCTGGTTGTCCGGGTAGGTTTTCGTGGTTTTCCTTCTCGTTTAAGGCGAATGCCGACAGCTTTACATCTTAAGACGCTCCACGGGCACATACATAATAATAACTCATGTCTTGCGTTTTCCTGTTTTTGTTGTCTATCTATTTTAGAATACTAAGGCATGATTTATTATTATTCATTTGGAATGTATCTTTGAATAATTTTATCCATAGCAACTACAAATGTATGACATTAATATACTGTCATTTATATTTTATATTCCTTGAAAAAGGCATCATTTGCCGAAACATGTAGGATTGTTTTAAATATATACATTTTGAAGTAAAACCAGACCTTAAATCGCCAACAAATTGAATTTACCATATATATATATATATATATATATATTGTAAAGTGCCAATCGATACGCTGAGTAGGATTTAACTAAGAATATAGTATATGAATTAATTATAATAATTGAAAATCTAAAAGAATGAAAGGTTAAAGATTTTAAATTTAAAATGTGGGCGCCAATATACAAATATCCTTAGTCGAATCAACGCTATCTGACCCTTTTTAATATAACTAGCTAATTGCGGTAGAGCTTGAGTGTAAAAGTTAATTTTTAATAATCTCAGGGTTCACGGTCGGTCAGGTGTATTATTTGCAGCTACAAACCAATCAGTGTATTCTCCACTCAAACACAACAATCACACTTCACAAATAAAAGATTGAATTAGATAAATAAATAAAAATTTAATATCACAAAAATAAGAAAACTGTAACAACAAAATTGAGAGATAAAAATAGGAAACTGTATTTAATATTATATAAATTATACAAGATGTGACAAAAATTGAAATTAATAAGTGCACATGTGGGAAATGGTGATGAGGTTATGTGTACGAGATAAAATAAACAAATATTTAATAGTTTTTATATCTTATATTATTTTGGTGAGTATAAGCTTATTTGTAGCTAAATATCTGTAAAATTCAACGCTTTAAATTGATGCTTACTTTAAAATTGAATTTGATACATGAAATAATAATTTGTAGCGATTAATTTGAGCAATTATAACTTTTAAAATTAAATAATTTGGAATAAACGTTGTAGGTGAACCTGATGTTGATCTCCTAGATCTGATATACTTCTCAATATGTGGATATGCGGTAGACCAGGAAGCACGGCCTCGTTCACCGTCTTTGGCGGAGTTCGTCGAGTTGGGTGGTGTAAATCGTTGGTTTGCCCTGCTCTCTGCTTCAAATGATGCTTAGGACGATATCTCACGTTTGCGTTGAGGTATTCTTGAGATTTTTTCTTCAAAAGGTGGGCCTTTAATTTGGTTATCGAATGATTCAACACTAGGTAGGAGATTTTCACTTTAAAGATGTTTTTAAAAATTTATTTTAAGGAAGTACACTCAAAAACGGCCATTTATGTTGAAAGTTTTATATCAGATGACGCCGATCGCGTTTTTTTTTTTATTCCAAAGCCTTATTTCTATATCGAAATAATCTCGTAATTTTAGTTTAATTACATCAATTTAAAATGTGAGTTTATACAATGTTTTGATTTTAACATAAAGGGAAAATTAATTTAATATTTTACATTAACCTAAAATATGATTTGAATATAAATTTAGTAATGTTTTCTACCGTAAAGTTTGCTTTAGCGGGGTTCATATAATTTTGAATTGGTGGGCGTGGTTATCTAGCGTCGATATAAACCTGATGTTGATAAATTAAATACCTGTTGTTTCGCGCGTATAATTCGAATAATGAAAAAATGAAATTAAAATATAAAAAGTTAGTTAAAATCAAAATAAGATAATGATGAATTTTAAAGTTATCGTCGTATTAATTTATTTACATTTCGATGTTAGTTTCACAAATTCCGTCCACCAATTTATTGTTTATACAGGTGTTTTTATTGATTGTGTACCTGTACTTTCCATTGTAGGTGCTGGGATACCTGAGCTGGTTGTACCACTACATTATCCCCGTCAAAAGAAAAACGAATGTACTGAAGTTATTTCTTTTCCCAGATATGGAAAATGAATTAAGAACATCAACTTGTTTATCTCCCTCATCATGTGTCAACATATTTTAAAAAAAAAACAAATAAACAAATTCAACTTGGAACAAAATAATAATTATTATGTAATTCTCTTTTCTAATATATAAATTATTTATTATTCACTTCAAACTTTTTTTTTTTTAATTGTAAATCATGATTATTTATTTTAAAAATCTCGTTTCTTTTTATAATATTTGTCTTTATATTCATTATACTTTCTGTATTCGTTTTGTTTATTAACTTCTTTTATGTTTTATTATCTCTTTATAAATGTTACATATTCCATACATTTTAATAGCATTATTATATATCTTTTAATAAGGTTTCTTATATTTAGTTTGTATATATGTATTAGTAATATTTTTGTGTTAGTTAAATCTTTCTTTATTAGTGTTATACTTTATAATGTATTGTTGTTCGATCTGTAACATAGTTGTAATACTGGGCTTTTCTCTGTGTTTAAAAATTGGTGTTATATACTTCATGTACTAATTACATTAAATATTCAGGTATTTGACTGTAGTGTTATAATTGTTAGGGTATTTTGTTTATTTCTTTCATTGATGGTACATGCTTAATAATTCTTTTTATAACTGGTTATTCTTAATCTTTAATTATAATTGATATACTGATCTAAGCTTTAGCTTCCATAATAAATAATACTTTCATTATACATACAAGACGTTACATTCACCTTCACTTCTCTTATCGTAAAATGCCATTCAGTAATATATATTTTCTACCTTATAAGAAGACACTTTTGTCTATATTTTAATATTTTCATAATAATAATAATTCATTTATTTTCATATAATTCTATACACCCCTATCATATATTAAGTCCTTCTAACTTTAAAATCTTTACCTAGTCCCTCTTATGTCATATCTACACTCCTTTATTATTTATTCAATCATACTCTCTCTTTTTCAATACTAATACGTTTAAACTTTCATTATTTACCTTTCGCATGTTTATAAGTGAATTGGTTCCCCTTTTAAACTCTATTGATAATACCAATATTATTTTAAATAATTGTTCTATTGTAATTTATTTTCATCATCTGAATATGTGATGTTACCTTCTTTTTCTCAGAGTATATAACTCTTAATTATAGATATTTAGTAGAAATATTTGAGCTCCAGTTATGTTTGTTTTCTCTTTAATTTATACATTATTATTTGACTTGTTATATGTTCATTTATTGTATCATATTGTGTTCTTTCTTTCGTATTAAATTGTGTTTATCATCTCTTTGTTTATGTTTAATCTTAGTGTAATTGTTTTAATTTATCTGTAATTATAACTCGTATCCCCGTATTCTGCTTTGTTCATCATCGTGTGTATTAGTACATCGAGATTCTGTCATCGTATTTTTTAAATATTTATTTTTCGACGAACTATTTTTAAAGATATCAATGTTGTTATCCCTGTGTAGAAATATCATGTTGCCTCTACCTTGAGATTTATGGAGGTTTTTGTTAATTAGTGAGTATGTATTTATAATTTTTGTGTGAATGTGTATATTAGTATTGATTTTTATATTGGATAAATTATTAAGGAAATTGTTATTATTTACGTATTCATATATTACAGAGTTGTTTATCATGCCTTCTTTATTTAATATTTTATTTGTGTTATCATGTATAATTAAGTTTGTTGAAATTAAAGCTATGTTTTGTATGTACGTGATTTTTGATTGTGTGTTGTTGGTTGCATAATTATGATTAATATTCTTGATGTTAATATGGGATAAGTTAATATTAACGTTATTAATCCCCGTCTTCCCTATGTTAAAGTTATTATTCTCCCTTGCATTGTTTATTAAAAAGTTCTGATATTCTTTGTCGTTTATTAAAAATTGATTAGGAAAATCGGGTTTAGTTTTTCTTCTAAGCGGTATGTTAGTATTATGATTTTGTATTATCTTAGTTGTCTCCTTATTATTAATATTGTGCATATTATTGATTGTATTCTTATCCAGTACCTCTTTATGTGTATTAATTGTTTTATTATTGGTTGGTTTTTGATCGGCATTTTTGAAATCTATCTTGTTATTTTGTTTATTGCGTTTAGCTTCTATTATGTTTTTTGTGATATCTAAGTTCTTGCTTATGTTGTTGTAACTAGATCCTATTATGTTATTTAAGTCTAATCGTTTTTCAATGTTATTGGATTCTATTTTGTTGGTTTTGCCTAATCGTTTTGCCCACTGTGAATTTAGAAGATTGACTGTCTCGTCCAGTTTAATTAAATATTTTAACTCATTTTCCTCCATAACTTTTTGTGCGATGGAGATTTCTGCTATTTTTCCCTCCAGATCGATTTTAAAAGCACTTAATTTGTTGTCTATATTGGCGTTGTTAAGTTCGAATTTTTCATTAATGTGTTGCATGTTGGTTTCTAATTTAGTTATTAAATTACTACTCAAGTTATTTAATTCTTGTTTTAAATCAATGTTATCTTGTTTTAGGTTTTTGGTCGTTATATCCAATTTATTATTTGTAAAATCTAGTTTGTTATTCATGTCAATGTTATTATTTTTCAATTCATTATTAGTGGTTTCTATTTTATTAGTTAAGTCAAGGTTATTAGCATCTAGTTTGTTATTGGTAGTGTCTATTTTATTAGTCATTTGATTCATTTGTAACATTAGAGCGTTTAACATTTTCATTACCTGGCTATCCTCTGGAGAACTTACCACTTCAGATCCGGATGTTTGAGCTACTGGAATATCTCCTTGCTCGGGCCTGTCCTCATCAACATTATCTTTTGTTGCCTTTGATCGATGTCTGGTGTCCATGTTAATGTTAATTTATTTGTTATAGTATAAGAAAGAATTTATTATTTTTTTTTTTGAAAAATTGATAAGAATTATTATAATTGATATTAAAGAAGTATGAATTTAGATATTAATCTGAATAGTTATATGCCACACAAAATTAATATAAATTGGCAAGAATTGAAAACAACAAATACCCACAAGTTGATTTTCCCTTTCACTAACCTTTTATTCCTGAATATCCCAGTTAAAGTTGAGGTTCCCTCGTAAAATGTGATATTGATTTTGCTATACAATGGACAAATCAGATACACAACACAATACACATAAATACCTAATACAGTTCACAAATTTTTTAAACAAATATCTGTCTGTGTAAAAGTTGGTTGAGCACTATTTTTATAACTGCAGGATAATACTTGGCCTTCACGTTCGGGCGTCAAATGTAAAGTGCCAATCGATACGCTGAGTAGGATTTAACTAAGAATATAGTATATGAATTAATTATAATAATTGAAAATCTAAAAGAATGAAAGGTTAAAGATTTTAAATTTAAAATGTGGGCGCCAATATACAAATATCCTTAGTCGAATCAACGCTATCTGACCCTTTTTAATATAACTAGCTAATTGCGGTAGAGCTTGAGTGTAAAAGTTAATTTTTAATAATCTCAGGGTTCACGGTCGGTCAGGTGTATTATTTGCAGCTACAAACCAATCAGTGTATTCTCCACTCAAACACAACAATCACACTTCACAAATAAAAGATTGAATTAGATAAATAAATAAAAATTTAATATCACAAAAATAAGAAAACTGTAACAACAAAATTGAGAGATAAAAATAGGAAACTGTATTTAATATTATATAAATTATACAAGATGTGACAAAAATTGAAATTAATAAGTGCACATGTGGGAAATGGTGATGAGGTTATGTGTACGAGATAAAATAAACAAATATTTAATAGTTTTTATATCTTATATTATTTTGGTGAGTATAAGCTTATTTGTAGCTAAATATCTGTAAAATTCAACGCTTTAAATTGATGCTTACTTTAAAATTGAATTTGATACATGAAATAATAATTTGTAGCGATTAATTTGAGCAATTATAACTTTTAAAATTAAATAATTTGGAATAAACGTTGTAGGTGAACCTGATGTTGATCTCCTAGATCTGATATACTTCTCAATATGTGGATATGCGGTAGACCAGGAAGCACGGCCTCGTTCACCGTCTTTGGCGGAGTTCGTCGAGTTGGGTGGTGTAAATCGTTGGTTTGCCCTGCTCTCTGCTTCAAATGATGCTTAGGACGATATCTCACGTTTGCGTTGAGGTATTCTTGAGATTTTTTCTTCAAAAGGTGGGCCTTTAATTTGGTTATCGAATGATTCAACACTAGGTAGGAGATTTTCACTTTAAAGATGTTTTTAAAAATTTATTTTAAGGAAGTACACTCAAAAACGGCCATTTATGTTGAAAGTTTTATATCAGATGACGCCGATCGCGTTTTTTTTTTTATTCCAAAGCCTTATTTCTATATCGAAATAATCTCGTAATTTTAGTTTAATTACATCAATTTAAAATGTGAGTTTATACAATGTTTTGATTTTAACATAAAGGGAAAATTAATTTAATATTTTACATTAACCTAAAATATGATTTGAATATAAATTTAGTAATGTTTTCTACCGTAAAGTTTGCTTTAGCGGGGTTCATATAATTTTGAATTGGTGGGCGTGGTTATCTAGCGTCGATATAAACCTGATGTTGATAAATTAAATACCTGTTGTTTCGCGCGTATAATTCGAATAATGAAAAAATGAAATTAAAATATAAAAAGTTAGTTAAAATCAAAATAAGATAATGATGAATTTTAAAGTTATCGTCGTATTAATTTATTTACATTTCGATGTTAGTTTCACAAATTCCGTCCACCAATTTATTGTTTATACAGGTGTTTTTATTGATTGTGTACCTGTACTTTCCATTGTAGGTGCTGGGATACCTGAGCTGGTTGTACCACTACAATATATATATATATATATATATATAAAACAAGTTTCATAAGGCCTTTTGCCACACTCGCTCTTTAGAAAACTCGCCGCTATCGCGGCTCGCTTTCTAAACTGATCTCGTGCGGCAAAATGGTGCCTTATGAAACTTGTTTTTTAATATACTATTTATCTACCCACTCATTAAAATTAATACATTATTAAAGAGATGAACATGTGTGAAGAGGTACATTACAGAAATCGTGCGTAAAAGACCTATGTAAATCAAGTACGACTTCATTTTTAAACGATTTCTCTTATCAATTACCATAGTAACGTCGTCAGCAAGGCTTACCGAAATTATAAATAAATGTCACATTATGTAATTACATCCTTCCTGTCATTTCATAGTTACATTGTAATTTTGCATTTGTATCGGCAAGACATACTATCTTTATGTCTTGCCGTGTGTTGACTTCTCTTATTACACCCTCCTGCACAAAATATTCCATTTGGTACAATCATGACATGTCCTTCCATTCAACAAAATTTTTTTAGTAACAGTTGATACTTAAAAAAAGGTATATAACCCCTTACCACAATTATTAATCGTATCCTAAATACGTATTTTGACAACTAAGTTGTCATCATCAGTAGGTAAAACCACTAAACCACTAAAACCACACTGTCGCACAAAGCTAGCACAACTGCTCACGCAACAACTTTACAGCGTCCACGTATACACAGTTGATATTTGGAATTCGATACATATTTTTTTTAATACTACTAAATTACATCTAGATAAGAGTTATGGTAATGATCTTTCGATAATAAAGCTTTTGTGATCAAATATTACACAAAACCTATGCTCCTCTAATGATTCAATATATTCCATTGCTCTGAATATTATTCAGCTTCCGCGAAAAGATGGATATATGCTTAATGTGAATATGTAGTTTATATTCTGAACAAGTTGAGTTATAATATGCACATCCACATCCTTCCATTGTTTTAGACGCGTCTATATTTATATATATATATATATTTATATATATATATATATATATATATATATATATATATATATATATATATATATATATACTAAAGCTGTGTACACCTGATCATCATGAATAATTTCATCATTCCAAGAATAAAAGATTATTACCAACTCTTATATCAAAAATAAAAAGAGGAATTTTAAGTGTGTTAAATATGCGAAAACAACGCGTACTCATATCACACAATAGCTTTCGCATTTGAAGAAAGTTAATTATATATAAGTCTTAATTAGGATATATAATAATTACATATTATTATATCAAAATACAAACTACTTTCTTAAAAACCTTCTCGTTTATTATAAATACAGTTCTCATGAAAGAGTTTCCTTGGAACACTCCAGGTGAAATTAGTAAAACGGTAAAATTTCACTACAACCCGATTCATAGATGCGAACGATTGTTTAGATTTGTGTGAACTACATAAATTGCATCGAAGTCGTGCACATTATTAGTTATTTAAATTAGGATCTTTGTTTTGACACAAAGGTATTTTGAGAGTCGACCGGCTGCTTTTTGTTTGTCTACACTTTCGCTTTGAAGTCCAATTCAAACATTATGTATTAGCATTTACATACTTTAGAATCATTGATGGAAATTGGGCATTCAATATTTTTGTTATAAAAATAAAAGTCGATGAAATATTCATTAATATAAAATTAATATTAGATTAGTCTCTGTGGTCGGTTTGTGAGACTTTAATATTTGTTTTTTTTTCTGATCACGCTTGCTACTAAAGTTGGCACTGCTAATAATCAATAGAATAAGCAACAGGTTTAACAGGTAATAAATGAATATTGTATTCAGAATTATAAGAAACTAACTTTTTATGTGTTTACAACTGTTATGGCGATAATTCTCTCATTGTTATTGAATGGATACGGTTCAGCTAACTGCAGTATATAAATCCATTGGCAGTGTTGACTACAAATTAGGGCCCTACAAATTGTCGCCACAGGGGGTGCAACAACAGTTGTAAACACATTAAAAGTTAGTTTCTTATAATTCTGAATGCACTAATCATATTGTTATAATGTGCCACTCTCACACATTGTTAGTGCTTATAATTTAATGAAATATCAATGCAGCTACCTCAATTGCGTAAGCCTTAAATAAGGCCAATATTTAAAACAATGATAGATAGATAGATTGTACCAGATCAAAACAAATTTTGGTAATAATGGATCTACAGATGCAGTAAGTATTCACAAAGATTATTTGAATTATCCTAGTTCTACATCATAGATATCGAACGGTTGTTCTCTGTATAAAAACATTTATTTCTCACGGCGAACACGGTTACGACAGGAAACTATTGAAACGTACCTGATGCTGCACATATTTAACCGATCTTGTGCATTTTGTGTATCTACATACTGAAAACGCCGCTAAACAAGACCGGAACCATGTTTGAAATACAGTTCCACAATATGAAAGCCGATGGATGTTAACTATTTTTATAATTTTAACATAAAAGACGAATTTTTCGAATTAGAATAAATTCCAAAAATAGTCTTTTTTAATTTTTTAAAGAATGTATGTAAATGTAGCAGAATTTTCAACACAAAAACACATGTTCTAAGTGTCTGTATTAGATTTTAATAAATTTCGGAACAATTATAAACTTTTAGTTAATATATATTATGAATTCGATTTAATTTGAATAGAAAGAACTGAATAAACTATAAATTAAGAGAAAAATAAGAAGTTATCACCAACACATATAAAACGTTTTAAAAAAGAACCTTGTTATTCCCTTGTATATGTTATATGCACTGAAAAAATAAAGATATTCGTTATAGTAAATATTCTTTCTACACTTTACGACACCATTTTATTCGAATTTTTCATAGAAAAAAATTCGCCTTTAAGTAGGAATCGAAGCCACGACCTCTGGCTAGCCGGACCATTGCCGGACAGCTTAGTAGTAGAGCAATGGTCCGGAAAGCCAGAGGTCGTGGGTTCGATTCCTACTTATGGACGAAGTTTTTTTCTATACAAAATTCGAATAAAATAGCGTCGTAAAGTGTAGAAAGAATATTTACAATTACATTATTTCGCGAAAATGCAATAAATTTGTATAACTGCCGTACTACGGGCAAGATATATTCAACTGTTTCCTTTGATGTAATTCAAGGCATCCCCATAAAAGTTTCTAATTCACGCCTTTAACAGCTTAGTGGTAGAACAATGGTCCGGCAAGCCAGAGGTCGTGGGTTCGATTCCTACTTAAGGGCGAATTTTTTTTTCTATGAAAAATTCAAATAAAATAGCGTCGTAAAGTGTAGAGAGAATATTTGCAATTACATTACTTCGCGAAAATGCAATAAATTTGGATATTCGTTATGTTTCAGGGTAAAACGAACCATTTTAAAATAGTTTCGTTTTGAAACATTTTCCTATTTCACAAAGGCAAATCACATTACTCTGTTTACATACTTGAAGGAAATAAAATAAAAGAAAATATTACATATATTTTAGCCTAGACGTATGCTTGGGAATTTATGAACAATTTCCTTCTCAATTTTTTTTTGTATTACACTAACACAATTCTCCTCAAATGAATAGTGGTTCAGTATTTGAAAGCGGGAATCTTCGGCTCCGCCTTAGAAAATTGGATCGATATTTAGCCGTGTTCGCGGATAGGGGGCATACATTTTTCAACTATATAATCCATTTGTGTTTTTTAGATTTTATTTTGGATAAATTTTGAACTGTCTCCACGAGAATTCTCTGAGGTTTATTCGCAAACTACATGAGCATATAACAGATGTGACGAGTATCTATATACATATATATATGAGGGCAATACGCAAGGGAATATAGAACAAACATTGTTGCATAATTGTTCATGTTTATATTATGCCTGACCGCAGGGATCAAAGCTTTGTGAACGATATTTAATGTGCTGCTCACTGGTACTGATTTTCGATGTATGTGCATTGAATAGAAAATTGGAATTGGGGTCATTAAAAGCATTGTTTGTTTAGGATAAATTGCATCTGTGTAAAATTCGGATCTAAACAGACAATCCAATCAAAATTAATTACGAATAACAAAATTATAATGACGAAAGGAAAGATATGAAGGGTAAACAGGTGTATCGAAATGAACAGCAGATTTTCTAAAATAGCAATTCAGCTATTAACAAGTTATCATTAGTTTAAATAAATTCCGATGTTCATAAAGACGTTCAATTTGGAAATGAAAAATAAAATAATGACAAAAGAGTAACAAAAAAATATATACAAAATAATATTGATTTGTAAAAGCCCTAAAGTTTTTAAAAATTGAAAATATATCTTCGAAATATTTGTTTTTAAAAATAATCCCTTTTTCTAAATACAGAAAAAGGCTTTATTATAAACAATACTTTTATTTCTAATTTCAATTTTCTAATTATATTATCGTTTATTTGAAATTTTCACTTGTTATGAGGTTATTAATTATATAAAATGCTCTTGAAAGAAAGACGTACGAAAAATGGAAATGTGCAATTACATAGAATATGAACCCAAAAATTTATGAGTCAATTACGACGCGAACCTCAAAATTAAGAACCCTCTGTAAATGGTATTATGTGCCGCCTTCGAATCCAGAATATCTTATTTATTGAACTTACATACACACTTAAACACATGTAAAGACGGCAGACTATGTGCCCCAGCAGTGGCTTTGCGTGGGGAGTTTAGCAGAATAACAGTGCGCTTACTTAAAAATAAATATATCGAATCCCTATACAAAAACGTTAAGAAAAAACATAAATAACTTACCTAACATTGTTGCAAAAAAATGCGGATGTGCGCGATGAAAAAACTGCACCATAATATATGTTTCTGTGTTAGTCTCGGAAAGGTTCGTACGTAGCGACGTATATATATATATGTTTATATACAGAAAAGGCTTGTTCGACGTTGAGAGATGTTATATTTGCATAGTTAAAGCGCTCTTTGTATCTGTACAACGGATCTTCAGTATTGGTAAAAAGTTGCCCTAAGGTGTAAAGCGTGAAGCAAACATGTGACATGCAGCAGGTTTGGTTGAATCGTTTTGAGTAAGTGTGCCGTGGAACACATAACCTTGGCACCATCGGTAACTAACATTAACACTTGCTTCGGTAAAATCTCAAATTGTGTAGTGTTTCTATTAATACATCATATATCGCTCTGGCAGTACACCCTTGCATTCGTTTACAGGTTAGTAAATAAGGAGGAGAAGGTGCTTGCGGAGTCAGCGTCCGTACTAGAATGGCTAGGATGTTCTGTTTTTTAATATCTGTAGTTTCGTCTATTGTTAACCACAAGAATTTTTTTTTACCGTATTTTTCGTACAATTTACAATTCTCTCACGCACTGACGGTACGTAACTCCGTAGCGTACTTCTTGCTGGTAATTTCCACGTAGGATTGTATTTCTTCCAAAACTGACCAAACATTGGGTGTTCCACTTTCTGCATTGGTATATTGGTCGCAATTAACATCATTGTTAAATCACACACAAATTTATTATATGATCTGCGTCCACTATTATTCGATTTATGTTTGTCACTATTTATATGTCTTTGGCACTGACTTGCTTTCCAAGTTAATAAAGTTGTTTCGCAAACTAAACATTTCACTACGGTACCGTCATATATTAAATCGGGAAACCGAAGTAAAAATTTCTTTACTACGTTAGCATGCAACCGAGTCGATGCATTGTTTCTACGCACTCCCGACATTTTCAACACGATTGTGTTAACAATGTATCGCTTACAACGTCTCAACGGCAACTGAATTGATCGTCGTACGCCTCTACTCCATCCCTCTACATCACGCTACTGTTCGGGCACATAGTCTGCCGTCTTTACACATATGCTATAGCCTATGTGTATGTGCGTTAGATACATATCAGCTGTCGACATAACAGCAGCTTTGTATGCTAATAGTTCAATAACCTCGTATGGAAAGTCAGCTGCTGCATGTGAATTATGAAAAGAAGATGTAAGATGTTTGTTTTACAGGCCATTTCACGTCCAATTTGGTAACAATCTACCTTTAATAGAACACGCAAATACAAATCATACGGAACGTGCAAATGTAACGTTCGATAACTGACTGAATTGGGACCGCAATTGTATCGATACTTAAAGTCGACTTACTATAACATAAAGCGTAGGGGTACCTAGTCTTTATGCACTCTTTTAAGGGCACTTCTTTAAAGGCAGTGGCGGGACAAATATTTTTTTAAATATTTTGTCATTTTTTTCTCGCGTATCAGAAGGAAATTTGAAAAATATTTGGATTCATATTATATATAATTACATCTTTCCATTTTTCATACGTTGTCTCTTTCTTTCAAGGACAGCCTGTATTTAGACTTCCATTGTTCTTTATATTATTTATTATTAGTGTTATTTACAAGCAGGGTTCAGCGCTCAGAGATATAATCAAAGAGCAAACTTAAATGAATTCGAATAATAATACTGTGTCCAATTTCGGAATAATTCGAAACTGGGTACAGTAACAACAGTAATACAATAATATCTGAAATTGTATATTAAATATGTAATTTTGTAATGTACAATAAGCTCCATTTGTATCCAAACGGCTTAGAAAAGGATGAAAAACAATCCTCAAAACTTTCTTCCATTCTTTCCTTTTATTGTAATCCGAGTAAATAAGAGACACATAGTTAGTTTCATGGCACCCCCTGCGGTGCTGGTTTAATAATAAGATAACAGAACCGAAGTAATGCATATAAACTTTGACAATAGTTATATCTACAGTTTCTATAATTAACACACACATGAAATCAAGCGTTTCCAAAGTAAAGTAGTATAAAGTTTTAGACAATATTAGAGATTAAAACCTGCTTCGATTTGAATCATTCTCTTTGTTTGTTGGAAGGAGGATATTTAAGGGTAGATAACTTTTTTGAAGTCGGCTCAGCTTTTTTTAAAGTGTATTATATATGCAAACAATAGTTTTTACTATAAAAAATATTTTCTACAAATTACAACAGAAACCTACAAATTCTAGAAGAAATAAAATAAACAAAAAAATTATTCTAAATATATACAAATTTTAAAATAAAAATCGAAATTTCAAAATAAATAAAATGAAAATCAAAGTTATATTGTAAATATATATACCATGTGCACAACGTCGTGCGATCGATGGATATATAAGTAATGACTGGCCAACTGCAAGTATATTCGCCTTGCTTGAACACAATGAGCGACTGATAGGAATATTCAATGTGTTAGTGTGCACAACGTCGTGCGATCGATGGATATATAAGTAATGACTGGCCAACTGCAAGTATATTCGCCTTGGTTGAACACAATGAGCGACTGATAGGAATATTCAATGTGTTAGAGAGAGATTATTTGATTCGTACTTAGATCGTATGTAGAATGTGTTGGATAAAGAAATGGAACGCCCGTACAGTTAGACAGTAGAACAGATTGAATATACTCTCTCAACCCTAACCACATAAACTCGCTATTCGTCTTCGTCTTACTACATTGTGGTAGATCAATCACTCACCGGCGTTCATACGGTATAATGGAGAGAAGAATCAACAATAAAATGAAAGCATTTAAAATAAAATTTCATTGAAATAGATATTACTAACTCAACTAGAGAATTATATTACTTATATAAATTAAAATTCAAATAAAAATATCAACAACTTTCATTTCAAAACATAGGTACAGTTGTTGACCACAGCAATTACTAATATATAAATGGAAATCTTTACCTAAGTATAGAATAAGATGGCGAGCAGTGGGAGTAAGTTCGCATCGCATTAGGATTAGTGGGAAACTTTGTGTTTGGTTTTACATAAAGTTGCAAGTAAGTGGGCGTGCACGTTTTTAAAAACAACTTCAGCGCATCCCCACTGCTCGCCATCTTATTTGGCGCTTGCTATACCTCATAAATTACATATGTAATCTAATCGACTAACAATGATACCAAGAGAAGTAAGTTTTGAGTGGATTTTTAAATTCTCTCATAAAATATCTCTATCTATCCGTTCGGATACAAATGGAGCTTATTGTACATATTATAAGAATTTATCCAACTCGTGTTTGTCAACGCGATGCAGCTGGCTTCTCCATCCTCGGCGTCAATAGCTATGTTTTCAGGTTACGATATATATCTATAAAAGTAGTTGCATCTATGGCGCCGCAAGTATTTTAGTTAAATGGTAACCACCGTTTGTAGCAGGCCGATCTATTGTTTAGTTTGATTAGTTACTTGACTTCTATTGCATAAGTATGTCCCGCCCACATCCGTCGCTAGATACTGCTGAAAGGTGGATAAGAGGTTTGCCTGCGCTAGAGTTCGACGGTATTCAACTTCGATGCAAAATTTGCAATGCAATACTGTCGTGATGAGTAGAAACCAGCGTAGTAAAACATGTGTGTACAAAAAATAAAAATCATTTTTATTTTTTGTACGTCAATTTTATTATTTTTCAACTCTACATTTTTTTCCCCAGAAGAAGCAACAAATTCTGTTGCGAAATATAGGGATATTTAATAAAGGAGTTTTTTAATTGACAGACCGCTTACCCGAATTTAAATTAATTATTGTATATATAAATATATATATATATATATATATATATATAATTTAAAAGAAATCATCGACCGTGTTAATTGATAAAATAAATTAAAAGCGGGCAAGCGGTCTGTCAATTAAAAACTCATTTATTAATTATCTCTATATTTCGCAACAACTTTGTTGCTTCTTCCGGAGATAAAAATGTAGAGTTAAAAAAATAATAAAGGTGACGTACAATGGATAATAATTATTATTATCATTGTCCGTAGTACGTCACTTTTATTATTATTTTTTTCTGAACTCTACATTTTCATCTCCGGAAGAAGCAACAAAGTTGTTGCGAAATATAGAGATAATTAATAAATGAGTTTTTAATTGCCAGACGGCTTTACCGCTTTTAATTTATATTACCCTATATATATATATATATATATATATATATATATATATATATTAAAAATAATAGATTTTTTATTGGTTTTAGCGACCTTTTATTGAATTTTGATGTTTTTACGACGTTTCGACTTTTATTAATTCAGTCACGGCCAATAATTAATTCAGTCACGGCCAATAAAATAAAAAATAAAAATAAAATTCTTATAAACACTATATATATATATATATATATATATATATATATATATATATATATATATATATATATATATATATATATATGTTTAAGCGTGTATCAAACTAATTAATGCGACGTTTATGAATTGTCTATTCGAAAGACTAAAAATAATAATTAAAAGTAAAATTTAAATAAAGGCTCTTCTATTCGTATATTCGTCACTAGTGTCACAATTACATTCTGTATACTCAACAATCATAAGGAGATGCTTATCTATTTCTTTATTAACTACGGCCACGTTACTATCTGGCCACGCCTTTTTCGCCAATATACACGGGAACTAGGAATTACATACGCTATCGGCTGGGTCACCTGCGTCCCAGTTCACGTACAACCTAAGGGAATTAAAATTTTAGTGAGAAGTTGAAGTTATAAGAACAAGGGTATTACTTTTCATCCTCCACAAAGTCCAACGCCGATAAGATTTTCAGGATTATTTGTCTTGTATATGTAATCAAAAGCAATATGTCTTCGCCAAATCATTATTCTGCAAATATATAATTTAAAAAACGTATTTGATAAAATTTTCAGTGAAAATGTACACATAAAGTTTCAAAGAATATTTCAGAGGTACGAATACAGAAACAAAGATTCATCGTTGATTGCTTATGGATTTTTTCCTGTGTAGGATGTTTCACTTTTAAATATTTTAAAAGAGTTTAGTACAATCCAAATTTATCTAAATAGAAAACATCATAATTTTGTGTCCGTTAAAGTAAACACTTACATCGGTAAATAAGGAAATACAGATTTTCCATTTCTTTAAAAAGTGCAGACGACCTATATAAATATGTTTAATTATTTAATAATGAAAATGTGTAGAATACAAATTGGAATTATTACAAATCCAAATAGAAACGTTTTATGTATGTATTTTTCTTCCAAGCAATGTTTACATATTTCTGTATATTAGATAACAAATATTTCAAACAATAATAATTTTATAATTTCATCCATTATTATTTAATGTTATGTTCACAATTTCACTGCAAAGTACTTTCCTAGTATATTCACATTCACTTTCGCTACAATAATAAAATTGAAAGTGTTTTTCTTTTAAGGTGACATTGATTTCTATTTAAAAAGTAAGATGAAGTAACTGTCCACTTAATTGCAAAATTTAATAACAAAATTTGAATGTTCTTTAATTAAATAAACAGTGAGAAGGTATCCAGTATTTTTGTTGAGATTTTCATAAAATCTTTTTATAATTACATTTACTTTTTTCAAAAGTTAGCTTCACTTAACCAGCAAATATTAGTGCTGTTTATCTAGCAATTTTTTAATAATTTTATATCATCCTCTTATAAATTATTTCATATTTATTTATCAACTTAACTACGTACTACTTAGTTACGTATAAAAGTCATTACTACTCTTAACAGCTCTATAATTACATTTTTGTAATAGAAACAAGTTTTGGAACGCCTCAAGATAATATGATTTAATCTTTGAGCCGTCTTTGTGCCCAATAAAAATTTATAATTATAGCATTTGAGAATTTGACACGTTCTTGATTTTTAAGCTTCTACACACAGTTGACGAACAAATAATTTTACATATTACATTTTTTTACATTTCAACAATTTGTATTAGTTGTGTAATACATAGTAATATCAAGATGCCAAAAGAAAAAAGTTTGTAAGTGCAATTTTAAGTCAATTTGTGAAGGATTATAATGATTTTACAACAGATGGGCGATTACGGCGACAAAAAAAGTTTCAAGTCACTCAGCGTCTTCAAACCGAAAAACACGCAGACAATAAAAATCGTAAAAGGAGAAATAACGAAGGACAATTGTTAATTTCTGATTTACTCCGCCATGGACCTAAACGCAGGGTATTCGGTGAAGAATCTTGTACGGCTTTTATTTACGATGACATTCCGCTAGCTAAATTAAAAAATGAAGTGTTTCGCAACTTTATGGAGAAATATACAAAAGAAAATATTCCAGATGAATCGACGTTAAGAAAAAATTACGTTTCCGAGTTATATAGAACAACACTGAACAAATTAAGAGAAAAAGAAAGGATCATTCTATTTGAGTGCCGTTCGATGAAACAACCGACGTAGAACAAAGATGCATGGCAAATTTTGTATTTGGGGTATTAGGAGTTAAGGAAGAAAAAGATCAATCATATCTGCTGACTTTAAAAGTGCTGGAGAAAGTGAATTATTCAACAGTCGCTGCTTTTTTCAACGATTCTCTAAGTTTATTGTGGCCGTCTGGGATTATACGAAAAAGTGCTACTAGTTTGTAGTTATGCTGCACCATATACGTGCAAAGCAATGCGGGGATTACAAATTTTGTACCTAAACATGTTACATCTGATCTGTGTAGCGCATGCTTTACACCGAGTAGTTGATTTAGTTCGTACTCTTTATCCAGACGTTAATATCCTGATATCGTCTGTGAAAATAAATCGTGTACAGAGGTTTCGGGAAATTGCTGGGGACGTTCCATTTCCACCCGCGCCAATCATTACATATACATTACACTCAATATTTTTAAATTCTCAACAAAACTGTTTTGATGAATTCGACTCTGAAGAAGCACAATGCATTGAAGAAGTACATAGTGTTCTGAGAAAAACAAATGTTCGCGAAGATTTCATTCTTATTCGAGCTAATCTGGCTTGCATTTCGACTGCAATCTCTACCCTAGAAACTAAAGGATTATCTTTACAAGATAGCATTAAAATAGTAGAAAATATAGTAGTTAAAAAGTTTATCAAAACTCCAGAAAAATTGTTTCATCAATAAATTAAACGCAGTGCTGTCAAAAAATACAGGCTATCAACAACTAAAGAAAATCAGTGAAGTGTTGCGAAATAAAACAACCCCCCTAATGAAAAAAAATTAACATTTAAATGCCACTGACATTGTAAAATATGAATTTGTACCAATAGTGCCGTGTGATGTCGAGAGAGTATTTTCACAGTATAAAAATATTCTAGCCGACAATAGGCGCAAATTTATTTTTGAAAATTTGTTCATTACGTTGTAGTTAAATGTAATTATAATTTGTTTCAATAATGTCAATAATTTTGAATATAAAAAAATTGTTTAAGTTTTAGTGGAAAAATAATTAAAATGCCTTAATATAAAAAAAGTACTATTTATTCTTTGAAAATTGATTTTTAGTGCATATTTAAGTGCACATTCTGTATGTTTTTGGTGCATATTTTGAAGTTTCTTAGTGCATAATTATCCTAAGACTAGTTATTATAACATGCCCTCAAAAACCTTCCTCATTACAGACGCTATGTTCATTCGAAATTATACGTTTGTGATAGATTACGTGCACCAACAATTATCACAAAGTATGGCCGTCTCTAATGAGGAAAGTTTTTCAAGGCACGTTATATTAAATTATATGTAGTATTACCGTAAAAGAAAATATATACGTGCTAATACGAATTATATTCCTTTATATCTAAGATTGTATATTTTTTGTAAATAAATCTTATCTTAACTCCTTACTTTACATTTTCTTTTTACTTTTAACTAACCTGACGTACCAACGAAAACAGCTTTAAAAATCGTCAAAGTTTTTCTTCTTTGCAAATAACTGGTAAGCTGCAAGGCAGAAGGCGATGTTTACTTTTACTTTGAATCCACAAAATACGCAGGTTTCTTTGAGTGCAAAAGGATGGCGTAGCGAATTGCGGCATCTTAAAATACGAGAATGTGTGGAAGTTGGAATAATATAGGTTCAGGTGGCGAGTTAGCACGTAGTAAAGTGGGAATAATTCAAAGTGTATACATTTATTTTCAATTTTATAATATTCGCGTTGCCTTTTAACGATAAAATAAGTTCTTCCTACAACTTCTTACGTAAGAAATATTTGAAAATGAGTTCATTTCCGAGTACGAATTCTTTACTACCATCGGCATCGCCGTCAAAAAACCAAACCACTTTCGGTCTCGGATATTCATCTGTACTCAATATGTACGTAAGTAATTATTGAAAGTCTTGACATTTGAAAGGGTTTAACTGTATATTATTAAATATCACTCCGCAAAAAAATTGTCGCATAATTTTTTAATGATGGCATTTTAAAAACGTTTAAATTAAATATAGGGTAATCTAGCTGTTAATCAAGGTATTTGCGTGTTTATTTATTTCTTCCAGTAAAGATAATTACTAAAAAAATCCATTTTATGTACGACTACATTAAAAACACACGCTTTATACTTTTTTGCAGCTGTAAAGCTGTACTTTATTGTACTAGTAAAATGCAAAAAAATACTCTACTGTCAGTGTCAAAATAAAAGTTTATTTTTTGAACACCATTTGCGATATATACTATAGGTACCGTATGTGTTAAATATCATTAGGCATAGAGAATCAACGTATGAGTACATACAATGTATACGTATATGAGAAAGCCAGTCCAATGCCAGCGAAGACCGCGACGACTGACGATTGTCTCCGATACCGATTGACTGGAAATTTTGCATTCAGTATAGCTGCGGCCGTTACAGTTTGAAAGCGTGCAATAAAATTAATTTATAATGACTCTTTATACACCCACTGAAAAACTTCAGTTAGTAAAATGGTTTTATGCTGGCAAGTCTGCAATGGAGTGCATGAATTTGTTTGCGCTGACTTTTGCAGACCGTTCTGTACCTTGCAGACAAACAATTTATAATATTATAAATAAATTTGAAACTTGTTTCTGTCTCAATAACTGTACGAAATGCAAACCAAGAGAGGTATCACCACAAAAAATTGAAGAAAGAAAATGGCGGGATGTATTAATTTGTAGTATTGTGGAAATTGATAACACGAGATCTATTAAAAGTGCTGCCGAGGAATTGTGTACAAGTAACACAACTATTTCACGTATTTGGAAACGTAATGGTTTAAAATGTTTCAAATATTCGAAAACTCAAGAAATACTTCCCGAGGACAATTTCCGGAGAATGGAGTTTTGTCAAGACGTTATGGAAAAGATACATCAAGTTGAAAATTTCGTTAAAAATATTCTCTTCACCGATGAATCAACTTTTCCATTACACGGAAAGCACAATCCCTGTTCTTCGATATTGGGCTTCGGAAAATCAACACCGGCATTTTGCAAATCAGTATCCTCAAAAACTAAACGTTTGGGCAGGTACTTTAGGTGACCATTCTATAGGCCCCTATTTTATTGATGGTATATTAAATGTCAACAAGTATCTCGAATTACTGAAAAATCAAATACTTCCCGCCATTCAAAACATTGGAATAAATAAGGAAATCGTTTGGTTTCAACATGATGGCTGTCCAGCACATAATGCAGTAAGGGTAAAGGAATTTCTAGGAAATACTTTTCCTGACCATCTTATTACTGGAACAGGAAACATTAAATGGCCCCCGCGATCTCCTGATCTATCTCCAAATGATTTCTTTTTGTGGGGATATCTAAAAAATATTGTTTATACTCATGAAGCTGGTAGAGCAGAAAATCTAGTTGCCTTGAGAGAAAAAATAACTGAGGCTGCAAATTCATTAATTGCCGACATGCAAATGTAAGCGCTAATTTCTACGACCGCCGAGGACAATGTCTTGCTATGCAAGGAGGAATTTTTGAACCTCCTATATAATTTATTATAATTTTTAGAATCCTTTTTTATTTATGTGATTAGGATTATTCTTTAATTTTATTAGAATTACGCTTTTGTTTATGCGACGCACTGCAGCTTTAAAATTTCCTGCATCTACTGAAAGAAATAAGAAAAGCAAATCCCTTGCAATTCGTAAATGTTATTTTAGAACGCATTACAAGTACCTATGTCGATGGTCAAATGATTGTTTGAAGAACAATCCCCAAGTCCCAGAGAAGAGGACAGAGAAGGGCGCCTCAGAGAAGGGGAGGGATATGTTCGGACACGTTCACAAAAAATATTAATAGTAAACCTGTATTTGTGTTCTTCACGCCAGATTTTTAATAATATTTAATATTACATATTAAAAATACCTTTGTGTTAAACAAAACTAGTGGGGTTTTACCCACTCATGTATGTTTCAATTATTCTAAACAAATATTACTCTTTGCATCTGCCTACACTAACTTTAGTTTATTTGCCCATGATAAGCCAATTATTCTAGAAGTGTTTATCTTTATCGCGAAAAATAATGTTAATTTTTATCCGATATAGACTTGGATATTCCAAAAGTGTCAAACGTGTTTTGAAACGCATGTTTGCTTCGATGTCATTTCCTACGTATGTATATGTATATACATACAAACATACATACACAAATGACAGACAGGATTCAATGTACAATGGAGTGATTGGTGTCATTGTCATGTGCTTCTCATCTAATTGTAGCTTCCTCAGCTCTTATTGTTCACATAATGCCGGCCAATTGCCGTCAACCGAATACATTCACTGAGTAAGCGTTTTCGCAATACAGCTTCTGCTTACATATCAGATTTTTTTACGAAAGGTTTCCATAAAACTGGTTGATGTAATAGTGTACCTATACACACACACACACATATATATATATATATATAAGCACGACGTGCAGTGAATTTCGTATCGCATAAGACTTGAACAAATTCTAAAAGGAAAATATATTAGTCCTGCTATTTTGCTAATATTCACATCGTCTATATTGTTTGAAAGATTTATAATTTATTTATGTTTTGTATTATATAAATTCCAAATAATACAATCTATACAAATAATATAAAGCAATAAACAATTGTGAGAATGATAGCAAAATAAAATAAAATAAAATGCTATAGTAAAAATTAAAAAAAAAAGTTATGCATTTTTCCTATGTATAACTTTAAAAAGGAAATTCTCAATGCATTAGCGGCATAGTAGGCAACCAGTCATACATTTGTGTTTCGACGAGCGAGAACCATGTGCTTCTAGCAAAAACCAGTTTATCTATTTTAATGCAAATAAAATAACTATTGTGTAAATCCGCTACTCTTAATTCAAGGGATCTACTATTATTTTTTTTGTATTTAAAAATTAAACTTTCCAGCATACAGAAAACTTTTTAAATCTATTACGAAATTGTTAAAATTTATCGTGACAGTATAGTTGAATCTAGTTGGTCAATAATACTTGTACTGGCAACAGTGTGTAATACAGAGCAAAATAAAGCCACGACGAATTAGGTTATGTTTTTAGAAAAGAAAATGCAAAATCTCAGGTTTGAATGAAGAAATTATTTTATTCTAACGATTAATCAAGGCAAAAAACAACATAGCAAAGGTGAAATCTAATTTCATAGCAAGTTTTCGAAGTGTCCTCCTTGTCTTTCAAGGCAATAAGCAAGGCGATCTTGAAAGCAACGCAGTGTATTCCGAACAAATTCTGGATTTATTTCATTATATGCAGTACGGGAAAACATAATCAGGATGGAAACATAATAACAGAGGAAAAACTAATAATGAGAAGATGGAGGGAGCACTTCAAAGAACTAACAGAAACAAATAGCGAAGCGCACAAGAAAGAAAAAAACAAACAAGTAGAATATAGTACAGAAACAAATATTCAGCCAATTATAAAAGAAGAAGTAATAGAAGCCATTAATAAACTGAAATCGGGAAATGCACCTGGGGAGGATAAAATAACAGCAGATATGATAAAATATATGGGAGATAAAGCAACAACTGAATTTTGTAATCTGCTGAACGGTATATTAACAAAACAGGAAATACCGAAAGATTGGAACATGGCAATATTACTACCAGTGGCGGCTCTTGATGACGTACGATGTGCGCTGCTGCACGGATGAGACTGCTTCGTTTAAGCTTTCATATATACAGAGAAGCAAGTAACCGTACCGAAATCTTCCGAAATAGTTCGAAGTAGTCTCATCCGTGCAGCAGCGCACATCGTACGTCATCAAGAGCCGCCACTGAATACTACCACTTTATAAGAAAGGAGACATGAGAGAATGCGCAAACTATCGGGGAATTGCATTAACTAGTATACCTGGAAAAGTACTAACAAGGATACTAGAAAAGAGACTAAGGGATATAATAGAACCAACACTAGAAGAACAACAGCATGGATTTAGAAGAGGTAGAAGTGCACAAGATCTAATATTCATAGTTAGACAATTAGGAGAGAAATTTCTGAAAAAAGGAAAAGAAATACATATCTGCTTTATCGACCTACAAACGGCGTTCGATAGAATTAAAAGAGAAGACATCTGGAAAGCTCTAGAAAACAGGGGGATAGAAGGATACATTATCGATACAATAAAGGCCCTGTATAAAGGTAATAAAAATAATGTTAGAACACATAACGAAGAATCAACAGAATTTGAAACAAAATTAGGATTAAAACAGGGTTGTGTTCATAGCCCTCTTCTATTCACGATGTTAATGGACGATGTTATAAAAAATTGTAAACAGAGATGTGAGAAACTGATAGTGGGTAGCTGGAGAATGCACCAAAGTGCCCTACGCGAATTATTGTTCGCAGACGACATGATTGTAGTAGCAGATTCAGAAAAGAATCTACAACAGAATCTAAATATATACCAATCAGAATTCAGAAAAATAAACATGGAAATTAACATAAGCAAAACAAAAACGATGATAATGGCAGGAAAGGAAAAGATACACAAAATATGCTTAGAGGGAAGACAACTAGAACAAGTTAAAAGTTTCAACTATTTAGGCACAGTAATAGAAGAAAATGGAAGGATAGATAAAGCAATAGCAGAGAGAATAGGAAAGACAGGAATAATTTATAACATGCTTAAAGATACATTTTTTGGAAAAAAGGAAGTATCAAAGGAAATAAAAACAGAGATATATAAAAGAGTAGTAAGACCTTCACTAGTATACGGTTGTGAGTCTTGGACGATTTCAGATAGAAATAAAAGCAGAATAACATCAGCAGAAATGAGATTCCTGTGAAAAATTGAAGGAACTACAAGGAAAGACAGAATTAGAAATGAGGTAATACTACAAAGAAGGAACCTGAAACCGGTTAAGAGAGTTATTGAAGAAAGACAGCTGGGTTGGTTAGGACACTTGCACCGGATGCACGAAAATAGACCATCTAAACAGGTGTATGAAGCCATAGTACAGGGAAAGAACAGAATAGGAAGACCTAGAATACAATGGGAAGAACAAATACGACAGGCAGCCGCAGAACGTGGTATACAATGGTGTGAAACAAGGAACTTGGCACAGAACAGAAATTTGTGGAAGGAAAGAATAAATGCAATAGTAACTTGAAATGTAGTAATAAAATCCGACACCTAACGGTATAAGGATGTATAGTTTAAATAAATAAATAAAATATGCAGTACGTATACGGTCTTTCAATTCGTCCAAGTCGTATTTGCATGTTACTATAAATTTTACTTTTCAGGTAACCCCAAGGGAAGTAATCATTTGGAGATAAATTGATCTTGGAGGCCATGGTATGGGACCAAATCTGCCAATCCACCGTCTTTAAAATGCGCTATTTAAAAAATTCTTGACGGCGTTAGTAGAATGTGCCGAAGCCCCATCCGTTTGGAACCAACGTTCTCATCAAAATTTAGCATCTCAGTTAATGGAACGATGTGGTCTCGCAATAGATTTAGATATTTTGCTGCAGTGAGGTTACCGTCAATAAAAAATGGGCCAATAAGTCTATCGCTTATTATTCCAAACCAGACATTGACTTTTTGAGAGTACTGCGTTCGGGTCAGGTTTTGGGCATTAGTATTTGTAAGAGGACAATACCTAATGGATTAGTGGAAAGGAAATTTAGTATTTTTCAATGAATAAATGTAGGATACAAACCAGTTCTGAGAGTTGACTTTACCAATTACGGTAAATGTAGCTTCATCAATAAAAATTATTTTATTTAAAATTTCTTCGTTTTCACTTAACATATTAAACATCATTTCGCAAAAATCAGTTCGTTTTATTTTATCTTCCTCGAAAAGCTCTTGATGGTTTGATATCTTGTATATTTGAATTATTTCAGGGTTTTGTACACCGAACTGTACGATACTTCAAAATGCCTGGCTACTTCTAAATTACGATCCTAGGGATCGTTCCTCTACATAACACAGGCTATTCTGCTTCATGTATTCTGTTAACGCGTGATTGGTTCTATTTTTTGTGTAAATTTAGAAAACAACCATCTTCTTTGAATTTGTTAAAAATATTTAAAATAGTTTTCGCCCAAGGTATAGGTCTGTTAGGATAATTAACGTAAAATATGTCTTTAACCGGCCTTAAACTATTATTCTGCTGATACCACATTATAATTACGATCTGTTCAGCTTTGTTGTACTTCATTCATGATTTAAATAAATTATCTACTTTTAAATACAATGTTAATTAATTAATTTAATTTCAGATACATGTATGAATAAAAATTCGGAAATAT
Organism: Melolontha melolontha; assembly: GCA_935421215.2. Lineage (NCBI taxonomy): Eukaryota > Metazoa > Arthropoda > Insecta > Coleoptera > Scarabaeidae > Melolontha > Melolontha melolontha. Next base: position 69,552,441 of record OW285243.1, on the reverse strand, counting down.
TTAACATAATAATAATCCTTCACTGGTGTATAACTGGTTGCCTACTATGCCGTTATACATTGACAATTTTCTTTTTAAAGTTACACATAGGAAAAATGTATGTGTAATAATAAAAAAAGAACTCGATATAAGTTATACAAAGTGTTAGATAAATACATCTCAGGAAATAAATTCAAAAGAATTTATAATCGATCCAAATGATTGTATAGTCCATACACATTCCTATGAAGCGGTATAGAAAATTCATTATGCAGGTGAGAGTTAAAAGATGGAACGTGGAAGTTTATAGATGCTAATAAATTATGGAAATCAAAATAATTATGAATTAAACGATAATCCGTTTTAAGACCAATCAAACAACAACGAGATTCAATAGATTCTATGTTCAACAGATTCAGTCTTTCATTATAAGTCAGATGATCCTTATTAATATGAAATTTGAACAAAATGAAGTTGACTAATTTAATTTGTTCATAACACTCTGTTAATATACGTTATTTGGTAGGGAGACCAAGTATAATAGACGTTTGCAAAATCAGAGCATATGCGTTTGATAAGATCACATAATCGCACCGAGCGACTAACAATGACATCAATGTGATAATGAAAAGTGAACATGACTCCAAGATCGGTAATTTGAATCACTCTATCTAACGCCCGACTTCCTAAAAAGTAATTGAAGAGAATTGAAACAGGACTTTTGGAGATGGCATTTGGAGATGTTAAGTCTCGTATTGTTTTCGTTACACTATACAAAGAGTTTATCTAAGTCGCGTTGCATTATGTCACAACCAATTTTAGACTCAATACACTGGTACAGTTTCAAGGAATCCGCGTATGACAGTAAATAACTATCTGTGACTATTTGTGAATGACTATAGTAGAAATCATTCACAAATATAACGGTGCACGATGACTGGCTCTGAGAAACACAAGAAGCTACTCGAATATGACAGGTCTGTGCATTGAATAGTCCCACTAACTGCAGTCTATTCGCCAGGTAAGAGCGTAAAGAGCCATTAACCCATAAAGCCAGAGTTTAATAATTATCTGAGCATGATCGACCCGATCCAAAGTTTTACGAAAATCTAAATAAAATGCGTCCACCTGTTTGCCAAATTCTAGTAAATTAGTTTATAAGTAATTCTCTTCTAACTTTATTAAATAAAGTTAGAGAACTCAAGTAAATTTGTTAGTTGTTGTAGTACACTTCGCGGTCATGTAGCAAATTTTGTTCTATCAGATGACACCAGATAACCTCGTGACATCTGACGGACAAAACCGACTACGCCGATGAAAGTGATTACTTCTCGAATAGCTACGCTATTACAGGAAAAGGAAAAATACTCATATTACTGTGCGTCCATTAACTCGTCGCCAGGTGGTGCAATATACCAAAAACAAATTAGCATATCGATGCGAGAGCTCACATCATGCTTTGCTACAAAATAATACAAATCTGTATAAAAACAAATCTGTATCTGTATACGAGATACATATACTTTTTTTCCTGTTTACGTTGAGATATCAAACTTGTGGATTCGCGGTTTGTCTGTTTTAAATTGGTTTCTCCTACTAATTTATTAACTATTTCTGTGTCAAAGCAATTATACCTCGTGATGTTTTTAATGATACCTAGTTCTATTTCGTATCTCTCTTTTGTTAACGGAAAGTTTAGTAGCCGATTGACTAAAATATTAAAAGAAGTTGTCTTATGCTGAAAACTATGATTTGAATACCGTTACTGTGCTCCATGTTCGACACTTTGATTAGTGGTTTTACCTACCGATGATGACAACTTAGTTGTCGAAAGACATATTTAGGATACGATTATTAATTGTGATAAGGGGTTTTATACCTTTTTCGAGTTTGATATGTCTGTATATATGTATATACATCAACTTGACCCCGATAATCTAGAATATTGGCAGTAAATTGTGAGAGGTAGGTTAAATTAGATACTGTGGATCTTGTTTCCATAAAATCTTTCGGAAATGGTGATATATAGCATCTAAGTGCACGGTAGATTCATGAATAAATAACTCTTTTCAAATACTTTAGCAAAGTTGGATAAAAGTGTATGTGAAAAATTCGAATTTATTTTTCTTTTCATTAATGACCAATAATCATATTATCAAGCATAGTTTCTACAGTTAAGTTACTAAAACGCAGGTGTGACCTTTTCCATAGCAATAGATTTCTAACTGTTTTATAATTACAAATATTGTTTCAAACAATGTTATAAATATTCTTCGAAACGCAAATCGGCCAAAGCTGAAGTTATGTTAATATTCACTAATTATATTGAGAGGCAACTAGATAATATCTTATTAAATTAAATTTAAAAAAATATATACAATAAATTGCTTCCTACATTTTTCATAACAAAAAGGATAATTTTTATTTAAGATCTTTTGCAAAATAGAAATATAAATGCATTTTCAAAATTCAGGTTCGTGTTTCAACTAATTTTCTACATATTACAGAGGAATGCGGGACAAAATATAATTTCATATCACATTTAGTTCCTCAAATGTACGACACCAGCGAACAATAGAGAACATATAGTTAAATAAGGCGCCCGCAGATGACGCTTGCACTGCAGTAGTAGTATTGTGAAACTTTATAGCTAAAGTTTGTCAATATTCACGATGCAAGGCGTCACGCTGTCGTCAAATTCCATTTCTGATTAAATAAGAACAAAACATGGAGAACTCCTAAAACAATAACAGTATAAAATTGATTGAAGAAAGTTATTCATGTTGAAATATCCCATTTGAAAATTTTAGATGTTATTATATTTTTGTTTAAATTATTTTTTTATTCATTTATTTAATTTTATGTATGTACTTATTTAAACAGTGTCTTACAATTATAACTCAGTAATTAGTTTAATTTAATGAAAATTGAACGAAATTTTCAAGTAACTTCGTATTAAAAACTATTTTATTTGTGGATGATATTGCATCGACCTCTGTTAAACCCATGTTAACTAATCTTACATTAATAAACTCTTGGTTCGACAAGTTTTCCTTGCATCAACCATAATTATGCCTAATAGAGAGTTTACTAACACTGTTTATTTAATTTAACAACAGACCTCAACAGACAGTTAATCTTAACCTAACTTTTCTGTCAATTCTGTTATTGCAACAGAAACTGTTTGAAATTCAAAATTTTAACTACTTTAACTGTAGTCTTATTTACAATCATTTTAAAAGTTGTAAGCAAGAAAACATGTCATGTAACAAAGACAGTTCTCACAATAGTTATCTTAATCATCGTCATCTTCTACAGAAGAAGAAGTAAATATTAGTGGCGCGTATAGAGAACAATTTGATTATTTGTGGTATAAATTTGAGCGCTTAAATATTCAACCACAAGAAACAAAATACGCATCGATATTGCCAAAGAACACAAAACAGATGAAAAAGCACAATTCCATAAGTTGTTCTTTGAAATAATTGACAATATTTCCGCCCACATAGACACCAGATTTAAGAACTTCAACACCCTTAAATTTCTAGAATTAATTAATTTTTGCGGTAAATCCACAGTGATTCACAACACCTCAGAAGGCTTAAATAAAACGAGTGTTAGTGACTTATGAAAATCTCTTAAAGACTGTGGACTAGATCCAACTTGCCCTGAAATTCTTAAACTATGTGAATTAACACTCATTATTCCTGCCACAAGTGCGTCGGCAAAAATTTTGGAATTCTATACGACAAGAAAGACTTTCTGCTTTGGGATTAATATCAAATTGAAAAGGAATTAGTGCAAGAATATTTTCGCCAAAAATGTTTTTATGATGACGTCGTACATGAGTTTGCAAAAAAAATAGACGTATGGAAGTTTATTTTACCTAAGGTAGGATTCTATCGTGGTTTGTAACAAATTTTATCTTTTTTGCGCCTCCACCAAAAAAATTGTTGCTTAGGCATTATTTTACTCTATAACCTCCCCTTTTCTGAGGTTCTGAACACGCCACTAATGAATATTAATGTTTCAGAAAATAATATTACAGCAAGAACTGCATTAATTAATCAAATATCTGTGGAATAAAACAAGTGCCTTAAAGGTAAGTTAAATATTTAATAAATGTATTTATTTATCAATTCAAATAATTATTGATTTTTCAAAATTTGTTATTTCATAAGCTATACATACACACGGTATCCTATATACAGGCTGATTCATTTTCGGCCCTCACCATGGGGATCTCGCTTATTATTGGAGATAGAGTATAGGTTTAAATTTGGAAAAGTTGTTAAATTTTGTGTTTGTTATAAATCCGTAAAGAAAATAGACCTGTGACAAATGACCTTCGTTATTTAAAAAAAAAACGCGAAAACCCCATTTTCTTCTTTTACCTGTAGCACCGACATTTGGCCTTGTAGAGAAAAAATAAAAACACATCATTGTGGCCATTTCTAAACCTCTATCCAGTGGTGTACTCTAAATTTTTATACGACGTTTCGTTTCTTTCTGCCCATCATCAACTATCTAATTTCTTATAGGCGCCATATTGGATTTAGACATCTTCAGAAAGAGTTTTTTTTTCTGATTTCAACCATGTACCACATGCTGACTATAGTTTTTGATATTAGGTTTTATTTGAAAGAATAAATTATAAGATTAAATAAGGTAGCCTTTGGAATTTCAATCTGTCAAACATTTCATTTATTGTTCATCAGTAATACAAAAATGTCATACACCAACGAAGAGAAACGAGATATGATAAGTATTTTTTATTCTTCGAACCGAAATTCAACAGTAGCGAGTACAATATATCTACAATTATATCCAGAACGACAACAGCCTCATCGTACCATTTTTCTTTTTCTAGATCTCGACAGAAATTTGGTCGAGAATGGATCGTTTACTAAGCCGCGTAATGGTCAAGACAAAAGGAATTTAAATGAAAATCGACAAGATATTTTACAAATGGTAAATTAAAAGCGTGTTTTCAAATTTCATGTTAATCTTGTATTTTTATAGATAAATAATAATCCATCAATTTCTACACGCGAAGTAGCGTCAGAATTAAATTTGTGCCAGTCCAGAGTTTGGAGAACTTTACATAAAAGTAGGTTTAAACCATACAGGATCTATGTTAGTCACTCTTTACTGCCTGGAGATAATTTGAGAAGGCTAGAATATTGTAATTGGTTAATGGGAAGGATAGAAAATGACCAAAAATTTTTTAAGCAAAATCATCTGGTCAGATGAAACAAAATTTACAAATTCTGGAATGTTCAACAGAAATACGGAGCACTATTGGGCAGTACTGCCCAAAATCCCCGACAAAACAGGGCTAGAAGTTCACAACATCGTTTTGGAATAAACGTTTGGATGGGTATTTTGGCAAATCATCTCTTAGGACCAGTTATGTATGAAGAACATTTAAATAGAGAAAGATATTTAAACATTTTACGTACATACGTATCTGACTATCTTGACGACAATATCCCATTAAATCAATTACAATATTGATGGTGGGAACAAGATGGCGCACCAGCACACAATGCAGCTGTTGTTAGAAATTTCTTAAATCAAGAGTTTGCAGACCGTTGGATTGGAAATGGGGAGTTGTTGAATGGCCTGCGAGATCACCTGATTTAAGTCCGCTAGATTTTTTTTTATGGGGATATGTTAAAAATAATATTTATAAATTAGATGCGCCACAAAACATTGAAGAATTACGAGACAGACTTCAGAATGCCTTCGATGCAGTTCCTAGAGGAACTATACAAAGGGCAGTACAAAATGCCAGAAGGCGTGCCCAATTGTGCATTACCGAAGATTGCCAGATAATTGAACATTTACTGTAATTGTTTATTGTTTACTTTTCTATGTATTTTTATTAATGTTTTTGTTATCTTGTACTCGCTACTGTTGAATTTCGTTTCGAAGAATAAAAAATACTTATCATATCTCGTTTCTCTTCGTTAGTGTATGACATTTTTGTGTTATTAATGAACAATAAATGAAATGTTTGACAGATTGAAATTCCAAAGGCTACCTTATTTAATCTTATAATTTATTCTTTCAAATAAAACCTAATGTCAAAAACTTTAGTCAGCATGTGGTACATGGTTGGAATCAGAAAAAAAAACTCTTTCTGAAGATGTCTAAATCCAATATGGCGCCTATAAGAAATTAGATAGTTGATGATGGCCAGAAAGAAACGAAACGTCGTATAAAAATTTAGAGTACACCACTGGATAGAGGTTTAGAAATGGCCACAAGGATGTGTTTTTATTTTTTCTCTACAAGGCCAAATGTCGGTGCTACAGGTAAAAGAAGAAAATGGGGTTTTCGGGTTTTCTTTTTTAATAACGAAGGTCATTTGTCACATGTCTATTTTCTTTACGGATTTATAACAAACACAAAATTTAACAACTTTTCCAAATTTAAACCTATACTCTATCTCCAATAATAAGCGAGATCCCCATGGTGAGGGCCGAAAATGAATCAGCCTGTATATATGCGAATAATCAATAAATTTCGAACACTCTGTAAGAGATTTATTAAATGTTTAGACATTACTCAAAATCTTATACCTTCCGTTGTCTCCAGTAGAAATATGACGTAGTTCAGTTCAAATACGCCTTAGATATGTGGTTTTGAAAAGTGCATTGAAAAAACAAAAAATTTCATAAAAATCAAAGTAATTCAAAAACGGTTAATTTTTTACAAAGGGAACCTTAATATAAAGTGTAATAGCACTTAACAAAGAATCTAAAAAAGCAATAAAAAATATAACATCCATTTAAAATATCAAAGTTGGCTATGACTTCCGGTATAACCGAAAGTGGTTCATGAGTGTAAATATTTTATTTTAACAAACCAAATATTAAGAGTACGTGCCACAAATTTTCAAAAGTGTCTCAAAGCGTTAACATAGAAAACTTCTAACGAAAGGGTTATGTGAAAAACCCTGTATACACGAAGTATAGTAATGGAAGCCATGTCTGTCTCTGGGATACCGTGTATTGACAAGTCCAATAAGAACGAAATGCATTCACACGTTCCGGGATAGATGTGACTTTTCACTAATTTTTCATTAACAAAATACAAGATAATTTAGTTCACATAGGTTTCTTATTATGTAAAAATCATAGTTGTAAGTAGAATTCGATATTTATTCGAAATTTGACGTTCTATTATATTTTTTTCTTTATAGACTTCATTCACAAGTAATAAATCTTCTTCCTTGCTAAAATTAGCGCTTCTAAATTACTTTAATTTGTCACAACTTCTAAAATAATTATAAATTTCAAATAACCACAGCCAAACAAAAATACAAAAACAGTAAAATTGGGGCTTGAAATAGCAGAAAACAGTCAATAATATCAGAAGGATCTAATAAACAATGTGACGAACCTAAGCGTTTACTGTAAACATCGCCTTTTATTAAAGGCGTTGTGAAACGTGCAGGTTCTAAAGATATCATTAACTAAAAGCTGTCTTTAGTTAAAAGGCTTTTCATTCAAGCTGTGATTATGAAACCGGCCGCTAGATTTTGATTTCAATGATTCACTGGTGACGCTCTCCAAATATTATCGTTTCAATTGTAAACAATGTATTTTTTACAATAGATACCTTCTAACAATCTGGCTCACAAGTGAAGTACCGCAGGAATCAAATTTAAAACCACTGATTTACACATACTGATTTACGATATTACTAAAGAAGCTTACATGCAATGACAAAATCAATATACAGTCAAACTCGGATATAACGTACCCTAGATATAGCGAACGCTCGGTGATAACGAACAAAAACAATTTCCCCGATCAAATATCCTATGCTGGCAATATATTTTGCGCTTGCTTATAACGAACTCGTTTGTAGCGAACTCTCGCTTTTAAAGTTCAAGTTGTTAAGAGAAATATCTGCAATGACGCTTGGATATAACGAACCATACCCTTATCGCGACGGTTATTCTTCGGTAATTCCCCGTTGTATATGTATAGGTACATCGTAGGATCGAGATGTTATTCTTGCTTTAGTTGTAGTCTAACTGTGATCTGATATACATACATAGATGCTAACGTTTATACATACATAAATAATAATGGTGAAACGAAAAGTGTTAACGATAAAAGAAAAATTATCTGTTATTTCGGAATTAGAAGCAGGGCGTTCAAATTCAGATATAAGCCGGCAATTTAATTTACCAAAATCAACAGTGTCCACAATTCAAAAAAATAAAGAAAAGTTAAAAGGAGCAATCAATTTAAATGTTAGTAAATTAAGAAGAATTAGAAAACCTATAAGAAAAGACGTGGATAATGGTTTATTAAGATTGTTTAGCTACCAAAGAAATCAACGTGCATCCATTACTGGAGAAATGTTAAAATTTATAACAGAAAAGTTAGGAAAACTCCAGAATACTAATTTTACATGTAGCAGAGGCTGGATAGACAGATTTAAAAAAAGATATAATATCGTTGCAGGAAAAATACATGGCAAAGCCGCAAGTGTGTCAAAGCAAACTGTTAGCTCCTGGATTAAAGACATTTGGCCGAATTTAAGAAGAGGATATGAAGATGTTGATATCTTTAACGCAGACGAAACAGGACTATTTTACAGAGTAACACCTGATAAAAATTTAAAATATCAAGGGGAAAAATGTGTTGGGCGGTAAGCATAGTAAAGAACGCATAACCGTTAAAGTGTGTGCAAATATGACCGGATCGGAAAAGCGAAATCTATTAGTTGTGGGAAAGTCGAGGACTCCTAGATGTTTTAAAAATTGTAATCAATTACCCGTTTCTTATGCATCAAACAAAAGTGCGTGGATGACGTCTGTATTGTTTGAAAATGAGCTAAGACAACGGGACAAGGAATTAAAAAACAAAAATAGAAAAATTTTATTAATGGTGGATAATTGCCCAGCGCATCCCCATATAGGAAATTTAAAATTCATTAAGCTGGTCTTCCTACCTCCTTGTACTACAGCAATACTACAACCGATGGATCAAGGAGTAATTTACTGCCTGAAATCACATTACAAAAGAATTCTTTTGACTCGGTTATTTAACTGCCTTGAAAATAAAGAGAATTTAAACATTTCATTACTAGACGCTATAGTAATGATCAATACTGCTTGGACACGAGTAACTTCAAAAACTATTGAAAACTGTTTCCGCCATGCTGGTTTTCTGCGTAATGCGTTATTTTATGAAGATGATGATCTTCCGTTATCACAATGGATTTTAAAATATGCTGGTGATGAAGATGATGATAACCTTCCTCTTTCAACGTGGATAGATAGAAATAACATTAATAATCCATTTAACAATGAAGATTTGACCAGATATACAAATGTTGACAGCGAATTAATAACTATTGAAGCTCCATCTGACGCAGAACTTATAACAAATTCTTTTGAAGATGATTTACAAGAGGTCATGGAAGATTCAGATATGGAAGAAAACGCAGCGAGACTACTTACCATTGGAGAAGTGTATAATGCCATGAATGTTTTATCAACTTATATTAATATACAATATAATTAAATTAAAATTAATTTTCACACATGGAAACTTTATATCCCAATGACAAAACAAAAGTTAATTATCTAACACACACTAATCTATTAAGCGTGTATGAAAACATATTCTTTCAATTGTTGACTATCACGAAATAAACACAATCAAAATTTATTTCATTTAATTTGTTTATTATTATTGACATAATCTAGTCTCTGTTCTTACCGCTAGTGTTTATTAATTCAATAGAAATCCTTTGCACGTGCTTTTAAAATATTAACATCAATTTGTTCCGCAAACACCTTTTCAATCGAGAAATTATAAATAATAACTTATATTAATAACAATGAGTGATTCCAGCATTATCCTATTATACACATGTTTATGAGATTTTCGTGTCAACTATTATATAAAATGAATTTTGTCAACGTTTAAAATGTGTATAACAAATAAAGTTGACACAAGCGCGCATTAGCCAATGTTCCATTAACTTTTGCAATATTTACATTCGAAATAGCGAGTTCAATTAATTTCATTTCTAAGATATTTCTCGAGTAATTTATTTGGAATATTAAAAAATTCCGCAGTCTTACGAAAACAGAATTAAAATAGAATTCCATCTGATTATGTAAACACGTCAACAGTTAAGAACTAATGAATTTAGATTTGATTACAGTGAAATTTACAGATCTTGAAATCTTCTTGCCGCGTTTCAGTCTTTTGTTAATTAATTTGACATAAATAACAAATAGGATTTTTTTCGCATTTTTATGCAGATATTTTGAAATTTTTTGAATACTAACGTCTTTATTGAAGTGTAATATAAAAAGTAAGATTGTCCATGAAAAAAGTGGTCAAGTTAGCCGTGAGATATTTCTATAAATACAACCGTAATTAAAAGGTGTCACTTTGACAGGTCGTTATTTAAAAAGTGAAAATTTAGTTGAAGTACACTTTCCTATACTAATTTTGTACGTCACCAATTGAATAATTCTCTCTTCTTTCACTTTAAAATTCTTTAACACTTGCTTTTTCCTTTCCAATTCTTTTCTCCTTAGTTTGAATTCTTTTAGTTATACTGTATCTTCTTTAATGATCTTTTTCGTAAACTTAATCTTAGTTTAAGACTTTTGAAACCTTTATTTTTTAAACTCCTTTCTATACAATATTTCTGTTTGCTTCTTAAAAATTTCCTTTAACCATTCATTTGTCATTGTATCCTTGCCAAGATTATTTTTATTCCAATTTATTATTTTTTCTTTGACAATATATTGACTAATATATTTAGCATGAATATAAGTATTATTAATAATGAGATTTTATTTCTATCCGTATTAAATATTTTTTTAAAAGCATAAATTTATAATCCTTTTTAACTCTTTCAAACCAAATTTTAACGTTGCTATTCAAAATCAATAAAAAATTATCCTTCTTTTTTTCTTTCAAATTCCCAGTTACTTGCTCATTTTTTAAATAAAGAATTGCTAAATCTTATTAATAATTAATTCTACTTTTCACAATTGACTACCTTATGTCATAATTTTTTAATCTTTTTGACATTTACATTTAATATATACACATTACTTATAATTTACATCAAAGACAATTCATTCAAGATTGAATTAAACTTAATTCCCTTTTAAAATTAAGATTTCGTAACTAGATATATATATAACAATTGATAAATTATTGGAGTTTTTCGGCTTTTATATGAAATATTTACAAATATCAAATTAGAATGTATGTAATTGCAGAGTAAGTGGGGAAGTAAACATTGCTGTCTACAAATTACAAAGCAAATCATACGAAATTTTTTTATTTGAAAAATATGGTCTACGTTGGGACTCGAACCCAATTCTACAGCTATCCGGGCTGTCGCTTTTACCACTAAGCCACAATAGACCCAGGTTCAAGCTATTTAGAAATGCATTATAAAGTAACAGTGTTAATGAATCAGATGTCAGTTATTGAATGTAGATGTCAAGTTAAAAGCAGAAGTCAGTTTTGAAAGCTCATGTCAGTTTTGATAACAGATGTCAGTTAGTGAAAGCAAATGTCAGTTAATGAAAGCAGATGTCTGATTTGAAAGCAGGTGTCAGTTATGAAAGCAAACGTCAGATTAGATTTGCTTTCACTAACTGACATCTGCTATCAAAACTGTATGTTTGTATGGTAAATTCAACCTGTTGGCGATTTAAGGTCTGGTTTTACTTCAAAATGTATATATTCAAAACAATCCTACATGTTTCGGCAAATGATGCCTTTTTCAAGGAATATAAAATATAAATGACAGTATATTAAATCTTAAATCGCCAATAGGTTGAATTTACCATATGTATATATATATACCGTATGTCCCCGGATTGAGTTTACAAGAGGAAAAAAAATGTTATTTTTGATTTTACAAAAAAGTGCTAAAGGAATAAAATTTTTTGCTTAATTTCAAATGACCAAATCTGTAATTAGAATTACGAAACTGTCAAACCCCTATTTAGAATTACAAATTTTTATTTTTTATTTTCAATCACAACAATAAAAAAAAATTACCTTAACAAAGTATTGACGTTTTGATGCAATTCTAAAGTGAGGATTAGTATCACTCCAATAACGAACATGTTGTGACGAAACGGTACCATTGCTAGAAAAAGTTGCTTCATCGGAAAATACAATGCTTTTGTGAAAATTTTGGTTCTCCATTATTTCATCTCCCATCCACATGCAAAAATAAAGACGCTTCTCATCATCTCGGGAGATGATACGTTAAAACCGGGGTTCTAACGTATGATTAAAAATCGGTTTATAAGGGTATAATTTACGTTCCTTCAAAACTCTTTGAATATGGGATTTGCTCATATTCAGTTGAAGCGCCCGTCTCCGCAATGAAAGTTTAGGATTATCTTGCACCGAATCCAAAATTAAAACTGTAGTAGCTTTTTATTTAAATTCAGAACAGAACCAGTTTCCAAAAATTTTTTCACCAACTTCCTTATACCTATACGGGAAATAGTTACTTCGGGAAATTTTGTATTAAATTCTTCAGCAATACGACGATAGCTCTTTTCCCCAATACCGTAACATTGTATTAAATATATTTTTTGTGATAACGTTAACATTTTCATCAAAACTTACAGAATTACAGTTTGAAGTTATTTTTGACAAATAAATTAGTGTATGACATTTTCAAGTCAAAGGCTTCTACCATTAAAAAATAATAGATGTACTGCGATGAAAAAAATTTTTAAAAAATTTTTTTAGAACATAGGTAAGTGGTACTGAAATTCTAATTACAGATATCGTCATTTGAAATTAAGCAAAAAATTTTATTCCTTTATCACTTTTTGGTAAAATCAGAAATAAAAATTTTTTCCTCTTGTAAACTCAATCCGGGGACATACAGTATATATATATATATATATATATATATATATATATATATATATATATATATACACAAGGTGTGTATAAATTGTCGCAAAAGCTACACGTAGCGACATTCTTCGTTCGGCTCTGAATAAAAAATCTTAATGTTAAAATGTCGTATCATGCTTCGTAAATTCGTAAATGTCAAAATTTCACAGTAATGATTTTGATTGAACTCACTTTGAAATACAAACTTATTGTTCTACAACGTTGCCAAATGTGTTTTTCGTGGAAGTACGTTAATGAGTAAATGTTTAAAACAAGCTTTTAAATCAAAAAGAAAACGTTTACGAAATAATACTAGTAAAATTTTTTTCTTTAAACTAAATTGCATCTATCTCTATTAACAGATATCGAAGAGCAAAGGTTAGTTACGCACTAAAAGTCTGAACTTCAAGAACCCCGTGAAAACAAACGAAGCATGATAGGACATTTTAACATTAAGATTTTTTATTCAGAACCAAACGAAGAACGTCGCTGCGTGTAGCTTTTGCGACAATTTATACACACGTTATATATGATTTTATTAAACACTTTTAATTAAACACTTTAAGAAATACACTGCTAGGTAACGTTTCGACAATTGTTAGTTATATAATAAGTGAGTAGATCATTTAATTCGGGTGCTTGATGTGTGATATTATTATTCACTATTTTACAATTTCATGTGTTATACTATTTATAACAAGTGACCATTAAAATGTTCACTCAAGTAAGCCACGTATACAAAAAGCATGTCGTAATTTAAGTTACTAGAGATCAGTCAATATGTTTTCAAATGTCACGATTGTCATAAAATAACTTAAAATGTTGGATTTTATATTAAATACATTTATAATTTTTATAACAGATGAGAGGAAGTAACGTTCTACCATAAAAGCTTTATGCATATCGCTAAAAGCCATTGTTTTTTCTTTTGATCAAACTATACGATATATAATTGACATTGATAGACGTTTGAATTAACATCTTACTGACTTAAGTTACGACATACTTTTTATATACACGGCCTGCTGCGAGTGAGAATTTTAATGATCGCTCATTGCAATTACTATTACTATTGTTATAATAAATTATACATGTGTTTACATTGAGTTATGAAATAGCTGATGTGTAGCCAATAAGTCTTAATGTGTACACAACTTTTTTTCACGATTCTCTACTTTTAGTTAACACTTTTACCTCTTTTCACATCTATCCTAAACATAATATGTAGATATACATATTATTAGTATAACTTTAAAAGCAAAATATACTGCAATTTCTAATGTATTTATTTATTATTTGCTCCAGATTAGATCAAGAAATTAGTTGTATACTACTGTATACCACTTAATATTAACTGGACTGAATTTGAACTTAATATGACAAAAAAAAAGTATACATTTCGTATGTTAAAAAGAAATCACGTTATTGAAAGAAGTGTAAAACCCAGTATTACCTATATTTATTTACAAAGTGAGTATAAAATGAAATAAAATCTCTCAGATGAATAACTAGCTGCCGCGATCAACGTACTATTTGTGTAGCTTCCGTAAACGAAAGCCAACTCATGGAATATAAAATTGCGGGAAAAGTGCACGTTGTTAAATGATCGAGGTCTTTCATTACTTCTATTGTAGGGTTCTTTGAAAATCACCGTTCTCCTCTTCCTCTTTCTTTAAGTACGGTTTCGACAGGTTTACTAGTGCTTTACCTTCACTTTATAAAAAGCTTATAGGTAATGAGAACTACAATCGTGATATCATAACTTACGAGTACACTACTCTTCAAAAAAAAATGTTCAAAGAAAACTCTCTTTGATTCCCAATAATATGTAGCTATGTAGCACAGATTTCTTTTTAATAAGGTGTATGCGCTATAATTTTCTTAAATGTCTATTCGTTTTGATAATTTGAATCATTTTATATTAATCGTTTAGAAATGTAGTTTACTATTACAATATATACTGACTTTAAAAAATCCAAATGCCCACCGCAAGCCTTGGTGACAAGCCATACTTCTTAACAACCGTGAGCTGTGGTATAATGAATTTCATCGTAATTAACTTTCCTTCAGTGATCCGTTTCCTGTTCTTAAGCCAAAAATGGCTGTTACCGAAAAGAA
This sequence comes from Melolontha melolontha, assembly GCA_935421215.2. Taxonomy (NCBI): domain Eukaryota; kingdom Metazoa; phylum Arthropoda; class Insecta; order Coleoptera; family Scarabaeidae; genus Melolontha; species Melolontha melolontha. The sequence continues at coordinate 69,537,412 of OW285243.1, read as the reverse complement.
TATTGGTTTTGTTCGGGCCATGATTGAAAAAGACCGAAACATTGCTGCAAGGAGTATTCAAGCAACCCTAAAAATTGATGCGATCGCAATTAACATCATTTTGTACAAACATTAGAAGGTACGTAAGCTTTGTGTGTCGGATTTACCACAATTTTACTTCAGTTGAAAAAGTAAGCGTATGAAATAGTGCAGATCTATACTATCTCGTTTTGTCTCATCTAATCTGGAACATCATCGTAGGAGCTGATCGACTTTAATCAAATTTGTACATAGTGTTTGTTTAATCAAACTTAAGAAATAATTACATTTTGTTATTTAATAATGAGTGGGTCCGCTGCGGTTTCTTATGCATTTGATAACTCTTCGAGGCACACTTGAAATTAAATAATTTATGGCATCCTGGAGAATGTCATCCCAGGCTTCTTGAATTCGGTGACGAAGGTCAAGTAGGTAATTTGGTGATTGGAGTAAATTACCCAGTCGAGTACCAATAATATCCCACGCATGTTCGATTGGTGACAAGTCTAGCGAGCGAGAAGGCCATGGTAGCAGGGTCGCACCTCGACATCGTGCTGCTCAGATTGAGTGGTATAACGCCAAATCAAATTGGGATGGTCAATGAAATCGTGTCGTGTTCTCTGACGAATCCAGATTTTGTCGGCGGGTCCACGATGGGCACAGAAGAGTAAAACGATTTCGTGGAGAATGCGAAAATTTAGAATTTGCTGTGGAACGGTATAAGACAATGGTGATGGTATGGGTTACGATAACATAGCACGGCACCTCTAGTTTTTATTGGCAGAAATTTGGATGCAAATGATTATATACAGCAGTCTGTTGCACTGCCTTATCTACGAACGTTAATTCAAGCCCTTTTCCAACAAGACAACGCACGTCCTCATACAGCAAGGGTTACTACAATGTTATACCAAGAAAATAACGTGACCCTGCTACCATGACCTTCTCGCTCCCCAGACTTGTCACCAATCGAAAATGCGTGGGATATGATTGGTACTCGACTGGATAATTAACCCCAACCACCAAATAACCTACTTGACTTTCGTCACCGAACGCATACCATAAATCATTTGATTTCAAGCATGCCTCGAAGAGTTATCAAATGCATAAGAAACCGTGGAGGACCCACTCCCTATTACCTATTAAATAGCATTGTTATTTCTTAATATTTTAGTTTGAAAATGTAATGATTTCTTAAGTTTTATTAAACTAACATTATATATAAAGTTTATTGATAAACTCCTACTGGGTATTCGGATTTTTTTGAAAGTCAGTATATAATGTGGGAGCGCCCCATAAGTATACTATCATTTGGCAGATTTTGAAACCCTGATAATACAGACACACACAATTTTTATTCGAAATACTGATTAAATCTTAATTTTAAAGAACTTAGATGATCAAATCCTGTCCTCATATCATACTCCCTTTGTACAAAGCCATTATGGATCTCCCTCTGCTGGAGGGAGGGCTGGGCCATGGCTGTGTTCCTGAGGCTGAAGACCAATGGCTTATGGTGTTCTAATGAGGTTGTAGGGGGCCATACAGATACAAAAGGAACTATACTGGGGGAGCAGATATTACAAATGCCGACGGACAGTGTGGCACCTGACATTATATTTACAGCTAAGCTGAACATATCTATACCGACCAGGGAACAGGCAAAAAGTCGCTCGAACGATTGGGGTGTTGGCACCTTGTACAAGGATGGATCACAATCTAATCGGGGTACAGGTGCAGGTATATGTGGAATGTGCCCTAGAAGGACGATATCATTAAGTCTGGGGAAACATACGACTGTTTTTCAGGTTGTATTGACTGACACAAGATAATATTGTGCCACTAATATGGGTGGCAGGACATGAAGAGATTAAAGGCAATGAGATAGCCGACGAGCTGGCCAAGGAAGATTCTAAGAGGAACTTCATAGGATCAAAACTTGTATATGGAATCGCCAAGAATTCCGCTAGAAGTGAGATCTGGTTATGGTTAGAAAGAGAACACAAAAAGAAATGGAGGCTAACGGAAGGTCAACTCTATACTAAGACACTACTAGTGGAGCTGGATCCTAGGAATCCAGACAGCCGAATTCGTATTTATAAAAAAATTAAAATTATTACCGGCTTAATAATCGGACATTGCCCCTTAAGGAAGCATCTGTACAGCAGGGCTTAGTTAGCGAGCTCTGGTGTAGGAGTTGTAAAAAACAGAATAAAACTAGCCTTTATATAATATGCACTTGTAAGGAACTGAAGAAACTCGGACAGAAACATTTCGGTAGAGATCTATTGGATCCTACGAGGGTACTCAAATTTCTCCTGAGGAGGATAGTGGCTTTTATCGAGGACACAAAATTAACCAAGTGGAACTAAGCGACCTATTTGGAGTCGTATAAAGGGCACTGTGCTCAACTGCTTTACTTACTGGCATCCAACCCAAAGAACCAGAAGAAGATTCCCTTTGTACACGCATATGTATATAGAAGAAGATTTGGTTAAATTTACTGTTATTTCGTAATTTGCACAAATAAGGCATCCATAATCCTGACAAAAATTCAAACTGAAGAACCAATTGAATCAAATCAAAAATTAATTGTTATTACCAACGTGGAATAACTTAAATTAACTTTCCGCATATAAGGACGTTTTAAAAGTAAAGATTGTCCACAAAAGAAAATGATCAACAAAAGTGAAAATGTTAAACAATTAAAGACTACATTTAACATTATTTTACTTCCAACAAATACATCATTTCAACAACTTTTAAACCAAAAACCTTATACTGTAAATAGGACTAAGCTTAATAAAAAGCTCTGACTTTTCTTTTTTTGATCTCCAATCAATATCAATATTTGTACATCCTCACTGGTCACAAAGTAGCTTTAGTATGATGGCCTGTCGCTGAATCTGATATAAACATCATTGAACTATTGGGACTTTTTTTTAATAATCTAAAAGAATTGGGCAATAAGCTTCGTGCTTATATGCATATGCCAGACATGGAAAGTGTATAATTTAAGTCATTTAAACTCGAAGTCTATATATTGTGTATTTTAAAACTGATAATACATTATTATTGAAATCTGGTAGTATGTAGTAGGTCTGAAAGTCTAAATATTTTCGAAAAGTTTGTTGGCTAGCACTGTCTTTTGCACCAAGAGTATTGATAACTTTTTTGATAGTGGGTATTAATAGGCCACGGTGTATCATCTAACTTAGCACATACCATTGAGCATCAACTGAGTATGGCTAAGTTGGAATTCGCTATTGTGGCCTATAATTGAATACCATACGCCCATAGAGGTGTAAATATAGCTTTATGTAGAAAAAACTTATTTTCTGTATATAATTTAGATTTTCTGTTCATTAGCCAATACGGTTATCTAAATTTCTTTCTAAGTTGAGTTCTAGCATCTTTTTTTTCCCCAAGTTAATCTCCTATCAAGATGTATACCAAGAGTACTTCACTTCATTGGATTGTGGAAGTTTGTACCTATTTAATTAAATCTAATAATATGAAAATAAGTGGACTTGGATTCATTAGCCTTCATTTTCTATTTTCTTCGCCTCGCTTCAATTTTTCCTAGATTTTTTATGTCTATTCGGGATTGGTGATTCATGCTAAGACAGCAGTGTTACTGGCAAACGTGGCACCTGTAGTTAGTTTAGCTATTAACTTTGAATTAATGGTTAGAAACGGTTTTCCAAACATTTTTTAATGTATACTTGCTAGTTAATTGTACCGATAGTAACAAATCACTAAGATTGCTTAGTTGAAACATAAAATTGATGACTTGAAACTTGTTTAAGTCGGCCTTTGTGTCATGGTTTACCGTTCATCACAACACAATCAGTTTTCGTCAAGAAATTTGTATACAATTCACGTTTTACACATTGGTTATTTGTTGAACCGCGATTTGAAACTACAGATACTTTGTAAAACGTTTTCAGAAAACGCTAAGCATCAAGTTAAGACAAATCAAAATTTTACGACATAGAATGCCAAGATTACAGGACGAAATATGTTGGTCAAACAAAACGCCCAATTTTAACTCGATGTAGCGCACATTAAATTTAACAGATTAGTTGTTCAACCAAGATTATTCAATTAACTTTTACAGAATCAGCCACTCTCTGATATAGTTAGCAGTTATAGAGCAAAGTTTGAGACAGGAAGAGCCCCAACACTAACAGCCCTAGTCAAGGATAGGTGATGGACTAATTAACGGAATAAGATAGTAGCAGTCAGAAATGTAAAAACATCTATTTAACCATTTACGTTATTAACTTAATTTACGAGTTCGTTCTACAAGAACTTTCTTTATTTAATAAAAACACTCTAATGCGTAAATCAAACGCAATCCGAAAGTGAAAAACTCAAGTATTTTTTACCATAACACTCTCTAATACAATCTCTTTTGTTAGCTCTTTTATTAACGCATACGACTGTCACAATACGTTTTAATTAAAGAAGCACAAAACCGTACGGATTTCAACTTTATGTTTTTGTATGTAAATATTGCATCAATTTGCACTTTCTTGTTCAAGCTTTTGCTATTTAAATTCTAATTTGATAGCTAATGTTCATTATATATTCATCTTTGAAGAATGAGTCAAATTCACATCTAAGAATTGTGGAAACAATAAAACGTTACCAATCTGTTAGCACATTAGCACCTATAACTTTGTAATGTTAGAGTATTTCCTGGATATGGTTATTTTCCATTCAAATACTATCTTCATCGAATTTGAATCATTTTAAAGTGCAAATAAAGAAAAAAGTAACTAATTAATTATGAATTATAATCATATTTATTTGCAACAGATTACACACCCAATTACAGGAAATATAACTGTAAATAGGCATAAATGAATACACTGAAAAGTTAAAAAAGGCTTAAATATTGATTGGTACCACAAATTAAACACTTCTAAACACTAGATTAACGTCTATATATTGCTAATTAAAGCAGATAAATCGACCGAATTATCATAATGTATATAAGATACATTTGTATGTACTGTCATAGTTTCTGCAGCATTAGGAAGTATAACTAATAATAATTCGTTCCATTCGTCTCATAGTAGAACATCTGCAACTGTCGAAAATTATATGACCTCGACACGTTGAAGTTAACGTTAGACAGTAGCCATGCGTAGGCAACTTCATTGCGCAAAAGACCATACAAAAATTTAACACTTAGAATGACACACCTAGTGCTCAACGAGGCAATATTAAATCTGGGAAAGATCGGAAGATTATCAGAACCCCTTGTTAGATATGTACCCTGTCATCGCTTACAAAGATCATAGATTTTAAAAATCTTCGTTGGACTACAAACGATTATTTTCGTAATATCATTAATAAAAATTAAAAATAGTACAGGCCCCAAATTAGACACTTATGGAACACCCGATAAAGGACCTAAATGTGCATGACCTAACTCCGATATATTCGTCAAGCTGTTTCCTGTTAAACTGGAAGAATTCAAAGAATTTAACCAGTGCCGGTGACAGGCTAATGGCGTCTAGTTTCTCTACAAGAATATAATGCTCGACTTGAACAAAAGCCTTTTGAAAGTCGGTGTAGATGACATCTACTTGGCCTTGTTTATCTGAGACATATTGTGCAAAAACAACATAGATTTGCAGTTGTTGAACGTTGAGTTATGAACCCATGTTGAAATGCAGGCATAAAGTTTCTTGGAATTATAAATACGATTGCAGATGATCGTCTCGAATACTTTTGCAAAATTGCACAAAATCGAAATGAGCCTATAATTAGTTATATCTGCAGGATCACCTTGCTTCAACACAGTTTTTCATATATCTGAAAATATCGAGTTCTTCAAAATAAGATTGAATAAGTAGTAAAGTAGTCCAACCAATCTTTCACACTAAAACTGGGTACGATAGCAACTCCACTCAAAAAATTATCTTTGGATGAAGGTGTTACAGAACTTCTTCTTCAGAAATATCAGTAATATAAACACCAAAGCTATTAATATTATCTACATCAACCTTGAGACAATAACTTCCACTTGACATCTATAAACACTGTCAAAATATTCCCCAAAGGTTTCCAGTAACTGAAGAGAATCAATTAATTCCGTAGAATCCCCATGTATAGTACCCAGCATCCTGGTGCGTTGATTTCTACTACTAGCAAAGCCATCGGATGGGTTGTAATATTAGTTTTTGAACCTTTTTCAAGCATTCTCTATATGTACTATTGCACATTCTTCTAAACTGTTTAAGATGATATGCTGTGCAAAATCTTTTAAATTCTTCTTGACCTCTATCCTTTTGTCGGACACACCTAATAATGTTTCTATTAAACCACTGAGGATAATTGCGGAGGAATAACTGAGGATAACTTCTTAGAGGTTGCAGTGGAACGTTACTATCAGATATTTGATAAATTAGATTACAAAATGAATCGCATAATGCTGGTACAGAATTAGTACTGTACACAGACGACAAATCCATGCTTCGGAAAAATTTTTGATAAAGAAATGAAGTTAATATATTTTGCATGACGATTTTCAACACACGTGATTTATTCAAAAAACAATTTCCATAATATAACTTCACCCAAGCACCAAGTTCCACTGTTATTAATTATACTGTATGGGGTTTAAATAGAAGTATGTGTCAGTGCTTTATACATGTTTACTGATTACTAAACGTAATGTCTATAACGTGCCTACAACGTAAAGATTTTTCACAATTTAGTAATAAAGAATTACCAAGATATGTGCAAATCTGTCCAATATAACTAGTTTCAGCAACGGTTTACAAGGTCTGTATTAGTAATGGTATTCAATATTGGTTCCAATTACAGCAGCTTTGTACTATACAAATTCTACAATGGAGCAGCTTTGTTTACTTAGGGTTCACTAACCTCAATACGATTACGTACGAATATATTAGCTGTGAATCATTTATAAACTCTTTTTTTATTGTTTTCGGAAAATATTTTTGATTTGCATTCTAATAATTACATCTTTCTTCATTTCATATGTATTACGTAATGTTTTTTTTGTTGAGAGAAGTAACAAAAATAAAATATTAATAATAATATATGGATTCAGAAAGTTTATAAAAAAGACCGCTATTGAATGAACACGCTGCAATGTTTAGGTTTATAAAAACTCTTGTTTACATAGCTTTGAATGCTAAGGCTTCGATAACCTGGTACGAAAAGTCAGGTTTTAAAAATTTAAAGCGAGACCGACAATAACAAAGCTACTCTTTTTGTTAATGTCGGACAGCTTTCAAATATCGTCTTCGATATTCTTAATGATATAGTCTGTCGCACAGTGGCGTGAAAAATATTTTTGAAATATCTTTGTCATTTGTCTCGCTTGTGAGAGGAAATTTTGGAAAAATATTTTGAATTTTTAATCTATATAATCACATTTTTCATACGTTGTCTCTTTATTTCAAGGACAGCCTGTATACATTCTAAAAACAACGCATTTTTACTTCATAATTTGTCTTGTATCTCAAATCATATTCAGAATCTCAAAAACATATTTAGTTAATATCATCTATTAAACTAGTGTTATTCTTATATTTTTACCTAGGGAAAAGACATTAAATCGTCATTCTGTGGCATATCACTTAAGATAACATTATATTTATTATATTTTTCTAACAGTTTTGATTGGTGGTCATGGAACTCATTAATATCTTATTAAATTAATGATAAATATTTTATAAGAAGGAGGTATATTATCATAACGTAATATCAGGAAAAATTTGCATGTTTCGTTTTGACGTATTGATGAATTATTGAATAATCCATTAAATAATGCAATCTTAGATCATATCTATCACAAGCACAGTTACTGTAAGATAAGTGCACTTAATGTGCGCTTAAATTCATTCTTTAAAATTTGAAGAAATGGCTTGCTTATTAAGAAAATGCAATACACACAAAAATACTTAATGATGTAATAAAGGATTCAAATTTGTACAAAACTGAAATGGGAGCTGTAAATGCGGTTTTTTTTTTGGTAGAAATATTAATATAATTCGCAACTAGAAAGCGGCAGAATTACGTAATTGTACTTTGATATTTTAATTTGAAGCGCCTTACGAAATTTTTTTATATTCACTACTTATTAACATTAATATTTTGGTTACTAATTTTTTTATGGATTGCATATCGTTTTTATTTATTTAATAGTGTTAATTCGTACAGTTTATGGATTATTAAAATATATTCTTATTAAGTAGATTTTTAATTGTGAAAAAAATATATAAAAGAATATAAAAATAATATTTAGAAATGGAAATAAAATGAAAAATGAAGGTCAAAGAATTTAAGTACTTTTTATTAAACTAATAGTGGACCTAAGCTAGTGTAGATACACTACCGTTCACTAAGTTTGGTCAAAGAGATAAATTATAAAAAAACGAAAAAAAAACACAAAAGAAATAAACAAAATAAAATATATTATTCCAAAAGTAAATAATGTTGTGCATGGACGTACAATGACGACACTGATGAGACGTACACTGGCGAGAATTAAGACGTGTTTCAAACACATGTCTGTACGTAGAAGTAACAAAAGCGTAATATATGCGTTGTGTATGTCCATGTAATACATATTCAGAAATGTTTTTAACATTTTTGTATTACAGTATTTATATGAGGGATGTTTGCGCAAAACTTATAGGCAAAACTTATAGGCAATGCTATTGGTGATAGGCAAGTCTTGACATGTTTATACAGCTATCCAGTGCAATATCGTTCAGTCTGAGTCGAGGCCCGTAGTAATACTACCTGCCCCGGAGTCTTTGAAATAAAGAGACAATGTATGAAAAATGGAAAGTTGTAATTATATAAAATATAAATCCAAAATATTTTCCCAAAAATTCCTCCATCTCATAAGCGAGAACAAAAATGACAAAGATATTTATAAAGTATTTGTCACGCCACGGCATTTTAAGAAGTTCGACCGACTATAAAGAGTAAGCGTAACGTTTAAGAGCGAAAGAATTGTTCCCCGATTCAGGTTCGATCATGTGGTGTGTATGTTCGATATGTTCGTCTTATTTTTGTGTCACATAATCCTTACATATTTTGAAGTGTAATAAACGACACCTTTCTGAGAATCTATCTACCTGTTATTCAACAACCAACTCCGGCATTTAAAAATAATTCTCGAATTTTCGAATTTATATTTTCTCATTCTTTAATTTAGTTATTAATAGAGCAGATCAATTTCCGTGCGCGCTATGAGCGCCGGTATGGGAGTGTAATTCGTAATATATTAGAATATGCGATAGAATAGAGACGCAACATGAACAATTCAATGATCCTCACATCGGCGCACATGGCGCGCACGGAAATTGGTCTGCTCTAGTTATTAATTACGTATTACGTCTATTATTTTATTTATTATTGGGCTATTTTTCTACATGTCAAAATTATACCGATCACGTATAAATTGAAATAATTTTAATAGCGACATTTAATTCAATGATTTAAAGTTTATCTAAACCATATCATGTAACCTATCGCTTTAATGTATTTTTTTCATTTAATTAATTCCATTGATGTCACAGCCTTTTAGCTCTCGTCTTTTATTAACTCTTAATTCTTTAAACACCGCTTTTTGCAATATGATCGGTTATCCCTTAACGAGAGCATTCTCGTTTAGGGATCGTTTTCAAACTATGTCACCATTAGGAACTACTGTTCGTGTAGGGAATCATGCTGTTCATCGTTCCTGTACACGGTTTTTTTATCCGTACCGGATAAACACAAGGAAGTAACTTTTATCATTTCTTAATTATATTATTTTAAACACATTTACTAATATTTTTTGCAATTTATTTTCAGTTTGTAAATACTTATTAGTCATTGCCTGTATATATAGCTTTCATTTAATTATTTTAATATATTTCAAAGCTTTTCTCTTATATAAATATTTAATACCTTTACAGACAACGTTGTCGTGTTTTCTTTATTTAATAACTTTCTTCCAGCATACTGCATATGTCCTGCACCTTTGATGCATTATAATTACGTTCTTTTAAATAATTTTGATTATTGTTAGGACGCTACAGATAGCCCGAAACAAAATCAACGTAATCCACAAGCGTCCATCTTTTAACAATTTGGCACTCCCGCGCGGCTAATCCCACTCAAATAACGTCCTGGTAACAATATACAGGAGGGGGCAGAAAGGACAGACTTTTTTTTTAAATGACATAAAAATGATATTTTTTGCTTGAACAAAAGTTTATTGACATATTTGAGGTCGTAATCACACTGCATTCAACAATACCAAGTTGCATGGCTTCAACTATTTTCATTAATGCATTTCTGGAGGTGTTCTATGAAGTTTGCACTTCTTTCAATTCTTTCAATGGGTAGGGTTTCTGTTCGTATGTACGTACATACGGACAGAAACCCTTGAGGTGATCTCACAACAAAAAATCACATATGGGCAAATCAGGAGACCGAGGAGGCCAATGGATGTGACCAAACCTGGAAACTAGGCGAATGGGGAAAGAGAAGACGAGTAATCCGTTAATGCTCTGACTGTGTGGGTTGTCATCCCATCTTGCTGACACGACACACGTCGCATAGAAACACAACTTCTTCGTAATTCAGGCAAAAAAGTTGTGTATCATCCCGATATAACACTTCGAGTTCACGGTAACAGTCGACCCATTATCGTCGTTGAAAAAATACGGGCCGACAGTTTTACTCACAGCACACCAAACCGTTACTTTGGAGCTGTGCAACGATCTTTCGTTCAGTTCCCTCTGATTTTCAGAATCCCAATAACGACAGTTCTGTTGATTCATCAATATGAAAATACGCTTCATCACTCTAGAACAAAATAAAGTTGTCATGTTCCTCAAGAACTGCTTCCATCTGCAAAGTTCAGTCGCTGTGCGTAAACTCATGGTTTAAACTTTTGCTCAATGGCCAATTTCTAGAGGTGTAAATGCAGGTCTAATGCAAAATACGCTTTACCGAATGATTACAGAGACCAAGCTCAGAAGCATTCTTCTTAGCAGACCGACGAGGACTGCGAAGCCTGACTCTTTCCACATTTTCTGGAGTTCATGCTGTTCATGGAGAAGCCCTCGGCGATTTTTTGTTCATTAGAGTACCTTGTGTACGTAGTACCATAACCCAGCTTAGAATGGTGTTACGAGCGGGAACAGTTCTCTGTGTACGTTGAAATGGCGACGAAAGTCACGCTGAACTCCCAGGATACGACTCGTTATTGTTTATGAATAGAGCTGAGGATGTTTGCGGTACGGCAGGACCGTATGTAGTGCATCCCCACATTTAACTATTTATCTAAATATTCTCTGAAATGATTTGCCGGATCTCATAAATTAATAGAGTGATATTTTAGTATGCACTGGATATTGTTATTATACAAAATCATAATAGCCATTTGTATTTATGGATCATAAATAATAATACGCATGTATTTGTATTTGGTTGTGAATCCAATTTAAACTTAAAACGAATCGTAATATTTTAACGACAAGCCGTCCTTACAATACATGCATTCGAGACAAAGTGTGCAACTCTACGAATAACTTCCATAATTGATCGAAAATGGACATTTTGGAGCTGAAGTAAAGCCCCTATTCTTAGAAAATTTTATTACTGTCGTTAAGAACTATTATTATAAACAATAAAGGCCTTTTATTAGTGTTGAAGTTTTAGTTTCATTGAATTTCCATGTTGTAAGTAGTCAATTGTAAAGTGTTCATTCACAATATTCTAAAACAAGGTGTAAATTTAACTAAAATCCAGAAAAACACATTCTGATAATATATTACTAGATTAGAAGCTGTGTTTATTACTATTTATTATATTATTTTTATAACCAAATGCAATAAATGCTACGAAAACAAAAGAAACCTCGATTTATTAAAATCTTGTCACACAGCCTTTCAAAGCCTGGCAGCACATATTTTGCATATATTTTATATATACTACCTACTTGAACTAGGTGAATGAAGTTAGAAGTTATAAGTTATAACTTCTAACTTCATTCACCTAGTTCAACACATTCTGATAATATATTACTAGATTAGAAGCTGTGTTTATTACTATTTATTATATTATTTTTATAACCAAATGCAATAAAAGCTACGAAAACAAAAGAAACCTCGATTTATTAAAATCTTGTCACATAGCCTTTCAAAGCCTGGCAGCACATATTTTGCATATATGTATTTTATATATACTACCTACTTGAACTAGGTGAATGAAGTTAGAAGTTATAACTTATAACTTCTAACTTCATTCACCTAGTTCAAGTAGGTAGTATATATAAAATACATATATGCAAAATATGTGCTGCCAGGCTTTGAAAGGCTGTGTGACAAGATTTTAATAAATCGAGGTTTCTTTTGTTTTCGTAGCTTTTATTGCATTTGGTTATAAAAATAATATAATAAATAGTAATAAACACAGCTTCTAATCTAGTAATATATTATCAGAATGTGTTTTTCTGGATTTTAGTTATATTTACACCTTGTTTTAGAATATTGTGAATGAACACTTTACAATTGACTACTTACAACATGGAAATTCAATGAAACTAAAACTTCAACACTAATAAAAGGCCTTTGTTGTTTATAATAATAGTTCTTAACGACAGTAATAAAATTTTCTAAGAATAGGGGCTTTACTTCAGCTCCAAAATGTCCATTTTCGATCAATTATGGAAGTTATTCGTAGAGTTGCACACTTTGTCTCGAATGCATGTATTGTAAGGACGGCTTGTCGTTAAAATATTACGATTCGTTTTAAGTTTAAATTGAATTCACAACCAAATACAAATACATGCGTATTATTATTTATGATCCATAAATACAAATGGCTATTATGATTTTGTATAATAACAATATCCAGTGCATACTAAAATATCACTCTATTAATTTATGAGATCCGGCAAATCATTTCAGAGAATATTTAGATAAATAGTTAAATGTGGGGATGCACTACATACGGTCCTGCCGTACCGCAAACATCCTCAGCTCTATTTATGAAACTGTCGTATCCAAAAGCACGGTGTTCGATCGTCCACGACACCATGGTCTCTACACAAAATGATAAGATCTTACGAATCGAGCAGCACCATCTGCCGCATATCAGTCTCCCCACGTAGTGCTGAGTACTAGCCTTTTATAAAAGTCCGTTCTTTTTACCTAACCTTGTATAAGATAAAGGTATAAAAAAGTTCCAATAAAATTATATTTTATTATGAGTTTCAGATGTACAGAATTAATTAATCATTTAAATTTTATATTTGAACTTCATTACTTTCTAGTTATTTGTTTTCTTTGTAACCCTAGCTAGCTAAACTACCACGTGCGGTAGCTCAGAAAAATGTTCCTAAAGAAGTTATGCACTATTTATTAACTGGCGTTCAATCTGTCATATTTCACATACATTGAAAATACAGAATTTTAATCTAAATATCAATGGATAATAAAAAATTCGTGAAAAGTCGCATCTCTCCCGGAATGTGTGGATGCATTTCGCAATTTCTACAATTCGACAAACTAAGCTTGTACCAATATGCTGAACGCCACAGAACTTAGTTCGCCGAATTGTAGAAAGTAACGCAACCGATTAGGCGACATTTAGATGTAAAGTGTGATTTAATACTCATCATCTCTCATTTTCAGTAAATTCAGTATATTAACTAAATATACGCGAAGTATAGAGGTGGAACTCATGTCTGTCTCCAGGATACCGTGTGTTGACAGGCTCCAATAAGAGCGAAATATATCCACACGTTCCGGGATAGATGTGACTTTTCACGAATTTTTCATTATCCTAACAACCAGGAAGGTGGCGTCGCGACGTGTGGCGTTCTGCATACTGGTACAAACTTAGTTTGTCGAATTGTAAAAATTAACGCAACACATTATGCGACATTTACATGTAGGGTGAGATTGAATACTCATTAGTTCTCATTTGCAGTAAGTTCAATAAATACCAATGATTTGATTAGAAGTGTATTTTGTTGATATAATTAGTCCTTTGAAATTTACTTTCTTTTAAATCTGCTCTGTGATAACATAATTATTTTATGCTTTAGAATATGAAAATAGTTTTTTTATATTGAATAAATTAAATCAGAATAAATTAACGAAAATATTATTCTTGAACAAAAATTATAAATTTATAAATATTTAGATCGTGAAGATTAAGATTTTGTTTTCAAACCCTAATTCTAAGATTCATTGCCTAACTATTAAGCCCTGCTGAGAAAGTACTTTCACCTTTCTACTTTCTTCTACTAAATAGTAGAAAGATGCCGGCTTTCTAGTAAACAGAAATATGAAGGTACTTTCCCAGCAGGGCTCAATAAGGACTAATTGTTAAAACGTGTTTATGAGATACTATGAAATATATTATTTAAAATGAATACAGCCATCAATCTGTGCTGTGTTTACAAGTCAAAAAGCCTGTCGATAAAAATCATTTCAAGACACTTGCATTAATTCAAAAAGGAAGCGAATCCGTCGGTTGTATTGAGAAGTTTGTGTAGTGTTTTCAAAGTAGATGTTATAAATGTCCACATCCACCGCATTCTTCAGAAAAACTGTTTGTATCCAAGACGATTCTGAAAAAGCTTTAAGCAAATTCTTAAGTTTCAAACAAGCGGAATTCTGTTTAAAAAGCCGTTAACCTTGAAAAATAAAAGATTGTGGTATAAAACTAGCTCGAAAATTGTGAAAATATCCTCCTTAACCCTTAAACCGAAACACCGGTCTCTGTGACCTTTAGTGCTATATTAGCTTAAAGTGTGGCAAGCCTGTTTTACCTGCGCGTCTCCCGTCCCGAATATACTATCACCAACTACTTTACTACGTAATACAGTTGGTATCGTTTAGTAGTTGTCAGTTTGTGTTAGAGTACATGTCATTTTTTGAAAAGGTCTCGGTCTCACAGACCGGGTGTTTCACATTACACCAAGGATTATACAGGTATGTAGTACCGGATGTTTCGTATTCTGTACTATAAAAAAAGACTTGAAATGATTTTACTATAAAGAGGCGTTCTTACTTCTTTAGACTTGTATCATGGATATTCCTTCTACAAGTAGTGGAAATGTTTCAAAACGTCCACGAAAAGAGAGAGTCCGCTTTCTGGATAAACATTTTGAAGAAAGACTTATGGAGTGGTATTTAGAAAGTGAAGATGAGGTTGACGAAGGCGAGGAGATTGACGACTCAGATATGGATCCTGACTATGTACTAAGTGATGAGGAGCAGACTACACAAGAAAGAGATGTAGAAAACGACAATGGAAGTATGAGTAGTGACTCAGAAGATGATCTTTTAAGCGCTGAACAGGAAATTATTGTTGAAGAAAACAATATTCAATGCAATCAAGAAAGGAAGGGAGAAGCGCAGTTTTTTATTGGAAAAAATAAGAAAGAGTTTAAATGGCTAAAAACGTTCTACCATTCGAAAAACAGAAAAACATAATATTATACGACAATTACCTGGACTCACCCGAAAAGCTACCCAGTTGGAAAGTGTTGATAAAATCGAAATTTGAAAGTGTTTATCTGACACACAAATGATTGATAAAATTGTCCTTTATACCAATTCGAAACTAATTTCAGTTAGAAATAAATTAAAACCTGAAAGTAATATGTCAAATTACCGAAACACTGATTCTGTAGAAATACAAGCTTTTATCGGGTTACTAATGCTAACTGCAATCTTTAAATCTGGCCATGAAAATATGAAGTCGCTCTTCGCAAAGGATTTGACAGGGAGGCCTATCTTTAGAGCAACTATGTCCGTTAAGCGTTTCGAAGTCTTAGCGACTTGCCTCAGGTTTGATGATTCCACAACTCGTGATGAAAGAAAAAAGAACGACCGTGCCGCTGCTATTTCCGAAATATTCAATTCGTTCATACAAAACTCTCAAGAAATGTACTGCGTTAGTAGTAATGTGACAGTGGACGAAATGCTTCTGCCTTTCAGAGGAAAATGTGGGTTTCGTATGTATATGCCAAAGAAACCAGCGAAATATGGCATAAAAATTCAATGCTTAGCTGACTCTGCTACTTCTTACCTTTTTAACGCCTATATTTACACAGGAAGAGACAGTGATGGAATTGGACTTTCCGAAGAAGAACGTAAACTGTCGAAACCCACACAATCAACTATACGCTTGTGCAAACCACTTGAAGGATCGAACCGAAACGTTACGGGCGACAACTGGTTTAGTTCGTTAGAGTTAGTAAAAGAACTTAGAAAAGGATCTCTGACATACGTAGGTACTATGAAACAAAATAAGACTGTTATACCACCAGAGTTTAAAGCAAAAAAATCCAAGCCAGTCGGGTCAGCACTTAATGGATTCGCTTCCGATATGCCGGTAACATTGCTGTCAATTGTGCCAAAAACTAATAAGCAGTTGTGCTTATATCATCTATGCATGACAAGCCTGAAACAGATTCTGATAAAAATAAACCAGAGATTGTCTGTTACTATAATAAAACAAAAAGTGGTGTAGACCTTCTGGACATGAAAAGTGCTTTGTATTCATCGAATAGGAGAACAAGAAAATGGCCATTAGCAATATTTTATACTCTAGTAAATGTAAGCTGTGTCAACAGTTTCATACTGTATTTGTATTATTCTCAAAATCCTCCAATAAATAGAAGCGCTTCTTCAAAGACGATTAGCAATTCCAAGCCTTCCTAGAGATCTCAAGTCACTAATACGTCAAATAATTCCTGAGGAACTGCAAAATACGACTGACGAAGTTCCATGCGACAAACTTCAGAAACGCAAAACTTGTTCTAACTGCCCACCTCGTAAGGAGAGGAAAACGTCCTACAAATGCATAAAATGTAATCATGCTATTTGTTTAGAGTGTAGCAGAAAAGTGTGCATTAGCTGTACCACCAAAGAACTTTAACTTGTTTCAGCAGATTAAACTTTATATTTTGTAATGTTTAAATTACTGTATTTGTTTAAGTAAATAAACGTTAAATTTGTTTAGATTAAAATTTACTGCAAAAAGAATATAGTTTTTCTGAAAAATATGGAAATATATACATATACTTAGAACATTTTAGCGACCGGTCTGTGTGACCAGATATTTCTCATTACATACTATATAACTATGTTTCGGTTTAAGGGTTAACGCCTTTTAAAATGATTTTAGAAAAACAGAGAATTGGCGAACATCCTCTTTCCAGAAACATTTTCTTTTCACTAAAATAGAATGATAAATAAAATCCACTTGTATATGTGTAACTACATAAGTTAAGTTTAATTAGAAATTAATTAATGGCTATCATTTTCGCAATGTATTTGCGGCAAAAGTACCGTTTTCCCATGAAAATTAAAAAAAAATCTAGAGGAATTCAAAGTAAATATATTTACATCAAATAACAACACTTTATTATGAGTAAACGGTTCTTTGGTCATATCCGTCAACTTGTTAAATGCGAATAAATAGAAATAAAAATAAGCAAAGTAAACGTGTAAACATTTATTAGAAAATTCAATTGAACAATATGTTTACACGTACGCGTAGTAAATACCGTATTGTACAAACGTTTAAATTGAACCTAATTAATAACATACACACCTCCTGGAAATCATAACAAACGGTGACAAAAAAGGTACACACCCCCACTCTCCGGTGCTTAATATATAAATAGGATTCAGGACTGAGTTTGTCATTCAACTGCAAGTCGAGAAATCAAATAAAAACTAAAAAGAAGCTTTCTATAATAACAAATTAGTGTTGTTAAAACTAAAATACCTTGAAGATGAAATTACTTGTTGTGGTGAGCATATTTTTACTATTTAAATTTTATTTTTACTCACTTTCGATCTTTGTACTTTTATAGAATGGTTAATAATACAATATTTCTTCCATATTATTAATAACGCCGGCTGTGAAAATGTACGAAATTTCTTTATGCTCAGAAATAAATCAATCTTAAACTATCATTTCAAGTTTCTTTTATTATCCAGTTTCCTCTTTTTTGTTGTAATAATTTTGTTTATCATTTCTTCATTTTGCATTCAAAGCATAATTATTGCAGAAACGTTCTAAACTCTTTTTAGTATCAAGTAGAGTTTTTGATTTTAATTCCTTTTTATTTTCCATTTCATATTTTGAATATTTGAAGTTTTTCTACTGTTTAGTAGAGCTTTTGCAATTACACAAATATCTGTTCGGCCGACATATATACTGCAAAGCTATATTTTCCTCTTTATGAGTTTAAAATGGAAGCTAAACTATTTTATTGGTTTGTCCTATCTACTTCACAATACACAAACTTCTTCCAATTATTTTAGGCTAATGCCTTCGCTTCCTCCATGCCAATACCTTTCACTGTAAATATCATGTCTTCATCGCTTGCCTCTTTTTCTTCGCTCTTGCATTGCTTCCCATATCTTTTTGACGTACTTTTCTTCCTGGCAACTATGTTCAAACCATTCGATTTCATGTTTTCAATGCTTTTTAATGGTGGATGGATTTTGAATGCCTGTCTCATTTTTTGATCTCTAATTAGATCCACCTTATTGATTTCCAAGTTTTCTATATATAATTTCGATTCCTTAAATTTTGGTTTTTATTATTTATTATACTATTTATTCCAAATAATTTTCGATTCAAAAGAGATTCATTTTTGAGAAATAATCTACTAGAAAGAGTTTTTAAATTTTCATTTACTTTATTATTAAAAAAAAATATTTTTAAAACATTAAGGAATATTTATTGAGAAAACAGTTTTCCTGAATTAAATTTCCTTTTCCTAAAACTATTAATAGTTGCTTCAATTAAAATACCTTGTTTGCACATGAAACTCACTCACGAGGGACGATTCCTAGGTATAAATCACCAATGGAATTGAAACTTGGAAGATTTGCAGAATCCATCGAGTATTGTAAAACCCCGCGTTTCGTTTCCAGGTTGCGAAATCTCCTACTGAAATTTCGACGTTTTTCAAACTTTTGTAATTTACGCCGTTATGAATAAAAAAATATAATTATGTATCATCCAATGCGCCTTTTTATCGGTTAATAAACTGCATGAGATCTGGAAGTCGTTGAAATTTCAGAGGTAAATTTACCCACTAAACGTGGAGTTGCGCCAAAACGGAAAGAGTGATTTTATAGCACTCGATCGATATTACAAATCCAAGTTTCAGATCAGATCGATGAGTAAAACGTTGGAATGTTCCACTGTTAGCACATCTCATGTCAACCCATCAAATTGTTATGTTATTGAGATAACATTCCATTATCGAAAAGTAAAAAATGAAATATTATTCTAAAATCAAAAATTTCACAATAAAGTTTAATTCTTCTTATTAGAAACTTTGTTCACGCCTTCTTTATATTCATAAAAGAAAAATTAATTTTTAATTATACAATTGGTGACATAATAAATATTCTTATTATTATTACAGGTATTTTTCGTTGCATCCGTCTTATACTGTTTTGTCGAGACAATGCCGGTAGACAATACAGACCAGGCAGCATCTATCTCAGATCCTTCTGTGACTTCCAATGATGACCTGGCTACAACTAATGCACCAGCAGATACACTAGAAGTTGCTGAACAGAGAAGATTCCGTTTCCCATACCGCCGTCGATTCTTACAAAGAGAAGACGACAATTACGAATTTCCTGCTCTGTTCTAACCAGGAAAATGTCTGAAAACCAAATTGACTTTTGTATCGCAACAAGACCATTGAATATTCAAGCCATTATATTTAAGGATGTGATCTACATTTACTTTTAAGAACTCGTTTAAATATTTATTTTTATATTTGCTCATTGAAAAATGTATTTATTTATTTTTACGTACTGTATTATTATTTATTGTTATAGTTTTATTATATACTTATTAAAGTTTAATTTGTATAATATTTTCAAATAAAAATTTGTGCCTTTAAATGATATTTTATGTCGACATTATTCCCACTAACAAGAAAACATTAGCAGTGGAAAACTTATAAATTCAATATTTACATAAAATATTTTTTTTATTTAAATAATATATATTTTTTTATCAAGAGCGCTTACGTTTGTTATTGCTACTTCCATAAATCTATAATCACAAACTCCTTAAAAGTAATTTAATTATATATTACGTATATTTATTTAATTGTAAAACCGGTCCAATTTGTGGTGTAAATTTGCGTCTTATTAAAGCTTACATAAAGCATCTCGACCTTCTTTTCTACATATATTCGTACCATTCTAGTTAATATGTGCATGCTGATGATGCTAATGGCGAAGAACATAATAATAGCGGGGGGGGGGGGGGGGGGGCTTACATAGTTCGAAATTTAAAGTTATATACATCTACACATAACAGAAATAACTTCCCACTTCCATATGAAATTGACCAAATGGCACAACATTATGGTCACAAGGTTCTTCGCTTACCACCACCAAATCAGTGCGTTTTTATCACAAAAAATTATTGTACACGACATGTTGGAGAAACGGGTCGCTCCTTAGAAAACTCAAAGTCGATAAGCCAAGACGCTTTGAAAACAATTACACTGGAAATTTGGACAAATACTATAAAACATACTGAAGAAGACATACAGAAATGGTGGGATAGGAAATTGTTATAAATCGTGAAGATCCTGGGGAATTTATTATCCATGTTAATGCAGACAGTGATATGGAAGAAGAATTAATTTTTACTGTATTATATGCCTTTTTAGCTTGGGTAGTTTGGTTTTATTTTGTACATTTTCCCTCTACACATAGGTAACTGCAATTATCAGTCGTTTGTGGTTTATGTTTCCATAGTAACCAAGTGTTTATTTATGCTATAGAATAATTTTCCATATTGCGTATTTAGTGTTGGGATTTGTGTTATAATTATGGTTCTCATAACAGAGGAGGTTTTTATCGTCGAGCATTATTTCGGGTTGGGCGTCAGAATCGACCGAACCTACGCCACATTAGAGAACATTACGAGGAGCAATTTAACAAGAGGGCACCAAGTAACAAAACAATCCTAGCTATCATCGAGAAGTTCCATCGTACGGGATCAGTCTTGTTTCAACGGAAGGGAATAACTGGGCGCCCGAGGACCGTTAACACAAACGAGAATCATGGGCGACTTCTCCAACAAGTATTACAGTCCCCAAAATGTACTCTACGACGAACATCGCTGAAACTTGGCGCGAATAATAGGTCTGTTCGGCGGATATTTAAAAAGGTAGGCGGAATCGCATACCGTATTCAAGTTGCTCAGAATCTAACTCAAATGGATAAGCGGGTCCGATTACAGTATTGATGCCGAGTGTTGTTCATGATTTATGCGGAACCAGATTTCTTCAATAACGTAAGGTTTTCATATGAAAGCCATATTCACCTTACTAGCTACATCAACCGCCAAACAACTCGTTTTCTAGGGTTTGAACGGCCTGATGTTCTCATATAGAAACAACTGCATAGTGCGTCGGTTACGATTTGGTGCGCCGTATCCGGACACGGAATATTGAGCCCTGATTTCGTCGAAGATGATGCACAGAACCCGCTAACAGTAAATTAGGAACGGTACAGTGACATTATTATTGTTCCATTTGTGTGGAATTTGTACACTTTTTGCCGCGCGAGAAACCTGCCACTGCGACGAAAGTGGATACAGCAAGATGGAGGTACAGCCCTCACGGCGAGGGCGTCACTTACTCTTCTGCAACAACACTTTGGAGATCGCATAATTTCCCAAGGAACGGAATTCCTGTTCCCTGTACACTCCTCGGATCTCACGGTTCCGGTTGCCTACAATTGGGGAATGCTGAAAGAATATGTTTTCTAATCAGATGATCCACCTAGAAATGTTCCCGAATTCCAGGAGAAAATACAGTCATTTTTTGTGTCCTTGCAATAGCCTGTCTTCAACAACATTTTGAACACATTCTGTACCGACGAATTTAGATATGTGTTGTCGTTGTTAATTATTATATGTTATAATTACATATTGATTTTGTGAATACGTTTGTAAATAATTTCAGTTACCTTTGTTTTGCCGCATACCATATTAATTAAAGAAATATTTTGCATTTTGTCATGCGTAACAAAAATTTGATTAGAAAATTAATTGGTGGTTATACACAAATAATATAATAACTTCAAAATAATTTATCACTACATTAACACATTGAAATTAAGAATCATTTAATTTATCTTAAGTAAAATACTAATGTCGATTCTAAATAAGAATGGACCAGATGGCGCTGGAATTTGAGTATAATTTACACAGGAATTTCAAGAAAGTAGATCATATGGTTGGTTTCTTATGTGAGGCTATATACCTTCTAATCTATATAAAAGATTATTTTTTGACGTTTGTTTATTAACATATTTATTATGAAGGCTTAGACTTTAATAATTTTATTAAAGCAAGAAGCGACAAATATATACCAATGCAAGGTATTAGACTTATATAGAATATTTCAATCAATATCTTATAATCTGTTATTTATTGTTTGAAGGTGTTGCATCTACAATAAATTTGTGCGTAAATACAGTGATCACAGCATCACAGCAAAAAGAAAATTTGACAGGACAAAATAAACTCAATTTTGCCTGCATAAAAGCGGCCCCTATTTTACCCTATTATAAGCTCTTATTTTAAACTCTATCTATCCCAACGGTTTATTCTTATTTGGAATGCCACATAGTTCAATCTTTTTGAACCTCGTATAAATTTTACAACATTGCGCAATCGTTATCAGTGACGTGTATGCACTGTTATCGTAAAAATTCTATAGTGTTCGATTATTTCCTGGTTTGTTGTAATGTCATCGGAAGTAAAAGTGTTAATAAAAGATTCGGCAATGGGTTCAGGCGGAAAAGAGAATCGCCTTTTCTTTCTTAATAGTAGGAGACTGCTTAGGGATTCGCGAGTTTGATTGTGTTGGTTTTAGATTTATTTTTATAGGTCACCATCTTGGTGTTGTCGTATCGATTATGTTATTGCTTAACCTCTCATTTAAACTTTTAAAATTAAAGTATCTTCTCGTCTGTTCAATACTTTCCTTTTATTTCTTCATTCAACTATTTTAAAAATTCAACATTTCTTCATCGCTGTTAGACCACCAAGTTGTATCGTAAACATTGCGGATATCGTTATCCATGCAGAAACCTTTCCCTTAAAAATAACGTCATCCGAAAAAAAAACACAATTCATCCCTCCGAAAAAAATTCAATACGGCTTCCCTCAATAGAAATAATAAACGGAATACTCCATTTAACCCGGATCCCTCCCGCGTATGAAAAATTCCCCGAACTCCCCAACCGTCGTCCATTCTATTTCATCCATTTTTTAATAAATAAACAGAAAAAGAAGCCGAACTCGGTGATTATTCAATTTCGATGGCAGCGGCGGCGACGGTAGCTGGAATAGCAGGAACAGCGCACGAATCTCTCTTCGAAAAACGCCACTCCAATAAACTCCGATAAAAGTTCATTTCCTTCTAACTGACGACCGAACCTGCTTTTATTCTCAGTTTTCGTTTGTCTTCTTCTACCTTTTGTCATCTTTATTCTGCTCTTTTAGTCGTGAGTTAAAATGCACTCGGGCGCAGATTGTGGGGTTCTATGCGGGAGCACTTGAACGCTGTATCAGTTTTGTGAATGCAATGGTGATATTGATTGCACGTCTGCCGTGCACCTGACACAAAAAGGAATTCAATAAACAATCTAGTCGAAAACCGGTATTAAACTAGACGGAAAGCCATTCTGTTCGCGTATTCCTCTTTTTTTTTGGTTTCATTGTTGTTCTTTAGAAATCCAGTCGAACAGATAAAAAGGGAATAAATCTGTAAATATGAGGGAGGAAAATCAAATATTCGATATAAACATAGTGGTATGTACTTAAATATATGTTATGAGCACTAAATTTTTAAATACTCGTCGCGATTAATATCGAAAATACTTTCTAATTAAAAATATCTTTCTTTGGAGACTGCAGCTAAGTAAAAACTTAAAAAACATATAAAACCCCTTACCACGTTAATATTCGTATCTTAAATACGTGTTTTGACAACTAAGTTGTGATCCTCAGTAGGTAAATATAATAATCACAGTGTTAGATACAACGCACAGTAAAGCTAACACAAAAATCGCGAACACTTTACGAGACGTCCACGTATACACTGTAAACGTACTGTATATACGACAACTAAGTTATGAACTTCAGTAGGTAAAAATAATTATCACAGCGTAAAGTGTTTCGAGATTTTTTGGGTTAGTTTTACTGTGTCCCATGTTCAACACTGTGATTATAATTTTTATCTGCTGCGAATGACAATTTAAGATACGAATATTGACGTGGTAAAGGAGTTTATATTTTTATCTAACTTCCTAATTATCCTCCTATTCAGATCATTTGGTGATTTCGAAGGTACATGTTGTGACAATTTAATTTCTGGATGCCTTATTATTAAACATGGTCGTTTTTGCTAACCGCCAGTTAGGCTGTCGGGCGGTGCAAGTTGCTTGTTAAGTATCAGAGCTTGGAACTTTGCTTTAAATTTGCGCATTAAGTTTTGCATCTAGTGGCCTCATATAACATTATATTCAGATGGAACATTTGAATATTGTCCTAAATTCTCTTGCAACTGTCACTGACCATGAAATCAAGAATAATCTTTATATACATTTGGCGTATTTTTTATTTCTAAATAAAATATTTGAAACTTATCAATCCGCATTTCGTTATTTGGTGAGAAGCACAGTCGCAGATTACTACTATTTGCCTAGCAAATTTTAGCTGTGCATCAAATAAAACACTTAGATGTTTAAAATGTTTCCTTGGAATGGCTGTACGTTCCGCAGCATAGTTGCAAGAAATAAGTTGCTCGCTCCTGGAATAAGTAACAATAATAAATTTGTTTGCATGGTATCAAGTGGTAATAATACTGATGTTTCTTTGCAATATTTCGCAGTCGGAAATAACAGTGACGTTTGAAAATAATTTTAGATCATCGGTGTACGCAAGAATTGAAGTTAAAAAATTATTTATATAGATTATAAATAATAGAGGCTCTAGATTTGACCCTTGCGGTACAATGAATATGACGTAATTATATTCATTGTAACAGGCCGATCTATTGTCCAGCTAAGAATCCACTAGCTTTATAGTATCAGACGAAACGCCTAATTAGGACGTTTTAGTGGTAAGTATATTATGGACAATTGTATCAAATGCTTTAACGAAATCTGTACATACGAGGATTAGTCAAATTTAAACAGAATTTTGTTTTTAATAATTTATTAGGTCAAAATAAAATTTTGTTTATTGTTTTTCTACATAGTCTCCTTCAACGTTTACACATTTTTCACAGCGTTTAGGAAGCTTGTGAATCCCGTCTTCATAAAAAGTGTGAGATCATGTCAACAGCCAACTGCACATAAACTCCTCTAGTTGATCGTTCTGAAAATGTTGTCCGCCTAGTGCTTCTTTCAGTGGCCCAAACTAATGAAAGTCGCATAGGGGCAGATCTCGACTGTAGGTATGATGTTCTAGAATTTCCCCGTGGATTTGGTTCATTTTAGCTCGAGTCAGTGCGGCCGTGTGAGGTCTTGCGTTGTCATGTAGTAAAATCACATTTCTTGTTGGTTGGTTACGCCTTTTCATTCTATAGGCGGCTTTTGCCCTCTCCACCAGGGGATACTGCCTGGCAGTAATAGGCAGCGTTCATAGTCCGACGTTCATATAAGAAATCAATTAGCAAAACACCTTTCCAATCGAAGAAGACAGTTTGAAGAACTTTCTCAGGTGACAAACGTGTTTTTTCTTACACAAGGCGAGGTTCTCCACTCCTTCGCCACCACAAACTTGTCATTTTAGATTCGGGTGTATAACGATGAAACCATGTTTCATCACATGCCATTATTCTATGCAGAAAATTATTTGCTTCTCGTTGAAATCGATTCAGGAGTCGTTGGCAAGTGTCTCTCTATATTTGTTTTTGAACATTCGTCAAAAGCTTTGGAATTTATTTTGAACAAATTTTGTGGAAACCCAGATACTCAGTAATAATGAAATACGCGCTACCGTGACTAATTTTCAATGAGGTCACAAATCGCTAGAATATTATCGTCAATCACAGCTGTCGTAGGATGACTATTGTGCCTCTCATTTTCTACCGTTTCACGGCCATCCTTGAATTTTTTAACATAGTCATATACTTGAGTAAGTGACAAAAAGTTGTGTCACCAAACTGTGTAGTCAGTCTAGCCAGAATTTCGCTGGGCTTGGTACCCTCGTTCGTCAGAAACTTGATAATAATGCGTTGCGCAACCGCCGGTGTAACCTCTTCCTCAGACATAACTGGACTGGCGAGCCTAAATGCCGGCAGGTGCGCGGAATGCGTCAATTCCCTCCCTATTTTCCCGGCTACAACAAACTTGCTCGATTGTCAGCTCCGCTCAGTTAGCTTGCTATGAAAACAAAAGTCCGGTTTAAATTTAACTCATCCTCGTATCACTTGTATCTAAGCATTGACTAATATAGGTACAGTCAAATTTCAACCAAGTTTGTTACTTTTCCCAATTTAAAGCAACTTTGGTACGAAGAAATATAATCTGCGTTTTATTAATACAATTTAATAAATTAGATTTAAAAATAAATACGAAAAAAATAATTATTAAAACATTTATTAAAAAATTATTAAAAATGTCTTCTGCTAAAACGTCCTTGATATGTATAAGGTGGATTATCCTCAACATGTTATTGATATTTCGAGAAGTGTGAATTGTCGAGACGTAAATTAATTTGATAAACCTTCGTATTCAGAATCAATTTGATGAGCAGCGAACGTGGTAAAACAGAAATTGGGTTGGTAATAGACGATCGTGAATGCATCTATATAATATATCATTTGCTAACTTGTAGTGATAATATTGTCAAAGTATCACAAAGCATATGTTACGTATTATATTAACACCACGCAGTATTCTATTTTCATACGTATCACACATTTAAATATTAATTTAAAGGAATTTAAAATCTATTTTTATGTATGTACTGGAGTAGATCTGCAAATATTTTGCATTTTTTTTTGTATATATATATTGTTATGGGACAAACAGCACCCTAATTCCAGCAACTATAATAGGAAAAACGGCATAAACAATTATTAAATTCATTGAAAAAGGGTTAAATAAGCGGTTTTAATATGTTAAATTAGTATCGAAATGTATATAAATTAATATGACGACAACTTTGTATACTTTTAATTAACCTATCTAATTTTTAAACTTACTTTTATATTTTTTATTTTAATTTCATAATTCAAATCTTTAGCGCGAAATTACCGATATCTAATTTATCTACATCAATATTTTGTATCGATACTAGTTAGACACGCCCACTTATTTAAAAGGAAATTAACCCGCGAAAACGATATTTGCTATGCGCATTACAACATAACCTAGCATTAGAAAACATGTTTTGTATACTTATTAACCTATTATTAAGTCCAAATTATTAAATTGTTTATTATATTCTTGTCAATAGAATTAGTAAAAGTAAAACTTCGAGGCTATTTCATATAATTAACTAGACTTTGAAAATAAAAAAAACGCTATCGGTGTCTTTTCCAAAAACGCTTTAAAACGTATGGCCGTATTTTCGAACTCCTCCAGAGAAAATTATTAAAAAAGTTAATATACCAGTGAAATTAATATAAATATATGTTAAATCGAGTGATAAATTATTGATTTAACATTTGAAAACACACCTGAACCCCAACACTTGGTAATTTTCAAAATACAAGACGAGCATCATAAGAATTGGAGTACCGACGAAAAGGCAGAACTGAAGCCGTGTACGCTACATACGCCGACATCATATTCGGAAGACCCGCAGTCGTATTTCCCGTTTATCTTGCACCTTTTCCTGGACATCAACCGCAGGGATCCAAGGAATACAGGCTCACTACCAACAATTATCTACAACAAAGTCGTAATCGTTAATATTTTTGATTAAAAGTATACTATCAATAAAATAAAAAACCTAAATTTTACTTTTACTTATATCTAAACCTTTCATATTAAAGTATCCCTTTGAATAGTTATCCTTATGAATATTTAATAACATAGTAGTACTTACTTGATTTAATTTGTTTATTGTAGTAATTTAGTATAAGATCACATTTATTTATCACACATAACCTTATTAGTTTAATAACACACGTGCAAATTTTTAATAGTTAATTTGATTTATCGCTAGATACAGTTACTTGTTCTATTTACAGTTTCCTTTTTATTTCAATAAATTATATTATTTTTATTAACAAAATTACTCTTTTATTTATTAGTGTTAAGTTGTAGGAGTTATTTAATATAAGATGTATTTATTTAAACACAACACAAAGGAATAAACAACCATTCTACCGGCGAAGATCCAGAGAGAGTCACATTCTAACTACTTCATGCTCACGACGACTAGTTGGCACATAATATATATAGATAGCGTTGATCTAAATATATTTATCATATTAAAAGGCGCCCAATTAAAAATTTAAATTTATTCACTTTGACTTACATTTATCTTTCATTCATATTTAACTCATCAGCATCAACGCTTCTTATCATTTGTCGAACCAACGTGGGGCATTCTTATTACAGCATCAACGTATCTTATCATTCGGCGCCCAACGTGGGGCATTCTTATTACAGCATCAACATATCTTATCAATATATATCTATATATATATATATATATATATATATATATATATATATATATATATATATACATAGAAGCTGTTAGAAACATTTCTGGAACTTAGTAGTTTAAGTTGTGGCCGCGTCTATCTACTATCGTATATGTAAAGTGACAGTTCGTACGTAAGTGAACTATACCTTTCCAACTTCAAATTGAGAATAATCAACTTCAAATTAAGAATAACCAACTTCAAATCGAGAATAATCGACTTTAAATTGAGAATGATCAACTTTCAAATTGAGAATAAGCAACTTTCAAATTGAGAATAATTAATAATAATAATAATAATAATAATTGAGAATTAATAAATTGCTGCACGCGTTGATATAGCAAAGCAGTACCAAACGTGTGGTACAAAGAGGATTGTGCTCAAGTGCCTGGACATGCTAGCCTTCAACCCAAAATTAGAAGAAGAAGCTAGTCGTTTGTATTGCGTAAAAGTGTGGTAATAAAATCCGTAAAATTGACATTAAATTCTTAGGGCTAATTTATCTTTAGAATAAATAATTGAAAAATTTATAAAAAAATATCGTTTTTTGTGTCGGTTAATCCATGTGAAAGCATTAATTTGCAAAGGTATCTCTATGGCTAAGTAAAAACCTAAAAAAGGTATACAACTCCTTCCTACATTAATATTCGGATCTTAAATACGTATTTAGACAACCAGGTTGCCATCTTCAATAGGAAAAATAACAGTGTTGAACAAAGGGCATAGCAAAAAAACGCGAAACACTTTTAAGTCGTCCATGTATATGCATGTTAATGTGGCAAGGAGTTTTATACCTCTTTTAAAATTTTTACTCAGTCTGTAGGTGATAAATGATAACTTCGTAAAAACTTCTTTTCATCTGCACTAAAAATATAAACCTAGCAAAAACAAGTTTAATGTATTTGCAATACATTGACAAACTTTAATACTCACATACATTTACGCAAACGGAAAGTTTACGTATTAAACATGTAGGTTTAAATAATTTCTAACTTATTTAGTTTAATAAAGGTCATAAATGTTTTTGTATATCATTGTAATTAATCAATAATTTATATTGCAAATAATTTACGAAAAAAAAAATTACTGTTAATTATTGTAATATCGAGAGTGTTCATATTACGAGTATATTATGCATTTCTCTAAAGTAAATAATATGTTTTCGCTTTTATTGTATATACATACGTGCAAAAAATCACTCTGTACTTACTCTGTACACTAAGTATTGGTAGATCAAAACATCATCGCTTACCTGAAATTAAGAAAAAAAATTGATATTATTGACGTATTATTTAATGTTAACTTAAATTTACAGAGAATCATTCAAAGTTCGGTGTAAGTGAAAAATAACAATATAATATAATAGATAGCCTTACAAAGCATGGACCATGAAACAAATGAATTACATACTATATACCTCGTATTTATAGGGTGTAAATAAAATATTCGTACGCTAATATATAGATACGTAAGACAGCAATTCAAATCTACAAAAAAAAAATTATTCTATTGAAACTTTAATTTTTGTGGAAATTTAGGAACACAAACTTTTGAAATACGGTCCTGTATTCAGATTGAATCTAAATAAAAAGAAATTATTATATGTTTATATGTTTTTATGATTATAATTAATCCCAAGTATTATTCTTTAAAATTGCATTTATTTCTATGGATTGGAACATAGGTTTTCATAGGTAATGGTTATCATTACCAAATCAAGATATACTGATTTCACCAAAATTTTATACACATCTTAATGTACTTTTGTCTTATTCTTAAATAACTTCAAAAGCACGTTGTATCTCTTAGCTCCAAAATAAAGAATGTAATTACACTATAAATTTGTCTTGATGTTCATTGGAGAAAAAATATACCTACTCGTATTTTAGGATTTTTTTCCTGCAATTATATTTATGTAATATGTAAATAATGTTTTTGTACATATACTAGCTGACCCGGCGAACTTCGTACCCCCTAACAGTCAATAAATGTCGTGTTAACTTTTAGCTAAACTGAATTTAGGATTTTATTAACGTAATAAAACGAATACAAAAAATTTATCAAGTTCAATAGTTTATTAGGATTATATATATATAATATATAATATATATATATATATATATATATATATATATATATATATATATATATGATAGGGTTTTTTTGGGAGAATCCAGGAAAATTAAACTCTATTAATTAAGTCAGTTCTTTATTTTTTAGCCCAATATTTCGCACCGAATTCGAGTGCTTCCTCAGGGGATCAAATTGTGAACTTGTTTTTTCTGGAGAAATTACTCATATGTTTGTAATATTGTGAATTAATAAAACTAATGTCAACGGACGTACACTTAGTTGTTTTGAAATTACATTTTAAAAAACACAGGACAACAACAAAATGGTTTTGACATTTTAAGTTTTAACTTTGTGACAAGAACATGTGTGTGTACGATTAATTCTTTTGTTCGTCAATATTGCACATGTGGCTTTCCTTTTAGATGTGGTTGTCCTGGGTTTTTTAAAATGTAATTTCAAAACAACTAAGTGTACGTCCGTTGACATTAGTTTTATTAATTCACAATATTACAAACATATGAGTAATTTATCCAGAAAAAACAAGTTCACATTTTGATCCCCTGAGAAAGCACTCGAATTCGGTGCGAAATATAAAAATAAAGGAAATAAAAATTCAATAATAGTACAAAAATCAAGTATTTCAATGGCGTGTCAGCATTCTCTTCAGTGAAGGATCTTGTTATATACGACATTTTTCGTTTTGTTATCAGGCGCCAGAACAAAAAAAAGCAGATAACGTGTGTTCATCTGAAAAGTCAATCTAGGTTACTTTGAAATTTTGATAGAATAAGACGCATATATTAGTATGTGTTTATTGTTCCGTAAACGTAAATCCAAATGACATTTGATAATGTTAATCACATTTGTTATTTATTTGTATGTATGAAACTGTCAAAATATACGACTTTGTAGGTTAAGTAGTAAATTTTAATTTACGACATACTTCAAAATGTTCTCAGGAAATCACATGCTACTAGATTGACTTTTCAAATGAACACCCGTTAGTTTGCCGACATGTGAACATTCCACGTACAATTGACCATGAGAAAAACATGCATTTTCTAGATTCAGACCACAAGCACTCAAGGATTGGCCTTGCGTCATGGCGAATGCAAGACGAATTGGAAATTGAATTCGTTTAAACTCAAAGGGCATATCGGTTAGGATAATCGGAATCCTCGGAATGAGAACTTCCTCACCTTTGAATTTTTCTTTGAGTATCGTCGCGTGAATCATATTGATCATCAGTTTTCTTATCACCAAACGCGTTCCATTGCATAGTTTTAGTTGGTTTAGATTTCGAAGCATGATGACTACCGAGCCAACCTTCAGTTGCAAATTGTGCGATGGTAAGCCAGGCACGTCCAAGGAGTTTAAAAATTCAGTTGGATAGTTGGTGGCTTCGTCTTCGTTTGTTACACAGTCAGTAGATTTGAATGAATGCAGAGTACCAACGATTTGATTCTGAATTACTAAGTTTAAGTCATCCACATCTTTGTTCTTAGCCGCCAAAATTGCTCGCTCACTCAACCATTTGTTGTTTTTGTGGTTAGCAATGATGTTCGGGAATACTTTGTTGATGAGCTCGTCTTTCGATAAGACGAAATTGCAAAAATTCGGTGGAAATGAAATCAATCCGCTCGATTCGCCGACAGGAACACGGCCATTACCGATAGCCCGAAATTCTATGAGAAATCTTCAGCAGATCAGTTCAGCAATGCAACTCTCATGTTTGCTGCCAGCTGAAGTTTCTTCATATAGCGCCACAGATTAAATGATTTCAGACAAGCGTTTATTTCATCGGCAACAGTCGATTTTGGAATGACTGGCAGTGTTTGGCGGAAATCGCCAGACAGTAAAATCATTGCGCCTCCAAAACATCTCGAGTCATTGCGCAGACCTTTTCAATGTTCGATCAAGTTCTTCCAATGCGCGTTTGTACGCCATTGTGCATTCCTCGCAGATGATCATTTTAGATGCTACTAAAACTATGGCCATTGCGGACAGTTTCGCAATGTTACAGGTCGGTTGTTCAGTAGTTTAAAGGTTTAACGTCAATTTGAACTCTGAATGAGCCGTACGGCATCCTTCTCACAATGTGGCCGCTATTCCAGAAGAACTGCTACCGTAATATCAGATCTCGCACGAACAGTGACCAAAATCAATGACATGAGGAATGCCTTCCCAGTTCCACCGGGGGCATCCAGCCACCATTATATCATCAATTGCCTTCATTAATGTGTCATACACTTCCTTCTGTTATGAATACTCGCACATTAAGGTTTATTAATAATACTCGCACAAAACAAACAAATCGGCCGGTACCTTTATATACTTTTTTCCAAAACAAATCACAGACAACATGAAACAAAATTACACTTTTATGTCACTGATTTGCAATGGACATCAATTATTACAAATAAGCTAAAAGCGTGCGTGACGTAAGCTGTCAATTGCGGAAGATAGCGGAGTTCCTAACCTAATTTATTTAAAAATTAATTTTCTATATAATTTTTTTCCGATGTTTTAATAGGTATTCTGCTATCCGGAGTGGAGACGAATCCAACAAATAAGAGATCATTAAAATCGGTCCAACCGTTCTTGAGTTATAAATGGTGTAACTAACCCGACTTTGTTTTATGTATTAAGATGTAAACAGTTTCGTTAATAAAGGGATAATAATTAATTAAAAAATATTTGTCTTTGATTCAAACAAAGTGTACAACTACACAATAATACCTGTACATATTTACGTTCTTTGGGTGGCGAAATTGGCTAACGCTAAACATCTCAACAAGATCATTTGTGCTGTCTTCTCAAGATACACCCCTTTCTTTTTCCAGAACAAAACTCCTGCAGCTGGCAAATTAGGGAAACTTATTTTCTAATTATCTCTCGTATAGGTATGTAAAGCAATTACATTTGTTAAACAAATAACATATGCTTTTTTTAAGAAATTCAAACTTGCTAATTTTACAGCATCATGTTAACCACATATTTAATTGTATGTACATATATAATTCAACAATTTGCAACTAGTGCAACTTCTATTATTTATTACAAATAATTCTTTTATAACTTGATCACAGTATAATGTAAGTCATAAGTTTATTTAAACATTATAAATTAGTCTAATTTACGTTTTATTGCGAGCGTTTCGTTTATTAAATAGGAAAAATAATTAATTTTCCATTACTAAAAAAAGAACACTGAGTATGTGACATAGAAGGACCACAGCATAATTCACGCGATTAATAATATACCAACTGAAATAGCAGTTTAAAAAAACATGAGATGATAACGGATGTGACGTAAAGGAATGCCGGATGTAGTTGGGTGGCACTGTAACTACAGGAAACACAAATATAAACAATCCATTGTTATTTTGCGTACAATGAGTTTATATATATGTAGGCATAACCTGCAGATATTTATTTTAACACCAATTTCGGTACGGCTTAATTTATACAATCGATATGTAATTATATTTGTGAAACATTAGTAACAAGTGTTCATTTGAAAAGTGAATCTAGGTTACTTTGAAATTTTGATAGAATAAGACGCAAATATATTAGTATGTGTTTGTTGTTCCGTAAACGTAAATCCAAATGACATTTGATAATGCCAATCACAAATATTAGTTAGTGCATAAAATAATCGTGCGTCGATTCTGGTTTAAATAAATTGCTTCTCAGTTTTAAAATGGCTTTCACTTTAGAACATAAAATTTTTTTAGTCCAGGCTTATTTTCGAATTGGTAATAAAATTGGTGGTTTATGGGTTTATTCAGTTCAAGATTGCATGGTAGCATTTCAAGTTGAGTTTCCACATTTTGTAATAGATTATATATAATTTAAGAATACTTTGGATAGAACTTTAAAACTTTTTTCTGAAACTGGTAGTCTCTTAAGAAAATCAGGCAGCGGAGCAGTTAAGAAACGTACACCTCAAGTTGTCAATCGTGTTGAAGAAATAATGGAAAATGAACCACAAACATCTGTTCGACATTTGAGTCAACAAATAAACCTTTCTGTTGGTACAACTCACAAGTTATTAAAAAAATATATGCAACTTTATCCATACCGTGTCACAGCAGTACAAGAATTGTTAGAAATTGATTACCCACGTAGACTACAGTTTTGTAATTGGTATATGAACAATAATGGAGAACTTTCGCAAAGAGTCATCTTTACTGATGAAGCATGGTTTTATAAAACGGGATACCTAAATTCACAAAATACAAGAATTTGGAGTAGTGAAAATCCACATGTAATTAATGAAGGATCGCTACATCCAGAGAAAATTGGTGTTTGGGCAGCGATAAGCCAAAGGTGAATCATTGGACCAATATTTTTTCAGGGAACGTTAACTGCTCAAAGGTACCGTACGGAAATTTTACAACCATTTGTCAATCAGTTGCATGATGATGAACTACAAAATGCATATTTCCAACAAGACGGAGCACCTTGTCACTGTACTGCAGAATCTTTGGATTATTTAAGAGAATTTTTGATGAGCGTATAATTAGTCGAAATACTGAAATTGCCTGGCCTGCACGTTCATGCGATTTAACACACCACGCGACTTCTTTTTGTGGCCTTATCTAAAAAATAGCATATTTCGAACTATATTGAATTTGAATGATATGCTACAGAGAATCGAACAGAAATGCATGGAAATTAATAACAATCCAGTAATGTTGCAGAATATCATCAGAAATTTTGAACGCAGGATTTTAAAGTGCATTGATGTTGAAGGACAACATTTTCAACATTTGTTATAGTTTTCAATAAATACCTATTATTTGTTATTTATTTGTATGTATGAAACTGTCAAAATATACGACTTCGTAGGTTAAGCAGTAAATTTTAATTTACGACATACTTCAAAATGTTCTCAGTAAATCACATGCTACTAGATTGACTTTTTAAATGAACACTTGGTACATACTATAATGCGAGGACTGCTGGGATATATTTCTGGAAGCAATATAAAAAAAAAACAAAGTTTAAATAAAGAACTTCTTTGTTTTTCAAAGTATTCGCTTCTGATATCAATACATTTTTGAATATGCTCGAACTAACATGCGAAATATTTTTTTCACTCTGACGTTGATACTGCCGACACCTGAAATCTTTCAACAACTGCTTTAGGTTTTCGTTCACCATGCATTTAAGTTTTGATGCTGAGAAACAAATAAAAACCACAAGGTGATAAAACAGATGAATACTGTCAATGAGTCATTAATTCAACGTTTTACTGGCAAAAGAAACAACTGAACAAGTGCTGGCATTGCCATAAAATGGTAAATTACCTTCATTCAAAAAAAAATTATGTCATAATAGTAATAGGAATTGATGTCGTCTTAAAGCTTTGTATAATTACTCCCAAAGTGTTTATGATTTTCTAAAATAATAACAGAAAGCGAAACCATGAACATTAGGCGTTTTTCACCATGTAGTACAGGCAAACCTCTTTTGCCGTAGATAAACATAAAATATATAGCAGAAAGACATCAGTATGAAAATTATCAAAAAAAAATATCAGTCGATGGAATTAGAAGAAGCCTATTTTCAAGAATGTATGAATAAAGTTAAAAAAGTCGAAGAATAAGAAAAAATAGAAAAACCAAAGGAAGAAAAAGAAGATAAAAAGAAAAGAAAAAAGGAAATGAAACAGAAGAATAAAAAGAAAATCTAGAAGAAAAGGAAGCAGGAAGAGAAGAAGAAAAAGAAAGAGAAGAAATGAAATGAGAAGAAGGAACAGGGGAAGGAGTTGAAAAAAGATAGCGAAGAAAGAAAAAAGATGAAGATAGGAAACGTGAGGTGGCAGTGAAATGTAGCGGGTGCGGCAGTGAATCGGGCGATTATGAAAGCACTGAAAGTAACTTTAAAAAAGGAGATTTATTAATTTAAACAATACCAATTGAAACTTACACAATAACATTTATTTAAAAATAACATCCCGAAGATGTCCTCCATTTTGTTCGACACATTCCAGCAATCTTTGGCGAAGGTTATTCATCACATTTTCAAGTGTGGCTCTAGGAATTCGTGTTATTTCTTCGCTTATCCGTTCTTTAAGTTCCCGGAGATTTCGAGGCGTCGGTGATTGAAAAACACGTGATTTCAAGTATTCCCAGACAAAGTAATCACACACAGAGAGAGCTGGTGATCTTGCTGGCCACGAAATGTCTCCGTTCTTGGAAATTACGCGATTAGGAAATAAACGTCGCAGAACAGCCAGTGAAGCATTGGATGTATGGCAGGTTGCCCCGTCCTGTTGGAAAAACATGTCTTGGTAAGCAGGATTACGAGCTAATTGAGGTTGAAGAAAGTTAACCAACATGTTAATATTGCGCAGAGTATTCACTGTAACTGCTCGTTCATTTTGGTCCTCAAAAAAATATGGTCCTAAAACAGCTCTTGATGAAATTGCACACCATACTGTCACCTTATCACTGTGAAGCGGCTTTTCGTGTATTCTCTGTGGATTTTCGCGTGACCAATACCGAAAATTCTGCTTATTGACGAACCCCGAAAGGTGGAAGTGCGCTTCATCACCCATTCAAATATTGTTTACAAGTTCGGCATTGTCATTCATCATGTCCAATATCCTATTACAAAAAGCAAGACGGGATGCGTGATCACCAATATTCAGAGCGTGCACTACTTGAATTTTATACGGATGGTAGTGGAGATCGTTGTGTAAAATCCTCCTCGCACTGCGATCAGAAATGCCGAGAGATATTGCGTGCCGTCGAGCTGAACGGGTGGGACTTCCTTGCATAGCCGTTCGCACCCTGTCAACGTTTTCAGGTGTACGGATATTTTTTACGTGGCCAGTTCGTTTCTTA
Source organism: Melolontha melolontha (assembly GCA_935421215.2). Taxonomy (NCBI): domain Eukaryota; kingdom Metazoa; phylum Arthropoda; class Insecta; order Coleoptera; family Scarabaeidae; genus Melolontha; species Melolontha melolontha. The sequence goes on along the minus strand of OW285243.1, from coordinate 69,499,712 downwards.
AGTATTGAGCCTGTTTCTTCAAAGTTCGCAACCCATGTTTTTATTGCATGGGCAGAAGGTACTGCAGCATTACGCGGTATGTTAAAATGATTGCGAAATGCTCGCTTCGCGGACACGTAACTGTCATTATTTTTATAATAAGCTTTGACAGCGTACGCTCGTTGTGCACCGCTCCACAGCTCCATTGTGACTAAATGGTAGGGCATACGCTACAAGATGGCGGTAGTCCGGTTCCCCTACCTCGACCACGACACACTGTTTGCAGTGTTGGAAAATCGCCCGATTCACTGCCGCACCCGTTATTATTCTAGGGTTACATCTTCGCCCAGAGGTTAGCAATAACTTTTTGCGAAATGTGCTTCAAACTAACTAAGAACAGGAGCATAAAAACCTCGTTACAGAAATACCGACATACAACAGAAACTTATTGCAAAAAAGTTTATTGCAAAGTGTTTTGGTATAAACATTTCACAAACACAAGATTTCCAGCGAGATTGAATAAACATTTTTTTAATGTTAAATGAAATAACTAACTTTGAAAGCAGATATAGGAAAAACTAAGACTTTTGCAAAACCGTACAATTTTAACTAAAGAACAAAAACAAAAAATTTAACATTTGCAGAAGTATCATAAAAGCAGCAAATAACAATCCCAACTTTCTGAAATCGATTATAATTAATAATGGAACATGATCCAATATGAACTAAAATTTAAAAATTAAACTGCGACAAAGAGTCTAATAAAACCCAATTAGAGAACGTTTATTGATTTTTACTAAACACATATTTTTTAGTTATGAATCGTTTGCTCGAAAAGATTTATCGAACTCGACCAAACTGGATCTACTCAAGTCAAATGTCATTGCTGAGTTATCCACAGCATTAAACAAATCTTGTTTTACATGATTTGTCTCTTATTTCAACCCAACATTACATTTCAAAATTACTGAAAGGTTTTGCGTTCTTACTGAAGATGACATACAGTTTAAAATTTCTTTGTGCAGTAAGAAATGCTAAATATTTAAATATTTAATAAATTACGAGTAAGAACTTACCATTTCCTAAATTTTATTGTCAAACAGTGTATACAAAAATTCATAATTCGTAAGCACGGTACCGGAGCAGTTTTTCAAACGTAAATTTAATATAAAAGCATGTTTTCATAACGTTCCCTTAAGATATACAGTAACAAAATTAAAATTAGCAAAGGCGCGATATTATTAAGAAGACTAATTACATTTAGTAGGTGAAGAACTACATTTTTTTTATGGAGAAAACGTCTGCGATATATTGGGGGCACGGTTACTTCGTAATTATGCCCCTAATTAGTATGCTGTGCAGAGAAAAACTCAACACTTTTTCTGGACTCGCAAATTGCCCCTGCTACTGAATCGTAAGAGGATATTAATTTTTTCCACGCTCAATTATTATTCAAACAATCTTTCATTATCATAATTTTGATCTTATTTAACAATTTCCATTTTTCTTCTCGGCGTATTATGTATTCGAAGATTCTCATTTCTTTTTGTACGTCTTTGGAGCATTTTTTCTTTTGTTAAATCATGTCCCTCAGACGTATTATCTTCACTCTGTTGAAAATTAATTAATATAAAAGAAAAGTTATAACTACGATGCCAGAAAAATTATTTTTTTTCGAGCGTATAGTAATTTGGATATTATACTATTCACGATCTAATATTGAAAGAGTTTATTTTTGTCTGGCGACAGTTTTCTCATTATTATTGAATGGCGGAGCTGAACAAAATATATTTAAATAACATAAGAAGAGTGTCTCCCTCTATGTATCTTCCAGATATGTACCGTAAGTTTATTCAGACAGATATTTTCGCAACAAATAAAACGTCTAACGTCAACATTATCATTAATAAAGAGAATTAAATGTGTAATCTGTCATTTCAACATAACCTAAACATAATGTTACAAAATCTCAAAAAAACATATTAATTAGACGCTTAAAAAAATAGTATGTAGTACATAGAAGCGAAAGTTTATTAATTGCCTCACACACATTCTACTGCCTCGCCTAGCGCTTCGGCAGTGAACTGTATACTGAACTTTCTTTGCCTGGTCTATAATATATTAATATACCATACCACAGGAGAAGTGTCTAAATAAGCTGTAATTTAAAAACATTTCTAACTGCATTCATATTTATTAAAATAGGATTATAAAAGAAACATAGTATCCAACCAGAAGAAAATATAATTTCATTTTACGAGGCATGTTTTTAAGTAATTACCGTTTTGGTACTAAAAAAAACAAAGCCATTTTTTAACAATTTCATTTTTACATGAAATCCTGGACCAAAATTTACTTTTTCTATTTAGCGTTCGAAATGAACACATTATGGTACCCAAAACAGTATCGAAATGAACTTCATTTCGATACGTTTTTTTTCATTTTTCAATGTTGGCGTTGTTCGAACACAGAAATAAATATCATTGCTGTCATTTGGTTTTAAGAATTTAAGTACATTTGACAGATATGATATACGTACGTACTCTACACAAACAACGTATATTGTATACAATTGACAACAAGACAACAAGTTTCTGTCACTTATGTTTATCTTTTTAAATAAAATATCAAGTAATGTTAACGAAAATTAATAAATAATATGTAATATACGAGGGTATATCAGATATAAACGAGACTGATTTTTTTAAACTATTAATGCTTTATTGAACAAGGTTAATACAAATGTACTATTTTTCTACATAATCTCCCGCCCGCGCAATACATTTTTCCCAACGGATTGGAAGCTTTTTAATCCCGTTATCGTAAAAACTTTTAGGCCGGTCACACAGCCACTGGAGCACAAATGTCTCTACCGCTGGTCGCTGTCGAAACGCTGGCCTCCAAGAGCTTCTTTTAGAGGTCCAAACAAATGGTAGTCACAGGGTGACAAGTCTGGACTGTAAGCAGGATGTTCCAAGATTTCCCAGCCGAATTGTTCCACTTTTTGCCTCGTAATGTTTGCCGAATGTGGTCTGGCGTTGTCGTGAAGGAGAATGACATTTTTAACGGATTGCGTCTTTCTTTTTCGTCGTAAAGACAATTTTGCGGCATCCAAAACGTCGCAATAATATTGGGCATTAATTATGCGGCGATCATGAAGAAAATCGACGTGAAATGCACCTTGTCGATCAAAAAACACAGTTGCCATGATCTTCCCGGCAGACAACCGCGTCTTGGCGGCCTCCAGAAAATTGTTTATGCCATGCAAACACGCGAGGTCGTGAAAGGGTGTTCTCCCCGAACTGTGCGTGCAATCTGCGTAAAATGTCTGTTGGATTCACCCCCTCATTGGTCAAAAACTTAATAATTATCCGCTGCTCCACGGAAACGTGCACTGCTTGCTCACTCATGGTCACTGCACTACTGAACGGTCTCGACGGAATTTCAGACGTTGCTCTCCCCACCCTAAGTGCTTTGTCTACATATCCAGCTACTTCGCCCATTCAAAAAACTTTTGTACGAGTCATTAAAAAATCAGTCTCGTTTATATCTGATATACCCTCGTAATATACTTTGCAGATAACAAGATTTAAATTTGAAAATGTCAAGTATCAATGTGACCAATTGCATGCTTTAATAAAAATAAATGTCAACTTTCAAATTAAATAATTCCAATTTATTAATGTAAAAAATGGAAAATAGTATAAAAAACTCGTTTTATAAGGCCTTTTGAAAACTCTTAGAACTCTGTAGAAAACTTGCTCGTTTTCTATACTGATCTCGTGCGGCAAAATGGTGCCTTATGAAACGTGTTTTTTAATATACTATCATATGATCAAAAAGTCTTTGGATCGCTATTGCCGTGAAATTTACGAGATATCTATGAAATTATTTATTTCAATTAGTTTTGACATTTATTTGACAACTTTCAAGTCAGCTGGTTATAAAATATACATAAAATGCAATTAATTACCATAACCTAAAATCTATTTTATTTTTGACTTATGTGTACTTCAAAGTACAGAAGTAAATAATTCTATAGATGGTTTTTACACTTCATGGTTTGTGTCCCCATACCCCTGAGCCACCACATCCGATTCTGACACGTTGGGGTACATGGTTACGGGCGGGGTATCGCGATCCAAAGACTTTTTGATCATATATTATTTCATCATAATTTCCACCTTTAATAAGGCACTTATACTATCGTACGATGAGCTCCTGTATCCCGCTCTCATAGAATTCTGCCGCCTGATATCCTAACCACTACAGCACAAATGACGCAGCAAAAAAATTATCGCTGGGCGCTAAGTCAGAACCACATGACATGATGAGATCTTTGGATCGACAAGCCACGTGTGGACGGGCATTGTCGTGAAGCAAAGTTACCGACCATGTCAAGCCTTTTGCTTCAGGACACAAGACAGTTTATTCAACAAAACATAGGGATATGATTTTTAGACTGAAATCGTTTGCTTCAACTTCGCTTTCTTGGGTGATGTTGAATGTCACCTGCGACAATTTCTTTACTTCGTACAATCTTGCAAAGTATTTGTTATCAAAAAACCTGACATTAGTTGGTACGATCCGTAAAAATAAGCCTAAATTGCCATCTTCATTTGTTGATCCAAAAAATCGTCAAATGTTTTCCACACAGTTTGGTTTTACAGACAATGCGATGATTATTTCGTATTGCCCAAAGTAACGCAAGCTTGTAACGTTGCTGAGTACTCTGCACAGTGAGAAAAATATTGATAATTGCCAAAAAAATAAACCTCAGGTAATCCCGGACTACAATAAAAAACAAAAGGTGGCGTAGACAACATGGACAAAATGACACGTTCATACACCGTGAATAGGATGACGAAGAGATGGCCTCTTGTAGTTTTTTATAACATGATAGACATCAGCGCCATGAACACATATATACTATGGAAGCTCTTGAAACCCAATTCAGCTTTTGATTTGAAAAAGAGAAGAAACTTTCTAATTGAGATAGGAAAGGAGCTAGCAGAATACAAAGACCACGAAAAATCAGAAGCAGAAGAAGAAGCTGAAGCATCTAGAAAAAGAAGAGCAACTTGTGCACGTTGTAAAACCAATGTATGCGGTGAACACTCAGTAGTTATATGTAAGAAATGTGTTTAACCCACTTTTACTTTTATGTAAGTCATTTATACAGTGTGTATAAGCCAAATGGAATAAATTCATTATTTCGGTTACCGTGCATCTTTATAAAAAATCCCGAAACATGTCATATTTAATTTATAAATTAACATTCTTCAACGTGAAAATGCGACCCCTACCTTCAACCCCCTTCGAATGACAGGTACAACCCCCATTTTTTTAAATGGGAAGTATAGGCTTGTGATATATCGTTGTAAAGGTCTCTTTATTCTCTATTCAAAAATGTTATAATTTTCATGTTTGTTGCAACAATTAAGATAGAATAAAATAAAATCATGTTGATAACGAAATTCGCTACAATATACTCAAAAAATAAAATTTAATGCAAAATGTAAAGAAAAATTTAAAACGCCAAAAAAAAATATGAATGTCAATGAAGTAGATGTTCAAAATGTTCACCATGAACGTCTTGGCAACATCCTAATCTTAAATAAAACTGTCTTCTAACATTATTTAACATATCAGGCGTGATCGACCTAATCGCAAGCGTTATTCGTTCTCTTAAGTCATTTAAATCCAAAGGTTTAGTTTTGTACACAATGCTCTTCAAATATCCCCATAAAAAAAATCAAGTAAGGTCAGATCAGGTGATCGCGTTGGCCATTCTATCGATCCTCGCCTTCCTATCCACCGATTGGGAAATATTGCATCGAGGTACTGCCGGACATTGCGTTGGTAATGTGGTGGTGCTCCATCCTGCTGAAACCATATCGTATTCATTGGAACTTGAGGGTTTCCTGGATCAGGATATAAATTTGCCAAAGTTGGAATGACATCATTTTGAAGTAGTGCCAAATAACGATCGCCATTCAAATTGCCCTCAATGAAAAAGGGACCAATGATATGGTTTCCAACAATACCTGCCCAAACATTAACTTTTACTGGGTATTGTGTGTGTTCTTCCCTCATCCAGTGAGGATTTTCCGTAGACCAGTAGCGGCAATTTTGCCGATTAGCATGACCGCTAAGAGAAAAAGTGCACTCATCAGAAAACATAACGTCTTCTAAATTGATAATATTGTTATCCAGCATGTCCATCATTCGCTCACAAAAATAAGTTCTTCTATCAAAATCGTCTTCCATAAGCTCCTGAGTAGATATCATTTTATAGGGATGCATTTTATTTTCTTTTAATATGTTTACTATCGATGTATGGCTAACATTTAATGTAGTGGATGCATGTCTACTCGATGTATGTGGGTTTTCCATAAACTCAAGCATCACATCTACTTTGATTTCATCACTCAGTGCATTGGCAGCTGGTTTTTTTTATCTGCCTTACATGACCAAACTCTCGAAACTGCTTCTCTATCTTACTTATTGTTCCTTGAGCTATAGGCGGTAAATCAGGAAATTTCTCATGAAATAGGCGGGTTACTTCTTGTTGTGTTCGGGTTCTATCTCCGTAACCAATCATTTGTATGACCGTTAATCCGTTAATCTAACCATTTCCCAGAATTGTATTTTACGAAATTCAAACTAAAATTATCAAACTGTCAATTTAAATGACACCTTTTAAATACAAAACAATTTACTAAGGCGTTTTAAACAAACTAATGTTGCCACGGAAACTTTTTAAAGTATTTTTAATGGATACCATCTAAAAAGCACATTGGTATGGTTTTTACTCACTTTCTTATTATGAAGACCTAAACGGGAAGTAATGCAATGATGCCTTTGATGTATGTATTAAATCTTTATAAACGCAAATGAGCATCTACTTCATTGACATTCATATTTTTTCTGGCGTTTTAAATTTTTCTTTACATTTTGCATTAAATTTTATTTTTTGAGTATATTGTAGCGAATTTCGATAACATGATTTTATTTTATTCTATCTTAATTGTTGCAACAAACATGAAAATTATAACATTTTTGAATAGAGAATAAAGAGACCTTTACAACGATATATCACAAGCCTATACTTCCCATTTAAAAAAATGGGGGTTGCACCTGTCATTCGAAGGGGGTTGAAGGTAGGGATCGCATTTTCACGTTGAAGAATGTTAATTTATAAATTAAATATGACATGTTTCGGGATTTTTTATAAATATGTACAGTAACGGAAATAATGAATTTATTCCATTTGGCTTATACACACTGTATATTTTAACTTGATTAATTATTAGAAAATAAAACACTTGGCTTAGTTTCACGACTTCTTTAATTAGATATACTAACAATTGTTTCGGCTATTAGGCCATTATCAAAGAGCTATCTAAAACTAAACTTACTCTACTTAAGGTTAACTTATATACCTGTGTTCATTATGGGTGGGAGAATGAGGGTAATTGATATTTAAAATTGCAATATCAATTACCCTCATTCTCCCACCCATAATGAACACAGGTATATAAGTTAACCTTAAGTAGAGTAAGTTTAGTTTAGATAGCTCTTTGATAATGGCCTAATAGCCGAAACAATTGTTAGTATATCTAATTAAAGAAGTCGTGAAACTAAGCCAAGTGTTTTATTTTCTAATAATTAATCAAGTTATTACAAGAATGTTTCACCAAGAAATATCTGCGAAGTCAACCAATGAAACTGTATATTTTATTTTACAACATTTATGTCTTATTATTATTACTGCTTCGGTTTATTCTAATGGTCTTTTCTTATGTTGAATAAAATAAAAGTCAAATATAATAATGCTTACGCTATATTAAATTCAAAATAATCGTCGAATATTAGCTCAAACCCAGCATATAGTAATACGGATCCAATGGACCCGCGCGGTAAGTAGTGATAGGCCGTGTTCCTGGTAGTGCTAGGGTTAAAAATCATGTTTTTTTCATAAGTCTCTGTATGCAAAGTGTGTCATTTTTTAACCGTTAAAAAGTTTTCTTTCACTCTTAAAAAAAACTTTTTTTCGTTTTGAAATTATTTTTCAATTTAAATTTTTTTCAATTCCATATTGCGGTCTCGATTTGACGGGAAAAATGCTAGAAATTCCTTGATTTGCAATTTCATCCACCTCTAGGTTTTTGCTTGCATCACTGGATTCCATTGAGACTCAAATTTCGTAATCAAACTTTAACCGACTTGCAGAAATTTACTGACACTTTTTTAATTACAATCGTAACTAAAACAACTCAGCGCAATTGACGTAGCCGCCGTAATTATGTAGGTGACATTTTTTAAAATTTATATTAATCTACAATTTTACATTACTACAATTTGATTACTACAACCTGTTCTTTATGTATGCAAAGCAGTTTTTGAGTTAGCGATGTCTTTAAATTTTTATATTTTATAAAAACTCAACATTCACAAACTCAAAAATCTATGCTTTGTGCACTTAATATAAAAATAACTATATTAATAAATCATTGCATTAATATATCATTTAAAAAAAAAGTTTTATTATTTCTCAAAGTGTTCTCTTTATTTGATGCTAGGAATACAATTTTTTCAGAAACCCAACATAACTAGATATACAGCGTGATTTAAATTGACTTATAAGTAGTTTTTCATAGGACAGTAAAATCTATTATTATTATTATGTATTACTATTATAAAGAAGGCTCGATTCAAAACACAATTTAGAATTTAACTAGACTCCATTCTATTACAAATATCTCTATATACAGTCACTAATAAGCTGCTGCTCCACACGCCAACTTTATTAAACACGCTGTGTAATGATGTATTGAATTCCTCGCGATATCGGTTTCATTCAATGTTACAAAACTGAATTGGAAGCTATTATTAAATTTATGTTCGTTCCTATAACAGCGCCAAAATCACTTTTGACGAGAACCAGCGGAAAATCATGCGCGATATGCAATTAATTTCGCGTGTTTCATCTCAGAATTCATATCGGAGAGGATTCGGTTTCTAAGTGTAGGCGAAATTGTACACAAGATCGCGTGTCTTGCCGCATAACATTCACACCGTGCTCCTATCTATGTCATACAAAGTTTCTGCTCGAAACTTGTGCAAGTGTAATTCACATCCGATAATAAGACCAGTGGAGCCTTGTTCTTTGAATCTAGGTCGTCGACGAGGACGTCGAATTAGTTGTCTCCTACAGAAATTAAACGTGTGTTTAAAAATTTTTATGGGTTTTCTTAGATCTGTGGTTCGTATTTGTACAATGTGTCCGAGAAAATGTGGGAAATCTCTCGGATTCAGATAGAACATTAAAAAATAAGATGACAAGTTGCCATAATTTTTTTCCTAGCGGCCCTCCCTACGGAGATACGGCCTCCTAAAGGACGCCACTGGAAATCAATTTTTCCTGAATAACTTTTAAACTACTTATTATAATTTAATGAAAATTTAATATGATAAACAGTAGTAAGGACCTCTTAAAATACTGCCCTTAAATTTAAATTAGCTTGTTTAGTTTACCAGGGGCGGACTAGGTTGTACATTTTAATGCTTACATTTTTAACACCCTGTATGATAAGGAGTTAAAAAAAACTAATTTGGATACCTTGAACATTAAGCTAAATAAAAGGTACTCTTGTTCATTGTAGATAAAATGAACCGTTTTCGAGGAAAAAAAAATAAAAGAATTAATGTTTTATTTCTATTAAAAAGAACCATGTTTTTTATTTTTTTGTCTGCAACAAAGTGTGATACAAAAGTCTGAAATAAAACTGTTTTCAGTACTAAAAAACGCATTGTTTTTACAAACGTTACTATGGTACCCACGAATTAATAAATATCTTGCATTGACCTGTAAATTTTAAATCCTGTAATCTTTCATATTGTTAACACGTTGATCCTTTACTTCGATATTAATTTATTGAATTTTGAATATCTTGGTAAATTTAATTTGATAATGGGATACACATTTAGTGTGTATGCAGATATGCATCTTATGTACGGCCTTGCATCTTGCAATGCTTTGGAAGCAAGAAGGTTGTATGAAGAAAGATATCCTAATCGCAATATTCCAAATCAGAAAACATATCAGCGACTTGACCAACGTCTAAGAGAGACTGGTGGGCGATTCCAGTTAATAAGGTAACATTATTGACTTTCTTTAATGTTTTAGGAAGTTTTGCGAAAAAAAGTACTGATGCTGGTGTGAGAAGAACAGTACGTACGGTGCAATTGGAGGAAAATATTTTGCATACTGTAGGTGATACTCCTTCAATAAGCACTCGAAGATTAGCCGCGCAGCTTAATACGTCAAAAACGACAATTCATGAAGTACTACTGTTTATCATATTAAATTTTCATTAAATTATAATAAGTAGTTTAAAAGTTATTCAAGAAAAATTGATTTCCAGTGGCGTCCTTTAGGAGGCCGTATCTCCGTAGGGATGGCCGCTAGGAAAAAAGTATGGGAGCTTGTCATCTTATTTTTTAATGTTCTATCTGAATCCGAGAGATTTCCCACATTTTCCCGGACACATTGTATATGTATATATGGTCGACTGCGATATAAAATTGTTGAAGTCCTCCTGCGATTTTTCGAAAACAGATAGTAATAAAAGTTGAATTAATAAGAAGAACGAACAAAAAAAGACAAGCAAAATCTCTTAAACAATTCTTTATTTCTAAATAGGATATTGTGTAAGTTGTAAAACACATCAAACAAAAATATATAACTATTTTGGAATTCATGTCTACGAGGAAAGTTATACATGTTTCGGTTTGTACGGCGGAATATGACGGAATTATATTTGTCAAGGATGATCCTTAGATGGGCTACGGTCAAGTTTTAGACGCGTGCATTTAGTTACATTGTTTGAGATCGATAAATATAAATATAAACTCGAAGTTCGAGCTGTTATAAAGTATAGGCTTCGGCAGCTAGTACGACATATTTTCATAGAGCTGTAAAATTGTTGACAAATGACGAAATTAACAATATAGCGATATATAACAACTTTAATATATGCAATTTTACTTTTTGAAAATAATATCTTTCAACTACACCTCCATTGGTTTCTAAACAAAACCTTAATCTATTTTGAAAATTTTTCATAACTCTGAGCAGAAGTTGAGCATTAATACCCTGACATTTTTGAAAAACCAATGCCTGAATTGTTTGTAGTCGGTTCTTGTATAACCTATTCTTTAAAAAGCCCCGTAAAAATAAATCAGGAGCCGATAAGTCCAGAGATCTTGCTGGCCAATTTATGTTGCCATTTTTTGATATAGCTTTATTAGGAAACATTTCCCTTAGAATTTCCCTTAAAAGTAAGAAAAGTTCGCTTCACTGTAAAGGCCGTCACACCATCCTGCTGGAACCATACGTTGTTTTGCCCCAATCTTCGTAGTTCTCCTATCAAAAAATTCTGTAGCATGTGTATATAACGATGGGAATTAACAGTAACTGCTTGATTATTTTCCTCGAAAAAGTATGGTCCAACGATTCCAAAAATTGATACTCCACACTATACTGTTACTTTCTGGTCATGTAGAGGTTATTGATGTAACTGCTGAAGATTTTCCGATGACCAGTACCGACAATTCTGTTTATTTATGAGACCGTTTAAATGAAAGTGAGCTTCATCCGTCATTAACAAACAATGCAACACATCTTAATCTTCATTCAAGATTTCTAAGAATTCTCTGCAAAATATCATGCGAAGTGCACTATCGTCGTCATTTAAAGACTGCAAAATCTGAATTTTATAGGGGCGGAACTGGACAAGATGCTGACAAAAAAAGGTGGAAAAAATGTAGCCTCAAACCCAAAAATCCCTCATTTTCCAAAAAAAAATCGAAAAAAGGATCAGATGCCGCATTTATTCGAAAAATAAGAAAAGAAAGCAAACTTTCTTAGTGTGCAATGTGTGCGTGGATGATAAAAGAAAACCAGTTGGACAAATTCTTGTTTTGCGTAACACCATTCCTAAAATTTGCAATTTTTCGAATTAACCAGAATAAAATTTTTGTTTTTCTTTGCATTTCCTTTTGTACGAAAATTGAACAATGTTATTTTGTATTTCAATCAATTATTTCCCCTTTTTTACATGTTTGTTAGAGTCAGAAGCCGTGTCTCATACAGGGTGGCCCATTAGTGCGAGGAAGTCCAATATTTCGTTTATTACAACATATATCAAAAAATGTTTCAAATTGAAGTTGTAGCAAATACAACACTGCATATTTGTAAAATAAGTGGAACTATACAGGCTGCTCAGATTAGTCGAGGCATTTAACCAAAATATTTTTTTAAATGGCATGGTAGCAAAATTTTAACATTATCGCAATCAGTATAACGGTGTACATAAGTCACTAGATTTTTTCGACAAAATTTTACCGCGTTGCCAAAGTATTGCGAAAAGTATGAAATTTTAAAGAAAATTGCATGATCATAAATGTATCTCATAAAAGTTTACTAATAACATGTAAAGCGAAATTCGTCTTAATTACAAAGAGAAAGAGTTTATTGAACATATGGCACAAGAGTTTTTTTTTTTTCATACACAGGGTGTTTAATATGAAGGCACAAAATCATCACATTTTAATAGGTCAAAACTTTTTTTTTTCAAATGTAATACCTGTATATTATTGCACAATTTTGTAAAGCTACTAAATCCCTTCAATTTATGTATATACCATATAGCCTCTAAAACCAATAGTTTCAGAGAAATTACCGTTTTATGAAATTCTTATTCTACATAAATTAATTTCGAAATGCGACATAATTTATAAAATTTATTAACCCTAAGTAAAATATAAAAACATAAATTTCTTTTCTTCTAGATATCTACAAAACAGTTACTTTATTAAATGCTCAAAATGGCCACCATTTACTTCTAAACAATAATACATGCGGTCCACAACAACATCTTCAGCGGCGAGGTCGAAGTATTCTCCTTGGTTTCTCGTCGTCGAATGATATCGGGACTTGGAGATCGACGGTATTAATAGTAGAAGTAGGGATCTGGGTGATTTCGGACTGGCCAATGGCAGAAGTAGGGGTGGGGGTGGCATTTTCTAATTTATTATTATACTACTGTCAAGAATAAGTAGTTTAGTATACCTACTCTACATTTCGTGTAAATTAGGTTGCAAAAATGAACTTCGACAATCAAGAACTGATGATATGATTTTTGTGCTGGGTGAAAGTTTAAAAAATTGCTTATTTGCCTCAAGATTATATCATGAAAAATATCCACTTAGAAGGCAGCCTAGAAAAGAAGCATTTGAAAGTTTATTGTTGAGATTTACACAAACTGGAAATGTTGCATATCCAAAAGGTGAAAGAACAAAGACTGCAATAACAGCAGATGATGAGATGACAGTTATGTTAAAGGTTATAGAAAATCCTCACACATCTAGTAGAGAAATTTCGCATCAGACTAACATAAGTCGCACTGTTGTCCAACGAATTCTGAGCAAAAACAAGATGCATCCATACCACATACAAATGATGCAAGAGCTATTACCCGATGATTTTGAAAAAAGAATAGCGTTTTGTGAATGGGCTTCAGGAAGAATTGAACAAGACAGACAATTTTTCAATCATGTTTTATTTTCTGACGAAGCGACATTTAACAAAAATGGATTTGTCAATAGACATAACTTTCACTATTATTCCACCGAACAACCACATTATGTAAAGACTACTAGTCAGACAAGATGGTCCTTGAATGTTTGGGGTGGAATAATAGGAAATTATGTGATTGGGCCGCATTTTTTTGATGGGAGGGTAACTGCTCAAATTTATTTGGATTTTTTACAGATCCATTTACCCCATTTAATACGACATTTGCCCAATCAAGTCAAGCAAAGGATGTGGTATTTACATGACGGAGCGCCAGTTCATCATGCCGGTGTGGTCAATACGTTTTTAAATAACTGGCTACCTGAAAGATGGATAGGCAGAGGAGGGCCAGTTAAATGGCCACCCCGTTCCCCGGAATTAAACAAAGTAGATTTTTTCATATGGGGTTATGTTAAAAGTCAAGTTTACAAAACATTCGCAACAACAAAGGAAGATATGAAACAAAGGATAAGAGACACTTATCCTCACTAAGAAATGTTAGCAGAGCTTTCAATGACCGCATGTATTATTGTTTAGAAGTAAATGGTGGCCATTTTGAGCATTTAATAAAGTAACTGTTTTGTAGATATCTAGAAGAAAAGAAATTTATGTTTTTATATTTAACTTAGGGTTAATAAATTTTATAAATTATGTCGCATTTCGAAATTAATTTATGTAGAATAAGAATTTCATAAAACGGTAATTTCTCTGAAACTATTGGTTTTAGAGGCTATATGGTATATACATAAATTGAAGGGATTAAGTAGCTTTACAAAATTGTGCAATAATATACAGGGTGTTTCATTTGAAAAAAAAAAATTTGACCTTTTAAAATGTGATGATTTTGTGCCTTCATATTAAACACCCTGTGTATGAAAAAAAAAATACTCTTGTGCCATATGTTTAATAAACTCTTTCTCTTTGTAATTAAGAAGAATTTCGCTTTACATGTTATTAGTAAACTTTTATGAGATACATTTATGATCATGCAATTTTCTCTAAAATTTCATACTTTTCGCAATAATTTGGCAACGCGGTAAAATTTTGTCGAAAAAATCTAGTGACTTATGTACACCGTTATACTGATTGCGATAATGTAAAAATATAGCTACCATGCCATTTAAGAAAATATTTCGGTTAAATGCCTCGACTAATCTGAGCACCCTGTATAGTTCCAATTATTTTACAAATATGCAGTGTTGCATTTGCTACAACTTGTATTTGAAACATTTTTTGATATGTGTTTTAATATACGAAATATTGGACTTCCTCGCACTAATGGGCCACATGTATATGATACATTAAGTCTATTGGTAAAAATTATTGCTGCAGACCACTGTCCCACACGTAAGTCATATCAGAATAAAAAAATAACAATATTTTTTGAAAAAAGATTGTCAATATAGTATCAGTTTTCTTTTTTAATGGCGGTAGCGAGCGTGTTAATACTGTATTATATACAAATATTGATTTTACTAGATTTTTTAAAGACCACTTTAACTACGCGAATATTACATCGCTGGCTGCGGACCAATCTTTTCTGCGTATAAGTAGATGTATACACCGCAAAGTACAAACCTCAAAGAGACTACTGTTGAAACGCACGCTATACTACAGGTGTTCACTCACGCATTTCCGGATTTTTTTCTAAGCATGGAAGCATATTGGGTATGTTCTTTAGTATATTTTATCTGCATTTTCAATAATTCTAAGATAATTTTTTTTAAATAACGCGCAGTTTTATTTCGGTAAACCCCACGCAGTGACGTCAATACCGACTGACCTGTCTCTAATCATCACTGAGAAGTTGTAGACTTCACTACTGGACCAAGTAAAGGGTGCTATTCAAGCAAAACATCCATATCTGAGCCAGTTCAAAAATTAAAATAAACATTCCGAACCCCCTCGTATAATAAGAACGAGGTGAATAACAAAAGACTATATATTCAGGGTCATTGCTGAAGCTGACAACATTGGCATGACAACGGCAGATACTTATAAAACCGCGATATGAATAATAAAATACGTACAAAAAAATTGGATTCGATATAAATTCAAGAAAAGAAATATTTTACGTTCTTGAAAACACAAAATAGTATGATTTATTTCTGTGTGGTTGTTTTCATATTGGCATCTATCAGAACAACTAAAAGGAAATCGATCATATAAAAGCATATATCTTTATATTCAGGCATTATCTTCTTCTTCCTTCCCACATCTAAATTTATCCCCTAACACCTAACGCAACGAAAAACGAAAAAAAATCGGTAACAGTGTCTAGTAACTTTATCAGGGAAATATTTGCATATAAATTTTAAAGTGATGCGTTGAACGTCACGTAGTTGTATTTGCATAATTCCTTTTTATTCTTTCATTTTTTCTCCGGTGTCCCTAGACAAAAGAAAGATCAGAAATTTTTTCCGTGCAAAAAGTGAACTGACAGCAACGAGCTGAGTGACTGATGTGCACAAATGAAATCAGCGCACGTAGAAAATGAAACGAACATGTGGATGTCCTAACAGGGAAACATTATACGCAAGGAAATCCACAAGATGCGTGTCAGATCTCTCCGAAGAGAATGTATCTATTATACACGTTGAATTTAGACGTATAATACACAAATGACAAGTATTATCTCGAAATTTTCATAATGTAATGCGGGATATCTCTAAATACAACTGCGATAATAGAATAATTTATTATTAGAGCATAGATTCAAAATAATATCCATGTTGAAATTTAATAACTGTTATTGGAATAGTGTTAAGTAATATTTACACAGTCTAGCCATAAATAGTGTCAATGTTGCACAATTGTACGAAACTATAAGTCGGAAAATTTCATAACAGTATAAACGCATCGTCAGGAATGTTGTTACATTTACGAATTTTCGTTAATATCTGCCGATCTGCCGAAAAAGTGTTGAATTCTATCAAATATTGGAGTTCTTTTAAAGCAAAAATAAATTGAAAATTATTACCTAGTTATTTACTATTTGCCCTTTCATTATGTCATTAATTCTTATCAAACAAGTTAATTATCTTCAGTTTTAAAAATAAATTAAAGAATTTTGAAAGTAAAATGACTGACATAAAAATAATAAAAATTATTACAAAAAAATTTTCTAATTAAAAACGCGGTATTAACTTATCTAATAATTAGAGCAAACCAATTTCGGTGCGCGCCATGTGCGCCGATGTGAGGATGATTGTATTGCATCAGAACTAACAAAAAGCATTCAGTATGTGTTTGGTACTTGCTTAGACTGCATATAAGTGTAAGCATACGTAATAAAATGTCGTCGACACATAAATCGAGAAAACGACCTTTGTCAGACCAAGTGAATAAGTTTATTATAGACGGACTTAATATACGATGGCTCAAAAATTAAATATTTAGTGTGCAATACATATCCATATGTGTTGGTCAAAAACACATTGTAAAGAACACGTAAGCAGTTCGAAGCACAATAATAACAAAATTAATCGACAACAGTTTATACATGAACTATTTGTAACTATGATTGGGTGTACACTGCCGTTTACCTTGTTAAGTAATGATTCATTTATTTCATTTTGGAATAAATACGCGAAGCAAACATTACCGAGCACGACAACGTTACGAAGGAATTTACCATAAACAGGTTGAAAATAAAATCAAAGCCGAACTGAAAAATAAAAAACTGTGGTTATGTGTGGACGAAACAACTGACAGCAAAAAACAATCTGTAGTTAATGTGATGGCGCGTAATATGGAACCACATCAACCAACGTCTTAAATTTTATTAGCATTCAGACGACTAGAACAATGTAATGCCGAAAAAATTTCAGAGGTGCTATTAGATACTTTGGAAAAATTTAAACTTTCGAAAGACCAAATATATTAATGTTTATGACCGATGGTGCCGCAACCATGTGTTCTGCAGGCCGGTCTCTTAGAAAATATTGTCCTAACTTGTTACATATTACTTGTAAACTCCATTCTCTACACCTTGTGGCAGAACAGGTTCGTAGATGTTATCCAGAGGTAGATGCTTTAATATCGAGTACAAAGGCAGTATTCTTGAAATCTCCAAAACGTATTCGGAAATTTCACGAATTGTGGCCCCTTACCCCTGAGGCACCACAGCCGATTCTGATACGTTGGGGTTCATGGTTACGGGCGGGGTTTTACTATCATGAACATTTTGAAAAAATTAAGGACGTGGTTTTATCATTCGATCCGAAAGAAAGTGCAGCTATCAATACAAGCCAGAAAAAATTTCAAGATGCCCAGATTAAAATGGATTTACAAAGTATTCGTGAGAATTACTTGGGACTAGAAGAAGCAATAACAAAGTTAGAAAATTCGTCGCTGTCGTTAGAGGAATCACTGCAAATCGTTAAAGATGTTCACGCACAACTGTGTGCTGTAGAAGACGCAAAAAGTGAAAGTGTTCTAATTAAATTTGAAAGTGTTTTAGACAGAAATGCAGATTTTGACACCTTAACACGTATTTGTGGTGGCACGTCTACAGATGCGTTAAGTTGCTTAAAAAAGTATTTTGATTATGCGAATATAACATCACTAGATGTAGAGCGCTCGTTTTCCGAATATAAACATATTTTTTTCCTCACGGCGGACATGTTTTTCAGAAATACCCTTAGAAATGCACCTGATGTTGAAAATATACAATCGAGTTTCTCCAGTTTGTCAATCCTTCGAAGACGCTTAAAACGGTTAGTGTTTTTTTAAATCCTCTGTCGTGCACACAATCACTGATTTCATACATTTTCCATTTTATTTATAGGTACATACAACGCTGCTTTAATATGTACTATTCTTATTTTTCGTGTGTTTATGCATATTACTTTAATAGCAGAAAACCAAATGTATATTTAATTATTTCTGATAGAATAAATGTCTCTACTTCTATACTTATATCGGTAACAAGCTCATGTTGCGTCCCTATTCTATCGCATATTCTAATATACGAGTATTACGAATTACACTCCCATACCGGCGCTCATGGCGCGCACGGAAATTGGTCTGCTCTACTAATAATTTACATTGCATCTGCATGGTGCGGTCCCTTTTATATATTTAACAGCTTATTTCTAATAATTTATTTTTATTTCTTTCAGTTCCTGACCTTGGGAACCACTACAATATATATATATATATATATATATATATATATATATATATATATATATATATATATATATAGTGTGGTAAATTCAATTTGTAGGCGATTTAAGGTCTGGTTTTACTTCAAAAACTATATATTTAAAACAATCCATAACATACTAAGGTCACGAAATAATTGTCTTTATCTATATATATTGTTATACATATACAATACTGGCCAAACGTGGGACCGTCAAAAATGTAAAATAGACAAATCTCCATTTCTTCTGATACTCAATAAATAGCCCAAAATGTGAAATATAGTGAGATGCCCTAATGTACTATATTTCCACCACGTTCGTGTGCCTATAATGTAAATGAAAGAAAAACCACTTTTAACAGATTAAACTCTCTTTAATATTTTAAAACTTTAGTAGCATACACAATATTATAGCGTACAATTTGAATTTTCCCCCCATTTATATATTTGAGTGCATGTGTACCTAAAATCTATTGACAGCAACAATTAGTTTTAAAATGGGTGAAAAGCTCTTTCAGTATGATAATATAATTAAAACACGAACAAGGTAAGTAATTGATATACATAAGCTACAAACAATATGTCAATTTTATTAATGCCTTTAAGGTGGATTGGAAGGATTCATATTAAAAATCAATGCAATCAATATGGTTTAACCTCAAAATGGAAGCTGTTCTCTATATCAATAATATCGTAATCTCAGGGTAAATGATGGTGGGTTCGTCTTAATTATCGACCAATACGTTTATGAAAAATACTAGCTCAGTTATATCATATTTAAATATTCAAAATAGGTGATATTAAGCACAGTGAAGCTGCTCTAACTACGATTAATAATAATAATACACAGATAATTCTTTATTTATAGGATAAATTCTACCTTGACTATGAGCAATAATTAACTTGTAACAGATGGTACGCTGGCTTTGGGATTAGGTTCCTTCGTGAAGGTTCTCGGACTGGATACAGGATTTAAACTCCCGGTAAAATGGCAGGTGATTGGTTGTACAGCACAATTAACTGGATGGATATCATATAATGGAATAAAATTAAGGATTAGAAAGTTTAATATAATTAGATGCTGGCTCGATGCTTGTCCGTAGTGAATTGTTCAAATTTCTTGGAAAGCATTTAGCAAAAAAAGGTAATTTGTAACTCCAAAGTAGTATAGATATTTTAATAATATTATTCTTTATATTTCAGCTTTTTAACGTGATTTATAACTTAAAAATCGCGTTTTAAAACTTGATATGGCATTATTATTTTTAAAAAGCGACGCTTCGCTTTTTTGTTGTTGTTATTATTCATTAATATTTTTTCGTTACCTACGAAGCGATGTTCCATTTTTTTAAACGCGATGACTTCCTGGAAAATAGCCGCCGAAAAGAAAAAGGCGTGGCCAATTTGAAATGTTGGTTTGAACTTCTGGTTAAAAGTAAATTCAAGCAAATTGAAATTGGCGCGATCTGACATTCTCTTAGAATTATATGATATTAATTTAAATTATAACTTGTAATTATATCAAAAATTGTTTATATTTACGTAAGTAGTATACTGAAGGCTGTACCAGCTTAATATATATATATATATATATATATATATATATATATATATATATATATATTGGTAAACCTAATCAGTAGGCGATTAAAGGTCTGTATATTACTTCAAAATATATGTATTTAAAAAACTCTACATGTTTCGGCTGTGTACGCCTTTATTAAGAGAATACAAAATATAGGCGTGGCCAATTTGAAATGTTGGTTTGAACTTCTGGTTAAAAGTAAATTCAAGCAAATTGAAGGTATTTAAATATCCTAAATAATATTAAAATATTAAATACCTTCAATTTGCTTGAATTTACTTTTAACCAGAAGTTCAAACCAACATTTCAAATTGGCCACGCCTATATTTTGTATTCTCTTGATAAAGGCGTACACAGCCGAAACATGTAGAGTTTTTTAAATACATATATTTTGAAGTAATATACAGACCTTTAATCGCCTACTGATTAGGTTTACCATATCATACCAAGGTCACGAAGTTATTATATTATATATATATATATATATATATATATATATATATATATATATATATATATATTATAATAGAATATTAATCCTCCCATGTAAATTAGATACAGTTCCAAGAATAGTCACATTATTATTTGGTTCAAATATGCAAGATTCTCTTAAAAGGAATTTGTAGTTCATGTTTACATTATATTAATTTCAATTGTATTTCTTATTGATAATTAACTACATTGTATTTTTAATATAGAGTGTCAAGTATATTTTTAATTTAAAAAGAGTATATGACTTTTCTATAAGATTTCCAAAAGTTAATGGACCATGTAAATTTGCTTAATTTTAGAAATGTTTATGACTATTTGACAAACGTAAAAGGTTAGATGCAAAAGGGAAAATTAATTTTAAAACAATAAGTCAAAATAGTTTAACAGATATCAAAATTTAATTTCAATGAAGTGTCATTGGTTTTGCTCTAGGTCAAATATTAACGCCAGGCCAAAATAGTTTGCAAAATCAAAAAATTTTTTCAAAATTTCTCCAAAACTAAAAAATTTTTCAGGAAAATCTAAACCCCAATTCCTTAGACCTTTGATTACGCAACTTTTCTCCCATTTAACCAAATCTGTATCTCTTAACGGAAACCTTAAGATGCCCATAGTGGCTCTCTTTATCTCGGACACATCATATATATATGAAATATGCCTGAAAGCCACATCTGCCCTGAAACGTGTAGATACCGATGTTTCACTGTTGTTTCAGATCTTTAGTAGACGATATCCCACCAAAACAGGTTATAGGGTCACTTTTTTTAAATTTTTAATCAAACAATTTAATTAAACAAAATGTCCAGTAACAACCTCGTACAAAACTGTACGTAATTGTATTGTGTTCTGTGATTGTGAATCGCCGATTATCATGAATTTTTCTTCTACATCACCCACAACTTCACAAGTTCACGATTACTCTCAACAGCCTTCATGTTCTTTGTACACAGAAATCGAATAACAGCACGTAATCCACAATACGAGAGATTTTCAATTGCAGCACCCATTTCGAGCGACGAAAATAGCACGAAGATTGTCATAATGATTCTCTCACTAATGCTGCCAGGCTCACACTGAACCAGACTACATTTCAGAGCTGCGATCACGCTGATATCCACACTCCTCTGCTCACTAAGCGGAAACGAAACTTACTTTACGAATCGCTCTCGTATATTTGGTGACTCGTTCTCAGTCAGACTGTCTCCCTTTTGCCCCGAATGCAACAGAATGCCTTCCATTTCATTCGATGCATTTATTAACTTCTGCTCCAAATTCTAAACGTGGCAAAACTGCATTCTCTCTTTCTCGAATTGCGAATTATGTTCTCGCATTCTCGAATTGGGCAAATTGCACACCATTCTTAGCGTCGCCCTACTCAGGTCAAACCAGTTTTTTAAATGATTTTGTCAGCCTGATCGATTTAGAGAGACTTAACTTCTGCTCCAAATGATTGCAGACATATGTTTTCCTTTCTCGAATTGCACAAATTTCAAACCATTCTTCGCTCCCCTCTACTCAGTTCAGTCAGATTTTTAAAGAAACTTGGTGAACTCTAAACCGGCAAGATTCAAACAAAACAAACAACAAATTAAAAAACCCTGCTGATGATTCGTGGATATTTTTTGACCTAAACAATATCTTCAAAATATACATAACGATTCTGAGAGACTAAAAATGCTCTCTCATTTATTTCTAGTTTTCTTGATATTATTCTAAATATTTTTATATTGCGTATAATCCCATAAATTTACATTTTTTCTAATTCTGAACTTTATAATATACAATGTGAAACTATAGAGCAGCATAAAACTTGTTTAAGATCGCAAATTCATACATATTTGTAAAATATTAACCATTAAATTACATGTCTTAAATGTAACTATAATATAGTGTCTCAAAAACGAAATGTTTTAGTTCATTTCATATTGAAATTATGATGGTCTAAAATACTTACGGACCCCGCACAATATAATTTATTAACATCCTGCGTAAGAATTAAATTAAACTAAAAATAATTTAAGAAATGAATACGAAGAAAGATTTATAGTGAACAGTAAAGTAATGAACAGTAAAAATTCCTTATAACCCGAGAGTGACAATAAATACATTATATAAATTACCTCATAGTCTCCGATGATTTCCTTTTCACTCCAGGTTATTTATTATATGAATTTGTAGAGGCCAAAACCGCACCGATAATATATATACGTGGAAATAATTTCCAACGTGTCAAACATTTCGAATGAAGGAAATTGTTTTTCTGATCACCATTATTTTTACCGAAAACGTGTTCGGCCTTCTAGCCGCTCGAATTATTTCTTAATTTCGTAATTTCGCTCCTAACCCACGCACGTAGCTACATATGCTCGCAGAGAACGCGGCCTAAAATTAGGGATGCCGAAGAAATTGATTGATGGATTCGAACGTACTCGATGTGTGCTAAATATTTTGGAGCGGGTGCCTTGATATTTTGAGCATTCATTTCAGCAGTTTATTATAAATTCAGATTTGCTGTTCATTTCAATTAAGTAACAGAAGATCAAATAAATTAAGCAAAGAAAGGATTAGCACCAGCAATTTATATTACATACATGTCTTTTCCGTAGGATACGTGTTAGTCGGGTTTCAATGATATACTTATTTTAGGGTAATGATTCGTCAAAAAACGAAATTTATTATATTGCATACCAGGCGTCCACGCGAAAATTTAATATTGAATTATTTCTACTGTTCTTGAAGACAAAAACTTAAAATTTTAGGTGGACAAGCGGTCTAAATTATAAAGTAGGAATAATAAATTTGCAAATATAATAGATGCCGTTTTTTAGAATCTAGAGAATGTTTATACAGTGATTTAAATTTGAAAATGAACGTTGAATATTTATAAAATTGGAAATGTTATTATTCTATATCCTAGATTTACTTATATTTAACATATATCGGGTGTCCACTCGAAAACTTAATATTATATTTCTGGTGATTTTGAAGGCAAAAACTGAAATTTTGGGTGGTTGTTTGGGATATAGGGAGGCAATGAACAGTAGCGATTTATTTAAAAATTTGCATCAGGATCAGCATCCAATATTACGAACTGTCTTTGGTAAAACTTTGAGACTAGAACCGCATACACAACATCCGAAGAAATTAAACATTTGGGCTGGTATTTTCAGGAACCGTATTATTGGTCCTTTTTTCATTCATGGTACACTAACTGGACAGAGATATTTAGATCTTTTAAGTGATCAGATTGTTCCTAATATTGAGTAAGATGGAGAATTACCTGTTAGTGTTTGCTTCCAACAAGATAGAACACCCCTCGCTATGTTCTTAATAATAGAAGTGTTTTAAACGAAACATTCCCAAATCGGTGGATGGCACGGTCTTCAGATTTAAATCCCCTAGAGTTTTTTCTTTAGGATCATTTAAAATCTGTGGTTTATACTAGACGACCGTATAATCTGGACTAGTTACGGCAGAGAATAATTGAGGAAATGCAATTAATTCGTGAGGAGGCTTTGGCAAATCTCATTCAAGAATTTATTCACAGACTTGCATATTGTCAAGAAGTAAAGCGTCATCATTTCGAAAACTGATATTGATTTTGTTTATAATTTTATGATTTTATTTTGCTTGTTCTCAATAAAATTTGTATTATTAGATTTCATTAAATATCTCTATCATAGTTGAACAAAAGGGTACCAAACCTTAGTATTTCTAAACTCTCAGAGCAGAGATCTATTGAAATTCGTAAAAATAAATAGGTGTTTCACTTAAAATGAAGAAGTTAACATCCTTTCCGGCTAAACCGGAAGTCTGATGTGGATATAAATATGCTCATCAAATCCCTGATTTTTATGTAATTAATTGTGAAAAGTATTATTAAAATCTAAGTAGCCATTTCAAAGATATTCAAATCAATCCATTCATTTGCCTAACCCTGTATATTAAATTTCTTCTTCATTTGTATTTATTCTTCTATTAATTCAATTCTTCAATTTAATATACGATATTGATCCTTTATTGATTCAAATTAGCTTCTTAACATTTATTTTATTTATTTAAGATTCTTAATAATTCTTTATAATTCCCTTCCTCAATAGAATTATCGCAAAACTATTTTATATTATGTTATTTAATATTCCATCATATAATATTTTTATTACGTTTACAATCTATTTTGATTTAAAAGAAATATGTGGTTGTTTTAGCTTTTAAACATTATTCCATCGAATTATATATTTTTTTAAAAAATGTTATGTTTTATAACTAGAGAACGGACGCAATTTCCATAAAACGCAATCGGCAATTGGAATTGTGTATAACGTCGCTCAGTACATCCCGGCGTAATTCAATGAAGTATTTGTTTGACTTACTCGGACACCTGGTCTCGCCGCGATAACAATGGACAAGCCAGCTATTGTATTCGGAGAATATAGTGTTTTTTAAAGTGTTTTCATGTGCGTAGATAGAAGCGGGGTTTTTATAATGTATTTTATTTATTTATTTGTAAGATAAATAAAGTGCTGTGAGTAAGTTTCTTGTTTTCATAGATTTAACTTTTAATTATATCGTAATTTTTGTGATAGATCCTGTTTAATATCGTTTGATTGAATCTATTTCGACGTAAGTGTGCATTGAATTTCGTTCAGTTTCAATAACTTACGCACACATTTTTAGTTTTCATTTATTTAGATCTAGAGCATTGTTTAAGTTACTTTTTCAGACATGATATGGAAGAATGTCGAGAACGGCATTGTAAAACAATGGCGAGTTGGATTGACGGTCATACTGATTGTATGTCCATTGTCAGTGATTCCGAAATTTATTACAAAATCCGTAAAATATCGTCAAAAATTCGTCACTTAGGATCGCAAACACATCTGAACTCTGTAAAACTTTTATGGCGGCTAATATTCCATTAAATAAACCATGTTGTTGTCACAAAGTTAAAACTTGCAATGGTTGCGTGCGATTAATTCTTTTGTTCGTCAATAATGCACGTGTGTGGCTTTCCTTTTAGATGTGTTTTGTCCTGTGTTTTTTAAAATGTAATCTCAAAACAACTAAGTGTAACTCCGTTGACATTAGTTTTATCAATTTACAATATTATAAACATATGAGTAATTTTCTCCAGACAAAAGAGAATACAAAATATAAATGACAGAATATATTTTGTATTCTCCTGACAAAGGCGTATTGCCGAAACATGTAGGGTTGTTTTAAATATATATACTCTAAAGTAAACCAGACCTTTAATCGCCGACTTATTAAGTTTACCTTATCATACCAAGGTCACGAAGATATTATATATATATATATATATACGAATTATCTACAGCTGTCACCGCCTCTCCGTCCCCAGTTACCATATTCTTCTGTCGTAACACATGTCTTTCTCTAAATTTCTTGCATCCATAGCTTCGTTAATGTCATCTCTCTAACTTCTTCTTGGTTTTCCTCTCTTTCGCTCTTCTGGGGGTATCTATTCTAACACTTTCTTTGGCCATCTCGTATCATTCATTCTTTTTGTGTGTCCGAACCAAATCAATGTCGTCAATAATATCTCTCTCGATGTTAATCCTCCTTCTTATTTCTATATTTCTTATCCTTTCGAGTCTCGATATTCGACAGCTTCTTCTTAAAAAATCCATTTCTGTGACCAGCAGCTTCCTTCTATTAGTTTTACTCAAATCCCATACTTCTGAACCATATGACGAAATACTCTTTACAATTGAGTTGTAAATACGAAGTTTTGTGTCTCGTCTAGGGGTTTTTTCCAAAGGTATGGAATTGAGTGCTCCAATAGTTTTCCTACCTTTTGTAATTCTTTCCTGGATCTCGTCTTTGTTGTTTCCTTGCTTATTGAAAATTACTCCTAAATATTTAACTTTGTCAACGTTATTTATTCTTTCGTTTTCCAAAGGTTGTCGTTTTTATCGCTGCCTACAATGAGGTATTCACATTTACTCAGATTTATATACTCTTCATTGAGTTTTCTAACCATATAACTCAAATCCTGCTCGCCTTCTGCGATTACTACCTGATCATCCGCAAAGAAGAGAGTGTAGAGAATATCAGCACCAACTTGCATACCCATGTTCTTACATTTGCGTGTCCAGCCTTTTAGGGATTGGTCTAGATATATTTTAAATAAGGTCGTAGACAGACAACACCCCTGTCTGAATCCCTTTGTGGTATTAAAGGATTCATTCAGTCCTTCTAATTCCAACTTTGATTGCAGTATAATTTTCTTTGTAATATTGTTGAACGGCCCTAATTAATGTTGGTTTAATGTCGAGCTTTTCCATTATTTTCCATAACTGTGATACTGGGACACTGTCGCAAGCTTTTTCAAGATCAATGAAAGCTATATATGTTTCTCTATTTCACTTTTCTAATGTTCACTTTTCTAATGTTATTTTCAAAGTAAAAAGATTGTCCGTCGTAGATCTTCCCGCCCGGAATCCCACTTGTTCCTCCGGTTGCTGATCTTCAATGTCTTCTTCAATTAAGTTTCTAAGAATCCGGGAATATATTCTTCGTATTGTTGGAATGACTGCTATACCCCGGTAATTCTTGGGATCGTCTTTTGAACCTTTTTTATGCATGGTCGATATATAGGAAGTTCTCCACTCAGTCGGTGTTTCTTCGCCATTTAAGCTTCTTCAAAGACTTTAGTATTCTTAGCAGCTTTTCATGTCCATATTTTATAAATTCCGGGTGTATCCTTCCAGGTCCAGGAGATTTTTCAATTTTGTATATTTCACGGATTGTTGTCCTTGTTTTAATTGAAGATCTATATGAGTTAATTACCTATTTGGTATTGTTTTCCCAGAAATTCAACGCGTTTTTCTTCCAAAAGGTCTTTGAAGTGATGCACCCAGTCTTTTTTTGTTATGCTGCTCAAGTTAAATCCTTGATTGTTCGATGCTTTTACCGATTTTATGGTCTTCCAAGCTTCTGATGTCACTATATGTTTTTACGTATTTTAGCCTGCTAAACTCTAAGAAGGCAGTTTTTTTGAGGAGGTAGGTTTTCAAGATATGATTTTAAAAAAAATTTTGAAGGTAGTTTGACTATTTAGACTATATTTCGAGTTAGGAACAACCAATCTTGGCAAAAAAGTATCGTAATAAAGATAATGAAAAGCCTAACAAATATTATTCACGTTGTTTTCCAACCAGTTGAGTAGTTTAAGTACACAAGACCACAATATGAAAAAAAAGTTGTATTTTTTAGACCAAATTGCAAATTTAAAATTTACTCTATCACCAGAGAAAATAGAAATCATGAAAATATGCCCATTTTATTATTGTTTTGTGTAAAGTTTGTGCTTGTATAGCAAACGCCAATTAAGTTGGCGCGAGGAGGGGTAAGTTCGCGCAAGGATTAGAAGTAGTGGGGAGATTTGTATTTGGTTTTCGTCAAATGTCAGATAATTCTAACCTCTGAGCGTGTATCACTTTATGATCCCCTAGCAAAGATATTATGTTCCGTCAAACGTCAATGACAAATGTATTCTGACAATTACTTGAGTAGTGGGGGTGGACGTTTTTAAAAACGTCTTCTGCGCACCCCCTCCTCGCGCCAACTTAATTGGCGCTTGCTATACAAAGAGAACAAGAACATAGATTAAATTAAAATAATTATGTAAAAATACCTAAATTCAACTTTTTTTCCCTTTTTTTATTGTTTAATTCAATTAATTATTAGGTTATGATGTACTTTTTACTATTTTATGAATTGAGAATGGCCAAAATAAAAGAAACCACTTACTTATTGTTTAATCCATATAAATGGTTTTGAAATTACTTTTTGTCTCAAAATATTTAAGATATTTTCTGTCTGGCGGCTTTGACCGGATGAAGCCACCGCTTTCCTTGAAACCGCAGACATATTTTAAAGCCTCCGAGACCTCTTTTACATTTCTGTCAACAGCTTGAGTGTCTGTAGGTGTTTTGAACTACTTCCTTCCACTAACACGTTTTTACAATTAATTCTAGCTCTTGATTGCTAGGTAACCAGAGGTGGCTCTGTCAAAGTTCTAGATTGCCAGTCAATCAAATCTATATAAACTTCAGCATAAAAACTAACTTGGAATGGTTAAAGCACGGTAAATCCTCTACTCTTATTTTAACGAGCTTTTTGGATCCTCTCATATGCACATACTCTAATGTATTTGCGTTGGTCGAACAACATTCCTAAAAGAAGATGCGTTGATCTAACAACATTCTTAAATAAAGATACTCAGGATGAGTCATGAATACGTTTCTTTTGCAGTGTTGAATGAACAATACGCTTAAGATCAGTGCCCAAAATACTTGCTATACGACTAAAAAATGTTTGGATGCATATTCATGCACCCAAACATTTTTTAGTCGTACAGTAAGTATTTTGGGCGCACATTTAATAGAGAGAACGTAAACTTTTATTTTAAATTCCGCTGATTTATTTGGCTTAGAATTGCATACTTCTGTTAGTCATCGTAAGCTATCTTGTGTGCGAGTACGTTTTTCTACTTCTTCTTAGGCCCGGACATCAGTTAGTCCAGGCACTTGAGCGCAATCCTCTTTGTACTATCCCCAACAGATCTCTTCTATTCTGTTAATTTTGTGTCCTCGATAAAACCCACTATCTTCCTCAGAGGAAGTATGAGTATCCTCGTAGAATCAAATAGATCTTCCAAAATGTTTGTTTCTAACTTACTTTAACGTCTCTTCATTTCCTCATAAGCATATATTACATAAAAACTAGTTTCCTACTGTTTTTGACATTTCCTAGTAGACGTTTACTATCTTTGAGCAGTAAACTCATCATGGCGAAAGTGGTGCCAACTTTTGAAAAGTCACACCCCCGTCAAATCACTCTTGTATAATAATCGCGAATTTTTAGAAGAATGTCGTTGAATTTTCTTTAGCGTCTCCAAAAACTCTTTTTTTGGTTACGAATTAGAATTTCATGATGGTTTTGATACTACCAGATGCGGATTGACGCCCTAAGTTACCTAATATGAACCAGAAGCCTCTGCAGTACTCAATTATTAAGTTATGTCGAAAAAATCGCAAATTAAAATAAAATATGATTACTTTTTTGTGTTTAGAATACAATGGATTATGTACATCAGATCTCAAGTACGCAAGTAATTTTGAGTACAACATAATCGTCCCTGTTATCTAGCCACATGTGTATATTATATAATTATCAATACTTTGTCATAATCAAAATCACATATCGCTATGTATATGTGATTATATTAGATTCACGATAACCAATTAAGTCAAATAATACATACAAACAAAGTGCTATCTTAGTTTATTGAATACTGCGCGACGTAACTATAGAAAGATGGTCCGAATAAAAGATTTTAATAAATTAATAGCTCCGTATTTGGGCAATTCCAAAAAAATTGTCTCCTACAAAGCTGAAAGTCTCTTACCTCCTGGTGAAAATTACGGCAGTGAAGTTTTGAAAATTCAAATTAAGGTGTTAAACGAAAATTACGAAGACGAAATTGTAGATATCATTGCAAAATTGGTACCTCCCAATGAAATACTTTCGGCAATGTTTAATGTAAAGGAAACCTTTAGGAGAGAAATTGAGATATATCGTACTGTTATACCGAGCGTAAACGCATATGCAGAGGAAAAAGGTGTACCTGAATTGTTAGACTGTTGCGCTAAATATATGGGAGGACGAATTTCCTTATCTCCTGATGCAAGTGAAACAGATGAAGACGCCGTACTACTACTAGAAAATCTAGTTATAAAGGACTTCGAAACAATTGATAGATATGCGGGATTCGACTTGGATAGTGCCAAAATAATTTTGGATGATTTGGCTAAATTACACGCTGGAGTTATAGCTTATAAACTAGGAAAGCCTGAAGATTTTCAGACGAAAGTTATGCCGATTTTAAGAGAGAGAGCCATGAAGGACCCTCCTAGTGAAACAGTAAGAGCTATTATGGTAGATTCTATTGCTAAAGCGTTAAATCCAGAATTGAAGCAATATGTACCGAAAATTACTGAAGCTATACACCTTCTCGTAGTTTTCTTTAAGGATACTCCGAAACCTGAAGAACCTTTCGGAACGTTAATCCATAACGATCTCTGGGTCAATAACATTATGGTAAAATTTGAAAAAGGAAAAGTGGTCAAGAACATAATGGTCGACTTTCAAACAGTGGAATATGGTTCACCCGCAAGTGATTTATTACTATTTTTGTATACAAGTGTTGAATTGTCTCTTTTGAAAGACAATGTGGATAATCTAATACAATTTTACTACGACAAATTCATCAACACATTAACCCGATTACAGGTTGATACCAGTGAATTTGGTTTTGAGAAATTGGAATCGGATATGAGAAAATTTTCCAAGATGGAGTTCGCCCACATTTTATTTATGCTCAAAGTGTCATGTACCCTAAAAGGAAAAGTAAAGAATATGGCGGAAATGACTGAGACTGATTTACCAGGCGCCCAACAGGTTTCGCTTCATGAAAATTATTATAAAAAATTAAACTTTGTTGTATCGGACTTCGTAAAGAGAGGCTGGTTGTAAGTTATAATTATTGAAAGTTATAGGAAACGTAAATATGTGTTATTTTGCAATGTATAGTTATCCAATCCAGAAAATTTGAACAATATCAGGGTATTTTTTTTGTTGGAAGCACTAGCAAATTTAATTATATGTATATAACGTAGAATATGTCGTAATAAAAAATAAAATATAACAATTTTTTTCAATTTTTTTTTTTTTTTTTATGAATTTAATATTTGTTACTTTGACCATTAAAACAAGTCCTCGTATTCGACTAATTTGTAAATGTGTAAAACATAATCGAAAAACTAATTATCAGCAGTGTCTAACATTTCTAAAACAAGTTAAAAAAGTAATGTCCTTCGTCATATGAATACTAATTTCTAAGGCGGTTTGGAAAATCTTCGCTTTCATATATGTATACTCTTACTAATACTAAAAGAATCGCCTTTGTATAATACAAAGAAAGATTTAAAGGAATCGTTTCAGCCTTCGAAATTAGCATAGAAAAGAGGGGACATTACTTTTATCAACAAACTGTACATACAAAATCACAATTGCTTGCATGAAAATCTGGGACAACTCTTTATGTTCTTGTGATGCAGACTTTAAAAGTTTAAACTAAAAGTTGTTTTTGTATCTTAGGGTTAAACATTTTTAATGATAACATTTGCAACTTTACAAATGTTGCTAATATTATATTGAAGCACCATCATTTGAAATCATTTTATTTAGTATTTTTGGCATTGAAATAATGTAATCCATATATACCAGAATAATTGAAACATACATGAGTGGGTAAAACCCCACCAGTTTTGTATAATACAAAGATATTTTTAACAATATAAAATATTATTAAAAATCTGGTGTGAAGAACACAAATACAGGTTCACTATTAATATTTTTTGTGAACGTGTCCGAACATATCCCTCCCCAGAGACGCAGATTCGTATTTCGCTTTTCTACAGGCTCATCGGTACGCCCCTGCTGGAGAAGGGATATCTTCAGACACATTCACAAAAGAGAACCACATCGCCATATCACAGAAATTATCCAGACCGAGCGTAGAAGTAAATTCAGCGCTGCCTGGTGTCAGACAACCGAAGTACCTCGCCCTGTCCTCATAACCAATGCGAACCAACGACGCCCTTTCAAAGATGTCACAGCCGTCTCTCTAGAAACCGCATTTTGTTTGTCTTCACTCATACTACGCGTATCTGCGTCTCTGGGGAGGGATATGTTAGAGATTAAACAAAAATTTTATATCAGTTAGTGGCAGTTAACACAAAGGAAGTTTTAATTTTTCTATAGAATGTGGTCGAGAAACGACGGGCTACAGGCAGCCAGTTGTAAATAAAATTTCCGTTATAATTTATTTCTTGCCAGAAATTTTCAATGTCTTACCACAACTCCTCAGATATTTGGGGCCGAAAGTTTTTCTTATAAAGCTTTTTAATAATTAATTCCTAAATATTTTCCAAAGAGTTAAAATTTGGAGTGATAGCGGCCCATGGCAGACCTTCAATATTTTGAAACCAATCTGCAACTATATTGATGTGTACACTGTGTACAACAGTTATCGTGTTGATATATAAACTTATCAGAGTATAGATAAGTTACTAAAGGAAGCATTGTATTTTCGAGAATATTAATATAATTCTGAGAATTAAATTTACTCCCAATTCTCTCACAAACGCCAATAACTAATAACTAATCCAAGCCCACACGTTCACTGAGAAACTGCCTGAAGTTTTTGTATTATTTGTAGAGTTATCAGATATTCCCAACATTCCAGAGTCCTACTTAGTATAAGTTAATATATACGTACGAACGTTCCAAAACACATAGAATTTTATAAAGAACACGTCTTAGTAGTTATGAAATTACAACTCGGCATTTTTGTTAATATATACAGTCCGATAAGATTTAAGTATTAACAAAGAAATTTCTTATTGTAAGAGATCTTTGCGAAAAGTTTCGTTTTTTTTATGAAACCCATCCCGTTATAAAAGAAAGATTGCGAAATTCATGTTTATATTTTAGTTAAGCATAGATCTCGACGCGAGGCGGTTGAACTTGTGATGTTATAAACACATATATCAGTATGTCGATATGTATCAGTACGCAATGTATATTGAAAACATTTGTACATATGAACTTGTACTGAGTAGGACTGTGGAATATGGGTACTCTAATTTTATTTGTGCACTTTTCATTAAATTTAGTGTTATTTGGTCTATATACTCCAAGTTTTGCAGTCTTTGTTGATTAGAATACTTTCTCGCGAGTAAAAATAACTTTTTTGCAATAATCTAGGTCTTTGTATATATAATTTAAGGCAAATAATAATCTGGCTTGTTATGGGGACTCTAATTTTATTTGTGCACTTTTCATTAAATTTAGTGTTATTTGGTCTATATACTCCAAGTTTTGCAGTCTTTGTTGATTAGAATACTTTCTCGCCAGCAAAAATAACTTTTTTGCAATAATCTAGGTCTTTGTATATATAATTTAAGGCAAATAATAATCTGGCTTGTTTTTGTCGTGCGCTGAGGAATGGTTTAATAGCTGCAGCTCTATACACCAATTCTAATTGCTTAATTCTTCCGCTAACTGTTGACAGAGATCTAGGAAACTTTGATAATATTCTTGCATCCCTTGCAGTTGTAAATAGATTTTCTCTTAAAATATGTAATAAAGCCGTATCTAGTGCAACATTGGAGATTTTGTAAGTACCAGTTCTAACTTTTCTCACTAATATCCTTATTTTATTCCACCGTTTCTTAATAACAAATACTGTATTTTTTATTCAGACTAAAATATTGTACAGTTGCTCGTATAAACCACTCGTCTTGAATTTTAGCCAGGATTTGGACTTTCAAAGCCATATTACATTGACATTAATACAGTAATTAACTATTGTTAACACTTGTTAGTTTACGATAAACATTAATTGAAAATTTGACATTACATTTCACAATTGACATATTTTACAAAAGACATGTTTACAATGGATAACCTCAAAATAGTAGCGTTTGTCCCAGATTTTCATGCAACTAATGGTACAGTTGGTTGAGAAATTAATGTCTCCCGAAATAGCAATCCTATAGTAGAGGATAGAGGCTTACATTCCCGCTTTTAAGTACGTAAATACCTCTAATATGAAAATGATGGCTTTTGTATATAACAAAAAAAAATTAAAAAGAACTATTTATAATTTCTTTCATTGTACGATACTTTTTAAGACGTTTTATATAAAACGTGTTTTATTTTTAATTTTTATTACAATTATTGGTATCAACCCCTGTACGTCCACTTCTTCGTTGTTATCCTTTTTATTCATCATCCATCTTTCGCAAACGTAAGTTACCATGAGCCTTAATATTGTTTGGTACAATCTGATTTTCGGAGCTCCAGATATATTTTATTTATATTCCTGCTGCTCTACTTCCTTCTCTTCATACGCTTTGCATATCGTCGTTACTTCCACATGATGAATTTCTTCCATTTTCTCTATGAAATACACTTTATTTCCTCCATAATTTACATCTAAACTAATGATCTCTCTTATATTTTTATCTTTTGTTACCACATATTTTTTCTTCTGAGTAATTTTTAAACCACGTTCTCTTGCTTGCTTTTCCAGTAATATAAATATTCTTCTGACTTCGATTCAGCTATAAATATCATATCATCCGCGTAAGCCAAATACTGAGCTCTTCTGCCATATATCAAACCATCAGTCCTTGTCCAGTATTCAAAAAGATTATCAATGAAATATACCCTATATCCATAGTATGTAATTTTGCAAAAATTATTGGTAGCGATACTTTATTAGCGCATATTTTATCACGCTAAAACTATATTAGTGCCGTCTCAACACGGATTTATAGTCAAAAGATCTACTTACTCTAATTTAACGAGTTTTGCCAGTACCCAATTGAAATATTGGACAACGAAGGACAAGTGGATATGATTTATATTGATTTTCGAAAAGCATTCGATCAGATAGTTCGTTACTTACTGGTGCATAAACTTAATCCAATAGGCTTTTCACCGGTATTTACTGATTTATTTGAATCATATATAAATGGCGGAAATCAGAATATGACAATTCTATTTTTAGGCTCTTATAAAAGAAAACTTAGCAAACTACGAGGGTGGACCCCTTTGCTCTACCCCCGTCCCACTCACAATAAAAAATTGGCAAATATATGTCGTTTATATTTCAACATAGCCTCCATTAAGGTTAACACATTTTTCCTATCGATGTTCTAGCATTTTTAATGCCTCTCGACAAATAGATTCTTCAACCTCTGCAAACCACTGATTTACCGAACAAATTAATAATTATTTGATGGAAATCGTCTACCACGCAAGTGTTCTTTAAAGTTTGGAAACAGTCGGTAATTGCAGCAAATTGCAGCTGTTGCAATGGCGGACCTGTGACTGGGTGCGTTATCCTGATGCAAGAGAAGACTTTTGCGCAAATTCCCCCGACGTTTTTCTTTTATCAAGTCACGTAATTTGGGAATTAAATTAGTATAAGAAGCACCTGTAATTGTGACACCCTTCCGCAGGAAATCTACTAAAATTACGCCTTCAGCATCCAAAAATACGGATAGCATGACTCCCTGCTAAAAGTTGCTTCTTGAATTTTTTCGGCGGTGGTGAACCTCGATGTGTCTACTCTTTACTCTATATTTCGGTCTCTACATCATAATGATGGATCCAGAACACATTCATTGTTACTAATCTAGCAGAAAAAATTTTTTGTTCTGTCTCTACCGCGTTAAAAGACGGCTGCAAATGTCTTTTCGTGTTTGCTCGTATGCATCTGTTAACATTAGTGATACCCATCTTGCAGACAATTCCTTCATGTTCAATTCGGCTGTAATTATATTATATAGGTACCACATGCTATGAGAGACCAGTATCTTCAACTATTTGTCTAATATTCACACATCTATCTTGCAGCACGAAATCATGGACCTTTTTAACAGTTTCTTGGATAGTGACGGTTGTGGGCGTTCCACCCGCATGTTGGTCTGTACACGAGTGTCTACCAGATTTAAGCTCACAACACCACCTTTTAACTATGTCATATATGCTCGACACGATCCATTTTGATACTGATATGTGACTCTCTCGACATCGGGTGTCTACTGCAGGTACGCATGAACAGGTTCAGACTTATAAGTCTCTAGCGTTTGTCTATCTATACACATAGTAACTTACAATGAAACGTGAAGACAACTAATTATTTTGATTTATAAATGGGCCTGGGGCGGAGCAAACCGAACAACCCTCGTATAATCTATTCCTGACATATTTATGCAATCTAATGAAAATGGTAAAACTTAAATGTATTAATATTCGGTCGACAACAGTTATCTCTAGCTGTTCAAATACTACTCAAGAGGGTAATGAATTACTCAATAAATATCAGTCCAGAAACAATGCTGTTTTTTAGTTAAAGTTTTAATTTATTAAGTAATCAAATTTACAAGTGTTAATAAAGATTGCCTCGAGTGATGTACACATAAATGAACTTAAGTAATTATTTCAACATTTTTCTGCATTTCACGGGTAAACATTGAACAATAATCACGCAGCCCCCTGCCAAAAATCGTTTGGCAAAAATTCGTACACATCGCCAAGTAGTACGAATAGAATCGTTTAATCGTTCTAAAATGTATCAAAACAACAGAGAAAAGTTGTATTATAGTTTGGATTTTTTAATACGTTACTTACGTACTAAGTAAGCGCCGTATGTTCTCCGTCTGAGAGGCTTAAATATGTTCAAACGCGTTGTGTCATAGTTACACATGCGCTAAGCCTACGCTACAAATAGCAGAAACAATCGAGACGTACAACAATATAGGAAAATTTGACCGAATTTATTTGAATTTAACATCATTGTTTTATAATAAGACATGTGTATATATGTATTTATTTCTTTCTCGCATAATGAAAGGCCAACTCAGATGTCGCTGTAGTAAAAATAATAACGCATGCGTCAACACTTCAAATTAGCCATTTTGTTTGTTTTTGATGCCTTGTATTTGGTTATAAGTTTATAAGTAATATAAATAATCATGTTATTTTGTGTGTTGTGTATTTTAGTGAATATGCATCAGTGCGTAGGATAGTTTTGCTTTGTTCTGTTATAATTATAATTTGATTGTGGTAACATTAAAATGTCGCGATCATTTTGTCTCGTTTGCGAATGTAAAGATGATAAAGTTCAGAAAATGCATAATTTTACTGAAGAATTGGAAGAGTGAATAAATATCAAACAATAATGAATTACTGTTAAATATAATATTTCCAGATCCAAAAAATGACAAGAAATGATGCGAATTAAATATTCTGGAGATTCTCTCAGTAATTACTAGACTGCGGAACCGGCGCTATTCCGCATCGGGAGTGATTCATCGGTGCCGACAATGTACAATCGATCAACTTAACAGTATATATGAATGTTATAGCGCGATGGTATTGATAAAAGTTGTCTGTTTGTACGTCTTTCAATCCGAACAGACGGAGTGTGAAATATATTTCGCCAGAGTCGTAATAAAGCCAATGAAATGTATATACGGAAATTTATTTTTAGGAAAATAAATAAAACACTGAAGTTAAATAAATTTAAATGAACTTAAATTGAAATTAATTTAAGATATATATATAT
Organism: Melolontha melolontha; assembly: GCA_935421215.2. Classification (NCBI taxonomy): domain Eukaryota; kingdom Metazoa; phylum Arthropoda; class Insecta; order Coleoptera; family Scarabaeidae; genus Melolontha; species Melolontha melolontha. Next base: position 69,461,632 of record OW285243.1, on the reverse strand, counting down.
ATATATATATATATATATATATATATATATATATATATACATAAAATGCATTTACTTTATACAGTGAAAAAATTCAAAATATTGAAAAGTATAAACTTGAAATTAATTATATTACCTAAAATTAAAGTGAATGCTTTGTCAAACCACAGTAAACATCTTTTATTCACATTAATTATTATAATATATTCTAAACTTTGTTCTGTAAAGTGCATTCTTTTAATGGACAGTATGTCTTTAAATATAGAAAAACTTCGCTCAAAATCAGAACCGCATAGAAATGGCGCATAGAAATAATAATCTTTAAATTTAATATATCTACCGATTTCCGTATTTTGAAAATTACTACAAAAGCCTTTCAGGACATTAAAATCAGGGCTACCAGCGAATGTTATATCAATCTTATTATTAAGCGAAACCGATTCTGTCTTTGCGCCCGCGTGGCTCATTAGAGAATAGCGTCTGTTCCGCAGTCTAGTAATTACAGAATATACACCAAACTTTTTATAACTGAGAATTATGTGGATGATCTGAATTATAGGCACCGCTTGGAAGCTATCCCTTTTCTCCTTGCCAATCATAGCAACCACACTCTGAAACTGAACTTCGCGTTGGAAATAAACCTGTGCCCACTATAGGTATATTATTTGTTTTATTTATTTATACTTTATCTCTAAGTATTCTACGTATATGCTCATTATAACATGACAATCTTATTTAATGATATTTAGATTACATATTTATCAAATATTATCTAATATTGTTTTAGCAGTTTCAGTTGCTGTCGATTGTTATTTCACGAAAAATTGATCATATTAGGAAATTAAGAAAATTTCGATTTGTGTAACATTTATTATAGTGCTTTACACTCTGTAAATAAATAAAAAGGATGAAAAATGTACCCTGAATTTTAATTTGTTATAAAGTAGTATCTAAATTTATTGTTTGTTCAGTTTTTGAAAAAGAGTATTTATTATTCTTATAAATACATATTTTTAGTTAGGATTTTAAATTATTCTCTTTCAACGACAAATATATTTTATTTTCTGATATTGTGCTCATGATTGTCTTAGAATATATTATACACAATATTAAGCAAAAAGTAGTAGGAATTATTTTTTATGTTTTATTTATTTGATATCGAGAACCTTTTAAAAATGCATGTTTTTTAACAGCAGTTTTTCCTCGATTATGTAAATATATATTAATTAATAAAATAATTTATAAACAATAAACATCGATTTGTATAATTTCTCTTCAAGTTGACACCTTGGATGCTAGGCCTAGTTAAGAAGCACCTAGTGAATACCCCTGAGATAAGCACACAAAACAAAAGAGTCTAGATAGGTATATGCTGGTGTGGCAGGCCATATAATATTTTACATTTTTCACAAACCAAGTGAAACTTCACAGCAATATGTCATCAAATATATCCCTGAACTTTAGCCAATGTTAGACGAATATTTTTATGATAGATTAGGGTATTGTTTACTTCAACCAGGTACAGTATAACCTCCTTATAATGGACACTGACGGGGAATCCTAAAATGTCCAATATATGGAGGTGTCCAAAATGTGGAGGTGAAAAAAAAAATGAAAAAAAACATTCATTCTCATATCAATTTAATCACACATAATAAGACGAAAGTCGAAAAAAATATACAATACTTAATACACATACATACATACATATTTTATGCTAGATTTTACTTGAAATAATCATTAATTGTTGTTTGTCTTGCTTTTTTCATTTTATGTTTAAATATCTCAGATTCACATTCAAGAAGAGCTTGAGAAATATTGTTAGCAATGTTAAAACTGTTAGTGCTTAAGAAATAGTCCTCAAGATCTTTTAATTTTTGATGGGCTTCTGAAATATTTGATATACTAGTTACAAATTCCTCTTCAATCTCATTTTCCATTTCATAACTGATATCAGTAATTTCATCGATACAATCTATAATGGAAACATTAGGATTTTCAGTAAATAACTCATTATCAATTAATGCGTATGTGCTTAAATCTAAATTAGTGATGTTAAAATTGGGAAATAAAAATGCTAACGGTATATTATCTTCTATATCGCACTCTGCGCTTAGATCACTGTCACTTTGATTGAATCCGCATTTTTGAAAACAGTTTTGTCCAAGCAGCTGATATCCATATTAATGCAGTGACTACCGTAATGTTTTTTTCTACCATTTCTAGTGAATTTTCAGTATCCATTAACGCCAAAAGCCTTTTTACAAGCATGCTTCGGTAAATTACCTTAAAGTTTTGAATCACACCCTGGTCCATAGGTTGACAATGCGAGGTAGTATTTGGAGGCAGAAAAACCAATTTTACGTATTCCAATGAAATCTTCGGATGAGAAGTGGCATTATCAAGAAACAAAATCAAAGTTCTTTAACCAAGCTGACATAATATCCAAAGTCATCCACGTTTTTTTGTTAGATATCCATCCTATCGGCAACTTATCCACATGAGCTACTTTAAAACATCTAGGTTTCTTACTTTTACCAATGACTAACGGCCTTTCCTTATCACCCTCCATATTTGAACACAACAATATAGTTAGTCGTTCTTTTGCAGATTTTCCTCCGGCACATTTATCACTTCTTAACGCAAATGTTTTTGTCGGAAGGGCGCGGAAAAATAAACCGGTTTCATCAGCATTAAAAATATCTTTCGGAGAGTAATCTTTGCATATTGATTGCAACTTGCCTTTCCAATTGTCTACATTTTGCATGTTTACATAGGCAGATTCACCACACACACTTTTTAAATGATATTTTATGTCTTTGACAAAATTTCTCCAACCAACCATTAGACGCTTTGAATTCGGTGAGTTGTAAACTTTGTGCTACTTCCAGCGCCTTTTCTTTGAGTAGGGGTCCTGACATGGGAATATTTTTGTTTCGCACCTTACAGAACCAGTTGAACACTGCTCCGTCCATTGCTAGACCACGGGTTTTTGGAAACTTCCTTTTTTGAGCTAGGTTTCCATTTTTCTGGAAAAGTTCTTTTATTTCACTTTTGTTTTTCACTATATCACTAATTTGCGACTTTCCGACACCAAACTTTTCCGCGAGCTTTCGGACACTTAAGCTTTGCTGTTCACTAACCGCAATAATATCAATTTTATCTTGGATTGTTAACCGCTTTCTTTTACTAGAATCCATGTTGACACTATCAAAGGCTAGTTCAAACTGATTCAAAATATCACTCCACTTATCATCTGACGAGTAGGCCAGTGGTAAACCGTCGTTCCTTTGTATGTATTATGGGAAAAACCCGAGTAGATATACTTCCACGTGTGCACTTTGTACATACATATGTATTATGGGAAAAACCCGAGTAGATATACTTCCACGTGTGCAGCAATAAAAGTACATACATACATACATAATTGCAAAATTTTATTCGGCGCCGCCCGTCTTGTCTGTCCTTAATTAAGAGATATATTTACAGATGTTTTATTGCTTCGGTGAAATAAAGGGTGTCCGCGTCCGATTTATGGAGGGTCCAATATTAGGAGTGACTATTGTTAAGAAAACCCATTATAAAATTTCGTACCACAAAAAATGTCCATTTTTTAGAGGTGTCCGATTGTCGGAGGTGTCCATAATTAGAGGTTTTACTGTAGTTTATTTGAGAACTTACACTATAAATATAAATTTTTAGAGTATCGGTTTTTCGAATAAGCAATTTTACAGAATGCGTTTTCAATTAATTAAAATTTTTAATTTATTTATTTTATAAAGGATTGTTTATTTTATAGTTTTTTTTATTATTACCAAAATCACTTTTCATTTGAAAAAATTATTAGTTCTGCATGGAAATCAATTACTGTTAGTTTAAGAAAACATATATAGATCTTTTTAATTCTTATGGAATTACTCTATTAATAATGTACAAACGATTTTATAAATTATTGAAATTCCATTGATATTTTGTACAAACTGAGTTGGAGTTATCTGATTTCCTAATATTTGTTTAAACCCATATTTGTTTTAATGTCTGTATTTGATTATTACACTGTTATGTATGAACATACATAAACATTTTTTTATTACTCTTATTTACAATAAATATTAGCTACCGCCGCCGACAGTTGGTAAGTTGTGAATCATGCTATATCCATCAAGAGCATGTATTTAAATCCCTACGATCAATTAAATGTCCGATGAAATATTGCTTATCATATCTCAATTAACGAATTGTATGTATACTTATTCTTTTATTTTAAAAATTGACGAATTAGACTAAACAAACAGGCTTCTTACATTTTGTTTCTTCGCCTCTTATTCATAGTTACGTGGTTGTCTTGACGGCGTTATAAGCTATAACCCCGTCAAGGCAACCAAGTAAAAGCTGGCTAATAGCGCCAACAGGCACTGGTGTAGGTACGACAATAAGTGATGTGGCGGGGGTGGTGATACAACCATTTATATTACTTCGACAATATACGAGATCTGTTGTATATATGCTGCCGTAAGTGCTATTTCGTAGTTCTACGCTTGTTTAAAAAAAGTCGCAGTTACGTACTTCGTAAAAAAGACCAATGTCGGACACTGATAAAAACTTTCTAGAAGAAATGTTGACGTATATTATAATAGCGCCACAATTAAATGTCTACTTTGCAATATCCCTTTAATGTGTTGGTCCAAAGGGGATTGTCAACGTCACGTCAATATCAAACACCATTCTTCGGTAAAAACTAGCAAGCCACACAATGAAAAATTTTAATTTAATTTTTGTTTTAACTTTATTTTATGCAATCCACATTTTATTTGTGAAATTAATTTAAATTTGTAAAGATCCATTAAGTTGTTTCAAAGATTATTTTAAATATGCAAATATAACGTCACTAGAAGTATAACGGTCGTTTTCAGCATTAAAAAATATTTATTTTACACGTCTTACTAGCTTGACTAAAAGAAGTGTGTAAACGGTGATAGAAATATTTAACAAATAATTAGCCACTTTGTGATTCCATGGAAGACTTTTAATAAGGTAAGTGAATATTTCTTACCATTTATTTTACGTGTAAACTTTTATGCGTGCGCCACTGGCTGTTGGCACATATTCGCCAATTATAACTTTAATTTTAAACAAGTGGTGCCTTTTCACTTTTTTTTTACTCTGTTTTAATGTATCCGCCGCTATCTCCACCAAAGCTGCTAGATACACTGAAGTAGACGAATCTCAAATAGCTTATAGCAAATTTTGTAGGAAGTTAGTTAGTAGGAAGTTAGGAAGTAGGAAGAGATTTAGGGAACTTTTCTTGTGACTCTATTCCTATTTTGTTATATTACTAGACTAATTTGTTAACATTAGTTTTTTCCTATTGAATTTCATAACGTTGATGCCGATATGAATGTGTTTTACGCAACTCTATGCAAAATTTTTGATAAATCAATACCTAAAATGCTAATTGTGAATTCTCGTTATTCCTATCCACCATTATTTAATATTGGGATAAGCATAATTTGAAGTTAAAAAATTATTATAGCCGTAAGTGGACAAAAACTCATAGCGTCAATTAATAAATATATTTAATTTTTCTTATACAATGCTAGTTGTGTATAGCGCCAAGAAAAAAAGGGGTGATAAGTATATGTGAGTAATAATGCCTTCACATAAAAGATCGCGATCCAATGTTCACTTAGTAACGAGAAAATGATTTTTCTTTATTCGAGTCCGGTCTTATTTCAATTAATATACGGGCGGCAATACGGGAATCGCCACTACAAACAACGCTGAGATTTAAATTTAGTATGGACACAGTCTTCGCTGTGATTAGGTGCGTTCGCAATGGTATTCTACACGAATATCGATTATACTGAGATGATTTTAATTTATGGCGGAACAACAAATTTGACCTCAGAACGTTTCCCAAATCGATATCTTCCTTCGACTTCGACAATTATGATGGCAGTGTATCAACTTCGGGATACAGGATCAGTAATTCCATGCTTCGAAGGTCGTGGCCTTCAATGATCACGCAGAGTGTAACAAGCAGAAGAGGATGTTTTAAATATAGTGTGACCGAACCCCGGCTAAGTACGACAACCCTAGCACTGGATGTAAATGTGTCTCGAACTACAAATTTTTAAAACTAATTTACTTCATCCTTAACATATCTAACTTAACAGAATTAGATTTTCCCCGCCGAGATACCTTTTGTGAGTGGTTTCAAAACAGAGAAGTTTATCAGCCAGATCTTGGGTTAGTAATTCTCTTTACTGACAATCTACGTTTACTAAATATGATATACGACCCTGAAATAAAAGGACAAAGCACGGAGTAGCACAGCATCGCTGCTGAAGAAAGCTCGCATGAGCAAATCCCGAATCAAGTCCATGATTATCATATTTTTTGTTTGTCATGGAATTGTCCACAAAGAATTCGTACCACAGGACCAGACATTAAATAAAACCTTTTATCGCGGAGCCCTTGAACGTTTGCGGACAAGAGATTTTTTCGCATGCGCGACTTGGCATTGCTAGCTCTTAGATTTTGCATTACAATAGTGCTCCCAGTCACACCTCATTGTCGGTTAGAAAATTTTTCCCAGAGAAAAACATTCCAGTACTATCACACACATCCTACAGTCTAGATATGGCTCCATGTGATTATTTTCTTTTACCAACACTTAAGCAGAAGTTGAAAGGTTACCATTTCAGAGCAATAGACAACATCTAAAGAGTCATGACGCAGGTTCTAAACAGCCTAAAGGAACAAGACTTAATACCCAATACATTGGGAAGCTTCCTTAAGTTACATTAAAGAAATGTTAATATTTTATTTATCCGGAACCACAGTCCTTAATAACTCAGTGGTAGAGCAATAATGTTTCCTTAATGTAACTTAAGGCTTCCCAATGTATTCGGAACCATAGTCCTTAATAGCTCAGTGGCAAAGCAATGGTCCGGCAAACCATGGACGTGGGTTCGAATCTTGCTTAAGAACGAGTTTTTTCAATTAAATAATTTGAATAATTAGTGTCGTAAAATGTAGAAAGAAATATTTACATACCTCGTATGTTTACAAATTGAATTTATTATATTTTTTTTTAGTTTGTCCGGTTGTTAGGTACCACCTGTTGGGCATTAAAGTAAATTTATTTATTTTAATTTATTTTTTTATTTAATTAAAATCCTGAAAACGGTATTGATATCTATATATAAAATAATTACTGACTTAACAGAGAAGAAATAAAACTAATTAAGGAATTTGTGTGTGTCGTTCTTACAAAAACTCATTGAAGTCCTATGAAACAAATAAACTATGCCTAATTATAAAAAATATTATAAAACAGTTATATTTTTATAGACAAATCCATTATTCAATGAATATATTGCATGAGAATTCAATTAATGCAAATTATGATATTATAGATTATATTAAACGCAACTGTAAATATCCTTTGTTCAAATCATTTAGAATATTTCTATTTATACTCGTATTTGCAATATACATATTTTATTTCGTTTAATTTAATTTCGTACAAAATTCGTTCAAATTGAATTAACCGGTTCAAATTGGCCACTTCACTATTATCACGCCAATAAACAAAGTACACAAACAATTTCCTTTATTGAAATTTAATGTAATTTTCTCTCTATTTTCAGTATTTGGGATATTCAATGGAATTTATAAATTTAATAAAATGAGAGCAATGGTAGTAATAATTCATACCTCAGCATGAATGTAAAAATCCTCAAACAAATCTATGTTTGTTATAAAAGCCATACTTCCTCATAAACGTAATAAATTTTCTAAATTGATCATCGTCGAATATTTATTTAAATTCTTCTAACCCTCCGGTAGCAAAAAACTGATGTCATAAAAATATCAAAACCAAAAGTTTTTTGCAGTGCTTTATATTTTTACTTTTATATTTGATGTGTATATATATATATATATATATATATATATATATATATATATATATAAAGGAATCATATACCGAAACATGTAAAATTGTTTAAAATATATACATATTGAAGTAAAACCAGACCTTAAATCGCAAACTAATTGAATCTACCATAACATACTAAGGTCATGAAATAATTATCTATAGAAATATATATATATATATATATATATATATATATATATATATATATATATATATTATAATAATACTGAGTCATACGTTCACTAACAAGAGTTTTTAAGTCAAAATATTAAACTTAAAAGAAGTAAAATGAATTTAAATTCGAATTTTTACCCACGCATTATGATATACTTCTGCGCAGGACCAATAATATAATTGATTGTAAACGTTTGCAGTTAACGATCATAACCTGAACAACCAAAATAGTATTTTGGTTTAAAAGAAAATTGCTGATATTTAATATAATTAGGAGAAATAACGAACATGAGTTCTCTAAGTATCTCCAGGGTCGTGAAGATTCTTGTTTGACAAAGAAATAAAGGTATGTTAGTTGTTTATATCTCAGTATTAATATAATATTTAAAAAAACTTATTGAACACAAACGACTTGCTTTGGTAGCTTAAATTCCGTTTATTAAAAGAAAAATCTTATTCTATGAGTTGAATATTTAATTAGATATATTATATTAGATAATATTTAACAAATTATTCAGAACAAACAATGGATTAACTATTTTTTTTATCGTGCAAAATTCTTCTTTTCTAATTTTATATGTTTTCAAAATTCTCTTCTCCAAAATGCAACTTAATTTTTTATCCTCCAAATTCTTCTCTATTTAAAACATAACTCCACTTTCTAAATGCAAAAATTCTTCTCCACCCAATTGTTTCAATAATTCACCATAGCAACCCAACAGCTTTTCCTGTTTTGAAGATCATTAGTCGCTTTAGTTATACAAAATTTTCCAAAATATTTGACATATAAACTATAATTTTGATCCTTGATTAATATTATGAACTTATTGGTATACAAATAAATGTTTCCTTCACACATAACCTTTGACATTATCAACATTAACAATTGTACATATATAAAATTAACTAAATTTACATTGTTCTATAATTTTGGGAAATGTAAGAAAGTCATATATGTACTTTTAAAAGTTTATTAGATTTGACACTCTATGTTAAAAAAAACAATACAAATATGATAGTGCTCCACCTTCTAAGAAATCTTAATAACAGAAATGTAACAAATTAAAGCTAGTGTTTTCAATAAGTTAATTAACATTTTATTATAATATATATATATATATATATATATATATATATATATAACAAATGTTATATTTAATGAACGGCTAAGAAATTATCTAAACACTTGTATATATATATATATATATATATATATATATATATATATATGTATATGTTTTTAAAAGGTTGACGTGAAACCAAATCTGGTCAATTTAATGTTTTAATATAAGTTAATCGATTTTAACATGCTTAGTTAGGTCACTGCTAATTTTTAACTCTGTATTCGTAAGTATTTTTACTTTTTTATTGTTGCATTAATATATTTTTGGTCTTGTTAATCTTGTAGCATCTCCTGAAGAAGCAACCAATGGTTGCGAAATATAGAGAGTGAAATAGTTATGACGGTGTTATACTTCTATGAGAAACAGAATAGCACATATATGCCTTTTTAAAGGACAATCTTAAAGAACTTTTCAGCATCTTCGCTAAAAATGGCTACCCTAAACATATATTTAATAAATTGATATATAGCTCAAACTTTTATGATGGCCCGACTGAGGACGTTCCTGTACACAGTATGATTTACAAAAAAATACCATACATTGGTTGGTCTTACTCATACAATTTTATCACACTTCAAATAATTTAGTAACATTAAAATAGCTAAATACAACACCCATACTTTGAAGAAGTTGTATAGTTAGACCGAGGACATAACACCTTTCTTTTTAAATAGTCATGTTGTCTACAGGATACCATGTTCGGATTGTTGTGGCGTTTATATAGGTCAGACAGATCACACAGCATAAAAGTGATGTATGTATTGCAAAGAGATCTTTGTGCATTGGTGGAACATGAACTTGATCTTGACCATACATTTAATTTTGTCGACGTTAAGATCTTAGACGTTGAAAATAACCTTAAAAAAAAGAAAAAGAATATTGTGCCGACGACTACTTTGAAGAAGATAATATCCCTAAGCTGCGGTTCCCCAAAACATGCTACACAATAATAAATTCGGTCTGCATAAAAAAGTATAAAATTTATACACGGGCAAAACCTCTACAAAAATATAGTTAAACATGTTGGTCTCCATGCGAAATAGACCACCGTACAAATAAAAGCTTTAATGTTCTTACAAAATAAGAACAACCCAGTGAAGTGCATTTACTTTTCGTAAGAATAGAAAAGTATATATCAGTGTGTATTGTGCCGACGATTAATTTCAAGACGGAAAATCTCCCTAAACTATATCTACAAGAGGACATTCGACGTAGAGAGTGGATTTTGGAGTTACTTATGCTGTATTTTCGGATAAGGGAAATATATAATTTTTGCGCAATATGTATGTATATATAAATGAAGAATAAAAGGCTCTGTTTTCATATTACTAAGTCACCAAATATATCATAAACAACCTATAGTAATCTCCATTTGGCTTGTATTAATTTGTAATTTTAATTTCAATGTTTGTTAAACTAAATAGTTATTTATTAACTATGACTTGTCGCATCCACCTTCATACTTTATTATACAGAGCGTTTCCGATTTTGGTGGTTTTTTAGATTGTTTGTATTTAACGTATTAAAAGGGATGTTTTGATATTTATTGCACCTTTTAAGAATTTAAATCGCCCTGAGAAGACATTTACTAAAAAATAAGCATAGGAAAATCTATATAAAGTAAGTAAAAATTATGTTTAATGATTATATACCTTTTCAATAAAGTTAAGAATCATTCATTCATTTTTTGCTAGCCGGAGCATTTTCATTAAATAATTTGCTACATCACCCCACTTACTCTATTTATTTATCAATATACAGGGTTAGGTAAATGTATGGATCCATTCGAATATCTTTGACTAAGATTTTAATAAAATTTTCCACATTTAAGTTAATGCAAATAGGGAATTACCGAATCAGACCTACGGTTTAGCCGGAAACGATGTTAACTTTTTTATTTTAAATGAAACGCCCTGTATATTTTTATTAGTTTCAATAAAGCTCTTCTCTGGAAGTTCAGCAATAATATGATTGGCACCCTTTTGTCCAACAACGGCAGAGATATTTAATTAAATCTAATAATGCAAATTTTATTGAAAACAAGAAAAATGAAGATAAAAATAGAAACAAAATCAATGTTAGTTAAGAGAGTTTTCAAAATGATGACCGATAACTTCTTGTATGTGAACAAAATATTGGTCATTTTTGCAAATCTTCACCACTTTCTCGCAAAATTCAATTTGACGATCATAATCCCCGTCTAAAAATTTTTCCACTAAATGTGGTTTATACGGGTTATATTTTTCGTTCTTCAATATTCCGGCTACTGATCGGCAACTTATATCATAGTTTAGTGCGAGGGATGTAGTAGAAATTTGTGGCAATTCTTTTAATGGTATAGCAATATCTTGAGCAATAACTTCAATAGTTGCGATATTTCGTCGTCCGCTTTTCGGTAAATTTCTAATATTTCCGATCAAGTTATACCTTCTTAAAGTTTTACCAACGAACAGTTCGTGATATTGGATGCCGATCTTGATGCAAATTGTTAAATAAATCGCATACTTCTTCATGAGTTCTGAAGCGGTCGCCAAAACCAATCATTATCAGAATTTCAATACATTATTTTTAAATTAATTAAACCATTATTATTTAGACGTCTACAAAGCCAATTCTGACAGTTTAAGTCAATTACTGAATTTCAATTCCATGGCTTACTAAACATAAACATGATTTTAAAATATCAGTTTTAATTAAATATCTTTGTCGTTCTTAAACAAAAGGGTGCCAAACCTTATTATTGCAAAACTCCCAGAGCAGAACTATATTGGAATTCGTAAAAATATACAGGATATTTCATTTAAAATAAAAACGTTAACATCGCTTCCGGCTAAACCGGAAGTCTGATTGGGATATAAATATACTCGTCGAATCCCCGTTTTACATTTAATTAATTGTGGAGAGTCTTATTAAAGTCTAAGTAGCCATATCTAAGATATTCCAATGGATCCATACATGTGCCTAACCCTGTATATGAAGAAAATAAAACATCTATATGAACACAAATATGCCTAACCTTGTATATTCTAATGTTCTTTTAAGGCACTCAACGAAACTTTTCAAATTTAACTATAAATATATTTGATTAAAATCAAAACATAACAAAGGGTACAGTAATGATTAGAGAACGGACACGCTTACCACCCAGTGCAGTACTGGCGAAAGGCTGTATTTCTAAAATATTTAATTTTATTTATATAATTGTAAAACGAACAGGTGGTGATGTATAAAATTACGAAATACATATTTATTTGTTGAAAAGTTGTATTTATAAAGTTTTTAATTTTATTTATATAATTGGAAAACAAACGGGTGGTGATCTTTAAAATTGCGAAATACATATGTATTTGTTGAAAAGTTGTATTTTTAAAGTTTTTAATTTTATTTCTATAATTGGAACATTTTTATTTGTTCATTTTGTCGTTCAAGTTGAGTAAAGGAGTATTAATATTGACTAGCAATAGTTTCTCAAGGTTTTCTTCTGTCAATTTTGTTCTCTTTGAATTAAGTACATCCTTATAAATAGAAAACGTCCTTTCTACATCGCAACTGGCTATAGGTGCATACTGGAAATATTCTTTTATTTCTTCATATTTAGCCGTTAGATTTTGTGGAATTTTCTCCATACATAATTGCTGCAATGTAATTAAATCTGGATTTCTATTAAGAATTGCTTCAAACTTTTGCCGAAGGCCACATCCGAAGTCACTTGGAATACTTTTCAAATTATTAACAGCCACATCTAATGTGGTTAATCCGTCATTTAATTTGAGATTTAGATTTTCAAAATAAGTGATTAGTTTTGGCAATTTTCCAAAGTGTTCGTGAAGAAAGTACAACTGATTTTTTAAATTTTGGATTTGTGTGAGCTCCTTGCACTCACCAATACTTCTAGCATCCTCCTTCAGCAGTGTTACGAAATGTTTTAGACTATCGAAATTCTCAGCATAATAACTAGTAGCTTCCAGCCATGTTCCCCATCTAGTTATTACTGGAGTGGGAGGCAGTGACAGAGATGGAAATTTTTCCCTGAAAAGAGCTACTCTCAATGGTGCTTTTCTGAAAATTTTTTAAAAGCGGATACAAGTCTATCAACTTCTGGAAAGGTGCTCTGATATATTCACAGATTCTGCGGAGAACATGTGCTACACAAGTAATATGCAGCAAATTAGGATATGTTTCCTTTAATATATATGCAGCTCTGTCACTTACAAATAAAAGTACTTTTTCTTTGTACCTGTCGTCGGAATGAAGTATATTTTGAATATTCTCATTAATCGTTTTAGCAACTGTTTCCGCATCAACTGTATTTATAACTTTTGTTGCTATTACATATGCGTTATATGGAATAGTTGGATGTAGTACACCAGCTACAACATTTACCACACAGCGTCCTAACATATCCACCGTTTCGTCGGCGCTTATCCATATGTATTGATTTAAAAGATGGCTTCTAATGCGTTCTACTGTTCTCGTAGAGCACCTAGAAACATAATATTTGCGCAAAGTTGATTCATCAGGAACATCTCGACCAGTATATTTTTTCAGAAATATTTTTAAAGTGGGATTGCTAAGTTTATTTAATGGAATATTAGCCGCCATAAAAGTTTTACAGAGTTCAGATGTGTTTGCGATCCTAAGTGACGAATTTTTGACGATATTTTATGGATTTTGTAATAAATTTCGGAATCACTGACAATGGACATACAATCAGTATGACCGTCAATCCAACTCGCCATTGTTTTACGATGCCGTTCTCGACGATCTTCCGTATCATATCTGAAAAAGTAACTTAAACAATGCTCTAGGTCTAAATAAATGAAAACTAATGTACGCGTAAGTTATTGAAATTGAACGAAATTCAATGCACACTTACGTCTAAATAATTGGGAGAAGTAGATTCAATCAAACGATATTAAACAGGATCTATCACAAAAATTACGATGTAATTAACAGTTAAAACTATGAAAACAAGAAACTTACTCACAGCACTTTATTTATCTTACGAAATATAAACTAATAAATAAAATACATTATAAAAACCCCGCTTCTATCTACGCTCATGAAAACACTTTAAAAAACACTATATTCTCCGAATACAATAGCTGGCTTGTCCATTGTTATCGTGGCGAGACCAGGTGTCCGAGTAAGTCAAACAAATACTTCATTGAATTACGCCGGGATGCACTGAGCGACGTTATACACAATTAATTGCCGATTGCGTTTTATGGAAATTGCATCCGTTCTCTAGTAATGATCGATGCGATTAATTATATCCATACTGTATATGTAGGCATAACGAATAACTAATAATAACAAACATATTAAGAAAATAAAAATATTCTATCGAACCATATAGCAGAAGCATATAAGCACGCTTGATTGATAAAGAGGATAAATGCGAGTGAAAATCCCACGCCTATCAAGTCGCACAACAATAGATGCTCTTGTACGGAGAAGCTGAAGGTTCCTTTTATAAAAGCATTTACCATTCTCCGCCGATAATATTCCGAGTACTCGTAATTTGGGGTCAACTTGTCCTTCCCTCAAGATTTCCATCTAGTGCCTTTTGCAGTTCTGCTGCGCCGCCATTCTGGTATCAAAACCACGAGCTTTGCTGCCCGAGAAACACGAGCACGACCTGATTAATTGTTCTGTCGAGCGTGAAATAAGACAATATCATGGGAAATGTACAACGCTTCGCGACGTTGATACTTAAACAGCTCTCCGGACATAGGCACAGACCCAAATCAGTTTTATGCGAAACAGATGAAACAACAGACATTCAGACACTTTTGACAAAATCTGAGTCCTAATTGCGTTTCGAATCAATTCACTTAATTGAGATAAGCCGAGTTGAATTCGTCCAGAAATCTGACAAAATTATGGCATTTAATTTGTTTGCGAGGATATCTAGCAAAGCGTTTTTAAATTAATTACTTAATGCAAAAAATAAACCGCAATTTCTCAATGCTAATCACAATTTGCCTCACCTATAAAGAAGGAAAAGTCGTCGACGTGTGTAATAACTGCATCTCAACATATACCTACTTGAAATATATTACATCTTAATACGTGTACATTGAATGTTGTTAAGCCATTCAAGTTCTAGGCAATAAATATTGTATGCGTGTTCCTTCAGGGAGCCTAGGCCCGATCATGTATGCAATGTAGATGCGAGGGCGGTTTGGCGGGAGAGTGATTTTTCAATGAAATACTTATTTTAGAGTAAAATAGTAGTTTTTTTACAAACACTGTTAAAAATATTGTCATATTATTATACGTATAGGTGTACGTCTTGTAAGAAAATCCGTATCCTATTGACAGACCCGAACAATCATTATTTCAAAATGAAAAATATTTTTCTTAAATATTATACTAGTATCAACAAATAAAAACTATTCCCAATCAGTTTGATTAGAAAAATAAACTGCATTTATAAAAATACGAATAAATTAATTTCTAAATATAAATGAAATCTTCATTCTAAAGTAAATAAATGATCTTTCTAAATCCGAAATATGTTTTATATTTCAAAATAAATAACTGAATTGATTTAACTTTTACTTGATGGATATCCATATTTTGGAACAGAAATAAAACTATGGTCTAAATCTTCACTTTTTAATATTTAATCGTAACACGACAATTGTTTCGCCAGCACAGTGGCTTACTCAAGTACTTACAGCAAAGAGTACGTTACAAACTAAATTAAAATATATATATATATATATATATATATATATATATATATATATATATAAAATTATTATTTTACAACGTTTTTAAAGAAATCTATAAATCTACACAAGTATTGTCGGTAGTGAGAAAATGTGGCCCATCTGGTTGGCCCTAACTGTTATATTATAGGGCACTAAACATGTTTACGCATGAAGTTTGTTTTAATAAACTAAATATACATTTCTATTATCGTCTAAACAGATTTTAAGTGAATAAATTTAACAAAGGCGAGTTATTTAAATCTAATTGGTCATTAAGTAAAATTTGTGAGTGTTTTAATTTATTGATTTCGAAACTTTCCAGAAAATTTAATTTGTTGCCTTTATTTTCTAAATGGAGAATTTGAAAATCTTTATTGAAAGTGTGATTTTCTTCTAATAGATGATTCGCAAAAGTGGAATCTTGTTTTTTTATTTCTAAACGAAGAACAATGTTCGGCAATGCGTTTTTCAAACTATCTTCCTGTTTGACCCGACATATATCTTACCGCATCCACACATCAGCTTATAGACTCCAGACTTCTTACTTCTGTCTGTTTTATCTTTATTGTTTTTAATATGTTTGGATAAATTATTATTAGTTTTGAAAACCGGTAATTAAAGCTGAAATTTTAGATTTGTTAAATATAGTTCTGAAACAAAATTACTTCCAGTTTAATAATTCAATATACATTGTAGGCAAGGACTAATTATGGGTAACCCCTTAAGTCCATTACTATCAGAAATTTTCATGAACCACTTAGAACCAATCATTTTTAATAATCCCCTAAGACAGCATATTTTCTTTTGGCATAGATATGTAGACGATATTGTACTTTGTTTCACTGGAACACAAAGACAATTAAACTTGCTACTAGAATTCGTCAATTCTATTCATAAAAATATTGAATTTACCATGGAAGAAGAAGTAAACAATAGCATTAATTTTTTGGATCTAACTATTAAAAAAATCAACAATAAATTAGACTTTGATATTTACCATAAAGAATCTCATACTGACATAACTATACATAATTCGTCAACACATCCCATACAACACAAATTAGCGAGTTTTCATAGTTTTTTACATAGATTAATTAATTATCCACTATCCAAAGAAAATTATGATAAAGAATTAAATTTAGTCAAACAAATAGCTATCAATAATGGCTACACAGATACTTTAATTGAAAATATGCTGACAAAAAAACTTTTCAAAAAAGCAATCTCTATGGTATATTATGCAATAAAGGATAAGGAAAATCCAAAATTTAGATTACAAACGTACACTGGGATACCTAATAAGCATATTTCAAGTTATTAAAAAAAACTTAATATTACCACGGTTTTCTAAACTAATAATAATATCCAAACATATTAAAAACAAT
This sequence comes from Melolontha melolontha, assembly GCA_935421215.2. NCBI lineage: Eukaryota > Metazoa > Arthropoda > Insecta > Coleoptera > Scarabaeidae > Melolontha > Melolontha melolontha. Next base: position 69,444,303 of record OW285243.1, on the reverse strand, counting down.
AAAGATAAAACAGACAAAAATAAGAAGTCTGGAGTCTATAAGTTAATGTGTGGATGCGGTAAGATATATGTCGGTCAAACAGGAAGATCGTTTGAAAAACGCATTGCCGAACATTGTTCTTCATTTAGAAATAAAAAACCAGATTCCACTTTTTCGAATCATCTATTAGAAGAAAACCACACTTTCAATAAAGATTTTCAAATTCTGCATTTAGAAAATAAAGGCAACAAATTAAATTTACTGGAAAGTTTCGAAATCAATAAATTAATACACACAAATTTTACTTAATGACCAATTAGATTTAAATAACTCGCCTTTGTTAAATTTATTCACTTAAAATCTGTATAGAGGATAATAGAAATGTATATTTAATTTTTTAAAACAAATTTTATGGGCAAACATGTTTAGTACCCTATAACAGTTAAGGCCGACCAGATGAGCCGCATTTTCTCACTAGCGACAATACTTGTGTAAACTCATAGATTTCTTTAAAAACATTGTAAAATAATACAAACCTTCTTGATTTTATATATATATATATATATATATATATATATATATATATATATATAAATATAATATCTTCGTGACCTTGGTATGATAAGGTAAACTTAATAAGTCGGCGATTAAAGGTCTAGTTCATTACTTCAAAGTACATATATTTAAAATAACTCTACATGTTTCGGCAATGATGCCTTTGTCAAGAGAATACAAAACATAAATGGAAACATTTATGTTTTGTATTCTCTTGACAAAGGCATCATTGCCGAAACATGTAGTTATTTTAAATATATATACTTTGAAGTAATGAACTAGACCTTTAATCGCCGACTTATTAAGTTTACCTTATATATATATATATATATATATATATATATATATATATATATATATATATATATAATTAATTTAAATTTGGGTAAGCGGTCTGTCAATTAAAAAACTCCTTTATTAAATAACCATATATTTCGCAACAGAATTTGTTGCTTCTTCTGGGGAAACTACAAGATTAATGAGAAAAATAACAAAAAATAAATAAGAGTATAAAACAGTAGTAAAAATACTTACAAAATGTAGAGTTGAAAAACAATAAAATTGACGTACAAAAAATAAAAATGATTAGATTTAAAAAATACAGTAACTATAGAAACAAGCCTTAAGAACTTTTAAAAAACATGTATATGTAAAAGTTAAAACATGAAAAATAAAAAATATAATGCAATATAAATTTAACAAAATATGGACCAAATAACAAAACGATTTAAGATGGTCAAATAACAGTAAAACCCAGTATATTACAATAAATTATACTAAGACCATTAGTATCAGATCTATAATTTATGTTATTTGTGTCTCTGTTAAAGTGGACCATTTCTAAAAAGGTTCTTTTTTTAAGGTTATTTTCAACGTCTAAGATCTTAACGTCAACAAAATTGAAAGTATGGTCACGATCAAGTGCATGGTCCACCAATGCACAAGTTCTCTTACCAACAAGGACATCACTTTTTTGCCGAGTGATGCGCTGTTTTAGCCACTGTGATGTCTGACCTATATAAACGCCACAACAATCCGAACATGCTATCCTGTAGACAACATGACTATTTAAAAAGAAAGGTGTTATGTCTTTGATCTTACTATACAACTTCTTCAAGGTATGGGTGTTGTATTTAGCTATTTTAATGTTATTAAATTGTTTAAAATGTGATACAATTGTATGAGTAAGACCACCAATGTATGAGATTTTTTGTAAATCACACTGTCTGCAGAAATGTCCTCAGTAGGGCCATCAAAAAAGTTTGAGCTAAATATCAATTTATTATGTATGTGCTTAGGATAGCCATTGTTGACGAAGATGTTGAAAAGTTCTTTAAGATTGTCATTTAGAAAGGTTTCATGACAAATATGTGATATTCGGTTTCTCATACCTATAATGGTGTTATACTTCTGATTGAGAGGATGATGAGAGTGATAATTAATGAACCGATCAGATGAAGTTGGTTTTCTATACCAATTCAAAATGATACAATTATTATCGTCACGAATTACTAAAACGTCCAAGAATGACACGCTATTGTTATTTTCTTTTTCCAAAGTAAATTGTAAATGTTTGTTGTAGCTATTAAAAATTTTTAATGTTAGATCTCTTTTTCTTGTGGAACAGAGCAAACAATGTCATCAACATACTTGTACAAGAACGGTAATGGAAATGGTAACTTAGCTATCACACTCTTCAACAACTGATCCATAACTATCTGAGCTAAAATTTGGCTGATGGGCGAACCCATAGGAGTTCCAAATATTTGACTATAGAATTTCCCATTAAACGAAAACTATGTGTTGTTAAATATAAAAGAGATTAACGACAAAAAATTTGATTTAGATAAGTCAATGTGTGGATCGATTGTGCCACTTACTAGTTATGACATCTGTCATTAGTTGTAAAGGTATATTCGTAAAAAGCGATATAACATCAAACGAAATCAAAACATAATTGTTGGGAACTGTGAGACCTTGTATCTGATTAACAAATGAAAACGTGTCTTTGATATTGTATGTATTGTCTGTATCAAACGCGATCGTTAAAATTTTGCTAAAAAATTTTGAAAGGTTATATGTTATAGAATTTATGGAACAAATGATTGGTCGAACTGGAATGTCAGGTTTATGAATTTTCGGTAGTGAGTAAAGTTTCGGATGGGTCGTGACCATACTTTCAATTTTGTTGACGTTAAGATCTTAGACGTTGAAAATAACTTTAAAAAAGAACCTTTTTAGAAATGGTCCACATTAACAGAGACACAAATAACATAAATTATAGATCTGATACTAATGGTATTTTTACTACTGTTTTATACTCTTATTTATTTTTTGTTATTTTTCTCAATAATCTTGTAGTTTCCCCAGAAGAAGCAGCAAATTATGTTGCGAAATATAGGGTTATTTAGTAAAGGAGTTTTTTAATTGACAGACCGCTTACCCGAATTTAAATTAATTTTTTATAATATATCACGGATAATTTCGTTTCAATTAATTTTATATATATATATATATATATATATATATATATATATATATATATATATATATATAAAATTAATTTAAGTTCGGGTAAGCGGTCAATTAAGAAAAAAAACTCCTTTATTAAATAACCCTATATTTCGCAACAGACTTTGTCGCTTCTTCTGGGGTAAAAAATGTAGAGTTGAAGAAAATATAAAATTGACGTACAAAATATAAAAATGATTGACTGTCTGTTGCGAAATATAGGGTTATTTAATAAAGGAGTTCTTTTTTCTTAATTGACCGCTTACCCGAATTTAAATTAATTTTTTATAATATATCACGGTCGATAATTTCGTTTCATTAATTATATATATATATATATATATATATATATATATATATATATATATATATATATTTAGTTTGTAACGTACTCTTTAGCTGTAAGTACCTGAGGAAGCCACTATGCTGGCGAAACAATTGTCGTGTAACGATTAAATATTAAAAAGTCAAGATTTGAACCGTAGTTTTATTTCTATTTAAAATAAATAGCCAAAATTCTAAAATCTTTAAAAGTTAAAAAGATAATCTAATTCTAGAACAAACATGCTTCTAAAATGGAATTATGCGAGCTATGTGTAACAGCGTTTTAACTCTTTCAGGTCGGGAAATTTCACTTAAAGAAAAGCTCTAGAGGTACATGATTTTTTTAAGGAAAAAAATTAAACTTTTTTTGATATATTCTTATTTATAATACATATTCAAACTATAAAACGTAATTAACAAAAATATATACTCCATGTTTTACAAGAAAAAAGCAAAAAATTGGTGGATTACTTTTTGTAACATCGTACTGATTCCATATGATATGCTTGGAAACAACTTTTGTTTTTTGATAAACATAACGGTATTTTACACACTGAACACTCCCAGTTTGTTCTGACTTCATTGTTTTTCGAGCTACAATATTCACGTCTGCCTCTCGATGTACGAATTGCTGATGGGAATATCCTATGCCACGCTTTATTTTTCCGATTTACAATTGTTTTGTCACGAGGATTATAATTAGAAAGGACGTGGACACATTTTTTATCACACCATTTGATAGCTGATAAACCATTGATACTTTTACACCAATCGTAATCACCCCGCTTCAAATCCTTATCAAGTGAAAACTGTGGTAAATTTCTTCTAGTAACATTGACATTTCCACAGGCATATATTTCATCTTTGAGGAGATCTTCCACAAGCCCAACCGAGGAAAAAAATTGTCAAAATATAGATAATGATTTTTCCCATTATGCTGGCAGTCAATGTTTTCACAACCCTTGAGCCTAAGTTTTTTTCAACTTCGCTTTCACTTCGACAGGTGCAAATGTTAAAATCCCAGCAGTATCTGGCTTCATCAGCCAATACTCATACTTTATAACCACATTTTATTGTTTCTTTTTGGCAAATACTGCTTAAGTGTAGATAGAGCGTCCTTTGAATTTTATCATCGATTCGTCAATTGCTATTTTTTGGTGAAGATTCAAAGATTTCTGAAAATTAATCTTCAACATATCTATTACCGGTTGCACCGTATAGAGTTTGTCATATTTATCATCACCTCCCTGTGGCATAATGATGTTATCATTGAGGTGTAAATTGCCTAGCAGCCATCCAAATCTATGCATAGGCATAATTTTTGAGAGATACGGATCATGCAAATCAGAAGATGTGCTCCAATGGTCTCTATAACTTGGATACTGTTTTATACCCATGAGGATATTTATTCCAAAGAACGCTTTCATCTCCTGAATATTAGTGATACTATATGCCTTTCTTGTTTTTAAGTATTCTTGTTGGGCATACGGATTTGTTTGAAACACTATGTGATTTACTATGTCATCATCCAATAAAACATTGACTAAATAAAAATTTTATATAAAAGAAGTAACACCGCATTCACTTTTGAACCCTTCCGGTGATAGGATATTATGTTCACTTCGAGTCCATACTGTTTGTTTAGGAATAGTACGTACCAATGTAGCCAATGAAACAAGATCTTCTAGTTCCCATTCGCTTTCAGAACTCTCAAAGGCAGGCTCATTTAAATTATTCTCATTATTTGAATCATTATCTGAATTAGAATTAGACGGTAAAGACACGCATTCTTCATCAAGTCTATCAATTTCTGCGTATAACTCTTCCATGCTCATACCCACTAAATTGAAAGGCAGTTCTTCAGATTTTTTTACAATTCATGATCGGATCGGTATGGTGGGTTAAATTTTGTATCCTCAGAAAAGATAACCATTTTTACTAATTTACTACAAACGAATGTACTCAGTGTGTTCTGAAGATACCAATGAACTAACAACAAACCCCAGTTGCTTGCAAAATAACTTTGTTTTTCACATTTGGTGATAAATTTATAACCTATGCACACGTGTTTGTTAGCGCCCATTTACTAACAATTTGTAGAAAGCAATGCGCACGCATATGGGGGAGACACGTGACTCAGAATTCATTGGCTATATCTATCGCATGCATTCTATACCAATGGGACGTAAATTAAACCGTTAGTATCAATAGGAAAAATATTTAGGTAGGTGGGTTAAATTTTGCTCCAGCGTACAAAAATAGTGTGCAAATTAGTGGGTGCAATATTGCGCCACCGGACCCGAAAGAGTTAAAAACAATAAAAAATAAACTGTTTCAGAATGCAGATATTAAATTAAATAATACAAGAGAAATAACAAGAAAGCCAAATGAAATTCATAATGAATTAATAAAAGATAATATATTCTAGATCAGCCAATAAAGTACAAGCTAAGATCTGCAGTGATCCTCCCTAACTAGCAATAGGATTATTACTAAGTCCTGCCGGCGAAGGTATATCGCACGACTCCCACTTTCATGTACATTTCTGTTTTAGGGTGAAAATATTCCAACAATGCATACGTATTTTAATGGATACCTTTCTACAGTATTTTCCAGACCGATATACGAGAATACTAGAAAGGATTCAGACCAAGCGAGAGTACAACAAACAAATATTTATAATAAAACGAATCCAAAGTAATACTTATGAACAAGGTCTAAAGCTACAACTCTTATTTACTGATTTGAAAGAGTTTGAAGATAAATATTTGAGGAAAATCATATCAGATGAAATTAAAGAAGAACCCGAACTAGAAAAAGAATGAACAAGAGAAGTAATTCATCTAGACCAATGAGGGAGATGTTGAGATCGAAACATATTTAAGAAACAGCAAAATAATATATTTTACAGTGAATCTGTATGGATCAGAATTATGAACGATAAATAAACAAAGAGCGGAGAGACTATGGATATGGCAAAGAAAAGTGTTAAGAGAAATATATAGCGGAAATAAAGAGAGAGGAAGAAATTGGGGAAGAAAACTAGTAAGAAAATGGAGTAATTTGAGAAATCAAAATAACGCAAGTCATTAGGGCACAACGTGTGAGATGGTTGGATCATATTGAACATTTAGAGCAGAACCGATTTTATTATACTATATGATTCAAAACACTTTTTATAAGCGGTGGCTATGGATTACGTATATTTCAAAAAGGTATGTCTTAAGTTAATTTACTTATCTGTCAAATGTGATTAATTTTAAATAATACAAAGGTATTTTTAATAATATAAAATATTACTAAAAATCTGGTGTGAAGAACACAAATGCAGGTTCACTATTAATATTTTCTGTTACTTCACATTAATTATGTGGACGGTATGCGAGGTACTTCGGCTGTCTGACAACAGGTAGCGCCGAATTTACTTCTGCGCTCGGTCTGGATAATTACGGTGATAGGGCGAGGTGGTTCTTTTCTGTGAATGTGTCTGGAAATATCCTTTCTCCAGCAGGGGCGTACCAATGAGCTTGTAGAAAAGCGAAATACGTATCTACGTCTCTGGGGATAGGATATATTCGGACACGTTCACAGAAAATATTAATAGTGAACCTGCATTTGTGTTCTTCACACCAGATTTTTAGTAATATTTTATATTATTAAAAATATCTTTGTATTATACAAAACTGGTGGGGTTTACCTACTCATGTATGTTTCAATTATTCTGATACATTAATTTTAAAGGTCAGAATTCTGGTTAGCTTGAATATTGTATTAACGTTGGGAGTAACTTATTATATTAAATTAATTGATAACTATCTAAAAATGGTATTTACTGATTAACAAAAGGCATTCATTATTGAATCATATTTTCGCAATGGATATATCGAAAATGGTGAATGGAGATACAGAAGTCAACCATATCTACAAGAATATCATTTGAAATATCCAGACGTAATAATTGATGAAGCCGTATTTTATAATAACATTCATTATATATAAGTAAATTTTGAGTCACTGGAAGTCGTCAACGAACAAAATGTAGTGGCAGACCTACAATACTCAAGATACTGTTACAAGATGTGCAACAAAAGATGTTAGACAACGATTCTTTATCGATTCTGAGACTGTACAGCAAGTTAATAAGTCATGTAGCACTTACCAAAGAATTAATAAGATAAATTTGGGATTATATTCGCACAAAATATATTTATATCATGAACTATTGCTTCCAGATTATGAAAATAGAGTAGCATATTGCAATTGGTTTATCAATACAGTGGACGATGACAATTTAAATTTCATTCTTTAACATCCTTTACAGATGCAGCATGGCTTCATCTGTCTGGTTATATAAATACACAAACAATGAGAATATGGAGTGCTGATAATCCTCATTACTTTAGAGGAACACCACTACATCCTTTAAAATTAGGTATTTTGGTAGGTATTTCACGAAGGCGAATTATTGGACCTCTTTTTTTTCAATGAATCGATGACAGCCGCGCGATGCAGAGATATTTTAGAAATATTTATCAATCAGCTCCACGATTATGGATTAACCCAAGGGTATTTCTAACAAGATGGTGCAACAGCACATACTGCATAAACTACTCTCCATTTTTTAAGGGAATTTTATGACAACCGTTTAATTAACGCTAGAACAGAAAATTCGTATCCACCTCGGTCACCTGATTTAACACCATTAGACCATTTATTGGAGTAGACTGTGAAATTGGGTTGATACTATAACCACTTCCACATAATGACACATTACTTGATGCTTGACAGTTTCATTTGGTTTCATTGTAAAAAAAGGTTATGGCATTGAAATTATACTACAACAAAAAAGAAAACAAATAATAACAAAATTTTCATATAGCTACAGAAGTTGTTGAAAATGTTGTCCATTTACATCTAAATACAAACAATTTCCTTATTAAGAGTTTTGAAAAATTTGACACAAACTTATACATTAAATGTCAAATAATAAATGTCATTATGTGGAAGTGGTTAAAGTACCAACCCAATTTCACAGTCTACTCCAATTATGAATTTTTTCGATGGCTCGTTATAACCGGAAGATTTATTATTTACTAATACTGTCGTGAGCAAAACAAATCGGGACAGTGTCAAAATCGTTATGTCAATTTCCTTTATTTTTTAGCGTTATAATTTTGACGATATTTAATTAATTTTCAAACTGTACGTCAAATTATCTGTCATAGTTGCTAATTTAAAATTGAAAATGCCGTATCTTTCGAAAACTGATAAAACGAAACTTGTTACTAGTTTGGAAAATGGGAAATCATAAAGAATTGTATCGGTTCAATTTAATATTGGTAAAAGTTCAACCGCAAGAATATATAAAAAATGAAGGGAAAAATAATTTAAATCGAAAAATAGGTTCCGGATGTAACAAAATTTCAAATCTGCGGGAAGACGAAACATTAGTTATTGAGATTAGGCACAACCCTTTCAAAACATAAAAGGAAGCTATAAGAACAACACGATTTCCTGTAGCATTTTGTAACACATTGGTTACAAGAGAATGAAATTTAAACTTGAGATTTCCCACCATACAGTCCTATCTAAATCCCATTGAAAATGTTTGATAGAGCTGCTACCCAGGAAGAATTTTGGGAGATTGTTCAAAATGCTTGGCATTAAATTGCTATATATATATATATATATATATATATATATATATATATATATATATATATATATATATATATATATATATATATATATTGGCTTCAATGTGTACAAGATTACATGCAGTTATAAACAATAACGGTGAAATGATGAAATACTAATTATTTTAATTATATTCTTTCTTTATCGTTTTTAATAATTTTTATTTATATATATTTTTAAAATATTTAATAAATGTGAATGAAACACATATTTTTGACAATTCCTGACTTACTATTATGAGTAGAGATAGCCACCTAAGTAATCAGTGATTACTGATTACTTTAAATTGTGATTAGTAATCACAATTTAAACCCACGCAGAAACAGTGTCCCGTTTATTTTTGCTCACGAGAGTACAATATTCTGACATTTAAAATTGATCACATTTGACAGATGAGTAAATGATATTAAGTTAAGACATACATTTTTGAAATGTACGTGATTCACAGCCACAGCTTATAAAAAGTGTTTTGAATACAATAATAAGAATAGTCAAAGTATGCTATCTGTGGGTTCCAAATAGTAACATTTGCGATGATTCGAAACTAACGTTCGATCCGATTATGTGTGACATTAGATGGTCCACTGATTTCGATCGAAAGAGCAATTTCTTTCTAATCACTAACAAAACATTAGTTTATTGATCATATTTTTTGTGTTAAATGGAAGCTTAGATATATTTCGATTTTATTTTTTTGATGAAATATCTAAATTGTTATATGTTGTTATATACGATTGCTACTAAATACATAATGTTGCCACAGAAATCCACTTGCTGACTTTTAGATAAAATAAAGCTAATTAAAATCGAGGGAATTTTAGGGCATGCACTTAAATAAAGTTTATTACCTAAAAACCTAAAAAATGCAATATATCAAAAATTAGTGTTATACTATGATATAAAACAAAGCAGGAAGTATATATAACAAAAAAATAGAGCGAGCAGCATAAACATAATAAACAGAATTAAACAACAAAGAAAAACATTTTTTTTTAACAAGAGAAAAAATTTATTAGTATTGAATGATTTTACTTAAAAATATAAAACTATTTTATAAACTATGTCTGAAGCATAACATAGTACAAGTGTAAGATCTGGAAAGTACTATCAAGAAAAAAAGATTAGACATACTGAAATGTAATACTGTGGACCAAGAATGATTATTACGTTAACGGAATCTGCACTGAAGAAATACTAATAACAACTTAAGGGAAGAAATATTTTGAAAAAAGTATTGGAAGCTTTCTTACAATACTTTTTTCATGAGGTTTCTTCTCAGTAACAATAACACTAAGGAAATACAACGACTTGAAAATAGGATAATCAAAATTAAAACGCCTTTATCAGATAATTAAATATATGAATTGCCAAATATACTGTCAGACAAACGGCTTTCGATATGCTACCCTTAAACGATAAATATTACTTTAATGAGAGAGATGAACAATGAAGATACATGAAAACTTCTCAAAGAAATAATGGAAATAAGAAATGATAAGAGAAAGCGTATGCTAAGACTTGAAGAATAGAAAATATGATCTCAATATGATGATATCAAGAAAATGTGCACTAAATATTTTTGGAAAAAAATTAGGGGAGAAAACTTATAGGGACAAACGTACTATTAACCTAGCATTAAATAAAAATCATTAACAAACCTTAAGTTTTGTATTTCCAACACAAGCACAAGCCAAATTTCGAACATTTTGGTTACTTATATGTACCATTGTATCACTTAAACATCACTTTAACGTATTTTTACCATATTAACATCATTTTATTTAAATAAACTCGTAAAGTGATGTGAAATATAACTATTTTTATACGTTGTTCTCACATAAACATTGACATTAGAATAACTGTTACATTTTCAGACTTGCAACTTAAACGCATTAAATTTACTGCTAATATTTATATGTACGGTGCCGGCCCTTGAAAACTCGAATACTTAATATTCACGTGAATGTCAAAAATTTAAAATTTTGTAATGTGTAAATCAAATTTTCATCAGTCATTTTGATGACAATGTCGCATTTGAGAAATACATAGTCAGTTTATTTTTTAAAATGCCGCAATTATCAGAATTGCAAAAATCTATATTGAGAGACGTATATTCTGATATTCGAAATGATATTTTTAAAATTTAAATAAAGCAGGACACTGTCTGCAGCTTTATTATTATTTTTTTTAATTTACAATTTTTGTAATACATTTTGCATTATACCCCAATGATTAGTTTGAGTAACGTCTAAAAATTGTTTACACCGCTTAAAATGTTTTTGTATTTAAGTATCTGAGTTTTCAAGGGCTGCGACTGGTACAGTTCATGAAGTGTTTCTTTGCAGTCGCATGACCAAATTTAAGCCATAAGATTCCCTAAAAATGACAAACGTATTACAGCGCGTATTTATGTGCGTTAGAAAGAGATAAAGTACAATTTTCGGTTCACACTTGGGCAGTATGAACTGCAAAAAAAACACTTTATCAACTGTATCTATATCAAGTAACATAAGGTTAGTTAATGATTTTACTCAGCGTTTCTAACCTTCAAACCGGTTAGAAAATGCGCTATTATATACCGAGGTAGGTAATAGCACTTTATCGGTTAACTTATGTCACTTTTCCGCCTACCTAATGTCATTTCACTATTTATGAAACGTCAGTGTCATTTAAATAAGGAAATCAAATTATAATAAAACTATTCACAAATTTTTATTACGTAAATAACAAGACAACGTTTTAATACAAAATTTATTCGTTTTTGGAATTGATATTAATTGCTACATTAGAATTTCCATAACTGTTCACTGTTAGAAAAAGACCATGATTAAAATCGTAGGATAATAATTTAGTAATCTGTCAGAAAATATCACTATTAATTGTTATGTTACCTAGCAACAGTACCTATCAAAAGCATTTATCAAAATGCCATGAAATTTAATACTATTATATTTTTGAAATTTAGTGATTTAATAGTTTATATAATAATTAATTACTAATCGATCATGAGTAAAATAGTATACAAACATCGGCGGAAAGATTCATTCCAGTCTCGAGATTAAGTTCACCTTGGTGAACTTTCTAATCTTTCGACGGTAATGAACCACTTTCCGCCTCAGTATGTAATATACTATTTTTCTACAAACACTGTTAAAAGTTGACATTTTGACACGGCTAACTTCAATTAAAAATGCGATGTTAGAGCGTAGCATGTTAAAACTACCGCGATATCATAAAGTTTCTGGGCCAACGGTGGCCATGGGGTGAAAAACGTCTTAATTTATATCATCCTTTTGAGAAAAATCTGATAAAATTTTCAGGTTATGTGTCATACTGACATTAAGATTAATATATTGACAAATTTTAACGTCAGCATGACACTTTTTTTTTATAAAGCAAACTTGTTCCTTCGAAGTCATCTATCTAAAAGTTCCACTATTTTTTTTTCAAAAATATTTGGTGCACAAATTCTTGACTTTAGCCGAAGGAATTGGTGTTCTAGAACAATCGAAATTTGTAAACTATTATTTAATTCTAGGTTAACAGCTTCCTCTCTAAGTTTATAAGGCAAACTTGTTCCTTCGAAGTCATCTAAAGGTTCCACTATTTTTTTTTCAAAAATATTTGGTGCACATATTCCTGACTTTAGCCGAAGGAATCAGTGTTCTAGAATGTAAACTACTATTTAATTCTAGGTAAACAGTGCGTTTCCTCTCCAAGTTTATAAGACAAGCTTGTTCCTTCGAAGTCATCTAAAGGTTCCACTACTTTTTTCCAAAAATATTTGGTGCACATATTCTTCAGTTTAGCCGAAGGAATCAGTGTTCTAGAACACGAAATTTTAAATCACGTAATTCAAGAATTGCAAAGTACCTATCTTATCAGAAGTTGGCAGTATGAAGTGCAAACTTCGCTCATTATGACGACCACACAGCAAAACTAAGAATATATTGATATCTTGTATTTTATTAATTCAAATTTTCTCCCAAATTAAAATATGCCGAGGATATGTATATATGTATCAGAAAATGTTATTAGTTATTATTAAGAGTTTGGTAATATACCACTAATAAAAAACAGAAAATTACAATTTGTTTTGTTGGAAAAGGTTTCTTTCAAAAAAAAACCATTATTTTATTTTCTTTCGTTGCACATATTTTACATAAAAATAAGCAAAAGTACTGTGTTAATGAAGTAAGTTAGTTTTGTAAATTGTCTACTATAAATATTTTTGATACTTTCACTTATAAACAACGAAACTAAAATTCGATTACCTAATTTCAATAATAACAAAGCCTGTTAAAATGATTACATAAATAAATATAATTTTATAAACAAGCAAGCGATCGGTGAACGTAAATGTTGGGACGAAATGTTTATTAAGTGAATCGTCCAATATAAATTTATGCATTGGAATCATTGACCCAACGCAATGCGGACAGAAGAACGGCATTTAAAAATCAGCAGGTATTACTACTGGTAGTAGTGAGCCAGTGAAAGATCCAGTCACTTGCGAATCAATTCAATCTATTGCAATTGTATTTGCAGCGCAGGTTGTTAAACTAATTCTAATATCAATGCACTCGCATGACTGCAATATTTTTTTGCCTAATGTGACTCAATAAAAACGGCAATCTTACTTAAAAATACTGAAAGAATAAAAAAGACACTATACCTTTTTATCGGTATTTTTTTTCTTCCTTACTTATCCAGCGATCCGCTGGATGATAGAAAAACTAACATGTGTCACAAAAATCCTACAGCACTGGGGTACACGTCCCTGGATCGCCTGTTGTTTAATTCGAATGCATTAGAAGGTATTTTATTGTTTAACGTGTTTATGATGGAAATAATACGAATTGTTGTCGAGTTACACGTCGCGTTTACATCGTACTTGGCCATGTACTGACATGACCGGCTGGTTCAGCTGAAGGAAGGTGAAGAGGCGAGGTCGCGAAACTTGCGCTGGCGCAATTCAAACCGAGGGTGCTTTTGCCCAGCGACAGGGTGGATCAACAGTCATTCGTCAACCGAAATTGTTGTTGGATTTGAAAAAGAAAAAAAGAACAGGGGGGGAAACAAAGAACGCGATAACGAACATCAAGAAAGGAACCACCGCAAAAAATATAAACCCTCTCTAAGTATAATTAATCATTAACGATTATAAATCATATTGCCCCGGCGGTGAGGTGAAAGAAATTTGAATTTTAAGAATTTTCGGCCAAAATGTCATTATAGTAATTTAAATTAATTACTAGATTGATACACTTTCTATTGTTAATTTATGTTACTTTGAATGCAATGAAATAGATTAAATTAGGAAGCAACTAATATCAATGTTATTCTACTAATATATGAGCAAAAATTATTTAGATAAGGGATGGCCATGGTTGGGAGGATCACTGTCTTTGATAGGTTCAGCTTATTGTTGCCAATTAATATCGGTTTTGATTTGAAGTAGTTGTAATTAAAAATTGAATAATAATTCGGTAATTACAGGTATATAAAGAAAGAAACGATAAGCTGTAACCAAGAAAGGAAGAGGTTAGGCATTCAAACACAATAATCACATCGAAAAACTTTAGAAACTTTAAATAAGTTTAGTAAAGGAGAACTATTTATATCTAGTTGATCATTCAGTAAATTCCCGGGCTTTTTATTTTTATTTATTTCCAGTTCCTCTAAGAGGTCTAATTTATGCGATTTATTTTGTACATGTAAGATTTCAAACTCCGGATCGAATGAATGGCTTTCAGATAATAAGTGACTTGAGTAATTAGAATCTAGTATTTTGTTATCATAACTACGTTTATGTTCTGAAATTCTAGTTTTGAAATTTCTGAAAGTTCAATCAATATAAATTTTGTCACAATTACTTAACCACATTTTAATTTATGTACCCCTGATTTATTAACTTTTGAGGATTTGGATTCAGACCTAAATACATGCTTTAAAACAGAGAACAATTTAGCCAGGTTCATTAAAAGCAATAAATCCAAATCCTCAAAATCCTCTCTTCCTTTCGTTGTTAACAGCTTATCGTTTCTTTCTTTATATACCTGTAATTACCAAATTTATGTGCATACACTCATTTCATTTGTCGAATAATCATTATACCATCGTTGTTTGATGAAGCTACAGTGTTAGCGAAACGCGTCACATTTTTGTAAACGTTTAGTAAATATACGGTTTATATAGTCAAGATTAAACAAATTAATTGTTTTGTTTTATTTTACATCGTATTAGTTGTAATTATATTGGTTATGTTAGCTAATCAGTTTGTCAAAAAAAAACTAAGTTGTTGAAGTACGGGTTTATTTTCAATTTATTACATTAGATATTGAGAATGGCCACCATTCTCATGCAAACATCAATTTACACGTCTTTTCATGTTTTCAAATGCGTTTCGGAGCATTTCGGGTGTTATGTACATTTTTCAAATATTTGGTTTCGCAACTCAGGAATTGTGTAAACTGGTGTCTTAAAAATTATATTTTTAAAATGTGGAAAAACGAAGTAATCTAGGATACTCAAATCTGGTGATCTAGGCGGGAATTCAGGTTCACAACGTAATTAAACGATCATCCAAAAATTCTCGTAAATAAGCGATAGATTGCGAAGTCGTGTGAGAAGCGGCACCATCATGTTACAAATATCCCTGTTCTAGCTCGCCTTTGTGAAGTTAGTTTATGAAGGGCTATAATATTTTGTCTCGGTACCTTTTAGCATTGATGGTTCCTTCAAAGAATAGCGATATCAATCGTATGCGAGAAACACCAATCCATAAACCAACTTTCTGGAAATGCAACGGAGACTCACGAAATATGTGAGTCTCCACAAACTCATGGTTTGTAAATTGATATGCCCTGACAAATGAAACTACGCCTCATCTGTCAAAAATGTAAAATCCAAGAGGTCATTGTTGTGGAATAAATGTTGAATGAACCATTTGCAATATAACAC
This sequence comes from Melolontha melolontha, assembly GCA_935421215.2. NCBI lineage: Eukaryota > Metazoa > Arthropoda > Insecta > Coleoptera > Scarabaeidae > Melolontha > Melolontha melolontha. The sequence continues at coordinate 69,428,274 of OW285243.1, read as the reverse complement.
GCGCCTGCCATGATCAGGCGGTAACAATTCATGAAAAACCTGCATCTTATAAGGAAATAAACCAATCTCCCTCCTTAAAATTGTTGTATATGGACCATAAGACACTGTGAATCTTCACAAAGATGTTGTTGGTGCTTCATTAATAATCTCTCGAAGATTTTAAATAGTCTCCGCTGTACGCACCGTTGGTCTGCCATCACCGTCCTTATGTGTAACGCTTCCTGTTCCTCTGAACAATCGCACACAATTCCAGACCACGTTTAACAACTCAACTTTTAAGGACACAAGATCAGGAAACTGTTGTCGAAATTCAACCAGGCAAGTTCCAGTACTGTATTTCTATTCTCCATTTTCAAGATTTCCATTACGAAAATAAGATTCAATGATGAACCGCTTATGTAATTGCGAGAGTTCCATGTCAAATAAAACTTCAAATCGAAACTGACATTTAATACCATGTCGAATAAAACTTCAAATCGAAGCTGACATTTAATTCATGTCAAATAAAAATTCAAATCGAAAGTGACACCCAAACAACATGTAAAACCAACAATAGGCTGAACCTATCAATTACAGTGATCCTCCCAGCTATGGCCATCCCTTATCTAAACAATTTTTGTTTATATGGTACTAATCACCTTCAATGGTGATTAGGGAACAAACATGAGTTCTAATCTCATACAGTGTTGAGGTTGTGTTTACTATCCTGTTGTAATATTTTAATTCTAAACATTTTTTATTGTTAAATATAGATATATATGTAATATTAGATCCAGGATACAGAATTCAAACATAAATATTTCCAATTTTAAAGATATTTAACATTCATTTTCGAGTTTAAACCACTGTATAACATAACCTTTATCAGCACATTCAAATGGTAATGCTTTCTTTTTTGAATTCTAAGAAAGTGATAGCCTTTATATTTGCAAATCTATTTATTATCTACTTTGTAATATAGACCCCTTTTGTTACCTGGAATTATTAATAATAAACATCCAAACTTATTTATTGGTTTATACATCAGATCTTTTGTTTTATTGCCTAGGGTTATTAGTAAACGTATTCATAGACTATATTTAATATGACGCCATTGTTACCTAACTATGTATAATAGGCTCATGTAAATTCTCAAAACATGAGGATATGAAGCGCAAATAATCAGCACTTTTTTGTGGAAGCACCACTGCATCCACAGAAAATTGGAGTTTGGGCAACTGTTAGTCAGAGAAGGATTATTGGACCTATATTTTTTAAAGATGTACCGATTAAAAATACAAAGTTTTAAACAGTTTCCACAAAATGCTTACACCCTTTAGGAATATTAAACGCTGCGCGTTACAGACAGGAAATCTTGATACCATTTGTAAATATGTTACACGATGATGAATTGCAGGAAGGCTACATCCAACAAGATGGAGCTCGTGTACATACTACCAATGAAAACTTTGTTTTTCTGAGAGAATTTTTTGGAGATCGAATTATTAGTTTAAATACATACACAATTTGGCCACCTCGTTCCTGCGATTTAACACCGTGCGATTTCATTTTATGGCTGTACTTAAAAAATTATATTTTTGTAACACCTGTTTTTGATCTTAATGACATCACTAGTAAGATCGTAGAAATTAATAATTCACCTTGGATCCTAGAAATAGGCGCCTGTTAAGCGAAGAACTTTACACTGTAGAGATGAAGGTGGTGCCCATATTACGCACCTTGTTTAATGAATATCGTTACGTAATAGATTGTGTTTTGTTCTTTTAATTTAAACGATAGGGTAAACGAATCATTAAAACCCAACACGACAAACTCCAATGGATGACTTCATATATGACTAAGATTATTAAGAGGTCGCGAAATATTAATTTTAATTGCATTTACTATTTGGGTGGTCACGGCGCTAAGAAGGTTGAGAATGGCTGCGCTAAAGGGATAAAAAAATCATCCGAAAATGAGATTATATTAAAAAATAAAATTGTCACATCGAATTGTCCCTTCAATTTATCCTCCTTGTTGTCGCAACAGCAATCGTCAAATCTAGTATAAACACGATTCCAAATGAGCACTTGGATTTTATGTTTTCATAATATTCATATAAATAAACTGAATTTCATGGATACACACTTCGTGTATCTACATACAACAGATATATGTTTCATAAATTTTGATCTTTAAATCGGATCATTTATATATACATTCGCTCGTTTAATAAACCAAGAAATAAAATTTCGGGACTATCGATTTCAAAACGGATGCATTATTACCTCGAGCCACAAAATACGCAAATATAAATCGAAAACCTAATATATTGAACAATTTACATCCCTCTACGCACCTCGTTTCTATAAAGGAAAGAAAAACATATTTTCGAAGCAGATCGTAATAAAATCATAAAGAAAATTCTTTTTATGAAGAACATGAATTACCAGAATTATAATACGCAGGGACTTAAAAGCGTTTTGAAACCAATTTACAAAAGCGGCGTGTGTATACGGTCATCGGGGTATAATGGGACTAATACCGTCTAATAATAACCTTTCAGAACGTGGCCCTGTGCAATCTTTTACAATTTAAACGTCAAATTAGAGCCATGTTGTACTAATATCTAGGTCACTAGACTATGAATCTATTAAACCAGAATCAAATCATGATATAAACTTGCTACGGTGTAAATAGAAAATAAAATTTAAAAAAAAATAAAACGAGAAAAAAGGGAAAAAACAAGGCTTTGGGCGACTTCGATTGCCCCACCTACCCGCTCCTGCCAACGTCTAGCAGCCCACAAGGCTACTATGAAGCCTCCGTTCAGGAGTGGGGGTAAGATACCCAAAGGTACAAAAAAAAGGTGGAAAAGGGCGCCACCGAATTTGGCACCGCTAGCCGCCGCAAATCCGCAAATCACAATAACAGCAAAAAGTAATGGCACGCCACGCAGCGGGTAAATGGCGCAATCCAGTCGTCCGAAACGATAATGAAAACAAAAGAACAGTTCGGGCAACAAGCTAAGTACACAATCTTTATTTCAATAGCCGAATAGATAAATATCACAACGAAAAAAAAACTAAAGAAAATCGCGAAAAGTGAAAATACAACTTAATATAAAGTATAACTAAATATGCTCAAGGACTCCTACATCAAATCCCCATCAAAATACGTAATTTTCTGGTTCACAAGTTGTGAGCGTGAGCCTAAATACAAAATTATAAGCCTGATCTATTGAGCAGACCCTGTATGCATCCAGAGGCTTCTCTATATGTTAAATAAAACTAAAGTTAAAATTATAGTGAAAATTGGCGTAAATTGAACAAAACTAAATTTGACAGAGGTTCTATAATATTTTAAAAATAAATGAATGATTTAAACAAAACAATTAAAGGATAAAATGTATATCTAAATTTAAAGTCGTAAATTTTAGGAAAAAAAAGAAAGTTAAATTTTATTTTAACGTTAACGTAACTAATGTGTAAGAAATACGACCATAATCGTTGACGCCTTGCGCAAATAAAAAAAACTCTACGAAAATCACGTTAGATTTACCAGCAAAGGTCGTTTTCTTTTAAAACAAACAACTTACATTGTTATGAATGAAAATTTTACGTTGTATTCTTATAAATAACATTATTTTAAACTTTGAAATATAGCAAATAAAAAAAGAAATAGGTTATGTTGCTTTAAATTAATTTATAATTAGACTATGAATTTAAATTACGCAGTATAAAAAAAAAGAAAAATTAATTAACGTGTTAACTAACAATATTTACAACTTATAAATATATTAATCAGCAGTTTCGCACGCAAAGTACTTTATCGGATCTACATAAGAAATTACGTCATTTTTTAATACTGATTAGGAATTTAACTTGACTAATAATTAGTCAATTTCCATAAAACGCAATCGGCAATTGGAATTGTGTCTAACGTCGCTCAGTACATCCCGGCGTAATTCAATGAAGTATTTGTTTGACTTACTCGGACACCTGGTCTCGCCGCGATAACAATGGACAAGCCAGCTATTGTATTCCGAGAATATAGTGCTTTTTAAAGTGTTTTCATGAGCGTAGATAGAAGTGGGGTTTTTATCATGTATGTATTTTATTTATTAGTTTATATTTCGTAAGATAAATAAAGTGCTGTGAGTAAGTTTCTTGTTTTCATAGTTTTAACTGTTAATTACATCGTAACTTTAGTGATAGATCCTGTTTTAATATCGTTTGATTCAATCTATTTCTACCAATTATTTCGACGTAAGAGTGTGCATTGAATTTCGTTCATTTTCAATAACTTACGCACACATTTTTAGTTTTCATTTATTTAGATCTAGAGCATTGTTTAAGTTACTTTTTCAGACATGATATGGAAGAATGTCGAGAACGGCATTGTAAAACAATGGCGAGTTGGATTGACGGTCATACTGATTGTATGTCCATTGTCAGTGATTCCGAAATTTATTACAAAATCCGTAAAATATTGTCAAAAATTCGTCACTTAGGATCGCAAACACATCTGAACTCTGTAAAACTTTTATGGCGGCTAATATTCCATTAAATAAACTTAGCAATCCCACTTTAAAAATATTTCTTCAAAAATATACTGGTCGAAATGTTCCTGATGAATCAACTTACGCAAATATTATGTTTCTAGGTGCTATACGAGAACAGTAGAACGCATTAGAAGGCATCTTTTAAATCAATACATATGGATAAGGGCCGACGAAATGGTGGGTATGTTAGGACGCTGTGTGGTAAATGTTGTAGCTGGTGTACTACATCCAACTATTCCCTATAACTCATATGTAATAGCAACAAGTGTTATTAATAGAGTTGATGCGGAAACAGTTGCTGAAACCATTAAGGAGAATATGCAAAAAATGCTTCATTCGGACGCCACGTACAAAGAAAAAATACTTTTATTTGTCAGTGATAGTGCTGCGTATATGTTAAAAACAGGCTGACTATTGAAGAAAGCATATCCTAATATGCTGCATATTACTTGTGTAGCACATGCTCTCCACAGAATCTGTGAATATATCAGAGACACTTTTCCGGAAGTTGATAGACTTGTATCAGCTTTTAAAAAAGTTTTCAGAAAAGCACCATTGAGAGTAGCTCTTTTCAGCGAAAAATTTCCATCTCTGTCACTGCCTCCCACTCCACTAATAACTAGATGGGGAACATAGCTTGAAACTACTAGTTATTATGCTGAGAGTTTCGATAGTCTAAAACATTTCGTAGCACTGCTAAAGGAGGATGCTAGAAGTATTGGTGAGTGCAAGGAGCTCACACAAATCCCAAATTTAAAAAATCAGTTGTACTTTCTTCACGAACATTTTGGAAAATTGACAAAACTAATCACTTATTTTGAAAATCGAAATCTCAAATTAAATGACGGATTAACTACATTAGATGTGGCTGTTAATAATTTGAAAAGTATTCCAAGTGACTTCGGATGTGGCCTTCGGCAAAAGTTTGAAGCAATTCTTAATAGAAATCCAGATTTAATTACATTGCAGCAATTATGTATGGAGAAAATTCCACAAAATCTAACGGCTAAATATGAAGAAATAAAAGAATATTTCCAGTATGCACCTATAGCCAGTTGCGATGTAGAAAGGACGTTTTCTATTTATAAGGATGTACTTAATTCAAAGAGAACAAAATTGACAGAAGAAAACCTTGAGAAACTATTGCTAGTCAATATTAATACTCCTTTACTCAACTTGAACAAAATTAACAAATAAAAATGTTCCAATTATAGAAATAAAATTAAAAACTTTAAAAATACAACTTTTCAACAAATACATATGTATTTCGTAATTTTATAGATCACCACCCGTTTGTTTTCCAATTATATAAATAAAATTAAAACTTTATAAATACAACTTTTCAACAAATAAATATGTATTTCGTAATTTTATAGATCACCACCCGTTCGTTTTCCAATTATATAAATAAAATTAAATATTTTAGAAATACAGCCTTTCGCCAGTACTGCACTGGGTGGTAAGCGTGTCCGTTCTCTACTAATAATATGATTTCTGTCTGCGCCTGCTGGACACAAATGACCACAAGGGTTTCATATTATTCGTGACATTATTTTCAATAGTAAGTACATATTTATTGTAATCTAGTCTAATTAAGCTTTTCACGTTTCTGCATATCTGAAAAATTTGGTGTATATTACGATTTTTCGACATAAGAAACTTCTTACGAAGCATGAATTTAACTTTAATGACATGAATTGTTTTGGAAGAATACCAAACCGGAAAAGGTCGATTATAACGACTTCTGCGATGCACGTAATCATTAATGATACTCATGAGCTTATTATAGAACAAATCAACACACGTGTCAACCGCCAAGTGACTCAAATAAACCGAACCAGTCGATGTTTCTAATCTCATCATTTATTAATCTATAATTCGCCTTGCGAAAGTTAAGCACTGAGAAGTAATTTTTATTTACAAATTTTATATTTTCCATCTTTATAAAAATGTCTAAAGGTTTATGATATTGATCGTCTTTGGTAAAAGGAAATTCACTGGCAATGATATTAACATCATGCCTGTTATCAAAACAAGATCGAGAACGTTGTTTGATATATTAACATTGCCGTTAAACTGACGTAAATTTAAGACTGAAATACTCACCAAGCTCGTCCCCCACCACTGAGGGCACGAAGCCCACCGAGTCTAGATCACTGATCCAGTCAAGACGGGATAGATTGTAATCACCAACCATTCAAAACATATCATTAGGTTTGGAAAGCATAGAATTAGACACATTACCCAAATGTTCAATCAGATTATTCTTAGAACCGTAAGGAGGAAAATAAACGCAACAGATGTACATGAAGAAAGTCGCATTATTTTAGCGCAAAGAATATATGTTTAACGAATTGACCCACTTTCTTGTAACACTCTATATATTTAACGGCGCTAAAGAAGAGCTTCTAACATCGGGAGTGAGAGTCCTGTTGGTCCAAGGTTCGAACCTTGGGGCCAGCGAGTAAGATATCGGTTCCTTTTATATCGGTATCCTCTTCATTTACTCCTAAATGTTGAGAAAGTGAAAATCAAATCACCATTTCTACCCTCTTACGTCGAGGGGATGTAGTAACAAAGCCATGCAACTCTTTACACACACGCAGGGAACACTTTACTCTAAGCTGTCCTAGGGTATTGACAAACGTTCAACTTAAGACATTGTGCCGCTGTAGACACACCACGAAAAATTTATACTCGCAAATGTGCCAATATTTCGTTTGGTACCTATTTTTTAACCGTTCCTTGTATAGTCTACTCCTGCAACGTCATTTTTTTACGGTTGTTGAATTAATTATTTTGTAACTTCAATAATATTTTTTTTATTTTAATAATTTTACTATATTTCCATTTATTAATCTAGGTACTGGAAGTTTTAGTTTAATTTAGTTAATTGAAATTTTAAGGGTAATTTCGTTGTTTTTCGTTTTACGATCATTTTATTTCAGCTTCCCACATGTTCCGGACCTTTGACTTTCATTCTGAATTAATTAATTATTTTTTATTGTAGTACTATAGCAAATCCGGAACCTCATCACGAGCAACAATAATAGGCATCCATACGTAACGTAACAATAATTGGCGCCGAAGCGTGGTGCAATTTTAATACATTAGCGTTAACAGTATTAAATTATAGAAATGCACTATCTGTTAAAATCTTCGAAATTTCAAATAAAATACGCGAATTGTAACCATAAAGAATTGAACTTTTTTCAAGCGGTAATTCAAAATGAAATCTATATTTATATTGATGTCATGGTATGCAATAACTTATTTAAAAGTTAAACAGCCGTAAAGAGAATGTTTGTAATTCAAGAGGGAATTGGGTCTCAATAATAAAGAAGTTTTCTATTGAACTTCGGATATAAAATTTTATCGCTGATTGCGAACTATATCTGCAATATACAACGGCATTATCCGTTATAATCCCTTTTCTATTGGAGTTGACATTTTTTCCTTTACCGTTTATTGATTTAAGTCGTATTCTTTTCCCATTTATACAGAGAGTACAGTAAAAGTAACAACAAAAAGAATAAAACGTAGCTATCATATATTTTTGTAAATATGTATAAATGCACAATATAACTTTTTCTATTTTGCGTTCGAAATGAACTCATTATGAAACCCAAAACAGTATCGAAATGAACTTCATTTCGATACACTTTTTTTCATTTTTCAATGTTGGCGTTGTTCGAATACAGAAATAAATATCATTGCTGTCATTTGATTTTAAGAACTTATGTACATTTGACAGATATGATATATGTCCGTATTTTACAGAAACAACGTATGTTGTATACAATTGACAACAACATAATGTTTCTATGTCACTCATGTTTATATTTTTAAATGAAATATCAAGTAATGTTATCGAAAATTAATAAATAATATGTAATATAATATACTTCGCGGATAGCAAGATTTAAATTTGAAAATGTCAAGTATCAATGTGACCAACTGCATGCTTTATATAAAAATTAAACTCTGAACTTTCAAATTAAATAATTCCAATTTAAGCAATTTATTAATGTAAAAAACGCAAAATAGTATAAAAAACTCGTTTCATAAGGCCTTTTGCCGCACTCGCCCTTTAGAAAACTCGCTGCTATCGCGGCTCGTTTTCTAAACTGATCTCGTGCAGCAAAATGGTGCCTTATGAAACTTGTTTTTTTAATATACTATGAGCTCTATTTCGATACGCTTTTTTTCATTTTTCAATGTCGGCGTTGTTCGAACACAAAAATAAATATCATTGCTGTCATTTGATTTTAAGAATTTAAGTACATTTGACAAATATGATATATGTGAGTACTCTACACAAACAACGTATATTGTATACAATTGACAACAAGATATTATTAGTTTCTAAGTCATTCATGTTTATATTTTTAAATAAAATATCAAGTAATGTTAACGAAAATTGTAATATAATATACTAGCAAGATTTAAATTTGACAATGTCAAGTATCAATGTGGCCAACTGCATGCTTTATATAAAAATTAAATTCTGAACTTCCAAATTAAATAATTCCAATTTATTAATGTAAAAAATGCAAAATAGAAAAAATAGTATAAAAAAATCGTTTCATAAGGCCTTTTGCCGCACTCGCTCTTTAGAAAACTCGCCGCTATCGCGGCTCGTTTTCTAAACTGATCTCGTGCAAAATGATGCCTTATGAAACTTGTTTTTTAATACATATACTATTGTATCACCTTACATAAAAATTCGAATTTCTTCAGTATTATATTTTATTATTAAAAGTAGTTCAAACTGAACGGAAATATTGCCGTTTTAATTCATTTATCTAGATACGAGCTTAGTATACTTCAAATAGTATGTGCATAGTATGTGTATTACTCATAAGCAGAGACAGGACGCATCAGGCCGAAATTACGATGGACCATATAAATAGTCAATAACATCGCTAAGTACAACAGTATATTCGGTTAACCGCACATCTGTGTTTCGTCTTTGAATTTCGACGCAATTACTTCAATATTATAGTTAAATTCCTTTCTTCATGGGCGTAAATAGAAAGGTGAGAAGTTTTAATAATTTATTTATTAGTTTATATTTCGTAAGATAAATAAAGTACGGTGAGTTAGTTTGTTTTTTTCATTGTTTTAACTGTTAATTGGGAAATAAACGGGTGGTGATATATAAAATACGAAATACATTTTTATTTGTTTGTTTTGTAGTTCAAGTTGAGTAAAGGAGTATTAATATTAACTAGTAATACTCTCTCAAGGTTCTCTCCTGTAAAATTTGTTCTCTTTGAATGAAATACCTCAAATCGCAACTGGTTATAGGTGCATACTGGAAATATTCTTTTCTTAAAGCGTATTTAGCAGTTACATTTTGATATAGCATATGCTGCACAAGTAATATACAGCATATTAGGATATGCTTCCTCAGAGACACCTTTCCGGAAGTTGATAGACTTATATAAATCAAATTGAAGCTTTTAAAAATAAAAATTTTCAATAGTATGCCCATGGGCAATGAGTCATGGGCCTCTCGTGTCCGGTCCCTACTAATAAGTAAGACTTAAAATGATTTACTTGCAATTATATTATTGAAATTTTTAACAATTAATCATGTAGAACACATGTGCCATAGGGGAAGGAGAAATAATCAAAACTCAAAACTATAATCTAAATAGTCTCAAGGAAGAAGGAATATCCTTCCTGTAAATAAGGTTAGCACAAAAATTATCTTGTAGTAAGGATGGGAGCGCAAAATGAGATGTATGAGGTACTAGAAACTAATATGCAACAGGCTTGGGGATAGTACAAAGAGTAGTGTGCTCAAGTGCCTGGACGTGCTGGCGTCCAACCCAAAAAGAAGAAGAAGAAGATGCAACAGGCTTCTAAGGAAGCATTAGGAACAAAATATCATCTAAAACACAAGAAACGTAAGTTTTGGTGAAACGATGATTTGGAAGAGTTGGAACAACAACAAAAAACAACTCTATCGGAAATAATTGGCGACAAATAAACGCAAAGGATAGGAGAAAATAATGTGGTACTTGGTCAAAAAAACAACAAATTAATCAAAAAATAAAACCTTTAAGAGTAAATGTGAGCAGATTAGTCCACTGTTAGGAAGCTCAAGGTCTAGATAATCATGGAAATACTTAAACAGTTTAGGTAGGTTAGGATGCAGGATTGAAATGATAGGAATGTAAAATGAGCGAAGTCCTATGATGAACTACTAACTGACAATAGGAATGAGTACAAACCACCAAAGGAAGAAAACGAAAACAAATAAGAAAGACTAAAGAAACAATTAGACACATCACGATAGAAAAAGTCAAAGAGAATTTGTTAAGCATATCCTAGTACTCGTAGAAGTTAATCGAAATACTAACGTGTGTTCATTTGAAAAGTCAATCTAGGTTACTTTGAAATTTTGATAGAATAAGACGCATATATATTAGTATGTGTTTGTTGGTCCGTAAACGTAAATCCAAATGACATTTGATAATGTCAATCACATTTGTTATTTATTTGTATGTATGAAACTATCAAAATATACGACTTCGTAGGTTAAGTAGTAAATTTTAAAATACTACATAACGGGTGTTCAGAAGCATTCGAAGTCAAAGTAGTCCTTGAAAATATGAAGTCATGTCTGATGTAGATTGATACATTTACTTAATACAATTTTATAGGTTATCATACACACAAACGTCAGTTTATGTCGAAATATATTACTTTAATATGCCATATTAATTAATATAGGAAGTAATGATTTTAGAAGGTAACAGTAATTAATTTGCAAATTTCAAATTAAGTATTTTGATATTTTAGAGAATTCTTGCTGAACAATAGCACCTCTTCATGCGATAACTGGAAAAAATTACATAATCCAATTAATATGCTGTTCATTCTTGTGTAATAAAGCTCATCTAATCTGTAGTAACATGTAAAAAGACAATGCAGAATTAAGAGGAAATAACTTTACAAGTAAAGGTTTTATTCATCTTATAGTGACAATAGTATCTAGTTATCGTACTAGATTAATAAATTAACATTCAACAAATTATTGAAAGAAATGGATTAAAATAAATTTGAAACAAATAAATTGTTTGTAGAGTCCTTAGATTACAATCTTATCTGTAGTAATAAATATCATAAATTGTAGTTGTATAAATTACCAACAATAATGACCATAATTATAAAAGATGTTGAAAATGTCCACCACCTTCTTCCAAGCATTTTACGCGCCTATTCTGAATGCTACTAAATACATTTTGCAGTATGGGACTATTTCTAATTTCACTAATTTTATTTGTAATTCTGTCTTGGAGATCTATATAATCTTGCACTGGACCATATACGCATATTTTGCGAATTAACATAACCTTTCAAATAAAACCAAGCTTCATCGGTGAAAAAAGTATGATTTAAAATATTGTCTGTCATTGTTTGAATAAACTATTGGCAAAATTGTGTTCTTTTTTCATAATCCGTAGGTAATAGATTTTGTACAGAAGTTAATTTATATGGATACATGTGCAAGTCCTTTTTTAAAATTTTTTGACATGTTCCATACGAAAGCCCTACTTGTTGCGAAACTCTGCGAATAGATGTTTGAGGAGATTCGTTAATAATTTGTCTGACATTTTCAATTACGCCGCGACTTCTCTTGAGAGGAGGACCGCTTCCTTTTTTCCTTAAAATACTGCCTGTTCGACGAAAAAGATTTACACAATGCATAAGCGTATCACGGAAAGTTTTATACCTAGGAATAGTATTTGGATATCTCTCTTCAAACACCGCAAGGCAATTTTCTATTGAATGCTGCCAAATACCATCAATTTTTTGAGATGTCAGGAAGTAACATTCTACCATAAAGGCTTTATGCATATCATTAAAGGCCATTACTCTTTCTTTTGGTGAAACTTTAAAATATATATTTGACACTGACATGTTTGAAATAACATCTTAATGGCTAAAGCTACGACATAATTTTTATATACACGGCCAGCTACGAGTGAAAATTTTAATGATCGCTCGTTACTTTCACAAATAACGTATGGAACATAAGTTTTGAGAAAAATTTTTGACCCGGAATGTTATTACCAAAAATGGCCCAAACTGACAGGTTAGATTTGTCAGAATAATTTTGAAAGAAGTCATACAAGATTAAAATACGAAAATAATTAAGTTGGATGAGTACCTAAACGCGAGATTGTTAACATTTTTCGAAAAGTCTTTCTTTGGAGACTGTGGTTAAGTAAAAACTTAAAAAAGGTATATAACCCCTTACCACAATTATTAATCGTATCCTAAATACGTATTTCGACAACTAAGTTGTCATCATCAGTAGGTAAAACCACTAATCAAAATGTCACAAATGGAGCACAGTAAAGCTAGCACAACTGAGCACCCAACATCTTTATACGGCGTCCACGTATACACTACTTAAAAATACAAATATATCGACTAAAAATCACGGCAAAATTACCTCTCTTAAGGAAGCGGTACCCACATGTGTTTACTCTCTTTTCGAACCGTCTACAACCTTTCTACCTCTATTTCCAAGAATAAAAAGAAACAGCTATAGGGGATCGGTTCCTTATCTCCGTTCATGGTGATCTGTTCGTTTTTAGCGATATGAATGCGGCAAGTTCGCGGAGGTTATTAGTGGCTTTGACAAGTTTTAACCCTTTAATCAACATATTATGTAGTGTATTCAAAGCATAGTTGGCTACGTTAGATTTTTCTAGTCTATTGTATTTAATATGTGATATGTGTTCTTTAAGCCGGGTTATTATTGATCATTTCGTTTGACCAAAATATTTGACTGTTAACCATTTACCGCACAATTAAGGTATGTGAAGAAGGTATGCCATGCATGAATTTACCGAAAAGTGGACGACCTCCAGTTTTGGCCCCACAAAAAGTAAGCAGACTCATCCAATCTGCTCAAGACAGAGTTGGGATGTCTACGCGCACTTTAGGCCGTAGATTTGGAGTTGCACATAGGACTATTGGCAGAACTTTGACTAAAAATGGATTAGAATATCGAAAAAAAGGGAAATATCCCAAATACGCCGCAACCCAGCTAGAGAGAATCCCCAGATGCTACCAAACATTAAGGCGTCAACATTTTATTGGAAACAGAGTTATTGTTTTAGACGATGAGAAATATTTCATATTATCCATTTCGGAAATTAAGGGTAACAATGGTTTTACACGTCCAATATTGCAAATTACCCTGACAACGTAAAATTCAAACCAAAAGCGAAATTTACCGACAAGATTATGATCTGGCGCGCTATTTCTCAAGTAGGAATTTGGGAGAGTTAGAGGTGAAGCTGTGGATGCAAACGTCTATATTCGCAAATGTCTATTTAAATTGATAAATTTCATTAATGCTCATCATCTAAATGATTATGTAATATTCTGGCCCTATCTGGCTTCATGCCATTATGTTAGAATCACTCAGAACTGGTTAACTGAACATAATGTGAATTATGTACCTAAAGAAGACAATTCCCCAACATACCCCAGGCGCGTCTCATTAAGGAATTTTGGGCACTACTGAGCAGGAAAGTTTATGACAAGGGTTGGGAAGCCCAAAATTAAGCACAGTTACGGACTAGAATATTCTAGAAGATCCGAGAAGTGAATATAAATGTCGTCCAGAGAATGATGGGAAGAATTCTACCAAAATTGCGTGCCATTGAGGACCACGAGCCCTTATCAGTTTTATTAATTTAGTTTTTGTATGACGCAATAGTGTATAATCATTTCCCAATGTTTATGTTTTAATAACATTTTTACTACTAATCGATTTTTATCTTTGATTTTTTTCTAAAAACTTATGTTCCATGCATTATATGAACTTGTATTGTGTTCTTCACACCCGATTTTTTAATAATACCTTTTTTATACAAAATTTGGTGAGGTTTTACCTACGCAAGTATGTTTCAAATTATTTTGTTATATATCATTTATAGTTATATAAAATATTCTAACACAAAAAGATAAAATGAAGCGGATGACCAGGCAGGTCAATTTCTCAAGGTTGACAAACTAAATGTTTGCTTCAATAATTTATAATCACTTGGTATAGGTCAGAAGAAAATTAATCGAATATTTATAATTACATATTCAGTTAATGGGGATACCATCGTTGCTTTCGCTTCGTTTTCTTTCTTTCGTTTGAAAGTAATAGTTGAAAATAGCTATACAAAATTTTGCGAAATCTATTCTCCCTGTTCGAGATTACAATGAATTCTTTCTAACGTCCAAAATTTATAATTATAAGCAATGCTGTATATAACTCTTCGGTCTGAATGTTTTGAATATTTCAATTATTATGCAAATAAAACATTGTAAACAAGATTTGTTTTCGTTACTCTTTTTTCGTTATATGTATGTTACACCATTACATTTTAATATGGATACGCCCTTAGTTATTCATAACTACATGAATAAATTTGAATATTACACATGCCACCAGTGTCCTTTCGGATGCAACGCAGTCTTTTTTTTCCGAAACTCCATTAGCATACTAAGCTTCTGATTCAATGTTCCGTAATATCTAACGGAAGTCGTCTCTCTAATGGACCGCCATAAGTTCGGTCGATCTCTTACAATAATATTCTTATTTGCTTCTGGAATATTAGACAGCGATGTCACAGAAAATTGCATTTGGGTTACTGTTATGATATTACGGTTATTCGTGTGTTATCTGAATTTTGCTGATAAGTTGTTTTTAATTTTTATTTTCTACCAGGAATATTCAAAAAATAAACAACATTTTGACAATAATTAAATTGTAGAATTGAAGCCCTAGCTTTAGGTATAAGCAAATTTATATCAGTAACTAATTGATAAAGGAGGATGCTACTAGAACAATATCAAATAGGTATTCGTTTGGCTCACGTAAGTTTTGTCGTATACCATGCAGTTCTTGCGACAAAACTTACGTGGGCCAAACGAATAGACGCATCAGCGTACAAAAAGACACAGCATCGCCCTTAGCGTAGCACGTAACAAACACAAAACACAAAATCAACTTCGAGAAAACAAAAATAATCGCGAAATCGAAACATTACCACACACGCATAGTACGAGAAGCAATAGAAATAGAAAAACGACCAGATAATTTAAACAGAAGAGATGACGGACAAAGATTGCCAAAAACATGAATACACAAGCACCAAAGGCCAATACATCGGACACACTTGATACGAACCGCGACCTAAACACGACACAGCCACCAGAACCAGCACATACGACCGGCCCCACCACGCGATATCGCGCAGACGCCAGCAGGTATAAATACCGCCAACACAACGAGCTACCTTCATTCCACGTCAAGTAGCGCTTTGAGAACTACCTCCCGAAGATGGCAACAGTGAGTCTGCCAAAAGCACGAGCAGAAACTACTTCGTTCACGGACTCCTCAACGCGGGTCAGTTCCAGAAATTCAGACAACGCAAATTATTGTCGCGAAAACCTCCGAATTAACAGGATATATATATATATATATGGTAAACTTAATAAGTCGGCGATTAAAGGTCTGGTTTATTACTTCAAAGTATATATATTTAAAACAATAAATATATATACTTTGAAGTAATAAACCAGACCTTCAATCGCCGACTTATTAAGTTTACCGTATCATACCAAGGTCACGAAAATATTATATATATATACATATATATATATATATATATATATATATATATATCAACGCGCCTGGTTGATAGCTCAATCCCCGCGGAAGAAGTCTGCGAACAGGTATATGTATATATATTGTAAAACCGCTGATGAGCTGATAAGAATAATAATAATAATATTAAATAATATTAAGTAATTGAATTGTACTTTTTGAGTGCCTTATTTTTAAAACTGGTAAAGTTAGATCATCAGCCACTCGCATGTAGTATCTTAGGTTACGACTAGAGGTCGGTAGAACATGAATAATATTTTAAATAAATTTGACTCTTTCTCGGATCATCGTCGATAGATTTATACCCCTATAAAATTGACGCGAAATTGCTTAATAATATTACAAAGTTATCTCTAGCTACGCAATGATAAATAAAAGAGCTTCTTTAAAATAATAGGTAAAAATATTTATTGAATGCAAGTTATCTGTATACAGTGAATAAGCAACGTGACTAACGGCAAAACAAGGAATTAAAATAATGTGCACGTGTCAAATTATGGTTATGTATCAAGTGCAATGCTACAGCAAAATATATGATAATATAAATAAATAAGCAAACACAGTGATGGTAAGTACTACAATTCTTAATAAATAGTTTTCTTTTCACAAATTTAAGCAAGATTGAAATATGTTTTAAAGTAAAATCAAGGAGTAATGAATTTAATAAAATTTTGATTTGTTAATAAATAAATAGTACTTAATAAGACTTTTTCGAAAAGAATTGAATTAAATAAACCTGTGTCTTGCAGGGAGCGTGCAGGTATGAAGGATGGTATCAGCTATTCAGGATGTTCAGTTATACGGGACCAAAAAAAGGTGTTCTCGGGTTCTACGATGCAGGTATGCGGACGTTAGTTCGAAGGTGTAGGAATCGATCGTAGTTCGGCGGCCAAGAGATGCTTTGGTCGATTATTTGCCGGTCTCGGGTATTATTGTCGCCAAAAGTATTTCTAAAGTTGCGCCAATGTTAATTACTTCTTTTCTATGTAGTTTTATTATTTTATCACTAGTATTTTAGAATTTATTAAATTTTTAAGACGGAGTATCACTTTTTTAAGGCAACCGTTGTGAAATTTTCTACTGACGCTAACTATCAATTATCTCTTTCCAAAGCCTTATTATAAATTAAGAAAATTGACTTGATTTTTACTTTTATTACTGTTAATAATAATTAAAATGTTTATGAAATGTTAATTCGAAAAGGAAAACAAAATTAAAATATTAATTTACAAATAGTTACGACTGGCTTTTCAATGTTAGGTTATGTGTAATATTTAGTACAAAAATAACCTGTTCGCGGGTTTTTGTGATAATTCAAAAAGTGGGCGTGTTCAATTAGTATCAATATAAAATTTGAATGTAAATAAATTAACTATCTTTTAATTTCGCGTAAATGACTTTAATGATGAAAATGAAAATTAAAAATATGAAAAGTAAATTTTGAAATAAATATAAATTAATCTGAAATATACAAAGTTATCGTAATATTAATTTATTAACACTTCGATATTAATTTTACAAATTATGTCCGCCAAATGTAACCATTCTATTGAGTGTTAATGTTAATTCCTGTGTTAATTCCTGCTTTTTCAATTGCTGATAGCTGGAATAACGGTGCTATTTGCCTCATAACAATATATATATATATATATATATATATATATATATATATATATATATATATATATATATTGATGTAGGTCAAGCCTACACCTAAGAATGCCTCAGTTAGCAAAAGATAGAATTTTAAGGTATATATGTAATCTTTAGAATAATTAAAAAATATTGAAACTGAATTCTTCATATGTAATATCAATAAAGTTGATTTCGCGTATTTAATTGTTTTAAATTCATTCTCACATTTGTTTATTTTTGTCTTTTCATTCGCATAAGTCATTTTACTCCGATATATTGTATTTCCAAAGATATTTCAACTTAATTAATTAATAATAAATGACGCCATTTATTTAGGCGACACTGTACTAATTCAAAATAATTACAGGTATTCTATTACAGCGGGAATTATCCCTACTATAAAACTAGCATTATATACAATTATCAACATTCACACGTCAAACATGTACTCACTAACATAAACTATATAATTTATATGAAGCATATGTATATTTAAAATGATTAAATTGTAATTTTCATTATAATAAAACGTCGAGATTATAAAAATACATACAGTTGGACGAATCAGAAGTTAGGATTGAGAACAAATGAGAGTTGGCGTCACTAGAAAACTCTCCATTAAAAACACCTCGACGTATTATAAGTGCCTCTCTGCAAATTAAAAGAAAAAGCATTAAAAAATCTAAAAAGCCCATACGTCAAATCTAGTCAAACCTTACCAGTATATCCAGCTCCTGTTTAACGCATTTTGCGAGTCCAGACGGTAACCGGTGTCCAAGAAAACGAAAATTACATTTCACCGGGAAGCCGGCCGTTAGATCGAACAACAAGCGGGGGACGCAATCCGATTGCCCGTTCATACCTGTATCCTGCATTCACGGATCTACCAGCCAAATCCAAGTCCTGTCCATATCCACATAAGTATTTTTTAATCATCCTACGAGTTTTTTGAAAATGATAAATTAATTTATTTAAACACATGAAACCATTATCAAATTAGTTTTAATATTTATAACCTATGTTGCATATTAATATTAATTTAATTAAAACTAAGTCACGAAGAATACAGTTTCCTGTTAAATAATTAAAAGTAGATAATAGAATTATGATTGCGTTTAGCTTTATTCATGTCACATTTATTTTGTTGTGTTGTTTAACCTAGATTTTATTTCATATTTATTTTATCACGTGACATGATACATTTTATATATTCATAATTTAATTAATTTATTCACTTACCTGTTCTTTCTTTGCAATCACTTCATTAAGTCTTTTATTTTAGTCCTTATCTCACTCGTTTTATTTCGTAGTTTTGAACATAAAAATACCATTATTAATTGCATTGGCATCAGCTGATTTTGTAAGTGTTCTATTGCTGTCACCGAACCTACCATTTAAAGGGTATGTTTCTATGCCCAACAACAAGAGTCTAAATTGTTCTTCCTAGCCGGACACATAACACAAACTTTCGCCCACCCAAATATACTTATAAGAAGTTATATACATGAACAGCTGTTTAGGTTAAGTATACTTCGTTATTTACAATTATGTATCTTTGCATCATACGCAAGTAATAGATTTAACGTTATACAACCCCATCTATGTGTAACAGTGGATAGCATATTTAATATAGAGATTTATAATTCACATTTTAAAAATTTAACCTACCAGTTTATTTAAACATTAAATTTTGCATGCATATTTCATTAAGCCCTTGCGGCTATATAACAATATATATATATATATATATATATATATATATATATATATATACCTGTTCGCAGACCTCTTCCGCGGGGGTTGAGCTATCCACCAGGCGCGTTGAGCTAACCACCAGGGGCGTCCCTAGGTCGCAGCTAAGGGGACGGTCAGGTCTCTCTTGGGGGACCTGACTAGTGTCAGTCATAAGCGGGATGGATAGGCCTAAAAACCTTCTAATCCTTAGAGAAACCTGTCTTGTTGGGGATATATTCTAAAAATAAACAAATGAAATAGTAAAAATTTTTTCTGAAAGTTGTCAAGAAAAATTTTTTTTTTTTTTTAATTTTTTTTGGCGTTTCTAGACAACTTTTATTAGAAAAAATGTTTACTATTTTATTTGTTTTATTTTTTAGAATATATCCCAAAAAATAAAATGAAACTTCAGTCATACTGTATATATATATATATATATATATATATATACAGTATGAAAAAACAACACACAAGTTCATACCCAAAAAGAGGCACAAGCTGCTAGCAGCGAACAACACATGTTCACACCTTGCTATCTGTTTTTGGAATACTAAGGCATAATTTATTATTATCAATTGGAATGTATCTTTGAATAATTTAAACCATAGCAACTCAATTATTTGACATTTGTATTCTGTCATTTATATTTTATATCCTTGATAAAGGAATCATTGCCGAAACATGTAGGGTTGTTTTAAATATATATACTTTGAAGTAAACCAGACCTTTAATCGCCGACTGATTGAATTTACCATATCATACCTTGGTCACGAAAATATTATATATATATAATATATATATATATATATATATATTATAATAATACTGGCCCCACGTTGTATGCCAAAAATATAATAATATGATGAGTGCCGTGAAGAATTGCTCCACATTCGGCGATCAAAAATATAATAATACGAAGAATGCAAAAAAAATAATAAATATTTACTTGTTAATTGTCTTCCGGCAACAACCTAGTCGAAGATATGAAACTACTCTCGTACTCAGGTTGAGATTCACAATAACTAGCTAATTTAATAGATTTAAAGAATCTTTTATAACAAATAAGCTATTTATTTACTATACATGATTAAATCTGATATTTTGCAAATATGTCCATCTTTAATATTATTAAATAAACAAATTTAAATATTAATATCTCAAATATACATAAACCATAAAAAAATAACTTATGCAAGGACTCTATATAACCCCTTACCACAATTATTAATCGTATCCTAAATACGTATTTCGACAACTAAGTTGTCATCATCAGTAGGTAAAACCACTAATTAAAAAGTCGCACATGGGACACAGTAAAGGTAGAAAACCGCTCACGCACCAACTACTTTTCACCGCGTCCACGTATAGACTAATTTTAACATACGAAAAAATAAACTAAGGAACTAAAATACGAAGAGGTCGAGAGAGACACTTACCTAGAAAAGGGTCTACCCAGATGTTTATTCGCCGGGTTGAAATGTCGAACGCAAAAGACGGTCAACATACTTTCCTTCAGGGGACCGGCAATAAACATGTCTTAATAAACTTCGGTTTTTAAAAACGACGATGACACAATTATGTTAATAAAAATGCAAAGAGACAACTAAATGGTATCGGTGACCTATCGCTATCGTTATTCATTAATTAATTAATTAATAATTTTAAATTAATTTATTGATTATTTCTATGTCAAATAATCAATAAATTAATTAGAAAAACAAAAATAAAAATACAATCCGCGAATCCACAAGTTTGATATCTCAAAGTAACCAGGAGAAAAAGTACATCTGTTTACCATACCACCCCGTCACGAAAAACATTAATAAAGTTGTGAAAGAAAGAGGTCTCCAGGTTGCCTTCCGGTCAGAAAATACTATCAAAAATCTCCTGGGGAATACTAAAGATAGAGTTAATTTCAATTCGAAATCAAGTATATACGAAATTAGTTGCGGGGATTGTAATCTGAAATATATAGGCCAAACTAAACGACCAATAATAACCCGTTTTAAAGAACACATATCACATATTAAATACAATAGACCGAATAAATCCAATGTAGCCAACCATGCTTTGAGCACATTGCACAACGTATCATTACAGGGTTGAGGTTGATCAAAGGAATTAATAAACCCCACGAACTTGATGCTTACGAAAGTATAAATATCGCGAAAAATAAACATAATTCGATGAATAGCGATAGGTCACCGATACCATTCAGTTGTCTCTTTGCATTTTTATTAACATAATTGTGTCATCGTCGTTTTTAAAAACCGAAGTTTATTAAGACATGTTTATTGCCGGTCCCCTGAAGGAAAGTATGTTGACCGTCTTTTGCGTTCGGCATTTCAACCCGGAGAATAAACATCTGGGTAGACCCTTTTCTAGGTAAGTGTCTCTCTCGACCTCTTCGTATTTTAGTTCCTTAGTTTATTTTTTCGTATGTTAAAATTAGTCTATACGTGGACGCGGTGAAAAGTAGTTGGTGCGTGAGCGGTTTTCTACCTTTACTTAATTGGCGTTTGCTATACTTAGAATATCTTTTCATTTTCATTTGACATTGGTGTTTAATTTTTCAGCCTACTAATTTCATATCAAAGATTAATTTGTTTTTATTAATATTTTCCTTATAAATAAAAATTTTTCAGGCATGTTATACATCGTTGAAAAGCACATTTTGAGGACTACCTAACAAACCCAAAATCCAATATGGCCGCCATATGAAAAACAAAAGATAGTGGTAATAACTTAAAAACAAATGACAATCGGGGGTTTCTGTTTGTATCAAATAATTTGTTTTAAAAAAGTGTCTCAACAATGTAAAACTTTAAAAGAGGTCAGACTAAGCGTTATCGAGTTATTGAGGAATAACGAAATCGGCAAATTTTTCATTTTTCAAAATATTTTAAAAATTTAAAAAGTTAGGTCAAATTTGAAATGAGATTTGCCGCGAGTATTGAATTCTGCAAAACATTCCCCATTTAACCGTTGTTCTATATCTTCTAATAACAGAGATACCAATGGTGAGCATCGAAATTGGGACACACGGTATATATATATATATATATAGTAAACCTAATCAGTAGGCGATTAAAGGTCTGTATATTACTTCAAAATATATGTATTTAAAAAACTCTACATGTTTCGGCTGTATACGCCTTTTTCAAGAGAATACAAAATATGAATATCAGATTCATATTTTGTATTCTCTTGAAAAAGGCGTATACAGCCGAAACATGTAGAGTTTTTTAAATACATATATTTTGAAGTAATATACAGACCTTTAATCGCCTACTGATTAGGTTTACCATATCATACCAAGGTCACGAAGTTATTATATATATATATATATATATATATATATATATATAATTATTAAATTTAAAGTGTAATGATTAAATTAAAGTTAATTTTCATCATAATTAAGAATAATCGATATAAAATCTATTCTTACTTGTTTTTCCTTTTTAAACTTTTTATTAGGACTTAGAAGTACTATTTTTTAAAAATTCCAATAATTCAGAACAAAATATTAATTTATCATCATTAGCTCAATTTATTCCATATTGCATACTGGATCCGTATAAGAAATTCAAGTCAGTTACAACCAACGAAAGGTTCAAAATCAATACCAAAGTTATATTACATCCCTTTCGTATAAATGTATAATACGGTATGTACGTTGGAAATTTTGAGAAATACCCTTCGCCCTGGTACAAAGTTATAAGGCCTTTGCCAACAAAAAATGTGAATTGAGGCATAAAGATTAAAAGCGTCATACGATGTTCTAAAAAAAAGAAGAAAGCCCGAGCTTATACTCCAAAACTAGGTCAGGACTACTGAATACATAATGTATTAAAGTGGTCCGAACCGTGATATTTTAATATTCTCGGTGTAATAAGTCCTTTTTAGATAATCAACTTTTATAGTTTCGCTCACTTAAGCGATAATATACGTTACATGTAATCATGACTCGAAGTTATTTACATGTAATTTTATATTTTCGTATTATACAGAAAGTTTTGAATTATGCGGTAAATATGGAAAGTATTAGATAAAAGAATCAGTCATATAATGTACCATGAAGACATAGCAACACAAAAATGTTAAAAACATCTGTATATGTATACATGGACATACACAACGCAATGACTATTTCGACGTACAGACATGTGTTTCGATCGTCTCTTAGTTCTCGTCAGCGAGCACCTATTACCAATCTCTGGCGCTAAGTATAATATAATACAATCTTGCACGTTAAATGTCAAGAGAAAACGTCTCGAGACTTCTGACTGCCAAGAAAGATACGCCGATAAGTGCTTTCGCATGAGTAGCCAAACTACTACTAAAGAGGAAAGTACGTGTTTAACCGGGTAAACCTCGAACTCGTAGCTTAGGTGGCTCCTGTATACCATAAAAAGATAGCATATCGATGTTAGTAACATCAAGTGTGAAAATATAATAACACAAAAATGATAGGTGTTTCACCAGGTGCACTGATGAGTTCTAAGAGGAGACTGAAACACGTGTCTATACGTTGAAGTAACCATTGCCTAAATATGCGTTGTATATATTCATGTATACATATACAGACACGTTTTTAACATTTTTGTATTATTGTATTTAAGTAATAAAATGATAGAGGCAGTTAAAAAAAGTTTATTAAAAAAAAAACGGAAAATGTAATAAGAGATGCACCGCAAACCGTATTTTGAAAATTCAATGACCTAGAAGCGAATTATAGAAGCGACTAAATACCATGATATCGAAAATAATTGTTATTGCCGCTCCTTAATTATAAACACGATCTTGAAAAGAAACTGCTTGATTGAGATGTAGTCCCGAACTTTATCAGTGGCGTTACTAATAATGAATTGTTTTTACATAACATAAATAATGACAACATTCTCTACAAAAGCTTTTTTTCTGATGATGCTTGGTTTCATCTTTCTGGCTATTTATATAAACAAAATATGAGAATGTAGTCGACAGAAAATCCTCACGAATTCATAGAAACTGTATTACATCCATAAAAAATAGGCATCTGGCTAGCAGTTTCAAGGAGACGAATTATTGAGCCTATATTTTCCAACCAAATCATAACTGCTGAAATATACCAAAATAACCTTTTAATGATGACAAACTTACAGAAGGATTTTTTCAGCAGGATAATGCACCGGCACACAAATCTCAAAATACAATAGCTTTTTTGCAACAATTTTTCGACGATAGAATAAGAAATTTTCCTCCAAGATCTCCGCAATTGACAATTTTAACACCAGACATCACACACAATGGCAGAGCTTCGCAATGCTATTAGAGATTCCTGTGCTGACATAACCCACAACTCCTGGTAAATTATTTTGAGAACATGAATCATTTAATCATGAATTTAACTTTATGTTCAAAATAATGGACAACACTTTCAGTATAACCTTTAATACTATTATCTTTTTAATTTAACTAAAATAATAAACATTTTTAATAAAGTTAAAAGTGCACACATATATGTCACCAATATTTGCACACATATTGGTGACATACATACTGTCAAAGTGATTAGTGCGTGCATGCACTGTTACCAATCGTTATCAAAGAGCTTGACCATCTCTAATTATGCTCCCGTGTAGGAAAACCAAGGGATTTGTTTGTATATATTCCAAATAAAATTACCAAAAATATTGCAATGAACTTAAAGTTGAATACAACAGTAATTACAATTTATGTAATCCAAAATACAAAAATAATGTATATATAAATATCAAATTTTAACTAAATATATTAATAGATATTAAACTTTGTGTACATTTAGTCTATATAATGGGCGATTAAGATAATTTTCGAGTCATTCATGAATTTGAGTCCGTATGTCTTTTCCGATTTCAAAAAGAATTACATCTAGTTGTCCATGAATTTCTCCTATAAATTATGATGTTCTGAATTCTTGAAATGTTGTTATAGATTAAATGGTATGAAGGTTATTTACTTGTCACTGTCAAAATTTATCATCGAGAGATATGGTGATGAAATTAATAGTACAATTACTAATTTTTATTATTAATTTATTTAATAAGAAAACTTTAAATATGAGATATTAATCAAACAACCGGTAAATAACTAATTTGTAGAAATTTTAATTTATAACAAGTGTTCAAAATGGTCACCATTCTGTTCAATGCATAATGCAATACGACATTTCATGTTGTCAAAAATATTCTGTAATACATTTGATGTTATTTCATTACATTTAATTGTAATTGTATTCATCAAGACATTTAAGATATTCATTCTTGTCTTCTACACTTCATTTTTTAGCAATCTGAAAATAGAAAAATCTAACGGAGTAAGATCTTCTAACCACGCTGACCAAACACGTCTGCTTATAACTCGAGAGTACTTAGAAGTAAACTTCTAAAAGCGCTAAATTTTCACGAGTTGTATGTGCAGTGACCCCATCTTGCTGGAAGTAACTCCCATTGAATTCGTCTCATTGCATTTGAGTTAAAATAGTGTTAATAACAGTTCTCGGTATCGTTGGCTATGAATGCTATTGTGAAAAAATATTGGTTCTATTTTTCTACGATGAGATACAGCTAACCATACTTCAACTTTAACAGGATGTAAAGGAATTTCGATGTGATTATTTGGATTGCTTATAGACCATGTTCTGTAATTTTGTTTATTTACAAACCAGCTTAAAAGGAACCATGCTTCATCAGTAAAAAAACTTTCTTGAAAGAAGTTGCAATAATTAAGCCTACTAGCACGATTTCTAGGTAAGATCTGTTCGACAATCTTTTGAATGGATACATCTGTAAACGACGCCTCAAAATTCTATGAAAGGTACTAGAAGATGTGTTCGTTTGAACCGATAAACAACGAACTGATTATGTGGGGTTTCTCCAACAAGGTTTTCTACGCGTTCAACAACATTTTGCTGTGTACGTCGTCTACCAGAACTTTTGCCTTTTAACACAGATCCTGTAACCCAAAACGTCTCCACAACTAGACGGATGTGATGATGTAAAGCAGTATTACCCACAACTCTATTAGGAAACTACTAGTGAAACTGTCACTTACATTCCGCGTAGGAATATTGCCATTCTCCGTTAAGAAATTGTGCACTTCGGAAATATGCTTCAACAATCAAAATATTTTCTTGCAATGCGTACATTATTTAGTAGTATTGTTTATTAAGCAAAAAAATATTTATAAGAAAAAATTATATTGCTAGTCACAAAATGATAAATATCAAAATTACGTTAGATAAATAGTTAGATATAAATAAAAGGAAAGTGGCTTATAATAATTCGCAAGTACTAATTACTCAGTGCCTACTGAGAGGAAGTGCTTTTTGAAACACGTTGTATATTCGGCATTTTACTTGACGTTTATAATGTAAAAGCAGTTCAAGTAACGACATACAATTTCGGATTCAGGAATGACTCGATTACAAATTATCTTGTGCGCTCATTAGATGTATCTATCAATAGCAACGCATTTGTCGGGTTCAACTAGTATAATTATAAAAAAAGAAAAATAAAAAGACATGCTATTTACAATTTTTATTATTTTGTTTCTTTTTCACTGAAATACATGAACAGAACTAAGATTATGTCTGTCAATCAGATGTCTGTAAAAAAGGTGGTCAATGCTTATTCCTTGTGCAAGCCTTCAAAATTGAAGTAAACTTGTCGTTAATCCATTGTTTTTCCAATGGCAAGTCAATTTTCATTGGCACTTTGTCCTTCTATTAGTTAGGCTACAAATTTTGTAGTTTCTTATCCGACTCATTTTTTTGCATTATAAAATGGGTTATCGATGTCGTCTCAAAAATAGCATATGAATTGTTGTAGGTTATAAATAACATATTTAAATAGATCCTTATGACAGGTAATAGGCGTTTACGAAAATTGCACCGGTAGGTATGTACCGGTTAATCAACTGATTTACGGTAAATGGATCTGGTTTACCAATTTCTGAACACCATGGTGAATTTGAATAAAAAAGCTTTTATTACAGCTGCAAACTAATTTGGATTTTGAGTCCCTAACGTGATTAAAATGTACAAAGACACTGTATATGATACAATAAATAGTGAAAATAATGAGATATCTGACTTTTTTCATAACAAATTATCACAAAAAAGATGAGTTTCAATAAAAAATAATGTTACGAATGTTACTTTACGATATTTCCAGATTATCAGTCTGTTTTACGACGACCGAAAAGAGGTGTAAGAGGTTATGTTCATTTACCGAATGTATGAACCGACCATCAACTTCGGCAAAAAACATAAACCGGGTGCATCCACCGCTTATACCGGTGTCATTTTCGAACAGTTCATTTTTAACAGGTAACAATTTTCGAACGCAAATAGTGAATACGGTATATACTGATGAAATTTTCGTAAATGCCTAATATACTTGCATTACTTACAATGACATTTTGCATCTCAATAACCTTCAAAACTTAAAAACTGACTCACAACATGTTAATTTTGCCAAAATGTTGTTAAACGTTAAAATGATAATTAAAAATTGCTGAAAAGCCACGTCCATCAACGGAACGTACAGACGCGTTTCGCTCTTATTGGAGCTTATCAATGTACGGTATCTCGATGACGGATATGGCTTCTCACTTCTATACTTTGTGTATATATAGTTAACATTCTGAACTTACTGCAAATGAGAATTAATGAATATTAAATCTCATTCTTACATGTAAATGTCGCCTTATGTCATGCGTTAATAACTACAATCCGACAAAATAAGTTTGTACCAGTATGTAGAACACACCTGGTCGCGACTCCGACCTTCCTGGTAATTAGGATAATTAACATAAGGCGACATTTACATGTAAGAATGGGATTTAATATTCATTAATTCTCATTTGCAGTAAGTTCAGAACGTTAAAATGTGTCAACAGTTTTCTTTTTGTCCGCCAGTTTACAGCACATTTCGTGATTACATAATTATTTCATCAGTTGCAGAAAATAAAATTTTTTCGATGAACACTACTACCTGGCAATTTTGGAATGGTTCGCCATTTAGCAACCAGGAAAAACCTACCACATTTGCAGTAAGGCTAGATTTAAATCTGTCAATAATTTCATTGGTTACAACTCGACCAACAGAGAAACTTTCCTTTGTTGGAAAAATTTCTTTTAAATTCATAAGCGAACTAGTTTACAATTGTTTTAGTTGATTCAATGAATATGCTGTGTCTGTAACACTGATGCTGTGATGACTAAATAAAGGACAAGAAGACCTTCTGCAGACATGCATTTTCCATTTATAATGCCATAATTTATATCAATAGACATCCAAAATTAGTAATATTAATGCACACACAGGTACATAAACAAAGTATTAATAAATTCACCCCCATTTTATATGACTTACTTTTCATGCTGGCATATATTGTTGATTTCAAAAAAATGTCGACACTTAAAATTAATTGTATAAGCGTGCCTTTTATTGTCAAAAGGTATGACAGCTATCACACATGGCAGTGATGTTTTTGCTTTATATCTCAAATTAATTGAACGTTGATGTCAATATGCCGCCAAAATTAAATAAACTTTCGAAAGCTAGAGTAGTAGCAAAACCTGAAAATGGGTGGTCTACAAAAGCAGTCGCAAGTGCTTTAAACGTTAACAAGGCAACTGTTTTTTATGTAAGAAAGCGCTGGGAGCAACATCAAACACTATCTAGAAAAGATGGATCAGGAAGACCAAAAATGTATACCGTGGAAGAAGATAAGGAGTTATAAATTTTTTAAGAGAATCTACATTTTTCACCGCAAAGGAAGCTAAAAATCAAAGCAATTATCCTGGGCCTTTACCTACTGTTAGCAGGCGAATAAAAGTTTCGGAATTACAATACAAAGTCGCCGCTTTCTTACCACTGAACAAAAACAGTAGAGAGTAATATTTTCTCCAAATTATATGTACATTGGTTTTTGGATTAAGGTAATTTTTTACGGACGAAACAGTTTTTCAATCAAAATAAAATTCAAAATTGAGAGTTTACCGGCCAGAAAATAGTAAATTCGATGCGAAAAATACAAATAATTTAAAGAAATCGGGACGATTTTCAGTTAATATATGGGGTTGGATTAGTACAAGAGGGTCTGGAGTTTGCTGCTGCTAGAGGATTGATGGTAGATTTGACGCTACAAATTATTTGAATATTCTAGAAAATGTCATGTTATTTTCAGTAAACTTATTATATGACGATAATTTTGTATATTAACACGACAATTTTCCGGAGCGCACTGCAAATAATGTTAAAAATTGGTTTGGTACCAGAAATATTGAAATTTTACCTTGGCCTACTTATACCCCTGACCTAAACCCAATTGAAAACATCTGGGAATTGATTGTGAAAAAATTACACAAAGATAATTTTAAAGGAAGAGCTATGGGAAGCTATTAATAGCAATTGGCAAGTAATAAGTGAAGAAGAAAATTTTTGGATAAATTACATCGCATCAATGCCTAGAAGACTTGAGGAAGTTAACCAAAAAAAACGAAATTTCTATAAAGTATTAGAGATACAAATTTTTTATTTATCGAAATATATTTTTCTAAAAAAAAAGCATTTATTTCTTGTTAATATTTGTTTATTGCTATTGTGACAACAAAGCGCTTATTCAGCCAACATCACAACATTAATAAAACGTCAAATTAGACACTAAGAGATGTACTAGATTTTTTTGAAATCAACTGTACATCTCTACGAAGCATAACACGGTTAATCGTAGTATCAAATTTCATGTTTTTTACATCACCATTTGTATAAGTATTTTCTCCAGACTGTAGTTGATTAACATTATTTTTTTTAAAGTGTGTTACCATGCTGAATGTAATAAAATACTTTATCTAATTTTGACACATAAAGTGACACTGTATGACGTTAGGAAACGGTTTACTTTTCGTAACTAGTTACGAAAAGTAAAATATTTCGTAACTAGCGTTGAAAAGTTCTTTTCATCACTAGTTACGAAATATTTTGAAAAAAGCATTTCATCTCAAGTTAATAAAGGGGAACGTTAAATGACACAAACTGGTTAAATTTTTATTTTATGCATTATAAACATTTATGACACAATGTGAACAATTGGTGAGGTTAATTCCTGCACGCGTAGAATTCATGGCAGATACTCTGATGTTATGATGAAAAACGGAATGTACATTTGAGCTTGATTCACCAAGAATATCATTGGCAATCCTTTTCTTATTTTCTATAGAATTCTCTACATAGCCCTCAGCTACAGTATTGGACTTCCAGCCTCCATGTCGTTTAACCTTAAAAATATCCGCACCAGAATCTGCCAAAAAGGTAGCCGATGACCTTCTGAAGCAGTGTCCGGTAAATAAGAAGGGATTTGGTAGTTTCAAAAACTGAGCAATTCTTTTCGGTAGATACCGATTGTATTATTGCCAACTGGCTGTGACATTATTATATTTGACGAAAAACCTATCGTGATTAACATTTTGTGGACGCAAAGAAATATATTTTCTAATAAAGTCAAGAAAATTTTGCCCTTCAATATTTCCTTCTGTGATCACAAACTCGCGCGTTACTTTTGTCTTTGTATTAGGGATTTTTATTACAAAATGAGAAAACTCGTCTAAAATATCCCTCACACGTAGAAAAGTTAGCTCACTTTTTCGACAAGCACCAGCTATTCCAACGATCAATGCGACCTTTGTCATTAAATATGTTTTATCCTCAGCTTCTGTCATAAACCGGGAGACGTTTTCCTTTGACAAAATATTAGACTTTTTTGCATGGTATCCCTCTGACTGCCTCTTTAGAAATGCATGTAAACTGGCATATTTTGCAATATCAATATTCTCCTTCAAATACAATTCACTTCGTAACATGGAATAAAGAGTCCAGAGTGTTGAAGCTTTTTGATTCTTTCTTCCCTCGAAATAGGCTAATAAAACCTTCTCATTAACACATTTAATTTTTTTGTCTTTAAGCCACTTCCCAAATTTTTCATAAGCCAAATCGTACTGGGCTTTCGACTTTTGTGGAATCACAGTCGATAATGCACTTTGTGCAGCCTCTTCTATATCGCTTGGTAGTCCACCTGAATCTGAATCCGACATTTTTACTCGTACAATGCACCGAAATATTTAGCTAATAAAAGTAAATACTTATACTTAAATTAACAAACACCTGTCAAGTCAAATGAATTATTATCAATAGCATGAAAACTGTCATTAATTATTTAATACGACTTATGACGTTTAATGTCAGATCAACTGGAAAATTATAAATCTATGTTTTGGTCAAAATTAGATAAAATCTTGTATGAAACACGTTATGAAATGTTATTTTGTGTAACTCATGTCATTTTGCAGGATCTCGCTCGCTACGCTCGCTCGTCCTGCAAACATTCCATTTCGTTACACAAAATAACCCATTTCATAACTGGTTACATAAATAGCTATTTTCTACAAACACCGGTAAAAATTGACATTTTAACACGGCTAACTTTAATTAAAAATGCGATATTATAGCGTAGCGTG
This sequence comes from Melolontha melolontha, assembly GCA_935421215.2. Classification (NCBI taxonomy): domain Eukaryota; kingdom Metazoa; phylum Arthropoda; class Insecta; order Coleoptera; family Scarabaeidae; genus Melolontha; species Melolontha melolontha. The sequence goes on along the minus strand of OW285243.1, from coordinate 69,396,123 downwards.
TTAAAAGTAGTAGTTTTAACACTAGTGTTAAAGGTAAATTGACATGACAGTTTGTCAAAAATGACAACATATATTAAAGTGATTTTTATTACTAAATGAAAATTACATATTTCTTGGATAATTAATATTAAATGTACAGTTTGTGTAATTCGAGATATTTATTACCTGTGTTGCAGTACTTTCAGAATGATTATTCTCGCTATTACTTCATTTTCTTTACACAAACTTAAATACGAACTCATCTTTTGTATGAATTGTGACAAATTAATTTGACGTTATTTTTACGGTTGCGCCCAGTTGTGTCAAAACGTATTCATGAGCTGTCAAATTTGGTCAGTGGATTTTCATTATATTTTATAATAAAAATTGTGTTTGTAGAAAAAATATTGTACGATACACATGTTAAAAATACTATTTTATTTCACTCGTAAATTGCGACACTCGCTAACGCTCGTGTCGCAAACTTTTACTCGTGAAATAAAATCGCACTTTTGACACTTGCATCGTAAATAACTATTGTACTCACTAAAACAATCAAAACATTACCAAATGTATAGTAAAATTTTGTTGTATTGGTAACATTATTGTAATTATTTTCAATTTGTTGAAAATTACTAATAAAAATAATGGTATAATGAATAACACTATACATAAACTTATATCAGTTGATTCGGGCCTTAAAACACAACATAAACGCACAAAACTTCCGATAAATGCCAAAAACACATGTAAACAAAATTTGTTTGAGTAATGGAAACTAACCTTCCGCAATGTAACGTCACACTAATACAGCATATTAATTACATTTAGATAACGTTTCCAACGTAACAAAATATAAAAACAACGCTACCTTAAATTGGCTTTCGCGTAAACATGTAAACATCGTTTTTGTTAAATAACCTTTTAAATTTTAATTTTTAATAATACACGCAAAACTAAACTTTTTTAATATAAAACTTTAGAATTATCGGGGGTAAGGTAGAAGAGAAAAACTTAAGTTTTCCTAAATTTAATAAAAATATTAAGTCTTTCTGTCAAATAGAAAGTAAGGGTAAAAGAATTAAATACAATTATAGTTTAGACAGAAACAAACCACTCCATAACGTTCTCGGATTCTTCATTTTATTCTTGAAGAGTCCGAGCTAGTCTGTTAATCGATCAAGCTGCGTGTGTAGCGCTTACGTAACATAGTTTAACCCACATAAATCCTCTTCTAGATGTTAACCCACGACTAATGTACAGGGACTGTAATAAATATGCAACTAAAACGGTTTGTCCACTCTATTTTGTCATCTGAAAGGCGTGTGCGCATTGATTTCGACATTAGGGTAACTAGAAAATTGCATACGTGTAACACATGTCACACACTAATGTATAAACTTGAAATACTACCGCGATATCATAAAGTTTCTGGGTCCAAGATGGCATTGAAATAGAAAATATATGTTTGAACTTTATCCATATTATCATACTGGTAACTTAACCTTAATTTTTGAAAATTATTTTGATAGTGTCATCGTGACATCAATAAATATGTCATTTGATTTAATAAAGATATAATAAAACAACAAGCTCAGCTTGTATTCAAAATTTTATTAATAAAAAAACGCAAAATTAAAGCAAATGTTGAAATTGTTGTCCGTTATTTTCAATTCCCAATGTGACACGCCTTTTCATGCTGTTAAAGGCATTTTGCAGCATTGCGGGCGATATTAATGCACATTCGTCAATAATTCTTTGTTGCATATCTTGCAAATTAGCAACAGGAGTTTTAAATATTCTATTCTTTAGGTGAGGAAACACGAAAAAGTCCATAATTGTCAAACAAGGTGATCGTGGTGGAAACTCAACTTCCGTATGTAAACTTATGATCCGATCGTCAAAAAACTCACGAAGAAAAGCAATATTTTCTCGTGTTGTGTGTGCCGTTGCACCATCTTGTTGAAAGTATCATATTGCAATTCATCATCATGCAACTGTTCAATAAATTCATTCAGAATGTTTCTATACCTCTCAGCATTAATTGTGAAATTAAAAAAAATAGGGCCAACAACTCTGCGGCGAGAAACTGCTAGCCAAACACCAAGTTTCGCATTATGGAGAAACGATTCAATAAAAATATGAGGATTTTCACTACTCCACATTCGAGTATTTTGGGAATTGACATACCCCGAAAGATGAAACCATGCTTCATCAGAGAAAAATGACAAATTTAGCAGGTCATCATCTTCTATTAAGTTATTTGCAAACCACTGGCAGTACGCACGACGTCTAGGGTAGTCTACCGGCAAAATAGCCTGATGTGATTGCATCTTATACGGATGCATGTGTAAGTTTTTCTTTACATTTTCTGGCATGTTCCATAAGAAAGTCCAATCTCTTGAGAAAGGCGTTTCAAAGGTTTTGTGGGTTCATTTACCATACGTTGACGAACATCATTTATAACTTGTTCCGAACGAACAGTTGGTCTACCAGTACGTGATTTATGACCCACAGAACCAGTCTCACGAAACACACCAACACAATTGGAAAGGCAATTATAAAAATCTTTGGGAATTACAGCTAACTCTGGAAAGTGCTCTATAAAGTCATCCAAACATGCACGTTGACTGTACACCCAAATTCCGTCAATTCGCACTCCACTCCGAAAATAGGCTTCAATCGTGTACGCTTTTTGCACTATATTGTAAACCATATTTGAATTTACTCGAATGTGCTATGTTTCAAACTCGACGTTCAAACTTGCTTTCAGCAATTCTAACACTTTAATGGATGACAGATAATGTCACTGTCAAAATAATTTACAAAACAGAGTTATAGTTCCTAACTTAAGTTCAGACATACAATTTATATTACAAAGCCATCTTCGTCCTAGAAACTTTATGATATCACGGTATATCCTAAAAAAAGTTACTGTAGCTACTATAATTCAATGTGGTAAATGTTTTGACAAAATAAAATAAAGATGTTGTGTCAAAATGTCAAGATGTAGGATACTGTATGTAACAGATTTTAGAAATGAATCAGTAAAGCAATTTCTTTTCACTATCTTAAATTTCCTAATTGGATTTATTTCAAACCACTACGAGAATTGGCAATATTGTATTTAAAAATGTACTTTAGATCGATAAAATTTATTCAGAATAAAGGCACATACGTATGACAAAACTGGCATGAATGCTACCTATCATACATACTCCTACTGCAGAAGAATGAGAGCGTGACCTTAGTAGGCAAGAAATAAAATGGGATAAAAATGCATCAAATATCGGTTTTATATACCTACGCATGTTATGTGGCTATGATTGATTGTTACGAACATATTCGCTGGATAGTTTAAAGTTAATTTACAAAATTTTCAATCCGAAATTTTTAATTCGTATGGTTTGGTAATGTTTATATTAATTACATAATTTTATATTACATTTTTCCGCGATCCGCATCAGTTTTTCATGTATTGCTTTATTATTATTTTTCTCTTCTTTTCAATGAACTATTTTTGCACCACAGAATCAAGAAAACCTCTATTAAGCAACCCTTTTCAACGTCAATATAATTACACTTTAAGTCAACAATCGTGTGCGTCTCTGGGATGGATTTATTTTGTCAGATACCAAAAAATTGATGCGGAAGAAGGAGAATTACATAGTACCACACATATACAACAATCTGTATTTGTTTCTAACTTGGATTCACAGTGATATGTGTATTGCTATAAATAGGCAACAATATAACTGACTACAAATGTTTGAATTGCAACTTTATGTTGATATACCTGATTATTAAATTTAAAATTAAAAAGCGACAGACCCTTCTTGTCGGTTGAAAAGAAGTAGTGAATTGTTTGATAGCACGGTAAAATGAAGCACGTGACTGAGCGTAGAGATTGACAGCATTAATAAGATTTCTGCCAGCTTCTCCATACACCAGAACCATTTTCAATTTTCTCTTGTACCGTTAAATAGTTCATTCTGTAGTAGGTACTATTAACAGCTTAACATTAACAGGTCTTTTACTTTTAGAAATATTCTACGAATTGAGTTTAATAAGTTGTTTCTTAAAGTTATTTCTTTCTTTCGTACGATTATTTTGTGTTTTTGGAATTAGAAAAGAAACGAACGGAATAATTAACACAAACGTTAAATGCATACACTGTACATATAAAAACATTTTCATAAAAATTATTTTTAACATAAGAAAAATACAATTTTTTTTTTAATTTTGAAGCACTCTGAAAATGCTTTCTTTGGAGACTGTGGTTAAGTAAAAAACTTAAAAAAGGTATATAACCCCTTACCACAATTATTAATCGTATCCTAAATACGTATTTCGACAACTAAGTTGTCATCATCAGTAGGTAAAAACCACTAATTAAAAAGTCGCACATGGGGCACAGTAAAGCGAGAGAAACGCTTAACGCAATAACTACTTTACACCGCGTCCACGTATAGACTAATTTTAAACATGCGATTCTAAACTACGGGAGGTCGAAAAAACACTTATCCCTAAGGAAAAGGTCTACACATGTGTTAAGTCTCCGAGTTGAGGTATGTCGAACCGAGAGACGGCCAACATTCCTATCAAAGGGAACGGCAATAAATATGTCCCAATAACTACAATTTTAAAAACGACAATGACACAGTTAGGGTAATAAAAATGTAAAGAGACAGCTGAAAGGGATCGGTGACCTGTCGTTATTCATTGAATTATATTTATTTTTTGCGATATGTATACTTTCATAAGCATCAAGTTCGTGGGATTTATTAATTCCTTTTACTAACTTCAACCCTGTAATCGATACATTGTGCAGTGTGCTCAAAGCGTGGTATGCGACATTCGATTTATCCGGTCTATTGTATTTAATATGTGATATGTGTTCTTTAAAACGGGTTATTATTGGTCGTTTAGTTTGGCCTATATATTTCAAATTACAGTCCTTGCAACTAATTTCTTCCTTTCTTTGTTAACAGCTTATCGTTGCTTTCATTATATATCTGTAATTTACAAATTTATGTGCATACACTCATTTCATTTGTAGAATAATCATTATACCATCGTCGTTTGATAAAGCTACAGTATATACGTTTTATATAGTAAAGATTAAACAAATTAATTGTTTTGTTTTATTTTACATTGTATTAATTGAAGAAATGTTTCAAGCAAATACTACGTACTTTTAAAATGTTCCTATTTAAGATTTCAACGTTACCCCCGTCCTACCTACATGGAGGGAAAAAGAGGGACTAACTCTGGCACTAATGTGTTTTCTCGATTGAATTATTAAATTTTAAATCTGGACATATTTTCGGGAACTGCTTATTTTTTGAGATATTTGAAAGCTTTAAGTTAAAAAATACACCCGGTATACATACATCATAAATATAGGTGTATGTCAAGTAGATCGCCTAATTCGTCCCTTGATTTCTTTTTATTCCCTAATTTAAAAAACGTAACATTCTGAAATCCCATAAACAATTTGCAAGAACTACGATACGCAATTGAAGAGGCAATTGCAAACGTGCAATTTATCCCAACGAGTTAGGCGTTGTTTGCAAGTAGGAGGCCAATATTTTCAGCATTTTCTTTGAATAATTTTATTGTTTGTAATATAGGTTCGTCAAATCTGTTGTAACTATTATTTTGCATAAATATCACTTTTTATATCAGTTCATATTGATTCTGTAATGATTCTAACTATATGTCATCCACATTTATTTAAAATATTCTAACCCAAAAAGATAAATAAAAAGCGTTCAAATAAGCTTTGCCTCTAGTAGGCCATTCCTTTAAAAACGTATGATTATTATTATTAATAATTTAAATTTGCATTAGTTGTCAATTAGACAGATGCATAGTTGACAAAAATTGCTTTGTAATTTAAAATTGATTTAACATGGTTTTTACTATACAACACAAATCATTCATGCTAGAATCTTATTTTCGAAACGGACGTAAGATTGACGGACAATGGCAGTATTCTCTTCAAGATTCTTTAGAAGAATTTAGAAATGAGTTCCCTAACGCCATCTTTGATTATGACAGTTTTCGGCACAAAGTGACACATTCCGTTATGGTTTTCAGAGAAACAGGGAGTGTTAAACAGAAAGAAGGCGCGGGTCGGGCGAAAAAGCGTACAGAAGAGCTAGTTAATAATGTAAGAGAAATTATAAATAATGCACCAAGAACTTCCGTACGAGCATTATAACAACGAGTGGGTGTGTCAATTGGCACATGTCATACAATTTTGAAAAAGGACTTACATTTATTTCCATATCACATGACCTGTTATCAAGAAATCAAGCAAATCGACTATCCCAGAAGAATAACGTTTAGTCAGTGATTCTTAAATAATTTTGATAATGACCTTCTTGACAAAACCTTTTTTTCTGATGAGTCATGGTTTTATCTGAATGGATATGTGAACTCACAAAATATGAGGATGTGGACTAATGAGAAACCACATCATTTTTTTGTTGAAACCGCACTTCATCCGCAGAAAATTGGTGTATGGTGTGCGATTAGTCGAAGGAGAATTATTGGCCCTATTTTTTTTAACGGAACCTTAACAGGAGAAAGGTATCGACAAGAAATTATTATGCCATTTATCGAACAGCTTGACGACGAAGAAATAACACAGGGTTACTTTCAACAAGACGGAGCTAGAGCACACACAGCAGGTGAAACAATTAATATTCTGCAGCAATTTTTTCAAAATCTGTTGATAAGTTTAAACACTGAACAAGAATTTCCACCAAGATCTTGTGACATTACCCCATGTGATTTCTTTTTATGGCCATTCTTAAAGAACTCAATTTATCAAGTACAGATACCTGATCTTGCAGGCCTTCAAATCAGAATTGCTGAAACAATTAATGGAATTGACAATACGATACTACAAAACACTTTTTCCTCCATTAGAAGAAGATGTGAGAAATGTTTCGAACAAGGTGGTGGACACTTTGAAGAATATTTATAAAATTTTGCTTGTTTGTTGGAAATAAACATATTTCATTCACTTAAAAATGTTCGTTATTTTGACATTTGTCATTTCAATCAAATATCTCATCTCATAACCAACAAAATTCCTATTAAAATCAGTAACAAGCTAAGACATAATCATAATTTCCAAGAGCTACTTTGAGGTAAAATTTATTTGAATTCTTTGTATAAAGCAACTGACTAGACAAGCCAATTTCTCAGGGTTGTCAAATTAAATATTTGCTTCAATAATTTGTAGTCATTCGATTATTTTAACATAAATTTTGCGAGTATACTCCGTTCACTCTAAATTTCGAAATTCACTAAATTAAGGGGATTCAGAAAGGCATCATAATATCGAATTTCACCATCTACATCATGCGATAGTGCCATTATTAAAAATCAAATGTATTTGCATATTACCCCCTCCAAAATGCGCATTTGTAACATAAAAATCGCTCTTGACATTTATGCTATTGACAATTGACATTTGAATTTGTTTTAATTAGTTGCTACCGGTTGTCTCCTTATTACTGTGTACTTATTCCCTCTTTTATTTAAACTTTGCTTTTTATATCGATCTTACCTGTTTTTTTTTCAAACAACACTCACATCGCCATAGTAATCAGTATCTGGTGAAAAGTTCTAGATCTAACTTACCTCAAAATGCCGAAATATTTGAATTCTCAATCAAAGAAGCTTATTGCTTCTTTGAATTGCTATTTGGAAAAAGAACGTTATAATTGTGATCCAAAGGATATACGAAAGGTAAAACATATGCGTTAAAAAGAACATTTGTTTTGATAAATTAACTCCTACATAAAAATTTGCGGGTGACATTTTTGTCACTTTGACAGCGATAAAAACCTACATAGCTTTTTATCACCGATAAAAATGCTTCTTCCTGTTACATATCTAGTAGCCCTGCATCACTTAATTTATTTTGGCAGCTGACAGGTAATAACTATTAAGTATCGTTGAACGTAAAATGTACGAGTCGGTTTGGGGAAATTTCAACAAATATCAAAAGATCAATACCGCAATACACAAGAAATACAAAATCGTCAATATGGAGACAATTTAAAAAGTTTTATTCATGTCGTTAATTTGCCAAAAAACACTCGAGCTTTTCTTTCAATCGGATAAATTTCTTTTTAACTCAATATTTTTCCAATCAGTAATTTCGCTCGAAAAACTTACATTAGAAAAAATCGCTCGACCTTTCGGTCTCGCGATTTTTTCATGTAAGTTTTTCTCGTCAAATTACTGATTGGCAAAATAATTTCGTTACAAAGAGAAATTTATCCGATAAAAAAAAAGCTCTTGTGTTTTTACTTATGAAAACTTGCTACTTCAGTATAGTACTATTTCTGATATATCGAAAGATATCAAGGAAGGTAGACCCTTAAGCAGTCTACAAAAAAACAAGAGATCGTAAAAAACTAATACTGATGACTTTGATCAAATGGCTACTCAGAATACAATATATGATATGTATTAAAATAGTAAGTTCCGTTTTTTGTATCTCATTATATCATAATTACATCATATGTATATCCTACATAATAACACGTTACGCTTAACACTTTGCATGACACCCTACAAGAGAGAAGCATATATAATGGTGGTAGAACATCTTTATCAATAATTTTACGTAATATTGGTTTCCGTTGGAAAAAGATGATCCTTGCAGAGCACTAATTGAATAACCTCATATTATTCTTGGTCGAGTAGATTTTCTGGTGGGTTACATTAAAAATAAAAATGTGAATTATTTGTAGGAGCCTGTTTTGATAATGTAATTTGTAATTTGTGTGATGGATTTTCCAAAATGGCACTATAGGTAGATCGTGGCAAGATCAGAACGTTCAAAGTATCAAAGGATTAAAGTTGATGGGCGAAGGTTAGTGAACGATTAGTATTACAAATGTATAGCAGTTAATATATTATGCTTTCTAGATATATTATTGTTCATGCTGGTAATGAAAAAGGATTTAACCCTGAAGCATCGCTTACATTTCCATCAAAAGTAAGTGACCTAGACTATCATGGAGAAATGAATTCAAGTAACTTTCTGCTATGGTTTGAAGAACAGCTACTTAAAAACCTAGAGCAGCCATCATAAATCATCATGGACAATGCGCCTTACCATAGTGTTACTGGAAAAAGTATCCCAACTTCTATGCGGAAAAAGATTGATATCATCCATGGTTGGTTAAATAAAAATAAAATAGAATATGATGTATCGACATGATCCGCCTAGACGATTAAGAAATACTATAGGTCGAAAAGCGGGACTAAGCTTTCATTACCGAAGATATCCACTACATAAGCAGGACTTGACTTATCACTAGAGTGGACCAATCCGAAGCGAAAGCAGAGGCGTGACTAACGAATTGGGTCACGATTACTTAGTATGTTGTTCACGGTCATCGTGTGTACACGTATAATAGCAGCAGGAAAGTGTATTCTGTGTATTTAATAATGTTGCACAGCTATGTTCGATAGAAGACGCAAGAAATTAGTGTATTTTAAGTAAGTTTGAAAGTCACGCCTCTGCTTTCGCTCCGAGTTGGTCCACTCTACTTATCACCACTAAGGTTTGCACTCTTATCTCTCAATTACCGCTTGCATATAAAACGATAAGGGCGGGGATACAGTTACCAAATTTTACACACAGATATATAAGTATATAAGCGATATAACTACCCGTTGAACGTATTTAAAAGATGATTCGCAGATAAATTAAGATGCCGAGACTTGACAATAAATAAGGAAAACTATAAATGGAAATTACGGCGTAACAACTTATATAAAATATGTAACACACCTCCACTTAGAATATACCCATACACTTCTTTAAAAGAAATATATTTAAAATTGTTCAGTTTATCAGCACCTGTTGAAGTCAAAGGTTAGTGAAACAGTATTGTAGTGAAGAATAAAAGCTTTGAAACTAACTACTCTGGTTTATTTTATTATTATTTTGATATTTAATTATTATTTAGGACTATTCATGAAATAAGTTTGATACAATAAATTGCTATATAATGAAACGGATATGCAAAATACATTTCCGTGACTGTAAACAAGGACAAACACCTCGTATTTTTAGCATTTACTTCTGTTCAATACATATGTTTCAGCCATCTAGGCCTCATCGGTTGAACTAGTGAAGCAATGTATATACAAATTAATTCAGATCTGTTAAACAACGGATCTGTATCTGTATCTACATTTACGCTGAAATCGTCTCCAAGCCATAACCAGTTTCGTTCTATCAGGCGACACCAATTTAATCAGTGACATCTGACGGAAGAAAGCGACTTGGCCAGAAAAGGCGATCTTCCGCTCGAACAGCAAGGCTATTACAAATAAGCGGAAAAATACGTATATTGGTGTTGTCCATTAACACGCGTATTTTTCCGCTTATTTGTAATAGCCTTGCTGTTCGAGCGGAAGATCGCCTTTTCTGGCCAAGTCGCTTTCTTCCGTCAGATGTCACTGATTAAATTGGTGTCGCCTGATAGAACGAAACTGGTTATGGCTTGGAGACGATTTCAGCGTAAATGTAGATACAGATACAGATCCGTTGTTTAACAGATCTGAATTAATTTGTATATACATTGCTTCACTAGTTCAACCGATGAGGCCTAGATGGCTGAAACATATGTATTGAACAGAAGTAAATGCTAAAAATACGAGGTGTTTGTCCTTGTTTACAGTCACAGAAATGTATTTTGCATATCCGTTTCATTATATAACAACGGCGTAATACGTGCAAAACGTATTGATAAATATCCTTTTTTTGTATACAATAAATTGCAATTAATTAAAATACACGGAGTTATTTTTGTTTAGTACTGATGCCTTATAGGCTAACGATGCAACGTGACCGAACTCACAATAGCAAATAAACTTAAAGGTAAACATTTGATTTTTGAACATGACGAAATTATGTGAATTTATGGGAAAATAGTATAATTGAAATGGAACTATTTTCGAGTGTAACAGTGTATGTAAATGGATATCACATAGACATAATAAACACCTAAATCAAAAAGTTTATACCAAACGTGATTATTAAAAACTCAATTTATTTTTAGAAAAAAAATAATCAAGCAATAAGAATAGGTTAAACACACACAACAAAAAAGCATTAATACAAATGCAAGTCTTTTTTCCGTACCTTTGATACCATTTCCCATCTCGTCGTGATCGAAGTTTCCGGACGACAAGGATCCATCGGTGGATCGCCCCCGGGCTTTCCTTCGTCTTCCTTTTTCAAACTTCTCAACACCTACATCCTCACTGCTTCTCCTGCTCTCGCTGCTCGGTTCTTGTACCATGTAATTGCTACCGCTGTTCGATCCGCCCTTACGAATAAGTTCACCAAAAGGGAAAACGTCACTCTTCGAATGGAACAAGTCGTAAGCCGGAAGTTTCAGGCTGTCCTTCTTATCACAAACCGCACGATTTTTGTGAGCGATCATATGCGGATAAGGTATATCGTGTCTAGATGAATCGGCTTTCCTCGGGAAAAGTTCTTTCCGCTTGAAATTAGAACTTTCATCCTTAACGTTACCTTCAGTCGTTTTCCGGCGTCTCCGCAAATTCGGATTACTGAAACTCTCCTCTTTTATAATTAGAGTACCAGCGCTACAAGTTCTTGTTATGTACTTATTATATTTGACGCGATTTACTTCAATTTTGGATGGCGAAATTTTTTCAATTTTTTCATTATTATTTAATTTATCGAGATCTGTATTTAGGAACTTTTTATACCCATCTATAGTGGCTCTTTTTAAACTTTCTTCATTGTATTTTAATACTCTTTTATATAAGTCATCGCTCATACTTCTTTTGTAACCTTGTAAAAGTCTTGATTCGTCGGAATCTTTCTTTGTATCCTCTGAAAATCTAATAAGAGCAGTTCCAGATTTCTTTGTGGGTTCTTGATCTTTGGAAGTTGCTTTCGAAATTTTTATTAAATCCTCCGATGTCTTAGAACTTCCACATTTAGAGTGTTTATTAGTACTTTTTACCTCGCCAATACTAGAAGATACATTTAAGCGGTTCGAATTTACATCTAAAACAATTTTTTTATTGTGAGGGAATGATGAGTTTTGATTAGTATTTATGATTGCACTTTTGCTTTTTACATATTTAGGACTATCTCTTCTAATTTTTTCTTTAGATTCCTCATAATTTCTATTAGAGTCTAAAGTTGTAGAGGTCCTATTCTTTCTGTAACGTAAGCTACGTTCTCGTCTTAGTGCATCTTTTAATTTTTCGTTTATTATACTATTTCCAATGGCATAACTGCTTTTATCCAAATCGGTGTTACAATTATTACTGTACGCAGGTCCTTTCGTTGTATTGCTCGGATCGTATTTCGTCAAAAGGTTATCGTATCTATTCTGTCGATGCAATAAATCGCTAGTGCATTTCTGTAACGGTTTCAAATCGCTATCATTAGCAACAGTCCTGTTCCTATTATTTATTGCCCAGTCGTTACTGTGCCAACTCCTTCTATCAGTTCCTGATTCTTTCGCCTCCACCAGTAATTTACCTCTGGCATTATATAGCTGTATCACTGGCAGAGAAATATGCGGCGAAGATCTCGAAGTCGTCAACTCCCAATTCCACCGTTTCGGCTTTTTTAGCTGAAGACGGATGATTTCGCTCAGATACTCGTCGTTCGGACTCATCGTTTCCATTTCTCTATCGGACAAATTGAGTTGATAATGTCACATTTACGGTCGACGGGCCGCCAAAATGCTGTTATTCTAATTTCGGACGGATTTCGCGTCGATGTCGGTGGTCCTCCTTTCGCACGGTTGGAAGCCGTCCAACTCTCAGAATTCTCCACCCGTTTATTCAGAAACAAAACAGAAAATTTAAACTTGTTCAAGGTCCGCGGTGATGTAACCGTTGCGATACGCGACCGAAAAGTATGCGTGTGCGTTCAGTTACGCAGAAACGTTTCAAAACTTACCCACGCTAACGCTGAAAATTGAATAGTATTTCACTGATTTAGAATGACATTCACTTTAGATTGCATGTGTTTATTCTTTCTTATTATATTATCGTACATAGCAACTGGCGGAATATTATTTTAATGCAAAGAAGAAATAATCAAACCTGCATATTTCTAAACTGTTAATTAAGAACAGGCTTTGACATATAGTAAATACATTTAAAAGAATCATTTGAATAATTTTAAATCGTAATGACGTCACATACTATTTTAGTTGACATTCCTTTTATAACTGGCTTAGATTAAATATTGAGAATAAAATACTTGGCTATATTTCACCAATTTTATTAAAATAACTCTAACATATGTTTTGACTGTTATGCCATTATCAAAGAGATATCTTTAAAGCTAACTTAATGGCTCTAAGTATAAGACTTATATATAATATTTTCACGATAGGAAAATTTGACAAATCTCTTGTTTACATCGTGAAAATATGTAATTGCAATATAAGTTTTATCAGAATAATTGAAACATACAGGAGTAGGTAAACCCCACCAGTTTTGTATAATACAAAGGTATTTTTAATAATATAAAATATTATTAAAAATCTGGTGTGAAGAACACAAATACAGGTTCACTATTAATATTTTTGTGGACGTGTCCGAATATATCCCTCCCCAGAGACGTAGATACGTATTTCGCCTTTCTACAGGCTCATCGGTACGCCCCTGCTGGAGAAAGGATATCTTCAGACACTTTCACAAAAGAGAACCACATCGCCACATCACAATAATTATCCAGACCGAGCCGAGTAGAAGTCGGTCTGGATAATTACTGTGATGTGGCGATGTGGTTCTTTTTTTGTGAAAGTGTCTGAAGATATCCTTTCTCCAGCAGGGGCGTACCGATGAGCCTGTAGAAAGGCGAAATACGTATCTACGTCTCTGGGGGAGGGATATGTTCGGACACGTTCACAAAAATATCAATAGTGAACCTGTATTTGTGTTCTTCACACGAGATTTTTAATAATATTTTATGTTATTAAAAATACCTTTGTATTATATAAGTTTTACCTTAAACTGTTTGTAATGGTAATATTATATATAAATATATAATACACAACAATGCAGACACCAATAATAATTTAAACAATGTAACAGCATATATCACGATCCATATGTTCCACAATTATAAGAAAAAATTAAATATACTATTAAAAAATATTATATAGCTACAACATATAAACTTAGTAATACTAATAAATGTCTATTTTCAAAACCAAAACCCAAAATAGAAGAAAAAACGAGAAACACATGTCATCTATAAAATACCAATTGCGTAGGCCAAACTAAACAATATTTATACAAAAGAATACAAGCCCACAAATACTCCAAAACAGACAAAACTGCTTTATTTAGACACAAACTACAACGCGATCACCATTTCGATTTTGAGAACACACAGATAAATCTATAAAGAACAACACACAATGAAAAGAGAAATTAAAGAAATGATTGATATTAAACAAGAAAAAAATTCAATTAACAACAGAAGTGATATAAAAAAAATCTAAGCAGTATATATTATAACCTAATAATGTAACGATCTGCAATTCACCATCATGAATATATGTTGTTATTATATAAATATCTATCGTATGTTATTTAAATATCTGTACACTGGCTTATCCTGCAGTTCCGTGTTTAGATCCCTGACTGGGCTGTCCGAGTAGGTTTTCGTGGTTTTCTTTCTCGTTCAAGGCGAATGAAGCTTAAAATATTAAGTTGCTCCACGGGCGCAGACATAATAATAACTCATGGCCTGCCAATCCCCCGTAATTGATGTAAGTTCTGAGGCATGAATTATTATTAAACTTGAATGTATCTTTGAATATTTTAATTTTATCCATGACAACTACAGATATATGACATTAATATACTGTCATTTATTTTTTAATTTATTTGACAAAGGCAATATGTGCCGAAACATGTAAGATTATTATAAATATATACATATTAAAGTAAAACAGACTTTAAATCGCCGACTAATTGAATATACTATAACATACAAAGGTCAAGAAATAATTATCTTTAAATATATATATAATTTTAGTGTTAATAAAAACAGAATTTGGGTCAATGTATAATCAAATAAAACAATTTGTTGCTACGTAACGTTTCGAAACTTTATTCGTTTCTTCATCAGACTAATAAAATGTTTACAGATTAGCCATACGAAGTAAAATATAAAAATGTACTACATTAGCAATTAAATTCATAAGTGATCTTATAGAAACAAAATACCAATTAGCATTCATATTTTAGTTGTATTTATACTTGACTAAAACAAAACTATTGCGAAAAGTGAGTAACATTTTATAAGAATTAAAAAAAAACAAAGTTTAACATGTAATGGTTCGAAAGTCAGTGCATTAAGCAAAGGTAGAACGTCCATGCATAACTCCGAAGACTTGTGAAGCGATAAGGGATACAAAAACCAGATGTGGAAAAAATATGTAATTAAGTATGTAACAGTTTCAAATAAAATAAAGTTGAAATAAGGTAATTCTTTTGTAATAATTATTTTCTCTGAATAAGCAATTGACATTATTAAAATGGACATTGTGTTTGTAAGAACTGATGTGAAATCCCAAGGCACATTTTTTGGAGTTTACCTTATCGAATCACTGCGATATTGGGTGCTACGTTCACGCCATCTCTGGGCTATCCCACCTTTATAATAGCTGGAGGATTCATTGCATTTGACTGCATAAACTATATGATTTTGCTAAAGCGAAGGTATTGGGTTCTTCAGCTTGGATAGAAATCTGCTTCCTGGAATAGCAGATGTAAAAACTATTTTGGACTGATGATTACGGAAAATGGTCTTAAATTTGTCAATTAACTTGGGTATGTTAGGGTGTATTGCCCCATGTCTGCATTGTTGTTGGTGTTGTTACTTATGGACGGTGGAATGTTGTTAGTGCCTGGTTTATATTGTTTATAAGTGGAGAACAGTAATCTATTAATGAGATTTTTTGGGGAATCATTTTGAATTAGGATATTATGTAAATAGCAAAGGTCCTCCAAAGCGAATTGTTTGCATTGCTAAAATAAGATTAATTTTGTATCTCATAGGATAGGGATGCACAGACTTATAGGAAACAGGGGCCACTCGGGAAAATTATAAGCCAACGACGGGTCACTACAAAGAATACTTATTAACACAAATATTTTTATTTGTAAATAGTATGAATTACTACAAATGATAAAAATAAAAGAACATTTAATAATGTTTGCTGTAATTATGTAATCGTAATGTAATCTAATCATTACAATGTAATATTTCATGTTCTATTATTTTTATGCATGACATTGCATTGACCTAACAATTTTGTTTATGTTTGGCTCCACATTACTTGTCGCCACACGTAAAATTGCTTCTAGATTTTCATTTGCCAGACGGTTTCAATTTTTTGTTTTGTTAAGTTTCATCACTGAAAACGTTTGCTCACAAATATACGTCAATCCAAATAAGCTTGCGCATTTCAATGCATTTATTCGCAACTCTTTATAAGCGGTTTTATCAACGCAACGGTAAAAGTTGAGTAAATTAAACTTTGTTTCGTAAATTATCATCATTTTGCATGTCTATCAATTCCAGCTGTATTGATGCCGGTGCAGTTTCGGGTGAAATGTTGAAAGGATTGCTGAAAATATCTAATAGAGGTTTAACTTTTTTGAAATATAGAAAACGATCATGAAAAGCTTGTATTAAAATATCAATTTTTTCAACATAAGCGAAATTGCCATCAGTTTTATTGAATTTCTCCATAATTTTTTTGTAGTTCGGAAAATGGCTGTAATTGGCTGATTTGATTTGTGTCCTGAAAAGACTGAATTTGCATTGAAAGGACGAAATATGAGAGTATAACTGCGAAATTAATTGATCTTTGCCTTGGAGTCGCGAATTTAAGACATTCAAGTGATTTGTGATGTCTACAAGAAACGCTAAGTCACACAGCCAATCAGGGTTGTCGAGTTCGGAGACGTCCTTTTTCTTTTCCGCCAGAAACATTTTGATTTCTTCAATCAAGTTAAGAAACCGCTCTAGTGACAACCCACGACTTAGCCACCTTACTTCAGTGTAAAACAGGAGATCACCATATTCGCTTTCGATATCCTCGAGAAATTGTGTGAATTGTCGGTAATTGAGACCTCCTGATTTTATAAAGTTTACAGTAGGTACTACAACTTTCATCACATTTTCAAATCCCAATAGTTTTGAACAGAGGGCCTCTTTAGGTATAATGCAATGAAACTGCATTAATTCCTTGGTATCTATGTTTTTAGTTTGCAAATACTCTTTTAACATAGTTATTATCCCAGATTTACTTCCAACCATTGAAGGTGCTCCGTCAGTCGTAATTCCAGATAATTTCGTTAAATCCAAATCCATTATAGAACATTTTTCCAGAAGAGCTTTGAGCATGTCACTCCCCTTGGTTTGACTTGTCAAAGAACTCATACCAATCAGTTCTTCACTCACTTCAAAATTTTGCGTTACACCTCGTAAAAATATTAAGAGTTGAGCAGTAGAACTTATATCTGTAGATTCGTCGAGTGCTATAGAAAAATACTCAAAACTTTTCGATTTCGTAGCTAATTACTCTTCTATAGTAGCTGCTAATGTGGCAAGTCTTCTTTGAACAGTCATCCGATTTAGTTGAATTTTCTCAAACCTCTTTGCATCCTTTCAGACACATTTTTTTTGCGGCGATATCTAAACACTGCTTAACAAACTCACCATCTTTAAAAGGCCGACAAGTTTTCGCTATTATTCGAGATATTTCAAAGCTAACTTCAGTAGCTCTTTCAGCATCTTGAATTGGTTTTGTACATATAGTTTGCTGGCCTATTAGTTTCCTTTGTAAAATGGAAATTTTTTGCGTTCGATTTTCGCCGGTTTATTTGGTAAAAGTATGATGCTGGGTTTCATAATGCCTTTTCACATTATATTCCTTCGGAATAGAAACACTACTCTTGCATATTAAACAGACACTTTTGTTATGCCATGAAATAAAAAAGTATTTTTCGGCCCAAATATCTTGAAACTGTCGATTTTCATCTTCAACCTTACGACTACGTTTTTTCACTGGGGCCTGGTTTATCCATATCAAAATTGATATTATATTGTTACGTAGGTAGATGCCAAGTTCGAACGACGAAATATTTATTCTTCACAGATTACAATTCAAACAATATAACGTTCGCTTGCCCGTAGTTAAAACTTAACTGCCCCGATAGCGGGCGATGCGTTGTATTTATACGAGTTACCTAACATCGAGAACCTACCACATTGTTCGGGGATAATACCGACGTGTTTCGCGAATCTTCGATTAATCTAATTGATTCGACAGATTTCTAGTCTCGTAACAATATGCTTGGAACGACGAGGAGCATAGCTGTCCTACGTAGAAAATCTGAACAAGAGAGTATGTAGTAGGTACTTAAAGATACATATCAAAAGTTAGAATAAAATAAAAAGTTAAGAAACATTGATTTGAACGGATTTTTACCTACTTCTGTAGTTTTTCGAACAATTTTTAAAATTCGTTGGCGGGCCGCATAAATATCGACAGTGGGCCGCGGTATGTGCATCGCTGTCATAGGACAATGAGAGTTGTAGTTGAACATTTTACACATAAAGGTATTTTACCCATATAATATATAATATATATATATATATATATATTATATATACATAAATTCACAACTATTTAGGTTATCGGTCTGTTTTGATTAAAACTCAATTGTTCTAAACTCAATATTTCGTCAATATATTTTTTGACTTGAAAAGGCACGGAAAACTGACGCAAGGTGTCCTGTTGCTTCACGATAATGCACCATTCCACAAATCAAGACTTGCAAAAGCTGCCGTTGCCTAATGTGGCTTCACAGAAATAGACCATCCACCCTGTAGTCCAGATCTCGCTTCGTGCGATTATTTTTTGTTTCCTAATCTCAAGAGAACTCTAAGGGGAACAAAATTTATGGACGATGACGAACTAATAGCGGCCGTTGAAATGTATTTTGCAGACAAACCAAAGGAATTTTTTTAGAATGGATTAAAGATGTTATTAAAACGATGTAATACTTGTATACAAAAGCAAGGGGGCTATATTGAAAAATAAATTTTTATGGCTGTTCGAAACTTTTTTTCATGCCTAGTCCGGGAATATAAAAGTGACCCCTCGTACCATTGATAATTTGATGCACTTCTTAATCGTGTAAATCATTTTATTTCGGCTGAAGAAAAATATTTTAAATAAATAAAATGACTTCTTTTTTATAGCCATACCGGTAATTTTTAAAATAAAGTATGCATATTATCAATCAAACTAAGGACAAGTAACGATTTTTTTACATATGCATGTTGTTTTTAAACGTATAACGATATTATGCATTAAATGAAAATACTATTTTAAATCGATATAATTTTTGGATCGTTTATATACTTTCCACATTTATTTAAATACCTCTTCGTTTAATTTTCTCGACAAAACTAAAAGGGAATTTCCTTTACACACTCTAGGGAATACCGCAGTTTTATAATAGTTAACAAGCAATTACTCACACTTATTAGAATTCACTTTGTTGTTCGAAGTTGGCCGTAAGAAGAACGCGCAAAGCATACCACACGATAATTATTTATATTAGTTCCACAAAGCTACGCTCTGTATTTACGAATAAAGTTTTACATGAATTAGGTAGAACAATATGTGTATATGATTACAAAGGGCATTAATTGGAAGAGAAAACAACAAAGTTTGTATTAAGACAGGATATTATTAAATCTTATTACGGAATTGTATTATTATTATTAATTGTTAAATATCCTAGTAGATTCAAATTTTATTTGTCAAGATCGTTTGCTGTAAATATATACATTGAATGTACAAAATGATTTTACAGATTTATAATTGCTATATAAATGTTTATTTGTGTGTACACTTGTACACTTGAAAATTGTATGTCTCCACTTATCAATGGCGTGTATACCGTGGAAGCTAGGGAAGCAGAGCTTCCCCTACATGAAGCAAGTACAATAGGGTGTATAACTAAAACAGTTTAATATTAAACTTTAATATTGTATATTAAATTATTACCTAATATTAATAATTAAAGCGCGTCCATATCGATTTCAAATACTGACGTTAGCCAAGGACGACGAACCATGCCCGAATGAACAACCTGATATGGTATATATCGACAGTATACGGCTTTATAGGCAGTTTCTAAAGCATCGCATTTGAATGGGCGTGTCTAAGAATATTACCAAATAAAATAAATACTTTTTTATTAGTTTTATTATGGAATTATACACATGAAATTAGTTATTAATTGATAGTATTTATAGACAATACAAATATTCTGTTAATGCAAAATCTGTCCTTTTTATGTATTATTTAGTTTAAAAATCCAATTAAAATTCTTCATTGTGTAAGCTGTTTTCGTGTAGATTATGTATATTGTAAGCATGGATATCGGACATTCGGAGGTTTCAGAACTAAATTCCTGTGGAAGCGTGGGTGATTATGAATGCAATATAGTGATAAAAGAATCACGTTATAATTTCGAAGAAAAAAAGCAAATTATTGGCAAAAATAGGCCAATTCTAACTTTGACTAATTTAACAAACCAAACTAAATTGTATGTAAGACATTTCCAAAAAGAAAATTGCAAAAACTGCGAGTGGTTGACTGGTTGTGGTTTATTTTGCAGACCATGTATTTTATTTTCAAGCGAAAAAATTTGTGTAAAAAAAATGTGTTTGCTGATCTAAATAATTTACACAAATTAATAAAAGACATGAGTTGAGTCAACCACACTTACATGCGATAACTAAAGAAAAAAATGTTGGGAAACTCAGAATTGAACACACATTAGAAAATGAGTTAAGAATTAATACAGAAAAACATAATCAAGAAGTACAAAAAAAACATGAAATACTTAAGAGGTTGATAGATGTGGTTTGTTTCCTGGGAGCACACGATTTTACATTTCGCGATCATAGTGAAATTGAACAATCTTCAAACAAAGAAATCTACGTAGATTTAGTAAATTTTCTGGTGAAGTATAACGAAGTTTTACAATCTCATTTGGATAATTCTACAAGATTTAAACGAACTTCTAATTTAATACAAGACGATCTTATTCTATGCATAGAAAAAGTAATATCGAGAAGAATAAAATTTGAAGTAAAAGAAGTCTCTTTTATTGCCATAATTCAGGACGAAACTACAGATATGACAAATATTAGTCAGTTATCAAAAGTTTTACGTTAGATAACAAAAAAAGGCGATATTAAGGAACGCTTTGTAGGATCTTTAAATGTTGTCATGCAAAGAACAGCTTCTTCAAAAAGGACAAGTGCTTTAGATTCTGGAGGTTCATAAAAGATTACCCACTCGATGGAAGTACAATGGTAGGTTAGTAATATTGAGAAACATAAAATTTAAAGTACAAGAAGCCTCTTTTTTGCCATAATTCTGTACGAAACTACAGATGTGACAAATATTAGTCAGTTATCAAAAGTTTTACGTTAGATAACAAAAAAAGGCGATATTAAGGAACGCTTTGTAGGATCTTTAAATGTTGTCATGCAAAGAACAGCTTCTTCAAAAAGGACAAGTGCTTTAGATCTGGAGGTTCATAAAAGATTACCCACTCGATGGAAGTACAATGGTAGGTTAGTAATATTGAGAAACATAAAATTTAAAGTACAAGAAGCCTCTTTTTTGCCATAATTCTGTACGAAACTACAGATGTGACAAATATTAGTCAGTTATCAAAAGCTTTACGTTAGATAACAAAAAAAAAGCGAAATTAAGGACGCTTTGTAGGATCTTTAAATGTTGTCACGCAAAGAACAGCTTCTTCAAAAAGAACCAGTGCTTTAGATCTAGAGGTTCATAAAAGATTACCCACTCGATGGAAGTAAAATGGTAGGTTAGTTCTATTTGAATATCGACAACCACTTATTAATTTATTTCAAAATATTTTGGATAACTAGGAAGAATGGAACAATGAAACGCGAGTTTACTCTCGATGATATTTTAATATGTTAGAAGCTGAAACTAATTTTAACCTTTCGTTACTTATTCTTTCCGAGATATTTCCATTTCCAACTTATTTGCTATTTTACAAAATAAAACTAGCGACATTAATTTTTGTATAAAAAATTCAGGAATTCAAATCCATCGTTTTTTCTAAAAGAGAACAGTTTGATCATTTCTGAAATAAATTTCAGCGTTGCTTCAAGTCGAAAAAAGTCATTTGTTCCCAAAAATGTAGAGATGAACGAAATGATCCAAAGAAGAAACTAGGTAACGTTTGCTTAGGGAAGATCGACGCACTGAAATTGTTGAAATGATTGGTGTTTCTAGGAGTAGTGTTTATAAAATCAGATTTTACTTCAGCTTGCGCAAAAATTTCGACTTGCTGGGTGCCTAAAATGCTCTCTGATGAACAAAAAAAAAACAATCGAATGAGTGGATCTCTTCGGCATCTCACCCAATACCACCAAGAAGATAAAGCTTTCATTAAAAGCATTATTACCGAAGATGAAATCTTAGTTTACGAATTCACCCCAGATACGAAACAACAGTTTATGATATGGAAACGTCCAGCTTCCACAGTTACAAATAAATTTAAAATCCAGCCATCTACCCGCAAAATTATGGCCACTGTGTTCTGAGATAATGAAGTCATACTGCTGTGTGAATTTCTCGAACCACGCACATCATCAGCTGTGAGAGATACTGCGAGAGATATTGCGAGCGAAAATTTCCAAAAATTGCAGCTAACCATTAGAGGGAAAGGCCGGAATGATTACATGAAGGAGTTCAAGACCCCACACGTCAAATCAAATCAAATTGTGGTCGGCATAACGGAATTTGGAGGTCCTGCAACTTCCTGCGATTTAGCTTCCTCGGATTTTCATTCGGACCTTGAATGCAATTTTTGCGGGAGAAACGCTTTGTGTATCAGGGCAGCTTACAAGACACCATTGTGGGACAAGAAATGGTTTGCGTATCAGAACGACTTGCAATACACCATTGTGGACTACTTCAAGCAACTTTACAAGCAGCAGTACTATAGAGATGCAGTTTTTTCGTGGAATGTTTTAAAATATTTTCTGAAATTATAAATGTTAGTGTAATTTTGACTTATACCCTTAATATCGAACATCTGTCGTATTTCAACCTAGACGTATGAATTTATAAATCATTTTCTTCCCATTTTTTTTTTTATATCACAAAGGCATCTCTTCACATTAGTAGTGGTGTTTATGTATTTCGAGGCAACTCGGTCTAAAAATTAGGATTGATTTTTAGCGATAATTAGGAATAGACATTAATTTTTATATAAACTGTACACACATATATTAATAAATTTCTACTCTTGCTGCAGTCTAGATTAAAATTTGCATTCAAATATACTACCAATAGGGCTTACATACTTTGCCAATAATTGTTAACTAATTTCTAAAATTAAAACGCCATGCCTGTATGTAAATGTTACACATTATAGGAACCAAAAATATTGGTAATATGTGCAAATAATATTTATTTGATCTGAAGGCCTTTTAACATCAATTCACCGTTAAAGACAGTTAAGAAAAATGTTTTGATAAATCTCTAGAGCTAAGCTTCGAAGTGCTTACAATGATTTTTCTCACCCACGAAATGTTATTTCAATAGAATGCCCCCGACGATATTTTCAGTTCACGAAATAGTCAGGTAAATATTTTAATAATTTGAAATATGAAATGTAATTAGAAATACTACTATATAAATGTTCAGAGAATAAGTAGAAATATAAAGTTTATTTCGTATATATCTGTATCTCTTATATACTTTACAATTATACGTTAATAATAAACCAAACTAGACTAGAGAAAGAAGAAGTTATGAGTCCAGCTCTATTTTCAGTGTTTACAGAGGAAATCATGCAACAATCTCGATCAGAGCTAAAACAATTCTATAGGATACAAAAGGTACAAATTACAGACTGCGCTTTTGCTGATGGTACACTGCGTCAAAAAATTATAATTATCGCAACACTTACTTATTTCTGTTCTATTTGCGGATGCTTCATCAGAGTTAGACAAAAATGCATAAATAGGATATTTAAACTAAAAAACTATAATCACTGTATTACCATGCATTATTCATTTTCTTTAACAGTTAAAAAAAAATTTTGGCAGATTGTGTCCATTCTCTTAAATTTTGGGATCTTTTATGAAATTTTCTTAAACTGTTTAAATTTTGGTTAAAACGAATCGTTAAGACAGACAAACTCTTCATTTGAGCAATGAAGAAGTGGCTCAAGTAATCGTTTCAATTAACAATGGTCAAGGTGTTAGGAATGTTGCCAGAATTCTAAATATGTGTACCTCAACTATCGTAGGTGTATCCGAAGGTTTAATGAAACGCATAGTTATAAAAGGAGACATGAATAGGGTAGAAGACGGTCAATAAATATCGTAGAAGATCGTTTTTGAGATTGTGTACCTTTCGACAGCAGTTTGTTACTACACGGAAACTCCAGATTGAGTTAGCCATCGTACACAACCGACACATTCACGTTCAGACTATTAGGAATAGGTTTAAGGAATATCGATTGATACCATAAGTGCCAGCCAAAGGCCCTCTCCTTACCAGGGAACAACGTACAGCACGTTTAGAATTTGCCGAACAGTATGTTCATTAGGGATTTAATGAATGGGGCAAAGTTCTTTTTACAGATGGCTCCCAATTTTGTTTATTTTCATCTGACAATCGTGCAAAGGTTATAGAAGACCCGGAGAATGTTAAGCTTAGTGTAACAGTCAATCTAGAGCTAATCTAAATTTTGGAGCTAATTATGGTTAGACAAGCGGTAAATGCGGATAGGTATATAAAAAACATTTTGGAACCTCATGTTGTTCTTTTTACCCCATTTATAGGAAAAGATTTTTTATTAATGCATAATCTCGCAAAACTACACATAGCTAATGTGGTTACAGCTTAACGAGTGAATATGGTCACTTTGAACTGGCCTGCAAGAAGTCTGAACCTCGATTCCATTGAACATGTAACGTGTGTTCATTTAAAAAGTCAATCTAGGTTACTTTGAAATTTTGATAGAATAAGACGCATATATATTAGTATGTGTTTGTTGTTCCGTAAATGTAAATCCAAATGACATTTGATAATGTCAATCACATTTGTTATTTATTTGTATGTATGAAACTGTCAAAATATACGACTTCGTAGGTTAAGTAGTAAATTTTAATTTACGACATACTTCAAAATGTTCTCAGTAAATCACTTGCTACTAGATTGACTTTTCAAATGAACACCCGTTATGGGACAGGTTCGAGCAGCGTGTTCGATCACTTTTACGGCGTCCTTAAACTTTAGAAGATTTATCAGAAGCTTTGGTAGAAGGTTGGGAACAGTTAGATGATCGTTTATTAAGAAATTTAATTTCAAGCATGCCAAGGCGTTGTCAAGCTATTATTGCTGACAGAAGAGGCACACTCATTATTAATTATTATCATTTTTATTTTTTCTATTTCTTTTGTCATTATTTTCGCAATTTTCGTTTAATTTGGAAAAAAATTAAAAAAGAATTTAAGTTTTCAAACGAGATTTTAATTCAAGTTATTTTTGAGGAGGATGTAGTTTTTGTTCGAGTAAAGGTTTTCTTCCGCGTCAAATGGGAGATATTTGCTAAATATCAAATGTTGCGATAATTTTTTGGCGCAGTGTATTACTATTATAGCTGTAAGATATAATGGACTGCAGGCTAATTTAAATGTATGGTATGAAACGCGGAAAACGTTTGGAATGAAATACCAATAAAACTAAAGTAATGGTGGCAGCTAAGCAAAAAGAAAACATACAAATTAAAATAGAGAATCAAAAAATTAAACAGGTAGACGAAATGCAAATACTTAGGAGTAATAATGCAAAACAATGGAAAACACGATATGGAATATAAATGAAAGGGTAATGAAAACAATTAGATTATATCATACATTCAGCCAGAACTTTATAAGAAATAAAGATAAAAGCTAAAATGAAAGTATTTAAGGCAATATATAGACCGACATTGTGAAACGTTGTGAAAGTTTGACGGTAAATAGAGTATTGAGAAGCAAAATACGAGGGTAGCACCGATTATTTCTGCAAACTAATAAAACAAAATGTCGTAGTCAAAAATTTCTTTTATTATTATATTTCATAATATTCGCCCTTAAACTCAATGGATTTAGACATTCGATAAAACCAGTTATCATAGCATAAATTCCACTCTTGCAAATCGTACACCACGCATTTTATCCTTCGGTCAGAATGAAATAAAACTATTTGGTATGCAATAACATATAACCCCCTATCACAGACAAAATAAACAAAATATTAAGAAACTTAGACATCAAAATTATATGTAACAACAGACAAAATTAGGTACTATATTAAATAACAACAAGGATAAAATAGGTAAACTAGAAAAAACTGGAGTATATATCATTAAATGTCAAGACTGTCAATCTATATACAAGTGTCCCGTATCGTTATGTTCAAATTTTAGGAGTGTAAAGTAGACTCCATTTCAAGTAACAAAAACGCAAAACTTATATATCCATTTTTATTTGTTTCAAAGTTACAGATCTATGAATGTGATTGTCAGATCATGAAAAAAAATGTAATCATAAAGTCAATAAAAACTGATTTTATTTAAAAGGTTCAATTAATAATATTTTCGAAATGTCCACCTCCTTGTTAAATGCAGGCTTGTGCCCGTAAGCCAACAGAAGAAGTACTTATCCGAATTTCATACTTGTTTTGTCGGATTTTCTCGGCAGTCAGGTGAATACAATTCAACAACTCTCCTCTTGTGTTCGAAACTTGCGCGTAGACTAAATTTTTCATGTACCCCCATAAATAAAAGTCAAGGGGATTAAGATCGGGTGATCTGGGTGGCCATGGAACAGGACCACCTCGACCAATCCATCTTGGATAATTGACGTTAATCCAATTTCGGACAGCAATTCCGAAATGTGGTGGTGCCCCATCCATGTGAAACCACATGTCTTGTCGAACATTCAGTGGGACATCCTCTAAAAGACCTGGCAGTTCGTCAATAAGTAATTGAAGGTAATTGTCCGTATTTAACCTCCCAGGAAGAACAACAGGACCAATCAACAACATCGATTAGGGCCGCCCAAACGTTAATACAAAATTCATGATAAAATTTAGATGGGCGTATAGGTTTGGGATTTTTTGATGACCACCTTCGTAGGTTTGTCAGATTTGTAACACCACTTCTCGTGAACGTAGATTCATCTGTCCAGAGGACTGTTCTACAGAAATTAAAATAAAGCCGTGACTGTCTTAATATCCAGGTAGAATAAACTAGACGAGCATAATGGTCTGCCTCAAGCAAACCGTGTCCCCTGCAATACTGGTATGAATATAAGCCCTCGCGTTTTAAAATTCGGCAAACTGTCGTTTGTGGCACTCCTAGTTGTCTAGCGATTCGACGTACACTGAGAGTTGGATCCCTCGTAACAATAGCTACTGCTTCTTCCTCTAAGTCTGCTGGCAAATTTACTCCTCGGTCGAAAAGATAATCACGCAGTCCGCAGTCCTGAAATTGTGTGTGTACTTCCAGAAACGTTCTGTAATGAGGAATGCGCTTATCGGGAAACCAATGTCGGTATTCAATAACTGCTTGACGTGCACTGCCGTTACAGTAGCCATACACAAAATGCATGTTCACATGCTCTTGAGAAGAAAATCGGTATAAAGAAAACGTGTCCACTCATTAATAAGCTGTTGTATGAACTGAAACGTAATGTAATCCTTTATTAAAAAATGCAACGTTAACAGTCATCTGAACATTTGTTTATTGTATGATATTCATGGTTCAGCACTTACGAAATAAGTAAGAACCTTCTTTATCATAAATCAATTTCCAGTACTCTTTTTGCAGATCTCCAAGAAATTACTGTACCTATGCACTACGACACGTGTTTATTTATTTTAGGATAACATTTTATTATGCGACGTTAACAATCACAGGCCTGTTATTGAATCGTATAACTTTTTTTTAAATAAAATCAGTTTGTATTGACTTTAAGATTACATTTTTTTCATGATCTGACAATCACATTCATTGATCTCTAACTTTGAAACAAATAAAAATAAATATACAAGTTTTGCGTTTTTGTTACTTGAAATGAAGTCTACTTTACACTCCTAAAATTTGAACATAACGATACGGGACACTTGTATATAGGTCAAAGTAGAAGATCCATTAAAAACGTATATCAGAACATGTAAGAGACGTGAAATATAGCATTATAAATACAGGTTTCTTGGAACACCGTATTGAACAAAACCATTTGCCCGATATAAGTAGTTGCAACTTAGTACATAATGCAATAAAAAATAAAAGATTAGATTTATTAGAAAATCTAGAAATTAAAAAAGCCCAGAAACAAAATGTAATAGTCACTAAAACACAACTAGAATTTAACGAGCGATCAAGATAATTTGTAATCGAGTCAACCTTGAATCCGAAATCGTATGTATTTACTTGAACTGCACTTACATTACAAACGTCAAGTAAAATGTCAGTTGACAGCTAAAATAACAACAGTTAATGTAAACTATGCAACTGAGAACGAATGTATTTACGACATACAATTTCGGGTTCAAGGTTGACTCGATTACAAATTATCTTGATCGCTCTTTATAAACTCCCCCATCATAGACACCATTATAAACATCATCTAACCACCACCGCATCACAAAATCTAGGTATATAAGTTACACTGTTACGCAGATTAAGTTAGTTGTAAGAAACTCTTTGAGAATGGCATAACAGCCGAAACATATATGTCAGAGATATATAATAAAATTTGTGAAATATAGCAAAGTGTGTTATTCCTACCAGGTACATCAATAATAAAGATTCGTTTCCTAAGACACATATCAATAACCTAGTCCCCTAACAATGTGGAAAGGGATTTAACAGAGACATCTTATCACGGATGGTCCACTAAAAATTGTATCACTTCCGAAAATAGACTAACAAATAATTTAAAAAAAGTCATTTAGATATATGCTCTGTGAGATTAAGCAATCGATGCACATCACTAAAGCAGGCTTTACACTTACGAGTAAATCGTATACGAACGTCAAAAATTGTAAATGTAAACATTGTAAAAAAATGTGAAATCGTAACTCGTATACGGTTGTCAAATTGAATAGAGCGTAATCCGATTAGCCGCACGAGTTTAGTACAGTAAAAATGGCGGAAAGTAAATTTTCGGCAACGGAACTGAGGAATTTATTAAACCATTATGAATCTTTGGAGTGTTTATGGAATGTAAAAATCAAGAAGTACCGTAACATTGGGATGGGAAATTACAATTTTGAGAAAGTGGATATATTTAAGTATCTAGGATTCATCATAAGTAGTAAGAATCAGAAAACAGACGAGGTGAAACATCGAATTCAAGCAGGAAATAGAGCATATTATAGATACAAGAAATATATGAAAAATAAGGAAATCAGCATTAACAGAAAAATAAGAATATATAAAACCATTAGCCATTAGACCGGTAGTGACATATGCTGGAGAAACAAAGAGATTAACACAGAAAGATGAAGAAGCTCTAAGAACATTTGAAAGAAAAATAATCAGAAGAATTTATGGACCAAAGAAAGAAGATGATGGTTATAGAAGCCTTATGAATCATGAGATAGAGGAGTTATTGGAGAGAGAAAACATAGTAAGAATTATTAAATCGATGAGAATAAGGTGGTATGTATATGTCAACAGAAGAGGAGAAGGGTCACCGTTGAGATGAATTACAAGATGAAAGCCATATGGAGCACGAACAAGAGGTAGACCAAAAATTAAGTGGGAGGACCAAGTAGTGGATGATATCAAAGACCTAGTGGCCGTAGCAGGGGAGCATTAATGTTAAATAGAGAAGAATGGCGAAAAGTTGTGAAGAAGGCAAGAGCATATCTATAGACCACAGAAAATAGAGTGACTCACCACAAAGCGAGTCTTACGAGCTCAAAGAGCGGCTGCAATTCCAGACTGTAATCTATAGTCTTATATATATACCGTAACATTAATGCCCCCAATAAGGGGTACGAATTAATTACCGATATAATGAATATTTCAATGGATACGGTAAAGAATAAGATAAATAATTTACGATCTACGTGTAAGTAATTAGGAAAAAAGAAAAATAACTATGTGAAAATTATTTTATTCTTTATTTTATTACCCAATAAACATTTTTGTGTGTGTTTACCATATCATACAATGTACAAAATGTATTATAGTTCAGTCTCGTAAAATTTTTGTATCCACCTCTATTTTCAGATAAAATAAGTCTTTCAGCAAACTTTCAATTCCAAAAATTTGTCTCTTTTGTAGTGTATCTTTTACCCAAATTTTTCTGAATCTTCTGCGGCAAATATCATTGCACTTTTTCATTATTATTAATAAAACCATGGTTAAACTCGCACTTTTTCATACTTAGAGCCATTTTCTAAAATACAATATCCATACGACTCTGCTACAAATGTAAATGTCAGGTGTTACTCGTATACGATTTATCGTATACGAGTATTCGTAAGTGTAAAGTCTGCTTTATGATGATGATATGGCGTGTCATAGCCAATAGGGCAACGCGAATTTTATGCAAAATGGAGATATTGATATACACAACATTTAACATAAATGTAACAGAAATAGTATGAGCCTTTTTTTATAGAAAAATTTAAGCATTTGACTAAAAAGGAATAATGAATGACATACTTCAGGTAAACGAGAAAGCAAATTTTGTTTTCTTATATTACATTGAAAGGTTAAATGCAATTTGTGCTATCATTACTGTCAATTAGTTAGTTTACTTTTGATACCTGCCATCCTATTTCTTATTAATTTATTTCATACTTTTACAGTTTGAGCAACATTTTCGAATGAACTATTTTAATAATGTTTGCTATTGTTTTTAAATTGGTGATATTTATATAATATGCCAAAAGCTTTTTGTAAACAAAGCAAGATGCTAACTGCATCTCTAATTCGTTAATTGACGAAGGAAATATTTGGTGAAACTTCATTATAACGATAAGATTTTGAAACTGTAAACATCTCTAATTAATTATTTTACACAAGAACGAGATAATAAAGATATAAAGATAAAGATATTGTTATCCATATATGCTATAAATAAAGTGATTAAATCTATTTTGTTATATTTTCAAATTACTAATTTCTTTTTAAATAATCTAGCGTGTTGCTCAAGTTCTTTTTGTTAGTGTTGCAGCTGTAAGTAAAATCAATACACAGATTTGTTAGATCTGAGAGACAGGTTTCTAGTTCTAAGAACTTAAATCACGCAAGAAACCTGTTACCGAAATCTTGAGAACAACAGAATTTGACATTCGTGATACGATTTATGAAATGTATCAGAATAAAGAGCAGGTTACTTTAAGTTCCACTCTCCAAGTATGAAAACATAAGAATATCTATACTGGTAGCTCATTTTCTCTTCGAATGATTTTACAAAGAATTCGTTTTCGCTGGAGTAAAGACAATCCAAGAATAGGACTTACGGAATTACCTAATGTTGTATTTAGATTTCCTTTTTTGAAATCCTATATAAAATATATGAGATCAGATACTTGGCAGTTTGTATATTTAGAAAAAACACAGATATTCTAAAATGGAACAGTGTCTAGATCATATCAAGATGGCACTAAATATTGTGTTTATAATATAAAATCAGAGAACTCACGTTATATTATGCAATATGGTGGCTGCAGAAGTGGTTTTATTTTAGAAGCTTCAAAAATATTTAATTCTAAAACACAAGATAAAGATTATCATGGGAAAATTAATTAAAAGAGTTTTTTATCATAGTTTCAAACAAAACTTGTACCAAGTTTAAAACAACCTTCAATAATCCTAATGGACAATGCAAGTTATCAATCGTCTTTGGAATCTAAATTACCAAATAATTATTGGAATAAGAGGCAAATCAAAGAGTGGTTAACGAAACAAAATATTCAAGAAGGTATTCAAGAAGGAGTTGTTAAAATTGGTGGCTTTAAATAAGCCACCTAAGACATACAAAACTGATACTATTGCAGAAGAATCTCGTCATATGGTATTGCGGCTACCGTCGTGCCATTGTATTTTCAACCAGATAGAAAATATTTGGGGTATAACAAAAACTTATTACAACAAACATATTGGTAGGGATGGATGGGGCACTGAAAAATGCATTTCAATGTAGAAAGTACCATTACACTTGAAATATAATCATGTACAATAGACAGCACTGAAAAGCTTACCCAATAGTGGTGGTAAAGAGAAATAGGTTTCGATCGAGACGACATTCCAGAAGTAATAATTTCTTTAGAAGAGGACAATAGCGAAGATGAATGTTATGCTACAGATATTGAATAACTTTTTTAGTTACTGTATATTAATTATATCATTTCATAATTATGCTGAGACATTTATTTTATCTTTTGTAAATGATGTGTATAATTTTGTATATTATATACCTACCTAAACAAAATGCCTATTACTAGAAATAAAGCATCCAATACTGTTCGTGTATTTGATAAATGGCTTGGATCATTTTATATTATTTTCTTGATAATTATGTTAAGCAAGAAGCACCTAATTTTATAAAATTCTGATTATAAGAATTTTAACTCACTGATATAACAAGTGTTCATTTGAAAAGTCAATCTAGTAGCATGTGATTTACTGAGAAAATTTTGAAGTATGTCGTAAATTAAAATTTACTACTTAACCTACGAAGTCGTATATTTTGACAGTTTCATACATACAAATAAATAACAAATGTGATTGACATTATCAAATGTCATTTGGATTTACGTTTACGCAGGCGCGGCTCGTGATGATGTATTTGGGAGTGCATGTACAATGATGCGAGTGCTTCGTGTATTCTCGTGTACTAACTGTAGCGTTTTCTTAGTAAACACCGAAAACACACGAGGCACTCGCACCATTGTACATGCACTCCCAAATACGTTATCACGATCCGCGCCTGCGTTTACGGAACAACAAGCACATACTAATATATTTGCGTCTTATGCTATCAAAATTTCAAAGTAACCTAGATTGACTTTCCAAATGAACACACGTTATAGGTAACACAGTTAAGTGCTAGTTCTGCGGTTATTATATAGACAGCGCTGAATATTTCTTCACGCTCTGTCTTAATAATTTCTGCGAGATAGCAACGTAGTTATGTTTTGTTGAATGTGTCACTTCTCTAACAGGGGCGTACCGACGATCATGTAGAAATGTGAAATACGTATCTACGTCTTTGGAGAAGATACATTCAAAAATACATATATGAACTTGTATTGTGTTCTTCACACCCCATTTTTAATAATATTTTTTATATTATTAAAAATACTTTTGTATTATACAAAATTGGTAAGGTTTTACCTACTCAAGTATGTTTCAAATTACGTTGTTATATACGCATTCGGTTCACGCCGACAAGTAGTGAAGACACGATAATACAGTTTTTATAGATACGGTGGTTACCGACTATAAAAACACGATGCTAGTTCTGCGGTTATTATATAGACAGCGCTGAATATTTCTTCACGCTCTGTCTTAATAATTTCTGCGAGATAGCAACGTAGTTATGTTTTGTTGAATATGTCTCTTCTTCAACAGGGGCGTACCGACGATCATGTAGAAATGTGAAATACGTACACTTAATAAAACCGACTTAATATTAAAATTTATCTAGCTCCTAAGGAATTTGACCATAAACGTCTTTGGAGAAGATACATTCAAAAATACATATATGAACTTGTATTGTGTTCTTCACACCCCATTTTTAATAATATTTTTTATATTATTAAAAATACTTTTGTATTATACAAAATTGGTAAGGTTTTACCTACTCAAGTATGTTTCAAATTACGTTGTTATATCACAGTTAACACATGTTAAAGAGAAAAGAAATGACAACGTTGTCTAATGTGACATCATATTAAAATGATGACGTGCATCAACTCCATAATCACAAGCTCTATACATATTTTAAATGAATATGCTCTTAATAATAGCAAATTAATGTAATATGTACACATAACTTTCTAGATACACCGTGGAGATTTTTGATTAGACTGCCTTAAAATTAATGCTAATTGGTTACATACAGTGTTAAATATAAAACCAACAAAGTGACAGATAACAATTTTATTACGGAAAATAGATTTTTCGTTTTCTTTTACTTCCTATGCTATGTATCATTTATTTCGCATTTTAATTCGTGATTATTTAATTTTATATATTATGACGTAAGAAATACAGTGATGGGCAAATGTATGGAACCGTGTAAATATCTGTTAAACTATAAACTAAAAAAGATATTATAATAAAATTCTCAACATTAAAATTAGGGATGAAGAGCCATCATTTGAAGTTTTTTAAATATACAGAGTGTTCAAGAAAATGTAACGTACTAAAGTTATACTATTTTAAATTGACCGGACTATTTTAAATTGACATTTTCGGGTTCTCCTTGATAACACGATATCAACAAACTGTAACACTTGGGGTCTCAAGTGTTTTTTATTTATTAATTGATAAATAAAAGAAAATAAACAGGTCATATAAACAAAGTTAAACTTAATTTATGAGATTTTAAAAATGGGCTCCACCTACTTCCTGATAGTAAGTCAATCTGTCTGTAATTCTCTTGTAACCCCCGCTGTGGTGGCTGGAGAAATGCTTCGTATCTCATCATTAATGCTTTAAGCCAAATCTTGCAAATTTCTAGGTCAGATAAGATATACTTTCTGTTTCAGATAACCCCATAAAAAGTAATCTACTGGATTGATATCGAAAGAACGTGCGCGCCGTTCAATTTTGCTTCTCGTTCCAATCCATCTGTAGGCAAAAGTTCGATCTAATCGATCTCGAACGATAAATAAATAATGAGGGAATGCCCCATTCTGCTGAAACCAGATTTTGTGGAAGTTGGCCATTTTCCTTCAATGCAGACATTATCTGGATATTTAAAAATTCTAAATATCTTTAATCATTTAGTATAAAGTATAAAAAGAGGCCCTATTATTATGTTTCTACAAATACCGGCCCAAATGTTAAGCTTTCTAGGGTATTGCGTATGCGCCTCTTGTATCCAGTGAGGATTACTCTATGCCCATACCGACAATTATGTCTTAGGAATAGTACCGTTCAAATAAAAGGTTGCTTCATCCGAAAATATTATAGTATTTACAAAATTATTATCGCGATTACAAATGTTCAAAATTAATTCACAAAAGTCTTGCCTTCTGTCGAAATCATCATCAGAGGGTTCTTGAACGAGGCGAATTTTATAAGGATGGTACATTTTTTTTTTT
Organism: Melolontha melolontha; assembly: GCA_935421215.2. Taxonomy (NCBI): domain Eukaryota; kingdom Metazoa; phylum Arthropoda; class Insecta; order Coleoptera; family Scarabaeidae; genus Melolontha; species Melolontha melolontha. The sequence goes on along the minus strand of OW285243.1, from coordinate 69,360,646 downwards.
AAAAGAATTCTTCCTACTGAACTACGATTAATATTACGCCTTTGCACCAGCTCGTTTGTAGATAAATGGGAATTTTCTCTACAGATATGACAATATCTTGCACTTCAATATCATTTGTAGCAGAATTTGTACGACAAATTCTGGCGCAAATTGCGAACACCGCCATAAAGTTTTGGTAACAACAGAACGCGAAATTGGTTACTAATTGAGATGTATAGTATTAAAAAGTTTACATACTTCTTGATGAGTTCTTGTCCTATCACCAAAACCGATCATCATTGTTTTAGATAACTAAAGTAGCACACCTATTTCCACACATTCAAGATTCAATGTAATACTTATTTAAAGCAACACGTCCTCGTTAGTTACTGCATATTTCGAGACTAGTTTCGACATTCTAGTTTAAGTATGTAACTGGATCACATTAAGTAGGTTAGCAAGTAAGTAGAGATGAGGTATAAACTAAAGACTGAGGAGAACGAGTCAGTCTTGTCAGTCTTGTGAATCCCATCTTATCGATAGTATACAAGTGAACATCGTAACTTGTAATGTAATTGTTATGTATATATTAAACGTTATTTTATAGCCGAATGCGTTATTTATTCTACCCATAAAACCGGCCTCTAATGAGTCCGCCTCGGAAACGAAGCTATAACCAAGCTAGCTGAACCGACCTCACATGGCAATCCTACCAACCACTTCTAACATCAAAGTTTCAATTCTTTCTCTTTCATTGAATTCAACCATTATTGACAAACAACAATTATTTAATGACACTTATAAATGCCGCAAACTACTAGACTTTGTGATAAAATTTAAGGATTGTAATATTCACGTTAACTTTTTGTTCGACAAATATAACAATTTTTTTAATCGCCACAACAAAAGAAGAAATAAAAGGAAATGTAAGATGTACTTACATTTCGAATTGTAAAAGTTTGCATTACACACATCTGTATCTGTACACATGGTACACAGATCATCTGATAGGACAAAATTTACTACCTACCTGTGAGGCGATCCATCAAACTTTACTTCATTAGCCAAACTGACGAAGTCTATTGAGACAGAAACACGTGTCTTTGGCTGAAGTAAACGTTGGAAAATACGAGGTGTATGTCCAGGTGTATGTACAGATGCAGATGTGTATAATACATGTCTATTTCATTTGTAACAAATGCATGCTACATGCTTAACGTATTGATGTTCTTACATTTCTTTAGTATATAAACGTATATAAACGATCATACCTAAGTATCGAGTAATACTTATTATTTTGTAAATACCGAGAAATAAATGTTCTAAAAATTCTGATTTTCGTTTCCATGTAAATCTCAAGCTAGATATTTTAGACCCCAAGAGTTATACGAGGTGCATTCAAGTTCTAAGGCCTCCGATTTTTTTTTCTCCAGACTGGAAAAAGATAGAAGCATGTGCATTGTTTTAAAATGAGCGTGCGTTCGTTGTCAATACGTCACAGAGATGGCAGCACTGTACGGCAGATGGAATTGTAGCGGCAGCGTCGAGAATGAGAACTGTTTTAGATACTTAAAATGGCTACATTTTCCTTACTTGAACAGCGTGCAATCATTCGTTTTCTGAATTTGCGTGGTGTGACACCAATTGAAATTCATCGACAGTTGAAGGAGACATGTGGTGACGGAGTTATGGATGTGTCGAAAGTGCGTTCGTGGGTGCGACAGTTTAATGAAGGCAGAACATCGTGTGACAACAAACCGAAACAACCTCGGGCTCGCACAAGCCGGTCTGACGACATGATCGAAAAAGTAGAGAGACTTGTTTTGGGGGATCGCCGAATGACAGTTGAACAGATCGCCACCAGTGTTAGCATTTCCGTGGGTTCTGTGCACACAATCCTGCATGACCACCTGAAAATGCGAAAAGTGTCCTCCAGATGGGTGCCACGAATGCTGACGGACGACTGCAAAGCTGCTCGTGTGGCATGTTGCCAAGCAATGTTGACGCGCAACCATGGCATGAATGGGACTTTCTTTTCGTCGACTGTGACAATGGATGAGACGTGGATGCCATTTTTCAATCCAGAAACAAAGCACCAGTCAGCTCAATGGAAGCACACAGATTCACCGGCACCAAAAAAATTTCGGGTAACCGCCAGTGCTGAAAAAATGATGTGTACATGTTCTGGGACAGTGAGGGCGTAATCCTTACCCATTGTGTTCCAAAGGGAACTACGGTGACAGGTGCATCCTACGAAAATGTTTTGAAGAACAAGTTCCTTCCTGCACTGCAACAAAAACGTCCGGGAGAGGCTGCGCGTGTGCTGTTTCACCAAGACAACGCACCCGCACATCGGGCTAACGTTACGCAATAGTTTCTTCGTGAAAACAACTTTGAAGTGATTTCTCATGCTCCCTATTCCTACCTGACCTGGCTCCTAGTGACTTTTGGCTGTTTCCAACAATAAAAGACACTGTCCGTGGCCGCACATTCACCAGCCGTGCTGCTATTGCTACAGCGATTTTCCAGTGGTCGAAACAGACTCCTAACGAAGCCTTCGCCGCGGCCATGGAATCATGGCGTCGACGTTGTGAAAAATGTGTACGTCTGCAGGGAGATTGCGTCGAGAAGTAACACCAGTTTCATAGTTATCGGGTGAGTAGTTAGTTAGAAAAAAAATCGGAGGCCTTAGAACTTGAATGCACCTCGTAGTTTGTTGAAATCGTGTTAGAGATTCCTAATTGTAAAAAAGTATAACTTTAGTAGAATTTTTGAACACTCTGTATATTTAAAAAATACTTCAAATGATGGCTCTTCATTCCTAATTTCCGTGTCTAAAATTTGATTACAATATCTTTTTTAATTTAACGGATATTTACATGGTTTCACACATTTGCCCGTCACTGTATATATAAACAAAGTATATGCATGTGCGTGTGTACCTATGTGTATCAATGTTTTGAAACTACGAGGAAAGTTCCATATGATCTCCGGCCGACATAGAAGAAATAAAGTTTTCAAAATTTTATAATTTTTATTTTATCCAATAATTTATGATATTAGTTGAATTAATTATCTTCTCTTCTTTCCTTCTATTTTGCTTGACCTTTTACACCTCATTATTCTTTACACATCCGATGAGTTCCGGATTTGGGAAGAAAATGTTTTTCTTGTTTCTTTCACTGTATCTTCAATTTTTGCGTCTTATTCGTGTTTCTTCAGTCTATTTATGTGATCTGACAAATTCAGTGAAGCGAACCAAAAATGTTGGTGACCTATGTCAATGCGTTTCACGACAGATAAAACATGTGTTGTTAACCTGGGGAAGCATAGTGAACACATCAGGTGGAATATATATTCTTGCATATATGTGTATAGTCAAAATGATTGAATTATGTTATGTTAATATATGAAACAATATAAAAACCCTGGGCAGTTTTTTGGATGCAGTTTAATAATTTTTTTTTAAAGAACAAATATTGATAGAAGATTTTTTTTGTGTACGTCATTACTTCCAAATGCGAAGACATTTTTGGAATCGAAATTTACTCGTCTATTTAACTAATTTTTATTTAATAATTTGACGTAGCTTTTATGATCCTTTAGCAAAGAATAAACTAAAATTTAGATATAGAAAGCATGTTTGTTTTCTTACGTAATTACTACACATACGTTCACACAAAAATGTATGTCAAGTTTATCAAAATCTTGGCAACATTCATCTATTGCAAACACCTCTGAATGACACCATAATTTTATATTTTTCTTTGAGATTTAATTCAAATAGTTCCACTTAATAGAAATATATTTTTGACGATTGCCGCCCTTTCAATTTCAATAAAGCCTAAAAACCTTGTCTTGATATTGAAGAAAAAATAAACACAGACAACTTATTAATAACAACAAACACTTTATTTTATTTGGCACGCACAAGGTTGATGTAATTTTTTCTTCACATTTGGCGAACTGAACAAGTAAACACATTTAGGAGATTTCTTGAAACACCAAACACGAAACACAATCGGATATAGTTAATGTTTTTCAGAAATCATACGTATTACGAAATAGGTCTATCTACAAATATCTGCGATCCACTAGGTCACCGGTAAAGAAAATATATTACAATCGGAACAACACAATAGACTAACAAAACTGACATTTATTCGTACAAGTTGCCGAACGAAAACCATTCGTTCAGCTTATCCTCTACGAAAATCCTACACACATGTTAGATTTTCTGTTTCACTTTTTGGCCGTGTTTTCCGGCAAAAGATGGGCCGGGAAAACTTCAGAGGACGTGTAAATCGTTATGTTTAACCGATGCTGATCGTGTCTTACCTAAATCTCCCCACTTACTTAGTTACATATGCCGGTGGTTAAAAATAGATCTGTGTTTATTAAGGAAATATTGCACCAACCAGACGTTATTAATTGTTTTTATTACACCGCTACTTACTGCACGACTGCATTAGAGCGAATATGGAGGTTTTTCAAAATTACGAAATTAAAAAAATAATTATGGGTAATGTATTGGTGATTTTAAATATAATGAAAACAGTTGGATAAGTATAGACCCGATTTTCATATAACACAGCTTTTAATAAAATTCAGATATAAAAAACTTTTATCCAATCTACAATCTTACGCGATTGTGAAAGCATTATAGAAGGAAAACCAAAATTTGACAAATCAATATATTGTAGAAAAAGCACATGAAAATGAAATAGAAAAGAAAAACTAATGAATTTCTAGAGGAAATTCAACGATTCATCGATGCTAAATGGTCAAGGACAACTTAAGACATTGCAAGATAAATTGCAGAAAGGTTTTTTTTAAACTTCCAAATTTATCTATTTAGAATCTGTACTAAAAAAATTCAATAAGTAAATTGGGTCTTTGAAATACATTGACACGTAGAAAACCGCCCATAAACAGGTTCCTGTATAGTCTAATTTAACCCTCATCTGCATGACCTACTGAAATAGATGATATAACATAAAGAGGGTCTGATGAACCAGCACGTGCTAAGTGATGATTCTAGTGAATCTTTTACAAGAACTTCACAAAAACATCTATAAATATCTTGTATAGAATTCACGGTTGGCTCTTGGTGAAACATAATGAATAATTTACTAAATAAAACACTTGGTATATTTGTATCACAAAATGTATTTAAAATATCTCTGACATATGTTTCGACTTATTCAGTCATTCTCGAAGAGTCATGTAAACTAAGTAAAAAGTATACTCCTACCAATATTTATGCGTTATTTTTTGAAAAGGTTTATTACAGCATCGATTGTGGGGGTGTTTGAAAAATCCAACTGCGTGTTTGTGACCTGTCTGTTGAGGTTTATGGCTTTTTTAATTTCTAAAATTTCTAAGAAGTCAAGCCTTTTACCCTTATTACAAGAGTGTAACAGTTTGAAATTATTAGCATTAAACAAATGAGAATTTTGAATACAATGTTCCGCGAATCCCGTAACCATATTACCATGTAGAATAGAATTTCTATGTTCTTTGATACGTTCCTTTGTAGAGCGTCTTGATTGGCCAATGTATACCGCGTCACAATCACTGCAAGTTAATTCATACACCCCTGACTTATCACGCAATTCTGTTTTTCCTTTATTGTTAACTAGAATATTACCTAAATTGCATTTATTTACTAGGATGACATTTAAACCTAATTTATTAAGTATATTAGAAACTTTATTGCTAACCCCAGGTATATAGTTTAGGGTGTGAAACGCTTTGTTAGTTTTTGTATAAGTATGTCCGGAGTAAAAATTTTTCTTAAGGATAGCGCGTTGTTTTTTGTAAATCATTTTGCCTAAGAATTCTGTTTTGTACCCGTTGTTTCTAGCTATAGTTTTTATGGTATATACTTCTTTTTCGAAGTTCTCATTATTTAGAGGGAAGTTAATCAGTCTGTGTATGAAACTGTGAAATGCTGACATTTTTATATTCCGATTGGTTGGAATTTGCCGGAATTACTGTATCTGTTGTAGTGGGTTTTCTAAAGATATCAAATTTAAATCGTTTCTCAACTCTTGTTAATTTTAAGTCTAAAAAGTTAATCGTTTCGTCTACCTCTTTTTCTATTGTGAATTGTATTTTATTATGAAGACAAACACATTAATAATTTCAACCGCAGTCCACTATTAAAATACATTTCCTTTTGGGGCAGATATGTAGACGATATTTTGTGCTTGTGGTCGAGCACTGATAGACAGCTGGACCAATTTCTTAATTATTTAAATTCCCTTAATAATAAAATACAATTCACAATAGAAAAAGAGGTAGACGGAACGATTGACTTTTTAGACTTAAAATTAACAAGAGTTGAGAAACGATTTGAATTTGATATCTTTAGAAAACCCACTACAACAGATACAGTAATTCCGGCAAATTCCAACCAATCGTGGAATATAAAAATGTCAGCATTTCACAGTTTCATACACAGACTGATTAACTTCCCTCTAAATAATGAGAACTTCGAAAAAGAAGTATATACCATAAAAACTATAGCTAGAAACAACGGGTACAAAACAGAATTCTTAGACAAAATGATTTACAAAAAACAACGCGCTATCCTTAAGAAAAATTTTTACTCCGGACATACTTATACAAAAACTAACAAAGCGTTTCACACCCTAAACTATATACCTGGGGTTAGCAATAAAGTTTCTAGTATACTTAATAAATTAGGTTTAAATGTCATCCTAGTAAATAAATGCAATTTAGGTAATATTCTAGTTAACAATAAAGGAAAAACAGAATTGCGTGATAAGTCAGGGGTGTATGAATTAACTTGCAGTGATTGTGACGCGGTATACATTGGCCAATCAGGACGCTCTATAAAAGAACGTATCAACGAACATAGAAGTTCTATTCTACATGGCAATATGGTTACGGGATTCGCGGAACACTGTATTCAAAATTCTCATTTGTTTAATGCTAATAATTTCAAACTGTTACACTCTTGTAATAAGGGTAAAAGGCTTGACTTCTTAGAAATTTTAGAAATTAAAAAAGCCATAAATCTCAACAGACAGGTCACAAACACGCAGTTGGATTTTTCAAACACCCCCACAATCGATGCTGTAATAAACCTTTTCAAAAAATAACGCATAAATATTGGTAGGAGTATACTTTTTACTTAGTTTACATGACTCTTCGAGAATGACTGAATAAGTCGAAACAAATGTCAGAGATATTTTAAATACATTTTGTGATACAAATATACCAAGTGTTTTATTTAGTAAATTATTATAAATATCTTACGATGCAGGTTACTTACGTTTGATGCATATCACTGTTTTTTCGCTGTGTTCGCCACAAATATTCTTCAAGCATTTAAAACGAACTGTTTTAGTCTTTCTATGGGTTTCAGAAGGGCGTCTTCTATTTGTCACCTCTTCTCTATTTGAGCCTTCTGGTATGACACTTCTTCTTACAGCATACCCACAAGACTTGATCGCTCTCAGCACCCCTTGGTGCAGACCGGGCTGTTGTTTTCTTCGTTGAATATGTTCTTCCGTACGCTCGAAGCCAACTGCCTTAGGAGTACTCTACGGCGGTAATTCGCGCTGTTTTTCCAATTAAGGTCTAAAGCCATCTATATAACTAGAGCATGGTAGGAACCAATATCCAGAGTATTATAAGGTACCAACCACCATGAGCCACCTCCTCGTCTTTTTGATGGTTAGACTCTAGAACTGGAAAACCAAGGTGTCGACAAAATACCGTGCTATGTATGTATGGACGCATTCATAGCACGGTATTTCGTAGACACCTTAGTTTTCCAGTTCTAACTCTAGAACTGGAAAACCAAGGTACTTACGAAATGCCGTGCTATGAATGCGACCAAACACACATAGGGCATACAAACCAAAAAAACAACGTATGGAGGGAAGAGCACAGAAATGTGGTAGCTAGAAAAGAAATATCATCCCTGTACGTGGAGTTGTCTACATCAATTGTTAGTCAGTATGCCCGCAGTGTCATTGCACGTGGAAGTGTTCTAGGTTGGCAAAAAATTTTTCATTGTTGAGTCTACTATGTGTTTGATTTTTCAATTGGTCATTTGAAGGAACAAAACATATGTGTCAAATTCTGTTTTAAATTCGACAAGACTGCTGCAGGAATATATAAAATACTAAAATGAATTAGGAGCGACGCCTTTTGTCAAACACAAACTTACATCTAATATATTTTTTTTCTAAATGACCGAACATCAGTTAATGGCGATGGGCGTTCCGGACAACCGATATTGATGGGATTATCCGCAAGGTCTATTGTGACATCCTACGACTGCTAAAAAAAGATAGAAAGAAACGCCCAGAGAAGTAGCACACAAACGACTGGTTTCTTGCGACTTTTTCTCTTTGCAAGGATGAGTTAAAGAAGAGAAGAGGTTTTGTTTTAGTCAAACGTGATTGTTTGCTTTTGATTTGTGTGTTTAACTTGTCCAGTAATGCTACTTAATACTCTCCTGTGATGGATCTCCCTTCCTCAAGGTAGTCGGTGAATACAACGCCATGTACACTCCAGAAAACAGTAGCCATTACCTTTCCAGCTGATGAAACTGTTTTTGCCTTGCTCCAACACTTGAGCCAGATTCTACCTTTATGTAGACTATTGTTTCATCTCGGTCGCAAAAGATCAGAGGGATTGTGTTAGAAAAATTGCAAACATTGTTCTGAAATGTTCAATATTTGGCGTTTTTTGTTGATTGTTAGCAATCGCGACACCTATCTGGCTGAAATATATCTTAGCCATTCATTTGATATCTATACAATGACCACTAGCTCTTATATTTCACAACACGATTCCTTGGCACATATGAATTTTCCCTTCAAGCACGCTAATCATCTTGAGTTAATTTACGATGATATATTAGAATTCTACCAATTTGAAATGAATTAAGCTGTACTATCGTCTTATAGTAATGATCTTCACGTGAATTAAAAGCAAAAACATTTTCAGTAATATAAAAATATTAAATTGGATGTGGTGAGTACAATACAAGTTCATATTTGAGTGACATTTGCTATCCACACACGCAGACACGTGTTTCGTCTTGCTATAGACCGTCAGTTCATGATGCTGAAATGGACAAAATTTACAACAACAACTCTCTTACTGCATGCAATCAAGACACAACAGACTGCATAGAAGAACATTCAGCGCCCCCCTGTTCACTAATGTCAATATCACAAACGCCAAATCAAAAATCGCCGTCCCATGACAAGTGTTAGACTTGGCAAATGGGCTTTTGTTTTATATTTAAAAAATGTGAGATTTTATCTACTCAAGTACGTTTCATTGTTTTGAATTAAAGGCATTAAATTTATGGCTATAATGTGACATTGCAACAACAAAAAAGTATTACTAAGCTAATAATATTATTAGTATGTATAGCAAACGCCAATTAAGTTGGCGCGAGGAGGGGTAAGTTCGCGCAGGATTAAAAGTAGTGGGGAGATTTGTATTTGGTTTTACATCAAATGTCCGATAATTCTAACCTCTGAGCGTGTATCACTTTATGATCCCCTAGCAAAGACATTATGTTCCGTCAAACGTCAATGACAAATGTATTCTGACAATTACTTGAGTAGTGAGGGTGGAGGTTTTTAAAAACGGCTTCGGCGCATCTCCACCTCGCGCCAACTTAATTGGCGCTTGCTACACCAATAAAACAAAATGCAACCACATTTATTTATTTAAATATTCTTTAACTACATATTTTTGGACATTTTTGTGCAATTTTCAAAAACGTGCATACATTTTAATAACATTTAACACATTTAATAACAGCCTTCTTTTATTTTTTTCCATTGTTTTCCTAGACTTCCATTTATGAGAATAATGTTTTAATGTAAAAAGAATTTTTTTAGTCTTATATATTTATTAAGGATGAAAGATCACCTGGGAAAAACAACGGATGTTTTAAAAACTTGTTTTTAGCGTTGCGAATTCCATTTCTTTATTTATTATATTATACAAAAAAATCGTACTTCGAGACTTGTTAACTATTAATAAAGTCATTAATAAAGTCAGTAGATGCTAAAATATAATTCATATACTAGTATTAGGTATGCTATTCAATAGAAATAAATATGGCTTTGTACATATACAATACATATGTTTCACATTTATAAATTAAGAACTCATATTGTGCGTTCAAAAAAAAAACTGCCTCTAGTGAGTCATGATTTCTAAGTAACATCAAAAAGCATGTCATAACTTTATTAATATGAATTTCTTAAATGACAGGACAAACGGCTTAAAAATATTGCAAGGTTAGAAAATTGTAAGGTTAATTGCTAGGTTATAATCTTCCTCTCATGAATAAATAAAATTCCGTGTTATCGATGACACTAATGACATTAACATTAGACAATTCAGAACGGTGCGGTTAAGTTACGACATACCTAAAAATTTCATGGCCAACTCTTAGCCTGTTTCTTTGAACGCACGATATAATAAACATATACCACATAGAGGTTACACCATCGACTTTGAAGGTGACACATGGAAACCATTAGAGAGATTACGCATAAGCAACGAAATGATAATAACTCAAGACAGATCACTTACACCAACACGGACCCAACACAAATCGACCAATCAATAGCTGAAAGCCACAGAACTACTGAGGGGCCAATTACAAAGAGCCAGATACGAGTCCCCACTACTACGGGCCTATACAATACGAGCGGCACAGAATCGACGCACTCTTGAAGTTACCATCGCCACTAGAAGGTCTTCAAGAAAAACTTGAAAGTGATGCCATCGAAATGTTAGGAGTTATCAAAAGTTGTCCTTCTCTGGACGAAATCATCCAAACAGGGTGAAATATCCCGAACAACGTTCATATATATATATATATATATATATATATATATATATATATATATATATATATATATATAATAATAATAATAATAATAATAATAATCCATGCCTTAGCATCCCCCAACAGCTTGCGCCAATTACAGGGGGCATCGGCTGGCCATGAGTTATTATTACGCCTGGGGCTGTAGACCGACTTAAGATGTTACCTTTCCGCATTTGCCGTGGAATTTGGAAAACTACAGAAAACCAAACTCAGAAAGGAAGCACCGGGGTTCGAACCCGGTACCGACTTTATATATATATATATATATATATATATATATATATATATATAAGTAAAAATTCATTAACGGGTGAGCGGTCTGTCAAGTAAAAATAAAACTCCTTTATTCAACTCTATATTTCATAACGGATTCGTTACTTCACCAGGAGTGTAATTGAGAATTAAAATTTAGCAAACAACGGCACTAAACATGTTAAAATACGTCAAATTCAAAACATCAAATAATATGCTGCTAGTTTGTCGTCAACCTCTTAAAAGCCAGTTTTTAGTTTTTAAGAGGTTGACGACAAACTAGCAGCATATTGATTTGATGTTTTGAATTTGACGAATTTTAACATGTTTAGTGCCGTTGTTTGCTAAATTTTAACTCTCAATTACACTTCTGATCAAGTAACGAATCCATTATGAAATATAGAGTTGAATAAAGGAGTTTTATTTTTACTTGACAGACCGCTCACCCGTTAATGAATTGTTACTTATACAGTACGGTCGATAATACTTAATAGTCTATATATATATTATATATATATATATATATATATATATATATATATATATATAATTAAACCAGGAATCTTTGCCGTTAGAATATGTATGGAAGGGAATTTTGGAAAATCCAGCAAAATTAAAGTCTATTTGTTAAGTCACTTCTTTATTTTATCTCCCAATATTTCGTGTACAGATTGTGTTAAACATGAAAATCTTTAAAAATTTTCATGTTGAACCTTTTGCTGACAACATGTGATCGCCAGTGCGAAAATTGCTTTGTTCGTTCATTTTACACGTGTTCGTTCTTTTAAGCGTGTTGTCCGGTATTTTAATTTGTAACTTCGCAATCGATTATGTTGACGTTAGTTGTTATCAGTCAGATTATTTGAAATATATTGCAAACGCTATGTATAGTAAGGCGGGTAATTTCTCCATAGATAAAAAGTTCACATTTTGACCCTTGAAGAAGCACACAATCTGTATGCGAGATATTGGTAGATAAAATAAAGAACTGACTTAACAAATAGATTTCAATTTTGCTGGATTCCCCAAAATTCCCTTCCATATATTTATATATACAGGCCAATCCAAATTAAGTGTTCACCATTGGTAACTTTGTTATTATTAAAGATACAAGATTGTTTAAATTAGCAAACTAGTAGTACTTTTAACGCTCTTTAAGATGGAAGAATTAAAAAAGACAAATGAGCAGCGCGTTTTCGAGTTTTCCCGAAAAATATGTTTTTTGCAAATAGAAACGCCTGTATATTATATCATTTTCTGTTAGAAATTCAATTTTTAAACAAAAAATCTTATAAGAACTTTTTTACTGGGATTAAAAACACTTGAGTTATAATGTATAAACAAAAACAGCTAAATAATTTTTATAAACTTTATTTTATACATAAACATATCATTAAAAGAAAATAAAAATCACTGATTTTTTCATAGAGGATGTTCAAAAATACCACCTTGTTGTTCAATACATTTTTGAACATGTTTCTGAACTTGTCGAACTGCTTTTAGTATGGTCCTACCATCTACATATTTGGTTTATCTTTTCACTAACTGCATTTTTTAGGGCGTTTACGTTTTCGTACCTTTGCTTATAAATCTTTGTCTTTAAATAACCCCATAAAAAAAAATCAAGCGGTGTTAAATCTGGCGATCGTTGAGGCCATTTGTTCCTATCCATGAATTGTTAACAATAGTATTTAAAATTTGATGAGTACCTCTGTAGTTGTGCGCAGGTGCGCCATCCTGCTGAAAATGCAGATTCTGTCTACGTATGAGATCAATATCGTCTAAGAAATTATTCAAAATTTCAGTCAAAAATTCTATGTACCTTTCACCAGTTAGAGTGCCCTCATAAAAGAAAGGACCAACAATCCTTGAACCAATTAAACCGCACCAAACATTAAAACTGTAACGGACTTGCGGGCGTCTTGGATGTACTAAAAGAAGATTTTCCTTTGACCAGTAATGATGATTTTTTGTATTGTACATTCCAGAATTTGAGAAATTTGATTCATCGGTCCATAAAATATAACGAAAGTTGTTTACATTTTGGCGACAAAAGTTAAGATACCAGTGGCAAAAAAACATTCTTCTCTCTGGATCCCCTGGCAAGAAAACTTGAACTGGTTTGTACTTATAAGGAATGAATTTGTGTTTCTTCAGAATCCTATGCGCAGTACCGTGACTCAAATCAAATTCCTTGATAATATCTAGTATGGAATTCTCACGGTTGGCCCAAAATATGCAAGAACTAGAATTTCCGTGGCCTCGCTTATTATAAAAGTCCTTCTTGTTCTTGTTTTGGCAAAAACACTCTCATTGCCTCTAAATTTTCGGTACAGTCTCAGAAAAAATTGCTAATTTGGTTGTGTTCGGAGTGGATATAATTCAGCGTAGTGTTCTTTTGCCCTCCTAGAGGATTTTCTGCACACTAAATAAGATTCTAACATATCACACTTTTCTGCATGGGTAAAAATCATTTTTTTGTCAAATTAATAACTAGCAAAATGAAATTTATGAGTGAAAGACTAATAAAACTGTACTAATATTTGACGTTTACTAGAAAGAATTAACGTCGTTATCATATAAACATAGAAATGCACTTGACTTAGCTGTTTTTGTTTATTCACTATAACTCAAGTATTTTTAATCCCAGTAAAAAATTTCTTAAAAGATTTTTTGTTTAAAAATTGAATTTCTAACAGAAAATGATATAATATACAGGGGTTTCCATTTGAAAAAAACATATTTTTCGGGAAAACTCGAAAACGCGCTGCTCTTTTTTTTTTAATTCTTCCATCTTAAATAGTGTTAAAAGTACTACTAGTTTGCTAATTTAGACAATCTTGTATCTTTAATAATAACAAAGTTACCAATGGTGATCACTTAATTTGGATTGCCCTGTATATATATAGATAATTATTTCTTGATCTTTGTATGTTATAGCAGATTAAATTAGCCGGCAATTTAGGATGTTCTATTTTAATATGTATATATTGTCTTTTTCAAAGAATTTTAAAATTTAAATTTTTTTGAAAAAGGCTGTCTATATCTCTTATAAGCACTTTCAGTTCAAGTTCTTTTAATTCAGGAATTGCCAAACGATCTACACATATGTTATGCAATTGCATTAATAAGAAAAATAATTATTAACATCATATTTATATAGGCGCTACAGAAGCTTCTAATTTACTGTTTTACCTGCTCATCCAAGTAGCTCAGTGGCCCTTTTGTATCGAGATTTCCACAAACACTGCAATAGTTAACCATTACAAGTGTGTGTCTGTATATAATAAAAATAGTTCAAGAGATATTTATTTTTGATTTAAATCTACATAACATATATTCATGTAAACACAAACAGTTTTAGCAATACAAAATTGCTGCACTTTACGAAGTAACTCGTTAATGTATATCAAATGTATGAACCAAAACAAAAAATATGTAACCTCACTTTTCACTTTTTGCTATTATAATCATCAGCAGAGCAGACCAATTTCCGTGCGTGCCATGAGCGCCGGTATGGGAGTGTAATTCGTAATATATTAGAATATGCGATAGAATAGGGACGCAGCATGAGCTTGTTACCGATATAAGTATAGAAGTAGAGACATTTATTCTATCAGAAATAATGATTATTATAATAATTATAATTATAATTATTATAATTGCAATACAATCATCCTCACATCGGCGCACATGGCGCGCACGGAAATTGGTCTGCTCTAATCACCAGACTGCAGCGCGCAACGAAATGAGAAAGAACCAAAACAAGGTTTGTCCCCACTGCTTCGAATTTCCTATACCTGTTGTGAAATTATTTTTTACCTATGGTTTTCACTGAATCTGCGAACTTGATAATTTGATTTTGAGCGAATAATTTATTAATTTTTGATCTTTTGATCTTCGAAAACCTATTTATGACTTTTGAGGACATTTGTATTCTATACACATGCCATTTTTCGTAAATAATTAGGTAATCCAATAACTTGTTGACTACACCAAATTTCTCAATTTGGTTACATAACTGGTAACTTATTTGATAGAACATTTTTCTACTTTCAATCGATAAATATTGAACTTTCTTTTTCACAAAAAATTGATCTTGAATAAGACTCTAAATTCTAACTTATCTCTTATTATTATCTAGTACAAAAGTTTTAAAATATTTCACCTAAATAAATGGGAATAGACTCACAGTTTCATATTTTTCTTTATTTATTTTTTTTGTTAGTGATTATTAGTACGTGTTCTATATTAGCTAACATGTTAATACATATTCAGTTGTCTGTTATTTTTAGATGTTGAAATATTATACCTAAATATTCACAGTCATATGCACGTATGCACATACATATGTGAATGAAAATCTCGCGAGGCGAAATTACGCTGTTCATATCCAGTGACGACGCTTCACTTTATGTAAATATTACTTAGGTTTACCGTTTCAAATTGTTGTTGACGTATTTTGTGTGTTTTGCATTCAGTTGATACCTTTTACGGTTACACCCAGTTTGCATATTCATTAGGTAGTTGGCAAACATGCTTTTTAATGTGTTCCATTTTTTTAATCCAAGATTTTCGTTAAAAAAAAATCAAAATTCGCGAGACAAATATGTTAATACATGTACACGAAATATACTCTAAATAATAAATAATAAGAAAATATATTATTATGAAACGTTCTATATAAGTTTTATAACATTTGTCATAGATTAAACACGTTTCAATCAATTTTTAGTAATTATTCACTTGTCATAACGGAATATCGATTTATTTATCTTCTCTGGCCAAAACGGTATTACATACTTTTAAAGACAAACACTTCTATGCTGCTCTTTGTCATCATTACAAAGATAATGAATCAAAGTTCTAAATCTTAAGGCGCAAACACAAAACAGAAATTACTTGACGATGTTTTTAAAAAGAAATTCCAATTTATTAAAACAAGTGCAGTATTTTAAATATATATATATATATATATGGTAGATTCAATTAGTTGGCGATTTAAGGTCTGGTTTTACTTCAATATGTATATATTTAAAACAATCTTACACGTTTCGGCATACTATATAGTATGACACTAATATAAAAAAAAATGTAAGATTATTTTAAATATATACATATAGAACTAAAACCAGACCTTAAATCGCCAACTAATTGAATCTACCATAACATACTAAGGTCAAGAATTAATTATCTCTAATAATTAATTATATATATATATATATATATATATATATATATATATATATATATATATATATATATATATATATATATATATATATGGTAAACTCAATCAGTCGGCGATTAAAGGTCTGGTTTATTACTTCAAAGTATATATATTTAAAATAACCCTACATGTTTCGGCAATGATGCCTTTATCAAGGATATAAAAAATATAAAATTTTATATTTTTTATATCCTTGATAAAGGCATCATTGCCGAAACATGTACGGTTATTTTAAATATATATACTTTGAAATAATAAACCAGACCTTTAATCGCCGACTGATTGAGTTTACCATATCATACCAAGGTCACGAAAATATTATATATATATATATATATATATATATATATATATATATATACATATATATATATATATATATATATATATATATATTGTTATGTTACAAACTGCTCAGATATTCCAGCTATCTGTAAATGAAAGGGTAAGAATTAGCACTCAATTGAATAGTTACATCTGGTGGACACAACTTGTAAAATTAGTGTCGAAATGTTAATAAATTAATATCACGACAACTTTGTATATTTCATATTAAATTAGATTTATTTCAAAATTTACTTTTCACATTTTTAATTTTCATTTTTGTCATTCAAGTCAATTACGCGAAATTAAAAAAAGATACTTAATTTATTTAGATTTGAATTTCATATCGATACTAATTGAACACGCCCACTTTTCAAATCATAAGAAAAACCCGCGAACAGATTATATTTGTATTGGAAATTGTACATAACCTAACATCAAAAAGCCAGTCACATCTACTTGTTAATTAATGTTTTAATTTTGTCTCTCTGTCTAAATTAACATTTTGTCTACATTTTGATTGTTATAAATAATTGTAAAAGTACAAATCAAGACAATTTTTACGTTCTAATAAGGCTTTGAAAAAGAAATAATTGATAGTTAGCGTGGGTGCAGAATTTTTACACGAGTTTCCTAAAAAAGTTATACTCCGTTCTATTAAATATTATATACCGAAATACTAGTGTTAAAAGTACAAAAATATATATAAAAGGTGTAATTAATACCTGCGCAACATTTGAAGCACTTTTTACGGAAACAAGATCAGACACCGGCAAGAAAACTACGAAAGCATCTTTTGGCCGCAGAGCGTCGACCTAATAGCTACATACCAGAATAAACTTCTACATACCTGCATCATTTAACCCAAGAATACCTCTCTTGATCCTGTTCAGCTGAATATCCTGAGCAGCCGAAACCTTTCTTGATACCTTAACGCTCCCTGCAAAACACAGGTTAATTTAATTTAATTCTTTTTGTAAAAGCCTAATTAATAACTTTTTCTTAACCAATCAAAAATTACTAAATGATTACATCTTGATTTTAGTTTTAAATATATCACTATTTTGATAAAATTTATGAAAAGAACATTACCTATTAAGAATTTGTAGTACTTACCATAACAGTGTTTATTTGTTTATATTAAAACAAACTTTATTTTATCATTTCACTAGTTACATAACCATAATTTCACACGTGCGTATAATTCTAATTCCTTGTTTTGCCGTTAGTCAAGTTACTTATTATTGTATACAGATATCTTGCGTTAAAGAAATATTTTATACTTATTATTTTAAAGAAGTTCTTTTATTATCAATGCGTACCTAGAAATATCTCTTTGATATTATTAATTAATCTTTCATCAGTTTTATAGGAGTATAATACCACCGGCGATGAGCCTAAGAAAGAGTCAAATTTATTCAGTATCTCGGTCATGCTCTACCGACATCTATTTGTAATCAGAGATACTGCGTACTATTGGCTGGTAGTCTAACATTACATGTTCATATTAAAAGGCGCCCAACACAATCTTACAGCTAAAGTACGATTTATTCACTATTTAACTACTTAATATTCTCTTATTATTATTTCATAGTTTCGTAGCTTCTCAGACACTCTTCAATATATATATATACATATTTTTTTTTTCTTTTAGGTTTCCGCGGGTAGCAGTATGTGTTGTAACTGGATTCCGGGTTTTCTTCCGCGTTACTCGTAAACTCGTAAACAGTTTACGAATAAGCAGAAGCAGACAGTTATCGCAGACCTGAATATGACAAATGTGATTTTGCCGAAACGTCGTCCATAAACCAACACCGGTTTTTACGAAGACCAAACAATGAAAACGCGGAAGAAAACCCGCAATTCAGTTACAACATATATATATATATATATATATATATATATATATATATATAACATTTGATCAATTATTGTAGTTTTTCGGCTTTTTTTTATATGAAATATTTACAAATATTAAATTAGAATGTATGTAATTGCAGAGTAAGTGGGGATGTAAACATTGCTGTCTACAAATTATAAAGCAAATCATACGTTTGCTTTCATAACTGACACCTGCTTTCAAAACAGACATCTGCTTTCAATAACTGATATTTGCTTTCACTAACTGACATCTGCTATCAAAACTGACATGAGCTTTCAAAACTGACTTCTGCTTTCAGCTTGACATCTACATTCAATAACTGACATCTGATTCATTAACACTGTTACTTTATAATGCATTTCTATATGGCTTGAACCTGGGTCTATTGTGGCCTAGTGGTAAAGGCGACAGCCCGGATAGCTGTGACTTGGGTTCAAGTCCCAACGTAGACCATATTTTTCAAATAAAAAATTTCGTATGATTTGCTTTGTAATTTGTAGACAGCAATGTTTACATCCCCACTTACTCTGCAATTACATACATTCTAATTTAATATTTGTAAATATTTCATATAAAAAAAGCCGAAAAACTCCAATAATTTATCAAATGTTATATTTAATGAACGGCTAAGAAATTATCTAAACACTTATATATATATATATATATATATATATATATATATATATATACATATATATAATTATTTCTTGACATTTGTATGTATAGTGGATTCAATTAGTCGGCGATTTAAGGTCTATTTTACTTTAATATGTATATATTTAAAATAATAAATTAATGTTTCGACAAATAATGTCTTTTTCAAAGAATTTTAAAATATAAGTTACAGTATATCAATGTCAAACTTATATAAGTTTGACATTGATACTCACATCACTTACTTTAGGAATGTTCGTATTCGATGATACACGTCTGTGCGTTCGAAGTTCAGGCCGATATAACGGGTGTTCATTTGAAAAGTCAATCTAGTAGCATGTGATTTACTGAGAACATTTTAAAGTATGTCGTAAATTAAAATTTACTACTTAACCTACGAAGTCGTATATTTTGACAGTTTCATACATACAAATAAATAACAAATGTGATTGGATTGACATTATCAAATGTCATTTGGATTTACGTTTACGGAACAGCAGACACATACTAATATATATGCGTCATATTCTATCAAAATTTCAAAGTAGCCTAGATTGACTTTTCAAATGAACACACGTTATTAAAAAATGGTAGTTGCCAGCTTAGCTTCAGTCGGTGAGTATGTTGTCTTAATCTCTGGGTAAGTTCATTAATAACTTATTTAAAAAGGGTTAATATCTTTTAATCATTTACTATTAATTATGTTTCTTATTTGAAATTTCATTTCAAATAAGAAAAAAAGAATACATTTTTTTTGAATAAAAGATAAGGTAAATACGTAAGTTTATTTTATATTGTATCAATGTTTTTCAATGTTTCACACTTTTTTTCATGATTAAGCATTTATATTTGGTATTTATGTATTTTTCAGTATATATTTATATTGATACTACAAGATTAAATCAAAGGCACCATACAAACATTTAAATATTAATATGAGAATGCCTCTGAAAAACTATTTTGGATAACTTTTTTTTTTATATAAACAAGAAATGAATTGAAAAAGTACTTAAATAATATTGATATTGGAATCTTTACTTGGCAAGTATTTGTATCTTTCTATTACATTTAGTGATATGCCTTTGTTTTCTTTTGAATCTTTTAAATATGTAAATTAAATAGTAAAATTAATAAATAACTTTTATTTCGGTGGTAATTCTTTATTATTTGATACCTTTTCTTAAACTTTTAGGTCTTGTCCCTTGGTTGAATGTACTTGGAAATATTCTTCTTGGCTATTGTAGAGAAACTCTCCGGAAGTTGACTGGATGTTCCCGATTAATCTTTCCGAAGGTAGGTATCTATTCCTCGGGTGCTTTTCTTATGTGAAATTCCTTCCTGGTGAACTAGATACAGCGAGGTGGTTAATATAACAGCAAATGTACAAGCTTAAACAATGTTACCATAACATCGGCAGCTGTTTGTTACGTGTATAAGTCCAATAGAGGCATTAAGACATTCTGAATTGATAAGCGGCACATTATACAATTTTCAACGTGTTTATAATTTTGGGGCTCGCATCGTAATTAACTCCCAATTTTTTGGATTCATATTCTAGATAACTACATCTTTCCATTTCTTTTATAAATTGCTTTTTTCTTTCAAGGACACCTGCATATTAATATATATCAAAACTGTTCAAAAATTGTTCCTTTATGTTCCTCTGATACCGCGCTAAGATGAAAATAATGATATCAAATCATTCATGTGAGCATAATAAAAACACCATAAGCAATTCAGTAATTATCGGTACGTGAACGAAATATTATTCTAATGTGAATGTCTGAGCAGACCACATAAATATTAATACAATTGCGATCTTATAAATAATGACCAACTAGTAAGAGTGTGTATTTTATGTGCTAATATTAATGATGGTTTGTTTACTGAAGTAGAAATGCAAAAATTAACCTAATCGATCAAGATCACAAAAATTGATTAGGATATAACAAAATTGCATAAAATAATAAAAGAAACTAAAGCAGATATACAGCTTATTATCAACGAAAAAAATTAAAATAGCGAAAGTGCAAAAATCAAATTGTAAAACATTACTTATGGCAATTTTTTAAAATTTACTTTTCATTAATTAACTTTCTTTCATTATTTATACTTTATAATTACGTTTAAAAACACCAAAAAAAAAAGAAAAATAAATTAAAGCATTCTCTATTCGACATTTTCCACAACTTGTATTTCATTGTATATTAAACGAGTTCATGAATCCTTACAATATAAAAATATACATCTCAGAATTCAAGAAATATGTCAAATTATTTTTATATATAATTGCCAGATTCATTTCAAACATTCCAACTGAGAAAATTGAAGTTGAATTCAATTACTGCAGAAAGTATATTTTTATATTGTTTTTGTCCGCCTACATATTCTCTAAAGAAGGCTAAATTTATATCTGACTAAGGTTTATTTTATTTTTACGCATGGTATATCGTGGGAGTTTTCTACGAGGACTACTGGAAAAATTTCGAGAATCAAGTAGTTTAAGTGGCGCCCACATTTTTCCACCATAGTATTAATAAAATTTGACATTTCTAGCAAATAAGTCAGTTGGAAGTTTTATCTAAGTGACCTAGTTTTGTTTGCACAAAATTTAAAAGAAAGTATTTTGCGTACTACGTGAAAATTTTCCAAGAACTTTTTTTTATTATTTCAAACGTGGTTTAACACCGCAGTTGACTTTATTTTCGAATTGACTTTTTAAAATGTGCCATCCGAAAGTAATGTTTACAGATTTACAGTTGGTTTGCCAAATTTCAGCATAAATGTACCACTCTCAGGCAAAAATTTCATGCAGGTAGTCCATCAACGTAAGTATATTGCTACCAATGTTGATGCTATGCGTGAAATTATTGAACAAAATCGGCATGCCGCATACCGTGAAGAAACTGGAGCCTTCTTGGGCACTAGCATGAAAGCAATACACACGATTTTGGATGAACAACTGAACGTATGGAAGCTTTGCAGTCGTTGTATCTCACAAAATTTGATAAAAGCTCCAAAACAAGGCCAATGTGTTAAATGGTGCAAATAAATACTAAAATCGTTGATCGACGAAGGA
Source organism: Melolontha melolontha (assembly GCA_935421215.2). Taxonomy (NCBI): domain Eukaryota; kingdom Metazoa; phylum Arthropoda; class Insecta; order Coleoptera; family Scarabaeidae; genus Melolontha; species Melolontha melolontha. The sequence continues at coordinate 69,338,340 of OW285243.1, read as the reverse complement.
GATACTTGTTAAAACTTCATTATAACGATAAAAAATAAGTATTAAACTTCTAGTTTTAAAAAAATTTATTGTTAATCCACTACAATATTGTTGAAAAACGTGCCTAACACAAAATTATTTTCAATTTAAAAAGAAATTTTATAAACAAACAGAAGGTCTAGCAATGGGGAACCCACTAAGCCCCGTATTAGCCGAAATTTACAAAGACAATTTAGAAATTAAAACAAGTACACATCCTTTGTTTAGTAATTGTGTCTATTGGTTTAGGTTTGTTTATATATATATATATATAATCGATAAAGCCTTCTTATACCCGAAGGTGTTAAGGCGTCTAAAAAACTTTTTATTTACGAACAAACATCGCCCAATCTCTTGCCATTACTTCTGCATCCTTCCACTTTGTTTCCCTGGCTTCCAAGCACTCTGCCACTACACTGTTCCACTCTTTTCTCGGTCTTCCTCTAGTCCTCTTTTCCTGTGTCCTTGCCAGCCATATCCGTTTCGGTTGTCTCTGGTTTTCCATTCGTATTACATGTCCGAACCACTTCAGATGTTGCCCTTCAATGCTCTTTAAGATCGATTCCACTTTTAGTTCTTCCCTCACTGTTTCATTCCGTATTCTATCTCTTCTTGTAATGCCTTTAACTGCTCTCAGGAATCTCATCTCTGCCGCCTGGATTTTACTTTTTTGCTGCCTTGTTAACACCCAGCTCTTACTACCATACATTAATATTGGTTTACGACATATTAATTTGCTTTAATAATTCAGAAAAAAGAAATCAAAATAATATTTACAATACAAACAGAAATAAATAAGAGCATTAATTTTCTAGACTTAACCCTAACACATAGAACTAATAAACATGAGTTCGCTGTATACCATAAACCCGGTTATTCATTTCATCCTATAACACAAAAATTATGAGCATACCAATCAATGGTGTATAGGTTAATTAATGTACCTGTGAGTAAAAGTAAATTCGACCTCTTGATTTCGATTTAAAAAATTTTACTACAGCCAGCACTAAGTATGATGACTTGATTTTGGATGATGGAAGGCAATTTCTTAGTCTTCCACTCAGATTGGCTCTACACTGAAATTCTTCACCTAAAGAGTTTCTGCGCATGTCCTACGATTACTTTTATCCAACTAATATAACTATCAAGTCGAACATGCAAAACGTGTAGTTTTTATCATGCTCCTGTCAAGTCATTAAATTGTCACAGCTAGGAGATCCATAAAAATATAAACATACACACCAAAACAGGAGTGAGACCTATAAGAGTGGCTGCTCGTCGTGCTAATAAATCGATGTGCATAGTACAAACTTTAGATGAATACCAAGATGTTGCATGGCTTGAAAAGAACGATGTCGATATCTCGAAAGAACACAAAAGTGAGCAGACACGCAACATCGAGCAGCAAACATCCAATGTCATCGAAGACTAAAAGTCATGGATTCAAGTATCTGACTAATTTGAGTTCACCAAATTTTTAAATAGAACAAAATAAATAAATATCGTTTATATATTAATAATATAATACACAGACAAGAAAAATCTAAGGATATTTTTAAAAATATAAGTATTGTATAAATTGTATTGACAATAACTGATTTCACAGAATATTGATATTTAAGATTATTTATTGTTTAAATATGTAACATATTAATGTAAAATTCCTTAATAAAACAAAAAAAATATTTCGATAATTTAAACAATTAAAACTGTGCAACATTTTTAGATTTGGTTTTAAACAATTTTCGAGAAAGAAATTTAAAAAAACACATTTTAATATAGAGTTTGACCTCCACGTTGATTAAACACAACCATACACCTATTGTTCATCGACAGAATTACATGGTCTATATCTTGTTATGGTATACATACCCATTCTCCTGACAGAAGCTCCTTGAATCTAACAACATTGGGAATATTGCTCATGTGTGGAGTAATTCTTCTCTGAAGCATGTCCCATACATGCTCAATGGAATTCAGTTCCGGAGATTATTATGGCCATCGCAATACATCAATTCCCTAGTTTGTTAACTAGTCCATCACTACATGCGCGAGATGCGGACGAGCATTGTCATACATCAAATGGAAATGTTGACCAACGGCACCAACAAATGGACGCACAATGGGCTGAAGAGTATTATCCAAATATTGCTGAGCTGTCAAAAGACCATTTGGAAAAATGAGCTCGGTTAGACTGCCAATCATTATTCCGCCCCATACCATAAAAATACCACCTTTGTAACTATGTACTTCCTGGACAAGATTCAAACGTTCCATATTTTCAGATCGTCTCCATACCCTTGTCCGACGAGAATCAGGCTGAAATCCAAGGCTGGATTCATTTGTAAACAAGACTGTAGCCCAAGTATTTTCATCCCAGTTTATAAAGTCTTGACACCAGTCTACTTTTGCTCCGCGAATACCTCTTGAGAGACATCTGATTGGTCGTCGAGAATGTAGTCCAGCTTCGTAGAGACGATTTCTCACAATATTTCGGTAACCAACCCAGGTGCTGTTATTGTAGGTTCTAGCATTTAAAACCTGAGCTGCCAGCCGGACTACTGGATTCCCTAAAACGCCTCCACAGTCGACTGATGACACTTTAGGAAACTCCTATCCCCTCAAATATTTCGGCTTGCCGTACCTCATCTTCAAGATGATTACTCGATTCATTTCATCTAAAGTCAAATGTCGTCGTTCCATTCTTAAACACAATAATTTGTAATGCAGAAAGAAAAAACGACGTATAATGAATAAAATTACAATCTGTCACTCAATTAAATAAGCACACTAAATTAATTTTTTGCAACTATCGTTTTTATCGATTTGTTTATTGTTTTTTTAGGACGTTCTCAAACAAAATATATTCCCCATTGAGAATTCGACCTGATATATACGTTAAATGTACAATTTAAAATATATACACGTTTTTTATAACTTAAAACAAATATCCTAAATATTAAATGTGCATTCAATTTCTTTATAGCTTATACATTGCCATAGACTTAATAAATATGATAGGAATAACAATAAAGAAACTTGAACAGATTTTGTAAAAATTATACCAATGCTTACGTAAGCATAGGAGGGGGGGGCTTAGAGCTTTGCTTATTTTCGCTGTCAGGGGGAGGGGGGGATTAAAATTACTAAAATTCTGCTTACGTAATACTTGAACGGCCCTAATGAGAGCATTGAAAACTGGACGTATTAGGACTTTATGAATATTTTTTCTATTACTAGAAAGGTATTAGCAAAAATCATGTCGGCCAGTGTAATTAAATCGGCAAATTATTTTCATCACAGCAACGCCAGCTTTCACTCAGCCTATCCAACCGTTGAATAAAAAAATGTTGAATTAGTAACTTCCCCGTATTTACCTAATTTATCACTTGTGATTTCTATTTGTTCCCAAACATCGAAAATGAAATGAATTGTGAGCGATTTTTATCACCTGAAGGTTCTGTTTACAAATTCCGAACGTTGGTTTTCAAAGTATCAGCTTAAAATTAAAAAAATGTTTCTAATTAGTTTGAACTCATGTAAAATTATACCAACATCAAAAACAAATACTTTGGAAAACAATAAAGTGGTTTACTAAATGTTGCATGTATTTTTTAAATCTCTTATACTCCCAGCCCTCATACACAAAATTTTTAACTGTCTGATGAGTAATTACTACTTCTTATTAGGATTAAATTAGTATTTCGATCTAAATGGCTGAAGCGTTTATTTAATTATACTTCCTTTATAAAACTTTTATAATATTTCAAACAGAAAAAAATAAAATCCGACATAATTTTTCGATTTAAAAGAATTTATTATGTATCTTATATATTGTGCATGCTTCGATAAACATTTAAAATTCTAATAGCACTATAGAATTTGAAATAGAGTCGATTTGGAAACTAACCTCGAATCTCGAATAGTCTGGTCGATATAAGGCGCCGACAGGGCTAGCAACTGCTTCACACCCTAATTATTTTTGATACTTCTTTTCGGATGAATACGTGCCATCTAAATTAAATCTTTCTAAAAGAAATATGTTGTCGGTCTTTTTATTTTCTAGCTAGATTAAAATAAATTATTATAATAAATAATACATTTTATTATTCATTTAACTATCACATGGACTTTGCTTTTATATAATTATTAGGGACCGGGCACGAGAGGACGATGACAACTTGCCCACTGGCGTACTATTGAAAATTTGTATTTTTAAAGAGTTTTTAATTTTATTTATATAATTGAATCGATTATTTCTTAAACACCCTAAGTCATTTTTCAGCCATTTTGAGTTAATACATGATTAATATGAAAGCGGCTGTTTCCTATCGTTTGGGGCTTATACAACCGAAGTACTATATTCCTTACCTTAGAAACATGTAAATGAAATATTCCATTTAATGCTTAAACAACTCAAGTCATTGACTTATGGTGTTTTAGCACTACATGAATAAGCGCTTCTTAGTAACAGCTGATTCATAACCTCTAATAATCGTGCAACGTTTGAGTGCATTTGTCAGTGCATTTCGATTATTATCTGTGAGATTGTTGCTAAAAAGATAAGTATAATAAATTATTACATTAAGATGATCGATTGTGCTGAATCTCTCCAAAAACGGAAGAAAGGTGTTCGTAATGACGGATTATTCAAAAGGAACTTGATCCGGGATTCTCGAGTTAAAGGAGCAGAGTATAAAAATTACAGAAGGAAAACTGTACCTGCAAAAACTTTAAATCTAACGAATTGCAAATATGTTCTCAGGTAATTAAATAGTACTAACGTTTTATTTATTGTATGTTTTCTAATGTAGGTGTCCTATGAAATGTGGAACTAAAATAGATCTACATACTAAAAAGAAAATTTTTCAAAGATTTCATTCTATGAAAACAAAAAATGGACAGGATATTTATATTCAATGTTTGATTGAAGTTCAAAATATAAAACAGAGGCGTAAGCGCAACTTAGAAGGAAAAGAGCGTAGTAGATCATATGGCTATTTTGTGAATCTTTGTAACAAAAAGATTAAAGTTTGTCAGTTTACTTTTGCAAACTTACATTGTGTAAGTATTGATAGACTAAAAAGAATTAAAAAGCTGCTATTAAATAATAAAACGCCTTCCTATATAAGAGGAAAGTATCCTAAAGGAAATGCCATTACAGCTGATATTATGAATTTAGTTAAAAGTCACATTTCTTTATATCCTGTAAAGCAGACACACTATTCTGGGGCAGACTATCAGTATTTGGATGCCAAGCTGAACGTAAAAATAATGCACGAGATGTTTTGTGCTAAATATCCTGATTTAAAAGTAACATACTATTATTATTTAAAATTTTTCCATGAAAATTTTAATCTTCACTCTGGGCGGCCGCAAGTTGACACTTGCAATAAATGCGAGGAACTAACTTTGAAAATAAAATGTACATCTTTAGGAGAATCGGCAAAAAAAGCTGCAGTAGCTGAAAAGATAGTCCATCAACGCCGCGCAAAAAAATTTTACACAGCAATTCAGACTGCTACTGAAGAATGTAAAAGCAATGAAAAACTTGGGGCAATAGCATTTGATTTCATGCAAAACCTACAGCTCCCATTAATTCCTGTACAGGATTTGTTCTATTTAACCCAATTAAGCGTGTCTGTGTTTTGTATTCACGATTTCAAAACCAATAAGGCTTATTTTTACACATACACCGAAAATGTTGCAGCAAAGGGTCCCAATGAGGCAGCGTCGCTCTTAATGGATTATATTAAGAACTATTTGCCTAAACAAGTTGAAGAACTGCGATTGTTTTCTGATAACTGCCTGGGCAGAATAAAAATCACTGCATTATTCGATTATGTATGGCTTTAGCAGGAACAAATCGTTTTAAGAAGGTGCAACAATTTTACACTATAAGAGGCCATTCCTTCCTTCCTTGCAACAGGGACAGGGGGAAAAGAAACCTCCGGAAATATGACAGAGTTTACAATTTACACAGCTACACAAAAATTATTGTCAAAGCAAGCTCGCAAAATAATTTTACGGTCAAGGAAGTAAAGGGAGATGAAATTTTAGATTTCAAAAATTGGTGGACAGCCTATTATAAAAAGGACACTACTTCCGAGGAATCAGCGAAGGCTTGTAGAGATGCAAAGGTAACATTTGCCATATCGAAATTTCACCACTTCATACACTTATCTTCAAATCCTGGATATGTAAAAGCTTCTGAACTAATCAATGGTTGTTTGTGGCATACGTTTCCCTTAATGCATGCTAGAAATACGAAAAATAGACTGCTGTGTTTTCCAAAATCCTGTGCTTACGAAGGAAGCATTCCTATCTTGAACACTAAACTGGAACACCTTAAAACATTGCTGCAATGGGTCGATGAAGACGAGAAATCTTTCTATGAAGCTATTATCAACTTCAGTAAAACAAAGGAACGGAAAAATAAAGCTGCAAAAAGGGAATAGCGAGTAAAGTTCTTAAAAATGTATAACTTGTATTACAAATTTTGCGTTTGTTGCAGAAACAACCTAAGTCAGAATTTTTTTAAATTTTTTTTAATATTATAATTTTAATTAATATAAAATATTGTTACTACATTATGTCTAAAACATGTTAAACAATCATTTGAAATAAAGTAAACAATATTTTTTTTGTGTTTCTAGGAATAAAACGTGTTTTTGTTTCCTGAAAACCTATAAAAAATGACTTAGGGTGTATAAGAAATAACCGATTCAATTGGAAAACCAACGGGTGGTGATCTATAAAGTACGAAATTCATTTTTATTTGTTGATTTTGTAGTTAGTTGAGTAAAGAAGTATTAATATTAACTAGCAATACTTTGTCAAGGTTCTCTTCTGTAAAATTTGTTCTCTTTGAATGAAATACATCCTTGTAGATAGAAAACGTCCTTTCTATATCGCAACTGGTTATAGGTGCATACTGGAGATATTATTTTATTTCAACGTATTTAGCAATTAGATTTTGAGGTATTGTCCCCATACACAATTGCCGCAATGTTATTAAATCTGGATTTCTATTAAAAACTTAGCTAATAATTTAAGCTACATTTAATGTGGTTAATCCATCATTTAATTTGAAATTTTGATTTTCAATTTTTTCGGTCGACATTCATCCCTCGGGCCAGAGGCCCTCGGGCTGAATTAACGTCGACCTTGGAGCAATATAATAACCATAACGCCCTCAGTGCATAAATAACTATTCTGACCTATGATTCAAACAATTGTGTTAGAGAAATGACAACCTATTGACGCAAATGTTGGTATCTAATGTATGTAGAGCTATATAAAGAAAAAAAATATACGCATATGTATATACTTGATACGTATTTATATAATTAATTTACATTAATGTATCAGTTACAAACATGTGTCTGATACGCATATGAAACCGCTATACACTCATTCAAACGACAGTCTACTAGTTCATAAGTAAACAATTAATTTTAAAGACCCTTTTACGACTTGCAAACAAGACGCCTTTATTTTGTAAAGCACCGTAAATTCCATTGAGAATGTGTATGCGTTATGCACACTTGTCTTTGGAGCCGTTGACGGAAATGATCGTTTTGTACGTAGGTATGTATATATAAGTCCGTATGTATTTCGAAATACGAATTTACCGCTTACATTGTTATTTTAATAGAAACAGTTGAAATTTAAAACAATGTAGTTATATTTTGTTATACTGGATCTGACACGTTATGTACTAATTATTTTTGTATTATACAAAAGCGAATCTATTCATATTGGCTGTGGCGTGTTCAGAACCTCACAAAAGGGAAAGCTACAGCGTAAAATAACGCCTGAGTAAACATTTTTTGGTGGAGGCACAAACAGAGAAAATTAGTTACAAACTACAATAGAATCCTACCTTGAATACCTACTTAAAACGAAGTACTATACGTTCATTTTCTTTTGCAAACTCAACTATAAAGTCATCATAAAAACATTTTTGGCGAGAATATTCTTGTACTAATTCCTTTTTAATTGATATTAATCCCAAAGCAGAAAGAAATTTTGCATGATACCCGCCGCTATAGCCGGGAATTTTCCCTAGGGCACAATGTCAAAGTCATCAGCAAACTCTTGCATCCATATTCCCTGATCATTTAATATCTTGATGAGATAATCCGGTACCAGACTCCACAGTAAAGGTAACATAATAATAATTTAGTCTATAAAACAAGTTCAAATTTGCTCGACAATATAAGAGGTCTCGAATTAATTTTCCAAAACCATAATTTTCTGACTCAGTCTACTAGAGCTAATCCATCTCAAAGATATATTTATATTGAATTAAATTGCTGCTACCGAATATATCCAAAATATATGAAAAAATTATATATAGGAGATTATATGCATTTGTTATAAAGCATAATATTATTACTAACAGACAAAATGGTTATATAAAAGATAAATCCACTTCAAGAGCTATTTATGAAGTTATAGAAGACGTATTGAGCGGAATAAATGAGGGAGATGAGACTGCGGCGGTGTTCATGGATCTATCGAAGGCCTTCGATAGTGTCAATTACTGCAAGTTGTTCACCAAACTTGAACGTATGGGTATCAGAGGCCTATCATTGGACCTAGTCAAATCGTATCTGTCAGATCGAAAACAACGTGTGGTTGATGAGGGGTTTGGGACTGCAATGTATTCTGACTGGGGCACTCTTAAAAGGGGTGTGTCCCAGGGTTCGGTGCTGGGCCCCCTACTTTTCCTTCTTTATACCAATGAAATACCGGCAATTACTAACCATCTAACAACTCTGTATGCGGATGACGCTGCTGTGGTTGTGAGATCTCGTGGTGATATCGGGGAGGAAATAATAAGAACTACAACAGAATTTCAAGAATGATTTTCCAAAAACGACCTCAAACTTAACGTAAATAAGACCAAGGTTATCCAATTTAGCTATTACAAAGAAGCAAAACATCCCATGAACTACAAAGGAGAAGAACTTACATTTTGTGATAGCACTAAATTTCTGGGAGTATATGTTGATAGCCAACTAAATTGGAAGGCACATATGGAATACTTAGCTTCGAGCACGTCTGGATTTCCATATGCATTGCGTACTATAGCTTCCTCTGTAGATAGAGCCACTGCACTGGATGCTTACTATGCCTATGTTCAATCGCGTTTGCGATATGGCATAATCTTTTGGGGGTACATCTGTGGACACGGCAATATTGAGTTTTTGCTTCTAGTAAAAACAAGACATTTAATTGAATTTTCTCAATAAATACTGAATTTATATTTTTTAATAATTATTGACGTAATTGGAATATATTATATACACAATATAACATATTTTATAACCTATCGAAATTACGCAGGTCTGGCCTGCAGGTTAGCACTCACCTCGGATTATGCACGAAATTTTATGCGTGGGGCATACTTATTTACAGATTCTCAGCCTGTTGGCCCGTCTTCAGCATTAATACTTTTCCCGTATGATCAACACGTATTGCTGTGTTAAATTTAAGTCAATTTTGATAACGCGCAGTCGAGGAGTAAATATTAAGAAGGCATATTTTAAATTTCAATATTAGTAGAGTTTGTGATGGACGAAAGTTAGTTGACATCTAGACTTCAATTCTTAAACAGGTATCAACTTGCATACTGTATTACTTTAATATATTTTGACAATTTTTCCACGAAATTCGACTTAGAACATTTCTAATTAGTATATTCATACGCGGTATTAAATTATCCATAATTTACATCACTTTATTTTTTGAATTTGAACTTTTAATTTATTCTGTCGAATAACAATATATATGAGGTAGAGCTCAATATCTCTTATGAAGCTGAGAGTCGTATATTATTTTTAATTAACCTTTATGAGTCTGAAGTAATTAATATGATATTAGACGTATTTTAGTTTTCTTTGTTAAAGTCCAATATTTTTGGAAATTATATAATTACGTAGGAAGCTGTCAGCACTTGACGAGGGTGATGCGATATCCCATTAAGTTACCAGCTTATGACATAATTTTGAGTCCATTAATTAAACATCAAATTAATATGTATTTCAATTTTTTTTTCAATTATTTTTGCATATGAAAATAGCAGTCAGCATATCCGAGGGTGCTACTGTGATGTTAGCCTGGTCCTGAGGGCTACATCGGTGAGTCTTCACGCAGATATCGTTGTCCCGTTAAATAATACACAAGTATGTTAGGTTTAACATAGTTTAATAAACCAACACTTATAACTATTTAACAATTATATACATTATTACTATGCTCTAACTATTACTAAGACTGTAACTGTCTATCTGAACGTGAGTATGAATGTGAATATGATTCTGAATGTCTCTCACTTACATTACTGTCTTTATATACCCCAGATGATCCTTGTACTTCTTCTGGAATATAATACAAACCCTGACATATAGTTTGTGTATGCAATCAACACGCGGGTAAGGTCGTGTTTGTAAAACACGTTACCTTTTGTAATAAAAGGAACGAGGCTGTGGCCTCGTTGAGAGTGTTTGCATATACATAACTACATTGCGTTATCACACTACATGTTCCCAGAGAACGACTTGGAACTACATATGCCCTCACATATTTAGATGAATTATGATTAATTTCCTGGAACAACTATAAAAGTTTTTATTCAAAAACTACAATTCAAATTTAGTGGAATTGCTTAGAATCACACAAGCGTGTTAAGAGGCTGAAATAATATCCCTGGCGACGATTGGTGTCCTCTATGTACTGTTATGGTTCTATTTACGAATTATTTGCAAGACTTCAGACGTCAATATAACTGAAAGAGAAAAATTGAGGCATAATTAAATTTATAAAATTCTTTAGTATCAAATTAAATTCTATACAGCGGGAGGTGTATAGAATATATAGATGGTTAACATATTACTACTATATGCTTTAATATTTGTCTACCGCATTGTCAAGAAATTTGTCTGATTATTGTTTATAATATGATTTTATTACGTGAATATTACACACGTGATGATTATTTATTTGGTTTAATAATTTACACGAAATCTTTCACAAAATATTTATACAATATATTTTATATTATATATAAACTGTCGTATTATTTTTCTGACCACAAATATACTTAATTTGAAGCTAGGCCCTCTATAAAGAACCATATCTATACCCTGAATAGTTTTATACATACAGAGTTTAGAAGAAATAGTTATTCTTGTGGAATTTTTAATAAATAATTATTTTTTTATTTGCTCCGCCTAATAGGGTACGCAGCAATAGAAGATTTTATCTTGCCCCTAAACTCGATAACTTTAAGTGCTTAAAATACTTTCATTTAGATTGTTCTTGTAATGTCTTTAATCTTTATGGATCATTAGTTCATTAGTAAAGCTCGAATTATACGCAAAATGCGTATTTGTGGTTAAAAGCTATATATGTTTTCTAGGCTTATTTAATGTTTTTTTAAATAAAATAAGGCAATCAAAACAGCATATTTTGCATATTTTTACGACTTGCCTTTATTACATTTCATGAAATACCGCATATTTGTACATATTTTCTTCAAATTACAAATTTCCTATCAAAATTCCAGCAATTGGCAAGTTTAAAAATAACAATTTAAAAATAGCTGGCAATGGGAAATACCAGATTTCCAAATGTTCTGGGAAAATGGATTAAAACACTTTGCGACATTTTGTGGCCAATGAAATTAAAATAACTAAAATTGCCACATAAAATACAATGTTTTACAATATGTACTTATATAACTTATATCAGTGAGTTGTGTCCAGAACTTAACAATACAAAACCGCAATAAAAAGAATAAAAGTGACTGTAAGAAGAGTACATTATAGTCAGGTATAAGCTGATAAATACATAAATGGATTTAAAAACTATACAAATAAAAAATAAATATGCTGTGCATTGTTATATTTTCTAAACTAAAATGATATTATGTATTATTACAGTTGCATTAGGTATTATTAAAAAATATAATTTATGTAGGTACTATCGAATTCAAAAAAAGTGATACAGTCATATTTTAATCGGTTTAAATTAGGCTGCGTAAATATATGTAGGTATATATTAAATGTAGGTGTCAAATTTAAATATTCAAATAACCTGTAAGTGTCAAATAACATTTTTTTAAGCTCGTGAACATTACCAAACTGTTCTCTCGCTTAAAAAAATGTTACTTTCGTCACTCGTTAAACAATATACTATTTTTTCATTGTGAAATTTCATTGCGTAGAAAATTTAGAAAAGCATCTAATTTTTAATTTTTTAGTAGTAGCTAATTGTAATAATTGAATATAGGTATCATACAACACAAGTCATAAATAAATAGACATACTTATTACATGGTAGATATTATTAAATTATTAATTGTTACTAAATATTGGCAATTATACAGGGTCTTAAAAAAATTGTAGCTTTATTTTTTACTGAAATTAGTACACGCAAAATAATGCTGCAGGCACAATAAGCAGACAAGATATCCGAGTGTGTTATAACTAGAGAACGGACACGCTTACCACCTAGTGCAGTACTGGCGAAAGGCTGTATTTCTAAAATATTTAATTTTATTTATATAATTGGAATACGAACGGGTGGTGATCTATAAAATTACGAAATACATATTTATTTGTTGAAAATTTGTATTTATAAAGTTTTTAATTTTATTTATGTAATTGGAAAACAAACAGGCGGTGATCTATAAAATTACGAAATACATATGTATTTGTTGAAAAGTTGTATTTTTAAAGTTTCCAATTTTATTTCTATAATTGGAACATTTTTATTTGTTCATTTTGTCGTTCAAGTTGAGTAAAGGAGTATTAATATTGACTAGCAATAGTTTCTCAAGGTTTTCTTCTGTCAATTTTGTTCTCTTTGAATTAAGTACATCCTTATAAATAGAAAACGTCATTTCTACATCGCAACTGGTTATAGGTGCATACTGGAAATATTCTTTTATTTCTTCATATTTAGCCGTCAGATTTTGTGGAATTGTCTCCATACATAATTGCTGCACTGTAATTAAATCTGGATTTCTAATAAGAATTGCTTCAAACTTTTGCCGAAGGCCACATCAGAAGTCACTTGGAATACCTTTTAAATTATTAACAGCCACACCTAATGTGGTTAATCCGTCATTTAATTTGAGATTTCGAATTTCAAAATAAGTGATTAGTTTTGGCAATTTTCCAAAGTGTTCGTGAAGAAAGTACAACTGATTTTTTAAATTTGGGATTTGTGTGAGCTCCTTGCACTCACCAATACTTCTAGCATCCTCCTTTAGCAGTGTTACGAAATGTTTTAGACTATCGAAATTCTCAGCATAATAACTAGTAGCTTCCAGCCATGTTCCCCATCTAGTTATTACTGGAGTGGGAGGCAGTGACAGAGATGGAAATTTTTCCCTGAAAAGAGCTACTCTCAATGGTGCTTTTCTGAAAACTTTTTTAAAGGCTGATACAAGTCTATCAACTTCCGGAAAAGTGTCTCTGATATATTCACAGATTCTGTGGAGTGCATGTGCTACACAAGTAATATGCAGCCTATTAGGATATGTTTTCTTCAATAGTCTGCCTGTTTTTAACATATACGCAGCACTATCACTGACAAATAAAAGTATTTTTTCTTTGTACGTGGCGTCCGAATGAAGCATTTTTTGCATATTCTCCTTAATGGTTTCAGCAACTGTTTTCGCATCAACTCTATTTATAACACTTGTTGCTATTACATATGAGTTATAGGGAATAGTTGGATGTAGTACACCAGCTACAACATTTACCACACAGCGTCCTAACATATCCACCGTTTCGTCGGCGCTTATCCATATGTATTGATTTAAAAGATGGCTTCTAATGCGTTCTACTGTTCTCGTATAGCACCTAGAAACATAATATTTGCGTAAAGTTGATTCATCAGGAACATTTCGACCAGTATATTTTTGAAGAAATATTTTTAAAGTGGAGTTGCTAATTTTATTTAATGGAATATTAGCCGCCATAAAAGTTTTACAGAGTTCAGATGTGTTTGCGATCCTATGTGACGAATTTTTGACGATATTTTACGGATTTATTTTAAATTTCGGAATCACTGACAATGGACATACAATCAGTATGACCGTCAATCCAACTCGCCATTGTTTTACGATCCCGTTCTCGACGTTCTTCCATATCATATCTGAAAAAGTAACTTAAACAATGCTCTAGATCTAAATAAATGAAAACCAAAAATGTGTGCGTAAGTTATTGAAACTGAACGAAATTCAATGCACACTTACGTCGAAATAATTGGTAGAAATAGATTCAATCAAACGATATTAAACAGGATCTATCACAAAAATTACGATGTAATTAACAGTTAAAACTATGAAAACAAGAAACTTACTCACAGCACTTTATTTATCTTACGAAATATAAACTAATAAATAAAATACATTATAAAAACCCCGCTTCTATCTACGCTCATGAAAATACTTTAAAAAACACTATATTCTCCGAATACAATAGCTGGCTTGTCCATTGTTATCGCGGCGAGACCAGGTGTCCGAGTAAGTCAAACAAATACTTCATTGAATTACGCCGGGATGTACTGAGCGACGTTATACACAATTCCAATTGCCGATTGCGTTTTATGGAAATTGCGTCCGTTCTCTAGGTATAACTCGTGCATACGACGAGCACAAGCTTGTATTCAAGCAGGAGGAGGTAGCTTCGAACATTTGCTCTAGGAGGTGTTACTTTACAACTTTTATCCCATTTCTTTTCATTTGTCATTATTTTGTGAGTTAGCATTTATAATGTCTAAGGATATTTTAAGTTTTTGTAAACATATTGTTAATTGTGTTACACAAGCATTATGTAATATAACAGACCTTAAACGTAACATAAAATTTTGTTTCATAGGATCAGATTTGGTTTTTATTAAAATGTTATAAAAAATTTAGCATATTGATGCATATTTTTCTATATTGGAGGATATTTGTCAATATTTTGTGCACATTTTTGTCAAAATATATTCATATATATATATATATATATATATATGTGGATATTTTACTATTTTTACATGCATATAATCTGAGCATGAAACAACAAAATTTCCCGATTCAAATAGATATTTTAAGCATCGTGTAAACTTCTTCCTTAAAGAAACAACTACAAGAACTTAGAAATAGTAAAAATAGGTACTTTATCAAAAAAAACAAATATGAATTTCAAAATAATCGTTAACGTATTAAAGACATCGTTTAAAAAAATAGTTTAACGTACTGAGGGTGACACTAAGTTGTTGAAAAATTCAGGATTTTGTAGTTGTTTGTAATAAAACTGTTTGCAAAGCCAAATATTGTTTTTATTGTGTTTCATTATTTTATTATTATATAACCAAATTATTCTGCTAAAGACAAAAATTCAGAATTTTAATCTATAACAGTCTACAATTACCTATATTAAAAGAACGAAATCTGTACTGTCCAGTATTGCTGGACGTTTGTAACCGTTTGCTGTAAAAATATCTCGACAGTGATATTGATATAACGTCATTATGTTACTTAGGTAATCAACCGCAACCTTCGAAACAATATATTATGAATTATTCATGCTTAATCTTAAATTAAACTCTCAGTTTAATTAGAAGGACAAAAAAACTAACCACGAAACATATTTTCCGCAATTTTTCTCATCCTATATTTTGTCTGACGACGCATTAGCTTTTTAATTTTGGGTGGTTTTAAAATTTAGATTTCTTGTAGTAATTGCTTGTTTGTATTACTCAATATAAAAATATGCAAATATTAAGCAAAAATAAATATGTACCTTAGAATTTTGTAAATGTTGAAGAATACCTCCTGATAATTTACGTATAATCTCTCTTTCCGTACATACGACAAACACCGTTGCCGTTTATAAAATACGTGTTCTATACGAACCTATGATTTATATAATTTTTATAGGTTGCCGCTTTAGTTTCTCTAGAGTCCTAAATACAATTGATAAAGTATTTCTTAGCAGTTCGTACTGACCAAAGTGTGAACTGCAAATTGTGCTTTATCTCTTTCTAGACCACATAAATACAGGCCGCGTAAGTCATTAGTTATTATATTTTAGCTCAATCTATTTAGCTCAAATTTAAACCATTCTGTTTTAAATTTGACCTTGGACTGAAATGAATGCTCGACACCAGTATAATTATACCTGGAGACTCGAACAATCGGTATTAAAAATTAAAAATGGAATATCCTCCTTAAATATATTACTAGTGCTCATAAATAAAAATTATTCTCAATCAGTTTAATTATAAAAATAATTTGGGATGTTACCATAAAAACACGAATAAATGAATAGATGAATTTTCAAAAATAAATGCATCTCTCATTTCAAAGTAAGTAAATAAAGTTTCTAAATCCGAAACGTGTTTCATTCGAAATAAATAATCAAAATTCTAAAATTAAATTAAGATTACTTCAAAATAACACAATAAATGTTAAATTCATTAATCGGCAACTGTAGTAAATAAACAAATCAATCTTGAAAAGTAAATCCAATTCTAAAACAAACCGATGCTTCTAAAATAGAATTATACCATCTAGTAACGTGTGTTCATTTGAAAAGTCAATCTAGGTTACTTTGAAATTTTGATAGAATAAGACGCATATGTATATATTAGTATGTGTTTGTTGTTCCGTAAACGTAAATCCAAATGACATTTGATAATGTCAATCACATTTGTTATTTATTTGTATGTATGAAACTGTCAAAATATACGACTTCGTAGGTTAAGTAGTAAATTTTAATTTACGACATACTTCAAAATGTTGTCAGTAAATCACATGCTACTAGATTGACTTTTCAAATGAACAGCCCTTATAATAACATATAAAAAACAATGAGAAGAAATCTGTTTTAGAATGTATATAGGAGATAAAAAAAAATATATGCAACAAAAATAACGACGAACCCATACAAAATTCATAATGAAAAAAACAGTATATTCTATATCTGCCAATAAAGTATAAGCGAAAGTCTATAATGAACCTCCCTAACTAGTCATAAGGGCGTTACTGAGTCGCGTCTGTGAAGATGTATCGCACGACTCGTATATTTATAATTCTATATTCTCGGCTGTTGTTGCAGATACTTCTTGGTGAAACATTTTAACTTCATACAGTAAATAATAAAGAATTAAAACACTTGGCTTGTTTCACTATGAGATTTATTTAAATTCTCTAACATCTGTTTCGGCTGTTATGCCATTCTCAAAGATTTATGGATCTCTTTGAGAATGGCATAACAGCCGAAACAGATGTTAGAGAATTTAAATAAATCTCATAGTGAAACAAGCCAAGTGATTTAATTCTTTATTATTTACTGTATGAAATTTATAATTCTGTTCCAGCTAGTAAATATTGCAACAGTGCATATGTATTTTAACGGACACCTTTTTACAATACTGTGGTGAGCCAAAAAATTGCGACAGTGTCAAAATCGTTATGTCAATTTCCTTTATTTTTTAGCGTTGCAATTTTGACGATATTTGATTAATTTTTAAACTGTACGTCAAATTACTAATTCATATAGAAATTCAAATAGAAAATGCCGCATTTTTACAAAACTGATAAAGCCAGACTTGTTAGTCTTGTTACTAGTTTGGAAAATGGGAAATCATTAAGAACTATATCGGTTCAATTTAATATTGGTAAGAGTTCAGCTGCAAGAATATATAAAAAGGGGAAGAGGATTATCTAAATCGGAAAATAGGTTTCGGACGTAACTAAATTTCGAATTCTCAGGAAAACGAAACATTAGTTACTGAGATTAAGTACAACCCTTTCAAACCATTAAAAGAAGTTATAAACACAACACAATTTCTTGTCTCATCTTGTAACACAATGGTTACAAGAGAATGAAATTTAAACTTGAGATTTCCCGCCCTACAGTCTTTTCTAAATCCCATTGAAAATGTATGGGATTAATGAGATAGAGCTGCTACCCAGGAAGAATTTTGGGAGATTGTTCAAAATGCCTGGCATCAAATTCCTATCAATGTTGCATAAAATATTGTCACATCAATGTCTACAAGATTAGATGCAGTTATAAATAATAACGGTGGAATGACGAAATAATTATTTTAATTATATTCTTTCTCTATCGTTTTTAGTAATTTTTATTTATATATGTTTAATAAATGTCAATGAAACATACATTTTTAACAATTACTGACTTACTATTATAAGTAAAGATAGCCACTTAAGTAGTCACAATTTAAACCCACGCAGAAACAGTGTCCCGTTTTTTTTGCTCGCCAGGGTATTTTCCAGTCCATTATAAAAAATGAGAAAATTTAAATACCGAACTTGTCTTCCATTCAGAATTGTGTGTGTGTGTAATTTTTGTAACATTATTTAAATATTATTTAAATAACTAACATTTTGGTTTATATTTTATTTTAAATTAAACTTGAACTTTTGTAATATAAGAAAGATATATTTATTTTTAAATAATAGTCATACGACTCTGTTAAACGTAGGGGGTGTAGCTCAGATGGTAGAGCGCTCGCTTAGCATGCGAGAGGTACCGGGATCGATGCCCGGCACCTCCATCCAAACCTTTTTTTCATTTGCATTTTTTTAAAGCAATTTATAATACATATAAATAAATTATTCTAATAGTAACAATATTTATATAACTGTACTGACTGAATAAGACGATTTGGATTATTTTAGGCTATTCCAACGAGTAGAATATTTGAACGCTTTTCGGAAATTTACCAGTAGAATAGAAGCATTTAATTGGTTTTAAGAACAAACGAATAGAAAGTAAAAGCCGTTTTTCAGTTTTGACACAAAATAAATTTTTAGTACTTTTTTAATAAATAAAACTGCTTGTATTCAAATTCATTTATAAATTTGCACTTCGTACCACATCAAATGCTAAGCTGAAGAATTTCAATAGTGAGGCTGAAGGCTTAATAGTTAAATGTAAGTACTGCAAATGACTTCGTCGCTATCGAAACCATAGTTTAAAATAAAATATTTTATACTGTTAAGCGTTACTTTGTGGTAATCCATTATTGATCAAATACGCAAATAAAACACTTATTACGTTTTTGTACCACTAATTTGTTTAGTACTACCTGCAACAAATAAATTACTGGTATAATAACAATTACTGTAAGTGTTTTATTCGTGTATTTGATCATACATATACAGTTCAGTTTAGTAAGCCACAATTCCAAAAACAAATCTATTATATCCAAAACTTGCCGTCTATAAACTCATTGTCGCAAACAGTGAAGTAGATCAGAAAGTATAATAATAATAATCTGATAAGTATAAAGCACATGTATGTGATATTCTATAATAATTACCAATATTGCTATACTTTCTCAATTCTGCCAAATGCACTCAATTTTAAAAAAATAATTTAATAATAATTTAAAAAAAGAAATAAAATTGAATTTTCTTTCAAAATTGTCACCACTACCATCTATGTTTTAACAGTATTAACAATACACAAAATGGAAAATAAATCTATATAAAGCAGCTTTTTAAATTCAGAATTTATATAATTCTCTAATAGATGGTTAATAAGCCTAATAATAACGGGTGTTCAGAAACATTCGAAGTCAAAGTAGTCCTTGAAAATATGAAGTCATGTTTGATGTACATTTACTTAATACAATTTTATAGGTTATCATACACGCAAATGTCAGTTTACAAATGTCCAAATATATTACTTTAATATGCCATATTAATTAATATAAACTAGTCAAGTAATGATTTTAGAAGGTAACAGTAATTAATTTGCAAATTTCAAATTAAGTATTTTGATATTTTAGAGAATTCTTGCTGAACAATAGCACCTCTTCTTGCAATAACTGGAAAAAATTACATAATCCAATTAATATGCTGTTCATTCTTGTGTAATAAAGATCATCTAATCTGTAGTAACATGTAAAAAGACAATGCAGAATTAAGAGGAAATAACTTTACAAGTAAAGGTTTTATTCATCTTATAGTGACAATAGTATCTAGTTATCGTACTAGTTTAATATATTAACATTCAACAAATTATTGTAAGAAATAAAAAACAAATAAATTGTTTGTAGAGTCCTTAGATTACAACCTTATAATAAATATCATAAATTGTAGTTGTATAAATTACCAACAATAATGACCATAATTATAAAAGATGTTGAAAATGTCCACCACCTTCTTCCAAGCATTTTACGCGCCTATTCCGAATGCTACTAAATACATTTTGCAGTATGGGACTATTTCTAATTTCACTAATTTTATTTGTAATTCTGTCTTGGAGATCTATATAATCTTGCACTGGTACTTGATAAATTGAATTTTTTAAAAAAGGCCATAAATAGTAATCACACGGTGAAAGATCACAAGATCTTGGAGGAAATTCATGGTTGCTGTTCAAACTAAACGATTTCCAAACACTTCTTGTAACATATTCATTGTTTTCCCCGCTGTGTGAGCTCTAGCACCATCTTGTTGAAAGTATCCCAAAGCTAGTTCATCATCGCGAAGTTGATTAAAGAAAGGCAATAGTATTTCCTGTCGATATCTTTCTGCAGTCAAGGTACCATTAAAAAAAATTGGACCAATAATCCTTCTTCTACTTATAGCGCACCAAACACCAACTTTCTGAGGATGTAAAGGAGCTTCAACATAAAAATTATTGGGCTTTGTAACACTCCACATTCTCATGTTTTGCGAGTTAACATATCCACTAACATGAAACCATGCTTCGTCTGAAAAGAAAGTTTTGTCTAGGACATCATCATTAAAATTATTTGTAAACCATTCGCAAAATACTACTCGTTGTGGATAATCAATATTGAGGATTTCTTGCAAACAAGTTATACGATATGGGAATAAATGTAAATCTTCTTTTAAAACTTTATGGCAAGAACCAACTGACAACCCGGTTTGTTGAGCAAAAGTTTTTACTGAAGTTTTAGGGGCATCAGTCATTATTTCTCTAACATTCCCAATCACTTCTTCTGTCCGGACTTTTGGTCGCCCACCCTACCAGTTTGTCGAAAAACTGGAACAATTCTGATTAGTGTACACTAAAAAGTATTATAATCAAAAGCAAGGTTGGGAAATTCATCTCGAAATTCTTCCAAACAAGCTTGAATTGAATACTTCCACTGGCCATCGATCTTTTGACCGTTTCGAAAATATGCTTCAACCATGAATGCTTTGTGTACGTTAGTAAATACCATTTTCAAAATTAAAAAATATAAATTAGTATCTTCGATATTAGATTCTGACAATTTTTGACAGACAAGAGTTGACATTTAATAATTATTACTTATTTATTACAAATCAGATACTTAAGTAAAGATATACGATTTTTTGTTCAGAGCCCACTTGACTTCGAATGTTTCTGAACACCCGTTATAATCGTCAATTGAAGAATAACAAATAATATAAATATTGCCTCCCAACACAATAACAAAACATTTATCATGTAATTACATGAAATTTCCGCCTTCGCATTACAGATATAAATCATTTCACTCACCAAACAATAAAAGATTGCTTTAATATGTTTAATGAATGACTCATGGTAGTTGACATCTGTTTAAATAAATTTCTTTCATAGTTACTTTAAAGATTTTTGTTTATTTTTGACATTAAATATATAATTACTATAATAATTATATCATTTAATTTTTATATAATTATTATTAACCAAAAATTTAGGCATTGGTACAATGTTTATTCTAGCAACCCTTACAACATGCAAAGTAAAATCATAAAATTTAGATTTTATAAAAAATATTCAACCATATTTTTTAAAATTATGAACAAACATTTCTATTTAGACTGAATTGTACATATTTTAACAAGTTTTAGCATTGTATTAAATATATCATTTATTATTCCTTTATTTTAATAACCAGTATAGTTTTTATATTTCATTCATTGGTATAATTATGCTATATTCTTGAGCATTTTGATGTTTAATTAACATGTCGAAAACAAGAGCTTTATGTAATTACTAATTTTATAGTATTTTCATACTTTCACGCTTCCATCACCTATTCACGAATAATTAGTAAATTGACTAAATTAATATACAATTTCTAAATAATTTATATAATTTTGTTATTGTTACCAAAGCTTTGCGTATTTCCTATTTAATCATTCGAACAGAATCGGAGCAACTCGATAACTACCGAATCATTCTGGAATGACAATCTGGCAACCAATAAAATTTGTGGTGCGTGTTTTCATGCGTCAAAATTCTATTTATTTATTTTACTTTAGATAGTGCAGTAATTTTCTTGTTCACTGTGGAATAATTAAGTATTACATTGATTGCTAATAGTTCTTGTGAAACAAATATGTCCATTAAGATGAAGTATTGTATATACTTTATCTGTTTTATATTTTATACAAGTGAGTATACCCAGATTAAATTTTATGATATTTCTTTGTTTAATTTATAATCTAAATATCAAAAATATATTTTGATGTCATTTATTGCCATTAAAAATAATTTTTGGCAAAAATCATAGTCTTTTGAAAGATAACTTGCTAATACACTAGTAATTGCGTCGTTAAATTATATCCTTATTTTAGCTAACGTCTTATCATTGTCACCGGAACCTTATTCAATACCAAAATCATCATCCCCGAGACGTCTTTTAGGGGCCAAAGAATGTACATGGGGCCCATCCTATTGGTGTTCTAACATTACGTATGTATTTAATAAATTAATGAAAGAATCTTTTAAAATGTATTCCAGAAAATAGATGACTAATCATGTAAAGTTTCCAAGCATTTATCAAATTTATATAGTTCCTTTATGTTAGATTAATGTTTAAGACAAAGGGGAATCCACCAAAATATACATGATTTATGTCTAAAGTAAACTGTTTCTAGTGCACTTTTGTTTAAATAATGAAATTTTAATGTTTGTGAACATAAAAATAATAATGTTGATTCTCCCTACATTTACTCGTATGACTTGTATCATATCAAGAACATTGGTTAAAGGTTATTAAACACAACTCTTTGCCAATTACAACATAATCCAACACTTATAAATACACAAAGCAATGTTACATTTTGTGTATTGAATTTTTAAATCAGATAAGATTGAATAAAATATATTTACAATTAGATTTAAATAGAAATTAAATCGGATAAACTTAATATTTATTTTATTTTATTGTAATATCATGTAATGTAAAAGAGAAATTGTTTATTTTGTACAGAGCTGCAGCAAAATGCAATGCAGTAAAACATTGTATACAGACCGTTTGGGTACACCAATCGTTACCAGCTGATACTGATACAGTATGCGAAACATGTTTGAAAATGGTTAAAGAAGCCAGAGATCAATTATTAAGTAACGAGACTGAAGTAAGTAAACTTTTTTTTTACTTTGAACTGCTGCTGATAATTATGAAATTAGTTTAAATAGTTTGCACACTTGTAACTAAAATTTAAAATAATTTTGGTTTCGTTTTTAATCAAATAAGGTCACTTTTATTAATATTCATGCTATAATAGGTTTGTTCCAACTCGCTTAAAAAAACTGTAGAGTGACGGTCCGGTACATGCGCAATGTGAATATTTCTTCGCGTTTTCTTCAGTGCGCAGGTACTCGACCGTCCCTCTATGATTTTCTTGACGAGTTGAAACAAACCAAATAAAGCAAAATATATATATTTTTAGATATACATAATTACTTTTTTACTGTGTTTTAAAATGCCCGCAACATTAATAAATGTCATTACGATATAAATAAAGGGAAGAACAAAATAAAGCGAAAAATAATGCTTATATTTTTGTGGTAAGATACAACATTGTTGGGTTTATTATAATTTTGACTGTAATTCAATGGTTCTCAATCTTAGAGCGAGGCGTTCCCGGCATGTTAAATTGAGCCGCGGTCCACAGATAGAAACTTACTGGTTTCACGACATTTTAGACCGTTTTGAAAATATCGACAATGAAGATATTTTGTTTGTTTCTACTAATATTGCCATGCGTTTCAATATAGTTTATTATTTTTTTTTCTAAATATACAGGTTCGTTTCACTAAGTCTCGCTTCTTGCATTACAATCTATAGGCTTATTGTACTTCAGCTGTTCCATGGACACAAAAATAACATTAACCTCTGAACAGTGAACAAATTGTGCCTCGCCAGAATGAATTGCACAAGCAGGCGCAAAGGGACTTCCCCTAAACGTGATGATATGCGTACATAATGTGCTTATTCCACAATTCAGCTGGAGAATTACCTAGGCGTTCGTATTTAAGTGGTTTTTGAAGCAAATGGAACAACACGGTCCCATTCATGGAGTCATGATTAAAGAGAAGGCGAAGACTACATGCAAAATATTACCCAGGTTCCTTTCAGGCGAGCAATAGCTGGCTACAAAAACTTAAAAGACGCTATGGCATCAGATTTTTAAAAATTGCTGGGGAGAAACTGTCATCACAACCAGAACTAATAGCTCTTTTTAAAGGAAATTTTAAGAAAAAATAGCGGAACTGCAACTTAGTTTGAAACAAATACACAATGCGGTCGAGTCGACTGGAAGCTCCTCCCTGATAAAACATATGTCTCGTCTTTGGAAAAAAAACAGATAAGTAGCATTGTTGTGTATTTTTACCTGCACTATGAATAGTGAACAACCTCGGTGTAGTGACAAAGCCGTTCATCAATTAGTTCACTATCCGAGACTGTAGTGTATATGTTTTGCTGTTTCTGATTGCATAGTTTATACCTAAGGTCTCCTCTATACAGCCCAATCTTATATAAATGCTTATTTACTGGTGCGTGGCCAGTCATGAATCCTACAATAATACGTAGCTGGTTCCTGCTCAGTAACAGAAGTTCTTTCGCCCTTTTCCGACATAGACCACCCATAAATTCCTGTATTTCTGTCCAGTCTTGACTCCGAGCCCTATTTTTAATTATTTCCAGATACGGAAAATTTTAATTCAGCTCCTCATCTAGTAAGCTTATTGAGTATCTCGTTGCCTTCGATCTCATGGTGTCCTGGCATCCATATCAGTTATACGAGGCTAGGCTGAAAAGTGACCTTTAGAAGCGCGCGAGGTGGAATGTGGAAGTGACATTTCTTCTCTATACGCATGAACAGGTTTGAGGTCGTTAAGTTCATCCAGTGTATTTTGAGAAGCGAAAGTATGGAGACATGTTCTAGTGCTATGTCAACGCGAGTTAAACAGCGTGTTATCGAATTTTTGACTGCTGAAAAAGTGACTCCTAGTGAGATTAATCGTCGTTTAGAGGATATTTATGGTGACGATGCTCTTAGTAGGTCTACTGTAAATCGATAGGTAATAAAATTTCGTGATTGCGAACCTGGAAAAGCCAAAATTGTTGATAAAACACGCAGCGGACGTCCGATCACTGCCACAGACGATAAACATCGCAAACTCGTCGATGATTTGATTAAAAATGACCGGCGAATCACTCAAAAGCGTAAAGCAAACCATATCGGAATATGCGCAAGGAATGTGCGACTTGATTAAAATATGTGCATGTACCACGCCATCTCACAAACGAGAACAAAAAGCGATATTTATTTGTTTCCTCTAGTCAAGGGAGACCTCAAGGGTAATTATTACACCTCGGACGATGAGGCGAAGACAGCTGTCAAGTCCTAGATTCGAGAAAAGTTGGAAAAATTTTTCAGTGACGGAATGAAAAAACTTATTACACGTTGGGAGAAATGCGTTAGCCTTAACAGTCACTACGTAAAAAAATAAATATATGACTTTGAAGCTTAAGAATTGTACTTTAACGTACTTTTTGCCCGATCTTGATATTTGTTTTTGTTCGCGCTGTACAAGCATGTACATTACTTTTCAACCTACCATTGTACCTTATTTTGGTCTACCTGCTTTCCTAGTTCATCGAGACATTCCCATACCAGTCTAGATGTTAGTTTTCAGACTGATCAAGCCTTGAGTGACACCTGATTATCTGAACATACACAGATCCACCTGTTAAAGCAGACCTTTTATTGTTTTCTCTTGCGCACTACACTTTGACATACACATCTGTTTGAAAAACAGAGCCATACTTGCCAAGTGCATAGCTGTGATTGATTCTAGGTTTTAAAAAATATAGCCCCAATTCTTTCAGCAGTCTGACCCGTCTGTGTACCAGATTTGTACCTGCTGTCTTACTGTGCGTAGAGTCAATCCATTTACCTGTTCAATCTGGTATAGATATCTGGATTGAATTGTTCAAACCATGTCGGTTGGGGATATACTCCCCCCCCCCCCCCCCCCCCCCCACCTCACACCCACACAGTTGCAATATAAATATTAAATCTATGCGATTTCAATGTTAAACAATTCTAAAGTAGGTAACAATTCAAAGATTAGTAATAGAGTATTGATTGAGATTTCAAGATTTCTCAAAAAATATCAACGTACGATGGGTTCTTTTAGAGCACACTGTAATACGCATATATAAATTCCAGTTATTTCTTATATTATTTCCCCTGGTTTAAACATTTAAGGATTTCCTGGAATGCATTTTCGTCGAAAATAAAAATAGTAAACTCGCGTAATGGGCACACGACACCGGTGAACCATTAAATAAAATAACTTGCATTACATTTTGTTTTTGTTTAATTTCTATTACGTCTCTGATTATTCTACGTCTTAGGATTGGCTTTGTTACCGATAAAATTTTAAGTATCGGCCGTATCTCTTAATAGGGGAACTACTAGAATATGTACGAAAGCTCCAGTAATTTATAATGAGAGAATTTAATACCATGGTTATATGCAATGTGATAGATTGTTTTTGTTAGCGATAAAATTTAAAGTATCGTCCGTATCTTTTAATAGGTGAACTACTACAATATGTACAGAAAACTCTAGTAATTTATAATGAGAGAATTTAATATCACGTTTTTATATAGAACGTTCTAAGTTTTTTATTTTCAAATTGTTCTATTAATGGGTAAAATAAATTAGAAATATGCTAAGGTAGACTAGATCCTTTATTTTGTTCTTGTTGAAATAAATAATCTATTAAATAATACGGTATTTGACGTTAAAAAAGATATTCAAGGAACAAGTTGGTGGATAAAACATTGAGGTGGTGGAGTTTTAGTTTGGGAGAGCATAGTCTCTTCAGGAGTTGGCATTCTTGTTTATAAATAGGAGAATGGATCAATATGATTATTTTTTAAAGATACTTTAAAGGGAAATACAACAAAATTAAAGCTTAAAAAATTATTTTCAAAGTGATATTGATTTCAAACACAGTTCATGCTAATCGAATGTGAGTTGCTTACAATATTTCACACATTACCTACACCACCCTATTCGAGCATTTAGGAGCTGAACTCGAAACGAGATTTCGAAAGCACCACATTACTAACAAAAACCAATTAAAACATTACTACTAAGAATGGCGGAAAGTGGAACTCAAATTTACCCGTCAGCGAGGGAGGATTTTAGACATTACGGCCTTTGTACTTAATACAGTGCGATCAGAAAAGCTTGATTAGGTAGGCAATTCGAAAGCAGAAACTTATACCTTGTTAAATTTACAACACTATGTACTACCAGACAACTGTCCTTTTATATTTATCATTGGCGTATCGAGTGTTTTGTTGCGAGATTTTAGTTTATTTTTAGTGCAATAATCATGAAATTCGTTCACAAAATTAATTTTTCAGCATTTTTGAATCGCACTGTACTAATACCGAGTTAGATATAGATTAGAGAGATATAGGTTAAAATTACTTGTTTGACTTTTACTTTCTTAAATTTTTGACAAATTTAATAAAGTTCCAAATTATTGCCAACTTACCAGAGAGGGGTACAACTGTACCCCAAACAGTTATTTTTGTTGGTTTTTATGGATTAGGGTTGTAATTTCGGCTAATCCAACTGAGTTATCTTTATTTGTAATGTGTACCAACATTATATGCATATTCTGGTAACATTGCACAATTTGACGAAAACACCTTGTATCACGTGTTCTTTTTCAAGGTGAACCAGTAATATCGCTATTGCTTTAGTCTCTGCGCGTCATATGGACAACTAAAAATTCTGTTTCATCTCAGGCTGCTCACAAACGCAAGCAGTTTCTTCTTTAGGACAAGAACTTAATAGACCACATGTGGCTAGAAAACTGGAAAATCCAAAAAGATTCCACAAACGTGTTGTGGACGCCATGTACGAATTGGTTCCTCCACCATAGGACACAAATTAGCAACACACTAGATCAACTGAAATCTTTGGGACAATGTATTTTATGGCCACGTAATAAAGATCGCAAAAGTAGAAAAGCATGTCGTCATTTGTGTAAAAATTTTGTTTGTGTCGAACACCAAATAACTGTACAAACAATAGCGTGTTCTAAATGCCAATGGCATCAAACATAATAGAGGAGCCATATAAATATATGTTTATTATATAAATATTTTTGTTTAGCAAAAATATTGCCTTACTTATTCCCTTTTACTTTCATGAGCGGTTGTATGGGTATTTTTGTGAGTGTACTGATGTACCACTATGAAGATGTTCGAACGAATAATAGATATGAGAGTTAGATCGACTGTAGAAAGTTCACTACACGAATCACAGAGTGGATTCCGAAGTGGTAGAAGCACCCAGGACCACATATTTATGATAAAAGAACTAGCACAAAGAGCAATACAAGAGAAACGAAAAATGTATCTCGCTTTTGTGGATTTGGAAAAGGCTTTCGATACGGTGCCTAGACATATAGTTTGGAAAATACTACAAGAAAGAGGAATAAAATGCAAGATAATACGCATGCTGAAAAAGATCTATAGTAATAACGTAAACGTGGTTATTAGAAACAATATGAGGTCGGAGCCATTTACAACACACACAGGATTGAGACAGGGTGGAAGTTTAAGTCCCTGCTTGTTTATTATATTTATGGACAATATAATAAAGGGATGTACGAAGGGAACAAAAACATTCACAGTGGGTTACAGAAATTTACAACGAGTCGACATTTCCGAAGGAGTATTCGCGGATGACATAGTGATCATCGCTAAAAGTGAGGAAGATTTGCAGAAGAACTTAGACATATGGAACGCAACACTCAGGGAGAATGGAATGAAGATGAACAAAAGTAAAACAAAAGTGATGGTAATAGGAGAAGAAGGAGACAACATGAATACAGAAATAGAAGGGACAAAAATAGAACAGGTACAAACATTTGATTACTTGGGTATGACCATAGACGTAAAAGGAACACAAGAAGCGGAAATTAATAACAGAATACAGAAAACGTTAAACTTATACCACACAATGAACAAGAAATTCACAAATAGAACAGAAATAGCAAGAGAAACCAAAATAAAAGTTTACAAAGCGATATACAGACCTATATTAACTTATGGTTGCGAGTCGTGGGTCTTGAGCGAGAAACAGAAAAGCAGTTTACAGGCCCTTGAGATGAAATATCTGCGAAGAGTTAGAGGAGTCACTAAGCTAGATAGAATGAGGAACATTGATATTAGACAAGAACTGGGAGTAGACTCACTAATGCAATATATCGAGAAACGCCAAATGAGTTGGTGGGGACATATGCAACGTATGAATGAAGAAAGACCAGCGAAGAGAGTATGGAAGACGTAAAACCTGAAGCGCAGAAGAAGAGGCAGACTCAGAAGGACTTGGAATGGAGTGATAGCGGAGTTGTTTGCAAAGAAAGAAACAACATTGATGGATTGCAGGCTAAGAGGTTGGCCAGAGACAGAGATGAATGGCGAAGATATATTCAAACACACGGAGAAACGCATTAACTTTTATTATACCCTACACCAATGTATGGTAAATTATATAAATATTTTTGTTTAGCAAAAATATTGCCTTACTTATTCCCTTTTACTTTCATGAGCGGTTGTATGGGCATTTTTGTGAGTGTACTTACCTACTTGCAATATGGGGTACATAATGTACTCCCTTCCTCAACCGCGTCATTTTTACACCGTTCGGTATCGAAAGGTTAAGAAGAAAAAAAATAATCATTTAGAGTCGCCCATTACTAACATATATTTTTAATAAAGTGCAAAAACTTTCTCCACATATACAAGCTGATTCTTTAGCACAAACTTTGGCAGGTTCTATCTTTCTTCGTTAAGAAGCTATAGGGTGTTAAAATAATGATCTCATTGAGCACTAATGAGTAATCATATTTTAAGAAAATCTAAAACATTTATTGTGATCAACAGAAAGCAACATTGAGATTACAGTAAATGTTCAAATATAAGTCCATTCTCCTGAATACGCAACTAGCAGCGACGAACTAGATTTTCCTGCACGTGTAAGAAATTTATTTTATTTTTAATATGATTTACAGCGATTTTATTTATAGGATCAAGCAACTTGAACATTTATTGTAGTCTCAATGTTGCTTTCTGTTGGTTACAATAAATGCTTTTGATTTTCTTAAAATGTGATTACTCATTAGTGTTCAAAGAAATCATTATTTAAAACACATTATAATTTCTTAACAAAGACAGATAAAATCCACATTTATATGAATGAACATTTCTTCATGAAATTACTCTAGTTTTTATTGCTAAAGTTTGTAAAGAGGCTAGTGAATCACCCTGTATTACTAAAGAATTATTTTTGTTTTTGTTATTAACTTAAATAAATTGTTTTGTTTTGGCAAACTTTGATTGTATTTATTTTTTAAATGTTATAGAAATAGTCCTAAATTAAAAAAATGTATATCAAGAAGTTAATATTTTCTTTAAATCGATTATCATAATTCGGAAAACCAATAAATAACTAACACATTTGATACAATAGTCTAGCTTTTATAATGTAAATGATACTAGATGAAACTAAAATTCCTTTCCCAAATTTTTAAAATCAACATATCGATATTTGTATACGATAAAAAAATACAAATAGTCACGTGAAGCGATCAAATATTGTATGATTCATTGATAAAGATGTGTTGTTTGATGTATTTGTATTTATTTTTGATTATTTAGACACGAACCTTATCTATTAACAACATACAATCATCGATATCATTTTCCTGTTATATGAAATTGGAACTAAATTTTGATATGATACTAGTGAAATAAAGTAACCGCTTTTCTAAACTTATGATAAGAATAAGTCGATGTCAAATTTTATTGGTCACTAGTTTAATTCACAACCTCTGTAAAATAAAATTAAATTCTATTGTAATGTAATAACTTCTAATAAGCATATTAAATGTTGAATAAGCATGTATTAATACATTGACTTGGCATATGTTGTGTATTCACCGAAGCAATAAAATATTAGTTTAAATAATTTCAAGGAAATGATTCAATGAGCGATATATGTACTCGAATTTAGCATTCTTGAAATGTTAGAGCACTCTTGGTTTCAAATGATATTATTTTCTTTTAAATGACAAATATTTGTTTGATAAACAACGATACTGTATTGCTCATAGTCAAATAGTTTTCTCTGTTTAATTAATGCATAAACTGTTGATTTAAGTTTTTTTTTCTTTCAATGCAGATATAAATGTTTTTGTAACATTAAGCACACTTTAAATATCTTTTAACTTGATAAAAATACTGGTTCCAGATGCAAAATTAATTGGTTTTTATCGTGCCATATTTTTTTTTATAATTCTATTCATCAATTTTGAGTTCTTTTTATAGCGTAGATACATACCTACTTATATGTTCCATCTTGTATTGAGTGAGCCACAAAAAAAATTTTCAGAGTATGCCATGGATAAATCAATTATGTCTTAGATTGATTATTAATCAATCTAAGACATAATTGATTTATCCCTCACTTAATCAATGATTAAGTGATTTAACCTACATGTACTACTAATAGATTAAATCCTTAAATAAGAGTTGCCAAGTGACATTCATTAAGCTAACCTAATATTTAATGAAAGTTTTGGTTATTGAAATGTGAAAATTACAATCATTTATTATAAAAAATATAGTTTCTTTTGCAATGCTGTCTGTTTTAAAATGTAAAAATATCGAAAAATAAAATTTGAAAACTAACATCAAAAACCAAATCAGATTAAATAACATTATGTATGTAAAAATCTCATAATATTGAGAATAAAGATGAATTAATAATTAAAGTAAGCAAAGCAATTTATTAATGCAGTATACAAAACAAGCAAGTATGCCATTGAAGCATCATTAATTTTTTCTTTTAACACAAATGTGTTGGTTTATTTTTATTGGAGAAATTAATCTTCGTCATCTGTGAAGTCATCCGTTGGGGCTTTTGAAGATCCGTTTAGAACAAAACACAATCTAATACGTAACAATATTTATTAAATAAGGTGCGTAATATGGCCGCCGCCTTCATAAAGTTCTTGAAAGAGTTAAAACATTTTCTAGGATCCAAGGTGAATTATTAATTTCTACGATCTTATTAGTGATCCTTTGTTGCAGGTCATGAAGATCAAAAACAGGTCTTACAAAAATATAATTTTTTAGTACGGCCATAAAATGAAATTGCACGGTGTTAAATCGCAGGAAGACGCTTAACTCGTTTTATGTTTTTTAACTCGTCCGTTGTTTAACGCTTTTCACCACCCTACTCGTATCATACACTCAAGGGAAGGCACGAGACGGGTTTACTTACCTACGTATTACATTCTATTATTTTACACTATCAGCATTTCTATTATCGTTTAAATGGTTAACGAAATAGAAATGCAGATTTACTTTATTCAAAAATTTTATTTGTAAACATTATTAGTACCCAATAGTATTACCGTAAGGGCTAACCAGATGAGCCACACATTTTTACTACAATATTTGTGTAAATTCGCACATTGTAAACACATAGTAAATAATATTAATATTTATGTATACCACTGTAAATTTGTAACGTGCTCTAATAAGTACCTTGCGAAGCCAATGTGTTGGCGAAACAATTGTGGTTTTACGAGCGAATATTAATAAACTGAAGTTTTATTTCTATAAAAAGAAATCCAAAACTGTAAGGAAACGAATAAATAATTTCTTATATAATTCAAATCTGTCCATCCTCAGAATACTATAAGTTGTTTGCCCAAAAGAAACCATACCACTCAGCTTATAAGTTTGTCAGTGACAATAAGCTATTATTGCTACTACTACTACTTCTATTGTAATTGTTATTCAAAGCCGCACTCTCTTGATCTAGTACGCAATCAAATCGTCAGCATAAGCTAAACTTTTAACTGCTTTTGGTATTGGTTAGTCATGAATATACAGGCTGATTCATTTTCGGCCCTCACCATGGAGATCTCGCTTATTATTGGAGATAGAGTATAGGTTTAAATTTGGCAAAGTTGTTAAATTTTGTGTTTGTTATAAATCCGTAAAGAAAATAGACCTGTGACAAATGACCTTCGTTATTTAAAAAAAAAACGCGAAAACCCCATTTTCTTCTTTTACCTGTAGCACCGACATTTGGCCTTGTAGAGAAAATATAAAAACACATCCTTGTGGCCATTTCTAAACCTCTATCCGGTGGTGTACTCTAAATTTTTATACGACGTTTCGTTTCTTTCTGGCCATCATCAACTATCTAATTTCTTATAGGCGCCATATTGGATTTAGACATCTTCAGAAAGATTTTTTTTTCTGATTTCAACCATGTACCACATGCTGACTAAAGTTTTTGACATTAGGTTTTATTTGAAAGAATAAATTATAAGATTAAATAAGGTAGCCATGGAATTTCAATCTGTCAAACATTTCATTTATTGTTCATTAATAATACAAAAAAATGTCATACACTAACGAAGAGAAACGAGATATGATAAGTATTTTTTATTCTTCGAACTGAAATTCAACAGTAGCGAGTACAAGATATCTACAATTATATCCAGAACGATAACAGCCTCATCGTACCATTTTTCTAGATCTCGACAGAAATTTGGTCGAGAATGGATCGTTTACTAGGACGCGTAATAGTCAAGACAACAGGAATTTAAATGAAAATCGACAAGATATTTTACAAATGGTAAATTAAAAGCGTGTTTTCAAATTTCATGTTAATCTTGTATTTTTATAGATAAATAATAATCCATCAATTTCTACACGCGAAGTAGCGTCAGAATTAAATTTGTGCCAGTCCAGAGTTTGGAGAACTTTACATAAAAGTAGGTTTAAACCATACAGGATCCATGTTAGTCACTCTTTACTACTAATTTGAGAAGGCTAGAATATTGTAATTGGTTAATGGGAAGGATAGAAAATGACGATAATTTTTTAAGCAAAATCATCTGGTCAGATGAAACAAAATTTACAAATTCTGGAATGTTCAACAGAAATACGGAGCACTATTGGGCAGTACAAAATCCCCGACAAAACACGGCTAGAAGACCACAACATCGTTTTGGAATAAACGTTTGGATGGGTATTTTGGCAAATCGTCTCTTAGGATCAGTTATGTATGGAGAACATTTAAATGGAGAAAGGTATTTAAACATTTTACGTAAATACGTATCTGACTATCTTGACGACAATATCCCATTAAATCATTTACAAAATTTATGGTGGCAACAAGATGGCGCACCAGCACACAATGCAGCTGTTGTTAGAAATTTCTTAAATCAAGAGTTTGCAAACCGTTGGATTCGAAATAGGGGAGTTGTTGAATGGCCTGCGAGATCACCTGATTTAAGTCCGCTAGATTTTTTTTTTTATGGGGATATGTTAAAAATAATATTTATAAAGTAGATGCGCCACAAAACATTGAAGAATTACGAGACAGACTTCAGAATGCCTTCGATGCAGTTCCTAGAAGAACTATACAAAGGGCAGTACAAAATGCCAGAAGGCGTGCCCAATTGTGCATTACCGAAGATGGCCAGATAATTGAACATTTACTGTAATTGTTTATTGTTTACTTTTCTATGTATTTTTATTAATGTTTTTGTTATCTTGTACTCGCTACTGTTGAATTTCGTTTCGAAGAATAAAAAATACTTCTCATATCTCGTTTCTCTTCGTTAGTGTATGACATTTTTGTATTATTAATGAACAATAAATGAAATGTTTGACAGATTGAAATTCCAAAGGCTACCTTATTTAATCTTATAATTTATTCTTTCAAATAAAACCTAATGTCAAAAACTTTTAGTCAGCATGTGGCACATGGTTGAAATCAGAAAAAAAAACTCTTTCTGAAGATGTCTAAATCCAATATGGCGCCTATAAGAAATTAGATAGTTGATGATGGCCAGAAAGAAACGAAACGTCCTATAAAAATTTAGAGTACACCACTGGATAGAGGTTTAGAAATGGCCACAAGGATGTGTTTTTATTTTTTCTCTACAATGCCAAATGTCGGGGCTACAGGTAAAAGAAGAAAATGGGGTTTTCGCGTTTTTTTTTTTTAATAACGAAGGTCATTTGTCACAGGTCTATTTTCTTTACGGATTTATAACAAACACAAAATTTAACAACTTTGCCAAATTTAAACCTATACTCTATCTCCAATAATAAGAGAGATAGATCCCCATGGTGAGGGCCGAAAATGAATCAGCCTGTATATGTTAAATAATGTAAGTGCCAAAAACGGTACGTTGCGGAAAGCCACTTCGGTGATTTCTCGAAAATTTTCGGCTACAATTTTCAAGAAAATTAAGTATAATTCTTATGAATTCTTTACTATTCTATAATAAAAACCAAAAGTGCGTCGTCTTACTTAAAAAAAGTCAGGGAAATTTGTAATATTACTCTCCTCTTTGCATATCTATTTTACATATGTTTATATATTTATTTTACCTTAACTTACTTGCCTATAATTTCTTAAATATATTCTTTACATTTTAGCCATTAATCGAACTAAAACCGCATATATTACTTATATTTATTATTTACTTAAGGTTAACAGTAAACATTCTCTCTTTCAGGAAGAAATCAAAGAAGTGTTCGAAGGATCGTGCAAATTAATCCCTATCAAAATCGTAAACGAAGAATGCTGTAAATTGGTAGACGACTTCATACCAGAACTAGTTGACACTCTGGCGTCTCAAATGAATCCCCAAATCGTATGTTCGGTGGCGGGACTCTGTAACAATGAGCGAGTAGACAATTTAATTGCCGAATATGAAAAAGAAAAGGCACTAAGAGCGCCCAGCGTATGCGACAATTGCCACACAGTAGTCAGTAAATTGGAACAACGTTTTGAGCAAATGAGTCAGGATGATGTCTTGCAGAGCTTTCTGATGATGTGTGGTCACATGAGCTCTCTCTCAGATGCCTGCAGTAACATAGTCATAACATACTTCAATGATATTTATAATCGTCTGCAAGAGGAATTCAATTCGGACAATATATGTTTGTTGGCTGGTGAATGCAGTGCAAAGTTCCATACTCATGCCGTTGAAATCACACCCTTATCGAAGGTCGGATTTGTTCCGATTGGGTAAGTTGACTACTCCTGTATTTTGATTCTATTTGCTGGGCCAACATCCTAATTGATTGCTTCAATATGGTGATGGGAAATTTTTCATAATTTGACGATGATTTTTAAGGGAAACATTCGATTATAATCGTCACCATTTTTACTTTGGAAAATTAATTAATCTAAGCGGATTTCATCAAAATTTCTCTATTTTGATCCAGGTTAAACATTACGTCTTTAAATTTGAAATATATTTATTTAATATCCGTTGAGAGTTCCCAAAAGGGCAGTACAAGTATGGCACCTCAGTTCATGTCATTACGACATGTAAAAGCATCTTTACGCCGCTTTAACTACTTCATGAAAATTATTGTCTAGGTGGGCGTGTACTTTTTTGAATTGGAAATATTTCGTATCCTTTTATCATAAGCTAAAAAAAGCGTGGTTATTTAAAAGATCGAGCATGTTAAATAATAGAGAAGGTCTTCTTAATTAAATATAAATATAAAAAATAATAAAAATGCCATACGATGCAGTTACTTGCGGATGTTCTATAGCATGTAATTGATTTGTGTAAATTAATAATACGCATGAAGATAAAAAAATTAATTAAACAATATATATATCCTGTTCTAAAGAAAGCGATTGGGATAGGTTAAAAATACTAGCAATAGGATATACACAACATATATTTCACATATATTACAACGAATTTGTAAATCTTTAAGTGTTAAAGGTTAAATCAATGCACATTTATCGTGACATTAAAATGTTACTCAACATATTTTACGTCATTTTGTTCTGTATCAAGTTCAAGCTTCAATAGCACATTAATCAGTTTATTATAAGTTTAGTTATCTATTGTTACTTTGTATTTCTTTCTGAAACACTTTGTTTGAACTAGAATTGCATATTTGAATGTACGAAATGTTTAATTCAATCAGAAAACTGTATAAAATAAAATAATTAATTTAGAAACAAACATAATAATAAACACTGATTAAAATGGCAATTTATGTAACTATATATTTATTTATATAGCTCAAGTCTAGTTAATAAGCAACTTATACAAAGACACACAACATAATATTCGGCAATATACCGGGTGTATTTTTTAACTGGAAACTTTCAAATATCTCGAAAAATAAGCAGTACAGGAAAAAAAGTCCAGATTTAAAATTTAATAATTCATTGGAGGAAATACATTGCTGCTAGAATTAGTCCCTCTCTCCCTCCATGTAGGTGGGGCGAGGGTAACTTTGAAATCTTAAATAGGAACCCGTATATTTTATTACAGATTCGAATTCTACTGGAAAAAGTACATAGGATTTGTCTAAAACATCTTTTTTCTATTTTGCGTTCGAAATGAACTCATTATGAAACCCAAAACAGTATCGAAATGAGCTCCATTTCGATACGCTTTTTTTCATTTTTCAATGTTGGCGTTGTTCGAACACAGAAATAAATATCATTGCTGTCATTTGATTTAAGAATTTAAGTACATTTGACATATATGATATATGTTCCTATTCTACACAAACAACGTATATTGTATACAATTGACAACAAGATACATTAGTTTCTAAGTCACTCATGTTTATATTTTTAAATAAAATATCAAGTAATGTTAACGAAAATTAATAAATAATATGTAATATAATATACTTCGCGGATAGCAAGATTTAAATTTGACAATGTCAAGTATCAATGTGACCAACTGCATGCTTTATATAAAAATTAAACTCTGAACTTCCAAATTAAATAATTCCAATTTATTAATGTAAAAAAAGCAAAATAGAAAAAATAGTATAAAAAACTCGTTTCATAAGGCCTTTTGCCGCACTCGCTCTTTAGAAAACTCGCCGCTATCGCGGCTCGTTTTCTAAACTGATCTCGTGCGGCAAAATGGTGCCTTATGAAACTTGTTTTTTAATATACTATTTTCTATTTTGCGTTCGAAATGAACTCATTATGAAACCCAAAACAGTATCGAAATGAGCTTCATTTCGATACGCTTTTTTTCATTTTTCAATGTTGGCCTTGTTCGAATACATAAATAAATATCATTGCTGTCATTTGATTTTAAGAATTTATATACATTTGACAGATATGATATATGTCCGTATTTTACACAAACAACGTATGTTGTATACAATTGACAACAACATATATATGTTTTTCTATTTTGCGTTCGAAATGAACTCATTATGAAATCCAAAACAGTATCGAAATGAGCTTCATTTCGATACGCTTTTTTTCATTTTTCAATGTTGGCGTTGTTCGAATACAGAAATAAATATCATTGCTGTCATTTGATTTTAAGAATTTATGTACATTTGACAGATATGATATGTGTCCGTGTTTTACACAAACAACGTATGTTGTATACAATTGACAACAACATATATATGTTTCTATGTCACTCATGTTTATTATTTTAAATGAAGTATCAAGTAATCTTAACGAAAATTAGTAAATAATATGTAATATAATATACTTCGCGGATAGCAAGATTTAAATTTGAAAATGTCAAGTATGTCAAGTAAACTGCATTGTTCTATGCATATTATTCTTTTAAGTGAATCCATATTAATTTAACTCATTTCTTATTCCTCCGGCCAAACATCGCTCTACATATACTTGACCAAGGTATATCTTCGAAGGCCACGTGACCATCATCGCCAACTCTAAGGTAACTCTGGATTGTTCTATACAGAGGCTATTTTATACATATTAATTAACCCTTAATTTACTGCTCAATTTAACGTTCGTTTTCAGAGTATTTTTTGTGTGTTAATTTTTTAATCTACTTTTTCACCGCTCCGCGTGTATATAGTACTTTGTTTTATTACTGTTTCACTCTTCTATTTCAGATATTTTATATTAATTTCTCGATTACTAATTTATCGCCCTTGTGTATATATTACTGATTTAATTACTTTTAAATACATCAATTTCTTTTATTTAAATATACGAATTTCAAATCCTAATTATGTAAATATAAATACAAATTTTAAGGACAACATGTGTTTTATTTAGTAAGTAAGTTGTAGTCTATTTATTTTATTTAATTAACCATCATCACACACGTCCTGGACCTTTGAGGGAACTTCACCAGCACCATCTAATTATTGTATTACAAAATAATTTCCTTATTATTAGCCAACCCCTTATTAGTAATATTGTAAATAATCAAAATTAGTTTTAGTACAATTTTATTCATTTTACAAATTTCGAATAACTGGGAAAATGTCACATGTAGAAATGTAAATTGCTGGTGAATAAATTACTGTTAGCGTAACCCAAAACAACGGCGTGTACGTAGTACCACCTTGGGATGCTTGATTAACCTACTCGCCTCTCACGTATCAAGGTTCTTCATTTATGTAAATCCCTTCACCTCTCACTTATTAGAGTGCTAGATCTCCCCGCGCCTCATTATCTTTCAATTAAAGTAAGTGGCAAAATGATGGCCTTCGACTTCAATGCACGTATTGATCCGCATTTCAAATGAGTGTAGACAACTGAGAAGTGTATATTCTTGAATTTCGGCACAAGCATTTCTGATTCGCTCAATCATATTTTCATGTGCAGTTGGTACTTGATCGTATACTTTACATTTCAGATAACTCCATAAAAAGAAATCTGTCTAAGTAAGATCTGGTTATCTAGCAGGCCAATTTACTGAGCCAGCGGCCATTGAAATTACGATCAAGTACGTCACGTGCTACCACCGAATAATGTGCTGGACAACCATCATGTTGAAACCAGATGTTCTGTCGTACTTCTAACTTCTTCAAGAAGTACTGGCAGTTCATTTTCCAAAATCGGTACATTTCACCATTCAAGTGGCCTTTAGTAATGTGGGGGCCAATGACTTTGTTCCCAATTAACCCACACCACACGTTGACAGTCCAAGGGCGCTGGTTTTCAACTTGGCAAAGCCAGTTCTGATTTTCGACACTTCAGTATTGTGTATTGCTGATTAATTGTTCCGTAGTTTGTGAAAGACGTAACGAAAAAATTGGGATTTTGTTGTCAACGCCATGAAGTTCTTGATGTAAACACACGTGATATGAATGATATTTATGACGTTTTAAAATTTTCCAAGCACTGGTGTGGGATAATCTAGAATCGCAAGCTTTTTTTCTCTTGTGCTAACATAAGGCTTAACAGCCACTGCAACTAATGGAGCCACTTCATTATTTTCTCCGGTGACTGTTGCTCGACGGGTCCTTTTTTTCGCTTGAACACTTCCAGCAGTTATAAATTGTTTGATAGTACGGTAAAATGGAGCGTAGAGATTGATAGAAAACAAATTGCAGAATCGTATGCATAGGTTCTCAGTGCGATGAATTGAATTTTATCGACTAAGCGCCATCTATTATGAATTGAAAAAATTTCAAAAAAATCCAACGTGATTTTTCCAGTAGAATTCGAATCTGTAATAAAATATACGGGTTCCTGTTTAAGATTTCGAAGTTAGCCCCGCCCCACCTACATAAAGAGAGAAAGAGGAAATAATTCTCATACTAATGTATTTCCTCTATTGAATTATTAAATTTTAAATCTGGACGACATTTTTTTCGTGAACTGCTTATTTTTCGAAATATTTGAAAGTTTCATGTTAAAAAATACACCCGGTATAGTAAATTCCCTGCATATTAACAAAAACAGTATTGTTTACGGAATATAATTTATAACCCTCTCTTCCTTAGTTCTATAATTAACAATTATTGATATTCTATAATTACAATTATTGATATAACTCCAGGAAAATGCCATTTTATCTCTAACAATTGACACGTCACTTTAATTTGTTACTTTAATTCGCAACAGTTACTTTAATTCGCAACTAACTTTCCATAAGATTGGCTGGGCTTGATCACTATTTATTTATTTAGCGTATGGTATCTACGCACATCGGTACTTATATAACGTGTGTTCATTTGAAAAGTCAATCTAGGTTACTTTGAAATTTTGATAGAATAAGACGCATATATATTAGTATGTGTTTGTTGTTCCGTAAACGTAAATCCAAATGACATTTGATAATGTCAATCACATTTGTTATTTATTTGTATGTATGACACTGTCAAAATATACGACTTCGTAGGTTAAGTAGTAAATTTTAATTTACGACATACTTCAAAATGTTCTCAGTAAATCACATGCTACTAGATTGACTTTTCAAATGAACACCCGTTACAACATAAGCAAATTTTTCACAAATATCTAAGGATTTAATATAGTCTATTGCATTTTCTGTCGCATTTAATAATTTCTAAAAATCTCCAAATCGCCTCTGGGGATAATCCTAAACAATATGGCGTATAATTTGATGCATAACTTCGCAGACATCCCGGGTCAGCAAATCCCATCTACAGGATATCTGGGCACTTTTCACTGTTTGAACCAGATTCTGTTTAATGTTGACTATGCTTTGCGTAGTAACTCCGATCCAGGTGACTTATGCAATTCTCTCTTGCTTCATTTGTAGTTGATTTATTTCTCAAAAATGTATTCAAACGAGAAATCTTTAACAAATCTTGTAGTTAACAATCAATGTTCTATTTAGTGGAGATGGAGAATTAATATTAGTTTTTCCCTCTTGCGCTTCATCATGAAAAAAAATTTTCATAGGCAAATGTGATTTTGTCATTTGTAGAAATTAATACAACAAATTATAGCGGCAATTGCATGTAATGTGGGAATTTAATAGTAATTCATTCTCATTTACATCGAGTTTTTCATAATTCGTATATATATACACGCAGTATAGAAATGAGAGTCGTATCTATTCCCGGATAATGTGTACTGAAGATTAGTAAAAACTATGAAATATCGGTATCTGCACATTCCGGATAGATATGGCTTTCATACATTTTTCATATATATATATATATAAGGTCTTTACAAAAACCTTTATATTCCTTACAGCAAAATAAGCCGATTTAAGACAACTTACCTTAGTACAAAGTTTCTTAGTTTCTGCCTTATACTTTTTCGTAATAATTTGTTATTATTAATACATAATGACGCTATTAAGAAATATGAAAGCTTTTGTAGAATTTTAATTGATTTTATGAAATAATTAATTTAATTATTTTCTTCAGTCA
The DNA here is from genome assembly GCA_935421215.2 of Melolontha melolontha. Classification (NCBI taxonomy): domain Eukaryota; kingdom Metazoa; phylum Arthropoda; class Insecta; order Coleoptera; family Scarabaeidae; genus Melolontha; species Melolontha melolontha. The sequence continues at coordinate 69,295,794 of OW285243.1, read as the reverse complement.
AGAAAATGACGATCTACCATGTGAACTTTGCGAACAATTGGTAACACATCTAAGGAATTTACTCATAGCCAACACCACCGAAATAGAATTTAAAAAAGTCCTCGAAGGACTTTGTAATCAGACAAATCAATTTAGAGCTGAATGTACTTCACTTGTTGACGAATACTATCCAGTCATCTACAATTTCCTCCTTAACGAACTCAACGGTACAGAAATTTGCGGCATGATCGGCATATGTCCGCAGAAAATAAACTCCGAAAACATTCCGATAGTACCGCTGTTGCCTGTAGAAACGGCACCGAAAGCTTACGACTTGCTCAATGACAATGAAGACGATCTAAATCGTGTAAATATGCCTAACAAAGGTTTGTCTGTTAAAATAATGTCAAAACCAGAAACTTTACAACTACCGATCGAAAGGCTATTTCCAATGGTACCGGACACTTATAACAGACAAGTTTGTGTCTTCTGTCAATACTTCTTGCATTATCTGCAAACTGCGATAACAGATCCTACGACCGAGGTAAGTACACAATTCTATGCTATCTATGCTCACATTATTATAACTAAAGCTGGGATTATATGAAAATGCATATTTTTTATTTATGATATGTTTACCAAAATTCTTGCAGATATATACGGATGACGTAAAAAGAAAACATTTGCGACTACTTTTGTTTTGCATATCTTGCATATAAATACTGCTTTGAGCATATTTCATATAAAACTACATATTTGTTCATATTTTATAATTTATTTCTAAACTGCATTATAAAAAATATATAAATCCATTTATTCATAATATATCAAAATTATATTAACAGTCCGCATGAGCATTTCCATACAGCGGGAATTCCCAGATTTGTGTTTATCAAGTTGGGAAGTTCCAGTGAATCTACGAGTAATGAGGTTGACCTATAGGTCAGTCATATCGCCAGTTGTGTTTAGTTAGTTCTCGAAAGTATATGTACACGTAATTTTACCTTATTTTTGTTATGTCAAAATCATATTCACATGTGTTGATCTAGATAAAAGATTGTCCTGAATTTTGTGTAGATTATGGCAAGAGTGTTTTGTAAGTATTGCAGTGAAATTGTAAGTTTATATTTGTTTACGTTTAATTTCATTTTTTAATACCTGCATTTAATTATTGTAAATTCAATGCGACAAAAAAAATCTGATACTGATTTGCATAAAAGAAATATCACAAGATTTAAAAATGCATCACAAGCTACTCTGAATCAATCGTTTACTTCAACAAGTAAAAATATAGAACAGAATAGTTTGCATTATGGCTTGTGTAATGCCTTCTTAAATGCAAACATTCCAATTTCAAAGTTGGATAATTCAGCGTTTACAAATTTTTTATAGAAATATATGAAACTGTCAGTTCCTATTCGCTCAACTACAAGAAAAAAGTACAGTAGTACCCCCATATCCGCGGGGGTTTGGTTCTGTGGTCTTCCGCGGATACTGAAAACCGCGGATAGTAGCGAACGCTTTATTTTCGAGTACAATATGAAATATGAAGCAAAGTTAAAACAATGAAACAAGAAAAAATAAGTTATATAATATTTATTTAAAATAAATAAACAATAAATAAATAAATATTCTTGTGCTGTGGCACAAATAGAATTTAATTTAATAAATATATAAGTTCATATTGTACATATACAACAAGAAAAACTTTATCATCGTGAGCTACATATTCATTCATCTTCCTCCAAGTCCAAGTTAGCAGTCGATTGTTTACTTAGATCCGAAGCAAACGATGTTGATGGCTGTGCATTATCGATAGTTTTGTCGACTTTTTCAAAGAACATTGTTATTGGTAGTTGTCGTTTTTGTCTTTTCATTTAATAAACAAATCCTCCAAAGGTTTCAAGGCTTCTGTTATAGTGCGAGTAATTTTTATACTGCGTTCCATTATTGGATTATATTCTACTATCTGTTCTTTTAATGTTTGAGCAGTTCGAAATATCGCTGAAAATTTTTCAAGCGTCCATGCTGGCGGTTCTTGTTGGCCCTCATCCTCATCGTCACTCGCTTCTGGAGAAGATTTCCCAAGGTCTTCCAATTCCTCGTTGGTGAATACTTGATCCTCTTCGTTTATGTGTAATCACTGAGTTCCTCTTGGGTTATATCGTTAAATCCTTCTCCATCTATTTTCTGCGCTATGTTAAATATCGTTGTTAGATGTGAATTAATATCATGTGTGTCTTCAGAACTAAGAACGATGTCATTCCACAGATTTTTCCAACATGCTATTATCGTTTCTGACTTTAATTCCTCCATCGCTCCTTTGATAAATAGAATTGCGTCAGCAATTGTAAATGACTTCCAGTATTCCATGAGCCCGATATCAGAGCATTCGTTAGCCATTGTATACAGCATTTCGAAAACCTGTCGAATATATATGGCTTTAAAGCATCTAATGACACCTTGATCAAGGGACTGAAGCAATGAGGTCGTGTTAGGTGGTAAAAAAAGCACTTCAACATTTTTATCTTCTGTGCCTAGTGACACAGGATGCCCAGGAGCATTGTCTAGTATCAGCAGCACTTTAAATGGTAATTCTTCCCTTTCCAAATATCTTTTCACTTCCGCAATAAAGAATTGATGAAACCATTGTGTAAATAGAACAGCCGTAACCCACGCCTTTCGATTTGATTGCGAAAACACAGGCAGGCAAGCTTTATCTTTGTATTTAAGAGCACGTGGATTCTGTGATCGGTAAACAAGTCCGGGTTTAATCATATGACCAGCTGCATTTGTACAAAATATCAAGGTAAGTCTATCCTTAATTGCTTTAAAGCCTGGTGCACTCTTTGCAGTCTTATGAATATAAGTCCGTTGAGGCATTTTTTTTTTCCACATAAGACCAGTCTCATCGCAGTTAAAAACTTGCTTAGGATGATAATTCTGCCGACGCAGATTCCCCTGTCATTTTTATATTTTTTAGATTAAACCGAGTTTTAAATCTATGCAGCCATCCCCTACTTGCTGTGAATGATTTTCCTTCCTCTTCAGTATAATCTTGGGTCTGCATATCTTCATATAAAACCAACGCCTTTTGTTGTAGCACTTTGCCATCGATAGGAATATGTTTTCTTGTCATATCTTCAACCCATAAATTTAAGGCATTTTCTACCTTAAGTAACACTTTTTTACGTATTGTGGTTGCAACTTTTGCAGTTTGGGGTGCACTAGAAAAACTAGCGCGAATCTTATCTTTGTTTTTTAACACTTCTCGTATCGAAGATTCGTTTTTATTGTATATTTTAGCAACAGTTGCAATAGATTTTTTTCTATTTCAATCATATTAATGATTTTTATTTTTTCACTAATAGTGAGCATTTCACGTTTTCTTTTTGGTTTAGAAGCCATTTTAAAATGATTTTCAAATTTACTTGCTTTATTTAAAAACTATTGCAAGCACTGTCTTGTCCGACAATTCGAATAGTATCTCATACTTAACTCAGTTAACAGGAGCGTTTATATGTACAAGTAAAAGCGAGTGGCACCTTAAGCACCTTCCAACTTGTTTAACTTATCATAAGAGAGCGCCGAATTCAGGGGATGACTCATATATACGACGATATGTCGACAAATGCTCCTATAACTTTTATATTTATTGATATAACGCGTTTTCTGCTCATCATAGGTAAATCGCGGATACGGAGTCAGCGGATAACGGGGTACTACTGTATATTAATCTATTGTTTGAGGAAGCTATGATGAAAATTAAGGAAACAATAGGTGAAAGTTATATTTATTTTGTAGTCGATGAGACAACAGACAGTTCTGGACGCTATATTGCCAACTTATTGATTGGCATTTATTAATTTAATAAACCGTCAATTTGTTCGAACATTCTTTTTTGCAAAAGCACTTGAGGGAACGGAATTTAGAGCGATAATGAACTTACATAACAGTTACTAGGAACTGCTGTAATAAAAAATAAAACGAATTGATTAACGTGTGCTAAGAAAAGAAGAACGTATCAATAAATATAAAAATCTAGACAAAATGTTTAATTGTACATTGTACAGTGTTGCACATAAATAAGCTTATGGTTTGAAATTTTAACGTTCATTGAGGGTTTCCAAAAAAAAAATGCTAATCTTTAGTTATAGTTTTTCTTGCCTACTTATTATAACGTTTAGAGAGACGTTCGGCTCGTCAAAGTTTAAAATTTTAATGAAAAGTTATTCTTGAGAGTTTCTACAAATAAAAACGTATTACCTTATTTTCCAGGCAGAAATCAAACAAGAAGTCGATAAAGCCTGCGATATATTACCAGCTTCAGTAAACGAAACATGTTTAGCTTTTGTCGATACCTACGGCGATGCGGTTGTAGCTCTACTAGCCCAAGAAATCGACCCCACCGTCATATGTCCCCTAATAAGAGCTTGCCCAGCATCCGACGCAGAGAACGTGGAAATTTTCCGCGAACAGAACGTAGGAAAAAATAATTGTCCGTTGTGCTTGTTCGCGGTAACCGAATTGGAAGAAATGGTCAAGAACAATAACACGAAGGTTTGTTAGATTACAATTGTCTTAAATGTATATTGTATTTATGTTCCTTTTTTTTACATTTTTATATAATAAATACGTCCCTTTTTTGACAAAGTTTTCATTGTGTTAAATATTAAACAAATGTGCATGAATTACCATGTTATATGATTTTTTAATGCAAGTGATGCAATTAATTTACATATAAAACGATGGACGGTAGAGCAGTGTAGTTAAAGTAACAGTATTGTAAATTAACATAGTCAGATACACTTCATCGTGAACAGCTTTTACATAAGTTATCAAGGAAACTCTCGTAAGGCAAAGATAGTAACCCTTTCAAAAGCTTAAGATAACGACATGGTATCAGTCCTATGCGCCTATGATTTCAACAATTTTGTTCACTATTACTTCATTCGGTTTTGGCGCAATATATTTTTAAAAATATGTATCCAATTCACGTCTATTTTTAAGTTTCTCCGTTACATTAGCTACTATTTACTTGTTTACTGCCTGATAAATAAGTTTTTTATGGTAATTTTATTTGACCAAAATATCCTGTATATTCTCAGATATTTATTATAAAAGGTTTAATGGTTTTTGGATATTTTTGTCTAAAATATCAAAGAAAGCTATTTTTTATTCTATTCAGTGGCTACATAAACTAGAAAGGAGATTAGGAGATGCTACCTCTGACTATTGATATGCATTTTAAAATCTACTTGCTGAATATTTTAAACTTTTTTTTAGGCTAACGTTAAAAAAGCCCTGGACAAACTTTGTTCGCACTTTTCCGGCAGCATAGCCGAAGAATGTCAAGATTTTGTGGATACATACGCTGACACCCTGATCGATAAAATAGTAGAAGATGTGTCACCTCAGGAAGTATGCGTTTATATCAAGCTGTGCAACTCTACCTTACCACAAAAGCCATTGCTAGCTATCCCGAAAACAGAAGATGCAGACATCTGTATGTAGCATATTGAATTGCTTGTGTTTATTCTGATATGTTCGGTTTACAGTGTCAAATGAAATTCCCGATGATACTGTGAATGGAGAATACAAGAAGCCTGTAGAGGCTAAGGAATTTTGCGTTATTTGCGAATTCGCCATGGACAAATTGCAAAAATTACTGGAAAATAAGACGACTGAGGTAAGTTATCTTAATTTTTTGGCATCAAATGATTATTACACACAAATGACGCTACTAAATTAAGATTTAATTATAGGCGCGAAGGCAAGGGTTGTAACGGCAATAAAATTAATATTAAGGATTCATTGCAAAAATCCTTGTAAAATGATATCCTATATGGTATTGTTTAGGTAACCTTTACAATAGCAAAGTAGACGCGGCTAATAAATTATGCCAATCAATACACGGCCGGTGTCATTTCGACATGTAGAAAAAATAGTTTAATAACGAACAAAATTAATAATTAAGATGTCCTAATAGCATGTGATTGATCAATAACTAAATTAAATGTAAAATCTAAATTTGAAAGGATGAACCTATGACTGTTTGGCAGGTATATTCTCGAAAGGCTGTTTACGACCAGTGATGCTATACAAAAGAAAGGTTTTCTTTTGAAACTGTATTTTTATACACAAAGTATCTTACGAATTTCTTTTAACGTTTTTAAACCTAATTCATATATAAATAATACAATTTAAAAAATGTGATTAAAAGTCCTTCATGTATGCCGAATCTTATACATCTAAAAAATCTTATACATTTTAAAACTATTATATTTTACAAAAAAAGGCAAGTACATATTGAGAAGAATAAATCAACAATATTATCCAAATCATACATTTTGTTTTCTTCTGTATCGACGTGAAAAATGTTATTTTTTCATGCATCAGCATCAACCATGTCTAATCCTTCTAACAATAAATGTTTTACTTTGTCCGATTGAAATGACTTATTGGTCGCAACATGATGCTTAACTTGAGCTCGTACAAGTTTGATGCGGTTCACATTACAGTGATATGGAGGTAAACATAAACTATACAACCACATTCTGTAGCTGTAACAGGATGGGTAATTTTTTACAAGCTCTACCATTTCAACCTTTAGCATAGTGTTATCAGCTAAAATTCTTTTTGTTATAAGCCATTCAATAAGTGCCTCATTTTCCACGATGAAGTATTGTCCTTTGGTGTTCTAATAAAATTATAGGATAGATAGCATTATCCATTACTATAACACATTTGGGCTCAAGAAAGGGTAATATATTTTGCGTCCATGCGATGAACGCGTCACTATTCATCTCCATGATAATCTCCAGGTTTCTTCAAATAATCACAAACCACTATTCACAGAACCAGTTTCGTTACAGATGGATTTTTAAACTTGTAAAAAGACCTTCAACAAATGCATACCTTGGATTAAGTACAGTTGTATCTTTCCATATTTTTGCTTTTGTGTAACCTGCATTCACCCATGTTTCATCTAAATAATAGATTTTTCTGCCTACTGCTTGAAACTTAAGGCTGTTTTACACGATCATAGAAATACATGTAAAAATACATTAGATACAATAGAAATTGAAGCGATTGGCACAATACACGATAATGTTTAGAATCAAGGATGATAAAGGGGCATAATATTTTGTTATTGGTAGATAGTAAAAAATATTGGCACTCCTAGTAGTAACTTGATATAATTTCTCTTGTGTTCTCTTTTTTTAACTAATTGTGAGTTTTTGAAAGACTTGTATTTAAAAAGAAATGAGTGAATCTAATACAGTAGCTGCTATTACTATAATAAAAAAAAACAAAAACCAAAACAATGTGATATATGCTAATGTCACAATACCAACATCCACGCCTTCAACCAATTTGAAAAACTATAATTCCTAAAATTCACTAGAAATACACGCGAATGACCTTGAAAAATGTTTAGATGTAGAAATATATGTAGAAATTTGTCGTAAAACTTGCTGTTATACACGTTAAAGGGACATTGTTCAATAAATACATGTAGTGTATAACAGCCTTTACTTATATTTGTCAAATAACCACGTCTCCATAAGATAATACTATTTTATTCAATTAATATGTTGTTTCATGTGCGTGTTTCGCAGTTGAATCCTAGTTTCTTTAGGATTTTTCAAGTTATATTCGTTTTATAGAAGATAAACGGGCATCCCCTCTAATAACCTAGAAATATAATACTCGTATATGGTTTACATTATAACTTTTATATTATATAAATTACCTCATACCACATATTTATGTACAAGTTGGTAATTCATTTAAAAAAAAAAATAAATGCACGCGCCTTCTAATTGTACTTTTTGATGTTTCGTCAAATTTATTGTATAGCATATACGTAAGTATAGCAAGCGCCAATTAAGTTGGCGCGAGGAGGGGTAAGTTCGCGCAGGATTAGAAGTAGTGGAGAGATTTGTATTTGGTATTACGTTCTCTCAATCGCCAATGACAAATGTATTCTGACGATTACTTGAGTAGTGGGGGTGGACGTTTTTAAAAACGGCTCCTGCGCACCCCCTCCAACTTAACTGGCGTTTGCTATATCTTAGTAACTTTGTTATCTTAAACCAGAATGTAAAACTTCAGATATTTCAATTTCTTTGATAATGTCAAACACAGTATTCTTACAAAATAATACAAATCTGTATAAAAACAAATTTGTATCTGTATATGCATGGACACACAGTACGTATTTACCAGCTTTTGCTTCAACTACCAGACGCATGCGTTTCTGTCTGCGTTTGCGTCTGGTAGTTGAAGCAAAAGCTGGTAAATACGTACTGTGTGTCCATGCATATACAGATACAAATTTGTTTTTATACAGATTTGTATTATTTTGTATCAAAGCTTGATGTGAATTATCGCATCGACAAGCAATCTATTTTTTACAGTATTCTTGTTAATCCCTACTTCCCTTGATGTTTGACGAACAACAGCTTTTTTTTTTTGTTTTGGACATACATATACATACACACTTTTTACATATTTTCCCGATGGACCTGGTAAAGCTGCGTCATCACTTCTCTAAAACGTTTGCGATTATGTAAAGAAAAAGCTAATGAAAGTGATAAAATATCTTATAACGAACAATTTTTATTTAATATTATAATAAATTGCACAATAGCCAACGAATAGAACACGCAATAGTACTGACAGTAAAAAAAATTTGACGGAACAAAATAAATTTGATTTTACCTGAGTAAATTCGCCCCTCTTTTAACCAATCACCTATCATTCAAAACGCTCCTTTCTAGGACTGAATGGCATATATAAAAGTTCTATTTCAGAATTTACTATTGTTACTCCATTTTTATTATGTATTTAAGTAACATTATTTTAGTGTAATATCCGGTATTTTTTTTTACTTAATTTCTAGGAGGAAATTAAGGACGCCGTTCTATCATTATGCAGCCACTTACCGAAATCGGTTAAAACCGAATGCACTTCTTTCGCAAGTAAATACGCTGATTTGGTCATCCAATTATTGATTTCCTCATTGGAACCGAGCGAAATTTGCAGCTACATAGGATTGTGTGCGAAAAAATCAGAACGTGTGTATTTACTATCCTAATTAATAGATAAAGTGTTATGTATATGTTCAATTAAAATAATCTTAAGTAATTACCGATTAATTCAAGAATGCATCTTCCTCCAATAACTATGTACTAATACTCATTATTTAGTTTACATTAACTCATAGTTTGTGTATGAAACTCTCTGTAGAAAGGACAGTAATAAAAGGCTTTCACAATTATTTTGAAAAATTATGTGGCCCGGATCTAATATTAATAGCTGCAGTATTTATTTCAAAATCTAACGATAATATCAAGAATAATTATGTTAAATGTAGCATAATTGAAGTGTTAAAAAACTGATATATATTTGAAAATTTATTTCAAGAGATATTTCAAGCAATGATACAGATTTTTAAGCAATTTATACTGCTAGTCGTTACTTTGATGTTTCTCAATGTAAAATCACTATAGCTTTTTTTAAATAAACTATATTTGGATATTTTGAGCTTGGTGCTTCAGTAATCGTATTTTTATAAGAATTTCTTGTTCTACAATGAAATCGTTTTATGAGGATATATCCATCATAATTTTTTTTTATATCCTCTTCTATCACTCTACCGCTACAAGTATATCATTCCTTTGTACTTGTAAGGATTCATTTAGTTATTTAAGAGAATTTAGATCATAGTACATAACAAGATAACTTGAGTTGTCTTAACATAGACTGGATTTTTGTTTGAAACCTTTATTGAAACGGACAGAAACACAAAAAATCTCTAACCACAATATAAATCAATAACTCTATATACGTATTTAAGCAACTAAGTTGGCATCTTCAGTAGAACAATCAGAAAAATATTGTTAACGTAGTGTCTTTGGTTAAAGTACAAACAACATTTGAAGATATGTTCTTCACCAAATCGCCAGTGGGATAACACTAAATTCTTAACATCAAAACAAACCCTTATATACAACTTAACTCTAGCGTAAAAATTAAAGAATCATAAAGAGTAAAAATAATTACTACAGTCACAATAAAACATACAAGCTGAGCTGAGGAATTGGTCCATTGTCAGAATTCATTAAATTACTCTCATTTTTATGTATATAATTTTTTTCGTATTTATCTAATTCTCACATATTATACAACTAGGCATTTGAAAATACTCAATTATATGAGACGTATTGCCTGAAACTCCACGGGACCAAAGGTCGAGTGGTGATTTTTAGGCAATACATCAGTTTCGAGAATTTTTAAGTGTCGAGTGGTATACAGGTAAACTATATCATGATAATAAAAAGAAAAAAGTAGTGCGGCCATTTTAGTTAATTGGTATATACGCTCATCGCAAAATTTTTGAAACTCGCAAAACGTGTGCTTCCGTGTTGATCGGTTTCCTATTTTCGATTATTTTATCAATTAACTTCGCGGAAATATTGCCGGAACGAGCCATGATGATAATTAACAATTCAGTACTGTTAATTGAATTGATTCGGCTTTTACTTGATGAAGATCCATAATTTAAAATATAAATAAAACTAATGGTTAAAATCTTCACCTTTTTAATACGTAATCGTAACACGATACTTGTTTCGTCAGCACAGTGGCTTCATCAGGTACCTACAGCTAAAGAGCACGTTACAAAGTGTACTATCAAATTGTTGATTCGTATATTCGATTATATAAGGCTTCATATATTCGATTTACGTCATAATACGTCAATAACCGCTGTAATACATGCCAACTACGGAAAATCCTGCATTTTCATTGATTCATAATTTTAGAATGATATAGTCTATAATTATTTATTGATTTAATGAATCTAAGATTATTTGGAGGCATAAAATGGCCTGTGTTTCAAATATGTAACGCTAGATTTTCAGGTCTATTAACAAGTGTGTTCCTTGTAACGAGTTGAAATTGAATGTTTAGTTTGCGCGCTATATTTTTGGCTACAATCGTTGCAATTTATTTCATAGATACCATACTTTTGTTCGACTTCAATTTTATCCTTGTTGCTACCTAAATTATTTTAATGAGTTGGATAATTTAGACGCGATTTGAAGAGAATGGCTTTTGAAGATAGCGTTTAAATTTCTAGAAGCTGAGTGATACGGTAAACAAAACAAACTTATCGCCTTGATCTTTTTGGGGTATTAAACTCGTGGTATCATGAATTAGTTTTTACGCCTATGTTTCTTAATTAGGTTAGTTACTATTTTCGAGTCGAAACCATTATATACTGGGATGTTTTTGATTAAACCGAGTTCTTTTTCATGCGTCTTTTGTAAGCGGAAAATTTAATCGATGAATAAGAAAATTAAAATTGTTTGTACTTTTGGGCTATCTCGTATTCCTTTAGTTTATATGATTTTATTGTTGTGTATTACATTTTTTTTATTTGGTTTGCTTCATTATGTTTTTCTCTTATCTATTCTTTAATTCTAGCGACCACCAGGTAGTGGTCACTATATATCTCAGCTCCTCTCCTAACTTTGACATCTACCACACTTTTTCTATTTCCTTTCTCTACCAACACATAGTCAATTATCGATTTTTCATCTTTTGTGTGTTGTACACGTGTATATCTGTGGATATCCTTGTGTTTGTAGAATGAGTTAGTTATTATTAGATTATGGTTCATACAGAAATTCAGCATTCTTTCCCCATTGCCATTTCTTGTCTCTTCTCCATATTTCCCTATAACTGTCTTATATATATCATCTTTCCTACCAACTCTACTATTAAAGTCGCCGGTGATGAACAATGTTCCCTTGGCATCCTCTGTTACTGACATCAGGTCTTCCCAAAATTTATATTTTTCTTCCACTTTATCATTGTCACAAGAACCATATACTGCTATTACTGGCATTACTTTCTTTTTGATACCAATCAGTTCCACTGTTAAAATACGTTCTGATATAGCTTCCCATTTATTTATGCTATTTTTCAAGCTTCTATGTATTATCATACCTACTCCAGCTGCTGCTCTGCTATCCGTATTTACTCCACTATACACTAAAGTATGGTCATTTTCTAATATCTGTTCTCCTTGTCCTTTCTTCTTTGTTTCACTTATACTTAGTATTGTTAGACCTGTTTCCTCAAATTCGTTTATAATTTCCTCTTCCTTCCCGTGTATACCTCTGACATTCCATATCGCTAATTTCCATTCATTCTTTATATTTGTTGTGTCATTTTTCCGTTTGGTTACTTCCATTGTCATTGCCGTGTCCGTTCCCTTTGTTCTATATGTATCTCTGTCTGGTTTAGATAAATCGTCATTAATAAATACTTTGTCGATTTTCCTTCCCTTTAGTTTGTGTTTGTTCTGCATAAGTTTCTTCTTATCTACCGCATTTTCCATTTGTACTAAGCAAATTCTTTCTCCAAGTTTAATCGCTCCTTTAACTTTGATTTTTAATTGTAGCTCTTTCTCTATAAACTCTTCCATTTCTTTCTTTATTTCCGCTTGGTTATCTAATGGTATTCCCTGCACAACTACATTATTCCGCCTTTTTTCATTTTCTAGCCGCTCTATCCTTTCATCCATTGCTGTCATTGTTTTTCTTATTTGATAATTTTCTCTTATTAATTTTTCATTTTCTTGTCTCATCTCTTGAAATTCCACTTTGTATATCTTCTGTTCTTCTCTCATTTCCTTTACTTCTTTTGCTAAAGATTTCATTGTTATTTGCATAGTTTCCATCATGTTTATCATTACTTGTATATTCTCCTCCATTTTCTTTTGTGTTTTCACAGGCGATCTATTTATTTTCTTACTTTTATTAAAGACTCGTTCTTCGTCTTCTTCTCCAGAATTCTTCCTCTTCCTATCGTCTGATGTGTAGTCATCTCTGTCTTCGGTTCCCTTCATTTCTTGAATTTAACTTCTTATTCTTATTTTATTTTCTTCCAATTATTTCCTTACTTCGCTCCTGCTTTCACTTTTAATTTTGTGCAAAACTGTACAAAAAACCGTGCCGGCCGTTTTTATTTCTATATGTTTTGTCACTGCGCAAGAAGCCAAACCCCGGTCGACCCGTCAAGAGTTTGACCTCTCTATCGGTGTATTCTCAGTCTCTCGCTCACTTATTTATTACAATATTTCTATTTATATTGTTATTCAATTCTTACCGTCATTTAAATTATTCTTAATTCTTAGTTGGGTTTTTCTACACTACTTGTCCTATCTTATAAAATTTTATTCGCTCGTAATCTCTCAATATATTGAGTTTAACTACGGAGCTATTTACTACACACACTCGTTACTCTCTCGCACCAGGTGTATTACTCTTTGAAGATAGCGTTTAAATTTCTAGAAGCTGAGTGATACGGTAAACAAAACAAACTTATCGCCTTGATCTTTTTGGAGTATTAAACTCGTGGTATCATGAATTAGTTTTTACGCCTATGTTTCTTAATTAGGTTAGTTACAATTTTCGAGTCGAAACCATTTTATACTACGATGTTTTTGATTAAACCGAGTTCTTTTTCATGCGTCTTTTGTAAGCGGAAAACTTAATCGATGAATAAGAAAATTAAAGGACGCCATCTTTTGTTGAAAACTATGATTTGAATCCACGGTTATAAACTTGTTAACTCATTTCAGAGAATATCTATTACTAAGTTATTATTCCTAATAACTAAAGCGTCTAAAAATGGTATTTGTTCGTTGTTTTCTTTTAATATTGTGAATTTAATTCTTGGGCATTTAAAATTTAATTGCATTAAAAAGTCATCTAAATTACACAACTTTGTACTAAAGACCGCGAAAATGTCATCGACATACCTAATCCATACTTTAGGGAAATTTCTCGTAAATCCCATCACAAAGTGACTCATAAACAAGTTCACCATAAATGGGGACAAGCAGTTGCGCATTGGCGCCCCATGCCGCTGTTCATAAAAGTTTCCTTCAAATCGAAAACAGTTCTGAGCATTCATTTTCAACCTCGAGCATTCATTTTCTCGCGTCCAATATGACGTTCTTGACAAACTGTCTAAATATTTCAATGTTTCAGGAATAGGTTACCGAGGGAAACTTACATCAAATGATGCCAAGATTTAACACATTCCAGATTATGATTTTTAATTTTTTGAAGAAATTCCAACGAATTTTGAATTGAAAAACTGTCTGGTTTTTCGGGCATTGTTAAACTCTACTAACCATTTAGAAAGCAAATACGTTAGTGAATTAATACCCCATCGAATTATCCGGTTTGTTAATTTTTGGAAAAGAATACATTCTAGGTACAAAAGTATTGCTTAAATTTAGTTTAAATTTAAAGGAAGGATTTATTAATTTGCTATTTGATGAAGAGCATATCTTCAAAGGTTATATCTTAACCAAAGACGCTACATTTAAGACGATTTCTCTCCTTTTAGATTGTTCTTCTGAAGATGGTAGCTTCCAAAATACGTATTTACAGTTTATTACTTTATATTGTGATTAAGGATTTTTCATGTTTCTGTCTGTTTCAAGATTTCAAGCCATAGTCTACATCAGTTCAGATGAAACCTTATTGTTTAAAAATATAATCATATCAACTGTAATTTCCACTTAAATCAAAACAAAATTAACAAAAGCTCTAGGGCACTTGTTTTTGAGTGCGTCGGATTGCGTTTAAGACTTCTTTGAAGAAACCCAGACTTCACAGAATTCGCTCACTTCGGTTTAGCATTATCTCTGAACGCATCTCAGCTATTAGTTATGCCTGGTATTACATTTTCCCACTTTTTGAACTTTTAGCAATTGTTATAGTTCCCTATTTTTATTTTCCTTATTTAATTTGCATTCACATATTACTTTAACATACTTATGAAGTAGGAAGTTGATTTTAGTTACTTTTCTTAGATTTTGTAGATTTATCATTTTACTTTAAGCTTTTCTTCGATATCTTTAGCTCATACCTCGGTCTAGTTGTTTGACACCCACTATTTGCATCTATATCAACATTATAAGTGTGTTGAAATATCAACAAACCCTGTAACAATAACAAATCATTCATCTCTTTTTACCATTTCTTGCTTTAATAAAAATAATAAAAATAGTGTCAAAGTGTAATAAATAAAACTGATATATTTTAAAGCTAAAATCACCTAGGATATCTTTTAATTAGTAATTATACAATATTATGGCTAATTTTGCAGTGCGTGATAATTCCAACACTAATCTAATGAGGTAAATCCCTGATATATATATTATAATTATAAGAAATATTCTATTTATTATAAAATTTATAACCTATAGAAGTATAGTGTTTACATTTATATTATATTTTACAGTTTTGGAAAAAAATGCTGTCATTGATGTTCCTGCAGGTAAGAATTAAAATAAATTTTCATCCTTGAACAATTTTTCTATTATAATTAAACATCGCCACTTAGGTAGGCAAGCAGCGAAGTCACTGCGTTGGCTTTACTGAAATAGAAGTGGGCGTTATTTAGAAAAATGCTTTCCAAATACGCGTATTTGTAAATACGTCTATAAACAACGTCACTATGATAGCTGTTCATGTATCCATGTGCTACATAGATATAGTACGCTAAGCGCTGGTAAAGTACATCTCCCGAACCACTCCCTTGTCCGCACCTGTGTGAGCCGACCGAGAATGGCGGTGTTTAATTATAATTTTATCAATAAATTAACTAAATCCCGAATGGGTTGGTTCTTTTAAACTAATGGGCAAAAAAAATTTCCATTCTAATATAGGTTAATTAATAAATTTCATTACACAAATTTCGAATATCATATTAAAATTTTCCTGAACCTACGAGTTGTTACTGCTAAATATGTCGTTCGTTCGGTATTGCCACGCTGCGTAATACATTCGTCTACACTATTGAATACATCGAGGCTGTCGTTCACGGCTGTTATTGACTTCGGCCGGACAAAGTCCGCGACTCTCCTTATGATACAAGTTCTTTTTATTATTTTTTCTTATATACTTTTATAACCTCTTTCATTTAAGTAATAGTAATTTCAAAATTTGAAAATTTTTGCGGTGCTTAGCAATACACTACACTTGATATGAATTTAAAATTTGAATTTATCAATTTTCTATTGAATATCGTGTACTTATTAAATGTAATGCGAAATCAGTGAAAATTTTTCGTTAATAAACCGCATCTGAAATTAGAGAAGTAGTTTATGAAATTTGTATTTGGACATTCGACTTCGCAATTTTTGACGTTTAAATTTGATATGAATTTTCAATTCAGCGCTCTTAAAAAAACTAAATTGCATTAGATTAACCCAGATATGCCTGAAATGTTTTCAAAGAAATTTAAAACAAAATTTTTCTTGCATTTGACACTTCTAGACTCAGAAACAGAAATATATTTATCAAGTCGTAGCGACGCTTAGTATCGCTTTTAGTGACCGGCTTATATTTAGGACGTTAGGAAAATATACTATGATAAAGTGGGTATTTATTTTACATTTATAACGCATGGTATGTTACAAAACATTTTACATGAAGACCAAGCCACATTTTTCCACATACATATAAATACGGCTCATGGTCCACTGCGCATTTGTACGAAGTTTAGAATAGAAGGAGATAGAATTTGACGACATTTTTACGTACTTCCTACTGTTTAGGCAACCCAGTCACTGCCGTTGTATATCAACATCTTAGATAGTAGTGTTCACAGGTAGTTTTTACTGTTTATTTATATATAAACATGTGACGATTTTTTCAGTTCCCTTGATTAATGAGATATATCCACGTTATATTGTGTTTACTGTAGTTTAAAATACTATTAATTGTATTTTACTCTAAAATATTTTATAGTTATATGACTGTACCGATGTGTGTATATGATTTAATATATATATATATATATATATATATATATATATATATTTTTTTTTAATAATTATATTTAATATGTTTCGACTTCAAAATAATAAAACTCTTATTTAGTAGCGTGTATCCGTTTTTCTTATAATTTCGGGAAAAACAATAAAAACGCTATTTTACTAACTAAAATTGTTGTAATAGCACACGATAGAAAAATTTAAGTTGAAGTGCAACCAAATCTTGTTATTTTATATTTATTAGGTTCGTTTTTAAGAATTAAAATTAATTGGTGTTTAATATTTAAATATCAAGAAGGTATTTTAAAATTAAATATTCACAGATATATTTTCATGAGATTTCGAAACGAGTAGAATTACCACATCTAACTGAAATACTTCTGTTAACTTTATAGATAGTTATGCAATCAATATAGAACATAGATAGAATAAGGATAGTGTATCCTTCTGGAAGTACGTAAAAATGGCAGCTCCCATGTTTTCGCGTGTCGGACGTCTCTTTTGCGAAATAGATCTATTTAAATATGCATTTTTCACATCTGGTGGTAGTTTTGCTGTGACAATATAGTCATTGAGTTTGCTTGTCTTGCGGAATGACGTAGTGGCCGATTCTGTAATACGAATTTTCATATTCTCCATCTGACTAGATCGTCCTCGGGAAAAACTTCCAATTACTTATTTTGTTTTAATAATCCCATGGCTATACGTCTCTTGAATGTTAGATGGTCCATGACGCCTTGACTTTGTTTGTTTATCTAACTGCCAGGCATTATGGACAGCCATATCTATACATTGTGATGCCAACGGAAAGTACCATTTCTTACCCCTTATCGATGTTCTGTAAAGACATCAAAGTTCTCATCGCATCGGTCAACACCTCCCATATCTACATTATATAATTCGACCATATGTGGTTGATGAACATACATTTTTTTTGCATGTTTGTCAACGAAAATGGATTATTTGGAATTCTGTTTGTTCTGATTGTTCCCGTGCCCCGTAAGTATCTCCGACAAACTAGTCAGATGTGGTATAGAATTTAAAAAATTATCATAATATAAATGAAATTTTGCATCTGGCCATTTTGATTTTAGAGCATCGGCATAGGTATGCACTACGCCGGCCCCTTCGCCAAGGTACAGCCGCGGCCACTACAAACTCAGACAGTGTGACAAATAATAAATGTTGACTTTGTAACATGGTCTTAATATTGAAGTTTATAAAATGTCGCCTAACTGAAAGAAAGTCAATGGCGTATAAAATAAAAAATTTTAAAAATGGAAAAAATCAAATACAAATAACGTTTTTGCAACAATATATGCGTTTTAAAAATGAAAATGCATTCCAGTTTGTTTTTCTTGATGAAATCTGAGTTTTTCAAGATGGAAGTTCTCAAAAACCACAGCAGGATGAGAATATTAAATCTGTAAAAGCAAAACAAGTAAGTAGGTGGCTAAAGGTATTAATTATTTAAAAAGTATTGGCATAGGCAATATATCATTGACTTTTGTTATATAGATACATAGTTGTACATACTGGTAGCAATAATGGTTTTGTTCCTGGAGCAGAATTAATCTTTGCAGCAAATAGTAAACCATTCAGTTATTATTATGGATAATGCGAGCTATCATACGACAATAATAAATAAATCTCTTACTTCATCTTCACAAGATACCAAATTTAGGAATGGTTAACAATAACTAACAATAAAATCAACTTTGACAAAACAGCATAAAAATGCAGTTACTGGAATTGGTTAGTCTGTTAGTACATAAAATAATTACTAAATTATCGTGTTTTTATCAACGTTTATTTCATTTGCGATGTGCCTAATGCTCATGCCGTTCTCTAGCCTAGTTCTAGTTATCGACATTTGCAGTTCGTTTAATTGAGGCATTTTAAAAATTTTGTACGCTTCTGTCTTACAATAAACTGACACTAACATAACCATACCCGATAAAAGTCAAATTAACACATTACAATTTTTTTTAATTTGGCGGAATGTGTCAAAAGTCGGTGTCTAAGTTTGTAGAGACCGCGACTGTACCTATATTCTATACCAGTATGTGTAGTTCCCTGATAGGGTTCGAACTAGTTGACATACCCCAGACGAGTACAACCCATCCAAAATTTGAACCCATATCTGGATGGAGGAGGTTTCATGGATGTACTGCTTACATTCATGGCGACCGTAGTAGGGAACCATAACTTCGTCCACGCTGTGGTTCTTGAAAAGTAGCAAGTTTAAAAAATGTCTTATGGAGGTATGTAAACAAAGGCTTTATTATCGCGAATCTATCATTTTTATCAGAGACTATTGTTGCCTGTCAAGTGGAGATGGCTCATGAGAAATTCAAATCGATTTCTACATATTGAACTAGCGACTAGATCGTTATGAGTATCTCTCTTTCCCAGGTCATACGCTGTCTGGGCTGACTATATCGACTTAGCGTAAGTACTCCTAAAAAGCATTTCAATTCCTGAGAAGAAATATCGGGTGTATTTTTTTGGGAAACATATCTATTCGTCTCGGCAACTATACGTTCAATAATATCTTCATTAAAAAACATTTCAAACAATTGTAGCAGAGTCATTTGCCTGAATTCATTGATACTATCAGTAGGCCATTCTTCAGAAACACATTCCTCAAAATCTTTGCAAACCCACTCACATGAACTTTAAATTTTTCAGCATTTTCAGCATTGATCGACTGTAATTGGACAAGTGGAATGTTATCTTCCGCATCAAATCCTGTGTCTTCCTCTTCTTGTTAAGTGAAATTAATTTCTGCCGAAACCATTAGCTGACTACCGGGTAGATTATTAGGATGAACGTTATCTTCATCGTCAGAATCTTCGCCAGTAATATATTCACATACATTCTCTGGGGGGAAATATGGTTATATCGGCTCCTGGATGTGGAAAATTTACGTCGTCTACCATTGCTAACGTATCGTGTAGTGTTAAACCTCTAAAATCATATGGGATTTGCCTAGCGTACTACATATAGGGCGGTAAAAAATAACGCGTTTTTCAATAAATGGCCTAACATAACCTAACATTTTGCATCAGTTATATGAAGCTACAACAATAATGATATAATAATAATAAAATGCTCACCCTACAAATCTAAGGTCACAGCTCTCATTTGAGGCAAAGTAAATAATTATTTTGCACACCAAAAAAACACATCTTGACAACTGTCACCACGAACTAATTGCTTGTTCTAAAGTGATAGCGAGTGATAGATGGCGGTAGCACTACTTGGCATCAGAATTTCCAGTAAAATTTGCACATATAGGACCATAGGCATATCTGGGTTAAAACGTACGTTTGTAAATTATAAACGCATCGTTTTCGATGTTTAAATAATGTTGTTATAACAGCAAATTAGAAAATACAATATAACTTAATGGAAATAAAGTTTCAGTTGTCAACATAAAGTTTATTTTGAAATTAAATAAGCCAATATTTCCTCTAATTTATACATACACTCTGTTCGTTTTCAGTTTGCAGTCACATGATCAATTTTCATTTATTTTTAGTAGTATGAATCTAGTCGGTACTTTTGAGTCAAAAGAGGTTTAAGTATTTTATAAATATAAAATTGTTATTTCAATACATAATGTTTTCTATTTATTTTCTAAATGTTTTTCCTGTTTAATCAATCGATGTTATTGACCAATGTAATGGTAATGAAATTGGAACGATGCCGTATGACATAACCTAAAATTTTTGAAGTATAAACACAGTAACTTTGGAAGTTTTAAATCTCAAATACACATATAAAATAATATTCTTTAAAGAAGACAAAGGTACATGTAGAAAATGCAGCTTTTCATGTATTGTAAACAGATGCTTCACTTCTAGCATTAATCGCATTAAATAAATTTGGAATAAGAAATAATCTGGAAATTGCAGAAATCATACGAGAAGAAATTCACTAACATAAATGAATTACAAAGCAATTCAATATAACCAAAAAGTAGAACAGAAAGGTTGGGAAATAAGAAAATAGGAAGCTAAATTTTGATTGTTTCATATGTATAATCAAATTTTTTGCATTAGAAATTAAATAAATAAATAAAAGCTCACCTTGATTATATTGGTATTATTATTTCCAAGAAAATTGTTAATAATAATTACACGAATAATTCATTTGTTTACAAAAACTATAGAGAACTATTAGTATTACGTATAAATTAATTATACAGTTCAATTATTACATTGCTACGCTAAGTAAAACCATTGAAGATATAACTTCATTTGGAATCAGTATGTTAAAAAATTATCATAACTGTTTGTTAAACTTGCTCATATAAAAACTATTCAACTTAATAAAATGCAGATACTTTAATCAATACAATAAATACAAAATAGCGAAATTGTATTATTCTATTCTAGTGTTAACAGATATGGATGTGACTGCACAAGTGAGCGCTGATATTTTTTAATGTTATTCTGCATAAGACTATTAAAACCTGATTTTAAAATGCCATACAGCATACTAAACTCAATGAACAACAGTAGTGCAGTATGTGACAAAAGCTATTTTCTTTATCTTCGCAATTTATATTGGTTGTATCTGCAAACTCTTGAGTTGTTCATATATTAACTGAGCATATTAGAAAATAGAAGTATGTAGAAATAGCAAATAATTCATCTAATTCATAATCGGTCTAATAAGAAATATTTATTTGAATAAAACATATTTACATGGAAGCTTAAATATATAATCTTTCTAATACAATCATAAAAACACTATCATAGACAGAAAATAATGTTGTCTTTTACTAACATAAAATATGACACCTTTAGTTGCAATTACATATATTAATCTGAATCAGAGTCTGATTCTGTACTTGATTCTGTAACATTGATTATTACTGGAGCTATATCCAAGTCTACCAAGCAGTTTTCTCTTTCATACCATTGTTTTATTAAATTATCAGTATGCCTTATGCAGTTACTCCATGTATTACTATCACATGTATGTAATGCCTCCTTCCACATTTCTTTCACCTTTTCGTAGGTGTAACCAGCCCTACCGATGTGCACATTGTAATATGTTTTTGCTTTTGCCCAAATTAGCTCAATAGCATTGAAGTCACAGTGGTATGGTGGCAATCTAAGAATTTCATGTCCTGCATTTCTTAACAGTTCATCAATTTCATAAACTTTCTCTTTACGGTTTCGATCCTTTGGAAAATATCCATGTTTCATCTAAAAAGACAACTTGACGCAAACCAGAATTTGTATTCTCAATGTACTTCCTTAAAAATACACTTCGCATTACACTAACATCAAGTTTTTCCATTAATGCTCTTCTATTATCATCTTTTTTATATTTGAAACCGATATGTTTGAGTAAAATGGAAAGAGATGTTTTTCCTATTTGCACCATTTGTTTAGTTTCCAGCTCTGTCTTCAATGTTTTCAATGTAACATGTTTTTCTAAAAAAGTATATCGTTAAAAAATAAATCATTTATGAAAATAAAATTGCTTAGAATACTTTAATGAAACATGTCGTATAAAGTATTTCGGACTTCCATTTTCAAGCTTTCTGGCAAATCTTTGGTTTTTGGTTTACGTCTGGGTATTTGTTTTCCAGGTGATGATGTCCCACGTTTCTTGATATTGTAAACGGTTCGGACAGAGATCTTAAGAGCACTTGCTACTCTCTAAAAATATTTTTCCTCATTAATCTAAAGATATTAATTTGGTGTTATCTTACCTCATAAACTGAATCAACAGACAATAATGGACCTCTATTATATTTCTCTTCTTCAAAATAATGAAGAAGGTTGGCAACTAGATTTTGTGCCTGTGAATCTAGACGTTTAGCTGGCATATTCTACAACAAAAAGAACACAAACATGAAATTTTATATCACTTCATATTATGAAAATTACATTTTGCGATATGCATATCAATTTATCAAAAAATGTAATTTGTCAGTGTCAAAGTAAAATAATTTAATTAAGAAATATTACGTTAAATACTTACGATTAATTACTCGAAACTGACTATTATTGTTGCAAGAAGAACAGATAAATAAGAAATCTTAAAATATCAACGGAAAAATACAAACAAGCACTAAACATAACCTGTATATGTCGATAAATACGTATTTTCTCTTTTGACTAAAACAGTTGTCGGTATCTCATATTATACAAGACATGCTAATATTATTTTTCTTTGTCTTTGCTACGAAGAAATTTCAAAGACGTATGTCTTGTATCAAATGACATACGTTTCAATTCTGAATATTTGTAGCTCAATATATCAGAAAAACAAAGTATATAGATTCTGTGTCTGAGATAGTATGACATAGTTAGTCATGTGACTGCAAACTGAAAACGGACAAAGTGTATGCTCAGGTTTAGCGAAATTACTTAAGAAATTTGTTGGTCAATGAAGGAGAGGCCTGCAACTCCCATACGTTTATACTAAATAACACTCTTCGCAAAATCGTTTTTGTTTTCTAAAAAGAAAATAGGTTTTCGTATTTGTCTTAAATAGCTTTTCTCGCATTATCACATTAATTTGTAGATTTCCTTCATTTTGGATAGTTAGTCCCTGATTCCAATGTAAAATAATGCACCTGCTTTTACTTAAATCGTGAAAGAAATACTTTTTCTATAAGGCAAAACTATGTATCAACCGTTTTCAACACTACATCTTATTTTTTACAGAAGATTTGCAAAAAATTAAGCCCGTGGGTTCGGCCCAGTGTACTGTGTGCAAATTAGTAATGTACCAAGTTGAAAAATATGTCATAGGATTCAAAACTAAGGTACGTTTTTTCGTAGTTCTTTCAAAATACGCACATTTTTATAAAGAAAATATAATTTCAGACTGACGTAATAAATGGATTGTACAATATATGCGACGACTTGCCTAAATCAGATCAGAAGTCTTGCGAGAATTTTGTTGCTAAATACGGCGATTCAATCGCCGATATGATTCTCGCCGCTACATCACCTGCCGAAATATGTTCTATTTTGATGCTGTGTGATGACGTACGCGAAATGATTAGAGGTAAAAATAAATTTGTTTGAATTGTAAAATATGAAGAATGCGCTCGTTTGACAGTAGAGTCGTTCGAATTGTTTCTGATTAAACACATTAATAACTTCACGCTTAACCTCTCGCAAATTATTTTGTATTTCGGTAATTACGTTGTAATATTCAGCAATG
The DNA here is from genome assembly GCA_935421215.2 of Melolontha melolontha. Taxonomy (NCBI): domain Eukaryota; kingdom Metazoa; phylum Arthropoda; class Insecta; order Coleoptera; family Scarabaeidae; genus Melolontha; species Melolontha melolontha. The sequence continues at coordinate 69,271,742 of OW285243.1, read as the reverse complement.
CACTGTAACTTTAATTCTGGAGAATATGTCATAGAAACCTGCTTAAAAACCAAAACTTCGATGAATAATACTATAATTAGTAGGGCTGGCGAATTTGCGCCAACAACCAATGCCGCCCACATAATAGCTTACACATAAAGTAAATGGTAAGAAATAAATTATAAAGCTTGTTCAAACACTTGCCATATTTAGAGTCTTTCGTAAAATCACCAGGTGAATAACATCTGTTAAATTTTTCAATCATTAGATATGTTTCCACAGTTGTTTCAGTCAAACTAGTACGACGTGCGAAATAAACGTTTTTTAATGCCGAAAACAACTGTTCTACTTTTAGTGCTGTTATATTTGCATATTTAAAATAATCTTTGAAACAACTTAATGGATCTTTAGACGTAACTTTACAACTTTTATTTTGGATAGTTAATCCCTGGTTCCAAAGAAATTGTGTTAAAATAATGCACCTGCTTTTACTATGCTATAATAATCGTGAAAGAAATACGTTTTCTATAAGTCAAACTAGTACGACGTGCGAAATAAACGTTTTTTAATGCCGAAAACAACTGTTCTACTTTTAGTGCTGTTATATTTGCATATTTAAAATAATCTTTGAAACAACTTAATGGATCTTTAGACGTAACTTTACAACTTTTATTTTGGATAGTTAATCCCTGGTTCCAAAGAAATTGTGTTAAAATAATGCACCTGCTTTTACTATGCTATAATAATCGTGAAAGAAATACGTTTTCTATAAGACAAAACTATCAACCATTTTTAACATTACATCTGATTTTTTACAGAAGATTTGCAAAAAATTAAGCCTGTAGGTTCGCCTCAATGTACTGTGTGCAAATTGCTGATGTACCAAGTTGAAAAATATGTCATAGGATTCAAAACTAAGGTACATTCTTTCGTAGTTCTTTCAAAATATACACCTTTTTATAAAAAAAATTAATTTCAGGCTGACATAATAAATGGTTTGTACGATATATGTGACGACTTACCTACATCAGATCAGAAGTCTTGCGAGAATTTTGTTGCTAAATACGGCGATTCAATCGCCGATATGATTCTCGCCGCTACATCACCTGCCGAAATATGTTCTATTTTGATGCTGTGTGATGACGTACTCGAAATGAGTAGAGGTAAAAATAAATTTGTTTAAAATTTAAATATGAAGAGTGAACTTGTTTAAGAGTAGAGTCTTTGGAATTGTTGTTTCTGATTAAACACATTAATAACTTCACGCTTCACTTCTCGTAAATTACTTGAAGACACTGATGCATTTCAGTAATTGCGTTCTAATATTCAGCAAAGCAATGTAACCTTAATTCTGTAGAATACGTCATAGAAACTCACTTAAAAACCAAAACTTCGACGAATAATACTATAATTAGTAATTCTTCTACTCTACTCTTAGCTGATAGTAATCTTGCTCAGAGGGATGTGTGAAGATTTACTAAATGTGCGTGTCTGCACAAACAAGCTCAAACTTTATTCTTTATATTGTTTATTACTTTTTTTTTGCAATCTGCATGATTTTTTCTAGATGAACTATCCGAATGTTCTTTATGTGAAGCAGTATACTTCAACTTTGATTACTTTAAAAAAGCCAACGGAAAGATTTTGCCAGAACATGTCTGTAATCCAATGACGACGAAATTCGTAAAACCAGTAAGTTCAATTTAAGTTTAACAAACGATATGATCTTGACGTTTTGCTGTACTTTTAGTGTTTGAATTTATTGGAAAGACACGGTTTCGCAATGAGTATGTACAGTTCCTCCAATGAATTACCTACTATAGTATGCCAAGAATTAGAATACTGTAAAGGAAGTTCACCTTATCCTCGTCTCAGACGTGCAGCTTACTCACGACAAATGTAAGTGATTATTATAGACCGGACACGAGAGGCCCATGACTCATCGCTCACGGGCGTACTATTTGGGCATACTATGAAAATTTGTATTTTTAAAGAGTTTTTCATTTTATTTATATAAATGGTAAACAAACTGGTGGTGATCTATAAAATACGAAATACATTTTTATTTGTTCAATTTGTAGTTCAGGTTGAGTAAAGGAATATTAATATTAACTAGCAATACTTACTCAAGGTTCTCTTCTGTAAAATTTGTTCTCTTTGAATGAAATACATCCTTGTAGACAGAAAACGTCCTTTCTACATCGTAACTGGTTATAGGTGCATACTGGAAATATTCTTTTATTTCAGCGTATTTAGCAGTCAGAGTTTGAGGCATTGTCCCCATAGACAATTGCCACAATGTTATTAAATCTGGATTTATATTAAAAACACGGTCTAACTTTTGCCAAAGGCCACATCCGAAGTCACCACATCGAATATGGTTAATCCATCATTTAATTTGAGATTTTGATTTTCAAAATAAGTGATTATTTTTGGCAAATTTCCAAAGTGTTCCTGACGAAAGTACAACTGATTTTTTAAATGTGGAATTTGTATTAGTTCTTTGCCCTCAGAAATACTTCGAGCATCGTCCTTTAAACATATAACGAAATTTTGTAAACTATCGAAATTCTCTGCATAAAAACTAGTAGCTTCCAACCATGATCCCCATCTAGTTATTACTGGATAGGGTGGCAGTGGCAAAGATGGGAATTTTTCCCTCTAAAGAACTATTCTCAATGGTGCTCTTCTGAAAACTTTTTTAAAAGCGCATACAAGTCTTATCAACTTCCGGAAAGATGTCTCTAATATATTCACAGATTCTGTGGAGAGCATGTGCTACACAAGTAATATGCAGCATATTAGGATATGTTTCCTTTAATAGTCTGCCTGTTTATAACATATGCAGCACTGTCACTGACAAATAAAAATATTTTTTGTTTGCACCTGTCGGCCCAATGAAGATTTGTTGCATATTCTCGTAAATGGTTTTAGCTAGTATTTCCGCATCAACTGTATCTATAACTTGCTATTACATATGAATTATATGGAATAGTTGGATATAGTACACCAGCTACAACATTTACCACACAGCGTCCTAATATATCGAAAGTTTCGTCGGCACTTATTCATAGGTACTGATTTGAAAGATGGCTTCTAATGCGTTCTACTGCTTTCGGGTAGCACTTAGAAACATAATATTTTTGTAAGGTGGATTTATCAGTAACATTTCGACCAGTATATTTTTGGAGAAATGTTTTAGAGGTGATATTGTTAACTTTATTTAATGGAATATTTGCCACCATTAAAGTCTCACAGAGTTCTTCGTTAAAATTGTCAGATTCGAACTGGTCTAATTTCTGTGTGTGTTTGAAATGCTAAGTGACGTTTTACGTGCGATTTCTTGGAATTTTTTAACGATATTTTGCTGACTTTGCAATAAATTTCGGAATCACTGGCAATGAACATACAATCAGTTTGACCCTTAATCCAACTCGCCATAGTTTCACGATGCCATTCTCGACGTTGTTCCATATCATATCTGAAAAAAGTAACTTAAACAGTGTTCTAGATCTAAACAAATGAAAATTAAAAATGTATGCGTAAGTTATTGAAACTTAACGAAATTCACTGGACACTTGCGTATATATGTGATTAACCGTTAAAACAATGAAGAAAGACCGTACTCACCGTACTTATCTTACGAAATATAAACTAATAAATAAAAGAAATTATAAAAACTTCCTGCTCCAGCTTCTATCTACGCCCATGAAGAAAGGAATTTAAGTATAATATTAATTTTAATTATTTTAATTAATTAATATGAATACCATAAATACCATACAATCGTACCTATAGCATAAACACTATCTTTAGTGATTCCCGTTGTTTTATTACAACTGATATAGTACTGAATTCAATACCTTACTTACTGAATGTATAGAGTGGCAAAAACGCGTGATCACTGCGTGATTTTTAATATTGCCTTTTTATTGGATCTTATAGCTGCATAGAAATGTCACAACAAACGATGTAAATCATCATGTGTTTATGAGGTACTTATTTTAATTACCTAAAAAGACAAAATACATGAATTTTGTAAATTTAAATTAATTCAGTATTTTTTATAAACTAATATATTGTTTTTTTTTCTAAAATTTAAATATGTCGTAATCAAAAGATTTTAAATTGTTAGTTATATAGCACAAGTGCTCTATTGTAAATTGGGCTGTGCACGCCTTACAGGCGTGGACACCTCATGATTACTCTATACGTTCAATGAATAAGGTATAATTTACATTGTGTATTAATGCTATAATACATCCACTTGTTGCATTCCTATTGACCACCCTTTTACTTTTAAGAAATTGCCATTTATTAGTTAATGTCTAGACTGTAAGTATTGACTATTCACCTTGAACTTACTGCAAATGAGAAATAATGACTAGAGCTGAGGATGTTTGCGGTATAACCATGGTTATATCATGTAACCATAGTAATTTACTATGGTTACATGATATAACCATGGTTATACCGCAAACATCCTCAGCTCTAATAATGACTATTAGATCTCATGCAAATATCACCTAATGGGTTTGCGTTAATTACTACGATTTGACAAATTAAGTTTGTACTAGTATGCAGAGCGCAATACGACGCGACATCAACCTTCCTGACTGTTAGGATAATTAAAAATTCGTGAAAACCCGCATCTATCCCGAAACGCGTGGATGGATTTCGTTCATATTAGAACTTGTTAACACAACGATATCCTGGGGACAGACGTGACTCCTCACATCTATACTTCATGTATATATAGTTAACATCTTGAACCCACTGCAAATGAGAATTAATAACTATTAAATTACATTTCTGTCTGCAGGATATAGTTGTGCTGACGAGCTCTAATAAGAGCAAAATGCATCCACACGCTTCGGAATAGATGTAGCTTTTCACGAATTTTTAATTAGACTATTCACATGTAAAATAATTTTGTAACACTATATCTATTGTATTAATTATTCAATTATAAAAATTCTTTTATTTGATTAATTTGATTATTTGCTTTCAGGCCATGATATTATTTGATAGACCCATTTAAACATATGGTACACACCAAATCCAAATGATGAGAAACATGTGTTGCACCAAATTTAAATTTAGTCGCATATTATTAATAAGTTGCATATCGTTATAATCTCTCTGTAAGAAATGTGAACAAAAATTTAGTTAATATGCTATAAAAAGCTTCCTTAATCTTTTTAGTATAGTTTAGTAATTTTAGTGTTTGCTGTTCACAGTTTAACCTTTGGTTGTACTTTAGCAGTGTAAAGTTTAGATTTAAGATTGTTAAATACTACAATAAATTTTGTGTGAAAACTGTGATATGAATTAGTTTGGATTGTTTTAGTTGAAAAAATAAAGAATGCACTGTCAAGAACTGACTTATTTCTTGCCTGTACTACATATCTACAAAGGCTTTTCTCTTTGCTGAGCCACTATAGCAAGCAATGATATTTTGCTACAAATTGAAAAATGTTCTTAAATATTTTTAAACTACAGCGATTTAAGGTAATCAAGCAAAGTGAAAACGACATTATGTATGTTACCTGCTGTAACATGTAACAATTTTTTGTAAAATACTGCTTTTAAATTGAATACTTCTATTGTGTTGTGATATATCAATATTCGGACATGTAATCTGAATTGAATGGTTCTACTGTGTCATAGATTATGAGTCGGAATATTAATATATGACAACAGCAGTATTTTACAGAAATTCCATTTGTGAGAAGAAACACCTTTATTCAAATTGCTACATTTACACAAGTTGGATACAAATATCGTGTCGTATATCCTTTCGTTTGTTCATATTTAGTAATCATTTGCATAAGAAATCATGGAATAGCAAAGCATTATCAAGCTATGATTTCTTACAATTTCAAACGTGGCTTAAACCATAGTTAAATGTGTTAATGAAATCAATCAGGTATTTGGTGACAAGTCATGGGTAATTAACACCATCTTACACAAAAATTTACAAATACTTTGTTCCCATTACATTCTCCTTAATTAGACTTCAGTTCAGAAAGAAAACCATGTGAGATGGTGCTGATACTAAATCGTTTTGTCATTGATCATCTGATTTAGTGTACAGCATTACAGATGATAAAACTTGTGTATAATACCATGAGCCCGAAAGAAATCAATTATCTGCAGTTTGAATCTATAAAAATGGGTCGGCTACAGCAGAAATTTGATACCAAAAGTGATTTCGTATAACTGATTGAATAAGTATTATTACTAAATTATATTATTATTATTACAGAGTCGGTATATAGCAAAAACTAACCTGTGTGAGAGGGTTGTTAGTAAATAAGCAATTTAAGTCGAGCCAGACCCAACGTGATTAACTCAGCGGGGATGATCCAAAACAAGATGCTTAAAAGTGTGCCCATAAAGTCTCGATCCATTTGATGGAGAATGTAGAGATATATCTTTTCTGTTGCAGGTATTTAAAATGTTAACTTTACAAGAGAAAATAGCCGTAGTGAGTGCTCGATTGCGAGGGTTAACTTACGGAGAATGTCGCGAAGAGTTTACAAGGAAGTTTAAAAAACCAGGGCACACACGAGCCAATATTCGATGACTTGTCAATTTCGACGTATAGGAAACGTTAATGATGAATCACGTTCGAAGACTATCCGTTTCTGCAAATGTAGTTCAAAAATATTCAGGACCCCATTGAACAAAGATCTTCGTTAAAAACTCGACAGCTAAGTCGAGAACTTGAAGTCCGAAATCCACAGTTTGGAAAATTTTACGTTTCCCGTTAAATAAACGTACATATTATTTGCAGATACTGCATCATTTGGACGCCGAAGACTATGCAACTCGTCGAACAATGTATTATGATTTGTTGGAGGCAGCAAACAGAAAATTTAATGCAGCACATTTTATTCAGCGATGAAGCGACGTTTCACATTTGCGGCAACGTAACTAAAAATAACTGTCGGATATGGGCAAACGGACCAGCCAATGCAGCCTATGAATGGCAGAGAGATTCGCCAAAGATGAATGGCTGGTTAGGCATCACACACATTAAAACATTTCGACCTTTTATGTTTTCTGAACAGACGGTTAGTGGCCACAATTATCTAGATATGTTGCAACAGTTTTTGAAGCCGCAATTATTGGAGGATGACACTATTGACACTGTGATATATCAGCAAGATATCATTCATTTTGCACGAATCGTTCGTGATTACTGAGATAGCGTCTCGGCAGGGGATCGCAACGGTGGTGGGACCAGACCTAACTCTCCTTGATTTCTTCGCGTGGGATTTTATCAAATCTCGGGTATATAAAACACCGATTCGAGATCTTCAGGACTTACGAAACCGCATTAGAGCAGCGGTAGAACAAATTACACACATATGTTGCAGAACGTGTGTCGGTCCACACTAAAGCGTTGGAAAAGTGCTTCGAAATGGAGGACGGTCATATCGAATTACTTTAGTTAAGTTACTGCTTATTTGTTAACACTGTTCTTATCCCATTAATAAAGCCTCATTTGCTACTATCGGCCGTTTTCAGTTAAAGGGATCGAGACTTTATGGGTACTCTGTATACCTGCTTTATTCTGATATATTGCAATAATTTCAATGTCCAAGCTTCTTTGTCCCACCCTAGTATATTACGAGGGCTATCCAGGAATTGGATTATGTTTTCGTCTTGTGTCGTTTCCCGTTATTTCACAATAAAAGTTTGAAATGTGTGCAGCAATTGAAAATCCCGCGAGTTGTGAGGTGCGATCAATAATAAGGTTTTTGTTGACGAAGACCAATTGAAATTTATCAGCAACTGGTGAAGTGTACGGAAATAATGTAACCACTGAAGGTGGAGTGTGCCAAGGGTGCATTAGGTTTTAAAATGGCAGAAGTAATGTTGATGATTAAGAGCGATGGATGACCAAGCATTGTGAGTGATGAGCTGATCCCAAAAGTCGATAAGAAGATTCAAGAAAACAACAGATTCACAATAACAGAGCTTTCGCTTAGTTTTCCACAAATTTCACGAAGTTTGTTGCGTGAAATCGTTGTACATAAGCTAGCCTATCACAAATTTTGTGCAAGATGGATACTATAAGTTTTGACAGAAAACCACAAGAGTTAGCGTATGGCTGCATCATTAACATTTCCGGAAAAGGTGGTGACTCATTACTTGATCGAATCGTAACTGGAGACGAGACTTGGGTGAAACATGTGAACACCAAGACTAAATTGCAGTCTATGGAGTGGGAGGCACACAAATTCCCCTAAAAAAAAGAAGAAAATGCATGCAACCGTTGTCTGGTGTGCAAGGAAGATTATGGCAACTGTTTTTTTGGGTCAGGAAAGGTGTGCTTCCTATCGATTTTCTTGAACGAGGTTCAACAATAAACTTTGCGAGATATTGTCAAATTTTGGAAAAATTAAGAAGAGTAATTCAGAATAAACGTAGAGAAAAGTTGAGCTTAAAAATTTGGTTTTCGCACGACAACGTCCGACCAGACAAGGCAAATTGCACTCGAGATGTCCTGAATGCTTTCAAGTGGGAGGTGTTTCCTCATCTGCCGTACAATCCGGATCTTGCACCCAACGACTACCACCTGTTTCCAACGATTAAGACCTGGGTCGCAACGCAGCACTTTGACGACTACGTGAAACTTTTAAGTGTCGCTTTCAAATGAAACAATTTTTTTTCTCCTATACATTCTTTTCTTTTAATACCAAAACGAAATCTAATTCGTGAATAGCCACCGTATTTAATAAATGTTTGGCACCAAATAACATTGGAGGAGTGTAATCGACATAAAAGGTCTTAAATTGTATTTAAAAAAATATAGAGAGATGTATAATTCATTAAAAAGTCTTATGTATAGAATATTAAAGATAATTTTTCATGTTGGTATTAAGCCTAAATTCTTCGAAAATTGTGGCTGATACGGATTGTGTAGCAACAACCATTCCGCCAAATGTAGAATTGGATCAATTGGTTTGGTCTTTACTAAATCCGTCAAAGCATCCAGCAATGTTGAATTAACGTAGGAGTTGCAATAATCTTTAACTTTGTCCCGTTCGTGGATGAATGGCTCCAAAACATCTACAAAAAAGATATTACGTTCTAGAAATTCAGGAGATTATAGAAACTATTTCTAAAGTATTCACAATAAGATAATGCTATTTAATCTTACAAAGAAACTAATCATACATACTTTTAGGAAACACATATCTGTTTTCTTTGTCGGCATCGGTTAAATTTGCAGAAGCATGCACAGCATTTGCGATCGATTCCTGTAACCCAAAGCGAATCCTCATGCTCATCGGTACGAACCATTCTTCCCTGATCAATCGATCCGGTCCAACTAAATCTCTCCACTTAGCGACGGAGTTTATATCGGCTAAAGACAATATTAGGACCGGTCCCACGCTCATGCTGACTACTTGATGGGGGAACGCCGGACTGCCGTAGAATTGCGAATAGAATTCAGATACTTGTTCGGGTGTAAAATGTACGTATCTGCGCTAAAAATAGGAAATTTGTCGGTTATTAAAAGGAAAGTATTATTTACACGATGTAAAATAAAACAATTTGTTTAATCTTCACTTACAAAACGTATATTTACTAAACGTTTACAAAAATGTGACGCGTTTCGCTAACATTGTAGCTTTATCAAACGACGATGGTATAATGATTATAGATATAATAAAACACAGTTGTATAGTTTCAAAATAATATATATGCACTACATATGTTTCACCACATTGTGGCTTCATCAGGTGGATGAATATACTAATTCAAAATATCAATTAGATCTTATATATATCAGTACAAAGTACAGAACTAATCTTATTCTAAGAGGGGGTGGACATGTATGAGTTTTAAGTTTAGTGGGGGGGAGTTATTTATGTCTAGTTGGTCATTTAAAATTATACCTAATTTATTATATTTGTTAATTTCTAAACTTTCTAACATATTAAGTTTTTTACTTTTATCTAGAACATGCAAAGTTTTAAAATTAGTGTTGAATTTGTGATTATGTTCTAGGCAATGATTGGCAAAAGTTGAGTCTGTCTTCTTGTCTCTGTGGCTTCTTTCATGTTCTTTCATTAAGTTTCCTACTTTGTTTGAAATTGTACCGATGTATGTGATAGAATTATAACTAAATGTTTTATTGTTTTTTACTGTGGGATAAATTGAAGATATTGTTTTAGATTTCTGTAGTTTTTTTAGAATATTATTAATTAAATTTATGGTGAAACCGTTATTTAGCGCTATAACGTGTATTCTATTTAATTCTATATCGAAGTTTTCTTTACTCAACGGGACGTTAATTAGTCTGTGAAGCATTGATTGATAAGCAGATAATTTGTGTGTAATGGGGTGAAACGAATTTGCGTATATAGTTGTGTCTGTATGTGTAGGCTTGTGGTAGATAGAAAATTCATGTTTTTTAGTTGTGTATGTTATAGTGAGGTCTAGAAAGTTTATGGATTTATTTTCTTCTATTTCAATGGTAAATTTGATGTTTGGGTGAATAGTGTTAATGTAATTATGTAAAGATTTTAATTGTCTGTCTGTACCGTTAAAAGAAACTAATATGTCATCCACATATCTTATCCAGTAAATACAATGTTTGAACAATAAATTAGGTATAATTTTAAATGACCAACTAGACATAAATAACTCCCCCCTACTAAACTTAAAACTCATACATGTCCACCCCCTCTTAGAATAAGATTAGTTATGTACTTTGTACTGATATATATAAGATCTAATTGATATTTTGAATTAGTATATTCATCCACCTGATGAAGCCACAGTGTGGTGAAACATATGTAGTGCATATATATTATTTTGAAACTATACAACTGTGTTTTATTATATCTATATAATGAACTTTCAACAAGTATCTCCTTCGTCGATTATTAGTATAATGATTATTCTACAAGTGAGTGTATGCACATAAATTTGGTAATTACAGGTATATAAAAAAAGAAACGGTAAGCTGTTAACAAAGAAAGGAAGAGATTAGGCATTCGAACACAATAATCACATGGAAAACCCCTAATTAAATAAGTTTAGTAAAGGAGAACTATTTATATCTAGTTGGCCATTCAGTAAATTCCCAGACTTTTTATTTTTATTTATTTCCAGGGCTTCTAAGAAGTCTAATTTATGCGATTTATTTTGTACATGTAAGATTTCAAACTCCGGATCGAATGAATAGTTTTCAGATAATAAGTGATTTGAGTCATTAGTTTTTGTTATCATAACTACGTTTATGTTCTGAAATTCTAATTTTGAAATTTCTGAAAGTTCTACCAATATAAATTTTGTCACAATTACTACCACATTTTAATTTACATACCCCTGATTTATTAACTTTTGAAGATTTGGATTTATTGTTTTTAATGAACCTGGCTAAATTGTTGTCTGTTTTAAAGCATGTATTTAGGTCTGAAGTTTTTAAACATTTTTTAATTTTAATTGAAGGTTTTCCTATGTACGTTAAACTTTTAAATTGATTATTTAAAGAAGATTATTTATTTTTACTCTTATATCTCTTATACCATCGTCGTTTGATAAAGCTACAGTGTTAGCGAAACGCGTCACGTTTTTGTAAACTTTTAGTAAATATACGTTTTATATAGTGAAGATTAAACAAATTAATTGTTTTGTTTTATTTTACATCGTATTAATATGGATCTTCACCAAGTAACAGCCTCATCTATTCAATTGTTCAAAGTATTATTTGTTTGAAAAATTTGCAAAACTCGAATTAAAATAAGCTTAGAAAATTAGAAATGACTATAAAATGTGTTTGGGTGTGCCACTACAGAATCATGAATTTTACTTAACAATATTTTCGGTTTAATCAAGATTGAAATATATTTACTTTTTTTTACTAAATTCATGTTGCCAGCTTGTGATATTTTTTAAAGATTGTCTTGATCATGTTGTCAGCTTCTTTAGAATTTGACATCATTATCACCAAAACCTCAAAAATTACATTTCAACCACCGTTAAATCTAAAGATCTAAAGACATATTGCTATGGTTTTTTCCCCAATAAATATTAAAAATTTAGTTATTTATTTAGGCACTATTATTTTGGACTCCTATGTATATTTCATGTCATGCGCCTTGTGGTGTTATGCCTCTACGCATGATGTGGACGATTTTGATATACCTTAGATAGACACAGATGGTAGTTGACAAGAACGTACACTTTTAAAAAAGATTTATAAATATAAATTTTAAAGTAACTTCGGGTTTGATTTTGAGTTTAATTAGTTGATGGTGTTGTAATTTCATTTACCGTATTTTCTACGAGTTTTATTCTCGTAATTTTTGATTTATTAACGTTATATTGTCCATGTGTCTCCTTAAAAACTGTAAGTTTTTTTTTTTGAATTTATGATATAAAATTATTTTATTTTAAAAGATTTGAATATTGTATTTTCAATTGTATTTATATTGTTATATTAAGTTTTAGTCTTAATTAATTGAGATAGATAACAAAGAGGATTTTTAACATTTCTAAGTAAAAAACAGTAACTGTAAAATTTTGCACGTTTGGATTTCAAGGGCATTTTTTCTTGGACATGTATGTGCGCATGTTTTAATTTGTTGTTCGAGCTGTCAAGTTTGTTTATTTATATTGTTCTCTGGGGAGAAATTAAAAATATTCTTTGTGATTTAGTTTATTTTTTTTAAGTTGTTCGGGATTCACTGAGGTTTTTGAATGCACGTAGCGGTCATATTCCGTGTGTTATTTTTACCTTTTAAAATATTGTTTAATGATGTAATATTAATCTTTATACTCTATTAAGATTGTTTTTTTTTCTTTTTTTTTGATTTTGTATTAAATTTTCATTTTAAATTTATATTGTGATTATTATTGAATTGACCTTTCATTACGAGTTTTATAAGTAACTTAAAGATATAATTATAACATTTGTCAATACTCTTTTACTGGCGCCTTATAAATTTTGTAGAAGACACAACCACGTTTCCGATTGGAACCCTGAGAAGAAAGCAGTCCCATTTTTTGGAAATAAGCCGACTGAATATCCTAGTTGGATAGATTTGTCGTGAACGGTGGTACAGTAAATATATAAAACCACAGTTCATAGCAATATGTAAGTCCGTGCGTAATACAGAAAATACTTCATATATAAGCTTTCAGTGCACATATCAAACAAGCCACAAAATTTGTATCCTAGGTAGCACGCGCGGCTCGATAACTATAACATTTGTCAATACTCTTTTACTGGCGCCTTATAAATTTTGTAGAAGAGACAACCACGTTTCCGATTGGAACCCTGAGAAGAAAGCAGTCCCATTTTTTGGAAATAAGCCGACTGAATATCCTAGTTGGATAGATTTGTCGTGAACGGTGGTACAGTAAATATATAAAACCACAGTTCATAGCAATATGTAAGTCCGTGCGTAATACAGAAAATACTTATATATAAGCTTTCAGTGCAAATATCAAACAAGCCACAAAATTTGTATCCTAGGTAGCAGGCGCGGCTCGTGATGACGTATTTGGGAGGGCGCGTACAATGATGCGAGTGCTTCGTGAATTCTCGTGTACTAACTGTAGCGTTTTCTTAGTAAACACCGAAAACACACGAGGCACTCGCATCATTGTACGCGCCCTCCCAAATACGTCATCACGAGTCGCGCCTGCTAGGTAGGCCATGAACGACGAGATAGACATATAGAAATCACGCCGGAGCTTAGAGAATTGACGAAGTGTCATTTGTAGATAATCATAAGTCAAATTGGCAAGTTAGAAGATACCTTTGCAATTTATTAGCTATTTAATAATGGCTTTTGTATTTAACGAACAACAGAAAAGGCACGTGATTGAAATTTATTTTAGAAATGGTAGTAAAATTAATAGTGAATGGGTTTATTATATCAGGGATGAATATCAGGATAAGAGAATTGATGGAAGAACGTTCTCAGTTTTCTGTGCGACATTTTCACAAAAAATTAGATCTTTCTTATAGCACTTGCTGACGTATCCTTAAGCATGATATACATTTACACCCCTACCGCTTGCAAGCGACTCATGAAATACTTCCTGTGGACAGACCGAAACGGCAGGAATTTTGTCAACGATTTATTGACCATTTTGTTGTTAATGATGGAGGCATTGAAAAGGTTATGCTACTGAGGAATCCTGGTTTCATCTCTCTGGCTACGTAATTCTCAAAACATGAGGATGTGGCAACGATTGTCTGGATATTCGCCAGTGGATTCGGCAAAACTGTTAAAGAGGCGAAATGAGGGTGTTTGACGAAAGCGATCAGGTCGACCAGTATCAGTGACATGTAAAAATAATCAAAGACAAGTGAGTGCACTGATTCGAGGAAATCGCATTATTACGCAAAAACAAATTGTTCGGCAATTAAGTATTAGTCAAGAGAGAGGTCCAGTGCATTGTTTAGACGTTGAATTACAGAAAAAATTGCCCCAGTTAGGTTCCACGATAATTAATGCATGTCATGAAAGGACAAGGAAAAAACATATGTCATGAACTTTTTAGCCAGTATCGACGTAAAGGAAATTATTTTCTCATGAACATCATCACCGGAACGAATCTTGGGTTCATCATTAGGATTCACGTGTGCGAAAATTCAAAAGAGTTCCATTAGCGCAGAAAGTCCTGGTCACCATTTTGTGGGATGCAAAGTAAGTCATTCATACCGAATATCTGTCAAAGAGATCAACGAATGCAATTCAAATTAATAAACTACTGCAAAACTTGACGATCACCAAAGAATCGTATCTGTAGAGTAAGGCTGGAAAGAACGATTTTTTTCTTGCGCCATGGCAACGCCAAATCGTATTGTGGCAACGAAACTATGAAGACAGTGACGAGCCTGAAATTCACGTTTGTTTCGCACCCTCCATACAGTCCTGATTTGGCACCTTCAGATTTCTGATTGTTCCCAAAGTTGAAGGAGGTATTGAAAGGTTAACATTTTTCATCAGACACTGAAGTTCGGGCTGCTGTTCACAATTAGATAAACAGTGAACAAGAAAGGTGTTTCATGGGCAGAATGAAGAAATGGATTCAGAGTTTGGAGAAATATGTGATTATGTTAAAAAATAATGATATACATTGATAGTACAATAAATGTACTTCATGTTGAGAGTTGTTCTACTATTTTGTCTTTTCTTATTCTTATAATATAGAGTTAGAGACCTTATATATCAATCCGTTCCCGTATATTATTTTATGAACTTACACAAAAAGGTTTTAAGTATATCTATACGTTTATGCACGTATAACGCTTTTGTTACAATTGAAACAGACATGTAATATACATATCTGTAACTGTACACATGGACAATACACCTCGTATTTTCAGCATTTACTTTTCGGCAAAGTCTCTTTCGTCCGTCAGATGTCACTTATTAAATAAGTGCCACCTTACAGGATGAAATTTGCTTTATCTTGTAGGCGATTTCGGTTTAATGTTATATACAGATACAAATCTATTCATAAAGATTTGTATCATTTGTATTACATTGCTTCACTAGCTTAACTGATGACGCCTAATAGTAATGGCAGAAACACGTGTCTTAAGCAGAAGTAAATGCTGAAAATACGACGTGTATTGTCCATGTGTACAGTTACAGATGTGTATATTACATGTCTGTTTCAATTGTAATTATGAACTTACATCAATTTGTGAAAAACCTATTTCATTAACTGCTCTCAGCACAACATCCTCGTATTTCATAGAGTCAGGTTTAACGATGACAATGGTTCTTTGAAGTTCTGGTTCTACACAACTAATCGTTGATGATTTATATGTAGACGAGCCCTCGTCTTGTCCTTCGATTGGTTGGAGAAATTTCATATAGTCCACGTTATAATCACCTTCGTATGCAGATCGAAAAGATAAGGGTGAAACGGGTGACATGTAGTGGACGGTGTCATTTAGGCTCGTATCATCATCGTATGCCATACTGCCGATTTTCGCAGTTGCGCCCTGTAAAAATATTGAGATTATTTTGTAAAATTTAATAAATAATTTTAAAAATACTCAAAATTTAAATTATCGTTTAATCAATATGTTGATTCTGTTGGATTAAAACAATAAAGATACTTCCTTCTTCCTTTATTTAACCATAATGTTGATAATATGAATAATAAATAATAATTGTATCTAAAATTGGATGATGACAACTTGTCTCTTGTTTTACTACATACCCCAATACTTAAAGTTACTAAAAACTATATTGTTGCCAACTGTTATATCGTTGTTATACCTGGTTTTTCTTTTATCATTACACAAGTATAATACATTGATTTTTTTTCTTTTAGGTTTACACATAGGAATAAATGTATGGTGGCATAGTAGGCAACCAGTTATACACCATTTTTCCAATTGTCAAATATTTCTAATTTTTCATTAATTCTTAATTAAATACATTTTATTGAAAAATACATAATTTATTTAAAACAGTTAATACAACAGGCGTACACCTTCTGCGAAGACAATTTTAAATATTTTTAGCAAATTCAAAAACGATAGACAGTATTTCTTTAAGGTTGAAATATATCTAAGATAGTAAAATTAGTTTATCAAAAAAAAAGGTAGAAAAAATAACTAAAAAGTACAAATAGATTTTACCATTTTATGAAATTGTAGAACGTCCTCACATTACTTCTAATGAATTACCGAACGTAACCCACCTATTAGGAGCATTTCAGTAACACGATTAAAAACAAATAATATCTCGTGGTATCTTACGAATAAGTGGTGTTATAATCTGGAGAAATTTATCTTAAGCAGCAGTAGTGGGAAATTCTTGAAGGTAATAAATATGTTACTATTTTTTTAAATAATCCCATTAACTTTTGGACTGTACAATTATCTGATAGCATCGCTACTGGAATTATCGATTGAGGAAGGAAAGACACTATGTAATAAACTTTTGGAATCTGTTAAAAAGCAAGGCGTACCGACGATCCTGTAGAAAGGTGAAATACGTATCTGCGTCTCTGGAGAGGAGATACATTCACAAATATGTAACTTGTATTATGTTCTTCACACCCTATTTTTAATAATATTTTAGATTATTAAAAATACTTTTTGTATTATACAAATTGGCGTGGTTTTTACCCACTCATGTATGTTTCAAATTATTTTGTTATATACGCATTCGGTTCGCCCGACAAGTAGTGAAGACACGATAATACAGTTTTTTTTTATAGATATGGTTGTTACCGTCTATAGAAACACGTTGCTTAGTTCGGCAGTTATTATGTAGACAGCGCTGAATATTCTTTCACGCTCTGTCTTAATAATTTCTGGTTGATAGCAAGGTAGTTATGTTTGGTTGAATGAATCTCTTCTCCAGCAGGGGCGTACCGACGATCCTGTAGAAAGGTGAAATTCGTATCGGCGTCTCTGGAGAGGAGATACATTCACAAATATATAACTTGTATTGTGTTCTTCACACCCCATTTTTAATAATATTTTAGATTATTAAAAATACTTTTGTAAAAAGCAAGGCTATTTTCATATGAAGGACGATCAGTTATTAGAGTAACAACTATTTTTGACCCTCGATTTAAAAGAGAAGGTTTTCGATGAACTGAAAATGCTACTGGGGCTACTTATTTTCTAGAACAAGAAATGTTTAATATTATGAAGAAAATAGATCCTGAAAATAAAGAACAAATGCCTGTAATCGAAACAGACATGAGTCCACATCAAAAGTCACATTCATTATTTGGATTTTTGCAAGAAAGACTAAGAGAAAGTAAAATCAATTACAGCCGATGTAATAATAACTAAAAGGCAATACCTTGAAGGGCCAAATTCAAATCAGGACGTAGACCCTCTTTTATTTTGGAAGGTAAGTTTAAAAAAAAGGGTAATTGCATTTTTTATTTGGATTTTCTTTTGGGTAACAGAAATGGAGCTGAAGCCCTTAGAACAATGTGCTAGGAAATACATACTTCTATATTCCAGCGAGTTCAGCAGAAAATGAGAGTGTATAGTACAGCTCGTTTAATAATAGAACAAAGGTGTGCAAGACTAAAAGCGAAAAATGTTAATATGATAATGTTCCTAAATAAAGATTTAAAAAATATTATTAAGTAACCTAAGTATTTATTTTATTAAAATTACATCCAACCTTTTCCTATTAGCTAAAAAAAAAATTCAATGGGTTTGACCTCTATGCTTTCTAACTATTAAAGATATGAATATTTAAGCATTCAAAGGGAAATTATTTAGATTGCCATACAGAATGCACATGAAACTCTTTAAACCTATTACGGAACTGTTTGCTTTATCACTAAAAATTATTTTATTTAAAATTTCGTTTTCATTAATAAATTTAACATTATATCACAAAAATCTGTTAGTTTTACTTATTACTCTTCCTCGAAAAGCTTTTGATGGTTTGATATCTTGTATGCAAGCTAAAAGAATAAAAATCAATACATTGTACCTATGTACCAGGGAAAGTCAGTAATTAGGTCACAACAAGGTATGTATTATAAAAATAATTAGAGAAATAGTTAGCCAAAAACAAGTTTTATTTTTCAACAAAGTCTCCATCTACTTTAATACACTTATCCCATTGCTTTATCAATGCCTGCTGCATAAAAGTGTTTGGGCTGGCGTCTGAACCACGTGCGTACCTCTTGTTGAACATCGTTGTCACCCTCGAAATGTTTGCCGCCAAGATGCTTTTTGAGTGGAGTGGACCGAACAGATGATAGTCGCTTCGGGCCAGGTCGGGACTGTAAGCCGGATATTCAAGAAGTTCCCACCCTAATTGCGCAATTCTCGCCTGGGTCAAGTGGGCCGAATGGGGCCTGGCATTATCGTGATGCAGCAATATTCCTCTCGTCAGTAGGCCTGGACGTTTTCGTCGAATTGCATCCCGAAGCAACAACAAAACTCTACAGTATGAGTCAGCAGTTATGTTCTCTTTTTTGTTCTGGAAATGGGCTAGGAGCACTCCCTGAGAATCCCAGAACACGGTAAGCATAACCTTACCAGATGAGGGCACAACCTTAAATTTCTTTGTTGACGGCGAAGAAGGATGTTTCCATTGCATTGAAGCACGCTTTGTTTCGGGTTGGTAGTGGTGCACCCATGACTCATCACCAGTAACAATCCTGTTAAGCATGTTCTCCCCTTCCACTGTGTATCGAGAGAGGTGTTGCAAGGACAAGCCCATTCGAATTCTTCTGTGTTCCTCGGTCAGTTGTCTAGGTACACACAGTGCGCAAACTTTTCGGAAATTCAAACGATCGTGCATCAGTTCGTAGGCTAAACCATGAGAACACCCTATTGCAGTTGCTATACTGTCTATTGTTACTCGCCTGTCAGTTCGAATCATCTCTTCCTCCCGTCGAAGTGTTGCATCTGTTGAAATCGGAACGGGGCGGCCACTTCGCTGATCGTCAACAACTTTTGAGCGTCATTGAGAGAATTTCTCAACCCAGTTATATACGGCTTTACACGACAAACACTTTTCACCGCAAACAGGAGACATTTCCTTATGAATATCTTTTGCAGAAAGTCCTTTTGCCCAGAAAAAAACGCAGAATAGCACGTTGCTCTTCCACAGTACAATCTTCGAGCACGGTCGCCATTTTAACACTGCCTGTGTTCGCGCACACCAACTGTCACTTGAGAATTAGAAAGCTGGATTGTGGTGACACCTATTGACAAATAGGGAAACAACTCACTCCTATTTTCAGCTTTCCTACAGCAGTTTGCGACTTATTTAATGACTTTCCCTCGTATAATGATAAATTGATAAATGATAAAAGAAAAACCTGGTATATGATAATGGACTCGCATCAACAGATTCTACAGCAGCGTGATTTTATAAGATCACGCTCTGCCTGTACAAACCTTGTTGACCATCATACACAAGTTAATTGCGTTTACATTGACTAACAGGGTTTTTGTAGTGTTTCTATAGTACTTTCAGTTTTTAACACGAGATTGTTGATTCCTTGTTCTTTATTCATTTATATTCAAACGACTACCACTTAAATACGTCGTATATTGGCTTCTAATGAACAAAATATTGTGAAATGTTTACAGATTGTTTAGAAAACTTTCTTAAATCAATATCCAGTTCAAAAATATTCCCCATTAATTTTGTTAAAATAGAGACATTTTATAACGGAGACGGTGAAGTAATCTGAAGTATTAAATAATAAATACACTGTACCTACAGATTCTAGTTTCAAAGTATTTACTGTATACCACTACAATATTGTTTCACTGTACTACGGCTTCATCAGGTGGATGAATGATGTCTTAACGATGATATAACATAAGGTTTATATACTTTATAGTAAATATAAGTAGTGGCGACTCTCTTTATGCATCAAGTGAACTGATTCACCTTAAATTTCTGTTCAATTAGTGAATATTTTATTCCATGTTTCTTAAATTTTTCGCTCAGAAAATAAGTTAAAACTAATTTCTTTCGTATAAGAAAAAGAGTATTATTTATACTAATAATATTACAATAAAAAACTATTATTAATATGTTCATACTGTAATATTTTCATATTTTTAACGAGAGGGGAACATTTCTCCCTTAAGCAAAACGATAAGCTTGACAAAGTGAATCAATTCCAATTCGCCGCAACTTGATTTTCCTGTTTATGCGGTTGCCTAGACAACGACACGTGGGCCCTAAGCGATAGGGTATTGCATTACGTCATCCTTGTGAAGCAACATAATACGTTGCTTCACTCGTTCAGTCTGCGTCTGAGACACTCGTTCGGTCTGTGTCTGTTATGTATCTTTAAGCATGTTTTGCATTGTCGTGTAAAATATCATTACCACTGTACGAACCCGTGCGTGTTTTATTAGAAAAACCTTCTTCGTTGTGGCATGAAGAAGATAAAAAAGACTTTTTAAAAAGTAAAAAACCTGTGCCAGATTTGGATGTTAGTAAAGTAGCAAAATCAAAAGATAAAACGTGTGTGCGAAAATTTAAAACATCGTGGTATAATCAGTATGATTGGTTGTGCGATAGTCATTATCTGAAAAATTGTTTTGTTTGCCGTGTTTAATTATTAGTGCGAAATCTGGAGTAAAAGTGGTTTTAGTGATTTTGGTAATGTCAATAGATCTATACATGAACATGAATCATCTGCAGAACATATGCGTTATGCGCTGGGTTTTAAGCGTGTAAAGTATAATGTAAGTACTATTCAAGATGCCTTAAGAGAAAATTCTAAACTTTTTATACAAAAAATTAGTGAAAACATGTGACTTAATAGATGCTTAATGCAATTGCCAATTCGCGCAACACTTTACTTGGGGAAACAAGAATTATCCTTTCGTGGACATCGTGAAGATTTGCTTTCTAATAATGGCGGAAATTTTAAAGAATTTTTAGATACCTTCCGATTTTTTTATCTCTTAGCTTCTTCAATGTTCCGATATCCGATTGGCGAAGGACCTTTCTGTTTGGCCGATATAAACCAAATTATATTCACAAGTCAGCTTATTAACCCCCGTTAGAGTTTATTTTCCTGTCAATTCTATCCTTATTGTTTTTTAAACAACTTCCTAATGTATTATTCGTTTTGTAAGCCACTATCCCGTTATTCGCTTTCCTAATTAAATTACTAATTTTGTCTGAAGTTCTTCCTATATATGTCATGGATAAATAATAAACCAGTTCTTTAGTTAACGTTTTAAGATATATTGGTTCTACTAATTTTCTACATCTTATGACAACACGCAATAATAATAAGCACGGATTTTCAATTTTTCACAAATCCACACATAAAGATACAATTATAGTTAGTTACAGCATTTGTAGTCTATAGTACAATTTCTGGAACTATATTAACATTTATGTAAAATAATTTATGTAATTAAATATTGCTTTATTGTACTCGGTACCTAAGAAAAGGTGTCTATAGTAAGAGATATTAAAGAATCCTAACAAATAAATGCTCTAATTTAAATCTAGGCTTACCTTTGTTGACCTATGCGATGGAGATCCACTATCGGATGTATCTCCTCTTCGATCTGTCGTAGTAGGTGAAGCGTTCGAAGAAGTTTTAAAGTTATAATTCGCTCCTGAAATTCCTTTATAACTCATCGTTAACAAAAAGATCTACTCAAAATTAAAAATAATTTATATATTTAAGACGGACAAAACGTATAAAAAGTATAGAGAAAAGTTTTGCAATCTTTTCTCGAATAATTTTGTATTTTTGCCTTTTTTCGGTTTTATAAGCTCATCCTTTAAGCGGAAAACAGATAATTTTCCGACTCTTTTGCGATCTCTATATGAAATGTTACTGATATAGAATTTGTCATTAGTGTCATGTCACTTTGAAATATATTTATTTTTGTGTTTATTTTTAACGATTTCTTTTATTCAATTGGGGCTTATATGTTCTGGTTATCTCATTGAATTTACAATATTTGTCAATTTGCTAGTTCAATTCTATACGTATTTCAATAATTAGCACATATTTGCATTTTCTTATTTTAAAAGTACAGTCAAGTCACAAATACTGTTAAGTTGTTTTTCAGCCATGTATGTGTCGTTTTCGCTTTGTGAGCGGCTGCTAAATCCTTTCGAAACACCAATTACTTCCTACTAAACAAGGAGACTGTCACAGGCTTCACCATAGTTTCCAATACAATTTCTTGATACATTCGGGCCGATGTTTTTACCTTAATCTCGCAAAACTGAATAGGACAAATATCTTCGTAGGAAACCCTACCAAACCATAATTGAGGTCTAATAGTAACCACGCTGAACTGAACGGCTAAATTTTTCGTCAATAATGAAGATTTTCTTATCCGAGAATAAGATTTTGTGTTACCCTATTTTGCCATAACGACTTAGTAACTTCGTTCCTAAGGTTCTTATGCCCTTCAAGACTTATGTTGAAAGATGGTGTTTGCTTTTTTTCTGTAAGCCTTCATGCTTAAATCTTTCCAATTATGCGATGTTAATTTTACTGGACGGGATTGTTTCCTTTCGCAGTGGATTTTGAGAGTTCAGAACGCGAACGACCCGAACAAGGACAATTAACGACATCACCAATGACTCGAAAACGAGTAATGGTACGGTAAATAAAGTGCTCGTTAATATGAGGAGTGTACAATGCAATGATAGCAATGCGTCTATGATTTTCGGACCACTTCATAGTAAAGATGTCGATTTTCGGTACATTTAAGTAATCGTTTCTATTCGTTTTTCAAACCTTGAATAATCGTTAGCTCTATTCGTTACTTTTATTACTTTGATTCATATACATATTCATTTTACATAAGTACAAGTTTAACGTTTGGTGCCAGCGTTCTTCTTATTGGCCTTATTATATAGGCGAACAAGAAAATAAAGTTTAATACATCACATATAAACGTTTTACGACAACATGTAACAGCAGGTAAAGTGTAAACTAATAAAATAATGTTGACTGTTGACAGATAAAAAAACATCTTTTACCTTTTCATCTTTTAACGTCATTGTATTTGTTGGCACTTTATTTATTATAGGCATGCTGTCGTAAAAACTTTCCTCGCATTAGTTCAATTCGTAAGTATATTTGTATTGTATAGATATTATATAATATGTTGCATTAGGCACAACTTAAACCGTTACTTTACCCTGAGGAAGCACACTAATTGAGTGGCGAAATATTGGCTAAAAATAGACAATTAAAAGAATATTTACAACTTTCTCTAACCGAGACTCCTGATCTTATCACATCCAATTATATTTAAAATCCTAATTGTGTATCGTATTTGTCTATGTTACAGTTTTGTATTTATTTGCAAATATGTAATTAATTTAAAAATAATCATTGATAAATATGATCAGCTTATTTGAAATTTATTTACTTACAGTAAAATAAATTCACAATATAAAGACTCATATTTTTTAAATTGTTATATTATAATGTCAGAGTTGGCACATAAAATATTTATTATTCAAAGTTACTATAGAGCTGGCCAAAAATTAGAAAATGGGGATTGGGTTTATTCCACTAATCAGTGCTTACAGGATATCCGGCAACAGTATCCTAATCTGCCAGTTACTTACGCACAACGGCAAAAACATATTCAAGCTTGTGTTATTAAATTTAGCGAAACAGAGGCAACATCTGGTAAACCTGGCGGTGGAGCACCTAGAAAACGAACAGCAAATTGCATAGAAGATATTCGATGTCGAATGGACAACTCACCCAAAAAATCAATCGCAACATTATCGCAAGTTCATTTGTCAGTGGGAACATGTCATACTATTTTAAAAAAGGACTTAAAGTTGTTTCTATATCAAATTCAAGCAGTTTCAGAACTCAAACAGGTAGAGTTTGTTACGAGAACACAGTGGTGGTTTTTGAATAACATAAATAACAATGACATTCTCGACAAATGCTTCTTTTCAGATGAGGCTTGGTTCCATCTTCAGGATATTTAAACAAGCAAAATATGAGAATTTGATCTGCAGAAAACCCTCATGAATCTGTGGAAACTACTCTACATCCACAAAAAATAGGCGTCTGGCTAACAGTTTCACGAAGACGAATTACTGGACCTATATTTTTTAATGAATCCATAACTGCTGAAAGATATCGAAATGAATTATTAGAGCCGTTTATTAATGAACTTCATGATGATTAACTTACGGAAGGATATTTCCAGCAAGATAATGCACCAGCGCACAAATCTCGAGAAACGATAGCTTTTTGCAAGAATTTTTCGGTACAAGAATGATTGATTTTCCTCCAAGATCTCCAGATTTGACAATTTTAAGCTATTTTATTTTTACATATTTAAAGAATACCATTTTCAAGACCAGAGATCGTACAATCGAAGCGCTTCGTAATGCTATTGTGAATTCTTGTGCTGACATAACCCAAGAAATCCTATTGACGATCATTATTTTGCCTTCAAAATAATGATCAGGCTTTTCTAACATCTGCTATAGTATTATTTTTTTAAAATTTCGACTATTATAATAAATATTTTTTCAAAAGCTAAGGAAGAAGATATAAACAATTGTTTGCGGACTGGCTGTACAGAATCTTACAAATTAGTGATGTACCGGGTCCTAAAAAATGTCGGGTACCGGGTATCGGGTATTGAGAAAGAAAAAAAAACACCCGCCCGGGTAACCGGGTATACTGACGTTATGTGAAAGTGTGCATCCTACGCCATCTGACGGAAAGGTTGCGTATGTAAATAAAACCGGGAAATCCCCTGAGTTTACACTGGAGCTGGCGCTGTTTTGTATATAGTATACTCTCAGTTCGCATATGGGTCAAATTACAATTTTTTAATTTTTTACGTATGTACCCTTTCAATAATGAGTTCAGTTTGGAGTTATTTCTGAAGACGAAACAAAAGCAGTGTGTAGTTTATGTAATGCAGTTTTATCCAGAGGTGGCACAAATACAAAATCCTACGGAACGTCAACGTTATTGAAACATTTACGCTTAAAACATTCAGATGAGTTTAGTGATTGTGACATTGTTAATGTTAAGAAAAAGAAATTAGACGATCCGACACCGGGACCTTCGCGCCCCATTAAACAACAGACATTGGTACAGTGTTTAGACAAAATTATCACATGGGACATTAATAATATCAAAGCAAAGAAAATCCATGATAAAATTGGCGAATTGATAGCTGTGGATAACTAACCCATTGCAATAGTCGAGAATGTTTGATTTATTAATCTTTTCAAAACATTAGAGCCCCGATATCAAATACCTTCACGAAAATATTTCTCAGAAATTATTATTCCTACTACATACAATAAATGTTGATCGAATATTTGTGATTTAATCGATATTGAAAAATCACAACTGAATTTGATCTCCTTGACATCAGACATATGGACCTGTTCTGAGAATAACGAATGCTTTATAGGCCTCGTGGACATTGGCTTAATGAAAAATTTGAAAAAAGTGCGTAAATGTTCGCCATTTTCCTGGAAGTCATACAGGTACTGCCATTAGTGATTCATTAAGCGAAATGCCACAATTCTGGAAATTAGACGCTGAAAACCACATACACGTATTCCTACGAGATGGTGCTCGTAATATGATCAGTGGATCAAATATTGCCCATTTGAGAAATGAGACATGCAAAGTGTCGCAATATATTAACCCATTTTAATCACTCGCAAGTAGCTAGTACTAGTTGAAAGGAATACAAACCAAATTATCGCTTCAGTACAAGACGTAGTCACGAGATGAAATTCGACGTATTCAAGAGGATATTAGAACATCTGATCATGATATATCAAACTTGAATGCAGCAAATTTGAAGTTAATTGAAAATATAGTTATCTTATTGGAACAATTTTATATCGTTACAGTTGACGCCAGTTCAGAGGAAGCTCTTATTTCGATGGTAATCCCAAATGTAGTTGCTTTAGAGCGCTTTCTCTGTAAAAAACTACACGACGAAGGAACAGTAACCATAAAAAAAGAAATGCTAAAATCTTTAAAGCCTCAGTTTGAAAATGTTGAAAAAAATAAGTTGTGTGTAATAGCTACAGTATTAGATCCCCGTTACAAATTAAAATTTTTAAAACCCGATACACAAGTTATTGCTAAAAATTGGATTATAGAAGAAATGAAAAGTATTTCTCCGATAAGTATTGATAAAAACAATGACAATAAACAAAGAGAACCTGCAAAACTATGAAAAAATAATCATGATGAAAATGAAGATGTGTGGGCTTGCATAGATGAAATTTTATTTGAAAATAAGTCCATTGAAGAAGAATCCTATGCTGTGGGAAATTCAACAGATAATATTCAACTTTTAAATTTTCATAAACATCCTAACATTCCTCGTACCGAGAGGCCGTTGGTTTGGTGGGCAAAAAATGCAAATATTTATCCAACACTAACAAAATTGGCTAGACAATACCTAGCAGCGCCTCCTAGCAGCATATCCAGTGAAAAAATGTTCAACTAGGCGGGTATTATTTACGAAGAGAGAAAAAATAGACTTTTTCCGCGAAATGCAGAGAAATTATTATTTCTGCATTATAATCTCCCATTAGGTATTGAGATTTAATTATTAATAGTATATTATACTATAAGGGAGAGAAATGCGTTATTTTGGCAGAGGTGCAATTTGAAGCCCGAGGGCTACAATGCACCGAGGACAAAATAGCATCTCTCCCGAATGGTATATACTATTTTTTCCACGGTCTCATTAACTTAAAAACACATATTTTGTCATTATGAAGTAAGTAGCACCAGAATTATTGTATTCGGATTTGAGCATTTATTTAGTAGTCGCTGAGTTATTGTCATAACTACAAAATAAACAAACAAAAAGAATTGTCAAATTAAGGTGCTAGTTTGGTTTAGTTTAAAGTTTGTTTAGTGCACAATGAATAATTGTGAGTCGGAAGAGATTGTAGAGGCTGCATATATTGCAATAAGCAATTTGCTGCCCACGAAGTCAAGATCTTTATACGATATAGCCTACAATCAGTTAAAAAAGTGGTGCGCCGAGAAAAATGTTCAAGTATACAGCGAGAATGTTTTGTTGGCATACTTCAGTGAAAATGCAAAGAATTACAAGTCTTCCACATTTTGGGCGCAATATTCTATGGTTAAGTCATGCTTGATCATTTACGACAACATAGATATAAGCAAATTCCCCAAGCTGATCGCATTTTTGAAAAGAACCGGTGACGGATATCAAGTGAAAAAATCGAAAATATTGAGAAAGGGTGAAATCGACCGTTTTCTATCAAGTGCAGATGACAAAGAATTCTTAATGATTAAAGTAAGATTACTTTTGTTGTTAGGTATTTCAATTATTAAGTATTTTGATTTTTTATAGGTTGGGTTAATTCTGGGGATTGCCGGAGCTTGTCGAACTGATGAACTAGTCAATTTAACTGTAGATGATATTGAGGATGTAGGCTCTTCCTTGATTGTAAAAATTCCAAACACTAAGACAAAGATTCCACGAACCTTTGTGGTTACCGATGTGGAAAATATGCTTGAGTTGTTTCGAAAATACCTGTCCCTTCGTCCTCCCCACGTCAAGCATAAGCGCCTTTTTTTGTACTACAAAGCAGAAAAATGTAGTTCGCAGCCAGTTGGCAAGAATACCATGGGAAAAATTCCGAGTGTAGTAGCTTCGTATTTAAAATTACCTGATGCTGCATGTTATACTGGTCACTGCTTACGAAGATCTTCAGCGACATTACTGGCAGATGCTGGTGTGGATATCACGACAATAAAGCGTCATGCTGGTTGGAAATCAACGGCAGTCGCTGAGGGTTATGTCGAGAACTCCATTGAAAATAAGACCAAAATTGCTAATCAGGTTTTAGTAGGTACCACTACTAGGGCAATCACAAAAACTGTAAATGTAAGCGAAAGTAATATTCCTTCTAATATTAATTTTGAAAATTGTACAAATGTAACATTTAATTTAAATGTCAATAAATAATTTCAATGTTATCTTTTTTTTGCATGAATCACAAACGCTTTCCATAATGTAAACTCCCTTGGGAGCATTATACTCCCTTGGGAATAATCGACTACTTCTGTTTTAATTTTGATGTCATAGAAACTGATTTCTACTCCCGACCGTGGAAAAATTAATTTTTTGTTTTGTATTTTTTAATAAAATGTCTAGTTAAAATAAATTTTGTGTAATTTATTTTCATTCACTTATTATCTTCTTTTCAAATTTCAGATAAGGATCCCATTACCCGGCAATATTTGCTGGATCCGGGTAATTTACGGGTACTGAAAATTTTGTCGGGTACCGGTTAATTTCTGGGTACCCGGTACATCACTATTACAAATCAATCCGTTCAAAATCCCAAGTGACAGCTAACGCTAAATATTAATTAACAGGATTAATCTAAAATTAAATTCTCTGGCATTTATAGAATAACACTGTATATATTTTCGTAACTCCTAGAATATATTCAAATTCGCGTAAGTAACATTCGATATTAAATTCCAGATTATATTTGAAAATACCATACATCTGCCTATTAATTTTCTTTCGTCAGCTTCAGAAAAAAAATTAACAATAGAGCTAAACTTAGCTACAGCCATAATCGACCTGTTGAAATTAGTAGAAACATGTGAATATACAAACAATATAAGTGGCAAAACAGTGGTAAATAAAACGGAATTTAAGGAATAAAACCTGAAATTTGGCTACACGTTAAACAATACGATACAATTTTTGTTTGGCAAGCGGCACAACTTGTTCCATTCCAATATTGGCAATAAACATTTCGAAAAATAAGGGTATTGTGTTTAATTTTATCACAACTTTTATATTTACGAAGTGATTACTACATGGGATGCTAGTTAATTGTGTAATTTGACACATATTGTCAGCTTCGAATATTAACGGACCCGTTACTTTTATAATCTACAATTATTTAAAGTTATATATTTAATAATAAAAAGAACGAAAAAAACAATTTATTCAAATCATACTGCTATGAATTGTACAAACGAAATAAAAAACAAATTATGTAAAAACAATTTTTATCACACATTTATCTATGATTGATATGTATCCATTTGGGTAATCTGTTACGTAGAAAAATATTTTCAGCGTTTGTTTCATTGTCATAATGTCGATGATTACTTTCATTTAACAGTGGTGCACAACATTTACATTTTGGTATCTTATATTGCCTCAAAAAACCAATACCAACCATTGTTGAATATGGTGGATCGTCAATGAATGACAATCTGTGATGATTTGGTCGCATGCTAGGTAAAACAGGAGCTTTTGGTACTCTGTATAGAACTGTGTTACTTTGCGATACGCAAAATTTTGATAATCTATCTGCAAACATACACAAACCTTTTCCTGGTTGTACTGGTATTAGACGTGTTGCATTAGAATTTTTGGATACGTTGCATTCGGTACTATTTTCATTTTTTTCTTCTTTCCTTCCAAAATCAAAAGAAATTTCGGATGCAGAACGGTTTAAATAATAAAGTCTAATAGGAGCCATCATCTTGTCGATATTCGAACTAATAATTTAAAATACTCGAAAACGAAAAATAATTTTAAATTCTTATTGCTTACACATGATAAATATTGTGTGTAACTACCAATATTTAAGAAAGCGTCAGGGTCATTTAATGACAAAATGTCATGTTTATGTCACTTAAAAAACGAAAATAATCAAATACATGCACATAGAATAATATACCGGGTCCATTTTTTATCATTACACATACATCGCCCTATGTGTAAAGATAAAAAAATTAAATTGAATGCATTGGTGGCATAGTAGGCAACCAGTTATACACCAGTGACGTATTTTTCAAATTGCCAAATATTTCTGATTTCTCATTCATACTTAAATCTTAAATTTAAATACATTTTATTGAAAAATAGAAAACTTATTTAATACAGCTAATTATCCTAACAGGCGTATACCTTGTGCGAAAACAATTTTAAATATTTTTAAGAAATTCAATGATGGATAGTAACGAGCGATCATTAAAATCTTCACTCGTAGCTGGCCGTGTATATAAAAATTATGTCGTAGCTTTAGTCATTAAGATGTTATTTCAAACATCTGTCAGTGTCAAATATATATTTTAAAGTTTCATCAAAAGAAAAAGTAATGGCCTTTAACTATATGCATAAAGCGTTTATGGTAGAATGTTACTTCCTGACATCTCAAAAAATTGATGGTATTTGGCAGCATTCAATAGAAAATTGCCTTGCGGAGTTTGAAGAGAGATATCCAAATACTGTTCCTAGCTATAAAACTTTCCGTGATACGCTAATGTATTGTGTAAATCTTTTTTGTCAAACGCAGGATTTTAAGGAAAAAAGGAAGCGGTCCTCTCAAGAGAAGTCGCGGCGTAATTGAAAATGGCAGACAAATTATTAACGAATCTCATCAAGCATCTATTCGCAGAGTTTCGCAACAAGTAGGGCTTTCATATGGAACATGTCAAAAAATTTTAAAAATGGACTTCCACATGTATCCATATAAATTAACTTCTGTACAAAATCTATTACGTACGGATTATGAAAAAAGAACACAATTTTGCCAATGGTTTATTCAAACAATGACAGACAATATTTTAAATCATACTTTTTTCACCGATGAAGCTTGGTTTTATTTGAAAGGTTATGTTAATTCGCAAAATATGCGTATGTGGTCCAGTGAAAATCCTCATTTCTACAGAGAAGTTCCTCTACATCCAGAAAAAATAGGCGTATGGGTAGGTATGAGTCGTCACCGATTAATAGGACCAATATTCTTTGAGGGCACGATAACATCGGAGAAATATCGTAACGAAATTCACAGTTTTTACTAATCAATTGACTAATGATGAACTCCAGGTCGGATATTTTCAACAGGATGGGGCTACATCTCACGTTACACTTGAAAATATTCAGTTTTTGCAACAATTTTATGGCGATAGGATAATAAGTAGAAATACAGCGATTCCATATCCACCACGATCGTGTGATTTAACGGTCATGGATTTTTTTGTGTGGCCATATATAAAGAATATTATTTATGAAACACCAATTAATAATCTACAAGAGTTAAGACATAAAATCATAGAAAAATGTGAACACATCAATAACTCACCGCAAATACTCATCAATGTTTTCAATGCTCTACGAAATAGAGTGCGATTATGCTTGGTGGAGAACGGTCAACATTTTACACATTTTTTATAATATTCTATTACTTTGTATAAAAATTATAAATATATTTAATATAAAAGTCAGCATTTCAAATTATTTTTTAACAATCATGACGTTTGAAATTATAATGACAGATCTCCTCTAATAACTTAAGTTAGGACATACTTTTTGTGTTCATGGCTTACTTGAGCGAAAATTTTAATGATCACTCGTTATATCAGATTTTTAGGTCAGCCACAATCACATTTTGTTACAAATAATTTACACAAAACAATTGCTGAAGACATTTGAGGAATGTCTAAAGCTGCGGAAAATTCTGTTAATTGTGAATGACCCGCCCCTACTGCAACAGTTCCACACACCGCTGCTTCATTTACGCCACATTTTTTATTTTCATTTTCAGTACTGAATGTATCGGTTATTCCACACATGTTGCATTTATACGTAAAAACACTTTTAAAACCAAAATGTTTTTCCGCTTTTATTTCTACATTTTGAAAAGTACAGCCAAACATATCATGTCGTATTCCTTTTAGAACAGTAAACAGATGATTTATATCAACAATCCTACGTCCAGTAAGAGTAAAATTTGCAATATTGTTTATATTTCCTGTTTCAATAAAAACCTCATCTGATATATCCGAATCAAAACTGTCGTCGCGTGCCGAATTTGTCTCAGTGAAAACAATTTCATTATCTACAATATTATCACGTTGAGACACTATACGATTTTTTATCCGAATTTGTTTCATCAACTGTTTTCTACTTTTCCGTTTTGCAGCGGTTGTCAATCTTTTTTGGGAGTGAAGTCCCATTGTTGTTTATATTTCAAAATTACAACGGTCACCAACACTAATATCATATGGTCATATCGTTATCGAATTATATACATTTTTCCAAGTAACCAGGTGATTAACTTTAAACGACTAAGAAGGATTAGAAAGCCAGGTAATGCCGTAACCACTTTTAGAGGAAAACAAGTTAATATATTTGTTTGTCTTTTACTTTACACAAGCATCTAAGTATTTCAATTAGGTATGTATGGGTAAAATTGTGTAGCTTTACTACACTACTTATTTTATATTAGAACCTATTAAGTTACATTTGTTATAATAATACATCTATTCTTTATCTACGATTCAAAAAATTTTAGGCGGAAATACACAGATCATCTATCTGCTGAAAACAAGGCATAAATAAATCCCAAGTAGCTGATGTGTCAATAATCAAATTTGTTTGCTAATTTACATAATCCTTCGACCCTCTCAGCAGGGCGTCTTGGTGCCTAGTCTGTTGTAGTATGCTGTAATGTGGGTTGCATATTTCTGAAATGGTAATTTTTCGGGCACTAAAGTAGACCCTTAAGTTAGGACATACTTTTTGTGTACATGGCTTACTTGAGCGAAAATTTTAATGATCACTCGTTATTTCTCTAAGGGTGAAATATATATAAGATAGTAAAATTAGTGTATCAAAAAAGATATAAAATATGAAAGCGTTGGTAACAAAATAGATTTTACCATTTTATGAGACTACAGCATTGTAGAACGTTCTCACATAAGTTATATCATACTTCTAATGAGTTACCGAACGTAATCCACATATTGGGGGCATTTCAGTAACACGATAACAACAAATAACACCTCGTGGTATTTTACGAATAAGTTGTGTTATAAAATAGAGAAATTTATCTTAAAAAGTAGTGGTGGGACTTTCTTGTAGGTAATAAATGTGTTACTATTTCTTTAATAATCATAATAACTTTTGGACTGTACAATAATCTGACAGCATCACTACTGGAGTAAGGGAAGACATTATGCAACAAACTTTTGGAATCTGTTAAAGCCAGGCTATTTTCATATGACGGACGATCAGTTATTACTGTTATTAGAGTAGCAACTGTTTTTTACCCTCGATCTAAAAGAGGAGATTTTCGTAGTACGAAAATGCTACTGGGGCTGCTTCCTTTCTAGAATAAGAAATGTTTAATATTATGAAGAAAATAGATCCTGGAAATAAAGAACAAATGCTTATAATCGAAACAGACATTAGTCCACATCAAAAATCACTTTCATTATTTGGATTTTGGCAAGAAAGAGTAAGAGAAAGTAAAATCAATTACAGCTGATATAATAATAACTAAAAGACAATACCTCGAAAGGCAAATTCAAATTAGAACGTATATTCTGTTTTATTTTGGAAGATAATTTTAAAAAAGAAGGGTAATTACATTTTTTATTTTGATTTTCTTTTAGATAACAGGAATAGAGTTGAAATCCATAGAATAATGTGCTAGGAAATACTTCTATATTCCAACAAGTTTAGCAGAAAGTGAAAGAGTGTTTAGTACAGCTCGTTTAATAATAGAACAAAGGCGTGCAAGACTATAACCGAAAAATGTTAATATGATAATGTGCCTAAATAAAAATTTTAAAAATATTAATAAGTAACCTAAGTATTTATTTTATTAAAATTACACCCAACCTATTTTTATTAGTTAAAAAAATAATTCAATGGGTTTCATCTCACAATGCTTTCTAACTATTAAAGGTATGAATGCTTAAGCATTCAAAGGGAAATTATTTAGATTGCCATACAGAATGTACATGAAACTCTTTAAATCTATCAGGGAACTGTTTGCTTTATCAGTAAAAATTATTTTTCTACCGACCGAGAATAAAGTGTCATCTTATACATCTGACAATTGACATATATTAGACTACTTTATTCTCTAGGGAATAAAATATTCGATTTTCCCTAGGGAATAAAGTGAATACTGTAGTGAATGACTTTTGGTTCATTTATTTAAGTCAAAATTAATTTAACTGTCAGATTGACGAAGCATTTAAATATATCAATCAATTTTATTTTGTAATCGTAATAGTAACATTAGATGAGTTTACAATATTTATATATGGATAATCATCTGATATCTTAACTTGGCGGTTGCTTACAGTAGTGCTTGTGCAAAAGTTATCTCCGTCACTGCCATTAATATTCATTTTTGCACAATAACTTAAACGGAGTGCGTTTTTTTGGATAAAAATAAGACACAAGCAAACTCGTTTTACCTTAGTAACCTGAAACTATGCACATTTTCATGACAAACCAACTTAATTGAATGACATCGGATCAATCTATCAATCAACTGTCAAACTAATAATGAAATAAATTATTACATTTAAGGTCGGGAGAAAAGTTTTGTATGTAATTCGGGAATAAACGTCTATAATCCCTCAACAGAAAATGCCCTCGCTCCCTTCGGTCGCTCAGGCATTACTTACTGTCTCGGAATTAAAACTGTCGTTTATTCCCTTAATACATAAATATCTATTATTTAAAATTTCTTAGAAAAGGGGAAAGAATAAATGGGGAATATCATGCTAATTTGTTGCAACAATTAAGCGACAAAAAGAGAAACGGCGTCATTTGGCAAAGAAGAAAGTGTTTTTCCATCAGGATAACGTACCTGCCTACAAGTCTGCGATTGCAATAGCAATAATTCATGAATTGGGATTTGAATTAGTGCCTTATTCGCCCTATTTTATTATCATCCCTTTCTAAACCTGAAAAAATGTCTCAGCGGTAAGAGATTTTAATCTAATTCCGAGGTAATCGCTGCTGTAAATAACTATTTCGAGAACTTGGATTCATCGACATATAATGAAGACATTACTAATTTGGAATATCGTTGGAATAAGTGTGTTAAGCGAGCAGGAGACTCTATTGAAAAATAAAACGTTTTTTTGTGAAAAAGCTTGCGTTTTCTTTGTTAAGCCACGTAGTTTCCAAACCACCCTCATATATGTGTTGGAAAGAGGGTAGCCTTATAGGAATTAATTTAATACCTGGGAAAATATAGTTAGCAATAGGACTACATTTGATATTTCGCCCAGAAGATTGAGAGCAGTTATTGATCCAATTTTTTTTAAACCACTTTGTGTTTGAAGAGCACATTCACTCCAAGCAAAATTTCAAAATTTGACAGTTTTACATTTTTTAGTTCCACTAGATTTTTATGATTTTTATTTGCATGACTATTGAACAAAAGGTCCCATTTCTAAATAAATTCTGTAGAATGAGAAAAGAGCTCAATACGTAATTACTTTAAGGAAAACCATTAAACAAGAAATGGTATTGTAAAAATATAAAATATTTAGAACAATATTAATTTAAAACAAGAAATTTTAGTTAATTCCCTACTGGAAACATAAATAAACCAGGAATATTTCATTTACTAAATCATACATTTTTGACAATTATTAAAAAAATTTTCGTACTGTCTTTGATTGCAAGGTTATGACCTACTTACTATAAAACATTTTCGGTCGTGTCAAAAAATGACATGACGTATAAAATTTAGTGTTAATGGCTGTAGATATGCCTGTATCGGGTGTCCGTTTAATACTGAAACTGACGTCTGTCAAATTTTGGAAATTTCTTTGCTTTGTATTTGCCATACTGAGAATTATAGTTATTGTTAATTGATGTTTAAAATCTTTTGCCATAGTCGTACATGCCTGTTTTCCGTTAGCTTTTATTGATCACATTTTTTGTTTAGAAGTAATTACCAGTAATTTTAAGGAGCAATTGCAAATATGGAGTAGCAGTATTTAGGATCCGATTATTGGTTGAATAATCTTCAGGACAAGAATGAATGTGGCATAGTACGTGCTTACGGTATGTTGGCAAGCTGCTATCCACTTCTTGTATAAATCCATTCTTTTACTGTGAAGAGGAAATCGGTTTCACAACAATGACACTAAATACTTAAAATCAAATTGCTCAAAAATAAAATGCGCTATGAGCGTCCGTCACACAAAAATGTCAACCAAACCATAAACTAAATTAAATTTACCAAACTTATTTATCGGTAAAATAAACTTT
The DNA here is from genome assembly GCA_935421215.2 of Melolontha melolontha. Taxonomy (NCBI): domain Eukaryota; kingdom Metazoa; phylum Arthropoda; class Insecta; order Coleoptera; family Scarabaeidae; genus Melolontha; species Melolontha melolontha. Next base: position 69,235,192 of record OW285243.1, on the reverse strand, counting down.
AATTTTATCCGTTAGATTAATCAGCGCCATCTCGTATTTTCTTCGCACACCAAACAACTCATCTAACCTTGACTATCAATTAAGATCAACTTACTTTACATTTAAGTGCCTACCCCCTAATATTAAAAGCACTCTCTAAGGTAGAACATGGAAACAACGAATTCGATGATAATTTCTCAAGTAACCTAATAAAGTATTGTTAAATGTCCATGTCAGTAAATGTCATGTCAGTATGATATTAAAAATCACCAGTATGATTTAAAAATAACCATCTCGCATTTCATCTTCCTTTTAATAGATTTTATTATGCTCGAAAAGTACGAATTCCAAAGAGCTATTTGTTTAAGGTTGCCAGCATAGAAATCATAATAAAATAAGAAACAAAGGAGAGAAAAGCAATGAAAGACCACAATTTCCGTGCATATAATGAAAACCAACGATACTCCACACACTGCTAGGAGCGTTGTTGTTCAAACTACTCTTAGAGTTTGCGAAGTCGATGACGACGTCTTAGTAATAAGCGATCGTGGCTGTCAAACTACTACCACCACAGTACCAACTGTAGATAATCATTCCATTGTACCATTTCTCGAGTTTACTCCCTTTAGTGAGATAGTGAAAGATTCGCAAAAGGTAATTGATTTACCCAGAAAACCACAGCTTCAGTTTGATTTTAATCGAAGGAAACCTAAAAAAAGTGTTTCTGAACTTAATCCGAAAAGCGCATTAAAAAAATCGCACTCAAGTACTAGTAAATTAAGTATTGATTATTTAGGACAATCTCCCAAAATGCCTCAAAAGACTCAAGAAGAACAAGAAATTCAAACTAACTTAACCGTATCACCTTACATCCTCGATGAAGATGGAGTAGCTAATGTATGTGCTCAACTTTCGGTTCAAACATCAATTACTTTTCAGCCAGCGGACTCTCTCAGTGAAGTAACACCTGCGTTAAAGAAATCTCTTCAGCATACCAAGAACTTCCAATCTGTAATAATCGACGGTAAAATTGTCACGGATTATGTTGATCCTAAGATTGAAGAAGAATCAAAAAAAAAGGAAAATGACGAAGAAGAGGAGGATAAACTTGAGGAAACTTCGTCAGCGACGGAGAGCCAAGACTCAGTATCTGGCGGTTCCAAAAAGAATAGTAAAGAAAAGCCATCTATATCAGAAATGGCTGCCAAACCGGCGAGCAAAATTGAAGAACCCACCTCAGTAAAAGCATTTACATCGTCACCGGTTCCATTATATATGACCGAGGAAGAGTTTGAAAAAAACGTGCAAAGAATTTTAGATAGTACAGTAAAAAACGTTTATCAATTTATGGCTAAAATAATAGAAATGTATGAAAATTCTAAAGAAAAAGAAGAAAGTAGTGTACAATTATCACCAGAAATGAAAACAAACGAGGAGCCAGAAAAGAAAAAGACATTCTTGAGTAAGTTCTTACCAACTTTCAATGAAAAAGACGAAGAAAATCTAGAGAAAGAAGAAGATGAAAATCCTATTGAAAATCCAACTACTAAATTAGAAAGTACAACATTAGATGCGCCACCAAGAACGGGCAATAATGAATATAAATTACTACAGCCCGAAATCCCAGTTGGAACATCAATGGAAAGAAGGAGATCGTCAGCGCTACGACTGGTTACAGGTTTAGTACGTGGACCTAAATGGGTTATACAAAAAGCTTTGGGCGTCGATGTAGATACAGGACTACCCATGCCTGAGAAAAGGAAACGACCAACTCAAGAAGAAGTAACTATGGGAGTGGAAACGAATTTCGAAGATAGTCAACCTGTAATAGAATATATTCCAGTAGATACTAAAGAAGCATCAGACCAGTTTTCACCAAAAAATAAGGATCCGTCGAAATTTGAAAGGCAGAAAACACTAGAAGAAACTCCAGAAGATACTGCAGAAAGCAGCAAGTCACTGGAACAGGATGGAAACGAAGATAACGAGAAAAAAAATAAAAGTCTATCAAAAGATGAAACACTAAAAGAGCGCGCTCTAGTTGAGGAACTACCTCCTGAAGAACAAGTAAATGAAAATTCAGAAAATACAGAGGAAGGGTCAAAATCAATTGAGCAGACTAAAAGTCAAGAAATTGTGAAAGAAAATGAAAATGTACTGAGAGAAGATGAAGATGTGAAACAAATAGAAGAACTTACGAATCAAGAAAATATCAATTCGGAAACTTTTAAACCCCCATTAACATCATCAGAAGCAAATACTAAAGATACAACATTTGAGAATGAAAAACAAGATGTTACTAAAATAGAATCAGAACATTCAAGTACTCCTGAGATTGATGGACTACCGAAAATCGAAGTTAATCCATATATTATAGAGCACCCTGGGACACCTCAACCTTCGTTAAACATCATTAACGAGGATCCCATGATTCCTACTATCGCTGAAGAACTACCTTCAACAACAGAAAATATAGGCGATTCTCCAGGTAAATCTGCAAATGTAATAGCATGTGAATGCGGTGCTATTCACGAGGGCGGTGCTGCCCCTCCAGCTTTATTGGCCCCACGTTCTCAACCAGAAACTTCTATCAAATTTGAACTAACTCTTGTAAATGATGGCAAATCCGCCCAAAATGCCATTGACGGACTTATAATAAAAGCGTCAATATCAAGGGTGGATAATAAAAAGGAACAAAGCGATGGTGGAGCCGATATTATAAATGTATCTGTTATAGTTGGTGGCCAAAATGTTATAGCATCTTCTACTGGTCAATTGGCAATTGATAAACCACCCGAAGAGCACAGGGAGAAAGAAGAGAATGGTTCTTATCTATCTTGCTTGTGTTATTTGGATTCTCAGTCTAGTACTAGCGAACAGATAAATAAACAGAATTCCGGAGAACAAAAAGAAGCTGAACTTGAGGTGCGAATGGACAATGTAAATATTACAACGGAAGAGGAAGCGCAATTAAAATCAGAAAGTTCTTCAAAACACAGTCAAGCTAAAGAAGAAGGAATGGAACAACAAATAAAAGTAGAAATTTCACCGCCATCGGAAATCGACCCAGGCACAAGCGTGGTGGAACAAAGCGATGAAGTTCCTAATGAGTCAACAGAGATCAAAGAACCTTTAGAATCTGATGAGGAAGTTAAAGTAGAAAACCCAAACGATCTACAAGAAGCCCCAGATGCAAGCTTAATGGAGGAAAGCAATAAAGTTCCTAAAGACTCAACCGAATTCAAAGAACCTCTAGAGTCTGCTCAAGAAGATAAAGTAGAATACGCAGATGATTTGCAAGAAAGCCAAGATACGGAACAAACGGAACACAGCGTTAAAGTTCCTAATGAGTCAATTGAATTAAAAGAGCCCTTAGAGTCTGCTCAAGAAGAAAGCCCAAATGATTTCCAAGAAGAAACAATAGTTAAATTGTTAAAAGGTTCTATAGAATGTATGTGTTCGGAAAATAAAGAAATACCAGCTGCTTCCGAAAAAGAAAGTCAGTCCAAATCAGAAGAATCTATAGAATGCTTATGTTTAGAAGACGAAGAAACTTCAGCAAATTTTCAAGAAGAAGCAATTATTAAACCAGAGTCGCAAGAATTTATAGAATGTTCTTGTCAGAAAGATAAAGAACATAAAAGTCAAGCAAAATGTTCTTGTGAAGAAGAAAATGAGCAAATTCCAACGTCATCCGAACTGAGCGAAACAGTTGTTAAGCAGACAACAGATTCAGCAATGCCTAGCAAAGTAATACTTCAGCAATCCATAGTATCAAAAGCGAAAAGTGAAAGTACGAAATCACAAGAAGTAGTTATATGTTCTTGTTCAAAGACCCCAAAACGAAGCGAAATGGAAATTCAACAAATAGTAAGTTCAGCAAAACCGAGCAAAGTGATGTTTCCTTCGTCAATAGAATCAAGGGAGAAAAGTGAAATTATGAAAGAAGAACCTATATACTCTTATTCGAAGACTCTAATGCAAAGCGACATGGAAATTGAACCTACACTAAGTTCAGTAAAATCGAGTAAGGTATTATTTCCCCCATCAACAGCATTAATAGTTAGAAGTGAAAGTATGAAGTCAGAGGAAGTGGTTACATACTCCTATTCAAAGACGTTAAAACGAAGCGAGATGGAAATTAAACCGGCAGGTTCAGCAAAACCGAGTAAAGTAACTCTTTCACCGTCAACTGAGATAAGAGCGAAAAGTGATAGTATTAGATCAGAAGAAGTAATTATTTGCTCTTGTTCGAAGACCCCAAAGCAAAGCGAAGTGAAAATTAAACCAACAGTAAGTTCAGCAAAACCGAGTAGAGTAATATTTCCCCCATCAGCAGAATCAAGGGAGAAAAGTCAAACTATGAAATCACAAGAAGAAGTTATATGCTCTTGTTCAAAAACTCCAAAAAGCGAAGTGGAAATTAAACCACCACCAGGCTCAGCTAAACCGAGTAAAGTAACACTTTCACCATCAACAGAGTTAACAGCGAAAAGCGAAAGTATGAGATCACAAGGAGTAATTATATGTTCTTGTTCGAAGACCCCAAAGCAAAGTGAAATGGAAATTAAACAATCAGTACGTTCAATAACACCGAGTAAAGTAACATTTCCCCCATCAACAATATCAAGGGAAAAAAGTCAAAGTATGAAATCTCAGGAAGAAGTTATATGCTCTTGTTCGAAGGCATCAAGACAAAGTGGAATAGAACCATCAGTAGGTTCAGTAAAACCGAGTACTGAAATGTTTCCTTCATCGACAGGAACAAAACAAAATGAAGTGGAAATTAAACCATCCACAGGCTCAGCAAAGCCAATCTCAACACATTCAAAAGTAATGGGTACGTGTGAATGTGTAGAAGAATGTACGCTAAAAACATTCAATGGGCCAGTAAAAGAATGTGGTCCACAGAATTGGGCCAATAAGTCAGAATTACAAGAACGCAGTTGTAAAAGTCTTACAGCGTCTAGTAAAGGGGATATTTGTATTTGTACTGAAGAATGTCAATTAAAATCTATATCTGGACCAGTAAAGGAATGTGGAATTCAGAATGAGTTAATGAAAAGCGAATCAGCTGCTCGATCAAATTCAAAAAAATTATACTCGTGTAGTTGCAAAGACTTTGCAGTACATGGTAAACAGGAAATTTGCACCTGCGTAGAAGAATGTCAACTGATAACTTTCACTGGACCAACGAAAGAATGCGGAATACAAGTTGAATTAATCAAAACAAAACCATCTGCACAATCAGAATCACGAAAATCAATTCCATGTAATTGCACAGAGGAATGTCAGCTAAAAACATTATCTGGAAAAGTGAAAGAATGTGGCACACAAGTTGAGTTAATAAAAAGAAAGTCAGAACCAGAATCTCAAGACATACATTCATATAACCGTCAAAAGCCGATGTCACCCAGCAAACAAGATGTTTGTACATGCAAAGAGGAATGTCATTTGAAAACGCTGACTGGACCAGTGAAAGAATGTGGTACACAAGTTGACTTAATAAATAACAAGTCTGAAGCAGACTCTCCAGTAGTGCATCCATGTAGTTGTAAGAAGTCTATGTCACGCATTCAACAGAATATTTGCACTTGTATGGAAGAATGTAAATTAAAATTAGACGGATCAGTAAAGGAATGTGGAACGCAAGTTGAATTAATAAAAACTAAATCAGCTGTTACATCAGAATCTCGAGGATCGGTCAGATGCACTAGCATAGCGGCAAGTAAACAAGAGATTTGCACTGGATTAGAAACTAAATCTGAAGCAGAGATCCAGGAAGACAAAGATTCACAAGAATTTTTGCCATGTGGCTGTAGAAAACTAAAACCAACAAAACCAAATATTTCTAAACGTCGGTCAGAAATGTCTAAAGCAAAAGATCAAGTATGTGTATGTAAGGAATCAGAAAAACCGACAACTCCTGCACAAGACACACATGTCAGTGGTTCTAAATCGTTACCATTTAACGTTAAGCAGTCCCAATCTAAATTATGTTCCTGCAAAATTCAGAATATACTTAGTTCAAGAAGCGCAATAATGCAGGTAAAATCAATCATAAAATCACAAATAAGTTCTCTTGGAAAGTCCGAATCTGTTTCCCAAAAAGAAATTACTTGTATTTACCAACAATCGGATGTTTTGGAACAATTACAAGGAGATACCTGTCCATGTAAAACGAAAGATCCAAATTTATCTAAACCAGAGAAATCAGGACAAATTAAATTTTGTAAAACCGATGACCAATTGCGTCCGGATCCATTAAATGTACGCACTTTAGATAATGAAACGACAGCACCCACAAGTCTTAAGAAAGATGAATGCCTTTGTAGCTCCCAACAAAATAAAAAATACAAAGAAAGTATAGAAGATTATATGAAGAAACTACTTGAAGATTCCATTAATACGAAAGATCCAGCATTAATTCAGCAACACGCTGCTTGTTTGGAACCGTACCTTCAACAAATTGCTAATAACCTTAATGAAATTGAAGGGATCGGTGGAAAAGAAATTACTTGCACTGGGGATGCGTCACAGCAATGTTCGTGTTCAGTAGAAGTTCTGTACGTAAATGGCGAAAATCAATCGTATGATAAAGTAGATAGGAGTTGCGCTTGTTCAATACCCAGAGTAAAGAAACCAGCTCAAGAGAAACAATCGTATCGTGAACCAATTTCTACAAAATCTTGTAATTGCGACATGGAAAATGATCCGACTCCAAATTTGGCGTGTATGTACGAAGGAGACGATGAATATAACGAGACGTATATGGAAGAACTGGGGGACGATGGATTCTTTTTCAGATCGGGTCCAACAGAATCTGAGAAACTTGAGTGCAGCTGCAGAGAAGGCGAATTGCCCGAAGTCCTTGTAGATTCGGATAGGTGCGGTTCTGGTATCGAAATGCCATGGTTGTCTATAGCTTTGCCACCACCTGGAACGTTCGAAATTACTTCAAAAAAACCACCTAAAGTAACAGTAAGCTGTAGAATACAAAATCTTATCTTAATTATTTTATTTTAACAGCAAATTTGTGAATGCTGGAAATTAGATTTGAAAGATAGCGTTTTGTCTGCTACCGAGATAGTGATTGAGGAGAAACCTGGCTGTGGATGTGATCGAAAATCTCAGGTACTCAAGAACACAGTTCTTCTTTGTCAATTAATATGTTTAAACTGCATTACAGCCCTTGGATGTCTTGGGAAAGAAATATAGTTCCATACATAATATATACAATATTAATGTTATTAAGTTTTCAGCTTAAGACATTGAGCCACATACATACCCCACAAGAAAAATCATATTCCAAAATATGTTCTTTGCAAAGTCGCATGAATTAATTTCCATTATCTTCCATTAATTTTTTTAAACAATTTCGTTACTCCTTTTTCTTGGTACTTCTTTCGATTAATCTTGAAGGTGGGCTGCTTTATATAACCATCTATTTGTTCTAATTGCCCATCCGTCTTCTCTCTTTCTCTCTCTTTATACAAGATGTCCCGTATCGTTATGTTCAAATTTTAGGAGTGTAAAGTAGACTTAATTTCAAGTAACAAAAACGCAAAACTTGTATATCCATTTTTATTTGTTTCAAAGTTACAGATCTATGAATGTGATTGTCAGATCATGAAAAAAAAATGTAATCCTTAAGTTAATACAAACTGATTTTATTTAAAAAAAGTTATACGATTCAATAACAGGCCTGTGATTGTTAACGTCGCATAATAAGATGTTATCCTAAAATAAATAAACACGTGTCGTAGTGCATACAGTAATTTCTTGGAGATCTACAAAAAAGAGTACTGGAAATTGATTTATGATAAAGAAGGTTCTTACTTATTTTGTATGTGCTGAATCATGAATATCATACAATAAACAAATGTTCAGATGACTGCTAACGTTGCATTTCTTAATAAAGGATTACATTACGTTTCAGTTCATACAACAGCTTATTTGTGAGTGGACACGTTTTCTTTATTCAAAATGCCTCACCGATCTTCTTCTGAAGAGTATGCGGACATGCATTTTGTGTATGGCTACTGTAACGGCAGTGCACGTCAAGCAGTTATTGAATACCGACATCGGTTTCCCGATAGGTGCAATCCTCGTTACGGAACGTTTCTGGAAGTACATAGACAATTTCGGGAATGCGGACTGCGTGATTATCTTTTCGACCGAGGAGTAAATTTGCCAGCAGGCTTAGAGCAAGAAACAGCAGCTATTGCTACAAGGGATCCACCTCTCAGTGTATCGCTAGACACTAGGAGTACCACAAACGACAGTTTGGCGAATTTTAAAACGTGAGAGCTTATATCCATATCACTATCGCAGGGGACATGGTTTGCTTGAGGCAGACCACTATGCTCGTCTAGTTTATTCTACCTGGATATTAACACAGTCACGGCTTCATTTTAATTTCCGCAGAACAGTCCACTGGACAGATGAATTTACGTTCACGAGAAGTGGTGTTACAAATCTGAGAAACCTGCACAGGTGGTCATCAGAAAATCCCAAAGCTATACGCCCGTCTAAATTTCAATATGAATTTTTTATTAACGTTTGGGCGGCCCTAATCGATGACTTGTTGATTGGTCCTGTCGTTCTTCCTGGGAGGTTAAATGCGGACACTTACCTTCAATTTCTTATTGACGAACTGCCAGGTCTTTTAGAAGATGTCCCACTGAATGTTCGACGAAACATGTGGTTTCACATGGATGGGGCACCACCACATTTCGGAATTGTCCGATATTGGATTAACGTCAATTATCCAAGATGGATTGGTCGAGGTGGTCCTGTTGAATGGCCACCCAGATCACCCGATCTTAATCCCCTTGACTTTTATTTATGCGGGTACATGAAACATTTAGTCTACGCGCAAGTTTCGAACACAAGAGAAGAGTTGTTGGATCGTATTCACAAGCCTGCATTCAACAAGGAGGTGGACATTTCGAAAATATTATTAATTGAACTTTTTTAAATAAAATCAGTTTTTATTGACTTTAGGATTACAATTTTTTTCATGATCTGACAATCACATTCATAGATCTGTAACTTTGAAACAAATAAAAATGGATATACAAGTTTTGCGTTTTTGTTACTTGAAATTAAGTCTACTTTACACTCCTAAAATTTGAACATAACGATACGGGACAGCTTGTATAGCCCTTAATATTTTTCTTTACATTTGCCAATTATAATTTGTGCAAGTAAACGAGTGCACGAAGGCTTCTATACTCTACTTTCTCATGTATCCAAAAACTGATGCCTAACGTAATGTCTGGCAAAAATATTTTCCATACAATTTTTTAAATTATTCGTAGTCCATTATTTATTTTAACATTGTGCAGATACTTGAAGTTTCTCAAAACAGACTTTTATAAACCAGCATAAACGATCTATTTAAATGAATGTTTCACAAACGTGTTCTTGTCAACTACTAAATACTAAATTTGCAATAAATTAGAAACCTGGTTGAGAAATTGGTTACAATAAATTACGAAAAATGTGAGTAGGTGCCCTGTCCTGATGAAATAGCACACTTTCATTTAATTTTCCCTGTCGTCTTTCTTTTGAATGGTTCAATTTGTTTGTCATTTGTGTCCAATAATTACTTATAATCGGAACACTTTCTTTGAATGAAATCATTTAAATTAAGTTCAAAACTAAATTGACAGCGTTGTTTTCTCAGTTGATGGTATCATCTTAAATATTATAACCCACTTTCTATTTTAGTTCTGAGATCATAACAGTGAATCCAAGATTCCTCTATCGTCGCAACTGATGCAGGACCTTCTTTTTATCCCGTTAAAACTACTTGAAAGGACATTCATAAATGAAACAAATTACCTTCTTTTATAATCTATTAACGTTCTATGTAACCATTTTCCACTTAGCTATTTTGTGCCAAGGTCGCAAAATACAATATGGCTATTAATTTACAGTACTGAAACGGTAGGCCTTCTAGTGGTTAAATCTCTAACAATTAACACTGTTATTTGACATTAAATATTGATGTTTGGTTTCGGTTAGATGTACTGATATGTTTGCAAGTTCGTAAACAATGTTTTTACTGAAGAAAATGAAAAATTAGTTCAGCACTATTTTCACTCATATGGTTTAGGTAGACAAAATGGTCCAAGCATTAAATTCATCCGCGATCAATTTTCGAAGCATTTCAATAAACAGACACCAAGTAATGCAATTCTAAAGAACATTATAACCAAATTTAGAAGAACTGGAGGTGCGCAACACCAAGGAAAAGGTAAAGCTGGAAGAAGGAAAACGAAAATCACGATTATTCAATCAAATTATGGACTCACCACGTCGTAGACAACGGGGACCTGGTGCAAAATTAAATATGAACAGGAGGACTATTCAGAAGATATTGAAACAACTTAATACCCATTCATACGTTATTCAGACGACCCAACAATTGAGAATGGGTAAATATGCTGCAAAACTTGAATACTGTGTCAGAATCCTTGCTCTGCAATATGCTAATCCCAGTTTCATCAGTAACATCTGGTACAGTGACGAATATCTTTTTCATTTGTCGGGTCATGTAAATAGCCGTAGCAATAGATTTTTAGGTTTCCAACGACCAGAAGAGGTGCAAGAAATACCGCTGCATAGTGAAAAAGTGACCGTCTGGTGTACAGTTTCTGGACGAGGAACTATTGGGCCTTATTTCATTGAGGAAAACGGACGTCCAGTAACTATTAATCAAGAGCGCTATATTACTCATGTTCTCACACCGTTTGTAGATGACCTTCGGAGGTTTTGCAGATCAAGAAACCTACCCTTCAGTAGCCAGTATTTTTAGCAAGATTAGGGCAACGTGACACACAGCACATGCTACAAGAACCTTTCTGTGGGAGGCGTTTGGAAACAATGTAATTTCACGTTTCACCGATTTTTCTCCATCTCACTCTCCGGACTTAACATCATTGGATGCATATGTTTGGGGTATGCTGAAACTATGGATTTTCCGAGATAACCCTCCATCTACAATACAACAGTTAAAAGAGAAAATTACAGAAGCGATACGACAGATGCAACAGCCTCTATTTTCCGATATGGTTACAAATATGCAAGAACGATACGAACTGTGCGTTCAGCGTAATATAGTGCACTTGGAACATGTTATTCGTAACGCTAATACTTAAGTGTTAATTTATTATTACATATTATTTTAAGTGAATAAAGTTTGAAAATTTCAGTACTATAAATTTATAGCCATACTGTATATTAAGAACAAGACATAATAGGTCAGTATTTTAAATAATTCGATATCTATATGTTTGTAGATCTTACAACATTAGAACATAAATTCAGAATATCAAAATACACTACATCAAGAGGCGCAAGTGTAGTAATGTACAGTTCATTTCAATGAAATCGAGTACATCTTAAAAATCAATATACCCATTTTTTAGAATTTTTCATGTCATGTAAATTTGACTTTCATGAAGTCTAAATGTCTAATTCTTCAAAGAGGTTAGGTATCTATGATAATCAAAATATCATTATTATTGCTTACAAAATACATATTTAAAATATTAGTTACTTGTTACTAATGAAGAAATAAACACTTTATAATATGAAAATTCATATTTTGTTACGCTACCATTTTCTTCAAGAATTTTGTTTTAACCTTCGGGGCATCGAAGAAATGACATTCTGCCACAGATTTCCATCTTAAGTTAACTCCTCCCAACCATCTTCTATTGCGGTCCAAAGTTCATTTTGATTTTGGGGCGTAAAATTTCTCTTATATATTTTCTTGACAAGTAAGTCCCAAAAGTTTTCTAGTAGGTTCAAATCGGCACTGTTTGTTGGCCAGGGCAACAATTCTACATTGTTATTCGCAAACCATTGTCTCGCAACGTTTGCCATATGCACGGAACACTTATCTCGTTGAAAGATAAAATTATTTGCGTATAACTGCAATAGTCCGAGAAGCATAACATTCTCTAGGATATTCAAATATTCATAGGCGTTAAAACGCCATGCTGTACCTGAACCCTGTGCACAAATCCATACGTTGACGGAAAATCTTCCCGATATTTTGACGAGATTCAAATATTTTTTCCTGAAATCGTGAATTTCTTGGACGATAGACTCTTATGCGGCCAGAATGTGTAGATTGAAATTTTTTTCGTCAGAAAAAACATTTTCCCGAAAATTTGGTGGACTATATATACGTATAATTAAAACAAAAAAGGATACGGCCTGTTTTTGCTCTTCTGTCAAAAACGGTTTTCTAATACTATGGTGTGTCGCAGAATAAAAAGGAGTGACTCAAATATTCCGCTAAAACTCGGCCCACACAGCTTAAAATTCGGCCTACCGTATGTACAGTTAAGCTCACATAAATCTAGTATAAATCAGTTTTGAATTTTTGTTTTGTTGTAATTCATTCTGGTAACGTCAAAATGACATTTGTCACTTTTTGATACCCAAAATGGCAAGAAAACTGACTCCGGCAGACAAAGTACAAATTTTGTTAAATTTGTAAAGTAGCACCAGTAAACAAGTCGCAGAAGAATTTCATTTGAACAAATCTACAGTACTACAAGTTAAAAAAAGACGTGAAAACGAAGGCAGTATATGTCGCAAACGAGGAACTGGTCTTAAAAGAATATCAACTGATGCAGAAGATTACAATTGGTTTGAATATTTGATAGAAAATAAAAAGAATGACAAAGCAAATTTTACTAATAGGGAACAACTATGGTAATCTATTTAAAATACCTGGGAATACATTGTTGGAAAACTTAATTTTTTAAGAAGTATTTGGGTAGTAATTGATGCAAATGTCGGATCAATGAAGTATTAGTTTATTTGTGCTGTGTAAAAAATTACTTGAAATTTAGTTTGTCTTTCAAAAAAAGATTGATAAACACTAAGCAATATTAGAAAATTTTGACAAGTTAACTAGACTAGATTTATCTGAGCTTAACTGTACGTGTACAGACGTGAGAGTGTAGTTGTTTGTTGTAATGTCGTTTATTTTTATTACATACTTAACATAATCTATTTCTGACATTCCGAAAAACACCAGCACAAATATTTTATGTATATAATTATGTTACCCATATTCCTACAAAATATTGCTTGCTAATTTAAAGTAAAGCAAAAACGACATTTAGAATTTATTGCAAACCTATCTCAAAAATACAACATAAGATTATAAAATTATCATATATTATTAAATTAAAGTGCAACATATGCACTATTAATCTGTTTCACTCATGCTGGATTCCAACGATTCACTTTCACTTTCACTGTTTCCAACATGAATAATAAATGGTTCCAAGATATCGTCCATTAATCCATCTAGGTCCCACATTTTACTTTCTACTTTAATTCCACGATCAATACAATTTTTCCATGTGTTCGTTATAACATTTGTAAGTGCTTCCATTAAAAGTTCTTACACATGTGTTATTTTGGACGTTTTATTTTTTGAAGCAACTTGAATTGCAACTTTTCTCCGGGAAGAAGTTGGTATCTTTTCAGCCCTACGTGAATGATATGTTGCATTGTCCATCACTATTACAACATTATCTGGTAACTTTGGCAATATCTTTGCAAAACAATCTTCAAAAACAGTGCTATGATAATCATCCGAAATAAAAGCTACATATAATAATAATAACCACAGTTATTCACTTACACTTTCTTGAGATTAATAAGTTTTGCGAATCTGTGTAATGTAGCTCTACTCAATTTTGGTACAGGTGCATCTCTAGTACTTATTTTCATGATTTCATTAAAAGTCGAAAGTTCATTTTTAAAAAAGGAACTGTGCATTATCTATCGCATAGAATTTTTAACAGATTCATCAAAATTTCGGAGTTTGGAGTGGCGTCCTACACGTTTGGGAGGCGTCAGGTTGCCCGCTTGTTTGTATTCTTTAATTGTCCGAAATACAGTTTATTTCGCCAACCCTACAACACATTCCTTATAATATATTGTCATTGAAGTAATACCTAAACCTTACTTAATGTTTTGGAAATGTCAATTACAATTGCTGTGGTTCCCATTTTAGATTCAATATGACGTGTTTTTCGTCACGCGATAAATTTCTCAAAGGGTGACACTTTCTGAGCTGTGAAACTAATGTGTTACTCGGACCTGCTTGATCGCACATAGTGTTTTGTCATTAAAAATACAGATTTGATTTAGTACAGCGGTAGATAACGATAACAATGACAGAAAAATGCTAGAAAACGTTGACAGATTATATTTATATATAAAACATAACCTGTCAACCGGCCCATATTTCTAGATTGTTATTAATATTAAACTTGGGTGCAGAAGAGCCAATGAAATTGTTGAAAAATAAGTAGCTTTTGGCGGGATATTTGAATCATTCCTTCTTATTCTGAGACAAGGATGAGCATTTTTAATTCTTCAGTATATGGTTGACGATGAGCAAGGGAAATTTGTTAAAAAAGCTGCTTGCCTCGCTAATTAAAATGGGTTTTGTCTCAAATAGTTCAAAAGAGCTTCGGCAGTTGATATTTTCGCACGCCCGGATCCTTCCTTTCTAGTGATTACTCCTTCTATTACAAATAAGGGGGGGGGGGGTGGCTAGGTATAATAATAATGAAATTATTCTAAGATAAATAATAAAATTATATTTTAGTTATTTTGTAATACAATAATTTGTGGTGTTGGTGAAGTCTCATCAAAGGTCCAGGACTTGCGTGATGGTGGTTAATTAAAATAAATATACAACAACTTAATACATAAAATAAAACACAGCGGCGTCCTTAAATTGGTATATTTATATTTACATAATAAGGATTTGAAATTCGTATATTTAAATAAAAGAAGTTGATGTAAAAGTCATTAAATTAGTAATATATACACAAGGGGCGATAAATTAGTAATCGAGAAATTAATATAAAATATCTGAAATGGAAAGGTGAACCAGTAATAAAACAAAATACTATATGTACACGAGGAGCGGCAATTAAGTAACTAATATTAACACATAAAAATACTCTGAAACGAACGTTAAATGGAGTAGTAAATTAAGGGTTAATTAATTACGATGAATATAAAAGAATCTCTGTATAGAACAATACCTTGAGTTGGCGGCCACGTGGTCTGAAGATATACTCGGACAAGTATATGTAGAGCGGTGTTGGCCGGTGGGATAAGAAATTAATTAGTTTAAATTAATATGAATTCGCTTAAAAGAATAACATATACAGAACAATACAGAATTACCTTAGAAGCGGAAGAACACCTGGACGGCATGGTAGCATCGTGACTTGGACAGTACACGAGGTGTGTGTGTAACCTTCGGAGGCACTAGCGAAAAAGCCCTGATCGTTGTTCGTATCGAAAGAAAATGTCTAGAAACGGTCGGTTTATGATCTATCGAAGAGGGGGATCGATATCTTGAATTATAGTTAATTAAAAGCGCGACCTGAAGACGTCGTTTGTCAATGTCATAATTATTATTAGAGTAACCCTTGTGACATAAGCTTTCTAACGATATCAAACAAGACATATAAAACATGTAAATAATATTAAATTAAACAATTTAAAATGGAATGTTCTAGACGAATTTCGACATTAACGGTTATCGAGTCGCTGAGAGTCAGGTAGAAAAAAAAAGGTCTCGGTCAGTCAGAATATGACAAAAGAAATACTTTCTCTTTGCAACGAATATATACAGTTTGTACAAATGAAAAAAATGTCTTAGTTAAATATATTATTAAAATGAGATATTCAAAGAAGAAATATATGTATTTAAATAAATGAATTAAACTTCTATACGCTAAGCGTAACACTTCTTGATTCCATCTTTTTTTACCCTCTGCAAAGTGCTTTTAGCAATATTATAATGGTGAGTCATTGTTTGTGTCGATCAACCGTCTTCTAATTTGGAGAGAATTAAAACATGATCATTTTCACATCATTTCGACATCTTGTCACAGTGACAGGTAAGTCAAACAAAAGTGATTAATAAGAACGACTTAAACCATACAAAATTACATGTACTCGATTTCATTGAAATTAACTGTACTTCTAGCGAATATGATTTTGCAACTTTGCCCCTTTTTATAAATATATTTATCACTTGCACATATTCAACACTCATTATGCGATACAGATATGAATTAAGCACATTAAGGTTAAAAATTAGTATCTTGTGTACTTCATCTATGTTGAGTTTAGATATCTAAACTTCTAATAATCTTATTGTATATTTGTTTAAGGGATTTGCAACAGTTCAACCAGAAAACACAATAATTCGCTCAGAATCAGAACCCGCTCAACTGAAAACACCGTCTTCATCACTGGAAAAAGAACCTTGTAAAGATTTAAAGATGGAATTTTCCAGTGACGATGAGAGCGGCTGCTCATGTAGTACCGAGCTCGACGAATGCGGAGATGGGCAGTTCGGCAGTACAAAGTTTGTTTATGATAATCCTTGTTTTGCCCAAAACGAACCGTACATGGATCCGTTGTATAAATATTTTCCCGACGATTGTGACACATATTGCGGACCATTTACCGAAATTCACTGGAGCGACATTTTGCTGCCAAAAAAAGTGAAATTAAGACAAGCACCGATGCCTAAATCAACTAATTTTGAGCAAGAAGTGTTGCCAGTGTGTGATACGGTGAACACCGAAATAATTGAATTTATCGAAAATGAAAACCAGAATCACGACAGCGAGAGAACGTCAGAATTGGAAATCGAAATAAGTTTTGCCCAAGTCGCCAGCACATTGTTGAAAGTGGAAGGTGGCGCGGATTCCCAGCATACCGTATCAGAGATATCAACGATTTCTGATCTGAGAATGAAAGTTAAAAGGTGTCCGAAAGACTATGTAGTAACTATATATGCTGAAGGGCAATATCAAAACATTAAAGGCATGAGAACGGTTGGTTCCCAGCCATTCGTGGTGCCTAATATAGAAGAAAATATTTCAAATTTTCTAGTGGCAATTCAACCTGCATCATACGTTGAACGTTTGCAAAATACCGCGCAAGTTACACAACCTGATTTAACTTTATTGGATGCAATTAACGCCGACTCTGGCGAACCTAAAAAGTCTTGCAGTTTACCAAATATGAGCGTCGCAAGTTTAACTAGCGCTGAATTTCGTGAAAAATTCCCGCATGCTTTAACAACTTATTTGAAAGATAAATGCAATTCTTCTACTAAACAAGAAGCTAGCACATATCATCCTGGTAATAAAACAGAAAAAGATTCATCAAGTCCAGAATACGAAAAGGAAATGAAGGACAAGCCATATGTTAAACCTACTAGGCAAATAGAGGAAATCGAAATTAACACATGTTACCCTTGTAAAAAGTCAGTAAAAGATTCACCAAATCAAACAGAAGAAACGAAAATTAATAAAGATCACAAAAAAGAGTTAAAGGAGAAGCCCAAGGAATTTGTAAACTCTAAAATAGTCGATGAAAATTCTCTAAGCGTGGACACTATAAAAAGCGAGGTATTTCGCAAAAAATACGATATACCACCGCTAAAATATGAAGATCCCAAAGCCATGGGGTTATATACGTATACAATGCCAGAAATTGATCAACGAATAATTGATATTTCGTCGATGATGGCCAAGAATCTCGAATTAACTGTAAACGACAGTTTGTTTGGAATGAACAAAATAGAAGAAGAAATAAAAGTTGAACAAACAAAATGTAGAATCCCAGAGGTAGTAGAAGAAACGAGAAAGCCACGTCGACCATGTAAGCCGTCGTGTATAAATACATGCTCAAAAGGTAGTACTGGGAGCAAGTTAAATATTCAAGAAATTACAAGGAAGGAAATGGAATCTATTAATGAAGGAATAGAAGAAATTAAAGCTAAATTGCGCTGTATGGACATACCTGAATTAGAGAATTGGAAAAAAATCGATCAACCTAATAACAGACCTCCATGCAGACGAGCAGATCCATATACTATAACACAACAAACACGGTTTCCTCCTTATGAATTTGCACAGCCACCTCAAGCATCCTCAATGTACCCATCTTGTTACTGTTCTGGTCAATATACCTATTCAAATGCAGCTAATTATCCCATGCATGGTATGACTTATCCGTCGTATTCCACGTATATGGATTCGGATGATATTGAAGATTATGTTTGCAGCTGTACTAGACGAAGATCGGTAAAAAGACGGAAAAAACGAAAAATCATGGCATCTACTAGTGAGTATTCGTGTACTAGCACAGGGAGTAGTGGATCTAGGACCTCTGCTTCTGTGAAAAGTATTCCTTCCTGTAGACAAAAGTCTGGCAAAGCAGCAAAACCCACGAGCAAAGAAAGCAACAACAGATGTAGTCAAGTTAGTTTCTCTTACAATAATAATTCGCGTACGCAATCCGGAATGGAAATCATGGAGTTTTCTCACTATGACCACACACCAACTGATACTGAACCGGAGGTTGAGATAAGAGTCGGGAAGGGACCCCCGAAGATAAAAACGAAAGATACTTTTAAAGGAGTTATAACGAAAGAGCCCAACAAGTGTAGATTCAAAGTTGCCGTCAATTTAAGTCCAAGCAAATTACGTACCTTACAGAGGAAGAAAAGTTTAACTGAGACCGAATGTTCCAGTTGCGAACGGATAACGTAATCTATATATCATAAATATGTAATATTTTGATGTAATTTGGTGGCATAATGAATTTAGAGTAAATATGTGAATTCGTATAATTAACTGTGGTGTTCAAATGATTGATGTCATTGATAATATGTAAATGTAAATGTACAATATAATTTTCTCAGTTTTTTTTATACTCAAATAACTTAAATTTATCTTACAGGCATCTACGCATAAAAGAAGTTGTACAACAAACAGTATTATAACTATAGTCTATGTCAGCGATTCTCAATCTTCTTAGCTCCGCTACCCCCCAAATAGTAAATGTAAATAAAATTCCACCCCCCGCCCCAAAGAATAATACTTACTATTACTAATTTAATTTTGACTGTAATTATAAATGTAAAAATGATTTAATTTTATATTGCATTTTATATTACATTGCACTAGTTTTAAACATTAGGAAAATACTGACAATATAATAGTATATTATAAAATGAGCATTTAATGGTGGCTATTAACACACGAGTATGAGAGTAAAGAATACGAGTGTCTTAATAGCCATTAAATGCGAATTGCATAAACTATTTTTTGTACGACCAGTTCTAATAACGAAAAAATTTGCATTTTATATTCAAAATTTATTTCAAATGACACCTATGTTCAATATGGTTATAGAGTAGGTGACTGAATTGAGTGAATTGTCAAAATTTAGATTTGTCAATCAAATGTTCATGACATTATTGGTCGAATATTGTAATGTCGCATTCCTAGTGGCTGTAAACTTGTATCATAATGAAAAATTTGTATCTTAATGGACATCATTAAGGTACAGGTCCCGGATATCAAATAATACAATTAAAGTATTGGAGTAGAAAATAGTATATTAAACAAGTTTCATAAGGCCCCATTTTGCCGCATGAGATCAGTTTAGAAATCGAGCCGCAAAAGGCCTTATGAAACGAGTTTTTTCTACTATTTTTTTTTTCTATTTTGCATTTTTTACATTAATAAATTGTAATGATTGAATTTGAAAGTTCAGAGTTTTATTTTTATATAAAGCTTGCAGTTGGTCACATTGATACTTGACATTTTCAAATTTAAATCTTGCTATCCGCATTACATATTTGATTAATTTTCGTTAACATTACCTGATATTTTTTTAAAAAATATAAACATAAGTGACATAGGAACTAATATATCTTGTTGTCCATTATATACAGTGTGAGCAAAAATGATAGATATGTGCCGCTCTATTCGAAAAGCATCATTGCCGCATAATAAATATTGTAGACCGTTACTGCATTCATTGGCGTAAAGTAAAAAATTAAGTTCACAATAATCACAATTGACATTTAAGAAAGGACTGAAATTAATGACAATTAAACGCTGTTCAATTAGGTTATTTTGTATTAACAACAAATTAGTTAATTATTAAACTAATCAAAGAAGATTAGATAAACACTGGAGTAGAATAATAAAGAAGATACACATTTATTAAATATAAAACATACCAGATTATAAACAATATTTACAACATATGTTCAATGTGTTCTCCATTGGTTTGTACACATAAATTAATGCGAGATTTCATATTTTTGAAAACTTGAATATCTAGTGTTATGGCATTTACTTCATTCGTCACAAATTCTATTAATTCTTCTATTGTACGAATGCGATTTTTAAATACCTTATTTTTTAAATGACCAAACATAAAATAGTTAAGTGGTGTTCTATCGGGAGAACTCGGGGGCCAAATATTTCTGCTTATTAACACGTATTTATCATTTATTTTTACGCGCATTATTTTCAAATTATTTCACATACCAATTTTTTTCCGAGCAGGCACGAGAATATGTCTTTATGAAGAAAGGTTTTAATATGTAGAATACTAAACAGCAAATTATTAATAAGAGAAACAGCAAATAGAGAAACACATACGCATATTGATAAAAACATAACAAGTGTTCATTTGAAAAATCAATCTAGGTTACTTTGAAATTTTGATAGAATAAGACGCAAATATATTAATATGTGTTTGTTGTTCCGTAAACGTAAATCCAAATGACATTTGATAATGTCAATCACAAATATCAGTTAGTGCATAAAATAATCGTGCGTCGATTCTGGTTTAAATAAATTGCTTCTCAATTTTAAAATGGCTTTCACTTTAGAACATCAATTTTTTTTAGTCCAGGCTTATTTTCGAATTGGTAATAAAATTGACGGTTTATGGGTTTATTCAGTTCAAGATTGCATGGCAGAATTTCAAGTTGAGTTTCCACATTTTGTAATAGATTATATACAATTTAAGAATACTTTGGATAGAACTTTAAAACTTTTTTCTGAAACTGGTAGTTTCTTAAGAAAATCAGGCAGCGGAGCAGTTAAGAAACGTACACCTCAAGTTGTCAATCGTGTTGAAGAAATAATGGAAAATGAACCACAAACATCTGTTCGACATTTGAGTCAACAAATAAACCTTTCTGTTAGTACAACTCACAAGTTATTAAAAAAAGATATGCAACTTTATCTATACCGTGTCACAGCAGTACAATAATTGTTAGAAATACCCGCATAGACTACAGTTTTGTAATTGGTTTGTAAATATGAACAATAATGGAGAACTTTCGCAAAGAGTCATCTTTACTGATGAAGCATGGTTTTATAAAACGGGATACCTAAATTCACAAAATTCAAGAATTTGGAGTAGTGAAAATCCACATGTAATTAATGAAGAATCGCTACATCCAGAGAAAATTGGTGTTTGGGCAGCGATAAGCCAAAGGCGAATCATTGGACCAATATTTTTTCAGGGAACATTAACTGCTCAAAGGTACCGTAGGGAAATTTTACAACCATTTGTCAATCAGTTGCATGATGATGAACTTCCAAATGCATATTTCCAACAAGACGGAGCACCTTGTCACTGTACTGCAGAATCTTTGGATTATTTAAGAGAATTTTTTGATGAGCGTATAATTAGTCGAAATACTGAAATTGCCTGGCCTGCACGTTCATGCGATTTAACACCTTGCGACTTCTTTTTGTGGCCTTATCTAAAAAATAACATATTTCGAACACCTATATTGAATTTGAATGATATGCTACAGAGAATCGAACAGAAATGCATGAAGTTAATAACAATCCAGTAATGTTGCAGAATATCATCAGAAATTTTGAACGGAGGATTTTAAAGTGCATTGATCTTGAAGGACAACATTTTCATCATTTGTTATAGTTTTCAATAAATACCTATTATTTGTTATTTATTTGTATGTATGAAACTGTCAAAATATACGACTTCGTAGGTTAAGTAGTAAATTTTAATTTACGACATACTTCAAAATGTTCTCAGTAAATCACATGCTACTAGATTGACTTTTCAAATGAACGCTTGTTACATTGTAGCTACATATCCTTATATCAATTTTGAATGGCAATCTAGTGGTTTGTAACATCATGTTAACAATCCGTCAATTTTATTTTAAAATGAAATTATAGTAAGGCTGCATTTTCATATTTTTTCGGTAAAAACTGTATTATTCAATGTAATATTTAATTAATTGCTTTCTTGTAAATGATTATAGGTGTAGTAGCAATGGAAAAAATTGTTAGTTAGCCTGTGAAAAGGTAAGCATTTTAAATCAACCGATTACTAAAAGCCTCCCCTTCAAATAATTATTATTAAGATCTATTGTAGAAATTCGTAATTGTGAAAAATTATAAAATTCCATGTTTTTATTGCGAAACATAAGTATATAACTATGCTGAGACAGTCCGCGGATGACATGAAAAAATCCATTTTTCAGTCCAAAAACTCGAGGAATTCTCGCAGCTCCACGACATTCCCTTCAAGTAATATTAATTTAACTACAATTTGTGATACAGACATTGCAATGGTCAATGTTTTAGATAGTGGAAGTATTAGTAAAATACCTTGCTGTATAAGAAATGGCCCGAAAAGTAAACTACCAAGGAGCGAAGATCGATTACCAAAAATGAAAAAAATAAATGGTGAACAAGTTTCATATATAGAAACAGATGTCTTGACCGCAAATACGCCGAGGCAACAAGAATTGGAAGAAAATATTTTACAAAGTAATCAACGAGGAAAGCATATGTTGCCTGCTGTTGAAGATATTTTCTACAGAAAAATAAGCAATTTAGACAACAAGAGTAAACATTTAGATTGCACACTGTGCAATACTAATCCGAAAATAAAGTTGAATACCGATACAAAACAAACAAATGCAAGAAGACATAGTTCTGCAGGTGGAAATAAAGAATCAACGAGCAGAGAAGAAGTTTTAAATGAAACTAAGATACCAGAGAACACAATCTGTAAAATATTAAAAAAGCATTTGCAATCAAAATCATTGAAAGATGACAGAAATATTGGAAAAAAGGAAAATGTAGAAAAAGCATATCCTTTGCAAGATCTTACCAGCGGGAAAAGAATTAAAAAATGTAGACCAACAACAGCTCCATTTAAGCAGCAGGCCATTTCTGAAGTAATAATTGTACGGAAGAGTGCTTCTCTCGTTAAATACTCGGAAAATTCATTTTCGTCTAAAATACCAATCCTATCGAAGCGTCTTAGTGTGAAAAAGTCAGAAACATCGCCAGAATTAAATACCGATGAAGTTAAAAGAAGAAGCTCGAAAGTAAATAGTTGTGATGGCTCTAGAATACCTTCCCGATTAAGAAGAAAAAAGAGAAGCCTCTTCAAACAAGAGAATTGCTCCAAGAAGGATAGTACCACAATTGAGTCATCTGTTGAAATTACCCAATCAAAAAAGCCTGGTGAAGTAAAAAACAAGGTTAATATTAAGTCAACTAAATCGATTTCTTTGGATGTTAGTGAAACTATTTACATTAATGACATGCCGAATCAAACAAATTTGGAAGATAATAATGCGTGTGGGACAAATTCTGATAAACGTAAATTTTCTTCTAAAATTCCAGTAGGTATGAAGACTGTTGCGGGAATTTCTGGCGTTGTAAATAATAACACAAAAGAGGCTAGAGATGTAACACTTGATAAAATTACGAAAATGCAGAAAAATTTGCATAATAAAATAGTTAATTATCAAGTTATGGCCGTTCCTACGATTATATATCCAGATTGTCCTAAGTGGCTTAATATTCGTACGAGAAATAAAAGCATAAAAAACGGAAGAGCAATGAAGAATTACGAACACATTGATAAAGGGAAGCGTTTAGATAGAAAAGAGAGTTTAGAAAATATACCCAAACGAAAGATACATCTATGTTGTGGAGACAAACTAAGAAGTACCAGCAAACTTTTCGTATCAAAGCGACCGTCGCTAAAATTTGCACCGATTACTAGAATTAACAAAATTGGACGCAAGATATCCAAATTCAGAAAATATTCAAACTTCAAAATTTGGGATCTGAGACATAAAAACTTCAATTTCAAACCTAACGCTTCGGCGCCTAATTTTAGCGAAATGATTTCTGAAAAACGAAGAAAAGTTAACAAATCGAGGAACAATAACAGGATTGACACTGACAAACAAAGCAATGGTTTCCAAAATACAAATTCTCCTGTCGAAAAACATGAAAAAATAGACGCAGGCTTTAAAATAAAATGTCTTTCTGACACCGATTTATTACATGCGGAAAATAAGTACGCCATTCAGAAAAAAAAGAAATTAAGAAAAATGCTATGTAATGAAAAATCCATCCAAACTAAAATCATGACTAATGATATTGAAATTCAAATTAATTTGTCTGATGCAAGAGATGCAAACAGTGAATTGCAACAAGTTCCGCTCCTCAACGAGTTTACAACAATTAATAATTATTGTAGCGCTTTGTTAGAAACAAAGGCAAATATAGAACAAGTGTTGAAGAAGTGTTCTTCAGTATCAAGCATTAAATCAGTGGATATAGGATGCCAATCAAAAGAATTTTCATTAATTAATTCGTATTCACAAACTTCACAATGCACAGTAAATAAAAGTAGTCAATGTCGCAAGAAAATTCAGCGTAAAATACCAATTCTAAATAAACCTAATAAATTTAATGTTTGCAAAAGTTTTGTAGGCACCGCAAGATCTAAATTAATCCATAAACAAACTAAATCGTCTTGTAACATTCGTGAATCGTTAGTAAACACTAAGAAAACACCCGGTAAAATTGTACTTTGTCTCACTGTCGATACATGTGCTCCAGGTTTAGATCACAAAATTTCCCCAGGAAAAATGTCTTGTCTTTGTAAGGAAGTGCCACTAGACCAAAAAGGTAACATCGAAGAAGAACGTCAGAGGAATCTCTACGAAGATGACGACGATGAAGTTGAGTATAGTGAAAGTTACATGTATGAATTGGTAAACACTCTTAATCTCGAAAATGATGCGAAGATTTGCGGTTCTACACCTTCATTGCCAGAAGTTGTCGTCGCCACGGATAGATGCGAGTCGAAATTGGAAATACCCTGGTTAAAAATAAGCTTGGCTCCGCCAGGGTATTACAAAATCAAGGAAAAGGAGGGCTGTCCGAGAAAGGTATGTTAATGATATTAATAATTTACAAAGATTGTTCTGGAATTTCAGGCTGAAACCTCGTCCTTGACACTGGTTCCTTCTTGGCCAACGTTTCGCCCACTGTTGCAAGAGACATCTACAAGACTGTTACTATTGCTACATTGAAACTAAAAGTCTATTAGTTTTGGACGGGGTTATACCGAATGTCCTTGAAATAAAAAGATAACGTATGTAAAATGATTAAATTATATAGAATATATACCCAAAATTCACTTTTATAAGCAAAAAAAAAATTACAAAGATATTTAAAGAAATGTTGTTATGCCACTGTACTACTGAACATATCGTAAATATTATCAGAGACGATATTTTAAAACTGATCCACAATATAGCTTTGTTCATCTCGCTTTAAGAATGATACTTAAAGCGAGATGAACAGAACTATATTGTAGTGACAATATAATGTTGTCAATCGTTACGTACGGTCGATACAATTTTTCAATTAAAGATAATAGTCTGTAACTTAAATGTCCGTAAAGCACACATCTTGCAGGTTCCTTTAATATATCGGCTTTAAAAATTTACAGTTAGTATACATTTTTAACAGCTGACTCAGGTTATCGAACCTTTACCATAACAAAACTTATTGGTTTTATAAATACAAACATTACCGCCTTTGAATACAATGAGGCATTTTAAATCCGATATTAACTCTCGTAATAAACATGAAATTTTAGTACATTTTTTAAAATGGGTTTATAAATGAATGTAACACATCTTAATTTTTAATTACTTACTTGAATGTATAAAAAGCTGATTTTCTATGAAGTATTGATCTTAGCATACAGGATGTTATAAATTTTATAACATCGACAGTTGTTACGTATGTAAACATACGGTGAGAGGTATAGAAGAACCGCGTTAAGTTCAATTGTACGTCATTGATGACTTTTATATGTTGTCATAACTGTATTAGAGAAACTAAAAAAGTTAGTTTGTTAAACTATATTTAAAAGCTTTTATTTCATTAATTTAAATACGAAATGTTAAATTGATGATAATATAGGCATGCATGGCAAATAAACACATAATTTCCGTTTCAATACTAAATGTTTCTTGTATATTTTTTTAACAGGGCAATAGTTACTTGCGATGTTTATAAAGATAACATATCTGTCAAACAAGCCTAGTTTTGTGTCCATTTTTCCCGTTTATTTTGATTGTTTAAAAACAGTTCCCTTAAGAACAACATTGTGTTTCGTCATTTGGATATAATGCCGAAAGGTTTCTGTAAACAGTCAAAGCAATTAATTGCTTCATTATTGACCTTTTTATAGTTGACATCTTATAATCTTATAATTGATATCTTGCCGGCAACATATATAGGACCCGTCGTCATGGATCTAGTATGACGTACAATTGGATATAACGCGTTTTCTCTATACGTATTTACATCCTGAATATTTTGAATTCATAGGGGGCACATATTAGAATTTTCAGATTTCAATTTTCATACGTTGTCTTTTTATTTTAAGGATACTCTGTATAGGAGCTGTTCCGGGTAACTGTAGCATCACGATTATGGTTGAGTTTTTAGATAGAAGGGTTTGCTAGTTATTGTATGAAGGGTATCCGTCATCACGGTTGATATTATTGAGATGCTTTATGATTTCCATAGGTTCCTGTATTTTACAGTCAAAGTAGTAGGGGATATTCCACCGCACCATAAATAAACACCTCGCTCGAAATTGTCAAGTTCCGTTTCTCAACACACTTCTGCCATTTCTAAAACCTATTTATCTTATATACAAGACGTTTCCGTCCATATTAGCAAAATGCTTATCAAATACTACATCGAAATCTTTATCGGCACCCCACCATATTATCAGCCTCCTTTTCTGTTAAGGACCGCAGCCATCTAAAAAATACGTGTGTTTACAGAATTCCATGTGGCAGGGTATACGATAGACAGGGTATACGATAAGACAAAGCGTTCGGTAAGCACTCGTGTTGCTGAACACGAGTGTTCTACTAGGGCGCTGCACGTAACCAGGTCTGCACTTGCTGAAAGTAATATTGCGATCGCTCATCTTGCATCAAAGCTATTTCTCTGGCAGTGTCTGTTGGATTTAAGACCATATTTAAATTAAAATAACACTAAACGAACTTTGTTGAACACGAATTAAAAAAAAGCAAAATGAACGATTAAAAAATAAAACCAAATAAAATAAGAAGTTTAAATTTAACTAACACTAGCTAACAATGGAATGAGCACGCTTTTAATGATAAAAAAAGGTTTTAAACAGTTCAAAAAATTTCAACAAAGCGTAGTTGACATAATATTTATTGCAGATAATAATAACATTCAAATTTATCAATCAAACGAAAAAAAAAAGTATATGGATCGAATTTTGTGCCGGTGAATTTATTTAACCAATGGTCATATCAACTACAGACAATGCGTTTCGATCGCACGATCTCCTCGGCGTAGTTAAAGCACAATCTTATGCCGTCAGCCGACAAAGAGGTATCTCGTGACATCTGACGGTCAATAAAGGTCCGCTGGTAGGAGCACTTTCTACTAACGACTATGCCGTTATTAGGAGAGAAAGAAATCCGTATAAATTGTATAGTCCATTAACTCGTGGCCAGACGGCGGAATATACCAAAAAAATAACATATCGATGTGTAAGCACATCAAGTTTTTGTGAATACAAATTAATATAAATATGTTAAAAACATCGTACGTATCTGTACACATGGATATACATATACAACGTATTTAACTAATATTCACTTCAACTACAGACATATAATAATACAAACGAAGAGAAATATATAAAAAGGGACACTTGTTTGTCAGCACTTTGATGTTCGTATCTCCATATTTCGTGACCTTCACTCAAAAGTATGGCGATCTTTCACGTAGTGGCCACTAGATGACTCTTCTATTATTTTAAATATTTGTAGTACAGGCTGGCCCAAAATGACCGAAGGGGTTTGAGTTCATTATAACTTCTTATTTAAGACATAATTATTAATTTTTTTAAATTTTAAATACAGTATATTAATGGAGAATATTTTTAATTAATTATGAAAAATTATATCTCGCAAGTGGTGGCCATTTTCTGCTTCGCATATTCGTGCTCTTTCCAAAACATTTTCCATAACCTTTCGCAAAACTTCAGGTGTTATGTTGTTGATTTCGTCGAGTATATTATTTTTTAATTGCTGTATGGTTCGAGGCTTATTAATATAGACTTTTCCTTTCAAATAACCCCAAAGGATGTTTCCTTTGCGGTTAACGCGGAGGCCAATTAAAATCCCTTCTACGGGAAATAATTCGTTCACCAAAGATGTCGCGTAAAAGAGCCATTGTGTCCCTCGCAGTGTGCGCTGTGGCTCCATCCTGTTGGAACCATACTTGCGGATGGTTTTCCACGGCTGGCCTTAAAAAATTTTCCAACATTATCTGATATCTAACACCAGTGATGGAAACGGCGACACCGTGTTCATTTTCAAAAAAATATGGGCCAATTATCCTTTCCGACGAAACACCACATCAAACGGTACACTTAAGTGGGTGTAATTCTCGCTGTTGAACTACTCTTGGATTTTCCGTAGCCCATATCCTGCAGTTTTGCCTATTAACGAACCCATTTAATTGGAAATCATGATTTTCTTCTGCTTTTTGGCGAAAATAAATTGCATAATCAAGTCGTTGCTGGTAATCTGTCGGTTTCAATTGTTGGACAAACTGAATTTTGTATGGAGACATTCTTATTGTATGCAAAATTCTCTGCAGCGACCCTCTTGAGAGGCCAAGTTGTGTCGAACGTCTCCTGGTCGTCCTGTCGTCCGTGTGCACCGTTCGTCGTCTGCCGGTACCAGGAAGGTTCCTTACTGCCCCTTGTTCTCGAAAATTTGCAACCAGACGGTTTATTGTTGACTCTGAGGGTCCAACCCGCACATTAAAATAACGACGATATGCACGCTGAGTCAAAACAATGGATCGTTGATTTGAGAAATAAAGTTCAACGATTTTGGCACGTTGTTCAATTGTGTACTGTTCCATTTTAAATTCCCCAAGTCTTCTTTACAAAATACTGAAAACAAAAAAAAAATTTTAATAAAAAAATTATAAGGAATTAAAACCCCTTCGGTCATTTTGGGCCACCCTGTACATTAACAAAAAGAAATTTTAAAATAAATGTATTAAATAGTATAATCGTAAAATAAATATTAAAAAATATTTAATAATTTGAAAATGCTCTAACCCACCACATTTGATAAAGGCATTAATACTTGCATTATGTATTAAGTATAATTTTGAATTTTCTCAATTAATCAATGAAACACCCCAATGAAACCAATACAATAATTGCATTGGCAACTGTTGCATTAAGCACCTGGGTTGCAAAAGAAACTTCCATTTTTAATCGATTAATTAGGAAAATATGAGCATCTGTTAATTTGGGTGTTAATCTGCAGTTAATTTTTTTATCAATATTTTATAATTGCTCTATACATAACCAAGATGTCATTTTCTATTCAAATTCAAAATTATACTTACTTAGATAATGCAAGTATTGGCGGGTGAGAGCATTTTAAAATGATTAAATATGTCCTAATATTTATGCTACGATTATAGTATTTAATACATTTATTTTAATATTTATTTTTGTCAATTTACTTCAAATATCTAAAATAATAGTCATCTAGAGTCATCTAGTGGTCACGAAATATGGAGACGTGCCGAGAGACAAGTGTCCCTTCTTGTATATTTCTCTTCGCTGCTAACATACTATTCGTTTAATAGACTACACAATTATACGTATTTGATTCTCCCCTAATAACGGACTAGTAGTTTCTGAGAAAGTGCTCATACCGACGGGCATCTCATAGCCGTCAGATGTCACGAGATATCTCTTTTTAGCTGACGTCATAAGACTGTGCTTATTATGTAGGAGCGATTCTTAAGATGTCACGTCGTAACTACACTGAGGAGATTGTGAGATCGAAACGCATGTGTCTGTAGTTGAAGTGACCACCATTGCTTAAATACGTTGTGTAGGTCTAAGTGTACAGATACACATATTTGTATTCACAAAGACTTCATGTGTTTACACATCGATATGCTATTTTTTGGAATATCAACTGTGATCACGGATACCGTCTACATAATATCTGGCAAACTTTTCTATTTCAAAAACCTTAAACATATCAACTTCTATGTAACCCCGTCTCACATTTACAGACTTTCAATTTGAGTGCAGCAACAGTAGTAGCAATCCTGAAGATGTCCTCAGGAACGGTGGACGAAACGTCGCCCAAGAAGGAAGCAGTGCCAAGCACCGGATTCCAGCCCGGAATCCCAGCAGCAATCACGGACAATGACCATGGAAGCCTAAAAGCAAGATTAACTTTTCAAAAGTTTTTTTGTTGAACATGGTATTTCTAATTTTTAATTATTTTTAATTGAAATTCTGAA
Source organism: Melolontha melolontha (assembly GCA_935421215.2). Taxonomy (NCBI): domain Eukaryota; kingdom Metazoa; phylum Arthropoda; class Insecta; order Coleoptera; family Scarabaeidae; genus Melolontha; species Melolontha melolontha. Next base: position 69,204,602 of record OW285243.1, on the reverse strand, counting down.
GATGTATATCTAACTGAACGTAAGTACAGTTTAATCTAATATTTGTCAAACTGTGCTCAGAAGTCATGCCTTCCTTACAGTGACGCTCTGAAATATTTCATAATTTTATTTCCAGTTTCAATTCGATGTGATAAGACGCGATATCTAACAGATCAACAAAGTTGACCACTAGGCTACATGTCATGAGTCATATAACGCGCCTGCAAAAACTTTCGCCATTAGAGACGGCCATGCTTTTTTTTTAACGGTTGGTGACAGTGCACGTATTCTGTCACAAACGTATAATTTTGATAGTTTGGTTATGTCATGTAAATGTGTGTAATAATTATTAATTTAGTTTTTGAAAAAATGTTTATTACGATAGTCAAAATTAAAAGAAAATAACACTAAAACAGACGTTAGAAATGTTGACGAAGACAAAGTTGACCTCTACGCTTCATGCTTTCAAAGCCATTTATTAAGATTTCGTGGATTATGTCAGTACAAAAATTCACAATAGCATTACGAAGCTCTTCGATTGTGTAATGTCTGGTCTTGAAAATGGTATTCTTTAAATATGAAAAAATAAAATAGTCTGAAATTGTCAAATCTGGACATCTTTGGAGAAAATCAATAATAAATTCTCGTTACGAAAAATTCTCTTTCTCTTTCTCGAGATTTATTATTTTGCTGGAAATATCCTTCCGTAAGATCATCATAATAAAGTTCATTAATAAACGGGTCTGTATCTTTTAGGAGTTATGGTTTGTTTAAAAAATATAGGCCCAATAATTCGTCTTCTTGACACTGCTAGCCAGACGCCTATTTTTTCTAGATGTAGCGTAGTTTCCACAAATTCATGAGGATTTTCTGTAGACAAAATTCTAATATTTTGCTTGTTTAAATATCCTTAAAGATGGAACCAAGCCTTATCCGAAAAGAAGCATTAATCGAGAATGTCTTTGTTCTTTGTTATTCGAAAACCATTGAATAATACTGTGTTTTCGTAACAAAATCTACCTGCTTGAGTTCCAAAACTGTTTGAATTTTATATGGAAACAATTTTAAATCCTTTCTTAAAATAGTATATATTCCCACTGACAAATGAACTTGTTGTGATAGTTTTGCGATTGATTTTTGGGTAAGTTATCCATTCGACGTCGAATGTTCTCTGTCCAATTTGCTGTTGCTTTCTACGTGCTCCATCGCCAGGTTTACGATTTATTCCCCCCTTCCACCAAATTTAATAACACAAGCTTGAATATGTTTTTGCAGTTGTGCGTAAATAACTGGCAGATTAGGATACTGTTACCGGAAATCCTGTAAGCATTGATTAGTGGAATAAACCCAATCTTCATTTTTGGCCAGTTCTACAGTAATTTTGAATAATAAATATTTTATATAGTAACTCTAAAATTATAATAAAATAATTAAAAAAATATATGCGTTTATAATTTGAATTTATGTATGGCAACTGAAACTAAAGTTTCTCATGTGCACCAATTTTTGATGATTTAATTACTTAAAAAACAGCCTACTATAATGAGGAAAGTTTTTGAAGGCACGTTACGATACATTACGTTTCGAACACTTATTAATTGTATAAATATCTTAAAGTTCAGTTTAGGGAATTATTTTCAGGTTATATGCGATTGCTGGAATTTAAGTGCTAACGATGACGTTTATCTAGAGCCAGTCGTTCAAGAGCAAAAAGAGGTGAGTTACTAATACATAAATTCCACTTCGTTTTTCCTAGATTATAAAATATTTCATTGTCACAGCAGCCAGAATGTAAGTGTCAAACTGCAACCGGTGATGCAGATAAAAATGAAGAGAAAAAGGAAGAGATAGTTGGAGAAGAAAAGGAAAACGCACAGCAAGAAGAATTTGAACAGCAAGAGGTGATAATAGGAAAAGTTAAAGAGGAAGAGGAAGAAAAACCTGTAATAGAGGAATATGATAAAAAGCCACCGTCAATGATCGTCGCAGAGCCTGAAACTACTACGGCTTTCGATCAACCAGAAGCCACTGAAAGTACCCAGGCACAAGAAGCTCAAGAATCTTCGACTTCTGCTGAACAAATGCCAATTGAGGATATAAAAGCAAGAGAAGATGATAATCAAATACCTCCGATTTCCGAACAACCAGTGGTCACTGAAATTATCCAGGCACAAGAACTTCAAAAATCTACGAGCTCTGTTGATGAAAAGTCTATGGAGGCTATAAAACAAGAAGATGCTCAACAACAGCCCATTGAAGTTATAAGGCAAGAAGATACAATATATAGTGAAGAAAAAGTCATTCAAGCTGAAAGGCAAGAAGATAGCCTAAATACAAATACAGCTTCTGCCCAACAAGAAACTGGCCAGATTTCAAAATCAGACGACGTTCAATCAAAACCCCGTGAAACTAAGTTAGACGATACTAAAAAATTATTAACTTCTTATAAACGAATGTTTAAAGGAACGGGAAAAGGTGATAGAGAAGTGGTTGAAGATGAAAACGAAATCGTCGAGAGGCAACTCGAGCAATATTCAACACCTGAAAAAGAAAAAACACAATCTAAAAAGTACCTCCGAGAAATGACGATTTGTCCATCAAGTAGTAGTAGCAGTAGCTTACCCTCTGACTGCATTTGTCTAGCGGCAAAAGATGAGTGCGAGGATATGTTGGGACGACCAACTGCGTTTGTGTACGATAATCCATGTTTCGGACAACATGAAGGATACATGGATCCCATTTATAAGTTATTTCCCGATGACTGTGATACCTACTGCGGACCTCACATAGAAATGCCTTGGAGCGACTTAACCATACCTAGAAAGATTAAATTAAGACAAGCTAACAAACGAACGAAACCTTCCTTCATAAACTCTTCCAAATGCCCTTGCAAACCAGAAGAGACTGTCGTTTGCGGAGACAAGAAACAAGCCATTCAGCAAACTAATCAGCAATTGGCTTCGATTCCCAATTCTCACGATAATCAGGTAGAAAAAACTGATAAAAGTTTCGAAATACAATTAAGTTTCACCGAGATAATAAGCAATATGGCTGCAGTTGAAAATAAATGTGCGCCATCTGGTGTTTCAGTTAGTATAAGGCCATCTTCGAAGGAGCGAGGTTCGAGTACTGACCCTCGTGGTTCCAATTATAGTTGTAAGTGTGCGAGTCCTAAATATAAACAAAATAGTCCTACCGGAAAAACTAGATCATCAAAATGTAAGTGCGCCAGTCGTGACATTTCATTTGCTAAAATAGAATCTAATACTTCGCATGGAAGCAAATGCAGAAATTCAAACTGTAAATCGTCAAGTCCTACCAAGTCCAGCAGAAGGTCTGTAGAACAACCGAAGCCTGCGAAGAAAGGTTATCACGATCCCGTAATGAATATTTTAGAAACTTGTGAAGCTGAAATGGAACCATTACGAGACACGCTTAATCAATTAAAATCCAAAATCCGCAATTTGAATATTCCTGAATTAAATAATTGGAACAATAATCCCATGCAATGTCCTCCATGTTCGTCAAGTGGAGTCGCGCCAACATCTTTATCTCCACCGATCAATAGGTCTTCTTGTATGCCCGGATCACCTTGTATGCCTCCACCTCCGCCACCTTGCATGCCGCCACGTCCTTGCTTGCCTCCTCCTCAAACTTTCCATTCCATGCAAAGACCTCTGCAATATCCATTTCCATCGATGTTTTCGCCCATGCCGCGGCAGCATCCACCTTCATCAATGCTTCCACGAAGATGTTGTCCGCAGTGTGCATGTAAAGAAATACGTCCGAGAAGAAGAAGCTCCAAAAGTGCTTCTTCTAGCACAGAGTATTCAGAATATGACAGCGTAAGCGATGATGAATCCGGATGTCCATTTTTGAGAGCGTTATCAAGCAAAAATATTTACCGAGATTCCAAGACGCAACGCAAATCCAAAAGTCGAGAAGAAAAGAAAAAAATCGACCGTCAAAATAAGAAGAGTTCAAACTGTGTTGGAAAGAGGTATAATAAAAGAAGTCAGGCGGAATATAACCGCCAAGACAACTACACGGACACCGAACCAGAGATTCAAGTTCACTATGGCCCGAAACATCCGAAAATGAAAACACGACAGGTCTTCAAAGGAGTTGTTGATAAACCTAGTATAGGCATGGCAAAGAATCAGAGATTACGAATTGCCGTAAAATTAACACCAAGTGGACAAGATATCGCTGATGATAACTTCTTAGCAGTACATGGACCTTGCGGATATAAGTAGTACTAATCGTTTGTCGTAATATGTATTTTATAAATGTGTTTACATTACTGTTACTTATTGATCTAAACCTAAAATATATTTTATTAAATACGTTTGAATCGTTGTAATGAATTTAATCTGCTTTCGGAGAATCTGGCTCTCGAAGGACCAATGTATTGTACGGGGTGATGTACCAATGTTATGGCTGTATCTGGTTTCTGGCGGTGATGCTTCAACGTCAGTTACTAGAATTACTACCCCTATGATGCTTCACCGTGACACCGTGCACAGGTTGTGAGGCTGTATACACTTTACTTTTTAAATTTTCGGTGACTGTTGGTTAATTAATAAATGTACATTCATCTAAATATATTTACACTATATACATTTATTTTGGATCCACAACGACTTATACTAACATAAACTTCTGTTAAGACTGGTGTCTCTTGTTAAAAAATGATTGTTGTGATGTTATGAGGCTCTGAATGATGCTGTAACACTGTGGGCCTTATATTGATGATGATTTGAGATTTTTGTCTTAAAACTATGCGTCTTATACTGATGCTAATGTGAGACTGATGTATGTTGTTCTGTTTAACAAGTAGGTAAAAATATCACAACCCCTACACTATTACTGAAATTATACCTACAGGCAACTATAACCAAAGTTTACGATAATGTCTTAAAGATCTAATCTTAACTAATAAATAATAAAATTTTATTACTAATTAAGTATTTGTAGATGCTATAAACCTAAATATACATTTCCAGATGATCCTTTGTTAGAGTAATAAACTTTATTATACATATCTAAGAAAGGAGATCTTAACAGTGAATACCCAAAGTGAAGCCTTTGTTCATTAATGAAGTTTTTATGGCACATACCTACATATTTAGGAATAGTAAGCCTATTATACATATTAATATAATTAACAATAGCAGATTAAGGGTTTATTGCTAATAACCCTAGACAATAAACAAAAGGTCTGATTTATAGAGCAATAAATCAATTTGGCAAAAGAAGTAAATTGTTTATAATCCTAGGTAATAAATAGATTTGTGTAGAAAATAAAGAGAGTTTTAGCTAAAAATACAGTGGTTTACAATCGAAACTGAACGTTAAATTTTTATTAAATTGGAAATATTTATATTGAACTCTATATCCTAAATCTACTTATATTTAATAATAAAAAATGTCAGAAATTAAAATATTATGAAAAGATATTAAATGTATCCTCAGCAATCATTAATATATTTGCTTTTTGTCATCAATTTTACAGTAATGAAGTGTGTATGAAAAATTACTTTAGTAATTTTATGTTTCTCTGTAAATTCACATTCACACAGGAATTGTAGCCTTTAAGAAGTGTATGTTTACGTAGCATTTTAGCAAAATTAATATAAAGCTAAGATAGATCCTTACTATCTGTTTGTTAAAAATACAGTTTATTTTTCATGTATTGAATTATACACCTTAAATTGTAATTTTACGTTTTTACATTCGTTTGCGCTCGCTATGATAAAAAAAAACTTATTTTAAGTAATTGTCGTAATTCGTTCGTTTAATTCAGAGGCTCCCAAACTTTTTTTTCTCATAGACCACTTTGAAAGTTTTGCTGGTTCCGGTGGACCCCTTGCAGCTACATTTCTACCATATTCCCAAAACTCGACAAAAAATGTGAAGATTAGATCTAACTATGGAAATTTGCGTTGCGTCTGAGTTATTGGTTAATTAATTAATTGATTGTGCTGTGAGTGGATGTCAAAAAAGTAAAGTTAGCCAATCAAAAAAGTGATTCCATCCAACTTTACTCCTTTGACATCTACTCACAGCACAAGAAACCAATCAATTCTCACATATTTTATTTAGAAAATTCTCCATTCAAAGTGGTAAAAATAAAAAGAAAAATAGTATATTTCCTTGTGTTGTATTTATTCAAATATGTAATTATTACACTATTAATTATTATTGTTATCATATTACATTGTAATATGATAACAGTCGTAATATAATTAAAATTAAATATTAATAACGTAACGTAACTTCTACAATGACAATCACAAAATAGTCATAATTTTAGTGGGAGGGATGTACTTGATGGATTGACAGCAAATTATCAATATTTGGCTTCAGTTTTGTTAGGAATAACCGCAAATCTCCCCGTTCTGTGATATTCAATCGGCTCCTTTTTTTTGATAAAAGGTTTGTAACGACACTAAAACTTTTCTCGACAAGATATGACCCGGAAAACGCTATCAAAAGCTTTCTTGCAATTCCCCACAGTCCAGGATATTTTTCGGGTGTTTCTGCCTGCAACCAAAATGTTTGATACCCTATTTTAAATTTCACCTTCAGTTCCTCATTAGTGCTAAGCCCGAGTAGCTCCTCTTGTAATATCACATTCTCCACTTCCGTTTCATCAAGTGGATTTATGATCCATGGTGGTATTTCCATCGTCAAAATATCTTCAAATTTGATTTTAAAGTCATCATGCAGGGCAATTAATTGTTGAACGTATGTGTGAATATCCTCATCAAGGCATTCTACCTGTGACAAGTTTGAAAACTGGGAAAATTCGCGCCGACTAATATTTTGCTTCATAAATTTCAATTTTCCAAGAAAAGCTGAAATTACACCCTTTGTTTTTATTAAATTGAGGCTGTCCCCTTGTAATTGTAAGTTAATGTCATTAAATTTTTTGAACAAATCTGTCAAATACGCGATGTCTGCTTTCAAATTGATCAGGTTTTCTTTTAAATCTGGATCTTTAATTTCCAGAAACTCTAAAACTGATTCAAAAAGTGAGAAAAATCTTGTTAAACATGCACCTTTCGACAACCAGCGTACTTCAGTATGTAAGAGCAATCGTTGGAAGTCTTCATCATTTTCATCGCACAATTGTGCAAATAAACGCGTATTCAATGCATTGCTTCTTATTTTGTTAACTACATTAATCACAAATTGAAGCGATTGGTGCAATTTAGCACTCAAATTTTTCGCTACTAGGTGTTGTCGGTGGATGGCACAGTGAATTGCAGTTACCTCTGGTATAATTCTTTTAAGATGGCTTATAAACCCACGACATCGCCCGGCCATGGCAGGAGCTCCATCTGTTGCCACCGAAATAACGAAATTTGTGCAAAACAGTTTTTAAAACCTCTTCAATAGCTGGTAAAATTAACTGTTCTCCAATGGTGTGCGATTTTCCAGATTTCGCTATAAGTAATGAGATATTGTTAGATGCCCGCAAGCCATTATCGTTACTTTCCGACGTTGAAGCGAACATACTGTGCACGGTGGGTCTCTTTTCATATTTTTCCTTCAATGTTTGAAAATATTTCAAATCTTTACCTATTTTATCAGGATGACACCTTCTTAGATGATCTTCAAGCTTCGATGGTTTCATAAAGTCATTGCTCAAAACTTTGTTGCATAAAAGGCATATGGGCAATCGCTTGTCTGCCTGATGGAAGAAAACCTAATTTTAAATAATCAACACTGTACTGTCGACATTTATTCTTAGATTCAGCCATGTTTCGTATCAGTTACCTACCTGTAAATAAAAAAAAAAACTTTGTTGTAGTAATCTTTAGGCGGTCTTACTTAACAGGATATGGCTATTTTAACAGGATTAATTGATTATTGCAATGAAATAAACAAAGTACCGGCGGCAAACTGATTCTAATTATTAAAAGCAATAAATCGCTAAGATCAATAATTGAGTTTTATGAAAACGGCTGAACCGATTTTAATGTAATGTAAAACATTTTTTCATTAATTATATTTTGATATATTTCTGTAAATTCGAAAGAAAATACTTGTAAATAATATTTTGATATCAAAACTTCGCGATTTTAATTATTTATTTATTACTTTGATGCACGTTACGAGTATGTAGTATATAAAGACACGTACAATTTATGAAAATATATTTAATTATTAGTGAACCACCACACAGTCGGATAATAAAAAAATTACTAATAAAGTAGGGACAAGAAGTTCAACCTTTCTAGTATCAACTTTCAAGTATCTAATAATGGCTCTGTTCAGTATTTAATTTTTAATACGTACCTACTACACGCAAACATTACAAATATACTTATTACAACATAAATATATCTCCTATCGCAGGTGGGTTGGAAGAGATTTCTTTTAGGAATAAGCCTCACCTTTTGTACCTACGTATTTTTTTGTAATTTGTCCATTTTTTGTTTACTTACGTGTACAATAAATTGTAAAATAAATAGATAATTCATATAATTCACTTTACTTTACTTTTCTTTTCGAAATTCGGGAAACAAATGAGTAACGTTTATCCGTGGCATTCATATTTATATTGGTGAAGAATCAAACAAGTTCATGCAAGATTGCAAGCACACACACCACAAGTCGTACTTCGTCCCTTTGCACGTCTAAACAAGCATTGCGGACGGCGGCAGCGGCAGCGCTTTGCAAGTCTCGACACGTTGTACTGAATATGGAATATGCAAGTTTTTACAAGTAACAGTCGCTGAGCTTCTTAAAATATTATCTGCCTACATTGATAGGTGAACTCAAGCCAACATTTTAGTTCTTCACTATCGAAACCAGATAAATTTTCGTGGACCCCCGCTTACGAATTGTGAACCCCCATTTTTTTGTCACGCCAACGTAGACCCCCGTCGAGTCTCCCGTGGACCCTTGGGGATCCACCTGGACCACTTTGGGAATCAATGGTTTAAATGAAGAGATACTAAACGTATGATTGCATTCAAAAAAATCGCGTACATCTATTTTTTTCCCGTTTTATTTTCTATTTTTTTGACGTTTAGTCATTGATGTGATCGGAACTTGATTAGAATATAAATGTGAAAAAAGTATTAGAATTCGTAATAATTTAAATATAAATGTTAATTCGAGGGTTAAGCATGTTTATAACATAAACAGTAGACATCTAAACAAATAATATTTTAATAAAGTTGACAAAACAGTAAGTTTACTTAACTAGAAGTTGACGAAAATGCGATGTTATTAAATTATAATTTTGGAGACGCTTTGGACGCGAAGTTATATAAAAATACGAACGAAGACTTTAATAACATCGACGAAACTATCAGTGTCCGCACGGATGATACTTTAGAGCCATCAGACAACGATTTTTTCACTATATGTACGAGGGAAGATCAGTAAGTACCCGTGTTTGAAGACAGGTGGCGCTGCTGAGGGAAGTTGGCATTACCGTCGTGTACTACCATCTGTCAGACAACACCATAATAAATTTCAGACTGATTCATAGGTTAGTTTTTATTTGGCAGCCAGTTGTATCACACGTGTTTCGTGTTTCTCGATAAAATGGAAAAAGAGCAATATCGATCCGTAATTCGCTTTTTATTTTTGGATGGAAAAACATGCGAAGAAATAAAAGCGAAGTTGGATGCTGTCTATGGGGACCCTTCACCATCTATGACAGCCGTAAGATATTGGTTCAACGAATTTAAACGTGGTCGTACATCTGTTTTTGATGAGGAGCGCCCAGGCCGCCCGGCAGACGTGGTTACCGAGGAAATCGCTGAAAAAGTCCACGACATGATTCTCGCTGATCGCCGAACGAAAGTGCGCGAAGTAGCAGAGGCCGTAGGCGTGTCGTACGGAACGGCAATTAATATTTTACATGATAAGTTATCGGTGAGAAAGGTGTCGGACCGATGGGTGCCGCGATTGCGTACGGTGGACAACAAGCGGATACGGTTGTCAATGTCGAAGCAGTGTTTGGACCTCTTTAAGAGAAATTCGCAGGAGTTTTTGCGTCGAGTCGTCACCGTTGATGAAACCTGGATCCATCATTATACGCCAGAGTCCAAGCGGCAGTCAAAACAATGGATTTTTCGGGGTGAATCTGCTCCGAAGAAGGCAAAGACGGTCCCATCGGCCGGAAAGGTCATTGCCACGATTTTTTGGGATTCCAACGGAATAATCCTCATGGACTTTTTGCAGAAAGGAAGAACGGTCACGGGGCAGTACTACAGTGAATTATTGGACCGATTCGATATAAAATTGAAGGAGACACGGCCCCATTTGGCTAAGAAAAAAGTGCTGTTTCACCACGATAATGCACCAGCACATTCATCCAGAATTGTCGCGGCAAAGTTGCATGAATTGCACTACGAATTGCTGCCGCACCCACCGTACTCGCCTGACTTGGCTCCCTGCGACTTCTTTCTGTTCCCCAACATGAAAACGTGGCTCGGGGGAAAAGTTTGACAAATCGTATTTTTTTGGAGGGGTTACAGAAATGGCAGAAACGTTGGGAAAAGTGTATTGTACTAAAAGGTGATTACGTTGAAAAATAAATAAAAAATTTGTGAAAAACTTGCGTCTTCTTTCCTAACACGGGTATTTATTGATCCACCCTCTTATATACTTACTCCCTTGACTCGTAGCTAGGGCCGATTTTTTGTAGCGCCTCTGAAAATTAGTTTTCAAAAACTAATTAGGTTACGTTAAATGAAAAAAGGTAAATAGAAACAAACGATAATCTTTTAAGAAATCATCAAGTACATAACAAATAAATAATAAAGTAATATAATAAATAATATGGAGATAATATAAAGAACTTTGGGTAAAAAAATATAAAATTAAAAAATCCTTTTGAAAAAATACTCTTCAAACGATAAAAATGAACTCTTTGCATTAACGTCACAAATAAATAAAGTAAAATACTTGTCTTTCGGGTTTATTTAAATAAAACTAACGGTAATTTAAAACACACTACATTAATGATAAAATACACTAGATAACATTTAATATCTAATAATAACAGTATTTATTTCACATTTATATAACAATATCAACACGACGGCGATCACTCGTTAAATGAATCGTAATCCCTTCCGAGCGGTATATATAGTTCCTGCTTGCGCGTCTAGAACATTACGGAGATTTATTTACTAATAAAATTTTCTAGCGTTTGTATATTAAAACTGATCTAAAAGCATGAATTTTCTTTTGCTAAATCATAAAATTAGGTGCTCATTTAAAGTCTATTCATTAATATCTTTTATCTGTTTTAACCGTACTAAACTTACAGCACTCACTCGCTCACAATGCTCTGCATTTACCACAAAACAAGAGTTCAAACGGCTTGATTCTCCTCAGTCTAAAGAAATATTTATTGTCCTGCAGTAGAAGAACTTCTGCATTCTCGTGAAGGCAGAGTCTGGCTTCATGTTTGCCAACAGCTTTTTTAATTTCATTTTTAACTGTTGGTATTTCAAGATGTTGGTCACTCTTAAGTACATAACACCAAGCATTTACCATGTTACTTAACATTTTGTTCTGAAAGGTTTGTTAAAATTAATATTGTTGTCTTTGGCCCACCCCGAATGAAGATGATAGATAAATTCCATCTATGTCTATAAATTTGATATACGCTCTTGGCTCACGGAGGATCTTAAATAATTTTTTATTAGTTTTCAACGTTTAATTATCACTGAAAAATAGGTGTATAATTCTTGGACAACACTGAAAAAAACAACTGTTTCACGATTAACCCTTGTAGCATTACTAAATTCTAAATTTAGTGTGTGAGTAGCACATGACATATAAAAGGCTCGTGGATTTAGATTTAAAAAAACAATTTCTTAAAATTCAAATAGAATGCTGAACGTGGTAAATGAGAGGGGTTATTGTTTTCAATCTTAGAGCGAAATCTAACAATCCTTTATGTCTAAATGACGCCTTTAGGCGCCTATCAAATTTAGGCGTCGCTTCAAACCTGGAAACGGACATGCTTATACACAATCTGCTTTGGAGACCGGGATTGCTATGCGGCGGTGGTACTGTCCAACAGAAAGGTATCTGACCTGAGAAAATTGTCAATTTTCCCCTTCCGGAAACCACGGAACAGTTAATCTAAAGCCTAAAAGGACGCTGCACAAAAGCATAAGATAAACAGTGTATATCTTGAAGCGACTTTTCAGGAATAAGTAAGCGAGCTTGAGTACTTCATTACCTTTAAATAAAATCCTACACGACCATGTTTTGATATAATAGTAATTGAATTAGCTTTTCAAGCTAAGATTAACGGTGAGTCCCATCACTTTATTATGATATAATAATAATCCTATCCATAATTACGATGGTATTAAGTAATATTTTTTATCAAAATGTTGCCATAATGATAAAAAAAGCCAAATCTAAATCTGCATGTGCATATAATCATTTATAGGCACCCGTTATAAATTAAGTAAAAAATGAATAAAATTTAATTAATTTTTGATATAACCGTTTAATACGAGGGAAAGTCATTAAATAAGTCACAAACTGCTGTAGGAAAGCTGAAAATAGGAGTGAGTTGTTTCCCTATTTGTCAATAGGTGTCACCACAATCCAGCTTTATAATTCTCAAGTGACAGTTGGTGTGGGCGAACACAGGCAGTGTTAAAATGGCGAGCGTGCTCGAAGATTGTACTGTGGAAGAGCAACGTGCTATTGTGCGTTTTTTCTGGGCAAAAGGACTTTCTGCAAAAGATATTCATAAGGAAATGTCTCCTGTTTACGGCGAAAAGTGTTTGTCGCGTAAAGCCGTATATAACTGGGTCGAGAAATTCTCTCAAGGACGCTCAAAAGTTGTTGCCGATCAGCGAAGTGGCCGCCCCGTTCAGATTTCGACAGATGCAACACTTCGACGGGTGGAAGAGATGATTCGAACTGACAGGCGGGTAACAGTAGACAGTATAGCAACTGCAATAGGGTGTTCTCATGGTTTAGCCTACGAACTGATGCACGATCGTTTGAATTTCCGAAAAGTTTGCGCACTGTGGGTACCTAGACAACTGACCGAGGAACACAGAAGAATTCAAATATGCTTGTCCTTGCAACACCTCTCTCGATACACAGTGGAAGGGGAGAACACGCTTAACAGGATTGTTACTGGTGATGAGTCATGGGTGCACCACTACGAACCCGAAACAAAGCGTGCTTCAATGCAATGGAAACATCCTTCTTCGCCGTCAACAAAGAAATTTAAGGTTGTGCCCTCAACTGGTAAGGTTATGCTTACCGTGTTCTGGGATTCTCCGGGAGTGCTCCTAGCCCATTTCCAGAACAAAAAAGAGAACGTGACTGCTGAATCATACTGTAGAGTTTTGTTGTTGCTTCGGGATGCAATTCGACGAAAACGTCCAGGCCTACTGACGAGAGGAATATTGCTGCATCACGATAATGCCAGGCCCCATTCGGCCCACTTGACCCAGGCGAGAATTGCCCAATTAGGGTGGGAACTTCTTGAACATCCGGCTTACAGTCCCGACCTGGGCCCAAGCGACTATCATCTGTTCGGTCCACTCAAAAAGCATCTTGGCGGCAAACATTTCGAGGGTGACAACGATGTTCAACAAGAGGTACGCACGTGGTTCAGACGCCAGCCCAAACACTTTTATGCAGCAGGCATTGGGGCATTGATAAAGCGATGGGATAAGTGTATTAATGTAGATGGAGACTTTGTTGAAAAATAAAACTTGTTTTTGGCTAACTATTTCTCTAATTATTTTTATAATACCTTTTTGTGACCTTATTACTAACTTTCCCTCGTATATAGTAATGTAATAATAGTAGTTTATACAACGAGTCAATAATGACGGTTATTATTCCCGAGAGCTGAATTTACGAACCGAGCCGCTAAGCGGCGTGGGAGTAACTCAACTGTAGGGAATAATAGTCATTATTGCGAGTTAGTACACACTACTTTATCTACGACTAACTGAAAAAGACTAAAAGAAAAACAAATATTATACTATAATATCGATATGGCGCTTGACGTTTTAACAGTTAGTAGAATCTCTTGTTTATCGTTACTATGGTAACGCTGGTAAGACTATGTTTTATTGGCGGAACGCAGGGAATAATGAGACATAACGCTATCATTATTCCCTGCATTGCGCCAATAAGAACGGTCGCATTTCATTATTCCCTGTGGTAATTATGAGTCCCATTATTAATTAATAATCACTAATATAATACTGTCCGCATAAAAAAAAAAAACGGGACGTGTCTTATAACGATTTTGACATTAATTTAGTTTTGCAAGTAAATCTTTTGTCAATATTAGTAGCCATGAATATAAGGGTATGCATTTGTCATTATTAAGTTAGTATGATGCAACAAAGTACTGTCACAATAGGTAAAAAAGTGTCCCGTTTTTTATGTCGCGAACCGCACCTACTTTATTGTTTAGTTATACATAGATAAATATATTATGTTCACAAATGTATATAAGACATTAAATAATAAGTTATACTAAAAAAAAATTATAATGCATAAATGACAATGAAAAATTTTAAAATAATGGATTTAAATTACTCCTAACTGATGCCAACAGATGAACAGATATTTCCTTCCACATTGAAGCATATACAACTGTCAAATTATAAAACTTCGGAAATCAAAATTAATAATCAATAATACTTCCATTATTTAATATTTATATTTAACGCATTAAGCAATCAAGTTATTCTTAAGTACCCATTAGTTTTGACACAAGAACATGCGTTTTTTAAATTAATAAAAGATAATACAAAAATTAAATTTCGAGTTATTATGGTTAGTTTCACTATTCGCCGCTTCAAGCGCGAGAGTCATCGTGAAAGTCAGATGTTTGTGTTGCTGCAAATTTCCTAACATAGTTCCAATCGGTTATGTGAGTCATATTAGAGGACTCAAGTTAAGAGTAGATTATGTATTTAATGATAGATTATCACTGTTTACTAAACAATATTTTGTACATCAAAACATAATGCGGATATCGAGCGTGATCTTGGTGTGAATATAGGTTATACGCATAACCTAACATCAGACTAGGAAAGACTTTAACTTGCTTCTCTTGTCTTAATTCTTACATCGCGCACAAGTGTTTAATATTAACGACCTTATTTAATGTGTTTTTTGTGTGTTAATAAAACATCGTCCATGGATACTAATTATTTTTCGTAATCGATTTGAAGAACACCATGTTAGTGGATTTGACATAAATTTATTGCAAGTTCGCTGGGTGTACGTACTGCGGAATTTCGAGGGTGTTTAGAATGAGCAGGGGATATTACGCACCCGGAGGACCCTTTTTATATTCGGTAAGTAATGTAACTAAAACATTCCTATCTGTTTAAATGCTCAATATTGAATTTGTCATGTTGTTTTGTCAATATTGTTAGTTCTTTATATTGCAAAATCAAATCAAAATGCATAATACAATAGTGACAGTTAATACTACATGTGTAACTGCTATAATTGTTTAAGCGTACAAAGAAATTTCTTGCAATTCTTAGTTTCCTGCAAAATAAAAGAAGACATAACCTTTAAAAACTTATTTTTGTATATCATAATGCCAGGATTAATAAGGTATACCTAATTGTCTAGGTAATGTTAAGATATTGTGTTTAAAATAAAATGTTGAAGACTAAAAAGCTGAAATTAATATAAAATCACAAAATTTATTTAATATATCGTACGATATTACTATACGAACTTTATTTAAAAAATATATACACTCATACTAGTTTTCTATATTATTTAAAATATGATCTTAAACAATACAATTAAGCAATATCCTTCGCATTTAGTTACGCTATTTTAATACAACAATGGGGGAAAAAGTATTTCAAATGATTACAGCCCCGTTTTGCGGATATACGCTTCACGCTATGTAAACTAGAGGGTTTCCAGCTTAAATGTGAACATAAAATTTTACTTGTATTAACTCTAGCTTAAGAATGTATAACATTATAACATTAACTTTTGGTAACCTCGGTACTTACCTCACCTTTTCGGTAATTTTTACAATTCTTTATGTATAATAAGGTATTCGTGCTCTTAGATTCTATATATACAGTGACATTTTTACAATAACATGAATATATACGAGACAAAATTGTATAATCAATTTAATAATAAAGTTATTCATGAATCCAGCAATCAATTTTCATGTCCCACTTGGCATGTTCCTCATCTGTAAACCAAATCTTAATTTCCTTGTTAGCTTCTTCAACACAGCTGGAACCATGTATTAAATTTCGTCTAGGATGCATACAAAAATCGCCGCGAATACTACCCGGTTCATTCTCTAAAGGCGTAGTTTTTCCTATAAGAATCCTAGCTGCTTTTACGATGTTTCGCCCTTCCCAAATCATTGGTACTACAGGCCCGCTGCGCATATATTTCATCACTAGCGAGAAAAAAGACTGATCTACTATTTCCTTGTAGTGGTCTTTGATTAGTTGCTCCGATGCCCACACTATTTTAATGGCGATCAGTTTAAAACCTTTCTTCTCTAATCTGTTAATTACTTCTCCTATGAGCAGCCTCTGTACAGCATCGGGTTTGAGCATAATAAACGTTCGTTCATCAGCTTTACTGAAGCGTCGTTGTAAAATAGAAAATGCTGAAACAATTTTCGCTCAAATAGATTAATAGGTGATTTAATTTGTAACATACCGCGTTTTGATGTAACCAAGTATTGTGATAGTTTTGACATATTTGACAATAGTTCATTCAAGTGCAAAAGGTTGAATATGGAAGTTTATGTTTTTGGCTATAGAAAGCGTGCGACGGTATCCTAGAAAATAAATTGTGGAGATCGAGGAAAACAACTTACATATTCATACATACCAACTAAATATACCTTCATGTTTGCGTCTTTATTTGTTGACTAATGGATTCTTCCCTTTTCAACTTCAAATTAAGAATAATCAATATCAATTTGGGAATAAACAACTCGAAATTGGGAATACCAGGGCTGAAAATAGATCTTGGGAAAGGCGGAAGCACTTCACAGGTCAAGGACAGGCAAAACGGACCTTTAGGGAGCATTCGCCACAATAGACAATAAAGACAGAAAGTCTGTTAACATATTAACGAGGCATTGTCACCTCAACAAACACAGTCGCGAGCAATAAATTCTGGTCGTCAATTACATACAAAATTCCGTAATATTTTGACAAACTAAAAATTTTAGCTGATTGATTTTATCTTTTTTTATTATCAACAATTACCAACAAGCTATCAAATATAAATTTTAATTAATAAATCATAGCAACAATTTCCTACTTTAATAAAGTTAGAACCATTTCTCTAGATTTTAATTAATAAATCATAGCAACAATTTCCTACTTTAATAAAGTTAGAACCATTTCTCTAGTATGAACAGAGTTATCAGAAGCTGCTATAGCAGGTTAGTTAGGGTTGGCAAAGATTTAATTATAAAATTTAATTGTAAGGCGGTGAAGAGCGGATTTCTGGAAAAACAAGTAGGTTTAGGACTACCTCGAGCATCAATTGCGGTGGACTATCTTATGTTGGTATAAAATATCGAAAATAACCCTTTCTAAAAGCGACAGAGGCAGTCATTTATCCTAACTTCCCTGCATCCGTTTTCACCGCACGATGTCGTGTATTCGGGAAGCAAATTTAAAAAAATTACGCCTACTGGTAGAAAGTTCCAACTCACAGTTAGACACAAAGAATTCAGATTTGGCGTTGCATTACAATACTTTGCGAATAACTTTTGGGAGCACATAATTTTTAGTGATGAAAAGACCAGTCATCCCCTCTGGCCAAAAAAGAGTATATGGACCAAGGAGTCGGCGGTATAATACAAAATATATATACAAAATCTTGAAACCAGCCGCCGATTTTCGATGAGTATATGGGCATGGATTTCTGCAAATAGTCCTTTGGCATTATTGCATCTAGAAGAACATTTCACAGGTGACGTTTACCTTAGGGTTTTGGAAGATGTGATATTGCCCTCAGTGATGTAAGTATTTTCAGAAGACGATTTTATATTTTAACAGGATTATTGCCTAGTCCATACTGCTCATAGGGTAACAGAATGGTTCCAAAACCACAACATAAATGTGCTTGAGTGGCCGAGTTTGAGCCCTGATTTGAACCCTATAGAAAACATGTAAGGAATGTTGGTCAAAAGTATACAAAACCAACGTATACATTTGCAAAACAGAGGAACTTTTGGCCGCTATATGTACATCTTGGAATGGTCTTCCACAAGGCTATTTCAGAAATTTATGCTTGTCTATAGCCAACCGTTTAAATAAAGTAATTCAAATGAACTGCGAGACGATCAAGTACTAAGATCTTGTTTATTTATTTTTAGTCTAATAAACTGTGTTTCGTTTCTTATTTAATGTCTTTATTATGTTGTTGTACCAATATTCATCATATTTGACAAATGGAAGATAAACAACGTTTGAAAAGGTTAATACCAAAACCAGATATACGCTAGAGCGCTTTCAACGGCATTAAGAAAGACATTGACAACCAGAATTTATTGCTCGCCAGAGTATGAATAATATGGGCTTGCGTATGTGTAAATTCTGTCAAGAGGAAGCGAAAACCGTGATTAACCGCGTCCAGACCGACCAAATAGGCTCGCGAGGCTGCCTAGAGCGAGGCTACCTCTGGGTACTATTTGGGATATCGAAGCAGACCTTGGGAGGCAGGGCGAGCCATTATTTTAGATCTCAGTTTAAAGCAGAATGGACAGGCATGTGGTTGTATATTAAACTATATGAGCATCGCAAACAGTGTGGAACTAAAATACTGTAAGATCTAAAAAGCGATATAATGGTACATAGGATCTTGTGGATCTACAGCATTATGTACGATGCATAACATTGTATTAATCGGACGGACTCTTCTGTATTCATTTCGATTGCTTCGCGCGCCAAAATTAATAACCGCCCAAATCAAGAGAACAGCTCACACTGAGGCATGTTTGAGCCGGGTCAACTTACCGACAACGAATGGCTCAGTCTCGAACGTGCTCGACCGAGCCAATGTGCGGGCGGTTCAACCCCCAAAAACGTCCACACCAACCGAGCAACCTATCTGGTCGATCTGGACGCAGCTATTCATGCACTATGCCTATGTGAAGGCTTAACAAGAACGTGGTTCCTACAAATGGGAGATCAATATCCTAAAGTGGAACTATATTTAAAACAAGCGCTCTCGAAGATGACAAGCTTAATTAAAAGAGCAAGGCTGGAGGAAGTATTCTAAAGAGGCATGAGGAACAATAGATTTAGAAAGGTCGCAGTGGAAGAGGCTTTACGGCCACTTCAAGTAATATAATCTACCATCACTACTGCTAACTGATAGATGTCCTGAGCATTTCGGAGACATCTGCGAATGGACGAACTCATTTACATCTACTTTTTTAATGCACCTCTTCTAATTTCATAATGAATTAATCCCAGGTTTTCAATACACCCAATAACATGAAGATTATAATCTCTACTGCCTGCTGAAATGTATGAGTTCTTCCTGTCTATAATAGAGATGTTATCTTCTTGGTATTTTAAGAGTTGCTAAGCGTATTTACATCGTTTTGTTTTATTTTCCTCACAGTTTGCTCTTTCAATCTCTCTTCTTGTGTGCTTTAATGTAAACGATAGACCATCCAGGTGTTTTCTGATGCAGTCCGTAGAAATCCGATATTCTGCATGTAGTTTTTCCTTTACTTGTTTTAATGTTATTTTTAAATTTTCTTCAATATGCTGTTTCATGTGGTTACGTTGGTCGATATTTATTTTATTTCTTCGTTTGCCAACGCATTGCTTAATATTTTAATTTTGATTTTATACTCAACGATAAGTTGTTGATTTTTTCACTCCTAAAGAATTTGAAAGTTCTCCAATCTCCATTACTATTGTGCATTATATAATAGCTATTTATGGTATAAGTGAATAAAGACAAATTTTATCCACGAAAAATTTGTTTAGCGCCCGAGGTGCAAGCCGAGTGCGATAATGTTTTTGAGTGGATAAAATTTGCTTATTCACGTGTATCATACAATATTTTTTCCAATTTTGCAAAAGTTTCAAAAAAATTTATTGATTAGGTAATTTATTTACATGAATATTGATTGTACTATTAATAATTTGATGAATTCTTAAACCAGGAAAGTTTACTCTATTTTCGTCAGAGTCAAGTACAGTGCAAGCTAAGTTGACTCTACTTTCGTCAGGGTCAAGTGCAGTGGAAGTTCCAGGCCTTTCATTTGAATTTACATATGTCAAAATTTTTTTTGGCGTGGACATTTTTTGAGCAATTGATTCGTCGGTATACTGTTCTGCTACTGTTGTCAATAGCAGTGTGAATAAAGTGTTGCTAGAAACATTTTATTCACTGTTTTGATTAATTTTATTCACCTTTATGATTAAAATGTTGTTTTAATAATGAAATTCAATATATGTAATGATCATTTTAATAAGTAAAATTGGAAAAATCTGTTTTTTCATATTGTTCCACTCTTTTAGTATAGGGCGTCTGTACCAATAAAATGTAATCTATTTTCATATAAAATTACTTGATAAATTCAACTATAATAACAACTCTTTTAATGTCATAATTTATAATTTTTAAATTAAATTTATCTTATTCTTAATTTGATATTGATTGTTCTTGTTTTGAATTTGACGGTTGGTTATAGTTTTTACACTTGACCAAAGCATGTCTATAATTGAAACTAGTTTTTAGAATTTGTATTTAGGAACTCAATAAAAGTTCTCACTTGTTGGTTTTGCACGTTGCCAGTATACTGAAACTTTGCAAAACTTTTCATGATCGTAGTCACGTCACTCGAGTAACGAGATTTTGCTGATGAATCTTGGTCCTGCGGATAACATTTCAATGTATCCTCTGCCAAAAACCTACATGATCTATTTATAACAAACATGTGCGTTCATCCCACTATCAATCTACTTTAGCATTTAATGTCTGATAATATTAAAACCGTAGCACATATCTAAATCTAAGAGCATGTCAAAAAGGTAGGTATTAAATATGAACTCTTAGCAAAGGATAATCTCACAATGGATTTAATTTTGACTTATACCACTGTACAATTTTTTTGTACTTCTAACTTTCCTCAGAACACTATTTATTTCTTTAAATCATGTTCCTTTTTTTCTTATTGTTTTCTTCAATTCAATTGTAGAAATATTCGTTATTTGAATATGTGTATAAATTGATTACACTCGCAATATAAAGCTTTTTTAAGCAATCCGAATAAAAATAAGGTAGATTGTGTTACATGTCCTTTTTAATTTAGAAATCAATTTTTTTCCGGTCTGTTTTAAATGAGTTGTAGCAGTTAGTTGTAATAGTTCTTTTTTTTCACCAAAAGGTTATCTGATACGTCTTCATCATTTAGAATTCGTCGAATAACACAGATTAATTATGCAGAAAACTATATATTTTCTGTCTTGTATGAATAAATACGACTTTCCATTATTTTCATGATGTCTTCACGTCTTTTCTCTGATCTATAAAAATATCCAATCGCAGAATTAATACGTGCTTCTGTTAAATATCCCCAGACCGCGATATTTCACGGAAAACACTTTCTATATAAAACGACCAAATATAGAAACTTTCAGTGTGTTGCTGAATCTAATTTACACCTTTTCCATTCTAACTGTAAATACTTGAATGCAGTTCGAGTGCAAGTGAAATATTAAACAATAATTTACTTTATTTTTCGTGCTTCTTTTGCGCTAAAAGTCTATACATGGTGTCAGTCAAAGTTTTCTCCTTAATATGGGGCAAGGATGTCTCGTTTATTACAATATTGCCGTTCTTTAGCAGTAATTTGTGTAATACTACTCATGATTCATTCATTTTGAATGTGATATAATATATATATGCCGAAATATGGATTGTTTTCCTACGTTTTTGTGTAATATTATGTAATATTTTTCCAATGTGTGTTACCTAAGTTATAAAATATGTTTGCATATAAATATGATGACACTTATCAAAACAATACACTCAGATGCAAAAAAGATGGACCACTTATATTTTTTTTGAAAATCGGCTGTTTGTTTGTTGTTATTTTGAGTTTTAGTTTACAGTTTTGATTTTTTTTATTGACAAAGGACTTCCTCCTGGACTATAAACAGATAGACGAATATGTTAGGTACAAATTTTGTCCTATCTGGTGGCATTAGATAATCTAGTGACATCTGGCTACACCGAAAATCGCTATTTTAAAACTGACGAAGTCTATTGAGACAGAAACACGTGTCCTTGGCTGAAGTAAACGTTGGAAAATATGAGGTGTATGTCCATGTGTACAGATACAAATTTGTGTAATGCATATCTGCTTCATTTGTAATAAATAGAGATCGAACACATCGGGCTGAAATGGACGTCATTACGACAGACGATATAAATAGTCTACAACATCTGTAAGTACATCACGCAGTTGTTGAATAGCACTATTCATTCGGTTAACTGCACATCTATTTTTTGTGTGCGGTTAACCGAATGAATAGTGCTATTCAATAGCCAACGGTATGTACTACTATTCAAAAAGTGCTACAACATTTTGGGCAGACTGGTGCAAACATACGAAGCCGGGGTAGTGGGCAGAAAAAGAGAAACTACCGTTCAAGACGGCAGATTCCTTTTTCTTAATTCTCTGCGGGATCGTCACTTGACCTCAGTACAGATAAAAAATCAACTTCTGGTTCGTGGTAAAATGTAAAGTAAATGGACAGTTCGTAGAAAATTACATGAAGTTAGATTGAAAGCTTTCAAGCTAGCAACTGGGCCTAAGCTACCCCCACATCACCAGGTAGCGTGATTACAATTTGCTTGTGAACGTATCAGATGTAATCTTGAGCATTGGAGTAATTTACTGTTTACCGATTACTCTCTCCATTCACCAGACGAACGGGGAAACGATTCGCAGAGTGTGGTTTCAGCCTTAGGCTTAGTCATAAAGAAGGTTCCGTAATGATATGGGCGGGCATATCGATGGAAGCTACTACAGAATTAGTGTTCATCGACGGAGACTCACTGATTGCACAACGGTATATTGAGGAACTTTTGACATATCACATAGTTCTATTTGCTACATTTATTGGCGATGACTTTGTCCTGATGATAACACGAGACCACATTCAGCAAGATGCATCAGTGAATACTTGGCATAAGTTGGCATTCCAAAAATCAACTGGCCAGCATATCCTACCAATGCAAATCCTATAGAACATGTTTGGGACATGTTAAGTAAACGTGTTAGATTTCGTGCAATAGCACCAACCATAATAAACGAGCTTCATGTAACTTTTCAAGAAGAATGGGAGAATATTCCGCAGAATGCAATTCGTGAGCTCGTTAGTGGTATTCCATGCCGAATGCAAACAGTAATTATGTTTACAGGAAGCAACACGAAATAGTGAGGTTTATTTTAGGTTTTAATTTTCTGTATCTCTAAAATGTAATAAATATCTTTTTCGATCTTCAGTTAGATATTCATACGTATTCATCAAATTCGCATAGTGTGGGGTGCTAACCAGCGGTAACCCTGTATCAAATCTAGCAATAACAAAGCATTGCCAGGTTCAGCTAGTAAATTATAAAATAATCTACATCTACCTACTTCATTTTATAGAGGGACCTATTACGGGATAATTAATTATAAAACGCACAGTTTATTGTTACATACTCGTAATTAATATTTTGCAGTTTCTTTAATCAGAAATGTATTTGGCAATCTATGTTCGAAAGATAATAACACCATTGTTCATACATATAAGTATAGGTTGCGTAGTTACTATTTCTTTTTTTTCACACAATGAGTGCACCTAATAACGTCACGTGCTCTTTCTTTATCCACAAAATTAACTACCGCGCTCACGAGCGGTAAGAAAATTGTTCTGCTATTACGTCGAATTCCTAGGACGAAGTTGTAGTAAGTCGTACGAAGACTTATGACATGACATCATATTTGACGGAATTTCTGAAATATCAAAGCGCGTT
Source organism: Melolontha melolontha (assembly GCA_935421215.2). Taxonomy (NCBI): domain Eukaryota; kingdom Metazoa; phylum Arthropoda; class Insecta; order Coleoptera; family Scarabaeidae; genus Melolontha; species Melolontha melolontha. The sequence continues at coordinate 69,180,569 of OW285243.1, read as the reverse complement.
TTCCAAACTAATTAGGTAGCTATTGCACTGCAACGAGCCGGTTGCTCGCAACAATCTCTCCTGATGGGTAATATAATATCGAGAGAAACTCACTCAAGGCCGTTTCGATTGGTGAATATCCTACCGGTAGTTGCTTGGTCATCTCAAGGTCTTCTACTCGATTTTGTTCGATTGCAAGTTCATGTCTTTTTCTTAAAAAAAACTTGTTTTTTATTGCTTAAGCGATTTCTAAGTTTTGATAAATGAGGCAGTTACGTACTTTGAAAAAATGTTTTATATATACCTTTTTATGTTACTAGTAAGTGTTGATTTTTTCTCAATTTCTTTTACCTGAATATTAATTAATTTTGTAAACAAATTCGCAGGATATATGGATTGTGTTACAACAATTTAGACTGTGTTCTTATCTTAAATTTTTGTTCTTTGGAACTCTTCTATAAAATTATTTTCATGGTCGTAATATTATTTCTCTTAACCCTCATCCTCCCAAGCTATTTTTCTTACGATAACTACTAGGTGGGGTGCATTTGGCCCCAATTGTTTTAAGGCCTAAAACAAATTAAAATAGCCATTTTTTGTTATTGCAAGAACACTTGACTCTTATTGACGTCTAGTAAAACCAATGCTATGAAAAAAAACTTTAATTAGGAAAAATATCGAATACAATAATTTACCTAATGGCATTCAAAACCTTACCCACATATACCTACATATTTATTATGTATGCAGAGTCGCAATCTGCCGCGGTCGAAATCTTGATCCCGTATTTTGCAGGTTTGCTCTTCATATACACACGGAATGGTAATTTACCTCTAAGGGGAACAAGTTGTTCATCCACGCATATGTGGACACCTGGTTCGCAGATCATTTTACATTTTGCAACAAATATATCAAATATTTCTTTAATCGCAGCTAATTTGTCGGTTTTTCCTTTCTTCTCTAGTTTCGAAATTATTAAAACGAAGGCAGAATCGGTACAACATAACATGTCGACAGATTCCTTACAACTTTTGAGAGCACCTGTTGTAACTAAAAGTCCAATGTAGGCCAATATTTCAAGATTACTTATTGGAACAAATGTTCTTGGTTTTAGAGAGTTGTCAGTATTCCATCATTCATAGAAGTCAGTAACCTTCCGATTTGCCTCAGTTACAATAATATTTATAATTTCTGGTGTAACAAACAGCAACAATGAAATTCCAGAACTGTAGGGCATTAGACCAGGAGTAACATTCAATATACAGAGGTATTTTTAATAATATAAAATATTATTAAAAATCTGGTGTGAAGAACACAAATACAGGTTCACTATTAATATTTTTTGTGAACGTGTCCGAACATATCCCTTCCCAGAGACGCAGATACGTATTTCGCCGATGAGCCTGAAGAAAGGCTGAAACATTCAATATGTTTGTTCGAGACCTCCTAACTCTTAGATTTTTTGTCTGTATTGACCATTCGTGCTATCTTTAGCTTCATACGTACATGAATCTTTCGCGGCGCCATCAATTTCATAATCACTTTTTTCGTTATTCTCTTCTTCATAAACTGACACATGATCACTTTCCTCGTCGCTGTTTTCTTCTTGCAAAAAAAAAATTCGATTTTGGATCATCATAATCTAGTAGGCTCAACATTTCCTCTTCGGTAAGATTTTTTGGATCACGTATTTTCGGAACAGCACTCATGGCGTTCAGAACAATAGGCACTAACGGAAATCACTGCGAAGTATACAACACAAGTAATGCAGATAAACTGCACTTAATACCTTGTCAACTAGAACTTCAGGAAAGGATAGAAAGGGTATTTCCCGAAAAGAAGCTGGGAATTATACGAAATCGTGCACATTATAAATTTTTCGTTTTTTCTTCATTAAAGTTCAATTTTTTATTTTTTGCAATAGTTAGCTCTGAACTGCCAACAGAAGTAAAACCTACGTTTTTCATTGTCAAATTGTTGTCAGTTCGCGAAGTTTATCTTTTCATTTTTTACTTTGTGTTATTCAAACACAACGATTTCAATTTAAAAAAAAATGGTTTTTACTAATGAGGAATACGCCGATATGCATTTAGTTTATGGCGAAATGAGGTGTAACGCTCGAGCGGCGCAACGTAGATACGCTGAAAAATTTCCCAATCGTCAGCATCCCACTCACTCAACATTTACAGCTCTTTATCAACGATTAAGAGAAACGGGTTCAGTGGTCCCAAAAAATAATGAAACAGGGAGACATAATGATGTAACAGCAGAACATGAAGATGTTATTTTAATGGAAGTTGAGGAAAATCCAGAAATTAGCGTTCGAAGACTATCTGCCATGTACCCCACAATTTCAAAATCTTCCGTAGGAAATATCTTACACAAAGAAAATTTATATCCTTTTCATTTTACAAAGGTGGAAGCACTGCTAGAAGGAGATTTTCCTGCTCGCGTAGAATTCGCTAGATGGTTACAAAATCAGAAAAATCAAGATGAATATTTCTTCAGGAACATTTTGTTTGGTGACGAAGCTACATTCTCAAAAAATGGAATTTTTAATGTTCATAATGCACATTATTATTCGTACGTTGGTGACAATCCCCACGTTGTTCAAGAATTTAAGCATCAGCATAGGTTTAGCATAAACGTCTGGATAGGAGTAGTTGACGATTATCTACTTGGACCTGTGGAATTACCTGCTCTTTAAATGGTGCTGATTACTTACATTTCCTGCAAAATATTTTACCTGATTTGTTAGATGGAGGTGCGTTTAAATATTCGGCAAAACTTATGGTTTCTACAGGACGGCTGTCCGGCCCACTTTAGCAGGAATGTACGAGACTTTCTAGATAATAACTACGAAGACCATTGGATTGGAGGAGGCGGTCCAGTTGCTTGGCCAGCAAGGTCGCCGGATTTGAATCCTTGCGATTATTGTGTTCGGGGATACATAAAAGCATTTGTTTATGCCGTTCCGATACAAAATCGAGCACAACTCTGGCTAAGGATACAAGATGCTTGCAACGAATTTAGAAATAACTTTGGAATTTTTGCAAGAATTCGGCGTTCTCTAAGCAAAAGGGTAAACTTATGCATAGAGACTAATGGTCATCACATCGAGCAACTTTTGTAACAATCTACCTTTGATACTTGTTCTTTTTTTGTTAGTTTCGTTTCATTGTAATAAATAATTTGTTTTTAATTTATTAAATTAATTTTCATCCATGCCTTGATAGTCCAAGCCAACTTCGTCGCTAAAAATAAGTAGGTACATAATAAATTGAACTTTAATGAAGAAAAAACGAAAAATTTACAAATCGATTTTTCTAGAAAACGGTGTATCCTACCGACTTAAAGTAAGAGTACATTTTAGTACTGGAATACCTGAAAATTTAATAATCTAGTGTCACAAATGCTTAAAAGTTAAAGACAAAAAAGTTATGCCTTAAAATAACCGTTGACCTACCCAAAACGGACGCCTATGACCGGTACTAGAAATTCGCAATTGATGGAATCGATTCACCTCTGGAGGATAAATAAGCATACCAGTTTTTGGTTTTCTAAATAGAAGCGTTCTGGAGGAATTTAAAGAAAAATAAATACAAGGCGCCATCTTCAAAGAACTCTCCCTTAGGAAGCATTTTCGGACTAGGTGAATTTGGGTTTAATTGTCTTAAAATTATCAGAGGAATCTCCGGTCTTCGTTTGTCAGGAGAGTTTCTGGACACCCTGTATAAATGAAATGTCCGGCTCCCGTTTTCTCGATAATAAAAAACATGGAAAATAAATCGAGCTATTTTGCGGTGTTGCAGTTGCATTACTGTTGTCAGAATGGAATTGATGGGAAACCGGGTCTATTTTTAAGTTTTCAACACTAAAATGTGCGGTCATTATGCTTTAATAGAAACGGAAAATTTTCGCTTGTCGAGTTTTATGAGGTTCATTACTCTTTTGTTAAGTGGAAGGCTATTTTTAATATGTCCATTTTAGAATACCAGAACTTCAAAGTTGGTGTTTTCTATAAAACAATATTGAGAATAAACCAATTTTCTTTTTTTAATTACATAAGAAATCGATTTAAATGTTAAAAGCTGTATTTTTGTCTAATCACATAAGAGTACTCTAATAATACGATTATAGTCATCTGTATTAGGTACCTCCAAGTGTTGCATTAAATACTTCAAATAGTGTATTTCTTATATGTAGATGATGTAGATATATATATATATATATACACAGATTGTCTCACTAAGTTGGAACCATATGGAAAACTTTTTTATTATTAATTTTAGGAAAAAAAGTTATTCTTCATAAAAAGTTCTGCATGTTCTAAAATCTAAAATACAATAATCAGATATTAAATTTTTTCAGTCGTATACACGGTTTGTCAAAAAATATGAATTTTACTCAAGAGTTGAGTACGTTTATGTTTGACAATATCGAAAATTGTTATAAAGAAAAGTTAATCAGAACTAAAATCTATGTTTAAATATGCAATTACATCTATTTACATTGAAAAATTTGGTTTTGTTATTTTTTTACCAATCTTTTAATTTTCAACGAACATTTATCTCTTGTGATTATGAAACACATGATAACTTTTTCGTGCCTAAATGTTTTCTAACAATTTTGCAGTTTAAACACGTAATTAATGCATGTGCATTTATTTTGCAAATAAGAAAATACATACAAATACTAAGTTGTGTTCAATACTAGAAATAAATAGAAATTTATTTTTCACTCATTCCACTAATGCCTCGACATATCCACCCTCTCGTTCAATACATTTAATCATTCTATTAGTAAATTCACGTAATACATTCTTTATCATTTGTGGAGAAATTTCCTGGCATGTTTCTAAAATTATCCTCTCCAAATGGTTAACATCTTGTAACGGCCCTCTCTGGTAAACTTTTTGCTTCAAGTAACCCCATAAGAAGTAATCAATGGGGGTTAAATCAGGGGACCTGCAGGCCAAAAAAGATCAGAATATCTGTGAATAACTTTTCCATGGAACATATGTTCAAGATATTCCCTAACATTCAATGTACTATGCAGAGATGTAAAATTACCGTAATATATATTTTTGGTAAATTACCATGGTAAATTACTGCTCTTTTTTTTACCAAGATTTATTCTTGCGTAATTTACCATTTTTTGAGTAAATTACCATGGTAATTTACCACACTTTTTTATTGTTTAAATAAAACCCTTACAACAAAAAAGTCTTATACATTTTATTAAAGGAAAAAAAATAAAGAGTGCAATATTAACATATTTTAAAATTAAACAATATTCTGAAAATAGAACTAAACAATGATTTTTCATTATTACCATTATGTAATATGTAATGTTATTTACATAACTATTCCAGATCACTCTCAGTCTCAGTATTGCAATTCGAATCAGAACATCCCAACTCTTGTGTTGGGAGTTCTTTCAGTGCCGGATTTTCTTTCAGTTTTAAATTTAATTTAAATACACATATACCAACTTAGCAGCTCTTTCATTAGTTAATCTATTTCGTTTTTTACTGTGTATAATACTAAACATTGAAAAACTTCTCTCCGTCGCACATGTTGTTGGTGGGCTGTTCAAAATTTCTATTGCGACTTTACTTAAAGCTGTAGTACAACAAAGTGATTTCCACCATAATACAGAATTCAATTTGCCTGTCTCCAATGCTTGCCATATAAAATCTTTTGAAAACAATTGTTCTTTCGATTTGTAATAAGCAACCTCAGTCATAATTTCTGCTATATCAGATCCACTAACTAGATGCGTTGATAGTTCGTTAATATATGTCAGTGCTATATTCCTCGTTATATATTCCTCGTTATTGAGATTTTTGCCTATAAATTTTGGATCTAGTAAATTGGCAGCCAAATGTATAGGTGTTATAGCCATTTCTCTCCGTGATTTTAAATGTGATAGGACAGCATTTAGTTCTGAAACTGGCCATGCAGCAATGTTGATCTTTCAGGTCTTGAAAATATTCAACAACATGAGATATGCAAGGTTGAGAAGTTTGTATGTTCTTTAAAATTACGGAGACTGGGTGTAAAATTGTATGTAATGTATCAACTCATTCCCAAAACAGATCATCTAAAATACAATTTTTTATTCTTATGTCTAAAGTATTAGCTATAGTTTCTGTTATAGCCAATTCTTTTAAATTTTTTTTATTTATCCTTAAGCTTTCTAAACAGAAAATATTAGAGCACCATCTAGTTTGGCCAGGTAGTTTAAGAGATTTTAGTGTGTTTGATTTTTGTAATTCTCGCTGCTCATCTTGTATATTTTTAAATGTAGTATTCAAAATATGCGATTTTTTAATAGTTTTTACTATGACTTTACAATCAGTAATTAAACATGCAAATACTTCCAATTTTAAAATATCTTGTGCGAATAAATTCAAAATATGAGCACAACATCCATAACAAGAAAAATAATTAGACGGGTACATATCACTAATTAATTTCCAAGTTGATTTCATATTGCTAGCGTTATCAGTCACTATGCTTATAACTTTATTAATACCTAAGTCGTCAATAACAGAACTAAGTAAAGAACAAAGATATGCAGCATCGTGGCGATTTTCCTTGCAGTCAATTACTTTAAATAAAACTGGTTCTGGACATGTAATTATTATATTTATAGTGGATTCGTTTCTAATATTACTCCACCCATCACCTTGAATTCCAATTGTTTTAGCCTTTGCTATTTTTTCATTAACTAACTGATTTATTTGAGAGTATTGTTTATCTAAAAGCGCATTGGATAACTGATATCTAGTCGGCAATCGTAAAGATGGTTTAATTTTTTTAAACAATTTTTGCCAATGAACATTTTCCGTAAAATTTAAAGGGGTATTACTAGCAAAGCATGCTCTTGCTAAGAGATCCCAAATTTCCTCTTCTTCTGATTTATTCATTACATCCACAAAAAAATCCAAATTTTCACTGTAAGCGGATTTAGTGGTGCTTGCAGCAGATTGTGGGCGAGAATCGCTTGAAATCGTCTCTCCATCGTCGTCTTCTAAATCTGTTCGCGAAGAACTTTTTCTTTCCGGAATCTCTAAAATGTTAAATACTTTTCGATAAAACCCAATAGGAATCAATCAAAATTACTCACCTTTATTTATTGCTTTAATTTTCTTAACACTTAATGCTCTTGATTTTGATTGTATTTCATTCTTTATTTTATATCAGTTATTGTGTTTCCCAATTGGTTTGTATGATTTACTTACATTGTAAATTTTACAATGTAATCCAAATAAACTGTGGCGGATTGGACGCCCGGCATATCTGGCCCATTACCGCGGGTCGGATTGGTGATACTCGCGGGTCGTAGTTTAGAGACCTCTAACTTATTGGATGCACCTTTGCATACATTTTTTGTTAATCAGTAAGTATCAAAGCGGCCATAGCTATATCGTAATTATTTTTCCGAAGGCGCTTAAAAAATAAAATGTTTAAAGTAAAGATATGTTTCCAAAAATTTATTTAAAAGGGGCAAACAGTGTAAAATGGGAATAAAAGACACTATCAACAATATAAGCAAAAACTATATTTAAAATTTTTAATTGGTGTTTGTTACGTAAATACCTTAACTGAGTCTCTCTTTATAAAAATGATCCAACCTTGTTTACACTGTGATTAGTAATTACTAGTACCGATACTAGTAATCAATAATTATACATGCAATGGGATTTTAAAGGCCATCGTATTGAGAAACAGATGTTATTTAAAAATATTTTTATTTATATTTTTTCTTAGGTACACAATCATTGCATATCGGTCACATCTCAGCATGCTTCTCGTTTAATTACATGTATGCTATTGGAAGCAAATGATTAAGCAACTTTCATTTCTTGGCAAAAAACAATTTGAAATCAATGCATTCATAACTAAATACGAAAAGTTATTATATTTTTGAAAATCGATTAACCTTAATATAGATTACGTTAGCTTACTTGTGATCTAGATCTTTAATCAAATGAAAACATTCAGTGTATAATAGTGAACGCAGATGGCATCAGCAATGAAGTGAAAATAAATTCCTTAACTCAAAGTTTCTGTTCTTATATGGATGTTAGTTTCTGTACACTCGCAGTATCAATCAAAGAAAAAAAAAAGAAAATTTAGTTTTTCGAAATTATTGTTCCCTTATTTTATGTGTTATTAGTCCGAATTATTTGCAAAATATGCTTTTTTAACTGCCTTATTTCATTCAAAAAACATTAAATAAACCCAGAAAACTCATAATTTTGTAGATATACCTTTAACAACAAAATTATGAGTTTTCTGGGTTTATTTCATGTTTTTTGAATGAAATAAGGCAATTAAAAAAAAGTTATTACTAAAGTTCGGATTTTTATACACATGAAATGCTTTAAATATGCGCATAAATATGTCACGTTCTTTCCCAAAATATGTCAAATATATGCTGCATTATTAATTATTACCATATATTCATTTTTATGTACTTTATTTTTTATGTACTTGGCTTACTGAAAATCAAGGAAAGAGTAGTAAAACAACAAAAAGTAGTCTAAATTACATTTATACATAAAAAATAATTATTATTACATAACATATGATATGAACTTTGCATAATGATATGGTAAAAGATTACAATTAATAGCTATATGTGTAGTTATTATTAATAACCATCATTCTTTGTTGTAATACTGTAACATTTATCTAGTATAACTTTACCAGTTCGACCTGGAACACTTTTCAATAAATTTTCACCATGTTCTACAATAGAAATGGACTCTAATAAAGATATTGGCTCAGTCTCTAATTTTTTAATTAATCTACTTAAGAAACTATAACGTGAACGTATAAAAAACGTTAACTGATCTAGAATCTCGCGTTTATTCGAATAAACTTTTAGATTTTATAATTAATTCAGCTGAATCAAAAAATCTAAATACATACAATGTTTTTTATATGATTATAGTTATTCCCGTGGAATATGGCTGCATCTAACCACGTTCCCCATCGGGTAATTACCGTTTCAGGAGGTAGAGGAACATTCGGCAATTTTTCGTTATATACTTGGGCTCATGAGGTGCTTTTTTAAGTATTTTTTTTTCATTCGAAATTAAAGGAAACTGACCTCTAGTTTCCCCGCCAACTCTATTCCATGCGCTAGACAAGTCAAGTTTCGTACTGATGAAAAAAGATTTTGGCAAAATATTTTGTTCCAAATGAAACACATGCAAATATATACACGTCTGTAACTGTACACATGGACATACACCTCGTATTTTCCAACATTTACTTCTGCCTAAGACACTGTCTGTCATTTACTATCAGACTTCATCAGTTAGGCTAGTGAAGTAAAGCTTAAAGAATCGCCTCATAAGGTATAGCAAATTTTGTCTTATCAGGTGGCACCATATAATTTAGTGACATCTGACGGACGAAAGAGACTATGGCAAAAGTGGCAATTTTTCCTTGACCGGCTATTCCTGTACAGAAGAAAAAAATACGTACATAGGTGTAAGACCATTAACACGATGCTAGATGGCAGCAAACATACCAAAAAAGTTTAAGTATATTAATACGTTAAGCACGTATTACGCATTTGTTACAAATGAAATAGACATGCAAATATATACACGTCTGTAACTGTTCACATGGACATACACCTCGTATTTTCCAACATTTACTTTTGCCTAAGACACGTGTTTCTGTCATTTACTATCAGACTTCATCAGTTAGGCTAGTGAAGTAAAGCCAAAAGAATCACCTAACAAGGTATAGCAAATTTTGTCTTATCAGGTGGCACCATGAAAAATATTTTGGTCAAGAACACCAACAAATAAATTTGCAATATAGTGACTACGAACATCGGTGGTTTCATCAAAAATATGGGATTTCATGTTGAAAATGTAAAAACATTCACTTTATGCACACAAACTAAAAATATGAAGTAAAGCTTAATTTTATGCAAAACACGTAATTTTTTTATGACGTTAATCACATTATTTCAATGTAGAATGGATATATACACAATACTGAGGTGATATTCCTAATAATAAAAAATATGTTTTTTACATAAAATCCGTTCGGATTTTAACACACAACATTTATCAGATGTGTTGATTGTATACATCTAAGGACATGTTGCAAATGGATAGGCCGTTTTAAATCAATTAAACGTATAATGTGAATAAGAATATCACATTTTACACTTGAAAATTGTTTGTTTTATTTTACAATTAAATACCTAACCGTTAATTAAACCGTAACTGTTTTACTTTTGACCGATCGAGTTCCAAAATCGGTGTACAAAAAAAGGGTCCCTTCAACTTAGATTCACCTGCGTGCTCGTAAACCATACTATAGCAGTTTACGTTACCGTTAAACTTGTTCTATTCTTCAAATTCGTACGTATCGTAAAGTTAGAACGCGATCTCCCCGACATTCAAATCGACTAATAATTATGACAGGCCGTGAATAATAAAACCAGAACCTGAATCACACAAATATTGCAGTTAGTTATTACGTGCAATAAGTACACGTGCTAAACAATAGTCTCTCAACGTGCTAGTAAATTGTTTGTGTATTTAAGGCCTTGCATCGGCGATACACGAGTCGTTCACATCACAATGGTAATACGTTCAAGACAAAAGGCGATGACGGTTGTATGGAAAATAAAAGATGCAGAAACAAAACAATTCCAGATGTAAAACTTTACCGATATTCTGTATGAATTAAAAGTAGCGTTATATAAGCATTAAACCTTATAGTTTGTGAAAAATTTCCGAATACATATATCAAAGAATTCGTGGAAATAATTGTCTCGTGGTAAATTAATAATTTTTAAAAATTTATTATTAAACAGAAGTATAGGAAAAGTCAAAAATATCTATTACATAGAAAATGCATGATAGCAGATGTTGTTGGCTCTTGAAACCAAATTGTTGCAACTTGAAGACCAAATCGATGCGGCTCGAAGACCAAACTGTTTACGGTGTATCCTGTTTCTGACGGTGATGCCTAAACTCCAGTTATTAGAATCACAACGCCGATGCTGCTTCACCGTGCACAGGTTGTAATGCTGTATACACTTTGCCTTTTAAATCTCCGGAGACAGTTTGTTAAATTAATAAATGTACTTTCATCTAGATGTATTTATTTACACTATATACATTTATTTTTGGATCTACAATGACTTATACGAGCATAAAAGTGCTGTTGAGACTGGTGTCTCATGTCAAAATATGATTGTTATGATGTTACGAATGAGACTGTTATGTCAAGACTATGTTACAAGTAGGTAAGAATATACCACTACCCGCATTCATGTACATTGTATTGTCATAATGGATAATTTTTCTGTGTTATTAATTCGTGGAAATTGTACCTACGGACAACAATACCCAAGGTTTACGATAGTGTCTTAAAAATATAATTTTAACTAATAAATAATAAAATATCATATTTAGGATCTTAAGGATGAATATACGGATTAAGTACCCTTTGTTCACTATAACACAAGGTAATATAACAAGCGATCTAATATATAAAGCAATAAATAAATATGTAAGTATAAATTATACCGATTACTAATAGTAATAACCATAGGTAATAAAGCAGTGGTCTAAACTATAAAGTAGGTAACAAATAAATTTGCAATTGTGAAGAATTCTTAGAACCTAAAGAAAGTTTTACAATTATAATATGATAAAATTATGTTATACAGTGGTTTAAATTCGAAAATGAACGTTAAATATTTATAAAATTGGAAATGTTATGTTTAATATGTATTTCCTAGATTTACTTATATTTAACAATAAACAAATGTTTGCAATTAAAATATTACAAAAGGATATTAAATGTAACCTCAATATCAGTATATGCCCCTATATGTACCGGAATGTCAACATGCATAAGTTTTTATAAGGCTATATTGTAATATTATAAAAATTTAATGTTAAGAAATTTTGGAAGCATCCTGTATAAAATTTAATTTAAGAAAACTAAACAATAAGAGCTTTATAGTATCAACTAAATATTTCTAAAATTATAAAACACTCAAGACAATCATTCAAACTAATAATATTTTTTTTAAATGTTATTTAAATTCGATTTTTAAATTAATCAAAATTGTAATCAATCATCAGAGCCATTTATAGGTAGAAAATATAAAGAAAGGAAGAACGAGCTTACAGGGGATAAATGACCGCTTATCGTAAAAAGTAATGATTAATAAACGAAAAGGTTTATACATATTAGAATTCTAAGGATCCTTGTTAATGATAATTACAAGCTACAAAATGTCTTATTTGTAGTTATTTAAGCTAATTAATACAAACAAGATATAAACCCCAAATAACTTTGGAAAATAAAAAAAAAAGCAATCGACGTTTTTTTTTATACAAAATAGACGCTGCGAAGTTACGCAAAAGAAAATCAAACATAAAAGATAAAAAACGATTATAATTTAATTATATTATAATCACCAGGTCTTATTTAGCCAGATTTTTTTTGTGGGGTTATCTCAAATGCAAAGTATAGAGTAAAGTGCCAACAACACGTGAAAATATGATTGAGCGAATCAGAAATGCTTGTGCCGAAATTCAAGAAGATACTTCTCAGTTGTCTACATTCATTTGAAATGCGAATAAATAAGTGCATTGAACTCGAAGGCCATCATTTTGAGCGCTAACTTTAATTGAAAGATGATGAGGCGACGGGAAATCTAGCACTGTGATAAGTGAGAGGCGAAGGGACACACACACACAAGGGATGCACCCTGATACGTGAAAGGCGATGAGACTCAGGTTAATCAAACATCCCAAGGTGGTACTACGTATACGTTGTTGCTGTTGGGTTACGCTAAAAGTAATTTATTCACCAGCAATTAACATTTCTACAGGTGACATTTTCCCAGTTATTCGATATTTGTAAAACGAATAAAGTTTTTCTAAGACTAATTTTGGTTATTTACAAAGAAAACATATTTTTTTGTTGAATACGTATTGCAGAATCGTATGCATAGGTTCTCAGTACGAGAAATTGAAAAAAATTGAATTTCATCAATTGCAGCGCCATCTATCATGAATTGAAAAAGAAATCCTACGTACTTTTTCCAGCAGAATTCGAATCTGTAATAAAATATACAGGTTCCTATTTAAGATTTCAAAGTTACCCCCGCCCCACCTAATGGAGGGAGAGAGAGGGACTAATTCTAGCACTAATGTATTTCCTCCATTGAATTATTAAATCTAAAATCTAGATTTTTTTCGTGAACTGCTTATTTTTCGAGATATTTGAAAGTTTCAAGTTAAAAAATACACCCGGTATATTGGAATGTAAATAATGTGAATTAGAATATATTTAATAATAGAAACATAATTTAAGAGATTATCAAACTAAAATAATAATAATAATAATAATAGCTTTATTGTTCAACGGTCATTAACCAATTACAGGACAAACCAAATATTGCACATACATATTTAAAATTTATTAAAAATGTATGTACAGTGAAAGCTCCCTTAACGGGCAGCTCTAATAAGCGACCATCTCCCTTAAACGACCAAATTGTTCGGAACCGATTTTCGCCCTATCTTTTAATACATAAGACACCTTCCCATAAGCGAGCGCTCCTATAAACAGGCGCGGGCAACATTTTTTTAGCCAAAGCCAGAAAATATCTCCCATAAGCGACCACGAAGCTCCAACAACCGGGCGAATTAAGATTTTAACACGCATTACACATTTCTAGACTCGGTGATTCCCTTAGGGGATTTACCGTTTAAGAAACAGCTGGTCGTTGGTTCTTTGTGCTTTAGTTGTGATAGAGAATCGGGTGTGTGCATTTTTAACAATGCCTCCACAAAAAAGAATGTTAACACTAAAAGAAAAAATGGAAATAGTGAATATAATTGATAAAGAAAAACTATCTACTCGGGCTATAGCAGCGCGATTTTCGATAGGAAAGACGCAAGCTACGATGATAGCAAAAAATAAAGAGGACATTAGACGTTTACGGCAGTCTGGTGTAAATGTGCGTCAAGTTTTTTCAGAACTGAAGGTTCCAACATCGATAAAGAATGTTATCAGTGGTTCGTGAATGCTAGAAATCGGAAGATACCCATTTCTGGAGGGCTTCTAAAAGAAAAAGCAAAACAAATTGCAGAAAAAATCGGCTACACCAGTTTCAGTGCAGTGGCTACAAAAGTGGCGTAAAAGACATAATGTAAGCTTTAAATGCATTTCTGGTAAAGCAGCTGATGTAAACCAAGAGACAGTTGATGTATTCATAGAAAAACTTCCTTCACTATTACTCGGATACCAATGCGAAGACATTTACAACGCCGACGAAAGTGGCCTTTTTTTTCGCGCGCTTCCCAATAAGACCCTTTCCTTAAAATCTGAAAAGTGTGTAGGTGGGAAAATGGCCAAAGAAAGACTTACAGTGTTCTTTTGTGCAAGTATGACAGGGCAGAAAGAAAAACTATTAGTGATTGGAAAATCGGCTCGTCCTAGAGCACTGAAAAACATAAGCATTAAGGATTTACCTGTCAAGTGGATATCAAACCGGAAAGCCTGGATGACAGGCGATATAATGGGTGAATGGTTAATCGAGCTTGATCGAAAAATGGGAATTGAAAAGAGAAAAATTTTACTGTTTTTAGATAACGCTGCTTCACATCTTCGAGAATTACACCTCAAAAATGTGAAATTAATTTTTTTTTGCCTCTCAATACAACCTCTGTTTGCCAGCCACTAGACCAAGGCATCATTCAGAATTTCAAGCTTTATTACCGCAACCAGATTATACAACATATTTTATCAAACATAGATTCTTCTAAATCATCATCAGAATTATCAAAAAAAATTAATATTTTAGAGGCATTATATTTTATCAAAACAGCATGGGAAAAGGTCACTCCATCAACAATACAAAACTGTTTCAGAAAGGCTGGGTTCAGAAAAACAGATGCGACGGTTCCTCAGTTTGACTCTGAGGATGAGGATGACTTATCGTTGTCTGTTTTTGCGACAATGGAGATGATGAGGAGAGCTGCAGAAGATTTAAATATTACCAGTGACCAGAACCTAGACGAATTTATAAAAATTGATGATAAGACACCAACAGAAGATGATGATTTTGAAAACCAGACTACTACATCCAGTCAAGTTAGTGAAGCGAACGAGACCGATGACGAAATAGAAGACGTTCAAGAACAAAAAGAAGAAGAAAATAAAATAAAGTGCTTTGATGAAGCTTTAAATTGCATCAGGGAACTGAAAAAGTTTTCTACAGATGACTATGTGGCTTATGAACATATAAAAAATCTGGAATGTCATTTTCAGAAGTGCCGTATGGAAGAACGGCAAAGGAAAGTGAAGCAGTCATCCGTTTTAAGATATTTTCCAGCTGTTCCTAAATAACTTGTTTGTGTCTATGTCATTACATATTATGTACATACATATATGTACCTATATAGTAGTTACATGTTACATTATACGAGTTCTGTTTGATTTCTCAGAGTTTTCTTTTAAGCGGGCACCTCCCATAAGCGGGAAAAAATCCTGGAACCGTGACTGCCCGCTTATGAGAGCTTTCACTGAACATTATTTTTGAACTTAAGTGTATATTTTTTGAAAATGTATTTCATGTGCTAGGAGAAAAAACTTGTATTTTTGAAGGACGGCTTTATGTGAAAGCGATCGTAGTGTCGATATTGAGTGACAGACTAGGCTAAACCTTTAGACAAGAACGTTCTTTTTAATTAAAAAATATATAATTATATATTTAATTAATTCGGGTTGTATTTTATTGTGTTATTCAGTTGTTGGTGGAATATTTTCAATTCCCGTATGTTCTAGGAGGTTGTGTTCTCGTAATTTTGAATATATTTGATTAAATAACGTTTTCTTGTCAACGTGTCTCATATAATGTTTTTATGTAAGTAAAAATATATATTTAAAAGACGTCTTATTAATTCAAAGGATTTGAATATTGTATTTCAGTTGTATTAATATTGTCATTTAAGAGATTTAGTCTTAATTAGTTGAGATAGATGATAAAGAATATTTTTAAGATTTCTACGTAATAAAAAAATATAACTGTAAAATTTTATACGTTGGGAAGTCAAGGCTATATTTTTTTCATGTGTTTGATGTGTTTGCACATGCGTTAGATTTTTGATGGTGTTTTCAAGTTTATACAGTGTGTTTCTCTGGGGAGAAATTAAAAATAATCTTTATTATTATTATTTAATTAAGTTGATCGGAAGTCATTAGAGGATGTTTAATTAATTTAGCTGTCATATTCAATGAATTCTTTTACCTCTGGTTGTAAATTAGATTACACAGTCTTTATACTTTATAAAGATAAATTTTTTTTCTTTTTTTTATTTTTTTGTATTAAATATTCATTTAAATTTTATTCTGTCTTTGATTTTATGCTACTACCTTTATTGTTGTTTAATTAATTAAAAAAGTAACTCGGAAAATATATAAACGTACTTAAAGTGAATTCTTTTACTGACGCCTTAAAAATTTTGTAGAAGACCACGTATTTCCGATTGGAACCCTGAGAAGAAAGAAGTCCCATTTTTGGAAAACAACCGGCTGAGTATCCTAGTTGGGTAGATTAGTTGTGGATGGTGGTGCAGTAATTATATAAACCACAATTCATAGCAAAATGTATAAGAAAAAACATAAAATAAAAAGATAATTATATCTAAAAATAAACATAAAGAAATACATGTATACATGTACACATGTAACACATGAAAACAATAAAAAAAAAGATTTATTCATATTCATAGTCTTTTTTTTCTCTATGCTATAGCATTGCACAAATGTCTTCATAAAACACCTCAGCAATTCGGCACATGGTCACGAGCGGAGAGCCCTGCAACAAGTTGGTCCTAGAAAAAGGTAAAGCAAAGGTAGTAGAGGAACGAGAGGGTATACGAGGAACGTGAAAGTTTACAGAGGAAAGTAAATAAGGACAATCAGTGGTACCACGAACAATCTTCCACATAAATCTCGCTCCCAGAGTATCTCGTCGATGGGTTAACGATTGTAAACCATGTCTTCCAAGTAGCAAATTGTAGTTTCAATGGACAACTGCAGATAAATATAATGAGGCGACCAAACAGGAGAAGCATACTCTAACTTACTGAGGACAAAACATAATACATAGTTCTGAATAAAGACATAGGAGATAATGCTGCACTTCTATGTAATTGTAACTAAATATAAATACATACAGAGAGGGTAGTATAACTATAAAATCATAGGAAACGTTAATTAGAATTCAGAAATGTATATTTATATTTAATCGTCCTGTGGAAGGGATATTCTTAAGCGAACCTACTACTTTAATTATTATTGTTATTAACAATTAAGAGTTTTGGTTTTTGTTCATGCTCACATGTGTAAATGTACTCATTTATTGTTTTATATACCGTTAACTTTGTCATTAAATTTAATTATTTTATTATATCTTGTGGTCCAATTCACATACGTTTAAAACTTGTAATGTTTTATAACAAAATAATACAAATAGGAACAAATACGTAATTATATTTGATTGCTAAAGGCTGGTCTCTGATTAAGTCAAAAACTTCATCTACAGAGTACACAACATTATCAATAAATAATGATTTTATTTAAATTTTCGCAGAACTGCTCTTCTTTTTTAAATGTGAAGATAACGAATTGAATATCTTTACACGCAACTAGTAAGCCCTCGTTTTAATTTATAAATTAAGAACTCTTGGTTAGTGTCTTTTTTAGTCTTGGGTGTTTCTATCTTTTTATAAAAGACGGTTTTACATACGTTTCGTACATTTATAAGCCGAATTTTTAATTGCTGATCTTTTTTTTATTTAAAATTATCTGTTTCCTTATTTTTGTGTAAATTTGTACATTTATTTTGTTAGCATTCTTACAACAAACATCCAGGTAATGTGTTTTCATTTGATGCGATTTTTAAACGTGAATAATTCTTAAAAACATTCATGAAAATTTAGTTGTTGATTTTACGTATTGATTGCCCTACACAGATTTCCATTAAAAATGTAAAAAATGATATTTCTTTGTAATTGAACTATTAATAGTTTTTACAACAAAACATTTAAATTATGATTGAATGCATAACTTCATTGTTCGCTAGTAGGAAAAGTATGTTCGGACAATAACCATTTATTTATATTATTTTCTTTTGGTCCATTTTTTCTTATCGTAAAAGGTCTGTTAGTTTTCCAGTATAATTAAAGTTAGAAATAAATCAAATAACTTCAGAAGCCGATTTCATAATTATATGTTAAAAATTATTACTTTAAATATGAAATAGAACAAAAAAGGAGTTGGTAATATAAGAAATAATGTCGGATTATAATTTGAAGTGGGACGACTATAGATGGTAAAATTGGAGATAATTATTTTTATGCCATGTAAAAAAGTACCGTTACAAATGCCTCTACTAACATAGAGAGCAAAAACCGGATGAACATACATACGTATATGAATAGAGTTTATGCTCCCATTATTTTGCGCCATACACACATAAAAAAGCTACGAACTCGGAGCAACTCCACAGACGTATCCACTAATTGCTTGTATATCTAGAAAATTCCATTGCAAATTCATTAATTCTCAACACTATAATAAAGAGGCATCTCGTATATGTAATTAAGTTTCAAATTGTGTGGATACAGTCGATGGTTGTTCAAATAAAAAATACCGCGTCTGTTTCTTCATTAAAATACAATATATTCAAGATTTATTTTTATTTTACATATGCACATATAATTAAAAAAAAATGTACTGAAGATATTTATTTAATGAATATACTGCATATACTAATCTGATTCTTAATAAATTGTATATTGTATTTATATATATATATTTTGTTGACTCTAGTAGTTAGAGTATCATTATGAATATTACTTCAGTACATAAAAATACATGACTGCATTATTATTTAATTAGACCAATTACATTTGATTTGTTTTGTTAAGTTATGAGTTTGAAATGTGAAAAGATAAAAATAAAATAAATGTATTTATAAACGTATAATACAAACTTCCGGAATTTGCTATGGTTGTCGATGTTCGCGATCAGATAATTTAGCAAGTGTGTTCAAGTGAATTTTTTAGTATTAAATTTGATGAATCAATCGATGTAGCAAACATGTCTCAGTTCTTATGTTTTGTGAGGTATGAATGTGATAGGGACACATTAATCAAAGAAAATATGTTGTTTTGCAAAACAGTACCGGGTCATGCAACAGGACAATGTTTAATTTTTTTTTTTATGAAGCTACTAGAAACTGTACTAACATAGATTGGACAAAATGTATTGTAGTACGTAGTGATGGTGCAAAGGCGATAATATGAAAGAACAGTGAATTAATGAAAATATTAAAAGATCGTCTTATACCAAGAGCGGAAAGGACGCACTGCTTCACAAACATGCGCTTGTCGCAAAAAAATATGCTGGAAAATCTCAATCAAATTCCTTGTAAAGCTGTAAAAATGGTTAATTTTACTAAAAGTCAACCGTTACCGAACAGGCTGTTTGATAAAATATGCGATGAAATGGGCGAAAATAAAAAATCTCTTCTTTTCCACACAGACGTTAGACGGTCATCGCGAGGGAAAGTGTTAATCCGGGTATTGGAATTGCGAGATGAATTAATAATATTTTTCCAGGATAAACAAACGCCATTCTCATTGTTTTTACAGAATACTAAGTGTATGTTGATGTTGGCTTACTTGGCTGGTGTATTTTTGCATTTAAATGACCTGAGTGTGAATTTACACGGATGTGATAATAGTTATTTACCAAGGCCATTATGGGTATTATATTGCTCTGAGGTCGTTAATTCTGCCCGAGGGCCCGTGGCCCGAAGAATGAATGTCGACCGAGGTAAGATTCTCCGCCACCAACGAAGGCAAAGACGGTGTTGCCAGCAGGAAAGGTTATGGCAATTATTTTTTGGGATTCTCATGGAATTATCTTGGTCGACTACTTAGAAAAGAGGAAAACAATAAATGGGGAGTATTATGCCAATTTGTTGCAACAATTAAAGACAAAATTAAAGAGAAACGGCCTCATTTGATAAAGAAGAAAGTGCTCTTCCATCAGGATAATGCATATGTCCACAAGCCTGCTATTGTAATGGCAAAAATGTCTGAATTGGGATTTGAATTAGTGCCTCATTCGTGCTATTCCCTAGATTTGGCCCTCAGCTATCATCTCTTACTAAACCTGAAAAAATGACTCAGCGGTAAGAGATTTTCGTCTAATTCTGAGGTAATCGCCGCTGTAAATAGGTATTTCGACTTGGACTCATCAAAAAAACTTGCGTTTTCTTTGTTAGGCCACGTAGTTTCCGAACCACCCTCGTGCAATGTTAAAGAATCATTACTTAGTGTTAAAATAAATTTAGCTGTAAAATAAATTCATAAAAACTGTAAAGTCACGGTAGTCGCGAACTTGCAGTCTACTAGTAGACACTGCTAGAGTTTACAAAAATTAACAAAGAATTAATATCCAAAAGAGATTTTGCATGCGAATGTAAAACAGATGAATTATAAAATTGCATATTGTTAGTATAGTATCAGTTTATAAACTTATTATTTCGAAGATATATTATTATACAATAATAACATCAAGATTCGTACAAGAATAAAAATACGAAAGATAATTAATTATACGGGCAACAGTTCGGAATTCTCAGCATCCACAACAACAATGTTAGCGATTATTGGATGCCAAATTTGTATCTAAACATTTTGAGAGTCGTAAATTATAGAAATGTATCCGTTATACTAAATTTTAATACATATTTTCCTGCTTCTTAATGAGATCTTAATAAGATTGCGAGAATATTCACCTCGCTGATTGCATGAAAGTTTTGAATAGCTTATTAATTAAATACAGAATCTGCATGTAAAACATTCACTAGTCAATAGGAAATAATGTCATTATCTTTTCCCGATGAACTTCCACAAATGTGAACTTAGTCTGGTATCCTACTTGTAAGCATAATGCGACCGATCAATATAAACAGTAAAAAAATGTACAGCTGCGGCCAATATAATAGCAGTGCAGAAAATAAACTCCAATAATTCATATTATTCTTAAATAATTGAAAGATATATCTCTTCTATTTGAAAGTAGAAACGATGAAATAGAAACGGTTAAAGTACATAATGTTAAAGGCGTTGTTATCTTCATATTGGTTTGCTATTAGCGTGAGTGGTAATTGGTATTGCCAAGATAATAACCGCAATGGATATAGACAAACATATATAAACATTAAATTTCTATTATTAACTCATGAAAAAGGTTTAATAGTTCATGTACAAATTCAATATGTACTTTGTTTTGTAACACGAAAGCTTCCTGTCGACTAATCGGAGGCAGTGTTCTGGTGGAATAGACGGCGGTCTATTCCACCAGAACACTGCAATCGAACTGGCGAGTTCGATTCGACAATCGCCCATAAGTTTTCTTGTATTTTAGGTTTGGCGTGAAATATGTGTTGTGTGATATCTGCTCTTAGATTTTATATGAGATTGGGGTTTGGCGATTGCGTAGACCACTCCAGAATCGAAATCGTGTTCGGCAGAAAATTAGTTTCTTCTCGTATACTTATGCTGAGAAAAATATAGTTGTACAGAGAACAAAATATTTATAGTGAACGTATTATAGAAATATGTAGTACAGTAAACAAACACGAGTTTTAAATCCAACTAGAGTAACAGTATTTAGAAACTTTTTTTTTGGTTTGGTATGGTGGTAGATTTTACAAACGTTTGATACTAAACTAAACCAATAATTTTGAAGTTAGCATGTTGCTGAAATACACAACACAATTAGTAGTCAAATAGGAAGATTAGAATATAAGATTTGACTATCCTAAAAGTAACATAAACCATTGTTTGTTGTATGAAGAATAATGTGCATTCGATCCTTGTCGAAGGAGATTATTAAAATCGAACTAATTATTACTGTTCTTTATAAGTACCCAATATGATGCTGTAATAATAAAATTATCCATTTTTTATTTTTATCTACACGTGTGTATAAAATGTCGCAAAAGCTACACGCAGCGACATTCTTCGTTCGGTTCTGGATAAAAAATCTTAATGTTAAAATGTCGTATCATGCTTTGTATGTGTTCAGGAACCATTTGAAAGAAACATACATTTGGCAACACTCTAGCCGCATACTATTGTAATTGTAAATACCGCAATAATTTCTGTATTTCGATCTTCGAATACATTTTACTCGTTATCAGTAGTGTCAGATGGGTAAATCTGACGTTTTAAATTCTACACATTACGCGAGGTATGATTTGCTCTTGTCAAAATAATACATATTGAAAAATCTTTAATTACAGTGTATTTTATAACAGCATTAGTTCTTTGTTTGGGTATTTATCTGACAGTAAATCAGTCACACTATTACCTACGTAATTGTAGGAATTGAAAACCATCTGTCTCTAAGCATAGTTGCAATCTACGAGGTATCGTCTGTACTACTTGTTCAAGTTTTTGTGGTGTAATTTCTAAAACTGCCGTGTTAATTCTGTTTCTGACTTCGTCAGCGTCTTGAGGAAGCGTTACATAAACTTTCTCCTTAATGAAACCCCAAACAAAAAAGTCTCAAGGATTGAGATCGGGAGATCTCGCAGGTCATAAGACCGCCGCGACCAATCCATCTGTTAGGGAAGTGTTCATCCAACCATTGTCTTACATTATGAGCATAGTGTGCAAAAGCTCCATCATGCATGTAAATCATGTTATGGCGTATATTCAATGACATCTCGTCAAAAACTTGTTCCAGTACATTGAGATATTCATTGGCATCAAGACGATTTGGTAGATAAATTGGCCCAACGACCCGGAGATTTATTATGCCCAGACAAACGTTAATGGAAAACCTTCTTTGGTGACCATATTCTCGAAATGCATGCGGGTATTAAACACCCATCTTTGGTAAATATTCTAATTGCTTCAAAGAATACATCTTAAAAAGTTGCCATTTTCCTGAATCCTATTTAAGATTCTGTTGCAAAAATTTATTCAAAAAATATTTCATAGAGCGACTGAATGTTACAAACATGATAGGAACGAAAAGGTTTTCTCGTAGAACCAACTGAACGGTGTTATTACTAGAAATATGTAAGGTTGTAGCTAACTGTCGGTTACTAAGAGAGAAATCTTCTTGTATTGCCTCTTGAATTTGCTCTTCTAGGCGTATTGTACGCTTTTCTCTTGGTCGACCAGCATTAAAATTTCTTTTAGTGTCCAAACCAGTTTGACGTAGACGTTGATCCAGCCTTCGAAATACATTTCCACTAGGATGTCTCCGATTTGAGAAACGTACGTGATAGCATTTCAATTTTAGAAACCATACACCATGTATTCATTAAATGTAAAATCCATTATGAAAGAATAAAATAACAACATAGGAACGAGAAAACACAGTAACACAACAACTAATTAAAACAATACAAATAACCACGAAGAAGTAGAGTTTACACAAAATAAATCACGATAGTCGAATTAAATACACAGGTAAATGTCAAAATTTTACAGTAATGATTTTGACTGAAATCACTTTGAAATACAAAGTCATTATTATACCGATATATTAATGTTATTTTATACAATAATTTTGAAATAACAGTTATTCATGAAAGTTATATACACTGCTTTAAAATACTTATACATCCCAAATTAATTCTACTTCGTTTATACTTCTTGCAAGTATTATTAAATTAATTGACCTATGAGTAACCAATAACTGTTAAGTTAGTAATGGAATCACGTTACTAATTTTTCCAGACGTTGCATTGTATTGTACTTTTCAAATATGGGATTCGATCGTGATGGCATGTAAGTTTTCATTATAACGAAGCGTCCTTGAATTGAGGATTGCTTCTTGATGTACAAACCGAATATTTGTTTTAACACTTTGCTTACTATATTTACTTTAAAAGTGTCAATTCTAGCGCGTGCTTATGTATAGGTAATATGTTCAGTTCTTGCATATTTAAATTTTGTGATTGAAATCTCTTGATTCTTTATTATGTAAGCATGTATATGTAATGTAAAAATCATCGGAATTTTTGTATGAAAATAATATATAATAATTGGAAATGTGATGTAATTTATTATTTATTAAAAGAGCTGATTTGTTACTTATTAAAATATCACGCTAACAGTTTTCTGCTATTTTTAGAAAGTTACTTTATATAATTATCTGGATTTATCAAAGAAATGTCAAGTAAATAGAGGCCAGCACTTTTTAGTCAATATAATGAAATATTTGCCATGCACATATTTTTTTGGCACAGAATTCAATTAAATAAAAATGAAATAATATCAAGTTGCCTTTAGTACGAGGCTAGACTGCAAAGTAATGCACACATGCTTGTACAGCGCGAACGAAGTGCCCTTCAGAAGCGCGCCAGGTGGAATGTGGAAGTGACATCCCTCCTCTACACGCGTGCACAGGTTTGAGGTTGAGTTCATCCAGTAGTGTATTTTGAGAAGCGGAAGTATGGAGACGTGTTCTAGTGCTCTGTCAATGCGAGTTAAACAGTGTGCTGTTATCAAATTTTTGACTGCTGAGAAAGTTACACTTAAAAGTAATTCATCGTCGTTTAAAGGATGTTTATGGTGACGATGCTGTTGATAGCTCTACTATAAATCGATGGGTAATAAAATTTCTTGATTGCTAGCCTGGAAAAGTCAAAATTGTTGGTAAAACACGCAAAGGACGTCCGATCACTGCCAGAGACGATAAACATCGCAAACTCGTCGACGATTTGATTCAAAATGATCAGCGAATCGTAAATCATATTGGAATATCTAAGGAAGGTGTCTGCTTTATTATTGTTCAATTGGGATACCGTAAAATCTGTGCACGGTGGATACCATGCCGTTTCACAGACGGGAACAAACAGCTCTGTCCAAAGAGACCTCAAAGGTAATCATTAAACTTCGAACGATGAGGTGACGGCAGCGGTCAAGTCCTGGTTTTGAGAAAAGTCGGAAAAATTTTTCAGTAACGGAATGAAAAAGCTCGTTACACGTTGGGAGAAATGTGTTAGCCTTAACGGTGTCTATGTAGCAAAATAAATATATGATTTTCAAGCTTTAGAATTGTACTTTAATGCACTTTCTGCCCGATCTCGCTACTTGTTTTTATTCGCGCTGTACAAGCGCGTGTGCATTACTTTTCAGCTTACCCTCGTAACAAAACTTTGCTTGCATTCTTTCTATAAGTTGACAGGTAATTTGAAGTTGTTTCTTTACAATATTATATAAATTAGAACTCCGAAAAAGTATCTATAATTTGGTTGGGCTCAATAGCACGTAGAACGATTTATCGTACAATAACGAAATGCGAGCGGCGAATTCCATGTTTTAACCTCGTAAAAACTGGAAGACCCCAGGTATTACCGCATATAGGGTATAGAAGCTGTTGAGAAGTTCAAAAAACAAATTGGGATGTCAGTGATGAGTCTGACTCGTCGATACGGCAGTTCGAAAAGTACGGTATCGTTGGAATTGAAAAGAAATGGTCTAAAATATCGAAAAAGACATAAGTGCTTCAAATACGCCCAAGGCTAACTGCTACGTATACCAACATGCTATCGTCAACTAAGACGAATGCATTTTGTCGGTAAAAAAAATCATTATTGTAAATGTCAAAAAGTATTTCACTTTGAGTAACTTTGAAGTGAAAGGAAACGATTGGTTTTATACGGACAATATAGTGGAATGTTAAATACAAACATAAAGCGAAATTTACCAATAAAATCCTTGTCTGGTGCGCAATTTCTACGAGGGGTATATCTCGACCTTTTATGGGAAGAGTAAGAGGCGAAACTTTGAACAGTCAGAGCTATATTAAAAACTGCCTGTCCAAATTGCTTCAATTCATCAATGAACATCATGCTGAAGACAGTATCATGTTTTGGCCAGACTTGGTATCGTGCCATTACTCTAGAGATATTTAAAACTGGTTTTTCAACGCCACATACCTTTTGTTCCTAAAAACGATAACCCTTCAATCCTGCCTCAGACTCGCCCAATAGAGGATTTTTGGGCTTTACTGCTGCGGAAGGTTTATCATGGAGAGTGGGAAAGCCCAAAATGAGGAGCAACTAAGACGACGAATTTACGAAAAACAGAAATTGATTTAGAGTCCGTCTAGCGCCTGATAAGAGACATTTGTAGAGGAGAATGTGCCACTTTACATAATTTAATAATGTAGTTTAGTTTAGTATTAAATTGTACTTTATGATAACTAATAAGTGTTAGAATAAATTTAATCGTTAAAAAAATCATATTTCGTGCCAAAACATTTAGGACATAATTTATTTATTTTTATTAATTTTACCTTAGTCACATTTAATCTTCCACCAATAATATTATTTGTTTAGCTTTAAAAATTAAGTTCTAACTGGCTCATGGCTTGGTTAATAATACCTATTTTCCTATAACTTTTTATTCTTCGCTTGCTCTTTCCATTTGGTAACCTTACACATTTTGGTACCGTTTTCCACTTCAGTTCATCTTGCCTTTGGGCGACATTTTCTTCTTTGCCCTTGATTGTACTTGACATTAATAGTTTGGGTGCTCTTGTTTCCATCATTCTTTCCACATGTCCCATCCACCACAGGCTTTGTGTTTTTGTAACACGTATTATATTTATTTCTCTATAATATTCCTTCAGTTCCTTATTCTCTCTTCTCAACTATATGGTCTCTATTTTTTTCCTCCGAATATCTTTCGCATGAAGAAAGTACTTTTGATTCCCGTACTTGCAGTCATGTTTGTTCTGTTTTTCTTTATATTTATGTTTCGCATATAGTTGGTCTTATTACTGTTTTATCTAGTTTTTATCTTGCTAAAATCTGATGCACTGATGCTTTTTATCATATATGATTCCTGTTGTATGTTAATGTTTAGCGTGTTTTATGGCTTTTTTTCTAATGTTTTGTTGTTTATTTTTACTACACTTTGCGTTTTTTGTAAGGTTATTCTTATCATTTTTAATAATTTTTACTTACTTTTAATTATTCTAATGCCTCTGTAAATCTCTTCATTTTTTAACGTCTTGTATGGTTGCTTGAGATGTATAAATAAGGCCATAGTCAATTTTTTATATTAGTGACTTTCTGTTCCTACTTCTCTTGAACACAAAAATTTAATCATTCGTACTTCCGCATTGTCTAAATCTACATTTATAGACACCAATATTTGAAATCTCTGTTTTTATATTAGTGTCTTTCTGTTCGCGCTTCTTTTGAACACAAAAATTTAATCATTCGTACTTCTATTAATTCTATTAAGTCTCTATTTTTATATTAGTACCCTTCTGTTCACACTTTTTTTTAACACAAAAATTTATATGAGGGTGTTTCGGAAACTACGTGGCCTAATAAAGAAAATACAAGTTTTTTGACAAAAAACATTTTATTTTTCAATATAGTCTCCTGCTCGCTCAACACACTTATTTCAACAATATTCTAAATTAGTAATGCCTTCATTGTAGATTGATGAATTTAAGTCCTCGAATTAACTATTTACAGCAGCGATTATCTCGAAATTAGGTGAAAATCTATTACTGCCGAGCCATTTTTTCAGGTTTGGAAAGAGTTAATAATCGCTGGGAGCCAAATCTGGGGAATAGGGCGAGTGAGGCACTAATTCAAATCAAATGATGTCTATTATCTAGCGCACTTTTACTCGACGATCATCCAAGACGAGACGGCGGACTTTTTCAATCATATCCGGAAGAGTAACAGTTTTTGGACGTCCACGGCGGGGTTTATTATTTGTGCTTATACAACCACGCTTAAATTCAGCAACCTAGTTTTTAACCATTGAAAACGAAAGAGCGGATTCTAATAGTGTTGAATCCGGTTCTGCTTTGATTTCGGTTAGTGGCCTTTCAAATGAAGGTACTTTATCACTACTGCTCTTAACTCAGTTTTTTCCATTATTACAAAATCACACGAGACTATCTCACTGTCAAAAACAGACTATTTGACAGATCGCCTTGTACTGTCATGTTTATCTAACCTATTAAAGGATGATTCTATAGAATGGTAAAGTGTGAATTCGCGCCATCTCTGTGTTAGGTCACGTAGTTTCCGAACAATTCTCGTATAGTAATTATCGTACAATCGCATATTACAATTGTACTAACCTATACTATATATTTTTCTCAGTGTATTTAGTATACGAGCTGTCCTTGAAATAAAAGAGATAACATATAATAGATGGAAAGATGTAATTATGTAGAATATAAATCCAAAATATTGTAACTCAATTACGACGTGAACCCCTAAATTAAAAACACCCCGAAAATTGTATTACATGACGCCTATGATTTCAAAATATTCAGAATGTGTATAAATAATAAATACCGGACACACCCACATACGCTATAGCGTATATTTACATACGTAACAGCTGGATGAGATAAACAATAACAAAACTACTATTTCTGTTTCAGAATAATTGAAACATACATGAGTAGGTAAACCCCACCAGTTTTGTATAATACAAAGGTATTTTTAATAATATAAAATATTATTAAAAATCTGATGTGAAGAACACAAATACAGGTTCACTATTAATATTTTTTGTGAACGTGTCCGAACATATCCCTCCCCAGAGACGTAGATACGTATTTCGCCTTTCTACAGGCTCGTCGGTACGCCCCTGTTGGAGTAAGGATATTCTCAGACACATTCACAAAAAAGAACCACATCACCGAAATTATCCAGACCGGGCGTAGAAGTAAATTCAGTGCTGCCTGTTGTCAGGCAGCCGAAGTACCTCGCCCCGTCCACATAACCAATGTGAAGTAACGACGCCCTTCCAAAGGTGGCACAGCCAATCTCTCTAGAAACTGCATTTTGTTTGTGTCTTCACTCATACTACGGACTAACCGCATGTGTAATGTATCAGAATAATTGAAACATACATGAGTAGGTAAACCCCACCAGTTTTGTATAATACAAAGGTATTTTTAATAATATAAAATATTATTAAAAATCTGATGTGAAGAACACAAATACAGGTTCACTATTAATATTTTTTGTGAACGTGTCCGAACATATCCCTCCCCAGAGACGTAGATACGTATTTCGCCTTTCTACAGGCTCGTCGGTACGCCCCTGCTGGAGAAAGGATATTCTCAGACACATTCACAAAATAGAACCACATCACCGAAATTATCCAGACCGGGCGTAGAAGTAAATAGCTTTGTATTACTATTTCTGTTATTGTCGGTCAACTTTAGGATATCGTCTCTTGATACTTTTTGTAATCGCGCAGTGGCGTGACAAATTTTTTTTAAATATCTTTGTCATTTTTTTCTCACTTGTGAGAGATAATTTTGGGAAAATATTTTGGATTTATATTCTATATAATTACATCTTTCCATTCTTCCTACGTTGTGTTTTTATTTCAAAGACAGCCTGTATAATTAGACCCAAGCAAGGTAAACCGATATTGAACATTGCAGAGATGCTTTTTTATATTATTTATTTTAATTTCATTGTAATTTTGATTATTTTAAGTTTAGAAAATATTTAATCTGTCCGTTGTTTGGCCACAACTCTTGTACTGCTTGTACTGCAATACGAACTCTTTACTTTAATTGTACATTTTCAAATCGTTACTCTATTCCTATATAAACTTGGAATTGTTTCGTATACAATGGACGTTAATATATGTTTCCGTATATTTCGAAATTACTAATAGAAAAACTCTTTAAAACTAATCAGGGCAATTTAATAACTCACCGGTAATTACATAAAAAAATCACCCTAACTTGGGCGTGATTAAAATTTCGAGGTTAGCCTGCTCGCGTGTGTCCTCGTTATTTATCCTTTCGAACCTGGTACTGACATCCACCGTAGTTTTTCGTGCTACGGCAAACAAAAATTTATGGATTACATATTCCTGTTTTATTGCGACCCGCGAGTACAATTACTATTTCCATCGGATATCCAACTTTTATCTATCCTCTCGCGCAGCGTTACGTGTTCTTTTAAACAAGAATACAAAAGAAATGCACCCACACATGCACACCACTTTTTAAATTAATATTGATTCTGTAGCGTCGTTTTGTCGTTTCTGTATTTTGTCTGTGCGGTGAATAGTGGTGGCTTTGAAACAAAAGCGTACGGTGTGCATACTCGGAGATAAGTTCATAATGCTTGCAATAAGGATGCTTCAAGCGCGAATGGGCTTTTTCCATTTTTCAGTTTTCATTATCTCTCGCTGTTGTTAATGTTGGTCGCAGACGTTTTAGTTTGTTGCGATTAATCCGCATTCCAACAAGATATTTTGTTAGTTAAATAACACTGGTCGACAAATTTTTTTTGTAACAAATCTGAATAGTATATTGTGGTAGAATGAACCTACCTAATTATGAAAATTTACAAGAAAAAGTTGTAACACGTAAGGTTTTCTTGTTACATTAGACAAATCATGCGCGGGCGGTCACATGTAATATTTATTGAAAAAATGATTTAACAAGTTTTTTAAACCTGTATGTCGACTCTATTTATAATTTATAGTTAAGTTAAGTAAGTATAGTTAAGTTGACATCTAAGAAAAAAGCGAATATCAAACACACTAATTCTATTTTTTGCTTTTTATGAGCGGTAACATCTCTCTTTAAAAACCAACAGTAATGACATCATGGCTGGATCATCGTCCTTGGTACCAAATTTCCATTGTCCTTATACTTGATGGAATTTTTCACCCAACTCGTCGCTGACAGCGTCAAAGTTCTTAGGAAAAACTGAAAATGGGAATGGAGAACGTGAATTTTTAATGAGATTCCGGAACCAAGCCAATTGTAAGAGTCTGAAAGTTCATTAACTAGTTTTTCGTAGTTACCATCCATATTGTTGCCTAAAAATCCCCTCACTACATTTACAAATGAGTTCCAAGCTCTGAGTTCTTGCGCGGTGAGCTTTTCTATAAAATTAACATCGTCCAGCAATTTTCTAATTTGTGGTCGAATAAAACTGTCTTCTTTTAATTTGGCATCACTTAACTTGGTTAAGTATTTAAATCCCTCACCCACTTTATTCATAACCTTCACAAAGTTTTTCATCAGTCCAAGTTGAATGTGAAGAGGAGGCAGAAGAACATTTTTTTGGTCTACAAGGGGCACATCCTTAACATTTTGAGATCCCGGTTGAAATTCACTCCTTTCCACCCAAATTTCAGTTACATAATGTTCATTCACTGCACGACTGTTCCACAAACATCGAAAACATGTAAATCCTCCCTTAAGTTCTAGTAAAATTGCTATAACTTTTAAATCCCCACATATCTGCCATTTATATGGGTTTTTATTGAATCTAAAAGGATGCCCAAATTTTCATAGCGTCCTTTCATCGTCACTGTATGGAGATGATATGACATTTCCATTATATAATAATAACACAGCTTTTATACTATATTTCGATGAGTCTATGAACAAGTGCCTCTCACAGGGAGAACGCTCGATGTGTTCCTTCAAGTTATTATCACTTGTTTAACGATACTTTTAAAAGATGCAAAATTAGATCTAACCTTTTTCTCTACTGAAACGTGGTTTTACTTGTCAGATTATATCAACTCGCAGAACTCTACCACGCTCATATTTTTTTGGAAATAAACTTTCATACGATAAAATTGGTGTTTGGATTGCAATTAACAGAAGACGGATTATACGAGCCCCGCCCGTTTCAATTGGCACACCTCTAAAATTTTTAGTAAGTAACATTTTAGAAGAAGAAATCCTGTTCATAAATATGTTAAAAGTTTTTTATTTTTCATCAAGCCTTTTTACCAACAATTACAAACTAGTTTACAACTTATTTCGAAAAAAAAAATCAATAATAATAATAATTATATATAAATAAACTTCAGACGAACAGCCTTTGACAAACAATAACGAAACTTTACCATTGCGTTACATCGCCTTTAGCTTTGATAACGGCATGGATTCTCCTGGGCATTGTATTTACAAGTTCTTGTCAATCTTGTGCCATGAATCCATGCCATATTTCTCGAAGCCTGGTTTTCAATTCTCCCACTGATCTTGCAGGAGCTGCGCGCAAGGCCTTTTTCATTTGATGCCATAGAGTCTCTATGGGCGATAGTCAGGGCTGCTTGAGACCCATTTTAACAATGGAATATTATTGTCCTTAAACCATTTTAATGCTGTTTTTGACGTATGACACGCAGTCCCGTCCTGCTGGAATATAAAATCATCCCCCGAATTCAATGTTTCTTCCATCGTGGGTAACAAACATTCCTTAAGAATGGTTAAATATTTATCGGTATTGACAATACCATCTATAAAATATAACCGCCCGACACCTTTTGCCGACATCGACCCCCACACCATAACGGATGCCGGAAATTTTACTTTTCGTTTCAGACAATCTGGATGAAATGTCTCATGTCTTTCACGGAGGACTCGACTCCGACTGTCACCTATACAGACTTCAAATCGAGACTCATCACTCCAATGTATTTTGTTCCACTGTTTCAAGTCCCAATTACTATGGTCTCTGGCCCATTTCAATCTATTTTTCTTTTGTGTTGAGGTCAATAAAGGTTTTTCTTTGGCCTAGAGAAAAAGATATTTAACAAAACAAAATTAGTATTTCAAAAGTGTCACCTTGTACGACCCAAATCCATGTTTCTTAGCTTCTCTGTGACATGTGGATCTTGATACACGTCTTCCTACAGCATCACTCCATAGTACACTCAACTGGCCATAATTAGCACGCCTATTTTGTTTTATTATTCGTTTCAAAGCTCTTCTGTCGTTATCAGTGAGTTTGCTTTTCTTTGTATTACGGGGTTTTGGGGTCACTGAACTGTTTTTCTTGTAAAATTTTATTACATTTATAACACTGTACCTTGATATACCCAACAATTTTCCAATTTCAGAATATGAATTCCCTTCATTCGATAGTTTTACAATTATTGACCTAATTTCTTCATCAATTGCTTTACCTCTTGCCATTGTTTATTTAATTACAATAACTACAGCGTATAATAATAATATTTACTGCCCACAATATAACCTAACGATGAATTAATGGAAGTTTTGACATATCTTTCATAGCTACCTCGATTTTTACCAATTTTTATGTGTTAAGAATACATGAACAAATCAGACACAAATGGTTAACTGGTGAATTTTGTTTTTATCTAATATATTTTATTTGAAGTACATATTTAACATATATTGTCCAACGTTTAAGAGTGTTATCCTTTTATTTTTCAGTTAAAAAAATTGATAGTAACCGTGTTTCAAACATGTTTTGAGTAAAATTTAAAATTTTAGTAGGTGTGCCAATTGAAACGGGACGGGGCTCGTAAGACCTATTTTATTTACTGACACAATAAAAGTGCATCGTTATAGACAAATAATTGTTGGCCCGATTATCAATTATGGACATGACAGTGAAATAATAAATGTGTTTTTCTAAGGTGGTCGTCCCTACACCGCATATTGTACAAATTACAATTAATTATTCGGAACAATTTTATGACGACATGCACAAATACTGGCGTATAGTCGGGTAATTCACCAGACTTGACATCTTTGGATTTTTTCCTATTTGTGGATTTAATGTGCACTGTATTTCAAAACTGATTTTATAATTTAGATACCGTGAATAATTTCTCTGCAGAGATGTTGAAGAACGTTTTCAATGTATAAATCTCGAAGTAAATAGAGATCATTATGGACATCTCTAGTAGTGCAAAATACTTTAGATATGTAATACGTTGGTTTTTTAAATATTTTTGTCAAGTAAGATGTAATCATTATTCCAAATAAACATGCCGTTTTTTTATTAATCCAGTATCGTATTGTTTGGCAAATGATAAAACTAAAATTCATTTTTGAAAAATTATTTAACCAACCCCGTTACGAAATGTTTTAAATGCATTTTTGACGTTTTGAAATCTAATTTTTTTCATAACTGTGTTATTACATCACTAGTTATATAATTAATTTTTATGTAATTGAATATATAGCAAAACGCACCAAACTATCCACTTTCGTCATTAAAATCTATGACGTAATAGTTGTTGTACGTATATGTGAGCATTGAGTCAACTTATAAAATTTACGGTGAACCTTATAGGTTATACTTATATCTAAATTGACCAAATTTTCTAAAGGCAAATTAAGTACAATTACGGCCCTTACAAACTCAGACAGTTTTACAAATAATAAATGTTGGCTTTGTAACATGGTCTTAATATTGAAGTTTATAAAATGTCACCAAACTGAAAGAAAGTCAGTGGCGTTAAAATAAAAAAATTGAAAAACGGAAAAATTCAAATACAAATAACGTTTTTGCAACAATATATGCGTTTTTTAAATGAAAATGCATTCCAGTTTGTTTTTCTTGAGAAATCTGGATTTTTCAAGATGGAAGCTCTCAAAATCACGGCAAGATGAGAATATTAAATTTGTAAAAGCAAAAGAAGTAGGTGGCAAAAGGTATTCATTATTTAAAAAGTATTGCCATGGGCAATATATCATTGACTTTTATCGTGTTTTTATCAATATTTATTTCATTTGCAATGTGTCTAATGCTCATTCCATCCTCTAGCCTAGTTTAATTGAGGCATTTTAAAAATTGTGTGCAGTTCTGACTTACATAACCTGACACTAACATAACCATACCGGATAAAAGTCAAATTTACAAATCACGATTTTTTTTAATTTGACAGAATGTGTAAAAAGTCGATGTCTGAGTTTGTAGCAGCTGCAACTGTACATTCTCATGAAAGAAAATAAGTAATAAACTAATGTGTTTTATGACTATAAGTAAATAAAACTACATTTTTAAGTTCATTATTTAACAACGAAATAGCGTCAACCTACTGTCAAATGATTTCGCAGTAATATGTAATTTATTTTTCATGATCGCCAACATCTTATGTTAATATTCTTAATCAAACAAGTTGAAATGACGCCAAAATTATAATTTTTAATTAATATTATTCATCGAACTGGTCCTTACTATTTATATACATAGAATATATTCCAGATTAATAAAATTATAAATTTAGTAATATATAAGACTATTATTTTCGTTGTTGTGAGACTGGCAATACAGACGTTATTGCTTTTGGTTGATGACGAAAGTGGATTACTTCGTGCATTTTGCTATAGAAGCCTTCATTTGGAAAAAAACTTTGATAGTAAGAAACAAAAAAGAATTTGTTAATCTCTTAGTTACAGCTGTGGTGTGTTTGTATATACATTAACAACAAAATTATGACAAATGCAGTTACTAAAACTAAGTCCTGAATCTGACGGTATATTTATTTCCTTCTCTGAAATACCTACTCGACACCATTTTTCAAATTTCTTAAGCCTGAGTTACATTACACTTTTTTCGTCTAGAAACTTGGACAAGTTTTAAAACTAGATGTACTTGTCAAAACTTTGATAGTGTAATTCAGAAGAAATACATCAAAGTTTCTAAACAACAAAACTATATCCGATTCCACTTTTCATCCAAGTTTCATACTAGACTTGCGCATTAAACACCATTTCGTTTGAACCAACTGTTCATTTTAAATAAAAATCATATAATAATTGCATGTTACGTAGTGTTTGTTTTGTTCTGGAAATTAATAGAAATTGTGTAAGAATGTCCAGTAACAAAATATGGGGCACCGATATAACGGTTTTCGAATTAATTTTTTAAATATTTCTGTATCTATAAGAGCTAGTAAATAATCGCAACCCGTCCAAGCGTCAAATATATAATAATAAACAAACAGAAACTTTTATTTTATGTTGGTAACGCACTCAAAGTTTGGTGCCCCCTATTCAACATAGCATAAATTAAAACTTATATGAAATCTTGTACAAGAACTTGTTCAAGATTCTACTACGAAAAAAAGTGTAATGTAACTCACGCTTTATATACTTCTTTATATGTACCTGTTTCTTGATTCACCGGCCATTATTGAATTTATTCCTAAATTAGCTGATTCTTCTATATCAAAGGGCATATCTACATCAGAATCATCTATTCTCGGCTTAATTTGCAATAATTGCTTGCTCATTTCGTTCGCTTGTTTTGGCAAACATTACCTTCGTCAAATAAAATTAGTCTTTTCATAACTGGTTACGTAAATAACTATTGTTGTGATTTTTAATAAAATTGGCAATTTAACAACTTGCATATATTATTATGAAAGGCTAATGGCATCACTAGAAATGACAAATGTCATGAATGATAAACAATATAGCTAATATTGGCATCAATATTATTACATTCGAAGGCGACACTTAAAATTTTTAGAAAATTAAGCAGGTATTAGTTTTAAAAAAAATTAAATGAATTTATTGTTTTTCAAAATATTCTTCTTTAATATCAATACATTTTTGCATTCGATAGAACCAGTCCCTAAAGCAATGATACCACTCTTCCTGAGACACTTCAGAAATCAGGTTATAATGTTCCACTGCTTCATCTGGTAAAAGTGATTCCAAGCATTTTATCTTTAATTTTTCGAAACAAAAAGAAATCACAAGGTGCTAGGTCAGGGCTGTAAGGTGGAGGGTCCTAGGTGCTAACATTTAGAGCATCCAGATACTCAGTTGATAGTTTTGCGTTGTCATGTTGTAAAATTATTTTTCCTTTTGGGTGTGTTTTTCACGAGTTTTTTAAAAAATTTGCCATTAACAGACATTTGTGTACCAATAACGGCAGTAACGGTACGTCTTTTAATGCTATAATAGCAATTAAAAAAAAATAGCAACATTTTCTTGCCAGCACTACGAATTCGTAGGCTTAGGTTATATTCGAAAGCCCAATAAACCGATTAACTTTTCTTCAGGATCACATCAATAAATACATGATTCATCACCAATAACAATATCCAAACCGAATTTGAAGTGCCGCCTTGGGAATTTTTTTTGCAGTTTTTCTGCACCATTCAATGCGCTGTTCTTTTTGATCGGGAGTTAAAATGATGTGGAATCCATCGACAACAGAGTTTTCTCACGTCTAACTGTTGATGTAAAATGTTTTGACATTGACTCATACCAATGCCCAATGTCGCCCGAATAAATTCATATGATATCCGACGATCTTCCTCGAGCATTTCTCGAACAATGGAAATGTTCTCATCAGTAACAGCAGTTCTTAGGCGTCCTTCACGAAATTCGTTACTTCTTCGAATTCTTTCGAATTCATTGTACTAATTATAAATTATTGTTTTAAATGGGGCTTCTTCGCCAAATCTGATCTTCACATTGTTTAGGTGCTAATGATGATTTAAAATCATAAAAAATCATATCCCGGAAATGTTCTCTAGTCAAATTTATTTTGGAATGAACACAAAATCTTTAAATTGTGATAATTAACAAACTATTAGACCAAATCGAACAAACTGGACGGCAATCAACTTGCAAAACATTAAAAAGTACCTGTCAAATAAAAACAAATTTCATTTTTTTTTGTAAACATGGCCATTCTAGATTTTTTGTGTTCCCCTATTCTATTGCCAACGGATATGTAAGTAAAAAATTATTTAATCAAATTTATAATTTACTTCAAAGATCAAGTTAATTACTTAAGCATTAACATATAAAATAACGATAAAGTAACGAAACACAAAATTAAATGCTAATAATAGCAGCACAGTATCGGTAAAAAGACAACCGTGATGACGATTTGCGATCGGGGTGTATTAAGGTAGGGTAAGGCGGTTCCTCGATGTGCGTGTCACCATTGACTTTTATTCGTTACCGGGAATAGTTTGACGTGACATGCGAATTTGGTGGTTATCTAAATATTTGTTTATCGTTTCGTATTAAATGGGGACTGTTGTAGAATTTAACGTACTCTGTTACATAAACATAAATCGAACATTTTCAATTTATTTTAATGTAATTTACTCTTTTTCTTAAACACTTAAAACAAATAGCACAAATAAATAGTAAACTCGTTATTTTTTACGACAACGATATTGCCATCGGCAGTAGAACTGAATTATACCGAAGTTAAAAGCAAAACGCTAAATATTTTCCAAGACTGGATATGTAGATGATACTTTTGCGGTTTTTAATGCACGTAAGCGTGAACTGGACATGTTCGTAAAACAGTTAAATTCAAAATTTCCGACTATTAAATTCGCAGTGGAAAAGGAAAACATTGATAGGATACCATTTTTAAATACATTAGTAAATTAGATATAACCACACAATTAGAAATTGACATTTTTCGGAAAGAAACCAATGTCAATAGGTTTTTCACCACGGATTCAGACTATGGTTTCCAACATAAGACGCCTTCGTTTAATTTTCGTGCCAAGTGTTTACTAAACTTTCCCTTAACAAAAGAGAACTACGAAAAGAATTTTATCTGCTTGCATGTCATCATGACCCATTTATGTTATTTGATTATAGTGACGTAAGTATGTTAATTATGGTCCTAGAACCATAATGGAATTCAAAAAGTCCTGGTACAATAATGAGTTTCATATAGGACTATTTCAACAATTTTATTTAACTATAAATAAACTATATTTATTTTATAACTTATAAGAAAAAATCTGTGCTTAATTAGGTGCTTATTTATTGTAAATAATTTGTTGATGCTTTGTCAAGAACAGGTCACTTACTATTTTTTTTAAACAACGTTACCAAGCACTAGTCGTTTCAAAAATACAAAATTTTAAATATTTAAGCAAATGTATTTATATTGATGCCAGCAGATTAAATTTTGTACGCAATTCGGATCATAAACAATCATCACGGTACACGACGTGTTATCAGACTCGGCTAACCCTTCGTCTGATAATATTCATGGCTATTACCGTAATGATTGTCTTTATAATCCTTATTACTAGACTCGGCAAAGAAGGGCAAGTTTAAGCTTTATAAGGTTAGTACTTCCTACAATTGTCATTCTTTTCAAACAACAACAGCCATCTATACGTCGGGTTAGGTACTTCTCATCACTTTTTAATACATATATACAGTTAAGCTCACATAAATCTAGTACAACCTAACTTGTCAAAATTTTCTAATATTGCTTGATGTTTAGTAAACTTTTTTTGAAAGACAAGTCAAATGTCAAGTATTTTTTGAATACCATTTAGAAAACACAATAAACTAATACTTAATTGATCCGCCATTCGCATCAATTACTGCCCCTAACCTTCTAGGTACAGAATCAATGAGACTTCTTAAAAAAATAAGTTTTTCAACAATGTTTTTCCGGTATTTTCAATAGATTTCCATAATTGTTCCCTATTAATAAATCTTATACGAGACCTATGAATTTACTTTGTCATTTTTTGATTTTCTCTCAAATATTCAAACAAATTGTGATCTATATCAGTTGATATTCTTTTCCTCATTTGTGACATATACTGCCTTCATTTTCCTATCTTTTTTAACTTGTGGTACTGTAGATTTGTTCAAATGAAATTCTTCTGTGACTTGTTTAATGGTGCAATTTTCCAAATTTAACAAAATTTGTACTTTGTCTGCCGGAGTCAGTTTTCTTGCCATTTTAGATATCAAAAAGTGACAAATGTCATTTTGACGTTACAAGAATGAATTACTTTTAAAAATTATAAAACACTTCGGATTCATATGCTGTTCATCAAATTCGATTTTGCATAGATAGGAATAAAAATATACTATAAATAATTTCTATATTAAATGGCTATGCCAACATAAGCCAGAAAAATCCAACCCTACGTATAGATGGCTGTTGTTGTTTGAAATGAGTACCAACCTTATTAAGCTTAAACTTGCCCCTCTTTGTCGAGTCTACTTATTACATAAATAACTATTATGTACGACTGCATCATAGTTGCCTATTTTATGAACTAGTTTACTATCCATAAACTATCACTTTAAAGTACTAATACTTTATAAAAAACAGACTCTTCATTGTCAGTGTCAAATAATTGTCAAACTCGACTCAAAAACTTTATTTCATTAAAACATAAACATAATTTAATAACCAATTTTTGTAGTAGTTTATGTTTATCGTACAATTTGTGTTGTTGCAAATGTTCAAACCTCTGGCATATCGCTAATTTTTTGATATCTTCTATAGCATCCGCATTGATTTTGTATAGCCTATTCTGTATAATTTATTTAACGTGCAAACTAGTTAACAAAATACTGTCGAAATACCCAGTAATTATGTCAATATTAACATACAGAACTGTCAAATAGTGATCACTGTAATTATTTCTTTATTAAGTATAAAAGGGCAGCCGAACATAAAATTATATATACAGTGTGGTGATAAAGTTTTGAACAAAATTCATAAAAGCGTTGTACAAAGTTTTTAAGAAAATCGCTCGGACAGGTCAATTTTTGTTTTGGGGAATTTTTTTTAATGACATTGGTTTTTGCACAATGATGTCATCAGCTTTGCTTTTAATGACAACCTTCACTTTTTTTTTCTATTTTTGTGAGACCTTCTTACTGTTTAAACCGCGATGTAAAAGAATTGGATTGGATTTTTAATCATGTTTTTGGTATTACTAAATATGTCTTTGTTTTATTTAATTTGATGAAGTTTTACCCCCTCAAGTATGTTTCAAATTGTTTTTGTTATGTACGATGTCAGAGTTGTTGGACTTTGGTGGAGACACATTAATACAGTTACAAATCTAATGGAAACAACTTGTTAATTCTTACACTTATTATAAAGATGGCGCTGGCTGGTTTGGCGTCCGTGATGTTGACATTAGTCAACGAGTGGCGCTGAGTTTTCTTCCATGGTGTCTTTTAGGTCTTGATGTATGCAGCTAGGGAGTTGTTATTAAAGTTGTCTATCCCAGCATCATGCACCGACGAGTCTATAGCAGTACGAAACACGTGGCGGCATGTCTGAATAGCAATTTTTACACAAATATGTACTAGGGTGGATCCCTTTGCTCCGCCTCCAATTCACTCGCAATAAAAAATTGGCAAATATCTTACTTTTATTTTTAAACATAGTCTCCATTAAGGTTAACAAATTTTTCCATCGATGTTCTAGCATTTGCAACTTGTAAATGCATTTCTAAATTGGGAATTGAAGTGGTATAATAAGCACTTGTAATTGTGGCCTCTGTCGCAGAAAATCTACTAAAATTACGCCTTCAGCATCCCAAAATACGGATATCATGACCTTCCCTGCTGAAGGTTGCATCTTAAATTTTTTCGGCGGTGTGTCCATTCCTTACTCTGTATTTTGGCCTCTACATCATAATGATGGATGTAGGACTCACCCATTGTCACTAATCCTGCAAGAAAATTTTCTTTATTGGTCTATACCCCGTTAAAACATAACTGCAAATGTCTCTTGGACTTTGCTTGTGTGCATCTATTAACATTCGTGGTACTCATCTTGCAAACAATTTTTTCATGTTCAATCCGGCTGTAATTATATTATATACCACATGATATGAGAGACCAGTATCTTTAACTATTTGTCTAATAGTCTCACGTCGTTCTTGCAGCACGAGATCATGGACTTCTTTAACAGTTTCTTGGGTAGTGACGGTTATGGGCCCTCCACCTGCATGTTCGTCTGTACACGACTGTCTACCTCGTTTAAACTCACGATACCACCTTTTAACTATGTCATATGATACTACAGATTCTCCTAATGTATCCACCGAAACTTGATGAATTTGAGTTGGGGTCATCTCTTTCAAACGTAAGTATTTAGTCACCGCTCGTTGCTCGACACGATCCACTGATATGTGACTCTCTCAACCTCGGGTAATCTACTGTAGGCACGCTTTAACGGACTTAGACTTGTAAGTTTCTAGCGTTAGTCTATACATAGCAGGTTACAGTGCGACGTGAAGATAAATAATTATTTTGGTTTATAAATGGGTCAGGGGCGGAGCAAAGTTCAGTCCTGGTATTTGTATCGTGTCCTCCACATTCGATTTTTAATCTTATTTTTTTATATTATTAAAAATATTTTTGTTTTATACATTTTTCTGTTAACCATATCTTTTTTTAAATTTTGATTTAGAATAAAGTCCAAAATAGTATGAAAAAAGAAAGATAAATATCAAAGGGAAATGAATAATAAACAATTTCAAACAGGTAACATTTAACAAAAAATAGTAATTACCACGTGAATAATTTATATCATTATTCAAGAGATAAGTATTTATTTATACACACTTGTATAATTATGCCATTACGTAAACATCCTATAGCGTTCTTGAACGACCTTCGACATAAAAAGGTACTCTTAGACATTTCTCCATCACAACCGCCAACAGTATCCTAAATAGCACTTACGTAAAGACGTGTGTGTGTGGTTAAAAGGTCGTACGCATGAACGTGTAAATGTTAGCTGACAATATAATTACTAATAAGATTGTCATGAAAAAATCTAAAGAACGTGACCGATTAACTTAAAATTTCGATTCGCGTAATATAACACACTATAAAAACTCAGTAGAAAAGTAAATGGAATTTATGAGCCTTCCAGTTATAAGACCAGACTCACCTCAGCTTTCTTGTAATTTATAATAATGATATCACGATTCAGGTGTTTGAAGGATTTAAAACCGACTCTAATAGTGTAGTTCATTAATGTTGTAATTAAAATGGCTTAATAGTGTGTGTAAAACTAATAAAGTTGTTATTTAGAAAGTGTGGTGAACGTGTTGATTTTAGTTAAACCTATTATATTTGCGTAAGCTAGAGTTTCACAGAAGAATGCAGAGGGGATTTAAAAAAGTATTCACTTCATTATTATAGAAGTAAATTATAAATTTAATTTAAACTAACTAAATAGATTGAAACCATAATTTTGTTTAAAGAAAAACATTCCTTGAGGCGGCCATAGAGCCTATTCCACCTTCTGAGATCTATTGTGGTGCTGATGTTACAGTTCATTCTCTAGCCTTATTCATTTAATTGGACCTCTTCGATAGAATAATCTTCTTGACGCTTAGGTTTTTTAAATTCTTCTAACATATATGCAGTCCTAGCCTCGTTACATCAGCCTCTTCCGTCTAACTTTGGAAGTTCCAGATAGCTAATAGGTAATCCACTTCCTCTATAGTGTTGATCCTCGCAGACATATATTTACATAACCCCGATCCATTCTTGTATACATATTCTAGCCTTATTTCTCTAATTGAACCGCTTCGATAGAAGAGCCTTCCTGACGTTTGACTTTTTTTTATTCTTTTAGCCACTTCCTCTTTGGTGTTGCTCATCACAGATTTATATATTTACTTAGGTAGATAACCCTGATCCATCCTTGTATACATATAGCCTTATTTCCTTAATTGGACTGCTTCTTTAGAAGAGCCTTCTTGACGCTTGAATTTTTTTTTATTCTCTTAGCCTGAATGTAGTCCCGGCTCTGTGCTTTGTGAGCAGAGTGCTTTAATGAACTCTGAGCTCACTAGTCGGAAACGGAACTTACTTTGCGAATCGTCCGCGTATGTACATATACTTTTTTGGTTAAAGATCTGGCAGACATACTGAAATTACATGATTAATTATAAATTACCAATCATATGTTTTCCCTTTTTTTTTGTATATCCATTAATCCTAGAATCTAATGCGTAGACGATTTTCCTTTGTCTAATTAATATTTTCACAATTTAATTCTTTCGC
The DNA here is from genome assembly GCA_935421215.2 of Melolontha melolontha. Classification (NCBI taxonomy): domain Eukaryota; kingdom Metazoa; phylum Arthropoda; class Insecta; order Coleoptera; family Scarabaeidae; genus Melolontha; species Melolontha melolontha. The sequence continues at coordinate 69,136,887 of OW285243.1, read as the reverse complement.
AATTAAAAACTGCTTTCAATTTACTGATTGGAAATTACTAAATTAATAAACTGACGCAGATATTTTAATTACTTTATCTTATTAAACTAGCTCGCGATTCAAGTGAAAACGAATTCTCACACACGTTTTAGCCCCTAAGAAAATTCTTTCTAGGTTAATTGACGCACTACTCCGCGCCGCAAACAAGTTCGGGCGATATTTATGACCGCCAGGTATATTAAAGTAAACACCTAGCTTACTTCGTAATACTTTTCTCCAGCAAAACGTGTTCACATTAATTAGTTGATGCCGCTTTTAACTAAAGCGACGACACTCAAGGCCGTATATTATATGTTATGTACAGTGTGATTTTTAATGTCTGTAGATAATTTGGAATTTGTCGTAATGTATTTCATATTTCGAAGTTCCTATGTTAAATGTCTTTCATTCAAAATTTTATTGGCAACTCGTTAATTGCGAGGGACTGTTTTATCTAAGATTATTATACTTCTACTATTTTGTACATCACCAACTCTAACAAATCCTACGCCGCATAAGAAACTACAATAATGTATTTTTTGTACACCTCGATAACTGGGACTATTGTAATTATCATTTGTAGTATCCCATATACAATAGTGGGTGCTGACTGCAACTGTGTTTTCTTTCATTTTGTTGGTTAAACTTTATTTTAGCAACCTAAAATCTACGACGCAATGTTTGCTCTGGTATATTTATTTATAATTTAATAATATTTATTATTTTATAATATATTTAGTTATTTCTTGCTTTTTTTTAACGCTATGTTAATAATTTTTTAAAACTTGCTTTATAATTTTATTTACACGATAATAAGATCGCCCACTTGATGTAAAACGCGGATTTTCCCGTACTTATGAAGAGTCGTTTTTATCTTCCTGGATTAGGCAGTTTTAAATTTTGCAATATCCCATTCTGCTTTTTTAAAATCACATAAGTCTTGGTAACTTTATGTGCCAATTTACAAAATATTTGCAACATTATCACAGTTTGTGTTCTCATATATCAAAATGAACAAAATCGAATATATCGTTATAAAGTTATTTACGAAACAACGAAAAGCTCCAAAAAATTGAAGAACTTGAAGAAATGTTGACTGTATACGGCAATGATTGTCCTTCCAAATTAACTATTTCCGAGTGGCAAAAATTGTTTAAACATGGTCGAGAATCATTAAATGATAATTCTCGTCGAAGTTGCTCTAGTGATGTGATCACTTCAGATGTTGAAAAAGTTTTTGGCACTGCAAGATACAATATTGTAAAATATTAGTCTTTCTGGGTTATTTTAAATAAAACTAACGATAATTTAAACACACACTGCATTAACAAGAAAACGCACTAAATAACAATTTCAAAACTAATAACTAATAAAAAGAATATTTATTTCACAATAAGTATTTATTTACATTTATATAATATCACACGACGGTGATTACTCGTTGTATGAATCATAATCCCTTCCCAGCGGTTCTTATATAGTGTATAGCCCATTCGAGGGCCTACCAGAAGCTTTTTTCTAGGAGGTGAGAGATACTTGATGACATATTCGGCACGTGATACCGTTCGCCTGACATATCGTCAGATGACTCACATCACAATATTGAAGAAGCTATAATTAGCAGGATTACTAGGAGTTTCAGAAACTACGATCTTTAGAATTCTGCACGAATATCTTGGAATGACAAAAGTTAGTTCAAGATGGGTTCCACTCCATAAATACTATCGCCATTGCAAATGCGTGTCCGGATAGAGACACCATAGTGATAGTGTGAAGCATTCTTAGCGCTTTGTGGGAGCGAACTAGATTTAATTATCGACGAACTTATTTATCACTGGAGTCTGAAAAAATCTCAAATAAGACACGTAGGGGGACAAAATTTAGGAGCGATGATGGAACTTGTAGCAGCTGTGAACGATTTCACAGAGAAACAAAAACAATATTTAGATTAAGGATGTTATTGAAACGGTGTAATACCTGTATTCAAACGCAAGGAAACTGTATTGAAAAATAACTTTTTATCGATTCTCTAGTCTTGTGTTTCCATTCCAGGAAGATTAAAACATCTTTTCGTACATTGTTTGGTTTTTGTTGTACATTCCTATTTTCCCGTACGTTTATTTTAACTATTTGTTATCGTTTCATATCAAAAACTGTTCGTAACAGAACTATATTTTTCGTTATTTAGGTAAGTTTAATAAAAAACTTAAATCGATACAATTAAAATATGAGGGATGCCCGGTTACTAAGGTACATTTGTAAATTACAGACAGACTGATTTATTTATAGAAATCAAACGTACACTAAGTAAAAGCGTGAACTGTTAGCTACTTTTCAACATAATCGCCACCAATGTTAAGGCACTTATCTCAGCGAGGCACAAGCTTCTGTTTCTGATGCCCTCTTCGTAAAAGGTGCGATTCAAATTTCTAAAATACTGCCGTACTTCATTTTGAAGCTCGTCGTCGTCTTCAAACCTTTTATCCGACAAATGAGCTTTCAACGGCCCAAACAAATTAAAATCAGAACTAGCCAGGTCTGGACTGGTCAGATAGACAATAACTTCCCAATTGTGTTTCTGAAGCCAGGCCTTCGTCTGATATGAGGTGTGCGATCTTGCATTGTCATGCAACAATCTGATGCCTTTCGTCAACCTTACTCCTCGTTTCTGTCGAATGGCTTGGTGTAGTTTTTCGAGAGTTTGACAATATGTGTTGCTGTTGATTGTCGTTATCGGTGATAAAAACTCTATGAGTAAAATGCCTTGCATATCCTAGAACACAGTTGCCATGGTCTTTTTTGCTGACTACTGAACTTTGAATTTTTTCGGTGTTGGTGAACTCGGATGCTTCCACGTCATCGAATCTTTTTTTTTATTCGGGGGTATGGTGGTATACCCACGTTTCGTCTTCTTTAACTTAAGACTCTAGAAATCCGTTTTCCTGACGATAACGCGTTAAAAATTCCATTGCCGCTACCATTCGTTGCATTTTGTGTTAGTCGGTCAACAGTTTTGGTACCCATCTCGCGGACGCCTTTCGAAGGTTTTCCAAAGATTCGGTTTCGCAAGTAATAATAATTCTATCCTGTCTGGTGACAAGAGATATCTCGTGACATCTAACGTATTGGTTTAAAACGTTCTCCAAACCTCTCGCTTCTATCTCCTTGACGTTTGCTTCTCTCCAACTTCTTCTAGGTCTTCCTCTGCCATCCGTTGTGCATTTCCATACCATTAAAGTTGTTTTGTTTTGGTATCGTCTACTATGGTATGCCCGACTCCTATGATTTCTCTTATCCTCTCATTTCGGACTCTGTCCCTTTTAGATCTATCTGCAGCTCTTCTCCAGAAGTCCATTTCAATTACCAACGAAGCTTTTACTGTTTCATCCTTAAGTGTCCAGGCTTCATAGCTATAAGTTGCTATGCTGTCAACAATTGGGATCTTCTTTTTTTTTGGAGAGTTTTTCATCCCAGAGAATAATATTTAAGTGAGTTATGGCTTTTACAGCCTCAGTACTCCTATATCGTATTAATTTATCCTCGGTACCGTCCTGTGATTTAATTTTGTGCCCATCGTTTAAGATTAAGAAGTTCTCTTTGTAAGCCACCTATGCACATGTATGATGTTTTTTTGTATATTCATCTCTAGACCTCATTTGTAATTTTCTTCGACCGATTTCGTTCACATCTTGAGCTAACACTATTTGATCATTTTTGAAACATAGCGTGTATTTTCTTCTGTCAACGGGATACCCATACTCTCGCATTTTCGTTTCCACGTTCGTGGGACCCGTTCTAAATATATTTTAAATAATGTTGACGAGAGACAGCCTCCCTGCTTGTAAAGCTAAGTAAATTACAATGATTAAACCGCTTTTAATTTAGTATTGAATTTAATACGATACACTACCCAATTTTGTATGGCGGTAAATTCAAACTGTCTTCAGACATTAGAAATTCTACTGTATCTGAACGTGTATAATTTTCTACCGAAAACGAAACAGATTAGTACATAGAAATAACAAAAAAAAAAAATTGCTGGGCTAGAATATATATCAATACAGTTGTTTCGGTAATGAGCAGGTCTAATTAATTAAAATTTGTTTTGGCTATTCTGTGTGTTTATAAAGCATCATATAATGAAGCAAGATATTTTTAAAAGCGTGTTTGTTTGAATAAAGTGTCCTCAACACATGTGAAACGAAATGGAAATAGAAAAAAACATATTGCAAAATCCAAGGAAAAGCGTATTTAAATCTACGACTAGTTTCAAGAGAAAACCGAATTACGTAATGGGTTAAGACTAATTAGTGATGTCGATATTCTTTTATATAACTTTTGTGCAATATAAACAAAGACACATTAGTAATTACGTTGTGTGGCAAACTAAAAAGAGTGATCCATTAGAATTAATATACTTTAACGTTTGGAGTTTGTTGGAAAAGTAGGACGTTATTTAATTTTTTTTTTAGAGAAACATGTACTCTAAACATAATAGTAGAGTTGTATCCGTATATACATATATTCTATTCGTTGTATAGACTTTTACTCTTTCTTAATGCGTGTGTATCCAAACTTAAAGTTTATATTTAGAAGTCATTTCATCAGACACCCGTACGATACAAAAAAGTCTATTTACGATTACAGACGAGGCTCGTCATAGGTGTACGTCACACAGTGTTGCTAAGTTTTGTTTATATTTTTCCTTCGAATGTTTTTTAGGTTATGGTTGATAAATTTATTAGACAGAAAACAACATGAAGAAAGCAACACAAAAAATTACAGTTTTAGCATATAACATTCTGACAACGTCCAGAAGGGCAGGTACCGTAATATATCCCAAATACATCTACGAACAGGACGCTTATGTTAGTAATTTGTGATCGTTTTTGCGTCTTATATTAACGTGTCTCGTCTGGAATCGTACGCAGTACTATGTAATGCTAGCGTTCGCTCAGTGATTACACCTCTATCAAACAATGCAATATTAGTATTACGTTTATGTTCTCGAGGAGGACTCGTTTCGATGAACTCTTTTTCATCTTCTTCGAAGGTTTAAAATGTAATAAGTCATGTACCTTAGACAGCGGTGCAGTCGAAGGGCGTCATCTCTTTTTTTTAGTGACTTAGAACATCTTAATAGCTGGCACATCAAGATACAGTTCACCAGTGGCAGTTATTGATGACGTACGATGTAAGCTGCTGCACGGATGAGATTGCTTCGAATAATTTCGTTTGCAGCTACTTGTTTCTCCGTATATATGAAAGCTTAAATGAAGCAATCTCATCCGCGCAGCAGCTTACATCGTACGTCATCAAGAACCGCCACTGCAGTTCACAGACGTGTTAGTCATAAGGAACCGAGATAGCTCTTTAGAGCAGATTGTCTATCGAAAACAGACACATACAAATCGATATCTGAACCCAAGATCTTATCACTAGAGTTGCCCATTTTGTCCGAAATATCGGGATGTATTGTACAGCCGCTCGACGCGAATAGCAGCAGTGATAGTAGTTAGACTATAGCTATAGTACTATGTGGATATACATTTCACAGATCGATAACTGTTATGTGGTATATATAATAATTTATAATTATTAAAATTACATTATGTAAATTTCAAGCAAGTAACATGCACGTTAGAGCAAACTTAAATTCAGCAAGTAATGGCATGTCTGTTCTTTTATTTCTAATACGAGCTGGTATGCGCCCCAGTATCTGCTTATTTCCCGCAGTCGCGTTAATCCCAGCACATTAAACCTTTTTTTGGACACTGTACACAATATTTCAGCACCATTATATTTTAATTCAGGATACTTTCCTATAAATTTGTTTACTTCTTCGGCCAATGGCCGTTTTTTACCACGTCGTTTGTTCGGCATTACCACACTGCGTAATACATTCGTCTGCACTATTAATACATCGAGTCAGGCGTTCGCGGCTGTTATTGAGTTGGTGCGGCTGTCCAACAATACGTATTCCCGACAAAGTACGCAACCCTACTTATCACCACCCAACTCGACTAATATCAATATTATTTGAATTTTTGGCAAAAAGAATTGAAGGTGTAATTACATCGTAAGAATTTAAGTTCAATATCGTGTAGATCCTCCTCTAGCTCTTATATTTGCTTCCATTCATCTGGGCATGCTATTTATCAAGTTTTGAATGGTTTCCTAAAGAATATTCCCCCCATTCGAGGAGAACGACTTATTCAACTTCCCTAAGATTCGTATAAGCAGGTATGTGGCGCCTAACTGATGGTTTTAGTGCCTCTCATAGGTACTCTATGGGGTTCATATCTGGGCTCCTTAGTGGGCAGTCCATAGTTCATATATTCACGAATCGAAGGTAATCCAGTGCCTCTCTAGCAAGGCGGAGCCTAGCTAGCGTCATCCTGCATAAATATGAAATTGTCTCCGATAAATGGAAGAAATGGCATCACATGTTCTTCTAAGATGTTTTATATGTAGAAACGTACATTCACGGATCTCCTCTGTATAAGAACGAAATCTGTGCGACCATCGAAAGAAATTTTTCCTCAGAACACTATTAATCCACCACAAAATTAGATTCTCGAGGAGATATTGCAGGTAATAGACTCGCTTCCAGTCGCCAATGGTTCAGTTACGTGTTCCCTTGCAAAACACAGTCTATAACTATATTCCCTGGACAGCAGTGGTGCAATAGCTGGTCTTCTACTGTGCAATCAATCTTCATTAAGTTTCCTCATGACCGTTTACGCAGAAATTGTTACATCTTAGCTCTAGACTAGTAGAACGCCTGCTTCTTAAGGTTTATTTTTTGGCTATTTTTTGGTTTATTGGCTAACTCCTAAAAAGTTAGCTCTATATCGCTGGCTACGTCCATCGTTAACTAGAGCTACCGCTTTCCTCACTTCATTTTCTCTCTAAATTGCGTAAACGATCCATTTCTTCTGCCACAAGTGCACTAGACAAGGTGCTTCATTCAATTAATGAAATTAACTTATAAAAACACACTGAATTTAAAAATCACTTTAAACAGCGTTAAATGTCTTATTGACTAGCAAAATGTTACTATACATTTGTCAAACAATTGCAATTGTTTATCAGTACAAGTAACAGGCGATCAAGATTATTTGTAATCGAGTCATTAATGAATTTGAGTCCATATGTCTTTTCCTATTGTAACCGTTGCATAATTATATATTCGACTGACATTTTACTTGACATTTGTAATTTAAATACAGTTTAAGTAACGATATACAATTTCGGATTCAAAATGATTCGATTATAGATTATCTTCATCGCTCGTTAATAATGATAAGATAAGTTTTCCTGGTGCGTTAAAAGCAAGTATAAATTAGTGCAAACTGAAAAAACAAAAACGGAAAAATATACAAGTATTATTAGGGAAATAAAAAAAGATCTAAAATATCATATTAAAGAACGAGTAGGCAGCCTGTAGTAAACGAGCTGCCAAAACGTCGAAATATCTGAGTTCCACAAACGTTGAAAATAACCCAAACAGCAACTCAAATTATACTCCGTCAATAATTACACGTCATGAGTTAAAGAACAAGTGTTATAACTAGAGCCCGGCGAACGGCGCAATATCGGTCTCTAATTTAAAACTCATCAATAGGAAGCGTTATGATTAACCATACGATTTATCTAGTAGGATACGAACGATTTGGTAGGCCCGATATAAGCAGAAAAAAAACTACTAAGGCAGCGTTCTCATATATATAAATACTGGAACATATTTGTATGTGTAAGTGTGTCTTACTGAATTTTGTGTCCATAGGCATATTTTTATCCATAGCCACGAGCGTAACATGAGGATAGTTATTATAATTATTATTATTATTATTATTCACGATTGTTATAATATACGATGATATATTTTTCCAAATTTTCAGGTATAAAACTGTCTTTTCGCACTTAACAATATTTTTAAATTGTGAAATTGATCTTTCTACATCGCAACAGGTCACTGGAGCATAACTGTAGTTACTTAAAATAGAGTTGGCATTAAGGTTATCATTTACTAAACTTGATATTTGGTTAAGTCTATTTATTATATAACCAGAGTTCCGATTCAACACCTTGTTAATATAGTTTTTTTTAACTTTTTGACCGAATTCGCCAGGTGCGTTATTTAACTTTTGAATAGCGTTATTATATATTTCTAACCATTGTCGTAAAGGTAGTTTTTGACTTTCTATATTCTTTATTATACCAAGAATAAAACCAAAATATATTGAATAAATGGTTATTGTTTAACCAAAAAGAGTTTTTGTACTAGCGTTTTACTAATTGATACACTTTTCACCGTATGTTCTAGACAAGTTACCACATTTTTAATTGTTTTAAAATTGTCCCTATTAAAAACATAAGCTTGTATCCAGGTACCCTATCTAGTAATAACAGCGAACTTAATCCAAGACAAGGTTCTTTGTAAAATTGTATTTTGCTGGGAGTTTTTAAGAAAATTATTTTCGTATTACTAATAAATGTATTTACATCTGCGAACTCTTCTCGCACAAATTCACACACGCGATGTAAAGAATGTGCAAAACATGTAACATGAACCATACCTGGTAAAAAGTTTATAAATTTATCCCTGCGTGGAGCATATAAGCTACATCAGTTACTAGAAGAGCTTTCTCTTGTCCGGAATTATGGAATCTAGACTGCTTTTTACATATTGCGTGATACGATAGCGTATTTTTATGTTATCTACCTAGCCATGAAAAAAAAGCACATAAGAGAACAAAAAACAATATTTTTCTACATAACTCCCTTCAACACTAATACACTTATTCCATCTTTTTTCCAGTTGCCCCATACCCTCAGAAAAAAATTGCTTCGGTAACCCCGCAAAATATTCTTGAACAGCTTCTTCGAGTTCTTTATCAGAAGCAAAACGCTTTCCCCTGAGATGCTTTTTTAAATTTTTGAATAAGAAGTCTGACGGAGCTAGGTCGGGGCTATAAGGTGGATGCCTTAGCTCTATAAACCCACAGTCATTGATTATCTGTTGAACTTTGTTTGCCTTATGAACCTGACAATTATCGTGCAGCAACAAGTTTTTTTGTGGATAAGAATGCGGGCGTTTTTCCTCCAGAGCAGTTTTTAAATTTTTAATTGTGTCTCCGTAGGTCTCTCCATTTATGATAGACCCTCTCGGCATATATTCAATAAGCAAGACTCCTTCAGCATCCCAGAAAACAGTTTTTTTCCAGAAAATTGTGTCTTGGCCTTTTTTGGTGGTGGAGAGTCCTTGTGAACCCACTGCATGGATTCTTGTTTAGTAAGGGGTTCCAGTAATATACCCAAGTCTCATCCCCGGTGATAATTCGAGATAAAAATGTTTTGTCCCTCTCCAACTTGACCAAATTTTCTTGAGAAACTTCTTTTCTGTACAGCTTTTGTTCAGGTGTAAGCAATCTGGGTATCCACCGTGCAGACACCTTCTTCATACCCAAATCGTCATGCAAAATTTTGAGGACACTTGTTTCGGATATACAGACTTCATTGGCAATGACAGAGATCTTTACACGCCGATCTTTCAGTACCAAATTTTCGACTTTTCGCACAATGTCTTCAGTTCGAGCTTCAACGGGTCGTCCGTACTTTGGGTCATCATTGATTGACTGTCGGTCCTATCGAAAGAGTTTAGACCAATATTTTACTTGGAAATAAGATGGTGTATCTTCCCCATACACAGCAACCATTCTTTCATGAATTGCTTTTGGACCATTGCCTTCTTTTGTCAGGAACTTTATTACGCTGCGATGTTCAACCTTAGTTTCACTCATTTTATCGAGAAATAGACCGTCTCAAATCTCTATAAACAGCACAAACTAAACACAACTTAGCACATGTACTTCTAACAGTGACAGCAATTTTTCAATAATTTGTTTGACATCGTCACTCTTTTGTTTCATGGCTAGGTAGATAACATAAAAATACGCACTCGTAGATTGAAAATTTATGGTAGACAAAACTTTACTAGCAACTAAATGAGATTTTGAAGGTTTGGTTGATTCTAGCGTACCTACAATAACATTGCTGATTGGACGTCCCACTGTATCTGTAGTTTCATACACTGACAAAGATTTTTTTGCTTTCTCTGTCTTTTTTATTTCCTGTATCTGCGTCAGATAGATGGAATCTGGTCTTCTTCTTACATAGCTTTCATAGAGAATTGAGCTACAATACTTTTCCAAAAAAATTTTCAAGCCTGGATGATTGAGTTGTTTGAACGAAATATTTGAGGATACAAATACTCTATACAGTTCCTTACAAAAATTATTACTTTCATTTGTATTTTACATAGTTGCAGGCATAAGTTGAACGTTTAATATATGTTTGTTAGGATATAAATAACGTTTAAAATCACACGAACAGACACTACATTGAATTGTCATTGAACCAACGTTAAATATCTGTAGATGTACACATACATATTACTATGAATAGTGGGTTGAAGATTTGTTACACCACTTTCCACAACTAGTTTTCTCAACTAGGTTTCTCAGCCGGTGAATTTTCAAATATGAGACCTCTAACTTCTCGGGTTCCACTTAGGAAAAACGTGTCTATAAAATGAGTTGAGCGCCAGTGAAATGTTCACAAAAATTTATATACTTATTTTAATAATTAATTAGCAATAATGGAGTGAGTCAAATGAAACAAACGCAAGATAAAAATTTAAATAAATATTTAATACAAAAATAAAAAAAATAAAAAATATATCTTTACAAAGTATAAAGATGCTGTATTATAAAAAAATACTTGAGGTAAAAACATTCATTGAAAATTGACAGCTAAATGAATGGAAAACATCCTCTAAATGACACCGATCAAAACTTATCTAAAAATAATCAAGTTTAATATTAATTTCTCCCCAGAGAACCACACTGTATAATCAGATACCGATACGCGAACAAAAACTTACACGTGTGCTATCGACACGCACAAAAACCCTTGAATCCTCTCGAACAAACTTTTCAATTATAATATAATATTAACATAGAATTTTAATATTTAACTGTATTATCTATATTCTTAATAATTAAATCTCTTAATTACTTGTTTTAATATAATAGAAATCTAGTTACTATATTTATGCTTATGACGTCATACAATTCTAAATACTTACAAAAACTAAAAGGAGACTCTAACAAAGAAGGTGCATAATCAATTTAAACATCAATAATACAACGAGAATTGTATCTCTATAACGATCGGGACTTTAATAGCAATATAACAAAATCACTTTCAATCAATCAACCAAAATTAATTAAAATATATTTAAATATATTTCACAAAGGAACCTTCTTGTTCAAACTATAAATTTCGTCCCCACGCAACTTCGATCTGTACATGAAATCTCGGATAACAAGTTTTTTCCCTTTTTAAATTTATTAACATATACAGTCCTATCCAAAATTAATTTATTTTAAAATATTCAAATATTATTTTAGAAAAAATCCATATGTATAGACGCCCATATATATGAAAGATAAATAGCAAATTGAATGAAAAAATGTTTTTAGATGTGTAGGTAGACAAGCGTTTCTTTCATTTAGTGCTCCTTGAATTACTACTAGGATTTTTATGACTTTTTATTTACGTTATAGTTTTGAATGCGTTTTTGAAAACTAAAATAAAATATTTTTCATAAGAAAAAAGCAAGAAGTTGTTGCGCCTAGGAATAAACAAGTACGAGCCCAAGTTGACTGAAGAACAAGTACGATAAATATCTTACGCCATAAGTTCTTTGTTATTTTTTTAGGTTTGTCTCTTTTATTTTATGACCCTTACATAATTCCGCTCACACTCAATGTCGCTCATTGATTAATGTCAATATCACGAATGCCAAATCAACCATTTCCGTCGAGACGTGACAAGTATAAAACAAAGAAAGTGGTTTCCATCGGACAGTTATAGCTGTAACCGACGGAAATTGTATTAACGTGCCTCCACTATAGCAAGAGAAAACACGTGTTTGCATATCTGGATAGCAATTTTCACACAAATATTAACTTGTATTGTGTTGCATATTTGTTGAGAATGCCATATATAAAATAGGGTGTAAAATAAATTTAATATAAGCAAAGTTTTTAATGATAAGTGTTTGATATTTATAGATGGATAATTATATTTTTTTAGATAATATGAACAGTTAGAAATTCAGTGTAATAGGAAATTATGTTTTTAGTTTAAATCTTTATTTGCAATTGAATAATAAAAGAATTATTAGTTTAAAATATGTTTTAATTACATTTTAGTTTTATTTACTCCTGTCTTATTGTTTCCTATACAGGGCAATCCAAATTAAGTGTTCACCATTGGTAACTTTGTTATTATTAAAGATACAAGATTGTTTAAATTAGCAAACTAGTAGTACTTTTAACGCTCTTTAAGATGGAAGAATTTAAAAAAAAAAGAGCAGCGCGTTTTCGAGTTTTCCCGAAAAATATGTTTTTTTCAAATGGAAACCCCTGTATATTATATCATTTTCTGTTAGAAATTCAATTTTTAAACAAAAAATCTTATAAGAAATTTTTTACTGGGATTAAAAATACTTGAGTTATAGTGAATAAACAAAAACAGCTAAGTCAAGTGCATTTCTATGTTTCTATGATAACGACGTTAATTCTTTCTAGTAAACGTCAAATATTAGTACAGTTTTATTACTCTTTCACTCATAAATTTCATTTTGCTAGTTATTAATTTGACAAAAAAATGATTTTTACCCATGCAGAAAAGTGTGATATGTTAGAATCTTATTTAGTGTGCAGAAAATCCTCTCGGAGGGCAAAAGAACACTACGCTGAATTATATCCACTCCGAACACAACCAAATGAGCAATTTTTTCTGAGACTGTACCGAAAATTTAGAGGCAATGAGAGTGTTTTTGCCAAAACAAGAACAAGAAGGACTTTTATAATAAGCGAGGCCACGGAAATTCTAGTTCTTGCATATTTTGAGGCCAACCGTGAGAATTCCATACTAGATATTATCAAGGAATCTGGATTGAGTCACGGTACTGTGCATAGGATTCTGAAGAAACACAAATTCATTCCTTATAAGTACAAACCAGTTCAAGTTTTCTTGCCAGGGGATCCAGAGAGAAGAATGTTTTTTTGCCACTGGTATCTTAACTTTTGTCGCCAAAATGTAAACAACTTTCGTTATATTTTATGGACCGATGAATCAAATTTCTCAAATTCTGGAATGTACAATACAAAAAATCATCATTACTGGTCAAAGGAAAATCTTCTTTTAGTACATCCAAGACGCCCGCAAGTCCGTTACAGTTTTAATGTTTGGTGCGGTTTAATTGGTTCAAGGATTGTTGGCCCTTTCTTTTATGAGGGCACTCTAACTGGTGAAAGGTACATAGAATTTTTGACTGAAATTTTGAATAATTTCTTAGACGATATTGATCTCATAAGTAGACAGAATCTGCATTTTCAGCAGGATGGCGCACCTGCGCACAACCACAGAGGTACTCATCAAATTTTAAATACTATTTTTAACAATTCATGGATGGGAACAAATGGTCCTATTCAGTGGCCTCCCCGATCGCGAGATTTAACACCGCTTGATTTTTTTTATGGGGTTATTTAAAGACAGAGATTTATAAGCAAAGGTACGAAAACGTAAACGCCCTAAAAATTGCAGTTAGTGAAAAGATAAACCAAATAGATGGTAGGACCATACTAAAAGCAGTTCGACAAGTTCAGTAACGTGTTCAAAAATGTATTGAACAACAAGGTGGTATTTTTGAACATCTTCTATGCAAAAATCAGTGATTTTTATTTTCTTTTAATGATATGTTTATGTATAAAATAAAGTTTATAAAAATTATTTAGCTGTTTTTGTTTATACATTATAACTCAAGTGTTTTTAATCCCAGTAAAAAAGTTCTTATAAGATTTTTTGTTTAAAAATTGAATTTCTAACAGAAAATGATATAATATACAGGGGTTTCCATTTGAAAAAAACATATTTTTCGGGAAAACTCGAAAACGCGCTGCTCATTTGTTTTTTTTAATTCTTCCATTTTAAAGAGCATTAAAAGTACTACTAGTTTGCTAATTTAAACAATCTTGTATCTTTAATAATAACAAAGTTACCAATTGTGAACACTTAATTTGGATTGCCCTGTATATATATATATTTTCTCTCTTACTCTAATCACCTATTTTATACTTAAAGAATAATATTGTATAAATTATTCATGTCGTAGCTACAATTATGAGGACCAGTATTAATAAATAATTAGTAATTTATACCATATCTGGTGACCTTTGCCATTAATTTAACGTAAAACATTTAAAGCACCTTTAACAGCTGTTATAAGTAACAGCGATGTCAAGTTCTAATTATATTCGTCTAAATAAATTTTATGCGCATTGTCTAAAATTATAGGTTTATAGAAAATAAAAACACAATCGTTTAAACACTCTTATATGTAAACTTATTAAATTAGTTTTTACAACAACCAAGAAGACCTTCGAATTTCGAAATTTCCTATTTGGTTATGACATTGAAGATTTAATTTGTCCACCCACATAATTAAAATAAAAAAGAAAGAACGATTAACAAAATCGCAATTTAAAATAAGGTGCAATTAGTCTCAAACATTAACTTTACGTAATTGGTTTGAAATCTTGAAGACCGTAATATAATACATTCAAATAGATTCTCGTAGATATGCATATCTGTGAATGACGGTTCTCATTCCTACCGAAATTATATTTCCATTCCATAATGTGTAGATTCCCACACGATAACTTCGTTATGCTTCTTAAAAAAAGGCCAGTAGTTTCATGACTTTCAATTACAGAAGCATGTTGAAGTCGTGATTTCCGTTTAACACATGTTCGTTTAGTGTAACTGTTAATTATTTAGGCTATCACATACTTATTTTAATGCAAATCTCTCCAATGCAACCTTTTAACACATTTATTCAAAACAAGCTAATACTTTTATTCCGTTTC
Organism: Melolontha melolontha; assembly: GCA_935421215.2. Taxonomy (NCBI): domain Eukaryota; kingdom Metazoa; phylum Arthropoda; class Insecta; order Coleoptera; family Scarabaeidae; genus Melolontha; species Melolontha melolontha. The sequence goes on along the minus strand of OW285243.1, from coordinate 69,121,864 downwards.
CTTTCTATTAACTAAATATACATACATGGTTGTTCGAACTTATCTGTTTACTTAACACTTACATATTTCATATTATACTGGTCTGCACTCAAAATCTATCCGAGTTAAAAATAAATTGTTAATTCATAATAGTTAATTGATGTGAAATAATTGATGTGTTTAAACAGGAATTATTTTTATGATAGGTAGAGGAAAATTTTATTATGTTGATAATTTTTTTATTGTTACAAATATAGGCTGATAACACTATGTAAACCATATTGTGTTCCTAGAGAAGCCATTTTGTTTACGTAAATGTCATTTGTTGTGCTTAGAGAACCTATCAGATCTTCTTTCTCAGTAATTTTTCGTGTTTGAAGTTAAATTTTCACAGATAAATACGAAATGTATATAACAAGCACAACCCTTTATTTATCTTCATGGGTGCAAAAGACATATTCATAATCTAAATGTTCTTAAGCTAATTTGTTATTTGGTTTACATTTCAGATTAATTCAACTTTAAGATGCCACGTAAATGTATTAACATTGTGTATATCTTTTCCTATGTGTACGGTGAAATGACTTTTGCATCTCAGAAACGTGAATTGACTTTATTAATAAAGATATTACCATTACTTCGCACCTTGTGCACCAAACAGTTGCTGTAATGCATGTGCAGTAAATCTCCGTTTTTGGTGGAACAAAACAGTACGGTTAATGCCTTTCGCCACAGCGAGAACCTATAAATTATGCCAGTGATTGTTATTCTTGTATGGTACCTCCTGTTAAACATGGAATGTCTAGAAAGAAAAAGCGGACCACTACATATCCAACTTCGACATTAGCTACACGACCAAGTACCACACGGAGAAGGTCTGCCTCTGGAACATTGTGTCCTAGAATCTGATGAAGACATGGAGGATGAATGCAAACAACAGCCTGAGTCTTTACAACAAATTCCAGATTATACACCAGAATCGACCTCGCCCAGTAAGCCACAAAAAACTTCCCAAGAAGAACTTAATGATATAATTCGTGATTTAGTGTTACTAAAAAGCAAGGCCGAACTTCTTAACTCCAGACTTCAACAGTGGATCTCCTTGAGAAAAATATGAAAGTGTATGGATATAGATATCGAGACAGAGGCTTAACACAATTCTTCGAAATGGAAAACAACCTTGTTGCCTGCAGTCTCGCCTTCTTTTCAAGAAATTGTGGCGCCTTGAGTGATGAGCACAGAGAGCGCTTCCATCAAGACATTTCAGCAATGGGAAGAAGGACAAGTTGAGCTCAGCTATGTTTGCAGACTATTGTTGGAACGTCATAAGAGATGCCCCAGAAATAGACTACACATGAAAACAAAAAAAAACAGAAACGCTCTAGTGAAATGAAAAGCTTCATACATACATATGCAAATAAATATCTTCGAACCAAGAATAAACAAAAAAATTTGGTGTCATATTCTTCTTCTTCTCAATTTCTCAATTTGGTTGGAATTGATTATTTTTGTAAGGATAGAGACAACTTTAATTTTTTTGTAGACCAGTGTTATTAAAACTACAATGTCGAGTTCAAAAAGTAGTTACAAGTTTTTTCTCTGGCGGAAATTTCGAAGTACAGTTGAACACGGTTATAACTAGAGACCGGACACATCGGGCTGAAATGGACGTCATTACGACGGACGATATAAATAGTTACAACATCTGTAAGTACATCACGCAGTTGTTGAATAGCACTATTCATTCGGTTAACTGCACATCTATTTTTTGTGTGCGGTTAACCGAATGAATAGTGCTATTCAATAACTGCGTAATGTACTTACAGATGTTGTAGATTATTTATATCGTCCGTCTTAATGACGATATTTCAGCCCGATGTGTCCAGTCTCTAGTTACAACGAACAATATCGATAAAAGTATAAAAAATGTGTAATGACGTCATTTCAGCCCGATGTGTCCAGTCTCTTGTTACAACGAACAATATCGATAAAAGTATAAAAAATGCGTAATGACGTCATTTCAGCCCGATGTGTCCAGTCTCTAGTTACAACGAACAATATCGATAAAAGTATAAAAAATGCGTAATGACGTCATTTCAGCACGATGTGTCCGGTCTCTAGTTACAACGAACAATATCGATAAATGTATAAAAAATGCTTAACTAATTACAATTGTGTTATGAAAGAAGCAATCAAATTTTTGAAGTACAGTTGAACACAATTATAATGAACTTGATATATAATCAACACTCGCATGCAACGTATTAATTGAAACGCTTAGTCTTAAGTAATAAGTACACGTACATGATTTTGTTATAACAAATTCGGATATAACGAATATTCAATTATAACGTACACCATTTTTAGGTCGTGGGACCACAGAATTCCAATTCACAACTCGGTTATAATTTGACAAAACAATTTCAAAATCCGTTGGTAATTCTGCTATAGCTGAATTCGGCACGTGGCGTTTTAGGATCAGACGCCGTTAAATCAAGTCCATCCGTAGAAAATATAGTGGCATTGATGAAATTTATGAAAAATGCTTCATTTGGACCGAACGAATAAGCGTTGTTTCACCATGACATCGCCAGATCGTTGCAAGACAAACGCTGCTAAAACGGAAGGAGTTAAAATAGGAACTTCTCCAGCATGCACCATATTTTCTAGACCTCCCAATGTTCTGGTCTTTACAGAATAATTTGAATGATAACTTTGGTTAGGTGGAAACCATTGAAAACTACCTCACCGTATTTTTTGTATAAAGATCAATAAGTTGCTATGAAGAAGGAATACACCATATTTTAAATTATTGGGAGACTGTTTTACAAAATTAAGACATGTAATTGACCAATGAGGAAGCAATATTATCATTCTGACAATGATTAAAGTAGATCAAAATTAATTAATACAATATGATCATTATGATTCAAGGTTTTAATATTTTAATTTTATTTCGCAAATATTTAAAAATGTTCCTTGTACAAAGGGTACTAAAAAAGTTTTTCAATAATTTAATATATTTACTAAATTATTCAAGGTAATTTCCGGCATATTCAATACATCTCTCCACCCCCTGAAACCAATACTTAAACCAGCTCTGCTAAGTTTTGGGTGGGTGGGTGGGTGGGTGTGTACCCTAAACGAGATCGGTGATCACGAGAAAGTGACATTAACCTGGGTCCCGGGGCGTGAAAGCCACGGGTCTAATGAAAAGGCAGAAGAATTGGCTCGACAGGCTTTGTCTACAGACATCCTTTGGCATTACAAAAATAATTATTAAAACAGCCATAAAAGCTGAGCTGAAAATAGATCTAGGAAAAGGTGGAAGAACGCTACAGGTCAAAGATAGGCAAGACAGTTCTTTAAGTTTACAAAGTATCTACTGAATAAACACAGAAAGTTTGTTAAGGTTATAGTAGGCCTATTAACGGTTCATTGTAAGCTCAACAAACATCAGAATAATATGGGCTTGGCAGAAGAAACGGTATGTAAATTCTGCCAAGCGGAAGAGGAAACCGGGAATCATGTACTATGCTAATGTGAAAATTTAACAAGAACGCGGTTGCTATAAATAGGAGATCAATATCCTAAAATTAAATTATGTATATGTAAAAGAACCCCTCTCAAAGCTGCTAAGCTTTATTAAAAAAAACAGGGCTAGAGGAGATCAGTACTCTAAGAAAGGACGAGGACCGCAATATATCTAGAAAGGTCACAATGGAAAAGACTTCACCGCCACCTCAAGTAATCTAATATAATCTAATAACTACACGGAGAATACGTTGCAGAGTAAAATAATTTTTTGCAAAAACGTTTGTTCCAAAAAATATAGCATATTGATGCGAAACACATCAAGCGTATACAAACTAATACAGATATACATAAACATATCTGTATATCTACGCATTGACATGCACCACGTATTTAACCAGTGGTCACTTCAACCGCAGATACATGCATTTCGATCATTAGTTGATCTCATCGGTGCGGATTTTCGTAGTGACGTCCAAACATTTGCTTACCATTACAAGAGAGGAAAAGAACACGTATATTAGTGTAGTCCATTAACTTGTTGTCAGATGACTTAATACACAAATATCGCAAATCCGCAGTGATGAGATCACTTAATGATCGAAACGCACGTGTCTGCGGTGAAGTGATCACTGGTTAAATACGTGGTGTATGTTCATGTGTACAAATACAGATATGTTTATGCATATTTGTATTAATTTCTAAAAAGTTTATTGTCTTGTCTAGGCTCATAACTTACTAAAAGTCCCTCGTATTTTAAAATCTAAATTCGCCTGGAAAAAAAAGATAAATTTACGAGTAAAATATGCATACCACATATTGCTATGATTTTTTCCCCGAAGAGAAATTTTGAAGAAACTATAACAGACAATATATTTATATGTATTTTATTCCAGAGAAATATTTGAGGATATTTTATATTTTATGTATATTTTATTATAATGTATATTTTTGTCCACGCTTGTATATTTTGCGAGTTTAGTTTTGATGTATGCAGTCCGGATGGAGTGGTAGTATTTTCATATTGTAGCTCTTTTGCTTTATGTTAGGTAGGGGTATGATTCCGTTTCCGGGAGGAAGGAGATGTAGAGATTTACCAGTTATTGAACAGATAGGTCTAGTTTTTTTTTCTGCTGAATAGAACTTCTTCTTATTCAGATATTTTTAGATAAATTCGGTTTATTTTTAGTGTGGTGATATTGATGTGTTTAAAGTTAATTCTCGATTTATTACGAGTCTTGTATACTTGTAATTTTGATTCGAATGACCTATCTGTAGTCTCTCTTGTAATCATTTTTTGGGAAGTGACGTTTACATTAATTAATGTACGTATATTTTTGACATTACATTTATGTATTTAGAAATAATTTTGTAATTCTATTAAGATAATTGAGCTCAGTAAAGTCTGTAATTTTAAGTTTATAAAATATTTTGTAGTCAGATGAATATTAAGAAAAGTTATCAGATTTTTCGGAAGTGATTTTTTTTCAAATAAAATGTTCTAGAAGATTAGAATTGAAGGGAAAAGGTATTAGTATCATGTTAAATGTGCGCATGATTTAGAATTTTGATTACGTGTACAAAGAGCTATTGTGCTGTTTGACGTTTGATATTTGGGAGAACGTAATTGATAACATCTGATAGTTTTTTTCTAAATATTTAATTTATAATTTGCTCGCGGTCAATATTAGTGAGGTTTTTAGCCTAGTGTATCAGTCATATTTTACACAAGTTTTCCTCACACATGGTAGATGTTTCAGTACGACTTTATACTCTATAAAGTTTAATTTTTCTTTTTTTCTTTTTTTATGGGATTAAAATTTTGTAGGGTGAATTTTTGTTTGTTTTCCTAATACCTTTTGTGTTTTATTCGTGCCACTTACCCTATGAGGGTAAGCCTTGAAGATTCAAGAGCTCCTGGAAGGCGCCGACTGAGATAGACCGGCAAAGCTACTGTGTATTGTGAACTAAAGTTAAATAAGCAATCAACATCACAATTCACTGCAATATGTATATGAATAGAAGATTTAATTCTTATTAAAACAAATCGACATTATGCACGCAATTATACTTAAATGTACTCCAGCGTATAACTCACGACAATAATTTCAGTTTCATTAAAATGCATGTTCTACAAATTACTGTAATAAATATTAAAACATGAAATGTGAAAACGTGTCAAAACGTCAAAACATTTCAATAATCTAAAGAAATTTTTTTCGACTTCTATTCTCTGAATTTTTATACGCCGTTAATCTTTACCGAAGCAATCTCAATGGTTTATTCTGCTGAAAAGACAATTACGAAAGAATTCAGTCAAAAGATTCAAGTCAGTGTGTTAAATACTCTTAACGGCTTCCACAAATTCTGCAAATGGACCGGAGACATTCGGACTAATATGCTGCTACTGTTGATGCCTGTTTTTTTTTTTCTCCGTATATACTGTCGTTCATCCGGTTTTTTGAGGCGTCCTTCAGTTCCAGTGACCTCTTCGATAGCGGTCAATGGGCTTTGCAGTATTAGATATCGGCCGAGACAGACTATATGCATATGTTCTTTACCACTAGCTATCTGCTTTTAATGAGAAAGAAATCTTAATCCAAATTAGGATTTAGTGGGTTAGTTAGATAGTGTTCCACATATTTCTTGATTACGTTTTAAATACACAGATACTTGAGAAATTCTAAATAAAGGTTGTGTTGATGTGTTTGAATCGTCCATCAAAGGTTAAACATTGTAAATAAATATTTAAAAATAAATAAAATAATGCATTATTCAAAAATATAACGAACTTTATATAAATTTATATATATTTTTAATTATTTCTTCGCAGGTTAGTATTTCTATACAGAAAAAAAGACTAATAGAAAACAAACTTTAACCAATCTAGGCTTTTTGTTTGCAACAACCACACACATTCAATGTAGTTACAATTAAATCAATATACGAGGGCGATTCCTAAAGTAAGTTCCGTTTGGTTATTAAAAAACACCAATACGTGAAGAACTCTGACACTTTTCTTATCCCAAAAGACAGTGACCATGACTTTTCTCGCAGAAAAGTTTGACGGCATCTTAAATGACACTTTTAAAGGGTTTAGAATGACCCCACTGCATTGACTGTCTTTTCATGGCAATGTTGACATACGCGACCCAATCTCATCACCTGTTACGATATATGCCTGAGGAAATCTTCATCTTCAGCATCGTATAGTGACAGAAAAGTTTTGGCGACCATCGTGAAGAAATTTCGCGGTAACCTAAATGTTCAGTAACAACCTAGTACAAAAATGTACGTGAAAATTTATGGGAAAGGGCACTGATGATTGTGAATCGCCGATTTTCACGAATTTTTTCTTCAACATTACCCACAAGTTCGTTTGTCACAACACTTGGGTCTTCCATTCCGTTCTTCATCATGGTCATTAGTTCATCCTTCTGGAAAAATACGGCACCATTCTCTTACCATACTTTCACTCATGATATTTTCACCATAAGCAGAATAAAGTTCACGATTAATCTCAACAGCCTTCATGTTCTTTACACACAGAAAGCGGATAACAACACGCAATTCACAGTTGGCGGGATTTTCAATTACAACAGCTACTTCAAACGACCAAAATAGCACGGGGGCAAGTCCGAACGATTCTCTCGCTAGCACTGTCAGACTCGCACTGAACCAGATTATACCGCAGCGCTGCGATCGCGCCAATATCTTCACTCCTCTGCTCATTAGACGGAAAAGCGGAACTTACTTTACGAATAGCCCTCGTATATCATATTAGACTGACATAATTGTTTCTAGAGTACTAATGCCATGTTCTCACAGTATGAATTTATGGTGTTTCTCATAAATACTTTTCGTTTCGTGTTTTAATTAGCTTTGTTAAAATGAAAGTTGTATACTAAAATATTTTAGTTTGACATAACATTCTTCTTATAGTCTCAAAATTAAAATAAAATAAAACGAATATTCCTAAATGTTAAATGAATAGACTTGACCTAACCTACTCTTTATGTAACAATTCCTTGTTCTTGGAACTGCAGTTTCTCATTAAACAATTTAATAACTTAAAACTCCACAATGTTTCAACAACAATGTGGTCGTTTTCAGCAGTTTGTCGAAATGCGTATACAGTTTTTATTTGTACGGTGTGGAGCGTTAAGTTATAAAAGTGTTTAACTGCTTATATTGTACAATTCAAGGCTGTGCACAAACGACCTTAAAAACTAAAATCATTTCATCTCTATGATTCATTGGATTTTAAATTAGTGTCGAGAAACTATTTTACATAACGTTTCCGTCTCTTTCATTCTTCCATGGTTTAATATGCAATGAATAATCATTACTTGCGTATTTGTCTTTTAAAGTACCTACAAAATATTCGAATATAAACAAAAATTTAAACTACGAAAATTGTCACTTATCAGTATGAAAATCTAATGTTGAAATTAAGAAAGTTAGTTATTTCAGTGAAAGTAGATGCACAGATAATCGTTGGAATGATTATTTTACTTCGTTTGTCTGACGATTGCACGAGTTGAAAGACGAAATGGTGGGGCCACGTTTAACAATACTTTTGTTAAGGTAATTACATAAGAAAGTTATACAGTAGTATAATCTAAATTTTTCGAATTTTAAACGAATGAGCAAGTAAAATTATAGTTTTGTTACTAGTATGTTCCGAATATTAGTGTTTATTCATAGTTAAAAGTGAATCCAGGCAATGCCAAGCGTATGTGTAATGTTTGACTTTGTAGTAAACGTTGCAATGTAAACGTTTGGATTATTTAAAGCTTAAATTAATCGAGTATTTGATTAAATGAATCACTCTATACAAAAATACGCACTTGTTTATTCTATTGCCATTGAATGAAGACATAATTTTGTTGCCCATAATCACTTAAGAAAATCTTATTTGTGACTTATTTTGTAGAGTTCGAATTTAAATATTATTTATAACCGTCTCAATGCGTTAACGTAATAACTGTTCAATAGTTAAGAAAAATTACCATTCATCACATTGCAATTTACTTGATGAAACTTTTGATGCATCCCTAGATTGTTTTTTTAGTATACTTAGTTTATATATTATAACCTGCCTATATTTACAATTCAGAATTAAACTTAAGTTTTTACAATCACATTTTTTTTTATTAAAATTCTGTCTATACTGTTGGTATATGTATACTCTGCCCATAGATACGAGGGTGGATCCCTTTGCTCCATCTCTGACCCACTCACAATAAAAATATTGGCAAATATTTTATTTTTATTGTTCAACAAAGTCTCCATTAAGGTTAACACATTTTTCCCATCGATATTCTGCATTTTCAATGCATTTCGAAAAACAGATTGTTCATCCTCTGCAAACCACTGATTTACCGCACATATCACATCATTATCTGACTGAAATCGTTTACCACGCAAGTGTTGTTTAAGTTTTGGAAACAGTCAGTAATCGTCGAGGGCCAAATCTGCCGAATATGGTGGATGCTTAACTAATTCGAAGCCTGCTTGAGCTATTGCAGGTGTTCCAATGGCGGACCTGTGACTGGGTGCGAGTCCTGATGCAAGAGAACACTTTTGGGCAACTTCCCTGACGTTTTTCTTTTATCAAGTCACGTAATTTGGGAATTAAATTGGCATAAGCACCTGCAACTGTGACTCTCCCGTAGGAAATCTACTAAAATTACGCCTTTTGCATCCCAAAATACATATGGGCATAACCTTCCCTGCTGAAGGTTGCATCTTAAATTTTTTCGTCGGTGGTGAACCTCGATGTGTTCACTCCTTACTCTGAATTTTGGTTACTACATCATAATGATTGATGTAGGACTCATCCATTGTCACTAATCTTGCAATAAAATTTTCTTTGTCGGGTCTATACCGCGTTAAAAGATGACTCCAAATGAATCGGTTATTTCTTATACACCCTAAGTCATTTTTTATAGGTTTTCAGGAAACAAAAAAAAATATTGTTTACTTTATTTCAAATGATTGTTTAACATGTTTTAGACATAATGTAGTAACAATATTTTATATTAATTAAAATTATAATTTTAAAAAAATTTTCAAAAATTCAGACTTAGGTTGTTTCTGCAACAAACGCAACATTTGTAATACAAGTTATACATTTTTAAGAACTTTACTCGCTATTCCCTTTTTGCAGCTTTATTTTTCCGTTTCTTTGTTTTACTGAAGTTGATAATAGCTTCATAGAAAGATTTCTCGTCTTCATCGACCCATTGCAGCAATGTTTTAAAGTGTTCCAGTTTAGTGTTCAAGATAGGAATGCTTCCTTCGTAAGCACAGGATTTTGGAAAACACAGCAGTCTATTTTTCGTATTTCTAGCATGCATTAAGGAAAACGTATGCCACAAACAACCATTGATTAGTTCAGAAGTTTTTACATATCCAGGATTTGAAGATAAGTGTATGAAGTGGTGAAATTTCGATATGGCAAATGTTACCTTTGCATCTCTACAAGCCTTCGCTGATTCCTCGGAAGTAGTGTCCTTTTTATAATAGGCTGTCCACCAATTTTTGAAATCTAAAATTTCATCTCTCTTAACTTCCTTGACCGTAAAATTATTTTGCGAGCTTGCTTTGACAATAATTTTTGTGTAGCTGTGTAAATTGTAAACTCTGTCATATTTCCGGAGGTTTCTTTTGGCAACGCCGAAGTCCCTGTCGCAAGGAAGGAAGGAATGGCCTCTTATAGGGTAAAATTGTTGCACCTTCTTAAAACGATTTGTTTCTGCTAAAGCCATACATAATCGAATAATGCAGTGATTTTTATTCTGCCCAAGGCAGTTATCAGAAAACAATCGCAGTTCTTCAAGTTGTTTAGGCAAATAGTTCTCAATATAATCCATTAAGAACGACGCTACCTCATTGGGACCCTTTGCTGCAACATTTTCGGTGTATGTGTAAAAATAAGCCTTATTGGTTTTGAAATCGTGAATACAAAACACAGACACGCTTAATTGGGTTAAATAGAACAAATCCTGCACAGGAATTAATGGGAGCTGTAGGTTTTGCATGAAATCAAATGCTATTGCTCCAAGTTTTTCATTGCTTTTACATTCTTCAGTAGCAGTCTGAATTGCTGTGTAAAATTTTTTTGCGCGGCGTTGATGGACTATCTTTTCAGCTACTGCAGCTTTTTTTGCCGATTCTCCTAAAGATGTACATTTTATTTTCAAAGTTAGTTCCTCGCATTTATTGCAAGTGTCAACTTGCGGCCGCCCAAAGTGAAGATTAAAATTTTCATGGAAAAATTTTAAATAATAATGGTATGTTACTTTTAAATCAGGATATTTAGCACAAAACATCTCGTGCATTATTTTTACGTTCAGCGCTTGGCATCCAAATACTGATAGTCTGCCCCGAATAGTGTGTCTGCTTTACAGGATATAAAGAAATGTGACTTTTAACTAAATTCATAATATCAGCTGTAATGGCATTTCCTTTAGGATACTTTCCTCTCTTATCGGAAGGCGTTTTATTATTTAATAGCAGCTTTTTAATTCTTTTTAGTCTCTCAATACTTACACAATGTAAGTTTGCAAAAGTAAACTGACAAACTTTAATCTTTTATTACAAAGATTCACAAAATAGCCATATGATCTACTACGCTCTTTTCCTTCTAAGTTGCACTTACGCCTCTGTTTTATATTTTGAACTTCAATCAAACATTGAATATAAATATCCTGTTCATCTTTTGTTTTCATAGAATGAAATCTTTGAAAAATTTCCTTTTTAGTATGTAGATCTATTTTAGTTCCACATTTCATAGGGCACCTACATTAGAAAACATACAATAAATAAAACGTTAGTACTATTTAATTACCTGAGAACATACTTGCAATTCGTTAGATTTAAAGTTTTTGCAGGTACAGGCTTCCCTCTGTAATTTTTATACTCTGCTCCTTTAACTCGAGAATCCCGGATCAAGTTTCTTTTGTATAATCCGTCATTACGAACACCTTTCTTCCGTTTTTGGAGAGATTCCGCACAATCGATCATCTTAATGTAATAATTTATTATACTTATCTTTTTAGCAATAATCTCACAGATAATAATCGAAATGCACTCAAACGTTGCACGATTATTAGAGGTTATGAATCAGCTGTTACTAAGAAGCGCTTATTCATGTAGTGCTAAAACACCATAAGTCAATGACTTGAGTTGTTTAAGCATTAAATGGAATATTTCATTTACATGTTTCTAAGGTAAGGAATATAGTACTTAGGTTGTATAAGCCCCAAACGATAGGAAACAGCCGCTTTCATATTAATCATGTATTAACTCAAAATGGCCGAAAAATGACTTAAGCGTGAGTTACATTACACTTTTGTTCGTACTAGAAACTTGGACAAGTTCTTGTACAAGTTTTCATACAAGTTTTAATTTACGCTACGTTGAATAGAGGGCACCAAACTTTGAGTGCGTTACCAACATAAAACAAAAATTGATATATGTTTATTATTATATATTTGATGTTTAGACGGGTCATGGTTATTTATTATCTCGCATAGATACAAACATACTAAAAAAATGAATTCGAAAACTAGACAACAGAAACTGAAACGTTTATTGAAAATACTACGACTATATGATTTGTATAATTATAAGAAGCCCAGAATATGGAGCCATAATCAGCCATAAGCAATGTAACATTGAGAATACGTGCAGAATTTAAAAGATACTTCAACAGTGTGGGTACCGTTTCGTAGCAAGACCAAATGATTTAATAAACATTAACTTATGTAGTTTATAATTATAAAATACAAAAATAAACATTAATCGAACAAGTAATAATTTTAATAAACCATATTTAGAACTACCAATACATTTATTCATTAAATTCTTCTTCGTTATCTAATCTATTTAAAACATTTATAATTTCACACTTTCATCTCTTGCGCAATTTGTTTGGCATGGCCATTAGTTCATGTCCAATAAATGCGCAAAAACTTTCTACATCAGCAGGCAAACCAGATTTTTCATTTGCTATATTTTGCACAGCTTCTGCCATAATATCTGTCAAAGAATCTGTTCTTCTTTTACGTTTCTTTGTTGGTGTTTCCTGCATATGATTCTTTTCTCTGGTTGTTGATGGAGATGAGGCTGTGCTAGCTGGTGATGAGATATCTCTCGCTCCTATGTACATTCCCTTAACACTTTCAAAATTATATTCACTTTCAATATTGATGGCTGTAAACTAAAACATACCATTGTAACATAAACAATTTGTGAAATTACCATGCATACAATTTGATCGGTGCTATTACCGCTTGCTTCAAAGTCAATCAGTTGGGATTATGTCTTGTCCATATCTATTTGTGACAAATTCGTTTTGCTTTTGTCTTTCTTGCAATAGGGTAACAAAAAAATCAGTTCTTCATAAAGCCACCAGCTGGGTTTTTGGTCGTCACAACTTGATCCACTTGGCAATTGTTTTCTCGTGCATCTATGCACTTCCAAAAATTGCGTTCTTAAATTATTAATTTTCTTATTTACTTCTTCTGTTGTGAGTTTTACTTTAAATTGTTGCTCTAATTCTGCCTTAATTGTCTAACTCTTTTAAACGTTGGATTTTGTTGTGATAATTTGGAGAGGTATGCTATAAATAGAAAAAATTTAGATTCCACTTAAAAAAAAGGTTTTAATTCTTACTTTATACAGAATTAGTTGCAATTCGTATAAACTAATCAAACATTTTGTTATTTCGGGGCCCAATATTTTGTTACTGGACATTCTTGCACAATTTCTATTAATTTCCAAAACAAAACAAACACTACCTAACCTGCAATTATTAGATGATTTTTTTTTTTAATGAACAGTTGGTACAAAGGAAATGGTGTTTAATGCGCAAGTCTAGTATGAAACTTGGATGAATAGTGGGATCGGATCTAGTTTTGTAGTTTAGAAACTTTGATGCATTTCTTCTGAATTACACTATCAAAGTTTCGACAAGTTCATCTAGTTTGAAAACTTGTCCAAGTTTCTAGACGAAAAAAGTGTAATGTAACTCAGGCTTTAGGGTGTTTAAGAAATAACCGATTCAAATGTATTTTCGAGTTTGCTTGTGTACGTCTGTTAACATTCGTGGTACCCATCTTGCAGACAATTTTTTCATGTTCAATTCGACTATAATTATATTATATACCGCACGGTTTAACAGATTCAGACTTATAAGTCTCTAGCGTTAGTCTATACAAAGCAGGTTACAATGCGACGTGAAGATAAATAATTATAATTGATTTGGTTTATAAATGGGTCAGGAACGGAGCAAAAGGATCAGCCCTCATACAACAATTTGACTTCTAATAGCAAGAAAATAATTTAGAGTTTAGAGAAATGCAAACCGTGATTATAATATCGGTATAGAAACCAGAGAAGTAATTTTTATTCTATTAGGACTAACAACAAGGTTCCTCACGTTTATTTCGATAATATGCCAATAATAATTTATATCGATTATACATATATGCATTAATCTTCTCCGGAATTTGCAATACTCGTTTCACCACTGTCCCTTAAATTAATTATAAATTTCTAATTCGTACATATGCTTTGGTATATTCATTTTCTATGGTAGATGCATGTCGAATACAATTTCTCTAATCTTCCTGTGTGATATTCTGAGCAGCTTTACAAATTAGTTAATTGAGGGAAAGGGATGTTAATATTTAAAATACCATGACAATATTCCTTAATACAGTTATAGGTACATATTATCTATTAAATTAGAATTGTTTACTGTAGAGTAATAAAGTTTAGATTTTAAGCGTTTGATTATATTAAACGAAACATAACGACTTCCCTACTTATGAAAATCTAATTTCTCTTAATAAGGTTCATTACCTCATTTACAAGTTTTCTCGGTACCTGCTTCACGAGGTAGCGAATAGTCCCCGATAATTCTTTTAGTTCCCCTTAGTTTCATCTCATAATTAAACTGGCCTGCACATGAATTCTAAAAATTTAATGCAACACATAAACTCTATCAGTTGTGTAGGCCCCGACAATGCGCCTTTTTGTATGAATAGAGTTTTTATAAAGTCAATATCTAGCCAACTATAATTAAAATAAAAAGTAGTGTTTCAAGTAATGTCATACTAGCGATTAAGATAGAGCAAAAAAGTATTAGGAAAAGTTTTTACAAATCACTCAAGAACCCTTAATACCAAATTTCGCGGAAAAATTTTCATTTTTAAATTCTTCTACATGTTTATGCTATCAGTAGATAATAGTTTGCTATTGCAATAACAAGAGTGCCATGAAGCAAGAAAACAATTCACAAATTTTATTCAACATTAAAGAACAAACAAAACAAAAGCAACAATTTAACGAACAATATTTAAATAGGATCTTTTTCAACTAAATCACCTTGAAGACGGATACATTTTTCCAATCGCCTTTTGTCATTCTGTACAACCCGTCGTAATACTTCTGGAGAATTTCTCGACAGGCTTGTCGGATTTTCTGACACAGTTCCTGTATGTTTTGAGGTCTAGATGCATACACAGCATTTTTAATAGTCCCCCAAAGAAGAAAGTCGAGTGGCGTAATGTCAGGTGATCTCGGAGCCCACTCTACTAAAGGGCTATTACGGCCTATCCATCTTAACGGAAAGTTATCGTCTAACCATGCTCGCACTATTCTTGCGTTATGAACTGGGGATCCATCTAGCTGAAAGTGTAAATCTCCCTCATATTCAATGGTAAATCATCAAGCACATCAATTAATTCAGTATTTAAAAAATTTAAAAACCTTTCTGCATTTAGCGTATCAAAAAAGAAAAACGGGCCAATGATTTGTGTATTTAAAATTCCGCACCACACATTAACTTTCTGCGTATATTGCCACACTAAACTTTTTTTTTCTTAAATTCTCTGTCATTTCGAAAATTGCCTAGAGCCCATAGACAATACTCCATTCTTCTATTGAGATCT
The DNA here is from genome assembly GCA_935421215.2 of Melolontha melolontha. Lineage (NCBI taxonomy): Eukaryota > Metazoa > Arthropoda > Insecta > Coleoptera > Scarabaeidae > Melolontha > Melolontha melolontha. Next base: position 69,106,385 of record OW285243.1, on the reverse strand, counting down.
CTTTCTTCAAGGGCGTGTAAATATTTCAGCTTATACAGTTTCAATTTGTGACGACGGAGACATCTTCAAATTTTGGAGTAAGAGATATTTAAATATCTAGCCATATCTCGCAAACTCGCCTGAGGATTATTACGATACGCTGCTAATATTACTGCATCGAAATGGTGTTCTCGTTTGTTCAATTATCGTTGACGTGGTTTAGTAACATCTTCAGTAGTGTTGAAAATGTTATTCAAGTATGCAACAGTTCGATGACACATGGGTGGACGTTCACGATGTCTCGCATTAAACTCTCTAGCAGCCTCTCGGGTAGAACGTACATTATCATCAACAATTCGAATAATTTCTACTTTTTGAGCAATACTTAAATGTCTATCGGCCATTGCTCAGCAATGTTCAATAGTTTCAACTGAAGTAAACTGTTGTTTAGTGAACTGACGTTTGACATTTGAACTGACAAATTGTTTTCTTGCTCCATGGCACTAGCATAAAAAGGTAGAAAAACTTAAAAATGAGAATTTTTCCGCGAAATTTTGTATTAAGGGTTCTTGAGTGATTTGTACAAATTTTTCCTAATACTTTTTTGCTCTATCTTAATCCCTAGTATGACATTACTTGAAACACTACTTTTTATTTTAATTATAGTTGGCTAGATATTGACTTTATAAAAACTCTATTCATACAAAAAGGTGCATTGTCGGGGCCTAAACAACTGATAAAGATTTTATATTGATTGCTTTCAAAATAAAAAAGTTATTTAGGTGTCCTCATGAAAAGTGAAACACACTGTACATACATTTGTAAGTAAATACTACCTTGTATGTCTATAAATACGTAAATAAATGTTTTCTAAGTTCGGTTATTTTTCATTCCCTCTCTATATAAACTTAAAACAAGTATATGTTTTAATTTTAGTATTTCGGTTACCCTTTAGAATGAGCGGAGGCGACTTTAATAGAAGAATTACGGGCAAGTAATTTATTTTCGTAGGTACCTTTTTCATTCCAAGCGAGTTTAATAACGACCATATGTACACTATGTGCAATATATCCTTCAAAAGAATTTGAAACATACTTTGAATGGGTAAAACCTCACCATTGTTTGTATAAAACAAAAACATTTTTAATAATATTGAAATATTATTAAAAATCAGGTGTGGAGAACACAATACAAATTAATGTTTGTGTGAAAACTGCTTTCCATACATGTCACGTATTTGACTAATGTCAATATCACGAACGCTAAATCAACCATGCCGTCCATGTGACATAATTCTTCCATTACACATGTAGGTATAGAGTATTCCAACAAGAAGCCCCATTTCAAATTTCGACATTTGGCAGTAAAGACTATATGATTTAAGAAAATGGTATGATACACGCTCCAACAACGTATAGAAATAGTGAAAATTCATTATAGAACGGTGAAAATTTCGCCGTGACAGTTCGCAAAATTCGAGGTGTGTTGCTATGAATCACCTCCCAAAGCCATTGTAAAGCTAATCGCAAAATGACCAAGTTACTGATGTAACATTGCCAGTTCGAACTCGTACCGTCAGGTCAGCTCAGAACATTGCCGCTATTGCTGAGTGTTGTAGAAAATCCAGGTTTGTCTATCCCGACGTGCACAGCAATTAAGGATCTCACAGACCAGCCTTCATCTTATTCTGCATAAAGATCTTAGCCTACACGCCTATAAAGTGCAACTGACACAGGAATTGAAGCTAGTTGATCATGAACAACGCAGAACTTTCGTTTATTGGATGCTGGAAATGCAAGCTGGTAATCTTAACTTTTTTAGAAAACTAATTTTCTGCGACGAAGCCTACTTCCATCTCAGTGGATTCATCAATAGACAGAACTACCGCATCTGGGGTTCCAACAATTCAAGAACAAAAGTCGAGAAACGAGTTACTGTTTGATATTGTTTTTGTGTCGGCGGAGTTTCGGACCTTACTTTTTTGAGAATGATGATGCTGCGATTATAGTCAATGCGGATCGCTACCGTAGCATGTTAACAGACTTTCTTTAGCGTATATTGGATAATATGAACATAGATCATTTTTATTTTCAGCAGGATGGCGCTACGCACTTGCATTGCTGCGCGAGAAATTTCCTGGACGCGTTATTTCGCGAATCGCGATCATGCGATTTAACTGCGCTAGACTTTGTTTGGGGCTACAGGGAAGGAACGAGTTTTAATTCGCCGTCAGTTGTGCGAAAATATTATACAAAACTTCCTCAAAAGAATGACCATTTGCAGACAGAGCCGAGGTGGACATTTACTGGATATCATTTTCCACAAGTAATCGCGGAGTTTGTACTTTGAATTTAAATAAATATTTTTGTACTACATACTTAAGAATAAAATAAATGTTTCTTTTAAAATTAAAATGGGACTTCTTATTGGAATTATATTAATCTTTTCATTTGAAATTCTGTTCTGAGAAGACCCTGTATCTGTAACTAGTTTACAAGTTGAAAAAGATATGATGCAGGTGCTTTCAGTTCTTCTCAAAATAAGATTTAGTGAGTTTCTTTTTTCTATTACTTAAGGCTTTGGGCGTGACCATAAGTAAGTTAATTTAGACGTGCGAGTACATCTGTGTGATCCTATTTCATATGAGAAAAAGCAGAGAGTTAGCCTATTATTCATGTCCAAGAGCGTTTTTTTTTTCTTTTAATGAGATACCGTAAATTCAATGCAGTATGTCGATTTATACAGATATAGAAAGAAAAAACTTTCAATTAAGGATGTAATCTTTTTTATATAAGTATGGTACTAACTTATTAAATAGAAGAAGTGCCTATAATTTTCATTAAAGATCCTTAATTTTTAAAATACATGGATAATTTTGTTATATAAAAAGGGAAAATCTTTATTCAATTTCTTGCAATTATCTTCAAATTTCCATGTCATTAAAAGTACATTAAATCTGGCGAAAGCTTATTCACTAATTTTATGGGAATAAATATCTCAACATTATATTCTTATCATACACACACCAATTTATTCGTAATTAAGTCTACATAACGCGTGAAATGGTTTGCTTCTCAAGGTTAAAATTACATTGAAAAAGGATGATGTCCACTTTCGGTTCTTATTTTGTGTCATCTTCACATACAATTTTGACCACTTTGTCTTTATCTTAAAAACCTTTCTGAACTTAACAACTTTATCTGCATATCTTATTTATATGTTTTGTTCAACTTTATTTATATCGATGTCATCACAAAATATTATTGTTTCTATTTTTTCCGACACGCGAATTGAGGACGAGTTTAAAATTTAAATCATGCAAATTTTTTGTCGCTGTTGTGTTTCCGTTCTCGTATATTAAACGTATTGTTTTTTTAACACTTTCGTTTTAATGAATAATAAAATCTTAATATTCTTTACATCTTAGTTAAGAAAGGTACGTAAAACGGATTAAGACATTTATTTTAATCATTTATCCACGTTTTACATTAATTATTAGTAATCGATTATTCATTTTCTTGGTTATAGATACTCTGATACTTTCTGCCCGCTATTATTTTTATAAATGTCTTTCAAAATACATTTTATTACATTAAATTTGTAATATGTAAATTACTTAAAAAGGTATATAACCCCTTACCACAATTATTAATCGTATCCTAAATACGTATTTCGACAACTAAGTTGTCATCATCAGTAGGTAAAAACCACTAATTAAAAAGTCGCACATGGGGCACAGTAAAGCTAGAAAACCGCACTTTACACCGCGTCCACGTATAGACTAATTTTAACATGCGAATATAAACTACGAAAAGGTCGAAAAACACTTACCTCTCAACTAATTTCGTATATACTTGATTTCGAATTGAAATTAACTCTATCTTTAGTATTCCCTAGGAGACTTTTGATAGTATTTTCGGACCGAAAGGCAACCTGGAATACTAAAGATAGAGTTAATTTCAATTCGAAATCAGGTATATACGAAATTAGTTGCGAAGATTGTAATTTGAAATATATAGGCCAAACTAAACGACCAATAATAACCCGTTTTAGAGAACACATATCACATATTAAATACAATAGACCGGATAAATCTAATGTTGCCAACCACGCTTTAAGCACACTACACAATGTATCGATTACAGGGTTGAAGTTGGTCAAAGGAATTAATAAACCCCACGAACTTGATGCTTATGAAAGTATACATATCGCGAAAAATAAACAAAATTCCACCGATTCCTTTCAGTTGTCTCTTTTCATTTTTATTACCATAATTGTGTCATCGTCGTTTTAAAATTGAAGTTATTAGGACATGTTTAGTGCCGTTCCCTTTAGAAAGGAATGTTTGTCGTTCTGTCGTTCGACATATTTCATCTCGGAGAATAAACATATGTGTAGGCCTTTTTCCCATAAGAGGTAAGTGTTTTTCGACCTTTTCGTAGTTTATATTCGCATGTTAAAATTAGTCTATTCGTGGACGCGGTGTAAAGTAGTTGTTGCGTAAGCGGTTTTCTAGCTTTACTGTGCCCCATGTGCGACTTTTTAGTTAGTGGTTTTTTCCTACTGATGATGACAACTTAGTTGTCGAAATATGTATTTAGGATACGATTAATAATTGTGGTAGGGGGTTATATACCTTTTTAAGTTTTTACTTAACCACAGTCTCCAAAGAACGAATTTTCAAATGTAAATTATACTTAAGAGAGCGATCATTAACTTTTCATTCGCGGCATTCTAAAAAATAAGATTAGAACTTTGAGGTGCTTTGGTTAAAGTTTTCACAATTATTATATGTCAAAATTCTTTCTTTTTGAAAGACTCGTGTTCAAAAGAAAACCGACTAAAACAAACTAAATAAAAGAAAATAAATACATACAAGAGCGGATTGATATATAAGGTCTCCAACTCTATAAAATAAGAATAAAAAGAGACAAAATAATGAAACCAGTCTCAAAATGAAATAAATTTATTGTTAGAGAGGTTAATTTCCAGTAACAGCGCGCGGGTGGCTAGTCCTCTATACATAATTATAGAAAATTTCTTGGCCGTACTAATATAAATTCACTATATTTGGGTTATCGGTCTGTTTACATTAAAACTCAAATGTTCATTCTCAATATTTCGTCATTTATTAATGACTTCATCAGGAGATACTATAAAATTGCAATACATAATTTACACTTATACTAATATATTCAAAAAGAAACTTACAGCTAGAGTTAAGCGTTGGCAATCTTATTAATTAATTTATACATAATTGTAACTAGTCCACGGTACAAGAAAGTAAAGTAAGTGTGCAATAAGGTACCATAAAATTATTGGCCCATACTTTTTTGACACTAATTTTAACCAACATTCCTATTTGGATGTGTTCCAAAACCTGTGAATTTAGAAGATTTTCACTTTCAACACGATGGATGTCCAGCCCATTTAACTCGTTTAATTACGAATTTTTTGAATCAGCACTTTCCTGAAAGGTGGATTGAACGACATGGTTCAATACATTGGCCAGCAAGATCGTCGGATTTGACCGCTATGGATTTTTACTTATGGAGTTATTTGAAACAAAAAGTTTATTCATATGATCTTCTTGATAACATCGACTTAGTAAAAAAAAAGAATTAGGGATGCTGTAAATGAAATTAACCCAATGACCATAGCGAAAATATACGATGATTTTAGAGTTAGGATAGAAAAATGTGCAGCTCTTGGAGAAAGTCAAATAGAGTAATTGTAGTTTAATTTCTTTTTTTTTTTGATAAACTGTAAAAATTTGAATTTGAAAATTTTTAATCACCCTGTTTTTTATCATGTAATCGTAAATAATAATAAAGATTTTTCTATTTTCAACTTCCTTCATCAAAGTAGATATATCATTCTGAAAATACAACTTTTCTAAGTAACACTTCGGCGTAATGTGAATGGAAAAGGTACTTTACCTGAAACGACAATAATTTTTGTTCAACTGTAAAGGGCTATTTGATTTTAAAAACTCGAAAGTAAACTAAAAATAAGTTGTTTCAGACTAAGCAGGACGGAATTCCAAAATATGAAATTCCAGTTCGAAAATTTTTGGTCCATTGTGCCTATTGTGAACTCAATGTATAATTCAACGTCTGAATAATGTCTCATATTCACCTGATTTATCACTCTGTAATTTTTATTTGTTCCTGAACATTAAAAAAAAATACGTTGTTGGCGATGTTCGTCGTCCCAAGAAGTTGTTGAAAGATTCCGAACACTGATTTGGAAATAACTTCAGATTGCAGAAAATGGTTCGCAACTTAGTTCGAGCGTATGCTAAAATCAAAGGCGAATAGTTTGTAAAATTAAATTACATATATGTTTTTTTTACATCGTTTCCAGAAATATTCCCAACAGCCCACATATAACTTTTGACATCACGTCATATGTTGAACCCACAATAAGTTCCTTGACCAGTCGAGTACATTCTAAAAAATTATATTTTAATTAAAAGAAAATGATTTTAAACATAAATGGTACTAAATATAAAAGCAAATAATGTAAAAACACCTATGAAAGCTTGAGAAAATTCCTTTGCTATTCGTCTTAAGTTTTATATTGTCATTTAAAGTATTTTATCCAGTTATTTCGATTTATATCAAATTGATGGCTTGTCAAGTTTCCGTTTACGGCTCACCGTGATTTTCTGACGACCATCTGCGCAATTTTCTCACTGCACCAAGCACAATTGATTAGAAATCGACCCGGCATGGTTTTATATTGTTGTTACGTACATTGTTATTTTTATTGAACATTTAGAAGTGCACTTACCTAGTAATACTGCTGTGTTACGTTTAACTATAAATTATGGTTTGCTGTGAGTTGTCGCCGGTATCCTGATTTCTATTTTGAACTGATTCCGTTCAATAATCGTGCCTGATGTATGACTTTTTGACATTTATTTTTTCAGTTAATAAATCTTGTGTTCGATTTTGAAAGTAAATCAATGACGTGTTCGTTGATTACATAAAACTAAAATGTTATTTACCCTACAATTCTTTGATTTTAATTATATTTAATAATATTTATTCTTTGTATGAATATAAGAAGTGCATTTAGCCATAAAATCGCAAACAAAATACGTTCTTCAAATAGTCGTGTATGCATCGCATTTGCACATTTCCCTTTTATATGCAATTCTCTTAAATAAATTTGATTACTATTACTACAGGCTGTGCTAATAGTCACTTTTCCATGTGAAAATGAAATAATTTTTTTACTTTTAATTATTTAATAATTTTTTTAACATTATAATGTACACATTTTGAAGGTTTCTTGAACTAAACATGAAAGATAACATTTTTAAATGATCCCATTTTGCCCTTCGCAAAGGCGGCCTCTTTCTATGATTCTATCATTCCAATTCCCTGACGAATTCTCCTTCAGTTCAGCAAGAGTTCGGGTCTTAATAACAAAAAGTCGCTGTTTCAAATATCCCCATAAAGAGAAATCTAGGCCCGTCAGATCAGGAGAATGTCACGACCAACGAAATTGCATTTCTAGAAATTATTTTTTCTCCGAAAATTTGCCTTATCAGCTGCAATAACTATCAGGCTGAGTGAGCATTTGCCCCATCTTGCTGCCACCACAATCCAGATGTGTTTTCAACAGCAAGAAACACAAAATTTCTTAGCATTTGCCGATATCTTTCGCCGGTAATCGTGACCGTATTCCCATTATTATCTTCGAAGAAGTACGGACCTAGCACCCTTGCACCTAGCTTGGTGCGGAATTACATCAGAATGTAATTCCGCACCAAGCCGTAACTTTGAGAGGGTAAAATTCTCGTTGATAAATGACTCTGCTTCAGTTACCCAAAATCTGATATTATGTCTGTTCACAAATTCATTTAAGTACAAAATTGGCTTTGTCTCTTATTATCAGTTTGTTAATAAAGTTGACGTCTTCCCTGGACTTCTCTTGAATATGGACACAGTACCCGTGCTTGACGAACCATCGACTCTAGCTCCTGTACTGATTGAAACTTGTTGGAAACATGTGACCTCATTGTATGCATCTCAAAAGTTCTGGGGGTGATTCCAAGCTCTGGAGCACGCCGTCGAGTGGAGGTCCCTTGCTCTTCATCAATACTCTGCCGTACTCGTTCAATATTTTCCTGTAAACGACTCGAGCAGGGTCTTCCAGTCCGTGGAAGATCTTGGACAGCACCTCTCTGTTGAAAACGCCGGACGAGGGCCAATATCGCTGGTTTTAAAGAAGGATTTCTTTCGTTAAAATGCCATATGTATGCTCTCTGAGTAAGAACAATAGAGCGCTGATGTTCAAAGTAAAACTCAATAAGTTTTAAACGTTGTTCTATTGTCAATTTACCAATAATTTATTTCCGTACTTTATATTTCAATAATCTAAAACAAAAAAGTATACATAATAGCAAAAAAATAATTTTTAAATAGTAAAGTGAAGTCACTTTCTTTATCTAATTTTTTTACGATGAAGCATGGTTTCATTTAAGCGGGTATGTAAATAAACAAAATTACAGACCATGGTCTATAAACAATCCAAACAATCAGATCGAAGTTCTTTTACGTCCTGTTAAAGTTGGAGTATAGTTAGCTGTATCTCGTCGTAGAAAAATAGAACCAATATTTTTTGACAATAACATTAATAACCAACGATACCGAGAACAGTTATTAACACCATTTTTAATTCAAGTGCAACGAGACGAATTCGATGGAGGTTACTTCCAGGAAGATGGGGCTACTGCACATACAACTCATGAAAATTTAGCGCTCTTAGAAGTTTACTTCCCTCATCGAGTTATAAACAGGTGTTTGCCAGCGCGGTCACCAGATCTTACTCGGTTAGATTTTTATATTTTCGGATTGCAAAAAAATGAAGTATACACATAGGTCCAGCTCTCAACGGGCCATACCCGGCAATAAGTGGCAACAGCGAATCCCCCCCTCTACGCGCAGTAGCTTACATTACCATACATTGCAGAGTTACGAATTTAGTAAGACTTAAACCGCGCAAGGGTATAGTCGTTTGCATATTCGTTCTGTATACGTAATTTGACCATTTGTTTCAGATATAATAAGGTCGTTATATCTCCAAGTTATTATTATTGTATTCTTAGCTGCTACGGAAAAGTAATTTTAAGTAATAAAAAAACAATAACGTTTTCTAAAAGTTAAAAGTAAAAAAATCAATAATTCTGCAAAATAAATTTTAATTCTAAGAAAGTCACTAAATATAGGATTCGAAAATACCGCCCTCTCTCCCCAAACAATAGCCGAGCCTATTGTAAAACTCCCGCCTCACTCCCTCGAGATTTCTAGGGGTTATTGTCTCGAAAATTCTAAACAGTTGAACTTGCAACCGTTGCAACCTTTAACGTTTGCACAGCTAGATACGAATGACGGGCAATCTATTGCTCTCGATCATCGGACTTATGTATGCGCACGCTGAGTGGCATCGTACATAGGTTGCCACATCGCATTACGTTCCATATGTATATTGTTTCGTATGGTTTCGGGTTGGACCTATCGGTATAAGACAAGGATGAATAACTTAAATGACTTGATGAATACAAGTACAATTAGATATAATTAAATAACACCAAATGTATTGCAGAATATTTTTGACAATATGAAACGTCGTATTACATTATGCATTCATCAAAATGGTGACCATTGTGTTATAAATTATAATAATTACAATTTCTACAAATTAGTTATTTACCTTTGTTGTTTGATTAATATCCCATCTTTAAAGTTTTCTTATTAAATAAATTAATAATCTAATTGTATGTAACTTGTTATTAATTTCATCACCATATCTCTCGATGATAAATTTTTACAGTGACAGGTAGATAATCTTAACACCATTTAATCTATATCTGCATTTCAAGAATGCAGAACATCATAATTTATAGGAGAAATTCATGGACAACTTGATGTAATTCTTTTTGAAACACGTTGTATAAGTTCAGATAAATATACTTGTTTCCAGTTTTCCCTAACGGTGTATATGTGTTGATAAATCATGGTAATTGAAGCAATCCAGAAGAGTACTGTACAGCACACATGGGTTCATTAATTAAATACGCCATATAAGAAGACTATAAAATTTTCCCATATAATAGTAGTATCTGTAATATTTCTATATTTATTACATTTATCTATATACCCATGTATATTATCGAAACGTGTCAGAACTTTTATAAAGAAACTGCAAAAAGATTATCGCGAACTAGTTTATAAGGCCGCTCTGTTTATATCGGGTATCCTTGAAATAAAAAGACAACGTATGAAAAATGGAAAGATATAATTATATAAAATATACATCCAAAATTCGCTCTCATAAACGAGAAAACAAATGACAAAGATGTTTTAAAAAATTTTGTTACGCCACTGTGCGACCAACTGTATTATAAAAAGTTCAGAGACGATATCTTAAAGTTGACCGGCGATAACCAAAAGAATAGTTTTGTTATTGTCGATCTCGCTTTAAGTATCCTCTGTTCAATATGTTTTAATTTACGTCTTCGATTAAAAATAGGACGTTAAATGCACGTAAAGTACACATCTTACATGTTCTTTTAATACATCGTTTTTAAAAATTCACAAGGAAGTAACAATTTTTATCAACTGACTTTCGTACCAGGTTATTGAACCCTTACCGTACAAAGCTGATTATTCAATGTTATCTTCTAGAGTTTTTATAAACATAAACATTGCAGTGTGTGTTTACAATAGCGGCATTCTAAATTCTAAATATTATTTTGTATTTGATATTTTTCGTAGCAAAAAAACATACAAGAAAGGAAGGTGATTTAGGTCAGTTCTATAAGTTTTCGTCCACAAATGATTCGCAGCAGATATATTCGTACGTAATTGTATTGAGGTTATTGAGAACGTTAAGTAAGCAAAGCTGTTCCATTGAAGGTTTTTTATAACGTCGACAGCCGTTTAAATGTTATCTGTTACAGCTTTTATTAAGCATAAACATTGCAGCATATGTGTAAATTCAAAAGAGGTTTTTCTAATAGACATTCCGATATAATATGCTTTAATTTTCAGAGGGTTTTTAATTTTAGGGTTCGCGTCGTAATTGACTCAATTTTTGCGTTATATATTCTATATAATTGCATCTTACCATTTTTCATACGTTCACTTTATTTCAAGGATATCCTGTATAATTCTACAACTTGTTCACAAAAACTATTCAAAATTAATGTAAAAAACCCACAGACCATATAATTTAGCCATTTTATTTTCAATTTACATTTTTCTGCGTATTAGACTAACCTATTTTAGAAGTACAGTGCTAAGACCTCTAGTTCAAATCAAATATAATTAAAAACATCCTCCCTAATCGTATGTTGAAGGTACTTGTTTGTGGCGAAACTGGTTCGTCAATGGCCTTTCAAGGCTGTTACAATCTAAAACCTCCGTTAGACGATGACACAACTTTATTAATGTAAATGTTTGGTAATTTACATTTTACATTTATTTTTCGCATTGGTCCTCATAAACTAAGCTATTTAATTAGCATATGCATTGCCATGTGGAATAATCCGAAGCTATTTTTAAAAACAATTTGACTAAAAGGATTAATTGTTATAATGTCTAGAATTATTATTTATTTAACCAAAAAATCAATAAATATTAGTGCTTAAAAAAACCTTAGCGATTATAACGTTTAAAAATCTGTTGGAATATTTATAGGCACTTGTTAGAATTCGTTATATTACTCTGAAGTCAAACTCCAATCGTTTCTTTTTACACTATAACATCATGTTTACTCGAAGGCAAAGATCTATAGTTGGAACAGTTAAACAGTAACAGCGAAAGAGCATTATGGATGCCAGGTGTGTCATGGATTAATAGGATGTTTGCGTGCTAGACTGTCAAATGCAACGGACCAGACCGGGATTGTGGTAGTTTGTCGGGAAAATTACGTTAAATGTGTTAGAAAAGCTGTTACAAGAGTCGTATAAATAGTCGCAAATGAAAACAAAAATTCGTCACAGTTGCACATTAATAGTGCTAATGACTTGGTGTACCGCTGATAGTTTTGATTATTTGTTTTTGCGTTTTTAGATTTCTAATTTTGTTAAGTCTAGAATTATCTTAACGTTCAATAACGTGATATTACTGGCACTGATACAAAAAGAAAATTATCCGAACTGTTATATTACATCTAAAAAAGTATTTTTTTTTTATAAAAGTGACTCTTTTAATGCAAGCTAACCTAATTAAAAATTTACTTTTACAACTTCACACACCATTCTATCCGATGGTGTTGCTAACACAGAAAAATCTTTGCACGCATGTGAAGGAGTCAAATTAGTCGAGAAGCTAGAAGGAAAAATATTACGAGCCATTTTATCTTTGTTTTCAAGAGAATCCTCGATGTACCCCTGAGCAACAGTTGAGGATTTCCACCCCCCATGTCGCTTAATTGTAGTTAGAGTTCACGCGCTTTCTGTTGACACCAACCTGCGTCCAAAAAATATCGGTGTAGGATACGTTTATAAGTGATAATTTAAATATATTCTTTATTAGAATAATTTTATATATACAGAAAATAATGTATGTATTTATACTAAATTATGGTTATTAACTAAAAAATTACTTCTGCAACAAGCAAATATACTTTATAAGTATAATACATGCATAAACTTATATATTTACAGCTTGTTTGTATGGATTTTTATTGATTACAAATTTACTTGTCAGGCATATTACATGTGACCAAAAGAAAATATAGAAAATAATTATACTTTATAATGTATCAGAATAATTGAAACATACATGAGTAGGTAAACCCCACCAGTTTTGTATAATACAAAGGTATTTTTAATAATATAAAATATTATTAAAAATCTGGTGTGAAGAACACAAATGCAGGTTCACTATTAATATTTTCTGTGAACGTGTCCGAATATATCCTATCCCCAGAGACGTAGATACGTATTTCACCTTTCTACAGGCTCATCGGTACGCCCCTGCTGGAGAAAGGATATTCCCAGACACATTCACAGAAAAGAACCACATCGCCCTATCACCGTAATTATTCAGACCGAGCGCAGAAGTAAATTCGGCGCTGCCTGTTGCCAGACAGCCGAAGTACCTCGCATACCGTCCACATAATTAATGTGAAGTAACGACGTCCTTCCAAAGGTTGGCACAGCCAAACTCTCTAGAAAACTGCATTTTATTTGTGTCTTCACTCATACTACGGCCTAACAGCATGTTTAATGTATCAGAATAATTGAAATATACATGAGTAGGTAAGCCCCACCAGTTTTGTATAATACAAAGGTATTTTTAATAATATAAAATATTATTAAAAATCTGGTGTGAAGAACACAAATGCAGGTTCACTATTAATATTTTCTGTGAACGTGTCCGAATATATCCTATCCCCAGAGACGTAGATACGTATTTCACCTTTCTACAGGCTCATCGGTACGCCCCTGCTGGAGAAAGGATATTCCCAGGCACATTCACAGAAAAGAACCACATCGCCCTATCACCGTAATTATTCAGACCGAGCGCAGAAGTAAATTCGGCGCTGCCTGTTGTCAGACAGCCGAAGTACCTCGCATACCGTCCACATAATTAATGTGAAGTAACGACGTCCTTCCAAATTTACTTCTGCGCTCGGTCTGAATAATTACGGTGATAGGGCGATGTGGTTTTTTTCTGTGAATGTGTCTGGGAATATCCTTTCTCCAGCAGGGGCGTACCGATGAGCCTGTAGAAAGGTGAAATACGTATCTACGTCTCTGGGGATAGGATATATTCGGACACGTTCACAGAAAATATTAATAGTGAACCTGCATTTGTGTTTTTCACACCAGATTTTTAATAATATTTTATATTATTAAAAATACCTTTGTATTATACTTTATAATTTGAAGTTTCTCCATGTATTCAACAAAAGAAAAAAGGATTTGAACTATATATTTTCTAAACAATTGTGCAGGAAAATAATACAAATATAAGCAATATTACACTTTATTAAAGCTAATTACATAAACTATTTATTATTGCTAAAAGTATTTACATTTCATTTAAATACACACACATGAATCCTAACTTTTGTAATAATGAAGGTATTTTTTCAGCAAAAGTAACACTGTTATCTCAAAGTTTATTCAAAATTCTTTGCACTGTAGGTTTTTGCTTTTCAGTAACATGAGAATTATATATTGTATATCGAATTATTTGCTCTGCAAATTCATCCACTGTAAATTTTGGAGAAGCTTTTTGAATTGTTGTGAATGGAGACAGAAATGCACCTTTTTCCCTGTTTTAATTTATCGAGCTTCACCAACATTTCGTACTACTATACTCTATGAAACTCAAGTTGTTTCGACAACTTTTATGAGAATGCCATATTGGCCACCTAAATATGGCAGTATTATAAAAAGTAAATGTTATAATTAGGTTGAAATAAATAATGCACCTGGTGTAGATTGTTTTTTAAAATAATTGTAAACATTCCAGATTATTACTCGAGTAACTTGAGAGAAATACTTTTTTTTATTAATCGCATCAGAGGCTTCGCTAGAAAGAGCAGATGTTGACGGTTCCAACATTATAACCTCTAAAAATATTAAATTGTACACTTTAATACATGGAATTCCTATAACGCATTATATTGCCTTTGAACATCATAACAATATGGTATAGTTTTGAAAAAACTTGTATATAATAAAAGAAAATAATGACGTAAATATAAAAAAATGACAACAAATATAAACAATACAAAACGGCTGACGGACAAGTGATAAATTAGCGCGCAATATTCGAAAATAATCACGTGATTCAGTCGATATTTTTACAGCGGCTAGTGCATATCTTAATCTCTTCTCAATCATACGAGGGTGGTTTGGCAATTAACTTGGTTCACACACTAATAGAGGGCGCAAATGTAATCTGTATATGTAGTCATAAAGTGTCATTCCTATGAGTTAATATTCTCTGGTCTTAAGTCATTCTGACAGTAACTCGTTGTTTGACAGTTACTTAAACAGAAGTGTTTCGAGCAATAGCGAAAAATGGATAAAGTTGGAATTCGTGGTGTGATTCAATTCTTTTATCTGGAAGGGAAAACAGCGAAGGAGATTCATGAGAGAATTTCACCTACATTGGGTGACTCATGTCCTTCTTATGAGTGTGTTCGACTTTGGGTAAACGAGTTTAAGCGTGGCAGAACAAGCATTAAAGATGCACCACATCCTGGAGTCCCGAAATCTGCTGTGACACCCGAAATCATCGATATAGTCCATGATTTGATTTTAGCCGATAGACGAGTGAAAGTGCGCGAGTTAGCGGAAGCCACAGGCATCTCAACTGAGCGAGTTCACTTCGTTTTGCATAAAGAATTGCACATGCAAAAACTGTGCGCAAGATGGGTGCCGCGTTTACTCACTCAAGAGCAAAAGCGAATTCGCATGCGAATATCTGCCGACAATTTGCAAGTATTTCAGAAGAATGTAGTTGAGTTTTTTCGCCGTTTTGTGACAATGGACGAAACTTGGATACATCACTATATCCCGGAAACTAAACAGCAGTCGAAACAATGGATTGCCCGTGGCGAATCGGCTCCGAAAAAAGCGAAATGCGTTCCATCCGCTGAAAAGGTCATGGCGTCAGTTTTTTGGGACGCAAAGGGAATTCTCCTAATTGACTACCTTGAAAAGGGAAGAACCGTTACCGGAGAATACTATGCATCACTTTTGGACCGATTAGAGGCGGCAATAACAGAGAAACGCCCGGGAATGGCCAAGAAAAAGGTGTTCTTTCGCCATGACAATGCCCCCGTGCATTCAAGTCGTGTCGCTCAACAAAAATTGGCCGAGCTACGATTTCAACTGCTTCCGCATCCTGAGTATTCGCCAGATCTAGCTCCTTCGGACTACCATCTATTCCCGAAACTAAAAACTTTTCTGGCAGGACGAAAGTTTGAGTCTAATGTATTTTGAAAGCATCGAAGCAATTCATTTCCATGAAGGAATCGCGAAGCTGGAGAAACGTTGGGGCAAGTGCGTTGAACTTCGAGGGGACTATGTCGAAAAATAAAGTACGTTGCAAAACTCAAATTGTTTTCTTTCATAGCAAACCAAGTTAATTGTCAAACCACCCTCGTATATACCTCCTTATTTTTGGTTAAAACGTGCGGACTCTATATCGGTATTAGCTCCTGATTCTGCTAATAAAGTTGTCGATGACTTTCGGAAACAATACCTAGTAAATAGTTTCAGATCTGGCAATTTCAGAAACTCAGCAATCATATAAAGCATCTTACCGAAGATATTAATTCCGACTGGTTGGATAGTGCACTTATTGTTGAAATATTTCAGGAAAAAGCGACGATGGGTAACGTTAAATGGGTGTAATGCAGCATATTTACGGTAGTAATTTAGTTATTGCCAGGAACGAAAACTTATATGTATTAAAATCTTCACTTATAATGTAGTTAGTGGAGATCGCAAAGAGAGTATGTTGAAACTCATTAACTCTGTGTGTTGGTGTTTCGCTAAATCATCGAGCGGCTGTATCCTAATCTTTCAAATTTCTTTGAATATGATTAAATAGCAATAATAAACTAAACCCTAAAATAAATGGCATCTTAATAATATAGTAACACAAGTAATCTGTGTTAGAATGCTATATGCATTTTATGGCTACGGTTATTTGCAGAAAATAATAGTAAATTTGTTCACAGCTGTGAGGATTGAAATGCAATTCAAATATATTGAAAATATATATGATAAATCTACTATTACACTGCTAAAAAGGAAATACAATATTTTTATGAATAGAATTGGCGAATTCCATTGTGTTCCGGTACAATATCATGCCAAAAAATTAATGTTTAAATGTAAAAGCTGAATCAATTCGATGGTTTTTATGTTTGATAAAATGGATACCAAATCAAGCGGATATCTCCAAAGGAATCTCATCAATGTATTATACAAAGGAATTTAATGTACTCCTATTAAGAAAATTGACCACAGTTACGGCTAATGAATTCTAGACTTTGTGTAGCTTGCTAAGTTATATAGCTATATATGTTTGTTGAAATTGAATTTTGTATAAAATGCCTAGGTCTTTAATTGATTCAATAAGTACTGGCCGATGATTAAATTAATGGCGAAGATAATCTCAGAAAGCCCAAACCAAATGTATGTAACAAATGTAAAAATGTATTAATTGAGAACACTAGATAGATTAGATTTACAGAAATATAATCATACTTTCGCATAAACAATAAACTATTAAAAACCTTTCTCATTGTTCTCTTTAATAAAATATTTAATTAGAATTATAATCAAATAATAACGACTTAACATATATTTTGCACATTTCAAAGAATCTTGCCGGCAAATAATGTAATGTAGCGGTAATTACTTTTCATTTTCCTTGATAAACTTTTTCTTCTAAAATATCACACCGTATTGAATAAATTTTAATTTTAAAATTAATGAATGCAATAATAAACTTCATGACCTATTCCTATGCAATTAAATTCTTTTACTTGTTTCCACAGACAAAGTAAAATTCAACAATTTTAATTTACGTTTCTTAGTAAGAATGAATAACAGCTTGGTTATAGAAAGTTAATTAACTCGCCAATATCGGTATATTTAATGAAGTTTTATTGTAATAATAGTATATATCCTGATTTGTTACACCTTTATTTGTTTATTACAAGAAAATTGCAAATTGCTATATTTAGATTCGCTTTTAAAAATTTTACTAAAAAGTGAAATACATAAATTTAAGGAGATAGTAATCTTTAGTTCTTAAGTCATTTTCATATCTAACTCGGTTTTAAGATTTCATCTTAAGGATCACTCACTTAAGTAGGATTCGAACCCATGGCCATTGTTTGCCGGACCACTGCTCTACTACTTGAGCTATCAAGGACTGTGAATCCAAATTTAACTGGGAAGCCGTAAATCACATTACGGAAACAAATCTGAATATTTGTCCGTAGTCGGCATTTATTGCAAATTAATTGCATTTTCGCGAAGTAATGTGAATGTAAATATTGCTTTCTACATTTTACGACGATATATATACAAACACGTCAAAAATATTATAAATTGAAGTTATGGAGATAAGTTGACAGAAATATCACGTAATCAAATTGAAAAATATATTATAAAGCTCAGGTACATAAGTTCTTTAAACGAAAATTTAATTTCTAAGCTTTTAAGCTTTATATTTCTGTTTTTTCTTGTTTTTTTTTTCTGTTGAGGATACATTTAATATCCTTTTGTAATATTTTAATTTTAAACATTTTTTATTGTTAAATATAAGTATTAGAATACAGAATTCAAATATAAAATTACAACTTTATCACTTATGCAACGTTCGTTTTTAAGTTAAAACCGCTGTATAAACAGAATTTTATTATAATCAAATTGTAAAACTTTCTCTAGATTCGAAGAAACGGCATCTTTTATATTGCAAATTTATTACTTTATACATTAACCCGCTTGTTTATTACTTAGTTTTATAGTGAACGAATTCAATAGACGGTGTTTAATCTGGCCATCTATTCTTAAGCTCACGTTTTCTAAATAAGTATCAGTAAATTCCATTACTAAACAATAAAATTTATTCTCAACTGTAATTTAGATTTACAACCAATATTTAATTAGTAATATTATTTTACGATCAAATTGTTAATACCTTGAAGGGTATTATTGTCAGTAGACATCAATTACAAAAAATTATACACTTGGGAATTTTCCCTAATTAATTATGTAATAGTTTGTAGGAGTAGTGGTGAATTTCACCTTCTTGCAGTGTTTTTTTAACACCAAAAAGAACATTCTCAACCAGAGTTTCAAACCAGCAACCAGAGTCATATAACAGTCTCACCATAACAATCATACCCTAACAAGAGACACCAGTCTCAACATTAGTTTTATGCCAAATTCAAATCAAGCGTTCAATAGTTTTATTGAATGCTGGATTTAGTTGTTTAATTAATAAAATATTTATACATATTTGATTACCAAGTTATTTTATTTCATTTCTGACATGTTTTTTTTTACTACAAGTAATTATCCATCGAAATTGATATTTGTTTCCATTTCATATAGGTAAATGCGTTTTAGATTCGATGTAATTTAATAAGATCACATTAGTTTAATATTAATATAATTAATTTGCTATAAACAGCAAGTAAATATTTTTGTAATAAATTCTTGAACACACTACATAGAAATAAAGCACTTCTTTACTTCAATAAATTGACGTTTACATTAAGGTAAATTTATGAGTGCCACACGCAGAGTTAAGTATTACGATTATCCTCTTTAATATTTAATTATATGGTGGAATATATTTTTTAATTTCTTCTTTGGTAAGTAACTATATGATAAAAACAAAGCCTTTATTCAAAGTATACGAGAACAATAATAAATATAAAGATATGTCAAATTATAATGACAAAGTAAACGAAGGAATACAAAAGTTAACGAACACTAAAGTTCACTCACTATCTAATAAACCGTTTTTTCTAACACTATTTCCAACAGCAGTAATGAAAGGTTCTAGAGGGTCATCCAATAATTCATCGAATTTACACATTTTTATTTCTTTTTTTATTGTATGATCGATACACTTTTTCCATTTTTCCATTGTAATATTTTCAATAGCAGTCAAAAATAGCTCACGCACATTTGTTAGCTTAAAAGTTGTTTTTTTTTTTAAGCAATCTTTCCTTTTATTTGTCCCCCATTGTATTGGATTTAATTCGCAATGGTATGGTGGTAATCTTAAAACATATCTATTTATATTTGTTGCTATTTCATCCACAGCATATGTACTAAACTGATTTTTATGAAGTTATTAGATATAATCATAATATCACGTTTTCTCCAAGCAAAAGTTGGTATTTTTTCTGTTTTTCGTCAATGATATGACGCATTGTCCATAACAATGACAGCATTTTCAGATAAATTAAGTAGCATGTTTTGAAACCACTCTTCGAAAACGGTACTATTCATTTCTTCGTGATAATCAACTGTGTTCCTGCCTTCAAATATGGACAATCCCTTGCTCAGAAATCCCGCATCTGAACTAGTCAGCATCTGAATCCAGTCAACAATCCTTCAAAGAAAGCTTGTCTTGCACTGAGAAAATTTCCATCGATTCACACCTTTTCTTTTGAATGTCCTTCATTTATCCATGTCTCATCTAAATAAAATATTGAACTACCTGCTCTTCTGCATTGTCTAATTGTGGTCAGTATTTTTTCTCGATCTAATAATTTCATGTCTTTGTTGTTGAAGTACTTGGACCTGGTTGTTCATTCATTTTTGAAAGCTTTACCTCAGTTCTGAAAAGAACTAATTGTTAAATAATAAATGGCCAGAACGATGATAAACACAATATAATAAATATTAAATCAAAAATGTTTTCACAGGAATCTTGAATAAATATATTATCGATTATGGGATCATGGCAACTTCCGCTACGGCTATTTATAGTTTGTAATGAGGGCTGTTTAAAAGCCAATTAAAATGCATAATTTTTTGCAATTAATTTAAATCACTCCTATTTTTCAAACGAACTATAGACGAGAAATCGCCGATAAACTGTCTCTTCATTACTTGAGAGGATTTCCTTTACAATCCCTCGATTTTCATATTTTCAAACCACTTTTTCAGATGACAAAGAGTGCTAAAAAACACTTTGATGACATTTTCTTTGATTCGAGGATTAAACTATGATTTTTTATTTTTCTTTTCTTCGATACTTGTATAAGATATATTCATGTTAATTTTCTTGTTTTGTTATTTCTTTATAGTTTTTATTGATTTGCCATTAATGGATTTTTGGCCGTATATTTGGTTGTATTGTTGGGCATTTAATAAACCATTATTATTATTATTATTATTATTTTCCTTATTCCCTGATTTTGTGGCGTCTTTTTCTCCTGTTTTACTTTATTTCAGGTTTCTAATAATTTTTCTTGCCTCTTTTCATTTAAAAATTTCCATCGTAATCTCATCATGTCGAGAGGCCTTATGTAATTTCAACTTGGCAATCGCTTTTTCTAGTTTCTGTATATTTCTTTTCATCAACTTTTTCTTCATTCAATCATTTATTATCTTTTTTTACCTCTTCATTTACTTATCTCGCCTCTTTGTTTTCCTCTAAAAGTTTCTAAAAATTCTCCCTCCATCTTCTTTCATTATTACTCTTCCGTTTAATAATAATAAACAATAAACAAAGAGTTTATATCGAAAAAATTTAAGTTTTCAAACTTCTCTTGTTTGAGTGTTTGAAAAAAATTATGTCCGTGAAAGGATATTTCGTTTAGCGACACAATCTCAGAAACTTTCCGCCTTTGACAAACGGTGTTGAAAAATAAAACAAACATTTAATGAAGTCTTTTATATTTTGTAAATTGAAAAAGTTACCAACTCGAAATAATTAAATTTTCCTTAATGCCGGAAAATATTCCCGACGAGATCGTATTAACCATGTTTCTCGTTCGTTTCTTATTTAGGCCGCCTCTTTAAAAGTACCGCATTTTTTTCTTCTCGGATCACCGACTTCAATTGAAAGAACGCAGTGAATAAGATATTTTATTTCAAGCCCGTCTCAAATTATACCCGATACCGACCTTGTTCTCACTTTTCGCCTTGCATTTTTCGAAACCTTTTCTTTTTCTTCGAGTCCCAGTCGATTGTAACACGGGTGTATCCTGCCGTGCGTCTAATTACCGTAAAACGACACCGTCGTCGACCAATTCGAAAGCAATTAAGGACTCGTGACTGCTTCGGTGGTCTCGTTGTGGTCTTCAAGTCAGCTTTTATCTTAACTCTTATTTCTGAGGACGACGACGCCGACCATGAATGTGTGTATGTGTGTATGTAATAAGATACTGGAAGTTGGTAAAACCTTTGAGTACCAACACGTTGGTAGTTGTAGGTAGTAACATATGAAAACTAAATCCGGATAAAGTGAAAGCAAAATATGCAAATGCATATTGTTTGTATATTGACCTGGGAGTAAAATCATTTGAAAAATACGAAAAATATTTTGGTTACCAACATTTGGTTTTACTCAAAAACTGTACCGTGCATAAAACATGTTCGGTTGCCGTTGTTAAAATTTCAGAATAGAAAAATACGAAAATATTTTCAATAAAAAAAAATTGATTGTTTTCCAAAATATTATTTTTGTTTTTGCGAAAATCTTTGAATCCGTCCTTCATTAAATTAACTCGTACAAATGTCTGCCCTTTATTTCTCCTTCACAGCATGGATTTATGAAAAATCGCTCCACTCTAACAAACTTGGGCTGCATAGCCGAAGCTTTAGACGAAGCTTAGTCAATTAGATGTTTGTTATTTATACGGTGTTCAGTCGCGCACTTAATACCATCGACCATATTTTACTTTTACAAAAATTTTCATCATCTTTTAAAGGATTTTCTACTCAGGTTTATGAAGTTATATTTGACAGGTAAGAGCAAACTATGTTACCTATAATGGCTATAAATCTAGATTTTTACCTGACTTCTGGAGGTCCTCTAGGTTCCAACTTGGGCCCACCTATGTATATATATATATATATATATATATGTATATATATATATATTCATCAACGACAATAGCATCACTTCACTGCAATGTATTGGCTTATGCATATGACCTTAAAATATATCACACTATTACGGACATAACTCATGTGGAGTTTTTCCAAAAGAACTTGAATACCCTACACAGTTCGTGTCGCATGAATAAATTTAATTTAAATATTTCCAAATGCTGTGTTGTGATTTTCACAATGAAAATGAATTATACAGGGTGGGGAAAAAGTACTGTATAACGCTTGTAACTTTTGAATGAGCAATTTAATTAAAAAATTTCTTATACAAAAGATAGTTAATACTATATTTGGCATTAGTTGATAGTATTAGTTTTTTTTTGAGTTCACTATTTTAATGCAAGGCCAACTATTTTTTTTTTCTTAAATAGCGTTATGTAATAAGACGTATTTAAAAGACATTTTCTTTAGTAAATATAATGATATCCAATTTATAAGTGGTTGTATAAGAAAATATTCAAGAAAATGGTCAAAAACCTTTATGATTGACAGCTCAGTTGTCTTGATTAAAAAAAAAAATTCTGTTTTTAAATGTCCACATGACATAACATGAAAAAAAATGACAATCACGCGTCATTCGATAAAATTTTAACATTTATTAGATTGTAAAAGGTTAATTTATGTAAAAAATGAAAAAATATCAGAAATAGAACAAATTGGAGTTTTGATTATGGTTAAAACGTACGCAAGCTGAGGTATGTGACTTTTTTAATAATAACTATTCTGAGCGGATGTTTATTAACAAAACTGTAAGCCGTATTGTAAAACGGTTTAACGAGACGGGTACTGTTAAACACGCTCCAAAAACTAGCAGATAAAGAACAGTAACTGACGGAGATATGGCTCTGAACGTATTATTAGATATTGCGGAGAATCCCAAAATTTCAACCCCAACTCTAGTTTCAAATAATGATATATGTTACACCTAATTTTGGAGCAATAGTAACAGAGTACTTAAATGAGGTGTTCTTATGTGGGGCCATTTAAAGACTGAACTCCACCGATCTCGACCTAATAATCTCGAGGATTTACAGCTTAGAATTCAGACTGAAGTCGATAGGCTTTCATCAATTGCACTCCAAATTGTTTTGCAGGGGTCTAGAGACCGACTAGGTTATTGTTTGGCAGTAAATGGTGCCCATTTTGACCACTTAAACAATTAATTTTCCCAAGTTCCTGTTTTTCTAGTTTTTAAATTAACTAACCGTTTTTGTTTGTACATTACAATAACAGTACATTTTAACAATGGTTCTTTTTTGTTCATTTCATTAAAGTGTCACAATTTGACAATAATGCACTTTCTTGAAAATTTTCTTATACAATCCCCTAAAAATTGCATATCATTACATTCACAAAAAAATGTCTTAAATATGCAAAAAAAAATATATTACACTATTTAAGAAAAAATAGTTGGCCTTTCATTAAAATAGTGAACTCAAGAAAAAAAACGAATGCTACCAAGTGATGCCAAATAATATATGAATCATCTTTGCATAAGTAATTTTTTTAATTCAAAAGTTGCAAGCGATATACAGTACTTTTTCCCCACACTGTATAAACTTTCTTTATTAGGTCGATAATACTGTTATATAAAAAAACGAAGCCCTACAGAGGATCTTGGTGTTACATTCGACAGTAAGTTAACCTTCAACGATCACCTTTTACACATCACTAGATCTGCTGTTAAGTCTCTGGGTTTTATTATCAGAATGTCCCGAAATTTCAGTAATTTTGGTACCATTAAATTTCTCTATTTCGCATTTGTCGTTAGTAAGTTGGAATATGCTTCTACCGCTTGCTACCAAATCTATGACCTACACGTGAAGCAAATTGAACGCCTTTAGTGTACATTTTTGAAGTACTTGCTTTACAGGCTGGACGGGGTCTATCCAGAACGAAATATAGACTACGGGCATTTAATTGTGAGGCATGGATTGGAAATGCTAGCGGTGCGAAGACAAAAGAACAGCGCATTACTGCTAAATAACAGGAGCGACTCAACATCGCTGTTAGCGCTAGTAAATTCACTGGTACCCACGCATTGTTGCTAGACACTCCCAATGTTTTGTATTTTCAACACCAAGAACTAATATATTGTGCAGAGCTCTATAGGTGCATTCGTCAAGAAACGCAAATGATTTATTTAACGATGTATTTATGTTTTTATAAAATTATTAATTTATTTATTTATGTATTGTTCTATTGTCACAGTGTCAAAATTTGTTGTCCTATTTGGATTAGTCTGTTGGGCAAAATAAATGATAATAATAATTATTAAAATATTCTCTTTTGCAATAAATTTTTTATGAGAATAAACCAATTTTCATTACATTTTTATCATTCAGAAGATTGTACACAAAATTTCATTTTTGTACTCTATATCACAGCATGTTGGATAATAATATTTACACCAATTCCAATTATAAGAGGTTGCAATAATGTATAGGAACAATTTAATTCTTTTTAACAACATAATTTGAAACATACTTGAGTAAGTAAAACCTACCAATTTTGTATAATACAAAAGTATTTTTAATAATATATAATATTATTAAAAATGGGGTGTGAAGAACACAATATAAGTTCATATGTATTTTTGATATATATAATATTATATATTATTAAAAATACTTTTGTATTATACAAAATTGGTAGGTTTTACTTACTCAAGTATGTTTCAAATTATGTTGTTATATACGTATTCGGTTTACGCCGACAAGTAGTGAAGATACGATAATACAGTTTTTTATAGATACGGTGGTTACCGACTATAAGGAACACCACGGCTAGTTCTGCGATTATTATTTAGACAGCGTTGAATATTCCTTCACGCTCTGTCTTAATAATATCTGCGAGATAGCAAGGTAGTTATGTTTGTTGAATGTGTCTCTTCTCCAACAGGGGCGTATAAACATGTAGAAATGTGAAATACGTATCTACGTCTTTGGAGAAGATACATTCAAAAATACATATGAACTTGTATTGTGTTCTTCACACCCCATTTTTAATAATATTATTTATTATTAAAAATACTTTTGTATTCTTTTTCTTTAATTCTTTGATAACACGTGTGCTTTGCCACATTCTAAAAAAAAATGTGATGTAAATATTCTATCGACAGATTGCGCAAAAGGACAGAAAAAATCAACCCTAAAATGTTAGCTAGTGTATTCTGCCAATAATTACAAATTTTCCCCGATATTTTACGTCACGTGTGAACAATTGATTTGTCAATAGCCTTTATCACCTCAATGTTTTACACGTGTGGTGTGTACACAGTTATATTTATTGCATGAAGTCATTTATTATAGTAAATATTACAATCATTACACACTACTACATGCAGGGCAAGCTTTGGCGCGACCAGTAATTTTTCAGTATTAGCATACGCATTGTATTTTAACCCTTTTTTTCATGTTGTATATGGTTTGCGTGTGGACGTTATCAGCGGTAACCGGATACAATTATTAAAGTGTTCGTTCACCTGTTGCCTTTGTTGTACTATACAGACTAGGCATGCTTGCTTTGTTACTATAAAAATACCTACTATGCTACGTTACAATATAATTTATTCACGTGTAAACATATGCATGTGCGTGTCTACTGTGAAAAATATATATTTTTTTTTCTTAATTCAAATTCTTAGTATTTATACATTTTTAGATAAAATTAATTTGTTATATTAGGTTATAATTCAATGAATGTCAAGTTCAAATTATTCGGTTTTGAGAGAAATTATACTAAAAATACTTGCTATGAGTTCATTAATAGATCTGCTTGTATGTGTTATACATCATAATTTGTAATAATAATAATAATTAATACATCTGCACCCGTGGAGCGATTTAATATTTGTCTGTCAGCATTCACTTTAAACGAGAAGGAAGCCCACGAAAATGTCCACTCTCGATCCCGGGACAATTGGCATGATAAGTCTGTAGGGGAAGATTTTACTAAAGATTATGGTCTTAACAATGTTAATGGAAAAGAACATTATGAAATGCCCTAAAAATGTTGTCGATTTATTTATTTAGCGTATGACATCTAAACACATCTGTACATATCAAGAATATACACATAAAGTATTCAACATGAATAAATCATTACTTTTCGTTGCATTCAAGAATTCCCCAAACTCTTCTCCAAACCGCCTTAGGAGACAATCTTCCTTCCTCTGGAGAATGCCATTCGCTCTCCACATGTGTTTCTTGGATTGCAACTACGCCAATGTCATTCTGAGCAAATATACTCCTACTTCAACGTGCTTAAACCTGAATAACCACTGGGGTATATATGGTCTCGAACCTTCCCTTGGGGGCACCAGGCGGTACGCCTTATGCCGGTAATGGAAGATCTGCTGGCGTTGACTTCACACTTTTTCCGTACTCGGTGAATAAACCAAGATACAAAATAAATTAAACTCAAAATATGGAGCCTGAAGAGAATCCCTAACCTAAGGAGTCTACGGAGACTCCCTTGATAATGGAGACTGATGTGACTCCAAAAACAAAACTATTACCAACTTGATAACCGGACACTATTATCTGTATAGTATGCGCATGGTTAACGAGCTAGGAGATGTAGGAGATGTGAAAAACAGGAGGAAACTACTCTTCATATAATATGGACGTGCGAGGGACTGCAGGGATTCAGACAGAAACATTTCGGAAGAGATCTATTGGATTCTACGTAGGTACTCAAATTTTCTCTGAGGAAAATAGCGGTTTTTATCGAGAACATAGGACTAGCAGAGTGTAACTGATAACAAATCTATTGGGAGTGGTACAAAGAGCACATTGCTCAAGTGCCTAGACTTACTGGCGTCCAACATAAAGAACTATATAAATAGATAGATAGATACTCATTTTTTATATGGCATACACGGATCACTGGTCAGTGTTCCAGTCAATTGGTCCTTAAGAGGACCGTCTCTGTTTATATCGTTGTTAACAGCTACATGTGTTTATAGCCAGGAGATCCAGGTGATTCCGGATTATCTGCTAGTTCATTTAGCGTTATCCAAGGCGCACGTGTAATACTCAACATGGAGGCGAATTAGCCTCCTATGTGTACTCTACACTTCAATACTTTGGAATCCTATCTTTACATAATACATATATAATAACACATACTTAATAACACATACTGTTTCATCCTCCTGGTTTGATGGAAGTTCGGTATGTATCGACCGAAGTATGAGTGAAATAATACAATAGTTTTTGTATTACACTAATATATTTATAAATTTAATCTTGGACTTCCGTTAACTTAATGTAAATGCAGTATCTGGTCTTAATACTAAAGACCGAGAAAACTGGCTAATAGATAATATTTGCTCCTATTTAGATCACTGAGATCTTAGTAGGAACTGTTAGTTAGATCACTGAGACCTAAGCTTTAACTCGAAAAGATTGTACTTGGAACTGTAGTGAGCTCTAAGAGATCTTGTTTGGAACTGTTTCTTCATTCCCTTATTTTTCGGCAAGAAAGTTTTGTCCCCGCCAGTCACAAGAGAGGGAGAAAACAATGAAAAAGAGTATACGGAAATTTCCATATAACCATTTTAACTTTCCAAGAAAAGTATATGCTGTAGTTTTCAACGTCATAAATGTATTAAAATAAACAATATACGCCGGAAACCCTTAATTATAGAAAATAAAATACCCCTTAAAGTAATAAATAATAAATATACAATGCACAGAGATAACCTAATACTTCGCAGAATCGCCGCGAACCAAATTATTTAACCTATTATAATAATATATAACAGGAAATATGTACAATAAAACTTATTCTATTATATTTATGCTTATTCAAATACATTTACATAATGGATGGATTAAGCAGAGGGTTGTGCCTGTAATAAAATAAATAGTTTTTATGACTGTAGAAAATAAGACAATGAATAAATGTAATACCTGACCAGGCCTAAGGTAATTAACAATATTAAATATATCTGAACTCCAAGACCTTTTCTATATACAATATATAATATTTACAATTTAAACCTAGGATTAAATATATTAACATAAATATACCTACATCTAAATAAAACTAAAAATACAAAATTAAATCTATTTTGCCCGAACACATACTTAATTAAAATAAAACTTCTTAACGCAATTTTATTTTTGTAAAGAATATTTCCTAATTTGTATACCCTGGATCTATAACAATACCAGTTTCATACTATGCGTACATCTATTTTTGGGGACTCCTATACTTTTCTATAATATGATGCCACCAATAGATGCCGTTACACATTTCATAAGATTTCATAAGTTAATGCATGCGCATATACTATAAAACAACACTTAGAATAACTATTAAGGTTACAGCGTATGCGGCGGATAGGTATTCTAGACCCGTCGCTATAAGCTACACTACTGCATTCAGCATAAGGAACACTTTAAAATAAAACATTTGGAAAACAAATGCTAAGCCATAATTTCGATACACATGATCAAATCTGGGCAGCTACATATTTGTACAAAATTTTGCGTCTGCGAATAACGGCATAAAAAGTTCGTCAAGGATATGTAATATGTCAGTACTTGTATGATAGCCGCTCAGTGAACACATTTATACGAATGTCACAACCGCATCGCCAAAATTGCAAAGTAAAAGAGGGCGCGATAGTTTTAGCCTGTTTCGCCTCTTAATATTAATGGATATTTCATATATCGTACCATTATTCGTTTTTGAGAGATCAGTGATATTATTAATAGCTCTCGTACCAGTCATCCGCATTCTGCACGTATGGTCAGCCCTCAAGAAATTGGGACAAGTAGTATAACATAATTTGGTGTATTTTATATCGTATAAACAGGGCGTATACTGTTTTCAGTATATTTATAGTATTATCATGTCAATACTGACATTGAGTGTATGTTACTCACTATCAGTGTTTCTAAGAATTTATCATGGCGGATCACGCTAATGAAATAACGAAGGCAAGAATACTTTAGGGACTTCAAGATGGATGGTCTACACGATAATTAGCCATTGAGTTTAACGTAAGCAAAAGTACTGTATATTGAACAAAAATGGAGACAACACCCTACATTAAGTAGACAATTCGGAACAGGCCATAGAAAAATTTCTACGCCGGAGTAGGATGAAGCGATTGTAAATTTTATGAGAAACAATCCATTCGAGTTCGCTAGCAGTGCAGTACAGGCAGTGAATTTTCCTGGTAGCGTTAGAACTGCACCAAAAAGTTTAAAAGCTAGTGAATTAAGAAATTATTGAGCTGCAACCAAGCCGCTCTTAACAGAGCAAAACGGGACAGAAAGAGGTTGGAATTTGCAAACTAAATTATTAAATGCCACTCTATTAATAAATTAGAGTTTCTAGACGCTATGATGAGAGATACGTGCATGAAGTACGCAGAAGCGTTTTTTTTTTTGGAGTCAATATGTGGGCGTGGATCAGTTCCATGGGTCCTAGAATTTGTTGAGATATTGGGGAGCGATTTACTGCAACAGTTTATACATTTTGGGGAATATAATGCTACCGTCGGTAGAACAATTATATCGTGACTTCAATTCTCCTCTCCAATTCATACTGCCAATGTGGTCCCGACTTGGTTATCAAATAATGACATTAGTGTTTTAAGATGGCCCGCCAGGAGTCCAGATTTAAACCGTATTGAAAGTATTTGAGGGTTATTGATGAAGAAAATGAATAAAAATAATTTTCATCCGAGGAATTATGACGAACTTCGTGACAACGTTTTACATCATTGGGAAAATCTAGATCGGAATATTGTAGCAAATGTAATATATTCTATGCCACAGCGATTAGAAGCAATGACTGCTAAAAATGGGGCAATAACAAGATATATTAAGTGCTTTTTAAATTTACCAATTTGTCTATTATGTTTTCTTCTGATTACTTCTTCAATAAAACTAATCGTCAAATCTAGACGCAGTCATATTTTTTATGGTCGTCGTAGTATTATTTATGTCAAGCATGTGTCTGTGTTACATAAAATTAAAAGTTTATCATTGCTTACTAACAGCTATGATTTCAACACAACAGCTTCAGTGTCCAGATTCCTAGGGCGCCGACTGTACGCCAAGCACCAAGCACTATTACCGCTGTTATGTTAGAAACACTCGAAATTCACTGCGAAAACAAACAATTTTCTCTATTGAAGTAAACATCGCACCTAGGACAATATCTCGCATGATTGTAGAAGATTTAGGTATGAAGGCTTGCAGAAGCAAGGATCATCATTGAAAACTTTCTCCTGATTTAAAGGAACTTTTATTTGGACTTTTAAGCTGTAGTTGATAGAAAGTATAATAGTGGATTGTTTCGCCGCTTGTACGCGGGCGTAAGACCGTATACACTGTGATTTTATTCTTAGCGTAAATACTTAAATAAAAGAATGGTTTGTTAATGAAGTATTTTATTGCAACACTTGCCATTAAACTTAAACTTAATATCTAACTATCTAACTAAGAAGTTGTAACAATGAATGATTGAGCATTCATGGAGGACTTTTTGGTGGCGATAGAAGGATTTCTCTTTAATTAAAAGATAGAACCATTCTATATGATGTTTTACGTAGTACTCGCTTGTTTCCTAGCCCGATCTTCCAAAGAAAACTGTAATTATAAAATTAACGCACCACTATTGATATAAGTGGTAGGAATTACAAAGCAGGACGCTTTAAAACGTCCTGCTTTAAATCTCTACCATAACGTTTTAGACACGTATATTGCGATGAATTATCAGGCAAATGGTTACGAAAGACACTTTTCCTAAACTTGATGAATGAAATAATTTAGTTAGGTAGGTAAGCATTTAAAGCCCAAAGGTGTAAGATTTAACACAACTTTACGATACGGCTTTCCGTTATTTTCTATAACCTGAATTACCATCTAGATACAATGCAAAAATTCTATTTCCAAAATATATGCATAATTCGCATTTTACGGAGGTTTTTGAAGGCTATTGTTATATACGTTCTAATTCTATTCCAGCTGCGAAGTTTTATGATTATTACATTGCAGAAAATTATTTATTATTTAACATTATTTTTGGTGCTAAACTAAATCCGTATATGCTGTATTTACTCAGCACCCAGAATTTAATCTTCTCCAAAATTTTAGAACAACTAGATTAAGATACTCCTACGAATTATACCTGAAAGACTCGTAATATGGATATAACTGCATCGCCTTAAATATACAAAATATGCTAAATGAGTCTTTAACAACAATCTTTTAAAATTAGCCTGCCGATTATGAGAACCGAAAGAGAGAAGATGTGAAGTCGTTATGGCAAAAGAGTGTATTGTAAAATCCTGTTCTCTGACGAGAAAATTTTTACTATTGAGAAAAAATTTAACCGACAGAAAGATAGAGTGTACGCTTGACGTTCCCTAGAAGCCTGGAAGATCGTGACACCGGCTCAGCGTGGTCACCATGTAGCTCAATAATAAATCGGTTGGGTGAATACGAAAGCGTAAATTCGATGCCTGAAAATGAGGAGAAATAAACAAAATATTATTACAAAAACCCATCTTTAAAAATATCGAAAACATGATTTGAAATAAGGCGTGGAAAACAAAATGCAAGTACATATTTGCGCGACAATTGCTATCCAGATATGTAGATACATGTTTCATCCTGCAATAGACTCGTTAGTGCGCGATGCTGGGATAGACAACTTTCACAACATCTCCCGCACTGCATACAGTCAACTCATAAAAGACAACATGGAAGAAAACTCAACACCCCTCATTGACTAATGTTAGCATCAAAATATTATTATTTTTATTATTAATATTTATCACCTAGCCCCCGTATGTCAATAAGAGCTATTTATATCCTCTTTTTAATTGAAAGTCTAAAATCCTCTTCTTTACCTAATTTATTGTTGAAACTGTTTTGTACCTTCTAAATTATTCATAAGACCTGAATATTGTTTTTAAATAATACATATTAAATAATCTTCTTTAAACGTGATCTAGCACAATTTCCGTATGTTTATATATAAATATATATATTCCAATATAAAAATTTTTATAGTCCCACAATTTTGGTTTCTAAATATGGAACGAAAAATGAGTCTTGGTAATACTTTTTTTACGTAACACCATCATTGCTAATGTTATTTTTAAGTGTACTCGATTCAGTTGATTATTATAATTGTTAGTTCCAGAGCAATTTCACTGGCTTACGGAATGAATTTATATGCGTCTCTTGTAACTCTCTAATATTTCGTCATGCTAC
Source organism: Melolontha melolontha (assembly GCA_935421215.2). Taxonomy (NCBI): domain Eukaryota; kingdom Metazoa; phylum Arthropoda; class Insecta; order Coleoptera; family Scarabaeidae; genus Melolontha; species Melolontha melolontha. The sequence continues at coordinate 69,073,517 of OW285243.1, read as the reverse complement.
ACGATAAATATGCATAAGTATTTTAATTGTAGCACTCATAATTGCAATTACAGTTAGTCGAATGTTAATAAAATTATTAAATATCTTTTCGAATCTTCCAAATAGGCACACTCTAAAATATCATTAATATCCATTACGTGATGAGATTTGATATTTTGTCACTTAACGTTTTCATTCAATCCGTACATCGGGAGATTTCAACCAACGCCCGTATCAAATTAATTTACTAAATGGAATGGCTTTTCCGATCTCTGTCCAGTCAGTTCGCTCGAATGAAATGTCGAGAGTAGAATATATTGTCTTTGTGGGTAAAAGGATTATCGCTTCTTAGGAATGCGGGAGAAATGTGGTTTGGGAGTTATGATTGATAACTGTGTGATTTCAAAGTTAATGGGACTGTTCGATTAAGTTAAATGATTTTATCATTTTTTACAATATTCCCTTTTGCAGTAGTTGATATTTTTTAAACTAATTTGATGTATTATTCCTCATTCATTTTATTGAAGCTAATTTCTCTCCATAATTTAAATGCATATTTTGTCACATAATTTGATGTTAAATTCTTCTACACATTTTGTTCTTCCCTGAAAAAAATTACTGTAAAAATACATCTAAAGTGGTGTTTTTACCCAGTAGAGTGTAAAATATTTAGTACTTGAATAATATATAGCAAATGTAAATTGAAAATATAAGGCTGGTCAACAAATTTTCATTTTTTAAATTTTTTGTTTGGAAACTATGTACGATTTTCGTTTCTTCTATAGTTCTAACAATAGTAATAACAACAAATTTCTTTCGGCACATCAGGTTTTGGAAAATAACTATTGAAAAGTAAGTGAAATAATATTAATTAAGTATGGTGCTGTGTGGTATTGTCCTGTTTAAAATGTTTTTCCATCCTCTTCCAATGGCAAACATTCATCATCGCTAGTCGATAACTTGAGGCTTATTTTTCCTGGTTCTGTAACATTATATTCTTCACTCGAAATAGTTGTGGTCTTGGTTCTAGCAAAGCTTCCGAATGAGGTATTAGACAAGTAGCAGTGGACAGACTAGCATAACTAGTTTTTTTAATTTTTGCTGGAAAACTCAAAGTTTTCGTGCAGCAAAAGTAACAGTCAGCCGAATGGTTCGTTTGTTCACGCCAAATCAGCGCTTTTCTTACCGTAGAGTAACAGCACAGCATGCGCAGCAAATGCTGGGAGTCCATGGCTTGTCTCGATGTTCAATGGTTAAGCCAAAATAGTGAAAATATAACTTTTCTATTAGAGCTCTAATATTCCGCTTATGCTGGTAGGTAGTGAATTCTCCACATACATAACAGAAACTGTTTGGATTATTTATACTCGTACGCGACATTATGAAATAAAAACATGTTTAAAAGTAAACTAAAGTTTCCTCTTATAAATTAATGGTGTATTTGTGAAACAAGCACAATCCAAATCTTTAGGACTACGCCTAGGAATAGCCTGAATTAGAAGGCTAGCACTATTGTGTTTTGTAAAAGACTTTTTTTGTCTATCTTGCGCCATTTATAAATTGCATCAGATAGTTAATGGAAAAATTGCTTTCCAAACTTTTAATGCAGAATTACATGTGGTGTTGTTTTTTGGGGGGCGTCGAATTTCAGCAAGTCCTTTTACAACATAAAACCTATACGAAACATTACTTCCTTAAAAAAACAAGTAAGTGATATCATGACTAGAGCACCCGTAAAAATGAGTTATTTTCTATACTATTACATCTTTCAATTAATAGTTGTTACCTACAAAGTTATAAAGAAGAGGTACAACCAATTTAAAACAATTTGAGGAAAAAATTAATTTTTACCTAATAGAAATTTTTTATTCTATAATGGTAGTTGTGTAGAGCCCCAGAGAGAAAAAAGGGGTGAAAGGTGTATATGTGTAATACCTTCATATAAAAAATTACGGTCCAATGTTCACTTAGTAACGAGAAAATCAGTTTCCTTTGTTCAAGTCCGGCCCTGTCCCAGTTAATTATACGGGCAGCAATACGGGCTTCCGCCTCTAATTCATCAGTAATTCTCTTTACCGATTAATTATATTGTTCTATCGGTATTTGTCAGTACCACAGACAAATTTAACGACAAAAAATATATGTAAATAATTCCATACAAATAATTAAAAATCAGGTGTTTATCCCACATAAAACTTTTTGTTTTATGACGATTTTTGTTTTATTATAAACATAATAATTTTACTTTTAAAACCATTTAATTTTAATCACATATTAATGAATGCGGCAGAGGTTTGTAGACATATTCGACGTAAAGGCTATTATTGATATCCACAAAAAACACATCCTAATAAAAGCAGCACATGTGTGGGCATAAATGTTTTGATATGAAAATATCAACATTTACTATTTTTATGAATAGGAACTAATATTAAACGTTTCGTCTATGTTTAGGAATTTCATCGATTTTTTTTTTCAAGTCAATAAACTTGAATTACAGCTGTATTTTGGTAAATATAGAATAAGCAAAGATATGGACCGAGTTTAACTACATTTTAGACCTAAAAATGGAAATTGAAAATTTTATATAAATTACAAATAAATATCTTTTTTGATTTACAGTTAGACATTTATACGTATTTTTCAGATTCGCATAGCTTTGGTGCTATTCAGCGATCACCCTGTATAAATAAATTTTTGAATGTATAGATTTATTTAGTTTATAAATTGTCTTTATTTTTATTCCAAATGGATTAATTCGGTTTTTACTTGATTAAGATGTATAATTTAAAGTAGATTAACTATTTATTATCAGAATAATTGAAACATACATGAGTAGGTAAACCCCACCAGTTTTGTATAATACAAAGGTATTTTTAATAATATAAAATATTACTAAACTATATTACTATAATACTATACTATACTATAATAAAATATTACTTCACACCAGATTTTTAGTAATATTTTATATTATTAAAAATACCTTTGAACTATTTATTAGTTTTATTTCTATTTTATTTTTATTCTGTTTATGACTTGTCTTATACCTATTGTTCTATTTTTTGATAGACTAAACAGATCTATTTTTCTGTTTTTTATAGACAAATAAATTATTATTATATTATAGTTTTTTTTTTATTTTAGGTAAGCAGATGCCCTGTTTTCAAAGTTTTATTCACGTAAGTTTTTAAATTTTTTGAATCGTGTCAAAATATTACACTTTTTGTCTTAATGCTTTAAAAATTATTTAAACAAATTTTAGCCAAAGCTCCAAGATTAGCTCTCGATAAAGTCCATATTCTTAAATCTTAATTAAATTTAAAGTAAATGTAATTACTTCGATAGAAATATCTATCCGCATATCATGTACGGATTCCAGAACCTGAAAATTACAAATTTTAAAATAACAAGAATTATAATATTATATTTACGTATATAATATACAGGGTCCTTGAAATAAAAAGACAACGTATGAAAATTAGAAATATGTAATTATATAGAATAAATTAGCTCTTTATACATTCAAGTAAATAATTAAAAATTAAATTCACTTACAAACCCATTTTAAAAACCATACTAAAATTACATGTGTATTAAGACAATGTTTTTTTTGTTGTTAAAAGTAAGAAATATTAAAATTGTATTGTATTTAAAGGCGGCAATGTTTATATTTATAAGACTCATAAGTTTTGTTATGGTAGGGGTTCGATAACCTGAGCCAACTGTTAAAAATTTATATTCGTAAATTTTTAAAGTTAATAAATTAAAAAAACATGTAAGATGTGTGCTTTACGGGCATTTAAGTTACAATCTATTATCATTAATCGAAAAACTGTATCCAACGTACGTAACGATCGACAACAGAAGGATACTTAAAGCGAGATGAACACAACAACAAACTATATTGTGGGTTAGCTTTAAAATATCGTCTCCGATAATACGAGGGTGCTTCAATAATTCCTTTAAAAAAAGATAAAAAAACAAATTATTTTGGAAATTTTTTTTTCAGCAGTCTCCTTTTGGGTGTATACACTTTTCCCAGTGTTTCTCCAACTTTTTAAGTAGTCAAAAAAGTAGGAATTTGGAAGGTCCTCAAAATAGGCATCTGTTTGGACGATGACCTCGTTCAACGTGAATCGTTTTCCGCCTAGCCATTTTTTCAAGTTTGGGAATAAAAAAAATTACTGGGGCATAAATCTGGCGAATACGGTGGATGTTGTAATAATTTGAACTTTAATTCGACGATTTTCCCCATCGAAACCGCGCAAATGTGCACTTGTGTATTGTGGAGGAGAATTTTTTTCTTGACAAATGCGGACGTTTCTCCTTGGTTTTTTCGCTCAGCCGATGCAATAACATTGCATAATACTCTACATTTATTGTTTTTCCATTTTCCAAGTAATCTATCGTATGTAGTTGATTCCGCGTGCATCCCAAAACACTGGCCATCACCTCGTTGGTCGATTTCACCGTCTTTGCCTTATTCGGAACCGTATCGCCTTTAAAAACCCACTGTTTCGACTGTTGCTTTGTTTCTGGAGTATAGTAGTGTATCCATGCTTCGTCCTCAGTTATGTAGCGACGTAGAAACTCGTCAGGATTGCGACGTAAAAGTGCCAAACCAGCCTCCGATTCCTTCATACGATTGTGTTTATTCTCCACTGAGAGCAAACGCGCTGCACTCATTTTGCCGAGATTTTTTCAAACCAAATTTTTCGTGTAAAATTGAAAACACTGTGCCTGTGACCTCAACTATTTTGCGCACTTGATTGGTCGATCACTCAAAACCATATCGTGGATTTTGTCAATAATTTCGAAAGAAGTCATTTCCACTAGAGGGCCCGAACGATGTTCATCTTTTGTGGATATACGACCACATTTAAACTGGTTTACCCAATTGTAAACAGTCGCAAACACAGGAGCAGATGTGCCATGACTTCATCCAACTCGGCTTTGATATTTTTCGGTGTTAAACCTTTTTAAATAAAAATGTTTTTCCATTTTCCTAAATGAACCAAAGTTTGTTCTTCCAATCGGGTATAACAATGAACCCACGCGATGGATTTAGCTGAAACTTTGACAGTATCTAATCTTTGTCATATTGCTAGCACAGTATCTTGCATTTTCTAAGGAGTTATTGAACCACCCTCGTATTTATGATATATTCAGTCGCACAGTTGCTGTTAAATATCTGTGTGATTTTTTTTCTCGCTTATGAGAGGGAATTTTGGGAAAATATTTTGGATATATATTCTATTCTATTTCAAGGACGCTCGGTATATGTAAATATTATAATGGTATAATATTTACGTATAAATATTACAGTCGAATGACCGATTAAAAACTTTTGAAGCCTTTTAATATATTATTAAAATTATGAATATCCACTCGGAAGACTATTAGACTTTATCGCGAAAATAACTTCATGATAATGTATAAATAAAATAGAAACCATCTTTTCATAGATATTATGTCAATTCTTTCAATATACGTAGTTCGGGACGTGATCGAAAACTCCGTGTGCTGCAGATAAATTTCAGTCATAAATTTTGAATATGCTGAATCCGTACTTTTTGGAAGTTATCTTTCTGTATATATGGCTTCTGCTACGTTTTGTTCAATATAACTTGCGGATACAGGTTGTGACCTAATTTATTTTTATTTTTTGCAAACGTAGCCGTTTGCAATAATATTATCTCCTTATTTTAAGAACATTGAATTACTTTTTATTACTGATTTTTGACAACAGGTACTTCATTTTGTACAAAGACACACTGTAGAGATAATACTACATTGTGCAAAGAATTCTTGAGCTCATTAGTTTACGTTTCATAACTAATTGATTACGATATACCCACGTTCATTATAAGAGAATTATTGAATGAGCATTAATAACTTGTAACAAATTCAAGTTAGCCATTAATATAATGCAGGCAATGAAGCATTCGACACAGTCGTTAACGAGAAAATCCATGCTGAGCACGACAAATGGTTAAGAATAAATTTTATCGCTAATTCCCTTGTTAAACCTGTTCAAGGACACGTTTGCCTTCATTTATTTCGAGCCGTGTTCGTTTACTAGATGGCACTAAGACGGTGTGTAATTGTTCATTGTTGACACAGCGATATGTACAAGGTGGCGCAAAATTAATCATCCAATTTTGTTTTTGAATAACTTCTTTAGTAAATTAAAAAAAAATTTTTGAGTGATGAAAATCTTTATTTGGACCTTTACAATTTTAAATTAATAATCGACGAAGGAGATACTTGTTGAAACTTCATTATATAGATATAATAAAACACAGTTGTATAGTTTCAAAATAATATATATGCACTACATATGTTTCACCACACTGTGGCTTCATCAGGTGGATGAATATACTAATTCAAAATATTAATTAGATCTTATATATATCAATACAAAGTACAGAACTAATCTTATTCTAAGAGGGGGTGGACATGTATGAGTTTTAAGTTTAGTAGGGGGGAGTTATTTATGTCTAGTTGGTCATTTAAAATTATACCTAATTTATTATATTTGTTAATTTCTAAACTTTCTAACATATTAAGTTTTTTACTTTTATCTAGAACATGCAAAGTTTTAAAATTAGTATTGAATTTGTGATTATGTTCTAGGCAATGATTGGCAAAAGTTGAGTCTGTCTTCTTGTCTCTGTGGCTTCTTTCATGTTCCTTCATTCTAATATCAAATGTCCGTCCTGTTTGTCCGACATACACTTTTTTACAATCTTCGCATGTCAACTTGTAAACCCCTGAGTTTAATCTATTGTCCGTTTTATCTTTGTTGTTTTTTATAGCGTTTTGTAAGGAATTGTTGGTTTTGAATGAAATGGTCTCTTCTTTACTTGTTTTTATTAAGTTTCCTACTTTGTTTGAAATTGTACCGATGTATGTGATAGAATTATAACTGAATGTTTTATTGTTTTTTACTGTTGGGTAAATTGAAGATATCGTTTTAGATTTCTGTAGTTTTTTTAGAATATTATTAATTAAATTTATGGTGAAACCGTTATTTAGCGCTATAACGTGTATTCTATTTAGTTCTATATCGAAATTTTCTTTACTCAACGGGACGTTAATTAGTCTGTGAAGCATTGATTGATAAGCAGATAATTTGTGTGTAATGGGGTGAAACGAATTTGCGTGTATAGTTGTGTCTGTATGTGTAGGCTTGTGGTAGATAGAAAATTCATGTTTTTTAGTTGTGTGTGTTATAGTGAGGTCTAGAAAGTTTATGGATTTATTTTCTTCTATTTCAATGGTAAATTTGATGTTTGGGTGAATAGTGTTAATGTAATTATGTAGAGATTTTAATTGTCTGTCTGTACCGTTAAAAGAAACTAATATGTCATCCACATATCTTATCCAGTAAATACAATGTTTGAACAACGGGTGTTGGCTTATTATGTTTTCTAAATGATTTAAGAATATGTCAGAGAGTAACGAACTTAGGGGATTTCCCATAGCTAGTCCCTCTGTTTGTTTATAAAATTCATGTTGAAATTGACAATAGTTTTGGTTTAAACACATTTCTAGTAAATTTAAAAGTTCTATTGTAACAGTGGGATTGGTCTTGTTTTTGTTCAAATTTAAGGAGATTATGTTTATTACGTCCTGGGGTGGAATACTTGTAAATAGATTAGTGACGTCGAAAGATAACAATTTACAATTGTTAGGTAAATCTATATTTGAGATTTTATTTATTAAATCCTGAGAATTCTTAATTGAAAAGTTGGATTTGAATTTAGTATGTTCAAGGATAAGGTTTATTAAATATTTTGACAAATTTCTACATGGGGCTTTTACATAAGATACTACTGGTCGTATCGGTAAATTGTCTTTATGTAATTTAATGACCAACTAGACATAAATAACTCCCCCCTACTAAACTTAAAACTCATACATGTCCACCCCCTCTTAGAATAAGATTAGTTCTGTACTTTGTATTGATATATATAAGATCTAATTAATATTTTGAATTAGTATATTCATCCACCTGATGAAGCCACAGTGTGGTGAAACATATGTAGTGCATATATATTATTTTGAAACTATACAACTGTGTTTTATTATATCTTTACAATTTTTTCTGTTAATTGGAAAATATGATATCCGCCAAGTGGCTGCCGCCAGTATTGATACACATTTGTGCCCGTTTTATCGCATCTTCCATAACTTCCGCACGATTTCTGGTGATAACTGTTCGCATTCCTGTCGAATATTCTCCTTAAGGGCTGCGATTGTCTGAGGCTTGTTGGCATAAACCCGCGACTTCAAGAAGCCCCAAAGAAAGAAGTCTGGGATGGTTAAATCGGGCGATCTTGCTGGCCATGCCAAATCGCCAAAACGGGAGATTACGCGACCAGGAAATGCTTCCTTCACAATATCCATTCTCCTGCTGTCTGTGCGGTTGCACCGTCTTGTTGAAACCACATGTTCACCAAGCCCCGCTCATTCAATTCTGGCAGTAAGAAGTCGTTTATCATGGCCCTGTAGCGTTCGCCATTAACAGTAACCGTATTGCCGATGGCGTCCTCAAAAAAATACGGTCCAATCACTCCTCCCGCGTGAACACCGCACCACACAGTAGCCTTGAGTGGATGTAACGGCTTTTCGTGCATCACACGCGGATTTTCAGTGCCCCAGAAACGAAGATTTTGCTTATTGACGTAACCGCTTAAATGAAAATGCGCCTCGTCGCTCATGATGATTTTCGACTGAAAATCGTTCACTTCGTTGTTGAGATTGAGGATGGCTCTACAGTAATTCACACGCGACTGAAGGTCAGCAGGCATTAACTGATGCACTGTTTGCACTTTGTATGGGAACATGTGTAAGTCTTTCACTAAAATTCGCTGTAGGGTCCGTCTGCTGACGCCCAATTGCGTGGCACGTCGTCTGGTTGATGTTTCTTCGTTCTCAGCAACATCAGCAGCCACAGCCGCGATATTCTCGACAGAACGACCAGTCCGGTGGCGCCCGCGCCCTGGAATATCTTTTGTGGTTCCAGTCTGTTCGAGTCGAGCAGCTAAGCGGCGTAATGTTTGTCCAGTTGGCGCGACACGATTAGGAAATCGACGACGAAATTCACGCTGCGCTAACACCACCGACCGATTATTGGTAAAAAAAATCGACACAATTATTCCACGCTCTTGCGGAGTATAGCGCTCCTTTGTTTGTCTGTTTGTATTCTGCAGCTGTCTAGTTCACAAATGTCAAATATGATTGACGTACGACGCCATTTGCAAAAGTTATAACATCTTCCGACAGGGTGATTAATTTTGCGCCACCTAGTAGTTCTCAAACAAAAACCTGTACAGAGGAGATAGGAGAATTAAAATCTCTGGATGTTTTATGTAAAGCAATTGAATAAACGTTAAAAGTTATTTAAAGTTAATTAATCATCTTTTTTCGTCAAATAGTAATCTCTTCATTGTTTTCTTTTTTTTTTGGGGGGGGGGGGGTCTAAAAAAACAGGAGAATGTCTAATTTCGAAAAATATTCATACTGTTGTGTGGATTCTCTTTCTTATATACGAAGGTGCTTTAACGGGACAGTAATTTTTCAAAGGTTAGCAACAGCTTCCCCATATATATTGCTGACCCACATATTGTTGACTTCAACCATGGTTTAGAAGTCTAGTTCCGAAAAATATTCATACTGTGGTGTGCATTCTCACATACGAGGGATGTCTTTTTAGTTTTAAATATAGCCATAAAATCAAACAGTGGATGGACTGAAAGTGCTTTATTGCTTTTCAAAATATTTTCCACAACAATTGGATACATTTCTGCATTCGTCCAAACCAATTGTGAAAGCAGTTATTCCAGTCTTCAGTTGGGACAGTCAAAATTGCTGTTTTGAAGGCATCTACTACTTCTTTCGACGACTGAAATCGTCGACCACGCATCCCATTCTTGATCTATGAAAACGTAAAAAAATCCTTGGGACTTAGGTCGGGACAGTATGATCTAATAATACAATATTTTGCTGCTCCAAAAACTCAGTTGTCTTTCGAACTATGTGCGAACGCGCATTGTCATGATGCAGGATGATTCGCCGTTTTGGGTTGGTTTCTCGGAGCACGGCGATTATTTCTGGCAAACAAACGATTGTGTACCAATCCGCATTAACCATTCTTCTATCTTGCAAAGGAATTGTTGCCTGATTTTGAAACAAACGTTACGACCATCTTTATCGACACACTTCGCGAACGGATAAGTTTGATCAGGATTCTCTTCATCTCGAAACACCTAAATAACGGACAAACGTTTATTTTCGGGTTCATAGGAATAAATTCATGATTTACGTCCACTTACGTTGTTGTGGACGTTTTTTGAGTTTCCGTTATTGAACCGGCTCAAAAGTTTTCGCCGCCAATTAACGCGAGCCAACTTTTGCTATTCCGTTAAAAGACGCGAAATCCAACAGGGAACTAACTTTCTCACAGCCAGTTCATCATGTAGGATCGTTTGGATAAATACCTATGGATGTTTCAATTTTACGATCTGTTTCATGTCTATCTTCCTTAATCAGGTGCAACGCACAGCATTGACACTTTTCTGGGCGACTGCTGTTCTTGGCGGACCTATCCTGGGACCGTCGCTAATACTGATGTGTCCACGTTGGAATTCACAGTACCAACATGAAATTGTCGATTGATGCGGTGCTTCAACTTCAAAAACAGAAACCAACTAAGCAAGACGTTGTTGTTAAGTTAATCCTCTCCGAAAATTCTAAAAAATTATTGCGCGAAAATTCTCAATTCCATTTTTCGGCCAATTTATAAACTTTAAAAATTTACTATAACTTAATCACTTCCCGTATCTTGATGAAACTTTGGATTTAGGTTAACGAAAAATTTAGATTAATTTCGACACCTGACGTTTTATTACTGGCAGTCTTTATGAGGCTATATGCAAAACTGAAAAGATATCCCTCGTAAGAAGGTGATTTTATTGAATGATAAGACTATTCTTTAGTTGTTGAACAATAAAAGTTTATTATAATAAGTTGTTGATATGTTGAATGCTTTAACAGGAATAATAAATATATTTTTTATATCTATGACATTAATCAAATATGACAACTATATCACCATACACATTGCTTGGCTTACTATACACTGTGTCCATAAAGTATGGACACAAGCCCGTAGTAACGTTATTGTGCATTATTTGACAAAATGCAAAGATATATCGATTAATGTTTTTTATTAGCTATATTTAGATGCTACCATTTTGTTTTTTCCGTCGACCTTGAATAAGTTATGACGTCATTGATATTTTTTTTAAATGTCAACCCCACTTTTTCTTTGTGGATTTTGAAAGCTTTTACAATTCTTAATCGATGTTGTAAAAATGTAAATTGTAAATTGATGTAAATTGGTATGTTACATTAGAAAATTTTTGAGTAAACTGTGTTGTAATTCTAAGTTTTATTTTTGACATTTTCACTATCAAATTTATAACAAATGCTCAAAATGTTTTCCTTCATTTTGTTGGCAAAATCCTAAGTGATGATAAATTCCATTTCGCACATTCTGTAATATTTCGGGAGTTATTAGTCTGGTTTCGTAGATGATGCGTTGTCGTAAAACGTCCAAATTTTCCGGTTGTGTCGCATAGACTTTTCTAATGTAACACTAACACCAAAATGTTTAAATCATCGAATAAAGAATTGTAAAAGCTTTCAAAATCCATAAAAAAATGGGGTTGACATTTAAAAAAATTATCAATGACGTCATAACTTATTCAAGGTCGACGGAAAAAACAAAATGGTAGCATCTAAATATAGCTAATAAGAAACATTAATCGACATATCTTTGCATTTTGTCAAATAATGCACAATAACGTTATTACGGGCTAGTGTCCATACTTTATGGACTCAAATGATTACTCAAAAATTTTCTAATGTAACATACCAAAATTTTTACATCATCGAATAAAGAATTGTAAGAGCTTTCAAAATCCACCAAAAAAAATGGGGTTTACATTTAAAAAAATTATCAATGACGTCATAACTTATTCAAGGTCGACGGAAAAAACAAGATGGTAGCATCTAAATATAGTTAATAAAAAACATTACTCGACATATCTTTGCATTTTGTCAAATAATGCACAATAACGTTATTACGGGCTTGTGTCCATACTTTATGGACACAGTGTATAATATTTAATAGATTTGACGGGAAAGTAATTTTTCAGAGGTTGGCAACACTTTTCCCATGATGAATATATTGTTGTCTTCATTCATGTTTTAGAACCCTACTGTCAAAATTTCAGCCAAATCTGTCAGATAAATTTTTACAATTGTTTAAAGTAAACTATTTGTTCCTTTTGTGTTAATATGGAGAAAAAGAATTTTGTGTGTTGATTATTTTTTACGTGGAAGTACCATTAAAGAAATTAGAGAAAAATTACTTAAATATTATGATGAATCTGCTATTTTCCATAAATTATTTGGCTCATTGCTTTCAAAAGTAGTCATATGAGGACAGAAGATGCTTTATTTGCAGTAACTTCTCCAGAAATGACTATCAATACCATTGTAAATATCTCAACTGAACGGGTACACACAATATTTTGCATCAACATTTAAGTATGAAAATTGATCTCTTGGAATTTTAAATAACTGTATGGCTAAGTTCAAACGAAATCCATGGCATAATCTTAATTTACTATTTACAGAAGCAAAGTACAATAACTGGCCAATATTATGCCGATGTACTGACACTTTTAGCGGCCGAGCTGAAGAAAAGAAAATTCAATTATTCCGAACAAAAATCATCCATCAGGATAGCACGCCCTCTCATTCATTCACTATGGCAACCGCTAAATTTGTCGAATTAAGATACGAATTACTATATCACCCACCGTCTGATCTGACTCAACTTATTTTTCTTATCCGTAAACTTGAAAAAATGGATCAATGGAACGAGATTCGGGACAAATGAGGATATAATAACCCCAATAAATGCCTATTTTCCGCTTCCGAAAGCCGTCCAAAAAGACAAAAAAAAGGGTGTATAGAATGCGATGAGAATTACGAAAAATAAAATACATATTTTATCTTAAAATAAGTATTTCATTTAAAAGATATTTTTCCAGCAAATCACCCTCGCAAGGATGCCCAAACTGTTATAATTACAAACATAAAATGAATACCAACTGATCTCAAATATCTTGAAAAACGACGGAAGTACATCTGAACTGCTGCATTACGAAACATAATATAAAACGTAAAGACCAGCTTGTTAATTATTTATTTATATATTGATAATTTCTTGACCAATATCGTATAAGAGGAAGATTATGACAATGTCTTGAAAATGTTGAATCATCAGTTTTGTTTGTCAGCCGATCAAGACGTAGTTGCCGATTTTAGAAATATAATTGCTTGGAATATAGACAAAACAAATTTAAATATTGAAAAAGTAAGGATGTTTTTTAAAAAAAAATTTAAGAGCTGTAAAATCAAGGCTTTCAGAAAGTACTGTATGCTTGGAAATTAACTCTGTCAGTTGAAAAAAATTATTCTGGAAGAAAACCAGGTGTGGTGGATAAAATAATAATAACAATATTTATTAAATTGCCCTACAGGTCATCCCCAATACAGACAGTATAAACAAAAAATAAATACCGCCTAATTCTGAGCAAACGCAACGGCCTGAATGTACGAATATTTCTCCCGCTTCGAATACAATTCCCTTGAATGCTGTAGGCGTGTCAACATCAATGTCATACTCATATATCATACATACTTACATATTATGGAGCCGCGTAAGAAAAATTATCTGATTACCAAATTACTATTAAAGGACTATAAATTGTTTAGTCCTGTGTTATGGTAATGAGTAAATTGCGTCTACATAGCGTAATGAAATTATTAATAAGCGGTTAAGAAAATTGCAAATAAGGCATCAAGAGATTTAATAAATTAAATTTTAATAATAAAGGTCACAAAAACTGTTCATAGTAAACTAAATAAACTTCAGAAATAAATAAAAACTAAATTAAATTCTAGTAATGTTAAGAAAAATTTACTCTTACAGATAATAAAATAAATTGTTCATAATCAGAAATTAATTATATAATAACGGAAATTCATCCGTTTAAACTCATCACCGTAAAATAATTGATGATGTTTGGAATATTTATAATTACGAAAACCATTTAATTTTAGTATGCGGTTAACGGAAGAGCAGCATATGCCTAAATCGTTGGAAATATCGCTAACTGTCAAATTTGAATTTAGTTCTATTGCAGCGCATACTAAAATGAACGTATCATTAGGAACTCTGCGATTTGGGAATAATTGTTTTAAATTTTGTACAGAACCAGTAATGTCTATTTTCTTTTCTTATTTTCACTATTCAAACGCTTAAGAGACTCCGTATAGGGTGACAGTGGTGACACTAATTTGTGCCATTAGTTGTTAAATGGTTGCGCGACAGACTGGTTTGTGATTGACTAAACGCGTTCAGGGGAATTGTATTCGAAGCGGGAGAAATATTCATACGTTCGGATCGTTGCGTTTGCTCAGAATCGGGCCGTATAGTAGATATGTGAAAAAATTAATAACAAAGTATAATTTAGAAAAACAACCAAATTACCGTAATACAAAAGAATAAGGAAAAAAAGAAAAAAACAAACTGGCGAAAAATATCTTTAAAAAAATTATTGAAACTATTAAAATTCTTGGCAGAATGTCAAGCTTGAGCTTGGACAAGGTACTCGAAAATTCACTTCTACCAGTAAATCCGCTAAGTCGATCTTATAAAGAATAACATTTTTTATAAAGTTTGAACCAATTAGATGTCGTCTTTCAACTCTATGACGAGCAACTCAGAGTCCAAACCATGTGTACGTTCCATCAACTTTAAAACTCAAATAGTTCAGAAACTTGCGTTGTATGGATTCAATTACATTGATATAGAATCATATATTGAATACCACACGACAACGACATATACTTGCTAAGGACCACCGCATAAAAAAAATGACTTTCAAAGTGAAGTTATGTTGTCGAAGTCCTTAACGTACGGATAATGAAAGCCATTGCTCGATATGCTGACGTAGTGACTTTGGAAACATGATCAGCGAAGGTCAGTTTTTCATCAAAAGAAACTCCAAGATCATGACATGCGTTTTTAGGTTGATTGCGATGTTGTCAACAGAATAATTGGAAAAAAAATTATTGGGTTTTCTGGTGAAAGATATAAAACAACATTTGTCGATGTTTAAATTTAATTTGTTGGAAGAGCACCAATTTGTGATACGATCCAAGTTGCCCTGATGAAAGGCAGCATCCTGAGCACCACCAATCCAATGAAAAAGTTTTAAATCGTCCGCGTAAGCCAAAACATGACAATTAATAGAGGTTCTTAAATCATTAACAAAGATGTTAAATAATAAGGGTCCAAGATTGGATCTCTGGGGCACTCCAGAAGTAGAAAGATACGTCCTATATTTGTAACCATTCGAAAATTCCTTCTATCAGTAAGGTAAGAAGTAAGAAACACTAATAGTTAGTTGTTGAAACCAAATAAACTCATTTTTTCCAGGAGAACAGCATGGTCAATGGTATTAAAGGCACGAGAAAAGTCAGTATAAATAACATCCATCTGCTCTCTACAGTCAAGTGTTTCACATAAAGCCTGAGATAAAATGTCGACGTTCGAAGTGGTGGACCTCTTAGACATAAAGCCATGTTGATTCGGCGACAGGAATGATTTGATGTTAATGTAAATCTGTTCATATAATATAGCCTCATACACCTTTGCAAAGTTAAGTAGGATGTAATTATTAACATCAGAGTTATCTGCCTCTGTGTACAGAGCATATACTAGCGACTTTCCATGTAACAGGAAACACAGATGTTTGCAGAGATAAATTAAATTTATTATAAATTAAATAAAGGGGAAAAGAGTAATTGAATAGTTTAAGAAAATCCAAGTCTTTTCGACCTTGATATCCCGTATATGTAAACAAAATAAAGAATTCTACGATCCTACAAAGTGTCTAGTTCCAAATAGCGATTCAACAAAAGAACAGTTGTATAAAACGCGCGTATACCAATTTATTGACGAAAACTGATTGTGTTGTCGTGGACTGTGAAGCATTCGTAAAAGGTAACTTTAAACAATTACCAATTTGATAGTTTTACGTTGCACATCAAGAAAGTAATATTGATGACAAATTTAAAATTAAGAAACTAGATGAATTCCCCGAAAAATTTCTCGAATAGCACGAAATTTGCTCTTGTGGCCTAAAAAGCAAGACATTTGTTACTACCAGTACAATTAATCAGCAAGTATACCTTAAATAATGCGTCTCTTACTTTTAATTGAAAGTCGCTATGATTCAGTGATGTTTTGGTCCAATTTATATATACTAAAGCTGCTTATACTTTAGTATTCAGATAATGATCATGAAATTATACCTAAAATTACAAATTCTCCAAATTGTTCGGAATTACGTCCTATCGAAAAATATTCGACAATTATTAGGGGTAAATTGAAGAAAACAGGAAAGGTGCAGGGTTTAAAAAATTTAAACTAATGTGGAATGGAGATGTCGATTTTTGGTACTTTTCGGAAATCATTACATTTCATTACTCAAACCTTGAGTAATCGTTGAATGTATTCATTACTTTGATTATTTTGATTACTTCCATACTTTGATTCATATACATATACACATCACAAGTGTAAACTAATAAAATGATGTTGACTGTTGGTGGCACTCTCCTTGTTATAGGTATGCTGTTGCATTACTTTTTCACATTAGTTCAATTCGTAAGTATCTTTTTATTGTATAGATATTATATAATATGTTGTATTAGGTAGAACTTAATTACCGTTACTTTACCCTGATGAAACACATCAATTGAGTGGCGAAATATTGGCTAAAATAGACCATTAAAAGAGTATTTCCAACTTTCCCCATGTAAATTTCTAATCGAAACTCGTGGCCTTATCAAACCAAATTATATTTTAAATCCCAATTGTGTATCGTATTTGTCTGCGCTACAGTTTTGTATTTATTTGCAAATATGTAATTAATTTAAAAATAATCAGTAGTAAACATCATCAACATTCTGTAAATTTGAATTTTATAATTACGCAAGTAAATTGGATTGCAAAATTCTTTATTTATATTTGACATGTCTATATTTAAGAATTATGCTATAGACTAGAGTATAAATCTACGGGGACAAGATATATTCATTGATTATAATCAATGAATATATCTTGTCCCCGTAGATTTATACAAAGAATTCAAATAAATTTTACCTCAAAGTAGCCCTTGGAAATTATGATTATGTCTTAGCTTGTTACTAATTTTAATAGGAATTTTGTTGGTTATGAGATGAGATATTTGATTGAAATGACAAATGTCAAAATAATAAAACGAACATTTTTAAGTGAATGAAATATGTTTATTTCCAACAAACAAGCAAAATTTTATAAAAATTGTTCAAAGTGTCCACCACCTTGTTCGAAACATTTCTCACATCTTCTTCTAATGGAGGAAAAAGTGTTTTGTAGTATCGCATTGTCAATTCCATTAATTCTTTCAGCAATTCTGATTTGAAGGCCTGCAAGATCAGGTATCTGTACTTGATAAATTGAGTTCTTTAAGAATGGCCATAAAAAGAAATCACATGGGGTAATGTCACAAGATCTTGGTGGAAATTCATGTTCAGTGTTTAAACTTATCAACCGATTTTGAAAAAATTGCTGCAGAATATTAATTGTTTCACCTGCTGTGTGTGCTCTAGCTCCGTCTTGTTGAAAGTAACCCTGTGTTATTTCTTCGTCGTCAAGCTGTTCGATAAATGGCATAATAATTTCTTGTCGATACCTTTCTCCTGTTAAGGTTCCGTTAAAAAAAATAGGGCCAATAATTCTCCTTCGACTAATCGCACAACATACACCAATTTTCTGCGGATGAAGTGCGGTTTCAACAAAAAAATTATGTGGTTTCTCATTAGTCCACATCCTCATATTTTGTGAGTTCACATATCCATTCAGATAAAACCATGACTCATCAGAAAAAAAGGTTTTGTCAAGAAGGTCATTATCAAAATTATTTAAGAACCACTGACTAAACGTTATTCTTCTGGGATAGTCGATTTCCTTGATTTCTTGATAACAGGTCATGTGATATGGAAATAAATGTAAGTCCTTTTTCAAAATTGTATGACATGTGCCAATTGACACACCCACTTGTTGTGATAATGCTCGTACGGAAGTTCTTGGTGCATTATTTATAATTTCTCTTACATTATTAACTAGCTCTTCTGTACGCTTTTTCGCCCGACCTGCGCCTTCTTTCTGTTTAACACTCCCTGTTTCTCTGAAAACCATAACGGAATGTGTCACTGTGTGCCGAAAACTGTCATAATCAAAGATGACGTTAGGGAACTCATTTCTAAATTCTTCTAAACAATCTTGAAGAGAATACTGCCATTGTCCGTCAATCTTACGTCCGTTTCGAAAATAAGATTCTAGCATGAATGATTTGTGTTGTATAGTAAAAACCATGTTAAATCAATTTTAAATTACAAAGCAATTTTTGTCAACTATGCATCTGTCTAATTGACAACTAATGCAAATTTAAATTATTAATAATCATACGTTTTTAAAGGAATGGCCTACTAGAGGCAAAGCTTATTTGAACGCTTTTTACTATACATATTAGTCATATTACTATTAGACATATGTACGAACGTAACGATATGTACAAAGGTAATCAAATACAGTGTAACGATATATACTTACCAAAAGTAATCAAATACAAAAGTAACGATTACATTTTCAAATAGGTAATCCTTATCTCTGGGTTCGCTCGTGTAATGAATACTTAATGTACTGAATAGTTACTTTTTCAACATCACTAATGTGGAATGCAGCGAGATGTACAAATATTGATGCGAGGTATCAAAAATTACGGTTTTTTCCAAGCTTAGTCCCTTTTACGTTTTTTAAGTTGCTAAATTGTGTATTTATTAAAAGTAAGTTAATTGTTTAATATTCTAAGTTTTTGTAAGCCACTTTTTTTCGCGGATGCAATTTTTAAGTTATTAATAGTTATTATCTTTACGATGAATCAAATTGCATTAAATAGAAATTTCTAAATGCTGTCTATATTTTTTTACAAACAATATTAATCATCTTATTATTATATTTAATAACAGTAGACATAAACACGCCTTAAATTGAACCCCATACGTAAATCTTATAAAAAAAATCGGAACTTAAAATTTTAAAAAGTGCAAATCGTATTATCTTAATTCAATTAAAATATATACGTTGTAAATAACATCTGCCCCCATTACTAATTCTGAAAGAGTATAGAATATATTTTAATTACGTGCTCACCGGTGAATGTCTAGTTTTATCACATTTTCAGGATAATATATTTTGATTAAAATGAACCAACATGTCAGCACGACAATGTAGGTTTCACTTGTTTAAAAAGGTCAGGGGTTTATATTAATTCATTACTGCTGACCTGCGTGACCATAGAGCTCTTAATCGTATTTTTCCGCTGAATATCTACACGACATTAATATAACTTAGGTGCATATAACTACGTGTAATATACCAAAGAATTGTGTTGTTTTAATTAATAGAATTTCTCGAGACGATTTCTTTTCATTTCGATGTATTTTTCTCGTACATATGTACATACACATGTTACACGAATATACCTGTATTCATATTTACTTAACTTTCGCCTACTTCTTTTTGTGCCCTAAGCATGTGAATAGATAGGCCATCATTTACAATTGTGTACATCATTGATTGTATATTGATGATGGAGAAAATGAATTGCGATTTTTTTTTGAAAAATTCCACGAGAGAAAGTCCCTCAGTACTGAATGAAAAAGAAGGTTTATTGTAACAGATGGTATGCGCAGAATGTGACGTATTTGCTAAAAACCTCTTCTGTGACAACTTAAAACAGATAGGAATTCATATGGTACCGATCGTATGAAGATAATCATTCTTTAATTACATATTTTAGAAACTCGTTTGCCTTGAGAGAGTGTGAATTCAAATACAGTTTGTAAAAATACAGCAATCAAAATTAATTTTGAAATTTATAAAATAAATAGGACAGAAAGGCAATTAACAGAATTCTTAAAACTACATACTTAATTCTCTAAATCACAAAATACAGTCCACAATAGAAAAGGAAGAATATAACAAATTAAACTTTCTAGATATTACAATGCACAAAAATAATAATAGGTCGTCATACAAAATTTACAGAAAACTTATATTTACAGATAATATACTACACGTGAAAGCAAAACAATCAATACCTTTACCACGCGTATATTTTATTTATGATGTTTGGGAACAAAAAAAATAACAGGCAATAATTTATTAATTAACGGTTTGTGTATTTAGTGAGAGCTAGCGTTATCGTGATGAAGAATAACTCGCCGATTTCGATTTTTTGTTTGTTTCATCGATGACTTCTGACAAAGACAAACAAATTTTGGTATTCCAATCAGCATTCACGGGTCTTATTTTTTTAAAGTTACGGTCGAGTACAAACAAACGATAAAATGCATCGTAGCACTGCGTGAACGAGCAACTTTCGCAGGTTTTGGCTCCCTTTGAAAGACCCAAACGATGGATCGTTGTTTATTTTCAAGATCGTACGAATACATCTACAGTAGCGATGTTATAAATTAAATTTGAACGACCTCGGTTAAACTATTTTGATGAAATTATGAAAGATTCGTGAAAAGTCACATCTATCCTGGAATGTATGGATGTATTTGGTTCTTATTGGAGCCTGTCAATTATACTAACTATATATACGTATAGAAGTACAGAAGTGAAAAGTCATGTCTGTTAATATTCGGAATACTCTGTGTTGATACATTCCACGATAGATGTGACTTTTCGCGAATTTTTCATTATTCTAACAACCAGGAGGGTGCCGTCCCGGCGTATAGAGTTTCTGCATACTGGTACAAACTTAGTTTGTTGAAATGTAGAAATGAACGCAGCACATTAGGCGACATTTGCATGTAATGTGAGATTTAATACTCATTGGGTTCTCATTTACAGTAAGTTCATTATACTAACTATACAGGTGGGGAAAAGTACTGTATATCGCTTACAACTTTGGAATAAGCAATTTAATTAAAAAATTCCTTATACAAAAGATGGTTCATATAATATTTGGTATCACTTGGTAGCAACTAATTTTTTTTTTCTTAAATAGCGACGAATTTTTTTATTTAAAAGACTTTTTCGTGAATATAATGATATGTAATTTATAGAGGGTTTTATAAGAAAATTTTCAAGAAAATGGTCAAAAACGTTTATTATTGTCACATTATAAAATTTTAACGAAATGAACAAAAAAACATTGTTAACATGAAGTGTTATTGTAATGTGCAAACAAAAACGGTGAGTTAATTTAAAAACTAAAAAATAATAACTTGACAAAATTAATTGTTTAAGTGCTCAAAATGGTCACCATTTACTGCCAAACAATGACCTAGTCGGTTTCTAAACTCCTGCAAAACATTTTGGAGTGCAATTGGTGAAATCCTATTGACTTCAGTCTGAATTCTAAGCTGTAAATCCTCGAGATTATTGGGTCAATTTCGATAGACTTCAGTCTTTAAATGGCTCCAAAGAAAAAAATCCACAAGATTTAAATCTGGGGAGTCCTAGCAGGCCTTTGGATAGGACCAATCCACCTGCCAAGAAGCACTTCATCTAAGTACTCTCTTACTACTGCTCCATAATGAGGTGGACCACCAACCTGTTGAAACCATATGTGCTCAGGAATGTCATTATGTATAGGAAATAAGGTTATACAAGCAGGAAGCACTTGATTTTGCAACAGATACAAGTACCTTTCAGAGGTTAAATGTCTATCTATGAAGAACGGGCCAATAATATTGGTGCCAATTATGCCCAGCCATGTATTTATTTTCTGGGGTCGTTGCGTATGGACTTCTGCCCAGTGCGGATTTTCTGTGGCCTAATATCGACAGTTATGTCGATTTATTGACCCATTTAAATAAAATATTGCCTTATCAGAAAATAAAATATTCTGAAAAAACTGAAAATATTTTCCTTTTCCGGCATAACTTCACAGAATTGACTTCTTCTGTCGAAATCATCTTCATTCAGTTCATGTAGAAGATGTATTTTGAAAGGTTAAAACTTTTTCAGGGTTTTCCGGCACATATCATTATTTAAAGCTAGAGTTCGGGTGGAAATGTTGGATTCTCCGCAACATCTAATAACACGTTCAGAGGCTTGTCTCTGTTAGTTACTGTTCTTGGTTTTACGGTTTTTGGAGCGTGTTTAACGATACCCGTCTCATTTTACAATATGGTTTACAGTTGTTTGATTAATCGACATCCGCTCAGGATACTTATTATTAAATAAATGACATACCTCAGCTTGCGTTCGTTTCGTATTACCGTAACCAACCATCAAAACTTCGATTCGTTCTTTTTCTGATAATTTTTCCATTTTTTACATAAATTAATTTTATACAACGGAATAAATGTCAAAATTTGATCGAATGATTCGTGGTTGTTAAGTTTTTTTCATATTATGTCATGTTGACATGTCGACATATGTCATGTTGACATTTAAAAACAATAATTTATTAAATCAAGGCAACTGAATTGTCACTCGGAATCATAAAAATTTGTTGGCCTTGCTTTAAAATAATGAATTCAAAAAACAACCGAATAATACCAAGTGATGCCAAATATTATATGAACCATCTTTTGAATAAGAATTTTTTAAATTAAATTGCTCATTCAAAAGTTACAAGCGATATACAGTACTTTTTCCCCGCCCTAGTATAGAAGTGAAAAGTCATGTCTGCCCGGGATGCTGTGGGTAGACAAGCTCCAATAAGAGCGAAATGCATCCACACATTCCAGGATAGATGTGACTTTTCACAAATTTTTCATTATTCGTCGTTGGTTGTACATGCAGTATTAATTACTTTAATACATTTCTTTCGTGTAAATATTAAACAAAACTTTAAGGACAAATTCTTGTGTTTTCTTTTATTTAATAGGTTATATTTCTTAAGGATTGATTTCAGCACGACCTGGACCTTCGATGCTCATCATCATACTGGTTTATGCTTTAAATCTCTCTCCTTATTGCATTAGCACGTTCACGTAACAATTAGAGCAATACTTAGAAAAAATTGAATCGTTTGAGATATCTATCAATAGAACCAGTTATTATAACTCAAACATAATTATTGATAAGCGGTCAAATAAAGAAAATAACAAAGTGAAGAAGTTAAAAGACGTAGGCAGAGTAAAATATAAAAAAAAATAACAGAAAAACATTGAAATTATTCTCAGAACCACTTAAGCTATTAAATTCCAAAAATTATCCCAACAGTTCTCGTAACAACTTATTTTAATGGTAACAAGGATATTTCCAAATTAAATTAGTATTACTTTGGTTCTTAATATTAGTAATTTCTATAGAAATCGTTATCCTAATTTAGCAAGTGTCAGTCTATTTTTTACCACTTGCTGAAACCCTGTTCGTATAGTAAATCATCTTGACAAACTTCTATTTAAAAATGTTGTCCCATAAGTACCTGTTAATTTGTATAGTTTGAAATTAGTAACTTTTCATACATTTTAATTTAACAATTCAGAAAACTCTCAATTTGTTTGCTACATACTTTTTCCCAGAGCTTTGTTATATTAAACTGTTAAACCTTGAAAAATGTATATTTCCTGTATGGTGTTGATGTACATTCATTTCCGATATTTTTTGCAATTGTAATTGAATAAAATATCATACCATTAAATCGAGAATTAGATTCGGTCTTACTTAATGTTCTTCTAAGGATATCGAAGAAGGAATATTATAATGATATCCTGTACAGTCCAACGGATATGTAAATATTGGATACAAAGACAAAACATTTTCTCGTGATATCAGTGTTATTCTAAACTCTAAACAATCAGAATCAATTTGATACGAAAATACTGACAACACAATCAAACAAAAAAAAAACATGCACACAAAGTAATTATAATGATTTCCTGTCTATTCATACGACATTTTAAATTAAAATTACACATAGATATGTACAACCTGTAATTGTATTTGCTAATTCACTATTTTGTATTCTACAAAGTTATTACTTTTAGTAACATTGAAATTACGAAAATTACTACATATACGTGGTTATTTAAATGGAATATCTCTTTCGTGGACCTTATTAAAAATCCATTATTATTCAAAGATTAATAGCAAATTAAATAGGAGGCAATAAAGTCTTGCATCAACATTAGATAGTAAAACAGGAAAAAATAAACACCCAGTAGGCTTTGCATAATAGAATGTTTGTATAAGTGGATGTTGTTTATTACATAATAAACATCTTGATAACTTTGATTTACATTGTGGTTAGCTACATAATCAAATGTACTTGCATGAATAGCCGATACATTACGATTATATTTGCTTAATGAACTGATCCGATACCCAGAAAGTAATTACGTTCTTCGATTATAAAAGAAAATTCGATTATGAAGTTTTAGTATTGACTATATTAATAAATATAAATTTTCTACATATTATATAATAATTTATGACTTAGCATCCCTCATCAGCTTAACACTAATTACAGTGGGCATTGGCGGGGCATAAGTTACTTGACTAGAGTAGGAAAATTACCCACCATAGGCGGACGCTTACAAGTTGACACATACAATAAATAATAAGAAGTAAATTATAAAACAAACACTTACCGTTTTAAGAGTCTTCCGTGAATGCACAAGCGAGATAACATCTGTTAAATATTTCAATCATTAGATATCTATCAACAGTTGTTTCAAGCCAAGCTAGTTCGACGTACGAAATAAATGTTTTTTTAATGCCAAAAATGAACGTTCTACATCTAGCGATGTTATATTTGTATATTTGAAATAATCTTTGAAACAACTTGGTGGATTTTTAAACGCACCTCACAAATTTATCTTAATAAGAGGAAATCGTAATCTTTGTCTAAAACACTTTCAAACTTTTCTATCCCCTCCACAATTCCGAAGTAATTGTGGAGGCCTGGCTTTTCTTGATAACTGCAGCTTCTGTCGGATCGAATTTTAAAAGTACTTTCTTTACACCATCAAAATATTTGTTGTAGTAAAATGCAGCCCGTAACCATGTTCCCCAACGTGTAACAATCGGCTGTGGTGGTTCAGGTATCTGGGGGCACAGTCTGAAATTCTCTAGTACGTTTCGGGGACTTTAGAAACACTGTCTTCGTTCTATAAATTAATGCATTTACTCGTGGATAACATCTACGAATCATTTGTGCCACAAAATTTCAAGCATGGATTTTACACGTTACATGTAAGAAGTTACCACTGTGAAAGATTGTCGCACCGTCACTCATAAACAATAAAAGTTGCTTTGTTGAAAGTTCAAATTTGTTCAATGAGTTCAACAGCATCTTTAAAATTTCATCGTCAGTACAATTTTGACGATTGATGTGGTTCCATTGTACGTACCATTACATTAACCACATAATGTTTTTGGCGATCTGTTGTTTCATCCACACATAACCACAGTTTTTGATTTTTCAATTTAGATTTAATTATTTTTTGAATATTTTCACAAACAGATGGCATTAAATTTCGTGCCGTTTTACGACTTGGTAGTTTACAGTGCGCGTATTTATTCCACAATAAGGATAACACAAAAATCAAATTGAAATGTGTCATTTAATCACCTGGCACTTTTTTAGAAGAATGCTGTGACGCTGAAAATCCCTTTTGGGCCAACACATTATCATAAATTCAATCAAGATCTGCAATAAAGTTTTTAATTGTATCAGACATTGGTCGTTTTCGCGAAGGACATAACTGCTACATTTTTAGATGGTTACATTCCTCGGAAGCAATTCATAATAGACGACGTGTTCTTTGTCTCATCAAATGTACAATATTAGTTTACGCGAATGAGTATCAGCTTTTGCTGGGGAAGTTGCCTTTTTGTTAGAGCTAAGCCATTCTTTTTTTGTTGTTGATGTTAATATGAAGGAACCATTCTTCGTCACCACTAATCATTTTGGGACAAAAACGGTCATTGGTGTTGACGAACTAGCAAAGAGGCACAAATGCTTACTGGCTATTTTTGTTGTTTTCGCTTAAATCATACGGCAACCAAATATTCAGTTTTTGAATTTTAGGCATGAAATGCAGTTGTCATGTTTTGGTCGATTGATTACAATCCACTATAAGGCCAATTGACTAATTGATTGGCCTAGATCATCGAAGTCCAATGGTTGTTCTGAACCTTGCTAATCGTTTATGTCGAAATGGCCCTCTTTAAATCGAGAAAACCATTTCCATGTTGTACTCTCCCCAAATACATTTTCTCCGAAAACGGCACAAATGGTTCTAGCTGTTTCCGATGCATTAACGCTTCTATTGAATTCGAACAAAAAGATATGTCGGAAATGCTTGTTTTTTCTACTTGACGTTCTATATTCTTTTGTCAATAAATAATCAAATCTTTACACAAACTTACAAATTAAAAAACTATTCAATTAAACAATAATGCAACTTTAAAATACTTTTGACATGTGTCTAACAAATTTTTCAAGGGCCTCTCATGCTAAAAATCAAAAACGTTACGAACTTATGCATCATCCTGATATTTAAAACTTATTAAGAACAATATTGTAAAAACATGTATATATGCATAAATTCCATATATGGTATATAATCTTGTTTTAAGGATAGTCTCGAATGGATTTATTTGGAGTTGACTTTCAATCCGGATTGACCCTCTTATGGATATATACGAGATGATGTCTCTTATAAATTAATTCCAATAAAATCATTTCATAATCGAACCGCCGTTAGCCTTTATTGTTTCGGATCTTAACGACTGAATCATACCGCCGTGTTCTCATATAAAGGAGTTTAATTAATCGCCAAGTAAAAAAGAACATCGTAAAGATTATGGAAGAGAGACAATGGCACACAACTATCGTGCTCATAAAGAGACATACTTGCCCGGTCGTCACACGAATCCTTTCACTAACTTTACTCAATTGTTGTGTGAAACGAATTGCAAAAGAACGTTTTCTTTTTTTGGTTGTGTACAAGTTTCGTTATTTATTGGTGTTATACTTAAATAAATTAATTTAGAAATACCATAAACGTTTATGGAAATGTACCGTTGATTATGCCTATAATTATAGTGTTTTTTTTTTTACAGTAAGTTCCGAGAAATTCATAATTTTTGAAAAAGTTCGCTTCAATAGCGATAAATAAAAATTAGAATTGTTCCAATTAAAAGCATAAACTGATAGTACCAATACCCAAACAGAAAGATAAATCCGAATGAATAAATTTGCAAAGATATGTCACTATTAAATATGACATATAAAATACTCGCAGCAATAATAAGACAGAAACTTATACAGCACTCCGAAAACGTGATTAGAAACGATCAATGTGGGTACACAAAAAGGAAATTAACTATAAGATCTAATTCACATCTTAAGACAAATCAGTGAGAAAGACTACAACTACGACATTGATATTATATACTTTTTATAGATTCGACAAGCTAAACAGAAAAAAATCTAAAATATTTAATAAACATAAGAACTTCTATAACACTGGTAAATTTGTTAAATATTAAAATGGTTAAATTCAAGTGCTGTTGTTAAGACAACAGATTATTAGAAATAAGTTGGAAAAGTCAAGTTAAGAATGGACGAATATAGTTTTAAATGGTTCCAATTTCTTCGAAAAAAATATGTTCTCCCATAATTTCTTCTGCATACAGTTTGCTTCCATGTGTGTATGCGTCACATTTATATTTAGTTACAATAATTCAAAATAGTTAAAAAAAATGTAAAAATGATGCATTCAAGTTAACTTCTTTAACACCTAAAATTATAATCAATATTTTTTCTGATGAAGACAATAAAGGTCGAAACGTTAAAAATGAGTATTTTTATTTGATAAATAGTTATCAAGCCGAATTCCAAGTAAAAATTAACCATTTGTACTTAAGAGACCCTAAAAAATAGAATATATATATATATATATATATATATATATATATATATATGTATATATATATATATATATATATATATATAATGTAGTATATATATATATATATCCCGGGTGTCCTTAAAATAAAACGACAACTTATGAAAAATAGAAAGACTAAATTATGTATATAGAATATATACCCAAAATTCCCTCTCATAAGCGTGAAAAAAATAACAAACATATTTAAAAAAATCGTGTTACGCTACTGAATATATCGCAGACGAAATCTTAAAGGTGACCTACAATAACGAAATGAATAATCTTGTTATTATATATCGCGCTTTAAGTTCGTTCTGTTGTCGACCTACAATTTTTCGATTAAAGGTAATAGATTGTAACTTAAATGCACGTTAAGCACACATCTTGCATGTTCTTGCAATATATCAACTTTAAGAATTTACAAGTATAAATTTATATAAATAAACAGCTGGCTCAGGTTATCGAACCCTTAACAAAATGAGTATTTTCGTAATACACATGAAATTTTCGTATGATTTTTAAAATGGGTTTGTAAATCTAACAGACGTCTTAATTTTTAATTAAATATTTACTTGAATGTATTAAAAAGCTGATTTTGTATGAGGTATTGACCTTAGCATACAAGATATCATACCTTTTATAACATCAACAGTTGTTACTATGTAAACATACTGTGTATGTGTAACTTCAATTATAGGTACATATTTACATTCTGAATATCTTGAATTCATTGAATTCATATATTAGAATTCTCAAAGGGTTTTTAATTTTTGGGTTCGCGTCGTAATTGACTCACAATATTTTGGCTTCATATTCTATATAATTACATCTTTCCATTTTTAATACGTTCTTTTCATTTCAAGGACAGTCTGTATATATATATGTGGGGGGGAGGTCGAAACATATGTGTCTACAATTATATCTTTTTAAAACTTAAAACGTTCTGTTATTAATTTTTATTACTATTACTTTATATACACGTACTCAATTGAAAAACTTTTATTTTGTTCCTGAACGCTAAAATGTCACTTAAATTCTTTTATTTTTGTCGTAATGTTTTTCTTTAATAGTCCATATTTAGCGAACCAATTTTATTTTATGTTACAATGGCAATGAAGTTCGATTTTTAAATTTAAATGTAAATTATATGTAAATTCGAGTATCTTGAAGGATTCATTTGAAGGCCCATTACCTTTTATTCACAAATCAATATTAATTTCATGAATAAGTCCGGTTATTATAGTAAAAGCAAACAATAGAACGTTAAAAAATAATTGTTAAGGCAAATTCGTTGAACTGGAACCAACGATATTAATGGTTTGACTTCAACGTTCCGAAACTATATTTGTTTCTTCATCAGACCTGATAAAACATTAATAGATTAGCCATACACAGTAAAATATGAAAATGTACTTGCACTAGCAATTAAAAATTTAAAGCGAATTTATAATAGATAGAATGAAGATACCAATTAAAATTTATATCTTAGTTAAAAGTTTCATTTGACAAACACTTATTGTAAAAGGTACAAAATATGTTAAATAGGAATTTCAAAAAAAACTAATTATACTGGTTAGATGTCAGAGCACACTGACCACGATAAGAATATGGCTCTACCAAGACCGGTGAAAGCGATAAAAGAAATATATCCATCAACGAGAAATGAATTAAAATACAAGGACTGGAAACAAAATTAGGCCAGAAAATATAAAATTAATTTAATTTCTATGTATTTCATGAGACCATTGTAAGCATTGGTGAACGTGGGATGTGCATTCTTTGGTATTGAGATTATTGGTTTTTTTGATGATTAAATTTTCTAAAGTAAATTTTTTATAGTAGTTGTTTTCGCTGAATAAGCAATTTACATTATGTACTAATGTGATATCCTAAGCCACATTTTTTGAGACTTACCTTCGACTCACTACGATGTTGGGTGCTACGTTCACAAAAATGTTCCAAAACTTAGATGATATCGCAAGCCATAACTCAAACCGTTTACTTAACTACAACTCTCATTGTCCTATGAAATACAAAATTAATCTTGTTCTAGCAATGAAATATAGAATTTCCAAAATAAGCCACAAACAGTTTACACACGTTTATAAGTAACAACACCAACAATAATGCAAATATGGGACAATGCATCTATAATAATTTGTAATAAATTACAAAAAAAAAATGGACCTGTAAATGTGATTAACCCTTTAGGTTGCGTCTTTAATTAACAATTAAGAGTTAATTAAAGACACATCCTAAAGGGTTATAACGTCAATGAAATTAATATCATTAAAAGATTCTTTGAAAAATACTTTAAAATGGTATGTCACATGATATGGTTTAGGTAGCTTTTACACTAGTGATTTAACGCTGCTATTCTTATGTCAATTTCAATACCAGGTCGCTATAATTTTGACGTGTAAAAAAATAGTTAAAAAAAAATAAAATTGCTAATTAAGATAATGTTAGAATAGAAGTCGTATGTAATTAATTACTAAATTAAAATGCATAATATAATAGATTCTCGGTAGATAGATTCTCGGAAGACTGTCGTTTATGACCAGTGTGATACAGTGTGGTACAAAAGAAAGATTTTCTCCTGAAAATATGAATTAAAATGCCATAAAATGCCAGTTTTTTAACATTATTAAATTTGATTTATTTCTAATAATACAATTTAAAACGGAATTAAAGAAATTCTTGATACGCGAAAGTTAACAACATAGATATATAACGCGTGTTCATGTGAAAAGTCAATCTAGTAGCATGTGATTTACTAAGAACATTTTGAAGTATGTCGTATATTAAAATTTACTACTTAACCTACGAAGTCGTATATATTGACAATTTCATACATAACGGGTGTTCAGAAACATTCGAAGTCAAGTGGGCTCTGAACAAAAAATCGTATATCTTTACTTAAGTATTAATATACTAATTTGATAACCTATAAAATTGTATTAAGTACATGTATCAATCTATCTCATCATATTTTCAAGGCCTACTTTGACTTCGAATGTTTCTGAACACCCGTTACAAATAAATAACAAATGTGATTGACATTATCAAATGTCATTTGGATTTACGTTTACGGAACAACAAACACATACTATATATATATATATATATATATATATATATATATATATATATATATTTAGTGTTTATAAGAATTTTATTTTTCTTATTTATTTTATTGGCCGTGTCTTAATATTAAAAATAATAGACTTTTTATTGGTTTAGCGACCTTTTATTGAATTATGATGTTTTATTCTACGACGTTTAGCGACCTTTTATTGAATTATGATGTTTTATTCTACGACGTTTCGACTTTTATTATTTTTCAGTCTTTTTCAAGTATCTAGAAACAAGAATTAATACAATGAGAATATGAGAATTGTGTTTGCTTTTGTGAGATTGAATTAACAATTAAATTAACAATTAAAATTAAAATTAGATTAAAGACTGAATTACCAATTAGATTAACAATTAAAGTTAAAATTTAAAATTAGATTAATAATGAGTAAGGACAATTAAAGTGGTTACATCTGTATAAATGAATAGAAAAATTTGAATTAAACTACAATACAGTAAGGTAAATAGAAACAAGAATTACTACACTGAAAACGTGAGAGTTGTGTTTGCTTTTGTGAGACTGAATTAACAATTACATTGACAATTAGAATTAAAATTAGATTAAAGACTGAATTACCGATTAAATTGTTCTATTACCATATTTTCAACCATGGTTTTCAATATTTAGTGTTTATAAGAATTTTATTTTTCTTATTTATTTTATTGGCCGTGTCTTAATATTAAAAATAATAGACTTTTTATTGGTTTAGCGACCTTTTATTGAATTATGATGTTTTATTCTACGACGTTTCGACTTTTACGTTTTCAGTGTAGTAATTCTTGTTTCTATTTACCTTACTGTATTGTAGTTTAATTCAAATTTTTCTATTCATTTATACAGATGTAACCACTTTAATTGTCCTTACTCATTATTAATCTAATTTTAAATTTTAACTTTAATTGTTAATCTAATTGGTAATTCAGTCATTAATCTAATTTTAATTTTAATTGTTAATTTAATTGTTAATTCAATCTCACAAAAGCAAACACAATTCTCATATTCTCATTGTATTAATTCTTGTTTCTAGATACTTGAAAAAGACTGAAAAATAATAAAAGTCGAAACGTCGTAGAATAAAACATCATAATTCAATAAAAGGTCGCTAAACCAATAAAAAGTCTATTATTTTTAATATTAAGACACGGCCAATAAAATAAATAAGAAAAATAAAATTCTTATAAACACTAAATATTGAAAACCATGGTTGAAAATATGGTAATAGAACAATTTAATCGGTAATTCAGTCTTTAATCTAATTTTAATTCTAATTGTCAATGTAATTGTTAATTCAGTCTCACAAAAGCAAACACAACTCTCACGTTTTCAGTGTAGTAATTCTTGTTTCTATTTACCTTTCTGTATTGTAGTTTAATTCAAATTTTTCTATTCATTTATACAGATGTAACCACTTTAATTGTCCTTACTCATTATTAATCTAATTTTAAATTTTAACTTTAATTGTTAATCTAATTGGTAATTCAGTCTTTAATCTAATTTTAATTTTAATTGTTAATTTAATTGTTAATTCAATCTCACAAAAGCAAACACAATTCTCATATTCTCATTGTATTAATTCTTGTTTCTAGATACTTGAAAAAGACTGAAAAATAATAAAAGTCGAAACGTCGTAGAATAAAACATCATAATTCAATAAAAGGTCGCTAAACCAATAAAAAGTCTATTATTTTTAATATATATATATATATATATATATGCGTCTTATACTATCAAAATTTCAAAGTAACCTAGATTGACTTTTCAAATGAACACACGTTATGTTGTTACCTTATATACCTTTCATATACACATACACTCACGAGTATATTATTAGTAAATTATGTCTGTATATATAATTCTGTCAACTTTGTTCATCATTTAATAAATTAAATTCTAATTCTTCTTTTCCTGTAGAATGTTCTCAATATTTATCGAAACTGGCATTAAAAAGGAGTATTTTTTTGAAAGTTCGTGAAACCTATCATTAAATTAATAGTCGTCATTAACTAAAAATTACTAAATAGGAGCATTTACATAAAGTAATTGAATTAATTATTAAACTGCTAAATTTAAAAGTACTAATAAATAACTTTATTATACCTTTTTCGGTTTATGTTAGATTTTATGTGGAGCACATAGTATTGATGGGATTGGTAATCAACAAAGGCAGATGATGTAATACATTTATTTATTTAGATCTTTTTAAACATTACAGAACACCTAAGTTCTAAAATGTGTCTACAAATAAGTCATTAGTAATAATATAATAAAACTATTATCGGGATAAAATAAAACAAATTTTAATGAATTTCACTTTTTATTTTACACCGTAACGATCGTTTCGCTCCAACCTTAGCTTCATCAGACATATAACTAACTTATGGACAAATTTTTACACAAATGTACCGTTGAATAGTTGAAGGAATGGGTACTTTTTATTACTAAAATATCTATGCACAAAACTTTCACTACGGTTTATACAATACTGTTCTTAAGTGATAAAACTGAGAATCTACATTATGTTAAAAGGAGGTAAAGAAGTTCTCTGGAAAAAAAACAATATATGACTGTCTGAATATCAAATAAATAAATTGAGTAAGGGTAAATTATTAGTTTCTAATTGATCATTGAGGATCTTGTCGGTTTTCTTTAATTTATTAATTTTAATGGAATTTCATCAAGTAAAGGCTAAAACAATCCTATATAATATAATAAAAAAATTAATTGAATTAGACTTTCTGTTGCCTAATTCAAATCAATTCTCCTAATTCACCTGGCTAGCTGTTTATTTCTTTAGCGATTAAATATCGAAAAGGGACAACAATTCCAGAAACACATTCTATATAATTATTAAGTACTTTGATTCCGAATTTTAAATATGGTTTCCTTAGTCTTGGTTACAACGATCCAAAAACCAACAGATGAAGAAGTTCCAAGTATTTATAACCATCTTTATTTTAGCTTGTAAATTAAGTAATTTACGATGTTACGTTGAAGTATATATTTCATTCTAGCGGTGGAAAAGATTCCATACAATACAACAATATTTCAAGATCTACCGTACTAATGAGTAATGGATAATACAATTTTATAGTCGCTGTAATATTATTGAAATCACGTGTCTGTGTCTTAATAAATCCACAGATTTTATTAGCTCTACACAGGATATCATCGATGTGCAAGTGAAATCTCAGTTCACTGTCGAGTGATTCCCGGGTCTCGAATCGATTCCACTCTCTCAAGAGAAATATTATCTATGAAGTATTGTACTTCTAAAATATCGTTCGTCTTTCTAGCAAATGGCATAATTTTACATTTATTAATATTAAATAGCACGTGGTTCCTAATAGAGCATTGTGAAAGGCATTCAAATCTGCTTGTATCACACTCATTAAGGGAACTAATACGTAAATAGAAAAAAAAGAAAATAAAGAAATAAAGACAAAATTTTATGTTTTATAAAAAGTTGGGATAAAATAAGCACAAATTGTTCCTATAAGCGATATATTATGTCAGACGGTGAAGTGATTGCTTGTGTTCTAATGTATTAAAAAAATATAAAAATAAATAGTTTGTCATAAATATAAAAATACATAGACAGTTTTTAATTTTTTTTTAAATCTTAATTTCTTTATTTGTTGAATTAATCTCATAGACTTTATTTCTTTGTCAGCTAAGCCCATTTGTATTTATAAATCCTTTTCAAAAAACAAGAAAATAGCTTGAGGTGAGGAACTAGAGAAATGCAAACAATGATTAAAATATCGACATAAAAATCAGAGAAGTATTAAGTATTAATTTTTATTCAATAGAACTAACAATAAGTGTTCCTCACGTTTATTTTGATAATATAGAAACTGTATTAACTTTACTTTAAAACAAGAGGTTAAACTAAGAATAGTATGCAATGTGTACCTGTATGTGCACCTAATATAAATATGTGTATTATATAATCAAATAATTATAATATAAAAAATTATGGTAATTAAAAACAAATAGAAAGTATAGTTTTATTGCCTGGATATCAAAACGGAAATAATAATTTATATAAATATACATATATGCATTAATCTTCACCAGAATCATTAATACTCGTTTCATCACTATTATGGAATTTTCTGTGAGGATCCTTTATCGCTTCTCCTTTTTCTTATTTGAACGCCATATTTGAGAATTTTGTGAATTGTTCCACAAGATACTTAACTTTGTCGTATGTTGATATTCTTTTTATAATATCTGACTCAGGTGTAGATTCGTCATTTTCTGATTTTAGGTTATTGCAAACATTTAAAACTGTTTGCTTAGCCATTGATCTTCCCTCGATAAATCAACATCCGCTATATTCTGCATATTATTCTTTATCAAATAGAGGTCTTCACGTCTCGAACAGTTTTTGAAACATAATATAGAATACCTTCGCAAACAAAATATATTTTTTAACTGAAAAGATATGGAGGATAAAAATTTAACATGTTCTCGTATGTTACAGTAATTCCAAGAATTTTAACAATGGCAATGGTCTAGAGTCCAGATTATATGCAAAATATGCTTATTTTAATAGCCCTATTTCATTCAAAAAACATTAAATAAACCCAGAAAACTCATTATTTTGTTGTTAAAAGCTATATAAACAAAATTATGAAACAAGGCAATTAAAAAAAGCATATTTTGCATATAATCCGGACTCAAGTTATAACGAAATATATCAAAAGCAGGTGTTAATAGCATTCACATTAATATATTTCTGAATTTTCACAAAAACAAATTACGTTTATCTCTGTATATAAGTATATATACCTAGTAATAGCAGCTAATACTTGCTGTTACGGTCCATTTTTAATAGTCTGGTTCCTAATCGCTGGGTAAACAGACCGCAATTAAATCATTATCCAACCCCCTAGATGTTTCTTGCAATTTGAAAAATACTATACAATTTATTATTTAGATTAATAATTAATGGAAATAAATGATACATTATTTGATTAGTTTAATAGTTTTATTAGCTACATTTCAAAAATACGTATATATTACAATAACACAGTAATTAGAACATGTACTCACAGTTTAATTTTATAAAAATTACATTCAATATGAATTGAAATTATACCATAGATTACTTAGAAGGAGATCATTCACCAACAAATCTGAAAATTGAAAAAATTGTTTTATTATGCAAATATCTTCAAATATATAAATATTTAATTTATGTTTTCTTTTTTGTCGTATAATGAAATATCTTTGTATTATTATTTGCCACTTTGAATATATTTTATGCAAGTACAGGTGAAGGGTGATAAGGTGAACGCCCCATAAGAGGAACAGTTCGGTAAGGTGAACAAATAAATTTTTATACACAGTATTCTATAAGGTGAACAACAGCCCAACAGCCAATTCAATAAGATGAACCAGTTACATATTGTAGATTTGTACTCCTATATTTAGTGACTCGATCGGGGAACCCCCTAATTATGTTAGTACAACGTGTTTGTGATTGAACGCCTGCATTCTACTCGTGTATTTTGTTGAGTTATTGTGTAGTTAGTAAAGTGTACTAAGAACAATGAAGACTTTAACATTAAGTGCGAAAGGTGAAATAATAAAACAACTTAATGATGGTAGAAGTGTAAGTTCGCTTTCACGTGAATATGGAGTTGCCAAATCCACTATATGCGGCATTAGAAAAAATCAACGAAAAATTCTAAAAGCTCTGTCAAATACATATGTCGGAATTAGTAAACGTAGAAGAATAAAACGAGCAGAAAATCCCAAAATTCAAACTGCTTTGTATAGATGGTTTCTGAAACAACGAAGTAAAAACTTACCGATTTCTGGTGCAATGCTAAAAGAAAAGGCGAAACAACTGCACGAGACCTTTGAAGAAAATACAACTTTTGCTAGTAGTCAAGGCTGGTTGCAGAATTTTAAGAAGAGATACGGCATTCGACACTTGAAAATTTCGGGTGAAAAACTTTCATCAAATGTCGTCGCAGTTGACCCTTTCAAGAAAATTTTGAAGCAAAAAATTGATGAATTGGACATTTCACGTGATCAAATATACAACGCCGATGAAACCGGCTTATTTTGGAAACTGCTGCCTGATAAAACATTCGTGGCTTCAGATGAAAAAATTGCTCCTGGTCGAAAAACTGAAAAAGCAAGAGTGACATTTGTCGCATGTACTAATGCTTCGGGACGACATAAGTTGAAACCTTTCGTAATTGGAACTGCAAAAAACCCCCGAAGTTTCAGAAATTATGTATTGCCAGTAGACTATGACCGCTCTAAAAATGCGTGGATGACTACCGAAATTTTTAAAAATTGGTTTCACAAATCTTTTGTACCACAGGTAAAATGTTCCTCATTCTGTTTATTTATTTTTGCTTTAATACAAATTAATGAACTTGTAGGTGAGAAAATTTTTTAAGCAAAAACATTTAGATGAAAAGCAATTCTTCTTATCGATAATGCCCCTTCTCATCCTTCAGAAGATCAATTAAAAAGTGACGATGGAAAAATAATAACACTGTTTTTCCCTCCCAATGTAACGCCATTGCTTCAACCAATGGATCAAAACGTAATCAGACTTACCAAGTTACATTATAGAAGTTCTCTTTTATCAACAATAATAAGAAATGATTCAGGTGATGTCAAGGGCCTCATACAAAATTTGACTTTAAAAGATGCTATATTGAATTTACTGAACGCCTGGGAAAAAGTTTCAATGGAAACCATTGTCAAATGTTGGAAACCTGTTTTGGAGTTTGATGAGCCAGATGATGATGACATTCCATTAAGTACCTTAAGAGAAAGATATCACCCACGTGAAATAAACAGTGTTGTTCAACAGACACTTGGAATGTTGGATATGATAGTTCCAAATGTAAGTCACTTCATGTTTTTGCATTCATGTAAAAAAAAGTCCATCTCCAAAACTGCATTTCAGGTAAATTACACTGCTACAGAAGTTTTGGATTGGAATGAAGATCATCACATACAAGCAGATAAACAAGACAATGATTTTGAACAAATTAGCAGTGAGGAAGACAACGTGGTTACAGAAACTCCAGTTATTATTCCATCACATTCGGAAGCCTGTAAAGCATTTGATACGTGTCTGATCTGGGCAGAAAGAAATATTCATAATATTAACGATATTTTGGTGCTTAAACGGTTGCAAGAAGCAGCTATAGTACGAAGTACACAATATAAAACGAAACAAACAAAATTAACTTCTTTCTTTGATACAGTTTAGTAGTCGTAAGTATGATATGTATACATATAATAAACACATGTGCATTACATGGTTAATAGGTTATATCCATATAATACTTAAACACTAGAAATATACATAGTATGTATAATATAATTTATATTTTGTTGTCGTTTTTTAAACAACCTCATTAAAGTGAACACCTTCGATAAAACGAACCGGACTTGTCCGAATTAGTTCACCTTATCGCGACTCTACTGTACTCTTATTTTACAGAAATAGAATTGTCACTATTAAATATACTTAATTTCTATAAGTACAATTTGAAGTCGTAACCGATAGGAAAAACACAAACCTGCAATAATAATAATAATTATAACACTATCGACTCTAACAATAACGGAATATTGCCTTCATCTTAACTTCAAAGGTAATAGAATAATATATTTAAAGTTGGACGTTATATAAGAATTGCACATTTTTAAATTGTAAATAACTAATTTATTGTATTTGATTTGCTAAAGAATGGTTTTTATTTTATCTCTTATACCATACTTAGGATTGTACATCTGTACATAGGTTGATCGTTTATTAGTGTTAGTTTAAACTTTTTTGTTGCTAAATTGCTCATTAATTAAACAATACGTAGTACAGATATTTAAGAAGAATACTTAGAAAAGCCCGAAAAAGATGGGTCATTGTATATTTGGAAACTGGATTATGTAGATAAACAAATTTACACGTACTTGCACATTTATGAATTTACGGATTTTGAATTACTGACCAGAAATTTGGACACTTCAAAATTGAAATGTTTTATCTGTTCAGTCAAAAAACAAAGAACACATTGAGTTGAGCCAAATGATATTTTATTATATAAATAACATTATTTTATAATTTAAAGTACGAACTTGTTGCCTTTTACAAAGAAAATATCTTGTTGGAAAACGTCTTTACAACGGCTTCCAAGTTTCTTGACATTGAGTCTAGCTTATTTAATCCCTACTTATCTCATAGTCTTGCAAAAAAAGTTTAGTTCACTATTATTTTATACATCATTAACTTTTATTTAACAAGAATGCAAATTACCCTTTAATAAATAAAGTATATTTTTTTCGAAATAAATATTTATGCTAACTTGATATATTTTTCTCAGATTAGGTGCGATAAAAAATTTCAAATACATCACCTAAAATTTAAAAGGAAAACACAGAAGAGTTGATTACAATTGTGAAAGAACTGAAAAATTCCTTTCAGCAGAATTTCTCAAAGGATTTGAGTAACCTCTTCGTGAGTTTTAAATAGTCCTCTGCAAAAGCTTGACCATTCTTTATTCCAAATAAATTTTTAACACTTATTCTCCAGATTTTAAAATTCCTATTTCTTCAACATTGCGTAAAAAAATTGTTACTCAAATTATGTATCTGTGATGACGGCCATTAAGGAGCGAATTGGTAATAAACCGATCTGATTTTCAGTTGATGAAACCACAGATGTCAAAGGAAGGTATATTGCAAATTTATGGGTAGCTTAGATGAAAATGAACCAGGCAATGGTTAGTAGATCAATTTAAAACAGCTAGAAAAAACAAGCAATTTAAGTCAATTGGTTTATCAATGAGTGGTAAAACAGTTTTACCAAAGAAAATACGAACAGACAATGTATTATTAATGACTCACGCTGCTCTATATTTGTCGAAAACTGCTGAAGATCTTAATATATTTTATTCCAAATTAATTAATTGCATCAGATTCGAGTACGGATCCTCTTGTAAATAGTTCAGAAACAAATACTAAAAAGGTATTTATTAAAGCTCCCTGACGTATCCAAGTATATAAAGAAAAAATTGCCAGGAATTCCATTGCCCCCAGAGCCTGTGCTAACCAGGTTTGGGTACCTGGCTAAGAGCTGTAAATTACAATTTATAACGGAATACAAGACAGTAATTGCCGATTTTTGACAGTTGAGCTATTAGAAAATGTGCAAACTTTTTAGCGATCCAGTATTAAAAAATCAATTGGCATATATTCAAACCAATTTTGTTTGTATTGTAGCTACAATAGCAAATAGAGAAACTAACGGACTCCCATTTAGCAAAAGATCAAATTTGTAAATTAATGGAGTCGGTTAATATTCAAAATACGCTTTGTTCCATTACAGAAAAAAATTTTGGATTTAAAAAATTAAACGAAACGAGATTTTAAATAACTTTTCGGTTGAATTAAACCACATTTCATCAGCAAATTTAAATTTGGTCCTATAACATCTTGCAACTTTGAAAGAGTATTTTACGCTAATAAATATATTTATTTTAAGTGACCGCAGACAATTTCTAACAGTTGATAATATGGAGAAATAATTAGTAATTGATTGTTTCAATTGGAATATTTATAAATTATACGAGGGCTGTTTTCTTTCCGCTGAGCCTGGTAAAGTAAAACACAATTTATTTCGAAAAAACATTTATAATTTTGCAAAGTATTCTCCTCCACAGTCAATGCATTTTTGCATCCGTGAAAACATTTTCTACAATCTTCTGGCTGTAGTTTGTTTATTTCATTTTTAAAGGCATCAGCCGCTTCTTCGGCCGATGTAGAAGTCATTTGGTGCTAGGTCTGGACTATACGGTGATTGTGTGGGCAGTGCGGGCCCGAGCGTTATCTTGATGCAAGATGATCCTTCCTCTTGGACGTTTTTCGCGAAGATTTTGGAGAACCTGAGGCAAACAAACTATAGTGTACCATTCTGAATTAACAATACGTCTATCCTCTAGTGCTACAATGGAAACATGCCCAGTAATTCCAAAAAAATGTGGCGACCATCTTCTTGTTTTAGCTTTTTTTCACGAACAACTTTTGTTGGAGCCGACTCATCCTCAAAGACCCAAATTGTTGCTTTTCTTCGGGATCATAGCAGTATATCCATGTTTCATTACCTGTGATGATGTTGTACACCAAATAAGACGATCCACGGTCAAAGCGATTTAGTCTAGATCTGCATCATCTCACACGGCCTTCTTCTTGAATTGAAGTCAAGTTGTGGGGAATCTAGCGACAACAAAGCTTACGGACTTTCAAATATTTTCACACCAATCTTTAGAATTGCCTCTGACAGTAGTATGCTAGCCCTCTTCAATCATGTTCCGAATAAGACCAATATTTTTTGTAACTGCCTTTTTTAGCATAGGAGCTCAAAAATTGTCATTTAAGGAAAGTCGACCTCGTTGAAATTCACTATACCACCGCTTTACGGTAGCAAAGGAACACGACATGTCACCAAACACTCGATTGCATTCCTCAAATCATACTTTACGGCGTAAGCCACGCTTGAAATTGTAAAAAATCACAGCTCGATAATGCTTCTTGTTCAGTTCCATGACATATTCGCGAAAGGATTACTTTAAACTTATGTAACTTTCAAACAATCAGATATATTTGACAACTGTCACTAGCTAAACTTATAAACAACTAGATAGAAATTGTCAAGCAAAATTTGTCGCAAAATATCAACGCCTACTAGATAGGCTCAGCGGAAAGA
Source organism: Melolontha melolontha (assembly GCA_935421215.2). Lineage (NCBI taxonomy): Eukaryota > Metazoa > Arthropoda > Insecta > Coleoptera > Scarabaeidae > Melolontha > Melolontha melolontha. The sequence continues at coordinate 69,031,530 of OW285243.1, read as the reverse complement.
GAACAGTCCTCGTAGTATGTAATGATTAGAGCTGAGGATGTTTGCGGTATAACCATGGTTATATCATGTAACCATAGTAAATTACTATGGTTATATGATATAACCATGGTTATACCGCAAACATCCTCAGCTCTAGTAATGATTCTAGCGATAAAGTAATAACTGTTGTTAGATTCTGTATATCAATGTTACGTTTAAGATTAAAAATATATATATATATATATATATATATATATATATATATATATATATATATTTTTTTAAAATACTGATGTTGTAATAAAGAAACGCTACCACGTTCGGGCGCCAAAATGATAAGGGGCTGACGGTGCTGAGAATAATAAAGATGTATTAATTGATTGAATGAATTGTACTTTGAGTTGGGCGCCTTTATTTTAAACTTGTAACGTTAGATCATCAGCCTCTCTCATATAATATCTCAGGTTGCTGACTAGATGTCGGTAAAACATGTATAATATTTTACATAAATTGGACTCTATCCCCCGCTCCTCGTCGATCAGTTTACCCCTATGTGTATGGTGGAAAATTGTTTAATAATATTACAAAGTTATCTCTAGCTACGCAATGATAAATAAAAGAGTTTCTTTAAAATAATAAGTGTAAATATTTATTGACTGTAAGTTATATGTAAACAGTGAACAAGTAACGTGCCTAACGACAAAACAAGGAATTAATATAGAGTGCACGTGTGAAAGTATGTAGGATGTTATCAGCTGGTCAGGATTTTCGGTGTACGGGACCAAATAAAGGTGTTTTTTTTTGTTTCTACGATGCAGGTATAGACGCTGTTCGAAGGCGTAGGAATTGCTCGTAGCCGGTGGCCAAATGATGCGTTGGACGATTACTTGCCGATCTCAGGTATTATTGACTCCATAAGTAGTTCTAAAGTAGCGCCAAGGTTAAGTGCTTCTTTTCTGAGTATTTTTAGAATTCTATCACAGGTATTTTTAGTTTAATTAAATTTTAAATTCGGAGTAGCACTTTTTTTCTGGCAATCGTTATAAAATTTTCTACTGACGCTCGCTAGCAATTATTTCTTTCCAAAGCCATGTAAGAAATTATGAAAATAGCCTTGATTTTTACTTTTATTACAATTGATAATAATTTAAATGGAAAGGAAATATTAATTCAAACATGAAAACAAAATTAAAATAATAATTTACAAATAGTTACACCGGGCTTTCCAATGTTAGGTTATGTTAAACGTTTAGAATTAAAATAACCTGTTCGCGGGTTTGTAAACATTCAAAAAGTGGGCGTGTCTAATTAGTATCGATATAAAATTTGAATGTAAATAAATTAGCTATCTTGTTAATTTCGCGTAAATGACTTTAATTATGAAAATGACAATAAAAAAATATAAAAAGGAAATTTTGAGATAAATATAAATTAATCTGAAATATACAAAGTTATCGTAATATTAATTTATTAACATTTCGATACTAATTTTACAAGTTATGTCCGCCAAATGTAGCCATTCTATTGAGTGTAATTCCTGTGTTAATTACTGCTTTTCCATTTGCAGATAGCTGGAATAATGGTGCTATTTGCCTCATAACATTAAATATATATATATTATATATATATATTATATATATATATATATATATTATTATATATATATATATATATATATATTAAGTATTATCGACCGTACTGTATTAGTAAAAATTAAATGAACGGGTGAGCAGTCTGTCAAATAAAAAAACTCAAATATACATAAAAAGTATTTTTGTTTTTAAAAGGTTAACGAGAAACCAACATCTTATTAATTTAATGTTTTAAATTTAGACGATTAGACGACATGTTTGGTGGCGTCTTTGCTAGATTTTAACTCTTAATTGAACTCCTGAAGAAATAACAAATCGTTATGAAATATAAAATGAAATAAATGAGTTTTTTTATTTGACAGACCGCTCACCCTTTCAATTCATCTTTACTATATATGTGTTATAGTGTATAACACATATATAGTACATCATAACATACATCAATAATATTTCAAATATTCAATTTTCATTTAAAATGGAATACTGTTATATGTATACATACCTCAATAATTACATCTATATTTAGAATTTGTGATAAAAAAATGTAACTAAAACTTTATTAATTTATAATTATTATTGCCTGATAGAAGACTAAGAAGATAGAAGACTTATTTCAGTCTTAGTCAAATAAAATTCATAAAATTAATTATTCCCAATATACGAAAGATATATTCCAAGATTTCGTAATATTTACACATACGTAGATAAATATTATTTGAATAATTTATTTATTCTTGCCTTATATGCCTATTTTCTGGATGATCGCAAAAGGGTCTTCCACAAGGCGATTCGCAGCACTCATTCACGCACTTCCGGTAATTACTACAGAACCCGATGCATACTGAATATTTACCTTCCGGTGGACAACCGAAATACGTTTTAGCGAAACCACAGCAGACGAATAAATAAATCACCAAGATTATTAATGTGAACTTGGCCATGATAAAGTACCTCGCATTCTATTTAAGACGTCCTGTACTTCCCTTGTATTTATACCTGTTGTCGCATGTGCATGTAACATAGAGCAAGAGTGTTATTTTGGAGTTGCAGCTGCGTTGACTTTTTTGCACGAATGTAAACAATTACTACGTGTCTCGTTTAATAAGTACTATTGCGTAAATTAGCGTGAAATATGTGAGACCTTTTACGTTGAAATTTACTTTTTAAATTGGCAAACCTTAAGTATTTGATGTATGTGTATTAATATGAAGACTTGAGGATTCCTTAACTTATTTTGAGTAACTGTAATGTATGTCAAGTTGTATGCGTGGGAATCATTTACATGTAAATGTAAATCAAAGTTTACTCTAGATACAATGTACTCAAGAGTATTTCTTCCCTAGTATTTCCAGGAACTCGAAATAATTAATTTTAAAATTTTAATTAATCTTCCGATCTTATTTTTTCTTAAACCAAAACGTATTACTACAGCTGGCTATGAGTTATTACTAAACCCGCGCTTTAGGAAATATAACTACTAATAACATGTTATTATTTGTTTTATCGAACCATATAATTTTTGGGAAATTTATTATTAATATTTGTCATATGTTAGACTTAAAAAATATTTTGTGCCGTAGGTTTTCGTGAAAGATCAAAAATGCTATAATTCTCCCCTTCTTCGTTCTACCAACACTCCTTCACAACAGAAATTCAACTTTGTAACAAAATATGAATACAATAATAAAATATCATGTGATATTTTTCTGTTTTGGTAAAAATTAAAAAAAACTTAGCCGTCACGGAACGCCTGGTAAATGTGAAACATCGAAATTGATTGTTATTGAAAGAAGGGAATATAAAGTAAAGTAAAGAAATATTTTGAGTTCATATAAAAAAATATTTTTTTTTAAATACACGTCTTTCAGAAACTCGCGATAAATTTAAAAAGACAACACAAAAGAAGTTATTTCAAGGTACTTCAGGTACTGCCAATATTTCTTAATATTTACCAACAACGAAATGTCATTCCCCTTTGTCATCCTTGATTCTAAATAAATATTAACGTGTATTGTGTCAACAAGCGCTGCAATTTTTACATGCATTTCTATGGTGGTGTATTAACAGCTTTATAGACTGAAGGATCGACAATACAAGGTGTTGAAGTCAAAAACACATAACTTTTGTTAAGGGTACAAATAAAATAGCTTTTCGAATGCATTGTGACAGTTTCGTTCTTATATGGAAATACTTTTATTTAGCTGGAACAGGGCTTAATAAAAATGGACGGAATAACTATGAAACAGTTATAAAAATAATTCATGTTGTGATTGATGCAAAACGCAGATTTATTACGAACAGAAAGTAGTTTTTGTTATCTAGTCAATTATCCTTTGTTTATCTATTCGTAATAAGTAAAAGATCAATATATATTCTTTTAATTTGTTTTCTATATTTTAAGGTAATAAAATAAAGTCTGTTTCAAGTAGAGCCTAATACGTTTTTTTCATACACAGCTTTAAACTCTTAATTAAATAAAAAGTTTTAACGTATTCGATTGGAAATACTTTGTTATGCTCGAAAGGGTGCCCCGATTGAAATGAAAACTCGATACATTGACGTGCACACAAGTAAAGCGACTATAGTGGGTACCGATATCACACACAAACACACGCGTAAAAGCGGCGAACGCTTAAAGTATAGCTTGCAGGGATAGCGGAGAGAGGGAGCGTCACCATATACACGGATTATAGCGTTCACCGATATACACGCACGCACAGTATACGCGCTGCAGAGAGAGGGGAGCGCCAGCGGCATGGCGAAGAGAGGGGAGCCCTGATTGAGCTGTAGTCTCATGATGGCATTCAAGAGCCGAGTTTATCCCCGTGGCGCATCTTTATATGTTTCACATCAGAATAATTTGTACATTTAGAATTTTTGTTGTTGTGGCGATAATAGTAAATGCAAGCAAGTATGTTTCAAATTGTTTTGTTTATATATGCAATCGATTCATCCGACAAGTAGTGAAAACACGTTAATAGAATTTCTATAGATATGGTTGTTACCGTCTATGGAAACACTTTGCTTAGTTCTGCGTTTGTTATTGAGGCAGTGTTTAGTTGTTTCGGCATTTTGTCAATGCGGTTCTATAGTCTGTCTTAATAATTTCTGTGAGATAACGAAGTTGTTATGTTTGTAAATGCATCTCTCTAGCAGAGCAGTACCGATGATTCTGTAAAAAGATTAAATACGTATCCACGTCTCTGGAGAGATGCCTTTACAAATATATGAACTTGTTTGTGTTCTTCACACCCGATTTTGAATATATGTATGTATTATTAATAAGATTTTTGCTTTATACAAAAATTGGTGAGGTTGTACCCTCTCAAGTATGTTTCCAATTATTTTGATAATAGTTATTTCCATTTGATGACTTTTTAATCATTAATATTTTGTAAATATTTCAAATTTATTTTGTGTTTACTATATTTATTATATTGATTTTTCTACGAGGGCGGATTGATATATAAAATCTCCAACTCTATAAAATAAGAAACAGAAAAGACAAAATAATGAAACCAGTGTCTAAATGAAGTAAATTTATTATATTACCAATGTATATCATTATTTTCCACATAACCACCATTTTGTGCAACCTATTTCTCCAAACGCTGAACCCATTTCTTCATTCCGTCCATGAAAAACTTTCATGTTTATCCAATTACGTTGTCGTTGATCCAATTACGAACAGCAGCCCGAACTTCGGTGTTTCCTGAATTTTCGTACACTTGGAGAATTCGAATGACGATGTTCCATTGATTGCCGCTAGTTTTTGGGGTCATACTGATAAACCCAAGATTCATCCCCGGTGCGGATGTTCATGACAAAATCATATCCTTCACGTCGATACTGGTTAAGAAGTTCTGACAAATATCTTTTCTTTGTTCTTCACGACATTTGTTAATTGTCGCATAGTTCATCTGTCGCATTTCTTTCTGTAATTCACCTTCTGACCAATGTAGTGACGCCTTACTTGACTAATGCCTAATTGCCAAACAATTTGTTTATGCGTAATCTGACGATTTGCTTGAACCAGTGCATTCACTTGTCTTTGATTCCTCTCATGCGTCACTAATGTTGGTCGACCTGATCGCTTTTCGTCAAACCTTCACTTCGCGTCTATGACAGTTTCGAATCCACTGACGAATTTACAAACGTTTGACAGCGTCAAACATCTGTAAATTTTGATGGGTGCGCAACCTTCCAGCGCCAGCGTTAAAGAATCTATCATGGATATTATTTGCTTGGTATGCACTACGCACCTCAGAAATGGAACTCATGATAAATGATACTGTTATTCAACGGCGGTACACAAGAAAATTAAACTTTGCATGCTAACTCAAGATACTCGAAATTACCGTTTGCGGGTTAGAACTTGTTTCTATCTCAGCCACTCACACAATGGCGTTGTTGAAGACCTTATTTATCAATCGGCTTTCATATATATTTGAATTTTGCAATTGGTTTATTGTCAAGATTGTCTAGTATTTTGTAACTAAAGCAGCAGACAAATTACATACTGCAGCATTAGAAACATTTAAATTAAAGTAAACATATGTATTTCGTTTAGGAAACTGCTCATTGTGTATAATTTTTGCCATTTTATAATAGTTTTTTACGTTATAAGTCCGGCAAATGAGGTTTTACAGTTACGAGTGAGATGTTTCTGGACGAGGCGACTAAGAAGCCGAGTCAAGGATTTCGAAACGAGTACTGTAGAAAATCTTTTGCCGGACGTATATCGTACAACGTTTTATTTCATCCTGTGAGCAATTTCGTTTGAAAAAACTTGGAATTATTTTTTAAATCACAAAAATCATTAAGTTTGTGAATCATAATTTTATACCGTACAACGTCATGTTGGCAAACCGATATAAAAAAGAATTTCGATAATTTTTTTTATTTGGTCGATAAGTTTCGACAAATTATTATCAAACATTTCACTTAGTTTTAGGCAATACTTTGCCACTTATACGTTTTCCTTAAACTCTTTCATTTAATGAAAAAAACCGACCTAAATAAGAAGCCACTGTTTAGGTCTTTCAAAGAGAGCCAAAACCTATTTCCTAAATTTGTTCGATCATGCAATACTGCGATGCAAATAACTGCTTGTTTCTCGGGTTTTACTGAACATGTGAGAACCCTGACTTTAGAGAATCCAGGAAACATGAATTTCTTTGTCAAAAGTCATCGATGAAATAAGAAAAGTTATCGAAATCAGCGAATTATTCTTCATTAGGACAATGCCAACTCTCACTTAGCACGTTACAAATTTGAATTTGTGTTGTGGAAAACGATTGTTGGTAGAACGAAGAAAGAGTGGATTATAGCACTCTTGATCTTTAAGGAAAACGTATAAGTGGCAAAGTATTGCCTAAAACTAAGTGAAATGTTTAATAATGATTTGTCGAAACTTAGTTTTTTTTCAGTAAAGGCAACTTTCTCATCGTTGTCCAGAAAGACGACATATGTTCCGTTGATAGTTTGGACCTTTGCACGATATTTGATCAAAGGTATCCCCTTTGAATCTCGAAATAGCTTGGACATTATCTTTCCAGCCGAAGCAAACGTTGTTTGGCCTTTCTCGTCAGAGGGCTGCCACGATGCCTCCACTGCTAAAATTGCCGTTTCATAGTAATGGACCCAAGTTTCATCGACCGTAATAAAGTGACGCAAAAAGTCTACTGGGTTGATGTTAAAAAACTAAATTCATGCTCTTTCACGTTTTTGATCTACGTTCAGTAAACGCAGCACTCACCCAGCAGAGAGCTTAGACATGCCTAATTCGACGTGCAAAATGTGGTTTACACGTTCAGTAGACATTCCCACAATCTCGGCAATCTCCTCCACTTTCACTCTTTGGTCACCATTGCTGGAATGGTAACACGTTTTAGTAGTCCTGGGCGTTTTACATCTTCAAAACTCATGTCGCCACGTTTAAAGGCTTGCTGTATATGCGCCAAAGTCTGAGTTGTATTCATCTTCTTGAAAGACAAGTACTGAATTACACCAAGAATAGCGATTTTATCAATTTTACAACTCTCGCTAAATACGTCTTCTTTAAGCAACTGTATCTGTCTAAAATAATACCTATTTTTTTCACAAACACTGATATCTTTGAAAGAAAACTTAGTACCGAATGAATAACCACTCATTTATATTACGCATTTGTTGAAGATTTATAACCTCGCGAACAGAAGTATAATTGTAGAAGTGTATTTTATTTCAATATTCTAAGAAACTGTTTATGTACAGTATGCAAATATCATATAATGCAATAAGGTATGGAACATAGAAAGCTCCATATTCCATTGAACATATGTATATTACAAGGGAATTTCATAATCTCTAAAGGTGTTCCTAATTAACTCCATGAATAAAATTTGCGAAAATTGTACTGGATTCCGCAATATCGCGAAATAGAAATAATTGCGTTGCGCGCCTAGTAATAAAGAGGCGATAAAATTAACGCGGCCACAGCAATGCTAACTAATAAATGAAGCTTGAGAAAATTATGGATTATTAATCATCTCCTGGTTATACCGTAATAATAAGTGAAATGTAATAAATATCTATAACTAGCTAGTACTACGCTGTGTAGGACAACAGTATTAAATGTAATTGAAAAAAATAATATATGTATGTATATACAAAATTCAACAAAATTAACTATTGTTAGTCTGCTTTACAAGAAATGAAACATATTATACTTTAATGTATTTGACTGGTTAAAGTTTTAAAATAAGGTAATAAAAGCTCTCACGAATATTATATAAGGAATATGATATTCGTGTTTGTTGTCACAACCGTTAGATGGCACATACACTTTGGAACAAAGGTAAGTAAACGCGGTACGACACAGTTACAGTTCTTCATCACCATGTACTACCCTATCACATTTTATTGAATAGTAGACGTACTACATACTGTAAATGGATTAAGAAACAACCGGACATGTAACCAAAGTAAAATGGCATGTTAATTTCATTCACCAATCATTGACCAACGAGAAGAGAGCAAACTGAAATAGGTGAGCTAACGACACCTTTCACATGGTTCGGTTTACTTGCTTCCAGAGTGTATATTATGCCAGATTCTTGCAATACCAATTTTACGATAACCGCGCCCACTAACTAAGACATGTAGCTAACGCACCAGGCATCCACTTTCGTCATCAACCAAAAGCAATAATGTGTGTATTGCCAGTCTCATAACAACAAAAATCATTGTCTTATGCCGTCTGTTAAAAAAATATTGTAAAATATTGAGGGAGGTAGTAGTATGAACCAAAATAAACAAAAAGTCTTAATAAACATCGGCCCTTAAAGTAACGGTTTCGGAGATATGAAATATTATTATTTTTTACCTCCTTTTTTTTATTTTGAAAAAACTTGCAGTTTCTTATCATAGTTGACTGATGGTATGTGAAATAAACATTTTGTATTTGACTGTTGTTGTCAGGCTGAATGGCTGAACGTGTAGGTTCCCAGTTATTTTAAAAAATGTATATTTTTCTAACGAGGGGGAAAACGAACTGGGCCATGTGTGGCGATCCACCTATCGCCAAAGTGTGTCTGCAGAAGTGTTGCAACGGCTCGATATATATGGGCAGGTGGTCCATCCTGTTGGAAATAAACATTTGGCCGAGTCGCTAAATCTACATTGTCTAGAAATTCTTCTAGTAACGGACGTCTCTGTGGATTACGCTGTTGATCTAATAGAGGATTTTCTCTACTCCAATAATGATTATTCTTTCTATTATACATACCGCCATTTGCCTCGTCACCCCACAATACTTGTCGGGAAAAGTTTTGATCTTCAGTACATTTACGAATAAACCACAGACAAAACTCTAATCTTCGACCGCCGTCACCGTCTTCTAACGTCTGAACTGGTTGAAATTTATACTATTATCAGGATCAAATAAACCAAATTTTAATGAATTTCACTTTTTAATTGACACTGCAACGATCGTTTCGCTCCAACCTGAGCTTCATCAGACATATAACTAACTTATTTACAATTTTTTTAAAACAAGTATACGGTAACAAACACATGTTTTATTTTAAATATTTGAAGGAATGGGTACTTTTTATTACTAAAATGTCTATTCACAAACTTTCACTACGGTTTATACAATACTGTTCTTAAGTCAGGCGCGGCTCGTGATGACGTATTTTGGTTTGCAGTACAATGATACGAGTGCCTCGTGTGTTTTCTGTGTTTACTAAGCAAACGTTACAGTTAGTACACGAGAATACACGAAGCACTCGGATCATTGTACTGCACACCCAAATACGTCATCACGAGCCGCGCCTGTCTTAAGTAATAAAACTAGGGGTTTACATTATATTACAGGGCGGTAAAGAAATTCTATGGAAAAATACAATATGTGACTGTCTGAGTATCAAATAAATAAATTGAGTAAGGGTGAATTACATATTTGTTTCTAATTGATCATTTAGGATCTTGTCGGTTTTCTTTAATTTATTAATTTCAAATGACTCTAATAAATTAAGTTTTTTGCCCTTATTTTCTACGTGAAATTTATTCGGCAAAAATTTATGTTTCTACAAAATTCCTTGAATAAATGCCAGTTTCTCCAGATAACTGCAACCGAATTTCTAGGGGTGCACTTTAAGATACGTCAACACGGTAATTTCCGTTTCTTCTGAAATTATATTTGTACTCTTTGTCCTTCCCTGGTCAAAAACATTTTCGTTACTTCGAAATTGTCGATAAAGTTTTAAAAAGTAATGCCGGTATGGCACTTGCCGTCCAGGAAATAATTCACTGTATCGTTGAACCGCTCTTTCGCAATTTTTTTTGACACATCAAATATGTTTCCAGCATGTCACATTTTTCAATATGTAAGAAATGCATTTTCAAAACAATAAGAAATTGTTGCTATTAAACGCACAGTTTATTATTTTCTCATACACAATCGAAAGTATTTTGAGAATCTCTATCACAGTTGCAGGAAAAACTGCTATTAATAGGGAACTTAAGGATTTTATTTTGTTAATCTCCATGGCTTCTTAGATATTTAGGTCCGTACCTTTATTAAAGGATAGACGCTTTGGTTTTGAATTACCTCGGTTATTTTCAACTTTTGTGAAAAAAAATCATATAACCACTTTTGTTAGCAATTAATTTTGCATCGTTTGGTATAATACTGGATGTTCGTTCCATTAGAAAAATATACATTTTTAAAAATAACTGGTAACCTACACGTTTAATTGTTTCGCTATCATAATCAACAGAAAAAACAATACAACTTTATTCCTAATTGAACAAACGTAACTCCTACAATAGCGAAGATAGCAATTAACACTTAATTTGGATCAGCCTGTTTATATTAAAAGTCGTTTGTTCAATTTCCTGTAAATAATTCTCGTTTTCTTTAATTTTATTCACACAATGCACCAATCCTTCATTACGAAATTAAAATTCAATGACCCACGTTACGCCTTGTCAATAAAAACAACAAACTGCAATAAAACCGAATTCGAATGCATAATATGCCTGCACGCATCCACGTAGTCGTCTGCCCACTTATATAAAAATAAATCTCTCGACGATGCTCGCAAAAACCAACTCCTATGACAATCCATGAATTTACGCCTATTTAATCTGTCAATTATTCGGCATGAAGAGCGTTTAATGTTCTCATAGAGATTGCATTAAGGATTTTATGAGTTAATATATGTGTCATTGGCTTCGCGTCAATCACGATAACTGGTCTTTTATTGGTGAGCAGTGGCAGCCTGCTTCGTCTCCATTCATGCTTTAAGAATGCGCACTTAATTGACATATATGTGTGTGTATGTGTGTAATGAAATAAGTCTCTGAAAAAAACAAGCTCATAAATATAAATGGCCTCCATGACCATTATGTAACTAGTCAGATATTAAAGACTGGGACAGTACAGTCGAGACGCACAGGATAAGAAGTATAATTCCACATTTCATATCATCTGTTATTTGAAACAAGCGGATGCACTATTTTTAGTTCGTGTAATAATTTGATTTATGTTTTGACGATAAAATGCGTAATAATACTTTCTTCATTTTTTAAATAAAGAAAGAATACTTTTACTAATTTTATTTTATCAATGAAATCGACATAAAAAGTTAATTTCATTGAATTCATATATTTATATTTAGCGGTCAGTACTTACAAGTTGATATATAAACTTAATCATAAGTATCATTATAATCAAAGAACATGAAAATGCTTCGTTGAAAGTAGACATGTGTAGGAATTTGGACTGGTTCATTTAAACCACGCGCGTTAATTCAGTTGGATTATCTATTTTTTTTTTCTAGATTGCACAAAATTTAATATCATTATTCTTTTAATGAGTAAACAAACGAATGTTTTTCTGTTGCCAAAAAAGTGTTTTCTACGAATTCCGTAATGTTTGATTTTGTTGAGCATATAATTTACTTAAACTTTTGTTTGCAAAATGAAGTTTTTGTCACGAATATGTTGAAAATATTACGGAGATGTGTACATGTCAATAGCAAGAGTTGAGTGATAAAAAATGTTCAAAGAAGGCAGAGAACACGTTGAAGACGAAGAGCGATCTGAATGGCCTTCAATATCAACTGACGCCAAGGAAATAAAAAAAAACATCGATTGACAAGTAAAGACTATACAGATAATTTTTAATTTCATTGGAATTGACCCAACTAATTTTCAAAGACCATTTGAGCGTCAAACGTCTCATCTTGATTGGTTCCAAAATCACTCAATTTTGAGACGCATAACATGATTATGGTCCTGAGTAGGGCTGGGCGATACCGGCGTTTTCGGTATCGGGTACCGATACCAATCGAGGTATCGATACTTAGCGATGTATCGGGTCTGTGCACGGTATCGATTCTGAGTACTGGAATCGGTAAAGTATCGATAGGTATCGATACCTTGGAATCGATACCTTGGAATCGATACCTTGGAATCGATACATTGGAATCGATACTTGGAATCGATACCTTGGAATCGATACCTTGGAATCGATACTTTGGATCGATACCTTAATTCGATACCTAGAACTCAATATTCATAACCCGTTTTCTAGGTGTCGATTATTTGATATCGGTTTCAAGAGATATAAAATTAATTTATCGATTCTACCATAACTACGGTATGAAATTTGCAATATTGTGATATTTTGTTTTTTAATAATTATAGATATGTCATAATAAGGATATTTGATGTGCATAATAATAACATTCTTTTAAAATATATAATGCATACATACTTAAAAAGTTATTGCATCCTTCATGTACATTTAAAAAAATGCACAAAGGTAAGCTACCCGATACATGGCTACCCGATACATCGATACTTAGCGAGTACTGGAATCGGTAAAGTATAGATAGGTATCGATGCTTTGGAATCGATACCTCGCTACCCGATGCATCCCTACCCGATACATCGATACTTAGCGAGTACTGGAATCGGTAAAGTATCGATGCTTTGGAATCGATACCTTGGAATCGATACCTTGGGATCGATACCTTGGAATCGATACCTTGAATCGATACCTTGGAATCGATACCTTGATTCGATACCTAGGAATCAGTATTCATAACCCGTTTTCTAGGTATCGATTGTTTGATATCGGTTTCAAGAGATATAAAATTAATTTACCGATTCTACCATAACTACGGTATAAAATTTGCAATATTGTGATATTTTGTTTTTTTTTGTTTGTAATAATTAAAGTTATGTCATAATATGGAATTTGCTACGCATAATAACCAACGTCTTTTAAATACATATATATTATGCATACATACTTAAAAATTCTTTACTTAAAAAGTTATTTTTATATACATTTAAAAAACGCAGAAAGATAAAATAATATAGGCAAATATGCGTGCTATTACAAAATTATACAAAAAGCCTAAAATATTCATTTCAAAATAGAAACAAACCAAGCACGTTTTATACCTACAATAGCTTGATAAGAATTCTTGACCCAACTTTTTTTACCTTATTATATTAATTAATACTACATATTTGTATTATATTTTATTTATTTTAGTTCCAATTTACAGTCGGTCGTGTATTGTGTATTGTGCATTCTATAGAACAGGAAAGTGTTTTATATTTATATGAATATGAATATCACCTATATGTATTTCTCTCAACACTGCTTTATAGAAATTAAGTGTCAACAAATTTTTGCTGTTCCCTAGTTTTGATTTATTATAATTCCTACCTCTATCCGTCGTCTAAAGTTTAATATAAGCACTTATATTTCATATAATTTTAAGCTTCATCACTTTGTTCTTATAACTTGTAATAAGTGGATACGTACGTACCAAAATGTCGAAAAAAAATAGTGTAGTTTGGAATTATGTACTTTGATAAAATTTACGACCAGGGCGTGAGTTGTAATGTATGTAAAAAAGAATATAAGTATACTGGTAATACTACAAATATGCTAAAGCATATAAAATGTGTTCATCCTTTTACATATTTTAATATTGTTGAAAAGAAAGACAAAAGAGACGGTGATAGTGAAGTTACTGACGTTGAAATATTGGCCTCTGAAAGGTAAAATTATAATTATACTAGCTGCAGACTTATGTATGTAGTTCTTTTTTAATCCTTGCATGAAAAATAAGAAAATTCTAAATTGTCATTTTGCGTAAAACAACAACTTATATACCTATGATGTACGCATACTCATTTAAAAAAATGCACAAAAGTAAGCTACCCGATACATGGCTACCCGATACATCGCTACCCGATGCATCGATACTTAGCGAGTACTGGAATCGCTAAAGTATCGATAGGTATCGATGCTTTGGAATCGATACCTCGCTACCCGATACATCGATACTTTGCGAGTACTGGAATCGGAATAGGTATCGATGCTTTGAAATCGATACCTTGGAATCGATACCTTGGAATCGATACCTTGGAATCGATACCTTGGAATCGATACCTTGGAATCGATGCTTTGGAATCGATACCTTAGAATCGATACCTTCGTTGTATGAGGTATCGGGTACCCGATACCAGTTATGGTATCGGGTATTGGACGATGTATCGATACTTCGCCCAGCCCTAGTCCTGAGACAAGCCAAACGAACCAAAGATGAAGCAAGACTAAAGAAAACACTCCAAAGTCGTTCAAAAACCAAATCCATGTTAACAATTTACGTTTATTACCGCCGTGCTGTACACTACAAATGTTTTCCAACCGGACAATCTATTAATATAGAATATTATTAGACTGTTATACGTTGTTTACGCAAAGCTATGATTCTAAGACGTTCTAAATTATAAAAAGATACGATGAACACTGTCTATGTCCATCGTTTGCTTAAGGCTATTTAGCCAAGCATTGGTTCTTTCCGGGATTTTTCAGTAAAATCGATATGGTTTTAAATTCAAATGAAACAACAGCAAATAGAAATAGACCAACAATCTTAATTTTTATAAAGTGCCATCGATGCAATTAACTTCTGCTTCTTCTACAGGACCGAATTAGATAAACCCAATTTTCAAGAATTCTACTTAATCAATTAGAGCTTATTTCACGAATGGCGCATTGCATATTCAATTTTAATGCATCAATTGCCTCTGGTCTATTCTCATAAATAATATACTTTAAATAATATCCGTAAGGAAAAATATAAAGATGCTAAATCACAGCGTATCGAAAGGCCAGGTTCATTTCTGGCAATAATCAATTGACCAAACTTTTGACGCAATAAACCAATTGTTTTCCGGGCCGTGTGACATGTAGCGTCGCATTGTTGGAACCAGATGTTAGTTAAATCAATATCATTGAGTTCAGGCCATAAAAGTTAGTTATCATTAATCTGTACTGCTCTCATTACTGTACAGTAATGGAATCTCCATTCTCATTTTGAGAGAAATAAGGTCCGATAATGCCACCGTGGTATAAACTACTGTAATGTAAAGGTCTCTCGTGAATGAATTGTCGATTATTTTTATTCCAATAACGACCAATTTTGTTTTTACACCGGTCCAAAATGAGCTTCATCTGAGATTACTGGAATCAGTAAATATACTGCTTTTGCGATGGTCTAAAGGTTTCAGTTCTTGCGTCAGAACTATTTTGTAAGGATGTTTGGCCAAATCCTTACGTAACTATGCCAAGTAAACGTTCCAGAGTTGCCACAATTGTTATGAAGGTCTTGGAATGCACAATTTATGGTTTTCGTCAACTCTGACTTGAACTGCAGCAATATTCTCAGTATTTCGAGCAGTGCTTTAACATCGACAGATACTTATGACATTTAAAATATGGCTACTATGTCAATTTCAAAACACATCACTCCTATTGAAAAACCTCGAATTACCCGTTTCTTGCTTGAATAAAATTATTAGAGCGATCAGCTGTATTATCTAAAGGTTTCGGAATGTTTGACGTTTTAAACACAATCTAAGCGTTTTTAATAATAGATACGAGGTGCTACCCAGAAATTCCTGGAATGTGAAAAAAACACAAGTACTCACCTTCCGATGAGTGCATTGATCCCAGCTATAGTGCAGAATTTGATACACTTTCTTTGCTTTTTCACATCAGACATTGTGGTGTCGCAGAATAACTCAAGCACAATTCAACAAATATAAACACATAAACGGATATAACACCTGACAGCAAAACGTATGTTCTACTTGTTGGTAATTACAAAATTTATCTTGTGTAAATTGCACTCAGATTATAGCACCAACTGCTTTATTCTTAGACTGAATGGGGTATATCCCGATACTTTTAATCACAGTAGTACATCAACTTTATTCGATGCGTTTCTAGTAGTTACTTTGTTCAAAAATTGTGTACTTTAAAACGATTAAATTTTAAATAGAAACGTTTAAAATTATTAAAAATAAATAAAATAAATATTAGTAATTTAAGTTTTAAAGGTTTTTAAAACAAAATCTTCACATTGGCATTGACTAACATAATATAATAGTTATTTACGATACAAGTGTTAAAAGTGCGATTTTATTTCACGAGTAAAAGTTTGCGACACGAGCGTTAGCAAGTGTCGCAATTTACGAGTGAAATAAAATAGCATTTTTAACATGGGTATCGTACAATATTTTTTTTCTACAAACACAATTTTTATTATAAAATATAATGAAAATCCACTGACCAAATTTGACAGCTCATGAATACGTTTTGACGCAACTGGACGCAACCGTAAAAATAACGTCAAATTAATTTGTCACAATTCATACAAAAGATGAGTTCGTATTTTAATAAAGAAAATGAAGTAATAGCGAGAATAATAATTCTGAAAGTACTGCAACACAGGAAATAAATATCTCGAATTACACAAACTGTACATTTAATATTAATTATCCAAGAAATATGTAATTTTCATTTAGTAATAAAAATCACTTTAATATATGTTGTCATTTTTGACAAACTGTCATGTCAATTTACTTTTAACACTAGTGTTAAAAGTACTACTTTTAACACGCTACGCTATAAAATCGCATTTTTAATTAAAGTTAGCCGTGTCAAAATGTCAACTTTTAACGGTGTTTGTAGAATAAATGTTTTACTAAAGGATTTCAATATATACAAGTCAACAAAATTTGCCTGTCCTTAGCATCCATCATCTCTTGTCGATACATTTGCGATACTGATGTCATTTCTTCTCTTGCTCTCTTTTTGGCTTTATATAAACACTTATCGACATCATTTTTTGCAATATCTGGACACAGTTATGGCTTTTGTCACTTATAACTTTTGATTTTACTTCATCAGTAGCAATCGCTTCTGAGCAGTTCCTGTTTATGCAAATCCATTGAAGTTTTTGTTTTTAAGTTGAACTTTTATGCAGAATACAGGTTTGGTTTTCCACGTTTTGGTTCTATCACTTCCATCACAAACAAAAATTCCCGAAAGCTTTTGAATAACGTAACTACAATTACAAGATTTCCGGAGAACTAATTTATTTTAATAATAGTGCAATATTTTATACCATTCTTATACTGGTGGAAGGGGAAGCAAATAAACACTAGAAACAAATAATAATAAATTGATCCGTAGGTTACTAGGTAAACAACTTTAATCCCTTAACAATAAATAAATATAAATTCAAACCAATGTACCTTAATTTCTAATCAAATTTAATATAAAGATAATTATAAATTTAAAATAAATTGGTTCTTAATCCCTTGACAAGTTCAATAAAATTTTAGGCACAATGTGGGATTCAAGGAAAAGAAATATAGTTCGGACGCCCGAAACGGGAATATTTCAGGTACATTTTTTGAAGCTCGAAAGAGAAACGCAGAAAACGGGAAGATACCGTATAATATATGTATAAGAATATTTTATAATCGTTTTAGCAAAGGAAATTATTTCATGTAAAATTTATAATATTATAATGTCGATAATTTAAAAATGAACTCATTTATTATCAGTTATAATATCACAAGAGCATAGAAAATAATCGATTATATTTCCGAGTCACGAGACGTATTCTGCGAAACACGAGTGGTGTTTTAAGGATATACGTCGAGTGAAGAGGTTATATAATGGATTATTTTCGTTTGCTCGAGTGGTATTCGTTACGATTATATAAAGAATTAACTAACGAATTTTTTTTATTGGTTGAAATTAAAAGTACAATTATTATAATAAATATTTGTTGTATTATATTTAGAAGTTGAATTTGAGGTGCTGGTGATGGTAGAGTTGGCAGAATCTTGTTTATTTCTCATTTTTTCAAGTATCTTGCTATGGTGTTCATTAGTAAGCTTTAGATACGGCTTCAGAGATTCAGATGATGAGTGGCCTGTTATCTTAATAATTTCTTGTAAGTTTGCTCCAGATTGTGTCAAGATGTTAACAGCGGAAGAGCGATTGGAATGATTAGATATTTTTTGCTTCCTTGTATCAAGTCCTATACTTTCTGCCGCTGAACGTGTCCATTTACTTAAATGATTAAGGCCTACAGGGCAGTTTTTATACCATATTTTAGTTTTCTGCCAATCAGGATTAGGTGTTAAAAATAGACGATTGGTTTTAATGTTTGGTGTTCTTTTGCTTAACATTTTCTTCGACAGACGTACTGGACACTGATCTTCACAATTTTTATTCGGTGTCAACCATTTAGATTCAGCTGTATGTTTTTCGCCACCTAGTGCTGTCTTTGAAAATATGGTATTGTACTCAATACGTCCTGTGGGTTGACCATAATTGTCGCATTCTGCTTTGAAATAGTCAATTAAGCAAAAGACTGCTTCA
This sequence comes from Melolontha melolontha, assembly GCA_935421215.2. Taxonomy (NCBI): domain Eukaryota; kingdom Metazoa; phylum Arthropoda; class Insecta; order Coleoptera; family Scarabaeidae; genus Melolontha; species Melolontha melolontha. Next base: position 69,012,699 of record OW285243.1, on the reverse strand, counting down.
TTTCCACGCCACGCCAGTTCCACAGAACAAATTTCATAGGATTTTTTTTGTAAACCGTCTGGCGTATTTTCGTCAAAAAATGACACAATTTTGCTAATTTCTTCCGCTTTAAGGGCGACAGAATTTGTTTTTCTTTTTTCAGGAATTGCTTGTAACTTCTTCCTTTTAGCTGCCCGCGCCTTTCTTGCATCTTCAAGAATTACGCCTCTGAATGGATTTGTTTCTCGATTAAACTCTTCATAAAACTTTTTCTGGACAAGTTTAGCGGAAATATTCCAAATTGTTTTCACGGTACCTTCTTTGTATTCGGTGCCGTCTGCACGTTTCATGTTGAATGCCCAATCTTTCAAAATAGTTGCTAATTGTTCGTCAGAAGTTTGAGCACAAAGTTTATAATTTCGCTGTTCACAAAATTCGGTGAACTGTTTCCAAACATATTTATGTGTTTTAACGGTATTATTTAACGGTAAATCTTCAATTTCTTATCTATTTCGGCCCCCGAGCTTATACCAAAGCGTTCCATGTCGAAAAAATTAAAAAAAGCCTTATGAAAATTGCTGAATATATTTTTGACGTTTATCAACAAACTTCAAAACACTTGTTACCATGACAAAATTCATATTGTTGGAGGAAGCGAAACACCAAAACGGTTATATCACGTCGTCAAGTGTATATTCACTTATCAATACATGGTAACTATGTAAAATTTGTAATTGCTATTGGCTTAATTTCAAATGAGTTATATAATCACAATTAAAATAGTTCCGTAAAAAGTAATTATAGTGCAAAAGTTGAACTTCTCTGATACTAACAAGTTTCAAATCCTAAACTTCGTTAGGCTATATATTTTAAGATTAGACATACATACATGTTATTAGGAAGAATTAAAAAGACATAACACTCGTAACTGTATATTCGAAATCTTTTTTTCTTCGCGAAGTATCCTTCCGTGATTTTAATGGCAACATAAATTCGAAATTAAGTTGCCCACAATATTTCGCCATTATTCTAATTATAACTCGCTTTGCTGTTGAAAATAAATAATGTTATCGCAAAAAATAGCTGTTAGAAAGTTAATGCAGCACAGAATGTTGATATCATAAGGAAATTGAGTGTTTGTCGCTCCGTCTCTATTCTTGAAAGTCGCTAATTTCAAATTAATTAGAGGTAATCGTTCTTCCTTCCTCTTAATCTCGAAGTGATCGTGTTTGAACAATTTGTGTCTATTAATTATTAATTACAAAGAAAAATGTATATGCAACTACAATTATTATCTATCAAAATTGTTTATTTTGTTACAAAGTATTTCTCTTAGAAGAGAAGGATATAATATAAATTGTTTATTAAAAGATTATAATAAATATATTGCTGTTGACTCATTGTTTTCTTAATAAAATATCAAGGTATTATTCCTGCACTGTAGAAATGTATTCTAGAAATATACACTGCAACAGTAATAAGAAAAACGAGTATTAAATCTAACTAAAGCAAAAGTACTAGAAACTATTTTTGTAGTTGATATATTGGGTAGATTTTACAAAAGTTTGATACGAATATAATGTCGAAAAATTGTAAATAAAACAATACTTTGCAAGTGAACATATTGTTGTAATTAGTAATCAAATAGAAAATTGCGAATATCAAATTTTACCATAGTAAAAGTAACATAAACCATTATTTGTAGTAGATTATTAAAGACGAATTATTAAAAACGAAACAATTAGTATTGTTTGTTATACGTACAGTTCATAAATTATTTCTTTGCAGTCATATGACTAAATTTAAGACATAAGAATACCTTAAAATGGCTAATGACAGTAAATGACTCATTAGTAATGAGTGTGGTATTACAGCGCGTATTCATGTATATTAGAAAGAGATAAAGTACAATTTGCGGTTCGGACATTGGACAGTACGAACTGCAAAGAAATACTTTATCAACTGTACCTACTACGCCCCTGTAGTAAAATTATTTATTTTTGATTATTATTCAGTATCACTATTTTATACATCACTAACTTTAACGATTCAATGGGTAAATCAGGGACGACACAACTGTGTAATTTTCAGAAACCAATTCATACATCAACGACAGTTGCCGACAGTTCGGCGTAACAGTATTACAATTAACATAGTCAAATAGATCTTATCATGGTCTATTCCTACAGGATGGATGACCAGTATAAAAATGACACTGCGGCTCAGTCTGTTTGGTCCTTCTTCGCCGAAAGATAAAAGAGGGATACAGATTATTATGCATACTACTATTTTGTACCAACTCTAACAATTAATTCCCAATTCCTACGCCGCATAAGAAGCCACAATAGTGTATTTTTTATTACACCTCGATTGTAACTATCGTTTGTAGTATCGCATATTGCAATTGTAGTGTGCTGATTGCAAATGTGTTTTCTTTCATTTTGTTAGTTAAACTTTATTTTAGCAGCCTAAAATCGAGGATGCAATGATTGCTTTGATATTTTTATATTGTACAATTGTAATATGTTTAATAATTTCTTGCAAAAAGCTTATCTGTTTTCTAACGCTATGTTAATAATTTTTTAATACTTTTTGTAATTTTATTAACACGATAATACTTGATGTATAAGACTGATTTTTCCGTATTTACGAAGGGTCGCTTTTTTATCTTCCTGGGCTAGGAAATTGCAATTTATGCTTTTTTAAAATCACATATGGCTTAACAGCTTGTGTATCAATTTACAAAACGTTTGCAACATTATCAATTTTATTATCTGACAGTTTGTGTTCTTATATATCAAAATGAATGAAATAGAATATATCGTTATAAAGTTATTTACGAAACAAGGAAAAGCTCTAAAAATTATTCTTGAAAAGATGTTGACTGCATACCGCAATGATTGTTCTTCCAAATCAAGTATTTACGAGTTGCCAAAATTGTTTAAACATGGTCGAGAATCATTGAATAATGATTCCTGTCCAGATCGCACTAATGATATGATCATTTCTGATGGTAAAAAAAAAGCCTTTGATACTGTAAGATACAAGATGAAAGAAGCGACATTTAGCAGATTTACTAGGTATGTCAGAAATCACACTCTTTAGAATTCTACACGAGTACCTTGGAATGACAAAAGATGTTGCAAATGCGTATCCTAGTAGAGACGTGTTAACAATTTTTAGCGCTATGTGGAAACGAATCAGAGTTAATTATCGACCAACTTGTCACTGAATATGAAACTTGCGTCCATCATTATGATCCAGAATCGAAATAAAAGTCTATGCAGTGGCATGTTAAGGGCTAGAGTCATACTAAGAAGTTGAAAGTCACCCCTTCTGCAGGAAAAATAATGGCAACTGTCGAGGAATTTTGCAAGTTGATTATCCGAATAAGGGTAGTACGGTAAAGGAAGAGTATTATGCAAGCTTGATGCATCGTCTCAGAGATTCTATTAAAGTGAAATGATGCGGAAAACTCACGCAAGGTGTCTTGTTGCTGCACGACAATGCACAGTTGTACACGAACATTTTGCAGAGAAACAAAATGAATATTTTTACGATGGATTAAAGATATTATTGAACGGTGTATTACTTCTATTCAAAAGCAAGGAAACTATATTATATTAAAAAATCATTTTTTATTGATACTCTAGTCTTTTATTTTCACGCCTAGTCCGGGAAGATAAAAACGTCCCTTCGCAGCTTTGCAATTCTTGTCACAGTTCTGCATGATATGTCTTCATTTTATGCAATTTCACGTTAGGAATATCCTGTCTTTTTGCTTCATTGCGGTGTCACTAACATAACACATTCACTGTCGAAATATCAAAATAAGAACAATAAAGAAGTCTGAATTAATCAACAAATAAGTAACAGACAGAAACAAGAAAAATCCCTAACCGCAATACAAATTAATGAACTAAATATGTATTTCGAAAGTAAGTTGCCATCTTCAGTAGAACAATCTGAAAAAGAAAGATCGTGTTAAACGTAGCGTCTTTGGCTAAGGAGTGTTATCCCACTGGCGATTTAGTGAAAAGCATATCTTCAAAGGTCGTGTCTTAACCCAAAAACACTACATTTAAACTATCTTTCTTTTTCAGATTGTGCTACTGAAGATGTCAACTTACTTGCCAAAATACATATTTAGATTCTATTAATTCATATTGTAATTGGCGATTTTTCTTGTTTCTGTCTGATTCCTTGTTTCTGTCTGATTCAGATTTAAGCCAGTCTCCACCAATTCGGAACAAATAAGTAATAACTAGACACTCCTCAATAACATACATATTTGTAAATAAATTCTATTTGCATACATATGCTTTCCAAAATTCCGTATTTTACCTAAAATGAAAGTATTTTATGATTTATATATCAAATAATTACTTAGACCTAAGCAATTTGAATAAAATAATACAGGATGGGATCTGACAAAGTGATTGATCTCCAACATGTACTTCACGTATTCAACAAAGAAATGGAAAAGTTTAATATCAACATCTCCATCGATAAAACCAAATGGACGATGATAGGTAAGGAATATATCCGGTGCAAACTGGTAGTTGCTAATAGACCCTTAGAGCATGGCCTTTAATTACTTTGGAATACGAGTATCAAACTGGGGCGACTTGACTACATATGCAAAACAACAAACGAACAAAGCATCCAAAATATCAGGATGTCTTAAAAATACAGTATGGAAGAACAAGTACCTGACAATAGAATGCAACACAAAAATATACAAGACATGCATCAGACACGAGTCGATATAGCAACAACGAAGCGGCTACTAGAACAAACCGAAATGGCTACCCTGAGAGCAATCACTGGTCATTCATTGCTCGACAGGAGACGCAGCTTACCTTGGATGGCAAAGAGCAGTGTGGAATCTGCTCTTTGCCATCCAAGGATGCCATACGATGGATGAGAGAACGAAGAAGAAATTGGAGCGAACACATAAGTCGAATACCAGATGATCGATTGGTGAAATAGGCGAGAAACGGAAAACCCATGGGACCGACCCCACAAAAGATGGCGCGACAGCTGGTAGTCAATATCGCAAGAACAATAACAGGCGAGCTAGGAAACTAACAAGCATTTTTGCTTAGAATACGACGAAGAAGAAATAATTACCACTTCATAGATTCATTTCAATAAATAATGTGGAAATAAATTATTTAAAGTATAAATCTTGACATTATATACAATTATGTATATTTATAAATATGATAAAATAAGATTTTCTTCATAAATGAGACCTGGTTCAATGCAATTATGTACTAGGTACTGTACCTTATAGCGGTGACGATTTTAACGATGAATAATTGTATGCAATAAAACTTATGCAAACACAACAAACTAGTTAAATGTTAAAAAAAATAGTAATAAATGATAAACTCTGCGTTTACAAAGTGCTTCGTTCCTAGAAAAAAGGACCATCAGCAAAGTAAATATTTAATAAAGAAGAGACAAACCGATAGACGCAACGCTGCTCGCAGACGTATTTCCAGCACGTACTTCCTCGCAAAACCGTTCGCATCCTGTTTGTTACTTGCAAACTCGCTGTAAAACAGGTCGCGGGCACGCTTCATCATCGTTTAATTTTGTTTCTTTTTAGAATCGGTACTCGTCCGACGAGAATAAAGGAAATGACACTGCAGAAACTAAAACCGAATTAATATCATTTGTTGTATGGTATTTTTTAAACAATATTTGAAAATTTATTTTAGAAATGACATTCATGCACGCCGATCAAAGTTCAAAGATGCAATGCTTAGCTTTATTTAATTATATATTTCTCAGATAAAATTAAATGCAATTATAGTGATTTTCATATTCTTTAGTAGAATGATTATAATTAAGCTCGGATTATATGCATGTAAAAATAGCAAAATGTGTACAATTTATTGACAAATATGGTCTATATTCTAACAAAAACCAAATCCGCTAGTGTAAAACAAAACTTTATTTTACATTTAAGGTCTGTTACATTACTAGAGCCCGGCATTTTAGGGCCACTTGTCTCTTTCTACGTATTTTGTCCTTATTTACTCATAGGCGTAACAACTTCTTGCTTTTTTCTTATGAAAAAATATTTTATTTTAGTTTTCAAAAACGCATTCAAAACTATAACGTAAATAAAAGTCATAAAAATCCTAGTAGTAATTCAGGAAGCACTAAATGAAAGAAAGACTTGTCTACATATCTCAAAACATTTTTTCATTCAATTTGCTATTTTTCTTTTGAAATATGTAAATAAATACATTTATTAGTTATACGAAAACAATTTTTTTTAAAGCTTCCAGCAAAATACAATTTTACAAAGAACCTTGTCCTGGTTTAAGTTTGCTTCCTCAACCTGTTATTACTAGATAGGGTACCTGGGTACAAGCTTGTGTTTTTAATAGTGACAATTTTAAAACAATTAAAAATGTGGTAATGTGTCTAGAAGATACGTTGAAAAGTATATCAATTAGTAAAACGCTAGTACAAAAACTCTTTTTGCTTATACAGTTACCATTTATTCATAAATATTTTGGTTTTATTCCTCGTGTAATAAAGAATATAGAAAGTCAAAAACTACCTTTACGACATTCATTAGAAATATATAATAGCGCTATTCAAAAGTTAAATAACGCATCTGGTGAATTAGGTTAAAAAATTAAAAAAAAAACTGTAATGGCAAAATTATATTGAAGTGGAACCCTCGTCATATAATAAGTAAACTTAACCAAATATCAAGTTTAATAAATGATAACTAAAGACGGCAGACTATGTGCCCCAGCAGTGGCGTTGCGTGGAGAGTTTAGCAGAATAACAGTGCGCTTACTTAAAAATAAATATATCGAATCCCTATACAAAACGTTAAGAAAAAACATAAATAACTTACCCAACATTGTTGCAAAAAAAAGCGGATGTGCGCGATGAAAAAACTGCACCATAATATATGTTTCTGTATTAGTCTCGGAAAGGTTCGTACGTAGCGACGTATATATATGTTTATATACAGAGAAGGATTGTTCGACGTTGAGAGATGTTATATTTGCATAGTTAAAGCGCTCTTTGTATCTGTACAACGGATCTTCAGTATTGGTAAAAAGTTGCCCTAATTTTGTCAAATGTACATTTTTATCTAATACACTGTTAAATTTTTCACGGACACAATTACTTTTTTCATCTTCAAGGATATGCAGCTGCTAATGAGTCCGATAAGGACAGCGCAGTGTTCTGTAAATTTTTTATTGCGTCCAGTATTGGAACGTAACTGTCGTAAATAATTTTTAAATTTGCTGCAACTTGAGGATTGTTAAATTGAACCTGGCTGAGCCGTATTGCAGCTGCTTCTTTGGCATCTAGTTGTAAAATCACTGATTTAATTTTTTCAAAATGTTTATAATAATAAAATGCTGCTTCTAACCAAGTACCCCATCGTATAAGAATTGGTTGCGGCGGCTCGGGTATATCAGGACACAGCGAATGAAATAGCCGAATCCGTTTCGGAGATTTAAGAAAAACCGCTTTCGTTTGCCCTATCAGGATAAGTTGTACGTATAGTGTTTGTTACAAGGTGTAAAGCGTGAAGCAAACATGTGACATACAGCAGGTTTGGTTGAATCGTTTTGAGTAAGTTTGCCGTGGAACACATAACCTTGGCAGCATCGGTAACTAACATTAACACTTGCTTCGGTAAAATCTCAAATTTGTGTAGTGTTTCTATTAATACATCATATATCGCTCTGGCAGTACACCCTTGCATTCGTTTACAGGTTAGTAAATAAGGAGGAGAAGGTCCTTGCGGAGTCGGCGTCCGTACTAGAATGGCTAGGATGGACTGTTTTTTAATATCTGTAGTTTCGTCTATTGTTAACCACAGGAATTTTTTTTTACCGTATTTTTCGTACAATTTACAATTCTCTCACGCACTGACGGTACGTAACTCCGTAGAGTACTTCTTGCCGGTAATTTCCACGTAGGATTGTATTTCTTCCAAAACTGACGAAACATTGGGTGTTCCACTTTCTGCATTGGTATATTGGTCGCAATTAACATCATTGTTAAATCACACACAAATTTATTATATGATCTGCGTCCACTATTATTCGATTTATGTTTGTCACTATTTATATGTCTTTGGCACTGACTTGCTTTCCAAGTTAATAAAGTTGTTTCACAAACTAAACATTTCACTACGGTACCGTCATATATTAAATCGGGAAACCGATGTAAAAAGTTCTTTACTACGTCAGCATGCAACCGAGTCAATGCATTGTTTCTACGCACTCCCGACATTTTCAACACGATTGTGTTAACAATGTATCGCTTACAACGTCTCAACGGCAACTGAATTGATCGTCGTACGCCTCTACTCGATCCCTCCACATCACGCTACTGTTCGGGCACATAGTCTGCCGTCTTTAATGATAACATTAATGCTAACTCTATTTTAAGTAACTACAGTTATGGCCTGTTGCGATGTAGAAAGATCATTTTCATAATTTAAAAATATTTTTAAGTGCGGAAAGAAAGTTTTATACCTGAACATTTAGAAAAATATGTCATCGTATATTGTAACAATCGTGAATAATAATAATAATAATAATAATAAAATCTTTTATAAAACAATCATAACTATCCTTATGTTACGCTCGTGGCTATAGATAAAATCATGCCTATCGACACAAATTTCGGTAAGGCACACTTACACATACAAATATGTTACAGCATTTATATATATATATATATATATATATATATATATATATATATATATATATGAAAACGCCGCCTTAGTAGTTTTTTTTCTGTCTGTATTGAGCTTACCAAATCGTTCGTACGCTATCTTCAGCAAGCAGTACAATGGCTTAACTTCGAAGAAATCGTACTAGATAAATCGCATGGTTAACCATAACGCCTCCTATTGATGGGTTTTAAATTAGAGATCGATATTGCGTCTTTCGCCTGGCTCTATACGTTACATAATATTTCGTCATAAAATGAAATTTGTTATATTGTATATATTTAAATATGTTAGATATAAATAAATTTAGGATAAAGAAGTAATAAATTGCAAATGTAAATCCTTAGAATCTAAAGAAAGTTTTAAAATTTGAACAGGATAATAAAATTATGTTATACGGTGAGTTAAACTTGAAAATGCACGTTAAATATTTATAAAATTAGAAATAATATGTTTTGAATTCTATATCCTAAGATTTGCTTATATTTAACAATAAAAATATTTGAAATTAAGATTTTACAAAAGGATATTAAATGTATCCTCAACAAAGCCAATGTCAGTAGGTTTATCACTGCTTATTCAAACCACAGTTTCCAACAAGAAACGGCTTCGTTTAATTTTTTTGTCAGTCGTTTGCCAAACTTTCCGTTAACAAAAGACAAATACGAAAAAGAATTAGATTTCATTAAAAAAATTGCGAGATACAATGGTTTTGACGCAGAAATAATTAATAAATGAATTAGAAAAACTAATTTAAAAATTACAATATGCGTTTCCACTTGTCTGTAACTTCAACAAAATCGCGAGAAAAAATTAATGTGATTACCATACCATCAAATTACGAAAAACCTAAATAAGGTTGTTAAAGAACGAGGTCTCCAAGCTGCTTTTCGGCCCAGAAACTCAATTAAATATTTTTTGTGAAACAAAAAAGATAAATTACATATGAACGAGAAATCAGCTATATATGAAATTAAGTGCCATGATTGTAAAACGAAATATATTGGTCAAATAAAATGCTCACCCGTTATAGAGAACATATCGCATATTAAACTCAATAGACCGAACAAATCGGGTGTTGGCAGTCATGCTTCAGAAACTAATCATAATATTACGACAAATTGTTCAAAGCTAATTAAAAATAAAAATAATATAAGGGAATTGGACATCTATCAAAGAATTTGTAAAATTAAAAACGGAAGTAACACTTATAACGCAGATAAGGATCCAATTGCATATACCTACTTGTACGATTTCTTAGAATAGATAAAAGGAGAGGGCATAAGAGCACATGTGTGTTATTTCCGAAGAGGGATAAGTGACCTAAATTTAAGTGTATAACGAGACGTCTTATAAAGTGTTTCGCGATTTTTGTGTTAGCTTTCTGTACCCCATGTTCAACACCGTTAACTGATAAAACTGAACCAATGTTTTTAATTTACCTAAGTTAATTGCTTAAATTATGTTAAAACGTTTGTAAGTTGAGCTGTGGTAGACACTTTATCGATATCATTTTCTATATTCAATGACGTTGAATAAAATACAAACTTAAATAAAAATTTCACCAATTACCTTAAGAATAACTTATGTTTAAACTTGAAATAATTGACAAGCGATCTCTTTTATCTACATGGATTTGTTTTTGTATTTCCGATCCAGACACGAAAACAAAAAACTAGAAGAATAACAAAAAAATGTTTCATTAATTATGTGGTTAATGCAGTCATTAGTCATTACACAGTTTCAATAACATCATTAAATAATTATAAGAATAAGTTTTATTGTATTCTTGTGATACAGTGACGTAAATCTTAAATATACAATTAATCCAATAGTATAATTAAAGATTCCTTTAAAGTAAAGGGTTGTAGATCCATTAATAATTTATAAAGCAGGCATTAAATCGTTCTAAACACAAAATGACTCCCAGCAGTGGCTGTAAGTTCATCATCGTGTTTCATTTTCAATGCCAAGTATATTGATAAATTAATCTGGTTCGTCTCCACAAGGCGCCAAAAATGTCTCAAACACGTATTTAATGTCGAAAGCATTCTTGTAATCCATTTTGCACTAAACTTTATCACTACAGAGTATTTACTTAGAATATTGAAAATTGCGGCTTTTAAAATTCCTATTACAGCTTCTAATTGGTGCTTCTATAATCTTGTGCCCTCCATTACCAAAATCTTATTAACAGGACGAATTAAACGCGAATCAATACCCAACTATTTCCCACAAATTAAGCAAATAATTAACCAACGTTCCTGTGTATAAGCAATTTTTTTGTAAGAATAATTTTGAAGATTTTCTACAGCTCTCTATTCATTTTGATAAGTCAATAGTAGGCCACAACACAAACTGACATTTAATAAAATCAATAACATTCTAATTGGTTTATAAATTGATATATGTATACACAAAAAAAAACGAAAATTTTTATCAAAATTGAAGATTACCCAGTACGGGAACATAAAAAGGATATCTGTTAAATTAACTACAACTAATATCCACAAACTACGTTCCGATTGATCACAAAACTACAACAATTTTGTGTCCAACTATTTCATCACACCTCTAACCGTTATTCTTGTAACCATTTAATCATCGATTTTATTTCGCTGGTCTGGTAAAAATTCCTTAAGATGAAGAAAGAGATGATAATCATTTTGTAGATGATCGGAGCTTTAGAGTGGATGATAAAAATTTCTCACATAAATTTATGGGGCGAAAGTGGGTGAGCGCGGTCCTGCATTGTCATGCAGTAAAACGATTTCGGAACTGAAAAGACCCTGGCCTTTCACTCTTTATAGTCGTTTGCAATTTTTGTAACGAAGCACAATAAGTAGCTGCGTTTATTGTAGTACCTTACCCTTGAAACCCTGTAGTTTCTTACACCATGAAATCCTCGAATAAAATGCCATGTCTGTCCTAAAATACGAATTGACCTATTGGTTTGAAAGTTTTTGGTTGCATTTCTTTTCTTTTAGTTATCCCGCATCAATACCTGCTGACTTTCTGGTATGACATGAGCAACCAAAAATTTTCCACTACTGAAATTGTAGCACTACTAAAATACGCTTTGTTCCTTAGTGTGCATATTCGGAACCTATCTTGCGCACAATTTGCAAAAATGCTATTTTTCTGTTACAATTTCATGTGCGACTAATGATGGCCTCTTCATCGTCTACATTTGTTAAACTATCACTTTCTTATCATTCCTTCACTCATTACACATTCATTATTGAACTTGAAACACAAATTTATCGTAAAATTTCTGCAGGGTGAACACTTCTTTCATTTAAAAATTTAATCGCTGACCATATCTCTTTGTCAAATATTAACGACATACTAATGAGTTTAGAGCCTTCCTATATATAATAATGAAGTTAAATAAATAAATACACTGTACAAATTTTAGTTTCAAGTTATTTATTGTATATCACTACTACGGCTTCATCAGGTCGATGAATGATGTTGTTTCGTCATAAAACGAAATTTGATATACATATTTATGTGTGTTAGATATAGGTAAACTAGGATAAAGAATTAAACTATAACATTTCCAATTTTATAATTTAGACCACTCTTTTTATTGCCTAGGGTTATTAGTGAACAAATTCCATAGACAATGTTTAATCTGACCATCTTTCGTTAACCTCTAAATTATGTATAACAAAATCCATTATTGGACAATGGAATTCATGCAGAACTACATACTTAAGATTTATAACACCTACTAATAGTTAATTAGTAATGATGTATTATCGATTTATTTATTAATAAGATCTTTAAGACCCTGTCGTAAACCTTGGGTATTGTTGCCTGTAGGTACAATTTCTAGGAATTAATCACACAGAAAAATCCCCGTTATGACGTAAAACAAACAACGTATAACAATACACGCATTTTAATTATGTTCCAGTTAGAGGTTGTGGTATATTTTTACATACTTGTAAGACAATACAGAACAGAACAGTATCAACTCAACAACAGTATAGCACAAAACAGTATCAACTCAACAACAGTACAAAACATTCTCTTCATAACATTGATATCAAGCAGTATCATATTAACTACAAGAGACATGCAGTCTCATAACAGTAAAGAATTAAAAGTTTTAAGTATATATTATGTTAAATTTGTGAAATTACCTTAACAAATTAGGTTTATGTGTTTTTAGTTAAATAAAATATTCAGAAAATACACTAAATTTCAATACAACTGCCACCAAGCAAAATAAATAACCAGCCTACGGAAGTTACGCCTCGTGAGCGGTGGGTCAAGACACAATTTGTACACATGGTCCTTCACGACCCGAATGCAATCCCAAACATTTGGTCCTTCGAGAGCCGGATATAAATTAAACAAATGTCTTAACGATGGAATATAGGATTATATAGTTTATATAGTAAATACAACTAATTATAAATTCAGTTGAAGGAGTGGGGTATTACTTAGATCAGTTTGGTCATTTAAAGCTGAGCCTAATTTTTTATATCTATAAATTTCTAATGTTTCAAGTAGATCTAGTGTCTTACTTTTATCTTTAATATGCAGGACTTTAAAATTGCAATTGAATTTATGATTATGTTCTATGCAGTGTTTGGCAAAGGTAGAGTCCGAATTTTTATCTCTGTAGCTTGTATAATGTTCCGATATCCAGTTGGCTGTTTGGCCGATATAAACCAAATTACATTCACAAGTCAGCTTATAAACCCTCGAGTTCATCTTCTTGATAATTCTAGCCTTATTGTTTTTTAAACAAGTTCCTAGTGTGTTATGCGCCTTGTAAGCTACTATCCCGTTATTTGCTTTCTTAATTAAATTACTTATTTTGTCTGAAGTTTTCCCTGTATATGTCATGGATGTATAATGAACTAGTTCTTTAGCTAATGTTAAACATTAACACCTGATGAAGCCGTAGTACGGTGAAGCACTATTTGTAGTGGCATGCAATAAATACTTTGAAACTAAAATCTGTACTGTGTATTTAATTATTTAATGATATGGAGTTTCAACGAGTGTTCCCCTCAACAATCAACTTATAATAATTTGTTTAGAGCACAGTTGCCTCATTAACGAATTCTCTTAAAAAATATCCATGATCGCAACTTAGTTTATTGATATGCCTCGTATATAATTTCTTTACCTTTATACAAACTATATTTTCTTTCTTTTCATCATGCTCGGTTAAAAAAGTTTTTTCATTTACTTGTAATATAATTAAATATACCTTCTTATTGTTAACTACAGAAAACGGACATTTTACTCGTTCAATAAAGTAAGATTGATACGTTACGCTCATGTAATTTTTCATTGTAAGCGAATTCGTAAAAATTAATCATAAACAGGCCCTCTTCTATAAATTTCAACCACCTTTTACCACTGTAAGAATACGACAGGTATATTCCTTCATTATTATCACATTACAGCGTAGAATCTGAATAATGAATTCATAAAAGCAAGAGAAATCGATTGTAACCGCAATATACAATCTTCAGACAGATTTAGTACGTCAAGTCGTGAGGAAAATCACCAGAAAAAGTTCGATAATGACGTTATCCAAATATTCATCACGCACCGTTGACTGTTATAACAATAAGAACGTTTTAAAATTTAATTGACCGTCTTCTAATGCTAACAAATATATATTTTTATTAACATTTTAAAGGCCATTCAAGCAAAACCAACCACTTCTATCTTCTGTAATTGACAAGTTAAGTGAAGGTAAAATAGTAGTGAAAAAATTATGATATATAGTAATTTTATTTTGAATAAACTACTATTACTTTCTGTAAAAGTTGTTGATAAATAGTGAATTTACAAATTATATTTTTTTACACAAAAATAACACATACCTTTCATTAAATTGGTATCGTGATTTCTATTTTAAGTGTTTGAAGACATTAATAATAATTTCCATTATTATTTAGGACCTTTTGCCCTTTAGTAAGCCATTACACTTTGCTACAAATTTCATTTGACTTTTAAAGAATATCAATTAGATATTTGGTGACAAATCTGATTGAAATGTTTTAAGTTCGTAAGCCAAAAACGACTGTTACCGAAATTAATAATAGGTTTGTTCAGAACATGATTGAAGAGGACCGGTATGTTAGAATAAGGGGTACTTAAAGTTATATAACTGATGAAGCTCAGGTTGGAGCGAAACGATCGTTACTGTGTAAAGTAAAAAGTGAAACTCATTAGAATTTGTTTTATGTTATCCCGATAATAGTACTTAAACACCCCTAAAGATTGATTTGAAGGCAATTAACACCATCGTACACAAACATTTGTTATGGAGTTACGTATCTTCGTTCCCGTCGGATTCCCTACTATTCAAATCCAGCTCAATAAAAAGACCGTGCAATGGTGTAAATCTACACCATCGCTTTAGATTGTTTTGCTAATGAATCGTCTCATCTAGTGTATATATGTAATTACGGGTGATGACCCATCACCCGTAATTACAATTAAAGACGGCAGACTATGTGCCCGAACAGTAGCGTGATGTGGAGGGATCGAGTAGATGCGTACGACGATCAATTCAGTTGCCGTTGAGACGTTGTAAGCGATACATTGTTAACACAATCGTGTTGAAAATGTCGGGAGTGCGTAGAAACAATGCATCGACTCGGTTGCATGCTAACGTAGTAAAGAAATTTTTACATCGGTTTCCCGATTTAATATATGACGGTACCGTAGTGAAATGTTTAGTTTGTGAAACAACTTTATTAACTTGGAAAGCAAGTCAGTGCCAAAGACATATAAATAGTGACAAACATAAATCGAATAATAGTGGACGCAGATCATATAATAAATTTGTGTGTGATTTAACAATGATGTTAATTGCGACCAATATACCAATGCAGAAAGTGGAACACCCAATGTTTCGTCAGTTTTGGAAGAAATACAATCCTACGTGGAAATTACCAGCAAGAAGTACGCTATGGAATTACGTACCGTCAGTGCGTGAGAGAATTGTAAATTGTACGAAAAATACGGTAAAAAAAAATTCCTGTGGTTAACAATAGACGAAACTACAGATATTAAAAAACAGTCCATCCTAGCCATTCTAGTACGGACGCTGGCTCCGCAAGGACCTTCTCGTCCTTATTTACTAACTTGTAAACGAATGCAAGGGTGTACTGCCAGAGCGATATATGATGTATTAATAGAAACACTACACAAATTTGAGATTTTACCGAAGCAAGTGTTAATGTTAGTTACCGATGCTGCCAAGGTTATGTGTTCCACGGCAAACTTACTCAAAACGATTCAACCAAACCTGCTGCATGTCACATGTTTGCTTCACGCTTTACACCTTGTAACAAACACTATACGTACAACTTATCCTGATGTGGATCAACTGATGGGACAAACGAAAGCGTTTTTTCTTAAATCTCCGAAACGGATTCGGCTATTTCATTCGCTGTGTCCTGATATACCCGAGCCGCCGCAACCAATTCTTATACGATGGGGTACTTGGTTAGAAGCAGCATTTTATTATTATAAACATTTTGAAAAAATTAAATCAGTGATTTTACAACTAGATGCCAAAGAAGCAGCTGCAATACGGCTCAGCCAGGTTCAATTTAACAATCCTCAAGTTGCAGCAATTTTAAAAATTATTTACGACAGTTACGTTCCAATACTGGACGCAATAAAAAATTTACAGAACACTGCGCTGTCCTTATCGGACTCATTAGCAATTATTGACCTCGTAAAACTAGTGCTGCATATCCTTGAAGATGAAAAAAGTGATTGTGTCCGTGAAAAATTTAACAGTGTATTAAATAAAAATGTAGATTTTACAAAATTAGGGCAACTTTTTACCAATACTGAAGATCCGTTGTACAGATACAAAGAGCGCCTTAACTATGCAAATATAACATCTCTCAACGTCGAACAATCCTTCTCTGTATATAAACATATATATATATATATATATATATATATATATATATATATATATATATACGTCGCTACGTACGAACCTTTCCGAGACTAATACAGAAACATATATTATGGTGCAGTTTTTTCATCGCGCACATCCGCATTTTTTTGCAACAATGTAAACATGTTGGGTAAGTTATTTATGTTTTTTCTTAACGTTTTGTATAGGGATTCAATATATTTATTTTTAAGTAAGCGCACTGTTATTCTGCTAAACTCTCCACGCAACGCCACTGCTGGGGCACATAGTCTGCCGTCTTTATGATGACGCTTGGGCACACTGCTATGATCTCCAAATACAATGCTACAGTGAACTGTTTGGATCTTTGAGAACAAATTGGCTTTAAAAAATGTTACTGCTCGAGAAAAAAAATTGAAACACAAAGATGGTCGCCATATTTTTTGGGATTAATGCACATGCTGCAGCGTCGCAGATAAACTGTTAATGGTGTGCCGTGCATATTTATACGACCGTTTGTACGTTGCAAACTGCATATTAATAATGTCAGGTGTACATAGAAACAGAAAACGACCAATAAGTGATCAAGTAAATAAGGTTATTGGGGGAGTTTCATGACTTAAAATTTGTGCAAAAATATTATGTTTAGTTTGCAATAAACCGTTGTTAGCTGGCACAAATGGTACTGCATGAAACATATAAACAGCGCAAAGCACACATAAAAAAATGGTCTAAAACCGAACAGTGAATTCATGTTTGATTTAGTTTTCATGATAATCTATTCTCCGATATTTATTATATAAATATAATCCCTATTTAAAAAGTATACAGGGTGTTCCCTGAGGTAACCGACAAACTTACACAATGCGTTCTAGAGGTGATTCTGAACAAAAAAGTTCATATGCACTTTAGTTTAATTTCTTTTTGTTCCTTAGATTTCAACAAAAGAAGAAAAAATGTATCTAATGTATTTAATCATGAAATTAAATAACAAACTAATAAATGATTATTAATAACAATTTTAGTAGGCAAGTTATTGGACTTTCTAAATCAATCGCCTCTTCTTTCTAGTGTTACATGTTACTAGTCTTTGGGTCATATTCTGTTTCCAGTTAATATCTGGAAGTTAATTTCGTAAGGAATCTACACCTGGAACTATTTTTTCGATCAATTCTTCTCGAGTGTTTGGCTTACCGTTATCGTAAACACGTTTTTTTAGACAACTCCAAAAGAAAAACTCAAATGGCAAAAGGTCAGGAGAACGCGCAGGTCATAATACTGGGCCCCTTCAACCTATCCACCGCTCAGAAAATTTTTGATTTAGAAAGTCCAATAACTTGCCTACTAAAATGCAGTGGAGCGCCGTCATGTTGGTAAAACATGGCAACGCTCATGATACATATTTGTCATTTTCAAAATGACTGGCAACCTGTTTAGAAAGAAGAGGCGAACATTTCGAGCAACTGTTATAATAATAATTTATTAAGTTGTTATTTAATTTCATGATTAAATACATTACTAAAACATTTTTCCTCTTTTGTTGAAATCTAAAGAACAAAAAGAAATTAAGCTAAAGTGCATATGAACTTTTTTGTTCAGAATCACCTCTATTATGTTTTTAATTAACATTTAAATTTGTTACTTATAAAGTAATAATATAGCACAATATGAAACAAACATGTAAATAATTTACATATCTGTAACTATGTACATGGACAATACACCTCGTATTTTCAGCAATTACTTCTGCTTAATACATATGTTTCTGCCGAGGTTCTACGAGGTGTATTGTCCATGTACATAGTTACAGATATGTAAATTATTTACATGTTTGTTTCATATTGTACAAACGCTTTATACGTGCTTAACGTATTGTTATACTTAAACAAAACCTTTTCGTATATACCGCCATCTGGCAGGTTGTTAATGGACTACATCTACATACGTATTTTATCGTTTCCCGTAGCAGCATAGCTGTTCGAACGATAGGTAGCCCTCCGGACAATGTATCTTTCGCCCGTAAGATGTCAATTATTAAATAGTTGTCTTCTTATAGGACGGAACTTGCTTGATCTTTGCGGGCTATTTCAGTAAATTTAAATACAGATACAAACCAGTTGTTTATAACAGGTTTGTATTAATTTGTATAAATTGCTTCACTAGCTTAGCTGAGGACGCCTATATTGGCAGAAACATATGTATTAAGCAGAAGTAATTGCTGAAAATACGAGGTGTATTGTCCATGTACATAGTTACAGATATGTAAATTATTTACATGTTTGTTTCATATTGTACAAACGCTTTATACGTGCTTAACGTATTGTTATACTTAAACAAAACCTTTTCGTATATACCGCCATCTGGCAGGTTGTTAATGGACTACATCTACATACGTATTTTATCGTTTCCCGTAGCAGCATAGCTGTTCGAACGATAGGTAGCCCTCCGGACAATGTATCTTTCGCCCGTAAGATGTCAATTATTAAATAGTTGTCTTCTTATAGGACGGAACTTGCTTGATCTTTGCGGGCTATTTCAGTAAATTTAAATACAGATACAAACCAGTTGTTTATAACAGGTTTGTATTAATTTGTATAAATTGCTTCACTAGCTTAGCTGAGGACGCCTATATTGGCAGAAACATATGTATTAAGCAGAAGTAATTGCTGAAAATACGAGGTGTATTGTCCATGTACATAGTTACAGATATGTAAATTATTTACATGTTTGTTTCATATTGTACAAACGCTTTATACGTGCTTAACGTATTGTTATACTTAAACAAAACCTTTTCGTATATACCGCCATCTGGCAGGTTGTTAATGGACTACATCTACATACGTATTTTATCGTTTCCCGTAGCAGCATAGCTGTTCGAACGATAGGTAGCCCTCCGGACAATGTATCTTTCGCCCGTAAGATGTCAATTATTAAATAGTTGTCTTCTTATAGGACGGAACTTGCTTGATCTTTGCGGGCTATTTCAGTAAATTTAAATACAGATACAAACCAGTTGTTTATAACAGGTTTGTATTAATTTGTATAAATTGCTTCACTAGCTTAGCTGAGGACGCCTATATTGGCAGAAACATATGTATTAAGCAGAAGTAATTGCTGAAAATACGAGGTGTATTGTCCATGTACATAGTTACAGATATGTAAATTATTTACATGTTTGTTTCATATTGTACAAACGCTTTATACGTGCTTAACGTATTGTTATACTTAAACAAAACCTTTTCGTAATAATATAGCCATTAAAATAATTATATGTTTTATTTTGTAAATTTTGCTGTATTGCGTTGGAGTTTTATTTAGCCTGTGAGGTGGCTAATGTATACAAGGGATGTCTTTTTAGTGTTTATCGACTCAAAGTGCTATATTGCTTTTCAAAATATTTTCTACAAAAATTGACGCACTTTTGCATTCGTTCAAAGCAGTTATTCTAGTCTTCAGTTGAGACAGTCAAAATTGCGGTTTCGAAAGCGTCTACTGCTTCCATTCGACTGAAATCGTCGACCAATAATTCGTTTTTGTTCTGCCTCAAAAACTCAATTGCCTTCTGAGCTGTGTGCGAACTCGCATTGTCATGATGCAGAATGATTTGGCGTTGTGGGTTGGCTTCTGGAAGCACGGCGATTATTTTTGGCAAACAAATGATTGTGTACCACTCCGCATTAACCGTTCTTCGATCTAGCAAAAGAATTGTAGCTACATGACCTGATTTTGAGGCAAACGTTGCGACCGTCTTTTTCGACACACTTCGACGGGATAACTTTTATCAGATTATCTTCATCTTGAAACAAGCAAAGAGCGGATTTGCGTTTTGCTACTCCGATGCTATAGACGGTTTTTTGTTTTTTCGCTAATGAACCGGTTCAAAGTTTTTCGGCACAAATTAACGCAAACCGACTTTTACTCTTCAGTTAAAAGATGCGGAATCCAACAGGAAACTAAAGTTCTCACAGCCAGTTCATCATACAGGATTGTTTGGATTGAAGTCTTCGCAATAAATACCTATGGATGTTAATTGACGAAGGAGATACTTGTTAAAACTGCATTATAACGCTAAGAAATAAGTAATTAAACTTCTAGTTTCAAAAATTCTTTTATTGTAAATTCACTACAATATTGTTCCGCCATACAATGGCTTCATCAGGTGGATGAAATACTCGTATAGGCGTCACTGTTATGTTGAGTTGTTGAAATACAAGGATTTGCTAAGTATTGTATAGAAGATATCCGTTTATACACCACAAACAACGCTGATGCTGCGAGGAAACATAAGTGTGGTTTATACGGATGGTATTTTTCGTGCTTCCATATTCCGGCTACTGATATGTAATGTATATGATCAATATAGAGAGAGTTTAGGAAATATATAAGGTATCTAAAATTGTCTTAACCGTTGTACATTTTTAGATATTTTTCAGTACTCCATTAATTAGTGCGAAATTTCATAGTAACGGCGTGATTCTTCCTGCTTTCTATACATAAAGTTTATGGACATAACAGTAAAATCAAACCATGTAAATATGTTTTGTACTATAAATATACGCTATAAAATCAATTACGTTTTATGATTTTACACAGATATTTCCATTATTCACAGTATTATTTGCTGGTTATTTATGTAATTTAATCTACTTATTATTATATATTATATGGCCTATTTTTACTCATATTAAATACACTTACAGTAATACTTTCTATTAATTTCTTCTAGAAAATTCGATGAATGGTATTTCATCGACCTGATGAAGCCATTGTATGGCGAAACAATATTGTAGTGAATTTACAATAAAAGAATTTTTGAAACTAGAAGTTTAATTACTTATTTCTTAGACCTACGGATGTCTCAATTTCACGATATGTCCCATGTCCATCTTCCTTAATCAGGGGCGGCGGACAGCATCGATGCTTTTCTGGATGACTGCTATTCTTGGCAGACCTATCCCGGGATCGTTGCTGATACTGGTGCGTCCACGTTGGAATTCACTGTACTAACGTGAAATTGTCGATTGATATGGGCTTCATCTTCAAAAATAGAAGCCAACTCAGCAAGACATTGTAGTTGAATTAATCCTTTCCGAACTTTGTAAAATATTATTGCACAAAAAGTTTCTCGGCTCAATTCCATTTTTCGGCAAGCTTTGAAAATTAATTATGACTAAATTACTTGCCGTATCAAACTTTAGATTTAGATTAACGAAAGATTGATATTAATTTTGACACCTGACGTTTAATTACTGGCGCCCTCTATGAGGCTATATGCAACACTAAAGAGACATCCCTCGTATTAGGCAAAATCGGATGTACAAGTGGCATATTAATATTTAAACTATATTTATTATACCGATGTACCGGGCGTCCTTGAAATAAAAACAACGTATGCAAAATAGAAGGATTAAATTATATAGAGTATATACCCAAAATGCATTCTCATATGCTAGAAAAGAAATGGCAAAAGTATTTTAAAAAATTTGTTACGTTACTGCGCGATCAACTATAGATAGTATAAAGAGTATCAGAGGCGATATATCTTAAAGCTGTCAAACAATAACAAAAAGAATGGTGTTACTATACATCTCGCTTTAAGTATCCTCTCCGATTCAGTCAGTTTTCGATCGTCATTTACTTCGATTAAGGAAGGGTAGACTATTAACATGTGTGCCCGTAGAACACAAATGTTTTTAGCACAGATAATGAATACCATTCTTCGAATTTTTTATTTTGAATTTTCTAGAAGAAATTAATAGAAAGTATTACTGTAAGTGTATTTAATATGGGTAAAAATAGGCCATATAATATATAATAATAAGTAGATTAAATTACATAAATAAGCAGCAAATAATACCGTGAATAATATAACTAAGTATGGGAAATATCTGTGTAAAATCATAAAACGTAATTGGTTTTATAGCGTATATTTATAGTACAAAACATATTTACATGGTTTGATTTTACTGTTATGTCCATAAACTTTATGTATAGAAAGCAGGAAGAATCACGCCGTTACCATGAAATTTCACACTAATTAATGAAAGAGTACGAAAAATATCTAAAAATGTACAACCGTTAAGACAATTTTAGATACCTTATATATTACCTAAACTCTCTCTATATTGATCATATACATTACATATCAGTAGCCGGAATATTGAAGCACGAAAAATATCATGCGTATAAACCACACCTATGTTTCCTCACAGCATCAGCGTTTGTTTGTGGTGTACAATACTTAGCAAATCCTTATATTTCAACAACTCAACATAACAGTGACGCCTATACGACGGAAGATAGGAAAGTTTTTAGAACGAGACGCACAACACCACTTTTCGGGGTAAAATCTCTAGTAACTCTATACATTTAGTACAACAACGTTTTTCAAGACCTTTCATTCCTTCAGAAAAATAAGAGCTATCAAAACCTTCAAAATGTTCATTTAGAGCTTCGATGATTTTATTATTCTATGAGTATTTCTTTCCAGCCAACCATTTCTTGAGATTCGGAAATAGACGTCCGAAAGGGCCAAATCTGGCGAGTATGGTGCATGTTCAATATTGGAATCGTAATTCGTGCCGTTTCGCCATCGCATTGCCGACTTGAGGGATGGGGCATTGTCTTGGTGAAACAAGACTTTTTTCTTTGCCATATGAGGCCTTTTGACTTTGATATTTCATCATCATTCATTCTGTCTAATAACGATGCATAATACACGCCTGTTATTGTCCTCCCGTGTTGCAAGTAGTCAATAAAAATTATTCCTCGGGAATCCCAAAAGACTGTAGCCATCACCTTTCCAGCTGGCGGCATCGTCTTGGCCTTCTTTGGAATTGGTTCACCGTGTACTGTCCACTGCTTTGATTGTGTTTTAGTCTCTGGTGTCAAGTGGTGCAGCCACATTTCATCGACGGTTACAAAACGTCTCAAAAATCTACAGGATTACGCTTGAACATGTCTAGACATTGCACACGAGCTTGCTTTTGATCATCTGACAGCAAACGCGGCACCCATCTTGCACTGAGCTTTCTCATGTCCAAATGTTGATGTAAAATGTAATGTGCGCGGTCATATGATATACTTACTGCTATCTCTCTTAACTTTAATCGGCGATCATTCATCACGATTCCTTAAACATTTCTAATGGTTTCTTCATCGGTAGATATTTTTGGTCCCAGAACGCGATACTTGTTCGACCACGTTTAAATTCATCAATCCAGTTCGCAACGGTGGCATACGACGGTGAAGACTCCGTGAACTTCATCTAATTCTGGTTTTATTTCTTTAGCATTATAACTGCACGGAATTCGATTTTATTCATGATTAAGAAAATGATGCACGCACTGTTTACTTTGCTTGGCTATAACGGCTTTACTTTTTGCACTATCTGTATAAAAATTCGACACCAGTTATATAATAGATGGGGCACTCAAAACAAATGATCGATACGCGCACACAACGCCATATTTTGATTCGTTCTAGAAACTTTCTGTTCTTTCCTCGTATAACCCTGCCCCAAACCAACATACTTTCAGCATCAGTACTGCAATGTCAACAGTAGTAGCGACCCAGATGGCCTTTGCAAGAATGAACGAAACGTTACCAAAGAAAGAAGCAGTGTCAAGAACGCAGTTCCAGTCCGCAATCTGAGAAAAAATAATGGTCAACGACCAAGCCAGATTACGATTTATTCAATCTACTTGCGAAACATATTCATGTGAAATTGAGCATATATGTAAAAATAGAAACGTTCTTGTCTAGATAAAAATATATGTATATGTACGATATATAATCTAGGATATGATGATTATTACTAGAGAACGGATGCAATTTCCATAAAACGCAATCGGCAATTGGACTTGTGTATAACGTCGCTCAGTACATCCCGGCGTAATTCAATGAAATATTTGTTTGACTTACTCGGCCACCTGGTCTCGTAGCGATAACATGGACAACCCAGCTATTGTATTCGGAGAATATAGTGTTTTCAGTGGTGTCGTGTACGTAGATAAAATAAATAAGTTTATCGTATTTCGTAAGAGAAATAGCACGTACATTGCTATAAATACATTGCAATAAATCAACCGAAAAACGTCACGTAGGATCGTTAAAGCACGAAAAAAAATTGAACCCGTTGGAATCTGACAATTTTAACGAAGAACTCTGTGAAACTTTTATGGCAGCTAATATTCCATTATTTAAATTGAACAATCCAATTTTGAAGACATTTCTGAAAAAATATACTGGTCGAAATGTTCCTGATGAATCAACTTTACGCAAATATTATGTTTCTAGGTGCTATACGAGAACAGTAGAACGCATTAGAAGCCATCTTTTAAATCAATACATACGGATAAGCGCCGACGAAACGGTGGATATGTTAGGACGCTGTGTGGTAAATGTTGTAGCTGGTGTACTACATCCAACTATTCCCTATAACTCATATGTAATAGCAACAAGTATTATAAATAGAGTTGATGCGGAAACAGTTGCTGAAACCATTAAGGAGAATATGCAAAAAATGCTTCATTCGGACGCCACGTACAAAGAAAAAATACTTTTATTTGTCAGTGATAGTGCTGCGTATATGTTAAAAACAGGCAGACTATTGAAGAAAACATATCCTAATATGCTGCATATTACTTGTGTAGCACATGCTCTCCACAGAATCTGTGAATATATCAGAGACACTTTTCCGGAAGTTGATAGACTTGTATCAGCTTTTAAAAAAGTTTTCAGAAAAGCACCATTGAGAGTAGCTCTTTTCAGGGAAAAATTTCCATCTCTGTCACTGTCTCCCACTCCAGTAATAACTAGATGGGGAACATGGCTGGAAGCTACTAGTTATTATGCTGAGAATTTCGATAGTCTAAAACATTTCGTAACACTGCTAAAGGAGGATGCTAGAAGTATTGGTGAGTGCAAGGAGCTCACACAAATCCCAAATTTAAAAAATCAGTTGTACTTTCTTCACGAACACTTTGGAAAATTGCCAAAACTAATCACTTATTTTGAAAATCGAAATCTCAAATTAAATGACGGATTAACCACATTAGATGTGGCTGTTAATAATTTGAAAAGTATTCCAAGTGACTTCGGATGTGGCCTTCGGCAAAAGTTTGAAGCAATTCTTAATAGAAGTCCAGATTTAATTACATTGCAGCAATTATGTATGGAGACAATTCCACAAAATCTAACGGCTAAATATGAAGAAATAAAAGAATATTTCCAGTATGCACCTGTAACCAGTTGCGATGTAGAAAGGACGTTTTCTATTTATAAGGATGTACTTAATTCAAAGAGAACAAAATTGACAGAAGAAAACCTTGAGAAACTATTGCTAGTCAATATTAATACTCCTTTACTCAACTTGAACGACAAAATGAACAAATAAAAATGTTCCAATTATAGAAATAAAATTAAAAACTTTAAAAATACAACTTTTCAACAAATACATATGTATTTCGTAATTTTATAGATCACCACCCGTTTGTTCTCCAATTATATAAATAAAATTAATTAATAAATATGTATTTCGTAATTTTAGATAGATAGATCACCACCCGTATGTTTTCCAATAATATAAATAAAATTAAAAACTTTATAAATACAACTTTTCAACAAATAAATATGTATTTCGTAATTTTATAGATCACCACCCGTTCGTTTTCCAATTATATAAATAAAATTAAATATTTTAGAAATACAGCCTTTCGCCAGTACTGCACTGGGCTTTGCGTCATGTGGCAAGCGTTCTCTAATTATTACTTATTAAATTGAAAATTTCTATATAGTCGTAGATTAGAAGATCAAAGGACTTCAAAGAAACGTATAATAAAATGAACGTTATTTTCACAGACGATCAATATTTTACTTTATATAAACGCCTACCCCTATTATGTATCAGGCAAGTTATATAAATACACACAATTCTAAAGTCTGCATTTATTCGAGAATCCAGTTGACTTGACTTGATATTGAAATGTCGTAGTTAAGAGAATACTCGAAACGATAAAGACTGGTTCTAGTAGCCGTTTTCAATGAAATTCATTGTTGCCCGGGGAAATTGCCACTGTTTCAATTGAGTATATGCCGTAAATATACTATAAATGTTGATATTCATATTATCAAACGAACTATAATAACACTATTTATAGGACCGATTTGTGGCGATATTATTTCAATTGGTTTTTCAATTTGAAAATAAGGAATTATCTATTTAATAAATCATATAGATAAACGTCGTAATAGGGAAACACACAGTATTAATATAACCTATCCATTTTCTTTAAATACTGATATTGGAGAAACAAAAAAAATTACATTGGTTTGTTGGACAAGAAATCTATATGTTTGTATGATAAACAAGGATATAAAATGTTATACAGGGTGTAAACGAAATATGCCGACATACTTTAGCATGTAATAGCTGTAATAATATTAAGCATAAAATGCCAATGCACGAAACCTCTATCTCGAACGACATCAAAGAAAAAAAATATTTAATAAATGCGCGTGGCTCGACCCGACTCTGGTACTATTCCTA
Source organism: Melolontha melolontha (assembly GCA_935421215.2). Lineage (NCBI taxonomy): Eukaryota > Metazoa > Arthropoda > Insecta > Coleoptera > Scarabaeidae > Melolontha > Melolontha melolontha. Next base: position 68,985,516 of record OW285243.1, on the reverse strand, counting down.
TTCCTTTATAACTGCAGCGTTACTTCTATTGAAGCGTAACAGTTGGAGTTGTGCATACTGCAAGTCAGTCTGTTATCATCTTGCGAGAAGTATGACTATTCAAATCACGAATTACCTGATATCGTTTTGCTATACCGTGAAATAGGTGGAAATGCTAAACTTCTAGACGTATTTATGAAGGGTGGTTTCTGAACCGAAGATGTCCATCAAATGATTTAATTCTACAAACCGACGGTCTTCGGCAACGTATTTTTCAAGCTGCGGTCAATATTCGTGAAGACCGAGCCTTGTTAAATCGTATACTTCGAAAGTTTAGAGAGGACTTTTTGGCGAACTTGAACAAATAAATGCCTATTTTTCCCTTGATATTTATTCCTTCGCACGTATAATGAGAATATAGTTTCTCGCATTCCTGAATGCGTATTAAATATGTCTTGAGAAGAACACATTCATTTTCTGGAGTGGAGGAAAAGATGAAGAAGAGTTCATCGAAATGCCAAGATGTCAAGACTTTCCTTTGACACGCCAGAATGCCCAGCAGACCATCGAACGCCCATTAACGGATATATATTTATATTTTCTTGTGAAAAAACTGATATTTTTTTTCGAGTTAGCCACGGTTTTACAAGAGGCTATTTAAATTTTCACTATCGTCTGACGTTTAGTTTGACAGATACAGTTGCTAAAAAAAGGCGTGTTTAATAAAATTTGTAAAATAAATAAAATCGCTACTAATGGTGCAATTCAGTACTTGCTATGTAAGAAGACGCATACAACTCAGATTTTGGCGAATATGCGGCAGGCATTAGGCAACGCTGCTCCTCCAAAGGTTGAGATTGAGTCTCGAAGATGAAGAACGTCTTGGACACCTAAAACTTTTTACCTTTCCAGAAGTTGAAAAAGTTAATTATGTATTGCGTAACCGAAGAGTGAAAGTAGAGAAGATTGCCAAGAAGGTGGGTATGTCGACTGAACGTGTATACCATATTTTACATGATCAAATTAGGCATGTCTAAACTCGGCTAGGTGGGTGCCGCGTTTACTGAATGTACGTCAAAAACAAGAAAGAGGTGTTATGGTCGATGAATCTTGACTCCATTACTCTGTTCCGGAATCGAAACGGCAGTCTCAACAGTGAAGACATCATGTGGCAGTCCTGCCAAAAGGAGGATTTTAGGTTTCGAAGGGGATACTTCTTATCGACTATTTCGCAAAGGGTCAAGCTATCAACGACAACACATTATGCTACCCTTCTAGACAAAGTGAAAGTTGCCATTACCGAAAAAAATACTTGCAATGGCTCGAGAGAAAATGCTTTTCCATCATGTCAATGCACCATGACGCCCAATCGTAATCAATGAATTACCCTATTCATCGGATCTAGCCTTTTCAGACTTCCACTTATTCCTGAAACTAAAGCTGTTTCTCGAAGGAAATTCAAGAAAGACGAGGAAGTTATTGCAGAAGTAGGGTAGTAAATTGATGGCCTTGATGCTGATGGTTATAAAACTAGTATTTTGGCACTTCAGCACCGTTGGTCCAAGTGTATTAATGTTGAAGGCGAATATGTTAAAAAATTTAAAAAAAATCTTCGCCGCAATTCAAGTGTTTCATTTTAAGTTTCACCTTTCGTAAAATCATTCCCCTATTACTTCTCAACATCGAAATTTTTCTATTATTCCTGTCACCAGTTCAGAGACTCTGGCATCCATGTCTTCTACTCATCCTTCCATTTATACGATGGATTGCTTGATGGATCTGTTCTATCTATGCTCTTATATAAAACAAATGATTAGAGGAACCTTATGTATTTATTTAGAAGTAACATAATAATAATAGTCCCCGTAAATAGTCTTACAGGCCTTTGGGGTAGTAACATGGCAGCCTTGTTACAACTTAAGCCGCTCGGTACACTAGGATGGTAACGTGGCTAACGCGACGCACCGACCGCTTATTATTACTCCAGAGTTTTATCTCCAGGTACTCATTTTTGTCGGCCTGAGTCGAGCTAGAACCGAAAGAACGCCACCGATTTATTGGCTAGATCAGTGTTTGAACCCGGTTCATCAGATTCAGAAGGAACATAACTAAACTAAAAAGACTTGTCTCGAATAGTTTTCACGTTTTCACAAAACTGAAAGATTTTTGGTAGGTACAGGCGCTTTATGAGACAAAAATTGAAAGAATCTGTCAGCGACTTTTCAATATTGATAAGCAGGAGATTTATGAAATGCTAGCCACATTTAAGACAGTTGATCAAATTACCAGGAAATTTAAATCAACAACTGCGATAGAAGATAACAATGGAAAGATAGTGTGGGAAGCAGATAAGGTACTACAAAGATGGACACAATACCGCAAAGAACTGTACAATGACAAGAGATTCCCGAAGAGATATGGAAACAATAACTATCAAGAACATATAGAGAAGCAGCCAATCATAATCAAAAATTAGGTGATAAAACATCTAAAACTGAACAAGGCACCTGGACAAGATCGAATTACAACAGAAATACTCCGTATACTAAAGGACGACGGCCTTGGAAATATTGCTGGATATATGTGACAAGGTATGGCGCACGAGACAGTGGCCAAGCGATTGGGCCAAATCCGCATTTTTTCCTATACACAAAAAAGGTTGATTGCCCTCATATCACGTGCAAGCAAGATACTATTAAGAACATTAGATCAGTGTCTGACTCAATTTATACAATCGCAAGTACCACCGGAGCAGGCAGGCTTTGTAAAAGGAAGAGGCTCGAGAGACCAAATTTTTTACATGAGACAGTTAATAGAAAAATCAAGAGAGTTCAATGCACCGCTGGTACTGTACTTTATTGACTGCAAGAAAGCCTTTGACTGTGTTCCGTGGGGAAGTCTGTGTGTGCTATTGAAAGAAATGGGAGTATCTAGCCACCTCATAAAAGTCATATCCCAAACTAAATAACATATCACAGCCATTTAAGATATGAAAAGGGTGCATACTCTCTCCACGACTTTTTCACGCATATGGAGAATACATTATGAGACGTGCACTAGATGACTTTGAAGGAGGAGTCTCAATTGGATGGAGAAAACGTACAAATCTAAGATGTGCGGATACTACATTAATAGCGAATAACATAAGCTGCTTTCCATTTGAATAGGAACGGTACGGTACCATACTCAAAAATACACGTACCTAATGCGTATCGATTTCTGGCAAATGGAACATCGATTTAAAATTCGATAACTGTTTTGTTGTCAGTTTTTAATTTGTGATTTTGGGTTGGTTTTGATATGCGTACCTAGATTTCATTAAGAAGTTTGTTCTTTTATTAATTTAAAATTAAATTTGAATAATTACATTTTCCGTAAATGACTTTTGCCTATCACTTAAAATTAACGTAGTTGTTGGTTTAAAGCTATTATGATTCATTTTCGTATCATTTCCTTAAACACGTTTGAAAAAAGATTTAAATGTCAAACACGTGTACAGTAACTTAAACCAACCAATGATATGCTACCGTACCAAGTGCCCCAACAATATAGGGGAAGGGGAAGGTATTTTTGTACGGTTAAAAAATTTACGATTTCAGCAAGTGGGAACACGTTGGTAGGCGTACTGTACCGAACAGTACAGGTACCGTACTTTGTTGGAATGGAAAGCAGCTACTGACGAGATGCAAACAATGCTAGAGCGGGTGTCGAGAGAAGTACGAAATTAAGTCTGGAGATTAACTTGAACAAGACCAAACTCATGATCATTGACAGAGGAAGCATACTTTCACATCCTCCTTAATTGCTTATAACTATAAGTGATCCAAGGTATATGAAATCACTGACTTTTAGCGATTTCATTCAGTGATTTCATATACCTTGGATCACTTATAAGTAGAGAACGGATGCAATTTCCATAAAACGCAATCGGCAATTGGAATTGTGTATAACGTCGCTCAGTACATCCCGGCGTAATTCAATGAAGTATTTGTTTGACTTACTCGGACACCTGGTCTCGCCGCGATAACAATGGACAAGCCAGCTATTGTATTCGGAGAATATAGTGTTTTTTAAAGTGTTTTCATGAGCGTAGATAGAAGCGGGGTTTTTATAATGTATTTTATTTATTAGTTTATATTTCGTAAGATAAATAAAGTGCTGTGAGTAAGTTTCTTGTTTTCATAGTTTTAACTGTTAATTACATCGTAATTTTTGTGATAGATCCTGTTTAATATCGTTTGATTGAATCTATTTCTACCAATTATTTCGACGTAAGTGTGCATTGAATTTCGTTCAGTTTCAATAACTTACGCACACATTTTTAGTTTTCATTTATATAGACCTAGAGCATTGTTTAAGTTACTTTCTCAGATATGATACGGAAGAACGTCGAGAACGGCATCGTAAAACAATGGCGAGTTGGATTGACTGTCATACTGATTGTATGTCCATTGTCAGTGATTCCGAAATTTATTACAAAATCCGTAAAATATCGTCAAAAATTCGTCACTTAGGATCGCAAACACATCTGAACTCTGTAAAACTTTTATGGCGGCTAATATTCCATTAAATAAACTTAGCAATCCCACTTTAGAAATATTTCTGAAAAAATATACTGGTCGAAATGTTCCTGATGAATCAACTTTACGCAAATATTATGTTTCTAGGTGCTATACGAGAACAGTAGAACGCATTAGAAGCCATCTTTTAAATCAATACATACGGATAAGCGCCGACGAAATGGTGGATATGTTAGGACGCTGTGTGGTAAATGTTGTAGCTGGTGTACTACATCCAACTATTCCATATAACGCATATGTAATAGCAACTAAAGTTATATATACAGGTGATGCGGAAACAGTTGCTAAAACGATTAATAATTAATTATTAATCGTTTAATATAATAATTAATTAATAATTCAAAATATACTTCATTCCGACGACAGGTACAAAGAAAAAGTACTTTTATTTGTAAGTGACAGAGCTGCATATATATTAAAGGAAATATATCCTAATTTGCTGCATATTACTTGTGTAGCACATGTTCTCCGCAGAATCTGTGAATATATCAGAGCACCTTTCCAGAAGTTGATAGACTTGTATCAGCTTTTAAAAAAGTTTTCAGAAAAGCACCATTGAGAGTAGCTCTTTTCAGGGAAAAATTTCCATCTCTGTCACTGCCTCCCACTCCAGTAATAACTAGATGGGGAACATGGCTGGAAGCTACTAGTTATTATGCTGAGAATTTCTATAGTCTAAAACATGTCGTAACACTGCTAAAGGAGGATGCTAGAAGTATTGGTGAGTGCAAGGAGCTCACACAAATCCCAAATTTAAAAAATCGTTGTACTTTCTTCACGAACACTTTGGAAAATTGCCAAAACTAATCACTTATTTTGAAAATCGAAATCTCAAATTAAATGACGGATTAACCACATTAGATGTGGCTGTTAATAATTTGAAAAGTATTCCAAGTGACTTCGGATGTGGCCTTCGGCAAAAGTTTGAAGCAATTCTTAATATAAATCCAGATTTAATTACATTGCAGCAATTATGTATGGAGACAATTCCACAAAATCTAACGGCTAAATATGAAGAAATAAAAGAATATTTCCAGTATGCACCTATAACCAGTTGCGATGTAGAAAGGACGTTTTCTATTTATAAGGATGTACTTAATTCAAAGAGAACAAAATTGACAGAAGAAAAGCTTGAGAAACTATTGCTAGTCAATATTAATACTCCTTTACTCAACTTGAACGACAAAATGAACAAATAAAAATGTTCCAATTATAGAAATAAAATTAAAAACTTTAAAAATACAACTTTTCAACAAATACATATTGCAGTGGAATTTTCTAGCACCTCGTTGGGTTAGCCAATTGTGCTGTGGAATTTGCTTTGAAATTGCTTTATTTAATTTTAATTCACACTACAGCTTATTTTTGCCGGCTATTCAGTCTAGTAGAATCCTTGAGCTTACGTCTCTGGGTCGATCCTCGCGGATGCAGGTTATATCAAAAATAAAACACAAGGTGTCAGATAAATTATACACGCATTTTCCCTTTACATTGATATATTAAAAATAAAAAAAAAGAAAAATCCCTCTACAAAGTGTATAGGGTGCTAAAGCATCATTAAACAGTAGCAATGAGGAAACACTCTTTGTGAACATTGACTCGCACACAGAGAAAAACCTCTTGTGAAACACGATCAAATATAAAACTAATAAATATTAGTGAAATCTGTCAAGTTTAACCTTTACTGTGACCCCTTCAAACAAATATCAAAAACAAATTAGTTTTCAAAACTCACGCTAGTTGAAAATTTATTCATGCAACAAATAACATGATACGATCCATCCCCACTACAATCTCTCCAACCTTAAATTCCAAAAAAAAATGTTCTCGAAGTATAATATTAAGAAAAACAACTTCCCTTAACAAAAAACATGACAAGCTTTCGCTAATATCCATATACTACTTTCAAACACATTATTATTACAATAAATACAAAATTTATAGCACTGAAAATAATCCTAATATCTAATAAATAAATAATATAATTTTATCAACTTACATTAAGTTTTTTGTGTGATTTTAAAATACACGAGAGGCATCTTTTTTCACAAGATTTCAAATAACAATGAAAAACTTCGCAAAAATCGAATTAAGGTTTACTTGCACCTTATACTAAATGCAAAACAAAGTACAAACCGACTTTATAAAACAAAGAACAAAATTTATTATTTTATCCTTTTTATCTAAACACTTTAACAGTCAAGATACCTCTAAATCTAAAATGAAAAATTCTTCATATCCGCCTGGCTATCCCTTCCATCTATCAAATCAAAATATACAGACAATACATCTTATCAAATACAATATCCGAAAAAGCGGCAAATTCAATTCCTTTAGTCCACCTAAATATACGAGGGCTAATCATAACTTCATACATTAAATATCTTATATATAAAAATATTATACCTATCGATCCCCATCTGAAATAAATAAATATACAAGTGAAATAGCTAATTTTTTTATAAATTGTCCCTAGTAAAGAGTTCACTAATAGTTCAATCTTTTTCCTTGCTTGTCCATGGAAAATCCATGACAATATGTATTTCGTAATTTTATGTATCACCACCCGTTTGTTTTCCAATTATATAAATAAAATTAAAAACTTTATAAATACAACTTTTCAACAAATAAATATATATTTCGTAATTTTATAGATCACCACCCGTTCGTTTTCCAATTATATAAATAAAATTAAATATTTTAGAAATACAGCCTGTCGCCAGTACTGCACTGGGTGGTAAACGTGTCCGTTCTCTACTTATAAGCAATCAAGTAGGATGCGAAAAAGAAATTAATAGAAGTATCTCAGTGGCGAGAGGTGCAATGGCGAACCTGAACAAGATATGGAAAGACCGCCAAATTACGAGAAACACTAAAACCATGTTAGTTAAATCCCTGATATTTTCGATTTTTCTGAAGGGAGTTGAGTCGTAAAGAAATCTCGGACAGGAAAAAGTTAGACGCATTTGAGATCTGGATGCTACGTATATCTTGGACCGAAAAACGCAGTAACGCATCTATACTGGATGAACTTTCAGGTTAAAGATAGACTATCTACGATATGCCGCAGAAGAATCATGCAGTCCTTTGGACATACAACTAGACGAGACGGAGATAGGCTAGAGAAACCGATTGTCCAAGGCAAGATTGAGGGTAAACACCAAGGGGCGGATTGCCAAGCAGGTAGATTGATCAAATGAAAGAGATAACACGCATACCATTGCAAGATCAGTTAGCAGAAACTAAAGACCGTGAAACGCGGAAAGAAAAAGTGAACAACTGTATCTAGAGATGGAATCACGTTTTCTCAGTCATGAGAACAAGACAAAAAAGAAGCAGGAGACTATGATGCGATCATTTAAGAAAGGTTTATAAGGATTATGTGAAAATAATTTAATGTATGAGGAAGTTATTGTAGAATTAGCTCGACAATAAACGTAACAAACCATTCTAAATTCTAAATATTTTAATGCTTGTCATCTTTCTTCAGAGATTTTTTATTTTCTTCTATAGATTCAAGTTATTTGTAAATTTCACTGTGCTTTTTATTTGTCGATTTCAATCAGGAAATCGGCTTTCTCGTTTTTTTAATGTCTATATTATTACTTGTCTACGTCGCGTAAGTGCATGCAAATCGTGCTCTTCATTAGAATAAAATTCTTCCGCTAAGAAAATCAGTTGACAATCATAAATCATAGAAGTGAAATCGACGGAGACGCTCAATGCGGACAAGAGTTGATATTAAGGTTAAAAAATCTTACTCTAGGAAACTATAGCAATATAATAATAATAATGAAAAACTTTCTCCCATAGCCTCACAGCACCACTATCCGCACAAAATCATTCAATTATTCCGTTTGACTTTTACAATGCGCATCGATAAGCACACGATCACCAATTTCAAGAATCGACGCCGCACCATTTAGACACTTCCTGATTATTGTTCGTCTATGGTGTCTATGAAACTGTTCAGGCGGGAAAAGCGTAAATATTTACGTAACAGAGTCGCTATTAAGTGCAAGCTTAACCGGAAAAACAAGACATTAATATCAAACAGTGATGTTGGCTTTATAATGTTTATTTTATACTGAAATATAGTTTGTTTACAAGCAATATAATTTATTTTGAAGTGTTATGCAAAAGCAAATAGTATTGCAAAAATCTATTTAAAGCGTGGTGAGTGCAAAAATTTCACACGATTTACAAACTTTAGAATTTCCAAATAGAAGCGTTACTTTTTTATGTAACGGTTGCACGTAATAATAAATAAACAGTTTAAAAAATAACGTTTCAAAATAATATAAAAATGTAATACCGGAAAGTATTAGCCTAATTCTTAATCTAGTAAAGTAAACAAATGTAATTACTATCTCCTGAGATAGCCATTTTATTTCGTTAATAAATTTAAATTAACTCAAATTTAAATACGAGAGTAATTTTACGGGTGAATGACTATTCAAGAAATACGAGGATTGTTCGGAAACGCCGTGGCAAGAATCTTCTTTACACTTCTGTAGGATTATCCTTTAATAGCTTAAATATGACAGTACAAAGCGATCTGTCAATTAATATGTTTTTGACAATACGCCAAAATGAACGTCTCGTGTGCTTTTGTAATAACGGAAAAAAAAATGAGTGGAGACTGGTGATAAAGTACTTTCATTTGAAAGGCTGAACACAAACCGAAATCAAAGTAGGACTGGATTCAATACTGTTAGAAATCCGCCCCTTCGTTTTCAATGGTTAAAAATTGGGTTGCCGAATTTAAGCGTGGTCGTATGAGCACAAATGATGAACCCCGCAGTGGACGTCCAAAAACTGTTACTGTTACGGATATTATTGAAAAAGTCTACCGAATCATTTTGGATGAGCGTCTAGTGAAAGTGCGCGAGATAGCAGACATTTAGGTATCTCAAATGATAGTGTGCACAAAATTTTAGCTGAAGAATTGGAAATGATAAAACATTCGGCGCGTTGGGTGCCGCGGTTACTCACTCCGGAGCAAAAACTGAGTCGTTTGAGTGTTTCTCGCCATATTTTGGCACGTTTTCGAAGCAATCAGAAGGACTTTGTACGCCGTTTCATTACCGTCGATGAAACCTGGGTCCACCATCACACTCCCGAAACTAAAGAACAATCCAAACAATGGATTCTCCACCACCAAAGAAGGTAAAAACGGTTTTATCGGCAGGAAAGGTTATGGCAACTGGTTTTTTTAGGATTCTCATGGAGAGAAACGGCCTCATTTGACAAAGAAGAAAGTGCTTTTCCATCAGAATAACGTACCTGCCCACAAGTCTGCGATTGCAATGGCAAAAATTCATGAATTAGGATTCGAATTAGTGCTTCATTCGCCCTATTCCCCAGATTTGGCTCCCAGCGATTTCATCTCTTTCCAAATCTGAAAAATGTCTTGGTGGTAGGATTTTCGTCTAATTTCGAGGTAATTGCTGCTGTAAATAGCCGTTTCGAAGACTTGGATTCATCGACCTACAATGAAGGCATTACTAATTTGGAATATCGTTGGAATAAGTGTGTTGAGCGAGCAGGAGACTATATTGAAAAGTAAAATGTTTTTACCAAAAAAACTTGCGTTTTCTTTGTTAAGCCATGTAGTTTCCGAACCAACCTCGTATTTACAATATGTCCAATACCAAGTGTACTAGGTTGGCAACATAAAAATCCCTGCTTTGGAAAAAAAATAGTTCCCAACTGTCATAATAAGTGGTCATTGTCATTTGACATTTATTGTATACGCGTTTTGGTTAATGTTTTTATCTGCCTTTAATCTGTTTCATGTTATTGCTATACAAACTGTTCTTTTCAAGACAACACCGTTCAAATTACAAGATACATTTATTATAATGGCACCATTTTAAAAGTACTACGTTAAACCGTAAATGGAGACTGGAAATATTCATTACTTTCGTGCTTCCAACAGTTCCATAATGAGTATCCTGATGTGATCCTTATGAAACGTTTAAAATCACCATAGAAGATTAGTACACAGATCCACGAAAACTAGTAGCGTTAATAAGTGGAAGCTGATCAACTAGCGTAAGTTTTTTTTTGCTACGAGAAGTAACGACTATAAAATATTAATATGGATTGAAAAAAGACCACTATTAAAAACAAACGCTCCAATGTTTATGTTTATAAAAACGCTAGAAGATAACATTGTGTATAAGTTTTATATGGTAAGGGTTCCACATATTAAAAGAACATGTAAAATGTGTGCTCTACGGATATTTAGCGTCGATATTACATATCATGTGTATTACGTCAATGTTTTTTTTTTGTTACTAGAAGTAATAGATATAAAATATTAATATGGATTTAGAATGACGCTATTGAATATACACACTGCAATGTTTATATTTATAAAAACTCTTGAAGATAACATTGTTTAGACTGCTTTGTATGTTAAGAGTTCCAGAAAAATCAGCCGTTAAGAATTTAAAGTGAGACCGACAATAACAATAATTGTCCGTCAGCTTTAAGATATCATTTCCGATAAGAATTTATGATATATTCAGTCGTTCAGCGGCGTGACAAAACTGTTTTAAATGTCCTGTCATATTTTTTTCACTTTTGAAAGGGAATTTTGAGAAAATATCTTTAATTTATATTCTACTCGTATATAATTATATCTTTCCATTTTCATACGTTGTCTTTTGATTTCAAGGACACACGGCATAGTTATAGAAGGTATAAAACCCCCGTGCCACATTATGTTAGTATACTAAATACGTATTTCATATTAACGTATTAACTAAGTTGTCATTCTCAAAAGTCGAAATAACATGTTAAACATGTTTTGTAAAGCGTTTCGCGACCCATGTTCAACACTGTTATTTTGGCTCACTGAAGATGACAACTTACTTATCGAAATACGTATTTAGTATACGAGTATTAATATGGTAGAGGTTTTATACCTTTTTACGTTTTTTCTTAGCCACAGTCTCCAATGAAAGACTTTTCAATCCGTATTGTAATGTGCGTCATGCGACGGCGACCTAATTGATGACGCACCAACAGTGTACGTCAGCACGTCCTAGGCTTTTCCCGAATAGACTAGAAGTCGAGAAAACCTCCGAGGCCTATATAAGCAGTCAAGGGAAGCATGATTCATGCAACTAGTAATCACGGTCAAGTGATCATTGTAAAGAGTGTTCTTTAGTGTATCTTTTATATTAATATAATAATTAATATACTATGCGTTTTATTAAATTGAACTGAATAGAAGTTTATCACAATATGTTTATTTTGAAATATATTCTTCTAACAGACTCTGATAGCAAATCCTGAAATAGCTGGTAATTTTTAAAGGCAAAACGTTGTATATTACGAAGACCATACGGCGAAATCTCGAAGAAAATTGAAATTCTTTTATTAATTACACCGACTGTGAAAACTACAGAATTCCAAATATTTTTAATGTCGGAAACTTTTGAAATTTAATATATATATATATAATATTTTCGTGACCTTGGTATGATATCTTAAACTTAATAAGTCGGCGATTAAAGGTCTGGTTTATTACTTCAAAGTATATATATTTAAAACAACCCTACATGTTTCGGCAATGATGCCTTTGTCAAGGATATAAAAAATATATGATATATTTTTTATATCCTTGACAAAGACATCATTGCCGAAACATGTTGTTTTAAATATACATATATAGTTTGAAGTAATAAACCAGACCTTTAATCGCCGACTTATTAAGTTTACTATATATATATATATATATATATATATTATCAAACTGACAAAAATTGAAAATTAGTCAATAGGTCTTGAATACGATTCCCAAATATAGTTAGTATTCATCAATTTGCCAAAAATACTCTTTGATTAATGTAAACACATTTAAAATTACGTTCTTTCATTTAGGCCCGGTTTATTCACCTTCCAGTAAAGTACCTGTTAGTTACTTGACAATTAAATTTACTTGGCACATTTACTATTTTTGGGTTTATTCATATAAATTTAAAGGTCGGTTAGTTACTGGAAAGAACTAGATGTTTTTACAACAGTAGTATGTTTAGAGGAAAATAGAGAAAGATGAAACATACCACTAACACATGATATAGAGAAGGATGTACAGCTTTCGGTAATTTTAAATTCTAGTTGCCGGCATGACAAATGCATCTAATATAACCTTAAATCTCAAGCGTTTGTTGTGTGTTATCACGTGTTGTCCATTTTTACTTTTTTCATAAACATTAATATAAAATACATATTTTAATATAAAAAAGGTATGTTATATTATTACCTAAATTATGACCTAATCCCAGGCTACAGTTCGCATTTTATTGTCAAAACTTGTTTAATTTCATAGAAAATGGAAAGTAAGAAACGGCTTAGAGCGGCAAATTTCTCTATCGAGGAATCAAGAATTTTAGTTGACCTAGTTTTAAAGTACAAGAATGTCATCAAATGCAAAAAGACTAACAGTACAACATGGAAACAAAAGGAGGATGCGTGGTCAGAAGTATCAAAAAAATTGTTATTCAACCCCTTTTTGTATTTTCAATACAAGTAAATAAATATATGTATATATATTCTGTATTAATATTGGTTGTTTTATTATTATATTTATTTTGTACAGAGTTTTTTTTAAATATATCTTTTACGTCTAGCATCATATTATAATTTACTATGACTACATGTGAAATAAAGATGAAATTTTTGTTTAGAACATTAATACTTTATTTACCACACACACAGTATATAATAAACAATACAAACGAACAAATTCGTCATCATCAAATTTATTAAAATTGTCTTCTATTCGATATCGATTCACTAAATTATTAATATTGACAAAATCGTTGTCTAAAATATCGTCAATGTCTTCAAATAAATCTATTTTACTTGTCAATAACTTAATTTTCTACATGACATTTCACAAACAGCATGATATTAGTCTTACTTGACACTTTATAGGGTAGATGAGCAGCAAGTAAATTTTCTGCCAAGTAAGTAATTTTACTGGGCGGTTAAATTTTACTTGACGGTGAATAAACACTTAATCTGGCAAGTAAGGCTTTATCTTACAAGTAGCGTTAATCGATACTTTACTGGAAGGTGAATAAACCGGCCCTTATTAAACATGTAAATTTAACAACACACAATAAAAGCCCGAAATAACAAGGTCAATTTCAATAGTGATTTGTTTGAGTTCAAAAAAAAAAAAACAGAAAATCTCCATTCAATAATGGTGTAGAAACCATAAAAGTTTCAAATGAAATTTTGTAAATACACGTGCCCGTAAACTATACACGTTTACAAAGGACAATCCCACTACTTTAACTGGCCCTGACAGATTGAGTGTTGTTTATGAGTTTCCGAAAGCCGTTATGACGTCCTGAAAGAAAAGGGATATCATTTTTAACGCTTCTGTTAATAGCTTGTTTATGGATTGATTTAAACATCGTATGAGTATTTTTTCTCTGTGGAAATTAATTGATTTGTTCTTGGTTCATTTAAATACAGTGTAAACAGTTTATTCTTTCATATTTGGAATATCTCGACAATGAAATATAATTAATACTGTAAATACACAAAGTAGACGGAATAGAAGGGTCACACTCTTTAAATTTTATTCAAATATTTACAAGCTCGAACTATATAGGGAATGTCCTTGAAATAAAAAGACAACGTATGAAAAATGGAAAGATGTAATTATATAGAGTATATACCCAAAATTCCCTCTCATAAGCGGGAAAAAAATAACAAAGATATTTAAAGAAATGTTGTTACGCTACTGTGCGATATTTCATAAATACTATCGGAGACGATATCTTAAAGCTGACCCCACAATAACAAAAAGAATAGCTTTGTTATTGTACCTATATATCTCGCTTTAAGTTTCGTTCTGTTATCAATCGTTATGTACAGTCGCGAGCATGGAATTCCAGACAACTAGTACGTTTTTTAAAATATTTACTATTGTAAACGGGTATTTTACTGCCACTTGTAGCTTTAGGTTATGTATCAATGTCATGCGTGTGTAAGTCATAAACAATTCAATAAAAATTGTATGTCAAGATACCAGGCGCGGCTCGTGATGACGTATTTGGGAGAGCGCGTACAATGATGCTTCGTGTATTCTCGTGTACTAACTGTAGTGTTTTCTTAGTAAACACCGAGCCGCGCCTGCAAGATACTGAAGAATTTAATGTTTAAATAAGTATATAATTGTATCCGTATTTTATTGAAGCACCATTATGATCTAATACCAATTGTGGTCGTCTCCTCTTTGTTTGAATTAAATTTCTTCTGTCATAATTTTCAGTAGCATCTTGGCAAGTACCTTGAACAGTTTACCAAAGATCGTTTCTATTCATCGGTCTAAAATTATTTCTATATAGCTGTTTGACGATATATCCCCAAACATTCTCAATTGGGTTCAATTCTGGACTCTTCGCAGGCCACCGCAAAACTTGAATATTTTGGGTAGCCAACCATTCCCTAACGGCGGTTATGGCGGTATGACATGGGCAATTATCATGTTGAAATGTAAAATTACCATCTGTAAAACTTTCCAAGACCGAAGGTAGCATTACATTTTTCAATAAATTGATATATACGAGTCCCGTTAACCGTTCTTCAATTTGATGGCAAATCCCTAATCTTTCAGAAGTTATCCATGCCCACACGCTAACGGAGAATCTGCCGATCGACCGATCTTGCTTGACATATCTTTCTTGATACCGAGAATTAGGAAGTCTGTAAACACGTAATTTCCCATTATAATTAGAGCGAAAAACCTTTTCATAGCTAAAAACAACAGTACTCCAGAAATCTTCATCTCGATTTAATAAATAGAAATTAGCGAACTCTAAACTTGCCTCTTTATTTATGCCACTTAAAAATGTTTTCTTGACGGAAATTTTACAATCTTAATCCATACTTCGTTATTCTTTTCTGAGTAGGAAAAGGATGTTCTCTCATATGGTTAATTCAAGTGAGGTCTTCGTCTACATTAGTAACACGTCGACCACCAGAACCTAGAGCTCTTTGAACCGTATGGTAATGTTCCCAGCGTTTTTTATGTTTTTTATTGCTCTTGATTTTTGCACTTAATTAAGAAAAACCCTAGGCATATTTTTAATGTCAATGAAACATTAATAAACGTCTACTGTCAATAAAACTCTATATAAAAGGCATATTTACAGTAGTCAATTATTTGTGTCTAGAATTACATATTCCTAGATATAATTCGGTACAGTTTTTCGATTAAAGATAATATATTGTAACTTAAATGCCCGTAAAGCACACATCTTGCATGTTCCTTTAATACACAGCTTTCAAAATTCACAAGTATAAATTTTTAACAGCTGACTAAGGTTATCGAACAGTCACCATAACAAAATTTATCGGTTTTATAAATATAAGCATTACCGCCTTTGAATACAATGAGGTATTCTAAATCCGATATTCGTATTTTATATTTCTTATTTTACAAAAAAAAACATTCTCGTAATACACATGAAATTTTAGTATGATTTTTGGAATGGGTTTGTAAATGAATCTAACACACATCTTAATTTTTAATTATTTACTTGAATGTGTAAAAAGCTGATTTTTGTACGTGGTATTGACCCTAGCATACAGAATATTATAGCTTTCATAACATCGACAGCTGGTACATATTTATATCCTGAATATTTTGAATTCATAGGCGGCACATCGAATGTACGTAACGATCGACAACTAGACGAAACTTAAAGTGAGCGTCAGCTTTAAGATATTGTCTCTGATATAGTCGATCGCACAGTGGCGTGACACAATTTTTTTAAATTCCTTTTTTTTTTTGTTAATCGAAATGTTATTAATCGTGCATACAATTCTTCAGGTCAACGTTGCAATGTATGTATTCAAGCTCATTGTAGTACATTTTGAGAATTTATCAAATTAGATACCAATTAATTTAACGTTTATAACCATTTTGATTAATTAAAATATTTGTACTCTATTTGTGGTATTGTGAGTTTGCGCACGGATAATTTAGAAACCCAATATATCGCAAACTATTAAAGATTATCCACATGTACATAGGAACTTATTTGTTCAAAATAGCATTCCTGATTACCCATTTACGTTTGTCGTATAAGTTGTGAGCGTTGTGTCGGTTTGTGAACTTCATAGCTTATATTTATATTTAAATTAGGTTATATTTGTATCTAAATTGATCAAAGTTTCTAAAGGCAAGTTAAGTACGTTCTCGTTAAAGGCAATAAGTAATAAACTAATATATTTTGTGACTATAAGTAAATAAAACTACATTTTTAACTTCACTATTTAACTATTTAACGAATTATAGAAATGAAAAATCAAATTTTTTATTTTTGTTATTAAATTATTGCTTAATACTGAAGACTTAAAACAATGATTATACAAACACATGTGTATATTTGAAGAAATAATCTCTTTAAAACATTCTTCATTATTTAAAATTGCTCAAAATTTAAAAAGATAATTTGATAGTAACACGATTTTTCATCATCACCAACATGGAATGCTAATATCCTTAATAAAACTAGTTGAAATTGCACTAAATTCATCATTTTTAATCACTATTCATCGAAATAATCCTATAATTACTATTATATACATATAATAGATTCCAGATTAATAAAATTATAAATTTAGTAATATACAATGTGTTTCAAAAAGAACTTCATTTGAGTAGGCACTAAGTAACTAGTATTTGCAAATTATTATAAGCCACTTGCCTTTTATTTATAACTATTTGTCTAATGTCATTTTGTGACTAGCTATATAATTTTTTCTTACAATATTTTTTTGTATTTAATAAGCAATACTACTAAATAAGGTACACAGTGCAAGAAAATATTTTTACTGTTGAAGCATATTTCCGAAGTGCACAATTTATTAACGGAGAATGGTAATATTCCTACGCGGAATGTAAGCGACAGTTTCACTTCCAGTTTCCTAATAGAGTTGTGGATAATACCGCTTTACATCGTCACATTCGTCTAGTCGTGGAGAAGTTTCGCGATACAGGATTAAATTTAGCGCTTTTAGAAGAGTTATAGGCAGAGGTGTTTGGCCAGCACAGTCACTAGATCCTACTCCGTTAGATTATTCTATTTTCGGATTGCTAAAAAATGAAGTATATAAGACAAGAATGAATAACTTAAATGACTTGATGAATACAATTACAATTAACTGTAATAAAATAACGCCAAATGTATTGCAGAATATTTTTCACAACCTAAAACGTCGCATTCAACAGAATGGTGACCATTTTGAACACTTGTTAAAAAAATTTAAAGTTCTAGAAATTAGTTATTTACCTTTGTTATTTGAGTAATATCCCATCTTTAAAGTTATTATTAAATAAATTAATAATCTAATTGTAGTTGTTATTAATTTCATCATCAGATCTCTCGATAATAAATTTTGACAGTGACAGGTAGATAACCTTCATACTAAGTTCATACCATTTAATCTAAATCCTCGTTTCAAGAATGCAGAACATCATAATATTACATAGGAAAAATTCATGGACAACTAGATGTAATTTTTTTTTAAACATTATACAAGACAATTATTTTCGTTGTTATGGCAGACGTCATTATTTTTGGTTGACGAAAGTGGATTGATTGGTGGTTTGCTATATATGTATTAGTGGTCAGAATATACATTTTTTTTCTTACTTCAAAAGAAATTTTCGAAATACGTAGACAATAAATAAAATATAATATTTTGTTTAAAAAACGATTGAATAAATACTAAAATATCTGAACTACAAAATGAAGTTTAAACATAATAAATACCAGTAAATATCACGGATTAACTAGCGTGATGGCGTAATGACTTGTCTTGACTCTACTCTACTTCCTTAAATAGTCCAATCTATTTAGTTCTATAGCTGGAACATCGATATCGTTATTATTATCATGTGAATCGTAGTTATTATCGTGTTTAGTACGAACCAAACCCATATTTACTGACAATAAATAAATGAAACACTCCGGCAACAAAAAATAAACAAATAAACGCAGCTGTGCACCCAATAATTTCGTTCCTGTAACTGTAACTGATCGAGTTAGAGTCGAAAGTCGAATCGTTGATTGTATTTACAAACCGAAAGAGGTAGGTAATGGACATTACCGACATGAATGCGGATATAATCCGCGGAACAATGACTTGAGAATCGTTCGGGCCGTCAAGAACGTGCTTTACTCCCACGCCGACTGCATTAAATGCAAACGTCAAGAACGCTTCTACGATAAATGTAGATTTATTACGAGGCGCGAAGAGATAAGATGCACTGGTGCTGGTAACGTCAGCTAAGAAAGCAATAGTTCAGATTCTTGAATTCGATCCAGAAATATTCCTCTCTTTTCATGCAGACCGTATGTTTTATGATCTTTAGTGGTAATGGTTATGGACTCCTTATGTTTGGAGGAAATCACATATTTATCATCTGTTAATTTTAAACTAAGAATAACTGCATTCTAGTGTACAGATTATGTAGTCGTATTAGATACGCAACATGTGTTTTCTAGAAGCCTCGTAAGCTCAAACTGCGTAAACTAATAATTTAAGAAAATTATTTTTTTCGCGATATCTTTTTAGAAAAAAGATTAATGTTGATGAAACAAGTACGTCTGTCAATTGTTTATGTATAATTAAAAACCACGTCTCGCTTTGCCTAGAGGAGTTGGCTTCTTTTGTTAAAATAAATTTCACGAAGCATTTTGGCAATGTAGGTATTAATTTTTAACAGTGAAAGGTAAGCTATTAACCTTGTCTCCGCCAATAAACTGAGAAAGTGGGTTAAAAATGTGAAATATGGTCAATGAATTCCTTTGTTTGGTAAAATGAATTATTCAGTCGACAATTCGTTTTATCAAAATAACTCTCAACGAAAAAACAAAGTAAAATCGCACAACAAAAAATGATCATAGCATAACTAACTTCTTACTAACATAAATGACAAAAAGATAGTTATAATAATTATAATATTAAAAAATAATCCTTGATCAAGAAAGTTTTAGGTATACATATATGTATTTATTGTAGGAAAATATGAAATCAACAAATTTATTAATGAATTTTTGTTTAAATCTATTTAATTTCATTAATTTTAATCAATTCAATAAACATTCAAAACTGTAATATTGTTAAAATAATAGTTCTGATTCACGTAATTATAATATTCATTTAATACAGTTAGTTTCTTTTTGAACATTATATGTCTTTTATTTTGCAATTGTTCGTTACCTAACAGAGCAGTTCCATTATTAATTTATTATTATAATTATTGCTCTGACTCAACTTTATTAATTTATATTAATCTCTATATACATATATAATTCAGCCTGGGTACGTTTGTGTTCGAAAAACTCGAAAAGTAGTTGGTCGATTGATTTGAAATTTCAACACAAGTTGCATTCAAATACGCGAATGTTTTTATAGCAAAATGTAATTTCGTTTTTCAGACGAAAATTTTCTCAAATACATACTTGATTTGGTAGTACTTTCTTGTTACAAGTTGACGTATGTTAATCATATACTCTATTTACGCTAACATATTGTTAAGAAGGAAAATAACCATAATTAAGAAGGAATTGTCTTATATGAAAACTTAAAATAATGTGTACAGGTTAGATGCAAATGTCAGGAAGATGTTATTTTTTAAATAATTGTCACAGATAATTGTCAAATTGGAATGGTGAAAATATTAATGATATTGATATTTGAAAAACTATTAAACAAGTAGTTGGGTTTTTGAAAGAAAACAAAAAGCAGAAATTATTATTGATTGCCGATGTACACGATATGAACAAAATCATTCTAAACAGAATCGCAGATGAAACAATGGCATAAAAATCCATTGACTCCGTCATGAGTCAAAGTGTAGTAGCGAATATTCCAAAGGAATGATCTCGTTGTTTCCGAATTACCGTCACATTCTGAATTTGAAAATTGGAGTGGCGTCTATATTACTCCAAAACATCAAGCAGCCAAATTTATGCAATGACACACGATTAGTAGTTAAAAAATTGATGAACAATCTAATTGAAGCAACAATTCTAATTGGACCTCATAAAGGTAAAGGCGTACTACTTCCACGAATACTAGTACACATTTCGACTGTCATGGTGTTTGATTTCAAACGACTTTAATTTTCAATACGCCTTGCGTTCGCTATGATTATCAATAAAGCGCAAGGGCAATCTTTGCAAGTGTGCGGTTTGAATTTAGAAAACGATTGCTTCTCTCATGGGCAATTATACGTCGCATGCTCTAGAGTCAGTAAACCGTCTGATCCCTATGGTTTGTAAAATGTAGTTAATCCACTAGCTTTACAATATTTTTTTTAACATAATTTTTCTTCCTTTCCTTTTATTCCACATAGCCACAGCAACGCGAAGTAGAGTATTGAATTGAATGATGGGCTTTCTCGGTGAATTTATGTTCGCTACAATCCTTTTATTTACTTTCCCATTAATTTCATATCAGACCGAGCCACAGCAAAGCGTGGCCGAGTTTAGGTAGTTTATTATAATAAATGAGGCAATAAAGAATCCTTATTAAGCTTTGATTACCTAATAAATTTTTAAAAGTTGTGATTTTTATTAAATAAAGTAAGAGGAATATAGTTTATAATAATATATTTTCACATTTTGCATATGTATTTAATATTTTGTGTGATCTGCTTTTGTCTTGATACATTCTTTTATTCTATTTGTTAAACTATGCAGTAAATATGTGCAAGTAGCTTTTTCCTATACTTCCTATATCGTATTTTTTAATTGTAATTTGGAAGTACATATATTTTATTAATACTATTTTTAAGTAATTACCACAAATGCTCAATAGAATTTAGATTCGTGGATTGAGCTGGCCATGATAAAATTCAACAGCCTTTTCTGCAAACCACTTGAATTCACACTGTATTACAAGGCGCGTTGAACATTCTCTAACATAGTCTCTCACAGACAAACAACTGACCAACTTCGAAACAACTGACCATCTCCGAAAGCGAACATACGCCCCTAAACCATAATACTTCCATCTCCGAACTTGATAGTAGATACAATGCATTCAAGGGACTACGCTCATTTAGTAAATACGTCACAGACGCCATCTTGGCAGTCACTGGATGCAAACAAACGGGTTTTACATGTAAATCTGTATACCAAAGGCGATATATTTTTTTACTTAAGTCTGGCGTATTTGACGTAGAGAAACATTATTGTTTGTAATCCAAAGGTATTAACAAAAATGAAAGATTAAAAAAAAATCAATTTGGCGAATAACTTCGTTTTTGTTCTATTTATAGGTTAAGTGTGTCCCACGTAGTAAATATTTAAAATACCAGTACTGCCAGTAAAAATCTCTTATGGCAATTACTAATGCAAATGGGTTTTGTTTGCATCCAGTCCCTTTAAAAATGACGGTGGTGACCCGTACTAAATGAGCGTTTATGCTTTCTAATGTAGGTAACTCCAGGCACCGGAAATAATAATAATAATAATATATTTGTACCCAACTCGCTCTAAAAGTTTGTGCTTATCATCAAAAATCAAAGTGTACAACTCAACAGTGAAACCAGTTCTCCTCTATGGCTCAGAGACCTGGATGGTTACCTCAACAATCAAGAGAAAACTCCAGTCTTTTATAAACAGATGCCTTAGAAATATACTAGGAATATGGTGGCCGGAAAGAATATCAAATGCTGAACTATGGCATAGAACAGAACAAAACGACATAAATGAAGACATTAAGAGAAGGAAATATAAATGGCTTGGTCATACATTAGGAAAGCCAGTTGATACACCAGCTCACACAGTCCTACTTTGGAAGCCACAAGGAAAGAGAGCGAGAGGCAGACCACGCACCACCTGGAGGAGAACAGTTATGGAAGAGACTAACAAGTCCATCCCACAACTGAAGAGCATTGCCCAGGACCGAATAAAATGGAAAAAATACATAGAGACATTATAAGTGCACATACTTGCTATACGAGTATGTAATGTATAATTACCCTACGTCCCGAAAGGGAATAATGGGTTTAATAATAATAATAATAATAATTTGTACCCAACAGATTTATCCAATTACAAGGCAACTAAATTGAAATTAAAAGTGATACATATTGCTAACATGAAGGAAAAAAAAGTACATTCTGTGTGCTTATAAATAGAAAATAAAAACACTTCATATAATAGGCAAGTATTTCACAAAGTACTCGTTAAAAAGGATATGTCATCATATAGTTTATCGGCATGCATTCACTAAAGCATGCGTAAGGGGCGCCTTTATCATGATATTAGTTTTAGCACTAAACACAGAGAATATGGGAACGTTTCTTGACGAAAGACGCGGCACATGAAAACTAACTCGAGAAAGCAAACAGGGCGAATCAATCTCGTTGCTGATAATTTTCCTCAAAAATTAAGCACTCATTTGCTCTCTACGCACACTCAACGATTCCATGTTGTGTCGGTGCAAGAGAAGATTGTAGTCAATATTACGTTCGGGAAAAGCTCCATCCAATTAGAAAGACATAAGCTTTAAAATTCTTCTCTGCACTTTCTCAATCATCTGCTGTTGGATTGTATAATAAGGATACCACACAACCGATCCATGTTCAAGCTTAGAGCGCACATATGAGTAGTACAAAGTTGTTACTGTTCTAGGCTCGTCAAAATCCCTGATGACACGTATAATACATCCAAGTGACTTGACAGCTGATGAGGTAACGTTAATCAGATGCTGCAAAAAATTCAACTGGTTATCAAACGTGATACCTAAATCCAAAACACTGTTGGAACGCGCAACAGGTTCCCCATGGATGAAATACGTAGCCGCCAAGACATTGTGTTTCCTCGTGTAAGATACAGAACTGTATTTGCTAATGTTAAGATTGAACTTGTTTTTTATGCACCATTCAACTACAACGTCCAGTGCGTTCTGCAGAAGAGTTATGTCTAGTTCATTTAATATGATACGATCAATCTTAAGGTCATCTGCATAGGCCAAAACTACACAAGGTATGGAAGTTAGGAGGTCGTTGATAAACATAATGAAAAGAAGTGGTCGCAAGTTAGAGCCCTGCGGCACACCAGAGGTGGAAATCTAAGGCTCTGATCTAAAGCCATTGTAATACACGGATGTAATTGTGCCTATCCTGAATATAACTATGAAGTAATCTAATCAAAGCATTGGACAGACCAAATGCACTTAATTTCTGCAGCAATATCACATGGTCAATGGTATCAAAAGCTCGTGTAAAATCAGTATTTATTTCATCAACTTGACCGCCCCCATCGAGCTCTTCAGCTATCTCCTGTGTAATAATAGCAAGATTTGTTGTAGTAGAACGACCAGTCATAAATCCATGTTGAGACGGTGAAATATATACTCTAACGTTGTTCATTATAATATTGTGTAGCAAATGTTCAAAAACTTTTGAAAAATTATTTAGAATGGCTATAGGTCTGTAATTCAGGACGTTGGCACACCACCTTTTTTAAAGACAGGACAAATTCTAAATATCGAAATAATTGGAAATAATCTCAAAAAAAAATTAATACGATTTTTATTAAATTTAAATATATTTAATAACTCAAATATTTGAAGAATATACTTATAATTCTTACCTCAATATTTGTTTTGAACCATACGATTTTGGAAAAAATCTACATCTGACAAATAAGTGCATTTTTTGGCCTCCTTAAACCCCCGTTAAAAGTAACTTCTTTCTAGCTTTGCAACCTTTTAGCCCTGCTTCTAAAAGGTATCGGCGAACGGAGCTCGTATTAGTGCTGATGGATAGTCTGAAATTAGCAGTTAGCTCAGGATATATTTTTTACAGTAACATGTATAATTTGTTATAATCATAGTACAAAACAGATAAAATTGTAAAAATGAAGCGTTGAAATTATAGCTTATATTAATAACATATTATTACATAAAATTTTACACTTACAGAAATTATCTATCAATCCATTACTATATAATTAATCATTTTTTTTTTTCTGAAGGAGGCAATAAAACGTCGAATCGTTAAAATGGGTGTATTTATTTAAAAAATATTTTATTAAGCCGAATTCCAATCAAAACATTAACCATTTGTACATATCAAGTTTTATAAATACATAAAAGTGTTTTGAAGTTTACTTTCTTGCATTTCCTTCAACTTGGTGCTACTTTGTTATAAGGAATTGATGCAATTAGCGTAACTAACGAAAGTGTGAGAATTGTCTGTCGCTTTACGATTTGCATAATGTAGCATTAACTTTTAGTGTTTTATTGTATAAATACCATATTAATCTGTGGAAAAATAAAATATATATAACAATTATGGGATTATTTATTTTACATTTATAATTTTCAAAAAACAAGTTATTATGGTTAGTATGAGAGATGTGAAAAAATGAAAAATAAATATTATTAGAAAAAAATTTATTCGTTCAATACGAGGATATATCATTGAGTAAAATATTTAGCTGAAAAGAAATCACAATACCCAGGTATCATTTTTTGCTTAGGTAGAAAAACATTATCTTTTTAATGTTTAGCTTTTATTGTCTTTTTAATAAGGCTGTTTTTTTTTCTTATTTTAAAGAACATACACAATTTAACATGTTTTTAAATCAGCAATAATAGGGGCAACAAGTAGGCAGATCTAGATCACCCAGCTTGTAGATGTATTCTTGTTATATCATTTTTTTAAATTTTGACATTTGTTACATTGACGTACAACAGACTAACACTTCTCTACTCTCAGCATATTAAAATCAGGTACTGCAAACCGACCATGACTTGAAAAAATATGCCGTAAACGACCTATGGAATCCATGATTTGTAACATTAGAAAGCCATCATGAAAATAAGTTAAGCTGCAATATGTTCTCGGCCTGGCAAGCTTATACATGTTCAAACGTGTTAAAAGTGTGTTGTGTCATAGTTACACATGCGTTAAACCTACACTATAAATAGTAAAGTAAATAGTTATCAATCTGCACTCAGATAAGATCATTGCATGGAAACGTGTCTGTTAACAAAAATTGAATGCCGCGCGGTTATTTAAGTTTTAACAAAGACGAGGAATACGCTTAATCAAATTAAACAACGCTTAAACGCCGTTTATAGTGATTTATCTCCTTCATATTCTACTGGAAAAAATGGGCATTTGGGTCGAGAATGCCTTGAAGATAGTCGGCCTATTTAAGTGATAATGACACCAAAAATTTCATTTATTGAAGAATTATTACTAGAAGTATCATAAGATCGCCGTTTGAAAATAAATAGTCACCAATGTCTAACATTTCTAAAATAAGTGTTCGCTAAATTTCGCATGACCATTGGGGTATGAATAAGGATAGTGCAACGACTTCTTTCCGTTCTTCCTGTTGAATGTGTGTTTTATGGAATCGTCCCTGTGTGTTAGATACGACCGTGAGAAGTGCAGTGCAAGCATCACGGAAGTGTTACGTAGAATTAAGATTAGAATACGAAGTGTTAAAACTAGATATAAGACACATTTTAATTCATTAAAAATTATTATTATAACAACGTTAAATCCTGTAGTACAGTTGTTGTATCGTTCGGTTCACGCTTTAATTGCAATAAACCACATTTTAAATATACATAAATGTTTTCATTTACAATAAAATAAACCTTTTTAAGAAGCCGTAACGAGGATTGTAAAATAAAATTTGCGCCCTCTTTTTTAAAGATGTGTGAAGATGACCCAAAACCAGTTTTAGAATCTGTTATATAAACAATGCTTCTGTATTATGGTCCTCTCTCCAAAAAGCAATTTATGAAATGGCGGCAGCCAGATGACTCGCTTCCCTTAAAGGCAAAAGTCATCCAATCAGCGAGGAAGATTATAGCCACAATATTTTGGCATTGTACTGGCGTCAGACTGATTAACTTTAAAGATCGCAATACAACTGTTATAGACATATATTGTACCTATTTGTTGCATAAAAAGATATTCAATTACTGCACAACAATGCAGTTGTTGCATGTTCATAGTGTTTTTTTCCAGTTTTACAGGCTGGAGTTTGCGGATGTGGCTTTCAATAAATTTAACATCCACTGGGTAGTCCTGATATGGCCTTTTAGTGACTATTATTTATTTTCTTATTTAAAAAAGGCTTAGAAGAGGCGATTTTCATGACGATATTGAGTTGCAAACAACCGTAATACAACATTTTTAAGGGAAAACATCAGATTATTTTAACAATGGTATAGGAGTATTAATTAATCGTTATAATAAATTAATTGATTAATTAATTAATTGCATGGGAAAAGAAAATTATAAAATTTACAAATCAGGCCATAAATACGTATGTACAAACAGTCATAACATATTATTAGACCACTCATCTATAAATTCGAATTTTACTTATCTCTCAAATTTCACAGCCATGGGTTGGAAATATCTCTAGTACTTTAATAAAAAAAAGCTTGGATTTCGGCTTTTTAATTTTTAGTTACCAAAAATAAACTTAATTGAGACAAATTAGGTACAAACCCAACTTTTAAAATAAAATGTGTTTATAATTCGATCCTAATTCGTATTAATGTATGGCATTGGCTCCACTAATGTCTAATAGATCTCCGCTGCTATATTCTCTTATGCTCGTTTTTGTAACTTACAACGAATTCTCGATAGGGAGAACGCGAAGACTACTGGATAACTATTATAGCATTTTGAAAAAGCCATCCTTTTGTTTGAGCTCGTTCGTTATCATGTTGAAACTACCACACAACAGAAGTACGCTTCAACAAATGAAAGCTTTATAATTCTCAGGATTTCTATATACTGAATTTTATGTACAAGGTGGTCCAAAAAGTTGTTTATATTTGCTTGTGATGTAGAAAATTTTATACGCAAGGTAGAGAGGTGGGGTCTGTCTTAAACGATAGCTCGGCTCTGGGAAACTTAGTCATCATGCAGCGCTACACAGGAGAGGAGCGCTCGTTTTGTGTGCGCGAATATTACCGTAACAACAATTCTGCCACCATTGCGCGCCGAAGATATCGACAACACTTCAATTTGCACGATATTCAGCAATGTTCAAGCATTCAGCTGATTAAGCAATGGGTTAATAAGTTTGAGGAAACTGGTTCAACGTTAAATAAGCGCGTTTTAGGACGTCCAAGGTCGGCGAGAACCGCTGAGAACATCGAGAGAGTGAGTCAGTCTGTGCGCGACCAACCAACCGTATCAACTCGAAAGCGCGCAGCTGCTTTAAATGTGACGAGAACCTCGGTGCTTCGCATTCTTCACAAAGATTTAGGCATGCATCCGTATAAGGTTCAAATAGTGCAAGAACTGAAGGCTACAGATCCCGCTAATAGAGTTTTATTCGCTAACGAAATAAGGAACCGAATTCCAGCAGCAGTCGACATGCTTATTCTCCGATGAGTCCCATTTCCACCTAAATGGCCACGTCAATACTCAAAATTGTCGCTACTGGAGTAGTGAAAACCCTAAACGGAAACATGAAAGGCCTTTGCGTAGTCCGAAGGTCACAGTATGGGCTGCAATGTCGGCATCCGGAATAATTGGCCCTTTTTTTTCGAAGACCAACAAGGTCGCACAGTCACTGTAAATTCTCGGCGTTATGTAGACATTATTCAAACTTTCCTCACTCCTGCTATTCAAGAATTTGAAGGATACACTTAGGACACCTGGTTCCAACAGGACGGAGCCACCTGCCACACTTCCAATCTTTCTTTGCCTGTCGTTCAGGGGCTTTTTCCGGGAAGACTGATTTCTCAAAGAGGGGATATTGAGTGGCCCCCCAGAAGCCCTGACTTGAGTCCCTGTGATTTTTTTTTATGGTGTTATCTCAAAAGTAGAGTGTACAGCAACCGCCCTGCCACTCTGGAGGAACTAAAGAACAATATTCGACAAGAAATCGAAGGCATAACTGCAGACACTTGCCGCCGCGTTATGGAAAATTGGAGAGGTCGTCTTCAAGAGTGCCTGGACACAAATGGGGCACATTTAGATAACGTAATTTTTAAAAAATAAATTTCCCGTTATTTTTGTAAGCCTTAAAAATAAATTTGTTCAAGTAGATCAATTTGTATTGTTTTTAATTCTATTCAAAAAGTTAATATCTTTATGGACCACCTTATATAATGCCATTTATACGATGCATGAGGGGCATCCTTCGCCATGAAAAGCAGGCCCTTATTATTATTATATGTATTTTTAACTACACTTCATAAAGTATATATTTTTTTCAGTTTGGACTGCCCAAGTGTGAACCGCAAATTGTACTTTATCTCTTTCTAACACACATGAATACGCGCTGTAATACTACGCACGTTTGTCATTTTAAGTTAAGACGTACGTCTTTTAAATATTATATTAAATAAAAAGAATAAGTTGTCCAGGAGATAGTCTTATGATATTCGGCTTGCTGTGAAATTATTTCAATACTGTAGTTTATTAACTTTGTTTCTGGAATTCTGACTTCTTGGTTAAGTATTCTTCGAATTTGAATATTTAGTTTGTAATAAAAAACTACAAAATCTGTTCTCTTGAGAACAATACTGATAATAAATAGTAGTATCAATAAGTGGCAATAAGTACGAAATTGTTTGGTTATCTTATCACTTTAACATTTCTAACCTACTTTACTCATTAAAGTCATTATTAATATTTTGACATGCAGGTTATGTATATGCTTTCTTTGGTTATATTACAAGTAACATACTAAAATTTTGACAATATTGCAAAACATGACGTTTATATTTTATGATGACAAACGGTCTCCGCAATTGAATACTATCTTCATTTGACTCTGCAGTACTGATTTGAATCACATGCTTTGAATTTAGCCTTGAATTGAAAAGATATACTTTATGAAGTGTACATGCTCTAATGTTGTTCATGTGTATTTTGGATTAAATGCTTGTCGTTGATCTACGATCGGATTCGATTTGTTTTTAATACCAAAGACTTTCCTAACGGATCGTCCATATTTCTTAGGTCGCCTCCTAATTGTTTTTACGTTTTTCTGAGGTTACAACGTTAAAGAGATCACGATGAAGCGTAAAGGTTTTGCTCGCAACAGTTCTCCAGGTGCGATGTTATTTCTCGTGTTCGCAGCGCTCTTGAAGTATCTTCTGTTGTCTTTTTTAAGTTCTAATTCTTTGAGGTTGGACGCCAGTAAGTCCAGGCACTTGAGCACAGTACTCTTTGCATTATCTCGTTTTAAGTTGTATAACTTAATTGCATTATAGTATACAATATTTATTGAAAAGTGTTGCCTTTTGAGCGATTTGGTCCTTAAAATACATGCTGAATATAATTTCTCGTATATATGACTACCAATCAATTTTTGTTTTTCGCTATTTCAGCAATTTCGTTCTGTATAGAATACAACAGACCACGGTTAGATATGAAGAGTTTATTTTAAAAACACCACTTGTCAAAACATTTTATTTTGTTGATGTTGGCGCCATTGGCTTCTTATATGTAAGTATTTCCCACAAAAACAACCACTGTCAGGGTTATTTGCACGTATAAAATATATGCTATTCCAGAGAAACCACACTTGTCAGTGACATATGCTATTTTTCTTGGAAAATTATCGTTCCTTTAAACGTTAAAATAGAAGCCGAGACGCCGCACGTAGGGACAAATAACCGAATTACGACGACAAAAATGGAATTTTTTATTTTGTTAAATGTAACCACTATTGCACTTAATATGTTCTATATACCAGTACGCAATCAACCTATAAGTATTTATTTTTTTAACGCATCACATTAGTCTGTACGTGCGTTCAAAGTATTATTATCTGCTACACGCACTTATACCTGTCAGCAGCATCTATAGCGTTTATTGTTGCTAGACATGACAATTTTTTGTAAATTTACAGTTTTTTAAATATATTTTTAAGCATCAGGTATCTAATTTAATTTGCAGTTATTATTAAAATAACAATTATATGTAGTGTAGATATAGTATAATGTTTTTATTATGAAATATATTGAAAAATTTACTTTAGCTAGAGCTATAAAAAAAGTTCCAAACAGTTCCACGACTTTTCCTTATAAGTTAAAAAAAAACAACTAGTAATAAGTGTAAAAAAGTCAAGTGGAAGTCCCCCCGTTTCCCCTTTCAATAAATAGAGCATATTTTCCTTAGGTAGTACACGTAATTCTGAAAATCCCACATGCAAATGACATTTTTTTTAATTCGCTAAATTTTTCATTCTGTGCAGTCTCCTCACAAAATACTTGTGTGCACCACTGATGTATACTTCAACTGTTACGAAACAATATAAAAAGGGGAATTCCGTAACTAAATTGTAACTAACAGAACCGCAATAGCTAAATTTTTCATTCAGTGCAGTCTTCTCACAAAATACTTGTGTGCACCACTGACGTATACTTAAACTGTTACGAAAAAATATAAAAAGGGGAATTCCGTAACTAAATTGTAACAGAACCGCAATAGCTAAATTTTTCATTCAGTGCAGTCTTCTCACAAAATACTTGTGTGCACGAAAATATATTAGACTATTGCTACATGCACATATTAGATGTTATGAATATTTACTACATATAGCATACAAATTGGAACTACAGAAATGGCAAGCAAGAGGTGACAGTGCAAAACAAGAAGTAAAAGAAAAAAAGGGTGAAATAGCAACTAAGTTTTATGAACAAATGGGCCTTGTTGTTGACCAGCCGAAACAAGGTGCAGGCAATAGCAATGACGGTAATACTGCACGAAATTTTTTTAAGAATCCTGCGCTCGTTTCAGAAATAACTGGAATTGATAAAGACTTAATAGAAAGATTTGCAAATATACTGTCAATAATTTCTTGTGGGCATTACATCAAGGAAGAAGTATTTAAAAACTATTGCTTTGAAACAGCAGAAATGGCCATTAAACTTTATGGCTGGTACAAAATGAGTGCCACTGTTCATAAAATTTTAATTCATGGAGCTGATATTATAAAATCATAAAATCTTTACCTTTACCAGTAGGCCAACTGTCAGAAGATGTAATTGAAGCAAGTCATAAAGAGTATAAAAATTTAAGACAATATCACTCCAGAAAAACTTCAAGAGCCAATACCAACAGTGACATATTTAACTGGATGCTGGTTTATTCGGACCCTGTTGTGACCGATAACCGAAAAAAAAAGGTAAAAAAAGTAAAGCAAAATTTAATGAAACTGTATTAAATATGCTTAGGCTGCCCACTTTCTGTGGCAACGAAGAAGAGAATTATGAACAGGAGTTTGATGACGTCCAAGACTATGAAGATGTTAATATAGAATAAAATAAAAATTAATATTATGTCCCCGTATGTCATCTTGATAATTAAAAAAAAATGTGAAACAATTAATTATAGTTCTTATTATTTTAAGTAGTATCATCACCAGTTGATCAAATTTAAATAAAAACTTTAATATTATTAATTCCGCTTTTTATAAGTATTCTCGGTTAAGTTTTTAATTAGGCCTAATGTTTTGAAATTTGAATTTTTAATTTTTAAAAACTGATATAAAAAAAATCCCGTGTAATAAGTTTTAAACGAATTCGATCAATTTTTTAAAAATTGTTCGCCATATTGGATCTGCCATTTTGAATTTTTAAAAACTAACATCAGATTCGTAATCAGCGACCCTAAAAACCTTGAGGTACCTAGTTTTATTAAAATTTATTGAATATGAAGTAAATAATTTTGTCGCACTAAATTTTCAATTTGTCCCTGTGTGCGCCGTTGAAACGACTTATGAAGCCTCCAAAAAGCGATGTCATACATGACAAAAAAAAGTGGATATTGCTCACATCCACCATAAAGGAATAGAAATTCCATAAACAAGTAGGCGAAGATTGTAAGTTAGTTTTGCTTTATATATATATATATATATATATATATATATATATATATATATATATATATATAATTGTCTTGAGATTATTAGATGTTTACAAGCTTAGCACAGATAATGAATACAATTCTATAAATTTATATTTTCAATTTTCCAAAAGAAACTAAATATAAAATATTTTGTTAGTTACAAAGGGCTGTGCTAATTACATGTCCCTAACTGTAAGTGTATGAGTAAAATAGACAATATAATACAGGGTTATCGAAAAAGGTGTCCGGGATTTTGAAGCGAAATAAAAATCTTAATATAAGTGATAGAATATTTATTTTATCCCATCCAAAAAGTTTCAATGTGAGTTCCCCATCGCACAGCAGACATCTAGCCGATAGGCTACCACCCGCCAGGTGTTCTGAAGCATTTCAGAAGTCACAGTTGAAATTGCTACGTTGATTCTTTCTCTCAGATACTGTAGGTCACGATTTTTTTCAGAATAAACAAGGTCAACGTAGCCCCAAAAGAAAAAATTTAATGACGTCAGGATTTCTAGGTGGCCACAAAACAGGACCATTCCTCTCAATCCAACGGTCAGGAAATCTGTTGTTGAGAGCTTCTTGGACGATTAGGCTGTAGTGACATGGAGCTCCATCCTGGTGGAAAATGACATTAATGCCCTTTTCCCTTATTCAACTTGAGGGAACACATATATTTCTAACATGTTCAAGTAAATAATGCCTGTAATCGTGTTTTCTACAAACATGAAAGGGCCGATAACACGATCCTGCATAAGTCCACACCAAACGTTAACTTTTGGTGAATCACGGACGTATTGGAAAACTTCATTTGCTGTTCTCCCCATATACGACAGTTATGGCGGTTTACACAACCATTAATGTAGAATCTTGCCTCATCGCTGAATAAAATGTTGTTGAGATACAAGTTTCCATCGTCGTCAATGTTACGTAGCATCTGTATGGCAAAGTTAATGCGCCTAGGCTTATCTGCTGGTTTTATTTCATGTGTTGGTTGAATTTTGTAAGCCTATAATTTAAGACGTTTATGAAGAATATTCTGAATAGTTGTTTTAGCCATACCAAGTTCCAAACTGCTCGGGCAATGGACTTCTTAGGACTTCGGACACATGACTTACACGCTCAACATCCTCTTCCGATGTGCGTGGCCGTCCTGGAGATTTCTTGATGTCAACACTTCCAGCTTCCTTGAACTAATTAAGCCAACGAACCATGGTTTTGTCTGTAAGCGAATTTTGTCTATAAGTTCGCCGAAAATGACGCTGCACTAACACAACTGACTGATGTGAACTGACTGATCAGGTCCAGTCGCACTGCAATGGCTGCTGGCGGCAGATGGCGTCTGCACAAGCGACCACTGACTTTAAGATTTAAATTTAAGATTTGCTGCGTCTTTTGATGTTCAAATAAATATTCTACCCTTTATAAGATTTTTATTTCGCTTCAAAATCCCGGACACATTTTTCGACGACCCTGTATATAATAATAAGAAGATTAAATTTCATAAATAAACAGCAAATAATACTGTAAATAATTATATACTAACTATAATATGAGAAGTATCTGAGTAAAATCATAAAACGTAATTGGTTTTATAGTGTATATTTTATAGTACAAAACATATTTACATAGTTTGATTTTACTGTTATATCAATAAACTTTATGTATAGAAAACGGGAAGAATCACGCCGTTACCATGAAATTTCACACTAATTAATTAAAGAGTATTGAAAAATATCTAAAAATTTACGACCGTTGAAGACAATTATAGATACCTAGTATATTACATAAACTCTCTCTATGCTGATAATATACATATTTAGAAAATTATAATCAAAAAATTGGTAGAATCGTAATAGCTGTTATGAATATATCTGCGTAATTAATTAATAGCATTTTCTAATGAAGTGTATGTACCAATTATATATTCAAAACACTAATTATAGTAATTACAATAATTTAGATATTTTTCTAAAGGAAATTGCCAAAATTAAAAAATATTTTTATCATATTACTGCCTCTTTTTATTTCTTTGAATCGCATAAACATAACTATTTAGTAGTCTTGATAAAGCAGTGAAAGTAACAGTTCTAGTTTATTGCGGATATTTTAAAATAAAAAAAAATAAATTGATTCAGCTTTTACTCCATGAAGATCCATAATTTAAAATAGAAATAAAACTAATAGTTAATATCTTCACTTTATTATTATTAATATTTGTTGGTAGAACAACAATTGTTTCACCACCACAGTGGCTTCTTCAGGTACTTACTAGGGCATTTTACAAACTAAAATTGATATACATAAATACAAAAAGGTTAATATTATTTTAGAATAGCTTCAAAAATGTGGGAATTTATACACAAATACTGTAGTAAAAATGCGTGGCCCTGGTCAGCCTTCACTGTTATACTATATTATACTAAATATGTTTTCAAATAGAATTTTTTAATAAAGTAAATGTGCATTTCTATTCTCGTCTAAACGGTTACTTTAAATGTATAAATTTCATAAAGATCGGTTACTTAACGATCAGTTGAATTTAACTGATCGTTAAGTAGAATTTGTGATTGTTTTAATTTACGAGGGCGATTCGTAAAGTAAGCTGCGTTTGGTTTAAAAACAGTACATGAAGAGGTTTTTATTATATACAATTTAAAATTACTACTTTCAGCTATGTGTCTACATAGTTGCCATTAAAATTGAGACATTTGTAAAAGCGATGGACCAGCTTTTTAATGCCCTCTCCATAGAACTCTGCCGCCTGCGAATTAAGGCCATGCTGTAAGACTGTTTATTGTGGTCCCTCATTCCATAAAGTCTACAAGAAGAACGCCTTTCTTGTCTCAGAAGACAGTGACTGACTTTTCTCGCAGAGTTTCACGGTAATTTAAAAGGTTTCTTCGTAGGCGAGTTAGAGCGACCCCACTGTATTGACTGTTTTTTCGTCTCAACGTTGATATAGGCGACCCATGTCTCATCGCCTGTTACCATATGCCTGAGGAAATCCTTCACCTTCAACATCGTAACGTGTCAGAAAAGTTAGTGTTCTCTTTGTTTTATGGTCTTCGGTAAGAAGTTTTAGCACCCATCGTGAACAAAATTTAGGGTAACCTAAATGTTCAGTAACAACGTCGTAAACTGTACGTGAAATTTGAGGGGAAAAGGCACTCAATTCTGTGATTGTGACTCGCCGATTTTCACGAATTTTTTTCGACATTACCCACAAGTTCGTTCGTCACAACAATTGGTCTTCCATTCTGTTCTTCATCATGAACATTAGTTCGTTCTTCTCGAAAGATATGGCACCATCTGTCACTCATGACATTTTAATCATAAACAGAACAAAGTTCACGATGAATTTCAGCAGCCTTCATGTTCTTTGCACACAGAAATCGGATAACAGCACGCAATTCACAATCGGCGAGATTTTCAATGGCAGCAGCTATTTTAAACGACCAAAATAGCACGAAAGAATGTCCGAACGATTCTCTCACTCGCACTGCCAGACTCTGAACTACATTACATCGCAACGTTGCGATCGCGCCGATATCCACTCTTCTGCTCACTAGGCGGAAACGGAATTTACTTTACCAATCGCCCTCGTATATGATGAAATTATAAAAAATGGAGGGAATGAATTGAGGCAAAGAACGTATGAACTAATGAAACGGATATGGAGAAACGAAGATATGTCGGAAGAACAATCAAGATCTGGAACAGTAGTACCAATTCCAAGGAAAGGAGATCTTCTGCCAGACTTACACTGAACTAGAGACTACACCGTAACGTTGCGATCGCGCCGATACCCCCACTCTTCTGCTTACTAGGCGGAAGCGGAACTTGCTTTACGAATCGCCCTCGTATTAATTTCTAATTCTCTCCAGTAAATTCAATTTTGTGCCTTTATTTTCTAAATGCAGAACTTGAAAATCATTATTAAATGTGTCTTTTCCTTATATTAGGTAATTGGCAATAGTGGAATATTGCTCTTTATTTTTAAACAAAGAACAAAGTTCAGCAATATGTTTTTCACAGGATCTTCCTGTTTCACCAACATATATCTTACAGCATGCACACGTTAACTTAAATCTGGAGTCTATAAGTTAACGTGCATCCAAAAACGTACATACTGCTATGAATTGTGATTTTGAAATTTGCGTATTCACAATTCACAACAAATCTATCCAGCTAGGATACTCAGTCGGTTTAATTTAAAAAATGGGACAGCTTCCTCTCAGGGTCCAATTGGAAAACGTGGTTTTTCTCTTCTACAAATTTATAATGCGCCAGTAAAAGAGTATTGACAAATGTTATAATTATATTTCTTTAAGTTACTTGTAAACTTCTTGAAATAAGGGTAAATAATAATAAACACAATAAATTTAAATGAAACTTTAATACAAAAATTTAAAAAAATATCTTTATAAACTATAAAGATTAATATTGCCTCATTTAACAATATTATTAAGGTAAAAATAACGCATGGAATTGACAGCTGCATGCGATCAAAACTTCCTTAATTACATCCGATCAAAATTAAAACTAATAAATTACAAATATGCTTTTTAATTTCTCCCAGAAGAAACAAAATAAACAAACTGATATGACAGACCGAAACAAACTCTAACGCATGTGCAACCACATGTAAAAAATGTCCTTGATATCCCAAGCGTACTAAAATTTTAGAGTTACAGAAAAGTTTTTTTTATACTAGAAATTTTAAAAAACCTTCTTTGTCATTTATATCAAATAACTAAGATTAAATTTCAAAACGATAATAATTATACAATAGAAAATTACAATATTCAATTCGTTCAATATAAAAATAAGATATCTTTTATAAAATATATTACTTACGTAAAAAATATATTCATATACTCGAGACACATGAGTAAGAAAGTGTTAAAAGTCATATTACGAGATTCACATTCTCGTAAATAAATCGGTAATGATATAAGCAAGCACAAAAACACAAATAAATCAAAAAACAAAAACCGAAATTACTAAAACAAAGATAAAGATTTATCTTTAAATAAACACACCTTTCTTACTTCACTCAACACTTGTGTCTGGATAAAGGTCAAATCAAGCGCGCAGGCTTAGAATATAAAACCAGTTTTTTTCACAAAAATAATAAATTTAAAAAAATATACACTCAAAAATAATTAAACTTTTCAAAATATTTGTGGGGAAAAGTTCATAGCATTACGTACCCGAAATCTGTTATGCATGACTCGATCGCATTAGGAAAGCGTACTAATGATATAATACTACACCTCATTTTCGCGTCAGTCTACAGCAAGAACACATTCAAACTAAAATTGGCGAAGTACGAATCCATTGCTATGTCCTTGCTTTAGTGATCAGTAGAGACCTAACACGTCGGGCTGAAATGGACGCCATTACGACAGACGATATAAATAGTCCACAACATCTGTAAGTACTCGTACATCACGCAGTTGTTGAATAGCACTATTCATTCGGTTAACAGCACATCTATTTTTTGTGTGCGGTTAACCGAATGAATAGTGCTATTCAATAACTGCGTGATGTACTTACAGATGTTGTAGAGTATTTATATCGTCCGTCGTAATGACGTCATTTCAGCCCGATGTGTCCGGTCTCTACTGATCAGTAGAGAACGGACGCAATTTCAATAAAACGCAATCGGCAATTGGAATTGTATATAACGTCGCTCAGTACATCCCGGCGTAATTCAATGAAGTATTTGTTTGACTTACTCGGACACCTGGTCTCGCCGCGATATCAATGGACAAGCCAGCTATTGTATTTGGAGAATATAGTGTTTTTTAAAGTGTTTTCATGAGCGTAGATAGAAGCGGGGTTTTTATAATGTATTTTATTTATTAGTTTATATTTCGTAAGATACATAAAGTTCTGTGAGTAAGTTTCTTGTTTTCATAGTTTTAACTGTTAATTACATCGTAATTTTTGTGATAGATCCTGTTTAATATCGTTTGATTGAATCTATTTCTACCAATTATTTCGACGTAAGAATGTGCATTGAATTTCGTTCAGTTTCAATAACTTACGCACACACATTTTTAGTTTTCATTTATTTAGATCTAGAGATTGTTTAAGTTACTTTTTCAGACATGATATGGAAGAATGTCGAGAACGGCATTGTAAAACAATGGTGAGTTGGATTGACGGTCATACTGATTGTATGTCCATTGTCAGTGATTCCGAAATTTATTACAAAATCCGTAAAATATCGTCAAAAATTCGTCACTTAGGATCGCAAACACATCTGAACTCTGTAAAACTTTTATGGCGGCTAATATTCCATTAAATAAACTTAGCAATCCCACTTTAAATAATTTCTGAAAAAATATACCGGTCGAAATGTTCCTGATGAATCAACTTTACGCAAATATTATGTTTCTAGGTGCTATACGAGAACAGTAGAACGCATTAGAAGCCATCTTTTAAATCAATACATATGGATAAGCGCCGACGAAACGGTGGATATGTTAGGACGCTGTGTGGTAAATGTTGTAGCTGGTGTACTACATCCAACTATTCCCTATAACTCATATGTAATAGCAACAAGTGTTATAAATAGAGTTGATGCGGAAACAGTTGCTGAAACTATTAAGGAGAATATGCAAAAAATGCTTCATTCGGACGCCACGTACAAAGAAAAAATACTTTTATTTGTCAGTGATAGTGCCGCGTATATGTTAAAAACAGGCAGACTATTGAAGAAAACATATCCTAATATGCTGCATATTACTTGTGTAGCACATGCTCTCCACAGAATCTGTGAATATATCAGAGACACTTTTCCGGAAGTTGATAGACTTGTATCAGCTTTTAAAAAAGTTTTCAGAAAAGCACCATTGAGAGTAGCTCATTTCAGGGAAAAATTTCCATCTCTGTCACTGCCTCCCACTCCAGTAATAACTAGATGGGGAACATGGCTGGAAGCTACCAGTTATTATGCTGAGAATTTCGATAGTCTAAAACATTTTGTAACACTGCTAAAGGAGGATGCTAGGAGTATTGGTGAGTGCAAGGAGCTCACACAAATCCCAAATTTAAAAAATCAGTTGTACTTCTTCACGAACACTTTGGAAAATTGCCAAAACTAATCACTTATTTTGAAAATCGAAATCTCAAATTAAATGACGGATTAACCACATTAGATGTGGCTGTTAATAATTTGAAAAGTATTTCCAAGTGACTTCGGATGTGGCCTTCGGCAAAAGTTTGAAGCAATTCTTAATAGAAATCCAGATTTAATTACATTGCAGCAATTATGTATGGAGAGAATTCCACAAAATCTAACGGCTAAATATGAAGAAATAAAAGAATATTTCCAGTATGCACCTATAACCAGTTGCGATGTAGAAAGGACGTTTTCTATTTATAAGGATGTACTTAATTCAAAGAGAACAAAATTGACAGAAGAAAACCTTGAGAAACTATTACTAGTCAATATTAATACTCCTTTACTCACCTTGAACGACAAAATGAACAAATAAAAATGTTCCAATTATAGAAATAAAATTAAAAACTTTAAAAATACAACTTTTCAACAAATACATATGTATTTCGTAATTTTATAGATCACCAATTGTTTTCCAATTATATAAATAAAATTAAAAACTTTATAAATACAACTTTTCAACAAATAAATATGTATTTCGTAATTTTATAGATCACCACCCGTTCGTTTTCCAATTATATAAATAAAATTAAATATTTTAGAAATACAGCCTTTCGCCAGTACTGCACTGGGTGGTAAGCGTGTCCGTTCTCTACTGATCAGTAATAGAAATGATACTACACCTCGGTGCGGTAAGCACATTGACACCGAAAGATAAAATGGACATAACAGCATAAAGAAAATAAAGATTATTATTGTATACATACTTAAATTTTTTGTACATCAACTCCAAAAATTCCTCCTACACCTTATAGTATGTTTTTTACCAAACTTATACTATTTTAGCATAACTGCATTATACACGCAATCACTGTAATGAAGCGTGTGAAACAATAACATTGGGTATATCCACTTGGAATTTTGTATGCTATATAACTTTCTTAGAATTATAAAAAGTCAAAATCGTATTATATTAATCTTGACGATTCCAGCCCCCTCTGTTGAAAACTCGCGGTATCAGCAAACGAACCTCGTATGGAGAATTAATAAACATTTAATCGTTTCCTTTTTTTACTAGTTCAGCTGCTCTCTTACTACTAATATTAATTTTCCCACGACCCGAATAAGTCCAAGATTGTTTTGTATATTCAGACATTTAAAGTTATATCATATGTATCATTAAGACCGACTATGTACAAAATATGTATGTATTTACAGAAATATCTAATTTGTGAAAATATGTCAGATAATGAAGGAGAACTGTACGGTAAGTAAAAGTGTTTATGCAGAAAATTATACAAAATTACTACTCTCCTCCGATTATTTTTTTCATTTTGAACTAGATTGTCGGTAGTCGATTCAAGTGGGTTAATGGGATAAAGAAGTAAATAATACATCCGATCTTTTTCTTTTACCGAAAGAAAAACTGAAAGAGCGTTCCAGTATATTAAATTACGATTTAAAATGACCGTCGTTAAATTTAAATTACTGTGCGTGGCTTGTTTGTATTTATTATGGTAAATGTTGGAAAAATGCACGGTAAATACTTTCATCAGTAGCAGAGAAATTAGAGGTTTAATCCTTGTAAATAAGAGCAAACTTCAAGATATTTTATATGTTTCGTATTTAACGATATTCTGGATTTTTACTTCATTTCTTTTTTGTATTATTACTGTGTTTATGTATCCAATTATACCAGTTGCGAAACTTTTTTTAATTGTTGAAATAAACAGTTTAAGTTGTTCTGCTACATTTAACCTCGAATATTGTAATTGTACAATGCTCACCCATCCTCGGTTTTATTCATTAATTTTTTTCTTAATATCCTTTATTTATTGCAATCCGCTTACTAAAAAACAATAATTTGTAAATGTAACTAACATAGAACGAATAACACCTAGTGATGTGCCCAAAAGGTACAAAGTAATTATGAATTTTGAGCATAAATTTTTGCATTAGGCTCAATAATGGTTATTAAATTTAGTTATTTACTAGCATACGGAGATCCAATAGATCAAGTCTTCTTAATCTCTTATTACTTGAATTTAGGAGGAAACTACTAATTAGCTAATTTGGTCTAACAAACTGTGACTCAGATACGATATTGTATCCTTAACAAACGGTACTTTTAGACCCTGATAAATAGAACAGACCAATTTCCGCGCGCGCCATGTGCGCCGATGTGAGGATGATTGTATTGCATCAGAACTAATAAAAAGCATTCAGTTTGTGTTTGGTACTTGCTTAGACTGCATGCAAGTTTAAGCATACGTAATAAAATGTCGTCGACACATAAATCGAGAAAACGACCGTTGTCAGACCGTTGTCCTTGGAAGACGCTTAAAACGGTAAGTGTTTCTTTAAATCCTCTGTCGTGCACACAATCACTGATTTCATACATTTTCCATTTTATTTATAGGTACGGTCGCGGTCACATAAAAGCGACCGGCACTTTTTCCTATTGTATACATAATGTCACTTAATAATGAAAATTTGCTGTCATTGCTGACAACATATATAACATTTTAAAAGCCTGATTTACCAAAATTTATGAAAATAACACAAAATGTCAAATTAGTGGTTGCTTTTATGTAACCGCGACCGTACATACAACGCTGCTATAATATGTACTATTCTTATTTTTCGTGTGTTTATGCATATTACTTTAATAGCAGAAAACCAAATGTATATTTAATTATTTCTGATAGAATAAATGTCTCTACTTCTACCGCCTCATTCTGAGCAAACGCAACGATCCGAATGTATGAATATTTCTCCCGCTCCGAATAAAAATCCCCTGGACGCTTTTAGCCAATCACAAAACAGTCTGTCGCGCAACCATTTGACAATTAATGTCACAAATTAGTGTCACCACTGTCACCCTATACGGAGTCTCTTAAGCGTTTGAATAGTGATCATGCCGCGTTATACACTAGAAGAGAAAGCCGAAATGATGAAATGGTATCACGCTGATAATTCTTATGAAAGAGTATGTGACTTATTTGCCGGAAGGTATGCCGACAGGCCCATCCCGAACAAAGCTACAATTTGTAGACTTAAAAAGAAAATAGACATTACTGGTTATGTACAAAATTTAAAACAATTATTCCCAAGTCGCAGAGATCCTAATGATACGTCCATTTTAGTATGCGCTGCAATAGAACTAAATTGAAATTTGACACTTAGCGATATTTCCAATGATTTAGGCATATGCTGCTCTTCCGTTAACCGCATACTAAAATTAAATGGTTTTCGTAATTATAAATAGGTTCCACACATCATCAATTATTTTACGGCGATGAGTTTAAACGGATGAATTTCCGTTATTATATATGTAATTAATTTCTCATTATGAACAATTTATTTTATTATTTGTAAGAGTAAATTTTTCTTTACATTACTAGAATTTAATTTAGTTTTTATTAGTTCTGAAATTTATTTAGTATACTATGAATAGTTTTTGTGACCTTTATTATTAAAATTTAATTTATTAAATCTCTTGATGCCTTATTTGCAATTTTCTTGATCGCTTATTATCGTCAGTATAACGTATTGCAATTTACTCATTACTATAACACAGGACTAAACAATTTATAGTCCTTTAATAGTAATTTGGTAATCAGATAATTTTTCTTACGCGGCTCCATAATATGCAAGTATGTATGACATATGACATCGATTGCACATTCGGATCGTTGCTTTTGCTCGGAATGAGACAGACTGTGTTGTGATTGGCTAAACGCGTTCAGGGGATTTGTATTTGGAGCGGGAGAAATATTCATACATTCGGATCGTTGCGTTTGCTCAGAAGGAGGCGGTATACTTATATCGGTAACAAGCTCATGTTGCGTCCCTATTCTATCTCATATTTTAATATATTACGAATTACACTCCCATACCGGCGCTCATGATGCGCACGGAAATTGGTCTGCTCTACTGATAAATAACATGCTTTGCTACATGCCAAGAAGCATTGCAAATTTGACGAAGAACGTGGAAACATTAAATTTTTGATATATTTGAATCACTGGTGCACCTTAAATTTTATCTCTCATTGGACCAAATAGGTTTTGGTAAGTACTTGTACAGGCTAACAGCGACGC
Organism: Melolontha melolontha; assembly: GCA_935421215.2. NCBI lineage: Eukaryota > Metazoa > Arthropoda > Insecta > Coleoptera > Scarabaeidae > Melolontha > Melolontha melolontha. The sequence goes on along the minus strand of OW285243.1, from coordinate 68,941,806 downwards.
ATTTTGTTTCTAAAATAAAACAACTGAGAAATTCAAGATAATTTTTAGTTATGTATAAAATACAATTAAAGCCATTATTGATGGAACACAATAATTAATATCATGAATCTGTTGAACACAATTTTCCAAAACTTTTTCCCATAAATTGTCTAACGTCAGCAATGACGCGTTCAATGTTGTTCTGCAAATCGTGTAATATTGCTGGTTCGTTAGGATAAACTAATGACTAATGACATAACATAACCCAAAAAAATCCAGTCAGTTTGGTTTATATCCGAAGGATATTTCGTTGTATCTTCGAAGATTGTAGGTCTCCTAAACAGGTTTGCTTGATAATTGACCGAACCTGCATCTTTAATTGGGAGCGTGACGTGCTCCTGTGATCCAGCAATATGGAGATTGGATGCAGTGGATTAGATTAGTGAGATTCATGATTTAATTTATGTGATAACGGTTACGTTGGCTGTTTAGTAATAATTATCTGCGCGTTAAAATTATGAGGAAAAGTTGGTTTATATTTCGTCAACATTGAGAGTCAGCGAATTCGAATTACAGTAACGGGGTTACCAGTATCGTTGAAAAAATAAGGTCTCATGACTTTTCCATGAAATTCCTGAAATGTGCACTAGTCAGTTTATGTGAATACAATGCTGCTTCTTATTTTTGGCCGATTCTCAAACCAGATACAGTAATTGTGATTATCTGTTGAAAATTCCCAATGCCTGAGATCGACGAAATTGACACATTTGGATCTGCATAGACGCTCTGACGTACAGCTGCAATATTCTCTTGCCTCCTTGCGCGTTTTCGGAACGTTATAAAATGAATACATTGATTCGATTTCTTACACAAGACGTTTAATTGCTCTTCGACAATTATAACGACCGAAAATTGAAGTTAATGTAACACTGCGGTGACTCGTGAATTTTGATAAAAAATCTGAACAATTCGGAAAGGTTGTCATTTCATGATGAAATGGTAAGCACGACTAAGCATAAATGTAAAAGAGGGTTGTCTGAAAGAAATCTACACTTATAAATGCGTCGTCTCTAATGAACATCCCTTTAAGTTAGAAATGTGTTTATTGTTTTCTAGGTTTAGTTTAAATTTTCTATTCATGTACCAATATATATTTCTATAAATCATTCCTAATTGGGATTCCTTTAGTCCAAATATGCGTTCCCCGTTTTAAATGGAAGCCTTTATAGATATTTCACATCGTTCATAGGTAATGTGGCATTGTACATACATACAGGTGGGACTGTTTCTTTTTAATAAATGTGATATGGGTGGATTTCACTTTTCATTCATCATAAATAACATCATATTTTCAGTTAGGATGGTTTTGGAGAACCTGGCAGGCCATTAGAAAATCCACAGTTGAAGTCATAATGACAGTATCATCTGCATGTATTGCAATTTTTGTCTATCGGTGGTTGGGATATTCGCTGTATACAATATACATATGTCCGAGAATGCTGTCTTGCGAGACACCAGAGAAATTTAGACTTATAAAATATAAGATTCACCCATTTTAACTTAGACCTTCGAAGCCACAATATTAAATGACAAATATACTGGCCACGTATACCGACTATGATACCTACAAATATGATATTTGAATTCAAAAGACTGCAGCTTCCAATTCGACTCGCCTTCGCAATGACAATAAAGCACAGGGGCAATCATTTCAAGTGTGTACTGTAGATTAAATTTACAAAATCCAAGCTTCTCATATGGACAGTTGTACGTGTCTTGTTCACGCGTTGGCAACCGACAAATTTATTTGTGTACGCACCTGATGACCGAACAAAAAAATATTGTCTACTCGAAGGCATTAGAACAACTAGAATTACTTTAAATTTAGAACAAAATTTAAAAAAATCATATTTCAATAATCGTTCAATAAATATACAGGTATACACATAAAAAAACATATATTTCATTTCATATTTCATTAGCGTTGCAATGCACGCAGACATCCTCTAGTATTATATAAAAAAAATAATATAAAATATCCATCTAGACCAAAAATAAACTTGGGCAAAACTTAAAAACCAAGAAACCATTGGCTAATCAATAAAAAGTCTTATCTGTTTTTGGTAAATAAATTGATTATTTATAAGGCAATCCCGGACATATGACGTTGAAGTTTGGAGATATGTTAAATCATAAAATACACAACTGTTATATATAATCCATTCTAAGACTAATAATGATATCCAATAATGTTAGTGTAGTAAAAACCTTTGTTGAAGATCTGGAAACCTCGTCCATCAAAAATGTAATTAGACATTCGCAACGAAATCTTCCTTATGACGATTCACATTTTACATTTTCACACAAATCCGGTGCAATTAGAATAGGGACTTCCATTACCTCATTTTGAATGCGTGCGCTTACAATTCCGGTTCCGGTAATTTTCCTGTGTGAAAATTTGTGCCCTAATGATGCCCTATTGACATTATATGACGTTATGTGGTGAACCATTGCAGGAGCGGCAAAGTTATGTGTTGCCGCGGTATCCAAGATAGTGTTGACAGAGCGTCCTGTGACGCTCACACATATACGGGGCGTTTTCAATAATAAATTATACTGGATATAATTCAATGATGGTTCTTGTTTCTGTAGAACTGAGCAGTTGCGATACCAGTGACTACCAGAGCAATAATTACATGGCGGTAGTCCTTTTGTCGTTAATTCATTCACTCGGTTGCTTGAAATTGAATTAGAGAATATATACGATATCTTACTTGTATAAATTTCCGTTGGATCGCTATGAATGAGGTTGTCTATTTCCATGCATGCTTCTCTTAGCGCTTTCATTGTTTCGAGAGATTTCGGTCGTAACATCACTTTGTATTCGGATCGAAATTGCTTTTTGACTAACGCTGCGATCTTTGTATCGTGCCAATATATAAACTATTGCACAATCATTTTCTCCTTAAGAAAAAAGGAACTACGCGTTCGTTTTCTTGCTGAAAATGTCTATATAAAATTTGTCCTTATGTTCGATAGACTGGTAACATTCAAGAAATAGTTCACTAAAACATTCAAAAGAATAAATTTGATTAGCGCATTGCTGAAACCATAGTGCTGCTTCTCCGTCAAGATATGTTACGATTTTGTTCATCGTGCTTGTAGAGCTTAGCGTTTCTGTTTTCAAGTGCGTATCCAGTTGTTGGAGGAATACTTCAAGCTCCTGGAAAATTGCTGTAAAATATTGATTAGCGATTGTATATCTGATGAGTTTTTTCTAGGCGCCACCAAATCATTCGATTTAGAATTATAAGTGTTGTTCTGTTGTTCCTTCGACTTCACCATGTTATTATTAAAATAAAAATTATTAAAATAAAATAAAGTATAAATTCAAAACTTTTAGCTATTCCATTATCAATTTAATTTAATTTAAATAAAATCTGAAAATGTAAATTTCAATATAATTAATAATTATGAAATTATATTTATAATTTCTTATTCAGAAAATTAATGCAACACATGAACATATTTATTATACTAAGTGCGTGCAATAACCAAAGAGTTTCAGTTTGATTATTGCCGATAATGCTTCATTTATTCAATTTTAATTAAACATGTTCGTCATTGCCTCAAGATAGTTTATGAATCCGGACAGAGTTTGTGTAATGAAAAGAATTTTGGTAGCAATTTATTTGTCTAAGATTTTCTAACACTGTTAATTCAATTGGAAAAGAAAGGCGTTAACAGAAGAACTATGCGCGCCTGTAATAATAATACCACAGGAAGTAGCTCTCCGTGGCTCTGTGAACGTGATCTTAAATTAGAATTTTAATTATGCTTCAGTAATTCGGTATTATTCCTCCGCTACTCATAACACTTTTACCTGAGCGCTGAGTTTTAACTTACAATCATACACACACACATACACCATGTAACGCTGTAACACGTGAAACATCTGGTTCCGCTCAATCGTCTCGATTTCTATTTCTCTTGAGGTATTAGGTAACATCCAGAAATAAGAGATAAATTACCACAATTACCTACGGAATTCACATAAGTTGCTGAATAGTCTCTCTACCATTTTCTACATTTGTAGTACTATATCTTGTATGTTTAATCTGTACTTTCGTTTAATGTACATATTTACGTAAATTATTTTATGGTTTCTCGTAAAATAAATCCGCTACTTTTGCCTATAATATTTTAAAACCTTTGTATCTATACTCAATAAAATAACATTTCTTACCAGATGTGCTTTAAAAAATGTTGATATTTGTATCATCATTAAACGAAATTTATTATATTGTATATATGATAAAAATAAGTAAATATAAAACGGATATACAATTCAACTATGTGTAACATTTCCAATTTTATAAATATTCTAGGTTCATTTTCAAATTGAAATTACAGTATAAACAGAATTTTATTATTATATTCAAATTGTAAAACTTTCTATGGATTCTAAGAAGTAGCATCTTTTATATTTGCAAATTTATTACTTTATGATTTAGTCCACTTGTTTTACTACTTAGCGTTATTAGTGAACGAATTCAATTACACAGTGTTTAATATAACCATCTATTCTTAAGCTAGCGTTTCCTAAATAAGTATCAATAAATTCCATTACTAAATACAGTGGAATTTATTCAGATCTAAATACCTAGATTTATAACTAATACTTAATTAATAATAATATTTTAAGATTAAATGAAACCCTATTGTAAACCATCGTTGCCAGTAGGTACGATTACTAAGAATTGATTACATAGAAATTTTCCCAAATATGACGTCAACCAATACAATGTACAACCAATACGGTCCCGCATTTAAGTATCTAATATAGTAGTATTAGTATAGTATTATATAGTATATATTATAATACATAATAGTTCGTTGGGGTAGTGGTGGATTGTTACCAACTTGCAAGACAGTACAGAACAGTATCACATTAACATCAAGAGTCTCATCATAACAGTCATACACCAGCAATAAGAGACTCAACAGTATCATATTAACATAAAGAGCCACCAATTTCAACAACACTACAGTACAGAGACATACAGTCTTATTCTAACAAGTTAATTTAACAATATATTAATTAACAGTAAAGAATTTAACTTTAAATTTAACATTAAGTGTTTCATTTGTGAGATTTACTTTAATAAATTAGGTTTAAGTGCGTTTTGTTAAATAAAATAAAATACTCAGAAAACACACCTAAGTTTCAATATAACTCCCACCCAATGAGCGGTTGGTCAAGACACAAAAATTATACAATATCCTCTTAAGCAAATCAAAATTATATTGTTTCTGTAATGTAATTAGTTATATTTTATTTTACATGCTTTTAAATAATTATGAAATTTTAAACTTATTTAAAGATCTTTAAATTCATTCAAAAAATGTAGTACGAGAGCTACTGGAAATATTTCTGGAAGCAATAAAAACACATAAAGGTTAGTAAACGACTTTGTTTTTCAACGTATTCGACTTTGATATCAATACATTTTTGCATACAATCGGACCAACTTGCTTAGCATTTTTTTAACTCTGAATTGATTAGATTAGATTACTTGAGGTAGCTGTAAAGCCTCTTCCACTGCGACCCTTCTAGATCTATTGCGGTCCTCATACCTCATTAGAGTACTTCCTCTAACCCTGCTCTTTTAATTAACCTTAGCAGCTAGTGACCGATTTTTTTATATATAGTTCAGCTTTAGAATGTTGATCTCCTAGTTGTAGGAACAAACGCATTGGCATAGTACATGAATCGCGATTTCCTCTTCCTCTTGGTAGAATCTATATACCGTTTCTTCTGTCAAGTCCATATTATTCATATTGCGAAGAGAGTCATGCAGTGACGTCACCCACCGTACGCGTCAACACGTCGGGAAACTCTAGACAGAACATACTAGAAAACTGAACGTTCAAGAGTTTCCTCCTTGGAAATAACGTGACTTCACAAACCTTCCTCATTAGAGACGGACATGCCCATTCAAAATTATACGTTTGTGACAGATTATGTGAACTGTCACTATTATCAAAAAGCATGGCCATCTCTAATGAGGAAAATTTTTGAAGGCACGTTATATATCGCTCAAAAGCAAGGAAGGAGCCAGCGTCCCCGATGTTAGGACATAGTTATAAATCTTAAATAAAATACTGGACAAGTTTTTCACAATATGTTTGTTGAGCTTGCAATAGGTTAATAGGTCTACTTCATCTTAACAGACCTTCTGTCTCTATTCAGTAGGTCCGTTGTAAACTAGACAAATATCCTCTAAAGAACTGTTTGCCTATCTTTGACCTGAAGAGTTCTTCCGCCTTTCCCTAGATCTATTTTCAGCTAGCTGTTTGAATAATGGTTTTTGCCGTGCCAAAGGAAGGTTCCGGACTTACGAAATTTGTAGACGAGGCCTGTCAAGTCAATTCGTCCGCCTTCTCATTAGATCTACGGCCTGATTAGATGTATATGCCTCGGAACGCAGGACAATGTCACTTTCTTGTGATCACTGAGTTCATTTAGAGTTTGGAATCTTTCAACAACTGCTACATGCGGCAAACATTTTATTTTTTTATAGTTTGAAACAAATCAAATTCACAAAGTGATCAATCGGGTGAATACAAGCAATAAACCATTAATTCAACAGTTTGGCGTGCAGAGTGAGACCTGGGGTTGTCATAATGAAAAATGAAGAATAGTTCACCTACTTCGATTAGACTTTTTAACAAATTGAAACTTTTTTTCTGGTTACTAGTTGTAGATACGTGATCTTGAATCATTTTTTCGTTCTGAATCCAAATATTATAAAATGTAAATAAAGTCCATTAAAATATTCTATTTGGCAGTTTTCTTTTGTGTAACGATGTATTAAAGTCTTCTCTAATCAGTAGCCAACAGTAATCACCCAATATGTTCGAATTCCATCTTCCATGGATGCTATGCAGAAGTATTAATTCGTCAAATTCGGCATTTCTAACCAATAATTCAGTTTACATTTTGTACTTAAGTGAACTAGCTTTCTTTATATCGCATTCAAAAAATTGGGTAAAAAATGTAACTTTCGAGTGAAACTTTTAAGCCATGATTCTTTTATGATTTCAAATGTGGTTTAAAGCCGAAACAATACATTGATCGAGTCTATTTGGTTTTTGGAGCTGGAGCACCATCTAAGAGTAATGTTTACAGTTGATTTGCCAAATTTCAGTGTGGACGAAGCACTCTCAGAGCCAAATTTCTTAAAGATGGTTCATCAACATCTGGTGTTCCCAGTAATGTTGATGCTGTGCATGAAATGTTTGAACGAGATCGGCATGGCACTTATTGTGATATTGAAGTAATCTTGGGCCTTGGCATGAAAGCAATACACACATTATTTCATGAAAATTTGAACGTACGAAAGCTTTATACTCGATGAATCGCGTATAATTTGACAAGCTCAAGAACAAGGTCAGGTCAAATGGTGAAAAGAAATAGGTACAAAAATTCAACAGATATTTTGTCTACAATATCGTTTCTGGTAACAAAATTTGGATTTGAACACTAAGTTCTAGAAATTTTCCCAGCAGCCTTCGTATACTGTCGTCAAACCGTCCATCTTATAAAAATAACACATTTTCATATATTCGTCACTATAATTTTCAACACCAAATTGTAATGAGAACAGCGCTTTTGCTATCGTTACGACATTTGGCCCAGAAACGCGTCAATTAGACCACATTAAACTGCCTACACTTTAAAAAGTGGCAATTTGTGCGGTTTCCCTAACGACACGAGTCTCAATAAATCATTCTGTTTTTTAATGGTATTTTGTGCAGAGAAAAGATACTGGAACCGTAATAACAGTCCATGTTAAAAGGAATAATCAAACTGCGGAAAGTGGGCTAATATACTTACTAATGTCGCGTTAAAATGTCAAACTATTTCGATTTAAAATATATAGCTATTGTTAGACTTGTTTACTTATTGCAGTTGTCTCAAACAGAATGGCTGTTTGAAAAGTGTTCCACCAAATATAACGTCGCATTTAAATAAATGATTATGTGAAATGTAGGTTATTTTTATACATTTTTTTCTTTTACAATTGGGACTAAGTTTTAGTATATTGCAATTAATTGCAACAGTAAACGAGATTACATTTTTCTAAAAATGATTTGTACTAATATATAAATGGTTAACAACTATAATCAAAACACGAGGAATATTTCCTATATTTTGGAAATTGTTTTATATTTTCTGTAATTAAAATTATTTTCGTTAACACAACGACGAATCAGTAATTGAAGTACTAAAAAGAATCTTACTTGTTTTTCAAGTTGATAATCCTTCAAAATAACTGCCGAAATTTGCGTTCATTTTGATCATAAGGACACATAAGTGACATATTTTTAGCTGCTTTTGAAACAACAAAAAAGTAAAATACTGACCAGTGATTAAGTGTTTATTTTGAAAAAACAAAACAAACTATGGAACCAACGCTGAGCTGGAGTCTGTTTACGGAGACCAATCTCTATAATTGCAACAATAAAACGTTGGGCCGCTGACCGGACCATTGTGTATTTGATGAAAAACACAGTGGACGCCCAAAAGACGTATATACTCCAGATATAATAAAAAAGTAGGATAATATGGTGCTAAATGACCATAGAAATAGAAGAGACTCTATACATCTTATCTGGATCGATAGTTTTGAAAAAATTAAGTGCAAAATTGGTGCCGGATTTCTTGACTGTGGACCACAAAGGCGAACGTATTTCAACCCTTAATTTAACGAAGTTAGAATGTGATCGGAAGCACTTTCGTTGCCAAATAAGTTAATTGAACCTGTATATACCATTATACACCCGAAATGAAGCAACAATCGAAACAATATGCTGAGGTTGATACAAATCCTCCGAAGAAGACAAAGACCGTATATCGGTGATATACTGAATTTAATTGTGTCTGAGCTTCGCTCATTGACGAATTTCCCGAAGGTTGTTGTTATTCCGAAAAATATTGCTGCTGTGCGTGAACTGATATTGATCGTCATGTGACTTATCGCGAGATAGAGGTATCCTTGGACATTAGTAGGACCAGCATACATTCAATTTTGATAGTCAAAAAAGTTTGTTCGCGTTGGATCGATTGGTTGAAAGAAAGGCTAAAAAAATACGATCGGGGCGCTTCAAAACATGTCTATGCATCGTAACAGGTGACGAATCGTGGATCTACGCGCACGAGTCCGAAAGTAAACAGCAGTGTTTCAAAATGAGCCAAATCCAACGAAAGTTGTTCGTGCACGAAGCACTTCGAAGTAAATGATCGCTTGTTTCTTCGGAAAAACTGGACATGTGGCAACTGTACCATTAGTGCAACATCGGATGATAAATTCTGAATGGTACACAAGCATTTGCTTGCTAGAAGTATTCGGAAATATAAGGGAAACCAACCCGCCTAAGACGGATCATTCTCCACCAGGACAATGCGAGCTCTCACACATCGGCTCAAACAAGTTTTTTTACAACTGAGAATGTTGCATTGCAGCCCTGATTTGGCATCCAATGACTTCTTTCTATTCCCACAAATCAAAAATAAATTAGAAGGTGAACGTTTTTCGACGCCTGAAGAAGCAGTTGATGCTTTCAAGATCATGTTTTGGAGCTGCCTCAATTGGAGTGGAAAAAGAGCTCCGAAAATTGACTCAAGCCCATGCAAAAGTGTATTGGATATTAATGGAGAATATTTTGAAAATCAATAAAACCATGTACGATAATTAATTTTAGTTTCTGTTCTCTATTCCCGAAATATGAAATGCTTTTCATATTTCGGGAATAGAGAACTTCGTATCAGTGCACATGCACCATTTATCAAACTAAACAGCGTTGCCAGCTTCCCGAAATTTCGACTGTCCCTCGTAAATAACTCTAAATATTAATATTAAATTGCGAAACTATTATTTAAAGCGTTAATTGGATATAGAGCTTAGCGTGTATGCAAAATATAGACGGTAAGTCTTATTAATCACTCGACATTATTTAATTTATTTAAAAAACATTTTTAAATTAAAAAAAAATGTATATGGTGACAAAGTACTAGAACATTTTATTACATCTACAGATTTGACATTTTGTTGAACTACTTCGGCGTGAGAATACATATTGTTAATGAGCACTTTATGCAATGCGAAATTAAGAGGCTTTCATTTTTAACAAAATAACACCCGCAAACCACATTACGACATGACAATAATGCACCGTGTTCGTGCAATAACTTTCTTGTCATTGGTGTTTGTCCTAGCAACGTGACGCGCTACGTCGTATTGTTTTGTGTCGTTTTCATCGTATAAAAGTGTGTACGTTTTTCAGGTTACACAACTGCCGCAACTACCGGACTCATATCGAACAACAATTTGTCGTTCCGGTATTTAAACACAAAAACCTATACCTGCATGGGGCAATAAATCAGCATGATTAACCGGAGCGCGGCTTTTATATGAAGCACAGACAATTACCTGGTACATAAGTCGGTGTTGCGAAACAGGTTGCGTAAAATAATTTTCCAATGTGACGACCGTCTATATTATACGTGTTGGATAGGTGCTATCGACATGCAGTTTAATTTTAGACCGTAAAATCTAAGTTGATTATGTTTTCGCGGCCTTCTAAATGAATATGTAACTACTTTAGATTTAAAATGAAAATTTCAAGGTGATCATTAGAAAACTACAGTATAACACCAAAATGTTGTAACCCAATATTTGAACTTAATTATTTTAAGGAAACAAATTAATGATGTGCTGTTTTTATTAATTTCTGATATAGACTTTGAAACTAATTTATAAAGAAAACATTTAATATTGTCTCCCGTCCGTGAAATGGCACATTGTACAAGGTGCATTCAAGTTATAACTAGGGACCGGACAAGAGAGACCTTTATCCTTAAATTATTTTCAAAGATATTACAAAAATTAGAGCAGATCTAACTAAACATGTGCCAAAACAGTTTCCACGAATTATGTTATCAGTGAGAATAAAATGTAAGTCTTCCTTGAGAACTTCCTACTTAACAGTTCTATCTACAGTTCTATCAGAATCAGTTCTATGATGCCACTCAGTGCGCGTATAACAACGTTCTATAAACCAATTGTGTAAGGGGGCGTAAATCCCTATCCATTCTTTACATCTTGCACATAATTGCCGTTTGGGTTATAGTTAGGGACCGGACACGAGGGGCCGATGACTCATCGCCCAAGGGCTATTGAAAATTTGTATTTTTAATTTTATTTATGTAATTGGAAAACAAACGGGTGGTGATCTATAAAATACGAAATACATTTTTATTTGTTCATTTTATAATTCAAGTTGAGTAAAGGAGTATTAATATTAACTAGCAATACTTTCTCAAGCCTCTCTTCTGTAAAATTTGTTCTCCTTGAATGAAATACATTCTTGTAGATAGAAAACGTCCTTTCTACATCGCAACTGGATATAGGTGCATACTGGAAATATTCCTTTTATTTCAGCGTATTTAGCAGTTAGATTTTGAGGCATTATCCCCATACACAATTGCCGCAATGTTATTAAATCTGGATTTCTAATAAAAACTGCGTCTAACTTTTGCCGAAGGCCACATCCGAAGTCACTTTTGTTTTTCAAAATATTAATAGCCACATCTAATGTGGTTAATCCATCATTTAATTTAAAATTTTGATTTTTAAAATAAGTGATAAGTTTTGTCAAATTTGCACTCAGAAATACGACTCGAGCATGGTCATTTAAACATGTAACGAGATTTTGTAAACTATCGAAATTCTCTGCATAAAAACTAGTAGCTCCCAACCATGTTCCCCATCTAGTTATTATTGGGGAGGGAGGCAGTGACAAAGATGGAAGTTTTTCTCTGTAAAGAGCTATTCTCAATCTGAAATTTGTTTTAAAAGCCGATACAAGTCTGTCAACTTCCAGAAAGGTGTCTGATATATTCACAGATTCTGTGAAGAGCATGTGCTACACAAGTAATATGCAGCATATTAGGACATGTTTCCTTTAATAGTTTGCCTGTTTTTAACATATATGCAGCACTGTATTTTCTCTTTGTACCTGTCTTCCGAATGAAGCATTTGGTGCATATTCTCGTAAATGGTTTTAGCTACTGTTTCCGCATCAACTGTATTTATAACTTTTGTTGCTATTATTATTTGCTGCGTTATATGGAATATGTAGTTGGATGTAGTACACCAACTACAACATTTACCACACAGCGTCTTAATATATCGACAGTTTCGTCGGCACTTATCCATAAGTACTGATTTGAAATATGGCTTCTAATGCGTTTTACTGCTTTCGTGTAGCACTTAGAAACATAATATTTGCGTAAGGTGGATTCACCAAGAACATTTCGACCAGTATATTTCTGGAGAAATGTTTTGAAGGCGGGATTGTTAAGTTTATTTAATGGCATATTTGCCGCCATTAAAGTTTCACAGAATTCTTCGTTAAAATTATCAGATTCCAACGGGTCTAATTTCTGTGTGTGTTTGCGATGCTAAGTGGCGTTTTACATGCGATTTCTTGAATTTTTTTTATTTTACAGACTTTGCAAGATATTTCGGAATTACTGGCAATTGACATACAATCAGTTTGACCCTTAATCCAACTCGCCATTGTTTCACGATACCATTCTCGACGTTGTTCATATTTGAAAAAGTAACTTAAACAATGTTCTAGATTTAAATAAGAGAAAATTCAAAATGTATGCGTAAGTTATTGAAACTTAACGAAATGCACTTGACACTTACGTCAAAATAATTGGTAGAAGTAGATTCGGTGAAACGATATTAAACAGGATCTATTACAAAAATTACGAAGAATGCAATTAACAGTTAAAACAATAAACAAAAACAAACCAAAAATTTATTTATTTCAGGAGAACAATGCCACACATTTCCCAAATAAAAAAAAATCGATGACGCTACAGTGCACAAGCGCTATAAGATAAATAATTTTAAAATTTGAATAATAGAATGGACGTGTTCAAACATTTATTGGAACTATATCCAGGTAAGAAATTCACGAACTCACTGTATAATTTTAATTAATAATAGTATAACTAAATAAAACTTTAATTCGACAATTTCCAAGCTACTGATTGTGGTATAATAGCAAGTGTCTTACTGTATTATTAATTTTTTATTTTGTGCTGGTAACTATATTTTAAGTAACAAAGCCAAAATCTTTAAAACAGAACTTCCACTTATCAAATCGTAAAGAATATGGAAAAGCAACAGCATTCTTAATTAGGAGATGTTAGCGTCGCGCCCGCATCCGTTACTATTACTTTGTACGCAGTGTACGGGTTATGTATTCGAGTGTCAATAAATACCTATAAATCAAAAGCAGTATTTTTTTGTAGATATCTACAATTGAAATGTATTATAATAAAACACATTATATGTTATTTACTGCGAATAATACAAGTATCTTCGTATTGTTCAAGTTTGATGTGCAAAAAAAAAATAGAAAATTTTTAGATATCGATAGGGCAAAAAAAATTATTATACATTTAAGGAATTAGTTTAGAAATAGTGGGAAACTTTGTATTATACTTTTCTATTTGGTTTAACTTTAGTATCTTTCTTATATAAAAGAAACTGAAATTTTGTAAAACTTAATGTGCTTTTTGAGAAAACTATTTATGAAAATATCTCAAAATTCTGATGTGATGGAGCAAATTTTAAATCAGATTCAGAATCAGCACGACAAAAGACATAAACTACACGATCGGTGTATAAGAAAACCAAACTGTGTTTGACTAGTGTATCAACAGATCAAAATTAGTCTAAATGAATCAAAGTTTGGAAATAAACCATACTACTTTCATGTAGCGATACTTGCAGAAAAGTTGCACGGTGTCGACAATAAACCACTTAGTGGTTTTTATATTGTTTTTAGAGAATATTTCGTGGGTTTAATTTGCATAATTAACCACCATTACGCTGTGCTTACTTGGTAGTAATTTTATTCTACAACAAAATTATGATAAAATGGGGAGGGAATCCAAAAAATCATGGTATGCCTCTCAAATATCCACAGGCACAAAATCCCCACCAATTATTAAAAATTCTGCAGGAGAAATGTAACACCATTTCTGTAGAAACACTAAATTAATAACCAGAAATAGACTCATAAAAGCAATCATTTAAGTAAATTCAGCATTTAAACTGAATATATCTATTATTTGTATGTATGTATTTTTATTGTTTTTTATATATCATATATTTTCTTTAAATATACACAATTACTGCTAAACATGAAGCAACGACAAATTCTTAAGATCCATTACGAAAAAAGTCAGGTCTAATGTATTTCTGTAATAAACATGATGTGCAACTGTTTAGATTGTAAAGCAAATTTATGAAATCAAATATAATAACACAAAACACGAAAAGTAAATTCAATGTAATTTAATAAATGATGAAATGTTTATAGAATAGTGCAAATCACGTACAGCACTAATTTAATTAATTAGAGTTTCTACACATAATTGAAACAAGTGACCTTCTCTAAAAGGTTTGCGTTACATTTTAGTGTATAGAAAGTTAACTTGAAGTGTTGACAATGATCTAAGTAAAGTTTCGTTTCGTTTAGCGCGAGTCTCTCATTGAAAAATATCGATTGATTATTTTATATCAGTTACGTAAATATTTATCTCGTAGTTATGAAGATATCTTAGAAAATATATTTTATCCTATGATCTTAGAATTGTATACAGTTCAAATTAATCACATCATTTACAATTCGCGGAATTAATTATATATGTACTGGTGTTATTAATCTTTCGCGGAAGAATAAATAACTGTGATAAACTGACAAAGTCGTTCATCTTCTTAAAGAGAAGCATTCGTTCCGGATAAAATATACAATACAACCCTCATTTATTTAATCTGAACGAAACATAAATTAATACATCTAGCTTTCGTAGGTCTTACTCGTTTAGTGCGGACTTAAATTTCGAATTCAGGATATGAAATATCTCTTGGGTATGGTTTAATTAATTCGGTTGGTGACGATAGAATTACTTTACTAGATCAGATATACTTCTACTATTCAAGATAAAGGATTTCAAATTCCAGCATAATTGCAATAATATGTTTTTATAATTTCAATTTGTATACAATTCCAGTTGTGTATATCGCCAAAGAAAAAAAGTGGTGAAAGGTATATGTGAGTAATGCCTTCATACAAAAAATCGCATTCCAATGTTCACGTAGTAGTTTCTTTATTCCAGTCCTGCCCTGCCGCAGTTAAATATACCGGCGGGAATACGGGCTTCCACCTCCTAATCATCAGTCATTCTCTTTACCGACTAATTATATTGTTCTATACGTATTTGTCAGTACCACACAAAATTTAAAGAAAAAAAATTATGTAAATAATTTCATACAAATAATTAAAAAGCAGGACACGCTATTGACACGCTACATAACGCTGTTTATTTTATGACGATTTTTGTTTTATTATAAACAATAATTTTACTTTTAAAAGAAGTAAAATTATTATTTTACTTCTTTTATTATATTCATTCAAAGTAATTAATTTTAATCACATTTTAATTAATGCGGCATAGGTTTGTCGACATATTCGAGGTAAAGGCTGTTATTGATATCCACAAAACGAAACATGGCCATATGTGCCGACTATGTGTATGTTTTGATAAGGAAACAACAAAATTCACTATCTATGAATAGGAACTTATGTTAAAAATTTGCTCCGGAATTTTACCGATTTTTTTTGCAGGTCAATTAACTTGAATTACAACTGTATTTCGGTAAATATGGAATAAACAAAGATATGAAGCGACCTACATTTTGGCCCTAAAAATTTGAAAATTTTTGATGAATACAAAGAAATTTTTTTAAATTTTCAGTTAGACATTATATAGTTATTCTTCAGATTCGCATAGCTCGGGCGCTATTCAGTGGCAACTCTGTATAGTGTAGGCTATCCCATAACTTATGGACTATATAGCATTTGGAGATAATACACATAAAAATAATATTTCGAGCCTAAGTTTGCTTAAGTGAAATGTTGCAGGTTAAAGAGGTACTAAGAGTGTTAAAAAAAATATGAAGACACAACGCAAATTATTCAGAATATTAAAAAATTGTTTTAAACTACTTTGATAAATGTCGAAAGAGTCCAGCGTTAACTTCATCGAAATATCTGGGAAGATATTTTGATATCTAATAACAATGATGGCTTCTTGAATTTTTTGTTCCACTTCTTCCCCGTGTATTGATTTCATCAGCGTATACTAAAGCCTTCATGCGACCCCACAGACAAAAAGTCCAACGGGTTACTATCTGAGTTACGAGGCGGCCAAAAAAATTCACTACCACGACCAATCCATCGATGTGGAAAATGCTGATTCAAATTATTTCGAACAGTAAACTTAAAATATGGTGAGGCTCCATCTTACATGAACCACATATTTTCGCTTACGTTCAGAGGTATATCATCCAAAAGGTCAAGTAAATCGTTTTATAAAAACGCAAATATTGTTCCTAATTGTGGAAGTCGAAATAGGCCAATCAAGAAATTCTCGATAATACCGCACCAAATATTTATCGAAAACTCGTGTTGGAAATGTTTTCCTCTGAATAGGCGTTGATTTTCCAAAGCATAGTGGCGATTATTTCTCCAGTTACTAATTCCGTATCTTGTAAAAGTTGCCTTGTCTGTAAATACTACTTTTTTCAGGAACACGGAGATCTTTGTTTTTTCTTATTTAGTACATTTTGAGAAAATTCTAATCTGACTTGCAAATTTTCTGGCAATAAATTTCGAACGGGCGTGAAGTTGTAGGGAAACAAATTTTCTGTATGGATGATTCTTTAGAAGGTTGATTTACCAATTGCGGTAGAAGCTTCTAAACGCCTAGTGCTTAATTCAGGATTTTCCGCCATTCTAATCAACGTTACAATTTTCGGTCGTCCACCAGGATTTTTGTTATAAAACAAACCTGTTTCACCTAACTGATTGAATATTCTTTGAAATATGTTTCGGTCTGGAATGATACTGATTGGGTAGTGTTCTTCATTCCTTCTAAGTGCACGCCCGTTGTAATGTTCTTGTGCATGAACGCGTATTCCGTAAATTACGCTTAGAAAACTTATTAAACTTGGGCATTTTTTATTGAAAAGATTGTAGTACTTGGAGAATGTAAAAGCTAGTTTTTTATACACCTGCGACAAAAAAAGGTAGAAAACATTGAATGGTTTATCAAAATTAAAAGCACACTTTGTGAATTCAATATTTTTCAGCCATTGACAGAATGTGCAATTGAATATTCAGATCCGAAAATCTGGGGAACGGCTTGAAAATTAATCACTTTCAACACCCTGTGCCTCTTTAACCTGAAACATTTTACCCAGGCAAACTGGGCTCAAAATAACTATTTTTACATCTATTATCTCCAAATGCAGTATGGTGCATAATACATACTCTCCTTCCCCATGAATACACCGATCCCAGCGAGTTGTCCATGACTAGAAGCAGTGCTGAAGGTGTTCGCGTGTTAACGTGTTCAACACTGCCTTCGATTCGGTCTGGATCTCCTCAATCGTCTTAATACACCCTCCCTCCCGGCACAAGGGACAAGATCTGGGGAGTAGAGAGGGTGAGGTAATACTGCCGTCTTCGTTGGTGCTAGAAACTAACGCACAACAAGTGATGTGTGGGTCGGTGCATTGTTGTGGTGTGGTATCCATGAGTTGTTGAGCCACTTATCAGGCCGCTTGTGTCGAATGTTTTCTCTTAATCGCCGAAGAACATCGCAATAAAATCGTCCATTGCCATGGTTTCTTCGGTGCTGGTTACGGTAGCGCCTTCCACTGCGATGACTACTGCCTTGTTTCGGGATCATACCCGTACACTCATGATTCGTAGCCAGTAATGATTCTGGTACCGAAGTTCGCGTCCCTTTCGACAGTTTCTTTCAATGAACACATGAAGACGGTGCCGGTTTTGTTCAATGCTGAGTAACAACTTAGCACAAACTTCGCAACAATACGCCGCATGTTGAGTTCGACGGACAGAATACGCTGGACAAATGCTATAGGACAAGTTGACAATATTAAATTGTCATGGATTGATCTCCCGTCCGTTACAATTGTCATGGATTGTTCTCCTTCAATCTTGCAGGATAGCATCACGCACTTTTGCCACATTTTGTGGCGTGTTTTCCGTCGATGGACGAACGAAATGCTTATCATCAACCGACACACCTCCATTTTTAAAACGGTAGTACCACTCACAAGTTTGCGTCTGGCCTAAAGCATCTTCACCTAACGCTTGTTTAAGCATTGTCAGAGCTTCACTGCCGTTTCACCAAGTTTAAAGCAGAATTTGATCAACGTTCTTTGCTCTTTCATATCAGACATTGTAGTGTCACAGAATAACTCAAACACAACTCAACAAATATAAATACAAAACTTGTTTGTTACCACCTACCAAAGTACTGTTTGACAGACTGACTTAGTATAGATGTAGCTCACACCATCTAGCGCTATAGAGCTGTACTACCATCCCTTCGCACACCACATTCAAATTCCGGGAATTTCTGGGTAGCACCTCGTACATAAACAAACGCTGTTCTCTCGTTGTGGCCGTAAGTAAACTTATTTCAACTAAAACTTTCGACAGATTCGTTATCGTTTTTTTTTGCCTTAGTTTTTGCCGTTACTTGATTCAAACTTGTTTTTTTTTAATTATTTCGTTCTGGAATATCACAAAATAACTTCTGTTCATTATTTTCAAGTAACCAGTTTTTAAATAATTCGAAATTGAAATCACCGGCAATCTAATCTTATTTTCAAACAATTATCTTGAAGACATATCACCAAATCAATCGATTGGTAAATACTAAAAGAAATTAAAGCGTGCTTCTATAATTTTCTAGCAAAACAAATTGTATTGCTACTGTATATTTTACTTACCTGTATATAATTATAGAAAAACCTACTAGAGCACCCATACAGCGCTTTATAATTTATTATATTCAAATAGTTTCCCGACAAGTTAAACAGTAGAGTATCCAATAATCACAACAAATCTTATATTCTTATCACGTAGATTGAAAACGAGGTGCAATAAAAGTCACTTGCGCGCAAAAAAAGAAAGCAAAAGTACGGGAGCGAAACTAATTACGAACCGACGCTTCGTCACGTCTAAATCTACTTAATCTCGGAACGCAACGCAAGAACAAGCATACACGAATGAGAAGAACAGAACAAATTGCATTTCGATCAGGGTCAGTTACACGATCATTTATAATTATTTCTTCCTTTTGATCGATTCACAAACGGACGATTAGTATCGATAAAATCGATCGCGGGGCTCCACTTTTGAAAATTTAGAAAGTTAGTTTGCCGATTTTTAATTCTCGGCGAAAAATAAAATCCTAGGTAGATTGACGTGTCACGCAAGTGAAAATGAATTTAATTCGCAATCGTTAGAAAAGTTTAGAAAACTAGTTGTATGCGGATTAATAATTAATTACAAACTTTATAAAATAAACAAGAATTTTGTAAAAATACACAATTGTATAAACGCAAGGATAGGCAGTAAAATTAGAAATCAACAAACAGATCTCAGAAACAGATAATCATTGTGGATGAAATAGCTAAATTATAATTACTAATACATACAATAAAATGTGATTAATTCAATCTTGATACTGATTTTTATAGATTTTAAATAACATTGACTAGCCTAAAACAGGAAAACTGTGGTACACTTTGCAATATTACGCTATACGATGGTTGTTCGAAATGTTCTCGGCTTCACAAAAAAACAAGATTTTTGAGATTTTTTAAAAAATTGTTCAACATATAGTCACCTTGCAATGCAATACATTTCGACCAATGACTTTTCTATTTTTACCACTCTCGGTATAATACGATTTGTTTAACTCTGCATAATAAGCAGTTGTATTAGTTTTTTTCTTCAGATTGTAGAAGAGATACTAATTGTTGGTAGCCAAATCTGAAGAATATGGCTCCTTTGGAAGCATTTAGAAGTATAGATGATAGCATTTTTAACAACAATCAGAGAACAATGTGCAGAATCACATTATCGTAGTCAAAGAGTATTTTCTTCAGATGCGAACGCTTAGTCTGAATAACATCCTCCAATTAATCCAGTAGTAAAGTGTAGTATTGTAGTGTAGCAATGAGCACCACATCTTGAGAATCCCAGGATACAGTAAGCATAACTTTACCTGCAAATGGAATCGTTTGCGCTTTCTTTGCGCAATTTCACCGGTTTCCACCCACTGTTAGATTTTCTACTTTGTCCCTGGTGTATAATGGTGAATCCATGTATCATCTACTGTTACGTTGAACAATTTAAGCGAAATCGCATTTAAATAACGCTCTTGAGAAGTGTTTATTTAAATGCGTTATTATCAACTGTTATCAAACTAGCGGAAAGCTTTTCCACGCCCAAAACATCGTGTTGAATGAAATGGACACCGATCTATCGAGATTTTTGCAATGTCAGCAAGATCATGTACCTTTAATTGCTGGGCATTTAATATGGCATAGTAAATGTTTGTGATAATTTCTTCGATCGTAGCGTTCATCATCGGCAACCCAGTTTTTTACGATCGAAAACGAAGGGAAAAATCCTTTAAATTGGAAAGTAACTTATTTTTTGTGTTCGTCCATTATAACATCCATTTGTAACAAAATGTCACAACTTGTTTACTTTAATCGCCAGAAATGGCATACGAAATTTCGCAGCGCGATGTCTAAGCAAAGCATCATACTTGACAAATATTGTAATCCTTCGGTCGTACTTGCGCCTGTATTAGGCCGTGAGAACATTCCGGAGACCTCTCGTACAAGACAAAATCATAAGAATGATTAATTTAATATGCCGGGGTGCTATAGAAGCTGTTTGGATGAAAACATTAACATATAGAAAGATATAAAACAAGAATATAACCTGTCACTTTTCCTCTTTCATATATGTATGTCTTCACGTATTACTTGAGAAAGTAATTTAGAAAAATGGTATTACGAGGATCGTTGCGAAAGTGTTTTGCTCATTACAAGTCTGTAATAATGGAAATTAAAGATACATATATACGAGGATTGATCCTAAAGATTTTGACGAAAGTATGCAAAACATGGCTTTAATGTTTTTTAAAATAGTCGCCTTTAAGAGTTATACATTTTTGCATGCTATCAAAACAATTCCGGAAATACTTTTGCACTAAAATGTAGAATTTTTAAAATGTGGAGTAAATGAGAGTAATTTGAAATTACGCGGTGATAAATTAGCCACTAAGACATTAATTCCACGTTTTTCGTCTTGAAAATTAAATTGCCTGACTGACTTCAATGTGTTTTACGCAATTAGTCAATGACTTCTGGCAAAGAAAGTTACTCTAAACGACGGCGGGTTGATTAATTCGCGCGATACTACAGAAACAAAGGAATAATACAAAGATATGTTCGGACACGTTCACAAAAATATGTATTAATAGTGAACCTGTATTTGTGTTCTTCACACCAGATTTTTAATAATATTTTATATTATTAAAAATACCTTTGTATTATACAAAACTGGTGGAGTTTTACCCACTCATGTATGTTTCAATTATTCTGATACAAAGGAATAACTTAAATAAACAAACTTTATCTTTCTACATAATCTCCTCTTAATTCAATACATTTGGTCCACTGTGTTCAAGTTTCTTTATTCCGTCTCGAAAGTGATTTTATTCTAACCCTGCAACATAATCGTCAACTATTGAAAGTTACCTCTTTATTTGTGCATAATTTGTTGCCTCCGAGAAAATTTTCGAATTCGAACCTTAATTCTCCATTTTTTTTTGTAGCAACCATACTGGAATGCACTGGTGCATTATCATGGTGAAGGATCAATTTCTTCTTAGTCATTCCTGGACCCTTTTCAGCTATATGTGTTTTCAAACGATCGTAACATTCACAGTTTACGGTCATGCCCTTTCTAGGATAGTCATCAACAATATTCCATTTGCATCAAAATACCGATGCCATCACCTCTCCCGCCGATACAACTGTCTTGGCCTTCTTTGGAGTTGTTTCTACACGTTTGGTTCACATCTTCGACTGTTGTTTAGATTCGGGTGTATAATAATGAACCCATGTTTCGTCACAAGTAACAAATCGGCGCAAAAATCTGTTGTGTTGCGTTTAAAAATTTCTAAATTATTCATCGATATTTGACAGCGAACACGTCTTTGTTCCATCGTCAGTAAACGCGGCACCCATCTTGCCGAAATTTCTCTCATATAAGTTCTTCGTGCAAAATATAAAGCAACCGTTGAAATGCCCACTGCCACTTCTATTTCTAACATTTTCATGGACTTTAGTCACCATTTCTGAACTTGTAACCGTTTTTGGCTGTCTATTGCAGGAACCGTCTTCTAAGCTGCACCTGCCACGCTTAAATTAATTTCCTCATTTTCTGGCGGTTATATACGAAGGACTACTACTCTCACCCAGTGTATCTCGCATATCATCATGGATTTCCGTACAGGACATAAACATCGCTGCACGATGTTCAAAATTATCAATTCACACTCAATTAATAGCAGGGTAAAATTAAAAAAATTGCCTACGAAACACGCTTTGTCATAAATTGATCAAACACTAACGGTAAACTGACAAGGCATCGGTTATCAAAATGTGATGCGTATTTTTTTATTTCACGCCCTATTCTAGGCGACCGCGCGAATAAGTCAACCCGCCCTCAAACCAATCAGCATTAACAGTCCTTTGATGTAATGTAACAAATGATCGCTATATGTTTCTTAATTACTGATCATGCGGTTCCAGTCTTTAAAGCGATGCAGAAATGAAAAACGTTTGATAGTTTTGGCTAATCTTGGAAAAAGAAACCTGTCATTAATTCAATTCCTACATTGAAATCTTTTATTTTAACATATTTTTAATCATTAAGTTTGTAATTTTTTTGCGTTAATATCTCAAACGTTTGGTTTTAATTAAAAATCACGTCATCTTAGGGATAGTTTAAGCAAAACTTTGGTAGCAGACTATTTTTTGATAATATATACTTGTTTCAATGCATGTCCTAAACGTTTGTCCTCAAAATTGGAATGTAACAATACTCACCGGCAAAATTTACGCATAATTAAAATTTTTATATTTATTACAAAAAACCTTAAATGATCAAAAAATGTGTGCAAATGATGTGCAGTCTTAATTCTTTGAATAACTCATTAAGTTGAGTAAGTTATGGCTCTTTTTATTTAATAAAAATTACAAAACCTGAAGAACCTACGATTGTTACAAACGAAATTTATTTATGGTTAATATCTGGTATGGTATCCTCGTACTCTTGTAACAGTTTGGGCACGTTGGGGCAGGGTCTGAATCAAATTTAGCACAAAGTTTGGGTCGACATTATTCCACTCTTCTTCCAAAGCTTCTTCAAGTTGGTTAAGAGTAGTTATGTTATGTCTTCTGTTTTTTAGCTTCCTTTTCATCTCATTCCATAGATGCTCTATGGGATTTAAGTCGGGACTGCAAGCTGGCCAGTCGAGACGGTGAATATCATCATTTAAAAATTATTAACTACAGCAGCTACGTGGAGTCGAGCATTGTCCTGCATTAGCAGAAAATCTAGACCGCGTATTACAGTAAACGGCACTATATAATCTTGCAAGACTTCTTCGATGTACCTATGAGCAATCAGAACAGGTCTACCAAGAATGACTAGGTCTGTAGAGCCATGCATAGAAATGCCACCTCATATCATAACTGAGCCACCAATCAGTTCCTCTCTACAATGGCGCAGTCCGCAAAACGTTCACCTGGCCGTCTCCATACTTTCTGTCGACCATTGGCACCTCGTATACTAAACAGGCATGCATCTGTAAAAAGAACTCTTTACCAGAACCGTTCACATTCCAGTTGGTATATAAACGACAGAAAGCTAGCCGAGCTCTCCGGTGATGTGGTAATAAAATAGGGCATCTAGCAGGGCAACGGACATAAAGATTGGCTTGTTCTAATCTTTTTCGTACTGTCCTCTCACTAATTTATACTTCTCGAGTTGCATATAGCATGCCTCTACGCTTTACGGTAGTGGTGGTGCGATCACGAAGGCAATTTAAAGTTAAGAATCTATCATCCACCGCCGAAATAGCACGTTTTTTACATTGCCCTGGCCTCCTCCTTACATCAACATGTTTTTCTAAGGCGTCTAGCAAGTCGGGATATGCTAGATTGGTTTACTCGAAGAAGATTTGCGACATATACTGCTGGGTTCTTCCATGCTGGAATATTGTAGTGGCTCGTGTGGCATCATCACACGTTAAATGCCCCATATTAAATAAAAACTAATGACAAACAAACGCCAAAACAACTTTAAAAACAACAATTACGACGTACATATGGTCTTTATCAGCTGCACTTATTTTATTGGTCGAATTAAAATAGCTGTCTTAGTTAACGACAGGCGCCTTCTTGGATTTTATTCTACACATAAAGCACCTAAAGTTAATTCTATATTAGAATAAGCCAAATAGAAGCATTTAAATTGCAAGAGCAAGAGAGAAAGCATTTTAATAAATTATGCGTTAATTTTGCCGGTGAGTGTACTTCAATTTTCATATTAGAATGATGTTACCTTAAGAACGTTTTGCGCCTTCTTGGATTTTATTCTACACATAAAGCACCTAAAGTTAATTCTATATTAGAATAAGCCAAATAGAAGCATTTAAATTACAAGAGCAAGAGAGAAAGCATTTTAATAAATTATGCGTTAATTTTGCCGGTGAGTGTACTTCAATTTTCATATTAGAATGATGTTACCTTAAGAACGTTTTGCATAAAATTTTCTTTATTATCGAATTTTGAACTTATACATTTTGTTTTATTAAGAAATTTTTTAAATAAATCTATCTTACTCAATTGTCAGAAAATCTAATCATTTTTAGTAATTTTATTGACATTATAGTTCCAAATTAACAACAAAACAAAATAATAATGCACAGCTAATGCTGAACAATATATTAATAATCGACGAAGGAGATACTTGTTGAAACTTCATTATATAGATATAATAAAACACAGTTGTATAGTTTCAAAATAATATATATGCACTACATATGTTTCACCACACTGTGGCTTCATCAGGTGGATGAATATACTAATTCAAAATATCAATTAGATCTTATATATATCAATACAAAGTACAGAACTAATCTTATTCTAAGAGGGGGTGGACATGTATGAGTTTTAAGTTTAGTAGGGGGGAGTTATTTATGTCTAGTTGGTCATTTAAAATTATACCTAATTTATTATATTTGTTAATTTCTAAACTTTCTAACATATTAAGTTTTTTACTTTTATCTAGGACATGTAAAGTTTTAAAATTAGTGTTGAATTTGTGATTATGTTCTAGGCAATGATTGGCAAAAGTTGAGTCTGTCTTCTTGTCTCTGTGGCTTCTTTCATGTTCCTTCATTCTAATATCAAATGTCCGTCCTGTTTGTCCGACATACACTTTTTTACAATCTTCGCATGTCAACTTGTAAACCCCTGGAAACCCTGAGAAATTAACAAATATAATAAATTAGGTATAATTTTAAATGACCAACTAGACATAAATAACTCCCCCCTACTAAACTTAAAACTCATACATGTCCACCCCCTCTTAGAATAAGATTAGTTCTGTACTTTGTATTGATATATATAAGATCTAATTGATATTTTGAATTAGTATATTCATCCACCTGATGAAGCCACAGTGTGGTGAAACATATGTAGTGCATATATATTATTTTGAAACTATACAACTGTGTTTTATTATATCTGAACAATATACATATCAAATTGAATATTGGTTTTGACATTCGTATTTATCAACGAAATCGCATGAAATGTCGTGGCATTTGCGTGTTCGCGCATCCAGTAGGTGGAGCTGCCCAAGGGCATTCGGGTTGTGAATTTCGATGATTTAATTTAGATCAATCGGAAACTTTACTATTAATATTATTACTACTAATAATCGAAAAATATGTTAGCTGTCGAAGGCAGGAAATTAACAACACACGCTGGGACACAAAAGGCAATTGATTTCACAGTCGTGTACACGATATAGAAAGATATGACCTACACTTCCGACAGCTACAATTTAACTACTTGATTTATCGATATAGTAATACGTTGTTTTATAGTGAACTGCTTGAGATCTGACACGGTTTTTTTTCAACATCTTCGTTTCTGCAGATAGCAGGTAATTAATGATTTGGGTAGTTAAATCCGAACCTCATTATAACGTTAGCTTGTAAAAGAACATGATCAAATATGAAATGAATATGGGATTTATAAGAAAATCGATTATACAGATTAATAATTATTCACATTAAAGTGAAATTAGCTACGCCGATAATTATAATTTATGCGGAAAAGGTGAAATGAAACACAGAATGATGATGGCCTGAATTATTTTATGGAAAAATACTGTTAATAATTCGAATCGTATATTAACTACAATTTAATTCAAATTAATCAAAGATTACGAATCTAGGTGATAATTCATATACAATTTCACCGATGTTAGTTATTTGGTTAATTTGAAATTTCCGCTTTAACAGACATAAATCGTTCGTTTTTCTAAATTTCTATTTGTTATTTTGATCAAATGTTTTGAAGATATCAGCAGCGAATCTGTTGAAAGCTGGACGAGAAAGAGAAATAATAAGTCCACTTACAAACTTGTGGATCATAAACAGGAATACTGACAAACAATTTTTAATCCACAGTTACATTTCGGTAGTATGTAGGTATACATACTGTCTTTTTCAAAATATAAGTTTATTAATTCAAAGTTAGTGAAAGTACTATATTTACAATAATAATATGGAGATGTCTTGTCCGTCTGAGACGAACATCTTGGATAAAGAGCGGGGAAAAAACAGTTAAATATCGGGATCTGTTTCTGCAAATAAGTTATCCGGAATTCACGGGAACCTTTGTGCCGCTGATCATCGGTGTACTAGGTGCAGTAACAAGCGAACTTTCCAAAAACCTGAATAGAATGGGAATTCCGGTGACGAAGGCAAAAATGATTGTGGCAGACATGCTTGAAGTTGGTTATCTTCGGATAACCGCTGAGAATCCTACTCTGGGTCCGAAACCAGCTTACAGTTGGTAAACTTCCGAGACTCATCCACTGTTTACTGAACGCATCCGAGAAATCACTTGCGAGCTGCGAGTGGCCGCCATCTTTCCACCAGACCACCATCACCAATTAACGTACGTTTATAGTAATTCATTACTATATTCAACAATCTGAATATGTTGTGCTAGTATATAGTATATATACAGGTGTCATTGAAATAACAAAGCAACATATGAAAAATGGAAAGATGTAATTATATAGGATGTAAATCCAAAATTTTATGAGTCAATTACGACACGAACCTCAAAATTAAAAACCTCCTGTTCCCCTGTGAATGTTCCGCCTATGAATTCAAAATATTCCGAATTCATAAATATGTCCCTCTATTGAAGTTACACACACACCGTATGTTTACATACGTAACAGCTGTCGATGTTATTGAATTCTGAATTGAATTATTAAGAATTAAGATGTGTGTTACATTAATTTACAAACCTATTTTAAAAATCATACCAATAATCATTTGTGGACTTTTAGAACTGACATCATTTCATGTCTGTTAGGATGTTTTTTTTTTTGTTAGGAGAAGTAAGAAATATAATGCCGCTATTGAATTTGAAGCCGGCAACGTTTATAAATAGTATTTATGATATATTCAGTCATACAATAGCGTAACACAATTTTTTGAAAATCTTTTTTTTCTCGCTTGTGAGAGGGAATTTAGGGAGAATATATTGATTATATATTCTATATAATTTAATATTTCCATTTTTCATACGTTGTCTTTTTATTTCAAGGATACCCGGTATATATATATATATATATATATATATATATATATATGGTAAACCTAATCAGTAGGCGATTAAAGGTCTGTATATTACTTCAAAATATATGTATTTAAAAAACTCTACATGTTTCGGCTGTATACGCCTTTTTCAAGAGAATACAAAATATGAATGACAGGATATAAATGTCAAGTAATTAAGTTAAAGTCAACTTAATTACTTGACATTTATATCCTGTCATTCATATTTTGTATTCTCTTGAAAAAGGCGTATACAGCCGAAACATGTAGAGTTTTTTAAATACATATATTTTGAAGTAATATACAGACCTTTAATCGCCTACTGATTAGGTTTACCATATCATACCAAGGTCACGAAGTTATTATATATATATATATATATATATATATATATATATATATATATATATATATATATGTGTGTGTGTGTGTGTGTGTGTGTGTGTGTGTGTGTTTTAGAAGTATGTGAAAATGAACGGGACAACCCGGAAACTTGTTCGTATAGATAAAAAAACTAAGAACTGTAAATTTTGCGCCATATCGAACATCGCGTAACCGAGCCTTAGCCCTCTAAATTTTGAAAAACTCAGTTTATTCCTTTATTTTTCATTTTAGTCTACCCTAATATTAAACGGTCAACCCTAATAGCCAAATTATATGAATTTTTTTAGTTATATCATACTTGTATATTTCGAAGTTTCATATATTTTTAGATATTACCAATTAATGCATTTTTATTAAAATTCGAATATTTCTTGCCATACTCTTGAATGGTTAATAATAAAAACTGCTTGCATCTCCAGCCAAAAAACTAGGTACAAGACTTCCCGACTATTAATTTGGATGGAAGTTTCCAAATACATATATAGATATATAAGAACTATAAGCAGAAGTATGCTTACCTACTTACAGTATATATTCTGTTAAAATAAACTTTGCACTGTATGTTACATATTCAAATTAAGGAATGAGTATTAAAATAATTAGCTATATGAAATAATGCATGTTGTCAGTCTAAACTTTAATTTAATGTCTTTATGATTAGATCTTTTTTTTTTAATTTTTTATGGACATGTTCCTTAACATTCCTCTCAAGTACTTACGTGTTTATTTTCGCAAGGAAAGATTATAGTTGCAGCGTCGCCGAAGGGGAGTTTATGAGATGGGCAAATATATGTTTGAAATATTATTTATATCGATTCTATCGTATATGGAATTTTTATTTTTTCTATGTGGATGCTTTCTAATATATTTTTGATATTTTATTTTTCTCAGATGTTTATTGGAAATTAAGTGTGTGTCTAGTTTGCTTGATATGTTTTTTAATGTATCTAATCTAGTATTGTTTGAAAATTTGTGTTCGTTTAATCGTTCTTGTAAGTATTGTATTGTTTGGCAGATGTATACACCCTTGCAGTCGTTGCATAGAATTTGAGTTTTCTTTAATATAGGTATTTTATCCTTTAATTTAGAATGTAATTTATAAGATTATTATAATTTTTATGAGCTACTCTAATGTTATATGGTAAATTTTGTTTATTTTTTCTAATAGATTGTTTATATAAGGGACATATTTATCAGTAGGTTGAAGGTCGTTTTGATTGTTTTTTTGTGGTATTTTTTAGATAATGTTTTATTTGTGATAGCCGTGTATGTGATTCTAGAATCGCTACGAACTTTTGGCAATCTCGCCGCAGCCATTTTTTCAATATAAAGTTTTTCAAAATAGTTTTTCCCTGTCTAATTTGCATCTATTACAGCTTCTATATTAAGATGTCCACAATAGACTAGATTAACTAGCATTAAATTTGAATATATTTCTTCGAAATTACTCTCAACATGTTTTTCACATCAACATATTATAAATTGTTTATAGCTGGAAGTAACATTCTTGTAGTTAATAGAGAGAAAACATACAGACAGAAAAATAGAAACCATTCATACGTGATGCGATTTCATCTGATTGGAAACGCATAACGAATGAAATTGGGTCAATGTCGCTGGACGTTCGATCGGCATACTTTATTGGCTATTTGCCGCAGCTGAAGATTTACATTTTCTTACGAGTTTCGATCCAGTTGCATTTCACTATGTAGATAAGGTAAAAAGTACACAAAAAAATCTCGATAGTCCAGTTAGAAGTGTTCGTGATTGGTGCATATCTAGAATTTTTTGAAAGTGTTTTCCTGTGCCGATTTCCATTAAATTGAGATTGTTTCAAATAATTATTGTATCAGGGAAATGATAATGAAAGTAAAATCGTTGTTATTATTTCAGCAAATCTCAGTACTTATTTTTTGAATCTATAAATAGCGTTGCATTGTAATTTTTATTCACAGACTTCCTTGATTCCTATATCTAATTGATCGCGTAGTATTTCCTGTTAAGATTAGTTATATTCATATCGATTCTTTTTACAATTTAACAATTATTAAATAAAAGGATAAGCTTTGGTCAAATTAAGATAATGTACTTTAAAAACAAATGCAATCATTATTTGTTTATAATAATAAACCACCGATGTTTTCAAGCTACATCCTCTAACATCGGTGACAGTCATACTCAAGAATTTCGAAATTCGATGTTTTCGTATTCAAAACTGATATTTCCTGTCACTGCCAAAGGAATAAATGGAACATAATTCGTTTTTATCTGATGGTCGTGACGGTTCCGAATTATTTATCGGTGGCTCGTCTTTATTATAAAAATATACTAAGAACCACGTGATGATTATTTGAAGAAAACACAAATCTACCTATTTATCCATCTAATTCTTTAGATTGGATGCCAGTAAGTCCAGGCGTTTGAGCACAATGCTGTTTGTACTGCTCCCAGTAGGTCTTTCAGTTCCACTCTGTTGGTCCTGTGTCCTCGATAAAAGTCCTATTCTCCTCAGGGGAAATTTGAATACCCTCGTAGGATCCAATAGATCTCTTCCAAAATGTTTCTCTGTCTGAGTCCCTTCAGTTCCTACACGTTCATATTACATGAAGGGTAGTTTCCTCCTGTTTCTCGCATTTCCTACACCAAGGCTCGATAACCAAGATGTTTCCTTAAAGGACAGTATCCGATTATCAGGCCGATAATAGTTTTGTTTTTGTTTCTGAAGTCTCATCAGTCTCCATTACCAAGGGAATCTCATTAGACTCCTCAGATTCTGAATTCTATTCAGACTCCATCTTTTTGTTGTTATTTAGTTTTATATCTCAGTTTATTCTGCCCCCCGAGTACAACAGAAGTATGAAGTCAATCCCCGCAGGTCTTCCATTGCGGGCACAAGATATGCAAGGGAATGCCGCTTAATACATCCAAGGGAACGTTCGAGAGCACATATACCACAGTGGCCATTCAGTTTTAAGTACATTGCCTTACACCGTAGCTTGGGAGAGCTGGTCCGCGGTGACAGCTTTCGCTTAAGATTAGACGGTTTTTAGAACAGATCTACCTATCCTAATAGTACATTCACGCTTGCAATATATGAATGATATTGTAAAGTTTGTCTTTTCGGGTTCTTAAATAAAACTAACGATAACTTTAGACACACACTATATTAATAATAAAACGAATAACAAACTAAAACTAATTACTAACAATAAGCACATTTATGTATTTATATTTATGCTCACCCGCCGATGCTCTGGTACCGAATAATCGCCATCCCTTCCTCGACGGCTTATATATGAATGTGAATATTTTTTCTCGAGCGCTCTACCTGCATCGAGAAAACGCCAGAGGTATGACGCGCGACGCGTCATCGGATGAGTCATCACAATATTTAATAATTGATTCAGGTATATATACTCGTATCTGTCTAATGATGTTACGAACTAATGCGAAGCTAAATTCTGTGTTTATGAAGGAGTTCTGGACACAACTAGACTAGAGTAGAAAAAGGTGACGTTATGGAAACCCTTTACAATACTAGACTGCAGTAGAGAAAAGTGACGTTATCGAAACTCTTGACAATACTAGACTGCAAAAGAGAAAAATGACGCTGTGGAAACTTTTAACAATACTGCCCTTTCTTAGCTGGCAACCAATAGATACAAGATACACACTTCCACCGAATGTATTATTTTGCGGTGTTGTTAGCTAAAGTTACTAAAATGTATTTTTGAACTACCTAATAACTAAGTGGAAATTCCACCAATATGAATAATGCGGTCACAATACAATACAAATTGCAAAGACTATCCGAACGCTACGATAAGTCGAATTAGAGACTAGATGTAATCAGCCGCCTAAGAAATATCGATTATATAAGATTTATAGAATTTCCTCTTACAAAATACAAATGAACAAAAACCTAAAACTGTATGTATACACTGTAAAACTATATGTTGTATACGAGGTGCAAACATAAATTTCTTACCTATATTTACAAAAAATAAAATATCATCTAAATAACTATTTGCCCTAACAGTCATTCTCAGAATTTGTTGTTAGTAATTTTGTTTTATTTATGTTTATTGTAACTTTTCTTCTTTTCGCAACGACAATTATTTTTGTTATCTGATAATTTACAAGAAATCATAGTTCGCACGAAAATACTAATTGTTTTAATTACGATTGTATAAGTTTAACACGTACTGCAATTACCAAGTAACTGAAATGTTATTGTATGTGCTCTAATATTTTGGGCATAATTGTTGCCGCGATATTTTAAATCTATAAAAATATAAGAACTTCGAAATTTAAGTTTTCATTCATTGCAAATCCAGATTTCATCATAAACATATTAAAAATATCTGAAGCAATTAGATCTATTAAATTTTTTTACCACAAAATATTACATTTCTCTTTTTTACACTTCTTTTTTATACTTTTCAGGTAAGAACAATGCTGTTTTGTAAGATTCTTTCTTCATTTATTGGAAGCCTGTGCTACCTGTTTATTGTCCAGGTCTTTAACAGTAAGTAAATTTTATTTTATTCTCTGCGCAATTGCCTTTTCTAATGAAACTAACCGAAGCGTTAATAAATATTGTTTTTGTTGTTTTTATATGGTTGCTTTTGATAAATATTTGTAAAAATATTAACAAAAAGATATAAATTTTCAATTAGCTCGGTTTAAAAAAAATGATTGTTTGATTACTTAAAGTATTTTGTATCAAATAAAAATATTTTTAATAATATCGAATGTGGAGAACATAATACAAATTCATATTTGTGTGAAAATTGCTTTCCAGATATGCAGCCACGTGCTTCGTCTAGATGAAACATGTGTTTACATGAGTGGATGAAAATGACGAGGTTTTACCCACTAAAATATGTTTCAAATTGTTTTTGTAAAGTATTTTGAATGTTAATATTTGCTGCTGGGAATATTTCTGGAAACGATGTAAAAAAAAACAAATAAAATTTGGTAAACGACTATTTTGTTATTCGCCTTTGACATCAGTTCAGTTTTGTTCGAACCAGCTTACGAAGCATATTTTCTACTTTGAAGTTGATGCTTCGGAAACCAGTATTCGGAATATTTCAACAGCTGCTTCAAGCGATAAAAATCGCTCATCACAAGGTAATAAATCAGGTTAAATATAAGTTATATTATATTTTTACTGGCTAAAATATCAACGATTTGATGTGCTAAGTATAGCGTTGTTATGATAAAGTATAGTTCGCCAATTTCGATTATTACTTATTTCATCGGTTACTTCCAGCAAACAAATTATGGTGCAAACATCAGTGTTGACGGTTCTTCGATTCTCTAAAGTCAAAAACCGAAGGAACACGCGATTATTTACTTCACAATACCGGATGAATGAAGAACTTTCATAGAATTTGGTTTATTTTGAGAGAACCAAACCTTGGATTGTTGCTTATTTTCAGGATCGCACGAATAAATCCAAGTTTTGTCACCAGTAACGATATTGTAAAATTAAATTTAAATGGTATTGACTGAGCTTTCTTTTTTAGCATTTCGTTGTACCATTTAACACGGCCTTGTTTTTGAAGTTCTGCATAAGATCCAAGGACTGCAAAGTTTCCGTTCAAATCTTCATGCGACATAATGTATATTGCTTTCATGCCTAAGGATGCTTTATTCTCATGGTATGTGTCATGCTGATCTCTTTCAATGATTTCACGCACACCTTCATCATTACTGGCAACAGCGGACGTCGATGAACGACCTTAACGAAAATCGTCTCTGGAGGTGGTGCGTTTACATTCATATTCGACAAACCAACCGTAAATACTACTCTTTATCCCGAAAACTCAGATGAAATCCATCAATGTTTTGTTTTGGCATCAAACCACACTTAAAATCCAATAAAGTTCCATTTTTACACAAAACTTTTTCTTAATGCTATATCAACTGAATTGGTTAACTCAGGTACGAATTGTCAACTGAATTATTAGTTACAAATGTAAAAACTACTTAAACTATTGGGGGGGGGGGGGGGGGGCGTTCTGATATATTTCTGACCTTAACATGAAGATGGCAGCACTCGTCAATAAAAGCTGGGGAATGCGGTTCTGCATCTATAGACAGGTACTCGCCAAAATTTCAGTCATTTTGGATTCGATGTGAATGTTTTTGTGAAAATGGAAAAAATAGAGTATCGAGCCGTCATTAAATATTTGTTTTTAAAAGGCAATACGCCTACGCAAATTAAAGATGAGTTGGACGCTGTGCACGGGGGCTCTGCATCATCATTTACCACGGTGAAATTTTGGGTTGCTGAGTTTAAACGTGACCGTACCAGCTTGAGAGACGATGAGCGTTCGGAACTTCCAAAAACTGTAGCCACTGACGATAACATCACTAAAGTTCACCAAATGGTGCTAGACGACCGCCTAATTAAAGTGAGACAGATAGCAGAGGTTATGAATATGTCCAAAGAACGTGTTTGTCACATGTTGAATTAAGATTTAGGCATAAGAAAGCTGTCCGCACGCTGGGTGTCGCGGGTGTCGCTTGCTTACGTTAGACCGAAAACGTGTTCGAATGAACATTTCCAATGCTTTGTTGGCGCAGTTTAGGCACAATTAATCATAGTTTTGGCGCCGATTAATTGCTGTAGATGAAACTTGGATACACCATTATACGCCCAAAATAAAAATACAGTCAAAACAGTGGACTGCAAAGGGAGAATCGGCTCCAAAAAAACAAAAACTGTTTCTTCGGCTGGGAAAGTGATGGCGACTGTTTTTTGGGATAGTAATGGAGTTATCTTAATCGATTATCTTCAAACAGGTAAAACCATTACAGGAGCATACTACGCATCATTACTTGACAAGCTGAAGGCAGAAATTGCAGAAAAGCGGACATTTATGGAAAAAAAATTTTGTTTCATCAAAACAATGCGCCGTCACACACCTCAGCTGTTGCCATGGCGAAAATCCACGATTTACGGTTTGAACTGCTCAACCACCCTCTTTACTCACCAGATCTAGCTCAAAGCGACTTCGTTTTGTTCCCTAATCTCAAAATTGCGCTCGGAGGACAGAGATTTTCGTTAAATGAGGAGGCTATCACCTCCCTAAACA
Source organism: Melolontha melolontha (assembly GCA_935421215.2). Classification (NCBI taxonomy): domain Eukaryota; kingdom Metazoa; phylum Arthropoda; class Insecta; order Coleoptera; family Scarabaeidae; genus Melolontha; species Melolontha melolontha. Next base: position 68,906,340 of record OW285243.1, on the reverse strand, counting down.
ATTATTTTGCAGAGAAAGACGCCGAGTACTATTTGGACGGGTTGAAGAGATGGGAGCATCGCTGGGAGAAGTGTATAGATTTACAAAAAAATTATTTAAAAATAAAAAAGAATTTTAGGAAAAAATGTCTTGTATGTTTGTTAGGTCGGAAACATTTCAGACCACCCTCGTAGATTCCAGAAATTTTCACAGCAGCCCTCGCACTAATCTGTAATCTAGTGCATGAATTCTGAAAGATATTATATTGCAAATGTTTACAGAATTACCATCTTGAAATAAACGATGCTTATTTGGTAAATATACAAAACGATTTCCAATACGTCCAAAGCTACTACCGTTAATTTTTAAACGAAAGTCTGCAAGATTTCAATTGTAGAACACCTGCCATTGTACAAATTGCTGTTTTCTGTTTTTACATGAGAGCGTTTTCAATCAATTTGAACTAGAACCTCATATCATATGTTAAGGGCATTTTGATATCAACAGTACGAGCTGTTTTCTAAGAAACGTTTGCAATAGAAATAAAACTAAAACAGTACAAATCTTCACTTTATTAATATGTAATCATAGAACGCCAACACAGTGACTTCGACAGGTACTAAGTTAGTTTGTAACTTGCTCTAGTAGGTAGCTGACGAAGCCACTGTGTTGATAAAACAGTTGTTTTACGATCACATTAATAAAATGAAGATGTTAACTATTAATTTTTATCTCTATTTTAAATTCTGGATCTTTGTCAAATAAAAACCGAATCAATCCAATCATTAAAACTTTTATGCTTTGTATGTCTTTCAAGTACCCTAATTAAAAATATATTTAATAAATATATACTTAGTTTAATTTACTAATTATAATAGAGCTTGGTTAATTAATAAAAGTATTCCCAATACTAAGTTTAAAATAAATAGAAATCACAATGTATCAAGTGAATACAGGCAATAAGTTAATTCACCATTTAAGTAAACGGTTTGACGCACTGAGTGACAGTTGACAACGCCAGCTGTCCTGATGTGTTATATGTATGACGAATTTGATATGTAGTATTATAATTGACAATAAAGAATGAAGAATAGAAAAAAAAAAAAATTAATACGCAGTTTCATGTGGAATTTTATTTAATAGTAGCAAAAACCCGACATGCATTACTATGCCACTCAATACATTTTTTTTTGTCTGATTCTGTAAATAATATTTGAAAGCACATTTATTAATCGACTAAAATAGTATTTTATTGAGCAGGTATTCACGAATTATGTCCTTCTCAAAAAATTATGGGATACTGAAAGGCATTGTAGGATCGATGTGTTTCAGCGACACGTTGAATTGTATCATCCCATTTACGAATAATAATATTACGTCTATTGAACTCATTTCCCATTATAGCAATGTTCACTTCTTCAGTAGTTGGTCCGTTATAGCGTCTGGTATACGCTCCGGCTGGTATTTTGTCAGTTAATGAAACCTGCACGAATGTGGACATTTAGGCCTTTCTTCATAACAGTTTGGTTCATTTCATGCTACCGAATGGCATCTTCAGAGAGTTCCGCGAAATTTGCACCGCAAGCTCGTAGTCAGCTTAGTCTTTTCAATAAGTATAAAATTTTGAATCGAATTAGCCTTTACTTGATGAAAATTTATAATTTTTTTTATTTCATTAAATAAAAATGAAAAAGCAATACTTAATTTCCACTTTATTGAGATAAAATCCCATTACAATTGTTTCGACACACAGTGTCTTCCTCAGAGTTGTATCAGAAAGACGGTTCAATAATAGGCACTTTCTATTCATGATGTCTTAAAATTAGTAGAAGAACTTTTAACAAAAAATAATGTAAATTTTGTCATTAAACAAGATATTTTAGATTTATTACATGTATGCTTAGACTAAAATTATTTTTATTTCTATAATTTATACTATGTGTCAAAGAATGGTTTAATAATGGGTAACCCACTAAGCCCCTTCTAGCTGAATTTTTTATATCATGAATAGAAAGTACCTATTATTGAACCATCCTTCTAAGTATAATTATTTTTTCATTATAATATTCATTTAAGTTTAAATTTGTCAACATCCTTTAGGTTTAGTTTGCAATAGAACTCCATCTGAGGAAGACACTGTGTATCGAAACAATTGGAATGGGATTTTACCTCATTAAAGTGAAAATTTAGTAATATTGCTTTTTCATTTTCATTTCATTAAGTATAAAATTATTCAGCAGCTCGTTCTGTCTCTTTGTGCGCATTTATTAAATTGATGACAACTCGTTCTGTTACTTCGTGACAACGTCAAAACATATTTGCTGCACACTTCAAACGATTGACCTTGACTCAAGGAAAGAAATTTTTGTTTATTTATACTTTTATTTTACATAAACCATCGCCGGCACGAAAACAATTTACCACAAAGTTTCATTGCAATCGGATGAACGATATAGGAGCCTATACAGAACGAACAGGCACCCATTCATTTTTATAAATTACACAGTACAACACATGTTTTTGGGACTCAATTCTGAGAATTGCATGTGAAAGTAGCCCCAAAAAGAAGTACTTCTGCATCATTCGTTTTGTCAAGTTGGCTGCATTAATAATTTAATGGTCATACGAATTTTTTTGCTCAAGGTGGATTTTGATCACTTTTTCTATATTTTAACACGGTTATATCTCGGTATACCGTACGGAATATCTCTTTTGTGTCTGAAGCAAAGTTGTAGATATTGAATTGGAGAAAAAAAAAGCGGAACAAACCTACTCGAAAAAAGTGCATCCAGTGCCTTAAAAATCGCAAAAATGCCCATTCTTTCCCCATTTTTCACCTTTTTTGCTCAATAACTGGATTACAAATCCACAAATATGCTGTTTTTTTTCTTTATAAACTTTATTTTGCATGAGAATAAAAATTCCGGTTCATATTACAGCTATTCTTAACAGAAAATATGAGATTTTTATTTGTTATCTATGCATGGAAACAAAATTTAGAACATTTTCAATTATTGTCAATATCCATCCTCATTGAAGTTGACGCTTGTGGTTCTAATAATCTTGTTTTCTTCGTGGGTTGTTCATATTCATGTTCTGAGTCTGCATCATCATCCGAGTTAGACATAATATTCAAGGGCATGTTTTCTTCAGTGTGTCCACCAATTTCGGTGTCATCTTCATCTACGGTGCTTTCATCTTCAAACTGCATAATTTTAGAACTCCACCAACAAACCTCCGCAAGCAATGCATCTAATTTTTTGCCTTTGAATCGCTTTTCCATTGGCATGATCACTTGGTGGAACCTCTCTCCTTGTTCGTCTGATTCCTAAGGTAATTGTGCCAAAAAGGTATCAAGGTGGAAATGCATGAAATGTAATTTTAACGTCATGGATGCATTGATTTTTTCAAAATAATACAGCAACTTGTCCACTCGTGTCTGTATGTCATCTCGCTGTACACGGTTCTTTCCTAAAACGCCTTCAATGACTTGTTTCAATGCGTCCCATGCACATAGGTGGTTATAATGGTTCGAAAGCATATTTGTGAAAGATTCGCTTTTCATTAGTTTTCGTGTATCCGGTCCATTCAGAGTACCTGTTTGAAATTTAAAAAAAATTAGTTGCGAAAAAATTATTGGTAATTATAATGCGAATATATCGAAGTGAACAAATTTAGATATAACAATATTTAAATACAGACAACGATACGTACCTTTTCTAATTTTAGCTTCACTGAGTTTTGGAAAGATGGATTTCAAACAGTCATAGGCGTCCTCAATATCTTTGACTACCACTTCAACGAATTTCCCAGCTATTCCTAATTTCATGTGGAGCGATGGCAACAAAATATCATCTACATCCTTTATCAAAGGTTCATTGCGTAATTTTGACTGTTTCTCGAGCTCGGGAGTTCTTGCTTTCCAATCTTTACATTAATATTGATTCCCTGTGTATCGCGAATACCAATTACAAAGAAAGCAGAAGTATTTTGGAAAACCGCCCTTTAAGATAATGCCTTGTATTATGTTGACAACCTTTAGATCACAACAAATCTTCCATTTGTGTACATTGTATTTGATTTTCTCTAAAATTTCGCCCAATGTTTCATACGTTTCCTTCATAGTTGTGCTGAATCCCAATGGAATGGACGGTTTTTTGTTTGTTTTGTGCAACAGCACAGCCTTCAAACTTGAAACTGAACCGTCGATGAATAAACGCAAGTCGCCAGCGATATAATCTATTCCCATATTTTTCACTAAACCTGGGATATCATGGCAGTAAATGAACGTATTTGCTTCGTCAACGGAATAAAATTTCTGCAAATCAGCTTGGAGTTTTCGGCATGATGTTGCGCTGACATTTTGCTCTGTCAGTTTTTTACGCTTCAAAAAAGATGTCAAAAATTCTGAATTTTTTTGTGATAGTCCCATCTTAGCCACAATGTAATCCATTTCGATTTGTGTTACCGGTTGTGGTGCATTATTTTCAATATCGGGTGTCCAATCTGCATCATTCACATTGGTCGGATTGGTGAAAACGGTTTCGGCTTGCAGGGACACAGTATTCAGACTCGGAGGTTTAGGTGGATCGGTAACAGCAGCGCGTTGTACTGGAAGTGTCGCAGAAAAGCGGGAATGTATACTTTTGTTTTCAATTTTTTTTTGTTCAATCCATAACCGGAATTTATGCATGCGTAGCACCTGGATTCATCATGTCCAGTTAGGTCTTGCACCCAAATTACTGGCTTCATAAAAGAAAACTGTCCACCTTTTCCATGTATCCACATTATAAGGGTATTATAACAACTTTTGCACACTGTGTTCGGCGTAAAATTTGCACCATTTAAATCTGTTTCATCAAAATAATGACAATACGCTGTTTTAAATTCCTCAGTAAACAAGTTTTTTCGATCCTGTTTGCCTATTTTTGAGACGATATGACCACAAACGTAACAAAAATAATCCAATTTTGGGCACTTGTTATTTTCCATATTGAAATATTCAATGTTTTTCTGGTTTTAAAATGTAATTGACTCTGAACAAAAGGGTTGTTTATTCCACAGCCATTAAATTATTAATGCAGTCAACTTGACAAAACGAATAATGCAGGAGTTCTTCTTTGTGGGGCTACTTTCACGTGCAATACTCAGAATTGAGTCCCAAATCAATGACCTGAAAAATGTTGTACTCTGTTAAGATTAATCTATTAACATCATTACACTATTAATACAAAATTTTGATAAATGCTCGATTCTGTTTCGTTAAATAATTTGTTTGGTTCCAACTCTTAAATTCACCAATGAATAATGTTAAATAATATTGACACATATACCTTCATAATAATGAACTTCAAAGCGACTTTAAGCAACATTTAATATGTATAAAAATAGTCGAAACAACCTTGAATATAACCCGTTCCAGTTGCAGTCCGCGATGACACTGATGCGCCACCTGGCATCCGCCTGGGAAATTAGATCAAAAGTACGTTCCGCCGACTGATTTCTCTTGTTTGAGATAAAAAAGAATTGAAAACGGCCAAACGATGGACTAATTGCAAAAGAACATTATCGGTTCAAAAAGCATCGGGAACTGCGCTTCTTTACTGCCTATGTCGGACGCAGACGTGATCTTATGGAGAGGCTTTTCAAACGGTAAAGTACAATTGTAAAACGGTAAAAAGAATTAATTGTTTTGCTACGTTGTTGGTCAGGTGAATACCATCAACTCTCATAACCGTATCAGATCTTAATAGAGATTATTCAGTAATAAATTATTTCTACTTGGCGTTATTATTAATTGTTCTGTTCTGCTAATAATAGCTTGTTAAGATAAACGTGAATTTTTTTTTGCACCGAATACTTTATACACATTATTGAAATATTTATTGCGTAAGGATATTTGATCGCTTCCTGCTGAAACCATTTATAGCTATAATAATTGAAAAATGTATAATTAATTATACTTAAATATTATTACAAACCGCGGTTTTGCAGATTATTGGTTTCGGCTGCCGTGCTAATAATAATGAAATTATTCTAAAATAAAATAATTGTGGTGCTGGTGAAATTTCATCAAAGGCCCAGGACGTGTGTGATAATGGTTAAATTAAATAAATATAATAAAACTTACTTACTAAATAAAACACAGGAGCGTTGTCCTTAAAGTTTGTATTTATTTGTACATAAGAAAGAAATCGAACTTGATATACTTAAAAGTAATTAAACAAAAGTAATATATACACGACGAGCGGTAAATACGTAATTAAAAAATTAACACAAAATACACTGAGACGAACGTTAAATTGAGCAGTAAATTAAATGTTAATTAATATATATAAAATAACCTCTGTATAGAACAATACAGAGTTACCTTTGAGTTGCGAAGGTGGTCGGCCACGTGGTCTGCGAAGATATACTTGGTCAAGTATATGTAGAGCGATGTTTGGCCAGAGGAACAAGAAATCAATTAATTAAATCAATGTGAATTAATATGGATTCGCTTAAAAGAATAATATATATTGAACAATACAAGATTACCTTCTAATTGCAGAGATGTAAGGGCACGTGCATGATGGACTGTACTTGACCAGTACGGCGGGTAAGATGTTTCACTTACGAAGCTTCTAACGAGAAGAAGACTTGATAGTTTGTGTCGATAGAACACTGGTCTAGAAGAAGGTCTGTTTTATGACCTAAGTCGAAGAGAGGGTCGATATCTGGACTAATAATTAATAAGAAGCGCGACCTGAAGAGGTGTTCTATCGATGGCATAAATATTATTAAAACATCCCTTGTGAAATAAGCTTCCAAATGATATGAAACACCAGAGTTGTACGTAATTAAATTAAACAATTTAAAGAAATGTATATAGATATTTCACAGTGAACGTTAAGGTTGTTGACGGGTCAGGTAGAAGACAAAGGCTCTCCCGGTTAGGGATATAACAAAAGAAATGCTTTCTCTTTGCACACGAATATGTAGAAAAATGTCTTAAGGTAAATATTTTAAATCGAGATATTTAAAGAAGAAATACATTATTTAAAAATAAATTAAAATATTCTTATATGCGAAGCGTAACAATATTAATATTAAAGCAATTCTATAGAGCTGTTCCCTGAAAGTGACTTATCCCTAAACACTTATTTAATAAATAATTAACATATTATATTCGTTCCGAAACATATTAATGACATATAATTTGTTAAAAATTGTAGTACATTATAAAGTTTAGCAGAATTCAGGGCTTTTCTCCTTCTGTTGAACTTAGTAAAGTAATAAACAACTTTTCAAAGTATTCACCTCCACAGTCATTTCCACATCTGCGAAAACCAATCTCTAAAACATTTTCTTCACTCTTTCCGCGTTAGGTTGTTTATTCCTGTTTTAAATGCCTTGAACGCTTCCTTAGCCAATGTAAAACGTAGACTCCGTAACTTATCCTTTACACGTGGAAATTAAAAGAAATTATTAGGCTCCAGGACTGAACTATACCGCGAATCCTTCTTTTGGTAGGATTTTCGCGGACATTTTGAAAAACTTCAGGCAAACAAATTTTATTCCACCATTCTGCATTAACAATGTGGCGGTCCTTCAACGCTACAGTGGAACCATGTTCATTAACGCCAAAACACGTGGTATCCATTTTTTTGCCTCAGTTTTTTTCTCAAGCAATTTTTGTTGGAACCGACTCATTTTCATGGAGCCAAACTGTTTATTGTGGCATTTTTTCCGAATCATAGTAGTGTACCCGTATTTCATCACTTATACTCGTAATAATGTATAGTTAATGAGACGATCTAGTTTCACAGCAATCTAGTGTAGACCTGCACAATTTCACATGGTCTTCTTTTTGAATTGGATAAAATTGTAGGGAATTCAAGAAGAACAAAGCTTACGTACTTTCAAATATGTAAGATGGTGTTAATTGCCTTCACACCAAACTTTAGGTTTGGTTGAATACTTCTTACAGTACCATGCTGATCTTCTCCAATCATGTCCCGAACAAGGGCAATATTCCTTTTGGCAACAGCTGCTTTAGATTAAGAACTCGAAACACGTGTCATATAAGGAAAGGTGACCACGTTGAATTCACCCATGACTTGTCATCAAATGCCCGATTAATTTCTTACAAACGTTCCTTACAGCTTAAGCCTTATTTGAAATTGTAAAAAACCACAACTAGATAACGCTCTTTGTTCAATTCCATCATTTCTTGTGCAAATTATTATTTTAAACTAAACTAGGTTAAAATCTCATACAAAGTTTGCACCAAAGTATCATGGTCTGTTAGAGAGACTCTGCGGAAAGAGAATAGCCCTGGTATTAAAGAACGAGTTTATTAAGAGAGGTCTTATCGCACCAGCCCGAAAGCGTGATTGCGGTAACGGTCTCATGGCTAAGGATACCTATTTAGGAGCAAATGCAGTGTCGTAGTGGAAGGAAATTCGGTTGCACGCGCATCTATTATATATACATGTTTCCGCTAGCGGCGGTAAGCGGCCCATGGTGATTAAGATTATACTCTAAAATACCGGTGGGCACTCATACGTATACTTATAAATGAATAATAGTAAATAAAGTTATAAATTTATAAAACGTGCTGGAATACTTACCGTTTTAAACGTCTGTACATAACTCGAACACAAAAACATCAAAATTTTTTTCCGTATATGCTTTGCGCTATTCACTTGCCTTTGGCAGTTATATTTTGTTTGCTTTGCATTTTATTGTACTACCAGCGTAAACTAAATACGGAATCTTATTAATTACTGTGCTTCGTGGTAGAACGGTCTCATTATGGCTTTCGACATTATTGATTTATTATTTTTTAGTTTACACGAATTAACTGTACTATATCGCAGCCGCCTTGAGATTGAACGCATATCGGAAACATATTGCTATGAATAGTGGTTTGTAGATTTAATGTGCCACCATCCACAACTAATCTTCCCAACTAGGTTACTCAGCCGGTTGATTTCCAAATATGAGACTTCTAACTTCTCGGGTTCCAATCGGAAAGTCGTGTTCTACGGAATCTACTAGGCGCCAGTGAAAAATTCACGATAATTTATATACTTATTTTTTTATGTGTTACTTATTTTTAATTAAACAGCAGTAAAGGCCAGAACAAAAAATTAAACACAGGATAAAATTTAAACTGAATATTTAATACAAAAAAAAAAAAAAAAACTATCTTTATAAAGTATAAAGATTATGTATTTTACAATAATACATGAGGTAAAATGTAATATTGACAGCTGAGTGAATGAAAAAACTTCCTCTTAATTACTCCGATCAAACTTATCTAAAATAATAAAGTTTATTTTTAATTTTTCCCCAGAGAACCACACTATATAATCAAATCTGATACAAAATTTACACATGCGCAATCTAACATGCACAATAAAAACCCTTTAATCCTCTCGAACAAACTTTTCAATTATAATATTAGCATAGAAATGTTAATAATAATCTTTATTATTTATCTTTCTAATAATAAATCTCTTAAATAACAATCTTGAATACAATAGAAATATTCTTATAATTTGAATTAAAATTTTATGAATTCATAAAAAAATATCAACTTACAAAATTTACTGGAGACAAAGAAGGTGCTTATTAATATCAAAAACAAAAACGAGAATTTATCTCTACAACTCTACTACATCAATCAAACACTTTTCAAACAATTAACCGGTTTAATTAAATATATTTAATTATATTTCATTCAAAGCGACCTTCTACTATGCTATCTGAAATACGTCTCCCTCTCTCGATAGGCCTCAACTTTCACATCCTATCAACCTCGGTAAAACAAGTTTTTTTTCTTTGCACATTTAAATACATTTTGTGAATATACACATATATTCAAAAATAATAGTACATTTATTTTAAATAATTTTAAATATTATTTTAGAAAAAATCCAATAGCATACATATAAAATATAATACATGCGTGTGCAATCCCCTTCCACTGCCACACTGCGTTTTCTCCCAAATGGGCATCCTTACCCATGACTAAAGACCGGCATTCTTGGTCGGCTCACATACTCGGGAGACTCACTTTACCAGCGCTTCGAATGCTATGTGTATGTAGTACATAAATACTTGAACAGCTATCATAGTGTGAAGTTGTTTATAGACGTACATATTTACGAATACGCGTAGATGTAATTCGAGCTGAAAGCATTTTTCTAAATAACGCGCACATTTATTTCAGTAAACCCAACGCCGCTATTTGCCTACCTAAGTGCCGGTCTTTAATCATGACACAAGTTCTTTATGTTATTTTTTTCTAATTAGCTCCTGTTAGAATCTTTTTTTTATGTAAATAATAGTAATTTTGAAATTTGCGTGGTGGTTGGCAATACGCTGTGACATTTGAAGTCAATTTTGTCAATTCTCTATTGAATATTTTGGACTTATTAAATTTGATACAAAATGTATGAGAGAATTTATAGAGAATTCACTAAATTGTAACCTGCTGTAATACATCCAGAACACAATAATAAAGAAACGAAATAGGCTGAAACAAGTATTAGTACGATAAAATTAAAATTTTTACGAAATAATCCAATAAATGCAAATTAAGGTTGGTTCATAAAAATTGCGATTTTTTAAATATTCACAATGCTTTTTCATTAAAACTAATGTTATTTTCAGATTTTACGAGTGGAATAACATAAGAGCAAGGATTTTTTTAACAAAAATAAACTGAAAATTAAGCATAAATACAGGAATTTTTATTTAAGGTTATGCGAATAACTTAATTATGCGTTGTTTCCGCTCTAAAATTTCGATTATTTTTGTAATTTGTGACCTCAAAAACATCGAAAATTGAGTTCATAATAGAAGTAATTATCATATTTTAAAATTTTTTCTAATAAACTTCAGGTTCAAAAAAGGTATAAAACCTCTTACCACAATTAATAATCGTACCCTAAATACGTATTTCGACAAGGTAAAAACCCCTAATCAAAGTGTCGTACATGGGGCACAGTAAAGATAACATATATAATAACTAGAGACCGGACACATCGGGCTGAAATGGACGTCATTACGACGGACGATACAAATAGTCTACAACATTTGTAAGTACATCACGCAGTTGTTGAATAACACTATTCGTTCGGTTAACTGCACATCTATTTTTCGTGTGCGGTTAACCGAATGTATCCGGTCTCTAATAATAACGCAACAACTTTATACGGCGTCTAAGTACATATACACTAACTTTAAAATAAAAATATAAAGACTAAAAATTGTTTTTAAACTCCAGGTTGTGTCAGAAAATGTTTTAACTGTTGTAATTGAAAATATTTTCTATTTTCAAACTAAATAGAAATTTACTTTATGGAGAATTTATTTATGATTAATAAAGCTCGGATTACATGCAAAATACGCTTTTTAATTACCTTATTTTATACAAAAAAACATTAAAACCCATAATTTTGTTGCTATAAGGTATATCAACAAAATTATGAGATTTCTGGGATTATTTAATATTTTTAAATAAAATAAATCAATTAAAAAAGCATAATTATGCATATAATCCGGGCTTTAGTGATTAATTAATGTTTAATTGACTACGTTTGCATTTGACAATTCAATCTCACATTTTTTGACGTTTCACTCTATACCTGGCTTCTATAGGTCCTTTCCATGTACTTGCAATGGTATATTTTATGCACCGTTCATTGAAGGCAAGTAGAACTTGTAACTAATATTAAAACGCAGCATTATTTATTAAACTTCTCGCCAAATACCAATGTTGGAATCGAAAAAATTGTTAAAAACTTTATTGTTGCAAATGGCATTGTACCCATTCACTACATGGTCTTAACATCAATTACTCAATTACATTGAATTAAAAAAACAACGCTTGCTATACTAATCTCATCGTTAATAATTCCATTACATCTCTGTCAATATGTAATCAGACGCCGCCTACAAATATAACCTAAAATTAATGAGCAAAAGCAAACATACATGAAAGAATAAAAAACATTTACAAATTATTTTCAAGATCTCAAGTATTTGAGCGGTGTGGTTGGTACAAGGACGTGGACGTGTTAAAAATGTACATATCACATAAACATTATATTACGTGGCGATAAGCACCTCATAATTCGTGTTATGCATCGTTTTGTGTATATTAGCGTTAATAATATTGAAATGATTATCCTCAACATTGTAAAATACACGGAGGTGAACGTTTGGTAAATTCTACATCATTCAGACGTGTATAACGTTCCTTACATCTGCACCAGTGCTGCCGCAGATAATGTTTCAGATGTATGAGTGTATATAAAAATATAATAACTTCTTTCACAACTAAAATTTTATAACACAAAGAATAGAACATTAAACCCCAATCTCTAATGTACTTATCCTCAAATAGGCTTTGATTTAAGTATTGACCCATCAAAAAAATGAGTGGAACAAAGATATGCGATAAAATTTTGGGTTCGGTTGGATAAAACTCCAACTGAAACTTTTGAAATAATTAAAACTGCATGCCCAGATGATAGTTTACCACGATGTAGAGTGTATGAGTGGCATAATAAATTCAAAGACAGTTGTGAATCAGTGGAAGATGAACTCCGATGCGGGCGACCACCAATGATTCAAAAGTTGCAGAAATTAACGGCTTGACCCAAAATTATCGTCTGATTGGTATATTTCAAATTTCTGACATTGTTAATTTGTCTTATGGTTCCACTTAAGCGAAAGGTTTGGGAGGCTCACTTTACTTATGTGCTATATACAGTAGCCGACAAATTTTAATTTCTGTTTGCGTGTACATATAGCGTGTGCAAATGATGACTTTGTTGTATCCAAGGATGCCTGCTTTCAAACAGTGGAGGGAGAAGCAGAATGGGTGGGCACACATACACATTAACATGCCCTATTCCCTTGCAAACACTTGCCGGGTCTACAGCACTTATTTCTCCACGTGCGTATATTAATATGTAGTCGATTTCAACATGCATATTTTTACAACTCAAGAAAAGACACAAATTATAAAATAGTATTATGCCGGTAGACGCCTCAATATACCTGTACATACCTAATATCCACAAAATTTAATGTATGGGCTGGTATTTTAGATAATTCAATTGTCGGTCCTTTTTTTATCAATGACACTCTTAATGACGATAAATATTTATACTTGTTAAATAACAGCATTAATCTCACTGTTCGCTCGTATGACGTCAATTTGGAGGAACTCTGGTTTCAGTAAGATTGTTGCCCTGCTCATAGTGCGAGAAATATGAAGGAGTTTTTGGAGAAACACCTTCAATGGTTGTATTATAAGCAAGTATTGCACAATCGGTTGGCCGTCAAGATCGCCAGATTTATCGCCCAATGATTTCTTTCTATGGAGTCATATCAAACAAAAAGTTTACAGTAATCCCCACGAAAGAATGCATAATATAAATGAATTGTGAGATAAAATATTGAGAGCATTCTTAACATTTAACACCTGACATGCTCAGTAATGTCCGCCAAGAATTTTATTATAGGTTAGCATACTACCAAGAACAATGTGGTGGATTATTTGAGCATTTAATTTAGAATATTGTAAAGTTTGTCTTTTCGAGTTTTTAAATAAAACTAACGATAACTTTAACCGCACACTATATTAATAATAAAACGAATAACAAGATAAAAACTAATTACTAACAATAAGCACATTGATGTATTTATATTTATGTTCACTCCGCGAGGCTCTGGTATTGAATGGTCCAATCCCTTCCTCGACGGCTTTATATATCGTGGTGAATACTATTCTAGAGCGTTCTGCATGCCTCGAGAAAACGCCAGAGGTATGACGCGCGGCGCGTCGTTGGATGAGTCATCGCAATATTTATTTTTTATTATTATCGGACAAGAGTTAATGAGAGTTATTATTTATTTTCTTTTCATAAGAGGTACATTTATTTTTTTTACATAATTTAGAATTAATATTTCATTTTATTTTATTTATACGCGGAAAATATAAGCTTTATTGTACATCGTCATAAAAGTAATACACCATGAAGTAAATATTCGTGGCGAATTTTATACGTATTTCTAAGATGCGTTCTACATCCCTCTAAAGCACTAGGCTTACTGACTAACTATAATATGACTGAACCTTATCGTATTCCACTTCATCTATTAGCATGCATCCATTGTCAACCTCGCTATATGTCTTTCTTTACCTTTCTTCGTCGCGCTCTTTTCCTCTTCTACTTTCGCACCAGAAATTAAAATTTGTCGATTACGGTATATGTATATGTAGTGCATGAATACATGAACAACTATCATAGTGTAAACTTTTACCAATACACGTAGATGTAATTCGAACGGAAAATATTTAGCATTTTTATATATAACGCGCACTTTTATTTCAGTAAAGCCAACACTGACACCGCTGTACCTGTACCTATTACAGTTCATAACGCTCAAATAAATAAACCCTCATGAATGCGGTTAATATGGGAGATAAATTGGAATTATGTGCGTCCCTGAGTTGTTTACCTACAGATTTGTTAGGTTTTTATATTAGTAAAACAGAATTTAAAATATTAAATGGTTCAACCAACAAGGAGTTTTCAATGACTACAATCTTCATTATTAGAATTGGAATCAGCAAAGACGTCGTTGGTCTGTGAAAGTTTGGGTAGGTATTTTGAGAAAAAGAATCATCGGTCCATATTTTCTGCCAAGTATACTGAATGGTGAAAATTACATTAAATTTTACGAGAAGACTTTTCCAGGTCTGTTGGAGGATATTCCTTTACAAGAACGTACAACAATGTTTTTTCAACACGATGGAGCGCCTGCACGTGCTCATTACTAGTGCGAGAAATTTCAAATCGCCGTTTTCCTAATAAATGAATTGGTAGAAGTTATTAGTAACAACGCTCTGGTTTGGTGGTGTGCTAATAATAAAGAAATTATTTGATAATAAATAATTGCGGGTGCTGGTGAAGTTGCATCAAAGATACAGGGCGTGTGTGATAATGCGTGCTGACATAAATATATTACAACTTACTAACTAAATTGAGCATTGATATATTTTAAAGTAATTAAATAAAAGTAATATACACAAGGAGCGGTAAATAAGTAATTAAAAATTAACACAAAAATAAACTGAAACGAACTTTAAATTAGGCAGTAAATTAAATGTGAATTAATTGTGATTAATATAAAATAACCTCTGTATTGAACAATACAGAGTTACCTTTGAGTTGCGAAGATGGTCGGCCACGAGGTGCATCATATATTTGGACAAGTGTGTTTAGCCATAGGAATAAGAAATTAATTGGTTAGATTAATTAAATTAATGTGAATTAAATAAGGAATAATATATATCGAGCAATTCAGATTACCTTAGAAGTGAAGGACGCCGGGCGGCGTGGCGTGTTGCATGCTGGGACAGCACGTAAGCAAGATGTGTATCTTACTGGTCTGTCGGAAAAGGTTTACGTTTTATTACCCTTGGAGGGAGCTTATCGATGTCTTGACTAATGAATTAATCAAAAGCGTGAGCTTAAGAGTGATCGATGAAACAGATATCATTAAAATATCCTTTGTGAGACAAGCTTTCAACTGATATTTGACACAATATATTAGTAAGAGATGAGTACGTAATTAAATTAAAACAACTTAAGTTTAAAAGCGAAAGGTATAAAGAAAATTCAAAGCAGTTGGTTGACCGTTCAAGGCAGGTAGAAGTCGAAGGGTCTATCGTAGTACGATCACAAAAGAAAGGCTTTCTACTTGCAAACGAATATACAGAAAATGTCAAAGTGAAGTTTAATATCTTAAAATGCGGAATATATTTAAAGAAATAAATATAATTTAAAAATAGAATTAAACATTATATATACACGAAGGTGTAACAAAGTGGACCACCCCGGTTTCCCGACTTAAGTCAAATAGATTTTGGGCTGTGGGGTACATAAATAAGAAGGTTTATTTTACTGTGCCTGCTGGAGTGGATGACGTATGAACGAAAATGGTATTCATTTTGAAGGTTTGTTAAGGAATTAGATGTTTCGTTTCTGTTTCACTTAGATCGACCTAGATAGTTTTTATTTTTGTAATATTACAACTTTTTTTTTGTATTTGGATTTGTTAAGAATAAACAAAAATTTAAAAAATTATATTTTTTATTTCAACTTTACCTGAAAACGGCTTCGCTTTCGAGATTTTAGAATTCTTTATTTTTGTCTTATTTTTAATTGTAGAACATATATCCAAGGGCTGAAAAGTGAATATTGACTCACCCTGTATCACATTGCAGAGAATAATGATTCATTGGATATTATTTGTACACGTTACATGAATAGAAACGCCACAGGAATTTATTTTGAAAGAAGAACAACATTATGACGTTACATAATGCAAATGAAAACTGATATTACAAAATTTATATTCTATAAGGCACTTCTTTATTCCATTATTCGTAAAGAGGAAGTTAATTATCTCGAATGAAATCATTAAATGAACCTAATCGAATTTAATTCGCTGACTAAATTTCAATTAAAAACGGATAAACACTTTGTGAACCATTACGTATCTTCCCGACATTTAAACAAACGCAGCTGCAACTGGAGAAATCTTTAATACTGTAACTTCAAATCAATATCCGCGTTCATGTAGACCCCGGTTGCGTATACACATATTTATTTAATATAATTAAGTTTGAACGCAAGAATAATTAGTGTTAAGAAAGCATATTAAATTGTTTATATTAAGAGTTATTAAAAATATAATGACATTTGTGTAACATCTGATAGAAGTGAAAATGGAATTAAAAGCTGCATTAAATTAGAGAAGAAATGCTTTTCATATCATAGATACAAACTTCCTCGTTGTAAAAATAACTTCTTTGTTTCGTGTGTTTGATATGTAGCGTAGATAAAATTTATAATTTAACTCTATTTATATCTTGCATTCGTATTTATATTTTCAATAATAAAAATTAGCTTAGTACTATCAAATTAAGAAGACATATGTAGTATCATAAAATATTATAATAAAAATTGGACGTAGAGAACATAATACAAGAACATATTTATGTGAAAATCGCCAGCGGGGTATGCAAACACGTGTTTCGTCCTTCTATGGGACTCGTCAGAGCATTATGCCGGAGACAAAATCCACAACTCGACTACTCCACCGTATACCGTCAAGGCATAAGTTACAACATAGAAGAAAGTTCAGCGCCGAACATTGGCTAATATCAACATCACAAACGATCTTGACAATAGTGCTGATTGGGTTGGCGTTTATGTTTTTGACATTAGTCAATGGGCGACGTTAAACTTTCTCCGTGTTCCTTTATGCCTTAAGTATGCGGTGGAGTAGTCGAGTTGTGAATTTTGTCCCCAAAATCATGCCTTCAGTTTAGTAGCAGGACGAAACACGTGTCTGCATGTCTGGGTGACAATTTTTACACAAATAATGACTTGTATTATGCTTTCCATGCCCAATTTTTTAATAATATTTTTTTATATTAAAAAATGTTCTCGTTTTGGTATACGAATGTTAGGCTTTCCTCTTCCTCAAATACACACAATTGCAAGATATGGTCGAATAATAGTCCAAGTACGATTGTTCAACAAGGATTACATGATGTCAAGGTTACTGTCTGTTGTGGTTTTACGTAAAATTTTACAATAGGACCATATTTCTATGAAGAAATGGAAAATGGACAAACGAAAACAGTAACAGTAAACGGACAGGATATTTTCGAATATTGTAAGACTTTGTAATACCAGCATTACTGAATAATGATATTGAAAAACTTTATTTAGATGCAAGACGAAGCTCCACCTCAAATACACACCGTAAAAACACTGTTAAGTAACACATTTGGCGATCGAGTAATTAATAGGCATTTTCCAAACAATTGTCCTGCTAGGTCACCAGACATAAATCCGGCAGGCTACTGGCTATGGGGTTACCTCAAAGGAAGGGTATTTCTTAGTAAACTTACTACTTGTGAGGAACTTAAACAATCGAAATCAGATGTTATTGAAAACATACCAAGGAATGCACTTTCTGCCGTTTATACCAGAGAAGAATGAATAATACTTATTGAACAACACGGTAGTGGTCATATTTAATTTTTTCCTATTTCTTCTTGTTATAATAAAATCCCGTTTCTTTATGAACAAATTACTGCTATTATTTTCGTGCATATTAAAACTGCCTAACTTATGGCCATTTCAAACTGGGAACTTACTTTAGAATAATCCTATATTTAGCAATTTACCACCACGAGTTCAGTGTTGTTTACAAATAGGGAGCCAAGATTTTTAAGCATTTTCGTTGAGTAATTTTCTTTATACTTAATTTAGTAATTATTAGTACTATTAAAGAATAATTAATGTTTTATTTGTTAGATATCATCCAAAATTAGTCTCAACCATCATTTTGTATAAATTTCACTTTTAATATGAGTCAATATTTATTTAATAGTAATTTTAACCACATAACATCATATTTATATAAAATATTCTAATCCAAAGGACAAATATACAGCGAATGACCAGACAAGCCAATTTCTTAAGGTTTCCAAATTAAATATTTGCTTGAATTGTTTATGTCATTTAGTATCTGTAATAAGAGGAAATAACTAGGATGCAAACTAAGTAAATTGTCTAACTATTCGATGCCTATTCAAAATAAATTGTTACTGTATAAAAAATCACTAAAGCGTGTGTCGACATATGGTATTAAACCATTGTTGTGACTGACTGCCTCAAACTCCAACGTCGAAATTCTCCAACGCTCTTTTTAATCGAAGGTGCTATCCACTGAACTGTTTATATTGCCAAAGAACCCACTTATTGTGACCTGTAGGTGCCATATGTTAGGGATGAAATTTAAGAGTATTCAAAACTACAGTCTATTTTCATTCATTCGGAACATGTGAACCATCGATTTTAATTCCTTCTCCAAAATTTGTGTTTTAAAGAATTTTATTTTCAATTTCTTCATTTCTTTTCCTCTTTATTCTTCTTATAGCCTTGCACTTTCCGTAAATATTTCATTTCAGCAACTTGTCGACTTTCTCGTCATTCGTTCAATATCCAGTTTTCTGCCGCAAGAATTAATACATCATAATCATTTTTGTTTTATTTATTCTTTACTTATTTTATTCTTAAGGATTTTTGAAGTCCTAATTAAAACTTTTATTGAAGAGAGAATAATATAATTTCGCTGCAGAGTATTCCTGCTCTAATTTAATTTGTCTTGTTTTCCTTTATTGTTCATCGTGGTCTCCAGGCTAATGATTTTACCATGCTCAGTTTTATTCCATTTTATTTCGAAGTTTGGTTTAGCAGATGCATTTACTACAACCATCACTTTCGGTTTCCACATTAATTATTAAATTATATCTTAGCTTTTCTTTCTAAATTTTCATATTTTTCCCTAGATCTCTTTCTCTGTTTTTGCTATAAGCGCAATGCCACACGCAAATTCACTCACTTCTACTTTGCTTGCATATTTTTATATCCTACCTACTATGTATTTTTTTGTCTTAGTTCAACACTCTTGTATTTTCGTCCATCACAATTATGAATAGTAAAATAATTATCAGCCCCCTTGTGTCACTTTATCATTATTCTTTTTAAGTTCTGTTTCTTGCTTCTACATTTAGAAAAATACATAGTATAGGTTACTACAATTGTATTATTCGATATTACAAACGATAGTTACTACAGTGGCAGATATCAAGGTGTAATAAAAAATACAATATATTTGTTTCTTAAAGTGTTTCCTTGTAGAATGCCAGTTTGGTAAAATAGTATAATAAGTTTTGATAAAAATGACATTATACAGTGTAGGAATTCTTAAGAGTTGATGTACAAAATAGTACTAATATCCTTTCTTTATTTATTCTGTTATCTCACTTATACCTTTCGTTGTCGATGGGTCGACCGAACCGAGCTCTAGTATCATTTTCTTGATTACTGGTCACCCATTTCACAATAATGTCTATTTGACTACGTCAATTACATACTGCTACCTTGTGTACAGGGCCGTTTTGTGGGTTCTCAACTTATGTCAGTTTATATTGTTATATATTATGATGAGTCATCCGACGATACGTCAGGTATCACACGACCCGGCACCGTCTAGAAAGATGTCGATGCAGAAGGATCGAGAAGATCGAATATACGAGAATTTTCCCTTGAATATAAATAGCACTCAAGAGGAATTTAAGCTATTCCACACCAAATCATCGTCGAGTGTTCTTATATAAATATAAATACATAAATGTTCTTGTTATTAGTTATTAGTTTTTAAATTGTTATTTAGTGTTTTGGTTTTTATTGTTAATATGGTGTGTGTTTAAATTACCGTTAGTTTTATTTAAGAACCTGGAAAGACAAACATTACAATATGTACATATATCGTCCATGATTACCTATCGGCGTAAGAACTACGAGAGTACAAAATAGTACTTACTAACGTTAAGAAATAAGTAATTAAACTTCTAATTTCAAAAATTCTTTTATTGTAAATACCACTACAATATTGTTTCGCCATACAATGGCTTCATCAGGTGGATGAAATACTGAATATGTACAATACAAGTTTGAATATTTATGTGAAAATTATTGGGGAAATGGTGTGGGTATTGGGGAAACCCTTTCCTTAGTTTATCCAAAATTAAAATACAAGATAATTAATTTCTATAATTCAATCACTTACTTAGGAAAAATTTCGGAAAAAATTGGTACTTTCATTAAAAAACTTAATAACGGACATATATCATTTAAAACAGACAATACTATACAGAACATTATTAAAAACAACAAAGATAAAATAGACAAATAATACAACTCTGGTGTATATAAGTTAACATGCGAAGATTGTAATAAGGTATACATAGGACAAACGGGGAGGACATTCAAAATTAGGATGAAAGAACACGAGAGAAGCCATAAAGTAAAGAAAACAGATTCAACTTTCGCAAGTCATTGTATAGATATCAATCATAGATTTAATATAGATTTCAAAATTTTACACATTCAAGAAAAAAGTAAAAAACTTAACCTGTTAGAAAACTTAGAAATTAATAGATACAATAGTTTAGGATTAGCTTTAAATGACCAACTAGATTTAAACAACTCCCCTCTACTAAATTTAAGATTGTAAAAATGTTTCCACCACCATTTCCCCAATAATTTTCACATAAATATTCAAACTTGTATTGTACATATTCAGTATTTCATCCACCTGATGAAGCCATTGTATGGCGAAACAATATTGTAGTGGTATTTACAATAAAAGAATTTTTGAAACTAGAAGTTTAATTACTTATTTCTTAACGTTAAAATGAAGTTTCAACAAGTATCTCCTTATATAATAATCAGAAATAAATAACTTTCTTATTATAGCATCGTATTAGATACTTATAGAACGAATAATATTAATCGGTTCAATTTTAATAATCTTCGTCGGCAAGGATCAAATGCACATTGTTCTTCAATCAATGAATAAAGGTTTATATTACTTTTAGAATAACCATATTTTTATATTCGCATTTGTCTAGTTTCTACTGATTGTATTGGGTACTACCACAACATGCTAACTTCAAAAGTATCGTACCATACTACCACAATACTACACTACAAAAGCATATTTTCTAGTACTTTTAGTCTAGTTAGATTTAATACTAGTTGTTGTTTACTGAACTGCAGTTGTAGTATAAACTTCTGCAATGCTTTCACTACAAATATTTTTTTCTCTCTACAGCTACATTTTTCTCGGTGTATTTGGTTGTTGTATTTTCATTTAAGCTATGTACGAGAGATGTCTTATGTTTTGCATACTAGGATATAAAGGGCACCACTAATCACATGTCAATACTAAAAATTAACCTCCATCTTTAACTAGCCTAAATCCACAGTTTCAGTGCTATACGGGTAGTGTTATAGCTACAACGAACTGTCAAAGTTGACAAGTTGGTGGAAAAATGGAATTAAACCGTGAAAATTTTCGTGCAATATTTTCTTATAATTTTCGAAGACATTTATCTCAACAAGAATGCCTCGTCGAGTTGGTTTCTGTTTTTGGTAATGAAGCACCACATCAGTCAACAATTTCTCGTTGGTATGAGAATTCAAACGTGGACGGCTTAGTCTTAACGGCGATCCAAGAGCAGGCGCACCAAAAACGGCAGTCACTCAGGAAAACATCGATGCTATGCGCAAGCTAATCAACGAAGATTGACATGTGACATATCGCTAAATTAAGGGATCATTGGGGATTTCGTAAACTTCATTGCAAAATAAAATTCATTAAGAATTGTGTGTAAAAAAATTAGTTTACCCCATTCGATACCGCAGCTGTTAACTGAAGAACAGACAAACAGCTAGGATGAATTAGTGTCAAAAAGCTATATACCGCTTCAACGCAGAAAACTCTAAAAACGTGTACAACTTCGCGAGTGGTGATGAATCTTGGATTTACTCATATGAGCCAGAAAATAAGTTCCAGTCGTCTGTTTGGGTGTTCCAAGGTGAAGAAAAGCCAACAAAAGTCATCCGATCTCGAAGTGTCTCCAAAAAGATGATCGCGACATTTGTTTCGAAAGCACGTATGTAGCAACAATTTCTCTGCAAGATCAAAGAACTGTTACAACCATTTGTTTGCCGCAAGTCATCGCTGAGCTCCGAGAAACCAACCCACAACGACGAATCATCCTCCACCAAGACAATGCAAGTTCGCACACAGCTCGCAAGACAATTGCATTTTTAACGCAACAAAACGTCGAATTGTTAGACCATCCTTCGTACAGTCCAAATCTAAGTCGCAACGATTTCTTTACCTTTCCAAAAATTAAGGAGGGACTGCGTGGTCAAAGGTTTCAGTCGTCAGAAGGAGCAGTCGATGCCTTCAAAAACGCAATTTTGACTGTACCAACAAACGGGTGGAATAACTGCTTCCAGAGTTGGTTCGAGCGCATGGAAAAGTGCATTAATCTTCGTGGAGAATACTTCGAAAAACAATAAAGTCTTTAAAAGCTATCTACTGTTTTATTCCAGCTCTATATGCAAAATATAAGAGACAACCCTCGTATTACCATAAGAAATTCATTTTTTACACCTTTGTTCTGTAAACTACGCCACATCTTATTCTGCCTACCGTATCAAAGGTTTTTTTCACGCAATTTGTATTAGCTGCAAGATGTTACAAACAAGTAATTGATCACTACTTTTTTCACAAAATATGAATTTTTAAAGCATCTGCAATTCTTTCGATAATATTCTATTGCCATTATTACCATGAGGAAATAAGAAATACCATGTATCTATTCCTGAACTTTTTCGAAGTAACCTTTTATTAGAATTTTTTATTGGGAAAAATCGAATTTCTACAATTGAACGATGATTTTCAATAAATAAATCTCCATATAATATTACATAAACAAAATCGTTATAATTGATAGAATTTTGAAGCACTTTAATTTCGAAAACCCACACTTTTCATCTCACATTTTTTACCATAATTTCGAAATCCACCCACCAATATTAATGAGATAATTATTTAAATCTAATATATCCCATTTTTCACGACTAAATGAAGATTTCCTTATATCGCATAGATGCTTAAACACCGTCTACATAAAAAGTTGGCGAACCCATAATGTACCGTTGCCTTAATGTTTATACCGTAGAAGTAGACGTAATTAAAAATTGGGAAATACAGAGTGTTATTGCATTCGTGTGAGAGATGATCTCCCACTGAGGTCTCCTACATGTTTATCACGTGGTGACGTTCCTCGAATTTTGCCTACCCACTATGTCGACGCAGCAATTTACCATATTAATGTTTATTAATTATTTACGTAGACGGGACGGTAACTTTCATTCATTGTTCACAGTTTTTGAACACGCCATGTGCAACACTAAAAATAAATTTTCAATGCAATAATTGTGCAAGTTACTTTATTCATCGCGCGTTGAGTGTAAATCAAAAAGGAAAAGGTTTCCTTGACGCACATGTGTATGGATAAAAATGTATTAAAATATAATACCGGAAGCAGTAAGGTTTTAATTTTACAAATGTAACACAACGTACATTAATTTCTATGGTCTAGTAATTTTTCCAGAGGTTTTATAATTGCAATTTTCTTAAGTTAACTTTCTACTGTCACCTACGCTCGTTTTAAACTCGTTTGAATTAAATATGTATTATTATTATAATAACTTCAGATCAACAGTATAATGCGGAAAATATACACATACACTAGATCCAGTATTAGCTCTTTTTGTGATGCATTTTTTTCTCGATCGACTCTACTCGGAAAATATGAATCATGACCTTTCCGTATCCGCCATTATTTGTTTTGAGCCGCATATATTCTTGTTTACCTTTTGTTTACTTTGGTGCACAGTATATTTTTGGTATATAGAATTTGAAATTTATTCTTAAATCTGTGAATTTTTTATTTTGAATTTGTTTTGTATCTTATAGTCTTATGTAATAATTATAGAGTCATTACTAAAGACGGCAGACTATGTGCCCCAGCAGTGGCGTTGCGTGGAGAGTTTAGCAGAATAACAGTGCGCTTACTTAAAAATAAATATATCGAATCCCTATACAAAACGTTAAGAAAAAACATAAATAACTAACTCAACATGTTTACATTGTTGCAAAAAAATGCGGATGTGCGCGATGAAAAAACTGCACCATAATATATGTTTCTGTATTAGTCTCGGAAAGGTTCGTACGTAGCAACGTATATATATGTTTATATACAGAGAAGGATTGTTCGACGTTGAGAGATGTTATATTTGCATAGTTAAAGCGCTCTTTGTATCTGTACAACGGATCTTCAGTATTGGTAAAAAGTTGCCCTAATTTTGTAAAATCTACATTTTTATCTAATACACTGTTAGATTTTTCACGGACACAATCACTTTTTTCATCTTCAAGGATATGCAGCACTAGTTTTACGTGGTCAATAATTGCTAATGAGTCCGATAAGGACAGCGCAGTGTTCTGTAAATTTTTTATTGCGTCCAGTATTGGAACGTAACTGTCGTAAATAATTTTTAAATTTGCTGCAACTTGAGGATTGTTAAATTGAACCTTGTTGAGCCGTATTGCAGCTGCTTCTTTGGCATCTAGTTGTAAAATCACTGATTTAATTGTTTCAAAATGTTTATAATAATAAAATGCTGCTTCTAACCAAGTACCCCATCGTATAAGAATTGGTTGCGGCGGCTCGGGTATATCAGGACACAGCGAATGAAATAGCCGAATCCGTTTCGGAGATTTAAGAAAAACCGCTTTCGTTTGTCCTATCAGTTGATCCACATCAGGATAAGTTGTACGTACATATAGTGTTCGTTACAAGGTGTAAAGCGTGAAGCAAACATGTGACATGCAGCAGGTTTGGTTTGGTCGTTTTGAGTAAGTTTGCCGTGGAACACATAACCTTGGCAGCATCGGTAACTAACATTAACACTTGCTTCGGTAAAATCTCAAATTTGTGTAGTGTTTCTATTAATACATCATATATCGCTCTGGCAGTACACCCTTGCATTCGTTTACAGGTTAGTAAATAAGGAGGAGAAGCTCCTTGCGGAGTCAGCGTCCGTACTAGAATGGCAAGGATGGACTGTTTTTTTAGTATCTGTAGTTTCGTCTATTGTTAACCACTGGAATTTTTTTTACCGTATTTTTCGTACAATTTACAATTCTCTCACGCACTGACGGTACGTAATTCCGTAGCATACTTCTTGCTGGTAATTTCCACGTAGGATTGTATTTCTTCCAAAACTGACGAAACATTGGGTGTTCCACTTTCTGCATTGGTATATTGGTCGCAATTAACATCATTGTTAAAACTCACACAAATTTATTATATGATCTGCGTCCACTATTATTCGATTTATGTTTGTCACTATTTATATGTCTTTGGCACTGACTTGCTTTCCAAGTTAATAAAGTTGTTTCACAAACTAAACATTTCACTACGGTACCGTCATATATTAAATCGGGAAACCGAGGTAAAAAGTTCTTTACTACGTTAGCATGCAACCGAGTCGATGCATTGTTTCTACGCACTCCCGACATTTTCAACACGATTGTGTTAACAATGTATCGCTTACAACGTCTCAACGGCAACTGAATTGATCGTCGTACGCCTCTACTCGATCCCTCCACATCACGCTACTGTTCGGGCACATAGTCTGCCGTCTTTAGTCATTACATTAGTAAGCAGCGCTGCAAAAATTTGTGCCAGAATTACATCGCACAACAAAAGCAAGCTTTTTTGTTGCATGGCATTTTTCAAGTGTTTTTTTTGCTAACGTCACAGTGATTCTGAATCTACCTTCAAATACCTTCTAGCAGCTCGAGTTTTTGACATATAGGTACCCTCTTAAAATTGATTAACTAGTCAGTACTGTTATCATTAGCGTCATTAATTAACTAGTTTTTATATATTTGTTGTGATGTCTTCGTCAAGGACTTGCGTAAACAGTCCAAATTGTTAATTATATTTGAATGTTGTAATTATGTATATATTTATAGAATCCCGCTTGAACGTGTGGAAGTTCATAAAATAAGCGTACATGAACGACTTTGGGTTTTCATTACAGAGAAATAACAAGCCCTGGATTCGTAGTTAGGTGTGTAAAAGTTGTGTGGAGTCTTTGCGTTTATGGGCAAATGAGAAAAGCCATTCTTCCAAGTACAATGTCCAATGATCTGGCGTAAACCATCAAATTATCATAACTATTATTTTTGTGCTGTGAATGTCATAGGAATAAACCGCAAGAATCGTTCCTAAGTGTATTTATCTTAGTCTACCATCAGCTATTAGACCTGTTCTGTGTTCCAATGGTGCATTAGAACCACATCCAGGTACATCCTAGAAACATCAAGACAAGAGCGTCCATCAAATCAATGATAGTGATGATTGTAAGAACGGGATTTCGATTGGTCCTTCGAACCGAAACCATTCAATAAAAATGGCTTAGATGACTTGGTAAGGGATCTTGGCCGGTCTAAAATTGCATCATAAGCTAGCTTCCCCATTAAAAGAAAGAAATCTAACATCAAAATGAAATTACTTCCGTTTTTTTTCTGAAAGGGATGGTTTTGTGTTTTGGAATGATATTTCTGGTTTAATGACTGTAATAGGCTTAAATAAGTATAACTCAAATGAATGGTGTTTGTTTATAGACTTGTCAAAACGCAGTCTTAAATGTGTACTCTTGCATAACGGCAATAAGTTAGGCTCTTTGCCTACTGCGCATTCGACCAAAGTAAAAGAGGAATTATCTTACAGTATCCTTAGTTTTGGACAATATCAACTGCACGGAACATAGATGGATCATATGTATGGATCTAAAAATGATTAATTTTCTTGGACCAACAAGGCGTTTATACAAAATATCCGTGTTTTATGTGCTTATGGGGCGGCAAAGCTAAAGCTCAGTACTGGACTAAGAAAAATTTGCGTCCAGAGACCGTATAATTTTGCCTTGTTTGTGCATGAAATTTAGGCTAATAAAGCAATATGTAAAAACGCTTAACTATGACAGAAAATGCTTGTAATACATTTCAAGAACGTTTCCAAAATTGAGCAATGAAAACTTAAAGCAGCAATTTTTAACTGCCCACAAATCAGGTAATTAATAAATGACCCAAATTTCACCAGTAGTATGACAGATTCCCGCAATTTAGATGCAACATGAGTATTAAACTACACTACATCAATAGCCATTTTGACTGTTTTCCAGAAAATTTCTGTGATTTAAGCGAAGAACAAGGAGAACGCTTCTACCAGGATATTCGTGCTATGGCAGGGTTACTAGAATCTAAATATGATGGCTGACTATTTTTGCAGCATTCAGAAAAGCACTAGTAGTGTATCCACTAGTACTTTGCGAGAAAATCATTTAACAGGAAGTTTTATTCAAGTTAGGTATAATTAATATTATAGCTTTAAAAATTGTTATATTTTTATTAAAAAGCCCACCACTTCATATCTTTAATACCTGAGCTGCTACATGAAAACAGATACCATATTTTAGTCAGCGTGGAAAATATATCCAGATTCATGCATTATAATTCATCCAACAGAATTGCTATTATGCAATATTATAGAAAAATATCGCCGGAAAAAATTAGAAGAAGCACTAGAGGATACACAATTTGGCTTCAGGTCTAACGAGGACCGAAGATGCGTTGTAAAACAGGTGTCTGAAAAGCATTGCAATAACAATAAAATTTCCATATGTGCTTTATAGGAATGATGTATAGAACATCCTGGAAAAAAGAGGCATAAAAAAATAGGATAATTAAAAGTATCAAAACAAAACGTAATAAAAACAAATAAGACGTTATCTCAAAAGTTTTCTAAAAATATAACTAAGAAAACCTACATCATCCTATGAGTTAAAAATTAAATTCGATTTTAAAGTACAATTTTGCCAATCAGATGTTTTAACGATAACACGAAAAACTACGTTAGAGCAGAACATGAAGCATCAAAAATTTTTAAGACACGTAAAGGAGTAAGACAAGCATGCATATTGAATCCACTAATATTCTTTTTAATAATAGATGAAGTAATAGAAGAAGTAAAAAATGTGAAAAGATATAAAGTGGGCTACTAGGAATGGGCGATGGTACAAACAGCTGAAATATGTAACATAGATGATATGGTGATATTTGCAGAAGACGAGGAAACCATGAATATAAATTTGGATTTTTTTTGGAATTAACATAGAGAAGGCTAAAACTGTAGTCGTGAGTAAAGAATAATAAACCCACTCAATAAGAGAGTTGAAAACAGCTGAATAGGACAGGTAGAAATGTTTAAATATCTAGGAACAACTATATTGAAAGTCGGAAAAATAGTTAAGAACAGAAAGAATATCAAACACTGGAAAACTCTTCAATAGTATAAGGACAACCTACCTAGAAAATAAAGCCATACCAAAAGAAGCAAGAGTACAAATATTCAAGAAAGTGGTCGTCCCCATATTTTGATCTATGGCTCAGAATCCTGGACAACAATAGAAATGCGCAGAAAAAAGAAACAGGTAGGAGAAATTAAATTCCTGAGAAGAATTTGAAATAAAACACGTTTGAATTATATCCGAAAAGATACATATCAAAAACTAAGGACGAAACCAATAAAACTATGCTTAGAAGAAAATCAACTAAGATGTATCGATCATATAAAAAGGATGAATGACAGAAGGACAAGAAGAAGAATATTCCAAGGAAGAATAATAGAGGAACACAAAAAAAGCATAACTAGATTCAATCAACAAAGCAGGAAGAGAGGAAATAAAAGTACAAGAAATGCTGCCACAAACGAAGAATTGGAAGAAATGGAGAAAACTCTGTAAAAGAAAGCCCGAGAAAAAATCCACTCACCATGTCTTACATCCATTAGAATTAGGAAGTGAGGATAGCTTTCTTAGTAGACTTTTTATCTTGTGTCTTTGCACTTTTTTCCAGGATTTTACATCTTAGAAAACTTTTATTTCCCAAATATTTCTTACATATTTATAGGGTGCACACGTGCCTAGTCGCCATGGTGAAATTTCATGAATTGGGCTACGAATTACTCCCTCTCATTCAAAATATTTTCCGGACTTAGCCCACTGTTTCCAAACCTGAAGAAATGTCTCGGGGAAAAGAGATGTGGCTCCAACGATGAAATAATGGCTCAAACAAACACCTATTTTGAAAACCACAACAAATCTTATCATTTGGAAGTGGTCAAAAAATTTGAGAAATGGTATTGAGCGCAAAAGAGAAATTATACGTCTTTTTTGCCGAAAAAACTATATTTAATTCAAGAAGTCGCGAACTTAATGATGCACCTTTGTATATTGACTTCCTTAAAATGCATTTTTGTTTCTTACTTGTGAAAAATGGACACTTTCGACTGTATTGTGCAGACAAAAATCGCAACTCTAATTAATAAGTTTTCAGTATTATAAATTATTCAATAATGATAATATAACATTAACGAAAGAATTGCAATAGCTTAAAAAAAATAAATAAATAATATATTGTGATGGTTAGACCAGACCAATTTCCGTGCGCGCCATGAGCGCCGGTATGGGAGTGTAATTCGTAATATATTAAAATATGAGATAGAATAGGGACGCAACATGAGCTTGTTACCGATATAAGTATAGAAGTAGAGACATTTATTCTATCAGAAATAATTAAATATGTATACATTTGGTTTTCTGCTATTAAAGTAATATGCATAAACACACGAAAAATAAGAATAGTACATATTATAGCAGCGTTGTATGTACCTATAAATAAAATGGAAAATGTATGAAATCAGTGATTGTGTGCACGACAGAGGATTTAAAAAAACACTTACCATTTTAAGCGTCTTCCAAGGACAATGGTCGTTTTCTCGATTTATGTGTCGACGACATTTTATTCCGTATGCTTACACTTACATGCAATCTAAGCAAGTACCAAACACATACTGAATGCTTTTTATTAGTTCTGATGCAATACAATTATCCTCACATCGGCGTCCATGGCGCGCACCGAAATTGGTCTGCTCTAGTGATGGTTTATATGCTTAAGCAATTAAAGAAAAATACGTCTTTATTTAAATACTGTTAATAGCTTCATTATACATAAATTATGCACGTAAAATAAATAAATAAATTATACTCTTCAACTTTTAAATTGGAGACATTCATCGTCATTGCCCTCCAACAAATTACCTCACCGAAACTCGAGATGAATCTCTCCATTCAGCTCGTTATCCATCTTATTTAAATTACTTAGGAAGGGCTAGCAAATGTTTCACGGACGGGATGAAAGCGTTATTATGTAAAGACGATCCTGCAAAAAAAAAAATGAAAAAAACAGAACCGCTTTGAATGTAATTTAGAGAGTAGCATTAGTGTTCCGCAAAAATTTTACACGTCGTGCGTTAAAGCCACTATAAACGGCGTGGACAATAAATTTCGAAAGGAGAACGCAAATAGCCCGTCGGGTTAACGTTTGAGGTTATTTTAATATCTCGAACCGGTAGTCTAGGTCAGTTTGAAAATTGTCGGGATACAATGCCATCTATTACCAGGAGAACAATTAGGAATTGCGAACAGAAAATATATATTTTTAAATAACTGTTTCGTATGCACATGTTTTGTAAAATTTTATGTAGAACAATACACGATTACAAAGTCGATATTGTTCTGTAAATGCGTATATTTGGAGTAGAAGATGATAAAATTTTTGATAGAATAGTTTTGTTACTTTTGAGTGAGACCAAAAACTTGCTTATTAAGGTTATTAATATTTCCAAAACTATTTTCGCAAAAAAAAACACGACGATTCATGTCTCATCAACAATTATGACACGGCGTAAAAATTCAGAGAGACGTTAGAAAAGCTCCAAACAAGACTTTAAAATATTTAGACGTTTTTGGTCGATTGTTAGCAATCGCGATATCTATCTGGCTAAGAGCTGTTTCGTATGTAAATGCTTGTTAACGCTACACTCTGTATATTCCAGTACTTTGCATTTCAATTTTAATATTCGAGAATAATTTTAAGCAATAGAGACCATTCAATGCTTCTTTACATAAATATAAGTACCTACTTTATTATTACGGATTTTGTTAAGAGTGTTTGTTGGGTAGTTTATTAGTAGAGAGGTCCATTCGAGTAACATTCCATCGGCGTAACATCCCATGAGCGAAGTGCGCTCAACGTTGTCCAGCAGCGACTGACTTACTCGAACGCACCTCTCTATTTATTAGCCTGTTATGAATGCCTTACTTATTAATAATAAGTAAAGCTTCAAAGTAATGATTCAAATATTTAATAGATGCCACCAGTGTGTGATTTCATGGAAGCTTTTTAAAATAGTAAGTGTTTCAGCACGTTATATAATATATTTTTTATCATTATTTTGTGTCTAAACATTGATGCGTCCGCATCGCCTATGCTAACTTATGAAAGTCACGAACATAAATGATGCGAGTACGGAAACGTTACTGAATGCTCGCGTTGAGACGGCCGCTAGGCCCCGCATGTTGTTCTCCGCACTGCACTGAAACTTGCCCCTCTTTGCCGACTCTACTTATTATACTTATTATATTTTTGATAGTTCTTATGGCATAACGATATTTGCGGTTTTCTAGAACAACAATAGATTTTAGTTTATCTATTTTCAATATTTTACTAAATAAAACACTTGGTATATTTGTTTCACAAAATGTATTTAAAATATATCTGACATATGTTTCGACTTATACAGTCATTCTCAAAGAGTCATGTAAACTAAGTGAAAAGAATACTCCTACCTATATTTATGGCTTATTTTTTAAAAGTTTTATTACAGCATCGATGGTGGGGGTATTTGAGAAATATTTTCAATATATTTAAATTGTATTCGAACCCTCACAGCCGCCAACGCATTTATTATTCATATAGAGGTACAAATACACGTGTCATAAAACGCAAACACGATTGTAATACATTACATTTTATTACAATATTATTACAAATTCCAAAATTCCTGTACTTTAATATCTAGTTCACAATCCTTTAATTATTTTCAAAGACATTACAAAAATTAGGATAGAGCAGATCTAGCTAAACATGTGCCAAGACAGTTTCCACGAATTATGTTATCAGTGGGAATAAAATGTCTTCCTTGAGAACTTCCTACTTAACAGTTCTATCTAAAGTTCTATCTGAATCAGTTCTATCATGCCACTCAGTGGGAGTATAACAACCTTCTATAAACAAATTGTGTAAGGGGGGCATAAATCCCTATCTATTCTTTACATCTTGCACATAATTGCCATTTGAGTTATAGGTAGGGACCGGATACGAGAGGCCGATGACTCATCGCCAATAAAATACGAAATACATTTTTATTTGTGCATTTTGTAGTTCAAGTTTAGTAAAGGAGTATTAATATTAACTAGCAATACTTTCTCAAGGTTCTCTTCTGTAAAATTTGTTCTCTTTGAATGAAATACATCCTTGTAGATAGAAAACGTCCTTTCTACATCGCAACTAGTTATAGGTGCATACTGGAAATATTCTTTTATTTCAGCGTGTTTAGCAGTTATATTTTGACCCATTGTCTCCATACACAATTGCCGCAATGTTATTAAATCAGGATTTCTATTAAAAACTGCATCTAACTTTTGCCGAAAGCCACATCCAAAGTCACTTGGAATATTTTTGAAAGTATTAATAGCCACATCTAATTTGGTTAATCCATCTTTTAATTTGAGATTTTGATTTTCAAAATAAGCAATTAGTTTTGTCAAATTTCCAAAGTGTTCCTGAAGAAAGTACAACTGATTTTTTTAAATTTGGAATTTGTATTAGTTCCTTGCACTCAGAAATAGTTCGAGCATCGTCATTTAAACATGTAACGAAATTTTGTAAACTATCGAAATTCTCTGCATAAAAATTAGTAGCTTCCAACCATGTTCCCCATTTATTTATTACTGGAGAGGGAGGCTGTGACAAAGATGGAAATTTTTCTCTGTAAAGATCTACTCTCAATAGTGAGCTTCTGAAAAAATTTTTAAAAGTGGATACAAGTCTAATCAACTTACGGAAAGGTGTCTCTGATATATTCACAGATTCTGTGGAGAGCATGTGCTACACAAGTAATATGCAGCTTATTGGGATCTGTTCCTGCCATATTCTCGTAAATGGTTTTAGCTACTGTTCCCGAATCAACTGTATTTATAACTTTTGTTGCTATTACATATGCGTTATATGGAATAGTTGGATGTAGTACACCAGCTACAATATTTACTACACAGCGTCCTTAATATATCGACTGTTTCGTCGGCACTTATCCATAGGTACTGATTTGAAAGATGGCTTCTAATGCGTTCTACTGCTTTCGTGTAACGCTTAGGAACATAATATTTGCGTAAGTTGGATTCATCAGGAACATTTCGACCAGTATATTTTTGGAGAAATGTTTTGAAGGTGGGATTGTTAAGTTTATTTAATGGAATATTTGCCGCTATTAAAGTTTCACAGAGTTCAGATTCCAACGGGTCTAATTTCTGTGTATGTGTTTGCGATGCTAAGTGACGTTTTACATGCGAATACTTGGAATTTTTTAACGACATTTTATAGACTTTGCAGTAATTTTCGGACTCACTGGCAATGGACATACAATCAGTATGACCCTTAATTCACCTCGCCATTGTTTCACGCTGCCATTCGCGACGTTGTCCCATATCATATCTGAAAAAGTAACTTAAACAATGTTCTAGATCTAAATCAATGAAAATTAAAAATGTATGCTTAAGTTATTGAAACTTAACGAAATTCACCGGACACTTACGCGGAAATAATTGGGAGACGTAGATTTGATGAAACAATATTAAACAGGATCTATTACAAAATTTACGAAGTACCTAGGTAATTAACAGCTAAAACAATGAAAAAGAAACTAACTCACTTAACTTATATATTACGTTTCTTATACAAAATTGGGTGCCTACATATTAAATAAAATCTGTTTCAATAATCAAATTTGAAATTTACACGTTTTTTTTGCACGCAATATTTTTCATTAGTATTATGATGACTCATCCAACAATACGTTACGTATCACACCTCTAGCACCTTTGCGATAGATATAGAAAACTCGGGAGATGTTCGATGGCCGATATATAAGCCGTCGAGGAAGGGATTTATTCATTCCATACCAAATCATCGCCGAGTGAACTTATATAAATATAAATACATAAATGTGCTTATTGTTAGTAATTAGTTTTTAAATTGTTATTCGTTTTTATTATTAATATAGTGTGTGTCTAAGTTACCGTCAGTTTTATATAAGGACCAAGACACACCAACATTACAGTATAATGATAAAATCAAGAGATCGAAATTGTTTCAAGGAATAAATCACGTTTCTCTAAGCTTGCACATATGTGAATTGTGATTTAAGGAATCTGTAATTATCATAAATAAAACGTATTAAAAATTTATTACGTAAAATGTGTGCTTAATGATATGTGGACACTAATACGACTAGCAGGAGATAACCCAGAAATGTATTGCTTTATTTATATACCGCCGAAATAAAGACATAAATATTTATCTTACTTTTATTAGCTAAGCTAAATACACAAAACTATACAAAATATTTTGCAATGATGAAATTGATGAATGATGAATAAACATAATTGAGGAACTAAGCATACTTGGAATATGATTCGTTAATTTTCCACCTGTGTCATCTAGAATTTAAAATAATCTTTTCGAAATTAAACAGTAACGTGATAGTATTAAAAATTAATCATGCATACGATTACTAATGCGAACGAAACATCTTAAATTTACAGTCCCATTAGCAATTTAAACATTCACGTACATGCCTTGAATATTAACGATTCGATATTCTTGTTTACACAAACATTTCCCATCAAGCTAAGAATACCAGGTTTTGTGTAAATAAGAGAAATTCACGGCTTTTTCAGAGATCGTCCCAATTTCCTATAATCTATTCAAGACAATCGCTGTTGAGTTTAGTGGAGTGTAATAAAAATTTACGATGGTGCCGAGTTTGAAAACTAATTCAATATTCTATTGACAGCAGCCATTGTTAATTTAAGAAAAAAATATCGAGTGAATTAGTACCGTATACTTTTTATCTCTGGCTCCTTTGTTGTAAATGCACAGGAGAAAATAGGTACATATTTTACCGTGAAATTATTATTGCAGTGCACAGTTTAATGTTATAGTAATAGTTTCTGCATAGGAAATTGTGATTGAAGGTCGTGTTTTTTTGAAGCACTACTTACCTATAAGGCCGGTATGACACGAGGCTAAATTTTACAGAAAATTTAGCTGCTAAATTTTCATAAAAATTTAGCAGCTAACTTCGAATGCAATTTTTATATTTTGTCAATATACGTGTATGACACGATGCATAATTTTATATAAAATTTAACCGATACACATGCGCACAAAACAGCAGGAAATAAAAATAGTTTCTTTTTATACTGTTTGGTTGTTCCTCCTAGTCATAGTATATTTTGGTGAAAGTTGAGTTTTGTTGTAACCTTTAATAGTTTTGGCGAATATTGTAATAAAAAAACTAATATGAGTGATAACGAGCATGAACTACTAGCTGCTGCAGTTACAAGTTACGTGTTAGTAGCTGTTAAGAAAAAGGCAAAAAAGAGATGTTGGACCAGAAGATGGTTGAATAGAAGAGCTGATGGAAGTGTTTTTTCACTAATACATTCACTACAAATCGAAAGAAATAACATGTAATATTTGTTTAACTTAATTTATAAATTAATAAATTTTTATTTATCGGAAATTATTTTATTTTAATCTACAAAATAGTAAATGCATGCAGATAAAATTATTGCAAATAACAGAGGTATTAAGAAAATTAGACGATTTTGTTTGGGGAGAGGTATTAGGTTAAGAGTAAAGTTGATAAATTTCAGTTCCTGATTATAGACGTGTGACTTGTAAATGCCTAATTTTGTTTAAACAAGGTTATAATACAAATTAAATAATAAATAGTATTATGTAACAAAATAATTGGTTGGGAAGTCATGACATAATAATTATTACAAATATAATGGTTTTTTAGAAAAATTAAAGTATTTATGCGAGCACTATGCTTAGAACCACCTGGGTCCCTCCATTTTAGATAGGAGGCATTGCACTATCTTAGTATAAACAAGCCATTTAAACGAACTGCCATAATTTGTATCATATTGTTATTAACTGCCAAATTACATTACCTATTTATTCACATAACCAATTAATTTTGGAGAAAGCACAAGCCAAGACATCTATTCTTTCAAATAAATACAAATTTGTTAGTATTTAATTGAAATAATAAAACTCTTATAATAAAGGAATATTAAAAACCCTAAAGAGCATGTCATTTAAAAAAACAATTACTTTAAAACTGGTGTTCCACCTCTGCGTAATATCAAAATAATACTCAAGGGAAAACAAAATATATTTAGTCATAAAAACAAAAACAATATTCAATAAAAAATATTCAATAATAAATTTTAAAAATTTATTTACAATATACATGAACGGAACTTCTACTCTTGAATAGATTTCGATGTTTTTATTGCATCATAGATAATTTTTATTATATCATTTTCAACATCATCTATAATGCTGGGATGAATATTTTTCATTTTTAGTGCAATGAATTCACCAAATTTTTCTTCGTTCGATTGTATTTTAATGTCTTTTTTTTTAGCAAGGCTCTCGGATATAATTTTCATTGCACCGCTGGCTTCTTCTAACACATTATCTATGCTGGATTTTCTCTTAAACTTTAATTCTCTCTTCTTCACTATACTTTGTCGTGGAGTTTCTTGGCGATCTATTTGACCACCTTCGGGGTTGGGCGATGACCCTTGTGACACAGGTGTCAATAAATCATCTGAGATATCATTCTCTTGTGTATCCTCTTGAATCTAAAATGAGAATGTATGTTCACATGTGCCTAAGCATTTTATTCATTTGCTAAAAGAGGTTGTAATTAATGTCTATTTGAAACTTTTACTAATTGTGAAAATAGTTAAATAAATGTATGATTTGGGGAAGAAACTGTTACAAATCTGAACTTTTGGTACACATACATATATTTCTTCGTCCACTTCGATTTGATGTTCGTCGTTTTCTTGGCAACTATTTTCAATAGTATCGATTCCAATACGTGGGGTGCAGTGCTCCAGTATGAAATCCATATCATCAAAATACCAAAGTGTTGGCACATAGATCTATAATATTAAATATAAAGAATATTACTTTGAACAAATCACCTAATATAAATAATACACTTACTTCATCGTCTCCTGCCCCACTTTTTATTGACTTCTTCTGCTTCCTATGCTCGTTTGTAAAATTGGTTCGTAAGCCGTGAAATTTACTTTTTATTTCCGCTATAGTCACATCAGGCTTCATTTGTAGCAAAACATTTTGCACTGCTTCGAGGGCTTTATTTCGAGCATGCTTGTTTTTGTAATTCATATTCTTCACAGCATACAAACATGAATGTTTTTTAAATTCATTTATAAGAGTACGGACCTGATCGCGACTCCAAGACATTTTATCCTTTTTTTTTAATTTGGAAGAAATACAGCTTATGTTTACAATCACAATTCAAAACAAACAATATGGACGACACGAGAGTAGCTCTAGAACTGTGGTTGTGGTCTATGACGAGAACCAATGCTGCCAACTCTTACAAAAAAGGAAAACTACACGGTACTTGAAAAAACAAAACAAATAATAGCCAGATTCGAACTTTAAGTGATATATATTTACCTTTAAATTTATTGTTTAAATATCAGCTTTCTGAATTGCACAATTTGATAGCTAAATCAAAAATAAAAAGGCCCAATCTAGCTTGAAAATAGCTAAGTTGGCGGCACTGGCGAGGACACGCGACCAAAACCTTTTGCGCAATTTCACGCGCATATCTTGCAAAAAAATTAGAACAATTTTAAGAAAATTTAGCTGCTAAATATTACATAAAATTTCGCATGCATTATGTGTATGACACGGTGCTAAATTTTCGAGTATAATTTTCAGAAAAATTTAGCAGCTAAATTTTCTGTAAAATTTAGCCTCGTGTCATACCGGCCTAAAGTATTTAAAAATGAGATATCCAATATTTAATAAGCATAAAATAAAAAGATCTCTTTCCCTTTTCTGATCTCTGCAATTGCCTATTACACAGTACAGGATAAAGTAGGTAATGTACAGTATATTGACATACGTCATTTTAACTCATCAGCTCTAGTTTACCTACTACCCTCATTGTGAATTGTTGTCGGTCTTGTTCGTAACTAGTCATTATTACAATATCATCGATAAAGTTTGTGTTACTATTTCATTATGGCTAGTACGTCCAGACGTTGTGTTAACGATCCTGATATATTTTGTTATGTTTGTGGTGAATACATACTGAAAAATCAGCGTAAATCGATTACAAACACAGTGCGTCGTTTGTATTTTGCTTACTTCGGTATTGAAATTCTACACCAAGATAAAGTGTGGGTGCCTCATAGTGTTTGTAAAATATGCGTTGAACATTTGCGACAATGGGAGAGAGGGAAACGTAAGTCTTTGAAGTTTGGAGTGCCTATGATATGGCGAGAACAAAAAAATCATTATGACGACTGTTACTTTTGTATGATTAATATAGTGGGCATCAACAAAAACAATCGCCATAAATGGAAATACCCCAATATTTCTTCAGTACAAAGACCTGTTCGTCATTCAGAAAATGTTCCAATACCAACTTTTCACCAGGTAGTGCAGCAATCTCAGGAGGATGAAGCTGAAATACCTATTTCTTCCCAAGTAGATGATGACTTTCAATACTGCGGAATAACATCAGATCCTAAGCCATTTTCGCAGAATGAGCTTAGTGACCTTATCAGAGACTTAGATCTTTCGAAGGAACGTGCTGAGTTACTAGCGTCAAGATTAAAAGAAAAAAATTGTCTTTCCTCAGATGTTCGAGTGTCTACATATCGCACGAGAGAGGGAAAGCTATTGAAGTTTTTTTCATCTGATGAAAAATTTTGTGTATTGCTGTAATGTGAGTGGTTTGCTGGCTTTCGTGGGTTTAACGATCTATCAGCCCAATGAATGGCGTCTCTTTATTGACAGTAGTAAACGAAGTCTAAGAGCCGTTCTTCTACATAATGGAAATAAATATGCTCCCGTTCCAATTGCTCACTCAACATGTGTAAAAGAAGAATATGAGGTAATTTCAAATCTTTTACAAAAAATAAAATATATTGAACATAACTGGGTGATCTGCGTCGACTTGAAGATGGTTAATTTTTTATTGGGTCAACAGAGTGGTTATACTAAATACCCATGTTTTATTTGTCTATGTAGAACTAGTAGAGGAAATGCTGGTGCGATTCAAAGATTTAGGCTGTAATATGAGTATAAAATTACACTATCTCAATAGTCATCTACATCATTTCCAACACAATTTAGGAGATCTAAGCGAAGAACAAGGGGAACGTTTCCACCAAGACCTAAAAACAATGGACAATAGATACCAAGGAAGGTGGGACAGTCATATGATGGCTGACTATTGCTGGGGAATCATGCGAGATTGCCCGAGTCAGTTTCATTCTAGAAAATCACTCAAAAGACAATTTCTTGATGTTTAATGTCAATAAAATATATATTTTTTCGTGAATTGTGTTTTTTTTCTCGGGAACTAGAGCTGACAGAAGAAAACGGGTAACATTTTTGATATCGCCATGTAAGACATACTTAAAATCGGGTTTAAAATCTCCAGCACCAAAATGGTTGTAGGCCAGTGTTATTTCTAAATAAAAGTATTGAAAATAATATATATTTTAAAATAAAATTTAAAATAACCTAAAAAGATAACCTAATTATAAGATGATGCGACTACTTAGATATTAATTAAGTTTTCCACATTTAAGTTAATGCAAATAGGGAATTCCACGAGTACCTATACTTATTTTCAAATCGGGCTTTCGGTTTAGCCAGAAATGATGTTAACTTTCTTATTTTAAATGAAACAACCTGTATATTTTTACAAATTTCAATAGAGCTCTGATCTGGGAGTTCAGCAATAATAAGGTTTGGCACCCTTTTGTTCAACAACGACAGAGATATTTAATTAAATCTAATAATGCAAATAAATTTGATTGAAAACAAGAAATGAACACAAAACCAATATCAGTTAACAAAGTTTTCAAAATGATGACCGTTCACTTCTTGACAATATGCAAGTCTGTGAACAAATTCTTGAATGACGTTTGCCAAAGCCTCTCCACGACTTAATTGCACTTCTTCAGTTATTCTCTGCCGTCATTCGTCCAGATTATGCGGTCGTCTAGTATAAACCATAGATTTTAAATGACCTCAATGGAAAAATCTAGGGTATTTAAATTTGGAGACCGCGCGGGCCATTCCATGAATCCTCTACGACTAATCCACCGATTTGGGAATGTTTCGTTTAAAAAGCTTCAAATATTAAGGGCATAGTGAGGGGGTGCTCCATCTTGTTGGAACCAAACACTTACAGGTAATACGCCATTTTCGTCAATATTAGGAACAACCTGATCACGTAAAAGATCTAAATATCTCTGTCCAGTTAGTATACCGTGAATGAAAAAAGGTCCAATAATACCAGCCCAAACGTTTAATTTCTGCGGATATTGTGTATGCTTTTCTAGCATCTAATGAGGCTTGTCTATTGACCAATATTGACAACTAAAGCGATTGACGGTACCATTCAAACAAAACATAGCATAGCCTCGTCGCAAAACAGCAAATTACGTAAAATATTGGTCATTTTTGCAAATCTCCATCACTCTTTCCCAAAATTCAATTCTACGATCATAATCCACGCCCAATAATTCTTGCACTAAATGTGATTTATACGGATGATATTTTTCGTGCTTCAATATTCTGGCTCCTGATCGGCAACTTATATCATTGCATTTCAGAGCGAGGGATGTAGTAGAAGTTTGTGGTAATTCTTCTAATGCTATAGCCACATCTTGAGAAATAACTTCATTATTTGACACTTTTGGTCGTCCGCTTTTCGATAAATTTGTAACATTTGCGGCCAAGTTATACCTTCTCAAAGTTTTACCAACGACAGTTCGCGATATTGGATGCCGATCTTGATGCAAATCACCAAAACCAATAATCATCAGAATTTTAATACATTCTTCTTCAGTTAATTGAACCATTATTAATATTTGGACGTCTACAAAGTTAATTCTGACAGTCAAGTACTGAATCTTAACTCCATGGCTTACTGAACATAAACATGATTTTAAAATATCAGTTTTAATAAAATATCTTTGCCGTAGTTGAACAAAAGTGTGCCAAAACTTATTATTCCTGAACTCCCAGAGCAGAGCTCTATTGAAATTCGTAAAAATATACAGGGTGTTTCATTTAAATAAAAAAAGTCTGATTCGGATATAAATACACTCATCGAATCCCTGATTTATATTTAATTAATAGTGGAAAGTTTTATTAAAATCTAAGTAGTCATATCAAAGATGTTCGAATGGATCCATACATTTGCCTAATCCTGTATATAAAAATTGGTATGTACCGAGTGTCCTTGAAATAAAAAGGCAACGTATGAACAATGGAAAGATTTCCTCTCGACTGACTATGCCAACCAGTCGAGAGGAAGTTGCTGTTATCTGCGTAGTCTCTTTTATCCGTTAGATTTCACGATATTATCTGGTGCCACCAAATAGGAGAAAATTTACTGTTTGTCCAAAGGCGGTGAAAGGCGAACCGTTAAACGTTACTTCATAAAGCCAGACTGATGACGTCGTAAGGCAGAAACGCATGTCTTTGGTCGAAGTGAACTCTGTTAAATACGTGGTGTATGTCCACGTGTACAGATACAAATATGTTTATTCATATTTGTTACATTTGTAACTTGAAATGCTTATTTTCGTAGTTAAATGTGACATCGAACTTGTTCAAATTTATTATTGATTTTGTGCGCCATTCTAATATTACATTTTTCTGTTTCTTCTTGCTAACAGAGAAGGATGTAACTTCTCCTTTCCAAAGAATTAAAGCTGGTAAGTTTTAGAGAAATAGAGTTAATTATAATAATGTATTTACTTTAATTGATTTTTGATCTTGTATGATTGAGAGAACTTTCTAACCGAACTGTTTTATTACCCAAGTATTTGTATAAAATATTAAAAATTGAATTGTCCAGATTGTCTCAAGTTTAAAGAGAAAATTTCATTCGTATGTGTTTACATTAAAAACAATGTTTACCTAAACTCGAATTTAGTTCCGAAACTTCTGAACGTCCGATCTTCAATCTACTCGAAAACAGTTTACACAATGGACTATTTTAATTCGATTTTAAAACGAAATAATCCATAAAAACGAAAAAGTTTTGCGTTAACACAGTATTTGTATTGTCTATAATATTGTCTATAAATATAAATTAGTAACTAACTAATTTCATGTGCATAATTCCACAATAAAACTTAATAAAAGGGTATTTATTTTATTTGCTAATATTCCTAGACACACCCATTCAAACGCAATGCTTCAGATACTACCTATACGTATAAGCCGTAGGCTGTAGATATCTAGCGTACCAGGTTGTTTGTTCCGGTGGAAACGTCATATGGTTCGTCGTCTTTCGTTAACGTCAGTATTTGAAATCGATATGGGCGCGCTTTAATTAGTAATATTAGGTAATAATTTAATATGTAATATTAAACGAAAAGGTTTTGTTTAAGTATGACAATACGTTAAGCACGTATAAAGCGTTTGTACAATATGAAACAAACATGTAAATAATTTACATATCTGTAACTATGCACATGGACAATACACCTCGTATTTTCAGCATTTACTTCTGCTTAATACATATGTTTCTGCCAATATAGGCGTCCTCAGTTAAGCTAGTGAAGCAATTTATACAAATTAATACAAACCTGTTATAAACAACTGGTTTGTATCTGTATTTAAATTTACTGAAATAGCCCGCAAAGATCAAGCAAATTCCGTCCTATAAGAAGACAACTATTTAATAATTGACATCTTACGGGCGAAAGATACATTGTCCGGAGGGCTACCTATCGTTCGAACAGCTATGCTGCATAGTTACAGATATGTAAATTATTTACATGTTTGTTTCATATTGTATAAACGCTTTATACGTGCTTAACGTATTGTCATACTTAAACAAAACCTTTTCGTATATACCGCCATCTGGCAGGTTGTTAATGGACTACATCTACATACGTATTTTATCGTTTCCCGTAGCAGCATAGCTGTTCGAACGATAGGTAGCCCTCCGGACAATGTATCTTTCGCCCGTAAGATGTCAATTATTAAATAGTTGTCTTCTTATAGGACGGAATTTGCTTGATCTTTGCGGGCTATTTCAGTAAATTTAAATACAGATACAAACCAGTTGTTTATAACAGGTTTGTATTAATTTGTATAAATTGCTTCACTAGCTTAACTGAGGACGCCTATATTGGCAGAAACATATGTATTAAGCAGAAGTAAATGCTGAAAATACGAGGTGTATTGTCCATGTGCATAGTTACAGATATGTAAATTATTTACATGTTTGTTTCATATTGTAATATTAAAGTTTAATATTATACTTTTTTTTATTTTTATACTGTATTTTACTTGATGTATGTAGGGGTAACTTCCACGGTATCCACGCCACTAATCCATAGTATAATTCTTATCTAGTGATTATTATTTATTTTCCTATTTTCATGACAAATACCGCCGCAATACAACATTTTAAGAAGAAAACATCAGATTATTTCTACAAGGGTATATAATAATTATTAATTGATCATT
This sequence comes from Melolontha melolontha, assembly GCA_935421215.2. Lineage (NCBI taxonomy): Eukaryota > Metazoa > Arthropoda > Insecta > Coleoptera > Scarabaeidae > Melolontha > Melolontha melolontha. The sequence continues at coordinate 68,861,952 of OW285243.1, read as the reverse complement.
GTAATAAATGCATTGAAATTAGTGGAAAGTACATTGAAAAATTAAAAAAAAAAATTTTCAAAACTATTATTGCTGTCAGGCCAAAAACATAGCGCTTACCTTGTATGAATATGGACCTAGTAAATTATCAGCAAAGTTTTTTTATAAATTTATATTTTTATTTGTTTTTTTTGTGAATTAATTATACATAATTTTATTGTCATTAAAAAAAATTAAATTTAAAATTAATTTTATACTTTAAATTATCATACAGTATTTCTGTTAATATTTAATTATCCTATATTATAGAAATACAAGCATTTCAATCTTAAATAAACCTATTAAATTCTTCAAAGACTTTTACAAATTTTTGAAAAGGCACTTTGTATTACATGGGCTCAAGGTCACAAAAAACGAATACCAAAACATTAAAGATACCGCCAATTTCCTCACTTCTTGTTATTCATGACCATGACTATATCCTTTGCAACTCACCTTTCTCTCTGACGCCAAGAGCTCGTTATCTGGTTTTATCCGTGCTCTGTATATCTTAACAATATACATACCTATTTTAAAAATCTTTTAACATAACTTAAACTACTTAGAACGAACTAGAGTCATTGTCATAGTCATAAAACAAATTGTGCTGTTTAAGATTTGAACTATCACAACAAAAAATACAAACTAGAATTCAGTTTAAAACTTTTATTATATAAGAGTTCTTATTAAAAATCAATATCGGAATAAAGAACCAATTAACATGAATAATAGGCTATAAAATAGGATAACTATAGCAGTCAGATCAAATACAAAACGTCATTATCTTCGTAATCACTAATTAGAGATTAGTAATCACCATGCCACTACTATAGCAATAACTTCTAACACACACATTATTCACCTTTACGAAGTCCGATTTCCCACCAAACTCAGTAATTTCCACAATACCGAACCTCCGCGTTGAGCCGAGCCGAGTCAAGCCAACGCTGACTTCGCGACATTAGTCATTCTACGGATATCGTAGAGCTGCGTTGTGTACGTACAGACAGACTATCGGTCTATGTGTTTCGCACCGCGAAACATTCTCGGATTATCCAGTCCAGATTCTGTGTTGTATTCGGTGATTTTACTCGGTGTGCTCGAGGCCATCAACCTTTTTGCCGTTCTGTCGATCTGCTAGGCGATTCGCCTCGCTCGTCATCTGTGCTGTTTTCTTCTTATTATTTCGTTTTATTCCTTTTTTCGGCTCTTTTTGTTTTATTTTTTTTTCATTGGTGGCGAGATATAGCGGACTGACTGTGTCATGGTGTACTACATGTTGTGCGGTTTTGGATTTGTGTTGCGTGATCATCTGAGTTTGTGCGGCTCGAATGTGTCCCATCGGTCTGTCCCACCTGCTTCAATTTAGGAGCGAGGACTTAGTCAGGGCATTGTTGATGGTACGTAGGAAGATATTAATTTCGATCTGTAGGCGATAGCGTACATATTTGCAAATCTTGTACTGAATGTATTATGGAATTAATTAACAATAACTATTATATTTTTGTAAGATAAACGTTTTCAGAAGTATTATGAATTAGTTCGAAGATAGATTTCTATGAATGTGTATAATCAAGAAAATACATATTATTTCCGATATCTGTTCTAACAAATAAAATTGGAGTGAACATAAACATCTGAATTTATGATAAAGTATTATGTATATTGTGCGCAAAAACATGCTAATCCATTCAGTTTTTTGATTACTTTACCAAACTCATTAATTAGTATTAATTACTCTTAGAATAAGGTTAAACATTCTAGAATACAATCCCGTCATTTATTATATTATTACCAAGAGCATTAAATTTTATTTAAATTTCTAATCAACTCACACATTTTTATTGATTTTATATTATGTGAAAACACGCGTTAGAAAATTGTTTACACATATTACCATTACAAACTCTTTTTACAACAGTTTTTCTGAAATCTGAGGCAATGGTAGTTTTTTATACAAATCTTATTCCCATTATTTCTGTGACTTATTCATATTACAAAAACCAATTTATCATTATTTCCGCGAATAATAAACAGTGTTGCCCTATTAATAATTCATCTAATAAACCGAATTTGAGTCATAATAAGAACGCTAATACATAATAAATAATGTTGAAAACATCATGGTACGTATATTTTGATCTTTTTGTTTTTACAAACTCGTTAAGGCTATTCAGAATACTCAATGAAATTAAAATGTTCCCTTTAGGAATTATTTAAAGGAGATAAGAGACATATTTCGCCAGTTAAATATACTTTTTATTTTGCAATAATGCATAGTTGAATATTATAGTTTTTATTTATATACATATTTCTTTAAATTTTACTGATATCTAGACACTGATTTATTTTACGGAAATAGTTTTAAATTACAATTTTTAAAGAAAAAATACCATGATTTTAATTTTTAAAATAAGCCGCTTTATTTATAAATAAAAACAATATTCTAAGGAAACAAAAATAATATTTAAATAAACCTTCAAATTACAACAGTATAGTATATGTATACCATTCACAAATGTTTCATTATTTATTTAAAATATTCACAAGACCAAAAAATCCATAAAAAGTAAATAACAAAATTTAACGTTTCTACAAGTTTAAAATAAATGTGAAATAAGGAAAAATTAAACTCAAAAAATAGCAAATTTTGATTATATTTTCTTTTAAATCAATTTAGTTTTCTTCAGTGTTTAAGTTCAGTTGAAACTACTGGTAACATACCTTTTAATTTTATTTCTGTTCCAAAAATTTGTCAGACAAATATTTCTTCAAATTCGAACAATCGTTTCGTATTGTTCCTTGAATGTATTTCATAATACATGTGTGTGTATTCACTTCTTAATTTGAAAAAAAAAACAGCGCGACAATCGAAGTGTGAAGTGTTTGCCTTCTCTTAGGGAGTTCAATAATCTTTATAGATTAGTGCTGTGTTCTGAGCTTGACAAAATTATTCTCATGTTTAATATACAAACAATAACGAGTGATCATTAAAATTTTCACTCAACTAAGCCAGGTAAACAAAAAATATATCGTACTTTAAGTTATTAGAGATCAGACAATGTTTCCAAACGTCGTGATAGTTGTTATTTTTCTCCACATTCCAGACTCCTACTTAGTACAAGTTAATATGTACAAGTGTTTTCAATATACATCGCGTTTTGTAAAGAACGCGTGTCAGTAAGAAATTATAACTCGCCAGAGATTAAAAAACGGATGAAATCGTCAGAAAGCTTACACCATTAGATAAGTTTCTACATTTGTCTCGGTAAGCAATGTTCGCCGTGGTGAGAAAATTTTCTTATAACTTGAGAAAGATCGTTCGACATCTATGGATGTAACACACGCATAATTAAAATAATCTTTATAAATAGATAACGGATCTGTGTCTGGATCATCACAAATTTGTCTTAATCTAGTAAAATCAATACCTTTGTTCAAAACACTATCGAACTTTTCTACTACGCGTTTTCTACGTTTTTCGCGTCGTCTATATTGTGCAGTAATGTTTTCACTTCCTACACTATTTGTATCGACTCCACTAACAACAATCGAGTATTTTGCAACTTTTTAATAGCGCTTGACTTCAATCGCTTAACTAAAATATAAACATCTGATTGGCATACACGACCTTACACAAATTTGCAATCTTTGTTTTGTAATTAGGTGCGTCTCGTAAAAAAAAACAAAACTTCTCGTAGAGATCTCTTACAGTAAGTAATTTTTTTGTTAATACTTAAACCTTATCGGACTGTATATATTAACGAAAATGTTGAGTTGTAATTTCACACGAACACGTATTCTTTATAAAATCCGGTGTGTTTTGAAAACGTTCGTACGTATATATTAACTTATGCTGAGTAGGATCCTGGAATGTGGGGAAAATCTAACAACTCTAGCATGATTGTCATAAAATAAATTAAAATGTTGGCTTTTATATTAAATATATTTATAATTTTTATAAAAGATGTGCGGAAATAACATTCTACCATAAAAGCTGTATGTATATCGTTAAAACTCATTATTTTCCCTTTTGATCAAACTATGTGGTATATAATTGACACTTATAAACGTTTGAATTAACACCTTTCTGACTTAAGTTACCACATACTTTTTATACACACGGCCTGTTACGAGTGAAAATTTTAATGATCACTCGTTACATTAGCGAAGGCATTATTTCATCGTTCCATCTTCACTCAAAAACTAACTCTTCAGTTTCCTCTTAGCCAGCTGCAGTTTATTTGTGTACCTATCATAGCCGTTTTAGTAGACCGACATAAAGTTCCATCAGATTTCTTAATGTAACGTAAAGTTTGTATATCAATACTATAATGGGATCTATGAGAAATTTCTGTTACAATTTCTAGAGTGGACAGTTGTCGGTAGCATCTACTAATAAAAATCTGCTTCGCTAATCTTCATAGGTTATTATTTAGGAAGGTTTTGATCGATTGCTCATATGATTCAAGAGTGATATTATAATGAATTATTAAATTCATTATTTGTTATTTTACACGTGACTACCATTTATTTATTTTTTTTTGTAACTTGGATAGAATTTATTTCTTAATTCTATCATAGATTTCTCAACTAAAAAAGTTTTTGGGCTTAGATATTTAACTCAAACTAACATATACTTCTGTTCATTAAAGAATTGATAATCAATAACCCTTACCGTTCGATATTCAGATAAAAATAGATTGCTATATCATTCAAATAGGAATCTCAACATGAAAAACTTACTTTAGAGGTCATATTTGTATATTTTTATATTTCTGAAAGAATAGATTTTTGGAATAGATATTTAATATGTTCACTTTTAAAATATAAATTTCTTATTGTTAATTTAGAATCATATCCTGGTATTCCTAAGGCTTAATAATGCTTATATATTAATAACAATTGTCGAGATTAATAGGACTTTTTTCTTTGTTTATTAGTCTCACTAGACAGCTTGTCATGGCTAGTTTATTTTTGAAATGCAACGTATGCACTTCTAAAAATAATCTACTAACAATTGCGAATTAATTCGGTTGTATTTATTTAATGATGAGTCAACAAGTATACTAAAAAATTAAACGGAATTGTCTTATTTACGTCAGCAAGAGATTTATTCATCAAAAATTTATATGCAAATAGAAACTATTAAAAATACATTCGGATCATCTACGTTGGCTAAAAATACTTTCGCTCATACTAACATTGTGATAGAAATTCCATGCATTTCGCTGTCAAGATAACTCGAGAAATTCTTTTAGACTAAATTTATTCGGTGATTAACCCCTGGGTGAAATATATTTATATAAAACAAACGTCGTAAATGTACTGTTAGCCGCAAAAATGTAAAAATTTCAAGTGATTATGTTGCCAATTTTAACATTAGACGTTGGGAGTTGGCTATTGGGGTCTTATACAGGCTGTCCTTGAAATAAAAAGACAACGTATGAAAAATGGAAAGATAAATATAAATCCAAAATATTGTGAGTCAATTACGACGCGAACCCCAAAATTAAAAACCCCCTGAAAAAAAAAATAATGTGCCACCTATAGATAAGAATGTTTTTAAAAAAAACTTTAAAAATTTACATGCAAACATAACGCTGAAATGTTTGTGTATAAAAATTAGGGTTCAATAACCTCAATACCATACATTCAAATATATCAGCTGTAAACTCTCTTTCTTTATGTTTAATCTAACAACTGTTGGTTGTTACCGAAAAGACCCGATTCGTAAATAGGTGAAACAGGTTGAAGGCTCAGATGAAATGTTCGAAGTGTCCGCCTTCCGCATGGAGACAGACGTGAATAATGTCACTAGCCCGATGAAAGAATGCCTCATGTCTAGTACGCTGTGCATTGTGTGAACGCTTTTTTTTGTTACGAGAAGTAAAAAGATATAACATATTAAAATGGATTCATAATGTACAAAAAATATGGCTATAGATTTTACACTCTGCAATGTTCATTTATAAAAACTCTTGAATAAATAACATTGTTTAGATTGCTTTGTATGCTAGGAATTCGAGAAAAGCCAGTTATTAAAAATTTAAAGCGAGATCGGCAATAACAAAACTATTTTTTGTTATTGCCCGCTAGCTTTACCATATCGTCTCCGATAGTATTTATGATATACTCACACAGTGACGCAACAAATTTCTTTAATGTTATTTTTTTTCTCGCTTATGAGAGGGAATTTTGGGAAAATATTTTGGATTTATATTCTATATAATTACATCTTTCCATTTTTCATACGTCATCTTTTTATTTCACGGTTTCCCGGTATGTCCTATAACTAACGTTAACATAAACTCTCTAATCATGCTAATAAGGAACTAAAAAATAAATTCACTTCTGGAGCTGATCAAATTACAAGTTTTCTTTTAGAAGGTTGTTCAATCTAATTACATTTTAGTCAATTGGTTGTAACAAAACAGTACAATTAGGCGGAAGAAACAAAACAGACACATCCCCATTTACTGATATGAAACGTGAATTCTGATTGCCGAAAAATACGTAGATCCGGACTACAATGTACAAAAAAAGGTGTCCAGATTATCACAATATCCGGACTACAACCATCCGGAATATCAAGCCTCTACTGTGGTTTTTATTAGAATGCATACGAGGGCGTATGATATCTAGTTAGCCTTGACCGGTTCCGTCGATAAAAAAAAAATTGCGATACCATAGCAACGAAAAATAACATATTAGAAGTGTCAGTGTAAAATATCACGTCAAAAAATCAAACCAAAGTTGCGCAATAAAATTTGAAAGAAAGGAAATTGTAAAAATTTAAAAATTGGGGTATCGAACCATCATTAGGTACCTGTATTTGAAGGGGTTAAGAGGTAAGCAGATTTACGAAGATATGCTTAATACCGTTGGCGATCAACGTCCTTCGTATGCGACCGTGAAAAATTGGATTGCAGGCTTCAAAAGGAGTAAATTTTCCATTGAAGATGAAGACCGATCGGGAAGGCCAGTTTCTGTTTCCGTCCCCGAAAATGTTGATGCAGTTCATGACGTGATTTTGTCAGACCGTCGAATTGGGCTAAAACGAATATCTGAGGCACTGAATATTTCATATGAACGCGCCCATCATATAGTTCACATCGATTTGAACATGAGAAAAATTTCTGCAAAATGGATCCCCAAATGTTTGAATGTTGACCAGAAGCGTGCAAGGGTGGAAGCATCGCTTTCAATTTGTGCTCGCTTTGACAGTGATGCAGACTTTTTAAGCCTTATTGTTACTATGAATGAAACTTGTGTATGTACATTTTTATCACCCAGAAACAAAGCAACAATCGATCGAATGGAGACACTCTGGTTCTCCAAGGCCTAAGAAGTTTTGCGTTCAAAAATCTGCTGGAAAAGTTCTTGCTTCAGTTTTTTGGGATTGCCATGGAGTAATCATGATTGATTTTCTGGATAAGGGTAGAACAATCACTGGGAATTATTATTCGACGTTACTGACCACTCTACGAGAAAAAAATTATGGAAAGAAGATGCGAAAGTCATCTAAAGGTGTTTTGTTCTTGCAGTAAAATGCCCCTGCTCACAAATTTCATGTTGCCATGCAAACAATTCGTAATTGAAGGTTCGAATTACTCGAACACCCGCCTTATTCACCAGATCTGGCTCCGTCCGACTATCATGTCTTTCCTCAACTGAAAAAATGTTTAAAAGGTCGTAAATTTTCTTCCAGCGAAGAGGTGATAGAAGCTGAAGAGGCCTGGTTTGCAGAGCAAGATAAAAATTTCTTTTTGAAAGGTCTAGAGGCGTTGCTGGATCGCTGTATTAAGTGTATTAATTTAGGAGGAGAGTATGTTGAATAATAAAATATTTTGACTTTCAAATTTTGTTTGCTTCTATAGTAGGCTAAGAATTTTTCAATACACCCTCGTATATTCAGAAATATTTCCAGACATATTTTTCGCGAACCTGGAACCCAATAGTTAGTCTAAAAAAATATAATCTTTTGTACTCAGAATTTCTCAAAATATCTTATTTATATTTTGTAGAGTTTTATTTGCATCAAATGATCATAATGTAAATTATAATATGAGCTATAATTTACCTTTTGCAAAATCTGTATAATTACGCGAAAGAAATAATGGTGAACTTTTGCAGTAGAAATATTTACTGTAAATTACACATTTCAGACGAAACAAAAGTCACGTTTTGCATCTAGCTACTTGAAGAATTTAATTCTTAAAAAAATATTTACGTTTTTGCAGTGAATTGCCGTACTCTCTTAATGATTCAAAGCCACAGAAACCGCAAAATTATAAATTACGATGATAAGTTTCTAAAACCCTCGCCATAAAATGAATAATTTTAGAGAGATAGAAAAACGAAAAAGAAAGGTCAAATAAAACTCGATTTCTAGATACAAAAAAATTCTTTTTCTTTCAAAACTTGTTTTCAGTATTCCTTATTTGAAATTGTCTGCAATAGAATGAAGATTTTATTATTTTCTCATATATAATTAAATACACAAATCATAATTAATTATTTAGTAAAGCTAAAATGTAATTATTAATTGATTTGTATAAGATTAGTAAATTAAAAACAAGCATTTCTTTAAAATTCAAATACAATTTTAACAATGTGTTTTGAAATTCTGAATGCGTATTTCAGCAACTAAATTGTTATTTTCAATAAAAAAAATTTCAACCACCTGTATGCTTTTCATAGTTATATTGTTTTCGATTAATTCTGCTTTTACTAGATAAATATCAATAATTCAAACTAGAAATAAAACTAATAGTTAAATCTTTACTTTATTAATATATAATACCTAATCATACGACCATTATCAGGTACGTCACTGTATTGGCCAAACAAATTGCCTATTACTAAAGTGAAAGTTTAGCTTTATTTTAATTTTAGATATTTTTTCATTATATGGTTAACCGATAATGTCGTGAAATGTATAATAGAGATCCATTTTTTCCAGAAATATAATCGTGAATCGACTAGTTGATTAATTAATTTCAACCAAGCCAAATAGGAATTGAAAAGATTGAATTATACAGGGCGTGAGACCCTCTGAAATTTCACAACAATTTTGTCACGACCTACTCTACGAGGGTGGTTTCGCGGGAGACTGACCTTTCAAAGGTTGACAACACTTTCGCTGCGGTGATTATGCTGCTGGCTTCCGCCATGTTTCCGATTTTCAAACAAATCTGACAGATAGTTGTGTTTTATACTCATTTAAAAAAAACTGTTTTCGTTGTTGTGTAAATGTGGAGAATTCCGAGGTTAATTAAACATTTTTTACGTGGAAAAACAAAGAAACCGATTTTACCTAAATGTTATCGTGAATGTGCTTCTTCCCATGGAATGATTTGTAAGTGGTTTTCTGCTTTTTAAAGTCCCTTTCACGTCAAACCGCCTTCGTATGTGCTGAGCCTTAAGTACTTAGAGTTCGCGTATGTTCGTTCTTACAAAATTTTGTTTTAATAAGAGGGTCAAATATATTTAAATAAAAGTTTGAAATTAAACTTGGTTATAAGAAGTTTGATTAATTTTGCAAATATTCTTTTCAAAGTAAATATGTCGTCTACTCATTCATCTTATTTTGAATGCGCTTTTATACAATATCTAATAATAATAATATTAAAAAAAAAAACGTTTTATTAAAGTTATATTTTTCTTGATAAATAAATAGTATTTTTTCAAATCTAGTAGCATGTTATGTTTTTAATAACTAGTTTTAATAAATTTATAAAAAAAAACTAACAAAATAATTTTATAGTGTCTAGCGTGTGAATTTTCTTGTATTTTTTATTAATTAGAGCAGAATTCTTTTGTTTCCTCTCCGCAATACTAATCTTAAATAACTAAATATATCTAGAAGAAAATAAAGACTATTCAAACTAAATATTTAGATAAGAAATATCTGAAAAAGATAAAACCATGTTTATTATATTATTCAACAATGATCGGTTCCACTTCCAGTTTAATAAATAGAATAATAAAAGGATCAAAAAGCCTCAACAAGGTACTTGAACCGCTCTATATCTAATTAAGGGGCAATTAATGGAATTCGTTTCATTTGCTAATTAAACTCAGAAACATTCCAGTCCGAGCACGAACTGTTGTTATTTGCATGATACATGCCATAAATTACGGGCTAATGACGAATTTCACAAAAGCTCATGATGCAACTGGCGCATTGTAATATATGTAATCTACTTTTTGTAAAATGGTGAAAGAAATGAGATTGTTTTATTTGAGTTTTAATTAGAAAATGTAATATGCAAAAAAGTTATTGTGAATGTTTTATTATTATATGAACGAAGGTCGAAAAATAATGTTTAGTTATGCAATTAGTTATATATAAACATAATACTACATGTATATACAGTGAAATCCCTCTAAAGTGAAGACTCTCTTAGACGTACATCCTCTTAACCGGACACGGAGAGTATATTTGGCTAAGTTTTAATACATATTTGTATCTCTGCGAACAGACCGGTTGAGTTGAGGTTCTCCTAACTAAGAGGCTTTTTTCAAAACCGACGTACACCTCTTCATTTTCGCATAAGAAGTCCTCTGATAAACGGACTTCTTCTTGACCGCCGGACACGGACAGAATAGTTGGCTAAGGGCTAAGTTTCAATACATTTTTTTATCTTTGTGCGAACAAACAGTATTGGGTTAAATTGGGATTTCCCCTAACTATAGCTCGGTTAACATCTGGTGACACTTGCGTGGATAACAATTTTAAGACAAAAAAAAAGAGAACGTAACATAAAACGAGAGAGATAGACATAGTTTAGCCACTCCTCGCGTATTCTGGCTGCCTTCAGATATTAACCAAGCTAGCTCGGTTAACATCTAATGGCACTTGCGTGGATAACAATTTTAAGACAAAAAAGGAGAACGCAGTATAAAACGAGAAAGATGACATATTTTAGCCACGCCTCGCGCATCCTGGGTGCCTTCAGATATTAACCGAGCTTTATGTGTCATGTTGCTATATCTTGGGATCTGTTAACAGTATATTGTATCACAGAACAAATATATGGAAGGGTTACTATTAATACATTTTTAGTCGTATGTTCTCTAACGGATTGGTTGCACACTAGTCCATTGTGCGCGGCATATTTAAATTTACTATTCTCAATGAAGGTAATATACTTGACAATAGACGACTTACTACTATAGTCGTCTATTACCAAGATCTTGAAGGGAATCTAAGCAATACAGTTTATTTTGTAAAGACATACTTATGTAAAGTCTAAAATGCGAGGTGCTACCCAGAAATTCCCGGAATGTAAAAAAAACAGATAATGTTCTTACAACTTATTCACTACCACCCTCTTCAAAGTACCCTCCTTCCGCATGAATACACCGATCTGTCCAGGACTGGAAGCAGTGCTGGAAGTCTTCGCGTGATAACGTGTTCAACACTACCTGCAATTTAGTCTAGATCAATCGTCTCAAAACGGCGCCCCTTGTAGCTTCAGTTCCAATTTCAGAAACAGGAAGAAGTCGCGCAGTGCAAGATCTAGGGAGTGGGTAGGGTGGGGTAGTAATGTGGTTTTCGTTGTGTGTGACATAGGTTGTAGTGCATTGCCGTGGTGTGTCGTACCACTTGATGGGCCGCTTGCGTCGAATGTTTTGTCTTAGTCATCGAGAACATCGCTTATTCTCCTTCGGTCTTGCAAGATAGCATCACGCACTTTTGCCACATTTTGCGTCGTGTTTTCCGTCAATGGTCGACCGAAACACCCATCATCATCAACCGACACACGTCCATTTTTAAAATGGTTGTACCACATAAGTTTGCGTCTGGCCTAAAGCATTCTCGCCAAACGCTTGCTTAAGCATTTATAAAGTGTCCGCTGTCGTTTTACCAAGTTTGAAGCAGAATTTGATGCACTTTCTTTGTTGTCACATCAGACATTATAGTGTCGCAGATTAACTCAAACATAACTCAACAAATATAAACACAAAAACTCTAGCTACCGTTTGACAGACTGACTTAGTATAGACCTAGCATACACCATCTAGCACTAAAGAGCTGTTCTACCATCCCTTCACGCGCCGCATTCAAATTCCGTGAATTTCTGGATAGCACCTCGTACCTATATTGTCAAGTTTGTTGACGTTTTAACTTCAAAACCCAATAATTTACATTATTCTATACACGATAGATAATGCTGATTGAAAGTTAATTTAATATCATAAGTTACACCCAAATCCCTGATCTACTAGTACTTCTAGTTTTGGGTTGGACGCTAGCACATCCAGGTACTTGAGCACAGTGCTCTTTGTACCACCCCCAATAGATCTCTCAGTTCCACTATGTTAGTCTTGTGTCTTCGATTTCCTCAGGGGAAGTTTGAATACCCTCGTAAGATCCAATAGATCTCTTCCGAAATGTTTCTGTCTAAGTCCTTTCAGTTCCTCACAAGTATTATATTAGTTTCCTCCCGTTTTTTCACATAACTCCCTAACCAAACCTGTACAGATGCCTCCTTAAAGGATAATGTTCAATTATTAACCCGGTAATAATTTTAATTTCTTTTTTGTTACTACGAATTAAGTTAGTTGAAGACCTAGCGTTCAGCTTCCTTAATAGTATTTTAGTATGGAGTTAACCTTCCGTTAACATCTATTTTTATATTCTCTTTCTAGCCATAACCAGATCTCTTCTAGCGGAATCCTTAGCGATTACACATACAGGTTATGGCCCTGTGAAGTTCCTTTTAGAAGCTTCCTTGGCCAGTTCGTCGACTAACTCATTGCCTTTAATTCCCACATGTCCTCGCACCCATATGAATGACAGTATTGTCTTGTGCTAGTCTATTGAGGGCCTGTTTATAATGTTTCACCCGTTTAGACCTGGTAAATGGATTTGTAAAGGCTTTTAATAGCTGTCTGCCTATCAGTCATTATTTGTTTTTTTGTTCGCGCAGCCGGCTTCCCAAATTTCCTCGGCACATGCTGCAACTACAATCAATGCAGCATAGAAAACCGTCGTATGTTTCTTCAGATTTAACGATATCTTCCTTCTAGGTCACATTCCACCTGCGCCCCGATTGGATTGTGATCCATTCGTGTACCAAAAGCCGTCTCCGCAATCGCTCGAGCGACTTTTTATGTGTTCCCTGATCACTGAAGACTAAAAACATGTAGTTATACGTAATGTTATCAGATCTACGAGTAAACGTCACGACCCTACGTTTATCAAAACTTAGTTACAATTCACTGCAATGGCACCAAATTATTGATGTTGGACTGTGAAAAATCACAATAGTCAGTATCATCAATTGCTCGAAATATTTTCAAATCATCTGCTACAATAAACACTGCGATGAAAACATTTTACACACATCATTGATGAACATTGCAAATAGTAGATGACCCAAGTTGCTATAAAAAGCCTAACGTATATTCACTGTATTCAACGTATTGACGATGGTTTCTCAAATAATTTTCAGGCAACATGTTTAAATCGAAGTGAAGAATGAAATCAGTCTACATCACATCCATTTGCTTTCTTCGAGCCATCGCCTTAGAAACCATGTATGTAAAATTATACAAATTAATTGATGTCGACCACCCCTTTATAAAACTATATCCGATTCAAATAAATGGCTTTACATGTCTTGAAATACCAACCATAATAATAATAGTAATAATAATCAAGCACTATTTCAAATACATACTCGTATCTTGGCAAAGATCGAAATAAAAGCAGCGAGACGGGGCGTAATTTTGAATGGATTTGCTCGCACCTGATTTAAATATTTGTATAATTTTCGTACTTTTCCGAACATCTGGAAAAGCCGTTTGTATCAAAATAGCATCGTAAATATGTTTCATTGGCGTAAACAAGCACGAAATGCAATCTTTAACAAAAACGATAATATTTTATCCGATCCAACAGTTAATTTTTCCTTTTTTTGACTATACTAAATATGTATATCCTAATCCAAAATTCCATTTATATGCAAGACATTTCTATTAATAATATTTTCATCGTGGTGATCAGAATCAGCATTCGTGTCATCTACATACATACACCGAACTAAAATTATCGGCAAATGCGTTTACAATGTATTCAGGATTAGTAGTTAATATATTGCAATTAGCATATTTAAATATATTCAATCAAACGTATTTATACTTTTTTATATGCTTTTAAAAAATTATCATTATTTTAAATAAAACTTAAGCATCTTAAGAAAATAAATTTAAATAAATTCTAAAATAATTTAAACTAAAATTTCTTATTAGTACCAAACTCACGTCTTAAAGTCAAATTAAAAATAAGAAACTATTATTACTTAGCTGATATTTATCTTTAGTATTTGTTAGGTGTTGTGGCAATGTTATTTTGCTTGATTATCATCTTACAATACACGAAAAAAGACTTGCACGAAAGAAACGCGAAGGGTGAGACATAGCAACCAGATTTATTCAGCTTTTCTACGGGTAACCACTTCCAGGAATTCAAACTATAATTAATTTTTCATTCACGGTCCTTCTTATCTCAATCTTCGGTCTATACGTGTCTAATGACACCCGTACTTGATATTTATACGCTGACCACTAAGTAAGGTCCTCCTATTTACAGGCACACGAAAGCTATTTTCCGACAAAGTTAATATACCGTAGCAACTGCTGATGGCGTTGATTATGGCTTCATGACAATAATGTGATGATGATGTTTTCATGATGACCTTTTAGATCGTCTCGGTACTTGTGTCGAATTGCCCGTGTTCGCGTATTTACTTCCATTCATTTAATGAATTTTTTGGCGGACGCGCACCTACATATTGCTATGAACTTTTCCCCGCAAATATTTTGAAAAATTATTTAATTATTTTTGAGTGAATTATTACATATTATTATTTATGAATGCACATTTTATTTTGAACTTATGTATATTTTTGACTTGCGCAGTTGAAGCAAGCCGTTTTGCATTGCTGTGTACGATTATTATAACTGTATTTTTTTTTTACGGAGCCGGCGTGTTTTACTGTATCCTCAGACGAAAATGTACCTACTCTGGGTTTAGAAAGACGTGTTTATAAAAAGATAAATCTTTATCTTTGTTAAGTAACTTCGTGATTTTTGATTAATTTGTGGTTGGTGTTTGATTTCATTACCGTTTTATTTACGAGTTAGTGTATCTCGTAATTGTTAATTTTATACGCTTTCTATCTCATGTGTCTTGAGAAAATATATATGTATATATTTTTTTTTATGTAAGTAAATTATATTAAAATATCTTATTATTAGAATTATTATCATATCTTATTATTTAAATGTATTGATTTTTGTATTTTTCCATCGTGTTAATTTTGATACTATATATTTTAATTTTAGTTATTTGATATAAATGACAAAGAAGGTTTTTTAAAGTTTCTATATAAAAAATATTTCTGTAACTTTAAAATTTTAGTTCGCTTGGGATATCAAGGGCATATTTTTTTCATGTGTTTGCACATGCGTTAGAGTTTGTTTCGGGCTGTCATATCAGTTTGTTTATTTTGTTTTCTTGTGGGAGAAATTAAAAAGCATCTTTGTAATTTATTAGTTTTAATTTTTGATCGGCTGTCACTAAGGAAGTTTTTTATCGTATGTGCAGTCACTTCCACACGATATTTTTACCTTAATAATATTGTTTAGTAATGCAATATTAATCTTTATACTTCATAAAGATTTTTTTAATTTTTGTATTAAAGATTGTGATTATTATTTAACCTTATCTCAAGAAGTTTACAAGTAACTTAAAGAAATATTTATAACATTTGTCAATACTCTTTTACTGGCGCATTATAAATTTGTAGAAGAGAAAAAACACGTTTTCCAATCGGAACCCTGAGGGAAAAGCACTCATTTTGAAAATTAACCGACTGAATAGTCAAGCTGGACAGATTGGGTGTGAATTGTGAATAAGCAATATATAAAATCACAATTCATAGCAATATGTACACATAACTGTTTTATGAGCCGGCATGAAATTTAATAATAATAAAAATTAAATATTAGGGAATTGTTGAAAATAACTTTTTGCGTGTTCTTGTATCAATGATGTTTAAATGGCATGCTTTTTGTGTCCTACTTAACAAAAATTTTAAATGTGTTACATTTAGCTTAAACACGTACTCATGAAATTTTTTCTATTACGGTACATTGTACTTATTTGCAATGGAATTTTTAGTGTAGTGCATATAATTATTTATACATACCATAATTTATATCCCTCTTTTACCTTTCGATATCGAGAAACCGAACGCACTAAGCGTTTTTTCTGTTTGACTATATCAATTGATATCTTATCTTAACTGTACTACTATACTGTTTTATTGCCGGCTTAGTTGTTTATTTTTTAATTTAATTTTTGACGGTGACAACGGTTTGACAACGTCGACGACACTGGTAATAAAGTCGATTTTATTTTTACTTTAATTACTAAAATAAAAATGTGTTGCAAATAATATTAATTAATAATGACGAGAATTAACACATATATGTAAAAAATTCTTTCAATGGAGACTGTGGTTAAATAATAATTTAAAAAGGTATATAACCCCTTACCACAATTATTAGTCGTATCCTAAATACGTATTTCGACAACTAAGTTGTCATCATCAGTAGGTAAAAACTACTAATTAAAAGTCACACATGGGGCACAGTAAAGTAAAATAAACGCTTCCGCACAACTACTATACACTGCAACCCTGTAAAGACTAAATTTACCATGCCAATCTCAAACTACGAGACAAAACACTTGCCTCTTAGAAAAGGTTTTAAACATGTGTTAAATTATCGAACAAAGGAACGGCAGAAATTCTTCTCTAAAGAAGGCGCCTACTAAAAACGATTTTTAAAGCTACGGTGACCTACTATTAAACTAAATGAAACACCTTATATTTTCACAAAACACTAGTATATTTAACTATATGAATATTTCATGTGCATTGTACACATCGTTTTTAGTAGGCGCCTTCTTTAGAGAAGAATTTCTGCCGTTCCTTTGTTCGATAATTTAACACATGTTTAAAACCTTTTCTAAGAGGCAAGTGTTTTGTCTCGTAGTTTGAGATTGGCATGGTAAATTTAGTCTTTACAGGGTTGCAGTGTATAGTAGTTGTGCGGAAGCGTTTATTTTACTTTACTGTGCCCCATGTGTGACTTTTAATTAGTAGTTTTTACCTACTGATGATGACAACTTAGTTATCGAAATACGTATTTAGGATACGACTAATAATTGTGGTAAGGGGTTATATACCTTTTTAAAACATATATGTAAATTATTTTTATATCTTACAATCATAAAACACATTTGCCTATAAGCATAAAGTCTTTTAGAAAACTAAAAAAACTTTTATACACTTGAAATGACACGTTTAAAATCTTAACAAGAAAATAAAATATCACATAAAACTAGTTTTTATATTCATAATAATTCGTGATAGTTTAAGAAGATTTAACACTTTTTATAGAAACCTATAATATAAATCAACATTTTAGATTGAAACCAACTAGGTAACTAAAATTCTTTCTAAAACTAATTTGAAGTATGAGATCTGATGAATGTAAAGTTAATATTTATAGTCATAGTGCAATTCCACCACAAGTTTACTGACTAAATCATTTCTCGCAAATAAATGACAGAATTTGGCGACGGACGATATATTATTAGAGAACTCAGACCTGCCTCAAAATATAAACTCTGACAGAATAATTTTTTTCGCTAATAATACTACAATTATACCAACTTCAAAAAACAACAGTACTACCATCATCAAAAAACGAGATAACAATGCGAGAAATTGAGGAATGGCACTCACTACCTGAGACAAATAAAAAACAAAACCCATCATAAACAGATATCAAGCGAGCCACAAAATTTGTATCCTAGGAAGGCCATGAACGACTGAAATAGACATATAAGTCACGTCTGAGCTTAGAGAATTGACGACGTGTAATTTGTAAATAATCATAAGTCAAATTGACAGGTTACGATTTAACCTATTACTAATAGTACGAAATATAGGTTAGATCACTTAATCAATCTAAGACATTACTGATTTAAACCATGGCATACTCTGAAAACTTTTTTTGTGGTTCACTCCTTATGATAGCAATCAAAATGAAAAGTGGCTACAAAATCAATGAAAATATGGGGTCATACATTGACATTGATTTAAAATGTAACAGCTGCATTAGGACACGTATAAAAGATGTTGTCGACGGCAATTTACGTGTTACGTAGAATTTGACAAATATCGAATTTAGAAGTTGCAAAAGCTGTTTATCACGCTTACTTCTATTTAACAGGAACGTATGCCATTAGTGTATGAGTTTGTCAGGAGACACCTTAGAAATATTTCTCCAGAAACAAGCAATAAGAGCATTGACCCGTGCCAATTATGAAATATATTCAGACAATCAAAAGTACGTACCAGTCAGTATTCATACTATTCTGTCTCAAATAGATCCATAGAAACCCCAGATGGAATTTCGTTTCCTACCCTACCCGACCAGACAAAGGAACAATTTGGTTTTACCCAGAACAAACTTGGAAACAGCTAGGACAGGGTACGAATTACTTAGGTGTCAAAATATACAATAAAATATCAGAAGAATTTAAGAAATGAAAAAACTGCAAAGCGTTCGAGGCTTGGGTGAAGTTTATGCTGATGGAAAATGCCTTTCACGAGTATTAGCTAGAAGAAGGACAGTTATTGTTTTACATATTTAAATATATTGAATGATGTGGCCTTTACTTGATTATCTTTTGTTAAGTATAAGCTTAATTCATATCCATTAGTAATAAACACGTAGATTTTTAATTTTCTATTGTTTTTTTAATTATTGTAAATTACGATTGTGTCGCCACACAGTAGTTTCTTCAGATGTTTGAAATAAACTAAAACTGTCACAAAATAAATTGAAACATACATGAGTGGGTAAAAACCTCACCAGTTTTGAATAATACAAAAGTATTTTTAATAATTTCAAATAATATTAAAAATACTGCGGTTATCCCGTAAGGAGGAGTAAAAACAGAAACAAAATACAGTTTCTAGAGATATGGCAGTACCATCTTGGAAACACTTCGTTAGTTCTGCATTTATTATGTAAACAGAGTGAGTACTTCGGTCGTCTAATAATATGCAGCGGTGAATGTACTTCTACGCTCGGTCTTAATAATTTCTGTGAGATAGTGAAGTCGTTCTTTTCGTGACTGTGTCTGAATATTTCCTTCTTCAGCAGGGGCGTACTGATCAATCTGTAGAAAGATGAAATACGTATCTGCGTCTCTGGGGAGGGATATGTTCGGATAAGTTCACAAATATATTAATATTGAACTTGTATTTGTGTTCTTCGCACCAGATTTTTAATAATATTTTATATTAAAAATACTTTTGTATTAAACTAAAACTAACTAAGATAGTAAAACTGATGTCATATTTCTATAATATATGTAATAAACTCATGCATCATCAACACGTTCAAATTGTAAGAAAATACGTGCTTCGGGTTTGTTGCATCTTTTTAGATATTTAAATTACACAAACAGGTTTGATAAATGTAATTTGCTTATCTCTATTTCTTCATTTATTAAACTATTTGATTTTTTAAATGTATTTTTGCTTTGTTCCACTTTTTATTTTCATTCTTCAAATTTTTTCCAGTGTCGCTGTTTTATATTTCTCTTAGTCTTTTTCTATTTTTTTTTTGATTTTGGATTACCATATTTTGTTTACTGATATATTGCTCGGCATCCTTCGTAGATTATCCCAACAAGTCAACTATTTTATCTCAGCGACTTGAAATTTATTCTTGTTTATGGCACGCTAGTATGTTCAATTTAACAACTCTGTTTGATAGTATATTGTGATGACTCATCCTACGACTAATAGGCGCGTCATACTTGTCTGGTGTTCTCTTCAGCCTTCTACATCATTCGAGAATATATGAACGAGATATATAAGCCGCGTCGAAGAAGGGATACAGACATTCAATACCCAAGTCTCGCGAAGTATACATAAATATAGTTGCATAAATATAGAATACATAAATGTACTTATTGTTGTTAATAGTTAGTTATACGTTTTAATATTAATATAGTGTGTGTGTCTAAAGTTATTGTTAGTTTTATTTAAGAACCCGTAAAGACAAACGTTACAGTGGTATTCAGGTGTGGACTAATTAATAAATAATAAACTAAGTAGACAATTAAGTGTTAATTAAGTATTCGATTAAATAAATATACAGTGCGGAAAGACGTTATTTTAAATATCGTGATGGCTAATAGAATGAAACTGTCGGAATTAAAAGTATCCGAGTTAAAACGAGAATTAGAAGAGAGGGATGAGGATACAACTGGCAAAAAGTCGATCCTCCAGCAACGGCTTCGCAATGTGTTGATCCAAGAAGGCGAGGATCCAGAGAATTATGTCTTTCAAGTTCCAGGCGGAGATGCTGACGTGAATTTGCTGTTAATTCAAATGAAACAAATGGAGCAGAAAAACCTGGAATCTTCTGGAAGTTTAGCGAAAACTCTAGAACAAATGGAACAGAAGAATCTGGATAGTGCTAAAAATATGGAACAAAGACTAATAGATAATTCGCAAACCTTGGAACAGCGTCTAATAGAGTCACAAACTCAAATGCAACAAATGGAGCAGAAGAACCTGGAAACTTCTGGAAACTTAGCGAAAACTCTAGAACAAATGGAACAAAGAAACCTAGAAACCGCTAGAATCCTCGAGAAAAATCTGGAAAAGAAATTACTAGAAAATTCTAGAAACTTCGAAAAAGTTCTAGAACAGCGACTAGCGGAAAAATCAGAAGCGTTAAAAGAAGAGGTTTTCACAGCTGTAGAAGAGAAAATTGGAGAACATTCTAGACTTTTAGAGGCAATAATGATTGAGATGAAATTACCCGCTACCATGAGTCATTCTGATCCCAGGCAGGTCAACGAAGAAGTCATACCGCGGCCCATCAAAATAAAAGAAGAACTTGTGGCTATTTCAAGGACCAGAATCAAGCCACCAACCTTTGATGGAAAGACGTCATGGGCAACTTACCTGACGCAATTCGAAGCGGCCGCAGAAGCAAACGCATGGTCTTCTGCCGAGAAGGCGACTGCTTTAGTCATAGCATTGAGGGGTGATGCTAGTGATATTTTGCAGACATTGCCTCCTGAGGAACGTAAAGATTATTCTCAACTCATTAAACGCTTGGAGATGAGATATGGCCATGCGCATTTGGAGCAAGTATACCATACCCAACTGAAGAATCGATTACAGAAGAAAGGCGAGAATCTTCAGGAATTTGAGGCAGATATTGCTCGTCTAGTTCGACTTGCATATCCGATGGCACCAGATAATTTCATGGAACACCTAGCGGTCCAGACATTCATAGATGGTCTCCGGGATATTGATACGCAGCAAACATTAAGGTTGGCAAGACCGAAAACCTTGATCGATGCTTTGGCGCACGCGCTTGAGTTTGAGACTGCTAAACAAGCCTCTCGGAACAATGCTCGTGGCTGTTCTGTCGACGAACAGGAAAATGAGGTGTTCATGGAGCAGGTGGTTAGTCAAGTCCTAAATCAGATCAAATCAAATAAAAGTGCGCGGCCATGCGGGAATTTTAGAAGAAACGGTCATATCCAGAATAAATGTGATAAAAGGACCAAGAAAGAATCCGCTGAGAATCCGAAAGTCCCAAGGACTGCCCAAATCGCATCCTTGCAAAATCAAACCAATGGCCTGTATGTGGATGCTATTATGGAAAGAAGAACCTATGCTTGCTTGCTAGATACTGGATCGACGAAAACCATTGTACGACCCGATTTAATATCCAGGAATAAAGAATTACTTTCTAGCAAATGGAAACTAAGGACAGCTACTGGAGAAGCAGCTTCTGTGGAAGGTGAAGTAGATGTCAACTTTATCATAGGACCAACATCAGTCCGACATCGTGTTCTCGTAGCCGACATAGAAGAACAAATAATCTTGGGATTAGACATCATGAACACCTACGGCTTCCAGTTAAACATGAAAGAAGGCACTTTAAAAATAAATAATGAGGAATTGTTTCTCCATGGGAAAAATTGTGGGAATGTACAAGTAATTACTGCAGAGAATGTTGTTCTGGATGCAAGAAGTGAGACATTTTTGACGGCGTGTATGGAAGGTGATTATTTGGACGGAAATGTTACAATGTTGGAACCAAAGGCTGATGATGACGAGGTGGGCCGAGGAATAGTAGTTGCCAAAATGCTGGTTAAGACTCAGAGGACTGTACCGATAAGGGTAATGAATGTGAACCATTACCCTGTTTCATTGAAGAAGGGTACTATTCTGGGGTGGTGTTCGCCAGTGTCGGCCGTCGTTCATCGCATAGAGGCGAAGAAGAATGGATTCGTGCAGGTTCCTGAGAAATTGTCCAAGATAATCGACTCCGCCTGTCAAGGATTGAGCAAGAAGGAACAAAATCAAGTTAAGGACCTAATCAAACATTATGAAGACGTCTTCGAAACTGAGACTGGTACGAAAGGTAAAACCAATATTGTAATGCACAAAATAAATACCGGCGATGCAAGTCCAATTCGACAAGGACCAAGAAGGTTACCACTGGCAAAACGTGAGGAAGCCAAGCAAATTATACAAGATATGGAAGGCCAAGGAGTAATTGAACCATCGAATAGTCCATGGGCTTCACCGGTGGTCCTTGTCAGGAAGAAAGATGGATCTACCAGATTCTGTGTGGACTATCGTCGTTTGAATAATGTGACCAAAAAGGACAGCTATCCTCTCCCAAGAATAGACGATACGCTAGACACCTTGGCAGGAGCAAAATGGTTCTCCAATCTCGACTTAAAGAGCGGTTATTGGCAAGTGGGAATGGATCCCAATGACAAAGAGAAGACTGCCTTCAGTTTAGGTACAGGACTCTGGCAATTTACAGTCATGCCATTTGGACTGTGTAACGCCCCAGCTACTTTTGAGCGACTCATGGACACTGTACTGAGGGGATTGTCTTGGAATACCTGCCTGGTATATCTCGATGATGTGATTGTGGTAGGGAAGACCTTTGAAGATCACATGAAAAAATTGGAAGTAGTATTCCAGAGGTTGCGAGATGCCAACCTGAGATTAAGTCCAAAGAAGTGTCACCTTTTCCGCAAGGAGGTAAATTACCTTGGACATGTGGTTTCCGGAAAAGGAATTGCTGTGGATCCAGAAAAAGTAAAAGCTGTGGAAAAATGGCCGGTACCCAAAGACAAACATCAGCTAAGAAGCTTTTTGGGATTATGCACATATTATCGACGCTACGTTGCTGGATTCTCCAACATTGCAAAACCACTTACTCGCCTAACAGAAAATCGAGCATTCATTTGGAACAACGAATGCCAAGCGGCCTTTGAGTTGTTAAAAGGTACGTTGATCAGTGCACCTGTTTTAAACTATCCACTGCCATCTGGGAGGTTTGTTTTGGATACGGATGCCAGTAACGTCGGGATTGGTGGCGTGCTCTCTCAAATCCAAGATGGACAAGAAAAGGTCATTGGATACTTTAGCAAGACCCTGTCCAAACCAGAGAGGAACTACTGCGTAACCAGGAGAGAACTATTGGCAGTAGTTAAGACCATTGAGCACTTTTACAAGTACCTGTATGGGCAGAGGTTCCTGATCCGCACTGATCATGCCGCCTTAAAGTGGCTCTTGCAATTTAAGAATCCAGAGGGTCAAGTAGCTAGATGGATTGAGAGGCTACAGGAGTACGACTTTGTCATTGAACACAGAGCAGGCCTCAAACATCAAAATGCAGATGCCCTTTCCAGAAGGCCCTGTCCAGAAGACTGTCGACATTGCAACAGAATCGAAGACAAATCGGCCAACGCTCTTCGAACCACCGTTGTTGATGACCAATGGCAACCTGACAATTTGCGCGCAGATCAAGAAGCTGATCCGGATCTTGCAGTCCTCAGGGCTTGGAAAAGAAATGGGCAAAGACCGACCTGGCAAGAAATTGCTCCCCATTCACGAGAATTGAAGTCATACTGGGCACAATGGGATTCTTTAACCATAGAAGACGATCTCCTGAGACGTGAGGTCGAAAATCACGATGGAAGCGAGCGGAAGATGCAAATGGTGGTTCCCAAGAAAAGAATACCAGAGGTATTGCGAGAACTCCATAATGGTGCTTCTGGGGGACATTTTGGAGTCCATAAAACACTGGAGAAGGTGCGCCAGAGATTTTACTGGGTGAATTGTTCACGAGATGTGAAAGAATGGTGCCGAAAGTGTGCTAATTGCGCCGGAAGCAATGGTCCCCAGAGGCGTCGACGTGCACCCATGCGCCAATACAATGTAGGAAGCCCATTTGAAAGGATCGCCATAGATGCCGCCGGCCCTTTTCCAGAAAGCAGCAAAGGAAATAAATACATAATAGTGGTCATGGATTACTTTACCAAATGGGTTGAAGCATATGCTCTACCAAATCAAGAAGCTGGAACTGTAGCAGACGTGATTGTGAAGGAGTTCGTCAGCCGTTTTGGTGTACCCTTGGAACTTCATTCCGATCAAGGGCGAAATTTTGAGTCCAGTCTATTCGAAAAGATGTGCGGACTTTTGGGCATACGGAAGACGAGAACAACTCCCTTGCATCCACAATCAGATGGGATGGTAGAGCGAATGAACAAGACCATGATCAGACACTTATCCAAAGTGGTCTCCGAACACCAGAGAGATTGGGACGAACATTTACCACTATTTCTAATGGCGTATCGGGCCTCCGTTCAAGAAACAACAGGCCAATCACCAGCCAACGTGCTATTCGGGAGGGAACTCCGATTGCCCTGTGATTTAAGGTTTGGGAGCAAGCCTGGTGAAGATCTTGCCGGAGAAGATTATGTCAGCACGCTCAGACGACGACTAGATAATATACATGAACAAGTCAGACATAATATCCAAGATGCTAGTGACAGAATGAAAGAGAGCTATGACATCAACGCCGAGAAGAGTGGTTACCATGAAGGCGATCTGGTTTGGCTATATAATCCACAACGCCGACGGGGCCTATCCCCAAAACTTCAAAAGAATTGGGAGGGGCCATTCGAGGTGTTGAAGCGGATCAACGATGTAATATACCGCATCAGGCGAACACCTCACACCAAGCCAAGAGTCGTACATTTTAATCGATTAGCCCCATACTCTGGAGACAATGACGAAACCGTTGACTTGCGCCGATTGGATAGCCAATACCATGAACTAACCTTCGAAGACTTTATGCAAGAGTATTCTGGTTCGAGAAAAGCTCGATTTGGGGTAACCATCGAGAAACAGCAGGATTTGTTCACGGTGCCGCCAGACTACGCGCTTGCTCATTGCGTAGCACGAGATCTGCGAATGGCCAAAGGAATTGCCAGGGAATTTAAAGAGAGATTTGGCAGAATCGAAAAATTAAGGCAGCAAGGACCAGCAATTGGGAAGAGTCTCCAAATACTAAATGAAGAACAGCCCATATTTTATTTGGTCACGAAAGAACTGTCGAGCCTAAAGCCAACCTATCGAGCCTTATGGGAGGCCCTGACCCACTTACGCGAACAAATGTTACAGCAAGACATTCTGAAATTAGCAGTTCCAAAATTGGGTTGTGGATTGGACCGCCTGGACTGGAGAATTGTAAGGAGCATGTTGGAAGTAATCTTCCGACATACTGGTATGGAAATTCTGGTATGCAGTTACCGCCTTGAATATTCCTGTCCATCCAGACAAGATAAAACCGTGGACTGTTATTTCGATATGACGTCACAATGTAACAAAGGTCCTACCTGTCGATTTCGCCATCGGTTGAGGGAATCAAAACTTGACATGTTTCGGGACGAAACTTCATTCTTAAGAAGGGGGCAATGTGATGACTCATCCTACGACTAATAGGCGCGTCATACTTGTCTGGTGTTCTCTTCAGCCTTCTACATCATTCGAGAATATATGAACGAGATATATAAGCCGCGTCGAAGAAGGGATACAGACATTCAATACCCAAGTCTCGCGAAGTATACATAAATATAGTTGCATAAATATAGAATACATAAATGTACTTATTGTTGTTAATAGTTAGTTATACGTTTTAATATTAATATAGTGTGTGTGTCTAAAGTTATTGTTAGTTTTATTTAAGAACCCGTAAAGACAAACGTTACAATATGAAAAACCAGAAATTTTCGCTAAAAGATTATGAAGTGTTGGTTGTGGTGTTCTTGTTAATTTAACAAAGATTAGACGCTAAATACTTAACAGATTTAAGACTAACATCATATTTTTTCAGCAACATAATTTTAGAATTTTAACAATCTTATTCTATTTATTTGACAAAATTACACTTGCACCGATATTTTGTTAGTTTAACCATATTTTTCTTAAATATTAACCACATTATTTCGTTATATTAGTAAAAAGTTAGTAACCAAAAACATTCATTATACAGGGCCATCGAAAAAGGTGCCCGGGATTTTTAAGCGAAGTAAAAATCTTAATACAAATGGTAGAATATTTATTTGTACATCAAAAGACGCAGCAAATCTTAAATTTAATTATTAAAGTCGCCGCATGCGCAGGCGCCATCTTGTCGCTCGGCGCCATTTCAGTGCCGCTGGACTTGATCAGTCAGTTCACAGCCATAATGACCACCGTACAACAGAAAGCGCAGTGTGTTTTGTGGTACGCTGAGTTCAAATCAGTTGTGTTAGTGCAACGTCATTTTTGGCGAACTTATAGGCAAAATCTGCCTACAGACAAAACCATTGTTTGTTGGTTTAATCAGACTAGTAAACTAGAAGTGTTGACATCAATAAATCTTCAGGATGGCCACGCACATCGGAAGAGGATGTTGAGCGTGTAAGACAGTCATGTGTCCGAAGTCCTAAGAAGTCAATTGCCCGACGCAGTTTGGAACTTGGTATGGCTAAAATAACTATTCAGAATATTCTTTATAAGCTTCTTGAATTACATGCTTACAAAATTCAACTAAGACATGAAATAAAACCAGCAGATATGCCTAGGCGCAGTGACTTATACTACATAACATTGACGACGAAGAAAACTTTTATCTTAACAACATTTTTTTCAGCTATGAGACAACATTCCACATTACTGGTTGTGTAAACCGCCATAACTGTCATATATGGGGAGAACAGCAACCAAATAAAGTTTTCCAATACGTCCGTGATTCACCAAAAGTTAATGTTTGGTGTGAACTTATCGTGAATCGTGTTATCGACCCTTTCATGTTTGTAAAAAACACGATTATATGCATTATTTATTTGGACATGTTAGAAATGTATATGTTCCCTCAAGTTGAAGAAATTGAAAGGGAAAAGGTCGTTAATGTAATTTTCCAGCAGGATGGAGCTCCATGTCTCTACAGCCTAATCGTCCAAGAAGCTCTCAACAACAGATTTCCTGACCGTTGGATTGGGAGGAATGGTCCTGTTTAGTGGCCACCTAGAAGTCCAGATTTCACGCCATTAGATTTTGTCTTTTGGGGCTACGTTAAGAACTTTGTTTATTCTGAAAAAGTTCGTGACCTACAGCATCTGAGAAAGAATCAACGTAGCAATTTCAACTATGACTCCTGAAATGGTTCAGAACACCTAACGGGAGGTAGACTATCAGCTTGATATCTACCGTGCGACGAGAGGAGCTTACATTGAAACTTTTTAGATGGGATAAAAAAAATTTTAGATTTGCTGTGTCTTTTAATGTACAAATAAATATTCTACGATTTGTATTAAGATTTTTATTTTGCTTCAAAATGTATTAAAGAGATTTGTTTTATTAACATCAACTAATATTTTTGTTCGAATAACAAAAATGCATTTTGTTGTATTAACTTCCCTTGAGTGTATAAGCAACTCAACAAAATAGTAA
Organism: Melolontha melolontha; assembly: GCA_935421215.2. NCBI lineage: Eukaryota > Metazoa > Arthropoda > Insecta > Coleoptera > Scarabaeidae > Melolontha > Melolontha melolontha. The sequence goes on along the minus strand of OW285243.1, from coordinate 68,833,999 downwards.
AATAGTGTAATAAATAATATTATTTAATTCCATTTAACTAATGAACTTATTTATTTACATAATTTAATTTGTTCCAAAAAGTACTAGAAATAATCTAAATTTATGTGATTGTTTCCTATTTAGTTATAGTTTTCATATAATATAGATTATGAGTCACTATTTATGTGCAATTAAAAAAACAACGAATATATGAATTGCCTAAATAAATATATATCTCAAAAGCGGGCAGTTTTTACTTATATTATCCTCTATATTTGAATATCCAAAATACCTATTATTTTGGTAATTACAAGTATCTTGTCTACTACATACTTTCAAATCAGTTTATATTTAACACTGAAAGTTGGTGCACATTTAACGTTACCTATTTATATATTTTACTATCTATTATTAGATAATGAACATATAAATTAGAGATAAGTTTGGTATTCCTGATAAAGTCTTATCATTATAATATCAACAAAATGTGGAATTTTTTTTAACAAAATAATTTACATATAATGTAATATATGTACTTGTAATTAATCCAATAACTAATTCTATATTATAGTAAAAATTTTTCATTATTATTAAGTATATTCGTATATATCACAGATTCTTTCACCAAATACGTAATTCACTGCAACTCCTTAAACTTTATTTCTACTGCTTTGTCGATGGTGCTACAGGCAACGTAAAACAATAAAAAGTTCACGAAAACAGGCTTTGTAAAAAAAAGAATGTTGCGTAGTTTAAACATCCTCGGACTTACATTGCGTAGGTGGTATGATCTTAAATTGACAAAGCAGCCAGCCAGTACCAACGGTGTAAAACTCAGTAAAAATGGTCGTGCGATTCTCATCGAAACGTTGATAAACTGATTATAAATTAAAAAGGCCGCCACAACCATTTAAGGGCCGTTTGTCGCAGAGGTATACGTCACGCGGAGAACGTACTTGCGCTAACGAACGAGCTGCTATGAAGTAAAAAAGACGATCCACATTAAAGAAAACAAAGCAAGTTTTCGTCGAAAATAAAATTTACAAGATAAAATAGAAAAGAAAGCATATTATCTCTCCAAAAATATCTGAATGGGTATATAACTGTATATAACTAATTTAAAGTATATATTAATTTAAATAAATGTATAATTATTAATTTAACATCATTTACTTAAAAAAAATTCAAAATGCAAAATCAAGACACTAAAACTCTGGTACGATACGATATAAGACCAACATACACAATCGAAATTAAACCTTATGTACATAATCTTAGGGCTACATAACTTATGGCGCTATTTATAAAAAAAAATAAAAACCAAAGTAATAATCCTTATGCGCGTACTTCTTAATTAACTTGAGTCGACAAATTTATATTTAATCTAATTGCATCAATGCATAAATTTAATACACTAAATTAATTACAAAACGGTATAAACAATTCTAACTTTTAAATGATCCGCGAATTTAATGAACGTCGAACAATGAACGTACAACAAGAAATTATTTAACGTTTGACACAAAAAAGGGGTTAAATTAATGTTTTTTTAATCTTACAGTAAGTGACAATATGGCTGCTATTATTTATAGCACAATTGCAAGTTGTTGAGTGATATATATATAATTAGACGAGACGGGGTAATTAGTGACAGATCTACTTTACAGCTTGCAGAAATTGTTCGAGGAAAACCAGCTGCAATGGAATCCTTTCCGTTTCACAAGTGGTCCTCGATGAAAGTTCCGATCCACGTGGTCTAATTCACTTCTTCAATAGATTCTCCTAATTCCGTTGGTTTTAAACTCAAATGGCAAATCTCAACATCCAATTAGTCATAAAACCAGTAACAAAAACCTTGCAGACGTTATTGTATGCATTAGAACTATCAAAACACGAAGAATGGGGCACAAAAATGTCACAAAGCGAGAAAGAGAAACTCACTTACAGATGTTCGAGGGTACAATTTAACCATCGGCAAAGACGACAACGCCAGTCCAATCATTTATTCATGTCCATCAAAGAATGTCTGCTACCATATAAACCACCTATTTCGATATACATTGAATATCGTTCGATACCTACGCATTAACCACAGCGACAAACAATCAAATACAACTTGTCAAGCCGAGGTTCTCAATGGTAGTGCCTTAAGGTCACACGCAGATACTGAAAAAATTCGACTCGCGCATGACCGATAAGGTGATATACACTTTGCTAAAAATCATCGAGAGTGACGTCAATACCGCAGACGTCATTTGTCGAACGATTTCGGGAATTAGGCCCTTGACACTTCGTAGCAGGCCATCTAAGGATCTTACTTGACAAATATCAGTCATTCGGACAACATTTCGAATCCTTCTCGTACATTAAATAAGTGAAATTTGCCAAGTGATTTCTATTTTATTTTCGAAACGACCTCTTATTATTATCATGAGCAGCACTAATTTATTTACATTTAGAACAAAAAAGGCAAATATTTAGTTTCCCTAACCAATTTACAATTCATACTCTGAACACATCAACAGCAATGTTTTATGTTTGCCAATGCAACGTGCACGATATACATATGTAATTTTACGACAATTTTTGACCTAAAGAACATACAGATCGTGACGCGAAGAAAGTTAATCTGTCAGTCAAGACATGCTCAAATAAAAGACTAATGGAAGAAAAGAACCTTTATTTGTATTGATATCCAGGCTCAGAAAGGAGATTGAAAGTTAATTATTCTAGAGTGGATCAAACAAATAAACGTAGAGCAATGGTAACGTAAGTAACTGTTGTTAGTAAACGATACTCTGGGTAAAAACTTATGCGGAAGTAAAGCACTTTTCATTGACTAGTGTAACATGTGCCGAGAAAAATTGTTTAGACGGAGAGCTTGTGCTAATGGAAAGTTAACGGGCAATGCTTGATTTCATCTAATTGAACATAGTCAAATTTAATTTTACTCGATGCGTTCAGTTAACACAGCGTTTAAACTGTCTAAAGGGATTTACTTCACTCGTCATAACGTATACGTTCGTCGAATGTTAATTTGCAATGATTGACTACGAATTTATAGAGTGCGAAATTACTATTTGACATTTTGTAGTGAATATATAGGGAAGCGTATAAAATTGATGAACACACGATAATTAAGATTGTCGCTTTAATTTGAAATGTTGGAATTGTGTTTAGATACTACAATTACATCCTTTTTTTAAAAGATAATCTTAAGTTATTGTCTAATAATGATCATAATATAATCAACTTGAACTTAACTGACTTATACCTTTACTTGAAGATAAGTAAATTGTGTTTTTGAACAAAATCCATGTAATTCCATAATTTTAATACCAAAAAACACTTAATTAAAAATTCGTGAAGTCACATCTATTCCGGAATGTGTGGATGCATATCGCTCTTGGAGCTTGTCAACACACAGTATCCTAGAGACAAACATGACTTTCACTTGTATACTTCACGTACCTGTATATAGTTAATATATTGAACTTAATGCAAATGAGATGTAATGAGTATTAAATCTCACTTTACATGCAAATGTCGCCTAATGTGTTACGTTAATTTCTACATTCGACAAATTAAGTTTGTACCATATGCAGAACGCTACACGTCACGGCGCCAGTTTTCTGGTTGTTAGAATAATTAAAAAATCGTGAAAAGTCACATCTATTAGAATAATTTTTCATTATTCTAACAACCAGAAAGGATTAAAATCGTATTTTAAGTTGTTCGTGTTTCATTTTAACATGCTCTTTTCACCTAAGCTTGACGACTAGGGTCATTCCAAAATATTTCATTGAATTCTCTTGTAGACCATGGTTTTTCCGTTGATTACGATTGGTATTTCTTCTGCTGGTGAAGTTAAATAAAGTGGATTTATCTTGATTTAACTTTATTCTTCATTTTCTTGTTCATATAGCAACTGCGATAATTACATTTTGCAGTTTTTTACTTCGTTTTCAGTTTGCAACAAATGTTGTTAGTTTAATTTAGTTTTTGGTAGATTATTTGTGTATAGAACGTCCAACAATGGTACCATTTATTTGATTCATACAGGACTCTCTTGGCGGGTAGGAAGGTCAAAAAAGAGAATATAAATTTCGTCACCTGTCAAAATTTGGTGCCCGCCATTATTTAAGAAATTCTTACACGCTCTGCTTTTTGGTTACGTGGCTTAATTGTCCCCTTCAATCATTTTTTTTTAACAGCTGCAATGTTTTTGTCTGTAACAGCCGTAGGAGGATCCTTTTTGATGCTAAATAGAATTCCTTTCACGTTCAGATTCGTTATACCATCGGTAAATTGTAGCCAAGGAAGGTGCTTGTTCACTAAAAACTGAATCTAGACTCTCTTTGCACACATAAGCGCTTAAATCTCTTCTAAAATCATAATAAATTATGATTCGAAAGTGCTCTCTGGCTAATTCCATTTTCTTTTACTTTTAAAAAATAAGTAGCTGAGTTATAACGAACCTAACTTCAACAACAAAACGTCAAATGATAAATAAAGAGTTGCTCTAAATAATAACTGTGATTATTTTTCATAGTCTACTAGATTTTCTTATTCTCAATAAATTCAGCTTATCTCTCGTATTGAGTGAAAATTGTTTTTCAGACATGCAAACATGTGCTTCATCTTGCTATAGATTCGTCAGTTACATTTGTCATGAGACAGAGATGTTTGGTTTGGCATTCGTGATGTTGACATTAGTCAATAAGCGGCGATGAATGTTCTATGCTTTCTTTAGCGACTTGATTGTAAGAGAGTCATTTCTTGCAAAATTTGTCTTTCCTAGCATCATGTATTGACGAAAAATTACGTTAATAACGTTAAATTGGTAGAATTCCATTTTGAATTGCTGTCATATCCTCCATATTCGTCTAATCTGGTCCTCTGAGATTTTTTTTTAATTCCCGAACATGAAGAAGTGACTCAGAGCGCGGAGATTTGCATCGAATGAGGAGGTCATCGTTGAAACAAATGACTATTTTGCTGAGTTTCAAAATCCTATTTTTTGAAGGCGTAAGAAAGTTGGAAGATCGCTGGTCTAAAAGTTGAAAAGCGATTAAGTAGAAAAATAAAACATTTTTTGAATCACTTAGTGTTTTTCATTTAAAAGTCACGCTACCATCATATATCCTACGTACATGTTTTCATCGCGGAATAAATTATAGGATTAATTACAAGTATATTATTGTAAAAATGCAATTGGAGTAATGAAAAATTTTGAAGATTCTACATTAATACAATACCAATAAAATTATTTTAGATTCTTCTTAACCACAGATGAAATGAAATATTTTATATCGAAGCAAATGAAAAAAGTAATAGACAGAAATAAAGTAGAAGATATTGAAAATGTAGAACCGAACAGGCGATTCTTTTATTCAAATTTATTTCTTCAGATTATTGGTTTTAACAATTTTATAGCCAAATCGCATATACAGGTGTACATTATTTATAGATTTTGTTGAAGAACTTGTGAGGAGCGAAATAGAGATTTAGATACTAGTGTATAAATTACTTTTATGACAAAAAAGGGTCATAATAGGTTGAAGTGGATTCATTGATCGGCAAGGGCAACCTTTTTTATGGCAAGTGTCAAAATTTCAGACTTCTACTGTCAATAGTTGTTGTTTAAGAGTGTTTTGTGTAGCAAGTCAGGCGGTAAAATCGAATTTCGTGCAGTGATAAAACACTTCTGGATGGCTGGGAAAACGGCCACGGAAATTCGAAATATTTTGCTAGAGGTTCATGGCGGATCTACTCCATCATTTTCGACCATCAGCTTCTGGGCGAACGAGTTCAAACGTGGCCGCACAAGCACAAGTGACGAACGCAGTGGACGCCCAAAAACCACTACCAACGATGAAATGGTCGACAAGATTCATGATGTCGTGTTAGCCGATCGCCGATTGAAGCTGAAAGAGATAGTAGAGACAACAGGCATCTCAGAAGAACGCGTTGGCCATATCCTACACTAAATTTTGGGTATGAAAAAGCTTTCGGCGCGATGGGTATCGCGTTTGCTCACACTGGAGCAAAAACTAAATCGGGTGACCGTTTTGGAAGAGTCTGGCCAGGATCCAACGCAATCCAAGGGATTTCTTCATGCGTTTCGTAACCGTGGATGAGACTTGGATCCACCACTAAATACCGGAGACCAAGGAAAAGTCGAAGCAGTGGACTTTTCCGGGAGAATCGGCTCCGAAGAAAGCAAAGACCATTCCATCGGCTGGAAAGGTCATGGCGACCATATTTGGTATTCCCAAAGTGTGATACTCATCGACTATCTGCAGAAGGGAAGGGCGATCACGGGGCAATACTACAGCGATTTATTGACCCGATTCAATGCAGTATTGAAGGAGAAACTGCCTCGTTTACAGCGGAAAAGGTGCTTTTCCACCATGACAATGCACCAGCTCATTCATCCCGCATCGTCGTGTCCCAATTAAATGAGTTGCGCTACGAATTAGTCTCTCTTCTTCCATATTCACCGGACCTAGCCCCCACCGACTTTTTCCTATTCCCAAACCTAAAAAAATTGCTGGGAGGAAAGAGATTTGCCTCAAATGAGGAGGTCATCGCCGCTGCAGAAGGCTATTTTACAGACCTCGAAACATCCTACTTTTCCGACGGCTTGAAGAGACTAGAGCACCGTTTGAAAAAGTGTATTGATCTTCGAGGAGACTACATCGAAAAATAAAAATAAAAAACTACACCAATACCATGCTTTTCTTGTCGATTGCGGAAACATTTCAGGTCGCCCTCATAATATCTAAATTTTTCAATTAGTTCAGAGCTGCAGAAGTTGCCTTGCTCAGCTCGTGAATGCCACCAAAGAAACTTCTTCTGGGCGAGTCATTCACTATGTGGGCCATAGTTTGTTCCACATTTCCGCAGTCGCAAAGGCTAGCAACTGCTAGTTTCCATTTATTCAGCATTAACGTGCACCTTTCGTGGCCTGTGCGGAACCTATTTAATTGACAAGATCAATTTAGCGTTCAAATTCCTTATACTATCTGTAAATTGTAGCCAAGGAACGTGCTTGTTCACTAAAAACTTAATCTAAACCCTTTTGCACTCATAAGCGTCTAAACCACTTTTAAAATCATAGTCAATTATGATTCGAAAGTGCTCTCTGGTTAATTCCATTTTCTTTTACTTTTCGATAACCTTTCGATACCGAAGGGTGTAAAAATGATGCGGTTGACGAAGGGGATACATTATGAACCCCATATTGCAAGTACGTATGCATACTCACAAAAATGCTTATACAGCCGCTCATGAAAGTAAAAGGGATAAATAGGCAATATTTTTTCTAAAAAAAAATATTTTTATAATAAGCATATATTTATATGTCTCCTCTTTTCTATTTGATGCAATTCGCATTTAGAACATGTTATTGTTTGTGCAGTTGTTTGATGTTCGGCACAAACAAAATTTTTACACAAATGACATGTTTTTCTACTTTTGCGATCATTATTACGTGGACATGAAACACATCGTCCCGAAGATTTCAGTTGATCTTGTGTGTAGCTAATTTGTGTCTGTGGTGGGAGAACCAATTCGTACATGCTGTCCACAGACGTTTGTGGCATATTCTTAAATTTTCCAGTCTTCTAGCAACATATGGTCTAATAAGTTCTTGCCCTAAAGAAAGAAGACATTAATTATATCTGCACAAAAACACACTTCCAACCAAAGTGAAAATAAACATAATAACAATATACCTTCACTGCTTGGATTACGCACAGAAACTAAAGCAATACCGATATTAATGGTTCACCTTGAAAAAGAACACGTGATGTAAGGTGTTTTCGTCAAATTGCGCAATGGTTACCAGAATTCCACTAGAACACGGATGCCGGAGGGCCATGCATAATTTTATTCAAGTTTGGGAACACAGAGCATGAAATTACGACTTAATGCGCATATAATGTTGGTTGGTACACATTACAAATAAAGATAACTCATTTGGATTAGCCAAAAAACCCTAATCCACAAAAACAAGGAAAAAATGGGGGTATCGGAAGATTGAGAAATAAGTAACGAAGTTATAACGAACGTAACTTCAACAACAAAACGTCAAATGATAGATAAAGAGTTGCTCTAAATAAATACTGTATGATTGTTTTTCATAGTCTCCTAAATTTTCTTATTCCTAATAAATTCAGCTTATCACTTACATCAATCTACGCTTGTACAGAAGAAAGCAAAATATAGACTGCTACGTTTTACTTGAGAAGAAAGTCTTTATGTATTTCTTTAAAAAAACACAGTACGTATTTTTTACATATTCTTGTGTGCAGGTGCAAAAAAAATTATTTTAAAGAGACTACATCGCTATCAAGGATAATCTAATCTATAAACACAAATATTTTCATTAATCTCTAGAATTTACTTAAACCACAATATCAGATGCCATTACAAAAACAGTATGAAACATAAATTTATCATGTTATTCAATACTGTGGAAGCAATAGTAATCTATAATATGTTCGGTACTAATGACATTTGAGACGTGCTGCTTATGTTTCAGAGAAGAAAAATAAAATAAGTAAACGTCATATTTTACATAACGACGGGCAATAAACCGCAGCTATGCAAACGCGACTTGCACATAGTTTACAATTGTAATACACATTCAGTATGTACTTGTAAACATAATACGTACATATATTTTACACGGAGACAACGCAAGCACTAAACCTACGTTTTCAAAAGAACAGTAAAATATTGAATTACTAGAGTTTTGCGCAATTCTGTGACGCTAATTGATGTGAGTAATATTCGCCAATTTTAAATGGGGAGAATGTGAAATGTTATAGTGGAAAAATTTAACGAAACAGGTGTACTACCTGCCGTACGTGTAATAAATATCACAAGGTCGTCGATCGTGTTACGTCATGAACAAACTTTTCTTATAGATTTACACCTTTCAAGGTAATGTCAATATGATTGTGTAGTATATTTCTACAGAAAATAATTGGGTATTATATATTGTGATGGTATAACTAACATATTTTTTTATAGCAACGGTTTTGATTACTTTTAATGAGAATTAAATCTTTTTAATGGATTTAGTTTAATAATCGAAAATTAGGTTTTAATAGATTTATAATGACCGAGGCACTAAATTTTTTTCAACGTCGACTATGAACGAGAAAGACAGATATAACAGTTACATCTGCTGAACTCATATATGTAGAGAAATTAACTGGAGAATCTTTAACTTTCATTTTTATATCTATCAATCTGAGAATATTTGTTAAATATTTGGAAATTTATGAGTAAATAATTACTTTCGTATTTAATATATCGTGTATCTATAATCGTTTGAATAATAAATATTTCTTATACTACATATACCATGATGAACGTATTTAAGATGCAATTTACCATAAAAATACTAGGATTACTTGGTAAATTAAAAAAATTTCCGCTATAAAGTTATTCAGTGAGTTTATATACAGTGAAAATGCAGTAGTGTATAATTTGTTTGGTTTGGGAAAATATAGGCGAAAATAATTAATTGAAATATGTAAATAAAATATCTTTTTCATTTTGAAATGTATTACAAAAATAAAATAGCACTAATTAATTATAAATGTCAGAAATACTAACAGCACAAATACAAAAGTATTTTTAATAATATAAAATATTATTAAAAATCTGGTGTGAAGAACACAATACAAATTCATTATTAATATTACAGATAGTATTGCATTGATTACATATCTAAAGTCACAGTCAAAATGATGCACTTACAACCAAACAAATTAATAGGTTTAATATGTATAAGAATGTGTAACACATTTTTAGTATTGGGGTTTCCTCCTTATAATGGATTGTAGCCTATTTGGAATAAGCATAATATTTTGAGCAAAGTTTTGGGGCCTTTTTTTGCTGTATGGCAGTTTACAAATTTCAAATTGTTTCCCTTATATACATACTTCTTTATTTAATAGGACAGATCTTAGCAGATGTAAGGTCAATTATTTATCTTCAAGTGGAGATATCAGAAGCCACAGTTTAATATCTCCACTTCAAGAGCAATAATTGACCTTCGATCTACTAAGACCTGTTCTTCGACTTTCTTGATGTTTTCCTTAGTTCTTGCTTCGATAGGCTTTCTTCTTGGATGGTCTTGAATTGATTCCCTATCTCATCGAAATTGTTTAGACAAAAATTTCACTATAAAATATGACGGCGTATATTCCTTATATACCTACGTTATAACTTTGTTTTTTATAATTTGACTGTACGCAGTAAGGAAGTTGATGGGGTGAATTTTGTCTATCCCATCATCCTGCACTGACGAGTCTGTAGTAGGACGAAACACGTGTTTACATCTTTCGATAGCAATTTTCACAATTTGAACTTGTATTGTGTTTTCCACGCCCGCTTTTTAATAATATCCTATATTATTAAAAATACTTTTCTTTTATACACATGGTGAGATTTTAAACGCTCAAGTATGTTTCAAATTATTTCGTTATGTTCAAATATATCATTTTGGAACGTAAAAGATAATAAAACCACATACATATTTGTGTATACTTTTCATTTGTTTTAAATTGTAAATGATATTTTGCAACGTCAAGCAATTAAAAAAGAATTATTTTTATTTGTTTTGCATATTGGTTCGTTTCTTGTGGTTGTTTTTCAAGATATATTACTGATTTTTTGCATATTTTGGTGTTATTTTTTATTTTATTGTAAGTCATTTTCTTCTATATTTTCTACACATGTGAGAAACACGGACATCGTGATATTCTTGACATGTTTAGCAAAAACCTCTACGTTCGTGCCACCCACAAATCCTAAATCCGTATAGGTATAATTGTTACAAGCGTCTACGGTCCAACCCTTCCCAAATTATCCTGCACATATTCGCATGTTTTATTATAATAATATGAATAGTAGTAGTATATGTTGAGCACTTGTGAAATTATTACACTATTAAACTTAAATAAAACACCTTATATTTTCACAAAACAATAGTATATTTAGGAATGGTGATAAAGGGTTACCCATGGCTGTGCCGAATGTTTGTTAACCCTTTATCACCATTCCTAGCGAATTTATTTATGAACAACTTCGAAAACAAAGTCAAAGCCATGTGCAATTTTTTTCCCAAATTTTGGGCAAGATACGTGGATGATGTTCTAGCAGTGATACCTGATTCTTTCGATACAGCTTCGTTTTTAAATATATTAAATACCCAATATCCATCAATCAAGTTTACGTATGAGTTGGATAAAGACAAATCTTTACCCTTCTTAGATTTAAAAATTACTATTTTAGACAGGAAGTTTGAATTTGACATTTACAGAAAAGAAACACACACTGAAAATTACATACATAAACAATCAGACACTTTTAACAAATATAAAGAAAGTAGTTTTTATTTTTTAATTAATAGATTACTATCAATCCCTCTATCACCATTGAATTTTAAGAAAGAACTAGACCACATAACAAAAGTAGCAGAATCTAACGGATACGATAAAAAATTGGTGGATAAAATCAAAACCAAACTAGAAAAGAACAAGCTAAAAACTTTTAAAATCAGATTAACTCCAAATACAAAGAGTAATACCAAAAAATATTGCAAAATTACTTTTCACAAAAGTTGGCAGAATAACGTAACTAAATTGTTTAAAAAATATAATCTAACTCCTGCATTTTCCAACACTCACAAGTTACAACAATACCTTCAAACAAAGTTAGTTAGCACAGACCCACTGAAAGAATCAGGTATTTACAGAATTAACTGTAATTCCTGCCCGAAATTATATATCGGCCAAACAAGAAGAAATATTCAAACCCGTTTCAAAGAACATTTAGCTCATGTAAAAATTCACAATGTAGATAAATCAGCATTAGCTCTACATCATTTAGATACCGGACATAATTTCAGCTTAGATAATGTAAAATTAATTAAAAAATGTAACAGCAGAAATTTAGACATGTGGGAAGCCATACATATGAAAAAATACAAAAATTACCTCCTTAACAATGAAATGTCACCTATTAATAATAAACTTTTAAATTGTATCCCAACAATATCTAATAATTAATAGATCCTTTTCACGTTACTATATTGTTATTTAATATAACTTAACACAGTCAGATGTCTTGTTTTTTCATATGTAACGGTCCTTCCGAAATTTGTCCTTCTTAGAATTTCAATAGAGTTTAGTTTTTACAATATACGACCATACTTTCCGATTATTTGCATTTTTAACCATTTGTAATTGAAAAAATTTTTTACACCCCTACCCAAAATAGATATTTTTACTATACATGTACTTGAAAATAATACGTTTAAATAGTATCTACTGATGATGTGTGCAGTGCACATGAAATGTACATATAGTTAAATATACTATTGTTTTGTGAAAATATAAGGTGTTTTATTTATGTTTAATAGTATAATATGAATAGTCACAACATTTGTATGTGTGTTAATTGTTCAAAACAATTTTCTAATTTGTATAATTTGAGACGATATGTAGAAAATTTTTTAACAATATTTTCAAATTAATCATCATTATAAGAAACAAATTATACAAATTATCAAATTGTTTTGCACAGCTAACACACCTACAAATATTGTTACAAGTCGAAGACGCATGCAAATATGTGCAAGATAATTTGGGAAGAGTTGGACCGTAGACGCTCGTATCATTGTTTATTCGTATGACTACGGCTAATTTGAATTAAAGAGAAGTATTAACTTGTTTATGTTATTTATTAACACCTATTACTATTAAACTGTGATAATTCAAAACAATCAGAGAGAAAAGAAAGCTAAAATAAAAATAATAATTGGAATGTTAGGAATAAGGAGTTTGTTGAGCATACCCTCATCAAACACCTGCGCCAATATAAAAAAATCCGTTCGAGTAAATGTTTAATGCAGTATGATTGAAATGAATACAGGAAGTCTACACATGAAACAGATATGTATTACATACATCTATATCTGTACACATGAACGTACACCTTGTATTTTCCAACATTTACTTTTGCCAAAGACACGTGTTTCTGTCACAACAATAAACTTCTCAGTTTGGCTAGTGAAGTAAAGTTTGATGGAACGCCTAATAGGAATGTCGAACGAGAAGTAATCAAATACCCAAAATTTCAAGTAAATCTCAGTGTGTGCCTACGAACGTAGTCAAAGCATAACTGTTCTATAAATGTCCTAACACTCTAAAATACCAGCCTAATCTCCGGACATTAATATTATTGAGAACTTGTGGCAAAAATTAGAAATAGAATTGTGTTTTCATAAAATATCCAATAAAAATCACCTAAAAGATACTCTACAGGAGGAATGGAGCAAAATTTCGCCAGATAATACACGAAAATTGACAGAATCAATTCCAAATAGTCTACAAATCCATTATAAGAAGGGAATCCCACTCGATATTAAAAATTTGTTTCACATTCTTATACCTATTAAACCTAACGTCCTTTCAAAAACTTTCTTCATTATAGTAGGCTGTTTTTAAAGTAATTAACTAATCAAAGATTGGTGCACATGCGAAGCTTTAGAAAACTTCAAATTCTGACAGTTGTCATATATAAATTCAAATTATAAATCCTTATATTTTTTAAATTATTTTATTATAATGTTAGAGTTACAACATAAAATATTTATTATTCAAAGTTACTATAGAACTGGCCAAAAATTAGAAAATTAAGATTGGGTTTATTCCATTAATCAGTGCTTACAGGATTTCCGTCAACAGTATCGTAATCTGCCAGTTAATTACGCGCAACTGCAAAAACATATTTAAGCTTGTGTTATTAAATTTGGTGAAATAGGGGCTCGTAAACCTGATGATAGAGCACCTAGAAAATAAATAGCAAATTGCATAGATGACATTCGACGTTGAATGGACAACTCACCCAAAAAATCAATGGTAAAACTATCACAAGTTCATTTGTCAGTGGTAACATGTCATATTTTAAAAAAGGACTTAAAGTTGTTTCCATATTAAATTCAAGCAGTTTCGGAACTCAAACAGGTAGATTTTCTTACGAGAACACAGTATTGTCTATGGTTTTTGAATAACATAAATAATAATGACATTCTCGACAAATGCTTCTTTTGGGATGAGGCTTGGTTCCATCTTTCAGGATATTTAAACAAGCAAAATATAAAAATTTGGTCTGCAGAAAACCCACATGAATTTGTGGAAGCTACGCTACATTCACAAAAAATAGACGTCTGGCTAGCAGTTTCAAAGAGACGAATTATTGGACTTATATATTTTAATCAAATAATAACTGTTGAAAGATATCGAAATGAATTATTAGAGCCGTTTATTAACTTCATGATGTTGAACTTGCGAAAGGATATTTTCAGCAAGATAATGTACCAGTGCACAAATCTAGAGAAACAATAGTTTTTTTTTGCAAGAATTTTTCGATACAAGAATTATTAATTTTCCTCCAAGATCTCCAGATTTGTCAATTTTAGACTATTTTATTCTTGTGCTGATATAACCCAAAAAATCCTAATAAATGGCTTTGAAGGGATGAAGGGTAGAGTTCAACTTTGTCTTCAAAATAATAATCAACTTGCGTCTGCTTTAGTGTTATTTTCTTTTAATTTTGACTATTATAATAAAAATTTTTTGAAAAACTAAATTACTAATTATTACATATACATTACATAACATAACCAAACTATCAGAATTATACGTTTGTGACAGAGTACGAGCATTGTCACCAACCGTTAAAAAAAGCATTGAGACAAGTTTTTGAAGGCACGTTATTAATTTGATTGGTTTAAGTGCATCATTTTGACTGTGACGTTAGATATGTAACCAATGAAATGCTCTCTATTAATATTTCTGACAAATCATAATGAATTAGTGTTATTTTATTTCTGTAATTTATTTCATCTATAAAAAAGATATTTTATTTACTTCTTTCAACTAATTACTTTCCCTTATATTTCCCAAATCAAACAAATTATACACCACTGTATTATTTTCGCTGTATATAAATTCACTGTCTTTATAGCGGAAATCGACTTTTTTAAATTTACAAAGTGATCCTAGCATTTTTATGGTAAATTGCATCTTAAATACGTTCATCCTGGTATATGTGGTATAAAAGCTCAATTATTTATGAAAAATCGCAAATTATCTTTAAAAAAATGGAAATGATCACGAATTCATTAATTTAATGAACTTCAGCGTTGAGACGGAGAAGAGAATGTAACAAAAGTCGGATGATAAATAGGAACGTATTGACCTCGTCTGCGACCTACAAGTTCAAACGAAATCACGTGGGCCGTTCGCCTTTGCCATCCAACAAGAGCCGTTTCAAATAAACGAGAAATGGGAACTTTACAATAGAGCCGATTAAAAACAGTGCTTTTCACTTCCAATGGAAAATCAATAATTACTCAACTACATTTTTGGTCAATACGTTTTGTCGAGCTTGTACGTCCTTGTACCAAAGTTAAAGCGACGATTTGTAATTTACTCCTCACCAAATCATCCGATAAAATAAACTTTCACGAATCATAAATACCTATGCATTTTTTCTTGGAAGATGATACTAATCACAAGAACAAATATTAGATTTTATCACGCACTGAAACAGTAAATACGTGATTTTGTAAATCACAATTTATAACTGGGAAGATACTTTTATACACATACACAAATATTTACAATAACTTTTATACGTTTACTTCCAACACACACCTCATAAATTATTTGTATCGTCACTGATGAAGTTTCAAACATGTAGGCAGTAATCTTTCAAAATAACAGGATAAACCTTGCGTCATTAAATTTAAACAGCGAAAACTTTACGGAACAGATTGCTTCTATTTAATCAAGTTAAATCTGGATAATCTCAATACAAAGTTTGCGTTGCCTGTTATGTTCCCCTTTTTCATCCAGACATTGCCGGTACACGAGACGGCTTCGTAGTCAGTCGCGTATTCACGACCGGTAGTAATATATTAATATATTCTCTCATTTAATAGGCTAATTATTCTATACAGAAAGATTACTAATTTAAGACAAATTATTAAACACACATGGTATTTTTAGTGTACTGAAACAGAATCTTGTTTTTATTTCTTTAATGCAGTAAGTCTAATATATGTGCGATGTATATACCGCGGGTTCTTTTTTTTATCATTACACATACATGGCCCTATATGTAAAGCTAAAAAAAGAAAAGTCAATGCATTGATGGCATAGTAGACAACCAGTTATACTTATATACCAGTGACGTATATTTTTCATTCATACGTAAATCTTAAATTAAATACATTTTATTGAAAAATAAATATATATAATCAAATCCCTTTCTACCCGTGAGGGTGTAGGTGAAACTTAAATTATTATTTAAGTAATTGTTCTAGTCCTTCCTATTTTGTGCCATTTTCTTAGCTTCCATCCATGTTTTTCCTCTCCTCAAAATTTTTAAAAATTACGCTATCCCATGTCTTTTTTTGTCTACCTCTCTTCCTTTTCGCAAGTGTTTTGGCTACCCAAATCATTTTAACAGGGTCTACGCTACTCATCCTCTGCAGATATTTCCACTACCCTAATTGCCTTCGTTCCACAAATTCCTATTCTGAATTCTATTTCCAGATCACGTCTTATTTGTTCATTTCTAAATCTTCTTTAGTCACTCCTCTCACTTTCCTTAAAAATTTCATTTCGGACGCACCAATCTTATTCTTTTCCCACTTAGATAACACCCATGTCTCATGAAACGCCTAACAGGCGTATACCTTATACGAAGACAATTTAAATATTTTTAACAAATTCAAAGATGGTCGTTTTCAAAATTTCCATAAAAAAAAATTAAACCAATAACGTGTTAACAGAACTCATGAAGCTGAATATCCTGTGTTATGTAGGATCGCTTTTAGATGTAGCCAAGCCATTTTGGAGTATCGTACAATTCGGTGTTTAAAACCCTGAAAGAATTAAATTATAAGCCATACAAGATATCAAACCATCAAAAGCTTTCCGAGGAAGATAAAGTAAAACGAACTGATTTTTGTAATATAATGTTTAATTTGTTAATTGAAAACGAAGAAATTTTAAATAAAATAATTTTTACTGATAAAGCAAACAGTTCCCTAATAGATTTAAAAATGTACATTCTGTATGGCAATCTAAATAATTTCCCTTTGAATGCTTAAACATTCATATCTTTCATAGTTAGAAAGCATTGTAAGATGAAACCAACTGAGTTATTTCTTTAGCTAATATTGCTAATAATTTGGGTGTAATTTTAATAAAATAAATACTTAGGTTACTTATGAATATTTTTAAAATTTTTATTTAGGCCCATTAGCATATTAACATTTTTCGGTTTTAGTCTTCCACGCCTTTGTTTTATTATTAAACAAGCTGTACTAAACATTCTTTCACTATCTGCTGAACACGCTGAAATACAGAGGTATTTTTTAGCACATTGTTCTAAGGGTTTCAGCTCCATTCCTGTTACCTAAAAGAAAATCCAAATAAAAAATACAATAATCCTTTTTTTTTAAACTTCCAAAATAAAAGAGGATCTACGTCCTGATTTGTATTTGATCGTCCGAGGTATTGCCTTTTAGTTATTATAAATTATTTTACTTTCTCTTATTCTTTCTTTCAAAAATCCAAATTATGAAAGTGACTTTTGATGTAGACTTGATGTTTGTTTCAATTATTTTCAGGATCTATTTTCTTCATAATATTCAATATTTCTTGTTTAGAAAAGAAGTAGTCTCAGTAGCATTTTCAGTACTATGAAAACCATCTCTTTTAAATCGAGGATCTAAAATATTAACTACTGTAGTAACTGATTGTCTTTTATATGAAAATAGCCTTGCTTTAACAGATTCCAAAAGTTTGTTGCATAATGCCTTCCCTTCCTTAATCTTTAATTCCAGTAGTGATGCTGTCAGATAATTGTACAGTCCTAAAATTATTGTGATTATTAAAGAAATAGTAACATATAGTAACATATTTATTACCTAATTTCCTAATATTTATTACCTAATTTCCCACTACTGCTTTTTAAGATAAATTTCTCCGTTTTATAAAACTACTTATTCGTAAGGTGTTATACACGAGGTGTTATTTGTTTTTATCGTGGGTTACGTTCGGTAATTCGTTAGAAGTATGATGTACCTTGTGTGTGAGAACGTTGTACAATCTCACAAAATGGTAAAATCTATTTGTACTTTTTTGGTAACAACGCTTTCATATTTTCTACATTTTTTGATACACTACAAATTATCTATTTTTCAATAAAATGTATTTAATTTTAAGATTTAAGTATGAATGAAAAATCAGAAATATTGATATTTAGAAAAATACTTCACTTGTGTATAACTGGTTGCCTACTATGCCACCAATGCATTGACATTTCTTTTTTTAGCTTTACACATAGGGCAATGTATGTGTAACGATAAAAAAAGAACCAGGTATAACAACAAAAATAATTTAGATCGAATATTATGTGCTCCTTAAGGAGTTTGTTATTTGTGATTGGCGATTTCCTTTTGTATATAATTTTACTGCGACTTCTTTCCTGATTTTTTTATCAATGTTGGGATGCTGGTCAAGTCAATATTAATATCTTTTGTCCATTATATTCTCGTCGGTAAGTAGTATATTCTTCGTCTTCATTGAAGCTTCACTTAATACATTTTCGTCAAGAAGCTATTATCCTCTGTTTCTTCTATCCAATGGCGTATAACTCCTCCGTAAATTAATCTTTATTAAAAATTCCATCTAACCTTTGGTTGTCGCTTTCGGCTGTGATCGTCCGATCAAAATCACTTACGAAGTCTTACACTTGTCAAGAGGACGACGACGATGGTTGGTTTAGCGTTTGTGATGTTAACAATAGTTAATGAGCGGCGCTAAATTGTTCTTCTATGTTATGTTTTCTGATTTGATTGTATGTAGTAGTTATTGTTATGAAATTGTCTATCCCAGCATCATGCACTGACAAATCTATAGCAAAGCGAAACACGTGCCTCCATGCCTGGATAGCAATTTTCACACAAATACGAGGAAACACTGAAAAAATCTGTAATGGCCATGTTCCTAAAAAAATGAATATTGTTTTTATTTGACAACTACTTTTTAATGTTTTTGCGAGTTGATTGCCCTGTAGTTTGATCGATTTGCTCTAATAGTTTGTTAATTATCATAATTTAAAGATTTTGTGTTCCCGCCCTAAATTGAGTTTGAGGATAGAGAACATTTCCTGGTTATGATTTTTTGTGATTTTAAATAGTCATTAACGTCTAAACAATGTGAAGATGGGCATAGAAATGCATTTGGCGAAGCCCCATCTAACGCGACATTGGGCATTAGTATGAGTCAAATCCAAAACATTTTACATCAACAGTTAAGCGAGAAAAAGCTTTGTTGTCGATGACAACGCATCGTCGCATAAAACAAAATTAACAATGAGTATTTAGATATCCTAAACGTCAATACCATGGATCCTCCACCATACAGCCCTGACCTAGCACCTAGCGATTTCTTTTCGTTTCCAAAAATTAAAGATAAAATGCGTAGAATCATTTTTACATCATCAGATGAAGCAGTGAAACATTCTAAAAACGTGGTTTCTGAAGTGTCTCAAGAAGAGGAGCATCATGCTGTAAAAAGTGATTTCATCGAATGCAAATATGTATTGATGTTATTTTGAAAAACAATTTATTTTATTTTTAAACTAATCCTTGTTTCATTTTCTAAAAATTCTTAGTGTCGTCCTCGTATAAATTTGTATTGTATTCTCCGCACCCGATTATTATATTATTAAAGATATATTCATTTTTCAACTTCAGTTAAACGTGCATGATTTTTTTTTAATAATTGAATAATACTCACGTTCTTGTATTTACTAATATAAATATTCTTATATAAATCCCACGATTTGACTTATTATGAGAGGATCTTAAAGTCAAATGTAAATATTTTAATATCTTCAAGTATATTAAATAATTTTATCGTATCATCAACTATTATGCCATCTTTATGTGAAACATTTATTGATAATTATTAGGAACTTAATATTACAATATCTTAATAATACTTTAGTTACTCATAATACGTTAGTAACGAACTAATAACACGTTAGATACAAAACCATAATACGTCAAATAGTACATTATTTGTGAACATGAATTTCAATATTTTGACAGTTCTCAATTTTGAAAGATATGTCTTTCATATCTGTCTTTAATCCGCGATCTTCTGCAGCTTCACAAACAATATTTTTTTCGGATGATTCAACACACATGATGTTCGAGCCGCTTACGTCCTCCAAATTTTCATTTTTACGTGAAAACTCAATTGATTGTTCAGAGTTTGACACACTGTTTATTAAAATCTTTCCCATCTGAATCTTCTGCGCAATTGCAGTTTTCTTCGTTACGTTGTCTTCTAAATACCCCCTAGCAACCTTGCTCGACTCCCACACACCCAGCTCTTGCAGATCTAAGATGTCTCCGCCGGCGTTAACCAGAAACGTTGCTGAAGATCTTCTAATACAATGACCAGTATACAAAGTTGGATTTTCTTGTTTGAGGTATGTAGCGATTTTTTCAGGTATTTTAGAAAAGAAATGAATACCACAAGGCTGAATTGTACACCTTCCATTTCTGTACGATATAAACAGTCTCTTATGCGTAACATAACGCGGTCGCAATGCTACATATTTTTTAAATAAAAGTACGGAATTAATGTCACCGTCAGGTACAAGGACAAAAAATTTTTTTTGTGAGTTTTTGTGTCTGGAATGGTAACCTTAGTCTCTAAAACCTCAACATCGTCCGTAGACATTCTCGATAATTCAATGGTTCACAAGCCCCTCCTAGACCAATCAAAAAAGCTACTTTTATCATAAAAAATACCTCATCTGGAGCTGTACGCATAAATTCATCAACTTGCTCTCTAGTGAGTATTTTGGATATTTTAACTCGATATCCAACATTCTTTTTCTTGATAAATCTTATCAAAGCACCATACTTATCAATTTCTACTCTTTCTTTTAATTCCAAGCAAGCTCGCAACATGGAATATTTTGGCCACAAACAGTCTCACGAAATAAGCGAGCAAGACTGTTTCCCCAGCACCTTGAACATATTCTTCATCTCGCCATTTACAAAACAGACGATATTCGTTTTCGTAATGCAGTTTTGACTTCGCTGGCAACAAATCTAATTTTGCACTATTTGCAGCCTCTACAATATTTGCTGCGGGAACATCAAATTCTTCCATGATTTATTAATTTATTTCAAAAACGTGCAAGCTTTGACGTAAGTATTTTGTATGACAGACAAATTGTTGATTTTGTTTTAATCTTGATATCGTTGATGATACGATAAAGCTTTGAATATAAACTCGAACATCAGCGATTTAAACCCTCTCGAACGTTACGAGGTGACTCGGCTAGCGCCTCGTCACCTGGCAACGTCCTCGAGTATTATAAATCGCTTAATGTTCTCGTTATATTAATAGCTATTAATTCATAAAAAATTTCCACTCCATATTTCTATACATTCTAAAGGGTCTTTCAATAGGGACGCTCGAAATTTGTTAGGTTACAGCGGCCATGTTGTTATAGCAACATCTGTCAAATTTGTTGTGAATTGTTCAGTTGTGTATAGCAAATCACCATGGAAGGTTATAGTGTTGAACAACGTGCGTATATCATAAAATGTTTTTTTCAAAATCAGTGCTCTGTTCGAAAAATGTCTGTTGAAAACATGGCTGCTGTGCGTGAGAGTGTACGGGAAAAGCCGAAGCAGCCAATTTCTCGTCACTCACAAGAACTTTGCCTTTCTGCGATTTCAACTTGGGAAGTTTAAATCGAGTAAATCGGGCCTGCAGCCGTATAAAATCTACTGACCCAGAAATTTAAGGTAATCAACCGTAGACAACGCCGGCTCTGAAGCGATTGGAGTTTGACCCAAATTTCGCCAAACAAAAATAATCTTTTAAGCGATGAGGCCCATTTTTCGATGAATGGCTGTGTGAATAAGCAAAATTGTCGGATTTGGGATTATACCAATCCTCTCAAGATACACCAGCACCAAAAGCATCCCGAGAAAGTCACTGTTTGGTGCGAATTTTGGTCAGGCGGAATCATCTGTCCGTGCATTTTACTGGCATTGCTATAATCGTCAATGGCGAGCGCTGCAGATCGATGATAAGCAGCTTCTTGTGGCCTATACTGGATGATATGAATACCGACGACAAGTGGTACTAACAAGAACGGCGCTACGTGCCACACAACGCATTCAATGATGGACATTCTGCACGAGCGATTTGAGGGCATGGTTATCTCGCGCGGCGCCCACGTGAACAGGTCACCGAGATCATACGATTTAATGCCATTACACTTTTACCTTTGGGGCTATCTTAAATCACAGGTCTATGCGAATAAGCCGCAAATAATTGATGTGCGCAAAGTCAACATAAAGCAAATTCAGCCAGATCTATGCGACAAAGTCATCGAAAATTGAACGTCCCGGATACGTGCCACCAAGCAGAGCTACGTCGGACATTTGAACGCGTTATATTCCATACTTAACCATAAAATGTCCTTTCAATTAAAAAAAAAATTAGTGGATATCTCACAAACAACTTGTTTTATTACATTTAAAAATTGAAGGTCATTATTGAGAGACTCCTTATATTTGTGTTTGAAAACACATATTTTTAGATAATTATTCACAGTACCTGATTGAGTACAATCAAATCTCTTTTTGTTCCCCTGATATTTTGTTTCAGATAAATTTCATTTAGAAGTCGAATTTTATCTATATTTAGTAACTGTAAATTCTGGTGAATTTGAAATCACATACTATATTTTAAGATAACGTACGACCATACTTTTTATATCTATTCAGATGCAAAAAAAACAAAGCACTCATAATCAGTTTTCACATGATTATCGCGTATTACCAATTAATCTTCCATCGTAATTAATTAACATCGAATTAAAACGTTATTTTGTCATGAACTCACAATATATTTTAATAATATTCATTCAACAAAGCAATTAACACTCTTAAGACCATTGACGCCTCGACAAAACTTTTTCGTCATTTTAATGAATCAGGAAGCGCTCATGTCCGGAGGCGCTGTCATATACATTACAAAAACGGCGCAGTGGCGAAATTAGTTCTACTACGTTGGTGAACTCTGTTAAATTGTCTGTCAGCCCGGCCAATAATTAGAGATGTTTCATGAAAAGTACGTTGCCATTTCGCCCCAAGCTAGTGTGGGTGTTCTGGTCGGTGTAGGTTAAATAAGTGGGCGTTCGCATTATATAGAAGTCCACCGTGTACCTAGATATATTTAGAAAGAACGTAAAGAGAACAAGGAATAAATGTAGTAATTATTCCTTTTCATTTGAAGAGCATCAGTATAGGCGGCCGTTCATTCTCAATTTCATGTTAAGAAACTTGTTTCAATAGGACTGTATGACATTTAAAATTCTTATTTGTTGTTTATGGTGATTTTTTCATTTCTGCGTTAATTACGTTACTAAAATGTTGCTTTTTTACTGTACAAAGAGGTAAAAGAAAAATACAAATTTGACACTCCAAAATCATCCTGTTCTCTTTCTCGTACTAATAAAAATAATATTTTATTTAATTGCAGGGAGGTGAACCAAACTCCGGTATGGATTGTCTTCAGCTGCGACAATCGGCCGGACCTTTTCACTATCTAATAAGTGAACAGGCAAAGTCGCTAGTTGCCCTGCAAGAACTTCAACATGAAGTGGGCGCCCTGCTCGAATTCCGCGATCTGGTCATCGAGACCTTCCCGAATCTTCGCAGCAAAATGGCAGCTTCCTCCTCCCCTACCACCATGACAACGCACTCTTCGAACATACCGGTGGCGGTTAGAAGAGATTGGGAACCAGGAGTCCGCGTGAGAAGAAAATTGAATAACAAAGACGATAGTCGCTCAAAGAAAACGGAATCTACGATTCAGGATTCTGGATTTAGCACGGAAACCTCTAGTAAAGAAACGCACAGCGCTTCATCGACTGCCATGACTACACCTGCACCTAGTGGAGCTCCAGAGGTAAACTATTATGAACCCTTTCTTGTGGTTCATGATTCATATAATTTTAGATTTGCTTCTATGGTATTTCAATTCATTTTAGGTTGACGAGGCTGAAGATGAACTGTGGAATCTCTTAGACGTAATTCATCGTAAAGGCACAAGATTAAAAAACGAAGTAGAAGCCCTGCAAGGCGCAATAAGAGATCAAAACAATCTCCAAGAGGAAAGTAACTTCCAAAGAACTCTTTTCACCGCTTCGGCCGACGACGTTCGGCAGTTAAAAAGAGAAAGAGATCTTCTCCTGGATAGAGTCGCCGAGATGGAAGCCGAAGTTTTGGCGTCGAGGGTGCACACGTCACGTTTGCAAGAAGATCTAGAAAATCTATTAGGCACAAAACATGACCTAGAGGAACAACTAAAAGCGATCTTGTCGCAGAGGGGTGAAGTGAATTCGCGAATCCGCGACCTACATTTGCAGTTCGTTGACGAAGGTGATGACATTTCAGACGATGAAGTGGGCGATGCGGTTGTGAAAGTGAAAAGTGAGGGTGCGCGAGCAAAGGACCCTTCGTCTAGTCATAGGACCCCGAGAAAAACTGCGGACAATAGTAGTGAATTGGACAAGGTTTTAGGTGACGATATTCCTATGGTTCGGACACCAGATTCTAAGAAATTCGCCGCCATACTGAAAGAAAATAACCCCTTGGTGCTGCAGAAACATCTTCTGACGACGACAGTACAAAATCAGGTATGTTAAAGCAAGTTTATTTGATCGCAACGTCTTGTAGAATAATTGCGTTAAGAACCCAAACAAAAAGCTTGCAAATGTTATTAAAATTGGGGAATTCATTGTATTTTAAAGTCTTGTCTTAAAATCGAAGATTAAATTGACAAATTGACTTTTAAGAAAATTTTAAAAAACGAGAAGTGTTTTATCATCTTTTATCAGATGTGTTGTTTCTGTGAAATTAAAAAAAAAGCAAATCAATACACTAATTGTTAATTTAATAAATAAATTCCCGCAATACTTTTTCTTCTTTTAATCTTGTGTGAATTCTTCATTCAACTTCACTTCAATTTTGTTTTGTCTATAAATATCTAATTACCCCTATTTATTAAAACGATGGAAACTATTAGCAGGCAATCCTTATTAACTTCTACCATTATCTTTTACACCATCACTGTTCTACTCCTTTTATTAATTTGACTCGTTCGTGTTTATTTTTAAACGTCCTGCTTAAACTTAAGATCCAGTATGTTTACCAATAATATGACGGATTTAGAAATATCATCATCCAGGGTGTCAATTGAAAGTTTCAATAAATTCCAGAACATTATGCTGCAGTTACTTTTGCGTTATGTTAACTTTCTCCTGTACGGAACGAAAAGTGATAGTCGAAAGGAGCAAGAGCCGGAAGAGTACACAGGGTGGACAAGAACTTCCCATCCCAACTTATCTAATTTTTCTGCAGTGATTCTTGCTGTATGTGACCGGTCATTATCATATATTAAAGAATTACACCCATCCGATTTATCAATGCGGGTATCCTTCATCGTAAAACTTGAAGTCTCTCCAATTATGGACAATAAAGCTCACCTGTGATAGTTTGGTTAATTGACTCAAAATGGGTTATTCCTATGAAGTTCCACCATAAGGGTTTTGATACTATAAGAGCAGATTGCATACGGCAAATCTTTGATCTTAATGTTGGTTGTCTTTGGTTAATTTGTGTGGAAACGACTTTCCAATCTTTTGAACCTAACCCAGCGGACGCAATTGTTTGCAAACGTTTTTTGCTAACAAACGAATGCTGTAGCCAAGCTCTTGTTGCGTTGCTAAAGATTTTGAGCCAAAACGTTTTTCAGTTAAAACCTGGTACACGGTCACGACAATATTCAGACATCATCTAATGTAGAGACTTGAATTTTTTTAAATCAACATTGACATTTCCGATTGTCAACAAGACTTCCATCGATGGCACTGCAAATGTTTTTTACAGCATTCATTGCTTTTATTCCCATGCTTTCCATTCGTCATTTCTTGTTGCCTACTTTTAAAAGTTCAAATAGTAAAACTATTGTTTTTACTCACAACCATTGAATTTCACACTTTCTATCATATAAGATGTTTAGATTATCATCAAAAACCTTTACCAACACATGCTATAAAAGCAATTAATTACTAAATCTAATACATATTGTTAGCGTCAACACATCGCTTATAAATTTTGTTAAAAGTATTCGTAAAGTTTCCGCCTAGTGAGCAGAGGAGTGTGGATATCGGTGCGATCGCAGCGCTGTGGTGTAGTCTGGTTTATTGCGAGTCTGACCGTGCTAGTGAGGGAATCGTTTCAACATTCTTTCGTGCTACTTTGGTCGATCAAAATGGCTGTTTTAATTGAAAATTCCGCCGACTATAAATTACGTGCTATTATCAGATTTTTGTGCGCAAAGAACATGAAGGCTGCTGAGATCCATCGTGAACTTTGTTCTGTTTATGGTGAACCTGCCATAAGTGACAGTATGGTTAGAAGATGCCATATATTTCGAGAAGAACGAACTAATGTCCATGATGAAGAACGGAGTGGGAGACCAACTGTTGTGACGAACGAATTGTGGGTAATCTCGAAAAAATTCGTAAAAAGCTGAGTGTCTGACTGCCTTGTGGGCAAAGTTGAGTGCCTTTTTCCTTCAAATTTCACGTACAGTTTTGTACGAGGTTATTACTGAACATTTAGGTTACCACAAATATTATGCGATTGATGTCAAAACTTCTTACCGAAAGCCATAAAACAAAGAGAATAGGATCGGCACTAACGTTTCTGACACGTTACGATGTTGAAGATGAAGATCTTCTCAGGCATATCATAACAGGTGATGACTGTAAAGACGGCAGACTATGTGCCCGGTGCATGGTGACAAGAACCATTTCACCATGTGTACTAAATATTATTTTTCATTTCTCTCGCTTTGTTTACATATCGGAACAGAAAAACATATATTTAGTAGTTTCCTAAGTATTT
This sequence comes from Melolontha melolontha, assembly GCA_935421215.2. Classification (NCBI taxonomy): domain Eukaryota; kingdom Metazoa; phylum Arthropoda; class Insecta; order Coleoptera; family Scarabaeidae; genus Melolontha; species Melolontha melolontha. The sequence goes on along the minus strand of OW285243.1, from coordinate 68,806,896 downwards.
CCATACATGCATTTATCAAAGAGATAACAGAATTTGAACATATATTTAACAGTTTTAAATCAATTAAAAAAAACATTATTTTGTATTTCTAACAATGAACGAAACATTTATTATAAAGAAAAAGTGGTATTATTGGCAATAACAGATGCACCTTCAAAACATATTTATATTATAGTATCCAAAATAATATTTAGTACACATGGTGAAATGATTCTTGTCACCCGGGCACATAGTCTGCCGTCTTTAGATGAGACTTGGATCGCCTATGTCAACGTTGAAACGAAAAGACAGTCAATGCAGTGGGGTCGCTCTAATTCGCCTCCGAGGAAACCTATGCCATGAAACTTTTTCTTCGAGAAAAGTCATGGTCACTGTCTTTTGGGATACGAAAGGCGTCCTTATAGCAATGAAGAGCTGCAAGACAGTGTGACAGCGTGTATTGGTGTTTTTTAATAACCAAACGGAACTTACTTTGCGAATCGCCCTCGTACATATAAAATATATATCTGTATGTAAATGTGTAAATTTTCACACTTTGTAACTGGCTATTTCGAAATGCTGTGTAGAACACTTACCACATCTCTTTATCCATACAAAAACAATTATAGACGAATGAGATCTACAAATACCCGCATATTTTCCATTATGCTTCCGTTCGTTCTTCATTAGTCCCACTTAAGTAAACAACCAATTCATATCGTATGGGATTTAAAGTAAGAAATAATCTCAATTGACCACTCACGTTCAAAAAACGAGTACACGTGTTCGTCTGACCGTATACAATTAGCTTATTGTTGGATAAACTAATAAGGTGGTTCGGTATCCGAAGAGAGATCTCTTTCTCCGGATAATCGCGCGTGTCATCTATATACATGTTCTATTCGAAAACGAGCTCGGGGGCTAAGAACAGGTTAGTCGGTTTTATACGGGAGCTGAGTCGTCGCGGCAGATCCAATGAGCAACTGTCCGGTCAAAAGCGGCAATATTTTTGCTTTTTATTTATATCTCCTTTGACAGCACACCGTAAGACGTACGATCGGGGACTACTTTATGCAATGAATTGCTCTTATACAACGTTGAAGATCAGGATCTATTCAATTCATGAATGCTCGAGTTGAAGTACGTAAGATTTCTTGGAAGTTTTAAAATTCAAATTAAGGAAGGGTTTAAACATCGATTCCTCGCCGACGATAAGAGTTCATGAATGTACTACATAATTTAATGCTTATATATGTGGTGGCGTTGAAATAAATATAAATTTTCGTGTATGTTGTCTAAAAATATGTTGGTAATTAAATCAATAAATTTTCTTCCATTTTTTACAGTAATCCAACGACCTTCTAGACAAAAAGTTTGTCAGTGAGGTCTTCAACATTATTTTTTTAATAAACTTCTTTTATTAGTGATATTGTATTTCTCTTAATTCCCCTTATTGAAAGTAGAATGCATTATTCAATGGCCAACTAATTTTCTTGAATAAATTTTGAAAATATCCTATGTATTTATATTTGTTGAGTTGTGTTTGATTTATTCTGCGCCACTACAATGTCTGATGCGAAAGAACAAAGAACGTGCATCAAATTCTGCTTTAAAGTTGGTAGAACGGCAGTAGAAACACTGAAAATGCTTATAAAAAAATGTTTGGTGAGGATGCTTTAAACCAGACTCAAATTTATGAGTGGTACAATCGTTTTAAAAATGGACGTATGTCAGTTGATGATGATGGGTCTGTAAGACCGAAGGAGAACAATCCATGATATTTGTAACATTGTCGGCTTGTCGTACAGCGTTTCTTAGCGTTATTCTGTCCGGCGAACTCATCATGTGGTGTATTGCTGCGAAGTTTGTGTCAAGATTACTCAGCATTGAATAAAAACGGCACCGCGTTCATTTCTGCACAGAGCTTAAAGAAACTGCCGAAAAGGATAAGAAGTTCAGTACCAGAATCATTACTGGCGACGAATGATGGGTATTCGGGTATGATCCTGAAACAAAGCCATAGTCAAGGTGGTGACGCCATCGTCACCACGATCGAAGGAAGCACGTCAAGTTCGAAGCAACGTCAAGTGCGATGTTGGCCGATCTTGAGTTGCTTCTTTGAGGCTGATAGCATCGTGCAAGAATTTCTCTCACCAGGTGAAACAGTTAATGCACGATTTTATTGCGATGTTCTTCGGCGGCTAAAACATCCGACGCAAGCGCCCTACCAACTGGCGCAACAATTCATGAATACTATACCACAACAATGCACCAACCCATACATTATTTGTCATGCGTCTGTTTCTAGCCTCAACGAAGACGATAGTATTACTCCACCGGTCTACTCCCCCAGATCTGGCCACTTGTGATTTCTTCCTGTTTCCAAAGTTGAAACTGAAGCTCAAGGGGTGCCACTTTGAGAATGATTGAGGAGATCCAGACCGAATTGTAGGCAATGTTGAACACGTTATTAACACGCCAAGACTTCCACAACTGCTTTCAATCATGGCAAGTCTCTGGGATCGGGATCTGGGAAGCAGAATACTTTGATGAGGATAGTAGTAAATAAGTTATAAGAACAATGTATTGTATTTTGTTTCGCATTCCTGGAATTTCTTGGTAGCACCTCGTATCGACGACAGAATTATTTAGGCCGACCCCCTCCTTCAATTACTATGAAACATATCATATCTATCTAATAATATCTTATCTATGACCTCTTATCTATCTTATCTACTATACTACTATTTATCTTATCTATCTCTTACTGAAACTGGGGTACAATATTCAGCTATTTAGCATTCTTTCTTGATATAACAAAAACATTTTTAATAATATAAAAATATTATTAAAAATCGGCTATGAAGAACACAATTCTATGAAAATTGCTTTCCAGAGTGAGGATTTCCCTACTCAAGTATGTATGTTTCAAATTATTTTGTTATATTCTTTCTTGATATAAATTTTCAATATTACGCGGTGTGGCTATAAAATAAGGAGACCGATGCTATTAAAAGTTTTATTTTAAATTTATACATGTTTAATTATTATTATCGCCTTCAATATACAATATAGAAATCTTCTTCTGTGAGTTCCTTTATGATGCATGCCGCTGTTCCTACCATATTTTCAACGGCCTGGAATCTTGTTCTTTTAATGCAGATTTGACTTTGGGGAACAGATCAGGCGAATAAGGTGAATGATCTAAGAGTGAGATGTTATACTTGGCTAGAAACGTGCCTCTTTTTGTTCGATTGTGAGAATTTTAGGCACCACTTTCACACACACTTTTTACATGTTTAAATTCTTATGCAAAATTTGTCTTACGCATTCTTTGACAATTCCTACAGTTTCAGCAATCGCACAAATAGTTAACCGACGGTCAGATCGGATCAGATTACCGATTTTTTCAATGGGCGTCCCGGATGTACGTCATCTTCAACGTCTTCTTGGCCATCATGGAAACGCTTAAACCACTCAAATACCCGCGCACGTGATGAACGTTCATTGAAAACTCTTATAGGCGGACACTCATGGTTCCAGTGTTTTCGTCCGGCTATGGGATATGTCGGCTTATGGAATAGCTAAAAGAAAATTAAAAGTTTAAAAATAAATTTACATGAATTGAAAAAATTTATTAATTTTCGTCTGTTGAAATTTCGCTTGCTTGCAATCCAACTGATGATTTTCAAAATGACTTTCTAATTTTTTCAGATGTTGAAATGCTATAAAGTCATGTTTTGCAAAACGTTTCAAACGGGCAATTTTCTTCAGCGCCTCATCATATGATTTTATCAAATCAGGGGCATGGTCATCGACTTCGCCCTCTTCTTGCTCTGAATCTTTTACTTCCATAATGTCATTTTCATTTTCTAATTGAATTTCTATGTTGTGATCTTTAGTGTGGACTGTTTCATCGATATTTAAAAATTCTTCCAAATTTTTATCACTTAATTCGAGGAACCTGCTTTGTAGATTTAAAAGTGTTGACAATGGTAGGTAATTCATCGTCGGCATCAAACTCTGGAAGGATGGAATTATCTCTTATGAATGCTGCTTTATGACAGCAATTTTTAATAGTCGCTGCTACAACTTTATCCCACGAAGCTTTAATGAAGTATACAGCGTCCATTACATTAATACATCTTTCCAGCTGTGATGCTGAATTGGCAGTATCTATTTTTGATAGTATGTGCTTCAAAATAAAGCCTCTGTAATATTTTGAAATTTTGTATTATGCCTTTGTCCAAGGGTTGACATACTGCAGTTGTGTTTGCAAGTAAAAAAAATATATTAATATTCATGAACTTAAAATCTCTAGGATGAGATGCTGCATTATTCAAAAAAAGAACTTTTCTTTTCTGTGATCTCATTTTTTTATTAAATTGTTGCAACTATTAAAAAATGATATCTTGTGTCATCCATGCCTTTCTGTTGGATTTTCTCTGGATTTTTGAATGCTCGAGGACGAGTCACTTTACCAATAACTAACAACATCTCTTTTTCCCCTGCCATGTTTACACAAGACAAAATAGTGAGTCTTCCCTTCGACAGCTTACCACCGACACATTTGTCAGATTTCAAGGTGAAAGTTTGATCAGGTAAAGCATGAAAGAATTTTCCGTTAACTGTGATTTGTAACACACACTACTCATAAGAGTGTGTAAAGAGGGGAATTACCGAATTCATTGCGATTCGTGACACACTGAGCACACTACTATGTGAAAAGGCGAATACCGGATTTATTACGATTCTTTTTTGAGTATTACATACTTAGAATGCGTTTTGTGTCAGCTTATGAGAGATGTTGCTTATTGGATAGCAATTTGTACTAAAAACGTAACAAAATACTTGTGTATAGAAAATTTGTACGGTTACGAGAGATGTTCGTTCATAAGAGCTATCCGCAAGTGGAGCTTTCACTGTACTTCTAGTCTAATCTAAGTCTCAGTAGCGGTTTTTCCAAGTTTCATATGAAATATCACAACAATTCGCTGCTCTACTAATGCACTTATAATTTTTTTGGCAAAACAATAAAGTATATATTTACAAACGACAGACACGGGAGGAGTGGCAATCGAAGAAGGGTTCACGTTACACAACTGTCACTCGTACGACTTTGGCGCATGCGTAGTTCGTCTGTAGTAGCATTTATCTTGCTATTTTACAGCCACACCTCGTATAACTATCGTTATACCTCACACTATGCGACGTAAAATTAAACCATGCCCGAAAGCTACCTAAACAAAGCTCACTCAGTACAAAAAGTCCAAGGAGTGGGTTAACCGGAAGATGAATGAGGGTGTTGCAATATTAAATACCTGGATGAGTACAAATATTCTACTGAACACTACCTGGACTTGTATCTTTTATAACGTCCAGGTAAAGTTGAATGCATGAAGTAAGCAGGTAAATACATAAATCAATAACAAGTTGATTACTTGAAGGAATAAAAGAAAGCAAACCATATTATAAAGGTAAGCAAGATACGTATGCAAAAAGACGCACTTAATATACAATAGCCAGACAGAATTAATAATGAAATTCAATGTAAAGTAGAATTTTATTTAAATAAGTGATATATGTAAATACAGTGTGGGCATAAAGTTTGGAACCAAGCTTATAACCGCATTATTTTACATTTTTTGGAAAAACGCTCGGACAGGTAAATTTTCATTTTTAAAACGCCATCTTTTAACATACAATTTTTTTCAATGACGTCATAGGTTTTCGAGTGAAGACGTTATCAACACTTTCTTTAAATGGCAACCATATTATTTTTTTCTCGTTTTTGGTAGACCTTTATATCCACCAAATAGTGATATAAAACAATTGGTATGTTGCATCACAATTTTTTTGAAAATATGATATAAATTTAGAAAAAAATACGAAAATTTTATTTTTGTACAAAATTAAAATTAAATTAAAAAAAAATCTGAACTAAATTTATTGTAACAGTTAACGTAAATTTTCAAAATGGACCCCACCAACCAATTGACACTGTCCCAGCCGAGTGTAAATGCTTTGCGATCAATAGTAATCTGCGTTATTCGCTCCAGGTCAAAAGAAATTCGTCTTCCCAATCGGCCAATTACTTATTAAAAAATCTTATTTAACATTAAATAATTTCACAAAAAAGGGCCAAAGAAGTTTAATTTATTTAAAAAATTGACATGATGTGGCTGTCTTGTGTGAGGACTTAAGTATTCTTCTTGAACAAACCGGATCGTCAAAAGCACATGTACTCATGTTACTATGCAAAAAATTTACAAAAACAAAAACACGCACCTTTTTGCAAGATATTTCTTTATGACATTCTTGCTTCTTTTTATACAATTTATGTACAAAAATTTTAGTTTGAAATTGTTTCTAGGGCGACAATGTTGTTGAATTATTTACTTCTATTTTTGAAGTTAATTTTTGAGATATTGCGTAAAAATTGTTCATTTTCGCTAATATAAAAAATGGCACATTTATCTGAGCGAGAAAGAATCGAAATTTTAATTATGGTTGGGTATGGGGACAGACAAAGAATGCATGCAGAAGCATGCGATTTGTTTAACCATGAACACCCTGATAGACCTCCAATTACCAGGTCTACGGTGACAAAACTAGTTGGAAAGTTTACCGAAACTGGATCCGTAAAAGATCGACCACGGCAAGGTAGACCTCAAGTAGGAGAAGATGTGAAATTAAATGTGCTTCTAGAAGCAGAAGAAAGGCATCATGTTTCCACCAGACAACTTGCGTTAGTCAATCAGGTGGCTCACTCATTTGTCGTCAACTTATTTAAAAAAGAACACTATCGTCCTTACAAAGTTCAACTTGTACAGGAATTACATGAGGATGACGAAGATCGCCGACTGCAGTTCTGTGAAGACGTAATGTTACGTTGTGACCAAAATCCAAATTTCTTGGAAAACATCGTCTTCTCAGATGAAGCTACGTTCTGCCTAAATGGATCTGTTCACCGCCATAATTGCAGATATTGGTCGCAGAACAATCCGCATTGGACTCAAGCGTGTCATACTCAGCGCAGAGGAAAAGTTAACGTATGGGTTGGAATGATTGGACGACGCATTTTAGGACCATATTTTTTTGAAGGAAATTTGACTGCTGTGCAATATTTAGAATTTTTAAGATTTGAACTGGTTCCAGCGCTCGCTGTTATTTTCCCAAATCACGAGGATGGTGATGTACCCCATCCAAATATTTGGTTTCAACAAGATGGGGCGCCTCCCCATTATGGTGTAGAGGTTCGCCACTATCTTGACGAAATATTTCCCAATAAATGGATTGGACGGAGAGGCGCCATAGAATGGCCACCTCGTTCTCCTGACCTGACTCCGTTAGACTTTTTTTTGTGGGGTTATTTGAAATCGAAAGTGTATTTTAACAAACCGAACAATTTAGAAGATTTAAAAGAACGAATTCGCGTAGAACTTACACAAATATCCCCAGACATAATTGAGGCGAGTATACGAAGTGTTTACACTCGGCTGGGACAGTGTCAGTTGGTTGGTGGGGTCCATTTTGAAAATTTACGTTAACTGTTACAATAAATTTAAGTTCAGATGTATTTTTTTTAATTTAATTTAAATTTTGTACAAAAATAAAATTTTCGTATTTTTTTCTAAATTTATATCATTTTTTCAAAAAAATTGTGATGCAACATACCAATTGTTTTATATCACTATTTGGTGGATATAAAGATCTACCAAAAACGAGAAAAAAATAATATGGTTGCCATTTAAAAAAAGTGTTGATAACGTCATCACTCGAAAACCAATGACGTCATAGAAAAAAATTGTATGTCAAAAGATGGCGTTTTAAAAAAGAAAATTTACCTGTCCGAGCGTTTTTCCTAAAAATGTAAAATAATGCGGTTATAAGCTTGGTTCCAAACTTTATGACCACACTGTATATAACAAGTGTTCATTTGAAAAGTCAATCTAGTAGCATGTGATTTACTGAGAACATTTTGAAGTATGTCGCAAATTAAAATTTACTACCTAACCTACGAAGTCGTATATTTTGACAGTTTCATACATACAAATAAATAACAAATAATAGGTATTTATTGAAAACTATAACAAATGTTGAAAATGTTGTCCTTCAAGATCAATGCACTTTAAAATCCTCCGTTCAAAATTTCTAATGATATTCTGCAACATTACTGGATTGTTATTAATTTCCATGCATTTCTGTTCGATTCTCTGTAGCATATCATTCAAATAATATAGGTGTTCGAAATATGTTATTTTTAAGATAAAGCCACAAGAAGAAGTCGCAAGGTGTTAAATCGCATGAACGTGTAGGCCAGGCAATTTCAGTATTTCGACTAATTATACGCTCATCAAAAAATTCTCTTAAATAATCCAAAGATTCTGCAGTACAGTTGACAGCTCCGTCTTATTGGAAATATTTTGTAGTTCATCATCATGCAACTGATTGACAAATGGTTGTAAAATTTCCGTACGGTACCTTTGAGCAGTTAACGTTCCCTGAAAAAATATTGGTCCAATGATTCGCCTTTGGCTTATCGCTGCCCAAACACCAATTTTCTCTGGATGTAGCGATTCTTCATTAATTACATGTGGATTTTCACTACTCCAAATTCTTGTATTTTGTGAATTTAGGTATCCCGTTTTATAAAACCATGCTTCATCAGTAAAGATGACTCTTTGCGAAAGTTCTCCATTATTGTTAATATTTACAAACCAATTACAAAACTGTAGTCTATGCGGGTAATCAATTTCTAACAATTCTTGTACTGCTGTGACACGATATGGATAAAGTTGCATATCTTTTTTAATAACTTGTGAGTTGTACTAACAGAAAGGTTTATTTGTTGACTCAAATGTCGAACAGATGTTTGTGATTCATTTTCCATTATTTCTTCAACACGATTGACAACTTGAGGTGTACGTTTGTTAACTGCCCCGCTGCCTGATTTTTTTAAGAAACTACCAGTTTCAGAAAAAAGTTTTAAAGTTCTATCCAAAGTATTCTTAAATTGTATATAATCTATTACAAAATGTGGAAACTCTACTTGAAATTCTACCATGCAAACTTGAACTGAATACACCCATAAACCATCAATTTTATTACCACTTCGAAAATAAGCCTGGACTAAAAAAATTTTATGTTCTAAAGTGAAAGCCATTTTAAAACTGAGAAGCAATTTATTTAAACCAGAATCAGAAACCAATTGACATTATCAAATGTCATTTGGATTTACGTTTACGGAACAACAAACACATACTAATATATTTGCGTCTTATTCTATCAAAATTTCAAAGTAACCTAGATTGACTTTTCAAATGAACACACGTTATAGACAAAACAAAGTAATTATAAATTATTAATTTTAATATTTAGAACTTAATATTCAAGCAATAAGGCGAAATGTCATTTTTGTAGTTTATGATGTATTTAATGTTTTTAATTATGTATATAATAGTATATTAAAAAAAAAGTTTCATAAGACACGTTTTAAAGCACTAATTTAAGTTTAAAAAACGATTTTTTAATGAATGAGTGCTTTAATGTCTTATGAAACGTGTTTTTTATTCAATTTTTTGCAATTAGCTTTGTTAATGTATTTTTTTTTAAGAAAATGAAATAATTTAGGGAAATTTTATGGCAGTTGGTAATATCCGCGTATGTTTAAAATAAAATTCAAATTAACTTGACATTTCATTGTTAAATTTTATTTAATAATGTAGAGAGCGGACTGAAGCGATTGAATGCCCAATTGCCCCGATAAAACGTTGTGACGGTATCAGGTATAGTAGGCATGTTATAACAGCCCTACTATTTGCTTGCTCGATTGCATTCGTCGAGCAGATGTTGTTATTTTCTGTCGTTATGAATAGTACATTGTGTGTATTCCTTCATCAATTTAATTCAACAGTGGCGTGTAAGACAGATATACATTTATATATTATTTATTTATATCGTACTTCGTTCAAATAGTCGCTTAAAAAGATTACATCCGCTAATTTCCAAAGTGTATTCTCGTGTTTATATGCTGTTATACATGCATATACATATATGTATTTATTGTTCTTGAGATAGTATATTCTCTTCTATAAGGGTCATTATCTTTGGGTAAGTGTAGACAAAACAACGGATGTAATGGGACGATATGTGTTAAATGTAGTTGTTGGTATTCTTAATCCGACAATTTCATACCAACCATACTTAATTGCAACTAAAATATTCCCGGTCGTAAATGGTGAAACAGTTGCAGAAGTAATTGATCAATGTATTCATAATATTCTGTCATCGGATAACAACTATAAAGACAAGATGCTATTATTTTTGCCTGATGCGGCAGCTTATATGTTAAAAACAGGAAAATTATTAAAGCAATCTTATCCCAATATGCTACACGTTACCTGTGCAGCACATACACTACCACAGAGTATGTGAATACATCAGGGTCATTTTCCAAATGTTGATAAGTTAGTTTTATCATTTAAAAAGTTATTGCTGAAAGCTGAGACAAAAATTTGATGCCATATTTAGCAGAAATCCAGATTTGAATATATTACATCAATTCTGCACATAGCCGATTGAAAAATCTATACATTCGAAGTATGGTGCACCTTTGCAACATTTTAATCACGCACCCATCACGAGTTGTGATGTAGAACGGACATTTTCTATTTTAAAGACGTTTTTACATCTAAATGAACTAATTTCACACAGGAACACCTTGAACAAATTTTAGTTGTTCATAGTAATGTTTTACACTTTAAATGTTTCACAGAAAATAGCTAGTTTTGAGTTTTGCTCTTTGTAAATTGTTTTTATTCAAAATTCGATACTCAATTCGCTTGTTACTACTACTTTTGTTTTAGCAGTAGTTGCTGCCGGTTACCAAACCGTCTATTACATTCGCTCTGTTGTGCATTGACAGATACATATTAACTGCATATGTAGGTATGTGCCACTTATGTAGTGACTACACGTATGAAATTGTTCGAAACTCACGGATCGCTTACAGAAACAAAACTATTTCAAATACAAGGCAGACGCATATGGGCTATGAATCATCAATCTGTTGAGTCCGCTCTCTGATAATGAGTTCTGAAAATTTTATGTATACGCCACCAGATATACCTACGGCAAATTGCCGAAATACAGTTACTAAGTTAATTTCAGAGAGGTCTCATACACAGTACGATATTTTAGTTATAGTGGTGTTGGTAATTTAGTTCTAATAGACTAAAATCACTTTTAAATACTATAATGGCCAGCTCAAAACCCGGACATTAATCTAATAGACAATTTATGGAACTATTTGGATGACAAAATTGATAGGTCGGAATGTGCAAGCAAACTTCAGCTTTTCGAGGCACCTTGGCACTTGAAATAACATTCAGTATTGACGATTAAGAAAGTTGGTCAAAAGTGTTCCGTGACGATTTTAAGTAGTGATAAATGCGCAGAGATATCATGCGAAATATTAAGATACAAAAGCTATTAAATATGAAGACTTTTCAGTTAAATTTGTTTAAATAACAATGGGGTATACTTACTTTTGAGGTTACTTCTTATATTTCTAGATAGTTGTGATGGTATGTTTTAAATCCAGAGAATTATTTATTTGTTTTTCTTTGATTTATTAGATATTTAATGTAGTTGTATTAATTTATATTGAAAAGAAAAATTCCTATTCAAACGCAAGGGTATAAACAGTTTTTTCGCATAGCGTAGTAATACAAAACTTCAAAAACATTAAATACAAAAATAATTTGAAACATACTTGAGCAGTAAAAGCTCACCAAATTTAGTATAAAACAAAAATATTTTTAATAATATAAAATATTATTCAAAATCGGGTGTGAAGAATACAAGTTCAAATATTTGTGAAGGCATTTTCGAGAGATACCTTCACATATATTCAGTTACCACATAATGGTGAGGATGCATTAACTATATCTTTCAGTTTCTCTTTTCCTCTTGTTTAAATTTTTTCGATTCATTTTTGTTTTCGGACAGTTTCTTCTCTTGACCCCATGTTGTTTCTTTTCTTATTTCTGTATATCCTCTCACTCTTCTGAGGTGTTTCATTTCTACCGCTTGGGTGCTATAAAGATAGCACCCAGGATTCGCAACCGTGTATTAGAGCAGGTCTATAAATTGTTTTAAAAATGTTCATTTTAGTCCCTTGATTAATCTTTTTCCTGTTCGTAAATTTACTGTTCTTTGCGTAGTATAGATGTGTGTGTTTTTTTCATTCTATTATTTATTTTTACCTCCTCGCATTATAATTTCTAATATTCATATTGTTACGACAATAAATGGAAGTAACAGTAAATTAAAAAGATAAATCAGTAAAGATGCCGCCAAAATCGACACACATGCCAGCGGCGTACGCATGCAATTTAATTTAGTCTAGCAAATTAATGCTTTTATGTGTCTTTTGGTTTAAATTATAAGAAAAAAAATTATAAAACGTGCACATACACGACACGGCTGCATACTAATTTGCAATTAAAGGTTCCTTCATTCGCACGGCTAGCTGCCGATATCAAACCCGATAACGCGCAAAATATCACCTGCTATGTATTTGGCATCAATATACCATCCTTAGTAATCAGAACTAATAGGTAAAAAAAGCAAAGACAACAATTGATTAACCGATAAGATATAATGTAAAGTTTAGGATTAAAATAAGGTGTTACAAGCACGCAACAACTGCCTAAGAGACGCCACTAATCATCGTGTGAACATAGAAGATGAATAATATATGAATCAGTATTTTTGTTTTCAAGTTTTTTTGAATAATGAAGTATATTTCTCATTAGCAGTAACACTTCGTGTCTCGAAGGAATCTCAACTTCTTCAAAAGTAACAAGTTTCGATGAACTTAAAAAATAATTCTCACGCGATTACCTACAATTCAAGCAAGAATCGTAGCTACCTTAAGCGTTCCAATTGAAATATTAATCAAGCTTTTTGGTTAAAAATTTCCTTTTTTGCCATACCTCATTAATAAAACACAACCACTTTCGTAATTCCTTTCGAGAATACAAATTGTTTAATAACAGAAAAGCAGTTGCACTGTCTAATTACATTCCTTTTTTCCATTCAATAATTCAATAATGTGTAAACTGTATCCAATAATTTCATTTTCCTAATTAAATTCAGATCGTCGAATCACGATTGTCTCTTTTTATTTCTTTCTTTAAAATCGCCGTAACCGAACATCGAAAATGCGACCAAGTTTCGGCCGCAATTTCACAGAATTAAATCGGATCAAAGTGGGATTGCACAACCCGAATGAGAGTTGGTAAATTCGCGCAAATTAAGCTCAATTGAAAATTCCTTTCCGGTATGCTGTTTAATTTTTTTGTGTGTGCGCATTCGAAATTAGAAAGTTGACAGAACGCTTGGATTATTACGCATAATAAAATAACATAACGAACATGAAGCATTATTATTACACGCGAAGCGATTCAAAGCGACGTCGAGGATTCGGAAAAAGTGAAACCCGAATTACAGTTCAAATTTAAAAATGAACAAATGAAATAGATCGTAATTATCGTTTTTTATTATTACTTAATGGACTTTGAAAGAAATAAGATCGTTTCGATAACAAATAAAAGGACTCGCCTAAATTAAGTAATTTATTGTAATTTCACTGGGGCGAAGGCGCGTTAGAAAGTTTTAGAAGATCCCGGAAATCAATTACGATTTATTAAGAATGTGTTTTAATTTTTATACAATTTTCATGAAGTTATATTAATTAAAATTCTCTTGTACTAGGAATTGTCTCGCATTTTAATTTTTATTATTAATCTCAGATAAATAGTAAACGTTTAACACAATTACGCAAAGCAGGGGTGTACCATTTGAAATAGTACTCAGCATATCAATATTTTGTTATTGGAAGGAATCATAGGTTTTTTGTTATATATTTGTTTAGGATTAGACTGCTGTATGTTTAAATTTTAGAGATTTCACTTTCTATTTTAAATTATGGATCTTCATCAAGTAAAAGCCGCATCAATTCGATTATTCAATGATACAGATATACAGGAACGTCGAGAATATTCTCGATTTAACGAAGAAAAGATTTTTGAGATTTTTTAAAGAAATATTTCATAGGCACCTTACAAAATATACCTCAGTACAATACAATTTGTCCAACTCTACGAAATAACCAGTTGTCTCAGCTTTGACTTCATGACTTGAAAACACTTCGAAGCATAGATCATATAGTTTTCCCCGTAACAACCAGGGAACTGGATCCAGGCGCATTATTGTGAAGAAAGAAAACTTTCTTTTTGGCCAATTGTAAACGCTTAACTTGAATAATACCCGCTAATTGACCCAATAGTAAAATGTACTCCTTCCTGGTAATGGTCATGCCTTGTTTCAAGTAGTCATTGGGCACCATACCTCGAGAATCTCGAGAAAATCGCAGTCATAATTTTTCCTGCGAAGGGAACCGGTTTAGCTTACTTTCATCGGTTCTCAACTACTGTTTCGGCTGCTGCTTTGTAATTGGTGTGTGATAGTGAATCATGTTACTTGTACTGTTATAAAACATCGAAGAAGCTCAGGAACATGACGTTTAAATAAGTCTTAAACACTCATGAGAATTTTTCACTCAATTGCGTTTATTGTCGACTGTTAACATCAAGCGGAAAGCTTTTTCATGCCCAAAACATCGCATACAATGTAGTGGTGTCGGTCAATCAAAATCTTTGCAATATCAACAAGATCACATACCTTCAGCATTGTAAATTCTTGTGATGACTTCGTCAGTCGTAGAGGTTTTTGGATTTCCCGAGCGCATGGATGTATAACCACAGCAAACTACTCTTTTACAGTCGAAAACGAAAAGCAAAAATCCTGTAAAATGGAATCTGCTTTTTTATATGCATCGCAGTTAAGCCTTTTGAAACAAAATACTTTATAAAATATCTAACTTCGATTTTATCCATTTTTCACAAAATATCAAAACTTATTTGCTTTATTCGATCGCCATAAACAAGCAACTAAATGCACGCGTCTGAAACTTCACAGTACGGCATCTAAGGATCATACTGGACAAATATGAGTGATAACTTCTTAGGTCGTACAGGCATATAAATTGAAATAGGCAAATGTACGTTTTTGAAATTTAACTTCTATAAACATGAAGTAGTTGTAATATTAACACAATCTCTTCTGGATTTCTTTCTTCTTCTAGTAATAATCGACGGTTTGCTCTTCACATCGCCCAAATCTTCAGGACCTATTATTTGTCAGACTGATAATCTTAGTCGTGTTTATTTATATTCTTCCTTCTTTTTCGATCTTGATGATAGTTCTTCATATTAACCACTTTTTTCTAATTTACCTACTTAAGCTGTACAATCGCCAATTTTTTTTCTTTTCGAAGTTGTTCAGCGTTGTTTTGATAGTCCCCGAAACTACTGCAGCCAGTTGACTTACTGTGCCGTCGATGGATGACCGGAACGCTCATCATCATCATCATCAACCGACACACGTCCATTTTTAAAACGGTTGTACTACTCATAAGTTTGCGACTGGCTTGAGGCAAACTCACCAAACTCCTGTTTTAAGACATCAGACATTGTAGTGTCACAGACTTTCTCAAACACAACTCAACGAATATAAACATAAAAACTGTTTGTCACTAGCTAGCAAAGTACCGTTTGACAAACTGACTTAGTATAGACGTAGCTCACACCATCTCGCGCTATAAACCCGTACTACCATCCTTCGCGTGCCAGATTCAAATTTCTGGAATTTGTGGGTAGTACCTCGTATAAGCATTCACTATGTAAACTAATCACAGGAAAATAAAAAAAATGTAAATACATGTAATTAATATGACATTATATTGTATTTGTATATAAATAATATAATCGTTTCTTATAATTCATATACGTTCTATTGATAAGATAAGTTGATGCGTCGTATTATTTTGACTTTGCCGCAAATTGTACTGATTGTTTATCAAAGGAAATATAATAAATTTCATTATGAATTCAATTTGCCTTATTACATTTCCTACAATTTTTTGATAATTTTTTAAATTATTAATATTGATTTGGAAAAAATAAGTAAAATAAAAGATCGTCGATCAAAATTAATAAATTAATTGTTAAAGAGCTTGTTAAGATGAACTATTAGGATTTTTTAATCATAAACTAAAACATCGTAATACTAAGAGGCACACGCGATGTTATTTATTGCTACAAAAAACACATTTAACAAGAATTCAAAATTCCAAGATGTATCAATGCATTAACATATCAATGCATTAACATATATAATCATATATCTGAAACTATAAAAAGACTAAATTCAAAACAGTTTAAAACTGTATTCTGAAGGTATCTACTGCAGACAGCTTTTACAACCTGGATATTTTTTTTAGTACTAATGTTGATTTCAATTTTAAACTATTTATTACATATTTTAGACATTTTATTAGATATTAATTGACGTGATCAATATTGTGGACAGTAGGAACTAACTAAATTATTATTATTTTGTATTATTATTAAATATCCAGAACAATTTGCACGCCTGAGGATTAAGAAAATAATGGATTCTCACTTATATTATACATTGGTTTAGTAACGATGCAAGAGTATAGATCTTTCGAAAGAATAATAATCCCGAACACTATAGTCGGCGCTATAGATAATTTAAACAATAAAATAGTATTCATATTATCACAAAAGTATCCTGTCCATTCCATTAAAGAAACAAAGAACCCATCTATGGTGTATAACCAATTACTGCAAAATGATTCAAAATAACAACGGCATATATTTTTTTCTATAAAACAAAAACATCCTTAATAATATAAAATATTATTAAAAATAAGGTATGGAGAACACAATACAAGTTCATATATGTGTGAAAGTATCTCTCCAGATACGCAGACACGTGTTTTATCTTACTACAGAATCGTCAGTGCGCACCACTGCAGAGGTATTTTTACAAAAAAAACACCCTTACCATATTACAGACATTATTAAGACAAAGCGTAGAACATTCAGAAGAACAAAGTTTCAAATTACTTTGTTACATGTTTTTTTCTTTGTATACAAATTATTCAACTAGATACGCTGCAATATGAATGTTAGTAGAAAACCTGCAGTAATTGATCCACCGTTTTTCCTCCATACATTATGTATTAAATAAAAAAATTTCATTTGTTTTGTAACTTTCTGAATGTATTTTAAAGGGACGCCTTCTGATACTATCGAAACATTTATATTATGGGGTTTCAAATAGTATTAGATATTCTCATAGTTTATATTAAGTGACTAGTGATTATATTCAAACGTGTGCCAATTTAATAAAATATAATTAAAGATATACGAATACAGTCAAACTTCTATTTAACGAAGTCGCTAAATCCTGTGAAAAAGTGTGTTATAAGGAAATTTCGTTAAATGGAAAAAAGTTTTTGCATTTCAATACTGATTTAATTTTTTCAACATAATATAGTACAAATACATATAACGGTATTTACATCCTATAACTACATACGTACACTAATTAGTAAAAAAAGTCGGTAATTTTACTTTGACCAGAACGGTTAAAAAATTTCTCTCTCTCATAATTAGAGAACGGACACGCTTACCACATGACGCAAAGCCCAGTGCAGTACTGGCGAAAGGCTGTATTTCTAAAATATTTAATTTTATTTATATAATTGGAAAACGAACGGGTGGTGATATATAAAATTACGAAATACATATGTATTTGTTGAAAAGTTGTATTTTTAAAGTTTTTAATTTTATTTCTATAATTGGAACAATTTTATTTGTTCATTTTGTCGTTCAAGTTGAGTAAAGGAGTATTAATATTGACTAGCAATAGTTACGTTTCTCTTACGAAATACGATAAACTTATTTATTTTATCTACGTACTCGACACCACTGAAAACACTATATTCTCCGAATATAATAGCTGGGTTGTCCATTATTATCGCTGCGAGACCAGGTGGCCGAGTAAGTCAAACAAATACTTCATTGAATTACGCCGGGATGTACTGAGCGACGTTATACACAATTCCAATTGCCGATTGCGTTTTATGGAAATTGCATCCGTTCTCTACTCATAATAGATCTCGCACTTGTTCAAAGCATTAAAAATATTTTCAGGAACATTTTCTAAATTTTTTAGTCCATGACGAATTGTTTGAAAAGCTTTAACCATGCCTTCCTTTCTAGATTTTCGTACAGGTTCATCCGAATTGTCTTCTTAGTCATCATCGTTTGATGCTATTTCACTTCTCTGCTTACTTGCTACAATCTTCAGGATGTCACCATCACATGGATATTCAGTTGTAACAATATCTTCATTAACACCAAGGTAATCTTCTACTGTAATATTGCTATCAATATTATCAGACATTTCTAGTGATCTCCAATAATTTCTTACTTCGGAAAGCGGCAATTCATCTTCTGGATCCCAATTTACAGCAACTTCAGAGAAGGCTGCTTTTAAGAAACAATGCTGAATAGTAGATTCACTAACTTCATGGGTCCACACTTTTGACAATTCAGAAATGCATTCTCGCAGGTTAATTATCTGCTTAATAACTGTGGGGTCTTTTTCAATTGCATTTATCATTTTTACTAGAATCCTTTTGCGATAATGAAATTTGACATTCTTTATTATTCCCTGGTCCATTGACTGAAGTTTAGATGTCATGTTTGGAGGGAAATAGATGAGCTCTATGCTTTTCAATCTGTTTGAAATTATAGAAGGGTGCGCAGGACAGTTGTCAACAATTAAAGTTATCTTTCTGTGTTGCATACTCATCTGTTGATCTAATTTTAGTAGCCAGTTTTCAAAAATTTTATTGAAAAGATAATCTACTTCTAACGACTTTGAATCTTTGAAACACCTTGAATTTTTGGTTTTTCCAATAACCAAGAGTTTCAATTTCTCGCTTCCTGTCATATTTGCTCCAATCATTACAGGAATTCTCTCTTTGTTTTCCACCGAAACATTTATCATTTTTAAAAGGTATTTGGTATACATTTCAAAAAAAGACCGGTTTCGTTGGCATTAAAAATGTTTCTAGCTTCCTACTGTTTTAGTATTTGCTTCAATATTTTATTCCTCCAATCATCGCAATCTGATTCATTAACATCCGCGCTTTCTCCACTAATAACTTTTTCAACAATACCATGCCTTTTTAGAATTTATCGAGCCAACCGTTGCTTGCTTGAAAGTTTAGATGTCCAAGGGATTGAGCGAACTTCAAAGCTTGTTGCTTAACTAGAGAGCTGATAGTGGAACATTCTTGTTACGAACGACATGTACCCATTTTAAAACTGCCTGATGAACGTCTTCAAAAACACACATTTTAACCCGTTTTCTCTCACGTCCTGCATTATCACTAGTTTTAAAATTGAATCCCGATTTTTAATTATCGTCGATAAACTACTGGGAGGTATACCGAATTTTTCCGCAACGTCTTTTTTTCTTGCAACTTTTATTGATGCTTTCTAACACTTTAAGTTTGTCGTTTATATTCAAACATTTTCATTTCGACATTTTTGCAGTCGTTAAACAACCCATCGATTTAAAATGCAACGAACTACTGAAGTTCACGAAGTAATTTGTGCTATTCACATTGTGTTTAGTCTGGCTGACCATTTCTTAGAAATCTTTTATTATTAAAAAATTCCCCTGAAAATTCGCTATATAGAAGTCCGAGGTTTGTTATTGGGAGGTAATTTTGCATGCAGTTTCAATTCAAGGGCAACGTTTGCGGAAAAAATTTGTTAAATAGAGAAATTCGCTATTTGGAAGTTTGTAATATGGAAGTTCCACTGTATTTGCACATATCTACTTATGTATGCTACGGTAAGTAAATAACGCCGTACACCTTCCAAAGTTTTAAGCAATGTTTTCTTTTAATGAAGTAGGTCGCATTATACAAAGAATTCAAATAAATTTTACCTCAAAGTAGCCCTTGGAAATTATGATTATGTCTTAGCTTGTTACTAATTTTAATAGGAATTTTGTTGGTTATGAAATGAGATATTTGATTGAAATGACAAATGTCAAAATAATAAAACGAACATTTTTAAGTGAATGAAATATGTTTATTTCCAACAAACAAGCAAAATTTTATAAAAATTGTTCAAAGTGTCCACCACCTTGTTCGAAACATTTCTCACATCTTCTTCTAATGGAGGAAAAAGTGTTTTGTAGTATCGCACTGTCAATTCCATTAATTCTTTCAGCAATTCTGATTTGAAGGCCTGCAAGATCAGGTATCTGTACTTGATAAATTGAGTTCTTTAAGAATGGCCATAAAAAGAAATCACATGGGGTAATGTCACAAGATCTTGGTGGAAATTCATGTTCAGTGTTTAAACTTATCAACCGATTTTGAAAAAATTGCTGCAGAATATTAATTGTTTCACCTGCTGTGTGTGCTCTAGCTCCGTCTTGTTGAAAGTAACCCTGTGTTATTTCTTCGTCGTCAAGCTGTTCGATAAATGGCATAATAATTTCTTGTCGATACCTTTCTCCTGTTAAGGTTCCGTTAAAAAAAATAGGGCCAATAATTCTCCTTCGACTAAATTCTTCTAAACAATCTTGAAGAGAATACTGCCATTGTCCGTCAATCTTACGTCCGTTTCGAAAATAAGATTCTAGCATGAATGATTTGGGTTGTATAGTAAAAACCATGTTAAATCAATTTTAAATTACAAAGCAATTTTTGTCAACTATGCATCTGTCTAATTGACAACTAATGCAAATTTAAATTATTAATAATCATACGTTTTTAAAGGAATGGCCTACTAGAGGCAAAGCTTATTTGAACGCTTTTTATATACATAATATGATAAATCATTTCTTATAATGAATATTGACAGGTTCACTTTTTATTTTAATTGTAGGACAAACTTAATACAGCTCAGTAGCCTGAATGAATCGCAGACTCTGGCTTATTATACAAAAGTTCATTTAAAAAAGCTGTACCATAATACAGCTGTAAAAGTCGTACGCTTTCGACAACTGAGTTGTTATCAGCAATATTACACTCTAAAGCCTGACGCACACCTTACAAGCAAAGCACATCACTATCATCGACGTATTAATACGTCAGTGGTCTAGTGATATACTTTGCTTGTGTAAAGTGTATGCTATAGGATTTTCACGATAACAGTGCATACAACGTCACTGATACGTTTGCGCAAAGTTGTAAAATAATGTTACCCTTGTAATTGTCAAAATTGACTTATAAAATTATAATAAAACATTACAGTTTTACAAGATTGAGCTAATTTTTTACTTAAGGTAAATTAAATGATCCTTAATTTAAATATGTTAATGTGGTGAAAAATTATTTTGACTTTATTCTATTACATATTTGTATATAACTACGAATTCATTTTCTAATAAATTTTTTGTTTCGCATGACAAAATGGAATTCAATATACAAAATATTTCTTTAATTAATATACATTATAGGTATAGCGATAAATAAAAAGTGGGAAATGTAAAATATAAAACTAAACTACCCAAGCTAAAAATGGATATAATACAATAAAATCTTCACGATCTATAACAACTTCCCTATCCCACCATTTCTGTATCTCTTCTTTAGTATGTTTTATAGTGTTTTTCCGGTGTAATTGTTTTCAAAGCGTCTTGACATATCCACTTAGAATTTTCTAAGGAGCGACCCGTTTCTCCAACATGTCGTGTATAATGATTTTTTGTGATACCCCATGTGTGTTCTATAGGGTTAAAAACGCAATGATATGGTGGTAAGCGAAGAACCTTATGACTAGAGCAGACCAATTTCCGTGCGTGCCATGAGCGCCGGTATGGGTGTGTAATTCGTAATATATTGGAATATGCCATAGAATAGGGACGCAACATGAGCTTGTTACCGATATAAGTATAGAAGCAGAAACATTTATTCTATCAGAAATAATTAAATATACATTTGGTTTTCTGCTATTAAAGTAATATGCATAAACACACGAAAAATAAGAATAGTACATTAAATAAAATAAAACAATAACTTTGTTATATATACCACTTTATTCACATATAATTGTGACCGCGGTTTCGACATACAATGTCATTATCAAACTGCAAAAGTTACAGGCCTACATTGAACTTATAAATGACACAAAAATATATATGGGGGGGTGGTTTATGATGTTATTTAAAATTACTACTATATACTTAACTATTATATACAACATTGGAAAAGAGGTGTATATATAAGGTCCAACTGTTCATTTAATACGATATCTATTGTGTTTTTCTGACTTTTAAAAATCTCTAGGGCCTCTAAAATATTTAATTTACGACCTTTCTCGGACAAATGTAATATTTTACTGTGACCAAATGTATGTCCTT
This sequence comes from Melolontha melolontha, assembly GCA_935421215.2. Taxonomy (NCBI): domain Eukaryota; kingdom Metazoa; phylum Arthropoda; class Insecta; order Coleoptera; family Scarabaeidae; genus Melolontha; species Melolontha melolontha. Next base: position 68,784,522 of record OW285243.1, on the reverse strand, counting down.
CTGCAATAAGATGGTTAGCAAATGTTGAATCTGTCTTTTTAAGTTTATATGACCTCCTGTGTTCTTTTTCCCGTATAATAAAACTTCGACCAGTCTGACCTATATATACACTGTTACAATCGTTACAGTATAGTTTGTACACTCCTGTTTTATTATTAATATCTGTTTTAGTTTTTGCGTTAAAAATGAAATTACTTGTTTTTACATATGGTTTGTAAGCTATACTAACATTACTATTATTTTTTGAAATTATATTTCCAATTTGCTCGCTTATTTTACCGAAGTAAGTTAACGAGACAAATTGTTTCAAATTAGCACTATCTTTAGGATATACTAAACTAAGGGCCACTTGTAACTGTTTTTTCTTTAGTATACTGTCAATTACGCTACTTTTATAACTATTGTTTACCCCTATTTGTTTTATAGTATTGATTTCACGAACAAAAGATTCATTAGACAAAGGAATATTTAATGCTCTATGTATCATAGAATTAAAAAATGAATGTTTGTGTGTCTTAGGGTGTAGTGAATCTTTGGGAATAATGCAATCAGTGAAAGTAGGTTTACGATATATGTCAAAGATCAGAGCTTAGAATTTGACGTATATCGTAAACCTACTTTCACTGATTGCATTATTCCCAAAAATTCACTACACCCTAAGACACACAAACATTCATTTTTTAATTCTATGATACATAGAGCATTAAATATTCCTTTGTCTAATGAATCTTTTGTTCGTGAAATCAATACTATAAAACAAATAGCGGTAAACAATAGTTATAAAAGTAGCGTAATTGACAGTATACTAAAGAAAAAACAGTTACAAGTGGCCCTTAGTTTAGTATATCCTAAAGATAGTGCTAATTTGAAACAATTTGTCTCGTTAACTTACTTCGGTAAAATAAGCGAGCAAATTGGAAATATAATTTCAAAAAATAATAGTAATGTTAGTATAGCTTACAAACCATATGTAAAAACAAGTAATTTCATTTTTAACGCAAAAACTAAAACAGATATTAATAATAAATCAGGAGTGTACAAACTATACTGTAACGATTGTAACAGTGTATATATAGGTCAGACTGGTCGAAGTTTTATTATACGGGAAAAAGAACACAGGAGGTCATATAAACTTAAAAAGACAGATTCAACATTTGCTAACCATCTTATTGCAGAAGGACATACATTTGGTCACAGTAAAATATTACATTTGTCCGAGAAAGGTCGTAAATTAAATATTTTAGAGGCCCCAGAGATTTTTAAAAGTCAGAAAAACACAATAGATGTCGTATTAAATGAACAGTTGGACCTTATATATACACCTCTTTTCCAATGTTGTATATAATAGTTAAGTATATAGTAGTAATTTTAAATAACATCATAAACCACCCCCCCCCCCCCATATATATTTTTGTGTCATTTATAAGTTCTATGTAGGCCTGTAACTTTTGCAGTTTGATAATGACATTGTATGTCGAAACCGCGGTCACAATTATATGTGAATAAAGTGGTATATACATACTGTCCCGTAAAAAACGCCAACATTCATAATTCCGTTATTTATTGTCCGGTTTTATTTAAACAAAAAGTAAATTTAATAGCATCAAAAACACTATAAGATAGCAGTGTTTTATTTGTTTTCAATTGTTTTCATTAATGTCAAACGACAGTCAAGTTTTTTATTTTAAATGGCAACATATATATTTTTGGCTATATTCGGATTGGTTTTTTTTTTCTGAATTCAACGATGTATAACATGTTTATTTTTGATAAACGTTTATTGCAAAAAAAACTTTATAAATTTCATCTTTGTCTTCCATTATTTATAAATATTCGAATGTGTCATGAAACATTGGAAATGTAAGTATTATAAATATTATTATAAGACACAAAACACTTTACAATAAATGTTGAAATTGCCCGCCACCTTGTTCAACACATATCGCAAATCTCCTAATTACTCCAAAGGTCGCATTTAAAAGACAAGCGGCAGGTACTTCTTGACAAGTGTTAATAATTCTTTGTCTTAAAATGTCAACATTTTCTGGAGTTGTTAAATAAACTCGATCTTGTAGATAAGCCCACAACCAAAAATCGAGGGGCGTAAGATCCGGTGAACGCGCAGGCCACTCGATAGGACCGGATGTTCCTATCCACCTATTTCCAAATTGGGTGTTCAACAAATCAGTATTTACTCTGGCGTTGTGCGCGGGAGCCCCATCTTGTTGAAAAAATATTCTATTTAAATTTGCCAAAGGTAATTCATCTAAAAAGTTTTGGAGATTTTCGTGTAATAAAGTGTAGTATTTTTCTTGATTTAAGCAACCATCTATGAAAAATGGCCCAATTAATTGATCACCTAAAATTCCACACCAAACATTTACGTTGAAACGTCTTTGAAAATTATTTTCAATTACAAATCTCGGATTGTCTGCACTCCACTGTCGATGTATGTTTCTATTAAAAATACCGTTGTTGCTAAAAGTGCATTCATCAGACCAAATTATCCTTCTGTAAAAATTCGGGTCTTGTTCTAATGCATTTAAATAAAAACGACAAAACTGGATTCTTCGGCCAGGATCATTTTGTTCTAATGCATGAACTTTTCGAGCTATGTACGGTTTAAGTTTGTGTTTTCTTAAAATACCATGAACTGTAGTTTTTGATACCCCAATATTATGTGCAATTTCGCGAATCGAAGTTCGTGAATTTTGCTGTACTGCAAGAAGAACTAGATGTTTCCTTATCTTCGGAGAATTTCCGTTTTTGTCTTTTTGGTTTGGTAAATGATCCATAATTTCTTAAATTCTTTTCAATTCTCTGAAATATTTTCGAACCTGGAACTTCTCTGTCCGGAAAACGAGCACTGTACGAACTGCTTGAAGGCGATTTTTATTACATTCAAAGAACACTTGTAACATGTCCGTTAATTCATTGATATTCATTTTTAACGAAAATACGCTTTTTGTTGCGGCAAAACGTTCAAACAGGATAATACAGAAAACTTAATAAAGTCAAACTGACACTTACGGCACATTGACATAATGCTAGTGACTGGGCCAAGTCTACTATAATGAAAGATGAAATTTAAAGTTTTTTTTTATTTTTTATTATTAGGAGATGTGCGATATGTGTTAAACAAGGTGGCGGGCAATTTCAACATTTATTGTAAAGTGTTTTGTTTCTTATAATAATATTTATAATATGTACTTACATTTCAAATGTTTCATGACACATTCGAATATTTATAAATAATGGAAGACAAAGATGAAATTTATAAAGTTTTTTTTTTGCAATAAACGTTTATCAAAAATAAACATGTTATACATCGTTGAATTCAGAAAAAAAAATCCAATCCGAATATAGCCAAAAATATATATGTTGCCATTTAAAATAAAAAACTTGACTGTCGTTTGACATTAATGAAAACAATTGAAAACAAATAAAACACTGCTATCTTATAGTGTTTTTGATGCTATTAAATTTACTTTTTGTTTAAATAAAACCGGACAATAAATAACGGAATTATGAATGTTGGCGTTTTTTACGGGACAGTCTGTATAACAAAGTTATTGTTTTATTTTATTTAATTTTCAAAATGAATTACCACAAAGTTACGCCTACCAGTATTAATTTTCTTAAGAATAGTACATATTATAGCAGCGATAAATAAAATGGAAGATGTATGAAATCAGTGATTGTGTGCACGACAGAGGATTTAAAAAAAGCTCTTACCGTATATATACACTTACCGTACATGTATAAACTGTTGTCAATTAATTTTGTTATTATTGTGCTTCGAACTGCTTACGTGTTCTTTACAATGTGTTTTTGACCAACACATTAGATCTGTATTGCACACTAAATATTTAATTTTTGAGCCATCGTATATTAAGTCCGGGAAATCCATAATAAACTTATTCACTTCGTCTGACAACCGTCGTTTTCTCGATTTATGTGTCGACGACATTTTATTACGTATGCTTACACTTACATGCAGAGTCTAAGCAAGTACCAAACACATACTGAATGCTTTTTATTAGTTCTGATGCAATACAATCATCCTCACATCGGCGCACATGGCGCGCACGGAAATTGGTGTGCTCTACTTATGACCATAACGTTGTGCCATTTGGTCAACTTAATAGATATGTGCAGTTTTATTTGTACAATCAAATAAAGACTATAAATATTAGAAAGAATACTTTTGCCTTCAATGTACTTATCAACCAAATCACGTAACTGTATTTTTAACAAATTATTATCGAAGGAAATATTATTAGTTAACCATTGCTGGGATATCTGCGTTAGTGCAAGCTGCCGTGGGTTCTTTATTCACAATAGTGCTATAATAACTTGCATTATCCATAATAATAACTGATGGTGTTTCCAAATGGCATAGCAGTTGGTACTTAAACCATCGAAGGTAGTTAGATCGATTCATATCTCCATGACACCATTGCTAGTTGCTGATGGAAATAAAAGTTCTGCACCATCAATAAAACCATCAGTATTACCAGCATGTAATACAATGAGTCTAAAAGATGGTGTCAAATAAGACAACGATGAGTAAAGAATTTAATTCCTACCTTTTTCCACCAACTTTAGTTGTACGAACACTTCTGAGATCATAATCTTGCCAAGAACGGGTAACAGTACTATCTTGAAAAATCCAAGATTCTTTTTCATCGGTAAATACAAACTTTAAACGCATATATTCAGATAAAACGTTTACACGTTTTAGTGCACTGTGTAGTAACTAGCAATGCCTTTCTTGACTCATCTTTCTTATAATGAAGCCAATGTTTCGCAGTATTTTCCAAAGTGATGATTGACCACCCATAATAATATCTCTTTCACGTAATACAGAACATAAAGATTTTAACGTAATATGTTGTTCTGCAAATATACTAAAATTGCATCGTAATGCTATAAATGTTTTACGAAAGTCACTGTTTCTGTACATGTCATAAACAGCATTTCGAATCGCACACTCGGTAAAATTGTCGATATCAACGACAGGTTTTTTCTTGTCACGCTTTTGTTTTGGACTTACAAGTGCCTTTTCAACATCAGAAGAGATCTTATTAACGGATCTAAGGCTTACTCCCAATGTTTCTGATACTCGCTATAAAAAATGTTATTGCAATACTGTATATTGTTTGAAAAATATTAAATTGACCTCTGTTACAACAGTTATACAGCTTCGAAATGGGCAGCCGCTGCAACTTGCGATTTGCACTTATTGCAAAATGCTTTCGGCATAATTATTTATGAAAATAATCGTTTTATAGAATGTAACGTTAAAAACGTTGAAAAATAATAAAAAACAAAACCAAACAAAATGAGAGGCGCGAAAACCTAAATGTCAAAACAATATATTGAATATGTGATATCTATCAACAATGCCGGCGTCATTTTCAGTGCTGGAAATATGAAGGCAACATAAAATATTTATATATACTATTTTCCATGGGCATTTTATTAACTTTCTATTTGTCATTTCCAAATTTCTGTTATCATGAAAATCCTATAGAGCTCTGAGTGTAATACTTTTTCTACTACTTATGATGACAACATAATTATCGAAATACGTATCCAGGATTTAAAGCTATATTGTGATAAGGTTTCGTTAAGTTAACTTTTACTTAAAGTTAAAAATTTGCTTAATCTCAATATATGTATATGTATATATAATTGAATCGATTCTGCCTTTACTTGATGTAAATCCATATCAAATGATAAAAACACACAATGTTGTATTAGATTTACACTTTATTTAATAATAATAATGACTATATGACAGCTGTTTCACCGTACAACGGTTTCTTCGGATATAATAAGCGGTACTATAAAACATTTTACTTAAACGTAAATATTTTTTATTTTATTACTTAATGGTATTCTCAGAAATTGGAAACCGAAATATTTTTACCCGCCTCCTTTAGTAGGAATACATATAGATAACATAAATTATATTATAAGTGACACATATCTAACAAAATATTTCAATCACAAATAGGAAATAAATTCAACAGAGGGGAGGAATTAAGCTCTGTTTTGTCATTTAATAATTTATTTGAAAATTTTTGTTTATTAATTTGCATTGCTTCTAATAAATCGAGTTTCTTACTTTTCTTTTCTTCGTGTAGGATCTTGAAATTATTATTAAAACTATGGCTTTCTTCAATTAAATGGTTGGAGTATGCTGAATCTGTTTTCCCATTTCTAAACGAATACGAACATATACGAACATTATTATTCGTTTAGAAATGGGAAAACAGATTCAGCATACTCCAACCATTTAATTGAAGAAAGCCATAGTTTTAATAATAATTTCAAGATCCTACACGAAGAAAAGAAAAGTAAGAAACTCGATTTATTAGAAGCAATGCAAATTAATAAACAAAAATTTTCAAATAAATTATTAAATGACAAAACAGAGCTTAATTCCTCCCCTCTGTTGAATTTATTTCCTATTTGTGATTGAAATATTTTGTTAGATATGTGTCACTTATAATATAATTTATGTTATCTATATGTATCCCTACTAAAGGAGGCGGGTAAAAATATTTCGGTTTCCAATTTCTGAGAATACCATTAAGTAATAAAATAAAAAATATTTACGTTTAAGTAAAATGTTTTATAGTACCGCTTGTTATATCCGAAGAAACCGTTGTACGGTGAAACAGCTGTCATATAGTCATTATTATTATTAAATAAAGTGTAAATCTAATACAACATTGTGTGTTTTTATCATTTGTATATATAATATATATAATAATTTGTGTAAAAACCGAATAATTTTTAACAGGCTTCTATTTATGAATGTAATTATTCGACGTATTGTAGATAATTATTTTTTTTCTTTTTTCAGGTATTACAAGAAAAATTAGAATCGGCCGTCAAGAAGGAGGAAGGACTAACGGATGAATTGGACAAAGCACGAGAGGAAAACGAAGAACTGAAATTTCAGGTAAATTTTATGTAATGATAGAAGAATATGATTGAATTAAATATTTATCGCATCACATTGAAACTCTGTAAAATATAATACACTATTGAATTCCTTAACTTATAAAAAATAGATCTAAAACATGTTTTAAATATACCAATTTTATTATTTATAAACTTACTAATGAAGTGTTTTTATATTAATCATTGGTTACATATAACATAATTTCTTAAAACTAAATAAAATCTGTATATATTATAATCAAGTTCCTGTCACTTTCCTCACTATTCAATAATTCCATCTCCTTACACTAAAAATTCAACATATGCCTTTTCTTTTCCTATTTTCTTATCCTTTGATTATATACAAATTGTTATACTAATTCTTATTATTGGTTTTTTAAACTTGATCCATGTTAAACGCTTAAGTAATCTTTATGTTTAATTTCTTCCTGTGTAATTTTTCCTACTTGATACTTATTACATTCTTTATACCATACACTTAAATTTACATTCTTTAAGCAAGCCTTTTTATTATCAATTTATTAGTTTTTCCCATAACAAAACATATTATCTAACTTAATTAACATCAATACAAAATAGTGATTTTACGCCTTTCCTTATTTTATACTTTTACTTCTATAAAAATAATTTATCCAACACTTCCTAATAATAGACCTATAACTATGGCGATTTTAAATCAATTATGTAGCTTATAAGTCTTATAACTCACTAGTGAGTTAAAAACATAATTTATCTCACTAGTGAGATAAAACAAGGTGAAATTTAGATTGCATAGAGACATTCAAACTGCTATAGTATTAACACATTTATATTCATTCTAAAGGGTAAACAATAGCAACTAATTAACATTTACATTAATATTAAAGTTGAAGTAAATCCTCTTTGTATCTGACTCTGCATTCAGGTTATTCGAATTTAGAGTTATACTAGAAGACGTATTTGAAGTATCCTGAACAGAAATTTGATGACCAGAAGTCGAGGACGTTAGACTGTCTGGACCTTGTATCTTTCTGGCTATATCAATCTTGTTGGATACTGAATCTTGTATATAACCTTCTGCCACAGTGGACGATTTCCACCCACCAAGTCCTTTAACTGTTGTAATATCAGCTCCTGCGTTTGCCAGAATAGATGCTGACGAACGTCTCAGACTATGTCCTGTATATAATTGAGCTTCTGGTAGGTTCAGGAAAGATGCAACTTTCTGAGGTATCTTAGAAATGGTGTTAATTCCAACTGGCTGGATAATGCATTTTTCTTTCTTGTAATTTAGGAAGAATCTGCCATGTGGAATACCTTTTGGTCTCATACAGACATATTTTCTGTAGAGGTCAAGAATATCTGTTGTAAATCCTTCTGCCATAACAGTGAAACTTCTAGATACGTTTGTCTTTGTGTCAGGTATCGAAACATACAAGTATCCTCCTTTATCTTCTATATCGTCAACTTTCAGCTTAGTTATTTCATCACAACGACACGCACCTGATATACCCATTATTAAGGCAACCTGCATAGAATACACGAACGAATAATGAATAAATACTTTGAATTAAATATAAGAAAATAAATAATACCTTCATCATCAAATATTTATTGTTAGGAGCCTCATTCAGAAACTTCTCTATATGTAGCCTCTCCAAGATTTTCGCCTTTTTGGACTTGTGGGTTTTTGCCTCACTCTTCAAATAGGAAATCAGTTTTCCGTATTTCGATATGTCACTATTCATATACACTTTCAAAGTACTTCTTCACATGGAATACTTCGTCCACAATGAAGAAGGTGCTATTTTCCTTCTATAAATATGGAAATACGCCAGCATAACTTCTTTGTTAATTCCAGTGATACTTTGCTGTTTTCTCCATTCTTCAAAATGACGAAATTCTTTGTCGTAATTATCCTTCGATTTTTTTGGCAGTAATTTATAACATGCTGCTTAAGCTTCTTTCTTAACTTCTAGCGGAAGGAAAACAGCCTCTTGCAACTCTTCCATTACCATCAACTTTTAACTGCAGTATTATTAATCAATCACTAATTTTGTTTGCTTGTTGATTTGCATTATTTATTCTCCATAGTAACTGCATTACTGTATATGAACTTTTTGCATTAGTAGTCGTTTATAATTTAAATTTGACATGAAACGTCAAATTTATAATTTAAATTTGACATGGAACGTCAAATTTATAAAACATTAAAAAGCCATTTTGAACGGATCTTAAGAGGTGTTGGATAAAGTTTTGTATTGCACACGTGTGTTAATTACAAATAAGTCACTTGAGAAAAGTAGCTTACTCGTCCTAGCGGACTCGTGAGCTAAACATTTTCTCGCGTGACTTATTTATAACATAACACACTTGTACAATAAATAACTAAAATTAATCTATTTAACTCAATTCTATGTTTTTTCCTCGCTAAATTTCAAGTTGCTATCCATAATCAATAGAAAACAATCATCCCTCACTTTTGCTTTAATCCCGAGCTACTTGTATATTTTTTTAATACATTCCTAATACAATGACAATCTAATGTCATAATTTTTCTCTTTCTGACAATTATATTTGGCATATACACATTAATAATAAGAATGAACTGCATGGGGACCTCGGGAACGGTTAGAGATACAAAGTTGTTTAAACAGGAAAAAAGTTGCGCACTTTAGTGACCTTTTACATGACATTTACGTAATTCCATTATGTTGGGATATTTAGGAAAATGTTTTCTTAAATTTTTGTTTTTATTTTTTTACAAGATATCGAAAAATAAATAAGACTTCTTCAGTGGCACTTTTAAAGCTCTACAAGATGGTGTTGCATTTTTAGTCCCACGTTCCTTTTTTGACAAACCATCAACTTAATTTTTTTGTATGGACCGAGAAAAAAAGTACATTTTATATCTGACGACATTTTTCATTACGAATTCAACAGTGTATCACACATTATGTTTTCGAAATTACATTTTCCTGAAAAAGTAAATTTATGATTTTTTTTTTATATTTATTGTAGTAATTCTTCCCTAGTGATAATAGCGCGCTATGACAAGTAGCCTAGGTAAGTTAATTGGACCAAATACAATATTTTAATGAAAATGATGGAACACAATCTAAAATAGTATTTCGAGAAATGTGTATTTATTATTTTATAAATTGCATGTGTATTTTACAATTCTAAACTCACAACAGATGTTCAAACAGATTACCATTGGTTTCCAAACATAAGTATGATCTTCTAACTGTAGAATGCAAAACATCAGGTAACATCTCTGGTGTAATAATTATTAAACGCTGCCGTTACAGAATCTAACAATTGTTGCTCATTTTCAAAAGAATGCTCATAAACTTGATTTTTAATGTATGTAACTCCAATGGAAGAAGAAGTCCAGTAGGGTTAAGTCCTGAGATCGAGCTGGTCAGAACACTTCGATGCGAGTTACAATCCACCTTCCGGGAAACCGCTGAGAAAGATATGTACTCACAAACCTGTTTAGAATTATAAGCTGGAGCACCGTCTAGTTGAAACCAGCAGTTATTAACCACTGCCAAAAGTAAATCGTCGAAGCTGTCTTCTAAATAATTTTGCAATAAATAAAGATATTGTACTGCATTTAAAGAGTTATGATAAATAAATGGACACAATATTTTTGTACCTAGAATTCGACACCACATTGAATCTAAAACGATGCTGATGTCTGGATATAACACGAGGATTTGTGTGTATTGCGGCGGTTGAAGGTTCCATTATTGTTAACCATACTTTCATGAGATCATATAATTTTAAAAGGGAATTTGAAATCTTCTTCACACATTCGGCTGTACTACACACAAAAATGTCTACCCCTCTCGTCGTCCCCTGGTATAAGACTTTTTCAAATTCTAAATTTATAGGGGTGAAATTTGCTTTTACGTAAAATAGAGTAAGCAGTGGGATTTAGCTTCTCTCGTATTATTCTCGATTTGTCGAGTTGATATTTCATGGTTTGCAACAACTGCTTGTAAAATATTATTTTGAGTTTCTTCTTTTGAATGTTTATGTCGAGACTTCACAGGCTTCTTAAATGAACCATATTCTTTTAAATTATAACACAAACGTCTAAAAATAGATTTACTTGGTTGCCTTCTTTCTGGAAATCTATTAAAGTACATTGCCTGGGCATTAACAGAATTTTGGTGACACGGAATATAGCATGTTAACATAAAATATTTTTCTTTACTGCTAAAACGTAAGTAAATTAAACCGTAAATTAATTTAGTAAAACAACATGTAACAAATAACAACGAACAACAGAAATAATAAACAGCAATAACAAGCAATCAGAACCGCAACAAAGACACTTGTGTTTCTTTAGAAGAAGTACACGTGACAAGTATTAACGTTAAAAGTGTTGTAAAATAATAAATCATTGTTTTATAGCCAGTGGCGGCTCGTGCTAAAAATTTTAAGGTGTTCTGCAAGTTTTACAAAAAAATTTACCTTGCACGGGCAGTAAGAGGTTGTCTCCCATCGATCTTATCGTGCTTTCTTCGCCTTCCGCACTGAAGTAATGGATTTCTGGAACGATTGTCAATTGTCACACAAAAAAATAAGAGTCACTAAGCACTACTTTACTAACAAATTATTTCTTATAAATTAAATCTATTCTACGTTCTTTTCGATTTGCAAATTTTGTTATCACTTTGTCATTAAAATTGTCTATTTCGGAAATAAACTTTTTTTCGATAGATAGCATGGAAAGAGATGTTAAACGATCTTCGGTCATTGAATTTCTGAGAAACGTCTTAATTCGATTTAGTGTTGAAAAGCATCGTTCGGCCTCTGATGTTGTCATGGGAGTTGTTATTACAATTTCTAATAATTTTCTAGTCTCCTTCAACGTATCTCCCAGATTGTTTTTTATTAAAAATTTTAGCAGAGGTAGTGCGCCTTTTAAAGATCTACAATCAGTTCTTGAGTAAATAACAGACAATTCAGTTCGTAATCTTTCTTTATCAAGGCTGGGATAATAGGAGCATGCGGAAGTGAGTTTGTCCTCAGGAAATTGACTGCAATACTCTCCAAAGCATTCCGAAAAAAAAAGTGATGCCACTACTAGATGCTCTTTAAAATGAAATCGATCTTTTGCACAATTTAGAATAACATCACACACCTCTAAAGCCGAAATTCGATGATTAAATCTGCTGTTATTTGGACGTTTGCGTTTTTCTGGTGGTGGCTCATCGCTTATTAAATCTGTTTAGTCCATTTACTAATTTAACATAACTTCTAAAATAAACAATGTAACCCGCTATTTTAATAATGTTCCTGTCACTTGGCTTTTGACACATTGTCGAAATTACTTCAAAAACGTCATCTTTCAAATATCTCAGTGTTATTTAAATTCTTTTAATAAAATTTGTATCGTATATGTTGTCTTTTCTTCGATCCTACCTTGAATAAATACAATAGTGAGTGTATTCTCTTAAATATTTAATCTTCCTTTCTTGTGATCCTTAATTTTTGGATTTTATATCACTTTATGTTTAACTTCTTTCTATAACAGCTTCTCTGTGCCTGTTTCCTATTACTTTTCATTCTCATTGAACTTGTTATTAAATTCCTTCTGCCAATACTATTCTTATTCCAGTTATAATTTTTCGATTGTCAATTTATTACAAACAAAATGAATATGGCCATCGCAATACTACTACATTATATTATAACATTATTTTCTTTAGATTGACATTTTTAAATTCGTTATATCTTTTGAATGGAATGTCCGATTTTAATAATAGTAAATAATAATAAATAATAAATAGTAATAAATAATAATAGTATTTTACTGGTATTGAAATGGTCTTTAATAAAATATCATTTAATAGGATAAGAAATAATACAGAGGTATGTATAATATGATTTGATTATTGTCGGCACTTTTATTAACTTTTAAAATGTAAAAAAGTAGTTATAGTGGCATAACTACAGTAGTTGGACATATGGTTTCGCGGACTTTTTTGTAGATATTAATACGTTCTATAATATTGTAGAACATTTTTTTGTTCTATCAACAATAGTTTCCGCAGCGTACGCGATGGCAGATTTTTTGTGACTAATTTTTTCACACCTTGGGTTACATTAATGCATTTTTATTGGGGATATCTTTTTTTTTTGAAAATGTAATATAGCCTATGTCACTCAGTGAAAATACAGCTTTCTAATGGTGAAAGAATTTTTGAAATCGGTCCAGTAGTTTTTGTGTGAAAGCATTACAAACATACATACAAAAACACAAATGTTTCCTCTTTATAATATTAGTTTAGATACCGAATCATATCGCCCTCGGCGCTGGTGTAAATGCAGCGAACATGCCTGGTAAAATCACGCAGTGGTTTAAGACAGCCGCGGGGGTAGCGGGGTGCGCGCGGGTGTTTGAAAGAGCTCTGAGCGCACGTACGTGTGGACCAGATAAGGAACAAGTGAGCGATCGCGCGAATTAGGTCGGTTATTCCACTGGTCGCCTATTGTATATTATTTGATAATATACTATAGGTATATAACCGGCATTAAGTGTTGGAATTTCGGAAGCGAATATCTCGGCTTCTACTGATCGGATTTTGATGATTGAGGTGTCAAATTGTAGGGTTTGATGTCCTCTACAGGATGATGTAGAAAAATATGCAAATTTTTTGATATACAGGGGGAGAATTTTCACAACAATATGTTACGCTTTTATAAACATCAGAAATGTCGGAAAAATTATGTAAAAGAAAACTAGTTATAACTAATACAGGTTCGCCCGCCCAATTTTTTGGGAGCTCTGCAGCACTGCAGCGCTTATGCGCCAGCCGCCACTGTTTGTAGCGCCTACCCAGAAACAATCATTATCTCTGCAGAGACGTAGACATGTGTTTCATCTTACTACAGAATCATCGGTACGACCCACTGGAGGAGATACGTTTACAAAACAACTTCGCTATATTACAGAAAGTATTAAGACAGAGCATAGAAGAACATTCAGCGCTGCTCAGTCAGGAACTTCAAAACAACTAACACTCTCTCAATAACAAGTGTAGAACTAGGTCAAGTGCTTCCATCTGACGGTACAACCGCAACTTGCAAATGCTGTATTAACGTGTCCCCACTCTTTCACGTTAATACAGCTTCTGCAAGTCACGCGTTATTTACTCAGTATGTTTCAAATTATTTTGTTTAATCACAAATTTCAGTTAAGATTCAGTTTATTACGTAAATTATTTTTTTATTATCAGCATGGCCGAAAATCCAGTTTCACCGAAAAAAGTGGAATTCAGACAGACGCTTTAGTAGATAAGCTATGTCGATTTGAGCACAAAATTCAGATGTTCAATTATTGAACATCTGTTGCGAGTTCAGAATTGTAAAATACACATGCAATGTGCGTTCCATCATTTTCCTTAAAACATTGTATTTGGTCCAATTAACTTACCTATCAGACACAGAATGTACTTTTTTCTCCGTCTATATAAAAAAATTAAGGTGATGATGATTTCTCAAAACCGAAACACCATCTTTGTAGAGCTTTAAAAGTGCCAATAAAGAAGGCTGATTTATTTTTCGATAACTTGTAAAATAGTCAGTAAAAAATAAAAACAAAAATTTTAGAAAACACATTTTCGTAAATATCTCAAAAAAAAACAAAAACAATTGAATTACGTAAATGCAATTGAAAAGGTCACTAAAATGCGCAACTTTCTTCCTATTTAAGCAACATTGTATTTCTTACCGTTCCCGAGATCCCCACGCAGTTCATTCTTATCTTGGACACAGTGTATATACTTGTAAAAAATAATCACTCAAGCAGTCAAGAATGTAGAATATCTGAATTTGAAATAAAAATAATATTATTACAGCTAGAAGATAAAAATATCGAATTGGAAGGTACGAGAGCCCGCGTTCGTGTTCTTGAACAACTCCAGAAACCATCACCGGCACCGTCACCCGACGTAATACCCGTTTCCGAATCACCACCGTTAGACCATGGACTGACCCGATCCGAAATAACCACGGCCAGCATGAAGGCGATGAGTCCGTTCCCACTGAACCTTCAACTAGATCACTCCAGCAGTACGGAATCTGCACACGATCAAGCCGAATCGACCAGGAAAGGTGACCAGAAGAGGAAGCCGAGCAAAATCCCGCTGGTGAAGAGTTACGCCGCTCCGAAGCCACCTGGAGGAGGTAAACACAGTCCCGCACCAACACATACACGTAGTCGTAGCGGGGAATCACCCGGTAGACCTCACTCTGCACAATCTTGGAGGAATAAAAGCGAAGGCAACAGTCTTTCGGGTAGCAAAAGTAGCAGTTCACTGTCGAAATCGAGAAACGGTTCACTGACGGCGGCCAAAGACTCTCTCACCGGTAAAATACGCAGTAACGATTCTCTGTCGAAGCTGAGGGACTCTCCAGCGAACAGTTTCGCCTCCGGAAGAAATACGCTGTTGCGGAAAGGCTCCTCGAGCTCGGTCAGGAGGAACAGCAGTATACGGGATTCGCCTGACTCGAAGGTACGGTCCAAACTATCATTTTGGAGCAACTTTTTGAAAATCCTCGACAACGGCCCGGCCTAAAAGGAGGCGTTCTCTTTATATTTAGTTTCTCGTTCGGCCACAGACGTGCAGTAAGTGCTGCTTGTTTTTTTATTATTTTATTAATTTTACCGCTTGATTTTAGGCTTTGCTTATCCTTTGACTGTAGATTCTATTTCTTCGCCCCATTCGCTACTCATTGACTTGGAATGCTCTTTACATTGGTGCTTATGTCCTACAATGACAGTATCCTGTAGTAAGTAGTTGCTTGTGGAATGGTTGAATAAATACTAAAGTACAGTTCCTTGTCCTCTTTAAAATTTATCCTTTTAAAGCCATTGAACTGTTAAATACCAATTAAAATAATACGAAAACAGCAGTAGGTAATGTAAATTTTGATTAGCAGCTATATCTCTAAAATACCACCGTGATCGTTAACAAAAACAAAACCACATAATGAGGTATATCTATCTGCAAATGGATAGATTTCAAATTAAAATAAATTTGTATTCTGCACGTTGTCTTCTTCTATGCTTAATAAATTCTGAATTTACTGAAATGATAAAATACTAAATTTAATTAGAAAAAAAATATTTAGAAAAGGGTATATAACCCCTTACCACAATTATTAATCGTATCCTAAATACGTATTTCGACAACTAAGTTGTCATCACTAAGTTGTCATCATCAGTAGGTAAAACCACTAATCAAGGTGTCGCACATGGGGCACAGTAAAGCTAGTAAACTGCTTACGCAACAACTTTACACGGCGTCCACGTATACACTAACTTAAACATGCAAATATATCGAACGAAACGATCGACAAAAAATTACCTCTCTTAAGGAAAACGGCACCCACATGTGTTTATTCTCCAATTTGAAACGTCCACGACCTTTTTATTTACGGTTCTAAGAATGAAAAGAGACAGTTGAAGGGGATCGGTCCTTTATCTCTGTTCATAGAATTTTGTTACACTAAAAACAAACAAAATTCTATGAACAGAGATAAAGGACCGATCCCCTTCTCTTTTCATTCTTAGAACCGTAAATAAAAAGGTTGTGGACGATTCAAATTGGAGAATAAACACATGTGGGTGCCGTTTTCCTTAAGAGAGGTAATTTTTTGTCGATCATTTCGTTCGATATATTTGCATGTTTAAGTTAGTGTATACGTGGACGCCGTGTAAAGTTGTTGCGTAAGCAGTTTACTAGCTTTACTGTGCCCCATGTGCGACACCTTGATTAGTAGTTTTACCTACTGATGATGACAACTTAGTGATCGAAATACGTATTTAGGATACGATTAATAATTGTGGTAAGGGGTTATACCATGTGGCCGCGTGCGTCTGCACTATAGCGATACCTGTAGTGTAAGCAAAACACACAGAGGTGTCCGTGTGTTAGAACGGTAAAGAAGAAGACGCAATGTTCCAATGTGTAGTCACGCAAGCGCATTAGCCTGACGATGTAAACATTGCAACTAACACCCATATGCGGGAGCGACAGCTAATGCGCTTGCGCGACTACACATTGGAACATTACGTCTACTTCTTTACCGTTCTAACACACGGACACCTCTGTGTGTTTTGCTTACACTACAGGTATCGCTATAGTGCAGACGCACGCGGCCACATGGTATACCTTTTTTTAAGTTTTTACTTAACCACAGTCTCCAAAGAAAGACTTTTAGAAAAAAAATAGTCTAACAATCTTTCGTAGTGTAATTATTAGCAATTAAGATGCATTAAAATTTCCAATGCATTATAAACATACATGGAATTGTTTACAACGTATCACTAGTAATTAGCATCTCTTACATAACAAAGCAGCAATTACATAAAAATAATTACTTATTACCAAGCCCATTACTATATTCATACTATTCAGTTATCGTTTCTAGATATAAGTAACGCACGAAAATTATAACGCGACAATTATCACTTCAAACTAATGCAGGATAAATATACGAGGTACAAGTTAATTTCGCATATGGCCGCGTAATATCACTCGTGACGTAATCATATCGAAATCACATCAGTATTCGTGTTTCAACATGTTTGAACTAATACACGCGTACATCTCAAACTTTTAGTTATGGGGAAGACAACAGATATCTGTGTGTCCACTTTGACGTAAAAACAAGTGATAAAAATTTAGAGCAGCGAATGCGCTACTGAAACGTTACAGCACCACAAACGATAAATAGTGAAACTGCTATGATAAAGTGGAATGCGTTCCAGTAGCATAAGAGATTCATAGATGGACAAGAAGATATAACAAATGATTCCAAAAATGGACAGCTAAATACAATAATAACGGATTTTAATATCAACAGAGTACAAGATGCAGTACGGTTGAACAAGCGACGAAGTTTGAGATTGATAGTCGTAGACCTGCAGATTAATCGAGACACAATTTGTGCTTCAGATCTTAACGGGTGAACAAAAGGAGTGTCGGCACGATGTTGCGTTTAATCTTTATTCAAATTCGCACCTGTTTCTCAGAGTAATTCCAAAGACAAAATTTGATAGTATGCTATGATAATTCTATTTATTCGTCGCGGGTTGAAAGGTTCACATATCTCGCTCGCAGTTTGAATTCATGTTTCAATTGTTTTCCTCCGATCACAATGGAATAACCTATCAATAACACTGTTAAACACGCTTTTTTCTACGAGTATATGGAAATTTTTAAGTGTTTGTGATGTATTTCGGCACCCTAAAAACGAAATTAAAAACACAAATGTCTGTCGTCCACGGATTTTTAGTAACAAGCATTTATATTTTGCAAGTATGCAACATTTGGATATTACACCACTTTATGTAATGTATGAGCAGAGACGAAAGTACTATAGTAAGACAAGCTCATTCCTGTCTATTACATGAAAGAAGTACGCACCAAAATCAGATATTGTGCATTAGTAGACATTTACCAACATACGGATTTACTGCATTTCCTATGTCGTGTCGCGAAACGTCGTTACTAATGTGTTTGTGGCAAAAATTAAAGAGAGCGTATTTCTAAGACCACAAGTACGAAAAGTAATGAAGATAGCGAATTTGACAACATGCTGAGTGAAGTTGATCAAAAAGCATGGATAGCTTTTGAAAGAGTTGTGAACAATTTTCTTGGAAATTTCAAAGCTGAAAATTACAACGATCATGAGACCGAATTTCTTAGTACCTGCAGAGAAATAGGATGTAATAACATGTCAAAAATTAATTTTCTGGATCTTTATCTCGATTTCTGTCCGAAAAATTAGGGTGCCGTAAGCGACCTCATGTTCGTCGCTTACGAACATGAGGAACGGTTCCACCAAGACGATGCAACCATTAAAAAGCGATACTAAGGCAAATGGAGTCCTAGTTTGGTTGCTGATTAATGTTAAGACATTAATCCAGGTTGCCCTAGGGCAAAATATCGCCGTAAAACATACCCAACAACATTTTGAAGTAAGTGAACATACCGACATTAATATATTTCAGTATAACGCACAACACCGTAGCAAACAAAATGTGCGAGAGTGAAATTCCAAGATCATTTTCTGTTTTCTAGTGAAATTTTACATAACATCAACTGTGTTTTATAATGTGAAAAATGTTGATTTGTGTTTACCATATAATTTATTGACCAGGAAGAGGAAGTCAACTAACAACACTATTTAGGGGTCCTGAAAAATAAGACTTTTCTATTAAATAAAATATTTAAATTGGGGCCTGATAAGTGGATCATTCATCATGAATGCGCCAAGCTAGTATTAAAAAAAAAGCGATTACCCGATTAGATCATCCTGCCCATTCATCTAGATTAACTCTGTATTACTTCCGATTCCTAGCAATATTAAAACCTTGAAGTCACAGGATGATCCTGAAAGCTACAGACCTATAGCTCTTCTTATTTGTTTGCTATAAATTTCTAGAACGGCTTATCTATAATAGAAGAGCGCCCACCGTCGACGAGATTATTAAGAAGGAGCAAGCCAGTTTCAAACGGAAAGGAGCTTCTGCGACTAAATCTTGGCGTTAACGCCCCTTGAAACAGTTTTCAGAATAACCTGACATCATCCGCTGCTTTCGTCGACCTCTGCAGTGCCTATGACACAGTCAGGAAGAAAGGAATGATTTTTAAATTCCAAAAAATTATCTCTTGTGCTCAATTAAGCAAACTTATCCAAAATATACTGAGCAATCGCCGAATTGCAGTCTGGCGAAACAATCAAACTAATAATGACAAAACCTTGAAGATGGCCTTCCTTAGGGCTTGGTTCTGGCTCCTCTAATGTTCAACATTACCAATGATCTTCCACCCACAAAACCACGAAAATTTATATATGCAAATGACCTGGCTTTATACACCCAAACCAAAAATTTAAAAGATGGAAAATTACAACTTGCTGAAGATCTGCAATTTTTAGATGAATATTAAAAGAAATGGCCCATACAACCAAACTCTTTTTTTGCACATAATTTCCTCTGTGCTTTCTAGTGTCCTCGTTTAAAATCCGAATCATGTGTCCTTTATTTGCCTAACAAAGAAGCCCAACAGAAAGCTGAATGTTGAATTTGGTGTCGGAAGTCGGATCAACCACAACCCCCACCCTAAATATCTGGGCGTAATATTAGACCGGTTTTTGATGTTCAAGCAGCACTTCCATAAAATTAGTGAAAAGACGAAGACCCGCAATAATATTACATAAACTTGAAAGCAATTATTATCAGGATAAAATAAAACAAATTTTAATGAATTTCACTTTTTAATTGACACTGCAACGATCGTTTCGCTCCAACCTGAGCTTCATCAGACATATAACTAACTTATTTACAAATTTTTTAACACAAGTATACGGTAACAAACACATGTTTTATTTTAAATATTTCAAGGAAATATTTACAAATTTTTTAACACAAGTATACGGTAACACACACATGTTTTATTTTAAATATTTCAAGGAAATATTTAAAATAAAACATGTGTTTGTTACCGTATACTTGTGTTAAAAAATTTGTAAATAAGTTAGTTATATGTCTGATGAAGCTCAGACTTTGTAAATAAGTTAGTTATATGTCTGATGAAGCTCAGGTTGGAGCGAAACGATCGTTGCAGTGTCAATTAAAAAGTGAAATTCATTAAAATTTGTTTTATTTTATCCTGATAATAGTTATAATGGAATTTCATCAAGTAAAGGCTGAAACAATTATATATTTGAAAGCAATTCATGGGAAGCGAATAGGGAGACTGTACGAACGGCAGCCTTGGCACTGGTTGCTCTCCTGCTGAATATTGTGCTGCTGTCTGGTATCAAAGCTCTCACACCGAGTTAGTAGATATTGAACTTATCGATACCAAGAAGATCGTCACCGGTACTGTTAGATCCGCTCCTAGGCTCTGGTTACGCATTCTTTCTAACATTACCCTGCTGTATATCAGCGGTCTCGTTGCAGCAAAGAATGAAAGGGCTAAAATTTCCATAACATTAGTCTTCCCATACACAATGATTTGGAGAGCGTCCCCAGGACCCGGCTAAAATCTAGGAGACCGATTTGGGTGGATAGGGAAGTTCAGCAGCCCATCAATGTAAATGATTGCTCGAACAAAACCTTGAATTGCGGACTAGAGATTTAATTTAACGTCCCCAGGACTTGACTGAAATTTAGGAGATTGATTTGGCTGGATACACAAGTTTAGCACCGCATCAATGTGAGTGATTACTGGATATTTCTCCTCGAGCGACACCCTGAATTGAGGAATAAATATTTAATTTCTAATCCTTCTTCAGAACTACTGTCGGACGTAACCCTCCCACGTAATTGGTCTCAATTAAATTGGTTCCGCACAGGCCACGGAAGGTGCAACTCAATGTTGTATAAATGGAAACTAGCAGATACTGGCGCCACTCTGTGCCTGTTGTGTATATGTGGAACAAACTATTGCCCCAGAGGAAGTTTTCTTGGTGGCATCCACGAATTGAGCAAGGCAACTCCTGCAACTCTTGACTGGTTAAAGAATTTAGATATTAGTGTATAAATTAGTTTGATGACCCCTTTTTTGCCATAAAAGTGATTGATACACTAATATCTAAGTTTCGATTTCGCTTCTCATACGAAATAAAATTAAAAAATTCATTGAAAAGACAAGGATTTCCTAGTGTAACCGATATCTAACGGAAGTAAGACAGTTGCCCAACAATCTTCGATAAAATAAGTTCCACGCACGAAGTGTATTCCGGGAATTAAATTGTCACACCTCGTTTTTAATTATTTTTATTTTTTTATTCTCTAATCCACGTAATTTCATCACTTTAACGTTCGGAAATGTATTATTAAGTCTTGTGTATTGGTGGTTTATATAACATTCCCATTTAAAGTAAATGTAGGTCCGTTATTAATAAAAAAACGAATTGAACGCACCTGGGAAAACTCCCGCCACGTTTCGAAATTAAATTGCAATCAAGCATAGAAGAATGTGCAACGTCAAATTCATTGTGTACACAATTTATTGTGCTACAGTCGCATGTTTGTCTGTATATAAATGTATCTATAATCGTGGGACAGTGGCTGAACTTCAAAGGAAATCTACATATTCTAACAATGGGCAATCATTGAACCTTGTCTCCTCTATTAGCAGGTTAAAATCGGATGAGAATAAATCGATTGTTGTCGAATGATTTGGAAAATTGGTGCTGCATTTGTTGTTTTTTTACATACTTTAGTTTCTAATAATTAAATTAAATCACATTTATTTATGGCTTTTATAAAGATAACATGCAATGTTTTCATTATATACAGTATATCTTAATAATAAATACAAAAAAATTAACTATACAACAATCAAAATTTTGTTCCATTTTGAATAAATGAAGAGGGAATAATATAAAATATTCAGTTAATAATCGCAATTTCATAAACGAGGATCGTATGAGTAGTACGCATGTTTGGAGACAGATGACATTTTGTGTCAAAATCTGCATTATCGACTGTGAGTACTATTCTTTAGTTGATGTATGTCCAAGGTTAGTAAATGTATAAGGTTGCCTCGTAGCTCTCCACCAATAATATTCTTACGCGGAAACGCGTCACAGCGTGCCATTCAAATTAAAATGATTTTAATTTTATCATTAGTTAAATAGGTATAATTCGAGTAAAGTAAATCACTGTTTTCTTTAGACAAAACGATTGGTTTATGTACTGTCGCGGTCACATAAAAGCGACCGGCACTTTTTCCTATTGTATGTCACTTAATAATGAAAAAAGTCAAATATTATTTAAATTGTCATTAGTGTCATTACTTACAAAGTCATAATGCCTCACTTAAATATTGCACAAAAAAATAGTATAGTGACCCTTTTGGAAGAAGGTTGGTCAGAGAGAAGGGTAGCCGAACGATTTCAAGTGGCGAAAAGCACTGTTCATTATATAAATGCCCAATGGAATCAGAGACGTTCATTAGAAAGAAAGGTGGGGACTGGTCAGCAAAAAGTTTCAACAGAGGAAGAGGACAATGATCTGATAAACTTTTTGATAAACAATCCTTTTGAAACTGCTGTGGAAGCACGACGTGCGACAAACTTTCCAGGGTCTATCAGAACGGCACGGCGTCGTATAAAAACTACATCTAACATTAGAAGTCGTGTTGCAGTGCAAAAGCCTTTTTTAACGCAAGGTAATAGAGAAGAGAGAATCGGGTTTGCGATACAATATTTTATGCACGACGCAAATTTTTGGCAGAACGTAGTTTTCACGGATGAGAAAGTTTTTCAATCATATTACAACGGTCACGTTAGAGTATATAGACCACCAAACACTCGTTTTGAGGAACTATACATCCATAATGTTAGAAAAAGTGGCCGTTTTTCTGTTAACGTTTGGGGGTGGATGAGTGCCAACGGTCTCGGTGTCTGCACACATGTTCAAAACAGGTTCAATGCATTAACATATATAGACATTCTAGAGAACATCATGCTACCATCAGTCAACGGCATGTTTCCTGAAAATAACTTTGTATTCCAGCAGGATAATTGTCGAGTTCATACCGCCCAAACAGTAACAGAATGGCTGCAACGACACAACGTAACAGTGCTGCCCTGGCCAGCGCGTAGTGCTGACCTTAATCCTATAGAGAATGTTTGGGGTTTGATGTTGAAGACAATTAATAAAGGAAATAATTTTTATCCACGAAACGCTGAGCATTTATGGAATACAATTGAAGAGGTATGGAACAGTTTTACTCCAGAGTATGCCCGTAATTTGGTAGCTTCCTTACCTAGAAGACTACGTTATCGACAACAACGGCGGAGTTTCAAAATATTAATTTTAATAAAGATTTGTAATTATTTTCGTAGTAACATTATTATTGATTTTACATTAAAGTTGTTGTAATAATATTTGTCACTTTGACGTTTTATTATCATATTATTTAATTTTTGCTGTCATTGCTGACAACATATATAATATTTTAAAAACCTGATTTACCAAAATTTATGAAAATAACACAAAATCTCAAATTAGTGGTCGCTTTTATGTAACCGCGACCGTGCGATCTAATCACATATAACTTACATAAAGCATGTCGTTCTTTATTTCAAAATATTGCTTTAAGTAATGGTTAATGACTGCTAGTTATTGGTGTACTCATGGGAGTAAAAAGTTTTTATTGTAAATATTTTTTTATATTATATTATTATATTAAAATGCGCTTATAAATTATAAACGAAATGAAGGTGGTTGACTTAGTGAAACACCATTTTTCAATAAACTGTTATTACGGAGTTAATTAAAGGTTTTGCACTCTAAAAAAATGGGTTTACAAGTGCAGATACTAACTGGATATCAAGATATTATTTGATGCAGTTTTCTTATAAATATCCAAAATAAAATTGCAATCTTTATAAACAAAAAACTTTATTGAGTTAATGCATTACTTTAATTCACAATTATTGTAAATTTTTTCAATGTTTTACTGTTTGATGATCCATGCCTTTTGCCTAGTTTAATAGCTGCACCATATAGAAATACACGTTTTACCTCTCACTATTATAATGTAAAACACTTGTAAATAGTCAAATAAAGTTTATATATAAGCACATAAAACACTATGAAATTAGAAAACAACGCTACGAACACTACAAACATCAATTTAGATCGGTAATTTGACAACTAGTCAACTAGATAGGAAACGCATGGGCACCCCCGATGACGCGCAATATGGCGATCGCCATTAATTACGAGGCAACCATATACATTTACTAACCTTGATGTATGTCAAAATTTCGGAGAGTTGTTGAAACTGAGCAAGTTTATGTACTTGTGGAATCGTGAAAAATAAACGTGATTCGATTTCTTTTTTTGGATTGGAAAACGTGTGCAGGAATCAAATAGAAGTTGGATGCAGTTTATAAGGACCATGTGCACCTTCGATGACTACAGTAGAAATGTCATTAGTGCCAATGTAATGATTCTATGAAATATTAAATTATTAAAAGATCTTTGTTTAAAAAGAACAAGCATAATAAATATTTAAAAAAATTAATAACAGATATGTTATTGTGAAAAGTCTGGAGACTGTGCTTAAGTAAAAACTCAAAAAAGGTATATAACATATCAAACTTGGGACAGGTTTAAATTTGAATTCTTCGGCCATAATTTAATGCTTTTACAATTACATTATACATATTAGTTTTCGTACACTTGACCTTTAAAAAGAAACGGTGGTACGCTGTTTACCTTTCGTTGGCGTAAACAGAATTTGTTGCACATATTATGCAAATTAATATACTTTTTTTACACTATATATAAACATTATTGAAATATACATACACAGTTTGTGTATACATGTCTATGCATTTTTAATCACTTTATTTATGTACACTGCCTCGAACACTACAATTGTCTTTTAAATTAAAAAAAAAATACCTGCGTCTTCTCTTGAAGTAGAGAGTGGCTGGGCTGACCTGTGTACGGCTTCCGCTTGCTCCTTGGCAGGGGATGACTTCTTCCCTCTCCTCCATTGCCATTCCCCTCCATTGCGTAGTTTATCTTCTACGTTTAGTGGTTTGCCATACTTCCCTTGATTCCTCCGGTTCGTTCCGGTCTTTCCACTGGCAGGATTCCTTGTAATGTGCCTTAGTTGGCTGGCAGGATCCGTGTAATGTACACTTACGGCTTTAAGTGGCTAGCAGTGGTTGGGAGGATCGCCATGTAATGTCCTTAAGTGGCTGGCAGGGAATCCATGTGATGTGCCTTAGTGGCTGGCAGTGGTTGGCGGGATCGCCATGTAATGTGCCCAAGTGGCTGGCAAGATCGCCATGTAATGTACCAAGGCCGTATTGATATAATACACTACGTATCGTTATGATACAATATATTGAGGCCGGGGCCATCTCCTTGTTAAAGTAGTACATACACATGCTATGTATAGAGTTATTACACCCACATGGGGCACAGTAAAGCTAAAACACATATGAAAACGCACCAACTTTACACGGCGTCCACATATACACTGACTTTAAAATAATATATACCTTTTTTAAGTTTTTAGATATGTTATTGTTAATATCTGGTAATAGAACCGTATTTATTTAAAACTTCGTTTAATCTGTTGTTGGCACAATTATTTCCACCTACATTCTCCTATGCTGTTTGAACTATTTCTACCAATTCTTCTCTATTTTGAGGCCTTCGATATAATCTCTTTATTTCGTTAATCATTAATCCCTGCACAATGTCAATGATATTTAAATCTGGACTTCTTGGAGGAAAATCCAACACATTAATATTATTTTGTCTAAACCATGTTTTGACTGTATTGGACGTATGAATCGGACAGTTATCTTGCTGAATAATGAAATTACGATTTGGAAGAAATGGTGTATTGAAGGGAACATTACATTATTTAGAATGTTGACATAAGTATTTGAATTTAATTTCCTATTAATTCCCTTAAAACACCAGTGGCATGAATTTGAAATCCAACCCCAAACAAATATTTACTTTCAAATTTTCTGAATGCACATTATTGATAAAGTTTTCTTGAAATCTATACCCTCTTGATCGTTATACATGTATCGGTCCATTTTTTTTTTACTTTGAAATAACTTTTCGTCTGTAAAAATTACATTTTCCCAAAAGTCTCTGTTATGTGCCAGGTGTTGAAGTGCATACCCTACGCGATTTTCTTTGTGGGTTGCATTTAGATTAAGTTTTTCGCCTTTTATAGCACCACAAATTAGCTTCTTTAATTCTTCGTCGGAAGATAAAAATAGAACCCGAAAAATTACTAACATCAGCTACACTAACTCCTGAAGAATATGAATGTTCTTGAAGTACATTTGTGGGATGGCAATTCTGCTCAGCTGTAGATATTCTCTTGCGACCAGAATCAGGAGTTCTAGAAATTTGATGGTGATCTCCCCATTTTTTTTATAATTTGAACTTATATTATTTCGTGCAGAAATTTGTCGTATTTTTTAAATCTGCAATAATATGCACTTTAATATTTTCATTTATGAAAGGCATCTTTCAAATAATTTAATATCAATTTCGATAGATTACAAAAATTGACAAGTAACTTTTATACCGCACTTACACCTAATTAATTTGAGAATATCTATTACAGAAAACTGTTTTTTGTCTCCTTTTTTTTTCTTTCGACTGTACCATCAGATACCGGTTAAACTAATTCAAGTGTGTCTGCACATCCGTCTTTGATGAGGAGCAGCCACTTACGATATGATCAATAAAGTTCACGATATGGTGTTAGCAGACCGCCGGGTGAAGATTAGAGAGATTGCTAATATGGTAAACATCTCAATTAAACGAGTGCAAAACATTATTCACAAAAAAATTGACTGAGAAAGCTATCGCCGAAGTGAGTCCCGCATCTGCTGACGATTTATCAAAAACGAAATCACTTCAATCAAACTTTCAAGCAATGTTTGGACATGTTTAAGCGCAATACGAGTGAGTTTCTGCGGCGTCATGTGAATGTAGATGAGATATGGATACATCACTACACACCAGAAACCAGAAAAGTCAGTCGGCACATCGGTGTTTTCTCGGCGAATGTGCACCAAAAAAGGCGAAGACGATTTCATCAGCCGGAAAAGTTATGGCGACGATATTTTAGGATGGATTCGCAAGACATAATCGTAATTGATTATGTGGAGAAGGGAAGGACAATCACGGGACAGTACTATGCTGATTTATTGGATTCGATTCGGTACTGAACTAAGAGAAAAAGAGCCCACCTAATGAAGAAAAAAATTATCTTCCATCATGATAAAGCCATCTCATCAGCCCACTCATCAACAATTACGACTGCCAAATTAGTCAATTTACGGTACGAATTAGTGCCCCAATTGCATTTACCAGATTTGGCCCCCTATGACTTTTTTCCGAAATTAAAAAAATGGCTTGGCGAAAAGCGATTCACGTTAAACGCATTGCCGAAACAGAGGTCTATTTTGCAGAGTTCAACAAATTATTTGGATGGCTTAAAAAAGTTGCAACATCGCTGTACTAAATGTGTAGAACTTCAAAGAGATTGTCGGAAAATAAATTTACTAACAAAACAATTACGTTGCATTCCTTAACACAGGTATTAATCATACCATCCTCGTAGAAATAAATAAAATATGAACTTAATTCACATAATTTATTTATAACGGAAATTTCCGTCGACCAAGCTTGTTTTGTTGGCTATACTTTTTACTAAAAGCGTTCAAAAGTTATCGATCAAAGTTCAGTATTTGCAAAAATTGCTTTTACCAAAAAAATACAAGCTAATAAAATGTTGATTGAAACTTAATTTTCTCAAAGTTGTTTTACCATTAAAGTACTTTGAAAACCTTTGGTATGGTATGCTTATACGTTACCAAAAAAAAAGTGACATCTACCCACATTTTTTAGCGTATACATTCTTGCATAATCATTATACTGCAAGTAGCCAATCAGTCTTAACTCTGTTTGTCCATTATACCTCTACATCATAAATCATAATAAGCCGTATGAAATGCTATTTATTTCACGAGCTTCCACAATTATCAAAAGTGATTTATAATTTTCAAATTAAAAAAATACACGACATTTATGATTTTTTAATTATGCAGTAACATCATCTAACAACAATCAATCAAACTAATAATTGTATTAAAATACTTTTACCTTTAAAAAAAAACCTTTCACTGAAATTATTTATATTAATTAATTTCCGTTACTCTTACTTATACTTTCTTAATATTTTAATTCTGTTATAAGTGTGAGCCGGTTGCTTTTTGTTTAATCCAGTACATTTGAACTAATTATACCCAGTAAACCTAACCTAAAAATTGATAGCTTAATCTGTTTCAGGTATGTAAAACCTACACTTTTATACAATTACGAAATATCATATGATGCAAGTGTATAAATATCTAATTGATTGTTATTTAGAGAATTCAAATTTTGCTGCAGTTTGGATTTTATGTTATTTCTTCAAACTTAATCATATGGTATTTTTATTAGTAAATTTCCTAACACCCATGTCATTCTCATTAACTAACCTCTCAGCACGTATCATTTTGGCGTATCTAGCGCAGTAACAATAACAAAATCGTTAATACAAGTAAAAGAGAAATTAGAGTCTGTGGCATTTTGTTGACAAATAGTGAATAATTGGCGACAGGTAATATGTGATATCGGCATTTTTGACGTCTTTGTGATTATTTTAGCATAAAAGAAGAGTGTTAATATTTGTTATTACGTAATCCTGAGTGAATAACCCAAGCCACAGTTTAGCTATGTTTGATAGAAATTTGAATGATTTTTTTTTAAACTAAATTTAATACATATATGTTTAATATTGATAAAAGGCGTGAAACAATATCAAAGATATTGCGTTGTTATATTTCCTATTTTGAAAGGTGTTCACCTGTTTGACTCTATCATAGAAATGCTCTGCGACGAGTTACACAATATTCTATTTTAGCATAAGTATCCAAGCAACCAAGTAATTTTTTTAAACTGATGGATATCATTATAGTTTGTGTTTACCTTTGCACATATTTGATATGTCCTTTGCAATCTTCCGAAATTACTTTACTTTTGATCAACTCATGATACTCATATATTTGTCGGTAGCATATCTCGTATGCTTCCATATCCACATTTTTCAATATCCACTTTACTCCAAATGACAGCATTGTAGTGTGATTTTATACGATTTATTTTACTGGAACTTTTCACGATTCATTCTACTCTAAATCTACAATAGACTACTCGTAGAAATCGCGCCTGTCTTTTACCTTCATATCTTTTAGGATGTAAATTGTTCTCCTAACAAAATTTGTATGTGAATTTTCTTTTGATATTTCAATGTCTAATTAATAATAAAAATATTTTGAAACATCTACTGCCTTTCTTATTCCAAAGTTACTTCCAAGAACTTATTTTACAAGAGTTAAAGCAAATTACTGGGAGCATAATGGATGACCTAATCTAGTCATCTATCGACTAAACCATTGCGGCTTTAATATCTAATTAGATAATCTATATATCTTACTTCCTTTAAATATCCGTTCGTTTAATTAAGTGAGGCATTCAAGTGCTTTGCATTCTTTTTTTGTGAATCATATTTAGAGTTTTTATTTTTTCCCACATTCCAGAGTCCTACTCAGTACAAGTTAATATGTACAAATGTTTACAATATACATCGCATTTTGTACAGAAGGCAAGAGATCCACGCTTAACTAAAATATAAACATCTGGCCGGCATACACGATCTAACAATACATACAATGAACCTGCTTATCTTCAAATTTGCAATCTTTTGTAACTGGGTACGTCTCGTAAAAAAACAAAACTTTTCGTAAACATCTCATACAATAAGTAATTTCTTTGTTAATACTTAAAACTTATCAGACTATATATACACTGTTGGAAATAAGTGACGAGCACACCCTGTATAATCGAAGAAGTGGTTCTAACGCCATGATATTTGGTATGGAAGTAGTACTAACGTAGTATAACTTACTCTTACCTGGAGAGCGGCGCAGCCCTGCTGGGGAGGGATGCATTAATAGCAGGAGTACCCCCGCGAGCGGCGCGTACCATCGCTACCCGACGAGGCATGGAGTCAAGTCGTTATATGGTAGCGGGAGGGATGTCCAACCATGCTGCTTCAACTCGCCTCCATAGCTCCTCAACGTTACCCGGGGGAGCCGGATAACGTTGAAGTCTCCGACCGATCATATCCCAGACATGTTCGATCGGATTGAGATCCGGAGAACGTGCCGGCCATGGAAGCATCCGTATATAGTTCTCTTCCACAAAGGTCTGGGCAACACGTGCAGTGTGCGGTTTGGCATTGTCGTGCATGTATAGATGACGGGGGCGCCGTCGAACGTAGGGAAGCACAACGGCCCGTAGCACATCATCTACGTAGCGGCGAGTCGTCATCGTATGCTGTATACGCAGCAGACGTGTACGTCCACCATGTGTAATAGCACCCCATACCATAATGCCCTGCTGGAGGTGGATAGGCCATGGTTGGATGCACTCCTCGAGGTGACGTTCACCACGTCTCCGATGAACCAAAATTTGCTCGTTACCGCTGCTCAATTCGAATCTTGATTCGCTGGAAAACAAAATGTGCTTCTACTCGACAACCCACTGATGTCTAGTCTCCACCCACTGGCGCCGCGTACGACGGTGCTCGCGAGTCAGTGGAACCCGCTGCAACGCACAGCGCGCTCGCAGTCCACTTTCTAGCAAACGCCCCCGTACAGTTCGCGTAGTGAGTACGCCTTCCCTTTCTGCTGGCCGTACGCGACGCTAAAGCGCTGTGCACAAGGGCGCGATCCTCGCGTGCTGTGCTCGCGCGGGGACAGCACGCGCGGGGCCGTCCCGCTCGCGGCTGAAGGCACGTACATCCTTGCTCCATCCATTTTCGCCATGCCCGCTGCACTGCTGATAATGACCGCTCGAGACAGCGCGCGATATCACGGAAGCATACTCCCGTCATGTGCATCCCCACAACCATTCCTCGCTCAAACTCACTGAGATAACGCGAACGGCCTTCCATCACGCACAAAGTACGACTACAACTACCCGCTTCCACCACACTAACCGGTTTCTCCCTCCCCGCATCGGTCTCCATGGAGACAACATGTTGCAGCTGTCGGAGGCACTCAGTAAAAAATGCAGCCATAAAAAGTCAAAACTCGCTGCGCAAACTCGTCTAGAGGAAACCTTAATGCTCCGCTAAATCTACGCATTTATCTTGACACGTTCAGATTATACAGGGTGTGCTCGTCGTATATTAACAAAAATGCTGAGTTGTAATTTCATACGAGCACGTGTTTTTTTATAAAACCCGATGTGTTTTGAAAACGTTCGTACTTATATATTAACTTATACTGAGTAGGATTCTGAAATGTGGGGAAAATCTGGCAACTCTAATCATATTTCATAAATATCTCCAGGATTTGTTTCCTTCAAATCATATCGAATGGAATAAAACGTTTCTTACTTTAAGCTAGATGTTTTTGGTCAGTCAAAAATGACCTAGCAGTATGTATAAAATAAAAATGGGTGTAAAATATAAACTTATATTCTCCTCCCAAAGTGTATTTCTTTCACGGTTTAGGAGGAATATCAATAATTGCTTCTTCTGCACCTTTATATCCCTCAATGTCCACTTGGGATCCAATATTGGGATCGATGCCTATACAATACACTATTGTTGTTTTTACTATAGCTGACTGGAATTAATACTATTACAGAAAAGCAATTTACCCATCACATAATCTATATAAATAACCGGATGTAAATGTTCATTTGTTCAAATCTTAAATCTTCGAAAATTTTCACCGATTGCTTTGAAATTTTGATACAACGTTACATTCGAATACACGCGTGTTTTTATATACCTATTATATAGATGCCACACCTGCGACAAGTAAAAACATGCTTTTTTGATAAACATTGTGAAATTAAACATATTAGAAACGTGTGCTTTCAATTTACTTTCTTTTCAATTTAACCAGACTGAGCCACAGCAACGCGTGGCCGGTTACAGCTAATATAATATAAAATGAATTTACAAAAGCCTCTTTACTTTGAATAAATTATCTCTAATGGCACATAAAACTATCGATAGGAAGATCATTCAAGTTAAACTATCAAACTTACGATTTTTCTGATCTTTTAAGCATATGTTTTATTCAACAGCACACTATTTTCAGATGGTTTCAAGCTCTACAAAAGAAAAATCTCAGTCTCAATGGATTCTCTCCTCATATAATAGCGAACTGGAATATCCGGATTCCCTGAACGAAACCGCATCGGCACCCGGACAAACGACGGAAACCTCCAGCAGTCACAACTACCAATCGGCCAACAACTTCTTGTGGACGGGTTCGGACGAGATTACCAAATTCTACGACAGCATCGACTCCAATTTGGTATCTAGTCTGTATCAGCCGAACGGTGAGGATCTCGCCGAATGTGACTCGCTCGAGAAACAATTTTCAGATTCTTCCGACCGGAAGTGATCCTCTACAATCCTATTGATCTTGTTCTTTCTCGTGTTTGTCTGTTTCAAAGCGAATATGATATGGCTGTATAGGAAAACCTAAACATACGATTTTTTTATGTTTCGTTTTTTTTAATGTATTTTTAGCAGCTTTTATTTATTTATTGTATTTTGATAATATCATTACGGTCCTCTGCTTTTAACCACTTCTAATTCTATATTCTTTATATTAAAGAAAATTTTAGTATTGTATTATTTTAATTATAGCATTTTTTAAAAGATATAAATAACTCACTCCAGTGAGTGAAACATAAAATTTACAAACTTACAATCCTTATTTTTCATGAGATTTATACTCTACCATCTTTGCTGTTCTTGCTTCTCCTTCTTGAATAGAAATTAACAAGGATCAAGCTGTTGCTACTCTTGTAGGTTACAAGTCCGGTTTTAATTTTGATTTGCTTTTTAGAGGAGGACCGTAAAGACTAATTTTAATTTACATATCGACCGTCCAGAATATATGTGTATAAGAAAGCCTCTGTAAGATATTGCTTTTGTATGTTTCGGTTTTTCTTGCGATTATCTGAGATGCAGCATTTATTTCGTCGATACTTCCTATTGGTACAGTTACAATCAAGAATGATATTTGTTCTATATAATTTGATTTATATTTGTTTGTAGACTTCCAGAACCGTTCTTTTGTAGATAAGGTCTTCCGGGTGTAGCCGTAACCCTCTATTTATCGTCATACTTCAGACAGCTTCTTCAGAAGATTTCTAGAGACTGTCAGTCAAATGCTGATCGTGTGAACAACGAAACGTCAGGAGAAAATAGAATACACAGCAACACCCGGACGACAAACACAAATCAATTGTAGATGGATTTGTGTTTTTATTAACAAAATTGAGTTTTATCGATTAATTTTATTTAATTTTTTTTAAATTATATTAATCCATACTGATGGCAAAATTTGCATTAATTAACTGCAGAGAAAGTAATTTTATTGGACAGTCATTAAAATAATTATTAAATTAATCCATGTCGTTTGACGAGATGATCTATATCCATGAAGTTGAATATTTGCTATAAAGAAATCATATTCTCTATATTTATAAATAGAAGATCAAAACATCCAAGGTACATGTCGCAAGTTCTATTATAATTTTAAAATTCTGTAAATAAAAATAATTTTAAGGTAAAGTCTTAAATGCAGGTACTTTTTTTTAAATATAATCGTTCTTTATGGTTAAGGGTTTGTCGCGAAAATAGTATTTTGACGGAAATAATAATTATTTAAAAAATAAATTGTAATTGTCATAGACAATGTTGGATATATTTTTTCAATTGATCGACAATAAAATGAATGTAAGAATCAGAAAAGTTCTGTAGGCCATGAAATCATAAAATTTTTAATTTTTTGAATGCTCTGCAGCTTGTCTTTTATTTTTGACGTCGACTTCACAATGCGGGTACAACTGCGAGCAATGAATTTTGGTCGTCAATGTCCTTGTACAATTTGAGGAAATTGTCAAAATTCAAATTTTTGCCATGATTGATTATGTCCATTGTCAATTAAATGTCAATATAAATTTGCAGTTTCTCAAAGTCTTATTTTTTGAATTATTTTTAATATGGTCTTAATGTCATATTTTGACAAAATAAAGATTATTTTCTTAATATAAACTGGACTCTTTGTAGCAATGGTAGCATATTTTCTAGGACTTGCAAAAAGTTCCGTCAATTTTATTAACTCGCAGATTAAATTATAGGTTATTACCATTACGACCGTTTCACAATACACCAACTTACGTTTTGTCAAAGAATGACATTGGCGACCAAAATTTATTCGCAGCTGTACATAACCTCCTCAGACCCAGAAAGAAGTTTCAAAGTAAATGATGACGATTCTGTTGGTTTGCACCTCAAAGGACTACTATCCATCTATTTTGCCAAAATTTTTAATTTTTCTTTAAAAAACAGGGATCACATAGGTACTTTGGGTTCATAAACATACAAAACGCTCGGGGCTAATGAATTTTTTTTTATTGAAGAAATTCTGTAAAACAATTTCTTTCAAGACTACAACATGAAAAAAAATGTCAGAATTTACACTTAGCAAAAGTTAATTTTTTACGTCCAGAAAATCGGCATTTTGATAGCGATTTTTATTTATATTCCACAAACTCTACCAAGTATTTCCTTGAACTCTGCATCTTTTGTCAGGGATCGGTTGGACACGTACATCTTTTGCTTCCGCAATCCTCATTATCGCTTTCTGTGTCCAACATCATCTATATCGTCGTTTTTCTCATTTTTCGATACAAGGGTCTTAGCAACTGACAATTTAAAATTTAAGTAATCCATTGTGTCTTTTCTAAGCAGAGTAGCAGCTTTTGCATCTTCGCGATATTCCAGCTACTGAAAAGTTGGCAAAATGAAAAAGTGTTCAGACTGTCCATTTATTTGATCTGCCTCTCATGGAATACTTGCTGATGACTTGATTTAAAAGATGCACACCACCCATTTTCACATTGTACTCTATATGTAACTAATCGAGCCAATGGCTCATCATCTGAAGAATCCCAATTATCAGGCGGCAAAATATTCTCTTCTTCATCAATATTTTGAGGAATTAAATCCTCTTCAAGGTCATTATCTGACTCAATTTGATTGAGTAGGTCGTCATCTGTATCAGACACGTCCGGATCTAAATGGTCCGCAAGATCTTGAAGTTGTTTTGGTGTCAAAGGACCTAAAATAATAAACATTCTCATAATCAACTCGCCAAACCAACTTGAAAAAAAAGAAAAATATAGTTCCCCCGACCTAAAGTTTCACTAGTGCTATTTCAACAAGTCTGTTACCCCCCCCTCCCCCCATAACAGACTTATTAAAATTTATTTAGGCATGCATGGTTTATAATAATTTTATACTACAGAAATATAAAATAATTACTTATGTTTGTTTTCATTTAAATTCATTGTGATGTTAAGTACTGCTGCGCACACAATAACTGTTCGTTGCTTACTGACGCCACTAATTGGGATAGCATAATTTGCACGAACGACGGTATATCGGTATATGATACCATTGATACCAAATCGAATTTTAGAGTTTAAAAATATATAAAAATTTTTCCGTATCAAATGTGATACTCTGGGTCCGAGGAGGATAAATTTGATTGCCTGCTGATATTAATTAACGATCACTGTTTCTAAAATATCTCCGCTAATTTTCTCTATCAAATATAAGATATCCAACAACACACTACGTTCCAATATTAGTTGACACGTCTATAGTAATAAAAATTGTTTTTTTTTATCTGTTACACACCCCTTAATTTTTATAATCCATAAGCCTGCAGTAATCAACTTGTGAGTCACGCCTACTTCTAGGTTAATAATCATTCTCTTAACCAGTGCTGCCAGGTGTAAAAATGAAAAAGCGGTAATTTATTTTAAATCTTTCCAAGACATAAAACAGGTTTACATGATCTTTATGAGTTTTGTACAAAAGAGAACACATAAAAAATATTTATTTAAGAAGAGTTTTATACAGAAGATAAGAAATACAATTTACATAAAATAAACAATATTTGTTCTATAAGACTTCTATAAGATGTAAGGTATACAATTAACGTTATATAATATGGCTTTCAACCTTAATTTTTGTATCTAAAATTTTATTTAAATATTTTTTTAATTTAACAGATCTTGACATGGTTCCACATACATTTGCACATACCTATATAAGGTAACCACCTAAATAAACTCTTTAAGATAGCACTGAAACCTGAAACTCAATTAGATAAAATAATTTCTTCCAATTTATTGATATTGCAGTTGGTGTTTATATTATGATTAAGAATTATTATGCGCTCGTAAATATCGGCATCAATTCTGACAACATATGAATATTTGTATACATATCATTCACGCACATACATATATATAGACCATTAAGTATTATCGACGAAGTAAAAATTAATTAACGGGTGAGCGGTCTGTCAAGTAAGAAAAAACTCCTTTATTTCACTCTATATTTCATAACGAATTTGTTACTTCCTCAGGAGTGCAATTAAGAGTTAAAATTTAGCAAAGAACGACACTAAACATGTTAAAATTAATCAAATTTAAAACATTAAATTAATACGATGTTGGTTTATCGTCAACCCTTTAAAAACAAATATATATATATAAAATGCTTATGCACCCAGATTAACTTTAAAAAACTTTGCTGATTAAATATACACAATAATATACCTATGAAATATAAATTTAATTGAATTAATAGCAAATGTTTGCCTTTACGAAATATGACTACTATTATTTTTTCCTTCATTTTCAAATTTTAAATTAATTTGTATCAATGCAATTTTGCGGCAGATTTTAAGCGAAAACGGTAGAAATATCACCAAAACGGACGACATACCGCAAAAACGGTAAACCTGACAGCACTGCTCTTAACCATATCGGACGGGGCGGGGCTTTACGGTTGAAAACCACTGGTATAAACACTTAATTTCTAAACAAAACTTTTTTTGTTTGTAACTGTACACCAAACATGAATTACAGTAATATTAATAAAAATCACACGCGTGCACTAACTTTAAGTGAGTCCTATGTAAGATATCTTTTGATTTTTTTATATCTCTGTGTATGTATACTCTGTTTATCAACTTAGCATTAAACGTATATACTTTGCGATAGGCTGAACAAGAAAAAAGAAATATTTTTCTTAATTTAGAGACTATAAAATGTAAATGTTGTATAAATCATAATTATTATTATTGATTTGAGTATCTTGTATTTTTTTAAATCGCTATATTTTCATTATTTGCTGCTGTGTAGAACTGTGATAGGAACAAATTATACGATTATATAAAATGGTGGCGAATGTTTATTTTATTTTTATAAGAAGTGTGGATAATAAAAAGACTAAAATTTTTATGTAGTACTTGAGTTAATTATGCGTAGTATTTTTTTCTGTAATTTTGTTTACATTTGACTTTCCCTAGAAATATATTTCTTAAAATATATCTGGATTATATATCTTAAGATACAGTTGACTTTTTTAATTTCGAGAAATCACAGTGAGATTTGAAATTTTTCGTAGTTCTTGTTCATTTAATAGTATGTATATTAAAAAACAAGTTTCATAAGGCACCATTTTGCCGCACAAGATCAGTGCGAATGCGGCAAAAGGCCTTATGAAACGAGTTTTTTATACTATTTTTTCTATTTTGCGTTTTTTACATTAATAAATTGCTTAAATTGGAATTATTTAATTTGAAAGTTCAGAGTTGAATTTTTATATAAAGCATGCAGTTGGTCACATTGATACTTGACATTTTCAAATTTAAATCTTGCTATCCGCGAAGTATATTATATTACATATTATTTATTAATTTTCGTTAACATTACTTGATATTTCATTTAAAAATATAAACATGCGTGACATAGAAACATATATATGTTGTTGTCAATTGTATACAACATACGTTGTTTGTGTAAAATACGAACATATATCATATCTGTCAAATGTACATAAATTCTTAAAATCGTATGACAGCAATGATATTTATTTCTGTATTCGAACAACGCCAACATTGAAAAATGAAAAAAAGTGTATCGAAATGAAGCTCATTTCGATACTGTTTTGAGTTTCATAATGAGTTCATTTCGAACGCAAAATAGAAAAAATATATTTTATATCCAAAAAACGTTTGTAATAAAAACAGCGTAATGAATTATGGGATTATTGATAATTTTTTTTCCTAACTATGAGAGGGATTTTTATATTATCTATACCTAGCTATGAATGGAAGGCGTTATAAGAAGACCTATATTTTATTTTTCAACATATGATCACACTTATTCCAGCGTATTTCTAATAAGGCTATACCTTCTAAAGAAAACTCTTCTGGCAGGTCTTCAAAAAACGCCTCCACAGCTGCTTGCAGACAATAATCTGAAGAAGAAAAAACACGTTATCCACCCAAATGCTTTCTTAATTTAGGAAAGAGATAATAATTACTCGGTGTGAAATCCGGGCTTTTCATCTCTATAATCGTTGATTATTTCTCGATCTCTGCTAGAGATCTTTCTCAACTGTGCAATTGTAATCGGCGCAGCATAATCTTTTGAGCAAAGTCTTTTTGGTGTATAGCAGTTTTTAAATTTCGGATTGTTTCCTTATATACTTCCCTTGTAATCGTATAGCCTTTCTTCATGTATTCAATTAACAAAATTCCTTCCGAATCCCCAAATAACATCGTTATCAGTTTCCTACATGAATTTTGCGTCCTTCCGTTTCTTTAGGTGGTGGTGGGGATCTCTTATCGACCACTGCATGGTTTCTGGTTTTGTCGGTGAGTCCCAGCTACGTCTCATCACCTGTTATAATTTTCGAAAAAAGGTAATAATTGAAATGTTCTTTCTTCGATTCTATTACTCGACTTTCTTGATGTTTTCCTCAGTTCTTGCTTAGATAGACCTTCCGCATCTTGGATCGTCTTCAATCGATTCCCTGTCCAATCGAAATTGCTTAGACCAAAATTTTACTATAAAATATAACGGCTCATCTTCCTTATACACGTTAGTCATTCCCTTATGAATTTTTTTAGATAATTTGCTTGCTTGGGTCAAGAATTTTTTCGCGTTTCTATGTTCTAACTGAATTGCATTCATTTTTGGTTAAATAAAGCTCTGTAAAAACAGCAAAACTCTGGATTTGGACTAAACTTGGTCAGTGTAAATTCAATTGTGACAGCTATTTGCTATTGTCACTTAATTAATGGCTATATAATTATAAAAATTTCCCCTCGTAATATATTTTTAGGCAAACATCTTTACAAATAACCTTACAATTACATTCCGTTCAGTAAACTCTATTAAGCAGTGATATTTTACAAAAACTATTTAATAAAATTTACATATAAAATTGATACAATTACAGCACAATACAAAACCAAGAAATTTTACTAGATGCAAATCGAAATCTGTGTTGGTTTCTCAGAATTAAGAAGAAAATACGTTCATTAGATAGCAGAAAAAGTTTAATTTTTCACATGAAAAGAATGGAATGTACAGGAATGATATTGTATACTTTGTTCAATATACTCTTTAAAACTATATAATGTGCATTTGTATGTATAGTATTGCATGTAATTACTAGAGGTACAAATTGTCTTGCAAACAAAAATCGCATTTATTATCGATTGTAACGTTTTATTGTTGTAAGCTTAATAAAAAAAAAGAGTAGTTCCTTCAATCATCACAATATACGGCTTTCTCGGCTTATTTTCGTTTATTAATAAATGTAACACTCAAGTACATTCCATAATCATTTAGAATGCATATATTTACTGTACATTACATATATGTAGTCTTAAATCATTTAACGTTCATATAAAATGCATAAAGAAACAAACACTACACTTTCTTAAAAATTAACTAAATACATGTATTTATTAAGACTGTTTTATAATTCATCCTAAAAAATTATAAATATCTTTAACAGTCTTTTTTCATTATCATGCCACTGTTAAATTTGTGATAATATTAAAATGCTCATCACAACAGTAATTGTAGCTAAAAGACAGATTTACATCATGCAAAATAAGAAAGATTGCATTGCAGTGAATGTATTATGTTTTTTCTTTGTATTGTATTTATGATGTATAATTTTCCTTACAGGCAATGTAAAGGCTTTATATCAGTTATTCCTTTATTTGGTCCTCCCGACATTGTAAATTTGTGACTGATTTTTTCCAAATGTATTAAGAATCTGTATAAAACGATATTTCACTGTTGTAAATACTTTTTTTTTGTTTATAAAGAAACACATAAATAAATATAATTATCGATATTGACTGAGTTTCTATGTTGTTGCGAAATTACTACTTGGTGTCTAATTTTTTAAGCTTTTGAATCAGGTTATCCAATTTTTCAGCTATCTGTGCCATCATCTTCTCAATATTATCCAAACGCTCTTGCTGACTAAAAAAAA
This sequence comes from Melolontha melolontha, assembly GCA_935421215.2. NCBI lineage: Eukaryota > Metazoa > Arthropoda > Insecta > Coleoptera > Scarabaeidae > Melolontha > Melolontha melolontha. Next base: position 68,743,495 of record OW285243.1, on the reverse strand, counting down.
TAGTTTTGTATTAAGAGTTTTTACGCTGTTTACAAAATTATGTACGATTTATTAGATTCTTTTTAGAATTCGAAATTTAACTCTTTGAATTTACAAACACTTGAGTTCTCTTAAAGAGAAGTACATATAACAATTTAATTCCTGGAATATCCACGTAGTATCAGCTGTGATGTAATTATAATAAAATCAGAAATATCCGTGTTTCAATATGTTTGAACTAATGACGTGCGATAAATTTCAAATTGAATCAGCTCTTAAGCCGCGTTCATAGAGGTGTACTTGAAATAAAGAGACGACGTGTGAAAAATGGAAAGATGTAATTATGTAGAATATGAATCCAAAATATTGTGAGTCAATTACGACGATCACCCCAAAATTAAAAGCTCCCTGAAAATTTTATTATGTGACACCTATGAATTCAAAATATTCAGATTGTCTATAAATAATAAATGCCTCTATTGAACTTACACACACATACAGCGTATGTGTCGATGTTTTAAAAAATATAACATTGTTATAGGCTAAGGTCAAGAACCTTAATATATTTACGTGCAAAATCAGCTATTTATACATTCAAGTTAATTGTTAAAAATTTAAAAAATGTGTATTATGTAATTTTTTTTGTTACAAAAAATAAGACACATGGATTTAAAATATCTATAAAAAAATACCGCTATTGAATGCAAGGTTTATAAAAACTCGTATAAAAAAGCACGTGTAATGATCGACAGGTGATTGAATCGTAGACGAAACTTAAAGCTGGCAGACTAAAACAAAACGACTCTTTTTGTTATAGTCGATCACTTTTAACTATCGTTTTATGATACAGTCGGTCGCACAGTGGCGTGACAAATATGTTTTAAATATCTTTATCATTTTTTTTCTCGCTTATGAGGGAGAGAAAATATTTTGGATTTATATTCTATACAGTGTGGCGCAGATACAACTGACATTTTTAAAATAGTCACATATTGTATACGGAAGCAGGGAAAAAATAAGTAAAAACTACCTTAAATACGACCAAGTATGCCATTTATTTACCATAGATTACAAGGTTATTTTCTGAAAACTACATCAGGCAGATGGTCTCCGTTTGCATCAATGCATTGCTGCAAACGTTTCTTGAAGTTCTTCCGTGGGTCCTTATCAATGGCTGCAACTTCGTTAACAATGGCTCACTTGAGCTCTTGAATTCTATGACACGCCTTCTGGAACACGGTCTTTCAGGAACCCCCACAGGAAGAAGTCTGGTACACTGAGGTCAGACGACCGAGCTGGCCAAGCGATTTCCCCGAAATGAACATTCGATAAACTACAGCCATACTGTTTGGCGTGGTGTAGGCTCTCTTTTATCGTTCGAAATAAACTTCTTCTACTGTGCCTAAAATGCGAAATTGTTAGCGCGTCAAACTGCGAGGGCTACGTTCAAAAGCTTCCTTCACTGTCTGCAGATTCTCTGACGTCCGCATTGTTCGTGGAGCTCCATGCTTCACGTCTAACACGCTACCAGTTTCTGCACCATAGCCAATATGGTATTGTGAGACGGTACGTGACCATGTCGACCAATATTAAACTGTCGTCGATAGACACGCTGCACTTCCATGACAGAATTTGTTTTGTAATAACTACGAACGCAGGTAACACGGTATTGTACGTTCCAATGCTCCATTACGACTGATAATATGAAATGGCGTCCTCCCCTCTACCATTCCCCTTTCCGCGAATCACGACAAGCCATCGCGGCGGCGCACTATTCACATTTAAAATGTGTAAATTGGCTCCGTGCCGCGCTGTACTTATATCTTTCCATTTTTCATAGGTTGGCCCTTTATTCCAAGGACACTTGTATAAAGAGCAACGGCAACTAGATTTGTCCACAGCGTATACTGTGACTTGCGAAGTGCGCAGTAACTTGAGTTAATTCAGGCACAACATATTGCAAAATCATTGCCCATTTGCCTCAGTTGTCGTCAGTGGTATTTTGCGAGGTTGGCAAGAAAATATTACGCTTGGTATAAACGTACCTACAATTCATAAAGTGTTTATTTGCAGTTCGCACTGCCCAAGTGTGGACCGCAAGTTGTACTTTATCTCTTTCTAACATACGCGCTGTTATACTACAAACATTAGTAATTTTAAGGGACTCTTATGCCTTAAATTTAGTCACGTGACTCCAAAGAAACATTTTATGAACTGTACTTACAGAAAATTAGCAACTTCCGACTGGCGAATTACAGTTTTCGTTTCCAGTTAATCCCTATGTAAGCACTGCCTTTGTTCATTATTGAGAAGATAACAGGTATGTATCTACCCTGCAGCGGCTCGTGACAATCTTGAGTACTAAGGCCAATCTCCCCTCCTTCCCCTCATTTAATAGAAATGTTTAACACAACTCAGTTCTTTAAGTAACTTATTAGTAACAAGTCACTACTAATTATATTTTAATATTCAATTCAAATTGAAAAGTCATTTGAAAATAAAAAATGCATTACGTACTTATCGAGGGTGTACTTATCCTATCTAAATATCAATACAAAGGGAAGCGACAAAGTCTCAGGTAACAGGTGTTGTATTTCCCTCGAAATTGCAAATTTATTTAAAGACATATTTAGTATACAAATATCACTCGTACAAACAATTACTTAAATGTTAGTTGAAAGCTTAAAGAATAAAAATTAAGGAACTGTTACAATTGTCAAGTTTAAAACAAGAGTTACACTGCTCACGATAATTAAGTGAATCCGAAAATAGTATATTAAAACACAAGTTTCATAAGGCACTATTTTGTCGCATGAGTTCTCGAAAGAACTAGTGCGACAAAAGGCCTTCTGAAACGAGTTTTTTATACTATTTTTTTCTATTTTGCATTTTTTACATTAACAAATTGAAATTATTCAATTTGAAAGTTCAGAGTTTTATTTTTATATAAAGGATGCTGTTGGTGACATTGATACTTGACATTTTCAAATTTAAATATTGCTATTTGGGAAATATTATTTATTAATTTTCGTTAACATTACTCGATATTTTATTTAAAAATATAAACATGAGTGACAGAATAGTATATTGATCTACAAGTTTAGAAAAGTGATAGTTTTCCAGTGAGTGTAAATGTTTGAATTCACGAGTGAGCGCAGCTCACGAGTGGATCAAATTTACACGATTGAAGACACTCTAATTTGTCAGTATCTGCGTTGTGGTCAGTTATTAGCGCAAATTGTAAATGAACAATTTGCGCTAATAAATAAAATGAATGAAAATTTTAAAATTAGAACAATGCCAAAATTGAAAAATGAAAAAAAAGCGTATCAAAATGAAGCTCATTTCGATACTACTCGTATTTTGTGTTCCATAATAAGTTCATTACGAACGCAAAATAGAGAAAAAATATTTTTAAATTTTTTAAAAGGTTATTGATTCTATTCATTTCGACAACACAAAATAACAAACGAAACAACAAACAGTACTAAAAGTCCCGAAAGTAACAAGTAAAATTCGCCAATGAGCTCGTCGACACTGTACAGATCAGATCGAACTAACAATACAGCAGAAAGAAACTGGCCCGAATGCTTCATAAATTCCCGATTTTCTTTGACCATTTTCTGTACCCACCAGCTTCCTGCAGACGCCTACAAACATTGAATTCCGGACCATTTATTACTTGGCTTAAATTCGTTGAAATAAAGTGATTTTTATAAAGTTTCACGGCGTACAAAACCAGCTAACAGCATTATTTAATATTTAAGAGGTGTAATTCTCAATTACGTGTCAACGGCGTTTATTAATTAATCATTTAATCATTATTTTCAAGGAAAATAAAGACTTCTCGTATGATGTGTGGGGAGCCATGGCTCCGTGGCTCTTTAAAAGAAGCCACCGGGGTATCGACATGTGCACTTTGGCGTGTGAGAAGTGTGTGCATCAGATCTTTACAGATGAAATAAAGCCGTATCGGCTAGACGTTACAACTCATCTTTCTTCAAACACGAACTTGCTTCTCAGAATAATTACGAGGGCTGATATTTAGTACTCCAACATGACCCAAAGTCAAAACATGCTGTTGCGGCAATCTTCGGATTCACAGCGCCTTAAAAAATCAGTTTAAAAAATTAACCTATTAGAACAACCTTACTTAATCCGCGCTTTTTGGCTATTTAAAAATTTGAAAATGCGTTGAAATTATATAGATTATCAGAATATTTCCGAAAAAAGACATCAAGCCCAGTCCGTTTATGTCGTAGTATAGAGGATTACTTTGAAAATGAATAGTAGTCTCTAGTGTACTCTTCTATTTGCGCATTTTTTAAAAATATATTCCGGAAATTAAATTGCTACATTTCAGATATGTTAAAACTCATCATGCATCTTGATTTATAGGTAAATGTAAAGTTTATTAAACATTGTTTTACTTACGCTACAAAATCTTCTATTGCAACAAGTGGCATGCCTTCGGTAGTTGTTCGATTGTTTAATTTAGTAGGAACTATACCTGCACGAAAATTATATGAAAAGAACTGACAACAAGAAATTGAAGATATTACCCTCGTCCGGTTTTCCAAGTAAATCTTGTACCAATCTAGATACATCTTTTTCATCAACTACTGTTTCGGGATCAATGTTATATCTTGCGAAAAACATATCTATATCCATATCAGTAAAACCGCATCTAAATTAAAAACAAAATTTTTGAGAGTATTTAGAATAAGAAAACTACTAAATAAAATCAATAATAAATCTAATACAATATCGAAATGTCTTCATCCTTATTACTGAATAACAGAAGTCATAAAACTTCTGAATTTGAGATCTCCGTCTAGTGCGCCGAATCCAATCCATTTTGAAAATATGTTTAAGAATGTTTGGAATGTTATTTACTTTGGTAAAGTAATCGGTCCTTAACTGGACGAAAAAACGTTGACCAACGAGAAAGATTTTGAATTTTCGAATTGCCAAGACACTCTTGTGAGCAGGTGCATTGTCCTAATGGAAGATGACGTGTCCCTTTTCATGAATTTTAACCTCCAGTTTCGTTAAAAGGTTAGAATAGTACCTACTCCCCAGTTATTGTTTACCCTTTTCAAGATAGTCGGTCAACATAATTCCTTTCGGATCCAAAAACACCGACGCATGACCTTTTCGATTTCTTCGGAGCTGAAGAACCGGCTTCTGTCCACTGCACGGACTGTTGTTTCGATTCTGTTTTTAATGATGAATTAATGTTTCATCCATTGTCAAATATCGATGGAGTAAATCACTTGTTTTTGGTAAAACGTGCCCAAGCATTCCTCGGAAAGGATCGTGCGAATACGTTTTTAATTCGCAGTGGGCATGCGCGGCATCCATCATGCACAAAACTTATTCATATGCAAAATGTTAACCGATGCGTTCTTTTAATATACCTACAGTATAGGCGATTTCACGCGACTTCGTACGCTGATCTTTCAAAATCATATCGCATTTTTCGACGATTTTCGGTATGGTTGCACTTTTCAAACGTCGTTCACGTGGATCATCTTGTATGCTTTCACGGTCACGTTTAAACTCGATCGCCCAGTTCTTCACAATAGAAATTGAAGAAGAATAATCACCATACACATTTATGATTCTCGACTGAATTTTAAAGCATTAAACCTTGCTTTACAAAAAATTTCATCGCCGCACGATCTCGATTTTTTTTCCATTTACAACAAAAATCGCACTGCAACTAATTCAAACGATGCCTACAGCCTGCTGACTGGAATGACTTGCAATTTCACATGGCGTCTATTAACAATTATGCCAACATGAGGGGAAAAAATTATGTGAGTCTACTAATCTGTGAGGGAGGTGGGGAATATTTCAAGTCACCCCCCCCCCTGTATATTTACCTTTTTAAATTAGATTTACGTTTGCTATTTGTCATTAAAAAAGTAAAATTTAGAAAAAATAAAATAATAACTAAAGATTTATACTTTAAATGATCTTACACAGTATTTTTATTAACCTATGCTCTAGAAATACAAGTAAACCGCTCAAATTCCCTAAATTCCTCAAATACTTTTATCATATTTTTAAAATGGTGATTTACATTAGAATATAGTCAAGCTCACCAAAACATCACAGGCACAAACGATTTTATCACTTCTGGTTATTCTGTCTTTACATAGATTACAAAGAGTAATACTTCATACTAACTTCTTTAAGGCCCCTCTAATTTGTTCTGTTGTGGCATTGTATTCATTCCTCATGACTTTGATGGGTCTTACGAATTTTCCGCAACCACATTTGCGCATGAAATTATAGTAACCTCTTTTTAAAAACTCCGCCATTTGCATTTGATCGGGAGCGATCGCCATTTGGGTTTTAACTTCAGTGTAAGTATCATTAATAATAGCCAAGAACATATTCTGTAAATGAAATGTCAAATCAGTCATAACAAGATTAGAAAAGCAACAAGTTGGAGTTGCATTCTGTTGTCTTAGATTTGCAAATGATATTAAATTTTACATAAAACTACATATAGTAAATGAAAAAGATTTACATATCGTCAAAACTTGCTTTGGTATTCTAGGTTATATTTTTATTAGTTTATTACAAAACATTAATCAAATTAAACAAAAAATTTAATGTAGTAATTTACAATACAACAAATTATTATTAAAATTTGGAACCGTCCCTATTAAGAACCTCAACTATTCTACGTGGCATTTAATTAGCCATATTAAGACCATACTTTTCAAGAAAGATTCTCATGTATTCTGAATCATGTTTATTAGTTCTTCATCAATTAGGGGTCTAACGTTTCTGTCTCGAATTCTCTACGAACCCAATACATTTCCAATGGGATTAAAGTCAGAATTGTGGCTGATTCAACCACAGACAATGTTATTTTCTCGAAAACCGGTTGGGTCATCGTGCGCGCTGCATGGGCGGAAGGAACTTTTATCTCCAGGCCCAAACGTTAACCGAAAAAGACCATCTTTACTGCAATTACTGATATAGATTGGCTGGAAGGTAATCGTGAATTGAACCATTTTGACATGATTGGAATGTTTTATCATTCAAAAATGTTGATTGTTCATCATATACTGTCAAACATTTTTTTTATATTCTTCTTTCGGCAAAGGCTTCCTTGCTGCTGCACAGTAAGGTTTCCTTTACTCATCAACAGCCCGTATGACTTAAACACGGAATCTTAGACTCGTCAATAGTTTTAACAACTGTTGCAAAAAGAGCTCGTACCAATAATCCCGTCTTGTTCCTGAATCTAAACTCTTGATCTTTTGGAACTAGGGTTTCTATCTACATATTTCTATTACTCTCCCAATTTTTTTAAATATTAAATTTATATCAATGTTATAATAAATGACAATTTGTCATATAGACTATCCATCATTTTTGCACAAATATGCTTATCAATTAATGTTATTTTACTTTTTGTAATGAATTTTAAATTTTGGCGAATGTCAAATAATTTTAAAAAGGTCAGATATGAGTAGCTAAAATTTAGTTTAAATACCGTATAAGATTTGTACTACTTTTTTTGTCCACGACAGTAAGTACATATCGGGTAATGCATTCGACTCTAACACTAGGGAGTATTTTCCCTTTGCACTTCGTTGGATAATCTCTTAAGGAGATCATATATTAAGATCACCTACAATAGAGTTGACAGCACAGCCCCCTGTAGACGACCTCTGGCCTCAATGCCGTCGCCTAAGGGGGAAGTTATTATTCTCCTTCCTCATCCATCTTCCTACCGTTGGAGCTATTCCTTTCCTTTCTAAGCCTTCAATTAAAGAAATTTTAAATGCTCCTTCTATATCTATAAAAATGGCTATCGTTATTTCTTTGTCCTCAATCAACTTTGAATGTAGCCTGTTTAAATGATCCAATGTCGAGTCCGTGGATCTTCCTGATTGGTACGCATATTGCTTATTATTTAGTGGTTTTTCCGCTAGGAATTCCTCCCTTATGTATCTGTCTATTCTCCATGGTTTCCAACAAGAAAGACGGTAAACTGATTGTTGTATGACTTGGAGTTAGAGCCGCCATCCCACCCCCTTTGGATACGTAAACAAGCCTGACCTTTTGCTATATCGTAGATATGTATCCCCAACCTACACACAAGCTTTGAGGATTTTACACAGATAATGTATTAATACCTCTGTTCGCTTCTGTAGTAATGCAGGATAGATTTCATCAACCCCGGGAGACTTGAATAGTTGGAACTTTCTAACTCTATACTTGGTTTTACGAGCTCTATGGCCAATTTCCAATCTCGTTTGTTTAACTTTCTTGGCCTTTCCTCGAAATCGTCTAACGTATTAATGTAACACGCGGTATATTCCTACCCAATCGATAGGAAGGTACACGCAAATATAAATAAAAATTAATTTAATAATAAAAGTAACAATAAATTAATTTGATTCCCCTAAATTTTCTTTTTCTTTTCGCAACGTGTTCGAATAGATTGCAAATATGCAGTGGCAGCATAGAAATTAAATTAAAACCGTCTTCAGACCCCATTCTAAAGTTTCGGACCTCTTACCCTTGGTTAAAGACAAAAAGCACAAGGTGTGTATCGCATTCCGTGTTCGTATGACAGTGTGTACATCGGCGAAACTAAGCGGCCAAACGGCGTGCGTGTGTCCGAACACGAACGTTGTACTAGGTTGTTAAATATACCCGGTTCAACGCTGGCAGAACACAAACTCAACTTCGGATATCAAATTCTATTCAAAGGCGTCAAGCTTTTGTCCCGTGAATCACATTACTTCCCTAGGATTGGCTCATTGTCTCCAGCCAATAGCAGGCCACCATCTGACCCGGTCTCCCTAAGTTATGTCGGTCTCTGTCCTAGCATTTTTCAAGCTACTGCGAATTGAGGAACATCTACATACAGCCCTGAAGATGTCCCTTGCAACAGTGGATGAAACGTTGGCAATTACGCCTAACTCGACGCGGTTCCAACCCGGAAACCGAGATCTACATTTAGAAAACGACCGCGGAAACCTACACCTACGTTTATTAATCTTATTATTATCTCTTATTTATTTAGGATAATTACCAATAATACGAAGAAAACCAAGAATATGAAAAGTAGGAAATAGAGTGGGGCTAGAATTTTATGGGCCTTTTCGATTTCCGAGTAATCAAAATCGCCTAAAATAGTCCTTAATAGAGTAAACATAGCAGTTCCAAACGCAGAAAATTCCGAAACCTACAAATACATAGAGTCAATTATTATTTAAAGTAATAAAAATTGTTAATAATAAGACTTAATAAAGTTACCTGAGATCCGAAAATTAAGAATCCCAATTGAGCAAAAGATACAAATATTAATAAGAACATTACAGAGAAACTGGCGACATCTTTTGCACACTAAAATATTAGAAAATATATTAGTATTGAACTATATATATATGTATATAATTTAAACGAAATTATCGACCGTAATATATTGATAAAATAAATTAAAATCGGGTAAGCGGTCTGTCAATTAAAAAACTCCTTTATTAAATAACCCTATATTTCGCAACAAATTTGTTGCTTCTTCTGGGGATACTACAAGATTAATGAGAAAAAAATAACATAAAATAAATAAGAGTATAAAGCAGTAGTAAAAATACTTACAAAAAGTAGATTTGAAAAATAATAAAATTGACGTACAATAAAAAATAAAAATGATTAGATTTAAAACTTTAAGTAACTATAGAAACAAGCCTTTAAAACCTTTAAAAAACATGTATATGTAAAAGTTAAAACATGAAAAATAAAAAATATAATGCAATATAAATTTAACAATATATGGACCAAATAACAAAACAATTTTAAGATTGTCAACTAACCGTCAAACCGAGTATATTAAAATAAATTATACTTAGTCCATTAGTATCAGATCTATAATTTATGTTATTTGTGTCTCTGTTAATGTGGACCATTTCTAAAAAGGTTCTTTTTTAAGGTTATTTTCAACGTCTAAGGTCTTAACATCAACAAAATTGAAAGTATGGTCACGATCAAGTGCATGGTCCACCAATGCACAAGATCTCTTTCCAATACGGACATCACTCTTATGCTGAGTGATGCGCTGTTTTAGCCACTGTGATGTATGACCTATATAAACGCCACAACAATCCGAAATGCTATCCTGTAGACAACATGACTATTTAAAAAGAAAGGTGTTATGTCTTTGATCTTACTATACAACTTCTTCAAGGTATAGGTGTTGTATTTAGCTATTTTAATGTTATTAAATTGTTTGAAATGTGATACAATTGATGAGTAAGACCACCAATGTATGGGATTTTTTTGTAAATCACACTGTCTGCAGGAATGTCCTCAGTAGGGCCATCAAAAAAGTTTGAGCTATATATCAATTTATTAAGTATGTGCTTAGGATAGCCATTGTTGACGAAGATGTTGAAAAGTTCTTTAAGATTGTCATTAAGAAAGGTTTCATGACAAATATGTGCTATTCGGTTTCTCATACCTATAATGGTGTTATACTTCTGATTGAGAGGATGATGAGAGTGATAATTAATGAATCGATCAGATGAAGTTGGTTTTCTATACCAATTCAAAATGATACAATTATTATCGTCACGAATTACCAAAACGTCCAAGACGGGCACGCTTTTTTTATTTTCTTTTTCCACAGTAAATTGTAAATGTTTGTTGTAGCTATTAAAAATTTTTAATAGCTACAACAAACATTTACAATTTACTGTGGAAAAAGAAAATAACAATAGCGTGCCCGTCTTGGACGTTTTAGTAATTCGTGACGAATTACATCCATTACAATTCGGTATACGGTTTTCAACACCGCTTCTTTCATTTATAATTTGCGCTATTGGCATGTTTTTGGCACGATTGCAATGCCAAAAACATGTCACACCACACACGAGACCCGTCGTATTTGAAGCATGCAGATTTTTAAATAAACTTTTGGACATTGGCCACCATGCAATTATTTTAACGAATTATTTCTTCATTCATATTTGCTACTAAAGCACGGTAACATGAAACGAACTTATCTGCAGACTAATACTCTTTATTCGTTTTTTTAAGTTTCTCCCCTCTTAGGTATGTCCGCCATAAATGCTTTTATTCGATATTACCGGACCCATCTCTCTATTAGCGTAGTCTGGCGCCGGCTTTGCGAAGCTTACTGATAAATGAACATTTTCAAAACATTCGCACTATAAACATTGCACAATATTGGTCAAAAAATAATAAACATCCTCGTAATGCTTAAAGGATATAAGAAAGCCCATAGCAAATGAGTTTATATATAAGGTCCTTTTATATTTTGTATTTTATAATACACCTGTGTGGATGCCTTTTCTCAAGATATTTTAAATCATATTATGTACCAGGGGTTTCAATGTTTTTAAATGTATATTCATGATCTGAATGCAGACCATATCGATTGCTATAAAAATAATACTAAGAAGCTTCTGATACGAGAGTGAATCAAATATGAACCAAACATTTCGCCCTGCGCGTAATAAACACTCGTGAGAGAGGTAAGTAGTGTGTTACGCCACGTCGCCGCCTGTCGTGCAGTCAGTTGTTTTTACGAGCGAGAGTGCTGTACCATGTTCCGTTACGCAATGTACCGTCATCAAATTTCTTACGAAAGAAAATGTTGGCCCCGCTGAAATTTGGCAAAGATTGCATAATCAATATGGGGAATCAACATTGTCCAAGACACAAGGTGAAATTTTGGAATAAATAGCTTTGTGTAGGACGAGATGCCGTGCAAAACGAAACCAACGCAGTCCAAAAACAAGCACCACTCATGGACCACAGCAGAAATTCAACAAACAGTGGGATAAGCTATGGTAGTGCCCAATCCACCATTAGGACAAAACTTCAGTTTCGAAAAATTTCGGGAAGATGGGTTCCAAGGCTCTTGAATAAAGATCAACGAATTGTTCGTTTTGAAATTTCTCATAGGCTGCTGGCACGTTACGAAGCGGAAGGAGAGGCATTTTTACATCGTATAATGACTTGTGATGAAACTTGGGTACACCAAGTAGTCCAAACGAATAAATAAGAAGTGGATACGACAAAAAGGTGAAGCTTGCTCGGTAAAGGCGAAAACTCGTTTGTCTGCGGGTAAAGTTTTGACGACAGTGTTTTGGGATTATAGGGGTATTTTGTTGTTAGATTTTCTCCACGAAAGGCTTATGTTAAGTTAGTTATGTTAAGTATGCAAATGCTAGAGCAATGCAAATTATTATAATTATTGTGTAACTGGTTAAATACACGCCCTCGTTTTTTTATGCAAATGGGATAAAGACTCTACCTAGCCGCTGGAGCAAAATGTATTCAGAAGGAAGTAATGTGTATAAAAAATAAGATATTGTTCATTTAATTATATTCATAAAGAGTTATTAACAAAAGTCGGTTCATATTTGATCCACCCTCGTATTATCTAAAATGGTATGAAAGCACTTAATTTTAAATTAAATATCGTCGTTTTCTTTGTTAGATATACTTTTTTTATTTAAGCTACATTATGAATCTGAAAGAAAATTGATAGGCTAACAAACAATTCGCGTCTTAATATTTATGCCTAAGCAAAACATATTTTAATTGGAAATTACTAATTGTAAGAAAAGAACATGGAAAGTTTTGTGACAAACAAATCAATATAATACACTGTGTTCATTTAATATCGGGATAATATAACCTAAAATTCAGGATTTTCTTTATACAAGATCGGCAATACGAAAACCATTAAAAAAATTCTTGCAACGTTACGTCAGAAAAGCCCCAAAAAGTATTATGAATCACCTTGAATGTTCACAGCCAGTGTTTATTTATTGTTTATGTGATTTGCCGTTATTTATTTCCTCTTTTTAAATTTTAGGTGTTCGTGAGTTATTTTCAAAGCTATTGTAAAATTTATTAGTTATTATTGTGATGAGTCATCCGTAAATACGTCAGGTATCACACGGTCCAGCACCGTCTAGAAAAATGTCGATGTAGAAGAATCGAGAAGATCGAACATACGAGTTTTTCCTTGAATATAAATAGCATTCAAGAGGGATTTAAGCAATTCCACGCCGAATCATCGTCGAGTGATCTTATATAAATATAAATACATAAATGTTCTTATTGTTAGTTATTAGTTTTTAAATTGTTATTTAGTGTATTTCGTTTTTATTGTTAATATAGTGTGTGTTTAAATTACCGCTAGTTTTATTTAAGAACCCGGAAAGACACATATTTTGCGACAAGTTAAAAACATTTTCCGTTCGTATTTCTCTTAAAATCCTTATATTTATCTAAAGTAGAGCAGGACGCATTCATATTAATGGCACATTTTCCAAGTGAGGTTCGAAATGAAGATAGATGACTTTGGATATTCAGTCATCAGTAGAGCTGAGGATGTTTGCGGTATAACCATGGTTATATCATGTAACCATAGTAATTTACTATGGTTACATGATATAACCATGGTTATACCGCAAACATCCTCAGCTCTAGTCATCAGTCACCAATCTCGTGTGAAGCAATTTATTGAACAACTTCCGAATTATGAATTTGATAAACATAATTTTATAAATCACATAAGCGTCATTGTCAAATGCCTTGAAGAGAAAAATTGCAAAGTAAAAGCTGTTGTTGAAGCTGTTTGTTATTAATGCTAACATTTTAACATTTGGAACTTACTGCAAGTGAGAATTAATGAATATTAAATCTCATTCTTACATGTAAATGTCGACTTATGTGATGCGTTCATAACTACAATCCGACAAACTAAGTTTGTACCAGTATGCAGAACACACCCTTTCGCGACAACGAACTTCCTGGTAATTAGGTTTTTTTTCAGCAATTGCTAACATTTTAAATCAAAACGCTGTAGTTTCCAATTCGACTCGCCTTCGCAATGATAATCAATAAAGGATAGGGACAATTGCTTCGAGTATGTGCATTGAATTTACAAAATTCATGCTTTTCCCATGGACAGCTGTAGGTAGCCTGTTCACGCGTTGGCAAACCGACAAATTTATTTTTGCACGTACCTGATGGCCGAAAAAAAATTGTCTACCTGAAGGCATTACAACAACTAGAATTATGTTAAATTTAAGACAAAAACAAAAAATCACAGTTCAATAATCATTCAATAAAAATACATTTAGAAAAACATCCATTTCATTTCATTAAATAGCGTTGCAACGCACGCAGGGCATTCGCTAGTGTTTTATAAATATGATTTTTAATATTTGCAATGAAATAGAAATAAATAAATGCAGTGAATTACGTGATCGGATAAAAATTGTTACAGTTATTTTATGTAACTATTCACTAAAACTAGTCTAGTCTATTAATCAATTGTAAATTGATGAATGGTATTTATTTTCATATAATACAATTTGAATTTAGTGAGCCGCTACTGTGACTTACTAATAAATTATATGGGGGAATATTTTTCAGTATTGCCAACTAGTATGTTTGGTTGCATATGTGGCAATATCAGGCATTATATACATAGTTTATATTAAGATTAAATGTAATATAGTTTAGAAAGAAAATATCTAAAAAAACCGAAAGTAATTTGATATCGTTTGCATCAATTAACATTTGAGGAAGATTTTACTAGAACCCTTGGAATATTATGAGAAAAGGCTCAATATTTAATTGAGTAATCGCTCGGAATAATTTTCATATTCAACCTCTTCGCATCGGGATGATTGCAACAGCTAAAGGATGTGTTACTGAAGCAATTTCAAGTAAAAAATGTCTAATGAACATATGCCCAAAATTCTTTGGTAACTAAGCTACAAGCATTTGAAGTTTTAGATAACTCTACTAATGCAGGTGTTTTATACCATTGCTAAAAAAAATATTTGAAAAGAAGTTGCTTTATTGAATTAGTTGTTTAACTATCCACCCAATTGCTGTATAGATAATCTAGTTCTTTTTAAAATTAAAGAGGTACTTTATTAATAGTCTCAGGATCAGCAATATGATTGAGTGAATAGTTTTTGCGACATTCACAATCCTAGGAACAAGTTGTTCTTTGTTTTCAGGTTTTTCAGCATAAACCAAATTTTTCAGCTTTGCCCAAAAAATATAATCTAGGAGATTTAAATCTGGTGACCTTGCTGACCAAGGAACAGCTGAATCTCTTCAAACGCAACGGTTCGGATAATTTTGATTAAGAAAATGTGTTACTTGTCTACCAATGTGTAGAGGTGCGCCATCGTGCTGTATCCGCATTCGTCGTCTTACATTAAGAGGAACGACATCCAGTAATGTTGGAAGGTCATTTTCCAGGAAACATAAATATCAAACGATTATGGGACGTTCTTAGATTATAAACGGACCAACAATAATACCACACCAAACATTCATCGAAAATTTATCTTGAAAATGGGATTCCCTAGTTTGCCGTGCAATTTTCAAATGCCCAACAATGTAAATTCCTGGTGTTGTTGATGCCGTTTCGAAGGAGGGTTCATCACTAAACTATATTTTTCTACCTTCGATTCTCACTAACCGGCGCCTAAATTCAAGTTTTGTTGCGTAGTCACCAGGTTTTAAAGCTTGTACAAGTAAGATATGGTATAGTACACACTGAAATTGTGTAAAGTTCTCCACACCCTTATGCGGCCTACGTTGTCAGTTGAATATTCTTCGGAAGTAGAAGGTTGAGCGTCAACCATATTAAATATTGCTTATTCTTGAGCAAGTTCTTGCACGGAACGTTTAAAAGAAGCTGCAGGAAATTTGTCTATTTCTCTTAAACAACGATGGACATTGCTTAAAACAGCTGCATCAGCTGCTCTTCATCCATTTCCATTACACAATCCATAAACAAAGTAAATATTGGCGCATTCTTTATTGGAAAAAATTAGCATACTCTTAAAAGTATTTTAATGTAACGCAAAGAAATAAACACGCTAAATTAACTGAATAGGCGTGTAATAAATGATAAATCACAGCCACCCCGCGTTACCTGCATTTTTAACTTCAAATTGCTTCAGTAACACATCCTTAAGCTGTGGCAGTTATGTAATGGGACACCCGGTGTAACGCTTAAGTATTACGTTAATAGTACCTTTTTGAGAGTATTATTCAATTGACCCATTGTCTGATTGAAACTTATGAACTTGAAAATCTTCATATAAACCAAAAATAACGTAACCGCCTGTATGTTTGTGGTATTTATTTCTGACATAGCAATTCCGAAGAAAGAGTGGTATAAATCCGGCTTTTTTTCTACTTGGGTCATGATTTTCACAAACGACGTGTATCTGTATATTGACATTATGACATAAGCAACAGACGTCTGCAAAAATTGATTTTAATAAAATCAACACAAATTAGATAGGTAACAGTGGCGGTTCTTGATGACGTACGATGTGGATGAGATTGCTTCAAATATTTTCGGTTGCAGCTACTTGCTTCTCTGTATATACAAAGGGGGTCTGATAATTGAGGTAACTAACAGATGGCGCGATAATCTACATATGCGTGTCACCTGTCAAATCTATATGACAGACAGCTGTAAAAGTTTGAGCCAAAAATGTTGCGTCCGTTATCTCTTACAGTTGTTTACAGTAAACGTATTATGTCGTTTTGTAAATATGTATAGACAAAAGAGAATTGCGTGCTGTGATTAAACACTTCCATATCGCCGGGAAAAAAACCAAGGAAATTAAAGAAGAGTTGGATAATGTTCACGAATGTTTAAGACAGCTTGTTTCTGGGTGAATGAATTTAAACGTGGCCGTAGGAGCACCGAAGATGAACCAAGAGCAGGACGTCCAAAAGAGGCTACCACTGACGAATTGATCACTAAAGTTCATGATCTTGTTTTAAATGATCGTAGATTAAAGGTGCGTGAGATAGCAGACACTATAGGTATATCTAAAGAACGTGTTGGTCATATCTTACATGAACACTTGGGTATGAGAAAGCTCTCAAGCAAGGTGGGTACTGAGTACTGTTTGACCGTTTTTAAGCATATTTCCTAGGAATTTTTGCGCCGATATATTACCATTGACGGAACGTGGATACACCACTATACCCCCGGAAGCTGACAAGGTTATGGCCATCGTATTTTTTATCCTCGTGGTGTTATCTTTATAGATTATCTGCAAAAGGGCAAAGCAATTACAGGCGAGTACTATGCGTCGTTATTGGACCAGCTCAGTGAAAAATTAAAGGAAAAAGGACCGCATTTGGTACGAAAGAAAGTTTTGTTTCGTCATGACAACGCACCAGCTCATGCATCGAACATTGTCGCGACAAAATTATTTGAATTGCGATTTAAAATACTTCGTCATGCACCTTACAGTCCCAATTTAGCGCCATCTGACTTTTTCTTGTTTCCCAACTTGAAAAAATGGCTTGGTGGAAAGCGATTTTCATCTAATGAGGAGGTGATTGCAGCAACAAATGATTATTTTGCGGCGTTTGATTCGACCTATTACAGAGACGGCCTTAAGCGACTTGAACATCGTTGGAACAAGTGCATCCAAATAGAAGGGGACTATGTCGACAAATAAATGTAAAAAACTGGAATAAAACATCTTTTTTTGAACTACTTATCTTAGTTTTCAGACCACTCTCGTATCATACGTCATCAAGAACCGCCACTGATAGGTAAGAACCTATATATTTACCCAGATGATCGTTTGGTCAATATAGGACCAAAACCGTTTGAAATACAACCATTTACAAAACATTATCTCCCGCCCTTCCTCAGCCAAGTAGTACATACAAAACCCAAAATGAATTACTTCAAGACCAAATATCAAGTAATCAAAGTAATCTACGTAACGTATCAATTTCACTGTGTAAAAATAAGCAGTTGGAAGCACACCACCAGTTGGTGGAAATTCAAACATCAATCTAAAAAAAATAATATCGTTTCCCAACTGTCGCGTACCATTTTAACTGCTAGAGAATTATGCAATTACTTCATTTTATCTTATATACTTACTTCACTGTAGAAAATAAATTAACGTTTGCATTATAAACGGTGAAATCAATAAAAACAGCTCTAGTCCCTCTAGTAATCCACAAATTCTCTTTTAACTTTTGTATGAGCTCAGCAGATTTATTTGAGTCCTTCGTTAATGGTTGATAATAACCGCCGGTGTCGTACGTTCCTA
Source organism: Melolontha melolontha (assembly GCA_935421215.2). Taxonomy (NCBI): domain Eukaryota; kingdom Metazoa; phylum Arthropoda; class Insecta; order Coleoptera; family Scarabaeidae; genus Melolontha; species Melolontha melolontha. Next base: position 68,725,373 of record OW285243.1, on the reverse strand, counting down.
CCAAGCCTTTCAATATAGTGCTACTTAACCCAATTGAATAAGTCCATCTACGAATTGACAGAAATGATTCTCTTCTAATAAATTAGTGCGAAAATAAAGTTAAACCTATAAATTGACTATTATAGTCTATTTATAATTCCAGACGAGGCACGTGATAGTCAATAACATCAGGAGCTAAAGGTCATAAGGAGGCTTAGGATAATTATGCACTAAAAAACTTAATAATAATAATAATAAAAACATGCACCAAAAACATTCAGAATATGCACTTTAATATGCACTAAAAATCAATTTTCAAAAAACAAATAAGTACTAATTTTTTATTTTTTCGTTAAAACACAAACAATTATTTTCGGAAGGAGATCGCATTACTTTGATTGAATGGTTTACTGCATATAATTAAAATGAATCAGAAACAGCACAAATATTATAAGAGTCAGCGATACATAATGTATGAACATAATCAAATAAATTAAGTAAAAAAGTTTATAAAGGAACTATTTATTTGAATATTGAACTACAGAGTATCTATTTACAACAAATAGAAATTATTTTGTAATACCAATCCACTAATTCTAATGTAAACATACGAAACTCATTATATACACATATTACCCAAATACGGTAATGAAACCACTTCCTGTAAAATCCATTGATCTTAAAGCAAGCAAATTACACACAGCATTATTAGAGACTGGATCGAAAAGTTATTCTTGATGTCTTCACTTAAAATTAATGGGAAAAGTCACTGTTACTTGTATCAAAATAAATAATAAATTCTGCCATTTAATTTTTATCGATCACAACCTCAATTTTCCACCAGTCTTCTATAATGTTTTCAGCATGGTTGATACAATTCTCTCATATTTCTGGTGTTAGATGTTCCAGTGCATTCTGCCTTCTTTGCCCCTTCCACGTATATTTTAGATTGTATTGAATGTATAATGATATGGGGGAAATCTAAGTACGTGTCCATACTTTTCAGCCAACTTATCTGCCACACTTTTCTTGGTCTATGCCTTAAATTACATAACAAAGTAATACTAATTATAGAAGTAAAAAAAACTAACGCTTAACAAGTTGCAGGAGTTGTGGTTTGAAAGCGTTGTCATCATATTGTATTTTATTTTCATTTAACCAACTTTTTACTTTTTTTCAGTAACACTACTGTAAGGTGCATTGTCAATAATGATCAGAGATGGCTGATCTAGATTTTTAAGTAGCTATTCTTCAAACCATAGCAGAAAGTTACTTGTGTTCATTTCTCCATGATAGTCTAGAACATTTCCTTTTGATGGAAATGTAAGCGATGTTTCAGATATAAATCCTTTTCGATTACCAGCATGAACAATAATATATCTAGGAAGCACCAGAAAATCTACTCAAGCAAAAATAATATGAGATTGTTCCATTAGTGCTCTGCGAGGATCATCTTTTTTCAACGGAATTTACGGATGTTACCTAAAATTATTGATGAAGATGTTCTACCACCATTATATATGCTTCTTTCTTGTAGGGTGTCATGCATTAAGCGTAACATATTGTTCTGAAGGATAAACATATGATGTGATTATGATATACAAAAAATAGAACTTACTACAGTGGACCCCGCTATTCGCGGGGGTTGCGTTCCACGAAAACACCGCGAACATTGAATTCGCGAATATCGGGCTAAAAAAATAATAGGTATGTATCTATAAGCTACAGGTATGTATGTAATCGACACAAATAGATATACAGACATATATATTGCGTATAAGAGCTAAATACGGTTTGTAAACATTTAAAGAAATAAATAAACAAGGGAAATTCCGAAACTTTAGTGAACTACCCATACTGAACCACGAATACGGAGCCGCAGATAACGAGAAATGACATGAGAAATCATTTCAACATCAAACATTTCGGCATTCTGAGGTTAGATCTAGAACTCTTCGCGAAATAAGCGGAAGATTACTATCGCGATGTCAATGTTATTTTGAAAAAAAAAAACAGTTAAGATTGATTATAAAAACGCGAAGTTTAAATAAAAGAGGGAATAAGTACACAGTAATAAGGAGAAAACCGGTAGCAATTAATTCAAACGAATTCAAATGTCAATTGTCAACAGCATAAATATCAACAGCGATTTTTATGTTGCAAATGCGCATTTTGGGAGGGGTAATATGCGAATGCATTTGGTTTTTAATAATGGCATTATCGCACAATGTAGATTGATGTAGATGGTGAAATTCGATACTATGCCTTCCTGAATCCCCTTAATTTAGTGAATTTCGGAGCTTAGTGAACGGAGTATACATTTATGTAACAAATTTTCAAAAATTAATTTGCGCCTATTCTCGGCTAGAATATTTTTGTACTGTGAAAAAACTGTCTCGACATCACACGACGCTATTGGAACAAATTCATATTTTACAATGTCACGCATTTAAATGTTCATTTTTTTTTCGGTAAGGGTTTTTTTTATTTCGCAACACCTCACTGATATTCTTCAGTTCTTGATAGCCCGTATTTTTTGACAGCACTGCGTTTAATTTATTGATGAAACAATTTTCCTAGAGTTTTGCTAAACGTTTAACTACTATATTTTTTATTATTTCAATGCTGTCTTGTAATGATAATCCTTGAGTTTCCTTGAGCGTAGAGATTGCAATCGAAATGCACGCCAGATTAGCCTGAATAAAAATTAAATCACACTATGTGCTTCTCCAATGCACTGCGCTTCTTCAGAGTCGAATTTGTCAACAATTTTCTTCAGAATTTCAAAATGCTGAGTGTAATATACATGTAATGATTGGTGCTTTAAGAAAAATCTTTTTCATAGACGGTATCAGTATATTAACGTCTGGATAAAGAGTACGAACTAAATCAGCTACTCGCGCTACACAGGTCACCCGTATCGTGTTCGGGTACAAAATCTGTAATCCTCGCATTTTTTGCAGATATATGGTGCAGCATCGCTACAAACTAGTAGCACTTTTTCGTATAAAATCCCAGACGGCCACAATAAACTTCGAGAATCGTTGACAAAAGCAGCGACTGCCGAATGATTAACTTTTAAAATCAGAAGATATGATTTATCTTTTTCTTCATTAACTCCTAATATACCAAACACAAAATTTGCTATGTATCTTTGTTCTACATCGGTTGTTTCATCTAACTACACCCAAATAGAATGATCTTTTACTTCTTCTCTTAATTTGTTCAGTGTTGTTCTATATTACACGGAAACGTAATTCTTTCTTAACGTCGATTGATCTGGAATATTTTCTTTTGTATTTTCTTTTGTATGCGAAAAACTTCATTCTTTAATTTAGCTAACGGAGTGTCAGCGCAAATAAAAGCCTTACAAAGTTCTTCACCTAATACCCTGCGTTTAGGTTCATGCCGGAATAAATCAGAAATTAACACTTGTCCTTCGATATTTCCCCTTTTACGATTTTAATTGCTTGCATGTTTTCCAGTTTGAAGATGCTGAGTGATTTCAAACTTTTTTGTCACCATAATATGAATTTCGCAGTATTTACAAAATAACAGACGGCCATCTGTTGTAAAATCATTATAATCCTTCACAAATTTACTTAAAATTACACTTACACACTTTTTTCTTTTGGCATCTTGATGGATGTTAATATATTGTAACTAGTACACAACTAATAGATTGTTGGAATGTAAAAGGACCTGGTCAATTTAAGAAAATGTCCGCTATATGTATTTCTCGTTGTTCGATTACCAGGGTAATCCCCTGTAATCCTCTTAATATTTCCAAGTATTGTGGTTTCAAAACACTAACTATTGTGTTGGCTGTTTATAGTAAATCCAGCTTTAACTTGCTATTCACTTCACCTATCTATTCAACTTGTTTAGAAGATTATTTAATTGTCTGCTATAAAGTGTCTGTTTGCGTTTGGTATTCAGTTAATAGGTGATATTTTACAAGTATGCGAAATGTTTTAGTGCTCAAAAGTTTAAAAAAATACTAACCGGTAAACATACAAACAATAAAAATTGCGAAAGTGTAATGATACTAACGAGAATATTAAATATTTATGTGAAGTCATAGACTGTTTTAAAATAATACTTTGCTGAAAAAAGGTCAAATATGCATTTATAATGAAAATGGTTTAAAATATGCACTTATAATGGGTGATTCATTTAGAGATACTTTTTCCAAAAGCAAAGAACAAATGAAAAAGGCCAATTTATTTAAGAAACTTGATTATCATACAAAATTATTATTATTTACAATTATTTTTTAAAGATTATTTCTCTCAAATGTTGGCCGCGACTGCGGTTAACGTAGTCTATTCTGCTGTTCCAATTTTCAATGACGCGTTCTAGCATTTCGAGTGGTATTTGTCCAATGACCCGAGTAATATTGGCCTCCAATGCCTCAATTGTAGCCGGTTTATCCATGTAGACTTTAGACTTCACGTAGCCCCACAGAAAAAAGTCTAATGGTGTGATGTCACAAGATCTAGGCGGCCAATTTACTGGTCCGAAGCGTGAAATTAAATGTTCACCGAATCGTTCTCGCAGTAAAGCCATAGTTTCACGAGCTGTATGGCTAGTGGCGCCATCTTGTTGGAAGTAAATGTCTTGTAGACCACGGGTGTCAAGTTCAGGCAGCAAATAGTCCCTTATCAAGGCGCGATAACGGTCGCCATTCACAGTCACATTCCGGTCGGCTTCTGTTTTGAAGAAATATGGACCAATTATTCCACCGGCCCATAATCCGCACCAAACAGTTGTTTTGTCTGGATGTAATGGTAGCACTTCAATCTCTTCAGGTTGCTCATCACCCCAAATACGGGCATTTTGCTTATTCACGTACCCATTAAGCCAGAAATGGGCTTCATCGGAGAACAAAATTTTTGTCGAAAACAGTGGATCTTCTGCAAGTTTATCAAGAGTCCAACGGCTGAAACGGAAACGATTCGGAAGGTCGGTCGCCTTTAGTTATTGCACTAGTTGAATTTTGTATGCTTTTAAACCAAGATCCTTTCGTAAAATACGCCAAGTTGTTGCATACGACAAACCAAGCTGTTGAGAACGGCGACGAATTGATTCTTCCCGTCTTCGCGTACACTCGCTGCTACCGCCGCTATATTTCCTTCACTACGTGCTGGATGAGGTCTATGTGGTCGCGTATTATCCATTACTGTAAATTGAGTTTCAAACTGATTGATGGTATAGCGAATTGTGCGTTCGGTAGGCCGATTATGTGGCCCATATGTTGCTCTAAGCGCACGATACACATTCCTTATAGAACGCCCATTTTCGTAATAAAGCTGTACTATTTGTAGACGCTGTGCCGGGCTAAGTATTTCCATTACGTAATGTCAAATAGTACTGAACCAGAATGCGCAGTCCGCTGACGCGTCGCATGCGCGCTCAGCCATTAAATCCCCACCTAAAAAAGTACCTCCAAATGAATTACCCATTACATACAAACAACTAAAATATGCAAATGCATAATTATCCGAAGCCTAGTCAGTTACTAACATACGGGTTCTGTTATTGTTGCATTAGGATATATTATGTTACCTATCCTTCACGACGTTGCCAGAGTGTTATATGTCACAAATGTCAGTATTCGTGGTGCTTTTATTGGTGTTGTTTTCTCTCATTTAAATTAATCAAACAACCTAAAAAGTGTTCAATGAACAAATATAAACAAAACTTAGCAACGCTGTATGGCACGATTATGACGTGCCTCATCTAAAATCGTAAATAGACTATAACTAATATATTTTAACCTTAATTTTTATGAAAAAAGGAGAAAATTATTTCTAGATTAAATTACAAGTAATAACAACACATACGCAGTTCCGTTTCCTGGTCCAAATGGTGATTTGTCCTCTGCTCCTCTTGTATTATAACTACTGAAGCATTCCAAGAAAGTCCGTTTGAAATGCGGATGGATAGTGCAAGAGTTATTGCGTACCTTAACCTGCAATAAATTATCATAAATTTTAGTCTGTTACTTTTTTAAATCTAGTTAAACAAAGTTATTTTTAAATCAGTTCCATACAGTGGCGGCTCGTGCTAAAAATTTTAAGGTGTTCTGCAAGTTTTACAAAAAAATTTACCTTGCACGGGCAGTAAGAGGTTGTCTCCCATCGATCTTATCGTGCTTTCTTCGCCTTCCGCACTGAAGTAATGGATTTCTGGAACGATTGTCAATTGTCACACAAAAAAATAAGAATCACTAAGCACTACTTTACTAAAAAATTATTTCTTATAAATTAAATCTATTCTACGTTCTTTTCGATTTGCAAATTTTGTTTTCACTTTGTCATTAAAATTGTCTATTTCGGAGATAAACTTTTTTTCGATAGATAGCATGGAAAGAGATGTTAAACGATCTTCGGTCATTGAATTTCTGAGAAACGTCTTAATTCGATTTAGTGTTGAAAAGCATCGTTCGGCCTCTGATGTTGTCATGGGAGTTGTTATTACAATTTCTAATAATTTTCTAGTCTCCTTCAACGTATCTCCCAGATTGTTTTTTATTAAAAATTTTAGAAGAGGTAGTGCGCCTTTTAAAGATCTACAATCAGTTCTTGAGTAAATAACAGACAATTCAGTTCGTAATCTTTCTTTATCAAGGGTGGGATAATAGGAATGCGGAAGTGAGTTTGTCTTCAGGAAATTTACTGCAATACTCTCCAAAGCATTCCGAAAAAAAAAGTGATGCCACTACTAGATGCTCTTTAAAATGAAATCGATCTTTTGCACAATTTAGAATAACATCACACACCTCTAAAGCCGAAATTCGATGATTAAATCTGCTGTTATTTGGACGTTTGCGTTTTTCTGGTGGTGGCTCATCGCTTATTAAATCTGATGCTTCACTTATGATGTTGTCAATATTATTTCGAACTTGGCCTATACTGCGTTCAAAATTTTTGATAGCGTCTTTTACTAGAGTGGGTTCAATTTTTCTTTGCTGCAATTGATTAAACAGGATATCTACATGGGGCATTACATGATGGAAAAAAGTCAGCCAAAAATTGAAGATCGGATCATTTAATGTACGGCGAATAGAGGCGGCTGCACTACAGACTGTGTTGTTGGAGAATTGTTCTTCTATTTCTTCCATACACACAATGAGAGAGGCCCTATTTTCGTACACAACATTAATGGTCCTGATATTAAAATTCCAACGGGTTGTAGCGCCGTGGGGGATCCTTCTGTTTACAATCTTGTTTAACACTTCTACTCGTTGGGGTGAATTATTAAAAAAGCCGGGAATGTCTTGTAGATTTCCAAAAAATACACGTACTTGCGAATTTGCAGAAGCAGCTTTAGATATAATTAAATTTAATTGATGGGCATAGCAATGTACATAGTGTGCAAATGGGTACTTTTTTTTAATCAATGCTTGAACGCCTGCGTGTTGTCCGCTCATCACCGCTGCTCCATCGTAACTCTGTGCAATCAGTTTGTTAGGTGAATTTTGAATTAAAGCATCTATGACACTTAAAATTGTTTTGCTAAATGTTTCTGCATCACATTTTTCAGGAATGACGTAGTTCCAAAAACGTTCAATTGGCTCACCATCACGAACATATCTAAAAATAACTACCATTTGAGTTTTTGCAGCAACATCCGTTGTTTCGTCCGCCATGATCGCCAAAAACGGAGAATTATTAATTTCCTCAATTATTTGTTCTTGGCAGACTTCAAGTAAGCACTGTAACAGATCATTCTGTATTTCTTTGGAAGTGCCTTTAAATACCGAACAATTTTTTAAGTGCTCACTTAGAGTTGCATCTAATTCAGCCGAAAAATTAATAAGTCCACGAAATATCCCCGGATTCTCGGAAGTATCGCTCTCATCATGTCCCCGAAGGGCCAATTCAAAAGCTCCACAAAATTTTATACAATTAATAATTTTTGATAAAATATAACGATTCTTTGACACATTTTCATTATGTCTCTGTATATTTACCCAATAAGCAGAATCTAGTTGAGCCATAATATTAGTTGACCCTAGTAACGCAAATTCCATACAATTATGAAGATGGCTTTTAGAATTCTCATGTCTTTTTATTTTCAAACTCAAGTGCTCTAGATCCGTGACCCCTATTTCCGTCCAAGCTTTATCGCCACCAAAAAGTAAACAGGGAAAACAATATAAAGCATTTTTTTTTGTTGCATCCACAAATCCATTCGTTTTTTGAATAAATATCGCTACTAAATTTACGTGTATAATTTTTCCCTCTACTTACACGTTTTTTCAATAGTGATATCTACTAATGGCCTACCACTTGCTTTTAATTTTATCTTTTCTTCGAATGAATATTTAAAGAATCTCTTCACATTAATTAAATTAAAGACCACCTCCATAATACACAGAGTTTATATAAATTGTCAACAATACACAAAAACACAAGCACCCGCACAATATTATTGTTTTTACGTTACACTCGCCGCACAGTAAACAACACGCGAAAAGAAAATATTAAATACCTATACCGATTCATATGACCTCTGCGCTGTAATGAATGCAGCGAATATTGCCTGGTAAAATCATGCATTGGTTTTAGACATTCACGGGGGTAGCGGGGTGCGCGCGGGTGTTGGAAAGAGCGCTCAGAGCACGTTCGTGTGGACCAGATAAGGAACAAGTGAGCGATCGCGCGAATTAGGTTGGTTATTCCACTGGTCGCCTATTGTATATTTGATAATATAGTATATACGATATAACCGGCGTTAGTGTGTCGGAAGCGAATATCTCGGCTTCTACTGATCGGATTTTGATGATTGAGGTGTCAAATTGTAGGGTTTGATGTCCTCTACAGGTGATGTAGAAAAATATGCAAATTTTTTTATATACAGGGGGAGAATTTTCACAACAATATGTTACGCTTTATAAACATCAGAAATGTCGGAAAAATTATGTAAAAGAAAACTAGTTATAACTAATACAGGTTCGCCCGCCCAATTTTTTGGGAGCTCTGCAGCACTGCAGCGCTTATGCGCCAGCCGCCACTGGTTACATATCATATTGCGAAGAAAATAAATCTCTTAATCTTTCATATATACAGAGAAACAAGTAGCTACAACCGAAACTGTTCGAAGCTGTCTCATACGTGCAACAGCTTACATCGTGCGTCATTAAGAACCGTCATTGCTCTTAAATTAAAGATTTTTTTAAAAATATCAAAACCTGTCGGATCCTAGGAACTCCTATCATCGCATTCTCATACAAAATTCCCTTGTCGTGAGGGCCGGTTTCTTGAATAGCGGTAGTTTCATCGTACCAATAATCCCAGTGCAATCCACTAAGTAATCTAGTTTCTGTGAACTGAGATAATATATTTTATTCAATGAGATTTTTGTGATAGGAAACACGCATACCGACCAAAAATCTGCAGCACTTTTTATTTGAGCGAATTTAATTCGACTCTTGCCTGATATAAAGTCCGTTTGAGTAAATTCCTGCTTTAATAACTGAGTCAAAAAATACATAGATGGATACATCATGCCTAGTGCGACTAAAAATAGATTTATATTTGAAATTTCATCGACTTTGTAACTGTAGAAAATTTAACATACCAACTGTTAAATTTATAAGAAATATCGAAAAAACTAAAGTCTCACGGGCAATTGTTTGCAAGTAAACTTCCCTATCAAAATCTTCAGCCATTTCCGTCGTCATCCATGTTACTAAGTTGAAGAGAAATAAATTATTTTTAAAGACACTTTAATTCCTTTTTGACAAAAAGTAATTAATATTGTGATTATTCACAATTTATTTTATATCGAAACACAAAATGAACTAAGCAAAAATAAGAGATATGATCAAAATAAGTCACTAAAAATATTTACTAATTACACTGGTCAACAAATTTACATTTTAAAAATTTTTCTTTAGAAACTATGTACAATTTTCGTTTCTTTTATAGTTCTAAGTTCTAAGAATAGTAATAACAACAACTTTATTCTGGCACGTCAGGTTTTGGAAAAAAAAAAATGAAAAGTAAATGGAATAATATTAATTAGGAATTACATTAAATCGAGCTGTATGGTATCGTCCTGTCATATATTGTCAAACTAACTGACATCACATTATTTGTTTTTTCATAGCAACCTATTCAAAATGTGTCATATCAGTTGCCGAACCCTGTATAAAAGTAACTTTGAAAGTTTGTAAAATTAAATGCGTTTTTTGAAAAAACTATTTAAGAAAATATCTCAAAATTCTGACGTGATGGAGCAAATTTCGAATCAAATTCAGAATCAGCATAAAAAAGACATAGACTACACGTATTAGTATATAAGAAAACCAGACTGTGTTGATCAGTGTTATCATGAATACAGAGTGTAATAAAATCAAGGATTATGGGTACATTTAAGCTATCTGCATTTTTGAATAAGTAAATAATTACTAGAATTCGAATTTGAAATGTGGCACAAGTTATAAGTTAATTCACGAGAGTTATACTTCGTATACGTTAATAATTTTTTTATCTCATTTTTAAATTGTATTATTCGGAAATATATAATTTAATAATGCTAAAAAAATTAAAATTTGACATTTTGTGGCATATTTGATACAATTCTGAGAAACCTGCGACCGGACATCCTACTAAATATTCAATATTCTGGAACTTTCGTTTAGAATTTCTATAATTTAGTAATTAATTACCTACAACTTCTGTTCTAATTATTTCTTAATTAGTATAATTTTATTTATTATTGAACTATTTTTTCTACATGTCCAAATTATTCCAATCCCGTATTAATGTTGACATAATTTTTTAGTCACATTTAAATCAATATTGCAAACCATATCATGTGAGGAAGCATTTTAAGCATTTTTTGCAAGGAATATTTTAATAATATTAATGTCACTGACATCACAATCCTTTAACTCGAGTCTATAATTTATTCTGAATTCTTAGACATCGCTATTCACAATATGATTGGTTATCCTTAAACTAGACCAAAAAACGACCCTTTTGAACCGGGTTTTCTCTTACACAAAACTCTCTCTTAGTCTCTAGCCTTTCAAGAGGTAAACACCTCTCACTACAAGTCCTTGTCCAAGTATATATAGTGAAACGTTGGCCAGCGTTTCGTTTGTTTTTGTCACATATCCGGTCGCGATATCATCTTCTATATTGTTCGATACAGATATCATTTTAATTCATTAAGCTATTAATTTGCGAAATAGTTTAGTTTTTCAGCTTGTAAATACTTCTTCATCGTCATCTGCACATATAACTTTCATTTAATTTATTTTAATATATGTATTTCAAAGCGTAATTTTTTTTTATGTAAATATTAAATAAAACTTTAAGGACAACGTTGTTGTGTTTTTTTTTATTTATTTAGTTGTCTTTAATACATATTTGTTTCAGCATACTACATGCGTTCTGAACCTTTGATGCTCATATTATACTTTAAATCATTTTCATTATTGTTAGGACGCTACAACTAGCCCGGAACAAACCAACACGAGCCACAGCATGTATCTTTTAACAATTTGGCGCTCCCGCATGGTAAAATACACAATCAAACTAATGTCCAAATGGTAACACTGAGAAGATTTACAATTTCATTTCATTAAAAACTTGACAAATAGGCGTCTTTTTTAAAAGTTAGCCCAATAACTAATCCGGAAAAAGAGTTTTATTTAATAAATGAAATTAATACTAATACAGAAATAACAAGCAGCTAAGCTTTTATTTTAAATATTGCTTTAATTTATTACAAAAATTATTTCAATTAAATTTGTTATATCTGGTTGATAGATAAGTTCTTAGCTTTGCGATTTTTTGGATGAGAGTACTTTGAAAAAAAAATTGTTAGGCATATGTCAAAGATAAATTTTTGAATTTGCGAATTCGTGCAAAGATTGTATTAATTATTAACAAAAGAAAATAAAACATTGAGTAGGAAAAAAAGAGCATTTTCGACATATCCTTTTGTTGAAGTTCAATAGTGGAGTTAATGCATCGGAAGCCAATGGAATAATTTGTGCTATTTACAAACAAGATGTAACTGGGGATAGTACGGCACCGAAATTGTTTTCTTGATTTAAAAAGGGACATTTTGACATAAACGATTTTCAAGGTTCAAGAAGACAATAGGATTTTGATGAAGATCGTCTGAATGGTTTAATTCATGATGATCCACACGCCAGTCAACTCGGGAATGGGCCATTATAACTAATCGACCATAATACGACATTTGCATTCCATGGGCAAAGTATCAAAAACTGGATGTTTGGTTGTCGCATGTTTTGAACAAAAATAATAAAAATCAGCGTGCCAACTTTTGTGCCTTCATATGTTAAAATCAAGAACAGACAAGAAGGATTTAATCCTAACAAACAGCAAATTCTCCAAGCAAAAGCTGATACTCATCCGCGTAAGCTGATATATGTACTTCTGTTGAGACAAGGAAAGCATCGTCTACTATTAATTGCCTCCGAAGAATGTAACCATCAATGCCGAGATATACTGTCAAAAAATTGTCAATTTTAAGCTGCAATTTAAAAAAAGAGACCGGAGTATATAAAATGTTACTGCTGGACCAGGGTATTTGGCATATGCCAAAAATCATTGAAAGACGACCAAACACGACCCAACAAGGACATGAAACCGACAAAAAGAGGGCCTAAAATCCTTCAAAAGACTAATATTTATGCACCCCAAAAGTGCCCAAAGATTTATAGACCACCAAAAATTGGGCACACAAAAAAATGGTTGAAATTTAATCAAAATCCAGTTTACCTCAAAAGCACCCTAAAAACCTTAGCAAATACCTTGTTTTTAAATACCCCAAAATGTGTTTTTATTTCTGGATCAGACCAATTAGCGTATGCAAAAATGGTTGATAAGCACTCAAAAAACTTACAAAGTGTCTTGTTTACAAACATCCCAAAAGTATCCAAATATCTATAGCTCAGTAAAAATTGGTTAAACGAAAAAAATCGTAAAAATCGCCTAAAATCAAGCAAAATTACCTTAAAAGATCCTAAAACCTTACAAAATCTCTTGTTTTTAGACATTCCAAAATAGATCATTTCTGGACCAAACCTATTGGCATATGTAAAAATCATTAAAAAACAACCAACTTCACTTCATTCTTGCTTTGTAAGAAGAAATTCACATTATTCTTACAGTTACTGTGGAATGATGATTTCTTGAATACAGTTGACAAGAATGAGAATATTGTAAAGCTAAAGATACCAAACTTGGAGATTAAGACGGAAATCCAACGTAATTGTTACATTCAATCATGTTTGAAATAAAGTATACACTCAAGGCTAAAAATATAGAGAGATACATACAAACACTGAATTAAGTGCTTGTAGAACCGTCATCAGTTATTTCAAGAAGGTACAAATACTCCTTGAATGCCATACAAATAGCTTTTGCTTCAGGAGTCTAAAACATCTTTTTTTTTGTTTCACCTTGCACAATTATAAGGCTCATAAAAATCACAAGAAATTGACCGCAGTGTTCCTTAACAAAATCTTCATGATCATGACCTAGCTAAGGTAAAGCATACCTCTGCCACCGATTTTCGCAAAAATAATTATTGACACGAAAAATAATTAAGGGGGCGTAAAATAATTAAGGAAGGCGTTTAGAGGACCTTTAGGGAAGCAATTTATCCTAATAAAGTTTACAAAGTTTTAGGAGAAAAGGCACCGCTAAGGTACAAAAAAATCAAATACGTTCAAAATGACAACTAACCTCAAACCTTACGTTTACATCCAAATACACATAAAACATCTATTTTCTTACCATTGTATAGTGTCCATTTATACCTACTAATGCCCTTTTCGTTTATATTTTCTGTGTATTCACTTTGATAATCGTATATTTTAAATAAACGCTATGGAAAATTTTATTGTCAAAAGGACATTTTGAACGTATTTGATTTTTTGATAGGTTAGCGGTGCCTTTAACTTTGCAATCTTTATTAGAATAAATTGCTTCGCTGAAGGTCCTCTAAACGTCCCCCGTAATTACTTTAGGCCCCCTAGAACCGGTGGCAGAAGTATGCTTTACTTTAGCTAATTAGGTAATTTGAAATTCAATAAAAACGCTATGAACTAATGCATCAAGTCAATACTCAAATTAAAACAGTTATAGAAAAAGTCACATTTCGTACTTTGACATATTGTCAAACGAAGTTATATAGTTATCTACATATCATACTATACTATTACTTAAAATGGTTTTATTTACCTTTTTCTTTTGCTACTTTGGCCTTACTAAATAGTCCTTCTTTTATGTTCTTCAACATTATCTTTAGTTGATAATTAATAACACTAACTTTTAAGTATTGTATGCGCGACAAATACAAATCACAAACTAGCAAACTGAAATTGTCTCAACTATTTTTTACTAAGCAACCTACTTGTCATTTTTTATAACTAAATAACGTGTGTTCAGAAACATTCGAAGTCAAAGTAGTCCTTGAAAATATGAAGTCATGTCTGAGATAGATTGATTTTTGACACACGCTCAGAGGTTAGAATTATCTGACATTTGATGCAAAAGCAAATACAAATCTCCCCACTACTTTTAATCCTGCGCGAACTTACCCCTCCTCGCGCCAACTTAATTGGCGTTTGCTTATACTTAAGTAAAGATATACGATTTTTTGTTCAGAGCCCACTTGACTTCGTTATAAATTAAACGAGCAACTCTAGAAGATTATGTAAAAATTAATTATTAGTTTGATTTCACATTTACTGGATCTAAATTTATTTTAACTGTTTCAATCAAAATTAAAATTCTTTTAATATCCATCTACGAATTACACACTTAACACTTAATTGATTGCAGAAAAAGTCTAAGAAGCCACCGGCCAAACAATATTAAGTGCGGATATTATGTTGCAATTCAAATTAAAAAAAAAAGAATTGGGTTATTAGAATACAAAAAGGTAAGAGTTCCGAATGGTCACCGCAGCTTTAATTAAAAAATTATACAAAAATGGAAAGCTTACGTTTCGCTGGTTCCAAAAATGGGTCTTTTTCTGCGAAAATGAAAGAAAGTATTGAAATTAATACTTTAAAATCGCATTTTGTGGTTATATTTTACCAGTTCCCACTACTTTTATGTTGCACAAAATGAAACGTCACCAACAATTTCTGTATTAACTGATTGGCAACTGCCAAATATAAATCTTTACAAATTTTAAAGGTATCTTAATATATATTTTTTAAATAAAGATGTACTAATTATTTTCATTTTTTTAATTGTCTACTAATTAATTAACATTTTGAAATGGTAGAAAGCATATATTAATCACTAGAATATACTTAAATGTTATTTATCATCAATTGTATCAAAAATCTCGTTTAGGATATTTATTTATATATTTAGAAAAAAACATTAAATTGTTATATGTATAAATAAAACAGAAATAAACAGTCACTCTAATTTATTGGTTTCTTTTTATAAAAATACATAACTTACATAAGTAATTTGAAAATTCAAACATATAGTAAGAGTATCTTTAATTGCATTTAAGTAAGCCCACTCGCCATTATGATCACTTTAACCTATTTTCTTATATTGTATTTTAAACAAAATAAATATCAAAAAGTTATTATTATTAGAAAGCTCTTGAAAGTAAGATCATGTTCGTCAAAGCACTAACTCTTGAGTGGGTCATGCAGAAAAAACAGCAACAAAAGAATATTCTTGATATATCAATCAACATAAGAAATGCATAAATGTCGTTATAGCGATTATTAATTAAATTATTACATTGTCTCAATTAAAAAACACTTAAATCAAATCACTAGTATTAGAGACATTTGATGGATAAAAAAAATGCAAAAAAATTAGCAATGCACATAAATTTAAAAAAATATATCTGCATACCACCACCATCCGCTAACACCAAAATAATGAAATAAAGAGAAAACTTGAATATTCAGCAAAATTGCTAAATGTTAAAATAAAACGATATCCCATTTGGCAGCTGCAATAAATGCTATATGAAAATGAAGCTTAGAAATTGAATCTGTTCCAAAAACATTTACAAAAACAAAATTATTGAACTATTGAATACAGTAATGTAGGTACAATAAATATCACCGAACATGATCATCTTTCAAGAGTTTTCTAATAATAATAACTTTTTGATATTTATTTTGTTTAAAATACAATATAAGAAAATAGGTTAAAGTGATCATAATGGCAAGTGGGCTTACTTAAATCTTAAATGCAATTAAAGATACCATTGTATCAACATACATATTTTGTACATTTGTTTTCTGTAGTATTTAATTGCATTAGTTTGAATTTTCAAATTACTTATGTTAGTTATGTATTTTTATAAAAAGAAACCAATAAATTAGAGTGACTGTTTATTTCTGTTTTATTTATACATATAACAATTTAAAGTTTTTTCTAAATATATAAATAACAAATATCCTAAACGAGATTTTTGATACAATTGATGATTAAATAACATTTAAGTATATTCTAGTGATTAATATATGCTTACTACCATTTCAAAATGTTAATTAATTAGTAGACAATTAAAAAAATGTAAATAATTAGTACATCTTTATTTAAAAAATATATATTAAGATACCTTTAAAATTTGTAAAGATTTATATTTGGCGGTTGCCAATCAGTTAATACAGAAATTGTTGGTGACGTTTCATTTTATAAAAGTAGTGGGAACTGGTAAAATATATCCTGAAAATGCGATTTTAAAGTATTAATTTCAATACTTTCCTATCATTTTCGCAGAAAAAGACCCACATTTTTGGAACCAGCGAAACATAAGCTTTCCATTTTTGTATATTTTTTTAATTAAAGCTGCGGTAACCATTCGGAACTATAGCCTACAAAAAAAATATATAAATCTGGGAAATTAAAAAAATAGTCAAACGTATATAATACCTGTGATAATAACATATGATCAAAAAGTCTTTGGATCGCTATTGCCGTGGAATTTACCAGATATCTATGAAATTATTTATTTCAATTAGTTTTGACATTTACTTGACAACATTCAAGTCAGCTGTTATAAAATATACATAAAATGCAACTAATTAGTCTAATTACAATAACCCACAGACTTCTATCTATTAACCTAGACACACTACTGCGCTATATAAAGTGAATCCACAATGACAATTGGCCGCCATTTGCAATTGGGGCAAAACATTGTATAGTTGTATGTTCGTTGTAGTTACGTTTTGTGAATTTCGTGGTATAATTATTGATTAGTTTGTGTTTTTAAGGTATTATTTAAAATAATTTATATTTAAACATATAAGTAATTACATTGTTTTATCATAATAGACAGAAAATTGGAACAAAATGCCTAATTCATGTTCAGCTATTGGTTGTACAAATAGACATAGGACGGGAGAAAATATCCGATTTTATGGGTAATGTTACTTAATTTATCTAATATGTATAATAAAAGAATGAATTTTTAGATTCCCATTAAAGAAGAAAGAATTGCTTACTTTATGGTTACGTGCTTTGAAAAGGAAAAACTTTAAACCTACAAAATATAGCAAAGTGTGTAGTGATCATTTTGTTGAAGATGATTACTTACCTCGGCCGGGGACATATATTAAACGTCTGAAACCCGATGCAGTTCCATCTATATTTTCGCAATTTCCTTCATATTATCAAAAGAAGAAAGTAGAAAGAAAAAATATTCAACATTCAAAGCGCACCAACAGTAATGAAGTTGCTTCTACATCAAGTCAGTTTCAAATTGCAGAACATTCTCTTGATGTGATACCAAACGAAACACAAGTTTTACCAAGTACTGTTACTAGAGAAATCCAGACAAACTTATCGGGGTCTGAACTTGATGAAACTACAAATTCATTGAAACATAAAGTGAAAGTGCTGCAGCAAAAACTACGAAGACGTAATAAAAAAATTACAAATATTGTGGACTTATTGAAAACATTACGGAAAAGAAATTTGATTGAGCAGCAAGTTGAGACTTTGCTACAAAACAAGTTTGAAGGTATGGCACAAGAATTATTTAAGAATGAGCTTCATAACACTGAAAGTACTAATATGGGTAGAAGGTATAGCAGGGAAATGAAAGAATTTGCCTTGACATTGCATTTTCATTCGCCAAGAGCCTATAACTTTTGCAGGTGAGGGTTGCATGTCTCTTATCTTTATAATTGTGGATCGGGACTAAATTGAATATTTGGCGTGAATTTGTTAGCATGTGGTATTTGGTATATGTTGGTTTTTAAGCAGCTTTAAATTTTTATGTTGTCATATAGTGTTTTATTTACTTACAGAACTATATTGAAATTACCACATCCATCTGCCATAACATGTTGGACATGTTCGGTGAATGCAGAACCAGGATTTTTTAAAGATGTTTTTGCAGTATTGTCAACGTTTCCTTTAGAAGACAGAGACTGCAATTTAATTTTGGATGGCATGTCTATAAGAAAGCAGCAGCTATGGAACAATGCGAAGAGATGTTTTGAAGGGTATTGTGATTTTGGAAATAATTTTCAAATTGAAGATAGTGATGCACTAGCCACTGAAGCACTCGTTTTTATGTTAGTTAGTTTAAATGGTAAATGGAAATTACCAATTGGTTTCGTACTTCAGAACAAGTCAACTGCCATAATTCAAGCTCAGTTAATCAAAACAGCTCTAACATTGTCCTATGAATCAGGATTGAGAGTTCTTGGTGTTACTTGCGATGGCGCCCCTACTAATTTCAGTAGTTTAGATATGCTAGGATGCAAAATAAAAGGACATTTCAAATATTTTCAAACATCATTTAAATTAGATAATCATGAAAATGACATATGTTTCATACCAGATGCCTGTCACATGTTGAAGTTGGCTAGAAATACACTAGCAGAGTACCAACAATTTCAAAGCTCCGATGGAGTAATCATGTGGCAGTACATTGTAAAATTATATGAACTACAGAACGAGTTGGGATTCAAATTTGCAAATAAATTGGGAAAATCTCATGTGGAATGGGAACATAACAAAATGAAGGTAAAATTAGCAGCTCAAGTCATAAGTTCTTCTGTAGCTGATGCATTGGAATTCTTAAAAAACAGAGATATAGAAATATTTAGAGATTGCAAAGAAACAATTCAGTTTATTAGAGTAGTGGACAAACTGTTCGACTTTTTAAATTCTCGAAATCCTTATGGAAAAGGTTTTAAAAAGCCTATATACCCAGACAATTTGCAATATTTGGAAAGTGAAATAATGCCTTTAATTGAATATTTATTCACTCTGAAAGACATGAATGGATCGTTTTTGCACATGGGCAAAAAAAAACGTTTATTGTAGGCATAGCAACAGCTGTAAAATCTGTATTTATTCTTGCAAAACAGTTATTCAGTATGAATCCTACTTACAAATATTTATTAACATATAAATTATCACAGGATCACATTGAACTGCTTTTTTCAAAAATCCGTCAGAGATTTGGATTTAACAACAACCCAAACGTTGTACAATTTAAAAGTGCTATTAAGCAGTGGCGGTTTCTGCTATGGTTTGCAAGTTTGCGCAACCACCAAAACTAATAGATTTAATTTAATGAAAAAAAGCGTAATTAAATTATAAATTAAAAATTTGTACTACCTCACAGAATAAATGAACTATTATAAATTACTTATAATAGGTATATCTAATTGGATATGAATACGTTAAATAAATGAGAGAATAACACACTCGGTTTGCAGACTCATTGCAATCCACGAACGTATATATCCCTATACGGCTGACGAACTTTGTCGAACGTCTTTCGGGTATATCTCCATAAACAACAACAGTGTTGCAGCCGCAGTGCAACCAAAACGTTAGACGTATTTCTTGCTTACGGTGCAACGGTATAAAAGCGAATAAAAAAGTTGTATTTGTGTGTTTAAAAGTGTTTATGCTCTTTATTTTTAAATAATAATGAATTCAGTGCAGAGTTTAATAGTGGATCCGTTCTATAAAAGAACGTATGCCGAAAAAATTGAAATAAAGCGGTTGGGCAGACCTGTTCCGAATTTAAATCTGAAACAAACGATTTCCAGTAAGACGCGAACTTTTAATAGACTATTTAATAAGGATATTTATAATAAACATTTGTGGATTTGCGGTTGTAGTATAAAAATGCATTATTCTGCTTTCCTTGCTTACTATTTGAAGGTGAAGAATTATGGAAGAAAATGGGTTTAACTGATTTAAATCATTCAAGCGATCGAATAAAAAAACACAGTATATGACAAAGGCATATGAAAAATGTAGTCCAATTATCGCTTTTTGGGAATGTGGATTATGTGGATATTGCTGCTCAGATGGATAGTGCATATCGAAGAAATATAGCATTGCACAACGAGAAAGTTAAGTACAATCGATATGTACTGAACATTATAATTAATTGTGTACTTTTTTGTGGAGCTTTTGAACTTGCGCTGAGAGGACACGATGAATCAATTTCGTCCTCTAACCCGGGTGTTTTTCGTGGTTTAATAAATTTTAGTGCTGAATTGGACGTTGCTTTAAAAGACCATTTAGAAAAAGCTACTGTTTTCAAGTATACTTCTAAAACTATCCAAAATGAAGTTTTACAAACAATGTTCAGTGTGTGTCAAGAAGAAATCTCTAAAGAAATAAAAGAAGCGGATTATTTATCTGTAATAGTTGACGAAACTACAGACGTATCAAATAAATATCAAATGGCCGTGGTATTTAGGTATATAGCTAAAGGTAAGCCTGTTGAACGATTTTGGAATTTTTTAGCGCCGTCAGATCATGACGCGAAAACGTTATCTACAATCATTCTTGCAGAACTAGAAACACACATTAAAGATAACGAAAGAAAATTGATTGCCCAGACATATGATGGGGCAGCCGTTATGGGCGGATCGCATAATGGGGTACAGGCACGTATTAAACAAACTTATAAATACGCTGCTTACGTGCACTGCTACGCGCATCAGTTAAATTTAGTTATGTTGAATGCTGCCTCTGCCAACACTAATGTCCGTATATTATTTGCAAATTTACAAGGAATTTGTACCTTTTTTTCAAATAGTTCTCAAAGGGCTGCAATATTGGACGAAACAGTTAAAAAGCGGCTGCCTCGTGTTCGGCCCCAACCAGATGGAATTTTAATTCCAGAATTGTCGCCACTATGTTTGAACACAGAGAAGAAATTATAGAAACAATGCGAAGAATTTTGAATGAAAGTAAAACTGTAAATATCACTACTATCAATCAAGCTTCAGGATATATTACGCTTCTTACTAATAAGAGTTTTATTTTCTGGTTAAATCTATTTTACAAGATAATGCCTCAAGTAGATATATTATATGCAAAATTTCAAACTAGAGAAATTGATCCCCTTATGGCCAATAAATATATATTATCATTTGAAACTCAGTTAGCTCAAATCAGAAATAATATAACGAACACTTCGGATACAAGTGACAGTGGGCCCGGCTCATCAACTTCAAAACGACGTAAGATCGATGGAAACGAATATACACGAGAAGCAAAGGAAGTTTGTGATATTATTATTTGTCAAGCCAAAGATAGGTTTAGCTTTACTGGACACTTAACTGCAACGTCTATTTTATTCTGATAAATTTAATCAATACAGCCTCCATTTTCCTGAAAATGTCTTTCAGGAAACAATTAAGTCTTACCCATACTTTGATGAACGGAAATTCCGTACTGAACTAAGCGTAATTTATGAAACGGAAGAATTTAAATCAATCTCGGGTTTGCTTCCTCTTTATGACATCATTTCACAAAGTGGACTAAGTGCGACTTTTAGTGAAACATTATAAAACTTTTAAAAATTCTAATTACAATTCCGATGTCATCAGCTGAAGCGGAGCGGTGTTTTTCTACTTTGAAGAGAATAAAAACTTTCTTAAGAAACAGCATGGCACAAGAAGGACTTTCTGCATTGGCGATGCTTTCTCAAGAAAAGGATTTTATCCAAAGTATTCCAGATTTTAATCAAAGGGTTATACATAAATTTGCTACTGCGAAAGATCGTCGCATGGTTTTTCTGCTTCAATAAAATCAGGATCAGAATCAGTGAGTTTTAAACGCCTTTTTTCTTCTTTATATGTACCTTAGCAAAAATAACTTTTAATAAAGCATACTTAGTGACCTACCTTGTTTACCTACTGTAAAAAGTATTAGTATTCACTAAATTTGCAACCCCCACATTTTTGATGCACGAGCCGCCGCTGCTATTAAGCAAATTTTATTAAAAAATAGCATTGCATCATCTTCTGCTGCTAATTGCGCAATATTAGATTCCGATAGAATTGGAAACATTTTCGAGATTTCTTACGGACGGCAAAAATTTTCTGAAGAAGTTAATCCTGAGGAAAGTGCTGTTGATCAAGATCTACTGCAAGCCTACGGCAACTTATTGTTAGACACAAATGCATCTCACACTGATCTTAAAGAAAATATTCTATATTATATTTCTGGATTTATTGTCAAATGTATTTGCAAAAGAATAACTTGTATTTCGTGCATGTCAGCTTTAATTTCGGCAGATAATACAAGGGAGCATAATTACAGCCGTACTACCTCATATAATGATTTAGTGTATTATAAAAATAGAGGAGGTTTGATATCAGCATCACGAGATGTTTTCAATATTGTGAAGGCAACGGAAATGCAAATAAATGTTTCTATAAATGATAGCAACTTATCATCCAAAAATTTAAAAAATACAATTTTGTTTAAAGTTAAACATTATTTTGCATTAGATAATGCAACATTCAGAAATCTGTCTTGTGACAATAAGGCAATGTTAGGAAGTCATAAATTGCAATTGATATTTACAATATGCAGTAGTTATATAAAATTAAGGATGCATTCATTGTCTAAACATTCTGAAATTGTTAGTAAGCGACATTTTTTTAATAAAGTAGTGTTATTCTCGCATCAATAAAATATGTCGAAATGTATTTACAAATTATTATTTAAATGTATTTACACTTGTGCTAATGGTATTTTCTTTTCTTAATAATCTAATTAGTGTTGTATATTTTGTAGTGTTAAAAAATACTGGATATGCCTAATAAAGAATATTATTTCTTTAATTTTAGTTATGTAGTTTATTATTCAAAATTTAATGCATTCGTTTAAAACTTATTTGCGTATTTTATTATATGAAATGATTAATTTTATAAACAATACCCATGTACTTTTATTATTACTATTATAATAAATACTACTTCATTAAAAATGATTTCAAATTGCATTTTTTTTAAATTATCCCTATCCTTAAAGTAGCTATTTTGCCCCAACTGCAAATGGCCACCTACTGTCATTGAGGCTTCACTTTCTTAACCAAAGCGGTATAGGAACTTGTGTGTCTAGTATGTATAGAAGTCTGTGCAATAACCTAATAGTATATTAAACGAGTTTCATAAGGCACCATTTTGCTGCACGAGATCAGTTTAGAAAACGAGCCGCTTGCGGCGAGTTTTCTAAAGAGCTAGTGCGGCAAAAGGCCTTATGAAACGAGTTTTTTATACTATTTTGCGTTTTTTACATTAATAAATTGCTTAAATTGGAATTATTTAATTTGAAAGTTCAGAGTTGAATTTTTATATAAAGCATGCAGTTGGTCACATTGATACTTGACATTTTCAAATTTAAATCTTGCTATCCGCGAAGTATATTATATTACATATTATTTATTAATTTTCGTTAACATTACTTGATATTTCATTTAAAAATATAAACATGAGTGACATAGAAACATATATATGTTGTCAATTGTATACAACATACGTTGTTTGTGTAAAATGCGAACATATATCATATCTGTCAAATGTACATAAATTCTTAAAATCATATGACAGCAATGATATTTATTTCTGTATTCGAACAACGCCAACATTGAAAAATGAAAAAAAGTGTATCGAAATAGAGCTCATTTCGATACTGTTTTTGGTTTCATAATGAGTTCATTTCGAACGCAAAATAGAAAAAATCTATTTTATTTGTGACTTATGTGTACTTCAAAGCACAGCAGTAAATAATTCTATAGATGGTTTTGGTAAAACTGCAGTTTACGGCGCCCATCCGAATTGCCCGCCACTAGCACACGGAATCAGCTGCAACGTTGACAAATTTCGGTGACTTGGCATTTTGTCATTGAAACGTGTTTTTGATACTTATTATTGATTTGTATTAATTCGTTATTTTTTCATAATTTCTATTAAAATGGCAGGTAGAGGAGGTATTGCAGGACACACCATAGATGTTCATTATACACATTCACATATTTTAAACAATTTTAGCGAAATCCGCTTAAAGTGAAAACGGCAATATTTGTTATTGACGTTCGGTTTGGCAATGCTGCCATACTTTATTGAGTTATGCGCATGCGTATTAGAGTCCGATGTGTCAGTTTAAATGGGAACCCGGAACCGTAAACTGCAGTTTTACCGATGGTTTTTACGCTTCATGTCTATCGCGATCCACTTTTTGATCATACGTTACCAAAACAAAAAAACTTGTGTAAACAATTGGCGGTCTCGTTGGTCGCTGATAGTGATCAGTACACATTTTTCATTTAAAAAATAACGGTTACGATAAATCAACTCACTATTCCACTTAAATAAACTTAGTAAAGTATTATTTAAATTTATATTTTTTTAGTACAGTACATTTTCATGTATATGAAAACTAAGTCGGATGTAATTTTTCGACACCGAAAATATTAACATCTTGAACTAAATCACGATGGCAAAAAATACAAAAACTCCGGTAATGATATTGCAAGAATTAGCAATAAAACGAAACACTGTACCGGAATACGAATTAATATATTCTAAACAAGGAACTCATGACAACATATTTCAATATCAAGTTACTTTATTGGATGAACAAGCTATCGGTGTGGGTAAATCTAAGAAAGAAGCTAAACATGAAGCTGCTAATAAAGCACTAGAATTGTTAGCTGAAAGGGGAATTTTACATCCAAACACATCAAGTGAACTTATGGCAAAAGTAGACATCCCAATGAAGGCACCCTCAAATTGCATACCTAAATTACTTGATATATGTGTTGAGAATAATATACCAATAGCTGAATTTGATGAAATATCAGCTGTTGGCCCACCACATTGCCGTGAATTCACATATGAATGTCGTATTGCCAAAATAATTACTAGAGCTACTGCTGGTAGTAAAAAGCATGCAAAACAGTTAGCAGCAAAAACCATGATGGACAGGTAAACATGTGCACTCTAATTTAAATATGACAATTATATTTTATATTGTTATTAGAATAATAAATATATTGCCCGAGTTGCAATTGGAAGCTAATGAATTTATGTTAACTGAAAACGACCAAGAAATAATTGAAAAACATACGAGTTTATCTAAGTTCACTCCTGGGAAAATAAATTACAATAGTAAAGTTATGGACTTCGATCAGCAATTTCATAACCTAATGGATAATTTAAACGTTAATCAGAGCACTGTTAGGGAGGTAAGTGGTAGAATGAAGGGCTATACTTAAAGATATGGTCGTTTGCTTTCAGAAAAGAAAATTTACTAAGTTCGGTGCAAAATTTTTGATATTTGCACAGAAACATTAAAATTTAGTGAGAATAAAAAATCACCTCAACATTTTTTTCATAACTTAATATAGAGTCGATATTGTAATGTGTGTTTTTTTTAATGAAAACATGTACAAAATAGATGAATCTGCGATAACAAATTCCTTTTGTTTTAGATTTTGGACGCTCCGCCAAGTGAAGATGCTTTGGAAAAACTTTTAGAACTATTTGATTTAAAATTTAAGGTGACCATAATGCAAGAAAAACCCGCCATAGTTTGTATTTCCATAAATTCTGATACACCTGTTACAGTAATAGAGATGGGTTTCAACATAGCTGAAGCAAATAGTCTAGCTCTAAACAAAGTTTTCACAATTATGGAAGCTTTTTTAACATGAAATAGTTTTTTTATTTTGTTAATGCAAATGTAAGATTTAATTATTTTAATTTCAAGATGAATATTTCATTTCCCTGTTAGAAGTATAATATTGTATTTATAATTCGCAATATACATATACCTGGGAAGTTTTAAATCGAAAGCAACATCTTACGAGATGCACTTGGTTTATATAAGGCACCTTCTTAGCACATCACAACATCGAATACTTTATGTTATGTGAAAACTTATAATGCCTTTCAAATAAATTTTTTTAAACGAATTTGGTTGGTTTTAGTAACAATATTTAATGTTAAGAAATTCTTTCAATAAAGGAGTTCATTGTAAATTCTACCAATCAAACTCAGAATATTATTTATAAAAGATTGTTAACGTGATATATTTGGCAAATGATGTTCACATTGATACAAATTTAGACTGGTTTCATTAAATTGATAAGAGGTGTTATTAAAACTAGTTTTTATTTTTAACACATACTATGTTGTGTATCACTTGTAATATGGGTAAAGGAAATATCATTTTAAGATACATTTAACACTGCCAGAACACAAGAAAACTCTAAATCCTATTGGCAATTCTTTTTAAGATTGTAGCGCCTCTATGGTCAAAATACGAAAGTGGCTTAAAGGACAATAACAAACTCGAATATATACAAGTCAGGCCTTTTAAGGTTGATATTAAATATTTTTGTGTACTGAAGGTAAATTGCAATCAATTACCGATGTATTTTCTATTGCTTGCAATGGTAGCCTTTGTAGAATATATGTTTCTTCTTACAGTTGAGATTCAGAACTTTTTGATATTGATATGAGTGTTTGTGCTAGATGTAAGCATGGTACAGCTCCAACGTAAACTGTGTAACTTCCTAATACTTCCTATGATAAATTTTAAACCCATTACTTCCAAACCAAGTCTTGCATCAAAAACATGGATGCCTAAATATTAGTTGCTTTGTTATATATTCATTTACTACTAAATTTTAAGGATTCCTTGGAAAACAGTGTAATTTCTCCACATCTATTATCTCCTTTACCGCACACGATATACAAAATTTTGAAGTCATATTTTAGATATTTGGAAAGTGACAAAGTACTCATAATATTTTTACGTTTAACCAAAGAAAAAGAAACAAAAGTATTTAATATCAACCTTAAAAAGCCTGACTTGTATATGTTCGAGTTTGTTACTGTCCTTTAGGCCACTTTCGTATTTTGACCATAGAGGCGCTACAAACTTAAAAAGAATTGCCAATAGGCAGAGCAATAGGAGGAGAGTTTTCTTGTGTTCTGGCAGTGTTAAATGTATCTTAAAATGATATTTCCTTTACCCATATTACTCTATGAAATGCATTTCTAAAAACCAAGTGATACACAACATAGTATGCGTTAAAAAAAAAACTAGTTTTAATAACACCTCTTATCAATTTAATGAAACCAGTCTAAATTTGTATCAATGTGAACATCTTTTGCCAAATACATCACGTTAACAATCTTTTATAAATAACATTCTGAGTTTGATTGGTAGAATTTACAATGAACTCCTTTATTGAAAGAATTTCTTAACATTAAATATTGTTACTAAAACCAACTCTGTAATAGATTTGTAAGAATTGTGTGAAAAAACAAACTAATTATTACAGAAATTCGTTTAAAGACATTTATTTGAAAGGCATTATAAGTTTTCACATAACATAAAGTATTCGATGTTGTGATGTGCTAAGAAGGTGCCTTATATAAGGTGTCCCAACAGGAACTTGGCGATTTAAATTCTAAATAACATGCGTAGTATTTAGAAATTCAACGATTTATTAACGTAAACATAAAATAGAAACCCTAAAATTATATGTGGAACAAGATATCGGATAAATGTCCACCGTGACTTCTATTGCACACAGCGATTCTTTTTTTAAAATTTTCAATGACTTTATCACACATATGCAAGTTAATCTCGCCAATAGCCGCACGAATGTTATTTTTTAATTCATCAATTGTCTGTGGATTATTTGTGTAGACTTGATCCTTAAGGAAACCCCAAAGGAAAAAGTCCAGCGGTGTTATGTCGCAGGATCTTGCAGGCCAATCCACGTCACCATTACGAGAAATCACACGGCGAGGGAATTTCTCCTGCAGTAAATTTAGAGTTTCCCTGGCAGTGTGACAAGTGGCCCCATCTCGTTGAAAGTAAAGATTGTTGAGGTCCATATCTTCCAAACGAGGCCATAGAAAGTTATTCAACATCTGTCGATACCGCTCCCCATTTACAGTTTCTGCTTCTCCATTCTCATTTTCAAAAAAGTAAGGTCCAAGAACACCATTGGCCGAGAAACCGCACCATACAGTGACACGTAGTGGGTGCATGGGTTTTTCAATAATCTCTCGAGGATTTTCACGCCCCCAAATGCGGCAGTTTTGTTTATTTACGTAACCCCCTATGTGAAAATGGGCTTCGTCACTGAATATGATTCGCTTACAGAATTCGTCATCAAAATCAGTTTGCTCCAAAATCCAATTGGCAAAGATACGGCGGTGGTGATGGTCCCTGGGCTTCAATTCTTGTGTTAACTGGATCTTGTATGCGTGTAGCCGAAGGTCTTTTGTTAAAATTCGTTGCAGAGATGATCTTGAGATGGCCAATTGCTGTGACCGATGACGAATTGAAGTTTTTGGACTTTCGGTAACACTTTCATTCACCATAGCGATATTTTCAACTGACCGAACGTATAGACCGAAGGATAGCATAGGCAAATAAGAAGTATCATTCTGGTTGGATATGAGGACGTAGTGGTGTCTTTACATCGAGAACAGATCCAGTTCGCTCAAATTTTGCCATTAAATTTCTAATTGCCGTATTGCTGGGAATATGATTCTGATGAAAAACAACGCGTAGTCGACGAATTGTGTTCGTAATGGAACGACCATTTTCATAATAAATTTGAACAATTTGGATACGTTCTTCAGTCGTGAAACGTTGCATGATGACTTTTACAAGTTTATAGATGACATATACCAAATATTATGTTGCTAAGTTACCTTATTTGAAAATAATGTGAAATTTAAATCACCAAGTTCCTGTTGGGACATCTTTTATAAACCAAGTGCATCTCGTAAGATGTTGCTTTCGATTTAAAACTTCCCAGGTATTATATATGTATATTGCGAATTATAAATACAATATTATACTTCTAACAGGGAAATGAAATATTCATCTTGAAACTAAAACAATTAAATCTTACATTTGCATTAACAAAATAAAAAAACTATTTCATGTTAAAAAAGCTTCCATAATTGTGAAAACTTTGTTTAGAGCTAGACTATTTGCTTCAGCTATATTGAAACCCATCTCTATTACTGTAACAGGTGTATCAGAATTTATGGAAATACAAACTATGGCGGGTTTTTCTTGCATTATGGTCACCTTAAATTTTAAATCAAATAGTTCTAAAAGTTTTTCCAAGGCATCTTCATTTGGCGGAGCGTCCAAAATCTAAAACAAAAAGAATTTGTTATTGCAGATTAATCTATTTTGTACATGTTTTCATTAAAAAAAACACACATTACAATATTGACTCTATATTAAGTTATAAAAAAAATGTTGAGGTGATTTTTTATTCTCACTAAATTTTAATGTTTCTGTGCAAATATCAAAAATTTTGCACCGAATTGTAACTCGGGCAATATATTTTTTATTCTAATAACAATATAAAATATAATTGTCATATTTAAATTAGAGTGCACATGTTTACCTGTCCATCATGGTTTTTGCTGCTAACTGTTTTGCATGCTTTTTACTACCAGCAGTAGCTCTAGTAATTATTTTGGCAATACGACATTCATATGTGAATTCACGGCAATGTGGTGGACCAGCAACTGATATTTCATCAAATTCAGCTATTGGTATATTATTCTCAACACATATATCAAGTAATTTAGGTATGCAATTTGAGGGTGCCTTCATTGGGATGTCTACTTTTGCCATAAGTTCACTTGATGTGTTTGGATGTAAAATTCCCCTTTCGGTTAACAATTCTAGTGCCTTATTAGCTGCTTCATGTTTAGCTTATTTCTTAGATTTACCCACACCGATAGCTTGTTCATCCAATAAAGTAACTTGATAATGAAATATGTTGTCATAAGTTCCTTGTTTAGAATATATTAATTCGTATTCCGGTACAGTGTTTCGTTTTATTGCTAATTCTTGCAATATCATTACCGGAGTTTTTGTATTTTTTGCCATCGTGATTTAGTTCAAGATGTTAATATTTTTGGTGTCGAAAAATTACATCCGACTTACTTTTCATATACATAAAATGTACTGTACTAAAAAAATATAAATTTAAATAATACTTTACTAAGTTTATTTAAGTGAAATAGTGAGTTGATTTAACGTAACCGTTATTTTTTAAATGAAAAATGTGTACTGATCAGCCAAGGATTGTATAAGAACATAGGATAGCCAGATCCCTATACCGGCAGTGTTGTTCGCATCGAGCCGTGACTCCGCCTCCTGTGACGTCACAAACGGACCAGTCGCACCGATAAATAGTGAGGTCTTGGGTTGCTTGAGTTAAACTAAAGTGTTTTAATTTAGTTTTCGCCGTTACCCTTTGTAAATTAGCGACTGAAATGCCGGGACGTCGTTGTGCGGTAGTTGGCTGTAATAACAGTCGTATTTCTACGAAAATTACCAATAGAGAAATCGTTTATCACAACTTTCCAAAGGCGACAAACTTCGTATCCGATACTGTCCGTAAAGAATGGATAAGGCGCTGCAAACGAGCAGATAAGTGGAATCCAAATTTGCTCAATCCACTTTAATGCGAACGATTATGAACGTGATATGCGGAACGAATTATTAGGTAATAAATGTCTTTATACGTTATGAGATAAATTATTCTAATACATAGTACTTATTGCTAGGGTTACCTTTACGAAAACAGCTTAAATACACTGCTGTGCCTAGTGTAAATCTTCCACAAATGTCCAAAGATATAAAGAAAGTTGCGACAAGAGGGGAAGCATATTTAAAAAGGAAAATGAAAGGAAAGAAGAAGTAAATAGATTGATTGCCGAACAATCGATAGCTTCATGTTTAGCGGCAAGTGAGCTGTCAACAGCGTCTTCAACAGCAGAATTTAAAACCGATAAGCCTTTAACTGTTCCAGCAGAAAATATATTATCTAAACAATATGCGGAGCTTCGTGAAAGTCACACTAAATTATCTACAGAGATGGAAATTATGAAACGCAAATGGAATTTGCAGAGAAAACAACTTTTATACTATAGAAGAAAGAACAAGCAAGATAAACCTGCACAAAAACAGGAAACGGTAAAAATACTGAGAAAACTCTTAACAGAAAATCAAATTTCTATTCTTCTAAACAAAAAGAAACGCGTTAATTGGACTACTGAAGAGATTGCAGTTGCTTTTACTATTCGTTACCTCAGCAAGAAATACTATATATTTTTGCGAACTAAACTTAATTTTCCGTTGCCAGCGTTGTCATCTTTGAGAAAGTGGGCATCAAAAATCAGAATAACGCCGGGAGTTTTAGAAGATGTACTAACTTTTCTAAAGGTAGCAGGAGAAAATATGTCTGCAAGAGAGAAAACTAGTCATTTCTTTTGATGAAGTCAAAGTTAAAACCACTTTAGAGTATTGTGTTGGTGAAGATCAGGTGCTAGGTCCTTACAATTTAATGCAAGTCTGTATGGTTAGAAGCTTATTTTCTACTTGGAAACAGCCTATCTATCTAGACTTTGACAAAAAGATGACAAAGGATGTGTTAATGGATCTGATCACCCAATTGCATAAAATATCATATAACTGTGTTGCAATTGTAAGTGATTGCGGAAGCAGTAATGTTGGTCTCTGGAAAGCGTTGTCCATTGACATAAATAAGACCTATTTCGAGCATCCGCAAACCAAGAAAAATGTTTATGTTTTCGCAGATGCTCCCCATTTACTGAAACTTCTCCGTAATTGGTTTTTGGACACAGGATTTATATTGAGAAGTGCTGGAAAGAAAGAGATAAGAAAAGAACCTTTAGAAAGTTTGATAGAATTAACCAATGTAGAAGTAAATTCCTGTTATAAAATTTCTGAAAAGCATATTACAGTTGAAAAGAGTAAAAGACAAAATGTAAGACTAGCGGCTGAATTGTTATCACATAAGACCGCCCAGGCATTATTACGATACAAACCAGGTCCTGATAAAAAACTTGCTGAAGATGTCGGAATGTTCATAGACAATATTAATTCTTGGTTTGATATTTTTAATAGCCATGTGAATAGATCTCCTGGCCCTGACCCTATGAAAGCCCCTTTTGGAATTTATTTACAGGACCAAGAACAACACTTAAATAAAGTTAGAGATCAACTCAAAGTAGCAATGGAAGCTCGTTTTCATCATCAGGGATTTCAGAAATATCTGATGCAAAATCACCAGAAACAACGGACGATGCATTTGAGTACATTGCTGGTTTTATAGCGAAGAAATTTAAAAACAGTCATCCCCAACTCGGCGATTATACTTATAAAATTAAAGCCGATCACGCCTACAATTTACCCTCATGGGTACAACAGCACTCTTTTGGTGGTCTTATTAAGCCCTCAACAGATTTCTTAAGTACCATTAAACAGTGGAACAAATATTTTGAGATATATCATGGCGATAATAAACTGCGGAAAGAAACACTGGTTGTTAAAAGACTAGCTTTAAAAATTAAAAAGCGAGAAAATTTGTGCTTTGTTATTATAAAATTATTTT
The DNA here is from genome assembly GCA_935421215.2 of Melolontha melolontha. Classification (NCBI taxonomy): domain Eukaryota; kingdom Metazoa; phylum Arthropoda; class Insecta; order Coleoptera; family Scarabaeidae; genus Melolontha; species Melolontha melolontha. The sequence goes on along the minus strand of OW285243.1, from coordinate 68,692,646 downwards.
GTAAATTAAGAACTGTTATCCGTATGAATTATTTAAATACAAAAAGAACCCTTGACAATGCTAAAAAATCGAGTAAACGTAAGCTTTCTACTAGTACACCGTCAGACACTCAACGAACACTACCTAAAAAAATGCGAAAAACCACTACTTGATTCGTTTTTATTTAATTACTGCGTAATAAAACATTGCTATATACTGACTCTTTTAATTGAAAAATATATATTTTTTGCTTTGTATAGAAAATACATGCTCATCGGCTTTCTGTATTTATGTTTATGTACCTAATAAATGTGTTTATTTGAAGTTGGAAAGTTTTTTTTTTAATTATAAACCAAAGTATAACCTTATGGCAATAAAAACGTGTATTATATTTATAACAGTACACTGACGGATATGTTATTATCAAATGAAATATATACCATAATAATAGCAATAATATAACTCGATAATTAATTGTTGTAGTAGCTAAACACATTTTATAAGGTGCTTTACAGTAGTGAACGCGTTCAACCTGGTCCGTTTGTGACGTCATGGCTCTCCACTACGCGGCGAAAATATTGCGGGATCGAGCAATCCTATGTTCTTATACAATCCTTGCTGATCAGCGACCAACGAGACCGGCAATTGTTTCCACAAGTTTTTTTTTTAGTAACGTATGTTCAAAAAGTCTTTGGATCGCGATTGCCATGAAGTGTAAAAACCATCTATAGAATTATTATATTTAATCATCAATTGTATTAAAAATCTCGTTTAGGATATTTGTTATTTATATATTTAGAAAAAACATTAAATTGTTATATGTATAAATAAAACAGAAATAAACAGTCACTCTAATTTATTGGTTTCTTTTTATAAAAATACATAACTTACATAAGTAATTTGAAAATTCAAACATATAGTAAGAGTATCTTTAAGTGCATTTAAGTAAGCCCACTCGCCATTATGATCACTTTAACCTATTTTCTTATATTGTATTTTAAACAAAATAAATATCAAAAAGTTATTATTATTAGAAAGCTCTTGAAAGTAAGATCATGTTCGTCAAAGCACTAACTCTTGAGTGGGTCATGCAGAAAAAACAGCAACAAAAGAATATTCTTGATATATCAATCAACATAAGAAATGCATAAATGTCGTTATAGCAATTATTAATTAAATTATTACATTGTCTCAATTAAAAAACACTTAAATCAAATCACTAGTATTAGAGACATTTGATGGATAAAAAAAATGCAAAAAAATTAGCAATGCATATAAATTTAAAAAAATATATCTGCATACCACCACCATCCGCTAACACCAAAATAATGAAATAAAGAGAAAACCTGAATATTCAGCAAAATTGCTAAATGTTAAAATAAAACGATATCCCATTTGGCAGCTGCAATAAATGCTATATGAAAATGAAGCTTAGAAATTGAATCTGTTCCAAAAACGTTTACAAAAACAAAATTATTGAACTATTGAATACAGTAATGTAGGTACAATAAATATCACCGAACATGATCATCTTTCAAGAGTTTTCTAATAATAATAACTTTTTGATATTTATTTTGTTTAAAATACAATATAAGAAAATAGGTTAAAGTGATCATAATGGCGAGTGGGCTTACTTAAATCTTAAATGCAATTAAAGATACCATTGTATCAACATACCTATTTTGTACATTTGTTTTCTGTAGTATTTAATTGCATTAGTTTGAATTTTCAAATTACTTATGTTAGTTATGTATTTTTATAAAAAGAAACCAATAAATTAGTGTGACTGTTTATTTCTGTTTTATTTATACATTTTATAATTTAAAGTTTTTTCTAAATATATAAATAACAAATATCCTAAACGAGATTTTTGATACAATTGATGATTAAATAACATTTAAGTATATTCTAGTGATTAATATATGCTTACTACCATTTCAAAATGTTAATTAATTAGTAGACAATTAAAAAAATGTAAATAATTAGTACATCTTTATTTAAAAAATATATATTAAGATACCTTTAAAATTTGTAAAGATTTATATTTGGCGGTTGCCAATCAGTTAATACAGAAATTGTTGGTGACGTTTCATTTTGTGCAACATAAAAGTAGTGGGAACTGGTAAAATATAACCTCAAAATGCGATTTTAAATTATTAATTTCGATACTTTCCTTTCATTTTCGCAGAAAAAGACCCACATTTTTGGAACCAGCGAAACATAAGCTTTCCATTTTTGTATAATTTTTTAATTAAAGCTGCGGTAACCATTCGGAACTATAGCCTACAAGAAAAATATATAAATCTGGGAAATTAAAAAAATAGTCAAACGTATATAATACCTGTGATAATAACGTATGATCAAAAAGTCTTTGGATCGCTATTGCCGTGGAATTTACGAGATATCTATGAAATTATTTATTTCAATTAGTTTTGACATTTACTTGACAACTTTCAAGTCAGCTGTTATAAAATATACATAAAATGCAACTAATTACAATAACCTAAAATCTATTTTATTTGGGACTTATGTGTACTTCAAAGCAAAGAAGCACAGAAGTAAATAATTCTATAGATGGTTTTTACGCTTCATGGCTATCGCGATCCAAAGACTTTTTGATCATACGTTACCAAAAAAAAAAACTTGTGGAAACAATTGCCGGTCTTGTTGGTCGCTGATCAGTACACATTTCTCATTTAAAAAATAACGGTTACGATAAATCAACTCACTATTCCACTTAAATAAACTTAGTAAAGTATTATTTAAATTTATATTTTTTTAGTACAGTACATTTTCATGTATATGAAAACTAAGTCGGATGTAATTTTTCGACACCGAAAATATTAACATCTTGAACTAAATCACGATGGCAAAAAATACAAAAACTCCGGTAATGATATTGCAAGAATTAGCAATAAAGCAAAACACTGTACCAGAATACGAATTAATATATTCTAAACAAGGAACTCATGACAACATATTTCATTATCAAGTTACTTTATTGGATGAACAAGCTATCGGTGTGGGTAAATCTAAGAAAGAAGCTAAACATGAAGCAGCTAATAAAGCACTAGAATTGTTAGCCGAAAGGGGAATTTTACATCCAAACACATCAAGTGAACTTATGGCAAAAGTAGACATCCCAATGAAGGCACCCTCAAATTGCATACCTAAATTACTTGATATATGTGTTGAGAATAATATACCAATAGCTGAATTTGATGAAATATCAGCTGTTGGTCCACCACATTGCCGTGAATTCACATATGAATGTCGTATTGCCAAAATAATTACTAGAGCTACTGCTGGTAGTAAAAAGCATGCAAAACAGTTAGCAGCAAAAACCATGATGGACAGGTAAACATGTGCACTCAAATTTAAATATGACAATTATATTTTATATTGTTATTAGAATAATAAATATATTGCCCAAGTTACAATTGGAAGCTAATGAATTTATGTTAACTGAAAACGACCTTGAAAAACATACGAGTTTATCTAAGTTCACTCCTGGGAAAATAAATTACAATAGTAAAGTTATGGACTTCGATCAGCAATTTCATAACCTAATGGATAATTTAAATGTTAATCAGAGTACTGTTAGGGAGGTAAGTGGTAGAATTAAGGGCTATACTTAAAGATATGGTCGTTTGCTTTCAGAAAAAAAAAAATTTACTAAGGTTGTTGCAAAATTTTTGATATTTGCACAGAAACATTAAAATTTAGTGAGAATAAAAAATCACCTCAACATTATTTTCATAACTTAATATAGAGTCAATATTGTAATGTGTATTTTTTTTAATGAAAACATGTACAAAATAGATGAATCTGCAATAACAAATTCCTTTTGTTTTAGATTTTGGACGCTACGCCAAATGAAGATGCCTTGGAAAAACTTTTAGAACTATTTGATTTAAAATTTAAGGTGACCATAATGCAAGAAAAACCCGCCATAGTTTGTATTTCCATAAATTCTGATACACCTGTTACAGTAATAGAGATGGGTTTCAATATAGCTGAAGCAACTAGTCTAGCTCTAAACAAAGTTTTCACAATTATGGAAGCTCTTTTAACATGAAATAGTTTTTTTTATTTTGTTGATGCAAATGTAAGATTTTATTATTTTTGTTTCAAGATGAATATTTCATTTCCCTCTTAGAAGTATAATATTGTATTTATAATTCGCAAATACATATTTAATACCTGGGAAGTTTTAAATCGAAAGCAACATCTTACGAGATGCACTTGGTTTATATAAGGCACCTTCTTAGCACATCACAAGATCACATACTTTATGTTATGTGAAAACTTATAATGCCTTTCAAATAAATTTCTTTAAACGAATTTGTGTAATAATTAGTTTGTTTTTTCACACAATTCTCACAAATCTATTACAGAGTTGGTTTTAGTAACAATATTTAATGTTAAGAAATTCTTTCAATAAAGGAGTTCATTGTAAATTCTACCAATCAAACTCAGAATGTTATTTAGAAAAGATTGTTAACGTTATGTATTTGGCAAAAGATGTTCACATTGATACAAATTTAGACTGGTTTCATTAAATTGGTGAGAGGTGTTATTAAAACTAGTTTTTTTATTTAACGCATAGTATGTTGTGTATCACTTGGATTTTAGAAATGCATTTCATGGAGTAATCTGGGTAAAGGAAATATCATTTTAAGATACATTTAACACTGCCAGAACACAAGAAAACTCTTTAAATCCTATTGCTCTGCCTATTGGCAATTCTTTTAAGATTGTAGCGCCTCTATGGTCAAAATACGAAAGTGGCCTAAAGGACAATAACAAACTCGAATATATACAAGTCAGGCCTTTTAAGGTTGATATTAAATATTTTTGTTTCTTTTTCTTTGGTTAAACGTAAAAATATTATGGGTACTTTGTCACTTTCCAAATATCTAAAATATGTCTTCAAAATTTTGTATATCGTGTGCGGTAAAGGAGATAATAGATGTGGAAAAATTACACTGTTTTCCAAGGAATCCTTAAAATTTAGTAGTAAATGAATATATAACAAAGCAACTAATATTTAGGCATCCATGTTTTTGATGCAAGACTTGGTTTGGAAGTAATGGGTTTAAAATTTACCATAGGAAGTATTAGGAAGTTACACATTTTACTTTGGAGCTGTACCATGCTTACATCTAGCACAAACACTCATATCAATATCAAAAAGTTCTGAATCTCAACTGAAAGAAGAAACATATATTCCACAAAGACTACCATTGCAAGCAATAGAAAATACATCGGTAATTGATTGCAATTTACCTTCAGTACATGTAGAACACCTATTTGCAATTCAGTTTGTGTCTTATTACCCATCAGCAAGTAAATATATCAAGCACATCAACAGTAAAAAGAAAGAAAAAAGGAAAATCATTAGTGAATGCAATAAGGAAAGAATATGAGCTCATTTGAAAACTAAAATCAATATACACAAAGAAGAGGCTGTAAAATAAAAAATATATCAAAATTAAACTTAAATAAGTCTTCATTGATCAAAGATATATTTAAAGGTAAATTATACTTCCTCTTTTTTTATCTAATTATTTTATTTATTCAACAGGAATATCATCAAGTGCACAATCATTACTGTTTTCTCAACTTCATTGTGTGAAGCATCTTCCAAAAGGTAGGAGATGGACAATAAAAGACAAGGTCTTGGCTTAATGATTGAATTAGATTTTTCGTGGATGTCTTCCACACAGCATTACCATTTTATTTGATGCTTAATAATAGATGTTTTGCGTCAAACAGACTTCCTTGGTACTGCACAAGATTAGTAAGTGATTTACGGAATGAAAATACTACAAGAAAATTAAAAATATTATATCATCAATTATTCATTAAGAAAATATGTTTTTTTATTGTACTTTTAAAATATTCTATTTTATACCATTATCGATATTAAAGATATTAATTTTTGTAAGTCTATATTATTGTATATTATTTTAGTTATTTAGAATTGTATAGTAGTTATAATAAAGTAAATTTGATGTGAAGCATTCAAATTATTGAACATTGAACATAGCTAAAGAAGAATACAAATGTTTGTAGTGTTTGTACGATATGTTTATACATTTTCAGTTCTTTTTCTTTATGTATTAAACATGAAGAAATTGCTGAAAATGTAAAGATACACATTTCGTATGAACATAAAAAATATATTCGACAATAAACTAGAGAAGCAAATTTAAATTTTGGCGGGTGAATGCGTCCTCGTTGGACAGTGCCATCTTTAATTGACTGCCCAATTATTAGAGAAGGATGTAATGATCTTCCATTTCACTAGGACAAATTTTTGTTATTAGTTGCCGGCATAGATAATTAACTACTTTTGGCTGAATTATTTAATATACCTTCCTTAGTATCATGAGTTGGTTCAGAAACATACGAAGTCAAGTGGGCTCTGAACAAAAAATCGTATATCTTTACTTAAGTATAGCAAACGCCAATTAAGTTGGCGCGAGGAGGGGTAAGTTCGCGCAGGATTAAGAGTAGTGGGGAGATTTGTATTTTACATCAATTGTCAGTTAATTCTAACCTCCGAGCGTGATCCCTTAGCATAGACATTATGTTCCGTCAAACGTCAATGACAAATGTATTCTGACAATTACTTGAGTAGTGGGGGTGGACGTTTTTAAAAACGGCTTCTGTGCACCCCCTCCTCGCGCCAACTTAATTGGCGCTTGCTATATCTGATTTGTAATAATTATTAAATGTCAACTGTTGTCTGTCAAAAATTAATCTACTCAGACATGACTTCATATTTTCAAGGATTACTTTGACTTCGAATGTTTCTGAACACTAGGGTCGAGCCAAACAGCGATATTTGCATAACACCGTTATCGGCGATCGCGATTTTTAAATAACGGCAATTTAAAAGCGTTATCGCGATCGCGACTTTTCGCACTAGGCCAATACGTTTTCATCATTTCGCGGCTATGCTCTCGCGTGATTCATTTTGCTGCTGCATATTAATTTCACTAGATTTCACTACTTGCCTGCCTCCTATTGTACATCATAAACTGTAAAACTGGAGCTGCTGACTAGGAAACTTTATTTTATTTTGAAAAAATAAAATAAAACACTTACTTCTTTAAATACACCTTCTCTTTGTTAACTATATGGATTGGAGTCCATTTTTTTGGCACGAAGAAATAATAACATGTATTTCAATCAATTAATGTTTTATTTTAACAAAATATAAAATGAAATAAAAACAAAATAAAATACATATTAATAATACATTTTATAAAAACAAAAAAATTAAATATAATATATTAAAGAAACAAAGAAATTTTTGGCATTTAAAAAATAGTTGCCACCTATAAAAGACATTTATTTGCTATATTTGTAATTAGCATTTAAAAATAATAACATTTGAGTTTTCCTGTCACTTAATCGTGTTCTACGTTCATTCAGGACCTGACCAGCTTTAGAAAACAACCTTTCACAAGGAACTGAAGAAGCTAGAGCACATAGTTTTTCTTGTGCAATTGTAGATAGATTAGAAAAATGAAATTTATGTTCCTGCCACCACTTTAGAGGATCAGAACTTCGTGGAATAATATCTTCCTCCATGTATCTTTGAATTTCAATAATTGCGCGGCTTGTGACGGTTCCACGAGGTCGAGCAACTGCAACACTTCGATCAAAGGAACCCCATATTGAACATTCATCATCCTTAGCATTATCATCTGCTCTATCAACATTAACCTTATGTAACTGTGACGAAAGTTTTTGTCCAAGTGCTTCTTGGACATTTTTTCTCGCATTGTCGGCAAAAGAGGGATTAGAAAACGCTAAATTTTTAAATCTTGGATCTAAAAATGTCGATACGCTTAACGTATTACTTCTTTCTACATTTCCCAAGCGCTCATTTATACCGTTGCGACAAGCTGCAATAATTTCTTTTATAAGCGGTAGGAAATCTTTTTGCAGTAAATTAGTGTAAACATCAACTAGACCATTAGTAATTGGAATAACTAAAGATGCTGTGCAATAGAATTCACCGCTGATGGTTTTTGTAGCGTTTTCAAACGGTTTTAATATACTACATAAGTCTTTAGCTAATTGCCATTCGGATGAACTTAAAATAGGGAGATCCTTATCAATTAAAGCAATTGAACTCTTAACCGCAGTTTCTAATTTTGTAAATCTCTGCAGCATATAGTAAATTAAGTTCCAACGAGTTGGGACATCGTTAATTAATTTTAAAGGTGTTCCATTTAAATTGTTTTGACGTTGAAATGTTATCAATTTTTCATTAACAGTATAACTTCTGCGAAAATGGGTGACAATAACTTTGATTTTACCGATTAACTCCTGAATTCTCGTGCACATTATTATTTTTAAAACTGTCTTTAACAATTAAATTTATGGTATGAGCAAAACAGCCGAAATGTTTCCAATTTAATTGTGTGGAGATGGCATTTTGAATGTTATATGCATTATCAGATACAGCGAGCAAGATCTTTTTTTCTATTCCCCAATCCTCTGCAATTCTACGCAGTTCTTTCGCTAAATTTTCTGAGGTATGGGAGACATTTATTGCAGACCACTCCAATAAAATAGAATATAACTCAAAGTTATTATTTAAAAAATGTGCCGTAACACCAATATAACTAATCGTGTTGACCGATGTCCAACAGTCTGTCGTAATACAAAACTTTCTACCTGTTTCAACAATTTCTTTCATTTTATTAAGACATTCTTCATACATCGCGGGAATAGCAGTTTTAGACACAGTGTGCCTACTGGGTAACTCGTATGAAGGATTTAAAGCAGAAACAAATTGTTTAAAGCCGGTATCTTCTATTATTCGAAAGGGTTGAAAATCCAAAATAAACAGTAAATTTAATTTATTATCAATACCCTGCTTTGCTTTTTGCGTAATTTTTTTTGGGAGAAATGTAATTTTTTGTTGATGACTTTCACCAACCCTTCGAGATGTGGATGGCTGCTGGGACATCTGAGGACTTTGGGAAGTACCCGGAATACCATCGTCTTGTTGATTAGCATCTTCGTGCGTTTGCGAAATCTCTCCGACTTCAATTTCTGTTGAAATTTTTCGTTCGCTTGCAGGCTGTAAATGACAAAAATAAAAATTAAATATATGCAAATAGTGCAAATACACACTTTGCTGACAAAACAAATAGGCACAATAAAAAAAAAAACTTTAAACTTATTGGAAATTATTTATTTCATAAAACTTACCAGTTTTGTTGCACTTGTTGGAAGAGATACTGTTGAATGTTTATTTCGCATATGCGACTTTAAATTTGAAATTGACATTCTGTATGAAATTTTTGCTTTACAAATATTGCACTTTGCATAAATTTCATCAATAGGCTCGAAAAACTGCCACATTTCACTTGTTTTCCGCTTTTTTAATTGCGACATTTTTTTAAAATTGGCACCGAAACTATCACTTGAATCACGATTGAAAATAACAAAAATATTGCCTGCAGCGCTTTTATATATGGGTATAATAAGTGAATCCCCTAGTTGGGCAAAAGTACTTTTTAAAATTGCACCAAATTCCACAATGCAAAAAAAGATTTCTACTATACCTTTCTTTGCATTGGAAGTATTGGAACCTGTAAAATATTATGGAAAACCTAATTCTGCTTCATTGGGTGAGGGGCGTGCAAATAGCGTCGAGAACGCTTGAAATAAAATACGTTGAATTTCGCTATTTCGCTCTATTTTACTGAATGCGATGGAAAGCGAGTAGCTGTGTTGCATGTTAGTTGACGCCATTTCGCATATTCTAAAAAATCGCTGTTTCTGTCAATCGCCGTTATTTGCGATTTTAGTCAACTGTTGCTATCAGCGATTTTTCAATAACGGCGATTAAATTACCGGTAGCGGAATATCGCTCATCCCTACTGAACACCCGTTATAAAATGAAAGCTTCATTTCCCGAAGTGGAACTGCCATGGCGTCTAGAATGAAGTTCTCCTTAAATGTAAGATGACTCTTATCTAGCAAATACAGAAATCTAGCGGATAACTTAATTATGTTACGCTTTATTTTTAGAGCGGTTTTTGGTTAGGATCAGTAATTTTTTCATTAAACAGTTACTTCGCGTGTTTTTGTATATTTTACTATTATTATTAATAGTATTTTGTTATCCACATCACACTAATAATACCTAATTTAGTTTCTAAAAAAATTGCTTGTTGTTTTCGAAATGGGAAAGGCTGGTTGTGTCGTATTTGGATGCGGTCCTTCAAAATCAGATTCTTGTCATTGTTTTCCCAACCCTGCAAAGTACGACGAACTGCAAGAAATGGCTATCATTTATTGGAAACAAACAAGCTCTTGAACATACCGATGAATATGTTTATATGCACTATAGAATTTGTAGTAATTATTTCTCGAATACTGATATTGGACCTAATAGAATATTTCAAAAAATGGTTTACCCTAAACTGTTTCTAACAGGTATTGAATATGTTTATGTATGTACTGTCGTGAGCAAAAAAAACGGGACACTGTTTCTGCGTGGGTTTAAATTGTGACTACTTAAGTGGCTATCTTTACTCATAATAGTAAGTCAGGAATTGTCAAAAATGCGTGTCTTATTGACATTTATTAAACATTTTTAAAATAAATGTAAATAAAAATTACTAAAAACGATAGAGAGAGATTATTTATTAAATAAAATAATTATTACATTAAAATAATTAGTATTTCGTCATTCCACCGTTATAATAATAACACAGTTAATAAACTGCATCTAATCTTGTAGACATTGAAGCGACAATATTTTGTACAAAATTTATAGAAATTTGATGCCCAGCATTATGAACAATCTCCCAAAATTCTTCCTGGGTATAAGCTCTATCTCATTAATCCCCATATATTTTCAATTGGATTTAGATAAGGACTGTAGGGCTGGATATCTCAAGTTTAAATTTAATTTTCTTGTAACCATTGTGTTACAAGATGAGACAGGAAATTGTGTTGTTATTATAGCTTCCTTTAATGTCTTGAAAGGGGTTGTGCCTAATCTCAGTAACTAATGTTTCGTCTTCCTGCGTATTCGAAATTTTGTTGCGGAAATTATTTTCCGATTTAAATTATCCTCTTCCCTCCATTTTTTTAAATATATTCTTGCGGCTGAACTTTTACCAATATTAAATTGAACCGATACACTTCTTAATGATTTCCCATTTTTCAAACTAGTAACAAGTCTAGCTTTATCAGTTTTCGAAAAATGCGGCATTTTCAATTTTGAATTATCAACTATGATATAGGGGAAACTGGGGAGGGTTGATACATTGGGAGGGTTAATACATTTTCAAAATACGCGCTAAATGCTCGAAACGGATCGCTTGAACATGACAACGCATTCGAAAAGGCGTGGTGTCACAGTTTAAAGATTAAGTTTAAAGAAGTTTAAAGATAGAATAGAAATAACTATCTCGAAAACAAACTAAAAACAATTGCAGCCAAACCTCAAGTGGTGGATTCACCAAGGGAAATATTTGACCAACTTACTGACAAGTTCCTACCGCCAAAAGTATCTGTATTTGTTAAATTACAAGCCGATTTGGTATATCGACAAGATAAAGGTCATCGTTATACAGATGATTTCAAAAGATTGTGCTTATCCCTTTATTTTCGAGGACCAAAAGCATACAGAGCGTTATCTGAATTATTTGTATTGCCTACAAAAAGAACATTGAGTCGTTTCACTGAAATGTATAAATTTTCACCAGGCATTAACAAAGCATCATTTGATATTTTAAAAGAAAAAATTAATAACTACAAAGATATTGACAAGGTGTGCATATTAACTATTGATGAGATGGCATTGAAAGCTCATCTATTTTGTAATATTACTACTGATACTGTAATAGGTTGTAATGTAATTTTTACAGATCGCGACTACACAGCAATACATGAGCAAAATTCCTTAAGATATATATGTGGATATCTCATGAAAAAGTGCCTGAAAGTACAAAGCTGTGAGGTGTGAAAATTATGCTAATTCTCATACGGAATTAGATGCCACCTCGATGTTTTGTCATTTTAAGGCTTATGAAAGTGCTGAACTAAGTACGTTTGGAAAACTTAAAATGCCAAATGACAACTTTTGTGTATATATTCTTCACTAGAAAATATATTTTTTGATAAATTTGATTTTTTTCCTGTACAGAAAAACTGTTTACAATTGTATAGAGACTTATGTATGTCTGCTAAATTTACTCATCCATGTGACAAATATCCTTCCATTTACTTACTACATTTATATTTAAGAATGAGACTGTATTATACATTAAAATTTACCAACAGGAATTTTAAAAGTAATGTTGATATAATCAAAAGGAAAACCATTGTATGGAAACATATTTGAATTTTTCTTTAATAAACTATTGCACAATTAAAACATTTGTTTTTATTATTAAGTTAATTAAATTATTATAAAATTAGTCTGATAGGCGAAACTAATCTATAATATGATATGATACTTACTTCGATGATACTAATTTAACGTAATTATATATTGGTAATATTGACACTTGTACTGATTTCACTCAATTTTAATCAAAATCGTTATCAACCAAGAACAATGACGTTTATTTAGCTTCTTCTACAACAACGACAATAATTGTCATATATAAAAAATTTTGTTAATCGGAATAAGTTATTCTTATATAATAGTTATTGTAGGATTAATTATGATGGATTAGAATAATAAAAAATTACAAATTTGACGTCATTTCGACTAGTTCTATTAAGGATAATAACATTGGATGTTGGCGATCTAGAAAAATCGTTTGCATACTATTTTCGAAAAATCCTTATATTATGAGCTATTATAGATAATGAGGAATAATTTAAAGAGATTACTTCTTCAAATATACTAATGTGCATAATTATTGTTTTGTGTCTTCTGTATTAAGCAATAATAGAATAATACAATTACTAAGTTTTATTTTTTAAATTCGTTGAATAGTAAACAACAATGTGGTTTTATTTGTTTATAATCGCCAAATACATTATTTCGTTACTAATTTCTTTAATGGGAAGCTACTTAGTTTGTATTTAGAATATTTGGTCAATTAAAATAAAAATATTGATATTTAAAAATGTCTAAAGGATTTATATATCGCGCTATTATGTCTGCGCGTGGAAATCTCGCAGTAGACCAAGGTTACCGATATTGGCTGAAAATTTTCATTCATAAATACGTTAAGTGTCCCAACTGCTATATCTTTAAACTGTGGTGGTGTATCGCTAGAAATGCATAACGGTTCTACCCACGGTGCTGAATAGAAGTTACACCAGAACAAGTTATTTGTGAAAAGTGCTCGTAATTTTTTGAAGGTAAGACAAGTCCGATAATTAAATACTGCAATAAGCTTTCCGAATTATCTTATAGCCAGTTGAAAGCGAGTATATTTTGCTTTCTTTTACTGTAAACACAAAGTTTTTAGGTTAAGTTGTTATGTGCATGTAAACACTTTAATTTTAAATCGTATACATGGGAGCGTTGATACAGTTTACACGGGGAGGTTTGATACATGTATGAAACCACCCCTACATATATCAACTTGTATAAACTTCCTGGAATCAGCATTTATTTTTTAATTTTTACAGACAAAATGCCTTTCAAATGGCATAAGAAATCTAACAGGATACATGTCTCCCCAAATACAATGAAAAAGGCAGTCGAGGAAGTTGTACACGACGGTGGCAAGCTTCGATCTACAGCAAGCAAATATAGCATTGATAAAATGACTCTGAGGCGGTATGTCCAAAAATATAGAATTTCAGGAGAGGAAACCAAGTTTTCACCTAATTTTAATACCTTGCAAATTTTCACGGATCATCAGGAACGTCTTTTGGGTGAATATCTATTAACAGCTTGTAATATGAATTACGGATTAACCTCAAAACAAACCCGGGAACTCGCTTATGTGTTTGCTGTAAAGAATAACATTAAAGTTCCTCAGGTCTGGAGCACCAAGCAAATCGCCACATATGACTGGTTGCGAGGGTTTATGTCGCGTAATGACTATTTATCTCTTAGAACTCCAGAGGCGACAAGTCTGGGGCGGTCAACAGCATTTAATAAGCATACAGTTGGTAACTTCTTCTCTCTTCTGCGTCAAGTACTCGAACGCGAAAAATTTACACCGGCAAGTATTTATAATTGCGATGAGACAGCCTTGCAAACAGCGCATAAACCTCGCAAAATTATACCAAAGAAGGTCAAAAGCAAGTAAGCAAAGTAACGTCCGCAGAACGTGGATCTACCGTGACAGTTTTTTGCGCTGCTAATGCTGCGGGAAATTCGGTCCCGTCTTTTATGATTTTTCCCCGACAAAATATCCAAGATTACATGACTATGGGTGCCCCTCCAGGATCTATGGCAGCAACACATAAAAGTGATTGGATGACGGAAGAAAACTTTCAGAAATATCTTCAGCATTTTATAAAACATACGAAATGTTCAAAAGAAAAGAAAATTATATTAATACTTGATAATCATCGAAGTCATATGTCCCCTAACGGCCTAGATATATGTAGGTCCAATGGAATTATACTTTTAACTCTATGTGTACGGTCCTTTTAAAGCGTATTTTAACCAGGAATTAAACCAGGAACCAGGGAAAAATATGGTAGCTTTAGTAGGCAGGGCCCATCCAAAAGCTTTCACCACAATTAACATTACAAAAGGCTTCCAGAGTACCGGCATTTGCCCCTACAATGCCAATATTTTTTCGGATTCTGATTTCTTGTGCTCCGCTGTCACTGATCGGCAAAATCCGAATATCCTGGAATCCCAAAATCAAGAAGAAAAACAAGAAGAATATTGTGAAGACGAAGAAGAACGGCGTCTTTCTGGGCATAATTTTGATGAAAATAAGCCAGGTGTATCGGGCATTTCAACATTAAAAACAGCAGAGAAGCAGTGCGGCGCAACAACTAAAACCCTTACAGTTCCATTGAAGACTCCAGAAGAACTGCGCCCACACCCAAAAGCTGAAGCTAGAAAAAAACAAGGAGGAAGAAAACCAGTTAAAAGTAAGATCTTAACAGATACGCCAAACATTTTAGAAATTAAAGAAGATTGTGCAAAACGTCCGAAAATAACAAGAAAAGAAACGGTTTAAGAAAAATATTTTCTTAATAAAACTGGATAAATCAGCGAAGCAAGTAAAAAGAAAAACTCTAAATTGTGACTCAGATTCTGAAACTCTATCAGTAATTTCTTCAAAATCTTCAGAACTTACAGATATAGATGACCAAATTCGCAATGAATGTGATGAAGAAAACTTTGTTAATGGTATTGTAGGCAAGGAAGACTTTATCCTTGTTAAATTTACAACAAAACATGTCACACACGATGTGGCACAAGTTTTAGATGTTGAGGCTGGTTCTGAAGAGTATTTTGTCCGCTTTTTAAGGCGAAAACAACCGGGATATTTTTTTGTTTTTCCGGACGTTGAAGACACTTCGATGGTGTCAGCAGAAGACGTTAGAAAGCTACCAGCTCCATGTTTTGTAGGAGGCACAGCAAGAGTCAACAGAAAACTCAAATTTCCTGTAAATTTTACGAAGTTCACTAACGTTAATTAAAATGCTTCTCCTTTGTTTATGTTTTATTACAGTTTATACGTGTTAAGATAACTTGTATTTCTATTTTATTTAATATGTAGGTGTGCATTTTTACTTTAATAAATAGTATTTTCAATATCGTATCATTTCTCCCATATTGAAGTATCAAACTTCCCATATTAAGGGAGGTTTGGTGCAATCGCCGATTTTTTATTATCAAGTATTAAATAATAAAATATACTTGGCAACTGTTTCAAAAATTCATTGTGCAAACATTTCAGAGCAACATTTAAAAAAAAATGAAATCCTAAAGTTGTTTAGTGGTGAGTTATAAGATAAGTAATCTACAAAACCTGTATCAACCCTCCCCAGTTTCCCCTATAATTTGACGTAGAGTTTGAAAGTTAATCAAATGTTAAAATTACAACGCTAAAAAATAAAGGAAATTGACATAACGATTTTGACACTGTCCGGTTTTTTTTGCTCACGGCAGTATGTTAATTAAATTGTATATTATGCAAGAATTACAAATATAGACTAATTATTATGAAAGTGAAATTAATAAGCTTCACAAAATTGTTGATCTTTATTAATTATCCTAAAGGTGCAAATAGAATACTTATTGGAAAGGATTGCAGACATGTACAGTCATGGCCAGATAAATGTAGTACAAAGTACAACCTTAAATTTCATATATGTCATAAATTTGATATATTATTATTGTAAGACGAGCTTCAGCTTAAGCTACTTGTCATAATAAAATCAAATGTCAGATCATACTGGAATATATTTACTTTATTATTGTTTGAGTTAAGAAATATAAGTTAAAAGTATAATAATAAGTTAAATTTAAATTTAAAATTAATTTAATATACGAACTTTATCAGTTGCGGTTAGCTTTCGTGCCATCCTAAAAATATGTTTGACGTTTAATAAAATTTAAAATGATTTGACATATAATTGTCAAAATACTAACTTACACCATAAAAATTTATTAAGAAAAGCTTGTACTACATTTATCTGGCCACGACTGTACCCAGTAATGTTACCAATTTTTACAAGTAAGCCTTTTCCATTAACAATATAGATAAAATACATATTTGTTTTTGAATTAATTTTTACTATTACATTTGTTTTAAATTAATTTCATTGAAATGATTGTAAACCATACAAACTTTTAAGATTAAAAAATCTTATTATATAATGAGTAGAGTCTGGATTATATGCAAAATATGCTTTTTTTAATTGCCTTATTTCATTCAAAAAACATTAAATAAACCCAGAAAACTCATAATTTTATTGATATACCTTTTAACAACAAAATAATGAGTTTTCTGGGTTTATTTAATGTTTTTGGAATGAAATATGGTAATTAAAAAAATGTAGTGTCACTATATTTATTTGATTATAAAAATATTTTGATACTAATTTTATAACTACGTTGTAAAAAAAATAAGTTACGCAAAAATATTTAAAAGAAAATTAATCAAATTTTCCTGGGAAAAGTTCTCCTTAACCGGTAGATGACTCTCTTTGGGGGTTCATCATTTATAATGGGAGCTTCATATTTGCTTGTTATAATTATCTATGGGAAACAACCATAAACGTCGCATCGGCAAACAAGAAAGCAACCAGCAAAACATGTTTGGAATTTCTGGTAGGATTTGTAGATTTAATGAAATCATCAGTTGTTCTGTGCATCTGTTTAACAATGGAGTCTATAAATCTATTGTGATAATATGCCCCTATGAATGATTATATTATCTTACTGTGATTCCAATTCTTGATTACGCATTGTGATCAACAAAACAACATGTGGAAATGTCACAAGTGTGGGAAACCGGTGTATTTCGGTAATTATCATACTAACAAGTTTGACAATGTGATTATTTATTTTTCCGATTTAAGAATTTTTTTTAATAAGTACAAAATAGATAAACAGTTTTATAAATAAAAATCTAAATATTCAACATAATCTTAACTAATATTTACCATAATTATTAAGTATTCATTTAATCGGGCACAGTTGTTTTGATCAGATACATTTTTCAGTTATAACTCTTTAAATATAAACAATTGAAAATATTTACAGCTGAGCGAAAACAATCCTTGGGTTATGATTGGCATCCAGAATGTTTAAGATGTGAGGAATGTGGTAAAAGGTTAAATCCAGGCCAACACGCTGAGCACAAGGGAGTACCTTATTGCCATGTTCCTTGTTA
Source organism: Melolontha melolontha (assembly GCA_935421215.2). Taxonomy (NCBI): domain Eukaryota; kingdom Metazoa; phylum Arthropoda; class Insecta; order Coleoptera; family Scarabaeidae; genus Melolontha; species Melolontha melolontha. Next base: position 68,674,842 of record OW285243.1, on the reverse strand, counting down.
TGGTGCTCTATTTGGTCCACAACTGTTTGGACATGGAACAAGAGTTGAATCTCATAAAAGTTTTGGTCAACAACGGGAATCTCCTAAAGTTGGAAATGGCCCGGCATTACCTAGATCTCATTTAGAATCTAAGTTAAAGGTTTGTATTAAATTGAAAATAATAATTGTATTTTTTTACTCGTACAGTGTGAAATTTCTTTAAATATTATTTGATAACACACAGCAATGGACAAAAGTTAAGCAACTCGACAATATATCAGTCTACTGTGAAGTAATTTATAAGTGACAAAAGTTAACCAAATTTTTTATCCCTAGCAAAAATAAAATTCTCAATTTATTTATATGATTATTTATATTTCGTAGAATATATCCCTTTTTCTCCAAGGGCTGCACACTTTCAACACATATATTCGATGAATTTGTCACTACTCTGTTGATAAAGCCTCATAAAGTTCAACTGGTTTTTATACATTTTATTGTTCCTTATTCTATCTATTTATACTTTGTAGTGGCTACACCATTATCAGAAAAGCACCTCCACACAATCACACATCACCACATAGTTTTCTGGCAATATTTTGAATTTAATCTTGTAGGTTGTCGCACGTAATAAGCTCTATTAATGCTACAAATATTAAATTTGGATTTGACGCTAAATAAAACTTGTTTTCTGTTATTATACAGACCACGACACAAGACGTACCCACGTTGCTCTATGGTTTGTTCAAATTATTACACTGGTCTACTATACAGCCCATTCTTCTGAATATTTCGTATCGAGAGTATGCTCACCTTTGTCTACATAGCTTTTACATTGATATAGATTTTATTTCTTGAGAATTTACCGATAGATTTACTTTACATTGACGAAGAATTTACCCTCTTTATAACTTGTTCTTCGCTTATGTTCAGGTGGCCACCATATCTCTAACTTGCTATCTTTATATCATCAGAATTGTGTACATAAAATTTTTTACATGTACTCGTTTGTAAAACATCTTTCTCATATTGTTCAATGATTTTTAATTTAAAATCCATTTAATACACTTTTCGCAACATAATTAAGAATATTTACAAATTCATCATGATAATTTAGAACACATAACCTTATAGCATATTAAGGCATGAATCAGTACACCAAATTAAAATATAAAAAATATGGGGTTGCCTCAATATAACGATTTGAACTTTTAGAATTTAAAAAGATTATCGGGGACTATATACTACTTTGTAAATGAGGTAATGAACTGTACTATGAGAAATTATAAAGTAAACAATTCTAATTTAACAGATAATAAATACCTGTAACTGGATTAAAGAATATTGTAATTGTATTTTAAATATTAACATTCCTTTCTCTCAATTAACTAATTTGTAAAGCTGCTCGGAATATTACACAGAAAGATTAGAGAAATTGTATTCGACATGCAGCTCATAGAAAATGAATATTACCAAAGCACATGTACGAATCAGGAATTCATAATTCATTTACCTGATTGATAGTGGTGAAACGAGTATTGCAAATTCCGGAGAAGATTAATGCATATATGAATATCTATATAAATTATTATTTCCATATTACACAGGCCAACAAAAAAAAAAATTTTTTTTTTGGTGCATCTCTGTTTGTTTTAATAGTCGATAAAGTAGGTAATGTACAGTATATTGACATACGTCATTTTAACTCATCAGCTCTAGTTTACCTACTACCCTCATTGTGAATTGTTGTCGGTCTTGTTCGTAACTAGTCATTATTACAATATCATCGATAAAGTTTGTGTTACTATTTCATTATGGCTAGTACGTCCAGACGTTGTGTTAACGATCCTGATATATTTTGTTATGTTTGTGGTGAATACATACTGAAAAATCAGCGTAAATCGATTACAAACACAGTGCGTCGTTTGTATTTTGCTTACTTCGGTATTGAAATTCTACACCAAGATAAAGTGTGGGTGCCTCATAGTGTTTGTAAAATATGCGTTGAACATTTGCGACAATGGGAGAGAGGGAAACGTAAGTCTTTGAAGTTTGGAGTGCCTATGATATGGCGAGAACAAAAAAATCATTATGACGACTGTTACTTTTGTTTGATTAATATAGTGGGCATCAACAAAAACAATCGCCATAAATGGAAATACCCCAATATTTCTTCAGTACAAAGACCTGTTCGTCATTCAGAAAATGTTCCAATACCAACTTTTCACCAGGTAGTGCAGCAATCTCAGGAGGATGAAGCTGAAATACCTATTTTTTCCCAAGTAGATGATGACTTTCAATACTGCGGAATAACATCAGATCCTAAGCCATTTTCGCAGAATGAGCTTAGTGACCTCAACAGAGACTTAGATCTTTCGAAGGAACGTGCTGAGTTACTAGCGTCAAGATTAAAAGAAAAAAATTGTCTTTCCTCAGATGTTCGAGTATCTTCATATCGCACGAGAGAGGGAAAGTTATTGAAGTTTTTTCATCTGATGAAAATTTTGTGTATTGCTGTAATGTGAGTGGTTTGCTGGCTTTCATGGGTTTAACGATCTATCAGCCCAATGAATGGTGTCTCTCAATTTGTTAAGGCTCTCGATAGAAATGGTCAATGTTTCCAGTTTATTTCTCACAAATTTCCTGGTTTAAGTACTGAAAAACTAAAAGCAGGTATCTTTGATGGACCTCAAATATGTAAATTGATGAAAGACTTGTATGAATGATGTGGAGAGGCTTGCCTGGCAATCTTTTGTAGCAGTTGCACAAAATTTACTCGGAAATCATAAGGCTGACAACTATGTAGAACTAGTAGAGGAAATGCTGGTGCGATTCAAAGATTTAGGTTGTAATATGAGTATAAAATTCTCAATAGTCATCTACATCATTTCCAACACAATTTAGGAGATCTAAGCGAAGAACAAGGGAAACGTTTCCACCAAGACCTAAAAACAATGGAGAATAGATACCAAGGAAGGTGGGACAGTCATATGATGGCTGACTATTGCTGGGGAATCATGCGAGATTGCCCGAGTCAGTTTCATTCTAGAAAATCACTCAAAAGACAATTTCTTGATGTTTAATGTAAATAAAATATATATTTTTTCGTGAATTGTGTTTTTTTTTCTCTCGGGAACTAGAGCTGACAGAAGAAAACGGGAAACATTTTTGATATCGCCATGTAAGACATACTTAAAATCGGGTCCGAAATCTCCAGCACCAAAATGGTTGCAGGCCAGTGTTATCGAAATAAACGTGAGGAACATTACTGTTAGTTCTAATAGAATAAAAATGAATATTAAATACTTCTCTGGTTTCTACGCTGATATTATAATCACTGTGTGCATTTCTCTAAACCCTTACCACATGGTGCCTAATTAAAGTATTTACACATTAGAAAATTATTTTCTTGTTATTTGAAGTCAAATCGTTATATCTATGGACAGACGGGTTGCTTAACTTTTGCCATTTAGATTTTCTCCTTTATTCAGAATAATTATTTTTATGGTCATATAAAATGTACATTTTTATATGGAATTAAACATGTTTCAAATATACAGAATTATATCCTTCAGTTATATTTTGGTATGTTTGTTGGTTGTATAAAGGTACTATTTCTAGAGTTATTTAACTTTTGTCCACTACTGTATGTTTATAACTTATTTCACTGGATAAATGTTTATACTTATTAAGAGCTACAACTATTTGATACCCTTTTTAAGACTTTGTCAAAACTGACTAATATAATGTTATTTATACCTTCTTCTTCTTCCTTTTATTAATTTAAGCCTTAGCCCTGTATATCCCAACTAAGCTTTCCGCTTGATGTTGATACCCTTGAGTCCTTCCAGCATTTAGGAGTTCTTTTCAAAGGTTGCCGTGTTCTGCGGATTCTCCGTCTCGCGTGATTTTTACTATTCTGCAATTTTCCATCCTGCCGATGTGCTCGTACCAATGTCTTCGTGGTTATCGCCTCCACTTTAAACCGTTTAACACTAGGCATTCATCTCTAATGTTCTTGTTCTGGCTTCTATCTCTTAGTGTGTACCTCGTATTTTCATCTCGGTTTGTAATATATTTTTATCCTCTTATTATCAGCCCTTGTTTCCATAGCATACGTCAGACACGTACTGACGCATGTTTTATATGTTTTGACTTTGGTTTGCTTACTCATTAATTTATTACAGCAAATGACGTCCCTTAGGGTTCCGGATATTCTATATGCTTTATTGGTTTGGCTTCTAACTTCGTGCGTTTTATCTTGACTTGTAGCTTCCACGCCCAGGTAATCGGATGTCCTCCACAAGTTTACACCTTATTGGTTCTTTAGCAACAACCAGCGATTTTGTTTTTGTCGTAGATATTTGCATGTTTAGGTTCCTGGCTTTGAGGAAGAATGAATAAAGGAGTCGTACGTCATTTTCAGTTATCACCGTGTTATTAGCATAGCATATAATTTTAATTTCTTCTATCGTTAGTTTGTACCCTCTTCCGGAGTTTTTAATGTGGTCTATTATTTGGTCCATTATTCTGTTCAACAGCAGAGGGCTTAAGAAGTCTCCTTGACTTATGCTTGTTAGTGTTGGCATTTCTTCTGTCAGTTATTTATACCAATTTTTTTGTGTCAAAAGTCAATATCAACACTTAGAATACTATCAATTTCTGCATGAGTTTGCGTAAGTTTCTATATATTCCTATGTTACTTGAATCTGTAGATTTAACAGTATGTACGTCTGGTGAACTAGCCTGACAATGCACAGGCTTACATGGATCTAGATTGAAAAACCGTATACAAACATATACACACAACACAATATACCGCCTCATTCTGAGCAAGCGCAACGATCCGAATGTATGAATATTTCTCCCGCTCCGAATAAAAATCCCCTGAACGCGTTTAGCCAATCACAACACAGTCTGTCTCATTCCGAGCAAACGCAACGATCCGAATGTGCAATTATTTTTCTGGCTCCTAATACAATTCCCCTGAATGCTGTAGGCGCGTTAACATTGATGTCATATGTCATACATACTTACATATTATGGAGCCGCGTAAGAAAAATTATCTGATTACCAAATTACTATTAAAGGACTATAAATTGTTTAGTCCTGTGTTATGGTAATGAGTAAATTGCAATACGTTATACTGACGATGGTTACACAAAGCGTAATGATATTATTAATAAGCGATCAAGAAAATTGCAAATAAGGCATCAAGAGATTTAATAAATTAAATTTTAATAATAAAGGTCACAAAAACTATTCATAGTATACTAAATAAATTTCAGAACTAATAAAAGCTAAATTAAATTCTAGTAATGTAAAGAAAAATTTACTCTTACAAATAATAAAATAAATTGTTCATAATGAGAAATTAATTATATAATAACGGAAATTCATCCGTTTAAACTCATCGCCGTAAAATAATTGATTATGTTTGGAATATTTATAATTACGAAAACCATTTAATTTTAGTATGCGGTTAACGGACGAGCAGCATATGCCTAAATCATTGGAAATATCGCTAAGTGTCAAATTTCAATTTATTTCTATTGCAGCGCATACTAAAATGGACGTATCATTAGGAACTCTGCGATTTGGGAATAATGGTTTTAAATTTTGTACAGAACCAGTAATGTCTATTTTCTTTTTAAGTCTACAAATTGTAGCTTTGTTCGGGATGGGCCTGTCGGCATACCTTCCGGCAAATAAGTCACATACTCTTTGATAAGAATTATCAGCGTGATACCATTTCATCATTTCGGCTTTCTCTTCTAGTGTATAACGCGGCATGATCACTATTCAAGCGCTTAAGAGACTCCGTATAGGGTGACAGTGGTGACACTAATTTGTGACATTAATTTCAAATGGTTGCGCGACAGACTGTTTTATGATTGGCTAAAAGCGTTCAGGGGATTTTTATTCGGAGCGGGAGAAATATTCATACATTCGGATCGTTGCGTTTGCTCAGAATGAGGCGGTATAAAATATACCTTGTTACTATTGGTGGACATTTGAATTTACTCTGAAATTTGATAATATATCGTTTTCGACGACTTTAGGAACTTATGTTGCATTTTCATAAGGGACGGTGGTAGGTGGCTCCGAGTGGGTCGAATCCATGAATTTTACCTAGGTAGCGTTGCTGGTCTTTGCTTTCCATGTGGGTTTCTCTTAGCTCAACTAAATCCTTCGGCTTTTGTTTGGCAAATTCGGACTATTTCTCCGAGATATTTTGTCATTTGGTCCTAAGAAGGACCATGGTTGAGAAATTATTAAATACGCGGATCCATGTGTAGTAAGTAGCCTGGGTTCCGAAGATATTGTCTGACTACCAAAGTTCGCTCTAGCTCATTTAGTGTTACCCAGGGTGCACGTGTAGCATTTCGCCACGGACGCGAGCTAGTTTACACCCCAATGGACAGTCTGTTTCCATACAACAACGACGCATACGATTGCTTGCTTTTATAGCTTCCTCATTCGCCAGATCTAAACCTAATTTACGTCATGGTGGTATGCACCTTCAAAATGTATCTGTCGCAATTTTTGCCCAATTGTCTAATTTTATCTGTCTCGGACGTATCTGGCGAACTTTACGTTGACAGCGTTTTTTACTACTAAAAAATAATAGTAAGCGAGTACTTTTAGCATTTTAAAATAACACGTTCTTGTTAAAATCGGTATCATGCGTTCAAAAAATACTGCCTCAGAGTGGACCATGAAATTTTCGAGTATGCTAACTTAATTACAAAAAGTTACTGTTGTCAAGTTGTGATGTCTGGCCATCTAACTATGTGATGTCAGACGTGGGTAGGATCGCCATGTGATGTTGCCTGGTCCTGCGGGCTACATCGTTATGTGGGTTCGTGGAAGCGTGAATGAATTAAATAATAAGCGTACGAAGTTGGTTTAACATTGTATTAATTAGTTAACACTTATAACAAGATAACATATTCTATATACATAATAAATATAAGACAGTAGCCGAAAGAAGAGTTCTATATCGTACTCACAAGTCGTACTGACTGTCTAACTAAGACTGATCTCTCTGTTCTTTAATCGAACGTCTTATATACATTGGAAGATCCTTCTTTCGGCCATGTACTACTTAAACATCAACAAGATGTGCAAGTATGCAACTATGATTCATAACCTTGTGTATGCAATTAGGTGGGCCGGGGTCGTGTTATTCTAATACAATATAATGAGACCGGGGCCGCACCTTGAGAAAGTAGTACATACACATATTACTTCAATCAAGTTATCACAAAGTAGCTGTCATTTGTATTTATACAATAAATTAGCAAAGAACTTTCTAAACTTAAATTTAGTTTTTAATAGTAGGTATCCTGAACTGAGATATTGATTTGAGCGCGCTCAAATTAAATTTTGTCAATGTATATTGGCCTATAGGCTACTTTCAAATCCGTGCTGGTGAGGAGGTTGTAGAAAATATAATAAATGTTTAAGAAAATATTAATTTCTTCGTTTATAATTAAATTGCATAAATTATTATTATTATTAAACACTTTGCAAATACACAGTTTGGTTGTAATTAAGTTTTCAGGTTTTACATTCAAAATATGGGAATACAAGAAAATGTTGTGAATCACCATGTATTTCATAAAATAAAATAAAACAATGCCTTTTTAGTACGAATTTATTTTTAAAAGATGTTAAAAATGATTACTGCGTTCATCGAGACATTTTTTCACTCTACGTCGAATATTATTAAATCAATTTTCTAAAATATGTGGATTATTATTAATTTCATTAAATTGTCCAATAATTCTTTGCCTGAGTTCATTTAAATTCCGCAGAGATGTTTAAAAATACCCGGTTAAGGTAAGGCCACAAAACGACATCACACTGTGTTAAGTCTCATGATCTTGCAGGCCAATGATTGGGCATATTTCTATTTATTATTCGGGATTCAATTAATATTTGAGGTATAACAGACGAACAGAAATTAAATACGTAAATGACAAATATATGGAATAATATGACAGACGCCCGATTTCTTGAAAAAAGTTCGAACATGCCACTTGACTTCACAGCGAAATCAGTTTTTTTTTAACGCACGATACCATATTTATAATTTAGATAAAAAAAATAAAGAAAAATATCTCCAAAAATATAGAAATATAAAAAATATAAGTGACAAGTAAATTTTAAATTCTAATCCATCGCAACCTCAACTGTCAAAATTATAAAATGGCGAAAAAATTGTCTTCCATATCGTAACAATCATGACGCCCTTTACGTATTTCATTTTTTAAAATGGTTTTCAAATTGGGATTTAATTGTAATAGTCCTAGTTCAATTTGAACACCCCTTGTTAATAATATGTAATATGTAACAAAATCAGAATTAAAAAGAATTTTTGGGTAAATATATGTAAAAGAAAATAAGATGATTAAACATTCTAGTTATATATTCAATTATCAAACGATAATTACATCAATATTTTTTAGATATATAATCAATTCTATGAAGGTAGAAGTGGCGAAATACGAAGTCGAGAAGTTAACGGTCGTCTAGTCCTAGAAGGTTCTTTGAGGATACATTGGGGCGTATCAGGCGTAATTCATTTGAAAGAGAACGATGATCAAAGAACTGTGGTCACAATACGTAAGAGAAATTCCTGTAGGATATCAAACGATTATGATTCAGACGAAGACATACAAGATATAACGCGTGATAGCAGTTACAGCGATATGTCCAGTTACTCTTCGGACTTAAACAGTTCCTCGAATACATTGAACATGGACGATACGGGGATCGAGTCTGGGTCCGACACAACGGACATCAGTGCCGCGGAAATTTTGTCTCCCGCCCACGAAATTGCACCGAAAAGCCTGACGCTTCCGCCGAAATTGGATTTGAAACACGTCGAATGGGATGAGTTAGATGAGCTATTACAAGTTGAGAGAAAAGTTGATGAGTCGGAGAAACTATACCAAACAATGCCAGTGGCTTTACCTTCTCAGTCTAGTGTTGAAAGTAATTTTAGTGTTACCAGTAAAGAAGTATCTTCTAGTTCTTGGTATGTTTAATATAAGAACTTTCCTAGATTTTAATGGAAGGATAATTATTCAGATTTTATTTTTATAAACGAAATAAAAAAATACTTTTTTTTAGTTCCGAATCTAAAACATTAAATGGAATCGACAACAACGACACGAGCACGAGTAACAAAGAAAATTTATCAACGAATACAAAACAACCCGTTCTTCCAATTCCAAGAGCCATAAGTAAAGATGACAACTGGTTAGAAACCGGCAACCATTTGAATCGATCGATGTCCGGCCCAGATTGTCTAGAACGTCTTCGAGAACCTCCATCTCCTGAGTTCGATCGGTCTTCTTTGAGCAACTTCGAAGTACTAAACACGGACAATCAAGAAGTCGTGGTTCGGAGGGCGGCAAAAACAGGTTCGGCCGCGATTAAACGACGACCTGGTAAACGTCTATCTCGTTCTAAGATCAAAAGGAGGTGTTCCATTAATGGTCACTTTTATGATCGCGAGACCAGTTTCTTTACTCCTCCGCACGGAAGTCAGATGAGCGTTTGGATCACATCACTGGTGAATACATCAGAAGTTATCAATTTGATGTTGGAGAAATACAAAGTGGACAGTGATCACAAAAATTTTGCGTTATTCGTCGTCAGAGATAATGGAGGTAACTTTTGTTTTATGATGTTAAGTAGGTTGTTGGTAAATTTGGCATGTCGGCTGTCGCGGGCGTTGTTCATTATTGCTTCCGAGATTCTGGATTGGAACCACGTCTTGAGCACTGCTTTTGCCCGACGTTTCGTCCACTATCGCAATAGACATCTTCAGGGCTGCTACCTCTGTTGCTGCACGTAAACTAAAAGTTTGTTAGTTTGGCACAGGGATATATAGGAGCTATTTCGAGTCAATATTGGACGAAACGTAGGCCAAGATGGCAGCCGTGCCAAGGACGTGATTGCAGTCCTGAATTCCAGAAGTTGGTAGTTTTCGGAAATTCAGTAAATCAATTATCAATATGTATGTAACCTTCTAAAGCGTGTTTTCCTTAGAACAACGACGATTAAAGGACGATGAGTACCCTTTACTAGTGAGAGTGCTTTTGGGACCACACGAAGATGTATCACGGCTCTTCCTAATGGACAGCCACAATACTCCAGAAGTTAGTTCTGAAGTGGCCCAGTTTTTAAATTTAACACTTGTAGAGTGCAGAGCTATACTAAAACAGTACCAAACGCAAGAAGATAAAGAGGTCAATCGAGTCAGGGATAAGTATGTATTTTATGAAAATTTGTTTAGATCAATAGCATTTAATATTCATCATGTACAGATTTCTAGAAATGAAGCGTCGTATCAAAGGTAGGATGGAAGAATTAAAAGTTAGATTGTGATCGAAGAACTAACACCGTTTAATCTTATAACCCCAATAAGTAACGTAACATCACTTTTTCTACGTATATACATACATTATATTTTCATTCTCATCTAGATCTTTTGATGTGTTCTTTTTGTTTTGATTTGTGTTCTTACATTATATATTTTTTACTTTTGTAATTTGTTGCTTTTTAACCATTAGTCATTCGTTATTCATGTTAGTATTAATATAATTGCTATTGAAAAACCTTTATAATATATACATATTATATATTTTAGAAAAGAATGAACAGATTATTATATAACTATTATCTTTTAGAAGAGAGAGATGATTATATAAAATGAGCTGTTGAAGTGATATTTTTTGTTAAATATTTACTTTTTTATCTATATGGAATGCAGAATTTTGCACAAGACTGTAATACTATATTAATTGTCGATTAAAGTATGTAACAATAAAAATATTAATTCTATACTTGTTCTTTTTTATTAAAAACCTAAAATGAAATTGATAAACCCAAAATATATATACAAATAGTTATTGTCGTTCCAAGTAGAGGTACCTAAGTGTACTTTTTGATTCAAGGTGGCAGTTTATGGACAGGAGCCCAGCTGAGGTTCATAAGCCACCTGTGATAACTAAACCAGGTCATGTATTCAAAACATCCATTTTATCAACATAACCTCGTTGAGTTATGATCTTACACCACATTGTTTTTATCTTGTAACCAGGTTACTACGCTAAGGGGATACGACACACTCTAAAGGTATAAAACGAGACACTGAGAGGTCTCTACAGGCAGAGTCACTGCATAGCTAGAGTCAGTACAAGCCTAGTGCCTCATATTTATAATGTAGTGTTTACTGTTGTTATCGTTATTGAATTATATGTTATTATTTAATTGTCCTGCATATTATTTATCACACTGATAAACCAGCTGTATAAATGGAACTACCTCGGCAACAATGTTACCTCCGGGACCAGGTGGTGACATTACACACCGAGAATAACGGAAGAAACTTACCCTACGAGAATGCGCACTAACTTTTTTTCGCTACAACAATACTCAATAATATAAATTAATATTTAATAAAAATCTGACACATTTGTGACAGTTTTAAAAATATAATTGAGCATCCGATGTCTGTTGTCATCATGGTGCTCATATAAACAAAAAATGCAATTGACGCAAAATATATGATTTACAATGAGTGAATTAGAATTTGAAGATTTTTCGGAAATTGAAGTCAATACTAATGCAGCTCGAGCTTCCATGCTACCGGAAAAATCAAGGGCTCGGTATGAGCGAACGTACAGTAGCTTTATACTGTGCCTTCATTAAATGAATCAGAATGGTGAAGAAATGAAATTCGAATAAAAAGAAATAAAGGAGAAGCATACACGAATTAGAAAAATTAAGAAGTACAGTTGTGTGCAGAAAAAAGTAGGACAAGTGTTTAGTTGTGTGAACCTATTCCACTATTGACACATTTCCAAAAAAAAAGTCGTACACTTATATGTCACCTGAATTATAGCATTATATGCCAATATATGAGTAAAACTCCTTTTATATGTTGAAGTAAAGAGACGAATTTCAATAATATGAATTAACTTTAATAAAATTGACAGTCATAACATTTTAAAGAATCTACAAATAAACCATATAATATATATAAACTAATATTTCGTCATGGCACCATCTGCATTTAATATATTGGTCAATCGCAAGGGAATAGACGAATACAAGTTTCTTATAAGATTTTCGTTTTCTGTTATTTCTTGCCATGTTTCAATTATTGCATTCCACAGCTTTTCTCTGTTATTTGGTCTAAAATGACGCTCATACATTTTTTTAACAATAATACCCCAGATATTCTCAATTATGTTTACATCCGGGCATTTGGAGGGCCAAATCAAAGTTTCGATGTTATTAGTTTGTAACCACTGAGTTATTATTCCTGCCGTGTGTACGGAACAATTATCTTGCTGGAGAATAAAATTATTATTTGGGTGATGTTCACGGAATATGTAATGGTATTATATTCTCCAAAATATTTAGATATGCCAAAGCATTGAATCTACCATCAATTCTCCAACAGATAGCTAGTCCATTAGCAGTTATAGCAGCCCATACATTAACAGAGAAACGTTGCGACTGACCTGCATTAGATACGTATGATTCTTCATATCTAGTATTTCTCGGTCTATACACTTTAATGTGTCCATTGTAAGTCGGTTGAAACGTCTTTTCGTCAGTAAAAATTACTTTATTCCAGAATTCAATATCTTTGTACAAATAATTTAGTGCAAAGATTATTCTGCCCTGTTTATGGCGTTCCGACAAAATACTTTTTTTGGCTGCAATACAATTTTTAATGTCTGACATTTGAATTCTTCTGCAGGCTGTTGACCGAGAACCCGGGAAATGTGTTGCTGCAACAGCATCTAATGCACAAGAAAACGGACGTTCTCTTAAGAAATTCACTAAAGCGGTATCATGATGTTCTAAAGAAATCCTTCTTCTACCGCTTCCTTGTTTTCTGTTAATTGTTTGTTCTTGCTCCCAACGGTTTTTGACATTTTGTACGGTGCTTTTATTAACTCCGAAAGTAAACGCTACTTCTCTAATTGTTCGTCCTTTTTGAAGCTCGGAAATTATTTGAATTTTTTGTTGATTACACAATTGTCTTGGCATTATAATAAAACTCTCACTTTGACAACTCAATTTGACACTTAAGTGACAATTCAAATTTAAGTATGGGTGAACCAGATTTACATAGAAAAAATAGCTTGTCCGAGTTTTTTCTGCACACAACTGTAGTGAAGTGCAGAAGTGCACAGTGGGGATAGGTTGCATTGAATGTCGCCCCAAATGTCATTCAAAATTTTCCAATGATCATCGAATGTCTATACTTCAAAGTTACTGAGATATGGGTGATATAAATCGACAAAGAGATTTCATTTACAGATATAACCAGAGACCGGAAACATCGGGTTGAAATTACGTCGTCAATACGACGAACGATATAAATAACCTACAACATCTGTAAGTACATCACGCAGTTATTGAATAGCACTATTCATTCGGTTAACCACACACAAAAAATAGATGTGCAGTTAACCGAATGAATAGTGCTACGTGATGTACTTACAGATGTTGTAGACTATTTATATCGTCCGTCGTAATGACGTCTATTTCAGCCCGATGTGTCCTGTCTCTAGTCGCCAGCTAGTTTATAGAGTGAATTTTCAACGTTGAAATTGACAATATGCGTTCATGAAAACCTTTGCGATGGTATTGAGAATTGATGGCGCATGGCGTACAGATGAACTTTATAATTTTAATGTGGAAGAAGATATTTAAATGAAATCTCATACGGGAATTGTCAAGATTCAACAATCCAAGAACAAAATCCCCCGAAGATTTGTAGTTATAGTAGTTGTAATAATGAAAACGTCAACTGGTTTAAGAATTTTGAAAAATACATCAAGTTATGGCCGAATAAATTTAAAGACACACAATTCTTTGTGCGTTATAGCCACGGGAAATATGTTAGATAAGTAGTGGAGGAGCGTACTCTATCCGCTATATCAATGAAAACTGCAAAATTTCTGAATCTGAAAGATTTATAAAATTATACAGAACTTCCAGTACTTTGCTAGGTAACTGTGGAACCGACATCCTTGCTTTAAAAAGATATGGTGGATGGAAATCCTCTATAGTTGCAAACGGCTAACAAAATTTCATATGGAATCACTGGAAGCTCATCTCGAGGGCCTGTGGTTGAAGACAACATAGCAAACGTCAGTGTAATTGACATAGTTGACTCTGACAAAGCTGATAGTGTTATTTCTATTACAAATAAAGAAAATAATGAGATAGGTAATTAATGAAGTTAAACATTTTGTAAGCACACCTTTATTGTAGGTATATTCAAATGATCCAAGTAGCACTATGTGCAGAAAATAACCTGCTGTGGAAATATTTTTTTATTCTGACACTCAATGGAAATGGACTACATCTCCTTATTACAAATCGCAAAGAAAAGTATTTCTTTTGTATATAACAACCATTTCTTTATAGCAACAAAATTATTAATTATTTATTAGAATAAATATTAAACGAACAACTATTCGCGTTAGAGAAACTTATACTGGTACACTAACGATATCCTGTCTTTTAACTGTCTTAGCTCTTCATTACGCCACGCACCATACAGACCGAAAATTAACGCCACTTTAATCAGCAAAAAGGTATCGTCAGGCGCTTCTGCCAAAAATTTTTACATATTCTGCGATAGAATTTTTGATTTTTTGCTTCATATCCTTCACTTTGGTGCTATAAATATAACTGTAACTTCCCATAATTTGATATGTCAAGGTTTTCTTTCACTCTCAACGTACTTTTCAACATGGCTTATGTCAACCATAGCATGGAAGATTTCAGTCTTTCAGCCTGTAATCAAAACTTGAAAATTTATAAATTAATTCAAGAACTTTTTGAAAATATATTTATATTGCATGTAGAATAATGGTGTTTTTACATTTAAACATGATATAAATTTCCAAAAGAATACATATAACAAATATAATGATATAATACCTACAATATAAACTAACAAATTAATTGTATTCTTTAAATCAAGTAAAAATTTTTCATTCCTATTTTACTTCATAGAAATAGATAGAAAATAATCGTATACCTAAAATCATTGTAAATTTTATTTTACTGTAACAATCAAATTGTTAAATTAATATAATAATGAATTCACCACGTAGGTACTTCATATTTAATATAATAAATTGAAAGTAATCATAAATATTCGACAAGCTACAAAATAAAAAATAATTCCAAAAAATAAAGATTGGAAAATTTAGTTAATTATAACAATGTATTCCTCTTAAAGTGGTTTTTAGTATTGTGTGGTGAATAGAATTTTCCAACCGATCTAATTAATTATCTAAAGATTTGTCAAAAATATAGAAAACTAAATACAATTCACGTGTCCCAGTTTTGATTGCAAATTTCATTGAGATCTTTTCCAAACATGCAATCAAGCAATTAGGAAATGTAAGGCGCCTATAAATTATAATATTCTTGTCGTAGATTTGCTATTATTAAAATTAAATTATACTTCTCGGAAATTGAAGATTAAAATTTGTAAATTGAGGCGACCGTGCGGAGGAAAAGTTGTTAAAACGTGTGCAAAAATCTAATAAAAATTAAATTAATCTATTATGAAATGCGTTTAGTGATCTGAACTTTTTAATTGCATATCTTTTTTGTAATTCCTTTATTTATACATCAAAAGTATCGCCAACATCAATCACAACTTATACGTAAATATTTCTAGGAATTTTGTTATTACTAGAGTTGGCAGTATTGCAGATTCGCCTTTCTTGAAGCAATCGATTGAGATTGTTTTCCGTTTTTGCGTAATAGATATTTTCGGAAGAAATCCATTACAATTTAATATCAAGAGTTACAAAGTTTATAAATCAAGTAAAAAATGCAGGCGAATACATTTCTTAGACGCGCGATTGCTAGGTCCAGTAAGTAGTCTATCATTATTTTAATTACATTTGTATAACCCTAGGAGAATAATATAATGTTAATTATATTGTATAATAAGCAAACTATAGTATATTTTTTTATATACAATTAAAATTTGCATGCATTTAGAATTGTCACTATTTGTTACATAATCAATCTAACCTCAATTTCTCTTTATTTGCATAGTCTCGAAAAGAAATTATACTGGAACTGAAATAAAAGCATCATACAATGATTTACCTAGTCCACAAGGAAGCTGGCAGACCGCTCATGATGCCAATCAAAGAAAATATAATGCACACCTAGCTTTTGGAGTTCTTTTTGCATTGGGAACGGTGGTATTTGCTAGAGCAGGAGGATTTTTATTCCTAAACTTCAATCCACCAGCAAAACCATCTGAATAAATTAACTTTTGTCCTTAAGTGAATGATTTGTGTAGTAAATGATGTAATAAATTGTATGAAACGTAAATATTTTTTAATTAACTGTGTTAAACTCTGTATATTAAATATATTTAAAAGTATTACAAGACTTATTAATAACTAGAGGGATTAATTAAAACAATTAGTTTTGATCAATATAAAATTATTTTAATAACAAATACATTATTTTTTTGGTAAAAACCTATCCAACACACTTTTTGGTTTGTTCTTTTTCTTTTTAACTGTTTTAGGTTTTAAATTGACATCCTTCATATTTTTAATGAATTCCTTAAAAACAACAAAATTAGTTTAAATTATTTCATTTTCAAAAATTTAATACCTTCTTAGCTACTTCTTGAACTATCTTCTTATTTCTGAAGAGTTTAGCTGAGCCTTTTCTCTTTTTCCGTAGTGACTCGAAATTTATTTTAGGAGGTTTAACGTACTAAAATAAAAAAGCAAAATTGTTAAAGTAATTTTGAAAGAAAAATTTTTAAATATAAGTACCAATAATTTCCTCTTGGCTTCTATTTTGTCTTTTAATGTTGGCACATCCACCTCTGCTATATTAGTTGGATCCAAAGTAATAAGTTCTGGTTGAATCTAAAAGGGCATTCTATTAATGAGCATATTTTGAAAATACTGAATCAAAATACTTTCTCAAGCAAAGCCTTAACTTCAGCTTCTCGTCTCTGTGCTTTTGATTGGAAAGGATTTGCTTCAAGAGCATCAAAATTAGGTTCTCCTGCACCTGGTACTAAAAGACTGGTAAATCCCCACCCAGTACCTACACCCAACACATCTTCATATGGGCAAAAATTAAAGCTATTAATTCCAGTATTAAATCTATGTCTTAAATATGGTTTTTCAGCTGATGTAGTACAACAATCTCTAAATATTGAAACAAAATCAGAAAAATATATTTAGATGTTTAAAATAGTAATCATACTTATAAATTTCAACTACATTTCCCATACCAAGGGCTAGCATCGATTTTTGTGAGAAAGCTACATTATTTGGTGCAGATCTTAAATTGTATGTTTGTAAAGGTCCTTCAAGTTTCCTTATATCCCAAATTTTTAAAGACCTATCTGTGGCAGCTGTTGCCATGTATACACCTTTAGGATCAACATGCAATGCAGTCATTGTTGATTTATGACATAGCATTTTAGCCAGAGGATCTCTTGTATTGGGTGACCACATAGACACAACACCTTTAGCATGGCCAAGGCAGAGAACAGCATTGTATGGATTTTGTGTCAACATTGACAATCTACCTAATTTTGTGTTATACTGTGTAACTATCTCTCCTATAGAAACATCTAACCAAGATAAATAGCCTTGATCACTCTAAAAACATAAAACTTTCTATGAAATTATTCAAAAAATATGAGTTAACTTACTGCAGTGGCCAATAAAAAATGATAGGGTAAAAACTCCATTTTCACAATTCTATTTAACCTTTTTATGCAATGTAATTCTATACCTTGATTATCATAAATATAGACCCATTCTTTTTGAGCAACTGCAAACATTGTTTCTATGTGTAACCAACACACATCATGAACAGATTCCATAACATTTAGTTCACAATGTAATTTCTTTGTAATCCAATCAAATGCAGCTACATGGCCTTTTCTGCCTCCGAGAAGCAAGTGTCTACCATTACGGGTATATTTAGAACAATATGGTCCAAATTGTGTTAGTTTTAGATCAAAATTTTTAGTAGCTGCTGCTATGTCCACACTATTTACAATTTGTTGTTGCGTAAATTGTGTTGTAGTTTCTCCAGGATCAGCCTCTAGAAAACTATAGAAATGTAAAAAAAAATGCCAAACTTCATTACAATTTCTTGTGCATTCTTTATGTAGATAACTAACCCTTTATCTTCCGTTAAGAGAATTTCTGTCCTTGCAGCTTGTTCTGTTGAAAATTGGACATTTTTTTCCCTTCGCTCCTGTTTCTTTTTGTGAATACTTGTCTTTATGCCTGATTTATTTACACCATCACTTTTTTTGTTAAAATGAATATTTGCTTTTTCTTTAACCATTTTGTAAAAAATATTTATTCCTTACGTGTAAAGCTTACATTTATTCCTTACATGTAAACCATATATAAACATTAAAGATTTTAAGGTTAAAAATGGTAAGTTTGGATCATAGATAAGGGAATACTGGGTTAGATCAGGGTTGCCAAAACATAAAATTGAAAAGTAACGTTTGGAGGTGGAAAAGGTAACAGATTCTGACAAAAAGTAATAGATGTTGTCAAAAGAGGGCGCTTTCAAAATCAATATGTTAAGTCACTAGATAAATAAAGTACCGCAAACCTCCGCCATTTTTGGGCAAAAATTTGGCGTCAAAATTGAATTGCTGTGTTAAATAAAAAATCAATTTAGTACTGTATTCGTAAAAGAACGCAACTGTATGAACATGCGTTAATAATTAAACCGCAGATAGTAAGACAATTAATTAAAACAAGAAAGCACTGTTTTCATTATTTATTATTGTTGGTTTACTAAAGCACGCATTTTCGCCTTTTGTGGTTGACAACCAGATCAGGGTGTGCATTTGGAGTTAGTTTTTTCATGTCATCTGCTCTTGATTGTTCAAATTGGGAAACAGAAAAATGCACCTTACATAAGTAACTAAGTGTTATAACAAGTGATCTGCTTTTACATATGTACTCACCTCAAAAATCTTCGCATTTACCGGCACATTGTCTTGATTAATGTCACATAACCACACTTTTCTTCTGTCTGCATTCCTTTCACCACTGGGAAATGCAAATAAACGGAAACCTTTGGCGACACTGTTTTTTCAATTGATAATACAACAACCAGGCATAATTACACTTTATGTTGCCAACGGTGGGTTTAGATGCAACGACAAGTGATTTGACGTTTGGCGGCCATGTTTGGGCAAAAGTAGCGCTTTCTCTCTCGCACTCTTTGGCCTTATGGATTGCGGTACTTTATATGTATCTAGTGACTTTACAATATGTGGTACAATGATTTCTTTATTATTAATTTCTCAAAGTACATAACAGTGTTCGAATACATAGGTATTTAACAAGTCAATACTAAAAATACATACTACGTGTATAAAATTTAAAATAGAAAGAAAAAACTAACATTTAAAACAACAAAAATTAAAAACGAGCTTGAAAGCTTTTATTTATTTTTATATTGAGGTGTTTCGTTTACCAGCGTTCTAGAGGGTTCCCATGTATAGCAAACTTTTTTATTTAGTAGTTCTGTTCTACTCAAAAGTGCGGCGCAAGTTTCATTATTCAACCGATTTCGGGTTTTAGTTTTATTGAGATTTAATTCTGAAAACACTCTTTCAGCAGCAGCAGAAGAATGGGGTAATGACATAATGGCTTTAACTAGCTTAGATAAAATAGGAAAAATATAATTTTACTCACAATCGGTTAGTAATCTGTAGATTTGTACCCTTCGAAACCAGTGTTGCCAGGTCTCATGATTTCTCATGAGATCTCATGATTTGAATAAAAATCTCATGATCTAATGATTTACGTCTCTAATCTCATGATTTTTCACCCCATTTCCTCCTAAAAAAAATATTTTCATATTTATAAATTCCAACGATTATTCGAATTTTCAAGCAGGATATCGAGAAATCTGTGT
The DNA here is from genome assembly GCA_935421215.2 of Melolontha melolontha. Taxonomy (NCBI): domain Eukaryota; kingdom Metazoa; phylum Arthropoda; class Insecta; order Coleoptera; family Scarabaeidae; genus Melolontha; species Melolontha melolontha. The sequence continues at coordinate 68,654,850 of OW285243.1, read as the reverse complement.
GCTGCCCTCTCGTAGCCAGTGACTAAAAACTCAAACGTAGGAGCCTGGAGTATTACTCAAGGGGGATTTTATTTTATTCACCGGGATTTTTTAAATGATTCGGGTAGTCCCCGACAATTTATTTATACATGTTTACACCTATGTTTTACACCGAGGTTATAAAAAGCCTCCCAGGACGGCGCCATGAATATTTCATTGTTTGAATCGTTGAAGGTTTCAATTCAAGCGAAAATCGAATAATTTTTAACTAATATTTATTAATTTAAATGCTATACAATGAGTAGTTCAAGTGATGAAAATGCTCCAGGACCTAGTACACCTAAAAAAAAGAAAGTGTACAAACAATCTTATAAAAAAGAGTGGGAAAAAGAGCCGAATTTACAGTGGGTGCAAAGCAGCAAAAAAGGAATACATTATGCATGGTAAGATTTTTTTCTGTAACATCAATTAGATATTTAATTATAATTTTTTGTTAGGTGCGATGCATGTGACAGCAATATAAATATAAGTTTTGAAAAAAGTGCTTTAATTAAACATGCAGTGTATGAAAGACATGTCAAACTTTATGAACAAAAATATTCTAAAATAGGCAAAACTCAAACTAAAATTAGCGACCTGTTTGCTGCAAGTTTTAAAACAAAAAGTATAGAATACAAATCTAAGGAAGGAATCATACGTACAGCGGGATTTCTTGCTGAACATAATTTACCCTTGAACTTGATGGAACATTTTATTAGTTATTTGAACGCTGTTTGTAGCGACTCTGAAATTGCAAAGAAAATGAAATGCAGTAGGACCAAAATGACAGTAATTTTAAAAAATGTGACTGGAGCTGGTCAAGAAGCCAATTTAATAGAGCTAATGAAGACAAACAAATTTAGCATTATCGCAGATGAATCAACCGATGTATCTTGCACTAAACATTTATGTCTGGTTGTGCGAATATGTGTGAATTACAAAATTGGGGACTATTTTTTAACAATAATTCCAGTTGTCGAAACAACAGGTCAAGCACTTTACGAAATCTTAATTAACTTTTATGAGAAGAATTCAATTCCCTATAAACAAAATTTCATCGGTTTTGCTGCGGACGGAGCGAATAACATGATGGGCCATCGTAACTCTGTTGTGAGCAGACTAGAAGAAAATATTCCAGGAATATTTATTGTTAAATGCATATGCCACAGTTTCCACCTATGAAGTTGAGGAAATGACAAGAGAAGTAAGTTTTTTTTTTCTATTGCTGTCAGAATATTAAAAAAAATATTTTTTAGATACACAACTATTTTTCTAATAGCCCCAAAAGAGTAGAAGAGTTGAAAGAATTCCAAGAATTTCTTCATGTAGCACCCGCCAAAATTCTTCATCCTGCCCAAACTCGCTGGTTGTCTCTAGAAAGTGTGGTAAACCGACTATTAACTCAATACCACGCACTGAAATTATATTTTACGGATGAGGCCTCTCAAAACATATTAAATGCCACTAGAATTTTGGAAAAGATGAACAAACCAGAAAACAGGTTATATTTAACATTTTTATCTCATGTTTTGCCCATATTTAATAATTTAAATAGGTTAATGCAAAGTGAGTCACCAAAAATCCAGTCGCTTTATAAAGAAATAACCATGGATGTAAAAACCATTTTTGATTTTTATATTAAAGAAGACGTTATTAACTCCACAAATGTTGAAAATATTGATTTCAAAAATCCTAGAAATTTTTTGGATATTAATGAAATGTATTTTTCTGCTGAAATTAATTCTTATGACTTACAAGACAATAGATTTAGATTAGAAAGAGTGAAATTGAATTGTTTAAACTTTTATATTGAAGGTGTAACTCAAATAATTACAAGATTTCCCATTCAGAATTCAAAATTTCAAAAACTAGAATTTTTAGGATCCTGATGTAGTCACTTCAAGAAAAATTAGAACTATAGCTCCTATGTCAAAGGATTTTCAAAATTTAATTAATGTTGACATTCAAACTATTGACAACGAATGGCTCGCATTAAGGTATTTTGAAATTAATTTTCCAACCGATGATATTTGCTCGTTTTGAGAAAAAATTGCTTTAGTAAAATCTGCAGATGGAACTGAACAAAGATTTCCGAATTTAACAAGATTAGTATTTAATTTATTGTGTCTTCCACATTCTAGTGCAAATGTTGAAAGAATATTTTCACAAATAAATTTGAATAAAACTAAAATTAGAAACAGGCTCAACACCTCAACACTTTCGGCAATTATTCACACAAAAACTTTAGTTTCTAAGAATAATTGTAACTGCTCCAATTTTCCGATTCAACCAGACTTAGTAAGCAAGCTAAATCAAAAAATTTATGAAGCGGATCCTCATTAAAATGCAATACATTTATATAATTTGATTTATTTTTTTGGTTTTATGAAAGCTGTGTTAAAGTTTTTTTTATTTTTATCTTAACGTATGTGTAAGTTTGAATAAAGGTGTTTTTCAACCATGACTCGTTTAATTAAAAAAATATACCTATATTCGAAAAAACGATAGTAACGACATCTCATGATTTTTTTGTGAAATCTCATGATTTTCTGGCGGTTTTCTCATGAACTAACTTTTCTCAACCTGGCAACACTGTTCGAAACAGTCGGGAAGCGACTTATTGCTTACCTACTTCACTTTCCCAGCTATAGCCGGAAAAGTGTTTTCCCAGCTAGCAAGTGTCAGTTCATTAGTCACATTGTCATTTTGGCATTAAAACATGTTTTTAAGAATAAATTGGAATCAAACTGTATTTATTTAGTAAATAAACAATAATAAACCTATTTACAGTTCTGGTGGGGTGCATTTAAGTTCACTGTCGGACATATTTCTTAGTATACACGTATAAAGATTTTTTATTATTAAAAATGCCGTACTATATTTTGTAACTGGCAAAATAATTACCTAACTGTCAAATTCAACAAACTTATTACATTGCCTAGCAACGATTTTACAAGTATCTTCCCTAAAATAGTTTATCAAATTATCATAAAAATAAATACCGATACTCATGTATTATTATTATTTAAAATAAAACTTATATAGAATTACTAATAGTAGATTGTGAGTAAAATCGTATACATACCTCGGGAGAACTCATTCCAGCCTCGCGTCTGCAGCTTATCTCGGTGCTTTGCACCTCGGTAAGCTACCTTGACGCTCGGCTGTAATAGAGCACTTCCCCGCTCAGTATGTAATATACTATTCTTCAAAATGTGGTTAGTATTTAAACACATAACACCAAAAATCGAATCGTTGAAATTCATCGATTGGCTTTTTTTAACTATATTGTCAATGTCAGATATTCGACGCCATTCTGAATCTAGAACCTCAAACTCGTTTTCAAGAATCACATGTGGAAAAAAGTCGGGTACTGGTTTTACAGTTGATACTAAATCACCAGAAGTAACTTTCTGAGGACTAAAATTAGAAACAAAGTTTAGGACTGGATCTGCAAAATTTAATCTGTTCTTAATCAGAACACATAGTGAAAAAATAAAAAGTTTAATAATAAAAACAGCTACAACAAATGTTCAAAGTGAGCTCCTTCATTTTCTATGCATAGCGCAACTCTTCGTCTCATATTATTGAAGGCATTCCTTAAATTATGTGGTGTAATTTCCTCACAGACATTTCGGATAGCATTAGTAAGTTCTTCAATTGTATGTGGACGATTCGTAAATACTCTATTTTTTAGATGTGGATAAATGTAATAGTCCATAATTGTTAAATCCGGAGATCGTGGTGGAAAGTCTACTATTCGATTATCAAAGAATTCATGCAATAATTCCATCGTTTCTCTCGTCTTATGGGCTGTTGCATTATCTTGCTGGAAATATCCCTCGCGGAGCTCATCATCATGTAATTGATTTACAAATGGTAGCAATAAATTATTACGATATCGTTCTGCATTTATCGTATTATTAAAGAATATTGGACCAATAATCCGTCTACGAGAAACAGCAAGCCAAACGCCTATTTTTTGTGAATGCAAGGGTGTTTCAAGAATTTCATGTGGATTTTCACTAGACCAGATGCGCATTGTTTGTTTATTTATATATCCTGATAAATGAAACCATGCTTCATCGGACCAGAAGGATTTGTCAAGAACGTCATCGTGTAATAACTCGATATACGGTCATGTGTATGCGTAACACTTTGGCAAGGCGACAGCCTCGCCTGTAATACAAAACATTAACGTGTTATCCAAACACGACCTTACTCCGTATTTGTTGCATACACAAGGCTATGCATCAGGGTTGTACATTTGTTCTAGAAACAACTTGTAAGTAAGACAAGGATCTTCCTCTGATATATAAAGGCGATAGTTTAAGTCATAGGGATAGTAACAACCAGTCAGTGGTACGAACTGTGGGTACATCTTAATAACCACGTTCTACCCTGTCTTAGTTGAACTAAGTATAATGTGTATATCTTGTAAATAGTATTGTTATTCATTTTATAAGCGTTGATTAATTATAGTATGTAAACCGAACTTCGAATGTGTATCATTTAATTTTCCGCTCAGCCTCGAACCTGCACAACAATGTGGCCGCACAAACGGCCCACATTACAATCGTTATTAATCGTACCTAAGAACCACTGATAGTAATTAACTCTGGTTACATGATCGATTGGTAAAAGCTCTTGCACGCAATGAAATTTGTATGGAAATTTTTGTAAGTCTTTTTTAAGGATTCTCTGGCAGGTCCCATATGACAGTTGTGTTTGTTGTGAAAGCTTACGAATCGATTTCTTAGGTGATTGATTTATTCGTCCCTCAACATCTGCTATATTTTCAACTGTCCGCTTTAGTGGTCTACCGGCACCTGGTTTTCGAGACACAGACCCTGTTTCACGGAATTTAACCACTGACTTTTGAATTAATTGCCGCAAACTGTCATATGTTGTTGGAAAATTTGGAAATTCTGCCCGAAATTCTTCTATACAAGGCTGCAAGGAGTACGACCATTCTCCATTTTCTAATTTTACACCATTCCTAAAGTATGATTCGATCAGAAAAACTTTATGATTTATTGTAAACATTTTTAAGTGTCAATTAATAAATACATTAATGACAGATGAGTTTTATTTATCAGAACATACAAATAATGACAGATGTATTTTATTTGTCACTACCAACACGATATTTTCAAGAAATAATTTCATGGCTTGCTAGAGGGTAAATATAAATGATCATATTGTATTAATTATAGTATTTTAAAGGCTTGTTCGTAGCCTCTACAGTCTACACTATTCTACACTGTAATATGTATAGCATATGTTTGACGGTACACATACTACACCGGTGTGGAATAATGTAGAAGCTGTAGACGTCTCGAACAAACCTTTAAAGTATATTATAGCACTTTTGTCTTTCATTGAATTTCTTAAAATACAATTAAATATATTTATAGATTTATTGATATTTTCATAAATACATGGATTAAACTTTGATTCGCAAAATTAAGACATTTGAAGAGTTTTTAGTACAGATAGGTATTAAAAAATATATAATGAACTAAAAATTTTTATAATGATAAAATACATCATTGTAATTAAAAAAACAATAATCTTTCTTTAAATTAAAATAAAAAATTAAAAAATTCAGGCATTGTCACAAAACATATATCACAAATAAAAATAATTTTCTTAAGTAATTGTTTGTACAATATGGGTTTTAATTTTATTAACAGATTACTTAAGCTAATAAGAACTGAGAAAAGCCTACAATACTGTTGTAAATGAATTTTTCAAGGGCTTATCAGCTCTTAACAAATTTAAAATCTAATCGAATCAAACATCTGAATACATAAATACATGGATTGAAAACAGGTAGTTTTCAATTGAATAGTACAAATAATTATTACATTAAGGCAGGCGCGGCTCGTGATGACGTATTAGATAGTGCCTGTACTATCGTGAGCAATTGAAAGTAAACGCACTATTATAGCTGCGTAAATTTTACCAAATTGTCAAGCTAATGTCATTTATGTTATGATTAAATGCTGACACTGACACTTCAAAAGTACATACATTAGATAAATTTTGAAATTTCGACATGCCAACATAATAAAGTGTTAACTTTCAATTGCTCACGATAGTACAATGATGCTAGTGCTTCGTGTATTCTCGTGTACTAACTGTAGCGTTTTCTTAGTAAACACCGAAAACACACGAGGCACTCGCATCATTGTACATGCACTCCAAAATACGTCATCACGAGCCGCGCCTGCATTAAGGACCGATTTTATAAGAAATTATCAAACATGAATGTGAAATTATTTCTTTTTTGATTTTAAATATTTATTCTTACACTTTTGAAAAAATACAAAAAAACGGGAAGCTCTCCCTTCAAATAATTGAAAATAATTAATTTAATAAACTCTTTTCTTATAGAGGCACAAAGTTGCTCCTTGTGGCTATTGCACTTTAGGCTTTTTTTCGCGACATAACATCTATTACCCTGTTATATAAGGTTTAGATACTTTGTATTTTCGCGAGAGTTTTCATTAGAGGTAATGTAGGGAAAAACGGAAGTGACGCCATTGTAATACGTCATCATTGCGTCACTTGTTATAACCCTTGTAACCTTTTTAAAAAGGCGGTTATATCGACCTGTTACATATTTGGTGATTTTAGGTTATATTTTCCTTTTTGTGTTTAGTGCCGTTTACTGGTTAATCGTATATCTATCATTAAATATTGAGACTTCCAAAAGTTTCCTAAATGTAAATTTTTTCATTCTGAAAAGTCGAAAAAATATTTGCTCATTGTAGGACGTTATCTACAAATAATGGTCAATTTCATGTCGAATATTTTGGGATCTTAGCGAACCTAATAGGACATGTCGCCCAATTTTTAATCTTCCTTGATTAACGTACTGCATTATCTTTGAGAAATAAATCATTATCAGCAAAATCATTTAAAAGAAAACATTAAAATCTTTTCCATTCTGCATATACGTATATGGGAAGACTAATCACTGATTAGTTCGGCTGAGGTTAGATTCTCATGTTTACTTTTACCATAACCAAACAAATTTATAACATAACACCATTTTCCCGATTTCTGTCATTCTTTAAATAATATTGTGGTGGGGTTAAAGTTACAAAGGAAATCCGAAATTAAAAAAAGATAACTTAATAACAGCAAGGTTATTAGTTGATAACAGCTGTTGCCAGATGTTACGTCGCGAAAAAAAGCCTTTTATTAAGTATTCAAAACGAATTTCATTTCAAATTGTTGCATACAATATTTTGTAAATGGCTTTTTTTTAAACAAATTTCTGGCAATTAATATCATACACAAATTGTACATTAATTCCATACTGCAAAAAAACTCATAATTGGAATACTGCAGCTTTCTTTGTTTTGAAATTTCTAGTAATTCTGTAAAACAAAACTGTGACGTTCTTCAAATTGTCCGATAATGCCTTTAACCTTAAGGCTTTTTTTCGCGACGTAACATCAGGTAACAGTTGTTATAAACTAATAACCTTGCTGTTATTAAGTTATCTTTTTTTAATTTCGGATTTCCTTTGTAACTTTAACCCCCACCACAATATTATTTAAAGAATGACAGAAATCGGGAAAACGGTGTTGCTTTGTTATAAACTTGTTTGGATTGTATAAGAACATAGGATAGCCAGATCCCTATACCGGCAGTGTTGTTCGCATCGAGCCGTAACTCCGCCTCCTGTGACGTCACAAACGGACCAGTCGCACCGATAAATAGTTGAGGTCTTGGGTTGCTTGAGTTAAAGTAAAGTGTTTTAATTTAGTTTTCGCCGTTACCCTTTGTAAATTAGCGACTGAAATGCCGGGACGCCGTTGTGCGGTAGTTGGCTGTAATAACAGTCGTATTTCTACGAAAATTACCAATAGAGAAATCGTTTATCACAACTTTCCAAAAGCGACAAACTTCGTATCCGATACTGTCCGTAAAGAATGGATAAGGCGCTGCAAACGAGCAGATAAGTGGAATCCAAATACTAGCCAAATTTGCTCAATCCACTTTAATGCAAACGATTATGAACGTGATATGCGGAACGAATTATTAGGTAATAAATGTATTTATACGTTATGAGATAAATTATTCTAATACATAGTAATTATTGCTAGGGTTACCTGTACGAAAACAGCTTAAATACACTGCTGTGCCTAGTGTAAATCTTCCACAAATGTCCAAAGATATAAAGAAAGTTGCGACAAGAGGGGAAGCATATTTAAAAAGAAAAAAGGAAAATGAAAGGAAAGAAGAAGTACATAGATTGATTGCCGAACAATCGATAGCTTCATGTTTAGCGGCAAGTGAGCTGTCAACAGCGTCTTCAACAGCAGAATTTAAAACCGATAAGCCTTTAACTGTCCCAGCAGAAAATATATTATCTAAACAATATGCGGAGCTTCGTGAAAGTCACACTAAATTATCTACAGAGATGGAAATTATGAAACGCAAATTGAATTTGCAGAGAAAACAACTTTTATACTATAGAAGAAAGAACAAGCAAGATAAACCTGCACAAAAACAGGAAACGGTAAAAATACTGAGAAAACTCTTAACAGAAAATCAAATTTCTATTCTTCTAAACAAAAAGAAACGCGTTAATTGGACTACTGAAGAGATTGCAGTTGCTTTTACTATTCGTTACCTCAGCAAGAAATGCTATATATTTTTGCGAACTAAACTTAATTTTCCGTTGCCAGCGTTGTCATCTTTGAGAAAGTGGGCATCAAAAATCAGAATAACGCCGGGAGTTTTAGAAGATGTACTAACTTTTCTAAAGGTAGCAGGAGAAAATATGTCTGCAAGAGAGAAAACTAGTCACTTCTTTTGATGAAGTCAAAGTTAAAACCACTTTAGAGTATTGTGTTGGTGAAGATCAGGTGCTAGGTCCTTACAATTTAATGCAAGTCTGTATGGTTAGAAGTTTATTTTCTACTTGGAAACAGCCTATCTATCTAGACTTTGACAAAAAGATGTGTTAATGGATCTGATCACCCAATTGCATAAAATATCATATAACTGTGTTGCAATTGTAAGTGATTGCGGAAGCAGTAATGTTGGTCTCTGAAAAGCGTTGTCCGTTGACATAAATAAGACCTATTTCGAGCATCCGCAAACCAAGAAAAATATTTATGTTTTCGCAGATGCTCCCCATTTACTGAAACTTCTCCGTAATTGGTTTTTGGACACAGGATTTATATTGAGAAGTGCTGGAAACAAAGAGATAAGAAAAGAACCTTTAGAAAGTTTGATAGCATTAACCAATGTAGAAGTAAATTCCTGTTATAAAATTTCTGAAAAGCATATTACAGTTGAAAAGAGTAAAAGACAAAATGTAAGACTAGCGGCTGAATTGTTATCACATAAGACCGCCCAGGCATTATTATAATACAATACAATACAATATTACAATATTAATTTTTGGTTTGATATTTTTAATAGCCATGTGAATAGATCTCTTGGCCCTGACCCTATGAAAGCCCCTTTTGGAATTTATTTACAGGACCAAGAACAACACTTAAATAAAGTTAGAGATTTAATATTTGACATGAGAGCTGAAGGAAAAAACACTTTGCAAATTTTTCAGAAAGGAATAATAATTTCTATAGAATCGTTGAATCTACTTTTACGAGATATGAAGACCGAATTTGAAGATGTAACATTATATATGTACTCATAAACTTAATCAGGATTGTTTGGAGAATTTTTTCTTCCAGCTTAGATGTCGAGGGCCGAATGAACATCCATCTCCATTGGAAGCCATCAAAAGAATAAGAATGATTATTCTTGGGAAGAATCCTGGTATTTTAGAAGCACAGGTACATAAAATGTGTTTATTAATTCTTTACATATTCCTAGTATTATATAGGTACCTATCTACATAGCTATACTTTTTTTAAAGGTGAACACACAAGAAGCTGTTCCTGAAGAATATATAGTGGCCACAGTTTTGGAACAAGCGAAAGTTTCACTTGAATTACCGGAAGAGAAGTTTGACAGCAATGCAACTCAAAGTAGCAATGGAAGCTCGTTTTCATCATCAGGGATTTCAGAAATATCTGATGCAAAATCACCAGAAACAACGGACGATGCATTTGAGTACATTGCTGGTTTTATAGCGAAGAAATTTAAAAACAGTCATCCCCAACTCGGCGATTATACTTATAAAATTAAAGCCGATCACGCCTACAATTTACCCTCATGGGTACAACAGCACTCTTTTGGTGGTCTTATAAAGCCCTCAACAGATTTCTTAAGTACCATTAAACAGTGGAACAAATATTTTGAGATATATCATGGCGATAATAAACTGCGGAAAGAAACACTGGTTGTTAAAAGACTAGCTTTAAAAATTAAAAAGCGATAAAATTTGTGCTTTGTTATTATAAAATTATTTTGTAAATTAAGAACTGTTATCCGTATGAATTATTTAAATACAAAAAGAACCCTTGACAATGCTAAAAAATCGAGTAAACGTAAGCTTTCTACTAGTACATCGTCAGACACTCAACAAACACTAGCTAAAAAAATGCGAAAAACCACTACTTGATTCGTTTTTATTTAATTACTGCGTAATAAAACATTGCTATATACTGACTCTTTTAATTGAAAAATATATATTTTTTGCTTTGTATAGAGAATACATGCTCATCGGCTTTCTTTATTTATGTTTATGTACCTAATACGAGTAAATGTGTTTATTTGAAGTTGGAAAAGTTTTTTTTTTTAATTATAAACCAAAGTATAACCTTATGGCAATAAAAACGTGTATTATATTTATAACAGTACACTGACGGATATGTTATTATCAAATGAAATATTATATACCATAATAATAGCACTAATATAACTCGATAATTAATTGTTGTTAAGTAGCTAAACACATTTTATAAGGTGCTTTACAGTAGTGAACGCGTTCAACCTGGTCCGTTTGTGACGTCATAGCTCCCCACTACGCGGCGAAAATATTGCGGGATCGAGCAATCCTATGTTTTTATACAATCCTTGCTTTACAGTAGTGAACGCGTTCAACCTGGTCCGTTTGTGACGTCATGGCTCCCCACTACGCGGCGAAAATATTGCGGGATCGAGCAATCCTATGTTCTTATACAATCCTTGAGGAACTACAAAATTTTAGGAACCATAATTCCTATCCAAGCGCGCACTTGTGGTTAGATTCAAAGACAAGATTGTTGTTAAATGCCAACAAACAGAAAATGAAAAGACCCTATAAATGATATAACGATTTGAGAACTTTTATGGCTAGTTTTTCAGACTCAGCTCAAGTTGTCAGCATGTTTGGGGTTTTCAATATGTTTCCTAAACGAGATCACTTGAACCTAAAATGCAATTATTGTGTAAAGGTTGAAAATGTAAATTTCCGAACGAAAGTAGGGCCGTCAATTTATACATTGTTGGCATCCTAAAATAATTCAATTTGTATCCAATAGAAAAAGAGAAATTTTGCGCGATTGCTAAATTTTAAACAAATATTTTAATTGTAGAGTGAATCGGAAATTTATAAATTCGAATGCTGCAAGTCGAAGAACAGCAACTAAAAAATCAGTTTAGAATAAAAATTGGAAAAAAATATAATTATGAAATAAAAAACTACGAATGGGACTATTTTTTTAAATTTGTTTAAATACACATATATAACGATATCTGTAATATTGTAATGGGTTAACTAAATTATTAAAATAATCTATTATCAAATGATGTCTTGTTCTATTATCTCCTGCTATATTATAATAATTTGATTTGCTGAAACATTTTTTTTTGCAATTAGACTTCTTCAATTTTGGCATTTCTTTATTTTTAAATTTTAAATATTTCAAAAACTATTGTGGAACTAAAAATGGAATAAAATATAGGTTGTTTTTCGTTTGAAAAAAATAAGTTAGGTACAGTACTGCTATTCAGAGACAACCTGTATAATCGAAAGTATTTTTAAGCTGTGTCCCTTTAAGAATTAAACATTTGCTCGAAAAATTTTTTTGTACCTTCAAACGGTATCGAGATATCGATCGACACCGCACTATTTTGACCGGAGATTGTCAGTTCCACCACGCCAGCAGGGTGTCCTTAAATCCTACCGGTCAGTTCCACCACGGATTAAAAGGGTTTGGGATTAAAGGATTAACTGTGATCTTAATGATTAGAAAATTGCACTTTCTAGTTATGACATACTTATGTATTTTTATTGTATAAATTTTACAAAATTACAATACTTATGTATTTTTATTATATAAATTTTATTATATATATTTTTATTATATAAATTTTACAAAATTATAATACATGTAAGTACTTTTAGGGAAGAAACTTATGACTAACCAAATGAACAAAATAGTATCTAGAAATATTGTTTTATACAAAAAGGTTGTGTTTATGTATGACAATACGTTATGCACGTATAAAGCATTTGTTACAATGTGAAACAGACATGTAAATAATTTACATATCTGTATTGTCCATGTGTACAGTTACATATATGTAAATTATTTACATGTCTGTTTCACATTGTAAATAATGTTTTGCTTATATTTAGCAATTGCTTCATTTATAGTATTAATTTTTTCTATAATGTTTTTACGCATTTGTTTGGAATTGTTTACGCTTCTTATTTTAATATATATTTCACTCTGAAACTGGAGCAACCGATCTGTAAAACTGAAAATATTTGGATGAGCTTTGTAAAAACCATCTTTAAATTTCGCGTGGAATGACTCACATGCATTCGTCGTTCTATGAATAAATTTTTCATCACTACACCACATAAAAGGAGGAAATTGAGCGCTACTACTAAAATACGTATTATTAAGATATTTTCTAAAATTTATTATTCTGTCATCATCAGGCATTAAATAAAACAGTTCGTTTTTAAAAAAATCAAACGCATCGTCAGGTTTTAAAAACGGAATGCCAAAATGAGTTTTTAAATATTTGCCAATAACTGACTCACTGTTTTTATATTCAGAAACTTATCCTAACTCTTGTATTTTTCGAAACCAGCTTTGAGATAAGTGAAATCTACACCCTATAATTTCGCTATTTTTCCAAATTCTTTGACAAGCTTTATGAATGGCTATTTCAAAGTCTATTACAATTTGCTTTGGTTTTAGAGCTAAGTGCAAATTTTTACATTTTTCTTCTAAAATTTCTAATAAATCTGTATATGTTTCCGCGGTCTTTTTAGGTAATAATGCAAATACTAACGGAACATAGTGGCCATTTTTAAAGCCGTGCAAGGTAAACATTTGGTAAAAGAATTTCGAACAATATTGAAATGTACCGTCCATATATATATATATGTATATTCACTGGAACATAGAAAATGCAGATTTGTATAACAGGAAAAAATGACAATCTTCTTTCGCTCACAAACACCAAGCACAAAATTTTCACCTTTATGAGTACTTAAATTCATAGACTTCACCGTTTCTAGCACCTCTTCTTGATTTTTCGGAAGCGTGGGCATGATTTTCCTGCGGGCCATATACATATTTCTTTTTACGCAGCTAAGATCATCCGTGGTGATTTCCCAATCATTTTTTGACAATTCGACGTGAATCAATTGAGCTGGTCGTTCGGAAATATCTTCAACAGCTTTCCTCTTGATGGTGTTGCTTATAGCTTGCCTTGCGATTGTCTCTGAAGCTTCGTGGTTATGATTGCCGTTTCTGTCAACTACATGTTCTTCATTTGGTACAGATGTATACATCACGACCGCACAATTTTTGTTGCAGCATCTCCACCGAATTTTGCCGCATTTACTGACGTGGGATTTATAAAATTTATAATTATTTACAACTAATAGTTTCTTCCCCTTTTCACTTGTAATGACACAGATACTTTCCATTGTAACATTCACTTAATTTGCGAATTTCACTAAATAGAACTGAAACAGTATCAACAAAACCTACCCTTAAATACTGATCCCTTGTCATTAACGGTGTATACGAGTTGCGCCACAGATTCTAGGAATTTGTAATCCCTCTTAAATCCGTATACGAGTTGCGCCAAAGATACACCTCGAGGGTGGTAAATGTGAAAGTTGGTCATTAAGTAGGGGTAGTTAATATTTTCCTTAAATATTACCTACATATTTTATAATTCACATCCGAACATTATAAATTTTGTAGAAATGCTTGTAAATTTACAGTTAGAAATATATGTTAAAATTAATACAGCAAATAAGTTTGCGAAGAAAATTAGAACTGACCTAAAAGGCAAGCAAGCATATATAAAACATAAAATCGATGAACTATATGTGTATAAGACAATTAGTAAAATAGATTTTATCAAATGCGTTTCACATAAATTTTTGCCTAGCTCTATAATATAATATTGATGTGGGTGTAATATACATATATATATATATATATATATATATATATATATATATATATATATACATATATATATATATATATATATATATATATATATATATATATATATATATAGTAAACCTAATCAGTAGGCGATTAAAGGTCTGTATATTACTTTAAAATATATGTATTTAAAAAACTCTACATGTTTCGGCTATATACGCCTTTTTCAAGAGAATACAAAATATGAATGACAGGATATAAATGTCAAGTAATTAAGTTGCTATGGTTTAAATTATTCAAAGATACATTCTAGTAATAATAATAAATCATGCCTTAGTATTCCAAAAAATAGATAACAAGGTGTGAAAATATGTGTTGTTCGCTGCTAGCAATTTGTGTCTCCTTCTGGGTATGAACTTGTGTGTTGGTTGTTGCTGGCAGCTTGCGTCTCTCTATGGGTGTGTGGTTTTGTGTGAGAGCGTAAGTGTAGGGTTTTGTATGTCGGTGCGTTCGTGCGTGTGTTTAGTGATCGGTCGCATGAATTTAGAGAGGTCGGATAACCAGCCGTTGCGTAGGGCCGCCAACCCTTTCCCGACAACTTCTTTACAATTCCGTGCAGTACTTCGACGGTCTGACCCCCGCCCCAACGAAGCAAGGCGCAGACAGGCGAAGCGCACCCTGTACGGGGTTGCTCATCGCAACTAAGGGAACACTCTTAGTGGCTACCTCGGTCGACGATGGTCACACTTATGCCATCTTAACATTTTCCGCCGAAGCGGGGGCATAGCACACACGTCGAACGTGTGTGTGCTGTTAACGGCAGCCTAGCCAGGTTGTCGCCCAGGACCGGTCCTAGTGGTGTGTGCATTGCGCGGCGACGAGATAGCGCCGCGTAGCATGGTTCCTCACTCTTGCTGGAAAGGCGGAATGGCACCTGACTGCCCAACGGGCAGAGTCCCCTAGAGTTTTGTAGCGCATATGCTAGGCTGCAACCCAGTAGAGGACCACATCAGCAAAAAACAGAAAACAGGGATAGGCAGGGAAAAGCAAGACATGAGTTATTATTACGTATGCGCCCGTGGAGCGACTTAAGATACAAAGTTGTCGGCATTCGCTCAAAACGAGAAGGAAAACCACGAAAACCTGCTCGGACAACTAGACAGGAATCAAAACACGGAACAGTCATCATGATAAGCAAAAGTATATGATATTTAAATGATATTTAAATAACATAAGGTATATAACAAAAAAAAAAATATATATAATATGATGGTAAATTGTAGATCGTTACAAAATTAAATTATAGTATATACTGCTTAGATTTTTTATATCATTTCTGTTGTTAATTGAATTTTTTTCCTGTTTAATACTGATCATTTCTTTAATTTGTCTTTTCGCTGTGTGTTGTTCTTTATCAATTATCTGTGTGTTTTCAAAATCGAAATGGTGATCGCGTTGTAGTTTGTGTGTAGACAATGCAGTTTTGTCTGTTCTAGAGTATTTGTGGGCTTGTATTCTTTTGTATAAATATTGTTTCGTTTGGCCTATGTAGTAACTATCGCAATCGCGACATGGTAAACACATGTCGTATATAAAATACCATGTCGCGATTGCGATAGTTACTACATAGGCCAAACGAAACAATATTTATACAAAAGAATACAAGCCCACAAATACTCTAGAACAGACAAAACTGCATTGTCTACACACAAACCACAACGCGATCACCATTTCGATTTTGAAAACACACAGATAATTGATAAAGAACAACACACAGCGAAAAGACAAATTAAAGAAATGATCAGTATTAAACAGGAAAAAAATTCAATTAACAACAGAAATGATATAAAAAATCTAAGCAGTATATACTATAATTTAATTTTGTAACGATCTACAATTTACCATCATATTATATATATATATTTTTTGTTATATACCTTATGTTATTTAAATATCATTTAAATATCATATACTTTTGCTTATCATGATGACTGTTCCGTGTTTTGATTCCTGTCTAGCTGTCCGAGCAGGTTCTCGTGGTTTTCCTTCTCGTTTTGAGCGAATGCCGACAACTTTGTATCTTAAGTCGCTCCACGGGCGTATACGTAATAATAACTCATGTCTTGCTTTTCCCTGCCTATCCCTGTTTTCTGTTTTTTGCTGATGTGGTCCTCTACTGGGTTGCAGCCTAGCATATGCGCTACAAAACTCTAGGGGGGTCTGCCCGTTGGGCAGTCAGGTGCCATTCCGCCTTTCCAGCAAGAGTGAGGAACCATGCTACGCGGCGCTATCTCGTCGCCGCGCAATGCACACACCACTAGGACCGGTCCTGGGCGACAACCTGGCTAGGCTGCCGTTAACAGCACACACACGTTCGACGTGTGTGCTATGCCCCCGCTTCGGCGGAAAACGTTAAGATGGCATAAGTGTGACCATCGTCGACCGAGGTAGCCACTAAGAGTGTTCCCTTAGTTGCGATGAGCAACCCCGTACAGGGTGCGCTTCGCCTGTCTGCGCCTTGCCTCGTTGGGGCGGGGGTCAGACCGTCGAAGTACTGCACGGAATTGTAAAGAAGTTGTCGGGAAAGGGTTGGCGGCCCTACGCAACGGCTGGTTATCCGACCTCTCTAAATTCATGCGACCGATCACTAAACACACGCACGAACGCACCGACATACAAAACCCTACACTTACGCTCTCACACAAAACCACACACCCATAGAGAGACGCAAGCTGCCAGCAGCAACCAACACACAAGTTCATACCCAGAAGGAGACACAAATTGCTAGCAGCGAACAACACATATTTTCACACCTTGTTATCTATTTTTTGGAATACTAAGGCATGATTTATTATTATTACTAGAATGTATCTTTGAATAATTTAAACCATAGCAACTTAATTACTTGACATTTATATCCTGTCATTCATATTTTGTATTCTCTTGAAAAAGGCGTATATAGCCGAAACATGTAGAGTTTTTTAAATACATATATTTTGAAGTAATATACAGACCTTTAATCGCCTACTGATTAGGTTTACCATATCATACCAAGGTCACGAAGTTATTATATATATATATATATATATATATATATATATATATATATATATATATATATATATATATGAGTTTGTTTTAATTGTAATTACTTGTAATTATTTTAGTTCATTACTTTTAATTTCAAAGTGTAATAATAACATAAACATAAATAAATTGTATTAAAGTTACCATCCTCGAGGTGAATCTGGCGCAACTCGCTAAAATTTTATTTCTAGGATTAATTCAGGTACTTTGGCGCAACTCGTATGCGTCCGTCATTATCTAGCCCCCCTACCGACAAGTGGTAAATACTCGTGGTGGAACTGTAGGGTCATCTTAATCCTTCGGCTAGTAATTTTACCTGCATATCTTGTCGCCGTGGCGGAACTGACATACGTCCATTTTGACACCCGGTAGAATTTAAAAAATAATAAGGGACTATCCGTTATTTTGACAACCATAGATTATTTCTAATTTTTCTATATCGCTTAAATTAATGTTATTGTTCATATTATAAATAACATCTTTAGTTTAGTATTTACTCACAGGGAAAAACAGTTATATAGCGCGATAAAATGGCTGATCGTAAACATTTATCATAGTAGATAAATTAAAAAATTTGATCTTCTACTATAATTACTTAACATGAAGAATCACAACATAAGAAGACGTATTTTTATACATTTTTCATTATCCGCACAACCTGGGTGGTTGGCGTCGCGACGTGTTGCATTTACATTCTTCGGCAAGAGCAATTTTGCCAGATTGTAGAACCAACGCTACAAATTAAGCGACAATTACATGTGAGATGAAATTTTAATAATTATCAATTCTTACATGCAACAAATTCAATATAATTCGTGTATATACACGAAAGTATATAAATCAAAATCATGTCAGTGCTCGAATATCGTGTACTGGTAATCTGTAACGACAGTGAAATATCGATATCTGCACGTTTCGGAACAGACATGGTTTTCAAACATTTTTTATTACCCACATTACCTGGATGGCTGATGTCGCGACGTGTTGCGTCTACATTCTTGGGCAGGAGTAATTTTGCCAAATTATAGAACCAACGCTATAAATTAAGCGACAATTGCATGTGAGATGAGATTTTAATAATTATCAATTCTCACATGCATAAGTTCAATGAAGAATCACATAAGACATAAAAAATAGGAAAACAAGACAACGATAACTAAATAAAAGAAAAATGCAGTATATCTAATATACTTTATTTGAAACTAATTTATATTTCTAAATCTAAATCATCATAATCCTCTTCTTTATCAAAAATAGACTGACTATAAGTTCTTTGAGAAGAACTTGCTTCAATTTGATTATTATTATTTCTATGTGTTATCTGTATTTTGGATTTGTAACAAAATTGATTTATAAACATTTTATTTCTTGTATTTTGGGATATTTCTTGGGAGTTCGTGATCTTTTTATTTTTATTATCACCATCCTGTTCTACAAAGGCACAATTATCAGTTAATGTATTCAATTCCGTTTTTTCGCTATTAATATTTTCTAAAGTAGAGTTATCATGTGTTGATTTACTTTTCTTTGGAGATGGAACTGATTTTATATCATGGCAATCATTCAGGAAAGCGTGATCGACCCTGGGCTTGAAGCGAAACTGTTTAAGGAAATTTGCATTTCGTGTCTTTTGTGACAATTTTTTAACTTGAAGATTCTCCACATCTCTTGTAACTTCATTATTTTGATGTGTTATAATATTTTCATTCTCCAAATTGGATTTTAAGTGTTGACTATCTGAATGTGATATGTTTTCATCTATTTCATGAAAGTTATCGAAAATCGAAACGCTACTATTTGAAGTCGAATTGAATTGATTTAAAGGCTCTTTGTTTTGTGTATTTTGTGATAAATTACTTTCAAAAACATCTTCCTTAATACATGTTATTTTCACGTTTTCATTCTCTGAATTCTCTTGAATTTCTACACACAACATTTCACCAGTCATCGAACTTGTATCTAAATTTTGATTATCAACCTCCTCATTATGTTCTAAATTGAATTGTGTAGTTTTGCATGTATTTAATCTAATTTTTTTATGTTGGCTATTTTGATCGACATTTGTGTCAGCAGCCCGTTTCGATATAACAACATTCCCACTGCTCTTAGATTTCTTTTTAAATATTCTTTTAAAGTCATTTGGTTCTTGAAATAAATTGCCTACTTCCTTGCTTTCTATCGTTAAATTTTTCGTTTCTTCGATATTGTATAATTCCTTCTCTAACAGATCGTAGAGTTCTAACTTACTAAGGATTGTCCTCATTAACTGAACATAGGATTCTGTAGGATTTTCTGGACTCGAAGAAAGAATATCAAATTCTAATCCTAGAGTAGATGTTTCTACATGCATCGACGCTTCAATTAATATAACTGCTGTCAGGGCATCAACTATTTCTACTTCACTACGACACATCAATTTTGCATGACCTTGTGAGAGCCTTATAGACAAAAATTTATTATTAAAAATAGTTCAATTGTTAACGAAATTATTATAGAACATTACTTGTTGTTGATAGTTTCTTATAATACATCAGTAATCAGTTATATTAGAAGGAAAGTATTTGTAATAATTTACTAAAATATTAATAATAATAATTAGAGATCAACAGTCATTGGTACATTCCAAGAGGGCCGATCTATTGTTTAGTTTTATTACTTACTTGAGTTCTATTGCGTAAATATGTGATGGACAGTGACATGGTTATGTCTACTCATAAGACATCGAAACAACTAATGTAGAATTTATATCACGTAACGTAATTTCGTGTTTGAAATCGCCATGGAATGAAAAGCACAATTTAAATAAATAAAAAGCGTTATTACAGATTTGCAAGAGATGAGCTGCGTATATAAAAGGCAGCTGGTCGGCCCTTACAACAAACATACAGTAGTATGATGCATATCACATGTTTCGCACATGGTCTTCATCGAGTATCGAGGAAGTCAGAAAATGGTACCCCAATACAGATAAATTAATATATTCTGTCAAGAAAGTTTTGTGAAGACACCTGCACGCACAAATTTTTTTTTTGAAAAACTGCCACTACCACCTGAACCAGTTATAACGCGCTGGAGCACATGGATAGACGCGGCATCCTATTATCACATGCATTTTGACGACGTTAAAAGTATACTACAACTACTGGATCCAAATGATGCTGTTTCTATTTTACACGCCCAATAAGTATTAATGGAACCAACTATTGAGACAGATTTAGCCAATATTCAAGGACATTATTCCAAAATACCTGTCACCATCCGCCACCCAGAGGTTACTCCGACCAATCCACAATATTCTATAACTAACGCCATGAATGCTATGATCCTTCACTAATTCCTTTCCCAGTTGCCTGAAGCTGCTACTGATAATGTAAAATAAAAATTTGAAGCAGTTCTAAATAACAATGGATTTCGTACTGTACGCCGACTTGTTGACTTGTTTGGTACTAAAAAAAAGCAGATTTTTCCTAACCGGGGATAAATGTGCCGTCACTAGGGCTGGGCGATACCGACGTTTTCGGTATCGGGTACCGATACCAATCGAGGTATCGATACTTAGCGATGTATCGGGTCTGTGCACGGTATCGATTCTGAGTACTGGAATCGATAGGTATCGATGCTTTGGAATCGATACCTTGGAATCGATACCTTGGAATCGATACCTTGGAATCGATACCTTGGAATCGATACTTTGGAATCGATACCTTAATTCCATACCTAGAAATCAATATTCATAACCTGTTTTCTAGGTGTCGATTGTTTGATATCGGTTTCAAGAGATATAAAATTAATTTACCGATTCTACCATAACTACGGTATCAAATTTGCAATATTGTGAGATTTTTTTTGTAATAATTATAGTTATGTCATAATAAGGATATTTGCTACACACAATAATAACATCCTTTTAAATATATATAATGCATATATACTTAAAAATTCTTTACTTAAAAAGGTATTGCATCCTTTATGTACATTTAAAAAAATGCACAAACGTAAGCTACCCGATACATCGCTACCCGGTACATCGCTAACCTGATACATCGATACTTAGCGAGTACTGGAATCGGTAAAGTATCGATAGGTATCGATGCTTTGGAATCGATACTTTGGAATCGATACCTTGAATCGATACCTTGGAATCGATACCTTGATTTGATACCTGGGAATCAGTATTCATAACCAGTTTTCTAGATATCATTTGTTTGATATCGGTTTCAAGAGATTTAAAATTAATTTATCGATTCTACCATATCTACGGTATGAAATTTGCAATATTGTGTTATGTTTTTTTGTAATAATTATAGTTATTATGTTTATGTTATAATATGGATATTTGCTATGCATAATATAAAATTCAACAACATCTTTTGAAATATTATATAAAATATATATAATGCTATATATACTTAAAAATTCTTTACTTAAAAAGTTATTGCATCCTTTATGTACATTTAAAAAAATGCACAAAGGTATGCTACCCGATACATGGCTACCCGATACATCAATACTTAGCGAGTACTGGAATCGGTAAAGTATCGATAGGTATCGATGCTTTGGAATCGATACCTCGCTACCCGATACATCTATACTTAGCGAGTACTGGAATCGGTAAAGTATCGATAGGTATCGATGCTTTGGAATCGATAACTTAGAATCGATACCTTCGTTATATGAGGAGGTATTCCAATCGGTAGACTTTAAACGGTCGTTTTCAATGTATAATTGGATTGACGGTGACAGGTAATTATTAACACATGAGCATATGGATGATTTACTATCATTTGAACTTTGAACAGTCAAGATGTGTTAAATGTTTTATAAACCCTGCAATATTCTTTCTGGAGAATATGTATTTACTCTTACTTTCTTACTTGATAACTGTGTGAAAAATGTTAAATCGGCATTCATGATGACCTCGCTTCGTCCCTGACACTGACGTCATGTACCCTTGACTGTCTGTACCCCTGATCCCTAATTAATAATAGCATTTATTTACCCCACCTGATATAAATTCAAGAAGACATGTAATAAGAGGATAATACACGGAAAGTATAATGCCTACATACATGAATTAATTATTATGTAAAATGTATAATGATATAATTAAAAATAAATCACTAAATAATCGAACCGCTTTGCGCACTCAATTGCCGCGATCAAATGGTGCCTCTACAGAATATTTGTTCTATTCTTTGGACACCTGAACGTGTTAACAGTTCTGGAAGCTATACGCGGAACGAAGAAATTGTGTTGAGACAAAATGTCTGGTACGTCTCTAGTGTTTTTAACAAGATTCGGAACGAACAAAGCACCCTGACGCCTTTCATGTAAACCTCTAAATCTATGCATTTTCAAAAAACCGACGTACTCAATGTTTGTTTCAAGATAAGTGATCCAGTTTAAGATTTTTGAACTTCCGAAACTTCTGTAATTACTAGCTTGATTTATATACCCATTACCGTGAATCCTAATTTACTAATGACGAAAGCAAAACACAACGATTTAACATCAGCCAAAATAGCAAAATCTGTGTGTGTGTGAAGTGTTTGTTAAGACAATATCTGAGGAAGACACCCCAAGCCGTAAATCTTAAACATGTAAAGTTCACCATCTACTATCATATGGAGACCAGTGAGAAAATGTTTCAGTACTTCTTGCTTCTCAATGAAGCTACAAGACAAGGGATGAGTACAAAATAAAGCAGTTTTCAAAAACCCACTAATTATGACCTGTTTAAATGTCTAAAAAGAATTAACCTATTAAAATAAGAATTAGGCATGTCAGAAACAATAAAACAAAGCTGTGTAACAGTACCAATTAAAGTCACATCTCTAATAATAGTAAAAATAATTTTTGTATGTTACTGATCTAATATTATAAATTTATCCAAACCTTTGATAAGTGACAACTTAATAAATTTAGTTTTGTATTGTACCTTATTAAACTATCTAAAAGCCTAACAGTAGTTCTTGCTTTATTCCTTGTGATGGTTTTTCTTTGTAACTGGTAATAAGCACTTAAAATTCTGTCCGTATCATCCGTCAAAGTTGGTTGAACTTTTTTAATGTAAATCATATATGCCTGAAAATAAGTTTTTTTTTCTCATAAAATGTAAAATTCAAGCGACATCTAATGAGATCAAATTACAGAGGAAATGCAAAGTCCTCTATATTTTTGTTTTTACAGATTTCAAACTCTATTATTATCGTTTTAATTTAAACAATTAGATTGATTTCCTGCAATTTTATATAAACTTAAAAATATTGACTTATGTTACCAAAATCTTACTTGTAACATTTGAATATCAAAATATAAGTCTTCTTTCTCTTCTTCAATGTAACCGTCTAAAATATAATCGGCAACCAAGCCATCCCATTCTTTGCCTACACTATCTTTTAAGATAAGTACAAGATCAAATCTACTCAATAATGGACTAGGTAAAGCTATGTTCAAACTTAAAAGTTGGGAAGAGTCCAAATTGCCTTTTGGGTTTGTTGCAGCTAGTATTGAACATCTAGTGTTTAGCTTACAAACTATACTAGCCTTGAAGGAATTAAATTCAATTAAAACATACACACACGCACAAAATATATATTCAATTCAGAGCTTACTTTAGCCACGCTAATGGTTTGTTGCTCCATTGCTTCATGAATGCTTGTTCGATCATGTTCCTTCATTGAATTAAACTCATCTATACAGCAAACACCACCGTCAGAAAGAACTAAAGCTCCGGCTTCTAATTGCCATTCTCCACCTTCCTACAGAAGCAAGTTAAATAGTGTTTTTATATAAAAAATTTTATTCAAATGATATTGTATTTAGTAAGAAGAAAGAGGACTTAACAAACTTACATTAATAGCAGTTACAGTTAGGCCAGCAGATGTTGAACCAATACCAGTTGTAAAAACAGATCTGGGAATAATTTTAGATGCAAATCTTAATAGTTGTGATTTTCCTGTGCCAGGGTCACCAACTAACAATAAATGTGGTTCAGAACGAGTTTTCACTCTTGTATCATCACTACCTTGAAAATGACTACCGCCAGCCAAAGTAATCATTGTAGCTAATTTAACAATAAACAACCCATACACCTATGGATAGCACATATTTTAATATAGAATAAGAAAATTTATTTAACATTACTTGTGGACAAAATGATTTTACTATAATGTCTCTTCCTTCTAAAGGATTATTTTTATGTTTTTGCCAAAATGATAAAAAATATTCTTTTATTTCAGGGGTTATGATAGTGATGGAAGTTATATCATTGTTAACATAAACATGGTTAGCTTTAATAACAATTTCTACTTCAATTTTCTTTCCTTGCGTAGGTAGCCTCCATCTTTTTTTCACAATTCCACTGCAAAATTACATTATACTAAAATCAAAAATAAAATTTTATATTTACCAGATTGTTACGTTATCACCTGGTTTGCAAGAATCAACCAAATCATCTTCTAAAATCACCCACAAAGCAGTAGGTAAAAGACCAACTGTTAAATAGGAGACCTGTTCTTGTATTTTTACTTCTTGGTAATCCTTAGAATTTGCTCGTTTCAAACTATCTACAGCATCAAAATTAGTGCCATTACATTCTGTATTCAAGCAATAATTAGGTGGTGTGATTAAATATGCTTGTTCAAAGATTGCTTTTGTTATCATTGTCTGCTTACATTTTTTACATTTGTAACTTCTTTGAAACTCTAATAATTTAACTGCAGTTGTTCTTACTATTGTACCTGTAAATGAAATTTTAGTGCCTAGATATAAACTCTATATTCTAAAGCTTGCCTGATACTTCTAAAAATAAATTTTCATCTTGATTTTTTGGTAGAACTGTTCTAACCAATTCAGGACACGGAGGAAAGTTGTAAAATCTGACATGAATGTTGGTCTTAAGTGTTAAACAATCATCTTCTGATTCTGCTATTATAATATTTTGTGCAATTATTGCAGATTCATTGCATTCTGTTAAGAGAGATTCAAATTGCTTTATCAATTTATTAGCTACAGTAGAATCATCCTGTAACAGTCGATCTAGTCTAAAATTTAGATAAGTAGAAGTATCAAAATACAATTAAACTCACTTTATATTTATAGAAAAATGTTTAGAATCATCTTCATCTTGTAATATTATGTTTAAATCATCTTTATGGTGGGTTAGTAAATAATTAGAAAACATGTTTTGTGTCATTTTG
Organism: Melolontha melolontha; assembly: GCA_935421215.2. Lineage (NCBI taxonomy): Eukaryota > Metazoa > Arthropoda > Insecta > Coleoptera > Scarabaeidae > Melolontha > Melolontha melolontha. The sequence continues at coordinate 68,629,199 of OW285243.1, read as the reverse complement.
TGTTTACTACTATTACCATAAACAAATTCAATTATGACAGTTTATAAGCCAAAAGTATTTAATTCTTTTTTAACTAATTGGTGGAAATAATTATATTTATTTTTCTTATTCAATTATACTCAATTACACCCGTATATCACCATAGAAAAAGTAAAAAATATTACTTTGTCTCTGTATATCACTAAAGAATGGCTGTATTATTCAAATATTCAAACCACATAATTTAGGCGCTCTTATCACGCTATAACTAAAACCTTACGTTATAATTACAAAGTTTATACTGTGACCATGGATGTGTCTATGGTTAGGGGATTTGCGCATGTTTTGAGGAAATATTTAAAGAAAACATACTAATTAAATACGAAAAATTTATTAAATTATTTTATAATTTATTCAAATCGATAAATTATTTTCATAAGCTAAGTTCATTGTCTTGGAAGCAGTGTTGCCATTCATAGCGTAATTATCGGAATCTACCATAATTTTGCAGTAGAAACGATAATCGATAATAACTCTCCTATAATAACAAAATCTACCATAATTTATGCAAACTATGTATTAATACAAATACGGATATATTTATGTTTAATTTTTTAGTTACCATGTTTTTTTATTACATTTTTTATTTACTTCGAGCGACATCTAGAATTCAGTGGTACAGATACATACTGTTATTGAAATTGACTATTACATATATTCAAATTTCAAATTATTGAAATGTAGGGAAATACCCTGCTTTTCTTGTTGCTAAGCTGTATATACATTATATATTTCATTGTTTTTGTGACTTTGCAGTGTAGTGTAAATTGTAGAAGTAAGTGAAATTTTTAAATAATAAAATAATGATGGGCGCTCAATTATTCTACTTTATTTCTTCAGCATTTTGATAGGAAATGGAACCGCAGCCTTCCACGTCACGCAGCAGAACACCGTAAAAGAAAATTGAAGAAAAGGCATGAAATGAAACAAAAAAAGGTCGCCCAAAAATATAGAGCAGAATGGGAAAAGGCATATACGTGGCTGAGACCAAGTAATATGAAGCCTAATTTTGCATATTGCAATATTTGTAATGAAAATTTAACATCTGAAATAACTGTAATTAAAAATCATCAAAAAGTAAAAAGCACATTCGAGCAAGTAAACAACTGAAGATGCAACCTACAATTACGTCATTAGTTGAAAGTAATCAAACATTACACAGCAAATATAAAGCACGTGAAGCAGAGATAAAATTAGTAGGCTATATTGCAGAACATAACATATCATTTTCAGCAATTGATCACCTAACCGATTTATTAAAATCAATATTTCCAGATTCTGATATAGCAAAAAACATCATTAAAACGAACCAAAGCATCAAATATTATTAAAAACAATTGCTCCCATGCAAAAAGAAAATTTAGCTAACAAATTAAAGCATACTAAAATTAGTTGATGAAGCCACAGATATTGCATGTATAAAAACATTATGTATAGTTGTACGTTTTTATGACAAATCTGTGGAATCTGTAATATCACAGTTCTGGAGTATTGTACAATTAGCTGAAAATGAAGAAGAAAAGGCAACTACAGCAGAACGACTCTACAAACAGATTTTGGATTAATTTCAGGAAATGAATGTGCCATTCACAAATATACTTGGTTTTGCATCAGATGGGTATGATAATAATTTTTGCAATGTTATATTTTAATAATAATTTTATTAATGCTTTTTAGGTGTAATACAATGATGGGGAGAAGAAGCTCAGTATCTGCAAGAATGATCACTGATTATCCAGGTTTGCATATACAGAAATGTATATGTCATTCCTTACATTTGGTTGCAAGCGAAACCTGCAAAATGCTACCACGTAGATGTGAAGACCTGTGTAGAGATATTCACAATTATTTTAAAGCTAGTGCTAAGCGCAGATCTGAGTTAAAATAATTTCAGGTATTTAGTGAATTGGACCCACATAAATGTTAAGACCTTCTCAGACTCGATGGTTATCTCTAGCACATGCTGTAAAAAGAATTAATGAACAATGGCCTGCATTATCATTGTATTTCGTTCATGAAAAAATGCAATCGAGATTAATTGTTGCTGATACAATTTACAATAGTCTGCAAGATGCACAAATTAAATTATTTTATGCTTTTTTAGAGTGGATTTTGGTTAAAATAGCAAGTGTTAATGCATATTTTCAATCTGAAAAAGTACTTATTTCCACCACATATTCTAAAATGTGTTCGTTATACAAAGATTTATTACTCAGCTATATGCATGCTTCATATGTACAGTCAGTAGATTTACATTCTATAGAACCAGATTCAGAAGCCAATTACATGCACATTCAAAATATATATTTTGGTGTCTATGTTATGACATTAGTTACTAAGGAACATTATCCACAAGATATAACTGATTTTTATAAACGTTGTAGGCAATTTTTAGTATCAGCTTGCTTGCAAATAAAGCAAAGATATGATTTTTCAGATAAACTGATGGTAGTAATAGATTGTATTAATCCAAGTAATGTAATAAATAAAAGAAATCAATTATTATATAATTTAATGCAACTAACTCCTCGAATTGTCGATATTAATCAGTATACTCAAATTCAAGAAATTGATAGTCAATGGCGAGAACTTCTTAGCTATGATGTGTCACAATATTCTTATAATGATGTAGACAAGTTTTGGGTAGCAGTGGGGAAAAAATTCTTGATACAATGGTCAACCATTATTCAAAGAACTAACCGAATACTGCTTAAATGTATTATCAATACCCCATTTGAATGCCACTTGTGAAAGAATATTTTCAAAAGTTAATTTGATAAAGACCAAGCTACATAACAAGTTGGTGACAAAGACTATTAATGGTCTTTTATTAAGCAGTGCATGTGTAGGTAATTGTGTTGAATTTCAACCAACAGATATAATGTTGGCTAGACACAATAACACTGCAACATTGAAGGATAACAACAGTGATGACGTCGATATGGGGGATATTGTTTTAGAACCATTAAGTTCAGAATAATTTTTGTTTTATAAGACTCGTTATTGAATTAGAATTACTCTATATTTGAAATCAGTTCTATTTTCCAAAAATTTATTTATGTAATAGCATATACACTTATGTTTTGAAAATATTTATTATTGTTTTATTATTTATTTTATTCACTGTTAAAGTTTTTTTTTATTCATGTTATATAGTAAATAAACAATTACATTTTTAACATTGGTATACAATTTATTTTCATCGATGTATATTTATCTTCAAATGTTTAAAATAACGCTAAAATGAATACTAGTAATTTCAGCCGCCAGATGGCGCGAAATTTTTAACCGTCTACCATAATCTACCGTAATTTAGCAAACGATTTACGATAATGTCCTGAGTGTTTGGTGACAACGCTGCTGAGAAGTTAACATTCGTGAGATTAATGACTCTAGGGTATAACTGAACATTACTGAAAGTATTGTTAACTAGGAGTGTATTGTGTAGGTTTGATAGAGACTCTAACTTCCTGTTTTGAATGAGTCGTTTCTTATGAATAATTTCACTAACTTGTTGTCTAATGTGGTCATCTAATAAATCGAATTCAATGTTGTGTAACTTAAACGATAGTTCTGAATGTAATACCTTAATGTAAATCAGAAGAGTGTCTCTGCGGTGGAACCAAAATTTGGATTCTTGTTTAATCCAAATTTTGGTTCCACCGCAGAGACACTCTTCTGATTTACATTAACAGTAACGCGCCAGTATCTTCGGCGCCGTCGTGCGAAATACTGATAGGCGCCTTTACCCTATATGTATTGAGTCAAAATTACCAGCCACTCTCCCACAGTTCAACATTGAAATTTATGACGAACTCTTTAGACTTGTTAGTACTGGTAGGTAATTTTTATTTGAGGCAAACAATAGGTTCACATACAAAAAAATATTATTAAAATTTTTATTGCACACTGAAACAACAGTAACAAAATAAAAAACAGTATTCCAAATTAAAAAAACAAAAGGTCAAATAAAATATTTTTAGAGTGCCCGTGTTTTTAAATAGATAAACGTGAAGGAAAACAACGGAAATGTCTTATAGAAATTGGACCTTTCTAGCTTTACTTTTGGCAAATTCATTAATAAGATTTTCAATATTCAGCTGCTTTAAAAAGTCAGACTCTATAGAAATGATAGCAAGATTTTCTAGCCGCTCCTGGCCCATTCTAGATCGTAAGTAATCCTTAATTAACTTTAATTTAGAAAATGAACTTAGCTTATTAAATAAAGGTCCTAAATATGCACCATAAATTATTTTCATTTTACCAATTTTAAATTTCGTCAATCCTTCCAATATTTTCGAGCATAAGCAATCTAACAAGTGTTCATTTGAAAAGTCAATCTATAATAGTAGCATGTGATTTACTGAAAACATTTTAAAGTATGTCGTAAATTTAAATTTACTACTTAACCTACGAAGTCGTATATTTTGACAGTTTCATACATACAAATAAATAACAAATAATAGGTATTTATTGAAAACTATAACAAATGTTGTTGTTTAGGTTCTAAGGTGAAAACCATTTTAAAACTGAGAAGCAATTTATTTAAACCAGAATCGATGCACGATTATTTTATGCACTAACTGATATTTGTGATTGACATTATCAAATGTCATTTGGATTTATGTTTACGAAACAACGAACACATACTAATATATTTGCGTCTTATTCTATCAAAATTTCAAAGTAACCTAGATTGACTTTTCAAATGAACACACGTTATATACACACATACACTAAACGACATATAAAACTCGTACAATTCTCATGAGCCAAAAATTAGTGTTTTTTAGTTGCGTAAACGGGACAAATTTATATATACTGTCGTGAGCAAAAAATCGGGACAGTGTCAAAATCGTTATGTCAATTTCTTTTATTTTTTACCGTTGTAATTTTAACATTTGATTAACTTTCAAACTCTACGTCAAATTATATAACATAGTTGATAATTCAAAATTGAAAATGCCGCATCTTTCGAAAACTGATAAAGTTAGACTTGTTACTAGTTTGAAAAATGTGAAATCATTAAGAAGTGTATCGGTTCACTTTAATATTGGTAAAAGTTCAGCCGCAAGAATATATAAAAAAAATGGAGGTAAGAGGATAATTTAAATCGGAAAATAATTTCCGCCCGTAACAAAATTTCGAATACGCAGGAAGACGAAACAATTAGGCACAACCCTTTCAAAACATTAAAGGAAGCTATAAGAACAACACGATTTCCTGTGTCATCTTGTAACACAATGGTTACAAGAGAATGAAATTTAAACTTGAGATATCCAGCCCTCTACAGTCCTTATCTAAATTCCATTGAAAATGTATGGAGATTAACGAGATAGAGCTTTTACCCAGGAAAAATTCTGGGAGATTGTTCATAATGCTTGGCATCAAATTTCTATAAATTTTGTACAAAATATTGTCACTTCAATGTCTACAAGATTAGATGCAGTCAATAATAACGGTGGAATGACGAAATACTAATTATTTTAATTTAATAAATAATTTTTATTTACATTTATTTAAAAAATATTTAATAAATGTCAATAAGACACACATTTTTGACAATTCCTGACTCTATTATGAGTAAATATAGCCACTTAAGTAGTCACAATTTAAACCCACGCAGAAACAGTGTCCCGTTTTTTTTTGCTCACGACAGTACATAACTTAAGTCAAGTAAGACGTGTCGAATTTTATGTCTGGCTTACATTTGACATTGATAAGGGGTTTTATACGTCGGGCATGTACTATCGAATGCAAAAAAAAAGCGGTACAATCATATTTTAATCGGTTTAAATTAGGCTGCGTGAATATAGATATATATTAAATGTAGTCGTCAAATTTTAATATTCAAAAAACCTATAAGTGTCAAATAACATGTATACGTTGATATACAGATAGGTGTCAAAAATGACTTTTGCACGTTACTACGATCTTAAGTACCTTAGCAATGTCACAATAAATACTAAACTCAAAGAAATTATAACGAGTAAAGTATGTAAGCTCCTATTATAAATGATGAACCCATAGAGTCATCTACCGGTTAAGGAGAACGTTTCCCGGCAAAATTTGAATTCTGAATTTATTCATTTTGTCTAAACTAATATTATAAAGAGGAAACATTTGTGTTTTGTATGTATGTTTGTAATGTTGTCACACAAAAACTATTGGACCGATTTCAAAAATTCTTTCAACATTAGAAAGCTGCATTTTCACTGAGTGACATAGGGTATATTACATTTTCAAAAAAAAAAGGGATCCCCAATAAAAATGCATTAATGTAACCCAAGGTGTGAAAAAATTAGTCACAAAAAATCTGTCATCGCGTACGCTGCGGAAACTATTGTTGATAGAACAAAAAAATGTTCTACAGTATTATAGAACGTATTAATATCTACAAAAAAGTCCGCGATACCATATGTCCAACTACTGTAGTTATGCCACCATAACTACTTTTTTACATTTTAAAAGTTAATAAAAGTGCCGACAATAATCAAACCATATTCTACGTGGGTAAAACCGCGGGGCATTGCTAGTTTAAAATATTTTCATAATCAAATCAAATAAATATAGTGACACTACATTTATAACAAAGTTGTAAAAAAAATTACTGATTATTAGAGTCCGGATTATATGCAAAATATGTTTTTAATTGCCATATTTCATTCCAAAAACATTAAATAAACCCAGAAAGTTAATTATTTTGTTAAAAGGTATATCAACAAAATTATGAGTTTTCTGGGTTTTTTGAATGAAATAAGGCAATTAAAAAAAGCATATTTTGCATATAATCCAGACTCTACTCATTATATAAGATTTTTGAATCTTAAAAGTTTGTATGGTTTACAATCATTTCAATGAAACTAATTTAAAGCAAATGTAATAGTAAAAATTAATTCAAAAACAAATATGTATTTTATCTATATTGTTAATTGAAAAAGCTTACTTGTAAAAATTGGAAACATTACTGGGTACAGGCCTGCGATCCTTTCCATTAAGTATTCTATTTGCACCTTTCGGATAATTAAAGATCAACAATTTTGTGAAGCTTATTAATTTTACTTTCGTAATAATTAGTCTATATTTGTAATTCTTGCATAATATACAATTTAATTACCATACATACATAAACATATTCAATACCTGTTAGAAACAGTTAAGGGTAAACCATTTTTGGAAATATTCTATTAGGTCCAATATTAGTTTAATTTGTAACAAATGCGTTATACGTGCATAAGATATCTGAAAATACGAGGTGTATTGTCCATGCGTACAGTTACAGATATGTACATTGCATGTCTGTTTCATTTGGTCCAATATTAGTATTCAAGAAATAATTACTACAAATTCTATAGTGCGTATAAACATATTCATTGGTAAGTTCAAGAAGTTGTTCGTTTCCTATAAATGATAGCCACTTCTTGCAGTTCGTCGTACTTTGGAGGGTTGGGAAAACAATGACGAGAATCTGATTTTGAAGAACCGCCTCCAAATACGACACAACCAGCCTTTCCCATTTCGAAAACTACAAGCAATTTTTTTTAGAAACTAAACACTAAAACGACTAAAACAATATTTTACTTACTACTTATGACTATGGTAGGGATTATTAGTTGTGATGTGGATAACAAAATACTATTAATAATAATAGTAAAATATACAAAAACACGCGAAGTAACTGTTTAATGAAAAAATTACTGATCCTAACCAAAAAACGCTCTAAAAATAAAGCGTCACCTGTGTTACTAACACCAACACGTGTCGCATAATTAAGTTATCCGCTAGATTTCTGTATTTGCTAGATAAGAGTCATCTTACGTTTAAGGAGAACTTCTTCTAGACGCCATGACAGTTCCACTTGGGGAAATGAAGCTTTCATTCTAAACTTGTTATAATTATCTATGTCAAACTGTTTAAAAATTGATTTTACATGTAACTTCACTACTGTACCACTTTTTTTTTAATTCGATAGTACCAAATAAACCGCCATTTTCAAAGTATTTACTATTGCTGCCATCTATGTATTGGATGGCACATATATATAATTTATTGATTATTTAAAAAATTTTTAAATTAATAATCGACGAAGGAGATACTTGTTGAAACTTCATTATATAGATATAATAAAACACAGTTGTATAGTTTCAAAATAATATATATGCACTACATATGTTTCACCACACTGTGGCTTCATCAGGTGGATGAATATACTAATTCAAAATATTAATTAGATCTTATATATATCAATACAAAGTACAGAACTAATCTTATTCTAAGAGGGGGTGGACATGTATGAGTTTTAAGTTTAGTAGGGGGGAGTTATTTATGTCTAGTTGGTCATTTAAAATTATACCTAATTTATTATATTTGTTAATTTCTAAACTTTCTAACATATTAAGTTTTTTACTTTTATCTAGAACATGCAAAGTTTTAAAATTAGTATTGAATTTGTGATTATGTTCTAGGCAATGATTGGCAAAAGTTGAGTCTGTCTTCTTGTCTCTGTGGCTTCTTTCATGTTCCTTCATTCTAATATCAAATGTCCGTCCTGTTTGTCCGACATACACTTTTTTACAATCTTCGCATGTCAACTTGTAAACCCCTGAGTTTAATCTATTGTCCGTTTTATCTTTGTTGTTTTTTATAGCGTTTTGTAAGGAATTGTTGGTTTTGAATGAAATGGTCTCTTCTTTACTTGTTTTTATTAAGTTTCCTACTTTGTTTGAAATTGTACCGATGTATGTGATAGAATTATAACTGAATGTTTTATTGTTTTTTACTGTTGGGTAAATTGAAGATATCGTTTTAGATTTCTGTAGTTTTTTTAGAATATTATTAATTAAATTTATGGTGAAACCGTTATTTAGCGCTATAACGTGTATTCTATTTAGTTCTATATCGAAATTTTCTTTACTCAACGGGACGTTAATTAGTCTGTGAAGCATTGATTGATAAGCAGATAATTTGTGTGTAATGGGGTGAAACGAATTTGCGTGTATAGTTGTGTCTGTATGTGTAGGCTTGTGGTAGATAGAAAATTCATGTTTTTTAGTTGTGTGTGTTATAGTGAGGTCTAGAAAGTTTATGGATTTATTTTCTTCTATTTCAATGGTAAATTTGATGTTTGGGTGAATAGTGTTAATGTAATTATGTAGAGATTTTAATTGTCTGTCTGTACCGTTAAAAGAAACTAATATGTCATCCACATATCTTATCCAGTAAATACAATGTTTGAACAACGGGTGTTGGCTTATTATGTTTTCTAAATGATTTAAGAATATGTCAGAGAGTAACGAACTTAGGGGATTTCCCATAGCTAGTCCCTCTGTTTGTTTATAAAATTCATGTTGAAATTGACAATAGTTTTGGTTTAAACACATTTCTAGTAAATTTAAAAGTTCTATTGTAACAGTGGGATTGGTCTTGTTTTTGTTCAAATTTAAGGAGATTATGTTTATTACGTCCTGGGGTGGAATACTTGTAAATAGATTAGTGACGTCGAAAGATAACAATTTACAATTGTTAGGTAAATCTATATTTGAGATTTTATTTATTAAATCCTGAGAATTCTTAATTGAAAAGTTGGATTTGAATTTAGTATGTTCAAGGATAAGGTTTATTAAATATTTTGACAAATTTCTACATGGGGCTTTTACATAAGATACTACTGGTCGTATCGGTAAATTGTCTTTATGTAATTTAATTAGACCGTATAATTTAGGTGGTTGTGGGTTCATAATAGTTAATTTTGTTCTTAAATTATTATTAATCAGTGCTTCTGACTTATTTATGGTTTGTTTTAGTAGTTTTTGATATTTATTGGTGGGGTCGGATTTTAGTTTAGTGAAGGAGTTATTATTTATAAATTCTTGAACTTTCATTATGTAATCTGTCTCTGGGATCCCAGAGACAGATTACATAATGAAAGTTCAAGAATTTATAAATAATAACTCCTTCACTAAACTAAAATCCGACCCCACCAATAAATATCAAAAACTACTAAAACAAACCATAAATAAGTCAGAAGCACTGATTAATAATAATTTAAGAACAAAATTAACTATTATGAACCCACAACCACCTAAATTATACGGTCTAATTAAATTACATAAAGACAATTTACCGATACGACCAGTAGTATCTTATGTAAAAGCCCCATGTAGAAATTTGTCAAAATATTTAATAAACCTTATCCTTGAACATACTAAATTCAAATCCAACTTTTCAATTAAGAATTCTCAGGATTTAATAAATAAAATCTCAAATATAGATTTACCTAACAATTGTAAATTGTTATCTTTCGACGTCACTAATCTATTTACAAGTATTCCACCCCAGGACGTAATAAACATAATCTCCTTAAATTTGAACAAAAACAAGACCAATCCCACTGTTACAATAGAACTTTTAAATTTACTAGAAATGTGTTTAAACCAAAACTATTGTCAATTTCAACATGAATTTTATAAACAAACAGAGGGACTAGCTATGGGAAATCCCCTAAGTTCGTTACTCTCTGACATATTCTTAAATCATTTAGAAAACATAATAAGCCAACACCCGTTGTTCAAACATTGTATTTACTGGATAAGATATGTGGATGACATATTAGTTTCTTTTAACGGTACAGACAGACAATTAAAATCTCTACATAATTACATTAACACTATTCACCCAAACATCAAATTTACCATTGAAATAGAAGAAAATAAATCCATAAACTTTCTAGACCTCACTATAACACACACAACTAAAAAACATGAATTTTCTATCTACCACAAGCCTACACATACAGACACAACTATACACGCAAATTCGTTTCACCCCATTACACACAAATTATCTGCTTATCAATCAATGCTTCACAGACTAATTAACGTCCCGTTGAGTAAAGAAAATTTCGATATAGAACTAAATAGAATACACGTTATAGCGCTAAATAACGGTTTCACCATAAATTTAATTAATAATATTCTAAAAAAACTACAGAAATCTAAAACGATATCTTCAATTTACCCAACAGTAAAAAACAATAAAACATTCAGTTATAATTCTATCACATACATCGGTACAATTTCAAACAAAGTAGGAAACTTAATAAAAACAAGTAAAGAAGAGACCATTTCATTCAAAACCAACAATTCCTTACAAAACGCTATAAAAAACAACAAAGATAAAACGGACAATAGATTAAACTCAGGGGTTTACAAGTTGACATGCGAAGATTGTAAAAAAGTGTATGTCGGACAAACAGGACGGACATTTGATATTAGAATGAAGGAACATGAAAGAAGCCACAGAGACAAGAAGACAGACTCAACTTTTGCCAATCATTGCCTAGAACATAATCACAAATTCAATACTAATTTTAAAACTTTGCATGTTCTAGATAAAAGTAAAAAACTTAATATGTTAGAAAGTTTAGAAATTAACAAATATAATAAATTAGGTATAATTTTAAATGACCAACTAGACATAAATAACTCCCCCCTACTAAACTTAAAACTCATACATGTCCACCCCCTCTTAGAATAAGATTAGTTCTGTACTTTGTATTGATATATATAAGATCTAATTAATATTTTGAATTAGTATATTCATCCACCTGATGAAGCCACAGTGTGGTGAAACATATGTAGTGCATATATATTATTTTGAAACTATACAACTGTGTTTTATTATATCTATAAAAAATTTTTATTTGGATTTTTTAAAGAAAATAGATTTCAGCTAAGAATTATAAATTTATCAAAATACGACAAAATCATATTTAAAAGGTTCAACATTTTATTTTGCAGAAAACTAAAATAAACAATATTGTTATTTCTAATTATTGAAAAAAAGTGTTAGCAATTCTATTAATATAGAAATATTTATTACAAGCAGTACTAAATTATATATTAACGTGATTAAATTTACAGCCGTAATTCATGAATTTTATTACCAACCCTCGTAAAAACATTACAATGCTTATCTGTAATACAATTTAATAAAATTACTTTTTAAAATTTTTAACAGGCATATGCGATATTAAATGTTTATGCAAATTACATTTCTGATTGAAGTGTCGATGACATGTTTGGCACTCAAAGGGCTTCTCACCAGTGTGAACTTTCATATGTCTTTTTAAACCTGAAGATTCAATAAAAGTTGTATCACAAATTGAACACTTATATATTCTGGCGTCCAAATGATATCGCATGTGTCTCAAAAGATCAGTATTCCTCCAAAATGTTTTATTGCATTCATCATGAGAGCAAATGAATTTTTTCTCCAATTCATTCTTATGTGTGAACATGTGTTTAGTTAAGGAACTCCTCAGGGGAAATGATTTTCCACACCTGTCACATGCATATGGTTTTTTGTCTTCATGAATTAACTTTATATGTCCAATCAATGTACTTCTTTGTGCGAACCTCTTGCCACACTTTTCACAACTAAAAGGACGTTCGCCTGTATGAGTACGCTGATGTTCTACTAAAATACTTTTTGAACCACATCTTAAACCACAGGTATCACAAATACTCTTTCCGAAATGTTTATTTATCATATGACGTTTTAAATTATTGGCAAGACTAAACATTCTTGCACAAACAGAACACTTATGGATCCCATTTATATGTATTAATTGGTGATTTTTTAACTGATATTGTTTAAAAAAAGTACTATTACAGATTTTGCAAGCAAATTTTCTTTCTCTGTCCTGATGAATATATTTGTGTCTTTCAAGGCCTTCTTTTGATGAGTATATCTTATTACAAATATCACAAATATTTGGCGTTTTGTCAGAATGAGAACTGTGAATGTGACGTTTTAAGTTACTAAAATTTACATACGATTTAGAGCAAATGTCACATTGGTATGTTTTGGAAACTGTATGGGAATGATAATGTTTATCTAATTCTTCTTCTGTTAATAGCTCTTTATCACACTGATTACACTTGTAGAAAACACACTCTTGCTTGTGGTTTTCAAATATTTTGTTATCACTGAAAGTTTTTTGACATTTATCACATATAAAGTTTATATTTAATTGGTTTTTTATACTAGGTACTTCAAATATTTCTTCTACTTCATTGTAATTTTCTTCTATTTTAATATTTCTTGTAAGTATATTTTCTTTGGAATTATCTTGCTGAAATTTTAAATCTTTAACATCTTGTAAATTCACCAACTTTGTTTCATGTTGTATTAAATACTTTTTTATCACCTCCTCTACTTGTAAACAATCATATTTAAATGAATAAGCAACATTTAACAAATCCGAACACAGATTACACAATACAAATGTAGGTGTAACATAAATGTCCTAAAACAAATAGTAAATAAAACAAAATACACTATAAATTAATACATTTACAATTTCGGGCATCAATAATTTCATTTTTGTTTGATGTGAATCATTAATTTCATCTGAAACTGATTTATTCAAAGGATTTGCTATACTAGCAAGACATAATCTGCAAATATCAGCCATAGTATGTTTTAAATAAATAATTATTTAAAAAAACACAAACAAGACTGTTTGCAAAAAATTTAACCTATAAACAACAACAAAAACAAAACTGACAGAAACAAAATATATTTGCTACCATTTTAGGGTGATTTTGTTAAATATTTGTTACTAAACTTTAATTTTTCAACCAAAACTGTAAAAGCGGTTTTTCGAGGTTAGTTTTCATAGGTAACAGTATTAAGTTGGTCAATAATAATTTAAAATAGGCAAATTTCAGAAACGAAATGGTAGTTATTTTACATTAATAAGGCAATTAAAATCAATTCTAACATGGACGATGACACCTTTTATAAAAAAATATCTTCTTTATCAGAAATATCTAAAACACAGTTATCAAAAATTTTCAACTTTTTACCTGGTATTAAAGATTTGATAATAGAACCTGGCGTGATAAGACCCTTAGAAAGAATGTGCGGAGTTTCATGGTTAAAGTGAGTTGTTAATTATATTGAAATGTTAGATCACTAATTTTTTTTTAGGAGCAATGGTATTGAGAAAATATTTAAATTGGAAGCTACATTTCCTAAACGTGATAATATACAGTTTTATATAATATATTCTGATATAAAAACATTTAAACATGTAATAAATTTAATACAATCACAACTGGAGCCTGAAAACAGACCAAAAAATAAGTTTCATATAATATGCATTCCAAAAATATTGTATGTTTATGAACAACTTTTAGAAGAACATGGATTATATGAAAACATTGTTAAATTATATTCTCTACAATGGCAACCAATACATATTGATCGTGGTATATTAAGTTTAGAAATACCAAACATGTTTCAAAAGATATTTGTCCAAAACGATTTATCTTTATTACCTGTATACGCAAAAAGCTTATGGTATCTCTATTTTATAACGGGCATACCAAAACTTACCATTGCATTAGGTCAACATGCAAATAATGTTTTGAAACATTTGAATATGTTACATGAAGGTAATGAAACTGATAAAGTAGATAGTGAATTTGGTTGTTTAGTCATATTGGATCGTACTGTGGACTATCCATCAACTTTATTAACTCCAAGAACTTACACAGCTTTATTAAAAGAAATCTATAAAGTAAAATGTGGTGTTTGTGATGAAAAAGATATTAATACTGAAACCTATGATGAAAAATGCAATTTAAAAATAAAAAAAAACCCAGTACAGTTAAACTTTGATAGTCGTCAAGATCGTATTTATAATAACATTAAAAATCGATATTTCACTGAAGTAATTTCAATTTTAAGTTCATTAACAAAACAATTGCGTTCAGAAAAGGACTCTTCAAAAGATATGGCTTTAGATGATCTAAAACGATATGTCAAGACTCAACTGAAGGAAGTTACTTCCAAGAAGGCCCTTATTGCTAATCATTTGAGTGCTGCAGAAACCATCATTAACGTGATGGGTCACAGGTTGGAATGAATTTGGTATATCAGTAAAAATAAAGATAAATTTTAATTTCAGTGAATTTAACTGATTACACTAAAAATATTTCAACCTTGTTAATCTCATGTGGTAATATAAGGAAAGCTCATTAGTGTAATTAATTTTATTAACTATAATATCTAAATATTTACATTATGTAATGCCATTTCTTTTAATTAAAATTAATTGTTCTTATTTAGGTTCGAAAGACAACAAGAAGTTGAAGAATACATCATGCAGAATAAAAATAAAAACAGTAACTACTCTTACTTGGAAGAAACATTATTTGAAAATGACAAATTACTGTCACTAAGACTTCTTTGTCTATTATGTATTACACAGAAGCTTTCTGAAAGTGACGTGAAAAACTTTATAACAAAATTTTGTCAGGAATTTGGATACGATTATGGATTTTTGTACAATAATCTTTTAAAAATGGAATTTTTTGCACCAGAACCAACACTACAAGGAAAACTTATAAAACTTCCCAATATTTTTGTCAATAATTTCTATGTTAACGCTCACAAAATGAAACAAATCCCCAATCAGTCTGAAAATATCGACATAAAATCACCTACATGCATGAGCTATGTGTTTGGTGGCTGTTATATTCCCATCGTGGGGCAAATCTTGAGTTTAATCCTTAGTTCAACACCTTTCAAAGAAATTGAAAGCAAATTGGAAGCGTTCGGTCAATTAACAATAAAAAACGATTGTGGTTTTCCATTAACCTCGAGGATAATACTTTTGTGTGTAATAGGGGGAATCACTTACGCAGAAGTTGCCGCTTGCAATCTGTTGGAATCATTAACGGGATCCAAGATAATTGTATTGAGTGACCAATTAATATCTGGCAATGACATTGCGGAAAGCTTAATCAACGGCCCTATACCGTAAAATTGTGAAAACAAAACCATTTTAAATCTTACCGCAGTAACAGTGTACACTTGCATATACTAACTGGCATCACAATATAAGTGGAAAAATGTTAAGAAAAGTGAAGAGTCCCCATTCCTTTGGTGTAAGTCCCCATTCCTTTGGTGTAATTAAAATAAAAAAGACTGGAATACTTATTATAATTTATTTATATAAAAAAAATCCTAAATATAATAAAGTCACAGTAAAATAATACTAACATTACTTTTCTTATCCATTCCTTAACGACTCTTCTTTAAAATTCCTACAAATTCTATATGCATTTTTATTAATGAGAAATTACAAAGTCTTCTGCAAGCTTAAGGTATCCTTAAGTAGTTGATTCCTTAAAGCCCAGAGGGCATTGAGTACATTTTCTTGTTGATTCACTTTCGATCCCAGCCAAGTAGTTACCGAAGATAGTTTTTCCGGATCTGGAGGAATTACACTCTCTTGTGTTGCATTCAAAGTCTTCTCCCATGGACTTATAAATCTATTTTCCGCATTCAATCCCTCAATATACCTACAAACACATTTGGCGCTTACAATAATTTTGAATACAGTGTATATTGTCTTACTTTATGTAGGCTTCAGAATGAAGTACTCTTTGCGGCCTGGGCGGTACAGTGATAAATAATGGTTCCTGTTGCTTTGGAGGAGGTGGAGCAGCTATTGTATTAGCTATACACATATACATGATAAATATTAATAAATTGATATTTGAGACATGTTTCTTTTGCACCCAAAGCAAAGCCAATTTGTGAAAATATTTGGATGTAATTGTGTGTTATAGGTGGGTGCACAAAATTTTTGATCAACTAGTTCATAAATATATTCCTCGTTAGACTAATAAATAATTACCAACATAATAATAGTGATTACCTGAACTAGTTGATGTTGTAAAGTTTCCAGCAGTTGAATTAAATGAATTACTAGCAGCTATCCAAGCAAATTTGAAAAAAGACAATATGTAGTTAGTCGTCACAATATGAGGTTAACACATTATACATAAAAATGAAAACACACAGAAGTTGCGGCAAAGGAATAAAATAATATTAGTACATAATTATCTTCTTCATAAAGACTAGATTTTAGTTTATAATCATATAGCTTCATATTACATACTTATCAATGTATATTTTCAAAAAGTTGGATTTGATGGAAACCAAATAGCTTATATATTCTTCTGTAAATAAGTACGAATATTTTTAAGTTAATAAGTTATTATAATTGCGAATTCCATTAGTCGAAAATAATGACAGAGTGCTTAAATGTTTAGATTATATTATGATTATAGGATACAGGAATTCTCATTATAAGCCAAGTTTTATTCTCCTTTTTCTCATAAAGAATAATTCTTAATGTGTGGTAACACAAATCGGTTAAGTAATACACATTTAGAATTTCTTTTGGCAACTTGTAATTTCAAAAAACAGGTTTTAAGTAGTATTAGTTAATTAGTTTTTCTCCAAAGAAAAGTGCTACCGTGACCCTAGAGATAGGCAAATAATTCGGGAGACAGAAATATAGGCAATTGCAAATTACTACCCTTCTTAGGGCCGGTATTATTCACAGCGAATAAATCTCTGAATAACAACTTCAATAAATTTATTCAACGAATAAATTAAAATCTGGTATTATAAAAAATGCATCCAAGTAAAATAAGTATTTGTGGAATACAGTTCATAAAGTATAAGTTTTCAGTTCGGACTGCCCAAGTGGGAACCACAAATTGTACTTTATCTCTTTCTAACACACATGAATACGCGCTGTAATACTACACACGTTTGTCATTTTAAGTTAAGACGTACGGCTTTGAAATATTATATTAAAAAAAAGGGTAAGTTGTCCAGGAGATAGTCTTATGCTATTCGGCTTGCTGTCAAATTATTTGAATACTGTTGTTTATTGACTTTGTTTCCGGTATTCTGACTTCTAGGTTAACCATTCTTCTAATTTGAATATTTAGTTTGTCATAAAAAATTACAAAAGCCGTTCTTTGAAGAACAATACTGATAATAAATAGTAATATCAATTAGTGACAATAAGTACGAAATTGTTTGATTATCACTTTTACATTTCTAACCTACCTATTTATTTTACAGAATATTTCTTAGATGCCGGGTAATTTGTTCGAATATTAAAGTAATAATTTGCGCATAGTTTTCTTGGATAGAATGAATATATTTATACTAGAAAAGAAACAATACTTTTGAACTATTCATGTTCCTACTTTACTCATTATTATTATTTTGACATGAAGGTTATGTATAATATGCTTTCTTTGGTTATATTGAAAGTGACATACTAAAATTTTGACAATATTACAAAACATGACGTTTATATTTTATGATGACAAACGGTTATTTCCGCGATTGAATATTGACTTTATTTGACTCTGCAGTACTGATTTGAATCATATGCTTTGAATTTGGCCTTGAACTGAAAACTTGTACTTTACGAACTATAACTCTGAATAGCAACTTATGTATTTTGCAGTTTAGCATTTCGATAAACGATGGAGCCACTGAATAAAATGAAGAAATACAAAAAAATCCTAATTTTTTACTATTTTTGTTTATAACGGGTGTTCAGAAACATTCGAAGTCAAAGTAGTCCTTGAAAATATGAAGTCATGTCTGAGATAGATTGATTTTTGACAGACAACAGTTGACATTTAATAATTATTACAAATCAGATACTGCAAACGCCAATTAAGTTGACGCGAGGAGGGGTAAGTTCGCGCAGGATTAGAAGTAGTGGGGAGATTTGTATTTGGTTTTAAAGTATAGGGTTTCAGATAATTCTAACCTCTGAACGTGTATCACTTGATGATCCCCTAGCAAAGCATTATGTTCCGTCAAACGTCAATGACAAATGTATTCTGACAATTACTTGAGTAGTGGGGGTGGACGTTTTTAAAAACGGCTTCTGCGCACCCCCTCCTCGCGCCAAGTTAATTGGCGCTTGCTATACTTAAGTAAAGATATACGATTTTTTGTTCAGAGTCCACTTGACTTCGAATGTTTCTGAACACCCGTTATTTGTAAAATACAAACCGATAAATCTGGCATTATCAAAATTCAAGTTATCAAACACACACAAAATAAAATCTTTTAAAGATGTTGATTTGAAAACAGTGGGGGCAAACAGCTGTTCGTATTTAATCAAAATAACATTTAATACCACGATTTTCTCGGGTGTATTAATTGGTAGATTTACTTGCTTAGTTTCCTTATTCGTTATTTATAATACCCAATCTATAGAGTAAATTAAATCTGTAGATTTGATCGTTTATAATACCGGCTCTTAATTGCTCTATATAAAAACTGGAAAAAGTTAAAAAAAACCCTTACCACGCTAATAAATATTTGTATTCTATATACGTGTTTTGACAACTAAGTTGTTATCTCTAGTATACATGAGAATATGTAGTAAAGAGTTTCGCGTTAGATTTACTATTAGCCCACGTTCAACACTGCTATTACGTCCTGCTGAAGATGGTAGAAAGATGTATATAGGATATAAATATTAGTGTGGTAATAGATTTCTATACCGTTTTAAAGTTTTTACTCAGCCAGTCTCCAAGGAACACATTACTATTGAAAATATGTATAGCATCGTTGTGGCAAAGTATAGCTTTGTGTTTATTTATGCCATATGGAGCTAAAATCAAAACAAGTGTTCATTTGAAAAGTTAATCTAGTAGCATCTGATTTACCGAGAACATTTTGAAGTATGTCGTAAATTAAAATTTACTACTTAACCTACGAAGTCGTATATTTTGACAGTTTCATACATACAAATAAATAACAAATAATAGGTATTTATTGAAAACTATAACAAATATTGAAAATGTTGTCCTTCAAGATCAATGCCCTTTAAAATCCTCCGTTCAAAATTTCTGATGATATTCTGCAACATTACTGGATTGTTATTAATTTCCATGCATTTCTGTTCGATTCTCTGTAGCATATCATTCAAATTCAATATAGGTGTTCGAAATATGTTATTTTTTAGATAAGGCCACAAAAAGAAGTCTCAAGGTGTTAAATCGCATGAACGCGCAGGCCAGGCAAGTTCAGTATTTCGACTAATTATACGCTCATCAAAAAATTCTCTTAAATAATCCAAAGATTCTGCAGTACAGTCATAAGGTGCTCCATCTTGTTGGAAATATGCATTTTGTAGTTCATCATCATGCAACTGATTGACAAATGGTTGTAAAATTTCCGTACGGTACCTTTGAGCAGTTAACGTTCCCTGAAAAAATATTGGTCCAATGATTCGCCTTTGGCTTATCGCTGCCCAAACACCAATTTTCTCTGGATGTAGCGATTCTTCATTAATTACATATGGATTTTCACTACTCCAAATTATTGTATTTTGTGAATTTAGGTATCCCGTTTTATAAAACCATGCTTCATCAGTAAAGATGACTCTTTGCGAAAGTTCTCCATTATTGTTCATATTTACAAACCAATTACAAAACTGTAGTCTACGTGGGTAATCAATTTCTAACAATTCTTGTACTGCAGTGACACGGTATGGATAAAGTTGCATATCTTTTTTTAATAACTTGTGAGTTGTACCAACAGAAAGGTTTATTTGTTGACTCAAATGTCGAACAGATGTTTGTGGTTCATTTTCCATTATTTCTTCAACACGATTGAGAACTTGAAGTGTACGTTTCTTAACTGCTCCCCTGCCTGATTTTCTTAAGAGACTACCAGTTTCAGAAAAAAGTTTTAAAGTTCTATCCAAAGTGTTCTTAAATTGTATATAATCTATTACAAAATGTGGAAACTCAACTTGAATGCAATCTTGAACTGAATAAACCCATAAACCATCAATTTTATTACCACTTCGAAAATAAGCCTGGACTAAAAAAATTTTATGTTCGAAAGTGAAAGCCATTTTAAAACTGAGAAGCAATTTATTTAAAGCAGAATCGACGCACGATTATTTTATGCACTAACTGATATTTGTGAGTGATATTATCAAATGTCATTTGGATTTACGTTTACGGAACAACAAACACATATTAATATATTTGCGACTTATTCTATCAAAATTTCAAAGTAACCTAGATTGACTTTTCAAATGAACACTTGTTATATTACACTTTAATTATTTTGATTTGCCTCATCTATTTTGCAAATTCTAATACTTCATCAATATTGAGATATTTTCCGAACCTATTTTGAGACATTTTCTTCCAATTCTTCGACAATAGTCTGCAAAAACCTCACATTTATCTGTTAAGTAATGTTCTTGATAATAAATTGAAGAAAGACAAAAATTCAGCGATGTACAATAGATATTTCTGATAAATATACGACTTATTACATTAACAATTACCCTCCAAAATTGAGAACCTCAATACATACAGTAATATGGCCAATATGATTTATAGGCATTTCAAAATAGCTAATATGTAACTTTTGTCACTTATTGAAATATTAAAAGAAAATATTATGTACTAATCTTTTAATCATGCCAATACATGTAATTTATATATCGTGACATTCATAGAATCAAAAAAATAATTAAACGAGAGCATTATTAATACAATACAAACATTCAACATCGAGACATGCGCAATTCAAATGTAGCAAAATTAAATAAACCCATAGAAGCTTTAAAATTTAAATAAAATAAAAAAACTCACGAGGGGTAGGGGTTGCAGAGGGTGTTGGCCGAGCAACAGATGCTTTACTGGAGGGCTTGAAGTTCCTACATAATCAAAATAAAAAAGAAATACAAATCTACATACTCTACACGAACTCAAAACTATAGAAGTAACAATAACAGATCGAAAGTTACAAAAATTATAAATTAAAAATAAATATTTAATACAAAATGTAAATGAAAAATATTCTGTTGCGATTTTGCCTATAGGTTGCGGACACAGGCCAACAGATGTGTCCGATAAACAAAGCACATGCTACAAATTGTTCAAGGCTACGGTAATACAACGAACCAGCTATAATTTCGGCTGTTGTCGAGACACACGGCTGCAATACCGGCATTCGATTACCCACAAAATTACTGTTGAAATAAAATTTATGGCACATCAAATACAGAGGTTAAGTTAATTTTATATGTGTACTTCTTACTTTGCGATAAAAAAGACGAATCATTGACAATACAAATTTTTTTTCTTATTCTTTGTTCTTTATTTATTTTTCGACTCAGGTACTACTTACTTAAATGGGTCATATCTTGGCTTCTAGTGAATTCAATGTCATAAAATTTTTACATATTATTTAGGAAGGTTAACACTTCATAATCAATCTCTCCTAGCAGATGGCGCCACGAATTTTATTCTAGTTATTTTAGACAAAAAGGGTGAATAGTATTGAAATTGGAAATATTCATGGGCGTGATTATAAAGATACTATTTATACGAATTTGTCCAACTTGGGTTCGCCAAAGCGACTCTGGATATAAACGATGAACAGTCAGGATGTGTGATATGTTTTATAAACCCTGCAAAATTCCTTCTGGAGAAGATTTATTCACTTTTATTTGGTAAGTGTTTCCCTAGACGTATTTTAATTCGCTTGTGAAAAATGTTAAATCGGGATTCGCGCTGTCCTCGCTCCGTCCCTGGCACTGACGTCATGTATTCCTGATTGCCGATCCCTAGTGATCACAGTATAAGGGTATATAACGGGTGTTCCAATAACAGCTTCATTTTTTAAAATACTGTTTCTATGGCAAACATCAAGCAGCCATATTTGATAAATGTTACGTTGAAGCATTGCCATTTACAAAATGACTCTCTCGATCAATGTTTATTAAAAATAAATAAAAATTGTACGATCACAGCCTATTAATTATGTAAACATAATTGTCATACTGTCAAAACTCCACTTGTGTGCCGTAGTCCTTGCCATTCACAAGAAAACATATCCGCAGTTGGGAAACTGTGTTACAGGACCCACCTCCATACGGCATCGTTCTCAATAATTAGCTGCGCCACCAACAAACCTTTATCGAATTTTACATAAAGATCTTTACCTCAAGGCCTACAAGATTCAATTGATGCAAGAATTGAAACCGATTGATCATGCTACGCGAATACAGTTTATTGAATGGATATTGGAAATGAAACGCGGCGACATGTACTATCGTGAGCAATTGAAAGTTAACACTTTATTATGTTGGCATGTCGAAATTTCAAAATTTATCTAATGTATACAGTACTTTTGAAGTGTCAGTGTCAGCATTTAATCATAACATAAATGACATTAGCTTGACAATTTGGTAAAATTTACGCAGCTATAATAGTGCGTTTACTTTCAATTGCTCACGATAGTACACACCAATTGGAAAACGTTGATGTCGAGGATGTTTACTTCCAAGAAAACGATGTAACCTGGCACACAGTGAGAGGGACAATGCAATTATTGCAAAACAAATTTCCGGGTCGAATAATTTTTCGCTTTGGAGACCAGATTCGCCGCGACTTGACCCCTTTGGATTTTTGTCCATGAGAGTATTTGAAGAATCATGTCTGCAAGAACAATCTCCAAACAATTTCAGACCTACAGAATGAAATTCAACACATCACTAAAATAGAGCCGACCTTATGCTAAAATGTGTTGAAAAACTTTGTTAAAAGAGTGAACACCTGCTAGTGCAGTCGCGGAGGCCATTTTCCAGGTTAATGGCATCTTGAAACAATTCCAGACCTAAACAATGAAATTCGACGCCACATCACTGAAATAGAGCCGGCCTTATGCTAAAATGTGTTAAAAAACTTTGTTAAAAGAGTGAACATCTGCTACCACAGTCGTGGAGGTCATTTTCCATTTTATTCTCTTTTACATGTAATAGTAGACTTTGTACTTTAAAGAACAATAAAGATTTCCGAAACAATTTACTAAATAGTGTTTATTTTTTTAAATTAAAAATTAAGTTGTTATTGGAACATCTTTAGTTAGCTTTTGAGAAGTATGCTTTAAAATATTTTAAACAAATTGATTATTTTTCTATTTTCAGGAAAATTTCTATGAGATAAAATTTGATTCATCATTCAAAATATGGAAATAAACTAAACAATTATGACTTACTTGCTTCGGTCTTGAGGTGGAACAACTCTACCATTTCCTTTGTTAATATGCATGTCTCGGACATGCCTAGCTAGTCTGGCTAAATTCGGGAAAGGCTGTACATTTTTCTTGTTATTTCTCAAACAGTTCTTCCACTGACAATTTAAATCCGAGTCGGGATTCGCTTGAAAGAAGCCTTGAACGTGTCCCTGACTATCTTTGTCCTTGACGCAATGTTCTATACAGTCCTGTATTTCCTCGAACTGGAAGTCACAGTTATCCCAAAGGCATTCGTATATCTGAAAATGATAATATATCACTCTCTAAATAAATAAAGTAAATAAAGTTTATAATTACGTGATCTGGATTTGCAGTAGCAGGGCTGGCGCATTGTTCCTCCAACAGTAAAGCTTTCGTCTCTTCGTTTAATTTCGATGCCTTTTCTTCCCATGCTTGTTTTTCCCCGGCCGATAAGGATCTCCACTCGTTACCGACAATTTTGCTGATTTCGCCGAAATTGGAGTCGGGATTGTTTTGAACCACAGATTTGCGTACTTCGCGTGAGTATAATATGTATCCTGTCACTACTTTGTTTTTATTTGACTTCTGAAATTGATAAGGGAACTTTAGAATGCCGATATGTTGCGATATCAAAGAAAATGTTGGAGATTATGAAACATGAAATGATTGTGAGATTAATTAATATTTTTTAAACTAATAGCCATGCTATTGCTGAAATCTGGTAGTAACATCTGAAAATCGGAATCTACCCACTTCACTTGTGTTCACTGTTTGTTGGGTAGCATATTATGATGGATCATATGTTCCCCTAGGACTATTGATTGCTTTTACGATAGGAGGTATTAAAAGGTCATGCAGAGCTTAACATATAACATGACGCATTAAGGATAACACGAAGTACTATATTTCGGAAACGCTACTACATGGCTAAGTTAGAAATGTTGTGACCCATAATTGAATATATGATTTTAAATTTAGCTTTGTATAGGCGATTATTTTCTATAGATAATTTCCTGCTCATCAATCAATCAATTCGTGTAAATTAGCAGTAGTTCTTTTGGTTATATATTCTTTTAAATATTTTCAAGTTAATCAACGCGCATAGCAAGGCACTATATTTCGTTAATTTCGTTTATTCAACAGGCGGGTATGTAGGTCTGTTCATAGTTCCGATTTTCTCTAGATTTTTTGTGCCTGTTCTGGATTGGTGTACGATTTTAGAATAGCAGTCATCAACAAACGTAGCAGCTGTAGTTAGCCTGGTGATCGACAAGTCAGACGTGTACATCAGATATAACACAGCTAATACACTTGTGGCACTACTCCACGCAATATAAGAAACAGATCGGTGTTTTCATTATCTTGCTTTACTAGAAAATGTATTGTTTAGGTAGGATCTTAAAATAAGAAAGTGTTGATAAGGGAGATATATTTTTTCTTATAGGACAGACTTTCAAGACCTTATCAAACGACTGGTTTACATCGCAGGAGAGCAGTGTATACGTTTATCGAGATCATTGTTAATTATACTAGCTAGTCATATACAGGGTTGGGCAAAAGTAACGCATCAGTCTAATAATTCCGTAAATATAAACTTTAGAACAAAATGTTGTTAACAAAAGTTTTTTGACAAGTTATTTTGTATTGGCTTCAATCATTTGTTTTTTTTTCATGATGATTACATATGACACCCAAAATTTTTTTTTTTTTTTTTAATGGAAATAATATTATTTTTTGGACAATTCGGAATCTTTATTAAGTTCTGAATATGAATGCGTACTATTTTCATGGGGTTAGATAATAAAAATGTTGAGAAAAGAATTAAATTTAATAAAAGTAAACAAACTACAAAATTAAATTAAATGCTCAAACTGACGTCCTTCTACAACCTGACAGTGTCCTAAACGTTCCCAAAAATGACGAATTGTATTCTGTAAACTATTAGGTGGTATAGCTTGTATCTCACGAGTAATTTTTGCTCTCAAATCCTCTAGGTTTCTAGGTTTCTCCTTGTATACTTGCGACTTCAAGTGTCCCGAAAGAAAGAAATCCAATGGATTTAAATCGGGAGACCTAGCGGGCCAATCAATAAAACCCCGACGTCCAATCCAACGACCTGGAAAAATTGTGTCTAAATACTGTCGAACATTAATAGCACAATGTGGTGGTGCTCCATCTTGTTGAAACCATAGATTACGGTTTGACATGCTTGGTTGATTGTCGTTAGGAAATAAAATCAACAGATCTGGTACAATATGGTTACGCAATAAATGTAAGTAACCATCACCATTTAAGTTGTGTTCCAAGAAGTACGGACCTATGATGCGTTGCCCAACAATGCCAGCCCACACATCAAGTTTGTGGCGATGCTGTATATGATTTCCTCGCATCCAATGTGGATTCTCAGTCACCCAATAACGGCAGTTTTGCCTATTTACAAATCCATTTAGACAAAATGTAGCTTCGTCAAAAAATACGATGTTGTTTAAAAAATTTGGATCGTTATTGGACAATTCCATTATTGTTTCACAAAACTGTAATCTTCTGTCCGGGTCATCTTCGTTAAGTTCGTGCAGTAAGTGTATCTTATAGGGCTTGTATTTGTTCGCTTTTAATATTCGTCTAATAGATCTGCTACTCATATCATTTTCTAATCCTAGTTGAGTGGTTGACGTAGTGGGATTTTCCGTTACAGCAAGTAAAACATAAAGAGATCGGTCTTCATTAGTGATTTCTTTTGGTCGGCCAGCTTTAGGTATATCTCTAACATCGCCCGTTTCTCTAAATTTAGTAACCAATCTCGAAACTGTTGATTGAGCTATAGGATCTCGATCCAAATAAACATTATTGAATAAAGTGCAAACTTCGTGATGTGAACGTTGCCTGTCACCATATCCGACCATCATAAGAATTTCTATTCTTTCTTTAGTAGTTAATTTGACCATTTTCACACAAAACACGCATTAAAAAAAGCAAGTTTTACGATGGAAACTATTTTATTGTAAAACGTCAATAATTCAATGACAGTCAAAAAATCTACAATTTCCAAAGTAATCTACAAAACACTGCGCTAGTCCAAGTATACGTTTATTAAATTTTATTTTTGTCTCAATATTTTTATTATCTAACCCCATGAAAAAAGTACATATTCATATTCAGAAATTAATAAAGATTCCGAATTTTCTAAAAGAAAATATTATTTCCATTAAAAAAAAAAAATTTTTTTTGCCGTCATATGTAATCATCATGAAAAAAAAACGCAAATGATTGAAGCCAATACAAAATAACTTGTCAAAAAACTTTTGTTGACAACATTTTGTTCTAAAGTTTATATTTACGGAATTATTAGACTGATGCGTTACTTCTGCCCAACCTCGTAAATGTTCAATAGTGCCATGCTTAACTTTACAACCAAACTGATGTGTTTTTCTAATTTTATTATGTATTTAAATAATGCAATACATCACAAATTTAGGTTCTGTAGGTTCTATAAAAATTACTTTAAAAAAAGGTTTATTCAATTTAAAAGTGTATTGATAGTTTATATAAATTACTAAAACTTATCACGTGGATTGGTGCAAAAATTATATTCTGTAACATATTTTGAACCCCATTCTAATAGTACATAAAGCCAGATTAAATCTTCGTTAAAAAAGTATTTGCAACTACTCTCGCAACTTTTATTTGATATAAATATATTGACGGCGTTAAATAAATTAACCTTGAATTCATAATAATGATAATTAGAAATAACATAATTTGAGAAAAACACGACATTCAAATTTAGATGTTATAAGAATAAATTAACTTTTTAAATAGAATAAATCGTATTCGTATTCTCTATTTAAGACTTTCTCTCAAATTATTAATATAATTAATATTTTTGTATGTATAATATGGTAACTTAATTAATGCAATTGTGATTAGTAGTTCTTATGAGATTCTTTGTTTCTTGTTATGCAATATACAGAGAGAACTTGAAAAATAACAAGATTTTAGATTATTTTTTGAACTGCACAACAGACTTGTTCAACTGACTCTAACAAACTTTTCAAAATTTAGCAGATTCAAATTTTTTTATATCTGTAAATTTTTCGTATTTTTTTAAATTTGTTGCATAATAGATATATATGTATTAAGGGAATAAACGACAGTTTTAATCCCGAGACAGTAAGTAATGCCTGAGCGACCGAAGGGAGCAAGGGCATTTTCTGTTGAGGGATTATAGACGTTTATTCCCGAATTACATACAAAACTTTTCTCCCGACCTTAAATGTAATAATTTATTTCATTATTAGTTTGACAGTTGATTGATAGATTGATCTGATGTCATTCAATTAAGTTGGTTTGTCATGAAAATGTGCATAGTATCTGGTTAATAAGGTAAAACGAGTTTACAAGTAAATGAGAACGAACCTTGCACAAGCACTTACTGTAAGCAACCGCCAAGTTAAGATATCAGATGATTGTCCATATATAAATATTGTAAACTCATCTAATGTTACTATTACGATTACAAAATAAAATTGATTGATATATTTAAATGCTTCGTCAATCTGACAGTTAAATTAATTTTGACTTAAAAAAATGAACAAAAGTCATTCACTACAGTATTCACTTTATTCCCTAGGGAAAATCGAATATTTTATTCCCTAGAGAATAAAGTAGTCTAAAATATGTCAATTGTCAGATGTATAAGATGACACTTTATTCTCGGTCGGGAGAAAAGTAAATTATGCTGATGCGATACGAACAAATTTGAATGAAGATAGGGAACGTGTTTCAATAGAAGAAGTTTAAATACCCAAGAGTTCGCGATTTAAATTTAATAAATTTGATATTAAAGGGTCAGTAAACACTAGCAGAAGTGAAATTAAGATCAGAATTCGAGAAAATTCACAGGAAGGATACTTACGAAAGGCATAAGGATATACGAAGTGCGGCGAATTTTCGGCCGCTAAGGAATTTCTTCAAGTTTGGAAGTAAAAAAAATACAAAGGGCTTGATCAAGCAAATGTTAGTGATGCGTAAGGTTGTCAACAGTAATATCTGAACAGTTTTCACATAACAGTGCGACATCAGCAACGTACTTCCCACGGTCGTAGTTGATATTGAGTTATCGTGTACGTATGTTAGACTTTGCTGTGTTGTGTCGAATTTAGTGATTTATTCTACGATAGACGAAAGTAATGTTAAACCGTTAATGTGCTAAAACAAATTCGACTGTATACATCACCTGAATTTGGTTTTAATGACGTATTAAAAGCACCAGGTTCCATCACCCACAATTACTCTCGAAAAAGGTGTGTGTATTTAGAAATATCAGTAGCAACATTAAGTTAACCATGCTTCTGTTCATCCGTCAAGATTAAATTCTTCAATTAATCGGACCGTATAGAATCTTGCACTTTGTTAAAATTAACGTTTGCATTTGTTATTTTTGGCTGTCCGATTGTAGTGCGTCGCCGCGATGGCTTGTAATAGTTGGCGGGAAGGGGAATGTTAGAGGGGAGGACGCCATTTCATATTATCAGTCGCAATGAAGCATTGGAATGTGCAATACCGTGTTACCTGCGTTCGTAGTTATTACAAAACAAATTTTGTGATGGAAGTGCAGCGTGTCTATCGACGACAGTACAATATTGGCCGACATGGTCATATTGGCTTGGGCGAAGCAATTTTAAGAAACTGGTAGCATGTTAGACGTGAATCATGGAGCTCCACGAACAGTGCGGACGTCAGAGAACCTGCAGACAGTGAGGGAAACTCCTCGCCGTTCGACGCGCCAACAATCTCGCATTTTAGGCATCACTAGAAAAAGTTTATTTCGAATGCCAAAAGAGATCAAATGTCATTCTTGCAAACTGCAAAATGGGCAACAAATTAACGAAAGAGACAAGGAAGCACGACTTGCTTTCTGCACCGCCATGAGTGGGTTGTTATGGGAAAACCCAGACATTCTGAATAATTTGCTAGTGACCGACGAAGCACAACAAACAGAACATGAGATACTGGTTAGGACTGCATATCCTAAGGAACTGCATGAAATGCCCTTGCACTCTCCTAAAGTGTCGGTTTTGTCTGGAGTCGGTGCTTTTGGAATTATAGACTAGTATTTCATTGAAAATGACAATGAACGAACAGTGACCGTTGATTCAGAACGTTATGTGACTATGTTGTAGGCTTTATTGAACCCATGTATGACAGCTTGGCACTGACCCTACAAACCTATATTTACAGCAGGATGGAGCAACAGGCCACACCACGCGAAACAGTATGGCTGTAGTTCGTCGAATGTTCGGAACTGAA
The DNA here is from genome assembly GCA_935421215.2 of Melolontha melolontha. Classification (NCBI taxonomy): domain Eukaryota; kingdom Metazoa; phylum Arthropoda; class Insecta; order Coleoptera; family Scarabaeidae; genus Melolontha; species Melolontha melolontha. The sequence continues at coordinate 68,598,917 of OW285243.1, read as the reverse complement.
CTCTCGTTTCGGGGAAGCTGCTTGGCCAGCTCGGTCGTCCGACCTCAGTGTACCAGAGTTTTTGCTGTGGGGGTTCCTGAAAGACCGTGTGTTCCAGAGACGTATCATGAGTATTCAAAAAACGCAAGCAAGCCATTGTTGACGAAGTTGCAACCATTGATGAGAACTTACGAAGGCGCGTGAACAACTTCAAGAAACGTTTGCAACAATGCATTGATGCAAACGGAGACCATCTGCCTGATGTAGTTTTCAAAAAATAACCTTGTCATCTATGGTAAATAAATGACATACTTGATCGTATTTAAAGAAGTTTTTACTTATTTTTTCCCTTTTTCCTTGTATAATATGTATATGATTACATATTTCAAAAATGGCAGCTGGTTGCGCGCCATCCTGTATAAACATGTAACATGAGAGCAAAATGAATTGAGGTAGTAGGAGGCTGCGGTTCGCTGATCGTATTTCGTGAATTATAAAGTAAATAAATCTTACTGACAGCACTTAAATGTCTCCTTGATACAAATTTAATTTACAACTTAAAATATTTATAAAATGTCATACAAATGTCATGTTTTATATTTTATTGAAAAGTTTACAATAATTGTTGAAACTGTTGTCCCTCGGCATTCAAACATAAATTTACGCGCCGTTTCATGTTTGCAAAAACCTTTTGTAAAATAAATCCGTCTACTAACTCGCACTGTCGCACGATATTGTTCCGTAAATCGTCTATTGTATGCACTGGATTTTTAAAAATAGAGTTTTTTAAGTATGGAACTAAAAAGTAATCCAGAGGAGTTAAGTCACACGATCTTGGCGGGAAACGGTCAACACTAATAATTCTTTCATCAAAAAATTCACGTAAATAATTTATTGTTTCACGGGCAGTGTGTGGTCGTGCGGAATCTTGCTGAAAGAAACCTAACTGTAACTCGTCATCATGCAGTTGATTTATGAATGTTTCCAGTATATATTTGCGATATCTTTCACCATTTATAGTTCCTTCGAAAAAGTCGGAACAATAAAGCTGGATTTATAAACTTGCCGTTGGCGTACCGCACCGTAGCGTTGCAGTTCGCTCAAGTTAAAAAGCGTTGAAGTAAACGTGTGTAATTATAAAAAACGTTCGTTGTAGTTGTGACGCCCACATTCCGTTCGCTGCCGTTCAGACTTGACCAACTTTTATCTTTTTCCGTTGCAGTCCGCAGCAGTTCGTTGACGTTGGTGTATGAACCAATGAAATTGTGCAATTTGGAGTTTGCGCAACGCGCTTGGTTTTGTTTACAACACAAACAGCGTCAGTATTGGGAGTTCAGTGATTTTATCGTTAAATTTTCTTAATTATGTGTAATATTTATTAATAATTATGTTAAAAAATATCTTATTTTAGTAAAATAAAATATTTGGTTATTTTTTTTTTAAATGTTGCCATTGTAGTGATTTTTCCGTGCCTTGTCAGTGACATTTTACTAGTATCATCTCCCAACTTCCCAACACTGAACAGCGTACCGCGTCATTTGTTAATTGATTATTGTTAATATAGAATGACCAGCTCTTTTGATATGGCTACGCCGACAAGTGAAGCAGGTAAATAATTTATTTAACATTCTTTGGATAAAATATATTGCAATGTTCTGTTATTACTTTTTGTTTTTGTAGATTCTGTAGAATTACTAATTGAATTTATTTACAATCTACAACACAAACATCACCGGGATGTGTTGAAAGTTAACAATGCGTGGCAGGAATTATCAACACTGACAGGAATGTCCGGTAATATCTATACAAGCCTCCTCTAGTATGTAGGTATTATCTTATCATTTTTGTAGTTGAAAACTGTAGGAAGCAGTGGAAAAGTCTCCGTGATCGATTCACGAGAGAGAAGAGATCACTTCCATCGGGCTCAGCCATAGCCGAATCCAATTGGCATTTATATGAGAAAATGTTGTTTTATTCGAAATATAGCAAGTCAAGGAAGTATGTAACCTTTTTTTATATATTTACTAATTACTAAATAATTATGTTTAATTGAAATAGAACACACACTACTACCCCTGTAGTACAAACAGAAATTGCAAATAGTCCGTCCTCATCGGCATCATGGTCGACATTTGATACTTTGCTGTCTCCTGGTGCTGATGGGGACAATGAGGATATAGAAGAACCAGGTGAGGTGCATGCTCCAAATATAGAGCTGCGTATAGAGGATATTCAACAGGAGACCCCGGCTTCAAGGAGAGGTTTGTAAAAAATACTGCTAAATCTATATATATTGATATTATTTCAAATGCAGGAAAAAGAAAGAGAGGAGATGGAACTGCCGCGACAATGGATAATATATTGAATGTAGCCCAAAATGTTGCTGCTTCAATGCAAGCACAGTCGGAGCAAAAAGGCGTCAATGCAACTTTTGGGCAATATGTAGTTGCTCGTTTGGATGAGATGTCACCATCAATCGCAAAGCAAAAGCGGAAACTCATGTTAGAGATTCTAGAATCTGATTAAGAAATGTGTTTTTTTTTAAGTTTTGTATTTGTTTATAATCAATAAAAAATGTGTATTTTGTTTTAGTTTTGTATTTGTTGCTTATGTACATGAATGAAAAGAAATATTTACAAATATAATCTGATATTAAAAAAAAAAAAATTTGAGCAAGCTATTTAATTTAATCGTTCAACAAACTTCCTCCTGTAATTACTTTATCTTGCCAGGAAACCATTCCATAAGCATTCTTGTTTATTTAAAGAATTGCTCTGGATTCTGCTCTTTCATTTTTAAATAATATTGGAAGTTGCCCATTACACGTCGCGCTCGGTTTATCGGACGTACTTTAAAGCGTCTTCTTCTTCTCCTTGCATCAACAATATTTGCTGCTGCACACAAACACAGCAAAATTGCTGCACCTCCGGCCAAATATTTATTTTTGTCCATTTTAAATAATATCACGGCTACACAAATGACACATCAACAATTCCTTTCTGTATGTGAGATGTGAATGCGTTCCTACGAAGAATGATCTGTGCGTGCGCGGCGGTTCGCAACGTCCGGGAACGGCAAGTTTATAATTCAACCTAACAAGGACGAACGGCAACGAACTGCAACGCTACGGTGCGGTACGCCAACGGCAAGTTTATAAATCCAGCTTAAGCCTTCTACGTGACATGGCACACCAAACCCCTATTTTTACAGGATGTAACGTTGTTTCCCTATAATAATGCGGATTGTCTGTTGCCCACATACGCATATTCTGAGCGTTTATGTAGCCGTTCAGGTGAAACCACGCTTCGTCGGTGAAAAACGTTTTATCCAAAACATCGTCGTCGTTAAGATTTGCATTAAAGAAACGACAATAGGCAACTCTTCGAACGTAATCTGGCGGCAATAGTTCTTGATACAATTGAACCTTGTAAGGATGCATACCAATATCGCGTTTAAGAATACTGCGGCAGGTTCCATAACTTATATCCAACTGTTGTGCCAGTCTTCTGACAGATGTAGGTTGTTCTCTAATTGCGTTTCTTGCATTATTAACAACATTTTGGGTCCTAACTCGAGAAGATCTTCCCCCTTTCCATTGTCTTTTTACAGACCCAGTTGTTCGAAAGTTATTTATAATTCTCAATAGGTCACGAGAAAAGTTCTTATTTACTAAAACAACTTCAGGAAAACGTTGTTGGAATTCTTCCTTGCACATTTCTATTGAATAATACCATTCGCCGTTTGGCAAACGTCGACCGTTACGAAAGTAACATTCTAAAATTAACACCATTTGTTCTTGAGTAAACATTCTGAATGTGATTATACTGTTTTTTTTTTTAAAAATTGTATTGAAAGAATTAATAATTCACACTGACAGTCTGTCATTAAATGTTTGACAGAAAAATATTGTGAATATAATTCACGAAATACGATCTACGAACCGCAGCCTCCTACTACCTCAATTCATTTTGCTCTCATGTTATTTGTGCGTGAAAAAAAATAAGTAAGTAATCTAAAACAATATTTAATTCAGCAAAAAATCAAACAAATAAAGGTAAATAAAACGAATGCGTCTATGAATTGACTGTCAACTCCTGCCAGTGCAGATATTTAATCTTTTTGCATATCTTAACCCAAGCTCAGTTAGAAAAATTAAAGTGTACATATATTCTTTACCAATATATAAATAATAAAGGAGAAATTCTCTTGTAAATAAATTTAGAAAAATAATTTGAAAATCAATATTTTAAATTAACTTTTAGCAAGATTGTTAAACTTGAAATTTGTAATTCAGTCAAATTTAAGCAATAACATGATAATGTATTTTAAAAGAATTGTAATGGGATAACTAGCGTTATCAACCACAAAAATATATGTATATAGAAAAAGAAAATTAAAATACCTTTTTGGTGGTTACTGGTGTTGTTGTTGTTGGAGTGCTACTCGTAGTTGCAACAGTAGGTATGACTGTTGGTATTTCACCAGAACCAACGGATGGTGGCCCACCATCTAAAGAATCCTCCATCAGCATATCAACGTCAGTCATTTTTGTAAGAACGACAGGAGATGCCTCCTACAAATTTAAAATAAAGTACAATAATTTAATATTCATAAATATATTCCGAAATGGTAATTTTTATGCAATAAAAAGAATGTTCATATCTAAATCTCTTAAATTCATTAATATTAATTTTAAGATTAGATATTGGAATGAACTTTAAAATTAATATTTAATAACTTGAATTTAAAATAGTAAAACATACTATAATAGGGCATACACAACTACCACATGTAAAATTAGATCTTAGATCTGTAAAGTTTATATATAAATTTCTTTCAATTAAAACTGTGTTAGAACCTCAATAGAAATACATTCTAATATAAAACTATGTCAGAATATGCATTTTCTAAGCATATATTTATATTAGAACATTCATTTGACATAAAAACCTACATCTCAAGAAACAAATAATGAATCAGTATTGTAGATAATAAATTAATGGAAAATATTTCGATGTGTTTCAAGAGTTAATCATGCATATTACACAAGATAAAAATAGAATATGTTAATGCTGATCAGTTTTTCCATCATAAGTCTAATGCAATGGTATTTGCTTTGAAAAATACAAAATACAATGCAGAAAATGTGAAGAAATGAAGCAATGCCAAGACTTAAAGTAATCATTCGAGATGTAGAAATGTAACTATAATATAATGAAAACAAACGTCTTGAAAAACCTACCAAAGTTGTATATTCCATAATTAAGTACACAGTTATAGACACAGTTAAAACATTTACATGATACACGAAAATAATTACAGGAAAGTAGACACTATTTAAGGTGATTTCTAGTAATTTTAACAAACAACTTTTATCGTGAATTTTCCGTCAAAATTTGATAAGAATTTACTGGGACGCGACTACGAAATCACTATCACCCCTCCTGTTGATAAAATTGTCGTATTTTTCAGCTGCAGCACGGTAATTCTTTTCACATATAGACGACATAACCTCAAAACGTAGAATATTTATTATCACTCCGATGTTGGAATAAATAAAAATAACAAGGCCGGACCCGTTTGTTTTCGAGAAAATACAGAACTTGCAAGTTTTCAGATGCACCGTAACACTTTCTTCTGCCGTAAATATCACAAAACTGGTGTTACATCAGCGCAGCAGATAAAATTATATCAAAAAACCTAAACAAATCTATTTTTAATTTTCCAGCATGGACTTTTTGAGATTCAACTTCTTTGTCTGGCGTCTACTTCGTTCACCAACTAGCTGCAATATGCTTTATTATAACGGATAAATTGTATAAAAATGTAACGGCAATTGGAAAGTTGTCTGGTTCGATTTGCAATATCCTAGAATCGGGAGAACGTAAAAACAAAAGACAACGGTGTTCGCGAATACATTTTTTAAATATCGATTTAACAAAAATGTATCGAAAAAAATCGATAACTGCCTTTTTATTCACCGATCTGTTTTATATTATTTTCGTGTAAATATAAATCATCAACTTATGAAGACATGACTGAAAATATTAACAGAGCTATTTATAAATTTAGTTTTTCTTCTAGAACAAAGTACGTATATTTACTTAAAAGTAAAGATTTTGTATATTTTAATTATTACAATTAGATAGAACAAAATATTAGTTAGCTGACATAATTAAAATATAATATTTACACATTAAGTTAATTAGACTGTTAAATATTAATTAAATACTTTTTCACGAACTCAACAAAATGGCCGAGTACAACTTACGAGGTTCCATAAAAAAGTTTATTTTCGGTGAAAGCCAAAAATATTCGATATAGAATACTTCAAAATTGATATTTATAATCATTTTCAGTCATGTAAACTTATATTAATGTCTTAAAAATTCGTAGATAATAAAGTAAAGGATGTATAAAATAATAGCACGTCAAAAATATGTTTGTTTCGGGATTTTGCTGTTTCAAAACAAATTTACTAAAACGTTTTCTATTTTGTATACGTTTTTAAAAACACAGATTCAATTTTACAAGATCCTATTCCATTCCTTTGTCTTACATTAAAATACACCGAGAGTCTATATTTTAAGAAGAGGTTACGATTACATAGAAACTTGCAAGAATATTGATAGAAATAGAAACCGATTATTATACATCACTACATCAGACATCAGTGATACATCACTGACATTTCGATTATTAAGCTAGTCTGATATCGAATACGTTGTGGGAATAAATATGTTCAAAAAATTGTAATTATTTTTTTTTGACCTCAGAGAGTTCTGATCGAATTACATTGACTATTATTTTTGGCGCAGCAATTAAATGAATACATTTACGAGGTAGTTTTCAGATTTGAAATGTAATAAAACGGTAGGGGTCTGAGTGATTTAGAGCTGAGGATGTTTGCGGTATAACCATGGTTATATCATGTAACCATAGTAATTTACTATGGTTACATGATATAACCATGGTTATACCGCAAACCTACTCAGCTCTAGTGATGATTCACTCAAGATAGTGAACATTTTATACATCGAAAAATTACTGTTTTTGTATTGGACTTTTGTATAAGATATTACTTTGCTTGCGTTCAGTCTTACTTGTAAAAATAATAAAACAAAATCAATTAAAGATGCATACGTTATGTATACACTGTATTTAAATATCAAGAAAGCTTTATTATACCGGGTGAGCCATTACGGTGTTGGCGGAGTTTGGCGTGAAAATTAACAAAAATAGGGGAATGAGATTTTCTGTACGTATATAGTATATCATAGCGGATATTGTAAAATTATTTACGAATATACAGAGTATTACATATCCCCACACACACCTTCAAATTTTTCAGTTTAAATGGATTGCTATATTTTTTAGAAATTATTTCAATAGCCACTTAAATTACCTTTGCAGTGATATATGGTTATATGCACTTCCGACAACTAGTTTTGGTAATATAGGAATTTTTGTAAAAAATTTTATAGTTGCATCTGACATTTTAAGACGTAGGATGAAGATGGGTATCGTGCATCGAATTATTCTTTGGGTATCAATTTGGGGTCTAACACTTTATATGTTTCAAGATGGTGTAATATAAAAATATATACAGGGTGTTAAATAGGTCGTGCCATATATCGAAATTCAAACGCTTTTCTCTCGATTTTTTTAATGGAAACTATGTTTTTCCACATTGTCAGCAAATTCCCTGCAAAATTACCTTCAAAATGGTACCAATAACGTAATAACATGAGAGCAAAATGAATTGAGGTAGTAGGAGGCTGCGGTTCGTAGATCGTATTTCGTGAATATATTCACAATATTTTTCTGTCAAACATTTAATGACGACTGTCAGTGTGAATTATTAATTCTTTCAATACAATTTTTTAAAAAAAAAACAGTATAATCACATTCAGAATGTTTACTCAAGAACAAATGGTGTTCATTTTAGAATGTTACTTTCGTAACGGTCGACGTTTGCCAAACGGCGAATGGTATTATTCAATAGAAATGTGCAAGGAAGAATTCCAACAACGTTTTCCTGAAGTTGTTTTAGTAAATAAGAACTTTTCTCGTGACCTATTGAGAATTATAAATAACTTTCGAACAACTGGGTCTGTAAAAAGACAATGGAAAGGGGGAAGATCTTCTCGAGTTAGGACCCAAAATGTTGTTAATAATGCAAGAAACGCAATTAGAGAACAACCTACAACATCTGTCAGAAGACTGGCACAACAGTTGGATATAAGTTATGGAACCTGCCGCAGTATTCTTAAACGCGATATTGGTATGCATCCTTACAAGGTTCAATTGTATCAAGAACTATTGCCGCCAGATTACGTTCGAAGAGTTGCCTATTGTCGTTTCTTTAATGCAAATCTTAACGACGACGATGTTTTGGATAAAACGTGAAGCGTGGCTTCACCTGAACGGCTACATAAACGCTCAGAATATGCGTATGTGGGCAACAGACAATCCGCATTATTATAGGGAAACAACGTTGCATCCTGTAAAAATAGGGGTTTGGTGTGCCATGTCACGTAGAAGGCTTATTGGTCCGATCTTTTTCGAAGGAACTATAAATGGTGAAAGATATCGCAATAATATACTGGAAACATTCATAAATCAACTGCATGATGACGAGTTACAGTTAGGTTTCTTTCAGCAAGATTCCGCACGACCACACACTGCCCGTGAAACAATAAATTATTTACGTGAATTTTATGATGAAAGAATTATTAGTGTTGACCGTTTCCCGCCAAGATCGTGTGACTTAACTCCTCTGGATTACTTTTTATTTCCATACTTAAAAAACTCTATTTTTAAAAATCCAGTGCATACAATAGACGACTTACGGAACAATATCGTGCAACAGTGCGAGTTAGTAGACGGATTTATTTTACAAAAGGTTTTTGAAAACATGAAGCGGCGCGTAAATTTATGTTTGAATGCCGAGGGACAACAGTTTCAACAATTATTGTAAACTTTTCAATAAAATATAAAACATGACATTTGTATGACATTTTATAAATATTTTAAGTTGTAAATTAAATCTGTATCAAGGAGACATTTAAGTGCTGTCAGTAAAATTTATTTACTTTATAATTCACGAAATACGATCAGCGAACCGCAGCCTCCTACTACCTCAATTCATTTTGCTCTCATGTTACTTATTTACAGTATTTTCGACGATATTCCACATTTACCGGAAATATCTTTAATACTATTCAATATTCAGTACATCTAACATAGCTACATACATAATACGTAATACAAAATTATGTACACTTTTTGATTTCTTAATAATAAATTAATCTTAATTCATATAATGCTCGAATATGTTTCCATTCTACTCTATACACATTATCAGCCTTCTCTGTATAGACTGCCTTACATTTTCAATTATATTGTACTCGTACAAGTGGAGAAAAGCATTTATTGTACTTTGCTTCATGTTTTCTGGGGTTGTGGGAGGTGTCATGTAAACTATGTTTTTTATAGTACGCCTCAGAAAATAATCACAAGGAGTGAGATCTGGTGATCGCGGTGGCTAGCTTATTGGACCTTCTCTCCCAATCCACCTATTAGTAAATACCCTATCTAGGTGCGCTCTTGCAGCAGCTCCGTAAATGGCTGCTGCAATTGAAAAATAGCTAGGAGAAGGTGCCGTAAGTTTCGAAGATGAACTTATATCCATGATGAAGAACGGAGTGGAAGACCAACTGCTGTGACGAACGAACTTGAGGGTAATGTCCAAGAAAAAATTCGTGAAAATCGGCGATTCACATACACAGAACTGAGCGCCTTTTTCCCTCAAATTTCACATACAGTTTTGTACGACGTTTGTTACTAAACATTTAGGTTATCACAAATTTTGTTCACGATGAGTGCTAAAACTTCTTACCGAAGACCATAAAACAAAGAGAATGGGATCGGCACTAACTTTTCTGCCACGTTACGATGTTGAAGGTGAAGATTTCCTCAGGCATATCGTAATAGGTGATCAGACTTAGGTCGCCTATGCCAATTTTGAGACGAAAAGACAGTCAATGCAGGGGGTCGCTCTAATTCCTCTACGAGGAAACCTTTAAAATGCCGTCAACCTTTTTCTGTTAGAAAAGTCATGGTCACTATCTTTTGGGACAAGAAGGGCATCCTTCTTGTAGACTATATGGAGCGAGTGAGCTGCAAGACCGTGTTACAGCATGGCTTAATTCACAGGCGGCAGAGTTCTATGAAGAAGGCATTAAAAAGCTGGTTCATCGCTATGACAAATGTCTCAATCTTAATGGCAACTATGTAGAAAAATAGCTGAAAATAGTAGCTTTAAGTTGTATATAATAATAACCTCTTCATATATTGCTGTTTTTTTAATAACCAAACGGAAATTACTTTACGAATCGCCCTCGTATATGTGGGGGAGAGAGTTCGGAATCTACAAATCTCAGGAGCCTGTCTGCTCATTGTGTACGAGGTGGGGTTGCGCTACTGATGATATTTCAGTGTATTCGAAATGATTAAAAAATTGAAAACGCCGCCACTTGTGAACTGAGATCTGTGATTCGATTTCTAAACCCAAGATACGTGTGACCACGTGACCACTAAAGGGGTTACGAGGATAATGTTATGGATGAATCATCTGTTCGGAGATAGTATCAAAATTTCAATTCAGTGAGAGAGAACGGCCATGATTATGAGCGAACAAGCCCGTCTGTTACCACGAATGATTTGCTGTGAATTCATTAAGAACGACACACATTAGATTTATTCCAACTCGCTAAGAAACCCGTACAGTGACGGTCCAGTACATGCTCACTGCAGAAAAAGCGTTCCAACTTAATTTCTGACGGTACATTGAACGACACCAACTAAATTTTGACCGTACACAAACCGATCACGGGACGGTCAAACCAGTTCACAGAACGAGCATGTACCGCTTGGACTGACATGCGCAGTACATAATTTGATCCTAGTTGGAACAAACTTACTGTTACTGAAGATGAAAAGTGTGGTTCTTATACAAAGGCTATGTTAGTCCATTGAGTGGTATCGCGTTTGTTTACCAACCAAATCTAAAAAAATTAGTGCATTGCTTATTGATTTTATACCACGAGAAGGCACCATTAATGTAGATGTATGGCAATGCCAGAGTCCGCGCTGCTGAGAAAACACGATAACTTTTACAGCAGTTTAAATGAGAAATTTTCGACCACTCACCCTACAAGCTAGACCTTCTGATTTTCATAATTTTCCGAAAGCGAAAGATTTTTTGAGACATTACTTTTCAAAGAACTGACAGGGAAGGAATATAAGACAGTGATATAAAGACTTATTTCACAATTTGATAAATATTTGAGTCTATATTGTGCATATATCGTATGCAAAAGTAGCGTAAGGTATGACTACAAAAATTAATGTTGTTTGTCTTTTATTATGAAGCAAGTAGTACTTTTCGGATGCCTCTTGAATGTATTCTTACTTAATGATAACTAATAAAGCCTTCAGAGAATAAACACTAGTCATGGTTACGATTGCAATCACTATATGTTTAGCCAAATGGTTTAGAGGGCGTTAGTGTTGCTGGCTTTTAATTAAAAAGCAGATTTTCTCTACTTGATGTTAATGTCTTTGATTATTTATACGAATTGGTTTATAAAATTAAAAATATTAAAAATGCCTGACTCAAATAATAATACTTTTACTACTGTTTGAGAGTCCCCCTTCTTAAAATAATCTACTTACTAAGTCAATCATAAAAAACAGAATTAGCTGTTACAATAAGTTCAGTTATTAGTTTTTAAAGTTTGTTTTATCTTTTGTATTAAACATTTGTTCAAACACTTGTGAAAACAGCAAAATAAAAAACGTTTGATGAATTCAGGAAAAGGATGTAGGAACAAGGAAGAGGGAATTTCAAGATGTTATGCAGAACAATAAATATATATAAAAAAAGACCCCCACAGTACATAAGAAACAAAGAGTGCAGAATATTGACATCAGAATCAGAGGTAAATGACAGGATAGTACGAGTATTATAACGAACTATCGTGCGTTCAAAAAAAACAGCCTCAGAGTTGTCCATGAAATTTTTAGGTATGTCATAACTTAACCGCATCGTTCTGAATTGTCAAATGTTAATGTCATTAGTGCCATCTAATAAAAACGATAACACGGAAATTTATTTATTAATGACAGGAAGATTATGACCTAGCAATTAACCTTGCAATTTTTTAAAGCCATTACGGTATGCTTTTTGATGTTACTTAGGCTATGGCCCACTAGAGGCAGTTTTTTTTTGAACGCACGATATTTGAAGTGTGAGGCACGAAAAATAGAAATTGACGGGAACTTAAAACAATACATTTTGAGGAAGATACAGAAATGAGCCAAGTTCTCAAATAACTTGCACACGTGAAAATGGCTTGCGAAGATAAAATAAAGCCAGAAATGTTAAAATACATGAGAGAAAACGGCATATTTATTTTATTAAGAATTAAAAATCTGGCATGAAAAACTGAGATATTAAGAAAATTGGAAGCTAGCCGTTATAATTCCTATACATAAGAAAATATCAAAAAATTATATCATCAACCTCGAATAGTAGTTAAGAGTATATACCAACAAGACCAGAAACACCATAAAAACTGACGGTATTAGTCACTAAAAATTGTATTCTTAAATAAATAAATACAAGAAAAAAATGAACGTGAGTCTTCGGGTATAAACAAAAAAATTAAAGACATAAATAACATATGATGAAATGAGAATTTTAAGGGAAATGAAAGGGATTATTAAACTTGATAAAATAAAGACCGAAATTATTAGGGAAAAGCTTGAAGTACATTCAATAGCAAAAAAAAATCGAGAAAAGAAAATTGAGTTAGCTCGTCCTGTGACATAAATGAAAGATGAGAGCCTAGTGAAGGAAATATGAATGGCCAGGGTGGGATAGAAAGAAAAAACGAGGGTGGACAAGAAAAACTTAGAGCAAAAAGGCATTAGAAAAAATATATATATACATAGAAGGAAGCTCAAACAATGCCAAGGAAACGAACAAAATGGGAGATATTCTGAAAAGCAGAACATCTCGACGCTTAACAGCACAAGAGGCGCCAGATAAGTAGTAAGTAGGTATCTTGGAAAAATGTAAACTTTTTTGGAGACAAATGCGCTTCCAGTAATGAAGTTATCTGTAATTCGTTATATTTTCAACGTTAAAAGTATTTTCAATGTCTATTTATACTTTGATTATTTCTAGTGTTTTCGTAAATCATGGAACTACATGTAAATGATTTCGGCATCTCGATATTACACATTAAATTTAATTTATATTGTTCTATATAGTACACTAGCTTCTTCAAGAACGTCCAAGTAAAACCTATTATTAAAATTTTATAGAGATTTTATCCACTTTTATTATTCAAGCAAACTATTCTGACAATAACCAGTAATTATAAAAGATGTTTTGTCTGAGCTTGAGAAGATTTCAAGTTCTAGCCGGCGACAGATCAGCTCTAGAAAATGACGAGTGCAATCCCGTCGAAACGTCAATAATAGATCTCTAAATACATCTTACGCGCGACCGAGAAATTATAATATAACTTTTAAATTTCATTTTTACTTATGTTTGAAATAAGACAAATTGCATATATGTCACATTATTCTCGGAATAAAAAGACAATATAAGATGATATGATGATTTGATATTCTAGGTGGTTGACTGCGTCTTGAGGTCGGTTGTAAAATACTACACAATCATCCACCTCCAGACAAACTATTGACGCGGTATATGAACACCAATTTGTCATATATTTATGTATCAGAATAATTGAAACATACATGAGTAGGTAAACCCCACCAGTTTTGTATAATACAAAGGTATTTTTAATAATATAAAATATTACTAAAAATCTGGTGTGAAGAACACAAATGCAGGTTCACTATTAATATTTTCTGTGAACATGTCCGAATATATCCTATCCCCAGAGACGTAGATACGTATTTCGCTTTTCTACAAGCTCATCGGTACGCCCCTGCTGGAGAAAAGATATTTCCAGACACATTCACAGAAAAGAACCACCTCGCCCTATCACCGTAATTATCCAGACCGAGCGCAGAAGTAAATTCGGCGCTACCTGTTGTCAGACAGCCGAAGTACCTCGCATACCGTCCACATAATTAATGTGAAGTAACGACGCCCTTCCAAAGGTTAGCACAGCCAATCTCTCTAGAAAACTGCATTTTGTTTGTGCCTTCACTCATACTACGGCTTAACCGCATGTGTAATGTGTAATATATTCGGACACGTTCACAGAAAATATTAATAGTGAACCTGCATTTGTGTTCTTCACACCAGATTTTTAGTAATATTTTATATTATTAAAAATACCTTTGTAATATATTTATGTTGTCTATACTGTCGATTAAACTACATATAAAACATAAATATTGTATTAAAAGCAAGAACAAATATTATCCAAAAATGGTATAATCAAGTGTAGAGCTAGTTCGCGTTCGTAGTAGAATACAACACGTGCACTCTGGATAACGCTAAACGAACTAGTACAAAGGACAGCCAGATAGTCCTGAATTACCTGGATCTCCTGGCCATAAACACATTATCGATGACTGTAAACCAGGCGCGGCTCGTGATGACGTATTTTGGTTTGCAGTACAATGATCCGAGTGCTTCGTGTATTCTCGTGTACTAACTGTAACGTTTGCTTAGTAAACACCGAAAACACACGAGGCACTCGTATCATTGTACTGCAAACCAAAATACGTCATCACTAGCCGCGCCTGCTGTAAACACGGTATAAACAGAGGCAACGGCCCTCCTAAGAACCAATTGATTAAAACGCTTGAGCAAGTGGTCTATGTATGTCTTATAGACGACATTGAGGATATAACTAGGAGTAAACGTGAATGTTTTGAGTATACTTGTCCAAAATAACATTGACATAGTCGCTAGCCAAGAATCGCATGTAGAAAGCGAAGAGGATCTTTTCTCCAAGAGGAAGAATACAGGGCTACGACTTATTGGGTGCTACTTATCATCGAACCTACGGAGTTAGCTGCATGTATCCGAAATTGTACAGATGTGTTTAGATGTCACACGCTAAATAAATAAGTTAAGGGCATTATTAATAGGTCTATATGGTTCAGTTAATTCATTCTAATATATACGGGGGCTGATCCCTTTGCTCCGCCCTGACTCATTATACAGTAGACGCCCGAGGTTGAGAGAGTCACATATCAGTATTAAAATAGATCGTGTCGAGCAACGAGTGGTGATTAAATACTTACGTTTAAGAGATGACCCCCAACCCAAATTCATCAAGATTTGGTGGATACATTAGGGGAATCTACAGTATCTTATGATATAGTTAAAAGGTGGTGTCGTGAGTTTAAATGTTGTAGACAGTCATCTACAGACGAACATGCAAATGGTGCGCCCATCAAGAAACTGTTAAAAAGGTCTATGTTTTCGTACTGCAAGTTCGACGTGTAACTATTAGACAAATAGCTGAAGATACTGGTCTCTCATACCATGTGGTATATAATGTAATTACAGTCGAATTGAACATGAAATAATTGTCTGCAAAATGGGTACCACGTTAACAGATGCACACAAGCAAACTCGAAAAGACATTTGCAGTCGTCTTTTAACGCGGGATAGACACGACAAAGAAAATTTTCTTGCAAGATTAGTGACAATGGATGAGTCCTGATCCATCAATATGATGTAGAAATCAAAATACAGAGTAAGGAGTGGATACATTGAGGTTCACCACCGCCGAAAAAATTTAAGATAGAACCTTTCGCAGGGAAGGTTCTATCCGTATTTTGGGATGCTGAAGGCGTAATTTTAATAGATTTCCTGCGGAAGAGGATCACAACTACAGGTGTTACAATTACAGGTGTTTATTATGCCAATTTAATTCCCAAATTACGTGACTTGATAAAAGAAACAAGTCGGCGGAAGTTGCGCAAAGGCTGCAATAGCTTAAACAAGCTTCAAATTAGTTGAGCACCCGCTATATTCACCAGAGTTGGCTCCCAGCGATTACCGACTGTTTCCAAAACTTAAAGAACACTTGCGTGGTAAACGATTTCCGTCAGATAATGATGTGATATGTGCGGTAAATCAGTGGTTTGCAGAGGTTGAATAATCTTTTTTCGATAAGCATTAGAAATGCTACAACATAGATCGGAAAAATGTGTTAACCTTAATGGAGACTATATTGAAAAATAAAAGTAAGATATTTGCCAATTTTTTATTGTGAGTGGGTCAGGGGTGGCGCAAAGTGATCCATCTTCGTATATGTAATATGTAGCACATGCAATTTGGCTTATTTTAAAAAGGTAACTTAATTTTCAAGTCCTTTTTGATAACTCACATTCCAAAACTAGTTTATTATCGTCATATTATGGTACCGAGTTGTGGTTTAAATTTTTTACCGACACTCCCTGGATTACTTGATAAATGCAAAAAAAATTGTAAATAGCAAATTTATAATGTAGCCATCGCAACCCATTATTTTACGAGGGCTTCTGGTAAGATTTAGAGAATTTTGGTATGGATGCACTGTTTGGGATGAATTTCGTGAAGATCGTTTATCGATGTCTGTTGGTGTCACTAATATTGATGCTGTGCATGAAATTATTGAACGAGGTCGGCATGCCACATACCGTGAGATTGAAGCACGCTTGAGCATTGGCATGAATGCAATACACACAATATTGTATGAATATTTGAACGTAGAGTAACTTTGTAGTCGTTGGACCCCACACATTTGACAAAAAGTTAAAAACAAAGTCGTGTCAAATGGAACAAAATAATTTTCAAATTCAGTTTATAACATCATTACTGGTGACGAAGCTTTTATTTATTCGACCGATCCAGAAAGAAAACAACAATCCATCATTTGGGTCTTTGAAAGAGAAAGAAAATCTACGATATATGATTGTTTCGGCCTTTACTTGATGAAATTCCATTATAACTATTAAGATAAAATAAAACAAATTTTATGAATTTCACTTTTTAATTATCACTGTAACGAGTCGTTTCGCACCAACCTGGGCTTCGTCAGACATATAACTAACTTATTTACAAATAAACGGTAACAAGCAAAAACACAAGTAAAAAATATTTTGTAAATAAGTTAGTTATGTCTGACGAAGCCCAGGTTGGTGCGAAACGACTCGTTACAGTGATAATTAAAAAGTGAAATTCATAAAATTTGTTTTATTTTATCTTAATAGAAAATCTACGAGTTATTCGTTCAGTGTTGCGAAGCAAATGATCCATTATTTCTTCGGTTTTACCTGGTATGTTGCAAACTTAACTTTAGAGTGACGATTCTTTTATCCGTGAACACTAATTGGTATACCACAATTTGTTTGTGGACAGTCATCGATAAAATAAGAAGAAATTGTCCAATTATTCTTCATCCTGACAACGGCAGGTTTCATTTAGCACGTCAAACCGTTGATTTTTTAGCCAGTCAAAATGTTCATTGAATGAGTCATTGCTCGTATTCACCTCATTTGTCAACTTGTGAGTTCTATTTGTACCCAAACATACAAAAAGATGCGTGATGAGCGATTTTCGTCGCCTAAAGCCGAGCCTAAGAAATTCCGTATACTGGTTTTCGAAGTATTAGTTTCAGAGTAGAAAAAAGATCTCGAAAGTTGGTTCGAGCGTATGTAAAAGTGTATTTATATCAAAGACGAATGTTGTCAAAAACAATAAAGTCCTTTACTCAATTTTATATGCATATTTCTGAAAATATTCCCAACAGTTCTCATATTACATTTAATGAGTAGTAAAGTTATACGGATTCTTCTTCAAAATCTCATATATCTTTTTATCAAGGCTCCTTTTACAATCCATGATCATTTGAGAGGTAACGTCACTGATAAGTACTGCAGTAAACTTTGTTGTTTCAGGCAATGAAGAGGTTACGAACAGCTTTAGAACATATCAGGGGCCGTTTTTATCTTCCCGGACTAGGCAGCTTAAATTTTGATGCCATTTCTCATTATCCCCTTTTTTTAAGTAAAGACTTTCACAAGTTGCTCTTGCTGATTGTGGCTTTAAGGAAATTGAACACCCAGCGTATAGGCAAGATATGGCATCGAACGACTATAAAGGGTCCTTCAAATTGAGGGCTTTTTTTTAAATAAATAAAATCCACAATTTGCATTGATTTTCAAAAACTTTTATTGATAATTGTAGTATCAGTTCTGACATTTATATCTGACAAGTGACCACCTCTTGCAGCTTGACAGCTGTTCATCCTTTTGTTAAAATTTTATATTACATTTCGACATAATTGAGGTTCTATTTCACCAATGACACGAAGAATTTCATCCTTTAGTTTAAGAATCGATTGTGGTTTGTTCTTATAGATCTGGTTTTTTACGTAACCTCAAAGAAAATAGTCCAACGGTGTTAGATTACATGATTTGGTGGTCAATTAACATCACCATTTCTCGAAATAATTCTTCCAGGAAATTTTTGTCATAATAAAGCAATTGTTTCATTAGCAAAATGAGGTATTTCACCGTCCTGTTGAAACCATCTATCCTCTAGATCAGGGCTGTCCAACATGAGGCCCGTCACGGCGTTTTTTGTGGCCTCAAAAAAATATCGAAATATGCTTTAAAAACAAAAATATATACAAGCGAGTCATTCCTACACCAACGATGAAATGATGAAATAAACTAACACATACATA
Organism: Melolontha melolontha; assembly: GCA_935421215.2. NCBI lineage: Eukaryota > Metazoa > Arthropoda > Insecta > Coleoptera > Scarabaeidae > Melolontha > Melolontha melolontha. The sequence continues at coordinate 68,580,198 of OW285243.1, read as the reverse complement.
GGTTATGTGACGCCACTGGCGTAGGATAGAACGCCGCAACGAAGTTACTGGAACATTGGAGATTTTGCTAGGCCGCTTTCGAACATTCGAATAGGCATGCGCGCGTATATAATAAGAAGGTTGACGAGTTAATAGTAAATAGAGTGGCTGTGGGATACAGACTCAGACAGAAAAACGTTGAATACGGTTCGCGAAGTTAATTGTTACGGTCAAGTGTTTATTTGTTTATAATTGTAGTTATTTTGTTCTGGTGTGCGGTACGCAGCAACTCAATTTAAGGTTTTTAAGTGAAATATGTCTTCGCGGAAAAGAAAAATTTCAAACGAACATCGAGTTTATAATGACCGTTGGGGATCAGACTATTTAATCACAAACAACAATAATAAACTTCAGTGCATTGTTTGTATGCAAATACTATCAGTTCCTAAAGAATATAATGTAAAACGACATTACACTACGTTACACGAGAAAAAGTTTCAGCAGTATTCAGGCGAGTCTAGAAATGGTATCATTACGGATTATAAGAAAAAGCTAAAACTACAAACAATTTTTTTCAAAAAGTCTGACACTGATAACAAATGCAGTATTGCCGCTTCTTACGAAGTAGCGCTGGAAATTGTCAAAGCGAAAAAACCTTTTAGTGATGGAGTTCTTATTAAGAATTGTGCAATGAAAATGGCAAAACAATTCAATGAAACAAAAATTGCCGAAAAATTCGCAACAGTCTCAGTGTCGCATCAAACAATTGCAAGACGTGTAGAGCACATTAATCAATATGTATCCAAAAAATTGCACGACACAATTGAAAAATGTAAATATTTTGAACTCTGCCTGGACGAAAGCACTGACCTATCTGACATCAGCCAACTTGTAATTTTTGTTCGAACTATTCAAGAGGACTTCAGTGTAGCAGAGGAGATGCTAGATCTTATTCCCCTCCATGGTACCACCAAGGGTACGGATATTTTTGAAGCTGTAAATAAGGTGGTATCTGACTATGGGGGATTCGATAAATGTTCCTGTATTGTTACTGACGGAGCCAGAAATATGATAGGAACTGAAATTGGATTTGCAGGACTCTTAAAACGAAACAATATCAACTGTCCTGTGATACACTGCATTGTTCACCAAGAGGCCCTAATGTGGAAAGTCCTTACGTCAATCGAATGTCATGAAAGTGGTTGTTAAAATAACTAATATTATAAGAGGGGGCAATCGTGCTTTGACTCACAGAAAGTTTCGTGATTTTTTGGCCGAAGTAGATGCTACATATGGGGACTTGTTACTTCACACCGATATTCGTTGGTTAAGCGCCGGAAACTGTTTGCAACGTTTCTTCTCTCTACGAAAGGAGATTCCCATTTTCCTTAAAAATGACGTGAAGTCCGACACTACGGAAATGGAAAATCAAATGGTAGATGCAAAGTTTCTCTCAGACCTTGCATTTTTAACAGATCTGACATCTCACCTTAACGAATTAAATTTGAAGCTACAAGGAAAGCAGCAGAATATTGCCAATTTATATGGTCACATAAGAGGATTTCAAAATAAAATGAAGCTTTTCAAGTCTTCACTAGAAAAACTAGATTTTTCATTTTTTCCAAGCTGTAAAGAGCACTTTGAAGAAATGCAGGATTTTGAGAAAGTTTCATATTTAACTCATATAAAATATATTGACACAATTACAGAAGAATTCGAAAACCGATTTAGCGACTTTAAGAAAATCGAAGGAGAAATTTCAGTTTTTACTCAGCCACTTACAATTTCTGTTGAGAACGTAAGCAGAGCAGATCTTCAACTGGAATTGTGTGATTTGCAGTTGGATCCTTTTTACCAGGGAAGAACCGAAATAGGATTGGACTTTTTTAAGTTACTCCCAGGAGAACATTACCCGAACTTGCGAAAAATGATGGGCTCAATGCTGGGAAGCACGTATCTTTGCGAAAGCAGCTTTTCCAACATGAAATGTATAAAGTCAAAATATAGGTGTTCCCTGTCTGATAACTCACTTACTCAGTTGCTTCGTTTGTCAACAACAAATATTAATGTTAATATTGATACACTGGTTAGTGAAAACCAACATCCTCAAACTTCCCACTAATTTTTTTGGTATATTTCTTATTTTTTTTTTTTAATAAATAAAAATAATTATACAAACAAACACGTTTTTTTGTACCTATTACAAATCACTGATAAAGTTGCATACGAAGTATTTTATGATGCGGCCCTCACAACCGCAAATTTATTTACAGCGGCCCTTGGTCCACTTGAAGTTGGACAGCCCTGCTCTAGATCATCATTCAGTTCAGGCCAAAAAAATTCAGTTAACATCTCACGATATCGAACACCATTCACTGTTACAGCATCACCAGCAGCATTTTGGAAGAAATATGGTTCAATTACACCATCTGACTATAATGCACACCAAACAGTGACTCGATGACGATATAAAGGTCTTTCATAAATCGCTTGTGGATTTTCCTCACCCAAAATTCGACAATTTTGTTTGTTAACAAAACTACCAATTTCAAAATGTGCTTCATCAGAAAAGATGATTTTTTGTGAAAAATCATCTGGTTGTTCTTTAATCCAACTGACGAATGCACGACGTTTTGCATGGTCCTGTGTTATTTGAACCTTATATGCCTTTAAAGCTAAATCCTTTCGTAAAATACGTCATGTTGTTGATTTACTGAGTTCAACTTGTTGTGAACGTCGACTAATGGACATTTTAGGTGGTTTAGCAACACTTTTACGAATCAAACAATTTGAGAATGACCACTACGACTGTATCTTTCTCTTTTTTGATCTACCACCACAAGAGACCGGTTCCTTTTGAAATTTTTTAATAATTCGACCAATAGCTCTTTCAGACGGACGATCATGTAAACCATTAAATTCACGCAATTTTCCAAAAACATTTTTCACAGAACGCTGATTTTCATTAAATAATTCAACAATTTGAACGCGTTGTTGTATCGTTCAAGAAGACATTTTTATAAACGTTATACATCACTTCGTAAATATCAAAATACCCAGGCGATTCAGTGCGCCTCTATATTTGATTTATTTTTAAAATAAGGCGCTCAATTTGAAAGACCCATTACTTTGTTGTCGAATCTCAAAAAGCAAAACAGTTAGACGGACAAAATTTAGGGACGTTAACGAACTTATAGTAGCTGCAGAGGACCATTTTGAGGAAAATTATCATTTCTCAATTGCTTTATCACAAATAGATTGTTTGAAATATATTATTTTTTTATAGGTAGGAAAGACTGCATATACGTAAATTCAAGAAAAAAAACCAATTCATCAGATAATTTGAATGTTATGGTACATATTCTAGGAAGTGCCTTTACATTTGGTAGTAGCCATGACTATACTGGTCCAGAATACTTAATAGATGAAGAAGTAGTACACTATGAACTATAGGCTAGGTCCATTTGGTAAGGTGCATTGACAAGGTGTTTAATAGATTTTAATTCTTCCTGAAGAGATTTTTAAGTACCGAAGACGCAGTAATACCTGGGAACAATGGTATTAAAAATTAGGTTTCACCTTTAAAATGGATTCAAATATTAAATACTTCGGAGGCAATTCTGAATCTGTTACAATTTCCGGAATGTCTGCAGGTGGAGGAAGTGTTCATTTGCACTACTTTTCACCCCCGTCGAAAGGTAAATAATTACTTCAGGTTAAGTGAGTATCTTTACTCACTCCGCCTGAAGGTTTATTCCACAGAAGTCTGTCTAACAGCGGAACTGCTTTGAATCCATGGGCAATAGATGACTCCTTTGCAAAAGGTCAAATATTTGGCTGAAATTATTGGTTGTGCGATTAAAACATTTAAAAAAAAACATGATAGAGTGCATAAAGTCTAGGTCAGTTAATCAACTAATAAATACCATGTCGAAATTCTATAGTTATGAATTGTTTCTATGGATTTCTTTTGCGTCCGTAATTGAAATAAAACATGACGATGCATTCTTGACTAAATATCCACACCAAATGCTTCTTGACGAAACTGTGATGATGTTCCATAGGTATTGTCTATAGCTATTGAAGAAGGAAATTTTCTAGGGCATGGTAAGTCGTATTTTTATGGATATAAAGTTTAATAAAACAAAAAAATCGCATTGTATTGTAGTTTTGACGAAAAACATGTCAACAATTTATAAAAATTTTGACGCAGTTCCGTAGAGAAACAAAAAGAATATTTTTACGATGGATTAAAGATGTTATTGAAACGGTATAATACCTGTATTCAAAAGAAAGGAAATTATATTGAAAAACAAATTTTTATTGATTTTTGATTTCATGAAGATAAAAATGTCCATTCGTAGTAGATAAGCCTTCCAGGTGTTAAATGTCAGGAGTAAATAGAAGACTACGATAACATCCGGAAGATTTATTTAATATAGACAACGTTGGCGAAGGCTTACACTCAAGTATTAGCTTTTCAATTCCTGTTACCTGTTCACTACATTACCTGTACTTCATGGTACCATAACTTTTTATTTAGCACTAATTTTAAAAATAACCATAAATAAAATATATATAATGTATAGAATTCACTGTTGGCTCTTGGTGAAACATGATTAATAATTTACTAAATAAAACACTTGGTATATTTGTTTCACAAAATGTGTATAGCAAACGCCAATTAAGTTGGCGCGAGAAGGGGTAAGTTCGCGCAGGATTAGAAGTAGTGGGGAGATTTGTATTTGGTTTTACATCAAATGTCAGATAATTCTAACCTCTAAGCGTGTATGATCCCCTAGCAAAGACATTACAAAATATGTTCTGTCAAACGTCAATGACAAATGTATTCTGACAATTACTTGAGTAGTGGGGGTGGACGTTTTTAAACACGGCTTCTGCGCACCCCCTCCTCGCGCCAACTTAGTTGGCGTTTGCTATACTTTGTGAAACAAATATATCACAACGTAATTTTGAATTCTTAAAATTTATTTTTCCACGTAAATTGAAAGAATACTATTTTTACTACTACTGAACCTGTACAGTAAAACATTAAATTCTGTACAACGACTATAAAAGTCATTAAAATAAAAAGAAATCGTAAGCATATTAATTGCATTTAAAAAGTTACGGAATTAATTTATTTATGAACCTAAAGTAGCGCTACGTATATTTCGCCGACGGAACTATGTAGTCTTTCTAAGTATATATTTGATTTCAGCAGGAACGCGCTGATATATTTACTAGTTTCTATATTGTACAGAAATATGTTTGACTAACGTTAACTATTTTACTGAATATATTTTTTCATTTTGTTTAATTTATTTGGTGTACTAATACGTTAAAAGTATTTCTGTAGAGACTATGGCTAAGTAAAAACTTTAAAAAAGGCATAAAACCCTATACCATATTAATATTTGTATCCCAAATATGTTTTCTAGAACTAAGTTATGATCTTCAGTAGGTAAAAATGAAAGTGTTGGACATGGAGCGCAGTAAAGGTAACACGAAAATCGCGAAACACTTTACAAGACGTCTTGTAAAGTGTTTAGTTTACTCAAACATATTTTTTTACAATATAGAAACTATTATATACTGTATACGTACCCCAATTTTCAACAGTTTTATTTTTATCCACTGTGGATAACAACTTAGCTGTCGAAACACGTATTCAGGATACGTGGTGTTAGGATTGTGGCAAGGGGTTTTATACCCTTTTTAAAGTTACCAATACGTTGTTAATTCATTATATAATATTATTTCTTCGGGTGCCATTAGCAAAAATTTAGAACAGAATGGTAGCACGTATTGAGACCACAAATTAGTAATGCAAATGTCTGACTTCCTGTTTTTTTTTATTACCATATTTACAATCACATGTTTTTGTGAATGAAACCTTAATTTGCCTTGAAAGTATAGGCAATTTTTAAGAACAAACAAAAGAGAATATAAATACGTATAATAATTTGCATGTTAATAGAATTTTAATAATTTAACATTATTAATCGCGGTTATAATAAAATCGGCAAAACTGTTTCTTATTCTTTCAAATAAACACGTTGAACGTACAAATCCTACAAAAAGTTAAAAAAATCATTCAAAGTACTCACTACTTCTACCGCTGGTGGATTCGGTTGCTTTGGAGGTTCTGGTTGTTGGGCAACTTGGCTGCCCACCTGGAACACAGTGAGTACATGCCAGACACACAGTTAGCGAACTTAAAAAGAAGCGCCATGCAAAAATAGTTTTTATGCTAGCCGACATGCAATCTACATCATATGCTATTGCCGATTAATGTTGTTATAAACAAACTTGACTTTGTAAAAGTACAGTAGATGTAAATATACAACTTAATAATCGATATTTTTTAATAAAAATATTAAGTAAGAAAGCTCAAACAAGATGTATTACCTATTAATGTTCTCGACCTAACAGAGATTGTGCAAGTATGCCTGACTGATTATGATTATCTTTAGGTAGCGTGATTAGAAGTTTTAGACGAATGCATTTAGTTGCTTATTTGTGGCGATCGAATAAACCAAATAAGTTTTGATATTTTGTGAAAAATGGATGAAATCGAAGTTGGTGTTATAAAGTATTTGCTGAACCCCGACGGATATAAAACAGAGTTAGACTTCACTTTAAAGGATTCTTCCTTTTCGTTTTCAACTATAAAAGAGTAGGTTGCTGAAGTTAAACGTGGTCGGCACATCCACTGCAGATGATGAATGGCTCCGGACGCCTATAAATCGGTATGACCGATGAAATCGCCACAGTTATCGTCGACTGAAGGTACGTGATCTTGCACACATTGCAAAGATCTCGATAGACCTTATCTACTACCTTTTACATAATATGTGGTGTACGAAAAAGCTTTCCATTCGATGGGTACCGCATTTGTTAACAATCACCAATAAACGGATTCGAATGAACACTTCTCAAGAGTATTTGGACTTATTTAAAAGCGATTCCACTGAGTTTATTCGTCTTTTTATAACGGTATATAAAACATGGATTCATCATTACACACAAGACAAAGCAACAGTCCTCACAGTTAGTGGGAACAGATGAAAGTGCGCCAAAGAAAGTGAAAACGGTTTCGTCTGCAAGAAAAGTCATGGCTACAATTTTCTTAGATTCTCGAGGTATAGTGATGGTTATTGACTACCTAGAATAAGGTAGGACCATCACTTGTGAGTATCATACTTCACTACTGGTCCAATTTAAGGGTACTATTCAAGCTAAGCGTCCACATCTGATCAAAAAGAAAATTCTCTTTCACCACGATAATGCGACTGCATACAGATCTCGCGTTGTTGCTGCAAAAATTCATGACGTGTCGAAGTGCTTCAATATGCGCCATATTCGGCTCCCATCAATTACCACCTTTTCTCAAACCCGAAGAAATGTCTCGCTGGACGAAATTTCACTTCAAAGTATTATCTGAGATACTTGCTTATTTTGCAAAGATGGATAAATTGTATTATTCTAAGAATATTAAAAACTCAGAAAGTCTTTGATCTAAATGTACTGCATTACAAGGTGATTGTTTCGAAAAATTTAAAAAGAAATTGTCAAAACTTTTGTATTTTCCTTGTCAGGTCAAGCACCTTCCAATCTATCTCGTATAATACAAATTAATATTTACTTCGATTATATTAGATCATTACAGAAGTAGACAATTTTCAAGTCATAAAGTTTAAAAGAAAATGAAGAATGCAGAAAATGTAGAAAACTTCCACATATAAAATGTAAACACAAAATTAAGAACTGATTACTATTGCTAGTTGTATTTGATTGCTCTAGGGTGGCTTCAGGTTAATATTTATAAACACATTGTCTTAAAAACAGTCCCTGCTAAAGTTTGATTATATCAAATTACTACAGTCTATGAAATTGAAGGGGTAGCAGAGAGCTGAATATAAAAAACACAATCTTTATAAGAAAAAAAGGTTTATTATCTGATAAAGGAGTACGCATATTTAGGAAAAGTTTTCTCTGGTAAATGAGTGAATACAAGTGCAATAATGAACGCTGGTCTATCAGAAAATATGAAGCGGCATATATTCAGCCCAGTGAACAGCAAATCTTTATATCAACAACAGAGAAATATATGCATAAACCTGAAGAGTTTGTAAAGATCTGAATAAATCGATACAAAACTATGATAATAGTGGATGCCATCCCTAGATCGTGGCGAAATAACATGCAATAACGACAATATAGGCAAAAAAACAATTGCTAATTAAAAAAAAACAGAAGCGATATCAATGTAAGTTAGAGAACAACGAAGATTGAACGTCCTATTAAATACAATCCATATTAGGGATTATACGGAGCATTTAAAATGTGTGTTTTCCCCTTCTAGACTCATTTAATGTAGCTATACTAATTATAAACCAAATTTTGTTATTGCGGAGGAAACTATGTAGGACAGACGAACAAAAAGTTAGAAGAAGTAACTAACATCTTCTTTAACTCAACACTCTGAAAACAGAACAAAATAAATTTCAATGAAACGAAATATAGATTAGCTCAGTGGTAAATTACTGGTTTATCATGTCCGAATCTCAGATTTGAATTCAAAATCGCTGCTTGAAAAGTTTTTTTGTGGTTTCCTTCTCGTTTAAGGTGAATATCAACGGCTAAAAATTTTTAGATCGCTCTACTAAAACGAACCTAATTATGATTCATGGCCAGCCAACGCAGCTTTTAGACGGCGTTAATTTTTCGTGGAATATGAAGGGACGTATTATCGTTATTATTATTACACAACATAAAGCAGAGAAATTTGCTTTAACAGATGTACGAATAACAGTGAAGAACAACACAACGTATATAGAAGAGCCATAGCGAACACAGGTATTGAACACAGAACACGAAAGTAACTGGCTAGTCAAACACAGGGCACTGAACAATCACGCACAGGAAAAGCAACCCACTACAGTACGAGTACAAATACAATCGCCTGAATCGAAGAAGCGCACTTCGATTCCGAACGCGCTTTAAAAGAAAATAAGGGTGAACTCATTAAAATGTCGAGAAGCTGAAGGTTCTTCTAAGTAGCTCTAGAATATTATCCGTTTCATCCGCCAAAAGATCATCATTTTAACCAAACAAACATCGAACTATTATATTCTTCTCGTGATTTCGCGAAAAATATGTACGACAGTATAATACGTAATAATAGAAATAATAATAGAAGTAAATCAATGATGTTGTGACCCTATACCACGGCAAAAGTTTCAGTGCGGCAGAACTTGGTTTAAAACAATGAAATAATAACAGTAAACAGAAAAACTATACATTCCATTTCTGAAATAAAGGCATGCAATGATACGTTGCTCTATTTCACTTTACACTTTCTGGCTCTACAGATTTGTATGCGTCAATGCTTCCTTAGCTATTTTTCTCAATCTTCTCCACATTGTAATTTTCATACTTTCTATATCTTTAATTACTCACTCCTCCTATTTCAGATTTGCTCTTTCTGTTGATTAAAATTGCAGTTTCCATTTTATTATATTTTTAATAACTAATTCATTACCGATTCGATTAATGTGTCCTTACCACTTTACTCTTTGATTTTCTGTCTTCTAGTTATTTTAGTAGTTTTCATATCTTGTAGTTTGTTAATCTTCTATATTTCTATACATTTATTTTTTTAGCACCATATATTTTTCTTATTATTTACCTTTTGAAAATTTTCATATTTGTTTGATTAACATATTTTCTACAGCATACGTCACCACAGGTCTTTTTATAACTTCATTTACTCTTAATTTCGATGCTTTACGTATCTGCTTGTTATTTATTATCAATTTATATCTATAGTATGCTTTACATCCAGACTGTATCTTATGAACTATCTCCATCTTTCTATAGTTTCTTTTATTTATTATTCTAAGTATGTGAAACTTTCCACTTCTACCTTTTATACCTTCCAATTTCTATAATACTCTTTTATCTTGCTCTTTTCTTCTAATTATTTGCATACACTTAGATTTTCCTGATTTAGCTGTAACCCTCTCTTTTTGTATTTCTTTGCCAATAATATCTGCAGTCTCTTCCAAACTTTTCCGTTATTACTTATCACCGCAATGTCGTTTGCGAAGCTATCAACTGAGTAGACTTTTCTATTCTTCTTTTCATTTTATTTTTTTGTTTTCCATTGTCTTCCATCGCTACATTAAATAGTAACGTCGATAATCTGTCTCCTTGCCATCCTCCTACGAGGAGCCGTTTTTATCTTTCAAGAGTAGGAAACTTTAAATTTTAATGCAATTTCCCATTACGCTTTTTTAAAATTGTTTAAACAATGCGTCCAGGGCGTCCAGATCGCCCTAATGATGTGATCAGTTCAAATGTTGTTGGAAAAACCAACTGTTTGGTACCGGAAGATGCAAGATCAAAGAAGCGACAATTAGCAGGTTTAATAGGTGTTTCAAGAAATCATGATCTTTAGAATTCTGGAATGAAAAATAGTACAAGTGGGTTCCACGAATGCTTTCGATATTGCAAATGCGTATCCGGGAACAATTCTTAACACTTTGTAAGAACGAACCAGATTTAATTATCGACCGACTTGTCACTGGAGATGAAACTTGGGCCTATCATTATGATCCAGAATGAAACAAGAGTCGATGCAGTGGCATGTTAAGGGCTCGAGCCACCCAAGAAGATTAAAGTCACTCCTTCTAGAGGAAAAATAATGGCAACTGTTTTTTTTTGGGACTATCTAGAAATTTTGCTGATTAATTATCTGAATAAGGACAGTACGGTAAATTGAGAGTATTATGCATCGGTTCAGAGATTCTATTAAACTGAAAAGTCGTGGAACTCAAGGTGTGACGTAAGGTGTCTTGTTGCCCCGCGACAATGAACACTTAGGAAGACAAAATTTAGGGACGATGACGAACTTATAACGGTTGTAGAGAATCATTCTGCAGAGAAATAAAAAGAATATTTTTACGATGGATTAAATATGTTATTGAAACGGTAATTCAAATGCAAGCAAACTAAATTCAAAAATAATTTTTTATTAATGTTCTAGTCTTTCTTTTTCATGTCTAGTCCGGGAAAATAAAAACATCCCCTCATAATTTACCTCTATTTCTTTTGTTAGTCCCTTATATGCAAAAACTGACGCTTTCGAATTTTCCGGTATCATTTCGAGCATTCTTATAAGTTTTTCAAATATATTCTCACTTTCCGCATTTTTATAATTGTTTCTTCTTTTCTCCTTAAACTTCAATCTATATCTTGTTCGTAACATTCTCCTTTTGTTTCTTCTGTATATTTTTTTAATTTTCTTGCTAATATTAGCATGGTGAGAGTCTTGTAAGCTATATTTAGCAATGTAATTGTTCTATAACTCTCACACAATCTCCTGGATCTCCTTTCTTCGGAATTGGTATTACAGTTCCAGATCTTCATTGTTCTTCCGACATATCTTTGTTCTTCCATATACGTTTCATTAGTTCATACGCTCTTTGCCTCTATTCATTCCCTCCATTTTTTTATCATTAGTCATATATATTATCTGGCACATAAGCTTTTCTTTAAATTTTAAATAATTCCATGGCATTTCCCTTCTGTTGGTTCTTCAAAATATCTTCTTTCTTTCTTTTCTTTACTATTCTTTACATCTTCATTTCCAATATCTCGTTGTTAATTCACACATAATGTGTTCCCATTCGTTCCTATCTATGATGATCTTTCTTTCTTTTGTTTCCTTATCTGTTGATATAACTTTGTATTGCTCTTATTGTCATTTACTATTTCGTTCATCATCGCATTTAACTATTTTTGCTTTCAGTTCTTTATTTTTATTGTTTCTTTTGCTATTTTCCTATATTCTTCGCAATATTTCCCCTAGTATTTCAGAGCCATTTTCGTCCTGCTGTTTTCTTTCTTTCTATTAATATTCCACAACAATTATCAAACCATTCTTTTCTATACTGTTCTTGTTTTCTTCCTATTGCCTTTTCAACTGTTTCTTCTTCTTATATTTAAGAAGGCATCCATCATGGCGTTTCAGTCAAAGTGGAGACCCCAGCTTTCCTTCCATCTTTTTAACCGCCTTTCAGGATCTCTTTTTCCTGCTGGTCTTTGGTCTCTTGCTATTTTTATCAACCTGGTCTCATCTGCCATTTGGGCATACTGGTTCCACATTCCACATTCTTCTCTTATAGGTTCGTTCCTAACTCTGTCGCTTTTAAAGTGTTCATTTCGGTTATTCGCATCAGTTGTTTAATTCTGTTTGTGTTGGCATGGGTTTCAGCTGCATACGTCATTATTGGTGTAAGGTATTTATTTTTCCAGGTGATATCTCTTAGATATCCAGATACTCATACTGCTTTCATGGTCTATCACCTGACTTCTCTCTGTAGTAGTTTTATTCATGCGATATTTCTATCCCCAAGTAGATAAAGGACATCGCTTGTTCGATGATTTCGTTGCATATTTCTAATTTACATCGTACAGGCTCTTTTGCGACAACTAACAATTTTTTCTTTTCTGTGTATATTTGAATGTCGTATCCTTCAGTCGGTTTTGTGAATCGATGGAGAAGTCTCTGTTTGGTGTTCTCAGAATCTACGATTAGCATCGCATCGTCAGCGTAACATAAAATAGTCAAATTGTTTTTTCTCATTTTGTAGCCATTCATGCTTTTCACGCTGTTCATGAGTTTATTCATAATAAGATTGTTATACTATTTTGTATGTTGTATGTTCTTTTCCTCTCTTTACCTATCAAGGCTAGTCCTATATAATGGGTGCTTCAATAAGAGAGCAATATTTGAATTGCCCGCCATGTTTGGTAGTTATAATGACACGTGATTATGATGTGACAGATCGAAATCTGACAGATGGGAGTTAGTAAACATGGAGCATTACACGATAGAACAACGCGTATCGATTGTTAAACATTATTATCAAAATGGTGAAAGTTTGATTGCCACCATTCGTAAAGTGCGTCCAATATTCGATCGACAAAATGTTCCTAATTCAGCTACAGTGAAAAGAATGACCGAAAAATTTGAAAGGGCTGTTGCGGTTAGTGATGCGAAACACACGACACAAGCTCGTAGAGATCGTCCAGAACAAAACATCACGGCAGTTCGCGAGAGTGTGGCCGAAAGTCCAGAAACGTCGATTCGTCATCGTGCACAAGAAATGGATATTACAACAGCCACTCTTCAGCGTATTCTGACTCAAGATTTGCATCTCCACCTCTACAAAGTTCGATTAACTCAATAACTTCTGGCAACAGATCACACAGCGAAGACAGTTCACCAATTGGGTACTTGAGCAAACAGAAGTGAATGCCGATTTTGCGGACAAAATAATTTTCAGTGATGAGGCCCATTTCCACTTCGATGGCTTCGTAAATCGGAAAAACTGCCGCATGAGGCTCAGAAAATCCACGAATGATTTATCAGAAAGCAATGCATCCGAAACATATTACTGTTTGGTGTGCATTGTGGTCTGGAGGAATAATTGGACCGTATTTCTTTGAAGATGCGGAAGGTAATGCAGTATCGGTGAATGGCGAACGTTATCGTGATATGATAACGCAGTTTATGTGAAATATTCACTGTCTTGCACGAGTTTGCTCCTGGTCGTGTCATTTCCCGGTTTGGTAACCAGAATTGGTCGCCACGTTTTTGCGATATGACACCTTGGATTTCTGGCTGTGGGGCTATCTGAAGTCGCGGGTTTATGCCGATAAGCCCACAACCGCCGAAGCATTGAAGGACGAAATTAGACGCTCTATCAATCAAATACCGCCACATGTATACAATGTTATTGCGACTTTTGTCAAAAGAGTACGCATATGCCAGCAAAGCTATGGCGGTCATTTACAGGATATTTTGTTTCATACATAATTACCAAATGTATACATTATAAATCAATAAATATTTCAATACTTTACTACAGAAAACCATGTTTTATTGAACCTTAAAATCTTGCGCTCTTATTGAAACAGCCTTTATAAGCACATAAACATTAGGATTTATTGATAGATAAAAACAACGCCCTCTGTGCATTTATATTCGATAATATTCCCTTTCTAGAATATCATGCAAAGAAATCAATGCCGTAAATTTATTACTAATTAATATGGTATATCCGGAATATAAAGGGAAAATAAAATTAGTTATTTTAATCCTCAAAGCTTCATTTTTTGAGCTTTAGCAAAACAGAAAATCATTTCACTCCCTAAAACTCTATGTTAATGGTTAATTACAAACATAAATTTCGTAAATTACATTCGCCTGTACTTTTTATTTGCAATGTTATTTTTTATTTGAATTAAAACTAAAGCTATGTAACTATAAAAATGAGAAAACGTTAAGAATTAGATCTGATAAACAAGCAGAGCGAAACGAAATTAATACACATATTGATAGTATAAAATGCAGACCACAGCTCCACACACATCCTTTATCATTATTCCAAGGGTGTATGATGTGTACGTCCACAGAACTGACCAAATAGATTTTAAAATCGGAGAAAAAAGAGAATGCAAATCAAGTAAATAAATAGTTCTTAAAGATACAAGATCGTATATACCATTTAACTAATCTACTCGATCGATAAAAAGTATCTAAAAACAAGAATCCTTACTGTATTTTAAGTGTGAATTTACAAAAAAAAAATAAGCGCAAGAAAAGTATGACATACGCAATCGTATGATTTACATTAAAAACATGCACTTACTTTTGGCGGACTGATGAGCCTAGGAAAGTAATAGATTTCATCGTCGGTGACCGCGTTGCTGTGAGTGAACTTCTTGAGACCCTCGGAAGGTAGTTTTCGCACTTGTCTGTTAATTTCGTCGTACATTGAATTGCAAATGTGGACATCTTGTTCTGGAATCTCTGTCGGCCGACCTGCAAAATACGTTTGTTTAAAATCATTGTCAGGACAGAATAAGCATGTTTCAACATGTTTTGTGGACGAAGTAATTGAGAAGAATCACTATAATTAATATATTTCAGCAATTTCGCTGTCATCTTCAGAATGAACTAACAGTATTTTACGAAATATTTTTCAGAGACTTAAAATGCCATTTTATATTAATACCGATCACTACATAGATTATAGTTCGTTTCAAAAATAGAAGGAGTGATTTAAATTAAATGCAAAAAAATATGCATTTTGATTGGCTTCTAAACAACCCCCATTACAAACTATAAATGAACGTAGCGGAAGTTGTCATGGCCATGATCCCATAACGTCTAATATATTCATTCAAGATCCAACCTGTCAAAACATAAACATTTCGGCAATTTAATATATATTATATTGTGTTTATCATCGTTCTGGCTGTTTATTATTTAGTTCTTTTAAGAATTGATGCAACCACGTCCAAATACTTCAACACTTTCACCGCCGAGAAAGCATTCTCATATTGGATTTTATCTTTGGAAGAAAAAACGATATTTTGAACACATTTAAAACGTTCTCACTGAAAATGACAAATAAAGGTATAACTGCAATTGTATCTGATGTTTCAGATACATTAGGTACGTTTTTCCTTTATTAATTTTCTGAATGTATGTAGGTTATAATTATTCCTTATTGTAGGTATTGTAAAATCAATTATATAATGAGATCAAAAATAGCTGATTAAGTTGGCAATTAGGAAATGGGAATTTGTAATTTTAGAACTTTACAATTATCTCAAATTACCGTCAAATTTCGTTGTCTCCTCTTGTCATTGGCGTGTTAGTATTTTGTGAGAGATTATATTTGTACTTGAATTATTACTACATACTATCTACATACATAAACAGTACCTATTAGTACTCCTGGTCGTGATACCTGATCCTGGTCGTGGTGTTTACCTTGGAGGAAAACACTTTTTTAGTGATTGCGTATTTTCGTAGTGGCATACAAGATAACATGGGTTCTTGGATATACTCCACAGAATCTTGTTACGAGCAATATATGGCAATGCATCCAGATAATGCCGTCCCGTTTAATACTTTTGCACAACATCAACAACGTGTCGTTGATCGTTTTATAGATAGTGGAAGTATTTGTCAGCGTAAATCATCTGGCAGACCTAAAATCTTAACTCCCGAAATTGGTGAAGCCGTGCGTCAACGAATGTTACAAAGTCGAAATAAATCTCTTCGAAGACTCTCTCAGCAAACAGGTATTTGTTACACAAAAAATATTTTTTTGCTTTAAATAAATATGTTTACTGTTTGTAGGATTATCATATGGAAGCCGTCATACAGTTGTACGAAAACAATTACACATGCATCCTTATAAAATGACTGTGACTCAAGAATTGCTTCCTCATGATTTTCATGCACGAATGCAATACTGTCAGTGGTTTCTCAATACCATAAACAATAATGAAGTATTGGATAAGACGTTTTTCACAGATGAAGCTTGGTTTCACTTGTCTGGATATGTGAACTCGCAAAATTATCGCACATGGTCCACTGAAAATCCTCATGCTTTTATGGAAACAAGTTTACATCCCCTGAAAATCGGTGTGTGGGTAGCAATGTCTCGCAGACGTATTATTGGTCCCATCATATTCCACCAAACTATTAATGCAGAACGATACAGGGAATTAATTTTAAATCCCTTTATAAATCAATTAGAAGGCAATGAGATATTACATGGACATTTCCAACAAGACGGGGCTACAGCGCATACAGCAGGTGTTACACTGCGATATCTAGAGCAAGTCTTCCCTGAAAGATTAATAAGTAGAGGATTATGGCCAGCCCGTTCACCAGATCTTACTCCGTTAGATTTTTTTTTGTTTGGACATTTAAAAAATAAAATATATCGTAATAGGTTACATAATATTCAAGAACTGCAAGCAGCAATCGAACATGAAATTAATAATATTAATGTTGAAACTCTACACAATGTTTTTGAGAACTTAAAGAGAAGAGTACAAACTTGCCTGGATAATAATGGACAACACTTCGAACATTTGCTGTAACAATTTAATTTACAAAGTTCTGTAATATGTACCTACAATTTTTGACTTATCATGGCATAATATGTATGTTTTGAGCTGTTCTGTTCATAGGTATTCTAGAAAAATGTATTGATTTAAACGTCTGTATGCAATAAAGATAGTTTCTAAAAAATCTTAATTTTATTTAGTTATGTCGTTATTTGTAATAGTCAGTGAGGTTTTTAATAAGAAGATCAATTACTGACCTTACTGAATTAAAAAAAAAACTATATAATAAATCTATAATAAATGCAATTTCCAGTTCAAATGCAACGCCACTGAATTATCAAAAATAAGTGTGAAGTTGTACTGGTTCAATACCACTTCTTCAGGTACGCCAACTTAATCAGCCATTTTTGATCTCACTGTATATCGAGTTGTCGAAATTTATAAAGAATAATGTGAACTTTTTCATTCTAAACACAGCCCAGTCGACCTTCGATATTGAAAAATTTGGATGAAACTGTTAAAAATTATGTACGTCAATAGTAAACAATTTCTTCTTCAGAAACGAACTTCCAAATTTTAACATAATTATGGCAGAAATGGATACCCATGGTGATATACCAAAAATGAGTCATACAACGTCATACATATTTTTAAACTCCATCAACTTCAAGTTAGTTGTAGAAAGCTCTTTCTATTTATAATATATATTAATTTACTTTTCTCATTGCAGATACAGTAAATATAACAGGATATCATTCTTAATAGAAATAGATGAAATTAAAAAAAAAAAAGAAAAAAATCCTTGACCACAAATAGACAATACAGAAGAGAAGGTAGACCAATATTTTATTTAGACAATACATGGATCAACAAAGGACATTCAAAAGAAAAGATATGGATTGATAGAAATGTTTTCAGTACAAGACAAGCTTTCATTGAAGGATTGTCTACTGGAAAAGGCCGCCGACTAATTATCCTTCATATAGGTTCAGATGTGGGATTTCTCAGCAATGGATTGTTAATATTTGAAGGCAGGAAAACAGCTGATTACCACGAAGAGATGAACAATACTGTTTTCAAAGAGTGGTTTGAAAACATGCTACCTAATTTACTTGAAAAAGCTCTCATTAATGGACTATGTGTCATATCATTCAGGGAAAAATACCAACTTCTGCTTGGAGAAAATGTGATATTCAAGAATGGCTCCGTTCAAAAAAAAAAAAAATTATTTGATTTAGAAATGGTATGGGCTGAACTATTATAATGGGTGTTTCAATAAGAGTGCAAGATTTGAATTGCCCGCCATGTTTGATAGTCATAATGACACGTGATTATGATGTGACAGATCGAAAACTGACAGATGGGAGTTAGTAAACATGGAGCATTACACGATAGAACAATGCGCACTGATTGTTAAACATTATTATCAAAATGGTGAAAGTTTGATTGCCACCATTCGTAAAGTGCGTCCAATATTCGGTCGACAGAATATTCCTAATTCAGCTACAGTGAAAAGAATAATCGAAAAATTCGAAAGGACTGGTGCGGTTAGTGATGTGAAACACACGACTCGAACTCATAGAGGTCGTTCAGAACAAAACATCACGGCAGTTCGCGAGAGTGATGCCGAAAGTCCAGAGACGTCGATTCGTCGTCGTGCACAAGAATTGGACATTACAACAGCCACTCTTCAGCGTATTCTGACTCAAGATTTGCATCTCCACTCTTACAAAGTTCAATTGACTCGACAACTTCTGCCAACAGACATGCACAGCGAAGAGAGTTCACCATTTGGATACTTGATCAAACAGAAGTGAATGCCGATTTTGCGGACAAAATCATTTGCAGTGATTAGGTCTATTTCCACCTCGATGGCTTCGTAAATCGGCAAAACTGCCGCATTTGGGGCTCAGAAAATCCACGAATGATTCATCAGAAAGCAATGCATCCGAAACATGTTACTGTTTGGTGTACATTGTGGTCTGGAGGAATAATTGGCCCGTATTTCGTTGAAGATGCGGAAGGTAATGCGGTAACGGTGAATGGCGAACGTTATCGTGATATGATAACGCAGTTTCTTGTGCTTCAATTGGAAGATATTGCTCTTGACGACACGTGGTTTTACCAGGGCGGGGCCACATGTCATACCGCCCGTGAAACATTCACTGTCTTCCACGAGTTTGCTCCTTGTCGTGTTATTTTCTGATTTGGTGACCAGAATTGGCCGCCACGTTCTTGCACCTTTGGATTTCTGACTGTGGGGTTATCTGAAGTCACAGATTTATGCCGATAAGCCCACAACCAAGGAAGCATTCAAGGCCTAAATTAGACGCTCTATCAATGAAATACTGCCATATGTATACAATAATGTTATTGCGAATTTTGTCAAAAGATCACGCGTATGCCAGCACAGCCGTGGCGGTCATTTACAAGATATTTTGTTTCATACATAATTCCCAAATGTATACATTATAAATCAATCAATATTTCAATACTTTACTACAGAAAACCATGTTTTATTGAACCTTAAAATCTTGCGGTCTTATTGAAACAGCCTTTATTTAGTGCAACTTTATAAAAATCTGATTAATATGTACAAGTGTCTGTAAAGGGTCTATACAAAAACCTACTATATATTTCTTACAGCAAAATAAGCCGATTTAAGACAACTTACCTTAGTATAAAGTTGCTTAGTTTGGGCGCTATACGACGCTGAAGTTACACTTCTGAAATTGTTTTCTTATTATAAATATAAAACGGCTCACTCGATTTTGCTGAAATTTGGCACATTGACATGATTTTATAAGACAAAAGAACCCATATCAAAATTTTGGGCAACATCATTTCAAAGGCGTAGAACTTGGGTTTTTATTAATTGTGAATTTCAAATTTCTACGCCAATTAGCCAAGAGATATGTATGTAAGATGTAAGTATAAAGTTTAGATTATGTAACTTAACAAAAGTACATTTTAATTTTTTTGGTAGTATAAATCTTTGTATCCATGTAAATGGTGGATACTTTCAACAATTTCTATGATATTTTTATTATTTTATTGCATGTTTTAGTAACATCATTTTTCTGTTAACTATTACTTCGAATTATTAAAATACAAATTTCACAAAAACCATGACAGTAATCGAGTCTTACAAAGAGTACCTTTTCTGTAGTAAATAAGTTACATAATCTAAATTTTATATTTAAACTCCTCTCCTTCCATTGGCGTAGAAATGTGAAATGCACAATTATTAAAAATCCCAAGTTCTACGCATATGGAATGATGTTACCCAAAGTTTTGGTATGGGTTTTCTTGTGTCATTAACCTATGTCAACGTATCGAATTTCAGCAAAATCGCGTGAGCCGTTTCATATTTATGTTAAAAAAACATTTCAGAATTGTAACTTCAGCGCCGTATAGCGCCCAAACTAAACAACTTTGTATTAAGGTAAATTGTCTTCAATCGGCTCATTTTGGTGTAAAAAATATGTGGTAGGTTTTTTAAAGACCTTTTACAGACACCTGGTATACTGTGGATGAAATAGCACCAAATACAAATAGAAATATTTTAAACATTACCACCATACCATTGCGAATTAAATCCAATAGATATAGGCATAAATAAAAGGGGAGGTTGCTTCTAAAAACACAACTTTTAAACTTACAGATGCGCGTGAGCTATTTTTGATCGCGTTTAAAAATATTACAACGGGAAAATGGAAAAAATGTATCGATCATACCGGGTTCTTTTTCTATCATTACACATAGGTATAATGCATTGATTTTTCTTCTTTTAGCTTTACACATAGGGATAAATGTATAATGGCATAGTAGGCAGCCAGTTATACACCAGTGACGTATTTGGAGGTATTTTTCCAATTGTCAAATATTTCTGATTTTTCATTCACAGTTAATTCTTAAACTAAATACATTTGATTGAAAAATACATAATTTATTTAAAACAGTTACTTATCTCAACATGCGTATACCTTGTGCGAAGACAATTTTAAATATTTTTAACAAATTCAAAGATGGATAATATTTCTTTTAGGTTGAAATATATCTAAGATAGTAAAATTAGTGTAAACAGGTAGAAAATATAACAAAAAAGTACAAATAGATTTTACCATTTTATGAAATTGTAGAACGTTTTCGGATTACATTATTACGAATAAGTGGTTTTATAAAATTAAGAAATTTATCTTAAAAAGCAGTAGTGGGAAATTCTTGTAGGTAATAAATATGTTACTATTACTTTAATAATCCCAATAACTTTTGGACTGTACAATTATCTGACAGCATCACTACTGGAATTAAAGATTGAGGAAGGGAAGACATTATGCAACAAACTTTTGGAATCTGTTAAAGCAAGGCTATTTTCATATGAAGAACGATCAGGTACTACAGTAGCAACTGTTTTAGACCATCGATTTAGAAGAGAAGGAATATTATGAAGAAAATAGATTCTGAAAATAAAAAACAAATGCCTGTAATCGAAACAGACATTAGTCCAAATCAAAAGTCTTTCATTATTCGGATTTTTGCAAGAAAGAATAAGAGAAAGTAAAATCAATTACAGTTGATGTAATAATAACTAAAAGACATAAATCAGGACGAAGATCCCCTTTTATTTTGGTAGGTAAGTTTAAAAAGAAAAGGGTAATTGCATTTCTTATTTGGATTTTCTTTTACGTAACAGTAATGGAGCTCAAACCCTTAAAACAATGTGCTAGGAAATACTTCTGTATTCCAGTGAGTTCAGCAGAAAGAGAGAGTGTATAGTACAGCTCGGTTAATAATAGAACAAAGGTGTGCAAGATTAAAACCGAAAAATGTTAATATGATAATGTTCCTAAATAAAAATTTTGAAAATATTAATAACTAACCTAAGTATTTATTTTATTAACCCATTTATTCCCATAGTTGCGTTAACGCAACACCAAAAAAAAAATTTTTTTTCGTACTAAAAAGTAATAACTTTGGATGTACTGTCAGTAGCATTGCGTTAATAAATATTTAAACAACCTAATAAACATTTTGGGAACGGGTAATCGCATCTTCAATTTTGAATAAAAATAAAATAAAACTATGGAATTTTCAAGAAAAAAACTTGTGTACCTAAGTTTAAATTAAATAACATACAGTTTACTTTTTCATTTATCATTAAGAGGTTTCATATAAAAGATACTTCACGTAACATTATTTTGGAAAAAAATCAATCCCCTTTTTTCCGGAAATATTTCTCAAACGGATTTGAAACATAGCGTTGCGAAAACGCAACATTGAGACAAATGGTGTAAAACTTTACTGGTCATCTGATGAAGATAAAGGTGTTCAATTTGTGAAAAATGCGATGTCTCGAAACAGATTTCTCGACATAAAGCAGAACATTCATCTTGCAGATAACAATCAATTAGACAAGGCAGACAAATTTGCGAAAGTAAAACCGCTGGTTGATCTCTTGAACAGCAATTTCTTGAAGTATGGTGTTTTAGACATCACTTATCAATTGATGAGCAAATGGTACCCTACTTCGGCTGCCATTCAGCGAAAATGTTTTTGAAAGGGAAGCCGGTACGTTTCGGGTTCAAAATGTGGTGTCTGGCATCTAGCGATGGGTATTTATATCTATTTATAATTTATGCTGGAAAAACTGGTGAAAATGCCAAAAGAGATTTGGTTTAGGTGAAACAGTGGTCATCAATCTTTTGAACGTATTAGAAAATAAGTCGACTCATATGGTATACTTTGATAATTTTTGTAAGAGCTACAAGCTATTAGTTCATCTGAAACGTCAAGGATACTTTGCTACTGGAACTGTACGTGAGAACAGAATGCTGAAATGCCCTTTAGAGACTTGTAAGTCTATAGGAAAAAACCTCGTGGTACAATGGATTCTCATTACGATCACGTAAATGAAATAAGCGTGGTTCGTTCGAATGACAATTCTGTGGTTACAGTAGCAACCAATTGTGAATCTGCATTGCCTAATGTGTTTGTGAAGTGGTTAAATCGTAGAGAAAAAAAAGACATCTCTATACCACAACCAAATATGATTGCTAAATATAACAAATATATGGGAGGCATTGATCTACACGATAACGCAGTTGCAAATTACCGAATAAATATTCGTGGAAAAAAATGGTGGTGGCCGTTATGTATAAATATGTTAGATTCTACTGTGGTGAATGCTTGGAAACTGCACAGACTTGTATACACAGAGAAACCCATTTCGCAGCTGGATTTCAGGTCTGAACTTGTACGAAGCCTCATTAGTGCTAACAAATGTAAAACACAATCTGTTCGAGGACGTGGTTCCAGTGCGCCTCTATCATCCAGTGCTCGTTTAGATAATGTGGGTCATCTAATTTAAAGAAATCGTGAAAATTGGAGGAGACGTTGTAGAGTATGCAAAGTATTAAAGACTTCCATAATTAATAATTGTAATATTTTTTGTGCATATAGTCCCATTGTTGCGTTAACGCAACGCAAAAAAATATTAGAACCAATGGTTTGTCTTTTTTTTTACTTTAAAGGATGTTTATAAATACCTAAATAAAAGTTTATTCCTTAAAGAATTTGCGTTTTCCTTGATTTGTCTAATAGTGGTCCTAAATGGGTTAAAATTACACCCAACCTTTTCCTATTAGCAAAAGAAATAACTCAATGTATTTCATCTTACTATGCTTTCTAACTATTAAAGATATGTATGTTTAAACATTCAAAGGGAAATTATTGAGGTTGCCATACAGAATGTACATGAAACTCTTTAAATCTATTATGGAACTGTTTGCTTTATCAGTAAAAATTATTTTATTTAAAATTTCTACGTTTTCATTTAATAAATTAAAGATTATATCACAAAAATCAGTTCATTTTACATTATCTTCCTCGAAAAGTTCTTGATGGCGTGATATCTTGTATGGCTTATATTTGAATTCTTTCTGGGTTTTGAACACGAACTGTACGATACTCCAAAATGCACACACAGGATATTCAGCTTCATATGTTCTATTCACACCTGGTGGGGGGGACCATTTTCTTGAATTTATTAAAAATATTTAAAATTGTTTACGCATAAGATATTATTTTGGGATAATTAACGGTTTTAAATGAATTATGAATTGTTCAATAAAATGTATTTAATTTAAGATTAAATATGAATGAAAAATCGGAAATATTTGCCAATTGGAAAAATACGTCACTGGTGTATAACTGGTTGCCTACTACGCCACCATACATTTATCACTAGGTGTAAAGCTAAAAGAAGAAAAATCAATGTATTATACCTATGTGTAATGATAAGAGAAGAAACCGGTATAATAAAAAAAGAAATAGAAATGTGTAAATTAGATGGATTATTGGATGACCTTCTAGAACCTTTCATTATTGCTGTTGGAAATGGTGATGGTAATTGAACTTAATTATAATTTTAGCGTTAACTTGTATTCCTTAGTCTACTTTGTTGTTATAATTTTACATCTGTTTTATGTTTATTATTGGTCTTCTATACTTTGTTTTTATCATATACATACTTACTTACCAAAGGAGAAATTTCAAAATATATTCCACCATTAACTAAATATTATTAAAGAGGGTAGTCATATCATTTTATTGTATGCTTAACTCTGTGTGTGTGGCACTCATAAATTTACGTTAACATAAACACCAATTTATTGAAATAAAGTAGTGCTTTATCTTTAGTTTGCTCAAGAAGTTATGAAGAAAATATTTACATGCTGTTTATAGCAAATATAAAAACAGATGGATCTTATTATAAATCACTTCGAGTCTAAAGCGCATTTACCTCTATGAAATGGAAACAAATTACAATTTCGATGGATATATGGATAATATAAAATAGATATTCTTCATTAAAGAAGTAAATACTATGGCGCACCTAAAATTGTAGGTTATAAATGTTCAAATTCATGTCAAATTTGACATTATTTGCTATCTATTTTTTCTCTCGTGTGTAACTGGTAACTTCCGCTACTCCTGCTATTTTAGAAACAAACTATAGTTTACAAAACTATGTAAGTGTAATACTGTTTTCACCATAAACTTTTCATACGCCACTACTTTTCCATTCTAATATATTTACGGGTTCCATTTGCGTAAAACAACTTACTGGAAATGTATTCATTGTAGTCTAAAACTGTACATTTTCCCACAATCCCCACCAAAGGATTTGTATCTTCAAGAGTTGATAGGAATAGTTCGTTCTTATAGAAGGTACGGTTAGGCATGAGAGGTACTTCAGATGGCGTAACGAACCAAGGTCCTCGGAAATAACATTTTCCACTACAAAGGAAACAAAAGCACGTGAATGTAAAAGAAATAAGGATACGAAAAAGAATGTACTTACTCTTTCGTATCCCAGATACTATCGATTTGAGCAATCATTTGTCGACCTCCCTCGGCCGCTACGTACACGAAATCACCGGTTTTCACTATACCACTACAAATCGTATTGTACTGTTCATAGTAAGTATTTCCATCATCTATGTCCATGTTTGAAAACGCCACGACGTTCTGAAACATAGAGATAGCTCTCAAAAATTTAAAAAAATAACTCTTTTTAATGTAATAATAAAAATACACATACTCTTACCGGTTTTTCTTTCTCGATTAGTTTTTCTTGTTCTTGAAGCTCTGCTAATTCGTCCTTGTGCTTTTCGACGCGTTCCCTAAATACGGACATGACTCGCTTTGGTTCGATTGGCACTTCACGAGGTACAAGCACCAAACTGGGATTTTCTGGATATATTTTTATTTTCTTGAAACTTCTAGTTCGCGTGCTATACCTTGATTCGCAAACATACACATCTTTTTCGTCAAAACCTTTAAAAGGAAAGAAGAACGACCCTACAGATACATATCTCATTTTTATAGTTGTATTACTGAACGGTGCTTCTATAATTTGAAGTGATCGGACTACTTCTAAATCAGAAATATCTAAAATGATTTAGATTTTCTTCTTTTAGATCACAGGATGAGAGAAACGTTCCTGGCCTTGCACACAGATGGCGGTCAGGGTCCAAAATATTACCCTGCAAAAATAAAACTTCCAGGCGACGAACAGCAACTCTGCCGACACCGCCGAATCGAGAGTATGGTGATCGAGATTAATAAAAGACCGCTGATCTCACTAACGTCTAGTCTCCAAACCAGAAGAGCACTTTGGAAAACGAAAGGTGGGTGGAGTATGGATAGAGATAGTAACAATGACAGATGTAGCCGAAGCCTAACCTAAGATTTAAATCAATAATTAAATTAAATAAAATGAATAGTGTTAACACCAAAACTGTTAAATATGCGTTCAATATGTCTAACAAGGTATTTACCAAAAACATCCACGATAATCCGATGTCAATTCAAGAAAAATTCGTATGTTATCAATGTGCGAAAAGTTACAACAATAAATCGAATTTGATTCGACATATTTCCAAGTGCAATAATGACAACAATAGTCAAAATCCATTCAGTTTGTTGTGCAATGATTACAGTGATTCAAAAGTAAATCTTTTGGCCCACTATACTAACAATCATTATATTGATACATCATTAAAACAAATTGAGTTCACTAATTTCGAAGAGTTCGAGAGATGGAAAGACCAAACAGAAAAATAAAAAAGTCAAGGTATATACGGCTTGATTCAAAAAAGTCCAAAGATAAGACCATCTATTTCCTACAAAAAAAAAGCCAAGAAAAAAATATTCGTCATTTAAAACTTCAAGGAACCCATCAAATTTTGCTCATCAAAGATTACTGCGACAGTGTATAAAAAAAACACATGGACGGTGTCTGTAGAGTTTTTAGGGGTCCATGTTAGTCACAGTATGGATTTGGGCAAAATTTCACTACAAAAGTCTGATGAAGGTCTTAATATTTCAAAAATTCGTCAAAAAATTCCCTTTGACGAATTTATAAATGAGTTACGAGATGAGTTTCACGCGGATAGTTTTGATCACCTTCATTTGTTAACACGGAAAAATTAAATTATTGTACTAGTGTAGAAGCTTGGGTTACTGAAATGACGAAGAATAGTACTTATTCAAACGTAAAATATTACAAAAGACAAGGGGATCTAGACGAAAATCACAAGGAGCTTCAAGCTAACGATTTTTTTATTTGTAATTATGAACGACGCTTAATTAGAAGTACTCAAAAAATATGGGAATTATTATTTGTACATTGACGGCATACATGGTCTTATTAACTCTTATGACTTTGAATTAATTACTCTCTTGGTCTTAAACAAACAGGGAAATCTCTGCTATAAATCATCTGATTTATGGTAGGGATTTCCCTGTATGTTTGCATTCAGTAACAAAACAGATGTTGATGTTTTGAAAGTTTTTTTTTAAATTCTTAAAAATCTTTTGAAGGAAGACCAATTAGAGCCCAAAGTGTTCATGTCGGATATGGATAAAACATTCCATGATGCTTCATGCTGTCATGGGGCCTGTGGAGACTAAATTATTTTCTGCTTGGTTTGTTGTAAG
Source organism: Melolontha melolontha (assembly GCA_935421215.2). Lineage (NCBI taxonomy): Eukaryota > Metazoa > Arthropoda > Insecta > Coleoptera > Scarabaeidae > Melolontha > Melolontha melolontha. Next base: position 68,552,766 of record OW285243.1, on the reverse strand, counting down.
GGCATTGAAAAAGAATTTAAGTGCCAAATTTAGAAATATTTACAAGCAAAAAACCGTTTATAAAATGCTTCTAGGAGAACAAGATCAAATTGCTTTTGAGCGTTTGTTACCAGAGTGCCTAAAGGATTTTTCATCTGATCAGGGGGATCCGATGAAAATCTGATCCCAATTTGAAGACTTTTGGAGAATATTTTAACAAACATTATGTTAAAAACAGAAAATCGTGGGCTTACTTCTATCGACAACACGTTGGGCCCAATATAAATATGCATTTGGAAAGATTGCACAGGATATTAAAATATATATATTTAAAACGCAAAAAAGTACGCCAACTGACAAAGCTATAAACTTGGTAAGGGATAAGCTATTTGAGCGTCTCATCATTTTAAGTAAAGGTTTGTAAGGTACCTACGTATTTAAAAAATAAAATTTTTAAAAAAATTTTTGTAGGGAAAATTACTAAAAAACTCTTATTTACGAAAAAGGCACAAAAATGTTGACTTAACTACATTGGTCGTTGAAGTAGAAAATGGTTTATCGTGGATAGTGCTTTCTAAAGATGGCGATGAACTTTACACAGTTGAAGACTTAAATAAATCTTGTAATTGCTCTCTTAAACGTACTGATTGCAATTCATGCATATATCTGCTCCTGTCCCGATTCTTCTATAAAGTGGAATATGTGTAAACATATACATCTGGTATGCACAAGCTTAAAACAGATGACTTCTCCATTGCAAGTTGTGGATGATAACTCGACAGAAGATAACCTGTTAGTAATTGACGATGAGGAGATCACTAAACAAACTGAAGAAGGCTGTATTTTGAAATAACTTTCCTGCTCAAATTGGAGGCTGTTTTTAAAATAGAGCAATATCACAAAAAATTTGCTGTCTGTGTACAATCTCTCCTCCATTGCGCAAATACTGTAGAACAATGCAGACAAATTGAAAAGGCCCCACTCCCGCTTGATGCTGTATTGACTGCAATGGACTCAATAACAAGACAGAATTTTACCACTACTTCCACTAATTCTGTACAACCTAAATAAAGAAAAAATTGAACGCCAATGCAGGAAATTGTTCTCCACGAAAAAGAAGAAACCAAATGCAAATACCGAAAAATACCAGCTTCCCGCCAAACAGGTAAAAAAAAAAACAATTTGGCTGCGAAACTTATTTTGAGAGAACAAAATAAGTGATGACCTATAAACGATGCCGTTAGTGCCGATCTCAGCTTAGCACAGTCCGATTATGACACGTTACATAAACAGACGCCAGTGACAAAATTGAAACGTTGAGAGTTGAATGGTTCATTTCAGAACTAAAGCATATCTACAACATGAATTATACCCGAAAGTCAGAATGTATTTTATTAATACCGAGAGCAAAAATGATTGTCCTGCTCCTACACCACTTTCCTCGGCGCGTATATCAATACTTTCATCCATTTTTCCATCTGAAGTTAGCGTCTTAGTTATTTCTAGTGGATTTCACCAAATAATAACATATTTTGTTATTAGTCGTACGTCAGGTGTGCTTCTATCGATTAATATTTGGTATTTTTACCCAAAATTTGAAAAAAAAAGTGCCGTTTACGCTAGAGCACGACCAATTTATTTTGGAGGCGTACTTTAGAAATGGTGAACATGGAGCTGAAGGACAATGGATATATTCAGTGACCCATTATGCAAACGAATTTGTCGAACAATACTCCGACTTAGGAATCGACTATGACAATTTAATTCGGCACATTCCCCGGATTGTGACCCATTTTCGATCAACTGGAAGCGTTTGTAGGGGCAAATCATCGGGTCGTCCATCTGTTATGACGGAAGACGTACGTAACGCATGGAACGCAGTCCTACGAAACCACTACGGCAACTTGCTCAACAAACAGGTAAACATATTATGCATTAAAATGTTTGTGTATAATTTATCAATAATGTAGCATTGTTAAACAGAAATTGCATTGCCATCCGCACAAAGTGTCTGTTGTGCAAGAGTTGCCCCCCCCCCCCCCCCCCGATTATGAGAAACGTGTTGAGTACTGTCAATGGTTTAATTTTAAATTTAAGACACGATAATACAAGGTGAGGCATAATAACGAGCGATTTTTAAAAGGCTGATAAATAAAAACACTTCGTTTAAGAAAATTTCTGATTTCATAATATTAAAATACAAGAAAAAGCATTTTCTGCAATAGTAAAACGTCGGTTATTTTTTGAAGATAACTCCGGTAAGATGCCTTCCGTTTAGACGCACACATTCCTCCAGCCGGACCTTGAAGTGACCCATCACATTGCGTAGCATTGCCAGTGGGATTTGAACAACTTCTTGTCGGATCCGCTCTTTCAGGCCTTCAATTGTTCGAGGAGGGTTATCTTGGTAAACTTTACTTTTCAGATAACCCCACAAGAAAAAGTCACATGTTGTGAGGTCCGGTGAACTAGAGGGCCATGCAATATCCCCATTTCGGGAGATCACATGATTTGGAAACAAACGATTGACAATATTCATGCTTACTCGAGCAGTGTGGGATGTTCGTCCTGCTGGAAAAACGTCTCATCGTTCACGTCGTAGCGTGCAAGTTGTGGAGTAAAAAAGTTTTCCAACATTTCTGCGTATCTCTGCGAAGTCACTGTTACAGCATTGCCAAGCCCATCTTCTAAAAAGTATGGCCCTATTATCCCTAATGAAGACATGGCGCACCACACAGTAACTTTTGCGGAGTGCAATGGTTGCTGATGCAGTTCTCTAGGATTAACGTCACTCCAAAATCGAAAGTTCTGCTTGTTCACGTAACCGGAGAGATGGAAGTGCGCTTCATCACTCATCCACAAACTGTTTACAATGTCCTCGTCTCGATTAATCAAGTCCAAAAATTCTAAGCTGAACCGGCGTCGGCTCACATAATCTGTTTCCTTAAGGGGCTGAACCATTTGGATCTTGTAAGGATGAAAGTGCAAATCTTTGTGTAAAATTCTTCTTACTGTTCTGTTTGAAATCCCAAGTGTAACGCTGTGTCGGCGAGCTGAGCGACGAGGGCTTTCGTCAATGGCGACTCTTACACGTTCAATGTTTTCAGGTGTGCGCACAGATATTGGTCTCCCAGTTTTCTTCCTTGTCGTTGACGACGTCTCTTCAAAGTTCTCAACCCACTTTTTAATCGCACAGGCAGATGGCACTGGCCGATTTCGATTAATGTTGAAGTGGCTGCGAAATGCACGACGTGCTAGCTGGTACGAACTACCGTTTTGATAAAATGCTTTCACAGTGTACGCACGATGCTGTGGGGTCCAACGTTCCATTGTGACTAAATGCTATTTCGCGCCGAACGTAACTGACACTATCCCCTCCACGTCCCTCCGACGCAGCTTAATTCGCGCGCTTTTTAAAATCGCTCGTTATTATGCCTCACCTTGTATATTGAAGATAACCTTCTTTTCAGATGAAGCGTGGTTTCATTTAAGTGGTTATATAAATTCACAGAATTTTAGGATGTGGTCGACTGAGAACCCGCATGTATTTCATGAAACACAATTACATCCTATAAAAATAGGAGTTTGGATTTCAATGTCTAGAAGACGAATCATTTGCCATATTTTCTTTGAAGAAACTGTTAACTGCAGTACGATATCGTAATATCCTCGAAGAATTTGTGAACGAGTTTGCATGATGATGAGTTGAGAGCAGGGTATTTTCAAAATGACAATGCTAGTGCTCACACAGCTTACGAAACAAGGGAATACATTCAACAATTCTACGATAATCGTGTGGTTGGTCTAGGTAGATGTCTTGCTAGATCACCAGATTTAACTCCATTGGATTACTTTCTATTTAGTCACTTAAAAAACATTATATATCGCAATACATTGCATACATTGGAGAAACTGAAGGAAGCTTCAGCAGCAGTGGATAATGTAAACATTGAACAATTTATGAATGTGTTCGATAATATGAAAAGAAGAGTAGATGCTTGCTTAAATAACAATGGATCTCATTTTGAACAAGAACTTTGAAGTGCGTGATTACCTGTGCTTTGTTAAATGCTTCTCGCTTAAAAACTCATAATGCTTGGTGTAAAATGTTCTAATAAGTTAATAATTATGTACTGAACAGTATATTCCATATCTTTCTATAATTAGATGTACGATACAGTAGGTACAGATTGTTGCAATTGTGTTTGTATCAATTTCATTAAAATTAGAAATTTCTTTTATGTATATGCTGCTCTGTATTTACATATTGTAACAAAATAAACTAGAATAAATCCTTAATTTATTTATACATTTCATGAAAAGCAAATTTATCCCATGAGCATTCACATATCTGCATGATTTATAACGAAAGATCATTTGCTAGTATGGTAAAGTAAAATGTAAAATAGTATAACCTATAATTCTAAGTTCAGTTATGCTTGATCATATTCATCACTAAAGTGTCTCTAGTAGATTGACTAACTGTCCATATTTATTACAAAATACGAGAGAAAGTCATTAAATAAGTCACAAACTGCTGTAGGAAAGCTGAAAACAGGAGTGAGTTGTTTCCCTATTTGTCAATAGGTGTCACCACAATCCAGCTTTATAATTCTCAAGTGACAGTTGGTGTGCGCGAACACAGGCAGTGTTAAAATGGCGACCGTGCTCGAAGATTGTACTGTGGAAGAGCAACGTGCTATTGTCCGTTTTTTTCTGGGCAAAAGGACTTTCTGCAAAAGATATTCATAAGGAAATGTCTCCTGTTTACGGTGAAAAGTGTTTGTCGCGTAAAGCCGTATATAACTGGGTCGAGAAATTCTCTCAAGGACGCTCAAAAGTTGTTGACGATCAGCGAAGTGGCCGCCCCGTTCAGATTTCGACAGATGCAACACTTCGACGGGTGGAAGAGATGATTCGAACTGACAGGCGGGTAACAATAGACAGCATAGCAACTGCAATAAGGTGTTCTCATGGTTTAGCCTACGAACTGATGCACGATCGTTTGAATTTCCGAAAAGTTTGCGCACTGTGGGTACCTAGACAACTGACCGAGGAACACAGAAGAATTCGAATGGGCTTGTCCTTGCAACACCTCTCTCAATACACAGTGGAAGGGGAGAACATGCTAACAGGATTGTTACTGGTGAGGAGTCATGGGTGCACCACTACCAACCCGAAACAAAGCGTGCTTCAATGCAATGGAAACATCCTTCTTCGCCGTCAACAAAGAAATTTAAGGTTGTGCCCTCAGCTGGTAAGGTTATGCTTACCGTGTTCTGGGATTCTCAGGGAGTGCTCCTAGCCCATTTCCAGAACAAAAAAGAGAACGTGACTGCTGAATCATACTGTAGAGTTTTGTTGTTGCTTCGGGATGCAATTCGACGAAAACATCCAGGCCTACTGACGAGAGGAATATTGCTGCATCACGATAATGCCAGGCCCCATTCGGCCCACTTGACCCAGGCGAGAATTGCGCAATTAGGGTGGGAACTTCTTGAACATCCGGCTTACAGTCCCGACCTGGCCCCAAGCGACTATCATCTGTTCGGTCCACTCAAAAAGCATCTTGGCGGCAAACATTTCGAGGGTAACAACGATGTTCAACAAGAGGTACGCACTTGGTTCAGACGCCAGCCCAAACACTTTTATGCAGCAGACATTGGGGCATTGATAAAGCGATGGGATAAGTGTGTTAATGTAGATGGAGACTTTGTTGAAAATAAAACTTGTTTTTGGCTAACTATTTCTCTAATTATTATTATAATACCTTTTTGTGACCTAATTACTGACTTTCCCTCGTATAAAAACATTCTACGCCTATGCATAACCGCGCGTCAAAATGGAAGTAAATATTGCCACGTGATTAGCGGAAAGTGGTGTAGGATCAGGACAATAATTTTTACTCTCTCTGTATACGCAACTTTCCAAAAGACTATAAAAAATAAATTGTCAGTACGGATGTTTTAATGTGGGAAAAATGAGACAATGCAGCATTGTAATGATCAAAACTTATAAAAGAAACTTTTACAAACATTACCTTCTGGTTTCATAATAAAATATTGTTTTACATTCATAACGCAACATCTCTCCTTAACCTCTTCTAGTGGAACAGCGACGTGTGTATCCGATTTAAACACCTCCTTTTCAAGGAACTTCCTCGTTTGCACATGATAAGTTTCAATCGGCCTCAAAAAATAATTGCCGTACAACATTTGTTGACCGTTATTAGTCCATAACCTTTCTATTAGTAATATATGCGGTTCACAACCTTTTTCTTTAGCGTCCAAATAAACAAATTCACCCACTTTATAAGTCTGTTGGTTACACGTCATGGATTCACCCACGTTAACGTTAGTATCTTTTATTATCGAATCATCCGAGCTTCGGGTTTCATTTTCGTCCTCGAGAGACTCTTGTAAGATTTTGCTCTGACGCAGAGATTCCGCGGCCGCCGTCAGATGCATTAGGGTGTAGCTCAGAGCCGGGGAATGGAGCAGTTCGCCTCCTTTACAGAGTTCGTCGCGCTGCTTAATGAAGTAAGTCTGTAACTCTATGGAATCTTCGAAAACTTGAGAATCTGAACGGGATAAGCGTCTGGCGCGGTCTAGGCAAGCAAAGAAATCGTCTTGAAAAGTATCTAATCTTCTGTAAAGTCCTTTATCTAATCTTCTTTTGATTAGGTCTAGAGAAACAGCACGAACTCTGGAAAAAATTTAAAAACATCAGGAAAGATTGTAAAAATCAGGGATCTGTCAGAAAAGAAACTATGAAGAGAATACAAAACGTCCACGTCAGAAGACGCATAATTAAAAATGATAAGAAATCATAAAATTAATAAATGGAAGAAGTAAGCGATGATCTATGGTAAGATACTCATTTCAATATTTGAAAACATGGAATAATGCAATTGAATTACTGAAAATTGCAAAGGTGTATAGGAAAAAGAATACAAAAATGGCTGGCACATATGAAAATAAGCGAAGATTGAATAGTGACAAAAGAAAATGAAAATTAAAATGATATTGTGATGAAAAACAGGTATTATATGAGTTGGAACAGAGACAGAGTACTAAGCGGATGAACATCTACAAAAGATTCTAGTATTTAAAATATATTCAAATATACCATAGTTACACAATAATTCGTTTACTTACTTTTTGCCTTCCACTTCGTCATGTTCAGGTAGATCTGACATCGAATCCGAGTAACACCTTTCATCAATATCTTGATGATTATAAACGTTAGTGAACAAGTTCAATAGCAAATCTTGTATGGCAGCTGGAACATCAGGTACGGTATCATCATCTTCTTTTAGTTGCAGCTTCGTCTGCAAGCAGACACGTTGTAAAACCAACGCATCCTTGTAAATTTGAGAATCTGGTTCATTGTACTTGCAAGCATTATCAAACATTAAAATAAAATCTGAAACGAGATCGTCCAGGGTTTCGTATCCGCTACTTTTTAACTTGTGGGATATTTTTTCCATATCGATTGGGCTCTTGATCACTTCGTAATAATCTGGATAGTCCTAGAAATGTTATGATTGATCAAACAATAATTCAAGCGTAATTGTTACAATATTTGACATTTTATCAATTATATATCGATATATTTTACCGATATTTTACTTTTGTAAACAGATAATATAATGTCACTTTGTTAGGATAAATATTTTTGAAAATAAAGATACATATTTCATTAATCAAAAATTGTTAAAAATAATAAATAGTGTAAAGTAAATTATAATTTAGAATAGTATTATGATGTAAATTGAAAGAAATAAGGTAAATTAAAAAAATTCGGCGGGTTAGAATTAAAATAATTTAAAATTGATGTGCAAACAGAAAATCGCAAAATTAGCGAAACTATTAAAGCAAATTTATAGATAACAATTGTTGAAATAAAAGATGGTAAACGCATGTTAAAATAGTAAATGTTTGACATTAATAATAGGTCATTTCAGGTAATTATATATGATTTTAAGTTTCATATATCAAAATACTTTAAAAATTATGAGATTTAAGAATATGATATTTATTTCTTTAATTAAAAAGAAATTAAATAAAAAGTTTATTTAAAGATAAATTCATATTCAAAGATTTGCTATATTTTTATTGGCTGTGAAAAATTGTATGTTGAACAAGAATCAGTTAGGCATGAACTAATAATGTAAATTGTATGTGTGAATTAAGATTAGTTTTTGAATTTTATTAGGTTATATTTTGTACATCGGCTGATAGCCTAGCGGAAGCGCAGTAGCTTATTATGCCTGCAGTCGCGGATTCGGATCCGCAGCTGGGCTGTCCGACTAAGTTTTCGTGGTTTTCCTTCTCGTTTAAGGCGAATGCCGGCAGCTAAACATCTTAGGGCGCTCCACGGGCGCAGGCGTAATAATAACTCATGGCCTGCCAATGCCCCCTGTAATTGGCGTTAAGCTGTTGGGGGATGCTAAGGCATGAATTATTATTATTATTATTTCATGTTAATGTAACAATATAATAGGTAGGTAGTGCAAGAAGAGATGTCAAATGTGACAGTTAATAAATATTAATTACTATGAGATTCAAAATGATTGTATAATAGTATATTATAGACTAAGCAGAGAAAGCTCCTATTATAGCCGAGCATACTGTTCACTGCCAAGGAAGTAGAATGTGTACGAAGCAATTAGTAAGCTTTCGCTATCGTGTATTATATAGGGTGTAAACTAAATATTCCTGCATATTTTAATATGTAATAGCTGTAATAATATTAAGCATAAAATGCTAATGCACCAAAACTCCATCTCGAACGAGATCAAAGAAAAAAAAATTGATAAATACGCATGGTTCGATCCGACTCTAGTAAATTTAGTATTCCTTTACAATTGCAACACTACCCCTACTGGTGGGAGTTGTAGATGCGATGATGTATACTGTAAGTCAGAAGTCAGTCTGTTATTAACTTCCGTGAAGTATGATTTATTCAAATCACGAATTAACAGATATCAACTTACTATACGGTGAAAGAGGTTGAAATGTTGGAGTTACTAGACGTATTTATGAAGGGCGGTTTTCGAACCGAAGATGTTTTAGATTTAATTTTACAAACCGTGTACAGAAGGCAGTGGCCGTGAAAGACGATCTTCGGCAACGTATTTTTCAAGCCGTGGCCCATATCCGTGAAGACCGACCCGTGCTAAAGCATGTACATACTTCGAAAGTTTGCCGATCGAACATCTCCTTTAAATATTCCACTGGTCTTGCACAAATTTGACCCTTTTAGGTCAAAGAAATTGTCAATAAAAAAGGATGCAAATAGAACACAGAAAAAATATGAACATTCAATTAAAATGACAAATGTAATTTATTACTTCTGGACGTGAATTTAATTTATATTAAGAAACAAAAATTACAAATTCCACATCACCACAAAACTCTTATATCGTTTAAAATTTTTAAAGAAATTCGATATTGTATTTTTTTCGAGGTATTATAAAGGTCAGGCCATTAATCTAATTATAAATAACAACCGAACAGCTGATGCATAAGAAAAGATATGAATGAACTTAAAACAACTTCTTAATTAAACGCTTAAAAAACAAAGTAGTATACAGGGTGTAAATAAAATATCCCGACGTACGTTAATATATAATAGATATGCAAGACAGCAATTCAAATCTACAAAAAAAATTATTTTATCGAAGCTTTAATTTTTACGGAAATTTAGGAACACAAACTTTTCAAATACGGTCTTGTATTCAGATTGACTCCAAATAAATGGAAATTATATATTTATGTGTTGTCGATTCAACAAACAAATAGGCACTTATTTGTTTAAGTTTGTCAAAAAAATCTCCTTCACATTTCGATAATGCAATACGTCTTTGTGTGAAATGTTTTAGACATCTATTCATTCATAATTTTTCTTATGCATCAGCTGTTCTGTTGTTATTTATAAGTAGGTCAATCTTTATAATATCCCGAAAAAAATACAATATCGAGTTTCTTTAAAAATTTTAAACGGTATAAGAGTTTTGTGGTGATATGGAATTTGTAATTTTTTTTCTTAATATTAATTAAATTCACGTCCAGAAATAATAAATTACATTTGTAATTTTAATTGGAAGTTCATATTTTTCTGTGTTCTATCTGCCTCTTATTTTATTGACAATTTCTATGCCCTAAAAAGGGCAAATTTGTGCGAAACAGGTAGAATGCTTAAAGGAGATGTTCGATAGGTAAACTTTCGAAGCATGTACACGCTTTAACACAGGTCGGTCATCACGAATATAGGCCACAGCTTGAAAAATACGTTGCTGAAGATCGTCTTTTACGGCCACTGCCTTCATAACTTGGATGCAATGTACCGCGATCTCTTAATTCGTACACAGTTTGTAAATTCAAATCATTTGATGGACATTTTCGGTTCGGATACCGCCCCTTTATAAATACGCTTAGTAGCTCTAACATTTCCACCTGTTTAACCTATAGTAAGACGGCATCTGCTAATTCGTGATTTGAATAAGCCGCACTTCACGGAAGCTGACAATAGATTGACTTCTGACTTACAGTATGCATCATCGCATCTACCACTCCTATCATTACGCTTCAGTAGGGGTGGCGCTATAATTATAAAGGAATACTAAATTTACCATAATCGGGTGGAGCCAGGCGCATTTATTAATTTTTTTTCTTCGATCTCGTTCGAGATTAGCGTTTTTGTGTATTAGCATTGTATGTTTAATATTATTACAGCTATTATATATTAAAGTATGTAGGTATATTTCGTTTATATCCTGTATACGTATGTAATGCGATGTCTATACAATATTAGTTGTGTATAGCGACAAAGAAAAACAAAAAGGTGATCGGCCCAATGTTCACGTAATAACAAGAAAATGATTTTTCTTTATTCGAGTCCGGCCCTGTCGCAGTTAAATATACGGGCTTCGATTTCTAATTCATCAGTAATTCTCTTTACCAACGAATTATTTTATTCTATCGGTATTTGTCCACCACCAATTTAAAGAAAGAAACATATATAACTGCATACAAATAATTAAAAATCAGGTACGGCAGACCGATTTTCATGTGGCCGGTTAGAAGTACCGCCCTCGAGATGCGCACGAAATTCATAGGTAGGGGAACCTCTGACATCCCTTACTACGTCCCAATGCACGACTCGCAGAAAGAGTTTGCATTTCATTTTTCCGAATACTGTCTATCTAACACTGACCCTTACTTACGCACGTACAAATTCTCCCACCGGCCACATGAAAATCGGTCTGCTGTATTCTATTCGACATGCCATGGACACGGTACATAAAGCTCAACGATTTTTCTTTTATTATAAACATAATTTTAACGCTAAGAAATAAGTAATTAAACTTCTAGTTTCAAAAATTCTTTTATTGTAAATACCACTGCAATATTGTTTCGCCATACAATGGCTTCATCAGGTGGATGAAATACTGAAACACAATATTGTAGTGGTATTTACAATAAAAGAATTTTTGAAACTAGAAGTTTAATTACTTATTTCTTAGCGTTAAAAGTTTCAACAAGTATCTCCTTCGTCAATTAACTACATAATTTTAATTTAAAAGAAGTTTAATGTTCGAATAATTTAAGTTTAATCAAATTAATTAAAATGCGGCATAAACTTGTGGACATATTCGATTAATATCTACATAAAAAAAAAAAAGTATGTGCGGCCGAGTATATTTTGGTAAGAAAACAATAACATTCACTATTCTTATGAATAGGAAGTGATTGTTATCGTCCGGAATTTCATCGATTTTTTTGCAGATCAATGAACTTGAATTACAGCTGTATTTTGGTAAATATAGACTAAACAAAGATATGGACGGACTGACTTTAATTACATTTGGCGCTAAAAATTTGGAAATTTTTGATGAATTACAAATAAATTTCTTTTTTGATTTCTAGTTAGGCATTTATACGTATTCTTCAGATTCGCATAGCTTTGTCGCTATTCAACAGTAACCCTGTATAAATGTATATTTAAAGTAAAACTTACATTTTTCGATGGTAATTTCATAAATATTAACGCTAATTGTCTATTTGCTTTTGGCTCTCTGTAATCTCTAATGGTATCATACAAAATTCTACAATTTTTCTCAGTTGGCGATAAAATTCTTCTAGGTTTTGACCTAAAAATTTAAATAACATATAATTTGTTGTGTCATCGAAATATTTATGTTATTACACTCGAACGTAATTCTTCTTTTCTTTTTCGGGCGTTGGCAAAAGCTGAGTTGCTCGTTCATTCATAACCTTTTCCAAAAGATTCGCGTCCTCGAAGATAGTGGAATTCTCCTCGTTGAATTGCCGACAATTGGAAAACATTAATTTGAAGTCATTTATTAAATCTTGTTCGTTACGGTACTGTTCACTTCTAATCTTATTTTCTATCTCTAGGAAATCTATTGGTTCCGATATTACTTCATAATACTCCGGATATAGTTTTTTCGATGGCTTTTCCATGAAACCCAACATAGGCTTCCTACCATCTTCACACTAAAAAATTGATAAAAACGAAAATTATAACTTAAAATAACACATAAACATATATTTAAATAAATTTGATGTTATCTTAAATCATAACTCTAAATCTGCAGTAGAGTGATGATTCTATAAATAGAATCTTAAATGAAGTGCCAGGAAACAATTTTTAGCCGATGAACGATAAAGGAGCATCAGCCAATGGAAATTTAAACAGAGATTGAATGAAATCTATATATAATGACTAGTTACATATTCTCATATGGCAGTGGTTGAATGGCGTACCAAATTTTGAGAAGAAAAAGCAGAGAATGTAGATATAAACACAAAATTCATGCAACATTCAAATAATAACAAAAACACTGTTTTAGGCATATTGTCTTCATACATATACATATAGGGCAGGGGTGGCCAAACTTTTGACCTCTGAGGTCTACTTGTGTTCAAAAATGTTTCTTGCGGGCGACTCTAAGGTAGAGTTTACAAGAGAGAAATAAAACATTTTAGCGATAAGTTAGTAAGTATTTTTCTATTATATACGTTGAAAACAAAATACATAATGTTCATTCTGTATTAGGTTTTTGGGTGGATATTTGGCACTGCATATTCTCCACAAGTTTATTATATTGAGGAGTGTAAGAAGTAACTGCGATGCGCAAACAGGAAGTTAAGTGGGCATCTGTTAAACGAGAACGATGTTTGGTTTTTATTGTATTCATAGTAGAAAATGTCGATTCGCAAAGATAGGTGGAACCGAAAAACGAAGTCAAATATAAGGCAACCTTTCTTAGGAATGGGAACTTTTCTTTGCAAATCAGTTTCCAAGAATCAGTATTACTGCCAAATGCTCTTGCTTTCAGAAGTATGTCGCATCTCATTTTAATTATTTCTTCTTCCACCACAACAGATTCAGAATCAGTTAACTTGCCAATTTTTGCAGTCAAGCTGTGAAGGCCATTGCTTTCATTAAAAGGGAATGTCATGAAACTTAGCACTTCTTCGAGAGCGAAGAAATCCAAAAACTTTCTTTCGAACTCCAGGTGCAAGTTCTCCAGCTGTCTGGCGAAAGTTTCAAAGTCCCGATTTGAGTTGTGCGTGCATTCTTCTTCCATGTTTTTATAGTTTCTTAGTTCACCTCGTCTTAATTGAGATGCATGCACTTGAATTTGACTTTTAAATGTTTTAATAAAAATTTAATTTTTTTTTTCCAGCTTGGATTCTGCGAACTTAAACCGTCGTACATACTCATTTTCATTCACCACCATGATTTTGTAAGAACGAAAGTATAATTCCAAGTACACAATTTGACGAACTGACTAGTCTGATATGCGTAAAGCGCGAGCATGTCGTTCCAGTGAACGATGAAAGCTGATCTTCATAGACAGTTGAACTCTGAGAGAAATGATTCCAGACTCACAGTTCTTCTCGTTCTAAAGTTATCAAACCATTATAATATTGGTGGATAAGATGGAAGGGCACTACGTTGGAGCTGAGTTCGAAATCTTCGCTGTGTCTGCACTACCGATTGACCGGCTGTAACAAATGTGTAGTAAATAAAGACGCGTTGTTCAATCGTCCATCGCTCGATGGCTACTAAAATGGCATCTAAGAACGAGTATATATCAAACATTGCGCATCTTATAAGTGTAAAACTACCCTGCCAGACCCTGTATAATTTGCCGCGAGTTAGGTTATTTTAAAAAAAAGTGGAATATTGTGAAAGTAAGTTCGCGTAATTTACCTATAACAAAAGCGGCAATGGATGTGTACTATCTACAGAAGCAATTTACAGTATATAAGGTGTAACTGCAGGGGTGAATAGCATCGACATAACAAGAAATCGGAACAATGCCATCTAGTGACTATAATTCTCAACCAAATATTTACATGCTGCCTAAAATTAATTTAAAATAAAATGTGATTTAGTTTCTGCATTCCTATTCTTTTTTAGATCATAATATTATATTGGAGTAATATATTACATACGTTTAATATAAATATTAATTTTTAAATTGATTGAAATTGATGTTGCTATTAATAATTAATAATAGTCTCTTAGAATGTAGTAATACTTCTCAACATCAACATAAAATCAATGCATATTTTCTTCTTCAATTATAATTATTTTCTTTATTTTAGTACTTTTATACGCACCGTATAATCTAATAAATACTTTGAAAAAGCATGCAATCTCTTCTTCAATGGAACCACTTCTTTGGGTGGACGACCGGGCCTACCGGGACTATAGCCCAACGAATTCTTTGGTTTAGGACCCGGTCTTCTTTTGATGAGTAACTTTGAATCTTCCGAATCCGCATCGCTATCGGTATCCTGAAAGAAAAGCAAAAACGCGATAATATAATGTTTCGTGATGATAACTTTTTCGCAACGCAAAGCAAAGCCGTTAAAAAGCGTCATGCTGTTAAAATAATAAGCAGGGGTGCATTTAAAAGAAGCGATGTAGAATGAAGTGCGTATTAACAAATAAATGAAATCAAAATACCTCTTGACTACAACACTACCTTATATAAAAACCTAAATCAACTTTCATATTAATTGTTAATAATTTATTTAAAATCACAGACATGTTTATGATTGGTTTAACATATAATATTTTTAATTATTTACTGAAATATTCTATCCTTGCTTACTCTCTGATATGTATCAAATGAATGTTCCATTTTGTGTACAAAACATGCAACCTTTATTAACAAACTATTTAGAACCGAATTTGATTTTGATCATTTCTACAAAAAAATAAATAAAACCGTGTTCGCCTAGTGAGTAGGCCACTAGACTATGACAATGTTCATCTAGCAAATTTGAAGCGAATTGACAAATGTTTATCTCATGATCTTGAAAAATGCGAATTGAAACAAATTTCAAGCCGATTTAAAGATCAAGGACTATTTTCGTGCCAATTATACGACATATATCGACAGTGCGGTAAATTTCCCATTGCTCTTTGACATTAATCCATTAGATTATTGGCTTGTGAATCATGTCGCTATAATATTTTTAGCTTTATCGATTTTATAATTTAATGTCTAATTACGGGTAAAAATAAAAAAATGTGGCGCTATTTAAACATTGTATAATTAAGCTAATAACATATAATTTGGCCAAACCGCTTATCTCTCAAATTCTAAACAAATTGGTTCAGTTAATCTTAGTTTTCAAATCGATTGAAATTAATATTTCAAGCGACTTGAACACATCGAGATAAACGTAGTCTGCGATTATGATAAAACAGGTTCGAACCCTGGTATAGCCTCTTGCGTTGATGACTTATTTCGTCTATTGTTGGACTGAGACTAATAGAAATGGTTGCCTATGGTAATAATTCGTAGTCGCTACGTAGTGTTAAATTATGATCATAGTGTACCCTAATGCTCAAATCGTAACAGACCAAGCATATCAACCGTTAAGACTTGTTACGAGAATTATTATATCAAAAATAAATATTTTAATTACGTGAGCGAATTGATATATAACGTTTCCAAATCCATGAAATAAGAATAAGAAAAGACAAAATAATGAAACATGTCTCAAAATGTCTCACATAATCACCATTTAGTACAATACATTTCTCCAAACGCTGAATCCATTTCTTCCTGTTTACTGTTGATCCAATTATGAACAGCAGCCCGAACCTCAGTGTCTGATAAAAAAATGCCTTTCAATACCTCTTTCAACTTTGGGAACAATCAGAAATCTGAAGGAGCTAAATCAGCAGTAGAACCGCGCCGAATCGATAGTCCAATCGCCTCGACAGTGATATCGAGAAAGTACTTGTCGAGTCGAGCAATATTTGCCACTACGGCAAAACGCTTTAGCAGTATCAACAACGAGGTCGATTTAGATTGGTAAATCGACAACTTATGACTGATCATCCTTAAATGTTAGAGTTTTCGTGTTATGCTTATCGTGGCATTCACGCGATTTACATGCTCATTTAAATTTCATTTTATTATTTTAAATTACATTTTATTAGTATTGTTATTTTAAATTACGTTAAAACTGTATATACTCATAGATGCCATCATGATGCCCAGTAAATATGGAATTATATATGATAAAAGAAGAAAGAGAAAGAAGGGATGGTATTCGGAATTCCAAAATCGAAAGAACAAATATGAGAAATGTAAGGGATGCTGCTTTCGCACTTAGTGAATAGGAATTTAAAAATTTTAGGCTCTCGCGTCAATTAACAACTAATTTAAAACATATTTTGGTGCCGTTAATGAATACAAACAATCATCCCAATTCTTTGTGAGCGGTTAAAGAGGAGAGTTAAAGATATTTATAACATTGTCATTTTATGCCACCGGCAGCTATCAAAACTTAATAGGTTAAAGTTGTAATATTTCTGTCAGCCAGCAAACCGTTTCCCACTGTATACAAACTGTAAATAATGTAATTGTGGATAATTTAGCAAATAAGTGGGTTAAATTTCCGACAGAAGAAGAAACGCACGCACAGTGAAGGAATTATTTTTAAATGTAACGTGATTTCCTGGAGTATTAGACGCAATAAATTGCACTCATATTCGAATACTAGCACCGGCAGTCGAGGAACATAATTACGTAAATCGTAAAGGATTTCGTTCAAAAAACATTCAACTTGTAAATATGAATACGCAAAGCCTAAAGGACGACCAGGTAAAATATTTTATTTCAGATATGCGATTGTAAATTTCGTATTTGATCAATTAACTACTCAATATTTTATTTTAAAACGGATATAGATTATCATGGTGAGTATTAGTTATTTCCAGTTTTAGATATTCTGTTTAAGTACCATATGATCATATATTTCTACCCTCTAGAAGGCAATGACATTTTTCTTTTTTAAACTTAAGTTGGTACCATAATTTAAGTAAACTTATTTTGCAGCGTGTGTGTGATATAGGTTATTTTATACTGATGACAGATTAGCTTTGTCATTTTGACAATTAATTACATACAAACGTTTCAGTTGAAAAAATAAAAAGTTTAATAATAAAAACAGCTACAATAAATGTTCAAAGTGAGCTCCTTCATTTTCTAAGCATAGCGCAACTCTTCGTCTGATATTATTGAAGGCATTCCTTAAATTATGTGGTGTAATTTCCTCACAGACATTTCGGATAGCATTAGTAAGTTCTTCAATTGTATGTGGACGATTCGTAAATACTCTATTTTTTAGATGTGGATAAATGAAATAGTCCATAATTGTTAAATCCGGAGATCGTGGTGGAAAGTCTACTATTCGATTATCAAAGAATTCATGCAATAATTCCATCGTTACTCTTGTCTTATGGGCTGTTGCATTATCTTGCTGGAAATATCCCTCGCGGAGCTCATCATCATGTAATTGATTTACAAATGGTAGCAATAAATTATTACGATATCGTTCTGCATTTATCGTATTATTAAAGAATATTGGACTAATAATCCGTCTACGAGAAACAGCAAGCCAAACGCCTATTTTTTGTGAATGCAAGGGTGTTTCAAAAATTTCATGTGGATTTTCACTAGACCAGATGCGCATTGTTTGTTTATTTATATATCCTGATAAATGAAACCATGCTTCATCGGACCAGAAGGATTTGTCAAAAACGTCATCGTTATTAATCGTACCTAAGAACCACTGACAGTAATTAACTCTGGTTACATGATCGATTGGTAAAAGCTCTTGCACGCAATGAAATTTCTATGGAAATTCTTGTAAGTCTTTTTTAAGGATTCTCTGGCAGGTCCCATATGACAGTTGTGTTTGTTGTGAAAGCTTACGAATCGATTTCTTAGGTGATTGATTTATTCGTCCCTCAACATCTGGTATATTTTCAACTGTCCGCTTTAGTGGTCTACCAGCACCTGGTTTTCGAGACACAGACCCTGTTTCACGGAATTTAACCACTGACTTTTGAATTAATTGCCGCAAACTGTCATATGTTGTTGGAAAATTTGGAAATTCTGCCCGAAATTCTTCTATACAATGCTGCAAGGAGTACGACCATTCTCCATTTTCTAATTTTACACCATTCCTAAAGTATGATTCGATCAGAAAAAATTTATGATTTATTGTAAACATTTTAAAGTGTCAATTAATAAATACATTAATGACAGAAGAGTTTTATTTATCAGAACATACACATAATGACATGTATTTTATTTGTCACTACCAACACGATATTTTCAAGAAATAATTTCATGGCTTGCTAGAGGGTAAATATAAATGATCATATTGTATAAGCGAGTAAACAAAAATTTACGAAAAATTATATGAAAGGAAAAAACGCATGAATGAAATAATTTTCCCCGCTTACATTGTTCGTAATAATTTAATTTAAAATTACTGTAACATATTTTATGTTTAATTATCTTTAAATTTGCAAATGTGAATCATTTGCAGCTTGCATCATGTCAAATATATTAGCACATTATTAAATTATTGATAAGAAGGCCGACCACACTGTGACGGTCGTATTGTGCGTTGTCGAGATCGACTACGAATTTATGGGAGGGGAGCCGATGGAGACTTGGCATAGTAGTTATTTGGATCGACTCCGTTCGTTTTACGGCAAGGGCGAGAGTGGTATGTGGGGAAGATATCGAGACGACCAACGTCTTACTTCGGTGCGGTTCTATTTCAGAACTCTACGGAGGGTATGAATTTCAGGCTCGTCACTGTCTTCATTGATTTGTTGCTGCAATGCGGTCTAGCGTTGTCGTGATATAAGAAAAACGGATACGATTCTTTAAAGATCTTAAAGTTTTGCAGTATCTTATTGAATTAGTCGTTGATCCCCCCCGGCAGATATTCGGTATGAATGACCCCAGAAAATGGTGTATATGAGATGGAACTCTTTTAAGTTTTAGTACACATGAAGAATCAGGATGACGGTATTCCACTGACTGGTGCTTGTTTTCTGGGTCATAATGATTAATCCAAGATTCGTCCCCAGCGGTTGCGTTCATGAGAAAATTATCTTCTTCACGTCGATACTGGTTAAAAGGTTCTTGATAAATGTTCTTTTTGTTCTTTGTTGCAATTTGTTTTTGCGTAATCCGGCGATTTCCTTTAATGTACATTCACTCATTTTTAATTCTTCTCAAGCGTCACTGATATTGGTTACCCTGATCGCTTTTCGTTAAATACCTTCATTTCGTCTTCGTAACAGTTTTGCAAATCGAACTCACTGGCGAACATTCTTCACATGTGTGCTTCACAACCGTTGCCATGAACAGCTCTCAAACGCCTATAAATTTCGAAGGGTGCGCAACTTTCCACCGTTAAATATTCTATCGCGTATCGTTGCTTGGTACCCATGTCAGAAAGCTAACTCATGCTAACTCAGCTGTTACTCAACGACTATATTCAGGTAAATGAAACTATCCAGGTTCAAACTTGTTTCTATCGCCACTACTCACACAATGGCGTTATTTGAAACCTTATATTGTGTGAGCCAAAAAGACTGAAATAGTTGGCAACATTGATTTTAGTGTTAAAGTTGGTGGTGCTGACAAGTACTTTACTGCGACATTCGTGACATTTATAAACAATGCGCATTGGCGTTAATTATTGGGAACTTGTCAATAATTAACCGTCAAGTCAATGTTAGGTGCTTGTCATTCTAACCTGAATTAAATCTTAAAAAAACACACTAGAAAAGTGATGCCAACTATTTCAGTCTTTTTGGCTAACATAGTATATCAATCTGCTCTCATAACATAGTCAAACAAATTTTACTGTAAACGACTGCTACCAACGACGAATGTCTAAAATAACTACAAAAACAGAAGACCAATTTAATTTTAGGAATAAGGAAATATTCGTGAAAAGTCACATCTATCCGGAATGTGTGGATACATTTCGCTCTTATTGGAGCTTGTCAACACACAGTATCCTGGACAGACATCACTTTTCACTTCTATACTTCGCATATATACAGTTAGTATAATGAACCTACTGTAAATGAGAACTAATGAGTATTAAATCTCACTTTACATGTAAATGTCGCCTACTGTGTTGCATTAATGTCGACATTTCGACAAACAAAGTTTGTACCAGTATGCACTGGCGCATTCACGAATTTTTCATTATTCTAACCTGGAAGGTGGCGTCGCGACGTGTAGCGTTCTGTATACCGGTACAAACTTAGTTTGTTGAAATGAAGAAATTAACGCAACACATTAGACGACATTTCTATGTAAAGCGAGATTTAATACTCATTGGTTCTCATTTGCATTAAGTTCAATAATTTTACGAAGGTTATCATAATATATCTCCACGAATTGCCATCGAGTTAAAGCGAACACGAGCGCAAAATGTATCTGTTTGCGATTAATGGTCGCCGAATTAGATTAGATGGTGCTATTGCTGTTCGGAAGCCTTTACACAAAATGAATTAACAAAGAAAAACAGAACGACAAATTGAAGCTTAAGATCTTCAAGATTAAACTAGGAACGAAATGGCAAGCGCTCCTAGAAAGGTTGCAAAGTATTGATGGTGAAGTACAGTGGAGCTAACGTATTACGAAAAAGTCCGTTCTTAAAACGTCTTATTTCTTAAGAAAAGCATTCTAGTAATAGAGTTTTGAACATATTTAGAAATGCCAACGTTCGCTTTATTTTTATTTACCGAGAGAGTGCCTTCATCATAGAATTTCATCCTTAAACGAACATTAGAAAATCAATATTTTTATGCCGTGAAGTATGTACAACATATTATAATACACAATCTGTGATTTCAAATTTAAAGAGATGAGCGTGCGTTAGCATCATACCTTTCGGTGCTTGTTAGTGACTCTGTTTGTTACCTGATCTATGTCAAGTAGTTCTTGTACTTTAGCTTGCATCACTTTTTGCAATTTTACCGCATCCTAGAATACGAATTATAAATTTAATAAAGTGCTATGTAGAGACGTGTAAAACGTATTGCTTACTTTATATAATTTAGAAGTTTGTACGTTGTATTTTTTCGCATTTTCGAACATAATTGTCATATCTCCGGCGACTTCACTAACCGTGCCGTACGATTTGTTCACCAATTTTCTCCTAATCTGCATCAACGACACTGGGTTTTTTATCTCCTTGTAATAATCAGGATAAAACCTTTTCGATGGCAGTCGCCAAAATGGATCGCTTAAATGTGTACCTGAGTTATTAGTTACCGATCTGACTGCTTCGAACAGTTGCCACTGAGGGTTATCTGTGTCTACGGGATCGTTATTCTAAAAAATGAAACATGAAACAATTAACTTTACACATATTCAAGTACATACAGGACCTTCTTCTTCCATAGATTCTTCGAGTTCCAGTTCAACGTCGGAATCTTCATCTCTTAATGCTGCAGTGACGGCAGATAAACTGGTACTTCCTCTAAGACGTTTATTTCGTATCCTTTCACTACTCTTTCCACCATTTGATTTATTATGTTCGATTTCTATTCTTTTACTAGTAATTATCTACAAAGAAATTAAATAAGTAATTGTGGATGGATAGAAATGTATTCTAAACTTGTAAGTGGAATAAATTATATATTTTCTCCGATTACTTTTTATTTGCACACATATACATAATCGTACATATTACTTATATATATGTAAATGTTAACATTCAAGTTATCTAATGTGTCGGAATGAAATAGATTTCTCCATTTGCCTAAGTTGAATGAAATAGCAAAGTAGGCTCCACCCCATTACATTTAGACGCAAGTAGAGATATATGTAGTACAACTGCACATCTGTTTATTCTATTTATGCATTGAATTTAACCAACCTCTTAACAATTTAACCAATAGCAGTATAGAGTAATGAGTACATCAACTACTTCCACACATAGCTTTGCAATGACAATTAATTGATTTACATACCCTAGTATATAATGGGAATAGTCTGCATAAGCCTCTTACCATTACGTTAAAATTAAAATGAAGGGTAACAAAAAAAAATTAACATACTGAGAAAACTGTAATAAGAACATTAAAAACAATTACAATCACAGGGATATGTAACATAGACCACATAGTGAAATGACACAAAAATTGACACCAACATGTCCAAGAAATTAACAAAAATAAGTTTATTATAATTACTAAAAGAAAATATGATGAATATTACCTTTTTTAATGTTTTTGAATTTTTATATATTTGAGATCCAGGTTCATTAAATAAACAAGCATTTTTGGTCATAATAAGCAGATCACGTTCCATTTCCGACAAACTATTATAGTCATTGTTTTGTATCTTAGTCGCTATTGATTTCAGATCAATGGGATTTTCGATAATTTCATAATACTCAGGATATTTCTTTTTTGAAGGTAGCAATTGGAATTCTGTGTACAAAGGGCGATTGTCATTATCTGATGCACTCATGACAGCCATAAATAAATCTTCATAAGGATTGTTATCATCATCTTGATTTGTTGAACTTTCTGATGTGTCTTCAGAATGGTCAATATCATGCTTATGAGCTTCAGCATCTGCCTTCCTTGCAAATTTGGTAACTTTCATAATTATTTTACTTTTCGGATCAGATTCTTCTTCTTTACCTTCTAACAATCTTAAAAAAATGAGAGTTTTATTAGCATAACATGCATAATCTTTAAGAATATTACTTACCTAATCTTATTACTGATAAAAAGTTCTAATAATTCACAAGCGTCTTTGTATTCCTGGGTATTCCTTTTATAAAAAGCCTTAGCATTACTGACAATTAATTCAATATCATTTTGTAAATCTTCTATATCATCATATTCATCAGTTTTTAGTTTTTGTTGTACTTTTAATAAATCAATGGGGTTACTGACAACATCATAATAACCTGGTTCTTGTCTTCTTTTGGGAACACGAATAAATGAGTCACATAATAATGAGCCATCACTCTTTTTATGATTTCTCACAGACTCATATAGTTGCTGACATAGTTCCATCTGAAATAAATGTAAATATACATAAAAGAAAAAACATTTAAATAAGACATATGTACAGGATCCTGTTTTTTACTACGTTTTCTAGGTGGTCCACCACTTGTAGTTGCTTCTATACTATCAAGAGAGTCTTCTTCTTGTCCTCTACTAGCAATGGAACTAGTTCTACGTCTCTTGCTCATTCTACCGAGTTTTAATTCAGAAGCATATAATCATATGTAAATATGAATAAAACAGCTATTCTTGAATTTGTTCCTTTACACTAAAGCTCTGTAAATATGTAATGGGTTAATTCAAAGACTGTCATCAAGTTTTTGTACTATATTTTAAAGAAATTCTAATAAAAGTCTTGTAAACAGAAGTATCAACAATAAAAATTCTATATTTTCATAATAACCTACACACAGTTTGGTCACGATGATTATTGTTTATTGTGTGGTTTCATGAATTAGTACTTACATTATTTTCAATGCAACTATAATTTTTAATTGCTATTTTACATTATAGGTCATTCTTGACGCTAATAATACATTTGGAAAATAAAACGCCACACAAGGCCTTATGCAATGGCGGATAAAGATGTTTAGAGGGAAACAGATATATACACAAAACTTTTAACCAAAGAGTAATAGCACATGCGCCAGATAACGCATGTCGTATTTTACGGCGCTAAATACAAACTTAAATTACTGATCAATAAATGACATGGCCTCTTGAAATCCTGTATTTCTACGTTTTTAAAAAGAATTCTAGGTAAATAGGTATACAATGAATATAAATGAAAGAATAAATCAAGTTTCAAAGCACCGTATATATTTTTATTATATCATATATTCGTAATATACAAAATATTTCACTAATCTATACTGAGAGATCTGAATGAACCTCCTAAATCATATGTTCTCTTAATATTTGAATTCCCAGTAGGACGTTTAGTTTCATCAACTTTCCATCTGGAATCATCCAAGTAAAAATCTCTGTTGTCCATTATCTTTTCACGCCAGACTGATGATAAATTAGCCATTTTATCGAGTGTGCCCCCATATTCATCGGGTAACAAATCTCGAGGAATGTGTTCGTATAATGTATTGGAATTTGGTGTATGATAGTGAATCTGGAATTAAAATTATTTCAAGTAATTATTTATGTAAAAATATTTATTCAAAATTGTTGCAATGTAAATAATTTGATATTTCATATTTTTTAAGTTGAATACAATTTAAACAAAGATTACTTGTATATTTAAAAATTTTAAATCCTTACCATTTTAGAAACTTCGCTTTTTAAAAACGGTTTGAGTAAAGTTAGACATTTATCTAAAAATGGTGGTACATTAAGGATGTGGATTTGTCTTAGGCGGACTGGATGGGCTTCCTATAATTATAAAGATAAGCAGATGAATTCAAACGCAAAGAAATAAATTTAAAAAGAATCAAAAAAATTACTTGAGAGTACGTCATATATTTTCTAAGTATTGATAAGTTCACTTTGGTCAAATGCTTCAAAGTGTAATTCGCCATATCAAAAATCGGTATTTCACCATCTGATTCTTCATAATCAGTGTACATACGTAAGTCAGCCACCATAAAGAAACCCTTCATAACATCTGCATACACAAAATTATCCGGATTTGGATCTCGTAATCGACAAAGTAATATCTTATAATTTTTAATTGTTTTTTTTTGTAATGGTATATAATCTCTAAAATAATTCGATTTAATTAACTTTCCTATAAGAAATATTGGAAAATGTATTTTCTTACACGACATTGAAAACTTTCTTTAGTTCTTGGCTTTGAGGGTCTCTGTTCGCAAAAATTTCCGGTGCTTGAGAACGTAATGTAAAACAAACGTCCAATAAGCTTTTCGTTTGTTCTATGCTATTGTTGCAACTGGCGAGGAATTTTAATAGGTTAGATTCGTCTAAAACAATCAAATTAGACATAAATAAACTTTAATAAGAAATTTTTTAGTTGAACCCTATATTTGAATTGTATAATTTTCATAACAATATATAATTTGTATTAAATTATTTACAATTATGATATTTTGCTCGATGAATTATTTTAATAATTTGTTTGAAATAATTGTGTGAAATTCTGTTTGTATTAAACTTACCTATATTTTGGGGCAAGTGAGATTGTTTAGCCAACCATACTTTTAAAATTTTTAGACTATCCTTATATTTGTCACTAACAATCCCGTTCATTTTGTCGTTAATCTCACAAAGTATATCAAGTCAATGTATGTCTAATAATAAGTAGGTAATATAAGTAAGTCTTACCGTACGTTATAAAATATTTTCAGATGAAAAAGTAAACAATCTGAATGAAACGAGTAAAGAAGAAACTTTCTAAATATGAAAGTTTAAAATCTCCACATGTGTACGTATAAAAGGTAATTTTCTCTTAATATGGGCTTTATATAAAAGATAAATGTGTACAAACATTATTTTAGCATGCTATTACGTAATACTGAACAGTCCTAAAACATCTTAATGAGTTTGTTAATTGCAGCACGTTGATAATAAAAGGAATGCCTCTTGTAGATATAATTTCATACTGAAATTTATTTTGTACGTTAAGTTATATTAATATTATTAATTAAATCTCCAAATAAAAACAGCTGTTAATGTCAGACTTATTTGTTTTTTATTAACAAGAATTGAAGAACGTAATTATTAGGCTGGTCAGAATTTTCGTTAAGGCTCTTCGAAATATGAATTTTTTGAAAAGTTTTATAAAATTAACTATTTATGGTATTTATGTAAATTTGGCGCTTATCTGACTCGTGAAACATATTGTGATAAATCTGTTCGGGTTCGACTAATAAAACACACGGTAATTAAAAATAACTATATTAATAAAAAATAAATTCAATAAATACC
Organism: Melolontha melolontha; assembly: GCA_935421215.2. Classification (NCBI taxonomy): domain Eukaryota; kingdom Metazoa; phylum Arthropoda; class Insecta; order Coleoptera; family Scarabaeidae; genus Melolontha; species Melolontha melolontha. The sequence continues at coordinate 68,526,477 of OW285243.1, read as the reverse complement.
AGTATGTATTTATGTGCATTTATACAGATGTCCTTGAAATAAAAAGACAACGTATGAAAAATGGAAAGAATCCAAAATTCAAACCTCCTGAAAATTGTATCATGTTCCGCCTATGAATTAAGAATGTGTCTAAATAATAAATATGCACCTCTATTGAAGTTACGCACACACCGTATGACTACATACGTAACAGCTGTCGATATTATAAAAACAATAACATCCTGTATGCTAAGTGAATTATTAAAAATTAAGATGTGTATTACGAAAATGTTTTTTTTTGTTAGGAGAAGTAGGAAATATAATGCCGCTATTGAATTTAAAGGCGGCAATGTTTATAAAAGCGCTATAAAATAACATCTTGTCTAAGTTATGGCAAGAGTTCGAAAGTCAGCTGTTGAAAATTTATACTTCCTTGTAAATTTTTAAATATAATATGTTAAAAGAACCTGTAAGATGTGTGCTCTATGGGCATTTAGCGCCCTATTTGGCAACACTCTATCTTTAACTGAAAAATTGTATCTAACTTACGTAACGATTGACAACTGAACAAAACTTAAAGATAGATAGACAATAATAAAACTATTGTTTTTGTTATTGGCATTAAACTTTAAGGTATCGTCTTTAATAATATAATCCATCGCACAGTAACGTGAAAATTTTTTTTTTAATATCTATGTAATTTTTTTCCTCGCTTATCAGAGGGAATCTTGGGAAAATATTTTGGGTACATATTCTATATAATTTAATCTTTCTATTTTTCATACTTTGTCTTTTTTATTTCAAGGACACCCGGTATACGCATTTATGTTTACGATATTAAGTTCACGATTATTGCTTGAATGCATCATTTTTTCCTCGAGTGTTTATATAGTCATCAGGTGCTTCTGAATTGTTCGTTTTCTAGAGGAACCGGGAGTCCCAATGACGTGCACAGCCTGTGCTTAGGTCACCGGCTGACATAACGTCGTATGACGCAAATCACAGTATATTACTTCCAAAATAAACAATCTCGCTTATGAGTGGAGTCGAGAAATTGCAGATTTGAACAAGACTGCAGTGAGGTAAAAAAATAATACAGTAATAAAACGATCATTTACATTTTCACCAAATTTTATATTATTTTAGAAAATAGAACGAACACATGTACTTTTTACGTCTGATAAAATTGGTCCTGTTTTTATACCGTTTTTCTTTTTGCACCTTATATTTACCAACATATATAAATTTGCTAAATAAGGAATGAATATTATTTTTTGAAAAAAAAAAAACAAAAACAAAGAAAAATAGATACCTTATTTCAAGAATGGTTTGACAGCAATTGAGAATTTTATTTTGATTTTTACATTACCAGAAGTAATTCGTTTCGAAAAAAAATGTGATGTAAGCAATACTGAAGTGTATATACATATTAACAGTGACAGGAATCATTAACTGTTCTTCTATGACCTAATAAAAGCTTTAACATTACATGATATTCCTTAGAAAAAGTTAAATGTTCTTGTATTACGAAACTTTTTGAGCTAAAACAAATGTCGAGCAATTTCTCCACCTTAAATGTAAGTTATGTTGTTAAGGTACAGTTCTTTTAACAAAAAGGTTGACAATCTACATGTGCCGTGTGTATTTATTTAGGACTGCCTTCAATTTTTACGGATAGACATTGTGCATTGTTAACTGAGGATAATGAATTTTGTTATCGTCCGGCGCACATGTAAACCGTGACCTTGCTAGAAATGTTATGCTCCAAATTTTTTTCTTCTTAAAAAAACTAATACATATACTGATATTTTCAATTCTTAATATATTCTTTAAAACAAATTTCATTTGTAGCGCTACTATACTTCATAAAAGTAGTCATTACCATCATATCGATGTTTAACTAACATCAAGTGTAAAATATAGTAATATAAAAATGTTAAAAACATATATGCATATGTAACCATGGATATACATAATGCATACTTATTTCATATTGGTGACTTCTACGTACGTCGTTGCTAATATACAGTACAAATCTCTTTCCTATAGTCACCTACAAACGTGTATTACGTATGTGTGCGTTCAAGAAGCGAGGAGTGGGGACGCACGAAGCGATGCATACATGCCATTAGTTACAGTTTACTTGTTAAGTTGGATGGTTTTGCTCAACTTTTGCGAATAGTCCGTATTCACGATGGATATTTTTACCCTTAAACAAAAAAAATATGTCGTAAAACAGTATTATCTTGGTCGCAGCATAAGAGAAATTGCACGGGTATTTCAAATTAACTTTCAACGTACCATTACGTTTGAAACGATAATTACGGGCGAAAATAGTTGAATCTATCCTAAATATTCAACCGCAAACGATTTTAAATGTTCAGAGAAACTTTTATGACAGATTAGGACATTGCTTGCTTGCATTAGGAGACCGTTTTGAGCATACAATACATTAAATAGTTTACTTTTTATTTTTTTAATTCTAGTTTTATTTATTATGTATAGAATATAGAAGTTATTATGATTTACCGCTTTATTTATTGTTATTGTTATAGGTATATCTGACATTGTTTTAAACGTTAAAAATATTAAAATCTTCCAAAAAGTCCACACTTATTAGTGTTTAGTCCTTATTATTGACGGTAGTTCCACATTCATCGACGTTTATACTATGTATGTGCTTACTGCTTACATCCAAACTGATCTACAGTACATACATACATACATACCTGCTATGTGCGCCCCCACTCCTCGCTTCTCGAACGCACACATACGTAATACACGTTTGTAGGTGACTATAGGGAAGAGATTTGTACTGTATACGCAAACCTGTACGTCACATCTCATGAGAAAGCGTCTCAAGACATCTGACGGCCAAGAGAGGCAGGTATGCTGGCAACAATTTCCGTGGGTAGCTAAGCTACTAAGATGCAAACTATACGTTTAAATGTTTACTCTGGGCGGCTGCCCAGAACGCCCACCTCTAGAGCCAGTCTTGACTGTACGCAACTGCTTTCATTTTCATTTGACAACATATTACCTTAAAATATTTTACAGAAAAATTTTATTAACCACGGAATTATAAATCAACAGGTAATATATCGCAATTAATCCAATCTTTGTTGTTTACGTAATTAAAACCGGCGGAAAAGCGTATATTAGAAATATCATTAACTTTAATAATAAAATTACTGATTGCATTATTCAATCCGTAAAATTACATTGATTATAAAACGATATCAGTATAATAAATTATATCATATATTCATTGTACCATTCTTAATACGTTCACATTTAAACTGGCTAAAAAATGTTGAATTTTTTGCAGGCAATATTTACGAAATATGGTTTTTATTTGTTTAGTTATCAACTTACCTTTGCGATATTTGGATCGACAATAAGTTTTATGAATTCATTTATATAAATTTAATGCAGTTAGTAAAGATAGCGAACTTTTTAGAGTTAATTTTAGAGCAACGAGACAATTTAGAAAGGAATAGGCCAGAATATATCGTATCTATATACAATACGTAAGAACAATGAGTGCCATCCTGCTAACTAGATAGAATGTTTAAAAACAATTAAAAAAGCTTTAGTAAATGTACGACAAAAACCAGTAGGTTCCATGTAAAAAAATACAATGTTTCGTTTTTTAAGGCGTTTTATCTCTAAAAATAATACATATTTTCGACTAATTTTTATAGAGTGAGTGCAGAAACAGAATACAAAAATATCTAATGATAATTTGCTGTATAATTAAATATTTTCGTGAAAAATAATTATCAAAAAGTTCCACATATCGTCGTCTTGCGACTCACCGAACCCGATCTATCTGACTTAAATCTTTACTGTGGGTTAGTTTATTTACTTTTGCTCCGTTGACCTTCCAATAATATTCATATCAATAGAACTGTTCAGTGTGCAATTTTCGATCCATAAAAGCAGCCGATTGTTACACATTTTGTCTATTTGGATTTGTTATTTTGCTTGTGTTGAAAATAACAACGGACATTTCCAACATTCGTTGTAGATACATAGTTAATACATGTTTACTTCGCGTTCAAAATACTCGATAGCGGTTATTCGTAGACGAAAAATTTATTTGTAAATTTCGTTTTATTTAATTTAATTAAATGTATATTTTAAAAATGACAGTCATAGTCCTTACACCATGTATTTAGAATTCGTTCAATATGCAATTTCGTACCGCCGATGAATTTCTCAGCAGTATCACTAAATCAATATAAAAACTATATTAATTTATTGCGAAATCAATCATAAGAAATAAAAAAATCGAACGAAATATGCGTCATTTTCAATAAACTGTATTAAATTCGGCCAGTATTTTGTTCTTAATTGAATATAGCCGATAATTTCGTTTTTATATTGGCTAGCAGTTTTACAAAATTTCAATGTATAGTCAAGGTCATGATAAAATCTAAATCAGAGGTATCTACTACAAATTTGCAGTACCAAGCTTCTTAAAAATTTATGTGAATGATGTCTGAATCGTCATAACCATGAAATCACTCCTTGTTGTTATTCTAGTATGCTCGGGAAACGTACATACATTGATCTTTGTAGCCGATGAATAATAAAAGGTAAGTATTGTGTGCGATATTTCTTTTAATGGCGCCTACTAACGAAACGTTATTCTTTAAGTTGGTATTAAAAAAATTAAAATAATTAAATGAAAGCTGTATGTACAGATAATGAAGAATAAGTACACACTTAAAATTAATAAATTGTTTTGTAAATATGATTAAAATAGTATGTGTGTCGAGCGATACAGAGTTTATCTGGTTTGAATGGTGTCGCGAACGGATACGTAGTTAAAACACTAATCAGCACTTCACTGTTTTTGCTTAAAAGAGCACTTGCGGTTTATTTATATCGTATGAGAAATGAAAAAATTGAAAATTGATATTACTTTTATAAAAAAGGTCATACAGAGTACTTCCTCTAGCCTTCCTTTAAATATAGTTCCGCTTTAGGGTATTAATTTACCATTTGTAAGAACCACATTCTTGTCAAACCCTCGCATTGACATAGTATATGAATTGCGGTTTCCTCATACTCTTGACAGAATCTACATACCGTTTCTTCTGCCAAGTCCATATTATTGATGTTAGTTGAGTTAATAACGCGTTCCTATGAAAGCGACGAGGCCTGTCGAGCCAGTTCATCCGCCATCTCATTAGACTTATGGTCTTCGCGTCCTGAGACCTAGGTTAAAGTAACTTTTTTGTGATTGCCCAGTTGGTTTAGGGCATACACACAATTCCATACAAGTTTAAATTTATCCTGCACCGAATCCAGTGCCTTTAACATTGCTTATTTGTCGGACAAAATGCCCGATGCGATTCGTTCTACCATGTCCAATAATTTCTCCAACACAATGATGAAATGGGGTCAAACCCAAAAGTGAACAAACTATTTATTGTTTCACTAATCTAGATTTTCTTTTTTATTATTTCTTTTGCCTCAAACATAAAGTGTGCAACTTTATCCGTTCAAAACGTCTTTTTCATAAAATTTTTTGAACAATGATACAAGCGACCTAGAAAATTTGTAGCCGTAGTACGCGTACATCTCTTGCAACTGTTTGCCATGCCAAGAATATGGACAAATTTTGCCATCTCAGCAAATTTTATTGCCTGAGGCACAATTATCGCCAGGGTTAATAGGAGCCTACAAATCATACTGCGTTATTGGGCGTGACGTCAAGAAGACCCAACACAAAAATTAAATCGTACAAGACATCGTCGAAGAATTAGCGATTTTCCAACATTAAAGAATATGGAAACCAACTGTCTGCCGAATGTGGATACGTCGTTTAGACTTTTCTTTTGCTGAATTGTCTTTTTTAGCTACTTCTCAGTGCCAAATATCTACGCAATTGGGAACAGAAGAATAGTATATAGCGACGAATACTGTTCTTGTTCGAGCATGTAAGGCGGTTGAAAAAAAATGGAGATTTGATGAACGACGTCATTCACAGTTTCTGTGGAAAAGAATGTCTATCGTATAGTTTGGATTATGGTATAGGAAGTTATTATCTACGGTAGTAGATTTTCTGCAACTTTGCATTATGCTCTTACAATGCTTTAAAATCTAGCCTTTGTCAGCAAGATAATGCCTGAACACATATAGTAAGCATAGCAGTGGGCTACTTTGAATATGTTCAATTCAATATTTTGCTATGGCTACTAAAATATCATGATCTTTTGCCTACTAAAAATATGTGGAAGATCGGTAGGACTTATCACATCGTGGCGGACGAATATATTATTTAACACCAATGATCTCCCACCCATAAAATCACGAAAATTTTTGTATGCAGATGACTTTGCTTTATGCTCCCAAACCAAGAACTTACAACCAAACCCTTCAAAATTCGAATCATGTGCCTTTCATCTGTGTAACAAGGAAGCCAACAGAGAGCTTAATGTTGAGTTTGGTGGTAGTCGGATCAACCACAACCCCACCCTAAATATTTGGGCATAACGTTAGACCGGTCTCTGACATTCAAGCGGCACCTCTATAAAACTAGTCTTCTCGCAATAGTATAATCCATAAACATGTCAGCAATTTATGGGGAGACCCTGCGAACGGCAGCCAATACTCTTCTGCTGTTTAATATCGTAGATCTCACACCAAGCTAGTAAATATTCATCTTAACGATACAATGAGGATCATCACCGGTGCTGTTAGATCCACTCCCAGTCTCTGGTTACCGATTCTTTCTAACATTGCCCCACCGGATATCAGACGTGTCACTGCAGCACAGAATGAATGGATTATGATTTCCAACAACTTTGATCTTGACATACATGGTGATTTGGAGAGCGTCCCCAGGACCCGACTGAAATCTAATAAACCGATTTGGCTAGATACGGTAGTTCGGCATCCCATCAATGTGAATGATTGCTGGATAGTCATTCTCGTACAGCATCCCGAGTTGAGAAATAAAGAATTAATATCTAATCCTTCACAACCTTTACCGGACCTAACCCTCCCACGACGGCATTGATCTCAAATAAATAGGTTCTGTACAGCCCACAGAAGGTGCAACTCTATGCTGTATAAATTGAAACTAGCAGATACTAGCCTTTACGACTGCGGAAATGTAGAACAAACTATGGTTCACATAGTAAATGCCTGCCCCAGAAGAAGTTTCCCTGGTGGCATTCATAAGCTGAGCATGGCAACTCCTGCAGCTCTGGAGTAGTTGAACTATAGACCCTTTTTGGCCATAAAGGTGATTTATTCACTAACATTTAAATTTCTGTTTCGCTTCCCATACGAATTAATAAAAGTAATATTAAATTTAATTTTTGTCTTGATTATTAAATTTATTTAAAGATTTAATCAATCACTTTTTACATTTTCCTGAATATGTACGATCGATAATTATCGAATCATAACTTGGGTCCACATTTGAACATTTTACCCGTTCGAGCAGAACAAGCCGAACGCGCAGTATCAAGCACATCGAGCAAAACTTCTGTATATTCGATGGTACCACCATTTTATTTTGTTCGTAGTAACGAATTAATACCTATATCAATCTAGAACAAACCTACCTAAATTCACACTCCAGTAATGGACACGGTAGACTTAGTTGTTGCTGCAGGCGCTTTTATTATGATTTGAAAGTTATTAAAGAATAAAAAGAAAAACCCAAGAAAAGTCTGGATAATAAAATTATATAGGAATCGCTCAAATAGTATCGTACGTGAAATGGATTAGACACATGTGCAAAACTTTACGAAAATGACAGCAACAATCTTACGGCCGGTATTATCAACGTATTTAAGTTAAATGGCATTTAAACATGATTAGTAAATCATGTTTAAAGAAACGTTTAACTCTAAAAATGCATTTTGACCTAAATTTGACTACTCCTGCATTAAAAGGAGAATTAACGCATGCGTATTTATGTATTGTAGATGCATGTTTGTATGTATGTACTTTATAACTCAGATATACTTACTTAACCTCGAAATTTATGTATTATAGTCTATATATTTTCTGTTTAATATTAATTTCTCCCAAGTAAATTTTTAAAATGCTTATATATTTTCAAAATTTATTGTGATTTTTTAAAGTGGATTTCATTGCTGCATGAATTTTTACTTCTTGCAAATACTTCTAATATATTAATGAAACTGTTAAGTATTGCTTACGTTTTGATTACAATATACAAAACTATGTACTACATCAATCAATTAAAAACCATTTTGCAACTAAAACTTAGTTCTAAGGAAACATGTAATAATATTAAAAATGTGCTCTTAATTTTGAATTAAAAGCAGCAGAAACCAAAGCAAAGTCTGGCACAAACTGTTCTTTTATTCTAAAAGTATTAGCAACCTTCCTAAATATCATATTTAGTTAAATGCTGCTTAAATAAATTTCAAAATACAGAACCCCTAATTTGAGGGACACTTAATTTAAATGTCTTTTAACTAAAACTACTGTTAATATAGCCATAACTGTTGTTTTAAAAGATCAAATAAAGGTATGTATAACAAAAGAATATTTATTTTATACTTTGCATATAAATACAAAATATTTCAATGCATGCCTAAAAAATCAACATTTAATTCTGAGTCAGTATAAAATTTAAAAAAACAGGTTATATACTGACTATTTTCTTCGATTAATGTCATCCTAGTATTATCAGGCAATGTCAAAATTGTGTATGTAAAAATTGTTTCTAACTCCTGTGGCAAAGGAGTTGGAATGGGTGTACTAGAATAAACAATATAAGCTCTTGAAGAAGGAGCGCAATAGTTCTCAGATGGGTAAATCTGATTGTTAGTCACGTTTATATCATAATTACCCATATCTGTTTGAAACAAAATATTATTGATATGATACTTTGTCAGGCATCTAGCTCTTTCAGAATGTTTCCTCATCTTGTTTGCAACATGTTTGCCATAATATGTACAGCTATCATAAATTTCTTGTTGACTTTGCTTTATCTGGTACACTTTTTAGCATGTTAAAAGCCTCATCAATTTTGGAAACTTTCTGATCTGACATCTTTCCTTTTAATGTTTTATTTATTGTAGAGTGAATTATTTTTAATGACTGGCTTTTTTCAGTTTTGCTGTTTAATGTCTCGTTCAACTGTATTACTAGTTACATCTTCAGCTTCTTCTATCTCGTCAGTTTGAATTTCATTAGTATTTTGACTCTGATTTTGATCTAATTTTTCACAAGAAACCTCCTCTTGCTGTTCTCTAGAAGTTATGTTTTTCTTTGCGTTAACAGTGGAACATCCAATTGCATCAGATATACTGACCCAAGTATCGTGATTTTGGTTTTGTTGTAATATAAAACCCATGCTTAGGGTTCCACAGAACAAGATATGTTTTGTATTGGTCTATTAGTTGAAAACATTTTTCTTGATCCCAATTCATTTTGAAATTGATTTATATGTTATTTAAATATATATTTAAATCAAATAAAATATACAATTGGACCGAACAATCGCGAAGATGGCTAACATCGCAAGCTAGCACAAGTCCCGTCCAAACTGATCATTCGGCGAACATTTAATTCTGTTGAACAATTTCATTTTACCGACAAGACTCGAAAAACCACCATAGACAAATCCCCAAGAAGATATATTAACTTCATGATAAATAACTGAGACAGCGTCTAATCCCATCTCGAATTTTGGGCGAATAATGGCGAACTAAAATAGAACTGACCTACCTCAACTTATATTTTGAAGTTTTTATTCTTATTGTTATAAGTATAAAAATAAAATAATAAATAAATCTGGTTGGATTAAATATTGCATTTTATTTTTATACCTATAAAAATAAGAATAAAAATTAGTGTTATATGTAGATTATAAAGTAATAAATAATGAATTTCTTCTGTTTTATGTATATATGGGGGATAAATAAAAAACAAACAGCTATATTTTTATGCATTGGTTGTATTTCCAAAGTCCAGCATACGACAAAAAAAATTCATACATTAAACTTATACATATTAGTAAAAGCATTACAAATGATATACAAAATGTGAATTTACTAGAGACTATACAAAAATGATAAAGAACAAAATAACTAGTGGTGAAAAAATATCTTTACCTGTCAATATACTTTCTTTCTTAATATTGGAGCAAGAGGTTTCTCATACTACTGCTCCAACTATATTAGTAGAACAAATAACTGCTTCCTTTAATATGAACGCAGGGGTTCGCCGATGACATTGTCATAGTGTCCCAGGGGAAATTCCCGGGGACAGTGGCGAGCATCATGCGAAATGCTCTGCGAATTGTGGAAAGATGGTGCCTTGAGGAGGGATTAACTGTCAATCCTCAAAAAACCAAGTTGGTAGCCTTTACCAACATGAGAAAACTAAATGACCTGGGCAGCGTAAGGCTGTTTGGACAGGAGTTAGAACTAACCAATGAAGTGAGGTATCTAGGCATAACACTTGATGCTAACTGAATTGGAGCAGACACCTACTCAAAGTGGCAAACAGGGCGACGCAGCTCTTCTGGAGATGGAGAAGAGCTGTTGGCAAGACCTGGGGACTAAAACCAAATGTGGTACACTGGTTGTACACAGCAGTAGTAGACCAACGATTACCTATGGAGCAGTTTCTGGTGGAGGAGGACGGAGCGGACATCGTCGGTGGGGCTCCTCACGACTCTCCAGTAACAGGCGCTGTTGGGAATCACGGGAGCTATGAACAGCACGGGACCTGCCTCCATGGAGGCCATCGTGGGTCTCCCTCCGCTGGAACTATTTGTAAAGGCGGAGGCAATGGCTGCGATCTTGAGGCTGAAGGCCAATGATGTATGGTGTCCTAATAAGGTTGTAGGGAGCCATACAGATATCACAGGAACTATACTGGAAGAGTCGATATTTCAAATGCCGGCGGACAGTATGGCACCTGAGATTATGTTTACAGCTAAGCTGAACATATTTATACCGACCAGGGAACAGGCAAAAAGTCGCTCGAGGATTGTGGTGCCGGCACCTGGTACACTGATATCACAATCTAGTCAGGGGGCAGGTACAGGCTTATGCGGAATGTGCCCTAGAAAGAAGATATCGATATGTCTGGGGAAAGATACAACAGTTTTCCAGGCCGAATTGTTTGCTGTCGCAGCCTGCGCTGAGGAAATTCGGGAAGCCAGCTACGCAAACAAAAAATATCACATAATGACTGATAGTCAGGTAGTTATTAAAGCCATTATGAACCCATTTACCAGGTCTAAGCTGGTGAAATATTGTAAACAGGTCCTCAATAAACTGGCACAAGACAATACTGTGTCGCTGATATAGGTGCCAGGACACGAGGTAATTAAAAGCAATGAGATAGCCGACAAACTGGCCAAAGAAGGTACTAATAGGAACTTCATAGGACCAGAACCTGTATGTGGAATCGCTAAGGATTCCGCTCAAAGGGAGATCTGGTTATGGCTAGAAAAAGAACGTAAAAATAAATGGAGGTTAGCGCAAGGTCAACTCCATACCAAAATACTACTAAGGGAGCTGAACGGAAAGTTTTCAGCTAACCTAATTCGTAGTAATAAAAAAGAAATTAAAATAATTACCGGGTTAACAACCGGACATTGTCCTTTAAGGAAGCATCTGTACAGCATGGGCTTGGTTAGCGAGCCCTGGCGTAGGAGATGTGAAATACAGGAGGAAACTAGCCTTCATGTAATATGCACGTGTGAGGAACTGAAGGATCTCAGACAGAAATATTTCGGGAGAAATCTATTGGAGCCCATCGATTGTACTCAAACTTCCCCTGAGGATAATGGCTTTTATCGAGGACACAAGACTAACAGAGTGGAACTGAGAGATCTATTGGGGATAGTACAAAGAGCAGTGTGCTCAAGTGCCTGGACGTTCTGGCGTCCAACCCAAAACAGAAGAAGAAGAACTGCTTCCTTTGAAATATATATATCTTCTATGGCATATTTTGATGTAATTGGAACATTATGCATGTCATCTAATATCAGATTTGTTGGTTTATAGGCAGCAGACGCGTCGATTGATTTTAAATTACAGAAAACAGCATATATTAATAGATCAGTTAAATATGTTGCAAAGGATTACCTACCTGGTAAATAAAGTGTTGGTATGGCCCTATAATATTAGTTCTTCCTTGTTAAATATTGTGCCTTAAAATGCTTTCTACAAATAGTAAGTGAATATCATCTATTCTAAGTGAACATATCCTTGTGGCATTAATCAACTGTTGAAACCTGCATGATCTTGCTTTTGGAAATTCATGAAGTATAGAACCTTCTCGGATACAATTTGCTACTTAACACCATGTCACGTTGAATAATTCTATAAATACAAATTTATATATTATATACCTGTATATAACTATTTGTTTACTATTTAATAATATTTACATAGACTGTGCATTAAGTAATATAAAAAAAATAGTAATAATCTTTGGTTGTCTTAAAATTGGCTCAAATCTTCAGCTTTTGCCAAATTCACCCACGTTTTTAGTTTATCTACGAAGTTTACTTTTCTAACTAGGTTAACTGCTTCATGTATAAAATAAAATTAAAAGAAACGCCCAGTTATGGTCAAGACAGGTAATTTACCGGCAAGTTTCTGTATCTAGTGCCATCTTGAAGTCATATCCTAACATTAAAACACTATCTCAATAGTTCCCATTTAGCATTATACCCCCTGGTCTATACTAGGCGAATTCGAGTCATTCTCGTCTTGTTTATTTTGTTCGTTCAAGATAAAATGTGAACTCACCTATATATTCACTCTTAGGAATGTAAATAATCCAGATTTAACGATGTATAAGTAATAAAACTCGTTCGCAAATGTAACAACTTTATTAATAAAAAATATACCAATGGGAAATGCAAAGTTAGCAAAAAAGACAATATACAATTAACAAATTTACCTAAAAAAAAGGATACATAAATAAATTAAGAAAAGATGAAATAAATAATTTATATTTATATTTTACAAAAGTAAATTATTCCGTAAATCAATCCGTTCAATAACATTACAAAATTGTATATAAAAAACAAAGAAACAAAATAGCACGGATATATTAAAATTCCAAATTCACTGGTATAAATGTGCAGAAAAAATATATACTTAGATATTACAAAGACAAAAAATAATGTAGAAAAATATATCTCTAAAAAATACTGGATAGTGCATATATTGGATGAACCGTAAAAACTAGTTCTATACATTTTGATGTAGTTCGTGTATATATAATATATATTAAAAAATACAAATTGAGATTCCATGATTAAAAAGAAAAGTAAAATAATGAAAATCAGGTAAAAATCATGTTTAAATTACTTTTTAAAACGTAATAAGTACTAACAGTAGACAATAATAATACATGATCGTCTTAATTGTAAAAATAGCAAGATCTGTCATTTTATATCGCTAAAAACAATTACTTACAATTTACAGCTATGTACAAATAAATAATTATCATATGAGAAATAGGCAATAATAAAATCAACAACAAAACTATGACTAGTTTATAAACAGTGATGTATAAGTATTGTTTCAACTTTGTTTTAAATATAACAAGTATATAATAATTATGTTATTATGTGGACATTCGCAGGAAATTTATCAAGTTACAAATTAAATACGCAAGTTATATATCACCCAATTTTGCTCTACGATTTACTCCAAATATCAAGTGGTCTTCTTTCTTCTTCGGCCACCCTCTAGCAAGTAAGAAACGTCCAATGGTTGCTTCGTCGGTAATTTACTTAAAAGGTTTAGTAAAATCTTGTTTAGGCGAGCTTTTTGCTCGCTTCGAGTCTGTAATAAAACCATTTTATAATATAGTCTGTTCACAGCTTTAAAAATTATACAGGGTCTTATAAGATTATGTATCTCTTTTTAATGATAAAATTAACGTATATAACTCTTTCATTTGTTAATGGGCAGTGTTGTCGGATTTTGTTAATCAATTTGAATAGAATGAAGTTAGCTGCATTTTTTGTTTATTTATTTATTATTTCTTGTTGTAAAAGTCATTATTGGTTGTGCTTATCTGTTTATCTTTGATCTCTTGCATTTTATTCTTTATACATAGTATCATCTCATTATAAACACAGTAGCTTTCCATTTCTATTTTAGAGCAATATGGATATGCTGTTTGGAAAAGGAGACCTGGGGAACTTTATTGATAAGTATAACCTTGAAAATATCATAGTGAAGTTTAGTCACACAATCTTAAAGTTACTTTCGTGCCATGGCATGCTTAATTCGAAAGAAATGGTGTGCTCAAATAAAAAACTTCATTACAATGAATGTTACTTTGAAAGTAACTATATGCTGACTTTAATAGACAGAGCAAATGATTAAGTTTTATACAAACCCTGGACTTATTATATTAATCATGTACAAAAACGTATATGGTTAATTAAATTAAAATTACTACTATTAGTGTATTATATACTTTAGGTGAGAAAGAAATATGGCAGGTAGACGAAACTGAAGCGATAAATGAGCGATAATTAAAAAATGTAAGATTCGTTATGTATGTATTGTGTAATCAAATTTTATTTAAATGAATTATGAAGTAATGTATATCTCTCTATATTCTCATTGAATATATGTTTCTCATCTGGTAATATAATAAAATTCAATATATAGTGTTAGACAAATTCGAATATCTTTGATATGGTTACTTAGATTTTAATAAGACTTTTCATATTTAATTAAATGCACAACGGGGATTCGATGAGTATATTTATATCCGAATCAGACTTCTGGTTTATTTACCTAAAAAAAAAGGAGACGACGGAAAGTCGCAACTAGTGAAGTTATTGCTATAGCATTAGAAAAATTACCACAAACTTCTACTACATCCCTCGCACTAAACTATGATATAAGTTGTTGATCAGTAATCAAAATGATGAAAAGCACGAAAAATATCAGCCGTATATACCATATTTAGAGCCGGTATCATAAACAATGAATCTCTCAATAACAACTTAACGAATAAATTGAAATCTGGTATTATAAAAAATGCATGCAAGTAAAATAAGTATTTGTAGAATCACTTTGAATAGATATGTATTATGTAGTTTAGCGTTTCAATGAACGATGGAGCCACTGAACAAAATGAAAAAATACAAAAAAACTATTCTTTATGATTTTTTTGTTTGTATTTGTAGACTAGAAGGTTGTGTTTAAGTTTCATATTGAAATGTTTGTTTTGTTAAACTAAATCTTGCTTTAAATTCATCATTTGAATACATTTCGAATGGATCGGTTCTTTCGCGAAACATCCTTGGCAGACCGCAACGCCGTAGACGTTGACGACATTCATACGGTTGGTTTTCATTGTCTAATAATTTAGATATACGCCGTTCATGATTCGAAGACGTGCATGTAATCAACAGTATTTCCGGTATTGCCAACACAAGAACAGTAAACGAAGTATAATATTTATATATTAACATAATTGCGAATTCATATTTATGTTGGTGCGAATGTCCAGTGATGATACATATCGTTCTGTCATATTTTACGTGTGTTTGTTTACTCTTGGTTTGAAATGCGGAAAGCGTTTTGCAGCCAATGTAAGCGACTTGTTGCATGCGCATTGCAAACTGTGAAGCAGAACGCGATAATGATGAACCATTGCTGCCTTTATTAGCGAGAGAAGTAATCGTATTTGTATTTTGCTATAATTTCATATTACATATTGCACTTTTTTTGTAGCGTGCAGTAAAAGTTTTAGGAGTAAGCGTGACATCTGTCAGCGGAATTTCCTCGGAAATACAAAAAGGACACGCAATTTGCAGCCCCAAACGTAAACATGACAAAAAGAAAGAAAGAAGATGTAAAGAAATAGTAAGATATTTGAAAAAATTGACTGTATTATAATTAATTAATTGAGGTATAATTATAGAACAACATATTACCCTAATATCTTTAAATACGATACTTGTCGAAAGGGATATTTTTATATAAAGTTTTCACCTGTTTTTATTTTTTGATTACTTTATAAGAGAATTAATAAATTCGGTTATTTACCTAAATATTGCAAGTTTGACATAAGCGTTTAATACCCTAACCTAAAATGTAAACAAATCGATTTTGCAAATGATTTGGCGACATTGCTTTGATATCGTTGATGACGTGCACGTCTTCAAATCCTGAATGGCGTTTACTCCTGAAAGTGATAAATCTGACATTATCATAATTCAAGTTATCACACAAAATAATAAACTTTTAAAAATAAGGTTATGCTTATTTGAAGCACAGTGGATCGCATTTAACCGATGAATAACATTTAATACCATGATTTTCTAGGGTGTAATTTAATTGGTAGATTTACTTGCCTAGTTTCCTTATTCGCTATTTATAATACCAAATCTATAGAGAATAAATTTAATTTACTTGCTTACTAAATAAAATTTGCAGACTTTTATCGTTTATAATACAGGTTGTTCCTAATAATGAGGAAGATGGGGAATTACCTGTAATTGTGTTTGGTTCCAACAAGATGAAGCAACCCCTTACTATACCCTTAATGTTAGAAGTTTTTTAAACGAAACATTCCCAAATCGGTGAATTGGTCGTAGAAGATTCATTGAATGGCCCCGCAGGGTCACCAGATTTAAATTCCCTAAATTTTTTCCTTTGGGATTATTTAAAATCTGTGGTCTATACTAGACGAGCGCATAATCTGGACGAGTCGCGGCAGAGAATAATTGAGTAAATGCAATTATGCAATAATTCGTGAGACTTTGGCAAATGTCATTCAAGAATTTGTTCACAGACTTGCAGATTGTCAAAAAGTGAATGGTCATGATTTCGAAAACTTAACTGATATTAATTGTTTATATTTTTTATGTTCATATTTATTGTTCTCTATAAAATTTGCATTATTAAGATTTAATTAAATATCTCTGTCGTTGTTGAACAAAAGGGTGAAAGCTTATTATCGTTGAACTTCCAGAGCAGAGCTCTATTGAAATTCGTAAAATTATACAGGTTGTTTGATTTAAAATAAAGTTGACATCGTTTCCGGCTAAACCGGAAGTCTGATTCGGATATAAATAAAGTCATCGAATCCCCGATTTGCATTTAAATAATTGTGGAAAGTCTTATTAAAATCTAAGTAGCCATATCAAAGACATTTGAATGGATCCATACATTTGCCTAACCCGGTATGTATTTTGCATACATATCATCTTTCTTTTACTTTATTGCGAATGAATATGCGAAACTCCATAAAGCACTACATGAAACTCTAATGTGTAACATTCATTTGATAAAAATGGGTGTATTAGAATTTGATAACCGGTTATCTCTTGAAGAAAGATATACAACACACCACAGACATCGACATAATAAATTATTTTTTAATCTTATTTATATTTGTATTATATTATAACTCAAAGGTATATATTGATAACTTTGTAACTTATGTTTTGGTTAAGTGCATAATAATATTAATAACAAATATTGCATAACCATGTCAGTCAAATGCGAATCACAAACATTAAAGTAGAGAAATTCACAATGATAACCCTATTTTTTTAAGAAGTTATTTTTTCCCACATTCCAGGGTCCTACTAAGACAAATATATGTACAAATGTTTTCATCAATATACATGGCGTTTTGTACAGAAGGCGTGTCCGTAAAAAATTATAACAGCGAGAGATAAAAAAAACTCTTACCTAAAAAAAAAAATGGATGAAATCGGCAAAAACCATTGCACAATAAGTAATTTCTTTGTTAATACTTAAATCTTATCGGACTGTATATACTAAGAAAAATGCTGAGACGAACACGTGTTCTTTATAAACATCGATGTGTTTTGAAATCGTTCGTAGGTATATATTAACTTATACTGAGGGAAAATCAGCAACTCTAGTTATTATACAGAATCTTTATTTTAGTATAGCAAGCGCCAATTAAGTTGGCGCGAAGAGAGGATGCGCAGAAGCAGCTTTTAAAAACGTCCACCCCCACTACTCAAGTAATTGTCATAATACATTTGTCATTGACGTTTGACGGAACATAATGTCTTTGCTAGGGGATCATAAAGTGATACACGCTTAGAGGTTAGAATTATCTGACATTTGATGTAAAACCAAATACAAATCTCCCCACTACTTCTAATCCTGCGCGAACTTACCCCTCCTCGCGCCAACTTAATTGGCGTTTGCTATAATTATTTGAATTAATTTTCTAACGTTTTCGAATTGAATTAAGTTTCGCAAGCTTATTATATTGTATTTGCGTAAATATTTTATTCAAATATCTTCCACAAGACGTACGGTATTCCCATAAGCGCTGTACTGTTTTCTAAGAAGCGGTAACATATACCAGGGTTGATGCTAATGTTTTTAAAGTATGAAAAAACATGAATTAATAGTATAAATGGCCTCTAAGATCTATATCCTTTTGAACGCGATCAAACCAATTCTGGAAACATTTTTTCCCTCATTTCATTTTACTGTTATACAATGATGATTGTCGAATAAAATCAAAACTTAATTATAGTTAAAAACTGAATTAATTTCCCAATACAAAATTTTTATCGAAACAAATTTAGGAGGCAATGTCTGCACAAAAATGAAATCTTAAATATTTGTTAGTGGCAATTTCGACATTACATACTTACAATTAATTTCTTTTCGCAATATGCTACACATAACACCTTGTTTAAATTTAGTTCTGAGATTATGTTAATATTCTCGTGATTATTAAGTTAGAGCAACGATCAATTTAAATGCAACGCCTTCACGTGGCTTAGTTTGGCTACATTAAATTTGTATCATAAGACATTTTGAATTGAATAAAAAATAAAAAAAAATAATTTCGTGTGTTCAAATATAAAATCATAATTAAAAATCTGGTGTGAAGAACACAAATACAGGTTCACTATTAATATTTTTTGTGAACGTGTCCGAACATATCCCTCCCCAGAGACGCAGATACGTATTTCGCCTTTCTACAGGCTCATTGATACGCCCCTGCTGGAGAAAGGATATCTTCAGACACATTCACAAAAAAGAACCACATCGCCATATCACAGAAATTATCCAGACCGAGCGTAGAAGTAAATTCAGCGCTGCCTGTTGTCAGACAGCCGAAGTACCTCGCCCTGTTACTTCTACGCTCGGTCTGGATAATTTCTGTGATATGGCGCTGTGGTTCTTTTTTGTGAATGTGTCTGAAGATATCCTTTCTCCAGCAGGGGCGTACCGATGAGCCTACAGAAAGGCGAAATACGTATCTGCGTCTCTGGGGAGGGATATGTTCGGACACGTTCACAAAAAATATTAATAGTGAACCTGTATTTGTGTTCTTCGCACCAGATTTTTAATAATATTTTATATTATTAAAAATACCTTTGTATTATACAAAACTGGTGGGGTTTTACCCACTCATGTATGTTTCAATTATTCTGATATAAAATCATTGTATTTTACTACTTACCCTTACTACAGGTATATGTACGGGTATAGATTGAACCTCCCGCCTTTCGCCGTCTTCCGCATCTTGCGGTTTACGCCCCCTGGGCTTGATATGTGCCGGATCTAAATCGTGAGGTGTGTAAGTTCTGCTCATTTTCAATCGCACGTCGAAACGTTCGAAGGAGTAAGTCTTAGTGCACATGGGGAATTTCGATTTAGACACCTTACTGAAAAGACGAGCCGTCTTATCAACGCGATATTCGCAGATGTAGATGTGTTCTTCGGGTGCACCTATTGGTCTGCCCTTGCAAAAGGTGTTCAAGTCCATGACCCAACAATGCTCGATGATGAGTTCGACCGGTACCGCTTCATAAAGTGGAACTCGCATTACCTCGTTAGGAAAGAACCTGATACATTATATTTATTTAGTACCATCGAATTTTCAATTATTTCAATTTTTCAACTTTTTATATGTGTTTAAGTAGTATCACTATTATTTATTAACTTTGCAAAAAGCTTGGAAGAGATTATTTAGTGGAATTTATGCAAAGTCGTCCTTATTATCTATAGATTAATTTATCGTATCAGACAGGTCAACAATTACAATATATTTATATTTTTATATAATATTTATATTAATGACCTACTAAATTTGAAATGTGGTTGCCTTGGATATGCAGATGACCTGAAGATTTATAATGTGATTAACTCACACGATGATTGTCTGAGACTACAAGACTCTCCAACTATGATTAGTGAATAGTGCAAATAACATTCGCTTAAATATTAATAAATGCACTATTGGCTATTTATACCAATTGCTTGTAATAGAATGAGTTTAATTTAATAAGTCTATTGATTGTCAGAACATATCTCGAGTTACACAAGTATGACACTTAAGTGTGCTGTTTGAATCCAAGCTTACTTCTTCAGACCATGAAGCTTCATTTTGTGCATCTGCATAAAAGACTCTGGGTTTCGTTTGTGCATTTAATAATCTCTGTACCTTCATAATGTTGTAACACCGCCCTAGTGAGAAGTAAATTGAAATATGCCTAGGTGATATGACACCCATTTCATGTACATATATCAATATCTTCAAATTGAAAAAGTTCAAAGATTTTTGAAATGCATGACGTTTAAATTAGACGGAATTTGCCCAGTTCGACCAAGATGTATTGCTAGAGACAGTAAATTTATGTTAAACACGATAATATATAAAATTATTGTCAAAAGTAAATGTTTTTGTTCCTGCGCATTGAATTCGCACCAATGATCTACCGCTTATACCTATAGCAAGAATATTATGGCAAAATGGACCATATGGATAGGAACTGTGAATAGATATTATTCGAGTCTTTTTTAATTACTCATTACTTTTCATTTTTAAAATTAATTTAACAAGTGCACAGCACACTCATTTTATATCACATTAATTTAAATTTTTTATTTATGCTGTTGGAAAACAAAGATATTATTATTAAAGACCGCCAGGTAGGCAAGCAAGGGCGTCCTTGTGTTGACTTTACTGAAATAAAAGTGCGCGTTATTTAGAAAAATGCTTTCCGTTCGAATTACACCTGTGCGTACGTCTATAAATAACTTCACACTATGTTAGCTTGTTCATGTATTCATGTACCGTGCCTTCAAAAACTTGCCTCATTATAGTATGCTGCTTTTTAAGTAATCAAAGATTAGTGCACATGCGAAGCTTTAGAAAACTTCAAATTCTGACAGTTGTTACACATAAATTCAAATTATAAACGCTTTATTTTTTAAATTATTTTATTATAATGTTAAGAGTTACAACATAAAATATTTATTATTCAAAGTTAATATAGAACTGGAACAAGACTTCCGGCAACAGTATCCTAATCTGTCAGTTACTTAAAGCACAACTGCAAAAACATATTCAAGCTTGTGTTATTAAATTTGGTGAAACAGGGACAATAACTCGTAAACCTGGCGGTGGGGCACCTAGAAAACGAACAGCAAATTGCATAGAGGATATTCGACGTCGAATGGACAACTCACCCAAAAAATCAATCGCAAAACTGTCGCAAGTTCATTTGTCAGTGGGAACATGTAATCCTATTTTAAAAAAGGACTTCAAGTTGTTTCCATATAAAATTCAAGCAGTTTCGGAACTCAAATAGGTAGATTTTGTTACGAGAATACAGTATTGTCTATAGTTTTTGAATAAAGTAAATAATAATGACATTCTTGATAAATGCTTCTTTTCGGATGATGCTTGGTTTCATCTTTCAGGATATTTAAACAAGCAAAATATGGGAATATGGTCTGCAGAAAACCCTCATGAATTTGTGGAAACTATTCTACATCCACTAAAATAGGCGCCTGGCTAGCAGTTTCAAGAAGACGGATTATTGGGCCTATATCTTTTAATCAAACTGTAACTGCTGAAAGATATCGAAATGAATTATTAGAGCCGTTTATAAATGGCCTTCATGATGATGAACTTACGGAAGGATATTTCCAGCAAGATAAATGCACCAGCGCACAAATCTCGAGAAACAATAGCTTTTTTGCAAGAATTTTTCGATATAAGAATTATTGATTTTCCTCCTAGACCTTCAGATTTGACAATTTTAGACTATTTTATTTTTCCATATTTAAAGAATACTATTTTCAAGACCAGACATCACACAATCGAAGAGCTTCGTAATGCTATTGTGAATTCTCGTGCTGACATAACTCAAGAAATCCTAATAAATGGCTTTGAAAGCATGAAGCGTAAGTTCAACTTTGTCTTCAAAATAATGGTCAATACTTCCAACATCTGCTTTAGTATGATTTTCTTTTAATTTTGGCTATTGTAATATATATTTTTTCAAAAACTAAATTACTAATTATTACACACATTTATGTACTTGACATACTATTAAAATTATACGTTCGTGAGAGACTACACTGTCACCAACTATTCTCTAATGAGAAAAGCTATTGAAAGCACGTTATATTTGATCATACTCATTTGCGTAAATATAAAAGTTACCTAGAACGACTTTGTCTTCAAAATAATGGTGAACATATCCAACATCTGCTTTAGTATTATTTTCTTTTAATTTCGACTATTGTAATAAATATTGTTTCAAAAACTAAATTACTAATTATTACATACATTTACATGACATAACCAAACTATCAAAATTATACGTTTGTGACAGGTCACCAACCATTAAAAAAAGGATCGCCGTCTCTAATAACAAAAGTTTTTGAAGGCACATTACTACATACATATACCGTGCCTTCATAATAGGTTGTAACCCACGTGATGTGTTGCAATATTGGTTGCATACATTAGGATTGTCAATCCTGCATAATAAGTTCCTAAACTCAAATGTTTTGTTATGACAGTTTTGTACGTTTTGTGTATTGTGTCAATTAGATTTTCTTTGCGTTAATTTTATATTTATTTCGCGTTAAAAAAGTCAGTTCTTTGAAGAGCTATTGAAGATATTCTAACTTTTGTGAAGGTTAGTTATCTATTAATAACATTGAATGTATGTATAAATAAAATAATTTCATTTTAGGTTATAACCTCCAAAATGGCATTTACCGTCGAACAAGATGCATTCATTTTAGTGGCCCATTATAGAAGTGCTACACAAGATGCCGAAGGCAATTGGAGTTTTTCACTTCCAAGTTGTATAGATCAATTTATACAACGCTTCCCAGGTTTTGACTTTGATTATGATTCATTTCGACATCGTAGACATATTATAACAACATCGTTTGAGGATAAACATTGTATTTGTAAAGGGAAATCGACTGGGAGGCCCACCAAATTAACTGAAGCTGTTGTAGATGATATTCGGCAGCGAGTAGAACATAGCCCTCATAAATCAGTTAAAAAACTATCTCAGCAAACAGGTATTTCATATTTATTTTTAATTGTACAAAGTTAACATTCAAAAAAATGTTCTTGTAGGTCTCTCAGTTGGAACATGTCACAAAGCATTAACAAAAAAGATACATATGCATCCTTATAAAGTTACTGTTGTTCATCAGTTACATCCAGTCGATTACGATAGGCGAATTAGATTTTGTGAATGGTTTAATAATCGAATGAACGATGATCTCCTAGATTTAACTTTTTTTAGTGACGAAGCATGGGTACATCTTACAGGATGCGTAAATTCACAAAATTATAGATCTTGGGCTACAGAAAATCCACACCAACTAGTAGAAACATCATTACATCCTTTAAAAGTAGGAATATGGGTGGGAATGTCGAGAAGAAGAATTATTGGGCCAATTTTCTTTTACGATACCATTACTGCAGCAAGATATCGAGGAATATTAAATGAATTTATTAATCAGCTGCATGATGATGAATTAGAAAATGGCTGGTTTCAACAAGATAATGCACCTGCTCACACGGCCAGAGACACACACCACTATTTGACAGAATTTTACGATGATAGACTGTTTAATTTATGGCCACCCCGTTCTCCCGATCTTACTCCGCTTGATTTTTACTTATTTGGACATTTGAAAAATAGGATATATAGAAATAGACTACATAATTTACAAGAACTAGAAGCAGCAATTGTGCATGAAATAAATAACATTACGCAGAATGATTTACATGTTTTTAAAAATTTAAAACGTAGGGTGAATATTTGTTTGCAACAAAATGGTCATCATTTCCAACATTTATTATAAATATGTTATTGTGAAAAAGCTTTCAGTACGTTAGCTCCTCATAAAATGTGTTTGTACAGAGGCAAAATTGACAATTTTTTCATTATTAACTGTAAATAAAATTTATGCTATTAAAATGATAATAAACACTAGTGTTTTAATTGAATAAACATACAACTAAAATTTATTTTTATTATTCCAAGAAATTACTTACGTTTCAATTAAAATAAAATTAAAAAACATCTGTCAAACTATTTTGAACTAGGAATATTTGTATAGGAGTAGTACCAATCTGTAATGTTGGTTGCATATGTATCATGTTACAACAAATAATGAAGGCTCTGTAGCACGCGAAGCGCTGGTAAAGTGTGTTTCCCGAACCTCTCGCTTTCCCGCGCCTCTATGAGGCGACTGAGAATGGCTGTCTTTAATTATTATTAACTAATTACCCCAAGATTTTTTTTTGTGTGGAAATGTCGGCATACATTACGGATAACAAAGGAAACGGTTTTATCAGCCACTGTTAGGCGCAATCGCGTTAAATGAAACACTTGTGCATAATGAACTTAAACCTTTTCGATTATAAATTTAAAAAAATTATTTACTTTCTGGTAGGTTCGTGGTATGTTTCATGCGGCCTCAAATAATGGTGACCGTAAGCAATCCTCTGCCCTTTAAAATCTTTCCATAACCTTTCGATTCTGAATATGTCAAGGTCGGCATAGTTGATGCTTGCTACGGTATCATAAGTGTGTTTCTTATTGGTGCCCGGTATCGGAATGTCACGAAGTACATAGACTGTATCGCCTTGACGTAACTGGAGGGTGCCTCGCAACAAAGTCATGTAATATCTGGAAATTGTTAATGAATTGCCGTTCCGTTGCATTCTATTTTACAATGTTAATTTACCTGTATCCATGCTCTGTATATTCATCTAAAGGTATTTCATAATCGACATCTCTAGGTACGCAACGTTCACAGTGGTAACTTGCAGCGGCCGGATCCGCCTTGACACATTCACAATGTTGCCAAACTAAACATCTTTCACACTGTATCATAAGGCCCTCATCGCGGTACATTCCGCATATACATCTAATCACATCCTCTTCTTCTCCTGTTAAGAAACATGTAAAATTATAACTTAAACTTTCAATTTTAATAATAAACTTACCTTTATTTTTATTTGAAATGAAACTCAATTGAGGCTTTTCCCCGAGCATCACCTCAAATTTATGCACACTTTGCTGCTTGGCTTCCATATAAATCTTTTTTAATCTTGTAGCTGCTATACCAAATTCGGACGTTCTCCCGTAAAACTTAATAGCATTAGCAAATAACTTGTTCATGTCAAAATCGAAACTTTCCGCTGTTCTGTACACGCCTGAAGTTACGTGCTGCTCTATAATGGTAAAATCTATCGGCTTCTGTATGCGCTGATAATATTCGGGAACTTTGCGTTTCGACGGCAAGCTGAGGAACGGCGCGCAGAGTTGATGGCCTTTTTCGTCTTTAGCTTTCGTCACTACATTCCACAAATCTCGTAATAAATTAGCTAGTTTGGCGGTTTTGTGAAGTTCGGGATCATCTTCGACTTGAGCTAAGCGACGTGTTTTCATATTTCTTGGTTGTCTGAGTGCGTTTATGTGATTTATTAAAGTCGTGCTCGGGTTTGTTTCTATGGGTGTGGATGTTTGAGCTCTGGGAATCGATGGAGAACCGGCAGCCTTGCACCTTCGAACCTAACAAAAAGTTTTAAATAATAATAACGAACGATAAACTCTTGTAGCCCTGCCCATGACATTATTGCTTGCAATCAATAAAAACGAGCTGCAACAACGAATCCATAGACGGAAAGAAACGTTAGGAGAATAGAACTTATTTTAATTTATTATTGCGCTAAATATGTTGCATTTCCTAAATTAGGTAAATTAAGTAACATACCTTATAGAAATTTCGCAACAAGAAACAGTGATGTTCCTGAATAAATAATTTTTGCGTATTCGTCAAGGGCTTTAGTTGAGGTACGGGAACCACTGGTGGAGGAGCAGGGGGCATAGGTGTTTCCTTAGGTCCACTCAAAGTCCTCTTTGCTTGATTTTTTCTAGGTCTTCCGACTCTTCCCGGTCCGGTACTAACAGGAGGCGGAGCAGTTGACTGCCTCACTCTCTGCGACTTCCCACCGATTACACCCCTGCAATTATCGCTACCGCACTTGCATTCTTGTCCTTCGGCCGGATTAAACAGAGAGAAGTTATAATCGTATGTTAATTCTTCACCGGCTTCGATATTTCTTAATGCGAACAAAGCCATTCTGGATTGACCGTTGACGGACCACTTTTGCATTTCACAATTCGGCTGGCAAGAATGGTTCACAAATCGCCCGTCGCCGCCCATCCTATGACCGTCGATGACAAGACCACAATCTAAATGCAAGCAATAATGGTGCGTATCGTGAACGTATCTGGTGGCCATGCGTTCTTTAAATTCTTGATCCGATACTACTTCCCCGACATATTCCAGTATGAATTCACCGTTTTTGATCGGTAACGTTGTTCGGACACCCCAACCTTTAGACTCGGTCATGAATTTCTCCAAGCCGGGAGACCACTCGTGCTTTTGTATTTTCTGATTTTGACATTTATGACTCGCCGGGCATTCGACCAAAACTAATCGATTAATACAGTCGTCGCCACAACTAGACGTGGGGCCGCAATTACAGGACTGCGGTTCGCAAACGCTGGTTGTTGTGAGTTTAACGTTGTATACGTTAGTCCTGATTTTCCTGTAATTCCAAGAGGGAACCGCATCGCGACCGGGTAATTGTGAATGAGTATGTTGCCACCAGAGGTCGTGCGGTAACTGGAATGGAATTTTTCGACAACGTAAATATCTACCGCAATGATAAGGGGCAGGTAGCAAACCGTATGGATGTTCTTCGGGATTATAAACTAACCGAGATTTGTTTGATACTAATTCCGCTCTTTTCAACCGGGTAGTTTCACTGGAACATAAAATTAGCTTTAAAATTAATTCTTTGAATACATTCAAGGGGCCGTTTTTATATTGCCGAATCATATTGTAAAAGTATTCTTTCGGTTTCTCCATAACATGGTCCCTATTAGGTAGGTGCTTAAGTTCAACATCGTTCCTAAATTTTGTCCCTACAAGTGTTTTTCTTTATGATTCGGCAGTAAAAACTAGTCACGGGGTAACAAATCTAAACTATAGGGAGGTTGTTCAATTTAAACCAGAATCAACAACGACAGATTTCAGGTGTTAACTTGTGTATTGGCATATCGCCATGACGTAGCAAAGCATTTTCTGTGTCGATTTACTTTCATAGAATCTCTGAAATGGTGCAATAAGTTTTCACAATATTCCCATGTTACTGGTTTAGCCGCCTTTGGATAAAAAAAATGTTACCGTTATTTTTCCTGCGGAAGAAATGATCTTCAACTTCTTGCGAGACATCGATCTTTGTTTCGTTTCAGTGAGCGTCAAAAATGAATCTTTAACACCTGAAGTACGACGTGAATATAACTTATTATCCAATCATTCTCGACCGTATTTAAACAATTTTAACAATTTGCAACTAGTTAAAACTAGTGGATTTGGAAGGACAATCTTTCTGGTATACAACTAATATTTCTCCGTAAATATATTTTAGGGATTTTCCTAGTCTTGTATGGAATTTTAAAGTAGCTCCGTAATTCAATTTTATTAATTTTGGTCAATTAATAATGCGCGGCAACACAAACTGATAATTGATATGATTAATATGTTGCAATTACAAGATATCAAGACATATGTCATTAAAAGAAAAACCTAACTGGAAATTGTATCAAAATTAAATATAAAAACGACCCCCATGTATTTAAACAATGCTTGTGTACTTACTCATCTTCTTTATAGTAATCGGAAAATAGTCCAGCTACTAAATATTTCTTTCTCCACCTGGGAGCTTTTTTATTCTTTTTGTCATCGCCGGAGGCTGATCCTCGATCATCCCTAAGTCTTTTTTCAGTATTCGGTTCTATGCTGCTGGCAGGCGATATATCCCTGAGCTTTCTTTTCACGAAGTCTCTTTCCTCTCTCAGTCTAAATCTTCCCTTCCCCCTCAACTCCCGCAATTTTCGATGTTTTCTGGAAAATTTCTTGCTTCTCATCAATCGTGACTCCAATGTTATATCGTCATCCGTTTGACATTCGTGCCCATCGAGAGTGAAGTCACGCCTTTTCTTTATGCGATCGCTGCTCCTAGTTTCGATGGACGTCGCCGGTGATATATCTCTTTTCTTTTCCGGCTTCAAATCTTCGAATTCCGTTCGTTCCTCTTGAGGAAGACTATCACATTCACTCAACACTTCCCATTTAGATATATTGTCTTCAGTATCTACAAGCTCAACGAGTGGTGTCGGTAAATTTTCCAAAGCGACGAGAGAGACCTGGCATTCAGTGCGTTGAACGAATGTTGAGTATTCTTCGCCTTCTTTAGGTACTCTATCGCATTCTTTACTTTCTTCCTTTTCCATTTCCATCGAATTTTCCGCTAGTATTTTTTTCTTCTTTTTCTTGACGGTGGGAAAACCGGTCCGGTTAATAGCTCGACGTTTTCTAATTCGTTTCCTGAGGATGTCGTTGTTTTTAATTTTAACTTCGGAAGTTGTATTATTTACAGGTTCTTCGTCTTTGCAGTTCTCAACTTTTTCTTCTTTTAAAGGCGTTTCTTTTTGATCTGGAGGCGGTGACTTCGGTATATGCAATTCCAAATCGACGGTTGGGGTAAAAATTCCGGTCGGTTTCGGATCAACGACCAAGTCCAGCTTCTCAGTTTCCGCGGGTTTTATCTTCTTACACACTGGATATTTAATAACGGAAGCTCTATTCACAACCTCGTCGTTTTTTATCACTTTCTTTTTTTGATCATCATTAGAGGTAGTGTTCATTTTGGAGACTAAACTTAATGTAAGGTCTTCTAATCTATTTTTCTTTCTTGTAATCATCTGAACTATACTTTCTTTTTTTGTTTCCGTAAATTTCGGTGACATTCTTTTCATTTTTATTTCCGAAACTACATTTTCCAAAGATTTTACCGGTTTCTTCGCGATGTCCTCCGACTTAAGAGCGTCTATTAAATCCGTCTTAATTGTGTTAATTTGTTGAGCGCTCGTATTATTCGCAATTTCCAGAAGGTGTCTCTTTTTAGGAGTCGTCATCGATACGCTGGTCTTTTCTTCGGGACTCTCTTTAATCTTAGTACCATCTTTTGAATATTTATTTATACATGCTTCTATGGCTTCGTCGATATGCGTACCGACTTCATATTCGTTATTATTGATACCGGAAGCTTTCGGAGATGAGCTGCTCTTATTTGGAGGAGTCTTAATTACGGGACTTTTCGCCGATTCAATCTTTTTCTCAACAATCTTAGAAGCTGCTTGAGGAAGTTTATTTTCTTTAAGTTTCTTATCATTTTTATCACTGTCAATTGTAACAACAGACACTACTTCATTCTCTTGCCTGGTATCATTATTGGCATTTAAATGATAGTGTCTCTTCTTCAAAGGCAATCTTTGCTCGTTGGACGTTTCCTTATTTACAGAATTAGTAGTATTCTGTTTCTTTTTCTTGCGGTCACTATGATCGGAAGCCTTTCGTTTCTTGGAAGTCTTTTTGAATACCTTCGCTACTTCCGGAACGACTTCTTTTACAGGTTTTGGACTTATACTACATAATTTCATAAAATCCTGGATTAGTTTCTCAATTTCCGCATTAATTTTTGGATCTGGGTGACTCGTCATTGGAGGTTTGAAGATTCTAAATTTATATTTTTTGTGTTTCTTATGTTTGTGATGGCTGTGCATTAATTTTGCATTTTTCAACGTTGCGTATTTATTGCGTAACTTATCTACTTTACCCTTAGCTAACACAGATATTTTACAGGCATTTTTTTGATTTCGGCTCTTATTATTTTTATCTATTTTCTGTGGAAACTTTCCACTTTGTTCTAGACGTCTGCTGACGCGTTCGCAAATCTGACTTATTACGAATGTTTTAGGTTTCTTCGACACTGACAATTCTTTAGGTTTGCTCTTTTCAAATTCAGCATTTTTACCAATGGTGAGACTGTTTGTGTTGCTTGTGAGCTGTATGATTTCTTTATCTTGAACTTTATGGAGTTTTTTTCTAGACTTTGTTTCGATTTTTTCTTGTTTAACGGGAACTTTTACTTTTGTTTCTTCTGTTTTTACTTCGTTTGTTGTTTCCAGTGACGGCTTATATTTGGGCGGCCTTCCTGGTCCTTTACGATGTATGGGAGGCCTGCCAACTTTTCTTCTAGGAGGATATAATACTCTGTCCGTATTTCCATACAAAACTCGGTCGAAGCGATTAGAAGTAACTGGTAATTTATTTTGTTCTTTCAGCTTGTTAGTTAACATATTATTTTTTGTTGATTTGACCACCTCCACCACTTTTGTATCGATTTTGGACTTTTCCACTTTTTTTTCTTGATTAACCTTAGTTTTACTATTCGGCAATGGACTTGCTTCTGGACTAGACACATGATCTGGACTATTTTGAATTCCCGAATCTGGTGATACGTTAGGATCAGCTGTGTAGTCAACATTATCTTTACAGAGTGTCGTCGTCTTTTTTTTTATATTGTCCACGGCTGGAGATTTATGCAATTTTTTAGGGCGACCTCTTTTCCTCTTTGTAGTTTCTGATTCAGTAGAAGGCTGATTATTTTGATTATTATCAGACACCGTGGTCGAGATATTACTTGGTGCTTCACCATTTGCAACCGAGGGTGTAGCAGTTGGCGCGTTAAGATTTGGAGTTTGCGTAAAGAATTGCTGCAGCAGACTGTTAGCGCATAGAGAACTGGGATTCGGCGGTTCTTGACTTTCACATTCACTCGAACTTTCAGTCGTCCTCTGAATTAAAGCGTTAACGGCCTGTTGTGGAAGTTCCATATCGGATCCGGAAGCATCACCTGCAATGTATTTAATAATTTGATGAAATTCAAGTACTAAACAAATAATACCGTTTTGTGAATAGTTCTTGTCATTGCGACATTCGAATTCTCCGAAGGTGTCGATCTCTTGTTGATCGGGTAAAATGGCGGCAAGATCTTCTTGATTTATTTCTTGCAGACTGCATGTAGCCAACATTGCGCTGTCCGTATCTGAATCGTCTGAATCTGAACTGGAACAAGTAGAACCGCGCGATATCGGCAAGGAAGCCATCTGCAACATACCAAATTCATCCGTTGATTACTTCTGAATTTTAAATGACAAAATATAAATACTTTCACTAAAATGACTTCACTCATTTAGTTGAAATGAATTTTTGTTTACGTTTTACGTTTTTAAAATAAAAGCAAATATATTTATACAACAGCAAATTTCATGAAATTATATTTGAAGTTAATCATGTTTTTTTTGTTCTACGATAAACAGTTTACTTACATATTATGTATATTATTAATAGAAAATGAATTATTCAAAATCCTTTGTAAATATTGCCTTTTGTCCCGATGTAATGTGTTAAAAATGTTATATTTACATTCTTTAGTTTTTCTTTTTGCTTTGCTTTATTCTCATTTGTAGTGATATTTATCGTAGTAAATTCAGTGTCAATAACTTTTTTTTTTTGTATATTTAAATAATCTAACGGTAAAAAGTGATTCATAAACAACTCTACTTTTAGGCAGTTGTGAATTCAAAAGTCACGTCTTAACTTTTAATGAACTACATAAATCTTGAAATGCCAAGATAATAAATGTAACTATTTGGCCACTGTTTAATTTATAAATATTAATAAAAGTCAAAGAAATTTGTTAAAGTGATAAGCTGAGCTAAAAATTTAAAAAGTTGATGAACTAATTTCTTATATAAAATTGAAAATAATACTGCGTTTATTAGATTATATTTTGCATTTTACGTTTAATGACAGCTGACACGGTCGATAGTAAAAGGGCGCGTATGTTCAAATCTTAATCGGCTACAAAAATTGATATAATTTTTTGAAACACCTGAGATATGAGCTTTTCACGATAGTAGACTAAATAATAACTCATCTTTAGAAGTTTCGGATAAGGAAGTGGTACCTAGAGTGGTATAGGTTCAATCAATTCAGTTGGCATATTATATATTGGTTACACTTCTCAATCTCTGACACCAGGTTTCTAAATTCATTCTCGAATATGGAATAATTTTTATCTATACATCAAGGTCGTGACGTGACGTGTAATTGTTGACGATGGATTGTGATTCGAGTGGTCATTTGGGCTGTTTCGATTATTTGCTAAATGTTTGGTATTCCGACGTTTTGACAGTTCGTCTATTGTCGTCATCAATGGTAGTCAGGCACGAGGACTGTTCCTTGCAAAACTCATTGTTAGAGTTTAATAATTCGTATGGCGAATTTGCCATTAATAATTTTAATGTCAGTGAAAATGTCTCATGTGAGGATGAACTCAGCCTTAAATATCCCGAAAAAAAATGGTGCTTCCTGATATTGATGTTTGCGTCACATAATCAAATATTTAAAACGAAATGTAATCCTAAAAAAACAAACGAAAATTATTTAGTGCTGACGCTGAGTTAATTGTAAAAGTTATTTATTACAATAGATAAGACTTCAATGATAGAAATTCAGTAGTAATTTTGGCCAAAATAGAGGAATATACATTTGCCGAAATTCGTTTAAGAGCGACATCTATCAGCTGATCTGTCACGACGTTGTCATAATTGTATGTTCAAAATAATTCTTTGCTTTGTAATTTGTTTAAGTAATATTTTAAAATTTGTATTCATAGTCATAACGGCGAAAATAGTTTGCGTTTGTATAACAAATTTAGTTCATTTATAGCAACAATTTCTTTAACAAACTCATGTGACATTGACGGCTGCGAATTCCTATTTTCTATTACCATTTAAATAAACTAGTAAGAAAACATAAAATGGGAGAGATCGAATATGACAACACTGCGAGGCATCATCTGTATTCCGCGGTCTAAATGTTATTAATGTAATAAATGTTATTTATCACAGTATATGTATAAAAGATATATACGGAAACAATAAAAATCCCATTTTCACGCTCAAAAATTAATTATATCCAAAAGAATCTTTTAATACAGGCATTCCTTATAATTTAACGACGCTACACATTTTAGCAAACATAGTGACTCTTGGAAATACCCGCATCATTCATTATCCGATTCCATCGAATCTTCTCCACGGCCATTCAAAAAGACCTGTAGTCGATAACGATACGTTACGAACGGTCGTTAATTGTTTTCCCGCCATTTCCGTAGACATAACCTAGGACGTACGACGCACCTGAAAGCTCAGATCATTCCGAGGGGTTCGGTCAACACCCTAACGTTCCCGGAATGGCCACTAATGTCCACTTTACTACCTGGACCCGCCGTTACATTTGCATACTGCGATCAATAAACGTCACGTGAATCACCACACATACACACTATAGTGCTACACTACAACTCTCGTGATGGTAACGCGTGATTCAAAAACTAATACGAAATGGAAGCGGAAAAGTCAACTTACGTACACACATTGGCACTGCACGGCAAAAAAAGGGGGAGTGAATTAGAAATACACTACCGCTTTCCACACCCTGGATCGTGTAGTAAAAAGGGGAACCAAAAGCCAGACGGCGTTTCAAGTACACACATAAAGATGTACACATTGCCAGGTGTCGTTGTTCGAATTTGAAATGCACACGAATATATCAGACATATTAACAACGCATTAAGCAATTAACTTTTTAGTGCGCCACGGACAAGGGAAAGAACTGAGCGGGCCTGTTCTGTAATACAAAGTGAGAGATATTGCTGTGACATCAATTAAACAGCTGGGTTGCAGATTTTGCACAAACTGTCGGCACGAAATGACCAATCACCATTTACTTCTGAATGCGTCTTATGTAAGATGACTAACCGAATTTAAGTTGAAATTTTAATTTACATACGTAATGAAGACTAACAGAGGTATTTCCGTCGGCTAAATTTATAATTTTACACCTGTCAATAAAAATTCTATAAAATGTATAAGTAAAAACTAATGTAAAGTACCACAAGCATATGCTTAAACAATTTGGAGTATAAATTCTATATAAATATTTGTCCATTCAATCGCAAAAAGTTTACATTTTAAAATCAAATATTAAAATCCCAATCTCTACTTCTCGGAAAATATGTTCAGACATTTTAACAGAGAATTTAATGTATAACAGCTTGTACAAAGGTCCAATACATAGATACTTTAATTTTCAGTCTTAGTTATTTTATTTGTACATTTTAGGTGTTTGCAATCATTAAGACTACCGTGATCATAAAATATCTTATTTTTAAAAGGAAATTTCTCAAATACGAGGTGCTACCTAGAAATTCCCGAAATTTGAATGTGGCGCGCGAAGGGATAGTAGTACGGCTCTATGGCGCTAGATGGTATGAGTGAGCTACCTACGTCTACACAGAGTCAGTCAAATTTGCTATACTCTATTTTGAAAGTAGAGAGACGAATTTCTGAACAGACCACTTTGACAGTGAAATCTCATTGGTTGAAAGCAAGGCCAAATGACACCGTACAAATCTTGCTCAGATTCTGATCAACTGACATTGTTTATAATTAAGCCTTGTTTCTATTATTTCTCCGTTATTTTATTATATACTTTACCAGTTCTTTTCGGAGTTCGACAGTAATAGTTATCAGATACACTCGTAAGTAATTTATAAGCAATATATTGAAATAAATACAATTAAAAGAGTTTTATAGTTGGTCTCCAATATGGATGCATAACCAAGTACAAGTGCCGCTGGCCGTGAACATGCTTGTTCTCCTCCGAAAAAGCGTGAAAATACGAATCATTTGCGTAGTACCGAAAAGCAGACCCTGATCAATGCTTACAAGAAAATTATAGCCGATACACCCAATATCAAGAAACTTGACATGATAAAACAAATTTCTGACGTAGTAGGCAAGTGAATACAATTTATTACAATATGATCTATATATTTCCTACACCATATTATGGTAGAAGGAACTACTGATTATATATATATATATATATGATCTATATTTTACAGAGTATGCTTACAGGAATTTCAAGAGCAACAGTGTATCGGGTGGTTTAGGAGTATAAAGCCTCTGGAAAATGTGCAGATCCTAAAAAGATTAGTGGTAGGCCTTCTTTACTGAAATCCTTTGATAAGACTGTGAAAACTGCTATACGCCAAATAGTTCACAATATGTTTCGACAAAATGAACCTCCGACATTAGATAAGGTGCTGGTGCAAGTAAGAAATGACGAAGATTTGCCAAACATGAGTCGATCAACATTGTATTTGCTAATAAAGCAAATGAATTTTAAGTAAGAAATATTTATTATATAGAAATACATGTATATAATTGTGCTATGTCCTCTTAAATACTTAAATACTTAAAAAGGAGCAGAAATAGTATTTTGACCGAAAGAGATGACATTGTAAGATGGAGGCGACAATATCTCAGAGATATTTCACAATATAGAGCTCAGGACAGATCAATTTTCTATTTGGATGAAACTTGGGTGAATGAGGGTCATACAGTACAGAAAGTTGGACTGACACTAGTATTCACAGTCGTAGACAAGCCTTTATCGAAGGGCTTACAACTGGATTAAAAAATCCAGCAGGAAAGGGACGTCGTCTTATTTTGTTGCACATTGGAAGTTGTAATGGCTTTGTAAAAGATGGCTTATTATTATTTGAAGGAAAGAAAACCACTGATTACCACGATGAAATGAATGCCACTGTTTTTGAAGAATGGTTCTCTCGTATATTAAACTATTTACCTGACAATGCTGTTATAGTTATAGATAATGCATCATATCATAGTCGTAAAATAGAAAAGCCACCATCATCATCATGGAGAAAGGTGGATATTCAAAATTGGCTAACAAGTAAAGAAATACAATATGATGAGGATATGGTCAGAGCTGAACTGTTAAGCTTGGTTAAAATTCATAAGAATATTTATAATTCCTATGTTATTGATGAACTAGCAAAATCACAAAATAAAACTGTGTTACGATTACCTCCTTACCACTGTGAACTGAATCCTATCGAGCTTGTTTGGGCCCAAATAAAGAATGAAGTGGCTGCCAAAAACAAGACCTTTAAATTATCTGAAGTGAGACAATTATTACTTGACGCCTTGGGAAATGTAACAGCTACTACTTGGCTAAAATGCATAAACCATGTTATAAAAGAAGAATCCCGTATGAAAGATCTTGATGCAATAATTGACGAAGTAGTAGAACCATTCATCATTAGAGTTGAAGAGGATAGTGACAGTGAAGATTTTGATTGTAGTTCGATATCATCATCATAATTTAGAGATATATTAATTTACTTCTAATAGTTATGAGCAGCTCATAAGTTTATGATAAATATTTTTATTACATTTGCATTTCTGTAAATAAATATTTGAATGTAATTTTTGCTGAAACAGTAAGTTTACAATAAATGTATTATTAATGTATATTTTGTATTATAATAAATAAATGTTATGTATTTTATCTATTCTCCGTTTACACTTTCTAATATTTACTTAATTTCTTTCCTCTTCTGTCATCCTAGATAAATTCCTGTTGTTGATTTCTGCATAGGTCTATACTTAATATATGCGTGTCACAAATGCAAAAATTATTTGAATTTTGCCGCGTACAAATTGTTTTCAAGATTTTCGTGCATGTACTTTGGGCCAGGCGTACGTTCAAAAATTCGTCTCTCTACTTTAAAAATAGACTATAGGTGGTGACAAACAGTTTTTATGTTTATATTTATTGAATTGTGTTTGAGTTATTCTGCGACACTACAATATCCGATATGAAAGTGCAAAGAACGTGCATCAAATTCTGCATCAACCTGAAAATACTTAAAAAAGCGTTAGGTGAGAATGCTTTAGGCCAAACGCAAACTAATGTGTGTACAACTGTTTTAAAAATGGACGTGTGTCGGTTGATGATGATAAACGCTCCGATCATCCATCGACAGAAAACACACCACAAAATGTGTCAAAAGTGCGTGAATCTATCCTGCAAGATCAAAGGAAAACAAATTTATGCCATTTGTATCATCGTCGGCTTGTCTTGCGGCGTTTATAAGCGTATTCTGTCGGGCGAACACAACATGCGGTGTATTGCTGCGAGTTTGTGCGAAGGTTATTCAGCATTGAACAAAAACGGCACCGTGTTTATGTCTGCACAGAGCTGAAAGAAACTGCTGAAAAGGATGCATGGGTGTACGGGTATGATCCCAAAATAAAGCAGCAGAGATCGCAGTGGAAGACGCCATTGCTTTTTTGACGCTGATGACATCGTGCACAAAGAATTTCTCCCATCAGGTGAAACAGTTAATAGACGATTTTATTGCAATATCACTTGTTGTGTGTCAGATTCTAGCCTCAACGAAGACTGCAGTACTACTACTCCACCTTCCCTATTCCCCACATCTTGCCCCTTGCGATTTCTTCCTGTTTCCTAAGTTGAAACTTAAGTTCAACGGGCGGCGTTTTGAGACGATTGAGGAGATCCAGACCGAATCATCGATGAATAGTTGTTGAGTTAACCCACGGGGAAAATCGTTAAAAATTATTGTTCGAAATTTTTCAAAATTTTTATTAAGATTACTTTTTTCTAACTTCAAAAAAAATATTTTAAAAGGCAATTAAACTGCCACTAAGTGATATAGTTATTTACGTTACTTACAACTTAGATCTAACAGATCTGATTGTGGTTCTTATTGAAAAGTTTGCCTTTTATGAAACACATATTTTATAATTATTACTTACAGTCGCGAGCAATAAATTCTGGTCGTTAATGTCATTTGGATATGAAAATTCTGTAATATTTTAACAAATTATAAATTTAGCTGATTGATTATATCTATTTATTGTCAACAATTACCAACATAAATTTTATTTTTAGATATCAAGAAATTTTCTAATCATGGCACCAATTTATTATTTTAATAAAGTTAGGGATGGCAAAGAGTTCGGTAAATTTAATTGTAAGGCGGTGGTGGAGAGATAGACAGAGGATTTCTGGAAAGACAAGTGGATTCTGGACAACCTCGAGCATCAACTGTGGTGGACGATTTTATGTTGGTCCAAAATATTGAAAATAGCCCTTTTCTAAAAGCAACAGAGGCAAACATTTATCCTAACTTCCCCGCATGATGTCGTATTCGGGAAGCGAATTAAAAAAATTACGCTGGTGCTAGAAAAATCCAACTTACAGCTAGACACAAAGAATCCGGATTACGCGTTGCATTACAGTAGCTTGCGAATAACAATAACTTTTGCGAGCACGTAATTTTTAGTGATGAAAAGACCTTCCAGTCATCCCTCTCTGACCAAGTTAGAGTATATAGACCAAGGAGTCGACGGTAGATGCAAAATATACACAAAAAGGTTGAAACCAACCCCCGATTTTCGGTAAATATACGGGCATGGGTTTCTGCAAATAGTTCTGGGGTATTACTGCATCTAGAAGAACGTTTCACAAGTGACGTTTATCTTAGAGTTTTGAAAGATGTGATGTTGCCCTCAGTGATGCAAGTATTTATAGAAGGCGACTTCATGACAATTATCCAGTCCATTCTGCTCATAAGGTAACAGAAGGGTTCTAAAACCACAATATAAACCTGCCTGAGTTGCCGAGTTTGAGTCCTTATTTGAACCCTATAGAAAACTTGTGGGGAATATTGGTCAAAAGTATACAAAACTAACGTATACATTTTTAAAATAGGGAGGAACTTTTGGCCGCTATACGTACAGCTCGGAATAATCCTCCACCAGGCTATTTCAGAAATGTATGCTTGTCAATGCGTAACCGCTTAGATAAAGTTATTCAAGTGAACTAACACTAAAACGCTGTCAACTGCATTAAGAATAACATTGACAACCAAAATTTATCGCTCGCCAGTGTATGTGAGAGCATATCTATGTATTGATGTAGGAGAATGTTTGTGTATGTGTACTGTACGGATACTTCGTACGTGTAGTACGTATCAGAAATATCCGTGTAGTTAGGTACTCGCCATTGTATTGTACCGGGTGGCGCAAAACTACCGTTATGGTTTGAATGTTTAATAACTTTTTTAATAAATTTATATTTTTTATTTTTATTTCAGAATTTTGTGAAGAAAAGTTGGCAAATTAGAAATGGAACGATACACCACAGAACAGCGATCAAAACATGTTGAATTTTATTTTGAAAATCATCGGCCAATTGTATTGACGCAGCGTGCTTATCGTGGTTTTTTTAATGTGCGTACTGGACCTTCAGCACCAACAATAAACCGCCTGGTTGAAAATTTTCGACAACATGGTACAGTAAGACACCTTCCATGTACCGGAAGACCACGTACGGTCCACACGGAAGAAAATATCCAACGTGTTGTGGATAATGTACAGGACAGTCCAGAAACATCAACAAGAAGACGTTCGGCACATCTGGGGCTATCGCGGAGGTCCGTTCAGAGGATTATGGCCGCATTGCACATGTTCCCGTATAAGGTTCAGCTTGTGCAAGAATTGAAGCCGTTAGATTACCAACAACGGCTAGATTATGCCATTTCATTCCGACAAAAAGCAGAAGAAAATCGCGATTTCATTAACAATTTGATAATGAGCGATGAAGCCCATTTCCATTTGAATGGTTTCGTAAACAAGCAAAATTCCAGGATATGGGCTACGAAAATCCGAGAACAGTTCATCAGCAACAATTACACCCAGTTAAGTGTACTGTTTGGTGCGGTGTATCGTCCGAAAGGATCATTGGTCCATATTTCTTTGAAAATGCACATGGCGCCTCAGTTACGGTTAATGGTGGTGAATATCGAACGATGCTGGACAATTTTTTGAGGCCAGCTGTAGAAAACCATCCACAGTTGTGGTTCCAACAAGATGGAGCCACAGCCCACACTGCAAGGGATACAATGGCTATGTTACGGGACCTCTTTGGCGAACGCATTATTTCGCGCAGAAGCGATTTCAATTGGCCCCCACGATCACCGGATTTAACAGCGCCAGACTGATTTCTTTGGGGTTATTTGAAAGAAAGGGTATACGTAAATAAGCACGCGACCATACCACAGCTAAAACAAAACATTCGCAATGAAATTCAAGCCATAACACCGGAAATTTTACGAAAAGTTATGCAAAATGTACTGGAAAGAACACGAATGTGCGAAGCCGAAAATGGCCACCACTTACGGGATATAATTTTTCATACTTAAGCCAAAAATATTCCCCATTAATATACTTTATAACAAAATAATAATAATAATAATTAACCATTAAATAAAAAAGTTATTAAACATTCAAACCATAACGGTAGTTTTGCGCCACCCTGTACAATATATTTTCTACAATCACAATTGCTTCAAGATTTTAATGAAAATGGGTTGAGGGCTCGAGCCACCCCAAAAAGGTTAAAGACAGCACTTCAACAGGAAAAGCAATGGCAACTGTTTTCTGGGGCTGTCAGGGAATTTTTCTGATTATCTGAATAAGGGTAAATGGTAAGTATTATGCAAGCTTGGTGCATCCTTTCTTTAAAGTGAAAAGACGGAATAAACACACGCGAGTTGCTTGACGACAATACTCCAGTACACAAGCAAGATTTTCAAAGGCTGCTCTTACTGATTGTGGTTTTGAAGAAATTGAACACCTACTTTAGAGTCTAGATTCAGCAGTCAAGTGACGAACATGTAGCAGCTGTAGAGAACCATTTTGCAGAGAAACAAAAAGAATATTTCTACAATGGATTAAAGATGTTTTTGAAACGGTGTAATACTTGTATTCAAAAGCAGAAAAACCAAATTTAAAAATAAATTATTATTGACGGTCTTTTGTTTTCATGCCTAGTCCGAGAACGTCTCTTCGTACATTAAATTTATTACCGTCGAAATATAATAAATATCATTTTGTTTAGATTTCGACTGTATTAATTGCTAAGTTAGTAATGTTAAAATGCCAATTTTTAAAGGTGTTTAAATTTATTTAAAGTAAAACACTCATTAATAGAAAATAACTATACTCAGAATAATTGAAACATACATGAGTAGGTAAACCCCACCAGTTTTGTATAATACAAAGGTATTTTTAATAATATAAAATATTATTAAAAATCTGGTGTGAAGAACACAAATGCAGGTTCACTATTAATATTTTCTGTGAACGTGTCCGAATGCGGTTAAGCCGTAGTATGAGTGAAGGCACAAACAAAATGCAGTTTTCTAGAAAGTTGGCTGTGCTAACCTTTGGAAGGGCGTCGTTACTTCACATTAATTATGTGGACGGTATGCGAGGTACTTCGGCTGTCTGACAACAGGTAGCGCCGAATTTACTTCTGCGCTCGGTCTGGATAATTACGGTGATAGGGCGAGGTGGTTTTTTTCTGTGAATGTGTCTGGAAATATCCTTTCTCCAGCAGGGGCGTACCGATGAGCTTGTAGAAAAGCGAAATACGTATCTACGTCTCTGGGGATAGGATATATTCGGACACGTTCACAGAAAATATTAATAGTGAACCTGCATTTGTGTTCTTCACACCAGATTTTTAATAATATTTTATATTATTAAAAATACCTTTGTAATAACTATACTTCTTATGCATTAAAAAGCATTATTTAAACTTTTGAGCTAATTTCATTGAGTTCGCAAAAATATAAAACGGCTACGTTATTTTTTGTTTCACGTTCAAGTTCCAAAATCTACAATACTTTTTTACCACAAATTGTACGTACTGCTACATTAAAAATACTTATAATATTCGCATTATGGCATTATTAGAAAAACCCACCTAATACGGATATAGTCATTGTTTCTTCCTGCAAGGGTGAAATTAAACATGACGTGTTCTGTGGGAATAACACTTGCATGAGGCGCCCGTCGGGGTGAGTAACACCTTATCACGTACGTACGAATCACCACGCCAAAAGCAAATACGGTTATGTGGCGCGCTAGCGACAAAACCGCGATGTTTGTCCCTTTTTTTTGATTTTGTTCATACTGTAATCGTGTTTTTTTAATGGAAATCGTGAAGCTATTTGCGTAATTGTTAAATAGAAATTAGCACTATTGGTTA
The DNA here is from genome assembly GCA_935421215.2 of Melolontha melolontha. Taxonomy (NCBI): domain Eukaryota; kingdom Metazoa; phylum Arthropoda; class Insecta; order Coleoptera; family Scarabaeidae; genus Melolontha; species Melolontha melolontha. Next base: position 68,484,214 of record OW285243.1, on the reverse strand, counting down.
TAAGAAGGAAGTATAACAAAATGCCTTCAACGTTTCCAACGTAAGAAAGGACAATAAAAAAATTACGTCCTTTTTTAGATTATATTACTGCTAAAAAGATTTATTAATTAATAACCCGTGTTGCCGTTTTAGTACATTTTTGCTATTGTAATACACAAGTCACTTTAGGAGCAATTTACACCAATTTAATACATATCTAAGATTTTCGACAAAATATAAAAATACAGAATTTTTGTAATGTTTCTAAAAAAACTTATAAAAGAACAGAATTTATGCCATTTACCAGTTAGGAGTAAAATCCCTAAAATTGTATTTGATTTGATTGTGTTTCACTAAAATTACCGTTTATTAAAATTACTCAAATTGACGTGTTATTTGACGGCTATAAAGGTAGAATTTTTATATGTATAGCATGAAGTTAAATGGTTTCAACTTATTATCAATGAGAACCACCATTCGACATGTTGGAAATGAAAGAATAACCATAATAATTACTGTTTCTTCCTTAATGTCCAACAATTTCATAAATTGGTGTTTAGATTTTACTTTTTGTGTATCTACGGTATATATAGCAATCGCCAATTAAGGTGGCGCGAGGAGGGGGTGCGCAGAAGCCGTTTTTAAAAACGTCCACCCCCACTACTCAAGTAATTGTCAGAATACATTTGTCATTGACGTTTGACGGAAAATAATGTCTTTGCTAGGGGATCATAAGTGATACACGCTCAGAGGTTAGAATTATCTGACATTTGATGTAAAAGCAAATATAAATCTCCCCACTACTTCTAATCCTGCGCGAACTTACCCCTCCTCGCGCCAACTTAATTGGCGTTTGCTATACCATTGACGACAAAAAAAATGGGTACACTTAAGTTGCTCTATTGTAAAAAGTCATTTTTTTTTAAATCGGAAATTAATTTAATAATTGTCATTGATTGTCATTTTGACATCTGTATTTAATTCCGTGTGTCTATTCGATTTGAAAATACCTCAACATTGAAGCACAGTTAATAAAGCTAGAGTGGTGACTATGTTGGAAAACGGGTGGTCTATACGACGAGTTGCCCAAGAGTTCAATGTGGGGAAAAATATTATCTTGCGAATTAAGCAGAGATGGGTTAATGAAGCAAGATTAACAAGAAATGTTGGATCAGGAAGAACAAAGATTACTACTGCGGATAACGATGCAGCACTTAATAACTACCTCCGGGATAATTCCTTTTCTACCACTGTACCAGCAAAAGAAGAAACTGCATTTCCTGCATCGCATAGAACAGCTCTTCGTCGAATTAAAAACTCTAATTTAACTATTCTGCTGCTAGAAAAGGGTTTTTAACTCAAGCGCATCAACAACGACGTCTGGAGTTTGCAGAAGAATATGTAAATATGGATAATAATTTTTGGGAAAATGTCATCCTTTTTGATGAAAAGATTTTTCAATCCTGTCATAACGGTCGAGTAAGATTATATAGACCGCAACAGTAACAGGTATTCACAGGAATACGTTCAACAAGTAAAAAGAAGTGGACGTTTCTCTGTAAACGTTTGGGCTTGGATCAGCGTTCAAGGACCAGTGATTTGTTGGAGAATAGACGAACGATTTACAGGAAATATTTACAGAACTATATTAGACAATGTAATGTTACCTTCTGTAACACAAATATTTGATGCAAATTTTATTTTTCAACAAGACAACAGCTCCATTCATACTTCGCATGTTGCTACGGAATGGTTTGAAGAGAACAGAGTGCCTGTATTACCTTGGCCGGCAAACAGTGCCGACATGAATCCTATTGAGAATGTCTGGGCTAGTATGGTTAAAAAAAATTATAATACCAATTTTAGACCTCACAATTCAGAAGAGTTGTGGCAAGCAATCGAAAACTGTTGGGACGAAATTACACCAGAATACACGCAGAATTTAATTTATTCAATGCCACGACGTCTTCAGAGCGTCATTGATCAAAACGATAGTTTTACAAAATATTAGTTTTATTTATTTTATTTTTTATTAATTTATTTTATGAATCATGTTAAAAACGTAATATAAATAAATTTGTTTAGAATATGAAGAAATTATTTCACTTGTTACAATAGAAACAAATACATGAATATATTGAAAGTCCCATTCACAATAGTTAAATAATGCTAAATTCACTATTACAACTTGTCCCCTTTTTTTATGTCGCCCATGGTACTATCGTGAGCAAATGAAAGTAAACCCACTAATTATAGCTGCGTAAATTTTACTACTTAGGATTTCAAATTGTCAAGCTAATGTCATTAATGTTATGATTAAATGTCATTAATGTCAAGTTAAAATGCCTATATGACTGACGCGCAGAAAATGCGAGCAATCACTCTCATTGAAACCGGATGGACTTTACAAACGGTAGCAAATGATTTGGGAGTTAGTAAAAGTGCCATATTTAAACTTAAAAGGAAATGGAATGAAACACTTACAGTTACTTATATTCATGGTGGTGGTAGACAAAGAGTATTTAATGAACAACAGGACCAACAATTAATAAATATTCTGATAAACGACCCCTTCAAAACTGCTAAAAATGCTATTCAAAAGTGTGCTTTGACTGAAGCCCATAAGATAAATAGACTAAATTTTGGGAATAACTACATTAATCAAGAAAGTATATGGAGACGCGTAATTTTCTCAGACGAGAAAGTTTTCCGATCACTCATAATGGGCGTGTTCGCGTATACAGACCTTTAAACAGTAAATACATTGAGCGTTATGTTAAACCTACTTTCAACAGTGGTTTTTCCATAACTGTATTAGTTGGATTAGTTTAGAAGGAGCTGGTGTATGTTAGAAATTACACAAATACATGGCAACAATTGTATATCCCACCAAGATAACTTCCCAATCCATACTGCTGGTGTTGTTCGGCAATGGTTTGCCTATAACAACATACGAGGGAAGATCAGTAAGTACCCGTGTTTGAAAACAGGTGGCGCTGCTGAGAGAAGTTGGCATTACCGTCGTGTACTACCATCTGTCAGACAACACCATAATAAATTTCAGACTGATTCATAGGTTAGTTTTTATTTGGCAGCCAGTTGTATCACACGTGTTTCGTGTTTCACGATAAAATGGAAAAAGAGCAATATCGATCCGTAATTCGCTTTTTATTTTTGGATGGAAAAACATGCGAAGAAATAAAAGCGAAGTTGGATGCTGTCTATGAGGACCCTTCACCATCTATGACAACCGTAAGATATTGGTTCAACGAATTTAAACGTGGTCGTACATCTGTTTTTGATGAGGAGCGCCCAGGCCGCCCGGCAGACGTGGTTACCGAGGAAATCGTTGAAAAGGTCCACATGATTCTCGCTGATCGCCGAACGAAAGTGCGCGATGTAGCAGAGGCCGTAGGCGTGTCGTACGGAACGGCAATTAATATTTTACATGATAAGTTATCGGTGAGAAAGGTGTCGGCCCGATGGGTGCCGCGATTGCTTACGGTGGACAACAAGCGGATACGGTTGTCAATGTCGAAGCAGTGTTTGGACCTCTTTAAGAGAAATTCGCAGGAGTTTTTGCGTCGAGTCGTAACCGTTGATGAAACCTGGATCCATTATTATACGCCAGAGTCCAAGCGACAGTCAAAACAATGGATTTTTCGGGGTGAATCTGCTCCGAAGAAGGCAAAGACGGTCCTATCGGCCGGAAAGGTCATGGCCACGATTTTTTGGGATTCCAACGGAATAATCCTCATAGACTTTTTGCAGAAAGGAAGAACGGTCACGGGGCAGTACTACAGTGAATTATTGGACCGATTCGATATAAAATTGAAGGAGACAAGTTGGGAAAAGTGTATTGTACTAAAAGGTGATTACGTTGAAAAATAAATAAAAAATTTGTGAAAAACTTGCGTCTTCTTTCCTAACACGGGTATTTATTGATCCACCCTCGTAAATGTATTACTTTGGCCAGCATAGAAGTGCTGACTTGAACCCAATTGAAAATGTTTGAAGTACATATACTAATAAAACGAATTTATGAAAACGGTTATAGACCTAATGATAGAGACGCGCTTTGGGAACGAATTGAAAAAGTTTGGGAAAATCTAGGAAATGAATACATATATCAGAAATGTAATTCTTTCCATGCCAAATCGTTTAGAATCCGTTATCGAAAACAATGGTTCTTAGATAAAATATTAAAACGCTTAAAATATGTAAATTAATATTATATATGAATTATATTGTATTACTGTGAAAATGTGACATAATTGAAAATACTGACACTTCAAAAGTACTGTTTACATTAGGTAAATTTTGAAATTTCGGCATACCAACATAATAAAGTGTCCACTTTCATTTGCTCACGATAGTACATATTCAAAAATTATAATTGAGTTGGAAGCAATGCAACATAGTTTTAGTATTTTGTTATCGGTTTTTCTTGTTTTTATTAAAAATGTACCCGAATTTAGGCGTCCACAGAATAATTCAATGATTATTTCAGAAATGGCTATTCCTCTTTGCTAAGAATAGCGATATTTTCAGTTACTACAGCTGGCAGCTTAGTTTAGAACAATTTAATACATTTTCGTACATTTGAATAATTGTTTGAGACAGCACCCGCCAGTGACTATAAATGATTGAAAATTTATTTCTTAAAGATAGTAATAATTCTCCAGCTATGTTGACACTCTTAAATTCAAATTAAATTAAATTTGAATTCAAATTTGTCAAAAATTTTTTAAAAGTAAAATGCAAACAAGCTAATAATTCAATAAGTAAAATAAATTTATTTTTAGGACCTATTTTGGAAGCGATTTGCAAAATGAAGATGATAATTGAATATATTCCAAATAATTCACTTATAATCGATGTATTAATGTATCGAAATTTATCCAGAAGAATGAAATATTATCCATAAAATAAGAATTGAAAATTAAAGAAGATACAAAACATTTATCAAAACAACTAAAATAAAAACAAAAATAATGACGAAACCAACAAATTTTGGTGTGCCCTTTATTAAGCTTTTATCTGTTGTGTTGAAAGATCATTTGAACTGTCAATGCCGACACTTATTGGTTGACAAAATGCAAGCAGAAAACGTATGCAGTAGTTTTAAACGAACATAGACGCAGTATTCGATACATTGTTGCTGTCTTGAATATTCGCAGGAGTACCATCCAAGACGCAATACAGCGACATCGTCTAACTGAGGAATATACAAGAAGGCCAGAAGGCCAGAAGAAGGCCAGAAGAAGAATATACAAGAAGGCCAGAAGGATCAGGCAGACGTCGCACCACAAACCGGCGAGAAGACCGTTTTATGGTGTTATCTACACTACGCGATCGTGGTTTATCATCAACAATTGTGTCTCGCCAAGTCGTAGGCGTTTACGGTACTGCAGGTTCTGCACGAACCGTTCACCGAAGATTGAAGGAATACGGATTGATGTCAAGGAAACCTACTGCTTGTCCACTTTTGCTCCCAGTTTATCGTGTTCAGCGACTACGATTTGCCCGCGAACATAGACATTGGATCAATGGAGCTCTGTATTGTTTATGGATGAGTCTCGTTTTTGTCTGCGTTCACCAGATGGACGAGAACGTGTGTGGAAAAGGCCTGGTAAACGATTTTCTACGTATTGTATATCTCCAAGAATGGTATTTGGGGAAGGCGGTATAATGGTTTGGGCTGGCATTTCATTGTACGCGAAAACTGAGCTTGTTCTAATTGAAAATGGTGTCATGACGGCTGTTAGGTACATCAACGAATTTTATCTGATCCGTCGTACCATTTGTTCCATTCGTAGGTGAGAACTTTACTCTAATGCACGATATCGCCCGACCTCACAACGCACAAGTCGTTGAGCAATATTTGGATGCCGTTAGTTTTCGCCGTTTGCAATGGCCAGCTCGAAGCCCTGACTTTAATCCTATCAAAAATCTCTGGTATTCATTAGGACGACGTGTTCGGCACTGACAATCTATACCGGTAACCATTCGGGATCTTCGAATCTTTGTTAAGAGATGTTAATAAGCTCGTGTTGTCCCACAAAATCTTTATGGAGATTGTCAGTGCAAACTGATAATTTTAATAAAACTATAATTCAGAATCACTTAAGTACAGATAATTACTTATTATTTGATGGGTTACATCCGATTAAAATTGGTTTGTGGATGGCAATATCACGACAGAATATTTTCTTCTATATTTTTCCATGACGTAGTTATTTTGCAAGATCATATTGTACAGTGGATAATGAATTTGCTCTAGAATATTTTCAACAATACAAGCAACAGCTCACATTCATATTGCTAAAATTTCTTTGAAATTTTTTTGAAGAATTTTATGGGGATTTTGCTCCACCTCCAGATTATTCTTTTATTCGAATAAAAAATAATAAAAAAAACTTCACAATATATGAAATATGAAAATGTAAAGCAAAGAATTAGTTTATGATTGACAAAGAATGGTGGACATTTCCAACATTTATTATAGGTATATTACGATAAATACTATTTATGTTCTTCAAATAAAAGAAAGACATTTATAATTTTTAATCTCTTTTATATTGTGAAACTTTTGTTTAGCATTAAAAGTTATGTTTGAATATTCAACATATTTTAGTAATAAATAAAAATAACGGGTGTTCAAAATATCTTTATGTATACAAGGATGATTCAAATTTGACCTGCATTTTATTTTTTCTGGTCGATACAAATTACAAATGAATATTATAAAAAGCGTTCAAATAAGCTTTGCCTCTAGTAGGCCATTCCTTTAAAAACGTATGATTATTAATAATTTAAATTTGCATTAGTTGTCAATTAGACAGATGCATAGTTGACAAAAATTGCTTTGTAATTTAAAATTGATTTAACATGGTTTTTACTATACAACAAAAATCATTCATGCTAGAATCTTATTTTCGAAACGGACGTAAGATTGACGGACAATGGCAGTATTCTCTTCAAGATTGTTTAGAAGAATTTAGAAATGAGTTCCCTAACGTCATCTTTGATTATGACAGTTTTCGGTTTCGGCACACAGTGACACATTCCGTTATGGTTTTCAGAGAAACAGGGAGTGTTAAACAGAAAGAAGGCGCAGGTCGGGCGAAAAAGCGTACAGAAGAGCTAGTTAATAATGTAAGAGAAATTATAAATAATGCACCAAGAACTTCCGTACGAGCATTATCACAACAAGTGGGTGTGTCAATTGGCACATGTCATACAATTTTGAAAAAGGACTTACATTTATTTCCATATCACATGACCTGTTATCAAGAAATCAAGGAAATCGACTATCCCAGAAGAATAACGTTTAGTCAGTGGTTCTTAAATAATTTTGATAATAACCTTCTTGACAAAACCTTTTTTTCTGATGAGTCATGGTTTTATCTGAATGGATATGTGAACTCACAAAATATGAGGATGTGGACTAATGAGAAACCACATAATTTTTTTGTTGAAACCGCACTTCATCCGCAGAAAATTGGTGTATGGTGTGCGATTAGTCGAAGGAGAATTATTGGCCCTATTTTTTTTAACGGAACCTTAACAGGAGAAAGGTATCGACAAGAAATTATTATGCCATTTATCGAACAGCTTGACGACGAAGAAATAACACAGGGTTACTTTCAACAAGACGGAGCTAGAGCACACATAGCAGGTGAAACAATTAATATTCTGCAGCAATTTTTTCAAAATCGGTTGATAAGTTTAAACACTGAACATGAATTTCCACCAAGATCTTGTGACATTACCCCATGTGATTTCTTTTTATGGCCATTCTTAAAGAACTCAATTTATCAAGTACAGATACCTGATCTTGCAGGCCTTCAAATCAGAATTGCTGAAAGAATTAATGGAATTGACAATGCGATACTACAAAACACTTTTTCCTCCATTAGAAGAAGATGTGAGGAATGTTTCGAACAAGGTGGTGGACACTTTGAACAATTTTTATACAATTTTGCTTGTTTGTTGGAAATAAACATATTTCATTCACTTAAAAATGTTCGTTTTATTATTTTGACATTTGTCATTTCAATCAAATATCTCATCTCATAACCAACAAAATTCCTATTAAAATTAGTAACAAGCTAAGACATAATCATAATTTCCAAGGGCTACTTTGAGGTAAAATTTATTTGAATTCTTTGTATATATGTACATAGTTTTTTTAAGTAACAATTCCCCTTTAAAATACATTTGCTCCATCGTTCCAGTAGCTTCTGTATTCCCGTTGAAACAAATGCTTTGAGTTGACGACGTGTGTAAAATACACCGCATTCTCTCAAGAACTTTTTGAGCGACCAAAAGAGATAATAGTCACTCGGGGCCAAGTCCGGACTATATGGGGTGTAAGGCAGTACTTCTCCACCCAATTTAACCAATGTATTGTTTGTTAGATGGGCGAGCGTTATTATGTAGGAAAATAAAGCCCTTGCTTAAGAGACAGCATCATTTTGGTAGTAAGACCAACTTAACCTTTCCAAGAAGTGCACTGAAATAAGCTGAGTTAATCGTCTTTTTTTTTGAGAAAATCGACGTAAATTGATCTAATAGCGTCCTAGAATAAAGTCGTCATCCCTTAGGCAGCCGATAGTTGTGTTTTAAATTTTTTGGACGAAAGTGAGCTTGAGTGACGCTATTCCGTGCGAACATTCTTGCTTTCTGGGATATAATGATGAACCCAGGTCTCATCAGTTATGATATGTAGCAAAAAGTCATCGCCTTTCACAGTCGTAGCGAAGACGGATTTCTCTGCAAACCTGAAGTCGCATCTGCTGTTGTTCTGCGGAAAGTTGTTTTGGAACCCACCTGGTGCTAACTTTACTAACAGCAGAGACTGGACGGGCAGCATGCGGTAAGTTCAACAGGCGTTCACGACCATCCTGAAAGGATTTATACGACTCAGACTATTTTGAGTGATACTCTTCTAACTGTTTATGAAGTCTCTGATAAAAATCAGTCGCTTTTACACCTTCATTGAAAAGAAATTTAATAATTATACACTGTTCAACAGAATTTGGCACATTGTTGTCGACATTGTTAATGCAACTGACAGTATTGACACAATCAAGTTGCAGTTGTCTATGGCGTCTAACACGTCTACTTTGATCAAGACATGTCTGTATTAGATCAATGAATGTAAATTTTCTGTGTGACCTTGAATTGTTCTATTTAAGGTTATATTGAATAGGCGTAAATACAGAAAGGCGTTTTTCAGTCCATGACTGCACGGAACGTAAAGATTTTTAAATACTTGTTCCAAAACATCACTGAAAGCCTCTGTAGTGTTACCAATTTATTCGAAAATTTGACCTGAAGTATGCCTTCAATTAGTTTGATACACACGGTATAATAATACATAATATAGTTATACTAAGTTAAAACTTATTTTAAAAAACATTATCTTTAAATCTTTCTCGATCTTTTGTGTGGGGCATTACTCGCATTTTCCGCTCGTTCTTAACAGTGACCATGAGTGTAAGCAGCAAAAAAATTAAGATGAACTGGTATTGATTCGCTTGTGGGAGAGATTCAGATCAACGACTTGCAAATTAACAGCAAATGAACAAAAAAGATCCTTGAAAATGTATAATTGAATAAGAACTCGTTTTGTACGAGCCGTCATTATGAATACGAACATTTTTAGTGTGCGATGTTCCGATTGTGTATTATGAGAAATAAATTAATTTTCAACGAAATCGACTGCATTTACATGGGTTTTTACCATGTTAACTTATTAGAACCGTTATTATTAGTGTCAGCTGTTAAATTATAATTCGATAATAGTTACAGATTATCATTTTTACAACTTTTTCGTATGTATTCTTTTTTCTTTGTTTAAAATTTTAGTATATACAGGTGAATTATTTCGGGAATGACTAAATGTAGTAATAATTTTGTCTTATTAGTTTTAGTAAAATGTTAATGACTTTATGCACGGTGTTATTATCCTATTTTAGTTTATGTCCGATATTTATGAATAAATGTACGTGAATTGTTCGGAAACTACCAGCGATTATCGTCTCTTTCCGAACCTGAAAAAATGGCTCGGTGGTAAGAGATTTTCGTCTAATTCCGAGGTAATCGCTGCTGTAAATAGCTATTTCGAGGACTTGGATTCACCGACCTACAATGAAGGCATTACAAATTTGGAATATCGTTGGAATAAATGTGCTGAGCGAGCAGGAGACTATATTGAAAAATAAAATGTTTTTTGTCCGTGCCACGGAGTTTCCGAACCGTCTTCGTAAGTAAAATTCAAAGTACTGTTTACTATTAGTACTTTTAAAAACCCATCATCTTACATATTATAACGCTTTTAACAAATATCTAAACCATTGTACCAAAATTTTTGGTTTACTTTGGAATACAATAAAGGCTTTCGTTTTACATTGCTTACTTAAAAAAGGTATGGCCCGATCACACCAAAACTGTACACTCCATACCACACCATTACCTTTTGGTCATGAAGCGGGTGTTCATGCATTTCTCTTGGGTTGTGTTCCGCCCAGTAGCGAAAGTTCTGCTTATTAACATACCCACTCAGATGGAAGTGAGCTTCGTCAGACATTATCAGTATATCAAGAATTCCTGCATTGTTGTTCAATATTTCAAGAAATTGCCTGCAGAAATTGAGGCGGTTAAGTTTATCAACAGGGTTCAGCCTCTGGACTATCTGTACCTTATATGGATGAAATTTCAAATCCAGCTTTAAAATTCGTCGCATACTTCGCTCTGATATTCGCAGTGCAATTGAATGCCGAATTGCAGAACGTGTTGGACTCCGTTCAACAGTAGCCGTTGAACGGAGTGCTGGTTCTTTTAATATTATCCTGTGTACGAACTGTACGTATACCTCCAACAAATTTTGAGTTTACACTGCCCCTTTCTTCTACATCTCTTACCCATCTCAAAATTGCATTTCTTGATGAAGCTGCAGCGCGCACTGTCAAATTAAATTCACGGCGAAAACGCCTCTGGGTTTGCACGATGGACTGGGTCGTGATAAATGATTTTAATCCTTTGATTAAGAGGCCAATTTACCATTGTAACACATAACCTTCGACAATAAAATACAATTTTATCACTGTTTGACGTTTGTCAAATAAACAGTATTTCCACAGGAACCTTTTCAAAACCATTCATTCTGTTGCCAGACCCAGTATATACTCAAATCTAGTACTAACAAGGTTATTGCCAGGTTCAGCTAGTACGTGATAAAATACGGTTTCCGAAATTATAGAAAATATTCCTTTGCACAGAAAACTACTAAATAAAAATAAATATCTACTGTAGTTAGCAGATTTTTTTCCTTTAACTTAAACCTAGACAACTTTCGGAACAATCCGTGTAGATATCGCAATTTTTTAAACATATTTAAGAATCAAGTGAACAAGGCTTTGCCAATGATAAACATCACGAATCAATATCTTGCATTTTAATCTTCCTTTACGTACTTTCGCAAACTTTTTATTTGTATTACCGTCGTCGACGTGTTGTACTTTTTAAAACGCGATAATCATTTAATTACCGCATTAAGGTCTAATAATATAAGGCGAACACATATTCTAAGCAGCGGAGGTAAATGGAGTCAATGCTTTTTAAAAGATTAAGATAAGTGGAGACCTGTCGCCAATTTAAATTAACCACGCGTTAAATCAAGCCGTCAACGGAGAAAGAGGAATTGATCCGGCGCAAATGTCCCTACAGCAGTGCCATAAACGGCCTAATGACGACCTCATCAGGACGTTTATTGTCGTAACGACTTCGGCAACAAAGAAACACACTCAATTATCGCCCGATCTCGTCGTAAACGTTGTACTTATGTTCGTACTTACTTACGTGTGTACAGTCATGAAAAAAAAGTAATGCCTCTTGTAGGCATTCAAGAATGGCGTACCGTGATGCGAAAGAAAAAAAAATTAGTACGTATTATTAAAACTATTATATCGTGATTTTTTTCTAAACGTATAACCATCCAGTCGTAAAATAAGCTATCTATCCAAAACGAATGTTTTTTTAATTTTAAAGAAAATAAAAGATCTTGTTAATGCGTTCTAAAACGCCCCGACTTCAATCCAGAAGGAAGGAGATGACAAAAACTATACGATAATCTTATTTCAACAACTTAAACGCCTATCGTATGTCTATTTTTCGAAATACACTAGCGCATAAGTGGGTATACGCACGTACATGAAGACAAGTGTAGGGTAGGTATGTACTCTGTTCCAGTCGAAGAATGCGAATCAATTTGCCGTAGCGAATGTTGTCGGATGAATAATTCAACACCAGATGCACGGATTGATTTGCGTGCGTCGCAAAAGAGGGGAAAAACACAAAACGTCCGATAAACTTGCATCCAACGAATTCGGTTATTAGTATTCTGATCCAGTATCACCTGCAGATTCGTGAAATTCTTTTTTTTCTTTTAAACACATTTTCATTTAAAATGCATTACATATAAATACAGAAATTTACTAAATTTTATATTTCTTATTTATATACAAATATAAACAAAATTAAGAAATAAACTTTGGAAGCGAGTTCTTCGCACCAAAACATAAAAAAGTTAATATACTCGTATATGTATTTTGATAACGATGTTTTCATCTTCAGCAGTGATAGCTAGAGAACGGACACGCTTACCACCTAGTGCAGTACTGGCGAAATGCTGTATTTCTAAAATATTTAATTTTATTTATATAATTGGAAAACGAACGGGTGGTGATCTATAAAATTACGAAATTCATATGTATTTGTTGAAAAGTTGTATTTTTATAGTTTTTAATTTTATTTCTATAATTGGAACATTTTTATTTGTTCATTTTGTCGTTCAAGTTGAGTAAAGGAGTATTAATATTGACTAGCAATAGTTTCTCAAGGTTTTCTTCTGTCAATTTTGTTCTCTTTGAATTAAGTACATCCTTATAAATAGAAAACGTCCTTTCTACATCGCAACTGGTTATAGGTACATACTGGAAATATTCTTTTATTTCTTCATATTTAGCCGTTAGGTTTTGTGGAATTGTCTCCATACATAATTGCTGCAATGTAATTAAATCTGGATTTCTATTAAGAATTGCTTCAAACTTTTGCCGAAGGCCACATCCGAAGTCACTTGGAATACTTTTCAAATTATTAACAGCCACATCTAATGTGATTAATCCGTCATTTAATTTGAGATTTCGATTTTCAAAATAAGTGATTGGTTTTGGCAATTTTCCAAAGTGTTGGTGAAGAAAGTACAACTGATTTTTTAAATTTGGGATTTGTGTGAGCTCCTTGCACTCACCAATACTTCTAGCATCCTCCTTTAGCAGTGTTACGAAATGTTTTAGACTATCGAAATTCTCAGCATAATAACTAGTAGCTTCCAGCCATGTTCCCCATCTAGTTATTACTGGAGTAGGAGGCAGTGACAGAGATGGAAATTTTTCCCTGAAAAGAGCTACTCTCAATGGTGCTTTTCTGAAAACTTTTTTAAAAGCTGATACAAGTCTATCAACTTCCGGAAAAGTGTCTCTGATATATTCACAGATTCTGTGGAGAGCATGTGCTACACAAGTAATTTGCAGCATATTAGGATATGTTTTCTTCAATAGTCTGCCTGTTTTTAACATATACGCAGCACTATCACTGACAAATAAAAGTATTTTTTCTTTGTAGGTGGCGTCCGAATGAAGCATTTTTTGCATATTCTCCTTAACGGTTTCAGCAACTGTTTCCGCATCAACTCTATTTATAACACTTGTTGCTATTACATATGAGTTATAGGGAATAGTTGGATGTAGTACAACATTTACCGCACAGCGTCCTAACATATCCACCGTTTCGTCGGCGCTTATCCATATGTATTGATTTAAAAGATGGCTTCTAATGCGTTCTACTGTTCTCGTATAGCACCTAGAAACATAATATTTGCGTAAAGTTGATTCATCAGGAACATTTCGACTAGTATATTTTTTCAGAAATATTTTTAAAGTGGGATTGCAAAGTTTATTTAATGGAATATTAGCCGCCATAAAAGTTTTACAGAGTTCAGATGTGTTTGCGATTCTAAGTGACGAATTTTTGACGATATTTTACGGATTTTGTAATAAATTTCGGAATCACTGACAATGGACATACAATCAGTATGACCGTCAATCCAACTCGCCATTGTTTTACAATGCCGTTCTCGACATTCTTCCATATCATGTCTGAAAAAGTAACTTAAACAATGCTCTAGATCTAAATAAATGAAAACTAAAAATGTGTGCGTAAGTTATTGAAACTGAACGAAATTCAATGCACACTCTTACGTCGAAATAATTGGTAGAAATAGATTCAATCAAACGATATTAAACAGGATCTATCACAAAAATTACGATGTAATTAACAGTTAAAACTATGAAAACAAGAAACTTACTCACAGCACTTTATATATATATATATATATATATATATATATATATATATATATATATATATAATAAATAAAATACATTATAAAACCCCCGCTTCTATCTACGCTCATGAAAACACTTTAAAAAGCACTATATTCTCGGAATACAATAGCTGGCTTGTCCATTGTTATCGCGGCGAGACCAAGTGTCCGAGTAAGTCAAACAAATACTTCATTGAATTACGCCGAGATGTACTGAGCGACGTTATACACAATTCCAATTGCCGATTGCGTTTTATGGAAATTGCGTCCGTTCTCTAGTGATAGCAAACTATTTAGCGTTTCTACTGAAGGTGAATAGTGTTGTCCGGTATACAGTTCAGAATTTATTTGTGCGGCATGAAATGCTAAATTATTAGCAGAGAGCGGACTGAAGCGATTGAATAACCAATTGCCCCGATAAAACGTTGTGGTGGTCTCACGTATAGTATGCATGTTATAATAGCCCCACTATTTGCTTGCTCGATTGCATTCCTCGAACAGGTGGTGTTATTTCCGCCGTTATGGGTACATTGTGTCTATTCATTCACTGATTGTAATAATATACGGAATATATATAAAAAGCGTTCAAATAAGCTTTGCCTCTAATAGGCCATTCCTTTAAAAACGTATGATTATTAATAATTTAAATTTGCATTAGTTGTCAATTAGACAGATGCATAGTTGACAAAAATTGCTTTCTAATTTAAAATTGATTTAACATGGTTTTTACTATACAACACAAATCATTCATGCTAGAATCTTATTTTCGAAACGGACGTAAGATTGACGGACAATGGCAGTATTCTCTTCAAGATTGTTTAGAAGAATTTAGAAATGAGTTCCCTAACGTCATCTTTGATTATGACAGTTTTCGGCACACAGTGACACATTCCGTTATGGTTTTCAGAGAAACAGGGAGTGTTAAACAGAAAGAAGGCGCAGGTCGGGCGAAAAAGCGTACAGAAGAGCTAGTTAATAATGTAAGAGAAATTATAAATAATGCCCCAAGAACTTCCGTACGAGCATTATCACAACAAGTGGGTGTGTCAATTGGCACATGTCATACAATTTTGAAAAAGGACTTACATTTATTTCCATATCACATGACCTGTTATCAAGAAATCAAGGAAATCGACTATCCCAGAAGAATAACGTTTAGTCAGTGGTTCTTAAATAATTTTGATAATGACCTTCTTGACAAAACCTTTTTTTCTGATGAGTCATGGTTTTATCTGAATGGATATGTGAACTCACAAAATATGAGGATGTGGACTAATGAGAAACCACATAATTTTTTTGTTGAAACCGCACTTCATCCGCAGAAAATTGGTGTATGGTGTGCGATTAGTCGAAGGAGAATTATTGGCCCTATTTTTTTTAACGGAACCTTAACAGGAGAAAGGTATCGACAAGAAATTATTATGCCATTTATCGAACAGCTTGACGACGAAGAAATAACACAGGGTTACTTTCAACAAGACGGAGCTAGAGCACACACAGCAGGTGAAACAATTAATATTCTGCAGCAATTTTTTCAAAATCGGTTGATAAGTTTAAACACTGAACATGAATTTCCACCAAGATCTTGTGACATTACCCCATGTGATTTCTTTTTATGGCCATTCTTAAAGAACTCAATTTATCAAGTACAGATACCTGATCTTGCAGGCCTTCAAATCAGAATTGCTGAAAGAATTAATGGAATTGACAATGCGATACTACAAAACACTTTTTCCTCCATTAGAAGAAGATGTGAGAAATGTTTCGAACAAGGTGGTGGACACTTTGAACAATTTTTATAAAATTTTGCTTGTTTGTTGGAAATAAACATATTTCATTCACTTAAAAATGTTCGTTTTATTATTTTGACATTTGTCATTTCAATCAAATATCTCATCTCATAGTCATAAGTAGAGCTGAGGATGTTTGCGGTATAACCATGGTTATATCATATAACCATAGTAATTTACTATGGTTACATGATATAACCATGGTTATACCGCAAACACCCTCAGCTCTAGTCATAAGTCATAACACTCATCTCATCTCATAACCAACAAAATTCCTATTAAAATTAGTAACAAGCTAAGACATAATCATAATTTCCAAGGGCTACTTTGAGGTAAAATTTATTTGAATTCTTTGTATATATATTTCATTAGACTTCGTTCAAATAATCGCTTAAAAAATTATATCCGCTAATTTCCAAAGTGTATTCTCGTGTTTACATGCTGTTATAACGTGTGTTCATTTGAAAAGTCAATCTAGGTTACTTTGAAATTTTGATAGAATAAGACGCATATACAGTGTGTTTAAAAAAGATGCGGCAATATTAAAGGGGGTGATTGTCCAGATCATTTTATACAAAAAGTTCCTATAAACATAGGTCCGCATACGCTTCGTTACCGATCTACAGCGTGTTGAAGTTTAATTTTAAGAAACAGTAAAAACTTGATTTTTCCAAAGCGGCTTGAGATATCATAATGAAATTTTAGGCGTGTTAATAGCTGTGGGAGACACATACTTTGCAATACAACACAATGTTTCAGTCGTACCTGTGGCGCGCGTATTGGCACGTCACAGGCTATTTTTCAAGAAAAAATTGGACGCCTCTGATTTCTCTAAAAATACAAATATGCTTTTATTTATTGTTCAATTATGAAGAAAAAAGCTTTCTTAACTTTTTATCGTACGACTTACCGTTTTTTAGTAAAAAAAAACATTTTAGTGCATGTCCATTTATTACAGAAAAAAATATTAAAGAACAAGGTTTTATTCAAGGGCAAAAACAAATATTTTACCAATCCAACAATTTTATCAACCAAAAATTACAAAAACTGTGTAAAGTGACCACCTCTAGCTCGGATGCAAGAATCCAATTTTCTCCTCATTGACTGGCGAACTCTCTGAAAAACACCAGGATCGGTTTTAATTGAGTTGCACCCAGCAATGATTCGGTTTCTTAAGTCTTCTACGTTTTCCAATGGAGTAGCGTACACCAAGGACTTCAAATGGCCCCACATGAAAAAATCCAGGGGATTTAAGTCCGGGGATCGTGCAGGCCATGAGTGAGGTCCACCTCGGCCTAATCAGCGATTTCCGTATGCTTGTGTTAAGAAATCACGAGCTACTTGACTAAAGTGGGCTGGTGCGCCATCGTGCATATACCACATTGCATCTCTAATTGCTAATGGTACGTCCTCCAGAAATCCAGGGAGCGTGTTTTCCAAAAAGTTGCGATACACCTCTCCAGTAAGTCTCCTTGGTAAAAATACCGGTCCAATTATGCAGTCACCCACAATCCCAAGCCAAACGTTCAAAGAAAACTGATGTTGAAAACGATCTTCAACAATTTCATGTGGATTTTCGTCACACCATACATGGTTATTATGGAAATTCCGTATTGCATTTCTTGAAAAATTCGCTTCATCGGTGAACAGAATCAACATCGGGAGTTGAGGGATTTGAACCATTTTGTGCAAAACCCATTGACAGAATGCAATGCGAGGAGGAAAATCAGCAGGAAGAAGTGCTTGAACGTGTTGTATATGGAATGGATACAACAAATTTTCCTTCAGAATGTGCCAAATAGTCCCATTACTTACATCCAAAGCCTCAGCAATTTTTCGAGTAGAAGTACCTCGATCTTCTTCAATCATGTCTAGCACATCCTCTTCCAGCTCTACCGTTCTTGCTGTCCTTGGCCTTCCTGCTCCTCCATTTCGTCTTAATGTGCCTGTTTCATAAAGACGCCGATGAATACTTTCGAAAGTTTTTCTATCAGGAACAATACGGCCAGGAAATCTTTCAGTATACAACCGCCTAGCTTCTAATGCATTGCCATCAGCACGCCCATAAATGTAGTGCATGTCGGTCATCTCGGCATTCGTATAGCGATTCATGATAAGGAACTTCAACAAATTCGACACATACAAAATTATTAATCACGAGACTCATTCAATATGTCAGTGAATAAAACAGGACTGTGGTTTGGTAAAATATTTGTTTTTGCCCTTGAATAAAACCTTCTTTTTTTATTTTTTTTTCTGTAATAAATGGACATGCACTAAAATGTTTTTTTTTTTACTAAAAAACGGTAAGTCGTACGATAAAAAGTTAAGAGAGCTTTTTTCTTCATAATTGAACAATAAATAAAAGCATATTTGTATTTTTAGAGAAATCAGAGGCGTCCTATTTTTTCTTGAAAAATAGCCTGTGACGTGCCAATACGCGCGCCACAGGTACGACTGAAACATTGTATTGTATTGCAAAGTATGTGTCTCCCACAGCTATTAACACGCCTAAAATTTCATTATGATATCTCAAGCCGCTTTGGAAAAATCAAGTTTTTACTGTTTTTTAAAATTAAACTTCAACACGCTGTAGATCGGTAACGAAGCGTATGCGGACCTATGTTTATAGGAACTTTTTGTATAAAATGACCTGGGCAATCACCCCCTTTAATATTGCCGCATCTTTTTTAAACACACTGTATATTAGTATGTGTTTGTTGTTCCGTAAACGTAAATCCAAATGACATTTGATAATGTCAATCACATTTGTTATTTATTTATATGTATGAAACTGTCAAAATATACGACTTCGTAGGTTAAGTAGTAAATTTTAATTTACGACATACTTCAAAATGTTCTCTGTAAATCACATGCTAATCTCATTACTTTTCTTATTGACTTTTCAAATGAACACCCGTTACATGCATATATACATTTATTGTTCTTGAGATAGTATATTTTCTATTCTCTTCTATAAGGGATTGTTTCTGGTTTCGTTTCTTTCAGTGTTATTTGGTTACAACTTTTAGTATTTTTAAAAATCCGTTTTATATTGTTATATTGTATATTTACCTATAATTTTGTATAAATATTAAGTTTAATTTACTTCCTTATTTTTCTGGTAGTTTTCGTTTCTTCTTTTTAGTCCACTTCTTTCTGTTCTTAGTATTTATTATGCATAGTTTTGAGTTTTGTTCTTTGCATATTATTTTTATTCAAAATTCGATACGCAATTCGCTTGTCAGCATTACTTTTCTTTCAGCAGTAGTTGCTGCCGGTTATCAAACCGTTTATTCCATTCGCTCTGTTGTGTATTGACAGATTCGTATTAACTGCATATGTAGGTATGTGCCACTTATGCATCTAGCTACACGTATCAAATTGTTCGAAACTCGCGGATCGCTTACAGAAACAAACCTATTGGGAATACAAGGCAGACGCCTATGAGCTATGAATCATCAATTGCTCGAGTTCGCTCTCTGGTTATTAGTATTTCGTTCGTACAATAGAATCGGGCTAGGCGTTTCGTTTACGGCTTCCGACTAATTCAAACAATTCAAAGTCAAAAATATAATACTAAACAACTAATTATACGTTATATAGCTAATAGAGATTATAACTATACAGTATTAGGAAAAAGTATGGACCCCCTAAGTATCTCTCAGAACGGTTCATTCATTTTTAATAAAATTGGGTATACCTTTGTAAAAAGATTCAAGGATTTTTAAAATAATAACAGATTTGCTGTGTCACTTTCGGTTATTCCGGAAATAGATATTCAACTTATTATTTTAAATGGAACACCTGTATATTTTTACATTTTTTAATGCCTTGTTAAATTTTGTATACAATAAACCTCTACATCGCTATTGAGATCAAAATCTTGACTTCCAGGAAATCAGTTTTCATTAGTAACATTATAAGCCATACGTGAATTGGTAAAATAGCTAATTTCCAAAAACAAATCCTTTAAACTCGGGATTTTAACAAATTTATTTATTTTAACAAAAAATAAAGCAATGATTTGCTGAGTAGATGTTCAATGTTCAAATCCTCACATTCATACTTTTATTGAACATTAAATGCACTAATAACACAAAACTTCGTATTTACAACTCAATTGTTAAGAGTATTTCGACATATAGTTCAGAAGTTATGGGATTTGAGGAAAACTAATAGAAAGGAGCTGCTGGTCACAGAAATGGATTTTGTAAGAAGAAGCTGTCGAATATCGAAACTCGAAAGGATAAGAAATGTAGAAATAAGATCAACATCGAGAGGGATATTATTGACGACATAGAGAAAAAACAATTGACTTGGTTCGGTCACACAAAAAGAATGAATGAGACGAGGCGGCAAAGGAATGGATACCTCCAGAAAAGCGAAAGAGAAGATGACCAAGAAGAAGTTGGAGAGATGACATTAACGAATTTATGGATGCAAGAAATTGAGAGGAAGATGTGTTACGACAGAAGAATATGGAAACTGGGGACGGAAAGACGACGACAGCCGTAGATAATCCGTATATATATATATATATATATATATATATATATATATATATATATATATATATATATGTATAAATATAATATTTTCGTGACCTTGGTATGATATGGTAAACTTAATAAGTCGGCGATTAAAGGTCTGGTTTATTACTTCAAAGTATATATATTTAAAACAACCCTACATGTTTCGGCAATGATGCCTTTGTCAAGGATATAAAAAATATAAATGACAATATAAATGTCAAATAATTGAGTTGCTATGGTTTAAATTATTCAAAGATACATTCCAATAATAATAATAAATAATGCTTTAGTATTCCAAAAAATAGATAGCAAGGTGTGAATATATGTGTTGTTCGCTGCTAGCAGCTTGTGTCTCTTTCTGGGTATGAACTTGTGTGTTGGTTGCTGCTGGCAGCTTGCGTCTCTCTCTGGGTGTGTGGTTTTGTATTTGTGTGAGCGCGTAAGTGTAGGGTTTTGTATGTTGGTGCGCTCGTGCGTGTGTTTAGTGACCGGTCGCGTAAATTTAGAGAGATCGGATAACCAGCCGTTGCGTAGGGCCGCCAACCCTTTCCCGGCAACTTCTTTACTTTTCCGTGCAGTACTTCGACGGCCCGACCCCCGCCCCAACGAGGCACTACTCAAGTAATTGTCAGAATACATTTGTCATTGACGTTTGACGGGACATAATGTCTTTGCTAGGGATCATAAAGTGATACACGCTCAGAGGTTAGAATTATTTGACATTTTATGTAAAACCAAATACAAATCTCCCCACTACTTCCAATCCTGCGCGAACTTACCCCTCCTCGCGCCAACTTAATTGTGAATTGTCAAATAAAGACTTGTCTAGTAATCTGGTAATTAGTACAGTACAATTTTTAAAAGCTTTTTATTCCAAAATCGTCTATTGTTATTATTTCTCTGTGGCGTTTGCTACTATTGTTTTTTTCTGAATTTTTCTGAACCGTTAGTCTTCGGTCATGTTTTACGCCAAAACCTGCTGTATTATGAAAGCAGTGTGTAGCCTCATGTTGTGACAGTGGAGAACCCTATAGTTTCTGCGCCACTTCTCTGGACATTTTCTTCTATAATCCATCCTAAGCCGCGTAACTATAGAATTTTATATTTATCCGTCTGGCCTGGAGGTGCAAACTCTTTATGGATAATCCCTTCAATATTGAAAAAAAAACAGATCACTGATGTAATGCCATTGTTGAAGGGTTTAAAAAAGAAAGCGCGAGTAAATTTACTGGTACCACGCATTGCAGCCAGATACTCCTCATATTTTGTGTTTTCTAAGCCAAGGAGTAATATATTGTGAAGGGCTCCATTGGTTCATTCATCAAGAAATGCGAATGAATTATTTAGTGATGTGTTTAATTTCTTATGGAATTAATCGATTTTCCTATCCCAAATTCCTCCTTTTCGTGTGTTTCTACGGCAGACTTACCGAGCTTAAAAGAGAACTTGATTGAGGGAACAGCGTCCCTGTGGCAATGAGCGGGTGTCCTTGTAATTCTTAGCTTATGCCTTGGTTTATGACAATAATATATTAACTCATACTATATTACATTTAGTTAAATCTATGTGTTAGGTCTAAAGCTTTGAATCGTGAGTCTGCGCACTTCTTGTGTATTGTCTTGTAAGTTCACTGCAAGATTGTTTAGATGAACATCTAGCCTGTTATGATTTTTCCTGTTACTTTTTATGATTTCATCCTTGACTGTAAGGATTTTCAAGTCTTAATGGATCATCTGATTTGAAATATACTATGATGCATTCACGATCATTCGCAGGACTTTGAACTGATATCTTTGAGGAATCTCCAAGTTGATTTCAGCATGGCTTTGTAAACTAGAAGCTTGTTTTTCACAGGGAGCTGTGATAAGCGACCAATCAGCCAGTACATTTTCCCGAGTTCTAGGCAAAATTGCTTCTTTTTAGTCTATATATGCGATCGGGGTGTATTCCAAGATATTTAACTTCTACTGTTTGAGGCAGTTGTATATTCTTTAAAGTGGCTGATGGGCATGTTTGTTTGCACATGCTGAAAGTTACATAATTAGATTTCGCTTTGTTGGCTTTGATGTGCCATCTCTTTAGCCACTATTCGAGTCTGTGCAAGTGTTTGCAGGTGGCGTGAAGCCATATCGGATTGGTATGGGACGCTAAGCCGTGTCATCAGCGAAAGTTGCCATCATCGTGAGCCTGATTAGTGGCATGCCGGATGTGACCAGGTATAATAATGGCCCCAGCACTCTCCATTGTGGGAGTCCGCATTTGATCGGGAGTAAGGGGGAGTATTCTTCTTGATGTTTTACAAGGAAGTGTCTATTCGAAAGATATGATTTTAATCCTTCACAGTAGCTTTGTGGGAATTTTCTTTTAATTTTATAAAGTATGCCAACGTGCTACACCTTGTCAAATGCCTGCGATATATCCAGGAACGCCGCTGACCAATATCGTTTAGCTTAAAGGTCTCTGTTGATTTTATTTACAATTCTGTGTACCTGTTCGATTGTAAAATGCTGCTGCCTGAACCCGAATTGTTAGTCGAGGATTACATTTTAATTTAGCAATGTGGGTGTTACTTTCTTTAGGAATAATTTTTAGAAAACCTTCGAAGAAGTAAAATCTTATCTGGCCGATCCGATTTTACTTCTTCTGGAGATTTTCCCTGTTTCAATATAACTATAATTTGGGCACTTTTTCATTGGCCCGGAAACCAGCCTACCCTTATTATGGCATTGTATGATATAGTAATCCCGTTTTTGTTAGTTCTTTCAACACTATCCAAGTCATAATCAGGAACTTTCTTCGGATTAACATCAGCGAGTATAGTTGAATTCACTTCATCAAATTTAAACTTGTAGATTGATCGACACATTTGAGGCCCTTAGACTTGAATATCATCTTGTACCATGCTGATTTTAGACTTATGGATATGGATCATGCTTCGTTCATTATTAGACGTTCTTTACTATATAAACCACTTTATTTGTGATGAACTGTTCATAAAGTGCTTCTTAAATCTCTCGAAAATTTAGTCGGCGTAACTCCTTAAGAATAACTTGTTTGGAATGCGTTTGCAAATATTTTTAATATATCTTTGCATCAACGCACAAACTGTGCAGAATTATATTGATTGATCCAAAGATTTAATAGAAATAATAGCAGTAATTCACGTTCAGGAAAATTTAATATTGTGATGTTAGTCATCCGCAATACGTCAGGCGACGGTCTGGCGATGACATCATGCGCCGAACATATCAGCTGTCGCCGGAATAATTCTTGAAGGTGTATAGCCCTATATAAGAACTGGAAATGGAGGGAGACGTCATTGAAAGAGTAATCGCCGTCGTGTGATATTATATAAATGCAGATAAATACTTATTGTGAAACAAATATTTTTATTATTAGTTGTTAGTTTTTAAATTGCTATTTAGTGCGTTTTGTTGTTAATACAGTGTGTATTTAAATTACCGTTAGCTTTATTTAAAAGAACCCAGAAAGATAAATATTTTACAATATTGTTAATTTGATGTTGCGTCTGGTTCTGGGTGAAACATTATATTTAGATATGCTTAATACAAGTTATAAAAACATTTGATACGTTCCACTGTTTTAAAATTTAAATTTTCTTATTGATTATTTTTAATGATATTATTTTCAAGTTTCATCTTACTCATTTTCGTTTTCAAAGACCGCCATCAGGCGTCATCACTAAATTATTTATTATAAAGAATTTAATAGTTCAAATACTTTACAGCTACCCGCCATTAATGAAACATCCAAAACGATTGTTAATTTAATTGCATCTAAACAAAGAACCAAAGAAACTAATAAAAAACAAAGACGAAAAAATTGAAATAAGTCTACTGACGCTATAACTACATTCCGTGCGCAAACCTGCCCGTAATTAACTCGTACTTTAACGGTGTATTATTATCAATAGCTGGATGAGCGGTCATAATCATGTTCACAAGCGCGTTAAGGGAATTTGATGTAGGTGATGCGTCTATTGAACGGAAAACGCGCAAAAATATAAATATGTGGGCAGAATGTTTTAATAAAAGATTATGTAATAAATTTTGAAAATTTCCTAGAACTAAAATTGGTGAAATTAAATATTATTATTTTTCATAATCGAAGTTTACGTAATCATTTCGTGTGCACATCAGTAGTGAGTAGATTAAACATTATTCTACGAGTTTATATAAAACAAGGACGTCATACAAACTGCAAAATTGTAAAATTTACATAAAATTGAACTAAAGAACTAAATTGTAAAAGAGATTATCTGCAACTGTATATGAGAAAGCCACATTTTTTTAAAAACCAACCTTCGCTGATCTGTTATAAGGAATTAAATAGTTAAAGTAATTTTAACTGGAATACTATAATTTTGTGATCAGTTTCTTATGGAGCGTTAGTTATTTCCCAACACGGGCATAAACTTAACAGGCTATTGTTTAGCGGTGAAACGTCATTGTATAAAAGATTATTAAGTTCATCCTTTATAACAGATAGCCGAATGTTGGCCTTTTCAAAAATCTATCTTTCCCGTTTATAGTTTTAAATTATCTTCCGAAGTGCGGAAGAAAAATCGATTGACATCAACCAAAAAAGTACGTTGAACTTGAAGGACTAATCACGTGTGATTTTTTCGGACAAATCAGCAAATCAGATATAAAGCAATATTTCTTAATGTCATTATGTTACGCTTTGTTAAGAGACAGAATCATTTATACAACGCACTTTCTTTAGGTACAAAAAGTAAATGGTGTGGGGCTGTATATGAGCAAAGTTGATTTGCGAGAGATGTATAATCAGCGACTGCCATTCGCTGGGCGCGATGGGGCAAGTGCATTTCACAGAATGAAGAGCACTTTGAAGGATAGTTGTTGAAGTTTTCTAAATAAATGTTTCATTTTTTTACTACAGCACCAGTCTCGTTATTTTCTGATATTTCCTCGTATACAGGATGTTACGAAATTCGCGGACATGGACTAAGGGATGACGTTAATCATCAAAAATTTAAACGAATGTTTTTTTACCATTTTTAATCCGACTTATATTTTCTAAATTTTAAAAATGAAAAATTACACATATAAACTTTTTTAATATAACACAATTAAAACCGTCTAACACGAAGCACTTTATCACATTTGTTATAATTATATTCCAGCAGCAGCTATACATGCTTCAGCATGTCCTGCTATTGCTTAAACAGCGTTGCGTAACATTTGCGGTTTTACTTGTTCTGTCACTTGAAGTACATATACGGTTTTCTAATTCATTAACATTGGCCACAGGTGTTTGATAAACTAAAGATTTTGAAAAGAAATCGCATGGTGTCAGATTTGGTAATCGAGGTAGCCAAGGTATTGGACCATCCCTACCAATCCAAAAATAATATTTTGCTGGAATTTAGAGCCACGGCTAAATATGAACAAACTAAAAACACAAAAAAAAAAAATTAAAAAAATTAGTTTTGCCGTAACCGTACCAGTCATTGACCCAATAAACCACCCTGAATATTTAAACTAAAGCGACGTTGTCGATTTCTAAGCATAATTAAATGTGGAATCTCATAACTCCAATAACGTTGATTATAAATCTTTTAAATGCCATCTTGGACAAATAAACATTTATCTGTCCACAGAATGGAATTTTAAATGTGCAAATCGATATTTTAACACCATTCACAGAACGCTTGGCGAAGTGGACCGTCATTTTCTTCCAAATGCTGGGCTCTTGTGAAATTATATGGATGATATTGGTCGCCTCTTAGCGTACGCCATACGCGAACTTAATTTGATCTCAGTTCCCTCGCAACATACGTAGTGCTTCTTGAAATATCGTTTATCAAATCAATGATTTCATCATCACGTAAAGAGGACGGCATTTCTGCGTGGTTGTATTGTAATGCATCCAGTGAAAAGAATTCTATCTTCAAGTCTTCTAAAGGCAATAATATTTGGCAAACGATGCCCAGGAAATTGCATCGCATACAAACGCTCTGCTCGACTTGCATTATTATTTGAAACACCAACATATTGTAATACCCACGATTTGAGTAGATTTGAGCCATGATTTCATACGTTAAATTCAAAATACAAACAGCTTTTTAATAATGTTTGTAGAAATGTCAACCAACTATTTACACCCCTCATTTATTTTATGTATTAATTGTAAAGCCTTCTTTGCTCATATTTATTCGTTGCCGGAAGACAATTCGAACAAATGTTATAAAGTGTTTTGTAATATAAAAAAGTTTACTTTTTTAAATAATTTAAATATTTTCTGAATTTTGCTAAAATTCAGAAAATATCAGTCAGAATAGAAAATGGTAAAGGAACACTCGTTTCAGTTTTTGAAGATTAACGTTATCCCATAGTCCATGTCCGTGACTTTCGTGACCTGAATATGCGCTTAAAACTCAATCCTGTTGTTTCACATAAAATTACGAAAATGCTAAATATACCACGTGGCCCAAAAGTCGCGCAACGTCAAAATGAAATACACATGCGCCATTCTCCCCCTAATGCAAGATTGACGGCTGGTCTGTCGGCAGTACAGCGGTTGTCTGTGTGTGAAGCAATATCTTGTCGGAGTTTGTAAGTGTGTGAAAGCGTTATCATGGCAACAAGCCCACATTATCGGTATACCGTAGCGCAACGGGTATTCTTGGTGTCTTCGTACTATCGTTACCATGCTGATTATGAACACATTTTTTCTGATTTCGCGGTAAAATTTCCTGACTGTAAGTTCCGAGGCGTGAGACTGTTTATCGCTTGATAAAAAGATTCGAAAAAAAAACGGTTCTGTGGATGATTCCAAGCGTACAGGCCGGCCACGTAGTCTGAGGATAGATGATAACTTACAAACTGTAGCTCAGAGTTTTATTGAATCGCCTGCGCGATCTGTCCGAAAAACCGCAAATGAACTGGATATTTCTCGTTCTACCCTACAGCGAATAATGAAGGAACTAGGTTTGAAGGTTTACAGACCACGCCTCTTACAATCATTGACAGAAGATGATCCGGATCGTCGACAATACTGTAACAGGTGTTGCATACCTTGATTTGTTGATGGAACTACGTGAAGAACTTGCCAATAACCCAGTGTTTGCTGGTCAATGTTTAAGTCTTCAACAAGATGGTGCTCCAGCACATTACGCTTTAATTGTTCGCGAATTTCTCGATGAATTTTTCCCCGGATGGATTGGAAGAAGAGGTCAAGTCGAATGGCCTCCGAGATCTCCGGACGTAACCCCACTAGATTTCGCTGTGTGGGGTATTTTAAAGGATAAGGTATTCCATCATCAGTTGCCGGATATTGAGACCATGAAAAATGTTATAACCGAAGAAGTCGCCAAACTCAATGATGACAAACAATTACTTCGGCGCATTTGTAACGCGGTTAAAAAGCGATGTCTGAGATGCATTGAAGAAGGTGGAGGACACTTCGAACATAAGCTGTGTCCCAAAGAGTCAGTTTTTGTTCAAACATATTTGTATTATTTTTATTATAGAAGAATACATTTTGTATTTGTACTACACAATTTCATTTCTTTTTTTTCATTCGATTGCGCGACTTTTGGGCCACACTGTACCATATGCACATAACTGTATATATGTAAACGATTGTAACTGTTAAATATTAGTTACTTTTGTTTACTTTTAGTTATGTATTATTAAGTAGGTATTATTAAGAATACAAAGTTGGTAGTACTGAACCAACAAGAATAGAAATGATGACAAGACATAAAGCAGAGTTGTTGTTAAGTTGTGTTTGTGTGTAGTTTATAAATATTAAAATGTAAAATAGTTTATATAATAAACAATAAATAAATATATAAAAGTGTATTATTTAAAGTTACAAACATTAACATGGTAGCAGAGCGTAGTTATTAAAAATATATAAAAGTGTTAAAAGTTAAAACAAAAATTTAATATAACAAAAATGGCGACGTATATAAAAATAGATGATGTAACAGTACCGATCTTTGATGGTTCCGATTATACAAAATGGAAGCTACGAATATTAAAATTTTTGCAATTTAAAAAATGTAAAATAGTAACTGAAAGAGAAAGGACTGCAACTGAGAATGCAAATGAATGGGAACAAATGGACATCAAAGCAACGAACTACATATATAGCGCTATCTCAAATAAACAATTAGAATTAATTAGTGAACAGGAAACCGCCTTTGAAATTATTAAAAAATTGGATGAAATTTACAACAAAGAATCGACAGCATTACAAATGATCTGTAGAAGCAATTTAGAAAATATCAAATTAAAGGAAGAAGATGACCCCGAAAATTTTTTTAACAAATTTGAAAAAGCAACAAATGAATTGAAAGCGGCTGGATCAAAAATCAACGAGGATGAAAAGTTAAATTATATGTTAAGAGCACTCCCAAAATCATTTAGCCACCTGGGTGATTTAATTGATGTTTTACCCAAAGAAGAAAGAAATGTAGAATATTTAAAAACGAAAATCAAGTTAAAATTTATGAATGACAAAAGTGACAATGGTGAAGATAAAGAAAAAAATACAAAATCAAATGCATTTGCAGCGGGTTCGACATCACAACGGAATCAAGGTTGTTATGGATGTGGTAAAGTAGGTCACATTCAAAGGAACTGTCAACAAAAATATCAAACAAGTTTTCAAGGGCAACATAATAATTTCAATCGTGGTGGCCGTGGTCATTATCAAAATTTAGGACGTGGAAATTATGGAAACTATCGTGGATATCAAAATGTACGTGGAAATTTTAGTGGTTATCAAAATGTACGTGGAAATTTTAGTGGTTATCAAAATGCAGGACGTGGAAATTTTAGTGGTTATCAAAATGCAGGACGTGGAAATTATCGTGGTTATCAAAATAGGGGACATGGAAATTACAGTGGGCATCAAAATTCAGAAAGTAGAAATAATAGTGAATGTAATAACTTTTATGTGACAGCAAATACTTCAACAATAAGTGAAACTTGCATCGTCAATCCAAATGAAATAAACTGGTTATTAGACAGTGGTTGTACCGATCATATTATAAACAATGACATTTATTTTGAAAGTTTTGTGACATTAAAAACACCAGTGAATGTAAAAGTGGGAGACGGTCGCATATTGCTAGCGACAAAAATTGGTCAAATAAAAGCTTCATTTCCTGTGTACAATAAACAAGTGGTCATAAATTTGAATAATGTATTTTATGTAAAAGATATGAAAACAAATTTATTAAGTTATTCAAAAATTACAAACAATAATAAAATTATTTCTTATGGAAATATTTCAAAAATTTATAATATGAACAGTGAATTAATAGCCATAGCAATCAAAAAGGAAAATCTGTATGAAATGAAAAGTTTTATTGACAATAATAACAGATCAGCATTTGCAAATACAACATGTAGTGAAAATAAATTAACATTAAAAGAAAAATGGCATCGAATGTTAGGACATGTAAATTTTAATTACTTAAATGTTCTATGTACAAAACAACTAATAGAAGGAATTCCGGAAAAGTTAGAGGGTGATTATTTAAAATGTGCGGTGTGTATTGAAAATAAAATGAAAAATTTACCTTTTGGAAATAACCGTAAGAGAGCAGAGGACATTTTACAAATAATTCACACAGATGTAAATGGCCCACACACAACAAAAGGAAATCAGGGAGAAATGTACTTTCTATCATTTATAGATGATTATAGCAAACTAGCAAAAGTGTACACCATGAAATCAAAAACACAAGTTTACGATTGTCTGGTAGAATACGTAAATCTTGTTCAAAATTTAACTGGTAAAAATATACAAGAATTAAGATGTGATAATGGAACAGAATATATGAACTCAAAAATTTATAACTTTATCCGTGAAAAAGGAATATATCTAAACCCGTGCCCACCATACGTGCATCAGCTAAATGGAACAGCTGAACGTTTTAATCAAACAATTATGAATATAGCTCGGTGCTTACGAGCTGAGGCAAAGGTGGATATTAAATATTGGCCGGAATGTGTTAGAACGGCTGCATATTTACATAACAGAACATTAGCAAACACTACTGAACAGAAAACTCCTTATGAGATATTTTTTAATGAAAAACCTAGTGTAAAAAATTTACGACTGTACGGGAGCAAAGTTTTCGTTCGTATACCTGAGGAGAAACGAGCATCAAAATGGGATAAAAAAGCTGAAGCAGGCATATTATTAGGGTATACAGATGTGGGATATCGTATACTTGTAAATGACAAAATAAAGATTGCACGACATGTAGAAATTATTGAAGAAGAAGTTAAATGCATTGAGTTGGTTAACAATGAGCAAAATGAAAAGGGTCCAGATGAAGATGATGAAAGTTTAGATGATACTAACGAGGAAGTGGATTTGAAAAGGCCTCAACGACAAAGAAAACTTCCTTCAAAACTTGATGATTATATTATATATGTAAATTATTGCAATGCGACAGTACCGCAAACATTTAAGGAGGCGATGAGAAGTATAGATTCCATAAATTGGAAAAATGCAATGGATAACGAAATAAGAAGTATTCAACAAAATTACACATGGGATTTGGTACAACAACCAGAAGATAAAAATATATTAGATGTGAAATGGTTATACAAACGGAAAAGCAATGACAGTTACAAGGCTCGATTAGTTGTAAGAGGTTTTCAACAGCAAGAATTAATTGAACATACATATTCACCAGTGGCAAAAATGCAAACGTTAAAACTATTATTAGCATATTGTTGTAGGTACAATTTAAACATTGATCAAATGGACGTAGAAACAGCGTTTTTGAACAGCAAGATAGAATCCGAAGTATACGTTAAACAACCTGAAGGATACGAAAAGGGAATTAACCAAGTGTATAAATTAAAAAAAGCTTTGTATGGTCTAAA
Organism: Melolontha melolontha; assembly: GCA_935421215.2. NCBI lineage: Eukaryota > Metazoa > Arthropoda > Insecta > Coleoptera > Scarabaeidae > Melolontha > Melolontha melolontha. Next base: position 68,452,557 of record OW285243.1, on the reverse strand, counting down.
AGAAAGCCCACGTGCATGGTATGAACATTTTAATAATTATATTACTCAATTAGGATTTAAAAGAAATAATTACGACTACTGTTTATATGTTAAAAATTCAGGTAATGATTCAATATATATTTTATTATTTGTTGATGATTTATTAATATGTAGTAAAAATAAAAGACAAATAGAACAAGTTAAAATTAAGTTAGCGAGTAAATTTAACATTAAAGATTTGGGCAAAGTAAAAAGTTATATAGGAATTAACATTGAATATAATGATGTAGAAATGACTTTAGATCAGAAAAGTTACATTGAATCTTTAGCACAAAAATATCAAATAAAAAATTCAAAACTATATGATACGCCTATGGAAATAAATTTAAATTTAATGACAAGTAAAATAGTAGAAGATAATATTAAATTTAGAAATTTAATAGGAGAATTGTTATATATTGCAACAGGCACCAGACCTGATATATCATTTTGTGTAAATTATTTAAGTAGATTCCAATCAAGTTATAATCAGGAGCATTTCAAATATGCATTGAGAATTTTAAAATATTTATATAAAACAAAAGATTATAAATTAACTTATTTGAAAAATGAAAATATTAATATAATGGATTGTTACGTTGATGCTGATTGGGCAGGCGACATAAATGATAGAAGATCAACATCAGGATTTGTAATTAGATTATTTGGGAACTCAGTTTATTGGAGATCACGCAAACAGAACTCTGTAACAAAGTCAAGTACACATGCGGAATATGTAGCATTATCAGAAGCTGTTACAGAAGTAATTTTTATGAAGGGTATCTTAGAATCATTTAATATTAAATTCAACAAGCCTATAAATTTGTATGAAGACAATTCTGGTGCAGTAGTTATATCTAAATATGGAAATTTATCAAAGAATTCAAAACATATAGAAACTCATTACCATTATGTAAATGAAAATTACTTAAATAAGACTATTGATATTGTTAAAATTGATAGTCAGGATAACATTGCTGACATATTTACAAAGTCTTTGAGTAAGCAAAAACATTATAAATTTAGATTTTTATTAAAAGTCACCCAAAAGTAAGGAGGCGTGTTAAATATTAGTTACTTTTGTTTACTTTTAGTTATGTATTATTAAGTAGGTATTATTAAGAATACAAAGTTGGTAGTACTGAACCAACAAGAATAGAAATGATGACAAGACATAAAGCAGAGTTGTTGTTAAGTTGTGTTTGTGTGTAGTTTATAAATATTAAAATGTAAAATAGTTTATATAATAAACAATAAATAAATATATAAAAGTGTATTATTTAAAGTTACAAACATTAACAGTAACAAAAAAATATAAATTAATCTGATCTGATTCCGAATTACTGCCACCTATTTTAGTTTATCGCTATTGAGATATTTAGAAGTATGAAACAAATTGTCAGCTTAATTCATGTATGACATTTATTAATGATAAACCAAAAAAGCAAGTACCTAAGCTGTTCGATCTATTGTTTTATAAATAGACAAATATTAGATGCAATGGGTGCGCATTACAACAAATGTTGGAGTGAATTTAAAACAATTTTCAAAGTTATTACGTAATCATCGTGTAAATTGTTAAGGCACCAATTCATTCCGTTACCCAGATATTCGCTCAGCTTTGCTTATTGTAATAACCACGTCGAAATGTCAGAATGAAGTAATTCTCTTTAATATAAGCCAGCGGTGAATAAAAGGTTAACATTATGAGAAAAGAGACAACTATGTTGATTATTACTTATACAAATATGAAAACTAATAAAACACTATAGAGACTTGATAGAATAATATTACATCACATTTGTTACATATTATTAATTTAAAGATTTTATACGTTGATCTTCATAAGGGTGCTAAATTTTCTCATTAAAAAATAGCTACATACGCGCGTGTATACTACGAAAACCATAAATGAAAAAAAAAAACAGCTAAATCACTGCTGCTAAAGACAGACCATATTTCAGCCCATTTTTGCGATTTATATTACGAAGGCGGATTGATATATATGTCTTCAACAACGCCATTATCTATATAGTGGACAGTGGTGATAGAAACAAGTTCTAACAGCAAATGGTAATTTCGAGTATTGCGAAATTTCAATTTCCTATGTACCGTCGTTTAAGTAACAGTGTCTTTTACCACGAGTTCGATTTTTGATATGTGTAGCAAGCAACGATCCGTGATAGAATTTTTAAACGCTGGGAGGTTATGCGCCCATCCAAATTTACAGACGTTTATGGCAACGACGTGAGGAATGTTCGCCAGTGGGTACGACGTACAAAACTCTGTCACGACAAGCGATCAAGTCGACCAGTGTCAGTGATGCATGAGAAGAATCAAGAGCAAGTGGAATGTACTTATTCAAGGAAATTGCGGAAATACGCAATAACAAATTGCTCGACAATTAGGGATTACTCAAGAAAAAGTCCAGTACATTGTTCAAACGTTGAATTACAGAAAAAATTGCGCCATATGGATCTCGCGACAATTAACACATATCAACGAAACAATGAAGACAGTGACGAGCCTAAAATTCACGATTTGGCACCATCAGATTTCTGGTTGTTCCCAAAATTGAAGGAGGTACTGAAAGATCAACATCTTTCATCAGACACTGATGTTCGGGCTGCTGTTGACAATTAGATCAACAGTAAACAAGAAAGCCTTTTCATGAACGGAATGAAGAAATGGATTCAGCATTTGGAGATGTGTTGCACCAAATGGTTACTTGGAAAAGTGAAAAAATAATTATGTACCTTGGTAGCACAATAAATTTACTTAATTGTGGAACTGGTTTCATTATTCTGCCTTTTCTTATTCTATAAAGTTGGAGACATTACGTATCAATCCACCCTCGTATTTGCTATACGTAAAGTAATATAATAGGTGACGAAACATGTATGTAATCGCCAGGTGTTTGGCTCTCAACAAAAAGAATTCAAGTAACTGACCGATCATTTTATTTGCAGTTGTAACCCTTGGCAATGTAGCTTTGGTGGAAGTTTTTCAAAGTAACCGAGATAATAATGAAGTAAAAAGATTGAGTCGTAAAAAATGTTTTCGATCGACGAAGTAAGGCAGATAGAAAGTGTGATAAACAATATACCACCATCAATTTAAAGAATATAAATTTTGAAAGGTAAATTAATTTTACTTCAAAAAGCCGTAGAATATTACACATGAAAAATATGCTTCAATTTGCTTCGATTAGTTTTGATGTCGTTTTAAATTAATTCTAAGATGACAGTATATTTTAAAGGTCGTCCTCGCGCATTTATATTGATTCCGTCTCTTTGTTTGTCTTCCTTTTTTCACTACATCACCATCGCCAGTCTTTCAGGAGCGTTTTATACAGTACAGATGCAGACGAATATTCGCACATTCGATCGAAATCCATCATCATCGCAGGGAAGCAGCGCACACCAAGAACGACGGTGGCGGACGCGCAAGATCACTCTCTACTCAAAACTCGCGCTCTCCACGGCATGAAGTCAAGGTCGACCGCTTACATTGTTGTCTCCGTCGACCCATCACGGGAGGCACGGCCCCGCGGATAGCTTCTCTTCTCTTGATCGGACCATTGCTCTTTCATTATCCCGCCTAAATTAATTGATCCTCACAGATTGTCGTCTTCGTTACGCGCGCACTACACCACACACTTTCGCCTTTTCGTTTGCATTCCTCAACGGAATTTATGAGATACTTAGAATCTATAAGGAAGCGCGCGTAATCGATTTATATTTTCAACATCTTTTGTGTAATGTAAATGTAACGATCTAATAAAAATAATGTATTATTTAGTCTTTTTTTTAAATAAATACTACCAGAATTAAATCCAAAATTATAAATATACAAAAAGGTTTTGTTTAAGTATGACAATACGTTAAGCACGTATAAAGCGTTTGTACAATATGAAACAAACATGTAAATAATTTACATATCTGTAACTATGCACATGGACAATACACCTCGTATTTTCAGCATTTACTTCTGCTTAATACATATGTTTCTGCCATTTAGGCGTCCTCAGTTAAGCTAGTGAAGCAATGTATACAAATTAATACAAACCTGTTATAAACAACTGGTTCGTATCTGTATTTAAATTTACTGAAATAGCCCGCATAGATCAAGCAAGTTCCGTCCTATAAGAAGACAACTATTTAATAATTGACATCTTACGGGCCAAAGAGACTTTGTCTGGCTGGTTGTTAATGGACTACATCTACATACGTATTTTATCGTTTTCCGTAGCAGCTTAGCTGTTCAAACGATAGGTAGCCCTCCAGGCAAAGTCTCTTTCGCCCGTAAGATGTCAATTATTAAATAGTTGTCTTCTTATAGGACGGAACTTGCTTGATCTATGCGGGCTATTTCAGTAAATTTAAATACAGATACAAACCAGTTGTTTAGAACAGGTTTGTATTAATTTGTATACATTGCTTCACTAGCTTAACTGAGGACGCCTAGATGGCAGAAGCATATGTATTAAGCAGAAGTAAATGCTGAAAATACGAGGTGTATTGTCCATGTGCATAGTTACAGATATGTAAATTATTTACATGTTTGTTTCATATTGTCCAAAATTATAAATTGGAAAGTTAGAACATAGAATATAATCTAGAAAGCTGGCTGACTTATAGGTAATACATCATAAATAATTTGCATTAGAGGATACACAGTTTCTGAAAATCGAACTACAGAAATTGTTTGGAAGATTAGTACATATTCTTAAATTGAAGCACTGCTGCATTAAAATATAACGAATCTTGTTTAAAATACGAATATTTATACTGTTATTATTTCTAATGTTTAAAATTGTTTTTTGTTAAGATTTGACCACCAGAACCTCTTATGTATAAATTATGTGTGCAAATATTTCACTTCATCTCTTGATAATGAAGGAAAATAATTACTATTCTTTTCCAACCAGTTGTTAAATTATCAAAAATATACAGACTTCGAAAAGTTACTCGTTAGTCTCGCAAGGCCCGAGCCCACCACTTGTAATAATAATAATAATAAATTTATTTTAACACTTTTATAATAAATATCATAGTAATAGAATACCACAATAAATAAAACGGGAACGTCAAGGTGTGTGTGCCTGTTTATGTGTGTGTTGGTGCGTGTTAAACAACATTGGTTTTATTATTTATTCTATATTGTTTGATAGCTTCCATAAATTCACCCACAGAGTAAAAACAGTTTTCTAAAAGAAAAGTCCTTAAGTATTTTTTAAATTTTGGGTTAAGTTTCTCATTCCATTCCGATGGCGGCAGATTCAGCAGTTGCAGGTGCCTATGCTGTGCGACGGTTGTTCTAATTCTGTGTACTGGAATCTGGACCAAATTGCAGGATCTCAATTGTAACTTTGTTACTGCCCCTCTTCCTTTTTCTGAAGGTAATTCAGCCCTAACACGGAGTAGCTGTCTATAAATGTATCTCGATGGAAGCGACATTATCCGTTTTTATTACAAATAATTGCTTGCAATGCGTGAATTGGCCTACCTGTTCAATTATTCTTACCGCCTCCTTCTGCAATACGAAAATGCCACCAGCATGTGCCGATTCACCCCACAATTGAATACCGTATAACGCAAACGAAAGTTTATTGGAGAGATTGTCAACCTGAACTCTACAAATGAATCTAGTGTCCAAATATATCCCTAACAATTTTGCCGATCCCGTATTTTCTGGAGTCTCAATGCGCTTCCAAGTAAAAGGTAGGCAGATTGTTTTGTCTTTATTGAGAGAAAGATGATTGCAAAAAAACCATCTCGTAAATCTATTTGTGGTTTCATATATTTTTTGTTGAAGTTGCTCTTTATTGGGATCTGTACAAATAAATGCGTATAGTACTGTATGAGCAGAGATATTCTGCGGAAGGTTATTCACATATATGCAGCGGTCCCACAAGCGATCCCTGTGCCACTCCATAGCTAATGCTTAATACTTCACTCAGCATTCCATTTGTGTATACCGATTGTTTCCTGTTGTTGAAGTATATGTTAGTAATTTTAGTGCTTGTCCCCTAATACCTAGGCGCTCCATTTTCTCAAGTAGGATGTTGGGTCATACACAGTTCTAAGGCCTTGGATAAGTCGGTCATCAATACCACACACTCTTGTTTATCTTCCATAGCATCCCATACGGAATTCAATACAGATAAGATAGCATCTATTGTTGTTTTTCCATGACGGAAACCAAATTGACTGGCGGAAAGGATATTATGGTTGTTCAAGAATGACATTAAGCATGTTCTTCTTCTAAGGGTTTTGAAATAGTCGGTAATATAGCGATAGGTCTATAGTTATTGGGATTTGTTGCATCACCGGATTTATGGATAGGGACTATTCTGGATATCTTCATTTCATCTGGTATTATACCTTCCCGAAAGCATGCGTTTGCCATATCTGTCAACGACTGCAATACTTGCTCTGGACACATTTTTAACATTTTGGTGTTCATTCTATAAATATCTAGAGTATCTTTGCCCTTAATTTTGTGGACTACTTCCTTCATTTCCATTAGTCACTGGAGTTAGAAAACCTGAATATGGATTATTTTGAATTTTACTAATAGATCGCTGGTTACTATCTTGCTGTTGTCTCTGAGCTTGTGTTAGATTCTTAGCAGTATTTCAGAAGTAGCTGTTTAGTGCGTCAGCGTTTCGCGTTTGAAGTCATTTCGATGATGGATTAATTTATTTTTTTATAATATCCCAGATCCCTTTTTGTATATTACTGGAGTTAGGTATTGACTGAAGATAATTACTCTGTTTTTCTTCTCTTGCCTTTGTGAAGTAAAATTTCTTGTAATTGTTAAAGGCTACCTATAGGTCCTCACTCCCAAGACTATTATAAGTTTCAAGTATTAGGTTGAGGGTTTCTTTAATTTGTCTCAACTCATTGCTGAAGTAGAAGGGTCGATTTGTTTTGGTAGGTTGAATTGGCCTATTTTGTAGACAGAATGCATCCTCTATACACGAGGTTAGGTGAGTAAAAATTCTTTTAAATTTTGTGTTGTCTTCTACGCACCCATATCTGATTAACAATTTCCTTAAAGGTGTTATAATTTTGTTGAGACAGAATTGTAGTTTTACGATAATTATCTTTGATTTCTCGGTTACCGCTGATTCTAAAGTTTATTGCATGGGGGTTTACTTATTACTAATACCTTGTCTACATACGCTCAACAGCAGGCTCTATCACTGCGATATCATTCCATATTCAAATGTCACATGTCAATATATCGACATGCTCAGAATGTAATAAATTTATTTCAGAATTAAACTTGAAAATAGCATTAGTTTTAAACCAAATTTTAGTTTTTCATTAAAAAAATGAAAAACTGACACAATATTTTATAACATATACACCCTTAGTTTTGTATAGCGACAAAGAAAAAAGGGGTGAAAGATACATATGAGTAATGCCTTCATACAAAAAAATCATCATACAAAAAAATCGCGTCTAATGTTCACGTAGTAATGAGAAAATTATTTTACTTTATTCGAGTCCAGCCCTGTCGCAGTTAATATACGGGCGGCAAAACACTTATAACGTGCTTTCAAAAACTTTTCTCACTAGAGACGGCCCTCCTCATTTAAAATTATACGTTGGCGACAGATTACGTGCACTGTCACCAACCATTATTAAAAGCATGGCCGTCTCTAACGAGAAAAGTTTTTTTTGAAGGCACGTGACTTCTATTTAATGCACCATAAAGTTGTCGACATATTCGACGTAAATGCAGAAGCATTTATTGATATCCACCATCATATGTGCGGCTGACTAAATTGCATCCTTTGGTAAAAAAGAAACATAAATAAGAACATTTCTATTCACAACGTCTATCTAACAATTTTATCGATTTTTTTTTGCAGATCAATGAATTTGCATTATCAGCTGGTTTTCTTAAATATAGGATAAACAAAGACATGAACCCATTTAACTACATTTTGGCGCTAAACATTTGGAAACTTTTTATGAATTACAAATAAATTTCTTTTTTGATTTTCAGTTAGACATTTATACGTATTCTTCAAATTCGTAGCTATGACGCTATTCAGCGGTAACCCTATACCGGATGGGTTTTTTCCTCATTTTTGGTATCGGGATCTCGGAGACTACAATAGATAGAGATTTGGTTAAATGGGGAAAGAAGTGCAGTTTTATGAGCTTGACTTAGTGTTGCTGTTGTACTTACTAGATATTTGCAAAAAACTAAATTTCTCCATTTTCTTTAATCTCTTGTAATTATTTTATTCTTCAATTTAGAGAAAACTTGAAAAGGAAAAATATTAAGGTAGCTATACCCTGTATCAACCTGCATGAATTAATTTTTTATTGGACTTGTTATTTTCGAGTTATAACACAAACTTTTGTTTATTTAAATGGCACTCATAGTTGGTTATGACTTCATTAAAAAGAGCTTATTTTTTCCGTTACAACAATGTACTATTTCATAAGGTTATTTTGTTAAATAAATGAGTTATAGCCATTTTAAACTATTTTTTTGCCTTTAAAAACGTAGTTGGCTACAACAAGCAGCATACAAAACAGACTTGGATAAGATTAGTTCAGTTGTAGGAAGCATAAATTTTGGCATTACATGACTTATTAGTTGCCGTTTAGTGATTTTCAAAAGTGTTTGTAGTTTCATCATACATTTTCCTCATCTTGAAGAACGTGACATGATTGTTTATTACACTGAATGTAACAAAATTCCCCAGAGAGCTGCTGAACGCTATTTTCAGATTTTTTTTTATCGTCTTCAACCTTCACTTCTTACATTCAACAATTTATTCGACAACATGGGAGAATTTAGAGCATTTACGAAACCACACGCTAAACCAGGCTCTGGCGAAATTGCAGTGATAAATATCCTTACTCACTCCCTACAAAACCCACTAACTCCAACTCGTGAAATTGCAGTAGAAACTCGCGTTTCCACACTGCAGTAAGGGTATTGAAAAAAACAAAATTTCGGCCGTACAAATTATCCGTGGACCAAACGGCGACGACGAGAAACGCAAGGTCCTTAGTACATAGTACACGAATATGTGCGGAGTAGATGCTCAATTCCTATTTAAAGGTTTATGGACAGACGAAATCCGTGTAACAAACTGTGGAATGTTCAACAGGCACAATGAACATTTATGCATGCAACAAAATCCCCACAATCGAACAAAGAAGACCCTTGGATTTAACGTTTGGTGCGGTATAATCGGCACAAAAGTTCTCGGGCCCTATATTTTGATGAAACATTAACTGGTGATCATCTCCTTTTCCTAGAAACTGAGCTTCAGGATGTTAGATGAGTTGACTTTGGAAACCAGAACCATGTTAAAGTGGCTCCAACATGATAGCGCCTCTCCATATTCCAGTAACACTTTGACTGTCAGACGTTTCTCGGATAGGAAAAGGTGCAATTCTTGTTATCCTTGCCCCCCTGTTCGCGGATCTAACGTTGGATTTTTTCTTGTGGGACACGATGAAAAACAAAGTATACAGAAGAACCTACCAAATGCCAAATCATCTTAAGCAAGCGTTTCAGTACGAGATATCAAGAATTGAGCGACGACAAATTCGTAAAGCTACAAATTCAATTTTAAAAAGATGCAACCTTTGCATAAATAATAAAGGTCATTTTGCACACTTGTAAATAGTTGTATTTTTTACAAATGTATTTTTAATATGTAGTTAATTTTTAATTTAGTTTAAGGAATGAATTGTTCTGAATTTTATAATTTAATTTATTGAGGTGAGTAAACTGAGGTACTTGTTTTGTGTTCAAATATCGGTTTGTTCAATTTTTCAAAGCCCAATTCTGTCTTCAGTTAGAAAGGAATTAAAAATGGCTATAACTCATTTATTTAACACAATAATCTTATGAAGTGGTACATTGTTGTAACGTGAAAAATAAGCTCTTTTATAATGAAGTCTCTGAGTGCCATTTAAGAAAACAAAAGTGTGTCATAACTCGAAAATAGCAAGTCCGATAAAAAATTAATTAATGCAGGTTGGCAGAGGGTATAGCAACCATTAATCTTTTTCCTTTTCACTTTTCTCTAAATTTAATAATAAAGTAATTAGACGAGATTAAATAAAATGGTGAAATTTAATTTCTTGCAAATATTTAGTAAGCTGTGAACTTTTGCTGAAATACAACAGTAGCACTAGGTCTAGCTCGTAAAACTGCACTTCTTTCCCCATTTAACCAAATCTATATCTATTGTAGTTTACGAGATTCCCATACAAAAAAAAAATAATAAAAAACTCACCTGTATATGAATCAGATTAAAATCAAAGTTTGTTTTTAAAGTTGTTGACAATATGTTCTGTAACTATTGTCTTTTTGTGAATGTTACTAAATAACGTGTTTAAACAACTAAACATTAAATATCTTTGTTGTTTGTCCTATTGACGTGACCGCGTAAAATCCCAATGAATTTCGTCCCCATTAGTATTGCAGCTATTTATCTGTAGTAAACATTAGACTAATCACCAATTTACAGAAAAGACAAATTGGAACTTATCGTCTCAATGGAAGATCGAGAGGAATCCGAAAATTTAATCTATTGATTTGGTCGTTGTTATCTAAGACAATCATTTCCAATATGTTTGGAAGATATTCTAGACGGTCTGTGCATTTCTCACTAAACAAGATTATTGTTTTAAAGTGAACACTGTTGGGTCCCGATATGAGTCCTTTATTAAGTATGGACTTAGTACCTTATTGCTATCCGATGTTGTATCCCATAACTGCATACCAAATGTCCAGATTAGACGTATAAATAGCGCTTTATGCTGTTTGTTCCTCAATGAGAGCTCAGATTTGCGACCAAGTAAGTCAGTAGAGCTTACTAAGTTTCATTCCCAGCTGCTTTCGCTTTCTCCAAATATGGGTTCTCCACGTCAATCTATTGTCGACATGCAGGCCAAGATATTTTACGTTATCTGCTTTAAGTATAAGTTTTTTATTCATTTACACACTTGAAGGTTCACCATGACATTTTAATAAGACAACATTTACGGATTTATTATCGTCTAGGTTGAAGTATCTTAAAACTATGATCGGGGTATTTTTAACAATTATTTCTGAGTGGTCTATTAGTTGTTTCTGTTTAGTGACAAGTCAGCAGTGTATATCGTAGAGAGTAGGTAGGCCTTTAAACATTTCCCTGTGGCAAACCAGCATGGATTTCCTTAAGTTCTGTGATTTCTTCTGCACATCTTTGAATTTACTTACTTCGACTTAAGAAAAATATTTCGGGAGAAGAAATTGGAGACTACCAAATGGATGATAATATTTAACGTCATCAAGAACCGTAATAGAAATACGAATAGTATTAAAGAAGATTAAAAATACTTTGTCTGAATTAATTAATAAAAAAATAGTCTGGTGTTAATAATACAATATTTTTCCGATTTGATAAGTGGTTTTGAAGCTGGCAGCAAAATATTGAGTATTATATACTATAAGCTCCGCAAAAATGTATTATTAGTAACATCGGCTGTGAAGATCTGTGAAATTTCATGTTCTTCTATACTATGATGGTAGGCCACACAACGGCACATGAACGCTTACAACTGTTTACTTTTTTAAGACACGACCTTCGGGAACATTATTTCGAAAATGAGTCTCTAGAAAACGCGATACTAGTATGAATGTAGGAAGACTGTAATTTTTACCGTGCAGACACACGTTCTCCCTCAAGCAAGATATATAATTGAAATGACAGATACATTAAAACTTGATAAAGTCGTAAACACGCAAACGTAAATAGATAATAAGGTTTTCTTCTAATATAAAGACGCAGCTGTTTAAGCTGGTGTTAGAAAAGATTATTGGAGACAGCAACCTTAATAGAGAGGGACACCTGATATACAAAAGTCATCAGGATATTTGCTATGCAGATGACATGGCGATAATAGCAAGAAAGGAATATGAATTGATAGAAATAACAAAAAGGCTAACAGAAGTGGCGCGCAAGATGGGTTTAGAGATAAATCAGGAGAAAAGTAAAATAATGAGAATTTGAAAGAAACATAATGGTGGAATTTGTAAAGTAATGACTCAAAAAAGAAGTTTGGAATTTGAAAGAGTGGAAGAATTTAATTACCTGGGGGGCACTAATAACAGCCAGATGCGAAGAAGAAAAAGAAATCAACATTAGAATAGTAAAAGTGCAGGAATTTTAAACCAGCTGATCAGGTATCAGGAAAAACAAAATTCAAAATTTATAAAACTATTTTAAGGCCTATACTATTATACAGTGTGTTTAAAAAAGATGCGGCAATATTAAAGGGGGTGATTGCCCAGGTCATTTTATACAAAAAGTTCCTATAAACATAGGTCCGCATACGCTTCGTTACCGATCTACAGCGTGTTGAAGTTTAATTTTAAGAAACAGTAAAAGCTTGATTTTTCCAAAGTGGCTTGAGATATCATAATGAAATTTTAGGCGTGTTAATAGCTGTGGGAGACACATACTTTGCAATACAACACGATGTTTCAGTCGTACCTGTGGCGCGCGTATTGGCCCGTCACAGGCTATTTTTCAAGAAAAAATAGGACGCCTCTGATTTCTCTAAAAATACAAATATGCTTTTATTTATTGTTCAATTATGTAGAAAAAAGCTCTCTTAACTTTTTATCGTACGACTTACCGTTTTTTAGTAAAAAAAAACATTTTAATGCATGTCCATTTATTACAGAAAAAAAAAATAAAAAAACAAGGTTTTATTCAAGGGCAAAAACAAATATTTTACCAAACCACAGTCCTGTTTTATTCACTGACATATTGTATGTATTGTATTTGTTGAAGTTCCTTATCATGAATCGCTATCTATACGAATGCCGAGATGACCGACATGCACTACATTTATGGGCGTGCTGTGGCAATGCATTAGAAGCTAGGCGGTTGTATACTGAAAGATTTCCTGGCCGTATGTATTGTTCCTGATAGTAAAACTTTCGAAAGTATTCATCGGCGTCTTTATGAAACAGGCACATTAAGACGAAATGGAGGAGCACGAAGGCCAAGGACAGCAAGAACGGTAGAGCTGGAAGAGGATGTGCTAGACATGATTGAAGAAGATCGAGGTACTTCTACTCGAAAAATTGCTGACGCTTTGGATGTAAGTAATGGAACTATTTGGCACATTCTGAAGGAAAATTTGTTGTATCCATTCCATATACAACACGTTCAAGCACTTCTTCCTGCTGATTTTCCTCCTCGCATTGCATTCTGTCAATGGCTTTTGCACAAAATGGTTCAAATCCCTCAACTCCTGATGTTGATTCTGTTCACCGATGAAGCGAATTTTTCAAGAAATGCAATACGGAATTCCATAATAACCATGTATGGTGTGACGAAAATCCACATGAAATTGTTGAAGATCGTTTTCAACATCAGTTTTCTTTGAACGTTTGGCTTGGGATTGTGGGTGACTGCATAATTGGACCGGTATTTTTACCAAGGAGACTTATCGGAGAGGTGTTTCGCAACTTTTTGGAAAACACGCTCCCTGGATTTCTGGAGGACGTACCATTAGCAATTAGAGATGCAATGTGGTATATGCACGATGGCGCGCCAGCCCACTTTAGTCAAGTAGCTCGTGATTTCTTAACACAAGCATACGGAAATCCCTGGTTAGGCCGAGGTGGACCTCACTCATGGCCTGCACGATCCCCGGACTTAAATCCCCTGGATTTTTTCATGTGGGGCCATTTGATGTCCTTGGTGTACGCTACTCCATTGGAAAACGTAGAAGACTTAAGAAACCGAATCATTGCTGGGTGCAACTCAATTAAAACCGATCCTGGTGTTTTTCAGAGAGTTCGCCAGTCAATGAGGAGAAGATTGGATTCTTGCATCCGAGCTAGAGGTGGTCACTTTACACAGTTTTTGTAATTTTTGGTTGATAAAATTGTTGGTTTGGTAAAATATTTGTTTTTGCCCTTGAATAAAACCTTGTTCTTTAATATTTTTTCTGTAATAATGGACATGCACTAAAATGTTTTTTTTAATAAAAAACGGTACGTCGTACGATAAAAAGTTAAGAGAGCTTTTTTCTTCATAATTGAACAATACATAAATAAAAGCATATTTGTATTTTAGAGAAATCAGAGGCGTCCTATTTTTTCTTGAAAAATAGCCTGTGACGTGCCAATACGCGCGCCACAGGTACGACTGAAACATCGTGTTGTATTGCAAAGTATGTGTCTCCCACAGCTATTAACACGCCTAAAATTTCATTATGATATCTCAAGCCGCTTTGGAAAAATCAAGTTTTTACTGTTTCTTAAAATTAAACTTCAACATGCTGTAGATCGGTAACGAAGCGTATGCGGACCTATGTTTATAGGAACTTTTTGTATAAAATGACCTGGGCAATCACCCCCCTTTAATATTGCCGCATCTTTTTTAAACACACTGTATAGCTGTGAGATATGGGTGATAAATAAAAATCAGAAAGAAAGGGTAATGAGATATGAAGAGAAGATTTCTTGGAGGAAAAAACGGAAGAGGGTTACATATGAAGAACGAACGAAGAAGTATATGGCATATATCGAGGACCAAAAATAGACGAAGTAATAATAGCTGGGAGACTGAGGTGACTGCGACATTTGGAAAGGATGACGGATAATAATAATAATAAACTTTATTCGCCCAACAATGGTTTCTGCTAACAGGACAATATAAGATTAAAAAATTTGTGGTGTAGATTAACATTACATAAAAACATGTATAAAATAGTACTTAAAAATAAATTTAAAAAAATAACAAAACAAATCAAATGAATATTGATCAATCGTATACATATATATAAAAAAAAAAGAAAACAAATGTAACCAATATGATAAAGTAATCCAATTTATGTGTACGTAAAAATAAAAATAAGCAAGAACTAATTTAAACATCATTATAAAGTTTGTCAAAAGTCTTACACATAATATGCACCGGTGACTTTAAAAGTGCATTAGTTTTCGCTCTGGGTAACCTAAAAGTAGTGCATAGTACGTTGAAGTCGATATAGGCTAATATCGTTGGGCAATAAATTTCGTTTGTTAAAAGATTTAGTAAGAATTGAGCACTATACCTCGCCTGACAACAAGGTAGAGATTGTATACTATGGCACTCCAAAAGACTATTGTAGTCGGTTCCTCGTTCAGGATAAGTGCCAGTCATTCTGAAGGAGAGGTATTTCAGAAATCTCTTCTGGATTCTCACAACGGAAATTTGTTGATAGGTGTACTAAGGAAACCACACTAAAGAGGCATACTCCAGCTTGCATCCCAAGGCATAATATAAATTCTTAATTGAAGCAATGTTGTTAAAGTTTCTACACGACCTAATAAGAAATTCCAAAGATTTCGAAGCCGAGGCGCAGATCCACGAAACATGTTGAGAAAATGTGAGTTGCGAGTCAAAAAGTATGCCCAGAACATGAACCTTCGACTTTCTAATTACCAACTCCGTTTTAGCAGAATAACCAAATATTTTAGGGCCAGTACATCGAGTATAAGAAACAACATAACACTTTGAGATATTGAATAGAATTCGATTATGTTTACACCATTCTTCAATTATAGAAAGATTAATTTGCAATTTGATGCAATCGGAGTGTGTGCGGATGATGTTATAGATTTTAAGATCATCAGCATACCCTAGAAATTGAAATTGACAGTTTCATTTATCTAAGAGGTCATTAATGAAGATGTTGAAAAACAAGGGCCCTAAGTTTGAACCCTGCGGTACTCCTGAAATTAATGGAAAAATTTTGGACGAGAATCCATTGTAAAACACATAACCAGAACGATTCACGAGGTACGGCGACTTTAATCTAACCAGCGCGGGGCAAAAACCAAAGAAATCCAACTTCTTAAGGAGGATACCGTGGTCTATGGAATCAAAAGCTTTAGAGAAGTCTGTGTATATAACGTCAATGTGCTGCCAATTGTCAATGGCTGATGAAGAACGGATGATAGGATACCAAAACAAATAGCGTAGAGAGAGCCGGTCGGTAAGAAGAAAAGAGGAAGACCAAGAAAAATATGAGAGGGCAGCAGTGCTAGAAAACCTGAGAAAAAAACGGTAAACTGGAAGATAAAAGCGAAGATTCGAAGACTATGGAAAAGTATTACACAGCTCTGGGTCTGAATGGCCTGTTAAGCTACACTATATATAAAATAAAGAACATAAAAATATTAAGTACGTATTTCTTTGATTGTTTCTAGTAATAGATTATGATTTTATTAAAAAATAATAAAACATATTTATGTAATTTATTTAAAACTTCGCAAAACGGTAAATTCTAGGTTGGATAAAATAATGACAACCTTCTTTTTCGCAAAGACGCAGATTCATAAAGATTTACTACGCGATCTAGATAGCATTACGTTATATCGTACGCATTTACATAAAAACCACATAATAAAAATATTACCAGTTTATCATCAATTCTAAACAACACGTTATTTTAACTTATGGAATTCGGAGGTCGAGAACTTTTCGTTTAATGACACCTACAAGGTTTCGGGTAACATGAAAAAAATCGCGCTGAACCGTTTTTTTTTCTGCGAACTTCTCTACCGCATTCATTGAACTCGTTCGTTGCTAGAAGATAAAAAAGACCGACGTTCGGACGGTCGATCGATTACTACAAAAGTAATTCGTAATTTGTGGGCCGAGTATTTTAGATTGGCCAAAATACTGAGAGCTTTAATTTGTCAAATTAATCGTATCCTTCGTAGAGGCAACATATACATACTGCATATTTATGCATATACGAGGGGAGGTCCAGAAGTTCGTGGAATGAAAGGGTTGTAAATAAAATGAACCAATAAATCTATTTTTCCTTTTCAATATAATCACCCTTAAGCACAATACATTTATTAGATCTATGAATTAATTTTTCTAAACCATCATAAAAATATTTTTTATCTTTCGCCTCAAAATGGACCAAAATTGCCTCCTTTACCTCATTGTCGTCGGAAAACTTTCTTCCACGAAAGTCTTTTTTTTAATTGGGGAACAAATAAAAGTCACTAGGTGCCAGGTCTGGACTGTAGGGTGGATGGACTATTGATTGCATTGCAACTCTGCTCTTGTGAACTGGCGCATTGTCTTGCAAGAGCAACACACCCTTGGTCAATTTTCCTCGACGTTTTTCCTTAATTTTTCTAATATCGCTGCGTAATATTCTCCGGTTATGCTCCTTCCTTTTTCTTTGTAATCAATCAATAATATCCCCTCACAATCCCAAAAAACAGTAGCCATCAACTTTCCAGCCGATTCTGACACTTTGAATTTCTTTGGCGGTGGTGTCCCCTTTTTATGCCATTGAGGTTCGTCTCCACACAGCTCCAAAAATTGTTTGGACGCATCGACGCGCTGCTGTTTCTGCAGCGGCGTGAGCATTCTCGGTACCCATCTTGCACTGACTTTTGTCACACCCAGGTGGTCATGTAGGATACGCAAAATGGTGGTATCTGATACTCCAACTAATGCAGATAATTGATTTTTCTTCAAACGGGCATCTTCCAGTACAATTTTTTCCACTTTTTCGACGATGTCTGATGTGGTGGCCTCAACTGGCCGTCCTGAGCGGGGGTCGTCTTCAATCGACTCCCGACCATGTTTAAAAAGAGCATGCCACTTGTAAATCATTAATTTACTAGGGCACTATTCCCCATAAACGGTTTCCATTTCATTCAATATGGTTTGAGCGTTCTTTCCTTGCTTTGTAAGGAACTTTATCACAGCACGGTGTTCAATTTTCTCCATAGTTTCAGTTATCTTTCGGATTGACTTGTTGAACAGGCAACTATTCGTAAACGACTGACGCTATAGAGCTGCAACTTAACTCATATACTAATGATGAGTCGCCAATCAGAATGACACCTACCGAGCGCCCCTATCCCCACTCCATCCCCTCCATTCCACGAATTTCTGGACCTCCCCTCGTACATATAGTGGTGTGAAAGAAATAGGTACAAGGGAATGTTTATGTTCTAATAGATATATTTAAAGTATAACAGTGTTTTCAAACAAAATAGAAATAAAAACAAAAATTATAAGAAAACACTAATATTTTGTAGTGTTACCTTTATTCGCTAATCTCACAATTGGAATAGACATACCACGACTTCTTTCTGCTACTGAACATCAATTGAATAACCGTTCGTTCCTTTTTAAACATGTTAGAAGATGACCCAAAACCGTTTTTTAGTCCATTGCAACAGGAAAGGAAACAACGGTACTGTATTAAGATGCTGAATCCAAAAAGGAGTCAATAAAATTGTGGCGACCAGATGGACCTCGTCCAAGACAAAAGTCGTCCAATCAACGAGATAGATTATGGTCTCAATAGTTTAGGAATGTAAAGTCATATTACTGATTGACTATAAAGATTGCAATACAACTGTCAACAGCACAAATTATGATGCTTGTTTGTTGCATGAATTGAAAGACAATATTCGTGAAAAACGTGGAGGAAGATTGTCAAAAGGTGCACGACAGTGCGCCTGTTCATAAAGCCGCAGTTTCATAGACTGCAAGTCGTGAATGCGGCTTTCACCGCCAATCAAATAATCCAGATATGACAGTATACCTAGTACTCCTAGAACGAGGATGGATCAAATATCAACCGACCTTTGCTAATAACTTTTATTGAATTATAATTACAATAAATGAACAATATCTTATTTTTCTAAATACATTCCTTCCTCCTGAATACATTCTTCCCAGCGGCCAGGTAAAGTATTTATACTATTTTCATAAAAAGAACAAGAGCGTGTATTTAACCAGTTGCACAAGAACTGCTCCACTTGATCATCGTCGTCAAAACGTGCTTCTCCCAGTGCATCTTTTAGTAGACCAAACATATGGTAATCACATGGCGAAAGGTCTGGACTTTATGGAGGGTGTTCAACGACAGTCTAATGCATTTCCACTAGCTTTTCTGGTGTTCGAGCAGCTGTATGCGGTCGGGCGTTGACATGCAATAACATCACTTGTATTGGACATCCCCGTCTTTTAGACCGGTAACCGACTCGAACACGATCCAAAAGATTGCAGTAATAATCGGCATTAACGTTTCGCCTTTACCCACAAACAAAAGGCGAAAGCCTTTACCGGACAAGCTTCACTTTTTGTCTCCACTCCTTACTTGCTCGTTTGGACTCCGGTGTATAGTACACTTTGCGACATATAAAACCCGTAGAACTCTTTATGAACATAAAATCAGAGTTTTTTAGTTGCGTAAATGGGACAAATATATTCATATTGTCGCTTATAGACTTCATAGGGTATACATACATTGCTAATACCTACACCTTAAGTCAAATTTGACAAGTCAAATAAAACACGTCAAATATGATAAGCCTGGCTTACACTGATAACATGTTAGTGTACGAGTTTTATATGCCGGGCAGTGTTACCCAAGTCTCATCATACGATGTAAAAATATTTCCCCTTTCGCTTCGTAACATGTCAGCATCTTTTGAGAAATTTCAAAACAAAGAGTTCATTGATCTTTATTCAAGAGCCTTGGAACCTATCTTGCCGAAATTTGTCGAAAATAAAGTTTTGTCCTAATGATGGATTTGGCACTACCATAGTTTATTCCCATTGTTTGTTGAATTTCTGCTCTGTCGCATTAAGGTCACGAATGACATCAATTTTTCATGTGTAGTGCTTGTTCTTAGACGGCGTTAGTGAGTTTCGTTTTGTACGGCATCTCGTCCTCCACGTCACATTCATGACGATATTAAGTTGCAAATAACCGTAATGCAGTATTTTGGAAAATATCGTTGTAGTAAATGTATTGAAATTAATGGAAATTATAACGAAAAATAAAAATTATAAAATTCAAAACTCTGTTTTATGTCAGGCCGGGAACGTGTGGCACAGACCTTGTATATATACAGTTTCGGACATCAATTAAATAGCAAATAAACTGCTGGATAAAAGTAACGCATCACTTTATTAAACATACATAATTACAATATTACAATTAATATTATAACCAAAATGACAAAAGCTTATGCATTTGGTTTAATTTAATCGCCTGGAAACGAACTTGATCCTATTGCAATTCATTTCTGACTCAAGAACTTTTGTGTAAAACGTGAAAACCAAAAAAAAAGAAGAAAACTATAGATGGTATTAATTCAACGGATACTGTGTACGTTAAATACCGCCGCATTTATGCGCTTTAGGATACTAGAGATTAAATGCTCGAGAATTTGTTGAGGAATATTCTGTCATTCTACAATTACTGCTTCTACCAATTGATTGCGGTTGGCAGGTCAAAGTATACGACCTCGGATCTCTATTTTTAGAGTGTCTCATAAACACTCTATGGGATTTAAACCGGGACTGTTTGGTAGTCATTTCATCAATGGAATATCAAAAGAATTTATGTGATCCATAACTTGCCTAGCCACGTGCATTATCTTGCATGAATAAAAAAATTGGTTCCACAAAAGAAACATTACATGTTTAACTACGATATTTTTTCGATAATAATTCGTATTTATATCCTTCGCACACAGAGACCAACTTTATGCGACCGTTTAAACAGATTCCACTCCAAAACAATACAGAACCACCACCAAACGGAACCCTTGAAGAATTATTACAACTTGCAAATCGCTATCCTGCACTTCGCCAGACAGGTACGCGTACATTAAGAGATTGTAGCTAATATTTGTTTCATCTGAGAACTGTCCAAAATGCTGATGATTTCTGGCAAAACGCAGTACATATTTGAATTTTGTGCCGGTATTCTGCTGCTTATCAAGCTTCCTTTAAACTTGTTTACACCGTTCGATAGATTATAAAATCTTTAGCAGCAATAATATCATTTTTAACATATTGCTAGTGACTCTCCTGATTCATAATGCAAATTGTCTAAGAAAACGTTCGTCCCATGAATTGGTGCCGAGTTTTTGCCAATGTCCTGGTTTTCGGGAAGTTAGATTCTGTCGTTAAATCGCCTAAATAGGCTACTTACGCTGGTATAACTTATTGCTATCAAATTAGCAACAAAACGCACGGAATATCCCTCATCCAAACAAGTTCTTCCTCTTACTGCCTTCTTAATTCATAAATTTCTTGGGCCATTCATTTTTCAAATTCGAAATACTCCTCAATGATAAATTCGATAACAAGAAAAAAACTTTTTGGTTAAAGATAACTTGCCTTAATAAGCAGTTTCCGAAGAGATTAAAATTAATTTTTGGTGTGATCTTAAAACAAAATATTTGTTGATAACATTTGCTTAAAATGTCAAGATGGTACAAAGCCAACTCACAATACAATTAGTAAACAGAAAGTTAGTTATTATTATAGTTATTTTAGAATTAACAGGAAAAAATAATGGTGTGTTTTGTTTTATTTTAATTTTGTAAAAAAAAAGTAAATACTAAAGATGACTCAATCTACGGGTTTCAAAAACTAAACACATCAAACTAAAAAAAAAAAAAACAAGTATTCATTTATAAAGAAAGATGTGGGGGTAACATGATATCAGTATGTAAATACTATCAACGCGGTCTTAACCCGGTCAATGAATTTATTGTGAAAATATATTTCTTCCCTTTGAGAACAGAAAATTGAAAGCATATATACGAGGGAAAGTCATTAAATAAGTCACAAACTGCTATAGGAAAGCTGAAAATAGGAGTGAGTTGTTTCCCTATTTGTCAATAGGTGTCACCACAATCCAGCTATATCAAGTGACAGTTGGTGTGCGCGAACACAGGCAGTGTTAAAATGGTGACCGTGCTCGAAGATTGTACTGTGGAAGAGCAACACGTGCTATTGTGCGTTTTTTAAGTCATTAAATAAGTCACAAACTGCTATAGGAAAGCTGAAAATAGGAGTGAGTTGTTTCCCTATTTGTCAATAGGTGTCACCACAATCCAGCTATATCAAGTGACAGTTGGTGTGCGCGAACACAGGCAGTGTTAAAATGGTGACCGTGCTCGAAGATTGTACTGTGGAAGAGCAACACGTGCTATTGTGCGTTTTTTCTGGGCAAAAGGACTTTCTGCAAAAGATATTCATAAGGAAATGTCTCCTGTTTACGGTGAAAAGTGTTTGTCGCGTAAAGCCGTATATAACTGGGTCGAGAAATTTTCTCAAGGCTCAAAAGTTGTTGACGATCAGCGAAGTGGCCGCCCCGTTCAGATTTCGACATGCAACACTTCGACGGGTGGAAGAGATGATTCAAACTGACAGGTGGGTAACAATAGACAGTATAGCAACTGCAATAGGGTGTTCTCATGGTTTAGCCTACGAACTGATGCACGATCGTTTGAATTTCCGAAAAGCTTGCGCACTGTGGGTACCTAGACAACTGACCGAGGAACACAGAAGAATTCGAATGGGCTTGTCCTTGCAACACCTCTCTCGATACACAGTGGAAGGGGAGAACATGCTTAACAGGATTGTTACTGGTGATGAGTCATGGGTGCCACTACCAACCCGAAACAAAGCGTGCTTCAATGCAATGGAAACATCCTTCTTCGCCGTCAACAAAGAAATTTAAGGTTGTGCCCTCAGCTGGTAAGGTTATGCGTACCGTGTTCTGGGATTCTCACGGAGTGCTCCTAGCCCATTTCCAGAACAAAAAAGAGAACGTGACTGCTGAATCATACTGTAGAGTTTTGTTGTTGCTTCGGGATGCAATTCGACGAAAACGTCCAGGCCTACTGACGAGAGGAATATTGCTGCATCACGATTATGCCAGGCCCCATTCGGCCCATTTGACCCAGGCGAGAATTGCGCAATTAGGGTGGGAACTTTTTGAACATCCGGCTTACAGTCCCGACCTGGTCCCAAGCGACTATCTGTTCGGTCCACTCAAAAAGCATCTTGGCGGCAAACATTTCGAGGGTGACAACGATGTTCAACAAGAGGTACGCACGTGGTTCAGACGCCAGCCCAAACACTTTTATGCAGCAGGCATTGGGGCATTGATAAAGCGATGGGATAAGTGTATTAATGTAGATGGAGACTTTGTTGAAAAATAAAACTATTTCTCTAATTATTTTTATAATACCTTTTTGTGACCTAATTACTGACTTTCCCTCGTAGTTACCTACCTAATATTTGAAACGGATCAAAACAAATCTGCCCCTCACAAACATATAGTCTGCAACCATCTTATATAGTGTCAAGTCTGCATTACCTAATATATGTATATACAAAACACGCTATTTATGAGATAAATAAACACAACATAATCTCTGTTGACACACGCTGCATTCTTACCTTCACGGCATTATTACTCGCCCCGTACATAATCAAGCACATATCTACTACATTACCTTTATATGAGCGTTACATACCCGCA
The DNA here is from genome assembly GCA_935421215.2 of Melolontha melolontha. Lineage (NCBI taxonomy): Eukaryota > Metazoa > Arthropoda > Insecta > Coleoptera > Scarabaeidae > Melolontha > Melolontha melolontha. The sequence continues at coordinate 68,429,164 of OW285243.1, read as the reverse complement.
TTTATGTATACATGTAAGTACATACAGAGACAAAGTATGTATGTACACACACATATACGAGTAGTTACACTCCATTTTTGTCTTATAACATTGACCTTGAAAACGCTCGTAGCGCGTCTGGGAACACTGGTAATATTGCGGCAGCGCAATCGAGTTACATTCGATTATGGGAGTCGGCAATTAGTCTCGGAAACGGAGAGCCGAGACGCCGGCACTTCCTTCATTAATGCCCCGCGTCTACTTATCTCAGACCATCATCAGGACGACCCCGATTTTATATGTACGTATGTATGTGTGTATATACATCACATACATGATCGTGGTGAAACGGCGTAAAATTTTACAGAAATAGATTCATGTTACCGTCATTAGAAACATTAAAATCAAAATTAAATAAAAACAAATAACTCTCAATGTATACAGGGTTTGCTTTCTACGAAGTTATAGTAATAGAAAATAATGGGGCAGAATAATTTATATCTAAAAACAGTAAAAAAAAATTCTAAACCTCGGCCAATTCTTCGTCGATTTAAAGAATGAAATACGTCCCTTGAATGAATCATCATCCGGGCACATCAAGACCATAATAACTTAATACAGAGCTTCCAAAAAAAAAATGATCGCTGCATTTTTCTCAATTACTAACCATGCGGCTGGCTACTGTAGCTTTAGATGATGGATGGACTATTAACGCTAATTGGAATACAACAATTTATTTGCCAGAAGTTATTAATGAATGGCGTAAAACAAACCGAAATCGTCCGTATCTTCCTTCATCATGACAATGCTTTCACAAAGTCGGCCAAACAATCGAATATTTGAAGGCGAAAACCGTGGAATTTATTCACCTTGTCGTTTTATCGTTTCTTTTTGTCCTCGTTTGTTAAACATAAAATGCATGGCGGGAATAAAGTTTACACAGTACGAAGCTGATAGATACTCACATTTCCAGAATTGGTTCTATATATTCCAAAGGCGAGCACTTTGTAAAACAATAAAGTCATTTATACGGAATTTATGCTTTGCTATTTTTTTTGTAAAAACCTAAGCTAATAAATTCAATAAAAATTAAAAGGGAAGTTTTCAAAAAAACCCTCGAACCCGTCCATTTTTAGTTTTAGTTTCGAGTTTTCTTATGCGAAACTGAAATATACAGGTGTCTCCAAAAACCGATATGACGTCATTTTTTTAAAGTATAAACACCCATTTTTTATTACAGATTTAGAAAGGGCAGATTTTTTTACATACGACAAGTTAATTTTGGATGATGTTTACATAAAGAAATTTTGAAGTAATATTATCGTAAACATTAAAAATGAAAACCTAATCATCTAAATTAAATGTTCGAATTGAGCACCATTAACAATTAGACAATAGACAAGGTGATTAAGATATGCTTTTTGAACGTTGTCGATGACATTTGTGGTAATGTTTCTAATTTCTCGGCGTATTCATGTTTTTAAATCTTCTAAAGATGGAGCGCTGCTACACTGCGCTTTACCTGTTGGTGCTTATTATCAGAAATTTCTTAATCACCTTGCTATTGTCTGATTGTTAACGGTGCTCAATTCGAACATCTAATTTAGATTATTGTTTTCATTTTTAATGTTTACGATAATATTACTTCGAAATTTCCTTATGTATAGCAAGCGCCAATTAAGTTGGCGCGAGGAGGGGGTGCGCAGAAGTCGTTTTTGAAAACGTTCACCGCCACTACTCAAGTAATTGTCAGAATACATTTGTCATTGACGTTTGACAGAACATAATGTCTTTGCTTGGGATCATAAAGTGATACACGCTCAGAGGTTAGAATTATCTGACATTTGATGTAAAACCAAATACAAATCTCCCCACTATTTCTAGTCCTGCGCGAACTTACCCCTCCTCGCGCCAACTTAATTGGCGTTTGCTATAAACATCATCCAAAATTACCTTGTCATATGTAAAAAAATCTGCCCTTTCTAATTCTGTAATAAAAAAAGAATGGGTGTTCATATTAAAAAAAAAAATGACGTCATATCGGTTTTTGGGGATACCGTGTATATTTCAGATTCACGTAAGAAAACTCTAAACTAAAAATCAAAATCGACGGGTCCGAGGGTTTTTTTGAAAAACTTCCTTTTCAGTTTTTTAGTTTTTATTGAATTTAGCCTCTACTTTACGAATGCACTGTATATAAAACGATTTAAATTTTCTTAAAAAAGAAGTCCCAAATTTTTTGCTTTTGAATTTTTGAATGAATTCCAAGTAGGTAAGGATACACGGAAAACAAATTATTTTTGACAAAATCTAGGTAAGTGTAAAATACTTTTTACGCGAAAATAATATAATATATTGGAATTGAAAATTCGCAATGAACTTTTATGTACACAACCGATTCATTTTCAATATAAGTAAAAAATAATCTATCTCAAATGAAATCCATAAAATGCATTAATTAATTAATATAGTTTTTAAATTGCAACTTTTTCTTAGTTCATTTAAATTTAGTTTAATCTATTTTATATTTTAGTATGTAATTATTCTACATATTTCTGATGCGATTTATATATTAATGAATGATATCAATGTAACTACATAATTGTGAAAATTCGACAGCTTATATATTTAAATAACATGTAATGAATATAAAAATGTAGCTTCTAAAAGTTAACACTACTTATACATACTACCGGTCTAATAACAAGTAATATGCAAAATAAACACAATTTAAATTAAAATAGGTTTGAAAATTAAATTTCAAATTATCAGAGATGTTTGAAATGTTCTCGGCCTGACGCATAGATGGCGCAAGTATAACCCACTGATCCTGATGATTCGCCTTTTTTTGATCTAAATGTAAATTAGTTTTGCTCATGATGATAATTAAAAGTCGTTATAAAAATAAAAAATCCCTGGGCAATTTTCACTTATTAGGTATACAAGGGGATTCGAAATGTTCTCGGCCTAACACAGAGATGACGCAAGTTTGACCAAATTACTAGAATAGCTGTCAAGTATGATCCTTAAATTGTGTCCTGCAAAGTTTCAAACTCGTGCCTTTAGTTGTTTGCTTCGGACAATTGAGTAAAGCTTTTTTGTAAAGAAAAGGACAAAATCGACGCTGGAGGTATTATAAAATACATACTTTGTTTTAAACAGTTTAACCCCGACGGATATAGAAAAGAGTTAGACTCCACTTTAAAAGAATCTTTCCTTTTTCGTTGTCAACGGAAAAAGAATGGGCTGCCGAATTTAAACGTCGTCGCAGTTCTATTACAGCTGATGAATGCTCGGGATGCCTAAAAACCGCCACGACCGACGAAATCAATATAAAAATCCAAAATGTCCTATTAAATTATCGCTAATTGAAAGTATTTGATCTTGCTAACATTGCAAAGATAGAATTTATAGACCGCGTTCAATATATTTTCGCGATGTTTTATGCTTCTTTCAAACGATACTCTTCCGGCACATATTTTCGGGTTGTTGCTGCAAAACTCGATGATCTACACTTCAAAGTATATGCCCCATATTCACCGGATTTGGCTCCCAGCGACTACTACCTCTTCCCAAACCTGAAGGAATCGCCGCTGGACAAAGATTTACTTAAAAAAAATCAAACCTAAGATAACTGATTATTTTGCAGAGTTGGACAAGTCGTATTAAACTAAGGGTATTAGAAAATTCTAAATGTATTGCATTGCAAGGTGACTACGATGAAATTTTTTTTAATCCCAAAAATCTTGCGGTTTTTTTATCAGGTCGAGAACATTCTGACTCACACCCCCTTCCTGGCCTATGATTCCTTTAATCGTTGCTGTTATATTCTACCTATTAAAGGTTTTCTTAATGTTCTTTATGTTATAGATTTCAATAAAGTTTCAATATAATAAATTTATCAGATTGTATTCGTTGATATTTAAACATATTAATTAAATTTTCAACAGTTATTTATATTTGCAAATTCAACTCGATTTTTCATGATTTATTTTAGATTCAACAAAAATTCAAAATTCAAATAAGAAATTAATTTAATTAATGATCATTTACGCGAGATTAATTTAATGTAGTTTAATGTTTCGGTGTCATTTTTACTTATCAATAATAATTTCTCGTTTTCTTAGCCAAATAAAAATTTTAAATTTCAAAAATTAAATTATAATTATAATAAATATAAATTGAACATACTGAACCAATATGTTTTAATAATAATAATCAGTAGAGACGTATTTATATATAAATTTTATTAATTGCAAATTGTGTATTGTGCGGTTTTTAGTTGTACATTTCGCCATTGTAGTTGTCATATTCAGCAAACCATTTAAAATTAAGTTATAATTTATCTGAATACTATGTAATGAACGTATACTAATTTTAGCATAATTTATAAGTATTAGGGCAGAAACCATAATAATTGTACAATTAAAAATTAAATTAAAAGACTAATATTTATAAAAGAAAATACAACAAATATTTCAAACGAAATCGAATATTGTCGAAACGTAAATAAACGCTTTCCAGAAAATATATACATATTTTGTTCTAAATGAAGAATAACCAAATCGTCACATTATTCAGTACCTTATATTGACCAAAATTGTTTTGGTAGTGATAAGACTTGACAAGATGATTTACGTACTCCCATACACCTTCGCCGAGAGCACCACTGTCACAAGAACTCTCACAGATATCCACGTGCCTCACCATTGTCGTTGTGTCGTCTAATATAATCACCATTTAGTTAGCGGTGTTAATAACACTATCTGTATATCAGAAAATTTCTATTTCTAAAGCACATTAAACGAAGCGCTCGGAGCGAGAGCCGGTTCGCGATTGAAAAGGTAAAATAGCCGGCTTACGGACGATTGCCGGCGTACGAAAAAGAAAACAAGCGCGGAGAAGGCGTAAAGAACCACGAGAGAGATAGAAGTGCGTATCCCATATAGTAAAAATACCAGAGACCTTCGATGTCCTATTTCGTTGTAACCCTTCTCGTACGTTCTAGAAGTGAATGAAGAATATATACAAAGTAGTAAATGATTACGCAATATTTATTGATATTAAAAATATAAAAAGCTAAATATGAATTACATACACTTAATTCTTTACATATATGTAACATTTCAGCAGTTACAGGATCATCGTAGGATTAAACTGTAATACTATAATACTTTTAAAATGTAAAAAATATATTTTGTAAACTACGCAATAGATTTTGTCTGTGTTACAAATTTTTGTAAAGCAATCGTAGAAAATTTAAATCATCCCCATACCGTTTTGGGGTAGGTATACTTTTGAATGTCGGGTGCGCATTTTTTCTATTGCTATTCTAATTGCATTATTGAATTTCTTGTTTTTTTTTTAATATTCATAAAATGAAAAGCTGTTATATTTTTCACACATTTCGTACTTTATTCGACTATATTTTCGAGTGCTATAAAGTAAAATAGTTTTTCATAATACTTGTCAAATAATAATTTTTTTTAACTTTCGAATTATGTTTGAACTGTTTCTTTAAATGTTATGGTGGCTTGTGCATGTGGTACACCTTTGCGCATTTTAAGTAAATGATATTATATTTCCGTCAAACTACTTTCCACATACTTGACCAGATGACATATAATCACAAATCACTGTCTATATACAGTTTGGTCATAAAGTTTGGAACCAAGCTTATAACCACATTATTTTACATTTTTTGGAAAAACGCTCGGACAGGTAAATTTTCTTTTTTAAAACGCCATCTTTTGACATACAATTTTTTTTCTATGACGTCATTGGTTTTCGAGTGATGACGTTATCAACACTTTCTTTAAATGGCAACAATATTATTTTTTTCTCGTTTTTGGTAGATCTTTATATCCACCAAATAGTGATATAAAACAATTGGTATGTTGCATCACAATTTTTTTGAAAAAATGATATAAATTTAGAAAAAAATACCAAAATTTTATTTTTGTACAAAATTAAAATTAAATAAAAAAATACATCTGAACTTAAATTTATTGTAACAGTTAACGTAAATTTTCAAAATGGACCCCACCAACCAACTGACACTGTCCCAGCCGAGTGTAAATGCTTTGCGATCAATAGTAATCTGCGTTATTCGCTTCAGGTCAAAAGACATTCGTCTTCCCAATCGGCCAATTACTTATTAAAAAATCTTATTTAACATTAAATAGTTTCACAAAAAAGGGCCAAAGAAGTTTAATTTATTTAAAAAATTGACATGATGTGGCAGACCATTTCTTAATTAAAATTATCGCCCAAAAATTGAAGATTTCAAAAACTAATTAAGCTTACAAAATTTACTGAAATATGTAAGTAAGTTTTTTTCACACTTCTGTCTTGTGTGAGGACTTAAATATTCTTCTTGAACAAACCGGATCGTCAAAAGCACTTGTACTCATGTTACTATGCAAAAAATTTACAAAAACAAAAACATGCACTTTTTTGCAAGATATTTCTTTATGACATTCTTGCTTCTTTTTATACAATTTATGTACAAAAATTTTAGTTTGAAATTGTTTCTATGGCGACAACATTGTTGAATTATTTACTTCTATTTTTGACGTTAAATTTTTGAGATATTGCGTAAAAATTGTTCAGTTTCGCTAATATAAAAAATGGCACATTTATCTGAGCGAGAAAGAATCGAAATTTTAGTTATGGTTGGGTATGGGGACAGACAAAGAACGCATGCAGAAGCATGCGATTTGTTTAACCATGAACACCCTGATAGACCTCCAATTACCAGGTCTACGGTGACAAAACTAGTTGGAAAGTTTACCGAAACTGGATCCGTAAAAGATCGACCAAGGCAAGGTAGACCTCAAGTAGGAGAAGATGTGAAATTAAATGTGCTTCTAGAAGCAGAAGAAAGGCATCATGTTTCCACCAGACAACTTGCGTTAGCCAATCAGGTGGCTCACTCATTTGTCGTCAACTTATTTAAAAAAGAACACTATCGTCCTTACAAAGTTCAACTTGTACAGGAATTACATGAGGATGACGAAGATCGTCGACTGCAGTTCTATGAAGACGTAATGTTACGTTGTGACCAAAATCCAAATTTCTTGGAAAACATCGTCTTCTCAGATGAAGCTACGTTCTGCCTAAATGGATCTGTTCACCGCCATAATTGCAGATATTGGTCGCAGAACAATCCGCATTGGACTCAAGCGTGTCATACTCAGCGCAGAGGAAAAGTTAACGTATGGGTTGGAATGATTGGACGACGCATTTTAGGACCATATGTTTTTTAAGGAAATTTGACTGCTGTGCAATATTTAGAATTTTTAAGATTTGAACTGGTTCTAGCGCTCGCTGTTATTTTCCCAAATCACGAGGATGGTGATGTACCCCATCCAAATATTTGGTTTCAACAAGATGGGGCGCCTCCCCATTATGGTATAGAGGTTCGCCACTAGCTTGACGAAATATGTCCCAATAAATGGATTGGACGGAGAGGCGCCATAGAATGGCCACCTCGTTCTCCTGACCTGACTCCGTTAGACTTTTTTTTGTGGGGTTATTTGAAATCGAAAGTGTATTTTAACAAACCGAACAATTTAGAAGATTTAAAAGAACGAATTCGCGTAGAACTTACACAAATATCCCCAGACATAATTGAGGCGAGTATACGAAGTGTTTACACTCGGCTGGGACAGTGTCAGTTGGTTGGTGGGGTCCATTTTGAAAATTTACGTTAACTGTTACAATAAATTTAAGTTCAGATGTATTTTTTTAAATTTAATTTTAATTTTGTACAAAAATAAAATTTTCGTATTTTTTTCTAAATTTATATCATTTTTTTCAAAAAAAATGTGATGCAACATATCAATTGTTTTATATCACTATTTGGTGGATATAAAGATCTACCAAAAACGAGAAAAAAATAATATGGTTGCTATTTAAAGAAAGTGTTGATAACGTCATCACTCGAAAACCAATGACGTCATAGAAAAAAATTGTATGTCAAAAGATGGCGTTTTAAAAAAGAAAATTTACCTGTCCGAGCGTTTTTCCTAAAAATGTAAAATAATGCGGTTATAAGCTTGGTTCCAAACTTTATGACCACACGGTATATATATATAAGCTTAAGCTTTTGGAAAGACTAGTTGGCCAACTCGGAGCATTCCATGACAGTATTGCGGTGTGCGCCATGCGAAGTTACGGCTACGCGCATTAGCACGTCGCAAGACTTTTCCGGATAGACTAGAAGAATCCAGAAAACCTGATGACGATATATAAACGCTCGAGAAGAGGGATAAACGATTCAACCAGCAATCGCCATCAAGTGATCATCGTAAACATAAATGTGTATCTAGATAAATGAATATAAATACTGTAGTTATTGTTAGTTATTATTTAGTGTACTTCTTATCAATATATGTAGTTATTTTCAATTACCGTGTGTTTTATTAAACGAACCGGACAGAAGAATTATCGTAGTGAGGTCAGGTGTTCGGATTAATAAATAACGGCCTAAGTAGACAATTGAGAGTTAATTGAACATTTGTTTAAATAAACAATTGTTAAAAAAAATATCGCGACGGCGACTAAAGTAAAACTTTCCGATTTCAAAGTAGCTGACCTGAAACGTGAACTGGAGGAAAGAGACGAAGATACATCCGGTAAAAAACAACGCTCCAGCAACGACTTCGAAATCTATTGACCAAAGAAGGCGAAGATCCACAGAATTATTTCATCCAAGTTCCAAGTGGGAACCCTGACATTAATTTTCTTTTAATACAGATGAAAACTTTGGAACAGCGTTTAATAGAAAATTTGCAAACTCAAATGAAACAAACGGAGCAGAAGAATCTGAATAGTGCGAAAATTTTGGGACAATGACTAATAGAAAATTCGCAAACTTTGGAACAGCGACTAATAAATTCGCAAACCCAAATGGAACAAATGGAAAAGAGGAGCCCGGAAACTTCGAGAATCTCAGAGGAAAATATGGAAAAACAATTAATGGAAACTTCTAGAACTTTAGAGAAAAATCTGGAAAAGCAACTACTGGAAAATTCTAGAATTATCGAGAAAAATCTGGAACAAATGGAGCAGACCTTACTAACTAATCGAACAGTAGAATTCTGAAAATTTGAGGGCTTGGGAGAAAATTATAGAAAACTAGGAAGCATTAAAATAAGAAGTCTTTATTGCTATGGAGGAGAAAATTGGAGAGAAGTCTAAACGTTTAGAAGAACATTTTAGGTTTTTAGAGGATCTAATGGCTCAGATAAAATTACGTCGAGTTATGTATCGAAATAAAAGGAAAAGCTGTGGCTATCTCAACGATAAAAATCAAGCTAGCAATCTATGATGGAAAAACGTCATGGGCGACTTACCTGACGCATTTCGAAGCAGCGGCAGAAGCAAACGCATGATCATCTGTCGAGAAGACTACTGCTTTAATCATATCGTCAAAGGGTGACGTTGGTGACATTGCAGACATTACTTTCTGAAGAACGCAAAGATTATTCCCAAACTTATTAAACGGTTGGAGATGAGATATGGCCATGCATATCTGGAGGAAGTATACCATACCCAACAGAGGACTCGGTAACAGAAGATTTACCACAGTATTATATTTGAAGTTTTTTTAGGAGGAAAAACATATTTTTTTTTCAAATTTCTCCAAAGATTCGGCAATCTGCTCTAAGAAACAAGAAGCGTTTTGTACGTCAATAAAAGAAGACATGCAGAGTACATTCCAGCGATTTTTTTTTACATAAAATTAGATGACTAAGTAGTCGATATTAGCATAAGCACGTATGATTTCCACTATTGAAAATCACTAAATCGATAGGCTGCAATCGTTTCAACAGACGCACTACACTTACACCATCGGTATTTAGTTGGTTGGCCAGTATACTCGAGTGGGTTTGAAATATATTATCGTGTTTTTTAATTAAATTGTGCAATCACTACACTCACTGAAGCAACTGGAATGTCACGTTGAATGACTTCATTTGATACGTAGTAGGAGCATCGACAGTTATGTGCAAAATTTTATCTTCCAAGAATTAGCAATGTTGGACTTGCTCGCAGTTCCCCATAGCTGGATTCTATAAATGCAGAGTGGCTTCAGAATACCTTTATAGAGTAGGTCTATATTTTCTGCGAAAAATTATGACTGCATCCAATGATATATCTGTTGGCATTTGACGCCAAATTGCTTACGTTCAAAAATCATATGTTTCTGCCAAGTGAAACGGCGACCCAAATACATTCCAAGATATTTGGCATAGTCAGCCTGAGCTAGATGGCAGTTATTTATCTTCACTGGAAGACACGTGTCTCTTCGTATTATGAAAGTCGCATGCATGGATTTAGACTAATTTAGTTTGATTCGTAATTTCTCGAAGCAGTCGTGCATCTTATTGAGGTTGAACTGCAAGTTGCGTGAAGCTGATTCTGGATCAAGTGAGATGCGAGTGTTGTTGTATCATCCGCAAATGTCGCCACGGTGGTGAATCTGATTGTAGATAAGTCTTCCATGTATAAACGATATAAAATACAACAAAGGACACTTTTTACGATATTACCGAAACGTAAATTCGATTATTCATTATCTTGTTTGATAAAGAAATGTGGATTTGAAAATGAGGATATGGTAAGTATTTCTTTTAGGTTATATTGAATCCCTTCATGCTCATACGTTGTCAAACGCCTATGATATATCGAGAAAATCAGCTGAGAAGTATCTCTTCGCTTTTAAGTCTTGATTGATTGTGAACATTATCAATATTAAATACTTTAAAAACAATTCAACTTTTTTTCTGCGATAAAATCAAAACCAGGTGTTAGTTAAGATTAGAACCAGTAATGACTTTTTTATTTCGCAAATTTTGACCTTCTCATGTGGTAAATCCATTTGTAATAGAACTTCACGATACTCTTTGATATGTTTTTTGTCAGTTGTTATTTCAGGTGGAAATGGTTGAACTACTGTTTAAAGATGTCTGGCAAATTCCCATTTGTATCCATTTTTGGCTGGTGGGCTGTTTCAAAAGCCTCTTCAATTTTCTAGTAGTAGTAGCGTTGTACCCCTATTTTTTTTCTTCTGTAAGCATAATCTGAAGCCCCTGTATTGTTCTGTTTTGCTTGCTCTCCTGCTGTTCCAGAGTGATGAGAAATGACACTGCTTCCTCAGCTTCCTCGCATTTTCTCAGCTTTTTTTTGTGGAGTACCATTCGAGTGCTTTCATAAAAAAATGGACGAATTGTTACTATTTATACTAATGTTAAATATTTCAGAACTCGAGACACGCACTTTAATGCCTAGTACTCCACAACATACATATAAATACCGTGCTACATACACGATGTGCAGTAACACTAAACCAATTTAAAGGTATAGCTGAAAATGAAAGCATAATCGTCGAAATACGCATATAGTTTAGTACGTTATTTACTTGCTTAAACTATTTTCACAATGAAGTCTTTATCATATCATTTCAAAATGGATCTTCTTACAAATTGGGTCCTTTCCGTTATACTATCTGTATCATCATCTTGTCACTAGAGGTAACTTAAATGAAAGAAAAGATAAACACAGTTTATTTATAAAATAGATATTGACTAAATTCAGTAGAATAATTATTCCAGTTTTAATTTGACTGGACGAAGTACCAAGTGCAAAGTAAAAGAACACCAACGGGTTACTCAACAAGGACATACAGATAAGTCTGCAGTAGTAAAATATCTATTCTAGGGGATAGAGAACTCCACGTGAGACTACGAGAACGTCAAAATATTAGAAAGAGCTAATCACTGCCACAAGGAGTATTGAATTCCAACTTTAACCAAGAAAATGGATACAAACTAAGTAGCATGTGGAAAGTTGATACTACGGGAAGTAAACACAAACGAGACGAAGCCACGCTACTAGACCGAATGCAGTTCATCAGAGACACGGATACGAATCAGCGGAGCAAAGTAACAAGGAGTAGAAGACAATCGGTCTACAAAAACCTTGAAGCTGACTGTATGATAAATGAATGCCAGAGGTTATCTTGATTTATCTACGAATCTGGCGAAAGAATGTAGCACTAAAAAGAATCCTTGTTTTTCAAGTTCGTAATCCTTTAAAACAACACTGTCAAAATTGGCGCCCATTCCGTACGCTTGCTATTTGAATTAAAAGTGACCTGTTTTTAGCATGATTTGAAACATAGAAAAGTAGGAAGGTCATGGCTAGTTTTTTGGGGCTTTTTATTATCGATTATCTTTAAAAAGGTGAAACGATGACAGGCGAATACTATGCATCTTTTTTTGATCAACTGCTCGATACAATACAACGAAGACTTGAAGAGGAAACGAGGATTCTTTCTTCAGGATAATACACATGTTCACATTTAAACTATTTCAATTACAACAATTCTTAAACTATATTTTGAACTGCTTCCTCGTCCAGCTTATTCGCCAGATTTGACCCTTCAGACTTTTTTCTTTTACCCAAACTGAAAATTTGGCAAGAGATTTTAATCCAATGAGGAGATAATTACTGAAACTAACACATATTACAAACAGTTTGATAAAGCTTGAAGGAATGAAAGGACTTTAATATAGGTGGGCTAAGTAAATGTAATGAGTTACAAAGAGAATACGTTGAAAATAAACCAAAATTTTGTAAAACAGTTTAAGTTTTCTTGTCAAGGCTCACTAATTACTGAACCTCACTCGTACTATAGTTCTAAGTTTATTCCAGTCTCTATCTGAGTAGATTTAATGATGTTTTGTTCAATTGTATCGGGTAAATAAGGTTTTTTTAATGAATCCTCGCCACGATCTTCTTTTCGCCAAAGTTTCTTCTATAACCTTAGTTATTTTAGTAATCTACCGTTCATCCCGAGGTACAATAAGACTTTTCTAACGCCAAATGGTGTTCGGTTAATGGTGGTGGGAATACTTCCTTTGAATAAAAGCTTTTTATTTTGTGATCGTCAGAAAGCAGTTTTGGAATCCACCGACAACACAATTTGCGATATTTCAGTTTCTCCGAAACAATGGTTTACAAAGCTGACCTTGAAACCTGTGGAAAATCCATTGATAATTTTGAAATCGTGAATTTGATCGGTCCTCTCGAATTTTGTGGTCCACTTCACGAACCAAATCTTCAGAAATCAGAGGTCGGCCATCATGCACATTAATCCGTCCGTCCTTGAACATTCTCACCCACTTTCGAAGTTTACTGTCATTGATAGCATTATCAAACACAAACTTCACAAATCTCACGGTGAATTTCCGCAGCTGTCAAATTTCTTACACTCAAGAATGGAATTACAGATCGTATCTTACATTCGGTGGGCGACTCAATTCTCTTAAACATTATAAGCTTCTACAGCTCAGCACAGCCGATACAGCTGCAGATAGCGTTTAAACGTGCGCAAAGTATGTAAGGAGCAAACGCGCATGTGCACTGCGGCGATCGCGCGACATTTTCACTCTCATTCTCATTCTTCTACAGTTGTCCACAAACTAAAGTTTAAGTAATAATATTTTTCTAGAGATATTAATATGTCAAAGTTAATCTTTGAAAACTAAAAAAAATTATTTATTAAAAGCATGTTCGCAGAATTTCTCATGCAAATAAAATTATTTTTTAATTAATTTTCAATTTACACACTTTACGAAAACAAATAAACATTTTAAAACTGTAAGAGAACTCCTAAACTGGTGATAGTTTTCAATTATAGCTTAAATACATATTTTGAAAATTATAGATACGAGAGATCTTTCCAAAGTTCTGGGAATTGTGCTCTTATTAAATTTCGCAGAACTTATAGACAGTGCTATTGGTGATAGACAAGTTTTGACATGTTTATGTAGCTATCCAGTGCAATATCATTCAGTCTGATTCAGGTGTTAGACATTTTCGTAGCACTGTTTCTGTAACCATGGAGGACGCGGCTAATCTCAAAGAGCAATAATTTTCTTTTTGTGGAGAGTGGGTGTGAAAACTTCAGAAGTTATTAAACGTCTGCAGAAGTGTTTAGTCAGTCTGCAAAATCTAAAAGTTCTGTATACTGGTGGATCGATCGTTTTAAAAGTGGTAGAACATCATTAGAAAACCATCCACGCAGTGGTCGCTCGAGCACGTCGGTAAATGAAAGAAACATTACTGCCCTGGAGAACCTGCTGAAAAACACAGACGAATGACTATTTCTCAAATTAGTGTACGCCTAGAAATAGGTACACGACAAGTTCATGAGATCTGGCATGATTGTTTGGGCGTATGCAAGGTTTCAGCCCGCTGGGTGCCAAGGCTGTTAGCACCGGATCAGAAACTCGATAGGTCTGACACTTGTCGTCAACTTCAAGAGCTGTTAGCCCATTGCGGTGATGAATTTTGGCAACGGATAATAACCACTGACGAAACGTGGATTCCTTATTTCAATCCTGAGACCAAAAGTCAATCCAAAGAATGGCGTAAACCCGAAGAAGGGCCTCCGCTTAAGGCGCGTGCAGTTCCGTCTGTTGGAAAGGTAATGCTTACTGTATTCTGGAATTTCGAAGGGTTTATTTTTATGGATTATCTGGCGAAAGGTACTACAATGAACGCAGAATCTTATTCGAACTTATTATACGTACCACTGCAGCAGGCTTCCGCTTCCGCATCCGCATTCACCTTATTCACCAGATCTCGCACCGAGTGATTTTCATGTGCTCTCAGATTTGAAAACACCTTTGAGGGGTGTTCGTTTTTAGAGTTTAACTGATGTAAAACATGCCATAAATAGGTGGATTGAGGAAACACCGTAAAAGTTCTTTGAGGACGGCTTAAAAAAAATAATTTCTCGTTGGGATACAATTAAATGGCAATTGTGTTGAAAAACTATATTGTAATATTGATGAAAATTGACAAAATAAAAAATTTGTAGCTAAATTCCCAGAACTTTGGAAGCATCCCACGTAGTTCACAAGAATTGATATTAATTATCTTTATCTCAAAATACCAAGAAGCAAGTCTCAAATATCAAACTGAATATTTTTAAGTGATTTCATTTGTTCTTATGTAGGCAGGTATACGACGTTTCAAGTTGTCAAAAATATTCCACAATATATTTGGTGTTATTTTATTACATTTAATTGTAATTGTATTCATCAAGTCATTTATTGGTAATCCGAAAATAGAAAAATCTAACGGAGTAAGATCTGGTCACCGCGCTGGCCAAACACCTCTGCTTATCACTCGATGAGGGTAGTAATCTTCCAAAAGCGCTAAATTTAATCCCGTAGCCCGAAACTTCTTCACGACTAGAAGAATGTGATGATGTAAAGCGTATTATCCACAAGTCTATTAGGAAACTGCAAGTAAAACTGTCGCTTGCATTCCGCGTAGGAATATTGCCATTATCCGTTAAGAAACTGTGCCCTTCGAAAATATGCTTCAACAATAAAAATATTTTCTTGCAATGTGTATTATTTAGTAGTATTGTTTATTAAGTAAAAAACATATTTGTACGAAAAAATTATATTGCAAGTCGCAAAATGAAAATGTTAAAATGACATTAGATAAATAGTTAATTATAAATAAAAGTGGCTTACAATTAGAGACCGGACACATCGGACTGAAATGACGTCATTACGACGGACGATATAAATATGTAGTCTACAACATCTGTAAATACATCACGCAGTTATTGAATAGCACTATTCATTCGGTTAACCGCACACAAAAAATAGATGTGTAGTTAACCGAATGAATAGTGCTATTCGACAACTGCGTGATGTACTTACAGATGTTGTAGGCTATTTATATCGTCCGTCGTAATGACGTCCATTTCAGCCCGATGTGTCCGGTCTCTACTTATAATAATTTGCAAGTACATACTAGTTATTCAGTGCTTACTGATATGAAGTTCTTTTTGAAACGCGTTGTATATAATGTACCAATGACGACAAAAAAAAATGGGTACACTTAAGTTGCTCTATTGTAAGGTCATTTTTTTTAAAATCGGAAATTATTTTAATAATTGTCATTGATTGTCATTTTGACATCTGTATTTAATTCCGTGTGTCTATTCGATTTGAAAATGCCTCAACATTTAAGCCCAGTTAATAAAGCTAGAGTGGTGACTATGTTGGAAAACGGGTGGTCAATACGACGAGTTGCCCAAGAGTTCAATGTGGGTAAAAATACTATCTTGCGAATTAAGCAGAGATGGGTTAATGGAGCAAGATTAACAAGAAATGTTGGATCAGGAAGAACAAAGATTACTACTGCGGTTAACGATGCAGCTCTTATTAACTACCTCCGAGATAATCCCTTTTCTACCACTGTACCAGCAAAAGAAGAAACTGCATTTCCTGCATCGCATAGAACAGCTCTTCGTCGAATTAAAAACTCTAATTTAAGAGACTATTCTGCTGCTAGAAAAGGGTTTTTAACTCAAGCGCATCAACAACGACGTCTGGAGTTTGCAGAAGAAAATGTAAATATGGATAATAATTTTTAGGAAAATGTCATCTTTTCTGATGAAAAGATTTTTCAATCCTGCCATAACGGTTGAGTAAGATTATATAGACCACGCAACTGTAACAGGTATTCACAGGAATACGTTCAACAAGTAAAAAGAAGTGGACGTTTCTCTGTAAACGTTTGGGCTTGGATCAGCGTTCAAGGACCAGGGATTTGTTGGAGAATAGACGAACGATTTACAGGAAATATTTACAGAACTATATTAGACAATGTAATGCTACCTTCTGTAACACAAATATTTGATGCAAATTTTATTTTTCAACAAGACCACAGCTCCATTCATACTTCGCATGTTGCTACGGAATGGTTTGAAAAGAACAGGGTACCTGTATTTCCATGGCCGGCAAACAGTGCCGACATGAATCCTATTGAGAATGTCTGGGCTAGTATGGTTAAAAAAATTTATAATACCAATTTTAGACCTCACAATTCAGAAGAGTTGTGGCAAGTAATCGAAAACTGTTGGGAAGAAATTACACCAGAATACACACAGAATTTAATTTATTCAATGCCACGACGTCTTCAGAGCATCATTGATCAAAACGGTAGTTTTACAAAATATTAGTTTTATTTATTTTATTTTTTATTAATTTATTTTATGAATCATGTTAAAAACGTAATATAAATAAATTTGTTTAGAATATGAAGAAATTATTACACTTGTTACAATAGAAACAAATACATGAATATATTGAAAGTCCCATTCACAATAGTTAAATAATGCTAAATTCACTATTACAACTTGTCCCCATTTTTTATGTCGCCCATGGTACCATATAACTTGTTAGCGATTATTCTATTAACTTAGATTACGTGAAATTATTTACACAGCTTATTAAAACAAGTAATTAAATGTATAGAAAATATAGAAATCATGGAAAACTCCAATGCCAAATTATTTTATTTGCGTGTTGTTAGGACTGAATTTTAGAAGGATATTTGAATAATTTCTTCATATTCCAAGAACAGCCATAAATTGTAGAAAGATTATAATTCTATCGTACTAAAATTCCAGGATAATATTAACTAAATAAATATATTGAAATCATAATAAGTTTTCTATATTTTTGTAGCTTTTTTTCTTTGAAAGCTAATAATTGATTGTACGTCTTGCACAGAAAACAACTACATAGTTTACATAAACACGAAGTAAACGAGCGTTTGTCTCTCGAATCAAACACAGGTCTAATTTACTTAATGGATGGGCGAACTACCGGAGTTGTCTCTATTATTGTCTAGACTGGAAGAGTGCGATGGTTGTTTGCTTGTTTATTCGACGTTGAACTCCCCGATACTTTACATACGATCCTGCGAAACGTCAAGTGGAGGAATGACTAATGTGGATATTTTGTGAGGCTTTATTTCTTTCAAGAAACTTTATGATGATTACTATTGATTACTTAAATAAATTGAATTATAAAAAATGGTGGATTCAAAACTAATTAGGTGTCCACGCATGGATATGAGGGATCACTGGGAAAATTATAAAAAGAAGCAACACGCTTTGCAAAATGAATAAATAAATAGGTTTAAATCAAATTATAAATCTAACAAAAACTAATTTGAATTCTTATAGAATATATGAATATTTACAAGCTTTACAAAAAATTACCTACTAATTTTGTTTCTGCACTATATCTGCTTTTACATTTCACAATACAACAGCTGGAAAATAGTTTTCAATGCGTTTATATACATATATAATATACCATGTGGCCGCGTGCGTCTGCATTATAGCGAAACCTGTAGTGTAAGCAAAACACACAGAGGTGTCCGTGTGTTAGAACGGTAAAGAAGTAGACGCAATGTTCCAATGGATTACAAGAGAGCCTAGTATTTCGCATATCCCTATGATGCAGTCGTATTTGTCCAATAAATGCACATTTAGACGGTGTAGTTGCGCAAGCGCATTAGCTGTCGCTCCCGCATATGGGTGTTAGTTGCAATGTTTATATCGTCAGGGGAACTACTCGCTCACAATATTTAATAAACCGCGTTGTTGGTGTACGTAACGGTCATTTAAAAAATGGAGTATTATACACCGGAGCAAAAACTCTTTATGATTAAACAATTTTACGGTGGTAATTCCGCGGAAGTAACTCGAGCTTTATTTGCAGCTAATTACCCTGAAAGTCAAATTCCCAATGCAAGCACCATTCGTAGGACAGTTAATCGATTCGAAACTACATTTTCTTTAGTAACTAATAAAAATAAAGTTGTTCCGGATAAGAATATAAGTGATATAGAAATTCGAGTATGTGCTTTAGTCGAAGTAAATCCCACTATGTCGTCTCGACAAATTGCCCGCGAATTAGGTATCTGTAAAACAACGGCTCAAAAGATTTTACGTACTAATAAATATCGTTCATACAAATTTACAAGTTCACAAGTACTTTTTCCCGATGATTATTATCGCCGTATGCAATTTTGCGAAAGAATGATAAATAAATATCACGAAAATGAATTCTTTCTTAATAACGTATTGTTCACAGATGAACAAACATTTCGGCTACACGGACATCATAACCGCGCAGTTTGTCGTTACTGGTCGCGTAAAAATCTACATTTGAATATACCAACGCGAACGCAGTATCCAGAGAAGCTAAACGTATGGGCAGGTATAATTGGGGATCATATAATTGGGCCTTTTTTTATTGACGGTAATTTAAACGGAAATAGATATCTACAGTTACTTGAAAATAGTATTATCCCCGCAGTACGGGAGCGGATCAATATTAATGAAGTTTGGTTCCAGCAAGATGGTTGCCCAGCGCACAATACCCGTTATGTAACAAACTTTTTAAACGTGGTTTTTGGAAATAGATGGATCGGTAACTCGGGTCCTATTAAATGGCCAGCGCGGTCTCCTGATCTAGCCCCTAACGATTTCTTTTCATGGCCCTTTTTACATAATTCGATCTACGGATACGGTGATGAACGTCCATCAAATCTAGAGGAACTTCGCGCGAGAATTACCGAAGTCACTAATACTGTCATAGCAGATATGCTAACAAAGTGCGTCGGAATTTTTATAATCGGTTGGGTTACTGTTCGTGTCAAGAAGGAGGTTTATTTGAACACTTAACTAATTAATTTATTTAGAATTTAATTATTGCTTAAGAATAACATTTTCTTTTAGCTAATTGCAGGTTTATTGCAATGTTGAATTACAATTCTGTTTTAAGAAGTAAATATTTTATTTTTAAGTATTTTATTATTGTTAAGTTTTTAGACTACTATAATACTAAATATTATTTTCGTTAAGAAGTTTTTTTATGTTAAAATCTAGTAGTTCTGTTTACGTATCTTTGTTTTTTTTTGTTGTTTATGAAGCTGTGATGAGTTACTTCACTGAGATGTTATCAGTGATTATCTGATGCTTCAAACAACTGCAAATATTTACTTCTATCGGGAACACAATACCTCCTACACTGCTTTTCACTTGATTTGCCTACGAATACATTTATACGTATAACTTATAATACGCCCGCTGTCGGTGTGGCAATTCAAGTTGGCACGCCCATTATAGTCGACCAGTAGTTACTAATACATGCATCGCGCTATCGATGGCGGCCACACTGTATAGAAGTTGTCCCGTATCGTTATGTTCAAATTTTAGGAGTGTAAAGTAGACTTCATTACAAGTAACAAAAACGCAAAACTTGTATATCCATTTTTATTTGTTTCAAAGTTACAGATCTATGAATGTGATTGTCAGATCATGAAAAAAAATGTAATCCTAAAGTCAATACAAACTGATTTTATTTAAAAAAAGTTATAGGATTCAATAACAGGCCTGTGATTGTTAACGTCGCATAATAAAATCTTATCCTAAATAAACACGTGTCGTAGTGCATACAATAATTTGTTGGATATCTACAAAAAAGAGTACTGGAAATTGATTTATGATAAAGAAGGTTCTTACTTATTTCGTAAGTGTTGAACCATGAATATCATACAATAAACAAATGTTCAGATGACGTTAACGTTGCATTTTTTAATAAAAGATTACATTACGTTTCAGTTCATACAACAGCTTATTAGTGAGTGGATACGTTTTCTTTATTCAAAATGCCTTACTGATTTTCTTCTCAAGAGTATGCGGACATGCATTTTGTGTATGGCTACTGTAACGGCAGTGCACGTCAAGCAGTTATTGAATACAGGCATCGGTTTCCCGATAGGCGCATTCCTCAGTACAAAACGTTTCTGGAAGTATACAGACAATTTCGGGAATGCGGATTGCGTGATTATCTTTTCGAACGAGGAGTAAATTTGCCAACAGACTTAGAGGAAGAAGCAGTAGCTATTGTTACAAGGGATCCAACTCTCAGTATACGTCGAATCGGTAGATAACTAGGAGTGCCACGAACGACAGTTTGGCGAATTTTAAAACATGAGGGCTTATATCCATATCACTATCGCAGGGGACACGGTTTGCTTGAGGCAAACCACTATGCTCGTCTAGTTTATTCTACCTGGATATTAAGACAGTTACGGCTTCATTTTAATTTCTGCAGAACAGTCCTCTGGACAGATGAATCTACGTTCACGAGAAGTGGTGACAAATCTGAGAAACCTGCACAGGTGGTCATCAGAAAAAAAGCTATATGCCCATCTAAATTTCAACATGAATTTTCTATTAACGTTTTAATCGATGACTTGTTGATTGATCCTGTCGTTCTTCCTGGGAGGTTAAATGCGGACAATTACCTTCAATTTCTTGCCAGGTCTTTTAGAGGATGTCCCACTGAATGTTCGACGAGACATGTGGTTTCACATGGATGGGGCACCACCACATTTTGGAATTGCTGTCCGAAATTGGGTTAATGTCAATTATTCATGATAGATTGGTCGAGGTGATCCTGTTGCATGGCCACCCAGATCACCCGATCTTAATCACCCTTTATAATGAGTTCATTACGAACACAAAATAGAAAATAGTACATATATTAAAATACAAGTTTCATAAGGCACCATTTTGTGACACGAGTTCAGTTTAGAAAACGAGCCGTGATGGCGGCGAATTTTCTAAAGAACGAGTGCAACAAAAGGCCTTATGAAACAAGTTTTTTATACTATTTTTTCTATTTTGCATTTTTTACATTAAGAAATTGAAATTATTTAATTCAGAAAGTTCAGAGTTTTATTTTTATATAAAGTATGCAGTTGGTCACATTGATATTTGACATTTTCAAGTTTAAATCTTGCTATCCGCGAAATATTATTTATTAATTTTCGTAAACATTTCTTGATATTTTCTTTCAAAATATAAACATGAGTGGCAGAGAAACTAAAATATCTTGTTGTCAATTGTATTCAATATACGTTATTTGTGTAGCATTTTTCTTTTATACGTATAATATTATGTCAACTTTACTTAAATTCTTAAAATCAAATGACAGCAATGAGATATTTACATCGTGGATTATAATATAAAAAAAATATCGCGAAAGTAGCAGCTTTTTCAATAAAAAAGGAAGTTGGAGACCAAGAGCGACAACTACTGAAGATCGTGCCATAGTTGCCACCAGCAAACAAAATAAACGAAAAACAGCACCGGAAACAAGCAGCAGTCAGCGTTGGTAATATTGTCAAAATCGACGGAACTTTAAAGAAGGAGCAATATAAGTATATTTTGGAAGTCAACGCAATGCCTTGTGGTACCAGAATTTTAGATCAAAATTTTATATTCCAACAAGGTAATGACCTGAAACATTCTTCCAAAATTGTTCGAGAATGTTTAATGCAACTGGAAGAAGATGGAAGAATAAAACTTATGGACTGGTCGCATTCGAGCCCCGATTTAAATCCAATTGAGCTACTGTGGGAATACCTCGATATGAAGGTGCGAAAATCAGCACCAACATCTGCTGCTGATATGTGAAGTAATCTACAAGAGGCATGGACATAAATAGCAACGGAAACACTGGCTAAACAAATGGTCAGAACTTCCCGATTATGCATCCCCGTTAAAAAAGAGGCCGCGTAGATGAGACAAAACTATTTTTTACAATTTGTAAGTGTATCAATATATGTATTATATACAATATATATATAAAACTCTTATCATAGAGGCGAAATGAAGGTGTTTGACGAAAAGCAATCAGGTCGACCAGAATCGTTGGCGCATGAGAAGAATTAAAGGCAAAAAATTGCAATGATCCAAGAAAATTGCCGGATTACGCAAAAACAATTATCCGGCAATTAAGCATTGGTCAAGAGTCCAGTACATTGTTCAGACGTCTCGGGACAATTAACGAATATCATGAAAAAACACACAAAAAACATTTGCCAAGAACTTCTTAACGTACCCTCCATACGTCCTGATCTGGCACCTTCAGATTTCTGGTTATTCCCAAAATTGAAGGAGATATTGAAAGGTCAACATTTATCATCAGACACTGAAGTTGGGTCTGCTGTTCGCAATTGGATTAACAGTAAACAAGAAAGTTTTTTCATGGACGGAATGAAGAAATGGATTCAGTGGTTGGAGAAATGTGTTGCACAAAATGGTGATTACGTTGAAAAATAATTATGTACATTGATGGTACAATTTATATTTTATTTATAATGATAGGAAACAAATATGTTCTACAATTCCCCGCCGTCCGTAATATAAGTAATCACAGTGTGATGGTGTCAAGGCATAATCTTCATTGATTATTTAGAGAAGGGAAGAACAATCATCGAAAATAGTACTATGACGATTTATTGTCCGGGTCGCCGAAACAAGCACCATCTTTTACCATGATAATGTAACTGCTCACTCGTTCGCTATCCTCATAGCAAAACTAGTCGACCTACACTACGAATTGCTGGATCGCCCGTCATGTTCTCGAGACTTAGCCCCTGCGATTTGTTTTTGTTTCCAAACATGACAAAATGGCTTAACGGAGAGCGGTTAGCATCAAATAAAAAAGTTACCCCCCGAAACAGGCCTACTTTGCAGAGTTCAACAAACCATATTTCTTGCGTGGCTTTAAAAAAAAACTGAAAAACGATGGACCAAATGTATGTAACTAAAAAGTGCTTATGTGGAGAAATAAATAAAGTAATACAGAAAAAATATAGTTACTATAATATGGATATTTCTCAAACTGCCCCCTTCAAATTTCCAAATGCAATTACTTATTCATATATACGACATTATTTTGAGTCAGTTTGACACAAATTCGAACTAAAGCTACGATACATATTAAGAAGCTATTACCAATAAACTCGGCAAAATATAAATTTGTCTAATCATTTTGCTAAAAAAAAGGAATAGTCGACGATATATTCAATTAATTTTTGTCAATTGTCACTTTACGATGCAATTTTAACAATTACGCACCGTCAAAAATATCCTGTTCGTATGACCTTTATTCTTTTTTACAATGATTATAGCGTTATAAGAAGTTAATTGCAAGGTATTGTATGCACAAAACTAACGTATTTAAATGCGCTATTTTAACACCACTTTTTTTTTGTTTTTTTCTAAGGTCACCTCGCTACAATGTACATGATAAACGATATTGATTTCTTTAAAAAATCGGTGAAAACGCCATCTACTTACATATCAGGAAATTTATATAAAATGTAAAAATTTTAAGCAATATTTAAATGTTCAATCACAAAATTATTAAAATATTGAAATTAGTTATGATAAATTTATGGTTGACAATATAGAAATAGTAGTAAATTATTGAAAGATAAAAATAATTTTGAGTGCTTTTTATGTTGAACATTTATTATAAATTTTTGCAATCTAACAAGATTCTAAAACAAGTTATGAAATAATTTATATTCAATTCTTATTGAAAAATTATATTCTAATAACAAATAGCTATTTATATCATAAGTTCAAATATATGTTTACTAAAATTAATACAAATAAATTTTTGAGAAAAAGAAATTATGGAAACTAATTTTTTTAACTGTTTTATACATAACTCTACTTTTTCTAGCAAATTATAAGCCAGATCACTTACCTTTGCATTTTTTTTCCCTTTTTGTTTTTTTGCCACATCTTTACTAGGTACAGTAGCATCTTTCCGCAGTACTTTCTTGTCCGTTTTCTTTTCAATAACCTTATTCCGCACCTTTTTTGATTGTTTTTTAGAATTTTCTTTGACACTTTTACTACCACTTTTAGAACCATCACTTTTAGGTTCAGATTCATTGTCACCATCTGAATCACTTTCACTAGAACTAGAACTCAAGTTACTGCATTTCACATTGGGCTTTGCATCAACACAAGGTTTTGCTTGTTTTTCAGCAGGACTATTGCATGATTTTCTTACAGTCTGTATTGTTAGTCTCAAACCATTTGTTTGAGAACTAAGAACTGAAAACTCCGGTGATGCTGGTCTGGAATTTGAATCTTGGCTAGAACTAGAACTGTCCGAATCGGATGAATCAGATTGACTGCATGTTCCAGATTCATCACTACCAGAATTCTAAAACAATATAAATCAATGAACATCGATATTATTTTATGAGACACCTACATTAGAATCAGAATCTGAATCGCTATCAGAATCTGAAGATTCATCTTCCTGCACATTGGCAGCTGGAGTTGAATTCAATTCAGCATTAAATACTGCGTTCATATCTACTGTACTTGGTAAATCTGAAGGTTCAGGATCTTCACTTGGTCTATGTACAACAGAAGACCAACCAGTAAACAATTGATCTACACCCTCTGTATCAGCCATAATTGTTCACCTAGAATAGTATTAAGAAAATAACAATAGTTAATTTGCAAAATTAAAAATAAATTAAATTAAAGAAAAAGTAGGTTTCAGTTTGAATTATGTGGAATTGGCGCCAATAATTGAAGCCATATTAGTTGTACATCTGTACTTTCGAACAAGAAGAGATATGATTTTATTTTGTGCAATCAACTCACGTATGTTTATTTATCACATAATCACTGATTATCTTCCAAAACAAGAAATTGGAAATTGTGGAAATCAAATTCCATGTTTACATTTAACTTCCACAACATTACACTACAAGATGGCTTCCAGCTGATTTAGTATCTGCATTCTGTAAATCCTCCCATAGAAAAGTTATTTCTTCGCTATAAGTTTAAATTATTGCCACTGTCACAACATATTATTTTGTTTTACATTATTGTTTTGCGTTTGTACACACATCTTGACAAAAATTTAAACAAATCAACGAATTGTCAGTTGCGCAACAGCGTCTAGAAAACAGAGTTAATACCAACACGAAAATTTTAATAGGCAATCTATTGGAATGTTAAAGTTGAAATACCTATAACTTATTATAATTATAACAAGGTCTATCCTATTTATTATAATCTTTTAAAGCAAGAATTACATGAATACTTCGCTGAAAATATATTCTAAGCGATATTAAATTAAATATTCTGGTTTCAATTAGGGGAAGTCTCTATAAACTATTTCGTTATACTTTTAACTGTTTTAAATGAATTTCCAATTCACACCTCCAAAATTGATATTAATATAGAAAAGAATTATATTATATTGATTCGGTCTTAGGTACTTGATGTATATCTATATATATTAAAATAACAAAATTAAAACTTGAAAAGCTTCATTCAACTTCATTTCTGAATATTTGGGGCGACGAGACTGGCTGAAAAAAAATGTGGAACAATGGGTACTTCTTTAATTTATGGGTACTATCAACTACAACTTGTAAATTGAAAATTTTCTTCTGAAAATATTTATACCTAAACTCAAATTTTTCATCATTTGGAAGCAAACATATTTAAGCAATTGATTTTTTAAATTTTAGTGTCAGTCTGTTCAGTAAAATATTTATGGCATAAATAGTTTTATTTTGATTAAAGTTTTATTTTTAAACATTTCAAAATTTTAAATAAAACCTATATTTGATATTTGGATCATAGAGAAATTTAATATTAATTAAATTAATATTACTGTTAATTTCTCTATGATTTGGATCATGGGAAATGTCAAGTACAAAATATGTCAAACCAAAGCTTATTAGCGTTTAGAAATATAGTGACCAAAAGTTTGGGATATATTAATTTAGTACGAAATTTTTCTCGGAAAAGCATCAATGTAGAAGGCCCTTATAAAGTGGTAAAATCGCGAAAACCACAAAAGAAAGGTATGAGAGACAAGAATAATGTAACCTCTAGAAATATGTTTTTCATTAGATAACATTCATTTAGCATGGAGAGATCCTAATTTCGATTTACTTGCTTCTCCAAATTTTCCATTTTTTATGCCCGGCAATATCGGCCCAGCTTGGTATGATGTTTATACTACAATTAATAATGAAGAAAATTTTATCATGGAAGAATTAGATAGTGTAATAAATAAAGAAATTCAAACAGCAACTAATATTTAAGTGATATTTATTTTTAGAGTAGTAATGCAAATATTATCTGTAGAGCACAGGAATGTCCAAAGGTGTTGAGACAAACTGTCTATGATCTTTTTCCTTATCGAAACTTGGAATCTTCTGAATTATCAGTTATTACAATATCCTTAAAACCAGATGTAAGGCATTATCGAACGAATAAGGAAATAGAAACAGAAAAATTGGCACAGACAGTAAATTTGAAACTCTTTTAAAAACTTTTATTACTATTTTTTTTTTTTAGTTTGTTCTGGCAGCTAAAAATGTCTGTCATAAATTGCGAAATGCTGGTTATTGGGCTGATTTTATTAATCCATTTTCGGGCCGTCCCTATTTTGCATCAGGTTCACATAATTTATATGAGACTGATGAAAAATTCAGGTGCTTAGATTTTCAAATTTATGAGATAGAAAATTGCAAAGTTATATCTAATGAACCAGATTCTTCGAAGAAACCATTTATAGGTATAGTTTTAGGATAGTTTAGTAAAAACAGTGCTTTGTACAATTTATATTTTTTAGGAAGTCTTTTTACAAGTGCACCATCAAAAAGAAATTACCTAAATAACATTTTTACTAAATTGTAAATAAGAGGTTAAGTATTGTATATAATTATTCAGAATTGTTGTGTCAATTTACATAAATTATTTAAATTATGACAAAAGTAAATTTGTTTAGAACATGAAGGTTTTGTTTTTTTTTTATTTAAGTAAAACTTTAAAAAATACATAATGGGTGTTCATTTGAAAAGTCAATCTAGTAGCTTATGATTTACTGAGAACTTGAGAACATTTTGAAGTATGTCTTAAATTAAAATTGACTACTTAACCTACGAAGTCGTATATTTTGACAGTTTCATACATACAAATAAATAACAAATGTGATTGACATCAAATGTCATTTGGATGTACGTTTACCGAACAACAAACACATACTCAAAATTTCAAAGTAACCTAGATTGACTTTTCAAATGAACACACGTTATAAAATTAATTCAGTTGGTTCTTTTTACATTTTGTTATTTATATACATTTTTTTTAAATATGTAACAAATATTTTACATATTTAACTTCAATTCAAATAGATATTTTTATAGATTAACATTTAAACCATCAGTAAATAAAACGTCTGTTTCTCTATCTATGCATTATTTCGATTGATTATATAACGGGTGTTCATTTGAAAAGTCAATCTAGTAGCATGTGATTTACTGAGTATGTCGTAAATTAAAATTTACTACTTAACCTACGAAGTCGTATATTTTGACAGTTTCGTACATACAAATAAATAACAAATGTGATTGACATTATCAAATGTCATTTGGATTTACGTTTACGGAACAACAAACACATACTAATATATATGCGTCTTATTCTATCAAAATTTCAAAGTAACCTAGATTGACTTTTCAAATGAACACACCTTATAACTTAAGTGACAAAAAATTTCTTTCAGAAATGTGGAGTTATTTATGAACCAGAAAGACAGAGAAAACGCATTATATCTAATTGTACGTCATACTAGATCCATGACGACACGTCCTATATATATGTTGCTGGCAAGATATCAATTATAGGATGTCGACTATAAAATGGTCAATAATAAAGAAATTAATTGCTTCGACTGTTTATAGAAACCTTTCGGCATTATATCCAAGTGACGCAACGAGATAATAAACACAATGTGGTTCTAAAAGGAACTGATTTTAAACAATAAAAGTAAACGGGAAAAATGTACACAAAAGTAGGCTTGTTTGACAGATGTTATATTTCAACACCACAAGTAACTATTACCCTGTTAAAAATATATACAATAAACATTTAGTATTGAAACGGAAATTATGTGTTTATTTGCCATGAATGTCTTATATTTTCGTCAATTTATAACATTTTGTATTTAAATTAACGAAATAAAAGCTTTCAAATACAGTCTAACAAGGTATAACAAGCGCCAAATAAGATGGCTAGAGGAGGGGGTGCGCAGTAGTCGTTTTTAAAAACGTGCACGCCGACTTACTCAAGTAATTGTCAGAATATATTTGTCAGTGACGGAACATAATGTCTTTGCTAGGGGATCATAAAATTATACACGCTCAAAAGCGAAAAGTAGTTTTTAAATATCATTTCATTTGTAAATTGTTTAATTAATTATAACATCAAATTGCTTCCTCTGTAAATTTATACTGTTTTAAAAATATTCTTAAAAATCTGTTTATACATTACAATCTCATTATTTATAAATTTCGTATGGTACTTATGTACTGTCAACACCAAAAATGGGAAATCTAAAATTTGATCGTGTGCTATTAATTGTCAGCTTATGTCAGTTTTATTCGTGTCAAACGTTACTATTGGTTTTAGTTTTAAGTATGCCGAAAGCCAGAATTTTAATCCAATTGAAAATTTGTGGGGCACATGCAAAAAGCAATGCGTCGTAATAATTTTAGACAGACAGGAATTGATTAATGGCATAAACGAGTGTTGGCAAAATTTAACTGCACAATATTGTGAAGCTCTAATTAGATCTATGCCTAGAAGGATTAATTTGGTGATAGAAAGTAATGGCAATACAACGAAATACTAAAGTATTACCTATATTTCTATTAAGAACTACCTAATAAAAAATATGACTGTTATTTTCTTGCCGCATATTATTTTACGACGTCTAATTAAATTATTTTGATTAATCATTATAATTGTAACCTCTTTGAAAAAAGGCATAATTAAAGAGAACATAAAACACAAGTTTCTGTGTAGATCAATTTCCTATTTTTTTTTGATGGGAAGCGTAATGAACGTATATGCATATATGTCATTATACATATTGCTATGAATAGTGGTTTGTAGATTTAACACGCCACCATCCACAACTAGTTTTCCCAACTAGGTTTCTCAGCCGGTGAATTTTCAAATATGAGACTTCTAACTTCTCGGGATCCTCAGGAAAGTCGTGTACAGACTAAAAATAATTTGGACGCCAGTGAAATGTTCACAAAAATTTATTTACTTATATATATATTAAGACTGAACAGTAATATTGGTATGAAAATAAAACAAAAGCAGGATAAAATTTAAACTGAATATTTAATACAAAAATTAAAAAAATCAAAAAAAATCTATCTTTACAAAATATAAAGATATTGTATTATACAAACATTCACTGTAGAATTGACAGCTAAATGAATGGAAAACTTCCTCTTAATGACTCCGATCAAACTTATCTAAAAATAATAAAGTTAAATATTTAAATTCTCCCCAGAGAACCACACTGTATAATCAAAATCTGAAACACGTTCAAAATTTACACATGCGCAACTAACATGTACAAAAGAACCCTAAATCCTCTCGAACAAATTATAATTACTATAATTTTTAACATAGGATTTTTAATAGTAAGCTTTATTATTTATATTTCTAATAATAAATCTCTTAATTAACAAGCTTGGATACAATAGAAATATTCTTATAATTTTAATTTATATTTTATGATATCATAAAAAATCTACTTACAAAAATTACTGGAGACGAACAAAGAAGGTGCTTATTCTATATAAATCATCAAATAGCATACGAGAATTTAACTCAACAACTCTAATACATCAATTAAACACTTTTCAAACAAATAACCGAATTAATTCAATATAATAAAATTATATCACACCAAGCTACCTTCTAGTTCCAGCTATCAAATTGGTCTCCATTAATTTACCTAGGCCTCTCAATGAGATCGAGCCCGAATAACAAGTTTTTATCTCACACATTAAATTTAAAAACATTTTGAATATACACTTTTATCCAACATAATTGTACATTTTTATTTTAAATTATTTTTAAATATTATTTTAGAAAAAATCCATAGCAATATGTTTAATTGTTTCTGTAGCGTCTAATTGATTTCACAATAAATCTATACTGATAAAAAATTAAGTTTGTATATATTTTACTCTAATAAATTATTAATTTATTAAGCGATAGATGTGTAGTTTACGCCGCCTATGGTATCTTGCAATTTTATGTAAAACCAAATCTCCTCACTACTTCTAATGCTGCGCGAACTTACCTCTCACCATATTATTTGGCGCTTGCCTAATAAAAAATTGTTTGAGAAAATTGATAATATGTTAGTAGTGTACAGGTTTTATATGTCGGGCCGTGTACACTGCCCAACATATAAAACCTTTACACTAAGACACTAATATATTATCAATGTAAGTCAGGCTTATCAAATTTGAAATATCTTATTTGACCTGTCAAATTTGACTAAAAGTTATAGGTATTAGCCAAGGATTGTATAAGAACATAGGATTGCTCGATCCCGCAATATTTTCGCCGCGTAGTGGGGAGCCATGACGTCACAAACGAACCAGGTTGAACGCGTTCACTACTGTAAAGCACCTTATAAAATGTGTTTAGCTACTACAACAATTAATTATCGAGTTATATTAGTGCTATTATTATGGTATATAATATTTCAATTGATAATAACATATCCGTCAGTGTACTGTTATAAATATAATACACGTTTTTATTGCCATAAGGTTATACTTTGGTTTATAATTTAAAAAAAAAACATAAATAAAGAAAGCCGATGAGCATGTATTCTCTATACAAAGCAAAAAATATATATTTTTCAATTAAAAGAGTCAGTATATAGCAATGTTTTATTACGCAGTAATTAAATAAAAACGAATCAAGTAGTGGTTTTTCGCATTTTTTTAGCTAGTGTTCGTTGAGTGTCTGACGGTGTACTAGTAGAAAGCTTACGTTTACTCGATTTTTTAGCATTGTCAAGGGTTCTTTTTGTATTTAAATAATTCATACGGATAACAGTTCTTAATTTACAAAATAATTTTATAATAACAAAGCACAAATTTTCTCGCTTTTTAATTTTTAAAGCTAGTCTTTTAACAACCAGTGTTTCTTTCCGCAGTTTATTATCGCCATGATATATCTCAAAATATTTGTTCCACTGTTTAATGGTACTTAAGAAATCTGTTGAGGGCTTAATAAGACCACCAAAAGAGAGCTGTTGTACCCATGAGGGTAAATTGTAGGCGTGATCGGCTTTAATTTTATAAGTATAATCGCCGAGTTGGGGATGACTGTTTTTAAATTTCTTCGCTATAAAACCAGCAATGTACTCAAATGCATCGTCCGTTGTTTCTGGTGATTTTGCATCAGATATTTCTGAAATCCCTGATGATGAAAACGAGCTTCCATTGCTACTTTGAGTTGCATTGCTGTCAAACTTCTCTTCCGGTAATTCAAGTGAAACTTTCGCTTGTTCCAAAACTGTGGCCACTATATATTCTTCAGGAACAGCTTCTTGTGTGTTCACCTTTAAAAAAAGTATAGCTATGTAGATAGGTACCTATATAATACTAGGAATATGTAAAGAATTAATAAACACATTTTATGTACCTGTGCTTCTAAAATACCAGGATTCTTCCCAAGAATAATCATTCTTATTCTTTTGATGGCTTCCAATGGAGATGGATGTTCATTCGGCCCTCGACATCTAAGCTGGAAGAAAAATTCTCCAAACAATCCTGATTAAGTTTATGAGTACATATATAATGTACATCTTCAAATTCGGTCTTCATATCTCGTAAAAGTAGTTTCAACGATTCTATAGAAATTATTATTCCTTTCTGAAAATTTTGCAAAGTGTTTTTTCCTTCAGCTCTCATGTCAAATATTAAATCTCTAACTTTATTTAAGTGTTGTTCTTGGTCCTGTAAATAAATTCCAAAAGGGGCTTTCATAGGGTCAGGGCCAGGAGATCTATTCACATGGCTATTAAAAATATCAAACCAAGAATTAATATCGTCTATGAACATTCCGACATCTTCAGCAAGTTTTTTTATCAGGGCCTGGTTTGTATCGTAATAATGCCTGGGCGGTCTTATGTGATAACAATTCAGCCGCTTGTCTTACATTTTGTCTTTCACTCTTTTAAACTGTAATATGCTTTTCAGAAATTTTATAACAGGAATTTACTTCTACATTGGTTAATTCTATCAAGCTTTCTAAAGGTTCTTTTCTTATCTCTTTGTTTCCAGCACTTCTCAATATCAATCCTGTGTCCAAAAACCAATTACGGAGAAGTTTCAGTAAATGGGGAGCATCTGTGAAAACATAAACATTTTTCTTGGTTTGCGGATGCTCGAAATAGGTCTTATTTATGTCAACGGACAACGCTTTCCAGAGACCAACATTACTGCTTCCGCAATCACTTACAATTGCAACACAGTTATATGATATTTTATGCAATTGGGTGATCAGATCCATTAACACATCCTTTGTCATCTTATTGTCAAAGTCTAGATAGATAGGCTGTTTCCAAGTAGAAAATAAGCTTCTAACCATACAGACTTGCATTAAATTGTAAGGACCTAGCACCTGATCTTCACCAACAAAATACTCTAAGGTGGTTTTAACTTTGACTTCATCAAAAGAAATGACTACAGTTTTCTCTCTTGCAGACATATTTTCTCCTGCTACCTTTAGAAAAGTTAGTACATCTTCTAAAACTCCCGGCGTTATTCTGATTTTTGATGCCCACTTTCTCAAAGATGACAACGCTGGCAACGGAAAATTAAGTTTAGTTCGCAAAAATATATAGCATTTCTTGCTGAGGTAACGAATAGTAAAAGCAACTGCAATCTCTTCAGTAGTCCAATTAACGCGTTTCTTTTTGTTTAGAAGAATAGAAATTTGATTTTCTGTTAAGAGTTTTCTCAGTATTTTTACCGTTTCCTGTTTTTGTGCAGGTTTATCTTGCTTGTTCTTTCTTCTATAGTATAAAAGTTGTTTTCTCTGCAAATTCAATTTGCGTTTCATAATTTCCATCTCTGTAGATAATTTAGCGTGACTT
This sequence comes from Melolontha melolontha, assembly GCA_935421215.2. Taxonomy (NCBI): domain Eukaryota; kingdom Metazoa; phylum Arthropoda; class Insecta; order Coleoptera; family Scarabaeidae; genus Melolontha; species Melolontha melolontha. The sequence goes on along the minus strand of OW285243.1, from coordinate 68,395,448 downwards.
TCACGAAGCTCCGCATATTGTTTAGATAATATATTTTCTGCTGGGACAGTTAAAGGCTTAACGGTTTTCAATTCTGCTGTTGAAGACGCTGTTGACAGCTGACTTGCCGCTAAACATGAAGCTATCGATTGTTCGGCAATCAATCTATTTACTTCTTCTTTCCTTTCATTTTCCTTTTTTCTTTTTAAATATGCTTCCCCTCTTGTCGCAACTTTCTTTATATCTTTGGACATTTGTGGAAGATTTACACAAGGCACAGCAGTGTATTTAAGCTGTTTTCGTACAGGTAACCCTAGCAATAATTACTATGTATTAGAATAATTCATCTCATAACGTATAAATACATTTATTACCTAATAATTCGTTCCGCATATCACGTTCATAATCGTTTGCATTAAAGTGGATTGAGCAAATTTGGCTAGTATTTGGATTCCACTTATCTGCTCGTTTGCAGCGCCTTATCCATTCTTTACGGACAGTATCGGAAACGAAGTTTGTCGCCTTTGGAAAGTTGTGATAAACGATTTCTCTATTGGTAATTTTCGTAGAAATACGACTGTTATTACAGCCAACTACCGCACAACGACGTCCCGGCATTTCAGTCGCTAATTTACAAAGGGTAACGGCGAAAACTAAATTAAAACACTTTACTTTAACTCAAGCAACCCAAGACCTCAACTATTTATCGGTGCGACTGGTCCGTTTGTGACGTCACAGGAGGCGGAGTCACGGCTCGATGCGAACAACACTGCCGGTATAGGGATCTGGCTATCCTATGTTCTTATACAATCCTTGTGTATAACCTATGAAGTTTATATAAGTGACAGTATGAATATATTTGTCCCGTTTACGCAACTAAAAAACTCTGATTTTATGTACGGGTTTTATATGTCGCCCAGTATCTATTTTTTTTCAAATGCAAAAAACTTGAAAAACCTAAATGATATTTAACGATAATCCAAATCATGCTAACAATAATAAACAAAATGAGTGCAATGGAAACTACCTCGAATCATTTCAAAAAATAAAAAGTATATTTATATTTTCCCGATTGAGGCGCGCCATCTAGTTTAGGCAGGATTTTTAAAATTATACTATGCTTGTATTTAAGACGAATGGTCAAGTATGATGCAAATTTTTTAAACAGTGAAATAGGGAAATTCTTTTATTATCTTCGACTTCGAATAATTCACTGACGCGTAACAGAATGACAGATGTATGAACTAGGATTTAGAGTCGAATCAAGGTATTTTTCTCATGACTATCTGAAAAAAAAAATTATGTGGTCCCTTGCATAAAATAAACAGATTATCCACCTTTTTTCAAACAATATAGGCTATAAGTTGAGACGACAACTTTTAAATAATAATGAGCATACAGTTATTTTATTGTACATTGCATAAGTAGGATTTCTTCTATATAATTTTGCGATTGTCAAAAAAGTTTATGTTTCAGCTGATTTATGTTTATATGAATTTGTTTTTGCGCATATGGAAATATAATGTGAGGTGTTAATTAATTAAGTTTTATAATGGAAGAATTAAGTGAAAAGTTTTATTATGTCTATAGTTCGTCGTTAACAAATAGAGTTCAGATAAAAATGTAAGTTTTGTTTAAGTATACTTCAGCTTTTTTATACGTGAATTGTAGAGGTGTTTTAGAAGGACAAAGACAAAAACCAGAATACGATAAATTATTAGAAGATCCTCTGCTTAAATATTCAGGATTATATCAGGATGGATGTTCAGATTTAATGGTACAGTGCCAAGTATTCGATCAAAATGAACCATTAGCACTCCCAACCACAACATCATATAAAGCATTTTCTTCAAGATGGAAGTAAATAATTGAGTTATTATACTAATCTGAAGATTAAGAATGTGATACTGTTCAATTGTGCAATATCTGCCACACATCATCTGATTAAAGAAAATATAAATATTGTCTTTTTTTCATTAATCTTGATGCTTTTAATGATGGACGAGAATTATTTTTACAGTTTCTATAACTTGTAGGCGATGTTATATGTCAAACTTACATTAATTAAATTGTATTAATTTTAGTTGGAATGAATGGGTAACATTAGCTGTACAGTTTAATGATTTACCTAGAACAGCACAATTAGCACTTACAATCTATGATTGTGGTGGTCCTAACAAAGTGATTCCTGTTGGTGGCACTACAATATCTTTATTTAGTAAATATGGAGTTTTTAGACAGGTAGGGTATGTGTCATAAGCAATTCATTTGAAAAAAATATTTTATATTAGGGTATGCTAGACCTACGTGTATGGCCAGGTTGTATAGCAGATGGCAACTGTCCAAGTCAAACTCCAGGAAAAGCGTGCGATAATGGGAAAGAACAAATGCAAAGACTTGCAAAGCTGGCAAAAAAGCATCGAAATGGTCATATTACCAAGGTACTGTATAGTTATATTTTATATCACTTTAACATATAAATAAATAAATAAAATCTTAGGTTGATTGGTTAGATCGTCTTACATTTAGGGAATTAGAACTCATTAATGAAAGAGAAAAAAGATCTTCTGACTATTTATATTTAATGGTAGAGTTTCCAACTATATATGTTGACAATATACCTCATTATGTTGTTTATTTTGAACAAGATGGAGATGAGGTATATCAATTTAGGGCGCAAGCTGAGATTGTAACAGTTCCTGATCAAGAAATTTTAAAAGTAAGAAGTAATAGTAAATATTTGTTTTTTTTTTGTATTATCTTTTGGTTTTAAACTGTACATTATGTTATTGACAATTTTAATGTTTTTGTTAATTTGCATTGATTGTTTATAAAGAGGCATTAACTTTATAAAATAGATAATTTTACATGAATAAAATAAATGCCTGAGTTATTAAGTCTTGCATGTCAACAACCTATTAGATTTACATTCCAACCCATATAAATCGCATTATACGTTGTAATTACGAATATATGGTTTCCTTCTCTTTAACTAGTGGCCGCATTTACAACTATTAACCGCATTTTATCGTAATAACTTCTACCATTAACATGTGTTTTGGGAATATGTTAAAATCATTTTTTTCAAACGAAAACAGGAGAACCTCGTCGAAGGAAAACACCACAAGTTAGCACGTTCATTGCGGAGCGGTCATTCGGACAAAGACGCCAAACCAAATGCCAACGTTCGGGATATTTTGAACAATATAGTTGCGTACGCGCCAACGACACAGTTATCTAATGAAGAACAAGACCACGTTTGGCGATTTCGCTTTTATTTGAGTAACCAGAAGAAGGCCTTAACGAAATTTTTGAAATGCGTCAATTGGACCCAGAGCGGAGAAGTGAAACAAGCAATGGCTATGTTGGAAAATTGGTCTCCAATGGACGTAGAAGATGCTCTAGAATTGCTGAGCCCGAATTTTACACATGCTGGCGTGAGAAGGTATGCGATATCGAGATTACAAGAAGCTCCAGATGAAGATTTGATGCTGTATTTACTGCAGCTGGTGCAAGCTTTGAAGTATGAAAATTTCGATGATATTAAAGAAGGTTAGTTATTATTTGCTGATGTAAAAAACTGATATTGTCATAATTTCTACCGCGCTATTATTGCGTTCATTTGCTACGAATAGTAAATACAGTAGAATCTCACAAATTAGAACCACTTTGTGCACCGGGCAGTTCTAATTTCTGGACATTTTTTTTTTTTACAGAAAATGATAAAATTATAATAAAACTAGTTATGTAAGCTTTATTTTAACACAAAACAGTTTTTATTTATTAACATTTAATTAATTGAACATATTAAATTCATAGAAAAACTTTTAAAAAGTTTTTTAATTATTATGTATTTAATTGGTTTTTAACATAAAATCAGTAATACTTGTTTGCTTTTTTGATTTATTTAAACTGGATACAACGATATCGTTACGGACGTCCAAAAGGTTAGACATGTGTTTCCTGGAAAATATATCACTGGTTTTGCACCATTTTATAACATTATTGATGCCTTCAAGGACTTTTAAATGAGGAATAGCTGGCGTTATGTCGATAATATCGACGTCGCTGCTATCTGAAGCCTCCTCATCGCTATTCTCTGCATCAGATCCGTCAGTAAACACATCTTCATTCCATTCCTCGATTTCATATACATTTACGGAATTGTTTGGCATAATTTCATTCAAAAGATCAAGATTTATTTGAAGAACTTCATTGCAATCTTGATTTCGTTGAGCCAATTGTGCAAGTGGCAAATCATCATCGCTGTCGTAACCGCCTGAGTCCCAATTTAATAATTTGGACCAATAATTTTTGAACACTGTCTGTTGTACCTCATCCCATGCTTGTTTCAACAATATTATTGCATCTCGGATTGAATGCCGTTTCAAAAGCTTATCAATATCACCACCATCACCAATTAATTGAGATAGCAACTTACTTCTGTAAATAAGTTTTGCCATTTTAATAGGATTTTGATCCATTGGCTGCACAGCTGCTGTTACATTTGGCGGCAAGAAATATGCAATTATATTACCATCCTCACTGTGAAGTTTATCAATTGGTGCATGAGCGGAACAGTTATCTACAAGCAGAAGAGCTTTTGGGGCCAAATTATTGTCTTCAGAAAATCGGATGACCTGAAGAACAAAAAAAAAAATTAAAAAATATGGAACTTAAAATGTGCATTGGATAAACATGCTTCTTTGATAAATATCTTGTAAAACCAATCATGAAAAATCCGGGAAGTCATCCACGCATTTTTCGAAAAGTCATAATGAAGTGGGTTATAAAATCCTCTGAAGCTTCTTGGCATTTTAGCTTTTCCAATAACCAATGGTTTTAATTTGTGTGAGCCATCAGAATTTGCGCCTAGTAAAATTGAAACGCGTTCTTTTTGAATTTTAAATCCTTGGGCACTTTTTTCACAAGCAGCGACAAATGTTTTATCTGGAAGGCAACGGAAAAATAATCCGCTTTCATCAGCATTATAGATTTGTGTTTCTGCGACTTTTGCACGAAAGTGTAGAAATGGAGTGACCTCACCAACATCACTCGAAAGTATTTCACCACCAATATTCCGTACCACCAATATAACCGTATTCCATGACGGTTTTAAATTTGGAAAACCATCCATCACTTGCAGTAAATGCGTTTTCATCTTTATCGGGGTACACTTCACTAAAAATTGACTTAGCTTTTGCTTTTAATACGGGTCCTGTCACTGTGTTCTTCTTTTCACGTTGATTTAAAAAACCACTTATAAAGGCGCTTTTCCATTTCCTCATATTCTGCCTTAATGTAAAGATTTTTTTTTTGCTTCCTGAAAGGTGCTGGTAACTGCATCCATTATTTTCTTGTTTTTTTGATTTTATGTAGCTGATGGAAGATTTTGTCACATTAAAATCTTGAGCTAAACGATTTCCACTCACGCCTTCATTAAGTCTTTTTAATATTTTAACCTTAGTATCCAAAGATTATTTTTTTTACGTTTGTTTGGCATTTTTTTTTAAACTTTCACACGTATGAACACTTCACTTTGACCTTCAGTCATCAACTGACCCAAATTTGTACAAGCATATCAAATTTCATACGCATATGACCGAATTGTACACACCACGAATAACTCGGTGATTCCCCGTTTTATTTTTACTTTAAAGAGCGAAAAAAAAATAATTTGTAGTGAAAATACAAAAAAAATAAAAAGACTTCCAGAAATTAGAACCCCCTGTTCTAATTTTAGAACGTTTAATTTGGTTTTTCGCCTATTTAGTTCAAAATCATAGAAAAAAAAAATATTTTCTAGTGGAAATAAAAACCAAAAAAAAACACTTCCAGAAATTAGAACCACAGGTTCTAATTTCAGAGCGTCCAATACATTGAAATGGCCGGTTCTAATTTCTGGACGGTTCGAATTTGTGAGATTCTACTGTATTACTATTACTGTCTACTCCAATATTTTTTCTGCACACAATACAAGGGCCATTGATCTAACAATAAATTTGTAAATTTTTTAATTCAATTTTTAAAGTACGATTTTATTTTTCAAGAAGTACGTAAATGGCAATAGTGATTCCATTACATTTATTTTACACTTAAATGTTTCTATTCATTTTATTAATATAAGGTGATTCAAAGAATTTTCAATTTAAGTAGTCCGGTAAGATTGGAACGTACGAGGTATGGCTATAAAATAACAGTACTGACACTCTAAAACTTTTTATTTTAAATTTATACATATTTAATTATTATCCCCTTCAATATACATTCCTCTGTCCCCACACCGCTCCATTCGAAATTTTCATTATGCAAAATAGTGCTTGAAGTCTTCTGTGAGTTTGTTCCTTTTAATACAGATTTGACCTTGGGGAACAGGTAAAAACCACATGGTGCCAAGTCAGGCGAATGAGAATCTTCGGCACCATTTTCGCACACATTTTTTGCATGTTTAAATTTTTATGTAAAATTTACCTTACGCATTCTTTATTAATCCCTCAACAATCGAGTGCAGCGGCGGTCATATTGGATCAGATTACCGATTTTTTTTCGAAATCTTCATGTGGAAGGGCGTCCCGGGCGTGTGTCATCTTTAACATCTTCTCGGCTATCTTGGAAACGCTTAAGCTACTCAAATACCTGCGCACTTGATCAACATTTGCTATGGGGCATGCGCAGGCGCAGTCTTAGCGTAATGAAGATGTTCGGAAAATGTCGAGATCGGTTGTCGTAACGCACAATTTAAAACGGAGCATCTATTTATTGTGCATGCCCTTAGTCAGTGGAGACGGGCGTGGATTGATTAAACAGATGGTAGGTAGCGCCACTTAGTTTTACGTACGGAGGCTCGGGACTGAACGCTAAGAAAAGTGTTGTGCGCATACGCTTACATACTACTAAAAATTAAACCAAACGACGAGCTAAACTAAAGGAGAAAGGAGTACCTAATTACAAAATAAGGAAACGAAATTAGTTAATTTGTATATTGATACAAAAACAAGTTTAACAAGTGGCTCGTAAGCCGCAAATAATAATATAATCTGATCCAGAAATCCCCATACCCGTACTTCGTTCGCCTATATACGTGCGATGGAGGTGGAAGGATCCACAGCTGGTATATTTCTTGCGACTAAATGTTTGGTCAAGACGATTTTTGCTTTATTTACTGTCTCCGTTGTTTGCATTGTCGCCTGTCTGCCTCGTTGCGAAATATATATATATATATATATATATATATCCCGATGTCGCACAAAGAAAGCCTGAGCGTAATTATGTCTAATTGCTTCGCAGTAAAATGCCCAAATTCACTAACAGTAACGGCTTTCTAGTAGCTATCACACACACTCTTTTTGAATCCGCTAATAGCGATAATTACCATAAAAAATAAGGTATGGCGAGGCTTATTATCTCGCTTTACGGGTTCACCGTGAAAACAAAACTACTCACTCGCACGTCTAATAGGATCTAATCCTTGCAAGATCGCATCGATCGAAGCGGGGAAAATTCAGTGCACACAATCCATTCTAGATGGCACAGTCGGGATAACGAATATAATGAACTAAAATTTTATTTATATCAACTACAGGGCGGTAAAACTTAGCGTGAGAAATAAATGTAAAACATTCATTGCCATATACATACTTCTTTTCATAAAAGATAAGTCTCAATAGCGGTTTTTCCAAGTTTCATATGATATTTCACCACAATTTGTTGCTCTATTAAAACACTATCATTCTTTCGGCAAAACAAAAAAATAAATCTTATACAAACGAAGGCTCGCTTGATATATTATAATTATCTTAACCCATTAATGCCCAGAACAATTTTTTTTTAAATTTCTCTAGGACCCTGTGATATGTTATTGCTATAGGCATGTAATCATCGAAGTATACGGAAAAAATCCATTTTTTATTTTTTTTCCGTGTTTTTTTTTGACGTATGATAAAACATACGCTGGGAAGACAGGGGTGAAAATAACTACTAGGTAGAGAAACCTTATCATTTATTTTTGTTACAATTTTTTGCTTATGTTGTTGTTTTAAGTGTTACATTTATAACAACATACATAAATATTGTAAGTATACTTTATTTTTGATGATACAATCGGAAACAAGTATCCGGATGAAGTCCGACATTGCATTGCAAACAAACAAATTTGGAACATCTACCACATTTTGCACAACGCCGTTGGGTTTGTTGCTTATCTATCCAGTGTTCCTTCATATCGTGTCTTATTTCAGACATAACACCTGAAGTACGTTTAGGTTGAGGGCCCGTAACTGAACCTGAAGGTGGAGATATCAGAATGGCCAACACTATCCTTTTTAAAAATTCTACTAGAGAAATTGACTCATCACAACGGCGTTATAGATACCACATGTTTACTACGGCTCCATTCAAGCAGAAGCGAAATAGTGGCCAGTACCATTTCTTAGAGCGTATTCTAGATCAGTACAATCCTCTCATCTGATCAAACCGATCAACACCTCCCATACCTTTATATAGAAATTTATTGCGGTTGGTTGGTCGACAGAAACACTTGCGTGATCTTGTTTTGACCAACGTCTAGAAGAAACTTTCGTTCTACAGATTGTCTCATCTTCCAAGTTCGTCGCTAATGTCACCTGACTGTTGTCGTGCCAACGAATGAGGGTAATATTGGCCTCTGGGTCGTGCAATGTGAAGTGTGATCCACGTTTTTCTTTCTTCAATTCCTTTAGGGGTGCTTTCTCTATTCGGTCCGATCTTATTGTTCCAACGCAGTACAATTTCTTCTCTTTTAGCGTATCTAAGAGGGACAAGGAATTAAAGTAGTTGTCAATGAAAACAATGCTATTACTAGGAAGAAAATTGACACACATCTTTTCTGTTACGCTGCTACCCAATGTTTTTCGCCAGCACCCATATATGGTTCAAATATGATCAGATACCCATCGAATGTAGTTAAGCACCAAAATTTAAACCCAAAACGGATGGGCTTACCCCGACTGAATTGTTTCATACTATGTGTACCATAATACGGCTCCATCGCTTCGTTTAGCGAAAAATGTTTTCCAAGTGGCTGAATGCATCGAATGGAAATAGTATTTAATGATTTATAAGTGGTCTTATCTTATAGATCTTATCGCTTTTGTCAATTTGAGCGTTGTCATTGAAATGCAGTAACCTGTGAATGTTTTCAAATCTGTTTCTAGGCATGCTATTGCTAACTAAATTATTGTGCGTATCAGCTCTACTCTCCCAGTACATACGCCTTGTTGGAACGGGCAGATATCCCGATAAAAGAATAATTGCTAAATAAATAAATAAATAATTGCTTATATAAATCTTCTACAGTAATGGCGAAATCGTGGAAACCCTTTTGATCAGCGTATCTTTTTGTTTCTTGACATATATGGCTCATTATTTCGTCGTTAAAGAATAATTTAAATAAATCTATTGGACGCCAATTTTCACGTTCAATTTTTTCCGTCATAAATTGGTTATTGTTTTTCATAGTGTCAAGTTTCTGCGCTCTGGGAGCTAAATCAATTCGATTCCACATCCTGTTTCTTCTCTTTGTTCTCATTTTCATTTGCTTGTCTAGTTTTAGCTTCTTCTGCACTTCCGCTAAAGTTTCTAAATCACTATCGCTGTCGTCTTCATCTATTGCGAAATTTACATCTTGTGTTGCTACAGTAGTTTTCTCTCCCCCTTTGTTAACCATCAGAATTTCCATATTTTGAGCTAAAACCCCTTTACCTATATCTCTAATAGTTCCACTGTTTTCTTCATCACTACGTGCATCGTCCTGATCACTATCTTGACCATCCTCTGGGGGCAAAAGAACAAAATCTAAACGTTGAGAATTTCTTATTACTTCGTAATCTTCATCGTCTGATTCAAGTGTTTCAAGATAATTCAAAAGTTCTTCAGCATCCTTCGGATTCGACGGATTGTAAAGCCTTTGATATTTGTATCTAAAATCGAGAAAATGTACCTTTATTTCCCACTGTATGATATATCATACGCGTATTATGTATCAACATTTTTATACAAAAAATGAAAATTCTTTTAAAAAATAATATGTAGTCTTGTAAATTACCTATTGAAGAACTATTAGACTATAGTCTATTTTTAAACTAAGAGGAGCGTTTTAAATTAATCGCGCCAAAATTACTATGCGTGATTGGTTGCTTCAGAGGTAGGATTACGTTATGCAAAAATTGTGTGTCACCCATCCACGTACCGACCCTGGCCGATGCTGTTTAACTTCGGTGATCGGACGAGTACCTGTCCTTTTCAGCATGCTATGGCCGCTGCCAATTAAGTTTATTTCTACTGGTAATATTAACTAAACTTTCAAACAATTTTATATTTTATTTGGTAACTTTTACAGTGTAAATGTGGCTTTTCCATTTACTCCTCTTAGTTTAAAAATAGACCATAGTCCAGAAAGACTGTGTATATACAAGCAAACCTATAAATAAGGCTGTAACTTACCTGCCGCTCATATTGACGAACAATAAAATATAGTCTGTAATAATATAACTGGTACAGCAAGCTAAATATCTTGGACCTACTTTTATCACTTCCCACACCGTAACTGATATATAAGAAGTAGTTTTATTCAATAATGCACTCACGAAATGTCAGCTGTTGATATAAACATAAACTCAAACTAAACACTGTTTTGTGTATGATAAATCATACGCTGGGCATTAATGGGTTAATATTTATGTACCTTCTAACATTAGTGTTCCTTTAACAAATATAGTCACATTACAAAATACAGTTATTTTAATAACAGCTATACTTTGACAGGAATAAAGAAATTCATTGTTAATTGCTGATGTGAATCAAACCTCATTGGCTGCTTATAGCATAGTGAGAGATCCCGGTTTAGTCAACTTTGTATCAAGCGTATGTTCTTATTTAAAGCTCCGCTTACTGTATTTGTATTTCTTAATACCTCACATACTCTCTTACACGAACAAACATGTTTAATTTCCATTTAGGTTTTAAAAGAATATCTCCATCAAAAGAAGTGTTAGTCGCTCACGAAGATAAAGAAGCGGTATTAGAAAAGAAGGATAGTAAAGAGAGCAACAGTACCATTACTAATGAACCCGTAATTAACAGGTCAATTAGTTACAACCAGGCGGATCATTTAGCGGCATCAAATGTCAACAGTGTCATCGAATTCGATTCCATGCAAAGAGCAGTCACGGTACCGGAAAACTTACTACATAACTTCAATGTTAACACAGATTCCGGTAATACAGATACTCTCCAAAGTGAACTTAAAGAAGAAGACGTACAGGATTTAGCTTCATTTTTAATTAAGAGAGCGTGTCGGAATTCATCATTAGCTAATTATTTTTACTGGTATTTACTCATAGAATGCGAAGATCAAGAGCACAGCATCAAACAAGATGTAATACTATAGTTTTTAATTATGTTCTCTATAAAATGATAATGTTCCCATTTCTAGGGATTGGTCAAAGAAATGTATATAACGGTCATGAGCACATTCTCACAAACTCTTATCAGAGGTTCGCCCGAAATGCAAGAGCGGCGAGAATTTTTGGCAAGGCAGCATAAATTTATCGAAAAACTAGTAAAATTGATGAAGAAGATATCTGGAGAAAGTTGTAATAGGAAAAAGAAGACGGAAAAACTGCAACAGCTATTAGGAGATCCCGATGCTCATAAAATTAATTTTGCAAATTTTGCACCGTTCCCATTTCCTTTAGATCCTGACGTGCAAATAAAAGGCATTATTCCCGATAAAGCTAGTTTATTTAAGTCTGCTTTAATGCCATCAAAGCTTTACTTTATTACAACAGACAATACTGAATACGTAGCCATATTTAAGCATGGCGATGATTTAAGACAGGATCAACTAATTCTGCAGATGATAACGTTAATGGATAAACTTCTGAGACGGGAAAATCTAGACTTAAAACTAACTCCTTATAAGGTCTTGGCCATAAGCACCAAACATGGTTTTGTCCAGTTCATAGACTCAGTTACTGTAGCAGAAGCCATTACTATGGAAGGATCAATATTAAATTTCTTTAGGAAGAATCATCCCCAAGAAAATGCTCCATATGGAGTCGCACCTGAAGTATTAGATACCTACGTTAGGTCTTGCGCAGGATACTGTGTCATCACGTATCTGTTAGGCGTTGGAGATCGCCATTTAGATAATCTACTCATTACAACGTCTGGGAAATTGTTCCATATCGATTTTGGTTATATACTGGGAAGGGATCCTAAGCCATTACCTCCACCAATGAAATTGAGTAAAGAAATGGTCGAAGGGATGGGAGGAATTAATTCTGAACATTACCAGGAATTTAAGAAACTTTCCTATACCGCTTTTCTTCATTTGAGAAGGTTTGTATTGCTTATTTGCTCAGGTTACTTTATATGAGTACTAAATTTAAAAAAAAAACGTTTTAGGCATGCCAATTTAATGCTGAATCTATTTTCATTAATGGTTGACGCTAGCGTACCGGATATTGCCCTTGAACCCGATAAGGCTGTGAGAAAAGTTCAAGATAAATTGAGATTGGATATAGGAGATGAAGAAGCCGTTCATTACTTACAGGGTTTAATAGACGTTTCTGTAACGGCTGTCATGGCCGCCTTCGTTGAGCAGCTGCACAAGTTCGCACAGTACTGGAGAAAATGAAGTGTTCTTTGTGCATTATGATATTTTTTGTATGCGAATGATTATATACAATTTGTATTTTTTGTCTAATTTTGTTATAATTAATCTTTTAAGTAAATAAATGAATATTTTTGATTTTTTTTTAAATTAAAAATCTAATATTTGATTTATACATTTGAAGTAGTCCTCAAAGTACTGGAGAAAATGAAGTGTTCTTTGTGCATTATGATATTTTTTGTATGCGAATGATTATATACAATTTGTATTTTTTGTCTAATTTTGTTATAATTAATCTTTTAAGTAAATAAATGAATATTTTTGATTTTTTTTTAAATTAAAAATCTAATATTTGATTTATACATTTGAAGTAGTCCTCAAAGTATTTATTGTTAATGAAAATCCCTTTTATAGAGTAACAATCATAATGGAACGGAAATATAAAAATTTACAAAAAAAAGGAAATACAAATGGTTACAGGAATTATAGAGAAATAAGCATATCTTCCATAGTAAGATTATATGGAAAGGTCTTAAAAACCAGAATAGAAGAAGAAACTAAGGCAATGGAAGAAGATAACGGTTTCTAATTGGGAAGATTGCATACGCAGAATATATTTACCTTAAAAGCCAAAAACTTGCCTTTTTTAAAAATAGATAATAGAAGCCCACTAACAAATGAAGAAAGGGCAGAAGAAATCAATGCAAAAATACACTTTGCAATCAGAGCCTACCATGCAACATACTGATAATTAGTACTTTAACATCCCCCAATAGCTTAACGATGATAACAGGGAACATTAGCAGGCTATGAGTTATTATTACGGTTACGGCTACGCCCCTTAAGACATTTGGCTGTCAGTTTTTACCTTAAACGAGAAGGAAAACCTCGGACAGTGAGTCCCGGATTCTATTCCAAGATCACCGGCACGATAAACTAGTGTGTTACCACTATGCTATCGACCGGCATAAAATAAAAAGAAAATATCTTTTACGTAAGTACAGCTTGTTGAAAAAGTAATGTCTCCCCCTTGTCTCCTGAATACTACCGTTTAAGGCGGATCGGTACATTATCGCTTTTATGTATACATTTCCAACAATAACAAAAAATGTAAAAGAAAGCTGTTTAGCTTTAGAAACTACCACTGAAACGACGGAGGTGAGGCATTACTTTTTCGATAAATTACGTATTATACGCTAATACTACAAATTATAAATTATCTATAAATAAAAAGAAAATAAGTACTTTGGAACTTTTGGAGCATATGCCTACCATTTTCTAGAGACCCTTCTATACTGTTTGACAAAATTTGTTATTCGAATATACATAGTTTATTGATCAATTTGAGACGAGGAGTTCCGGACCGAATCGAAAGTACTGTTGAACACGTTAACACGCGAAGACTTTTAGCACTGCATCCAGTCATGGATAAGTCGCTGGGATAATAGTAGGCATACATATAAAAAAATAAACTCAACGGGGCTGCCACCTGAAAGAAATTTCCATTTACAAATACGTCGTCCCTAATTGAAAATGCGCTATGAACATATTAGGGTTGGGCGTGTTCATTATATTCTATCTGATCCAGTTTAGGGGTGTTTGTATAAGAATTGCGTGCCGATTACGACTAAGTTATATTTGGGTTTATGTTTTATTGTTGCTTCATTGAATTTAGTAAATTAACGTTATTTAAATAATTGTCTTTATCAAGACACTTGAAAACATTTCGAAACAATATTTATACAAAAGAATACAGCCCACAAATACTCTAAAACAGACAAAACTGCTTTATCTACACACAAACTACAACGCGATCACCATTTCGATTTTGAAAACACAGATAATTGATAAAGAACAACACACAATGAAAAGGGAAATTAAAGAAATGATTAGAATGATATAAAAAATTTAGCAGTATATACTATAACTTAATTATGTAACGATCTGCAATTTACCATCATAATATATGTTGCTGTTATATAATTATATATCTTAAGTTATTTAAATATCTATACATTTGCTTATCATGCTGACAGTTCCGCGTTTTGATTCCTGTCTGGTTGTCCGAGTTGGTTTTCCTTCTCGTTTAAGGCGAATCCCGACAGCTTTACATCTTAAGACGCTCCACGGGCGCATACATAATAATAACTCATGTCTTGCGTTTCCCTGTTTTTGTTGTTTATCTATTTTAGAATACTAAGGCATGATTTATTATTATTCAATTGGAATGTATCTTTGAATAATTTTATCCATAGCAACTCAACTGTATGACATTAATATACTGTCATTTATATTTTATATTCCTTGATAAAGGCATCATTTGCCGAAACATGTAGGGTTGTTTTAAATGTATATACTTTAAAGTAAAGCCAGACCTTAAATCGCCAACTGATTGAATTTACCATATATATATATATATATATATATATATATATATATATATATATATATATATGTATATATTAATATACAGCTGTAACAGGTCGTATAATAAATACAAGTGAATACTACGTTAAAAATACCTATCTGTTGTAAATTAATGGGCAAAGTAATTTTTAAAATAATTCTAAAATAAATCCAAGTGTGGTACAAATATTACCTAAAGATGGAGTTGTGTTTAAAACGTTATAGTTGTCGCCTGCGTATAATTCAAATTGTAAACAAACGTACATAAACGATATATACTTAACCTATACAGCTTTTTCCTCGTACAAACTCTTGTTGTTTATTTCTTAAAAGTAATTTTGTTATATGTCCGGCTAGCAGAACAATGAGACTCTATTTAGTGCTTAATAAAGATGTTAATTGTGCGGGATCGATACTCATTAGAATATGTGAAAAAGGTGGTAAACAAAGTTATTAAATAAATGAATATTCTAGATGTAAAATCTACTAAATAAAACGAGAGAGTAATGGGCTAATGTAAATGGTTTAATAGAAGTATCAATTAATCAGGTAAGTGGTTGACATGATAATAGTATTAATATTAATTTGCATAAAGTCACGTGATCATTTGAATTCAATAAAATCTAGGTTAAGTTATGATAATCTATGATAACGATAATGATAACGATCTAAATTTATTTATCTAACGTAAACTATTCTTTTAAACTAAAATCAAAGGAACTGTATTCTTCTAATTCTTTAAAAGTATTCTAATTGTAAATTAACCTATTAGGCATCCCTATAGTAATATCTACGATAGTGGTTTTATAAAATAAACTTGTTCAAAATATTTAAAATTTTTAGGAGAAATAAATAAATAATACTCAAGATGGAAACAGTTTGGAAACAGGAGGCTAGGTGTTCGTTTGAAATTCAAAAATTCGGGATGCAGGACTCGGACAGCGGGCTTTCTGACGGCGTCCCTGTTAATGCTTCCGTTAGTTCGGATGGTGTTTCTGGGAAAATGCTAATTTCGTTTTTATAATGGACTGGAAGGTTCGTGGATACGGAAAATACGTCGAACGGTGCTTGGTAAGTTGGTGATGTGTTGAATATACTCGTAGTATGATTTTAATACTTTATTTAATGTTTTTTTTCTCAATTTCAGAGCGGCACTTTTGGAATACGTCGGCGTGTTTTTGGAATTTTTCAACTACATGACGCCAACTATCGTTTGTTTTCAATGCTGGCTTCTCATTCGTATTTCTTGTATGTATTCATTTAATCTTGTTAAAAATATTAGTAAAAGTAATAATTTATTAACACTTATCGTGTTGATATTTTACAAAAATTATATATTTTATTTTATTTTATAAATAATTGTCATCTGAATGTGAAAAGTATTACTTTATGCCTATTTTTACTTGGGATATTTCCCGCTATATACAATTTTGAATCTGTACAGTTTTTCCTAAAATATAGGTATGTGATATTAATTATCAATCAATTAAGTTAAAAATCTTCGGTTACACAAAATATTAAAGTAAAATGACTTTGACAAATGAGTACATGTAAATAAATAAATATGAGATTTAAATTTAAGCAATTAAAAACGCGAAATTAACTTTATTGATGTGACAGGTGAAAAATGCAGTTCCAAATATATCTTAAGTTCTAATATTAACATTTTAACTTTAAACGATCTGTATTTTATAAATCTCGGGAATCCTTATGTGTAGGCTTGACCTACCACAATATATATATATATATATGAAAAAATGTGTGAAAGCCGTATCCATCCGGGATGTGCAGATGTCGACGTTTCGTAGTTATTACTAATTGTCAATACACCTTACCCAGAAATAGATACGACTTTCATTTCTATACTGCGTGTAACGGGTTGGCCATTTAATGTTGCTGTTTTAAAAATCGCGCTATTCCCTTGTATATATAGAAATTAATATAATATATATTTTTTACACTAGAGAGCCAAGCGCGGTATACAATAAATATATGAAAAACTTGGCTTGTCAGTTTTCAAGATGGCGTCGTATCCAGCGGAAGTGCGTGTGGAATTAATAAAATATTATAGAAATGGGGAATCTTTTGCAGCTACGGCAAGACACTTGCGTACTATATTCGGGAGAAATAACGCACCAACGGAAAACACTATAAAAAGGTAAGGAAAAAAAGATAAATTTAGAAAAGTAACAAAGTATTCGTTATCGTGTTTCCATGTCTACTAATCCGACAATATCTTAGGATTGTAGTGAAATTTGAAGCAACAGCATCTGCGGCAGACGAAAGATCAACTGTTAGAGAACGTCAAAAGACCATCCGGGTACCGGAAACCATAGAACGAGTACGGGAGCACTTTACAGCTCAACCTTCAACATCGACCTCAAGAGCATCTCAAGAACTTGAAATACCCCGTACAACACTAAGGCGGATCCTAAAGCAAGATCTAAAGATGAAAGCATACAAAATCCAGATCTATCAGTCGTTGAGACCGTTTGATATGGAGCGACGCTACAATTTTGCAAACGAAATCATCGAACGCATTGAAAATGGCAGCATGTCATTGGAACGAGTGTGGTGGTCGGATGAGTCACATTTCGATGTATCCGGTTATGTGAATAAGTAAAATTGGAGACATTGGGGGACAGAAAATCCACATCTAGCAATTGTTCGTCCTCTTCACCCTCGACGGTTGACTGCATGGTGTGCTATCTCGTCGGCAGGAATTATCGGTCCCGTGATTGTCAATGGAACCGTTACTTCGCAAAAATATTGTGAAATGCTTAATGAGTCTTTTATTCCCGTGGCGCATGGATTAAATATGGTGGAGAATGCATGGTTTATGCAAGACGGGGCTCGTCCGCATCGCACGAAAGAAGTTTTCAACATTCTTGAAGAACATTTCGGTAACAGAATCATTGGTCTTGACGCTCAACAGTTTACAGTTATTGACGTACAAAATATAAAAATCATTTTTATATTTTGTACGTCAATTTTATTATTTTTTTAACTCTACATTTTTTACCCCAGAAGAAGCGACAAAGTGTTGCGAAATATAGGGTAATTGAATAAAGGAGTTTTTTAATTGACCGCTTACCCGAATTTTAATTAATTTTTGATATATATATATATATATATATATTACAGTCATTGCTTTATAACGATAAATGAAAACACAAAATTAAATTTATCACAGTTGTTAAAATTATTGTTGCTATTATTTCCATTGTTTTTATAGGTACAAATCATGGCGATTACCATGATGAAATGAATTTAACAAACTTTTTCATTTGGGTCAATGAACAGTTACTGCCTAATCTTCCACCAAGAAGTGTACTAGTAATCGATAACGCATCATATCACAATGTCAAAATCGAATGTGATCCAATATCATCCTTCAAAAAGGCAGAAATGATAGAGTGGCTTGTAGCAAGAAATATAGCGTTTCATGTGAAGTGGATAAAGCCGCAGTTATATAAATTAATACAGAAAAATAAAAGTGAAAATCCAAGATATAAACTGGATACACTATTATGGCCCCGTAAACATAATGTATTGGGGTTGCGTCCTTATCACCCGGAGTTAAATCCAATCGAAAAGATATGGGCGATTGTAAAGAATTGGGTTGGAACCAGAAATGTCGCTTTTAACTTAGCAGACGTCGAAAATTTGGCCAGAGAAAAATTCCCATCAGTAAATGCAGAAGAGTGGGCATCTGTTTGTAGACACGTAGATAAAGTTGTTGAAAATTATTTGCAAATACAGCATTTCTAAGATAATGTAACAGATAATCGACTTTTTACAGTTAATACTGAAGAAACTGATAATGAAGAAGATAGTTATAACGATGATGACTCTGACATTGAAGATGATGCTGTTCAACCACTGCCAGAAGAAGTAGAATAAAATGATAGGGCTAAAACAGCCACAAATGGACATGCGATGAACATTGGATGTTCTATTACTTTTCTTAAATCTTTTGTAAAACTTCAAATTTAAAAAATGGAACAATTACTTTTCACTTTTTACTGGTGTTACTTTTTTATACCACATATACATTCTAGTATTAACATGCATGTATTACACTGTTATTGTTTTTGTTGCATATGTATTGTAATATTACTTGGCAAAAATAAAATTTTCTAAATAATTTCATCTTACAGATGTTAACTTGTATTAATTATAACAATATACTCTCTAGACAACATGAAATACCTAGAAAGAATGCAACTATAGATTTCTGTTGTCTATCTCAAGGAGTTGCGCTTCTAAGGTATTCTTTTTCTATGGTCAGTCTATCAAACAGTACTTTGCAATGTGGTGACAAACAGTGTTTGTGTTTATTTTTGTTGAGCTGTATTTGAGTTATTCTGTGACACCACAATGTTTGATGTGAAATAGCAAAGAACGTGCATCAGATTCTGCTTCAAACTTGGCAAAACGGCAGCGGAAACTGAAAATTCTTCTTGCAAGCGTTTGGCGAGGATGCTTTAGGCCAAACGAAAACTTATGAGTGGTACAACCGTTTTGAAAATGGACGTATCTATGTTGATGATGATGAGCGTTCCGGTCGTCCATCGACAGAAAACACGGTACAAAATGTGGCAAAAGTGCGTGACCCTATCCTGCTAAGACCGTGGGAGAACAATCCATGATATTTGTAACATTATCGGCTTGTCGTACGGTGTTTGCCAGCGAATTCAACACGCGGCGTATTGCTGCGAAGTTCGTGCCAAGGTTGAGGTTCCTCGGCATTAAACAAAAACGGCACCGTGTTCATGTGTGCGTAGAGCTGAAACGAACTGCCAAAAGGGATGCGAACTTCAGTTCTAGAATCATTACTGGCAACGAATCATGGGTGTACGGGTATGATCCCAAAACAAATCAGCAGTGGAAGACACTATCGTCACCGAAGAAAGCCCGGCAAGTCCGAAGCAATGTCAAGTCGATGTTGATTCGCTTCTTTGACGCTGATGGTATCGTGCACAAAGAATTTCTCCCGCCAGGAGAAAAGTTATGATGGATTTTATTGTGATGTTCTTCGGCGATTAAGAGAAAACATTCGACGCAAGCGACCTGACAAATGGCGCAACAATTCGTGGATCCTACACCACGATAATTCACCAATCGACACGTCAGTTTCTAGTCTCAATGAAGATGGCAGTATTACCCTATGACAGATCCAGACCGAATCACAGGTAGTGTTGAACACACGAAGACTTTCAGCACTGCTTCCAGTCATGGACAAGTCGCTGGTATCGGTATATTGCATGCGCAAGGAGAGTGCATTGAAGGGATTGATAGTAAATAAGTTGTAAGAACAAGTTATTGCTTTTTTTGTCATTCCCAGAATTTTTGGGGGAGCACCTTTTTGTATTATAGCGTTTAATATTATTTGTCAAAGAAACACTAATGTTTGTGTCTTTGCATATTTTATTAACAAAAATACAAAATAATATAAAATCTTTATTCAACGTGTTATTATAAAAAAATATGTTTTTATAAATATATAGAGTAACAAAAAAAATTAAGAATTTTTCTGTAACACAGCGGTTACAACGTTTTTAACTTCAGTATACTGACTTAAACCGTATTCTCCTAATTCTCTTCCGATACCAGAATCTTTAAAACCACCAAACGGTCCTTGAGGATGGATTATGTTATAACAATTAACCCAAACTGTACCCGATTGAATACCTTGACTCAAGTAGTTAATTTTATCTACATCTTTGGTAAATATTCCAGCTCCTAAACCGTATTGTGTATTATTTGCTCTTTCGACGATCTCCTCTAAACTATCGAATCTAATTAACTGCTGAACTGGTCCAAATATCTAGAAGAAAAAAGAAATGGAGAATATCACAAGTAACAGTATTTTTAAAGAAATTACTTCTTCTCGGGCGATTGTATGATGATCTTGTACATTGGCAAATACTGTAGGTTGTACAAAGAAACCTCGATCTCCAAATCTTTGCCCACCTACAGTGAGAGAGGCGCCATCTTTGATACCACTATTAATTAATCCTAAAATTTTATCCATTTGAGTTTTATCTATTTGTGGTCCTTGTTCTGTTTTCACGTCAAATGGATCTCCAACAACTCGTTTCCTAGCTCGTTCGGTAGATCTAAAAAGCACAGTTATACAATTTTGGTTTGAGTGCTATTTTCTACGTTTGATTTACCTTTCGACAAATTCGTCATATATTTTCCCTTCTATGAATGTTCTAGAACCAGCGCAACATACTTGCCCTTGATTTAAGAATAGAGCTTGATGAGCGACTTCTACAACTGAGGGAATATCAACGTCCGCGAAAATAATATTTGGACTTTTACCACCCAGTTCTAAAGTTGTTCTTTTTAGGTTCGCGAGTCCCGATGATTGTTGAATTAATTTTCCAACTTCGGTGGATCCCGTAAACGCAATTTTATTTACCTAAAATGCAGTGTTACGTACTAAAATTTTAAGTATATATTCTAAAATTTATAAGCACATTATAAATTAATTTTTACAAAAATATGACTATTTCTACATCAAATAAGAATATACGAACTACATTCTCTGCCCTAAAAATAATCGGAATTGCTTCAAAAAAGAAGAAAAATAGTTAATAAATTTTGACGAAGATCATGTCATTTATTCGAAATATTTTCCTTCAGCAGAAGTACAAACAACGATTTGCACATTCAAGGAGCGGCATCAGATCATCTTTTCATGTCGTTGGTTGTAATGGTGTTGGATGTCTTCAATGTAAAACACTTGTATGGAGTTAAATCGGAGGAATATGGAGGAAGTGGCGGCAAAAAAGATTTGGTTTTTTTGCCAAAAAATCAGTCACAATTGCCGATCGTGCAACTCGACTTTGTCGCCAACTCGATAATAAGGGCGAACACTATAAATACCGTCTATCAAACACTTGAATACACCAAGCAACGATTCGACATTAACCATTGTACCACTTGGAATGAATTCTTCTGGAGTAATCCCATAGTAACAAACAATAAGCATTATTTTAATTTTAGACTTCTTCAAATAACGCTTTTTTTCGGTTTCCTTCATATGGGAATCGTCATTCAGCTCTTTGACGCTTTGTTTCACCATCGGCCGCAATCGCTTTTGCCTAGTCAAATTTCGTTAATGATATCTTTACAGTGCTCAATTTGATGATGAAGATTTATGTCATCCGTCAATCAATAAAATAAAATTTGAATTTAGCTCACGAAGACCAAGTTTTTTTGTTGAATTGAGATTAATAGAATTTTCCCAAGTTCCATTTCCATAAATTTCACTAAAGATTTTTTCGAAATTATTACAAAATTGCGCATTTTTCAGTATTTTCTTCGATCATCGTTTCAATTGGTTTGTCTGGACATTTATTAACATTCACATCCTCCTCTGCTTTTCCCGAAGCAATTTTCCGTTTTAACGCAGAATTTAATGTTGATTCATTATTCTTGTACAAAATGCTTCGAATCCTCACTTATAATGAACGAAATATCAAGAAATTTTTATAAATGATTTAGGAAGATTGAGACTTAAGAAATCAGTTTCCTACTAGTAGACGGTGCTACTAATTTCGTTAAAACAGAATGTAAATACTAAAAATATAATTTACTTTTCGATTGTGACATAAAGCCTGTCCGGCATCTCCATAGCCCGGAACAACATTAATAACACCAGGTGGGAATCCGGCTTCCTTGACTAGTTCGGCGCAGTGCAAGGCTGTTAATGGAGTTTGTTCTGCTGGTTTAATAACAACCGTATTTCCCATAGCTATTGCAGGTGCCAATTTCCAGGCAAACATACCCAACGGTCCATTCCACGGTATAATTTGTCCACAGACGCCGACAGGTTCATGTCTCGTGTAGCAGAAGTAATTTCCGTCGAGCGGGATAGTTTTGCCATGATTTTTATCTGCCCATCCAGCATAATATCTAATTGAATTTATAGCCATGGGAACGAAGCCCATCACTGAAACTGTGTAAGGTGATCCATTATCAATGGTTTCCAAACTCTAAAGCAAAAAAAAACGTAATTAAGTGTTGAATAATTATTGTGGTTGTGACAGATTATAAGTTTTCAGATGATAGCTCATTCTTATAAGAGCTATAATATATTTATGTAGGTACTGTATTTGGAACAAATAACATATTTTTTTATATTTTTGTAAGCCCATAATGTGAAATAAATTAGTTATAATTTTATGTTAAAGGAAACATACATTTTTGACAAATCTATTAATGATTAAACAATTGATGCTAATTATATATTTCTTAAAGATGAGCTCCAATTTCAAAACTTATAACTTGTCAAATGTAGTCTCAATAATGCGCTATACTAACTGCTAACAAGGCGGCGTCTCGTTCAATAAGGTCTGCCAATTTGAATAATAATCTACCCCTTTCAGATGCATCCATTCTTCTCCAAGGCGATCCAAATTTAAAGGCGTTATGTGCGGCTTCGACTGCGGCATCGATGTCTTCCTTTTTACCTCTTTGTATAGTCGCGTTAACTTCTCCATTTGAAGGGTTAATGGTTTCAAAAGTTTCGCC
The DNA here is from genome assembly GCA_935421215.2 of Melolontha melolontha. Classification (NCBI taxonomy): domain Eukaryota; kingdom Metazoa; phylum Arthropoda; class Insecta; order Coleoptera; family Scarabaeidae; genus Melolontha; species Melolontha melolontha. The sequence goes on along the minus strand of OW285243.1, from coordinate 68,371,864 downwards.
ACTTTTCGATTTATGCCATTCGTTGTTATAAAATATCTGAAAAAATAGAAAAAAAGATAAATGGCACATATAACTCAATACAGTTACACATTCGTGCTCAGCTTCATTAATTAGAATTGTGAAGAAGTACGTACTTTTCCTTAATAGCACATAAATGAGCACAATCGACGCTGGCTGTACTACGGAGCTGGTGAAAGTTGCGACAACAGAAAATATTGAGAAAATAATGTGGTAATATGTAAAGTAGAGGACTGAAAGTACTTAAGATTGCTAAGGTACAATAGTTGTTCGGGCAAAATAGATTTAATTTTGTATTTTTAGTTTTATTTAGATGTAGGTATAATATATTTAATTCTAGTTTTTAAATTGTAAATATTATATATTGTATATAGAAAAGGTCTTGGAGTTCAGGTATTACATTTCTTCATTGTCTTATTTTCAACAGTCATAAAAACTATTTATTTTTATTACAGGCACAACCCTCTGCATCCATTAGGTAAATAATGTATTTGAATAAGCATAATTATAATAGAATAAGTTTTATTGTACATATTTCCTGTTATATATTATTATAATAGGTTAAATAATTTAGTTCGAGGCGATTCTACGAAATATTAGTTTATCTCTGTGCATTGTATATTTATTACTTTAAGAAGTATTTTATTTTCTATAATTAAGGGTTTCCTGCGTATATTGTTTATTTTAATACATTTATGACGTCGGAAACTGCAGCATATACTTTTCTTGGAAAGGCAAAATGGTTATATGGAAATTTCCGTATACTCTGTTTCATTGTTTTCTCCCTCTCTTTGACTGGCGGGGAGAAAACTTCTTGCCGAAAAATAAGAGAATGAAGAAATAGTTCCAAACAAGATCTCTTAGAGCTCACTACGATCTCTTCGAGTTAAAGCTTAGGTCCCAGTGATCTAACAAACAGTTCCTACTAAGATCTCAGTGATCTAAATAGGAGCAATATTATTTATTAGCCAGTTTTTCTCGGTCTTTAGTATTAAGACCATATACTGCATTTATTTAACGGAACTCCAAGATTAAACTTGTAAATATATTAGTGTAATACAAAAAATATTGTATTATTTCAACACATACTTCGGTCTACACATACCGACTTCCTTCAAACCAGGAGCATAAAACAATAGTAGATATCTCAAGTGATACTCCACAATATTTTACACTAATATTTACATGTGAGAAAATGGTCAACAAAATTGGTGACGCGCTTACTCACGATTGAACCAAAGGAGGAACGAGTAAACCTTTGTAAGTACAGTCTGGGACTATTTTAAGATAATCAACAGGAATTTCTACGTTGTTTTATAAAAAGTCATGAAACTTTGATATATGATTACTAACTTGAAACTATGGAACAGTCAAAATAATGCGTTGCAGTCGGACAGTGTGCTCCAAAAAAAACTGTTCCTTTTTGGTGAAGAGTAAAACGATAACTGGGCGATATGTCATATTTCTAAGAGATAAAGGAAAAATGACCAAGACTAAAATAGCCCACTCTTCCCCAGAAAAATTGATGAAATTACGATACAAAGACTTTTGGCATTCATTAGAGTAAGCTGAATATGGAGAAATAGTATACGGGAAAGAGATTTGCATCAAATAATGAGGTCATAGTTTATTTGGAACACTTGCATAAATATAAAGAATGGGATTCAAAAATGGCAGCATCGTTAGGCAAAATGTGTAGACTTGGGAGGAGATTATGTAGAGATATAAAAAAGTTTCTTGAGTCTTAATATTTTAGGCATATTATATTAGATGTTCCAATAACAACTTCATTTTTGATTTAAAAAATAAATACCGTATTTAATAAATCGGTTCGGAACTTTTTATAGGTTTTTAAGTTACAAAGCCTACCATTACGTACGAAAGGGAATATCTGGCAAATGGCCTTCATGACTGCGTTGGCAAGTGTTCATCTTTTTAACAAAGATTTTCAACATTTTGGCTTAAGGTCGGCTCTATTTCAGTGATCTGACGTTGGATTTCACTCTTTAGGTCTGCAATTATTTGAGGATTGTTCATGTAGACCTGACTCTTCAAATACCCAGAAAGAAAAAAAGTCCAAAGGGGTCAAGTTGCACGATCTTGCCGGCCAATTTTGGTCTCCAAACCGAGAAACTATTCGACCCGAAAATTTTCATTGCAATAATTGTATAGCCCCCCTCCCTGTATGGCATGTCACACCGTCTTGTTAGAAGTAAACATTTTTCATATCGTTTTCCACTGGGTGGCAAAAAATGGCTCGATCACATCTCGAGTTCAAAATTCACACGAAACTGTCAGTTTTCGGGGATGCACGGATAGCTTATGACTGGCATGTGGTTGTTCTTCTTTCCAACATTCATTCAACAAACTGTTTTTGCGCAGCATGGTCAATCGACTTTAATTCTTACGTCAATTGAATCTTGTATGCCTGAGGTGCAAATTTGATGAAGGATTGTCGGTGGCACGGCTAATTGGTGAGATCGATGCCGTATAGAGATGTTTGGGTCCTATAACATACTTTCCCTAACTGGGGCTATATTTTCTTGTGAACGACCAGAACGATGATGTGTCTGAACTATTTTTTTCTACATGTCAAAATTATACTCCATATTGAAATTGACATAATTTGAATAGCCACATTTAAATCATTATTGTATACTTTATCTAAACCATATCATGTGAGGTATCATTTTCAAGTATTTTTTGCAGGAAATATTTTAATGTTATTAATTTCATTGACATTACAACGTTTTAGGTCGCGGCTTTAATCAATTTTTAATTCTTAGACATCGCTATTTGCAGTATGATTTAAACTAGACTATAAAATGACCCTTTTCAACTATTGGTTTTCTTTAGACAAACTCTCCGTTTCCAGTTCTCATGAGGTAAACAACTCTCACTAAAAGTGCTTGTTCCAGCATGTACAGTGAAGCGCTGTCTGACCTTTCTTTGTTTTTTACCACATCCGATCGCGACGTCATTCGGGGGTAGCCTCTGTTTTGTTCCATACAGATATTATTTTGATTGCATTCACCAGGCTATTGATTTACGAAATAACTAACTTTTCAGTGTGTAAATACTTATTCGTTGATACCTGTATATGTAAATTTCGCTTAGTTATTTATATATTTCAAAGCGTAGTTTCCTTCGTGTAAATATTAAATAAAACATTAAGGACAACGTTGTTGTGTTTTAGTTTGTTTGATGGGTTGTATTTGGTAAACGTTAATTCAGCATGCTACACACGTCCTGGTCCTGTAATGCTCATCATCACATTAATTTATACTTTAAATCATTTTAATTATTGTTAGAACGCTACAGCTGGTCCGGAACAAACCTTTAATCGAAAAATTGTAACAATCACAATAGAATGAACTTGAAGCGAGATATACAATAACAAAACTATTCATTTTGTTATTGTGGGCCTCCTTTTAGGATATATTTAGCATTGTAACACAATTTTTTTATATATCTGTCATTTTTTTTCTCGCTTATGAAAGGTAATTTTGGGTATATATTCTATATAAGTTAATCTTTAAATTTTTCATACGTATTTTTATTTCAAAGACACACATATATATATATATATATATATATATATATATATATATATATAAAACTAAGCACTATACATTAAAAGAATTTAGGTCCACAAATACTTCAAATCGGATAAAACAGCTTTATCCATACACAAACTACAATACGTTCACCAATTTTATTTTGACAACACTCAAAGGAAAGAGAAATTATTATTCTCAAATTACAAGAAATAATTACAAAAATAATTGTAACAGAAATGTAAGGAATATTTTTAATTTCGTATCGGTCGGTACTTATATGGACTTCAGGTACGCAAGCTGTATTTTGAGTTGTAGTTCATTAATTTCATTATACTTCTACGGATATTTAAAAAGTAACTAGTAGTATATATAATTCGCTATTATTATATTGTTTGTTTTAGAGTCTTGCAAAATGTATCAGTATCGAAAATTTTCTTTATTATTCCACATAAATGATATTCGAAAATGATGTTTAAAAAACAAAAAATGATTGTATAATTTTGACTAACAATAAGTAATGTGAAGTAAATAAAAAATGAATTATTTAGTAGGAACAGCGTTACATTTAAAATTTATTTATAATTATTAAGAGGAATATTATTATATTAAGAAATTGTAGTATAAAATTATTAGTTTAATTTCTTAATTTAATAAACTCATAATTTTGTTCTTAAAAGGTATATCAACAAAATTATGAGTTTTCTGGGTTTATTTAATGTTTTTTGAATAAAATAACGCAATTAAAGAAAGCATATTTTGCATATAATCTGAGCTTTAGTAATTCTAATATTCATACTTACACCAGTTTCTGTTATTGCGGGGGATAATACAGGATTGGGGAAACTTGGCGCACTATAAGCACGTTTTTGTATTTTTATCGCGACGCGAGTTAATCGTAACATATTCGTGGATGTAACGTTTATGATTCTGGTCACAGATTTTGATAGATACTATCTCAATCAATAAGTTGAAAAAAGTGAAATAATGTGCTGCCTATATAAACCAAAATAACGCTGAGCTGTATTACTATTACCTTGCGATTACGCTGCTATATTTTTGTCCAATAGCGATATAGAGTGACGATGTAGTTATGTCGATTATCTTATTAAAGAAATATATATATATATATATATATATATACAACTTGTGTGGTTAGAGTGATTACATGTGATTAGATATGGGCTCGACCAAAAATTGGCGGTCTTGTAAACCTGTTTTTTTTTGCGCTAGAGCGCTATGGATTCATCGATTGAAGATTTAAAAAACCTGTTTTATTAAATAATAAATTTTAAAATTTAAAAATAATGCAACTGTTAGAATTATTACATGTGTATTATTTTTCTACTATACACAGAAATCTAATAATTTTCTAACAAATACTAAATAACATAGTAAAGAAAAAAGAAAACTAACAATAATAGCAACAACATATTCCCCTTCTGATCTTCCATCCAACCTTTATAAATTGTACAATAAAACCTATTCTAATTTATTTATCTACTGCTGTTAACTTTCATAATAAACTAACGTTCACGATAGAAAGAGATATCATGTTAATTTTCTTGATGTTACAATAACTTACGATAAACAAAGTACTATTTACATACAGGATTTGGAAATGTATGGATCCATTCGAATATTTTTGATATGGCTACTTAGATTTTAATAAGACTTCCCACAATTAATTAAACGAGGATTTCTAGTAAGCCTTGAAATTAAAATTCAGTACTTAAACTTGCAAAATTAACTTTGTAGACGTCCAAATATTAATAATGGTTCAAATAACTGAAAAATAATGTATTGAAATTCTGGTAATGATTGGTTTTGGTGAGCGCGTCAGAACTCATGAAGAAGTATATGATTTATTTATTATTTATCCAATATCACGAACTGTCGTTGATAAAATTTATGAAGGTATAACTTGACCGGAAATGTTAGAAATTTACCAAAAGGCGGACGACCAAAAGTCGCTATTGCTGAAGATATTACTATAGCATTAGAAAAATTACCACAAACTTCTACTACATCCCTTGCACTAAACTATGATATAAGTTGCCGATTAGTAACCAGAATATTAAAGTACGAAAAATATAATCCGTATAAATCGCATTTAGTGTAAGAACTATTGGACGGGCACGTTATGATCGTAGAATTGAATTTTGCGAAGGAGTGATGGAGATTTGCAAAAATGACCAATATTTTACATAGAATTTGCTGTTTTCCGACGAGGATACGTTTTGTTTGAATGGTACCGTTAATCGCCATAATTGGCGATATTAATCAATAGATAATCCTCATTGGATGCTAGAAGCGCATACACACAATCGACAGAAATTAACAGTTTGGGCTGGTTTGTTCAGGAACCATATTATGGGTACTTTTTTCATTCATAGTACACTAACTGGACAGAGATATTTAAATCTTTTACGTGATCAGGTTGAGGAATTACCTGTAAGTGATACATTGAATGACCCGCATGGTCTCCAGATTTAAATCCCTTAGATTTTTTCCGTTGGGTTCCTTTAAAATCTATGGTTTATACTAGACGACCAACAACTACATTTAACACATATCGCCCCATTACATCCGTTGCTTCGTCTTCACTTACCCAAAGATAATGACCAGATAGGTTGGTTCGTATTTTTTCAATGGTTCTCAAATAACATTTTGGTAAGTGGTATTTACATAACGCTAAGAAATAAGTAATTAAACTTCTAGTTTCAAAAAATTCTTTTATTGTAAATACCACTACAATATTGTTTCGCCATACAATGGCTTCATCAGGTGGATGAATACTGAATATGTACAATGCAAGTTAGAATATTTATGTGAAAATTATTGGGGAATGGTGGTGGAAAAATTTTTACAATCTTAAATTTAGTAGAGGGGAGTTGTATAAATCTAGTTGGTCATTTAAAGCTAATCCTAAACTATTGTATCTATTAATTTCTAAGTTTTCTAACAGGTTAAGTTTTTTACTTTTTCCTTGAACGTGTAAAATTTTGAAATCTATATTAAATATATGATTAATTTCTAAACAATGATTTGCGAAAGTTGAATCTGTTTTCTTTTCTTTATGGCTTCTCTCGTGTTCTTTCATCCTAATTTTGAATGTCCTCCCCGTTTGTCCTATGTATACCTTATTGCAATCTTCGCATGTTAACTTATACACACCAGAGTTTGATTCTTTGTCTATTTTATCTTTGTTATTTTTAATAAAGTTCTGTATAGTATTGTCTGTTTTAAATGATATATGTTCGTTATTAACTTTTTTAATGAAAGTACCAATTTTTTCTGAAATTTTTCCTAAGTAAGTGATTGAATTGTAGGAATTAATTATCTTGTGTTTTATTTTTGGGTAAACTAAGGAAAGGGGTTTAGATTTTTGTTGGCTATTCAAGATGTTATTGATAATATTTATAGAGTAACCACTGTTTAAAGCTATTGTATATATTCTATTTAGTTCAAGGTCGAAATTACTATTACTCATAGGTACATGAATTAATCTATATACCATTGATTGGTATGCTGACAATTTGTGTGTTATAGGATGAAAAGAATTAGCGTGTATTGTGGTATCTGTATGTGTTGGTTTATGGTATATAGCGAACTCGTGTTTATTAGTTTTGTGTGATATGGTTAAATCTAGAAAATTAATGCTTTTGTTTATTTCTGTTTCTATAGTAAAATTTATTTTGGGGTGAATAGTGTTGATATAATTATGTAAAGTTTTTAATTGTCTATCTGAACCGTTAAAGCAAATTAATATGTCATCAACATACCTAAACCAATATACACAATTACCAAACAGGGGATGTGTACTTATTATAGTTTCTAAATTATTCATGAAAATTTCCGCTAATAAAGGGCTTAGTGGGTTTCTCATTGCTAGACCCTCTGTTTGTTTATAAGCGGAAATTTTCATGCATAATTTAGAACAAAATAATTTGAAACATACATGAGTGGGTGAAACCACACCAATTTGTATAATACAAAAGTATTTTTAATAATATAAAATATTATTAAAAATGGGGTGTGAAGAGAATGTATCTCTTCTCCAGCAGGGGCGTACCGACGATCCTGTAGAAAGGTGAAATACGTATCTGCGTCTCTGGAGAGGAGATACATTCACAAATATATAACTTGTATTGTGTTCTTCACACCCCATTTTTAATAATATTTTATATTATTAAAAATACTTTTGTATTATACAAATTGGTGTGGTTTCACCCACTCATGTATGTTTCAAATTATTTTGTTATATACGCATTCGGTTCGCCCGACAAGTAGTGAAGACACGATAATACAGTTTTTATAGATATGGTTGTTACCGTCTATAGAAACACGTTGCTTAGTTCGACAGTTATTATGTAGACAGCGCTGAATATCCTTTCACGCTCTGTCTTAATAATTTCTGGTTGATAGCAAGGTAGTTATGTTTGGTTGAATGTATCTCTTCTCCAGCAGGGGCGTACCGACGATCCTGTAGAAAGGTGAAATACGTATCTGCGTCTCTGGAGAGGAGATACATTCACAAATATATAACTTGTATTGTGTTCTTCACACCCCATTTTTAATAATATTTTATATTATTAAAAATACTTTTGAATAATTTAGAAACTATAATTAGTACACATCCCCTGTTTGGTAATTGTGTATATTGGTTTAGGTATGTTGATGAGTCATCTACATACCTAAACCAATATACACAATTACCAAACAGGGGATGTGTACTAATTATAGTTTCTAAATTATTCAAAAGTATTTTTAATAATATAAAATATTATTAAAAATGGGGTGTGAAGAACACAATACAAGTTATATATTTGTGAATGTATCTCCTCTCCAGAGACGCAGATACGTATTTCACCTTTCTACAGGATCGTCGGTACGCCCCTGCTGGAGAAGAGATACATTCAACCAAACATAACTACCTTGCTATCAACCAGAAATTATTAAGACAGAGCGTGAAAGGATATTCAGCGCTGTCTACATAATAACTGTCGAACTAAGCAACGTGTTTCTATAGACGGTAACAACCATATCTATAAAAACTGTATTATCGTGTCTTCACTACTTGTCGGGCGAACCGAATGCGTATATAACAAAATAATTTGAAACATACATGAGTGGGTGAAACCACACCAATTTGTATAATACAAAAGTATTTTTAGTAATATAAAATATTATTAAAAATGGGGTGTGAAGAACACAATACAAGTTATATATTTGTGAATGTATCTCCTCTCCAGAGACGCAGATACGTATTTCACCTTTCTACAGGATCGTCGGTACGCCCCTGCTGGAGAAGAGATACATTCTCTTCACACCCCATTTTTAATAATATTTTATATTATTAAAAATACTTTTGTATTATACAAATTGGTGTGGTTTCACCCACTCATGTATGTTTCAAATTATTTTGTTCTAAATTATGCATGAAAATTTCCGCTTATAAACAAACAGAGGGTCTAGCAATGAGAAACCCACTAAGCCCTTTATTAGCGGAAATTTTCATGAATAATTTAGAAACTATAATAAGTACACATCCCCTGTTTGGTAATTGTGTATATTGGTTTAGGTATGTTGATGACATATTAATTTGCTTTAACGGTTCAGATAGACAATTAAAAACTTTACATAATTATATCAACACTATTCACCCCAAAATAAATTTTACTATAGAAACAGAAATAAACAAAAGCATTAATTTTCTAGAATTAACACATTTCACACAAAACTAATAAACACGAGTTCGCTATATACCATAAACCAACACATACAGATACCACAATACACGCTAATTCTTTTCATCCTATAACACACAAATTGTCAGCATACCAATCAATGGTATATAGATTAATTCTTGTACCTATGAGTGATAGTAATTTCGACCTTGAACTAAATAGAATATATACAATAGCTTTAAACAATGGTTACTCTATAAATATTATCAATAACATCTTGAATAGCCAACAAAAATCTAAAACCCTTTCCTTAGTTTACCCAAAAATAAAACACAAGATAATTAATTCCTACAATTCAATCACTTAGGAAAAATTTCAGAAAAAATTGGTACTTTCATTAAAAAAGTTAATAACGAACATATATCATTTAAAACAGACAATACTATACAGAACTTTATTAAAAATAACAAAGATAAAATAGACAAAGAATCAAACTCTGGTGTGTGTAAGTTAACATGCGAAGATTGCAATAAGGTATACATAGGACAAACGGGGAGGACATTCAAAATTAGGATGAAAGAACACGAGAGAAGCCATAAAGAAAAGAAAACAGATTCAACTTTCGCAAATCATTGTTTAGAAATTAATCATAGATTTAATATAGATTTCAAAATTTTACACGTTCAAGGAAAAAGTAAAAAACTTAACCTGTTAGAAAACTTAGAAATTAATAGATACAATAGTTTAGGATTAGCTTTAAATGACCAACTAGATTTAAACAACTCCCCTCTACTAAATTTAAGATTGTAAAAATTTTTCCACCACCATTCCCCAATAATTTTCACATAAATATTCTAACTTGCATTGTACATATTCAGTATTCATCCACCTGATGAAGCCATTGTATGGCGAAACAATATTGTAGTGGTATTTACAATAAAAGAATTTTTTGAAACTAGAAGTTTAATTACTTATTTCTTAGCGTTATAATGCAGTTTCAACAAGTATCTCCTTCGTCAATTAAGTATTTACATAAAGTTGATTCATCTGGTATATGACGAGCAGTCTATTTTGTAAGAAACCTCTTGAGGACTGGATTGTTAATCTTTTTGAATGGGATATTGGCCGTCACGTAGGCTTCACACAGTTCTTCGTTAAAAACGTCAGGTGCAGATGAACATATGTTATTATATGAGTTTTCGAAGAAACATGTTCTCTGCACATTACACTTTTGTGTACGCTTCAAACTTAATGAACAGGCATTACAATATATCTCGGTATCATTACGAATACGCAACCAATCTATATGGCCTCTAATCTAGTCTGCCATGGTTGCCCTATGAAAATTCTCCATAGTTGATGAAAATAAAGAGAAATACTAAGAACAGAAAGAAATGGATTAAATAGAAGAAACGAAAACTACTCCAAAAATAAGGTAGTAATATAACAATATATAACGGATTTCTTAAAATACTAAAAGTTGTAACCAAATTACACTGAAAGAAACGAAACCAGAAACAGTCCCTTATAGAAGAGAATAGAAAATATACTATCTCAAGAATAATAAATGCATATATGTAACAAGTGTTCATTTGAAAAGTCAATCTAGTAGCATGTCATTTACTGAGAACATTTTGAAGTATGTCGTAAATTAAAATTTTCTACTTAACCTACGAAGTCGTATATTTTGACAGTTTCATACATACAAATAAATAACAAATAATAGGTATTTATTGAAAACTATAACAAATGTTGTCCTTCAAGATCAATGCACTTTAAAATCCTCCGTTCAAAATTTCTGATGATATTCTGCAACATTACTGGATTGTTATTAATTTCGATGCATTTCTGTTCGATTCTCTGTAGCATATCATTCAAATTCAAAATAGGTGTTCGAAATATGTTATTTTTTAGATAAGGCCACAAAAAGAAGTCGCAAGGTGTTAAATCGCATGAACGTGCAGGTCAGGCAATTTCAGTATTTCGACTAATTATACGCTCATCAAAAAATTCTCTTAAATAATCCAAAGATTCTGCAGTACAGTGACAAGGTGCTCCGTCTTGTTGGAAATATGCATTTTGAAGTTCATCATCATGCAACTGATTGACAAATGGTTGTAACATTTCCGTACGGTACCTTTGAGCAGTTAACGTTCCCTGAAAAAATATTGGTCCAATGATTCGCCTTTGGCTTATCGCTGCCCAAACACCAATTTTCTCTGGATGTAGCGATTCTTCATTAATTACATGTGGATTTTCACTACTCCAAATTCTTGTATTTTGTGAATTTAGGTATCCCGTTTTATAAAACCATGCTTCATCAGTAAAGATGACTCTTTGCAAAAGTTCTCCATTATTGTTCATATTTACAAACTAATTACAAAACTGTAGTCTACGTGGGTAATCAATTTCTAACATTTCTCGTACTGCTGTGACACGGTATGGATAAAGTTGCATATCTTTTTTTAACAACTTGTGAGATGTACCAACAGAAAGGTTTATTTGTTGACTCAAATGTCGAACAGATGTTTGTGGTTCATTTTCCATTATTTCTTCAACACGATTGACAACTTGAGGTGTACGTTTCTTAACTGCTCCGCTGCCTGATTTTCTTAAGAGACTACCAGTTTCAGAAAAAAGTTTTAAAGTTCTATCCAAAGTATTTTTAAATTGTATATAATCTATTACAAAATGTGGAAACTCAACTTGAAATTCTACAATGCAATCTTGAACTGAATAAACCCATAAACCATCACTTTTATTACCACTTCGAAAATAAGCCTGGACTAAAAAAATTTTATGTTCTAAAGTGAAAGCCATTGTAAAACAGAAGCAATTTATTTAAACCAGAATCGACGCACGATTATTTTATGCACTAACTGATATTTGTGATTGACATTATCAAATGTCATTTGGATTTACGTTTACGGAACAACAAACACATACTAATAATTTTTCGACTTATTCTATCAAAATTTCAAAGTAACCTAGATTGACTTTTCAAATGAACACGTGTTATATGCATGTATAACAGCATGTAAACACAAGAATACACTTTGGAAATTAACGGATATATTTTTTTAGGCGATTACTTAAACGAAGACTAACGAAATAATATATAAATGTATATTCCGTCTTACACGCCACTGTAAAATAGAAATTATGTATGAATAGACATAATAACCTGACAGTGCTGCAAATATGTTAAAAACAGGCAGACTATTAAAAGAAACATATTCTAATATGCTGCATATTACTTGTGTAGCATATGCTCTCCACGGAATCGGTGAATATATTTATCACCTTTCCGGAAGTTGTTATACTTGTATGCGCTTTTAAAAAAGTTTTCAGAACAGCACCATTAAGAGTAGTTCTTTACATGGAACAACTTCCATCTTTGTCACTGCCTCCCTCTCCAGCAATAACTAGATGGGGAACATGGTTGGAAGCTACTAGTTTTATGCAGAGAATTTCGATAGTTTACAAAATTTCGTTACATGTTTAAATGACGACACTGGAAGTATTTCTGAGTGCAAGGTATTAATATAAATTTCAAATTTAAAAAATCAGTTGTACTTTCTTCAAGCACACTGTGGAAATTTGCCCAAACTAATCACTTATTTTGAAAATCAGAATTTCAAATTAAGTGATGGATTAACCACATTAGATGTGGGTATTAATAATTTGAAAAATATTCCTAGTGACTTCGGATGTGGCCTTCGGCAAAAGTTAGACACAGTTTTTAATAGAAATCCAGATTTAATAACATTGCGGCAATTGTGTATGATGACAATGCCTCAAAATCTAACTACTAAATACGCTGAAATAAAAGAATATTTCCAGTATGCACCTATAACCAGTTGTGATGTAGAAAGGACGTTTTCTATCTACAAGGATGTATTTCATTCAAAGAGAACAAATTTTACAGAAGAGAACCTTCAGAAAGTATTGCTAGTTAATATTAATACTCAATTTGAACTACAAAATGAACAAATAAAAATGTATTTCGTATTTTATCACCACCCGTTTGTTTTCCAATTATATAAATAAAATTAAAAACTGTTAGCCATTTTCAGCTTGTTGCGGTACATCTTAAAGAAAATTAGAATATTCTGTTAGCCCAGATTTTGTGTTAGAAAAAAGTTGATGTGAAATATTAAAAGTTTTTGTGATTCATAGAATTTTAAGCGACGGCTGATTTTGTGTCAGGAAAAAGTTGATTTGAATAATTCAAAAAGAGTTTTGTATTGTAATTCATAGAATTTTAGACATTGGCAAACCATGAGGATATCGAGACATATAACGTGTGTTCATTTGAAAAGTCAATCTAGGTTACTTTGAAATTTTGATAGAATAAGACGCAAATATATTAGTATGTGTTTGTTGTTCCGTAAACGTAAATCCAAATGACATTTGATAATGTCAATCACATTTGTTATTTATTTGTATGTATGAAACTGTCAAAATATACGACTTCGTAGGTTAAGTAGTAAATTTTAATTTACTATATACTTCAAAATGTTCTCAGTAAATCACATGCTACTAGATTGACTTTTCAAATGAACACTTGCAAGAAAAAAAATCAAAAAATTATGGAAGAGCAAAATGCACACCATTTCAAGGATTAATGCCGACAAAACCGGGTTTTTGTGGGAAAATGCTTAAAAGAACCTTATATTGGAACTAATGGTCGTGAAACACTATTTTTGTGTAGTAATGCATCATGAGATTTGTCAGCAGAACCATTGCTTATTATATGTTAATATTTTTATGCTATGTTACGTTTATATTTTATACGTTAATAATTTTAATAAAATTAGAAATGGTTGCTTGTATACCTAGATTTAAAAGAAAATATCTGTTTTTAATAAGTGTTCGGAATATAATGCTTTTGTGCTGGCTTTGGGTCTTATAGGTATAACACGGTTTCACACAACACGCCATTTTCTAGAAATCTATCAACACTTGTAGTTTAGTAGCTAGAAGCAATGCTTTTTCAATGCTAGTCAAATATTGCACTTAATACATGCAGCAAAACTGCAAGGAGAAAATATAGCTGTAAATGAAAATATATTATAAGTAAGTATGTATTAGTTGACAGTACTAAATTTTATAAAATTCATAAATGAAACCAACCTTATTACGAAAATCGTAGGAAGAAAACGGAAAAATATTTGAAACTGGTTTGTTTAAAAATCTATCTGAAAAGTCAAGGTCAAAGAAGTTTGTGTTGAAGGATTCATCATATCATATAATTTAAAATATTGCAGCATCATCGACAAAAACAAATGTCTATCGCGATAACTGATATTTTTAAATTACGTTAACAATTATTTCAGCCGCGGCCTTGATGCTTTACTTAGATCTCGTAGGTAATAATTATCTAATATTAAATCTATACGCGAATCAATACTGTATAAACATTATGGAAGGATGATTTTGCTAAATGGTTTGTAAGACATTATATTAAAAATCATCATTTTCTCCAACAAAATCTCGTTGCATATTTAGGTATATGACATCACGAAAAAATTGGAAATTTTAGTACTAGAGTTTCAAAGCAAATGATTATTGACGCCGGTAATAGAATTACATTGCCTTTGATATGTTTTTGCATGTATACCAGGAATTTTTTTTTTACCGATTGGTGTACTTATTGTCAAGAACAAAATTATTTGAACATCTCTTGTAAAACTTTTTTACAATAAAATGCAAGTACAAACACGATTTATTTTGATATATGCATAGTTCGTATAATTCGATTTTAGAAGCATTTGTTTTTTTAGAATTGGATTTACTAATTAATCTAAAATTTCGTTTAATATTAGAAATTCATCTATTTACGAAGGTTGTCTTTTATATTTTGCATATAGAGCTGGAATAAAACAGTAGATAGCTTTTAAAGACTTTATTGTTTTTAGAAGTATTCTCTTCGAAGATTTATGACTTTGCAAGTGCTCGAACCAACTCTGGAAGCAATTACTCCATTCGTTTGTTGGTACTGTTGAGGCCCCTACAAACTGCGACGGTTTGACAAATAATAAATGTTGGCTTTGTAACATGGCCTTAATAAAATGTCACCTAACTGTAAAAAAGTCAGTGGCGTATAAAATAAAAAATTTGAAAAATGGAAAAATTTAAATACAAATAACGTTTTTGCAACAATATATGCGTTTTTAAAATGAAAATGCAGTCGTTTGCTTTTCTTGATGAAATCTGTATTTTTCAATAAGGAAGCTCTCAAAAACCACAGCAAGATGGGAATATTAAATTTGTAAAAGTAAAATAAGTAGGTGGCAAAAGGTATTAATTATTTAAAAAGTATTGGCATGGGCAATATCATTGACTTTTATCGTGTTTTTATCAACATTTATTTAATTTGCGATGTACCTAATGCTGATGCCGTCCTCTAGCCTAGTTCTAATTATCGACTTTTGCAGTTCGTTTAATTGAGGCATTCTAAAAATTGTGTACCTACGCTTCTGACTTACAATTAACTGACACTAACATAACGATACCGGATAAAAGTCAAATTTACAATTCACGAATTTTTTTAATTTGACAGAATGTGTCAAAAGTAGGTGTCTTAGTTTGTAGCGGCCGCAACTGTACAATAAAAATCGCGTTTTGAAGGCATCGACAGCTCCTTTTGACGACTTGAACCTTTGACCATGCAGTGCGTCTTTGATTTTCGGAAAGATAAAGAAATCGTTAGGATTCTCCGTGAGAAATGGTTTTCGTGTAGCATTTCAATTTTTCACATCTGATAATTTTATTCGTCTGTAAGCACTCCATTTCGAACCAGGTAAATTACTATGATGGTGGATTGCTGACACAATATTTTTCGAGAACTGTTCCAATTTTCCTTGGTATGGTTTGTTGCTCGCGCCATTTAATTTTTACGTAAAATATATAGGACTTAATTATATTAAACTCTTCAGCAACACAAAAATGTTTTAAATATGTCTATACGTTATATGCACGTATAAAGCTTTTGTTTCATTATGAAACAGACACGTAAAAAATTTACATATCTGTAACTGTATACTTGGACAATACCTCGTATTTTCAGCATTTACTTCTGCTTAAGACATATGTTTCTGCCATTTATAGGCGTCGTCAGCTAAGCTAATGAAGCAATGTATACAAATGATACAAATCTTTATAAATAAGATCTGTATCTGTACATGACATTAAGCTGAACCGCTCATTAGATATAGCAAGTTTCATTCTATAAGGTGGCACTTATTTACAGGTGACATCTTACGGACGAAAGAGACTATACCAAAGAAAGCGATCTTTCGATTGACAAGCTAAGCTCGTACGAACCGAAAGGAATACGGGTAGTCCTTCAAAAACAAGCCAGGTGGCGGTAGATATACAAAAATGTTTTAAATATGTCTATACGTTATATGCACGTTTAAAGCTTTTGTTTCATTATGAAACAGACGTGTAAATAAATTTACATATCTGTAACTTACAGATATGTAACAGACGTGTAAATAAATTTACATATCTGTAAGTTACAGATATGTAAATTTATTTACACGTCTGTTTCATAATGAAACAAAAGCTTTATACGTGCATATAACGTATAGACATATATAAAACATTTTTGTATATCTACCGCCACCTGGCTTGTTTTTGAAGGACTACCCGTATTCCTTTCGGTTCGTACGAGCTTAGCTTGTCAATCGAAAGATCGCTTTCTTTGGTATACTCTCTTTCGTCCGTAAGATGTCACCTGTAAATAAGTGCCACCTTATAGAATGAAACTTGCTATATCTAATGAGCGGTTCGGCTTAATGTCATATACAGATACAGATCTTATTTATAAAGATTTGTATCATTTGTATACATTGCTTCATTAGCTTAGCTGACGACGCCTATAAATGGCAGAAACATATGTCTTAAGCAGAAGTAAATGCTGAAAATACGAGGTATTGTCCAAGTATACAGTTACAGATATGTAAATTTTTTACATGTCTGTTTCATAATGAAATCTTCAGCAACAGTACGCATTGAATATCGACTTTCCAACATAATAACAGTTTTTACTTTCTGCATAACCGTAAGTTGCACCATTTTTGGACTTGCAAATTTGACAAGGATGTGACAGTTAAATTAATATGTCAACTGTATCAAGACCAATCACGACTATTATACAATAGAAAACTGTTGTCGTCCAAATTTCTATGCTCCCGATGGTACATGTTAGCCAATTGTAACTGAAGAATTGAGCATGCATCGCATTGTCGTGAAATTTGTTCCGAGACTCTTCTGACTTATGATAAAAAGCAGGAACGAATTGTCATTTGCACTTCGCTTAAATAACTTGCTGCGGACGAAGAAAACTTTTTGTCAAGAGCGATTACTGGCGATGAGGCCTGAATTTATGGTTATGAATCAGAAATTAAACAACAATCAAGTCAGTGAAAGTGTCCGAACTTGCAAAGACTCAAGCAATGTGGAAGAGTCTGTTCATTGTTTTCTTTTTTACATGAAAGCAATAGTACACAGAGAATTCGTTCCAGCTGGTCAAACGTTCAATTCCAAGTTCTATTGCAATATTTTGAGGCGGCTTCCTAAGGATATCGAACGCAAACGGCCCAAAATTTGGCGAGCAGGAAATTGGTCGCTGCATCGTGACAATGCGTCGTCTCGCCGTTTGGTTCTCACGCAAGCCTTTTTGAAGAAAACTTCAATGACTACAGTTCTCCATACCCCTCTATTCGCCAGATCTAGCTCTCTGCGACTTTGGTCTCTTCCCAAAAATAAGCTGCAGCTAAAAGGCCGCTATTAATTGTAATCTTTTACCATATTATTATAAAATGTTTTTATCATATATTATGTAATAATAATAATTTTTTATAAAAAGCGTTCAAATAAGCTTTGCCTCTAGTAGGCCATTCCTTTAAAAACGTATGATTATTAATATTTATTAATAATTTAAGTTTGCATTAGTTGTCAATTAGACAGATGCATAGTTGACAAAAATTTCTTTGTAATTTAAAATTGATTTAACATGGTTTTTACTATACAACACAAATCATTCATGCTAGAATCTTATTTTCGAAACGGACGTAAGATTGACGGACAATGGCAGTATTCTCTTCAAGATTGTTTAGAAGAATTTAGAAATGAGTTCCCTAACGTCATCTTTGATTATGACAGTTTTCGGCACACACTGACACATTCCGTTATGGTTTTCAGAGAAACAGGGAGTGTTAAACAGAAAGAAGGCGCAGGTTGGGCGAAAAAGCGTACAGAAGAGCTAGTTAATAATGTAAGAGAAATTATAAATAATGCACCAAGAACGTCCGTACGAGCATTATCACAACAAGTGGGTGTGTCAATTGGCACATGTCATACAATTTTGAAAAAGGACTTACATTTATTTCCATATCACATGACCTGTTATCAAGAAATCAAGGAAATCGACTATCCCAGAAGAATAACGTTTAGTCAGTGGTTCTTAAATAATTTTGATAATGACCTTCTTGACAAAACCTTTTTTTCTGATGAGTCATGGTTTTATCTGAATGGATATGTGAACTCACAAAATATGAGGATGTGGACTAATGAGAAACCACATAATTTTTTTGTTGAAACCGCACTTCATCCGCAGAAAATTGGTGTATGGTGTGCGATTAGTCGAAGGAGAATTATTGGCCCTATTTTTTTTAACGGAACCTTAACAGGAGAAAGGTATCGACAAGAAATTATTATGCCATTTATCGAACAGCTTGACGACGAAGAAATAACACAGGGTTACTTTCAACAAGACGGAGCTAGAGCACACACAGCAGGTGAAACAATTAATATTCTGCAGCAAATTTTTCAAAATCGGTTGATAAGTTTAAACACTGAACATGAATTTCCACCAAGATCTTGTGACATTACCCCATGTGATTTCTTTTTATGGCCATTCTTAAAGAACTCAATTTATCAAGTACAGATACCTGATCTTGCAGGCCTTCAAATCAGAATTGCTGAAAGAATTAATGGAATTGACAATGCGATACTACAAAACACTTTTTCCTCCATTAGAAGAAGATGTGAGAAATGTTTCGAACAAGGTGGTGGACACTTTGAACAATTTTTATAAAATTTTGCTAGTTTGTTGGAAATAAACATATTTCATTCACTTAAAAATGTTCGTTTTATTATTTTGACATTTGTCATTTCAATCAAATATCTCATCACATAACCAACAAAATTCCTATTAAAATTAGTAACAAGCTAAGACATAATCATAATTTCCAAGGGCTACTTTGAGGTAAAATTTATTTGAATTCTTTGTATATAAATGTAATTTGGACTACTTTTTGTTGTTTTACCACTCTTTCCTTGATTTCCAATAAACGAAATACATCAAAATTAAAGTGCATAAATGCTAAAAATGAAGCAACATTTGACATATTTTTGGGAAGAACGTGACATATTTAAAGCATTTCTTGTGTATAAAAATTCGAACATTAATAATAACGTAAGATAATAAATACATCACTTCATAAACTCGCCTAGAACCCTGAGAAGTCTCATGTATTTAGAATTCATGCATAAACTATTTTTAACGAAGTAAGTACTTGTTACATATTTTAATTACCCCTCTTAAATTAATTTCATCTGCGGTTCGCACGTTGACAGGTTCTAGCAAATATACGTAATTTTTGGCTGGCTATGATAGTTTAATTATAATTTTATACTTGTCCGTGATATAAACCTGCAAATGCACGAAAGAGATCAAATTGTGAATTATTCTTATTTTCTCAATTATCTCTGTGCAATAAAAACCTGTAGAAAATGTTCTTTTGAAAAATTTATTCATAATTATTGTTGTGTTATTCTACCTATATTTAATTGAAATTAAATATTCATTTAAGGACAAGGACGAGGTTGAAAGTAAATATAACATCTAGGCAAGGAATACTTATATTTATCTTTAAAACTAATATATATATATACAAGTAACTGGTAAATTTTTTAAAATTATTTGAAACAACAAAAATACACACAAGTATAAAACGATGTCACATGTAATATTTCAAAAAATTTGGCAAAATATACTCTTTTACGTCTTTAACGTTTTGGTGCAAAAAATCGTTTATATACACTGTATTAAATATGTAAATTCCTTGTTCGGCTAGTGGTACATAATCTGCCAAATTAGATACACATTTAGGATCCAGTAAACAATGAGTTGCGTATATTTCTTCTTTAAATGGTGGGCTGAAATATTAACATAATTATTTTTGGATGGCGAATTACTTATCAACTCACCTAGCATCAATAACTATGCCTCCACCAGCTTCGATCACCTTTATTATTGACGCTTTCTTGTTGGAAATTACAATTGCCCGCATGTCGTGGAAGGCGCCATAACCTCGCTTCGCTATTTCTTTTCTCCACCAATGAATAGCTTTTGCGCGTATTTCTGTATCTGTGTCAAACTGTATGTCTATGTCTTTAGAAAATTTTGAATTCCCGTATTCAAATTGTTCTTCCTGCACAAAATATCGAAAGCAATTAGTTTTATTTTAAAGATCTCAAATAAGACAGAAATAAAAGAAATAAAATTCATTAAAAATATAAATTTAACAGCACATTAGAATCGGGCAACAAATATTACTATAGACGATTGTTGTTCATGATGCCCATAGTCTTTTATAGAACATTCGGAGAGCTTATTTATCATCAATAATATATTTCAGTTGAATACATAAAGCCGGCACCATATTTGTTGAGCTAGAATTTCCAGAAGACCGTTACGTCATTTCTTGGAATAAACCGCACTCGATACAAGGATCTGCCTAGATATTTGCAAGCAGTGGCGTGATCGTTATTTTCTTTTTGGTGAATAATTCAGAAACTATTGAATGAACCTTCAGCAAGTTTTCTATTTTTTGAGTAATTAAATCACGAGAAATGAAGCGAACAGTCTAACGAGGACTTTTTGTAAAAAAAAGTAATCTTTTAAGTTATGTGTTATTGTTTCTTTTACAATAAGGTCAATGTAATGATAATAATAATAGATAAATATTATTGTACAACACAGTATACACGCTAGTACAGAAAAGATGGAATAAACAAACATTTACTTGGGTAACGTAATACAGTCCCTAATCTGATAAATTTTCTAAGTTACCCTCAGTATTACCAGAAGGTTCATTATCAGAAGCTGTAATAATCAAATCTGTTAGCACACCAACTCGAATCTCGTTTTGCAAGTAATTGTCTCTTTAGCTTGAACGTGTTGGCATCAGTTCATCCAGTCTTCAACAGTAATTTTCTTCTGTCAGAGTCTTCACAGTGTCTAATTTAAATAAAACATTTTTCTTTGCTATATTGTTTTTAAATTGAGCCCATATTCGGATTTGGTTCCAGATTTACAAATCAAGAGACAGTTAGGTATCAAACTCATTTCACCACCGGCGTGAACAATAACTAATCGATTGCCTTTAGATATGGTTGATAATAAACAGGAAAGGACTGTGTGTCCAACAGTTGGAACTAGTGTGGTCACCGTGATTGTAAGTTTGACTCATATAATATTAAATTTTGTCCAGATAATTCAATCTCAAAACGCGAATATCTGTCTTCTCTATTAGCTACGCCCGATTGTCCTTAGTTTTCCTCCACTTGAATCCAAGTTTTTTAATAATTGTATGTAGGGAGGTCCGCTTTTCCAAAAAGTCGTATTCCGCACTTAATTTTTCTTGTGAGTCAGAATACTTGACAATGGTTGGTGTTGTAGAACTTATAAATCATGTTTCTAATATCCATTTGTTCCCATAGCGATATGTTGGTTTTTGTGAATGTCTTGCGTTTTGTGTGAGAACTGAATTTTACTTCACCATCACTATTCTTTTCAGGTTGTAAATCGACGCCTTCTATTAGAGATTCACCTGTAGCAGTTAAAACACGGTTTCTTAAGTTCTATTTTATTTTAATTTAGAAAAAATGTCTTAAAATAATTATACACGTTTCGCAATATACAAGGTGTGTATAAATTGGCGGACCCACTACACGTGACGACATTCTTGGTCAAATTTTGAGTTAAAAGTCCTAATCCTAAAACGATGTATCAGGCTTCCTTTGTCTTCAGACTGAATTTGACAGTAGTAATGTATTTGACTAGAACAACATTAGGCTGCCTACTTATTGTTTTACAACGTTGTCAGATGTGTTTTTCGTCAAAATAAGTTAATAAACAAATATTAAAAACAAACTTTAAAATCAAAAAGAAAACTTTAACGAAAGGATAATAACAACAATTCTTCTTTCTTCTAAATTGTAGCTCTTTCTGTCAACAAATATCGAGTAATAATGCTTATTTCAAGACTGAAAGTCCGAACTTTAGGAACCTCGTGCAAAGATATGGAGTATGGTACAACATTTTCGTATTAGGATTTTGGACTCCGAATTTAACGAAGAACATCGCCGCGTGTAGTGGGTCCGCCAATTTATACACACCCTGTATATGGGAATTAAATTCCTTTCTTTTATTTCGCGCTTCAATTGTTTCTTTTAATACGAAATTACACTTAAAATGCACATACACTCACAAAGATACACGCTACGTAAATCGACTGCAAACTACGGTGTGCAAAGATTAACTGTAACCTGCCTACGGTGAACGTCGCGCCGTCAATGTGCATCCTACTCCGGTGTCGAGTGCGTTTTTTTCCAATAAAGTGATGTAGCGGTCTTCTCGGAATTCTGGCTCAATAAATATCGTACCGGTTGTAGTGTAAAAAGCAATACAAGACAAAATAATAATGTATCACAAGTGTTCGAATTTTGAATGCCGTCAAATTTTCGAAGGTTATTTATACTCTTCTTAGTTAGAATTATAAGGATGGCTTTCTTAAATTCCCGTTTATCTACTTCCTTGCCTTCTCCGCCAACAGCAGCGGTATAGTTTATGCTCGCCTATCATGGCTTTACGCGGCGATAAGGCACTACAGGATACGCCGTTCACGATTCGAAGACGTGCACGTCATCAACAGTATTTTCGGAATCACCATCACAAAAACAATAAACGAAGTATAATATTTATATATCGACATCAATGCGAATGCATATTTATGTTGGTGCGAATGTGTTGACACATATCGTTCTGTCATATTTTACGTGTGCCGAACGCGTTTTGCAGCCAATGTAAGCGACTTGTTTCATCCGCGATTGCAAACTGTGAAGGAGAACGCGATAATGATGGACCGTTGCTGCCTTTATCAGCTGTGAGAGAAGTAAAAGTGTATTTGTATTTTGCTATAATTTCATATTACATATTGCACTTTTTTTAAGTTTTAGGAGTAAGTGTGACATCTGTCCGCAGAATTTCCTCGGAAATACAAAAAGGACACGCAATTTGCAGCCCCAAACGGAAACATGACAAAAAGAAACGTATAGTGAAGATTGATTACTACACTGAATGTGCTATAAGGAATGTTGTCTACGAGATGTACAGAAATAGTTAGATATTTGAAAAAATTGACCTGGTACTTTTCATTTTCTTTTAACGTATAATAGTATATATTGATGTAACACAAATCTCTTTTTAGTATTCTATTTATTATTAAATACGTATAAAGTTTTCACCTGTTTTTATTGTTTGATTAATTGAGAATTAACAAATTCGGTTATTTATAAATTATAACCTAAATGTCTTTCTTTGGAGACTGTGGTTAAGTAAAAATTCAAAAAAGGTATAAAACCCCTTACCACAATCAATAATCGTATCCTAAATACGTATTTCGACAATTAAGTTGTCATCATTAGTAGGTGAAACCACTAATCAAAGTGTCGCACATGGGGCACAGTAAAGCTAACACATAAACGCGCAACTACTTTACACGGCGTCCACGTATACACTACAGTGTACGTTACCCTAGAAAATATGCAAGTGGTTGAACTCTAACTAAAATGAATTAGGTTACCAAATTCTAGATGACACCGCAAAGCGTCAACGGCTGCAGATATTGACGACACGAATATGGAATCTGAGGTCGATGAGATTCCTGAAGACGACAAAATATCTGCTCAAGATGCACTGACAGCAGTAAATTGTTCTTAAATTATCTGGACCAACAAAACAATATTGATAAGGGTGATGTACTTGAGAAAAATGCATGACACCTCAAAATGCACAATACTAAGAGGCAAACACAAATTACAGACTTTAATGTAAATATGTAAAAATCTGTGCTTTTCATTTATCCGGCAATGTTGTGCTCATCAATATTCCGAATAATCGAGATTCTACTGTATCAACTGTCTGTAATCACGAGTCTCATACGAATGCAGTTCGTTCTATGTTGGAAAATTATTATTATGGGTCATCCACGTTTTAACAGAGTCCCCGTAAACTTTTGTCAACTTCGAATGAACTTCCTTAGGGGTTAATCCATCCAAAGTGATGAATACTATGACCGCACGATATTCACATTTATCCATTTTAACGAAAAACACGCAAGACGTCTACTGCGAAAATTCGTGTAAACAAACTACTTGACACAACAAGTTGAAACTTGTCATACGAACTAATGACAGGTGCACCCAGGCAGGAATCATACATTTTCGCTGATTGGAACATCTCTGTGTCAGGCCGAGAATTTTTCACCTCACCCTCGTACTATAGGATCTACTTTTTTGAAATTCCTGTGTAAACTATACTCAGATTGCAGCGCCATCTGGTAGACTCTTATTTGGAATCGACACTTGTTGTTGCTGTCAAATACATTACTACTGTTAAATTTTGACACTTACGTATAGCAAGCGCCAATTAAGTTGGCGCGAGAAGGGGGTGCGCAGAAGCCGTTTTTAAAAACGTCCACCCCCACTACTCAAGTAATTGTCAGAATACATTTATCATTGACGTTTGACGGAACATAATGTCTTTGCTAGGGGATCATAAAGTGATACACGCTCAGAGGTTAGAATTATCTGACATTTGATGTAAAACCAAATACAAATCTCCCCACTACTTCTAATCCTGCGCGAACTTACCCCTCCTCGCGCCAACTTAATTGGCGTTTGCTATACTTACCTACATTCGACTTGCTTATTTTTCTGTAATCTCTGTTTTTTTCGTGTTTATTTATTTGAAATATTGATAGAATAAGATGCAAATATATTAATATGTGTTTGTTGTTCCGTAAACGTAAATCCAAATGACATTTGATAAAATAATCGTGCGTCGATTCTGGTTTAAATAAATTGCTTCTCAGTTTTAAAATGGCTTTCACTTTAGAACATAAAATTTTTTTAGTCCAGGCTTATTTTCGAAGTGGTAATAAAATTGATGGTTTATGGGTTTATTCAGTTCAAGATTGCATGGTAGAATTTCAAGTTGAGTTTCCACATTTTGTAATAGATTATATACAATTTCAGAATACTTTGGATAGAACTTTAAAACTTTTTTCTGAAACTGGTAGTCTCTTAAGAAAATCAGGCAGCGGAGCAGTTAAGAAACGTACACCTCAAGTTGTCAATGGTGTTGAAGAAATAATGGAAAATGAACCACAAACATCTGTTCGACATTTGAGTCAACAAATAAACCTTTCTGTTGGTACAACTCACAAGTTATTAAAAAAAGATATGCAACTTTATCCATACCGTGTCACAGCAGTACAAGAATTGTTAGAAATTGATTACCCACGTAGACTACAGTTTTGTAATTGATTTGTAAATATGAACAATAATGGAGAACTTTCGCAAAGAGTCATCTTTACTGATGCAGCATGGTTTTATAAAGCGGGATACTTAAATTCACAAAATACAAGAGTTTGGAGTAGTGAAAATCCACATGTAATTAATGAAGAATCGCTACATCCAGAGAAAATTGGTGTTTGGGCACCGATAAGCCAAAGGCGAATCATTGGACCAATATTTTTTCAGGGAACGTTAACTGCTCAAAGGTACCGTACGGAAATTTTACAACCATTTGTCAATCAGTTGCATGATGATGAACTACAAAATGCATATTTTCAACAAGACGGAGCACCTTGTCACTGTACTGCAGAATCTTTGGATTATTTAAGAGAATTTTTTGATGAGCGTATAATTAGTCGAAATACTGAAATTGCCTGGCCTGCACGTTCATGCGATTTAACACCTTGTTACTTCTTTTTGTGGCCTTATCTAAAAAATAACATATTTCGAACACCAATATTGAATTTGAATGATATGCTACAGAGAATCGAACAGAAATTCATGGAAATTAATAACAATCCAGTAATGTTGCAGAATATCATCAGAAATTTTGAACGGAGGATTTTAAAGTGCATTGATCTTGAAGGACAACATTTTCAACATTTGTTATAGTTTTCAATAAATACCTATTATTTGTTATTTATTTGTATGTATGAAACTGTCAAAATATACGAATTCGTAGGTTAAGTAGTAAATTTTAATTTACGACATACTTCAAAATGTTCTCAGTAAATCACATGCTACTAGATTGTCTTTTCAAATGAACACTTGTTATATATTATATAATATTATATAATATATATTTAAAAGGATGTTATGATTGTGTGTAGCAAATATCCTTATTATGACATAACTATAATTATTACAAAAAAAAATCTCACAATATTGTAAATTTCATACCGTGGTTATGGTAGAATCGGTAAATTAATTTGATATCTCTTGAAACCAATATCAAACAATCGACACCTAGAAAACGGGTTATGAATATTGATTTCTAGGTATCGAATTAGGGTATCGATTCCAAAGTATCGATTCCAAGGTATTGATTCCAAGGTATCGATTCCAAAGTATAGATTCCAAAGCACCGATACCTATCGATACTTTACCGATTCCAGTACTCAGAATCGATACCGTGCACAGACCCGATACATCGCTAAGTATCGATACCTCGATTGGTATCGGTACCCGATACCGAAAACGTCTGTATCGCCCAGTCCTACTAGCCACAATACAGGAACAACCCTTTGCGACTACTCGTCAATTAGCTACTACATTAAATATCCCCAGTAATAAGACTGTTCATTTGGTTCTACGAGAAAGCTTACTTTAGCCATACCATATTTCTAAAGTTCAGCCCCTTTACGAAAATGATAACCTATTTCGTATCAATTTTTGCAATACAATCTTAAATAGGATTCAGGAAGAAGTAGCTTTCCAAGACGTATTTTTGTGTGAGTGATGAGTGCATGTTTACCAGAGATGATGTGTTTAATACTCGTAATTTTCATCATTGGGCAGATGAAATTCCACATGAATTTATTATTGATAAGATACCACTGAACATACGACGTAATATGATTTTCAAGCATGATGGAACCTCTGCGCACTTTGCTCGTAATGTAAAAGTCTGGTTGGATAGACACTTTCCCAAACAGATGGATTGGTCGTGGCGGTCCTATACAAGGCCTGCGAGATCCTTCGATCTCAATCCATTATATTTTTATTGTTTGTGTTTCATTAATGGAAAAGTTTATTCTACACCTCCTCAAAAAGCTGATTGCAGCTATGCCTACAAATTGATGGATTTCAATTCGAACAATTATGTAGGTAATAATGACATTGATTTCTGTTAAAGGAGATGTACAAAAATAAGTCAATACTATCACAAAATTTTAAAACTTTGTAATATTTTCACAATAAGTATGTAATTTCGGAGCTAATTTTTTTAAAGCGTAAGGTTCACAAATGTTGCTAAATGCATGTTTCTTTTAAATTCTTGCTGAAAACACAGGAAGCTTGATACATACACCGTTTTAGTATTAATACTTTTAACTAGTGATGTACCGGGTCCTAAAAAATACAAGGTATCGGGTATTGAGAAAGAAAAAAAAACGTACCCGGCCAGGTAACCGGGTACTCGGACGTTATGTGAAAGTGTGCATCCTATGACATCTGACGGAAAGGCTACGTATGTAAACAAAACCGGGAAATTCCCTGAATTTACACTGGAGCTGCCGCTGTTTTGTATATAATATACTCTCAGTTCACATTTAATTTCAGTTGCACATGGGTCGAATTACAATTTTTTAATTTCTTACGTATGTACCCTTTCAATAATGAGTTCTGTTTGGAGTTATTTTAAAGTGTTTTCTGAAGACGAAACGAAAGCAGTGTGCAGTTTATGTAATGCAGTTTTATCCAGAGGTGGCACAAATACAAAATCCTACGGAACGTCAACGTTATTGAAACATTTACGTTTAAAACACTCAGATGAGTTTAGTGATTGTAACATTGTTAATGTTAAGAAAAATAAATTAGACGATCCGACACCGGGACCTTCGCGCCCCATTCAACAACAGAGATTGGTACAGTGTTTAGACAAAATTATGACATGGGACATTAATAATATCAAAGCAAAGAAAATCCATGATAAAATTGGCGAATTGATAGCTGTGGATAACCAAGCCATTGCAATAGTCGAGAATGTTGAATTTATTAATCTTTTGAAAACATTAGAGCCCCGATATCAAATACCTTCACGAAAATATTTCTCAGAAATTATTATTCCTACTATATACGATAAATGTTCGACAATTTGTGATTTAATCGATACTGAAAAATCACAACTGAATTTGATCTCCTTGATCTCGTCGTTAGGGACCTGTTCTGAGAATAACGAAGGCTTTATAAGCCTCAGTGGACATTGGCTTAATGAAAAATACATTTATTAAGCGAAATGCTATAATTCTGGAAATTAGACGCTGAAAACCATACACGTATTGCTACGAGATGGTGCTCGTAATATGATCAGTAGATCAAATATTGCCCATTTGAGAAATGAGTCATGTTTTATTCATTGGTATTTTATGATAGCATATATTCTCAAAAATCTATTTCCGACATAATTGCAAAGTATCGCAATATAGTAACCCATTTTAATCACTCGCAAGTAGCTAGTACTAAGTTGAAAGAAATACAAACCAAATTATCGCTTCCACAACACAAATTAGTACAAGACGTACTATATTCATCTGATCATGATATATCAAACTTGAATGCAGCAAATTTAAAGTTAATTGAAAATATAGTTATCTTATTGGAACAATTTTACATCGTTACAGTTGAAGCCAGTTCAGAGGAGCTCTTAACCCTTGTCCGGGCAAGACATTTTACTAACGTAACCGGGCAGTTCGGGCCTGGTAGGCCCGGTGCTTTTAGTATATGTTTTTACTTACAGAATTAATGAAACAAAGAGTTTATGGGAATTATATATTTAATACCATTTATAAATAACATTAGTTACTTACTGATCTTAAATTTTATTCATTTCTTGCAATTATAACACAAAACTTTTGATGAAGAATGTTCGTTACAAATGTTTTGTTTGCACTCATCATAACATTGTCTTTGTTTCCTGTCTTTTGTTTTAGGACACATGTAGCACCTTCTTCTAGAATTTGCTTTAGTTTCAGTTCTTGCTCTCTTTGCCGGCGTTGCTTCTTCACCTACACACTCGCTGACACAGTGTTGGATGGTACGAGGAAGTCAATTCGCCTTCCTTCTTTGAATGTGCGGAAGAACTAGGATTTCAGATACATCTACTAGAAACAATCTCCTTTTTTGGTTTTAGCTTTATTCCAATTTGGGTTCAAATTCATCCAAGTAACATATGCTGCAATGCCGCTTACGGCGAGAAGGTTCATAAAAAATGTAAATGACCAACGATTTGTTCTGCGTTTACTATTTATGAGCCAATTGGTCTAACGTGTCCACGCCACATTTTGTGCTGTTATAATACAGAATTATTTCTGGCTTTTTTTTATCGTTATAGTTATTAGTATGATGTATCGTTGACAGAGCCAAAACACTTTTGTTTTTCTTTGGAACGTAGGACACTAAAGACGCTTTTTCTGTAAATCCGAAAATGGACGTTTGTTCTTCACGTTTTCTATTGGGCAAAAATTCGGTTGGGATGAAGCGTTTATTTTTCCTTACGGTACCAACGCTCGTCAACCCATTTGTCAATAATGTTTTTGCTAATGATAAGTCCGTAAAATAATTGTCGAATGTGACATTTCTGTTTGTATTATAATACGGTTGTAGGAGCTGCTCCACTACCTGTGTTGCGAGGCCCTTGGCAATTTGATTTCCTTCCTTTCCGATATAGGGAATACCATTTAGAGGATAGTAGGTTTCAGAGTCACACGCCCACCAGATCTTCATTCCATATTTGTCTGGTTTGGAAGGCATATATTGTCTAAATGGATCTAATCTTCCTCGAAAAGGTACAAGTTGTTCGTCCACTGTGATGTTTTCTCCGGGGAGGTAGTGCTTTTCTAGATTGTTATTTACTTTTTCCCAAATAACTCGAATAAGTGAAAGTTTATCGTTCTTCCTTCTTTCGGAACGTGTACCTTTGTCATCAAATCGTATAAATCGCAACAAGCTTTTGAATCGTTTCAATCCCATCGTTGCTCGAAAAATTGAAGGGCCATATAATCGACTCCATAGCACATCGTAGCTAGTATCATTAGCACTTAGGTGACCGGCAGTTAGAAGCAAACCAAGAAAAGCGCGAATTTCGATATTATCACATGGTTTCCAGGGCATATCTATCAGTACCCCCTCTGCCTCCTTGTTTGTATGTGAAGCAATTTCGATAAGTACAGCTTCATCAATAAATAAGAGAAATGCATCAATTGGATCTTCAACAATTTTTCCCGGCGGTAAGATAACTTTATGCATTTGCGATTTTATTATATTGCACAAACGAACCCGTCCTGTCGAAGGAGGCTGGCTGCTCCACACTGAATCATCTTTAGCAACAAATTTGAAAATACTGACAACAGGAGTGTCACACAGTCCCTCACTGCCTTCTTGCACGTCTTCCGTTTCACTAGCATTAGAAAGGTGGTCCTCTTCGTCCTCATCTTCGACATCCGACTCAAAATTTACAGGCGCCTGGTCATCGTCCGATAGGTTTTCCAGTATATCTGCGAGTTCGGCGTCCGATAAAAATTTTCTCGACATTGCTGAATGATTATTACACTTTCACTATAATGCATAAACTAAAAGCAATGAAAAACAATGCTCGTATAAATACAAATAGACAGGGAACCCCTACTTTACCTAATATTACTTTCCTCGAAAAATTACGACCTATATACGACATCAAATGTATTTGCTGCACATATGACACAAAAATGATCGGAAACACTAATTACATAAAGAGGATTAGAAAACAAAAACGGAAAATAAAGTTACCATAATTGCCTAAAGTATGGGCCTGCTAAGCCCGGCTTGCCCGTTAATGGGATTTTAAGTACAATCCGTCAATTAACTAACGATTATTCATAATTTAACAAATATTACTTAACAAGAAAACAGTAATTAACATTTCTTAGGAATTCTAAAGAGCATTAATTCGTACTAAAATTACTCATTAAGATATCGAATTTTTTATCGTCGCTCGGGCCTGGCGCTGCCAGGCCCGAGCGACGATAAAAAATTCGCCCCCCCCTTGCCCGGATAAGGGTTAAATCGATGGTAATCCCAAATGTAGTTGCTTTAGAGCGCTTTCTCTGTAAAAAAAAACTACACGGTATTATTTACGACGAGAGAAGAAATATATTTCTTCCGCGAAACGGAGAGAAATTATTATTTTTGCATTACAATCTCCCATTATTGAGATTTAATTATTAAATTTAATTTTTTGTTTCATATTTTTAATAATATGTCTAGTTAAAATAAATTTTGTGTAATTTATCTTCATTCACTTATTACCTTATCTTCTTTTCAAATTTCAGATAAGGAACTCATTACCCGCCAATATTTGCTGGATCCAGTAATTCGCGGGTACTGAAAATTTTGCCGGGTACCGGGTAATTTCCGGGTACCCGGTACATCACTACTTTTATCTCCGAATTACACTAAGAACATCGTCACGTACAGTTAGTACGCCAATTTATACATACCTTATATATGTAAATTTCTTTAATTTCTCCTGTAAGTGTTTACTATTGGACGATAAAAACTATTATAATATAACAAATCGCAGATGCTCACATCATTTATTAGCAATAAAGAATTAACTTACGTTCA
Organism: Melolontha melolontha; assembly: GCA_935421215.2. Lineage (NCBI taxonomy): Eukaryota > Metazoa > Arthropoda > Insecta > Coleoptera > Scarabaeidae > Melolontha > Melolontha melolontha. The sequence continues at coordinate 68,339,562 of OW285243.1, read as the reverse complement.
ACAATTTATCCGCTTCCAGAGATTTTTTGATGAAATCTGTATGTAATATCCACTTTCCACCAGCCATCGACGAAAGCATTTTCTCATTTCGCGACGGTTTATTTGTGATTAAGTGGGTACTGGCGGGGTCGTAGTTACTTAAATCAGAAACGGTCGCTCCCAAACTTTGTAACTGCTTAACCATTGCATCTCGCTCGTCCATACTAAAGCCGGACAGCATAAAATGGGCGTCATCACGCGAACGGCTGCTACTTTCTCCATACTCCCATTCCACTGTACAAGCTTGAGAAGTTTTTAATTCTGCTAAAATTCACAATATAAAATTAAGAAATTGGTTATTTTACAATACGTGCCTTGAACAGGTAAAGCAGACTCCCTTTTCTTCATAATCTTACGAGTTCCTCCACTTGACGAAAGCATATTTTTTAGTTGCTGAAGATGACTATCTATTTTCCTAGTTTCAGGAGTTTCCTGTAAAATTTTACTAATATAATCGATATTGTTATAAGAAACCAAAAAACTCTTCTTAAGAACAATCACTTGTAAGAAAGGCAAAGTTAAATATTGGAATGGCAGAATCGGCTGGGCCGAACAAAACATGCGAGGAATCAAAATTGAATCCTTCAATTGAATATTTTGCACGAGTCGATATCTGTCAGTCTTTGTGATCACGTCTGTATATCGATATTGCATTTGAAGTTTAAATACAATGATATTCCAGTGCAAAATAAATTATGCTTCTAATGACCATAAGAGGGTAGGCTGAAAATTAATGCACACATGCTTGTACAGCGCGAACGAAATGAACTTCAAAACCGCGCCAGGTGGAATGTAGAAGTGACCCCCCCCCCTCTCTATAAGCATGCACAGGTTTGAGGACTTTGAATTCATCAAGTATATTTTAGAAGCGTAAATATATTGATGTGTTCTAGTACTATGTCAACGCGAGTTAAACAGTGTGCTGTAATCGAATTTTTGTCTGCTGAAAAATTGACTCCTAGTGAGATTCATCGTCGTTTAAAGGATGTTTATGGTGACGATGCTGTTGATAAGTCTACTATAAATCAATCGGTAATAAAATTTCGTGATTGCGAGCCTGAAAAGCCTAAATTGTTGATAAAACACGCAGCGGACGTCTGATCACTGCCACAGATGATAAACGTCTCAAACTCGTCAACGATTTGGTTCAAAATGACCGGCGAATCATTCAAAAGCGTATATTGGAATATACAAGGAACGTGTCGGCTTCATTACTGAACAATTGCCACACCGCAAAATCTGTGCACGATGGGTACCATGCCGTCTCACAAATAAGAACAAGGGTAACCATTGCACCTCGGACGATGAGGTGAAGGCAGCTGTCAAGTCCTGGATTCGAGAAAAGTCGGAAGAATTTTTCAGTGACGGAATGAAAACGCTTGTTACAGCTTAGGAGAAATGTGTTAGCCTTAACGCTGACTATGTAGAAAAATAAATATGATTTTGAAGCTTAAGAATTGTATTAATGTACTTTTTGCCCGATCCTGCAATTTGCTTTTGCTCGCGCGGTACAAACATGTGTGCATTACTTTTCAGCTTGCCCTAGCAGTAATATATATTGAGGATGGGTCGCCCGATGTTAATACAGGTTGAATGACAAGTCCGTATGCAGGGATCAACGGTTTCATTTTCTCGATTTTTTTAAATTTTATATATATATACGAGGCGTGTTTTTAAAGTAAGTACCGTTTCAAAATATAAAAAAAACTAGGGAACTTTTTATAACAATTTTATTTTTACATGAAAGCCTGTACTTTAACTTACTTTTCCACATAATTGCGGCCATTAATGAGGCATTTTTCATACCAAACAACAAGCTTTTGTATGCTGTTGTCATAAAGTTCGCCGCCCGATTTGGATTGCTCGACAGTTTTCTTAATGTCTCCCCGTAATTTTCAGAACTTATTGTTTCGCCGCGAGGCAAAAATTCGACAAGTAACACACCCTTCCTGTTCCAAAACACGGTACACATGATTTTCCTGTTTGTTTGAATTTCACTTTCTTGGGAGATGTTGAATGCCGCCATTCCATGGATTGCTGCTTTGATTCCGGCGTAAAATAGGCCACCCATGTTTCATCGCCTGTGACAATTTGGTTTAAAAAATAATCACTTTCGGCAGGCATAACGCTCAACGAATGTCAAAGCGCTGCCTAAACGCTTGGTTTTGTGCTCCCCCGTCAACATTTTTGGTACCCATCTTAAGCACAGTTTCCGATAATGTAAGCGTTCGGTCACAATTTCATACAGAACACTTCTTGAAACTTGAGAAAATTTCTGAGATAACGAAGAGATCGTGAAGCGCCTGTTCTATTTCACCATTTCGCCAACTTTTTGCATTAAATACTCAGTAATGACAGGTCGCCCGGTCCGTTTCCCGTCATGAACATTGTTGCGGCCATCTTTAAAAGCTCTAACCCACTTTCTTACCATTCCATCACTCATAATGTTTTCTCCATACACTTCACCAATCTGACGATGAATTTCAGCTGCTTTCACGCCTTTAGCACTAAGAAAGCGGATAACAGCGCGTACTTCACAATAGGCGGGATTCTCAATATCGGCGGAGGCATTTTAAATAGCCACAAAACGGTGTAAACACGGTCGATTGTTGCCGTAATGACGTCTGTTTATAAAATTAATAATAGTTTCCCTTGTTTAAAATTACATTGGACAATTGTGACTTGAACATTGTCAATGCCCCTAAAAAAACAGGCTGAATTTTTTGAGACAAAATAGGCACTAACTTGTGTTCCTACGTCGTCAGCGTTTATAAATTTGCGTTTTAACATATCAGTCAAATTTCGAAACAAGTAATAATCAGAGGGTACCAAATCGAATGAATAGGGTAAGGCGTCAACCCAGCTAACTGATCTTTTCGAGTGTAAAATTTGCTTTATGGGCTGGACAATTGTCTTGTAGAAATTTAACTTTACGACACTTCGTAGTCGGAATCTTGGCATTGACCACATCGAGAAGGTTCATGTAGTACGTTTTGTTGATAGATTTACCCGATTTGAGATAGTCAATATGCACGATCCCATCTTTATTTCAGAACACAGTAACCATGGTCTTTTTGAATTCATTTTGGTACACTCGACTACTGGCGGTGGCTGACCAGGAAACTGCCATTCGGAAGGTGAATTTCAGGTCTGCGGTGGTTCGTAGTAGACCCAAGTCTTATCGACAGTTAGCAGATTGTCCAATAAATCATCCCATTCGGCATCATACATTGCGCATCATCAACTCTTTTCTTCTTTTGCTCATTAGACAGCAACTTGGGCACCCACTTTGCCACAACCTTTCTGAACTGAAGACAGGTTTTGATGATGTATTGTAGGCATCCTTTTGACTCGTCGAGTTCAGCAGAAAGTAGGGCCAGTGATGTTTTCGGATTCTTCACCAGACGATGGCTTTTAACAATCACGGATTAACCGAATTTGGAGGTCGTCCTTCTTTCGTCTGCGTGGCGGTTTCTGTACCACCTTGATTTAAATAATTATACCATTTGGAGATAGTGTTACGATGTGGGCATTCACTGCCATATGATTCAGTTTGCGTGTCGTTTCCACTAGGTTATCACCTAGTTTAACGCAGAACTGAATATTAACACGAATTGTTTCGGAACTGTCCATTTTCGAATAAATTTTACGGTTCGAAAACAAGCACTAACTTCCAAGCTCCTGCACAAAAATACTAATGAAGTAAACACAGCTGCTCAAGAGAACTGTCACTTAGTTCAAATTTCTTCCGCAGGAGGCCCTGCACCCGGACTTGTTAATCAACTCAATATTATTTAATTAATGCCTCTAGCTCCAGCCGCGTCGCATTTTATGTTACTGTAATATTCACACTCGAGATACCACGGACCAACCAATTACAACAATAATACTACGTTAATAAGCTTTAATAGTATGAAAGATAAAATATTTGATCGTTTGACTAACAGTTAATTGTGACCCTTTCGGCTACCCTACGCTGTGCTGTGCTACGTGCAAAGTGAGGCCTTTGTTTTCTTTTAGCATATCTGTACCAGCTATAATTCAAAAGAAGTTCGTCGCGAGTTAGCTAAACATAAAATTTTCATACACGATATATATTCACCGTTAAAAGATTTTTCATAAACAAAACATTGTCAATCGATTAGACAACGCTCGTCGATCATTTATAAAATAATATAATAACAAGGTTTATAATATTGTAAATATCATTGAACATCTAATAAATCAATTCTTTTATCAACGCACGAATTAGACTTATGCGATGATAATGAAATTATGAAGTTCTATTATCAAAGTAGTTTCAAAGAGTTAACTGAATTAACCATGGCTGTAAGTTAAAGTTTTAATAAATTTATGCATCCTTTTCTATATTGTGATTCAATCGGACTATTTAAACAATTCAAAACGATTAAATTAATTTAGTTGTTAAAATATTCATAATGAAATCAACAGAAGTATATTTGGGAATAGTATAGCTCGTCTATACGCGGCCTACAGCTATTTTGACAATATGAGGCATCACTCAATGAAAGATAAAAAGGACAACAAGAACAACGACAGTATGATTAGTAAATCATAAATAATTAAATAGTATTACCATTTATATAACTTACAGATGTATTTTGTTTTGGTGGCAGCTCAGTTGAAGTGGGGGACTGGTCTCCTGTGTCATCAAAATTTGGTGCTTCCGGCTTATTTTCGAATCTTGGAGGGCAAATTTTGCTCCATAAACGTTTTTTAAGTTCTGTCAGTGGCTGAAAAAAATAAAATGCTAATGCAAAATACATTCACAGAAAGAGGGCAAAAAAATTGGGAATATTTTTATATAATCTAGGATTTAACATTTAACTTACATCATTTGGAACAATTAGTATATAAATAAGTATACATACCGTGCTATCTGTCTTCTTTTTCTCCGGAAATTTGTTAATCCACTTTAGCATTTCTTTTCGCAAATGTGGTGACGGGTTAGGCCTTATAAAAGCCCCGTATGGCGTATCTGGAGTGTCTACTTCACCATATCTTTTCGGAAGCGGCGGTGAAGATGGTGGCGTGCCAAGCGTGTAGTTTCGACGGAACTGATTCATGATTCTTGTCACTGGTGTAACTTGGCTGCAAACATTGGGCGAGTCGTCTTTACCGATCTTCCTATTCTCGGGGGTGAAATCTGAAATTTAGTGTTTGTCTTTATTTGAAAAAGTCTTGGTGAATATGGTATCGTATAAATTTAGGGAAGAATGTGTTTACAAAAGTTGCCACACCAGAAGGGCGTTATTGGCTGGGAAGACATTAGAAAGAACTTCAAAAGAATATATGTTGCAATTGTTTTATTAGCCAATTATTATTAATTTTTGTTGTAAATTAAACCATGTAAAATAAATACTAACAAAAAAACATTCAATCATTATGTGGTATTCAAGATAATACCTGCTGCTTCATGTTGTTCCTGCATGCACCTGGATGATGTTGGTGTTTCTTTAAAGTTAAGATCGATTACGATTTTCTTTGGAGTTGTAACGTTTTTCAAATCAGTTTTTTCCGGTGTATTTTCTTTTAACGAACCTGGTTTCATAGTTCTTTCTTCTGCTTCTGTAGGTGTCACAGTTTCTTCTTGAACTTGAAGACTTTTTTCTGATCTCGACGCTAAAAATAAATGAAAATCTAAACGAAATACATCGGATACACTCACGTTAAAAATCATTTGAAAATTAACGGAAAGGTTCAGAACATCGTGAATTAACATTAATACCTTGACTATTACCAACCGAGAAATCCGTTTCTGTTCTGAACTCTCCCAATTTTGCACATTCCAACAACCATTCTTTATTCATTATAGGCCTTTGCCACTTCAAAGCAGCCTCGTATTTTGCTCCACTCGCAACGGAACTCACAAGGTGAGTGGACGCCAAAATACCTTTCTTTTGATATCTGCTGAACTGATCCTGACAAATGCCACCGAGTTCTTTAATTAAATCGCCCAGAAAGAGTCTTTCCGTGCCAGTGTAACCCGATATTGTCACTACGCATCCCTTTAATACATTGGTGTTTTTTACAGTGAACGGTCTGTGATAATATTGAATTTGTTTTAACTCATTGTCTTTCCAACAGTCGGTCAGATAATAATCGGTAACAATTTCTTTGGCGGTGTGACTGAATTCCGAATTAAAAGCGGGTATTATTGCGTAATCAGGAATTCCTTTATACAATTTCGATACCACCTTACCGCCCAGAGTTTTTACGCTGTCTATTAATTCGCACTGTTCTTCTTCGAAATTTATGATCATCACTTTTAATCCCTGAAATATCGGATTCAAGTCCGTTAAATCGTTTTGCGTAGTCGTTACAGACTCTGATGTGTTTGAGGTAATATTGGACTGTCGAAGCGTGTTTGATTGTTCAATTTCACTGTTTGCGTTAAATAAATTGGTGCCATCTTTGAGTAATTGGGCAAGAGTATCTTCTTGATCTAAAGCAAAGAAATATGAAAAGAAACATATATTTTAATTTATGCGTATTTTTATAATTTACGTTCACGGAAAGTGAGTTGGTACTATAATAAATACAGCAGATATGAAAATTTGAATTATATCGATCTATGCATATTAGATTTAAATGACTAATCTCTACTTGTTAAAAAATGGATACTTTTACAAATCACCATTTACAACTTTTATATGGAGTACACATAACAAGTGTTCATTTGAAAAGTCAATCTAGGTCGCAAATATGTTAGTATGTGTTTGTTGTTCCGTAAACGTAAATCCAAATGACATTTGATAATGTCAATCACAAATATCAGTTAGTGCATAAAATAATCGTGCGTCGATTCTTGTTTAAATAAATTGCTTCTCAGTTTTAAAATGGCTTTCACCTTAGAACATAAAACTTTTTTAGTCCAGGCTTATTTTCGAAGTGGTAATAAAATTGATAGTTTATGGGTTTATTCAGTTCAATATTGCATGGTAGAATTTCAAGTTGAGTTTCCACATTTTGTAATAGATTATATACAATTTAAGAATACTTTGGATAGAACTTTAAAACTTTTTCTGAAACTGGTAGTCTCCTAAGAAAGTCAGGCAGCGGAGCAGTTAAGAAACGTACACCTCAAGTTGTCAATGGTGTTGAAGAAATAATGGAAAATGAACCACATACATCTGTTCAATATTTGAGTCAACAAATAAACCTTTCTATTGGTACAACTCACAAGTTATTAAAAAAAGATATCTTTATCCATACCGTGTCACAGCAGTACAAGAATTGTTAGAAATATTACCCACGTAGACTAATTGGTTTGTAAATATGAACAATAATTCACAAATTCACAAAATACAAGAATTTGGAGTAGTGAAAATCCACATGTAATTAATGAAGAATCGCTACATCCAGAGAAAATTGGTGTTTGGGCAGCGATAAGCCAAAGGCGAATCATTGGACCAAAAATTTTGTCAGGGAACGTTAACTGCTCAAAGGTACCGTGCGGAAATTTTACAACCATTTGTCAATCAGTTGCATGATGATGAACTACAAAATGCATGTTTCCAACAAACGGAGCACCTTGTGTCACTGAACTGCAAAATCTTTGGATTATTTAAGAGAATTTTTTGATGAGCGTATAATTAGTCGAAATTAAGTGAACAAACTTCTACACTACGTAAAGTATATCTTTTCAGTTCGTACTGCCTAAGTGTGAACCGCAAATTGTACTTTATCTCTTCCTAACACACACGAATACGCGCTGTAATATTACACAAATTTGTTATTTTAAGTTAAGACGTACGTCTTCGAAATATTATATTAAATAAAATGGAAAGTTGTCCAGGAGATAGTCTTATGATATTTGACTTGCTGTCAAATTATTTCGATACTGTTGTTTGCGGTATTCTGACTTCTAGGTTAAGCATTCTTCTAATTTGAATATTTAGTTTGCCATAAAAAATTACAAAATCTGTTGTCAGTGTCTTACTTGGTTATCGCAGTCAAAGACAACAATTTCTACTGGACTCATCAACCATACTTAAAATGGATAACTACATGCTTTGAAAAATTGTGTTTAATTAAGGAGACATAAGAACAATTCATAAAAATGATCTTATAAAATATATTTATGGGACTTTATAAGAACAATTTTGGATAAACATGCAGAATCCAGCCTCCCATTTACACTGTCACAATTAACTCATTTTCGCATGCGCAAAACCAATTATCCACGTTACCAAATGGATTTATAATAAATATTGATATAGTGTGATTTGTAGGTTAACAAATCGACATAGTTCATAAAGTATAAGTTTTCAGAAAATTAATACTGGTAGCCGTAACTTTGTGGTACAGTTGTGTGCAGAAAAAAGTAGGACAAGTGTTTAGTTGTGTGAACCTATACCACTATTGACACATTTCCAAAAAAAAGTCGTACACTCATATGTCATATGTCACCTGAATTATAGCATTATATGCCAATATATGAGTAAAACTCCTTTTATATGTTGAAGTAAAGAGACGAATTTCAATAAAATGAATTAACTTTTATAAAATTAACAGTCATAACATTATAAAAAATCTACAAATAAACCATATAATATATATAAACTAATATTTCGTCATGGCACCATCTGCATTTAATATATTGGCCAATCGCAAGGGAATAGACGAATACAAGTTTCTTATAAGATTTTCGTTTTCTGTTATTTCTTGCCATGCTTCAATTATTGCATTCCACAGCTCTTCTCTGTTATTTGGTCTAAAATGACGCTTATACATTTTTTAACAATAATACCCCAGATATTCTCAATTATGTTTACATCCGGGCATTTGGAGGGCCAAATCAAAGTTTTGATGTTATTAGTTTGTAACCACTGAGTTATTATTCCTGCCGTGTGTACTGAACAATTATCTTGCTGGAGAATAAAATTATTATTTGGGTGATGTTCACGAAATAATGGTATTATATTCTCCAAAATATTTAGATATGCCAAAGCATTGAATCTACCATCAATTCTCCAACAGATTATTATCCATTAGCATTAATCCATTAGCAGTTATAGCAGCCCATACATTAACAGAGAAACGTTGCGACTGACCTGCATTAGATACGTATGATTCTTCATATCTAGTATTTCTCGGTCTATACACTTTAATGTGTCCATTGTAAGTCGATTGAAACGTCTTTTCGTCAGTAAAAATTACTTTATTCCAGAATTCAATATCTTTGTACAAATAACGGACGTTCTCTTAAGAAATTCACTAAAGCGGTATCATGATGTTCTAAAGAAATCCTTCTTCTACCGCTTCCTTGTTTTCTGTTAATTGTTTGTTCTTGCTCCCAACGGTTTTTGACATTTTGTACGGTGCTTTTATTAACTCCGAAACTAACCCCACTTCTCTAATTGTTCGTCCTTTTTGAAGCTCGGAAATGATTTGAATTTTTTGTTGATTACACAATTGTCTTGGCATTATAATAATACTCTCACTTTGACAACTCAATTTGACACTTAACTGACAATTCAAATTTAAGTATGGGTGAACCAGATTTACATAGAAAAAATAGCTTGTCCGAGTTTTTTCTGCACACAACTGTAATTCATTTTGAAAATAATAAAATAAAATAAAACAATCACTTTGTTGTACCACTTTATTGGTGGTAAAGTGGTACAACAAAGTGATTGTTTTATTTTATTTTATAAGTTTTCAGTTCGTACTGCCCAAGTGGGAACCGCAAATTGTAGTTTATCTCTTTCTAACACACATGAATACGCGCTGTAATACTACACACGTTTGTCATTTTAAGTTAAGACGTACGTCTTTGAAATATTATATTAAATAAAAAGGATAAGTTGTCCAGGAGATAGTCTTATGATATTCGGTTTGCTGTAAAATTGTTTGAATACAGTTGTTTATTGACTTTGTTTCCGGTATTCTGACTTCTAGGTTAACCATTCTTCTAATTTGAATATTTAGTTTGCCATAAAAAATTACAAAACCTGTTCTTTTGAGAAAAATACTGATAATAAATAGTAATAGTAATTAGTGGCATTAAGTACGAAATTGTTTGATTATCATTTCGACATTTCTAACCTATTTATTTTATAGAATATTTCTTAGATGCCTGCTAAACCTCTTGGTTCTCAAGCTCAACAGTTTGTATTAAATCTTACAGCCTATTTTGAACGGGAAAAAGAGAATGGTGGACCATTTATGTCTATCGATCTTGTTCATGTGGTAATTCACATAATCAGATAAGGCAGTGTTATAAAATAAGTTTTATTCTAGAGGGTAGCAGAAGTCCTTAATATTTCTAGTAGAACGGTCTACACTATTAAACATCGTAGCATTCAGAATCCAGTATAAAAAAAGAAATTAACTTTCGTATAATACCCTAGTGTATACATTTTATACACATTTTTATAATAAAACAAAATACTTACTTGTCAAAGCTGGTTTCAAATATTGCAGCATAATTTCTGAATTTATATCGCCTTCTAATGTATGAGTATTTTCTTCCTTGGAATAATCATTGACTTCTGCAACAGATGCATTACGTAAGAATTGTAGACCCTAAAATAAAACACACAAATACAACAATCATTATAATCATAAAAGTTAATAATTCTGTAGTTTTTAAAAATTAATCACCTTTTTAGATAATGGAGAGCCACATTCCTTTGAAGGGCTAGTTTTAATTACATAATTATCTTCAGATATAATCTTCTTTTTTTCCACGCATTCAATAAGCCACTGCACATTAACTATAGGAATTTGAAGAGCTTTTGATTGTATCAATTTCAGTTCGTGGGACGTTATGTTACCGGCAATTATATGTGTCAATCTGTCCGATAGTTCTTCATATCTGGTTGCCCCACTGAAATTCAAGATTTTACACAGCCTTTCTCTATGCTCTGTACTGAAGCCAGCTAGAAAAATCTGAAAATATTTACTTACTTTGTAGTAATAGCCATAATTATAAACACAGTAGTTTAGAATCAGAAATTTAATAATCAATACTTCACAATTCCTAGTTTGATGAAATATGTATGAAAAAATGTTGTAGATTTGAATAATTATCAATTCTCACATGCAATAAGTTCAATCTTAGTTTGATATAGAATTTTGAACTCTGAACTATAATTACTAACCATCAGGTTCATCTTCATAAAGCCTAATTATAATTATAATAATCATATAATAATTTTATAATTTGCCGACATAAATATAACGGGTGTTCATTTGAAAAGTCAATCTAGTAGCATGTGATTTACTGAGAACATTTTGAAGTATGTCGTAAATTAAAATTTACTACTTAACCTACGAAGTTGTATATTTTGACAGTTTCATACATACAAATAAATAACAAATGTGATTGACATTATCAAATGTCATTTGGATTTACGTTTACGGAACAACAAACACATACTAATATATATGCGTCTTATTCCATCAAAATTTCAAAGTAACCTAGATTGACTTTTCAAATGAACACACGTTATGACATTTATGATACATATATTTGTACTTATTTTTGTCAAAACTAGTAAATAGCAGTTATAAGACATTGAACTTGAATTAGGAAGTACTTAGTTAATAATTATTTTTTTACATCAACTAATTCAATTTTTAACGAAAAGCTTGCTAAAATTATGCAACTTATTGTAGTGCAAATTGATTTTAATTTTATTGAAAGAATATTAACAAAAGAATAAATATATTTTACATACTGAGCAACCATCAAGGAAAGTTTCGGCCCTCTTGAGTTTCTTTAAGTCAATTTTATCAATATCATTTATTGATCCACCTGCAAAATAAATTAACGCAATAGTACAGTTTATGTGCATTTATAAATTAAATTTTAACAAACAAAAAACATACTTTTTCTCTTTTTACCATCTGTTGTATTTGGTATATTTGTTGTATTTATCGTTTCTTGCAAAATACTGCGTTCTGCACCTAAATTTGTAGTATTTCCAATCGCACTTAGTACTGAAAAATTAGGGTTAAGAAATTCATCAGATTTAGTAGGAGTTGAAGTGCCTCTATTTACAAGATAATTAACATCAGGAAGAGCATAGCCTTTCTCTATACTGTCTGTAATCCAGTCTATGGTAAGGCACCTTACATTTTTTGATTTCTGTGCTGCTTTAAATTTTTCACTGGTAGTATTTCTACAAACACAAACATATAGATTATGATGGACTCTAAAATTCATTTATTTTTTATACTCTTTACAAATCAGTATATCTGTTTCACGCAAATTCATTTGTCCTGAATATTTAGCACCATTTTCTTGTATTAATTTTTGAAGTCTTTCCCTTTCTTCCAAAACATGAAACCCTGTGAGACAAATTGATAAATTTTGCAAGGGTAGACAATGATAACTCTCAAACTCCATATTTTTACAATGTATATTAGATGATTGACTGGATTCCCAAACTGTGTCTACCCATTCTGGCAACATTATCTCTATTCCACTTTCAGCAGCTTTCTAGAAGAAAAACAAAATTTATTTTAAAATTTAAAGTTTTTTGTTTGAGAGATGTACCAAATATTTCTCTGATTTTACACTATCTGTTATTAAATGAGTACAAATTTGATATACTGACTCAATATAATAACCTCCCATTTTTTGTACTTTATCTTTTATATCAAGTTTCATATTCTTTTGGATATGAGAACATGCTACATAACAATCAGCCATGGCCATATTATATATTGGCCAAGATATATTTGGTATAGGACGCCCTTCAGATAAACAGCTAAGCAAACATAAGGGCCCTATAATTCTACTGAAATATACAATAAGAATACATATGGACTTTAATATTTTTACTAAACTTACGCAGATTTGGTACATTTCACTTTCTCAAATAGTTCTCCTTCAAATGTTTGAAATACAATAAAGGTGTCTTTTTGCAGTTCCTTTAGATATGAAGTTTCTATGCTGTTTATCCAGCTCACATTCATTAAATTTTGTGTACACATCTAAAAATGATTGGATGTTTCCTTTTTTTTAAAGTTAATGACATTCTCATACCTCAAATGCCTTGTGCATGTCTTCAGAACATTCAGTTTCACTTGTATATCCTTCTGGGATAATAAAGGAAATCTTGACAGCTACTTTAGTGGTTTTCGGTTCCATAATCTGCAAATTAAAATAACAATTTATTAAAGTTCTGATAACCTATAAGACCAGTTGGGAATATAAAAGTCAACACATTTTAACACTATAAGGACAATACATGTAAATGTAATTATTATTATAAAAACTCTAATATTTTGAAAGTAACGAGAAAAGCAAATATATAAGTAGATCATCACCTGTCGATTGTTTAAATTTAAAGGTTTAATATTTTTTGACGACTCAATTCTCTCCATAAATTGAAACCGCTAAAATAAAACAAATAAAATTCCCTAGATATTATATTTCATTTATTTAAATAACACATTAAACTATAACAATAATCGCGTCACACAACGTTGCTAAGATTTGTTTATATTTTTTATTTAATGCTTTTTAGGTTGTGGTTGATAAATTTAATAACAGAAAACAAAAAAATATCCAAGTAATGACAGTTGTGACATGTTTTCTCATGGTTCTTGCGCAGATACACGTTTTGGACAAAAATAAGGAGGAATTTAGGATTGAAAAAAGATAGAGATATGAACTAGCCCTTGTAAAAATATTCGATTTTCGAATATTTCCCGCTAATTTCTCATTTGTTGTCCTTCAACCTTTTTGTGTTACTTAGTTCTTTTCTAGTTACGTCTTTGCTTTCTTTTATCGAATAAAGTTTTGTCAAAACTAAATAGACAATAATGTTGCCATGTTTTTACAGCAAGGTATATATAAAGGTGAGTTCCGAATGATCACCGCAGATTTAATTAACAAACTTTACAAAAATGGATAGCTTACGTTTCGCTGATTTCAAAAATATGCGTCTTTTTGTGCGAAAATGCAAGGAAAGTATTGAAATTTATACTTTAAAATCGCATTTTGTGGTTATATTTCCCCAGTTTCCACAAGTTTTGTGTTGCATAAAATTAAACATCACCAACAATTTCTGTAATACATGATCGGCAACCGCCAAATATAAATCTTTACAAATTAAAAGGTATCTTAATATATACTGTCGTGAGCAAAAAAAACGGGACACTGTTTTTACATGGGTTTAAATTGTGACTACTTAAGTGGCTATCTTTACTCATAATAGTAAGTCAGGAATTGTCAAAAATGTATGTTTCATTGACATTTATTAAACATTTTTACAATATATACTAATAAAAATTACTAAAAAGATAGAGAAAGAATATAATTAAAATAATTAGTATTTCGTCATTCCGCCGTTATTATTTATAACTTCATCTAATCCTGCAGACATTGAAGCGACGATATTTTGTACAACATTTATAGGAATTTGATGCCATGCATTTTGAACAATCTCCCAAAATTCTTCCTGGGTAACAGCTATATCTCATTAATCCCCATACATTGAGATTTAGATAAAGACTGTAGGGCGGGAAATATCAAGTTTAAATTTCATTCTCTTGTAACCATTGTGTTACAAGATGAGACAGGAAATTGTATTGTTCTTATAGCTTCCTTTAATGTTTTGAAAGGGTTGTGACTAATCTCAGTAACTATTGTTTCGTCTTCCTGCGGATTTGAAATTTTGTTACGTTCGGAACCTATTTTCCGATTTAAATTATCCTCTTCCCTCCATTTTTTATATATTCTTGTTTCAATTATTCTGATAAATTGTAATGACTCTTACGAGTCATTGGAAATTGTGGAGGTGCTGAATGAATATGAATAAGACTATCAACTTCGACGCATAACGCAGGATGATATGGCCGTTGTTTGAATATACAAATTAGTCAACCCCATAGTGGTACAGTCGTTAATTTTCTCCCTTTAGGAGGTGCTGCGCTCTATTGACAAATAGATTATTTAATTCTTATAAGAAGATCAGTATCGTAGATATCTCTTTGATTCTACAAAATCTTTATGGAACTAGAACTAAATTATCTCCTTTATTTACTTTAATATTTACTTGTTAACATAATAAGTATTAAGGAAATTGTTAGCTAAATAATTTTTTTAATTTTAAACATAAACTTCCTAGATGCTGTGCTGCCAAATTGCCCTTTAGATGGGTTTTTCCAAAGTACAGAAGAGGTAAGGGGGCGGCAAAGATAGTGTAGTTTTATAGACAAGGATTTGCTTCTTATATATATAATGGATCTTATTCATAGTATACCTATCTCTATTCTCTGTTTCGCTTTCTAATGTACGCATACATTTTAAGAAGTTAACGTGTTTAATACAA
Organism: Melolontha melolontha; assembly: GCA_935421215.2. Classification (NCBI taxonomy): domain Eukaryota; kingdom Metazoa; phylum Arthropoda; class Insecta; order Coleoptera; family Scarabaeidae; genus Melolontha; species Melolontha melolontha. The sequence continues at coordinate 68,324,209 of OW285243.1, read as the reverse complement.
TCTAGTATTTTTTTGTTTATCAAAAATTGGGAATATGCACGCGCTTTGATATAATTACATGAGTTGATGATAATTATTATTATTTAGTTTGCAACAACTTAAGGTACCCTTTTTTGTTTCACTAAAAATTGAGGAGGAAACGGAAATTCTAAATTAGGATATAATAAAAGTCTTATTCATATTTCCAACATTCAAAAATTTATTTGTGTAATATACACGTTCAAAATACAACTCAACATAATTCTCTTAAATATATTATAAATAATTTAAAATTTTGAGTATTCCCAAATCTAATCCATATCATTGATTTTGGAGAATAGCAATTTTGCGATGCTTTTTGGTGGTTTGAGCTATTTTGTAGTTCCCTGAAGTAAATTTACAATATTTGTATATTTGTGATTTTATTAGTAGATCCAACATTAAATCTCTATGTTTTTGACATTCGTTGCTGATGCGGAACCATTCAGGTAACTTAATCGAGAGCCTCTGCAATATTTTCTTCTTAGTATTGTAAAATATTTTACCTTCCAAGTATTTTATGTTAAAACGTGCAAAATATTTTAATGACAATTTGGTAAATTTTTTCAAAATTTGGGATGGTGTTTTTAATACACCAGGTTTTTCAATATTGTAATTTTTATATAAAATAAATAAATGATCTGTATCTTTTAACATACTATCACCTGTGGCGGCCAGGCGCGGCTCGTAATGACGTATTTGGGAGTGCAAGTACAATAATGCGAGTGCCTCGTGTGTTTTCGGTGTTTACTAAGAAAACGCTACAGTTAGTACCTGCAAAATAAACTGTTGCACAATCTTCCAATTTTACACTATTACTTTCATCAGATATACTACTTATAGAATGCGATGATGATGGGGATGAATTAATATTCTCTACTGAAGAATTTTCCTCGGAAACTATATTTGTTTCTTCTACTTCCAGAATACTTTCTTCCTGATCCTCTTCTTCAGAATATGCATTTGCACTTTTAGGTGGCCTCATGAGGTTAATGACCATATTTAATTTAAATGAAGCAATGAAATTTTTAGCAATAGGATCATATCCACTTCTCTGACGGTAAATAGAAAACTGATTCTCAAGAGCATCTTGATTTAATCTGGATGTCAACAAATAATCATATCCTTCTGCTTTTTGATCATTAACCAACATTTGAATTGCATTTATGGTAAGTATGGTACCACCAAAGCAATCAGGTCTTGTTTCTTTATTTACAATTTTATTATCAATTTTTGTAATAGTTTTCATGACAACTTTTATGTTTTGCAATGCTAGATTAGCAAACACATTATTTGCCGACAATGCACTACGACAAGGCTTTTTTTATTTAAATTGACTGCTATTTAGAGTATCAAAAAAGTTGTCCACATTTTCAACAAAGTCAGCAGTATGTACTGCACTTGCACTTATTTGAGAGGTTTTAATTGCAGTTCTAAGCGCTGATGCAACACTATGACTAAAAACTTGTGCAGCTAATCGTACATTCATTTTCTGAAAAGCATTAGGGCTTAAATGGATGTCTCTAATTTTAAGCAAAGCTTTGCCAGTTTTGCTGTTTTTATCTATATCATTTACTTGACGTATATACCGAAATGATAATATTTCATTATTAAATTTGAAGTCATTGTATAAGAAATTATGTCTTATATTTTTTAACAAATGAGGAGGATCAAACATTCCATAGTATTTTGTTCTATCTAGCTCAAAAAAAGGCTTCTCTGTTGTAATCCCTAAATCTTTAAACACTTTTTGATTAACTCGTGACTGATCACAAGTTATCACTAAAAGCTGAAATCCACTCATTTCAATTTGTTTAATAAAACATATTAGTATATTTTTTAAATTTGCACTATTTATCCCTTTCTCTGTCAAAATATATCGCAATGGTATTTTCCATTTAGAATAAATTCCACGTATCATGAAAACCAGGACTTGTCCAGCTGGAACTGCTTTTCTACCAACTCTTCCCAAATCCTGATACCCTTCAATTAAATCAGTTTTTCTGTTATAGTTTATAGTCGAGGTGCTTTTTCAGTGGCATTTCATCAAATAAAAGTACACATTTCTTTTGCATATTTGTCATTGTACTTGCTTTTAATTTTAAAAAATAAAAGAGTTTTGCTTTTTGTAGAACATGCACAGAGAAACCTTTTTTTCATTTGGTAGCCATGGTATTCGTTTTTTATGTCGCAGTTGCATTTTTACCAGATATTTTGAGAAATAAGGAAGTAAGTCTATGTTGAATTTATTATCTTATTTATTAACTTATCTTTTAATTTCTGTTTTACAGTATGCAACGACTTTAACTTTCTTTTTGTGGTATCTAACTCTGTCTTCAATTTTTATATTTATTTATTATTATGTAATTTATATATAAACCTTATATATAATTCCATTATCACTAGATCATTAAATAAATAATACAAATGGAAATTAAATACTTTTTACATGGATCTTGTATATTTATAAAAGCAGACATATAAAGCACGCAAACCACACAAACATGAACATATCAGATATCAGTCATACTCATTAGTCATGTCATTAGTCATCAGTCATCATCAGTCATCACACTCATCACTGTCATCAGTCAATTAAATACTTTTTATATGGAGCTTGTATATTTATAAAAGCAGACATATAAAGCACGCAAACCACACAAATATGAACATGTCAGTCATATAAATGTAAATGACCGGATTTATGTAAATATAATAGAGAACAATAGAGAATAAAACAAAAAACATTAAATAATATTTGGCAATGTTAGAAAATAGTTTCAATCCAATTTTTACTAGGGCCATCTAGAATATGATAGGAGAACAATTTAAAATCAATTTTATTCGAAATGAGCGCAATGGGAGTGGTGCCACCTGGCGGTCTAGCCCAAATTGTTGCAAAATCTGGTAACTCTATTTCCCATAAGGTTGACTAACTTGTATATTCAAACAACGATATGGCTCATAAAATAGAAAAAAACTAATAGTTAAAATCTTCACTGATTGACAATTGTTTCGTAAACACAGTGGCTTCGTCAGGTACGTACTAGAGCAAGTTACAAACTAATATCCGCATACATAAATACAAAAAGTAGTGATAAGAAGAAGAAGCTACTGACATTAGTCAATGAGCAACGCTGAAAGTTTTTCTATACTGTCTTTTGTAACTTGATTCTATGTAATAACGGAGTTATAGTTGTGAATTTTGTCTATCCCAGCATCGTACAGTGACAAGTCAAGACGAAATATGTGTTTGCATAATTTTTGCTCAAATATGAACTCTCCACACCCGATTGTATATTTTATATTATTCAAAATAATTTTGTTTTATACAAAAAATTTTGAGGTTTTACCAACTTAAGTATGTATGTTTCAAATTGTTTTGTTATTATACTTATTTAAGAAACTTTTTTTACAATTTATAGGAGGGCCTTCTTTAATACATACTAAAGCTCTAAATTATTAACAAACATATTTCATTTTTTGTTATGTATTAATTAAATAATGTATAGCAAACGCCAATTAAGTTGGCGCGAGGAGGGGTAATTTCGCGCAGGATTGGAAGTAGTGGGGAGATTTGTATTTGGTTTTACATCAAATGTCAGATGATTCTAACCTCTCAGCGTGTATCACTTTATGATCCCCTAGCAAAGATATTATGTTCCGTGAAACGTCAATGACAAATGTATTCTGACAATTACTTGAGTAGTGGGGGAGGACGTTTTTAAAAACGGTTTCTGCGCACCCCCTCCTCGCGCCAACTTAATTGGCGTTTGCTATACATAGATTGAATATCTAGATATAACTTCATTTCATAAATAAGAATTGAAACTTATCCAATTAATTTTGAATTTTGGCAAACAGTGCGTTAATTAATAAACATTGTACATCAAATGGCAATATATTCCATCCCGTTTATTAATAATGCACAATTCTGTTTAATGGGCCTTGTGCAATCTGCCCCATTCCTTGGTTGGTATTTAAACTTAAAACATTTATATGCAAATATCTATAAGGGATGTGGAGGATAAATTACATTATAAATATAAATATTAAATATGAATAAGGAAGAAATAGTTTATTTAAAATTTGTTACAATATCTAATAATAAATATCAGTAATTGTATATTAATACCGCATTTTGACTAGTTTAAATAAATAGCTAATCTAGGAAAAACAGCCTTTTTCAATAAATCAAGTATTTAGGTAGCATACATAAATATTTTTTCTCTTTAAAATTAGGGCAGCGCGGGAAATTCAAATTGTTTGACTAAACGTCGATACGGGAAGCGAGGGCTTCTTTGCTCAGCGACGTCTAGAATGTCTTCCAAAGCTGCTGTATCATCTAGTTCAATATTGTTGCCTTCACTTAAGGTGGCTGCAGATTCTTGATTGTCGTTATTCACGGGTTTAGCCTCGGCATATAAAATGACGACTAATAAAAATATCTGCAAAAGATAAACAAAAATAAAGTTGGGTAGTAAACTAGTCAATAAACTGTGTGTTCTGAACTGGAAAAGGTCGAACGAGGATAAGTAACTCAAAATCATTAATTTTACCCTCAATTTACCAAAATTTTACTACAAAATTATTAAGAATGTCATTTTCACACATTTTTCTTATTCTCACTTTTTTAACCGTCCCCCAATTACTAATTTATAAATCAGAGGCAAGCACTACATCCACTCATAAAATTGTGTAAAATATTTAATGATTTTGATGAATCTCTGTATTAGGTATTAACAAATAATTAAACTAATGCTTACCAGAATGAAGAATTTCATTTTCTTTAATATAGCTTGTATTAAAAGAAGTTTGAGATGTATATTTCTAAATCACAATTTAAACACTTTCGATTATCGAATAATTACAATTGATATCCGAATCCATTTATATATCCAAAAAATTTGGAAGGGATGAAAATATTGGAGATTTTTCAATATTATTATGTTGTTATGATTTTCGCGGTATTATGAACGCTTTCAATTAGTTTCAATTTAGCACACCGTTCTTACAATACGGTATTTATAATTTACAAGTGTAAACAGTTTGTTCGATTGGGTTCTTGAAAAAAATAATATTTGCTTAGAAATTTGCGTCTGCTGTACTTACACAATTCATTAAGATTGTTATGTTTGATATCACAAACTTACGCAGGTATTACCTATTTACATTTGATTTATATACATGACTAAAACGTAGTTTTTTTCTGTGTCTATATAAATTGTACCCATATCGTACGTGATATCTTGTTGGAAAGTTTACCTGTTTTATGAGGAATTTTACAGACCTTCATTAAAAGCAAATAATCACAGATACATTAACACAAAGGAGAATTTAATCAATGAAAAATAGTACCGTAGATGGGGAATATATGCGCAATGAATTTTTGAGCTTTTCACCCATAGTGGCTTATGGCATTTTCTTTTGCTCAGATCGTAGCGGGATTGTTACCGTTACAGTTTGAGCAACTATACATGCAGATTTTGTAAAAAATAAGCTATTAAAAAACCGAACTTTTGGATAATACGGAACGATATTTATCTTGTACAGAAAACTCACATAAAAATCATAGCCTGTTAGACGCCTCAGCGGGATAAACGCAACAATATTGATGAAAAAAATACCAATAGGTGCTTACCTATGTTCGGATGGAATAAAAATATAGCAAATATAGAAAAACAAAGGTTTCTATTTCACAAACATGCATAAAACTTAAGACTTTGAAAAGTCAGAGCAGTGCTTAAACTGTATAGAAAACATTTAAAAAAATTAAAACGGGGCTCTTATTTTAAAAACTAAATAATGTCATAGTCATCAGCGAAGCAAACAACTCCATCATTATTTTTTGGATTTCTCAGACGAAAGGTAACTTGTTGCAAGTTTATACAATATTGCGATCTGTGACTGTGGGAATATAAATTTATTTTTACATTCCTTGAAGCTTCTCAAGCATTCAACATGTGGCATTATTGACCTCAACAACTTTCGATATGAAAGCTTTCTTTGCTTTTTTTTTCGTTTTTGCATTATAAACAAATTCGCAAATAACGAAATAAGTCTCATTAATATCACAGATAGAATTTACTGGTTCTCTTACATTCGAAACTGGATTGGACTCAATATCGGTATCTGAGTCGGACGGCAATTCATTATTCTGTGCATTTTCCTCACTATTTGATTTCATATTATCGTTTCGTAGGGAGGAACTAGACGGAACTGAAGCTTGCGCGTCGAAATCTAAAGATGACACCGACTTTTCTGACGGAACATCTATTTTTTCCCCGGGCGTTTCAGTCTGCCACTTCATGAGTCTTCAAAAGAGTTTATGAGTGTTTCATTATCCGATGGGCGTCTTTCCTTAGGAATCAGTTGATTTACGACTTTATTCCGGTTTAATGGACATATTCCGCAAGCAAAAAATCCACCTTTGATGTTGTCTGATAAAGTTGGATTAATATTCTCGAGCAATTTTATGAGAAGTCCTGGAAAAACTGTTTTAGAAATAACGCCTCTGTGACTCATCTTATAAACGGTTATAATTAGGGGCCGAACACGAGAGGCCAAAATTACGATGGACCATATAAATAGTCTATAACATCGCTAAGTACAACACGTAGTTATTGAATAGCACTATTCGATTAACCGCACATCTGTTTTTTGTCTTAGAATTGTGACGCACTTACTTCAATATTATAGTTAAATTCTTTTCTTCATGGGCGTAGACAGAAGCGGGAGGAGTTTTTATAATTTGTTTTATTTATTAGCTTATATTCCGTAAGATAAATAAAGCACGGTGAGTTAGTTTTTTTTCTCATTGTTTGAACTGTTAATTATATATACACGTAAGTGTCCATTGAATTTCGATAACGTTTCAATAACGTATGCATATATTTTTCATTTTCATTTATTTAGATCTAGAACATTGTTTAAGTTACTTTTTCACACATGATATGGAACAACGTCGAGAATAGCATCGTGAAACAATGGCGAGTTGGATTAAGGGTCAAATTGATTGTATGTCTATTGCCAGTGATTCCGAAATTTATTGCAAAGTCTGTAAAATATCATTAAAAAAATTCTGAGAAATCGCACGTAAAACGTCACTTAGCATCGCAAACACATACACAGAAATTAGACCCGTTGAAATTTGACAATTTTAACGAAGAACTATGTGAAACTTTAATGGTGGCAAATATTCCATTAAATAAACTTAACTTCAAAACATTTCTCCAAAAATATACTGGTCGAAATGTTCCTGATGAATCTACCTTATGTAAATATTATGTTTCTAAGTGCTAAAAGTGCACGAAAGCAGTAGAACGCATTAGAAGCCATCTTTCAAATCAGTATAGCAAGCGCCAATTAAGTTGGCGCGAGGAGGGGGTGCGCAGAAGCCGTTTTTAAAAACGTCACCCCCACTACTCAAGTAATTGTCAGAATACAGTTGTCATTGACGTTTGACAGAACATAATGTCTTTGCTAGGGGATCATAAAGAGAGGTTAGAATTATCTGACATTTGATGTAAAACCAAATACAAATCTTCCCACTACTTTTAATCCTGCGCGAACTTACCCCTCCTCGCGTCAACTTAATTGGCGTTTGTTGTACCTAAGTGCCGACGAAACTGTCGATATATTAGGACGCTGTGTGGTAAATGTTGTAGCTGGTGTACTACATCCAACTATTCCACATAATGTATATATAATAGCAACAAAAGTTATAAATACAGTTTATGCGAAAACAGTAGCTAAAGCCATTTACGAGAATAAGCTCCAAACGCTTCATTCGGACGATAGGTACAAGGAAAAAATTCTTTTATTTGTTAGTGACAGTTCTGCTTATATGTTAAAAACAGACAGACTATGAAAGGAAACATATCCTAATATGTTGCATATTACTTGTGTAGCACATGCTCTCCACAGAATCTGTGAATATATCAGAGACACTTTTCCGGAAGTTGATAGGCTTGTATCCGCTTTTAAAAATGTTTTCAGAAAAGCACCATTGAGAGTAGCTCTTTACAGGGAAAAAGTTCCATCTTTGTCACTGCCTCCCTCTCCAGTAATAACTAGACTGGGAACATTGTTGGGAGCTACTAGTTTTCATGCAGAGAATTTCGATAGTTTTCAAAATCGAAGAATTTCTGAGTGCAAGGAACTAATACAAATTAAAAAAAATCAGTTTGCCAAAACTAATCACTTATTTTGAAAATAAAAATCTCAAATTAAATGATGGATTAATGTGATTATTAATAATTCCAAGTGACTTGGTACGTGGCCTTCGGCAAAAGTTAGACGCAGTTTTTAATAGAAATTCAGATTTAATAACCTTGCGGCAATTGTATATGGGGACAATGCCTCAAATAAAAGAATATTTCGAGTATGCACCTATAACCAGTTGCGATGTAGAAAGGATGATTTCTATCTACAAGGATGTATTTCATTCAAACAGAACAAATTTTACAGAACAAAACATTGGGAAAGTATTGCTAGTTAATATTAATACTTCTTTACTCAACTTGAACTACAAAATGAACAAATAAAAATGTATTTCGTATTTTATAGATTACCACCCGTTTGTTTTCCAATTTTATAAATAAAATTCCTAGATGAGAAAAGAATATTATAAGTCAACTTTTAGTCGACAGAGAAAAAGTAGTTTTTCCACCACTTCACATCAAATTGGGTCTTATGAAGCAATATGTTAAAGCTCTAGATTAAAGATTAAATTAAAGCTGGGGTATTTATGGACTTCAAATTAAAACTTTATTGAGAGATCAAAATTTCATCAACTCTATGAACGAAGCTGAGAAAGAAACCTGGACTTCAATCACGATGGTCTCGAACAATTTTCTTGGAAACCAAAAAGTCTGCAATTATAAAGATCTAGTATAATCGATGCTTAAAAAATTTCACCACCTAGGTTTTATAACGAGCATAAAGCTTCATTTCCTTCATAATTATCCTTGATAATTATGAAAAATAAAAGCTCATAATGAAATACGAGAATGGCAACAATAAAAATGGAAAAACCATCTCTAAAACGATTGAATAATTAAAGACATCTAAGAAATATGCACGGAATAGTGCGAGGTTGATTTAGCGGAAAGTGAGACTCGAATATTACCAATTACCACCATCTTTCGGAAAAGTTTAGCATTATATTATAATTTCGACATTTATTTTATAGCTTAGTTAATTTGGTTAATTTCTGACAAACGACAATGTTAATAGTGTTTAGATGAAAAATCCTAAAATGTATAAACTCGTAATTCGTAATGTAATCTAATATTTATCTTTTTGAGGACTAAATAAATCTGAAATTTTGGCTTATATGCAATAGATGTTGAGTGACAACGTTCTTTCGAAAGCCATAATTTGTCCCTGGATTCCGGTATGTGATAAACGTGATATGAGCATCGAAGATGATGTACGATTAAGAACATAAAAACTCCGGAAATTATCAATAAAATTAATCATGTGATTTTGAACGACTGAAGAATTGACATCAAGAAGCATCGTGAGTATATCGACCGAACGCCTACATCAAATTTTGCACGTAGAATTAGGAATGCTCAAGCTGTCTACAAGGTATGTGTCCTGAATTTTGAATTGTAATTGTAATTAAAGACTACAACAGTACTTCATTTTGTTTGTTCATATGGTAATTCACATTTGCGATTTTTTTAGAAAAATGGAATTATATTTTTAAAATATAAAATATCCTACAGACAAACTGCATGCATGGCTCTTCACATGCACATAGATTTTATTTTAAAAGGTTGTTTCGATTTCAGATGCATCATGAAATAGTGAGTTTCTCCTATGGCCCTCTTAACAGCGTCACAAACGCCGCCTTAAACTTGAAATTTAAATAGGTGATAATGTGGAAATTTATATGCAAATAACTTGAAGGAATATGGAGGATAAATTACATTATAAATAAATATTAAATAAGAAGAAGAATTAAATACTTTATTTAACATTTATTTATATTATCTAACAATAAATATCAGTATGTAATTGTACATGAATATACGCATTTTGACTAGTTTAAATAAATAGCTAATCTAGTAAAAACAGCCCTTTTTAATAAATCAAGTATTTAGGTATCATACTTAAATATGTTTTCTCCTTAAAATTAAGGTAAAGCGGGATATTCAAATTGTTTGACTAAACGTCGATACGGGAAACGAGGCCTTCTTTGTTCAGCAACGTCTAGAATGTCTTTCAAAGCTGCTGTATCATCTAGTTCAGCAATGCTGCTTTCATTTAAGGCAGCTACAGGTCCGGTATTGTCGGTATTCACGGGTTTCGCCTCGGAATATAAGAAGATGACGAATAATAGAAATATCTGCAAAAAATTAAGTTGGATAGTAAATTGCGGGTTCTGAACCGGAAGAGGTCGAACGAAGATAATTAATTGACTCAAAATCATTAATTTTACAAAGAATTTATCAAAATTTTATTACCAAATCATTAAAAATGTAATTTCCCCACATGTTTCTTATTCCAACTTTTTTAACCGTCCCTAATTACTAATTTATGAATCAGCAGAGAAGGCACTACACCCACTAACAAAATTGTGTAAAATATTTAATGATTTTGATAAATCTCTATTTGATTAACAAATAATTAAACTATTGCTTACCAAAGTGAAGAATTTCATTTTTTTAAGTATATGTAGCTTGTATTAAAAGAACTTTGAGATGTATATCTTAAAATCACAGTTTAAACTCACTTTCGACTATTGAATAACTACAATCGATGTCCAAATCATTTATATATCCAAAGAATTTGGAAGGGATGGAAAGTCTGATGATTTTCAATATTATTATGTTGTTAATTTATGATTGTTATTATTTCCGCGGTATTGTAAACGTTTTCAATTAGTTTAAATTGAGCACACCGTTCTTATAATACGTTATTTGTTGTTTACACGTGTAAACAGTATGTACGATTGAGTTTTTGAAAAAAATACATTTGCTTAGAAATTTGCGTCTATTGTAATTACATAAGTTATGCCTGGTGTCACAAACATACACAAGGTATTATGTATTTACATTCGAATGTTCATGACTAAAACGTCGTTTTTATCATTTGTACCCATAGACGTGATATCTTGTTGGAAACTTTATCTGTTTTATAAGGAATTATACAGACCTTCATTAAAAGCAAATAATCACTAAAAACATTAACGCAAAGGAGAATTTAATCAATAAAAATCAGTAAATATAGTAATAATGATAGTTCGATTAGTAATACAAACGGTGCTTGTATGACCAAATATCATTACTTACAGAATTTAGAAATTTGGCGGACGTATTGCGTTTGGTATGTGAATAGAAAAAGTGAATTCACTGACTTTGATGAGAGATTAACAAAAAGTAAAACTTCGGGATTTAATAATAAAATAGGTGTAATATTAGCCAACATAACTTTAAAACTGATTGAATAACTACTGAATATATCTAACAAATTATTAAGATAAATATACCGCATGAATATTAAGTCTTCACTTGTAATTTACTTGTATTTCGTTTATAATAATAATAGTTTTCCGAACAGGTTTTGAAGTCATGGGGTTGTATAGTATATCCGGAAATATGCCGTTGACTTTTAAGTAAAATTTAAATCCTATTGATTGCACTGCAATTAGCGCAGCATAAAGTCTAATAAAGTTCCACAAATATTTTTGAAATGATTAATGAATATCAAATCATATATTCAATCTCCTTTTTTGTAGCCTTAAATTTGATAAAATAGTGGTAATATGTATGTTTGAATACGGTTTAGTGTGTGGTTATCATAGATAATTATAACAAGTAGAGAATGTAAGCTCCCATTATAAATGATGAACCCACAAAGAGAGTCATCTACCGGTTAAGGAGAACTTTTCCCGGCAAAATTTGAATTCTGAATTTTTTTTACAACGTAGTTATAAAATTAGTACCAAAATATTTTTATAATCAAATAAATATAGTGACACTACATTTATAAAAAAGTTGTAAAAAAATTACTGATTATTAGAGACCGGATTATATGCAAAATATGTTTTTGCCATATTTCATTCCAAAAACATTAAATAAAACCAGAAAACTCATTATTTTGTTGTTAAAAGGTATATCAACAAAATTACGAGTTTTCTGAGTTTATTTAATGTGTTTTGAATGAAATAAGGCAATTAAAAAAGCATATTTTGTATATAATCCAGACTTTACTCATTATATAAGATTTTTTAATCTTAAAAGTTTGTATGGTTTACAATCATTTCAATGAAACTAGTTTAAAACAAATGTAATAGTAAAAATTAATTCAAAAACAAATATGTATTTTATCTATATTGTTAATGGAAAAAGCTTACTTGTAAAAATTGGTAACATTACTGGGTACAGATCTGCGATTCTTTCCATTAAGTATTCTATTTGCACCTTTCGGATAATCAAAGATCAACAATTTTGTGAAGCTTAATAATTTCACTTTCATAATAATTAGTCTATATTTGTAATTCTTGCATAATATACAATTTAATTAACATACATACATAAACATATTCAATACCTGTTAGAAGAAACAGTTTAGGGTAAACCATTTTTTGAAATATTCTATTAGGTCCACTATCAGTATTCAAGAAATAATTACTACAAATTCTATATTGCATATAAACATATTCATCGGTAAGTTCAAGAGGTTGTTTGTTTCCAATAAATGATAGCCATTTCTTGCAGTTCGTCGTACTTTGCAGGGTTGGGAAAACATTGACGAGAATCTGATTTTGAAGGACCGCATCCAAATACGACACAACCAGCCTTTCCCATTTCGAAAACTACAAGCAATTTTTTTAGAAACTAAACACTAAAACAATATTTTACTTACTACTTATGACCGCACTGTTTTACATGGTAGGTATTATTAGTGTGATGTGGATAACAAAATACTATTAATAATAATAGTAAAATATACAAAAACACGCGAAGTAACTGTTTAATGCAAAAATTACTGATCCTAACCAAAAAACGCTCTAAAAATAAGGCGTCACCTGTGTCACTATCACGTGTCACATAATTAAGTTATCCGCTAGATTTCTGTATTTGATAGATAAGAGTCATCTTACGTTTAAGGAGAACTCATTCTAGACACCATGACAGTTCCACTTAGGGAAATGAAGCTTTCATTCTATACTTGTTATAATTATCTATGGTGGTTATCTATATCTCAACTACCTACAGCCGAAATTCCAGGTATTTGGGTTGGCTTAAACTATTCGCCGCTTATACAGGGTTAGGCAAATGTATGGATCCATTCGAATATCTTTGATACGGCTACTTATATTTTCATAAAATTTTCCACATTTAAGTTAATGCAAATAGGGAATTCAACGAGCATATTTATATCCGAAGACTTCAGGTTTAGCCGGAAACGATTTAAATTTTTTTATTTTAAATAAATTTTTACGAATTTCAATAGAGCTCTGCTCTGAGAGTTCAGTAATAATAAGGTTAGGCACCCTTTTGTTCAACAACGACAGAGATATTTAATTAAATTTAATAATGCCAATTTTATTGAGAATAGGAAAAATGAACACACAAAATTCCGTTCACTTCTTGACAATATGCAAGTCTGTGAACAAATTCTTGAATGACAATTTTCAAAGCCTTCTCATGAATTAATTGCATTTCCTTAATTCCGTAATTTCCGTAATTCATCAAGATTATGCAGTCGTCTAGTAGTTATAAACCACAAATTTTAAATGTCCTTAAAGGAAAAAATCTGGAGACCGTGCGGGCCATTTAAAGAATCCTCTAGGACCAATCCACCGATTTGGGAAACTTTCGTTTAAAAAACTTCTAACATTAAGGGCATTGTGAGGGGGTGCACCATCTTGTTGGAACCATACATTTACAAGTAATTCCCCCATCTTTCTCAATATTAGGAACAATCTGATCACGCAAAAGATCTAAATATCTCTGTCCAGTTAGTGTATCATGAATGAAAATACCAGCCCAAACATTTAATTTCTGTGGATGTTGTGTATGCATTTCTAGTATCCAACGAGGGTTATCTATTGACCAATATCGACCATTATGGTGATTAACGGTACCATTCAAACAAAACGTAGTCTCGTCGGAAAACAGCAAATTGTATGTAAAATATTGGCTATTTTTGCAAATCGCCATCGCTCTTTCGCAAAATTCAGTTTTACGATCATAATACCAATTCAATAATTCTTGCACTAAATGTGTATTCAGTAGTCTGGCTAGTAATCGGCAACTTATAACGTATGGAACATAAGTTTTGAGAAAAAGTTTTGACGAGGAATGTTAATTACCAAAAATGGTTCAAACTAGTTACCACTGGGCTAGAAAATGTGCTCGTTTGTTAGTTACTATGGTGACATGTTAGATTTTTCAGAAATAGTTTTGAAAGCTATCATACAAGATTGAAATACGAAAGTCTATATATAATTTAGTTAGACGAGTACCTAAACGCGAGATTGTTAACATTTTTCGAGACCAAAATATTGGATTCTCAACCATTTACCGCACAATTAAGGAATGTGAAAAAGGTATGGCATGCATGAATTTACCGAAAAATGGACGACCTCCAGTGTTGGTCCCATATGAAGTAAACAGACTCATCCAGTCTGTTCAAGACAGAGTTGGGACGTCTACGCGCACTTTAGATTTCGAATTGCGCGTAGGACTGTTGGCAGAATTTTGACTAAAAATGGATTAGAATATCGAAAAAGAAGGAAGTGTCCCAAATACACCGTAATCCAGCTAGAGAGAATCTCCAGAAGCTGCCGAACATTAAGGCGTCAACATTTTGTTGGCAACAGAGTTATTGTTTTAGACGATGAGAAATATTTCACTTTATCCAATTCGGAAATTAAGGGTAACGATGGTTTTTACACGTTCAACATTGCAAATTGTCCTGATAACGTAAAATTCAAGCCGAAAGCGAAATTTCCTGACAAGATTGTGGTCTGGTGCGCTATTTCTCAAGCAGGAATTTCAAGACCTTACGTTGGGAGAGTTAGAGGTGAAGCTGCGGATGCGAACGTCTATATTCGCAAATGTCTATTTAAATTGATAAATTTCATTAATGCTCATCATCCAAATGATGATGTAATATTCTGGCCCTATCTGGCTTTATGCCATTATGCTAGAATCTCTCAGAACTGGTTAACTTAACATAACGTGAATTATGTACCTATGGAAGGCAATCCCCCCAACGTACCCCAGGCGCGCCCCATTGAGGAATTTTGGGCACTACTGAGCAGGAAAGTTATGAAGCACAGTTACGGGCCAGATATTCCAGGAGATGCGAGAAGTGAATATAAACGTCGTCCAGAGAATGATGGGGAGAATTCCACCAAAATTGCTCGCCATTGAGGACCATGTGCCCTTATCAGTTTTGTGAATTTAGTTTTTGTATGACACAATAGTGTATAATAATTTCTCAATGTTTATGTTTTAATAAAGTTTTTACTACTAATCGATTTTTATTTTTATTTTTTTCTCAAAACTTTTGTCCCATACGTTAGCATAGTTTAGTGCGAAGGATGTAATAGAAATTTGTGGTAATTATTCTAATGCTATGGCAATATCTTGAGCAATAACTTCATTAGTTACGACTTTTGGTCGTCCGCTTTTCGATAAATTTCCGGTCAAGTTATAACTTCTCAAAGTTTTACCGGCAGTTTGTGATATTGAATGCAAATTGTTAAATAAATCGCATACTTCTTCATGAGTTCTGATGCAGTCACCAAAACCAATCATCAGAATTTCAATACGTTAAGTAGCCATAACAAAGATATTCGAATGGAATCATACATTTGCCTAACTCTGTATAGTCAACAGTATATTTCTGGATACACTATAACATAGTAGGCTTGTTGCGATTTGAGCCGTACGGTACACTAGGATAGTGACGTAGCTATTACTGCGCGCCGGCCATCTATTATTACCCCATAATTACATCGAGGTATTCATTTCTTGTCAGCCTGAATGGAGCTGGGGCCGAATTAAATGCTGTTGATACTATTTACTAGTCCAAGGTGGAAGAATTCACGAAATTGAAGACTGGCAAAACAGTTCGTAAAGGTACATTCGCCTAAGTTTACAACGGATCTACTGAATACAGACAGAAAATCTGTTAAGATGATAGTAGACCTACAAACGGAGCATTGTAGATAGCATTCAAGATAGCTATTAGATAAAATATTAGGATATTTATAATTAAGTTTCTTGAGGCTACCATGCATTCTACAGCATAGCCTAGTTTTATTTATTTATGTCCTTCTTTCAGCAAAGGGTTCTTTGCTGTTTCACGGTAACGTAAATCCATTTCCCTTACTGTCGACAACACGTACGATTCGAACCCGGAAATACTTCTAACTTTCCTAACTATAGCTGTGACAACTAGAGCAAAAGGATTTATTAATTGTACTAATAATCTTTCTTGTTTCTGAGCCGAAATTTTTTGTGCCTCGAAACAATTATTTCTGTCTTTTCTATGACTTTCTTCTCATTTTAAAAAAAGAAGAAAAAAATTTAGAGTTGTTATTTTTCCCACATTTCAGATTCCTACTCAGTATACAAATGTTTTCAATATACATCGCGTACTGATATATATCGACATATTGATATATGTGTTTATAATATCACAAGTTCAACCGCCTCGCGCCGAGATCTACGCTTAACTAAAATATAAACACCTTGCCGGCACACAATGTATACAATGAATCTGTTTATCTTCAAATTCGCAATCTTTCTTTTGTAACTGGGTGCGTCTCGTAAAAGAAACTTTTCGCACACATCTCTTATAATAAGTAATTTCTTTGTTAATCTTAAATCTTATCAGACACGTGTTCTTTATAGTCCGATGTGATTTGAAAACATTCGTACGTATATATTAACTTATACTGTGTAGGACTCTGGAATGTGGGGAAAATCTGACAACTCTAGTCATAATGATTGGCAATTTGTTGAGTATACCATCTATCTTTGTTTTGCAATTATGGCTTTAATGCAATTATTAATGTGCAACATTTTACGTTTTCTCACGAACTTTAAATTTTGACGAATGACAAATGATTGATAAAATAGTCAGATTTAAATAATAAATTTAGGTAAACATGCCTTATAGGATTTGTCTTATTTTTTTTTTTGTCCACGACAGTACATGACTTTTCCACATGTTTTAGTTGATTTCTGCAAAGTCATGTGCTATTTCAATAATACGCTACAATACACATTTTACTCATAAAAAGTTTTTATAGTAATTGTTAACTACTATAATGATTTTGTTAAACGAACATGTTTGCGATGACAGATATGTTAATATTGTTGTTAGAAATATGACTTATTTGTTACAAATTTATTAGTAGCAGTTCAAATAAGTGACGAAGGCTGATGGTATGTTAATTTTTGTAACTTCTTCTTTGAATTCTTTTTAGCTATTAAAAATGATTTGAAAATCATAAATATTCGATTTTTTATAGTAATTAGTAGAGCTCGGATTACATGCATTTAAAATTGCAAAATATCCACGTATATATGCACATATTTTGATAAAAATATGTACAAAATATTGACAAATATGATCTAATATAGAAAAATATGCATCGATATATGTAACTTTATTTTACATTTAAGATCTGTTAATTACATAATATTTGCTTAACACTATTAACAATATATTTACAAAAACTTAAAATAGCCTTAGACATTATAACAAGTGTTCATTTGAAAAGTCAATCTAGTAGCATGTGATTTACTGAGAACATTTTGAAGTATGTCGTAAATTAAAATTTACTACTTAACCTACGAAGTCGTATATTTTGACAGTTTCATACATACAAATAAATAACAAATAATAGGTATTTATTGAAAACTATAACAAATGTTGAAAATGTTGTCCTTCAAGATCAATGCACTTTAAAATCCTCCGTTCAAAATTTCTGATGATATTCTGCAACATTACTGGATTGTTATTAATTTCCATGCATTTCTGTTCGATTCTCTGTAGCATATCATTCAAATTCAATATAGGTGTTCGAAATATGTTATTTTTTAGATAAGGCCACCAAAAGAAGTCGCAAGGTGTTAAATCGCATGAACGTGCAGGCCAGGCAATTTCAGTATTTCGACTAATTATACGCTCATCAAAAATTCTCTTAAATAATCCAAAGATTCTGCAGTACAGTGACAAGGTGCTCCGTCTTGTTGGAAATATGCATTTTGTAGTTCATCATCATGCAACTGATTGACAAATGGTTGTAAAATTTCCGTACGATACCTTTGAGCAGTTAACGTTCCCTGAAAAAATATTGGTCCAATGATTCGCCTTTGGCTTATCATTGCCCAAACACCAATTTTCTCTGAATGTAGCGATTCTTCATTAATTACATGTGGATTTTCACTACTCCAAATTCTTGTATTTTGTGAATTTAGGTATCCCGTTTTATAAAACCATGCTTCATCAGTAAAGATGACTCTTTGCGAAAGTTCTCCATTATTGTTCATATTTACAAACCAATTACAAAACTGTAGTCTACGTGGGTAATCAATTTCTAACAATTCTTGTACTGCTGTGACACGGTATGGATAAAGTTGCATATCTTTTTTTAATAACTTGTGAGTTGTACCAACAGAAAGGTTTATTTGTTGACTCAAATGTCGAACAGATGTTTGTGGTTCATTTTCCATTATTTCTTCAACACGATTGACAACTTGAGGTGTACGTTTCTTAACTGCTCCCCTGCCTGATTTTCTTAAGAGACTACCAGTTTCAGAAAAAAGTTTTAAAGTTCTATCCAAAGTGTTCTTAAATTGTATATAATCTATTACAAAATGTGGAAACTCAACTTGAAATTCTACCATGCAATCTTGAACTGAATAAACCCATAAACCATCAATTTTATTACCACTTCGAAAATAAGCCTGGACTAAAAAAATTTTATGTTCTAAAGTGAAAGCCATTTTAAAACTGAGAAGCAATTTATTTAAACCAGAATCGACGCGCGATTATTTTATGCACTAACTGATATTTATGATTGGCATTATCAAATGTCATTTGGATTTACGTTTGCGGAACAACAAACACATATTAATAACGTGTGTTCATTTGAAAAGTCAATCTAGATTACTTTGAAATTTTGATAGAATAAGACGCATATATATTAGTATGTGTTTGTTGTTCCGTAAACGTAAATCCAAATGACATTTGATAATGTCAATCACATTTGTTATTTATTTGTATGTATGAAACTGTCAAAATATACGACTTCGTAGGTTAAGTAGTAAATTTTAATTTACGACATACTTCAAAATGTTCTCAGTAAATCACATGCTACTAGATTGACTTTTCAAATGAAGACCCGTTATATTTGCATCTTATTCTATCAAAATTTCAAAGTAACCTAGATTGACTTTTCAAATGGACACTTGTTAAATGCTATTCAAGAACATATACTATACAGTGATGGCCAAATGTGTGGAACTATATCTTTTAAATTCAAAAAGATATTGTAATCAAACTTTAGACACGGAAATTAGAGATAAAGAGTCATCATTTGAAGTATTTTTTTAGAAATACAGAGTGTTCAAAAAACGTAACGTAGTAAAGATATACTTTTTTAAATTGAATGCACTTTGGCTATTGTTAAGGTCTTTCCAACCTTCCGTATCTCGAAAAAAACTTTTGGAATCATTAAAGTACCCCAAAACGAACTAATTTGCCTTATAAACCAATGGGGGGAAACGTACTTTTCGTCCCCCAACAACTTTAAAGTGATGTTTAAGTTAAATATTAGCACATATAAATAATATGATTATCCGAAATTTGGCGTATTTTAGATGTTTTGGATTGATAATATACAAAATTCAAGCTTAATTTTTTTTTTGCTGAGAGTATGGTTTCCCTCATTAGTTTATAAGGCAAATTACTTCGCTTTAGGGTCTTTTAATGATTCCAAAAGTTTTCTTCGAGATACGGGAGGTTGGAAGGATCTTAACAAAATAATTTTTACCATTTTGGCATTCTCTTCGATAATACGATTTCAACAAACTATAACACTTGTGGTCTAAAGTCTATTTTATTTATTAATTGGTAAGATAAAGAAAATAAACTGGTCATACAAACAAATTTAAACTTAATTTAGGAGTTTTTCAAAATGAGCGCCACCTACTTCCTGACAGTAAGCCAATCTGTCTATAAATTCTCTTGTAACCATCGCTGTAATATCCGGTGAAATGCTTCGCATCTCTTCATTAATTCCTTCAGTCAAATCTTGCGAATATCTAGGTCTGGTAAGATACACTTTCTGTTTTAGATAGCCCCACAAGAAGTAAACTAGTAGATTGAGATTTGGAGAACGTGCGAGCCATTCAATTTTACCTCTTCTTCCACACCATCCGTGGGCAAAAGTTCCAGCTGAAACCAAATGTCTTGTGGAAGTTACTCATTTTCCTCCAATGCAGGAATTATGTGGTTATTAAAAAATTCTAAATATCTTTGAACTTTGAACTTTAGAGTTTCATCTATAAAGAAGCTCCTATTATTCTGTATTTCTGTATTCAAATACCAGCCCAAACATTAAGCTTTCTAAGGTGTTGCGTATGCGCTTCTTGGATCTTGTATCTCTGGTATTACCCTGTGCCCAATACCGATAATTATGTTAATCACTACAACAAAAGAAGTAATAAAAGAAATTATAGTATATACTTACATTTCGAATTGTGAAGGTTTAACTTTAGTACGTTACATTTTTTCGAACACTCTGTATATTAAAAAAATACTTTAAATGATGGTTCTTCATCCCCAATTACCTTGTCTAAAATTTGATTGCATATCTTTTTTAATTTAACGGATATTTGCATGGTTCCACACATTTGCCCATCGTTGTATATGTAATTACTAATATTTAGTTACTATTAATAATTAATAATATCTAAAAATAAGCACATCTATTTACATATGACTTTTGATGTCTCATCTGTCCAGTTATTACAATTAGGTACTATTAAGAAATTTACAATTACGGTATAATCCGCGAATAACTTACATGGAATATAACGTACTTCCGATTACACAGGTCTACAGTGATTTTGATGTTTGAAAGCTGTTTGCTAATTTGTATATGTTTGGGGGCCCTTATTCCAAAAAACGCCATATTTTTGCTCTATCACGTAAATTTTTTTTATAGCGCTCTATATCTTCAAAATGTTAATTTATTAATATACATACCTATGACAAGAATATGTTTGTTCCATGTTAGGCATGATTTTTAAATGAATTGATTTTTATGAAATTAAATGTGATTTGGCAACACTGGTTAATATTAGATTTCTCAGCAAAGCAACAGAGTCGGCGCAGAAGCGTCAATACAACGTTGAAACCTGCTTATGTGCAGTTTGGTTGTGTTAGTCGTCGAGCTACTGTGTCCGCGCGCTTGTTGTCTTCGTTGTTGCGTATTTTAAGTGTTCTAGAACGTATAAATATGGAAATAAGACATTGTGTGAACAATCCGAATAACTTTTGTTATATCTGTGGTAGTTATGTCGTAGTAAAGCAGAGGCAAACTATAACTTCGTTTGTGAAAAATGCATACCACGCTTATTTTGGTGTAAAAATTGGCGACCAAGACAAGTCCTGGGCTCCTCATACTGTTTGTTCCGTTTGCGTTGAAGCATTAAGAAACTGGCAAAAAGGTAGGAAGAAATGTTTAAGCTTTGGTGTTCCTATGGTATGGCGAGAGCCTAGAAATCACAGTGATGATTGTTATTTTTGTTCGTGTAATGTTCAAGGATTCAACAGAAAAAATAAGAAACAAATTGTGTATCCCAATCTTGGCTCTGCTATTCGACCAGTTCCTCATGGACCAGATGTACCGATACCTACCGACCCAAAAGCACTAGAAAACGTCATATCGTCAGCATCAGAGGAATCTAATTGCGACCCAGATGACTCAGATTTCACACCAGATTTCAGAGAGCCCGAAGTGGTTGTCCGATGCCAAGTTAAAAGAAGGTATTTTTGTTGGGCTGCAGATAAGAACATTATGCAAAGACAAGGATTTTCAAAACACAATGACCAATGTCAAGAAAAACGCCTGGGTTTCATTTAAAGAAGTAATTGATAAGTTTCTTGGGAATTCTAAGGACGAAAACTACGAAAATATTGTTCAAAATATGTTACAACACTTTCATCGTCTAGGTTGTAATATGAGTTTTAAAGTGCATTTCCTGTTTTCACACTTGAACTATTTTCCTGAAAATCTTGGAGCAGTTAGCGAAGAACAGGGAGAGAGGTTTTACCATGACATTAAGGAAATGGAACGGCGATACCAAGGCAGATGGGATATACCCTTAAAAACATACAACCGAATGTCCGGACAACGCAGCTTTCTGGCAAAAAGACAAAGATTTCACTTAAAAAAGGCTGAGTAAAGTATTTTTTTCCACTTTTTTAACTTGTATTCCACCTTTTTACTCAATAAACAAATATATATTTTTAGAAATATCGTTTTTTTTCATTTAATATTTGCAAAAAAACCTTGCGTGATACAAATAAACGCATAGAATTTTTGAAATCAGCCTACCAAAATTATATAAAATCAGTTTTCAAAATAAAAACATCTCTCAAAAAGTTTAATTTTGTAGACCTGTGTTATTACGTACAAGTACGACATTAAAAAGGGCATACACTTGAAATTTTTTTGTATAATTGTGATTTTTTTCAAAAACCAATTGTATTTTATATTGCAATTTAATCGCGATATAAAAGTCATATTGACATGCTGCAACAAAAAAAAACAAATAATTACTTTAATAGAACAAGGATGGTCAGTCAGAAGATTAGCTGTAAGATTTTTGGTTAATAAAAGCACCATTCAAAGAGTTAAATTATATATGCTATACACTTTTATTAGAAATATAGATTATGGTAAATTATATGAATTTTCGTTTGACGTTTTAAAAAAGTCAAAAGTGACATAGACTGATTTACATTATTAAAATATTGCGAAATGTAGCCTAAAGAGATGTACGCGTTTTTTAATGCGTTTTTTAATTGTACACATTTCATTGGTCCCGGCTAAAATACTCTTGATTTTTTATCGGATATTACGTACCATTATAATTTCTACTCCTGTTATAAAGTTCAATATTTTCACCTATTCAGTTGCTAAATTCCGGTTGTAAAGTACAAGTGTACGTTAATACCGGATTACTGGATGGTGGTTCCCCGAGACCGTTTGGGATTTTTCAGTAATCATCTGTGAGATTTTTTCTCGAACCGGCGCAGCGTGGCAGACGGTAGTTTTAATTTGACTGTGTTACGCGAAGGTGCGCTCAATACGATTTTTTGTGCATTGTTAAAATGGAGGATCGACGCAAGACTATAACTGTGAGAGAAAAGATAGAGATTGTTAAAAGTGGTATCGAAAAAGCGGAAACTGCAAGACGGCAAAAACAAAAGTATCTACAATTTAGAGTAATCGCGAAAAAATCAAGAAAGCAAGTGAAAGTAAATAACACAGGATTAAAAAATTAGAAATCCTATATGTCAAGATATAGATCAAGCTCTTCTACGATGGTTTTAGGTTCGAAGATCCGAAAATATGTATTGCAATAAGTGGTCCAGTTCTGAAAGCAAAAGCCAAAGATTTATTTAGGGTATTATAGGGTGACGATTTTAATTGCTCTACAGGTTGGCTCGAACGTTTTAAAGTTCGTCACAACATAAAGGTCAGGAAGATTTCTGGTGAGGCAGGAGATGCTAACAAACAAGATGTACTAAACTGGTTAGAGGATAAGTGGCCCAATATTATACTGTGAGGATATTTTCAATGGTGTCGGGGCTGGGTTATTTTACAAGATGACTCCAGATAGTACCCTTAAATTTAGGACAAGAAAGTGTGTGGGAGGGAAGCAGTCGAAGATAAGGTTCACCGTTTGGGTTTGTGCAAACGAGAAGTGAAAAATTCAAACTTCTTGTTATTGACAAATATAAACAACCAAGAAGCATGAAAAATGTAAAAAATTTGCTGCGCCATTTATAAGTCAAACAAGCCGGCATGGATGACTTCAGCAATTTTTGCAAATTATTTAAAATGTTGGGATGGAAAATTAAGACGTCAGAATAGAAAAATATTGCTTTTGGTTGACAATTGCACCATCCAAAAAATCTGATTCTTACAAATATCAGATAAGAGTTTTTGCCACCAAATTGCACCTCGGTCGTACAGCCAATGGATAATTAAGTGCCTTAAGGCATATTATCTAGATATTTGATGTATAGACTGGACAATAAGAATCTTTTTAACATAACCATCCTAGACCCAATCAAATTAATTGCGCAATGTTGGAATGAAGTTACGCCAACCACTATTATAAACTGCTTTCGACATGCAGTTCTGACAAAATCGACCGACGAGTTTCATTCAGACGATGACTTACTTCAGGTTCAGTGGTTCGAGAAGTACAAAAATATTAACTACGATGACTGGGTCATGCAATGCTATGGTTGTGCAATGGCTGTCAAGATCTAACTAACGTCGAAATGTATCTTCCTGAGCTGGATAGCTTTCCGACAGTCGATGATAATTTAGTAACAATGAAGTCATTAACGGATGATGATATTATTACTGAACTTTTACAGCCATATGAGAGTTTAAATAATCCTCAAAGTTCTGGCAACGAAAGCGACGATGACGTTCAACAGGACGAAGTACCAAGTTATTTTGAGGCACTTTCTGCTGTTAAAACTCTTACAAATTTTTTACAATGTACTGAATGAATGTAACTGATAATATTATGCAAGCGTCCTTAAAGGTTGAGAAGCACATCGAGAATATAAAATTAGTATTGAAAAAAAATCAACAAGCTAAAAAACAAGTTTTTTTTTTTAATAAAATATGTATTTTTTCATGTAGGTATCACATATAAAGTTTATAAGTTGCCAAAAAGCTGTTTTTGAGTTTAGTTTCTATTTCTATACCAAATAAGCGTACCTCCGCTTTTTATAGCGTTTTATAGCGTACCTCCGCCTATAAAGTACCCATTTTTTTGTCCCTAGAGGGTACTTTATATTCGGAGTTCACTGTAGATACTTTTCTAAATTTTTTATTTTAAATGAATGTCTTCTGTCCTAGCAAGTGTTTGAATGTGGAAAAAGATTGTTCAACATCGACGGAAGTAACTAGAGCATTTTTTAAATCACTTACACTGCAAGGCTCTAATACGCTCATCTAGTGCACGTCATCAGCACCATTTTTAAAGGGACTGGATGTAAACAAAACCCACTTACTTTGGAAATTGCCATAAGAGATTAGAAAAAGTTAAATTGCACTTAATATAACAATAACTAGTACAACTGAAAGTACATATAATATTTGTGAAGGTTTTTACATATATATATATATATATATATATATTGTAATGAAGCTACCCATGTGCATGAGGGGCCTAGAGCAAAAATACAGTATTAATATTTAAATTGTTAATTTAGAATAAGTCTTTGTTAGAACTGCATTTTTCACATGCCATATCAATAAAGTTAATGCCGCGTTTTTAATTTATCAAATTTGTATCACATAATTATTGAATTTCTTGTAACCATTCACTTTAGTCATTTTCATTTACATTTTAATTTTCCCGAAGATATTTAACTTAATTGATTGGAATTATGTCACATATTATGGCCATAGCTGTACCTATTTTGAATCAGATAAGGCGGGAATTATCCCAAGTGAAAATAGGTAATTAGCGGAAATTGAACATTTAAAATAAACTTTTATCCATTGTAAAATTAATACAATAATTTAGATGAAATGTCAAAGCGATTGGTTGTAGTAATTTATTTTATTTTGAGAAAATTATTGTCGAGATTAAATAAATATAAACAACATTCAGAATAAGATGCCTGGAGAATTAACAAAAACAATAGAGAGTTAGCTTGTGTAATAAAAAATGGTACAACGCGTCTAATTTTTATAAAAGTGTGTGAAGGAATAAAGTGATAAAAATCTAAAATAAATTAGCGAAACCTTACCAAGAAGATATCCTATAAGTTCCCGATTCACTAGCATCGTTTTTTGCGAAGGTTACCTTATCCCCCGCTGAGCACTGATAACCAAAACTTCAATTTCTAAAGGACGCCAACCCGAATTTGGAACAAAACCAGCTTTTCTCCTGCACCTGAACCCGTTTTTCCTGTGTACCAAGACTCGAACATCCAACATCCATACAGAAAAACAACCAGCATCAAAATTGAGTCTTTATTTAATAATCTCCTAAAATATAAAATTTTATTAGTTACATTGCGATAAAAATCGTTTATATTTCATTTAAATTCCTAAAATGTTAGCGTTTGATCACTATACAGTTTAGTACCGAAAAATACAGTTCTTCTTACTTTGAATTTGTGTTACCTAATTTAAATATTTAAGTTATGACGATTTCATAATAACATTTAACCTTACTTTTATAGTATATCGAATCACGTGACTTTTCATGCAAATGTAATACTATATGGTATTTTAACTTACCTTTTATGCTTTGAGAATCCAATTAAACCAGTGATATTTACCATTCATCCTCTTGTTTTATTCTTTAACAACTTTGGAAATTCATTCACTTAGCATAATTTAGTTTAAACGTATTACTACCTTCTATCAAAACACCGAACCTGCATTTACGTTAATCTTAATCGCTATAATCTGAGCTAGCCACATTGTGATTAAGATACCCATAATATACTTAGTAATAAGTTTAGCACGTAAAGGAGGCAGAAAAGAAGTTAAGTATAAACTGTTTTTATTATTGTATTCAAGTTCATATAAGTTGCACCTATGTCAACTGTAAAAATATAACTTTAACGCCATCTATAAAGCACTTCTATAACTCCGTACGTGAATATTCAAATATATTTTATTTTTTTTTGGGCAAAATTAATTATTACTTTAACTTTAGTTATATGCACAACTGTAAGGCCTTATAGGTTTGTTATATATCATATGTCAGCCCTACTTAGGGCCTGTTCCACACTGTTTTCATAATAATTTGTCGAACCAATTAAGGGCTATTTAATATACCAGCTCCGCTATATTTAATCAATAAATTCTGTATTATTTATTATTTATACGACCTATTGGCTTTTAACAATTTGACGAACCAACGTGAGGTCTTTTAACAATATATATATATATATATATATATATATATATATATATATATATATTACATTTTTTCCTGTAAAACATTTAAGATTGCTTGTATTTTCATAAAATTAAATAAAAGTACATAACCTACATTTTTTTTTCAAACTTAATATTTTTTCTAGATCATGGAAGCCAATCGCTTAAAAAAAACACGAAAAGGAACTCGACCGTGTTGAAGATGCATATAGTAGTGGTCACGTTGAAAAACCGACCTCCATCCGTAATGTTACTCCTGCATTGTTGAATTTAATTTCGGTCGACATCCATCCCTCTGATCAGAGGCCCTCGGGCTTAATTAACGTCGACCTCGGGGCAATATAATACCCATAACGCCCATGGTGCATAAATAACTATTACGTTAAAGTGGTAAATTCATGACAACGTGCCATTTGTTTTTCAGGTAAAATTAGCATAAAATGATTTTCGTGAAATGGTATAATTAGAAGAGAGATTAATTACAAACTTTGTTATAGTTGTTCAAAATTGTTATACCATTGACCATATCAAAACCAATCTTTAAAATGTTTTCCAGTAATTAAGATAAACGACATCTAAAGTGTTAACTTTCAATATTTATTTCTTTGAAATTAACAGCAATGGAATTTTTTCCATATTTATCTCATGATCTGCTACGATCACTATTCGTAGTTGCTACGATCACTAAGTGTCGAGTTCAAGAAAAGAATATATAAAAAAAACCAAAGAAAACGCTCCCGGGAGCAGACCCAGTCTCGGTCGACTGAAACTGCCCCTGCCCGTCCTTGCCAACGTCCAACGGCCCACCCGGCTTCTGAGGCTGCCTCAGCTCAGGAGGAGGGGAGACCCAGAGGTAAGTAGAAAAAGTAAGAGAGGTGGAAAAGGGCGCCACCGAATTGATGCCACTGGACGTCGCAAATTCGGAAACTTGATGAATATCGATTTTGAAATAAGAAAAAGGCAGGTCGCGTGAGGCAGAAGGCCGGCTCTGTGACTGAGACTCGTTCCACTCTCGAGGATCGAGAGACGAGGGAAAGAAAAAGAAAATACGTTATTTCAACCAAACAATAATTATTTATTCACTCTCTGTATATATATTAGGGAAAAAAAAACTGTTACAGAAATATGCGGCTGAAGGCCGGTCAAAAGTAAAGAAACAGATAAATCAAGAACAAAGGAATGTAATTTAAATAAATCGACTAATTAAAGTTTACAATGCGGCTGATGGCCTAGTACGCCCTAAAAAAAAACAATAAGTATTCTTTCTTTCATGTAGGTTCACAATAAATTACAAAGTTCAACAATTGTTGAAATGAAACGATCTTTAGCTAGAACGTTTGTTAAAGTTCAAATGAGATTCCGCAAAATATGTAATTTGCGTATATAAAAAAAAACTATTCTAATTGATTAGCAAAAATGTGAAAATACAAACAATTAACGTGTTAAAAAAAGTATTCTAATTGATTGGCAAAAAATTGAGATACAAACAATTAAAGGGTTGATGAACGTATTCTAATTAATTAACAAAAACATGAAATCCAAACAATTAAAGTGTTAAAATAAATTTACGTTTAAATGCAAGGTTAAATTGAAACGACAAAAAAAATCGTAAAACGAACGCAAAGGTTTAAGAAAATGATTTACAAAAAAGAAGGTCAAGCAGGTTTTTCGTTGAGAAAACACCTGGGATTATTAAATGACGATCTATTAATTTAATAATAATATCGAGATATATGAAAAGAAACAGGAAATTTTACGAATAATAATTTGAAAATAAAAATTAATGTAACGAGAGCTTATCTGAGGGTCCGACTGCGATCCTTTTCCCTTCCGGGAAAGAAAATCGTCACTGGCAGGAACAATCTGGCGATATTTCGAGATTTTTTGTTGTTTTATTTTTTCTGCCCGTCGGCCACACCATCTAAATAAAGGGATAACAACGATAATAACAAAAGAAACACTCAACAGAGATAGCTCTATACATATCAAATATTGCGTGTGATGGCTATGAAAATTGAAACGATGATTGTTAGCGTGTTACCAGCTTTTTCCTCTTTTCCAACACTCTAAATCCTCCCAGGGAGATAACGCATTTAGCGAAAAAACTGGATAACTCGATCGATTTAAAAACCCCACGGGGCCGTAAATAAAATAATACAATACGGCTTACAACGATCGGTATCTGTGTTGGGTAGAAGAACGCAACTTCGTTCAAAGATCGAAAGCTAACAAACAAGTGTCAAGAGCGAGTCGTCGTACCTTTCTTAACAACGGAAAAAAAAGCAAGCACAAAAGATCAAGAGAAAAAAGAAGAAAAAAACTCGAAAGATATTGAATATAAATTTAAATAGCGAATAACGATACCTATACAGGTAGGTTCGTTTAAAAATGGAACGAAATATATTGAAGATAAAATTAGTTATAATACGAATTAAAGTAATAAAACGTTGCGCGTTACGGACACGTAACAGATCCTTGGTCCTCCCATAACAACGTACCATCCAGGTGTTCCGCGAATTATGGAACACGTCGTATAAACAAGAAACAGATTTTGTCGATAAATATTTAAAGTGAAGTTAACGAGTGTTTAATGATAACAACGACTCAGTGAGTGCCAACTTAGAATAGAACAGAGCTTCATTATTGTTCTCGCTGTATATTAAAACAATATACAAACAATAATATTGGACACACCGATGAAAAGTAAATTGTTTTATTTACGTTTTATCATCATAGTGTTCCCATTTTAAATTGTTAAAACGAAATCGCTTGGTTTGTATTGGTTTGTTCCGGGCTAGCTGCAGCATCCTAACAATAATTAAAATGATTTAAAGTATAAATTAATGTGATAATGATCGTCAAAGGTTCAGAACGTGTGTGGTACGCTGAAATAAATATGTATTAAATACAACTTATTAAAAAAAAGGAAAACACAACATTATTATTAAAATTTTATTTATTATTT
This sequence comes from Melolontha melolontha, assembly GCA_935421215.2. NCBI lineage: Eukaryota > Metazoa > Arthropoda > Insecta > Coleoptera > Scarabaeidae > Melolontha > Melolontha melolontha. The sequence goes on along the minus strand of OW285243.1, from coordinate 68,294,021 downwards.
ACATAAGAATTTAGACTTTGAAATTACTGAAAATAATTAAATGAAAGCTGAAAAGTAAGTTAGTTATTTCGTAAATTAATAGCTTGGTAAATGTAATTAAAATAATATCTGTATCGAACAATACAGAGGTTATCTTTGAATGATGTTGCGATCGGACATGTGGTATAAAATAAAAGAAATGCTAGCAGCGCTTCACTGTGTATGCTTGAACAAGCATTTGTAGTGAGAGATGTTGATCTCATAAATGGAGATTTTGTTTAAAGAAAACTCGTTTTATGATTTAGTTTAAGGATAATCAACCGTATTGGAAATAGCGATGTCTAAGAATTAATAATTAATTAAAGACGTAAGCTAAAGGATTGTGGTGTCAATGAAATTAATTAATATCATTGAAATATTCCTTGCAAAAAATACTTTTGATTGATACCTCACATGATTTGGTTTAGATAAAGTTTACAATAGTGATTTAAATGTGGCTATTAAAATTATGTCAACGTTAATACGAGGTCGATATAATTTCGACGTGCAGAAAAAATAGCTCGATTATAAATAAAATTACTAATTAAGAAATAATTAGAATAGAAGTCGTATGTTATTAATAACTAAAGTAAAATGATATTTAAAATTCTAAATAATATTAGAGAATATGAAATGCCAGGGCTTACCGTTCGGTAGATATTTTCAGAAGGCTGATATTTATGACCAGTGCAATACAAAAGAAGGGGTTTCTCTTGAAAATACGCATTATACATATATGGCAAAAATTTTTAACGGATTTTTTATTTAAATTCAACATATTTGTAAATAATACAATTTAAAAATGTGATTAAAAAAATATTAATTATTATTATTAAGTACGAAGTGATATTTCGATTTCGACCACCTTAAATTCTCTAAATTTTTGAAATAATTTATATCTTTTTAAATAGTGATTTGTATTATATTGACTCAAGGTCGCCTAAAACAAACATCAAAACATCAAAGGTACCGCCGATTTAGTTATTTCTGATTATTTTGTGTCCTTACATACGTAAGTACAATACTTGAATACTAAATTCTTCAAATCTCCTCTAATTTGTTCTATTGTGCAGTTGTATTTATTTCTCATTATTTGGATCAAATTTTCCGCAACCACATTTGCGCATGAAATTCCACCATTAGCATTTGATCTCGTGCGTCATTTGAGCGTAAGTATCGTTAATAATAGCCATATTTTGTAAATTAAATGTCGATCAATCACAACGAGATTTGAAAAGCAATAAGTTCGTCACATTCCGTTCGCTTAGATGTTACTTAATTTTACATCAAATATCTACATATACGAGGGTTATCTTTTATATTTTGCATATACAGCTGGAATAAAACAGTAGATAGCTTTTAAAGACTTTATTGTTTTTCCAAGTATTCTCCACGGAAATGAATGCAGTTTTGCATGCGCTCAAACCAACTCTGGAAGCAGTTATTTCACTCGTTCGTTAGTAGTCAAAATTGCGTTTTTGAAGGCATCGGCTGATCCTTCTGACGACTGGAACCTTCGACCACGCAGTCACTGATTTTCAGAAAGATAAAGAAATCGTTGCACTTAGGTCGCGACTGTAAGGAGGAAGGTCTAACAATTCGGCGTTTTATTGCGTTAAAAATTCTATTGTCTTGCGAGCTGTGTGCAAACTTCCATGAATATGAGTAAATCCAGGATTCATCGCCATTCACGATGTTGTACACATTTTCCGAGTTTCCTGAGTTGAAGCGGTATAGAGTTTTTTGACACCGATTCACCCTAGCTGTTTTCTGTTCTTCGGTCTACAGATGCGGTATTCAACGGAAAACTAATTTTTTTACACACAATTCTTCATGAAAAATTTTTTAAATGAAGGTCTTTGGAATCCCCAATGATGTTTCAATTTCCGGATATGTCACAAGTCGATCTTTATTGATGAGCTTGCGCACAGCATCGATGTTTTCCTGAGTGAATGCCGTTTTTGGTGCACCTGCTCTTGGATCATCGCTAAGACTAATCCGTCCACGTTTGAATTCTCCATACCAACAGGAAATTGTTGACTGATGTGGTGCTTCATTACCGAAAACAGAAACTAACTCGACGAAGCATTCTTGTTGAGAATTGTCTTTGAAAATTAGAAAAAATTATAGCGCGAAAATTTTTACGATTTTAATTCCATTTTTCGACTAACTTGTCAACTTCGACAGTTCGTTGTAGCTATAACACTACACGTATCGCACTGAAACCTTGGATTTAGTCTAACTAAAGATGGAAGTTAATTTTTAGTACTGAAATTCTATTAATGGCGCCCTCTATGTCCCAATATGCAAAACATAAAAGACATCCCTCGTGGTACCATGCATAAATGAAAAAGATTTAGGAAATTGTATTTAATGTAAGCGACTTTTCATGTACAGTCACAGACAAAAAATATAGATTAAGTCGATTTTCTTCTATTCCAGGTTATTGTTATTATTATTCTAGATTATTTTAGGTATTCTAGATTATAACGGGTGGGGCAAAAGTCCCGCTACCATTTTGATTGCCTATAACTTTGTTGAAAGAAAAGATAAGTAAGTTTGGTTTTCATAAAAAGTTTATTTGCTCTTTACATTTTTTTTCGTTACGATTGGAAAATTATATCGGCTAAATGGTGACCGCGATTCGCTATGCAACTTTCGGCTCTCTTTAAGGCATTTTTCATGACATCCTGCAACATCTCAGGCTGAATTTCTTCAATTTCTTGACGAATATACTCTTTAAGATGTTGAATCGTTTGGGGCTTATTCACATAAACTTTTGATTTTAAAAAACCCCATAAGAAAAAGTCAGGTGCAGCTAAATCCGGAGATCTGGCTGGCCATTCTAAATCGCCATTTCGCGAAATTAGTCTTCGTGGAAAAACGTCATTTAATAATTGAATTGTTGAACGAGCTGTGTGTGCTGTGGCCCCATCCTGCTGAAACCACATTTCCTCTAGTCCTTGCTCTTCCATTTCATGCACAAGAAAATTTCGAATCATGTCTTGGTTCCGTTCAGCAGTAACAGTAACTCCAACACCTTCGTCAGTTTCCAAAAAATAGGGACCAATGATGTTTCCAGCATGAATACCACACCATACAGTTGTTTTTTGTGGATGCAATGACGTTTCATGAATTAATTGAGGATTCTGTGTCCCCAAAACCGACTGTTCTGTTTATTGACGCCACGTCAATAAACAGAACAGTCGGTTTTGGGGACACAGAATCCTCAATTAATTCATGAAACGTCTCAGTGGCCACCACTGAGAAGAAAATGGGCTTCATCGTTCATTATCAATTTAGACGAAAAATCTTCAATTTCATCAGGCAGCCTTAGGATTGCATTACTATACTCAACTCGTTGATCATGATCTCTCGGTAGCAATTTATGGACTAATTGAATTTTGTACGGGAACATTTTCAAATCAGTTTTCAAAATTCGCCTTAAACTGCGTACAGACATGTGTAACTGGGAACCACGTCTCCGAATTGATGTTTCTGGAGACTCTGCAACACTATCGCACACCAGAGCCACATTTTCAGCGTTACGAGACGTCCGTTGTCTTCCAGAACGAGGCCTGTCTGCTGTCGTACCGTACAGTCGAAAATTCGCATTTAAACGATAAATTGTGGTTTTGTGAGGCACTGGACGATTAGGATATTTTTGACGCAATTTCCGCTGAGTGGCAATAATGGAACGATTATTTTCAATAAATATTGTCACTATTTCTGCTCGTTCTTGTGGCGTATATTTATCCATAATAAAATTTGGACGTCTACACAACACAATAGTTAAAGCTAAACTGAATAAACGTTACATAACCAAGATGGCGCGCAATCAAAATGGTAGCGGGACTTTTGCCCCACCCGTTATCTAGTAAAATTAGTAGAGCAAGCGTTCATGATTTTGATAAATTGACTGACAATTATATAAACAATTACAATAAAGCCTTATTGGTAAAAGGGATCCATAACGGCCATAAGTAATTAACAGACATCTTGCGCATTTTTAAATAAAAATATTCATAAAATGCACTAAATAAAGATCTGCTAATCCTATATACAGTTCAGTTAAATATTTCTAAATTATATTAGTTCAAATATACAGAATGATAATAACATTTTTAAAGTGAAACTAATATTTTGCTCAGGGACTGTACGTAAAATTACAACCAGTGATTTTTTCATGACGAAGAATACATACATATACATGTCTTTTTCTACGAGGTGCTGCCCAGAAATTCCTGGAATTTGAATGTGGTGCGTGAAGGGATGGTAGTACAGTTCTATAGCTAGATGGCGTACGCTATGTAGGTATTTTGCAAGGTGGTGATAAACAGTTTCTGTGTTTATATTTGTTGAGTTGCGTTTGGATACTAAAATGTCTGATGTGAAAAACGTGCATCAAATTCTAGTTCAAACTTGGTAAAACGGCAGAAAAAACTCTTAAAGTGCTTAAACACGCATTTGGTGAGGAAGCTCTGGGCTTTAGACGCAAACTTTTGAGTGGTACAACCGTTTAAAAAATGGACGTGTGTCGGTAAATGATGATGAGCGCTCCGGTATTCCATCGACGGAAAATACGCCAGAAAACGTGGCAAAGGTGTGTGATGCTATCCTGCAAGATTGAAAGAGAATAATCCATGACATTTGTAGTATGTGGCGTATTTCTGCGAAATTCGTGAAGGTTACTTGGCATTGAACAAGAACTGCAAGGTGTTCATGTGTATATAGAGCTAAAAGAAACTGCCGAAAGGGATGCGAACTTCAGTACCAGAATCATTACTGACGACGAAATATGGGTGTACGGGTATGATCCCCAAAGAAAGTAGCACTCATCGCAGTGGAAGATGCCATAATCATCACGACCGAAGAAAGCACGGTAAATTCGAAGCAACGGCAAGTCAATGTTGATTTGCTTCTGTTACGCTAATGGCATCGTGCACAAAGAATTTCTCCCACTAGCTGAAACAGATAATGGACGATTTTATTGCAATGTTCTTCGACGACTAAGAGAAAACATTGGATGAAGGCAGCCTGCCAAGTGGCGCAACAATTCATGCCGAAGACGGCAGTACTACCCACCTTCCATATTCCCCAAATTATGTCCCTTGCGACTTCTTCCTGTTTCCGAAGTTGAAACTGAAGCTCAAGGACGATTGAAAAGATCCTGAGCGAATCGCAGGCAGTATTGAACATGTTAACGCAGCATTGCTTTCAGTCATGGGAAAGTTGCTGGGTTCCGTATTGTATAATTTATATCCGGTTCTCGAAGTGCCCAAATATATATCTGCTTTCGAAGGGCCAAATGTTGGGGTTGAATTCGGCTCGTGAAGGACCATGTATGAATTGTTTCTTGAACCACCGTTCACGGGACGTAACTTCCGTATAAGCTGGTTATTTATTTTGGTTGGTGGCAGTTGTATTGAAACTTGATGTGTTTTCTGAATATTTTATTTAACAAAAAAACACAAACCTAATTTATTAAGTTATTAACACTTAATGTAAACTTAAAACTTTAAATTCTTTACTGTTATATGAGACTGTATGTCTCTTGTTGTTAATATGATACTGTTTGATAGGAATGTTATGAAGAGAAAGATCTGTATTGTTGTTGAGTTGATACTGTTTTACAAGTAGGAAAAATAATACCACTTCCATTACAAACTATTACACAATTAAAATGCGTGTATAATTTGGGGTCATAACGGGGAATTTTTCTGTTTTAAATTCGTAGAAATTCTGCCTACCAATAACAATACTAGGTTTACGATAGCGTCTTAAACCTTATTAATAAATAATAAAATAAATATAATTACTAATTAAGTATTAGTTGATGTAAACCTAACTATGTAGTTCCGGATAATTCCATTGTTCAGTGATGGAACCCTATTATACATATTTTTTTATAACAATGGGTGGTAAGATTAAACATCGTCTATTGAAATTATTCAATAATAACTCTAGGCAATAAAATGAGTGGTCTAAATTATAAAGTAGGTAATAAACAAATTTGCACATATAAAGGGTTCTTAGAACCTAAAGAATATTTATAAAATTGGAAATGTTATAGTTTAATTCTTATCCTAAATTTGTTCGTCAAGTATGTATATATTTATTTATTTTTAGTCAAAGGCCAAATTTAAGACATAAGAATACGTTAAAATGATTAACGTATGTAGTATTACAGCGCGTATATATTTGTGTTAGAAAGAGATAAAGTACAATTTGTTGTTCGCGCTTTGAGCAGTATGATCTGCACAGAAATATTTTATTAATTATATCATATATAAATATGTATAATGAATTTCGTTTTACAGCAAAATAGGTGTATTCATGCGTAAAGACAGTGGGGATTGAAGGTGATGGTAGTGAATTTCTAAGAAGTTGTAAGAACAATTTATTGTGTTTTTTTCACATTCCGAGAATTTTTGGGTAGCATCTCGTATTTATATTTTATATAGTATAAACGCATTCTTGTAATAAGTATGGCAGTATCGTTTAAATGTATTTTCACTACAAACAGAACATCTTAAACCTACAATACGTGGTTAACTTATTATTATTAAAGCAAATAGTGGTTAAAAGTTAATTTAGCTTATATTAGAGACGCTCTCATGGTACCTCGTAACTCTGAGAATATTTGTTCAGTAAATTTGGTGTTAATAATTAAGAAATATAAGTAAATAAATGCGTTACTTCGCGAAGATTGCATATCTACGTGCATTTCAAATCATAAATGCAATTAATTTTAAAATAATAATAGTGATGAGATGAGTGTTAAATTATTGTCATCTCCATTATTGTCATTATTGTCATAATTTCATATTGTCGTCTCTATTAAGTCCATAAATTAAATTTGTACAATGTAATATTTGATTTTAGTGACGAAATATGTTCTCGTACCATTTTATTTTTACGAAGTGCCATATTTGCGTGCTAACGTGCACTAATTTTTAAAGTACAGATCGTGTTTTGTTTTAAATTTAGTACCATTTGATTCATATCCACGTCAAGACTTAGGCAAATAACACCTGAAATAAAAATTAATATTTCCAAGTGAATATTTTGTATTAATTAACAGATCAAAGCAAAAGCTAACTAGTGTGAACTACTTTGAAAAAGTTAGTGTTGTGAGGCTGTTAACTTAACACTAGTTTAGTTATATTTTTAGAAATCAGTTTGTAGGTGCCATAACTGAATGTTGAAAGAGCTAGTTTCCTAAAATTTGACATTTTCTCGTTAAACAAGATTGACACATCAAAAAGAAGTTAACTAGTGTGAACTACGAGGGGAGTTTTTTTATGTTATCTACCTAGCTATGAAAACAATACGCTATCGTGACAATTTTCTTACGTCCAGTTTTTGTGACATTTTATAGTATCATCTCCAAGTTTGGTTCGAATCGCTTAACATTTGTTACTTTTACATTCGTTTAAAGAAGAGAAATGAGTGATTTGAAACTTGAACACAGAAGCGTCATGAAATTTGTATCAAAAGAAGGCTGTAGCCCGAAGAATATTCAAGAAAGAATAGCGGCAGTGTATGGAAAAAATAGCCCGTGCTATCTGCAAGTCAGATTTTGGTGTAAGCAGTTCAAGTGTGGAGCACGAACTGAAGAAATCATCAACAAAGTTGAAGGTTTGTTATTGAGTGACCCCGCCGAATAAAAGTTTCAGTTATTGCAAGAGAAATAGGAATATCAGAAAGGAGTGTTTTTAAAATTCTATATAAAGATTTGGGAATGAACAATGTGTCGGAACGATGGATTCCCAGGCTGCTTAGTCTCGGACAAAAATTGTGTAGATGACAAATTTGTGAAGGGAATTTGACTATTTTATCTCAAACTTTTCAAAACTCAAAAATACTTGTGAGGGCGTCGATTTTTATCAAAGGAAAACACTGTGGGGTTGTATTTTTTGTAATTACCAAAATAATTTTTTTTCGAAGGCATAGTGTTATGAAAGAAACGTTAGAATAAGTGTGTTAGTGTTAATGGTTCTTAGTTGATTTTTTTTTTGTTTTTTAACTCGTTTCTTTCATAACTAGGTAAATAACATAAAAACTACCCTCAAACTTTGAAAAAGTTAGTGTTGTGGGGGTGTTAACATGGCTCAGGTTGAATTATTACACCCACGTAGAACTGCCAAATTGTTATGTACGTTAACGCTGGTGGATTATGTTGATTTTATTCCGAGTTAGTTGTAGTACCCTAACAATAATGAAAATGATTAAAAATAATGTAAGGATGAGCAAAGGTCCAGGACGTGTAGCATATTGAAAGAAATGTATTAAACAAAAGAAACACAACTACGTTGTTCTTAAAGTTTGATTTAATATTTAAATGAAAAAACTTTGAGATAATTAAAATTAATAAAAAATAGAGATATATACACAAGTAACAATGAATAATTATTTATGGGCTGAAAGAAATTAATGGCTTAACAAATGTAATTAGAATAATATTGTATCTAACGTTTTTATTTATCTCGGACGGATAATGAAAACGTGTAACGCAACGCTAGATAGCGTGGTTCACTGTGTATATTCAAACGAGCACTTGTCAGTGGTGGAGGTGTTTACTCGATGAAAGCTAGAGTCTAATAAGAGAGCTTTTTCTCAAAGATATCGGTAGAATATGTGGTAGTTTTGTGATCGAGTTAGGGATAAACAATCACATTGCAAACAAGTGACATTACTAGATCTAATAGACCACGCAAGTGCTGTCGTTATTTTTGCGGAAGGTCAGGGATCGCGTTCCAAACAAACGGCATTTAAATTTTGTTCATAGGGTATTTCGTATTGTATTTGGAACGCGTTGCAAATTTGAAGTGAAAAGTTGTTATTTATAAGTGAATTTTAATTATTATTGCATGTAGGTATGAACGACGTTGTTTAAAACTGATAATAATAATATTAATTGTTTTATAGCACGGTTATACTTGAGTAACTAAAGTACAAAAGTGAGGTTAGATAGATATACATAATGGTGATGTGTTTTGCTCCTACTTGCTTGCAAGCATTCAGTGAAAAAAAGGGATGCACTATTTTTACTTTTCCTACAGAAAAGGCAGAATTATCGAGGTGGATTATCTTTTTTGCAGTCATTGCTAATATTTATCTGCAATTAAAAAACACCATTGCCAAATATTTTGTTTTTAATAACTATAATATGTATATTGATATTTTGCTTACATACTTACCAAGTAACAAATGATATTAATATAGGAAGATTAATTAAAAATCGTTTTAACAAGAGTGTCTATACGTTTCAAATGACGCTTTAAATTTGTTTGGAACGTAGATCCTGACCTACCGTACAGAAAATGGCGATTTGACGTCACGCTTGCGTGGTCTATTAAAGGAGCGAGGTAAGATGTTGTGAGGAAAACAAAATTAATAGCATTTCTTGCAAAAAATACATTAAGACGATAATACGTCACTCAATATGGTTTTGACAACCTTTACAATAGAGAATTAAACGCGGCTATTAAATTATGTCAATTGATATGGGGCCGGTATAATTTTGACACATAGAATATATTGTTTAATAATAAGTAAAATTAGTAATTAATATATAATTATAATGGAAATGTACGTAATTAATGACTAAATTAAAATGTACAATGTAAATTAGAAAGGAAAGTTGCATAAAGCAAAGCCTTTCTCTTGAAAAGATGAATCAAACAGCACATATTGTCTTACGAACATTTTTAAATTTGATTTATTTATGAATAATACAACTTAAAACGGGATTAAAAAAGTTCTTGATATATGTGATGTGTAACAGGGAGAATAAAATTTTTTCGCGAACAATTTCGAATGAAGATTCTGTATGATCTTCTGTATAGGTTAAATTAACAACAATCCATCGACCGACTTCTTTTGATTACTGGGGAGAAAACACAATCAAATGGCACCGTTTACAGCGGGTTTGCAGGAGTCTAGCGTGAATATTCAAATCTTAGTACTGAATTGCATGATGATCACCCATCAACGGCTGTTGTTGCAACACGTTGTAGAAATGATACAGATAGACCGATATGTGAGATACAAGCATCCACGGGTATTGACTTGAAAGAAATACGCACATTTGGCTGTGAAAATCTTTATATTTATAGGATTCAGCTCCATTAGTCTGAAGCTCAAAAAAAGGCTTATGTCAAATGGAGCAAAGACATGCTTAAGAGATTCGATAGCGTTGCTTGAAATCTCTACGAGCCCGAAACTAAACGTCAATAAGCTATTTGGGTGTTTCAAGGTGACACTAAACCAACAAAAAACTGTTTGTTCTCGCAGTACTTCAAAAGAAACTTATAGTTCCATTTTTTTAAAATGATTGGTTTATTGGTCAAGTGACTGGCAACTGTCGAACATGAGGATCGACTAACTGTCAGGCGCGGCTCGTGATGGCGTACTATGGGGGCACGTATAATGATGCAAGTGCTTCGTGTATTCTCATGCACTAACTGTACCGTTTTCTTAGTAAACGCAGAAAACACACGAGGCATTTGCATCATTGTATGTGCCCCCGCAGTACGTCATCACAATGCTGATTAGTAGATAACTAAAGACCGCCACTCTCGGTCGGTTCACAAAGGCGTGAACATAGTGGTTCACGAGACTCACTTTACCAGCGCATCGCGTGCTATATGTAACGTGCCTTCAAAAATTTTCCTTATTATAGTAGACTAATTTTTAAGTAATTAAATAATCAAAGATTGGTGCACATGCGAAGCTTTAGAAAATTTCAAATTCTGACAGTTGTCATACATAAATTCAAATTATAAACGCTTATATTTTTTAAATTATTTTATTACTTCGTGTAGATATAACGTTTGATCTTTGGATCGCGATAGCCATGTAAAAACCATCTATAGAATTACTTACTTCAGTATAGCAAACGCCAATTAAGTTGGCGCGAGGAGGGGGTGCGCAGAAGTCGTTTTTAAAAACGTCCACTCCCACTACTCAAGTAATTGTCAGAATACAATTGTCATTGACGTTTGACGGAACATAATGTCTTTGCTAGAGGATCATAAAGTGATACACGCTCAGAGGTTAGAATTATCTGACATTTGATGTAAAACCAAATACAGATCTCCCCACTACTTCTAATCCTGCGCGAACTTACCCCTCCTCGCGCCAACTTAATTGGTGTTTGCTATACTTCTTTAGTTTGACGTACACATAAGTCACAAATAAAATAGATTTTAGGTTATGGTAATTAGTTGCATTTTATGTATATTTTATAACAAGTTGTCAAGTAAATGTCAAAACTAATTGAAATAAATAATTTCATAGATATCTCGTAAATACAAGGCAATAGCTATCCAAAGACTTTTTGATAATACGATAGTTAGTATCGAGCGATCAAGATAATTTGTAAACGAGTCAACCTTGAAACCGAAATTGTAAATACATTCGTCCTCAGTTGCATAGTTTACATTAACTGTTGTTATTTTATCTTCTCTTGATCGCTCGATATAATGAACTTACTGTAAATGAGAATAAACGAAATATAGAACTGAAAAATCATATCTGTCCAGGATATTGTGTGTTGATAAGCTCCAATAAGAGCGAAATGCATCCACGCATTCTGGGATAGGTGTGATTTTTCACGAACTTTTCATTATCCTAACAACCAGGAAGGTAGCGTCGCGGCGTGTAGCGTTTCTGCATACTCGTACAATCTTAGTTTGTCGAAATGTAGAAATAAACGCCACATATTAGGCGACGTTTGCATGTAAAGAGATATTTAATACTTATTAGTTCTCATTTACAGTAAGTTCATTATTCTAACTTTATGTGTGCGAAGTATAGAAGTGAAAAATCATATCTGTCCAGGATACTGTGTGCTGACAAGCTTCAATAAGAGCGAAATTCATCCACATATTCCGGGATAGGTGTGATTTTCCACGATTTTTTCATTATCCTTACAACCAGGAAGGTAACATTGCGACGTGTAGCGTGCCTGCATACTGGTACAAAGTTAATTTGTCGAAATGTATAAATCAACGCAACCGATTAGGCGACATTTGAATATAAAGTGAGATTTAATACTCAGTAGTTCTCATTTACAGTAAGTTCATTATACTAATTTTAGACTATCATTTTCAAGACCAGCACATCACACAATCGAAGAGCTTCGTAATGCTACTGTGAATTCTTGAGCTGACATAACCCAAGAAATCCTAATAAATTACTTTGAAAGCATGAAGCATAGAGTTAATTAAACTTTGTCTTCAAAATAATGGTCAACATTTCCAACATCTGCTTTAGAATTACGTTCCTTTAATTTTTACTATTGTAATAAATATTTTTTCAAAAACTAAATTACTAATTATTACACACGTTTACGTGACATAACCAAACTATTAAAGTTATACGTGTGTGACAGATTACGTGCACTGTCACCAACCATTAAAAAAAGCATCTCTAATGAGGAAAGTTTTTTAAGGCACGTTATGTACTACATGAACAGTTATGATAGTGTGAAGTGTGTTTATATACGTACAGACGTAAAGCATTTTATTAAAAAACGCGCACTTTTATTTCAGCAGTGACACCGCTGCTTGCCTACTAAGTGGCGGTCATTATACAGGGTTAATATTCGTTAATATTCATTTTAGGGAATTATGTTCAATATAAAAGTTTGTTATATTGAGAATATTTGAATTTTTTTTTTCTTCAATTGTTTTTTAGTTACGCCTGTCCACGCAGTTTTTTTAAATGGGATCTAGTAAATTTTACTCTACCATTCGATAGAGAATTTTTTTCTCTTTACAATAATATTTTTGTTTTTTTAAAATTCATTTTAATAACTTTTTTATAAGAAAAGGCCGGTTCATGTGTTTAACAGATGTTCGGTACATCGCAGATAGACAGAAGCGTAGCGATAAACAAACTTGAGCGACATAATTTTATCAGTGGTTATTGTGTACGTCAAATCTTTGACAGAAATAATTCATTTGTGAAATTTGTTGCTGTTAATATTAACAATGGCGAGTTTAAGTGAACATGAACGAATTGAAATACTTATGATGTTGGGTTATGGAGATAGACGCAGAAGTTTACAAGACGTTTGTAATTTATTTAATGATACGCATCCATATAGAAATCCAATTTCTAAATCCGTTGTTGGTAAAACTTTAAGACGCTTTGAACAAACGGGTAGCGTTAAAGATTTGCCAAGGAGTGGAAGACCTAGAACAGCAAAAAGCGATGATAACAAACTGGATATTTTATTGACTGTATCTGAATATCTCCATTTATCAACCAATCAATTAGCGGCCAATTTCAATATTTCACAGTCATCGATCGTGTCATTTTTTAAAAGTGACAAGTATAGACCTTATATGGTACACTTGTACACGAGTTAACGGAAGATGATTTTGATAGGAGATTACAATTTTCTGAAGAAATGTTAAATATTTGCAATAATAATGAAAATTTTGTCAACAATATTCTTTTCTCTGACGAAGCTACTTTTTGCCTTACCGGTAAGTAAACAGACATAACTGCAGATACTGGTCATCGGAAAATCTCTCTTGGTTTTTGGAGCACCATACGCAGTACCCCCAAAAGGTTAATGTTTGGGTTGGCATTCTAGGCGGTCATATTATCGGTCCCTTTTTCATCAATGGCAATTTAACTTCGACTCTGTATTTGCAGTTATTGCAAAATGAAATAATACCTGCTTGTGCTACGCTCCATCCTCATGAAAACAATGAACACCTGCCCAATGACAGTATCTGGTTCCAGCAAGATGGCGCCTCACCACATTATGGTGTAAATGTTCGTCAATATCTGGACAACGTTTTTCCCCACAGATGGATTGGAAGACGAGGAACCATTGAATGGCCAGCCCGTTCGCCAGGTTTAAGTCCTTTAGATTTTTTTCTTTGGGGATACGTAAAAAACAAAGTTTACAAAGATAAGCCCGATAACGTCGAAGATTTACAAATCCGAATTACCAGAACGATACAAGAAATTCCCCGAGATTTTTTACAGAACTCTGTTCGAGGTTTTGTAAATCGATTGGGTCATTGTCAAATTACTAATGGACGACAATTTGAACACTTACTTTAATTTACTTTGTTATTAATTTGTTTAATTTTTCTTGTAAAAAAGTTATTAAAATGAATTTTAAAAATACAAAAATATTATTGTAAAGAGAAAAAATTCTCTATCGAATGGTAGAGTAAAATTTACTAGTTCCCATTTAAAAAAAACTGCGCGGACAGGCGTAACTAAAAAACAATTGAAGAAAAAGAAAATTCAAATGTTCTGAAATGTAGATCAAAATATCCTAACAAACTTTTATATTGAACATAATTCCCTAAAATGAATATTAACGACAATAAATCGCCGTCTCCATACTTTTAACTAACCCTGTATATAAGTATAACTACCTATATGTTTTGTTGTGCCAGGGTAACTTTCGTATAATCTTGTTAAATTGATTGGCGTAATGTAGGAATTAATGCCCAAACTTAGTCTTTCTAATAAATAATATTACTTATACCGGGTGCGGCAATAGTGTGTCGGCGGAGCTTAGCATGAAAACTAATAAAGTTGTAACAATGAAATTTTACGTACACATGTAGTATGCTACAGTGCATTTTCTAATTTTATTTATATATTTACAGGGTGTTCCAAATTTCCGCAACCACTTTCAATTTTTTTTTTTAAATAGATTGCTATACTTTCTTGTTATTATGATGATAGCCACCCAAATTATCTTTGCAATGATATATGACAATGTGCACTTACAACTGCTAGTTTTGGTTTTATTGCAAATTTTGTTAAAATCTTGACAGTTGCAGCGTCTAACATTTTAAGTCTTAGCCTGAAAATGGGTGCAGTGCCTCACGTAACTTTTTTGTTACCAATTTATGGACTAACACGTTATATGTTTTGAGGGTGAACAACGTGACAACATATACAGAGTGTTAAATATGTCGTGCCAAAGTTATCGAAGTTTAAAGGCTATTTTCTCTTTTTTTTTAAATTGAACCTATAATTTTTTTATTAGTCAGCAAATTCCTTGTAAAATTGCCGTTAAAATGGTACCAATAACACAGTACTTATTTCTAGTATTTTCGAGGTTATAACCCTTTAATGGGATATACCTATGTTTATAATATTCAATATGCGGTGCTGCATCTAATAGTTGGGTGGTTGGCCATGAAATGATATTAAGCAAAAATTGCTGTGTAACCAAACGTCAAATATCTACTTAAAATTTCCATATAAAGTGTTTTTCAATAGTTTCTCTTTACTGTAATCGCGTTTAATTGCTATAATTTAAGTTCGGCTAGTTAATTATCAATTTCCGTTTGTTCGTTATTAGTTGTTATCTTGTTGTCAGTTATATCGTTTTGTTGTCATTATTTTTTATTTCCATGCCGTAATAGTTTATAGTTGTGTTTCTTTAGAATGAATTTTTCGAAGGAGGAGCTAATAGACATGGTATTTGTTCTTGGCGCTAGCAATAGAAATCCACTTTTAGCATCAAGAACATAAGCTATGGAGTATCCTCACCGAAGAGCACCAGATATTAAGACGTTTGAAAATTTGTTGGCAAGGTTTCTTCGGACGGGTTCAGTGAATTATGTCAAACATGAAAGAACTAAGTCTATGGTTACAGAAGATAATGAAGTGACAGTCGTCCTGTCCGTTGTGGAAAATCCGCGCGTATCTACAAGGATAATTTCGAAAGAACACGGGATAGAAGTCACTGCTGTAAGAAGGATTTTAAAAAAACATAAATTTCACCCTTACAAAATTCAAAATCATCAAGGCTTATTACAAACGGATTTTGAAAGAAGACTTGTTTACTGTGAATGGCTACTTTTCCAATTACGACAAGATCTAACTTTTCTAGATCATATGCTTTTCACAGATGAAGCAACATTTGCTAATTGTGGAATAACAAACAGAAAAAATTCTCATTATTATGACACTAGAAACCCTCATTTTGTGCAACCCATTTTATACCAACAAAAATGGAGTGTTAACACCTGGGGAGGCATCATAGGAAACACTATTGTAGGTCCATTCTTTTTTAATAATACTTTAAATTGTGAAATCTATACAAATTTCCTACAAAATAATTTACCATTGCTGTTAGAAGACCTACCAGATAACGTCATAAGGAGATTGTGGTACCAACATGATGGTGCACCTGTACATTACGGTGCTGCTGCAAGAACACATTTAGATAGGGTATTCAACAATAGGTGGATTGGGAGAGGAAGCTTTATAAGCTGGCCACCGCGGTCACCAGATCTAACCCCTTGTGATTTTTCTGTGGCCTACTGTAAAAAATATAGTTTACGAAACACCTCCTACAACGGCAGAGAACATGCAGCAACGAATCAGAAACGCTTTTCTTCAAGTAAGTGAAAACAACATAGCTCAAAATGTAAGTCTGTCGATGCAGAGGCGATTAAGAGCATGTGTAGAGCAGAATGGAAATATATTTGAACACATTTCAAATTAATTTTGTTTTATTATTGAAAAATTACAAAATGTAATTCTAAAACTAATAATAAAGAATTAAGAAACAGGTGTTTGTAAAAGTTACATTGTTTGATATCATTTCATGGCCAACCAACTTTAGATGCACCGCATATTGAATATTATAAACATAGGTATATCCCATTAAAGGGTTATAACTTCGAAAATACTAGAAATAAGTACTATGTTATTGGTACCATTTTAACGGCAATTTTACAAGGAATTTGCTGACTAATAAAAAAATTATAGGTTCAATTTAAAAAAAAAGAGAAAATAGCCTTTAAACTTCGATAACTTTGGCACGACATATTTAACACTCTGTATATGTTGTCACGTTGTTCACCCTCAAACCATATAACGTGTTAGTCTATAAATTGGTAACAATAAAGTTACGTGAGGCACTGCACCCATTTTCAGGCTAAGACTTAAAATGTTAGACGCTGCAACTGTCAAGATTTTAACAAAATTTGCAATAAAACTAAAACTAACAGTTGTAAGTGCACATTGTCATATATCATTGCAAAGATAATTTGGGTGGCTATCATCATAATAACAAGAAAGTATAGCAATCTATTTAAAAAAAAAAAATTGAAAGTGGTTGCGGAAATTTGGAACACCCTGTAAATATATAAATAAAATTAGAAAATGCACTGTAGCATACTACATGTGTACGTAAAATTTCATTGTTACAACTTTATTAGTTTTCATGCTAAGCTCCGCCGACACACTATTGCCGCACCCGGTATACGTGAGTCGATTTAATCTTATTTAATTCTTTTTATTTATATTGTGTAGATGTTACTACATATTATTCTTGGAAATAAAAATTTCACTGCACTTGGTTGACTCACATTTTCACAAAACAAACTGTAACTAATACGTAGTATTTAATTTTTTTATTGCGACAGACTGGCATGTGTACAAATCAAATATATACTTCAACAAACGGTCTTCAATTAGATACACCTTTGACTATTTGTTTTTGTAGTTAGATGGTAATGTTAATATTTATAATAAGCAAAGGTCGTTCGGAGGCAAAATGTTTCTTACTACGATTAGAAATTTTATTGTATTCTTTTTTTTGTCTTTTACACATAGGTACCATAAGTTGCTGCGAATTTCTTTTTTAAACCAGTAATGAAAGTTGAGAAATGATGGAGAGTATTACATTTAATTGCAACAAATTATGAATTACTTATGTTGTCAATGCTAATGCTCAATAATTAATAGAGACCGCACGCATCAGGACGAAATTACGATGGACAATATAAATAGTGTATAACATCGCTAGTACAACACGCAGTTATTAAATAGCACTATTCATTCTGTTAACCGCACATCTGTTTTTTGTCGTTGAATTGTGACGCAATTACTTCAATATTACAATGAAATTCCTTTCTTCATGGGCGTAGATAGAAGCGTGAGGAGTTTTTATCATTTATTTTATTTATTAGTTTATATTTCGTTAGATAAATAAAATACGGTGAATTAGATTCTTTTTCCGCAAATGCTTCATTTTCAAGATACACCGTTTTTTTTTAAATCAGTTTAAAAAATTTCTTCAGGAAATTTACATGGTTTTAATTAATAATATAGTAACTACAACAAATAAATTCTAATTCTAAATTAAATTAACCAATTTTACTAAATTAAGTGTTGGAAATGGCCCTGTGAGCTTCAATATAATCATCTTGTCGCTTCCTAGATTCTCTGCACTTTCAATATGAGTTTTTTACACCAACGATTTAAGGTGTCCCCATAAAAAGTAATCCAAGGGATTCATATCGGGCGAGTGAGGTGGCCATGGTTGTGGCCATGCTCTCCCGATGCAACAATTTTGGTAGTTTTCATCCAAAAATTAGCGTGCCACGAAACTAAAGTGTAGTGGAGCACGGTCGTGCATATACCACATACGAAATCTTTCCATAACAAGAATCTCTTCTAAATCTAAATCTAAATCTCTTTTTCTACGTATTATAAAAACCTTCGGTATTCTTCCCCATTAAGTCTAGGTGGAAAAAATGTAGCCCAATGAGGTGGTCACCGATAATTCCAATTCAGATATTAAAAGAAAACTGTTGTTGAAAATTATTTTCTATCAAGGCATGTGGATTGCTTTCGGTCCATACGTGATTGTTGTGAAAATTAATAATTGAATTTCGCGAAAAACAAGCTTCATCTGTAAATAGTATCTAATTTAAGAATCCTGGATTTCTTATGATTTTACTGTGTAACCAATGACAAAAAGCAAGTCTTAGAGGCACATTCTTGGGCAATAACGCTTGCACGCGTTGCATGTGGTACCTAGGGATATAGCTGCTGGTCTCTTAAAATCTGCCGTACTGTTACATGGGTTATGTTTAATTCTTCAGCTTTTTTCCGGGTACTGGTATTAGGATTTACTTCAATTTCATTTAAAACAGCTTCTTCAATTTGTACTGTTCTTACCGTTACAGGCCTTCCGATAACAACCGTCGATCTTTGAAAACTGCCGGTTTCAAAAAGTCGTGGCACTACACGTTGAGAAAACCTTTGATGATAAATACGTCTTGCAGCACTACAGTTTCCTTGAGCCATTCCATAATAGAAATGTATATCTGCCATTTCACTATTAGTATACATAAATAGTGTAATGACTCATCCGCTGACGCGAGATGCGTCATCCCTCTGGATGTTTTCGCGAGGCCTACGTGAAGGCTCTAGAAGGAGTATTCACCGATATAAAAGCCGCGTCGAAGAAGGGATGAACATTCATTGAATCCTACAGTCTCGCGAAGTACATAAATATAGTTACATAAATATAGAATACATAAATGTACTTATTGTTGTTAATAGTTAGTTTTAGATTATTATACGTTTTAATATTAATATAGTGTGTGTGTCTAAAGTTATTGTTAGTTTTATTTAAGAACCCGAAAAGACAAACATTACAGTGGTATTCAGGTGTGGACTAATTAATAAATAATAAACTAAGTAGACAATTAAGTGTTAATTAAGTATTCGTTTAAATAAATATACAGTGCGGAAAGACGTTATTTTAAATATCGTGATGGCTAATAGAATGAAACTGACAGAATTAAAAGTGTCCGATTTGAAACGAGAATTAGAAGAGAGGGATGAGGATACAACTGGCAAAAAGTCAATCCTCCAGCAACGGCTTCGCAATGTGTTGATCCAAGAAGGCGAGGATCCAGAGGATTATGTCTTTCAAGTTCCAGGCGGAGATGCTGACGTGAATTCGCTGTTGACGAAAATGGAACAACGATTAATAGAGAATGCGCAAATTCAAATGCAACAAATGGAGCAGAAGAACCTGTAAACTTCTGAAAACTTAGCGAAAACTCTAGAACAAATGGAACAGAAGAATCTGGATAGTGCTAAAAATATGGAACAAAGACTAATAGATAATTCGCAAACCTTGGAACAGCGTCTAATAGAGTCACAAACTCAAATGCAACAAATGGAGCAGAAGAACCTGGAAACTTCTGGAAACTTAGCGAAAACTCTAGAACAAATGGAACAGAAGAATCTGGACAGTGTGAAAAGTTTGGAACAACGATTGATAGACAATTCGCAAACTTTGGAACAGCGTCTAATAGATTCGCAAGCACAGATGGAAGAAAGAAACCTAGAAACCGCTAGAATTCTCGAGAAAAATCTGGAAAAGAAATTACTAGAAAATTCTAGAAACTTCGAAAAAGTTCTAGAACAGCGACTAGCGGAAAAATCAGAAGCGTTAAAAGAAGAGGTTTTCACAGCTGTAGAAGAGAAAATTGGAGAACATTCTAGACTTTTAGAGGCAATAATGATTGAGATGAAATTACCCGCTGCCATGAGTCATTCTGATCCCAGGCAGGTCAACGAAGAAGTCATACCGCGGCCCATCGAAATAAAAGAAGAACTTGTGGCTATTTCAAGGACCAGAATCAAGCCACCAACCTTTGATGGAAAGACGTCATGGGCAACTTACCTGACGCAATTCGAAGCGGCCGCAGAAGCAAACGCATGGTCTTCTGCCGAGAAGGCGACTGCTTTAGTCATAGCATTGAGGGGTGATGCTAGTGATATTTTGCAGACATTGCCTCCTGAGGAACGTAAAGATTATTCTCAACTCATTAAACGCTTGGAGATGAGATATGGCCATGCGCATTTGGAGCAAGTATACCATACCCAACTGAAGAATCGATCACAGAAGAAAGGCGAGAATCTTCAGGAATTTGAGGCAGATATTGCTCGTCTAGTTCGACTTGCATATCCGATGGCACCAGATAATTTCATGGAACACCTAGCGGTCCAGACATTCATAGATGGTCTCCGGGATATTGATACGCAGCAAGCATTAAGGTTGGCAAGACCGAAAACCTTGATCGATGCTTTGGCGCACGCGCTTGAGTTTGAGACTGCAAAGCAAGCCTCTCGGAACCATGCTCGTGTCTGCACTGTTGACGAGCAGGAAAATGAGGAGTTCATGGAGCAGGTGGTTAGTAGAGTTCTAAACCAGATCAAATCAAATAAAAGAGTACTGCGATGCTGGAATTGTGGAGAGATTGGTCACGTTCGGAGTAAATGTGGTAAGGTGGCCAAGAAAGCATCGTCTGAGCAGCAGGAAAACTAAAGCGGGTCGATGAGCGAGGGCAATCATCGATCCAGCATCAGGAAGCCCCAAAGACGCCTGGCCAAGTCGCATCCCTGCAACATCAAACCAACGGCCTGTATGTGGACGCTGTTATGGAAAGAAAGACCTATGCTTGCTTGCTAGATACTGGATCGACGAAAACCATCGTGCGACCCGATTTAATTCCCAGAAATAAGAAGTTATTTTCTAGCAAATGGAGACTTAGGACAGCAACAGGAGGAGCAGCTTCTGTGGCAGGTGAAGTAGATGTCAACTTTATCATAGGACCAACATCAGTCCGACATCGTGTTCTCGTAGCCGACATAGAAGAACAAATAATCTTGGGATTAGACATCATGAACACCTACGGCTTCCAGTTAAACATGAAAGAAGGCACTTTAAAAATAAATAATGAGGAATTGTTTCTTCATGGGAAAAATTGTGGGAATGTACAAGTAATTACTGCAGAGAATGTTGTTCTGGATGCAAGAAGTGAGACATTTTTGACGGCGTGTATGGAAGGTAATTATTTGGACGGAAATGTTACAATGTTGGAACCAAAGGCTGATGATGACGAGGTGGGCCGAGGAATAGTAGTTGCCAAAATGCTGGTTAAGACTCAGAAGACTGTACCGATAAGGGTAATGAATGTGAACCATTACCCTGTTTCATTAAAGAAGGGTACTATTCTGGGGTGGTGTTCGCCAGTGTCGGCCGTCGTTCATTGCATAGAGGCGAAGAAGAATGGATTCGTGCAGGTTCCTGAGAAATTGTCCAAGATAATCGACTCCGCCTGTCAAGGATTGAGCAAGAAGGAACAAAATCAAGTTGAGGACCTAATCAAACATTATGAAGACGTCTTCGAAACTGAGACTGGTACGAAAGGTAAAACCAATATTGTAATGCACAAAATAAATACCGGCGATGCAAGTCCAATTCGACAAGGACCAAGAAGGTTACCACTGGCAAAACGTGAGGAAGCCAAGCAAATTATACAAGATATGGAAGGCCAAGGAGTAATTGAACCATCGAATAGTCCATGGGCTTCACCGGTGGTCCTTGTCAGGAAGAAGGATGGATCTACCAGATTCTGTGTGGACTATCGTCGTTTGAATAGTGTGACCAAAAAGGACAGCTATCCTCTCCCAAGAATAGACGATACGCTAGACACCTTGGCAGGAGCAAAATGGTTCTCCACTCTCGACTTAAAGAGCGGTTATTGGCAAGTGGGAATGGATCCCAATGACAAAGAGAAGACTGCCTTCAGTTTAGGTACAGGACTCTGGCAATTTACAGTCATGCCATTTGGACTGTGTAACGCCCCAGCTACTTTTGAGCGACTCATGGACACTGTACTGAGGGGATTGTCTTGGAATACCTGCCTGGTATATCTCGATGATGTGATTGTGGTAGGGAAGACCTTTGAAGATCACATGAAAAATTTGGAAGTAGTATTCCAGAGGTTGCGAGATGCCAACCTGAGATTAAGTCCAAAGAAGTGTCACCTTTTCCGCAAGGAGGTAAATTACCTTGGACATGTGGTTTCCGGAAAAGGAATTGCTGTGGATCCAGAAAAAGTAAAAGCTGTGGAAAAATGGCCGGTGCCCAAAGACAAACATCAGCTAAGAAGCTTTTTGGGATTATGCACATATTATCGACGCTACGTTCCTGGATTCTCCAACATTGCAAAACCACTTACTCGCCTAACAGAAAATCGAGCATTCATTTGGAACAACGAATGCCAAGCGGCTTTTGAGTTGTTAAAAGGTACGTTGATCAGTGCACCCGTTTTGAACTATCCGCTGCCATCTGGGAGGTTTGTTTTGGATACGGATGCCAGTAACGTCGGGATTGGTGGCGTGCTCTCTCAAATCCAAGATGGACAAGAAAAGGTCATTGGATACTTCAGCAAGACCCTGTCCAAACCAGAGAGGAACTACTGCGTAACCAGGAGAGAACTATTGGCAGTAGTTAAGACCATTGAGCACTTTTACAAGTACCTGTATGGGCAGAAGTTCCTGATCCGCACTGATCATGCCGCCTTAAAGTGGCTCTTGCAATTTAAGAATCCAGAGGGTCAAGTAGCTAGATGGATTGAGAGGCTACAGGAGTACGACTTTGTCATTGAACACAGAGCAGGCCTCAAACATCAAAATGCAGATGCCCTTTCCAGAAGGCCCTGTCCAGAAGACTGTCGACATTGCAACAGAATCGAAGACAAATCGACCAACGCTCTTCGAACCACCGTTGTTGATGACCAATGGCAACCTGACAATTTGCGCGCGGATCAAGAAGCTGATCCGGATCTTGCAGTCCTCAGGGCTTGGAAAAGAAATGGGCAAAGACCGACCTGGCAAGAAATTGCTCCCCATTCACGAGAATTGAAGTCATACTGGGCACAATGGGATTCTTTAACCATAGAAGACGATCTCCTGAGACGTGAGGTCGAAAATCACGATGGAAGCGAGCGGAAGATGCAAATGGTGGTTCCCAAGAAAAGAATACCAGAGGTATTGCGAGAACTCCATAATGGTGCTTCTGGGGAACATTTTGGAGTCCATAAAACACTGGAGAAGGTTCGCCAGAGATTTTACTGGGTGAATTGTTCACGAGATGTGAAAGAATGGTGCCGAAAGTGTGCTAATTGCGCCGGAAGCAATGGTCCCCAGAGGCGTCGACGTGCACCCATGCGCCAATACAATGTAGGAAGCCCATTTGAAAGGATCGCCATAGACGCTGCCGGTCCTTTTCCAGAAAGCAGCAAAGGAAATAAATACATAATAGTGGTCATGGATTACTTTACCAAATGGGTTGAAGCATATGCTCTACCAAATCAAGAAGCTGGAACTGTAGCAGACGTGATTGTGAAGGAGTTCGTCAGCCGTTTTGGTGTACCCTTGGAACTTCATTCCGATCAAGGGCGAAATTTTGAGTCCAGTCTATTCGAAAAGATGTGTGGACTTTTGGGCATACGGAAGACGAGAACAACTCCCTTGCATCCACAATCAGATGGGATGGTAGAGCGAATGAACAAGACCATGATCAGACACTTATCCAAAGTGGTCTCCGAACACCAGAGAGATTGGGACGAACATTTACCATTATTTCTAATGGCGTATCGGGCCTCCGTTCAAGAGACAACAGGCCAATCACCAGCCAACGTGCTATTCGGGAGGGAACTCCGATTGCCCTGTGATTTAAAGTTTGGGAGCAAGCCTGGTGATGATCTTGCCGGAGAAGATTATGTCAGCACGCTCAGACGACGACTAGATAATATCCATGAACAAGTCAGACATAATATCCAAGATGCTAGTGACAGAATGAAAGAGAGCTATGACATCAACGCCGAGAAGAGTGGTTACCATGAAGGCGATCGGGTTTGGTTGTATAATCCACAACGTCGACGGGGCCTATCTCCAAAACTTCAAAAGAATTGGGAGGGGCCATACGAGGTGTTGAAGCGGATCAACGATGTAATATACCGCATCAGGCGAACACCTCACACTAAGCCAAGAGTCGTACATTTTAATCGATTAGCCCCATACTCTGGAGACAATGACGAAACCGTTGACTTGCGCCGATTGGATAGCCAATACCATGAACTAACCTTCGAAGACTTTATGCAAGAGTATTCTGGTTCGAGAAAAGCTCGATTTGGGGTAACCATCGAGAAACAGCAGGATTTGTTCACGGTGCCGCCAGACTACGCGCTTGCTCATTGCGTAGCCCGAGATCTACGAATGGCCAAAGGAATTGCCTGGGAATTTAAAGAGAGATTTGGCAGAATCGAAAGGCTAAGGCAGCAGGGACCAGCAATTGGGAAGAGTCTCCAAATAATAAATGAAGGACAGCCCATATTTTATTTGGTCACGAAAGAACTGTCGAGCCTAAAGCCAACCTATCGAGCCTTATGGGAGGCCCTGACCCACTTACGCGAACAAATGTTACAGCAAGACATTCTGAAATTAGCAGTTCCAAAATTGGGTTGTGGATTGGACCGCCTGGACTGGAGAATTGTAAGGAGCATGTTGGAAGTAATCTTCCGACATACTGATATGGAAATTCTGGTATGCAGTTACCAGCTTGAATATTCCTGTCCATCCAGGCAAGATAAGACCGTGGACTGTTATTTCGATATGACGTCGCAATGTAACAAAGGCCCTACCTGTCGATTTCGTCATCGTTTGAGGAGACCAAAGCATGACATGTTCGGGACGAAACTTCATTTTTAAGAAGGGGGCAATGTAATGACTCATCCGCTGACGCGAGATGCGTCATCCCTCTGGATGTTTTCGCGAGGCCTACGTGAAGGCTCTAGAAGGAGTATTCACCGATATAAAAGCCGCGTCGAAGATGGGCTGAACATTCATTGAATCCTACAGTCTCGCGAAGTACATAAATATAGTTACATAAATATAGAATACATAAATGTACTTATTGTTGTTAATAGTTAGTTTTAGATTATTATACGTTTTAATATTAATATAGTGTGTGTGTCTAAAGTTATTGTTAGTTTTATTTAAGAACCCGAAAAGACAAACATTACAATAGTATTGAACAAAAAATACTTTCTAAGAAATTCAAATTAATACCTCGTACATAAATAATTTGATAACTGTCAAGTTGTTTACCAAATGCTGGAATTATTTTCCAATGACAACCTTACATTTGCGGACCAATGTTTATATCAACAATTTGTCTTAAAATCACTCGAAGAATCGCCCCTTAAAGTTATTGCATGTATAGCAAACGCCAATTAAGTTGGCGCGAGGAGGGGGTGTGCAGAAGCCGTTTTTAAAAACGTCCACCCCCACTACTCAAGTAATTGTCAGAATACGTTTGTCATTGACGATTGACAGATCATAATGTTTTTGCTAGGGATAAACGCTCAAACGCGAAAAGACGATTTACGAACCCTACAGCTGCAGCATTTACATCATTTTATTTATTACACCTTTTGGTTAACAATTTTACCTTAAAACACTCAGTGGACAGCAACTGCGAAAATGATAACACTTATTTTCTTAACTCTGGAAAAATTTGTTCAAGTAGGTTAATATCTTATAACAATAATAATGATAGTACTTTTTTATGATATTTTGATTACATGTAAATAATTATCATTTTATTGTTTAAAGGCAGTTAGCAAAGATGTGAAGGAAACAAAAAAGATCCAAATATCACCATCACCATCACCTATGAATCTCTCTACCACTAAATTAGAAGAAAATATTGCTGCTTACGTGACTTGTTTTGTCACAAAAAGAATAAATAAAATGATCAAGCAGTGCATGTCTGCATAGAAAACATATACACGAGAAATACAGATGACATTTAATTTGAAATCTAGTTGTAGACGGTTCGAAAAGAGAGTAAACACATGTGGGTGCCGTTTCCTGAAGAGAGGTAATTTTGTCGTGATTTTAGTCGATATATTAGTATTTTTAAGTAGTGTTTACGTGGACACCGTACAAAGTCGTTGCATGATCAGTTGTGCTAGCTTTACTGTGTGAATAGAATAGAATAGAATAGAATAGAATAGATTTATTGTCAATAAGCACATACAGTGCGTGGACAGTAAGCAATATACACATACAATTACAGTATAAACACATAATAGTAAATGATTAGGTTGCCAAAACAAACAAATACATGTCACCTAATAAAAAATACATGATCAAAGCAATATTTAAAATAAAAACAATTTAAAAATAAAAGCAAGGGATTCCAACGTCAACCCGCAAGGAACCCATCTAGCGAGTACAAAACCTGCCCGAGGAGCAGCACCTTTAATTTTCTCTGAAACTGTTTTAAGCTTGAAGACTGCCTAATGTTCAGTGGCAGTCTGTTGAAATACTGCAAGCCCCTATAAACTATTGAATCGCGACTCGCACTTGTCGCGGGCTTTGGTAAATTTGGTTGCCGCGTGTATCATACGAATGAATATCAGATCTATGCTGGATATTACTTTGCCTTTTAAAGATGATAGACAATGATTCGTATAATAACAATGAATAAACCGTCACGATTCCACTATCCGCAAACAACGGCCGACAGTGGGCGTCCGCTGCCGCCCCGCACAAGAGCCCCATGTTCGACATGTGTGTGCCCCATGTTCGACATTTTGATTAGTGGTTTTACCTACTGATAATGACAACTTAGTTGTCGAAATACGTATTTAGAATACGATTAATAATTGTGGTAAGGGGTTATATACCTTTTTTAAGTTTTTATATATTTGTCTGTACATTTAAATGAGTGCCTATACATAATAAATGTAAATTATTTACAATATATACATTTCGTGCAGCTTGTCCTAGTAGTAACACATCATCTGCAAAGAAGGAAAGCATTAGTTACATTCATTGTTACTGCATACAGTGATTTTTTTTGTTTACCTACAATGGACTTACCATTATTATCATTTTCTCTGTAATCAATTTCGTGACCTTGTATTGATATTCCAGCATTTATTGCAATATTATGAAGTACACAACATGTATGAATAATTTTTGCTGCTTGCTGCTCTAGTTGGATGGTATAACAAAACCCTATGTCTAGAAAGACATCTAAATCTGCCCTATAGCACACCATTTGTTCTCTCTATAACGTTTCTGATTTTGTTAAGTATTTATTGAAATTTGCTTCGATTGTGCCTTCTTGTACATTAGCGAACAGTGTGAAAAGCCACGACTCAAGAGGATAACCACTATCCCCTGTTTGGAATTGAAAATAAATACACAGTTCAGTATATGTGCATATATGTAACTGTTTACCTATTAAATGTGTTAAGGTATCTCATGTTCGTATTGCTCTCTTAAGTAATTTCTAATATTACTTGTTTGCCATATAGCAGCATCATGCACTGATCCTGGATTTCATGCACTACATCCAATTATCTTGCAATTGGAATCTCCAAACTGAAAATGAAATATATTTAGAATTAGATTTTACCCTTCACTATATCAATATATGTTTATACACATAATGTTTACTTACAAGCATTGCATTTATAGAATATCTTCTTTTTCTGTTAATATATATATATATATATATATATATATATATATATATATATATATATATATATATATAGTGGGTGATACACATAATTTACTGGGGGGAGCAGGTATCTCAACATGAGTTCCGTCAATTACACCCACAACTCCTCGAGCAACCCATTTTTCATAGAAACTACAATAGAGCTATATTTCATGAAACATTATATGCTCAACTAATTTTTTTACCTATTTTTATTTTATTTTTCATATCTGCTGTTGTTGGAAACTGCACATAATTAGGAAACAAATGTTCAGCTATCACAGAACAAATTTCATTTAATATTCGACATACTGATGTTTGGCTTAGTGCTATCCAAGAATTACAACCTACTGGATTTTGAAAGGATCCTGTGTCTGTAAAATGTAATGTTTTTAAAAGCTACAATTCAATACAGATATATACAACAAATTTCTAAAATTATAAATACATTAATAATTACCTTCAGATGCAGTGGAATATGCTTGATAACTGCTCCCAAAGTATTAATTATAAGTATAAATAAAGTATAAATTGGTAGCAGACCTTGTGTCTAAACGAAATAACTGCTGGAAGTGTATTTCAGATAATTCAAAAGGATTCATTGTACGATTCATTACGATACATCCTTAGAGTTTATAGGAAATCGTCAGCTACGCGCGACTTCAGAATTGCATTTTGTACTTTCTCGACTTACAAGGC
The DNA here is from genome assembly GCA_935421215.2 of Melolontha melolontha. Classification (NCBI taxonomy): domain Eukaryota; kingdom Metazoa; phylum Arthropoda; class Insecta; order Coleoptera; family Scarabaeidae; genus Melolontha; species Melolontha melolontha. The sequence goes on along the minus strand of OW285243.1, from coordinate 68,265,124 downwards.
TTACAGATTTTGTTACGATGCTTATAAAAATATTCTTAAAAACCTTGTTTCGTCTTATAAACGAAACTAATTTGTATTATATATTAAATATAAGTATTATTCATTTTGTATATATTAAATATAAGGAATCGTAGAATATAGTATTTGAACCTAAGGGTCAGGTGCAAAATTGAAACCTTTGATAACTATATTTTGTTATCGTATTAAATTGCAAACGTTTCCCTGAATTTAAGATGCGGCATCGTTCATATTTATCAACCTTTATTCAATTCGGTATTTATTTTATTGCTGGACTCTTTAGAGTTAGACACTGTTCAATTTACCTTATTTTATGAGTGTACGTGCCATGTACACAGTTTGAAACTTTCAAATGCTTTATAAAACGCACGTTCACTAAATTTTGTACCATAAAATATCAGAATGAAGAATGCCAGTATCATAAACTGGGAATTTAGTTATAGTTAACATAGAATTAAAAACCATCTGCAATGTTTGCTATTTTAGTAGGCACAGTTTACAAACAATGCGGTCTTGGGAATTTTGCCGACCTTTGTTCGTTATCAGGCCGCATTCTGATGCGGCCTATTTTGTTAATTGTTCCAAAGTTTACTGAAGTTAGGGGTAAATTTTGCCTACAATTCTTAAACAGTCTCAACAGATCAGCCTACGCGACAACAGTCGCAAGTGTCAACACAACAGTGTTCAAGACAAGACTCTCAACATAACAGCGTTCTAGACAACAGTCATAAGAACAATGTTCAAGACAACAGTCTACATTTAATATTAAGAGACACCAGTCTCATATTTTATCAACAAGACAACAGTCTTGCTTTATCAACAATTCTTATGTATCAAATAGTGTAAATTTTGTAAATAAAGATGTTAATTGGAGTGCCGCGTTTCATTAAAAACTGTCACCGACGAGTAAATAATTAGTGCGTATACGGCCTTGCAACCCGTGCGCGATGAAACAATACACAGGAGCATCAAGTCCACGTAACAGTTGCAGTTATCCCACTATATGGTCTTTCGAGATCGGATATCAGCGACAAATTCACGAGTTGCCCCAACAAACCTGTTTATATATTACAATCTCATTATTTATATCAAATTTTGTGTATTATGTTTTTTTAATGTTTAATTATGGGTTTTTTGCTGAGGTTAGAATTATCCTGCGCGAACATACCCCTCCTCGCGCTTAATTGGCGTTTGCTATACTTAATTAACACCCTGTATATTAAAATAATGTTAAATTTATCGTTTCGTAATGTTTTGTGCTGATCCCCAATTTGCCCTGTATCTGATCATCGTTTTGCCCCTAGGTGTGAGGTAAAATGGGAAAAATGTCATATTTACAAAAATAAGGCATATGTATTTGAAAAACAAAATCATATTTTAAGACAAGGGCATGCTTTTTTATTTGCTAAAGGACACTATTAATTGGTATTATAGTCATCCTAAGAAGATGTGTGTGTTCATTAAGATATACAGCTAATTAGGCCTTAGCATCACCATTTTGCCCCGCTTTTCCCTAAGTTCTTTGTAACATTTTTAAAATTTAAATATCTAAGAACCTATTACTTTGCGTGACATTAAGTAAATAAAATAAAATTAGCCAATGACGTAATACAGACAGAGAGGACTGAAATGCGATAAAAACATCTATAAAAAAGAAAAAATGTGGTTTTAGACTATTACACGCGGTTCCATTGTACTTTACTGTATTTCTTTTTCAATCAACAAAAGTACTATTTCATTTACATAAATCTTTAAAAATGTAATCTCGGTAATGTACTTTACGATTACTAGAATTCTTAATATTATATTTCGACCGCTATTTTCTAAGAAACACAGTTATTTTCTAATTTCTCGACTTTTAAGATGGCTCCACATTTACACGACATTAGATACATTCGCGCTTTTGCCATAATAACAACATTATTGTCAATTACTAATTTGAATATGTTTGGAAGTAGTTCTCGTAGAGAAAGGAAAATCTGCGTCTTTTTGAAACATATATACGGTAGTATTTGGTTGTGTATGGTGCCATTAATGACCTGTTTCCAAATATGGTTAAAAACAACTTTATTTTTTCGGCGACCTCGAGCATCCATCGTTGTCGATATTATAACAAATGTTTCTTTGATGTGCTGCTGTGTCATAATAATATTTACTTTTACTTTTCACAAGAGTGACGATTTTACAAAATTCCTAAGAATTTTACTGAAGTTGGACAAGGTTTTTTCGAAATATATACCGCTTCAGGAAAGAAATGTTCGAGTATATTTCGACCTACTACTTATTCATGTCTTTTGTTTAGTCTTTTATATGATAGGTGGTTATTTATTTCGTTTAAATAACACGGAATATATTTATCATCGGTATTATACGCTGGAACATATCGAGAAATATTTAGTCTTGGTATTTATCACAGTGACCCTACATTTTATAAAAGCCTTTCACGAAAGAGTTATTTGTATGAATTCTTTAATAAAAACCAACGTTAATGTTTTGAACATACAATCGTCCATAGTGAGGGATTTCAGAAACTACAATATCGCCGATTTGAAACTAATAAAAAATGTTTTACTAAATTTACGTCAGGCAATAAATTATTTTAATTCGATTTTCGGATTACCGATTATGTTCTTTTCACTATTTATATTAACAAGTGTTTTATTATGCTTCTCTCAGTTGGTTAGATGGTATATCAATCCTCCAATCTTTATATCAGTTGACAACGAAAGTTTCAGGAGCCTGTATCTATTAAGTACCGCAATATGGAGTGTAACTTTAATGGTTAGTAAAATAAGTGTTTTAATAAATTCCTACACTTGAGACGCGTCAAGTTAAATTGACCTATTGTAATTAATCAACAAAAGTTGAATATGACTTGAATCAGTTAGTGTTCATACATTTCAATAGAAACTGATCAACAGTTTCACTTTTAAGTAGTTTTAGTTTAAAGCAGTTGCGGAGCAATCAGGCAAAACCGATTAAATCCATTATAAATAGTTTCGAGATATGAATGAAAAACGTTTATTTATGAAACTCATATATTTAAACAAAAAGTAACCCGTGTATTCTATAGAGCTTTGTCACTACACATCAAACTACAAATTTCAATATTTTTTTCCACTCACACCAGGGTAATTAACAAAAATAAAATGGATTTATCGTGTTTTGTTTGATTAGAAGTGGATATACCTAGTTTTGTTTGAAAAAGGAAAGAAAAATAGGTATTTATTGGATACTACTACTTACTAGATGCAATTAAAAAATTATGAAAACGTTTTATTAATGTTTCTTAACATTTCAATATAACAAAATAAAATTTTATTCTAAAACTAACAAATTATTTTTTGGATATGAAATTTGATTTGATTTTTAAATTGATTAAAATGATTTTTAAAAGACGGTCGGTACATTCTTCGTTATCACTGTCTTCGGGCTCATCATCAACTTCAGACAGTATTCTTTTGTACCAGCCCAAATTTTTGTCTTCCTGTTTAGCGCCAAATTGTTGTTCCATTAGGTGACGAATAGCTTTTATTTTTTTATGTGGAAGATTACGACCTAAGTCAATTTCTTCTAACTCCATTGAAATCGCTTTTCCTTTCTTGAGTAAACTGTGGTGTTTTATTCAAAGTAGTAATGACACTGACAGATATTGCCTTTTTTCAAAGTGCATGTAGATGGCATCTTCATTAGAGACTTATAACACTACAGTCATAGTTCTGTTGCAGGTATCTTTAGCAACGGCTTTATCCAGTTTTGGTTGAAATGTAAATTTAAAATTATTTTCTTTGGATTTATTCAGTTTTGCTTGATTGATTAGGTTTTGAACCTCAGTTTCAACAGGAAATATTGCGTTTTACTTGTTTCTGGGTTAACCAATGAATTTATCTTACTGCTCTTACTAATAGTACATACTTAGTTTATTTTTCATGTAAAATGGACTTAACCGGTTTTGCTTGATTGCTCCTTAGTTGTGAGTGAAGTTTAACAGATAGTAATAGTTTTGTTAAAAGAAGAACTGACATTAATTTGATTTAACATGAGCAAAATTATGATGATGCAATGGAATTATAATAAAAACACGATTGGAGCATCAGAAACTTTCTTGCCAAAGGAACTAGCATTAGAGGATGAAGAAGGATATAGAAATTATTTAAGAACATCTGAAAAAAATTGTCAAACTGCAGTTGGAAGTTCAGAATCGCATAAAAAAACAAGATACATGCCCCGTTACACCAACATCAGTGATTAAATCTGTTAACTAAGATTAACTAATCCGTTGCTAAAGTGAATCTGTGTTTTAATTTTGAATGTCCGTTGTAAGTTGCAAAAACAAAACATTAACATGGGTTAGCTAATACTGTGTGTGCTAGGTAAAGTGTCGTCACTCGATATGTGTGAAGTTCTTTCCGATTAGTAAAATTGTAATGTTGACCTTTCGAAAATGTTGTCAAACACATATATAATATTCAGTTAGAAGGTATTAACAACGTAAAATGGTAACATCTGTAACTGGAAGAAAAAGCAACTAGTTATTAAATGAGGAATAGAATAAAATGATCAAAAAATATAAACAAATGAATGTCAGTTTCAAGTTTTCGAAATGATGACCGTTCACTTCTTGACAATATGCAAGTCTGTATGTAAACAAATTCTTGAATGACATTTGCTAAAGCCTCCTCACAAATTACATAATTGCACTTACTCAATTATTCTCTGCCGCAAGTCGTCCAGATTATCCGGTCGTCTAGTATAAACCACAGATTTTAAATGACCCCAAAGGAAAAAATCTAGGGGATTTAAATTTGGAAACCGTGCTGAATCCTCAATAACTAATCCACCGACTTACAGGTAATTTCTCATCTCCGTCAGTATTCGGAAGAAATTTATCAAGTAGGGTAAGTAAGATATAAATATCTCTGTCCAGTTAGTGTACCATGAACGAAAAAAAGGACCAATAATACGGTCCTGAAAATAACAGCCCAAACGTTTAATTTCTGCGGATGTTGTGTATGCGTTTTTAGCATCCAATTAGGATTATCTAATGGCCAATACCGACAATTATGGCGATTAACGGTACCATTTAAACAAAACGTAGCCTCGTCGGAACACAGCAAATTGTATGTAAAAATATTGGTCATTTTTCAAATCTTTATCACTCCAAATAATACTAAACGTAGCGTCTTTGGTTAAGGTAAAACCTTTGAAGATATACTCTTCACCGAATCGCCAGTGGGATAACACTTCAGTGTTATTCCACTTTGCATATCCCGATTTGGTGAAGAGCATATCTTCAAAAGGTTTACCTTAACCAAAGACGCTTCGTGTAACCCTATTTTCATTTTCGGCTTGTTCTACTGAAGATGGAAACTAAGTTGCCGAAATGCGTATATAGAATTTATTAATTAAATAATTGATTAAAAACAAATTTGAGTGGACGATATACACAAGCAGCCTCTGTTGACGCTGAAGATATGAATACCAGGCGCAAAGTGAATTTGTGAATTAAACGTGTGAATTGTTTTTTAATTGCAAGTTAATTTAATAAATCGTAACTACATAAGATCAGCATCTGATGTGCGTGATGTTCCTCGTAGTGGACTAGAATATTTTAATTACGAACGCACATAAGTACATTATCGCAATTTTGCTTGCATCTGTTGACGCTAACTATTGCCTTTGCTATTTTAACGTAGGCACAAATAGACGAACAAATGGTGCAGCTGTTTTTTAAAAATCATTTTTTAATGCAACGCTAGAAGATTTTAAGAATAGATTAAATTTTCCAAAAGATGGAGTATAAGTAACTCATTTAAGAACCTACATTTTAAAACATTTTAAGACCATTTGGAATAAGCACTAATTTATTTTGAAAACAAAAATCTTCATTATCGCTTATCGCATAGTTGAAAATGCATTTGAAAATTTGGAATTGTGGTTTTTAGCTTTAGAGTTGCTGAGCGACCTATAACGTTTGGAATTACTAATCGAATGGAATTATTAAAGCAGCTTTAGTATTAAATAATTTATTAAAAACAAATTTGAGTGGAAGATATACACAAGTAGTCACTGTTGACGCTGAAGGTATGAATACCAGGCGCATTATATCAGGTTCTTGGAGAACATAGAATACTCAAGTGATTTGTTTATTTAATTGCAAGTTAATTTAATAAATCGTAACTACACACATCAAAATAATCTAGGGGACAAGCCTTTATTTGCCAGTATTTTGCAAGCCATATAACGGAAGTCTGTTTAATACTGAAGCTGACAGTTTGTGTAAAATTTTGATTAAGTTAGCACTACTGTACTTGATGAGGGCGGTCCGGTGTAGTGCCGTAAGGCGGAGTACCGGCACTTAGGGCTAATACAATGTATTATCTTAAGTTTAAGTAAATAAAGTGTGCTTGATTTCGATCGCAACAATTAACATTAGCGTCCTATACGGTAATCACTTTAGACGTAAATATAAAAATTGATAATATCAAACACAATACCCTTACTTTTCGAAATATTTGTTCTCAAAATTTACTAATAACAATTATTTAAGAAAATGGGATAAATTGTGTCGCGTTCTAAACAAAAAATGTGAACAATAAAAGCTAACGGAAAACGTGCATGCACGACTATGGCAAAAGATGCTAAACATCAATTGACAATAACTATAATTCTCAGTACGGCAAAAAAAATCCAAAATTTGACAAACGTCAGCTTCAGTATTAAACGAAAACCCGATATAACAAATGATTTGTAATGTCATTTTAAACGTCAATAGAGTTTGCTGCTGGTGTTTAGACAGTTTAAGTGACAATAGGGTCTTATTAACTGAAAAATTCAGTGGAAATTAAAAAAAAATGTTTAAAAAGACTTGTTGATTTGTCATCTTGAGAGTTTTGTGTATATTTTGCGATCAATTTTCTTTTTCAGTTTCCTTACCTTTAATTGAGGATGGAGAGACATCATTTACACCGTGATACGCAATTAAAAGCTATTGGAATGCTTGAAAGTGGTTTAACTCAAAGGGCCGTTGCAGAAGCTCTCAACACGACAAAAAGTGTCATCAACCATTTGTGGTTGAGATATCAGCAATCCAATGATGTGCGTACGCGTCGTAAAATACACACAAGAGCAACTCGATCAATTCATGACAAACTTGAGACTTTGTGCATTAAGAAACCGCAACATTACGGCGACAGAATTAGTGATTCGACTTTACGACACTCATAATGTGTTAATAAGCGATCAAACAGTGAGAAATAGACTTCATGCAGATGGCCTTAATGCCCGTCGTCCTCTGAGAGTTCTTGCTTTGTCGAGAGGAAATCGCGGAAGAAGATTAAAATGGGCGTAGCAACATTTAAATTGGGATCAACAAAACTGGGTATCTGTTTTGTTTTCTAACGAATCCCGATAAGGTTTGCGGCCAGATACAAGAAGAACGAGAGTGTGGAGACGTCCCTGGAATGCATAACGATTAGCTGCATCGCAAACTGGTTCACAGCTTCCAAGGAGGTAGTATAATGGTATGGGGTGGAATATCTCTTGGTGGAAGAACTGACCTCGTTCTCTTGGATCGGTATTTAAACGCCATTGATTATCGGGACATTATCCTTAAAAACGTTGTGCTACCATATGCTTCAAGAATTGGTGAAAATACTGCAGGTATCATTCGTGCATTTCTTCAAAACCACGAAATTAATATTTTGCCATGGCCAGCGCAATCATCTGATTTAAATCCCATAGAATATGGGATTTAAATCAGATTTGCTGCAAAGAAACATACTGCGTCAAAATCTAGTCTTTGAAACGAAACAACAATTGTATCAGTGTCTTGTAGAATACTGGAATGCCATCGAACAACAGGAGCTAAGCCAGTTGATTATGAGTATGCCAAACAAGTGCAGAAATGTAGTCAACACCGTGGAGGTCCCACATAGTACTGACATTGCACTCATTGTCACATGTTGATTGTTATTGTTTTTTTTAATAAGTTTTGTAAAAATTTATTTTTAAAATTATTTCTAAATAAACAGACATTTCTCATTAAGTATTCTTAACTGTTTCTCAAAGTAAACAAGTAATGATGGTCGACTTATACCTTCACTTATAACAAACAATTATTCACCTATGTGGAGCACAAATGCATTTTCTTGCTTGTTCCCTAGATTATTTTGATGTGTGTACATAAGATCAGCATCTGATGTGCATGATGAATATGCCGAATATTTTTCCGGACAAGGAACAACTTGAGTGTCCTGGCAACTAGATATTGTTACACTTCGTGTATATTAAATAAATTAGTTTCATTAAAACATCGCTTTTTCTTTTGTACGCGCAATGTTTTTCAGAAACTCTGTATACAACCTTCCCGTCGCATTCCTAAAGAGAAAGTTCGGTTGACACAAGCACCGGTTAACCGTAATTCTAGGAAAAGCCACCTACCCTCTAAGTTTACGCGCGAAAATGTACCTTTTTTTAGAAGCCTAATGAGCTAGCGTGGTTTTTTATTCATTATGAGATTACTCGCCTTCTAATTAATATTCTGTTATAAGCGAGCTACGATTCTTTAGGATAATTTAACCCCATTCTTCAATCAAAATCTCATACGTCTAACTTATAGCTGAAGCGAGATAATTAATAGTTTGTCTAGAGTTATTTCTTTCTTTTTGCCGCCATCTTCAATAACTTGATAGATTAGTCGTTATCAGCCTAGATTTCAAACGACACCTGTAGTTTAAAGTACATAGGGTTATTCTAAGTCGTCTAGACCCATTTTTCAGGTAAACCTACGTCTACCTGCCTTTAGTATAATTATAGTTTACCTGGCCATTCTAACTTCGTTATACACGCCTCGAATTACCTGCTGTGAGGTATCATTCTAACCCGCTTTTTATGACGAACCTCGCGAATATATTTATTTTCATCGATACCGCGACTCCGCGAGCGTATCGCGGATTTTATTAATTCTGACTCTGTCTGCAGCCTCCCATTGGTTCACAGTTTCCGTAGAGATTCACACCCCGCACGATCATATATAAACGCCGGTTTCCGCGGATACGCTCTCGATCTTTCAGTTTCTGCGACCTTACGTGTTCATCCAACACTCGACGCTTTCGTGCCCTCCACGAGACGCCAGCAACAGCAATTACAAGTTAAGTACCCTTTACTTTCTTTAATTCTTTTCTTTTATCTTTCGTTATTTATCAATCATTAAATAACTCAGACAGAGGTGAGCTTTCACTAGAATTTAACGTGTTTGTGTAGATTAACTTTAACCGGAAGTTAAATCTGCACGTGGCGTATTATAATTGTTATTTGTTTTTATATTTATAGTGTAGTTTTGAATATCGTTTGTTATTATTAAATAAAGCGCTTTAAGGACACCTCTGCTCTTTTATTATTCATTTATTTAATACTAATTTTATTACACCTGTATTATACAATTTTAACAACGACGCCTTGTGTTTCGTGCATCGATCACCATTTATCAAAAATTTGTTATCATTTATTGAAGCGCTAAACCTAGCCGGGATCTCAACATACAAGTGCGGCAATAATATAATATACGACAATAATTACATAATTATAAGTCAATATAAAATTACTTTAAAGAATAAAAAGTATTTAACTAAATTTGATGAGGTATCTCTTGTATTTACAACACTGTTTAGAAACAGATCTATTATTTTGATCCAAAACAGTTTTGGCATGTATAATTCTTGTTCTTATTTCATTTCTTTTATTTATTTGCAAACCAGTTAATGTTCTTTTTTATTTGTTATACATTATCATTATTCTAATCGTCTTAATCTTATTCTTCAGATCATCAATTGCAAGTAATAATCAACTTTTATTTGTTTGACAATAGAACCTAAAGTATTTTCTCTTGTATCTTTATTTTTTATTTATCTAGTCAAGCGTGGCGTGACTTCGTGAAAGCGAACTTTCACATGTTTCAGGATAAGTTTAAATTTTAAAGCAAATGGTGATGACTCATCTCTTGAAAGATAAAGTTTGACTTTCCCTGATCCACTAAAAAGTTGATCTAAAACAAAGTTTCCACTGTAGCTTTCATTCAACTTTGATGATCAACTGTAATCGTCAATTACACTTGATTCGTGAAAATGCGTTGTGAATTAAAAAATCGTGTCTTATTTTTCCATATATTACTTAAATTGTTATATATTTTTTATTTTTACAAAATCAAAGATATCTAATGGTAACATGTTTGGTACGTTATATTTTATGTTTGACAGTAGATGTCGTTTGTATTTTTTAATTAAAGAGCGCATTTATTCAAATATTACTCGCTTACGTAAATTAAATTATCCGACAGATGCGTCAAAACATTAGTACCTATCCTATGCGAGGAAAATATCTGAAAGACATCATTCTGCGAGAAATTTATAGGAATCAAAGAAGGAGCGAGACATTTGCCATATACTTAAGATGCTCCACAAGCGTAGGCACAATTATAACTCGCTCATTCATGGCTAGAGAATACAATCCCGAATCCCGGGATCTCGGGATCCCGGCCGGGTTTTGATCCCGTAAATCCCGAGACTATACTTGGCTAATCTCGGGATTTTCGGGATTGCCAGTTTGCATTCCGTAATCCGTTGCGCCTTGACAATGACCTTACCTAGGTTATATTAACGGCACTTATTACATAAAGCCAAAAAATTCAACCTTAGGTACGCCGTACGATAAAAGAACTACACAGGTACAGCCCAAATAATATGTAACTTATAAGGGACTCCCCTACCCGGCATACTTCAGTACAATACTGTTAAAGTAATTCCCCAACGGGCCAACAGAGGAATCACCCGATCACCTCATATGATATATCATAATATTGTTGCGAGGGATTCCCTGTACGAAAGTATAAATACGCTTATTAGGATTTACTTTTTTCATTTATTATTCTACCAGCGACAAGGTTACGCAAGTTACGTCACTTAAATTTAAAAGTCAATTATCTGAAAAAGTTATTTTAAATGTCGGGAGACTTTGTTCAACATAAAAAAAAACAGTGATACGTCATCGGCGTGGAGTTATTTTTTAATTGCGAAAGACGGGAATAGTGCTAAATGTAAGCGATGCCGTGCCATTCTCAAGACATTGGATGCATCGACTAAGGGATCACATACACATTTGTCATCAAAACATAACATTAAGATCTTAGCTGACGTTAATCGTTTAACAGCTTCAACAAGTCAAGATTCTGAAAATCTGAACACAGCACCGCCGCCAGCTAAATGAAAGTTCGAAGATTATTTTACTAAAATTGCTCTTAGCGAAATACTACACGGATTTACCAAAATCAGCAGACACAATTCAAAAGCGTGTTATGAATTACAGTGAAAAAATCAGAAAGCAAGTAACTGCAGAATTAAAACATTTGAAAAGTGCAGGTGAAAGATTCAGTCTATCTTTCGACGAGTGGACATCAACGTCCAATAAACGATACATGGCTGTCAACGTTCATTCATATAAAAAAATTTGGAGCTTAAGACCGGTTCCTATTCATGGAAGTATGACGGCTGAAAATTGTCTTCGTATATTGAAAGAGCGTCTAATTAAATTTGATATTTCCCTGGAAACTGATATCGTGGCTACTGTAACCGATGGACCGAACGTTATGATAAAGGTGGGACAGCTTGTTTGCACTGAACAACAACTGTGTCTCGCACATGGTATCAATTTGGCCGTCTGTGATGTGATTTATAAAATAAAGGATTGTTTTCAAGACAGGCAAGACAGCCCTACCTCTGTCTCAGATGATACTATAAATGAACCAGCTGTGACTGCTGATTATATGAACGATAGCGATGATGATGACAATTTAGAAGAGTTAGACTGTCCAGAATCAGGTTTAATCTTAATGTCACAAAATGAACTTGCGCGAGAACACATACCAAAGTTAACGAAAGATGAAAACATTAATGAGCTGATAAAGAAAATCCGCAAAGTTGTAGTGTATTTCAAAAGATCACCATTGAAAAATGAAACAGTACTTCTAATATGTGAAGATTGAACATGAAAAAGAGCTGTCACTTCTTTTGGACTGTAAAACCAGGTGGAATAGTCTTTTAACATTCAAAAAACTCTTATAGATCTCAATCATCCAATCCGTTTAGAAGATGCTGATTTTGACTTGGTAAATAAAATTTTTGATGTGCTGACCCCAATTAAATTAACAGTAGAAGCAATCTGTCGACGAGATGCTAATTTATGCACAGCTGATGCCGATTTGAAATTTCTTATAAAACAATTGTCTAGCAAAAACTCCTCACTCGCCAATAAAATGATAACATCCTTAGTGGAACGTATAAAACAACGACGAAATGATGATTTACTGGTGTGTTAAATTATTTACAAAATCCACGAAAAGATTATGAAAATCAGTTATTATCGGATTTGGAATGACTTGACCTATTTCCAGTTCCTACACAGGCTTTAGTGAGGGCGCAAATAAAGAGTATTGTGAAAAGACTAAATAGTCGAGATGACACGGAAGAGCAAGATAGGTCAGGATCACAAACAGATGATGAGCCAAGGCAACAAACCTCCCAACCCCAACTGACACTAAAGGAAAAGTTACAGCTGGAAATTAATAAGAGCATCGAATCCCCAGTACAAAATGAATCGGGGTTGGTAAATAGTATTAGACGCGAAATGAGATTGTTCGAAAATGGAGGAGTTTGTGGATATCTCTTAGAATTGGCATATAAATATCTATTATCTATTCGTAGAACCTGAGCGAGCGTTTTCAGCTGCTGCTTATGTTGGCAATAAACTACGAAGCAGCCTTGCAAGTCAAACATTGGATGCTTTGATATTTCTGCGATTGTATTTTCGAAATTCTAAATAGTTTTTTGTATTGTCTTTTTTGTTCCTTATTTTAGTATATTGCGTATTGTGTTGTGCAACAATATTAATAAATATTTTTTAATAAATTACTTAAGTTTTTTTCATTTGAGCCCAATTAGAACCCACATAGTCTAATCCCGGGATTAATTCCGGGATCTCGGGGTTACGCTTCAAAAATCCCGTAATCCCGGGATTGAAAAACATGTTCGGGATTGTATCTCTATTCATGGCCTACCAATGAACCCTGTAATTGACGTAAAGCTGTTGAAGATGTAAAGGCATATAACGTGCTCTCAAAAACTTTTCTCATCATAGTAGGCTATTTTTTAAGTAATTAAGTGGTAATCAAAGGTTGATGCAGATACAAAGCTTTAGAAAACGCTTATATTTTTTAAATTGTTTTATTATAATGTTAGAGTTATAACATAAAATATTTATTATACAAAGTTACTAAAGAACTGGTCAAAAATTAGAAAATGGAGATTGGGTTTAGTCCACTAATCAGTGCTAACAGGATTTCCGCCAACAGTATCCTAATCTGCCAGTTATTGACACACATCTGCAAAACATATTCAAGCTTGTGTTATTAAATTAACCTAGAAAACGAACAGAAAATTGCATAGAGGATGTTCGACGTCGAATGGACCACTCACCCAAAATATCAATCGCAAAACTATCACAAGTTCATTTGTCAGTGGGAACATGTCATACTATTTTAAAAAAGGACCTAAAGTTGTTTCCGTTCAAGCAGTTTCGGAACTCAAATAGATAGATTTTGTTACGAAAACACAGTATTGTCTATGGTTTTTTGAATAACATAAATAATAATGACATTCTTGACAAATGCATCTTTTCGGATAAGGCTTGGTTCCATCTTCCAGGATATTTAAACAAACAAAATATGAGAATTTGGACGGCAGACCACCCTCATGAATTTGTGGAAACTAGGCTATATCCGCAAAAAATAAGCGTCTGATTAGCAGTTTCAAGAAGACGAATTATTGGGCCTATATTTTTTAATCAAATCATAACTGCTGAAAGATATCGAAATAAATTATTAGAGCCGTTTATTAATGAACTTCATTATAAACTTACGGAGTAAGTAGGTAGTGCAGTAGGTAAATATCCAAAAACCTATTGTTAGCAAATCGTGCGAAATTTAACGGCCGCTTCTTTCGTAAAAACCCTCGCATAGGGGTTAATTATAGTATGTCATTTGTTGCAGCAACGTTTTTATATTTGCTACATATTAAATTTTAAATTACTTTCAAAACCTTTCTTTTATTTTGCAGTTTATTGGAGTATTATTGGTGACATCTGCAGATCAAGCGTCTGGTGAAATAACTAACACTACAAAATTGTGTTACGAACTTGCTCAAAGCCTAAGTTATTACGAGAGACCACAAAATCAAATGTTCAGAAGAGAGTTGCTGACATTGGCAAAATATGCAGCAAAGAGCAAATTTTACTTTCAAGCGGCTGGTTTTTTTCGATTAAATAATTCAATACTTCTTACGTTTATGCATGTATTGACGATGTACTTAATTTTTATTGTACAGTTTCAAAATAAATAATCTATGAAGACTGAATTTAACTTCTAAACCCTAACTCAATCAAAGGATTGAAGAAAGTAGAATTGTTATATAAGTGCTATAGATTTTTGTGCACTGGGTTTTTCCACTTCTTTTTGAATCACGCATTGTAAGGCCGTGAGAACTATTATTTATGTACTTTTTGGTTATTTTAATTACATAAATGATCTTGTTTATACAGAAACAATGTGTATGTGAGAAATGTTTTTTTCGTTGGAAGTGAATGTAGAACTACTTTTCTTACGAACTAAATGGTTTAGGTTCACTCGGAGAGACCCCAAGGAGGTGAACGACAATAAAATTAAAAATAATGAAAATGACGAAATATATTACGAGTCAAATCGGAAAAACCGTATGCGTAACTTGGTTAGAAACTAATCAATAAACATATGACAATAAGATGCACAGAGTATGTGAATACATCAGGGTCATTTTCCAAATGTTGATAAGTTAGTTTCATCATTTAAAAAGATATTTCTTAAAACTGAGACAAAAAGTTGATACCATATTTAGCAGAAATCCAAATTTGAATATATTATATCAATTCTGCACAGAGCCGATTGAAAAATCTATACATTCGAAGTATGGTGCGCTTTTGCAACATTTGATTAATCACGCACTCATCACCAGTGGTGATGTGGAACGGACATTTTCTATTTTAAAGACGTTTTAACATCTAAAAGAATTAATTTCACACAGGAACACCTTGAACAAATTTTAGTTATTCATAGTAATGTTTTACACTTTCAATGTTTCACAGAAAATACATAGTTTTGAGTTTTGTTCTTTGTAAATTAGTTTTATTCAAAATTCGATACGCAATTCGCTTGTCAGCATTACTTGTATGTGCCACTTGTGCAGTTGCCACACGTATCAAATTGTTCGAAACTCACGGATCGCTGCATATGCATATGCATACAGAAACAAATCTATTGGGAATACAAGCCAGACGTCTATGTGCTATGTCATAAAGACGGCAAACTATGTGCCCGGTGCATGGTGACATGATTCATGTCACCATGTGTACTAAATATTATTTTTCATTCCTCTCGCTTTGTTTACATATCGGAGCAGAAAAACATATATTTAGTAGTTTCCTAAATATTTCCATACATGCATTTATCAAAGAGATAACAGAATTTGAACATATATTATTATTTTTCATTCCTCTCGCTTTGTTACATATCGGAGCAGAAAAACATATATTTAGTAGTTTCCTAAATATTTCCATACATGCATTTATCAAAGAGATAACGGAATTTGAACATATATTTTACAGTTCTAAATCAAATAATCAAAATCAAAATAAAAAAGAAACATTATTTTGTATTTCCAACAATGAACGAAACATTTATTCTAAAGAAAAAGTGGTATTATTGGCAATAACAGATGCACCTTCAAAACATATTTATATTATAGTGTCCAAAATAATATTTAGTACACATGATTTATGTCACCATGCACCGGGCACATAGTCTGCCGTCTTCCGCCTATGAATCATCAATTGCTCGAGCTCGCTCTCTGCTCACGTCATAAAGAAAAGTGGAATATGAAAGTAGGTAATTGAAAAATGGTTGAAATCGAGGCAAAAGGAGCTGAAAAACTTTAAAAAATGTTTTATAAATAAAAGTAACGCAAATCTTTGATTTCTACAACTAAATTTTAAAGTAATGACAATAAAATTTATAAAGAATTTGTAGCGTCATCTCTAGTTTAGTATCAGAACTAAAAATAATTACCTTCATTTTTAAGTAATTTTTTGAAAGTGTACTGTACAAACGAATCTACCTTTGTTTAAATGGCTATCTAAATTTAGTTTTTCTTAAGGTTTTCTAGGTTATCTTGAAATTTGAAATGATTGTTTGGTTTCTTTATTATCTATGGTTTGGTTGATATGCTATACATTTGAAATAGAATAAAAATGAAAATGGAATTCTAAATAATCTCTTATCTGAAGTGATTGTGTTAATGATATTGCTAAAAATTTTATATACCCAAGTTTTTTTAGAATAGTCCATTGTTATAATGGAGGGTGTGACGAGCTCTTTGAATATAGTAAAAAACGGCGTAAACACATATTTTTCTGGTAAAGAACCATGGCAAATAGTCACATTTACTACCTCAACTGTATTATTCAGTGTATGGTTATACAATTTTATTTTTGATGATGAATGTAAGTACTTGGAGTTTCATGCTTTAGAGAGGTTCTAATTTCAGTAGGTATATTTTGTTTTAATTTCAGCTCTTGTTACCAGAGCCCAACGTACATTCTTCAAATATGTTAAACTTTTACCACCAATAAAGAAAAAGCTTGAGGCTGAAATGGAAAAAGTTAATAGAGATTTTGAGGAGGATATTTCATCAAAGACTTCTCATTTAAAATATTTTACAATATTACCACAAAAGGCTATGTCACCTTCTGAAATTTTAAGAACAGTAGATGAAATACTTTCTTTAGGTATTTATGAACTTTTGCAAAAATCTTGACATATGTTTCATATTCACTTCGCACATATATCATATTCAGGTCAGTACGATTATAATGGGGGACTTGTGTCTGGTACTGTTTATACAATCAATCAAGATATTAGAAATATTACTAAAGAAGTATATGGGAAAACATCTTATACTAATCCTTTGCACACGGATGTTTTTCCTGGTATCTGCAAAATGGAGGCTGAAATTATAAGGATGACTGTAAATTTATTCCATGGTGATTCTAATGCATGTGGAGTTGTAAGTATAAATATTAAGAGAAAGTACATATACAGAAAGATTTCAAAAGATTGTCACTCGTATGAAGATTAACAAAATGTATGTATGTCCTGCCTTTTTCCAATGGTGTTACAAACTTATTCAGTGGCGGTATGTAAATTACTGGAAATATCCTACTTTACTTGTTTTGCACTACAGTACATCTGTAACAATTAAGGAGAAATAGTAATAATTATCTTTTGAAATTAATACAAGCTTGTTATAAAAGTTAAATAATAAATAAAATACTGCAAATTAGAAATTATTGGCTATTTAAACTAATAATTTGTTACAAATTATGTTCAAAATGTCCACCACCACTATTAATACAAGCATCAATCCTCCTCTTCATGCCTTCAGAAACATGTCTTAATAGTTCTGGAGTTGTACTTTGTCTTTTGGTATATAGAATTTTAATGACATTCAAGCGGCACCTCTAAAAAACTAGTCAAAAGATGAAGACTTCCAATTATGTACCACTTAAACTTGCCAGCAATTCGTGGGGAGACCCTGCGAACGGCAGCCATTGCATTGGCTTACCCTCCTGTTGAATAATGTGCTGCTGTTTGGTATCATAACTCTCACATCAAGCTAGTAGATATTCGACTTAATTGTACAGTGAGGATCGTCACCGGTACTGTTGGATCCACTCCTAAACTCTGGTTACCGATTCTTTTTAAACCCGCTGGATATCAGGCGTTTCGCTACAGCACGGAATGAATGGGATAATATTCCCACAACATTGATCTTCCCATACATGATGATTTGAGGACCCTGCTGATATCTAGGAGACCGATTTGGCTAGATACGTTAGTTCAGCATCCCATCAATGTGAATGATTGCAGGATAGTCTTCCTCGAACAACACCCTGAGTTGAGAAATAGTGATTTACTCTCTAATCCTTCGGAACCTCTGCCGGGCTTAACTCTCCTACGCAGGCATTGGTCTCAATTTGATAGGTTCCGCACAAGCCACGGAACGTGTAAGTCTATACTGTATAAATGGAAACTAGCAGATACGAGCCTTAGCGACTATGAAAATGTAGAACAAACTATGCCCCACATAGTAAATGACTGCCCCAGAAGAAGTTTCCTTGGTGGCATTTGCGACCTGAGCAAAGCAACTCCTGCAGCTCAGGACTGGTTGAAGAATATGGATATTAGTGTATAAATTAGTAATATGGCCCGTTTTTTGTCATAAAGGTGATTTATACACTAATATCTAAATTTCTATTTCAATTCTCATACGAAATAATAAGTGAAAAATGGTTCTAAATGAAAACGAAACGTGAATATGTTAAAACTATAACGAACGTCTACGATAGAAAAGCAATTAAAATCCAAGGAAGTAAACTAAAGAGGATGGTCAGATCCCTATCTTGCAATGTTCGCCAATTGTCACTAGCGCTGTGACGTCACAACAAGACGTAAATTGGCACGAATACATAATGTATAATAGGTGAATTTATTTCCTCAATATTTTAAAATTTACAATAAATTCAGTGAAGCTAAACATAATAACAGAACTAGTAGACTCAAAACTAGTATAGCAAACGCCAATTAAGTTGGCGCGAGGAGGGGGTGCGCAGAAAACGTTTTTAAAAACGTCCACCCCCACTACTCAAGTAATTGTCAGAATACATTTGTCATTGACGTTTGACGGAACAGATGTCTTTGCTAGGGGATCATAAAGTGATACACGCTCAGAGGTTAGAATTATCTGATATTTGATGTAAAACCAAATACAAATCTCCCCACTACTTCTAATCCTGCGCGAACTTACCCCTCCTCGCACCAACTTAATTGGCGTTTGCTATACCTATGTATAAATTTATAATGAAAATGAGTGGTGAAGTAGTAAAAAATTGCGTGCAAATGTACGACTTCCATGAAAACGTTTCTATGAAAGCAATACATTTGCACATTTTTTTATTATTTCAGTATTTATTCTCATTACAAATTTATATATAAGTTCTAGTAGATATCAGTTTTGAGTCTACTAATGCTGTTATTTATATTTCATTTCACTAAATTTACTGTAAATTTTAAAAATATTGATTATCCAATCTTATTCGTTTTTTCGTATGTTTACAATTTATTCAGCGGCAGAAGATCTTTACTTTTTTATGGTGTTGATATCCGAGATACCTATTCGACATTTAGAGCATTAATATGTCTACGTCCAGATTTTACGTCATGAAAACTGATAAAAACTAGTAAAGTAAATTTGTATACACCAAGAAACCTACAATCATAGCATTTCCAGCATTGAGTTCCCTGTGTAGGTTAGTTTTGTATGCTGTGTGCATTGTGGAAGGTAAAATAAACAAGCTAAATTACATAACTGGAGGTATAATAACTTTTTGTTTAGGTAAATCTGATTAAAATGCCAGGAACAAGGTTGCTGTATTTGGTTGTTACAATACCTATTCAACAAAAATGTTACAGGACAAGATATAGTTTTTCATGGATTTCCAAAATGCAAAGATCTTTGCTATGGAATAAGGGTTATATACTGATTTATTCTATTTATTTCACAGTAGTTGTGTAAAAAAAGTATCTTAGATATTCTATATTTCAATTACTTTAATAAATTGTGTATAAATCTGTAATTTTATAATCAAATGTAATGCCGAAAGAGGTCTCGCGCTGATGTCATAGTGGTGAGGGTGTTTGACGGAGAAATTTGCGATATTTCTATATTACTACAAGGTGGTCCATAAAGATATTAACTTTTTGAATAGAATTAAAAACAATACAAATTGATCTACTTGAACAAATTTATTTTTAAGGCTTACAAAAATTACGGGAAATTTATTTTTTAAAAATTACGTTATCTAAATGTGCCCCATTTGTGTCCAGGCACTCTTGAAGACGACCTCTCCAATTTTCCATAACACTGCGGCAAGTGTCTGCAGTTATGCCTTCGATTTCTTGTCGAATATTGTTCTTTAGTTCCTCCAGAGTGGCAGGGCGGTTGCTGTACACTCTACTTTTGAGATAACCCCATAAAAAAAATCACAGGGACTCAAGTCAGGGCTTCGGGGGGCTACTCAATATCCCCTCTTTGAGAAATCAGTCTTCCCGGAAAAAGCCCCTGAACAACAGGCAAAGAAAGATTGGAAGTGTGGCAGGTGGCTCCGTCCTGTTGGAACCAGGTGTCCTGAGTGTATCCTTCAAATTCTTGAAGACCAGGAGTGAGGAAAGTTTGAATCATGTCTACATAACGCCGAGAATTAACAGTGACTGTGCGACCTTGTTGGTCTTCGAAAAAAAAAGGGCCAATTATTCCGGATGCCGACATTGCAGCCCATACTGTGACCTTCGGACTATGCAAAGGCCTTTCATGTTTCCGTTTAGGGTTTTCACTACTCCAGTAGCAACAATTTTGAGTATTGACGTGGCCATTTAGGTGGAAATTGGACTCATCGGAGAATAAGATGTCGACTGCTGCTGGAATTCGGTTCCTTATTTCGTTAGCGAATAAAACTCTATTAGCGGGATCTGTAGCCTTCAGTTCTTGCACTATTTGAACCTTATACGGATGCATGCCTAAATCTTTGTGAAGAATGCGAAGCACCGAGGTTCTCGTCACATTTAAAGCAGCTGCGCGCTTTCGAGTTGATACGGTTGGTTGGTCGCGCACAGACTGACTCACTCTCTCGATGTTCTCAGCGGTTATCGCCGACCTTGGACGTCCTAAAACGCGCTTATTTAACGTTGAACCAGTTTCCTCAAACTTATTAACCCATTGCTTAATCAGCTGAATGCTTGGACATTGCTGAATATCGTGCAAATTGAAGTGTTGTCGATATCTACGGCGCGCAATGGTGGCAGAATTGTTGTTACGGTAATATTCGCGCACACAAAACGAGCGCTCCTCTCCTGTGTAGCGCTGCATGATGACTAAGTTTCCCAGAGCCGAGCTATCGTTTAAGACCGACCCCACCTCTCTACCTTGCGTATAAAATTTTCTACATCACAAGCAAATATAAACAACTTTTTGGACCACCTTGTATATTCATGTCTCAAATTGAAATACACTTTTAATATAGAGCTTGCAGAAAATATTTTTGTATGACAATCATTTTAAATACCATGGTAAAAGGTTTTTAAGTTTTTTTAAATTATTTGTGGGCTATTTTAATGGCTATTTTAATTTTGCAACAATATACAAGTTAAGCACCTATGTGTTCTTAGCCTGCCATAGAAAAAAATAAAGTTTTGAAAATTTTATAATTTTAATTTTTCCATATAATTTCCACAAATTCAATGGATTTATTAGAATGATTAAATAAAAATTCTATAAAAAGTAATGTGATGTTTTCCCCTCAAAATGTTGCATTACAGCTGTTTGCAATTCAATATCATCATGAAAATGAAGTCCTCTAAGATCTTTTTTAATACGAAAATAAATAATAGTTACTAGATACCACATCAGAACTGTACAATGGATGTTCAATTCTTGAAAGCTAATATGCTGCTGGCGGTTGTATTGCAATATTTAATGCCAGTCAGTAAAATGACCTTACGATCTCAAAATATTGTGACTATAATATTTCTCGTTGATTGAACAACTTTTGCCTTTATTGGACAAGGTTCATCTGGTTCGCTGCCATTTCATCGCTCCTTTTTAGAAAGCTCCGTTGAGGATACATTTAATATCCTTTTAAAATATTTTAATTTTAAACATTTTTTATTGTTTAATATAAGTAAATCCAGGATATAGAATTCAAACAACATTTCCAATTTTATAAATATTCAAAGTGTATTTTCAAGTTAGACCGCTGTTTTATTGCCTAGGGGTATTAGTGAACGATTTCTATAGACGGGGTTTAATCTGGGTATCCATTCTTAAGATCACGTTTCCTAAATATATATAATTAATTTTATTACTGAACAATGGAAGTTTATCCGGAACGACATACTTAGATTTTACAATACCAACTAATATTTAATTAGTAATTATATTTTATTATGTATTTATTAGTTAAGATTAGAGTTTTAAGACCCTATCGTAAACTGTGGTATTGTTGCCCATGGGTGCCGTTTGGACGAACTTTTCTTAGAGTATTTTCCCGTTATGATGTCAACCAATACACTACAACCAATATACATATTTAATTGTGTAATAATCCGTAGGGGTAGTGGTATATTTTTGTCTGCTTGTAACACAGCATCAACTAAACAACAGAACAGTCGTACATTAACATCAAGACACACAGTCTTACATTAAACATCAACATAACACCAGTCTCAACAGCACTTTTATGTTAGTGAAAATGTTGCAGATCAGAAAATAAATGTATATAGTGTAAATAAATATATTTAGATGAAAAAACAGTCGCCGAAGATTTAAAAGTAAAGTGTATATAGCCTTACAACCTGCACACGGTGAAGCAAACATTGGGGTCGTGATTCCGCCAGAAACCGGAACCATCGCAAATATTTGGCTCCACGAGTTGGATAACCCCCAACAAGTTAATAATACAGAAGTATTGTTTCTTCTTCTTCTGTGACAATGAACTCCAAAATCGGTTTTGGGGGGTTCCAAAACATATTTAAAGATGAGCGCGCACATTCAACATGACGCTAACGTGAAAGAGTAGAAAGAAGTTGTGGTATCCACTAACCATATTCATACCAAAATGGTCACCACTTCAATTGTCCGACCGGGATATCTTTAAGTGATTCTTGCTTCAATTAGAAACATTTTGGCCACTTTTCTGGAGTAGAATATGAAGAAAATAAATCACCATAAACGCTGTCAAAATGTCGTTTAATTAAGCGTATTTCCTTGCTTTGTTAAAAATTTAATGACAGGGCGATATTTAATTTTTGTTAACTGAGACATTTTAATGAACTAGTGACGTTAACTGATTGCATATTGATAACTATTGCTCGTAAGATTTTACTATTTATAGCATAGGGCTAGCGCATATGCAACTATGACACAACACGTTTGAACATATTGTTATGGATTTTTCCCAAAATAATATTTTAAAATTTAATTGAAAATGAGTGTACATTATGTGTGGATATCTGTGTATATCAGATATATTTAGATAAAATGTGCGTATGCAAAAACTTGTTTTTCCGAGGCCGAGTTCGACTTGATGTGAAAGTTGAGGTATTGAGAGGGAGACCAGTTTAATATCCCGTACTAGAAAGGTGGCTTTGAATAATATATAATTAAATATATTTAATTATCGGTTAATTGTTTGAAAAGTGTTTTGATTATGTTGTAGAGTTACTGAGATTAATTTTTCGTTATAAATTTTGATGTATAAAGAGTAAAAAGCACCTTTTCTTTATCTCCAGTAATTTTGTAAGTTTTTTATGAATTCATAAAACGTAAGTTAAAATTAAAAAAAGAATATTTATATTATATTTAATATTGTTATTTAAGAGATTTATTATTAGAAAGAAAAATAATAAAGAGTATTATTAACATTTCTATTATAAAAATTATAATTGTAAAAGTTTGCTCGTTTGGAAGTCAAGGGTATTTTTTGTTACATGGTATCGCGCATGTGTTAGATTTTGAACGTGTTTTATATTTGATTTTACAGTGTGGTTCTCTGGGGAGAAATTAAAAATAAACTTTATTATTTTTTAAATAAGTTTGATCGGAAATCATTAGAGGATGTTTTTTAATCCACTTAGCTGTCAATTTACAGTGGATATATTTTACCTCATTGTGTCATTGAAAGACTTTATACTTTATAAAGATTTTTTTTTTTCTTTTTTTTTTTTTGTATTAAATATTCATTTAAATTTTATCCTGTGCTCGTTTAATTTCTAATACCTTTGCTGCTGTTTTATTAAAAATAAGTTACTCAGAAAATATAAGTAACTCAGAAAATATAAATATACATTATTGAGAACTTTTACTGGCGCCTTGAAAATTTTGTAGAAGACCACGTATTTCCTTTTTTGGAACCCTGAGAAGTAAGAAGTCCCATTTTTGAAAATCAACCGGCTGAGTATCCTAGTTGGGAAGTATAGTTGTGGATGGTGGCACAATTTATTCTACAAACCACTATTCATAGCAATATGTAAGCGTTAGCTAAGAATCAAAATAATATTGTACGTTAGTTTTGGTTAAAATAAAATAAATTTAAAATTATATTTATTTACCACAATACTGCCTTTGTTTATACGATTTAACGATGAAGTTTGCTTTTATGTCTGTTTCTTTTCTGAGTGTTTTCATAAACTGCAGCAAAAAGTGTAAAATCTATTTCTGATATTTTCTTTCCTTATAATGTTACTTGTTGTTCCGTCGTTTTAGAAGATTTTAGTGAAAAATATGCCCCGAAGGTGTTTGCGGCCCGTATACATGCAACACATTATACAATACATCAACGAAGGGCAAACGCAACGCGAAGTAGCTCAACGTTTAGGTTTTACGCAAAGTGTTATAAATCGGGCTTGGAATCGCTATGGGACAAATGGTACAGCAGCATACATTCATGGCAGAGGGCGATAACGCCGTACAACTCCTGTCGAAGCCGATACTTGCAAATAACTGCAAGACGAAACTTAACCCACCCTGCTTCGCGCATTAAGACGTTAGTACGTAACGCCGCTGGCGTAATCACTTTTAACCAAACAGTTAGAAAAAGGCTGCACAATGTCTGGTTTACATGCAAGAAGATGCGCACCATCACCATAGCTAAGTGAGAGCATAGGCTAGCGAGACGGCAATGGGCCTAGGAACACCGCAACTGGACAACAAATGGAGAACATTGTTTATTTATAAATGAGTCCAGATTCCGTCTGTATAATTTCGACAGACGTGTTTTGGTATGGTGCGAACGAGGTCAGAAAAATAATGAACATTTGAGGGTTTCGGTCGTTAATTTTGATGGTGGCTCTATCTGCGTTTGGGGTAAAGTTTGTTGGAACGGCCGCACTGACTTGGTGGTTTTAATCCATACTACAATGACCGCTCAAATATACAGAGATATCGTTATTGAAACTATTGTTGTTCCATTTGCTGGTGTAATCGGCGAAAATTTTATTTTTGTTGATGACAATGCGCGTTCTCACCGTGCACGCATTGTAACCGAAAGCCTAGAATGTCGCGGTATTGACCACATGAAGTAGCCAGCCCGATTACCAGACATCAACTGTATAGAACATGTCTGGGCCCAGATTTCGAGGCAATTGAATACCTTACAGCCGCCTGTACAAACGCTAGAACAGTTAGGAAATGTCAGAGAAATTTTGACAAATTTACCTCAAGATTTCGTGAATAGACTGATTCAGAGTATGCTTGCTAGAGTTCAAAGTCTTATTCGCACTCGGGTTGGGTCGACGCGATATTAACTCTTTTTGTATTTGTTTTTAATTACAACTTTTTGAATTGCAAAGATTATTAAGAATAAAACATTAAGTAATGTTATTTCAATAAATTAATCTTTTGTCTTGTTGGCTTTTTTATGTCCATTTGGTTTATATTTTCTAAAAATATTCGTTACCAAAAAGCAAATAATATAATTACAACAATACAACTTCAAAATTTGCAGCAAATAATGTGATCTTTAGCAATTGTTGAGCACTGTATATGAAATAACCAATTCTTCAATTTGTTGTAGGTAACAAGTGGCGGTACTGAATCGATTATGATGGCTTGTAAAGCATACAGAGACTATGCTAAAGAAGTACATGGTATAAAGAAACCGGAAATTGTTGTTCCTGTAACAATACATAGTGCTTTCGATAAAGCAGCACAATATCTTAAATTTCGTGTTAAATCCATACCTTTAGATTCAAACTACCAAGTAAATATCCGCGCAATGAAACGAGCTATCACTTCTAATACAATTATGGTTAGTACGAACCAATATTCGATTTTCTGATTTGTTTTATATATCCATATTTTCAGCTAGCTGGTTCCGCACCAAATTATCCTTATGGTACAATGGATGATATCGAAGCCATTTCCGAATTAGGTTTGAAATACAATATTCCTGTGCATGTGGATGGGTGTTTAGGAGGTTTCTTAACCGTGTTTATGAATGAAGCGGGTTATCCAGCGCCTATTTGCGATTTTCGATTGCCAGGTGTAACTAGTATATCCGCCGATACCCATAAATATGGATACGCTCCCAAAGGCACATCGGTAATTTTATATAGAGATATCAAGTAAGAAGTAGTTTCAAGAATAATAAGTGTTATTTATGTGCTGTTGTAATTTTGTTATGATGTTTTGTTAAAATTCTTGTTTTCGTTTCTTGTTTTGCAAATATTTTGTGTACCTTTGTACAATTTAGTATCTAGTGCTCTATTAGCTTTCACTTACTTGAATCTGTTTTACTGAATCAAACCATTTTGTTTGATACCATACTTGTATGTTCCAAAAGTTTAGATAAGTTATGTAGGATGTTCTTAGTTTCTTAATAATAATTTAAAATTAAAAGTTCGTATCATTGCTGAAATGGCGCAGCTTGGTTCAGCAACAATTAAAATGATTAATTGTACATCGTACTATAGACCGTCTCAAACTTAAGATGCCGCGCAAGTCTTATTCGAATTGATTTAATTGAATGGATGAACCATGGCTAATCTACCGGGTGTCCTTGAAAGAAAAAACAACCTATGAAAAATAGAATGATGTAATTGTATAGAATATAAATCCAAAATATTGTGAGTCAATTATGACGCGAACGCCATAATTAAAAACCCGCTGAAAATTGTATTACGTGTCTATAAATAATACCTCTATTGAATTTATACGCACAATTCTGGACAATAACAGCTGGCGATGTTATAAAAACGCTACAAGATAATATTGTTTAAACAGCTTTGATGCTAAGGATTTAATAACGTCAATACGATTATGTACACGAAAATATTAGCTGTGAATAATTTGAACTTTTACTTTAAATATAAAAATTGTTCGTTGAAACATGTTAAAAACTCAGATGAAATGTTTGAAGTGTGTGCCTCCAGCGTGGGGACACGCTTCCACGTGACATGAATAATTATCACGAACTCGCCTCACTTCCCTTATCTTTATGTTATAGTCGTAACGTGCACTTCTTGAAATGCAGTAGCAGGACAAATATTTTATAAATATGTAATTTTTTTTTCTGGCGTCTGCCAGGGAATTTACAGAAAATATTTTGGATTCATATTCTATATATTTACATATTTCCATCTCTGTGTTTAATGAATGAATGAAATATAACAGAATAATTAAAACATACATGAGTCGGTAAAACCTGACCAGTTTTGTATAATACAAAAGTATTTTTAATAATATAAAATATGTTTTCTAGAGACAAGGCAGTGCCACCTCTGGAAAAAACCACGTTAGTTCTGCATTAGTTATGGGGACAAAGCGAGAGTACTTCGGCAGTTTGACAATATGCAGCGCTGTATGTACTTCTACGGTCGGTCTTAATAATTTCTGTGAGATAGCGAAGTCGTTCTTTTTTGTGAATATGTCTGAAGGTATCCTTTCTCCAGCAGGGGCGCACTGATGAATCTGTAGAAAGATGAAATACGTATCTGCGTCTCTGGGGAGGGATATGTTTGGAGACGTTCACAAAAAATATTAATATTGAACTTGTATTTGTGTTCTTGACACCAGATTTTTAATAATATTTTATATTATTAAAAATACTTTTTTAATGAAATTATTAGAGCATTAACCATTTTGAGTTGGTACCTAAATATATACTGATATTAATGTAATGATTTTCAAATTATCTTCCCGTCTTTCTTATTTGTATGAAAGAAATTTCTTGTAATTAAAACATAACCTTTTAATTTATTATTATTAAAATTAATATAAAAGGATTTATATTCTAAAAATTGCAGTACGAACAGTTAAAGGGGAGTGTAAGAATATTGCATGAACGAGAAGAAAAGCCAATGAAAAACTTTAATGTTTTATTGAAAGAATAATCAAGCAATTTGATTTTCTTTATTATCGAATTTAACATTAACAACATAATTTATAACTTGTTCAAATTTATAGTATATTTAATCAAATAAATATATATTCAAGTTTGACTAGAGCATTGATCATTTTGCCATGGTTAGGAAAAGAAGTAAAAAATCTTGGGAATTCTCTCGGAACATATTGATTTCATCTCTACTGCTGCAATTAAGTTTCTCATTTTGTCACCCACACCTAAAAAATTTTTAGTAATTTGACGACTATAAAATTGGTATATTACACATTTGATTGATTAAAATTGATGGAGTTTTTTCACCTTGTGGTATAGCATATGAAGATCTTTTAAACCGACCGATTTTTAATCAAATTTATTACTAATAGATTCTTCTTCGTGACTTTCTAAAGTTGGCTTCTTGATTCCATCATATGACACGTTTGTCAAATGCCTTTGTTGTTCCCAGAGAAAGAACGAATATTTTGAACAAGGCACCAATGAGTATTAATGCCAATAGTCTTTTTTTAGAGAATTCGTTGACATCGTAATATTTTTAATAATATAAAAATATTATTAAAAATGGGATGTGAAGAACACAATACAAGTTCATTTATGTATTTTTGAATGTATCTTCTCCAAAGACGTAGATACGTATTTCACATTTCTACATGATTCTCAATACGCCCCTGTTGGAGAAGACACATTCAAACAAACATAACTACGTTACTATCTAGCCGAAATTATTCAGACAGCGCGTGAAGGAATATTCAACGCCGTCTACATAATAACAGCCGAAGCAGACGTGTTTTCTATAGTCGGTAACCACCGTATCTATACAAAACTGCATTCTCGTGTATTCACTATTTATCGGCGTCAGCCAAATATGTATATGACAACATAATTTGAAACATACCTGAGTTGGTAAAACCTCACTTCATTTGTATAATACCAAAGTATTTTTAATAATATAAAAATATTATTAAAAATGGGGTGTGAAGAACACAATACAAGTTCATTTATGTATTTTTGAAAACATACTTGAGTGGGTAAAACCTCACTACATTTGTATAATACCAAAGTATTTTTAATAATATAAAAATATTATTAAAAATGGGGTGTGAAGAACACAATACAAGTTCATTTATGTATTTTTGAAAACATACTTGAGTGGGTAAAACCTCACTACATTTGTATAATACCAAAGTATTTTTAATAATATAAAAATATTATTAAAAATGGGGTGTGAAGAACACAATACAAGTTCATTTATGTATTTTTGAATGTATCTTCTCCAAAGAAATCATGTAGAAATGTGAAATACGTATCTACGTCTTTGGAGAAGATACATTCAAAAATACATAAATGAACTTGTATTGTGTTCTTCACACCCCATTTTTAATAATATTTTTAATTATTAAAAATACTTTGGTATTATACAAATGTAGTGAGGTTTTACCCACTCAAGTATGTTTCAAATTATGTTATCGTAATATTTACTGGCACAATTTCAAATTTGTAATTTTTAAATTTCATGTACAGTAACTGTGCAATAAAATCTGGGACAAAACTATTTAAGTTGCGTAATTAAGGTCTCATACTTATGGAATGTCAATTGACTTAATGTCCTGTCAGTGTCATTTTTTCCGTAAATTGTCAGACATTGGCTAAAATTATTAAATTGTATAGCAACATAATTGAGATTTTCTAAACATTAAAACACCATTAAAGATGCCTCAACATTTAAATAAACCGATGAAAGCCAGGATTGTGTCCAAAACACCAAATGGTTGGTCAATACGAAGAATGGCAACGTTTTTTAATTTAAAGAAAAATACCGTGTTTGATGTAAGCGGTGGATATCCGTACAGGATTTTTAAAGGATCCAAGTTTTTCATCTACGTATCCACTCTTATACCACGCGTACTTGAACATATCGAAAAAGCTTGAAGAAGAAAACTGGGAAAATTTGGGTCAGCAATTCCAGCATAATAATATTATTTCTCTGGTGCAAATCTATGTCATTGTTCATAAGAATCACTATATCAGAAAAAGTTCTAACGAAATTTTTCCGCAGTCTAAAACGAAACACATCTAGAGATTGAGACATCGGTTTCGATTTTTTTGATATATTCAAAATGTTTTATGTTCTGGTACCATTTTCTGAACTTCATCAACACAATGCCCACTCCAAAAATCAATAAAAGAACACCGTTTGGTCCGGTATTTGGGAGGAAAGCATCCATTAGCCAGGTTTTGAAATGATCAGAAGTGAGCTTTCCAGATGTCGAAGAAGAAATATATACGTTATAGGTCGAAACAATGATTGCGCAACGCGATGTCCAAATGTATTTGTAGATTCCGTCAATACTAAAAATAGTGCATCACTGACCTGTGATCCTATCACACTTGGAACTTTACTGAAGCTATACGGAACTAGACTCATGTGCTGTGACTCTCCATCACGTAAAATATTTCGATATCATTGTGCTAATGGTAATATTGATTCAAATATTTTAATGAATGTAACTTCATTAGGTATTTACTAAAACATTTCCTATGCTTACCTGTAAAACTGCAGGTTAAATCGAAAAATAGTTTATACGTGAGCTGTTTAGTTTTCAATTTGGAATAAATGTAAAAGAAAAAAGAAAATATATTTATATAAAAAAAATTGATCTTAAAATCAAAGCGTCTCATAAATAAATGACCAATTTGAAATTCACGTCAACCCTAAAAATCAATTAACCCTTTTTAGACACATTTTTTTGCAAAATACATAGTTCGTGATATATTTTATATGATCAAAATAAATAATCCGCCAATAGAACTAATAGTGTATACGTGGACGCCGTGTAAAGTTGTTGCGTGATCAGTTGTGCTAGCTTTACTGTGCCCCATGTCCGACACCTTGATTAGTGGTTTTACCTACTGATGATGACAACTTAGTTGTCGAAATACGCGTTTAGGATACGATTAATAATTGTGGTAAGGGGTTATATACCTTTTTTTAAGTAATAGATAGATACTAATTTTATAATATAAAATTTAAATTTTTATCATTCAGCTCCTTCCTTTTTGAGTGAATAGTATAGATAAAACGAGGTGAAAGAAAATAATCTAATATATATGAAGAAGTCTTTAAAAGAAATTTTGTGAAATATATATATAAACTCTGATTTACAATGCTTATATAATGACAGATCTGGAGTTTAGTATAAATAGTAAACAGTGAGCTCATTGAAATATTCCTGTAAGATATTTAACTTTGACTAAACTGTATCGGCAACGGTGTCGGACGCTTAAAGCACCGATACATGAAAGATAATATACGCTACGGACGCCAAATTGCCGATGTACTAAAAGGTGTTATATACTTCAGACATATTGCTACTAGAATGAAAGGAATTCTAGTTGATAAAAATGTAAAAGTTGAAAAATCGTAACAGTTTAAAGCGAGAAAGTAATATACTTGAATCAAAACTGACATTCGAGCTTTCCTTCTCAGGGACGCCAAAATGATGGATTATGAGAGGACGCCAGTTTGATAGTCGGATGTATATATATATATATATATATATATATATATATATATATATATATATATATATATATATATATATATAACGAGCGTTCAACTAAATTTTACCTCGAAGTTGCCCATGGAAATTATACGTATATCTTAGCTTTTTACTTAAGTTGTTAATATGAATTTTGTTGGTTATGAACTATTTGAATGACATGATAAATGTCAAAATAATAAAATTAAAATATTTAACTAAATGAGATACGTTTATTTGTAACAAACAAGTAACATTTTATAGAAATTGTTGAAAGTGGCCACCACCTTGTTCGAGACATTTCTAACATCTTCTTCTAATGAAGGAGAAAACGTTTTGTAGTAGCATATCGTCGATTTCGTTAATTATTTCAGCAATTCTGATCTGAAGGTCTGCAAGATCAGGTATCTGTACCCAAAAAATTGAGTTCTTTAAAAAGGCCACAGAAAAAAATCACAGGGGTTAACATCACAAGATCTTGTTGGAAATTCATGTTCGATGTTTAAACTTATCAACCGATTTTGATAAATTTCCGTATCATATGAATTGTTTCAATAGCTGTGTGCACTCTAGCTCCGTATTGTTGAAAGTAACCCTGATTTATTTCTTCTTCATTAAGCTGTTCAATAAATGTCATAATAATTTCTTGTCGATACCTTTCTCCTTTAAAGAAAATACGGCCAATGATTTTCCTTCGACTAATCGCACACCATACACCAATTTTCTGTGGATGAACAACATAACAGTCATGCGGTTTCTTAGTATTCCACATCCTTATATTTTGTGAGTTAACATATCCATTCAGATAAAACCATGATTCATCTGAGAAAAATTTTGTCAAGAATGTCATTATCAAAATTATTTAAGAACCACTGACAAAATGTTGTTCTTCTAGGATGTCAATTTCTTTGATTTCTTGATAATAGGCCATGCGATATGGAAATAAATGTAAGTCTTTTTTCAAAATTGTATGACAAGGGCCAATTGAAACACCCACTCGTGGAGAGAATACTCGTATGGATGTTCCTGGTGTATCATTCATAATTTGCGTTACATCGTCAACTAGCTCTTCCGTACATTTTTTCGGACGGCCACTGTCTTCTTTCCGTATAACACTCTCTGTTTCTCTGAAAACCTTAGTGCAATATGTAACTGTGTACCAAAAACTATCAAAATCAAAGACGAAGTTTGGAAACATATTTCTAAATTCCTCTAAGCATTCTTCAAGAAAATAGTGCCATTGTCCGTTAATATTACGTCCGTTCCAAAAATAAGATTCAACCATGAATGATTTGTGTTGAACAGTGAAAACCATTTTAAATCAATTTTAAATTACAAAGCAATTTCAAAAAGCTCCAACTTAGTATACATCAGAATAAATAGTCTGTCAAATTGACAACTGATGCAAATGTAAATAGTACAAGTTACGACAAACATTTTTATTGCCATGGACTACTAGAGGTAAAATTTATTTGAACGCTTTATATATATATATATATATATATATATATATATATATATATATATATATATATATATATACAAGAAACATTTAATATTGAAACGGAAATTATGTGTTTATTTGCCATCAATGCCTATATTATCATCAATTTATAACATTTTGTATTTAAATTAATGTAATAAAAGCTTTCAAATATAGTTTAACAAACTAACTTTGTAAATGTAAATGTAAATGTGATCAATGACGTACAATTGAATTTAACACGTTCCTTCTATATTTAATATTTTGTATGTTATCTCTCCACTTCTTCTGGGAGTTAAAAAAAGTGCTGTGTATTACATTTTTCACACCCTATGCACACCACAATAAAAATTCGTTTGTGTACTGACATGTATTTGATCCTGTCCTAAACATTACTTAAAATTGTGAACGACTACCATCTTTAATAGGTTTCGGCATCAACAATATACTGTGACGACTGATTGGCCCGGGGGTGTCTACGGATCACCTACTGTAGCTGGATCTAGAGCTGGTGGAAATATCGCCGTCTGTTGGGCTACAATGTTGACGTTAGGTAAAGATGGATACATAAAAGCGACAAGAGATGTCATACATACGGCTAGATACATTGAAAAACAGTAAGTGTAGAATTATTATATTATCTTTTTGTTGGTTTTATACATAGGTATATAATTATAATCATGTTTCAGTTTAAGAGAATTGCAAGGTATATTTATATTCGGACAACCAGCCACTAGTGTTGTAGCTGTAGGGTCGAAGGTATTTCACATATACCGACTGGGTACTCTGCTCCATGCCAAGGGATGGAATTTGAATACATTGCAGTACCCTTCTGCGTAAGTATTTTGGATAAGCAGCTGTTCATGTAAATTTGTAATTATACAGGACTTGATTGAATAAGACGTGATCAAAAAGGCAAGTCGATAAAATCTCATCTAGAGCTAATTTTGGGGTTCGCGTTGTAATTGAACACAATATTTTGGATTCATATTCTATATAATTGCATCTTCTCATTTTTCATACGTTGCCTTTTTATTTCAAGTATGTATTAGTAATGGGATATTATTTTTATGTAGTTTTGGTAAGCCATATTTTGGGTGGTAGTGCATTATTAATTAAATTAATTAAAGATACATAATGCACTACCACCCAAAATATATGGCTTACCAAAACTACATAAAAATAATATCCCATTAAGATCGATCGTATCTTGCATTCAAAGCCCGTTTTATGCACTATCAAAATATCTAACAAAAACACTAACCAATGTCATAGGTCAAAATAAATATTATATTAAAAATACTTTCGAATTCAAACAATACATCGATAAAATCAAAACAAATAACAACGAAAAACTTGTTTCCTTGGATGTAGAATCAATGTACACCAATATACCTTTAACACTAGCAAAAAAAGTAATTACAGAAAAATGGGACTCCATTTAAATTTCACAGACTTACCATGTTAATAGATTTTCTTGAAGCATTAGAATTAACTTTAACTTCCACATATTTTCAATTCGACAATACATATTTCAAACAAATTGAAGGACTATCAATGGAAGCACCTATATCGAGCGTAGTAGCCCAATTAGTATTAGAACACATCGAAGAAAATGTTATTAAATCCCTGAAAATCAAGCCAACTTTTTTCAGAAGATATGTCGATGACTGCATAATGATGTTACCAGAAAAGGAAATAAGCAATGTACAAAATAGCTTCAACAACTTCCATCCAAATTTAAACTTTACCATTGAAATATAAAAAAACAACTCCATAAACTACTTAGACTTAACACTAATAAAAACAAACAACAACATACAAACAAAATGGTACACTAAACCAATCACATCCGGCAGATACGTAAACTTTTATTCAAACCAACCCCTATTCCCCAAAAAAAATGTTGTAACAGCGTTAGTGGACAGGGCTTTAAATCTCACCAATCCAGTTTTCAGACTAACAGTACTGAATAAAGTAAAAACAATTAACAGAAAACAATTATCCACCACAATTTATACAAAACATTATAAAACAGAGACTTAATAAAATATGTAACAAAACTAAGTGCCAAAATATAAATAAAACAACCAATGAATTAACATATATCCCTACACCCTATATAACTGGATTATCCGAAAAACTAAACAATATATTTAAACCATTTAATTTTAAAATAGCACATCAAAGCGGAAAAAAACCTAAAATTCCTACACACAAAACTAAAAGACTCAACACCAACACTTAAACAATCACATACAATATATAACATTCCCTGCAAAGACTGTGACAAAGTATACATAGGCCAAACAAAACAGTTACTACAGGAAAGATTGAAAGGACACAAATACGCAAAAAATCAGACAGCTTTAAAAAAACACCAGATAACATTAAAACATAATTTTGATTTTGAAAATACAAAAATAATAACCAAGCAAAAAAATACAAAGGCTAGGGAGGTCTTAGAAATTATTCATATTTTCAAAAACAACAAAACAATCAACGATCCTAACGAGATTGATGGACTTTCTAAACTTTATTATCCGCTCATTAAACAATAGAAGACAACCCCACCCACACAAATTTGTTGTGAGGCAAATTACCTTAAACAATATATTTTAATTTAGTTAATTTAAAACTAAATAAAATTTTGAAAAATTAAAAAAATTATTATTAAATACTTAATTAACACTAAAAATAATTAAAGGAAAATCAAAGGAAATATAAATATAGTATTTTGAATAGTTTTAATATCTAATTTTAAATATGTAATTACGCCTACATTAACGCCTTCATTCTGTATGCACTCTGGCAACCTTTCTTTAAATTCATTTCATTGGCCGCTTCGTTCCCCTGACTTATCCGTATGCGACTTTTTTGTGGATTAAATCTTAAATGTGAGGTGTACATTAACAAACCTCACACCTTACAGGAGCTGAAAGAGTCCATTGGTCTAGAAGTCGTTAATTTGAAGGTGGGAATGTTAGGTAAAGTAATTGAGAATTTTGGGAAGAGGTTGTTAGGAGTGCATATATAATGAAGAGCGTCGTTTAGCGAACGTTATTTACAAATTAACTCCGAAAAATAGTAGCTTTTTCTTCCATGTATTTAAAATCTATGTATTCAGTTATTTCTATTTGAGAAACATGCGTTTTCTGCATCCTATATGTGTACATACAGAGCCTTCATTATTTGTTGTAACATGATACATATGCAACCAACATTACAGATTGGTACTACTCCTATACAAATATTCCTAGTTCAAAATAGTTTGACACATGTTTTTTAATTTTATTTTAATTGAAGCGTAAGTAATTTCTTGGAATAATAAAAATAAATTTTAGTTGTATGTTTATTCAATTAAAACACTAGTGTTTATTATCATTTTAATAGCATAAATTTTATTTACAGTTAATAATGAAAAAATTGTCAATTTTGCCTCTGTTCAAACACATTTTATGAGGAGCTAACGTACTGAAAGCTTTTTCACAATAACATATTTATAATAAATGTTGGAAATGATGACCATTTTGTTGCAAACAAATATTCACCTCTGGCCGTGTGAGCAGGTGCATTATCTTGTTGAAACCAGCCATTTTCTAATTCATCGTCATGCAGCTGATTAATAAATTCATTTAATATTCCTCGATATCTTGCTGCAGTAATGGTATCGTAAAAGAAAATTGGCCCAATAATTCTTCTTCTCGACATTCCCACCCATATTCCTACTTTTAAAGGATGTAATGATGTTTCTACTAGTTGGTGTGGATTTTCTGTAGCCCAAGATCTATAATTTTGTGAATTTACGTATCCTGTAAGATGTACCCATGCTTCGTCACTAAAAAAAGTTAAATCTAGGAGATCATCGTTCATTCGATTATTAAACCATTCACAAAATCTAATTCGCCTATCGTAATCGACTGGATGTAACTGATGAACAACAGTAACTTTATAAGGATGCATATGTATCTTTTTTGTTAATGCTTTGTGACATGTTCCAACTGAGAGACCTACAAGAACATTTTTTTGAATGTTAACTTTGTACAATTAAAAATAAATATGAAATACCTGTTTGCTGAGATAGTTTTTTAACTGATTTATGAGGGCTATGTTCTACTCGCTGCCGAATATCATCTACAACAGCTTCAGTTAATTTGGTGGGCCTCCCAGTCGATTTCCCTTTACAAATACAATCAAAACGATGTGTTATAATATGTCTACGATGTCGAAATGAATCATAATTAGAGCTGAGGATGTTTGCGGTATAACCATGGTTATATCATGTAACCATAGTAATTTACTATGGTTACATGATATAACCATGGTTATACCGCAAACATCCTCAGCTCTAATCATAATCAAAGTCAAAATCTGGGAAGCGTTTTATAAATTGATCTATACAAGTTGGAAGTGAATAACTCCAATTGCCTTCGGCATCTTGTGTAGCACTTCTATAATGGGCCACTAAAATGAATGCATCTTGTTCGACGGTAAATGCCATTTTGGAGGTTATAACCTAAAATGAAATTATTTTATTTATACATACATTCAATGTTATTAATGGATAACTAACCTTCACAAAAGTTAGAATATCTTCAATAGCTCTTCAAAGAACTGACTTTTTTAACGCGAAATAAATATAAAATGAATGCAAAGAAAATCTAATTGACACAATACACAAAACGTACAAAACTGTCATAACAAAACATTTGAGTTTAGGAACTTATTATGCAGGATTGCCAATCCTAATGTATGCAACCAATATTGCAACACGTCACGTGGGTTACAATATTATGAAGGCACGGTACATATAACGAGTGTCCCAGGCAAAATGTTCAACATTACGATCTCTTTAAAAAGAGCAGACATGGAGCTTTGATTAAATGAGACAAAGTACTTCTGACATGAAGGCCAACTTATTAAAAAAAAGAAATATTCAAAGTAATGAACGGTGTCAACCCTATAAACAAAAGAAAAGAAACAATAATATTTGTTTTATTGTTACATGTTACAAAGAAATATTGTGTTAAAGAAATCAAAGTAAACATAGGTTTTGTCATGACCTCATCATTATCATTGAAATGATCAAAAAATCACTGTCAAAATTCTTGTCTTCAGGGTATGTCTGCAAGAAGTATTTCGTAATTCACTTGACATCTAAATAAATAATTTTTAAGGATACGTTTAGTAGTCCTATAAGACAAATCTAGTTCTTACTGTATTTGAAGTCGCCTGTGATTTTAATACAAAGTTGGTGACTTATTAATGTTTTTTAGTAAAGTTTCGGCAGTTGATCTTATTTAGCTTCATTCATTACCATTGTTGTATAAGTAAAATGTGCTATTTCACTATCATAAAGCATATTTGTTCATAATACAGTCGAAAATAGAAGTTGTTTTTATAGCATACATATTTGTGTAACCCATGTCCATTCTCAGCCGGGGGTTGCTGATAGATTCATAAGAGATGTTAAAGCATCTTTAGAGGAGATTCTCAAGAACCCCGAAGAACCAGTTGAAGGAAAGGTTCGTTATTGTCACTAAATGTCACGTGCGGTATAAGATAATATTTTTTTTTAGTTGGCGTTATACGGACAAGCTCAAAGCATTCCTGATCGCTCAATAGTGGGAGATTTTACCAGATGTTTTATAGACGCCATGTATTACACGCCCCCCAATAAAACAGACAAATAACCTACAATTGCATTTTTTATTGTTTATCAAAATGTTAATTAAACGAAATGTTCCTTATATTTTGTTAAAATAAAGTGCTTATGGTGAATTAGTTGCATTTAATTTTAATACTTTTAAATATACTTTTGATCGCAAGAGACAGCAAACACGTACGTATTACAGTTATAATAATAAAAATATAGTTTATTTGTCAGGTTTGTTTATTCGTGATTTGTTTATTTTGCAGTATAGTACCAATTACAGAACAAATACAAAGCTATACAACATACAAATACACTGAGTATATATGTGAACGCCGTGTAAAGTTGTGTGATCAGATGTGCTAGCTTTACTGTGCCCCATGTGCAACACTATGATTAGTGGTTTTACCTACTGATGATGACAACTTAGTTGTCGAAATACGTATTTCAGATACGATTAGTAATTGTGGTAAGGGGTTATTTACCTTTTTAAAATATGGTGGAGTATCTGTATTAATAAAACATAAGTTGCACCTGAAGAAAATAAAACTAGAGCAGTACTGAGAACGAGATTGAAATGATAAGCATAGTCTGGAAAAAAAAACAATATAATCTTTTCAGTATGTAGACTATCCACTGAAAATATAGTTGTTTATTGAAAAATCTACGAAAATTATGAAATACTACTGTGGGAGATTTTAATATAGACTTTTTGACGAACTTCAAAGAAAAGACAGTGTTTCAAGAAATCTGAGGCAGACTAAACCTTCGTAAAATTACTGAATTCCGACTTCCCGGACATAACTCAAAACCTAGGCGTCGCACGGACTGCCTGCTTAACTAACCGATTCGATGTGTCGATCGATCCGCAATTTGATCGCGCCGAAACAGTTGCCGAATAGCTTTTAAGTTTCCGAGAAATGGCGGTGGCCCAAAATCAATTTTGTCTCAAAAACCATCAAGGAGTTTTCCAGGGCGTTAAAAAATTGTCTGAACACTAAAACTTATGCTAAAGTCATTAGATCGACAT
The DNA here is from genome assembly GCA_935421215.2 of Melolontha melolontha. Taxonomy (NCBI): domain Eukaryota; kingdom Metazoa; phylum Arthropoda; class Insecta; order Coleoptera; family Scarabaeidae; genus Melolontha; species Melolontha melolontha. Next base: position 68,225,255 of record OW285243.1, on the reverse strand, counting down.
TTTGTATTTTACGGTTTTCACATATTGCTTTTTTCGCGTATATCTCGAAATCTAAAAGAATACCAATGCGTGGTTTGGTTATTCGCGATCAGCGCATCAAAATCCATGAAGTAAAGGCATCTGAATAGTTTGCAGTTTTCGGATTTTATGTTTAATAGTTCGCTCATTTGGACCGATAGCCGTGAAATTTACAGCAAATTATGGTATTCTTTACTACTATTACTCAAAATGATTAAAATGATCTGGATCCCTGAAAATAACCAAATTAATTTTATGATAGAAATTCGGGATCGAAAAGTTTTCGAAATCGCATTTTGCCATAATTTGCTACCCTGAATTGATTTAAACTGGAAAATTGCAAATAGTTCCTCATTAATTAAAATAAGAGTGTCAAATTTTAGAATTAGAAATTATTAACCATAAAACAATTTTACAGTAGTTAATTCTGGAGAAGTAGCCGGAGATTTGTTTTTTGTTAATTATATATTTAGAAATATAGGTCTTAGCGCGAATGTAATCTTCAATACAGTTCAATATTTAAAATTACTAATAAAACACGATTATCATATATAGACTGGCACAATACAATACTGTGTCACTGATATGGGTGCCAGGACATGAGGAGATTAAAGGCAATGAGGCCGACGAACTGGCCAAGGAAGGTTTTGAGAGGGCCAGAACCTGTATGTAGAATCGTCAAGGATTCCGCTAGGGAGATCTGGTTATTTATAGAAAGAGAACATAAAAAAAATGGAGGCTAACGGAAGGCCAACTCCATATTAAGACACTACTAGAGAATATAGAGATGTAATATTATATGAAATAATGTCTTTTTTTAATGACGGTTATTTAACCCTGAAATGCTATTTGAGGTACACATGTACCCCAGTCTTCTTCAAAAATCCCGCTAATCGAAAATAGATGGAGCTGCGCTCGCGGGCTTTTGAGTAGTTTCAGCACACGATGCGACAGTTCATGTGCGATATTGGTGAAAGACAGCGCCTTTGCATCTTTGAGATATTTGATAGTTGGGGTACATGTGTACCCCAGTGTAGCAGAATAAGACTGGATTAAATTTATTTTCGCTTGTAAGTATACATTTGTTTTACTAAATTATTTGATTATTAATGTTTTTACTGCATAGTTTATGCTATTTTTTAATTTAATTGTTGTTTTTTAGATCACGCAAGTAATGGCTTCTCGAAATAAGATTTTTGATCTAACAAATCCTGATGATCTAGCTGAAATACACCGTATTCTTTATGATTCTGATTCCGAGGGTTCTCAGGACGATATCGATGAGGACGATGTTATTATACCAGATTTTAGAGAGGACCTCGAAGAGGACAAAGAGTTTGAAACTGAAGACGACCCAATAGTTTTCTCTATTCCAGTCCAACCTCAGGATCCCTTACCACCCGTCTATGATTCTGAGGACGATGTAGCCTTGGCACAGATACAGCTTGCAGACCAAGATAAGGTTAAAGTTTTCAAGGTTTCCACCAAACTAAGGGGAAAAAATGGATTCAAATGGTCAGGTGTGAAAGGAGCAGTTCATCATACACCAAAAAGAAATCTTGTTATGCATTTACCCGGAAATAAAAATGAATCAAGACAAATACAATCAGGAATAGAAGCATGGCAATTATGTTTCACCAGAGAAAATCTGGATTCGATAACAGAACATACCAAGAAAGAAATAAAAATTCAAAGATTGAAATATGGCAAAGAAATGGGCAATAGTGATACAGAAGATACACCAATAGCTAATAAACCTTCCTACACCAGAGACACAGATAATGTTGAAATGATGGCTCTCTTTGGTTTATTCTATTATGCCGGCGTAATGAAGATGAATGGAGTATTTACAAAAGAACTCTTTGATAAAGACAATGGTATACCCATATTTCGAGCAACAATGCCCGAAGCACGTTTTAGATTTTTAGTAAACTGCCTCCGGTTTGACGATAAAAGCACCAGAGCTGAAAGAAGAGAAATCGACAACCTTGCAGCATTTCGAGAAGTTTTTGAGAGATCTATAAACAAAATGAAAAACTTATATGTACCTTCGGAGTACACCACAATTGATGAACAATTGGTTGGATTTCGTGGCCGATGTCCTTTCAAAATGTATATTCCTTCAAAACCCGATAAATATGGGATTAAAATTGTAATGTGCTGTGATGCTAAAACGGCTTATGTACTCGACGCTGAAGTTTATATAGGCAAAAACTCCACACCATCTAATATTCCTGTTGCCCAGTATTATTGCGATAAACTTACCACTTCTTTTCAAGGAACCAATAGAAATCTGACAATGGACAACTGGTTCACATCTGTGCCGACGGCAAAAAACCTTTTAGAAAAAAAAATTACAGTTGTAGGTACACTGAAGAAAAATAAAACAGAAATTCCTCCATCATTCTTGGACCTCAAGGAGAGGCAGATACTCTCCGCCATGTTTTGCTATAGTGACCAACTTACATTATTATCATATTGTCCACTAAAAACTAAGAAAAAAACTGTTATCATGCTTTCAACAATGCATGAACAACGTGATGAGTCAAATACCACCAAATTACCAGAAATTATACAATTTTATAATTCCACCAAGGGAGGAGTGGACACTTTCGACCAACTGTGCCACACTTATTCTACTAGTAGAAAAACACGCCGTTGGCCATTATGCCTGTTTTATAATTTGCTAAATATTGTGGGATATAACTCGTTCGTACTTTTAAGAGGTTCGAATGCACCAAATAAAGAAATTGTCAAAAACAGAAGAGATTACCTGAAAAAACTTGCACTTGATTTAGTGAAACCTCATAGGCAAAGTCGCTTGCAAACTTCAACTATGAGGCGTGAACTCCGTCAAACTATATGCAATGTACTAAAAATAACCCCTCCAGTAGAAGTACTAACAAGGCCACCTGCTACCACCGGTAGATGTTCATTTTGCCACAGAAACCAAGACCGAAAATCGAGGGTCAACTGCGATATATGCAGAAAATTTATTTGTTTACAACATCAAAAGAAAATTTGTCCAACTTGCGCGGAGTGATAATAAAATACTATTTTGCTGAATAAACGCAAATGTAGAAAGTTATTTTAACTTGTTTTTGCGTTATATTTAAATAAACACATTTATTGACAAAAATTAGCTAAACTTTTATTTGGGGTACACCTGGACCCCACTGTAGCAGATTGAGTCCTGAAAATAAGTGTAGCGTTCCAGGGTTAAACAGGAATAGATGTTTAGTTTGTAAATCAACGTCTATAAAATTAAAAAATAATACTTGGAAAGTTTTTGAAATCAAGATAGTATTTCTGCAGAAATATTAAATAAAATTTTTGTAACTAATTGAGCTATTGCTCAGTCCAAGAAAAATGTTTAATTGGAACATTAGTTTAATAAGAATTTTTATTTTTAGATTTCCAGGTTTTAGTTAATTCACTAAAATCTATATTTTTTATTTCTGAGTTTGAAAATAACTTTAATAACAATAAAAAGTTTGTGTTGGAATTCTAACATTAAATAAATATTCGAAAATTCTAATTTTGTTGAATTAACTTTAAAATGAAAACTCAACATTTTCCTTAAACAATATAAATATTTTTCTACATGTCACCAGCTTTATATTAAAATCAGTCTAAACCAAATCAAAATTTAATTAAGGCATAGTAGTTATCCAAGTATTAGCTGTTTATTTACCTTAGATAGGAGATAGCAATTAAATAATATTTCGCATAAATAGGGGCAGACAGTTTATTATTATATTTCGTTTGTTTTAATTAATAAATTTATTTAAATAATTGATTCGAGGTACCCAATTAAAGGCTTTTTTTCGCGACGTAACATCAGGTAACAGCTGTTATCAACTAATAACCTTGCTGTTATTAAGTTATCTTTTTTTAATTTCGGATTTCCTTTGTAACTTTAACCCCACCACAATATTATTTAAAGAATGACAGAAATCGGGAAAATGGTGTTATGTTAAAAGTAAACATGAGAATCTAACCTCAGCCAAACTAATCACAAATTTCAATTTTTGTTAGCAAAACATCTACCCATATACGTATATGCAGAATGGAAAAGATTTTAATGTTTTCTTTTAAATGGTTTTGCTGATAATGATTTATTTCTCAAAGATAATGCAGTACGTTAATCAAGGAAAATTAAAAATTGGGCGACATGTCCTATTAGGTTCGCTAAGATCCCAAAATATTCGACATGAAATTGACCATCATTTGTAGATAACGTCCTACAATGAGCAAATATTTTTTCAACTTTTCAGAATGAAAAAATCCACATTTAGGAAACTTTTGGAAGTCTCAATTTTTAATGATAAATATAAGATTAACCAGTAAACGGCACTAAACACAAAAACGAAAATATAACCTAAAATCACCAAATATGTAACAGGTCGATATAACCGCCTTTTTAAAAAGGTTACAAGGGTTATGTGACGCAATGATGGCGTCACTTCCATATTCCCTACATTACTCTAATCTCTCGCGAAAATACAAAGTTTCTAAACATTCTATAACAGGGTAGGTTATGTCGCGAAAAAAAGCCTTAATACATTGAATATTATAATTATGACTTGAGTATAGGCAACCTAATAAACAATCCATAACCAAAGAATAAAGTAAACAGCTATTAATATTCTCCATTCTCTTTAAAATGGTAAAGAGGGGGAATGTTGTTAAACGATGAATCAGGTACATAATTAAAAGGGTTATGTTTACTTGAAGATATAAATTTGTTTTTAAGAGATTAAGAAAATTTTCGATATACTGAGAAAATGAAATACAATTACTTTATTATTGCACTGATCTTTCATTCTATGATTAACACAGGTATGTTAAAGTATAATATATCTAAATGGGTGTGGTTTTTAAATTCTTAGCCCCAATCTCTGTATTTGAATAATTTTACAGTCACTGCATTATGGTGTTATGAATGTGTTAGCAATCAACCAGGTTGTGGAAGAGAATTCAATTGGTTGTGGCATTGGACAAAAATATGTCCAGAAGATGATGATATATGTGTCAAAATTGTAGAAAGAAAAAACAGTAAGAAATCATTAAGCTTCCTCAAAAGTATTCAACATGTGTTATTCAATTCTAGGTGAGGAAGTAATTACTCGTGCCTGCCTAAGTACAATAAGAGGTTATCGTAAAGATGTACCCGCTGATCATTATGAAGGTTGTCGAACATCAGCTGTGGTTCAACAACTAGGGCATTATGTAAATAATTCAATAAAGGAATTAGATGTACACAGGTATTTAAAATTTTTTCCATTCTCTAATTATTACTTTAAAAGCTTGATATATTTATATTTTCTTTTCTTTACCATTCTGAAATAGTAAATGTTAATAATTTACTTAATTTATAAATAACTAACTCAATATAATTGTGTGGCGTTACAAAAGGTAATTATTTGTTATGAAGTAATTCTTCTGTATTTTGTCTCATATTCATATATAATAATGGCCAGTTCCCACTATGCATTAAAATGCAGCAAGTTTTGATGCATGAAAAGTATGCATTTTTTAATGCATGACTTCCTATGCATCAAAAATTGCAAAGATATTCACATCTATGCAATTCCATGTGCAGTAAAATAAAAACAGAAAAAAATAGCTAGGGATTTAATTTTTGGGCAATCACAAAATTACTTGACAGATAGTAACCTAAATTTTGTGGTTGTTTTAATTCGGCATAAAAAGTCTATTTTTTCATATTAAGTATGGATTATGAAGAAATATTACTTTTATTAATAATTGGAGCAAGCGCTTCACTGCTTTTACCATCTCCGAGAAATCTTAAAGCAAATTTTAATTTGTAATTTTATGAAAATGAACCTGTAAAAGTTATAAAATTTAAATATAAAAAATATATGTCTATTACTATCACATGTTAACACTTACCATTCAACAACAAAAGTAAGGTGATATATTTTCGATATTAAAAATGAAACCGTCCAAACACATAATACCAATGTAAAATTATATATTGGTAATGCAGTATTCCCTAGCTTTCACTAGAATTGCATGCAATTTATTGCACGAATTTAGAACATGTTCTAAAGCCGTGCAGTAAAAAATGCATGCATTTTTGTTGCATGCAATTGGTGGAAATGCATAGTGTGAACGCAAAAATGCAACATTTTTTTCGTGCATTCAAAATTGCTGCATTAAAATGCACAAGTGGGAACTGGCCTTAAGTAAATCTTACCAAAAAAAAAATGTTCCTTATAATATTTCCATATACCCATTATGTCTGTGCCAAATGCAATTTTACTTATGCAAACAATGAATATTTTTTTGAGAATACCTCATATTCTCTCTTGGCATGACTCAGAAATTTCTTTAAAACTTCCATTTAATTTTTTATTAAATAACTGTCATTATTTTTTAGTCAATAGAAAACAAATATTCAAGCCCCTTCATTAAATTTTTTTCCACTATTACTATTACTAGCAAGGCTCAGCAATGAAATGCGAAAGACAAATATGTTAACGATCACAGTACAATAGCCAAATTAATAATTTCTAGGAAAATATATTTTTATTCTGAAAGAGTAGGTAATATAGGTAAAAAAATAATTGTTTTCATATTCTTCATTGAAAATTATTAAAATTATTATTATCATTACAAAAACTACTGCTTACATTAAGAACATAATGTAATTTAAAAAAATTTGCATCTGAAATATTAAATTAATTTAGAATATTACAATTATTACAGTCCTACCGAACTCTCATCATAATATCTCAATAGGATTAAAATTAGAGCTTTGCAGTAGTCATTTCGTAATGCCTAAATTTTAATTTAGGCATTAATCAGATCTGAATAATATGCTTCATATCATTACCCTTCATAAAGATCAAATTATGAGAAATCAATGATAAGTTAAGCGAAATAGCATAAACTTTTATTTCATTTTCCTCTTCGAAAGTAGGAAAAGCAATCAACCCTAAACTTACATTATTTCAACAGTAGATTGTCTCTTGAACAATTAATCGGATACCTTCAATTTTATTTAATCGATCCAAAGAACCTTTGTCTTTGTACAATGTTCTATCATTCGCTAGAGGTTCACGAACTGCTTTGCGGTCATATAATTCCTTTTTGAAGACGGATTCGTCGTTCTCTATTAAATTCGGTTGGTGTTTCTGATACTATTTCTCTTACTGAGTAGGGAATGAAATTGTCGACTCGATCATATGCAGGCGACTTGTTTGAGGACACAATTATTCAATTTGTCCTTGCCTTGATATCTCGTGAGACAATGTGAATGCTTAATTTTTAATTTGTTTATATGTGGATATAATTTTTCTATGCAAAGTAGTTATGGCTGTTTGTTTTGTAATACAATAATGACATATATGTTGTATATTACTCTTATAGATTTCTGCAGCACTTTCCACAATATTTGTTATACAAAAGCAAACGTATTGTTATTATTATGAGTGAAACATAAGAGTATTATAAGATAGTAGCGGAGAGATGTAAACTCAGATAAGTACCCAGTTGATCGCACTGGGTTTTACCAATAATCATGTGCAGACATTCGCAAGTACATATAGTGATGGGCAAATGTGTGGAACCATGTAAATATCTGTTAAATTAGAAAAGATATTGTAATAAAATTTTAGACATGACAATTAGGGATGAAGACCCATATCATTTGAAGTATTTTTTAAATATACAGTGCTCAAAAAAAAATGTAACGTACTAATGTTATACTTTTTTAAATTGAACACCTGTATTTTTTTACATTTTGAAATCCTCCTCGATAACACGATTTTAACTATAACACTTGGGGTCTAAAGTATCTTCTATTTATTAATTGGTAAGGAAAAGAAAATAAAATGGTCATATAAACAAAGTTAAACTTAATTTAAGATATTTTCAAAATGGGCGCCATCTACTTCCTGGCAGTAAGCCAAAAAAAGAGGTGAAATGCTTCATATCTCTTAGGAATTATCTGGTTATTTAAAAGCTTTAAATATAATTTACCATTTACAGTTTCTATTTTAAAAAAAGGCCCTATTATTCTATTTCTACAAATACCAGCCCATACGTTAAATTTTCTAGGGGGTTGCGTATGCGCTTTTTGTATCGGGGGGGGGGGGGGGGGGGGGGGGTAAGAAGGTGAAAAGTCGAATATGGCAACACTAAAGCATCGCCTGTATTCAATACTCTTAACATTACCGATCCAACTTGTTATAAATTTTAATGTGCCTTTTACAGATCATATTTATAATTTATTGTATTTTGCAGGACTTATTATCAATCGACGTTATTTTGTTTTTGTTTTCTGGACCATAGGTGTAATGACGGTGTATCACTACTGCCTTCTACGTTTTTAATTTCCATAGCGTTAACATATTTCTATTATAAACTCTTTATGTAACTTATAATTGCGATTATACAAATCTTTTTCTAATTGTAAGTTACAAAATAATAGTCGACGCATTTATATTTTTTACAAAATATCTTGAGAAAGCACAGTTTACTGTTTATTTTTACGTAAGAGATCAACTGTAAACGCGGCAATATTTATACCTGTAAGATGGAAAAATAATTACACGATAACATGGTCACATATGTTAAATACCTATGTAAAAATATAGACCCATTTCTTTTGACTGCATTTGTACCTGTTAAGTAAATGTGTAATATATTGATGGTGTAATTAAAACTAAACTTACGTGGGACATGACATTCCATAGGTACTTTGTTAAACTGAATTTTTATTCTGTAGATTTACAGTGATTTTAGTAATAGAATACACAATAACAAAAACAAGTGTTTAATATTTGACTTGATTTCTATTCAAACATTAGAATCTTTTTAACAAGACACATGAAGACAGCTGATTATAAAATATATTATTGAAGTGAGTCACAAATTGCCTATAATTCTATTGAAAAACAATATATCTAGGTTATAACTCTAAGACAGTTTTAAAAACATCTTCGTGTTGATGATATTATTCCTTTCTGAGAGATTTTCATAACAGCGACCAAGCAAAGAATATCTTTTAATCGATAAAGCACTGTACTCTTCCAAAATAAAATTATTCATATCGTGACCGTTATTACGCTAAAATTGAAAAACTGAAAAAGATTTCGTTACCCAAATTTTATACTGCCTTGTTCCGATATTAATACTATCTAGACTGCATATCGATATGAATATGGCTTATACTTTGTACGAATTCGTTTCTATAGACACCTGTTTGAAATTTAACACTAACTCTAACCGGTGACAGATCAATTTCAGATGATGAAGTGTCATCTTGTTCAAACGTTAAGACAGCAATTCTTAAGACAGAGTTGTTAATGGCATGGCAGAGTAGTTAGGGAAAGAAAGAACTATCCTTACCGTGGACGGTTGCTGGATGAGCAACTTAAAAATAACCCACTGCAATTCGGCGCATTTTATTCTTCGTCACCAAAAGATAAAACAGGAAATGCAGATTATTGCGATATGTATATTCAGTAATAAAATATGAAATTCAGGTAGCGACAATCGCTTTTCAGTAAATAAAGGAAATACTGGATAAGGCTTAAATGAGATCGGAATTTATAAAAAACAATGACCCAAAAATTTAAAATAAAATTAACAAAATTAAAATAATTTGTGCATAGGATATTTGAAACAGGAAAATATAAATAAATGAATAATCATCTAGAGAATTGAAAAAAATTAATATTTTTCAATAATAATACTAAAAATAATTCATGCCTTAGCATCGCCCAACAGCTTGACGCCAATTACAGGGGGCATTGGCAAGCCATGAGTTATTATTACGCCTGCGTCCGTGGAGCGGCTTCAGATGTTTAGCTGTCGGCATTCACCTTAAACGAGAATGAAAACCTCGCACAGTCCAGCCGGATTCGACCCGTGACCTCCGGTATGATAGCCAGTGCGTTGGACTATCAACCGGTGATTGATGAAACGATTGATAGAAGAAACAATTGAAATGCGATAATTAAAATATTTTGAGTTCGTTTCTTTTCGGTTTCTGAACTGAAACCGTGTGTTAAGTGCTGCGCGTTTGAAGACGTGTTGTCCACTTTTGCAAAGAAAAAATCAATGCCAAGAGGATGCTGTTCCAGTCCAAGAACCGAGAATTAAAAAAATCATAATTAGTTAAACAAGTAAAACAGTAAATAAAAAGAAAACCAATTACACTTAAATATAGCAGCTGTTAAAAAGAAAATACTTTTCAAAATAATACTTCTAAGTCGTTATTTATTTGGGTAACAAAATGTATTTTATGTCTTTTCATGTGTCCTAAACGTCTGTAACAGTATTTTTAATAATCAATCAGAATAGTCAATATATTAAACACCTTTCAGATGATAATCTAATTTACCAATTGACATTCTCTTTATAATTATTTTCCATTTATTTTTATTGAAGTCATATTGTTTATTATTGTGTATTATTTGTAGTATTTTTATTGCTGATATTAATAAACAAATCCGTCCTTAGAATAATATACATTATTTTTGCTATTTTATTAGCAATATGCACAAATTATTTATTGTGAATATACAAAGTGCCTTTATAGTATTTTTTATATCTATTTTTTTTTTAATCTTATTTACATTGTAAGGTATTTAATTTGTATTGATTACCCTAGATAATTCTAGCAATCAATGTTGACTAAAATAATAAAATTATATTTCAGCTAATTATTTTAACTAATCCGTCCCATAAGCTAGTATTGTATAAGGTGATCATTTTATAAATGTTTATTGATAATATAGGAATCTCTATTGTATTGTTAGTAACTTCCGAATTAATGTATATATTGTAATACAGTCTTCTATAAATAAATGTTTATACATAATATTTTAGATATTTAAAGTACATCAGCCCTTTTAAAGTAATGAGTAGAGACCGGACACATCGGGCTGAAATGACGTCATTACGACGGGCGATATAAATAATCTACAACATCTGTAAGTACATCACGCAGCTACTGAATAGCACTATTCATTCGGTTAACCGCACACAAAAAATAGATGTGCAGTTAACCGAATGAATAGTGCTATTCAACAACTGCGTGATGTACTTACAGATGTTGTAGATATCGTCCTCGTAATGACGTCCATTTCAGCCCGGTGTGTCCTGTTTATGGTAATGAGGCACAAATTCCAGACATCTAGCAAATTAACCCATACATATATTCTTTTTCTATCTGGTCAAGTCACTGAACGTGAGAGCTTAGCTTGCTACAGATGTTGTCTATACCCAAACAAGGTGTTAGTGTACATTGTTTCATTTTAGCTTGGTAAATGGTAGAAATGTAGATATTTTACACACAATAAATGGAATCTAGAAGTAATAATCATAATTTGACTATCCCCCTACTACTAAATTAGATCTCATTTGCTATTAGATGTTCTTTGTACCTGAAAGAATTTAGAATTGCCATAATTATATTTCATCGAAGAATAGCCCCACAGAAAATATTCCAACATGATTTCAGCAACTTGTTGACATCATCACCTTGTGAAACAACACTGCCTTTTTTTTCGCTTGACAAAACTTCTTTCATAATGCAAAACAATATAATTACTAATTTAATTTTTGTTTTTGCAGTATGCTATGATTAGTTATTTAATTTATGCTTTTTGTAATATAATGACTCATTGCTAGAGGTCATCGTTAGGTTCCCTCCGCCGGAACTAACGTGTCTGTAAATGATCGTACGCCAATTATGTTGGACGATGGCTTTTATTTTTTTTACAGTTGGTGGCACTGCTGCCAGGTTGGGCGATTTATCGCCGATTGGGCGACATAATGTTCTAAAATGCGTCTTCATTTATCATTTTTGCGATAATCGCAATTTGGGCGACATTTGTTTTGGATTCCGCGCAAATTGGGCGTTGATTATTCAGAGCAGATTAAATTATAATCAAGTTTTTTAAGCGTAATCGCAATCGGTGTAGTAATTTGTAATCCTTCAGTTATATTTGTTTTTGAGTTTGTATGTTACATATACTGTTTATTTCTGTACTTCACATACTGCTCGAATGTATTGATTGTACAACTTGCATAAGTTTTCCTAGCTTGTTTTTGTCAGTTTTCGTGTATGTGAATATATTTCCAAATAACAAATTGTGATAATGGGAAAGTATAGCAAGTATACAAAAAAGTACAATAAAACATGGGAATCTTTACCACAATTTAAAGGTAAATACTTAGGCTTATTAAAAAAGTTAAATAAAAATTGATTGTCTTGTATTAGGCTGGCTTATAGAAGATGATGAAAAGAATATGGCATATTGCAAATTATGCAAGGTAAAATTACGGCCACATAAAACTGATTTACAAAGGCATGCAAAAAAGGAAATTACATTTGCGAAATGTAACAAAATGTAACCCAGTACCGCATAAACAATCAACATTGGAGAATGTCACAATTGTTTCAAACAAAAGTAAAGAAATTGAAATAAAACTAGCTGCTTTTGTTGCAGTGCATACAAGTATTAGATCAATTGATTGTTTGAGTGAATTATTAGTCCTTACAGATAAAAGTAATAATTCACTTTTTGAAAATATGAGATTACATAGAACCAAATGTGCAATGATTATTAAGAACGTAATAGCTCCATGTTTAAAGCAGGATCTTAAAGATGATATTGGTGATAATTATTATTCACTTCTCATAGATGAATCAACTGATATTACGATAGTAAAATATTTATGTCTGTGTATTAAATATTTCAGTCTAAAAAATAATAAAATTATTTGTCGATATTTGGGGTTTTGTGAGATAACTTCATGTACAGCCCAAAATTTGGCAAATGCTATTTTAGATTTTCTAAAAAATTATGGTTTAGATATTAAAAATCTTATTGGACTAGGTACCCATGGTGCTAATAATTTATGTGGCAAAAGACATTCTGTGTGCACATTATTAAAAGAAAAGAATCCAAAATTACAGCTAATCAAATGTGTAGCACATTCATTGCATCTTTGTGCATCAAAAGCTGCACAAACACTGCCTTCGAGTTTAAAATTTTTATGTAAAGAGGTTTGTATTTTTTATAAATATTTAGCAACTTTGTGATATAATGTTTTCAGGTTTATAATTGGTTTGCATATAGTGCATTACGACGAAGCACTTACAAAGAAATTTTTGACATAATCAATATAAATGAATCTAATAGATTTCATCACTTTTTAAGATATTCTGATACTAGATGGTTAGCAAGAGCAAATGTAGTAAAAGTAATAACAGATCAATGGGCTGAGCTAAAAGCTTATTTTAATGTTGTCAGTGAAAATTCTTATATAGTAAATACTTTACAACAAATGTTAAATGATAATTCCCTCTATATATATTTAGTTATTGTGCATTCAATACTTTTTAATGTTAATATTGTCAATCTCTTATTTCAGCATGATAATGCAGATATGTTTAAAGTTCATTTGGAATTATATCATTTGCTTTTGAATTTCATGAGAATAATAATTAAACCTATATTTTTGTCAGACCTTCAAGATATGAATTATTTAAACTTAAGAAAGATATCAGATACATTAGAAAACAATTTAGCTTTAATTGATGTAGACCTACTTGATTTTGGTTTGGTTTATCGATCAGCAGTAAGCAATTATAAAGTACCTGATGCTCAACTAACAACTATCAAAGAAAGGTGTAGAAATTTTATACTGCATTTGTGCAAAGAGGTAGTTGGCCACATGCCTGAAAACATGAAATTATTTAGTGTTATTCAATATTTACATCCACAATTTTGTTTAAACCAAACATCAAGAACAAAATTTCAAAATATTATTGAAAACATTGAATATAATAAAGATATATACCAGTTAGAATATGAATGGAATAATCTAGTCAACATTACATGGGATAAAACTTCATCATCTGAAGAGTTTTGGATATCCGTTTATCATTATAAAAACGCTGGGGGCGAAAAAATATTTATTAATATAGCGGAAGTAGCCCTGTCTGTTTTAAGTTTGCCATTGAGTAACGCTAGTGTAGAGAGAGTATTTTCTCATTTAAATATTATCAAAAATAAACTGAGAAACAGTATAAATTTAAAATTATTAGATTCCATATTAAATATAAGGTATCACTTTATATCATCAAATACTTGTTGCAAAAGATTTGATGTAACAAAAGCAATGGTAAATAAATTTAATTAATTATTATATATTATTATTATAATTAATAATAATACGATAAAAAAAATGTAGAGAACGACATAAATGAAATAATTTCTCTTCTAGAAGCGGAAAGTTAATTCTAAAATTTTGAATGTTATTACAGTGTATTGATAATACTTTTATAATATATATATATATATATATATATATATATATATATATATATATATATATATATATATATATATATATATATATATATATATATATATATATATATATATATATATATATATATATATATATATATATATATATATATATATATATATATATATATATATATATATATATATATATATATATATATATATATATATATATATATATATATATATATATATATATATATATATAATAACTTCGTGACCTTGGTATATATATATATATATATAAACCGCTATCAATTCTGCTTCTTTTCATTATACCTTCAATTTGGCGTCTACTTGAAGCTCTGAAGTATATAATGTTTTTTTCTTTTCTAAACCGCTGAATGTACAAATCAAACTATAGTGACTTTATTTTCTAATATACTCTGATGGCAGAAAAAAAAAATTAAGGATTTTTTGCTTTCATTTTCTTATCAATATTGCGCCCATACATGTGACTATTATTTCTGCATCAACAGATATATATTTTTACGAAACCTGTAATTCTACGTCGGAGGTAGGTATTTTTATTTTACTGAATACATCTTTCTGCGTCTGCTATGTTGTCAAACTTCGTATCTCACATCACGTATTATCTACATATATTTAATATACTCGTAAGTATTTGTGCAATTCTTTAAAAAATAGCAGTTACGTGGATTGGCGTATTTTAGAGAAGGAACTATTCTTCTATTTCTTCTTTAGTTTATATACATTTTTAATATAGAATTGCTTCTATTGCTTATTTTTCTGAATTAAAATTAATTAAAAAAATTTTTTTGTTTATTTAAATTTAGTTAAACAATTTTTATTTTAAATCATAATAAACAAAAGTAATGAATTTACAAACAAATAATGAGTTATGTGTAGGAGTCTCACTTAATAAACTAAAATATGTAATATGTACACATATTCACATATTTTAATTTTAAATAAAATTACACTATTCTCTATATTATTATTAGGTTACGTGAAGTATTGAGATTTCAAGCAAGTTTTATTTAAATATTCTGTAGGATAAAGTGTTAGCTATAACAAAGGCAAACATTTTTACGTTTTTAGGCTTACTAGTACTATCAATGACAAAATAACGAATAATTGATAAATATACAAACTATTTCTATTTAAACAATTTATAAGTATAACAAACAAAAGATTTGATAATTTACTTGATTCAAATAATTAAAGACCAATTTTTATGGCGATACATATTTTGAACGAAAACTTTGATTTGTAGCCATGACTTATTATGGAATTTTTCAGGATATTTATCCCTTAATTTTTCACCTTCGCTTTTTTTGGGAGGAATTTTTGAATTTATGTTTGTTTTAAAAAATAGTTTAGTTAGTTTCTTTTGATCATCTATCCAAGGGATTAAGGTTCTTTTTCTAACAGTTACGAAAGATTTAACTAAGGCAGTAGCTGCCACCTCTTGACTTAAGTCACTAATTTCTTCTATCTTTTTTTCGTCGTCGCTATCACTATTTTCTTCACATTCTTCAACACTTTCGTCGTCCAAATTTATTTCTATCTCATCCAAAGCTTTTCCTTTAAAATTTCCTGCTTTACCTTTTTCCATAAGCATTAGAATTTTAGATATTTTAGCTGTTTGGTACACATCATTAGGTAGACGATAAACTTGTTTATGAACATTACTTGTATGTCCCATAAAAGTGGCTAATTGTTCAATATCATTCGAATTCATGTTAAAAATCTGAGTCACACTAGTAAGATGCTTTCGTAATCTTGTAGAGGTAATAGCTTCCGGATTTTTCAATTTACTTAATTGTGTATATCTTTTCATAATTTGATATCCAGTAATAGAATTATTTGTATTTAATTTGGGAAACAGGTATATATTTGTGACATTGACAAAATTACTGCGCAATTGAATTAAAATATTTACATGATCCTGTAAATCTGTACTAAACAAAACAGGTACGCCTCGGCCTCGTTTACCACGAATTACTACTCTTTTAAATTTTGTTAATAATATCTTCTCTGTAGGTGCTTTGGCATCATTAAACTCTTCATAACTCTGATGAATATTAGCATTCTGATAAAGATGCAATGGCATTCGCTGCAATTCTCCTACTCTTTTCCTATTTAATAACAAAAGCCTACAAAATATGGTTTCCATTAGCAACTTATATGCGTCCTTTTCATTGACTTTAAGAATTTCCACAGCTTCACTTGCTTTCTGTAGAAGATATATTCGAAACGTTTTTAAATCGGTTGATAAAGATAATATTGTTAATTTATTCCATTTTTTGGTACTTAAATCAGATGCAGCTATTGTGGATATTTCGAATTTCCATGCATCCTCCAAAAGCTATTTGAATGTTTTAAAATTTGATTCATTATCGGCTGTCGAAATAGTTGAATTATTATCACAACAGTTTTTTAAGGATGTCTGTATGTTCATAGCATAAGTTGGTGATTTGACCACTTCTGTATTGGGATCAAACACACGTTTATGAGATGTTTTTCCCTATGATTTCTTAAGTCCGAAGACTTCAAAGGAAATCAAATATTCGTATCAAACGTTTATTCAACTTCAACTAAGAAGACTTTAAGAAGAATATAATATATAAAAACCAACACAAACATATCCATGTGTGAATCATTGGAACAACTATACAATGAATATTGGCCATTGACGAATGAATGCGATTTTAAATAACAATGCGAACCATCACGTTTATGAATCATATTTGTAGGGAACACATTCATAATAGTTTGTACAGAAAATAATCGGTATCAAACAAATGTTTATAAAAATATAATACAATGGTACATATATAACTAGAGACCGGACACATCGGGCTGAAATGACGTCATTACGACGGACGATATAAATAGACTACAACATCTGTAAGTACATCACGCAGTTATTGAATAGCACTATTCATACGGTTAACCGCACACAAAAAATAGATGTGCAGTTAACCGAATGAATAGTGCTATTCGACGATATTTATATCGTCTGTCGTAATGACGTCCATTTCAGCCCCATGTGTCCGGTCTCTGTAATATAACTTGCTCGTATTCTGGAAAAATTGTCGTCATTGCATACGACCGCCTTGTCCAGAATTAATCATTACTAAGCCTCGACTGCTAAGCCTCCTTGTACAGGCTTATCAATGATAATAATAATGTACTAAAAATTAGTGCTAAAAGTACTTCTGGACGAAGGTGTATGTCTCTACTTATAGAATGCCTATATACTATATATTTACTAAATACTTTCTATTTACTTTCTTGTTCGTGGTAACTTGTTCATTTCGTAATTTTTGGTGGAAGCAGTAAATTAAATTTTTTATTAGCTTTCGACTCGGCAACTAATTTGAGTATTATTTCTGTCCTGTTCATGGTTGTATTTCTAACAATTAAATAGTCGATTTTAATTTAAGATTAAGCAGTTCAGTTTATTTATATATGTATCTGTAACCGTAACTTGTTATTAAAGTATCTTGAATAGAAATAAATTCGAATACTACCCACAGTTTACTCACAAATGTAGGAAGCACCAATAAACGAGCCGATCCTAAGCGTTGCCAAGTCGGTTGGACGCAGAAAAATCGGAATTATGAATATCATATACATATGAACGTACACTACTACAGCGCCATCACACAAAAATAATCGAATTCTCGCGAACTAAATTATTCGTGTTTTTACACCATATCGATATTTTTGCATCCCGCTAAAAATTTTTGTGCCAAACAAGTATGCCAAATGAGAGTTGTCTGTGAAGTTTCCATTTCTGCGTCCGTATACGGACGCAGCAATACATTAGACGCAGAATTACATGCAAAATCATCAATGTATGGACGCAGGATTGATGGAACGACATATATATATATATATATGTTTTTATCTTTATGTGGGTTATAGATATGTAAAACAAAAACACAAATAATTTATCTTACTACTCCACGTCATATCTTGTATGCAAACATTAAATTTTGTAATTTTAAATTTCGCAGGAAAATTTTGAATTTGCGTAAGATTCCTTAGTAAGCGATTTTGGGTGATATTTGTTTTACTAAGTGGCGACAATACTCCAGCAATAGTTGGCAGCTCTGCTCTTAGTTGACACCACACGATTTGATCAGATGTGATTTTGGTTGTGTTTTGTGTTATATATTACTAAATTGGTTTTTTGGGGTAAGTAAAATGTCTTAATATTTATTAAATGTTAAGAGTAAAATATAATTCGTCTACTTTTCGTTCATTTTGAACGGTTGTGTCGAAAATTGAAGTAAATGAAATAACAACAGCGTGACCCCCAAACATACATTGTTATCGTTTTTCAATGTCGTTAAAAAAAAACGTCCAAAACATGATAGTAATTAATAGAATAATAATTTATTATACTGTTAGTGTGAAGTTGTAACACGTGTTGAACTTAACCTAAAATGAAGTACAGGTTAGCCATTTTTATGTATTTATGTTTTTGTAAATGTGTTTAGATATCGCAGAGGAAATATCTGCTTAAAGCTGAATCGTACTGTAAATTATTTCCATTCTTAGTTCGCTAGTTTCATAATCCAGAAAAGTTGTCCAAATCACACAAAACTTGGAAGTAAGTGAATAATCTCATTTATCGGAAAAAGGGCATACCTATATTCAATTTAGTTTATTATTCGACTTCGCACTTGTCATCTAGTAATTTCTCACTAGATTTCCCCTCCAAAAAGAACGTACAGCAACTTACATCCAAGAAGTTTCAAAAATATACACTAGGGAGTGTTCGGATAGAAATGGCACTGGGTTATTTGCACCACTCTTGCTTATGGCAATATAGCTCTAGGGTTGATCTAGTCTATTGTCAGATCATTGGTTGCATTCCAAAAAAATAAGTATTTAAGTAATCTAATTAATTTATAGTTTCAATCACAGAACTAATAATGACAACTTTTTAACAACGTTATTTAAAATTTTATACAAATGACCTCGAGCACGACTAAAAAAGTTGAATTTTTTTTAGGACAATTTGTTTTGCTTAGGTTATCAAAGATGAGTTCTCTGTTTACGTTGTCATCATCCATTAAATTATCATGAAAACATCTCTTTACCACAATTGGATTTATGCGTACTAAAAATATTGTTTAGTACCGATTCTTTGCCATAAAACTATTATACTAGATGGTCTTTGGTTAACTTGGTAATATTTTTGTCCATCTAGATATTCGTTCTTCAGTTGGTCTATTTCTAATGATTTTATTTCGTTTTTTTTATTTTTTCTTGGTTTATATTGTATTCCAAAATATATTTTGAATAGTCATAAAATATTTCTTCTAACGTTTTTATAATTTCGTTTGTGATTAAAATCACGTTTTTTTTATCTTTCTATAAATCCCATAGATTAAAACAAGTTATTTGTAATCAATATTTCTTTCTTTTTTTACAAAAGAACCCATATTTCCAAAAAATACGACCTCGTCTTGTGGGGGGTCTTTAGACTCGAATATTTATTATCTGACAAAGCAAGACTATCAATTTTCTCTCAAAACCAACACCTACGTCTTCACTTATAGCATTTATTGATTTTTCATAACCCATATTGCTGCTACATCTTTTACCTTTAAACCAAGGTTGATTATCATTATCTAATATGAAAAATGATTTATTTTTTATTATTGAGTGATAATATTTGTCTTCTTATGTTATAGGCTATAACACACAGACAATGGAAGAGCGTCGAGAATGGCATCGTGAAACAATGGCGAGTTGGATTGAGGGCCATACTGATTGTATGTACATTGCCAGTGATTCCGAAATTTATTGTGTAGTGTGTGAAACGTTATTGAAAAATTGCAATAAATCAACTGTAAAACGTCACGTAGGATCGTTAAAGCACGAAAAAAAATTGAACCCATTGGAATCTGACAATTTTAACGAAGAACTCTGTGAAACTTTTATGGCAGCTAATATTCCATTATTTACATTGAACAATCCAATTTTGAAGACATTTCTGAAAAAATATACTGGTCGAAATGTTCCTGATGAATCAACTTTACGCAAATATTATGTTTCTAGGTGCTATACGAGAACAGTAGAACGCATTAGAAGCCATCTTTTAAATCAATACATATGGATAAGCGCCGACGAAACGGTGGATATGTTAGGACGCTGTGTGGTAAATGTTGTGGCTGGTGTACTACATCCAACTATTCCCTATAACTCATATGTAATAGCAACAAGTGTTATAAATAGAGTTGATGCGGAAACGGTTGCTGAAACCATTAAGGAGAATATGCAAAAAATGCTTCATTCGGACGCCACGTACAAAGAAAAAGTACTTTTATTTGTCAGTGATAGTGCTGCGTATATGTTAACAACAGGCAGACTATTGAAGAAAACATATCCTAATATGCTGCATATTACTTGCGTAGCACATGCTCTCCACAGAATATGTGAATATATCAGAGACACTTTTCCGGAGGTTGATAGACTTGTATCAGCTTTTAAAAAAGTTTTCAGAAAAGCACCATTGAGAGTAGCTCTTTTCAGGGAAAAATTTCCATCTCTGTCACTGCCTCCCACTCCAGTAATAACTAGATGGGGAACATGGCTGGAGGCTACTAGTTATTATGCTGAGAATTTCGATAGTCTAAAACATTTCGTAACACTGCTAAAGGAAGATGCTAGAAGTATTGGTGAGTGCAAGGAGCTCACACAAATCCCAAATTTAAAAAATCAGTTGTACTTTCTTCACGAACACTTTGGAAAATTGCCAAAACTAATCACTTATTTTAAAAATCGAAATCTCAAATTAAAAGACGGATTAACCACATTAGATGTGGCTGTTAATAATTTGAAAAGTATTCCAAGTGACTTCGGATGTGGCCTTCGGCAAAAGTTTGAAGCAATTTTTAATAATAATCCAGATTTAATTACATTGCAGCAATTATGTATGGAGATAATTCCACAAAATCTAACGGCTAAATATGAAGAAATAAAAGAATATTTCCAGTATGCACCTATAACCAGTTGCGATGTAGAAAGGACGTTTTCTATTTATAAGGATGTACTTAATTCAAAGAGAACAAAATTGACAGAAGAAAACCTTGAGAAACTATTGCTAGTCAATATTAATACTCCTTTACTCAACTTGAACGACAAAATGAACAAATAAAAATGTTCCAATTATAGAAATAAAATTAAAAACTTTAAAAATACAACTTTTCAACAAATACATATGTATTTCGTAATTTTATAGATCACCACCAGTTTGTTTTCCAATTATATAAATAAAATTAAATATTTTACAAATACAGCCTTTCGCCAGTACTGCACTGGGCTTTGCGTCATGTGGTAAGCGTGTCTGTTCTCTAGTTATAGCTACTTCAAAATAATTACACACTTCATATACCGATCCCATGTATACTAAGGCCCGGTCTTTCCACCTCTGGTTAAAGTTCTGATTAAGTAACCATTGGTTAAATAAAAAATCTGACGGGTAACGAAAATGGGTTTTTCCAATGTATTTTAACCATTGCTTTGTAAATCGGGAGAAGCGTCAAATTTATTCGTGTTGGCAATGTTCTTAGAAAAAGATAGGAGTGTTTCGAAGAAGGACGACGATACAATAACTTCCGGCAATACAATCGGTTTTCAATATAACCTATACAGTTTTAAGCGCGTTAGCACCCGTACTCTTCTGTTGTAGTTGTTGTTTTAATTCTATACCATAATGGATCCAAATAGTAAAAAAAGGGAAAGGAGCATCAATTTTAGCATAGCCGAAGTAGCACAGTTAATTTCACTGGTGATAGAAAAAAAAAAATTATAGAAAACAAAAAAAGCAACGCAGTCAGTTGGAAAGAAAAAGAAGAAGCATGGGAGGCTATAACTCATAAATTTAATGCAAATTCAGGTTAGTATGGAATAATTTAAAGTTTGAAAGCTTTGGTATTATCTTTGATATAATATTTAGGTGTAAATCCCAGATGTGCAAAAGTACTTCGACTCAAATGTGACAACATTAAGAGAAATTTAAAAAAGAAGAGAAGTGATGAAAAGAAGGAATTGTACATAACTGGTGGAGGTCCTCCACTTCCAGTTAACTTCACTGAGCCAGAAGAACAGCTATATTCAATAATATATACCCAAATAGATGGTTTAGAAAGTAAAGGTGATTGTGATTCTTTATTCATTGATACAGGTAAATTTTCAATAAAACTGCTACTATATACTTCTATAGGTATATAAAATGTCATAACGGGAAAACTATTCAACATATAGGAGCACGTATTAGGTATTACAAGAGAAAACATGAAATACATTTTATCTTCGTGGCTATGACATTTATAATATAACTTATTAGTTTATATCCTTTTGCCATAATGATCTAATGCAAAATAATATTTCAGAACATGAATTAATCACCAATGTAGGTTTGATAGATCGTGAAGCAGAAGGAACGACTCAATTTACAGAGTATTCGAATAATGCTACTGATTTAACGTCAACTCCTTCCACAAGTAATGCAAAATCATGGAATTTGAAAGACAAAAAATCCAATTCTCTATGCATAAAAAAATTAGAAACCACGGAGAAGATTAGCTCCTTAGCAGAAAAAAAGATGGCTCTAATAGGGATACAAGTGGATTTGGCCAAAACCGAAAGCCAAATTAAGGAATATGAGTTAAAAAGAGCAGATGCTCTTCTTAAAGAAGCTGAGGTTCGTCTTAAAGAAGCTGAACGAGAATCAGAGCGAAAGGAAGAAGATCATGAACTTCGGTTAAAAATGTTAGAAGTAGAATTAAGACGAAAATTAAATTAGTACTATTTTATTTATATAATAAAAATATATACCTATCACATGGCTTCTATTTTCTAATGTCACTATATAGCTGAGTGTTATTTTAAAATTAATTTTATTTTCAATAAAACTGCTACTATATACTTCTATAGGTATATAAAATGTCATAACGGGAAAACTATTCAACATATAGGAGCATGTATTAGGTATTACAAGAGAAAACATGAAATACATTTTATCTTCGTGGCTATGACATTTATAATATAACTTATTAGTTTATATCCTTTTGCCATATGGTTCTAATGCAAAATAATATTTCAGAACATGAATTAATCACCAATGTAGGTTTGATAGATCGGGAAGCAGAAGGAGCGACTCAATTTACAGAGTATTCGAATAATGCTACTGATTTAACGTCAACTCCTTCCACAAGTAATGCAAAATCATGGAATTTGAAAGACAAAAAATCCAATTCTCTATGCATAAAAAAATTAGAAACCACGGAGAAGATTAGCTCCTTAGCAGAAAAAAAGATGGCTCTAATAGGGATACAAGTGGATTTGGCCAAAACCGAAAGCCAAATTAAGGAATATGAGTTAAAAAGAGCAGATGCTCTTCTTAAAGAAGCTGAGGTTCGTCTTAAAGAAGCTGAACGAGAATCAGAGCGAAAGGAAGAAGATCATGAACTTCGGTTAAAAATGTTAGAAGTAGAATTAAGACGAAAATTAAATTAGTACTATTTTATTTATATAATAAAAATATATACCTATCACATGGCTTCTATTTTCTAATGTCACTATATAGCTGAGTGTTATTTTAAAATTAATTGCAAAGTATTTCCATTTAATAATATTGTAGGAAAGTGCCTGTATTGTAGATTAATGAAACAACAAAAATTGAATTCAATAAAATATATTAACCTAGTACAAGGGAAAAAGCTAATGAATAATGTAAAATTTGTCTAATATAGCTACACTAATCTTTCAAAATAGGCTAGTAGTTCCTGTTGTACATTATTGTTAATTCTACATGGATTTTGATTATTTTCATCTTCAATATTATATTGATTATCATCATTTTCAATAACTTCTGGTTCATTTTGCCTTCTGGCTATATTATGCAGAATAGCTGTAGCTAATATTATTTCTTGTGCTAAAGGTATTTTGCACCGTAATCCCACTGTTAGGATATATGGTATGAGAGTTAATGTGGAACTCTCGAAAGCAATAATAGCAGCAGTAACAGTATTACACAATGTTGTGAATGGGTCATTTATGAGGACATAAAATTCCACAAAGAGCAGCCAGAAGCAAATATGCAAAATAAAAATAATGCATTTGTAAATGTTAATTTTGCAAATTTATTCTAATTTCGACTATTATACTATCTTCTAAATATTTTTTATATTTCCATTTTTTTGTATATATACTCATGATAATTTTATTATTAAACAAATAATAAGGCAATTTTCTTAAATGATTACATATGTATATTAACTTGTTAAACAATTATAATTCCCCGTTACATTGACAATTTAATATACATATTGAAAAAAATAGATTGCATGTCGATGCGATAATTCACATCAAGCTTTGATACAAAATAATACAAATCTGTATAAAAACAAATTTGTATCTGTATATGCATGGACACACAGTACGTATTTACCAGCTTTTGCTTCAACTACCAGACGCATGCGTTTCTGTGTAACCACTTTGTCAATGATAGATTTACGAAGCCGCAAATCTATCAAGCTTCGTAAATCTATCATTGACAAAGTGGTTACACAGAAACGCATGCGTCTGGTAGTTGAAGCAAAAGCTGGTAAATACGTACTGTGTGTCCATGCATATACAGATACAAATTTGTTTTTATACAGATTTGTATTATTTTGTATACATATGGAGTTTTTTTTTTAATTGGCTCCTTTTTCTTACTGCATATTCTTTTTCGTTGTAATTTTTATATTTGGAGTTAAAAATACAATGCGTATAAAAAAATGTATGTCCAATTAAATACATTTGAATGTGTTTTCATCTTTTTGTAGCAAGTTTTTGCAAGATACACTAGTGAAATGTGGTTCGACTGCCTTATTTGATTTGGTGTCCATTGCTCTAATCTTCTGGTGTTAACTTAAAAATTTTTAATATACACAAAACAAATTCATACAATTTGATGAAGACAATTAATAAAATAACTATTGTTTGTATATATTATATGTTTCTTATAATAAATCTATAACTTATTGCAAGTAAAATTTCTTGTTTGCTCTAATTTAATTTTTGGAAGTTCAATTACTAAACTTTTTTTATTGCTCCATTTCATGTTCCTTTTTCAAAATTTCTTTCTGCAATCGTACAAGTTCTAATTTACTAGCAGTCGAACAAATAATTTCGAACCAAAAAAAACATTTTGCAGCAAATAAGTTTGTATAAATATGTTTTGTTTATAATGCATACTGCAATTTCAAATATTTATACTGACCTTTGTGCAAAACTCAACTTATCTATTATGGCAGTGTTAAGTTATACTGCAATATATTCCAAATTTTATTTAAAATTAGGCACTGTAGAACGTTTAACTAGAGATATTTAGGGTTATTCGATGATATAATTGGGTTAGTGTATTGTAGAACTGTCCCTTAAAAATTTAAAATTGTATTGAAATATATTTGATGTAACTCAATTGTTAATTTTTTTAAAACAAATATACATTTTTTATAAGATAATGTTTATAAAACTGTCATAACAGTGAATATGTAATTACAGTTATACAAAGTAGATACTCTGGTCTATTGTATGATTTCAATTCCAGTAATAATTCTTTTACAACTAACTTGAAACTCATTCATTAAAATGATTAAAGAATTACATAATCCATGTATATACAGATAGAAATTTGTTTTTATACAGATTTGTATTATTTTGTATAATCTTATATGTTGACTAGTGCTGTTATCCGGATCCGGATAATTTTAGATCCGGATAATTTACTATCCGGATCTTGGTGTTATCCGGATCCACTATCCGGATCCTGAGAACCGGATCCATTATCCGGATCCTAGGATTCCGGATTCACTATTCGGATATACTATCCGGATTCCCTATTCAGATATTGGATTCAATATCTGGTTTTCAGACCCAAGTGTGTTATCCAATTCTCTGGATGGGAATTCGTTGTCAAACGCTTCACTTCTAGATTTACTATCCTATACTTCGGTTCCGTATGTGCTATTTTGAAGTAGGTCTTGCTATATAATCTTAGAGACAACGGTATGGATGTATATGTATTCAAATTTATAAATCTAGTTTACACTCCTGTGTATGTTTTAATAATGTAATATAAATTTAATAACGTTCTAGCTGAGAATAAAGTATTCCGTATCTTTATTATTAATAATGATTATCAAGATTTATTCGCAATCATTAGTGTGTAGATATTGTAGATAAGTGTATACGGCAAGCGTTATCCAAATGATATTTAATAAATTATAGTAGTAAATTATAGTGCTATTTTAAAGAGGTAACTGCCTGGCAGTTTGACATAACATTTTCGCTTATTGAATTTATCTCAAACGTTTACGATTTACTAAGACTTCCTTTGCATGTTCGTAGAAGAATTGCGAATTTTTCATAACCATTTTGTTTGAATGAAGTCAGCTCATGCATTCACCTTTCTATTTTTTTGCCCTCGCTTATAATTTTTTCTGGGTTACCTATCTTTAATATAACTACTTCAAGTATAGAAAAAAATCTTTTCTGTATTATTATATAAATAATTAGCACTTCTTACTGTTACCTTGTGGTATTGCACAATGAATGAAAAATAAAACATATAATAACTTCGCCGTACCACTTTATGAATCCCACATTCATTGCATTATATCAATTTATTTAAAAAATAATAAGAATTTGCTAAACTACCCATATGACAAACTTTAAAAACACTTGCTTACATCAGTGTACAGTTAAAATCCCTGAAATTGCCAGAAATTTATACAATATGTATATGCATATATCTGTATATTTAATACAGACATACAACAATAACAAATAATAAGACAACATCGTTGTCTTATTGTTGACGTTTATTTTGACATGTAACTTGTGTATATTTTCTACCTGAAGTAGCCACTGTGTGGTGAAACAATTGTAGTAGTTTACTATAAATTTAGTGAAACTTTTTAGTTCTTTGTTTTATTTATATAAATATGGAGTTTCACCATGTATCTGCCAAATCTATTCAATATTCTGTATATTTGTTTGTGATATATTTCTTAAATATTCACATCTGCAAAAATACACTACAATAAGTGGTTTCAAAATTATTAATTAAATAATTGAAAGTAAAATAACATTTTATGAAAAGGAAAACTAAACAACAAATAGGTACTCCCAATTTAAACTATATTACTTTTTAAATTATTATATATAAACACCAACATATTTATATTCTTTGAAGAAAGACAACTTCTCTTTGCTCTAATCAAATCACCAGCTGACGAAAATATCCTTTCCGAAGGTACTGATGTAGCAGGAATCGTCAAATAATTTCGAGCTAATTGATTTAGTACTGGATATTTATTCTCATTTTTCTTCCACCATTCAAATACGGATGCGCTTTTTGCAATTGGGTCCTCTCGCATATATTTATCTATTTCCGATGTTTCTTCCGATAACAGGGATTCATCTGGGAATAGATAATTAAAGACCTCGCTATTCGACGAGGTTTATGGATTTATATCTATTGGTTGGTTGGTTGGAGATTTGCTAGTTCTGTCGATATAATTTTCCGAACTTCATGCTGTTGCGATTCACTTAAATATGCTTTATAGCGAGGATCTAAAAAACTACAAATGTTGCAAATTATATCTTCTCTCCACCTTGTGCCAAATTCGTCCTTTAAACAAAGTTTAAACAGATGGAGTACTGAAGAATCGGTTTCAACGTCTGTTAAGAAATTGTTCCTTAGCGATTTTATTAAAGGATATGTCGTCGATAGCGTAGAATCTTTTGTCGACGATAATAGTGTAGTTACAACCTCAAATGGTTTTAGAACCTTTAAAATTTCCTCAATTAAAAGCCAATCTTCGTCACTTGTTGATAAGTGATCTGCCACCTGAATCAAATTCTGCATCCGACCATCCAATAAAATACAGGTGTCCCATTTGAAAAAACGAACTTTTTCAACTTTTAAAATGATGTAATTGGTCATTAAATTTTGGATACCCTGTATGCGATAAATCAGTTGTTAATATGGCATTCGAAACTATCATTCCTGTGCTTTCGTCTACCCCAGAAGCGCTTTCCACCAATCGAAATTGGTTAAAGGGCGCAATGCTCAAAACAGGGCTACATCTGTCAAAATTTTCAAAAAAGTCAAGATATCTAAGAAAAAATTGAAAATAAGTATAGGGAAGCCTGATGAAAACCCACTATGAAATTTTCTCAGGAATCCAAAAATGAAATAATATACCGGGTGTTCCATTTAAAATAAGAAAGTTAATGGCGACTTCCGGTATAACCGGAAGTAGTATGATCTTGAAAATATTTTAAAATGAAAGAGAATCTTGAATAACCCTGGAACTCAAAATTTCAGAATTCTAAGTTTTTTCTAACCACGAAAACTTCTAACGAACGGCTCTCGTGGAATAGCCTGTATATACTTACATACACAAATGAAAGCGAATAGATCTTGACAATAATAAAGATACGAGATAGGGAAGTATTGGATGATGGATCCGGATATTAGATCCGGATAATGAGTCCGGATATTAGATCCGGATAGTGGATCCGGATAGTTTGAGATCCGGATATCCGGATCTTAATTTCATCGGATATCAACAGCACTAGTTGACATAAATGTTGTAAATTCTTGATAGTTCATTATATTTTTCATGTGGTGTTATAGTTTAATTTGATTTGCTGTTTACGCAGCTTTGTTCAATTTATAGTAATTTTAATATAACTTAAGATGTAATTCGATTATATATGTTCATATTGATCATTGATGAAGCAGTTTGTTAAAGCCCTAGACAAAAATGGACAGTTTTTTAAATATTTGTGCGAGACATTTCCAGCCTTATCCGATGCCAAGTTAAAAGAAGGTATTTTTGTTGGGCCGCAGATAAGAACATTATGCAAAGACAAGGATTTTCAAAACAGTTTTTTAAATATTTGTGCGAGACATTTCCAGCCTTATCCGATGCCAAGTTAAAAGAAGGTATTTTTGTTGGGCCGCAGATAAGAACATTATGCAAAGACAAGGATTTTCAAAACACAATGACCAATGTCGAGAAAAACGCCTGGATTTCATTTAAAGAAGTAATTGATAAGTTTCTTGGGAACTCTAAGGACGAAAACTACGAAAATATTGTTCAAAATATGTTACAACACTTTCATCGTCTAGGTTGTAATATGAGTTTGAAAGTGCATTTCCTGTTTTCACACTTGAACTATTTTCCTTGAAAATCTTGGAGCAGTTAGCGAAGAACAGGCAGAGAGGTTTCACCAAGATATTAAGGAAATGGAACGGCGATACCAAGGCAGATGGAGCATGACGATGATGGCGGACTACTGTTGGATGTTAAAACGGGATATGCCCTTAAAAACATACAACCGAATGTCCGGACAACGCAGCTTTCTGGCAAAAAGACAAAGATTTCACTTAAAAAAGACTGAGTAAAGTATTTTTTTACACCTTTTTAACTTGTATTCCACCTTTTTACTCAATAAACAAATAAATTTTTTTAGAAATATCGTTTTTTTTCATTTAATATTTGCAAAAAACCTTACGTGATACAAATAAATGCATAGAATTTTTGAAATCAGCCTACCAAAATTATATAAAATCAGTTTTCAAAATAAAAACATCTGTCAAAATGTTTAATTTTGTAGACCTGTGTAATTTGTTGCGTAGTGTAATTTTTGGTCGCCTTTATTTATGTTTTAATTTATAGTTTTTCTGTGCTATTCTTAATATAAGATAATTTGCACCTTATAATTAGCAAAATCAATAAAGTACTAGCGTTCAATTGTGTATTAAAATATCTGTTATAGTTGTGTTCAGTATAAACCAGCGACAAATCAGTGCGGCTAATATAATTTTGCATGGTGAAAGTGTCCGTATGCCATACGTTTCCGTAGATAGCTTCACTCGAACGAATATTTGGCAATTAAATAATAGCAATATAACGTATATTACTTATTTGGCATTGCAAAACGATAATTTTTATTACTTGAAAAATATATGTATAAGTTGTAATTTCCTTTTGATGTTATGGTTATGTGTTTTGCAACTATTTACAAATAAATTTTTCTCCCAACTGTGAAAGAAACGGTTATAGAATTAAGAGCTTTTGAATATTATGTTCTGTATAATCAAGTAATGGCAGTTTAGATATTGAGATATAATATACCAAATATTTTGAATTTAAAATATTACCTAAAAAAAGAGAGTTATTAAAAGTTAAAGTTTGCAATGTGAGACATTCATTATAAAAAGAGATGTGGTCACCACACGGCCTCTTTATACTTATTACGAATTAGTTTCTTAATAGTTTTGTATACCTACTTCATAAATTTATGAAAACCTATTTTTTGCGATAATAGTTAAAAGTATTTTGCAATAAGAGTAAAAGTGGCACTTCCGGTAGGAATTTTGAAAAACTTTTTTAGAAAAGTTTTTTGAGAATTTACTTTTAAACACTTTTGTACTCTTGAGAAATTTTCGTGAACGTAAATTATGAAAAATTTTTCAAAATTTTTTTCAACATTTGAAAAAGTCTTTAGACAAAAGTTATTCAAAATTCATTTGTATCTCAACGCACGCCACTGAGTAAGACTATAAAGAATCATGTAAAAAATATTCCGTAAATCAGTATTATATTTTTATTAATAATTACAGAGAATAGTATCGAATTTGTACAATTTTACTAGTCTAAGTATATAAATATTAATTATAATCGTTACTACATTAACCTATTTTTATTTTGTTTTCTTTTCGAAAACAATAAGGGGCGCCATAGATATAAATATTTGCATAATACATGGCTGTCTCTTGTAGAAATTTGTATAGTTTGTTGCCCATTTACGATAAACATAGTCCCTAAATTTTGCACTATGTTGCCCAAAATCGTCAAATTACAGATCGATTGCAAATACAATTGAAAAACTCGAAAGAAAAAACAACTCAACACATACATATATGAACTTATGAACATATATGTGGACTCATACATTTTTGTCTATGGCAACTCTTACACACTTTTTAATAATAATACAAGCAATTTTTTTCCTCTAAAAATAATTGTATAAAAATACATTAACTAGACATGGACGGAGTGAGTATTATTTTGTTATCACCATCTGATATCTCGTATAATTAATAAGAAAGCAGATGAAGTAAGTACACTTAAAACATACTTAAATTTAGCTATTTTATAAGAATATTGGCAAGTTAACCGAAAGATATAAAATTTAAGGTTGAATTTATTGAAAATCCCCTATTAAACATGCTATAACTCCGTAATCTTGCGCCTTCTTCATTTGTGCACGTTAATTGTTTTCTACTTTTGTTTTTATCGTTTTTATTGGGACAAAAAAGTAGTCGTTTACATTTACTTTCATTGCATTTATGTTTCATAACATGGCGATCCAACGTTAAAACGGCTGATATTATTCGGTTTGCAATTCGTAGCACTGGAAATTTAAATCATCGTACAAATTAGCACCACTAATTATTTCTGCTTCGGTCAAATTTAGGCCTAGGGTGTTTGGATTTAAGTCGGTGATGAGATAATCCCCACCCAAACCGCACTCTTCGACAACTTGTTCTTTAGACACTGGAGGACAGAGGAAATCTATAACATTTCAAAAAAGCATATAAAATAACATCTCTACAATCATGTCCAACTTTATCAATAAGTAGTTACTGTAGCTTCTCGAAAGAGCGTTCCCAATGGAAATGTAACTGCCAGCATCTATTTTGTAACAATTATTTTTTTCGACAAAATTTAATACTTCAACATAAAGAGCCTGGACTTTTAGGATAAAAAGATTTAAAAATTTATAATCGTGACCCTGAGCTTTATTTTCATGAATAATTTACAAGTTCATGTAACTACAATAGCTTTGTCGCCAGCTTTAATACTTTATATTTCTGACAGCTTGCCATGAAAATGAACGTTCGAAGTTTAATTAGATAAAAATGTACGTAAAGTTTATGAGTAATTCCGAATAAGTGTGTTAGATTAGATGCATATCTATGTAAAATGAATACGCAAAAATAAAATCTTAACATATGAAGGGGCTCGGAATGTTCTCTGCCTGGCGAAGAAAAATTTTTGAGAATATTTTAAAAGATTTTCAACTTTGTTTTGCAAAGCAACACATTTAGGCCAACGATTTTTCAATACCTTCAGTATAATATGATTTGTTCAACTCTGCAAAATAGGTAGCCTCAGCTTTCACTTCATTATTTGAAGTGAATCTTCGTATAGAGAGAGTAATTTAGATTTGGGAAGAAGTAGCAGTAATCGCTGGGAACCATATCCGGCGAATAAGCCGCATGCGGAAGCACTTCGAAAATTAGGTCATTAAGTTTTGCAACAACAATTCGAGACTTGTGTGCGAACGCATTTTGGTGGTGAACGAGCGCTTTCTTTTTGGCCAGACGTCAACGTTTAGCCTGAATAGTACCCTTCGATTAGTTCTGTAGTGAAGTATACTCCTCGGTGATGCTTTGTTCCAGGCAGTTAATGAACACCACAGTTCGAAAATCCCAGAAAAACGTAGCCATGACTTTTCCTGTAGATGGAACCGTTTTCGTTGGCACACTGTTCCCATCGTCTGTTTGGACTGCTGATTTGTCTATAGTGTGTAATGTTAAATCCGTTTCATTTACTGCTATAAAACATAAAAAAAAAACTCCGCGGAATCGGTTTTAAATACGTCTAAACAGACTTAAGAAATGTTCATTTGAATGTCTTTATTATTGACAAATTTATCACCTATCGACCAAAAAGCTTCTGAATACTTTAAACATCGTTAAAATAACATGGACACGTTCTATCGAGATGTTTGCATTGTCAACAAAATTACCAAACTTCAATTAGCGATCATTTAATACAGCATTGTGGATTTTTGTAACGACTTCGTCATTCGTAGCGGATATACAACCACGTTTAAATTCAGCAACCCACTTTTTTTACCTTCGAAAACGGGGAAGAATATTTTATAGTTGAATCTAACTTTCTTTAATTTCCGATGGGGGTACACCTTTTAAAACAAAGTATAGCAAGCGCCAGATAAGTTGGCGAGCGGAGGGGTAAATTCGCGCAGGATTATAAGTATTGGGGAGATTTGTATTTAGTTTTACATCAATTTGCAAGATACCATAGATGGCGTAAACTACACATCTATCATTTAATAAATTAATAATTTATTATAGTAAAATATATAAGGTGGACGTTTATAAAAATGGCTTCTGTGCACCCCCTCCTCTCGCCATCTTATTTGGCGCTGGCTATACTTTATAACATCTCTATTTGCTTTACTCGATCGCCACAAACAAGCACGCGTATGAAACTTCGCAATTCGCCATTTAAGGGTCATACTTGACAAACATTACAGTAATTCGGTCATATTTGCATCATCTCTGTGTCAGGTCGAGAAAATTCAGAATCCATCTGATATTAGAAAATATTTTTAAACGTATTAAATCAGTATATTTCCATTTCAATGGTATATTCCTCAATTTATGCCTACAAGGCATAAATTGGGGAATTACGGACTTGGAGCTTTCTTTCAAACCGTAGATACTTATCAATAATTACAAAAATAGGTACATTTGGTTACTTCCGAAAATTGCAGTATAGAAACTATTGATGAAATTGACCATGTACAATGAAGTAAATTTTAAAGAGTTGTAGAAAATTGATTTCGATAAAATGTAATAATTTGTAGAAAAGTATGTTTATTATATGATGGCATTAAATGCCTACTATCACTTTGAAACTATAAAACAAAGTTAAATTCAATAAAAAACCAATGTTACTATGTTTAAATATAGTGTATTCTAAATATTCGTGTATTTAAATATAGTATGATGTAGAAGCAGATTTGTCTGTGTAAAAAAAACACGACTTATGATACTGAATTTATTGAAATAATAGGAAATATCTTGCGCGGACATTTTCGTATGAAATTTGATACGGTGCTCACAATTGATTAAAAGTGCGAATGTGTAATCAGTTTACAGCAATGTTTGAACATGTAGCAACATGCAAGATAAAATAGATTTTCCCCATCGAGTGATAACTTTTGATGAAACATGAATCCATTACTAAATCCCAGAATCTAGAGAACAATCTGCATAGTGGATGGCACCTGTACCTGGTCAAAACCGATAAAAACGACCAACAACAAAACATTCGGCTGGAAAAATTATTGTCACTCTATTTTGGAATATTGGTCATCGATCGTCTTGAAAAAGGAAAAACTATTACTGGCGAATGTTATTATGCATTATTGGACAAACCGAATTATGTAATCAGAGAGTAACAGTAACATTTTATGAAGAAAAAAAATAATTTGTCTGAAGATGGATTAGCTTAGCTCATCACCCAACAGAAGTGATAGCAAAATTGCGTCAATTATGATTTGTATTACTTCCCCCTCTATTTTACATATTTGGTTCCTAGCGACTATTTTAAAAGAATGATTGCAGGAAAGAGATTGCATCGAAAGATGAAGTCATAGCCGAAACAAACTGATTTTTTAAGAGTTTGACAAACATCATTGGATGAAGTACATCAAACTAAAACGTTATTATGTTGAAGAATAAATGAAAAAATGGTTAAAAACTTTTCAGGAAAAAAAAGAAGTAATTTACAAGAAAAGGATAATAGTAAGGATCCGTGAAAATACAGCTTGTAATATTTTAGTACCAACACATTGAGCAAAGAAAACTGCTCTGTCCTCTCATCTAGACCCAAATTGGTAATTTAGTATTAATTTTTCTTTTAACAACCAACGTTTTAAGCAGTTTTCTAAATGCAATATAGGTATTTGCTTATATATAAAATCCAACTTACAGAACAAGCTTATACATAATATATAAAATTTAAATACTTTTTATACAGGTATCCTTGAAAGAAAAAGACAACCTATGAAGAATGGGAAGAGGTAATTATTAGAGAGAGGACTGAAGCGATTGACTAATTGCCCCGACAAAACGTTGTGGCGGGTCAGATATAGTATGCATGTTAGCCCCGCTATTTGCTTGCTCGATTGCATTCGTCGAGCAGGTGTTTTTTTTATTTCCGTCGTTATGAATAGTACATTGTGCGTATTCGTTCATAAATTAAATTTAACAGTGGCGTGTAAGACGGAATATACATTTATATATTATTTCGTTAGACTTCTTGAAATAATCGCTTAAAAAATTATATCCGCTAATTTCCAAACTGTATTCTCCTGTTTACATGCTGTTATACATGCATATACATATATGTATTTATTGTTCTTGAGATAGTATATTTTCTATTCTCTTCTATAAAGGATTGTTTCTGGTTTCGTTTCTTTCAGTGTTATTTGGTTACAACGTTTAGTATTTTAAAAAATCCGTTTTATGCTGTTATATTATATTTTTATCCTATAATTTTTTATAAATATTAAGTTTAATTTACTACCTTATTTTTGGAGTAGTTTTCGTTTCTTCTTTTTAGTACATTTCTTTCTATTCTTAGTATTTCTCTTTATTTTCATTAACTATGGAGAATTCTCGTAGGGCAACCATGCTAGGATGGATTAGAGGCCATACATATTGGTTGCATATTCGTAATGATACCGAGATATATTGCAGTGCCTGTTCGTTCAGTTTAAGGCGTTCATAAAAGTGTAATGTGCAGAGACATGTTTCATTGAAAACTCGTCAAGATAGCATATGACCATCTGTACCTGACGCTTTTAACGAAGAACTGTGTGAAGCTTTCATGGCGGTCAATATCCCATTCAAAGAGCTTAACAATCCAGTCCTCGAGAGGTTTCTTACAAAATATATACTGATCGTCATATACCAGATGAATCTACTTTACGTAAATACCACTTACCAAAATGTTATTTGAGAACCATTGAAAAAATACGAACCAACCTATCTGGTCATTATCTTTGGGTAAGTGCAGGCGAAACAACGGATGTAATGGCACGATATGTGTTAAATGTAGTTGATATTTTTCATCCGACAACTTGATACCAACCATACTTATTTGCAACTAAAATATTGCCAGTCGTAAATGGTGAAACAGTTTCAGAAGTAATCAATGTATTCATAATATTATGTCATCGGATAACAACTATAAAGACAAGATGCTGTTATTTCTGACTGATGCGGCAGCTTATATGTTAAAAACAGGGAATTTATTAAAGCAATTTTATCCCAATATGCTACACGTTACCTGCGCACCATATGCACTTCACAGAGCATATTAATACATTAGAGGTCATTTTCCAAATGTTGATAAGTTACTTTCATCATTCAAAAAGATATTTCTCAAAGCTGAGACAAAAAGTTGATGTCATATTTAGCAGAAATCCAGAAATCCAAATTATGGACAGAACCGATTGAAAAATATATACATGTACTTTTGCAATATTTTAATCACGCACCCATCACCAGTTGTGATGTGGAACGGACATTTTCTATTTTTAAAGACGTTTTAACATCAAAAGAACTAATTTAACACAGGAACAACTTCAACAAATTTTAGTTGTTCATAGTAATGTTTTATACTTTCAATGTTTCACAGAAAATCCATAGTTTTGAGCTTTTGTTCTTTGTAAATTATTTTTATTCAAAATTCGATACGCAATTCGCTTGTCAGCATTACTTTTGTTTCAGTAGTAGTTGCTGCCGGTACCAAACCGTTTATTACATTCGCTCTGTTGTGCATTGACAGATACATATCAACTGCATATGTAGATATGTGCTACTTATGTAGATAGCCACACGTATCAAATTGTTCGAAACTCACGGATCGCTTACAGAAACA
Source organism: Melolontha melolontha (assembly GCA_935421215.2). Classification (NCBI taxonomy): domain Eukaryota; kingdom Metazoa; phylum Arthropoda; class Insecta; order Coleoptera; family Scarabaeidae; genus Melolontha; species Melolontha melolontha. Next base: position 68,188,054 of record OW285243.1, on the reverse strand, counting down.
AACCTATTGCGAATACAAGACAGACGCCTACGGGCTATAAATCATCAATCGCTCTCTCTGGTAATTATATAGAATATAAATCCAAAATATTTTCTCAAAATTCCCTCTTAGAAGCAAGAAAAAAAATGACAAAGATAACTAACAAAATTTTGTCACGCCACTGCGTGATTATAAAAAGTATCAGAGACGATATCTTAAAATTGACCGACAATAACAAAAACAATAGTTTTGTTATTGTCCATCTCATCCAGCTGTTACGTATGTAAACATACGCTATAGAGCATGTGTGTGTGAGGTATTTATTATTTATACACATTCTGAATATTTTTAATTCATAGACGTGACGTAATATAATTTTCGGGGTGTTTTTAATTTCGGGGTTCGCGTTGTAATCGAGTCACAATATTTTGGATTTTATATTCTACATAATTACATTTTTCCATTTATCATATGTTTACTTTTTATTTCAATAACAGCCTGTATAAATATTAAAATTTTCTTTTAACCAAAGCAGAAACTAGATATCTAAGTTGGAAATAGTTTGACATTATGGAAATAGGTATGCTAGAACTAATAGCTACATTTAGGAAACACGTCATGATTTCTTATGAACAATTAAGCCAATTAATCAGAGAAACAAGATAGATCAATTTTGTTTCCTAAAGTTATATTATTCCAATATTTGCGATTAATGTAGACCAATTTTAGTTTTTATAGAGTAGCCACTGATACTCAGCTTATTTAGTCGCAGCATCATCTCGGTTGAAATTAGTGAGATGATGCTATTGAACATATCAATTTTAGAGAAACGATTCGTAGTTGACTATTTGAAGAGTGTACTAATTGAAATCTCAAATGTGCGGCGCATTAATTAATGTTTCTTTGCGTGTATATAATTGAATAAAAAGTAATTTACATAAAGTACATCAAACGTTCAATTACAATTTGTGGTAATACATGTGCTCATAGAAAAAAATATTAAAAATTAATAAAACATGCGATTATATAATATACTAAACAAAAAATAAACATACCTAGTGAAACAACTTGGTATCGACATAGAATAGAAAATATTGGTTAGTAAAGGTTAGAATTATTGTACAAGTTAGTAAGGTTATTTTAAATACGTACAATGTTAAGTTAGTATATACATTCATTCAAAGAGCAATATTATATTGATGATGAGTCATGCTCTAAAAGGTATATTAGAGGGAAAAAATACTACTGTTGTAGAAATTACCTCCAAGACCTCCCGATACGTCAATGATGTATTCCACCTCGACATTCTGCTTTTTACCATTAATCTGTGTCGGTTCTATGTCCATTTTGATAATGTGATTCTGTAAAAGAAATTACACATAATGTTTTTTTATTTGCAGTGCGAGATCCGTTTGACAACACCATGACTTTTCGATAGATGGTACTATAATCATCAAGATTAATGTTTTTGACATTTTATAACTCTAGTAAAGTTAGATCCAATATTTCAAGTAGATATATCAAATAGTTATATTGTTTTAAAAGATTTAAAATCGAATAAGTTCGTATCTTATTGTGGATACGCCTATTTTTTGAGGATATAGCGTAGTTTCAAAAACTATAGACAATACTGTGTTCTCGTAACAAAATCTACCTGTTTGAATCCCGAAACTGCTTGAATTTTATATGAAAACAACTTTAAGCCCTTTTTTAAAAACATTTTGACATGTTCTCACTGACAAATGAACTTGTGATAGTTTTGATTGATTTTCTGGGTGAGTTGTTCATTCGACGTCGAATATCCTCTATGCAATTTGCTGTTCGTTTTCTAGGTACTCCATCGCCAGGTTTACGAGTTATTGCCCCTGTTTCATCAAATTGAAGCTTGAATATGTTTTTGCAGCTGTGCATAAGTAACAAAGCAGATTAGCACTATTGCCGAAAATCGTGTAAGCACTGATTAGTGGAATAAACTCAATCTCCATTTTCTAATTTTTGGCCAGTTCTTTAGTAACTTTGAATAATAAATATTTTATGTTGTAACTCTATCATAGCATTATAATAAAATAATTTAAAAAATATAAATAAACGTTTATAATTTGAATTTATGTATGACACCTGTCAGAATTTGAAGTTTTCTAAAGCTTCGCATGTGCACCAATTTTTTATTACTTAAAAAACAGCTTACTATAATGAGGGGAAATTTTTGAAGGCACGTTATCTATCGATTACTTGGAAGAGGAGAAAATTATTACATTCGTACGATAACATCGTGCTACTTGACTGGACCATTTCAATATTAAATTAAAGAAAAATCGAAAACATTTAGCGAAGAGAAGAGTGTTGTTTCGCCATGATAATGCATCAATTAATTCGTTTGTAATTGTAACTCCTAAATTAATCAAATTACATTTCGAATTGATGTCTGATATCGCTGGTCTAAGAGTAGGTACATAGTTGAAAGGTGATTTTGGCGTTTGCCAGTATATTTATGAACAACAAGCATTGGACTCCTCCGTTTGAAGTTATGGTTACGATACATGAACGACATATTCGTAATCTGAACATATAGAAGAGATATTCTATTGAAAAAGTCAATGCTCCCAAAAGCACATAATCTACTGAAAATTTGCATATAGCAACAAATACGTAAATGTCTGATTCTGATCACATCTCTATCCAGCACAGCTCAACTCCATATAAAAACGCCTGATACTAGATCGTTAGAATGAGCAAACAAAAAATTGGAATCACCTGCAAAGCACTATGTAGACAGCTAACAAAATAAAAATAATCTACTTCCACTGCATATTAATGGAATTTTCTACGAAATTACAAAAATAGATCCGAAATGTATATTAAGCATCCTGCAAATTGACATTTAATATACGTAGACAGACAAACCGAAGAATACAAGAAAGGAATATGAATTTGCGATAAGGAACAAATATCATCTCTTGCGCAGCACACATTCACAAAGAGACGAAATAAAAATGATAGCAAAGCGCACTCATCCAATCGTCCGTATAGTACGAGAAGCAATAGAAATCGAGAAATAACTTGAATGTTTAAAAATATACAAAACCTACCTACCTACGTCCTGGAAACCCATGCCAGTTAAACGATGTGAAACGACTAAGAATAGCACACTACAATATTGGCATAATAGCCATAGGTAATACACGCCAAACACGAAAAAACGGGCTTGTAATCAAACACAGAACACTAAACCGATTACACGTACAGTACATTTATGTAATTATAATAATCTCTCTTTTTTTAGTAATTTGCATTAAAGAAAAATTAAAAATATTTAAAATGCCTTACATTCATATCGTCGCCATTCTCTGGTAAAATACTTGCAGTTGCCGCTGCCAATTCTATTTCGTTTTGGCGTTCCTTATTCCAATCGTTCAGTGTTGTTTGTATAAATTGTTGCATGCGTTGTTTTTTCTAAAAGGAATATTTGGTATTATTTAGTGTTTTTTTTTAAAAGTTTGATATATTACGATGTTCCAAGTCTTTTTGTCTTCTCTTTGAGCTATGGTCCAGAGGTGGCCGGCACCATGAACAGCCTTGCTGCCTTTTCTAAAATGGGGATTAATGGATAGATTATGTCTAACCGAATTTTTCCACCTATCATCGTTCTGTTTATAAAAGGGAAAATGATCTCTGAAAAATAAAGAACCGTTAACTTGGATATTTAAAAATATTTAGTTATAAACGAAACTGCTATATTTTTTAATTTATAATAAAGATTTCTTGATTCTTAATTAATCCGTAAAGTGGTATTTTAAAATATGGGATTTAATACCAGACGTATCGGTAAATAATCTAAAGAGATTATTTAACGTCAGATCTCAATTTTTTTCTTACAAACGAATTCATTCCAAACTCATATGAATCGATCTGGAACGTACGCAGGGCGTTTGTGACCTAAAAATATATTCCAAGAACTTTACTATTCTATTATCAAGAATATCGAATTGTTCTTTAACATGTTAGGTACCACAGAGCGAGATTACAATCTTATCACAACCTGATCACGGCATTAGTTAAAGAGCTTAGGAAATTGCAATGGACAAAAATGTAAAATTTTAGATCTATGTTTTAGTGCGCCGAATCCAATCGTACGTTTTGAAAATATGTTCGAAAATGCTTGGAATGTTGTTTACTTTCCTAGGTTACATATGATACTTATAATATTCGAATTTTTAGTTTGTACATTTTTTCTATTCGATAAAAGCAATTGGTATATTAAGGAAGCAAAATTTGTAAATTTTTGTGTTCCTATACTAAAACAACATACAAACAATAATAATGGACACACCGACGAAAAATAAACTACGTTGGTATGCTATTTTTTCAGCGATTATAATGCCAGCAGAAAAGGCTACCAGCCTTTTCCATAAAATAAAGACTGGTAAGTTTAGAGAAAGATTTGGCTAATTAGAAAATGTATTTACTTAAACTGATTTTTAGATTACATGGTAGGCAGAACTTTACAACCGATCTAATTGATTATCCAAGGATTTGTCTAAAATATGAAAAACGTAGTACAAGTGTTCTAATTGAAAGTTCTTGACTTAGATATAAGCTGCTGGATAAGACATGGATGAGACTGCTTCGAACAATTTCGGTTGCAGCTACTTACTTCTTTGTATATATATATGAAAACCAAAAAACGAAGCAGTCTCATCCGTGCAGCAACAAGAACCGCCACTGATTTATTGAGATGTTTTGCAAAATTACTACGCAGCCTGAAGTTTAAGCAACACAACAAAATATCATAAGTTAATAAATTATAAGATTCTTTTGTTGTTTCCATTGAGTTACTTAAATTACAAAAACGTGCAAAAATTTTTAAAGATTAAAATTTATAAATTAAGATTGAGATCGATCAAATGAAAAGATATTAAGTTAAATAAACTCATGTTCAAAATTAACGCACCAGTCCAATGTTTCTGATAAATTTTTTATAATTTTTCTATTTTGCGTTCGAAATGAACTCATTATGACACCCAAAACAGTATCGAAATGAGCTTCATTTCGATACGCTTTTTTCATTTTTCAATGTTGGCGTTGTTCGAACATAGAAATAAATATCATTGCTGTCATTTGAATTTAAGTACATTTGACAGGTATGATATATGTAGCTACTCTACACAATGTATACAATTGACAACAAGATATATTAGTTTTTATGTCACTCATGTTTAGATTTTTAAATAAAATATCAAGTCGCGTTAACGAAAGTTAATAAATAATATGTAATATAATATACTTCGCGGACAGCAAGATTTAAAATTGAAAATGTCAAGTATCAATATGACCAACTGCATGCTTTATACCTATAAAAATAAAACTCTGAACTTTTAAATTAAATAATTCCAATTTATTAATGTAAAAAATGCAAAATAGAAAAAACAGTATAAAAAACTCGTTTCATAAGGCCTTTTGCCGCACTCGCTCTTTAGAAAACTCGCCGCTATCGCGGCTCGTTTTCTAAACTGATCTCGTGCGGCAAAATGATACCTTATGAAACTTGTTTTTTAATATACTATTTTGATTTTATCTAAACATAATCTAGCAAAGTAATTTTGACATTTCTGGTGAAAAAAGTCGAAAGTTAATGTCAAGTTTTATTAAACAAATTTTCTCGAGTCGTAGAAGAACCATCATTTAAGTTTTAATTATTAACTTTTTTGCGTGTATACAATTTAAGTTAATAAAGCTTAAATTTAAAATCATGAACCGACCACATTATTTATCCAATGATGAATGTTTAAGAGTTTCAATTTAGTTAGAAGAAGGATGTATATTGCGTTATGTAGCTAATTTGCTTGGCGTTAATCATTCAACAGTCAGTCGAATGGTTAGAAGATCTTAGGAAATCGGATCGCACTCGAGACATGTTCAAGGTAGAAAACTACTCAAGTGCGAGAAATGATCGTCTGTTGCAACTGCAAGCTTTCAGAAATAGGGGAATAATAAACACAGAACTCAGTAACTAGTTTGAAGCGGTCAGAAATGTCAGAGTGTCTGCTTTAACTGTAAGGAGAAAGTTGAGGAAGTGGATTTAATTGAGGCCTGCAGTTGGATCATTAGTTACTGCAGCACACAGAGTTGAACGTTTGAGATTTCCCAGAAATCAAGCAGATTCGAAGCGAATTTTGTTTTCAGACGAGAAGCGAAGTTTAAAATTAATTACCAAATGGTCGCGAAAGAATTAATGCTGAATACTACCTAGAGAACATTATTCAGGACCATGTAATGCCTTGTGCACCATTTATAGGGAACAATTTCATTTTCATGCAGGATAATGCGAGAGCTCATATCGCTAGGTCAATATTCAAATCATGGACTGGCAGGCGCGGCTCGTGATGACGTATTTTGGTTTGCAGTACAATGATACGAGTGCCTCGTGTGTTTTCGGTGTTTACTAAGCAAACGTTACATTTAGTACACGAGAATACACGAAGCACTCGGATCATTGTACTGCAAACCAAATTACATCATCACGAGCCGCGCCTGGACTGGCCACCACGAAGTCCAGATTTAAATCCAAAATATTACATTTACGGCGACATTTACAAGCTCCTATTAATCTCCAGGAATTGGAACAAGCCGTTCTTTCCGAAGTGAGATAATATTCTCAAATCTCGATTCCGTAAGTTGTTCCTTGAAATAATTGACAATATTTCCGCCCACATAGGCACCAGATTTAAGACTTTTAACACCGTTAAATTTCTAGTATTAGTTTATTTTTGCGATAAACACAGTTTCTGAATCGCTTAAACAAAATTATTATGTTCTGCATTACGTTCCGAATTTACAGTGATTTACGACACCTCAGAAGGCTTAAATAAAACGAGTTCTAGTGACATGGAAATCTCTTAAAGACTGCGGACTAGATCGTGTTTGCCCTAAAATTCTTAAACTATGTGAATTTACACTCATTATCCCCGCCACAATGCGTCTGCAGGACGTTCCGTTTCTGCGCTTAAACGAATAAAAAATTTTGTTAGTAATTCTATAGGACGAGGAATACCTTCTACTTTGGTATTAATATCAATTGAAAAAGAAATAGTTCAAGAATAATCTCGCCAAAAATATTTTATGATGACGTCATAGATGGGTTTACAAAAGAAAATCGACGTATGACACTTCATTTTAAGTAAGGTAGCATTATATTGTAGTTCGTAATAAATTTTATCGTTCTTGCGCCTCCACAAAAAAAAAAAATTAGCTTAGGCGGTATTTTCTCATATAGCTTCCCCTTTTGTGAGGTTCTGAACACGCCACTGATATAGAGAATATTATTAATTTTGGTAGCACTCGATATGCGAACTTCGAGAACCCATAATACAGCAAACTGGTTATTGTTCATATATTTCTACTGACATTTAAAAAGGTACTAACAGTATATTTCAGTCGCCTAGATGCAAAAGCCGACAAGTCACAACCTTCCGAAAAATGAGATTATTGTACGGTCAACTTTCGAGTGCAAATGCCGACATATCTACAATAAAATTATAATGCAAAACCAAACAAATCCAATGTAATTTGTGATTGAAATTTGAACTTAGATGCAAAAACCGACAAGTCCTCGTCCATCTTAAGTGCAAAACGCGACATTTCCATCGGACCAATGAGGGTTCGAATTTTGCTGATTATGTGCGCCTATTTACAGATCTAACATGTCATTAAAATAATAAGTTTCTTTGAGTACAGTTGTTTATTTTAATTATTTAGAAATAGTATTTTCAATAGATACATTGGAAAAACTAAGTAATCCTGAGCAACTAACAAATATTACTCAGTGTAATAATAATAAGGTTCGGAAGAGGTGTAAATCAGAAACGCAGCGAGAAAAAGCAAAACGTGCAAGGTAAGTCATACAAAATCTCAACGCATTCTTTCAAATAAATAATGTTTTTAATAATCTACTATATTTACAATGAATTCTGATGAATTATTACTTTGCTTATTTTTAGGTATGCTTCCAAAAGTTTGCCTCTGTACCTTAGTTGTGGTCATTCTGGAAAACCGTACCAACCATTTCAATGCACATCTCACCTTTCGATGCGAGATATTCAAGTGTTCCGTGCGGCTTTTTTTAGGAATAAAGAAAAAAGGGAACAAGATATGGTTATTTTACGACACTGCGATTCAAGTAACTCTAAGAGGCACAGAAAACGAACTGAGAATGGGAATAAACCTAAGTCTTGTGTTCTACGCTACAAAGTAAAACGACAAGATGGTTTGATGGTTGCTGTTTGTAGACAGGCATTTATGAGAATTTTAGCAATTAAGAAAGATATAATTTTAAACGTTTCAAAAAGGCATAAGAAAAAGTCTATGCACCTACAGAAAATAGAGGTGAATGTTGAATCTTTAAAATGCACTGAATCGCATTATTGTCGATCTAAAACATTTAACAGAATTTATTTGCCTGCAGAATTAAATATTTGTAAATTGTGGAAAATTTATAACCAGAAAATGAAAGGAAACAATGAACTAAAAGTAAAAGAATGCTTTTTTCGAGATTATTTTAACAAAACTTTAACATAGGTTTCGGCACGCCAAAAACTGATTTGTGCTTTGCAATTTAAACTTAATATAAAAAAGGAAAAGGACGAATCAGAGAGAACTAATTTATTAGCCCAACAACGATTGCATAAACCAAGAGCTATCAGTTTCTATAAACTTCTTCAGAAAGAAAAAGAAGAAATGATAACGTTTTCCTTTGACTGCCAAAGCTCCCGGATCAGTCTGCTTACTTTAGTATGCAAATAAACTTTTACCATCTAGCCATAGTAGTCGGAACCTCCAAGAGTAAGCTGAATCCGAACAATATCAATTCTTATGTCTGGACCGAGGTGGACTCTCCGAGAAGTTCAAACGAAGTGTCGTTTTGTTTGTACCACTCGCTTTCACACTTTAAGTTTGAGAAACATGTAAAGATAGTTCGCCTAGTTTGTAATGGATGTAGAGCATAAAATGAAAACTCAACAATAATTGCCATGCTAAACTATTGGCTGCGGTATGAAGCTCCATATCACATTGCAAGAATTGAGGTAATATTTCCCGTTGTGGGGCATTCCTATATTTCCCTTGGTCGTGTTTTTGATAATCGAAAATATCTATAAAAAACACGCAGTAGTTGTCCATCCTGATGAATACATAGAAATGATAAGAAAATTTACTACTGTTTACAAAACTAGATATGATGTTCCGATTAAGGACTGGAGAACTGAAGCTCAAAAAACTTTTAATCAACCAGGCTATTGCCACTTCAAATTTCAACTTTCTAAACGAATAATTATCACCAAGACAGAAAGTGGAGCACCAGTTGTGCAAGGCGAAGCATTTAACAGAAATGACTTCTGCATTCCAAAAAGCCTATGTAAGAGAGGGAAAAATATTGCTCAGATAAGTCCAAAAGTAATAGACACTGGAGTGCCCATCAACAAAGATAAAAAACATAGCATAACAAGATTTTTGAAAAAACACTATGGAGAAGAATGAGAGAAAGATGATACGTTACTATTTTTCAAAGATATTTTTCAAACTGTGCTGGAGAGGGAAGAAACCGAAGAAGAAGACGAAGTTAATTGTGATGAAGAAGAAACGAAGTTTGGTATTTAAATTAGATTTGCTTTTGTATGTTTCTATTATTTATGTATGTTTTTGAGAAATAAAGTTGAGTTGCTTCAATGACCTAGTTTTGAAAAAATACTGAGATTTTAGATGCAAAAACCGACATGTCCATTTTGAAAATTTTTTGGGGGGGATACTCGCTGGCTCTTGATTTTTATAAATACGTTTTTTAGATTTAAATATTCATAATAAGTTATGTGAATTTTCTTCTCTCTTGAATACGCTCAAGTAAAGAATTTATCAGTTTTCTTGATTTATCTCGAAATCGATTAATATGGACTAGTCGGGTTTTGCATCTAGGCGACTGATTTGTTTAATAACTAAATTTATCAATCGAATAATTTGTTAGATTTTATTTATATTACAAAGTAAAAGTCGATTATTAGTAATAATTACGAAAAATTCAGTTAAAACGGAAAAAATATTTCAAAAGAATCCAATAAAGTGATGGATAGTTATGATGTTTCCATACCATTTGTCTTAATAATTTTCGAGATTGCTAATAATTTTGGCAAGAAAACTTGTTAGATAATTATTTAATTTTAGGTTAATTTTTATTTTAAACTAAAATATAGTATAAGATGGTGATACAAAAAGGGAATATAAAATACAATTTATTAGGTTCTATGGGAACAAAATATTTGTATTTTATATTTGCTACAACTTTCGATGTAATTTTAACTAACAAAACTACAATAACTATCATATAATGACATGTTCTCAGAATTTGCTTCGCCATTTCATCAATTTATAAACGTGTAATACAATGAAAAAGCAGCATTTTAAAGTGATATAGTGTGCAAAATCCAAAGTCGTACTAGCAAATTATTTGTTTCTTTATCAGTTCGCGCATCCAAATAAAAACATAAGGACCAAATAGCATAATAAAATAACGCGAACGACTATCTATTCATTCGATGGCTGTGGAAACTTTTCTAAAAATTCCATCACGCGACAGGGGTGCTATAAAACTAAGTCGTCAATAATCTTTTGCTGCCGCGTGATCTGTACCAACCGACAAATTTTATGTATCACGTCACGACACTAAAATTTGCGCGCGTTCCCCATTTCGACGACTTTCGACGGGATCGAGGGAAAGGATCATAGAAAGCGAATGGCCTACACAGATATATATACGGTATACATAATATACATCAGTACCAGCGCGTACCAAGGGAAAGACCTCTAAGGATGACGGTCACAACTCAACAGCGTTGATATAAAAATTGATAATACGGGAGACCGGATGCAAATGGGGTACATTACCGGAGCGTGTACGTCTAAATTCGTCCGAGCCACCTGCTATCAACGATCCGTGACCGGAATTAATGACGGACCAATTGGCCGTAACGACGTGCAAGTTGGTGTACCGCGGGGTTTCGCGCTGAGGTCTAATCGTTTTGTTGAAAATGTAGGAAAACATTATATACTGCGAAGGGTTGTTTCCGTTATTAATTGCTTGAATAGGGTAATTGTTAGTCATTTCTTATTGTACGATATTACAAGGAACTAGATAGGTACACATGCGTATGTCGTAGATAACAATGAACTTACTTTATTATATTATGTATTACATTAAGTTAGTGTTTATTGATTGATTATTTTCTGTATATTTAATTAAATTCCTCCTTAAAATTAATACATCATTTTTTTTAAATTTGCGTATAGGATAAAGAAGATTTAGTTTTTTTTATAGTGTGCTACAATTTGAGAAAGAAAAAGAGTGTGCTAAGTTCCAAACTCGAATTTTCAGCAATAATTTAATTGAATTATCCTAAATATGAAAATATATCTATAAAGCTAAAACATTTATTCATTTAGAATTAAAACCTGTGGCTGTGTGCTTTGAATATGCAACCAGTATTACAAATTGGCATATATTTGACAAGTTGTATATTTCAGAATTATGAAGTTAATATAAGACGAACTAATTTTTTAATACTTTTTTTCTAAATAAATCTAGAAAAGTATATTTTTAATAACTTTATAAATTGAATTGAATCGGGTTGGTACTCATACATCACGTTTGTCAGTAATGACCGTGTTACACTTACCAATTTATTGGCCAATTTTGCGACCTTCAATTTATTGCCATGTATAAAACGAAAATTGACAATTTATTGGCCTAGTTCAACTTAGCCAAGAAATTGGACAATTAGAACATGCAGTGGCGGCGGTAAGCGAGGTAAGCGGCGCAGGGGGGCGCATCATGTAAAGGGCGCTGCAGCAAGGTCGGGTACCGAAATCTTACTGTAAAGTGTACTAAAAATATGTATTTGACTCAAATACATACGTATTTTATTGATATTTCTAACGTTTTTTTTTAGTAAACTTCTACTAAACGCTTATGCAAAAAAAAGGCATTCACAGATACTCACAGTGATTGTTTGTTATTTAAAATAGTATATTAAAAAACAAGTTTCATGAGGCACTATTTTGCCGCACGAGATCAGTTTAGAAAACAAGCCGCGATAGCGGCGAGTTTTCTAAAGAGCGAGTGCGGCAAAAGGCCTTATGAAACGAGTTTTTTATACTATTTTTTCTATTTTGCGTTTTTTACATTAATAAATTGCTTAAATTGGAATTATTTAATTTGAAAGTTCAGATTAATTAAGAATTGCTGAAAAAAAACAAGTCAATCAACGGGAAACGTACAGACGCGCGTTTCGTTCTGGTTGGAACTTTTCAATGCACGGCATTCCTCGAAGACGGACATTGCTTTTCATTTCTATACTTTCTGTATATATAGTTAACATTTGGAACTTACTGCAAGTGAGAATTAATGAATATTAAATCTCATTCTTACATGTAAATGTCGACTTATGTGATGCGTTCATAACTACAATCCGACAAACTAAGTTTGTACCAGTATGCAGAACACACCCTTTCGCAACAACGAACTTCCTGGTAATTAGGTTAATTAAGAACTGCTGAAAAAACAAGTCAATCAACGGGAAACGTACAGACGCGCGTTTCGTTCTGGTTGGAACTTTTCAAAGCACGGCATTTCTCGAAGACGGACATTGCTTTTCATTTCTATACTTTCTGTATATATAGTTAACATTTGGAACTTACGTAAGCAATGAATGAAAAGCAATGTCCGTCTTCGAGGAATGCCGTGCATTGAAAAGTTCCAACCAGAACGAAACGCGCGTCTGTACGTTTCCCGTTGATTGACTTGTTTTTTTCAGCAATTCTTAATTAACCTAATTACCAGGAAGTTCGTTGGCGCGAAAGGGTGTGTTCTGCATACTGGTACAAACTTAGCTTGTCGGATTGTAGTTATGAACGCATCACATAAGTCGCCATTTACATGTAAGAATGAGATTTAATATTCATTAATTCTCACTTGCAGTAAGTTCCAAATGTTAACTATATATACAGAAAGTATAGAAATGAAAAGCAATGTCCGTCTTCGAGGAATGCCGTGCATTGAAAAGTTCCAACCAGAACGAAACGCGCGTCTGTACGTTTCCCGTTGATTGACTTGTTTTTTTCAGCAATTCTTAATTAACCTAATTACCAGGAAGTTCGTTGTCGCGAAAGGGTGTGTTCTGCATACTGGTACAAACTTAGTTTGTCGGATTGTAGTTATGAACGCATCACATAAGTCGACATTTACATGTAAGAATGAGATTTAATATTCATTAATTCTCACTTGCAGTAAGTTCCAAATGAAAGTTCAGAGTTTAATTTTTATATAAAGCATGCAGTTGGTCACATTGATACTTGACATTTTCAAATTTAAATCTTGCTATCGGCGCAGTATATTATATTACATATTATTTATTAATTTTCGTTAACATTACTTGATATTTCATTTAAAAATATAAACATGAGTGACATAGAAACATATATATGTTGTTGTCAATTGTATACAACATACGTTGTTTATGTAAAATACGGACATATATCAAATCTGTCAAATGTACATAAATTCTTAAAATCAAATGACAGCAATGATATTTATTTCTGTATTCGAACAACGCCAACATTGAAAAATGAAAAAAAGCGTATCGAAATGAAGCTCATTTCGATACTGTTTTGGGTTTCATAATGAGTTCATTTCGAACGCAAAATAGAAAATAGTATTTTTTGCTTTTTATAGTTTGTGCAGGTGCGTAGAATGAGAATTTTTGCGTCCAGACGGATTTCTAAGTATGTATTATTTTGATCGTTTAGGTTCTTCGAATTTTGCACACGTGCACGTTTTCGTCAGATATATCCCCTATTCTCTCGTCTTGGTCAAGGGTGGGGTGCCGATTATGGAATGTTCGAATAATACAATAAACAGAAAATACCGACAGCTTTGTTTTTAGTATTTTGCAAGATAGCGTTTTAAACACATCTAAATCTAATATCTTTGTTTAAATATATAAATTATACATTTTTATAACATATTTTTGTTTAAATTTATATAATACAGTAATTCAGTAATGCTTTCAAAAAAATTATCCGGATCTCAAAATCGCAAACGTAAAGCACTTAAAGAACAAGAACGCGAGAAGCAACAGGATAACATAAAAAAGTTCTTAAAATCATACGGAGATGCTTCCACTTCATGAGATTTTGACATATGCGAAGAAGCTGAAGAACAACATTCACAACAATCATCACAATTTGAGAATGCAAGTAAAAGTGAAGATATTTCAGCAAGTCAAGAAGAATTAGATGCAGTTCAAGAAACTGAGTCCGTTACAACAGAATATGGTGAAGATTCTAATATACCTGTACCACAACCTAGCACCACATATGAAGCATCAACATCCACTCTTTTAAGCAAACTTGAAGATCCGTCAACTTGGCCTGAAATAAACGATAAAATCCGAACACTCTTAATAGAAATTGGACCGGTAAAGAAAACAGACATAATTTATCCATTAGATGATAAAGGTAGAAAATTTAGCAATACATATTATTATCGTCAAATTCAGAAAATGTGCTTAGAAATTGGTTAGTTTATTCACAAAAATCTAATAGCGTATATTGTTTTTGTTGTAAATTATTTACTTTTCTTTCACAATCAGTCGAAAATACTAGCTTAACCGGCTTAAGCCGTCTAATTACAACAGGTTACTCAAATTGGCAAAACCTATCAAAAACTTTACATGCACATGAAACTAGTCTAACACATTTAAGTAATTTTAAAAAATGGATTGAATTACAACACTCTCTAAAAACAAAAAGCACTATAGATAAACAACTTGAACAATTATTAGATTTAGAAAAACAACACTGGCGAGCTGTTTTAGAGCGTATTATTGAAATAATAAAATACTTAGCAAAGCAATGTCTTCCGTTAAGAGGAAAATCTGATGATTTATTTGTTAATAATAATGGTAATTTTTTGCAACTCTTGCAACTTTTTGCAAAATTTGATGCCACAATGGCATCTCACTTACAAAGAGCATTAAAAAATAAACATGTACATTATTTATGCAAAGATACACAGAATGAAATTATTGCTTTATTAGCTAACAATATTAAAGAACATATTTTATGTTCTATTCGAAAAGCAAAATATTATTCTGTTATATTGGACTGCACGCCAGATATAAGTAAAACGGAACAAATGAGCATAATTATAAGATATGTATCAATTGAAAACAAAAAAGTAGAGGTGCAAGAACATTTTCTAGGTTTTGTTAACATTACTTAATTACTTAATTGATAAACTAAAAGAATTTAATTTAGATATTAAAAATATGCGTGGTCAAGGGTATGATAATGGTGCAAACGTGAAAGGAAAAAGAAATGGTGTTCAACGACATATCCTAAACATTAATCCTAGAGCATTCCTTACTCCATGTTCTGCACATTCCCTCAATTAGTTGTTAACGACTAAATTCTGGTTTAAATAAATTGCTTCTCAGTTTTAAAATGGCTTTCACTTTAGAACATAAAATTTTTTTAGTCCAGGCTTATTTTCGAAGTGGTAATAAAATTGATGGTTTACCTATTATTTGTTATTTATTTGTATGTATGAAACTGTCAAAATATACGACTTCGTAGGTTAAGTAGTAAATTTTAATTTACGACATACTTCAAAATGTTCTCAGTAAATCACATGCTACTAGATTGACTTTTCAAATGAACACTTGTTACTTATACACAATATACAAAAAAGGAAGTAAGAAGAAATCTGAGAACTACAGGGAAATAAGTATTACGTCGTTGTTAGGAAAATTATATGGAAAACTACTGAACACACGAATAGAAAAAGAAATTGAGGAGACAGAGGAACGAAGCGGCTTTAGACCTGGAAGATCCTGCGTGGACAACCTGCTCGCATTAAAATAAATAGCAGAGAAAGGGAGAGGAAGGGAATTGCATTTACTTTTATAGACTTTGATTCAGTACTGCTCAACCAACTGTTGTACGCTTTGAAACAAGGAAGCATCACTAAACAACACATAAACGCTACAAAGGCCTTGTACAAAGATGGCCATGTCATAGTCAAGCAGGGAAACTCATCCTTGACATCTTTTACACCAACAAAAGGACTCAAACAGGGTTGCTGTATGCCAATGTAAACACATGAGAATAAAAGTTGATAAAGATTCTATACATACGATATTATTTGCTGATGGTCAAATAATCCTTGCCGAAGATGGACAAGATATGGTTTATATGTTGAATAAACTCATAGAAGAATATGGTAAATGGAGACTAGAACTCAATATAAACAAAATAAAATATATGGTCATCGGAAGAAAAGGAGATCTTAAAATAGAAGATGGAACGATACAAAATGTGACGCAATACGAATAACCTAGGAGTCACAATTAGAGATGATGCAAAGGAGAACAAAGATATTAAAAAAAAGCTGGGAAAAGGCAAAAACATCATAAAAGCCATGCATCGTCTCTTATGGCATAATAATTTGACGCAGCAAACAAAAAGTAAGGATATACGACACTAGTAGAACGCACAATGACATATAGGGCGCAAGTATGGGCCTTGAACAGTAGAATGTGTCAAAAGTTACAAGCTGCAAAAATGTCCTAGTGGCGAAGTTGTTGTAGATTAACACTTCAAAACTACAATTGACCACATTAGAAATGAAACTAAAGATAAAATATGGAAATACAACACACCATCATAGACTAAATAACAGAAAACCAACCGAAGTGGTATGGACACTTACGAAGAATGGAGGAGAGCAGGATACCTTACAAGGTCTGGAAATGGGTTCCTTATTAAAGGAGGAAAAGAGGCCGACCCAAAAAAAACTGGATGTCCAACATACGAATGGAGATGGAAAATAGAGGGTTACAATCAGATGACCAGAACAACAAAGATTTGTGATGAATAGAATGCGAGGAGCGGTTTTAACTGCAAACGCTCACTATATATAAAATATTATTATTATGACTAACTACAATCATTTTATTTATTTTCTAAGCAAACATAAATTCGGCGCTTCAAATTTTCAAATACATGTTGGAAATAATCTACACTACTGTTATTAATTTGTTGAATTTGTTGTATGTATATTTAAAAAGGGCGTTTGATAGTTCCTAATTTTAATTAAAAGTTTACCACCAAACACATACAGGTCAATTAATTTATATCAGGAAAAATAGTGTTTAAAGAAGGAAAATTTCAAAGTCACAGAAGAAATTATATGATATATTATAACGAATAAAGATAAAGTATCGTACTTCGTAATAACTATCAGGTTTTTCAGAAGTCATTTTACGTACGATGTATTTGTATAAATAAATACATATACCGTTCATAGTCCACTGCGCATTTGTACGGAGATTGGAATAAAAGGAGTTAGAATTTGACGACATTTTTACGTATTTCCTGCTGTTTAGGCAACCCAGTCACTGCCGTTGTATATAAACATCTTTGATAGTAGTGTTCACAAGTATTGTTTGACGTTTTTTTCAATTCCGTTGATTATTGAGATATATCCACGTTATATTGTGTTTATTGTAGTTTAAAATAATATTAATTGTATTTTACTCTAAAATATTTTATGTCATATGACTGTGTCAATGTGTGCATATGATTTAATATACCGATAGGACCAGCTCTCAGCGGGCCATACCCAGCAATAAGTGGCAACAGCGAATCCCCTCTACGCGCAGTAGCTTACATTACCATACATTGCAGAGTTATGAATTTAGTAAGACTTAAACCGCGCAAGGATATAGTCGTTTGCATATTCGTTCTGTATACGTAATTTGCCCATTTGTTTCAGATATAATAAGGTCGTTATATCTCCAAGTTATTATTATTGTATTCTTAGCTGCTACGGAAAAGTAATTTTAAGTAATAAAAAAACAATAACGTTTTCTAAAAGATAAAAGTAAAAAAATCAATAATTCTGCAAAATAAATTTTAATTCTAAGAAAGTCACTAAATATAGAGGATTCGAAAATACCGCCTTCTCTCCGCAAACAATAGCCGAGCCTATTGTAAAACTCCCGCCTCACTCCCTCGAGATTTCTAGGGGTTATTGTCTCGAAAATTCTAAACAGTTGAACTTGCAACCTTTACGTTTGCACAGCTAGATACGAATGACGGGCAATCTATTGCTCTCGATCATCGGACTTATGTATGCGCACGCGGAGTGGCATCGTACATACGTTGCCACATCGTATTACGTTCCATACGTATATTGTTGCGTATGGCCCGTAGCGGGTTGGACCTATCGGTATATAATTTTTTTTTTAATAATTTATATTTATTATTATATTTAATATACGTTTCGAACTTAAAGAAAGGTATATAACCCCTTACCACAATTATTAATCGTATCCTAAATACGTATTTCGACAACCAAGTTGTCATCATCAGTAGGTAAAACCACTAATCAAGGTATCGCACATGGGGCACAGTAAAGCTAGCACAACAGCTTACGCAACAACTTTACACGGCGTCCACACATACACTGTATGTGTGTATACGTGGATACGTTCGGATACGTTTAATAATTGTGGTAAGGGGTTATATACCTTTCTTTAAGTTTTTACTTAACCACAGTCTCCAAAGAAAGACTTTTTATAAGTTTCGACTTTAAAATAATAAAACTCCTATTTAGTAGCGTGTGTCCGTTTTTGTTGTAATTCCGGTGAAAATAATAAAAACGCTATTTTACTAACTATAATTGTTGTAATAGCAAACGAGAGAAAAATTTAAGTTGAAGTGCAAACAAACCTTTTTATTTAACATCTATTGGGTTTGTTTTTAAGAATAAAAATTAATTGGTGTGTGCCAATATTTAAATATCAAAAGGTATTTTAAAATTAAATGTTTAAAGATATTTTTTAATGTGATTTTGAAACGAGTAGAATTACCACATCTAACTGAAATACTTATGTTAACTTTATAGATAGTCTATCCTTCAGGAAGTACGTAAAAATGGCAGCGCCCATGTTTCCGCGTGTCGGACGTCTCTTTTGCGCGTTATATCTATTTAAGTATGTGGTCCCAACCTACAACTATATCATACGCATAAATGGGTTGGCAAGTTGGCAGAATAAACAACTTAGCAGTACTGTGCAGTTATGTTTCGCGCAAACAATCGGAAGAATATATGATGTTAACCATTTGCAAAATGATTTGCTAAATTTAAGGCCGGTAATTTCTACTTCGAGATATTCTGCGCAGTCACGATAAATAGAATATACGAGGTGCTACCAGAAATTCCCGGAATGTGAATGTCCTTCAAATTACTCTCTTTCCGCATGAATACACCAATCCCAGCGACTTGTCCATAACTAGAAGCAGTGCTCGAAGTATTCGCGTGTTAACGTGTTCAACACTGCCTGCAATTCGGTCTGGATCTCCTCAATCGTCTCAAAACGGCGCCCCTTGACCTTCGGTTTCAGGAAGATTCAGTTCTTGTTGACCCCTTTGACCTATTGAAACACCTTTCACCTATTGAAATAAAATCGTAATACCCGCACGTATTTGCGCATGTTCTGCATGCCTCTTTCTCTCTTAAACATGTGCTACATTCCTTAATTATTATCTATCTCATTTCCAACCTGCATTTAATAAAGGAAAGAAATATGCATTACCAGGCGCGAGTTCCCATTTTATTTTAATTATTTGGGTTAGTGATATTACTGCTTGCATTTATACTGTCGTACTGCCATCTCCGTTGAGGTTAGAAACTGACGCATAAGTGACGTATGGTTTGGTGCATTGTCACAATAAGTCGCATGTTGAGTTCGCTGGACAAAATACGCTGACAGACCCCGTATGACAAGCCGACAATGTTACAAATATCATGGATTGTTCTCTTTCAGTTTTGCAGAATAGCACCACGCACTTTTGTCGCATTTTGTGGCGTGTTTTCCATCGATGGACGACCGGAACTCTCATCATCATTATCGACCGACACACTCCATTTTTAAAACGGTTGTAGGGGAGACCGGGGCAAAAGTAAACGCGAGGCAAGAGTAGACTTTTTGAATTTAGCGCGCTATGGTAGACCATTTGAACAGTAGATCAAGTGTAATTGAAGGTGGTCGATGCGTCAAAGCCACGCAGTGAACTGTGCGTACATTGTGCGAGTTTGTTAGAAAAAACAGGTAAGCTTGAGTTTATGATAGTTCTGATGTAAGGTTTCTTTACAATATTGATTATTCTATTCACGCCTATCACGATTGGCAATATTTTCATGGCTACGAGACGATCTTTTATGATATAACCTATAATTTCACCAAACCGTAACTCACTGCAGTGGCGTGTGATTGGGTAAAAAATGCATTTTGTGAACCATGCATGAGAGGCAAGAGTGAACGCTGCGTTCACTCTTGCCTCATCAGTGTCCACCCTTGCCTCTTTGTGTCTATTCTTGCCTCATGGTTGTTTTTTCTTTTTCAGAATGGTTCGACGTTATATCAGAAAATCCCAGAGAGCTTCTTGGTCAAATGAAGACATAATTCGTGCCATGAAAGATGTTCTGTCTAAAAACTTTACTTTACGTGAAGCCGCTAAAACTTATGAAATTCCACTATCCACTCTTCACAAAAGAATTTCTCGTGGTCAGGAAACTGTCGTCAATATTGGGCGATTTAAACCTATCTTCAGTCCAACTCAAGAAAGAGAATTCAAAAAGCATATATTGACTCTTGAAAGATTATTTTATGGAATAAATTTAACAGAATTTCGGAAACTTGCCTTTGAATATGCAGAAGCAAACAAAATTGCACATAAATTTAATAGAACTAAGAAAATGGCTGGGGAGCAATGGGCTACAAATTTTTTAAGAAGGGTTGGCGGTTTATCAATTCGCACGCCAGAGCCTACAAGTTTAGCCCGTATTGCGGGATTTTCCAGAACACAAGTTGATGGATTCTTTAAACATTTGCGAGAATTAAAGAACAGATATAACTTTCAACCGGATAACATATATAATCTGGACGAAACTGGGGTCACTGTTGTTCAACGCCCGAAGAAAATTATAGCTGCTAAAGGAAAAAAACAAGTAGGCAGAGCTACATCCGCAGAAAGAGGGCAAACTGCAACAGTTGTACATGTTAATGCCTATGGATCATTTATTCCTCCAGTTATAATTTACAAACGAGTCCGGATGACCACACGAGTCCGGATGACCCACTGTTACTAAATGGAGCAATATCCGGGACCATAGGAATACCAAGTAGTACTGGATGGATAGACACCGACATATTTTATAAAGTTCTTGAACATTTTATTAAATCAACTCATGCTAGAGAAGACGATCCAAAATTACTAATTGTAGACGGCCATTCCAGTCATAAGTCATTGAAGGCTATAGAATTATGCAGAGAACATGGAATTTTAATGTTAACTTTGCCACCACACACAACAAATCGTATGCAACCACTAGACCTAACTGTCTTTAGTCCTTTTAAGAGCTACTTAAATTCAGAAATGGACACATGGATGATTAACAATCCAGGCAAAAGAATAACGGAGTATGATATGGGTCCTATGGATTGCTAGTGCCTTTAAGAGGGCAGCAATCATGGACAACATAACCCATGGCTTTGAGAAAGCTGGCATACACAACTTTAATCCAAATATTTTTACTGACAGTGACTTTGCTCCTGCAGAAGCTCTCAATCCTCGTGCTGAAGGCAGTTCGAGTCAGCAGGGCACAAGTGATGAAATAAGTATTGCACACGAAAGAACTCCTGACAGAGAACATGAAAGAACGCCTGAAAGAGAACACGAAAGAACCCCTGAACGAGAACATAAACAACAACATTTAGAGATTTCCGTCTCCGACATCTTTCCTCTTCCACACGCAAAACACCAGCCCGCGAAGAAAACCAAAAGATTGCAACAAAAATCTGATATCATAACAAGTAGTCCATATAAACAAGGTTTAGTTGAAAAAGAAGCCAAGAAGTCAAAGGTCACAAGAAATATTACTGCAAAACCTTCTACTTCAGGGCTGATATCAAAGAAGACCAAGAAGTTAGAAAAGTGCAACACATCTGTTGATGAAGATTGCACTTGTCTTTACTACGATGAGACATACAGTTCTTCTGTAAATGAGCAGTGGATACGTTGTGAAGGATGTCGAAAATGGTCTCACGAAGCATGTACAGATGCAGAATCAACAACTGAAGCATTCCTGTGTGATTTTTGTAGGGCGTAATAGTATTATCATTCATGTTTACTTTTGCCCCATCACAGGAGGCAAGAGTAGACACATGCAACTATTTTATTAATAATATGTATCTTGTTTAATGTTTTTCTTTAAAGAATATATTTTTTTTTATGAATTTCTAAAAGAGTGGTTATTGATGTTCTGCCTAATAAAGTTATTTCTGCACATTGTTATCCCAACAGGTAATTTATTTTGTAAAACCGTTCACTCTTGCCCCGGTCTCACCTATCGTTCATAAGCTTGCGCCTGACCTAAAGCATCCACACCAAACGCTGGTTTAAGCATTTTCAGAGATTCCGCTGCCTTTTTACCAAGTTTGGAGCAGCATTTGATGTACGTTCTTTGATCATTATCAAACATTGTGGTGTGGCAGAATAACTCAAACACAACTCAACAAATATAAACACAAGAACTGTTTGTCACCACCTAGCAAAGTACCGTTTGACAGATTGACTTAGTATAGACGTAGCTCACATTAACTAGCGACATAGAGCTGTACTACATCCCTGCGCGCGCCACATTTAATTTCCGGAAATTTCTGGGTAGCACCTCATATTAAACAGTTCCGTATTTGATTACTTAAGCTTTGGTGTGTCAGCCGATACGATGTTTGAGTTCCACACGTTTTAACAGAAAATAATTTAATGGATCGCATTTCAATAAGTGGTATTGTTTATAAACGTAATCACAAATGACCCGTTTTTAAAGCGGATGATTATTGGGGAATAAAAGTGGATCATTTACAATAACATTGAACGCAGAAAATAGTGGAACTTGAAGAATAACCCAGCATTAACATCTCCCAAGGTTGATCTACTTCCAAAGCAAGTCATGCTTTATCTTTGATTGAATTTCAAATAAATTGTGTTCTATGAGCTTCTTAGGGTTAGCGAAACTATTAATTTAGATAAGTACTGTGTGTACTGTGGATAACCTGATCGACTAAAATAGAAATATGATGAGAATCGCTCCATGCTTTATTCAGGCATGGCAAAAGTTGCTTTTCTTTAGCTGCACTGTTTTAGCTCGCTATATATATTCTCCAGACATTACACTCTCTGATTACAACTTACTTTGTTCATTGCAAAATTCACTTTATTGAAAACATTTTGGTTATTCATAACCGGAGAAAGTGCATTTGCAGCAATTTTATATGGAGAAGATTAGTAAAGGTTTTGAAGAGCAGAATTTTTAAACTTCCTGACCGATTATTAAAAGTTAATCATAAATATTGACTTTCACATTATTGATTAATTATTATTAAATATAAATTGTTTAATCTGTTTATAAAATTCTTTGTAAAATCGCTATGAACAACCTGATAATTAGGTTTGTATTTTTTTCAAAATAACTGGACAGCAACAAATGCACGAATATTAATATTTTTAAATTTGTAAAAAAAATTTTTTTTTTTAAATTATAAATGTGTTGTTTAAATAATGGTGAGTAATTTTCTTGTATTTACCTTATTTGAACGTCGCCCATTTTCGAATTTATCTATTTATGACTGTTAAATAATTGGATTTGTTGAATAATAGAGAGAAATTTTATCTAGAAACTTTAAAAATATAATAACAAAAAGGGATTTATTTGGTAGTCATTTATTGTTTTTTGAACTTTCCATCTAGAGGTATTTGTAGATGATCTCTTTAAGAAATAAAAATATAAATAATTTTTGCGTAACAAGAAGTAATAAAGATAATACCCGTAAATAATAATAGTTTATTGATTAAAATTACAAGTTAAAAAACATGCATTACCGTTACTGTAAAAGACAAAATTTTACATAAAAATACCAAAGTACAAAACATAAATAATATCCTATATATTAAGTTAATTCATATTAACTTTCAATGTAAATTTAAAATAAGGATTTATTTAAGATTCCAAGGAAATAAAAAGTTACAGAGATGAATTTGATTTGAATTTGTGTTAATTAATTGTACTAAATATGGGTTAAGGTTAAGATGTGTAGAAAGAAAAGTTTTATTATATTTAAGTAAAACTTAATTTAATGTTGAATAATGTAATTCAAGACATTTTTCGGTTGACGGCACACTAACTACAATATCTGGTTGCAAAAGAGATTCACCACTTTTGAAATTACAATAATTTATTAAAGTTAGTTGAAGAAATAGCCTGTCTAGTTTCAGAACTCATCTAATCATAACATGATTGGAAAATAATAATTCAGGTTCAGGTAAATACGTTAAATTTTGTTATTACTATTTTAAATATTTATTATTATATATGTCTATACATACTTTTAAATATAGGTACGTTTAAAAATCCGATAAAAACATAAGTAACTCATTTTATTGTATGTCATTTGCTTTATAATAATAATAATACTGAATACAAAAACTACGTAAGAAGGATTTTGATAAAAAAATTAAAATTATTTTATAAAATAAGTTAAAAAGTAGTTGCTTAATAATAAATTTTATAAAAAGCATATAATTCATATAAGCATCGGTGGTTCAGTGGTAGAATGCTCGCCTGCCACGCGGGCGGCCCGGGTTCGATTCCCGGCCGATGCAAAGTTTTATTTGCAGAATTTTTATTGAAATTTTAATCAAAAAATTTATTAATTTATATATAGGTTTATATGTATATGTATATAAACGTATGTATATATTATTATTATTATTATTATTATTATATATATATATATATATATTTAGTGTTTATAAGAATTTTATTTTTCTTATTTATTTTATTGGCCGTGTCTTAATATTAAAAATAATAGACTTTTTATTGGTTTAGCGACCTTTTATTGAATTTTGTTGTTTTATTCTACGACGTTTCGACTTTTATTATTATTCAGTCTTTTTCAAGTAACTAGAACACAGTTCTCATGTTTTCATTGTATTAATTCTTGTTTATGGTTACTTGAAAAAGACTGAATAATAATAAAAGTCGAAACGTCGTAGAATAAAACAACAAAATTCAATAAAAGGTCGCTAAACCAATAAAAAGTCTATTATTTTTATATATATGTATATATATATATATATATATATATATATATATATATATATATATATATATGTGTGATAAATAAAAATATCATCAATTTATCAACAATTGATAATACAGTCTAAATCTCTGGGCATAGACCAAGGATTACCGATCTTTGTTGAGGCGCATCAAGTACATATAAAAATGCTAATTGTCATTAAAGGGGAGTAGCGGAAAATGCCACCCGTGACCGTAGTTCAGCCACAAGAACCTCGTTGAAGGGAACGGTGTGGGGGGTTTTGTTTCGCAGTCGAGACAACTGGTACCAGGTACTAAATATTGACGGACACCTACCCCCATAAGAACGATTCACGATTCCACAAATACACAGCCAGATTTACCGCATACAAATATATATTTTCTTCCATGAATTACAATGTCAATAAGGGGGGTAAAATGTAGGTTTCGGAGATTTAGAGAAATCTTAGAAATACACTTTTACTTTCAAGAAATTTATAATCAAACGTCTAACCAAAATATTTTCTTTTTAGAGACTTATTGTTAGCTTTCGTGTATCAAACATTTAGCAAAATAATACAAATACTTTCTACATTATTCATAGTCAAGCCTATTAACTGTTATTTCTTCAAAGTCGATGATACTATTGATAAAGTTACAACTATATAGTTTATATTTAAAATTTCATAATAGTTCTTGAAAAGGCTTTGGGAACATGTATAAATATATAATAGCTAGATCAAGATTTCAGGAAAAAAAAACTCAAATCCAACGCCCAAATAATTTTTTTTAACATATACATTGCAACAAATTTTAAAACCAATTTAATATTACGAAAAAATCTCAAAAATACCCATTTTTAAAGTAGACTTTAAATTTTTTAATTTAAATTAAAATGAAGACCATTATAAATTCCAGATCTCATTTTACTAAATATGTTTCATTGTTATTATTTGTGATTTCTTAAATTCAAATTTCTATTTGCAAATTTTCATTTTCAATTGATTTTTTATGGTGAAATAATCAAGGTTAAAATTTAAATAATACACAAATTTCATGATGAAAATACAAGAGGACGCAATTTTTATAGTGAAGAATCCCTCCCTATTTTCCAATCTACCTAAAAGATAAAAGATCTTTTCCGCAATTCTCATTTTGTATATGAATAATATGAATATACTATGAATAATATTTAACGTTGGAAAAAGAGGCTTCAATAGATCTAACATTTTTATAAATATCAGGCGTATTTTACATAATACTTTTGAAACCTGAATGTTAAGTATGTATATCAAATAAAGAATACTTATTAAATTCTACTTTGATTCTCAAACAAAAAATCGATATTAATGTGCATTAATACTAAAACTTTGCTGAGATAAAATATAATTAACCTTCAGAAGTGCGAAGCAATTTTATTAAATCTACAATTTTCATAATTTATTTGAAATTATGAAAATTGTAGATGTTTTTTTAAATAATATGGTTGACATCACAGATTCGTTCAAACCTAATATTTGATGACCCTTCTTGGGCATATAATATGTATTATATATATAAAAGTATAGTTTTTTAATTGAGAGAGTATTAATTTTTTCTTAAATTTGTTAGTAATTAACCGGAAAATATAAAAAAATTATCAATGAAACTTGTACCAAATATAAACATTTACCCATGAAAAATTCTTAGCATACATTTACATTTCGTAAATTATCAATTAATTTATATACACGATAAATAAAATGTAATTATAATTTTTACTTACGATATCCATTGGTATATCCCGGATACAGTAAGTTCGCCTTTTTCGTTTAATGCATGCTCTATCAGTTCTGTGTAAGTAAACGGTGGTTTTTTGGGTCCTGTATACCTATAAGCGTGATTCTGACATTTTACTTCCTCAATCTTACATGAAGAATTTGCAGTCACTTGTTTATCTTGTCTTGTAATGTTCACCTGAACGAAATATATTGTTCTTTCAGAAATTATATGTCAATTTTCAAATGATCGATAAAATATTCGATATTTTCAAAAATAACACTTACGTTTTGTAGTTGCTGTTGATAATAAATTGGTTTCACACCATTATTTCCAGTATATATTTGATTATATTTGCAGTCAGGTTTAAAAATTTGTATTTGGCCGTTAAAAGAATTTCCATAATTCGGCGGATCACTTGGTTGACAGTCTGAAAGAAAAAATGCGATGGGCAAAAATGGAGAAGTAGGCTCGCCGTCACTATGCAAAAAATTTAAACGTCAGGCATTATTGACAAAACAGGTGAAACTGTCAACAATATTATTAAACAAGTGCAGTTTAGTAGATATAACGGTTATTATATAAATGTGCCAAGATTCTGTAAAAGATGTGCAAAATTTTTTAGTGATTGTGTAAAATATGTACCAGGAACGGGAGGCAATTCGTGTATTTTATAATTTAAAAGCCAAGATAAATTTCCATCAGTGCAGTCCGCTTCGATACCACTGTCGGATCCAAGAGGACTCGGTGTAGCGCAATCGTTTAGCTCCAGCTTGATTTGTTTATTATTTGAACAGGTATTTTGTAAAGACTGTAGTTCTTCTACGTTAACATTATGCATTTCCGCGATAATATTCGGAATTTTATTAGAAGTGTCCCAATTACCATTTAATAATACTACCTATAATAAAATAAAGTTCTAATTATTTTAGGGTGTTTCATATGTGGCTCAATGGTCTAGGGGTATGATTCTCGCTTTGGGTGCGAGAGGTCCCGGGTTCAAATCCCGGTTGAGCCCTCTTTTTTTTTACTTTTCATTAAATTTCTATTTGACATACAAAACTTCAAAATATATTTAGGTTTATACCTCAGTATTTGTACTACATGGTGACTCGTTATCTTTTCTTTTAATCGCTATTTGCGGTAGACAATTTCGATTTTTCTCAAAATTCTTGCGAATATTGAAATTATTGACCACTGGTAATGAAGCACGTGAAACCATTCCGTTGCTGGAATTATGAAAGTTCAACCTATGTTGAGTGTAGTTACTTCTTTGAATTGTAGTCATTCTTGGAAAAGTATTACTATCGCGTACAATATAATTGTTATTATTGTTACTATTCATGATATGTGAAGATTCGGTTGTCGAAATGACTGAGAATCTTGGATTTACAGTGTAAATGTGACAGATAAAAAATGAACCACGAATTTCAAAAATAGTCGACTTTTGATTATCATCAAAAAAATTCGTAAAAGAATTTACCAACTCACCCTGTGTTGATATAATTGCACTTGTATGATAAAACTATAACATGAAACATTAAAAACAGTTTCTAATTGTTTAAACTTGAATTATTGTGAACATGTCCCACCACAAAGTTTGAACAGAAATGAATAGCGAAACTACATAGAACTAAACCCCTATATTTTATTTGTGGCGCGAACTCATCCCCTTTTATTTACGCTTGCGCTTTTATTGCATTTTATAGAATCATTTGACATGACTATATATAAAAATATAGATATAGTATATATGATAATTACCTAAAATTTTGCTACTCCATTAAAAAAACATTTATCTATTTCACTAAATAAAAAAGTGGGTTTGCTACATAAAACAGTATATTCTTTCTATTTACTAAAATTGTTTTTATATTCTATTAATCCTTTCAAAGTTGTATGCAGCCTACATTGTTGACGACATAAGAACAATTTACAATTTACGAATAGCATATACATTTAAGATATTTTAAAAGTACGTATTGTAACCAAGGGATGTAAATAAATTTTGGATTTTTTAATTTGATTACAAAATTGTTTAATATTTTAATATAGTTATAATTCAGAGTAAGAATGAAATCACTTCTTCTAAATTACTTATAATCAAATCTTTTTATACGTAAACATGACTATATAAAATCGTCATGTCAGCTGTCAAAAAATGGTTTTTGTATTTTTATCAACTATATAAGAACTGTCACAATACATAACTAGCTTACTGTTGTAATTATTTTTTATTTTTATTTTATTTGTATATAATAAAGAAGCTTTTGTCGTTAATTGGCATAATTAATATCAGTTTATTTGTATTTATTTAGGTAAAAAATTGAGGTTAGTATTTTTTGAGAAATCGTTTTTGAATATTTTGCTGTATTTTTACAAAAATTCTCAATTATTATAGTACCTTTAGCATTAATTTATATATTTTAGTACGAAAATTGTAATTATGGATGTAGATAATGGACCTACTGATGGTTCAGGTGGTGGAATCGATATTGAACAAAGCCTTCTACAACAGTTTAGTTGTATGGGAACAACTGATAGGGATGAATTAATACAACAATTGCAAAAAGTCTTGGGGAGTCATTTGAATTATTCAACAGCAGTTTTTTTTCTGGACATGAATAATTGGTAGGTTGTCTTTTAAGTTTTTTTTATTAATTAAAAGTTATCATTTTAGGAATCTTCAAGGTGCAATATGCTCATACTTAGACGTTGAAAATTCTCAAAAACTGCCTTCTATGACATTAGCTTCAGATCCAAAAGCATGCGAATCTGAAAGTATAGAACCAAATGTTCCGTAAGTAGACTGTGTTATTTAAGTATAAACTACTTTACTTCTCTGTTTTTGTGTATATTGCAAATATTTAGAGTTTTGTCAGTATTTTGTTATTTTTGCATTTAAAATTTTATTTTTAATCTAAGAAATATTAGAGCTCAATTTTTTTATTGTGTAATAATTTACTTTTATAATAATAATAGTAATAATAAAATATTATAACAATATTCCCCAAAATATGGAAGTAAATTTTCAATATTGCAAAAAAATTAGTAACTTTTAGATATAGTTCTGACAAAAACCTTGGCAAATATAGACAATAAAACAAAAACCGTGAAATATGTTATATATATTTAAATACAGCCTCATGTCTAAACATTTTAATGTTAAGAATGAGTACAATTAAGTGACTAAATCCATGTACAATAGCATCAGATTTAATGTTTTGGTAGTATTTATCAACCTTCTTACATAAGTATATGTAAATTGTTATATTTTAGTATTGTAAAATATGTAGCAAATAATGTATGTATTTGTAAAAACCTATAACTGTTTTAGTAAGGAACAAAGCATTTGATGAGTAAAATTTAAAACCATTTGGTTTTTAGGAAACAATTTTTTATTAATTCAATTCTTCATCTGCTTGAAAACACTTCTGCAAATGACTAAGTAGGACATAAATACAATTTTTAAAGAAATATGAATCTCTGGAGTTGATTAAGGTTTTGACCTTTTTTTCATTATGAAATCCATTTTACTATAGTAGATGTGTAGAATTTCACAGAAATGGCTGACTGTGATGTGCGAGTTTCGGTATTATTTTCTAATGGGATAGCCTTGTTATAAGAACTGAATGCTGTATTTTCAATTTATAATGTATTTGTTGAATATATTTGCAGTACCTATTTTATGTTTTGATTTTACCATTGCATAATAAGGAATAATCAATTAGAATAAAGTCTGCATTCCATTCCACCAAACTCTTATCAGAATTTTTTGTGGATTAAGAGGAGGTAGACTGTGATGCATGTCTTCAGATTCATCTTGTTAATGGATGATGCACACGTCACTTCGTGAAACATCGGTGTTATTATATAAACACTTCATATTTTACTATTTTTTTAATTTAGTTTTTTCTAACAATATTGTTTCGATATTTATACCATTTTTAAAAAGTTTAGTTTACTCAGCTAAAGGAGAGGGCACAAGTTACTATGTATATACATGTGTGAGTGAATAGTGGTTACTTTGACAATTTTATGATGGTGTCTAGTATAATAGTGTTTATGTAGTCTTTTTATGTGTCTGCAAAATTTTGTTTCATAGAAACTGCTTTTTTATTTCTACTATGTATTTCTAAGTATGTATTTGAGTTTTTGACTTTTATTTAAATTATAAATTACAAATGTGCTGCAAATACCATACCTACTTTCAATTATATATTATTTTCTTTTAATCTGATTTCTATATTTCTACTGCTTTGTCCGATATAGATTCCATTAGAATCTTTACAATTTCTTTTGTACAGTCCAGATTTTTTCCAAATTTTTAGTCTTGTTTTTGTTATTTATGCTGTTGTAGAACCTCTAGGATGTCCTGATTCCATATTTTGCAGAATCTTACATTTATTTTGGCCAGTGCCCTGAAATACCATAATTAGAATTGTTAAATAAACTGGAAATACCTCAGAACGCGAAATTAAATTCGTTGAAAATCAAATGTTTATTAATATTTATCCCTATAAAGAACCCAGTATTCTTTTTGTTATCATTACACAAACGTCCCTATGTGTAACTCTAAAAAAAGGAAAGTCGATGCATAGGTGAGAAAGTAGGCAACCAGTTAAACACCATTGAAGTATTTTTCTAAATACTTATGTATGAATTTTTATTCCTACATAAATCTTAAATTAAATACATTTTATTGAAAAATAGATAATTTATTTAAAACAGCTAATTATCAGGCATATACCTTGTGCGAAGACAATTTTAAATATTTTTAACAAATTCAAAGAATTAACCTAATTACCAGGAAGTTCGTTGTCGCGAAAGGGTGTGTTCTGCATACTGGTACAAACTTAGTTTGTCGGATTGTAGTTATGAACGCATTACATAAGTCGACATTTACATGTAAGAATGAGATTTAATATTCATTAATTCTCACTTGCAGTAAGTTCCAAATGTCAAAGAAGATGGTTGTTTTCTAAATTCCCACAAAACAATCATGTGTTAACAGAATACATGAAGCTCAATATCCTGTGTTATGTAGAAGAACGGTCTATAGGATTTCTTTTAAATGTAGCCAGGCATTTTCGAGTATTGTACAGTTCGGCGTTCAAAACCCTGAAAGAATTCAAATATAAGCCATACAAGATATCAAACCATCAAGAGCTTTTGGAGGAAGATAAAGTAAAACGAACTGATTTTTGTGATGTAATGTTTAATTTGTTAAATGAAAATGTAAAAATTTTAAATCAAATAATTTTTACTGATAAAGCAAACAGTTCCGTAATAGATTTAAAAAGTTTCATGTACATTATGTATGGAATCTAAATAATTTCCCTTTGAATGTTTAAACATTCATACCTTTAATTGTTAGAAAGCATAGTGAGATGAAACCCATTTTGAGTTATTTCTTTAGCTAATAGGAATAGGTTGGGTGTAATTTTAATAAAATAAATACTTAGATTACTTATTAATATGTATTTTTAAAATTTTTATTTAGGAACATTATCATATTAACATTTTTCGGTTTTAGTCTTGAACGCCTTTGTTCTATTATTAAATGAGCTGTACTAACACACTTTCACTTTCTGCTGAACTTACTGGAATACAGAAGTATTTCCTAGCACATTTTTCTAAGGGTTTCAGCTCTATTCCCCTTACCTAAAAGAAAATCCAAATAAAAAAACGCAGTTACCTTTTCTTTTTAACTTACCTTTCAAAATAAAAGAGGATCTACGTCCTGATTTGAATTTGGCATTTTGAGGTATTGCCTTTTATTCTTTCTTGCAAAAATATCTGTTTTGATTACAGGTATTTGTTCTTTATTTTCAGGATCTATTTTCTTCATAATATTAAGCATTTATTATTCTAGAAAAGAAGTAGCCTCAGTAGCATTTTCAGTTCTACGAAAACCTTCTCTTTTAAATTGAGAGTCTAAAACAGGTGCTACTCTAGGAACTGATCGTCCTTCATATGAAAAAAGCCTTGCTTTAACAGATTCCAAAAGTTTGTTGCATAATGTCTTCCCTTCTTCATCTTGAATTCCAGTAGTGCTGCTGTCAGTTAGTTGTACAGTCCAAAAGTTAGTGTGAATATTAAAGAAATAGCAACATATTTATTACCTGCAAAAATTACCCTCTACTGCTTTTTAAGATAAATTTCTCCATTTTATAAAACCACTTATTCATAAGATATCACGAGGTGTTATTTGTTTTTATTGTGGTACTGAAATGCCCCCAGGTTTTTTGAATTTGTTAAAAATATTTAAAATTGTCTTCGCACAAGGTATACGCCTGTTAGGATAATTAGCTACCTTAAATAAAATGTATTTAATTTAAGATTTATGTATGAATAAAAATTCAGAAATGTTTGACATTTAGAAAAAATACTTCACAGGTGTATAACTGGTTGCCTACTATGCCACCTATGTATTGACTTTTCTTTTTTTAGAATTACACAGGGATGTATGTGTAATGATAAAAAAGAACCCGGTATAGTGAACTTAGAACAATTTGAAAAGAACACATTAATGGAAATAACATAGAAGAGAAAAAAACTTAAACGTGTAGAAATAATAAATACTTGCATAAGCCAGAATATTTCAAATTTAACAATCGGATCTCCAAACAAAATAACGGTCGATTGATTAGAAGGTAAAAGAAAAAATATTAAGATTGGTTTTTTCACCATATTTATAAATTATTTGGATGTATAAATGAAATTTTAATTCTGTGTTACCTATACTAATACCTGTAGAGTACGTAAATGCATTTCTTGACATTGAGAAACTATGTGTGAAGTAGTCTATATACTAAGAGCGCTATTCAATTCGTAAATAGAATAAACAGGTGTAGGACTGGACTGCATGTATCCCTACTTGCATCTAAATGTAAAGGAGAGGAACCTACAATTCTATATCACACTTACTAACAGACAAATAGAAAAATCTATTTCATTCTGATACATTTGTATAATTTCAATGTCAAGACATAAATTTACAACCCTAGGATATAGTATTAATAATAATAATGGAAATGCTAAAAAAACAAAAAAATTAACCGTTTGTTATTTTGCTTTGAATGTTATTACTATTGACATTCTTTTTAAAATATGGCAAGCTGTTTGTAAGAAACTGTCGTAAAATCTGAGTTAGTAATTTATTAATTGGGGTCACGCATCTTTTCGTAAAATTATAACGATATAAATAGCATTGTATTAGAATAACCCTTACTGATTTCATAATATGTACTTGTAAGACAATTGTAAGAGCATTGTATCGACTTCGGGATCCAGAGTCAATAATTCCATGTTTCAAAGGTCGTGCCTCTCAAAGATCTCGCAGAGTGCACCAAGCAGAAGAGGTTATTAAATATCGGGGAAGCGGATTTCCACATAAGTACGATAACCCTAGCACGGGAAGTAAATGTATTTCAAACTACGGCGCATCAAATTTTGGAAACTAATTTACTTCATCCGTATCATATCCAACGCGTGCAAAGGTTAACTGAATTAGATTTTTCCCGTCGCGGCACAGAAGGCATTCTGTGAGTAGTTTCAACAAGGAGAAGTTCATCAGCCAGATCTTATTTTGTCACATTGGTATTTGTCAGTACCGCCACAAATTTAAAGAAAAAAAAGAATATAAATAATTGAATACAAATAATTAAAAACCAGGTATTTGAGCTTAATAACACATCCTATGGACACGCTACATAAATCTAACGATTAACATAATTTAATGGTCAAGACCGTATTCTAATCCTTAATCATCTCTTTCCAAATCACTTCAAATGTACACAAAATAGTAATATTTCGTGCTATTTTAAAAGAAATTTAACGTTCAAACAATTTAACTATAATTACAAAGCGCCATCAAGGTTATCAACATATTGAATATTGATATCCACAAAAAAAAACATCGCAATAAAAAAAGCAGTTGTTGAGAAACATAATTTTACAAATGCACAAGAAGAATACATAAACACTATTATAAAAGACGATCATAAAATGGTCAAAGTAGGTACTAACACATGTAATATACACAGTAAGTTGTGTACGTTTGAAAATGGTAGAAATACCCAAACAATATTGTTAGAAAAAGCTAAATAAAAGATAGAAACGAATTAAATGTTTATATAATTTGAATTAAATTTCACGTTCATCTAACAATTGAAATATTTTTCAGCTTTTTTTATAATATCCATCTTTTATCACATCGGTTTCAAAAATGTTCATGATAGTTTCGTATCAAATGCCAAGAACACGCATTTAATCCGAACAGCTTGTTCCTCTGCGAAAATTGGGTACCCACTTATTCAACTTTTAAAGTTTACCTATGTCCATGTAGATGTTATATTGTAGTATGGTTAATATTTAATCTACAAGTTTTTTCCAGATTTTTAAATTAGAGATCTTCCACTAAAGTTCTTAAAATTTCAGAGATTCACTTTCAAGTAATATCCACCAGTATTTCACTGACACTCCTTTTTCAAAACAAATTAAGTAAGTAAATACTTATTTATACAAAATAGATGTTAATCTGACAGTAGAAAGATAAATTGACTCAAATTACACATTTTATCTTTTTATTACAAACTTTTTTTATTCTTTCTGTACAAAACGGATAGTGGACATCAAATGTGTACAGAATGAATTAATCTGTCAAATAGTTAAAGCTGCTGCTTTAGAAAAAGAACATATTATTAAAAATTCTCCTTTAATAACTTCTAAATTAATATTTTCATCTATATTAAGGAAAAAAATCTGATTGCAAAAAAATGAACAACATTAGCATACTCCTGTTGTTTTGAAAAGATATAAATTTGATAAAATAGACGAAAGTTCAACAAAGCAACACAAAAGAACGTAGCAACTCGTGAAGAAATTTTGACGTGTGCAAGTGCATATCCTTTATTAAGTTTAAGATTAATATAAAATATTGGTACAAAACATTCTGCCAAATCCGTAAAAAGGTGTGTCAATTAATAAAATATAAACGGACATTTGATTTAAGCTTGTTGGTTAATTTAGAATAAACCATACAATTACAATTATTTTAGACAATAAGCCAGTCTCCGATTTCTACAGATTTATCTTTGTGATGTTAAAACAAAAAACTCGGTGTTGTTGAAGAGATGGAGTTATTGACAGTGGAATGACTAAAAAAGGTTTTACAGTTAAATTTGACTTTCCCCCAAATAAAACTGCAAGAATGAGAGAGATTACGATGAAGACTTTCGAATATTTTGGACGTGACAGAAAATATTGCAAAACATGTACTTTAACAGAATAATTGAAACATACATGAGTGGGTAAAACCCCTCCAGTTTTGTATAATGCAAAGGTATATACTAAATTATCTATACGAAGCAAGGTTTTCGTATGATAATCAATAAGATAATATTGATATATATATATATATATATATATATATATATATATATATATAAATATAATAACTTCGTGACCTTCGTATGATATGGTAAACCTAATCAGTAGGCGATTAAAGGTCTGTATATTACTTCAAAATATATGTATTTAAAAAACTCTACATGTTTCGGTAGTACGCCTTTATCAAGAGAATACAAAGTATAAATGACAGGATATAAATGTCAAGTGAAGTAATATACAGACCTTTAATCGCCTACTGATTAGGTTTACCATATATATATATATATATATATATATATATATATATATATATATATATCTTAGCAAACGCCAATTAAGTTGGCGCGAGGAGGGGTAAGTTCGCGCAGGATTAGAAGTAGTGGGGAGATTTGTATTTGGTTTTACATCAAATGTCAGATAATTCTAACCTCTGAGCGTTTATCACTCTATGATCCCCTAACAAAGACATTATGTTCCGTCAAACGTCAATGACAAATGTATTCTGACAATTACTTGAGTAGTGGGGGTGGACGTTTTTAAAAACGGCTTCTGCGCACCCCCTCCTCGCGCCAACTTAATTGGCGCTTGCTATACCTTTGTATTAAACATGTACTTTTCAAAAATGTTTTGAATGTACATATATTATTCGCGGTAAAAAAAAACGCCAAAACATAAATCAGAGTATTTTATATTAAATTATTTTGCCTGAATAAATAAAAAGTGGAAAGGTATTAAGAAAAATTGTTTCTAGATATCTGTGCGCCTGGCTGTTGGAATCTGTCAATCAGTCGCGGCTCGTGATGACGTAAAACATGGGCACCTGCACGGATGAGACTGCTTCGAACAATTTCGGTTGCACCTACTCGCTTCTCTGTATATATGAAAGCTTAAACGAAGCAGTCTCATACGTGCAGGTGCCCACGTTTTACGTCATCACGAGCCGCGACTGCTGCCAATCTTGAAGAATAAAAACCTCATTCAGTAGAGACACTACTATACCTAACCTACATGGCAAAATAATAATACTTAGTAAACTAGGAACATGAATAGTTCAAAAGTATTGTTTCTTTTCTAGTTTTGTATAAATATATTCTATCCAAGAAATCTATGCGGAAATTATTACTTTAATATTCGAACAAATTACCAGGCATTTAAGAAACATTCTGTAAAATAAATAGGTTAGAAATGTCAAAGTGATAATCAAACAATTTCGTACTTATTGCCACTAATTGATATTACTATTTATAATCAGTATTGTTCTCAAAAGAACAGATTTTGTAATTTTTGGTGACAAACTAAATATTGAAATTAGAAGAATGCTTAACCTAGAAGTCAGAATACCGGAAACAAAGTCAATAAACAACAGTATTAAAATAATTTGACAGCAAGCCGAATACCATAAGACTATCTCCTTTCTATTTAATATATTTCAAAGACGTACGTCGTAACTTCAAATGACAAACGTGTCTAGTATTACAGCGCGTATTCATGTGTGTTAGAAAGACATAAAGTACAATTTGCGGTTCACACTTGGACAGTACGAACTGAAAACTTATACTTTATGAACTGTATTTAGATTAATTCACTGTTATTTCCTGTTATCGCCTTTTCACCATCACTACGTACTGCAATACATTTTGCCCAGTCTGTGTTAGTATAGTTTCTAGTAGCTTCAT
Source organism: Melolontha melolontha (assembly GCA_935421215.2). Classification (NCBI taxonomy): domain Eukaryota; kingdom Metazoa; phylum Arthropoda; class Insecta; order Coleoptera; family Scarabaeidae; genus Melolontha; species Melolontha melolontha. The sequence continues at coordinate 68,149,981 of OW285243.1, read as the reverse complement.
AAAAAAAATTTAAAAGATGTCCTCTTGCATCACCAGGTACTGTTTTACAATACAACATATTTTCTTTGATTGGTGTGACCCTATCACATTCATGCCTCAAAACATAAGAACTGACACGTGTTTGCTACACATCTGTTGGTTCATCAAATTGAATACTAAAAATTCACTTGAACTCACTTGCTAAATTATTTGGCGCGAACATCATCGGTAGCCATGTCATCGATTGACCTTGATGGTATGTCGTTAGAAAGCCGATTTTTTTAAAATTTTTTTGCTTTTTCCACGCCTATTAAAACACTGACCTTATCAATTGCAGCAGGCAATATGAGGTTTTCAGCGATTGTACGGGGTTTAAACATTGCGAAATATTAGTTTTATTTACATTTACTCTTTGGGGTGTCGTAGAGCTTAGAAGGTTGAGAATGGCTGCTATAGACCACTTAAATTTAAATGAATTAATAACAGATGTATGATAAAGTAAATACTCAATAATACACGAAAGCAACACAATTGACTGTATTTAAATTCTTTGTATTATGATAAAGTATTACAGCACAGCTCAAAAGATAATTATTACAGCATATTGTAGATTACCATAGATACAGCGAGTTGATATTGCTACTTTGTCTTTTTGTACTTATTGGAGTGGTAACGTTAAGGTTGGTGAACAAAATTCCTTAGCTGCATTTTCAAAATAAAAAAAATAAATTATTGTTGCAAAATGGATAATAAAGGAATGTCATACATAACTGCTTTTCAAATAGTACGAGAAGACGGAATGAGTATAACCAAATATATGAATTTTTAACAAAGTGCCACTTCAAATAGAGAAACTTGTGGAGACTTGATGGTTAGCTAAATACTTAGTTATCGTATCTAGCTAACCATCTAGTCTATAGATAGAATAATAGATAAATAGCATGTATTTTAGTATATTGAGAGATAGGAAAGGGTTATGTGCTGAATAACTATTTTTAATATTATTGGATAAATCAAATTATACAGTGAAACGCTTAATCCACTAAAATTAATGAATGATTTAAATCTGTTTTTGTTTAAAAACTTAAGTACATTAATACCACCAATTCAACTAGAAAAGTATCTGTAATCTTCAAATTTACAGATTACATAATAGATAGAGAGTGTTAATTTTGGATATTTATTTAATGTAGTAGCAACTAGTATTAAAAATAATAAATTGAAACAAATTCGTAACAGATACAGAAACTTTCTAATAGAGTGGTTCCAGCGAATTAAAAATAGAATACCTATGAACAATTAAATTTTTAAAGCCCGGAAATGGCTATATTAGTAAAACAACCAGATATAACAAACTTAGCATCATCTTTTTCAACACTTTGTTACAAAGTAAGTCAATTTTCAAATGTGGTTAATGTAGAAAAATTTTGGACTGACAAAGGTAATAATCTTGGTGCCTCAGTGTAATCACGTTTCACAAATATTTCAACATTATTAAGCTTACTATTTTCTAATGCTGCTGATGCTAAAGAGCATTTTCAATAATAAGTGTTATTAAAAACAAAGTGCATCGTTTAAACTAGGGATGCACAGACTTATAGGGAACAGGGGCCACTCGGGAAATACTTATTAACACAAATATTTTTATGTTTAAATAGTATGAATTACTACAAATGATAAAAATAAAAGAACATTAAAAAATGTTTGTTGTAATTATGTAATCGTAATGGAATCTAATCATTACAATGTAATATTTCATGTTTTATTATTTTGATGCATGACATTGCATTGACCTAACAATTTTGTTTATGTTTGGCTCCACATTACTTGTCGCCACACGTAAAATTGCTTCCAGATTTTCATTTGCCAGACGGTTTCGATTTTTTGCTTTGTTAAGTTTCATCACTGAAAACGTTTGCTCACAAATATACGTCGATCCAATTAAGCTTGCGCATTTCAATGCATTTATTCGCAACTCTTTATAAGCGGTTTTGTCAACGCAATGGTAAAAGTTGAGTAAATTACCTTCATTAAACTTGTTTCGTAAATTATCATGATTTTGGATGTCTATCAATTCCAGCTGTATTGATTCCGGTGCATTTTCGGGTGAAATGTTGAAAGGATTGCTTAGAGGTTTAACTTTTTTGAAGTCTAGAAATCGATCATGAAAGCTTGTATTAAAATATCAATTTTTTCAACATAAGCGAAATTGACATCAGTTTTATTGAATTTCTCCATAATTCTTTTGTAGTTCGAAAAATGGCTGTAATTGGCTGAATTTATTTGTGTCCTGAAAAGACTCAATTTGCATTGAAAGGACGAAACATGAGAGTATAACTGCGAAATCAATTGATCTTTGCCTTGGAGTCGCGTATTTAAGACATTCAAGTGATTTGTGATGTCTACAAGAAACGCTAAGTCACACAGCCAATCAGGGTTGTCGAGTTCGGAGACGTCCTTTTTCTTTTCCGCCAGAAATATTTTGAATTCTTCAATCAAGTTAATAAACCGCTCTAGTGACAACCCACGACTTAGCCACCTTACTTCAGTGTAAAACAGATCACCATATTCGCTTTCAATATCCTCGAGAAATTGTGTGAATTGTCAGTGATTGAGACCTCGTGATTTTATAAAGTTTACAGTAGGTACTACAACTTTCATCACATTTTCAAATCCCAATAATTTTGAACAGAGGACCTCTTGATGTATAATGCAATGAAACTGCATTAATTCCTTGGTATCTATGTTTTTAGTTTGTAAATACTCCTTTAACATAGTTATTATCCCAGATTTACTTCCAACCATTGAAGGTGCTCCGTCAGTCGTAATTCCAGATAATTTCGTTGAATCCAAATCCATTATAGAACATTTTTCCAGAAGAGCTTTGAGCATGTCACTCCCCTTGGTTTGACTTGTCAAAGAACTCATGAACGACGAGGAGCATACCTGTCCTACGTAGTAAACCTGAACAAGAAAGTAGTAGGTACTTAAAGATACATATCTTACTAACAATTACAAAAGTTAGAATAAAATAAAAAGTTAAGAAACATTGATTTGAATGGATTTTTACCTACTTTTGTAGTTTTTCGTTAAATTTTTAAAATTCGTTGGCGGGCCGCATAAATATCGATAGTGGGCCGCATGCGGCCCGCGGGCTGCTATGTACATCGCTGGTTTAAACCCTTAGAAAACATGTTGCAGCGATTTAATTCTGAAGACATAAACTAAGATGAAAAAATAATGGAAATCTTTTCTGTAACAGATTGAACACATTCATATTAAAATTATATAAAAGGCATTTCATTTATCTATTTCACTTAAAACTTAATTATATTACTTATACTTCCTTATACTACTATAATTTGTAAAATGAATTACGAAAATAATTACTATTTAACCTGAGAAGTTATTTTGTGGATGGGGGATTTTATTGTGAGAGTTCACGATTTGGGGAACTTTTGGCTTTTTACTGGAGAAAACTAGCTATCAGTATGTGACCACATTGCCCTTAGGTTATTGCGTCTGATGTTTCGAATTCTGATATGATAAATGGACTATATGGGTTTTATTTTAAATTTCGGTTTGGTTTTTTAATAAAAATATAATTTTCGATGTAGTTATTTTTTCTCCGACTTAAGATACCCGCGAAATTTCTTGGGAATTACCGGACAAATTAATGCTAATAATATGAAATATAACACAGGAATACTAGTTACAGTTGTACAAAATAAATAATTAGATTAAACTAAATACTAAACATAAAATTAGATAAACTTATTATAACGTTGGAGAAGACAACATTAATGTAGAGAGATAAAAAATTTATACCAATCCCTAAAATATATTGTGAAAAGTCTTTCTTTGGAGACTGTGGCTAAGTAAAAAATTAAAAAATGGTATAAAACAAAGTAATATTCGTATCCTAAATACGTATTTTGACAACTAAGTTGTTATCCTCGATAGGTATGGTGTTGAATATGAGGCACAATAAAGCTAACAACAAAAAATCGCGAAACACTTTACAAGATATCCACGTATACCGTAGTCGACAAATTTTAGCTCCGTATTCGAAATAGCAAGAGCGAGTGAGCACCCGGTATAAAATAGAGACAAATACTTTGCGGCGATGCCAAATGTTTGTTTTGTAGTGCAGAATGTGAAAGTATCCCGGCGCCCGACGATGTAACTGACTTATTGGCAGTTAACCTTTAGTAGGCGGGAGTATTGTTCAATTAAAGTCATAATGTGTATTTCAAAAATACTTTATTTAATTTTTTTACAGTGGCGTGAAACGAAACATGTATTCTCCTTACAGATATGAAATAAATTCAAGTTCTAGCAGTTTTCTTTCTTTCCTCCGATATCTGTTTTGCACTAAATACATTTGCTTCAGCTGCAGCAGAAATCGCAGTTTCTCTACCTTGCCGTTCTTCGTTGATATACCTATTTCTAGGCTCTTCGTCTTGTAAATGTAAACACTTTCGTCAACTTGTTACACATCCACAAGTCTCGAACTTATGAATAATATTTACTACAGTATATTCAGTAGGAATTGGACAATTTTCAAACGCAAAGGCAAATTGTTCAGCGATTTCTCGTAAAGTACATGCATAATACCACTTTATTTCGATCTTTTCTTCGGTGGTGTAAACATATATCTTCAATCGAAGTATTTAGAAATTTGTATTTAGATTAGTAACGAGCCATCGAAAAAATTCATAATTGCAGTAGACTATGAAATTGGGTTGATACTTTAACCACTTCCACATAATGACACATTAATTGATGCTTGACAGTTTCATTTGGTTTCATTGTAAAAAAAGGTTATGGCATTGAAATGATACTACAACAAAAAAGAAAACAAATAATTTATTTAATATCGAAATCATAATCAAAATTTACATATAGCTACAGAAGTTGTTGAAAATGTTGTCCATTTACATCTAAACACAAACAATTTTCTTAATAAGAGTTTTGAAAAATTTGACACAAACTTATAGTTTCAATGTCAAATAATAAATATCATTATGTGGAAGTGGTTAAAGTACCAACCCAATTTCACAGTCTACTCCAATTATGAATTTTTTCGATGGCTCGTTATTTACAAAGCATTTGCGGTGGTTTCGGCAATGCAATGCCACTGATTGTTTGTGTAACCGTAAAAGCACCCGTCGCCCAAAAGTGCCGGACGAAACAGTGGAGAGAGTGAGGGATGGTTACGTGCGTTGTCCATAGAAATGAACGGCTCAAGGAAGCCGCGAACTTGGAATACCGCAGCAAACTGTGTGGAAGATTTTACGACAGTTACATTTCAAACCGCACCGTGTGTAGCTCCTGGAACACTTAACGCCGGAGGATCATGTCCGCGGACTGGAATTTTGCGTCAAAATGCAAGAAGCATTGGTGGATAACCATTTTGCCGCCAAGTTGATATTCAGCGATGAAGCTACATTCCATTTATTCGGGAACGTGAATCGTCATAATGTGCGAATTTGAGGCAGTGAAAATCCACGTGTGACAGTTCAAAGAGATTCGCCGAAGGTGAATATTTTTTGTGCACTTTCACAGATAAAGGTGTATGGAATGTTTTTCTTCTGCGAGAAGACTGTGACTGGTGCAATTTACCTGGATATGTTGCAGTTGTGGTTGTTTCCGCAGCTGACTACTGCGTCATGCAACTGGACGGAGCACCCCTATCATTGGAACAATAACGTTTGTCGATACTTGAACGATGAACTTCCGCATCGTTGGATTGGGCGTGTTGGTGCCGATAACCTCGCTTTGTTCCTTTGGCCTCCCAGGTCATCTGATTTAACGCCTTGTGACTTCTTCTTTTGGGGGCATATTAAGAACCTTGTGTATGTACCTCCACTACCAAACACATTACAAGAGCTCATGGAACGGATTAATGCTGCAGTAATGACCATTGGCAGGATGATGCTAGAAAATGTGTGAAACGAGTTCAACTACTGCCTCGATGTTTGTCGTGTGACCAAGGGGACGCACATAGAACATTTGTAGAGTGTGCAGAAAACTTGGTGCGTTTGCGGTTATTCTCATATGTCACTTATATTTGTACTTGTAACACTTTTGAATATATAGTGTTTTGAAAATGAATGAATCTTTTATAATAGCACTGTATTATTGATTCAGATGTTGTAAATTTCATTAGGTAAATTTAAGTCAAACGTTCTCAACAATAATATAAATTATAAATAAATATTGCATAAATATGATTATTAGATATAAATTCTAAACATTTTTGTTCATAATTTTTTTAATTATCTACATGAACATAACTTATGTTTAGTTATTTATGAAAATGAATGTACGAGTACTGAATAGGAAATGTATTTCAAAATGTAATTATCTAATTTCGGATATCGTTACAGATTTCAAAGAACTTGGAATGTCTGTAACAACGGTACGGAAGCATGGCCAAGTGGTTGTTTTCTACAATGCGCGGACGGTGATAGAATGGATGCCTCTAAAAAAATGGTAGCTTGCCTGCGTCCTGGGGAAAACACCTTCATCACGGTTGACATGGTAAGTCCTGCAGCCGCCGGAGTATACCAAAGCAAATGGCGTCTCTGCACTCCAGCCGGTACATACTTTGGCGATCCTCTTTGGGCGATTGTTACGGTAGTCGAAGAAGGAACGATGGCACTTACGGAACAATTACAGCGCTTACGTGAGTTAGGTTCTCAACCAGCAAATACAGTACAAGTAAATCCTTTTACACCTCATCGATTGTCCACAGATGGCGCCCCTCCCGACACGGATATCAACATGTGCTAGTTGAATAGTGTTTCCATTTTTTTGTTTCTTTTAGAATCTTAGTGCCAATGAACGTTTTTTTAAATGGTGGCCACGCTGTCAGTACATCGGTGGTACAAATCGTATAATATACATAAATATACATATACATAAGTTTATGCATTACTTATTACTATTTGAATATATTATATATTTTTTATTCATGGATACGTGGTTAATTTATTTATAATTATATACATACCTGTGCGAAAAAATGACAACCACAAATGTAATATTTATATGCAAGCTTGCGTATTTTTATAAGACAAAATTATAAGATATACCTCTCTTTATGTCTGTCTAACTCTTTTACTTGTTTTAAGTCCAACAAAAAATAGTCAAAATAATATAATTAAATCGATGAAGGTTGCTCCCGTTGTAAATACCCATCATTGAGGATTTAGAGCAGCCTTATTTAAATAATTATGCTCAACTAGTTAAATTATTGGTAAAATTGTAAAAGCCAAACATTTTGGTTTAACTATTAAGATAAAATAAAACAAATTTTATGAATTTCACTTTTTAATTATCACTGTAACGAGTCGTTTCGCACCAACCTGGGCTTCGTCAGACATATAACTAACTTATTTACAAAATATTTTTTATATTAAACACAAGTAAACGGTAACAAGCAAAAACACATGTTTTATTTTAAAAAATAGTCAGAGGGATGGGTGCTTTTTATTACGGGATGTCTATACAAAACTTTCGCTACGGTTTATAAAAAAAATGTACTGTTCTTAAGTAATAAAACTAGAGGTTTACATTATATTACAGGGATAAAGAATTCTATGGAAAAATACAAAAATACTATACAATATGTAACTGTCTGCAAGTCAAATAAATAGATTAAGTAAGGGTGAATTATTTGTTTCTAATTGATCATTTAAGATCTTGTCAGTTTTCTTTATTTTATTGATTTCCAGTGACTCTAATAAATTAAGTTTTTTGCCCTTATTTTCTATATTTAATATTTTAAATTCTTTGTTAAAATTGTGGTTCGTTGAATTGATATGAGACGCATATGAAGAGTCACTTTTATTATTTCTAAATGAAGAAAAATGTTCTTTGACGCGTACTTCAAACGATCTGCCTGTCTGTCCGATATAAGTCATAGGGCAACTACCGCAGGTTAACTCATAGACCCCTGACTTTTTATTGTTGTTTGTTAAATCCTTATTGTTTTTTATAAATTTGGATAAATTGTTATTAGTTTTAAACGCTGTATTAATGTCAAACTTTCTTAAATATTTACAAATTTTTGTGCTTGAAGAGCCTATAAACGTGATCATTTTAAATTTTTGGGTGTTATTATTTAATATTGGGTAAACTTGTGATATGGCTTTTGTACGGAGTTTTTTATTTAAAATGTTATCTATTATATTACTTTTATATCCATTGTTGATAGCTATTTGTCTAATTAAATTTAACTCTTTCTCGAAATTTGTTTGGTTAGACAAATAGCTATCAACAATGGATATAAAAGTAATATAATAGATAACATTTTAAATAAAAAACTCCGTACAAAAGCCATATCACAAGTTTACCCAATATTAAATAATAACACCCAAAAATTTAAAATGATCACGTTTATAGGCTCTTCAAGCACAAAAATTTGTAAATATTTAAGAAAGTTTGACATTAATACAGCGTTTAAAACTAATAACAATTTATCCAAATTTATAAAAAACAATAAGGATTTAACAAACAACAATAAAAAGTCAGGGGTCTATGAGTTAACCTGCGGTAGTTGCCCTATGACTTATATCGGACAGACAGGCAGATCGTTTGAAGTACGCGTCAAAGAACATTTTTCTTCATTTAGAAATAATAAAAGTGACTCTTCATATGCGTCTCATATCAATTCAACGAACCACAATTTTAACAAAGAATTTAAAATATTACATATAGAAAATAAGGGCAAAAAACTTAATTTATTAGAGTCACTGTAAATCAATAAAATAAAGAAAACTGACAAGATCTTAAATGATCAATTAGAAACAAATAATTCACCCTTACTTAATCTATTTATTTGACTTGCAGACAGTTACATATTGTATAGTATTTTTGTATTTTTCCATAGAATTCTTTATCCCTGTAATATAATGTAAACCTCTAGTTTTATTACTTAAGAACAGTACATTTTTTTTTTATAAACCGTAGCGAAAGTTTTGTATAGACATCCCGTAATAAAAAGCACCCATCCCTCTGACTATTTTTTAAAAAAAACATGTGTTTTTGCTTGTTACCGTTTACTTGTGTTTAATATAAAAAATATTTTGTAAATAAGTTAGTTATATGTCTGACGAAGCCCAGGTTGGTGCGAAACGACTCGTTACAGTGATAATTAAAAAGTGAAATTCATAAAATTTGTTTTATTTTATCTTAATAGTTATAATGGAATTTCATCAAGTAAAGGCCGAAACAATCATATATTTTGGTTAGGTCCAGATTACTAAATGCATGCAAATAACATTAAATTATTCTGAATTTTCTGTGTTCTACACTTTCATTGTTTAGGTATATGTAATACAGTCTTGTCCTGGAGATATTTTGTTGTGAATACAGGTATCCCTCCTATAACACGGAAGACAGATTCCTAAAAAATACCTTGTAGCGTGCAACCATCTTATACAAATCTAACAGCCAATACAAAATTGAGGAATGCTTTCCGAAAACTTTTAAAATATAATATTTTTTTAATTCAACAATTTTTATTAAACATATGTAAAACAAAAAATTTCTGTTCTCATTTAATTCAAGTTCATTTTATTATTATTAAATTTATTCTTCATCTTCTTCCAACACGCATTTAGAGTTGATTTTTTTAGTTCTTTAGGCGACAGCGATATATATTCGATACAAGTTTTATATTGGATTCACGTCAATTGATTTCGATTTATTCGGTAGTAAAAACTACTGTAACATTGGCATGAGTTAAATTCTGTAGGTGACCTGGAGCGTTATCTAGTAGTAATAGCACCTTGAAGCTGAAATTTTTTAGCTTTAAATATTTTTCAATCTCCGGCTCAAAGTAAAGAGCGATCAAGATAATTTGTAATCGAGTCAACCTTGAAACCGAAATTGTATGTCGTAAATACATTCGTCCTCAGTTGCATAGTTTACATTAACTGTTGTTATTTTAGCTGTCAACTGACATTTTACTTGACGTTTGTAATGTAAGTGCAGTTCAAGTAAATACATACGATTTCGGATTCATGGTTGACTCGATTACAAATTATCTTGATCGGTCGTTAGTTGAAAAACCAGTCCTTAAATAAATCTATCATCCAAGTTTTTACGTTACTCTCCAATGTACTGGCAAGGTGTTTTTATTTACGCCTTTATGTGCACAGGGATTGAATTTGCTGCAGAAAAGTAACGTTATACGACCTTCAGATGTCGTAAAACTGCATGCCCTTTTTTCGTCTCTTGAAACAAAGGTCCTCTTGGGATTCTTTTTACATCGAAGCCCAGTCTCATCGGCGGGGAATATCCATACTTTTTAATTATCCTTTGATTTTTTTCTAGATAAGGTTTGGCAGCTACATGATCACCCGATGCGGATTCTCCTTGAATTCTTACGCTATAAATTCCAAATCATTTTTTAAATATCTCGAACCAACCTTTACTTCCCCAAGGTCTGGGTTTACAGATTCTCCACATTCTTTCAGATGTTTGTAAATTTTGAGTGCCTTTTCTCTAACGATATTACTATTACTGCTCAATGGAATCCTTTTTGCCCAACAATTTTCAATCCAAATGCTGAGTGCCGTTTTCATTTGCTCAATAATTTGTGCAAGGGAACGAACTGCATGTTTTGCTGATATCGAAGATAACTGGACGTTTTCCTTTTCATTTTTTTTTTAATGGTTCGCACTGTACCCTCATTTAAATTTAGAGTTTTTGCAACGACTGATGCCTTTTCTCCTTTTAACACGATTCAAAGTTTGTATTTTTATTTCCATAGAAATAAGTTTTCTTTTAAAAGTTGTTTTTTTACTTCCAGACATGGCTTGGGACTAAAATATAATTTCACAATAATTACTCCTAAAAACAAAAAGCTATTCAGTAACACATACCCAAAAATATTTAAAAAAGTTTCTCCCAAAATCACAGTTTCTCAATTTATGCAATCCACGTACTGAACACTTAGGACCGGTTGTACAAAAGACATTCAACGCTGTATGTAGTTTAACACATCTGTTGAACATCATTCAACACACATCGATGAACTACTTTCAGCGTTGAACGTCTTTTATACAACCGGTCATTGATGTGTGTTGAACGATGTTCAACACATGTGTGAACTACATTCAGCATTGACCATCTTTTATACAACCGGTTAAAGTATAAGATACATACAGTGTGAATGATGGGCAAGATTCGATTTTAAAATAATCTCGATGTGAGAAAATGTGGGTATTCCCCGAATTATATTTTATTTGTGTGTGTATAAATACGTGGTTATTGTGACATGCTAAAATGAAACCGTATTGCTGCGCTGTACAAGGGTTTCCGTAATTTTCTTATCGTGTAAGAGCGAAACCGTACTGTAAGAAACCGTGTTATGGGAAGGATACCTGTATTCATTTTACTATTATATCTCTACTGCCATAAGTTGAAAGTTAGGTATTATGATATTGTTTCTGGGATTTTTGGCCGACGTTTCGTCCGTAGGGCAGCAACAGTAGTAGCAGCGCTGAAGATGTCCCTTGCAGTAGATGAAACATCGGCCAAAAAAGAAGCAGTGTCAAGTATACGGTTTCAGCCCGCAATCCCAAAAGCAATCATAAACAACAACAGCGGAAGCCTAGAAGCCAGATTTACATCATTTTTGAAGAAGGTTCACAATTGAATAAAACTTAATTCCTGATGGCTCATTCAGTACAGTTATCGATATCAAAAATATATCAAAATCATTTCTATACTAAAGGACAATAAAAGGAACTCCAATTATAGATACTTGATTCAATGATACGGTAATTAATTCAGTGGCGGTTCTTGATGACGTACGATGTAAGTTGGTACTCGGATGAGACTGCTTCGAACAATTTCGGTTGCAGCTACTTACTTCTCTGTATATATGAAAGCTTAAACGAAGCAGTCTCATCCGTGCAGCAGCTTACATTGCGTGTCATCAAGAACCGCCACTGAATTAATTCCTACCACAATACAATACACTTAATTTTTTTCAAGCATATAATAATTTTGATATTATAAGGAGTGAGCCACAAAAAAAGTTTTCAGAGTATGCCATGGATTAAATCAGTTATGTCTTAGATTGATTAAGTGATCAAACTTACATTCGAACTATTAGTAATAGGTTAAACCGTAACTTGTCAATTCGACTTATGTTTATTTACAAATGACACTTCGTCAATTCACTAAGCTCAGACGTGACTTATATGTCTATCTCAGTCGTTCATGGCCTATCTAGGATACAAATTTTGTGGCTCGCTTGATACTATCCACAATTTTATATTGAAGTTCGTTTTTATTGGGCCGGAGTTTTGTCGTCAATATTGTATGGCTAAGTTGAAATAAATACATTTAAATAACACGTATTGTCCCTGGTATGTATCGTAAATTCATTCTGACAACTAACCTAAAACGTCAAACGCCAACATTATCATTAATAAAGAGAATTAAATGTGTAATCTGTCATTTGGCCTAACCTAAAAGTCCCTTACAAAATTTCAAAGAAATATTCTAATCAAACGCTTGAAAAAATATAGTACAATATGATCATTTATATTTATCCTCTAGCAAGCCATGAAACTATTTCTTGAAAATATCGTGTTGGTAGTGACAAATAAAATACATCTGTCATTATGTGTATGTTCTGATAAATAAAACTCATCTGTCAATGTATTTATTAATCGACACTTAAAAATGTTTACAATAAATCATAAAGTTTTTCTGATCGAATCATACTTTAGGAATGGTGTAAAATTAGAAAATAGAGAATAGTCGTACTCCTTGCAGCCTTGTATAGAAGAATTTCGGGCAGAATTTCCAAATTTTCCAACAACATATGACAGTTTGCGGCAATTAATTCAAAAGTCAGTGGTTAAATTCCGTGAAACAGGGTCTGTGTCTCGAAAACCAGGTGCTGGTAGACCACTAAAGCGGACACTTGAAAATATAGCAGATGTTGAGGGACGAATAAATCAATCACCTAAGAAATCGATTCGTAAGCTTTCACAACAAACACAACTGTCATATGGGACCTACCAGAGAATCCTTAAAAAAGACTTACAAAAATTTCCAACAAATTTCAAAATTTTACAAATTTCATTGCGTGCAAGAGCTTTTACCAATCGATCATGTAACCAGAGTTAATTACTGTCAGTGGTTCTTAGGTACGATTAATAACGATGACGTTCTTGACAAATCCTTCTGGTCCGATGAGGCATGGTTTCATTTATCAGGATATATAAATAAACAAACAATGCGCATCTGGTCTAGTGAAAATCCACATATAATTCTTGAAACACCCTTGCATTCACAAAAAATAGGCGTTTGGCTTGCTGTTTCTCGTAGACGGATTATTGGTCCAATATTCTTTAATAATACGATAAATGCAGAACGATATCGTAATAATTTATTGCTACCATTTGTAAATCAATTACATGATGATGAGCTCCGCGAGGGATATTTCCAGCAAGATAATGCAACAGCCCATAAGACAAGAGAAACGATGGAATTATTGCATGAATTCTTTGATAATCGAATAGTAGACTTTCCACCACGATCTCCGGATTTAACAATTATGGACTATTTCATTTATCCACATCTAAAAAATAGAGTATTTACGAATCGTCCACATACAATTGAAGAACTTACTAATGCTATCCGAAATGTCTGTGAGGAAATTACACCACATAATTTAAGGAATGCCTTCAATAATATGAGACGAAGAGTTGCGCTATGCATAGAAAATGAAGGAGCTCACTTTGAACATTTATTGTAGCTGTTTTTATTATTAAATTTTTTATTTTTTCAACTGAAACGTTTGTATGTAATTATTTGTCAAAATGACAAAACCTAATTTGTCATCAGTATAAAATAACCTATATCACACACACGCTGCAAAATAAGTTAACTTAAATTATGGTACCAACTTAAGTTTAAAAAAGAAAAATGTCATTGCCTTCTAGGGGGTAGAAATATATGATCATATGGTATATAAATATAATACACAGCAGCGAAAGCATATTAATTGCCTCGCACACATTCTACTGTTTCGGCTAGCGCCTCGGCAGTGAACTGTATGCTCCGCTATAATATGAACTTTCTCTGCCTGGTCTATAATATACTATTCTTATTGGAACTGTAGTTAAATACCCCAAATGTATACTATTTATTATATTCTGCGTTAGTACATGCCAGTGCAATTGTAACTAACAATGAGATTAACTGTTTTGTGAAAAGCACAACTAAAGTGTGCGAAAACTAATAAAAATAACTTAACAAATACCAACTAAAAAGACTTTCCATTTAATACATACTCCTGATGACGTATGGAGTCGTAAAAATACTATTGTAACAAGGTTTATATTTGTTTATTCTTTCTTAAAATAGATTACAGTTCGATAATAGTGACCCTGTAAGCACTTTGCACTTATCATAAGGTTTCCAAATGTTCAGCCTACAGAAGATCTAATTAGAAAATCTAACACACAATAAAATATCTTTACTAATTATTTTGTATAATTGACTTGTATTGTGATGTCTAAATTTTGGTTGCGGCATTCTTAAAATTAATTTCTAGTCGAGGTTAATACAATATCTTTTACAAGTTCATCACAACGAAACGATTGTTCAAGTAGTATATTTAGCTAAGATGAAATCTCATTCTAATTAAATAACATAAACATATGTATATATTTTTCCAATAATGGCAAGTTTGCTGATCCCGAATTTAGTACTACTTTATTTATTAATTTTATTATATTTATCTAATGATATTTATTAATAAGCAATACAAATGTAATGTAAAAACAAAATTAAATAAGTGGTACTGTTAATATTTTGCACAGGTTTGTATGGATGGTGTTTCAAAAATCATTGATTTAACTTATTTGGCTACGTTCTTATCCAGCAAAAAGAATGTTCCATAAGAGAAATATCAAAACCCTTCATTAATAATTGTCTAGTGGATATTAAAAAGAATTCTATATTGATTTAGGTATTGTTTTGATTTTAACTTAACGAATAATTTTGTGTTAATTAACAAAATAATATGTACAAGAAATAAATATAATTTTTATCGTGTCCAAATATAGAATTAATGTAATGTATGAACTGACAGATTGTTTTTGCTGCTTCTAAGAATCTGCAAACTTTGAATATTCTGATCAAGACCTTGGCCTTTGGTTAACTGCAATAATTGTGAAATTGAAAAACAGTTTGAGAGGCAAAGTCCTGATCATGGTATAAATACAGAAAATGAATATACAACTGGAATACTTGGATAAATTTATAATAAACATTTTGTCATAGTGTTTCATGGCAAATGTGTGGTGATGCATTTGCCAGATGCATTTTAATGGTGCTGCAAATTTTTGGATATAGAATATTAGAAACAACTATTAACTGTTTTCCAGACCAACTATTTGTGCAGTACTCTACACAAAATGAACCATAACAGTACAATCCAAAATTCTTTTTAAGACAGCATATGTTTAGGAAACTTTTTTGTTTAATTCTTAATTAACTGATCATAATTCTTAGAATTAACATAGATTTTTTTTTAATATCCAAAATATATTAGCTTTTTGACAGTGTCTTATACACATTATTTATTATTTGCTCGATATGAAGAATACGACTGACATAATTAATTCATTATTTTTGAAACACCTATATATCCGTTAATATTTAATTTTTGCATGAGTTTTACGGGGTGATATCTATGAAATCGTAGAATGTTTGTATATATTTGTATGTACGCATAATTTATATTTATGTTTACAGGGTGTTGACAGATTGTTTGCAGAATTTAATGTTGATATCTAATTGGTCAATTAGTAGTTAAAAAGTTGAAAAAAATTTTTGAGAGTAAAAATTTTACGTGAAGGTGCAATTTTACTACTGAATTTTTAATATAAAAATTTATTGAATTTTTATTATATTTGATGTAATTTAATATTTAGTATAACGAATCTTACTGCACAAAAAAATAAAATGATGGTTATGCGATTAGAACAATTTTATTACCTTAAAAATAAAGAGTGAAAATTCTATTTGTTTATTTAGGATACTAGTTATGCCAGCTAGTTCTTCTTTCGCTATAACTATTTGGCTTTAAGCATGGCGACTGTTAAATTTGGCTTATCCTGTAGTCAAACCAATACGTTTTTGAAAATGATTTTTGTATCAATTTTGATATTAATGCTCTGATGGAAAGCCACTGACTGATTTAAATTCAGATCAATAGCACATAGTAATGTACAAGTAATAGACGAAACGTAAAAAACTATTTATTCTAAAGTAAAGAGAAGAACATAACGATGTCTAACATCAAGTGTCAAATACAGTAATACAAAAATGTAAAAAAACGTATCTGTATTATGTACTCATAGATATACACAACTTATTTCACAATGGTGAGACTTCCACGTACAGACACGTGTTTCGAATACATCCTAGTTCTTGTCGGTGTACGAGGTATATTTTGTACTTACATTACTTTGGTTGTTCCTAGCTCCTAGGCGTAGAAGCAAATACATTTCAGATATTGTCATTCACTGTGAATACAGTTTCGAAATTTGTTTCTGCTTCGTGGTCAAAATTTATATTTCTATATTTTTCTGATCGCATATTGTCAAATATTTTTTATTGAGTTTAAGTCTGCATATTTAGCTACCCACGGAATAACGTTAACAATATTTTCTTTCACAAATTTTTATAACTGGGTTTGTATGAATAGGTGTTTGAAATGAAGACAAATGATTGATGTCGGTAGCTATAGAATTATCTTGAAAACTGTCTTCAACAGATAGAAGCCTCACATTATTTAAAACACACATTAACAAAATACAATATTCTTAGTCATTAAGAGATTATCCAGTTCCATATATGAAAAGTTAGCTTCATTATTTGTTTTGTGAAAAATATTTTCGTCAAGATTTTTAACTTCTGACTATAGCAAAGTCTAAGTTTCCTATTTATTTATCTAATTATTTAGGTTGGACGCTAGTAAGTCCACAGTGCTCTTTGTACCACCCCCAATAGTTCGCTCAGTTCTACTCTGTTAGTGTTGTGTCCTCGATGAAAGCCACCATCTTCCTCAGCAAAAATGTGTCTACTCTCGTAGGATCCAATAGATCTCTTCCGAAATGTTTCTGTTTGAGTCGCTTCAGCTCCTCACAAATGCATAATAAATGAAGGCTAGATTCCTCCTGTTTTTCACATTTCGTACACCAGGTCTCGCTAACCAAGCCTGTGTTGTATAGATGCTTTCTTAAGGAACAGTGTCCGGTTTATCAAGCCGGTAATAGTTTTCATTTCTTTTTTATTACTACGAATTAGGTTGGCTGAAAGCCTAACGCTCAGCTCCTCTACTAGTGTCTTAGTATGGAGTTGACCTTCCATTAGCCTCCATTTCTTTTTATATTCTCTTTCTAGCCATAACCAGATCTCCCTTCTAGAGGAATCCTTTGCGATTCTACAGACAAGTTCTGGTCCTATGAAGTTCCTCTTAGAACCTTTTTTGGCCAGTTCATCGGATCTCATTGCCTCATTGTAAACAGGTCCTTGATAGACTGGCACAAGACAATACTGTATCATTGATATGGGTGCCAGAACATGAAGAGATTACTCTTCATGTTCTGGCACCCATATCAATGATACAGTATTGTCTTGTGCCAGTCTATCAAGGACCTGTTTACAATGTTTCACCAGTTTAGACCTGGTAGATGAATTCATAATGGCTTTAATAGCCGCCTGACTATCAGTCATTATGTTTTTTTTGTTTGCACAGCCGGCTTCTCGATTTCCTCGGCGCAGGCTGCGACTACAAACAATTCAGCCTGAAAAGTCGTCGGATGTTTCCTCAGACTTAATTATATCTTCCTTCTAAGACGCATTCCGCATATATCTGCCCTTGTGACCCAATTGGATTGTGGTCCATCCGTTTACCAGGTGCCGGCACCCCGACCGCTTGAGCGACTTTTGCCTGTCCCTGGTCTGTATAAATATTCTCAGCTTAGCTGTAAATATAATCCCAGGTGCGATACTGTCCGTCGACATTTGTATTATTGACTCTCCAAGTATAGTTCCCGTGGTATCTATATGGCCCCCTTCTAAATTTCCTATTGTATGTTTTCTTTCTAATTGGTGTATAATAGAATACGATTTAGGCCATATAGAATTTTACAGATATTAAGTTCCAACAAATCGTAAATCAATGTAACAAGATGAATGAATTAAACACTTCCGCAGCCTATTCATTATTTAAATATTTGTGTAAGAAAGTTTCCAGATTTTTTGCAAGTAACAACTTTAAGACAAAATTATTATTTTTAAAGTTATTTAATGTGTTGTTCTTTTTACGTTCTCATTGTTTTTCTGACTAATGCAAATATGTTTAGAGAAGCCAAATTGAGATGCATCATAGGCGTGTGTTTTATAGTATGTACATAAAAGAAATAATAAGCTGTAATTATAAAACATGGTGGACACTTTATATGGACACATTTTAAACGTCTTCCGTGAAGTCACAAAGTGGACAACTTCGGTTAAATATTTGCAACATTAGGTGTGTTTCCACAGTTGTGTCAGCAAACCGAGTGTGGCATGGGGAAAGAAAGCAATTATATGCAAAAAATAAGCGTTTGACATCTAGTGACGTTATATTTGCATAATTAAAATAATCTTTGAAACGACATAACCGATCTGTAGACGCACCTTCACAGTAAAGTAAACGGTAGATTAGACGAAATCATTGTTACACATAAATGAAATAAAAATTTTTCGTCCGATTTTTGATACCTATGTGCTTTGTACTTTTCACGTGTCGTTTGGAGTAGGTTTTCGTTCAGCATATTAGAAACATATAGCAAACCGAATATTTAATTTTAGTGCCATTGTAAATTAAGTCAGAATATCCACTTATTAACTTATTTGGTTAGTCGGACAATGGCCTTTTTTCGATACACCTAACTATGGTATTATTATATACAGGTGGCGTAATAGGTATTGACTGTTTTTAAGATACTGTTAGAGGCATAGTAATAAAAATACAAAATCCGAAAAACATTTATTTAATATACATGTAATGCAGTTTTATTTTTCTTAATAACATTTTTCAGATGGGCACCATTGCCTTTTAGACATTCCTGAAGACGCTTTCGAAAATTCTGCATGATTCTCTGTAATATAGCCTGGTCTATCGAATGAATTTCTTGGGCAATGTTATTCTTTAAATCTTATAGTGTGCAGGTTTTGCTTACATGCATCTTAGACTTTAAATATCCTCATAGGAAAAATTAGGGATGTTAAGTCTAGTGATCTCGACGGCCAATTATCACCAAATCGTGAAATGAGTTGTCCAGGAAAAATGGTCCTTAGAGTTGTCCTGCAATTTCGTGCAGTATGGCTCGTAGCTCCATCTTGTGGGAAGCATAAATCGTTATTTTCTATTCTAAGTAGTCGGAGCTCAGCCAGTGAAAAATTCTGGATCAGATCGAAATATCGTCTGGAAGTTACAGTACGTTGATTTTCTTCAAAAAAATATGGACCTAGTATTCCAATTGCAGTCACACCATACCATATGGCCACTTTAAGGGAATGAATACGTTGTTCGTGACTTTCTTCAGGCTGTTCGCCAAACCAGTATCGGTAATTTTGCTTGTGAACGTATTCTAATAGGTGAAAATGTGCCTCATCAGACATCAAGAGATTATTCAAAATGTTTGGGTCGTTGTACACTAAACCAATAAATTGTGTACAAAATTGCGTTCTAGGTGAATCTGTTGGTAGAATTTGGTGCACAATTTGAATTTTGTACGGATGAAATCTTAAGTGGTCGTGTAAAGGAAATATTGTTTTCAATCCGTAATTGTCTCAGCACTGCTATTACAGACTCCGAGAGGTGAAATACCTTAACGCAAAAGGCACCGGCCATGAATTCACGACTAAGTCGCGTTTTAACCCCACCACCACGTTGCTTTTTAGTCAATGACGTCCCAAAAATAGTCAATACCCATTGCGCCACCCGTTATAACAAATACGCGTCGCTCTCAATATACATACGTACTAATATCGCAGACGAAATTGTGGAAACGGCAGATCGGGAGGCAGAAGGCTGCGCGTTGACCTGGTACGCCACTGGAGCGCACCTCAAAGTTGGCATCTCTACAAATAACGTATCTCTTTGTACAAATAGTTGACAATTTAAATCTGAAAATGAAGATGTCGTCATTGTGCTGACAATATTTTTGTACAAAATTTGAAATAAACTTTAATAATAATAAAGTTTGGTATTGCACCGAAAATTAAACAAAAGAATATTTACTAATTTTATTCTTTACTTTTTAAGCTTTGTGTTTATATACAAATTGTTTCTTTTGGAAATACCAATTCATACTTATACAATACAATTGAAAATGCTCCTCTTTCTAGCTTGTTTTGCAGTCGCCCATACTTTCATCTTACCTTTCATTTCTGAACTACGTCGCTGGTAGAACTATTTGTGTCGATATTTTGCTGCTGTTCTAAAATCATTCAAAAACAGTTTCAGAACAGCAACTTTAGCAATAATAGAAGCCTTCACAATGTCCCAAATAAGTCAAGACGAAACATTGATAATAACAAGAATACCATGGACGCGTTCCAGTCTAGAAATCAAGAAAAATTATCTGCTCATATATTTGATTATTACCAATATTCTGTTTATTTTCAGTCTAATTGTTACGGATATCGTAATAGTGTGATTATATCTTTAAAATATTAAAACACTTATGGCTTAAATTCGAATTACGTACAATGCGATTAAAAATAAACATACGGAACCTAAATGAATAATTTACTAGCTTTTTTTAATGTATTTATTTTTTTTAAGAAAAATATAATGGTTGTTAAAACGTCACTATATATAGGTTGTAGAAGTACAGTAAATATGTGACAATTTAAACATATTCACGTAACACTTATTAAATATACCGAGTGAATCCATTTCAATGCAACGATAACGGATATCAAGTTAAAGGTGGAACTAATATATGCATAGAAACATGCTATTTAAAAATTTCTTATTATTTTTATAGTTCTAGTAACGTAATAGAATGGAATGAATGATTATATTTCGCCATTATATTTATGTTATGTATAACCGACATATCTTTCGCTACAATCCAGAATCATCCACAAAACCCTTTTACTGAGTGGGCATGCAGAACATAATGGAAAGTAATATCGCCATATACATCATATTTGTATTTATCAGTGTACAATTCCTTTATGATACTGTATGAGCCTATTTTTGGTATGAAAATAGAAAAATTTAATTTTCTTTCAATAAAATATTAGATACTTGGAAAAATACAAGAATTCTTGTTGTTATTGTTCATATTAATGAAACGTTTCTCCTATTATAACGTTATTTTATTTGCCAATTTTAACATATTTTGGCTCAATTAAATAGGAAACACAATTGTGTATTTTTCACAAATATTATACTTGTAGTAAATATTGTTTCACCAACAATATAAGCGTTAGCTTCTTCATACTAATAAGGTAAATCTAATTCCAGAATGGATATATAGTCAGTTAAACTAATTTAAATACGATTCCATGGAAATAAGTTAACAATGGGGAATTTATTTAATACTTATTTTACTTATACTTTAAATTATTGCATTATTGCAATTATTGCGTTAGCTTCTTCATACTAATAAGGTAAATCTAATTCCAGAATGGAATATATAGTCAGTTAAACTAATTTAAATACGATTCCATGGAAATAAGTTAACAATGGGGAATTTATTTAATACTTATTTTACTTATACTTTAAATTATTGCATTTTTGATGTGTTTCATTTTCTATTATTTCAAGTAATGTTAATTTTATACCTTTATTTTCTGAATGCAAAATAGTGAAATTTTAATTAAAAAAATAATTACAAGTATTTAAATGAATAGCTTAGTTAAAATCAGTTCTTACAATTATCATCACCTGATGAAACTCTAGTAGAGCGAAACGAACGTAGTTAATTTAGTAAAATTATATTTTGAACTCAAAGTGATTTTTTTCATTTCATTAATTATATATTAAAATCACTTCTGTTATAATTGAAACATCTCTTGTGTTCTGAATTCTTGTTTTCATAGATCTTTCCAACACTTTCTCCAATATACATGTCAGAGCAATCGCCGCAAGAAATTCTGCTGAATTCTAAAGAGTCCGAAGATTAGTGAAAGCTGACATCAATTTAGCTTTTAAGTCATATATTCACAGAACTGAATTAGAGACATTGTTCGTTCCAAGCAAGGTGTTACTAGAATTGCTGGAAGACTTCACGATTCTATTAATGAATACAATGATCCAACTTGTGTTGTCAAAACTTTTGCTACAACTTTTTTTTAATGTTTTCTTGTCAAAATCAGATGCCTCTGCCTGACTTAACGTCTGATTTACCACCTCTATGTTCACTATCTGTTTCACCGGCTGAGGCTATCGATACTATTAAGGGGCTAAAAACACGTTTACTACTGCTGATGATGGTATATTTTTGTCGATCCCTTATGTAAGATTTTCAATTTGACTATTCTAATGTCTGTTTTCTGATTATCAGGAATTACCAGAATTTCATGAATTTTTAAGAAAGATGATAGTTCCAATATTCAGAATTATAGAGCTGTTGCCATTATTTCGACTTTTAAGAAACTTTTTGAAATGTTGATTTATAAAAATATATTTTATGGCACTAGACCACATCTTTCTAATGCACAACATGGGTTCATCTCATGAAGGTCTACTACAACTAATTTAGCACTCATATCTCAAGAAATAGCTTAGACTGTTGATGCTGGTGGCTAGCTAGAGATTATTTATACGGACTTTTCCCATGCATTTGATTTAATTGATCACCACTTTTATTGGAAAAATTAAGCTCCTTTGGTATTGGTAGATCGTTGCTGAGATTATTTCATTTTATCTTTCCTTTAGAATGAATTATGTTTATTACAATGGGTTTAGGTCTCAGCTCTGTTCTACTTCAGAAGTACCGCAGGGGTCAAACCTTGGTCCACTTTTATTTAATATCGTCATAAACGATCTTATCAAATCAATCAACTGTTCTGTATTGACCTATTCTCAATATTTACCATAGGATTGATTGCTCGCCAGATGTAAATTTGTTGCAAACAAATGCTAATCAAATTTATAGCTGGTGTTTATGCAATAATTTGAAATAGAATACGGATAAATGTTTTCTGGTATCTTATTCTTGAAAGATTACTAGAACTGAGTCGCGCTACACTATCAATAACGTTGAGATTTCTCGTCAGTCTTCGATTAAAGATTTGGATGTGACGAAAAATTTACATTTTCGGATCATGTTTTTTGTGCCACAGCTGCTGCTTCCAGATCTCCTGTATTCATTATTCGCACATGCAAATATTTCAATAACATCGACTCGATTAAGGCACTCTTTGCTCACCTTATTTCTATGCTCGGATTTGCGTCCATAGCTTGGTATCCCTTCTACGGTGCTCATATTGATCTCTTGTAGCGAATCCAGTGTAAATTTATGAAATATCTTTCCTTCAAGTATGATGGACGCCATCCCGTGCGTGGAATTAATTACAATGAGTTACTTAAGCGATATGGCGTCGTTTCACTCTCAAAAAGGAGAAAGACCACTAGCGCTTTATATATGCGGAATGTCGTTATTGGTAAGTTAAACTCATCTGACTTGCTGTTCAAAATTTATTTTCTTATGACACATTGTTAAAGACGCCTATGATACATTCGGCACAGAATTTTAATATGCTGGGAATGGATTCGTCTTGATTGTCATACGTTTTTCTCATTTCTTTTTTAAGATAGTATCTATGTTTTATATTATATATAATATTATATATATTTACTTGCTTATATGTATTAACTATTGTACTTGTTGGTTTTTGTCCTGGATATTATGTGTTGGGCATTTAATAAATTATTATTATTAAGAAAGTTTCTAAACTCCAGATCGTTGTATGTTTCCGGTCGTTCTCTAGATGTAGATCTCGGTCGAGTTAGGCGTAATTGCCAACGTTTCGCCCACTGTTTCAAGGGACATCTTCAGGGCTGTACGCAGATGTTCGTCGTCCTGTTACATATAGCCTGTTCAGCGCTGGCAGAACACAAACTCAACTCCGGTCATCAAATTCTATTCAAAGGTGTCAAGCTTCTGTTCCGTGAATCGCATTATTTCCCTAGGAAAATCCGTGAATCTATTGAAATTTACAAACATCCCCGCAATGTCACTAGAGACGATGGCTATACGTTACATCCAATGTGGCAAACTCTACTGCACTCTACTACGAAATACCACGCCCATACGACGCATGCGATTAAGTTATTGTCTCCAGCCAATAGCAGGCCGGTCTCTGTCATAGAATTCTTCAAGCTACTGCGAAACGACGAACATCTACGTACAGCCCTGAAGATATCCCTTGAAACAGTGGACGACACGTTGGCAATTACGCCTAACTCGACGCGGTTCCAATCCGGAAACAGATCTACATCCAGATTTATTGTTTTTAATTAATTTCCTTAGCCTATTGTTGGTTTTAAATGCGCATACGAGTATAATAAAATATTTGTGAAAATCACACAATTGTGTTTAATATTTAAGTTTATAATGGATTTTCATCAAGTAAAGGCCACTTTAGTTAATTATTTTGGTCCATAAACCAAGTTCCAAGTAGAACACAACAAGGCATAAACAAGATTTTAGTTTTACAATTTACTATTTGATTCTAGATATTGTATAGTATTTAATACGAAAATTAAAAAACGTAATGAGAAAATATACCGAAAGTTGTATAATTTTGCTTCGGATTTTGTGATGATGCTACCTACTATAGCGAATATATTTTTAACATGCATTAAACAAATATATCATGTATATTCAATTATTTTATTTTAAATAATGTTCCCGAGACATATAAATATTTCTGAACATATTACGTTAATGTTAAAAGATTAGTTGCATATATGAATATATTTGTTAGTTATAAGTTTTGGAAACAACATTAATGGCTGAAATTCCATGTTAAATATTGTACTTAAACTAATAAAAGAATGCAAAACATGTAAATAAATGAAAACAAAGAATCATGGACGTTGAATTATTTTTACGTGATTTTACACGAAGAGGCTATAGCTTAAATAAATGACATTACGTTGAAAAAGATTCATGTGGTATATTAATGTTATAAACACGTTTGTCCACGAAGTAAACCTTATTTTTAAAAATCTGTATACATATTTTATATCTAACTACTATGTTGACTATTCCCTATTTATTTATTCTTGAAATTTATCAATTTGAATTAAGAAGGATGCGAGTTATAATTTGTAAATATTTTATCAGTAATCGAAGCTGAAGAAAAATGATAAAAGTATATTTTGAAGGAGGATGAAAACAATGAGATTATATTTAAAGCAATTCGAAGTTTCAGTGTAATATTTTTTTCTTATGTTCTCAATAAGTAAGTTTGACTTATAAAAAACTATGTTATATGTATGTATATGAAAGCAGATGAAAAAGTAATGATTTCTTTTAACCTCCGAAAGGACACAAAAAAAGGAATACATACACTTTTTCTTAAATATATTACCGAAGCGTCAAATTAATTAAATGTTGTGTCCCAATTTCAAGTCTAAATTCCTCTAATTATAAAACAAACTTTATTATAATAAAGACAACGGCTATTACTAACTCAAAAAGTGTTAGGAAAAGGTACTACTTTTTGATCTGACTTCATATGTTACTTTAAGTATAGTCAAGAATATAAAAGAATTTTATAAAAGACAAAATATAATATTTGTATAAATTTGTTTGTTTTTTTGATATTTTTTAATAAAGTTGTTTAATTTGTATTGAATTTTCCTTTTTCTTCTAAATATAATAGTTCTCCTGAAGGCGCATGAGGTTGTAACATAGTAGATTTGTTAGGGTATCGTAACTAGCGTTATACATCTGCCGCCTATTATTATTAATCCAGAATTTCCTCCAGCTACATCTTTTAATATCATCCCGAGTCGAGCTGGGACCGAAAAACGCCATCAATGTTATTGGCTAGATCAGAGTTTTAACCTGTTCGGTTCATCAGATTCATAGTTTAGTCCCCTACCTCCTAGATCAGGGGTCCCCTTTTGGATAGAATGTTTTTGTTATATACAATTCTTGAAAAGCTTGTTATTTTCTTCCCTACAAAACAAAAACTATAAGAAACTTGCATTTCAGTTCTTCTTCACTTAATCAAAATCTTCTGAAAGATAATCCGAAAAAGGAATATTAGAAGAGTATTCAAGCTGGAAATAAAAAATCAACACGGAAACAAAACCAGTAGCCAACAATGTCACTGTATTTGTGTTTTAATACAGCAATGGATGAAATAATCGAGAAGTGACGATTAAATAAAACGATCTGACATACAAGAACCGAAAAGGATTTTTGAATTTTCTATTATTATTTGTGATTTTTGTTTGTAACATAAAAAAGTACCTATATTTCCTAATATATTTGATTATACTTTTTACAATATAGTATCTTTTAATTGTTACATATTTGGACTTGGCACCGAAAGTAACCTTCAACATATCGACGCTCACAGCGTCCCAAATCTTTAAGGTATATAATATGCATTTCTGTACATGTTATTATATTAAGGCTGTTCATGAATCTGTTGGTTTACGTTGATCTACCCTATATCAGGTGGTTCTTGCCATGTATGTTGATGTAGTTTCGTCGGCATACGTATAGTAAATAGGAAGAGTGAGTATAACTCTTAGGAATGACCAGTTCATCTGATCGACCACTATCAGTTCTGTTAGAGAATCTCCTTTGGTTCTTCCTAAATCTGGCCGGTTTTTGCCCGAACCTTTGGGATGGCTCCATTGCATCTGAGGTGACTTTAGACGAGTTATCTGAATGAATAAGTCGTAGGCAGCTGCCCGTGTTTCGGCAATCTACACGGGCCAGCTGTTCAGATGCCACAGTTCGGTTGTTAGGCTCTCCGTTGATCCATCTTATGTAGAATTAGCTCTACTAAGTCGAAAGGTGATCTTGGGGTAACGAGTGAGTGGAGAAGTGCTTCAGGAGACTGAGCATGGCGGTGAGCCATAAAAATGTGGGCAAAGGAATCCGTCTAACTTGGGGACTACGGTGCGATGGAGGGCTTGGTGGTCTACTCCATTGAGTTATCGGACTCATAGGTTCCAGTATAGGTTAATGCCTCCGAACGCGAGATATGCAATGTAACGCTGCACATCTCGCGATATCGACATCAGCGATAACTTGTCAAATATTATCACGTTCTTTCAACAATCACCTAACGATTAAATTTTAGTGAAAATACCAATCTCTTGAATGCAGGAATTAATTTATTCATGTTTTTTGTGGTGTATATGTAGTGGCCCAATGTATGAAAGCTTGTCAACACTTAGACTGCATATAGTTCATGTAAAGTGTTCCGTGGCTTTGTTACTACACCTTCTCGCCGTAAGAACGTAATAATATTGATTTGACTTTACTTCCTCAATATTTAAGGCTAACTGAAGAGAACACCGATCTCTAAAAAAAATCAACCTCTCAACTCAGATTCTAACCTCGACTAATGAGGCTATTACTGCCGTTGTTCGACGCTTTTATCAATTGCGCCGTTAAGCGTTTATATATAGTTTAATGCAAGAAAGAAATATTTAAATCGTATTTTTAACATTTTATTAAGCTAAACAATATAAATATTATTGGTATTTAAACGATGCTCCCCTAATATATAAAATTTGGTTCCAAATTTCTAAGATTATGTTGCGTGAAACTATTCGAAATATAGTGCTCGCCATAAGCCAGTTAACGCTGTTTTTGTTTACTATTATCTGGAACTGCGTTTGCATTTAAAGGGTGAACTTGACAATAACCCGGTGTTAGCGGGTATTCGATATTTCCAATAAGACGGCACCCCACCTCACTTCGGACTACAAGTTCGT
This sequence comes from Melolontha melolontha, assembly GCA_935421215.2. Lineage (NCBI taxonomy): Eukaryota > Metazoa > Arthropoda > Insecta > Coleoptera > Scarabaeidae > Melolontha > Melolontha melolontha. The sequence continues at coordinate 68,121,972 of OW285243.1, read as the reverse complement.
GAATATTTGAATGACGAGTTTGACATGTGGATAGGAATAAAAGTAAAATCTAATGGCCATCACAGTCACTCGACTTAACGCCGTGCGATTTTTGCCTGTGGGGACTACTCAAAGATAAAGTGTTTACCACCCCAATACGTTATATTGAATATTTGAAAACAAGAATTAAAATGGAATTTGACGCTCTCCACGCGCACCCAGAATTCTTTTAAAAAACCTGCTCTACCGTAAATAAGCGGTATCATATCTGCATTGAGGAAGGTGGTAGGCAGTTTGAAGACAGAATGTAACATTTAAATCGTCATTACTTTTGTATCTAAATAAACACTACAATACACCATATTTATGTATGCTCTTCTTTTCTTTTTATTCGGTATGCAAATCGGTTAACTGACTTAGCCCGATTATAAAACCAATTAAATATTTTTTATTATACAAAATTAAACGCTGTAATAACTATCATAGAAAACTGCCAACAAAACATTAAAATCAAGTAATAATAATCTCCATTTTGGGCATCCGGAAAAATAAATTCAGCGAGACAGAAGAGAACATAAAACTGCAACTTATATCGGCGTTGAATAGAAAAGCAATACTAAAACAATACACGAAAAACTTAATATTTCAGGGCCCAATGCAGCAGTATAGAAGAGATCCACGGAAACCATACAACATAAAGCTATGCAATTAATTTAAACATCACCAAACCACACAAAACAAAAATTCCAGAAAGAAAATATGGTAAATGAGCTGCAAATTATTCAGCGAATATTATCATGACAGTCAATCATAGCCACAAAACATACAGGGTTATTAAGATTAAATGTCATTAATTTAATTATTAGATTATAGTACTAAATTATATGCCAATTGTATTACATATTTTTAATTTAAAAAAATGTAAAAAATATTAATTTAAACATAAATTTCGAGTACCGCTGGCGTATCCGAAATTTGCCGTATGTATATTCCGGGTCGTTTGCAGACATGCAAATGTATTTGTTTACAATGAATTCATTTATATATAAGTAAGTTATGATTGAACTTCGACAAAGCAATTGGAAAAGTAGTTTCAGTTAGCCTGCATAATTACATGGAAAGAAGTGCCTGCACTTGCACATTTCTACGAATGAATAAAGACAGGTCTGTTTATGGAAAAAAGAATGATTCATTGACAAATAATAACGGCGATATCTAGTAGTAGCTGGCTACTTCGTGTGGTACCAAAACGGTTTTATTAAATACTTTAAAATTAAAAATAAATTTACATAGCGGACATTTTAGATATTTGTTTTAATTAAATAACATGTTTAATCTATAATTAAAATCTCTGACACTTATTCAGAATAACACTGTACAGTAACTGCCAGCGTCAAAATGGCTGCATTTCTTATGTCTTTTTATTTCTTGCGCGCTATAACAATGCGCACTCGTCCTTTTGCAACTATATATTATAGGTATGTGAGCAACTTGCATGTCTACTCAAGTTTTTGCGCCATCTTAGACCATTACATCGTGAACTACCATTTGCTGTCTAATGGCTTTAGTAAAATATAATTTTTGTAAAAAACTTTAGAAATCAAATTTTTACAATGGCAAGTAGTTCATCAGTTTTCGTTCAGTTACAAAACATCGTTGATGCATTTGCAAACATCCAAATTCAAAATTTTAAAGCTATTTTTGTCGTCTCTATAGTCTATTTTTAAAGTAGAGAGACGAATTTCTGAACGTACGCCTGGCCCAAAGTACATGCACGAAAATCTTGAAAACAATTTGTACGCGGCAAAATTCAAATAATTTTTGCATTGGTGACACGCATATATTAAGTATAGACCTATGCAGAAATCAACAACAGGAATTTATCTAGGATGACAGAAGAGGAAAGAAATTAAGTAAATATTAGAAAGTGTAAACGGAGAATAGATAAGATACATAACATTTATTTATTATAATACAAAATATACATTAATAATACATTTATTGTAAACTTACTGGTTCAGCAAAAATTACATTCAAATATTTATTTACAGAAATGCCAATGGAATAAAATTATTTATCATAAACTTATGAGCTGCTCATAACTATTAGAAGTAAATTAATATATCTCTAAATTATGATGATGATATCGAACTACAATCAAAATCTTCACTGTCACTATCCTCTTCAACTCTAATGATGAATGGTTCTACTACTTCGTCAATTATTGCATCAAGATCTTTCATAGGGATTCTTCTTTTATAACATGGTTTATGCATTTTAGCCAAGTAGTAGCTGTTACATTTCCCAAGGCGTCAAGTAATAATTGTCTCACTTCAGATAATTTAAAGGTTTTGTTTTTGGCAGCCACTTCATTCTTTATTTGGGCCCAAACAAGCTCGATAGGGTTCAGTTCGCAGTGGTAAGGAGGTAATCGTAACACAGTTTTATTTTGTGATTTTGCTAGTTCATCAATAACATAGGAATTATAAATATTCTTATGAATTTTAGCCAAGCTTAACAGTTCAGCTCTGACCATATCCTCAACATATTGTATTTCCTTACTTGTTAGCCAATTTTGAATATCCACCTTTCTCCATGATGATGATGGTGGCTTTTCTATTTTACGACTATGATATGATGCATTATCTATAACTATAACAGCATTGTCAGGTAAATAGTTTAATATTCGAGAGAACCCATATTCAAAAACAGTGGCATTCATTTCATCATGGTAATCAGTGGTTTTCTTTCCTTCAAATAATAATAAGCCATCTTTTACAAAGCCATTACAACTTCCAATGTGCAACAAAATAAGACGACGTCCCTTTCCTGCTGGATTTTTTAATCCAGTTGTAAGCCCTTCGATAAAGGCTTGTCTATGACTGTGAATACTTGTGTCAGTCGACACTTTCTGTACTGTATGACCCTCATTCACCCAAGTTTCATCCAAATAGAAAATTGATCTGTCCTGAGCTCTATATTGTGAAATATCTCTGAGATATTGTCGCCTCCATCTTACAATGTCATCTGTTTCGGTCAAAATACTATTTCTGCTCCATTTTAAGTATCTAGAGTACATAGCACAATTATATACCTACATGTATTTCTATATAATAAATATTTCTTACTTAAAATTCATTTGCTTTATTAGCAAATACAATGTTGATCGACTCATGTTTGGCAAATCTTCGTCATTTCTTACTTGCACCAGCACCTTATCTAATGTCGGAGGTTCATTTTGTCGAAACATATTGTGAACTATTTGGCGTATAGCAGTTTTCACAGTCTCATCAAAGGATTTCAGTAAAGAAGGCCTACCACTAATCTTTTTAAGATCTGCACATTTTCCAGGTTACATAGCACATAGAGGCTTTATACTCCTTAACCACCCGATACACTGTTGCTCTTGAAATTCCTGTAAGCATACTCTGTAAAATATAGATCATATGTAATAAATTGTATTCACTTGCCTACTACGTCAGAAATTTGTTTTATCATGTCAAGTTTCTTGATATTGGGTGTATCGGCTATAATTTTCTTGTAAGCATTGATCCAGGGTCTGCTTTTCGGTACTACGCAAATGATTCGTATTTTCACGCTTTTTCGGAGGAGAACAAGCATGTTCACGGCCAGCGGCACTTGTACTTGGTTGTGCATCCATATTGGAGACCAACTATAAAACTCTTTTAATTGTATTTATTTCAATATATTGCTTATAATTTACTTACGAGTGTATCTGATAACTATTACTGTCGAACTCCGAAAAGAACTGGTAAAGTATATAATGAAATAACGGAGAAATAATAGAAACAAGGCTTGATTATAAACAATGTCAGTTGATCAGAATCTGAGCAAGATTTGTACGGTGTCATTTGGCCTTGCTTTCAACCAATGAGATTTCACTGTCAAAGTGGTCTGTTCAGAAATTCGTCTCTCTACTTTAAAAATAGAGTATAATAGAGAGATATTGTTATTCCAACAAATATCGATTAAATATTTAGAGGAAATATTTTAAACAAAAGGGCAAAATAATCTTTTTAAATCAAGTAAGGAGTGAGCCACAAAAAAATTTCCAGAGTATGTCATGGATTAAATCAGTTATGTCTTAGATTGATTAGGTGATCTAACCTACATTTCGTACTATTAGTAATATGTTAAATCGTAACTTGTCAATTTGACTTATGATTACATATTTACAAATGTCATTTCGCCAATTCTCTAAGCTCAGACGTGACTTATATGTCTATCTCAGTCGTTCACGGCCTACCTAGGAAACAAATTTTGTGGCCTCGCTTGATATAAAAACTTATTAAATTAACTATTTATATTAAAAAGAGTACTTTCAAAGTCGAAGGTAAAGCTGTTTTATAGTAAAGTAAGGCTATTCAACTCTATTTTATTTTTATTAGTAAAGGTATAGTAAAGCATTTTGGGTATCAAGAAAATACATCTAGTTCCTAAAAATTGCTTTAATAAATAGTTTTTTTTAAGTACAGAATATCTCGCACTCCAGACGGGACGGATAAACATCTTAAGGCAGAATACACTTTAAAAGACGAATCACTTTTTTGAGTTTTATAGATAATCTTTCTGATAATATCTCTACATATTTGAACTAATGATTTCACTCCACCGACGCAGTATAACTGAAACTCTTTAGGACTTAAAGGTAAATTGTTGTTCCACTTGAGGTTTATTCTGTAAAATTTACTGTAATCCTTCAGATGGTGAGCTTTATAAAATATATCATTTTGGGAAATATCTTCGTAAATTTTAAAGTTGTCGTAAAGTATCTTGCAGACTATTGGATTTATAGAAATATCGGTGTCGCAAATATGGCAGCCGCTCAATAAAATTGATTCTATACATTCATCAAAGCCGCGTTTTCCATATATGTAACAAATACTATTGAAAGATACTTCTACACCATAGCTTAACAATATCCATATAATATTTAATCTGTGTATTTGAGGCATATCTCGTCCTATGATCATTGTAAAAATATACCATGTTTCGTGAAAATGTGGAAAATAATTAAAAAACTCACTGAGGTGGGGAGAATTTAAAATCATGTACAAACATTTCACGAATTGATTATCTGGAAATTTACAAAGAGAAACAAACGTTTCTATGAAATTATTAACATCCACCACTTGTAAAAACACTTTATAATCAATCCTAGGCCAAACAGTTTCAAAAACTTCACTGGATTCGTGACACCATATACACATACTTAAAATATGAGTTTCGTGCCATAGAATATTCACATCACCACCTCTTTTTATAATATCTATAGAAATATCCGGACATTTTTGAATAGCATAATGCAAACTTGTGTAACCTGTATACTCATCTACACAATTAAAATCTGCGACGTAATCTATTAAAAGCATTGCCGTCGAATAATGGTTTTCAAAAAGAGCTACTTCAAACGGTGTTAGTCCATTTGAGTTTTTTTCGTTGACAGAAACATTATAATACAACAGCATACAAATGTTGTTAATATCTCGTTTTCGGTATATAGCTTGATGTAGTGGTGTAGAACCGACAGAATTTCTTGCATTTATCTTTGCGCCGCATTTTAATAGTTTACGAGCGATGTTAGTCCTTTCTTGTTTTATGGCAATATGTAAAGGTGTGACATCAATAGCATCTCGTGCATTTACATCTTCACCATAATCTATTAGAAAAGATACTATTTTATCATTACATTTCTTCTTCAAACTGAATAGTAACAAGGTAATGTCTTCGTATATCTTTTGTTGTGAATTTTTCTCAAACAACTGCAGTATATTCCGTAAAATCTGCAATCTGAAACATGATAAGTTAAAATTATTTAAACAAGTGTCGAAATTTAGAAAACTCTTTTAATCGAACTGACTTAACCATTAAAATTGGCTGAGCTAGCAATTTCTAATCCTTTCTTTGCTTCGAACTTAGTTTAAGAAATAAGCAAAAATTAGTCATGGTATTTCCCCTTAACAGGTCTTAAAGGCTTCTAGAGCTGAAACAGAGTAATTTGTTGCTACCAAAGCTGTAATATTGTGTACCGACAGCTTATTATTAGAGAGCCGACTGAAGCGATTGAATGACCAATTGCTCCGACAAAACGTTGTGGTGTTATACATGTTATAAGAGCCCCACTATTTGCTTGCTCGATTGCATTCGTCGAGAAGATGTTATTTCCCTCGTTATTGTATCTATTCAGTCATAAAATTCTATTTTACAGTGGCGTGTTTCTGGTTTCGTTTCTTTCAGTAATATTTAGTTACAACTTTTAGTATTTTAAAAAATCCGTTTTATATTGTATATTTATACTATAATTTTTTATAAATATTAAGTTTAATTTACTACCTTACTTTTGGAGTAGTTTTCGTTTCTTTTTTTTTAGTCCATTTCTTTCTATTCTTAGTGTTTCTCTTTATTTTCATTAACTATGGAGAATTCTCGTAAGGCAACCATGCTAGGATGGATTAGAGGCCATACATATTGGTTGCATATTCGTAATGATACCGAGATATATTGCAGTGCCTGTTCGTTCAGTTTAAGGCGTTCATAAAAGTGTAATGTGCAGAGACATGTTTCATTGAAAACTCGTCAAGATAGCATATGACCATCTGTACCTGACGCTTTTAACGAAGAACTGTGTGAAGCTTTCATGGCGGCCAATATCCCATTCAAAAAGCTTAACAATCCAGTCCTCAAGAGGTTTCTTACAAAATATATACTGATCGTCATATACCAGATGAATCTACTTTACGTAAATACCACTACCAAAATGTTATTTGAGAACCATTGAAAAAATACGAACCAACCTATCTGCCAGGCGCGGCTCATAATGATGTACTGTTGGGGCATGTACAATGATGCGAGTGCTTCGTGTATTCTCGTCTACTAACTGTAGCGTTTACTTGGTAAACACCAAAAACACACGAGGCACTCGCATCATTGTACGTGCCCCCACAATACGTCATCACGAGCCGCGCCTGATGTGTAATTATCTTTGGGTAAGTGCAGACGAAACAACGGATGTAATGGGACGATATGTGTTAAATGTAGTTGTTGGTATTCTTCATCCGACAACTTCATACCAATCATACTTACAGCAGACCAATTTTCATGTGGCCGGTGGGAGAATTTGTACGTGCGTCAAGTAAGGGTCAGTGTTAGATAGAGACAGTATTCGGAAATGCAAACTCTTTGTGCGAGTCGTGCATTGGGACGTAGTAAGGGATAAATTCAGAAAATCACATTGTTGAACATGTTTATAATGGTTTGTATTTCACTAAATTAAGGCAAATAGAAGTAAAATAGAACGCATAGTTTCATGTAACATGTTTAATTAAAATGTCTTACCTTACCTACTAGCTAATAGCGTACTAACATCACATTAAGGGGATGACTGAATAAGATTGTTAGCTACACTTAACGGTAGAAAGGCTTACGATTAAGTAAAACTAATTTGGATAATTAACTGAATTATTGGCAAATAATGTTTATGCTAATCTCTTTCTCATTATAATCACATTGTAAACTTTCTATATGTACAAAAGAACAGTATATTCTTCAACGAGCGTAGGCGAGTGTTGTAATAACATTATTTAATAGTCGTGGAGAAAAGAATATTATTAATACTAATATTATTGGAAATAACAATGAAAATAATAATTACAATAATAAATAATACATAAATACTCAAAAATAATTATAGGAGAAAACAATCATGAACAATAACTAAGTTTCAAAAAAATTACGGTAAATTATACATATAATTATATAAAAAGTTATGCAGAATCACTATCACTGACTTCCTCTTCGCTCTCCGATTCAGAGTCTTCACCTGAATTAATAATGAACTGGTCTGTAACTTCGTCTATGAGAGGTTCCGCTTCCAAAAACTTTTGCTCCCACTTTATCGCGTGGTCACAACATTCAGCAGCACTAAATTCATCAAAAAAGTTATCACATAACTGTTGAACATATCTAATAGTGAATGATACATTTTTTTGTGCCACATATTGTTTAAGAGATGCCCATACTAACTCAATCGGATTTAAATCTGGGTGGTATGGCGCTAATCGCAAAACACTATGGCCACGTTGTGTTAACATTTCATCTATCTCGAACGTTTTAAATGTTGGCTTATGTACTTTAATAATATTATATAAATCGGGCTTCAGCATGTTATTGTCGAAGTAAATATTTTTAGACCTTAACCAGTCTATCATAACTGATTTCCTGCTATTAGAATTCGGTGGTTTATCTTTTTGGACATTATGATAAGGAGCATTGTCAATTACTAGGACAGACTTTGGAGGCAGGTTTGGAATTAATTTTTCTAACAACCATTTTTTGTAATTTTCATAATTCATCTCGTGATGATAATCTCCCGTTGTGGTATTAGACTTAAAAATCAATTTAGCATTCGGAATGAATCCCGTCTCGCAGCCAGCATGAACAATAATTAGTCTTAGACCTTTTGATATAGGCCTTGCTAATCCTTCATTGGAATTGTCACTCCAACAAGTAGCCACGGTATGAAAACTGTGGATGTAAGTTTCATCCATATATATAATCGGTCTTTTTTCATTTCTGTAGCTTTGAATGGTACGCAAATAAGACACTCTTAACTGACGACTGTCGTGCTTTTCCATTAACAACTTTCTGTTGGTTTTTGTTTTTCTCCAACGAAAGCCCATATCTTTTACTACTTTCCGAAGAGAATCTATTCCTCCAGTGTATCCTGTTTCTTTAAATTTTCTTAGAATGTTTGGCATTGTAGGCACAATTTTGTCAACAGTAAAGGTATTTAAAATTGTTCTACGCAGCACAGCTTTATCTGCATCGTCTAAGCCGGTTTTGGGCTTGGTTTTTTTTTTATTTTTCTTTGGCGATGTAAAAGATGAACCGGCACCTGCGTTTATTTCACTTTTTTCTTTAACAATCCGTCTAATACTTCTCTCAGAAACACCCGTTGCGGCAATAACGCGTTCATATAACTGATCCAGTGGAATTTTGAGTACCCCTGAAGTTTTTTCTTCTTGCATATATTTAAATACATTTGAGATCACTTCACGAGTTTGACTGTGTAAAACACATTTATTTAATTTACTTTTAAACTCCATTACTCACTACCTTAATACGGCACTGCACTACTGTGTTTATCGCTTAAAACGATGTAAAACACTGAATGCCAGAGGTTCCCCTACCTATGAATTTCGTGCGCATCTCGAGGGCAGTACTTCTAACCGGCCACATGAAAATCGGTCTGCTGTAATGGCAACTAAAATATTGCCAGTCCTAAATGGTGAAACAGTTGCAGAAGTAATTGCCCAATGTATTCATAATACTCTGTCATCAGATAACAACTATAAAGACAAGATGCTATTATTTTTGACTGATATGGCAGCTTATATGTTAAAAACAGGGAAGTTATTAAAGCAATATTATCCCAATATGCTTCATGTTACCTGTGCAGCACATGCACTACACAGAGTATGTGAATACATCAGGGGTCATTTTCCAAATGTTCGTAAGTTAGTTTCATTATTTAAAAAGATATTTTTCAAAGTACCTTCACGTAGAGAAATACTTTCAAATTTGCCTTCACCCCTAGATCCTATATTAACTATTAACTCTAGAAGCAGCATTTTTCTATTCACAACAGTTAGATGAATTAAAAAACTTTGTTTTTCATCTTCAAAATGATGATACGTAAAACATTTCTAATTGTAAATTGATACAAATTGAAAATTTACAGAACCAGCTAAACTTTATTAAAGCTAATTTCCAGTGTCTTACAGATACGATTACTTACATGCAAAATCAAGATATTAACCCAAAAGGGGCGATAATTAACTTAGAAACTGTTATCGATCGAATGAAAAGTATACTTTCTGAATTTGGAAACAAGCTGAGACAAAAAGTTGATGCCATATTTAGCAGAAATCCAGATTTGATTATATTATATCAATTCTGCATAGAGCCGATTAAAAAATCTATACATTCGAAGTATGGTGCACTTTTGCAACATTTTAATCACGCACCCATCACCAGTTGTGATGGGTAACGGACATTTTCTATTTTTAAAGACGTTTTAACATCTAAAAGAACTAATTTCACACAGGAACACCTTGAACAAATATTAGTTGTTCATAGTAATGTTTTACACTTTCAATGTTTCACAGAAAATACATAGTTTTGAGTTTTGTTCTTTGTAAATTATTTTTATTCAAAATTCGATACGCAATTCGCTTGTCAGCATTACTTTTGTTTCAGCAGTAGTTGCTGTTCGGTTACCAAACCGTTTATTACATTCGCTCTGTTGTGCATTGACAGATACATATTCACTGCATATGTAGGTATGTGCCACTTATGCAGCTAGCCACACGTATAAAATTGTTCGAAACTCACGGATCACTTACAGAAACAAGCCTATTGCGAATATAAGGCAGACGCCTCTGGGCTATGAATCATCAATCGCTCCTGTCCGCTCTCTTCTTATTAGGCGTCATACCTAATTATTGAAAAAATCTAATAAATTGTTTTATTAAGCTATTCAACAGTTAGAGAAAGGAGTTTTCTATTTTAAAGCACACTGCTTAATTTATTATTTACTTATCCTAACCTTCCTCGCATAAGTACCCTTTGTATAGGGGTATAACCATATTGATTGTCCTTTGCATGTATGTCGGCACCTTTTTCAAGCAATTTGAATATTATCGTGGTGTTTTCTCGCTGAACGGCGAGATGCAATGGAGTCACTCCTCTTTTGTCGGGTATATTTACATTGCAACCGTTATTTATCAGCATTAATACCATTTCATCCTTGCAATTATTTTTGATACTCAAAAACAAAGGAGTTTCGTCACGACTCGTACGAGCATCGCAATCAATTTCTTCTTGTTCTAATAGCTGCTGTACCCGAATAAGTCTGAAAAGGCACCATGAAATGTATTGGAAATTTTATACACAATTGTTTAGAAATACTTTCATATACATATATACATACTTGAATTTTTCAATAAGAAAATTAAATGTAAATATTCATATATAAATACATATTGTGAAATAAATGCTCTTATTGTTAATTATTAGTTTTTAAAAGTGTTATTTAGTGTGTTCTTTTATTAATATTTTGTGTTTTAGTTACCGTTAGTTTTATTTAAACGAACCCAGAAAGACAAATATTTTACAATATTAAGGTTTCTAGTATTACGCACAGGCACATGAAAACTGATCTGAGAAGTCAAAGATGGGTAATCAATTTCCTTATTTAAAAGATTGTGAAAAAATTTAGCACTAGATAATTGACGTTTCTGAGATAAGCTTTGCAAATTCCACCAGGCTTGTGTAATCAATACCACGAATAGGATAAGTTCCTGAAAAATATTTTAAGAATCTCCTCTGTACTCGTTTAACTGTCAGGTGATGATGCACGTAATAAGGATACCAGACTAGAGCAGCATATTCTAATTTGCTACCAACAAGAGTGTAATACAGAGTTTTAATCGTGCAGATATTGGAAAAACTCCGCACAAATTTTATAAGATGCCCTAGAGATTTGGAATCTGATTGACATGATATATTCCGTAAATAAACCACTTGTTTCATCTCTTCTTGCAAGTTTCTCAAACACAGACACATAATCATAAGCACCAGAATCTGTACATTTAGTGTATGTAATCACAGAACATTTTTGGCCATCTAATGGGTGATTCATTTGGAGGTACTTTTTTAGGTGGGGATTTAATGGCTGAGCGCGCATGCGACGCGTCAGCGGACCGCGCATTCTGGTTCAGTACTATTTGACATTACGTAATGGAAATACTTAGCCCGGCACAGCGTCTACAAATAGTACAGCTTAATTACGAAAATGGGCGTTCTACAAGGAATGTGTATCGTGCGCTTAGAGCAACATATGGGCCACATAATCGGCCTACCGAACGCACAATTCGCTATACCATCAATAAGTTTGAAACTCAATTTACAATAATGGATAATACGCGACCACATAGACCTCATCCAGCACGTAGTGAAGGAAATATAGCGGCGGTAGCAGCGAGTGTACGCGAAGACCGGGAAGAATCAATTCGTCGCCGTTCTCAACAGCTTGGTTTGTCGTATGCACCAACTTGGCGTATTTTACGAAAGGATCTTGGTTTAAAAGCATACAAAATTCAACTAGTGCAAGAACTAAAGGCGACCGACCTTCCGAATCGATTTCGTTTCAGCCGTTGGACTCTTGATAAACTTGCAGAAGATCCACTGTTTTCGACAAAAATTTTGTTCTCCGATGAGGCCCATTTCTGGCTTAATTGGTACGTGAATAAGCAAAATGCCCGTATTTGGGGTGATGAGCAACCTGAAGAGATTGAAGTGCTACCATTACATCCAGACAAAACAACTGTTTGGTGCGGATTATGGGCCGGTGGAATAATTGGTCCATACTTCTTCAAAACAGAAGCCGGCCGGAATGTGACTGTGAATGGCGACCGTTATCGCGCCTTGATAAGGGACTATTTGCTGCCTGAACTTGACACCCGTGGTCTACAAGACATTTACTTCCAACAAGATGGCGCCACTAGCCATACAGCTCGTGAAACTATGGCTTTACTGCGAGAACGATTCGGTGAACATTTAATTTCACGCTTCGGACCAGTAAATTGGCCGCCTAGATCTTGTGACATCACACCATTAGACTTTTTTCTGTGGGGCTACGTGAAGTCTAAAGTCTACATGGATAAACCGGCTATAATTGAGGCATTGGAGACCAATATTACTCGGGTCATTGGACAAATACCACTCGAAATGCTAGAACGCGTCATTGAAAATTGGAACAGCAGAATAGACTACGTTAACCGCAGTCGCGGCCAACATTTGAGAGAAATAATCTTTAAAAAATAATTGTAAGGAATGGTTCTTTTGTATGATAATCAAGTTTCTTAAATAAATTGGCCTTTTTCATTTGTTCTTTGCTTTTGGAAAAAGTATCTAAATGAATCACCCATTAGATGTATTTTGTGTTTGCACCATTCAAAAATTAAGACCAACTTAGTTTGAAGTTGGAAAAATGTTTATTGTATTGTATATTTCGAAGTCGTCAGAATAACCCAAATATTGTCAGTTAAGCTTAGTAAGAAGGTCATTAAATAATTAATAAAAATATTAAATAATAAGAGTCCAAGGTGCGATCCTTACGGAATTCCGCGGATCCCTCCGCTATACGCAACATATCCGACTCCATCAGTTATGTAAGATGACATTAATTTAAAAATTCATGGACAAAATTCAGTTCAATTACTTTGCAAGTAAGAATCTATGATCTATAGAGTCTTAAGAAGTTAACGTAAATGACGTCAACTTGTTTGCGAGTATCCAATGCCGGAGGATATAAACTGCGTGATATTGATAAAGATTGTAACTGCTGATTTGCTCGATATAAATTCATGTTGATGTACGGACAAATAAAGTTGTATATATGTCTAGGTTTTGTTATATCAATCGTGTTCCAGAATTTTTGAGAAATTATATGTAATGCTCATAGGTCTGTAATTAGCAATGTTTGAGCGGTCACCTTTCTTAAATACTGGTATAATTTTACTAATTTTCCATGCTTTAGGAAATGTGATATTTTAACTAGTAAGTTAAACAAAATCATGAGGGTAGGTCAATATTGCAACACAATCGCGCATTATAAAGTGAGTATATTGTCATCATTACAGGTCGTGTCCAGTTTTAATTTTATAGCACTTGTCTTTATGTCATCGAGAAAAGTAGGACCAATTTCGAACGAACGGTAGTTACTAAATTTAGGTGTGCTACATTAATATCAGGACTAAACATCCTCAAGTACTCATCAGCGAAACAAGTCACAATGTCAAGGTGATCAGTAAAATCTCTCTGCACACTGCATACATCTAGGAATTCTGGAATTTCCAAAATGTTCTTGGATTGGTTGCTATATTAGATTCGACTTGAGTTTGATGCGTCATAAGTAGAGTTGCGATATTTTGTCCGTACAACAGAATCAGACGAGGCGTCTTGTTTACGACTTCGCACTAATTCAAACAAACAAAGTAAAAAATGTAATACTAAACAGTTACTTATCTGTGTGTTATACAAGTGTCCTTGAAAAAAAGAGACAGTGTGAAAAATGGAAAGATGTAATTATATAGAATATGAATCCAAACTATTTTCCCATAATTCCCTTTCATAAGCGAGAAAAAATGACAAAAAATATTTAAAAATTATTTGTAATGCCACTGTGCGACCGACTATATCATAAACAGTATCGAAGACAATATTTAAATGTGGCCGCCAATAACGAAAAGGGTAATTTTGTTATTGCCGGTCAGTTTCAAGATCATCTCGAATTCAGCCAGTTGTCGATCGATCGTTACATGTGTACGTTCGATATGATTTACATTTACGTCTTCAACTAAAAGTAGATTGTTACCAAATTGGACGTGAAATGCTCCGTAGAGCACACATCTTACATCTCTTTTAATAATTCACATGCAAGTATATATTTTCGATTAAAAGTAGATTATTGCCAAATTGGACGTGAAATGATTCATCTACTACTTTTAAAAATTCACATGCAAGTATAAATTTTTAACCGCTGACTTTTCGTACCAGGTTATCGAACTCTTAGCATACAAAGCTGTTTAAACAATGTTATCTTCTAGAGTTTTTATAAACATAAACATTGCAGCGTGTTTGCGTGTAAATTCAATAGTAATGTTTTTTGTAGGCATTATGAATACATAGGCGCCACATAATATAATTTTTCGGGGAGTTTTTAATTTTGGGATTTGCATCATTATTTTAACTAATATTTTGCATTTATATTTTATACATCTTTCTATTTTTCATACGCTGTCTCTTTGTTTCAGGGACACCTGTATACTTTATAAATAGTGGTTATATTTATACAATAAACACGGGAGAATGAAAACATATTTAAATGAATTATATATTCACATTCACGTAGCGGTGGGCGCATTCGACTCTATTGTATGAACAAGATTCGCAACACGTCATAAGTAAAGACGGCAGACTATGTGCCCCAGCAGTGGCGTTGCGTGGAGAGTTTAGCAGAATAACAGTGCGCTTACTTAAAAATAAATATATCGAATCCCTATACAAAACGTTAAGAAAAAACATAAATAACTTACCCAACATGTTTACATTGTTGCAAAAAAATGCGGATGTGCGCGATGAAAAAACTGCACCATAATATATGTTTCTGTATTAGTCTCGGAAAGGTTCGCACGTAGCGACGTATATATATGTTTATATACAGAGAAGGATTGTTCGACGTTGAGAGATGTTATATTTGCATAGTTAAAGCGCTCTTTGTATCTGTACAACGGATCTTCAGTATTGGTAAAAAGTTGCCCTAATTTTGTAAAATCTACATTTTTATCTAATACACTGTTAAATTTTTCACGGACACAATCACTTTTTTCATCTTCAAGGATATGCAGCCCTAGTTTTACGTGGTCAATAATTGCTAATGAGTCCGATAAGGACAGCGCAGTGTTCTGTAATTTTTGTATTGCGCCCAGTATTGGAACGTAACTGTCGTAAATAATTTTTAAATTTGCTGCAACTTGAGGATTGTTAAATTGAACCTGGCTGAGCCGTATTGCAGCTGCTTCTTTGGCATCTAGTTGTAAAATCACTGATTTAATTTTTTCAAAATGTTTATAATAATAAAATGCTGCTTCTAACCAAGTACCCCATCGTATAAGAATTGGTTGCGGCGGCTCGGGTATATCAGGGCACAGCGACTGAAATAGCCGAATCCGTTTCGGAGATTTAAGAAAAACCGCTTTCGTTTGTCCTATCAGTTAATCCACATCAGGATAAGTTGTACGTATAGTGTTTGTTACAAGGTGTAAAGCGTGAAGCAAACATGTGACATGCAGCAGTTTTGGTTGAATCGTTTTGAGTAAGTTTGCCGTGGAACACATAACCTTGGCAGCATCGGTAACTAACATTAACACTTGCTTCGGTAAAATCTCAAATTTGTGTAGTGTTTATATTAATACATCATATATTGCTCTGGCAGTACACCCTTGCATTCGTTTACAGGTTAGTAAATAAGGAGGTGAAGGTCCTTGCGGAGTCAGCGTCCGTACTAGAATGGCTAGGATGGACTGTTTTTTAATATCTGTAGTTTCGTCTATTGTTAACCACAGGAATTTTTTTTTACCGTATTTTTCGTACAATTTACAATTCTCTCACGCACTGACGGTACGTAATTCCGTAGCGTACTTCTTGCTAGTAATTTCCACGTAGGATTGTATTTCTTCCAAAACTGACGAAACATTGGGTGTTCCACTTTCTGCATTGGTATATTGGTCGCAATTAACATAATTGTTAAATCACACACAAATTTATTATATGATCTGCGTCCACTATTATTCGATTTATGTTTGTCACTATTTATATGTCTTTGGCACTGACTTGCTTTCCAAGTTAATAAAGTTGTTTCACAAACTAAACATTTCACTACGGTACCGTCATATATTAAATCGGGAAACCGATGTAAAAATTTCTTTACTACGTTAGCATGCAACCGAGTCGATGCATTGTTTCTACGCACTCCCGACATTTTCAACACGATTGTGTTAACAATGTATCGCTTACAACGTCTCAACGGCAACTGAATTGATCGTCGTACGCCTCTACTCGATCCCTCCACATCACGCTACTGTTCGGGCACATAGTCTGCCCTCTTTAGTCATAAGTCGACTGCAATGTACAGACGTATTCACTGAACTCCCCATAAAAAAACTAACGACCTTGTGGTTTTTCTTTTTTTTTAAGTAATATTCTTTGGTGCGGATAAGACGTTTAATATTATCCGTGAACCAAAGCGGATACCTGCGAGTAATAGCCACAATTCTATAGAATCAACTCTATATCCGAGTTGTGGTTAGTAAAGATAACATCCAGCAATCTCCCACTGCTGGATATTCAAAAAGAGCAACACCAAACTAACAGAAATAAACAACTCAATGAAACGATAAGCACCTAACCAAGAGTTAAGGAAACCTTTCACCAGTCAGTGAACATTACAGATTTTGGATATTGATGGCAATGATGAAGCTGTCTTCATCAGCAACATTCAAATTAATTAAATATACAAATGTTTTTCTATGGTTACAATACAATCAACGACTACAAGAACTTCATTTAATTCAATAGATCATTTAATTGATATGCTAAAGATGAATTAAATATTATGACTATTTTTTTAAGCGAATGGACCACTATTAATCAAATCACTCTTATCATTATAAAATGTAATATATTATGTTAAGCTTTAGTTATTACATCATACTTGGTAATAGTATAGTAATTATGTACTAGATTCTTTCTCTTATCTTAATAGTAGCCATTATTATAACATAACTATTACATAATATATTATATAATTACTTACTCATTATTAACCACGGCTAAGTGCAAACACGTATACCTCAGATCTACGGCCATTTTAAATTTAAATTTGCCATTAATATCAGAAGAAATAGTAAAGTTGTAAATTAAACATTTCACAAAATGTATAATAGCCGATTATATCAATCCATACAGATTGATATGTGTTTTGAATCTGTAAGCAAAGAGAAAAAAAATTAAACTGAATGTTAGTTAGAAAGGAGCAGCATTATATAGATAAATGAAAATCACTAAGAGAATATAATGTAATTAGTGCTAGGGACTGGACACGAGAGGCCGGACTCATCGCCCACAGGCGTACTATTGAAAATTTGTATTTTTAAAGTTTTCAATTTTATTTATATAATTGTAAAACAAACGGATAGTGATCTATAAAATACGTGCGGTTAACCGAATGAATAGTGCTATTCAATAACTGCGTGTTGTACTTAGCGATGTTAAAACTACTTATATGTACATATATGGTCCATCGTAATTTTTGTAATAGATCTTGTTTAATATCGCTTCATCGAATCTACTTCTCCCAATTATTTTGACGCAAGTGTCCAGAAAATTTCGTTAAGTTTCAATAACTTACGCATACATTTTTAATTATCATTTGCTTAGATCTAGAACATTGTTTAAGTTAGTTTTTCAGATACGATATGGAAGAACGTCGAGAATGGCATCGTGAAACAATGGCGAGTTGGATAAAGTGTCATACTGATTGTATGCCCATTGCCAGTGATTCTGAAATTTATTGCGAAGTCTGTAAAATATCGTTAAAAAATTCCAAGAAATCGCACGTAAAACGTCACTTAGCATCGCAAACACATACACAGAAATTAGACTCGTTGGAATCTGACAATTTTAACGAAGAACTCTGTGAAACTTTAATGGCGGCAAATATTCCATTAAATAAACTTAACAATCCCACCTTCAAAACATTTCTCCAAAAATATACTAGTTGAAATGTCCCTGATGAATCCACCTTACGCAAATACTATGTTTCTAAGTACTATACGAAAGCAGTAGAACAAATTAGAAGCCATCTTCCAAATCGGTACCTATGGATAAGTGCCGACGAAACTGGCGATATATTAGGACGCTGTGTGGTAAATGTTGTAGCTGGTGTAGGTATACTACATCCAGCTATTCCATATAACGCATATGTAATAGCAACAAAAGTTATAATACAGTTGATGCGGAAGCAATTTACGAGAATATGCACCAAATGCTTCATTCGTACGACAGGTACAAAGAAAAAATACTTTGATTTCTCGGTGACAGTGCTGCATATATGTTAAAAACAGGCAGACTATTAAAGGAAACATATCCTAATATGTTCCACAGAATCTGTGAATATATCAGAGGCATCTTTCCGGAAGTTGATAGACTTGTATCCGCTTTTAAAAGTTTTCAGAAAAGCACTATTGAGAGTAGTTCTTTACAGGGAAAATCTTCCATCTTCGTTACTGCCTCCCTCTCCAGTAATAACTACACGAGGAACATGGTTGGAAGCTACTAGTTTTTATGCAGAGATTTCCGATAGCTTACAAAATTTCGTTACATGTTTAAATGACGATGCTCGCAGTACAAGGAATTAATACAAATTCCAAATTTAAAAAAATCAGTTGTACTTTCTTTAGGAACACTTGTAAATTTGCCAAAACTAAACACTATTTTGAAAATCAAAATCTCAAATTAAATGATGGATTAACCGCATTTGAAAAATATTCCAAGTGACTTCGGATGTGGCCTTCGACAAAAGTTACACGCAGTTTTTAATAGAAATCCAGATTAAATTACATTGCGACAATTGTGTATGGGGACAATGCCTCAAAATCTAACTGCTAAATACGCTGAAATAAAAGAATATTTCCAGTATGCACCTATAACCAGTTGCGATGTAGAAAGGACGTTTTCTATCTACAAGGATGTATTTCATTCAAAGAGAACAAATTTAGTTAATATTAATACTCCTTTACTCAACTTGAACTACAAAATTAACAAATAAAAACGTATTTCGTATTTTATAGATCAGCACACGTTTGTTTTCCAAATATATAAATAAAATTAAAAACTCTTTAAAAATACAAATTTTCAATAGAATACTGGTGGGCGATGAGTCATCGGCCTCTCATGTCCGGTCCCTAGACTTATACCAATTATTCTATAACACTTTGGCGTAAACTTATTTCTTATATTAACATATCTACACTTATATTATATATGTACTTATAATTTCTTATAAACTAAGCGTAGATTATAGATGCTATTACAATAACTTCATATTACTACTTACAAGTTTGAAATAGGAATAAGCTGTACAAAAATTCAGATAACGTTTTGAGAAACATGATAAAATATTTCTTTCCCTATAATTTTCTTTTACCCTGTAAGGGACATTTCAGCTACGTGTTACGTTCTATGCGTCTAACATAACCTAACTGTTTTGATCTTTTTACTACGCGATGTTATTTTTCATTAATTAATATATCTATTTATAATAATAAGCCAGATAAATTTGGAGATATATAGATTACATGCTTACCTATCTAAATCTGTTTATAATTAAACTTCTATGAAAATTATATAGTTTGCTTTACTTTATTGTTAACACTTCCATCAATCTTCGAAAAGAATAATCAAATAGGAGGATTTTGTTTGGTCTAGGAATTAAAACATTTCTATATTACAAAACCAGATAAAAAATAGACACCTTCTTTTCTTCAAACAAAGGATTTTTACTGCCATCTAAGATCTCAAAAAAGTACTCAAATTCTTAGACGTAAATACAGAAATCTGTGCTATTATAACGGGTGTTCAGAAACATTCGAAGTCAAAGTGGTCCTTGAAAATATGATGTCATGTCTGAGATAGATAAATTTTTGACAGACAACAGTTGACATTTAATAATTATTCTTTCAATGGAGACTGTGGTTAAATAAAAATTTAAAAAAGGTATATAACCCCTTACCACAATTATTAGTCGTATCTTAAATACGTATTTAGACAACTAAGTTGTCATCATCAGTAGGTAAAAACTACTAATTAAAAGTCGCACATGGGGCACAGTAAAGTAAGATAAACGCTTCCGCACAACTACTATACACTGCAACCCTGTAAAGACTGTCTTTACAGGGTTGCAGTGTATAGTAGTTGTGCGGAAGCGTTTATCTTACTTTACTGTGCCCCATGTGCGACTTTTAATTAGTAGTTTTTACCTACTGATGATGACAACTTAGTTGTCGAAATACGTATTTAGGATACGACTAATAATTGTGGTAAGGGGTTATATACCTTTTTTAAATTTAATAATTATTACAAATCAGATATAGCAAACGCCAATTAAGTTGGCGCGAGAAGGGGTAAGTGCGCGGAGGAATAGAAGTAGTGGGGAGATTTGTATTTGGTTTTACATCAAATGTCAGATAATTCTAACCTCTGAGCGTGTATCACTTTATGATCCCCTAGCAAAGACATTATGTTCCGTCAAACGTCAATGATAAATGTATTCTGACAATTACTTGAGTAGTGGGGGTGGACGATTTTAAAAGTTCTGCGCACCCCCTCCACGCACACATGAGCCGATTGAAGGCAATTTATCAATCTCTTTGCAATTTATATTAGTATAAAATTATCCATTGGGGTCTGGTGAACGTAGTCGTCAATTTATAGAGGCGTCATTACCTCTACCTATCTACTGTTGACTTAAGTGGCTTTGAACATTTAATGAAAATGAAAAATGTGGTGGAGCTGATACATTTTAATTTTCATCGTCGTGTTAATCTTTGTATATGTGTAAATGGTGGACACTTTCAGCAATTTCTATGAAATTTTTATTATTATTTTGGATGTTTTAGTAACATAATTTTTTTGTTAACTGTTACTTCGAATGATTAAAATACAAATTTCACAAAAACCATGACAGTAATCGAGTCTTACAAAGAATACCCCTTCTGTAGTAAATAAATTGCACAATCTAAATATTATACTTAAATTTGAAATGCGCAATTAATTATTAAAAAACCCAAGTTCTATGCCTATGGAATGAATATCCAAAATTTTAATATTGGGTTTTTGTCTCATAAAACCATGTCAATGTACCAAATTTCAACAAAATCGCGTCAGCCGTTTAATATTTATAATAAAAAAACGAGCAATTAAGCAACTTTGTATTAAGGTAAGTTGTCTTAATGCAGTAATAAATATATGGTAGGTTTTTGTAAATACCTTTTACAGACTCCTTGTATATTCTAATAAGAAACATATCGTTTATTTATTTTAGCGGCTACCACCCACGGCACCCACATTACCTGATTACCATTCTGTACCAAAAACCATCGAAATAGTTGGAACTTTATTGGTGGTGTGCTCAGCAAATGAATTTCTGCTGTAAAACGATATTAAAAAATTAAGTTATTTTAAATTATAGATTTTTGCAAATGTGGGAAGTTTATATCAAACCCAATGATTAACAAGACTTAAATATCTACGGTCTGATATCATAATTGATACGTGTTTGTTAATAAGTGTCACCTTTTTCAGTTTAATTATTGAATACCATAATTAAATAAACTAAAGCACAAAATCTTAATCCTTAATTTGTACTCAAACTAGTTATTTAAGTACATTGAAAGTGTACTCTCATGCAACTTTCTCTAGGATTATAATATAATACATGTCTTGCAAGTTTAAATTTTCAGTTTTTGTAAATTTATTACTACTTGGTCTAAAAAATAATTACTGCATATAAAAAAATAAATATCTGCTGATGAAATTATATTCATAAGAACGTCATCTCTAAAAATTTATCTTCTAACTCCTTTTTTTATTGGTTTATAAGTGCGTTCTCTTAGGAACTTTTATTTCAAAATCACAATTATCTTATATATAAGATGTCTCAACGGACCTGTGATAAATAATAAATAACAAATATTATAAATTACATTAATTTGGATTTACTTCCATTCTTTTTATTTTTTCAGGAGTTTCTGCTTTCAGGTTTTTGGTGGAAGACTAGAACAATTCCCGATTGTTGAAATTTCGGTAAACACTGCAATAATAAAACACAGTTATATAGTTTACAATTATTGTATCAATTAATTTTATATTTAGAAAGTATTATAATTTTAATTTTTTTATACTGTTTCCTTCTTCAAAACAAATATCACCAAAATGATCAGTATAAACCTGTAGCAGCACTGGCAACACTGGTTTTGCAAGAAGCAGATGGTTCTCGCTCTTCGAAGCATAAATGTATGACTGGTTGCCTACTATGTTGCTAATGCATTGCCAATTTCCTTTTTAAAGTTACACATGGGGAAAATGTATGTATAATAATAAAATGTGTACTAAAAAAAGAACCCGGTATATATACATTTTAATTTGTGCAAGTTCTTCTTATCTATACTGCAAATAGTGAAAGATTATTTATCCTTTCTAGCAAAATTTCACATTTTTTTTCTTCCATGGGTATATATAATTTTGTCCCTTTGTGTAATAAGGTTTACATCATGAACATAAAATGCCCATTATTGAACTATCTTCATCGTATTTCTTAATTATACTATTTGTTTAAGTTTAAATTTGTCAACACCTGATAGGTTTAGTTTATAATACAACTCAATTTGAGGCACACTGTGTCCAAACAAATTTTTATGATATTTTACCAATAAAGTAAAAATTTAAATGATATTGTTTTTTTCATTTTTATTTCATTGATTATAAAGGCAACTTCGATTCAAAATCATATTTAATAGTTAGTTCAGAAACATTATAGGTATAGGATTTCTTAATTATGTAGTTTGTTTTTATCTATTTCCAAAATGCTTGAAAATGTTTATTTTTGGAATTTTTATTAGCGACATCTACAAATTTGAATTAATAGTAATTGTGATAACTGTTTGACAGTTTTTCATTTTGCCTGATTGCTTTATTTATAATTTAAAATTTAACAATAATTTATTTTGTAATTCGATTAAATAAATTCACACTAAAATTATATATGCCAATTTCGGTACTCGTAAACAAGTTCTATGTACTATGTATACCTATAAATATGCATGGATCATAGAAGTATAATTACACACAGTGGCGGCTCGTGCTAAAAATTCTAAGGTGTTCTGCAAGTTTTACAAAAAAATTTACCTTGCACGGGTAGTAAGAGGTTGTCTCCCATCGATCATATCGTGCTTTCTTCGCCTTCCGCACTGAAGTAATGGATTTCTGGAACGATTGTCAATTGTCACACAAAAAAATAAGAGTCACTAAGCACTACTTTACTAACAAATTATTTCTTATAAATTAAATCTATTCTACGTTCTTTTCGATTTGCAAATTTTGTTATCACTTTGTCATTAAAATTGTCTATTTCGGAGATAAACTTTTTTTCGATAGATAGCATGGAAAGAGATGTTAAACGATCTTCGGTCATTGAATTTCTGAGAAACGTCTTAATTCGATTTAGTGCTGAAAAGCATCGTTCGGCCTCTGATGTTGTCATGGGAGTTGTTATTACAATTTCTAATAATTTTCTAGCCTCCTTCAATGTATCTCCCAGATTGTTTTTTATTAAAAATTTTAGAAGAGGTAGTGCGCCTTTTAAAGATCTACAATCAGTTCTTGAGTAAATAACAGACAATTCAGTTCGTAATCTTTCTTTATCAAGGGTGGGATAATAGGAGCATGCGGAAGTGAGTTTGTCCTCAGGAAATTTACTGCAATACTCTCCAAAGCATTCCGAAAAAAAAGTGATGCCACTAGATGCTCTTTAAAATGAAATCGATCTTTTGCACAATTTAGAATAACAGCACACACCTCTAAAGCCGAAATTCGATGATTAAATCTGCTGTTATTTGGACGTTTGCGTTTTTCTGGTGGTGGCTCATCGCTTATTAAATCTGTTTAGTCCATTTACTAATTTAACATAACTTATAAACAACGTAACCCGCTATTTTAATAATGTTCCTGTCACTTGGCTTTTGACACATTGTCGAAATTACTTCAAAAACGTCATCTTTCAAATATCTCAGTGTTATTTAAATTCTTTTAATAAAATTTGTATCGTATATGTTGTCTTTTCTTCGATCCTACCTTGAATAAATACAATAGTGAGTGTATTCTCTTCAATATTTAATCTTCCTTTCTTGTGATCCTTAATTTTTGGATTTTATATCACTTTATGTTTAACTTCTTTCTATAACAGCTTTTCTGTGCCTGTTTCCTATTACTTTTCATTCTCATTGAACTTGTTATTAAATTCCTTCTGCCAATACTATTCTTATTCCAGTTATAATTTTTCGATTGTCGATTTATTACAAACAAAATGAATATGGCCATCGCAATACTACTACATTATATTATAACATTATTTTCTTTAGATTGACATTTTTAAATTCGTTATATCTTTTGAATGGAATGTCCGATTTTAGTAATTTAAAAAGTATTTTACTGGTATTGAAATGGTCTTTAATAAAATATCATTTAATAGGATAAGAAATAATACAGAGGTATGGATAATATGGTTTGATTATTGTCGGCACTTTTATTAACTTTTAAAATGTAAAAAAGTAGTTATAGTGGCATAACTACAGTAGTTGGACATATGGTTTCGCGGACTTTTTTGTAGATATTAATACGTTCTATAATACTGTAGAACATTTTTTTGTTCTATCAACAATAATTTCCGCAGCGTACGCGATGGCAGATTTTTTGTGACTAATTTTTTCACACCTTGGGTTACATTAATGCATTTTTATTGTGGATATCTTTTTTTTTTTTTTAATGTAATATAGCCTATGTCACTCAGTGAAAATGCAGCTTTCTAATGGTGAAAGAATTTTTGAAATCGGTCCAGTAGTTTTTGTGTGAAAGCATTACAAACATACATACAAAAACACAAATGTTTCCTCTTTATAATATTATAGTTTAGATACCGAATCATATCGCCCTCGGCGCTGGTGTAAATGCAGCGAACATGCCTGGTAAAATCACGCATTGGTTTAAGACAACCGCGGGGGTAGCGGGGTGCGCGCGGGTGTTTGAAAGAGCTCTGAGCGCACGTACGTGTGGACCAGATAAGGAACAAGTGAGCGATCGCGCGAATTAGGTTGGTTATTCCACTGGTCGCCTATTGTATATTATTTGATAATATACTATAGGTATATAACCGGCGTTAGTGTTGGAATTTCGGAAGCGAATATCTCGGCTTCTACTGGTCGGATTTTGATGATTGAGGTGTCAAATTGTAGGGTTTGATGTTCTCTACAGGATGATGTAGAAAAATATGCAAATTTTTTGATATACAGGGGGAGAATTTTCACAACAATATGTTACGCTTTTATAAATATCAGAAATGTCGGAAAAATTATGTAAAATAAAACTAGTTATAACTAATACAGGTTCGCCCGCCCAATTTTTTGGGAGCTCTGCAGCGCTTATGCGCCAGCCGCCACTGATTACACAAGTATACACGGTTTTGGATCTAAGCAACCAAAAGCTGTTTCTATGGTTATTTGAGGCGCTGAATCCGAATCTGCACTCCGTTTTTTGATTTTGGTTCTAGTTTTCGAGATATTAAATAAACACAATTTTTACAATTTTTGACAATTAATCTCCATTTTATTCATTAAAAAGTGTTAAATTAGAAATGAAGAGCAGTCGAACTGAGTCGCTTGTACTGTTTGGGATCTGTTTCACGCATTAAAGTAGTCGCTCATCATGCCCTCGTCCCAAAATCCTTGGTATCGTTTTTCGATTTTCGCCAAATCTTGGTGTAGTCGCTCTCCTTGCTCGTCGCTTGTATCACCCAAGTTTTCAGGAAAAAATTCGAGATGAGAATGCAGAAAATGTATTTTGAGAGACATTCGAGCTCCAATCTTGCAATAATTTTGCAACAAACTGTCGATTATCTGCTTGAAATCCGGGGATTTGCGGTTACCGAGAAAGTTGTGAACAACATCTTGAAATGATACCCATGCTGCTGCTTCATTGGGCGTTAAACATTTTGTAAAGTTTCTGTCGGCCATTAATTTTCGAATATCAGGTCCGACAAATATTCCCTCTTTGATTTTGGCGTACGACAACTTGGGAAATAACTTGGACAAGTACTCAAAAGCCGGTCCTTCACGGTCGAGCGCTTTGACAAAGTTTTTGATAAGGCCAAGCTTTATGTGGAGAGGTGGCAAGAAAATGTTCTGTGGGTTCACAAGTGGTATAGAAGAGACGTTTTGTTTTCCTGGTTCATAATTAGTACGGCTTGGCCAATATTTTTTCACATAATGTTGGTCAGTTGCACGGCTATCCCACAGACACAAAAAACAGCAAAATTTGGTAAAACCAGATTGCATCCCCATTAAGAGACCAATAACCTGTAGGAATAGTATATAAATCATTTATTCTTTAAAATTGAATTGAAATTTATTTTCAAACCTTCAAATCGTCACAAATTTTCCATTGATGCTCTTTATATTTTTTCTTGGTAAAAATTTTACATATTGTATCGTAGCATTCCTTCGTTTGTACTGCATGAGCAATCGGAATTGATGGTTTTATATTTCCATTGTGTATCAGAGCAGCTTTCAGGCTGTATTTTGAACCATCTATGAACAAACGCCATTCATTTACATCGTATGGTGTATTCATCGCATCAAACAAACCGTTGATGTCATAGCAGAAGCATATATCCTCCTCTTTTTTGAAAAACGGTAAAAGCGCCCCATTTCTGGTTCTATATACAGTGACTTTTGTTTGAGTGTCAAGATATTTCCACTCCTGCATCCGTGATGCGAGCAATTCTGATTTTTGTTTCGATAAATTCAAATCACGAACCAAATCATTGAGTTCACTTTGCGAAACTAAATGTTTTTCCTCCATGTTAAAATCGCTTCCACTGTTCGTCGGTGATGAACTACAAGTTTCCATGTAATTTGCACTCGTACCTGGACAAATTAGCAAAGGATCATTGCTCGCACGGGGAACTGGCTTAGACACTGATAATACTTCAGGATATTTATGTTTTGATAGTTTTTTTGCATTTACACCGACGACATTCATCAAGCAAAAGTAACAATCATCTACATGATTTTTCGGCTCTCTCCATAACATTGGCAATGAAAATGAAAAACATACTTTTTTACCGCGTGACGTGACCACTTGTATAATATTGTGCTACACGCGTTACAAAACAATTTCGGTACCCACGGCTTGTGAGTGTTTGATACAGAGAAACCAAAATAATAAAAATATGCATTTCTGATCACATTAAGCTGGATTTATAAACTTGCCGTTCCCGGACGTTGCGAACCGCCGCGCACGCGCAGATCATTCTTCGTAGGAACGCATTCACATCTGTTCACATCTCGCATACAGAAAGGAATTGTTGATGTGTCATTTGTGTAGCCGTGATATTATTTAAAATGGACAAAAATAAATATTTATAAAATAAAAAATCACCAAATATTTTATTTTACTAAAATAAGATATTTTTTAACATAATTATTAATAAATATTACACATAATTAAGAAACATATATAATCTATAAACAATTTCAGCATATAGGTAATCGACGATCAAATTAAATCGTGGAAAATGGATTTCAGAGGTGTTATAGGTAAATTTGCAAATGTATCTAATACAGAATTCTCACAATGCACTGCTTCACCACCGTACATGTTTTCGGAATTAAATCTTTCATATTTATTTTATATCAATTAAATCATACATGCTTGGTGTGGGATTAAAATTTTGACAACCGTTATTCATATGGTATGTCAATCTTAAAATCGAATCAGCCATCTCTATTGCTAACTTATTTCTTAATTTGTCTTTGACAATATTTACTACAGAAAACGCTCTTTCTGCTTCTGCATTTGAAAAAGGCAGGCTTAGCATAGCTAATACAAAATATGATATATGCGATATATACGACTTAATATCAACCTGACAAAGTCATGGAATTATGGCCCTACTCAAAATAAGTTATGATATTATAGGTGTAGATGGCACCACCACAGAGTCAACAAACAAGTTTCCAACTAAATCACTGACAAAAAATTTTCACTAAATTTGTCGTTGATGGCTTAAAAAATCACCAAATTTTAGGATAAAATCACTGAACTCCCAATACTGACGCTGTTTGTGTTTGTAAACATAACCAAGCGCGTTGCGCAAACTCCAAATTGCACAATTTCATTGGTTCATACACCAACGTTAACGAACTGCTGCGGACTGCAACGGAAAAAGATAAAAGTTGGTCAAGTCTGAACGGTGGCGAACGGCAGCGAACGGAATGTGGGCGTCACAACTCCAACGAACGTTTTTTATAATTATTAATTATACACGTTTACTTCAACGCTTTTTAACTTGAGCGAACTGCAACGCTACGGTGCGGTACGCCAACGGCAAGTTTATAAATCCAGCTTTATACTTTGCCACTTTTTCTGATCATATAACATCCGCAAACATAACAAAAACACTTTGAATCAACTTTACAATTCTGTCTTTGTATTTTCACACATTTTGGATTGAAAAAAAAACTTTAAAAATACAAATTAAATATTGTTTCTATACTCAAATCGCTGACCAGATTCAGTAATCACGTTGGGTTCACGTGATCACGCCAAAACCGTATGCACAAAGGCACATGGAATCATTCAAGTATCAATGTCGGTAAAATAGTTATCGCCGTAATATTTGACATAAGAAATTGTGCATATTCAAATGTTTTCTATCAAAACGTTTTACAATTGTATTGTCTCTATAAATTAACACGTAGTAATCCCCAATATGAACGAATAAACTATTTTGCAGATGAAAAAACTGTGTTATTTTAAATAATTTTTCTCAGTTGTTTAAAAACGATAAAAACATATGAACACTCAAACTATAATCATAAAACAAATCCAAGTACTTTAAATAAATGAAATATTTTTATTATTGATGAGAACTTTTACACAATTGTATTGTCTCTATAAATTAACACGTAGTAATCCTCAATATGAACGAATAAACTATTTTGCAGATGAAAAAACTGTGTTATTTTAAATAATTTTTCTCAGTTGTTTAAAAACGATAAAAACATATGAACACTCAAAGTGGCTATAATCATAAAACAAATCCAAGTACTTTAAATAAATGAAATATTTTTATTATTGATGAGAACTTTTACACAATTGTATTGTCTCTATAAATTAACACGTAGTAATCCTCAATATGAACGAATAAACTATTTTGCACATGAAAAAACTGTTATTTTAAATAATTTTCTCAGTTGTTTAAAAACGATAAAAACATATGAACACTCAAAGTGGCTATAATCATAAAACAAATTCAAGTACGTTAAATAAATGAAATATTTTTATTATTGATGAGAACTTTTACATTTTATAAGTATAAATATAATAATAATATCAGTAAAATTAGGTAGATTTGTCTTCATCTGACGATGTCGATGAATCATCACTTCCAGTGATTATTATGGCTTCTATATGCTTATCAATTATATTATCCAGTTCCCACATTTGTTTTTCTACTCCAAGGACATGCTTCACTGCATTTTTCCAATTTTCTGGTGAAGTATTATCGATAGCCTGTTGGAATAAGCTTTTCACATCTAATAACTTAAATGTCGTATTGTTTCTAGCGACATATCCCTTTACTTGTGCCCATATTAACTCAATAGGATTCATTTCACAGTGATATGGTGGGAGTCTGAGAACCTTTCTGTTGCTATTGAGTATTAACTCATCCACAGCATATCTTTCAGCTCCAGTTGATTTTTCTTTAACTAGTACTAAAAGTTCTGCTTTAACCATATCTTCCTCATATGGGATATTGTTTTTCAAGAGCCACTCTTGTATTTCCTTTTTTTTAGTACTACCTGTAGGTCGTTTGTTTAGTTTCCGACTATGGTAGGGAGCATTGTCTAAAACGATTACTGATTCTTCTCTTAAATTAGGGAGTATTTGTTGCAACCACTCTTCAAATTTTGCCGCATTCATATCCTCGTGATAATCGCCAGTCCTTTTTGATTCAAAGAGTAGTAATCCGTTATTTACAAATCCTTCGTCTGATCCTATATGGCCAATAATAAGTCGTTTTCCTTTTCCGGAGGGGTTTTTAAGGCCTGTAGACAACCCTTCTATGAATGCTTGCCTTGCAGTCAGAACAGATTTATCAGTCCATACTTTCTTTACAGTATGCCCAGCATTCACCCATGTTTCATCTAAATAATATATAGGCCTTCCTTCTATACGAAATTGAATAATTTGACGTAGGTATCTTCTTCTCCAAGCAATAATTTCTTCTTTTTCTTTCAAGATGCTATTGCGCTTTCTCTTTTCATACCTAGAAATATAACATAAACTACTATGAAACACGTAATACCTAATATAAATAATATTTATGTAGTAAAGTTCAGGTTACAGAACTTAGTTTACCGAAAATTTAGTTCCTTTAAGATCATCCTGAATGTCGTTATTTTAAAATTAGGCAGATCTTCTGTTTCATTTACAGCTGCGAGAATTTTTTACACACTTGGTGGTTCGTTTTTAAAATAGAATGAATGAACAATTCTACGAATTCTGTTTTTCGTTTCTTCATCAACAGTACCCAAAACACCCCTTTTCCTCTGATATTTTTTGGGTGGATTAAATTGTTGCTCAGTACTATGTTCTTTCGATATATTATAAACACTGCGGGTGGCAATTCCTATAAATATGATAAAAATAATATCAGTTTGTTATAATTTCTTATAACAAAAATAATGGCTACCTGCCGCTTTTGCAGTCGTTTCAACACTATCAACTTTTGATGTACCTGGCTGGTCAAGACTGGTTTTAAATATATTCAAAACCACGTTTTTTTCTTCCACTGAGAAGTGTTTTGCTGGCCTCTTTCTTGGAGGTGAATATTCCATAGCTTAACACGTATAACTTAGCTCGAAACAAAGAAATTGAAGTAATATTTGAATTCCTGTCGAATTCTAACCTAGAAGATAGAATTACTTATAATTCGTTACATTTCGGTTTACTAGTTACTTACGTGCGTATTTAAAAATACTGATTAAAATATCCAAAAGAAAACAGAATAAATGCAGACAAAACAGAATTAACGCAAACAGAAACGTAAAAATAAATAAAAATCTGCCATCTGTGATACTGTGACAAACAATTTAGTTTGCCGAATCGCCTAATGTAAATGGTCTTGGCCGCCGATCAATAGAATGCATTTTTGTCTTGCTCACGAGGTGATCACGCACTTTTATTACTGAATCCGTTCAGCGATTCTAGTATAGCGACGCCAACAGCTAACTGGCATTATGATAGCGCAGTGCTGCCAACATGCGTGAACTCACAAAGTAGAACCAATTTTGAAAAACGAAACCCGGATTTGAATTCAGCACCTCAACCTTGTTCTCATCTGCTCTGATCCAAAAGTTGACCGGAATTTGTAAACTTGTGTTATTAATAAATTCATTTACTTCCCAAATTATATTTACATTGCATCTATTAGATATTTTCGGCTTAAGAAGAAAAAGTAATTCTTATATTGAATTATAGATATGCTAAAACAGCCTAAATTCTTAACCCAAAATTTTGACGCCAATAGCAATTTTAATGATTTTTTTTCGCTACCAAAAATCCGGAATTTTGTATTCAAATTGTAAATTTTATATGTTATATCAGTGATCAAATAGCTAGTATTACTAAACCACTGACACGACTTGGTCACTATTTGAAGACAGAAAAAAACTAAAAAAAATTAAATCTCTCTTTGTTTTAATGGAACATGA
Source organism: Melolontha melolontha (assembly GCA_935421215.2). Taxonomy (NCBI): domain Eukaryota; kingdom Metazoa; phylum Arthropoda; class Insecta; order Coleoptera; family Scarabaeidae; genus Melolontha; species Melolontha melolontha. Next base: position 68,089,741 of record OW285243.1, on the reverse strand, counting down.
ATGAATAGAGCAACTCAGCAAATATAGGTATAATACTCACATTATTCTCATCGAAAACATAATGTACAAATGAAGACATGAATACATATAATGTTTTACCAGAATAAAGAAGTAATTCTTTTCAGAGTCAGTCATATCGAAACTGATCGGATCTGTACAAGATTTTCATGGCTCACAGCAAAACATCTCGTTGCTTCACGGGTGCGACCTGCCAATATTCCATGAACTATTATTATTAAGGCATAAGAGAAGTAAATTGATTTAATATTAATTTTCTTAGATTTTCATTGAAACATTTACGTTTTTCCAGACTTTCCTGGTTCCTTTAAATAGTATATAAATTTCTTAAATATTCAATCAAAATGATTTCTTCTTTTGGCCTCTATTGAAAATTTCCAATAATCAAGTTACCACAATAGTTATTTTGTCTCCATCTTTATCAATTTCCAAATCCTCAAACATATCTCGAACATTCTAATTTCATATATAATACAATTATCTAGACAGAATACTGGATGATACATAATAATTGAAATTTTCTTTATTACATTATCAATATTTTAGTATATAAATAATTTACAAGAAAAAAATGTAAAATTTACATAAGTATTAAAAAAACTAAAATTTAATATTCGTTATCTGCAGCAGCTAATACAGCAACTTTTTGACTTAATCTTTTACAACCAGTTCTTGAAAACAGATTTTCTGGACGGGGACCCCAATCAACATAATCTAATACTTCTCTACAAACACACTATTAAATATATTAATAATTACATGAACATTAGCTTACTCAATTTGGCTTTCAGATGCGGTTACATTTCTGCGTTTAAATTCATTAATAATACATTTCCTTACATGTTCTAATTCCATTGGCAAAAATGGAACATAGTGATCTATTAAATTACTTTTTATGGTGTCAGAATGATGAAAGCCACCTAAAAACAAAATTATGTAGTTTGTTGTTTTAATATTTACCTTTATATAATATTAGTAAAATAAATTTCAAATATTACTAACTAACCGACTTCATTGAAAGCACCTTGAGTGATTAAGTTCTCAAAAACTTTCAATTTAATGTTTTCTCTTTTATAACCATCCCTCCATAATTGAAGATATTGATTTGAGATTAATGTACTTCCAGTATTTGACAAGAAAATAAACGTAGACCTTTTATAGTCAATTTTTTCAACACGATCATTGTAGTCTATAAATGGTTTTATTATGTCCAAAACTTGTGCAGGCATTTTATCAACTTCATCAAATATAAATAATTGTCGATCACATGCTGACACATTGCCTTTAATCCATTCATATAAGTTTTTCTAAAATATAAGATATGATGATTTAAACTATTTTAATTTATCACCAGTACTTGATATTCCTTCACATTTTCCTGCAAGGGAAAATGTATCCGACCCATAAAGTGATGTACATATTTACTCTTTGATCCTTCTAAGTAAATACTTTCTTGTATAAATTTTGTAACATAATTTTTTCCTGTACCTGGTAGACCATGAAAACTTAATGTTAATGGTTTTTGTACATGTTCTCCAAACCAATGATGTTTCAAAGCATTTACAATAATTTTTTTTGCAATATGTTGTCCATATAAATTTTCGTCTAAAAGCCTTTGCAGTTCTGCAATAAATATAATAACCTTTCTTTTGCCGACTAAAATTCAACATATATACATACTATTAAAATCTGCAGGCATATATTTGTCATTGCAACATTCACTCACATAACATTTGCCGTAATAAATTGCTGCACCTATTGCGGTAGCAGCCCCAAGTGTTAATGTTATAGGCTCACTGATAACATTATAAATAAATATAAAATGTAATAACAATAAATAGGTGTCCCTTATTAACATGTTATATCACAATACGTTTTTAAATGTTAAATGTTATTTATTCTTACTTCTAAGATATATTAAAACCGAAACATATTTCTGAACTATTGAAACATGTAAATTTTAAAACACATGGTTATCAACCACTTTGCTTGAGCCGGAATTAACCTCTAATTATATTAATTAAAAAATAGCTTCAAAGCAATTTTAATGAGTATATATATATATATATACATTAATTAAAATTATTTTAATTAGCTGCATACAATTTAATAACAACAAATTTTCTATATAATGGATTTGAAAATAAAAAACTGATGACATTGGATTTAGCCTAAGATATTTTTAAAAATTTCAATTTTCAGCGCCATCTATATCGTACGTCAGGAATTAACATAAATTTAGAACTCTACAAATTTAGGTTCGAGACGAGAATAAGCGCGTATTTTAAATGTAATACTTAGTTATGCGAGAAATATTTCTGGCAGTGTAATTCACTACCAAAATATATTTTTCACTAAACTTAAAGAACTTGGAACATAAAATCTCTACAATGTGTACAAAGGCAATGTATGAATTAGTAATAAATAAACAGACTATTAGAAAACATTTCACTAATTTTGATTTTTTAATTATTATATATAATTGTATATTATAACAATGACTTCAGACATTTGAAGAAAACTAAAACTAACTTACATAGCGAAACTTGAAGGGGATCGATCGTATTTCTGCAATGTGCAATTACATATTAATTGGCGAACTGAGTTTGTTTATATGATATTGGCCATATGTAGTTTCACGAGAAGATTGACTGCTCGAAGCTTCACGATAAAATGAAATTTCTACACTTTCTTCTTGATGGAAACATGCAGACCACAAATAATTAAATACACAACTCAAATGGACAGCTTATAGTGGCTTATACCAAAGATACTGTTTAACGAACGAAGTAGCTTTATCTAGTAAACGCCTCGACCACCAACAAGTGCTCCTTTGATGAGTAAACCAGAGTAAACAATGAACTAGTGTCCAGTGTTGCATTACACGTTTTTTTACTAGTCCTAGATAAATAAAGCCAGGTGCATTCTGTATCGTTAGATACATATATTAATTTAATTATATTTACAGTCGTTAATTTCTTTCAGCTTGTAAATAATTAGTCGTTGTTGCCCGTGTATATATATTATTTTTTATTCATTTTAATTATCTCAAAGTTTAAAGTTCTTTCATTTATTTATTCAATAAAAACTTTAAGGACGTCGTTGTGTTTATTTTATTTAATACATTTCTTTCAATATACTACACGTCCTGGACCTTTGATACTTCATCATTAGTCTAGGAACCGGACAAGAGAGGCCCATGACTCATAGTCCACGGGTGTGCTATTGACGATTTGTAAAAAAATTTTAAAGAGTTTTTAATTTTTTTTGTATAATTGGAAAAGAAACGGGTGGTGATCTATAAAATATGAAATACATTTTTATTTGTTCAAGTTGAGTGAAGAAGTTTTAATATTACCTAGCAATATTTTTCAAGGTTCTCTTCTGTAAAATTTGATCTCTTTGAATGAAATACATCCTCGTAGATAGAAAACGTCCTTTCTACAACGCAACTGGTTATAGGTGCATACTGGAAATATTCTTTTATTTCAGCGTATTTAGCAGTCAGATTTTGAGGCACTGTAATAACTCGATATAGTCATGTATATGCATAACACTCTCGGCAAGGCTACAACCTCGCCTTTTTTAATACAAACGGTAACGTGTTATATAAACACGACCTTATTCTGTGTTTATTGCATACACAAGACTATATGTCAGGGTTTGTGTTATGTTCTAGAAAAGACTCCAAGGATCTCCTCTAATATATATAGACAGTAGTTTAAGTAAGAGATATTCACATACACAGTTACAGTCATAGTAATAGTCAGAGTAACTATACGTTAGATAGTTACAACCAGTCAGTGGTACGAACGGTGTTGTACTTAATAACCACGTTCTACCCTGTCTGAGTTGAACATAGTAAACGATGTAAATACTTTGTTAACCAGTTGTAAGTGTTAAATTAATTATAATATGTTACCCGAACTTTGTGCGTATCATTTACTACGATAAGTCGCCCTAACCTGCTATCCAATGTGGCCGACCAAACGGCCCACATTACAGCACTGTCCCGATACACAATTGCCGCAATGCTATTAAGTCTGGATTTCTATTAAAAACTGCGTCTAACTTTTGCCGAAGGCCACATCCAAAATCACTTGGAATATTTTTCAAATTATTAATAGCCACATCTAATGTTTAATTCGAGATTTTGATTTTCAAAATAAGTGATTAGTTTTGGCAAATCTCCAAAGTATTCCTGGAGAGAGTACAACTGATTTCTTATACATATATGGAATTTGTATCAGTTCCTTGTATTCAGAAATACCTCGAGCATCGTCATTTAAACATGTAACAAAATTTTGTAAACTATCGAAATTCTCTGCATAAAAACTAGTAGCTTCCAACCATGTTCCCCATCTAGTTATTATTGTGGATAGAGGCAGTGACAAAGATGAAAGTTTTTCCATGTAAAGAGCTACTCTCAATGGTGCTTTTCTGAAAACTTTTTTAAAAGCGGATACAAGTCTATCAAATTCCGGAAAGGTGTCTCTGATATATTCACAGATTTTGTGGAGAGCATGTGCTACACAAGTAATATGCAGTATATTAGGATATGTTTCATTTAATAGTCTGCCTATTTTTATCATATACGCAGCACTGTTAGTGACAAATAAAATAGTTTTTCTTTGTACCTGTCGTCCAAATGAAGCATTTGGTGCATATTCTCTAAATGGTTTTAGCTACTGTTTCCGCATCAACTGTATTTATAACTGTTGTTGCTATTACATATGCGTTATATGGAATAGTTGGATGTAGTACACCTACACCAGCTACAACATTTACCACACAGCGTACTAATATATCGACACAGTTTCGTCGGTACTTATCCATAGGTACTGATTTGAAAGATGGCTTCTAATGCATTCTACTGCTTTCATGTAGCACTTATGAACATAATATTTGCGTAAGTTGGATTCATCAGGAACATTTCGACCAGTATATTTTTGGAGAAATATTTTGAAGGTGGGATTGTTAAGTTTATTTAATGGAATATTTGCCGCCATTAAAGTTTCACAGAGTTCTTCATTAAAATTGTCAGATTCCAACGGGTCTAATTTCTGTGTATGTGTTTGCGATGCTAAGTGACGTTTTACGTGCGATTTCTTGGAATTTTTTAACGATATTTTACAGACTTTACAATAAATTTCGGAATCACTGGCAATGGACATACAATGAGTTTGACCCTTAATCCAACTTGCCATTGTTTCACGATGCCATTCTCGACGTTGGTCCATATCATATCTGAAAAAATAACTTAATCTTTTAGATCTAAATAAATGAAAATTAAAAATGTATGCGTAAGTTATTGAAACTTAACGAAATTCACTGAACACTTACTTACATACAATATGACTGAAGTTTCATTTTGTTTTTTTTGGGGATATATTCTAAAAAATATAACAAATAAAATAGTAAAAATTTTTTCTAATATAAGTTGTCTAGAAACACCAAAAAAAATTGTTTATAACAGCCCAATGTTTTCAAGTTTCACTGTACACATTTCATACACAATAGGTCACTGACCGTTGAGTGACCGTAACGATAACAAACTGTGTCAGGGTCAAGTTTAGGATGTGAGACGGTATTGACATTGCAGTTTACTTGGTTTTCCCCTGGTTAATAGCATTTTCTCTGACGTCACTATGCATCCAAACAAATCGGACAATTCATTCTATCACATGTAAATAAGAAGAGACTATTTCTAAATAATTTTTATAAAACTGAAATAGTCTCTTCTTAACTTCATATAATTTACATGTGATAGAATGAAATATCCGGTTTGTTTGGATGCATAGTGACGTCAACCGAAACAATGCGTGCAAGGTTTCGTAGATTCAATATTAGATTAATGGAATTTTTCATAGTAATAAGACGTTATAGTTTTACTTTAGTGCTAGTTTAAAAAGATTTTTGTATGAACATAAAATGGCATACCACTTTACCAATAGTGAGTTAGTTGATATTATTTTGATTTACGGTGAATGTCAACAGAATAGTCATGCTGCGCGTCGAAGATATTCCGAATTATTTCCGAATAGACATTTACCGTCTGCACCTACGTTTATAGCAGTTGTTCAGCGGGCTCGCGATACCGGAGAATTACAACCTCGACGTCGAGATACTCGTCCAGAACGTGCTGAAAATGTTTTAGCTGCTGAAGAAGAGATTTTGGAGGCAGTAGAAAATGATCCAACGTTAAGCCCACGACACCTTACTCATCGGTTTAACGTATCACAGTTTGTTGTTTGGCGAACCTTAAGAGAAGCTCAACTATATCCTTTTCACTACCGACGAGTGCAAACATTAAACACTCGTGATTTTCCGGCTCGGGTACAATTTTGTGAATGGTTGCTTCAAAGAAATCGCGAGGACGATAATTTTGTATTTAATATTCTCTTTACAGACGAAGCTACTTTTACATGTGAAGGGACTTATAATCTGCATCAGTGGGCAATAGACACTCCTCGAGCGGTCCTTCGTGTGCATCATCAACAGCGATTTTCGCTAAATTTATGGGCGGGAATAATAGATAACTTTATCGTCGGCCCGTTTATTCTCCCTGCTCGTGTTAATGGCCAAACTTATTTAGAATTCTTACAACATAATTTACAACCGCTGTTAGAAGATGTCCCCCGTAATATTTGATATCAGATGTGGTTTCAACATGATGGGGCTCCGGCACATTTTACACACACTGTTCGTAGACATTTAAATAGTGTGTATCAAGATCATTGAATTGGACGCAGAGGTCCTGTCGCATGGCCACCGCGTTCTCTTGACAGATCCGCTGGACTTTTTCTTCTGGGGCTATTTAAAACAACTGGTTTATGTAAATGAAATAAATACCATCGATGAACTACAAAATCGTGTGAATGAAGCAAGTACTTTCATACGGGAGCAAAATGTCCTTCAGCGTGTCTACGAATCATTCATTCGACGCGCGGAACTGTGTGTGCGAGTCGATGGGGGAAACTTCGAACACCTCTAAAAATATCGTTTTTGTTACTATGATTAATTTATATTTTTATTTTAAATTTTTAAATTAAAAAATGTTATTGTTTTTAAGCTTGTTTTATGTTATTTAAATTAACAAAAGGAAACTTCAGTCATATTGTATGTACAGTGTGTATAAGCCAAATGGAATAAATTCATTATTTCGGTTACTGTACATATTTATAAAAAATCCCGAAACATGTCATATTTAATTTATAAATTAACATTCTTCAACGTGAACATGCGATCCCTACCTTCAACCCCCTTCGAATGACAGGTACAACACCCATTTTTTTAAATGGGAAGTATAGGCTTGTGATATATCGTTGTAAAGGTCTCTTTATTCTCTATTCAAAAATGTTATAATTTTCATGTTTGTTGCAACAATTAAGATAGAATAAAATAAAATCATGTTGTTATCGAAATTCGCTACAATATACTCAAAAAATAAAAAAGGTCAGATCAGGTGATTGCGCTGGCCATTCTATCGATCCTCGCCTTCCTATCCACCGATTGGGAAATATTGCATCGATATATTGTCGGACATTGCGTTGGTAATGTGGTGGTGCTCCATCCTGCTGAAACCATATCGTATTCATTGGAACTTGAGGGTTTCCTGGATCAGGATATAAATTTGCCAAAGTTGGAATGACATCATTTTGAAGTAGTGTCAAATAACGATCGCCATTCAAATTGCCCTCAATGAAAAAGGGACCAATGATATGATATACTTTTACTGGGTATTGTGTGTGTTCTTCCCTCATCCAGTGAGGATTTTCCGTAGACCAGTAGCGGCAATTTTGCCGATTAGCATGACCGCTAAGAGAAAAAGTGCACTCATCAGAAAACATAACGTCTTCTAAATTGATAATATTGTTATCCAGCATGTCCATCATTCGCTCACAAAAATAAGTTCTATCAAAATCGTCTTCCATAAGCTCCTGAGTAGATATCATTTTATAGGGATGCATTTTATTTTCTTTTAATATGTTTACTATCGATGTATGGCTAACATTTAATGTAGTGGATGCATGTCTACTCGATGTATGTGGGTTTTCCATAAACTCAAGCATCACATCTACTTTGATTTCATCACTCAGTGCATTGGCAGCTGGTTTTTTATCTGCCTTACATGACCAAACTCTCGAAACTGCTTCTCTGTCTTACTTATTGTTCCTTGAGCTATAGTCGGTAAATCAGGAAATTTCTCATGAAATAGGCGGGTTACTTCTTGTTGTGTTCGGGTTCTATCTCCGTAACCAATCATTTGTATGACTGTTATTTTATGCATTTCCGTTAATCTAACCATTTCCCAGAATTGTATTTTACGAAATTCAAATTAAAATTATCAAACTGTCAATTTAAATGACAACTTTTAAATACAAAACAATTTACTAAGGCGTTTTAAACAAACTAATGTTGCCACGGAAACTTTTTCAAAGTATTTTTAATGGATACCATCTAAAAAGCACATTGGTATGGTTTTTACTCACTTTCTTATTATGAAGACCTAAACGGGAAGAAAGTAATGCAATGATGCCTTTGATGTATGTATTAAATCTTTATAAACGCAAATGAGAATCTACTTCATTGACATTCATATTTTTTTTTGGCGTTTTAAATTTTTCTTTACATTTTGCATTAAATTTTATTTTTTGAGTATATTGTAGCGAATTTCGATAACAACATGATTTTATTTTATTCTATCTTAATTGTTGCAACAAACATGAAAATTATAACATTTTTGAATAGAGAATAAAGAGACCTTTACAACGATATATCACAAGCCTATACTTCCCATTTAAAAAAATGGGGGTTGTACCTGTCATTCGAAGGGGGTTGAAGGTAGGGATCGCATTTTCACGTTGAAGAATGTTAATTTATAAATTAAATATGACATGTTTCGGGATTTTTTATAAATATGCACAGTAACCGAAATAATGAATTTATTCCATTTGGCTTATACACACTGTATAATTAACAGTTAAAACAATGGAAAAAAGAAACTAACACACCGTACTTTATTTATCTTACGAAATATAAACTATTAAATAAAACAAATTATAAAAACTCCCGAGTCTATCTACGCCCAAGAAGAAAGTAATTTAAGTGTAAAATTGAAGCAAATGCGTCACAATTCAACGATAAAAACCAGATGTGCGGTTAACCGAATGAATAGTTAGCGATGTTATAGACTATTTATATGCTTCATCGTAATTTCGGCCTCTCGTGTCCGGTGCCTAATCCTTATTTCAACCATTTTCATTATTGTTAGAATGCTACAGCTAGTTCTGAACAAAATCAACATAATCCATAAGCGTTAATGTTTTAACAATTTGGCGCTTCCACGTAGTGTAAAATATAAATCTATAGTCGATTCACTTTAAGAATGCAGTGTTAGAAAAGTTAGGCCCTGATTTTTTAATTATCGAGGCAGGTTTACTCTATTAAAAATTTTGCATATTTGACATAGCTGTTTACATAAATTAAATGAATTATCTCTAATAATTGTTGTCACTTGTCAAATTTCTGTCTTACTTTTTTGTTTGTATAACCACGTATAGCAAACGCCAATTAAGTTGGCGTGAGGAGGGGTAAGTTCGCGCAGGATTAAAAGTAGTGGGGAGATTTGTATTTGGTTTTACATCAAATGTCAGAAAATTCTAACCTCTGAGTGTGTGTCACTTTATGATCCCCTAGCAAAGATATCATATTCAGTCAAACGTCAATGACAAATGTATTCTGACAATTACTTGAGTAGTGGGGGTGGACGTTTTTAAAAACGGCTTCTCCGCACCCCCTACTCGCGCCAACTTAATTGGCGCTTGCTATATTTTGTTATTTCTCAGTGTTGTCGCATATTTGACATAGCTTCTGCATAAAACAGGCACCGATTGTGACGCCAACTACTGCATTCTTAAAGTGGATCGACTATAGTTAACAATATGGATGTTTGATATAAAGTCTCTGTAATTACAATTACAATGCAAATTAGAGACTTTCAAATTAATGTTTCATAATCTTTAAATTAAAAAAAAAATCGTTCAAAAGTATACATTTTCAATTATTTTGTCTCAAGTAAATACCATAACACAGTGATACAAAATCGAACTTTCCAAATGGTAATCGGATGAGACCAATTGCAAATGAAAGTTGACATTATTCATAACAAAAACTTCAAGGGTTTTTTTTTAGTTCAGTGCGAGATTTTTTTTATACGCATTTGAAGTTGGTGATTTTGGAACGCTGTCTAATAAGGAAAGATCATTGAAAATTTGATAAAATAATGCTTATTTATTTTTATTATCCTGGAAAGTTGTGGTATCTTACTGTTTTTGGGGTCGAGGAATTCATTTTTGATATTAATTTTTACCTAAAACTGACGCAGATGGCGCTGTTATACAAATAGTGCTATTTCTTGTAGATTTTCATAGAAAAAACGGTGTATTTACTGCTTCAGACATAATATTTGAACCCTTAAAGAATTTTTATTACAAAAACAACTTTTTTATTTAAAACTATTATATCTTATTTGGATCTCATTTTGGATCGGCTTAATCATAATCACTATCACTGTCAATTTGCATGTTTGAAGTAGCAAAAGCTCCAGAAGTAGTAGGTTGTGGATCTCTGAATGTTTCTGGTTCTTGCTCTTCTTCAGTATCCTCTTCGTCGGTTGTTCTCTTTAACCACCAGCGATTTATCGCCTAACATAGAATCTAGTTTCTTTCCTCTGTACCTAGTTTCCATGGTTAAAGCTACTTGGTGAAAACGTTCACCTTGCTCATCAGATTCGGTGGATAGTTGATTTTCAAACCAATCCATATGGTGATGGAGAAAATGAATTTTTAATGACATATTCACACCAAGGTCCTCAAAGGCTTTCAAGAGACGTTTAACCCTTTGTGCACTATCTGCTTCTCGTTTTTTACCAAGAACTTTTTCGATTACGTCTTTAATTGCAATCCATGCAATTAATTGATTTTGATCCAAAGAATTTTCAAAGTCATTATTTTTCATCAATCTTCTAATGTCTGGACCATTAAACATACCTGTAAAATTAGAACAAAATATTGTAAATTCATTTTTTGAAATCATTTATTTTATTTGTATACAATACCTTCTTTAACTTTGCTAGCACTGAGTCGTGGAAATGTAGATCTCAAAGTAGTAAAAGTTGGTCCATCTACAGAAAACACTTTTACAAAATTTTTGAAAATACCCAATTTAATATGAAGTGGTGGTAGCAATACTTTATCTGCTGGTACAAGAGGTTCATGGATAACATTAGCTGTTCCAACACGAAAAACGTCTCTCTTTTCCCAGTCACATTTTTGATATTGATTTCCTTTGTAACGTGTGTTCCACAAGCATATAAAGCATATGTTCTTCGTATAGCCACCTTGTAAACCACAAAGTAAGGCCACCATTTTCAAATCACAGCATATACGCCATTTATGGTTTTCATAATTCACTGATTCCAGTAGATATTTTACTGATTCGTAGGTTTCTTTGGTGTTCAAATTATATGCTATTGGAATGCTTGATTTTTTGTTATTGTAGTACAATAAAACTGCTTTCATACTGGTTTTTGAAGAATCTATAAATAATCTCCATTTATGAACATACTTCATACCCATTTCTGCCATAAGTTTTTCAATATCATTACAGTAAACGAATGTATTTTCTTCGTTGACAGAGAAATGTTGTTGAAATACTGCTTGACGATTACGATAAGCAGTTATTCTTACACCAGGTTCTAGTAAATTGTTTTGTTTTAGTTTACGTGCAACATACTCTGAATCACGCTTCGACATATTGACGTGTTTTAGTACTTCATCTAACCAGTTTTGTGATATTGGTATCATACGATTGTTGAACTCGGAAGGCTCGTATCCAATTGTCCCTGTAGCATTTGTAGATACTACGGAGGCTACATCAGAACTTGGTGGTTTTGGTATTGGAATAAACTCTGTATGTTGTTTAGGTAATTCTGCATATTTTGTACCAACATATACCATGCGTCCTCTATTACATCTGTTTCTTCCTTTAATACTATTTAAACACACATAACACTGCGATTTAACGTGTTCACCTGAGAAGATATGAAAATGCAAATTAAAATTAATATATTTGATATACAGGCTGTTCACACTTAAACCCGCACCATTGGTAACTCCGTTATTATTGGAGCTAGGAAGTCGTCCAAATTAGCAAACTAGTAGGATTTTTCCTGGCGGTTACGACGATAAAAACAAAAAAACTATTGAACGTCGCGTTTTTCAGATATTTGACAAAATGTAATTTTTAAAATGGAACACCCTATATATTTTTATACGGTTGAATAAAGAATTTAGTTCTGAATAAAAATGTTTCAATACATTATCTCAAAAAAATTGAAAATATAAAAGGTAACACGTGATTTCTTAAACATTGCATTTTGTTTAAAAAAATTGATGAAAGACGTAGCATGTTTCACATGTTTATCCAATTGAAGTCATCTTCAGATATTAAATAAAATAATATCCTAACATCCATAAAATTTGCTTACTTTATCACTAAAACGTAAGTTTTCAAATGAGATACCGTGCATTTTTAGGGATTTAGGATTTGTTTTTAGGGATGCCTAACGAAATTTGTAATTAAATAATATGTACCGATTATTTTAGACTATTCTCTTGTTGAACGGATGAAAACAATGTTTGTATAGGTCCGAGAAGGTTTGTTCATAATATTCCTAAATGAATTCAAACGAAACGTTGTGTGTTTAACGAAATTTATTTTTTATTTGTGAACACCTTGTATAATACATGTTTTGTACATATATGATATAAAATAAATTTAAAAAAATTACCTGGATTGTACCATAACATTAGAACACCAAACTGCATTGACTTCCTTTTCTTTTGTAACCACTTAATTAAAGAACCATTGCAAGTTCTGCACACTTTTTCAGGTACCCAATCTACATTCTCAATAACTTCTACTCCAAAATACTGTAAATACAATTGTTTCATACTCTCATATTTTGGCACCAAATTTTTTTGTCTATTATATTTTCCACAAACATAACAATAATATTTCAAATGCTGCAAACATTCATTCCGGCTATGCGACATCTTCAGTGGTAGTTTTCTTACTAAATTGTCTTGGTACATTGTTGTCAGTATATATAGGTTGTCGGGTAATATAATTGTTAATATTATTAACTTGAGTTGTTGAATTTCAAGACTATACTGATTTATTTCACCAGATTCGTTTCCTTAAATACTAAATATTGAATACCTTAAACCTAAATATAATTACGAGAGTTCCGCGCTCAACAACTACATATGCCAGGCAGGCAGACACATGTAAACAAATAAAGACTACCTGCTTTCATCCCTTAATCCGCGCGATCTATTTTAAAAACGGGTGTTTGCATTTTTGTCACCAAGGTAAGAAAAGTGATAATCGGACATGCATTTTCGTCACCGTCCTGAAAAGCAGACGTTACTTACACATGCATTTTCGTCACCGACCATTTTCTTATCTTATTAAGTAGGTACTTAGCAATTGAAAATGAAACGAAACAATTTATAGAAAACAAGGTTGTTTATTCAAATATATATACATAGGTACAGAGCTATATAAAAAATATGTAAAACATCATTTTATGTAAAATAACAATGATATGAGAGATATTTAACTAGATGTAACCTGCTTATTTCATTGTTTTGGTATTGTGTAAGCATAGACTCAATAAATTGCTGCCTTTTTTTAACTTTACGATTGTGAATTTTTGTAGGCATATGCAAACTTTGTATTTTAATATAGGTATCTATTTGAAATTCTTACGTCCGTTGTTGTTAAGCTTGCTGGAAGAAATTCTTGCGTCTCCTGTCTGAGTATTTTTGCTGGCTTTTCAGCAAGGTCCTCCATCGCTTTCCTTTTGCACGAGTTAGATAAAATTTGTCGGTTCAATTTTGCTATATTTGCCTCATGACAATGAACTCCACTGCACTTCGTTACTACAATATTCTCTGTCGAACCAAGGGTGTGAGCTGTTGCTTTGCACTGTCGATTGATACACTTCCAAAACTTTTCGTTAGTGGACTTAATAACTTTATTAAAATTAAATTTAAAATCTTTAATAACCAACATTTGTTTGCCACGATTGCTTAAAATCACTTTAGCTTCCATCACTGCAAAAATCCCTCCTAAGTACCTCGTAATAGCCCGTTGCTTAAAGGAGTAATCCGTAATTAAGCACTTTGGTGACGAAAATGCATGTGTTATAAATGCCCCAACTATTGCGCACGGTTTATCTACCTGGTCGGTGACGAAAATGCATGTACCCGTAAAAACATATGCACGTATTTTCCGTATTGAGGTTGTAAAACAATAATCCTTGATCCTCAACAAACGTAAAACTAAATACGGGTCATAAAATATTCTATGTAGTAATATAATTATATTTAAACAATCTTTAAACAATAATTGTGGTGGTTCGTTATTGTGCGCTTGTCTGTCTTTATGGTCATGTTTTGAATTTGTACGTTACTAAGTTTTATTGCCTTATTGTCTTGTTTTTTGTAGAAATTCTTTAAGTGTTCTAATATTATGTCCGAAGCAGTAAATACACCGTTTTTTCTATGAAAATCTACAAGAAATAGCACCATTTGTATGACAGCGCCATCTAGCGTCAGTTTTAGGTAAAAATAAATATCAAAAATGAATTCCTCGACCCCAAAAACAGTAAGATACCACAACTTTCCAGGATAATAAAAATAAATAAGCATTATTTTATCAAATTTTCAATGATCTTTCCTTGTTAGACAGTGTTCCAAAATCACCAACTTCAAATGCGTATAAAAAAAAATCTCGCACTGAACTAAAAAAAACCCTTGAAGGTTTTGTTATGGATAATGTCAACTTTCATTTGCAATTGGTCTCATCCCATTCCCATTTTGGTTGTTGCACAGTGTAATTATTACAAAAAAAAACAACAATGTTTAGGCATTATGGCACTAATATCTATCTAATCATACTTAAAAAAATATTAAAACACAATAAAATCAATTTATTTAAGATATTTTTAAACATGCTTATCTTTATCTAATATTTTTTTCTTATGAGAATGAGCAATGTTATTAACAAAGTTTCACTCTATGCACTTTTCTTTCCCTATAATCATACCTTGATTGCTTGATTTTTTTCCAAGTTAGATTTGCTTTATTAATAAATTAAGAAAAAGTACATACTAATTTATATTATGTATAATACTGGATGTAATAAAATGATAAAATAATTATACAGTTAACAAACATTAAGTTCATAATAAATTAATTAATTAAAGTAGAAAGATTTTCTAAATCTGCTAGAATCTCTGAAACAATAAAACTGTTATTTAATATAAACCTATACCTTCTACTGCAAAAAATACACAAAATATTACCTGTTATTTGTAAATCTAAAGATGAATCATTCTTCATTTTAGAAGATATAGAAAACTGTATATTCCGAAGATGAACAAACTTAGAAAGTGGCATCGGTTTTTTGTCACCTAAAATTCCATGTATACACAAGCTTAAACTCTTTCAATATTTGAAAAAACTTATGTAATTTAAAGTAAACAGCCAAAAAACTATTCCGCCTTTAGCAATTCGAAGAAAACTCATATTCTTATTTAATTTTGAGCAAAGGCAATTGTTCTTGCAAAATATGCAAAAGGTAGGTTATTTCTACTACCGGGGGTCCAAAAAGTCGTTTCGTCCCTGACGGCGAGGGCCTGGTCAATAATGTCCGTAATAAATCCTTACTATATTTTCTCAAATAGCCTAAGTTACAATTTATTTGAAGTAAGTCAAATTTAAGTTAATTTATTTATCAATAAAATGTTTACTCGTGACAAAAAAAATAAACGAACATACGAGTATATTGAAGTTATAATTATCAAATTACAAAAAAAAAAAAAAAAACATTTGATAAGTTTCACTATTTTATTTTATTGTTCTGACAATATCGTTTCGGTAATTTCTATCGTTCTCAAAAAAAAATCTTATTCAACTAAATGTAAAAAAACAACTTGCTATATAACGTATAGGATTATTCTATAGTAAGTTCTCAGTTTATAATGGCCATAGTTTGCCAAATTTTTAATATGTTCAAAAATAATAGTACTAATTTGTTCATAAAGAAACGGGATTTCATTATCACAAGAAGAAATAGGAAAATATGACCACCAATGTGTTGTTTAATAAGTATTAATCGTTCTTCTATGGTATAAACTGCATTAGAAAGTGCATTCCTTGGTATGTTTTCAATGACATCTGATGTCGATTGTTTAATTTCCTCACGAGTAGACCTACTACTCGTGAGGAACTTAAACAATCGATATTAGATGTCAATGTAAACAATAAAGAAATCCCCTTTCTTTAAGGTAACACCATAACCAGTAGTCAGCCGGATTTATGTCTGGTGACCTAGCAGGCCAACTGCTTGGAAAATACCAACTAATTACTCGATCGCCAAATGAATGTGATACTTAATAGTGTTTTTATGATATCGTGTATGTGAGAGCTCCGTCTTACATATAAATAATGTTTTCAATATCATGATTCTATAATGCTGCTATTACGAAGTCTTGCAACATTGGAAAATATCGCTGTCCGTTTACCGTTACTGTTTTCGTTTGTTCATTTTCCATTTCTTCGTAGAAATATGGTCCTATTATAAAATTTGACGTAAAACCATACTAGACAGTAACCTTGACATCGTGTAATCCTTGTTGAACAAACGTATTCGGATTATTATTCGTACCATATCCTGAAATTGTGTGTTAACTTTTTTATTAATTAAATATTTATTGATTAAATATAAATTAAGTTTTTCCTATTTCTTCTCGTTATAATAAAATTCTGTTTCTTTATGAACAAATTAGTGCTATTATTTGTGTACATATTAAATATTTGGCAATCTTATGGTCATATGATACTGGGAACTTACTTTAGAATAACCCTATATCATTGTATATATACAAAGGTCGGCATAAATCAGGCAACGCTCTCGAAAAATCGGCATAAGTCCGGCAACGCTCATAAGTCTGGCAACAGTCTGACAGTTGTCTCGGTGTCATGATAACACGTGCTCGTCGAGTAGACGCGTTTCCAGAATGAATAACCGATACAAGTTCACGCTTCAAGAAAGAGTTTTTTTTGTTACGTCGTATCTTCGTACGAACGCGGATTACGAAACTATGTTTACCGAATTTCAACAACAATTTCCAAGAGGACCACGTACCCTTCCCGACCTCCGAACTGCAATTGAAGAAGAATTAGAAAATCTTCGCGGACAGCTTGACGTGCTTCGCCGGACCTGCCTCACCGTTGAGAAACGTTGCAGTAAATGCATTGATCAAGATGGCCATCAATTTGAACACTTACAGTAACCCTTTTTCGAATCCCTTTTGTAATTTCTTTGAATAAATTCATTTTGACGCTGCATTTTTTTCTTTTAATGCAAATTTGTTGCCTAACTTATGCCGACCCCTGTATATAGAATACATACAATTGAATCGGTTTTTCGAAAAGACCACATCTCCTCAAGTGGGCGAAAATGAGTTAAGCTCACCAATCGATTTAGAATATGTTTTAAGCTTTGTTACATGCAGACGTCTCAGTCTGCAATCGCTTGTGATCTCGTGCATTGTTTTTACAAAGATGCCTAACTCGGACAGTGAAAGCAGTGCCATTATTGAAATTAATCAACAAAGGAAGAAAGAGAAGGGCATTATTAATCGTCCTAAGCATAAAAGTGAAGTAATCAAGAAGGCTAAAGTAAAAGGTAAGGAGCATATAAATCATGTGGGAAAGAAAGTTACGGCGCGAAAAACGGGAATCGACTGCAGTTGTCACAAGAAATGTTGTAAAAATTATTCAGAATTGGACAGAAGATCTTTGTTGACTTCTTTACATCGTTTGATGATAAAAACTTTTAAGACTCATACTTGCAACATATTGTAACGTTTGTCTTTCGGGTTCTTAAATAAAACTAACAAAACTTTAGACACACACACTATATTAATATTTAAAACGTATAACAATATAAAACTAACTATTAACAACAATAAGTACATTTATGTATTCTATATTTATGTAACTATATTTATGTGTACTTCGCGAGACTGTAGGATTCAATGAATGTTCATCCCTTCTTCGACGCGGCTTTTATATCGGTGAATACTCCTTCTAGAGCCTTCACGTAGGCCTCGCGAAAACATCCAGAGGGATGACGCATCTCGCGTCAGCGGATGAGTCATTACATTGCCCCCTTCTTAAAAATGAAGTTTCGTCCCGAAACATGTCATGCTTTGGTCTCCTCAAACGATGACGAAATCGACAGGTAGGGCCTTTGTTACATTGCGACGTCATATCGAAATAACAGTCCACGGTCTTATCTTGCCTGGATGGACAGGAATATTCAAGCTGGTAACTGCATACCAGAATTTCTATACCAGTATGTCGGAAGATTACTTCCAACATGCTCCTTACAATTCTACAGTCCAGGCGGTCCAATCCACAACCCAATTTTGGAACTGCTAATTTCAGAATGTCTTGCTGTAACATTTGTTCGCGTAAGTGGGTCAGGGCCTCCCATAAGGCTCGATAGGTTGGCTTTAGGTTCGACAGTTCTTTCGTGACCAAATAAAATATGGGCTGTCCTTCATTTATTATTTGGAGACTCTTCCCAATTGCTGGTCCCTGCTGCCTTAGCCTTTCGATTCTGCCAAATCTCTCTTTAAATTCCCAGGCAATTCCTTTGGCCATTCGTAGATCTCGGGCTACGCAATGAGCAAGCGCGTAGTCTGGCGGCACCGTGAACAAATCCTGCTGTTTCTCGATGGTTACCCCAAATCGAGCTTTTCTCGAACCAGAATACTCTTGCATAAAGTCTTCGAAGGTTAGTTCATGGTATTGGCTATCCAATCGGCGCAAGTCAACGGTTTCGTCATTGTCTCCAGAGTATGGGGCTAATCGATTAAAATGTACGACTCTTGGCTTAGTGTGAGGTGTTCGCCTGATGCGGTATATTACATCGTTGATCCGCTTCAACACCTCGTATGGCCCCTCCCAATTCTTTTGAAGTTTTGGAGATAGGCCCCGTCGACGTTGTGGATTATACAACCAAACCCGATCGCCTTCATGGTAACCACTCTTCTCGGCGTTGATGTCATAGCTCTCTTTCATTCTGTCACTAGCATCTTGGATATTATGTCTGACTTGTTCATGGATATTATCTAGTCGTCGTCTGAGCGTGCTGACATAATCTTCTCCGGCAAGATCATCACCAGGCTTGCTCCCAAACTTTAAATCACAGGGCAATCGGAGTTCCCTCCCGAATAGCACGTTGGCTGGTGATTGGCCTGTTGTCTCTTGAACGGAGGCTCTATACGCCATTAGAAATAATGGTAAATGTTCGTCCCAATCTCTCTGGTGTTCGGAGACCACTTTGGATAAGTGTCTGATCATGGTCTTGTTCATTCGCTCTACCATCCCATCTGATTGTGGATGCAAGGGAGTTGTTCTCGTCTTCCGTATGCCCAAAAGTCCACACATCTTTTCGAATAGACTGGACTCAAAATTTCGCCCTTGATCGGAATGAAGTTCCAAGGGTACACCAAAACGGCTGACGAACTCCTTCACAATCACGTCTGCTACAGTTCCAGCTTCTTGATTTGGTAGAGCATATGCTTCAACCCATTTGGTAAAGTAATCCATGACCACTATTATGTATTTATTTCCTTTGCTGCTTTCTGGAAAAGGACCGGCGGCGTCTATGGCGATCCTTTCAAATGGGCTTCCTACATTGTATTGGCGCATGGGTGCACGTCGACGCCTTTGGGGACCATTGCTTCCGGCGCAATTAGCACACTTTCGGCACCATTCTTTCACATCTCGTGAACAATTCACCCAGTAAAATCTCTGGCGCACCTTCTCCAGTGTTTTATGGACTCCAAAATGTCCCCCAGAAGCACCATTATGGAGTTCTCGCAATACCTCTGGTATTCTTTTCTTGGGAACCACCATTTGCATCTTCCGCTCGCTTCCATCGTGATTTTCGACCTCACGTCTCAGGAGATCGTCTTCTATGGTTAAAGAATCCTATTGTGCCCAGTATGACTTCAATTCTCGTGAATGGGGAGCAATTTCTTGCCAGGTCGGTCTTTGCCCATTTCTTTTCCAAGCCCTGAGGACTGCAAGATCCGGATCAGCTTCTTGATCCGCGCGCAAATTGTCAGGTTGCCATTGGTCATCAACAACGGTGGTTCGAAGAGCGTTGGCCGATTTGTCTTCGATTCTGTTGCAATGTCGACAGTCTTCTGGACAGGGCCTTCTGGAAAGGGCATCTGCATTTTGATGTTTGAGGCCTGCTCTGTGTTCAATGACAAAGTCGTACTCCTGTAGCCTCTCAATCCATCTAGCTACTTGACCCTCTGGATTCTTAAATTGCAAGAGCCACTTTAAGGCGGCATGATCAGTGCGGATCAGGAACTTCTGCCCATACAGGTACTTGTAAAAGTGCTCAATGGTCTTAACTACTGCCAATAGTTCTCTCCTGGTTACGCAGTAGTTCCTCTCTGGTTTGGACAGGGTCTTGCTGAAGTATCCAATGACCTTTTCTTGTCCATCTTGGATTTGAGAGAGCACGCCACCAATCCCGACGTTACTGGCATCCGTATCCAAAACAAACCTCCCAGATGGCAGCGGATAGTTCAAAACGGGTGCACTGATCAACGTACCTTTTAACAACTCAAAGGCCGCTTGGCATTCGTTGTTCCAAATGAATGCTCGATTTTCTGTTAGGCGAGTAAGTGGTTTTGCAATGTTGGAGAATCCAGGAACGTAGCGTCGATAATATGTGCATAATCCCAAAAAGCTTCTTAGCTGATGTTTGTCTTTGGGTACCGGCCATTTTTCCACAGCTTTTACTTTTTCTGGATCCACAGCAATTCCTTTTCCGGAAACCACATGTCCAAGGTAATTTACCTCCTTGCGGAAAAGGTGACACTTCTTTGGACTTAATCTCAGGTTGGCATCTCGCAACCTCTGGAATACTACTTCCAAATTTTTCATGTGATCTTCAAAGGTCTTCCCTACCACAATCACATCATCGAGATATACCAGGCAGGTATTCCAAGACAATCCCCTCAGTACAGTGTCCATGAGTCGCTCAAAAGTAGCTGGGGCGTTACACAGTCCAAATGGCATGACTGTAAATTGCCAGAGTCCTGTACCTAAACTGAAGGCAGTCTTCTCTTTGTCATTGGGATCCATTCCCACTTGCCAATAACCGCTCTTTAAGTCGAGAGTGGAGAACCATTTTGCTCCTGCCAAGGTGTCTAGCGTATCGTCTATTCTTGGGAGAGGATAGCTGTCCTTTTTGGTCACACTATTCAAACGACGATAGTCCACACAGAATCTGGTAGATCCATCCTTCTTCCTGACAAGGACCACCGGTGAAGCCCATGGACTATTCGATGGTTCAATTACTCCTTGGCCTTCCATATCTTGTATAATTTGCTTGGCTTCCTCACGTTTTGCCAGTGGTAACCTTCTTGGTCCTTGTCGAATTGGACTTGCATCGCCGGTATTTATTTTGTGCATTACAATATTGGTTTTACCTTTCGTACCAGTCTCAGTTTCGAAGACGTCTTCATAATGTTTGATTAGGTCCTTAACTTGATTTTGTTCCTTCTTGCTCAATCCTTGACAGGCGGAGTCGATTATCTTGGACAATTTCTCAGGAACCTGCACGAATCCATTCTTCTTCGCCTCTATGCGATGAACGACGGCCGACACTGGCGAACACCACCCCAGAATAGTACCCTTCTTCAATGAAACAGGGTAATGGTTCACATTCATTACCCTTATCGGTACAGTCTTCTGAGTCTTAACCAGCATTTTGGCAACTACTATTCCTCGGCCCACCTCGTCATCATCAGCCTTTGGTTCCAACATTGTAACATTTCCGTCCAAATAATCACCTTCCATACACGCCGTCAAAAATGTCTCACTTCTTGCATCCAGAACAACATTCTCTGCAGTAATTACTTGTACATTCCCACAATTTTTCCCATGAAGAAACAATTCCTCATTATTTATTTTTAAAGTGCCTTCTTTCATGTTTAACTGGAAGCCGTAGGTGTTCATGATGTCTAATCCCAAGATTATTTGTTCTTCTATGTCGGCTACGAGAACACGATGTCGGACTGATGTTGGTCCTATGATAAAGTTGATATCCACTTCACCTGCCACAGAAGCTGCTCCTCCAGTTGCTGTCCTAAGTCTCCATTTGCTAGAAAATAACTTTTTATTTCTGGGAATTAAATCGGGTCGCACGATGGTTTTCGTCGATCCAGTATTTAGCAAGCAAGCATAGGTCTTTCTTTCCATAACTGCGTCCACATACAGGCCCTTGGTTTGATGTTGCAGGGATGCGACTTGGCCAGGCGTCTTTGGGGCTTCCTGATGCTGGGTCGATGATTGCCCTTGCTCATCGACCCGCTTTAGTTTTCCTGCTGCTCAGACGATGCTTTCTTGGCCACCTTACCACATTTACTCCGAACGTGACCAATCTCTCCACAATTCCAGCATCGCAGTACTCTTTTATTTGATTTGATCTGGTTTAGAACTCTACTAACCACCTGCTCCATGAACTCCTCATTTTCCTGCTTGTCAACAGTGCAGACACGAGCATGGTTCCGAGAGGCTTGCTTTGCAGTCTCAAACTCAAGCGCGTGCGCCAAAGCATCGATCAAGGTTTTCGGTCTTGCCAACCTTAATGCTTGCTGCGTATCAATATCCCGGAGACCATCTATGAATGTCTGGACCGCTAGGTGTTCCATGAAATTATCTGGCGCCATCGGATATGCAAGTCGAACTAGACGAGCAATATCTGCCTCAAATTCCTGAAGATTCTCGCCTTTCTTCTGTGATCGATTCTTCAGTTGGGTATGGTATACTTGCTCCAAATGTGCATGGCCATATCTCATCTCCAAGCGTTTAATGAGTTGAGAATAATCTTTACGTTCCTCAGGAGGCAATGTCTGCAAAATATCACTAGCATCACCCCTCAATGCTATGACTAAAGCAGTCGCCTTCTCGGCAGAAGACCATGCGTTTGCTTCTGCGGCCGCTTCGAATTGCGTCAGGTAAGTTGCCCATGACGTCTTTCCATCAAAGGTTGGTGGCTTGATTCTGGTCTTTGAAATAGTCACAAATTCTTCTTTTATTTCGATGGGCCGCGGTATGACTTCTTCGTTGACCTGCTTGGGATCAGAATGACTCGTGGTGGCGGGTAATTTCATCTCAATCATTATTGCCTCTAAAAGTCTAGAATGTTCTCCAATTTTCTCTTCTACAGCTATGAAAACCTCTTCTTTTAACGCTTCTGATTTTTCCGCTAATCGCTGTTCTAGAACTTTCTCCACTTGTTCCAGACTTTTTTCGAAGTTTCTAGAATTTTCTAGTAATTTCTTTTCCAGATTTTTCTCGAGGATTCTAGCGGTTTTTAGGTTTCTTTGTTCCATTTGTTGCATTTGTACTTGCGAATCTATTAGACGCTGTTCCATATTTTTCGCACTATCCAGATTCTTCTGTTCCATTTGTTCTAGAGTTTTTGCTAAATTTCCAGAAGTTTCCAGGCTTTTCTGCTCCATTTTAGTTTGTGCATCTATTATTCGTTGTTCCATATTTTTCGCACTATCCAGATTCTTCTGTTCCATTTGTTCTAGAGTTTTCGCTAAGTTTCCAGAAGTTTCCAGGTTCTTCTGCTCCATTTGTTGCATTTGAGTTTGTGAATCTATTAGACGCTGTTCCAAGGTTTGCGAATTATCTATTAGTCTTTGTTCTAGAGTTTTCGCTAAGTTTCCAGAAGTTTCCAGGTTCTTCTGCTCCATTTGTTGCATTTGAATTTGCGCATTCTCTATTAATCGTTGTTCCATGTTTTTCGCACTATCCAGATTATTCTGTTCCATTTGCTTCATTTGAATTAACAGCAAATTCACGTCAGCATCTCCGCCTGGAACTTGAAAGACATAATTCTCTGGATCCTCGCCTTCTTGGATCAACACATTGCGAAGCCGTTGCTGGAGGATCGACTTTTTGCCAGTTGTATCCTCATCCCTCTCTTCTAATTCTCGTTTTAACTCGGACACTTTCAATTCCGTGAGTTTCATTCTATTAGCCATCACGATATTTGAAATAACGTCTTTCCGCACTGTATATTTATTTAAACGAATACTTAATTAACACTTAATTGTCTACTTAGTTTATTATTTATTAATTAGTCCACACCTGAATACCACTGTAACGTTTGTCTTTCGGGTTCTTAAATAAAACTAACAAAACTTTAGACACACACACTATATTAATATTTAAAACGTATAACAATATAAAACTAACTATTAACAACAATAAGTACATTTATGTATTCTATATTTATGTAATTATATTTATGTGTACTTCGCGAGACTGTAGGATTCAATGAATGTTCATCCCTTCTTCGACGCGGCTTTTATATCGGTGAATACTCCTTCTAGAGCCTTCACGTAGGCCTCGCGAAAACATCCAGAGGGATGACGCATCTCGCGTCAGCGGATGAGTCATTACAATATGATAGAAGTAACACCTATTATTAGAAGACGAAAATCACAAAATGCCAATAAACAAACTGACAGACACCATAATTTTTTGTTTCATGTTTGTTTAAAAGGAGTATGCAAGCAAGTATGTAAGAAAGCTTTCTTGAGTTTATATGGTGTTGGCGAAAAGCATATTAGACGATTATGTTACCTACTAATTACTGGAACCACTCCTACAGATAATAGAGGTAAATCTGTGAAATCCAGACATAATTTAATACCAGGTGAGGTGTGCTTTCAAATAAAAGAACACAGAATCGTTCGACGTGAAAGAAGTTCATTATTCTAACAATCTACTGAAAAAGTATTTGTCAGCTACTTTGGATGTTAAACAGATGCATAAAATGTTTCTGGAAAAGTTTCCTGATTCCAAGGTGAAATACAGTTTTTATTTGCAATATTTCCATAAAAATTTTACTTATACTTTTGGTCGTCCTTAAGTTGACGTGTGTTCTACCTGCGAAGAACTGGGCCAGAAAGTTAAAAGTACAACTCTCAATGACGTTGCAAAACGAGTTGCCGTTTCAGAACTCTTAGTTCACAAAAATAGGGCTAAGAAATTCTATAAGAAACTAGACCACATCAAGAAGCTCGTTTCAGGGACAGATGAGATATTGGGAATCACAATGGATTACATGCAAAATTTACCTATACCGGATATACCTGTACAAGAAATTTTTTACTATCGACAGTTATGGATGTTCGAGTTTAGTATACATAACTTAAAAACAGGAGAAGCTAAATTTTTCTCTTATCATGAGGATGAGGCTCTCAAAGGACCCAATGAAATGTTCACTTTCTTAAAACAATATTTTGAGAATGAGGTCCCTGCAAGTGTAAAAGAACTTCATATATTTTCAGATGGATGCGCCGGCTAAAATAAGAATGACACGGTCGTTTGTTTCCCTTTAGCCCTCGTCTCCTCGGGAAGATTCAGAAAAATTTCTCATTACTTTCCAATCAGGGAACACTCATTCCTTCCGTGCGACAGAGACTTTGGGGTAGCAAAAAGGCTAGTTCGCAAGCAAGACCGAATTTATCTTCCTGAAGAATATTATGAGCTTAACAAAAAATCCTCAAGAAGGTCTCTCTTCTCAATAAAGAGTGCATAATGAGGAAATTTTAGACTTTAAGAAATGGTGGCCCAAATATTACAAGAAAACCATCCTGTCCATCGACTCCTATGGGAAAAAAAAGATGAGAAAACGACTTTTCAAATATCTCAGTATAACGAATTCGAATATGATTGCAGAAAAAAACCTGGGACTGTTAACCCCGTTTAGCCCGTTAAGCCCGTTTATCGATGGGCTTATTTTCTATAATTTCTTGGGGGGAAATCCAGCTGGAGTTTGTCCTACTCTGGCAACAGAGCCTGCTTACACAGGAAAAATCGCTATTAATTAAAAAAAAATGGACAATCTAAAGAAACTTGTGCAATATGTACCAGAAGACAAGAAATTATTTTATGATGATCTGTTTTTATGGCCTACCACTAATAATCTTGAGCCAACAGAGGAGGATTATTAAATAACACTATTTCTGAACATGTCCCTTACCTAATAAATTTTTGTATTAACATTAATACTGGAGTTTTCTTTCGGTCTATTTGGAAAAGGCCACAACTACAAAAACAATTTTTTTTGTTTTTAACAAACTTTAAAATGTATCATAAATTGACTCTTTGTTTAGCAAAAGAACTGATATCCTGATTAATATCAAAGTGAAACGTTTTTTTGTTCTCCTGTAAAATTTACTTTTCTGGAGTTGTGGCCTTTTCGAAATCACCGATTCAATTAATTATACAGGCTGCTCTTTAAATAGTGACAACGTATGTAAAATGGAGAGATTTAACTATATAGAATATAAATGTAATTTTTTTTTAATTACCTTACAAAAAGAAAAAAAATGATAAAAGATATTTAAAAAAAATTGTCACGTAGCTGTGCGACCGATTATATGTATCATAAAAAGTATCGAAGACGATATTTAAAGCTGACCGACAATAACAAAAAAAGTAGATTTGTTATTGTCCGTCAGCTTTAAGTATAGTCCACACAATGTTATCTTCTAGCGTTTTTATAAACATAAACATTGCGCGTTTAAATTTAATAGCGGTATTTTTTATAGACATTCTGAATTCATATTAATATTTTATATTTGTTACTTTTCGTAACAAAAAAAATATTCACGTAATACACATGAAATAGCTGATTTAGGTCAGTTCTAAAAGCTTATAAACAGCAGATTTTGTACGTAAATATATTGAGGTCGAGAAAGAGTGTGGAGAAGAAGAAATGAGAGACATGCCGATTGCACCATATCTGAACGGGTGTCTTTTTATGGTGGTTGTGTTAGGTATGGGCAGGTATTTCCACAGAAGCACATCCAGAGCTAGAAAATATTTTGCACGAAGCTGTTATCCCATTTTCTCATTTTATTGAGATGGCTTTGTTTTCATGCATAACAACGCTAGGCCATACATGACAAGATTCGTTACTGAGTACCTTAACGAACTTGGAAGTCGTAGACTTGATTGGCCAGCTTGCAGTCCGGATCTTAATCCGATTGGTGTATTCGTCATCGTCCAGCAATGGCAGCAACTTTGCAAAAGCTACGATTAGCACTTTTAGATGAATTCGAAGCAATTCCTCAAATTTAGTAAATCCAATACCAAGACAAAAACAGTATAATCCAGGGTTTGGGAGGACAATACAAATCATTAACATTCAGTTTAAAGTTTATTA
The DNA here is from genome assembly GCA_935421215.2 of Melolontha melolontha. Classification (NCBI taxonomy): domain Eukaryota; kingdom Metazoa; phylum Arthropoda; class Insecta; order Coleoptera; family Scarabaeidae; genus Melolontha; species Melolontha melolontha. The sequence continues at coordinate 68,062,297 of OW285243.1, read as the reverse complement.
GAAGCTGTCATCTTCAGTTTTTGTAATTTCAGTAAAATTTAAATTCTCACTGTTACTTCTCAAATTAAATTAATTTTTATTTTTACATTCTTTATTTTCTCTCCGTTGCGTGCGTTTCTCATTGATCATGTGCAGCGCCATAATAAAATTTAAATTTCTAAAGAAATTAATAAATGTGTAGGTGTTTTCATGAAATTTTTAGGTGGGCGATTTTCTTTTGTGGGTCAGTGTATATAATTTCTGTATCACTTTGAATGGCGTTTTATGCAAGGTTACACTGAATATGTTTAAGTCTAGAAATTGTTTTTTCAGTCAATGGCTGCCCGGGACGTAAAGACTTTTTGAACATCCGTAATATACTAAATTTATACATTACGTATAGCAAGCGCCAATTAAGTTGGCGCGAGGAGGGGGTGCGCAGAAGCCGTTTTTAAAAACGTCCACCCCCACTACTCAAGTAATTGTCAGAATACATTTGTCATTGACGTTTGACGGAACATAATGTCTTTGCTAGGGGATCACAAAGTGATACACGCTCAGAGGTTAGAATTATCTGACATTTTATGTAAAACCAAATACAAATCTCCCCACTACTTTTAATCCTGCGCGAACTTACCCCTCCTCGCGCCAACTTAATTGGCGTTTGCTTATACTTACTTTTAAGCTTTATCAAATTAATGTTATTATTAATAATTCGATTTGATGATTTCGGTGTTCTGTAAAGGACACTTCGTTCTTTTACCATTTCTTTGCTTTTTAAAGCTATGTGATCTAATGTTTTGTTTACTGTTTCATTTGAAACTAATGCATTATCTTCCACTTTGCCATCGCTTAATACTCCACTATCTAAAAACAGGAAAATGATATTATATACATGGAATTCATATTTAAGTACATATAATATATGATATTATATAGCAAGCAAGCAAGCAAGGAGTCTCCACGAAGATTGCAAACATAAGCGATAACCTCAGCAATTGCACTGAAAAGTCTGAAAATGGATAACAACGCTCAGATGGCTAACGGCTTATCTTTTCACCCTTGGATCAACAGGATCTCATATTTTACAATGCCCAAATATTGGAAATGGAAACTTTAAGTTATATCAATTTTAACAAGGTTGCAAAGTCAAATAAAAATTGTTTTAGCGAAAAGGGAGTAATATTTTTGGGAAACAATTAACGAGTATGGCGTTTTACTTCTGAAAAGCTATATAATTTTTCAACTATCTAACGAAACAGAATTCCGTGTGTAGAAAGCAATATTTACATGTAGTTGTATCATCTTCAGCTAAATTTAACAGGAGTTTTTTAACAAGTCCTTTCAAAATTTTACTTCTTTTAATTATCCTTTGGTTTCCAACCTTTGTCGGCTTATTTCTAATGAGCAGTAAATCAATTGCACACTTCAATTCGTGAACCACTAAAAGAATATAAATTACTGGTAGTCAATAATTAAAAGAAATATTTTTACCGTCCTTGATATCCTGGCAATTTTTTTCGACTTTATCAAAATTATCCAAATCAACGTCTTGAAACGAAAGAGTAATTATAGAAACAAGAACAATAGATTCTTGAATAATGTCAGTTAAAGCAGACATGAGTATACTTGCTTCATGTTTAAAATGTTCGTGTACTTTGTCCATATGTGCTTTTATTTCTTCATATGCAACCTAAATAAAATGAAAAACTAATAACTTAGGTAAAAAAATAGAAAGAAATTTTGTTTATACCAGTATCGTGCACTGACGAGTCTATAGCAAGACGAAACATGTGTCTGCCCAATTTTCGCACAAATATAAATTTGCATTGTGTTCTCCTCACCCGATTTTTAATAATATTTTTATATTATTAAAAATGTTTTTGTTTGAAATAAATGTTTTTAAATTTTCTCTAAAATTGCGTAATATTTTTTTATTTAAAGCAACCATGGCGACATCTATGAGATATCATGTATTTATATTTTGTTTAATGGTGCGTAACTAGCAGACAATATACTTGTTTTAAATGTAGTGTATATACAAGGTGTGTATAAATTGGCGGACACACTACACGTGGCGACATTCTTGGTCAAATTTTGAGTTAAAAATCATAATCCTAAAACGATGTATCAGGCTTCCTTTGTCTTCAGAATGAATTTGACAGTAGTAATGTATTTGACTAGAACAACATTAGGCTGCCTACTATTGTTTTACAACGTTGTCAGATGTGTTTTTCGTTAAAAAGTTAATAAACAAATATTAAAAACAAACTTTAAAATCAAAAAGAAAACTTTAACGAAAGGATACTAACAACAATTCTTCTTTCTTCTAAATTGTATCTCTTTCTGTCAACAAATATCGAGTAATAATGCTTATTTCAAGACTGAAAGTCCGAACTTTAGGAACCTCGTGCAAAGATATGGAGCATGGTACAACATTTTCGTATTAGGATTTTGGACTCCGAATTTAACGAAGAACATCGCCGCGTGTAGTGGGTCCGCCAATTTATACACACCTTGTATATTGTCATTAATTCTTATGAATCATTTTTAAAAATTTATATTGTTACATATACACATTTACTATACCGGATTGTTTTTTATTATTACACATACATCGCCCTATGTGTAGAGCTAAAAAGATAAAAATCGATGCATTGGTGGCATAGTAGGCAACCAGTTATACACCAGTGACGTATTTTTCCAATTGTCAAATATTTCTAATTTTTCATTCATACTTAAATCTTAAATTAAATACATTTTTTTGAAAAATAGATAATTTATTTACAACAGTTAATTATCCAGGCGTATACCTTGTTCGAAGACAATTTTAAAGATTTTTAACAAATTCAAAGAAAATGGTTATTTTTTAAATTCCCACAAAAAAAATAATAAAACCAATCACCTGTTAACAGAACACATGAAGCTGAATGTGTTATGTAGAAGAACGGTCTGCAGGATCGCTTTTAAATGTAGCTAGACATTTTGGAGTATTGTATAGTTCGGTTTTCAAAACTCTTAAAATAATTCAAATATAAGCCATACAAGATATCAAACCAGCAAGACCTTTTCGAGGAAGATAAAGTAAAACGAACTGATTGTTGATAATAATGATTAATTTGTTAAAAGAAAACAAACTAATTTTAAATAAAATACTTTTTACTGATAAAGCAAACAGTTCCGTAATAGATTTAAAGAGTTTCATGTACATTCTGTATGGCAATTTAAATAATTTCCCTTTGAATGCTTAAACATTCATATCTTTAATAGTTAGAAAGCATATAAGAAAAGGTTGGGTGTAATTTTAATAAAATAAATACTTAGGTTACTTATTAATAGAGCAGACCAATTTCCGTGCGCGCCATGAGCGCCGGTATGGGAGTGTAATTCGTAATATATTAGAATATGCGATAGAATAGGGACGCAACATGCGCTTGTTACCGATATAAGTATAGAATATTCTATCAGAAATAATTAAATATACATTTGGTTTTTTGCTATTAAAGTAATATGCATAAACACACGAAAAATGCTTACGTGTTCTTTACAATGTGTTTTTGACCAACACATTAGGTATGTATTGCACACTAAACATTTAATTTTTGAGCCATCGTATATTAAGTCCGGGAAATCCATAATAAACTTATTCACTTCGTCTGACTTCTTTTTTTCTCGATTTATGTGTCGACGACATTTTATTACGTATGCTTACACTTACATGTAGTCTAAGCAAGTACCAAACACATACTGAATGCTTTTTATTAGTTCTAATGCAATACAATCATCCTCACATCGGCGCATATGGCGCGCAGGGAAATTGGTCAGCTCTACTTATTAATATTTTTAAATTAGGCACATTATCATATTAACATTTTTCGGTTTTAGTCTTGCACGCCTTTGTTCTATTATTAAACGAGCTGTACTAAACACTCTTTCACTTTCTGCTGAACTTGTTGGAACATAGAAGTATTTTCTGGCAGATTATTCTGAGGGTTTCAGCTCCATGCCTGTTACCTAAAAGAAAATACAAATAAAAAATGCAATAACCCTTCTTTTTTAAACTTACTTCCCAAAATGGATCTATGTCCTGATTTGAATTTGGCCTTTCGAGGTATTGCCTTTTAGATATTATTACATCAGCTGTAATTGATTTTACTTTCTCTTATTCTTCCTTGCAAAAATCCAAATAATGAAAGTGATTTTTGATGTGAACTAATGTCTGTTTCGCTTACAGGCATTTGTTCTTTATTGTCAGGATCTATTTTCTTCATAATATTGAACATTTCTTGTTCTAGAAAAGAAGCAGCCCCAGTAGCATTTTCAGTACTATGATCGTCCTTCATATGAAAATAGCCTTGCTTTAAGAGATTCCGAAAGTTTGTTGCATAATGTCTTCCCTTCTTCAATCTTTAATTCCAGTAGTGATGCTGTCAGATAATTGTACAGTCCAAAAGTTATTGGGATTATTAAAGAAATAGTGACATATTACCTACAAGAATTTCTCATTACTGCTTTTTAAGATAAACTTCTCCATTTTATAAAACCACTTATTCGTAAGATACCACAAGGTGTTATTTGTTTTCATCGTGTTACTGAAATGCCCCTCATACATGGGTTACATTCAGTATTAGAAGTATGATGTATTGCGAGAACATTCTACAATTTCATAAAATGGTAAAATCTATTTGTACTTTTTTGTTAACAATGCTTTCATATTTTCTACCTTTTTTGATACACTAATTTTACTATCTTAGATATATTTCATCCTTAAAGAAATACCATCCATCTTCTTTGAATTTATTAAAAATATTTAAAATTGTCTTCGCACAAGCTATACGCCTGTTAGGATAATTAACTGTTTTAAATAACTGACTTTTATTTTTTTTTTGGCTTCTACACATAGAGCGATGTAAGTGTAATGATCAAAAAAAAAATTGGTATATGCACATTTTTAAGACAATACAATTGTTGTGCTTCTAAATTCTAAGAATGCAGATAAGGAAAGGAAGATACTTCATGCAAATTAATTTAATTTGTTTTAGTGTTACTTAAATCGTCTTTGTAATAAACTCGCATGTTTTAAATAAAATATATTTTTTTAAAAAGATGTTTTAATTTGAAGAATCATAAATATACCTTGATTTTTCTTATTGAAAATATATTTATAGTACGTTTAACTGAAACTGCTCAAATTCAGTCTCCTAAACAATATATCTTACCTGACAAAAAGTAAATGGGTCAATAACTGAATATATTGAATTCTTAAGAATTTCCGCTTGTTGCTTCCAGTGCTTCATTAAGAGCATTGCAAAATGTTTACTATGATCAGTGTTGCTAATGAAAACTGCATTCAAATTTGGTACTAATTCGCTTTCTAATGCTTCTAAGCTTGCTAAACAGTTCCTCATCTTGATAACGGCTAAAATTACATTTTTAAAAAAACCAGTACAGTAATACAAAATGTGTCATTAAATACGGCACTATGCAAAAAGGTATTACAAATTTCAAAATATTTTTAATTCCCCAAGCAATAATTTTATTATATGCAAAACGGATTCCACAAAGATAAACAAATTTTATGTAAGAATTATAACATGAGCGGGTAGTACTAACCAGCTTCTTAAAAAACTTAACAACTAAGGTCACAGTATCTATGTCGTAAATTAAGAGGTTCAAATCTTTTGAGTCATCTCACTTCGTTGCTGTTGTTCAGAGAAGAACCATTGCACTAGTATTTGGATGAACTTCAAGCCACTTTTGATATTTTGCACTAATGAATCACTTCGTTTGTAACATACTTGGTAGCATTAGCATTCTTGGTGTCTTTGATTATAACCTTCGAAGACTCTTGATATCTGATAAACTAGCACTACCCCACAGCTGCATCCTTTAAATCCAAACATGTTTAAAAATGATTTTGTAGACATGCAGTTTGTTCTTGAGTGTTAATTGAGATCTTTCAGTTGCTTGCATTTATTAAAGGTATCAGTTGTTTAAGTGGCTTAGTCCAAATGAATGTCTAAGTACTTTGCATTTTCAAATTGTGGTAGAGATTTATTTAATTAAACTGTAGGGCATGAGGGAGGCCCTTGGTTTCGCAGATAACCAAGAGAATATTTTTTTTTTCTTCTTGCATTAGAAATTTTATGTAAGACACAATAAAAAACGACAATCTCACAAAAGATATTTACAAATATAATTTGAGATAAAAAGATATATTCCATTATTTCACATGATATTCTACTAAACAGCTAGAATTTAAAATAATAATTACATATCCAAAAAAGAAAATTTAGAAGTTATGAAAGTGCTTTTTTATTTTATTTAAAAAAATTTTGTTTTTATAAACAATAACTTGATTTGTGAAAACTATAGCTTAAAAATTATAAATTTCAGCTGTTAAAAGAAAATATTTTTGGCATATAATAACTATCAATTGAATCATACAAATACTTACAAGTAATATTAGATGTAGATGATATAGCAAAAAGACCAATTTGCATTATTCTATCAACATGAAAATCAAATTCCATTATAACACTTTCCAATGCTTCACTATTAACCACCTTTGTAAAGCAGCAATCGCTTAATTTATCCAAAGGTTCAAAGTAACGAGAGAATATTTTCAGAGTTAATCTCAAGACACAAGTGTTAACTTTTCTTTCCAGAGAACATAGTTTATCATAGCAAGAATCTATTGATAAATTACATACAGCTATATTTAATGTCTGTTTATTTAACTCTTCAAATAAAGAGTCCAAATCACTTAAAACCTGTAATTTATTTGATACCTTTTTTGAATAAAATTTATAAGAAATGCTTACAGCTTTACAACTGCCTCGGATTATTTTAGAGTCATCTTCATATGTAACTTGTGCTATTGACATTGAATTGCATAATATCTCTTCTATATGTTTCTTCGCCAAATCATATGCTTTTAAACAATTTTCTTGATTACTTGTTACATCAATTACAGCCAATTTATCAAGGGCAATATCCACAAGCTTTTGATAAGATTCATTTTCAGCAATACTTACATTATTTTCTAATTGAGAAATTACACCATCTAAACAATATACTAATTGCCTGATTATAAATTCTCTTGCTTCCTGTATGGAAAATCCTCCAATAAATACTCAATTAAAAGTCTGTACATGTATATACTTACTGATATTATTTCATCCAGTTCATTTTCTTTTAGAAACAATTGAATTATTAAAGACAATAATGTAATTATTTGTGTTAAATATAAAAATAACGACTTAATTCCATTTCTATCTACTTTCTCAACGGTATTCTTCGTGTGTGATGTTATTTTTATAATTATATCTGCAATTAAGTTACAAAGATCCTAAAATATATTTTACATATGTATCAACAATGAAATAAAAAGAAGTGGTGTTTTCTTACTTTAAACCATAGTGTAATCACATTAAAATGTTTATTATTAAGTGTAAGAGTGGCAATATGCTCTTTACAATTTTCTAAGTCACGACAAATATTTTCCATTTTCGTTGTAGCAAGAAAATCAACAATAAAATTTAATGTCTTTTATTGTAATCATTCATCCGTTATTTAAATTTTAAATGCAGGTGGATCAAACTGCTGCCAACTGCCACAAGCATTTCCGAAATTTCCCAAATGAATATTCCTTCTTATTATAAAAAGAGTAAAAAGCAGGATACACGTATATAGGCAACCTGCGACAAATTTGTTTCTTTAAAAGATTCTGTAAAAAATCGGTAGATTTAATATTTTTATATTATTATTACCTATGAACTCTGCTGACTATTGCCAATGAGTAATATAGAAGTAGATATATCTACATAAGCTTTATTAAATAATAATAAATAATTACTTATAGGTTCCTACATACACATATAATTATTATTATATATATTATTATATATATATTATATATTATTTATTAATTCTTATTATACCTTTCTAAACAAATCTGCAATAAAAATTCAGATTTTATTTTCAGTTTCGTTTTCTTACTTATTATTAAATACATGTAAGTTTAGCAAAACTGCAGAACATACAATATTTCAGAGGTGACAAGAAAACAAAATTACAAAGGATAAAATCAAAATTAATTTTATTAAAACTAAACAAATACAAATAAAATTATTACACTAACTAAATGGAATGTTTTATAAAATATAAATAAACATAATTTATATCCTACTCAGTGGGATATAAATTATGATTATTCATTTTTAAAAGCAATTTTTTCCTCAATTTGAAACATCGTAACAACTTATTATTGGTATGTAATACAATAATCCAAGCAAAGTAGATTTTCATCAAAATTGATTAATATACTAAACATTAGGGTACCATCACCATAGGTTGTTTTCTTGATCTGTTGCCAAAATTCTTCAGTATCATTCGAATACGACTGAATAATATCAGTATTTCCCAAAAGACGCCATTCTGTATTCAAATTTTGTATATCATTATGATCTTTAAGTAAATTCGGAAACTTAACTAATGTCTGTTTCGCTTACAGGCATTTGTTCTTTATTGTCAGGATCTATTTTCTTCATAATATTGAACATTTCTTGTTCTAGAAAAGAAGCAGCCCCAGTAGCATTTTCAGTACTATGATCGTCCTTCATATGAAAATAGCCTTGCTTTAAGAGATTCCGAAAGTTTGTTGCATAATGTCTTCCCTTCTTCAATCTTTAATTCCAGTAGTGATGCTGTCAGATAATTGTACAGTCCAAAAGTTATTGGGATTATTAAAGAAATAGTGACATATTACCTACAAGAATTTCTCATTACTGCTTTTTAAGATAAACTTCTCCATTTTATAAAACCACTTATTCGTAAGATACCACAAGGTGTTATTTGTTTTCATCGTGTTACTGAAATGCCCCTCATACATGGGTTACATTCAGTATTAGAAGTATGATGTATTGCGAGAACATTCTACAATTTCATAAAATGGTAAAATCTATTTGTACTTTTTTGTTAACAATGCTTTCATATTTTCTACCTTTTTTGATACACTAATTTTACTATCTTAGATATATTTCATCCTTAAAGAAATACCATCCATCTTCTTTGAATTTATTAAAAATATTTAAAATTGTCTTCGCACAAGCTATACGCCTGTTAGGATAATTAACTGTTTTAAATAACTGACTTTTATTTTTTTTTTGGCTTCTACACATAGAGCGATGTAAGTGTAATGATCAAAAAAAAAATTGGTATATGCACATTTTTAAGACAATACAATTGTTGTGCTTCTAAATTCTAAGAATGCAGATAAGGAAAGGAAGATACTTCATGCAAATTAATTTAATTTGTTTTAGTGTTACTTAAATCGTCTTTGTAATAAACTACTTATTATTAAATACATGTAAGTTTAGCAAAACTGCAGAACATACAATATTTCAGAGGTGACAAGAAAACAAAATTACAAAGGATAAAATCAAAATTAATTTTATTAAAACTAAACAAATACAAATAAAATTATTACACTAACTAAATGGAATGTTTTATAAAATATAAATAAACATAATTTATATCCTACTCAGTGGGATATAAATTATGATTATTCATTTTTAAAAGCAATTTTTTCCTCAATTTGAAACATCGTAACAACTTATTATTGGTATGTAATACAATAATCCAAGCAAAGTAGATTTTCATCAAAATTGATTAATATACTAAACATTAGGGTACCATCACCATAGGTTGTTTTCTTGATCTGTTGCCAAAATTCTTCAGTATCATTCGAATACGACTGAATAATATCAGTATTTCCCAAAAGACGCCATTCTGTATTCAAATTTTGTATATCATTATGATCTTTAAGTAAATTCGGAAACTTAACGGCTACATCAGTAATGGTGTGAATGGTACCACTTTTAACTATAGGTACCTATATGGATTCAAAAATTTAAATTTTTCTAAAATATTGTTTTTAGTTGCAGCGAGCATACTGGCAAATTTTTATTTTGGTATATGTATACACATTGTAGATTCGCAATAAAAACAACACATTTATATATTGTTTTATCTATATTTGTACAATTTAGATGAATAGTTTGGTAGTTCTGATTTTTTCGGTAAAATTATGTTGATTATTTTACACATACAAATATAAACCAATCAGATTCGCGTATTACTGAAGCAACTCGAAATTACAGCGGTAATTTATCGATAATTTTCATAGTAGAATAATTAGGCGTTGTTATGGAAATGCGGTTAATAAGGATAGACATTTCTAAAGTTCTGTCATAAAATTGGTTTCATTGTCACAAAACAATGCTGAGATTTGGGGAAGAATCAGTTGTAAACATTGATCAAATAGTAAAACAAGCTGAACCGGCTAATACCAAAAAGAGTAAAGCGTCAATTTGGCGACAATTTTGTGAGTTTTGTGATGTGAAAAACTACAGCATCGAACAAAATGTTACAGAAGAGGAACTTGCAGATATTCTGAAAGACTGGGCCTTCAATATGAGGAAGGTGAATGTGGAAGAATATAAAGAAGGTGTTGTTAAAACGATGTGGAATGTCACGGCAAAATTGCTACAAGAGAAGTTTAATAACGAATATAACTGAAAAATTGATCCTTTTCAGAGCATCGTATTTAAAGCAGCCCGCGACGCAAGGAACTCCAAAAGGAGAATTCTTCAAGCGATACCTGGTAAACGGAAAATGAGTTCTGCAGCTTTACAGAAAAACGAATATGAAAAAATGATAAATGTTTGGGATGAAGAAAATCCAGATGGACCACAAAAGAAATTTTACCTGATAGTGTCGATTGAATTGGCATGGCGAGGAGGAGAAGGCGCGGCATGTTTGATTCACTACTTCCGAGAAGAAATGAACGTATACAATACACCGACTGGAAAAAAAGGCTAGTTTGAATATGAAATTAATTTCCAAAATTTCCCAGTTAAATTCCCTAAATCACATATGTTTCGCACTAGGCGCAATTCAGGGTTTACAATAAACAGGTACTCCTGTCAAATCAACAACACCCTGTATACACAGGTGGTAAAACTATGATCATTAAAATTATAATTCGATTTAAGATCTAAAACAAGAGATAAGCAGAACTCAAATTATGTATACGTAATAGTTGTTCTTTACAAATAGTTTACAGAATATATATAAAAGTAAATTAGATCTACGACGTAACCCCAAGATATTTATAATTCTGTACGGAGGCCCGACTGAAAGTTCTAAGCCTCGTACAATAAACTAATTTAACTACTGGCTGCTGGTGAAGCTAGTCAACCAGTTAAATAATGAAATTGGAAGGAATTGCTTGAATTCAGTCTATTAAAGTCTAACGGTTAAAGTATATAGTTAAAGCCTTGTTTGCTATCTAAGCTTTATGAGCAAAATAAAGAGGTTTGCACAGAGAAGTGAATAGCTTCTCTAGTGCCTACTTATGATTAAACAATCAATAAATTAATTATAATTTTGTAAAGGTTAGCTACAGGTTAAGAAATAACCAACAACTAACAATAATATAACAGCACCTACTTTAGCTTGTCACCCACAACGAACAGTTTCCAAAACTTATCCCGAGTATGCCTTCACAGAGGTAGTACAGGAATGTCAATTCCAAAGATTCATTGGAATTCAGCCGCCATTATGCCTGAGATCACCATCTCGCTTGAAGACGCCATTTTGGGATGCCGTGTAAAATTGTTACAAAACTCCAGAAAAAGGAAGCTCTGACGATACCAAAAACACCCTTGAGGGTGGATTGAGGATTTCTGCACGAATCCCCTCCCAAAAGATCGAAATTCTACGTTACACCGCTGCGTGGAAAATTGCGTATGCAAAAAAACAGACTTCCACGTGGTGTGGTCCTTGAAGAGATTCCGAAGTATAATTGGTTTAATTACTTATTTATTTGGGCGGTAGCACCAAAATTATATCCTAAGGAGGATAAAAGAAACGCATTAGCAAAAATTCAAAAGAAAATGATATCTATTACCGCAAAGACTAAGTTCTCTCACAAAAATAAAACAAGACCAATATCGGTAACGTACTAGAACGAAGTGCCGGTCGATAGAAGTTCGAATGCAACGATCGGCATCCGATCTACGTCATACACAGAATCGATGAACAGAAAATTAGAAAGAAAAGGATTTAATTTCCCAAAAACCCTCACAAGGTTTAAGAGTGAACAACGAAGCTAACAAGCGGAAATTTGGTAATTAAATCACCGCAATTAGGGTTAAAAGACAAAATAAATATCTTAACAAACGTCAAGAGAACTGTATTCGGAAGATAAACCAAAGGGTCGTAAAGATGGCGCTACAAGCGAAAGAAAAGGTGTACGCAAGATTTACGTTAATTAAAAGATTAATAAGACAAATTAAGCACCCGTATTAGATTCACAAAATTCTAATAAAAATAACCACAATAAAAGAATTGATTAAAGAGAAACAATAATAGAATTAAAAGTAAAAATTAAAACGTAGTGTGACTAAGCATAAAATTTTCCAAAAGATCGGACTGCGCCGAAGTATAGGAAAATTCTCCGGAAATAAAATGGATATACAGGCATCCAAAATATTTGAACGTACAAAATAATGTGAAGATAATTAAAGTTTGAAGAAGCCTAAGTTGATCGGTAATTAATAACAAAAATAAATAAAATTGTAATAAACGAAAATGTAGAATAATGAAAAGCCTAAATTGTCTTTACGTAAGCAAATAATGAAATAAATTCATTAAAAATTCCCGAATGGTCTCTGGGAAATTTTCGAGCGTAACAACGCCGTGTAAAGTTGTTGCGCGTTTATACATATGTGTTAGCTTTACGGTGCCCCATGTGCGACACTTTTATTAGTGGTTTTACCTACTGATGATGACACTTAGTTGTCGAACTACGTATTTAGGATACAAGTATTAATTTTGGTAAGGAGTTTTATATCTTTTTTGACTGAAAATATTTTAAAAACCTTATGTCCTAATTTCGGATATGAAATTATGACCGAAGTTAAGAATATGCATTATTATGTGTCCGAAATTAATAAATCCCTCAAATTCGCACTAAAAAAATATTGTCCGAAATTAGGAAAATTTCACCGTAACTTCGGGTAACGGTTTTCTATTTTCTTTTTAAGTCGCCATTGCCGAAATGGGTCGCTCATCTAGCTCTTGGTAGACTCGATTACGGCGATTACCCTAACAACGATAACTAATATATTGTAGAATATTTTTATCTCTTACTGGTAATTCAGTACTTCTCAGTTCATATGAATTTTCATAAGACGACCTTCGTGGAATTTTACCAATATTTACAAGGAGAAACTGTATGTTGTCTAAAGCATTCGGCTGTATCACCTGCCAACCACTATTCCGAGAAACTCCTGGCTACTGCAAACATTCTATGTTTAATACAAGTTCTAATGTAATTAATTTCTAATTATGTTTACGTTTCAAATTTTAATTTATGTGCGACACTTTTATTAGTGGTTTTACCTACTGATGATGACACTTAGTTGTCGAACTACGTATTTAGGATACAAGTATTAATTTTGGTAAGGAGTTTTATATCTTTTTTGACTGGAAATATTTTAAAAACCTTATGTCCTAATTTCGGATATGAAATTATGACCGAAGTTAAGAATATGCATTATTATGTGTCCGAAATTAATAAATCCCTCAAATTCGCACTAAAAAAATATTGTCCGAAATTAGGAAAATTTCACCGTAACTTCGGGTAACGGTTTTCTATTTTCTTTTTAAGTCGCCATTGCCGAAATGGGTCGCTCATCTAGCTCTTGGTAGACTCGATTACGGCGATTACCCTAACAACGATAACTAATATATTGTAGAATATTTTTATCTCTTACTGGTAATTCAGTACTTCTCAGTTCATATGAATTTTCATAAGACGACCTTCGTGGAATTTTACCAATATTTACAAGGAGAAACTGTATGTTGTCTAAAGCATTCGGCTGTATCACCTGCCAACCACTATTCCGAGAAACTCCTGGCTACTGCAAACATTCTATGTTTAATACAAGTTCTAATGTAATTAATTTCTAATTATGTTTACGTTTCAAATTTTAATTTACTTGACTGTAAACGATATTTACTATCTATCAAAAATATACCTACCTTATACACAATAGTAACCTCTAGGGTTACTATTGGTCAACGTGTTCTTGGAGTTGTTGGTCATTTTTCAAATGACACATTCTAAGGAGATTTATTTTGTCCTAGTTTTTCGGTAATTTCACATAAATCTCCCAGTCGGTCTTATATTCGCGCATATGCTTTACTTTCATTTCGTTACTTTTTGTTTAAAGAAATCGTATCTTTGTCAAAGAATTGGTATACGTCCCTTGTCCAAAAGGAAATAGAATTCTCGATAGAAGACACACCAGGGCAATTATAATTATTGAAATCATCAATCTTTTTCCATTTTTATCCAGCGTTTGTCACGGTAGATTAATTTGTTAGAGGACTTGTTATATGACTTTTAAGATATTGTATAGCATCAAAGTCACTGCCGCCTGGACAGTTTTAGGGATGTCGTCCCTCTTTTCTTTAATCGGCAAATGAAGTTTGAGGAAGAAATCAGTTACAGTGCGCTAAATTAGATAAATACCTACTTCAAGTGATTCAATGTAAACTATTCAAAAGTATCGACAAATATTATCATTATTTCTGTACATATTGCAGTGGATTGTGATATTAATAGCTTATTTACTTTCAATTCACACTGCTAAATAGATTCCCTGCTATGCTCAGTCTGGTGCGCCTTCGTAGAGCTCCTTGATCGTCAGAGTTTATCCGGATGGATATGGGCAATAAAAATATTAAAAGAATAGGTGTAAGATAAATTATACAAACATTTCCCCCTTATATGTTTATTAAAAAAAAACGAAAAAAAACTCAACTTTACAAAGTTTAAAGTTGAACTGATACAAATCTCAGTATTGAGGAAAAACTTTGATACTATATTAAAGTAAAAGTTATAAAAACCTCAAAATAATTGACCGCGAACAAAGATTTTAAAATTAAAATATAAACAAAATTTATCAGATGTCAACAATTACGTTAACCCAACAAATCAACCGTCAAATAGAAATTTATCTATTTTCGCACGCATCCAAAATTAATCATGCGCAAACACATGCATGAAGCAAATAAGTTTTCCCGCCTTCTAACGTACTACAATAATTTATATGAACAAAAAACTACACTCAAAAAAACAATCTGATAAGTTTTCTTAATATTTTCTCTGATTACAAAAATTTTACAAATCTAAAATTACTGAATTATTGAGCTCTAATAAACACTTAATTTATATGAAGAAAAATATACATACAATTAATTAATGTATCCAATTCACTAGTATGAGAGATTTTTTTTCTCCTCAGATAGGTCTATTAATTTAAATATAAATTACAAGCTTAAAGACTCGTAATGAAACGAAAATTAATTTAACACATCAAAACACTATCAAAAACACACACCGTAATTATCCAAAATTTAAATTGAATAAAATTAAGTTTTATCCAATTACAAATAAAACACGACCTATCTGCACAAAAACTACCAAATCTCTAAAAACATGAAGATCCAAGAAACGGCATGATACCCCTACCTAACATAAATATAAATCAAAACAGCGACAATATATATTTATATTATTATAACTTCCACATTGGCGTGAACTGCAAACATCCCAATAGACCCGTACATTCTACAGTTGTGGACAAAAATACACATTATAATAAATTGTTACATTACATATCAAATTTTT
The DNA here is from genome assembly GCA_935421215.2 of Melolontha melolontha. Taxonomy (NCBI): domain Eukaryota; kingdom Metazoa; phylum Arthropoda; class Insecta; order Coleoptera; family Scarabaeidae; genus Melolontha; species Melolontha melolontha. Next base: position 68,046,552 of record OW285243.1, on the reverse strand, counting down.
ATGGTTATCTCTCTGGAATAAAATGTACATAAATATATTGTCTTTTATAGTTTCTTAATTTCTTTCTTCGGGGAAAAATCCATGACAATATGTGAATATTACATTATAACAAAGATAAGCGCGGCAAAAAAGAATAATTCCAATTTTACATGCCAAAAATTTAACTGACTTTGTGTAATATATTCAACAAAAGAACTTACCTATGTGAGATGATTCGCTCAGAAAAAAAATCTATAAAGCTAGCCTGTCCTCTGTATCCAAGAACATAAAAGTAAACTGGTGATTTATTTGCTCTGGCTTGTAATTTTGCAGCTACATCGGATGCTGCAATGAAGTATCTATCACTGAGTAAGTGAAATTTTTCAAATAACTATTGAATGTGTATAATTTAATAAAATCTTACATCTCTAATTTCATCAAAATGAGAAATAGAATTTTTAGGGGTTTTAAAATAATGTTCTTTTATTTTAGCTGCAACTATAGGTTTTTGAGATTCTAGAACTGTAGAATCGTAATCCAGCACGTATGGAGCAACTTCGTCAAAATTTTGATAAATGTTCGACATGTTTTTCGCAAAAACTACAATATAATACGATTGTTTTGTTTCATTAAACTTAATATATACCTAAAAAATGCGACTTACCATGGCCTATAAAATTTCCTTCCTCAAGAGCTACAGATAATACCCATGGCACGTCAACAACAGTTTTGTCATGAAGCATTTGATATGGATGTATAGTCAAAAATGCACCATCATGTTCTATTTCAATTACCGGCGCAAAAGGAATCGGCGGAAACAATTCATAACTATAGAATTTCGACACGGCATTTATTAGTTGATTAGCTGATCGTGACTTCATGCACTTTACCATTTCTTTAGACGTTTTAATCGGACAACCAACAATTTCAGCTAAATATTTGGCCTTTCGCAAAGGATAGTCATCTATTGTCCAGGGATTCAAAGCAGTTCCGCTGTTAGACAGACCTCTGTGAAATAAACCTTCAGGGAATGAGTAAAGATATTTACTTAACCTGAAGTAATTATTTTACCTTTCGACAGTGGTGAAAAGTAATGCAAATGAACACTTGCCCCACCTGCAGACATTCCAGTAATTGTGACAGATTCAGGATTACCTCCGAAGTATTTAATATTTTTCTGGATCCATTTTAAAGCTGAAACCTGATCTTTAATACCATTGTTGCCAGGAATTACTGCGTCTTCGGTACTTAAAAATCCTTTAAGGACGAATTAAAACCTATTTTATGTGCTTTTTGAACACCCCGTCAATATACCTTACCAAATGGACCTAGTCTATAATTCATAGTCACGAGTACTACTTCTTCGTCCATTAAGTATTCTGGTCCGCCATAGTCATGGCCACTACCAAACGTAAAGGCACTACCATGAAAATGTACAATAACATTCAAATTACCTGATGAATCGGGTTTTTCTCTTGGTACGTAAACATTTACATATAAGCAGTCTTCACTACCTATAAAAAATAATAAGTTTTCAAACAATTTAAGAATATGAAGAAAGCGTTTTATTTGTGATGAAGCAGATGAGAGATATACCAAAAAAATATATCAATACGTTAAGCACATATTACACATTTGTTACAAATGAAACAGACATGCAATATACACGTCTCTAACTGTACACAGCGGACATACACCTCGTATTTTCCAACATTTACTTCAGCCAAAGACACGTTTTCCTTGTAAATATTTGTATGGTGCCACCTGATAATACAAAATTTGCTATACCTTGTGAGGCGATTCTTTAAGCTTTACTTCGCTAGCCTAACTAATGAAGTCTGATAGTAAATGGCAGAAACACGTGTCTTAGGCAGAAGTAAATGTTGGAAAATACGAGGTGTATGTCCATGTGAACAGTTACAGACATGTATATTTGTATGTCTGTTTCATTTGTAACAGTTGAGAGATGTCAATTTACCTCTTGTTTCTGGGGCAAATAAAGAATGTATGCATGTAAATTTAGTATTAGCTATCCATATTCCAGTCCAATTGTCTGGGTCTTGTGGTGCCTGTGAAATATAAGAAATAGGTAAGAATATTATAGGTATATTAATTGTTAGTACAAAACTAATTTAAAAGATATATTTTCCTTCTTAATAAACTTAATGATATGTTCTTTTAAAACAAATTTAACACGCATCTAGTCCGAGCATTAAAATTAATACTTAAATGTAGGTGCTCCTACTTCCAGTCCAAATTTCACTTATTTCTATTTCTATTTTTCTAATTTGTAACCTATCTAGTTCTATTTCTAGTTCAGCATTTCTTTTACTCTCCCTGAAATTTGTCTGTTGATGTACACCCTTCTTCTAATGTTCTCATTTTCCCTTATTTTACTTTTGCCAAATTGAGTATTAAGTCTTTTAGTATCTACAGTTTTTCAGTACGGTAAAGATTAATTTGAAATAAAGCAAATTATTTCACACTGAATTGACAATAACATTCGTGTCTACAATCAAGGATCGTAAGCCTTTACGAAATTTTTAGGAAAAAGAATCACACAGGCGTATACGAGAGCTGATCCCTTTGCCGGGCCCCCGCCCCATTTATAAACCAAAACAATTGAAGGGTCGAGTGGATGAAGGAGGTAACTAACATTTTTTGAAAAAATTGATTATTTGTATGAATGATGGTGGTAAGTGACAATCTTCCTTTATCACTAACTTTCATCGTGATATTATTACAAACATGAAAGTTACAAAGTGTTTGAAGGAGGTATGTATACACTTTCCTGTGGATATTCACAGATGAAGGAGGTTAGTGCGACAGATGCCTCCTTTATCCATTTTTCACTGCAGATACCTCCTTCATCCGTAAACTGCAGCAGGAATTTTTATTTTAGTTTTTCGTAACCGTAAGTAACATAACCTATAGCTTTAGTGCGGCGTATGTGTTTGTTGCTCAAAGTTTTAAAGAAATTTTTATTAGTGAATTTTAAGCAAACGCTTATGAAACATGATGTCAAGAGGTGAACTGATGGTCAAGAAAGCTTTGCAACAAAGTTTGGCCGAACAACTGTAGAGTGAAACTAGTTTTAAAAATAATAATTCTCATGAAATCGAAAATAACTGCTCAAATCAAACAGGTAAGTGAAATCACATGGTATATAACATTATTTTACAATATGTAAGTAATGCCTTACTTACGTTTTTCTTCCGTAGCTCGTGGTTCTAAAGACGTTGATGGCGGTCCACGACAAATACTCAAAGTTCTTCCTCCAGATTCAGATGACGGTAAGAACATGCCTAATTAAAATTTTTTTTTTGTGTTTTGCTTTGTAACTTCAATATGTTTTTCCAGATATTAATGAATCAAGCGACAATGAACCCTTCTCTGCTGAAGAGAGCGATGAGTATGTACCTCCAACATCTGAGAGCTCTTCAGATTCAGAAACTGTAGAGAAATGTTTATAACAAAATTCACAGGGATGTTCTAAAGAAACATTTGAAAGTCAAAGTTACGACAGTGACACGGAAGCAAGTGAAGGAAAACAGATTTTTGAAACTGACATGGATTATACTGCAGAAGAAAGACGAAACATTGATTCGGTCACAATAGAAAAAGTTAAGAAAAAGTTGTTTCCAACAGTTGACAAAAAGGCAAGAAAAAAAATGTGCGAATCCAAATTTGTGGAAAAGAAAGAAGGCTGCGATTGCAAGAGAAAGGGGATTAAGTTATATAAGTCAAAAAGGCAAAAATATTCCCGGTTAAGAGGGTTAACTTGGGCATGCTATGCAATAGTACATGCAAGAAAAAATGCTCTGAGAAAATTGATATAGAAAAAAGAAAAAAGTTGTTTTCAACTTACTACAAATTGGACATAAATGCCAAAAATGTTTATTTGTTTAAGAGCATGACGGCAAAAGCACCAGCCAGGCCACAAATTACTGCAAATCGTCATAAGTCAAAAACGTTCAGATATTTCGTGCATATTGATAATGCTCCTATTTCAGTCTGCAAAAAAGCTTTCTGTTCTATTTTCCAGATTGGGAAGAAAAAAGTTGAATATTTACAGAAATCTTTAAAACCGGGTGCTTCCATACCTTCTCCAGATAAAGAGAATGAAAATAGGCCGCACAAATTAAGTGACGATGTAAGAGAATATGTAAAGACGCATATCAACAGTTTTCCAGCTGAGCTCTCACATTATTCGAGAAATAATAATCCTCACAAGAAATATCTTTCTCCTATATTAAATATATCGAAAATGTACAATCTATACCGTGAGAAGTGTCAAGAATGCAGCATGCCCCAAAGATATCTTGTTAAGTACTGCACATATGCCAAAATTTTGTCGAGGGAATTTAACTTATCATTTGGGCACCCACGTAGTGACACATGCAGTACATGTGACAGTGGCAAAAGCTCTGAAGAGCACAAGGAAAATTACGAGGCGGCATTTTCGTTACAACGTGCGGACCGGCATTATGCAAGAAACAACGATGAAATATGCTACCTAACGATAGACTTGCAACTAACATTACCCCTACCTAAACTTACCACATCGAAAGCCTTCTATTTACGACAAATGTGGATGTACAATTTGGGGATCCACTCACTATTAAAGAATAAAGAAAAAGCAAATTTTTTTACTTGGACAGAAGATGGTGCTAATCGTGGAAGTTCCGAAGTATGCAGTGCCTTACTGACATTTGTAGAATTCAATCTACTATCTGACGACAACAAAATTTCTCACTTGGTAATATGGACAGTCTCATGTGCAGGCCAAAACAAAAATTTTTTAGTCATATGTCTGCACCAGTATATGATTTTAAAGGGAATGGTGAAGATAATCGATCACAAATTCCCAGAAGTAGGCCATAGTTATCTAGATTCAGATCACGATTTCGGTCGAATTGAAAAAAATTTAAGGAAATATGAGTCAATAGCCTTACCCGAAGAATATAGGGAAATAATCGCTAAATCCAGCAAAATAAATCAAGTGATAGATATGGGCCTTCATTTTCGAAATTTTGAAGACTTACCTACACAATTGAATCTTATCAACAGAAAGAAAAATGTCCTCAAAGAGAATGTACCTTTTAGAGATGGTATAAAGTGGATACGCGTTGATGAATATGGCTTCTATTTGTATAAAGAATCTTACGATCTACATACATACGCCTTTTAAAAAAGTGGATATAATACGAAATTTACGAAATGATTATCCCCTTAACGTGCAAATAACAAGGGTTAATAAAAAATATGGACAACTTTCGCAGGAAAAGCTCGACAATCTTAAAACTCAACTGGCATTCATAAAAGCTCAGTTCCGATGGTACTATCAACAAGTTATCAATGAACAAGAAAGCAAGCTTTAGTAACAATGAACATTAAATATTTTTACGCGAGTTGAAATAAATTTGTATGTTATTACACTTATGCAAAAAATAAATTAAAAACATTTTTGCTGTACATTGATCTTTCTTTCGTACAAATGAAGAAACTCAATCATCTACATGTTGATGGATCAAGGAGGTAAGTGTTGTTTTTTTGAAAATTTGAAGTTATGTTCCACATCTATTGAGCAGTTAGTGGTTCAAATTATTGATACCTAGCTGTAAATGCATGAAAGTAAAAAAGGGACGGGTTTCTTTTTTTATATAAGGACTTATCAATGAAAATATTTGAACCTAATTATTTCCATTGTTTGGTTTTGTTAGTTACCTCGTTCATCCACTCGACTCTTCAATTATTAATCGTCACGCCGCATTATAACCTGTATGTATAGATTAAAGCTAGAAACTTACAAGTCTGAACCGGTTAAAGCATGCCTACAGTAGACACCCGAGTTCGAGAGAGTCACATATCAGTATCAAAATGGATCACGTTGAGCAACGAACGGTGATTAAATACTTACGTTCAAAATTCATCAAGATTTTGGTGGATACATTAGGGAAATCTGCAGTATCATATGAAATAGTTAAAGGTGGTGTCGGTGAGTTTAAATGTGGTTGACAGAGGGGTACAGACGAACATGCAGGTGGAGCGCCTACAACCGTCACTACCCAAGAAACTGTTAAAATGGTCCATGATCTCGTGCTGCAAGATCGACATGTGACCATTAGACAAATAGTTGAAAATACTGGTCTTTTATACCATGTGTATATAATATAATTACAGCCTAATTGATCATGAAAAAATTGTCCGTAAGATGGGTATCACGAATGTTAACAGATGCACACAACCAAACTCGAAAAGACAGACACGACAAAGAAAATTTTCTTGCAAGATTAGTGCCAATGGGTGAGTCATTGATCCATCATTCTGATATAGAGACCAAAATACAGAGTAAGGTGTGGACACATCGAGGTTCACCACCGCCGAAAAATTTCAAGATACAACCTTCGGCAGGGAAGGTCATGCTATTCGTATTTTGGGATGCTGAAGGAATAATTTTAGTAGATTTCCTGCGGACGGGAGCCACAATTACAGGAGCTTATTTGCCGATTTAATTCCAAAATTACATGACCTGATAAAAGAAAAACGTGGAGAAGTTGCGCAAAGGTGTTCAGGATAACCCACCTAGTCACAGGTCCACCATTGTAACAACTGCAATAGCTCAAGCAAGCAGGCTTCGAGTTAGTTGAGCATCCACCATATTCGCCAGATTTGCCCCCCCCCCCCCCCCCCCCCCCGGTGATTAGTGTCTCCAAAACTTAAAGAACACTTGCGTGGAAACGATTTCCGTCAGATAATGATGTGATATGTGCGGTAAATTAATGGTTTGCAGAGGTTGAACAATATTTTTTCCGAAACACATTAGAAATGCTAGAACATCAATGGGAAAAATTTGTTAACCTTAATGAAGACTATGTTGAAATATAGACGACATATATTCGTCAATTTTTTATTGTGAGTGGGACGGGGGTGGAGCAAAGGGATCCACCCTCGTAGTTTTCTAAGTTGTCATAAGAGTTTAAAAATAGAATGATCATATTCTGGTTTCTGCCATTTAAATATGATTCAAAGAAATCAGTAAATACTAGTGAAAAGCTTATTGGATTAAGTTTATGCATCAATAAGTAATGATCTATCTGAACGAAAGCTTTTCGAAAATCAATATAAATCATATCCACTTGTCTTTAGTTGTCCAAATTTCAGTTGCATACTGTGTAAAACTCGTTGACTTAGAGTAAGTAAATATTTTGACTATAAATCCATGTTGAGACGGCACTAATATCGTTTTAGCGTAATAAAATATGCGCTAATAAAGTATCGCTTCAATAATTTTTGCAAAATTACATACTATGGATATAGGGTATATTTCATGGATATTTTTTTTTAATACTGGACAAGAACTGATGGCTTGATATATGGTAGAAGATCTCAGTATTTTGTTTACGCTGAAGATATTTATAGCTGAATCTAAGAGAAAAGTAAGAAGAATGTTTATATTACTGGATAAGAAAGCAAGAGAACGTGGTTTAAAGATTACCGAGAAGAAAACAAAATACATGATAACAAAAGATAAAAATATAAGAGGGACAATTAATTTAGATATAAATTATGCAGCAAATAGAATTTATCATCTGGAAGTAACGACGACGTGCAAATAAAAGTAATATATTTGCCAATTTTTTATTGTGAGTGGGTCAGGGGTGGAGTATATTCGAAGTACGATAAAACCCATTGAATTACACAATTTGTTGTAGCAATGATAATTTGATAAATGTTAAGATCGTTTCGACGTTCGAGTTTCAAAAGATTATTTGGAAATACTGAATTCTCAATTTGTAGGACCACTATAAGAGACCTTTATAACATTTACAAAAATTGTATACTATATTCTTTATCATTATATTTATGTAACAAGAGAACTAAAAATGATGACCAGCAGAAGTGAAGATCAACAACTTTTATCGAGTTGTAGATTAACTTGGAAGAGGAATTTCCAGTGTTATGCAGGTATATTATTGTTTCCCATATCTTATCTTTGTGAAGGCGGTTTCTCTGCAATTGTTTATATAAAATCTAAATACATAAACCGGCTCAACGTCGAATGTGAACTAAGAGTAATGGTTACTCATTTAAAACCAAACTTGAACAAATTATGCAATTCAAAACTGTATGAACATTTCGCTGTGAAAAACTTACTCATTGCATTCTGCAGAATTTGACCCAAGTTCTCGTTTTAGCTTTTGACCAAATTGTGTGGCTCGCGTCAAATGGAGCAAAGAAGAGCTTAAGAAATTCAACCGAGGTGATTCAAGGTTCATTTACTATATCGCAACTGGCGATTAAACTTGAATTTATTCCTACGAGCCCGAAACTAAACGTCAATCAGTTGTGAACCTAGAGATGAGTCTAAACTAATAAAAATTGTTCGTACTTGTTGTTCTTCAAAAAAATAATCGCCACTTTTTCTCAATTACTGGTCGTGGTTATGGCTATTGTGGCTTTAGAGGTACGAACGACTGTTAATGTTGACTGGTACCTATATAATGACTTGTTCGCAAGATGTACACAAATTGCGTGAAATAAATTTAAATAATCGTATCATCCTTCAACACAGACAGTGCAAGCTCTTAAACTGCTGGTTAAACGATTAAACAAAAAGCGGAGATCTTGATTTATCTTATCCCTTGCGATTTCTCTTCTCTTGTCCCCATTTGCCAAAAATAAAGTGAGTGGAGAGCGTTTTTTAAACACTGAAGAGGCAGTTGAAGCGTTTACACGTTTCTGAGATACCCACTTCTGAATGAAAATGTCTCCAGAATTGATTGATTCTACCGCATGGAGATCTTAAAGGCAACTGTTTTTAATCACAATGTAGCCATTTATACAAAATATTTGTTTTCATACTTTTACTAAAAACATTCGCAGCAATCCTCGTACACGCCACTTTCCACTAAAATTCAAAAATTTCGGCCACTACTTACTTCAAATCTAAGTTCTCCCACAGGTGGTTTAGCATAAGGAATTCCTTCAAATGATGCGAATATACGATTGTTGTACGATTTATGGAGTGCTCCTTGAATTAGACCGTTAGTTATTTCTATTATCGGCATCTCGTAACCTCGAGTTATTGCAAAAATTACTATGAGAAATGCCACTTGTATTCGATACATATTTACACTTTCTATCTGAGATAAGCCGGGAACGAATTTTACTTAGTTAACTTACAAGTCAGAATAAAATGAAGAGCGCGCTTAAATATAAATACTACTTATATTAATTAGTATCGGTTTGCTAATCAGAGTAATCAGTATTGGTATTTCAACCAATCGGGTGTTTGAAGTAAAAAATAATGCCCGTAATTTCGAAATTTCTTATCAAAGCAATTGAAAACTAATCAACAAATTTAATTGTAGAAATTTTTAGGCAATAAGAAACTGAAGGGAAATTCATAAATAGTTATATAACACACTTATACTTATATATGTTAATTACTTTTGGTTTGAAGAGATTTGAAGTGTATAGTCTGTCCAGAGTTCCAGAGATATAACGATTTGACTTCAAATAACAAGAAAATAATTTTCTAATGTGTAAATACTTTTGCGGCGAGGGTTTAAAGAAATGCAAGGTGATTATAATAGAAACTAGAGAAGTATTAAGTATTAATTTTTATTCTCTTAGCACTAACAATTAGGTTCATCACGTTTATTTCGGTAATATGGAAATAATAATTTATATAGATATACATATTTTTAACATCTTTTATAAATAAATTTGTACTATAAATTTTGTATAAACATTGTGTTCTTGTTTTCAAATTTTTGAATGTGAAAAGTTAATTACAACCATGTACAGTTTGGTTGTAATTAACTTTTCACATTATGCATTTGGTGTTTAACTTTATAAATAGTTAATTGAAAAACTTTTGTAGGTATTTATGGATGAGATTTTAATTACCTGTTTATATGTATTTAGAAATTCTCTAAGTATTAAATATTTAATATTACTTTGTCAGCAGTAATACGTATACACTACTTATTATAGTAGTGAAAACATTTAGAGAATAGCACATACGTCATCACAAAGCTGAGTGAACAAAAAGTGCCAGGGGCGTAGGTGATTTCGAGGGCAGATGTATTAGGGGTCATTTTTTAAAACATTATAATTGTGAAAATTACGTTTTTTCATAAAACTACAATATTTCTAATGAATTTAATTGATATTGGGGAAGCAAATTATTATTTACAGAAGTATAGCAAGCGCCAATTAAGTTGGCGCGAGGAGGGGGTGCGCAGAAGCCGTTTTTAAAAACGTCCACCCCCACTACTCAAGTAATTACGTCAGATTACATTTGTCATTGACGTTTGACGGAACATAATGTCTTTGCTAGGGGAACATAAAGTGATACACACTCAGAGGTTAGAATTATCTGACATTTGATGTAAAACCAAATAAAAATCTCCCCACTACTTCTAATCCTGCGCGAACTTCCCCTCCTCGCGCCAACTTAATTGGCGTTTGCTATATTAATGTGAATTTTTAAATCTACCTCGTTATGAATATTGCTGCTAGTATAATTTAAATAAAATTAACTCAATAAATTTTTCGCTTCATTAACTTTCTTATTTTGGAGAATTATTTTGAACTCAGCGTAGTCAGTTTATTTTACATAAATCAAATCAGAATTATTATAATTTCTAATAGATATTGGCTTATTCCAAGCTACAATAAAGATACATATAAATATTTCATGTTGTCTAGAGAGTATAATGTTATAATTAATACAAGTTAACATCTGTAAGATGAAATTATTTAGAAAACTTTATTTTTGCCAAGTATTATTACAATACATATACAATAAAAACAATAACAGTGTAATACATGTATGTTAATATCAATATATAGATATATAATGCGTTCATTTGAAAAGTCAATCTAGGTTACTTTGAAATTTTGATAGAATAAGACGCAAATATTATATTAGTATGTGTTTGTTGTTCCGTAAACGTAAATCCAAATGACATTTGAGGTTATTATAACAATCCAGTAATGTTGCAGAATATCATCAGAAATTTTGAACGGAGGATTTTAAAGTGCATTGATCTTGAAGGACAACATTTTCAACATTTGTTATAGTTTTCAAATAGTAAATTTTAATTTACGACACACTTCAAAATGTTCTCAGTAAATCACATATTATCACATGCTACTAGATTGACTTTTCAAATGAACACTTGTTATATATGTGGAATAAAAAAGTAACAAATTGTTCTATTTTTTAAATTTGAAGTTTTACAAAAGATTTAAGAAAAGTAACAGAACATCCAATGCCGCATGTCCATTTGTGGCTGTTTTAGCCCTATCATTTTATTCTACTTCTTCTGGCAGTGTTTGAACACCATCACAATCTTCAATGTCAGAGTCATCATCGCTAGAACTATCTTCTTCATTATCCGTTTCTTCTGTATTAACTATAAAAACTAGATTATATGTTACATTATCTAAGAAATGCTCTGTTTGTAAATAATTTTCAACAACTTACAATAAATTCTTTACAATCGCCCATATCTTTTCGATTGAATTTAACTCCGGGTGATAAGGGGGCAACCTCAATACATTATGTTTATGGGCTCATAATACTGTATCTAGTTTATATCTTGGATTTTCACTTTTATTTTTCTTTATTAATTCATATAACTCCGGCTTTGTCCATTTCGCATCAAACGTTATATTTCTTGCCTCTATCATTTCTGCCTTTTTGGAGGATGATGTTGGATCACGTTCGATTTTGACATTGTGATATGATGCGTTATGAATTACCAGTACACTTCTTGGTGGAAGATTAGGCAGGTAACTGTTTATTGACCCAAGTGAAAAAGTTTGTTGAATTCATTTCATCATGGTAATCACCATATTTTTTTGTACCTATAAAAACAATGGAACTAATAGCAACAACAATTTTAACAACCCCAGGGTGCCTAATTAAAGTATTTACACATTAGAAAATTATTTTCTCATTATTTGATGTGAAATAATTACATCTATGGACATACTATACGAACAGCTATTTCAATAAATTTATAATTTATTTTAATCGAACGATAACGCGATATGTCCTTGACACCATGGCATTGTCGTATAGTTATACTTGAGTGTATTTTTGCGTAATGTGTTATCTTATCTTAGAAGCATTCATAAGTTATGAATGCTTCTAATATATTGTAAATTTTGTTTCGTATTTTTATTTCTGTTTTAATTAGCATATGTTTATATATATAACGAGCCATCGAAAAAATTCATAATTGGAGTAGACTGTGAAATTGGGTTGGTGCTTTAACCACTTCCACATAATGACATTTATTGTTTGACATTGAAACTATAAGTTTGTGTCAAATTTTTCAAAACTCTTATTAAGAAAATTGTTTGTGTTTAGATGTAAATGGACAACATTTTCAACAACTTCTGTAGCTATATATAAATTTTGATTATGATTTCGATATTAAATAATTTGTTTTCTTTTTTGTTGTAGTATCATTTCAATGCCATAACCTTTTTTTACAATGAAACCAAATAAAACTGTCAAGCATCAAGTATTGTGTCATTATGTGGAAGTGGTTAAAGTATCAACCCAATTTCACAGTCTACTCCAATTATGAATTTTTTCGATGGCTCGTTATATATACCGCCTCATTCTGAGCAAACGCAACGATCCGAATGTATGAATATTTCTCCCGCTCCGAATAAAAATCCCCTGAACGCTTTTAGCCAATCACAAAACAGTCTGTCGTGCAACCATTTGACAATTAATGTCACAAATTAGTGTCACCACTGTCACCCTATACGGAGTCTCTTAAGCGTTTGAATAGTGATATGCCGCGTTATACACTAGAAGAGAAAGCCAAAATGATGAAATGGTATCACGCTGATAATTCTTATCAAAGAGTATGTGACTTATTTGCCGGAAGGTATGCCGACAGGCCCATCCCGAACAAAGCTGCAATTTGTAGACTTAAAAAGAAAATAGACCTTACTGGTTCTGTACAAAATTTAAAACCATTATTCCCAAATCGCAGAGTTCCTAATGATACGTCCATTTTAGTATGCGCTGCAATAGAACTAAATTGAAATTTGACACTTAGCGATATTTCCAATGATTTAGGCATATGCTGCTCTTCCGTTAACCGCATACTAAAATTAAATGGTTTTCGTAATTATAAATATTCCAAACATCATCAATTATTTTACGGCGATGAGTTTAAACGGATGAATTTCCGTTATTATATAATTAATTTCTCATTATGAACAATTTATTTTATTATTTGTAAGAGTAAATTTTTCTTTACATTACTAGAATTTAATTTAGTTTTTATTAGTTCTGAAATTTATTTAGTATACTATGAATAGTTTTTGTGACCTTTATAATTAAAATTTAATTTATTAAATCTCTTGATGCCTTATTTGCAATTTTCTTGATCGCTTATTAATAATATCATTACGCTTTGTGTAACCATCGTCAGTATAACGTATTGCAATTTACTCATTACTAGAGCTGAGGATGTTTGCGGTATAACCATGGTTATATCATGTAACCATAGTAAATTACTATGGTTACATGATATAACCATGGTTATACCGCAAACATCCTCAGCTCTACTCATTACCATAACACAGGACTAAACAATTTATAGTCCTTTAATAGTAATTTGGTAATCAGATAATTTTTCTTACGCGGCTCCATAATATGTAAGTATGTCTGACATATGACATCGATTGCACATTCGGATCGTTGCGTTTGCTCGGAATGAGACAGACTGTGTTGTGATTGGCTAAACGCGTTCAGGGTATTTGTATTTGGAGAGGGAGAAATATTCATACATTCGGATCGTTGCGTTTGCTCAGAATGAGGCGGTATATATACACCTATATATTTCTTAAGTATAATTTAAATAGAATGTACCTACAATTCTGTAGTAATATGAGTTTACGTAAATATTAAATTTTTTCCAAGAATTTAATATTTTTATCTTAGTTTAAATGAATTTGTTACTATATATCTAACATTATAATATAACGAGGTTTCGTTTATTTAATGATATACTTAGTATAATTACAACAAAATTGTAAACAAAATTATTATATAGGTACTTCAAACCGAAGAACGCAGGTGCTTAATTATAGAAACAACAAGCTCACGACGTAGGTAAAATAGAATCACTATTTAAGATAGATATTCACCACAAGATTTAGAACCTTTTGAAATCATTAATACGAGGGTGGATCCCTTTGCTCCACCTGACCCACTCACAATAACAAATTGGCAAATATCTTACTTTTATTTTTCAACATACTCTCCATTAAGGTTAACACATCTTTCCCATTGTTGCTCTAGCATTTCTAATGCTTCTTGAAAAAAAGATTGTTCAACTTCTGAAAACCACTGATTTATCGCACATATCACATCATTATCTAACGGAAATCGTTTACCACGCAAGTTTTCTTTAAGTTTTGGAAACAGTCGGTAATCGCTGGGAGCCAAATCTGGCGAATATGGCGGATGCTCAACTAATTCGAAGCCTGCTTGAGCTATAGCAGCTGTTGCAATGGCAGACCTGTGACTGGGTGCGTTAACCTGATGCAAGAGAGCGCCTTCGCATAACTTCCCCAGACGTTTTTCTTTTATCAAGTCACGTAATTTGGGAATTAAATTTGCATAATAAACACCTGTGATTGTGACCCCCTTCTGCAAGAAATATACTGAAATTACACCTTCAGCATCACAAAATACGCATAGAACCTTCCCTGCAGAAGGTTCTATCTTTTTTCGGCTGTGGTAAACCTCGGGTGCCCACTCCTTTGTATTTTGATCTCTACATCATAATGATGGATCTAGGACTCATCCATTGTTACTAAACTTGCAAGAAAATTTTCTTTGTCGTGTCTATACTGCGTCAACAGACGACTGCAAATGTCTTTTCGAGTTTGCTTATACGCATCTGTTAACTAACTAACATTCGTGGTAGGTACCCATCTTGCAGACAATTTTCTTATGTTCAATTCGGCTGTAATAAATTACATACCGCATGTTATGAGAGACCAGTATCTTCAACTATTTGTTTAATAGTCACGTGTGGATCTTGCAGCACGATATCATGGACCTTGCTACGATCACAAGTCGTAGTGACAAAGAAACTATATATAAAAAAAGGAACGCTCCTCGGAGCAGACCCAGTCTCGGTCGACTAAAACCGCCCCTGCCCGTTCCTGCCAACGTCCAACGTCCCGGCTTCTGAGGCACCTCAGCTCAGGGGGTGGGGAGACCCAGAGGTAAGAAATAAACTCTAAAAAAGGTGGAAAAGGACGCCACCGAATTTATGCCGCTGGACGTCGCAAACCCGGAAACTTGATGAAAGATAAAAAAAAGGCAAGTTGCGCGGGCAGAAGGCCGGTTCCAAGACCGAGACTCGCTCCACTCTCGAGATACAAGAGACAAGGAAGAGTGAAGAAATAAATAATGATAATATTATCAGTAAACCTGTATATATTAAGTGTGTGAACACACCCTGTATAACAAATATTTGGAATATACCTTATATAACAATTTTTAAGAATATACCTTATATAACAATTTTTAAGAATACACCTTGTATAAATTAAGTTTTAGAATATATCCTGTATATGAAAGTTTTAAATAAGAAATTATTTCCGGTATTTGGAGAAATACCGATTTACCTAGACAAAGAATTCGCCTAATTAAGAGAAAAAAAATTAATTACAAATCGGCTGACGGCCTTAAACGTCCTAAAAAAAAGCAATACGTATTATTTTTCCTATTAGGTTACAACACAATTACAAATTTTAACGTTAAGTTGAACTTAGCTATCTTTCACTAAACTGTTCTTTGTCTAAACGGGTAAAATAAGTGTTCACAAAATGTATAATTTACAGGAAGAAAAACTTCTTTAGTAATAGCAAAAGAAACGCTAACACCCAAAAAAAAGGTGTAAAGATTCCCAATTAATGAGTAACTGAATGAACACTAATGAATTAATATAAATGGGAAATTCCCAAATAGGTGTGTACCACAAGACTTACGTTATAATTATAAAGTTAAATGATATAACAAGATTTAATAACAAAGATTGTAAAGACATTGAACGCAACGTTCGAAAAAGAAATCGTTGAAGGTCACACAGGCCCTTTCTTGAAGAGAAACACCTGTGCAATTAATTCCTTCTTTTGTGGGTGTTTTTAAATAAATAACGGAATCGATAGATTCGCCAATAATAGTTTGTATAATAAAAAGAAAATAATGCCAAATAATGTTTAATTCTTATCTGCAATTCCGACGATTGGTGGTTGATAGTCGCCCAGACCGAAGAACAGGTTGGCGGGAAACACCGACAATGGATCAGGCGATTGTCTGCGACTAATCACGGCTTTTTCCGGCCTAGGGGTTGCACCATCTATTATAAGCATAATAACGGCAATCAGACAAAAGAAAGATTACATACAAAAAAAAACTCTACATACCAATTTGGCGCTTGATGGTAATTAGTAGAGCTGAGGATGTTTGCGGTATAACCATGGTTATATCATGTAACCATAGTAAATTACTATGGTTATATGATATAACCATGGTTATACCGCAAACATCCTCAGCTCTAGTAATTAGACTAAGAACTGCGATCAAAAACGTAGTTTGGATAGAAAAGAAAACTAATTGTCTTCACTAAACCCTTCAAAATCCTCCAAGGGAGTATCGCTCGAAGCGAATAAACGTAGAACTACCGATTAAATAAATATCCCCTCAACGGGACCGTAAGAAACACATGGAACAGCTACGGTAACATAAATCGGAATTCGAATTCAGTAAAGAACGTTTCGCAGTCAAAGTTCGCTGGCGAATAATTCCAATGTAAAAGAGAAATTCGGACGTACGTAGCGACAGTAAAAACTCTAAGGTCAAATGCAGACAAAGAAAAAAAACTTAAAAAAGAATTAAATATGAATTTAAATTTGCAGAACGAAAATTATACAGGCAGATTTGATGCAACTAATACAAAATATTTAACGAGATAAGAAATTTGATTGTAAAACAAACAATAAAAATGTGGAACGTTACGGACACGTAACAACCTTTTTAACAGTTTCTTGGGTAGTGACGGTTGTAGGCGCTCCACCTGCATGTTCGTCTGTACACAACTGTCAACCACATTTAAACTCACGACATCACCTCTTAACTATGTCATATGATACTACAGATTCCCCTAATGTATCCATTAAATCTTGATGAATTTGAGTTGGGGATCTTCTCTTTTAAACGTATTTAATCACCGCTCGTTGCTCGACACGATCCATTTTGATTCTGATATGTAACTCTCTTGACCTCGAGCGTCTACTGTAGGCACGCTTTATCAGGTTCAGAATTGTAGTTTTTAGCGTTAATCTATGCATAACGGATTATAATGCGACGTGAAGATAAATAATTATTTTGGTTTATAAATAGGCCAGGGGCGGATTAAAGAGATCAGCCCTCGTGAGTAAGTTGCTGTAAACATTTTATGAAGCAATACTAGTGGACCGAATATGGTTTTCGTAAATTTTAGTAAGTTAAACACCATTGACAGATCAAAAAGAAGTCAACGAGTTTCATTTGTGCAGTGCAACAAAGTTAGGGTTATGAAAAAACGGAATTTTCTCGTGAACAATTTCGAAATATTGATTTTTGGTGACTCTATCTGGCTGTTGGCAGAAAGAACTATCAAATAGCACGGTTTACAACTGGCTTACAGAATTCAACCGTCGATGTAGAAATCTTAGTAATGAATTGCTTCTGGAATTCCGAGCTGGAACCTGCTCCTTGAAGGAGTGCCAAGGACGAGGCTCCAGCCCGAAATCACAAAAGCAATCATGTTTAAGCATTCAAAGGGACATTATTTAGATTACCATACAGAATGTACATGAAATTCTTTAAATCTATTACGGAACTGTTTGCTTTATCAGTAAAAATTATTTTATTTAAAATTTAGTTGTGTCATTTAACAAATTATATCACAAAAATCAGTTCGTTTTACTTTACCTTCCTCGAAAAGCTCTTGATGGTTTGATATCTTGTATGGCTTATATTTTAATTCTATCAGTGTTTTGAACGCCGAACTGTACGATACTCCAAAATGGCCTGGCTACATCTAAAGGCAATCCTACAGATCCTTCTCCTACATAACATAGGATATTCAGCTTCATGTGTTCTGTTAACACGTGATTGGTTTTATTTTATTTTTTTGTAGGAATTTATAAAACAACCATTTTCTTTGAATCTGTTAAAAATATTTAAAATTGTCTTCGGACAAGGTATGCGTCTGCTGGGATAATTAACTGTTTTAAATAAATTATCTATTTTTAAATAAAATGTATTTAATTTAAGATTTAAGTATGAATGAAAAACAGAAATATTTGTCAATTGGAAAAATGTCACTGGTGTATAATTGGTTGCCTACTATACCACCATACATTACTCCCTATGTGTAATGCTAAATGAATAAAATTATACCTATATCTAATGATAAAAGAAAAACCTAGTATATAAATTCATATAGTTATTCTTATTATAATTCAGTAAAAAATTACAAATAGAATATAAAATTATAATTCATCTTTAACTATTTTATAATACTCGTTCTCTTTTATAGGTAGTTTCGACCAAAATTTGCTAGAACCTAAATCATCGGCTGAATTCAAAAAAATATTGTCCGGATCTTCAACAAATAAGTAGTCAAGTTGTTCATCGCCTGAGACGGGTTTCCAAGTTACACCATTCATATTCAAGTCCCTAAAATAAATTCGTGATAATTATATGTAATAGAAAGTTCTAATTGCTTAACTTACTCATTATTCGCGTATGCAGTTAACCATTTCAAATATATTAACTTCATTTTCTCATCGGATTCTGATAATTTTTCCTTCGATACAGAGGCATGTAGATAATACAAAATGTCATCACCATGGGTGGCACCTGAAAATATAACAAGTAAGTATTTGGGGAATTTTCTTGCGGGTTTTTTTTCTGAATGGTTGAATTCATCTGCCTGCACCGCTTTCTATATTGTAAAATCTGCAGTGAATATTTTTGGGTATATTCTGACTACATGCCTTGGTTTCCGAAATCTTTAATAGGGTGTTTTAAATAATGATCTCTTTGAACACTAGTGAGTAATCATATTTTAAGAAAATCAATCACAATTATTGTAACCAACAGAAAGCAACGTTGAGACTACACTCAATGTTCAAAAATCAGTCCATTCTCTTGAATACACAAATGGCAACGACGAACTAAATTCTCCTGCACACATAAGACATTCATATTACGAGTATTTCTAATATGAGTTAGAGCATTTCGAATCCTCTGCAATAATTGAAGACGACCATTTATTTCCAGTGTATAACAAGTTGCTTGGAGTGACCCCATAAATGAAAATCGCAAGGATATAAGTCAGGTGATCTAGGTGGACATGGTATAGGACCTCCGTCACCAATCTATTTATTTGAAGAATGAGTATGGAAGCTTTGTCTTCCTCGGTGAAGTGGAGCTCAGTCATGTTAATCCCACGTATCTTGCAGATGGAGTGGAACGTCTTCCAGAAGATCAAGAGATGTGGTTCTCAAAAAGTTATAATACTTCTCTGTATTTAAAGTGCCATCAAATACATTTAGAAATAGTGTGTTGTTAAATGAACCACCCCTAAGATTTACGATACATGCTGGTCGTTACGGAATGATGATTTTAGTTGTATGATGATCTAATAAGCAATAGGTTTTTGCAATAAGATGGACAATGAATCACATAATGCACACACTACAATGAATTATTTGGAAAAATGTTAAAATGATAGACCTATAAGTACTGGATTGTAGCCGACCATTCACCAGATTTGATACCTTTGGACTTTTCTTGTTCATAATTAAAATGATTTGAAGCTACGATTAGGAAAGAAATGATAGGGCTGGGCGAAGTATCGATACATCGTCCAATACCCGATACCATAACTGGTATCGATTCTCCGATACCTCAGATAATGAAGGTATCGATACCTAGGAATCGATACTAAGAAACCGATACCAGAGTATCAATACCAACGAACCGATACTAAGGTATCGATACCAAGAAATCGATGCTAGCTATAGAAATGACTGGAATTGATCTCAATGTAGTCCAAAGTATCGATACTAAGATAGCATTTCGGTATCGCTTTATTTTGGAATGGGTAAAATTTCTACAAGCATCTTACCTACATATTGGTATTTGTAGCAATTTCAATTTCTTTATTTAATATGATCTTTTTATTTATTGCATTTGTGCCGCAAGTTTAATTTATGATTCATACAAATGGAGATTCATAAGGTAAAAGAAGTGGCGTCGAGAATTCTTATAAAGCTGTTGTAGGTATACAACGTGCTTGATTTCTTTCTATTTTGAAATAGAATATTTTAGGCTTTTTGTATAATTTGGTAATAGCATGCATATCTGTACATAACGAGCCATCGAAAAAATTCATAATTGGAGTAGACTGTGAAATTGGGTTGGTACTTTAACCACTTCCACATAATGACACATTACTTGATGCTTGACAGTTTCATTGTAAAAAAAAGGTTATGGCATTGAAATGATACTACAACAAAAAAGAAAACAAATAATTTATTTAATATCGAAATCATAATCAAAATTTACATATAGCTACAGAAGTTGTTGAAAATGTTGTCCATTTACATCTAAACACAAACAATTTTCTTTATCGTATCATCAACTGTTATGCCATCTTTATGTGAAACATTTATTGATAATTATTAGGAACATAATATTACAATATCTTAATAATACTTTAGTTACTCATAATACGTTAGTAACGAACTAATAACACGTTAGATACAGCACCATAATACGTTAGATACAAAACCATAATACGTCAAATAGTACATTATTTGTGAACATGAATTTCAATATTTTGACAGTTCTCAATTTTGAAAGATATGTCTCTCATATCTGTCTTTAATCCGCGATCTTCTGCAGCTTCACAAACAATATTTTTTTCGGATGATTCAACACACATGATGTTCAAGCCGCTTACGTCCTCCAAATTTTCATTTTTACGTGAAAACTCAATTGATTGTTTGACACACTATTTATTAAAACCTTTCCCATCTGAATCTTCTGCGCAATTGCAGTTTTCTTCGTTACGTTGTCTTCTAAATACCCCCTAGCAACCTTGCTCGGCTCCCACCCACCCAGCTCTTGCAGATCTAAGATGTCTCCGCCGGCGCTAACCAGAAAAGTTGCTGAAGATCTTCTAATACAATGACCAGTATACAAAGTTGGATTTTCTAGTTTGAGGAATGTAACGATTTTTTCAGGTATTTTAGAAATGAAATGAATACCACAAGGCTGAATTGTACACCTTACATTTCTGTACGATATAAACAGTCTCTTATGCGTAACATGATGCGGTCGCAATGCTACATATTTTTTAAATAAAAGTACGGAATTAATGTCACCGTCAGGTACAAGGACAAAAAATCTTTTTTTGTGAGTTTTTGTGTCAGGAATGGTAACAACTACCTTAGTCTCTAAAACCTCAACATCGTCCGTAGACATTCTCGCTAATTCAATGGTTCTACAAGCCCCTCCTAGACCAACCAAGAAAACTACTTTTATCATCAAAAATACCTCGTCTGGAGCTGTACGCATAAATTCATCAACTTGCTCTCTAGTGAGTATTTTGGATTTTTTAACTCGATATCTTTTTCTTGATAAATCTTATCAAAGCACCATACTTATCAATTTCTACTCTTTCTTCTAATTCCAAGCAAGCTCGCAACATGGAATATTTTGGCCACAAGCATGAAGGAGCGTAGTAATTTGACAGTCTCACGAAATAAGCGAGCAAGACTGTTTCCCCAGCACCTTAAACATGTTCTTCATCTCACCATTTACAAAACAGACGATATTCGTTTTCGTAATGCAGTTTTGACTTCGCTGGCAACAAATCTAATTTTGCACTATTTGCAGCCTCTACAATATTTGCGGGAACGTCAAATTCTTCCATGATTTATTAATTTATTTCAAAAACGTGCAAGCTTTGACGTAAGTATTTTGTATGACAGACAAATTGTTGATTTTGTTTTAATCTTGATATCGTTGATGATACGATAAAGCTTTGAATATAAACTCGAACATCAGCGATTTAAACCCTCTCGGCCGTTACGAGGTGACTCGGCTGGCGCCTCGTCACCTGGCAACGTCCTCGAGTATTATAAATCGCTTAATGTTCTCGTTATATTAATAGCTATAGAGTTTTGAAAAATTTGACACAAACTTATAGTTTCAATGTCAAATAATAAATGTCATTATTCATTATGTGGAAGTGGTTAAAGTATCAACCCAATTTCACAGTCTACTCCAATTATGAATTTTTTCGATGGCTCGTTATTATCATACCATTGTGCATTTTTTAAATGTACCTATATAAAGGATGCAATAACTTTTTACGTAAATAATTTTTAAGTATGTATGTATGCATGCAATAGGCTGTCTCGAAAGTAATCTGAAATTTTGTTGTGAGCGATTCGTCATTCAATTTTAAGACGAAAAGTTCCTATAAACATGTGTGATAAGTTTTGTCGTTAATGGTATACAAGGTGCTTAATGTTTTTGTTATTTTAATAGAAGCAATAACATTGTGACAAATAAAACATAAAAGTAGTACATTTCAGAGATGTTCAAAATGGGCACCTCTAGCTAAAATACAAGCTTCCAATCGACGTCTAGTGGATTGCTGAATCCTTTTGAAAATGCCAAGAGTGTTGCGAACAACATTGCAGCCTTCTATGATGCGATTTTTTTGAGATCTAAATTGAAAATCGGGGTTGTATAAACGAGTGATTTTAAATATCCCCACACACAAAAATCCAGAGGATTGTGGTCAGGTGACCTTGGGGACCATGGGTGTGAAGATCCTCGTCCTATCCAACGGTTTGAACAAACCTTATTTAAAAACTCCCGTACGATTAATGCAAAATGTGGAGCTGCACCGTCATGCATGAACCACATACGCCTACTAATTATGAGAAGTCCATCTTCCAAAAGAACAGGAAGCTAATTTTCTAGAAAACGAAGATATGTATCACCGTTCAATCCTTGTGGAAGGAAAAATGGTCCTATTAAATAATTGTCGATAATACCAATCCAAGCGTTGACCGAAAAAGTTTGTTGGAATCGTGCTGCAACTGAGGCATGTGGATTTTAATCAGTCCACTTATGATTATTATGAAAATTCATATAATCATAATCGTCTTGAGAGGTTGACTTCATCTGTAAACAATGTGGGCAGCAAAATTGAGATAGTCTGCAATTTTTCTTAAAAACCATTGGCAATACGGAGCGGATAGTCATTAGGTAGCAAATCTTGAACACGTTGAATATGATATGGATGCAATAAATTTTCTTTTAGAATATTCCAAACAGTTTTGTGACTAGCATTTACTTGTTGAGCAATTTTTCTGGAACTCATTTCTAGATGTTCGTCAATAATTTTAAAAACCTCATCTTCAAGTTGTGGAGTTCTCGCATTGCTAGGTCGTCCAATAATATCCCTAACATGGTAAGCCGTTATTTGGATAACACTGGGCATACATACGTTTAGCCTCTAAAGCATTACCATTGGCTAATCTAGGTATACAAAAAATGCATATTAGCCATTCCAGCATTAGTAAATGCAGGCATAGTCAAAAAGTTTAAACTGGACACAAACGAAAGCAGAACTAGTACTACAACGAAATTAGAATGATGCGTTGGTTTTTAGGTTTGATACAGTAGGTAATTATCAACATTGCAAAGGCCACTTACAATAAGCATGTTCTTTCTTGTTAGTTTTCGAAACCATTAGCGCTACTAACAAAAAATTATCGTGGAAATAAATTTCACTTCACAGTCAGAGCTCGTTTATTACAAGAAAAAATAAGAAATCTTGTATATCATTAACGACAAAACTTATCACACATATTTATAGGAACTTTTCGTCTTAAAATTGAATGACGAATCGCCCATAATAAAATTTCAGATTACTTTCGAAACACTCTGTATATTATATAATATATATTTAAAAGGATGTTGTTGAATTTTACATTATGTGTAGCGAATATCCATATTATGACATAATAACTATAATTATTACTAGAGAACGGACGCAATTTCCATAAAACGCAATAGGCAATTGGAATTGTGTATAACATCGCACAATACATCCCGGCGTAATTCAATGAAGTATTTGTTTGACTTACTCGGACACCTGGGCTTTCGGCGATAACAATGGACAAGCCAGCTATTGTACTAGGAGAATATAGTGCTTTTTAAAGTGTTTTCATGAGCGTAGATAGAAGCGGGGTTTTTATAATGGATTTTATTTATTAATTTATATTTCGTAAGTTAAATAAAGTGCTGTGAGTTAGTTTCTTGTTTTCGTAGTTCTAACTGTTATTTACATCGTAATTTTTGTGATAGATCCTGTTTAATATCGTTTGATTGAATCTATTTCTACCAATTATTTCGACGTAAGTGTGCCTTGAATTTCGTTCAGTTTCAATAACTTACGCACACATTTTTAGTTTTCATTTATTTAGATCTAGAGCATTGTTTAAGTTACTTTTTCAGACATGATATGGAAGAATGTCGAGAACGGCATTGTAAAACAATGGCGAGTTGGATTGACGGTCATACTGATTGTATGTCCATTGTCAGTGATTCCGAAATTTATTAGAAAATCCGTAAAATATCGTCAAAAATTCGCCACTTAGGATCGCAAACACATCTGAACTCTGTAAAACTTTTATGGCGGCTAATATTCCATTAAATAAACTTAGCAATCCCACTTTAAAAATATTTCTTCAAAAATATACTGGTCGAAATGTTCCTGATGAATCAACTCTACGCAAATATTATGTTTCTACGTGCTATACGAGAACAGTAGAACGCATTAGAAGCCATCTTTTAAATCAATACACATGGATAAGCGCCGACGAAACGGTGGATATGTTAGGACGCTGTGTGGTAAATGTTGTAGCTGGTGTACTACATCCAACTATTCCCTATAACTCATATGTAATAGCAACAAGTGTTATAAATAGAGTTGATGCGGAAACAGTTGCTGAAACCATTAAGGAGAATATGCAAAAATGCTTCATTCGGACGCCACGTACAAAGAAAAAATACTTTTATTTGTCAGTGATAGTGCTGCGTATATGTTAAAAACAGGACGTTTTCTATTTATAAGGATGTACTTAATTCAAAGAGAACAAAATTGACAGAAGAAAACCTTGAGAAACTATTGCTAGTTAATATTAATACTCCTTTACTCAACTTGAACGACAAAATGAACAAATAAAAATGTTCCAATTATAGAAATAAAATTAAAAACCTTAAAAATACAACTTTTCAACAAATACATATGTATTTCGTAATTTTATAGATCACCACCCGTTTGTTTTCCAATTATATAAATAAAATTAAAAACTTTATAAATACAACTTTTCATCAAATAAATATGTATTTCGTAATTTTATAGATCACCACCAAAAATACTTTTATTTGTCAGTGATAGTGCTGCGTATATGTTAAAAACAGGACGTTTTCTATTTATAAGGATGTACTTAATTCAAAGAGAACAAAATTGACAGAAGAAAACCTTGAGAAACTATTGCTAGTTAATATTAATACTCCTTTACTCAACTTGAACGACAAAATGAACAAATAAAAATGTTCCAATTATAGAAATAAAATTAAAAACCTTAAAAATACAACTTTTCAACAAATACATATGTATTTCGTAATTTTATAGATCACCACCCGTTCGTTTTCCAATTATATAAATTAAATATTTTAGAAATACAGCCTTTCGCCAGTACTGCACTGAGTGGTAAGCGTGTCCGTTCTCTAATTATTACAAAAAAAAATAAAATATCACAATTTCGTAGATTTCATGGCAGAATCGGTAAATTAATTTTATATCTCTTGAAGCCGATATCAAACAATCGATATCTAGTAAATACTGATTCGTATGTATCGAATCAAGGTATTGATTCCAAAGTATCGATTTAAGGTAGGTATCGATTCAAGGTATCGATTCCAAAGCATCGATAGATACCTATCGATACTTTACAGATTCCAGTACTCAGAATCGATACCGTGCACAAACCTGATACATCGCTAAGTATCGATACCTCGATTGGTATCGACACCCGATACCGAAAACGTCAGTATTGCCCAGCCCTAGCCATGAATAGTATCTCCTCAAAGATGTTGAACAACGTTTTTAATACATACTATGAGAAGACGTACAAATCTATATTTTGAAGAGAATAGAGGTGACTTTGAGTATCTCTTATAGTGCTGATACTTAGATGTGCAATACGCGGTTTTTTCGTTTTTAATTTGTATCAAGTAAGCCGTAATGTATATTTTAAATGAACATGCTGCTTTTTATTAATCCAGAACTGTACTGTTTAGCAAATGATAAACTGATATTAATTATGAAGTATTTGTTGCGACTTTTAATAAAAGTGTATAATATAAACTGCCTTGTGTTTTTGAATTGTCAGTTGGACAACTTACATAACGGGTGATCAAAAAAAATGGGCGTCAAAGTAATCCATGGAAATGTGAAGCCATATCCGATATAGAGCGAAACATTTACTTGCACTTACTTAATACAATTTTGTAGGTTATCGTATGCGCAAATGTCAGTTTATGTCAAATAATATTTCCGTTTGCAAGTAATTGTAACATCGGATTTCATTAAAATACCAAGAAATTAGTAAAGTAAAAATCTTAGAAGGTAAGAATAATTAATAAAATTAAACGTTTGATATTTTAGAGAATTTACCCTAAACAATATCACCTCTTCATGAGCTACCTTAGTGTGGAAGAAATTACACCTATTCATATGCTGTTCATCTTTTGGTGATGTATAAAAAGAAAACGCAGAATTAATGGGAATAGTTAAAATAGTTTTAAAAGCAAAAGTTTCCCTCATCTTATAATAATAATAGTCTCTAGTCTAATTGAACAAATTATTGTAAAAAAAACATAATTTTCAAACAGATTAATTATTCGTATAGTCCCTAGATATATCCTTAAGATAAATGAGTGAGCCACAAAAAAAGTTTTCAGAGTATGCCATGGATTAAATCAGTTATGTCTTAGATTGACTAAGTTATCTAACCTACATTTCGTACTATTAGTAATAGGTTAAATCGTAACTTGTCAATTTGACTTATAATTATTTACAAATGACACTTCGTCAATTCTCTAAGCTCAGACGTAATTTATATGTCTATCTCAGTCGTTCACGGCCTACCTAGGATACAAATTTTGTGGCTCGCTTGATATAATCACTTATAGTTGTATAAATTAGCAACAATAATGATCATAATAAATTAAAGGGATTTTTTACAAAAACAGCCTTAGTCCAAAAATGCCAGTTTTGAGGTTCACACAATCTCGCGTAACTCTCTGAGAATAAAGTCTTTTTTTCCGAGGACTTCCGAACAGCTGATGATTCGGTATCCTTAAAAACAGCAATAGTGCGGAGATAAAGCAATGTGAAATATAGGTGTTTCTACAAAAACGACCATAGTCCAATAGTATTTCCAGACAAAACGGCCATTGTGCCAGACAAAGGTTATTTTTTACAGAAATTACATTAAATGTTTGTCAAGTGCGGTTATGTTCGATAACAATGATGGTAAAAATGGTGGATAACCGGGACAGCATGTTTTGTCATGAAAACAATAAGACGCAGTGAAAATGCAAGAAGGAGAAACGTATAAAGAGAGAGTTGCAGATAAAGAATAAAAAATTAAGAGCGAGGAACATATACAAGGTGGTCCAAAAAGTTGTTTATATTTGCTTGTGATGTAGAAAATTTTATACGCAAGGTAGAGAGGTGGGGTCGGTCTTAAACGATAGCTCGGCTCTGGGAAAACTTAGTCATCATGCAGCGCTACACAGGAGAGGAGCGCTCGTTTTGTGTGCGCGAATATTACCGTAACAACAATTCTGCCACCATTGCGCGCCGTAGATATCGACAACACTTCAATTTGCACGATATTCAGCAATGTCCAAGCATTCAGCTGATTAAGCAATGGGTTAATAAGTTTGAGGAAACTGGTTCAACGTTAAATAAGCGCGTTTTAGGACGTCCAAGGTCGGCGAGAACCGCTGAGAACATCGAGAGAGTGAGTCAGTCTGTGCGCGACCAACCAACCGTATCAACTCGAAAGCGCGCAGCTGCTTTAAATGTGACGAGAACCTCGGTGCTTCGCATTCTTCACAAAGATTTAGGCATGCATCCGTATAAGGTTCAAATAGTGCAAGAACTGAAGGCTACAGATCCCGCTAATAGAGTTTTATTCGCTAACGAAATAAGGAGCCGAATTCCAGCAGCAGTCGACATCTTATTCTCCGATGAGTCCCATTTCCACCTAAATGACCACGTCAATACTCAAAATTCTCGCTACTGGAGTAGTGAAAACCCTAAACGGAAACATGAAAGGCTTTTGCATAGTCCGAAGGTCACAGTATGGGCTGCAATGTCGGCATCCGGAATAATTGGCCCTTTTTTTTTTCGAAGACCAACAAGGTCGCACAGTCACTGTAAATTCTCGGCGTTATGTAGACATGATTCAAACTTTCCTCACTCCTGCTCTTCAAGAATTTGAAGGATACACTCAGGACACCTGGTTCCAACAGGACGGAGCCACCTGCCACACTTCCAATCTTTCTTTGCCTGTCGTTCAGGGGCTTTTTCCGGGAAGACTGATTTCTCAAAGAGGGGATATTGAGTGGCCCCCCCGAAGCCCTGACTTGAGTCCCTGTGATTTTTTTTATGGGGTTATCTCAAAAGTAGAGTGTACAGCAACCGCCCTGCCACTCTGGAGGAACTAAAGAACAATATCGACCAGAAATCGAAGGCATAACTGCAGACACTTGCCGACGTGTTATGGAAAATTGGAGAGGTCGTCTTCAAGAGTGCCTGGACACAAATGGGGCACATTTAGATAACGTAATTTTTTAAAAAATAAATTTCCCGTAATTTTTGTAAGCCTTAAAAATAAATTTGTTCAAGTAGATCAATTTGTATTGTTTTTAATTCTATTCAAAAAGTTAATATCTTTATGGACCACCTTGTAAATCATGTCCGAAAACGGGTAGTCGTTCGGAAGACCGGTCCAGACTGCAAATAAGAATTAACCAATTTGTGTATTGAATAAGCACGAAGTACAGATGTTCCAGTTTTCAATGTTTTACAAAACATATCAGAAAATCATCGTGCTGATCAGCTGATTTACTAAATCAGTTCAATTCAATGACCTCGACGAACGAAAAAGATGCGTACCTAGCTGGCTTACTTTCGTTTACTGCCCCTGTTCTTCGTAGGCCCAGGCTAAAAGTAAATGAAGAGGAAGATGTGGATTCCGACGATTCAGAGGATGCAAACCGTGCAAAACCATTCAGCAACTCGGTAGTTTTTGAGAATAAAGTAAGAGTAGATGCATCAGAACGCATAGGGTGTGCAAAGGCTTTCTTAACCATGTTTGGAAACTAATAATTCGATCTTCAAAAAATTCTCTTAGAAAAACAATGTTTTCTTTGGTAGTATGTACATGAGCTTCATCTTGTTGAAAGTAGCCTTCCTGTAATTCATCATCGTGTAACATATTTACAAATGCTATCAAGATTTCCAGTCTGTAACGAGCAGCGTTTAATATTCCTAAAAGGTGTAAGCATTTTTTGGCTACTGTTTAAAATTTTGTATTTTTAATCTACATACCTTCAAAAAAAAATAGGTATAATAATCCTTCTCTGACAAACAGCTGCCCAAACTCCAATTTTCTGTGGATGCAGTGGTACGTCCACAAAAAAATGCGGATTATTTGCGCTCCACATCCTCATGTTTTGCGTAGCCAGAGCGATGAAACCAGAATTCATCAGTAAACATAACCTTTTCAATGCCTCCATCATCAACAACAAAATGGTCAATAAATCTTTGACAAAATTCCTGTCGTTTCGGTCTGTCCACAGGAAGTATTTCATGAGTCGCTTGCGGTAGGGGTGTAAATGTAGATCATGCTTAAGGATACGTCTGCAATTGCAATAAGAAAGATCTACTTCTTGGTGTACATGTCACACAGAAAGCTGAGGACGTTTTTCTACCAATTGCCTTACCGCTTCAATATTTTCCTCATTTATAACTGTTGGCCTACCACTGCCTTTTTTGCGATCCACGTTTCCTGTTTCCCTGAATAATTGCACAAAACCCCGAATGCATGTGGAAAGCTGATCATACGGGATAGCAATATCTGGAAACTCTTCCAAATAGATTCTGATATGCATCCCTCATATAATAAACCCATTCACCATTAATTTTACTACCATTTCTAAAATAAATTTCAACCATGTGCCGTTTCTGTTTTACGTTAAATAAAAAGCCATTATTAAATAGCTAAGAAATTGTAAAGATATCTTCCAACTTGTCAATTTGACTTATGATTATTTATAAATGACACTTCGTCAATTCTCTAAGCTCAGATGTGACTTATATCAATATGTCTATCTCAGTCCGTCATGACCTACCTAGGATACATATTTTATGGTTCGCTTGATATATTTTAACATAAAAATTACATTATATCAAAGATATGTGCAAAAGAAAAAAAAAATTCGTGTTTTCGATGTCAAAGATTTGACTTTCTGTAATACTATACTTAACAAAAGAAGCTTACCTATGTGAGATGAATCACTCAGAAAATAATCTAGAAAGCTAGCCTGTCCTCTGTAACCAAGAACATAAAAGTAAACTGGTGATTTATTTGCTCTGGCTTGTAATTTTGCAGCTATGTTGGCTCCAGAAATGAAATACCTATCACTGAGTAACTGAAATTTGTCAAATAACTATTGAACGAACGTGTATAATTTAACGAACTCTTACGTCTCTAATTTCATCAGAACGAGAAATTGAATTTTCAGTGTCTTTAAAATAATATTCTCTTATTTTAGCTGCAACTATGGGTTTTCTAGATTCCAGAACAGTAAAATTGTAATCCAGCATGTATGGAGCAGCTTCGTCAAAATCCCAATAAATCATTGACATGTTTTTTGATAAAACTGTAACACGATTATCTTATTTCATTAAGCTTTATATCTATAAAAAATGCGATTTACCATTCCCTACAAAATTTCCTTCCTCGACAGCTACAGATAATACCAATGGAACGTCTATAACAGTTTTATCAAGAAGCATTTGGTATGGATGCTAAGTCAAAAATGCACCATCATGTTCTATTTCAATTACCGGCGCAAAAGGAACCGACGGAAAGAATTCATAACCAAAGAATTTCAATACGGCATTGATAAATTGATCAGCTGATCTCGACTTCATGCACTCTACCATCTCTTTTGACGTTTTAGTTGGACAACCAACAATTTCAGCCAAATATTTGGCCTTTTGCAAAGGAGCGTCTTCTATTGCCCACGGATTCAAAGCAGTTCCGCTGTTAGACAGGCCTCTGTGAAATAAACCTTCACGAGAAATGAGTAAAGATCCTCACTTAATCTAAAGTCACTATTTTACCTTTCGACAGAGGTGAAAAGTAGTGCAAATGAACACTTCCTCCACCAGCAGACATTCCAGTAATTGTAACTGATTTGGGATTGCCTCCGAAGTATTTAATATTTTTTTGAATCCATTTTAAAGATAAAACCTGGTCTTTCATACCATTGTTGCCAGGTATTACTGCATCTTCAGTACTTAAAAATCCTTTAAGGAAGAATTAAAACCTATTTTCTGTGCTTTTTTAAATATCTTATCAATACACCTTACCTAATGGACCTAATCTATAATTCATAGTCACAAGTACTACTTCCTCGTCCATTAAGTATTCTGGACCAGCATAGTCATGACCACTACTAAACGTAAAGCCACCCCCATGGATATGAACAATAACATTCAAATTATCTGATGAATCGGGTTTTTCTCTTGGTACGTAAACATTTACATATAAGCAGTCTTCACTACCTGTAAAAAATAATGTTTTTCCAATTTGCAATATAAAAAAAGCTTCTTATTTGTGATGCAGCAGTTGAGAAATGTCAATTTACCTCTTGTTTCTTGGCCAAATGAAGAATGTATGCATGTAAATTTAGTATTAGCTATCCATATTCCAGTCCAATTGTGTGGGTCTCGTGGTGCCTGTGAAATATAAGAAATAGGTAAGAATATTA
Source organism: Melolontha melolontha (assembly GCA_935421215.2). Lineage (NCBI taxonomy): Eukaryota > Metazoa > Arthropoda > Insecta > Coleoptera > Scarabaeidae > Melolontha > Melolontha melolontha. The sequence continues at coordinate 68,014,289 of OW285243.1, read as the reverse complement.
TAGGTATATTAGTTGTTAGTTTAAAACCAGTTTACAAGCTAGATTTTCCTTCTTAATAAACCTAATATTTGATGAATATTTGTGAAATAAATATTTTTTTCTACGACAACATCGAAAAATGTTCATATCAAGAGTGTAAATTGAATCATAAGAAGCTACATTTTGTACTGAATTTCATTTTGCATCGGTTGCTAGGCAAGTTGCTAGACAACAAATGCAATTTGAAATATTTCGTGTTCGGTCTGCTGTTTTTGATAACAAAAAGTAAGGTGGCTTAGAGAATATAACGCCGAACGACAAATGTCATCAGTTTGTTACAGTTTGTGCATTACAAATAATTTCGTAGTTATTTCAAAGAAACCAGATAATTAATATGGAAAGTGATAGTGATAGTGACTTGGAATTAACACCTCCAAGTATAACAGAAGCAGCAAATTTAACAACACTAAATTTATTGCCGGAAACATCGAAGAAAATGTACAAACGGACTTATAACCTATTTTTGGAGTGGAAAGGAGATCGGAACGCCAAATCGTTTTCCGAGAACGTCTTAATGGCGTATTTTGGCGACTTGGCAAAAAAATTCAAAAGTTCCACATTATGGACACAATACTCAATGCTTCGAACGACTCTCAGTATTCATAATAATATAGATATTGCAAAATACTTAAAACTGAAAGCATTTCTTAAGCGACAGTCCGACGGCTACAAACCCAAAAAGTCGAAGATCTTTACATCAAATGACATCAATAAATTTATTAAAGAAGCCCCAGATGAGATCTATTTAGCGACAAAAGTAAGTTTTATATGGCCATATAATGAAATATATATTTAATCTATATTTTAGGTCGCATTAATTATGGGCATAATGGGTGCATGTAGAAGACATGAATTACATCAAATGAAAATTATTAATTTCAATGATTTGGGTTCAGCTGTTTTAATAACTATACCAGACACTAAAAACAAAACTATACGAAGTTTTACTGTAACTAGTCCTTATTATGAAATTTACAAAAAATATGCAAACCTCCGCCCTTCAAATGTAAATGGTACATGGTTCTTCATTAATTATCAAAACGGAAAATGTACCGTCCAAAGAATAGGCGTGAATAAGCTTGGAGGCATGGGAAAAGAGATTGCTAAATATTTAAATTTGCCAAACTACGAATTATACACCGGACACTGCTTTCGTCGATCTTCAGCAACAATTCTTGTTGATGCTGGTGGTGACATAACTAGTTTGAAGCGTCACGGTGGCTGGAAGTCCACGACAGTCGCCGAGGGATATATCGATAAATCGAAGAAAAATAAATTTGACACAGCTAATAAAATTGTAAATGCAATACAGAGCATTTCAAATATACCATCGACTTCAGGAATAGGAAATCGTGAAATGCCATCTACTTCGACAATGGAAAATTGTCAATATCAAGAAAATTTTAGTATCCAGCATTCCACAAGTTCTCCAAAAATGATTTTCAATAATTGCACATTTAACTTTAACAATAAATAAAATACGTAAGTAGGAAGTTATTTCATAGTTCTTCTTCTTAAATGGTTGGCGGTTGGCCACTGTCCAGGCTCGGCTAATGAATAGGTAATTTCGTATTTTCATGGATCCAAAGCAATAAATAAAATATTTTCATATTTATTTGTATCTATTTTTATAATTGTCGTTGTCGTAGAAAAAGTATAGTATGCAACGCGCACAAAATAGCAATTTTGCACTCGTTTCAATTGCAACACTCGCCTTCGGCTCGTGTTGCAAACTTTGAAACTCGTGCAAAATGTGCATCATTTTGTACTTGTTGCATAATATACTATTTTGAAACAATTTTAACACGCATGCAGTATGAGATTTGAAAGTAATACTTAGAAGTAGACTTCACTTTTATTCTCAATTTGGCTTTTTTTTCCATTTTTCTAATTTGTGAGTCAGACTTAAACTTATCAAATGTTTTCCTTTCATCAGTATACCGAAGATCAACTTGTTTATTATACAAAATAGTTCTCTAAGTCATAACATCTCTTCTTCGGCTGGCAGAAATGCCTTAGAAATACTTACTCTTTTCTTAAAACGCAGAAATAGAACCAACATCTGTCAAATCTATCCAACCTGAAACGTATTTCGCCTGAAAAAAATACGCGTCGCCATTTATCCTATCCATTTACGTTCGATCAAATAAACACCCTTTTTTTGTGTCTGTTTCAATGTTTTTTTTCTTAGAATGATGCTATTGAACAAATGATGAGTTTTCCAGTAGTCAGAACGTAAACGCATTTTTCATTCTTCCTTTTTATGTTTACCCAATGTTTTGAGAATCTTTAAGGAATGTATTAACTTTCCCTGAAATAAATTTCTTTTAATTATTTTCCCAATTTCTTCAAGTGTTAGGTTTTCGCTTTTTTTCTAATTCGAGTATTAATTTTTTTCAATACAATTACAACTATCGATAAAGGTTCAGTTGTAATCAAGCAAATAATTTCACACTAAATTATCAATGCCATTCGTATCTACAATCAAGTATGGTAAATTTTTATACAATTTTCAAGAAGAAAAAAATAGACATATATATTAGAAAGAGGAAAAAACCGTTAAATCTGGATGTTAAAGACCGTTTACAACTGGGTACCGTGAATATATGTTGAATTACACAATTTGCTATTTAATAAATTATTATTATTGGTAAAAATACTTAATACTCAAATAGAATTCCTGAGAAATAGTGATGTCGAAAAAGTAACTATTCGGTACATTAATATTCGTTACACGAGCGGACTCGAAGTAACGATTACCTATTTGAAAATATATTCGTTACATTCGTATTTGATTACTTTCGGTACATATCGTTACAGTCGTATTTGATTACCTTTGGTATATATCGTTACACGTATTTGATTACTTCTGCACATATCATTACGTTCGTATAGTTGTTTTCAAATTATAAGAATATAACTTTGAACGGCTCTAATGCTTTTATTGCACCACCTTCTGTGATGATAATTATTATACCTGGTCTCTTTATTGAACGAGTACGGTTTACATATTTGCAACGTATAAATCTAGGGGCCGTATTGACTATAAATTAGGGCCCAATAATATAATAATAAAACGCTGTTAATTTCAAGTATATAACACATAATAATAATAATATAAAATATTATTAAAAATGGGGTGTGAAGAACACAATACAAGTTATATATTTGTGAATGTATCTCCTCTCCAGAGACGCAGATACGTATTTCACCTTTCTACAGGATCGTCGGTACGCCCCTGCTGGAGAAGAGATACATTCAACCAAACATAACTACCTTGCTATCAACCAGAAATTATTAAGACAGAGCGTGAAAGCGCTGTCTACATAATAACTGCCGAACTAATCAACGTGTTTCTATAGACGGTAACAACCATATCTATAAAAAACTGTATTATCGTGTCTTCACTACTTGTCGGGCGAACCGAGGTTTAGGTAGTTATGTTTGGTTGAATGTATCTCTTCTCCAGCAGGGGCGTACCGACGATCCTGTAGAAAGGTGAAATACGTATCTGCGTCTCTGGAGAGGAGATACATTCACAAATATATAACTTGTATTGTGTTCTTCACACCCCATTTTTAATAATATTTTATATTATTAAAAATACTTTTGTATTATACAAATTGGTGTGGTTTTTACCCAATCATGTATGTTTCAAATTATTTTGTCAAGTATATAATAAAAAATATCTGTACATTGGGTTTATATACAAAGAAAAAATTACAAATCGTGTGGCAACATGTGTAGTGAATACATATAGATATATAAAGCTAATTTATTTGTAATACACAATAAAATTTTTATGTGTCACCGCATTTCATAAATCATCTGTGATTGAGTCGTCTTGCAAATCGGTGTCTGTGTCTGAATCGTATTGCAAATTTATAATCAAAGGTGCTACTATTTTGTACATGCGCATATATTCATCCACTTCTGCTATTGCGTGTTTAACAGCATTTTTCCAATTTACAGCAGTTATATGTTCCATAGCATTTTTTTATGTGTGTTACACTGCTTTCACTAAATTTCGGTGTTTGATTTGTTCGTCTTATGGTATTTTTCAGTTGGGCCCATATCAATTCAATGGGATTGAATCCACATAATAATCCTTTAAATATTATTTTGTCGTCATCACCTCTATTAATTGGTTTTTTGTATAATGATTCTCAAAATATAAATCATTTGCTTCTAAAAATGTTTTAATATCTTTCTTATTATTACATTTTGTAGGAACTTTGGTTTGCTGTTGAGAATGATCGGAGCGTTGTCCATCACTATCACACTATCTTTTGGTAAATTTGGCAGCAAAGTGTCACAAAACCATTCTTCAAATAAAGATGAGGTCATATCTTCATGGTAACCTAAACTCGAGGATTTAGCATTTTTAGCAGATAATAGCGGCTGTCCGATCCATCCTTTTCTGACCCAACATGAAGAATGATTATTCTCTTCCCTCTCGAAACCAGCGCGTCCAACTGACACATACTTGAACTATCCACCCAACCTTTGCAAATTGTGTCATGGGTGTCATACCACGTCTCGTCTAAATAACATATTAATCGTCCTTCCTGTCTATACCTTCTAATTGCCGTTAAGTATTCATATCGAAGTTTCTGTAACCTCGGGCTTTCCATAATTGTGCGACGTTTGTCTATAGTGCCAAACTTAAAACCAGCTTTCTTTAGCGTCCTCCACAAGGTTGCTTTAGAACAATGAATATTTATAGGCTCATCACTGATTCTTTTATGTAAGCAGTCAAGTGTAGATACAACATTTCCTCTGTAGAAGGAGTATACTTGCTGCCTAATAGTATCAATTTCATACTCTTCAATTTTTCTCGGTGCCCTTTGTCACTTCTTTGCTTTCAAGGCCCTCCGTTATTCTTAATTATTTTATATATTGTTCCAAAAGGCACTTTGCTTAATTGCGACGTTCGTTGAATGTTCTGGGTTTGTAGTTCGTTATTTTCTTCCATCAGGGTATGATAGACATTGAAAATTATCTGTTTTGCATCTTCTGATATATGCTTTCTCTGTCGTGCTCCAACAGTATTATCACTATCCATATATAATAACTATATATTCAAATTAACAACTGTTGGTACTTGGTACTTATTGGTTGGTACTTATATTATTATTATTAAATTGTATTTCATCTAATTTGTTATTTAATGATTATTTAACTATTGGTACTTATATTATTATTAAATTATATTTCATCTAAATTGAAGTAATTACAATTTACTTAAATTTTGTCATTACGGACCTTACAGTTTGTTTGCGTAAAAGATAATCGTATTGAGCGGCCAGGTAGTTATTGCCGCAGGTGGTGCAATAAAAGCATTAGAGCCGTTCAAAGATATATTCTTATAATTTGAAAACAACTATACATATTGCTATGGATTTTTTTTTTTAAATTAAAATATTTAAAATAAAATATTTTGTGACAGGACTGTATATTAAAAATGTTTATAAATTTTGCGACGGGTAACTAGAGGGAAAAACTGGTTATCCGGTGGGACTTGATGTAAAAGTCGAGGTCAATCTAGGAGACCAATTCTATCTATTGAACGAAAAGGTTGTTTACTTCGTGAGATATATTTTATATATATTGTATTTGTTGTTTAGAGTTATAAATTCCCGACATTTATCGAGTTAAATTCCCGATATTTTGATGTTTAATTTGATTAAGCACCTTTTTCTTGAGAGTCTCCATATTAATCTTGTAAGTAGAATAAAATTTTTATGACGTCATAATTATCATTTTGATTTTGAAGTCAATCAGGCAGTAGCTATGCATAACATCACTGGTATGCAACAGTTTCTTGAGTTATTAAAAAGGTTAGATGATGCAGAGCGTGGCAGTAGATATAATAATAGCTATTCAGAAAATAATATTAGGAGATGTTTTAAGAAATCAAGAAAATTATAAAAATTTTGTTGTGCGCGACGGTTTGATAATGAAAATATTTAGAGATCAAAGTTATGTGGTAGTTGATGATGTCTATGCTCGACAAGCAATGTTACAAATATTTCTTTCTCTTACATACGCCATCCATGTGGAAATCCATGTGAGAGATACATCCAGGAGATTATCAAGTACCTGCGAATCAAGATTCACGACAACCATGAAGGATGGGTGACACATGTCCAGGAGGTTGAAGATAATATCAACCATTCTCCGAATACTGTTACTCTGGAGTGTCCTTCGACTGTGGTGTATGGGATAAATCCTGCCAGACCCTGGAATCAACAACAAGAAAGGGTAGAAAATATCGAGCAAATTTCAACTCAAGTGGGAAGAAGACTTGCTGATGAAGAGCTAAAGTATGTCAACATACAAAATGACAAAATTACAAGCAGAACCAGATTTGAAGTTGGCGACTCCATTATTGTAAGAAGCTATCGTCTTGGTAGACGTCGCCAAGGTAAATGCCTAAAGCTCGATCTTCCATATATTGGACCATATCGTATCACCAGAAGATTTAATGATGTCACATACGAGTTGTATACTTTGGATGGCCGTCGAAAGAAGGGACGATACCACATTAGTGCTCTGCAACCGTTCGCTCCACAGGTGCGTGTTGATGAAGAAGGCCCAGACTGAAACTGTTCATCAGCTGAGTGCGGGGACAATTGTGTAGGTGTAAGAAACTGACAATTTTCGATGAGTGCGGAAAACTATATAATGAATAAGATTTTGACATGTCCAGGTTTATTAATTATATATTTTTGGGGATGTGCTATGGATTTTTAAAAAAAAAAAATTAAAATATTTAAAATAAAATATTTTGTGACAGGACTGTATATTAAAAATGTTTATAAATTTTGCGACGGGTAACTAGAGGGAAAAACTGGTTATCCGGTGGGACTTGATGTTAAAGTCGAGGTCAATCTAGGAGACGAATTCTATCTATTGAACGAAAAGGTTGTTTGCTTCGTGAGATATATATATATAAATATAGAACCGATCCTCGAAAGTATAGAGAGACAGAAATTGAAATGGTTCGGACATGTCGTTCGTATGGAAGAAACAAGGTAGACAAAGAGAGTATGGAAAGCTAAGACAATACAGAAAAGGAAGAGAGGCAGACCAAAGAATACATGGGACAAGACAGTAGCGGAAAACCTGCAAAAACGTGGAATGACATGGAGAGAAGCGGAAGTTGCGGCAAAAAATAAGAAAGAATGGGAAAAATTCATTTATAATAGAAAATAGAATTAAGTTTCATATTGAAAATTAAGTGTATACCTTGACACCCGTAGGGTAATTTTAAGGTTTATTGATTATAATAATAATAATAATAATTAGTTCGGGTTTTGATTGATGGAAAGTGATTTGTATTTGTTGTTTAGAGTTATAAATTCCCGACATTTATCGAGTTAAATTCCCGATATTTTGATGTTTAATTTGATTAAGCACCTTTTTCTTGAGAGTCTCCATATTAATCTTGTAAGTAGAATAAAATTTTTATGACGTCATAATTATCAGAATAATTGTCATAATTATATTTCTTTTTTAATAATATATAATATTATTAAAAATGGGGTGTGAAGAACACAATACAAGTTCATATGTATTTTTGAATGTATCTTCTCCAAAGACGTAGATACGTATTTCACATTTCTACATGATTATCAATACGCCCCTGTTGGAGAAGAGACACATTCAACAAACATAACTCCCTTGCTATCTCGCAGATATTATTACGACAGAGCGTGAAGGAATATTCAACGCTGTCTATATAATAATCGCAGAACTAGCCGTGGTGTTCCTTATAGTCGGTAACCACCGTATCTATAAAAAACTGTATTATCGTGTCTTCGAGATAGCAAGGTAGTTATGTTTGTTGAATGTGTCTCTTCTCCAACAGGGGCGTATTGATAATCATGTAGAAATGTGAAATACGTATCTACGTCTTTGGAGAAGATACATTCAAAAATACATATGAACTTGTATTGTGTTCTTCACACCCCATTTTTAATAATATTATATATTATTAAAAATACTTTTGTATTATACAAAATTGGTAGGTTTTACTTACTCAAGTATGTTTCAAATTATGTAATTATATTTCTATTGTATTAAAATAAGTAGATAAGAGATTTAAATGTTAAGCATACAGATCAGACAGCTTCTATTAAAATTCTTCGTTATAATTTATACATGAAAATTTGTTCGACTGGTTTCAGTTTTTTGTGTGTGTGTGTCAAGGCACATGCGTAGTTTTTGTTCGCGTATCAGTATCTGAATATACAGTGTGGTTTTCTTTGAAGAATTTACTATAAAGCTTGATTATTTTTAGATAAGTTTTGTTCGCAGTTATTAAGGAGGACGTTTTCCATTCATTTAGCGGTCAATTGTCAATGAATGTTTTTACCTCCAGTATCTTTGTTATATGATACAGCATCTTTATACATTGTAAAGATATATTTTTTAATTTTTTTAATTTTTGTATATATATATATATATATATAAAATTGTTATTTCAATTTTTTACCTGTGTTTGTTTTATTTACTCATTCCAATATTGCTAATTAATTAATATACCTATATAAAAGAATATATTTAAAAGAAACTTAAAGAGAGATTAGTTCAAATTTAACTTATATAAAATAGATAAATAAATTTTTGTGTACAAGTGTACTGGCGCTCAACTCATATTTTAGACACGTCTTTCCTAAGTGGAACCCGAGAAGTTAGAGGTCTCAGATTTGAAAATTCACCGGCTGAGAAAACCTAGTTGAGAAAACTAGTTGTGGATGGTGGCGTGCTAATTATCAAACCACTATTTATAGCAATATGTATTGTGATGTAAGTAAGTCATCAAGTCTCCCGTACCTCCTATAAAAGAGCTTCTGGAAGGCCCTCGAATAACCTATAACTATATGAGAAACTAGAAATGGAGGGAAAGGGATCATTCAACGAGCAATCGCCGTCGCGTGATATTATATAAATGAAAATACTCATATATAAATATTATTATAATTATTAGTTAAATTGTTATTTAATGCGTTTTCTTATTAATATAGTGTGTGTTTAAATTACCGTTAGTTTTATTTAAAAGAACACAGAAAGACAAATATTTTACAGTATTAAATGTATAGGTATAGTAGAAATCTACGGGTATAAGACATAATATTCATTGATTATCTATACTCTATAGCAGTGGTTCTCAACGTGGGCGGTAGCGCCCACCAGTGGGCGCTGGAGGATTTTGGGTGGGCGTTGTACGGTGTAATGGTAAAGCTACACTACACAGTAAAAAATTAGTAAACTTATACAAAAATGCAAAATGTTTAATATCCGCGCTCACCAATGTTCCTATTATGCATTGTTAACCCCATCGTTGCTATGGTTACGTACATGCTGTTTCTATTTCTGTGCTTAACTATGTTATTGTATGTATGACGCAACGCGCGGACTCAGTGAGTCAACGTGTGTATAGTGGACCGCATCTCGAATGTTCCAAGGTCGAGAGAGTTCGACTTCCAGAGAAATCCATGCAGTGCGGTATATATAGCGAAGTCATTATTCGCATGATTCATTCTATTTACGATAGTCAGCGATAACGTTCGAACAGAGACAAATATTCAGTGTGCGATAGTTGTGTGATTAATTAACAGTGTTAATCAAAAATATTGTACATTTAGCACACACGGTTCTGTTATAAAATAAACAATATATATTTGAGCTGAATTAAAACTAGGTAGAGCAATTTTTATAATCGAAAACCGTTTATTACAGGTAATAATCATTTATTGATGTTGGTAATGTTTTTAATAACTCAAATTATTTTAGAAATCTAACTTATACAAAATACTTTAATTATATTGCTCCAACCAAAATTGTTTAACATTGTTTAACATCGGTCTTTTTTACACGACAGCAATGGCCCCTCCAGGCAAAAAACAGAAGGTGGTACGCCAGTATTCGGTCGACTATATAGCCTTCGGTTTCGTACCAAGCCCAGCGGATCGCACAAGACCGATGTGCCTCATTTGTTCCAATGTCTTCTCAAATGAAGGTATGAAACCCTCTCGTATGCGTGACCATCTAGAAAAGATGCATTCGGACAAAAAGGACAAGCCCGCAGAATACTTCAAGAAACTGCGTGATGACAGGGAGAAAACTACCCCGTCCATTTCGTCTGCTTTTGCCAAGGTGACAGAGATTCAGCGTGATGGCCTGCTGGCATCGTATAACATTGCATATATGATTGCAAAGGCTGGCAAGCCGCACACTGTGGGGGAAACACTGATTCTGCCTGCCGTGAAAGAGGTGATTTCGACTGTCTTACATAGAAATGCGACAGAAATACTGAAGGCTATCCCCCTTAGCAACGACACGGTCTCCAGAAGAATAGATGAGATGGCAAGTGATGTCGAAATCCAGTTGGTGGACATTCTCAAGAAGACCAACTTTTCCATCCAGCTTGATGAATCGACTTTGAGTGATAACACTGCCCTTCTCATGTCTTACGTGAGGTACTTCGACGAAACTGGGGAAACAAAAGAGGACATGTTGTTTGCAGAGTCCTTGCCCCTTGACACAACTGGTACATCCATCTTTGCTGCTGTCAAGAAGTACTTTGAAGAAAAGGAAATCCCGCTAATCAACATTCACTCCTGCGCAACAGATGGAGCACCAGCAATGGTTGGGCAATACAAGGGGTTCCTTGCTCTTCTCAAGAAGGAGCATCCAGATATCATCTGCATACATTGCGTAGCGCACAGAGAGCATCTTGCAGCGAAACGGCTGACCCCCAGCCTTCATGACTCTCTCAATCTCGTGATCACGGCCGTGAACGTAATAAAAACAAATGCAAAAAGCGATCGACTATTCCGCAACCTCTGCCAGGAAAATGACGAGATCTACAATCGGCTGCTGCTTCACACCGAGGTGAGATGGCTCTCTAAGGGCAACTGCTTGGCTCGATTCTGTGAAATGTTCGATTCAGTTGTCACTTTCCTGCAAGACAAACATGAGAAGTTGGCCGGTGAGCTGAAGAAACACAAATTCGACATTTTCTACTTGGCTGCAATCTTCAGGAAACTCAACGAGTTGTCTCTCCAGATTCAAGGTAAACTGGTGACACTCATCGACTGCAAGAGCGCAGTGACCACCTTTATCGACAAGCTGGCCCTTCTCCGCAGTAATATCGTTAGGAAAGAACTTTACCAATTTACTGAAATTAATCAAATGACAGAGACACCCACAGATGAAGATCTTCTTCGATATGGGGCTCATCTTCAGCAACTAAAAGAGGACCTTACATCGCGCTTCCAAGACCTCATCGAACTGGATGTACCTGCCTGGATCACTGACCCGTTTGGAGTCGTGCTGGAAGACGTTGACGTTAAATTGCAGGAGGAGTTGGTGGAACTTCGCAACAACGAGGATTGCAAAGTCCGAATCAAAACAGGCTTCAAGAAACTCTGGCAGAACCACAGCATGGCAGGACTATTCCCTACAATGTGGGGAATTGTTCACAAGCGTCTTCTCACGTTTCCGACTTCATATTTAGTGGAAACCGGATTCAGTGCGGCTACATTTCTGCACTCAGACAAGAGGAAAAGGCTGGACATGGTCAACAGAGGGGACTTGCGGCTTTATTTGTCTCTGCTGACTCCTCGCGTGAAAGAGCTGGTGAGCAAGCACCAACCTCAAGGATCGCATTAGTGAAGACTGCATGAGTTGGGCTCACAAATTTATTAATTTAATTTTGTTAAATAAAATTCAATATTTCAATAATAATTTTTGTTTGTATTATTTAATATTTTTAAATAAATTTAGAGGTAGAATTTATTACTTCTTGTTTTAATTACTGTGCCCAGGTTAGCTAGTCCATAATCCATAGTCGTAGTCCATGACGTGTCCCTTCGCGATTTTCTGCAGTGGGCGCTGGGATCTATACAAAATCCAGTAAGTGGGCGCTAGGCGAAAAAAGGTTGAAAACCACTGCTCTATAGCATACTTCTTAAATATAGACATGTGAAATATAAATAAAGAATTTTGTAATCCAATTTATGTGCGTAATTATAAAATCAGATTGACAGAATGTGTAGCCAATTTGATTATTTTCTATATATATAAAAATCAAAACATTTAATTTGTTATTTATAGACTCACAAACTACATAATCGACTTTGATAAAATTGTGTGTGTGTGTTCCTTATGTTGTGTGGAAGGTTGTGATCATATTTTTCACCCAAATTTTATCGGCAAATATTAAAGATTTAACATTATGTGCAATTACATGAATTTCTATCGGAAAGGAAGACATTCATACATGCATACATACATACATCACGTAAGCAAATGTATTATGCATCGGCGAAATCTTCGGTGCACGTCGACATTAGTAGCGGAAAAATTTCTTAAATACTTGATTTGGTAGTATTTTTTGATTACAAGTTGACGTTTGCCTACCATATACTCTATTTACGCTTACATATTGTTATGAAATCTTAATGATAAAAGGGAAAATAACTTTGATTTAATCTTGAATGAATTGTCTTATATGAAAACTTAAAATAATGTATATAGGTTCAAAGGAAATGTCAGCAAGATGTTATTTTTAAAAGAATAATTAATTATTGGTCTTTAGATAGCAACGAAAAAACTTTTGAAAGAAAAGTAATAATTGTGCGAAGGGAATATAAAAGGCACTATTTTAATCATTTAATAGTGGTTTGGCATAAGGAATTCCTTCAAATGATGAAAATGTGCGTCCGTTGTATGATTTCTGGAGTGTTCCTTGAACTATGCCGTTAGTTATTTCTATTACCGGTATCTCGTAACCTTGAGTTACTGTGAAAATTACTATTATTATTAACATTTTAATATCAATAATGTATTAAGTAACATTATATTTTTTAAATATTATATAAAAACAATACGCACCCAACAGAAAAAGGAACAAACATATCACATTTATTTGATACCTACATATTTTCACTTTCTGACTGATAAGTTGGAAACGAATTTTGCAAGTTCACTTTACAAGCGCAAAGTAAAATAAAGAGCGCACCCAAATATAAATACCACTTATATAAATTACTATCTATCTATCTATTAATCAGTATTCATAATTTAACCAATGGAGTGTGAAGTAAGAAATGATGCTAACTCATGATTTCATCTTATCAAAGCAGTCACTTAGAAGTTTATAATTAATTTACATATATGATTGTAAGTATTTTTAGTCAATAACAAAACTCAGAAATCACTAAATAATACTTAAAACAAAAAAAATCAGGTAATTGACAAATTTCGTCAGACACCTGATGAAGCCAATGTTTGGTTAAACACTTGTAGTACATTAGAAATGTTGAAATTTTAACATCGTTTTTTAACTTACAGTTGCGGTCCCTACAAACTCAGACAGTTTGACAAATAATAAATGTTGGCTTTGTAATATGGTCTTAATAATGAAGTTTAAATAATGTCACCTAACTGAAAGAAAGTCCGTGGCGTATAAAATAAAAAAAACTTATAAATGGAAAAATTCCAATACAAATAACGTTTTTGCAACAATATATGCGTTTTTAATATGAAAGTGAATTCCAGTTTGTTTTTCTGGATGAAATCTGTATTTTTCAATATGGAAGCTTTCAAAAACCACGGCATGGGCAATATATCATTTACTTTTATATATCTTGTTTTTATCAACATTTATTTCATTTGCGATGTGCCTAATGCTCATACCACCCTCTAGCCTAGTTCTAATTATCGACTTTTGCAGTTTGTTTAATTGAGGCATTTTAAAAATTGTGCACGCTTCTGACTTACAATAAACTGACACTAACATAACCATACCGGATAAAAGTCAAATTTACAAATCACGAAATTTTTAATTTGACAGAATGTGTCAAAAGTCGGTGTCTTGAGTTTGTAGCGGCCGCAACTTATTTATTAAAAAAAAAAATTTCGTTGACATATAACGTAATTTAAACACACTTTTATATCTGGTTGCATATATTCATATATCATTTTCATTCATTCATAAAATTTAAAATTAATTATAACTAAATATTTTTAAAGATGTGGAGAGATTCATCCTTAAATAATTACAAATTAATCGAAATAAAAAATTAAGTTGGTTTTTACAGATTGTATATAAAAGTGAAGAAATTTTCTTTATTATTTTTAAGAAGTGATTTTTGAGTTACTATTAAAAACTTAAGTTTTATTATCAAAACCAGAAGTATATAATTTCTTTCGTAACAGCCAATTACCTTTTAGTACATTGCATAATCTAAGCATATATGTATCTTAAGTTGCATACATCCATATCTACAATATATACAATTTTGTATAACGGGAAATACATAATTAAATAATTATTCGCATTTTAATAATTTCTAAATAATTATAAATCAATCAAATCTTGTGTTCTAAGAACAAAAAAATATATCATTTTTATACGTGGTAATGTGAGGGTGAAAATGTCAATCAAAGATCACGGTTGTATTCTACCTTATTATTGCAATATCTCAAAATACAAAAATAACCGTTGTTGCACTAAAGTTTTGATAAAGGTCTAAGGATAAAGATATAATGGCAATCCACCAAACTTGAAAGTAATGGCAAAGTAACTAAAATAAGAGATTGGTTTAAATGGATCTCATTTGTTCAACCGAATTTATTCTCTTAATGACACTATATAATCTATTAATTAATTCCTAAATACTCATATACTTTATTCCATCTAGAAAGAATTCGTGTAAAAATATTGCGCAATATTGAGCGATATTTGTGATAAAAAGAGAAACTTTTGTGAGTCAACTGGTCTTTGTGCTAAGTAAGATTAACATTTATTTCATTAAAGTCCTAGCTTACTTATATTTTTTAATGACTTAAAGCATAAATGTATGTAATGAGTGCAGCAATTCCAAATCATAACATAAAGTTTATGATGAGCTACTGTACAACGTGGTGGTACAAATTCCGTCGTGGAGATAAATTACTTGAAAGTGAATTGGGGTAAGCCCGAAACTTTACCTGGCAATGAAGTTTTAAGAACTTTAGTTTAAAAAGATCCAAGCAGTGGCGGTTCTTGATGACCTACGATGCAAGATGCAAGTTTCATCCGTGCAGCAGCTTAATCATGCGTCATCAAGAACCGCCACTGCATCCGAGTTAAATCTCCGGGTAAAATATCATTTCTTCACGCCATAAGGGAAGTTGGATAAGTGGATACTCCATGAACTTTCTCAGAAAACAATCTGGACCCATTAAATAACTGTTCTTCTCATTTGGTACAAACAATGTCGAATCTTTTCTCGGCTAAATGGTGGCATTTAATGAGCATCTACAGACAATTTTGGTAACAATTTTATGGTATCATTGATCATTTATTTTTCAACGGTGAAAACGGAACAGGTATTATGACGATATTCAATAAACGCAGGATAAATTGAAATATAACGTCCAGTTAACATTAACATAAACAGATGGGGATCTCTTATTCCTTATTCATTCTGTTACACAATAATACAAGACCCCTTTTCACTAGATTATCTCCAACAGATTATTATTGTTAAATGACTGAACGCCTTCTTAAATTAAAAAAAATCAACGCAGAAGAGGTTAAATCGCTAGTTTTAGATATTTAAATAATCCGATTTTTTTAATGGTTATTTATATCATTACTAGTGGTTGGCGGAAGTGTATTCGATCAGATGGAATCTGTGGATGGAAATATTCTGATTCATAAAAATTTTCAACAAACTTCGTTAGTTTTAGATTTGGCAAATTCGACATTTCATGTGCACCAATCTAATTTCTATTATGCCTATGCTATGCTAACCCGAATACGCAATTT
Source organism: Melolontha melolontha (assembly GCA_935421215.2). Classification (NCBI taxonomy): domain Eukaryota; kingdom Metazoa; phylum Arthropoda; class Insecta; order Coleoptera; family Scarabaeidae; genus Melolontha; species Melolontha melolontha. The sequence goes on along the minus strand of OW285243.1, from coordinate 67,998,421 downwards.
AAATACATTTTCTCTTTCTTTTTTTGATAGAATTTATTTAATTACTCTATTTTCAAAAAATAAATATAACAAATGTAAAATACAATTATTGTTTGGAAATTGGAAAAGCTTGTAATGTGACAACTGGCTATGTATTTCAGCTGACTTGTGTTATTGTTATGAGAATAAGCAATTTAAAGGTATAATAACAATAATCTTTAGGAATATATTCATGGTAATTTATTGTTATTAGAAATTTACGTATTTTTAGGAATTTGGTGGAACCTACAAAACTCTTCTTATAAATGTTGAGGTTATGTCCACTTTGTATGGGTTGTGCAAATTTATGATTTTCCTAGAATTCGCTAAATGATTCCTATATGTTCATAATATATGTTACTTGTTGATTCTGTATGTATGATAAATTTTATATATCCTTTTAAATTTAGACACTCTGGCCAATTAATGAAATATTCTTACATATAAATTGAGACACCACACAATTTAATTATTTAGTATTGTTCTTTCTTAGATATGCAAATACGAAAAGATATTTATGCGGGTTTTTTATGTTGTAGTACGTTTTCAATTAATGTAATATCATACTTTGTATGAAACGATGAATGTAAATTACGATTGATATTCAAGAAATTTCTTTTCAAAATTAAATCTGTGTATAGTTAACAGGGTTATCATTTTGCATATGCATTATTATTACATATTAAATTAAGTTCAGTACATTTACATAGATAATAGTAAACTTAGTCTTATGTATGTAAATGCAAAAAAAAAAATTAATTAAACATCTATTAATATACTGAATTCCTTCCAGAATTGTAACATAAAGTCGAAGAAGGAAATTTTGGTTATCGACAGATATTATTGGTATTTCACTTGGTTACAATGTACCAATTTTATTATCAATCATGTTCGCATCAGTTTAAATTTTCTTTTTTATAACTTTATTTCAGTAAAATATGTTTTATAGAAATCATATTTGGAAATTATTTTATTTATTATGTTAAAGTATCTATAACTTAAAAAAAATGCATTAATGTATTCGTTTTTATTGCAATAAATCCGTAAATGAATAATCCAATATTATTTTTAAAAAATTATGGGTTATATAGTCATTTGAATTATTTTTTGTTCAAAAATTTATAAATAAGGCAACTAAATAAATGATATATTCAATTATTTATTATCAACATACAATTTTAAGTTTAAGTGTATTTATCATGTTTTAGTTTTTTTAAATTTTAATAATTAATATATCTATTTCCTGTATTTACCCCCTACCAATTAATTAAACACCAATCAAACTAATATTGAAATAATTCATTTGTTTTTCCAAGAATATAAAGGGAAGCTTTGTAAAAAGGCGCAGATCATTTCCTACCAAGTTGCTATGGGTGATTGGTGAAGAATTTAGGTAAGATTTAATCTAATTTATATTAAGAATTATATAAGAATATAATTATGAAAAACTTTTTTGGTATTTATGTAGTATTTAAAGTATTTTTATATGTGTAGCGATATTTTGGTACTTAATTGGATAATTAATTTAAAATTAATTAGAGCAGATAGAATCAGTTTCGCGCCCTCGCCATATTGGCTTTATTTCTATAAAATATTTATAATTAGTATCTAACAGATAAAATTGATATTAACTTATGTGTGTGTTTATGATAATATACATTTGGATGCAATTTCTATTTTCGAAATTAGTACAAAATCAATATGATATATTTATTTTTTATAGCGTATATTTATAGTTTCTTACCGCCATTTTTTTTTATACATCTATTTTCAGTAAACGGTTTTTCTTCAAATGTTTCTTAGTTATTAGGAAAACAACGCATCTTAGTAATTTTTTAAAGATTTCATATTTTTTTTTCATATAATTCTAAATGACAATAAGCTTTGTTTAGTATATATTTGTTAATACTCGATCTTTCGAATATATTTTCAAAATTTATTATATTTTATTTAAAATATATAATATATATAGATGTTTAAAGTATTTAATTCACTTAATACCATTTTTTTAATGGGAAAATGTGTATGTTAGTTTGCTACAAAGCCTAAATAAATTAGTAATTTCGAATATTTAATTTTAATTAGTTAGAATAAAAGTTTTGGAACATTAAATACACAAATAAATTGTATGTTGAACTTATTATATTCTTAATATAAATATTATTAATACTTTCATAATATTTTACATTTTCATTTAATTTGAAAACTAAGTTATTTAAAATATATTAAAATTTTAGCTAACAATGGCAAAAAATTGTATACCAAATACGCACGAAGAAGATTTCAGAATTGAAATAGACAAACTTTTCCGTAAATTTCTAGACGATGCCGATGTATTAGAGTATGATTTTCCTGGGAACTTTTTAACACCTGCACGTAGATATATTCACGAACGATGCAGAAAATTAGGTTTAAAATCAAGGTCTCGAGGAAAAGAGCCACATCGAGTATTAACTGTGTATAAAGTGAAACGTAGACTAGCAGAAGTACCATATAATATTAATCTATGCAGAACTGCGTTTGATATTTTAACTAAGTACATGAGGAGAAATTCACATGTTGGCCCACAACAAATTGAGCCATTTAATAATGTGAAAAGTGAAAACACAGTGGGTAGATTGTTTTTTGGTAATCCAGTTAAGGTCGATCCTGTTGCGAATAGTAAATTTGTTGAAGTGAAACAATCATTGCCTACATATCAAATGAAGGATGAGATTTTCAATGTTATTGAGAAAAATAAGATTACTATTATATCTGCTGAAACTGGTTCAGGGAAAACAACTCAAATACCACAGTATATATTGGAGAAAGCGGCAGAATCTGCCCAACCATGTAGAATAATTTGTACTCAACCAAGACGTATTTCAACAGTTGCTATTGCTGAACGTGTGTCTGCTGAAAGAGGTGAATCTTTAGGAGCTTCTGTAGGATTCCAAATTAAATTAGAGAGTAAGTTAGGACCCAAGACTGCTTTAATTTATTGCACGACTGGAATCCTTTTACGTACATTGATGACAAATTTGAACTGTCTCAATTTTGTAACGCATTTAATCATAGACGAGATCCATGAGCGTGACAAATTTACAGACTTTCTATTGATTTACTTAAAAGAAAATTTCGAGAAATTCAGCAATTTAAAAATTGTTTTAATGTCTGCCACAATGGATATTGATCTCTTCGTTGATTATTTCAACAAGGAACCTGTTATATTGTCTATACCTGGTAGAAATTTTCCAATTACTGAATGGTTTCTTGATGATACCCTACGTCTTATTAACTATGTATCAGATGCTATGCAAACTGTAATGAAAGGTGACAAGATGAATGTGGAGATGGGAAACGTAGATGCTGATTTATTGAAAGAAATGGATACGACATTATTGAATTGCACCAATTTTGGAAGGGATGATGATTTTGCACAGCTTTTACAATTAATAATAAATGAAAAGGTCCCTGTAGATTATTCGGATGTATGTTTTGGATATACACCACTAATTGTGGCTGCAGTTAAAGGACAAAAGGACATAGTGGAGAGACTTCTTGAATTAGGTAAATACTTTATTTTCATTTTGCAATAAAAATATTTACTTATAAACACATATAATCAATTAAAAGTAAAACGTATTTAATTTTATGTTTTTTTTATTTGTAAATGATAATTTTCTTTAGGACTCTGATATCGGTAAGAAAAATTGAGATGTCATACCTGACGTAAATTTCTTTTGAAATAACTTATTTTATTTTGTTTTAAAACTACAAACTCTTTATTACACTGAACTATTTTTTTAAGAAAGGGAATAAACAATTATTTTAATCTGTAAAAAATTGTATTGATTTTAATTAAAGCACTAATTTTTGTAGGTGCTAATGTAACACTCAAATGTAAAAATGGTTATACTGCTGCTGGATATGCCAGATCTTTTGGTCATGTGGAAATAGCTGAAGTATTAGAATGGTTTGTTGCTGAATCTAAAGATGAGTTAAAGGATGCGGATTTAATCGAAATTTATGACAAAACTGTTTCCGATGATATGATCGACCATGACTTAATTGTGGCGATAATAACTTATATACAACAAAACATCAACAATGAAGATGGTATATTGATTTTCCTACCAGGTTACGATGATATTATCAGCTGTTGTGATAAAATAGGCAATTCCAATATAAATCAAGATAAAATAAAAATTTGTATGTTACATGGCGGTATGCATATTAGTGCCCAGCATGAAGTTTTCGCCCCAACACCTGGAAAACAAAAAATTATTTTATCAACTAACGTGGCAGAAACAAGTATAACAATTGATGATGTAGTTTTTGTCATCAATTCAGGCAAAGTCAAGGAGAAGACTTATGAATCTGTATATTTTAATATTTATTTCTTAAAATTCTATATTAATAAGTAATTTATTATAGATTGGTGGAACTTCTTCTCTTGTGACTAAGTGGGCGTCCATGGCATGTGTGCGTCAGCGTGCTGGCAGAGCTGGTCGTACAAAACCGGGAGTATGTTTTCATCTGTTATCCAAGAAGAGATATGAGTCCCTTCAAATTCATACAATACCTGAAATTTTGAGAGTGCCTTTGCATGTATGTATATTTTCTGATTTATGGCTTGTTGTTTTTATTCATTTTTATTATAATAGGAATTATGTTTACAAACTAAATTATTGGCACCAAGTGATTCTTCCATTGAAGACTTCTTGCTTAAGGCTATCGAGCAACCTGCCAAAAATTCTATTAGTACAGCTATAGCAGGTTTGATAACATTAGGCGCTTTAGATACTGATGAAAATTTGACCAAATTGGGCACACATCTCCTGCAACTATCCGTTGAACCTCATCTAGGGAAAATGCTTATTTATTCTGTTATTTTCAAATGTGTAGATCCAGTTTTGACTGTCGTAGCGACTTTGGCCCACAAGTAAGTACTGTTTATGTTTTCTTAAATTATCTAATCACGTTTGCTTGGTGGAGTATATTAAGGTACATTAAGACAATGTATTTTTTTGGGAAATAATTTACTATATTTCTGTTTCATTTGTAAAGTTTTCACTTGTAAATATGTAATAAATCAATAATCCCAAATATATATATTTAGTTTCTTGTTCTTGCATCAAACATTTTAGAATATTCTCATTGTTAATTCATTTTTTAATAATTCCCATTCTTTTTAGTTTCAATTTATTAGGTATATATTTTATTTTCAGAGAACCTTTTATCTTACCATCTATGGGGTATGAAAAAGGACAAGCAAATGCTAAACGCAAGTCATTATCGTTTGGTAGTTTAAGTGACCACATGTCTTTGCTTAAGGCTTTTCAAATGTGGCAAGTAAGTAGTTGTACAAAGTAATAAAGTTTACAGCTCATGTTAAACTGTATTTTCATAGAAATCCAAACAACAAAGAAGAGAGCGTCAATTTTGCCAGGAGTACTTCATTAGTTACGGCGCCATGGAGATGATAATGATCACCAGAAACCATTTACTCGGTCAGCTTAGAGCTTGCGGTTTTGTGTCTTCAAGTGGCAGAGAGAGTATTCAAGAACTCTCACGGTTTTCAGATCATTGGCCGTTAGTTAAAGCTGTCCTAGCATCTGCATTATATCCAAATATAGCTTTTCCAAATGGCGAAAAATTTCAAACAATGTAAGTGTTTAATTTAATTAGTATTGTGTCACAAGAGAAAAATTGTTTCGTTGCAGGACCGAAAATAAAGTGCTGATGCATAGTTCGTCGGCTTTGAAAAATGCAGTCATTAATTCGGAATTGTGGTTTACATTTGAGGAAATTTCGAAAATGGGACCTATTTGTAATATTAAAACTGTTACGGCAGTCACACCAGCAACAGTAAGACTTTTCATTTATATTCTTACGTAAATATTGCAATGTGTTGAAATTTAATACCAATTATAAACTCGCAATCGAGATGTGGCGAAAGATGTAAAACGCGTTATATTAATTGATTTATTTAATGCGGTTTACATTTTTTGGTACATCCCGGTTTGGAGTTATTAATTAATTGGCGTGAAATTTCATCATGTTTTTTTCGTTTACTTCTCAATTATAAATATTCTACACAATTGACTGGATTGGTGTATCGTCGCAAAGACGAAACACATGGCAACATTACATTACTTTTTCTAAACAAAACAAAGACATATAACCTTACTTAACATGCAGATAACATTTCAAAACAAAATTTTTTATTAAGCAATTTAGTATTCTCTCCGATTTTGTTTTTAAAATGTGCCTTTCAATAACTAATAGCAACTACTCACAAACATTTAAAAATGTCAAGAATTTTTAATTTTTTTCATGGCTGTAATGTAATGACTAGAGGCCGGATTATATGTAAAATATGCACATTTTTAATTGCCTTATTTCATTCAAAAAACATTAAATAAACCCAGAAAACTCATAATTTTGTTTATATACCTTTTAACAATAAAATAATGAGTTTTCTGAGTTTATTTAATGTTTTTTGAATGAAATAAGACAATTAAAAAAGCATATTTTGCATATAATCCGGACTCTAGTAAGGACTAATGACACAGGGAGAAAATGAATCAGGTAATATTCAAAAAATTAATTATAATTAGAGCTGAGGATGTTTGCGGTACGGCAGGACCGTATGTAGTGCATCCCCACCAGCGTATAAACACGATGCAGCGAAACACTTTAGTTAGTCGTGAACTGGCAACGTGATCGTGTGTTGTCTTGAGTTAATTGTGCGTGTGTTACATCCGTAGATGTCGAGCGGTCTTTCTCAAAATATAAAAAAAATTATTCATCACGGCGTACATCGCTCACCGCTACAAATATGGAAACGTATCTAATGCTACAAACTTACTGCAAGTCTTATCCACTTGGCGCTATGCTATAATAATCGTAAATAAGGTAAGTGTGTTATTTATATACAGTACACATAACTGACATACCTAAGTGATATAAATAGCGAATGCATGTAAAGCAATAAAATCACGCATGCATCACCGATCGAAACAAGGTCATTATATTCGTGCGTTTAACTGAATACTATCCTGGCACACCGCAAACATCCCCAGCTCTAATTAGAATTCTACTTGAATTATTCAAGGCATTGTTAAAGAAGTATGAAAAATATCTACTATAATGTTGAGGTAAATCATGTGATATTTGTATTATGTTGCTTTCCAATGTTATCTGCCAATAGCTGCAATCTACTTAATGTCAAATATTTGCATTTTTTCTGTTCACTGTAGTGGTTACACGCGAAACATTACTATTTTATTATATTTATTTGTTCTACGCGATTACAAGAACTTTAAACAAAAATTACAATAGAAACCCTTAATGAAAAAGTAGAAAATAAAGAAACGTTATGTCGTTTTGTTTGGAAAAATCTATCCTGCGTTGCCATTTCTTACGTCAGCACTAAACTTCCCAATTAATCTAGTGTTTTCGACACTGTTTTTGTTTTACGGTTTGTCAGTACTTCTGTGCTTTAAATATACATTGCCAATATACCAAGTACAAGAACTTAAAGTGATAAGATTTATTAAAGTATATTTTTAGAGAAAATTTAATTTTGTTGGTAGCAAATACATTTTAATATCTCGAAGTAGTATAAAATAATATAAATAAGGGTATTTATTCTTTGCCTCCACAGACGGTAATAAAATATTAAAATTCTGTTTAATTAATCTGCAAGTATTAGCACTTAATCTAAAATTCTATGAGGTGACAATTCATTAAATATATTTATAGTCTCTTCGCACCTTAGTACAGTGCTTATGGGTATATACCATACAGAGTTGTTAGGTTTTATCGTCAAAAAATTTGAATAAAATATTAACGCAAATGCAATAAAATAAGCTTAAAATAAGTAAACTGAATTTACTTCCAAAAAGTTCTATAAATTGATTTTAATAATTATATAAATAGAGATTCTGACATAATAACTTACTAAGAAATAGGATTTCCAGTGGTAATTTTTTAGTACTTTAATGTGTTTGTAGTTGGAATTTTGTGATATTTATTTTTATCGTTACACATAACCAAAACATACGCGACATACGTCGAGCGCTAGTCTACAGACGGCTATCCCAAAAATAAAAATTGGGACGTCTAGAGGACCCTTAGGAAATCAATTTATCCTAATAAAGTTTTTGGCGCCGAGGCACTGGTATTCTAAAAAAAAATAAAATGTTTTCAAAATGAACACTAAACTCTAATGTTACGCTTTCGTCCAAATACACATGAAACATCTATTTTTCGGACATTATATGGTACTCTTGATTTATACTAATGCCATTTGCATTTATATTTTCTGTATATTCGCCACAATTAATCGTTAATTGTGTAAATAAACGCAATTGGAAATTTGGCTGCTAAATCGAATGATTATATCAACTGATGTAAACAAAAGTTTACTACAGAACCACCAACTTTTGTGTAACAAATATTAATTTTACTGTTCAGATATAACACAGAAATACATAGAAACCGTAAAATTTTTCCATAAATAGGCTGGTGGTTCTGTAGCAAACCTTTGCTTACATCAGTTGACATAATTCAATTTTATTTCCTAATTTCCAATTGCGTTTATTTACACAATTAACGGTTGATTAAAGCTAATAAACAGAAAACAAAAATGTAAATGGCATTAGTGTAAATCAAGAATACGAAATAATGGTCAATAAATAGATGTTTTATGTATATTTGGGCGAAAACGTAACCTTAAAGGTTAGTGTTCATTTTTAATGTATTTTATTTTTTTTTAGAATAACGGTGCCCCAGCGCCAAAAAATGTATTAGGATAAATTGGTTCCCTAAGGGTCCTATAAACGTCTCACATTTTATTTTTGGGATAGCCGTCCGTAGACTGACGCTTCACGTTACCCAAACAAAGCAGTTATAAATTATATTTAATATATAATTACTGAAATGAAAATTAACTTTGAGTTTAAAATATGATTTTATTAAAATTCACTACGTTCGTTTAGCTCTACTAGAGTTTCATCAGGTGATAATTGTATTACAAAAATCGTAACAGTTTTCACTCATATAGCTAAAGGTTAAGTACGAAGGAGAGGGGGGCCAGACTAATTGATATCATTACCAAATTGTTTAATTCCACGTATAACTAACTACAGAATTATGATAACTGTAATGCTATTAATATACAAAAAAATGTGCCAAATTTCAAACGGCGAATTTATGCTTATAATTTAGGAGCAAAATTAGACCAATATCAAACTTAATATAATAACATTTATTTGACAAATATGATTTTAAATATTTTTGTTTAATAACGGAGAGTTATTAACCTCTAATTAGTAACCTATTTATTTTTAAACTCTATAATAAATTCAATTTATTCCTCTTATCTTGCATGTGTAATATGTAAAATTTATTATTAAATTTATGTTTACACAATGGTTTGCATAAGTAGAATCTGTTTTTTGTAATTTCCAGATTCTTTCATGTTCGTTTATACGTGTAGAAAAGGATCTACCAGTAGTTTGCCCAGGCGCGGCTCGTGATGACGTATTTGGGAGTGCAAGTACAATGATGCGAGTGCCTCGTGCGTTTTCGGTGTTTACTAAGAAAACGTTACAGTTAGTACACGAAGCACTCGCATCATTGTACTTGCACTCCCAATTACGTCATCACGAGCCGCGCCTGAGTTTGCCTAAATAAGGTAATCCACATTCACAATTTAATTTATAAACACCAGGCTGTAAGTTCCCATCGGTTTCATCTTTGCTATTGTTAATATAATTATGAAGTGTGTTGTTAGTTCTAAATGAAATAAGTGTATCCATTGTTTTTTCCAACAATTCTTTAATTTTAATGGAAGGTGTGCCCATATATTAGGCACTACAGAGTAGATTAATGAAATGATTTGTTATTATAAAGGAAGTTATTAATTAAGGCTTTTGAGTAACTGTTATTTTGGGCTATGGTGTAAGTTCTATTTAATTCAATGTTACTAACGGTTACTCAAAACCCTTAACTAACAAACTCCTTTGTAAAAAACAAACCATTTCATTAATCCACCCTGTAGTGCCTAATATAGTGTGTTAGTGTGTAGATTAATGAAATGATTTGTTTTTTTATAAAGGAGGTTATTAATTAAGGCTTTTGAGTAACCGTTATTTTGGGCTATGGTGTAAGTCCTAACAACACACTTCATAAGTATATTAACAATAGCAAAGATAAAACCGATAGCAATTTACAGTCTGGTCTTATATTGTGAATGTGGATTAGCTTATATTGGACAAACTGGTAGATGCTTTTCTACACACATAAATGAACATGAAAGAAGCTTCAAATTACAAAAAACAGATTTTACTTAAGCAAACCATTGTATAAAACATAAACATAAGTTTAATAATAAATTTGACATATTATACATACAGGAAAAGAGCAATAAATTGAATTTATTAGAGAATTTAGAAATAAATATGTTAAATTAAGCCTCATTTTAAATGACCACTTAGGGGTTAATAACTTTCCGTTATTAAACATAAATATTTAAAACAATGTTTGTCGAATAAATGTTATTATATTAAGTTTGATATTAGCCTAATTTTGTTTCTAAATTATAAGGATAAATTCGCCGTTTGATATTTGGCACATTTTTTTGTATATTATATATAATAGCCTTAGCAATATCATAATTCTGCAGTTATAGTCATAAGGGGAATTTAACAATTTGGTAATTATATCAATTAGTCTGAACCGCGCTTCTCTTTCATACTTAAGCTTTAGCTATAAAAATGAAGACTTACGGTTTTTGTATTGCAATTATCATCACCTGATGAAGCTCTAGTAGAGCGAAACGAACGTAGAGAATTTTAATAAAATTATATTTTGAACTCAAAGTGAATTTTCATTTCATTAATTATATATTATTATGGAGTTTCAATACGTATCTCATTCGTCAATTAATAAATTATAAATTAATAATCGACGAAGGAGATACTTGTTGAAACTTCATTATATAGATATAATAAAACACAGTTGTATAGTTTCAAAATAATATATATGCACTACATATGTTTCACCACACTGTGGCTTCATCAGGTGGATGAATATACTAATTCAAAATATTAATTAGATCTTATATATATCAATACAAAGTACAGAACTAATCTTATTCTAAGAGGGGGTGGACATGTATGAGTTTTAAGTTTAGTAGGGGGGAGTTATTTATGTCTAGTTGGTCATTTAAAATTATACCTAATTTATTATATTTGTTAATTTCTAAACTTTCTAACATATTAAGTTTTTTACTTTTATCTAGAACATGCAAAGTTTTAAAATTAGTATTGAATTTGTGATTATGTTCTAGGCAATGATTGGCAAAAGTTGAGTCTGTCTTCTTGTCTCTGTGGCTTCTTTCATGTTCCTTCATTCTAATATCAAATGTCCGTCCTGTTTGTCCGACATACACTTTTTTACAATCTTCGCATGTCAACTTGTAAACCCCTGAGTTTAATCTATTGTCCGTTTTATCTTTGTTGTTTTTTATAGCGTTTTGTAAGGAATTGTTGGTTTTGAATGAAATGGTCTCTTCTTTACTTGTTTTTATTAAGTTTCCTACTTTGTTTGAAATTGTACCGATGTATGTGATAGAATTATAACTGAATGTTTTATTGTTTTTTACTGTTGGGTAAATTGAAGATATCGTTTTAGATTTCTGTAGTTTTTTTAGAATATTATTAATTAAATTTATGGTGAAACCGTTATTTAGCGCTATAACGTGTATTCTATTTAGTTCTATATCGAAATTTTCTTTACTCAACGGGACGTTAATTAGTCTGTGAAGCATTGATTGATAAGCAGATAATTTGTGTGTAATGGGGTGAAACGAATTTGCGTGTATAGTTGTGTCTGTATGTGTAGGCTTGTGGTAGATAGAAAATTCATGTTTTTTAGTTGTGTGTGTTATAGTGAGGTCTAGAAAGTTTATGGATTTATTTTCTTCTATTTCAATGGTAAATTTGATGTTTGGGTGAATAGTGTTAATGTAATTATGTAGAGATTTTAATTGTCTGTCTGTACCGTTAAAAGAAACTAATATGTCATCCACATTCTTAAATCATTTAGAAAACATAATAAGCCAACACCCGTTGTTCAAACATTGTATTTACTGGATAAGATATGTGGATGACATATTAGTTTCTTTTAACGGTACAGACAGACAATTAAAATCTCTACATAATTACATTAACACTATTCACCCAAACATCAAATTTACCATTGAAATAGAAGAAAATAAATCCATAAACTTTCTAGACCTCACTATAACACACACAACTAAAAAACATGAATTTTCTATCTACCACAAGCCTACACATACAGACACAACTATACACGCAAATTCGTTTCACCCCATTACACACAAATTATCTGCTTATCAATCAATGCTTCACAGACTAATTAACGTCCCGTTGAGTAAAGAAAATTTCGATATAGAACTAAATAGAATACACGTTATAGCGCTAAATAACGGTTTCACCATAAATTTAATTAATAATATTCTAAAAAAACTACAGAAATCTAAAACGATATCTTCAATTTACCCAACAGTAAAAAACAATAAAACATTCAGTTATAATTCTATCACATACATCGGTACAATTTCAAACAAAGTAGGAAACTTAATAAAAACAAGTAAAGAAGAGACCATTTCATTCAAAACCAACAATTCCTTACAAAACGCTATAAAAAACAACAAAGATAAAACGGACAATAGATTAAACTCAGGGGTTTACAAGTTGACATGCGAAGATTGTAAAAAAGTGTATGTCGGACAAACAGGACGGACATTTGATATTAGAATGAAGGAACATGAAAGAAGCCACAGAGACAAGAAGACAGACTCAACTTTTGCCAATCATTGCCTAGAACATAATCACAAATTCAATACTAATTTTAAAACTTTGCATGTTCTAGATAAAAGTAAAAAACTTAATATGTTAGAAAGTTTAGAAATTAACAAATATAATAAATTAGGTATAATTTTAAATGACCAACTAGACATAAATAACTCCCCCCTACTAAACTTAAAACTCATACATGTCCACCCCCTCTTAGAATAAGATTAGTTCTGTACTTTGTATTGATATATATAAGATCTAATTAATATTTTGAATTAGTATATTCATCCACCTGATGAAGCCACAGTGTGGTGAAACATATGTAGTGCATATATATTATTTTGAAACTATACAACTGTGTTTTATTATATCTAATAAATTATATTTAATTTTATACTGTTGTCAGGTGAGGGACATATATTTGATAAAAACGTATGAGATATGCTGAACATATCCCATTACATTACTTTACACAATATATATTTTATGAAAGATATAAAGGAACTTAATTTTTCAAGTGTCACTGTTCTTTCCAAAAAGCTCAGAGTGATCACCCAAGTCTTATTGGTGTACACAATATTTCTTTCTTCCTGTCTGTACTTTTTAGTTGACCGTAAATAATAGTATCTCCATTTTATTATGTCATCATGTTGATTGAGAATAGCTTTCTTACCAATATTTTCAAATGCAAGCTCAATATCTAACAATCAATAACTTGTACAACGTTATTTGGTTTGAAGTTTGGAATACCATTGTTCATGTTAACATTATTAGTATATTATTTATTATTGGTGGAATTTTACTAAGAAAAAAGCTGTCCAATTTATGTCAAGGTTTTATACAGTTTCTTCATAAACAAGGGCATGAGTATTTGCCTGAACTCCTTTCCTTTTCGACTTTCTCTTTGGTGGTGTTGTAGGTTATCCTCTTTGTTTGTACAATGTATAAACGGGTTTTTCTTCACAACCCTAGGCTCTGTTTGTATCCTTAACAATAGCAGAAACATTCATACTTTGTTGGAAGTAATTGAAATTAATTTTTCTCTATTTCAAAACTTCCTGGCCTCTTCTTTCTAACAACAATATCCACATAGCTCTAAAACAACGACAATTAATAATTCATTAAGTTCTAATAAAAAGTAGCTACATTTATAGAAGATGATAGCCTCTGAATAGCAACTGTTTTTACAAGAAGGTGATGATAAAATGCAAGAGGACAAAAATGAACATAACAAATAATGACTTATGACAACAAAAAACAAGATTGTAATTGCATCATTCACAATCTGATTTCTTGTTGTCTAAGTCATTGTTTGTTATGTTTATTTTTGTTCTCTTGCATTTTATCTTGTAAAAATTTCACTCTATTCAAATCGTTTGACAAAATCTGACAACATTGCACACTTGTAAATGAGAGTACTATATACGTTAATTCTATAATTAAAATGAGATACATATAGTCTCATAAGAGCATGTACTATTTTCTAGGATGCGAACAGACTTACACATTATACATTATATGCTGTGTCGAGAGCTAAATTAAAAGAATAAATCGTTTCTGTTTGAATTTTAATTAAATTCTGTTTACAATTAATAGCACATTATAGTGATCGATTCAGGGTTGTATGTTTATAGCAATGACATTTTCATCTTAATTCCTAAAAAATTACACATCAGTACTGATTAGTTTAGACATTGAATGTAATGCATTAGTTATAATTTATTGAAAGAACAGTAGGTACCTTCTTTTATAAAATATATAAATTTCCTTGTTTGAACTTTATAATCGTTAATTATTTTGTTTTTCATTTCTATAGAAGTATCTATACTATAATACTGTATAATTTTTAGGTATTATTATGTTGTGGCTCTTCATTACAATATGAAGAGGAAAGCGGAATTATAGCAATAGATAACAGATTACATGTCCACATAAATTCAGTCGTTATATGGAAATTTAGACTTCTATTAGACAACCTAATTCAGCGCAAAATAAGAAACCCACGTTTAAGGTTCTCCATGGCCGAGGAGCAAATTTTGGAGACATTCGATAATATATTGTCGGCTGAAGACTCAACTAAAGATTTATTTCATCCGCCAGGCGTTGGCGATCGTCCTTTGTTTATATACAATAAGACAACCGACTATGTTCCTTATCGCGAAGACCATTCTGGTTATGTAGCGGCTTCGTATAATTGCGAAAAATTCGTTAGAACGAATTATCAGAGATACACGCCTCCTCACGCAAACAATTACGGAAACGACCAGAGCATCAGGTATGGAAGACACCCTTACAGACCAGTACCCCAGAATCGCGCTATATCGGTCTTCAATGGAGCATCAACATCTAGTGAGGATTGCTATGATCGACCACCTCCAAATTCCAGACAAGCTTTTACAAACAACAGGTCATCTTATAATAATGAATTTTCCAGTCCGAATTTAATCAACGCAATTGCTCCTAAAAACGTGGTAATTCCACAGAATGCAAGATTTTTTGTAATTAGACCAACGGAGGTACGCAATATCATTATTAGCGTTTCTCAGGCGACTTGGAATTTTTCGCCACAAACTGAAAGAAAGATATTCCGTTTATTTATGGTAAATATTATTTTGCTTATTCTTTTATGTAATCCAAAATAAAACTTTACTGATGCTTTCACTTAGTATATTATGTTTGATTGCTATCAGGAATTAATAAATTATATCATAAACATCATAGTTTGTGATAAAAAAATTGAAATGAAAATTAAAATTTTATCTATTATTTATATGAAACATAATATGCTGTTTAAATTTTATATATGACTTGTTTTGTTACTACATTACTTTTTTTAATGTTACAGGAAGGGTATTACATAGTTTTACTATTTACTGTAAGAGGTACTTACTATTTCCAAGGCGTTGCCAGGTTGCTAGACACCAATAAAGGAGAACCTAATGTTCCGTCACCAATTGAGTGGTTAGGAACGAATTCTATACCTTATGATGCAATAAAGTAAGTGACTAGTCTTATTTTGAGCAAAACCGTTTCTACCACTTTATTAAACAATTGAACATAAATCATTTTAATTACTTAGCTACTTGGATAGTGATCCTTTAGTAGTCAAGGTTTGCTGTAATGAATGAATAAATGAATGGACACGTAGTCACAATTATTTAGCATTGTGGTCTAACTATCTAAATAATTCTTTGGGCTGGACGTCAGTAAGTTCAGGCACTTGAGCACAGTGCTCTTTATACCATTCCCAATAGGTTTCTCAGTTCCACTATGTTAGTCTTGTGTCTTTGATGAAAGCCACTATCCTCAGGAAATTTCAGTACCCGCGTAGGAAGTGGATAATACATGAAAGTGAGTTTCCTCCTCTTTTTCACATCTCCTACACTAGGGGTCACTAACCAAGCCTATGCTGCATTCATGCTTCCTTAAAGGACAGTTTCCAGTTATCAAGCCGGTGATAGTTTTAATATCTTTTTTATTACTACGAATTAGGTGGGCTGAAGGCCTAGCGTTCAGCTTCTCTAATAGTGTCTTAGTATAAAGTTAACCTTCCGTTAGCCTTCATTTTCTTTTATGTTGGCTTTCTAGCCACAACCATATCCCCCTTCTAGCGGAATCCTTGATGATTCCACATACAGGTTCTGGTCCTGTGAAGTTCTTCTTAGAACCTTCCTTGGCCAGTTCGTCGGCTATTTGATTGCGTTTAATCTCCGCACTTATCAATGTAAGTATTGTCTTGTGCCAATCTATTAAGGACCTGTTTACAATGTTTCATCAGTTTAGACCTGGTAGATGGATACATAATGGTTTTAATAGCCGCTTGACTATTAGTCATTATGTTGTTTTTTTTTTGTTTGCGCAGCCGGCCTCCCGGATTTTCTCGGCGCTAGCAATGTGGTATAATAATAATAACCCTCTACCCTCTAATAACTTAACGTCAATTACAAGAGGCGTTGGTAGGCCATGAGTTATTACTAATAGTAATTAATAATGTCATTCAATAAGTAATTTCCTCATTAGCTTTCGTTTTTAGAAGTTTCCCTCCTTTCAAACAAATTATGTGACTGTGTTCTCCGTCAACTTATGAGTGAAAATGATAGCGCTTGCTATTCGTTTGTATGTAAGAAACGTACACTGCTTATAACAAGTGTTCATTTGAAAAGTCAATCTAGGTTACTTTGAAATTTTGATAGAATAAGACGCAAATATATTAGTATGTGTTTGTTGTTCCGTAAACATAAATCCAAATGACATTTGATAATGTCAATCACAAATATCAGTTAGTGCATAAAATAATCGTGCGTCGATTCTGGTTTAAATAAATTGCTTCTTAGTTTTAAAATGGCTTTCACTTTAGAACATAAATTTTTTTTAGTCCAGGCTTATTTTCGAAGTGGTAATAAAATTGATGGTTTATGGATTTATTCAGTTCAAGATTGCATGATAGAATTTCAAGTTGAGTTTCCACATTTTGTAATAGATTATATACAATTTAAGAATACTTTGGATAGAATTTTAAAACTTTTTTCTGAAACTGGTAGTCTCTTAAGAAAATCAGGCAGCAGAGCAGTTAAGAAACGTACACCTCAAGTTGTCAATCGTGTTGAAGAAATAATGGAAAATGAACCACAAACATCTGTTCGACATTTGAGTCAACAAATAAACCTTTCTGTTGGTACAACTCACAAGTTATTAAGAAAACATATGCAACTTTATCCATACTGTGTCACAGCAGTACAAGAATTGTTAGAAATTGATTACCCACGTAGACTACAGTTTTGGAATTGGTTTGTAAATATGAACAATAATGGAGAACTTTCGCAAAGAGTCATCTTTACTGATGAAGCATGGTTTTATAAAACGGGATACCTAAATTCACAAAATACAAGAATTTGGAGTAGTGAAAATCCACATGTAATTAATGAAGAATCGCTACATCCAGAGAAAATTGGTGTTTGGGCAGCGATAAGCCAAAGGCGAATCATTGGACTAATATTTTTTCAGGGAACGTCGTTAACTGCTGTACCGTACGGAAATTTTACAACCATTTGTCAATCAGTTGCATGATGATGAACTTCAAAACGCATATTTCCAACAAGACGGAGCGCCTTGTCACTGTACTGCAGAATCTTTGGATTATTTAAGAGAATTTTTTGATGAGCATAAAATTACTCGAAATACTGAAATTGCCTGGCCTGCACGTTCATGCGATTTAGTTGACGGAGAACCTTGCGACTTCTTTTTCTGGCCTTATCTAAAAAATAACATATTTCGAACACCTATATTGAATTTGAATGATATGCTACAGAGAATCGAACAGAAATGCGTGGAAATTAATAACAATCCAGTAATGTTGCAGAATATCATCAGAAATTTTGAACGAAGAATTTTAAAGTGCATTGATCTTGTAGGACAACATTTTCAACATTTGTTATAGTTTTCAATAAATACCTATTATTTTTTATTTATTTGTATGTATGAAACTGTCAAAATATACGACTTCGTAGGTTAAGTAGTAAATTTTAATTTACGACATACTTCAAAATGTTCTCAGTAAATCACATGCTACTAGATTAACTTTTCAAATGAACACTTGTTATGTAGTACGTATGTATATCAACACAGAGATCAGAAAAGGTTGACCGTGCTGCTTCATAGTCATGATGTAATTGCCGCTTCATAGTCACGATGTTCTTGCCGCATATGTCATATTCTGAATTGTATTTCGTCCGTGCGACATCTATGATTTTACGTATGAACTACTTCCGAGATTATTAATATTTACTTGATTTGCGCTTTAATAACTTAAGAAATACATTCACCAATTTAAAATATCTGTATTGAAATAATTTAATATAAAGATCGATATTACATTACATATTTAGAAATATTACAACATATGTTCAAAATTATGTCCTTAATTTTTAGACACACAACACGTCTTCTTAGAGAATTGAAGACATTTTGAAGCTCTTCTTCTGTTACACTGTTAAGAGCATTTGTAATAGCATCTTGTAGTTCTGGTAACATGTAGTGAAGTCTTAAACACTGTGTTCTTTAAACTGTGATCAAGGGGGCCATCTATTTCTGCTAATCTGTCAGTTATTATTAAAATATCTTTGAAAGAATCGAATTGTATTATGTGCAGTGTGAGTAGGTGGCACCATCCTGTTGAAAGTAGGCAAATTGTTTTTCATTATTGTCAAGTTGTCCAATAAATGGTGATATTGCACACCAAACACCCATTTTAATAGGATGCATGTCAGTTTCAATAAAAAAAACATGTGGGTTTACAGATGACCAGTGTTGATAATTTTGGGAATTGACAAAAAAATCTTATGTCCAACAAATTGTCATCCACAAGATTATTATTAAACCACATACAAAATCCTCTACATTTCTCTCAAGGTCTCTAGATAAAAATTTTTTTACAACAGATATGCTTTTTAGTGGAATTATGGTATGTTCCATAAGATAGTCCTATATGAACATAAAATCAGAATTAATAAATTTTCTGACATTAAACAAAGTAATACTTTACATGTCTGTGCTGATAATCGACTTAAAGATTTATTTGGACTTACGTCCAGCCGTTTTTGAATATCTTCTAGCACTTCTTGTTAGTTTACTAAGTCTACCAGAAGAGCGTTTTTTAGATGCATTGCCAGTTTCTCGAAAACGACTAATAAGACGATTAACATATCTTGCAAAATCATTTTATAATTCTGTTTCTGGAAATCGAGTGTGAAATTGATGCCTACACGAATCAGTAGAATATTTCCACTCCGCATTCAGTAACAGTTCTCTGCTTCTACAATAAACTTATCTTGTTCTTTCGTAAATGGCATTGTTTATATCAACGAAACCCTAAAATTAAACAAAAATCAGAATGATACTCGTATAAACACAAAAAAAAATTAACTTACAGTAACAACGAAATGTGACTTATTGCCTTGAGAAAGATATTTCCAATATTCAAATAAACGCAGTAAACCAAGAGAAGGAGAAACGGCAAAAAGCTTATGTGCCTGACAAATTTAAAAAATGCAAATGACGGAATATTGAACAGACAGCCACTTTGGCAAAGTTAGAAACCAAATAATTCATACTACAATAATTAACGTGTGGCAAACTCGTGCTAAAGTTTATACATCGATGAAGCGACACGGCCAACCTCTTTTGATCTCTGCCTAATTTTTCATCTAAAATATTGTCTTTCATATCAGTTTGATTTTTGACATGTTTTTTGTCGTTGCTTTGTAAAGTTAGCAGCTTGTTTTTGGGAATTCACACAATTAGTTAAATTTATGAAACTACAAGAAATATCTTGACCAAACAACTTCATTTATTAAATATTAAATTGTTACATAGATTTTTTTTACAAATTTCGAAGTCATCGCATAATAAACAAGAGTATTAAGAAAATTGTTTTTGTCTTATACTATAACGGAAAATTTTAATTACAGAATAGTAAAATAGAATGAGAAGTCATTTTTTTATAGTTATGTTGGAATTTTCGTGACCGTAATCTACCCTATACTCAAATCATGTTTTCCTTTGTAAATTATATATTTCTTTACTTAGACATTTGGTACATCCAAAAATACATATGACAGAAGATGGTTATGAACTAGAGTATTCAATTGGACTTGATATTTGCCGCATGCTGATGCGCAATAAAAAACACACCGATGACAATAGTCGTCCAATATTAGGAGGGAGTACACGATATCGGTATTAAACTTTGTCTAGTCTGTCATCGAGAAAGTTGTGATCTTCACTGATAGTAATTAAGTTTTGATAGCCCAAAAAAACTTAATACACACTGATGTTAACTTACGACAAAAAACGAACGAGTTAATTTGTTCTTTGTTGTACTATTTTTTTCATAAAAATTAATTGTGTTATATTCATGTCTATAATTGATTGATTAACTGTGGTCCGATAATTAATTTTATTTTTAAACGGATCTAGTTTCAGTTTAATTTAAGATATTATATTTTTTATAAGGTTAATGTTCAAATATTTATATTTATGTAGTTTAAATTTTAATAAGCGATAGATGATTGCACTTTCCTTTCCAACTTTCGTCCTCAGTGACCCGGTGCAATGCAATAGTTGCAAATTGTATTTTTGCAATATTTATTAGTATGAATAATATGATAAGCATATTAATTTGTAGATAACATAAATTTTTCAAAGAGAGTTTGAGCTATGGCTTAAATTTCTCATTAATTTTTATTGTAATTTATGTCAAATGTAGTATTTATAGTTTGAATTCTTTACTGCTTACGTGTAATTGTATATCTTGAAATTTGCCACTTCTTGTCTTTTAATTTTGACATTATTAATTTTATTTTATTTGTCTGTTTTCGGTAGCAAAGAAGAAAATTATTTTTCTTTTATTATAATCACATCATATTCCATTTATAATTTCATATTTGAAATAGTAGTTTTACTTATTTATAGCTTTTCACGCTAAAGGAACAACAATGTATAAATAATGTGGACAATTCCACGACATCGAACTTTAAATATTAATTGCATTAAAAACAGCATTTGTTTAATTGAACTTTTTATTTATAAATATTGTGCCGTTACATGACATTTTGGTGTTATCATTATGTTTTCCGGATAGTATTGCTATGCATTATATTTTTTATTTACTAGTTACTCAAACTACTTGAAAATTATTAAATGACTTGCGGGTTTTATACAGAATTTTTTAAAGCCAGATATTTGGGTATACCCAACATTTATGTGAAAAATTGAAAGTTAATTTCATATATTTTTCGATACTTTCTTACCCATATTATTAATTGATTATTTGCTTTTATTAAGTATGAAAATAGAATACTATAAGAAATAGTATATTACTATAATTATATTAATTGCTGTTGTTAAAGCTCGTTGCATGAAATTCATAATTGCAAGGCAGCTTGTGGAAATACTGTAATACAGATTTCTTTCTGCATAATAACCCTTTTTATATTTTCAAGATATACAATTATTTTTTGATTTAATTTTGTGTATTTACTTTTACTAATTTAATAATTCCTTTGTTTTTGTAAAACCTCTTAATTTTTTCAATAAAGTTTCTATTAAATGTGTTCAGTGGTTGTTATTTGAAGATTAAATATTTGTTTGCGAAAAGTATTGTATGTATATAGTAAGTGATCGAAATCTTTATATACTAGAAAGTCATGAAATTAATTCTTCAAAAATATATTGGCAGTGACCAATAAAATACAACTGTGACTGTCTGTAGTGTTGGTTTATTGACAGTTTTCATTACTGAAAGTTATTTTCAAAATTCTACATTAGAAAATTGTCGTTCTCTGCAAAAATGTATAATTCCAGACCGAATTTTCAAAATTTCCAGTAACGTATGTTGCAAATGTTTCAGTGGTATACCAAATAAGAAAACGAATAAAAAGCGTCTGCGATGAAAATGACATAACATTAAAAAAAACAAATGGGTAAGTTTTTCAAGAAATGGGTCTTCAATCATCAAAGAAAGTCGATAATAATGTTCATGTACCTTTCATATTGGCTGGCAATTTGTTTGAGTGATATCTCAGAGTTTTTCCTCTTCAGTTTTTTTCCAAATTAAATGTGGTTTATCCAGACCAAAGCCGTATTTACTCTTGTTCGTAAAAATCATCTTATTGCAGAACTGCAGAGAAATATCAACATAATATTTGTGAATTCAGTGGCTCAAGTGCTCTTTTTGCTGAATAACAGCTTTTTATAGACTATTGGTGTTTTACAACACACGATTGTTCGCACTTTACCATTACGAGATTTTTTTTGCAGATATGAAGTGTAGCTTATATGTTAATAATTACATATTAACAAATACCACCCAATAATATACATTGAGATTTTATCTATGAAATTGAATATTACTCTCATGTCTTTTTATATCGGTCTGTGCAATCGTAAGCGGAAAAGGCATGTATCATCGTTTATATTAAAACTGCACACGCGATACACGTTATTCGATTAAAGCACAGATTTAAGAAAAAACAATTGAAAGCTTAACACACGTTTTGCCGTATTGCAAGATGCCGGACCTGTTCGACGGAGGGCCGCAAATTTTCGCCGACTTGCTAACAAATATTCACCGACATCCAATTTAGTAAATTGTGGTGTGTTCAGTTCAGTTACATGTGATGTGTTAGCTTTAGTTAATGTTAGATTTAATTATACTAAGTAGTACATAAAAACTTTTTTTAGTACGTTAGCAGATTTATCACAAATGGACATGCAATATTTACAATTCTTACCTTTAATTGTGTGTATGCAAAAATTGTTTAGTGAATATGCAGTTGTGCACTGTTTGAAATAATTGTTATAGATTTCTTTGTAGTTTTTTTCATGAATAAAAAATGCTGTTTAATTTATCTCATTTATTTAAAATATATCTAAACATATACATAACATAGTATATTTAGCACTAAAGTAATTACATTGAGAAAATATTATAATTCTGAACCCTTAATAAAACTATATTTCCGCTAAAAGTAGAAAATTTCAGTGTACATCAACAGCAACTCATCACATACATAAGCAAAGAGGTAAGTATTTATTAATCCGCCATAACTTGTAAGATAAGAAAATTAAATAAAACATAGTTTAATCACCTGCTACAAATAGGAATGAACCATCACAACTAAAACTATACCAGCTATTAATAAAATCAAATTCCCTTAAAATATAATATCCTATACTGATATTCAGATCGCACCTATAAAATTACAAATTAATGAAGGGTTACTAAATGTATTTTATGAATTAAATAATATTAACTGTTTCTCATAATTGCTTAAGATTCAATGAAGCTGCTTCATCTGTAGGTTTCTGAAGATCCAGTCTTACTGGCTCTATCAATAGTTATGCTCTTTCTGTTTAGAACTTCACCTGCAGCAGTTCTTCCATTATCCTTTTTGATATAGTAAAGTCCTTTCTATTGATGAATGGATTTTTTTCTTACCTTAGCATTTCTCTTACTCCATATTTCTCAGCGATAGGGATAATAAAATAATTTTGAAATACATATTCTTTATCTATAACACATATATTGTCATTTACTATACTCTATTTTTAAAGTAGAGAGACGAATTTCTGAACAGACCACTTTGACAGTGAAATCTCATTGGTTGAAAGCAAGGCCAAATTGCTTTCAACCAATGAGATTTCACTGTCAAAGTGGTCTGTTCAGAAATTCGTCTCTCTACTTTAAAAATAGAGTATAGTAAAAAGAGATTTAGCTATATTTTCCTTATTTTCTAATATCTAACTGAGACCTTCTGTACCAATATATTCGTTATATCTATATTTACTTACAACTGGATGAACTTTCTATCTTGTCCTGCTTTTCTGGTAGTACTACCTCTACATCCCCTTCTTTGCACAAACAACTGGGATGAATCCCAATCCTTCACCTTTTTTTAATATTTGTAGTTTTCTATTAATCGTCTATTTCTATCAATTATCCATTTTCGAAATGTTTTTTGAGTTGGATAAATAAAGTAATAACTAGGTTATGTGTACTTTATTTAGTTATCGACTTTCAACGTTTCGGTTAGCAGTGGCACGAACCGAAAGTTTATAAATGCTATTTCTGAACGAACCAACAGAACCATAGAAAAGGGATGAACAGAACTAACGGCAACTGCTATCGTCAACAGCAACGTCAAGTTTATAAATCAATCTGTATACATATTAATTATATGTATCGTCGATTCCAAATAAGAATAAACCGTTGGGAAAGATTGGGCTTAAAATAAGAGCTTGTGATTGGCTAAAATAGAGGCCGCCTTTATACAAGCAAAATTATGTTTATTTAGTTCTGTCAAATTAGCGTTTTGCTGTCAGTCCAGGGTTGCCAGGCGTACCGTAATTACGGAATTATACCACTATTTCATCCTTAAAAAATATAACGTACCACTACACCGTCATATACCGTATTTCAATGCTGCATACCATATTATACCGTAATTCCCTATGTTGCAAATCGTGAATATGATTATAGCTGTCGCTTCAATCGAATCGAACTAACAAGTACGTCGACAATTCAGGATTGCTAATAACCAGCTGATGTCGATTGTTTTCGGGACTTCCCGGATATCTTTGGATGTTTGTGTTCATCTTTTAATCATGATTTTATGTTTTTCGTTTTATTTTTATATTTTTATGCATTCTTATCCAAGTAAATTTTAAAATATAAAGTATAAAGAAATGGATTCTGATGAAAGTGGTAGTGGAGTTGAGCGCGCAAAAAGAGCGAAACTTATTAAAAAAAAACAAAAGTATCGTCAGGAATGGCAAAATGAATTTAAGTGGCTTATGCCAGTTAAAGGTAAAGAATTTATGAATAATTTATTAAATACATTATTATTGTTTGCTTTGTGGGTTTAGGTAATTGTATTCGAGCATCATGCAAATGCTGCAATGTACAGTTTTCAGCAGAAATCAGTGTTATTAAACGTCATGATAATTCTGAGAAGCACAAAACTTTAGCAAAAGTAATTTTAAATAGTAATCAACCTACTATTATTGAAAAATTTAATGCAAATACTGTTGAACGACAGATTAAAACAGCAGAATTAAAAATTTCTTCATTTTTAATCGAACATAACATTGCATATTTGGCAACAGAACACTTGACACCTTTACTAAAAAGTTGTTTTCCTGATTCTGCCATATCAAAAGGATTACATTTAAGTAGAACAAAGACTACAAATTTAGTGAAAAATATACTTGCTCCAATACATTATCAAGATATAGTCACAATTTTAAAAGCTGTAGAATTTAGTATATTGATAGATGAATCGACTGATATTTCATCGACTAAAACGCTTGCTATATGCGTTCGATTTTATAGTAAAGATGAAAAACTAATAGTGACCAGATTTCTTACATTAATACAACTTTTTCATAAAGAGGACACAGAAGGTAAATAAAAAGCGTTCAAATAAATTTTACCTCTAGTAGTCCATGACAATAAAAATGTTTGTCGTAACTTGTACTATTTACATTTGCATCAGTTGTCAATTTGACAGACTATTTATTCTGATGTATACTTAGTTGGAGCTTTTTGAAATTGCTTTGTAATTTAAAATTGATTTAAAATGGTTTTCACTGTTCAACACAAATCATTCATGGTTGAATCTTATTTTTGGAACGGACGTAATATTAACGGACAATGGCACTATTTTCTTGAAGAATGCTTAGAGGAATTTAGAAATATGTTTCCAAACTTCGTCTTTGATTTTGATAGTTTTTGGTACACAGTTAAATATTGCACTAAGGTTTTCAGAGAAACAGAGAGTGTTATACGGAAAGAAGACAGTGGCCGTCCGAAAAAATGTACGGAAGAGCTAGTTGACGATGTAACGCAAATTATGAATGATACACCAGGAACATCCATACGAGTATTCTCTCCACGAGTGGGTGTTTCAATTGGCACTTGTCATACAATTTTGAAAAAGACTTACATTTATTTCCATATCGCATGGCCTATTATCAAGAAATCAAAGAAATTGACTATCCTAGAAGAACAACATTTTGTCAGTGGTTCTTAAATAATTTTGATAATGACATTCTTGACAAAATTTTTCTCAGATGAATCATGGTTTTATCTGAATGGATATGTTAACTCACAAAATATAAGGATGTGGAATACTAAGAAACCGCATGACTGTTATGTTGTTCATCCACAGAAAATTGGTGTATGGTGTGCGATTAGTCGAAGGAAAATCATTGGCCGTATTTTCTATAAAGGAGAAAGGTATCGACAAGAAATTATTATGACATTTACTGAACAGCTTAATGAAGAAGAAATAAATCAGGGTTACTTTCAACAATACGGAGCTAGAGTGCACACAGCTTGTGAAACAATTAATATGATACGGAAATTTATCAAAATCGGTTAATAAGTTTAAACATCGAACATGAATTTCCAACAAGATCTTGTGATGTTAACCCCTGTGATTTTTTTCTGAGGCCATTTTAAAGAACTCAATTTTTTGGGTACAGATACCTGATCTTGCAGACCTTCAGATCAGAATTGCTGAAATAATTAACGAAATCGACGATATGCTACTACAAAACGTTTTCTCCTTCATTAGAAGAAGATGTTAGAAATGTCTCGAACAAGGTGGTGGCCACTTTCAACAATTTTTATAAAATGTTACTTGTTTGTTGCAAATAAACGTATCTCATTTAGTTAAATATTTTAATTTTATTATTTTGACATTTATCATGTCATTCAAATAGTTCATAACCAACAAAATTCATATTAAGAACTTAGTAAAAAGCTAAGATATACGTATAATTTCCATGGGCAACTGCGAGGTAAAATTTAGTTGAACGCTCGTTATATCATAATAGAAAGAATTCCCATTTTTATTTACACATTGTAGGAGCAAATCAAGGTGCAACTGCAGAAAATATTTTTAATAAATTAGTAGTAGTTTTTACTAATGCTAATATTCCATTGGATAACATCATTGGTTATGCTGCAGATGGATGTAATGTGATGTTTGGTGGCATAAGTTCTGTTACAACTAAATTAAAAAATAAACTGAATGGAATTGTCACTTATAAATGTATTTGTCACAGTTTGCATCTATGTGCCAGCGAAGCTTGTAAGAATTTAACCAGAGAATGTGAAGCATTGCCTAGAGATATATATAATTTTTTCAATACGAGTGCAAAGTGACAGGCTTAGTATGGTGAATTTCAAAAATTTTGTAATATTGAACCACACAAGCTTTTAAAGCCAGCACAAACAAGGTAATAATTTTTATTATTAATTTATTACTTAAACTTAAATATGTTTTTCAGATGGCTTTCATTAACGTGTGTAGTGAAACGCATTATTGAACAATGGAATGCTCTTTTATTATATTTCCAAAATCATTATCAAGAACATAGGTTAATTCAATCTGAAAATATATTTCATTCTTTACAAAATCCACAAAACCGAATGTTTTTTTTGTTTCTGGATTGGATATTACCAAAATTTACAACATTAAATTCATATTTTTAATCAGAAAAAGTAGTGATTACTGAATTATACAACAAAATGAAATCTACATTTATAGAACTGTTGAGTATTTATATGGATATGAATTATATAACTGGAAATAATATACACGAGTTAAATCCTGAAGAAAGAAGTAAATTTCTTCCTCTGAATAAACTTTACCTAGGACTTTATGTTTTGAATAAAATGAATACTTTAGATGACATAAAACGTGACGACTTTCTTATTCGTTGTCAGAAGTTCGTTATCACTGCTTGTGTGCAAATAAAAAAAAGATTTGATTTTGGAGATCCTCTTTTACCAAAACTAGCTTTTTTAAATGCTAACAGTACAGATTCACCTGATAGCTTAGTAGACATATTAAATTTATGTCAAAGACTAACAAAAGAGGAGATTCAAGCCATAGATGATGAGTGGGAGGTATTTAAAAATGAATCAAGATGTCATTGACAAATATAAACATTTAAATGTAGATGTTTATTGGGCTGAAATTGGTGTTCTTGAAGATGCTACTGGTAATAGGTCATTCAAAAATGTATCGTGATTTTGCTTAGAATTATTGACTTATCCTCATTCTAATGCTGATGTTGAACGAGTTTTTTCAAAAATTAATTTGGTAAAGACTAAGCTAAGAAGCAACTTACTAACAGACACAGTAAATTCCATGTTGCTAACTTCTCAATTAGTTAAAGAGCAAGGAAATTGTACAAACTTTGAACCAAATAACACGATGATTTCTTCAATGTTTTCAGCCAACATTTATAAAAAAGAAAATGATGATGTATCTGAATCGGAGAATGAAGTTATTTTTGAAACATAATAAGTAGTAAATGATATTGTGAAACAATTTCCGTTTATTGCACAAAATTTGTTTAATGTAAATAAGGTAAGTGTATTGATTATGAGTCTTTCAACTTCAAAATATGCCATAAATGAAAATTGTATCAATATTAGTATTTACTACATAATGTTTCAAAAATAACTTCATTTATACTAAACAAATATTATGCTAATAAAAGAGGGTTTTGTGTAAAACCCTCTTTTATTAGCATAATATACATTAAATCTTTTACCTACACTTACATAATTTCATTAAAAAAATTATATAATAATTTCCTACTTAGAAATTTCATTCATATTCCACAATTATCACAATATCTGGTAGTTACTTGAGACCTAGGATGTCGAACAATTTCTGAGGACCTGAAAGAACAATCTCATGAATGTATATTGTAAACATTAATATAAAATTATATTTAGATTATAATTTATTCACTATATTAACCAAACTATACAATTTCTAAGTATAAAAAAATTATATCTAACACACACGAATCTAAATCAAGAACATCACTCACACATAACTAAATTGTCATTGTGTTCAGACATTTACGAAAAAAATTGTTTTTACTGAACACATGGAGGTTCCCATGAAAACAATTTCTCTTTTTATTTATTCTTTTTTTTCTCAATTAAATTGAAATCTGAACTGTAATCAAACCATATCTTTGCTGAAAGCAAAAAAAAATCATTGTACGATAGTAGCAATTTATCCCATACATAAGCAAAAATGTAAGCATTAATCAGTCATAACTTGAAATAAAGGAACGAACGCATGTTTAACCAAATACTGAAACTGGAAAAATGCTTACGTTTTACCTATCTTTTGGTGCAAAATTGCCGTTTTATCCTTTTTAATATGTACCTACTTACTTTTGTAAAATGAAAATATTTTTAAATACCTTTTTTAGATGTATAAAAATTTTTATCCAAATTATGTGAAATGATGTGCAAGAGAATGAATTTCCTTATTGCTCTCTCATTATAGATACTATTAAAATAACTGTATTTTGTAAAATGCTATATTTTTTAAGCTAAACGATACACAAATATGATAATTATAATATGTACACTATCACCATCAAACCTTTAAATTTATTTGTTTCACATTTACACAAAAGTTTTGTTCTCTAATAAAATCAAAGAAAGATGTAAATATTTCTCCTGTCGTAATTTTAACACATTCTCACTGTATTAACAACACCTTCAAACAATAAATAACAGATTAGAAGATATTGATTGAAATATTTTATATAATACCTTGCGGCCAAAGATAAGATCCTTCCAACAGACCGTAAAATTTATAAAACTTTAGAAATCATTAAAGGACCTCCAAGGAACTAATTTACCATATAAACTAAGGGTTGGAAACGTACCCTTAGGTCAACTAAAAAATAAAAAAAAAAACTAACCTTACATTTTGTATATTTTTAATACGTCCAGAACACGTTAAATACAGGATAATCGTGTAAATTGTGTGTGCTCCTGTTCAAATAAAATATCGCTTTAAACTATTTATGCTATACCAATCTTCCTTTTGTTTAAATAATCTCGCAAAACGATGTTAAAAATTGTAATTTTTAGGGTCCATTTTCGCATAAAAATTGACATTATAATAAACGTTAGCTATTTCAGACCGCCAACTTTACATTACTAATAAATATTACTGTTATGATATCTATCTATATCAATTAATTTTTTTTCTACGTCAATTGTAAAAAAAAACCTAGGGCCAGAGGCCACAAGTGAACCAAAGCGACGCCATAAACAGTAAACCTGCTTCCAAGACGCCCAAACAAAGGTGGGGGGGGGAGCAGTGACTTGAGATAGCTATTATTTTCAATTTTTTTTTTATTTAAAATAATTCACATATATCCTATCATTGACGTTTGGAAAAATTTACTTGAAATGGATACATAAAAATATTAATAGTAAAACTCTATGTGTTTAAGTTGGCAGTCTGGAATTTCAAACGTTTACGATGTCAATTTTTATGCGAAAATGGACCCTAAAATTAACAATATTTAACATCGTTATACGAGATTATTTAAACAAAACGAAGATTGGTATAGCATAAATAGTTTAAAGCGATATTTTATTTGAACAGTAGCACACACAATTTACACGATTATCCTGGATTTGACGTGTTCTGGACGTATTAAAAATATACAAAATGTAAGGTTAGTTTTTTTTTATTTAACCTAAGGGTACGTTTCCAACCCTTAGTTTGTATGGTAAATTAGTTCCTTTGAGGTCCTTTAATGATTTCTAAAGTTATATAAATTTTACGGTCTGTTGGAAGGATCTTATCTTTAGCCATATGTTAATAAACAAACGTCAAAAATAATCTTTTGTATAAGTTAGTAGGTACATAACCTCACATACAAATTATCTATTTTTTTGAAATACCTGTGTAAATTATACTCAGATTGCGGCGCCATCTGGTCCTTTCTTAAATGGAATGCTATATAGTAGACAATTTTTTATTCATCTAAATAATCTAATTTTTTATTATAATATATATATTTAGAAAAAAATTAAAATTTTGTTTCCCTGAATAATTTATGTAAATGTTTACTTTAAAACTTAATCATGCCATCTAGCGTTTAATAGATATATACTTATATAGTATTTTTATATTCGCATTGTTACAAAAATTTAAAGTGTTGAAAGTGATCTAAAGATACAAACACAAATTATCAACTATCAACACAAGAAACCAGAAACTGTAGGAAACACCTCTAACTGCCCCTAACGATAAAAATCAGAAAAGAAAAATTAGAGTTGTTTGCAAGTGTGTTCTTTTTTGTTGATGTTTTTTAGTAAAATGTAGTTTTTATTAGAAAAGCAAAAGAATATTTCGTGATGCTGTATTTCCTGACTGGTAAAAAAAATGTTCATACCTTCATACCTACTATTTTTATGGCAGTTATGATGTTACAAGTGGTTTATGTGTATGTGTTTAACAAATCATAAAATAATTTGTTTACGCAAATAGAAGAGAGTTTAAAGTAGTATTATTTTAAGAATCTACTTTTGCTTACATACCTATACTTTTTAATGAGTTATGAGTTGAGAATAATTTTTGTCAGTAAATATTAGTGTTCTACATTTTTCATCAAATTTGTGTGATTATAATTTAAATTATTTTGTATAAATTATTACATTCTTTTTTTTGTAGGCAATATTCGTTGGTGAATGCAGTCCCATCAAACTCACTGCAATGAGCAGGTTTATCAACACCATGAATAATAAATTATAATATTGTTTCTGTACAATAACCGTTTCTTTATTTCTAAGATATACAATTATTTTTTTATTTTATTTTGTTTGTAAAACCTCTCAATTTCTTCAATAAAGTTTGTATTAAATGTGTTTGATGGTTTAAATACTTGTTTGCAAAAAGTAGTATTGTATGTATACAACAAGTGATCAAAATCTTTTACAAAAAAAAAACGGGACAGTGTCAAAATCGTTATGTCAATTTCCTTTATTTTTTTTGTTGTAATTTTAACATTTGATTAACTTTCAAACTCTAACATCAAATTATATATCATAGTTGATAATTCAAAATTGAAAATGCCGCATCTTTCGAAAACCGATAAAGCTAGACTAGTTACTAGTTTGAAAAATGGGAAATCATTAAGAAGTGTATCGGTTCAATTTAATATTGGTAAAATTTCAGCCGCAAGTTTATATAAAAAAAATGGAGGGAAGAGGATAATTTAAATCGGAAAATAATTTCCGCACCTAACAAAATTTCGAATACCCAGGAAGACGAAACATTAGTTACTGAGATTAGGCACAACCCTTTCAAAACATTAAAAGAAGCTATAAGAACAACACAATTTCCTGTCTCATCTTGTAACACGATGGTTAGAAGAGAATGAAATTTAAACTTGAGATATTCAGCCCTACAGTCCTTATCTAATTCCTATTGAAAATGTATGGGGATTAATGAGGTAGAGCTTCTACCCAGGAAGAATTTTTGGAGATTGTTTATAATGCTTGGCATAAAATTTCTACAAATGTTGTACAAAATACTGTCGCTTCAATGTCTACAAGATTAGATGCAGTTAATAATAACGGTGGAATGACGAAATACTAATTATTTTAATGTAATAATTATTTTAATTTAATAAATAATCTATCGTTTTTAGTAATTCTTATTTACATTTATTTTAAAAATGTTTAATAAATGTCAATAAGACACACATTTTGGACAATTCCTGAGTTACTATTATGAGCATAGATTATGAGTAAAGATAGCCACTTAAGTAGTCACAATTTAAACCCACGCAGAAACAGTGTCCCGTTTTTTTTTGCTCACAACAGTATGTAGTAGAAAGTCATGAAATTACTTTAAAAATATATTAGTAGCCAATAAAGTTGCTGTTTGTAGTGTTGGTTTATTGACTTTTTAAGTTTTCTTTATTGAAAACTATTTTCAATATTTTATTTTAGGAAATTATTGTCTTTGCAGCAATGTATAATTTTAGACAAGATTTTCCAGTAATGTTTGTAGGTCAGCTTGCTACGAATGATTCAGTGGTACATCAAATTTGAAAACAAATAAAAAGTCTGCAATGTAAATGAAATAAAACAAAAAAAATGGGTGAGTTTTTCCAGAAGTGGGTCTTCAATCATCAAAGAAAGTTAATCGAGTTTATAAGTGTATATCTATATTCTATTAAAGTGTATGTTATTATTCCAGAATAAGCTGGCGTCAATAGGATACTAGAGAAAGCTGCAAAAGAAGTGATTATAATTGTACCCATAGTCAGTATTGATAATAGAATGAAATTCAAAACTGAAGAGGTAGAAATGAAAATGGAGGCAGCTTAGCTAGATTCCCAGTGAGCTGCCGATGAAGCTGAAATGGCTGCATTGAAATTGTAACAGTTGAGAAGTAAATGTGCTTTAGTTTTCTCGATACTGTTTTGGGTGTCATAATGAGTTCCTTATGAACGCAAAATAGAAAATAGTATATTAAAACACAAGTTTCATAAGGTAATGCAAGCGCCAATTAAGTTGGCGTGAGGAGGGGGGGTGCGCAGAAGCCGTTTTTAAAAACGTCCACCCTCACTACTCAAGTAATTGTCAGAATACATTTGTCATTGACGTTTGACGGAACATAATGTCTTTGCTAGGGGATCATAAAGTGATACACGCTCAGAGGCAGGGTTGCCAGAACATAAAATTGAAAAGTAACGTTTGGACTAATTTGGAGGTGGAAAAGGTAACAGATTCTGACAAAAAGTAATAGATGTTGTCAAAAGAGGGCGCTTTCAAAATCAATATGCGGTACAATGTTTTCTTTATTATTAATTTCTCAAAGTACATAACAGTTTTCGAATACATAGGTATAACAAGTCAATACTAGTAGTATATATATTGAGCACTTGTGAAATTATTACACTATTAAACTTAAATAAAACACCTTATATTTCACAAACAATAGTATATTAACTATATGTACATTTCATGTGCCCTGCACACATCATCAGTAGTTACTAAATTTAAAAGTATTCAGCCTTATGCATAGTCGTTTTAGTGGCTACTAACACGCTTCTAAGACCATTTTAACATCCTACTAAGAATTTCCGTATTCATAGTCGCGTTTCATGCGTACTAACAACGTTTTAACGTTAGTAGGCTACTAAATCCTTAATAGCGTTTGAGACCGTGTTTAAAGTGTCTATAAAAGCTAACCTACAAAAAGAAAAAGCGCAAACTGTCAAAACATAACGAAATGATACAAAATTGAGAGTAAAAATCATAACAATGAATTCATTAACTGTAAGTATACGGATAATCGGCATACAGCAATTTTAATAATAATGGAAGTGCATGGTGTCTCATTATAATTTCATTATCAACAAAATTTTAATCAATTTTAATTATTATTTTTTGAATGCTGTTTCCAAGTACCCATTAGATGCAATGAAGCAAACTGATGAGAAAAAGTCTGTTTAATATGTATTTATGGTATGATTTATTTACAAATTTTATTTGCAAATATTAGTTCTGTAGCAGGTGGATGGTGTGATATAAATGTATTTATGTAATATATTTAATATATATGTCACTTTGTTGGCTATAAATGAATCGTTTATCTTAAGGGAAGTAATATGATATATTTATTACAGGATTTGTTAAAGATTCAAAGCGTCTTCGAGAACATTGGCAACAGATGCAGATGCAAGCACCAAAAAATATCAGTCAGTATTGGAAAAAGTTTACTTGAAACTGGAGCTGAAGTTATTGCGTGAAAATGATAATTGAATATGTTTATTATATGATATTAGATAAGTATGACAATAGGATATGTAATTTAAAATATAGAATAAAGTAGGTATAAATATATCTAAGTTACGTGTAAATACTGCATCATGTATAAAGTAGGTCTATGAATATTTGTTACATGTGGATACTTCTAAATGTATATATTATATTTAATACTAATAAAAATTATATCAAAATATCCCTAAAGTATTTCAATAAATAATAAATTATGTATTAACATTGTTAAAGTCTACTAATTAAAATATCTTCATATATAATTGTTGTCGGAATAAATTGCTGTGGATATTGTCATGTGAATCCATGTTGTTCCGCTAAAATAAATTCAGTAATAAATATGTTACAAAGCCAGTTAAATATGTATATACCTATATCATCACCATAAGCTTTGGGATTTCGTATGATATCTACCCGTGCTTCCTCAACTTCTTGCAACTCAGCTTGTATATCAACTAGATCTTCCATACTTTCAAAATTATATAATTTCAGTAATACAAATTTTAAGTAAGATTATATATTACACTTGCATTTTTCTTATATCAAATTTAAAAGCAAAAAATCATAAAATTTGTTAAAACAAAGAAGATTTTTTAAAACGTATTTAAAATAACCTACAATTCCAATAGGTAAACTATTTTAAATGTCTCCTTCATGCAAAATGCGCATGCCTGCGAACTCCGTTTTCACGGTTGCCACATATTTTTTTCTACTAAGATCCTATTAGTTAGTAGCCACTAAGTATGATGAAATACGCGACTATGAATACGAAAAGATAAAAGCATCTTAGTACGCTCTTAGTAGCTACTAACTAATAGCGTACTAACACCCTATTAACTTCGCGACTATGCATAAGGCGGATTATTTTTTAAATACATGTATAGTAAAAAATATCTATCTATTTTTTTTTTTTTGTTAGGGGTGTAAAAATTACAATTATAAATGGTCAACAAATGGTCAAAAAACATGCATATAAAAATATAAAACTAAAAATAAAAATAAAAAATTTTGGTCGTATATTGTAATAGTGCCTGTTAAAATCTATTGAAATTCCAAGAAAGGACAAATTATGGGAAAGACCGTTACCTATGAAAAACAAGACATCTGACTGTGTTTGGCATGTCGGGTTCTATTAAATAACAATATAGTAACGTGAAAAGGAAAATTAGTTATTAGATACTGTAGGTATACAATTTAAAAGTTTATTATTAATAGGTGAAATGTCATTGTTAAGGAGGTAATTTTTGTATTTTTTCATATGTATGGCTTCCCACATGTCTAAATTTTTGCTATTACATTTTTTAATTAATTAATTAGATAATGTAAAATTAATTAAAAAATGTAATAGCAAAAATTTAGACATGTGGGAAGCCATACATATGAAAAAATACAAAAATTACCTCCTTAACAATGACATTTCACCTATTAATAATAAACTTTTAAATTGTATACCTACAGTATCTAATAACTAATTTTCCTTTTCACGTTACTATATTGTTATTTAATAGAACCCGACATGCCAAACACAGTCAGATGTCTTGTTTTTCATAGGTAACGGTCTTTCCCATAATTTGTCCTTTCTTGGAATTTCAATAGATTTTAACAGGCACTATTACAATATACGACCAAAATTTTTTATTTTTATTTTTAGTTTTATATTTTTATATGCATGTTTTTTGACCATTTGTTGACCATTTATAATTGTAATTTTTACACCCCTAACCAAAAAAAAAAAAAATAGATAGATATTTTTTACTATACATGTATTTAAAAAATAATACTTTTAAATTTAGTAACTACTGATGATGTGTGCAGGGCACATGAAATGTACATATAGTTAATATACTATTGTTTGTGAAATATAAGGTGTTTTATTTAAGTCAATACTAAAAATACATACTACGTGTATAAAATTTAAAATAGAAAGAAAAAACTAACATTTAAAACAACAAAAATTAAAAACGAGCTTGAAAGTTTTTATTTATTTTTATATTGAGGTGTTTTGTTTAGCAGCGTTCTAGAGGGTTCCCATGTATAGCAAACTTTTTTATTTAGTAGTTCTTTTGTACTCAAAAGTGCGTCGCAAGTTTCAATATTCAACCGATTTCGGGTTTTAGTTTTATTGAGATTTAATTCTGAAAACACTCTTTCAGCTGCAGCAGAATAATGGGGTAATGACATAATGGCTTTAACTAGCTTAGATAAAATAGGAAAAATATAATTTTCTTCAAAATGTGGTTTGTATTTAAACACATAACACCAAAAATCGTTGAAATTCATCGATTGGCTTTTTTTAACTACATATATTGTCAATGTCAGATATTCGACGCCATTCTGAATCTAGAGCCTCAAACTCGTTTTCAAGAATCACATGTGGAAAAAAGTCGGATACTGGTTTTACAATTGATACTAAATCACCAGAAGTAACTTTCTGAGGACTAAAATTAGAAACAAAGTTTAGGACTGGATCTGCAAAATTGAATCTGTTCTTAATCTGAACACATAGTTCTTGATAAAATTCTATTACACGCAATTTAAAATCGTGCACATCTATTGCTTTTACATGTGTTGCTTCGTTACTCAATAATAAAGTAGCTTTAGCCCCGAAATAAATATTTTCTATAGGTAAAAAATTTCTTGGGTTTTTCACGTTTATGTCTGCTATTGATACTGAATTTATGTAGTCTTTTTTAAGAAAACATTTTAAAATTGATCTGAACAATTCGGTTACGTTAAGTTCGTTAATTTTGATTCCTCAGATTGAAATTCTAGATTCATTTTATTTACTATTTCTAAAATATATGACATGAAAAGTAAATATACTTGGCAAATTGGTGAGTTCAGATTTTCCAATATCTTCTCTATAGCTTGTAATCGATCTTCAAAGACAGCATTAGTAAAATATAATTTTAAAGGTCCCCAACTTAACAGTACGCGGTCCACTGCTGCCTGTACATAAAATACTACAACCTTCACATCTGGTCTGTGAAGGTTGTAGTAATTTTGAGGGTTTAATTTTACAAAAATTTTGAAATTCTGCCAGAACTTCAATTCTTTTTGAATTCGAATGGAAATAATTGTAAATTCCTCGGACAAAATCTTCTAAAAATGGTGGCATTGTTTTTGCTGCTGTAGATGCACATAAATGTAGAGAGTGGCAAACACAACCCAAGACAAAGATTTGTGGAACCACTTCTCGAAATCTAGCTTGGACACCTTTTATATTTCCCATCGTAACTGACGCGTTATCTGCCGCAAAACCCTGTAGTTTTGACACAAGCAAGTTATGATGTTTCAAGTAAGTGCAAACAGAGTTGTAAATTGATTCCGCTCAACAGTCTCTAAGTTTAATTAGACTAAAGAAGGCGTCTTTTGCTTTACTTTGGTCTTCATCATAAAATCGTATGACTAATAAAGCTAACGATTTTTCAGTCTCCACATCAGTTGTCTCATCGATAATAATTATTGAGTAAGGTTGTGAGCCAATTTTTCTAACAATTTCTTGTTTTGATTCAACAGCAAGGCAGTCTGTTACTAAGTGAGTAGCTTTGGTTCTTGAGCATCTAAAATGTTGGGCAATTTTTGAGTCAGGGCAAGCGGATTTAATCAACTGCGGTAAATGCTCCATAATTAAAAGCGGTAAATTGTGTTCAGCCACAAATGCTACTAATTTGAATTCGCCTATTTGCACATCATTTTGTAACTTCATTTCTTTGTCGTTTTCTAAAAAGCTGCTGATGAGCGGTACGTTAGTTAATTTTTTTAATTTTGCCAAGTGGCTGGGACGATGGGAATGACGCATGACGTGGGTGACGCCGCCAGAAATTTGTTTATTACATACTACACATTTTGTTCCTGTTTTGCCGCTTGGCTGAACCCAAGTTCCAAATGTCGTTCGCCATTCTGTTCGAAATTTTTGTTTGTAACTTTTTTTTAGATTTTTTAACTTGTATTTCAGCGTCTTCCACAGAACTATTGTCCGTATCCATATCGCTAACATTAACGTATTATGAAGAAAAAATAACAATTATTAAGCATTACCTTTTGTTGCGAATTTCACCTCTTGTTTCTACAATTAAGGGTTCCAAAGATGAACTAAGTGTAGGTACCAGTTCTACATCTTTTATTGGTATACTGGTAGAAGTGGAGGGTCCTGCTGCTCCTGCACTTGGTTCTTTTTTCAGTCGACGGATAAACCTTTAGGGGTGTAAAATCAATTTCTAATTTTAATTATTTTTGTGCACTATTTACTTATCCATTGCAATTGAGACAGCTTCACAGTCAAACAAGTTGATCTGAATCACACAGAGAGACACAGGGCAGGATAATGACGCAATTGCCTCAGGCATTGAATTTAAAGCCTCGGTTGGTGCATTTATTCTTGGAATTTACGGAATTTCGTGAAAAAATCATAAGAATTATTTAAAATTATAATCCTGTAATTTGTTACAGTGTTCTGTACTAAACGTGGTACAAAGGGTGTGGTGGTATCAATGGTATCACAATGTATACTTTATAGTTTTCCTACTTGTTAACAGAGGGCGCAACGCAAAAAAGTGGGAAAGGTACCAATACAAATTTTTCTTTTAACATATATAATATATAAGTAATTAGGTATATTTTAAAGAAAGGTAAAAAAGTAATAGATTTTAACTAAAAGGTACTAAGGTAACAGATCTTAGGAAAAGGTAATAGATCTGTTACTAAAGTAATAGCACTGGCAACCCTGCTCAGAGGTTAGAATTATCTGACATTTGATGTAAAACCAAATACAAATCTCCCCACTACTTTTGATCCTGCGCGAACTTACCCCTCCTCGCGCCAACTTAATTGGCGTTTGCTATACTATCGAATGCAAAAAAAAATGGTATAGTAGTGAAGTTATATGTAAAGTCAATTTTTGAACATTTTATATTGTGACGTTGCTATGGTACTTAAGATCGTAGTAATGTGCAAAAGTCATTTTTGACACTTATACCTATTTGTAACGAGCCATCGAAAAAATTCATAATTGGAGTAGACTGTGAAATTGGGTTGGTACTTTAACCACTTCCACCTAATGACAAATTCCTTGATGCTTGACAGTTTCATTTGGTTTCATTGTAAAAAAAGGTTATAGCATTGAAATGATACTACAACAAAAAAGAAAACAAATAATTTTCTTAATAAGAGTTTTGAAAAATTTGACACAAACTTATAGTTTCAATGTCAAATAATAAATGTCATTATGTGGAAGTGGTTAAAGTACCAACCCAATTTCACAGTCTACTCCAATTATGAATTTTTTCGATGCCTCGTTATATCAACGTATATGTTATTTGACACTTAATAGGTTATTTGAATATTTAAATTTGACGCCTACATTTAATATATATTATATCTA
Organism: Melolontha melolontha; assembly: GCA_935421215.2. Taxonomy (NCBI): domain Eukaryota; kingdom Metazoa; phylum Arthropoda; class Insecta; order Coleoptera; family Scarabaeidae; genus Melolontha; species Melolontha melolontha. The sequence continues at coordinate 67,957,953 of OW285243.1, read as the reverse complement.
CATTCCCGCAGCCTAATTTAACCCTATTAAAATATAACTGTACCATTTTCTTTTGCATTCGATAGTACAGTTAAGCTCACATAAATCTAGTATAAACCATTTGTGAATTTTTGTTTTGTTGTAATTCATTCTTGTAACGTCAAAATGACATTTGTCACTTTTTGATATCCAAAATGGCAAGAAAACTGACTCCGGCAAACAAAGTACAACAAAGTTTTGTTAAATTTGGAAAGTTGCACCATTAAACAAGTCTCAGAAGAATTTCATTTCAACAAATCTACAGTACTACAAGTTAAAAAAAAGATGGGAAAATGAAGGCAGTAGATGTCGCAAACGAGGAACTGGTCATAAAAGAATATGAACTGATATAGATCACAATTTGTTTGAATATTTGAGAGCAAATTAAAAAAATGACAAAGCAAATTTATAGATCTCGTATAAGATTTACTAATAGGGAACAATTATAGGAATCTATTGAAAATACCTGGGAAAACATTGTTGAAAAACCTAATTTTTTAAGAAGTCTCGTTGATTCTGTACATAAAAGGTTAAGGGCAGTAATTGATGCGAATGGCGGATCAATTAAGTATTAGTTTATTTGTGTTTTCTAAATTGTATGTAAACAAAATTACTTGACATTTGACTTGTCTTTCAGAAAAAGTCTAATACACACTAAGCAATATTAGAAAATTTTGACAATTTTGATAGGTTATACTATATATATGTATAGGTACTAGATTTATGTGAGCTTAACTGTACATGCCGTTTTGTGGCACGAGTTCAGTTTAGGATAGTTATGAAGTTTTTTATACTATTTTTTTACATTAATAAATTGAAATTATTTAATTGAGATTCAGGAAGTTCAGAGTTTTATTTTTATATAAAGTATGCATTGGTCACATGGATACTTGACATTTTCAAATTTAAATTTTGCTGTCCCCGAAATATTTTTAATAATTTTCGTTAACATTACTTAATATTTTATTTAAAATATAAACATGAGTGACATAGAAACTAGAATATCATGTTAATTGTATTCAATATACGTTGTTTGTGCAGCATTTTTCTTTTTGCGTATATCATTATATCAAATGTACTTAAATTCTTAAAAACAAATGACAGCAATAATATATTTTTGAAACAAAGATGTTATAATTATTTACATTTATTCAATTGCCAACTAATGAATTAACATTTTGAAATGGTAGTAAGGTAATTAGACTTTACGTCATTTTAGGTGCTTTTAAAACCAATTTATAAGTCTTGTATGACGCAATGAGAAATTTACCAGTAAACATGGCGACAATTTTAGCACCTTACGTGAAACACATATGCAACCATTACTGCACTACGTTGTAGATTGAGTCTACCTACAACAGAATTATTGGATAAATGCGCATTTAGAAAACTTGGATTCAGCAAGGGGATTGAGAATTGAAAAAGTTTGATACCCACTCCATTATATCACGTTTAAGATTGTAAACATAACACTGGTCTAGAAATTGTAATAGTTTTTAATCAACAGAAAAATAGATTTATTTTTGCTACTAGTCTTATATACAAAAAGGTTAAGTATATCAATACGTTATGCACGTATTAGGCATTTGTTACAAATGAAACAGACATGCAATATACATATCTGTAATAATCTGTAACTGTATTGTCCATGTGTACAGTTACAGATATGTATATTGCACGTCTGTTTCATTTGTTACTAGTCTTATGATCACTTCAAATCTGTTGATACTTTTTTTTTTGCCATTTTATAACAAATTATCAATTTATATTTCTGTTACGGCATCTTTTTTGGAAATATGAATCTATGAAATAAAACAGGAATCGAACTTTTTATTATTTTAAATCACCTAAGAAGAGTTAGCATTATAATTAATTTCAAAGTACTTTTTTAATTCTATTTATATACTTTGATCGGCCCTTTCCTGCGCACGGTTTGCAGGCGTTTGTATAGGGATTGGTGGGGATGATGCAAATATGCAATATTGTGTAATCTTTCTAGAAGAAACAAAGTATTTTTCTTTACTTATCGTTGCCCAACTTCGAATAATTGCATGTGTTTTAAAAGGTTATTGACATTTTCGGGCTTGATATACGGCCTCATACGAGAAATGTTATACCGTATGAGGGAGCGTCCTACAGTCAGCTGATGTTACACGAAATCAGCGCTTCCAAGTGTGGCTCGACATATCGCACGCGGCATAGAACACACGACAAACAAGCGTTTGACATGGAGGCATATCCACTTTTCTCTTGGTGCAAAGAAAAACTAAATACTGTGATAATATAACGAAATCAACGCTCTATAAAATTAAAAATAACGTAGTTTGTATAGAAATAAAATAACAAAATTCTCTTTACAGCAGAATATAAAATAAAACAGTTCTAAAAACGAAATAATTTTTCTTAAGAAGCCAAACAGAATTAAATAAAAAATTCTTTTAAAGAAAAATAACTGAACAAAAATCCCGAAGAATTTTAGTAGAACAGATTTTCAAAACGAACACCTAACTGAAGAGTACAATACCCTAATCAGTCGACGAAATTTCTGCGAAGATTCGACAACGCTTGAGGTAATACGTTTCGCATACAATGGGCAATATTTGCAGTTAAATCAGCGATAGTACGAGGTCTGTTGTTCAAAAAATTGTAAATGGACGATTTTACATGACACGACAAGAAAAAATCGTATGGCGACCTAGCAGGCCAGCGAATAGCACTCCAACTAGTTATCAATCCGGTATCAAATATACTGTTTAAATATTGTGGCATAATTGCAGCATTATGAGCAGGGCATTCATCCAGCTGAAACCAAACGTCATTTTTGGAAATATCTGGTATGCCTTGTACACAAGGCATGATACCACTCTGTAAAATAAGTAAATATCCAAATATCCAATTATATGTCCGCTTATCCAAACATTAGCTTTTTGCCGGTGTGTCATAAATAGAGACCGGACACATCGGGCTGAAATGGTCGTCATTACGACGGACGATATAAATAGTCTATAACATCTGTAAGTACATCACGTAATTGTTGAATAGCACTATTCATTCGGTTAACTGCACATCTATTTTTTGTGTGCGGTTAACCGAATGAATAGTGCTATTCAATAACTGTGTGATGTATAGCAATCGCCAATTAAGTTGGCTCGAGGAGGGGGTGCGCAGAAGCCGTTTTTAAAAACGTCCACCCCCACTACTCAAGTAATTGTCAGAATACATTTGTCATTGACGTTTGACGGAACATAATGTCTTTGCTAGGGGATCATAAGTGATACACGTTGAGAGGTTAGAATTATCTGACATTTGATGTAAAACCAAATATAAATCTCCCCACTATTTCTAATCCTGCGCGAACTTACCCCTCCTCGCGCCAACTTAATTGGTGTTTGCTATACTTACAGATGTAGACTATTTATATCGTCCGTTGTAATGACATCATTTCAGCCTGATGTGTCCGGTCTCTAGTCATAAATCATACGTTTATTTTCCTTAATCCAATACCACACAATAGCAGAATTATGATGTCCATCTAGAGGGAAACTGGATTCGTCAATAAATAATATATTTTTAACAAAATTTTCGTTATTGTTTCAACGTTATCAAGCTGCTTCATAAAGCTCAAACCTTTCATATTTGTCGGCATTTATTAATTTTTTAACCTCCATGGTATTGTTTAAGACGGCTAGTTGCAATTTTTTTGCTCGACAATTGCGACTGCAGCGCAAATGAAAATATCTTCATTTTGCAAAGTTCTTTTCTGTTTATGTTGTGGATATAAGCAATAATTGATTTAAAAATTATTAAAATTGTGATTAATTCTGTTTGAAATGAACGTGTAATTTACCTGATTGACTGACCAAGATGAAGACATTTAATAACAAATTGCTTTTCTTGAAGCGAAAAAAAATCCATAGCTAGATATGAAATCAATATCAATGCAAATAATAATAAATATGCTGGAAAGAGAAACAAGCAATCGTTGACAAAAGAAAATACTAAATAACTGCAAACAATAAATAGAATTACGACGAAACGTGACCCTACGATAGATGCGTTCTACTCGATTGCCAGTACAGAATTGACACTGGTCGCATTGCCTACATGTGTTTAGCAGCTAGTGCTAGTCGTAAGTGCGACCTCCCTCGTGCTCCTCTATTTCCTTTTATTACCGACTACTATAGGCGACTAGACGATACTCTCTTGCGGTATACTAGCGGTATACTTGCGGTATACTAGCGGTATACTTGCGGTATACTAGATGCAAACTGCGATCAAATTTCCAATTAGATTCCTAAAAAAAAAACAGTCTACCTAAAATGATCGTTTTCTTGTAGACCAATGCAATTTGGATGTTTTCGATTTTATTCGAATTATATGTGCTTTGGTTAACATTTTGTGTGAATCTGTGGTCCCTCACTTATATGTGATTAATTATTTATTAAAAAAAATTGTTTTCACTAATAAGAATCAAAGAATTACCAAATCCACGCAAAGGTGTGTGTGATAATTTTTCCTTGTCGATCAATATAATTGTTCGATAGTCATGTCTTTATATCAATTATATTTTAATAATTTTCCTGTGCCACAGTTACACGAAAACTAAAGACATATGGATAAAATGTGAGTCCTCAAAAGGGTATATCACACATTTAGACAGGCACGAAATTATTCAGAATTTATTGATTTCAACGTATCAGAAAATCTTCTAAGGTAGTCTACGAAAGAATTTTATTATCATTTGTAACTATTAAGAAATAGTCTTTTATTGGAGACTGTGTTTAAGTAAAAATATTAAAAAAAAGGTATAAATCTCTTACTTAATGTGGTAGGGGGAGCGTGCATCTTAAATATGCACCTCGCCAACTTAGTTGTCATCCTTAGTAAGTAATAACAGTAATACATTACAATAAAAAATAGTATGTTCAAGTATGAGTGGATATTAACGTCATTAAAACACGAGCGATTTTTGTGTTTACACTTTACACTATTTTTTTTTTATTGGTCCATTTTGAAAGCTTGGTTTCAATGCTACAAATAGAAATACGAACTAATAATGTAAAATTGTTGGATGTGATGTGACGTCAGTATACTTTTGACTGCCATAGAAATGAGTTAACTAAAAAAAAATAATTTGTAAACAATCCGTCTTAACATTTATTGGCTTATTGGTGTGTAGCGATGAGTTTTAAGAATTTAAGTAATAAAGTTGAGTGTAGATTAATGCCGCAAAAGTCGGAAACCGCATATAAAAATGAATACAACAGATTTATCAAATGGATGGAGGAGCACTTGGCTACAGTTATAGATGAACGTGTTATGCTTGCTGACCTTCAGGAAATATCGGAGCAGTACAAGGCCTCGACAATGTGGGCTATCAATTCGAAATTGCAAAGTATGTAGCGGATAAACAAAGGGATTGATATAAAATCATTTGTGAATGTATTCATGAAGACAATTAGCAAGAATGACGTATTCAAGGCAGACGATTTGTGGATTTTTTTAAAAGATGCACCGGACATTACATATTTATTTTTGAAGGTGGAAGCAATTTGCGGTATCTTTGGATCTTGTAGAAGGTCGAATTGTGCGATTTACGCCTATACGATATCAAGGAAGAAGGAAGTTTATTATTTATTACTATTCGACCATCTATAACAGTGAAGACTCGACGTTTTACTGTCACCGACAGTGATGGAATTCATTATGTAAGTTTGGTGAACCAGTGTTTATGATTGCGCCCTCGAAATGTAAGTACGGACCGAGTTTTCTTACGCTATGACAAGGGGAAGTGTACTAATCAAGTAGTGGGTATTAATACGTTGGATCATATCCATTGCAAATTGCACGTTATTTTAAACTGAACGATCTTGAGAAATACATGGGACATGCTTTTCGATGTAAGTATATCTGGCAAATGGTGGTATGACAATCGATCAAATCCAAAGGCAAGGTTGGAAATCGGTAGCTGTGGTGAGTGATTACGATGAAGAGAGTATCAGTAATAAGAACAATGTTTCAAACATTATTGGGAGTGCCATTAATGGAAGCACGATCCCAGTGACTTCCGATAATAGTGTTAGAAGAATTCATTTGAATAGCATTTCCTCTGATTTAAAAACCGAGGGTTTAATATTTCAAACAATACCAATTATACATTTCACATTCATTTAAAGTAGGTAAAAGATTTTTCGATAAAATTATTATGAAATATTTCATTATAGCTTTTGACACATTTATTAGTAACATTTTATTTATTGTTAAAGATTGTTGTGTCAGGTCAATTAATAAAAAGTTGACATTTATGCTTGACTTCGATTTGTTGACGTTATTCTTAGTAACTTTAAAACACGCGCGTTTTTTAATGATTGATTTATACACGCGCTGGCGTGATTTACCAATAAAAAGGTATATGAACTTGTATTATGTTCTCCACACCCGATTTTTAATAATATTTAATATTATTAAAAAAAAATGCCTTTGTTTTATTCAAAATTTGGTGAAGTTTTACCTACTCAAGTATATTTCAAATTACTTTGTTAATAATAGTAATTACAGTGTTAAACATGAGATCGCGAAACACTTTATAAGACGCTCACGTATACAGTGATTACAGTGTATACCTTTACACCTTTTTTTAAAGTTTTACAAAGAAATAAATAAAGTAAAAATGTACACATAGAAGCAATGAAGAATAATACAGTAACAATATTGAAAAAAAACATTCTACAGTTGATTAGTGGGGTATAACAGGAGTAATTTACATTGTTAGAAGGTAAATTATTCATTTACTTTGAAACAATGTATTTAGCCTAGTGAATTTTAAAGAATAAACTGTAATTATGCTCTTATATTGCAATTTATTATGTTTTAATTAAATTTTGTGTCACATACGCATGTGATAAATTAACTTATTGACTATGAGAAAGTGAAACAATGGAGATATTGTTTTTTATAAATAAAAAATTGTTTGAGAAACAGTAAAGAGAAAATTAAACTAACAAAACCATTTCATATTTATTGTACGTTAATAAATGTATTTTCATAGGTGTCTGGAATTATAGAATAAATCAAATTTAATGTATGTAAGATGCACATCTCATTAGAAAGCATAAAATTTAAGTATATACACACGTTAATTCATTGAAATACTTTCAGGGTGTAATACAATAAAGTTCTTGTATTCCAGGAAATATTTTCAATTTCAATACTGCTGAAAAAATTTCTGGAATACCTATATTAGTTTAAGTGGTTGCTGCGTTTCAACTGTCATTTTTGTAAAATTTATTATTTCCAAGAAATAATTCAGTTGACAGTTCGTGCTTAAGCAAACTAATTTTGTTTACACAGAATACGTTAATTCATTGAAATAATTTCAGAGCATAATACAATAAATTCACGTATTTCAGGAAAGATTTTAAATTTCAATACTGCTTAAAATGTCACTATGTGAAGCTTGCTGAAAAGTTATTGGACAAGCTAAGTAAAAAATTAAAGAACAAACGATCGCATTTGGCAGGAAACAAAGTTTTGTTTCATCATGACAACGCACCGGCTCATGCATCGAAAATTGTCGCGACAAAATTATTTGAATTGCGATTCGAAATACTTCGTCATGCACCTTACAGTCCAGATTTAGTTTCATCTGACTTTTTCTTGATTCCCAACTTGAAAAAATGGCTAGGTGGAAAACGATTTTCATCTAATGAGGAGGTTATTGCAGCAACAAATGATTACTTTGCGGCGTTTGATTCGACCTATTATAGTGAAGGTCTTAAACGACTTGAACATCGTTGGAACAAATGCATTGAATTAGAAGGAGATTATGTCGAAAAATAAATGTAAAAAACGCAATAAAGTATATTCTTTTGTACTACCGTCAAACGGGGTTACTTTGCAATGAAATACATCAGTGTATCATGGTATCATGTAAACACGTTACAGTGAGTGTGTCTGCAGCCGAACCTAACATAACCTACCGTAAGTAAAACTGCATTATTACTTATTTTTAATAATATGTTACTGCTAAGCATTATACAACGGAGATCGCTTATAATTGAGAACTGAGTTTTATACATGTTTTGTGTTTATACAGTGGCATTCAAAAAATTGTATTTACTGCTCGTTATACTGAAAGAAACTAATTGATATTGCGTTTGGCAATGTTACCCCGCATTTTTATGTGATCACCAAAAGTAGCTAAACCAAATATTTTATTTAAGATCATGCCGAGAACATACAAACGACAGTTGGGGGCTCGAAAGTATAGAGATTATACTAATGCCACATTGGAAACAGCTATAAGAGACATCATAAATGGAACATTATCTTATCAGCGAGCATCGGAAGTTTACAATGTGCCACGGAGAACATTAGTGAATAAAGTAACAGGCAAACACTCGCAAAGTGTTGGATGTCCACAAGCCCTTCCTCCAGAAGTAGAAAGGCCTTTTGTAGATGTCATAATAGCTAGTGCTGGGTTTGGATGCCCTCTCACTATGCTTGACTTGTAGTCAAAGCATACTTAGATAAAGAAGGTATTAAAATTAAAAAATTGCCAACAATACTCCCGGAAAAGATTGGTGTGAATCATTTCTCAAGCGCCATAGAGAAAGACTAACGAATCGGCACTGTCAAAATATTAAAAGAGTTAGGGCCGAAAACACTGAAGAGCAGATGACAAATTATTTCAACAATTTGCAAGAGCACGTCATCGATATACCACCGAACAGAATCCTAAATTATGACGGGACAAACTTAACGGACGATCCTGGATCTCAGAAGTGTATATTTAGACGTGGAACAAAATATCCAGAAAGAATTTTAAACAGTACGAAATCTTCAGTTTCCATCATGTTTGCAGTTACAGCTGCGGGGGACTTACTACCACCCTATGTCGTCTATAAGGCTGAAAGGATTTATGATGCATGGTGCATTGGAGGTCCACCAAAAACCAGATACAACCGTACAAAGTGGTTGGTTTGACTCGTACTGTTTTATGGACTGGTTCGAAAAAATTATAATTCCGTGGGCAAAATCCCTTGAGGGTCCAAAAGTGCTAGTAGGCGATAATCTGGCATCCCACCTAAATGTAGCAGTGTTAAGACTATGTAAAAAATTTTGCCAGCAAACTCTACTCACGTAACACAACCACTCGACATTAGTTTTCTTAGACCCCTCAAAATCTGTTGGAGAAAGATATTGACTGATTACAAGACAAAAAACCCTAGAGATAACCCGGTTAATAAAGTAACATTCCCTGGATTATTGAAAAGGTTAATTGATGATATACAATTAAATGAAGAAAAAAAATATAAAAAGCGGTTTTCGAGCAGCGAGAATCTTCCCTTGTGACGTTGACCAGGTTTTAAAAAGAATGCCTAAAAAACGATATGAAAATTCCGATACAAAGATAATGATTCTCTCCTACAGTACTTGAAAGACCAACGAAAACCAAATGAATCCACGCCTAAAAGACGGAAAAAGATGGTAAAAGTAGAACCAGGAAAGTCCGTAACATTAAAGGACCTTAATCTGGAGGTTTCCAAAGAAATAGTAGAAAGACCAGAAGAAGTTAGCGAAAGAGAACCATTCTCAGAAAATGATAACGAACCCTGCTCAGACAACGAACCCTGCTCGGACAACGAACCCGGCTCAGACAACGACAACGAGCCCTGCTCAGACAAAGAAAACGAACCATGTCAAAATGACATTCTGGAAGGAAAATATGTGGTGGTTGCTTTCCCTGGAAAAAAGAATACGAAACATTACGTTGGGCAGATAGAATTACAAGAAGACAATCTTTTTAAAATAAAATTTCTGAGGTCTAAACCTCAACTTAATAAAGGAGACTTAAATAAATTTCATTTCCCGATTGTGGAAGACGTAAGCTATGTTTCAAAACAAGAAATAATACTAGTATTACCCACGCCAACTAATGTGTCTTCGTCTAGGCAGTTGTTTCTCTTTGATACAGATCTATCTGGTTTCAACTTTGTCTAACACTAAAAGAGTTTTAGGTATTTTATTAAAAGTGCTGTGAAATGCAAATTACGTTCCTTTTTTATTTTTTGTATTCATTTGTTGTTATTACCTGAATGAAATATGTACTTATTTAGCTTATTTTCAATATATGTTCTGATTAAATTTTATGTTTAACTTCAATAGATGATTATTTTTAAGAGAATAAAAAAACTGTTTTTCAAATTGGGTGTTTTTTTGTGCAGAGTCACTATAACTTTTAAATATAATGAAACGTTTTATTTACCCGTGGCAAAGATACCTATATAGAGGCTTAAAACTGCCATTTAAATAGTTTAAATGGCTATGATGAGCATTTTATTCTACGTTGCAAAATTACCCCATTCGTGAGGTAACTTTGCCAGATTTTTGAAAATTAAAAAAAAATAGTTCTTGTAAATATTCACTCTCCAAATTTTGAACATGTAAAGAAGAATCATCAAAATGTCAAATATGTCATAATCAAACCGCTATCTTTGATTGGGAAAATGTTACAGCCATGAAAGCTCAAAATATGGTGCAAAGTAACCCCGTTTGATGGTACTTACTTTAGTTTTCAGACCACCCTCGTACAATAAAATTCTTGTATTCCAGGAAAGATTTTAAATTTCAATACTGCTTAAAAAGTCACTATACGAGGACGCTGAAATAATTTATGGAATTTAGTAGTTTAAGAGGTGCCTGCCTTTTTTCAATTTGTATAATTTGTTATTCTTTTAGGTAACAGGAATGGAACTGAAACCCTTAAAACGATGTGGTAGGAAATTCTTCAGTATTCGAGCGAGTTCAGCAGAAGGTGAGAGTGTATAATACAGCTTGTTTAATAATAGAACAAAGGTGTGCAAGACTAAAACCGAAAAATGTTAATATGATAATGTTTGAGACCCTCGATTTAAAAGAGAAGGTTTTAGTCGCACTGAAAATGCTACTGGGACTACTTATTTTATAGAACAAGAAATGTTTAATATTACGAAGAACATAGATCCTGAAAATAAAGAACAAATGCCTGTAATCGAAACAGACATTAATCAACATCAAAAGTCACTTTCATTATTTGGATTTTTGCAAGAAAGAATAAGAGCAAGTAAAATCAATTACAGCCGATGTAATAATAACTAAAAGGCAGTACCTCGAAAGGCCGAATTCAAATAAGGACGTAGATCCTCTTTTATTTTGGAAGGTAAGTTTAAAAAAAAAGGTAATTGCATTTTTTATTTGGATATTCTTTTAGGTAACAGGAATAGAGCTGAAACCCTTAAAACAATGTGCTAGGAAATGCTTCTGTATTCCAGCGAGTTCAGCACAAAGTAAGAGTGTATAGTACAGCTCGTTTAATAATAGAACAAAGTTGTGCTAGACTAAAACCGAAAAATGTTAATATGATAATGTTCCTAAATAAAAATTTTGAAAATATTAAGTAACCTAATTATTTATTTTATTAAAATTACACCAAACCTTTTCCTATTAGCTAAAGAAATAACTCAATGGGTTTCATTTTATACGTCTTTAACGATTCGAAGACGTGCACGCCATCAACAGTATTTTCGGAAATACCATCACAAAAACAATAAACGAAGTATAATATTATATATCGACATCAATGCGAATGGATATTTATGTTGGTGCGAATGTCCAGTGTCGACATATATCGTTCTGTCATATTTTACGTGTGTTTGTTTACTCTTGGTTTGAAATGCGGAAAGCGTTTGCAGCCAATGTAAGCGACTTGTTGCATCCGCGATTGCAAACTGTGAAGCAGAACGCGATAATGATGGACCGTTGCTGCGTTTATTAGTGAGAGAAGTAAAATCGTATATGTATTTTACATATCATTATAATATTGCACTTTTTTTTGTTGAGTGCAGCAAAAGTTTTAGGAGTAAATGTGACATCTGTCAGCAGAATTTCCTCGTAAATACAAAAAAGGACACGCAATTTGCAGTCCCAAACGGAAACATGACAAAAAGAAACCTATAGTGGAGATTAATTACTTCGCTGAAGGTGTTCTAAGTAATGTTGTCTACAAGATGTATGGATCGGTAAGATTTTTGAAAAAATTGACTATATTATAATATAATTGTGGTATAATTATAGAACAACATATTACCCTAACATCTTTAAATACTATATTTGTTGAAAGGGATATTTTTATGGGTGGTAAAACATCTTTATGGAAAGTGTTGCGGAACATTAGGTACCATTATAAAAAGAATAATCCAAGAAGAGTGTACGTACTATATTGGAGGGATGCTGTTTTTCATATTTGTGGTTAAAATTAAAGGCTAACTTTATAAAACTATCTATTTCAAACTGGTTCTTCCTAGATAGTTATATTGATGTTGACGAGTGTCTTGTTGCTTTTTATGATAAACTTTATTCTGTTTTAAGCCTTTCTGTTCCTGTGCAAAGATCTTCAAATTAAACTTATCCTCCGTGGTTTACTAAGAACATAAAGAAAAATCTTCTGTTGAAGTAGAAATCTACTGGTAATGATTATCACAAATTAGAGTTTCAGGGAATTAGAAGAATTACTAAAACGGAAATTTCTAGAAACTATACATGCTATACACATGACATAGAAGAAAAAATTGTTAATGATTCGTCTCAATTCTGGACTATTATTAATTCAAAACGCAACATGTCTAGAATTTCAAGTAATTTACATTTTAATAACCAGGAATATTCCAAACCACAAGCTATTGTTGACGCCTTCGCATCTACATTTGCAGAAGTTTATCTTCCTGAAAACTCCGATGATGCGTCACGTGAGTACGATACTATTAGTAGTTATCCGCTTATCGTCGTTCCTTGTATTACACAGCATCATATCATCGCGGCCATTGGGAAACTGAAGAATAAATATACTGCTGGAGGCGATGATATCCTAACGTATTTGGTTAAGGACTGCGCCAATGTTTTTGTTCATCCACTCTCCAAACTCTTCAATCTATCCATTAAAACATCTTCATTCCCACAAGCATGAAAAATCGCTAGAATTTGTCCTGTATTTAAAAAGGGTGAAAAGACTGACATCTCTAATTATAGGCCAATAGCTATTATTTCTGTTTTTGCGAAAATCTTTGTATCCTGCACAACATCATCTCGTTCAAGTGTCGGCCCTTTATTTCTCCTTCACAGCATGGATTTGTGAAAAATCGCTCGACCTTAATAAGCTTGTGCTGCATAACCCAAGATATAGCCGAAGCTTTAGACGATGCTAGTCAATTAAATGTTATTTATACGGACTTCGGTCGTGCATTTGATTCCATCTACCATATTTTACTCTTACAATAATTGTTAGCTTTTGGGTTTAACGATTCCTTACTCAGGTTTATGAAGTTATATGTGATGGATAGAGCAAACTATGTTACTTACAACGGCTATAAATCAAGATTTTTTAACCGACTTCCGAAGTTCCTCAAGGTTCCAACTTGGGCCCGCTTATGTTTAATATAATTATTAATGATCTAATAGCATCACTTGACTGCAATGTATTGGCTTATGCAGATGATCTTACCTCCAAAAGTTTCGATAATTTTCGTATTAGAATCATAGTGCGTTGTCAAGGAAATGTGTAACAAATGTAGACATTTGTAAAATTTTGTCAAAAAACCGTTTCAAAAATTGGTTTTACTATTATAAGAAAATGCTTAGATTTGGGGAAGAATCGATTGAAATTCATTTTGTATTACGTAAAATAATCCAATCAATACCATACGGCTTTGAATTACTATCGATAATTTCAAAGTTCTTATGGTATTACTACAGGAAATAATATCTTACGGTTTCATACATTTTTACGATATCCTCTTTTTTATAAATTATTTTTTATAATAAATTCAACTTGATACTAATCGTAAGTTTTAAGTAAACGATTAAGTTGTTATCGATTTAAATTAGTCTTTTTTTACCTTTCAGTTAATTTTTCTGTTATTCTAGTTCCATATTCATGAAAAATGAACTATTTAATTTCATGTACTGGTAGAGATGGTGAGTGGCGATTTTATCAAGAATAAATAGGCATCGATTTTTACACATTTGGATACCTTTGATAAAAGGCTGCATGCTTATATTGATCAATATATCTTTTTGAGACGATTATCTATTAATTTACATAAAAAACAAATATGATGTAAATTTCAAGGTCGCTTTTCATCCCTTAAAATACTTTTGTCGCATCAAATGAAAACGCTTTTTACATAGTTCTTATCTGCCTTATCTTTGTTCAAATCGACATCTCCGGGTTAGGGGATTTTCCTTGTAAAGATAAATTAATTTGAACTTTCTAACAATATCGATGAATATCTTAATACAAGACATATTATTACGTAAATCAAACGCATTCATAAAAATGTTACGGGTCAGCGCATTATATTTGCAGATGAATTAATAAAAACCATCTATTAATTCTTCGCCGCATCGACCTTATGAATTGCGCTCACCGTAATTTTAATGACAGCGCACGCAGCCAAATTGTTCATTAACTTGTGAACTTTAGCAACAGGGTACTTTGTTAATCTTTAACGGTTTCCAATGCAATTCTTTGGTCTTTGTTAGTAATGCGTGTGACTATTGTGAAAGGTCGTTTGTTGATTAGGAAACTGCGCGGGAGAGAGTGAATTGTTTGGGTTCATCTCGAGATCTTCCACTGAACCGAGTTCTTCGAGTAGTGTTTAGTCTTCCTTGTGCTGCCACTAGATAATAGTGTTTTGATATTATATATGTGTGATACTGTATATATGTTTGAAAATTGATTAAGTAAGTAGTAGATTTTTTTTTGTAATTATTTCGAATAATTTTGAATCGATTAGAAAAATTAAAACTATTTTTCTAAGTATTGTGTTATATAATTCAATTTAAAATTTAGCAAATTAGTTTATAATGCAATTAACCTAAATTGCTTTATTACGTAAACTAAATTTTTTTACAGATTTATAATTTCTGCATTTAATATATAAGTGTTAATTATTTTTAATTATATCTTATTTATAATTTCGTAATTTTTAATTGAATTTATACTTCAACATCACAATCGTAAACGATGACAAATTTAAGAATAAAATGGCTTTATTACCAACAACAAAAATCAGCAATTTTGTTTTCGAATGTGTTTTTAATATTTCTATTCTTTTAAATATTTAAAACTTTGGACAGCAGATATTTCTTTTTCATATTCAAGATTATAAAATATTTCTTTGGTATCGATATATTAATAAATGAATTAATTTATATATCTGTAAGAAAGATAAAATAATCTAATCTAATTTCGGTGAAAAATATGCGCTCCTTAATTTTAAGCTATTTATACTGTCCAATGAAAACATCTTTCGCCAGTCTCAAAAAAGCTTACGATTGTAGTATATTTGAACTTAAGTTATTATAAGAATTCGTTTTCTTGATTTATTAAAATACACCGAGATAAGTGTTAAATTAAAAGAACATGGAATATTCTAAAATATTCCTGATTTAAAAATGAATTTAATTTAGATATTTAGAGACCATCTTGAAATGGAGTTAGTACAATAGTATATAAAAGAATATGATCAACCTTACGTCGACAAATGAATATATTTTAAATTCTAAACTTCTTTGACGTTACAATCTTGTTCTACATTCTGATATCGGTTTTAGTGAAAACTGTTTTTCCGTTTGCGATATAGAATAATTATAATACGGTTATTTTATTGGGTGTTCCGTAAAGCAGTATCTTAGGCCCTGTATTTTTTCCAAGTCGTATCTTTTCCATTTGTTGCGTTTTTTGCAAACGAATTCTTCTCATATGAATAGCAACTTTTGTAGGCCTTTCCATTATAAACTAAAAATAAAACTAATTTTTTAATTTTATTTTATTACTTATTACATAGAACGGATCGAACTAAACTTTTGGAGATCGACGCTAAATTTAAAACAAAGAAATCAATATAAATTAATACACTAAATAGTTAAACATTACTATGAATTAAGGGTTTTTAATGAATAACACAGACTTGCAAATTTGCAGTCATAACGTCACTTTTTGAATTCTATGACTGATTCTGAAGTATGTATTTTAATGCGCCGATTACGAATATGCATTCAGTTTTAATCCATTACGTCATGATTTTTCAGAATTGACATAGGAAGGAAATTGCAAAAAAATATTTAGAAAAAATAAAATAAAATCAAAAAGTACCTAATTCTAAAACTAAAAAACTATTGAAATTTGATAAGCGATTGCTTGTTTATTGCGTAAACATGTCACTTATCTTTGTGTAATCTTTGTGTATATTTTTTACTCTAAAGCTTCTATTTTGAGATTTTCTCTTAAATTTTCGGTTTGGCTTATCTCGCCTCAGTAATCAACAGTAGTCTCCAACATGTTTGTATTCCACCTTCTCTAATAGTTCTTTTTCATATATTTCAAATCTTGGTGAAATCTTTCACTTTGCTTTTTGCTAACGGCTCCTAAATTTTCCGGAAAGTAGTCAATGTGCGAATTCAGGAAATGAAGTTTAATGCTCAAAGAACAGCCCATTAAGCCAAAAGTTGCAATCATATTCGCCACTATTTTTTTATAATAAGGGTTTTTATTGTTCCCTAAGAAATTTTTCACCACCTCCTTAAAAGATTTCCATGCGTCTAACTCAATTTGTCTGAGTTTTTCGTCGAATTTTTCATCTTTCATTAATTTTCTTATATCAGGGCCAACAAAAATTCTTTCTTTCAGTTTAGAGTCTGACAAGATGGGAAAATTGTATACAGATATTTGACATCTTCTCGTTTATTTAAAGCCTTCACAAACTGTTTCCCCATTACCAGCTTAATGTGTTTTAAGTGCCTATTTTCCTATATTTGCCTATATTCAAATTTCATTAAAAAAAATTTAACAACCCACGTATTAATAGGCTCATTACTAAATGAGGCCAAAATCACAAATTTTTTGGGTAATAAAGATAGATTACTTATAGTAATTATTTAGTATTTAACAAATTATGAATCGGAATTTTATCTATTATCCTAATAGAGTCACTTAATACATTAAAAGTTAGTGAGAAGTCGTTTAAAAAAGTTTATCCATTAAAAATTCAACACTCCTGGCAATTTTAAGCAAAATCTAAAATGTTAAATAAAAGATATTCTCGGGTGATGGGTTTTTTTAACTATTTTTCTCGTAGTCAGCGCATTAAAAATGGTCGCAAACGGTACTCCAATTTAAAAAAAGGGGGAAAACCAATGTAGGCCGGTGTAATCAGTATGAATAATAAAAAGAAAAATAATTTTTCTTAAATTAAATATTCCTTAAATTAATATAGTCCTTCAATAGGTATGAACTACTTTCAAACATTCACTGCTAGATCAAAAAATGGCTAAATTAAACGGAAACTATATTATATGCAATTTTAATTTCTAAAAATAGCGTCATTCAAGTGTCCCCCATTGGCTGCAATGCATTGTTCAAATCTGCTCCTGAAATTATGCATTACTCTTTGTAATATTGGATGATTAATCGCACGTACTTCTTCTCGAATGGCTTCTTTAAGATCTTGAATTATCGGGCGTTTCTCGAAGATTTTTTGTTTGAGATACATTCAAAAAAAGAAATCTGGTGCAGTCAAGTCGGGGGACCTTGACGGTCATGATAAGTCTCCAAACCTCAAGATTAATCTGTTCGGAAATATTTGCCTCAACGCACACAAACTATGCGTTGCTGTATGTGTGTGGCATTATCTCGTTGAAAGAAAATGTTTCTTCGTTTTACTCTACGTAGTTCATGCCTTAGGAATGTTTCTTACATGAAAATGTAACGGTCCAAGGTGACTGTAACGGCTTCTTCGTTTTCCTTGTATAAATACGGCCCTACTATTCCAAATAATGAAACACCACACCATACAGTGACTTTTTCATCATGAAGCGGTTTTTCGTGTAATTGTTATGGATTTTCAGCAGCCCAATAATGGCAGTTTTGTTTGTTTACATTTCCACTGACATAAAAATGCCCTTCGTCGGACATAAGCAAAGAATTAATTGCATTTTGGTCATATTAACACATATTCCTACAGAAAGTCATTCGGGCATCTCGATCACCATCTTGCAACTTATGAAGGGTGAAAGTGTAAAGCATAATGTAAAATTTTCAGCGGATTCGTTTCAGTAATTTGCAAAGCAATTGAATGCTTTTTTGCAGAACGCAACAGATGTCGTTGAAGTGCTTGCCTGACGCGTTTAATATTTGCCGGTGTCTTCACTGTCGGTGCTCTTCCAGGAAATTTTGATAAAATATTTCTTCTTTCATCAAAATCCTTCACCCACCTCAAAATAGTTTTTCTGCTAGGAATTTGTCCGTGTCTTACTACGTTGAATTCCCAAGGAAAACTTCTCTAAGTTTGCGCAATTGAATGATTTGTAATAAAACTCTTAATTGCAGAAACTCTTTGATTAATTGAAAATCTGTCAATTTTAGATAAAACTGCATATATTGTGCTACAGTTTGACAACTAAATGACAACAATTAGCATATACTACCAGTCACAGTCACCTATTTATAAAATTGGTCAAACCTATTGAAGGACACGTTATATAAATGGTTAGAAATATAATAATATCTCCTGAATAACGATTGTGTGATTACGCTATTATCCGCTAGGAGGCGACCGACAGGTAGGGTTGTATTCACATGGGAGAGTTTTCTTCCGCAATAAAAGTTGTGGCGTTCTCTGTATAAGAAGCGTGAGTCCCGTAATTATAAGCATTTTATGGCATACTCTTCGTTTTCTCGAGTTACTTGAATATGTTTGTCAAGTTACCATTATTTTAAAAATTTAAGTTGATTAGGGTGGTTAAGTATTTAGTGTGTTAGTTCATTTTATATTGATTTTTTTACTTTAAATTTGGCGCCGACTTCCAAAAGTCTGGTATGATCTATTCCATGTAATAAATAATGAAAGAAATTAGAAAAATACATAATTTTTTCATTTCAAAGCAAATAGTTATTTAAGTAATAAGGGAGGTAAGTAACATTTACTAGTCGAGGACTAGTTTGCGTCCGAGGGCTTGCCCGAGGACTTGCAATAGAGTTCGAGACTGGTAAATGTTACCTCCCGAATTGCTTATAACATTTTTCCCACTCCCCACACAATAAAATCCTCAAAAATTAAATGTAATCATGATAAACAGTAACGGTGAACAACCTCGGAATTTAATAAATTAGACACATCTGAAACGTTACTAGGCAGTTCCTACATACAATTGTTTATAAACACAAATAAAACGAAATTTGACAATTCAGTTGTGTTAATTGTGGTTTAAAAATGAGTGTTCCCAATGTAGAAGACGAAGCGAAAGAGGCTTGTTTGGATTTGCTATACAGGTCATTCGTTCAGAAGAACGTCAACAACATTATTAGCGAATACTGGAGTAGAAGTTCTCACACTAAAGAGGCACGGGGGTTGGAAGTCTAGTAGTATTGCAGAAACCTACGTAGCCGATTCTATTGCTAACAAAAAAGCGATTGCTAATAAGATTTTATATGATAATCAGGGTACAAATTATACTGAAGCATCTTCGGCGATGATAGTGTCAAATGAAACCACGGAATTAAGTGTTGCTGATAAAGTAGGTGATAATAACATTAAATTATCAAGAAATATAAATAAATATCCCAATTTTGTTAATAATGTTACTAATTGTACAAACTGTACTATTACCATAAATATAAATTAATAGAACACGTGTTTTGATGCACTTTTTTCCCTAAAGGTCGTAAGTAAATTATTTACGCCCCGTTGTCATAACAATCACAGTCATTTCAGTAAAACCAACTTACGTCTATAGAAACAATGTATTAATGGTATGCTTACTATAAGGGGAGTGGGAAAATTATTGTTTGCTGCCTATTTTAGGAAGTCGGTTTGATTTTTTTTTAAAAATTTTAATTACTTTTCTTGTATACTTGTGTATATTTTACTTGTATTGGCATGGAATGTGTTGGTAATTATTAAATTAATTATTGTACAAAATTTAATTAATCTTTTGTCATTTATTAGTTATTCAAAAACTCCAAAATGCCTTTATTACATGCGCTTCATCGTTAGAAATAATATAAAATTATACGGTTGCTAAGGATTAACAAATTAAATAAATAAAAAAAAAAACGAAAGTAATTCATAAATAATTAAACAAGCAGACTTGCATGTATATATATTGATGAGCTCACGCTTATTTGGAATTAGAATTAGCATAGTTCGAAAATTTTTATTTATATGGATAGAAAGAAACCAATAAAGTCAATTATTAATAGAAAAAAGTGTAAACATTGCTTTATATTATCAATAATTAACATAACTGAATAATATTTACATACATATTAAGATAAATTATAAATTATTCTTACCTTGATTGACAATAATATTAATTCTACAGATTACATACTTTTTTATTCGCATAAATTGTAGTATTGATAAGATTTGTTACAAACAATTACATAACACCAGTCGGCTTGAAAGTAATATGCATTAATCATTGACGCCAAACCGGATTTGATGAACTTATTTTTACGACTGACGAATACCGGAGAATGTATACTTCCGGATTGTATACGCCTTTACGTTGAGATTTAACAGCTTATTGTTGTATAAACTCTTCTCAAACGTCAGTTTGAGAAGTTATTGTTATATTTCAGTTTCTATTGAAGATAGCTTTATTAATGAAAGTTAAAATAAGCATGCAAAGAAATTAGCATTATTTGTATATTTGTAGGTATACTTCATTAATGACTAGCTAAACTCGGCAATGCTTTGCTATTGTTAGATTTGAAAGTTTGATATCAATTATGGTATTTACTTAAAATTGGATATTTACATATACATTTATATATTTGTGTTTTGGATTAAATAAATTGTATTTAGTCACTTTAATTTCATTGCACATACAGTGTCTTTGGTAAATCCATTTGGAATATAAACAACTACATCCCTTGGTTTTCCTGCACGGGTGTATCCAACGTATAATTGTCCATGTGAACTTCAATGTGTATAGTAACTGTTTCGCGGCGCCATCTACATTTAAATAATAGTACCGCTACTATTGATAGTATATTATCAGGCCCGTAACTTTCTTCCTACTGGTCGGATCGAGGATTTCAGTAGCTTTAAACCTACTCCGGACGACGCGGATTATTTACAAAAAAAAAACGCGAGTAAATCGGCCCAGTAGTTTTTTAGTCTATAACGGACACACATACGAACATTGCCTTTTATATATATATAGAAGAAGAAGATAGATAATTAAAATTAATTGTTCTTTTCGATACTTACTATACATACAAGGGTATATCAAAATATAACGAGACGGGTGCTATAACTTCTTCCACAACTAGTAAGAATAGAAAATGTAACATCTCTAATGTACTTATCTTCAAGTAGGCTTTGATTTCACTTTTGACGTTTATTACAAATTAATTACTGAACTGTCAGTGTTAGACATACCCATCGAAAAAATGAGAGTGGAGCAAAGATATGCGATAAAAATTTTTTTTCGGTTTGGTAAAACTCCAATTGAAATTTTTGAAATGATTAAAACTGCATACCCAGATGAGAGTTTATCACGATGTAGAGTGTTCGAGTGGCATAAGAAATTCAAAGACGGTTGTGGATCAGTGGAAGATGAATCCAAGTGGATCCCAAATTATCGTCGGATTGGCATATATCGAATTTCTGACATTGTTAATTTGTCTTATGGTTCCACTCAGAAAATTATTCATGAAGATTTAGGGTTCCGAAAGATCGCGGCAAAATTGATTGCAAAACTGATGACCGATGAACAAAAAGCCAATCGAGTGACAATTTGTTTTTAAACAATGTAGCTACATGTGACGAAACTTAGTTTTATCATTATGATCCTGAATTAAAGTCTCAAAGTATGCAATGGAAGAACAAGGGCAGTCCATGACCGCAGAAGGCGAAAACTGTGAAAAGCGCTGGCAAAGTGATGCACTTAAAATTTTTTTGATAAAGTGGGCGTTATTTATGATCACATTGTACCTAGAGAACATACAGTAACTGAAGAGTACTATTGTAATTTATTTTGAGAAACCCTACATGCAAAATTAAAGAAAAAAAGGCCGCTTTACCAATACATCGGTTGGATTCTAAATCACGACAATGCTCCAGGCCACAGATCAGCGATTTGTTAACGAACACTTGAAGAATTGGGGTGGAAATTATGGTTCACCTTCCCTACTTCCCTGATCTTGCTTCATGTGACTTCCATTTATTTGCTGAAGTCAAGAAATAATTTGGAGTCGGAAATTTGAGTTGAATCAACAACGCGGTAATGGGTATACTAAATAGACTCTCAAAAATAGTTTCTCAGATGTTTATGACAAGTGGACAAAACGACGGGACAAGTGTTTTGCACAGAATGGAGAGTACTTTGAAGGATAGTTGTTGAAGTTTTCTATAAATAAATGTTTCATTTTCGTACTACAGCACTGGCCTCGTTATTTTCTGATATTTCCTCGTATCATTTTTTTTTTTAAATAAACTTTCCGTTATTGTCAATAAACGTCAGTTTAACAGTTAAATTGCTATATCTCGAGTTTGTAAGTGAATATAGTTTTCAACACATTCATTTTTTGTGATAGTTGTAACTTCTCATTATTGATTGAGTTTCTCTGTCAAAATTAAGTATTTTCTGTGACTTTACCATACAGTAAGTAACAGTTTAAAATTGATAATATACCGATGGAATTTACTGTATGGGACGGAGATTATAGACTACCGTCTATGTGCTCCGATTGAATTTACATGATGTTATACATTAATATAGCCAAGGCTCTCATCACCTACAAATATCACAACAATCCTTGCTAGAATAAAAGCGAAAATTTTTCTATTCCATTAAGTCATGTGAACTTCAATGTGAGAAGTACTGTCTCGTGGCGCCATTTACATTTAAATAATAGTACCTCTACTAGTGATAGTATATTATTAGGCGCCCCACTTTCTTTCTACTTGTCAGATCGAGGGTTTTAATAACTTTAAACCTTTTCCCGACAACTCGGATTATTTCGCAAAAAAACGCGCGTAAATCAGTCCAGTAGTTTTTAGTCCATAACGGACACATATACGAATATTGCCTTATATATATATATATATATATATATATATATATATATATATATATATAGACTTATAAGTATTATCGACCGTACTATAATAATGAATAATTAATTAAATTGAGTAAGCGGTCTGTCAATTAAAAACTTTATTTCAACCTCTATATTTCGTTGCCATTGGCTACTTCTTCAGGAGACGAAAAAACAGAGTTAAAAATTAGCAGTGAACGTAACTGAACACGTTAAAGTCGATTGTTTTACATTAAATTGACTAGCTCTTGGTTTTACGTCAACCTTTTAAAAACATTAGATATGTTTTTATAGAGGTTGAAATAAGTGAGTTTTAGTTGACAGACCGCTTACTCGATTTAATTAATTATTCATTATATATATAGATGCATGAGACATATCTTTTAGTTCGAACAGGTTATATTAATCGTTTCACTAATATATTTCAATACCGTTGAGATTTTTCTCCGATTTATAAGAAATCCTTTAAAAATAATATGATGGATCTTTCCGTTTCCTGTTCAATTTGCATTCAATTTACATGCCAATACTTTTAATTATGAATTCAAGTTCTCCAAATTGATTTTGTTTCGTTTTCATATGATGACAATACTTGCTTACAAGATGACATCATTAAATATATATAAACTGCATTTTCTTGTTTAAATATGGTCCGCTTTATTAAATATATATATAAACCGCATTTTCTGATTTCAATACTGTTTGCTTCTGAGAAGATTGGCAATTACTGTAATTGTTCTTATAATATTTTAGTTCTAAATAAATGGAGTTATAGTTTTTTGTTTGTTGTATGTACTATGCGATCTGTTAGTGTACAATAACAATAAGCAAATTTGCTGTTGAGTGACATGAAGAGATTCTGCCCAATGACAGATATCTTTATTGATTTATATACAGTGACTATTTTAAAAGAAATGCAAAGTGTTTTAAATATTGATTTTTAGCACGTTATTTAAATGAATTTCAAATCTAGCGATGACTTTCGTTTTAAGCGTCTGGTTACATACCTATTGTCCAATAACATTACTGCTTGCACATTTGAGTGGTTTTCTAAACGCATGATATACTTTTTGCTACACTTCGAACAAGTTAAAGAACCTGCTTGAAAGCTTTCGTCCGATAGCCCTATTAGTTCATGTTCTGGAAAGATTACTATTAAACCGACTTAGTCCATTGATATTGGAGCATGTTCCCGTCGAACAGGTTGGGTTCAGACCTAGCCATAGTTGCGTTGACCAGGTGCTCAGATTAACAATACATATTGAGGCTGAGTTTTAAAAACGGCAACTGTGGTGAATGTTGATCTGACTATGACATATAATGCGGTCTGAAGACAAGGCCTTCCCTACAAATTTCTCAACGTACTACCATTCAGCCGAATACCATCTTTATTAAGCGACACGCTTTGCGACAGGCCCTTCAAAATAATAACAGGAGAGAGCAAGAGTAAAATGTGGCGTCTTAGTAATGGACTGCCTCAAGGATCGGTACTTGCATTATCCTGTTTAATTTGATTATTTCTGACATGCTACGCACAAAATCTGAAAGTTTGGATATGCCGATGACCTGGCTGGAATAAAACAGAAGTTCGTGGTTTCACCTCAATAATACACAAGCTTGTATAGAGCCGCAAGTGTACATCAGTAACAACTTGCTGTGTTATAATCCTTACCCAAAATATCTAGGAGTAACAATGGATCGAACACTCTCATTTAAAAAATATGTTGAGAATACAGCAGCTAAAATAAACATTAGAAATAACATAATCCACAAACTCTGCGGTACTGTTTGGGGCGTGAATGCAATTACCCTCGGCCAACCAACGTCGGCTCTTAGCCCTGTTTACTCGGTAGCTGAATACTGGGCCTCAGTTTGGCTAAACAACTGCCACGCAAAGGTTATCGACATCAAATTCAATAAGACCATGAGAATAATTAGCGGTTGTTTAAAAAGCACGCCTTTACTCTGTTCCCCGTTCTAAGCCCTATCGCATCTTCGACCTTCCGGAGACAGGAAAGCCTGGTTAGAGAATATAATAAAATAATATCGAATCCCCAATTCCCAGTACACAATGACCTGTCTGATCCCGGCCTGTCGAGGATGAAGTCTAGATCTCCTCCATTACTGCTAGCAGAACAATTTATAGCAGAAAATTTCAACCCAAATGATAGATGGAGAGAGTATTGGGAAGTTTTGAAACCCGCTTAAGCGGCCCATACCACCGATTCTACCGTACGCTTACCAGGAATGGAGCTGTCTCGCCACGAATAGAAGATACTCAATAGAATAAGAACATTCCACGGAATTTGTGGTGATTCATTCTATAAATGGGGATTGACTGAGACACCAACTTGCGAATGCGGAGAACCTCGATAGATTATTCACCATATTAGAGCGTGCGAAGGTTACGCACATTACGATGTTGTGATGTGCGAAATGCGACGTTACGTCATCCGGTGACATAAGCGATGACGTAATCGACTGTGCGCGTCATGGGAGTCCCGGTTCCTCTAGAAAGCGAGCGTTCCAAAATTACCGAATGAGTATATAAGCATTTGTAGTACAATCTTCTTGTTGATTTCGGTATGTAGTCGTAATTTCCTTTTCTGGGATCAAGAATAAATACCACGAATTGGGGAAGAAGGAGTCCATAAGTTAATATGCGAGTGTGGAAAGAGCTACGTTGGAGAAACAGGAAGATCCATTGGACAGAGGGTTAAGGAATATCAGAGCGTCACACGAAGAAAAATAATTGGACAACCAGCGGAACATGTACATGAGAACGGACCTAGAGTGAATTTTGAAGAAGCAGAAGTATTAGCTACAACGAAGAATTACCATAGAAAAATTATTAGAGAAGTTATCGAAATATAAAAACGTCCTGACTTCAACCGCGAGGACGGCTGCAGACACAGCTGCATCTGAAAAAGCCTACTACAGAATTCGTCACGACGAATGGAGCAAGACGGTCACACACACTAGCGAACCAAGGCTATTATAAAAAAGAACAACAACGAAGAGAATCAGTCTGATACCAAATCCTGAAGAAGCTGGTAATATGAACAGCGAAACGTCGAGTGAAACTACTACTATACTACGAATCCCGCAAGAAGATTGTGCTACAAGTGACAACAGCCGTGAAAGCCTTCGGAATTTTATTTGAGTATATGAGCAGTCAAGGGAAGGAAGACTCAGTTAAGCAGTAACCGTCATGAACTTAATATCGTAAACATAAATGTGCATATAAATGAATATAAATAGATACTGTTCTTTACTGTTAGATATTATTTAGTGTTATTTATCTTTTATTAAATACAGTAGTACCCCGTTATCCGCTGACTCCGTATCCGCGGTTTCAGTCATCCGCGATTTACCTATGATGAGCAGAAAACGCGTTATATCAATAAATATAAAAGTTATAGGAGCATTTGTCGATATATCGTCGTATATATGAGTCATCCCCTGAATTCGGCGCTCTCTTATGATAAGTTAAACAAGTTGGAACGTGCTTAAGGTGTCACTCGCTTTTACTTGTACATATAAACGCTCCTGTTAACTATGAGTTTAGTACTATTCGAATTGTCGGACAAGACAGTGCTTGCAATAGTTTTTAAATAAAGCAAGTAAATTTGAAAATCACTTTAAAATGGCTTCTAAACCAAAAATAAAACGTGAAATGCTCACTATTAGTGAAAAAATAAAAATCATTAATATGATTGAAATAGAAAAAAAATCTATTGCAACTGTTGCTAAAATATACAATAAAAACGAATCTTCGATACGAGAAGTGTTAAAAAACAAAGATAAGATTCGAGCTAGTTTTTCTAGTGCACCCCAAACTGCAAAAGTTGCAACCACAATACGTAATAAAGTGTTACTTAAGGTAGAAAATGCCTTAAATTTATGGGTGGAAGATATGACAGGAAAACATATTCCTATCGATGGCAAAGTGCTACAACAAAAGGCGTTGGTTTTATATGAAGATATACAGACCCAAGATTATACTGAAGAGGAAGGAAAATCATTCACAGCAAGTAGGGGGTGGCTGCATAGATTTAAAACTCGGTTTAATCTAAAAAATATAAAAATGACAGGGGAATCTGCGTCGGCTGATCATGTAGGTGCTGCCCTGTATCCAGAAAAATTTAAACAAATTATTACAGAAAGAAAAGAATTATCATCCTAAGCAAGTTTTTAACTGCGATGAGACTGGTCTTATGTGGAAAAAAATGCCTCAACGGACTTATATTCATAAGACTGCAAAGAGTACACCAGGCTTTAAAGCAATTAAGGATATTCTTACCTTGATATTTTGTACAAATGCAGCTGGTCATATGATTAAACCCGGACTTGTTTACCGATCACAGACTCCACGTGCTCTTAAATACAAAGATAAAGCTTGCCTGCCTGTGTTTTGGCAATCAAATCGAAAGGCGTGGGTTACGGCTGTTCTATTTACACAATGGTTTCATCAATGCTTTATTGCGGAAGTGAAAAGATATTTGGAAAAGGAAGAATTACCATTTAAAGTGCTGCTGATACTAGACAATGCTCCTGGGCATCCTGTGTCACTAGGCAGAGAAGATAAAAATGTTGAAGTGCTTTTTTACCACTTAACACGACCTCATTGCTTCAGCCCCTTGATCAAGGTGTTATTAGATGCTTTAAAGCCATATATATTCGACAGGTTTTCGAAATGCTGTATACAATGCCTAACGAATGCTCCGATATCGGGCTCATGGAATGCTGGAAGTCATTTACAATTGCTGACGCAATTCTATTTATCAAAGGAGCGATGGAGGAATTAAAGTCAGAAACGATAATAGCATGTTGGAAAAATCTGTGGAATGACATCGTTCTTAGTTCTGAAGACACACATGATATTAATTCACATCTAACAACGATATTTAACATGGCGCAGAAAATAGATGGAGAAGGATTTAACGATATAACCCAAGAGGAACTCAGTGATTACATAAACGAAGAGGATCAAGTATTCACCAACGAGGAATTGGAAGACCTTGTGAAATCTTCTCCAGAAGCGAGTGACGATGAGGATGAGGGTCAACAAGAACCGCCAGCATGGACGCTTGAAAAATTTTCAGCGATATTTCGAACTGTTCAAACATTAAAAGAACAGATAGTAGAATATGTTCCAATAATGGAACGCAGTATAAAAATTACTCGCACTATAACAGAAGCCTTGAAACCTTTGGAGGATTTGTTTATTGAAATGAAAAGACAAAAACGACAACTACCAATAACAATGTTCTTTGAAAAAGTCGACAAAACTATCGATAATGAACAGCCATCAACATCGTTTGCTTCGGATCTAAGTAAACAATCGACTGCTAACTTCGACTTGGAGGAAGATGAATGAATATGTAGCTCACGATGATAAAGTTTTTCTTGTTGTATATTTTCTTGTTGTGTATGTAAATATGCACTATATGTACATACGTATGAACTTATATATTTATTAAACTTAAATTCTATTTGTGCCACAGCACAAGAATATTTATTTATTTATTGTTTATTTATTTTAAATAAATATTATATAACTTATTTTTTCTTGTTTCATTGTTTTAACTTTGCTTCATATTTCATATTGTACTCGAAAATAAAGCGTTCGCTACTATCCGCGGTTTTCAGTATCTGCGGAAGACCACAGAACCAAACCCCCGCGCATATGGGGATACTACTGTAGTTATTTTTAATTACTCTGTGTTTTATTAACCGAACCAAAACCGAAGATTTATCACAATATGCTTTCTAATCCTCCAATGAACTTACAGCAGCTACATGATGCCTTACAAGTTGTTTGGAATAAGTTTCCACAGGAGTCCGTAGTTATCTTATTAGAAGCATGCCCAGGCGAATAGCACAATGTTTTCATTTATTATACGTAGAGCGGCAACTCGTTATTAAATTTGCTCTATAAAGGGTACTAATTTTTCAATAAAATTTTTTATTATTCTCACAGTAAACATTTAAACAAAATTTACCGGGTGATACTTTTTTTGCCACTTAATATATCTAAATACTACGCTCTGAATCTTCTATAAAACATTCCATCTTTTTGAATTAATAATTTTACGCATTTTGATAAGTTTCATAAATTCAAATTATATATTGTTCATAAAAGCATATCTTTTTAGCAAGAGCAATACAGTAATAAGTATGCATGAAGAAGAAGCTATTTTCTTTATTAAAAGTTGAAAGGGTTGTTCATATCGGGATTAAGTATACAGCATTATTCTCACGTTGCAAGCAATGAAGTGAAACTGTCAGTTATAATCCATTATTACGAACCGATGCAATATCGGTGGTGTCGAAAATCATTATTTGTAATGCGAGATTGATTCTTTATGGGTTGAATAAAATATATAGTAGCCATTGGAATCAATTTGCTATGTGACACAATAAATATCAATCAATCTTTTGGTATTCCGCACTATTGACTTCAACATCGGGCTATTTAATTATAGGAATCTTGAACTAACGATGGGATATAATATTTTTAAAAGTATTTTATATTATTAAAAATACTTTTACATTAGACAAAATTGGTGAGGTTTTATCTACTTAAGTATGTTTCAAATTATTTTGTTTTACAATATTTTAACAACGAATGCTCATTATAAGAATTAGTAGCGTTCTTTTCTATTAATGTTGAAAGAGTTAATCATCAAGCAAGAATTTAGCTTTAACGAAAAGTTGTAGCGATGCGCGTTTGCTGATCTAGCGTTGAAATCACCCAACGCGGTGATTTTAATGCTAAAGAAAACCTGTGAGATGTGTCATCTTCGTTTATAAATGTAATTTATGCTAAATGCAAATTATAATGTAGAATATTGTAAAATTATTATCTATAATGCTATGTTATTTGCTGCAATGTTATGATTAATTTAAAAGAAAAATCAAAAATGCGCATTAAAGAAATGTTTGCACTTTAAAACTTTTAGCGCAATTGGAAAGGCAGGCAGATGTACTTTCATGAATTATATTGAAAATGTGGTAAAAGTAGTATCATTTTACAAACACCGAATATATAGGCATTAAGTACCTAATATGTAACAATTATAATGTATGTAGGTAGTCATGTTATACATAGGTCAAAGAGTAAGGTAGTCAGTGACTACTAGGGTTGGTAAATTTGCGCCAACAGCTAGTGGCGGCCGCATAATAGTTTACACATAAAACGAATGGTCAGAAATAAAATAAAACATTTTCCGTTTTGAGAGTCTTCCGTGAAATCACAAAGTGATAATATCCGTTAAATATTTCAGTCATTAGATATGTTTGCATTTTTATATCGAATTAATGTAGTAACAAATATATACCGTCTATAGACATAATCCGATGCATTGATAGGCGGTGACTCATCGCCGAGTGCTAGCGCTTTCTAGAAAACCGATATAGCTAGAGCTATTTTGAAACCTGATTTCACATTTCGAAGGGCCCTCGCGAGCACCAAGGGGCATCGAAAGGCCTCATGAGGTAACGCGTGTGTTGCTTACGCTTTCTTGAGAAACAGATTGCGGTATTACGCTACCTTCTTAGCAGCTAGAGGCGTTCTGATGTCATCCACCCTCTACCTAACCCTCGTAATGGGACGTACCCCAATGTCCCCAATGTTACATGAGGATCTTGAGGGACCTCGGGGATGAGTCGCCGTCGACCAACGCGTCGGATTATTTCTATAGGCGCTATCGACTTGTTACCGCATTCATTCGATTTTAAAAGTGCATACAAATCTAATGACTGTTATATTAACAGATGTTATCCTACTTGTGACTTCACGGAAGATTTAAAGCGGTAAGTATTTGAGGACGTTTTTTTTATAATTTACTTCTTACCATTTATTTTATGTGTCAACTTTTAAGTACCCACCTCTGGCTGTTGGCGTAATTTGCCAATTCTACTTATTACAGAGCTAATGTTCATTCGAATATCTTTGATATGGCTACTTAGATTTGAATAAGACTCTTCACAATTAATTAAATGCAAATCGGATTCGATGAGTACGAGTATATTTATATCCGAACAGACTTCCGGTTTAGTCGGAAACGATGTTAACTTTCTTATTTTGAATGAAACAGCCTGTATATTTTACGAATTTGAATAGAGCTCCGCTCTGGGAGTATAGCATCATAGGGTTTGGTACCCTTGTGTTCAACAACGACAGTATTTCAAAATTATGTTTATCTTTAGTAAACCGTGGAATTAAAATAGAATACTATGTAGACGTCCAAATATTAATAATGGTTCAACGAACGTATTGAAATTATAATGATGATTAGTTTTGGTGACTGCGTCAGAACTCATGAAGGAGTATGCGATTTATTTAACAATTTGCGTCAAGATCGACATTCAATATCACGAACTGTGGTTGGTAAACTTTGAGAAGGTATAACTTGACCGGAAATGTTAGAAACTTACCGAAAAGGCGAGACGATCAAAAGTTGAAACCTATGAAGTTATTGCTCGAGAGATTGCTATGGCATTAGAAGAACCACCACAAACTTTTATTACATCCCTTCCACTAAACTATGATACAGGGTGGTCCTTAATTTCTTCGAGAAATTTTAGGGTGCGATTCCTTGGGTAATCTCGAGAGAAATAGTTCCTATAAACATTTGTCCTAAAGTTTTCCGTTGTAGAGATACAGGCTGATTAATTTTTCACCAAAAAAATTTTTATTTCAAAAATTTAGAAATCGATTTAGGGAACTGTTGTGTTGGTTGTCATGTTTACAGCATTTATTTGTACTTACGTAACTGTCATAAGTATTGTCAAACAATAATTAATTTGAAAGTTCGTACCTACAAATCTTTTTTTGTAATTATGGTGAATTATACAAATGCTGAAATGGCAGATATGCATTTTGTGTACGGTCTAGCTAATGGAAATAGTTATGAAGCAAGGCGTATTTACCAACAAAAATATCCTCGACGACTTGTACCTTGTGCGGAAACCTTCAGTAATATTCACCGTCGTCTAGCAGAAACTGGTACATTTGGGAGAAACAAAAATACTCCGGGAAGACTTCAAACTAAAAGAACACCCGATTTAGAGGAAGCTGTTCTGCAGATAATCGATGAACATCCAGATACCAGTACAAGAAAGATTGGTGTAACGGTAAACGCAAGATATCAAACCATCTTAAGGATATTACACGATCAACAATTATATCCTTTCCATATTCAGAGAGTACAGGCTCTTCATCCGCGTGACTTTCCGCAACGCTTAGTCCTCTGTGATTGGTTCCGACAAAAAATTGCCCAAAATGCACAATTTCTAACCTACATTCTATTTACTGACGAGGCGAACTTCTCCAGAAATGGTATTAGGAATTTCCACAACAACCATTTATGGTCAGATGAAAATCCGCATGCCATAAGGGAGATGCACTTTCAAGAGCAATTTTCCTTAAATGTATGGGCGGGGATAATTAATAATTATTTAATTGGTCCCTTTTTCCTTCCTATACGACTTAATGGTGCATCATATCGGCTATTTCTTGAAAACGAGTTGCCTGGCCTTTTAGAAGATATTCCACTCTGGATCCGAAATGAACTTTGGTTTATGCATGACGGCGCTCCAGCACACTTTAGTTTACAAGCTAGGCAATTTTTAAATAGGACATATTAGAATAGATGGATAGGTCGAGGAGTGGAAGTTCCGAATCAGCCGTGGCCTCCAAGGTCACCTGATCTGAACCCTCTAGACTTCTTTCTGTGGTGACATTTAAAATCCCTTGTTAATACTTCGCCAATTCAAGATCTCCATGACCTAAGAAATCGCATAATTGTTGGATGCGAAACAATTCGAAACACTCCCGGACTTCTTCAGCGTGTGAGTATGCAATTGAATAGGAGGATAGAAGCCTGCATATTAGCTGTTGGTGGTCATTTTCAACAGTACCTTTAGGGTTTATTGTAACCGTCTCTTAAATTTTTGAAATAAAATTTTTTTTTTGAAAAATTAAACGGGCTGTATCTCTACAACGGAAAACTTTAGGACAAATGTTTATAGGAACTATTTCTCTCGAGATAACCCAAGGAATCGCACCCTAAAATTTCTCGACAAACTTAAGGACCACCCTGTATAAGTTGCGAATCAGTAGCCAGAATATTGATGCACCAAAAATATCGCCACATTTAGTGCAAGAATTATTGGATGGGGAAATTTAGATCTTTTACGTGATCAGGTTGTTCATAATACTGAGGAAGATGGAGAATTAGCTGTAAGTGTTTGTTTCCAACAAGATGTAGCACCCTCTCACTATGTCCTTAATGTTAGAAGGTTTTTCAACGAAACATTCCCAAATCTGTGGAGAGGTCGTAGAGGATTGATTGAATGGCTCGTACGGTCTCCAGATTTAAATCCCCTAGATTGTTTCCTTTGAGGCCATTTAAAATCTGGTTTATATTACACGACTGCACAATCTGAACGAGTAACGGCAGAGAATACTTGAGGAAGTGCAATTAATTCGTGAGGAGGCTTTGACAGATTCAAGAATTTGTTCATAGATATTGTCAAGAAGTGAACGGCCATCATTTCGAAAACTTTCTTAACTGATATTGATTTTGTTTATATTTTTTGTGTTCATTTTTCTTTTTTCCAATAAAATTCCAATTTTTTCCAATAAACACAATTCATATACATAATTACTTACTTCAAGAGTAAAAATTTAAGAAAAATAGAAGAAAAAAACGAAATTACATAAAAAAATACAAATTATTTATTTAAGCACCAGTTATTGGTACACTCATAACAAAAATCGCAGTGTGTCTGGCAGATAATCGTGGCTTATTGAATTTTGATAAGTACACTGAAAATGTCTCTCTTCCTCTCAATGAAATAATTCCATGTTGGCATGATAATTCTATGTACGAAAAGATATTTTCGGGGTACCCACCAGTACTTTTGAATGAAATAAACTTCAAAAATCGACGCTGAACACACACCAAGTGTTAAATATAAAGGATAACAGATAATGAATCCATACTCTAGCTTGCCCACAACAAAAGCGAAGTATAAGGACTTCAGAATATGCTATGAAGATATATCGATGTTACGATTATGAAACCTAACCCCTTGGAAGCTCGATTACAAATTGACTCTATATGATTGTTAAATGACTAATTAGTGACAAAAATAATACTAAAGTGATTTTTCGACAATAATTCACAACAAAGCCCTTATCATAATTTAAATGTAATTTATTGAGATGTGACTAGGAAACCATAAAATTAATAGCTAATTGTAATTTAACGCAATCTGGGGAAATAAATACACGGGTGTATAATTTAATATCATCGGCATAGGGAAGGAACAAGTAAGGTAAGAAATCAAGAGACAGTTACTAAATAAAGTAAAAAGTAACAAACTTAAGTTTATTATAAGCCTTGAAGCACACTGGAATCCGAACAAAATCGAAGGCCTTAGTAATATCAGTGTATTTGAGATCAACTTGATTTCGATAATCAACAACATCACTAACAAATTTTGAAAAAGCGGCAAAATTAGTAATAGCAAAACCGCTAGGAAAAAAACATGCGATGAGTTATAAGATTTAATATTACAAAATATTGACATTTGCTAAACTTGTTCCAAGAACTTTCAATACACTAAGATATATTTAGCAACACATGAAATAAATGCAAAGGTCATTGTTTTGATTATAGATCTCTCCAAAAGAAATTTTTTTGGATATCCTTCATCTGGTGATCAATATTTAGCAGCATTACGCTTAATTTCTGGAATATATTGAAATCACAACTTCCCAGTTGTTTTCGTTTTTTGCTCAAATAATCTCTTTACAATGCTCAATTAAGTACAATTTTGGTCATTCGTTTTTCGATACGGAATAAACTTCGAATTCAGCTTTCAAAAATCGAGTTTCTCGGCTAAAATGCCATGAATTATTATCTCGAGTATTTCAAGTTCCATTTTAATGAATTTTACTCAAATTTTTTTCACAAGATTTTGAAGTCATGAAAAAGTTTTCACTGAACATCTTAACACTTTTCTTCGGTGATCGTTTCAATTGATAGGCTGGAACGTTTATTATCATCCGTAACCTGCCCTCTCTGAATTGTCAACTATCGTCATTTAAATGTATTGTGTATTGGCTTCTAGTAAAGGAAATGTCATGAAATGTTTATAACAGGTACTCAACGACTCGGGCGGCTATGGACTTGGGGATGCATGTCTGTAATAGACTCATAAATCTAGATTTAAATACAAAAATGTTATCTGGAAAGGTTAACATTTTATAAATCAATCTTTTATGGACAGATGACGCCATTAATTCTGCCATTCTGCTTATTTTCGGGGACATAAGGTGTAAAATCTAGACCCTCCCTTAGACAAAATATAACACTGACTATTGTGGAAGTATAGGAGCATCACAGAGAAAATTGTAGGAGCTATTCTTATAATTTTAATTGAAATAGGAACAGTAATGAGAATTACATACAAATATTCAAATCATAAATAAAATTTTAGTTTATTAGCTGTGTAATTAGACTTCGACATCAAGAGATCTATTAAATTTGGTTGCTTTCTATATCATATGCCAGTCATTTCCAAAGCACATTTTTCATTTTTTTCTGCTTTTACTTAATCCTTAAATATTATTAGCTATTTTGCAAGGTATACTTGTTAGAATCTGACTAGGGGAGGAAAAA
This sequence comes from Melolontha melolontha, assembly GCA_935421215.2. NCBI lineage: Eukaryota > Metazoa > Arthropoda > Insecta > Coleoptera > Scarabaeidae > Melolontha > Melolontha melolontha. The sequence continues at coordinate 67,922,094 of OW285243.1, read as the reverse complement.
ATTTATTTATATTACTTACGTAATAAACATCATAATCTATTTTTCTTTCTGTTACCTGATCGCTTTGGCATGCGGTTTATTAACACGAAAAGTTCAAAAGTAGATACTAAATAAACAATATTGTCGTAAATTAGGAATTACACTAATGAATTTTTTTCTCGATTTGGCAGGTTTCTTTTTCTATTTGTTCACAAAATGACATAATTTTCTATCAATAAATTGGTATGTCCGTATAAACTTAATTTTGTAGAAATATATATGTATTTACAAATTTGCTTACTTGACATGAAAGAATTATCACTTTCTATATTTTCTAAAAAGTTACTGTAAATGATATTAAGTTTTTAATGCAAATAACTTGATTTTTTTTAAGTTCAAAGATTAATAAATAATGTTTTATTCCTTTTCTTTAATTGTCGAGAAATTTTACTTAAAACACATATGTGGAGCTCAGTTTCAAAACGCAATTTCTCCAAAATTTCGAAAAATTGAATATAGGTGGTGCTATACTACAGAAGTTGAATACCTTCAGATTAGTATATGAACTTTTTCAAAATGGTCTCTATACCCATTATAAAAGCTTAAAAAGTTAACGCTTTTATTCAAAACGAATTTTCTCCGACATTGTTGCGTTCAAAGTGAAATTTCGACTTATGTTGTTGCCGTTAATGTATTAACCAGCAAGTTATGTTTGCGGCGACCGTGTTTAATACTTAAAATAACATTGTAGAAAGTCTGCGAAAGAATTATAAAAATGAATGAGTTAGTTGAAGTTTCTGTTAGCGAACATAATGTTGGTGTACGTAAAAGAATAAGAAAAAATGAACGTCATCGTAGAGAACGAGCAAAGGTGCTAAGGTAAGTGATTCGCACAAGTTAGGTTATGTTAGTTTGTAGTATGAGAACAAAATTTATTTTATAGATATAGTACTTCTTTTACCGGAATAGAAGACTGGGAAAAACCTTGTAATCATGAAGGTATATTTAAATGCAATGAAATCGATGCAACCGACATAGAATATGCCAGAAAAAAGTTTTTTAAAACTCCAAAGAAATCTGTTGCAGACATAAAACTTTCACATCTATTGTTCATACATACACCTCATAGACGTCGAGAACAATACAAAGAAAATGCAAGAAAGCAGAAACATCTGCTCCAAGGTAAGTATATGTTTCGGAAAGTAGACGGAAAGAAGGTACAAGTTTGTCAGAAGTATTTCTTAAAATGTTTCAACGTAACAGCACGCAGGGTAAATACAATAGCAAAATGTAAATTTAATGGCGAAGAAATCAAGGAAAATCGTGGTGGAAATCACAAAGCTCATAAATTCGCCCATTAAAGAAAATCAGTTATAGAGTTCATAGGAAAATTGAAAGCTACTGAGAGCCACTACAACCGCAAAAAATCTCAACGGTTATATTTGCCTGGAAAATCTATAACTCTGAAAATGCTGACAAGTTGGTCACCTATTCATTTTTCTCTAATATATTTTCAACAAATTTTAATATTGGGTTTGGGAGACCTGCCACTGATGTTTGTGGTTTATGTTTTAAACTTAAACATCAGCTGAAAAGAGTTAAACAACAAAATGGTGTACTGGCTCCCATTATAACTCAATTGAAGGTTCATACACTCCGAGCGAAACAGTTCCATCTATTAATGAAAAACGATTTAGAGAACACACTCTCTTACTGCTTTGATATGCAACAGATCCAACCATTGCCCAAACTACCAGTTTCACAAGCATACTACTTACGTAAGTTGTCGTTCTACAATTTTTGCGTGACGGACCTGCAGTGTAAAACGCAAATATTTTACACCTGGTCTGAGAATGAGGCAAAAAGAGGAGCAAATGAAATTGCTTCTGCAGTAAGAGATTTCTTAATAAAGTTGGATATTCCAGAGAACTGTACACACCTACGATTTTTTGCGGACGGTTGCGCAGGGCAAAACAAAAACTGTTACCTTGTTCATATGATGGCCCTGTGGTTATACCGTGAAGCCTCCAAAAATCTCTCTGATATTACTATTATCTTTCCAGTCAGGGGGCATTCCTATATGCCAGCAGATAGACTGTTTGGGCAAATTGAAAAGAAGTATAGAAAACGAGAAGAAATTTTATTGAAACAGGATTACGAAAAAATACTTCAGGAAGTTGGAAAAGTTAGAAGTCTAAGTAAGGACTGGGTTCGGAAAAATGTAAAGCAAATGAGTGATTCAAATTGCAGAAAGCTTAAGGGAATAAGTCAGATGAAAAGAATTCACATTAAACGAACATTAGGCCCTAAGGGCAAAAAAGTATTAGTCAAAATGGAGGAGTACTATAGAAACAATGATTCTACTAAAAGGTATGTTATTACTTTTATTTATTATACTGATATTCTTCACTTTTTCTAACAAAACTTTTTTTAGGTTCGAATCTATATTGAAAAGGAATATTACAATGGAGCATCTAATGTTGGAGGGGCTTCAGCTTGGTAACAACCTAAAACCCGAAAAAATTCAAAATATAAAGGAATTACTTACTTGCTATGACGATAACTGGGAAAATTTGCCTGAGTTACAATTTTATAAAAATATCGTTTTATATCCTGAGAATAATAATGACATAGAATCCGACGATGAACTTTGTGAATGTAACGAAGATGACTGTGGTGTAAAAGTATAGAATTTATCTACAGTATGATACATACGTACATACTTACATACATCTAATACTTGTTCAAAATGATATCTCTCCACTTATTTTAATTCAAAAGGAATTATCGCCAGTGATTCTGTTCAAACAGCATTTTCTTTTGTAATTATTCTATTCTAAGTTTTGAATAAAAAGCATTTTAAATAAAATCCGATTAGAGTTTATATTTACTGACCCTATAGGTCCTGGAAACATGGATATTTTTATTTCCAGACATATATTTTTAAAAATATAATAAATTGCTTATTATTTCCGAATACCGTTTTTGTCGAAATTGCGTTTTGAAACTAGGCTCCACATATATCATCGTGTTATGCATATTTATATGTATTAATTTTGTTTTATAATAGGGTTCTCTGTAGTACAATAAACTTTATTAGCTAACGGGGAAGCGAATTCAAGGACAAAATTAATACAGAAACATATCGAAAAGATGAGGCAGTAAGTAATATACGAGGTGCCCATAAATTCCCGGAATGCAAAGAAAAACAATAAATAAATACCATTCCCTTCAAAGTAATCTCCTTCCACGTGAATGCACTGATCCCAGCAACTTGTCTATAACTGGAAGCAGTGTTGGAAGTCATGGCGTGTTAACGTGTCCAACACTGCCTGCGATTCGTTTGGATACCCTAAATCGTCTCAAAACGGTGACACATGCGCTTCAGTTTCAACTTCGGAAACAGAAAGTAGTCACACGAGGCAAGATCTGGGGATTAGAGAGGGTGAGGTAGTAGGGCCGCCTTCGTTGAGGCTAAAAACTGAACACAACGAGTAACCTTGGCACAAACTTGACAGCAAAACGCCGCATGTTGAATTCGTTGGACATATTACGCTGAGGAACGCCGGACGACAAGCCGACAATGTTACAATTGCCACTTTGCGCGTTGATGGAGGACCGGAACGCTCATCATCATCAACCAACACACGTCCATTTTTAAAACGGTTGTACTACTCATAACTTTGCGACTGAATCCTCACCAAACACTTGTTTAAGCATTTTCAGAGTTTCCGCTGCCGTTTTACCAAATTTGAATCAGAATTTGATGCATGTTCTTTGCTCTTTTGTAGTGCTCTAGAATAACTCAAACACAACTCAAATGTAAACACAAATACTGTTTGTCACGACCCAGCAAGGTACCGATTGACAGGCTAACTTAGGATAGACGTAACTCACACCATCTAGCGCTATAAAGCTGTACTAACATTCCCTCGCGTGCCACATTCAAATTCCAGGAATTTCTGAATAACATGTCGTGTATGTTAAATGTAATTAAATCTTTGACATACAATTTAAACATAATATTTTCAATTTTATCGGCACCTTCGATGTTTTATTTATTTGATTAATCGTTACCTTAGACAGTTTATGATCTACCCTGTTTTACTAGTGAGCGTGTTTAATACAGAGTTTGGAAGCTTTATATCTTTTAGTAAATCCACGTTCACTAAATATTCTGCTACAAATCCCATTACGAACAATGCAACTATTATAGACTTCATACTTAGTTTTACAACTAGCATACAATTAATATAGGTTGTTAGACAGACAGCAACAAGAAAAATTCCTAACAACAATATAAATCAATAAACTGTAAATACGTATTTCGGTAACAACTTGCCGACAGTGTTATCCCACTGGCGATTTGGTGAAGAGCATATTTTCAAAGGTTGTACCTTAGCCAAAGACGCTACGTTTAGCACTGTTTGTCGATTTCAGTTTGGTTTACTGAATATAGTAACTTAGTTGCCGAAATACCTATTTAGAGTTTGTTGATTTATATTGTGGTTAGGTATTTTTCTTGTTTCTGATTTCAGGCCACAGTCTCTTCCAATTCGTATGGGTTGTTAAACATTAGCAACGTTTAGTATTCCAGTAGGTAAAATTTACCAGGAATAGGTAACTTGGAAATTTCCCGAGTTCTGTCATCATCTAGCTGTAAAGTTAAATACGGCTCATTATTATCAAATATGCAATACTTTGTAGGGGTAGTGGTATATTTTGTCTATTTGCAGTATTTTGAACATAAATAGCAGTGTCTTATTTTAGTATCAAGTGACACATGGTCTCATCTTAGCATCAAGAGACACCCGTCTCATTTTAACATTAAGATAAATAGTATCAACATTAATATCAATATATAAATTTACGTTCATCAACAGTAAAGAATTTAAGGAGTCCAAAATGAAACAGTAATATTTGTAAAATTTACCTAGGTTTACGAGATTTTGTTAAATAAATATTTAAATAAAATTTAAGTTTCAATATAACTGCCACCAAACAACATAAAGAAAGCTTTACGGAAGTTACACCACGAGAGCGGTGTGTCAAGATGCAAAAATACAATATTTATAGAAACTTAGTAAAGCTTGTTAAATGAAAAGTAATTTGCGTTAATTTCTTTTTCTTTTCTATTAAATACAGATAAATAACTAATTGTATAACCAAACGGACTTTAGTAAATAACAGTTTTATAGGTTTCTAAAGTTACCACTATAATTAGAGATCATTTCATCAAACGCTGTCGTAAAAAAAAAAAAAATCTTTACCAAACACACCCAGTTAAGTACTCATCCTCATTTACAAACCTAGCAATAATAAATTCTGAAGTTTAAATGTGAAGGCCGAGACCAGCGACTTTGAAGCAACCGAACAAAATTACCTTTTGCCTCATTCACTCAGGAGTAACAAAGTCGTGTCATAAATTATATAAAGACTTGACAAAGACGATATTGGCGATTTATTTTTTCTAAAGGTGTACTGGATCCTATTACGTAAACGTGTAATTAAAAAATATCATCAGTGCAAGATAAATTTTATTTGTTTTAAATCGCCAAAATCTTTATTATGACGAGATAATTAATAATTACTTCTTTTTCTTTTGTAAAGTGTTAACATATAGCTCATATTTGACTTACGTAATATTTTTGAATAGAAAAATACGCAAAATAATACAATGCGCATTCCCTTAATTAAATTGTAGCTGTTTGTTTCTTTAAAGCGTTACAAGGTTTGTATATTTAACTTTTTGACATGAAAGCAAATGTAAGTATTCTCTTTGTGGACCATACTTAAATTACAGGATTTGTAACATTTAAAATATTGAACTATTTATGTATATATATATATATATATATATATAATAACTTCGTGACCTTGGTATGATATGGTAAACCTAATCAGTAGGCGATTAAAGGTCTGTATATTACTTCAAAATATATGTATTTAAAAAACTCTACATGTTTCGGCTGTATACGCCTTTATCAAGAGAATACAAAATATATATTTTGTATTCTCTTGATAAAGGCATATACAGCCGAAACATGTAGAGTTTTTTAAATACATATATTTTGAAGTAATATACAGACCTTTAATCGCCTACTGATTAGGTTTACCATATATATATATATATATATATATATATATATATATATATATATATTTATACATATATTGTTATGATACAAATAGCTCAGTCGTTCCAGCTATCTGTAAATGAAAAAGTAAGAATTTATTCAAGAAATACACTCAATAGAATAGTTACATTTAGTGGACATAACTTGTAAAATTAGTGTCGAAATGTTAATAAATTAATATTACGATAACTTTGTATATTTCAGATTAATTTATATTTATTTCAAAATTTACTTTTCATATTTTTAATTTTCATTTTCATCATCTAAGTCAATTACGCGAAATTAAAAAAGATAGTTAATTTATTTACATTTGAATTTTATATCGATACTAATCGAAATTTTCAAATTATAAGAAAAACCCGTGATCAGGTTATTTTTGTATTGGAAATTGTACGTAACCTAACATTAAAAAGCCAGTCATTTCTATTTGTTAATTAATATTTTAATTTTGTTTTTCTGTCCAAATTAACAATTTATTTACATTTAGAGTATTATAAATAATTATAAAAGTACAAATCAAGTCAATTTTTAATTTATAATAAGGCTTTAAAAGAAATAATTAATGGCGGGCGTGGATGCAGAATTTTTACACACAAGTTGCCTAAAAAGTGATACTCCGGCTTTTAAATTAATTAAATACTAAAATACTAGTGTTAGAAGAATAAAATTATATAGAAAAGGCGTAATAAATACGGGCGCAACTTTTGAAACACTTTTTGCAAGAATAATATCCGACACCGGCAAGAAATATACCAAAGCATCTTTTGGCCGGCGAGCGTTGACCTATTTCTACATACAAGAACAAGCATCTACATACCTGCACCTTATAACCCAAGAATACCTTTCTTGATCCCGTACCGCTGAACATCCTGAATAGCCGAAACCTTCTTAATACCTTCACGCTCCCTGCAAGACACAGGTTAATTTAATTCAATCCTTTTTTTGTAAAAGTCTTATTAATAATTATTTCTCAACCAATCAAATTCATTACATCTTGATTTTACTTTTAAATATATTGCTATTTTGCTAAAATTTGTGAAAAGAACAATATTTATTAAGAATTGTAGTACTCACCATTACTGTGTTTATTTGTTTATATTAAAACAAACTTTACTATATCATTTCACTCGATACATAACCATAATTTCACACGTGCTTATTATTCTAATTCCTTGTGTCGCCGTTAGTCAAGTTACTTATTTATTGTATACAGATACCATGCATTTAATAAATATTTTATACTCATTATTTTAAAGAAGTTCTTTTATTTATCAATGCGTAGCTAGTGATAACTTTTGATACTATTAATTAACTTTCCTTCAGTTTTATAGGAGTATAAACCACCGACGATTATCCTGAGTAAGAATCAAATTTAGTTAATATCTTAGCCATGCTCTACCGACCTCTAGTCGTAATCAGAGATACCACGTACGATTGGCTGGTAATCTAACTTTACCTGTTCATATTAAATAAGGCGCCCAACACATCTTACAGCCAAAGTACGATTTAACTTCTTAATATTATCTTATTATTATCATTCAGCTCATTCGCGCTTTATCAATTGACGCTCGAACGTGGTGGCGTTTCTTTACATTTTATCAATATATATATACCGGGTGCGGCAATAGTGTGTCGGCGGAGCTTAGCATGAAAACTAATAAAGTTGTAACAATGAAATTTTACGTACACATGTAGTATGCTACAGTGCATTTTCTAATTTTATTTATATATTTACAGGCTGTTCCAAATTTCCGCAACCACTTTCAATTTTTTTTTTTTAAATAGATTGCTATACTTTCTTGTTATTATGATGATAGCCACCCAAATTATCTTTGCAATGATATATGACAATGTGCACTTACAACTGTTAGTTTTGGTTTTATTGCAAATTTTGTTAAAATCTTGACAGTTGCAGCGTCTAACATTTTAAGTCTTAGCCTGAAAATGGGTGCAGTGCCTCACATAACTTTTTTGTTACCAATTTATGGACTAACACGTTATATGTTTTGAGGTTGAACAACGTGACAACATATACAGGGTGTTAAATATGTCGTGCCAAAGTTATTGAAGTTTAAAGGCTATTTTCTCTTTTTTTTTAAAATTAAACCTATAATTTTTTTATTAGTCAGCAAATTCCTTGTAAAATTGCCGCTAAAATGTTACCAATAACATAGTACTTATTTCTAGTATTATCGAAGTTATAACCCTTTATGGGATATACCTATGTTTATACTATTCAATATGCGGTGCATCTAATAGTTGATTGGCCATGAAATGATATCAAACAAAGTAACTTAACACCTGTTTTTTAATTCTTTATTATTAGTTTTAGAATTACATTTTGTAATTTTTCCATAATAAAACAAAATTAATTTAAAATGTGTTCAAATATATGTCCATTCTGCTCTACACATGTTCTTAATTGCCTCCGAATCGACAGACTTACATTTTGAGCCATGTTGCTTTCACTTAATTGAAGAAAAGCGTTTCTGATTCGTTGCTGCATGTTCTCTGCCGTTGTAGGAGGTGTTTCGTAAACTATATTTTTTTACAGTAGGCCACAGAAAGAAATCACAAGGGCTTAGATCTGGTGATCGCGGTGGCCAGATAATAAAGCTTCCTCTCCCAATCCACCCATTGGTGAATACCCTATCTAAATGTGCTCTTGCAGTAGAACCGTAATGTGCAGGTGCACCATCATGTTGGTACCACAATCTCCTTATGACGTTATCTGGTAGGCCTTCTAACAGCAATGGTAAATTATTTTGTAGGAAATTTGTGTAGATTTCACAATTTAAAGAAGTATTAAAAAAGAATGGACCTATAATAGTATTTCCTATGATGCCTCCCCAGGTGTTAACACTCCATTTTTGTTAGTATAAAATGGATTGCACAAAATGAGGGTTTCTAGTGTCATAACAATGAGAATTTTTTCTTTTTGTTATTTCACAATTTGTAAATGTTGCTTCATCTGTGAAAAGCACATGATCTAGAAAAGTTAGGTCTTGTCGTAATTGGAAAAGTAGCCATTCACAGTAAACAAGTCTTCCTTCAAAATCCGTTTGTAATAAGCCTTGATGATTTTGAATTTTGTAAGGGTGAAATTTATGTTTTTTTAAAATCCTTTTTACAGCAGTGACTTCTATCCCGTGTTCTTCCGAAATTATCCTTGTAGATACGGGCAGATTTTCCACAACGGACTAGATGACTGTCACTGCATTATCTTCTGTAGCCATAGTCTCTGTTCTTTCATGTTTGACGTAATTCACTGAACCCGTCCGAAGATACCTTGTCAACAAATTTTCAAACGTCTTAATATCTGGTGCTCTTCGGTGAGGATACTCCATAGCATATGTTCTTGATGCTAAAAGTGGATTTCTATTGCTAACGCCAAGAACAAATACCATGTCTATTAGCTCCTCTTTCGAAAAATTCATTCTAAAGAAACACAACTATAAACACAACTATTACGGCATGTAAATAAAAAATAATGACAACAAAACGATATAACTGACAACAAGATAACAACTAATAACGAACAAACGGAAATTGATAATTAACTAGCCGAACTTAAATTATAACAATTAAACGCGATTACAGTAAAGAGGAACTACAGAAAAACACTTTATACGGAAATTTTAAGTAGACATTTGACACAGCAATTTTTGCTTAATATCATTTCATGGTCAACCAACCAAATCTTAGATGCAGCACCGCATATTGAATATTATAAACATAGGTATATCCCATTAAAGGGTTATAACTTCGAAAATACTAGAAATAAGTACTATGTTATTGGTACAATTTTAACGGCAATTTTAGAAGGAATTTGCTGACTAATAAAAAAAATTATAGGTTCAATTAAAAAAAAAAGAGAAAATAGCCTTTAAACTTCGAAACTTTGGCACGACATATTTAACACCCTGTATATGTTGTCACGTTGTTCACCCTTAAAACATATCACGTGTTAGTCCATAAATTGGTAACAAAAAAGTTACGTGCTAAGACTTAAAATGTTGACGCTGCAATTGTCAAGATTTTAACAAAATTTGCAATAAAACCAAAACTAACAGTTGTAAGTGCACATTGTCATATATCATTGCAAAGACAATTTGGGTGGCTATCATCATAATAACAAGAAAGTATAGCAATCTATTTAAAAAAGAAAATTGAAAGTGGTTGCGGAAATTTGGAACACCCTGTAAATATATAAATAAAAATATAAAATGCACTGTAGCATACTACGTGCGTACGTAAAATTACATTGCTACAACTTCATTAGTTTTCATGCTAAGCTCCGCCGACACACTATTGCCGCACCCGGTATATATATTCATTTCTTTACCGCAGAATAAATTTATATTCAATTTACAAAATTAATATAAAAATAAGAGTAAACTAATTCATATAGACTAATATCAACAGATTTCAAAATATTACACAGGAATTTTTCGGATTTTTTAAATTTTAAATCAGTTAATTAAGGAATTCGTTGAGTTCCATTTGGATTACCACCTAGTATCTCACAATACTAAGCATCGTTCGTTATTCAGCAAACTCCGTATAACATACACGGTTGTTAAGTACCTGTAGAATGAACTAGAGTATGTGAATATATCAGGGGCCAATGTTGATAAGTTAGTTTCATCATTTAAAGAGATATATCTCAAAGCTGAGACGAAAAGTTGATGCCATATTTAGCAAAAATCCAGATTTGAATATATTATATCAATTCTGCACAGAGCCGATTGAGAAATCTATACATTCGAAGTATGGTGCACTTTTGCAATATTTTAATCACGCATCCATTACCAGTTGTGATGTGGAACAGACATTTTCTATTTTTAAAGACGTTTTAACATCTAAAAGAACTAATTTAACACAGGAAATACAAAATGCCACGGAAATCCTCTTTCAATAAGATTTAACAATAAAACATACCTACACCTAGATTAGAAACTAATCTGGAAACAACTTGGAAGAAAATTTTGGAAACACTATTGGCTCCTTGGAAGAAAATCACAACTCTCGATTAGAAGCAAACTTTTAGCATATAATGTTATCTTTTAGTCTGTTTGAATCTATGAGATATAGTTATGGGGTACAGCATTCAAATTCAATATTGCAATAATAGAGAGATTCCAATCAAAAACACTGCGTGCAATTATTGTTGCCCTCTACGTTGTGACAAATAGAGGCATTAAACATGATTTGGGTGTTCATAAAGTGGAGAAGACGATCAGGGAATGCAGTAGGCGCTCTACGACGACTAGAAAGACATCCCATTTCATTAGCTCTGGGGCTACTAGATAACAACGAAGATATAATAATAATAATAATAATAATAATAATAAACCCGCACAGGGTAGCCTAGAGCTAGGTTACTGGGGACTAGCGACCCCACGGTTTCCTGAGCTAACCGTTGGTTTGGGATAGCAGCCCCAATCAGGTACACTTGCTCCAAACACTGATTAACAAGCAAGGACTGAAACAGCAAATTGGGCATGAAACACAAATATGGCATGCTTCAGTAGAAACAAAAGACTCAAGCGAGGATGTTGTTGAGATACATTCATTTCAACCCACTTCGTCAACATAACAACTAAAGCGCCGGACCCTCTAGGCCGAGTAAATGTAACCCCCCCTACATTGGAGAGGTATTATTATCTGCTTACTATGAATGAAGCATGCCATATGTAGTAGAGCCGCATAGATAGATTACGGAGAAATACCTGGAAATAAGAAATAAATAATAATAATAATATTATGACAGTTATGCCAGCCATCTTGTTCTCACGAACCGATGGGTTAACACCCTGGCAACCAAGGACAAATTGAATGTTCTTGTGAATGGAGGAAATAATAATAATAATAATAATAATAATAATAATAATAATAATAATAATAATAATAATAATAATAATAATAATAATAATAATAATAATAATAATAATAATAATAATAATAATAATAATAATAATAATAATAATAATAATAATAATAAACCCGCAGAGGGTAGCCTAGAGCTAGGTTACTGGGGACTAGCGACCCCACGGTTTCCTGAGCTAACCGTTGGGTTGGGATAGCAGCCCCAATCAGGTACACTTGCTTCAAACACTGATTAACATGCAACATGAAACACAAATATGGCATGCTTTAGTAGAAACAAAAGACTCAGGCGAGGATGTTGTTGAGATACATTCATTTCAACCCACTTCGTCAACATAACAACTATAGCGCCGGTCCCTCTGGGCCGAGTAAATGTAACACCCCCTACATGGGAGTGGTATTATTATCTGCTTACTATGAATGAAGCATGCCATATGTAGTAGAGCCGCATAAATAGATTACGGAGAAATACCTGGAAATAAGAAATAAACAATAATAATAATATTATGACAGTTATGCCAGCCATCTTGTTCTCACGAACCGATGGGTTAACACCCTGGCAACCAAGGACAAATTGAATGTTCTTGTGACTGAAGGAAATAATAATAATAATAATAATAATAATAATAATAATAATAATAATAATAATAATAATAATAATAATAATAATAATAATAATAATAATAATAATAATAATAATAATAATAAACCCGCACAGGGTACCCTAGAGATAGGTTACTGGGGACTAGCGACCCCACGGGTTCCTGAGCTAACCGTTGGGTTGGGTTAGCAGCCCCAATGAGGTACACTTGCTCCAAACACTGGATGAAAAAGATACTCTGGTGGGTCGGAGGAGCAGGATCCAGGTAGGATTAACCAGCAAAGACCGAAGCAGCAAATTGGAAATGAAACACAAACATGGCATGCTTCAGTAGAAACAAAGAACGCAGGCGAGGATGTTGTTGAGATACCTTCATCTCAACCCACTTCGTCAACATAGCAACTAAAGCGCCGGACCCTATGGGCCGTGAAAATGAACCTCCCCTACATGGTGGGACGTGTTATTATCTGCTTACTAAGAATGAAGCATGCCATATGGAGGAGAGCTGCATAGTTAGGTTACGGAAAAATACCTGGCAATAATAAATAATAAACAACAACAATAATAATATTATGATAGTTATGCCAGCCATCTTGTTCTCACGAACCGATGGGTTAACACACTGGCAACCAAGGGCAAATTGAATGTTCTTGTGAATGGAGGAAATAATAATAATAAAAAGTTTATTTTATTTTCCGCTTACATCCATAACATAACAAAAATAAACGATAAAAAAATTAAATAATAATAAAAAAACAAATTCACAGCTAATAGAAAAAAACTCTTAAGAAGACTTAAACTCAAAAAGCCATTGCACTTAACATTTTTAAATTAAAGTGTGAAATTAGAAAATTGTGAACATTCAACATTGTATCATATAGAGTTACACTCAGCAGAATAGGGTTCTTTCACGCCATTTTTGTCTAACGCAGATATGTTCATGGTTTATATAAAGACAGATTGGACAATAAACGTAAAACAAAAAAAAATTATTTCGAATAAATAAATTAATGTAGTGATTTGGTTTATTGCTTATTAATGATTTTTTTTAGTTTGTTTTCTGGATTAATTAGTTTTGTGTTTGAATTTTTAGCAGTCTTAAACCCTAATTGAGCCATCAATCGGTAAAAATTCAAGGAGGGAGCTTCGTTCTTTTTCTGAATATTTTAGCTATAGATTTATTTTAGCTTGAGAATTTAAGATGTAAATTGGTTTCATATAAATTTAAATGTTTATTTCGTATTTCTTAAATAAAAATAACAGGTGTCTCAGAACGCGCCCCAGAGAAAACTGACAAAGCCGACAAAAATCTAGATACCAAAACGAAGAAAAATTAATTGCTTGCATAACAGAACTGTGAGATGTTTAAAATCCATCAATTCCAGAAGAGATACTCCAGGTGTTAATGTGAATAAAATCGGTTGCTAGGCTTATGCAATATGGCTATTAATTTACGGTACTGAAACGGTAGGCCTTCTAGTCGTTAAACCTCTAAAACAATTGACACTGTTATTTGACATAAACACTGACGTTTGGTTTTGGTTAGATGTAATGATACATTTGCAAGTTCGTAACTAATGTTATCTACTGAAGAAAAAGTCTTTTTAGTTTAGGTAGACAAAATGGTCCAAGCATTAAATTCATCCGCAATCAATTTTCGAAACGTTTCAATAAACAGTCACCAAGTAATATTATTGTACTGAACATTATAACCAAATTTAGAAGAACTGGAAGTGTGTTACATCAAGGAAAAGGTAAAGCTGGACGAAGAAAAAACAGTGGATGCCAACGAAAATCTGGACTCACCACGTCGTAATCAACGGAGATCTGCTGCGAATTTGAATATGATCAGGTGAACTCTTCAGAATATATTGAAACAACTTAATGCCCATTCATACGTTATTCAGACGGCCCAACAATTGTGAATGCGTGATTATGCTGCGACTTGATTAATGTGTCAGAATCATTGCTCTGCAATATGATAATCCCAGTTTCATCAGTGACATCTGGCACAGTGACGAATGTCATTTTCATTTGTCGGGTCATGTAAATAGGTATAACAATAGATTTTGAGATTTCCAACGACCAGAAGAGGTGCAAAAAATACCGCTCTGCATAGTGAAAAAATTACTGTTTGGTGTGCAGTTTCTGGACGAGGAATTATTGGGCCTTACTTCATTGAGGAAAACGGACGTCTAGTAACTGTTAACCATAAGTGCTATATTACTCAAGTTCTCATACCCTTTGTAGATGAACTTCGGAGGTTTTGCAGATCAAGAAACTTACCCTTCGGTAGCCAGTTTTTTCAGAAAGATGGGCAACATGCCGCACAGCACATGCTACAAGAACCTTTCTGCGGCAGACGTCTGGAAACAATGTAATTTCACGTTTCACTAATTTTTATTTTACATCTCACTCTCCGGACTCAACATCATGGTTGGAATGTTTGGGGTATGCTGAAACTATGTGTTTTCCGAGATAATCCTCCGTCTGCAATGCAACAGTTAAAAGAGAAAATTGCAGAATACCACAGATGCAACAGCCTCTATTTTCTAATATGGTCTTAAATATGCAAGAACGATACGAACTGTGCGTTCAACGTAATGGAGGGCATTTGGAACATGTTATTCGTAACGTTAATACTTAAGTGTTAATTACATTTTATTTTAAGTGAAAAAAGTTTTAAAGTTTCAGTATTATAAATTAATAGCCATGCTGTATTATCACACTGTCAGCATGACATGCTTAGGTGTCACCATCAACATATGTTTCTCAGCTGGTCTATTAGGGAATCGTGTGGTATGTCTTCAATAGAATTTAGTTTACATGCCATCTAATTTCTCTCTGTAGGTAGGACCTTTTAAATTCCCTGCACGATTAACACAATTATGCAGAATTTTTGAACGCAGAACTTCACAATTTGCTTGAAGACATTCCACTTCTTGTTCGTGTTAATTACTGGTTTCAACACGATGGCGCACCAGCACACTTCAGTCGAGAAGTTCGAAAAATTTTGGATTAACACTATCCTGATCGATGGATAGGATACTGGATTTTTCTCTTTGGGACCATGTTAAAGATGTTGTGGTACAGGTACCCTATTGTTACAAAAAACAACTCACGGGCCGCGTTCAGGTAGCCTTTGCTCCTGAACTCCTGAAATGCTTACGAATTCTAAACTGAGCCTTTTGGGGATGGTTATGCTTGCAAATGAATGGTGGCCACTTTGAGCATTTGCATTGATTGAATTTATTTTTCGTGTCGTGATATTTTTTGGCTATGTTTTGAGCAACACTTTCTTGCTTAATTGATAGTATGTGGTTCTGGGAAACACTTTTAAGGCGAAGAATTAAAAGAATACAGTTTAAATAACGAATTTCAAATGTATTAGTAGAAATATAACAAAATCTTCATTTTAGTATTACAGAAAAGTTTGCATTGGAAAGAAAAGATAACCAAACACTTAAAAATTAATAATGCATGGGACCTCCTCTAGCTCTTACGACCTCCTGGCAACGTCTTGGGAGCATGCTGGAAATCAAATTCCGAATGTAATGCTGAGGAATATTTTGCCAATTTTTCCAAAACGGCAGTTCGGAGTTGATGGTGATTGTTTGGATCCACTCCTCGTGATCTTCAGGTAATTCCATACATTCTCTATGGGATTAAGAACTGGAGAGTTCGCTGGCCAATCCATGTGTGTAATATTGTTCTCTTCAAGAAAAGCAAGATACCTGACACTATTCATTGTAGCATTTCTAAGCATAACCAATTCAGTACGACGAGTCGTACCTCCCAAAACAGTAATTGAACCACCTCCATAAGCTTGATGATAGGTCACGTTGTTCTCAATATAGCGTTCTCCTCTGTTTCTTCAAACTCTAATTCTTTCATCTGAGCTATGGAGACGCACTCTAGTCTCGTCACTGGGCTTTAAATTTACCCCATGGATCCTTCTTCTTACTATTTGAGTGGATACTTGAGCACCTGTTGCATTCAATAACTGAATTTGGAGTGTTCTTGCAGTAGAAAATCTATTCCTTCGACACTGAACCGCAATAAAACGGTCCTCCCTGACTGTTGTACTGCGATTTCGCACTTCGCCGTGTCTATGTTGGACAGATCCAGTATCATTAAAACGTATTCGAACTCTTCTGATCACATTGTGGCTCACATTGAAATGGGCAGCAACAGTTCTTAGCGATGCACAGTCATAATACTTAAACGCCTTAATGGCATCTCTAAAATGCAATCAACCACTCTGCATTAAAACTTATTCGAGAAGTTAGAAAAAATTCTCTTAAAACTTGATAAAAGTATAAGCGTCCGCGAGCTCAGTAACTGCACTTATGACAGATAATAACAACAAACAACAATGGAGTCGCAAATGTTATTTGATAGATATTTGTTTGCATTCCGAAACACATGATCATATAGGAAGTCATGCCTCTAACGCCTACGAAGGTTGTTTACTTTTACTGCACCCTATATAAGTGTACCAGTTCAAAAGTTGAGCAGTGTAGATTAATATGATGGCGAGTGTAATATCTTGAATGACATATACTTTAACCTAACATGTTGATGTTACACTTTGGCAGGCGCGGCATTCTAATAGTGTGATTTTATTCACATTAACACCTGGAGTGCTTTTTCTGGAATTGGTGGATCGTAAACATCTCACAGCTCTGTTATGCAAGCAATTAATTTTTCTTCGTATGTATTTTTGAGATCTAAATTGTCATCGGCAGTTGTCAGTTTTTTCTGGAACGTGAGTTCTGGCACACCTGTATAGACACAGTAATAATAATAATAATAATAATAATAATAATACAGAATATAACATTTTAAAACATTTTGATCATCTGGAATGTATGTTTTAAATTCTCTAACATTTCTTTTTGTAATAGAAATATTTGTTTTGATAATAAAATTAGCATCCACGATAAAAGTTTAGGTATGTAACGACTTACAAAAGATTTTTATTGCGTTATTATGCTCACAGAAAAGCGTAACTTTTAAAATAGTTTCTTCCTCTTGCGGTTATTAATCTTAAAAACAAAAATTCCATTGAATACACGTCTTTTTATTAGTCTATGCAATGGCCTATAAAAACCTTTATTATAGATTTAGAGAAAAATAAATTTTTCTTAATATTTCTTTTCCGCGTTTATTTTTAAAAACTTTCAACGCTAGAGTATGCTAATTTGAACATCTTGCGTGTCTTACATCAGTATTATGTCATTGTGAATGACATTTTGAAATAGTTTCGTTTTTATGTTATAGATATATATGTATTAAGAACAGTTATATGTAACACCTTTACATATCCATTGATAAATACGTTTATTTAATACAGAGTGAAAAGGTTAGAAACTACTTTAAAATGGATAATTTCCAATATGTTATAGATCTTAAAATTTAATATTGATTTATTATGTAGTTTAATATTAAATAGATTTTATAATTTACAATTTATAATTTATAATTTCGCTTATGGAAACGAATTTCATTTACAAAATCCACATGTATTTAGTTGCTCTGCTGTTAGTTCGATGTAAACTCTTGCATTCAAACCAACAACATACAGTATGACCAGAAATATACAGTACTGAATTAAAAAATATTTATTGCTCGCTTAATTTAACAAAATTGACGAAGTTAATATCTATTATAATGGCGACTGTTATGCTGTATATGCCCACCATTCTGTTGGACGCACAACTAAAGACGGTGTTGGAGATTTCGTATCATGTTTTCAAAGGAAGGTTGTTGCAAAGTTCGAAAGGAACGAATAATTGTCATTCTTAATTCCAGAATTGTAGTGGGTGGATCGTTTTGAAAAATTACTGTTTTCATCATGCCCCAGATATATGCATCGGGTTGAGTAAGTTCCGGGATATGTGAAGGATAATTAAATTCAGTTTTTCGGGAAATGACTGTCACCAAAGTGATCTCTAATCATTCTCAACGATTGACCAGTGTGTGACTCGTCACACCGTTTTGCTGAAACCACTGTCGATGCAACAACAGATTTTTTGATCTGTGGAATGGTTTGAGACCCTCTATAAAAGGTATCAGAACTTGCTGCTGATATCTTTCACTGTTGATGGTGGCAGTTCGCTCTTCATGATCAGTTATGAAATAAGGCCGATAATCCCATTTTCAGAAACTGCACACTATATAGTCACTCTTTGTTCATGAAGTTGTGTTTCAATGAATTCCTCAGGAGGACTAAGCTCAATGCTTCTAAAAATCTGACTGTTAATATGGCCAGAAAGTGAAACATGGGATTCATCTCAAAAACAAACATTAGTTAAGAACTAATCATGTTCATGAATGTAAGCTAGGATCCGAGCACAGTAAACTAAACGTTGTTTTTTATCATTTTAGTTCAGTTTATGGCACTTTTGAATTTTCTAAGAGAAACCACTAATATCCTCGACCATTAAACGCACAGATTCGCTTTTCATATCAAGTTTTAAGTCAGCCTTTCGTATGCTTCTTTTCGGTGATTGATACACTTGCAGCATTACTCGTTCGTGATTTTCGTTTACTCAAACGTTTTTCTTTCTTCCTGACTTTTTAATTTATTAACAACGTACAAAACAACACTGTTTGATGGTTTACGCTTTTGAAACATTTTTTCAGATAACAGGTTAGTGGTTATTTAAAATAAGTTTGACAGCAGCTTCATCTTCATAACAACTGTGAACAGAGTTGCAATTTCGGTACTGTATATTTACGGTCACAGTGTATTTTCTTCAGTAATCAACTTAGCGGCAGCCTGGAATCATTTTAATTTCGAAATTATAAAAAGTGTTGGGGAATATTTTAAATGAAGCTTCAAATAAGGATGATGACGAAACTGTTGCATTCGCTATTTTGAAAATTTTTGAACTACTGCGTACATTGGCATGCCAGGTTAGTTCAATCTCCGTAATACATATTGCTGTGTATTCCACTTTAGAGGTAAATTAAATAAATATAATAGAGCAGAAACAGCAACGAAACGTATTTGAAGCTGGCTATATTTAAATGTACCCTATATGACAACTATCGATAGAACAAATTTAATGTTCTTACGTAAAGGCATTCTTAACTATACTTTCGTGATAGGCATACGATGTAACTAAACAGATCGTGTTTAAAAATACATCTGTGTTACATGGCAGATTTTGTGTTTAATATTCAATGTTAGTAGTTTATCGTTTACATTACAACTTAGTTTTACAGATACTTAAAATTTAGAATAAAAACATGGATTACGTACCAGAATTCATTTTAAAAGAATATAAAAGATCATTTACGGTAGTATAATTCCATGACTAATATGTATAACTAGTAAGTTTTCTTTATCAAGTATCCATTGTTCATATCGTGTCCTACAGACCTGTTTAATTTTAAATAGTAAGGTTTTCATTTGAAACTGAATGAAAACAAACTTAAAAAACAGGTGTAAACCATCAATAAGGAATCCACAACATTGACAAACTTTTGGAAACACTTTACAAAGTTTAAATAAAGCTCTGTATAGTATTTGATATGTATGAAGAAGTTGTGCATACATTCAAAACAATGTAAACAAAACAAACTTCAAATTCTGCTTTGCTCTCTGAGGTTATGTATCACTTGAATAGATGCTGTCAAGTGGAGATAAGAACGGGACAGTGCGTTAGATAGAGAGCGGTTATTTGATCTAGTTTCAAATGTGACTAAAACCTAAAAATAAAAAAAAAGTATTACCTCCTATTGTCTTTTAAAATCAATCTGTCAGAAATTATTAAAATATTTGAACTTTAATTACACAATATACACGTTTTGGTGATGACAACTAGTTACAAAGAAATAGAAACTAGTTAGAAAGAAATAGTAAGCCCTATGGTGTCTCTATGCGCCTGCCTCAAATATTTACATATTTTTGAACACAGTGGCCGTTCCAGTTATGTAGTATATAGCCACTGAGCGATGACATGAACCCAATTGAACATGTTTGGGATCAATTAGGTAAACGTGTTCGACAACGTCCAAATCCTTCAATTACAACTGAACAGTTGGCATAGGCCTTAATTGAAGAATGGGACAATTTTCCCCAAGATGCTTTGTGAAGGATTATTTGTAGCATGCCACGTCTCTGCGCAGCACTTGTGCAGGCAAGAGGTGGTCAGATTTTTAATAATATTTTATATAATTGAATTGATTCGGCATTTACTTGATGAAGATCCATAATTAAGAATAGAAATAAAACTACAGTTTTAATCTTCACTTTTAATAATTACTCGTAAAACGACAATTGTTTCGCCAACACAGTGGCTTCCTCAGGTGTTTACCTCTAAACAGTACCTCTAAACAGTTTGTAACGTACTGTTTAGAGGTAAACACCTGAGGAAGCCACTGTGTTGGCGAAACAATTGTCGTTTTACGAGTAATGATTAAAAGTGAAGATTAAAACTGTAGTTTTATTTCTATTTTTAATATTTTATATTATTAAAAATACCTTTGCATTATACAAAACTGGTGGGGTTTACCTACTCATGTATGTTTCAATTATTCTGATACATTACACATGCGGTTAGTCCGTAGTATGAGTGAAGACACAAACAAAATGCAGTTTCTAGAGAGATGGCTGTGCCACCTTTGAAAGGGCGTCGTTACTTCACATTGGTTATGTGGACGGGGCGAGGTACTTCGGCTGTCTGACAACAGGCAGCGCTGAATTTACTTCTACGCCCCGTCTGGATAATTTCTGTGATGTGGCGATGTGGTTCTTTTTTGTGAATATGTCTTAAGATATCCTTTCTCCAGCAGGGGCGTACCGATGAGCCTGTAGAAAGGCCAAATGTATATCTACGTCTCTGGGGAGGGATATGTTCGGACACGTTCACAAAAATATTAATAGTGAACCTGTATTTTTGTTCTTCACACCAGATTTTTAATAATATTTTATATGATTAAAAATACCTTTTTTTTATTTGATTTCAGTCACTTTATTATTGCACATGTTAGTACATAAAAGTTAATAGTAGGTTGTTACAGTGTTTTCCTGTTTTTGATTTGTTAAAATTGGTTCAATAAGTAATGGATCATTACATATTTCAAGTTTCATCCAAAACTCTTGAAATAAAAAAAATATATTGAAGTTCAAAAGAGTGGCTACTTTTATTTTTTGAGTAGTGTAGTTTCTATCTATTATCGTAACACAAACAAGATATATCTTAATAACTCATTGCAAATATTACAAATTAGTTATTTTCAGTTATTGCGATTATATTAAATTAATTCTATGTAACTAACTATGTAAAAACAGTTGTATAAAACATCTTGAGAGTAATTAAAAATAATTTGTGTCGAACAAAAATTACTATGATTTTTATCATTATAGTTAGTCAAAATCAATTTAACATTTAATTAACTATCATTGACGAGGAAATAAATAAAGTCTGTAAGGTCTTACATCCGTGCATGGTGAAATAAATTGAGTTTAGCAATTCAACACACAGAAGTCGCATCGTATCCATAATGTATTGTAATCATTCAAAAGAATCTTCTGGTAAAAAACTGTTGTTTAGTAGCATACATTTAAAAGTAAGCCATAATAATATGATCATTTCTTCATCACATATTAAATCGTAGGGTGATTATTGTCACCTTTAATTAAACTTCAGTGCACGTTATAAAAACTCTTAATGAAACTTTTGGTTGTGGATGTAAATAGTGGTAAATGATTTGTTTGTCATGGAAATGAACATTGTGTAATATTTCTGGTTGCCTTTTTAGATTATTGTTGTTTATAACAGTTGGAATTTTATTAGTTTAAATATCACATAAAATATAATCAATTTAAGAATCGTTTTGTAAATTAGGTTCATTATTGTGTCGTCATAAAACGAAATATTTTATATTTTCATATATTTTAGATATTAGTAAATTTAGTATAACAGAATTAAAGAATAACATTTCAAACTTTATAAATATTCAATGTCCATTTTCAAGGGTAAAATACTATATTACTAGGTATTTTATTAATATGTATATTCAAAATTTAAATATTTTCCTTAGATTCAAAGAATTTACATTTACTACTCTCTCTTACTTGCTCTATACATTTAGACCGCTTATTTATTGCCTACTGTAATTAGTAGAGACCGGACACGAGAGGTTCATGACTCATCGTCCACGAGCGTACTATTGAACATTTGTATTTTTAAAGATTTTAATTTTATTTTTATAATTATACTTATAATAATAAAACGGGGATATATACGGCTACAAAATACGAAATACATTTTTATTTGTTAATTTTGTAGTTCAAGTTGAGTAAAGGAGTATTAATATTTACTAGCAATACTTTGTCAAAGTTCTCTTCTGTCAAATTTGTTCTTTTTGAATGAAATACATCCTTGTAAATAGAAAACGTACTTTATACATCGCAACTGGCTATAGGTGCATACTGAAAATATTCTTTTATTTCCGCGTATTTTGTAGTTAGATGTTGTGGCATTGTCCCCATACACAATTGCCGCAATGTTATTAAATCTGGATTTCTATTAAACACTGGGTCTAACTTTTTTGCCGAAGGCCACATCCGAAGTCACTTGGAATACTTTTCAAATTATTAATAGCCACATTTAAGGTCGTTAAACCATCATTTAATTTGAGATTTCCATTTTCAACGTACGTGATTAGTTTTGGCAAATTTCCAAAGTGTTCCTGAAGAAACTACAACTGATTTTTTAAATGTGGAATTTGTGTTAGTTCCTTCCACTCAGAAATACTCCGAGCATCGTCATTTAAACGTGCAACGAAATTTTGTAAACTATCGAAATTTTCTGCATAAAAACTAGTAGCTTCCAATCATGTCCCCCATCCAGTTATTACTGGAGAGGGAGGCAGTGACAAAGATGGCAGTTTTTCCTCGTAAAGAGCTACTCTCAATGGTGCTTTTCTGAAAACTTTTTAAAAGCGGATACAAGTCTATCAACTTCTGGAAAAGTGTCTCTGATATATTGACAGATTCCGTGGAGAGCATGTGCTACACAAGTAATATGCAGCAAATTAGGATATGTTTCCTTTAATAGACATATATGCAGCACTGTCACTTACAAATAAATGTAGGTACTTTTTCTTTGTATCTGTCGTCCGAATGAAGTATTTTTTGAATATCCTCGTTAATGATTTTAGCAACTGTTTCCGCATCAACTGTATTTTTATAACTTTTGTTGCTATTACATATGCGTTACATGGAATAGTTGGATGTAGTACACCAGCTACAACATGTACCACACAGCGTCCTAACATATCGACAGTTTCGTCGGCACTTACCCAGAGGTACTGATTTGAAAGATGGCTTTTAATGCATTCTACTGCTTTCGTGTAGCACTTAGGAACATAATATTTGCATAAGGTGGATTCATCAGGAACATTAAAACCAGCATATTTTTGTAGAAATATTTTGAAGGTGGGATTGTTAAGTTTATTTAATGGAATATTAAAAAATAAAAATTTCACAGAGTTCTTCGTTAAAATTGTCAGATTACAACGGTTCCAATTTCTGTGTATGTGTTTGCGATGCTAAGTGACGTTGTACGTGTGATTTCATGGAATTTTTTAACGATATTTGACAGATTTTGCAATAAATTTCGGAATCGCTGACAATGGACATACAATTAGTATGACCGTTAATCCAACTTGCCATTATTTTACGATGCCGTTCTCCACGTTCTTCCATATCATATCTGAAAAAGTGACTTAAGCAATGCTCTAGATCTAAATAAATGAAAACTAAAAAATAATTGGGAGATGTAGATTCAATCGAATATATTAAACAGGATCTATCACAAAAATTACGATGTAATTAACAGTTAAAACTATGAAAACATGAAAATAACTCACAGGACTTTATTTATCTTACGAAATATAATCTAAGTAGACTAAATTATTAAAATTCCACACCCTTCTATCTACGCCCATGAAAACAGAAATTTAACTGTAAATATCTAACAAAAAAACGTCGCAATTCTCCATCAAAACAGACTTACAGATGTTGTAGACTATTTATATCGTCCGTCGTAATGACGACGTCATTTGAACCCGATGTGTCCGGTCTCTAGTAATTAGTGAACAATTTCAATAGACCTTTCAATACCTGCTATTATTAATTATATTAATATACGTAATAGGCTCAAGATATCCAAATATGAATGTATCAGAAAAATCTATTAAAGATGAACCGATCAGATATAAATATATTAAGAAGATTTATGGCACCCTATTTAATACGTAATTAGGAATTCTATTTTATTATTATATTTATTTATCAGAAAGATCTTTAAGACTATCGGAAACATTGGGTATTGTTTGCATGTAGATACAATTTCGAAGAAGTAATCATGTAGATAAATTCCACAACAATGACGTAAAACACACACACACATTTTATTTATGTTAAGGTAGGAGTAGTGATATATTTTATATATACTTGTAACACAACAGACAGATAGAACATCATCAATCTGATCATAGAACATAATCATTCATACAGAATATAACATAACATACATTCTACAACAATAAAACAGTAAAGAATTAATATAATGTATAGAATCCACGGTTGGCTCTTGGTGAAACATAATGAATAATTTACTAAAGAAAACACTCGGTATATTTGTTTCATAAAATATATTTATTTAATCTTTAACATATGTTTCGACTTTTCAGTCATTGTCAAAGAGTTTTTTAAAACTAAAATAAAAGTACACTCCTACCACTATTTATGAGTTTTTAAAGGACTTTATTACGGCATCAATAGTAGGGGTGTTGAAGAAATCCAACTGTGTATTTGTGACATGACTATTGAGATTTATGGCTTTTTTAATTTCTAATATTTCGAGGTAGTCAAGTTTCTTTCCTTTATTACAAGTATGTAAAAGTTTAAAATTACTGGTATTGAACAAATGTGTATGTTAGAGATTAAATAAATATATTTTGTGAAACAAATATACCGAGTGTTTTCTTTAGTAAATTATTTAAAGAATTAAGTTAACATTAAGTGCGAGATTTATTTTATGGAATTAGGTTTAAGTGTTTTTTGTAAAATAAATAATTCATTCAGAAAACACACCAATTTTCAATATAACTACCACCAACCAACAGAAATAACCAGTTTATACGGAAGTTACGCCCCGTGAGCGGTGGGTCAAATACAAAACATATATATGGTCCTTTGAGAATCGAGTACAACACAGCATTCGGTACCTGGAGCCATATATAATGGTCCTTCAAACCAGGAGGCACAAACAATTATAATAAATGTTTTCGAGATATTATTCTCGTTCTTGTTATTGTATTATTTTTACGAGAAATTGTATCAATCAACTTTAGAAGTCACCGAACGAGGAGTTTATTTTATTCAAGGTAAAATTTGAAAAAATATAAGTTCCAATATTTTAAGATCTTCTGTTTTTTTTCCATTTAAATTAAATTATATCCTATTGTGAATTCGAAAGGATTCTATATGTGGCTCCTTACGAAATCTTATTGACTCTATCGACCGCGTTACTATACTTTACGGCAGTTATATAATATAGAGCGAACTGGTTTCCTCCGTGCATTGGCCCAGATTGAAAGGTAAATGTAAAGGATGAATCCGTATCATCCATATTTCACTGCGGTAAGTAACGTTAATTAAGTGAACGCGGTAAGGAAAAACTTTAAACGTGCGAAAGAAGAATGTTACTACTGGGTCAAGTCTGTAACTGTATTATTTTTAATGTAATTGAAGATTGGTTTCTTTGAACGAAAATTGAAAGATTAAGTAAATGGTCGCAATATATAACAAAACAAACCAATATACTATCTTTATTGAATTTGATGTTTGTTTAACGTATGTTAAATTTATTTGTTTTATTATTTATTTATTTGTAGTACACATGATCTGATCCAGTTGCAGTTGGAAATAAAATTTAGTAAATTGTTTGAAGTTTAATATGCCATATCATTTTTGCAAATAGTTAATGTCAGCAATGTCGTACAAGCTTGATATTCGTAGAGGTATTTATCAGTTGGTTGGACAAGTACATAAACGCTATATTGTTAGGATCTACAGTGAGTAAGATATTTCGGTTTCGACAATCAATCAGACAACAAAAGATTGCCAGGATGGAATCCCTTGTATCGATTTACCTAAAAGTGGACGATCCAGCCGACTTAATGAGAAAGAGCAAATTGAAAGAGCAAAAAACACATTGGGAATGTCAACGCGTAAGTTATCTCGAAGATTTTACGCTCGACTGTTAGTCGAACATTAGCCAGAAATAATATAAATTATTGTAGAAGAAGAAAGGCCCCAAGACACACCGCCGCTCAGTTCGAAAGAACTCCCAGGTGTTGCCGTGCTTTGAAACGCATTATGTTTCGTGATAATGTTATCGTTTTGGACGATGAAAAATATTTCATGTTGTCCAACTCGGAGATCAAAGATAATTACGGTTTCTAGACGGACAATGTACAAGACATTCCTAACAAAAAAAAAACAAACTCAAGTTTGAAGATAAAATTTTGGCGTGGTGTACCATATCAGTGGCTGATGTTTCACGGCCGCGTGTTTGACGTGTTCGAGGTGAAGCCATAATGCCATCATTTACATACGAAAATTCCTGACAAAATTTCGAAATTTTATAAATACACACATCCCAACGACCAAATAATGTTCTGGCCTGACTTAGCCTTGTGTCATTCCGCCAGAAGAACAAAAGCCTGGTTAGCCACACATCAATTTTGTTCCGAAGACAGATAACCTTCCAAATATTCCTCAGCCATGGCCCATTGAGGAATTTTGGCCTCATTTGAGCAGAAAGGTATATGATGGTCGTTAGAAATCCAAAATGAAGAGCAGTTAAGATACAGAATCTTTCAGAAAATTCGGGAAGTTGACGTTGCTACCGTCCAAAGACAAGAGTCAAATTACGAGCCATAGAAGAGCATCGGCCTTTATCCCTCATGTAAACGTTATGTTTAATTAAATTAAGACTATATAAGAATACTGTTGTTGTAAAAATGTAAAAGAATAAAAGATTAAATAAAAAAAAAATTGAGTTTCACTTTTTTTAGAAAACTTTTGAGACATACGTTAAATCAAATGATATAAATAATACACACCATCACAAGGATTTACCCGCGTACATTAAACTAAATAGCACCTAAGTATTAAAAATGGGAAGAAATAATTAAAATGGAAACCAAATTAAACGAAAAATACGTAAAAAGTCTAAATTTGTTAAAATATTGGTCTTTCTGGGTTCCTTTTAAATAAAACTAACGGTAATTTAAACACACATTATATTAACAATAAAATAGAATACACTATATATTACTTAAAAACTAATAACTAACAATAAGAGTATTTATTTGGCAATAAGTATTTATCTACATTTATATAATATATCACACGACGGCGTTTACTCGTTGAATGTCTCAATCCCTTCCTCGGCGGCTTATATACCGCCTAATTCTGAGTAAACGCAACGATCCGAATGTATGAATATTTCTCCCGCTCTGAATACAATTCCTAACAAGTAACTTAATTTCTTTAAGTTACTTGTAAACTTCTTGAAATAAGGTTTAATAATAATAAACACAATAAATTTAACTGAAACTTTAATAAAAAAAAAAGAAAAATCTTTATAAAGTATAAAGATTAATATTGCCTCATTAAACAATATTGTAAAGGTAAAAATAACGCATGGATGTGACCGCAGCATGCGATAAAAAATCCTTTGTGACTTCCGATCAAAATTAAAACTAATAAATTACAAAGATGCTTTTTAATTTCTCCCACAAGAAACAAAATCAAAATAAACTATTTGACAGACCGAAACAAACTCTAACACATATGCAACCACATGAAAAATGCCCTTGATATCCCAAGCGTACTAAAATTTCTACAATTACAGAAATGTTTTTTTATACTAGAAATTTTAAAGAACCTTCTTTGTCATTTATATCAAATAACTAAGATTAAATTTCAAAACGATAATAATAATACAATAGAAAAATTAGAATATTCAATTTGTTCAATATAAAAATAAGATGTCTTTTAATAAAATATATTACTTACGTAAAAAATATATATTCATAAACTCGAGACACATGAGTAAGAAAGTGTTAAGAATCAATTACGAGATTCACAAACTTGTAAATAAATCGGTAATGATTTAAGCAAGCACAAAAACACAATTAGATCAAAAAACAAAAACCGAAATTACTAAAACAAAGATAAAGATTTATCTTTAAATAAACACACCTTTCTTACTTCACTGAACATTTGTGTCTGTCGAAAGGTCAAATCAAGCGCGCAGGCTTAGAATATAAAACAAATTTTTTTCAAAACACATGAATATAACATAATATACACTCAAAAATAATTAAGCTTTTCAAAATATTTGTGGGGAAAAGTTCATAGCAATATGTGCAATCCGAGTAATTCTAGATTAATGAATCTCATTCATGCGTTTTATGACAATACCAAACGTGAAACTATTATTGAATTAGATTCAATAAAAAAGAATAGGGAAAAATTCTCTATAACTTTAGACGAGTGGACTAGCAAAAAGAAATCATAGATATTTAAACATTAATGTACACCACTTGGCAGAAGATTTCAATTTGGGATTAGTGCCAACAGCTGGTTCCTGTGATGCTCAGAGAACATTAGAATTGGTATCTGAAAGGCTACAAGACTTCAAATTGAATCTAGAAACTGACATAGTTGCAGCAACAAATGATGGTGCTGCTGCTATGAAAAAATTTGGCAAATTATCATCTATAATTAATTAACAATGCTATTAACACGCCATTCACTTAGCAGTTACTGATGTGTTATATAAACATAGAGAAATGGCTGAAGCTGAAGCCGAAGTAAATGTTTCAAGTAAGGAATCGGAAGATGAAGATGAAGACGAATATAACGATTATGAAGATTATCCTTATTATGTTTGTAACCGAGAACATCCCATTCCTATTTTGTCTGACAATGACAAACAATCAGTTTTACAAATTAGAAAAATTTGTAAGTTCTTTAGAAAATCTCCAGTCCGAAACACCATTCTTCAACATTATATCAAACAAGAAATAGGAACGGAATTAAATTTAATTCTTGACTGCAAAACAAGGTGGAATTGTATAGAGAACATGGTTGGAAGATTTCTGGCAGTAAAAGAATGTGTTGTTTTAGAATTGAATGATATTGGTTCATCTTATATGTGGAATGAAGCTCATTATCCTAACCTTTTCCAGCCTCATAAAGTTTTGGGACCGATTCGACGACAATATGCCAATTTATTAACAAGTGAAGGTATATTTGAATTTCTGTTAAATGAACTAAGAAATTTAAACACTGAAATAAGTTTGAAATTATTATATGCTTTAGAAGAACGAATTTAAGAAAGAAGACAAGTAGAATTAGCAACTCTTTTGCTGTATTTGCAAAATCCACAAAACATTTCCAGTTCAGAAAAAAAATCTAGTGTACTTTCTTTAGCTTCAAGAACCGAAATTATTAAGTTATCTGGAAAGATATTGTCTAGAATATTTCCAAATTCTTATGTGGAAACCGATTCTGATGAAGAGCAAATCGAAGAAACTACTAGTCAGAGTCAGAGTAATGGTTCTTTTAAAGGAAGCCATGGAGAAATCAATTCATAAGGTTCTTGAAGACCCAGAAGAAAAACTTACAAATCAAAAGACACTGAAAGCCAAATTTTCATTATTTGAGGCAACGAATAAAGGAACCAAAAACTTAGATTTGTTATTTAATGCCCTGAAAACTATAAAACCAAGCTCATTAGCTAGCGAACGAGTATTTTCAATTTCAGGCAATATTGTGTCCAAAATAAAAACAAGACTTAGCCACCGTTTAGTGGATATTTTGTTTTTTAAAATCCTATTTTCTTAGGAGAAATTAAAATTAGTAAAATAAATATAAATATTATTTGGAATTTGAAATTATTGTTTGAATTTTCGTTATTTTGTGCGAGTAATGTGTAATTCGTAATTTTTTTTTATATTTTGACTTTGACATTGATTTCGTTTTTTGTTATTTTATATAAATTAAATAAAATATTTTTCCTTATTCTATTTTTTTTGACAAAAATTTGGAAATCTGTAATTCGAAAACCGGTTTTCCAAAAAGTAGGTTCTTGTATAAACACCCTAGTAAATTCCAATATATTCCATCGATTTATTCAATGTTTGATTATTAATAATCTTGGAAGCGACTTGAAATCATTAACACATGTCTTATTTCCAAATATTAAAACATCAACACAGATATTTACCAAACTTTAGAACAAGCACTATAGCTGTGGCGAAAACATAAATTATTATGCCATTAGTACATGAACATATGATGCATATATTTAATTATCCCCATTTTATTTCGCACTTTAACCTTTTTTGTTTGTATTTATACGTTTCAATGATAGTGTCATACTTACATACACACATTTGTACATAAGAATGCATAAATTAAAGTAAATGTCATTATGAAATATTTACAAAACAATTAACATGTCAGAGAAGAAAGGTTTATATGCTGAAGGAAGAACTTTTCTTGAACGTGAAGGTTACCTGTTAATTTGGTAATGTGTCTACTACATTGTTTCTGAAAATAAATAATAGTCTTAAAATAGCATTTAATTTTAGTCATGATGGAGATGTTATAGAAAAAATTACACAATAAAACCAAGCAATGCTCATTCTTTTAAAAAGTATGCGCATGTCTTGTGCATACTTTTTAAAAAATAATATTTAAACTTACCTTTTGCTAAAATATTATGTTTGAAAAACTATTTATTTTAAAATATGTATATTGAATTTTCAAACAATCAAGCAATTTAACATACGGACACGACGGTCTTTAAAGTTTTTGCATTAGAGATTGTGGACCTGTTTTATGTAAACCCCTAATAATAATCTTTAATTTAATTAACTTTTCTGATTTTTGAAAGATTTAAAGAATTGTACCTACACATAAGAATAGTGATTGTAGTGCCTTCTGCAATTAGAGACCAGTTAACATATTAAGTAAGTAATTTTGCTAATGTTTTCGAAGCTTTAGTATCCCAATAAGTAGCATCTAAACTATATCATCTAAAGTATATCATTTGCTGTCCTTTACCAACATGGACTTGTTAGTGGGCGTCCTACTTCCACTACTTTAGCAGTAATTACTCATTTTATTAGCAAAGCTATCCATAATTGTCTGAAGGTTAACGTATTATATACAGATTTTGTCAAAGCTTTAGATTCCATCAATAACTAAATTCTGCAAAGTAACTTAGATATCTGGTTTCTAATATCATCTCTTGCTTATCTTGTTTGTTTTAATGATTTTCATATTAAACATTTTTAACCAATATCTAGAATACCCTAAGGTTTTAATTCGGGGCTTTTACCTTTTACTATTTTTTATCCGATTATTATCGGGAAGAGTTAATTTATTTTCTTTTCATAAGAGTTACATTTATTTTTTCTTACGTAGTTCAGAATTAATATTTCATTTCATTAATACGCGGAAAATATAAGCCTTCTTGTACATTCTCATAAAACTAATACACCATGAAATAAATATTTTTCTGTAAATATTCGTGGCGAATTTTATACGTATTTCTAAGATGCGTTCTACAACCCTCTAAAGCAATAGACTTACTGACTAGCTATAATCTGACTGAACCTTATCGTACCTCACTCAATTTACTTGCATACATTTATTGGCAACCTCGCTATATGTCTTTCTTTACTTTATTTACGTCGCGCTCTTTTCCTCTTCTACTTTCGTACCAGAAATTAAAATTTGTCGATTACGGTATATAAAAATTAAAAACATTTAATTTGTTATTTATAGACTCACAAACTACATAATTGATTTTGATAAAATTTTGCGTGTGTATTCCCTATGTTGTGTGGAAGGTTGTGATTATTTTTTCCCAAATTTTATCGGCAAATATTAAAGAATTGACATTATTGTAAAATTACATGAATTTCTATAGGAAACGAGGACATTTATACATTCATACTCATATATACATACATATACACATACAATCATATTTAAAAGTTTTCCCACACCGGTGAAATCTTCGGTGCGTTTCGACAGAAATATCTCAATTACTTGATTTGGTAGTCCTTTTTTTATTACAAGTTGGCTTTTGGTAATCATATACTCTATTTACGCTTACATGTTGTTATGAAATCTTAATGATAAAAAGGAAAATAACTTTAATTTAATTTTGAAGAAAAAAAGGAGAAATTATTATTGATTTTTAGATAGCGACGAAAAAATTTTGGAAAGAAAAGTAACAATTATGCAAAGGGCATATAAAAGGTACTATTTTAATCATGTAATAGTATTAAATGAGAAAAAGAAAGTAAATATCATTAATAAGTTTGCTAGTATTAATGTTAAACATATATATTTATAATAAATTGTGAATCGAAAAATTATAGCTGGAATAAGAATAGTATTGGTAAAAGGAATTTAATAACAAGTATCAACAAAATGAAAAATAATAGGAAACAGGAATAGAGAAATTGATATAGAAAGAATGTCATTTATAATTTAAAATTCTTTGAAAAAGGCAGAAATTGCCGAAACATGTAAGAGACTATTTTAAATATATGCATATTAAAGTAAAGCAGACCTTAAATCGCCGACTATCTAAATCTACTATTATATATGTGGAGCCTAGTTTCAAAACGCAATTTCGACAAAAACGGTATTCGGAAATAATAAGCAATTTATTATATTTTTAAAAATATATGTCTGGAAATAAAAATATCCATGTTTCCAGGACCTATAGGGTCAGTAAATATAAACTCTAATCGGATTTTATTTAAAATGCTTTTTATTCAAAACTTAGAATAGAATAATTACAAAAGAAAATGCTGTTTGAACAGAATCACTGGCGATAATTCCTTTTGAATTAAAATCAGTGGAGAGATATACTTTTGAACAAGTATTAGATGTATGTAAGTATGTACGTATGTATCATACTGTAGATAAATTCTATACTTTTACACTACAGTCATCTTCGTTACATTCACAAAGTTCATCGTCGGATTCTATGTCATTATTATTCTCAGGATATAAAACGATATTTTTATAAAATTGTAACTCAGGCAAATTTTCCCAGTTATCGTCATAGCAAGTAAGTAATTCCTTTATATTTTGATTTTTTTCGGATTTTAGGTTGTTACCAAGCTGAAGCCCCTCCAACATTAGATGCTCCATTGTAATATTCCTTTTCAATATAGATTCGAACCTAAAAAAAGTTTTGTTAGAAAAAGTGAAGAATATCAGTATAATAAAAAAAAGTAATAACATACCTTTTAGTAGGATCATTGTTTCTATAGTACTCCTCCATTTTGACTAATACTTTTTTGCCCTTAGGGCCTGATGTTCGTTTAATGTGAATTCTTTTCATCTGACTTATTCCCTTAAGCTTTCTGCAATTTGAATCACTCATTTGCTTTACATTTTTCCGAACCCAGTCCTTACTTAGACTTCTAACTTTTCCAACTTCCTGAAGTATTTTTTCGTAATCCTGTTTCAATAAAATTTCTTCTGGTTTTCTATACTTCTTTTCAATTTGCCCAAACTGTCTATCTGCTGGCATATGCTGCCCTCTGACTGGAAAGATAATAGTAATATCAGAGAGATTTTTGGAGGCTTCACGGTATAACCACAGGGCCATCATATGAACAAGGTAACAGTTTTTATTTTGCCCTGCGCAACCGTCTGCAAAAAATCGTAGGTGTGTACAGTTCTCTGGAATATCCAACTTTATTAAGAAATCTCTTACTGCAGAAGCAATTTCATTTGCTCCTCTTTTTGCCTCATTCTCAGACCAGGTGTAAAATATTGGCGTTTTACACTGCAGGTCCGTCACGCAAA
This sequence comes from Melolontha melolontha, assembly GCA_935421215.2. Classification (NCBI taxonomy): domain Eukaryota; kingdom Metazoa; phylum Arthropoda; class Insecta; order Coleoptera; family Scarabaeidae; genus Melolontha; species Melolontha melolontha. The sequence continues at coordinate 67,887,542 of OW285243.1, read as the reverse complement.
AATTGTAGAACGACAACTGACGTAAGTAGTATGCTTGTGAAACTGGTAGTTGGGCAATGGTTGGATCTGTTGCATATCAAAGCAGTAAGAGAGTGTGTTCTCTAAATCGTTTTTCATTAATAGATGGAACTGTTTCGCTCGGAGTGAATAAACTCCGTGAAATTGAGTTATAATGGGAGCCAGTACACCATTTTGTTGTTTAACTCTTTTCAGCTGATGTTTAAGTTTAAAACATAAATCACAAACATCAGTGGCAGGTCTCCCAAACCCAATATTAAAATTTGTTGAAAATATATTAGAGAAAAATGAATAGGTGACCAACTTGTCAGCATTTTCAGAGTTATAGATTTTCCACAATGCTTTTATACTGAGATGTGAAGGCAAATATACCGTTGAGATTTTTTGCGGTTGTAGTGGCTCTCAGTAGCTTTCAATTTTCCTATGAACTCTATAACTGATTTTCTTTTATGGGCGAATTTATGAGCTTTGTGATTTCCACCACGATTTTCCTTGATTTCTTCGCCATTAAATTTACATTTTGCTATTGTATTTACCCTGCGTGCTGTTACGTTAAAACATTTTAAGAAAAACTTCTGACAAACTTGTACCTTCTTTCCGTCTACTTTCCGAAACATATACTTAACTTGGAGCAGATGTTTCTGCTTTCTTGCATTTTCTTTGTATTGTTCTCGACGTCTATGAGGTGTATGTATGAACAATAGATGTGAAAGTTTTATGTCTTCAACAGATTTCTTTGGAGCTTTAAAAAACTTTTTTCTGGCATATTCTGTGTCGGTTGCATCGATTTCATTGCATTTAAATATACCTTCATGATTACAAGGTTTTTCCCAGTCTTCTATTCCGGTAAAAGAAGTACTATATCTATAAAATAAATTTTGTTCTCATACTACAAACTAACATAACCTAACTTGTGCGAATCACTTACCTTAGCACCTTTGCTCGTTCTCTACGATGACGTTCATTGTTTCTTATTCTTTTACGTACACCAACATTATGTTCGCTAACAGAAACTTCACCTAACTCATTCATTTTTATACTTCTTTCGCAGACTTTCTACAATGATATTTTAAGTATTAAACACGGTCGCCACAAACATAACTTGCTGGTTAATACATTAACGGCAACAACATAAGTCGAAATTTCACTTTGAACGCAACAAGGTCGGAGAAAATTCGTTTTGAATAAAAGCGTTAACTTTTTAAGCTTTTATAATGGGCATAGAGTCCATTTTGAAAAAAGTTCATATACTAATCTGAAGGCATTGAACTTCTGTAGTATAGCACCACCTATATTCAATTTTTCGAAATTTTGGAGAAATTGCGTTTTGAAACTGAGCTCCATATATATATATATATATATATATATATATAATAACTTCGTGACCTTGGTATGATATGGTAAACCTAATCAGTAGGCGATTAAAGGTCTGTATATTACTTCAAAATATATGTATTTCAAAAACTCTACATGTTTCGGCAGTTCGCCTTTATCAAGAGAATACAAAATATAAATGACAGGATATAAATGTCAAGTAATTAAGTTGCTATGGTTTAAATTATTCAAAGATACATTCTAGTAATAATAATAAATCATGCCTTAGTATTCCAAAAAATAGATAGCAAGGTATGAACATATGTGTTAATCGCTGCTAGCAATTTGTGTCTCTTTCTGGGTATGAACTTGTGTGTTGGTTGCTACTGGCAGCTTGCGTCTCTCTATGGGTGTGTGGTTTTGTGTGAGAGCGTAAGTGTAGGGTTTTGTATGTCGGTGCGTTCGTGCGTGTGTTTAGTGACCGGTCACGTCACGTCTATATATATATATATATATATATATATATATATATATATATATAGAGATTCAATTAATCGGCGATTTAAGGTCTGTTTTACTTTAACATGTATATATTTAAAATAATCTTACATGTTTCGGCACATAATGTCTTTTTCAAAGATTTTTAAATTACAAATTTATAACTTCAAATTTTTTTAAAAAGGTATTATGTGCCGAAATATGTAAGCTTATTTTTAATATATGCATATTAAAGTAAAACAGACCTTAAATCGTCGACTAATTGAATCTAATATAATATATAGTGTAAAAAATAACTATGTATATAGTTGTATATAATTTTTATCCTGGAAATAGGTCCCTGTTGGATAATCAAGGTTATTATTATTAATCATTAAAGTATTTTAAAAATCGCGCAGAAATCGAAATATTATATATATAATTGTTTAGGTTCCAGTAATATTCTGTGTGAATTACGATCCTGAGAATTAGAAAAGCATTTGTTTTAGACACGCAAACATATGCGCATAATTACAAATAAAAAGCAAATAAGTTAAGAAATACATGTTCGAACAACATAAAGTGAATTTTTAAACAAAAAGAATTTTATTTTACAGCTAATTACAAAATATAATGTAAGTCGAGTTGCGATATTTACAAATATTTATTTAGATCTGTAACAAGACATAGTTCAGTCAGAAATTGGAATCTATATGAAGCGTATATACCCTAGTTACAGGCGATGCTTCCAAAGTTCTGGAAATTGAGTTATAATTTCTTTATTTTAATTTTTCTCTATATTACATTGTAAGTTTTCGTATAATTGTCATTTAATTGTGGAAAAGAGTTTCTTTTATATAGCGGTTTACAGTTCCTTTTTACGTTATTTAAGTCCTGACATCGCACAAAACATGTAGATGCTTTTCTAATTCGGCCAGTTCAGGCGAATAAACTACATGAAGGAGTAATTTTCAGCGAAATTATATTAAAACATCCATAATTCGAGGAGTGGTATGTGATCTTGTGCTATTATGATGCAGTAATGGTCGTTTACGCAATTTTACAAGTCGGCTTCTGATGATCATTTGTCGTAATAGTACGAACAAAAGCTCTGAATAATATTCTGAGTTCGTTTATGGTTCTCTTTAGTAGGTAGCTTACCAAAATTATCCCATGAAAATCTCAAAATATAATAACCATTACCTTACCAATAGATGGAACTGAACGTGCTTTTAGCGAAGTGATGATTGAATCTAGTAAAGTGTCTGAGGAGCGGCGTGTGACACTAATTGCTTCATTAATATTTTCAGAAAATTCGGAATGAGAAGTAACGACTAATGGCCGTTTTCTTAACTTCTAGATAAAAACTCTAATAACGACCCTCAAGATAAATCTATCTGATAGATAAAATACACTTGAATTTCTGCACCAAAGTTATAGTTCCTTATTTGGTAGATAAGTATTCACTGGATACTTATATGTATATATATATATATATATATATATATATATATATAGTAGGCAGAAATACTAATCAAAGTGTTGAAAATGTAGCACAGTAAAGCTAACACAAAGAATCACGCACTACTTTACAAAGCATCCACGTATAATGCACTGGATTTAAACACACCAAACAAACTAAAATTACGTCTACCCCTCTTAAGAAACGGCACACACGTGTTTATTCTCACGCCCCCAACTTCTTTACCCCTTTTCTAAGACTGAAAAGAAATAACTATTGTTACTAGAATGCTAGATGGGATTAAAGTGTATTGTATTTGAGCACGTGGGAGCGCCAAATTGATACAATGTGGACGCTTGTGGCTCGTGTTGATTCTTTCCGGACTAGCTGGAGCATCCTAACAATCGATGAACAACTAACTAAAACTTGATATGCAAATGTTACTCTGAAAAGGAATTAATTAAATTAATGTGAATGCAAGTAAAATAAAATAATCTCTGCATTGAACAATACAGAGTTACCTTAGAAACGTAGACACGTGCTTCATGACGGGTAGGAACTTGAACAGTACGACGAAGACGATGTTTACGGCATAGCAGCTGAACTAAGAAGCAGGATGGGTTTGGTGTAAGAGAACACTAGAAAGAAGGTTTTTATGGCCCAGTTTTTGAGAGAAGGTAAATCGAAGTTGTAGATGTGTTGAATAATGAACTAATTAAAAGCGCAAGCCAAGAGTTGCGATATCGATGACATAAACATCATTAAAATATCCCTTATGAAACGAGCTTTAAAATGATATGCGACATGATATAATTATAAAGAAGAGTACGTAATTAATTAATAACTAAGTTTTAAAAATGAAATGTATTTGTAGGAATTGTAACCGAACGTTAGATACTTGAGCTGAACATTTAATCAGGTAAATTTCTTGGAAGGGTCAAGTGAACAGAATAATAACAAAAGAAAGGATTTCTCTTTGCAAATACGAAATATATACAGAAAATGTCTAAGTTTGAATTCATATTTTAAATTCGAAATATATTTGAAGAAATATAATTTAAAATTAATAAAAAATGTATGGCCATACGAAAAAATCACATATGTTTAAATCGCAAGACCTAGTTGGATATGGGATTTCAGTGTTCCTGCTTATTATTCTGTTATCAAAAAATTCTCTGAGATATTGAAGTGTTTCTCTGGTCGTATGTGCTGTTGCACCATCTTGTTGGAAATACCCATTTTGTAATTCCTCATCATCCAGTTGATTTATGAATGAGCCGAGTATCTCATTGCGATATCGTGCAGCAGTAAGTGTACCTTCAAAAAAAAATGGGACCCACCAATCTTCTTCGACATATTCCAACCCAAACACCAACATTTTGGGGATGCAATGTTTTTTCAACAAAAAAATGAGGATTTTCGGAGGACCAACACCTCATATTCTGTGAAAGGCCTCATCCGTGAAAAAAACTGTGTTAAGGATATTCTGATTGTGTAGATTATTTTGAAACCATTGACAAAATTCCACTCGTCTTAAATAATCCACTGGATAAAGTTCATGAAAACATTGCAGCTTGTATGGATGACAATGTAAGACTTTTTTAAGAATGAAGTGGCACGTACCATACGATAAATTTGTTTGTTGGGTCACTACTGAAATGGATGTTTTTGGATTTTCATCAATAATATGCTGAAGGGCTTCAAAATTATCAGCTGTACGTTTAGATGGCCGTCCACTTCCAGTTTTTCGACCGACGTTACCAGTCTCTCTGAATAACTTTACACAATTTGTCAAAACATTGTAAAAATCATTGTAGTCAAACACTAATTCAGGTTGTTCTTCACTAAAATCAGCAATGCATTCCGTAATTGAATACTGGCCACTCGCCATTTACTTTCACACCTGTACGGAAGTAACATTCGATAATTTTTGCTTTTTGTTCTATGTTGAATACCAATTTTTAAATAAATTTAATTTTCTTAATAAGAGTTTTGAAAAATTTGACACAAACTTATAGTTTCAATGTCAAATAATAAATGTCATTATGTGGAAGTGGCTAAAGTACCAACCCAATTTCACAGTCTACTCTAATTATGATTTTTTTCGATGGCTCGTTACATACCAAGTGTAACACTATATGGAATAGGAGGACCGTTGCCCGAATTAAGAGTATTTTGTTTTTAACGAGAAGACTGCTTTCATATATATATCGAGCTCTTTGGAATTATTTATATTTTTGACAAATTTCAACCCTTCCAACGCGATGTTATGATCCCTATCCAATACATGGTTGCGACGCTAGATTCTTCTGGTCTATTAAATTTAATATGTGATATATGTTCTTTAAAACGGGTTATTCTTGAACGTTTCGTTTGCCCTATATATTTCAAATTACAATCGCCGCAATTAATTTCGTATATACCAGATTTCAAATTCAAATTTACATTATCTTAGGTATTACCTAGAGGACTTTTCATTGTTTTCAGACTGAAAAGCAACCTGGAGACCTCGTTCTTTAACAACTCTATTAATGCTTTTCGTAATTGGATGGTGTGGTAAACATATACTTTTTCTGATGATTATGTTTCTAGTTAATTTATCAATTACTTATATATCAAAGCCATTATAACTCGCGATGTTTTTAATGAAATCTATTTTTGTCTTCGTACCTCTCTTTTGTTAACCGAAACTTTCGTAACTTGATTGACTAAGAAAATAAAAGAAGATGGTTTTTGTTGAAAACTATGATTTGAATCCGCGGTGATAAATCTATTGACATTGGTTTCTTTCCGGAAAATATCAATTTCTGTTTTATGCTTATTTCTAATTACTAAAATATCTAAAAATGGTATCCTATCATTGTTTTCCTTTTCCACCGTGAATTTAATAGTGGGAAATTTCAAATTTATCTGTTTAACGAACATGTTTCTACAAGTGTCCCGTATCGTTATGTTCTTCATTTCAAGTAACAAAAACGCAAAACTTGTATATACAATTTTATTTGTTTCAAAGTTATAGATCTATGAATGTGATAGTCAGATCATGAAAAAAAATGTAATCATAAAGTCAATAAAAACTTATTTTATCTAAAAAAGTTCAATTAATAATATTTTCGAAATATCCACCTCCTTGTTGAATGCAGGCTTGTGCCCGTAAGCCATACTTGTTTTGTCGGATTTGCTCGGCAGCCAGGTGAATACGATCCAACAACGCTTCTCTTGTGTTCGAAACTTGCGCGTAGACTAAATTTTTCATGTACCTCCATAAATAAAAGTCAAGGGGATTAAGATCGGGTGATTTGGGTGGCTATGCAACAGGACCACCTCGACCAATCCATCTTGGATAATTGAAGTTAACCCAATTTCGGACGGCAATTCCGAAATGTGGTGGTGCCCCATCCATGTGAAACCACATGTCTCGTCGAATATTCAGTGGGACATCCTCTAAAAGACCTGGCAGTTCATCAATAAGAAATTGAAGGTAATTTTCCGCATTCAACCTCCCAGAAAGAACGACAGGACCAATCAACAAGTCATCGATTAGGGCCGCCCAAACGTTAATAGAAAATTCATGTTGATATTTAAATGGGAGTATAGCTTTGGGATTTTCTGATGACCACCTGTGCAGGTTTCTCAGATTTGCAACACCACTTCTCGTGAACGTAGATTCATCTGTCCAGAGGACTGTTCTGCAGAAATTAAAATGAAGCCGTGACTGCCTTAATATCCAGGTAGAATAAACTAGACGAGCATAGTGGTCTGCCTCAAGCAAACCGTGTCCCCTGCGATAGTGATATGGATATAAGCCCTCACGTTTTAAAATTCGCCAAACTGTCGTTCCCTGACACTCCTAGTTGTCTAGCGATTCGACGTACACTGAAAGTTGGATCCCTTGTAACAATAGCTACTGCTTCTTCCTCTGAGTCTGCTGGCAAATTTACTCCTCGATCGAAAAGATAATCACGCAGTCCGCATTCCCGAAATTGTCTGTGTACTTCCAGAAACGTTCTGTAATGAGGAATGCGCCTATCGGGAAACGGATGTCGGTATTCAATAACTGCTTGACGTGTGCTGCCGTTACAGTAGCCCTACACAAAATGCATGTCCGCATACTCTTGAGAAGAAAATCGGTAAGGCATTTTGAATAAAGAAAACGTGTCCACTCACTAATAATCTGTTGTATGAACTGAAACGTAATGTAATCCTTTATTAAAAAATGCAAATTAACAGTCATCTGAACATTTGTTTATTATATGATGTTCATGGTTAAGCACTTACGAAATAAGTGAGAACCTTATTAATCATAAATCAATTTCCAGTACTCTTTTCTGTAGATCTCCAAGAAATTACTGTATGCACTAGGACACGTGTTTATTTATTTTAGGATAACATTTTATTATGAGACGTTAACAATCATAGGCATATTATTGAATCGTAAACTCTTTTTAAATAAAATCAATTTGTATTGACTTTAGGATTACATCTTTTTTCATGATCTGACAATCACATAACTTTGAAACAAATAAAAATGGATATACTAGTTTTGCGTTTTTGTTACTTGAAATGAAGTCAACTTTACACTCCTAAAATTTGAACATAACGATACGGGACACCTTGTCTTGTATACTGAAGGAATAATTTTACCAGAACGCATAAATATTAACAAACATAGATCAACATCGATTTTAATGATCTATTAATGACAGATCAATGAAAAATGAAAACAATTACCTAACCTTTCTTAACCTAGGAACATAAAAAGACAAGTGAAATTTAATAGAAGTGAAGAAATTCATTTATGCATTTCTATAATAGCTACCTAGAAGATAACTTTATTAAGTAGATATCTGAAGGCGCATAAATCGATATTGAAGTATCCGAAGGAAGGATGTGTTTTTTTAGTTGATATTTCAAAATTTATATTCTTATAGTTTTTGTTTTGATTTATGTTAGTTGAGACGAGATCCTTGAGATATTTTTAGATTTTTTAAATCATTCAGTTTTATAATATTAGTCTAGATTTGCATTACTTCTGTATGAGTAACTGAGAACTTCCTGTGAAATTTTTAAAATATGAAGATAAAATTAAAAAACTTTGTCAAGGTAATTATTTGAGAAATATTACGCTACAATTATATGAATAAGAAGATATTTTTATCATTTATCTGTAGGACGTCGGGATTTTTTTTGTTTATTTTTATATTTACTTTTCATTCATATTAAACACTTTAAAATCAACATAATAGTAAGGGTTCTTCGTTTTGATTGACTACGTCCTTGTGTTAATTTTATACTTATAGTTCGCGTTGAGTGACATTTGCCTTTTAATAAATAATTTTAATTAATTTTATAGAAACATAAAAAACATGACTAAACGGTACTAAATGATGACATCAGTATTATTAAAAACGTATTAATTTATACGTATGGTACATAAAAACAAGTCGATTTTTATAACAATCTGTGTAATTATGGCGAAGCCTCCTACAAAATAATACATTTGTATTCAGCTGTGATTCATTATGGTATAATTCCTTAGATTGTGGATGTGAAGATATCGTTACGGAACGCAGATGTTTCGTTTTTTCTTCACGGGTCAAGGCGATTTCAGATGCACACGTTTCTCTATTCAAGAACATCATTTGATGAGCATCACGACTGAAATTACTGATTGTCAATGTTTGATTGTACAGTAGTACGAAAATCGAATGGTTGAACATGTTGCCCATCTATTTTGTTCAATGCTTTCATTTATCGAGATGGAAGAATAATACATTTTAGTTTGACATTTTCATTTATAATAGTTATTGTTTGCAAATTGATCTTGATAAGTTTTTTTTCGAGTTGAAAGGCTATTATTATATGGCGTACTTGAACATTTTGTAAACTAAATTCAAATTATACCAGCTATTTTCATTTGGAAAATGGAAATATGCTTCGAGAAGATTAGTCTGTATACACTACTACATTACTTTACTATCACTTACTATTATGGTTCGTAATGTACATATTTAATAAATTCTAATATGCTTTTTGCCAGTTGTACCATTTTGGATACTCCTTGACTTCATTTCCTGGACAAGCAATACTCATTTCATTTGCTAAAAAAATGCAAGAAAATAACTGTTATTACTTCGATAATGCGTGGCACGGAAATTAAATTTTTTGTTGTAAATATTAAGTAACGAACTTCAGCAATGCAGTTGCTGTATACTTTTACGAATTTGAATAGAGATTTGCAATAATAGGTTTGGCACTCTTTTATTCGACAACGAGAAAGATATTTAATTAAAACTGATAACTTTTTTGTGAATGTGTCTGAAGATATCCTTTCTTCAGCAGGGGCGTACCGATGATCCTGTAGAAAGGTGAAATACGTATCTGCGTCTCTGGGGAGGGATATGTTCTGACATTTTCACAAAATATATTAATATTGAACCTGTATTTGCGTTCTTCATATATGATATGTTCAGATATGTTAACAAATGTGCGTCGGAATTTTTATAATCGGTTGGGTTACTGTTCGTGCCAAGAAGGAGGTTTATTTAAACACTTAACTAATTAATTTATTTAGAATTTAATTATTGCTTAAGAATAACATTTTCTTTTAGCTAATTGCAGGTTTATTGCAATGTTGAATTACAATTCTGTTTTAAGAAGTAAATATTTTATTTTTAAGTATTTTATTATTGTTAAGTTTTTAGAGTGTAATACTACTATAATACTAAATATATTTTGTTAAGAAGTTTTTTTATGTTAAAGTCTAGTAGTTCTGTTTATGTATGTTTGTTTTTTTTTGTTGTTTATGAAGCTGTGATGAGTTACTTCACTGAGATGTTATCAGTGATTATCTGATGCTCCAAACAACTGCAAATATTTACTTATATCGGGAACAAAATACCTCCTATACTGCTTTTCACTTGCTTTGTCTACGAATACATTTATACGTATAACTTAATAATACGCCCGCTGTCGGTGTGGTAATTCAAGTTGACACGCCCATTATAGTCGACCAGTAGTTACTAATACATGCATCGCGCTATGGATGGCGGCCACACTGTATATATATATATATATATATATATATACATATATAAAGATAATTATTTTGTGACCTTTGTATGTTAACGGTAACTCATGTTAATGGTAACTCATGTCTTGCGTTTCCCTGTTTTTGTTGTCTATCTGTTTTAGAATACTAAGGCATGCTTTATTATTATTAAATTGGAATGTATCTTGGAATAATTTTATCCATAGCAACTACAAATGTATAAGTATGACATTAATATACTGTCATTTATATTTTATATTCCTTGAAAAAGGCATCATTTGCCGAAACATGTAGGATTGTTTTAGATATATACATTTTGAAGTAAAACCAGACCTTTAATCGCCAACAAATTGAATTTGCCCTATACATATATATATATATATATATATATATATATATATATATATATATATATAATAATGGACATAAATTTTCATACAATAGTACAACCTTTAAAAAACATCAAACAAACAAAACACACTTTCCATTTCGATAAAACTGCAATAACTACATCTGAAAAAACAACAAAGCGAGAAATATACTAGAAAGCATCCACATACAAAAAAATACATATAAATAACAAATAAAATTAATGACCGAACACATTTAAATTACTTGTCAGCAATATACCTACCCATTATATACTACCCCTCCCCCTGTATAATAACAATAACATATATAACATAACAAAAATAAAATAAAAAACATGTCCGAGAACAGTTAAATAACCCCCCGCAAAGTGTTAAAGAAGCTAACATTCCTTCCACCTGTCAAAATAAACGTGTACCTGCTAAAGAAAGTTTAGTTTTATTTAGAACAGTTTTATTTAGCATAGCAATATATTAAATATATTAAACCATAAAAATTTAATAAATAAATAAGTAGATTTGTTATAATATCATGTCTTACCTTTTTAACACTAAATTAAATTTTACAGTTTTTGAAAAAGATACTATATATAGTATCGAAACGTCAAATTAAATATTATTTTACTCGGCCACTACTCCCAAAAAATATTACTTTTATCTCGTATTATAATTACGGCCAAGAAAATAAGAAATTCCTTCTGAAATATGTATTAGAAGGAATTGCTAATGAGTTATCGGACGAATATGTATATATAGTTCATAAAGTATAAGTTTTTAGTTCAAGGCCAAATTCAAAACATGTGATTCAAATCAGTACTGCAGAGTCAAATGAAGTCAATATTTGTCATCATAAAATATAAAAGTCATGTTTTGCAGTATTGTCAAAATTTTAGTATGTTACTTGCAATATAACCAACGAAAGCATATACATAACCTACATGTCAAAATAATAAAAATGAGTAAAGAAGGAACATGAATAGTTCAAAAGTATAGTTTCTTTTCTAGTTTTGCATAAATATATTCTATCCAAGAAAACTATGCGGAAATTATTACTTTAACATTCCAACAAATTATTTTAAATGATATTTATAATTATAAACTCACGAGAATATTCCATCAAAAATTTATTTAAAAAGAAATATTTCAAGTCAGATATCAATAGCGAAATGCACAGATATTGAAAAAGATCTTGAGTGTTAAATTTTTGCATTATTAAAAATGACATACCTACCGAAATAATATTCTTGCACTATATCTGGGCTAAGAAGATTGGGAATTAATTTTAGTTAATTTATATATTGCTTATATTTTAAATAAGTTTTAATATATTGCAAAAGAATGTAAAATTTATGTTTGCAACTCCTTGAAAAAGAATTAAAAATTTTTGAGAGTTGTCAATATCATGTTTTCAAATTACATTTAAAATTATACATAAAAGAAAACATTTATATAGTCTACATTTAATATTTTTTTATTTATTAAGAAAATAATGGTATAACAGATAATATAATCCAAATCCATATTATCCTTTATTAGATGAAGATCATATTTCAAACACATGAGGATTTTCTGATAACTACATTTAATAATTTTGAAAGTTAGTCACCCCAATAAAACAAACAAACTTCATTCTAATAAAACGTTGCCTCGAGATCTTTATCATGTAATGTTTCTTTGAACCAGTCGCAGTAATTTCTTCGCTGCTTCAAATATGTGCATGCAAATGATGCACAGTAATGGTTTTTATGGCAGTATTAATGTTACCATATTAAACTTCTACAAAATATATATACAAAAATATTTTGTCACACATGTCACACAGTATTTCGAACTTACATTTTAGTTGCTTCTGGTAAGTCCCTAGTTTTGGCTTCTTACAAGACCTTTTTTTTGCCAGGAGACGTTAATACTGGATTCTGAATGCTACGATGTTTAATAGTTTATACCGTTCTACTAGAAATATTAAAGGCTCCTGCTACCCTCGTAAATAAAACTTATTTTATAACACTGTCTTATCTAACTGATAATGTGATTACCTCATGAACACGATCGGTAGACATAAATGATCCACCATTCTCTTTTTCCGTTCAAAATAGGCTGTAGGATTTAATACAAAATGTTGAGCTTGAGAACCAAGAGGTTTACCAGGCATCTAAGAAATATTCTGTAAAATAAATAGGTTAGAAATGTCAGAGTGATAATCAAACAATTTCGTACTTATTGCCACTAATTGATATTACTATTTATTATCAGTATTGTGCTCAAAAGAACAGATTTTGTAATTTTCAATGACAAACTAAATATTCAAATTAGAAGAATGCTTAACCTAGAAGTCAGAATACCGGAAATAAAGTCAATAAACAACAATATTGAAATAATTTGACAGCAAGCCGAATATCATAAGACTATCTCCTGGACAACTTATCCTTTTTATTTAATATATTTCAAAGATGTACGTTTTAACTTAAAATGACGAACGTGTGTAGTATTACAGCGCGTATTAATGTGTGTTAGAAAGAGATAAAGTACAATTTGCGGTTCACACTTGGGCAGTACGAACTGAAAACTTATACTTTATGAACTGTAGTACATTATGTTTCTTTTGTACTGTAGAAATATTTTTTTCTCGTGCGTTGTATACGGATTGATTGATTGATAGGCACTTATTTCTTGTGTATGTTCTTTTAATGAATTTCTTTCTGTTGGGCAAATATTTTATTGTTGTTATTATTGAAAGCGCATTTCTGCATTACGATGTTAAGGAGTTTCTCTTGGAATTTTTAGTTGAATAGTATAGTGTCGTAGTGATGTATGCATGGTACATAATTTCAAGGATATATTAAACGTTCATGGTTTATCATTACTATTTTCAATACTAAATTTAATGATATATTTTTTGCTTACGTTTAGTTTCCAAGAGGTATTGATGTTTGCAGTATAGCCAGAAAATATTGAAGTGCAAAAATCTAAATTAGAAAATTTGTAAATAAATAGATTTAAAATTATGGTATATTATTGTGAACAAGTTCTTATACAGTTTGCTTAAATCAACTCTTTTGGGAAACAGTAGTTACTAAAAAAAAAAATAAGGAAAATAGTAATAATAAAAAGAATAATGATCCATTCTCTTACATTCTCCAACAGCTTAACACCAATTACGGAGAGCATCATCAGACCATGAGTTATTATTATTACATAATGTCATATTAACGTTCCCATACAAGTAATCGTTACTTGATGGGCGATTTAAGATGTTTGCCTTTCGAATAATTTATGGGTGTCTTCGATAGTGCGATAACATAATATTTTATTTATTTAATATTCAATTATATTTATATAATACCTGTATTCAATTTTGCTTAGTATATATGACGGAATTTAGGATTGTCAGGTTAGGCATGCTTTTTCATCGTTGTACAATTCATAAAAATTGTACGGAAGATCAGAGCTTTGTCTTAAATGTATAAAGTATTTTATTTATATTGGGAAAGTATTGTGGTTGCCATTGTAATTATTTTTCTTTATTTATCTAATTTCGTGAATAGTATGAGGTAAAAGCGATTATTATTATTGTAACTTTATGTTATTGAATAGACATTTGAAAATGAAGGATAACACAAGTTTCTTCTTCTTTTCAGTAATCTATGCGAAATTAAAAAACGTCGTTAATGTCATTAATAGGGACCGGACACGAAAGGTCCATGACTCATCGCCCACGGGCGTACTGTTGAAAATTTGTATTTTTAAAGAGTTTTTAATTCTATTTATATAATTGGAAAACAAACGGTTGGTGATCTATAAAATACGAAATATATTTTTATTTGTTCATTTTGTTGTTCAAGTTGAGTAAAGGAGTATTAATATTAACTAGCAATACTATCTCAAGGTTCTCTTCTGTAAAATTTGTTCTCTTTGAATGAAATACATCCTTGTAAATAGAAAACGTTCTTTCTACATTGCAACTGGTTATAGGTGTATACTGGAAATATTCTTTTATTCCAACGTAATTTGAGTAAGATGTTGTGGCATTGTCCCCATACACAATTGCCGCAATAGCCACATCTAATGTCGTTAAACCATCATTTAATTGAAGATTTCGATTTTCAAAATAAGTGATTAGTTTTGGTAAATTTCCAAAGTGTTCCTGAAGAAAGTACAACTGATTTATTAAATGTGAAATTTGCGTTAGTTCCTTGCACTCAGAAATACTCCGAGCATCGTCATTTAAACATGCAACGAAATTTTGTAAACTATCGAAATTCTCTGCATCTAGTTATTACTGGAAAGCGATGCAGTGTTCAAAGATGGCAGTTTTTCCCTGTAAAGAGCTACTCTCTATGGTGCTTTTCTGAAAACTTTTTTAAAAGCGGATACAAGTCTATAAACTTCTGGAAAGGCTTCTCTGATATATTCATAGATACTGTGGAGAGCATGTGCTACACAAGTAATATGCAGCATATTAGGATATGTTTCCTTTAATAGTCTGCCTGTTTTTAACATATATGCAGCACTGTCACTTACAAATAAAAGTACTTTTTCTTTGTACCTATTGTCCGAATGAAGTATTAATGGTTTTAGCAACTCTTTCCGCATCTCTTCCGCAATAGTAGGATGTAGTACACCAGCTACAACATTTACAACACAGCGTCCTAATGTATCGACAGTTTCGTCGGCACTTATCCATAGGTACTTATTTGAAAGATGGCTTCTAGTGTGTTCTACTGTTTTCGTGTAGCACTTAAAAATAAAATATTTGCTTAAGGTGGATTCATCAGGAATATTTTGACTAGTATATTTTTGGAGAAATGTTTTGAAGGTAGGATTATTAAGTTTATTTAATGGAATATTTGCCGCTATTAAACTTTCATAGAGTTCTTCGCTAAAATTGTCAGATTCCAACGGGTATAATTTCTGTGTATGTGTTTGCGATGCTAAGTGACGTTTTACGTGTAATTTCTTGGAATTTTTTAACGATATTTTACAGACTTCGCAATAAATTTCGACCCTTAATCCCTTAATCTAACTCGCCATTGATTCACGATGCCATTCTCGACGTTGTTTCATATCATATCTGAAAAAGTAACTTAAACGATGTTTTAGATCTAAATAAATGAAAATTAATGAAACTTAATGGAATTCACTGGACACTTACGTCAAAATAATTGGGAGAAGTAGATTTTATGAAACGATATTAAACTGGATCTACTACAAAAATTACGTAGTATGGTAATTAACAGTTAAAACAATGAAAAAAAGAAACTAACTTACCGCACTTTATTTATCTTGCGAAATATAAACTAATAAATAAAATAAATTATAAAAACTTCGCTTCTATCTACGCCCATGAAGAAAGGAATTTCACTATAATATATTGACATACTTGCATCGCAATTCAACGACAAAAACCAGATGTGCGATTAACCTAATGAATAGTGTTATTAAATAACTGCGTGTTGTACTTGGCATGTTATAGACTATTTATATGGCCCATCGTAATTTCGGCTTGATGCGTCCGGTCTCTAATCATTAAATTAATAGATATTTAGATACATACGAAATGAATTCTTGAATGTTGAAGTCTGTACTCTAGTTCATACAATAAACACTTGCTTTGCAGGAAATATATTTCTGTAACTTTTAAAGCATTCTGCACTATTATTTACATATAAACATGGGGCTATTAAAACCTTAAATAATAGGGCTTAGAAATTACTTTGTAAAATAAATAAACGATATTTCATAACAAATATTCTTTATTTATCTCTGTATTTTAAACACACTAATTCTTACTGTTTTTAATGTTACTAATTTCCTCCTTTAATTCAATGTTTTTGGCTTAGCTGAACACGTAACGTGCCCTCAAAAACGATCCTCATTAGAGACGGCTATGCTTCTTTTTAATCGTTGGTGACAGTGCACGTAGTCTGTCACAAACGTATAATTTTGATAATTTGGTTATGTCGTGTCAATATATGTAATAATTAGCAATTTAGTTTTTGAAAAATATCTATTACAGTAGTCAAAATTATAAGAAAATAATACTAAAGCAGATGTTGGAAATGTTGACCATTATTTTGAAGACGAAGTTGAACTCTACGCTTCATGCTTTCATAGCTATTTATTATGATTTCTTGGGATATGTCAGCAGAAGAATTCACAATAGTATTACGAAGTTCGATTGTGTGTTGTCTGGTCTTGAAAATGGTATTCTTTAAATATGGAAGAAATAAAATAGTGTGAAATTGTCAAATCTGGAGATCTTTGAGGAAAACTAATAATTCTTGTTTCGAAAAATTCTTGCGAAAAAGCTATCGTTTCTCGAGATTTGTGCGCTGGTGCATTATCTTGCTAGAAATATTCTTTCGTAAGTTCATCGTCATGAAGTTCATAAATGTCTCTAATAATTCATTTCGATATCTTTCAGCAGTTATGGTTTACTTGCTCATATATTGCTTGTTTAAATATCCTGAAAGACGGAACTAAACCTCATCCGAGAAGAAGGATTTGTCGAGAATGTCATTATTATTTATGTTATTCAAAAACAATAGACAATACTGTGCTCTCGGAACAAAATCTACCTGTTTGAGTTCCGAAACTGCTTGAATTTTATATGCAAACAATTTTAAGTCCTTTTCTAAAATTGTATGGACATGTTCCCACTGACAAATGAACTTGTGATAGTTTTGCGATTGACTTTTTGAGGGACGTCGAATATTCTCTATGCAATTTGCTGTTCTTTTTCTAGGAATTGGAGACGATACTTAAAGCTGACGAACAATAACGAAACTACATTTTTTGTTATTGTGGGTCAGTTTTAATCACCGTTTTCGCAACTCTTTATGATATAGACGGGCGCACAGTGGCGTTACAACTTTTTTAAACATATTTTTGTAATTTTTTTTCTTGCTTATGAGAGCGAATTTTGGGAAAATATTTTGGATTTATATTCTATATAATTACAACTTTCCATTTTTCATACGGTGTCTCTTTACGTCAAGGACAGTCTGTATATATCATTCATACGTTTCAATCTATCGATTCCAACTGATTTGCATGTATTGAAATTACCACTAACTAATGGACGCACTTTAATCTATACAACTTGTTGTCAACATGATTCTAATAATTCTTAGAACACATATAACAACACGGAATCTATACTCGTACAACTGCAAAAGTCTCAGAAATAGAAATTAAAAAAAATCTAATCATTTTGTCCGCAACCGTATATTCAATAGCATAAAGTATTTAGCTTGAAGTATTCGATTTTTAGTATTCCTGAAACAAGTAATTTTCCAAAATTACTTAAAATTGCTTAGGTTAATCACTTTTAACGTTGTGGTCATATACGTTTATTTTTTTATGAATAATTGGGAAATAATAGAAGGAAACTAACTGAAACATATAATTGCATACCATACAAGGAACGAAACGGTATAAAAGGTATTGATGAAAGAAACATCATGGACTTAAATGTTTTCAATGGAATAACATCTCATTTATAAAGTTTATATAATTTTCTCTTTTACGTCTCTCACATTCGCACTGACATAGATAGCAAATTTGTGTTCTAATGGTAATTTAATAGAAAAGACGTCACGGCGTTGTATTGAGTGTTTAACATTACAAGAGAAAGTAATTTAACCATATGTGTACCGATGGATGAGAACTTTATTTATTACACCTCCTCATTACTATGTCTTACTGTCACTTAAAAGTCTGTGGGCTTTAAAAATACTTACAATATATTGAGTATATAGGAGAAATGAACAAGTCTAGTTTTATTCTGTTTATTTAGTTCCAAGAAGATATTTGGTTTTAAGTGAATAAATAAATATATTGCTGTTAACTGCAAGAGTGAAAACTATCTTTATATCTACTTGTAATGTAAATATATTCCTGTAATTATAGTAATAATATAGAATATGACGTATATAGTGGGTTATATAAGGAAGGATTGTTTCTTAAACGCAATAGAAGGATGGATTATACAGTTCTTCCTAAATAAACAGGAAAGCTATTGAAATCGTTTATATTTAGTGTACGCGCGTATATTTAATAGTGTGAAACCGACAAACAACAGGATCCAGTTTATAACAAATTTCAGTTCAAAAAATTTAATTTCTCTAAAGTTTATTTGCTTATATGAATGATATTATGGGAATCAGTTCTTGAAGAAAATAAACTTTTCCATCACATTTGTACTTACTATACATATACACACTCACAAACAAAGCTATAGCTATAATTAATTAATTATAATTTAATTAAAATTTTATTAAAATAATAACTTTATTATCCAACAGCATTGTCAGTCCCAGCATAGAAATGATATAAAAAATTTAATAGATTTTATAGTATAACAAATCATTACATAATTATACAATATAAACAATAAGAAAAGGTAATAAATATTTAGTTATTCGCCATGGGGGTGGATTTTTACGTAATTTATATAAGACATAAAAGAAAAAGCAGAGCAGTGAAATAATTTTTTTGCTACGACCCTTTATAAAAAGACATTTTTCGTCATCGGAATATTGTAGTGAAAACTTAATTTCCGTCATTAGTGAGAGAAAATCTCATAACGTTAACTTTCGTCCCTAGTGACGAAAGTTACTAAATTTCACCTGCGTCTAGTTGCCTACTGTCGCTGTATCACGTCATTTTTAAATCACGTCTGTTTGTGCTATTTGAAGCTTTATCATAATTTCTGATTCAGAAAGTCATTTAGATATTCCCAATACGCCACCAGAAATAGTAAATTAAACCTATGCGGGCTTATAACGCGAAAAATTGACAAAGAGGTATGAAGAAGTCTATGTAAAATTCATTGAATAGAGGGCATAAATTCATATTCGGAAATTGTACTGCTTGCATATTTTGCAAAATTGTGGGAAGATTTGAAGCCATCGACCTTATGGTCTACATATTCTATGTATCAATGTTTAAATCATAACTAATTAAAATATGATCTATAGTTTTGTAATTTTTAATTGAAAATAAAGTATTTTACAAAAGTATGTGTACAAAGGTTATGTGGACGGTATGCGAGGTACTTCGGCTGTCTGACAACAGGTAGCGCCGAATTTACGTCTGCGCTCGGTCTGGATAATTACGGTGATAGGGCGAGGTGGTTCTTTTCTGTGAATGTGTCTGGAAATATCCTTTCTCCAGCAGGGGCGTACCGATGAGCTTGTAGAAAAGCGAAATACGTATCTACGTCTCTGGGAATAGGGTATATTCGGACAGGTTCACAGAAAATATTAATAGTGAACCTGCATTTGTGTTCTTCACACCAGATTTTTAATAATATTTTATATTATTAAAAATACCTTTGTATTATACAAAACTGGTGGGGTTTACCTACTCATGTATGTTTCAATTATTCTAATAAAGTATTTGTTTATATATTTTTTTTAAAGTTTGTAATAATGCCATAGGCGAGGTTGTAGAAAAAGTATAGTGTTTAACTCGTTTAAATAATTTTTTAAGCTCGCGATCATTGCCAAACTCGGCTTCGCCCCGTTTGGCAAACTGTTTTCTCGCTTAAAAAAACGTTACTTTAGTCACTCATTAAACAAAAAATTATTCTACATCTTTCAAGATCTATATACAATGCTCGACACAAATAAATGAACATCCAGTAAACGTTGATATAACAAGCAGAATTTGAAAGATACTCGAGTGCCTAAAACCTTACCATTTTTGTGTAAAACAAAAACATTTTAAAAATCAGGTGTGAAGAACATAACACAAGTTAATATTTGTGAGAAAATTGCTTTCGAGACATGCAGATACGTGTTTCGTCTTGTCACGAACTCGTCAGTACATGATGTTGGAAATGACAAAATTCATCACAAAAACTCCCTTACCACATAGAATTAAGTCACAAAAGATAGCATGGAAGAACACTTAGTGCTGCTGGTTGACTAATGTCAATATTCCGAACGCTAAATCATTACCGTCCACATGACATATGTAACACAATGCACGTTAACAAAGTTTCTGTCAGTTACGGCTGTAGCTATCCGGTGAAAACCACTTGCTTTGTCTTACACTTGTCATGTGGATGCAATGGTTGATTTGGCGTTCGAAATATTGACGTTAGTGAACGAGCGGCACTTAAGTGTTTTTCCATCGTGTCGTTTGTGATTTTATTGTATGAAGCAAGCCACAAAATTTGTTTTCTAGGTAGGCCGTGAACGACTGAGATAGACATATAAGTCGCGTCTGAGCTTAGAGAATTGACGAGGTGTCATTTGTAAATAATCATAAGTCAAATTGACAAGTTACGATTTAACTTATTACTAAAAGTACGAAATGTACGAGGGATGTACAGTATTTATTGTCCCTAACATATAAAACAATATTATTTTTCAACATAGTCACCCTGCATTTGAAGACACTTATTTGACCTAAGTTCTAACATATTTACACCTTTTTGAAAAATCTCGGGGTCTTAATCACAGAGGAATTCTTCAACTGCTGTCATAACCTCGTCATAGCTATTAAATTTGGCCCCCCGAAGACTTTCCTTTAGTTTTGGAAATAAATACAAATCCCTGGGAGCTAGGACAAGTGAGTATGGTGGATTGTCCATTAGCTCGAAACCTGCATTGTTAATTGCACTTAACGAAACAAAGATCTTATGCACTGGAGCATTATTCTGATGAAACAAAATTCCACGCGACAACTTTCCTCTTCTTTTTTCTTTGATGCAATCACGAAGTTGATTAATTAGTGTGGCGTAATACTGGGCCGTGATTGTATGTCCTTTCCAGGTAATCAATTAATAAAACTTCCTTGGCATCTCAGAAAATGGTGGCCATAATCTTACCCGCCGAGGGTTGGGCCTTAAACTTGCGTGGTGGTGGAGATCCTCGATGTCGCCACTCCTTGCTTTGGACTTTCGACCCGGGATCAAAGAAACAATTTTAAATTCGCATCTAAAGTCGCGACTCTCTCTCGCTTTTGTTCGGATGTCAACATTGGGGGTACCCATCTTGCAGACACCTTATGAAGTCCTAAATAATCATTGATTATTGTTCCAATTGCAGCGTTTGAAAAGCCTGTTATCTCTGCTAAACGTCTGCTAGTTAACCGACGATCTTGTTTAACAAGACACGATCAACATTTTCTTGAGTGCAGACAGTTTGGGGCCGACCAGCACTTTTTGCATGTTCGCAAGTTGTTCTTTCACATCGAAATTCTCGAGAACAATTATTCACTACCTGATATAAAGGCGCATCACACAATTTTCACACAAACGTTAACTTGAATTGTGTTCTCCACATCCGGTTTTTTAATAAAATTCCTATATTATTAAAAATGTATTTGTTTTATCCAAAAATGTGACATATTTTGGAGAAATTTTCAGGAAATATGTACTAATAAACGAAAATTTCAGTATCATACATTTGATTACTCAAGGTGGCATTGGCAATGAACTAAAAAATATTTTAATTTTTGTGTTACGTTATTTATTTGTGTTTTATTTAGTCCTAGTAGAGTGTAAAAGAATATCTCCTATTCGATAATAAGCGAATTTTTAACAATTAAGTAATTCGATCGTGGCAGGATAATCGGTCTACGAGAAGCCAGATTATCCATTGATGTTGAAGATGTGTAATGAGAAATTACTACCTTTACGGCCCGGACGTCCCAGGCAGTAGTGCACTGATCGTGAAGATCGTGCTTTGCGGCTTTTGGATCTTAAAGATAGCTTCTAGGCAACATTGGTGATAGATGGAGTGATTTAATTAATCAACGAATCTTTATATCTATAGATCTATACAGGGTGTACCACTTAAAATTTCTACGTCAAATATCTCGAAAACGGATAAAGATTATTGAATTTTGTAAAAAGCAGTTGCTAAAGAATTTGACTGATTCTAGTTTGCTGTCACAATTGTATTTTATTACGTGAAAATTAAGATGGCGCTGCAATCAAAAGAATGTTTTTCTATTTAGGTGCTATAAAGTGCACTTTTCGACACCCGTTTGGGTTGCATAAAGTATTACTTTTTCGCACGCAAAATTTTGTTTTTAGTGGTTGGTCATTGCATAAATCAATCTAAATTTTAAACTTAAAATGACATATAACACCGCCGATTTTCAAATATTTAAAATGCTCTAGTTAAACATCAATGCTACCAACTTCAAAAAAAGAAAATTTCTACAATTTTCGTACAAAACATGCCTCTTATTTTAAGTCTTTTTGAACTTTTAATGTCGGAAATAGAAAAAATAGTATAAAATACATGTTTCATAAGACCTTTTTGCGCACTCGTTCATTAGAAAACTCGCCTACGGCTCGTTTTCTAAACCTTGAACTCGTGCGCAAAAATCATGTCTTATGCAACTTGTACTTTAATATACTATTTTGATCGCCAGAATCTTCATTTGTTTTTTATTTGAAAGAATATTAAAATTTATTCAAAAATTTAATGGCTTCATAGATATTCGTGTTTAAAAAAAGTAAGAGTAATTTCAGTTTAAGTTTATTTGTCGGAAAATATTTTATTTCTAAGGGCTTATAGAAGGGATTATAGATCTTTAAGCATATAAACAAATAAGATTTTTGAATTCTTGGAAATCCCGTGCTAGGTTAGGAGACTTTTGTTTGATAATTGTGGTCTATCTCATATTTAGCAAAAAAGGCAGAACAGTTATTTTTTACAAACATTGCACATTTTAATATGTTAATAGAAGGCACAGTAAGTATGCTGTAGTCCTTGAAAAAACCCCTGCAGGAGTCCGTTGACTTTAGCCGAAACACCGCTCTTAAACAAGACACTACCCACATCCGAAGAGCCACCTCGAAACACAATATCATGCAGCAGTTTAGAGAAAACATTCGCATAGTACACCTGCAGCGCTATGTCTTGTCCAATAAGCTATGGGGGTTCGGGCACAAAATCCCATGTATTTTCTTATGGAGGTTTATTGTGCATTTTTAGGGTGAAACTTCAATGCGCATGCGCCAGATCCAACTTTTCCTGTCTGTTCAAAGGCAGACTTGTCTGTTTCAAAGACAGACCTGTCTGTTTCAAAGACAGGTAGGAGTTGGGGTTGGCGTATGCGCATTGACGTTTTACCCTAAAAAATGCAATATGAATCTCCATAAGAAAATACATGGGATTTTGTGCCCGAACCTCTATAGCTTATCTACTCTCTGTGACAAGCTATTGTTTATTTTGCGTCCTAGATACAATCTTACAATCTTTTCCATTATCTTAGAAATTGCTGACGTTAACGCAATAGGCCTGCAGTTACCAAAATCAGCAAGCAGCAAATATACAAAAGAAATTTGTGTACATCAATATGTTAAGCACGCATTACACATTTGTTACAAATGAAACAGATGTGCATTACACACATCTTCATCAAAATGGGTACACATGGATATATACCTTGTATTTTCCAACATTTACTTCTGCCAAAGACACGTGTTTCTGTCAAAACAATAGACCTCGTCAGTTTCGCTAGTGAAGTAAAGTTTGATGGAACGACTCATAGGTATAGTAAGTTTTGTCCTATCAGGTGGCATTAGATAATCTGGTGATATCTGATGGACAAAAGAGACTGCTGAAAGTCGCGATTTTCTCTCGTACAGATAAAGATGTGTGTAATGTACATCTTTTTCATTTGTAACAAATGTGTAATGCGTGTTTATCGTATTGATGTACTAAAATTTCTTTGTATATTTGCGGCTATCTGAGATCGTGTTAATGGACTTACACTTATACAGGCTGATTCATTTTCGGCCCTCACCATGGGGATCTCGCTTATTATTGGAGATAGAGTATAGGTTTAAATTTGGCAAAGTTGTTAAATTTTGTGTTTGTTATGAATCCGTAAAGAAAATAGACCTGTGACAAATGACCTTCGTTATTTAAAATAAAAAACGCGAAAACCCCATTTTCTTCTTTTACCTGTAGCACCGGCCTTGTAGAGAAAATATAAAAATATATTCTTGTGGCCATTTCTAAACCTCTATCCAGTGGTGTACTCCAAATTTTTATACGACGTTTCGTTTCTTTCTGGCTATCATCAACTATCTAATTTCTTATAGGTGCCATATTGGATTTAGACACCTTCAGAAAGAGTTTTTTTTTCTGATTTCAACCATATACCACATGCTGACTAAAGCTTTTGACATTAGGTTTTATTTGAAAGAATAAATTATAAGATTAAATAAGGTAGCCATGGAATTTCAATCTGTCAAACATTTCATTTATTGTTCATTAATAATACAAAAATGTCATACACTAACGAAGAGAAACGAGTTATGATAAGTATTTTTTATTCTTCAAACCGAAATTCAACAGTAGCGAGTACAAGATATCTACAATTATATCCAGAACGACAACAGCCTCATCGTACCATTTTTCTAGATCTCGACAGAAATTTGGAGAGAATGGATCGTTTACTAAGCCGCCTAATGGTCAAGACAACAGGAATTTAAACGAAAATCGACAAGATATTTTACAAATGGTAAATTAAAGCGTGTTTTCAAATTTCATGTTAATCTTGTATTTTTATAGATAAATAATAATCCATCAATTTCTACACGCGAAGTAGCGTCAGAATTAAATTTGTGCCAGTCCAGAGTTTGGAGAACTTTACATAAAAGTAGGTTTAAACCATACAGGATCCATGTTAGTCACTCTTTACTGCCTGGAGATAATTTGAGAAGGCTAGAATATTGTAATTGGTTAATGGGAAGGATAGCAAATGACGAAAATTTTTTATGCAAAATCATCTGGTCAGATGAAACAAAATCTACAAATTCTGGAATGTTCAACAGAAATACAGAGCACTATTGGGCAGTACAAAATCCACGACAAAACAGGGCTAGAAGACCACAACATCGTTTTGGAATAAACGTTTGGATGGGTATTTTGGCAAATCGTCTCTTAGGACCAGTTATGTATGAAGAACATTTAAATGGAGAAACATATTTAAACATTTTACGTACATACGTATCTGACTATCTTGACGACAATATCCCATTAAATCAATTACAATATTTATGGTGGCAACAAGATGGCGCACCAGCACACAATGCAGCTGTTGTTAGAAATTTCTTAAATCAAGAGTTTGCAAACCGTTGGATTGGAAATAGGGGAGTTGTTGAATGGCCTGCGAGATCACCTGATTTAAGTCCGCTAGATTTTTTTTTATGGGGAAATTTTAAAAATAATATTTATAAAGTAGATGCGCCACAAAACATTGAAGAATTACGAGACAGACTTCAGAATGCCTTCGATGCAGTTTCTAGAAGAACTATACAAAGGGCAGTACAAAATGCCAGAAGGCGTGCCCAATTGTGCATTAACGAAGATGGCCAGATAATTGAACATTTACCGTAATTGTTTATTGTTTACTTTTCTATGTATTTTTATTAATGTTTTTGTTATCTTGTACTCGCTACTGTTGAATACTGTTGAATAAAAAATACTTATCATATCTCGTTTCTCTTCGCTAGTGTATGACATTTTTGTATTATTAATGAACAATAAATGAAATGTTTGACAGATTGAAATTCCATGGCTACCTTATTTAATCTTATAATTTATTCTTTCAAATAAAACCTAATGTCAAAAACTTTAGTCAGCATGTGGTACATGGTTGAAATCAGAAAAAAACTCTTTCTGAAGATGTCTAAATCCAATATGGCGCCTATAAGAAATTAGATAGTTGATGATGGCCAGAAAGAAACGAAACGTCGTATAAAAATTTAGAGTACACCACTGGATAGAGGTTTAGAAATGGCCACAAGGATGTGTTTTTATTTTTTCTCTACAAGGCCAAATGTCGGTGCTACAGGTAAAAGAAGAAAATGGGGTTTTCGCGTTTTTTTTTTAAATAACGAAGGTCGTTTGTCACAGGTCTATTTTCTTTACGGATTTATAACAAACACAAAATTTAACAACTTTTCCAAATTTAAACCTATACTCTATCTCCAATAATAAGAGAGATCCCATGGTGAGGGCCGAAAATGAATCAGCCTGTATACGTATTTTTTCCCTTCTATACCGGCATAGTTGGACGAGAGAAAATCGCTACTTTCGTCATAGTCTTTTTTGTCAGTCAGATGTCACCAGATTATCTGGTATCACCTGATAGAATAAAATTTGCCATATCTATGACAGGCGTTTCATCAAATTTTACTTCACTAGCCAAACTGACGAAGTCTATTGTTGTGACAAAAACACGAGTCTTTGGCAGAAGTAAATGTTGGAAAATACAAGGTGTATGTTTATGTGTACAGATACAGATGTTGTAATGCATATCTGTTTCATTTGTAACAAATGCATAATGCGTGCTTAACGTATTGATCTACTCAAATTTCTTTAGTGTAAATATATTAATTATTTTGCTAATCGATGATCTTTATATTCAACGTAATATTCTATAACTTTTATTAACGATAAGAGCAGAAATAAACCGGAAGCTTGGAATAATCACCAGGAGTTTTTTTATTCTGCCTTCATATGCATTGAATAAATACTATAATTTAGAAAATATACAATAATATCATGTTCATGTTATGGTAACGCTTTGTTAGTTACTTATTAAATAAATGGAAAATAGTATAGTATATTCAAGGAAACTAAAATGTAGTAGGTCATCACTCTTAGAATACTTAGTAACATAAAATTACTAGTTTTAAAGCAATAAAATTTGTCGGTCAAGTTTACTATTAATTATCATTTATTAAGGAATTTAATGCATAATTTAAGTTATTTATTTTTTCACATAAAATAATACACAGGCCAATTTCTTGCCTCATTAATTTTCCCGTTAATTTCTAATATTTGTTTTGATTGAACAATTATCTTCCCCATGCATGAGTATAGTCGTTACCACTTTTACCTGTACTTTGTACGTTATATTAGTGAGAAGTACGTCAAATGAAGATTCTCACATAATACTTTCATCCTTGGAAACATTCTTGGCCAAAATAGTGCTCGTATTGTACAAATTTAACCTTGATCGAAAGATTTGTTCATGACTTTATTTTAGTAAGTTGTCATTTTTATATTTATAATTGTACTTGGTTGGTTGGCGTACGTAAGTGTACGTATTTGCGGATGAGTTTTGACCTGTCACCTTTACTTTCACTTCTGCTATTTGTCTTATGGTTGCTTGTATGAACTATTCGATGTTGTTGATATTTCTGTTAATAAATTCTTTTGTTTTGATTGATGTTTGCCGGTGTATATGATAATTCATTCATATATTCTTTTTTAGGGATGTGTTGTATTTTATTCATACTTATTTTTAGTTTCCTTTACGTATTGTAACTTACAAATATTTTTTGTTGCATTTTCTTTTGGTATTATATAAATTAGCCAAGGACAAACCAAAGAATATGAACCTGAAGATCATCATTTGACAATATTATTAATAATAATAATAATAATAATAATAATAATATAATAATAATAATAATAATAATAATAATAATAATAATAATAATAATAATAATAATAATAATAATACTTTCATCGTTAGCCACTCAAACTGGCTAACGATGAATTCAATCCATCCACGAGAATCTTAAGTATACCCCAACAGAAAGAGAGATGGAAAAATAAATCTTTGCATGGCAAGTATCCGTTAACAATTGGATCTGAAAATTTTGACACCTCAGCGTCGCAGGCATGGCTGTATACAGGTAACCTGTTTGCAGAAACAGAGGGATTCATAGCCGCCATCCAAGATCAAGTAATTCCAACGCGTTCCTGTAGGAAAAAAATTCTTAAGAAGAATTTATCTGACATTAAATGTGTCGTGTATGCGCAGATAAGGAAGAAACAATTGATCATTTGATGGCAGGATGCTCTGTACTTGCCCCCAAACAATATCTCGAGAGGCACAACAGGGTTGCAAAAATATTACACCAGCTGCTCAGACTGAAGCACTTGTTGTATTCTGAAAATGTCCCGTATTATGAATATGAAGCACCTTCAGTTTGCGAGGACGAAAATTCTTGATTATATTGGAATCGCCAAATAATCACAGATAAAACAATTCCCAACAATATTCCAGATATAATACTGACACTGAAGAAGGACAAGGTAACGTACATCATTGACATTGCTGTTCCGTTGGCAAAAAACACTGCAAGGAACTATAGTGAGAAGGTAAATAAATATTTACCTCTCAGAGACGAAATCAAAAGTATGTGGAAGATGGACAAGGTCCTAATAGTTCCAATTGTGATTGGCGCAACTGGAGAAATTCCACAGAAATTCCACAAGTCCATAAATACTTTGGATCTCTACTAAAAACTTTATTTAAAAATGCAAAAAAGTCTCTTGTTAGACACGGCTGCAATAATACGTCGCGTGCTAAACTGATGTTGGAGCGCGCGAACGCGGGCAACGTGGCCGGGAGGCGAAATGACGGAACGAGTGGGGTGCTGATGTGGTCCTCTACTGGGTTGTAGCCTAGCATATGCGCTACCAAACTCTAGGGGGTCTGTCCGATGGGCGAACAGGTGCCATTCCGCCTTTCCAGCAGGGGGAGAGAAGAACCAAGCTACGCGGCGCAAAACACGGCGCCGCGCAATGCACACACCACAAGGACCGGTCCTGGGCGGCAACCTGGCTAGTCTGCCGTTAATAGTACACACACGTTCGACGTGTGTGCAGTGCCCCCGCAATGGCGGAAAACGTCAAGATGGCACAAAGTGTGACCGTCGTCGACCGAAGTAGCCGCTAAGAGTGTTCCCTCGGTTGGTGATGAGCAACCACGTGCAGGGTGCGCTTCGCTGGTCTGCACCTTGCCTCGATGGGGCGGGGGTCGGGCCGTCGAAGTACTGCACGGAAAAGTAAAGAAGTTGCCGGGAAAGGGTTGGCGGCCCTGCGCAACGGCTGGTTCTCCGATCTCTCAAAATTAACGCGACCGGTCACTAAACACACGCACGAGCGCGCCAACATACAACACCCTACACTTGCGCGCTCGCACAAACACAAAACCACACACCCAGAGAGAGACGCAAGCTGCCAGCAGCAACAAACACACAAGTTCATACCCAGAGAGAGACACAAGCTGTTAGCAGCGGACAACACATATGTTCACACCTTGAAAGTACTGGTAAGTATCTACTATAATCAATATTCATATAAAATAAATGAATAATAGATAACTATGCCATCCATCTTGTTCGAATGTACCGATGGGGTAAGATAATGGCAACCAAGAACGAATGGTTCTTGTTCGTGGAAGAGATAATAATAATAATAATAATAATAATAATAATAAGGTGTTTAAGAAAGGTAATTTAACAATATTCAGCTTAAATTAAAACTTTCCCAATTAATGAATGGAAATTATATCAGGGAAGTTAAAAATTAAGAAATAATCGTTTCTTCATGGCCTCAAATTAGGTTTGCATCTCCTTAAAAACCACGGAAGTTTTTAAATTACAAATCGTGTTTATTAAGGAAACTTTCTGTTTTGAAAGCCTTGTTGTGTTGTATGTAAATAAAATACTCAAATACTTCATTCAATTTTATTTGAAAAGACAACCGTTTGATCAGAGTCGGATTAAGGCCCTTAGAGACCTTAAGTACTAACAAAATTTGGTAGCCCCATACATTTATAATTCAAAACATAAACAATAATAACCAAAAAATTAAATTTTATTAATCTAAATTTCGAAGATAAGATCCTCATAATTAATCTTACTTAACACATCTGCCTCTATACATAATAAAGATAAGGCATTCAGCCTGCCTTGTTGCATAGTTGTTCGGAGGGGAGCAATTTGTGAACATTAGTGTTAAAAATATTCGAAAATCAATGTCTAATGTGGAAAGGCACACTCATTATTGTCCTCTAAAATTATTTTATAAAGTTCAGCATGACTGAATGTTGTTTTTACATTTCCTGGCTTGAGTTCATGCAGCTCTAAATAATTCCCATTTTGCAAAAATCCAAACCTTTCTTCTGTTCCTCGGCAAGCCAAGCCATGTTCAGATAATTTACAAATAACAGCAATGACACACCTCAAGACATGGTCCCAGTAATTACACTCTTCCTGAATTTGTTTTTCCAACAGTGACTTCAACACTGCACCTTGTCTGCGAGTTAAATATGTTAGCAAAGAGTCTCGGCGACTAGTACATTTCTCGTGCTTATTAATCACAATAGTATTTCGCTAGTTACTGAACCCTACTCTTATAACAATATTCGACAATTTCTTAGGAGCAAACAGTTACAAATAAAACAAACTGATTCTGTTAATGGTGAATACAGTAACCACTCTCTTGTATTTCTGATCAGTGGCTTTTGTCCCAATAAAAAATTTCTGTGCTTTACTGATTTGCTGCTACTAAAATACCGATAAAACTTGTCAAATGGCCCATTGTGGTGTAGACAGTTACTGGATCTACAAGCGATCCAATAAGCTACAGAATAGCAGAGAAATCAAGTCACAACCATGGATCTTTTGCCAAATTATGATTTTCCTCATCTTTTATAGACAGAATAATTTCACTGCCATCGCCATGATTTGCAGTGAAGGTATTTATATCAGCGGAATTTACAGGCAATGCGAGATCAATTATGAGTAGGGACTGGACACGAGAGGCCTATAATTCATCGCCCGCGGGCGTACTATTGAAAATTTGTATTTTTAAAGAGTTTTTAATTTTATTTATATAATTGGAAAACAAACGGGTGGTGATCTATAAAATACGAAATACATTTTTATTTGTTAATTTTGTAGTTCACTGTAAAAGAGTATTAATATTAACTAGCAATACTTTCCCAAGGTTCTCTTCTGTAAAATTTGTTCCCTTTGAATTAAATACATCCTTGAAAATAGAAAACGTCCTTTCTGCATCGCAACTGGTTATAGGTGCATACTAGAAATATTCTTTTATTTCAGAATATTTAGCAGTTAGATTTTGAGGCATTGTCCCCGTACACAATTATCGCAATGTTATTAAATCTAGATTTCTATTAAAAACTGCGTCAAACTTTTGCCGAAGGCCACATTCGAAGTCACTTGGATTATTTTTCAAATTATTAATAGCCACATCTAATGTGGTTAATCCATTATTTAATTTGAGATTTTAATTTCCCAAATAGGTGATTAATTTTGGCAAATTTCCAAAGTGTTCCTGAAGAAAGTGGTACCGATTTTTTAATTTTGGAATTTGTATTAGTTTCTTGCACTCAGAAATACTTCGAGCATTATCATTTAAACATGTAACGAACTTTCGTAAGCTATCGAAATTCTCTGCATAAAAACTAGAAGCTTCCAACCATGTTCCCCATCTAGTTATTACTGGAGAGTGAGGCAGTGACAAACATGGAAGTCTTTCCCTGTAAAGAGCTATTCTCAATGGTGCTTTTCTAAAAGCAGATACAAATCTATCAAATTGCAGAAAGGTGTCTCTGAGGCAACATATCCTGATATGTTGCATATTACTTGTATAGCACATGTTCTCCACGGAATCTGTGAATATATCAGCAACTTATAGCAAGCAACAGGTTGTGAATGCACATGCAATTAACACCAATGATAGTTGGCAACTAAACCACAGCATAAATTTCAAACTTAAAGTTTATACGGTGACTAAAGTAAGAACTTTGTTATTAAAGAAAGGCTTCTATAGGCAGAGTTTAGAAGCACCGCCAAGCTTTGTGCACACGTATTGAAAATTAGAACCTTATTATTTATCTTCGCTGTAAAAATTTAGGAGCTACTAGCCGTCACTTGTGCTGTTTCAAACGCGTGCTATATTTATTCAAAACTTCTATAACTTCCAATCTGAGAGCACAGTGTACTTTATTTTACAAGATAAATATGATGACAGATGACAAAACACTTTATAAACAGAACTTATTCATTTTTCATTAAATTTTGAAAATGGATATAAATTTAATTAATATAATAATTTAAATTGTAAATTCGACTATGGAAAATTTCTGAGGTGCCCCCCTCCTTTCTTTGATGCCCTGAGCACGTGCCTACTTTGGTTATAGGGTTAATCCACCACTGTGTTTGATATGTTCAGTTTATGGAAAAAAGTAATGTCCATGAATACTAGCTACTGTGTCAAGTATATAAAATTGAATAAAAATTATGTTGAAGAATAAAATATATATTTTACCTTAATTTTATTTTATTGAAAAGTCACTTTGTCGTTAATATTTCTTAAATCATCCCGAAATCATAACTGTCCAATCGAAACTTATTATTAAAAATAGAATTATCGTCACCCAACTTTCATTCTTTTCAATGTGCTAAGTGAATATAATAGAAATTAATAACTCTATAGTGTCTATATTCGGTAATTTGTTTGTGCTACTTAACGGAGTCAACATTATAGACTTTATAACTAATAATAATTATACGATAATTATTAGTTTGAATTGCGTCTATTAATTTTTTAAATGCGCTTAAGAGTTTCATAACAATATATTTGACAATTGGTTGCACAAAGGTTCATTGTGCGTGTAAATGAATTATTGACAAGAAAGTAAATACTGTCTGAAGAAGAAGCGGGTAGATTCTAATAACAGAAGCAAACACGACAATCGTTTGGTCAAGGTGAATTTGTATATATGTATATATAATGCAAAAATACATACAGATACGTATCCTATAAGTATGTCAACGAATTATTAATTTGATTTTATCAAGGCTAAGACAATTTAGAGAGACTAATTTAGAAAAGTTATATTTATACATGCTTTTTATAATTGTGCAAAACGAAATAATCTGAATTTTATAATAAATATATAGTCATATTAATACTTAGAAAGAGTTAATGTAATTATTTTTTAAATATATACAATATGATCATTTATATTTACTCTCTAGCAAGCCATGAAATTATTTCTTGAAAATATCGTGTTGGTAGTGACAAATAAAATACATCTGTCATTATGTGTATGTTCTGATAAATAAAACTCATCTGTCATTAATGTATTTATTAATTGACACTTAAAAATGTTTACAATAAATCATAAAGTTTTTCTGATCGAATCATACTTTAGGAATGGTGTAAAATTAGAAAATGGAGAATGGTCGTACTCCTTGCAGCCTTGTATAGAAGAATTTCGGGCAGAATTTCCAAATTTTCCAACAACATATGACAGTTTGCGGTAATTAATTCAAAAGTCAGTGGTTAAATTCCGTGAAACAGGGTCTGTGTCTCGAAAACCAGGTGCTGGTAGACCACTAAAGTGGACAGTTGAAAATATAGCAGATGTTGAGGGACGAATAAATCAATCACCTAAGAAATCGATTCGTAGGCTTTCACAACAAACACAACTGTCATATGGGACCTGCCAGAGAATCCTTAAAAAAGACTTACAAAAATTTCCATACAAATTTCATTGCGTGCAAGAGCTTTTACCAATCGATCATGTAACCAGAGTTAATTACTGTCAGTGGTTCTTAGGTACGATTAATAACGATGACGTTCTTGACAAATCCTTCTGGTCCGATGCAGCATGGTTTCATTTATCAGGATATATAAATAAACAAACAATGCGCATCTGGTCTAGTGAAAATCCACATGAAATTCTTGAAACACCCTTGCATTCACAAAAAATAGGCGTTTGGCTTGCTGTTTCTCGTAGACGGATTATTGGTCCAATATTCTTTAATAATACGATAAATGCAGAACGATATCGTAATAATTTATTGCTACCATTTGTAAATCAATTACATGATGATGAGCTCCGCGAGGGATATTTCCAGCAAGATAATGCAACAGCCCATAAGACAAGAGAAACGATGGAATTATTGCATGAATTCTTTGATAATCGAATAGTAGACTTTCCACCACGATCTCCGGATTTAACAATTATGGACTATTTCATTTATCCACATCTAAAAAATAGAGTATTTACGAATCGTACACATACAATTGAAGAACTTACTAATGCTATCCGAAATGTCTGTGAGGAAATTACACCACATAATTTAAGGAATGCCTTCAATAATATGAGACGAAGAGTTGCGCTATGCATAGAAAATGCAGGAGCTCACTTTGAACATTTATTGTAGCTGTTTTTATTATTAAACTTTTTATTTTTTCAACTGAAACGTTTGCATGTAATTATTTGTCAAAATGACAAAACCTAATCTGTCATCAGTATAAAATAACCTATATCACACACACGCTGCAAAATAAGTTAACTTAAATTATGGTACCAACTTAAGTTTAAAAAAGAAAAATGTCATTGCCTTCTAGAGGGTAGAAATATATGATCATATGGTATTTGATGCATTATCTTAAGACAATAAGTTTAATTACGAGGGATATTTGTGTTTGTTTTGCATTAGGAATCCATAGAATCCATAGAATTGTCTTAAACATTTTAATAAATTTCATGATGTAATTTTGAATATTTCAAATAACATAAGCGATGCATCGAAATACGCAGCTTTTGCGAAGCAGCATCATTTATAATTTTCCTTTAGACGCAGTACACGTAGAATAGTGATGTTCCACTCTTTTTATTCCATTCAA
Source organism: Melolontha melolontha (assembly GCA_935421215.2). Lineage (NCBI taxonomy): Eukaryota > Metazoa > Arthropoda > Insecta > Coleoptera > Scarabaeidae > Melolontha > Melolontha melolontha. The sequence goes on along the minus strand of OW285243.1, from coordinate 67,852,337 downwards.
GAAGTATAATTTTGAGGCTCTGCGAAATAAGCTTTAGCTTTAACGATGGCATCTCCATTCGACACGAATCCTTAGGTTCAGGAATTAAAAAAAAGGCACAGGGGAGCAAATCAAACGAATATGGGGGGACGAGACAGATTAGAAATGTAATTCGACTAATTTAGTAGTTACATTTGTAGATGAGTGAGTTGATGCGGATCATAGCTAAACAACACTTTTTTCTTTGCTAATTGAGCTCAATATTGAAATGGTCCTTTAAATTAGCATAATATGGTTCTGTGATCGTTCTTCCTAAATAATCGATATAGATTACCCCGTACGGATCCCAAAATATCGTAGCCATAATTTTCCGACAGATGGAAGCACTTTTGCCTACTTTGGTGCTCGTCCCCTAACGAAAATACGAAAGTCCATTTTTTTCTACTTTTCTACTAATTTGGACGTAATAAAATAAAAAAATTATTTGCAAAAACGCTCATAATTTTGCGAACATTCAGTTGTATATGGTAGCAGTTGCTCCGAAATAATTTTTATTTATTTTTATTTTATATTATTTTATTTTTTTCTATCCAATCATAATCATACACGTAATAATAAGCAAAAGTAATTGTATTGACATATAAATGTTAATATATTACATCTAATATTATAAATCCTCATAAGACTACAGCCAGTACTTATTGCAGACGTTATAAAGAAGTCGTTTGTAAGTGAACAAATTATTGAAGTGTATATCAATGTCCGAAGGAACTTGATTGCAGTTGCTGCCCATAATGTAGATATAAGACTTGATCAACACATTGACTTGAGGAAATGGAAGATAAAAAGGACAGGAAGGACTTGTGATGAATGGTGGAACAAGAATATCAAAGGAAGATAATAGCATTAGACAATCAACTTCACTGTGAAGACACCTATGAAGGAAGTTAAGGCTGGCTAAAACACGTCTAAGGGAAAGGGAAGGTACGTAAAACTGAGAAAGAAGTAGTGCGTGATCAAAGCCCCTAGGACGGTAATCACCGTCCACCTCAAACCATAAGTACATCAGAAATCGTTGCTGAACTTGCTCAGTGAAGTAGCTGGCGTATCTTCATCTGCAGTTGTAATCGCTAAATTGGTCGAATTGTTGTTCCATCCCTTATATTCGCCTGATTTTGACTGTGATTTTTTTTTAATTCCCGTTTTTTCTATCAAGAATAATTTTTCATTTAAATATTGCGTTCCCATCGAAAATCTATAAAGATTACTTGTATTTACTTCGGAAGCTCTTGTGTTGGCGTGGTAAAAGAAAAACTACGAGGTGATTGTTTTAAAGTCTAGGCAATAATTATGTGTTTACCTAGGGAAAAAAATAAGGATTATTTATTGCTACATTAAGTATTCCAGATGTTAACTCTTTAATGACAACCAGTAATTTCTTAGTACAATTATATATATTACAATAGCAGTTTAAAATTAGTTACTGTAAAAATTTCGTAATCCACTTTTTCGGTTGAGTACGTTAAGTAGTTTTAGAAACCCGGTAATTGTTTGTTCAGTGAGAGGAAGTCGTGTAATTCGTGATCTAGGGAAAACGGTGGATTTCAGAACAGTTCGGTTGCCTTTTGTAAATTATCTGACAGGGAAAATATCCGCTATATTCGTAAAATATGTATGTATAGATATTGTTGTGAGGCAAATTGCCTCAAACAATATATAATTAGCACAAGAAATCAACGGAAATATAAATAGGAATTTTTAATATTTTTACTGTCTAGTTTGAAACATGTTAATTAGTTGTAAGTTTTTAATTTCATTCTGATGGAAATTGTAATAGATAATTTGAAATATTAATTCAAAACTTATATATATTACCGCTTCATTTCTGTTGTGTTTAAGCAAACCAATGGGATGCGTGAATCAGTTTTCAAATCAGGACGCTATTCGTCTTTTGTTAAATGAGGGGTCCTTTATAGTCGTTGTAGATATTCCATAAGATACGTTCGCCATATTCCGTGAAATTTAAGCATCTTTAGTAGTCCGCATTTTCTTAAAACCAAAATTAAATTAATTACATCGACTAAAAGTTATTGAATATATATCTAAAAGATAGTATCAAGTGTAATTTATTAATTAAAAGAAATTAGAACGATGTAGACAAAGTATTTATTAATTTATCATCGAAAGAATCTTTTTGCACATGAAAAATTTAATGGCGGACCAGTTTAAAATTTGAAAATTATTAATTTAATCGAGAGTATAATCATATTTTGGTACCTGAATCGACATTTCCACAAATACCAGGCCTCTTGAAGTAATTAGGTACCAAGTTATAATAAAATCGAGCAATATTTCCTGTTATTAGAGAATTCCGAGGACCCCCACCAAGATCCTTCCTTAATTTATGTATATTCCAGTTCTTATAATTTTAAAGGTACCTATAAATAATATTGTTCCAAGTAAATTCACAATTTACTTATTTTGATATAATATACTTTACAAAAATAAATCGTAATCTGTACGATTCTTTAAAAACTATTCAAATAATCATAATATCAGATAATTTTAGTCGTTCTCTAAGTTTATATAAACAATACGGTTCATTGGAGAACATATTTTCCTTAGATATTTAAAACGGTTTAGTTTGTCTAACCTCGTAAAGGTTATTTCTCTCCGAACTAATCGGATATGAGTATTCATTGTTTTTCATGAGTTTTGATACATGCATTTTAATCCACACTGTTTATGCTTCCTTTGGTGAGTAATCTACAAACCATATTATATTACAATTTCTAAAATTAATTAATGTGATATTTGTATATTGGTTTGTAATATTGTAGAGTAATACTTACCTGTTAATTTAGATCCTAATCAACTCCTGTATATGCCACCTTTTAGTATTTTTACAAAAATTAAATGTTTTGTTTTGTCTAATGAAATGAGTGTTACTTATTTAATGTCGTATTGTTTTTGTGTTGAGGAGGTTAATAAACACTTGTTTATAGTGGGAAACTATATTACTTATGCATATAGTAAGTCCATGCTATCCTGAGATACTCGTAGATGTTAGGTTTAATAACCTTAGGTTTGAATGATCGATATATGTCCCGATAAAATTAATATAATAAAATAAAGGTTTTACAAAATCTATGTATATTTCCTCAGCTTTAAATAGGGAACAGAGGAACCATTTACACGCCCAGAGATATATAACATTTTAGAGTCTTATTACATCATCACAGATTGTTTTAATAAATAAAAAATACTTTACTATTATTGTCTTCTTTCTCTGTAGTGTCTTCTATCTCTGTTGCCCGAGTTATAACAATATACAGGGCAATCCAAATTAAGTGTTCACCATTGGTAACTTTGTTATTATTAAAGATACAAGATTGTTTAAATTAGCAAACTAGTAGTACTTTTAACGCTCTTTAAGATGGAAGAATTAAAAAAGAAAAAAGAGCAGCGCGTTTTCGAGTTTTCCCGAAAAATATGTTTTTTCCAAATGGAAACCCCTGTATATTATATAATTTTCTGTTAGAAATTCAATTTTTAAACAAAAAATCTTATAAGAAATTTTTTACTGGGATTAAAAATACTTGAGTTATAGTGAATAAACAAAAACAAGTCAAGTGCATTTCTATGTTTCTATGATAACGACGTTAACTCTTTCTAGTAAACGTCAAATATTAGTACAGTTTTATTAGTCTTTCACTCATAAATTTCATTTTGCTAGTTATTAATTTGACAAAAAAATGATTTTTACCCATGCAGAAAAGTGTGATATGTTAGAATCTTATTTAGTGTGCAGAAAATCCTCTAGGAGGGCAAAAGAACACTACGCTGAATTATATCCACTCCGAACACAACCAAATGAGCAATTTTTTCTGAGACTGTACCGAAAATTTAGAGGCAATGAGAGTGTTTTTGCCAAAACAAGAACAAGAAGGACTTTTATAATAAGCGAGGCCACGGAAATTCGAGTTCTTGCATATTTTGAGGCCAACCCGTGAGAATTCCATACTAGATATTATCAAGGAATCTGATTTGAGTCACGATACTGTGCATAGGATTCTGAAGAAACACAAATTCATTCCTTATAAGTACAAACCAGTTCAAGTTTTCTTGCCAGGGGATCCAGAGAAGAATGTTTTTTTGCCACTGGTATCTTAACTTTTGTCGCCAAAATGTAAACAACTTTCGTTATATTTTATGGACCGATGAATCAAATTTCTCAAATTCTGGAATGTACAATACAAAAAATCATCATTACTGGTCAAAGGAAAATCTTCTTTTAGTACATCCAAGACGCCCACAAGTCCGTTACAGTTTTAATGTTTGGTGCGGTTTAATTGGTTCAAGGATTGTTGGTCCTTTCTTTTATGAGAGCACTCTAACTGGTGAAAGGTACATAGAATTTTTGACTGAAATTTTGAATAATTTCTTAGACGATATTGATCTCATAAGTAGACAGAATCTGCATTTTCAGCAGGATGGCGCACCTGCGCACAACTACAGAGGTACTCATCAAATTTTAAATACAATTTTTAACAATTCATGGATAGGAACAAATGGTCCTATTCAGTGGCCTCCCCGATCGCCAGATTTAACACCGCTTGATTTTTTTTTATGGCGTTATTTAAAGACAGAGATTTATAAGCAAAGGTACGAAAACGTAAACGCCCTAAAAATTGCAGTTAGTGAAAAGATAAACCAAACAGATAGTAGGACCATACTAAAAGCAGTTCGACAAGTTCAGAAACGTGTTCAAAAATGTATTGAACAACAAGGTGGTATTTTTGAACATCTTCTATGAAAAAAATCAGTGATTTTTATTTTCTTTTAATGATATGTTTATGTATAAAATAAAGTTTATAAAAATTATTTAGCTGTTTTTGTTTATACATTATAACTCAAGTGTTTTTAATCCCAGTAAAAAATTTCTTATAAGATTTTTTGTTTAAAAATTGAATTTCTAACAGAAAATGATATAATATACAGGGGTTTCCATTTGAAAAAAACATATTTTTCGGGAAAACTCGAAAACGCGCTGCTCTTTTTTTTTTTAATTATTCCATCTTAAAGAGCGTTAAAAGTACTACTAGTTTGCTAATTTAAGCAATCTTGTATCTTTAATAATAACAAAGTTACCAATGGTGAACACTTAATTTGGATTGCCCTGTATATGTTAAATATGAAAATTAGAAAATGTATATTTGTATAATATGTATCTATATATATGTCACAAAACTTTTTGGAAACATTTTAAATTCCAGAGAATTAAATATTTACTATTTTCTTTTCATTATTAAGTATGCAGCACACATCGAGTTATATCTATGTATCTATGCCCCATTCAATATGAGAATGGAGCAGATGGCGCTGTGTTCAATAACCGATACGAAATGGTGACATTTCGAACTTTCTGACAGTTGCTATATCTTCAATTCTTTTCACAGAGACTGAAAAAATAATATTTTCACAAGGGCTAAAAAACTAATGTACCTATCTATTTAAATAAGTACTCAATCAAAATTAAAGGTAAACTAGGAACAATTTGCATTTAAATCATTCTTTGTTTGGTTAACATCGCAAAAATGTAATAACTAGATTCTACTGTATTAAACTATGTTAAAAGTTTCTTATGCGATTTCTTGTGTTTTAAAGTAGTTATAGAAAAAAATAGTGTATTATACATGGGGCGAAGTGGAGGTTTTAGCTCTTACTTTGACCTTTTCTATTATTTTACTAGGGAAGAGACTTCAAAGTTCGAGCTAAAATCTTCTATTTTTGCCCCTAATATAATAAATAACTATTTTTTAACTTCTACGTTTGTTTATTAACATATTTATTATTATGAAAACCTGAGATTGTGTTTAAAATGTCAAATATTCCCAGATGTTTGGAAAAAGATACAACTGATTACAATTTGATAATTTTATTCAAGTAAGAAGCGGAAAATATATACCAATCCAAGTATTAGACAGAAAGTCGAAATATAATGCAGTAAGCATCTTAATATATATTTTTTAATCTGATAGAGCAATTATGGGGTGTTCTTAATAATAGTTATAGCATATATGTTGGTATGTTGGGAAATTATCCAATTTCAAGATCAGAACCTCAATCTATTTACAGTAAAAGCAAAATTTCACAGCAAATCGTTAACAATATTGCGTACATCATAAATTTTAGTTTCTTCTTTGATGATATAATGAATGTTGTTTTTACATACATTTGCATTAAAAGAACTATTTTTCATAAGTGCGAGTGTTGTGGAATTAATATTATTAAGGTACGTCAAATGACTATGTTAAAATGGATATTGCGAAAGTGTCAATTGCTCTTGCAAAACTTTTACAATTTAGATACGATTTGAGGATGGCGATTAGTCAACGGGTATACTGTCTTTTTAACTCTATCTTATATATGTGCGGAAATATCCTTCTGTAAGTTCATCATCATGAAGTTTATTAATAAATGACTGTAATAAATCATTTCGAAAAAAAAAATATTAAAAAGAAATATTAATATTGAAAATACCTTTGTAATATGTTTATGTTTCAGTTTTAGTTTTTATGTCTCTATAATTTAGTTGTTATTTTAAATGTTTTCTTTATTTGCATACTTTATTTGAAATTGTACTGTATCAATCATAAATTTTTAGTTTCATCTATTATACAGGGACGAAAAGTGGACGACTAAAAATTGCAACTAATGAAGTTATTGCTCAAGATATTTTAAAAGCATTAGAAGAATTACCACAAGTTTCTAGTACATTCCTCGCATTGCCGATCAGTAACCAGATATTAAAGCACGGAAAGTATCATCCGTATAAACCACATTTAGTTTTAGAATTATGTGGACTTGATTGCTCCTGTATATTGTTTCACCGCGCATGGGTTGGAAGGCCGTATACGTACTAATTATTTACTCGTCAGTGATACTTTTTAATGAAACGCCGCACTCCAATATAACACCTTCATTTACAAAATTTACACTATTTGATACATAAGAATTGTTGATTCGATGATAAATCAAGACTGTTGTCTTGTTAATAACAATAAAACTGGTGTCTCTTAATATTAAATTGTTCTTGCGAGGCTGTTGCCTTGAACGCTGTTGTATTGACACTTGCGACTGTTGTCAAGCACGCTGATCTGTTGAGACTGTTTTTGAATTGTAAGCAATATTTACCTCTAACTTCGGTAAACTCTGCAACAAATAACAAAATAGGCCGCATCAGAATGCGACAAAGGTCTTCAAAATTCCCAAGAACCGCCCTGCTTGTAAACTGTGCCTACTAAAATAGCAAACAATGCAGATGGATTTTAATTCTATATTAGCTATAACTAAAATACCCAGTTTATATTGCTTGCATTCTTCATTCTGGTATTTTATGGAACAAATTTGAGTGAACGTGCGTTTGATAAAGCATTTGAAAGTTACAAACTGTGTACATGGCACGTTCATTATTAGATTTAATTAAATATCTTTGTCGTTGTTGAACAAAAGGGTGTCAAACCTTATTCTTGTCGAATTTCCAGAGTCGAGCTCTATTGCAGTTCGTAAAAATATACAGTGTTTCTTTTAAAATAATATAGTTAACATCATTTCTGGCTAAACCGGAAGTCTAATTTGAAAATAAATATGGCATTTGAATTCCCTATTTGCATTAATTTAAATGTGAAAAAAATGTGTTAAAATCTAAGCAGCGGTATTAAAGATATTCGAATGGATCCATACATTTGCCTAACCCTATATATTTTTTTACCGTAACAAAATTGGATATCTGTAGGGTGAAATAAATATTATTATTATTATTAATATATTTAAACGCAAATTTCTCTTGTTTAAATAACATACAGATTTAATTATTTTAATTTAAAAGATTGTTATTTTAAAAAATTAATAAACTTGTCCTCTACTTGTGAAAGGGATTTGGTAAGAAGGATACGTTAACAACAGAGCTGTTATTTGTAAAGTTCTTAATTAATTTTACCATATATGTTGATACAATATGTACGTGATATTTGGTTCTTAATAATTTACTAAAGATGATGCTATTGCGAAATTGTTAAAGGAAATTAAATAACATTCGTTTCAGATTAATTAAAATTATATGTAACAGTCTCGAGAAATAATGATTTTATATAGGTTATCCATTTGCAAAATGGTAGTTACCAACATGTATCTTTGTATTATGTCGAAAAATTACGAAAGAGATATAATAGGTGCCACTGCTACATGTATTAAAATTTACGAAAATCGAGAAGGACATTTTCAGAACGCGCGATTGCACGAGACCAATTACTCACAAAAGCTATTACTAAAGAAAGGCGCTAAGGTATGCCATTTCTTGAAGAGATTACATACATACGTCGTGCGAAAGACAACGAGTCTTTCATCATAACACGTTCGGGTGAGTGTTTATGGACCAAGACGTGTACCGACTATTGTAAACGGTTAATAATAGCACACAACTAGGATCGAACTGCGAGAATTTAGAGGAAGTTACACATCTCTCCGTTGACTTATTATTATGTAAAGACCTTGAGGCGAATCTTTCCGACATCTATCGGAAATAGATCGAATTCGGTTCAGAGAAAGTGGATAATAAAAAAAGTACCGATCGCGGAGTATTAATATAATTACATTATGGTAAATATTTTTACGAATTCTTGAGGTCAAGTTCGCGACCTCAGATCGCAAATGAAAGTATTGACTATGTTCTGGCGATAGAAAAGCATGGATAATGGTTTCCCATTTGTATTAAAGTAGACATTTTCTTGAGACTTCATGTTTGGGAAAAGAAAGTGCTTTGTATTATTTGATGGAACGAGATGAGTTGCGAATGCTTTTAAATATTCAAATACCGGTTATTATTGAAAAAATGTAAATATAACTTTTACTTGTTGAAAGTTTAGATAGTATCATTATCATAGAATTATATAATAAGTAATTATATTGTTCTTGTGAATTCTTCATTTAACATAACAATGATCATCGCAGAGTATAAGGATACATTTATAATGTATTTAAAAATAAATAATTTTTCACACTACCTAGATTAAATTTAAATTACTGCATGGTGAATTATACAGCTGAAGTTAAAAATAAGAAAATAATGTTTTCTTCGTGGCGTCGAGTTAGTTTGAATCTCGTCAAACACCACGGAAGCTAATAAATGGTAAATTGTGTATATTAAGGAAACTTTATGTTCTAAACGCGCTGTTGTATTAAAATAAAACAGGTAAATGTAAATGTGTCTCATTCAACTTTATTTGAACAGAAAACTGTTTGGTATGTGGAGTACATGTACAGTTGGTTGAAAATCTTCGTTACATGAATACACCCATACCTCGCTTAGCGGTGTAGATATGTTCGGAAAAATTTGGCCGTAAATCGAATAGCCGTTTAACGAATATTATTTTCATACAAACCGATACAAATTCAGTCAAATCGGTTCCAATTAAAAAAAAAAAATTTAAAGGGTTTAGTTCATCAGGCATGTTATCCTTTTCATTTTCTATAAAAATACATACTTACTTAAAAATAAAATAACATAACAAATAAGAATACATACATAAAATGAACACATTACATAGTTCAAAAAAGAAAAATAAAAGAGATCATATTCACATACAAAAATTATAAAATGTTTGGAAGATTTTTTAATGTAATAAAATGCTGTCGTCGTCAATTTCCGTTGTTGTTGAATGACTTAACTTAAAATATTCGTCCAACTTTGTCTGCTTCGCCCACCTTCCTGCTTCTTTTTGCAACGTTTGGTAACATCTAATGGCTGAGTGTACTCCTCGAGATACTTTATCGCTACGTTCTTCGTCGGGATCATTTTGAAGAAGGATGTTCATTCCCTTCTCGAAATAAGAAAGCGCATTGGTCAAGGTTTTTGCTGTTAGTTGCCTAGGTATAACAAGCTCTGGCTTCTCATCAAGAGTTTGTTCGGTTACTAACTGGATCAGGTCTTCGTTTGAAAGAGGTTCTCTTTCAGCATCGAGCGAGTCAACCAAATCACCTTCTTCTAAATCTTCAAAACCAAGACTTTTGTTAAGCTCAATATGTTTTGTCGAACTTCAGGAAGAGAATTAACTTCAAACTCATTAGATTTTATGCAATTTGGCCATATTTGTTTCCACACATGGTTTATTGTGGTTGATTTTAAGCCTTTCCATGATTCACTAATGTTGTACACGGCATGTTGTAGTTTTTCCAAAATTGTTTTATTGAAGATTCACCATCGGTTTGCTGAATAACTTTATGAAAATTCTGCGTAAATAATAAACCTTAAAAGTGGCTATAGCACCTTGATCCATTGGTTGGATCAGAGCTGTTGTATTTTTGGGAAGGTACTCAATCTCCACGTCTTCTAATAATTCTGGTAAAATAACCGGGTGCCCTGGAGCATTATTCAAAATGAGCAATGCCTTGTTGCTCAAGTTCCATTCCTTTAAATATTTTTTTACTTCTGGCCAAAAGGTATTTTTAAACCAGTCCTCGAAAAGAATCTTAGTCATCCCATCTTTCTTATCGGATTTCCAAATGACAGGCAATTGTTTCTTGTTTAGCCCTTTAAAACACGTTGGATTTTCTGAATGATATATTAACAGTGGTTTTAGCTTAAAATCCCCTGCAGCATTTGCACCAAGAAGCAAAGTTACTCGTTCTTTAGAGACCTTATATCCAGATGCAGACTTTTCAGATTTTGAAATGAAAGTTCTTTTTCCTGTTTCGTCTACATTAAAAACTTGTTCTGCTCTTTCTATAACTTTTTTCAAAGTGTTGGGATATTCTTTGCCTGCATTATCATCGGCACTAGCTTTTTCGTCTTTCATTTTTAAATTATGTAAATTGAGGCGATTTTTGAATTTTTCAAACCAACCTTGGCTTACTTCGAATTTTTCATCTTTCGCAGATTCATCATAATCCTCTCTCATTAAATTTTTGAAAATACTTCTGGCCTTTTCTTGGATAGTCATCTGGTTCATTGGCATCCTTCGTTCATTATTGTCATCAGTCCATATAACTAATAATTTTTCCATTTTTTCCATAACACTGCTTCTTTGACGCGTTAATTTTGAAACACTTGAAGGTGTAGCAGACAGCGAATATATTTCAATTTTTTTTTTCTATCACGAATAGTTTGAACGGTAGACTTCGCCAGTCCCATTGCATTACAAATTTTAACAATTTTCTCACCAGCTTCAATACGACGTAAAACTTCTAATTTGGTCTCTAGCGTGACAGATTTACGACTTCTCCTTTTATTATTAGCAGCATTAATCTCCAAATTGCTGGTCTATGGCTATGCTGATCACTACCATGCGCAATTTCTATTAAATGCGTGCGTTCTTGTATACTTTTGATTTTTTTTTCAAAACGTTATTTTGGGGTTCCCCGTTTCCCCGTTTCCCCGTGTACGAACGTTTAGTCTCTTTCGTCGCGCGCATTACGTTTTGGTCAGTTACGAATAATATGTACATACATACAAAAATAGAGCAAATACAACCAAGCTATTGGCCGTATAATGAAACATTTTAGGTCGTAAATCGGAAAAGTGCCATAATTAAAAAAGGCCGTTATAGCGAAATGCCGTATAAAGAGCGACCTTATAGCGAGGTATGGGTGTACTACCTTCTAAGGAGGATCCGTACATTGCCTGTGTGTAATACTGACAAAATTAAAAGGAAGCTATTTACTCTTCGAAGTTAGCGGGGGAGACATTACTTTTTTGACAAACTGTACATATACCGGGTGCGCCATTAGTGTGTCAGCAGAGTTTGGCGTGATAGCTAACAAAGATAGGAAAGTGAGATTATCTGTAGGTATATAGTATATCACAGCGAATATTGTAAAATTATTTACGAATATACAGGGCCGTTGTTACAAATTCCCGGATCCACATTAAGATTTTTCAGTTTAAATGGATTGCTATATTTTTTAGAAATTATTATAGCCACCTAAATTACCTTCGCAGTGATATATTACAGTAGCAAATTAGAAAAAAATAATATGACGCAACTTTACCTTTTTGTCCTAAATGAGACGAATTTTCTGGCCTTCAGCAGATAAAAGTGTCTGAAGAAAATACTAATCAGAACGAAGGAAGCGAAACTCTTATGTTGAGTGTAATATTCAACAAAAAACTTGCACTCTTTAGAATATATTAGAAAATATTTTATTATTTACTTGTTATAATACAACTATAACATGCAAATATTGAATTATATAAAGTGAAAAGTTTTATGAACAAATATTAACGATTTTCGCACGATTAAACTTTAATTAAAATTACAATTCTCGTGTTAAAATTCTATTTAGGATAATTAATTTAACTAAATATTCATTGGAGTTTACTTATAATTTATCAAAAGTGTAAATGATTTAGTAGTTGTTTATTTATATAAAAATTAAGCGCAGTTCTAGGAACAATAAGATTGTCGATATGTTGTTAATATGCTTTTCGTGTCTTAAGGTACATACATTTCACGTATGTTAGTTAAGTTATTCATTATTTAGTTTATTTTCTAATCTCAGCTTTTATTTTAACATATTTCTATTTTGGCATTTTGTTTAATAAATTACGAGAGTGATTTGAAGGGACAGTGACTTTCTAAAAGTTGTCAGCACTGAATCTGTTTCAAGGGATGATTTGTAAGTGGTTCACTGCTTTAAAAAGTAATTATATGAGCACAGAAGATGTTGATGCGGTGCCTTCGTTTACAATAAATCCTCGAAAAATTAGTAAGCAATAAAGTTCATTCTAAAGAGCGACTACCAAATAAAAGTGTGTAAGACAGCTCCTACTGTAAGCATCTCAATCGAAGGGGTGCATGTTTTGCAACATCTAAATATGAAAACGCTAATCGCAATATGGGTGCCGTGTTTGCTTACTATTGAGCAAATGTGAACAATTTCAAATATAAATAAATAAAACTATATGGCTAGGTCCAAACGAAATTGAAGAAAATGTGTTTGTTATTGCAGATGAAACCTAGACATAACGTATAGCCCCAAGTTTTCGGAAAAATTTTAGATGATTTGTAGTCGGTGGAGGTCATATGCCATAATTAACTTGTTTGAAATATGACAGTTTAGTTTTTGTGATCTGGTTCAGCAAAATGTCTTATAAGCTGGGTATTCGTAAAGGAATTTACAATTTAGTTGGGCGAATGCCCAAGTGTGATATTGTTGCCATTAATCGTGAACAAGATATTTCTTTATCAACAACTTATCAAATCATAATGGAATGTGAAGAGGGTTAATTTGCCCAAAAATGAAAGAATACTTCAAGCCGTTAAGGACGGAGTTGGAGTTTCACAGCGAAAAATAGGTAGAAGATTCGGCGTTTTAAAGACCGCTGTTTTTTGAACAATTTCCCGAAATAACGTGGTGTTTCGAAAACGAAGGAAAGCAGCAAAATAGATCGCGGCCCAGTTAGAAAGAATACCCAGGTGTTGTCGTGCGTTAAGGCGCATTCATGTTGTTAATAAACTGATTGTAATGGATGATTACAAATATTTCATCTTGTCCCATTAAGAGATGAAGGGAAACGACGGTTTTATACCGATGACATGGAAGACACACCAGACAATGTCAAATTCAAAATTAAATACAAATTTGAGGACAAAATTTTAGTGTGGTGTGCCATTTCTAAGGCCGGATTTATCTCGCAGCTGTACATTGGTCGTGTTCGAAGAGAAGACTTCATTACCGAACTTTACATTCAAAGATGCCTTTTTAAACTGTTTCAGTTTTTAAATACACATCATAACAATGATGATATAGTGTTTTGGCCTGATCTAGTTTCATGCCATTATGCTAGAGTTACTAGAGACTGTTGTAACGCAAACAACATAAACTTTGTTCCTAAATTAGACAATCCTCCCAATGTACTCCTCAGACTTGACCAATACAGAAATTTTGGTCAATATTGACCAGAAAAGTGTATGAAAATTGACGGGAAGCTTGAAATGAAGACAAATTACGACGTCGAGTTTTTCAAAAAATGCGACAAAATTAATCGTGCTGTTGTCCAGAGGACGATAGATCAAGTGAGGACCCTCTGAGAAGAAAACTGAGGACCATCGAATATAATGGACCAATATCAATAATTTTAAGATTAAGTATTTATTGTTAATTTCTGTAATATATAGTTTATAAAGTAAAAAAAAAGTTTTGAGAAAATGATCAACATAAAACATAAAACAATTGATTACTTCTGCTAATTGTATAAAACTAAATAGGAATTATGTTGAAAAATAAAATACATTTTTTTAACCGAGAATAAGTATTTCACTGAAAGAAAAGTCTCCCGTCAAATCACCCTCGTATTATTTAGAGTTTTCAATTTGTTACTTTATTATAGCTTTTGCATATAGCAGGAAATCAAATATATACTCGGAATCAGATATTAATGCGTCTTGTAACTTGCATGTTTTCTATTTCTTGCTACAATACTGGTAATGGAGCAAAACAAAAAATATTCCAACTAATCTAAATTCTGTAGTTGGTGTCCATAATTCTCATGCGTATTTTGTATTCAAGCTACGTCCTCGTTTTTTCTTTTACAATACTAAAAGATATTGTTATATCACCACATTTTAATTTACAATTTATTCCCACTACTTTTTTAAATAGATTAGATATAATATGATGATATTTGTCATTTTCTGTATAATAACTTAGTATAATCTTGTGATGATCTATTATTATTATTATTATTATAAGTAGAGATCGGCAGTCGGAAGGAGATGAGGTCAGTGCCGGAGCGAGGACATTATAAATTTCGATTTAACGTTTTTCACACGCGAATCGAAATACTTATAGAGAAACAAGTACTTGCCAAGTAAGAATAAATACGACTTCTACAGAAGGAATATTGTAGGGTTTATAAAAAACATCACACATTCTGACTGTTCACCGTTTATATCCAGAGTTCAAATGATAAGAAATCATCAATCTTCCATATGCTCATTTGTGTTAATAATTATTTGTCACCGTAGATCTGTTTATAAATTGAAAACGTTCGTTCAACATCTACTGATGAAAAAGGGGCATACATAAAGCACACAATGTTTTTTATTGACATTTATCCTCGGTTCGGAAGAATCAACTTTGATAGCTTCAAACAAGTCAACAATTCGGTGTACAGTACGAAATCCTGGATTGTTATTCACAACTGCTTAAAATTTTCTTTTTATATATCAGTAGCAGCTCCAGGTAATATATAATTGGCAAAATAATTGACGAAGATCATATGCAATATTCATGGCTTTTGTTATAGAATATTGTGGGTTGGTCGGAATAACCTATAGATGGCGGATGGTTACAGATATTCTGGAATAATGAATCCATCAATATTGACTAAATCTACCTGAATAGTTAGGTCCATAAACAATTATTGAGCGTGTAAAATAGAAGCAGCATCATTCGGATCCAGTAGCTGTATTATACCTTTAACGTCGTCAAAATGCATGTGATAATAGGATACTGCTTCTATCCATGTGCTTCAGCGCGTTATAACAGATTCTTTCTTGACAAAAGATATCAATCTATCTTCCTACGGGTAGCATTTTCTGACTTCCTCTGATACTCGATGAAGAGCATGTGCGAAACACGTAATATATATATACAGATATATATGCATATATGAGCACTTTTTCTTTATTTATATCGTGTTTTTCACACCATAGCGATTTCAAACATGAAGCTACGTTAGGTGATATAAATTCTGCTTTGGATGTTTCGATTCTCTTAGAGAGGCAAGTAGACTTTGCCGTGTCCCTTTCCATTACATATTTACGCAATAGAACTTAAGTAACTAATAAAACTAAACAATAATCGGCCCGCTACAAATCCATTTAAGTCCTCTCCTGGAATGTACCACTGAATGTAGACCCTTAATCATAAGTTTTAATGTTTTATTTATTATATTTACTAGTAAGGTCAAGTGATGGTATGCAAGTTCCAGTGACACAGTAGCATATATAGAAAACATAAAAGACTTAACAATGGAGCAATAAATAAACAGAGAAAATTAATTATTGAAGAAATTATCTAAGGCAATTACAATATATAAGAAATTGTTGATAGTCTAAGTATAGCAGTAAATCTAGTCTCAGCTTAAGTGAATTATTAAACCATCATAAAAACTTATCAAGCAAGGCTAAATATTTTGTTTAAAGTAGAGAACGTTTATTTATGTTTTATAACTTAATTAACTAAGTTCATATATGCGCTTATTGTTTATGAATTTAGACAGAAAAATATATTAAGTTTGACAATATAGAAAGTCTCCAATTTTGCATTTCGAATATTTATTATTGTTTTAAATTACGGATTTTTAAATTTATCTGATTATTACTTTTTGTTTTAATAGATTGAAAGCTTTGACAGGGTTATAGTTTTTTTCTTCGAATATAGTTAGTTAATTTATGTAGATATAAGAAATGTTCTTTGTCAAGTAATAGCGTTTTTCTACTGTTTCTGTTAAAGGCGTGATCTATTTCTGATATCGGGTTTTTCGAAATGGAAGGTAGATTCTTCGTTATGTAAGGTAAAAGCTTGGACGGGTCGGGTAGTGAAATAAATCAATTTAAGAACTTTATTACGCATTCATATTTTATTTATTTATGGTATAGTCACTAGATAGTCCAAGAGCAGGACTCAAGAATCTGAGTATTTGAGATTGATCTATATAAAAGCACTAGGTAGTATAAAAGCGCAACATAGGTAGCGCTCGAGAATCAGCTTGGTGATTCAGACAGGGTGCTTTTCAGACTGAGTCTGCAAGGTAGATTGACTTCTCTGGTCAGGGAGGCTCCTTATATTCTGTCCGGGAAGGAAGCAGGTGACGCACCCTTGTTATCGAGGCAAGTCGATTGTTCTAGTCAGAATAGGGATATCGATATTGTGACTTGGGGAAGCGATAGGGGCGCTCTAGACAATGGTAGTGCTGGAATCTACCGCCCTATAGTTGTAGAGGATACTTTTAATGTGTTTAATTTTATTTGTACCCATTTACTCACATTCCACATAACAGGTTTTTCACTGTATAAAGTGCTTATAGAGTTGATAGCACTTATACACTTTCTCACGTGTTCGATTTTTAATTATTCTATTTCATCTCCTGTTTTATTTGAATCTTTTGTCTAACTTATATTTTGGCTTATTTAATATTGAGCACATTTAATTCTTAAATATCTTTACCTTTCTATATGGGTTACAGCCTTCTCTGCATTTAAAGCTTGCAATTATACTCAATTCAGTCAGTATACATCGAATCTGCAGACTAATCTATATACATATTTTCTTAACTTCAGGTGTTCCTTATAAGTTGAATTTTGTCTACACATTTTAAAACATACTCAACAATAAGAATACACACTCAGAAAGCAAGGTTAGTGGACTGATTCTGATATGTGAGGTGCAATCCAGATGTCCCCGGGCTGACGCTGTAGTACGAGAACCCAAAATAATACCGGCGTGCGCCCATAAATCATGACAGGTATTTGTCTACAGAGTGTGTATGACAAGTTTCAACATGATCGGCTCAGTTTGTGCTAGATTACGTGCAATTGTGTAAAGTGGTATGGGTCTTACCGTGATCATTATAATGGATGAAAAACATGAGCAACGCGTGTGCATTAAATTTTGTTTTAAGCTCGAAAAAACGACTCCTGAAGTATATGGAATGATTCAACAAGCATTCGGTGAACAATCAATGAGCTGAACACAAATTCTTGAGTTCTTTGCGCGTTTTAAGACCGGTAGAACGTCCACTGATGACAATGACCGAATAGGGAGACATTCGACGTCTGACCCGCCCGAAAACATCGCAACAGTTCAACGGCTCATTTATGAAGACCTTCGCCAGACTGTTCTTGATGTCTGCAATAAAGTTGGAATCGAATATGGTACATGTCGACGAATTATGACCGAAGAATTGGGCATGCACCGAATTGTCTCGAAATTTGTACCGATGAAATGCAGGAACGAATTGCTGTTTCCCCTTCCTCTTCTCACGTGCTAAATTTGCCTCAGTGTGACTTTGGTGTGTTCCTAAAAATGAAACTGCAGCTAAAAGACTGATGTTTTGATACCATTTAAGAAATTCGAGAAATCGCAAGCAGTACTTTACTTGTTCATAGAAAATAACTTCCTGCATATCTTCCAGAATTGGAGAAAATGCTGGGATCGGTGCATAGCTGCGCAAGGAGACTAATTTGAAAGCGACAGCAGTCGGTAGGAATAAAACCTAAGTTTCGAATTTTTATAGCATCAGTTCAAAAACATCTGAATCGCACCTCGTATAACACCGCCGGACGAACCTGTACCGGGTGTGCTACTGTATGCTGTCAGATTAAACCATCTGTAATCATAATCATTAAAAGAATAGGAGCAATATCTACGAAAATGAAATTTTTAGAAATATACGTTGTATTGGTTCAATTTCGCAAATATCATTATTATAATATGGGTACCATCTTACGTTCCCATATTTTAAACCACTTCTAACATAAGAATTATAAAATATAATTAATGGAACAATTTGGTTAAATGGTTTAATATCTCTTAGCAGAAAATCCAGTATCCTCATAGTCTTGTTACAAACAAAATTAAAGTTATGTTTGAACAATTGTCTTTGATCAAATACAGTATCGAAGCCTACCCTTCCTAAGACATTATCGCCGACAATATATTCATACTCCATTAAAGTTTTCTTTTTTTGCAAAAGAGAGTAGCACTTTTCATTTAATTTTATTAAGATTTATGCCATTTGCTTGGTATCAACCAGCAATACAATTAACCCTTCTGTAACAAACCACAGTTACCAGCATTACTTACGCTCGAAAACAGTTTAGAATCATTAATGTACACTAGCAAACAGTCATAAGTTGAGGAGGAAGATCGTAAATATAAATATTGGATAATAAATCCCTGAAGGCGCAGGCTTGCGTAACTCCATTGGAAGATATGAATATCTCCTATTCAATGTTACAATATTGAATATAGTTCTTTCGATAAACTAGATAGCCCGCTAATACACTGACTATTATGCTATATAAGAGGGCGGATTGATATGTAACATCTTCAATTCTATAAAATAAAAATAAGAAAAAAAAAAACAATGAAAGCAGTCTCAAAATGAAGTAAATTTATTGTACCAGCAAGTATTTTTCCACATAATCACCGTTTACTGGAACTAAAAAGTGAATTTCTTCAATCCGTCCTTGAAAAAAGTTTGTTGTTTACTGTTAGTCCAATTGCGAACAACAGGCTGAGATTCAGTGTCTGATTAAAAATGTTGACCTGTCAATACCTTCATCAATTTTGGGAACAATCAGAAAGCTGAAGGTGCCAAATCAGAACTGTAGGAAGAGTGCCAAATAACCGTGAATTTCGGGCTCGTTACTGCCTTCTTCGTTTCATTGCTGCAATGCGGTCTGGGGTTGTAGTAGTGTAAGAACAAAATAATTCTTTTCTGGCCTTAGTCTGCGATTTTTTAGTGGTAAAGTGGTAGTAAAGTTTTGTAGTATTTTATTCAATTAATGGTTAACCCT
The DNA here is from genome assembly GCA_935421215.2 of Melolontha melolontha. Taxonomy (NCBI): domain Eukaryota; kingdom Metazoa; phylum Arthropoda; class Insecta; order Coleoptera; family Scarabaeidae; genus Melolontha; species Melolontha melolontha. The sequence goes on along the minus strand of OW285243.1, from coordinate 67,832,772 downwards.
TTTGGCAGATATTTGGTATGAATGTCTCCCTTTGCATTCCAGAAAATTGTGAGTATTACTTTCTGCGCTGATGGAACTCTTTTGAATTTTCGTACACGTGGAGAATCAAGACAACGATATTCCATTGACTGCCGCCTGTAGCGATGTTTATGAGAAAATCATCTTCTTCACGTTGATACTGGTTAAGAAGTTCTTGACAAAAATTTTTTCTTTATTTTTTGATGATATCCGTTAATTGTCGCGGGACCCATCTAGCGTAATTTCTGTAATTCGACGTCTAAAGAAAGTACTGAAATTTCTCTTGACTAATGCCTAATTGCTGAGCGATGTGTTTTCACTGTGTTGCACTGATTCAAGGAAAGCCCCGGATTGGGCTTTCCTTGAATCAGTGCATTCACTTGTGCTTAATTCTTTTCATTCCTCACTGATATTAGTGGACTTCATCGCTTTTCGTCAATTACCTTCATTTCACCTATGACAGAATTTTGCGTCGAACCCACTGACAAACATTCTTCACGTCGTTCTTTTAAATAGCTTTCGAATGCCTGTAAATTTCGATAAGCGCGCAACCTCCTAGTGTTAAAAATTCTATCACGGATCGTTGGTTGGTACGAATCTCAGAAATCGAACTCATGATAAATGACTTTGATACTCCACCGTCGTTGAGTAACAGAGACATTCATCATGAGTCAATACCACGAGGAAAATGAAACTTTGCATACTAAGATGAGATACACGAAATTACTGTTTGCAGGTCAGAACTTGTTTCTATTCTCTCTACTCACACAATGACGTTGTTTCACAACTTACATATCAATCTGTCCTCGTATATGTTGAAAATCTTTTGTTTGGATTAATTACATCGTTATTAGGTATACATTCAGTTAATAATTAAAATAGGATAGTTTTTTCGGTTTCTAGTTTACATGCTTTAAGCAGTCGAAAGTAAAAGCTGAAGAAGTGGAAAATTGTCAATAATGTCAATAATTATAGAGTTGATTGAAATATTTAGTACTTTATTTCATGTAGTTTTGTACTTTCCTCGTAGGGCTATAGGCTAATGCCTAGGTACCCGAAATATATTCCTTTATATATCACTTAAATCATCTGTATTTTTCCCATAATGTATAATATAATCAAATTAATCAATTCGTTGTTTATAAATATGTTACTTGTTGGTTATCGTCAATGATAATTTAAAATTGATTATGATTTAAACTGCCATTTAACGTGTTAAATTACGTAATAATATTTCAGTGTCTATACTTAGAGATGTGAGTAAATTTCGAGGTCATTTTTTAAGAACAATTTTAGTTTTTTCCAGATATTATTTATGTTGTTTGTACGTATGGTCACCATTACAAAACAAAACTTTTATAAAGATGAGTAAATACTCCATTAATAACTGCTAACAGTCTGAATTTATATTTAATTAAGTGTGGAGAACAAGTTATTATCAAGGAGAACGATTCATGAAATGTACTTATGTAATTTCAATATATGTAGCTCTTGAAAACTACTTTACTGGAAAAGAAGCTTAAAAAACTTCTAACCACAATCTATATTTGAAAAGTTGATGTTGGTGACGTAATTTTACACTTTAGAAAAGTTATTATTATTTGAAGACTAATAAACATTACTACAAATATATGTTTTTTATTGACATTATTTAATTTTCCTCTTATATTGTAGCTATTTGTCATAATTATTGTCCAACAAGAAGCAGCTGTTAATTGAAGGATAATCTTTTAATATAAAAATAATAATAGGTACAAAAGTGTACATGTAAAAATTGTACATCATTGCTTACTAACATCAAGTGTATAAATATGATAATACATACACCCTGGAAGCGAACAAAATGAACAATGTGGAAGGAATCGATATTCCACCTACTTCACTTTTTCTACTTTCGCAGGTAGAGCGTTAGTTAAAATTGGGCTATAAGAGGCAGTCCAACACTATTCCTTAGTGAAATGTACTTTGACCCGTTAAGCAAAGTTATTTATTTTGAAATGCCATGATATACAAAAGCGGAAAAAAGTTAATTGGTTCAGCTAATCCATGCTGGAAATAGTTTTCAAAAAGTCAGTGTAATGAAAAATTCGTCACATCAGTACACGATATCCTGGAGACATCCACTTCTATACTGCATGTATATACAGGCTGATTCATTTTCGGCCCTCACCATGGGGATCTCGCCTATTATTGGAGATAGAGTATAGGTTTAAATTTGGCAAAGTTGTTAGATTTTGTGTTTGTTATAAATCCGTAAAGAAAATAGACCTGTGTCAAATGACCTTCGTTATTTAAAAAAAAAACGCGAAAACCCCATTTTCTTCTTTTACCTGTAGCACCGACATTTGGCCTTGTAGAGAAAAAATCAAAACACATCCTTTTGGCCATTTCTAAACCTCTATCCAGTGGTGTACTCTAAATTTTTATAAGACGTTTCGGCTCTTTCTGGCCATCATCAACTATCTAATTTCTTATAGGCGCCATATTGGATTTAGACATCTTCAGAAAGAGTTTCTTTTTCTGATTTCAACCATGTACCACATGCTGACTAAAGTTTTTGACATTAGGTTTTATTTGAAAGAATAAATTATAAGATTAAATAAGGTAGCCATGGAATTTCAATCTGTCAAGCATTTCATTTATTGTTCATTAATAATACAAAAATGTCATATACTAACGAAGAGAAACGAGATATGATAAGTATTTTTTATTCTTCGAACCGAAATTCAACAGTAGCGAGTACAAGATATCTACAATTATATCCAGAACGACAACAGCCTCATCGTACCATTTTTCTAGATCTCGACAAAAATTTGGTCGAGAATGGATCGTTTACTAAGCCGCGTAATGGTCAAGACAACAGGAATTTAAATGAAAATCGACAAGATATTTTACAAATGGTAAATTAAAAGCGTGTTTTCAAATTTCATGTTAATCTTGTATTTTTATAGTTAAATAATAATCCATCAATTTCTACACGCGAAGTAGCGTCAGAATTAAATTTGTGCCAGTCCAGAGTTTGGAGAACTTTACATAAAAGTAAGTTTAAACCATACAGGATCCATGTTAGTCACTCTTTACTGCCTGGAGATAATTTGAGAAGGCTAGAATATTGTAATTGGTTAACGGGAAGGATAGAAAATGACGAACATTTTTTAAGCAAAATCATCTGGTCAGATGAAACAAAATTTACAAATTCTGGAATGTTCAACAGAAATACGGAGCACTATTGAGCTGTACAAAATCCCCGACAAAACAGGGCTAGAAGACCACAACATCGTTTTGGATAAACGGTTGGATGGGTATTTTGGTAAATCGTCTCTTAGGACCAGTTATGTATGAAGAACATTTAAATGGAGAAAGATATTTAAACATTTTACGTACATACGTAACTGACTATCTTGACGACAATATCCCATTAAATCAATTACAATATTTATGGTGGCAACAAGATGGCGCACCAGCACACAATGCAGCTGTTGTTAGAAATTTCTTAAATCAAGAGTTTGCAAACCGTTGGATAGGAAATAGGGGAGTTGTTGAATGGCCTGCGAGATCACCTGATTTAAGTCCGCTAGATTTTTTTTATGGGGATATGTTAAAAATAATGTTTATAAATTAGATGCGCCACAAAACATTGAAGAATTACGTGACAGACGTCAGAATGCCTTCGATGCAGTTCCTAGAAGAACTATACAAAGGGCAGTACAAAATGCCAGAAGGCGTGCCCAATTGTGCATTACCGAAGATGACCAGATAATTGAACATTTACTGTAATTGTTTATTGTTTACTTTTCTATGTATTTTTATTAATGTTTTTGTTATCTTGTACTCGCTACTGTTGAATTTCGTTTCGAAGAATAAAAAATACTTATCACATCTCGTTTCTCTTCGTTAGTGTATGACATTTTTGTATTATTAATGAACAATAAATGAAATGTTTGACAGATTGAAATTCCAAAGGCTACCTTATTTAATCTTATAATTTATTCTTTCAAATAAAACCTAATGTCAAAAACTTTAGTCAGCATGTGGTACATGGTTGAAATCAGAAAAAAAACTCTTTCTGAAGATATCTAAATCCAATATGGCGCCTATAAGAAATTAGATAGTTGATGATAGCCAGAAAGAAACGAAACGTCGTATAAAAATTTAGAGTACACCACTGGATAGAGGTTTAGAAATGGCCACAAGGATAATGACCTTTTTTCAACATGACTACTCTACCGTGATGCAACTGTGACGTTCGGTTTCGAAATGAGCTGCGAAGGCAAATGCGAATACCTGGGTTTCATGTGTGTGTGAAAAACAATGGTAGTGTACCACTACAACCATTTTGACTATCAGAAGTCGTTATATTGAAAATCGATTTTTCAACTTTTGGCCAGGATTTTCCGATTCGGTTCCACTGTGTGATGGTTAGAGGGTTTGTCGTTATTGATATGCGGGCAATACAGTTTCAACAAGATGGATGGCTGCTCATAGTACAATAATTGTACAAAATTGTCTAAACGAACAATTTCCTAAACGATAGATAGGTACCCACGTTAATTCAATTTCTTGATCAGTTCACTCACCGAATTTTTCCTCGTTGGATTTTTTATTGGGGATACTTAAAACAAAAAATTTACAGTCACGAAAGATCAAGTACTTTGGCGCCTTACAAAATAGAGGAATTTCTCGTTTATTTTACGAATAAATTAATGAAGAATTTTTTTTTAATTATTATTTTTTTAATTATTTAACTATTGTTTTTAATATTTTAATTATATTTATTCAAATAAATTTAGCTGTAATATATTACTAGTTAGTTTTCCATTTTATACCGCTACACAAAGGAAAAATGTTATGTCTATTTATATTGATTTTTATCATTGTCTGAAATTCTGGCATTTTCATGAATGAAACTAAAATGCCTTTTTACTTTTGGTACATATCTACTACCATTATTTCTTAACTCTATGCCTAGTTATTTCTTTATTCATTTACGGTATGTAGTAGGTCCACTGTCCAATAAGACGTGATAGAGATATATATGGTGATGGGGAGTTGTATTTGCGCCGTATTGGCGTTTAGTTATCTAGCGCCCACGGTGTATATGTTAAAAATTTCAGTATACGTATACATGAATACACAACACATATCAATTCCAATTAGAAACTCCAACATACGGACACGAGTTTCAGAATTTCCTTGTCTTTATCAGCGTACGATGGAAGTAACCATGCCTAGACTGGCCTATCGCATATATCAAACGTGTACAATAAATGCCCATATATTTAATTATCTTTTATTTAAATTAATACAAGTTCGGCCTACAAAATATAATAAAAAATGCAATAGCTTCTTCTTCTTTCAAATCTTTAGGTTAAACATCAATAAGTACAGGCACTTAAGCAAAATTTTCTGCTCTCATTTCCACTGTGTTAGTTATGTGTCCTCGATAAATACTAATAGATCTTTATCGAAATGTTTCCGTCTAAGTTCGCAAGTACACATTAGAAGGCCAATAGGAAATTGGTCTGAAAAAAAGGAGGAACCTCTTTTTCACATCTCCTCCACCAGGGCTGGCTAACAAAGCCTATGTTGTATAAATGCTTTCTCTAAGGACAATGTCCGGTTATCAAGTCGGTGACAGTCTTAATCTCTTTTTGGTTGCTTTTAATTAGGTTGGCTGAAGCTTGGCATCTGGCTCTCCTAGTAGTGTCATAGTATAGAGTCGACCGTCCGTTAGCCTCCTTTTCTTTTTATGTTCTATTTTTAGTAATGACTAGATCCCCTTCTGGCGAAATTCTTAGTGATTCCACATACATGTTCTGGTTCTATGAAGCTCCCATTTGGTATTTCCTTCAGTTGGTTGAGCTAGTTTATTCGTTTTCTCATTACACCTATGGACTTTGCGCCCCAGATCCAAGCTAATTTCAGTTTCTCGTGACTATTGAACTCGTTAAAAGTTTAGAATTAACTTGCTGAATTCACTGCCTTTAACATTGCTTGGATGCATGAGAAAATAGCCACGATGCTTCTTCACTGTGTTCTTTCTTGCGATTTCCGGTCGTTCCTGCAATATTGCCTGCTTTAGTTTGCGAATCGATGATTACACTGCGTGGGAGTAGTTCTTAAAGCACCACGCCTTTCCAGTTTCCACCGAAGATCTAGTAACACTTTCTCACTATGCTTTTTTTACATTACTAATTGTAAACCACTTACGTTTCGTCCTTTGTGATTAACTTTCTTAAAAAATGGTTCCAGTAAGTACTTTCATTTTAGCTTAAATTTAGATACAAATGAAGTCCAAGACCTTTCTTTCAAATAATTTATGTGAGATCCAAGAATTAGTCGTTTTGTTACAATGAATCCTTTAAATCCATTTAAAACTATCGAATGGCCGATTTTAAGACTTGAAATCTCTGGCATTGCTAAATGGCGATCAACATTTCTGCTTAGAAAATTTGGTCGTCGTTGGTCGTGGATAGACAACAAATGCAGTGTCTTTGGGATTTGAATTTCTGTAATAAATTGAGTAAGCTATTTCTGATAAGTGTCAGCGCTTATCATTTACGAGTTGAATAGGTTTTTGTATTTTTTAACAAAAACAATAAAATATATCGAAAACGTTTTTTTTTCATTCTGATCTTATCTTGTACTTACAAAATACATGCAATTATAAACAAATCTTCGTTTAGATGTTGAATACCATCTAATTTGAAGAACGACGTGTGGCAGCATAACAAACACGTGATAAATATAGGTGCTGTAATAAACAAGCTCCATCTATTGATAAAAAAAATGCGCAGTAGGTTAACGCTTAACACAGTTTAGGATTAAAGAAAAATAGAATTTTTTAAATTAACACCTGAATAAACGATTTTCGTATTCATATATTCATAAATGTCAGGCACAAAGCAATTTGTTACTACGTTACATCCAAGAAGATGCATATCATTACATCTGTTTTAACAACAAACGCATTTTGATGATATCTTGTCTATCTAGCGGTTTTTCACAATGGAAATGATGAATACGAAAATTCGCAACACGAATGCGTGCTATTTACTAGGACATTTTTATGTCGTTAATCACAATCATTGTTGTTAAATGTCAATTAAATTCTAGTTGGTTAGGCCAACATAAGTACCGGTTCAAATAACGCAATGATAAAGATTACTTGCTTCTAATTTCTCGAGGAGAATAACCTTATTACACGATAGGTCCTCTGAATAGATCAAGGACAATCAAAAAATCGAATTCGAGATTAAAATTTTAAAATAACACAGTTTGTACATTTAGTATTAAGGTCTTGCGATTTAATTGACTTTAACGCTTCGTAATCTGTGTTTTATGTAATGGACAACATTTTGCTTTCTATGTGTCGCATCAAGCGATATTTTTCTGAGATACTCGTTTACGCATATGTACTATAACAAAAAGACATAATTTCAAACTGTGAGATAAAACCTCATCATTTGTATAAAACAAAATAATTTTGAATAATATTAAAAATGTATATTATTATTTATATAAATGGTGAGATTTTACCCACCCACGTGAATTTCAAATTGTTACGCTGTCGAAGCTGTTCGAGCAGTCCGAACACCGCTCAGTGCACTTCGTTGGTTTACAGTGATAAATAATAATTTTATAATGTCAGTAGTCAAAAAGGGACCGTTTTACGATGTAGCTCATAAATTGTTAAAGGGATTTCCGGATTTAATGTACAATTGCAGCATTAAAAACGCATGCACTTGAAATTTTTCTGTGTAATGGTGATTTTTTTTTTCAAAAGTCAACCGTATATTATTTTGCAATTTATATAAAAGTCATATTGACGTATCGCAATTAAGTGTTGTCCAAAAAAACCCAAATAATTACTTTAATAGGAGAAGGATATACACTTTTATTAGAAATACAGATTATGGTAATTTATATGAATTTTCGTATGATGTTTTAAAAAAGTAAAAACTGACATAGACTGATCTACATTATTAAAATATTGCGAAATGTAGCCTAAATAGTTGTACGCGGGTTTTAATGCCCCAATTGTACAATGGCAGTATAATAAAGCGTGTGATATACCGCTAATGTGCTTAAGGAAATTTCACTGCGAACGATACGTAAATTGTTTACTGCATGATCACAAAGTTGTTTCATTTATGTGAAACTTTCATATTGTTGTAATGTACCATTTAAGTTAATAGACAACGAGTCATTTCGTTCATTTTGGAAGCACTACTGTATAGGAACGTTACTTAGCCGGAAAAGATTAGTAAATTTTCTACCATCCCTTCGTGAACGTATTGAACATATTATTAAATCCGAATTGAAAAATAAGAAACTGTGGTTATCTGTGGACAAAACAATAGATTGTAAAAGAGATTTGGTTGTTAATGTTATGGTACATACAATGGAACCACATCAGCCGTCACTTTCAATTTGACTAGCTTGTAGAAGAGCACTAAAACGTACTGTCGAAATAATTTAGTTAATGTGAAATGTATGGGAAAAGTTTGAACTTTCAACGAAACAAATGATGATATTCAGGAGTGATGGTGCCGCAAATATGCTTTCTGTAAGTCGATCCCTAAAAAAAGATTGTGCTAACTTGTTACTTGTTACGTGTAAAATACATGCTTTACATGTTATCCGGATGTAGATGCATTAATTACAAGTATAAAGGCTGTATTTCTCGAATCCCCTAAACGTGTTTGCCAATTTCACAGACTGTGTCCCGTTATTCCTGAACCACCACAGCCGATTCTTACACGTTGGGGAACATGGTTACAGGCAGCGTTTTACTATCTTAAATATTTTGATAATATTAAGAATGTGGTTTTCAAATTCGATCCCAAAGACTGACTATCAAGGAAAGCCAGTCAAAATTTCAAGATTAGTAAGGTTAAATAAAACACATTCAAAAACTATTCAGAACAATGACGTCGGACTAGTGGCGGCAATAGAAAAATTTCGAAAATCCTTTAATGTCGTTAGTGAAATCTTTGCAAATAGTGTCACATGTTCGCGAACAGCTTTGCGCGGCAGAAGACGGAAAAATATATTAATATATTATTTTATTAGTAGATGTAGAACAATCGTTTTCTGCATATAAACACATTTTTTCGCACTCGGTTCGCAGAAATTATTGTGGAAATACATCTGATATTGCAAATATTCAACCGATTTTACACAGTTTGTAACTTCATAGAAGACGTTTAAAGCGGTGCGTTCCACCACTTTCTATAAATTTATACCTTATTATTTATTTATGCAGGTTTTGGTGGCTTTCCGTTTGTAACAGTACTTTAAACGAGTGAAGTACGCTCAACGTTGTCCAGCGGCAACTGACAAAATATGTATACGCGCGAGGTCGAGCAACCGGTGCGATGTTACTCGAATGAACCATTCTAGTAGATGGGCTGGTTGGTTTGGCATTCGCAATATTGACACTAGCCAATAAGCGGCGCTGAGTTTTCTTCCATGCTGTCTTTTATGATTTGACTATGAAGTAAAGCAGTTGTTGTGAAACTTGTCTATCGCAGCATCATTCACTAACGAGTCTATAGCAGGGCGAAACACGTGTCTGCATGTCTGGATAGAAATTTTCACACAATATTTTAGATACTATTAAAAATGATTTTACTTTGTATTATAATTATTACATTTTTTTAAAGAAAAACAAATTACGAAGCTAGTACATTATTACAGTGAGTTTAATAAAGTACAATGGTTACTAAAATATGAAACAAAATTGGTTTATAATGTACAAATGTCACTAATGCACACGTATTGAGTCTGATATTATGGACAATCCAAAAGCATTGTGTAGTTTTATTAATAATAAGTTCACCACATTTAGAATGTCGGTTTTGTCCGTCAGATGTCGTGAGGTTATCTGGTATCATCTGATAGAACAAAATTTGCTACATGACCGCGAAGTGTACCTACAGTCGTTTGTCTTCGTAAACCCGCCATTGACAAAGTCGTGAGACAGAAACGCATGCGTCTGGTGGTTGAGGCAAACGCTGGTAAATACGTACTGTGTGTCCATGTATATACAGATACAAATTTGTTTTTATATAGATTTGTATTATTTTGTATCAAAGCTTGATGTGAATTGTCGCATCGATATGCTGATTTGTTTTTGCTATATTAATAATGAACTTGTGTTCTTCATACATGGCTTTTAAAAATATTTTATATTATTAAAAATACTTTTGTATTATACCAAATTGGTTTTGCCTACTCGAGTATGTTTCAAATTATTCTGTTATAAATTACATGCATTTCTACATGTAAAAATTTGACGAAATAGAACCGGTACTAAATTTCAAAGTCGTTCATTTGATTTCTAGTGAATTCTGGGGATTATAGTTTTTAAAATTGGTTTAAGACGTAAACGTGGGTATTATGACATTAACATATATCACATGAATCACATGGTTTTGGTTTTTGTTTTTATTTATTATAGTAATAGCAGCTACTGCATCAGAACAGCTACTGGGTCAGATTCATTCATTTTCTTTTTTAATACAGTGTTGAAAAACACAATTTATTTCAAGTAATTTTTATAATTCCATGTACTGCCAATATTTGTTTATTATTTACCAGCAATAAAATGTTATTCCCCTCCTCATCCTTGATTCTAAATATTAACGTGTGTTGTGGCAACAAGCGTTTCAATTTTTGCATAAATTTTTACATGTATTTTTATGATGGTGTATAACAACTTTAGTCTCACAGATGCGAGTTGCATAAAGTTAATTTTGTTCAAATTTGTTAGATTGTTCGTCATTAGTGAGCTTAATTTTCACGTATCTACACAGCATTTTATTATCTCGACCGCTGTAAAAGCCAGAACTGTTATGTTAGTTAGGTCACCATTTTATCGCTATATCATCCTAACGCGTACATTATATTTTACATAATATACTTAGGCGAATATTCTCGCGGAAAAATAATGGAAAATCCTGGTTTTTGGGTTTCTTCTGTTTCGTAGACGTTATTTGGTTTGAAGACGAACCGTTAACTTCTCGCCGTTTCAATGTTTTCGCTGGCATCTTCTACTAGAGCGAATGTTAATCGGACAGTCCGATTAACATACTTAATTATATAATATTTAGTTCTAATACCTTATATTTCATTATTTTTTCTCAATTCTGCTTTTGTTACCCCCATAAAAATGTACTAATTCTTAAGTGATACATTGCTAAGATCATGAAAGAATAACAAGAATAATTAAAATGAGTGCTTTTGATCGATTACATAAGCCAACAAAATTAAATTTTTTTCTTGGTGCCGAGAAACTGACAACTGATTTTGGATATATTTATTGTGCTGATTCCAAATACATCTGACTTTTTTTCGTAGCAGCTTTAGTTTTTGAGATCCATTCCGTTTTAGTAACAGGACAAATAATGAATGGTTTCTTTACACAAAATATTTTTGTTTATTTTTTATTGTCGGGACAACAGAATTAAAGATCAGCACACGGTTAATAAAAATTGACCCTTATGAAACGTCATGGTTCCAGGAAAAGAAAACGTAATCAATTAACCTTTCGCTGCGAGAGAGAAAATCATATTTCCATTATAGAATATCAAGTTGGGACTTATAAGGCAATTCGTGTAGGCCTTAAATCGATATGGACTTTGCCTTGGGTACTTAATACGTAAATTTCCTGGGCCTAGCATGGAAAAACTGAATAAAGATGGCCCTCGGATAAGACAGCTTAGAAGAAATCACTTACAAAAGCAATGAACGAGATTTAATCTAGAGCTTGACAGTGGCGGCTCGTGAGTTATGAAAGAGTGGGCACAAAAAAGAACTTACCTATATTTTTTTACATAAAATCCATTCTCTTATTTTTCATGCTGGAAAAGACGTCTATGACTTTGTAGTCAAAATCCGGGATAGACTGGATGAACTTCCTTTGATAGGACCGCCAATGCGTTCAGTCGATCTTCTGACATTGTGCTTCTCAGAAAAGTTTTAATGCGTTTGAGGGTGATCAAACATCGATCATATTCTGCTGTCGTAATGGGCGTTGTACAAATAATATCCAACAGTTTGTATGTTTCCGTCGTAACCTTTTTTTAGGTTGTTGTCCGTTATGAACACTAAAAGTGGCAAAACACCACTTACGTCACATATGTCATCGTGCTCATAAATTACTGAAAGTTCACCTTTCAATTTTACACTGTTCAACATAGGATAAGATTTCACAGTTTCATCAAATTTTTTTTGGTGGAAATGAATGACTATAAGTTTTAAAATTTTGAGAATCAAATAATTTTGCTGCACTTAAGTGATCCCTAAAATCAAATCGGTCGCTAATTTGGCTTAAAATAAAGTCACATACTTTCTTTGCAATAACAGCTCTGATATCTCCAGCTGTCGTTCTTTGTCTTTTCCTTGCAGGTTCTTCATTATTGCGTTTTTGATTGTCATTGTCAGTAGAATTTCTTAAATTTCTAATGTGAATAATTTGCTGTTGGAATTGTTTAATTGTCTTTTGCAGTTGAGCACTGTCAATCCCGCGCATTTGAGTTTGATTAAATAATATTCCAACATGTGGCATGATGAAATGAAATAGAGAATAGAGAAATTTCGGGCAATTCAAATGTTTCAATAAACCACTTGCTTCAATAATAGTAACTGAATCAAACCCATCTTCGTCCATAATTTTGTCTAAACATTCTTTGAAAGAATCCTGGTGTTCAAATAATGTGTTCACAGTTCGAGTTTTGAAAATCCAGCATGTAGGAGTAGCGCGTGGTAATCTACGTTTGACTATTTCATCAAAAATTACCGTTTGTTTTGGTGATCGAGGAAAAAAACTTGAAAATGACTGCAAATTTGCAAAGAAAATTTTTACATTTTTATTACACTGTGCCGCTCGTTCAATAATCAAATTAAATAGATTCGCGTTAACAGTGAATATAATGTGCATGCGGAAATGTTCTTTTGATAATAGCTTGGACACCATTTGTCTTACCACTCATCACGGACACCCCATCGTAACTTTGAGCGATTAGTTTATTGTTATCAGACCCAGAAGGAGAATTTAAAATAGTTTGCAATTCATTAGTAATGTTTTTGCTAATACATCAGCATTATGTCCACCCGGCTTAAAGAAAGACCAAAAGCGTTCAGAAATTTGTCCATTAAACACGTATCGAATAATAACAACCATTTGTTGATTATTAGAGGTGTCTGTAGTTTCATCGGCCTCCAAAACAATGACATTTGCAGATTTAATTTCTTTTAATACTTCGTGCTTGTAAATTTGCCACATCGCATCTAGCAATTCGTTCTGAATAGTTTTTGAGGCGCCTTTAAACACTTGTGAACCTTTCATATGTATTGTAAGCATATTGTCTAATTCAGCTGCAAAGTTAATTAAGCCTACATAAATACCTGGATTTTCCGACGTCAATGTCTCATCATGGCCTCGTAACGCCAATTCAAAAGTTCCGCAAAATTTTATACACATAATTAGCCGGCGCAAAATATGACGATTTTTTTCCAGATCTTCGTTGTACTGAATTTTATGTCGCAAATAAACACTGTCTAACTGTTCACGTATGTCCACTTTGCCTAGAACACTAAAATCCACGCATGCATTCATCTGAGAAACTGAATTTTCGTGTTTCTTTGCCCTGTCTGCGATATGCTTTAAATCATTCAACCCTTGTTTATTCCGCGCAAAAAAGATTTTGCACACAGTTAGCTTCCATCATTAATAATAAACGTCACTTCAAACCTTTGAAATCATACACGTGCGGTACGCACCGAAAACAATACAGTCACGATGCACGCAAGACGTTAAATGGAGTCGCGCTATTTTGTGCCCAAAGCGATAGCATAAGCTCATATTACGAAGTAAAGCGGACCCGGCAGTTTCATACTTGGAATAGGTACATCTGAAATCGTGCCCCGGAACAACGTTTCGAGCGTTGGCATAGTGTCTGTAATGCGAATTTCTTCAGTGTTGATCTTTGTGGTTGGATGGGCACGTGCCCTTGTGCCCCTTAGTACCAGCCGCCATTGATGCTTGATATACATTTGTTCAAGTAGTACAAAATTTTCTTGGCAATTATATAGCAGCGAATTATACAGAATCAGTGGAGTATATGCTTTCTAAATTTAATATTCTTGATTGTAACACGAGCATAAAACTTCACCACCTCCACAACCACTTATATCGATTCCCACAAAACGTAGGTGATTACAGTGAAGAACAGGGTGACAGTTTTCAATAGGACCTTCAGACGATGGAAGAACGATATCAAAGAAGATGTGATACCCACATAATAGCCGACCACTGTTCGAGTCTGCAGCGAGAACAACATGCTAGAAAATCGTGTACAAGATTCTGTGATAGTAATAAGCCATACATGCATATTTATATCTACTTTCTGAATTAAATACCTTACTCTGTATTATTTGTTTTTTTATGAGACTTTCGAAGATACTGGTACTTATAACCTGAAATGTACATGAATTAAAAAGATGATTTTTTTCTAAAAGAGGTCAATGTAGTGCACCTCAAAAACTAGATTTGATGGACTAAATCTGACAGTTGTTTTGGATTCTACACCTAAAAATTACCTAGAAATAGTTAAAAAAGGGCAGGCACCAAAATGTGTGTTGGGCTGTGAGTTTCTGATGAAAAACATTTTTCGTTGTGATTCATCGTGTTTGTATCGTTATTATTCATTATTACACGAAAAGAAATTATTATTCCGAAATGAATTTGTATTGCATTAAATATATAATCCAACAGGAAACAGAATTTTTTTTTGGGAATTTTAAAATAATCATATATTAATCGATTCAAGCTATTAACATTCCGTTATGGTGATAAAAATATTTGTCGCCTACATAATATTGGTTCTTCTTTACGAGCTAAACACATAGATGTGACGTCTCGAATTGTTAATACCATTTACATCTACATGCTAATTTATACTTCATATACTTCAGTGTCTTCATTAAGGAAAAAAAGTGAACGGATTTCCTGACAATGGAATACAGTTACAACTTATGTAAGAGAAAATGTATAAGTATTTTTATTAATCGTGAGATTTTTGTTTTATATTACTGATTTATTTGTTTAAATATATTTTAAATGCGTGAGTGTATTCGCAGTATTTTATAAATGAGGGAACTCTTGTTGCTATTGAAACGTTTCAAGTATTTAAAATTGCTAGTTACTTATCACAAACACATATTTTTGAGTGGCATTGGCGATTTAGGGAAGGCAGAGAGAATATGGCTAATGATATATTCAGCCCAATTTAGCCGGATAATGATACATTCAAACGATAACCGAAGAGAATATCGAAAAAGTGCGCGATTTGCAGATGACTTAAAAATAACTTCTTCAACACTACAGAGAAATCTACCACTCATTCATGAATGGTGTGCAAATAATCCAATGTGCCCAAATGTTGACAGATGTGCTATTCTTTCTTTCTCTAGATATGCTTGAACGTCTATTTCCTTTTGTTAGACAGTTTCAATGACATGATTCCAAGGGTCTGTTGAATAATTTTTTTAGATTATCCTTTTAAAATAATAGAGTCACACATATCTGTAACAGCATGCTTTTAAAGGATAATCTAAAAAAAACTATTCTACATTTTCATTAATAATGGCTATTCTAACACATATTAAACAAAATAATATATCATTCTAACACTTTTGATGGTCCAACTGACAAGAATGCAGACAAAAGTTATGTAATTTACAGAAGAATTCCTTATACAAAAAATTTAACTGATCAAATAGTTTAACAATTTAAAAAAGTAATTAACATTAATTTACAATTAGCCAAATATAACATGGCAACTTCACAAGATTTATTTACACGAACTAAAGACAAAACACGCATTTTAAATCAAAATAATGTCGTTTATAAAATACCATAGTCAAGAGTGTGGGGATTGCTACATAGGGCAAACGTCCCAACTACTCAAACAACGGATTAGTCAACATAAGAGTGATTGTAGAATTGGAAAAAATCTTGTGCCTTGTCATTACATTTTAATAATCATAATTTTAATTATGAAAATTTTCAAATTTTGGAAAAGGAAAATCATTATAAAAACAGACTTGTACTTAAAATGACACACATTCGGAAAGAAAAAAGCACGTTGAAT
Organism: Melolontha melolontha; assembly: GCA_935421215.2. Taxonomy (NCBI): domain Eukaryota; kingdom Metazoa; phylum Arthropoda; class Insecta; order Coleoptera; family Scarabaeidae; genus Melolontha; species Melolontha melolontha. Next base: position 67,816,594 of record OW285243.1, on the reverse strand, counting down.
TTTAAAACGGACACCAATAGTTCAACTGTAATTTATTTAAATTTATTAAACAGAGATAAATAGTCATTTTGAATGTCTTGTGCATAACACTGTAACCAGGGAATTTATTTTAGTTACAAAAACACAATGTATATAGATTTTTGTATATAGATCTTTTTTTCCCTACCACCCCATTTTTTACAGCCGGATAAGGACCCAATATAGAAATTGGGATAGATTTTATTTCACATACATATTATACAGACATGCAGTTGAAAAAGGTTCAAGTTTCAAATATTACAGCGTTAGTTTTGTTTTAAAATGTAATTTTCAAGTGTTTAGTAGCGAGTTGCTAGTTACAATTATGTGCAAAGTAATTAATAAGCCCACCAACGCTTAACTCCAGCTCATCTCCTGATGAAGTCATTAATAAATCGTGAAATATTGAGAATGAACATTTGAGTTCTAATGTAAACAGACCCAAATATTATATATATATATATAAAAAAAATCAGTATGATTTTTGCACTGATGGGACACTTCAATAATGATAATTTATAGTCCTTAGCAAAACTTTTAGAGTGCGATATGTCTATGAAAATACTAAGCCACGAAAATTACATATTAAAAAAAATTGTCACGGCTATCAACCACATGGTCGTCATCAATTCGATTTTTTAAATTTGTCTATTTCCTGTAAATTACAAAATGCCCCGTAGAGCTATCTTTTAGAATAATTAACGTCCGTTTCAATTGAGGCTTTCCTACACTCTCGGACTTGTTCATTAAGAAAACATGCTATAAATAAGATCAGTACCGCGATAAACATCAAATTCTTACGTAAGGGCGATGTTAATTCATCCTCATTATTTCCAAGAGAACAATAAAATTTCGACGTTAATTATAGGAAGCGCTACCGCATGTTTCGAATACATACTTTTTTCCTGAAGCGGAGGCCCAAATCTTTCCGATGCACGAAGAGTTCAGTAAAATTGAACTCGAATGAGCATTATTGTTACATAAACCGCAGTTCGTGCATTACTTTCTGTTGGCGTTCGATTTAATGGCACATTAGTCAAATATTCAATTACGTGCACTTTCTCTTAGACATTCGTTAATAGATGCTTCATAAATAACATTCTCTCATATTTTATAAGAGTGCTATGTAAAATTGTAAATGTCTACTTAGAATTCTGCAGTGAATTCTTTAAAACTTTAGGAGGTAAATCGTTTCAGATAAAAATGTTAATCATGTAATGGTCTGTTAAGTTATAAAGTTATAAGTTATCTACATATCATAAGAGGGGGTTGCTATTTATGTATTTGGAATAGGAAACAAAAACAAATATTTATCATTGAAAATTTTTTACTGGTTTTCAAAATATTTAGTACTTTTGCATACCTTTGAACCAATTTTCACGGTACTTTTTTCATTTCAGCTCAGGTATGGATTTTAAATGTATTATTCGCTTCTTCTATTGTTGAAAATCGTTGTAGCTATGTCATATTTTTTTAAAGTATATTTAATTTGTTGTGTGTGTGTATTACTAATGGATACAATCATTATTCTTCTATCTAAATTTCGATTCAGGTGTTATTAAACTACGATTCTATCTTAATTTTTGTTGATATGTTTTAATTTATATGGATTAATACAAATGCACATAATTTTTAAATCAAATTCTTTTTTTTTCAGAATTCTTCAACCATGGAAAGATGCCACATATACAAATTAGGTAAGAATAAATAATATGAAATATTTCATAATGAAAAAATACTTTTTCTTAGAAATATTATATAATAGTTAAAAGCAAACAGTTTGTTTCTAATACTAGGAAATAGTTTGACTTTAATTTAATATAATTTCATAAGTGTTGGTTCGTCGTCATTTTGTAGCATCAATATAATATCATTAGTATAGTGAGTGACGACGATATCTTAAGCAAATCTCCAGAAATTTATTTCAATGTAGACTAAAGATATAAGAAATAATATTTTAATTTAAAAAAATTGTTCAAATTAATCAATAAACTTTTTTTTTAAATATATTCCATTAAAGGAAAATTGATTGATTAATATGAACAATTTTTCTAAATTAAAATATTATTTTTTATATTTTTATTTTTGTTAGTTGCTAGATAAATTATTAACATTGTTATTTTCAATAAGTTTTCCATCTCATTTGTAAACTCGATGTCTTAAACTACTATAGTCTGTTTTGAAACTTAGAGGAGGATTTTAAATTAATTGCGCTAAAATCTGCATGTGTGATTGTTTGTTTTACAGATAGGATAAACCTATCTGTGAAACAATCAATCACACATGCAGATTTTAGCTGGGTTTATACTGCTGAAATGTATATAAATTGTGTTTTGACGCTGTTAAGTTCAATGGATAAAGAAAAACTGATAAATATTATATAATATCTAATAAGGCGTGGGCCTTCTGCTGGTTTCTTTTTAATATCATGGTATTTTGACACTGACAGCTATTTCGCACTCAAAAAAGTGACAGAATAGTTATTTATACACCAAGGGCGTTATGAGTATTATATTGCTCTGAGGTCGACGTTAATTCAGCTCGTGGAATGAATGTCGACCGAGAGCAATATAATTGCCATAACGCCAGTGGTTATTTTTCACGAAAAATAAATTTCTTAAGCGGAAAATTCAAATTACATTGGAAAAGTTCCAAGGTTTCTGTCATGTCGTCGACACTCGTTATGCATTTAATATGATTCCTTGAATCAACGATTTAACCTTAATTTTATTTTAAATGACAGTTGTTGACGTTTTGATGTTTTCAAGTTGTCAATGTTTAGATACTCTTATTAATTTTATTGAAGAATGCTAAAGTTTTGTTTCTTTCATTAGACTTTAGATATTAAACTCAGTATCATATCTCTGCGGTATGAAATGGATCGCTTTAGGCTTGAACAACGTTTAATATTTAATATTAAAAACTTAATTCCAAAATGGATGCTGCGTCGCAAATTTTAAAAATAAATTTCGGTCGAGATAATGCACCAATCGCGCTTTGTATGCCAAAATTTGTAAAGAAAGTTCGAGAAATTGGCAAGTTAATTGACAACATAAGCTATTCTCGTGCTCGTACGATACTCTCAAACGAGAATATTGCTCGAAAACATCAACTTGCCGCAAAGCTCAGCAACATTATCCGCACTAGCCTGAGGAGAATTCTGCATAAAGACCTCGGCTTATTCGCTTATAAGGTTCAATTAACTCAGAAATTGAAGGCAAATGACCATCCGCTTCGATATCGCTTATATACCGTTGGTATCGTATAGGCTTTGGAGCAGTTGCAAAACGACGGCGATTTTCATCTCTGTAGCTACGTTAACAAACAAAATTGCCGTACTTGGGTCTCGGAAAACCCACGCGGAGTCGTAGGGAAGCCAATGCTTCCTGAGCGTGTGACTGTTTACGTGGTTGCATTATTGGCACTTTTTCTTCGAAAATGAAAACGGAAATAACGTTATGGTTAACGGAGAGCGCTACAGAGACATGCTGACCAATTCTTTTTGGCAGCGCATTGAAGAATTAGTTGTGGGCGAGCTCTGGTTTTAGTAAGATGGAGCTAGGTGCCACATAGGTCGTCGAACAATCGATCTTTTGCGCACTAAGTTCAATAATCGTGTGATCAGCCGATTTGGTGATGTCAGTTGGCCACCACGAAGCTGCGATTTGACACCTTTAGACTTTTTTTTGATGGGGTGGCGTTAAACATCGATGTTATGACGACAATATAGAAACGATTCAGGCACTTAAACGCGATATTGCTGAAATAGAGGCCGAAACCATCAGAAATGTGCTGCAAAATTGAAAAGACAGGATGGGCTACTGCAAGGCCAACCGAGGCATCCATTTGAATGAAGTTATATTCCACAATTAATCGGAACGTTTGCTCTTTCTAATAAAAGGAAAATCATTGAAAACTATTGAACGGTTATTTACAGTATTTTTAAAAAGAAACACACTGATAGCCCACCCCATAATAAATAATATAAAATAAAGATTTAAAAAAACACATCCGGAATGATGTGATTGATCTGGTAATTTTATAGTGTAAGAATGGCTTTTCCATTTACTCCTTCTAGTTTAAAAATAGGGCATAGTACTAGTTAAAAGTAATCCTTTATTGTTAATTCTAACATTGTTTCTATTATAATTTGTTTTTAGGTATAGCAATACTCTTCTACGCAATTTATTATAGACGACCAATGGTAAGTACGCTGAAATAATTATTTTATCATTTCTAAGTTTAAAAATTTTGCAGATTGTAAGTGCTCTGTCGACTCATCAAAGCGCGGATGGTGATGAATACGTTTATTACCAAGGTAAACAAAATACGAGTGATATTTGACGGGAACGTGATTAAAAAATTATTATTAGTAAAAAGTGCTTTTTGACACATTCACCTTTCAGCTCTATATACCGTGATATCATAAAGTTTCTAGGACGAAGATGGCTTTGTAATATAAATTGTATGTCTGAACTTAAGTTAGGAACTATAACTCTGTTTTGTAAATTATTTTGACAGTGACATTATCTGTCATCCATTAATGTGTTAGAATTGCTGAGAGCAAGTTTGAACGTCGAGTTTGAAACATAGCACATTCGAGTAAATTCAAATATGGTTTACAATATAGTGCAAAAAGCGTACATGATTGAAGCCTATTTTCGGAGTGGAGTGCGAATTGATGGAATTTGGGTGTACAATCAACGTGCATGTTTGGATGATTTTAGAGAGCACTTTCCAGAGTTAGCTGTAATTCCCAAAGATTTTTAAAATTGCCTTTCCAATTGTGTTGGTGTGTTTCGTGAGACTGGTTCTGTGGGTCATAAATCACGTACTGGTAGACCAACTGTTCGTTCGGAACAAGTTATAAATGATGTTCGTCAACGTATGGTAAATGAACCCACAAAACCTTTGGGACTTTCTTATGGAACATGTCAGAAAATTGTAAAGAAAAACTTACACATGCATCCGTATAAGATGCAATCACATCAGGCTATTTTGCCGGTAGACTACCCTAGACGTCGTGCGTACTACCAGTGGTTTGCAAATAACTTAATAGAAGATGATGACCTGCTAAATTTGTCATTTTTCTCTGATGAAGCATGGTTTCATCTTTCGGGGTATGTCAATTCCCAAAATACTCGAATGTGGAGTAGTGAAAATTATCATATTTTTATTGAATCGTTTCTCCATAATGCGAAACTTGGTGTTTGGCTAGCAGTTTCTCGCCGCAGAGTTGTTGGCCCTATTTTTTTTTAATTTCACAATTAATGCTGAGAGGTATAGACACATTCTGAATGAATTTATTGAACAGTTGCATGATGATGAATTGCAATATGGATACTTTCAACAAGATGGTGCAACGGCACACACAACACGAGAAAATATTGCTTTTCTTCGTGAGTTTTTTGACGATCGGATCATAAGTTTACATACGGAAGTTGAGTTTCCACCACGATCACCTTGTTTGACAATTATGGACTTTTTTGTGTTTCCTCACCTAAAGAATAGAATATTTAAAACTCCTGTTGCTAATTTGCAAGATATGCAACAAAGAATTATTGACGAATGTGCATTAATAACGCCGGCAATGCTGCAAAATGCCTTTAACAGCATGAAAAGGCGTGTCACATTGGGAATTGAAAATAACGGACAACAATTTCAACATTTGCTTTAATTTTGCCTTTTTTTATTAATAAAATTTTGAATACAAGCTGAGCTTGTTGTTTTATTGTAGCTTTATTAAATCAAATGACATATTTATTGATGTTACGATGACACTATCAAAATAATTTTCAAAAATTAAGGTTAAGTTACCAGTATGATAATATGGATAAAGTTCAGACATATATTTTCTATTTCAATGCCATCTTGGACCCAGAAACTTTATGATATCGCGGTACTTAAACCAGCGACATTGAAACTATTTTATGTCTTCCAAAAAGTAAGATCTTTGAAACCCTGCAAAGTAGATCTGTGGTTCACCGATGATCTCCTCGTTTGATGGGAATCTGCACTCACTGAGTCGTTTCTTCAGGTTTTGTAATAGAAAGAATAATAGGAGGCGGATCAGGCAAATATGGGGATGAGACAGCAATTTAACGGTTGCAATTGCAAACGAATAAACTGATACATTAACATGGAGAACCACCACTTTTCTTCGCTAAATCTAGTTGTCTTTTACGGTCCTGTGATTCATTCCTTCTTTTTCCGAATAATCGATTTAGATTATGTTATGAAAATCCCAAAATACTTTAGCCGTAACATTTCTGGCAGATGGGATCACTTTGTCTTCTTTGGTACTCGTTCGCCAATGCAAGCCTATTGGTTTGATAGTTCTCTTCTTTCTAGCGTGCAGTGATGGATCCATGATTTGTCCACAATTATACAACGTCGAAAAAACTCACTTGGATTGGGCTTGAACATATTCAAACATTGCCTTGAAATTGTTACACGATTTCGGTTTTGGTCATTTGACAGTGCAAGATATGGCTACACGCTCAGCAGAAGTGTTTACAATCTGAGTTATTTTACAGACCTTCAATCGACGATCTTTCAATATGATATCACGGACTCTGTTAATTATTTCTTTGGTAGTCACTGTAAACTTGGGTGCTCAGCGTGATCCGTGCTTATATGGCCAGAGCGAAATGAAGTGAATCACTTTTAAATTATTTTATGTGAAGGGCCAAAATCCCAGTAATGCTTTTATAACGTTTCTTCTGTTTTTTAATGGTTTCTTTCATGCAAACAGTAATATTTTATAAACACACGAAATTCCTTTTCTGTCATATTTACAATAAACTACAAACTTATTCGCTGTCGAAGCGTGTGAAGTAATAACTAATTTATATATCTACATGAAATTTTGTATGTAACTTTGCAAGTTATGAAATGTCAAAAACGTATTAACCTTGATCAACCTAGCGCTCTTTATCGAAAAGTCCCGGTTTGAACCGGGACTTTTTGAAGTATGTTGTAAATTAAAATTTACCACTTAGCCTACAAAGTCGTATATTTTGACAGTTTCATACATACAAATAAATAACAAATGTGATTGACATTATCAAATGTCATTTGGATTTACGTTTACGGAACAACAAACACATACTAATATATATGCGTCTTATTCTATCAAAATTTCAAAGTAACCTAGATTGACTTTTCAAGTGAACACACGTTATTTAAAAAGTATTGGCATGGGCGATATATCTTTGACTTTTGTTATATGGATACATAGTTGTACATGCTGGTAGCAATAATTGTTTTGTTCCTGGAGCAGAATTAATCTTTACAGCAAATAGTGAAAACATGGATTAACATGGTGACATGAATAGAGAAAATTTTCTAGTTAAATTTTTTTTCTAGTAAAAAGGTGACTTTCCAGTAAAATAAACTTTGTCAAGACAGATTCAAAATACAGTTACTGGAATTGGTTAGACTGTTAGTTCATAAAATAATTACTAAATTATCATGTTTTGATAAACGTTTATTTCATTTGCGATGTGTCTAATGCTCGTGCCGTCCTCTAGCCTAGTTCGAACTATCGACTTTTGCTTATCGACTTTTCGTTTAATTGAGGCATTTTAAAAATTGTGTACGCTTCTGACATACAATAAACTGACACTAACATACCGGATAAAAGTCAAATTTACACATTACGAATGTGTCAAAAGTCGGTGTCTGAGTTTGTAGAGGCCGCAACTGTACATGCTTCAGTCTGTAAACTGTTTTGACCGTCACATGACTGGTTTGTGTACGATCAAAATTTAGTTGAAACACTTTTGGCATTGGTCAATGTAAACTCAAAAATGAAGTTGGAACGCTTTGTTGTAGGACCATGTACCGTCACTGTACGGTTTTCTTAGCGAGTTGGAACAAACCTTATAAAGAGATGATTTTGACAGTGATTCTTCAGTAACCGAAACTATATAGCCTTTAAAACATCAATGAGAATTGAGCGTGATTGTGGATACAGTTTCGTATGTATTAATATAGGCAACCGAATATACGAAGTTTTACGATCTACGTATTTACTCTTGAAAAATTATAGTCTTCGTCTATATACACGTTATGTATGCAACATTTCTTTCCATTCTTGTTCTAAACTGTTTACTGAAATTACCAGAAAAACTACTAAAATGTTTGGATACTTAGGTATACGTGCATACTGTAGTAATATAATTTGTCGAATCGACGATACGTGTTTGTACAATAAAACTTTAGGATTAATGTTCACGCATATTCAAATTCTAATTGAGACATTCAATTTTATAGGTAAAACTCAGACAGTGACTTAATTCACTGTTCCTATCAAAGTGCCGTATCGTATAACAAAACGTTAGTGATATTTATTTAGATTAACATTCATAGATTCAATTTTATAGATGAATCTCCAACAGTGATTTGAATCACTTATACTCCTAAAGTATCCTAAGTTATGATCGTGGATATTTTCAAATATCAGTTACTGAATTACTGCTACCAAAAATATCACTCACCTCTAATCCATCATACATCTTCTACTTGTTTGTATATAGTTAGTCCGTACATATTTTAATAATTTCATCGTCGTCTTTGTTTTCAGGTGTACAAGGAAAACCTGGTGTTGATTTTCCAGTGTATGCTCGTATTCCACGAACCAGCTTTAGTTGTAAGAAAGTAGAATCCGGTTACTATGCTGATTTGGAGACTAGTTGCCAGGTACGAAGAAACTTCAAGATTTATTATTTATTCACAAACAATTTTTTTTATGTTATTAGGATTAAATTACCCTTGCTCTTATTGTTACCTAGAATCGAAAATATAAAGGTTAACATTAGTGTATTTCGCATTATATGAAGAAACGGACACTTGCAAAAACTATTACCAAATACAATATGGGTAAGGTGTCTAATTCTTACCATTGTTCAGCATGATTTTACAGCGTTCCTAAACGCTTTGAATCATGCTGCAAATTAATTTTTGCGCATAGCCGCTAGCTATATTTCATGATTTTCCTAAAAACTACCATCGGATTGACAACGGACATTGTCCTTTATGGAAGCATCTGTACAGCATAGGAGATGTGATAAACAAGACGAAAGTAGTTTTCATGTAATACGCACATGTCAACTGAAGGGGCGCAGACAGAAACACTTCAGAAGAGATGTATTGGAGTCTGCGAGGGTACTCAAACTTCCCCTGAGGAGAATAGTGGCTTTTATCGAGGACACAAGACTAACAGAGTGGAACTGAGAGATCTATTTGGTGATGATACAACGAGTACTGTGCTCAAGCGCTTGTACTTACTAGCGTCCAACTCTGAAGTATTAGAATTAGAATTAGTTGATTTTCCTTAATAAGACAGATGCGAAGTTTATACTTCATTAGAACATCATATATAACATTAGAGTTCGTGTGGGGAAACCTAAGATTTGAACATTATTTTTGTTCTTCCAGGCACAACGTTGGTTACGATTTTCAGATTATTATCTTCCAAGCCTTACCTATAATGAATTACCGTGTCCAAACCACCGTTTCTAAGACGATAACAGACATTTTTTAAATAAATTTCCGTCATATCTTGCACTGAGAAAAAGAACTGCTAAATAAATAATTTTTATGTTAATTCAATAGAGAAAACTATTAGATTATGAGCAATGCACTGTCGTTGTTTGCCAAACGTTCAAAAGAGAATATTATTTGAAACCAACATTTTAAGAAACGTATAGTGAGGTGGCCAAAAAAGAGAAGCATACTCTAAGTTGCTAAGGACGAAACTATCAAAGTTTTAAACAAAGAAGAGAGAAAGAACTAAGGAATTTGCAGGTACTCACAGTCCAGTGTTTTTGAAGCCGCAACACAAATATTGTTGAAATGAAACAAAACACAAAAGTTGTTTACGCTAACGACATTATTAAGAATGGAGTCGTTTATACAATAATGAATGTTAAAAAAAATAACTTTTTTCTGTGTAACTGACGTAACAGCATCTGTGGCTATTCAATCTTAATTTAGTAGAACACTATTGGGGGAAAATTTTCAAATTATCATTAAAAGTTTTAATAATTGAGGAAATAAATAAGAAAATAATTAAGGAAATAAGTATACATCCCTTATTGAAAATGTATTGACTGGTATAGACATGTCGATAATATTTTGGTCTGTTTTAAAGGTACAGATAGATAATTAAAAAACTCTAGAAAATTATATTAACAATATTCATCTAAAAATTAAATTTACTGCAGAAATAGAAAAAGAAAAGTCAGTTAATTTTTTAGACTTAACAATATCTCACGAAACAGATACACATGTGCTATATACCATAAACCAACACACACAGACTCAACTATATACATACGCTCTTTTCATCCCATTCTTCACCAATTAGCAGCATACCAATCTATGATACACAGACTAGTACATGTACTTATCAACAATCATAATTTTAATATAGAATAAAATAAAATACATAATATTACAGTTAATAATGGATATACACTAAATTTAGTTAACAAAATTCTAACACCAAAACATAAATTGCGAACTCTATCCTCAATTTATCCGAAAGTAGCAAACAATAGTAAAGACCAACATCGGTCAAAATCGGAAAATTATATAAAAAAACCAACAATGAATTCGTAACATTTAAAATAAACAATTCTCTACAAAAATACATTAGGAATGACAAAGATAAAATAGCAAATCGATAATCATTGCTAGAACTAAACCACAAATTTAACAAGGACTTTAAAATCTTACATGTACAGGATAAAGGCAAAAAACTTAATTTATTTGAAGCTTTAGAAATTAATAGATATAGTAAAATAGTGATGATGACGTCAACTTGGCCACATGTATCAAATCGCTCACTAATAAACTGGCAAATAGTGACAAGATTTGTAACTGTAGATCTGCCTCGCATAAAGCCGTGTTGAAATGAAGAAATGTTGGATTTGGTGTTGTGGCCCAGGCAGGAACAAAATAGACTTTCAAATACCTTAGAAAAATTCGGTAATATTGATATGATTGAGTAGTTGTTGGATATGCGGAAACGACGCTGTTAAAAGACAGGCAGAACAAAGTAGCACAAGAACATCAGCAGCAGCACAGTGAGCACCACAGTAATCCCGTATATCAAGAGTCTATCAGACAAAATCAGGAGAATAGTCAGCGACCGTAAGATCAGAACAGTCATGAAGACAATAAACACCATCAGATCCAACGTGACAAAAACAAAACCAGACAATGAAAATTATAGAACCAAAGACTGTATATAAGTACCATGCGAATGTGGAAGAAAATATATCGAAGAAACAGGCAGACCTCTACAAGTCAGGATCAAAGAACATTAGAAAGTAGTCCATCTGGGAAAAACCGACAAATAATACCAACTGAAAAAAGCAGAATATAGGGCTATAACACCAAAGTCATAAGTACACAAGTCTGGAGATAAAAAAATGTCTGGCTATCAATTATTCGGAAAAATGTACGGAGAAGACCTACAAACTACGGTACCAGAGACAGAATAGACAAGATTACCTAAGGGGCACAAAAGCGGCGCAATAATGTGGAACATAAAAACTGTAGCTTCTAGCTTAAATAGAGGTTTTAAGAAATAATATTCTATCCTCCAAATGGCGTAGTGGTTAGTGTGCTTGATTTAGTTGAAACTTTCGAATTTCAGACCTGGTTCCAATTTCACACGAGTGCGTTTCGCAATAAAAAAAATTGGGAAGACATATACCGATAGATTCGGGAAGTAGGAAATTTAAAACGGTGACGGGGACAAAGAGGGTTATACACCCACCAATGCTGCAGTAGACGTTTAGCGTGACAGTGATTGTCAGATTTGTCAGCTCTTGATTTCTTCCTTTGGGGATATATTAAAAGTAAAATTTATAACAATAAGAGACCAACAACTTTACCAGAGTTGCAATAATAACTTGTTAATTATTTCACGTTAAAAGAACTTTTTACGATAGAATGGGATTTTGTTTGTTGCAAAGACGACAAACCTTTGAACCTTTGAACATTTAATTTAATTGAGAATTTGATTTCATTAAAGAACGAATGTCTAGAACGAATTTTATTTTGTTTTAAAGAATTTATCTCTCATTTTTATTTTGACAATAAATAAGTTTATAAGAATATTGTGACTAATCCACATTTGCTCAAACATTACGCGAACCTGATACAGATACTGCACAAGAGTTCATTTGTAAAGTGACAGTGACGAGCCCTAGATACTTTCAATGTCCCCCGTTTTCTCAAGAAAGGCAAAAGTCGCTTTGCTGAAATTTTTTTAGTTACGAATTGCTTGTTCGCAATTGGAAACACTTTTTTACATTTATCAACTAAATTATCATAAGCAGCATTTCTTTTGCTTTTATTGCAGTAATCCTATCCTTACTTTTGATGTCCCATAAACATGTATTATCTTTATATAAAAGTATAAATTCCTCGCAAAAACATTTACTATCTTTAAAAGAGTAATGAATTTAGACATCGCAACATATTACAAACAAATAAAAGAAACACGTGTGTGTTCGCATTCTCAAGCACAGCTGATATGTGACTGTCTGACAGTAGACGTTCAGCGGCGACAGTGACTGTTACCGCTAAACAAAGAGGGGGTATAAACGAGGCAAAGAGGGGTATAACTTTTTGCCCCAAAGCCCCTTTATATTTCCTACTTCTTGAATTTATCGGTACCTATATCAGACATGAGTTTGACATAAATTACCCTTCTCAAGGCTATCCTGAAGACGGCAGTAGATTGACTGCCGAAGCATCGGATTATTCAAATCCTACAAGCGATGGAAATAGTCCAAACAACAACTCAATTAATCATCCATCGGCACCAATATTGATATAGGCAGTTATCAACATGAGTAATTATCACATTTTTTAAGTACTGAATTAATCCTAGGCCGTTTACATATGATCCGGAAAGAAGCATTTCCAATTGCCGTATTAATAATTAAAGTCAGCCGTTTGACGAGGGTAAATCTTACAACATGTAAGATAAAATTATGAATTAAATCATCATCTACAATATACCTTTTGGGAAATTTGGCATTATACTAAATATTTCGCCCTCAATTACTGATACTACTAAATCGCTACTCATAGTGTGTATAGAAGAAAATTTACGATGTATATGAATGAGTTGTGACCCTTAACATAAATGAATAATATATATATATAACTATTACATAACTATTAATGAAATAATTTAAAGAACAGCCGCTGTTTTCCTCTTAAATCAGATGTTTTCCATACAGTGTAAATTTACTAATTTTTTTATTAAAATTAAAGTCTAAATATTATCAAACTAAGTCTAATTTCGTAACAAGAAACATTTTTTACTCGCCTATGGATAAACTAGACTAAACATCTATGGGAGCAGGATAAATGTCAATAATAGTTTGATAAAAATACATCAAATATTTAAAAAATATGTAGATACTAAGAGTCTAGATTTATTATTAAGCGCCTACCCGAAACAAGTATTATTTTACTATAGTATATAATAATATTTTGTATTATTTATAATGCTTTCTTAATAATTATAAAACAATTGACATATATTTTGTTTCAGGTATTTCACATATGCAATGATGGTGCTAAGATTTCCTTCCTTTGTCCCAACGGAACGATATTTCAGCAGTCCGAATTAATTTGTGAATGGTGGTTCAAAGTGAATTGCACCGATTCTCCGAATTATTATTCGGAAAGTGCCGAACTACTTCGTGAAGAGTCGTGGAGGAAAAAGAGTTGGTGGAAATCGTCTCAAAATCGAAACGTACCAGCCATAAGACGGAAACCAAACCAAGGATTAAGCGACAACAGACAAATTGCACAAAATCAATTAGCCAACAACCGGTTGAACAAGATTCCAGTGCTAGTAAATAACGAAGAGGATAGAAAAAGAGTTTCCGGTGCTAGAAATGATTATGAAAAAAGTATAGATACGCCTTTCACAAGAAATGATGACACGGAGGCTCGATCTCAAACAAGGAGAAAGCAGGCTAATGGTGATAGAGGTGGGAGAAAATTTAAACAGGACAATTTCGATAATTATAATGTAAGAAATGAAATAACCGAAGGCGATTCAAACATTAGCGAGGAATCACAAGTGCCGGAGGAAACGTCGTCTTTTTACAAAAACAACAAGAACATCATAGAATCTTCAGATAAACCTACAACAAATCGATATCCAAATCATAAAGAAACTTATTCGGAAATACAAGATGTTAAATTTCACAGTACTAAAAGTACTAGCAGATTCGCGCAAACTTTACCACCACAAACATATTCTACGAATAGAATACCGTTAAATGATGGAAAGCCTTTCGTAATTTCTACCCCTAAATCTTCATATAATATCCACGTCTCCGGACATACCCGCAGTTTTAATGACTTAACCAACAATGGAGTTACAACGGAATCTTTTAGATATTCTCCAACTGTTCCTCCATTTACCACAGCGAAGAAACCTTATCCAACTACTGTTAGACCTAAAATTATTGTCGACGGTGACGCTGGCTCAGAATCTAGCAATTTCAATCTATACGATGGCTTTTCATCTACATTTACGTCACCCTTTGACAATCACAGAGACGGGCAGATAAAACACGTATCTCTTTCGAATTCAAAAGGGCTTTATGGAAGCGAATACACAACACCTAATTCTATAAGGACGTATGATAATCACAAGGGAGTATCCTTTACTGAACGCATAAACTCTTTTTCGGGGCTGGACGATATAGTACATACACCTAGTACAGGTACATATAGTAAGATTAGTGGGCAAAGTGGTGACACTCAAAGAGCACCTATCAAAAACAAATATGATACGAATACAAGAGATAGTTATAATCCTTCTGTGATTAAAACTACAAGTGACAAATACGGCGTTGGATTGGGAAATGAGAATCAAAATAAACCCGGCGTCAATAAGTACGAAGTAGTTACAAACAATGGTTATTATTCTTATGTAACTGAATCTGCAGATGATAAATATGAGATTGATTTAAATTCCGATGGCAAAGGCAAACCTCCAGTTAATTATTATGAAGAAACGGAAAGGAATAGCAATCGTTCTTCAGTAATAAAATCTTCAAATGATAATGGAGGTAGTGATCTTAGTGCTAAGGACAAATTTGAGGCTAATCCCTACGAAACTACTGTAAGAAATATACAACCTTCGGAGATTACTTATAGTAGTAGTACAGGAAGCAGTTCTATATCCACTGGATCTACTGTTAACAAATTTGGGGTTGATCCAAATTCTGATGGCAAAGGCAGACCTTCAGTAAATGATTATGAAGAAAGGATAAGGAATAGCTATAGTCCTTCGGTGATAAAATCTCCAAGTGGTAGTGACCTCAGTGCTCATAGTAAGGCCAAATTAGAAGGTAATTTCTACGAAACCACTACAAGAAATATACAACCTTCTGAGATTACATCTAGAAGTAGACCAGGAAGTAGTTATACATCCACCGGATCTGTGGTTGATAAATATGGGGTTGATTCAAATTCTGATGGCAAAGGCAAACCTTCAGTAAATGTTTATGAAGAAACGATAAGGGATAGCTATCGTCCTTCGGTAATAAAACCTTCAAGTGGTAGTGACCTCAGTCCTCATAGTAAGGCCAAATTAGAAGGTAATTTCTACGAAACCACTACAAGAAATATACAACCTTCTGAGATTACATCTAGAAGTAGACCAGGAAGTAGTTATACATCCACCGGATCTGTGGTTGATAAATATGGGGTTGATTCAAATTCTGATGGCAAAGGCAAACCTTCAGTAAATGTTTATGAAGAAACGATAAGGGATAGCTATCGTCATTCGGTAATAAAACCTCCAAGTGGTAGTGACCTCAGTCCTCACAGTAAGGCCAAATTAGAAGGTAATTTCTACGAAACCACTACAAGAAATATACAACCTTCTGATGTTACTTCTAGAAGTAGTACAGGAAAAAGTCACATATCCACGGCATCTGTGGTTGATAAATATGAGGTTGACTCAAATTCCGATGGCAAAAGCAAACCTTCAGTAAATTCTCATCAGAATTTCTCTCAGAGTTTCTCTCAAGAAACGATAAGGGATAGCTATCGTCCTTCAATGATAAAATCTCCAAGTGATAAGTATGGTAGTGATCCTAGTGCTCGTACCAAGGGCAAATTTGAAGGGAGAAGTACTGTCAGAGTATACGATCCTTCCACTCCATCCTCCTCTAGCAGTATTTATGGCAGTGACAATATTTCAGACAACATTTCGAATATAAAAGAAAGAATAAGTGACAATATTCCTGATAATAACGATAAAATAGACTCCGGTAATAAAAACAAAGATGTAGGTGTACTTGAAGTTGTTCAACATAATAGTCGCGTGTCTGAAAATAAGAAAAGTGAACCAGATGTTAAAGAAGAACTATCGGGAACAGAATCAAGTTTTGGGGATGCCTGTGGTGACGACATCGTTTATCCAGAATTAAAGAAAGATCAAATCGTAGTCGGTAAGAATAAAATAGTGATTGACGACACGTCAGTACCTACAACGGAAACTAATATAATAAAATTATCAGTCAATAATGCTCAAGACACTCAAACTGTTAGGTCATCGAATTTCGAAAGAGAAAATACGAAACCGGCAATTGATTCGACGATATTTAGACTAAATCTTAAGGATAACTCTTTTACAGAAAAACCAAATGGATTTTCTATTACGAAACAAACTGACAGGAACCGCGAAGCTGAAATTTCGCATATTTCTACAAGATTACCTAGTTCAAATACTTATTTGCCCAAGCAAACGTCTTTTAAAAGCTCTACTGAAAATTACAGTAAAAATCCTCAAACAAAGTCACATACTTACTTGCCTAAAGGATCGACACCCGTACCGTTTACAGCAAATAACGGACTGCTAAATAGTAAGGATATTTTAAAGGAAAGTAGTGGTTTGCCCCAATTAGTACATACTCGCGATTATCACTTAAGAACGTCAGCCGGAGTACCCCAAATTTCAGAAGAGATACAGAAAGAGTTCGCCTTGAAACCGAAACCTTTTGAGTTGCCACCCAAACAAACAAACCAAATAATATCTGATCGAAAAAATATTAATGATGTAACAAGTTCTCCATTACCAGATTATAAAGTGTCATCCGCTAGGCCTTTTTCGTTGGGTTCACCTACTTATGACGAAAACACAATTTCACCGACTTTATCAACACCGTTTCCTTATGATAGTAATGAAATTTCTGAACATTTGAGTAACATGTTGAACACTCTGAGAGAAATAATGAAAACTAAAGGTAATTTGGGTGACTCTACCCGACAGGGATTAGAAATTCCTCCATTGGTTGGACCTCAGACGTTGCACACATTGGCAGTATATTTCGCCAATGCTTTAGATAATAATTCTACTGAAAATGTCGGCGATAAATCACCCAATGCTGACGAAGCACAAGCAATTAATGCATTATTAACTAATTCTACTTTAAATAGATTCCGCGAACTTTTCAAAGAGGAACAAGATGAAGCAGCAACTACGACTTTGGGTCCCGGAGACGCAGGAGAAGAAAGTAATGATTTAGAAGGACAGGATAGCAAACCCGCTGTTACCCCAAGAGTTAAACAGTTAGCAGAAGTTTTCACAAAGGCTGTTTTGTCATATTTGGATGACCCAGATATGTTAAAAAAAGTGTTGCAAGAAGCTAGACCTACCGAACCGTCTGTAGCTATTGATAAAGAAGGTAGAACTGGTGGTAACGATGATGATGAATTATTAAATTACTCCGATGCAGATATTAAACCAAATCTACCCAGGTTGTCAACGACGACTTATTCACCGAGTCCAACTTGGGGTTATATTTTTGCACCAAACAATTCAAATTCTTTCGAGTATAATTCGTTAAACGGTGACGGTGAAAATCTTCAAAGCGATCACAGTCAATCATTTGCAACACAATTCAATAATTATGTAAAAGAGAAACATTTTGGTAAAGGTGTTAAGAGCACGACGCCACTGAGTACTGACACAAAGCAAAACTTGCCATCGGACCATTGGACATCTTCGGATAATGCTACTAAACTCTGGCAAGACAAGCTGTACACTAGTCCCCAAGCAATCAATGAAAATTTCAACATTGATCTTCTTCCACCTGATTCTCAAGAAAAGACGTTGATTGATTCCGATGGCAGAGTTCCTTCCGAGGGTGTAAAAATAAGTAGTCTTCCCAAAGATGAATTAAACTCAACCGAAGTACACAGAATTCTCGTCGACATAGTAAATTCTACTACGGATGATGGTAACAAATTGAAGAGAATCCTCAATAAATTAAATACCACCCAAGAAGATTTTCTGTCCAAAATGAGGGAAGTCGAACAGAATCCTTTGACCAGGAGATTAATTTTATTGTTGATTAGCGAATGTGGTTCTAATATCACCAAATTAGAAAGAAAAGTAAATTCAAAAACATCACCTTCCAATCCTGGCGCATCAACGTCGAAACTCTTTGAGTCATCAAAAATAGCGGAACAAGACAAATTTTCGAAAAGCAATTCCCCATTTCCTATTTACGTTGATTCCTCCTTAAAGGATGATGATGAAGATACTAGAGCTTTAGAGTTACTCAATTCGCTATACACTATTGCTTCGAAATATGGAAAATAGTTTTTAGTTTGGTTGTTATATGTTGTTGTTTGATAGAAGTACATAACGGGTTAATTAAATTATCTCAAATAAAGTAAAAAATACAAAATTTTCCTCGTGTTATTCATATTGTTTTTATGAAAAGTTATAGTCAAAAAGTTGTTAGATGTAATATTTCTATATGCTTTACATAAAGTTAGATATTTAGTTATATACTTTTATACATCTTTATGCTGTTAATTGTCTTAGCTTTAGTACGTTTGTTTGTGTATCGTAGACGATCAAATCTTAAATTCTTCATTTCGAATCTCGTTTAATGTAGCTTACATTAAGACACGTTTGGGTGATATTAGACCTGTTAAATTAAAAAAGAAAATAAGAAAAATTACGATTACTGCGTACTGATCTTATTGTTAAAAGCTCGTTGCGGTCCGATAGTACGAATATTCTGTTCACTTTAGAAATACCATGTGTGACATAATTAATGTACATATTTCTGTAAATAAAAACTTTTGTACAGATTTGTCTTAGTGTTTTAATTGATAACATGTAATGTCTATAAGCCTTTTACTTAAAACCTAAATACATTTTTAACTCCTAATATCTAGTGGGGACAATAAATAACTTTTCGGATGAACTCTATACTGTATTAGCAGCTTGATCCTTTTTATTGGTCTTAAGCGACGCGAATGTGGCTTGCAATGAGTTCTTGTGAGTACTGTATTCAATTATAAAACTATATTTACCGAAATATAAGCATAATCGTAATCATTTCCTGCCATGGTTTATCAACGAAATTAGAAAAACCGTTAAATTTAAAAAAACGTTAGACACCGACATTACGAATCAACAAAGAGTGATGAGTAAAGGCCGGATTATATGTAAAAAGAAAAATGAAAATATGCGCATAAATATGTAGATGTTTTATCCTAAATATGCACTTCCTTATGACAAATATGCAGGTAAAAAGAAGTGAGGAATGTTAGAAAATGGAATACTGTAGAAAAAAATATTCTATTACCTTTACTACAAGTTGATTTAGGACATTTTACAACATAATCAACTATGAAAACAATTTACAATCACATATTTCTCAAAGTTTTCAACAGAAAGATTGTGACGCTTGTCTGAAAAAATGTATTTATACATTGAAAAGGTTCGTTTACGTCGACATTTGTTATAGGAGCATAGTTGAAATTAGAAATATCATCTATTGTCAACTAAATATTTTCTACTGAATCACCACACAAGATTTTAGCAATGTCCTTTAGCTTTTTCAAACCCTTATTTTTTCCTATTACACTTAAAAATTGTTCATACACGAACTGTTCCATTCCTCCTTTAACATCAAAACATGACTTTTCAAATTTGTTTATTATTTCAACGCTCTCGATTAGCGACATAAATTGTTTTTCTAATTGCAATATAGAAGTGAAAATAAAACTGTAATTGGCTTTAATAAACGCCAACTGTTGAGGTATTTCTTTACTCGAATACAATTATTATTTATCCCTATTATGTATCCCTATCAAGATCCACAATAATTGGATAATGGATAATGATTTGCATGAAAAAAAGGAGCCTCCAACCACGTTCCCAATCGTCTGATTACTAGTTAAGGAGGAAGCGGAAAACTGGGTAGATGTTGGTTGAAAAACTGAACTCGTAATGGGGCCTTTAAAATTACTTTCTTAACACTACTAATTAAAGTATTTACTAAGTGAAAATGGTTTTTGACTTTTTCTGCAACACGATTTAGTACGTGCGCCAAGCAAGTTGTGTGAATTAAATCTGGGTAAAAGATTTTCAAGTTGAAAGCTGCCTTCACAATGTATGGTGCAGCATCCGCTAAAAACAATAGAATTTTCTCTGTTGGAATCGATTCTGGTAAGAAGAAAATTGCCAGTTCTTCCTGTATTAACCTTGTTATTGTCAAATTATTTGCCTTTTCCAACTGTTTAGATAAAATTAAATAAGATTTTGCTGGAACCGATACGTTTAGGATACCAATCATTAAATGAACTATGTATCGGCCCACACTATCAGTAATTCCATCTACGCATATATAAAGATAATTGTTTGCAACAACCTTCTTAATGCTATTCAATGTTTCTGCATAGTACAGCGAATATAATTTTTTCTTAACGTGCGCTCGTCGTGCATGTTATATTTGCTGATATATTTTTGCAAAAATATCTTGACATTTAAATGGCTTAATTTATGTAGTGGAATATCTGCCGACACAAACATTTGACATAAATCTCCATTAAATTGTTCTTGTTCCGATTTTTTTGGAAGTTGATGGCAAACATTGCGGTAATGTTTGCTGACTCTTCTTCGCCAATTTCATCTTTGTTAGTTTAGCAGCATGACATGGAGCTTTCATATGTTGGTCGACTTGGAACTTTCTCTCACTTGTAATCTGCAAAAAAAATCACATCATCGGTTGTTTTCTTATAAGATAAATGTTAGTAAAAGATAAATAAATAATTAAAAACTTTTAATTAATAAGAGGAAATAAACTTAAAGTTTTACTCACAATCTTGCAGCATGCTACGCAAAACACTTTTTCTCCATCCATACGCAATTCTGAATAAGGTGCAATTCATCCAGGCACAGTCGCTATTTTCGGAATTTTTGCTATTATATATCACAACTCATAAGTTACCTTCGAAAACCCAACGTAAAATGACGTTTAAAATAAAATTACTTTCGAATATGGGAATAAATTTCTCCGAATAGCAAAGAAACACCTACCTACTCCTAATTTTCTGGTAAAATGTCTTTTTGTATTTATTTAGAAGTTTGAAGGTATTAGCTTTTCCTGGAATTTTGTCTCGGCCTGGATGTATGGGAAGAGCATTAATAAATTCTTGGACACGCTTATCGGAAAAGTAACAGGAAGAGGCTTAATAAAATACTATTTTTAATTTAAAGAGCTTTATTCAGCTTGTTGTTGCCAATTAAATGTCAGTTTTGGTTTGAAGTAGTTGTAATTATATTAGTTATGTTAGGTAATCAGCTTATCATTTAAATCATGTCGAATAAAACTTCAAATCGAAACTGACGTTTAATTCATGCCAAATAAAAATTCAAATCGAAACTGGCATCCAATCAACATGTAAAACCTACAACAGGCTGAACCTATCAGAGACAGTGATCCTCCCAATCATGGCCATTCCTTATCAAAACAATTTGGCTCATATGGTATGTGTAATGATAAAAAAAGAACCCGGTATAAGGTGCCTTTGAAAACTTCCTCATTAGAGACGGCCATGCTTTTTGATAATATTGCACGTAATCTGTCACAGTGTAAATAACGATAACAATGCCAGAAGAATACAAGAGAACGTTGACAGGTTATGTTTGTATACAAAACAGTAAATAAACATATCCGATATTTTTAGATTATTTTCGAAATTGAACTTGGAAAACAAGTAGCTTTTGGGGATATTTGAATCACTTCTTCTTATAATAATAATAATAATAATAATAATAATAATAATAATAATAATAATAATAAACCCGCACAGGGTAGCCTAGAGATAGGTTACTGGGGACTAGCGACCCCACGGGTTCCTGAGCTAACCGTTGGGTTGGGATAGCAGCCCCAATGAGGTACACTTGCTCCAAACACTGGATGAAAAGGATACTGTGGTGGGTCGCAGGAGCAGGATCCAGGTAGGATTAACCAGCAAAGACCGAAACAGCAAATTGGAAATGAAACACAAACATGGCATGCTTCAGTAGAAACAAATAACGCAGGCGAGGATGTTGTTGAGATACTTTCATCTCAACCCACTTCGTCAACATAACAACTAAAGCGCCGGACCCTATTGGCCGTGAAAGTGGGGGGTTCACTTTCACTACATGGTGGGAGGTGTTATTATCTGCTTGCTAAGAATGAAGCATGCCATATGGAGGAGAGCTGCATAGTTAGGTTACGGAAAAATACCTGGAAATAAGAAATAATAAACAACAATAATAATAATATTATGATAGTTATGCCAGCCATCTTGTTCTCACGAACCGATGGGTTAACACACTGGCAACCAAGGACAAATTGAATGTTCTTGTGAGTGGAGGAAATAATAATAATACCTAATAATAATAGCTTTATTGTCCAACGGTCATCAACCAATTACAGGACAAACCAAAGATTGCACATACATATTGCTATAGATTTTTCATAAGAAAAATATTGAAAATTACGAGATACATTTGAATATTTAAAAATGTACATTTATTTGGGAAAAGACTGTATATTGAAAATGTTTTTAAATTTTAGAAGGTTAACTAGAGTGAAAAACTTGTTATCCGAGATTCAAGGGGGAGTATCTAAGAGACGTATTCTAGCTGTTAAACGAAGAGGTGCTTGTTTCGAGAGATATATTTAAATATATTAATTAATTCGGTTGATTGTTTGAATGTGATTTATAGATGTATTAGAGATTTAAATTCTCGAGATTTAAAGAGTTAAATTCTCTGATGTTTAAATTGATTAAGCACCTTTGTTCGTAAGATTCTCCATTAAATAGTTTTTGTAAGTATATAAAATTTTTATGACGTCATAATTACTACAATTATATTTCCATTGTATTGAAACAAGTAAATAAGACATTTAATTATTAAGCATACAAATAATACAGTTTAGTATTAGGAGTCTTTGTTAATATTATAATTGAAAACTTTGTTCGATTGGATTCAGGGTTTTTGTGCATGTTAATACGCATGCGTAGTTTTTGTTCGTGGTTCAGTATCTGAGTATACAGTGTGGTTCTTCGGGAAGAATTTAATATTAAACTTGATTATTTTTAGATAAGTTTTGTTCGGAGTCATTAAAGAGGATGTTTTCCATTCATTTAGCTGTCAATTTTCAATAAATGTTTTTACCTCAAGTATTTTTGTATGATACAGCATCTCTATACTTTGTAAAGATATATTTTTTTAATTTTTGTATTAAATATTTATTTCACCTTTTAAACTGCGTTTGTTTTACTTACTCACTCCAATTTTGTTAAATATTATATAAAATAAGTAAATCAATTTTTGTGAACATTTCACTGGCGCTCAACTTACATTTTAGACACGTATTTCCTAAGTGGAACCCGAGAAGTTAGAGGTCTCACATTTGAAAATTCACCGGCTGAGAAACCTAGTTGGGAAAACTAGTTGTGGATGGTGGCGTGCTAAATTTTCAAATCACTATTCATAGCAATATGTATAAAAAAAACATAAAATAAAAAGATAATTATATCTAAAAATAAACATAACGAAATACATATACGTATGTAACACATAAAAAAAATAAAAGATGATTTAATCTTAGTCTTTTTGTTCTCTATGCTATGGAATTGAAAAAAATGTCATCATAAAACACCTCAGCAATTCGGCACATGATCACTAGCGGAGAGCTCTGCAACAAGTTGGTCCTAGAAAAAGATAAAGCAAAGGTAGGAGAGGAACGAGAGGATATACGAGGAACGTGAAAGTTGATAGAGGAAAGTAAATAGGCTCGCTCCCAGAGTATCTCGTCGATGGGTTAACGATTGTAAACCATGTCTTCCAAGTAGCAAATTGTAGTCCGTATTTCACTCGGGATAGATGCCATCAATTTTAAATGATAAATAATTTAAAAAACGAAGTTGTATCTTTTCAATAGATAACTGAAGATAAATATAATGAGGCGACCACACAGGAGAAGCAGACTCTAACTTACTGAGGACAAAACTATAGTACATAGTTCTGAATAAAGAGATAGAAGAGAAGAGTTTGCAGGTACGCAGAACAAAACCTAATGTCTTCGAAGCAGCAACACACATGTTATTGATATGTGGCACAAAAGTTAAGCCAGAGTCGAACAAAACACCAAGGTCCTTTATGTTATCAACCATATTAAGTATTGAATCATTTATAAAATAACTGGAGTCAATAAAATTAACTTTTTCTGTATAAGAGACGTAGCAGCATTTCTCGATGTTCAATCCCAATTTACAGTTGGAGCACCATTGGGAGAGAGTGTACAAATTCGCCTGCAAATACAACACGTCGTCCCATGTTTTAATGAAGGAATATATTTTCAGATCATCTGCATAGGCAAGTAGTGGACAAGACAGAGACGATAATAAATCATTTAAAAACAAAATAAATAGGAGAGGACCTAAATGTGAACCCTGTGGGACTCCAGTTAAAGGAGAGATTTCAAAGGATTTATAACCGTTGTAGAAGACATAATGAAGTCTACTACTTAAGAAAGACTGTAGAAGAAGAAGTAGGGAAAGACTTAATCCAAATGCAGACAATTTCGTAAGTCAAATTCCATGGTCAATCACATCAAAGGCACTACTAAAGTCCGTATATATGACATCAACTTGACCACGAGTATCGAGATGCTCACTAATAAACTGACAAATAGTCACAAGATTCGTCACTGTCGATCTTCCCCGCATGAAGCCGTGTTGAAATGGAGAAATGTAGGATTTGGTGTTGTGGTGCAGATAGGAACAAATTATACTTTCAAATACCTTAGAAAAATTCTACAATATTGATATAGGTCTATAGTTGTCAACATGCGCATTGTCGACCTTTTTGAATACTGGACTTATTCTCGCTCGCTTCCAGATAGTCAGGAAAGTAGAACTTCGAATTGCCATGTTAATAATAAAAGTTAGCGGTTTTGCGAGGGCAAATCGTGCATCATGCAAGATAAAACTGGGAATTGAGTCATCACCCGCAATATTTTTTTGCGTGAATTTTGCCATAATACTAAGTACTTCGACTTCAGTTACAGATGCTAATGTAAAAGGAGTATAATTAGTGTTCTCTTGAATGTAAGTGAAATCGCTACTCATAGAGTGTACAGAAGAAAATTTGTTGGCAAATGTATCAACGATACCTTGAGGAGAATCTAGGAGGGTATTATTATGAAACAGAGTTTTAGGTATACGTGTCGTGCCCTGCTTAGAATGAATGTATTGAAACACATTTTTCGGATAAACCTGGAGAGATTGTTCAACAAGAGATAGGTGGTATAAGCGGTAGCTATATTACTCCTACAATTGGTCCGGAGTCGTTGAAATTGGTCATAGAAGAAGTGGTTACGGGAAGACTTCCATTTGCGTCGATAACATTCTTTTAATTTCAAGTTATAGATGATATTACTTGAGAACTATAAAGGATATTTCGATTTATTTGCTTTAGCAGAATAATTGGGAACAGACTTATCCAATATGTTATATAGAACATTGTAAAACTTCTTAAGTGCATAGTCAATATTAGTAAAATCCTCCAAAAATGACCAATCCGCATGAAGAAGATCATCATACAATTGAAAATAATTCGCTCTACGAATATTGTATCGTAAGTTATTATTTGAAGGAAATGCGTTATATGTGTTACACGAAGTAGAAAAAGATAAAGAGATAGATAGTGGCGGATGATACAAATCGACTGAAACAAGTGGATGATTCTCAGGTGTTATAGTTATATCAGATGTAAAATTAGCAGTAATAAGATCAAGAAGACGATTCTTACAATTAGTTAAGGTATTAAATTGTTTAAGATTTAAAGAACTGCACAAACAATTAAACAATTAACAATTAAAAGCACAACATTTAGCACAGGATAATGGATCATTTATAAATTGTGGCAAGTTAAAATTACCAAAGTGGGAGAACAGGGTGATCAATCAAAATGGTATCAAGGGCTTCACAAAAAAGATCGAAGTCGTGAAGAGAAATATTCGGAGGAATATAAATAGCCACAAGATAAAACGCAGTTAAGCCGAGTTTACAATTACAAATAACTACATCAATCAAAGGAACAATCGAGGAAAAACAAATACTGTCAACGACCTCATAAGAGATTTCATTTGACAAAGAAACAAACACACTACCACCCGTAGAGCGATCCACAAGAGAAAATTTTCTGTCACACCTTACAATATTATATGATGGAGGTACTAATTCGGAGCTCGAAACTGAATAGCTCACCATCCACACCGATTTTTTTTAAATGTGTGGATCGGTATAATTTTTATAATAATTACATTATTGTGCCATTTTTCTTTTGAACGGGTAAGTTTATTTGGATTTTTTACAGAATATTCTGCCGGGATTACTAGAATATATTCCTTTTAATATTCGCGTCAGGTCACCTGTACATTTTGCTCGCATGGTTTTGTCCGCATGTCGCGAACTAGAAAACTTTAAGTAGCTTTCAAAAGAAAAACCATTTACTTTAAAGTGTTGCGAACGGATATCTTAAGAAGTAGGTAATTTGTTTCTTTATCCTAGACGAATGTGTTTATATAAAGCGAACATGCATCGACCTCTAAACCAAATGTTTGTTTTCGCTCTGTTGGCGTGTAAATAGAAATAATTTTATTAATGACCAGTCAGATGTTAAAAAGCGAACGAAGGAATATTTATTTACGACGTTTTATTTTTTGTAAAGTTCACTGGACTGTGTGTTCTTCTACTTAATCACTTATCTACCTCAACACAATGTGTACTATCATAAAAACGCTGACTTTTTTTCAAAAATCAACACAATAAAATTTTTTTTTGTGGATAATGAAATGCTGGGCGTACATGTACATACTGTTTGTATTACGTCAACGAGTGAACAAACATCCTGTATAACAACGTAAAAAAATGTAATTTTCATTTATACGAGTATTACGACAAATGTACTTAAATATACTTCTTAAAATATATTCTTCTCGCAACAAATATTTGGTTATGTTGTGTTTGTATCGGATGTAAGTATACATAACGTATAAAGTGGGTAACGTATTTTATTTTATTGTAGTATTCCAGTACGTTTCCCACAATAACTTTGTTATAAAAAGTTGTTTCTTTTGAGGTTCTTCAGAAGTTTCAATGATTTTTTTTCCAAAAATATTTGACACACTTATTCTTGACATTAGCCAGAATATCTAACAGAAGAGGAAATAACTAAATATATCGTAATTTGGTTAATTCAAAGCTCGCTTCGAGTAAGAGAACAGTAGAGCCTCCGCACACGGGTCGATTGGTAATCGAAGTGGACGCGTCTCGAAGTCGAAGCGTTACACGCGTCACGCGCGAACTGCACGATGCAAATTCTGTCCATCCGCACACGGCTCGATTTTTCTCGTCTGCTTTCTTCATCTATACACAAACTATATTACCCGCCCTCTTTAGTATTATTTACGTTAAAAAGTTTTATTAGGCGTAGTCATTTTTGTAACCATTCTACCGTAACTTTGTGCTGTAAGCTAGTTCACAGAATATTTATATTTGTATAGTGATTGATTTTATCTTTATAATAAAAGTTTTTAAATTCCTCCTGTGATTTTAATATTTGTCTCAACTCCGTTGTAATGAGTGATTCAAGTGACGAGGAAGATGCTGTTATGTTTTATTATTACCGTCGGATAAAAAGAAGAAAACGGAGAGTTTGGATGCATCCGTACGTAGAACGGAATTTTCATTGACGTTTATTTGTTGCGGCAAAAGAATTGCAAGTGAATGATGCAAAATTTTTAGCATTCTATAGAATAGAATTATATGAAACCAAAAAATAATTTGTCAGTTCAAACATCAATTCACAACAGTTTATAGCAAACGCCAATTAAGTTGGCGCGAGGAGGGGGTGCGCAGAAAACGTTTTTAAAAACGTTTACCCCCACTACTCAAGTAATTGTCAGAATACATTTGTCAGTGACGTTTGACGGAACATAATGTATTTGCTAGGGGATCATAAAGTGATATACGCTCAGAGGTTAGAATTATCTGACATTTGATGTAAAACCAAATACAAATCTCCCCACTACTTCTAATCCTGCTCGAACTTACCCCTCCTCGCGCCAACTTAATTGGCGTTTGCTATACTTCAGTTGCTATTTTCTTGCTTCATGGCACTCTTATTATTGCAATAACAAACAATTATCTACTGATAGCATAAAAATGTAGAAGAATTTAAAAATGAAAATTTTTCCGCGAAATTTGGTATTAGGGGTTCTTGAGTTATTTGTAAAAACTTTTGCTAATACTTTTTGCTCTATCTTAATCGCTAGCATGACTTTACTTGAAACAGTACTTTTTATTTTAATTATAGTTGGCTAGATATTGGCTTTATAAAAACTCAAATCACACAAAAAGGTGCATTGTTATGGCTTGCACAACTGATAAAAATTTTATATTGATCGCTTTCAAAATAAAAAAATTATTTAGGTGTCCCCATGAAAAGTGAAACACACTGTATGTAGATCATATATAAATAATTTGTACAATAATAATAATGTATATAATATATATATTATTATTATATATATATATATATATATATATATAATATATATATAATAATAATAATAAGTACAATATTATACATAGATTATGAAATTATGATGTAAAAAAATACAAAAAAAATACAAATCCACCGTACGATATGCTCGTCACTCTCGAGATTTCCCGTTCGCTGCAGGTCGCACGCTTCGAGCGACGATCGAGACGCAAACGCACCGATTACGAATCGACCACACTTCGATCCGTTGGTGGATCCTCATTCACTTACATACGAAGTTGAAAGGTGGGAGAATCGCTTCGACTTCGAGACGCGTCCACTTCGATTACCAATCGACCCGTGTGCGGAGGCTCGTAAGGTTAAGATAAATGTGATATATGGCTATTAATGTAATTATTTTTGGAGCAAGAACCTAGTCAATGCACATATTTATTACATTCAAATAAGTTGAAGCGATATGGCCATCATTTAAATTATAATATATATTGTGTTAATATAATTTTTAAATAAAATTAAAAATAATAATTGTGGTTTTTAATTTCTACCTCCTACACAAGATATGTATTAAGGACACAACCATTAACTTTTTATCCTTAACGATATTAATAATTTCAATTTACGTATCTTTAATAAAAAGCGTTCAAATAAGCTTTGCCTCTAGTAGGCCATTCCTTTAAAAACGTATGATTATTAATAATTTAAATTTGCATTAGTTGTCAATTAGACAGATGCATAGTTGACAAAAATTGCTTTGTAATTTAAAATTGATTTAACATGGTTTTTACTATACAACACAAATCATTCATGCTAGTCAGTGGTTCTTAAATAATTTTGATAATGACCTTCTTGACAAAACCTTTTTTTCTGATGAGTCATGGTTTTATCTGAATGGACATGTGAACTCACAAAATATGAGGATGTGGACTAATGAGAAACCACATAATTTTTTTGTTGAAACCGCACTTCATCCGCAGAAAATTGGTGTATGGTGTGCGATTAGTCGAAGGAGAATTATTGGCCCTATTTTTTTTAACGGAACCTTAACAGGAGAAAGGTATCGACAAGAAATTATTATGCCATTTATCGAACAGCTTGACGACGAAGAAATAACACAGGGTTACTTTCAACAAGACGGAGCTAGAGCACACAAAGCAGGTGAAACAATTAATATTCTGCAGCAATTTTTTCAAAATCGGTTGATAAGTTTAAACACTGAACATGAATTTCCACCAAGATCTTGTGACATTACCCCATGTGATTTCTTTTTATGGCCATTCTTAAAGAACTCAATTTATCAAGTACAGATACCTGATCTTGCAGGCCTTCAAATCAGAATTGCTGAAAGAATTAATGGAATTTACAATGCGATACTACAAAACACTTTTTCCTCCATTAGAAGAAGATGTGAGAAATGTTTCGAACAAGGCGGTGGACACTTTGAACAATTTTTATAAAATTTTGCTTGTTTGTTGGAAATAAACAAATTTCATTCACTTAAAAATGTTCGTTTTATTATTTTGACATTTGTCATTTCAATCAAATATCTCATCTCATAACTCATAACTAGAGCTGAGGATGTTTGCGGTATAACCATGGTTATATCATGTAACCATAGTAAATTACTATGGTTACATGATATAACCATGGTTATACCGCAAACATCCCATGTAACCATAGTAAATTACTATGGTTAGATGATATAACCATGGTTATACCGCAAACATCCTCAGCTCTACTCATAACCAACAAAATTCCTATTAAAATTAGTAACACGCTAAGACATAATCATAATTTCCAAGGGCTACTTCGAGGTAAAATTTATTTGAATTCTTTGTACATAAAACAAAGGAGGATTAGAAGAAGAACGGCTGGACCGACTTTAATGATCTCTGGAAAAATCTATCGGAAAAATTCACGGAAAAAAAATTAGACAGAAAATTAATTTTTAAAAAATTAGGTTAAGAACTCCGCCATCTTTCGCAACTGGCAGCTTACGTCACGCACGCTTATAGCTTATTTGTAATAATTGATGTCCATTGCAAATCAGTGACATAAAAGTTTAATTTTTTTTTTGGTTTCATGTTGTCTGTGATTTGTTTTGAAAAAGCATATAAAGGTTACCGGTCGATTTGTTTGTTTTGTGCGGGTGGTATTAATAAATCTTATTGTGCGAGTATTATTACGATGCCGCGACCCAGAAGATCTAATCTTTCCCAACAAAGCCGCAATGCAATTAGGCTTCGGAACATTGCGAATCATTCCACTGAAGAAGAACGAGAAATTGCACGAGAAGAGCGCCACCTTAGTATGGCCCGACTTCGTGCTTCTCAAATACAAACGTAAAGAGAGTCAGCCCGTGAATGGGCTCGGTTGGCAATGAGAAATCGTTGAGCTTATCGCATAGATCAACAACGAGATAATCTTCGACGCGCAAGAAAAAATGCTTCAAGTGTTGATTTGAATCGAGCAGCGTTTCTATACGATTGCACAATTGATTACAGCTCGCATCCTTTCGTTCTCATTGGTCCAATGGACGTTGTTTGCGAGCATTGTGGCGCATTGGAGTTTGCTGGAGAAATGTCTGGATTGTGCTGCCTTAATGGCAAAATGAAATTGCCCTTATTGACTCCACCACCTGAGCCATTGTATGGCGAAATGTCAGAATCACGACATTTTCTAGCGAACACTCAAAAATACAATGGCTGCTTTCAAATGACTTCATTTGGGACAGACATTATCAAAGAACACGGATTTAATCCGACATTCAAGGTAAATTGATATTAAACCTTCAAACTACTGAACAACTGACATGTAACATGGCAAAACACTCCGCAATGGCCAAAGTTTTTAAAATAATCATCTGGGACGAATGCACAATGGCGTACAAACGTGCATTAGAAGCACTTGGCCGAACATTGAAAGATCTGCGCAATGACTCGAGATGTTTTGGAGGCGCAATGATTTTACTGTCCGGCGATTTCCGCCAAACATTGCCAGTCATTCCAAGATCAACAGCTGTCGATGAAATAAACGCTTGCCTCAAATCATCGAATCTGTGGCGTTATGTGAAGAAACTTCAGCTGGCAGCAAACATGAGAGTTGCATTGCTTAACGATCCATCTGCTGAAGGTTTCTCCAAGAAATTGCTGGCTATCGGTAATAGCCGTGTTCCTGTCGACGAATCGAGCGGATTGATTTCATTTCCTCCGAATTTTTGCAATTTTGTTTCATCGAAAGACGAACTCATCAACAAAGTATTCCCGAACATCATTGCTAACCACAAAAACAACAAATGGTTGAGTGAGCGAGCAATTTTGGCGGCTAAGAACAAAGATGTGGATGACTTAAACTTAGTAATTCAGAATCGAATCGTTGGTACTCTGTATTCATTCAAATCTATTGACTGTGTAACAAACGAAGACAAAGTCACAAACTATCCAACAAAATTTTTAAACTCCTTGGATGTGCCTGGCTTACCACCGCACAATTTACAACTGAAGGTTGGTTCGGTAGTCATCATACTTCGAAATCTAAGCCAACCAAAACTATGCAATGGGACGCGTTTGGTGATAAGAAAACTGATGATCAATGTGATTTACGCGAACATACTCAAAGGAAAATTTACAGGTGAGGAAGTTCTAATTACCAGGATTCCGATGATTCTAACCGATATGCCCTTTGAATTTAAACGAATTCAATTTCCGATTCGTCTAGCATTCGCCATGATGATTAACAAATCACAAGGCCAATCCTTGGGCGTTTGTGGTCTGAATCTAAAAAATGCATGTTTTTCTCATGGTCAATTGTACATGTTTACGTGTCGGCAAACTATCTGCTTTATTCGATAACAAAACGAAAAATGTCGTATATCACAAGATCCTTCACTGAAGAGAATCGACCCGAGTGAAACCCATGCAGCAAAATACATAGCTTCAATAAGGTGAATGTCTTACTGACACGCCATTGAAATACTTGATTTTTGTACTTTTATTGAATTTTTATTTTATTTATATATATTATCCTAATAAACTATTGAACTTAATAAAATTTTTCATATACATTTTATTACGTTAATAAAATCCTAAATTAAGTTTAGCTAAAAGTTAACACGACGTTTATTGACTGTTAGGCGGTACGAAGTTCGCCGGGTCAGCTAGTAATTTAATAAAATGCACTTAGGGCCGGTTTATTTACCTTCCAGTAAAGTATCGAGTAACGCTACTTGTAAGATAAAGCCTTACTTGCCAGATTAAGTGTTTATTCACCGTCAAGTAAAATTTAACCGCCCACTAAAATTACTTACTGGGCAGAAAATTTACTTGCTGCTCATCTACCCTATAAAGTGTCAAGTAAGACTAATATCATGTTGTTTGTGAACTGTCATATAGAAAATTAAGTTATTGACAAGTAAAATGGATTTTTTCCAATTTTACTTATTAAAATGATCATTACATATATTGAATTTCATTATTAAAACATCATTTTAATCATAAAGGTGAATAAAATTAATCAAAACAGTGAATAAAATGTTTCTAGCAACACTTTATTCACACTGCTATTGACAACACGAATAAAGAAAAAAAAATAAAACGTCGCACTACAGTAGCAGAACAGTATATCGACGAATCAATTGCTCAAAAAATGTCCACGTCAAGAAAAATTTTGACAGATGTAAATTCAAATGAAAGGCCTGGAACTTCCACTGCACTTGACCCTGACGAAAGTAAAGTCAACTTAGCTTGCACTGTACTTGACTCTGACGAAAATAGAGTCAACTTTCCTGGTTTAAGAATTCATCAAATTATTAATAGTACAATCAATATTCATGTAAATAAATTACCTAATCAATAAATTTTTTTGAAACTTTTGCAAAATTGGAAAAAATCTTGTATGATACACGTGAATAAGCAAATTTTATCCACTCAAAAACATTATCGCACTCGGCTTGCACCTCGTGCGCTAAACAATTTTTTCGTGGATAAAATTTGTCTTTATTCAGTTATACCATAAATAGCTATATTTGAAGACATTGACGATATTTTAGACAACGATTTTGTCAATATTAATAATTTACTGAATAGAGAGAGAAAACCTTATCAAACACGCAATCGATATCGAATAGAAGACAATTTTAATAAATTTGATGACGACGAATTTGTTCGTCGATATAGAATTTCAAAACAGTCTGTTAGAAATATTTTAGAACATATTGAAGATCAACTTATTCACGACTCGAATAGGTACATGATGAAATATATTTGTATTGAGAAATTGCATTTCTATCATTTACAGGAATAATCCAATACCTCCAATGCAACAGCTTCTAATAGCGCTTCGGTTTTATGCCACAGGAAGTTTTTATATAACAGTTGGTGATTTTGGATTAATACATAAAAGTACTGTATGTAAAATTATTCGCAAAGTCACTCATGCAATATGCACACTACGTGCTTTGTACATCAATTTACCTCGGACTGAAATAGAAAAAGTAGATGTGATGCTAAAATTTAAAAATATTGCCAGATTCCCAAGAGTGTTAGGAGCTATAGATGCAACGCATATAAGACTTCAATCACCAGGTCTGTTATCAAAACATATATATATATATATATATATATATATATATATATATTTATACATCTACCCCAACCATTTTCTAGGAGGTGATAATGCGGAATTATTCAGAAATAGAAAAGGATATTTTTCTATTAACACACAAGTTATTGCTGATGCGAGCTGTATTATTAGAGACATTGTTGCTCGTTGGCCAGGATCAGCACATGATACAAACATTTTTGAAAATTCAAATGCTAAAATTCTGTTAGAAGGTAATGAATTTGGAAATGGTGTACTTTTAGGAGATTCTGGATATCCAGTACGACGCTATTTGATACCACTATTAAGTAATCCAAAAACCGATGCTGAAATACTATTTAATGAATCTCAAATTAGAAGTCGCAATGTTGTGGAACGAACGTTTGGCATATGGAAAAGACGATTTCCAATCTTATCTGTTGGTTTACGTTGTAACTTAAACCTTGCCAGAAAAGTCATCGTTGCTACAGCAATTCTTCATAACATAGTCCATAATAGTGATGATCACCTGCCATATGCAGAAAATATTGATATGGGTGAAGTAGATGTACCCTTCTTAGAAAGACAAGAAAATCAAAATGACTACGTTAGAAGAAGTATTATTGATTACTTTGCTAATTTGTAATGTTTATTACATAATGTGTGTGGTAAATAAATTATTAATGTTCTAAACAAAAATGTCATCATTATTTCACATGTAGTCATAGTAAATTATAATATGATAGAAATAGCATATATTTAAAAAAAAATTCTGTACAAAATAAATATAATAATAAAACAAAACCAATTTTAATACAGAATATATATACATATATGTATTTACTTGTATTTAAAATTACAAAAAGGGGTTAAATAACAAAAAAAAAACAGTTTTCAATAAAATGTTCAATTATATCAAATCCTTTTTTTCTTGGTATTGTTGCTGTAAAATTAACATTTTTAAGCTGTGCTCCTTTTCTGCCCGTTCATTTTGAGCACTGATTGCGTCTAATTGCTTGATCTTTATTTCTAATTCTTTCTCTTTAATTTGCAATTCTATATTTTTTTATTTGTAATTCTTTTTCGAACACTAATTTTTGTGTATCTACTACAACTAAACGTTTATCCGCAACATCTGCAAATTTTACATTTATATCATCCTTTCCGAGTCTTTGAAACTGCAATTTTGCAGACACGGGTTTCTTTAAACTAGCTGGTGTCCATTGCTTCCATGTTCTTTCGGAAGCGTTCCCTATAAAATATAATTTATTCAATATTTGTATCTTAATATATTGCATATATGAGAAGTACAATAAGTTTTGATATGTGTACCTGGAGTAAGTAATGCATCTTTATTTAAATCGGTTCCAGCTGTATGTGTTAACTCCACCTTCGTAGAGCCCCCAGCGGCAACATCTATTCCTTCCATATTTATTGCTGAATTTGATGGTGGTAGATCAGCTTCCACCTTTGATATACTCATATAAGAGCACCCCAGTACATCTATTCAATATATATAAATATATTTAAACACAAATGATACATATTTTAAGAAAATAATCTGTAGTTTTACCTGCATCACAGTCCCCTTCCTCAGGTAATAAACCTTCCATGTTCAAAACTAGTATTTCTACTAGCTTCTCTTCATAGTTCGTATATGGAACCATATTTGGTGTACCACCAGCAGTTCTGCATAGTTCATATTTATTTGCATTTTTCTTCTTCTTTAGAGTTCTTTTTAATCCCTCGTATTTAATTTTTAGCATTTTTACACTCCTATTAGTCATTAGTTGACAATTAAATTTTTTTGATACTTCTGACCACGCATCCTCCTTCTGTTTCCATGTTGTACTGTTAGTTTTTTTGCATTCGATAATGTTCTTATATTTTAAAACCAGGTCAACTAAAATTCTAAATTCCTCGATAGAGAAATTTGCCGATCTATCCCGTTTCTTACTTTCATTTTCTCTGAAATTAAATAAGTTTTAACAATAAAATGCGAACTATAGCCTGGGATTAGGTCATACTTTAGGTAATAATATAACATACCTTTTTTATATTGAAATATGTATGTTATATTAATAATGTTTAAAAGTAAAAATGGACAATACATGATAACACACAAAAAACGTTTGAGATTTAAGGTTATATTAGATGCACTCATTTGTTATGCCGTCAATTTGAATTTCAAATTACCGAAAGCTGTACATCCTTCTCTATACCATGTGTTAGTGGTATGTTACATCTTTCTCTATTTTCCCCTAAACATACAGCAGACCGACTTTGATGTGGCCGGTGGGAGAATTTGTACGTGCGTCAAGTAAGGGTCAGTGTTAGATAGAGACAGTATTCGGAAATATGAAATGCAAACTCTTTGTGCGAGTGGTGCATTGGGACATAGTAAGGGATAAAAAGGGATAAAACACTGAATGCCAGAGGTTCCCCTAACTATGAATTTTGTGCGCATCTCGAGGGCGGTACTTCTAACCGGCCACATTAAAATCGGTCTGCTGTACTACTGTTGTAAAAACATCTAGTTCTTTCCAGTAACTAACCGACCTTTAAAATTATATGAATGAAACCAAAAATAGTAAATGTGCCAAGTAAATTTAATTGTCAAGTAACTAACGGGTACTTTACTAGAAGGTAAATAAACTGGGCCTTAGATACTTAAGTAACTGGTACTAAAAATTAATTACCAAAAGGTGCCTGATTACGCTTTTAATATGAGAATAGAAAAGAAATTTAAAAACTATGTTGCTATAATATTACGATATAGTGTCAATAGAAACATTTGTTGAGTTTTAAAGTTTTTATATGTTCTTTGAATATACATTTTAAGAAATATTTCTGAAACATTACAAATGCGGACATTTCAATGTTCCTATAAGTTTTATAAGTGTATTAAGAATAGAATATAATACAGTAGTAATATAACGAGTGCAATAAAAATTAACGAAAATCTTTGAAAAATTTCACTGAATGCAAGTTAAGTTGAAAAGGAGCACGAGTGCAAGTAGTATACGAGTGTCCTTTTCGGTTTAACTTGCATGAGCTCAAATTGATTAAAAATTATCGATTCATTTTTATTGCACGAATTATATTTAACGGAGAATTCCATGAATCAATTAAATCGTGTAGTTTTTGTCGCAAAAACAATTGACAATAACTGATTTGATGTTACTAGATTTATTAATAATTTTACAAAACTGTTCATTTTATAAGTGATGTAACATTTCACGCAATGCCGGGATTTGGAAACGCTTCAGGTGCCGTAATTAACCAGGAAATAGAGAACTTAACTCCGGCAAATACGAAAAAATCAAAAACCACTATGTGGAAACAATTTAAAGAATTTTGTGCTCAAAGAAATTATGTACTGGAGAAAACGAGTTCTGTTTAAGAAATTAACTCTATTTTGAAAAACTGGGCAAGTAATATGCGCAAAAAGGATGGATCGTTTTACAAAGAAATTGTTGTAAAGACAATATGGAACGCTAGGGCTAAACTCATCCAGGAAAAATATAAGATTTAAATCTGCAAGAAATGTAAGATGTGGAGTGTATGTATAAGGTCACAAAGAATTATGTACGAACGAGAAATGCAGAGTCACAGATATTTGAAACTAAAGAAGGATTGAGACAGGGTGGTGTACTGAGCCCAGCACTATTCAACATAGTGATGGATGACGTACAAAAAGAGATAAAGCACAAACTGAAGAAATTACCAGTGGGTTATAGAAATATGGAAATAACGACAATAACTGACTGCGTCTTTGCAGATGATTTAGTAATATTTGCAAAAAACACGACAGACCTGCAAGAAAACGTAACAATATGGAATGAAGCCCTTCAAAACAGAAACTTAAAAATTAACATCGATAAAACAAAGGTAATGGTGATTGGGAAAGGAAACGGGCAAGCATCAATAATACTGGACAATACAAAAATAGAGGAAGTAAAGACGATGAGATACCTGGGCGTAAATCTACAGAAGAATGGTAAGAACGAAACTGAAATAAATGAAAGAATAGAAAAAGCAACACGGACATACTATGCTTTGAATAACAAATTTATAAGAAATAAAGAAATATCAATTAAGACAAAAATCCTAGTTTACAAGTCTATACATAAACCAATATTAATGTATGGTAGTGAGAGCTGGGTGTTAACAAGGCAGCAAAAAAGTAAAATCCAGGCGACTGAGATGAGATTCCTGAGAGCAGTTAAAGGCATTACAAGAAGAGATAGAATACGGAATGAAACAGTGAGGGAAGAACTAAGAGTGGAATCGATTTTAAAGAGCATTGAAAGGCAGCAACTGAAGTGGTTCGGACATCTAATAAGAATGGAAAACCAGAGACAACCGAAACGGATATGGCTGGCAAGGACACAAGAAAAGAGGACTAGAGGAAGACCGAGAAAAGAGTGGAACAGTGCAGTGGCAGAGTGCTTGGAAGCTAGGGGAACAAAGTGGAAGGATGCAGAAGCAATGGCAAGAGACAGAAGGGATTGGGCAATGTTTTGTTCGTAAATAAAAAGTTTTTAGACGCCTTAACACCTTCGGGTATAATAAGGCTTTATCGATTATATATATATATATATATATATATATATATATATATATATATATATAAGAAATGTAAGAGACGCTACAAGAAAATCACTGCAAATGACACCGGATAAACGAAAAACAAGTTCAAGCGCGTTTACTTATGAAGAATTTCTGAAAATTGTACAATAATTTGATGAAAATACTCCAGACAGTCTTCAAAAAAAATTCTTCCGTACTATATTTTGTGAATTAGCATTTCGAGGGTGCGAAGCTGTTAATTGTTTATTAGATTTCTTTCAAGAAGAAAAATCTCACAATAGTATAAAAACAAACAGATTTGAATATAATCCGTTATTTACTAAAACTTTGTAAGAAAGAAGTAAAATGTTGTCAGACAGTAAATGGTTAATCACAAACAGACAAATGAAACTATTGGCCCTGTACGGTAAGCTAAAATGTTTTTTCTTTTGTTGTGTATTAATTATTTTGTTGAAGATTATATAAAAAACTGTTATCAAAAAGAGGTGCCGACGTCAGAACAAATCGTCTATTTCTTTCACCAAATCCAGAATGGAAAAGTTGGGAGAAATGAAATAGCCAAATGGACTAAAATGTTTGGAGACCAAATCTAAATTTACAAATCATTCATACCGAGCAACTACTGTAAGTCACCTGGCAAAAGTGACGAAAAACGAAATGCAAGTAACAAAAATAACAGGAAATGGCAATGTGAATTCTATTAACACCTACCTGCAACTCGATAGAGAATTCCTCGAGGAACTCATTCAGAAACTGAGAAGGAATGAAGGCGAACTATGTAGTACATATTACTTAAAGTTCTACAACTAATTTTAATTCATTAGAACAAAAACGAACGTTGATTGGTTAAATTATTAATTATAATAATTGCGTTTTTAATTGTCGGAATTTTAATAATTAGATATTTTATAGTATTTTTAGTCTTTGCTAGGCATTAAACATTAAAAATTACGTTTGTAATATTTTTTTTAAATTCCTGATAAGTGTGCAAATTGGTGCAAATTATCGATAATTTGCATTTGTGCAAATTATCGCCTAATTTAATTTTTATAGGCTGTTCCAAATGTCAGTAAATATACCGATAGGACCAGCTCTCAACGGGCCATACCGAGCAATAAGTGGCAACAGCTAATCCCCTCTACGCGCAATAGCTTACATTACCATACATTGCAGAGTTATGAATTTAGTAAGACTTAAACCGCGCAAGGATATAGTCGTTTGCATATTCGTTCTGTATACGTAATTTGCCCATTTCTTTCAGATATAAAAAGGTCGTTATATCTCCAAGTTATTATTATTGTATTCTTAGCTGCTACGGAAAAGTAATTTTAAGTAATAAAAAAAACACTAACGTTTTTTAAAAGATAAAAGTAAAAAAATCAATAATTCTGCAGAATAAATTTTAATTCTAAGAAAGTCACTAAATATAGGATTCGAAAATACCGCCCTCTCTCCCCAAACAATAGCCGAGCCTATTGTAAAACTCCCGCCTCACTCCCTCGAGATTTCTAGGGGTTATTGTCTCGAAAATTCCAAACAGTTGAATCGCTTACGCACAACTACTTTACACCGCGTCCACGTATAGACTAAATTTAACATGCTATTCTAAACTACGAGGGAGGTCGAGACAAACACTTACCTACTTAAGGAAAAAAGGTCTAAACATGTGTTTATTGTCGAACTTGATGCTTATGAAAGTATATTTATCGCGAAAAATAAAAATATTTCCTTGAATAGCGATAAATCTCCCATCCCTTTCAGCTGTCTATTCACATTTTTATTACCATAAGTGGTCATCGTAGTTTTTAAAAATCGAAGTTAGTGCCGTCCCCCTTAGATAGGAATGTTTGCCGTTCCTTTGTTCGACAATAAACACATGTGTAGACCTTTTTTCCGTAAGTAGGTAAGTGTTTGTCTCGACCTCCCTCGTAGTTTAGAATGGCATGTTAAATTTAGTCTATACGTGGACGCGGTGTAAAGTAGTTGTGCGTAAGCGATTCTCTTGCTTTAGTGTGCCCCATGTGCGACTTTTTAATTAGTAGTTTTTACCTACTGATGATGACAACTTAGTTGTCGAAATACGTATTTAGGATACGATTAATAATTGTGGTAAGGGGTTATATACTTTTTTTAAATTTTTACGTATCTAATATACAAGGTGTAAGAAATATGGCTGCCATTTTTAAAATATGTATTTAATTAAATTAAATCAAACGAAATTTCAAAATAAATTTTTCGCCCACAATGAACCGGTAATGAGTATTTTGAACGCAAAGTAAGGAGAAGGCAACGCCACACTCTCTACGTATGTATTGTATGTACATCGGAATAGATATTCATTTCGGCTTATTAATGTTTATTAAATATTGGCAGTCATAATCTATCCTAACAATAAGGAGCTAATAATAAACATGTATTAACTAGGTACTTACTGTAACGAATGTTGGAAATGTTCACCGTTATTTCCAACACAACCGTCGAACATACGAATTCGGTTTTCCTAAGCGCGCGTGAATAGACAAGTTCTTATGAATCGCAAATTGTACACTAAACAGTTCTATTCGTACGAATATTATGGTGAGCACAGCGGAGTAAAGTAAATAGACAAAGCCCCAATAAAGATTTAAGTAAGATAGGTCGGGATTGGCGATGTTTCCAAATTACGGGACGACGATATGGGAACTTTTATCGTTACTTTTTCACGGAAATGGTTAATAATACAGCGAGTTCTGTTTCTGCATTCACTGTATAAAATTCAGTTAAAAATATGTATTATTATTAGAGATAAAGCATTTAAAAAACGAAACTTTGTATTTTTTTACGTGGAAACTACTGATTTTTACCATATACTTTATTAAGCGTTTTTAATGGTTTTTGTACATCCTATCTTGCTTCAAAAGGATGGCAGTCGTTCTTCTTATATACTTAATTCTAAGATATTCTGGTATTTATATCAAATTATTCGCTAGAAGAGCAAGTTATAAAAGTAAAGGCTAGGGAAACAAATGACAAAATTAATGCAACTCCTTACGTATATGAACAATACGATCAAAAGACAATTAAACGGTATTATAAGAGAGTATAATTAGAAGTTATATGAGTAGTATTGTTGTAAGGTCACTAGACTGTAAATTTAGTTAGGTAAAACTCTGATGTGACGTGTCAAGTACCGTCTCCGCTACGGAGGTTGGCAATCATCATTATTATTTTATAATAGCTGGTTCGAAGTTAAACTATTCTTTTTTTACCCATGAATTTCTTCTTCTTCCGACACGTCTCCCTGGTATTTTCCCCTGCATAATTACTTACAGCAAATGGTATGTATTCTCACTCATGATACGTCCCAGGTACTGCAATTTCCAGGATAAGGTTTTATCCATTTAGTACTCTTTTCATTGTCATAAAAGCTGATCTTGCCTTTTCTGTCCTCATCCTTATTTCTTGTGAGCGGTTATTTCTTTTGTTTATGACTGTTCCTTGACAGTCATATTTATCTACTTTTTGAACAGGTTCATTTTATATGTGTAGGTTTTTCCCGTTCTGTGTTGTCTTGGTCACTAACAGGTACTTAGTTTTCTTCACATTTAGAGATAATACGAATTCTTAGCTCACTTGTATGACTTTATTGACTATTGTTTGTCCTCTAGACTAGGCAACTGTTGCAACCTTTACATTTGCATAGCTAGATACGAATGACGGGCAATCTATTGCTCTCGATCATCGGACTTATGTATGCGCACGCGGAGCGGCGTCGTACATACGTTGCCACATCGCATTACGTTCCATACGTATATTGTTCCGTATGGCCCGTTGCGGGCTGGACCTATCGGTATAAGGTTGCCTCGTAACTCTCCACCAATAATGTTTTTATGCGGGAAAACTTCACTCAGAGTGCCTATTCAAATTAAAATGATTTTGACTTAAATAGATTAAATAGGTATATATCGAGTAAAGTAAATCACGTTTTCTATAGACAAAACTATTGGTTTTTGTACAATCTAATCACATATATTTGCACAA
Organism: Melolontha melolontha; assembly: GCA_935421215.2. Taxonomy (NCBI): domain Eukaryota; kingdom Metazoa; phylum Arthropoda; class Insecta; order Coleoptera; family Scarabaeidae; genus Melolontha; species Melolontha melolontha. The sequence goes on along the minus strand of OW285243.1, from coordinate 67,773,453 downwards.
AGCATGTCGTCCTTTAGTTCAAAATATTGCTTTAGGTAATGGTTAATGACTGCTAGTTATCGGTGTATTCATGGGTGTAAAAAGTGTATTTAATGTAAATATTGTTGCCAAAAAATGTGGTTATAAATTATAAAGGAAATGAAGGTAGTTGACTCAGTGAAACTTTATTGAGTTAATACATTACTTTAATTCACAATTTTTTTCAATGTTTGCCTGTCACTATAATGTAAAACACTTGTAAATAGTCAAATAAAGTTTATATATAAGCATATAAAGAGCTATGAAATTAGAAAACAACGCTACGAACACTACAAACATCAATCTAGACCGGTAATTTGACAACTAGTCAACTAGACAGGAAACGCATGAGCGCACAATGTGGCGATCGCCATTAGCTACGAGGCAACCTTATACATTTACTAACCTTGGGCTGTTCCAACAATAAAAAAAATGTCGTATTGATGGGTTATCAAATTTGACAGATGAAAGAAATTTTCACCGTAATATATCAGCAACAATGTTGAAACATATCTGTGCTGTGTGGGTAATTATCTTTCCTAAGATTAAAGATGTTGCATTTAAAAGTGCTCCTCCCTGATAATTACCAAAGTCTTCATTTGCTCCTTTTTTTATGTAAGGGTATGTTAAATCCTTCTTACAATCATCTGGATTTATTCTGTTTCCCAAATGTTCGCTATTGTTTTCTATGTTCTTATAGTTAATGCAGGATTAAGAGCAGGATTTATAAATTTCAAATCAATAAAGATTTAGAGCTTAATCACTACTAGTAGAAATGTTCTAAGGAAGCAATACGAATAAATTAAAAAAGTGTTATTAAAATAAATTTATTTTTAGGAAATCTATATAAATTACCATTCATATAAAAAGTACATATGTACAATAAATTACATTTGTTGTCGGATTTCATATAAAAATTCGTTTTACCTAAAACCCTTACATGTACAGTAACATCTTATATATAAGTTTATTAAAGCTTCGTTTGTTTCGTTTTATTTACAGTTCGGTCGTTGTTTCGACTGGCGAGTGGTCTCCGTAAGTGAAACCAATGTGGGAATAGTCTTTCTTTTCTCGAAACATGACATTTTCATTTGTAGGACTTGCGTTCATTTCTTCATCATCTGATGATCTGTAAAATGTATTTATTATAGTAGATATAAGTACTTACATATAAAATCAAATAAAGGTACTGTGGGGTGGTAAGATCAGTCCAATATTCATAATATTCCTGAATAGTGTTAAAACTTGCCATATTATTCTTTACTCTTTTATTCACAAATAGGCTGTTGTTTTGAGTATAATGGTATTCTATGTCAGAGGTGACATTCGCAAAATTTGACATTTCTAGTCAATTATATAATTGGCAATTTATACTTAAGTGAACTGGTTTTTGGCTTACACAACATTTAGAAGAAAGTAGTGATCGGAATCTTTCGACAGCAGCTTCAGGCGACGAAAATCAATTTCATATATTGAAAATTATTTTCAATGTATGAAATCAAAAAGTCATAAATCAGGCAAATACGGGGAATGAAAATTTAACATTTTTACTGAACGAAAAAAAATTAACGGTTTAACGTCTTGATGAGTGCTAGCGCAGAATAATTCGTTAATTTCGATTATTTCTTAGTATTTTATCGATGACTTTCGGGAAGCAAATTGCAGTATACAAGCCTACCCGGTTCTTTAAATTTCTAAAGTTGTGGTTGCCACATATCCGGAAAAACCGAAGAAATAGTGTGTCAATTAAGTAATGAGAATGATTTTTTTTATTCGACTAAAATTTTACAATATTGTCTTTCTCAAAATAACTACTCTGGGAAGACAAAAAATGCTGGAAACGATTCTTCCAATACTTATAGCAGTGGTGGAACTCGGTCGGTTACGGCCGTTTGAAAGTTATCGAGTTTCCTAAAATGACGTTCCTTGAGGTGATTTTTAAATTTTGGGAAGAAGAAAAAGTCACAAGAACTCAAGACAGGGGAATAAGGAGGCTGACGAGTAGGAATGTTTTTAGTGGCCAAAAATTAGTTTATTGAAATTGCCGCGTGACAAAGCGCATTATCGTGATCATGACACGTTCCAGAAAATGGGAATCATATTCAATCGATTTCAAAAAGTCAAGGCACCTTTCCTTCCTGGTGTTCCTTTTGGCCCTGCGAAAGGCTTTTTGAAACAATTTTTGCGCAGATTTTTCTCATCGCCAATTCATTGGTCAAAATCTTATGAACTTTTCCCCGATTATTTTGACTGGCAACCGGCGATCTGAACGCACAAGATCCGTCGACATTTTCTTCGGTTCTTGAAGATGAAGGCCTTCCGCTACGTGGTTCATCTTCAATCGACTCCTTTCCAATTGAAAATGCCTAAACCCACGGAAAAAACCTGTGCCCTTGAGGAAACACTGTCTCCGTTGGCCTGTTGAAGTTTTACAAAAGTTTCCGTTGCACTGTGACCAAATCAGGTTTTGGCTCGCTTTGAAAGACCGCGACGGTGGATGGTTGACTGCACCAATAATGGATGATACCAATAAATTAAAGTTTCGTTGCCAGTAACAAGATTGTAGACTAAATTTGAACGATCTCAAATTAATTTTTGAGTATTTCTTCGCACCATTTAACACGGCCCTGTTTTTGAGCTTCTGTAAAGTTATATGACGTCCAACGATTGCAAAGCTTCCATACGTTTAAATGTTCATGCAAAATCGTGTGTGGTGCTGTCGTCTTAACGTCAAAAATGCTTCAATCTCACAGTATTTGGCACGGTGATTTTGTTCAATCATTTTAGGCATGTATCCACTTTAGTGGCAATAACAGATGCCGATGAACGATCTTCACAAAATTTGTTCCCGAGAATGCTGAAATTCGGAAAACCGTAAACACTATTTTCGATGGTGCTTTACCCCCAAAGTGTGTTAGTGTTAAACAACATTTAAAATAATAAAAAAACATAGCTCGAAAAATTTTTCATGAAACTTTCATTTTCACACAAAACTGTTTTCTTTTAAATGTTGTGTAAACAAAACTGTTCATTTAAGTGCAAACCGTCTACTGAATTATTTATTAGGAATGCAAAATTTTTTAAATATGATATCTTAAAAACGAGCGCACTAGTTAAATTGTTAGATTTCAGGAATTTTTGTAACAGCCCTCACACAAAAGTAGATTCATTTATGTTGTACAGCCTAGGCAATTGGGCATTAATAAGTGTGTAACCGGATTTACACCAAAAGAAAAAAATTCTGCACATTTAGTGGGATGAATAAAATTATGTTTATTACGAACTTTTGCAACTGGAAAACATCATTCATTCTGATAAGTATTGTTATTGTAATAAATTTAATGACCTTAAAATATTTGATATTTGCAAAATACGTACCAAATATACTTCTTTGTAGCAAATGTTTCTGTTAATATACATATATAAACAATATCAGTTTTTCAAATTTTGAAAAAAAATGGAATAAAGCTACATTTTCTATTTAATTTAAATTTAAATGGTACAACACTGAATTTTTTAATAAAATTGCATTATGCAGCTAATCCAATCGGTGTATATTTGGCTAGATAAGTACGTGGTCACATGTGCGACAATAATTTTCGCTAGTATAGCAAGCGCCAATTAAGTTGGCGCGAGGAGGAGGTGCGCAGAAGCTGTTTTTAAAAACGTCTACCCCCACTACTCAAGTAATTGTCAAAATACATTTGTCATTGACGTTTGACGGAACATAATGTCTTTACTAGGGGATCATAAAGTGACACACACTCAGAGGTTAGAATTATCTGACATTTGATGTAAAACCAAATACAAATCTCCCCACTACTTTTAATCCTGCGCGAACTTATCCCTCCTCGCGCCAACTTAATTGGCGTTTGCTATACAATACTATCAAACTCAAATTACTAATTACATCGATGAATTTTCATCAATTTTGATAGGGCAGTTTTCATTTCGTTATTATAACACTATTATACTTGTTCGAAGAAGCTGGAGGAAATGTTCTGTTTTTCTTTTGTATAAATGAGCAGCAATTCTTCAGTAACAGCAAAATCGTAAAAGGTGATAGAAAAATCGTGAAATGTTAACAACATAAATTATTTTTACAAAAAACTTTGAAACTTTTGAAAGTTTATTTTTTCACTTGATTATCAAACTGCAGATTCACAAAAAAGGTATGATTTTCCAAAGTGGTTGTACAAATAACTATTGCAAGTTTATATTTATTTTTTTTTTTAATACGACAGAATCTTTCTACAGTCTTAATAATATTTTGCTGCTTACGAAGTACGCAACTATTTGTACGGGTGTTCATTTGAAAAGTCAATCTAGTAGCATGTGATTTACTGAGAACATTTTGAAGTATGTCGTAAATTAAAATTTACTACTTAACCTACGAAGTCGTATATTTTGACAGTTTCATACATACAAATAAATAACAAATGTGATTGACATTATCAAATGTCATTTGGATTTACGTTTACGGAACAACAAACACATATTAATATATTTGCGTCGTATTCTATCAAAATTTCAAAGTAACCTAAATTAACTTTTCAAATGAACACACGTTATATTGTTGCCTAGGTAAGAAGAGTTATACCTGGTGTTCTTGAAATAAAAAGACAACGTATGCAAAATGGAAAAAGATGTAATTATATAGAATATAAATCCAAAATATGTTCCCAAAATTCCCTTTTATAAGCGAGATATTTAGAAAATGTTTGTCACGCCATTGTGCGACCGACTATATTATAAAAAGTATCAGAGACGATATTTTAAAGTTTACCCACAATAACAAAAAAATGTTAAAATTGTTATAGGTCTCGCTTTAAGTTTCATCTAGTTGTCGATCGTTACGTACGTTACAATTGGTACCAAATAGGACATTAAATGGCCTTGCTATGCAAATCTTGTACACCATGTTATCTTCTAGCGTTTTTATGAACATAAGCATTGCAGCGTGTAAATTAAATATCGGTATTGTGAATCCATATTAATATTTTATATTACTTACTTCTCGTAATAAAAAAAAACATTCACGTAATATACATGAAATGATGTCAGTTCTAAAAGTTCACAAATTATTTGTAGTATGATTTTTAAAATGAGTTTGTAAATTAATGTAACACACATCTTAAATTTAAATAATTTAGTTGAATGTATAAACAGCTGATTTTGTTTAAGGTTATTGACCTTAGCAATACAACGATGTTATAGTTTCTATAATATCGACAGCTGTTACTTATGTAAACATACACTGTAGCGTATGTGTGTGTGTAACTTCAATAGAGGTATTTATTGTTTATACACATTCTGAATATTTTGAATTCAAACACGGAACATGATATAATTTTCAGGGGTTTTGAATTTTGGGGTTCGCGTTGTAGTTGACTCACAATATTTTGGATTTATATAGTATATAATTACATCTTTCTATTTTTCATACATTGTCTCTTTATTTCAAGGAATTGAAAGACGAACATTTTAACAAAATATTGGAGGTACGAACAATAAAACTTTATATTGAAAACAATGCTTTCTGATTTTAAGTAAAAAGTATCTAAAACTCTGAAGAAGTCTAGATCTAAAAATTAGTACCGAATTTTTAAAAAATTGTTTAATTCATTAAGTTTACCACATAATTTCCAAAAATGTGACCCACCTTTGATATATGTGATCGCGACTTAAAGGATGACCCATACTATTTGTTAATATATGTTCACCAACACTAGAAGCTCGGGCGGTTGTTGCAGATTCACTACTCACAGGGCTTTGTTGACCTGCAATATCAAATATTTAAATTGACTTCTTAAGAGAATGCTAAAAGAAAAATGCACCGTATTTTGTTATATTGTTGTCCTTCGTTATATAACTAACGTTTTCTAAACTGAATGTGTGATTTTTATTGCTAAAATCCAGATGCAGATCGTTATAATCATCCGGATCATCCACAGGAACACACATTTGCAACACTTGCGTCTCGTATTCTTTCAGATTCGGCTCTACATATACTGAATCGTATCGTGTTGGACTTGCTGGTACTACGTATTGTCTCTGCATTTGATCTTTGAACGATTTATACCTGAAAATGCAAGGTTAATGTTATGGCTTTTATGTTTTTGTTTGTGTTTATCGTGTATTATATATTACGATATTGTTGTATTTACCGAGACCATGAAACGCAAATGTATATAATTCCAACAATGCCAAGGATAAAGATAATGCAAGCGATTATAATTAAGGCGTAGGGAAACACCTCGCCGTTGAGTGTAGCGATTGAAGACGTTTTTGGTTTCGGTATTTTGATGGGTTCGTGGATGTTGAAGGCGGTTTGTTTTATTTGAGCCGAAACATCGAAAGTGATGTTGGTCATAGCTGATTTATCTAATATTAATCTGGAAAGAAAAAGTAATCATTTATCAGACAATTATATTTAAAATTTGAGAAATAAAATGCACGTATTTACAATTTAAGAGTCTGTAAGAGGCAGATGTAAAGCATTACATACTGTAGATAAATATACATAAATAAAATACATTTATAAAAAAAATCAAACAAAATTTTATACAAGGTGTAAAAGTTAAAGTCTATTGAGATATAATTGGCCGAGTTTTTAATAAAGCAATCCTTGGAAATTTAATGTTCGAATTGACATGTTGTGTGTAGTTTGATTCTAAAATGAGTTCCAATTATAAATGTGAATCGTCACACACGCATACACAATGTTTAGACTCTTATGAATTGTTCCAGGGTTTTTGTTTTCAAAAGGGGTTCTTTGCAACTAGGCCTAGCATCCAAAGTAATAAGGAGAGAAATAAGATGATAATATATCAAATTTAATACATTTATTGTTCACAACTTGTAAGATATACATGAATTATATTTTTATTTCAAAAAGTATAGCATGTAAATCTTTATACAGAGTGTTCGGGAAAATGTGGGAAATCTCTCGGGTGCAGTTAGACTATGAAAAAATAAGATGACAAGTTCCTATAATTTTTTTTGCTACAGGCCCTTTCTACAGAGATATGCGTCCTTGAAGGACGCCGCTGGAAATCGGGTTTTCTTGATTTTTTTTAAAGTACTTAATATAAAAGCAGTGGTGTCCCAGGAGGCACCTTAACGAAATTATTGAAAAATTTCATAAGAGGGTTCAACATAGGCTCCGTGAAGTCTGATACACTCGCGGGCATGACGAATTAAGGACTGTTATACACACAACAATAATCCAGCCGTGTTCTTTATCATATAACAATGAAACGTGATTCCCTGTAGAAGTTCCTTCCTAGTGTCGACCGGAGTAGAATACACCAATTTTTTGAGATATCCCCACAGGTAAAAATCCAACGGCGTTAGGTCGGGAGATCGAGAAGGCCATGTAATAGGTCCTCCTCTACCTATCAAACGGTTTGGATAGATGTTATTCAGGCACTGCCGCACACGAACGCTGAAATGAGGTGGTGCACCATCGTGCATGAAGTACATGTTTCGGCGGGTTTCAAGTGGTAAGTGCTCTATTAAATTTCGATAAGCGTTCTGAAGAAACTCCAAATAAAGTTGTCCATTCAATCGTTCTGGCAATACGAATGGTCCAATAAAAAAATTGTCAATGATTCCTGTCCAAATATTAATTGATTGGAGCTGATGTTGATGATACGAAACAATAGTGGAATCAGGATTTTCATCAGCCCACACATGTGTGTTGTGTAAATTGGTGATACCATTTTTGGTAAACCTTCTTCATCCGTGAAAAGAATAATGCTCATGAAGTTTACATTATTTCGTTGCTGATGCAAAACTCAGTTTGCAAACTGCATTCTACGAGGATAATCTTCAGGAATCAGTTCATGTATTTTTTGCAAATGGTATGAATATATCAGCTGTTCACGAAGAACTTCATGTACTGTTGTTTTCGAAGTATTAAACTGTGCTGATAATTGTAGAGTGCTCATTGATGGATTGTCATCTACAGCATTTAAAATATGTTCCTCTAATCGCGGCGTACGTACGGTTCTTCTCACACCAGCATCATTACTATTTTTTACAAACTTTCCTAAAATTATAAAGAAAATCAATAATATGTATTGCATTATTAACTGGAATCGCCTACCATTCTCCCTTAGACGTTGGTCAATTCACTGAAATGTCTTCTGGTTTGGATTAGGAAATCTTCCGCGATATAATCTTCTGGCTTCTAAAGCATTGCAAGACGCAAGACCGTACATTAGATGCATATCTGCATACTCAATAAACGTGTATTCCATACTTCGAATAAATTCACAATTAAATTCACCACGAAATCAAAAACTCAGTAAATTAATATTGAATTAAGGGATCAATGTGTCAGCGATGTGAAAGATGACAAGTTCTACAATGCCGGATATTTGATTTATATAATGCGTATGTAATAGCAACGAAAGTTATAAATAAAGTTGATGCGGAAAGAGTTGCTAAAACCATTAATACTTCATTCGGACAATAGGTACAAAGAAAAAGTACTTTTATTTGTAAGTGACAGTGGTGCATATATGTTAAAAACAGGCAGACTATTAAAGGAAACATATCCTAATATGCTGCATATTACTTGTGTAGCACATGCTCTCCACAGAATCTATGAATATATCAGAGAAACCTTTCCAGAAGTTTATAGAATTGTATCCGCTTTTAAAAAAGTTTTCAGAAAAGCACCATAGAGAGTAGCTCTTTACAGGGAAAAACTGCAATCTTTGTTACTGCCTCCCTCTCCAGTAATAACTAGATGGGGGACATGGTTGGAAGCTACTAGTTTTTATGCAGAGAATTTCGATAGTTTACAAAATTTCGTTGCATGTTTAAATGACGATGCTCGGAGTATTTCTGTGTGCAAGGAACTAACGCAAATTCCACATTTAAAAAATCAGTTTTACTTTCTTCAGGAACACTTTGGAAATTTACAAAAACTAATCACTTGTTTTGAAAATCGAAATCTTAAATTAAATGATGGTTTAACTACATTAGATGTTGGCTATTGCGGCATTTGTGTATGGGGACAATGCCACAACATCTAACTCAAATTACGTTGAAATAAAAGAATACTTCCAGTATACACTTATAACAATAATAATAACATAATAACACCTATAATTACGTAAATAAAATTAAAAACTTTAAAAATACAAATGTTCAATAGTGTGCTCGTGGGCGATGAGTCCATCAACCTCTGCTGTCCGGTCTATATTTATAAGATAAACAATTTCGCTTATAATAGCTTGTCTATACGTCATCCCAATTTAACGAACACAGAACACCCCACTTAATGTTGTTTATTTTACAACAATGGTATTGTATATAATAAAAAAATAAGCATAACATACAAACATGTTTAAATTATGAACACTGGGGACCCACCGCTCTTCTATATGTAACTTAAACGCTATCGTCTATAGTAAAATTTCATTCATAAAAAAATAAGGCCAGACACAAAAATATTTTATTGATTTTGTGTTTTAAATTGTCAACCTTTTTGTTAATATGACTGTACAAATACCCTTCATGACGACTTTCACTATTTACGTGTTTTAGCTATGGCTTCATTTTAAAAGGTCGTACTTGTATATTACTTGAAATTAATGTCTTAATAGCATCGAACACCGCGTTGTTTAAATTATAAAACCCAAACCCTAGCCCTCAACTGAAATAAAGATAACATATCCATCAAAATATTAACTTTGGGTATATTATTTATGTGGAAATATTTGGCAACAGCACTCGGTATGATGTTATATATTGTTTATGACGGAAGTAGATTCCTACAGAAAAAATAGTATATGTAGAATGTGGAAATAAATATATTTTATCTAATTTTGACACATAAAGTGACACTTTTCAAAACTGTATGACGTTAGGAAACGGTTTACTTTTCGTAACTAGTTACGAAAAGTAAAATATTTCGTAACTAGTGTTGAAAAGTTCATTTCATCACTAGTTACGAAATATTTTGAAAAAATCATTTCATCTCAAGTTAATAAAGGGGAACGTTAAATGACACAAACTGGTTAAATTTTTATTTTATGCTTTATAAACATTTATGACACAATGTGAACAATTGGTGAGGTTAATTCCTGCACACGTAGAATTCATGGCAGGTACTGATGTTATGGCAGGCAGATGTTATGATGCAAAACGGAATGTGCATTTGAGCTTGATTCACCAAGAATATCATTGGCAATCCTTTTCTTATTTTCTATAGAATTCTCTACATAGCCCTCAGCTACAGTATTGGACTTCCAGCCTCCATGTCGATGACCATAGCCGATGACCTTCTGAAGCAGTTCCGGTAATTAAGAAGGGATTTGGTAGTTTCAAAAACTGAGCAATTCTTTTCGGTAGATTACCGATTGTATTAATGCCAACTGGCTGTGCCCCGCATTTACCATTATTATATTTGACGAAAAACCTATCGTGATTAACGTTTTGTGGACGCAAAGAAATATATTTTCTAATAAGATCAAGAAAATTTTGCCCTTCAATATTTCCTTCTGTGATCACAAACTCGCGCGTTACTTTTGTCTTTGTATTAGGGATGTTTATTACAAAATGAGAAAACTCGTCTAAAATATCCCCCACACGTAGAAAAGTTAGCTCACTTTTTCGACAAGCACCAGCTATTCCAACGATCAATGCGACCTTTGTCATTAAATATGTTTTATCCTCAGCTTCTGTCATAAACCGGGAGACGTTTTCCTTTGACAAAATATTAGACTTTTTTGCATGGTATCCCTCTGACTGCCTCTTTAGCAATATCAATATTCTTCTTCAAAGACAATTCACTTCGTAACATGGAATAAAGAGTCCAGAGTGTTGAAGCTTTTTGATTCTTTCTTCCCTCGAAATAGGCTAATAAAACCTTTTCATTAACACATTTAATTTTTTTGTCTTTAAGCCACTTCCCAAATTTTTCATAAGCCAAATCGTACTGGGCTTTCGACTTTTGTGGAATCACAGTCGATAATGAACTTTGTGCTGCCTCTTCTATATCGCTTGGTAGTCCACCTGAATCTGAATCCGACATTTTTACTCGTACAATGCACCGAAATATTTAGCTAATAAAAGTAAATACTTATACTTAAATTAACAAACACCTGTCAAGTCAAATGAATTATTATCAATAGCATGAAAACTGTCACTAATTATTTAATACGACTTATGACGTTTAATGTCAGATCAACTGGAAAATTATAAATCTATGTTTTGGTCAAAATTAGATAAAATCTTGTATGAAACACGTTATGAAATGTTATTTTGTGTAACTCATGTCATTTTGCAGGATCTCGCTCGCTACGCTCGCTCGTCCTGCAAACATTCCATTTCGTTACACAAAATAACCCATTTCATAACTGGTTACATAAATAGCTATTAATGATATTTATAGTATTTTTCTTCTTATTCAAAAAACGGATCCTTTTTAAAAAGTATCGTGAATAAATAGAATGTATTTGGCTTTGATGGACAAGAGTTGGTTTTGAGGAAACGTAAAACACCAAAACCTTGTTGCTCCGTTCTAGAAATTGGAACGACCGAGTAATTTTTTAGTTAGGATTCCTTAATTTTCCTAAATATTTTGTACAATGCCTAACCTATAAGATTATGTTAAAATTTCAATTGATACTTACTTTTGTACTAGCGTGTGATTAATGGGTAAAATGGTGTCAGTCTCCGGATCTATCACATAAAACCAAATATCCGTTCCGGCAGGATCGATCTCCAATGTACCATTCTCACCAACGAATTCTCGTATATTCAATTGCTCAACGCCTACTATCAGTCCCGATTGTTCCTGGATCACTTGAGTCACGATGTCCACTTTGCCAGCGACATCATCCGGTTTGGCGTCCCCGATGGACAAAATCAGACGATTGATGCGACTTATCAGATTAATAATCAAGGGTGCTTCGATTGAATTATAATCAACTGTTGAATTCGGATTATCTCTGGCGCTAACGGTAAATCTGAACGGTTCCGTGTTATCGACTTCTTCAACAGATCGTTTGGTCTTGACTATGCCAGAACTGGGATCGATTGAAAAGTAATTTTCGCTTTGGTTTCCTTTCAAGATGTATTTGACTTTTCCATATTTTCCGCTGTCTTTATCGTCGGCCTAAAAATGTCTTATTGTAAAAATATTACAAAAGGAATTATTTAATCTAATATTAAGAAACCGTAGGTTTTGTAGTTTAATTTTCTTACCTTAATTTGTATGACCGTCGTTGCTAATGGGCTCGTATTCGGTATGGCGGCGTAAAATTTATCGTCCAGGTCACTTGATCTTATAAAGAACGGCTGATTATCATTTACATCCACAATATTTATAGAAACTTGGGTCCTGCTAAATTCCTTGTTTAAAAAACCTTGTAATGATATTAAATCTACTTCTATTTTGTAAGATTCTACTTCTTCAAAGTCCACTGTGTCATTCAGGTACAGAGCGCAGTTACGTTCTTCGGTAACGTTTACTAAAAATTTGCCTGTAAGCATAAAAAATATATTCTAACAATTATTTATGGAATCAATTAGTGATCTCAAAGTTGCTAATGAGACAATCTTAAATATAGTATAGCTTGTTTACATTTGCATATTAAAGTATGGTATATGAGGCGTGGCAACTAAGTAACGAGAATTTTTCCCTGCGGACTTTATTAAGTAAAATTACATGGCCGTAAGCATTTATTGTTTCACAATAGTGTAAAATTTTTGTCTTTCTGAGTTCGTTTAATTAAAACTAACGGTAATTAAAACACACTGTATACATAATAAAACAAAATACACTATATAGCACTTAAAACTATTACTAATAATAATTGTATTTATTTCAACATTTATTTCACAGTTGTATTTATTTATATCACAATATTTGTTGCCAGTTGCTGGTTGTCTGCCCTCTCCGTTCATCTTCGAGGGCTTGTATAGGCCTATCCGCATTCGAACATTATTCCAGACTTTTCCCGGAGGTCCGGGACACTTGATGATGTGTTCCGCGGGTGATGTTATCGCTCGCCTAACGTATCGTTGGAAGATTCACACCACAATAGTTTCATTTGAGTGTGATGCACTCGTTCGAATGGCTGCCGTTGCTAGAAGTATCGTCGAAAATCATATGAAGTTAACTTCTTCAGAGCCTCGTTGTGCGTTATTAGATATCTTGAATCCTATCAAAACGTTGGCTTTTCAGCGGAGTTTGCATATTGGGAAATATGAAGAAATCTGCAGGGGCCATATCCAGTCTATAGGTGGGTGTGGGAGAGCATGGGAATATTCTATTTCGCCAACAATTGCTGCACAATGAATGCGGTGTGGACAAGGGGCTATTATGATGTGGAATCCATCCATTCTTGGCCAATTCTTGTCTCACCTGAACAACTCTGTCACAAACGCTATAGTACATCAAAATAGAAGGCACTGTTAACAGTCATGCCCTATGGCACGAACTATTTATAGATCACGCCCCGGAGCGGAGTAAAAAGGTTGTGTTTGTCGATTTGCTAAAATTTCGTTGAACGCATCCAAAGCGAAGGGCGAGCTTGGATGGAAACCATTGCTACAAGTTGGGTGTTCCAGTATGATCCCAAAACTTGGAGACAGAGTAAGCAGTGGGTAGAGGAGAGAGGAAAGCGTCCGACAAGAATGTCACGGTTTCAAATTAAGATAATAGTATTTTTTTTTCTACATTAGTAAAAAAAAACTTTGAACGAACGACAAAATGTCGTAATTAATGAAGTTATTGCTGAAGATTTGCTATAGCCTTAGAAGAATTACTACAAACTTCTACTACACCTCTCGCACTAAACTATGATATAAGTTGCCGATCAGTAGCCAGGATATTGAAGCACGAAAAATATCATCCGTGTAAACCACATTTAGTGCAAGAATTATTGGACGGGAATTATGATCGTAGAATTGAATTTTGCGAAAAAGTGATAGAGATTTTCAAAAATGACCAATATTTTACATACAATTTGCTATTTTCCGACGAGGCTACATTTTGTTTGAATGGTACTGTTAATCGCCATAATTGTCGATTTGTCGAATTGTCGACAACATCTTCAGAAATTAAATGTTTGGGTTGGTATTTTCAGGAACTGTATTATTGGTCCTTTTTTCATTCATGGTACACTAACTGGACAGAGATATTTTGAACTTTTACGTGATCGGGTTGTTCCTAATGTTGAGGACGGCGGGGAATTACCTGTAAGTGTTTGGTCCAAACAAGATGGATCATCCCCTCATTATGCCCTTAATGTTGGAAGTTTTTTAAACGTTATATTCCAAAATCGGTTTGAGAATTCAGTGAATGGCGCGGCACGCACGGTCCCCGTATTTAAATCCACTAGATTTTTTCTACTACTAGATTTAAAATCTGTGGTTTATACTAGACGACCACATAATCTGAACGAGAGAATAATTGAGGAAGTGCAATTGATTCGTAAGGAGGTTTTGGCAAATATCATTTAAGAATTTGTTCGCAGACTTGCATATTGTCAAGAAGTTAACGGTCATCATTTCGAAAACTTTCTTAACTGATATTGATTTTGTTTATATTTACTGTGTTCATTATTCTTGTTCTCAATCATCAAATTTGCGTTATTAGATTTAATTAAATATCTCTGTCGTTGTTGAACAAAAGGGTGCCAAACCTTATTATTGCTGAACTCTCGGAGCAGAGCTCTATTGAAATTCGTAAAAATATACATGTTTCATTTAAAATAAAAAGCTAACATGATTTCTGACTAAACGAAAAGTCTAATTTGAAAATAAATATGCTCTTCGAATTCCCGATTTGCATTAGCTTGAATGTGGAAAGTTTTATTAAAGTCTAAGTCGCCATATCAAATATATTCGATTCCATACATTTGTCTAACCCTGTATATTTCAATCAATGCACTCTTATATATAACTAAAGTCTTTGTAATTATAGGTACTTACTAGTATTACTTATGTGTCACATTTTAGACAGGATAACCTTTGTAATAAATATTACGAAATATACAGTGTCTTTCATTGAAAACGTCAGCATTACACTATTTTCAATAATAAACTTTGAACAGAATCATACAAATTTTTTATATGTAAAGTCTACTTCATGATAAAATGATGATTTGCCAATTTCACCAATGTCAGTTTGTATTTGTCATTTAACGAATAATCTTCATTATGAGAACGCATTTGAGTGTTGAACGCAAATCAAGAGCAGTTGCTTTACTGGATAATGGTTAGTCTTTGCGAATGGTGGCCGCTAATTTAAATGTTACACAATATTTACCGTAAATGGTAAAATAATAACTTGCTCATTGGAAAATGTGGTTCAGGTCGTCACAAGGCTTCTACAAATGAACAGGACCAGAATTTGGTTCGGTATTTACTAGAAATTACTTTTGATACCGTCAGTAAAGCTGTTCAGATGACAAATTTTCCATATCTGCTTAAAAAATTATACAGCGGCTTATAAAATAGAATTAACAGAAGAACATATAAGGTGACGGATGATATTTATATTGTCCTGTTTACAGTTTAAGAATTGTGAGGAACTTGCTGGAGGAACATAATATTAATGTATTACCATGGCCTGTGCGTAGTCCCGATCTTAATCCTATTGAGAATGTTTGGGGATTGTTAGTTAAACAAATATACCAAAATTATTTTAGACAAGCAAATAGTGAAGAGTTGTGAGAAACGGTGAAAGACGACTGGGAAAATTTGAATGTCGATTTAGTGCGACGGTGCTACGACCAGTACGTCGCGCGCAAAACAAAAAAAAAAGAAGATTCTAAATGCACCCCGGAGCAGACCCGGTCTCGGGCGACTAAAACCGCCCCTGCCCGTTCTTGCCAACGCCCAACGGCCCACCCGGCTTCTGAGGCTGCCTCAGCCCAGGGGTGGGGAGACCCTGAGGTAAGTAAATCAACCTAAAATGGTGGTCAAGGGCGTCACCGAATTTATGCCGCTGGACGTCGCAAACTCGGAAACATTGACGAAAATATTATATAAAAAAAAGGCAAGTAGCGTGGGGCAGAAGGCCGGTTCCGTGACCGAGACTCGATCCACTCTCGAGGATCGAGAGGCGAGAAAGAAAACTACGCTGCTTCCAACCAAACAAATCCTATTTATTATCACACTCAGTATATGAGATGAAAAAAATTTTATAAATGTTGAAATGGTGAACTTATGATTAAGTTATAAATTTACTTAGAAACCATGTGTAATATATATTAAAGAATAATTAAATGGATACCTTCAATTTAAATTATGCGGCTGAAGGTCAGTCAAAAGTAAAAAAAAATAATTAGGAACAATATGAAAATTAAAATAAATCGATCGATATACATAGAATTAATTACAATGAGGCTGATGGCCTTAGTTCGCACTAAAAAAATCAATACGTATTCCTTTCTTTCTTGTTGGTTCAAAATGTATTTTACACTTTCAACAAATTCATTGAAATAAATCGATCTTAAGCTAGAAAGTTTAAATACAAATAAGTTGGCAAAAATATGTAATGCAGATAACTAAAGTATTCAAATAAAATACATGAATAAAAGCAAGTTAATATTGAAAAGTTTTACATCTGTTCGTGAAGCGAACGAAGAAAAGTATAAGAAATGACCCAAAAAAACAGGTCAGGCAACACAGGTTATTTCGTTTGAAAAACACCTGGGAATTTATTAAAACGGTCTATTAATTAATTGCAATAATAATATATATATGAAATAAAATAGGAAAACTGCGAATGACAAAAGAAAAATAAAATAACAAAATGAGAGTTTATCTGTCGGGTAGAACGGCTATTGTGTCCCTTCTCCCTTCTCCCTTCCAAGAAAGCGTCACATGCGGGAATAATCAGGTGGTTTTTCGTTATTCCTCGCCCGTCGGGTACACCATCTAAATAAAGGAATAAACAACGAAATAAGTGAAAGGAAAAAACAAAGAAAGCCCAGATACATACCGAAGAAAGCGTTCGATGGCGGTGAAATTAATTAAGTGTTGTTTAACGTGCTATATATTTTCTTATCCCATCACTTAAAATCCTCTAAGTGAGATATCGCATTAGCGAATAATTTCGATATATATATATATATATATATATATATATATATATATATATCAATTAAATCCCTCACGGGGCCGTAATTATTCCAATTACAGTAAGGCTACTTCGATAAATATCGGTGATGGGAGAGAACGTAACCACGTTTTAAGATCGGCAACTAACGACGGAGTGTCGAGAGCGAGTCTCGTACTTTTCCTTTGAAAAAAAGCGAGCACTGAGGTTCGAGAAAAAAAGAAAAAAACTTGAATGAAATTAAATATATGGATAAATAACGAATAACGATACCTATACAGGTAGGTTCGTTGGAAATGGAGCAAAATATATTAAAGATGTCATTAATTATATTACAAAATAAAGTGATGAAGCGTTGAGCGTTACGGACACGTAACAACGGATAGCGTTGTCATTCAGGAAACGGTTATAATGTGTAATAGATAATAATGGATCTTATATATGGAATTATAAAGTAAAACAACTTGAACTACGATAGCCTATTGATAGGGGGAGGTAGTGGGACGTAAAATTAAATGTATCCACTAATATTATATTTTGGAAACATTTGTGTTTTTGTATGTATGTTTGTAATTTTTTCACACAAAAACTATTGGACCGATTTCAAAAATTCTTTCACCATTAGAAAGCTGCATTTTTCACTGAGTGACATAGACTATATTACATTTTCAAAAAAAAAGGGATCCCCAATAAAAATGCATTTTTCTATTTCGGTGCTATAAAGTGCACTTTTTGACACCCGTTTGGGTTCCATAAAGTATTACTTTTTCGCACGCAAAATTTTGTTTTTAGAGGTTGGTCATTGCATAAATCAATCGAAATTTTAACCTTAAAATGACATATAACACCGCCGATTTTCAAATATTTAAAATGCTCTAGTTAAACATCAATGCTACCAACTTCAAAAAAAGAAAATTTCTACAATTTTCGTACAAAACATGCCTCTTATTTTAAGTCTTTTTGATCTTTTAATGTTCGAAATAGAAAAATAGTATAAAATACACGTTTCATAAGACCTTTTTGAGCACTCGTTCATTAGAAAACTCGCCTACGGCTCGTTTTCTAAACCTTGAACTCGTGCGCAAAAATCATGTCTTATGCAACTTGTACTTTAATATACTATAATGTAACCCAAGGTATGAAAAAATTAGTCACAGAAAATCTGTCATCGCGTACGCTGCGGAAACTATTGTTGATAGAACAAAAAAATGTTCAACAGTATTATAGAACGTATTAATATCTACAAAAAAGTCCGCGAAACCATATGTCCAACTACTGTAGTTATGCCACTATAACTACTTTTTTACATTTTAAAAGTTAATAAAAGTGCCGACAATAATCAAACCATATTATCCATACCTCTGTATTATTCCTTATCCTATTAAATGATATTTTATTAAAGACCATTTCAATACCAGTAAAATACTTTTTAAATTCCTCTGTATTATTCCTTATCCTATTAAATGATATTTTATTAAAGACCATTTCAATACCAGCAAAATACTTTTTAAATTATTAAAATCGGACATTCCATTCAAAAGATATAACGAATTTAAAAATGTCAATCTAAAGAAAATAATGTTATAATATAATGTAGTGGATATATAAGTAGCTAAATAAGCTAAATGAATACATTTAATTTTACCTCCCACCACCCTCTCCTATCAATAGGCTTTCGTAGTTCAAGTTGTTATACTGTATATATTAATATTTTCCAATTTATTTAATTAAAAATAAAAGCTCAATATTAAATAACGCTTGACTAACATTTGTGTGACATTACGTGACACTATGTGACATGACGTTCGTTGAGTAGATGAAATCAGACTTACAATGTAAAAATATGACGAATTTATGTGTTAAGACTTGTCCCTTATTTTTCGATCGTAATAGTACGTCTCAGATATTATTGGATATATAAGCAATCAGTCAAAGGAATTTTGTTAATGAAATTTCAATTGTTTGTTTGTTTTATTAATTTCAAAAATTACAACAGTCGGTTTATTATTATTTAGTATTGTTGTATCAGGAGGTATCGGTAAACGTTAAATATAGATGATATGATAATTCGCATTGTATATATATAATGTGACAATGAAAAAAAGCAAGTAAAGCAAATAATATTGATTGCTGTGAACATAAACTCGAAATACGTGTGGATAGTCATTTTGTAATTAAATGGTAAATAAATAGTTATTAATAATATTTCATATAATCATTTATAGAAAGATTAAAAATAAAAAGATTATACAAAATAAATATCCAACTGATCGAATATTTTACACTATCCATCTCAAATCTGGTCAACAATTCTTTAAAACATGAGGAATTGGAAAAATTAAAACTAGATGTTAGATTAACATCCATTATGTTGAGACTCTCTAGCAAGTCATTATATTTTGCTAGAAATTATCATTGATATTTTAAGTTATTTACGATCCTAATGATAACAACAGCTGGAAAACATAGTTAAAAATATTGAAACAGTTAAAAAAGGCACGCAACTCCTTACCATACTTATTGGATTGATTCGGTCTTTACTTGATGAAAATTCATAGTATTAATGTAACCCAAATATGCAAAGCGCATATTTTGCATATTATACGCATTTTTTTAAATATTTGCATGTATCCTTAATTAATAGCATATTGTGCATAATTGAAAGAATTTTGAATGACGTATGTATTTGGCAGGCGTGTCAAGAGATTAAGATAAACAATTTTATAAATCTTACATCATGAAGTGATTTATTTTGTTATATTTGCAGTTTTCAAGAAAAAAAATATGAGGTACAAGAGTATACAGGTTGTATTAAATCATTAACAGGGGCTTTATTGTACTTATAATTACATGAGTAGGTAAATAATAAATCCATTTCTGAATTTTATTTCCGATTGTGCTTTTGAAGAGATAACATCGATTTGTGTTTTGTAGTGTAGTGATATGTTATTTATTTTTATTAGTAAAATGCTTAGTAAAAGTCAGTAGAGCATCAGTATGGATCGAGCAATACAAAGAACTACATATAGATATGGGAAATGTCTACTGTTCTACGTGTGTTAAAATTGTAAGTACAATTTCTGAATATTCAATATAGAGGGTGGTGCGAAATCGGTAGATATCTGTTATTTTTTGAGATACAAAAAAAAGTTAAAAACAAGTTACATTCTTGTTGAGGGACATACAGAGCGTTTCAGTTTTGCCCTGTCAGTATTAACTTAATTTTTTATACGGAAGCCTAGGTATATCGACCGATTTCGCACCATTTGGACACTCGGGGCGATTTCGTTAAATATTTTGAACTTATTTGTTAGGGATTTAGATGCAAGTATTGGTATTATTGCATTTCAATTTGATATTTAATTTTTTTTTCATTGCAGATACCATGCGATAAAAAATATTAAATTCACCAACACGTGAAAACTTCTGTTCATATTACTAAAGTGAGTAAGATGAAATCTGGAGACGTGTCACAACCCGCATTAATGCAATGTTTCCACCCAATGTCCGAAAAGCTAAACGAACAAGACATCTTTAACCGAGACCTATGTCGTGCAATGGTGACGTCAAATATTCCCTTGTCAATGCTTCGTAATCAAAACTTCACTTCTTTTCTCCAGAAATATTGCAAATTCAATGTCCCAGGTGAAACAACACTGCGAAGAAATGACGTAAGTTCCTTGTATTCGGAAGTAATTAAGGAAATTAAAGGTAAAATTTGGAACAAACATTTTTACATGATGTCGTGGATTTTTCCCTGAAGAAAGTAATAAACAAAGATATGAAAAACATTATATTTATCTACATTTTATTACAGAGAGATAACTATAAAATTTTGATAGTTTATGTAACAATTTATTATGATATGTATTTTTGTCCACAACTGTAGGATGTACGGTTTATGTGATGTTTGCAGTTCGCGCCAATTTGGAAGTTGTAATAATGTATATATGAATATATTGTAGCTGTTTTGATTTATTTTTATGTTAGGTAGGGGTAACTTGCTGTTTCCTGGATGCTCATGTGAGAGACTGGGTGGTTTTTATGCAGATAGGTTGTGTTATTTGAAATTGGATAAAACTTAATTTTATTCAATTTAAACTTTGGATAATTACGGTGTGTTTTTTGATTGTGTTTGGATGTGTTAAATTAATTTTTCGTTTGTTTACGAATCTTTAAACTTGTAATTTAAATTAAATGACCTATCTGGAGTCTCTCTTATAATAGTTTTTTGTGACGTGACGTATACAAAAATGAATGTATGTATATTTTAATATTATATCTATGTATTTAGAAATAAGTGTGTTACAATAAGGAGCTCAGTAAATTCGATAATTCTAGTTTATAATATTTTTGTAATCAGAGAAAATATTAAGAAAACTTATCAGAATGTTTTTTTTTGAGTATAGTTTTTTGTTCATATAAATTATTGTAATGCGTTAGAAGGCAGGAAAACTTATTTGTTACATGCTTGATTTTTGCGCATGGTCAATTTTGGATGCGTGCGAAAAATAGAGAAAGTTCTATTTGACGTTTGATTTGTGGGGGTAATGTAATTAATGACATCTGATAAATTTTGTTTATATTTTATATTTAAATCTTTGTTCGCGGTAAATCAACTGGAGGTTTTTTATAACTTTTACCATTTGTTGGTATCAAAGTTTTTTGTCCTCATTGCTGAAATTTGTATCAGTGCAATTTTACACTTTGTAAAGTTGAGTTTTTTTTTTTTTTTTTTTTAAATATACATGTAAAGTATACATGTACACATGTACATGTAAGTATACATGTTTGTATGATTTGTCTTATACCTATTCGTTTCAATTATATTTCCACGTATCCATGAGGATAAGCCCTGAAGATTGAGAAGCTCAAGGAAGGCGCACCCGACTGAGGATAGCAGGGAATCTGTTTTGTAATGTCAATTGGAAGTAAATAAGCAATTAAGATCACAATTCACTGCAATATGTATTGATGAAACCACCGATTCAAGAGGACGTTGTATTGCTAATTTAATGATTGGTGTTCTTAGCGACGAGATTCTGCCAAAATCTTACCTCATTGCTTCTAAAGAGTTAGAAAAAACATGCACTCACATTGGTCGGATTTGTTCAAGAGGAACTATCAATATTTTTTCTTCCTACGCCAGTTCCTGGAGATAATTTTTTGCTCATTTTGTCTGATGCAGCACCGTACATGATAAAGGCCGGGCAAAATTTGAAAATCTTTTCTCCGAACTTGATATATGTAACATGTCTTGCTCATGCTTTAAATAGGGTTGCTGAAGAGACTAGGAAACATTTTCCTCTTGTAAATAGTTTAGTTTCCATGAAAAAAATCTTCCTTAAAGCGCCTATAAGGGTTCAGTTCTATAACGAAAAACTACCAAACACTCCTCTTCCACCTCAACCTGTTATTGCAAGATGGGGGCACTTGATTGGAAACCGCTTTTTTTATTGCGAGAATTTCTGTCAACAAAAAATCTAATTTCAGAATTGTCTGATGAATCTTCCCAGTCCCTCACTGATGTTAAGCAATTATAAACAAAATAAATAAAACAACAACTTTCGTTTATAAAAAATAATTATAGCTTTGTTTCTAAAACAATAACACAAATGAAGGAATCTAATTTGCCATTAACCCGAAGTGTAGAGCTAGAAAAACAATCTGAGGTAGCTTTTCAAAATGTCGCAGGCAAAATTTACAATTTTTCAAAAATTCAAAAATGTGATGGAAAAAAATTGTGGATTTCGATTTCTTAGCCAAGTAGCTAACATTTTAGAGGGAGAATTTACTGAATCCATTGATTTGGATCTTGAAATATTAAGCAATTTTCAAAACACCACTATTACGTCGGTTGATGTGGAAAGGAGTTTTTCCATTTATAAATTTTTTTCTTTCTACTTTCATGACATTCTTTATTAAACCAGACTTTTTTTTTGTCTGCTTTTCAAATGTTTCTTTGGCAGCACTTTTTGGGGCAATTTCTATTTTTATCCATATCTCTTCCACAGTTTCATTCCCCGTAATATTTTTGAGTTTCACTTTTATTTTTCCTTGGTACGTCCTTTGAGTCTTCCCTTGTTCCAATGCTGCTACATTATATCCTTTAGTTAGTCTTTGTTCCTTGGTGCTTTGCCTTTTGAAATTGTTGTTGACCTTTATTCTTACCAGTATATGATCCGATCCCATTTATGCGCCACGAAGCACCTTTACATCTTTTATGAGTTTCTTACATCTATCTGGGATTGATACATGATCTATTTGATTCATTGTCCTTACGTCTATAGGCATCCGTGTTCCTTTGTGAATATCTTTATGTCGAAAGTACGTGGTTATTATTCTGCATTCTTTGGCTGATGCTAAACCAATCAACTTGAGCCTGTTATCGTTCGAATACTCGTGTTCGTTTACTGAAGTTTGCAATGATTGGTTTATATCTTTGTTTTCTTCCCACCTTCACGTTAAAATCGCCAACTATATAATATTTATTTCATTTTTTGGCAGTGAATCACTCATTTTTCCTTCACCATCCTTTTCTTTGGTTGGCGCATGCACATTAAGAAGGTTGACACATTCATTTTGGGTCTTTATTTGTAAATGGCACATTCTTTCGTTAATTGGTGTAAATTTAGATATCGCATGCTTAAGTGAGTTGTCAACAAAGAACTCTGTTCCAAACACTCTATCCCTACCATTATCGCTGTTTTTTTTAACCGTAAATGTATGGTTATCTGAAATAATGTAGTTTAAAGACATTTGATTAGCAATACTTTTTATAGTTTTAAGTCACTTTTTAATATAACAAATTTAATTTGGGTTACCTAACAAAGGAATTCACATAACTATTCACTACTGGAAACGATTCTAATAAAATTTCTGCAAAATGGAAAGTATATATGTACTTTGAATAATTCCATGGCGGTAATTATGTATTTCTGCATTGTTAAATGAAAATTTATAACCGCATTAATTAAAAAAAAGTAATAATTAAGTTATACACGTAATATTTTTATAATTTTAACACCTAAAATTATAACATAGAGAAACTGATCCTTTGTTAATGATTATCGTAATATATATATTGAATATGTTAATGTTAAAATCAAGTTATGTGTTAAAAAATAGAGTGTACAAATATGCTGAATGCATTGAGCAATAGACGCCTATGCATTTCAATTCAAGTCAACACTACAATATTTATAATAGGAACGATTATAGGTACGTGATTTGTTTATATTAACAATGTAAATTAAGTTTCCTATAAAATTAAAAAACTTACCTTCAGTGTTCCCGGAGGTAATTTGACATCTTAAGGGTATATTTCCACCGTGAGCTCTGCTGTTTACTATCGTCAGCGTTTTGATTAAAGTACCGATCGTAGAATTCTCGGGGACTTGAACGCTGTAGGAGTTGTCCGCGAAACGCAAGCCTACCTCTGGCGCGACCGTGGCCACGTGCTGTATGTATATGTCGAGTGTAATGACGGAAGATAACTGCGGTTCGCCCAAGTCGTAGGCGCGTACGTCGATCTAAACAAAAAAGCAATAATATTCTGTTAACGTATTATATTGAATTGAACGTTTCTGTATATACAGGACCGTCCAAAATTATTATTTCTATATTAAAATCATGCAGTAATATTTTCATATACACTCAAGTACAAAAAAAAACAGGTAACCTATAATTTTTTTAAAAATTGGCTGTTTGTTATTTTGGCTTTTAGTTTACACTTTTGGTATTTTATCGACAAAGGACTTCCTCCTGGACTATTTAAAAAACAATATGATATTTATTCTAGCCTTAATAAACAATAACACAAACAAATAAAAAGTAAAATGTAATAACAATATCTTTATTAAGCAATTCGCTTTTTACAAAAACTTATGTCGACATAAATTTATTATTAACTCATTATCACATTTTGCGTTTCTATATACTTAATTAATAAGCGCTTAAATATATTAATATTCTTACTATTTTTTATTTCATATGGTAAATTATTGTATATTCTAAGACCACTCATCAAAACGTTTCTAGTTATCTGTGTTCTTCTATAGGTGTCTATGTAAAAATTATCCACACCGCGAGTACTATAGTTATGAACATTCATAATTAATAACATGTTATCTGTCAAATACTGTGGTAAAATATAGTTTTTGAGTTTATATATAAATATTATACTTTCGAATATTATTCTCTACCGTACATTTAATAAATTCAAGATACTCAACATTACTGATATTGGAGAGTATACTTATTACATTCTAAAATAATTCTCATTGCTCTGT
Source organism: Melolontha melolontha (assembly GCA_935421215.2). Taxonomy (NCBI): domain Eukaryota; kingdom Metazoa; phylum Arthropoda; class Insecta; order Coleoptera; family Scarabaeidae; genus Melolontha; species Melolontha melolontha. The sequence continues at coordinate 67,748,052 of OW285243.1, read as the reverse complement.
TCTGAATTTTTTGTAGCTGTTGCGTTTCATTCTTGTTTAGAATAAATAATATTGAAGAGCAATAATCTATGTTTGAAGGAATCCTCCTTGTTTGAAGGAATTTTCGGAATTTGTTTGACCGAAATATAAGTTTTAAATAATACAATAGTTTGAGATAACACTAAAATATTTGCACGACAATTGTTAGTAAATTGGATCTTGGGGGTTCCATTAAATTAATATAAATGTATGAATCTGGGCTTAACAATAATGACCGAGAAACTGGTTAATACTTAAATATATTCTTGAAGGGAGATCGCTGATGAAGCTGATTTTTATTTTAGCTTATTTTTGAAAGAAAGTTTTGTCCCCGCCAGTTACAAGGGAGGGAGAAAGCAACTAAATAATTATAATGAAATTGTGTTCCAAAGATTTTACCCTTCGGCTTGTCGAATGCTTACTGGGGAAGTTACTAAATTCAAGGAAAGATAAGATGATGCAGTTTAACATCATCATAAACGGATTAAATAAACAATATGCACATGAACCCTTAATTATAATACTGAAAAACAATGCAATTGTGACAGGCATTGAAAGGCAATGTACCGAGTACGTAAAATACAATTAACAGCAAGAGGGTTAGAGATAAAAGACCGTTGTAGCTGTATTTGAAGAATACAGGAGAAATGCAATTAAATCGAAATCTCTAAACCTTATCGTAAAAAGATGAATACATTGCAACATTCAATATAATAAATACAATATGTTAAATATAACAATAAAACTATGTTAAAAAACTATAATAAAGATTATGCTATTATATAGGTTTACACCTGCAAATAAACAAATTTACAAGAATGATTATATATGTATTGAGTAAGGAGTTTTATGGCAGTAGAGAACAAGACAGTGCATAAACCAACATAATACCTGAGCAGACTTGCTCCAAAATTAACAAAATTAACACTTACAATTAATATAAATTAAAACCTATGATTTAATATCTAAAATAAATACAACTAAATCTATTTGATTATACTTAAATTAAACTAAAATACAAATTAAATCTACAACGTGTCCAGGAAAGTATGCAACAAAGGGAAAACTTTTGTATGGTGTAATTCTCAGGAAATTTTATTCTTTATAAAAGTTTTTGCTTTACTTAAAACCCATTTACCCGCTAAAACAAATGAAATATCGTTTTAAATAATGAAAATATTCTTTAATAACTTGAAAATACAAAAAGAAAATTTATGTTTTAAACAAACATCACTCGATATGATGCCCCTCTCGTTCAATACATAAATTTGTACGTTTACTTAAGTCCCTGGCGGCATTTTTCAGGATATTGGGATTATTATTTAAATGCGTTACCGCTTCTCCAATCCTATTCTGCAAATCTTCTTGGTTATCAATCAGAATACACCTGATTTCTCAACCAACCCCATAAAAAATAATCCAAAGGATTTAAATCCGGCGAGTGTGGAAGCCATGGAAATATTTAATATCTTCCTATCCATTTTTCTTGAAATTCTTGGTTTAAATACTGAACGACTCGACGAGAACTATGTGCAGGTGCACCATCCTGCATAAACCACACAGAATATCTTGTTTGTAAAGGTAAGTTGTCAAAAAAGCACCCCCCACCACTCTTCTTTACAAAATTCCGCACCAAGCATTTATCTTTCGTGAATATTGGTTTTTACACTCCATTTGGAAATGTGGATTCTCTTGAGACCACCAACGACAGTTTTGCGAACAAACTACAATATTTGTGGTGAATGTCGCTTCATCGGTAAACGCTTGTCATAATCTCGTTCTTGCAACGTTTGGACATATCTTGGCTTAAATAGAGTAAACTTGTATGTTTTTAATATTTGATGTACTGATGATTTACGTAAGCCTAAATTAGTTGCACATTTTCTCACAAATAATTTAGGATCCTCAATTACATTTTGTAAAACATTTAAAGAATTATCTAAATTTCTTACTGGTCTGTCATGTTCCTTTTTAAAATTAAATTCCAAAGAGTCTGTTTGTTTAAATTGTCGCAAAATTCGGGATACCGTAGACCAACAAACGTTTTTATTGAGATGCCTTTCGTTAAAAGTCGCAGCTGTGTCTCTGCATGTCTTATAATTATCGCCACATATGAGGATTAACTAAACGTTATGCCCTAGTAATGTATTTTGTAGCCTCTGTGACGGAAACAAGAATGATGGTCTCTCATAATTAATATCACTTACGCACGTGACTAGCCCACAGATATTAAGATTATTAGATATTAAGATATTAGAAATTTTGAACAATTAATAAAATAATTGCATTTTTACTATCTAATATAATAAACTCATTTATTTTAACGGGTAAATGGGTTTTAAGTAAAGCAAAAACTTTTATAAAGAATAAAATTTCCTAACAAATAGACCATTAAAAAGTTTTCCCTTTGTTGCAAACTTTCCTGGACACGTTATATATGGACGGAACAATCTAAATGCGGAGAGACTATAGACTTATACAGTAAAAGCTTGACATACATGCTTAAGTTTTTCCTTATTCTACTTAGAAAACTAACCTTTTTCGACATTTTGTTCATAACGTCTTTAAACAGTAAATTATTATCTAAAAGTATTCCTAAATATTTCATTCTATCGACTCTTTAAATCTGATTCTTGTCTACATATAGTCTAACTTGACTCATATCAACACTACTCAACTTTTACTTACTGCCTATAACCATAAACTTTGAATTTTTAATATTAACACTTATATAATTATCGCACATCCACCCATAAACTAAACAGAGTTCAGAATTCATTGCTATCTAATTTATTCCCACGTACATCATCTGCAAACATACATACATCACAATTCTTGATTGTAGATATTACATCATTTACATACAAGTTAAATAACAATGTTCCAAGCACAGTACCTTGAGGAACACCGTATTTAGTGGTTACTGTTTGCGACATTACGCCATTATATTTGACCGCCTGATGACGATTATCCAAATATGATCCGAGCCAGCCTAGAGCTTTCATCCTAATACCTATATTTTCTAATTTTCTTAACAATAATTGTCTGTCAATAGTTTCAAATGCCCTTCTAAAATTAAAAAATACCGCTACTAGTTATTGACTAGTATACTGGTATATCTTTTCTCTTTCGGCTATTCCTTGAACTGCTTTTTCAAATGTGAAATTTTGAGGGCTAGGTGTATTTGCCACAAGATTTTCGTGTATACTTAGTAAAATTTATGTTAACAACAATATATTTTAGAAGTACAGAAAACGAAAATTAAAACTTAAAATAAACTGCAGTATTTCGTGTTGCCTCCACTAGACCTAATTATAACGAGCTCACGAATTGCATTCTGCGAATTTGCATCCGGAGAACATGGTGGCCGCTTGATTTTTCGAATGCCAACTACTACCTAATATTCACTGACGCATCTCGCTGAAGATGATCTCGCGTTATCCTGCATCAGGACAAAGTCATCATTAATAAATGGAGCGAATGAAACTGCGTGATATGCCAAAACAGTCAGTGAGCCCCCAATGATGAACACTAATTCTGTAATGGCCTCCATTGATATGCCTGCCCACATGATTATGGAACCTCCGCAATGACTAAGCCTGGGGCTGACAACACACTCTGCGAACCATTCCCCCGTTCGTCTCCATACTTGTTTCTGTCGATCTGGTGAATGAAGAGAGAACCTAGACTTATCGGTAAACAGTAAATTACTACATTGCTCAATATTCCAGTTGATATGTTCACAAGAAAATTGTAATATCTCGCTACTCGGTGACGTGGGTGTAACTTAGGTCCAGTTGGTGACCTGAAAGATTTCAATCCAATTTCATGTAATCTTCGGCAAACTGATCACTTACTTTCATTTTTACCACAAACCTCTAGAAGTCGATTTTTTATCTGTACTGAGGTCAAATGACGATCGCGTGGAGAATTAAGAAAAAGAAATCTGTCGTCTTGAATGCTAGTTTCCCGTTTTCAACCACTATGTCACCTTCGTGTATTTGAACCAGTTTCGCCAAAACGCTGTAGCACTCTTTTAATAGTAGAATGACTAACGTAATCGAGCCACGTACCGTTGGCATCGACCATCTTCCACGAGAACTACTGCTTTAGCACAAACCTCAGCACTTAGAACAATAATTAACAAATATTTAGCACTTAGAACCACGATTAACAATTATATTAGACTGTCACATTAACAACAAATTGCCTAGCAACCAAAAAATCGGTAAAAATTATAAAACACAAACACTCTAATTGAATGAATATTCAAACATGCATTTTCAAACATGTTTATTGTTCAATTAAAACGAGAATAAGTACATAACATATTATCCTGTCTGTTTATAGTCCAGGAGGAAGCCCTTTTGACGATAAAATATCAAAAGCGTAAAAAGCCAAAATAATAAACAAACATAACCATTTTCAAAAAAATTATAGGTGGCCCGTTTTTTCCGGCGTATTTTGCGTTTCTTTTCTGAGTGTATATTTATGTTTACGAAGAGCTCTCAATAAGTACAGCAGAGCAATCGATTTATTTTTCAAATTAACATTATGCAATGATTAGCGGTAACAAGCTAAGCGGATTTATTTTCAGTAATAATAGAATACAATTTACAAAAATATGATGAGGGGATATTACTTTTTGTTTTGTGTTTTTTTACTGAGAATAATTCTTAGTAAAAAAACCAGGCGCGGCTCGTGATGACGTATTTGGAGGTTGCGTATAATGATGTGAGTGCTTCGTGTATTCTTGTGTACTAACTGTAACGTTTTCTCAGTGAACACCGAAAAGACACGAGGCACTCGCATCATTGTACGCAACCCCCAAATACGTCATCACGAGCCGCGCCTGCGAGAATGGTAACTTTGTTATCGAAATTTTATGTTAAATTTTTAATATTATATATGTTTATTCTGATATTCTCAGCATTTAATTTAAATTTTAAATATAAAAGAATTTGCATTATATTTATGAATATTACTTAAATATTTTGTTGTAACAATACTAAACTTTGAAAACATTTGCTTAAATATACCGGGTGTCTTTGAAAGAAGAAGACAACGTATGGAAAATGGAAAGATGTAATTATATAGAATATGCATCCAAAATATTTTCCGCAAATTCCCCCGCAGACGCAAGAAAACAATAACATAGATACAAAGGTATTTTTAATAATATAAAATATTATTAAAAACCTGGTGTGAAGAAGACAAATACAGGTTCATTATTAATATTTTTGTGAACGTGTCCGAAAATATGGTTATGTGGACGGGGCGAGGTACTTCGGTTGTCTGACAACAGGCAGCGCTGAATTTACTTCTACGCCCGGTCTGGATAATTACGGTGATGTGCTGATGTGGTTCTTTTTTGTGAATGTGTCTGGAAATATTCTTTCTCCAGCAGGGGCGTACAGATGAGCCTGTAGAAAGGTGAAATACGTATCTACGTCTCTGGGGAGAGATATTTTCGGACACGTTCACAAAAATATTAATAGTGAACCTGTATTTGTGTTTTTCACACCAGGTTTTTAATAATATTTTATATTATTAAAAATACCTTTGTATTATACAAAACTGGTGGGGTTTACCTACTCATGTATGTTTCAATTATTCTGATAAATAACATAGATATTTATAAATATTTGTCTCGGCACTGTATTTCAAAAAGTTCATGTTGCAAAGAGTAGGGGTAGCGCTAAGTCACAGTATAACCTTTTACCGTAAGAAATGTAACCGCCATTATTGAAATAAAGTATTCCCCGGCGCATCATTATTTCCTTTATTAAATGCAGTAAGCAAGTGATATAGATAGTAATCAACTGGATGGATTATTCAAAAAGTCAAACAGTCTGATATCCCTTACGCTTACTGTGGCACATGTTTAAGAGAGAAAGAGAACATGGGAAAATATCTTCACGCATAACAGTTTCATTTCAAAAGATTAAAGGTGCCGACACGAACTGATTGTTTGATGTTTATACTGTGGTTAAGTAGCGAAACAATTTTTGCCATGCATTTAGTTAGTTTCAATCGTTAGATATGTATAGTATGCCCAGAAATATACCGTTGATTTTGAAGTAAAATTTAAATCCCATTCATTGCATTGTAATTAACGCAGCATGAGGTCCAACCCTAACATGGCTGTGGGTAGTCGACATGCGGATAACCACACACAGAACTGTATTCAAACATACATATTACCACTATTTTATAAAATTTAAAGCTACAAAAATAGGGATATTGCATATATAATTTGATATTCACTAATTCAAAAATATTCGTGGAATATTATTATGTGCAGGTACACTATGCATTAGAATTTTATTATTTGAAGCTATTACGTAATGACTTTGTAATACATACAAATTTAAACTAAGATCGACTCTGGTACAGTAACGTCTCTCATTCTGTCAGGGTTAGACCTCATGCTGCGTTAATTACGGTGCAGTGAATAGGATTTAAATTTTACTTAAAAGTCAACCGTATATTTCTGTTTCATTATGAAACAGACATGTAAATAAATTTACATATCTGTAACTGTATACTTGGACAATACCTCGTATTTTCGGCATTTACTTCTGCTTAAGACATATGTTTCTGCCATTTATAGTCATCGTCAGCTAATCTAATGAAGCTATGTATACAAATGATACAAATATTTATAAATCTGTACCTGTATATGACATTAGCTTAGCTGACGACGCCTATAAATGGCAGAAACATATGTCTTAAGCAGAAGTAAATGCCGAAAATACGAGGTATTGTCCAAGTATACAGTTACAGATATGTAAATTTATTTACATGTCTGTTTCATAATGAAACAAAAGCTTTATACGTGCATATAACGTATAGACATATTTAAAACATTTTTGTATATCTACCGCCACCTGGCTCGTTTTAGAAGGACTACCCGTATTCCTTTCGGTTCGTGTGAGCATAGCTTGTCAATCGAAAGATCGCTTTCGTCCGTAAGATGTCACTCGTAAATAAGTGCCACCTTATAGAATGAAACTTGCTATATCTAATGAGCGGTTCGGCTTAATGTCATATACAGATACAGATTTATAAAGATTTGTATCATTTGTATACATTGCTTCATTAGCTTAGCTGACGACGCCTATAAATGGCAGAAACATATGTCTTAAGCAGAAGTAAATGCCGAAAATACGAGGTATTGTCCAAGTATACAGTTAGAGATATGTACATTTATTTACATGTCTGTTTCATAATGAAACAAAAGCTTTATACGTGCATATAACGTATAGACATATTTAAAACATTTTTGCGTATATTTCTGGACACACTATATGTGTGTACGTTCGAGATGATTTACATTTACGTGTTCCAATGATTAAGGGAAACAAGTAGATTGTTGCCAAATTATGAAGGTTGTAGACGTAGAGCACACATCTTAATTTTTAATAATTCACTTGCACACAAAATATAAGTATAAATTTTTATTTAATAGCTGATTTTCATACGTAAATAAATTGAGGTTATTGAACCCTTAGTATACAATGTTATCTTAACATCGACAGCTGTTACACATGTAACTTCAATAGAGGTATTGTTTATAGATATTCTGAATTCATGAGAGGCACATAATACAATTTTCAGGGGATTTTTAATTTTGGGGTTCGCGTTGTAATTGACTCATAACTTTTTGGATTCATATTCTATATAATTGCATCTTTCCATTTTTTATACGTTGCCTTATTGTGTCAAGGACAGCCTGTATTACAGTTTAACTTACATTATGTAAATATGGTATGTATATGTACGTAAAAATTATTTTCTTACCTGGTATTCCGTGTCAACTTCTTTTTTAAGATCGTTGGTCACTTTTAGCTTTCCAGAATCTGGGTCTATCTGGAAATATTTCGTTGCTTTTCCTCTACCTATGATCTCGTATCGAACCTATAAGGAAATTTGCTCTTCATAAAGCGATTTCAAATTGAATAAATATTAATACAATAAAGTATAATAAGTGTATACTATTCCATGAAATTATAAACCAAGATACCAAATAAAATATATTCTGCTTCTTTAATAGAAAGTATTTTGGTAAATAAACTATTAAAGAGAGCATACTTTAATAAATAAGATGATGTACCTAACTTAATTGACTCTTGAATCATTTTCTGTATCTATATTGAAAAGAAATTATTAACTAAATAGATTGTGTCTTGAATGCATATGTATATTACGTATTGAATGTTATATCAAATGTAATATTGATAGGTAACTGATTATGTTACAATTTAACAATATCTATGGCTTAATTTAGAAAATACATGCTTACGTGCCAAAATTAAATAAAAGGATATTAAAATAAATTTTGGAATTTTCAAATTTTGGGAACTCTTGGGCACCACTTCATAGAATCGGGCGTGAAATTTGTCGTGATACATTAAAGTGGGCGATCAAAAAATGTATCTGAATTTCTTACAAAATCGATCCGTAAGCGTGTAGTTCACAAATATTGGTAAAGCGGGTTCAAATTATCTAATTGTGTTGGGAATATTGCTGTCGGATTTGAAGGAGTTGATAAACTACACACATTCATTCGGCAAAGATCTAACCGTTTTTTACTTTACTGCATAGTAAATCTTGACCAAAATCTAAACTAACACAAAAATTCAAGCTTAAAGAACATCAAGAGCGTCGTTTGTATGCTGAATGAATGCTTGAACAAGAAGTTTTTTAAAGAAAATAATCCTTATTTATCAACCCTTAATAGTTTCGCAAATAAGCAAACGTATCTCTTGAGGGTTGGGAAATCAACGAAATTTAAAAAAATGCATACCTAAGAAGAAGTGTAACATTTAAACTGGAGGCAGACCTTTTCGAAAACGATATTTAAAAAAAATGCGTTTGTAATCAATACTGTTCGCAATCGAAAAATGCTGACTAAATTTTTTAGGATGAATCGGGAGGTAGAGAAATGGTTAGGTTTTAACAAGATGATATCATTAGCCACACAGGTAGAGAAACAGTAATTCGAACGTAGTTTCCAAGTCTTGAGCATCACGAAAGACCGATGTCAGTTGGTCGAACGAGGTTCAAACTTTTATAAGTTTTTTTTAGGGTGATGAATGGAAAAATAGGGTCTACAGAAATAAGCCGAAGACGATTGTAGAACGAAAAGAAAATATATGACGTCAAATAGCTAGTATAGACAAGTCTAGGAGCCGCGACATGATATAAAATTGTGACGAAGGCATCGGCACGATACCAGATGAACTGTGGTGACTACATATACTATATAGTATATTACTTTCCACTTATAAGTTTCTTAAAATTTCCTTTTTTTTAGCCACTGATATGGGAAGTTCTCAATTCGAGGGTAGTCAGAAATGTTTTGAGCTTCAAGCCATGAAGGTGGCGTTACTTATCAAAACCATTCTGGCACAACAATCGTACATGCTTTGAAAGACGCCTATGAAAATTGCAATTCATTTTTGAACGCTCAGCTGTTGCTCGATAACCATTCGTGTCAGTTCATGTCAGCGTTTTTGTAAAAATAAAAAAAAGTCAAATATCGTGCTGTGATTAAATTCTTGCATTTGCATGGCAATACGACTGCGCAGATTAAAACTTAGTTGGACTCTGTACAGGGACTCTACCCCATCATTTGCCACCGTGAAAAGATGGGTAGCTGAATTTAAAAGTGGTCGTACCAGCTTGGCTGATGATGAGCGTTCAGAACGGCCAAAAACTGCGAGCACCACCGATAACATTGAAAATGTTCACCTGATCGTACTGTACAATCGTCGAATCAAGGTTACAGAGATAGCAGAGGTTATACACATATCTAAGGAATACGTTTGTCATATATTGCCCGAAGAATTGTACATGTGAAAGCTATCCGTGCGTACTGAGCTTGCTCACTTTGGACTAAAAACGCATTAGAATTCGGCCGCCCTGTTGGAGCGGTTTAAGCGAAACGAGTCAGGTTTTTTGCGTCAATTTTTAATTGCAAGCGAAACTTGGATTGATCAATACACTCCTGACATGAAGAACAGTCAAAACAGTGGACTGCAAAGGGCAAACCTGCTCCGAAAAAGGCGAGGACTGTTACATCGGCCGGGAACGGAATGAGATTTCTTTTTTGGGATAATCATGGTATTGTGTTTGTTGATTATTTTGAAAACGGTAAAAGAATAACGGAAGTGTATTACGCATCATTACTTGATAAGGTAAAGACAGAAAGCGCAAAAAAATGGCCGCATTTGAAGAAGAAGAAAGTGCTGTTCCATCACCTGCTCACATTTCGGCGGTCGCCATGGCAAAAATTCACGAATTGCACTTAAAATTGATTGACTACTCACAATATTAACCAGATCTGGCCTCTAGTGACTTTTTCCTGTTTCCTAAGTTTAAAGTTTCGCTTGGAGGACAGAGATTTCCATCGAACGAGGAGATCATCACCTACGTAAACGCCTGTTTTGGGGAGCAAGACGCCAATTGCTCTTTGGAAATGTTAGAGAGGTTAAAGCATCGCTGGGAAAAGAGTATGGACTTAAAAGAAGACTATGTTGAAAAATAAAAGTATGTTTAAACGTAAAAATACTTATTTCTATGATAGGTTCTAAACATTTCAGACTACCAGTAAATTATCGTGTAAAAATGATATCGGAATTATGAAACGGTTTTTTCCAAAAATTTAATTTACCCAATATAGAGTTATGAAAATATTAATTAGTTCGATTTAGACACTTATCGTAAATCAATTTGTAAATTATATTTATCTCAATACCAGATTTGACAGAACTTTTAAAATATATGGATTTAGAAGTCTAATTTTCGATTCTTTTGAGCGAAGATATAAATTTAATTAAACTTAATTTCAGTTCCTTAAATATTTCGTAGTTTAAATTTTTAAATATTCAAAGTTTGGATTAATTTATATTTAGACAAATATTTCTTTATAAAAAAAAATTATTTTTTATATATTAAAAAAAATTGGAGTAAAATTCGACTTACCTTATTTCCTGGAGCGGTGCCGTCGGAATCCGTTGCTTCTAAATCATAAACGGAAGTGCCAATGGGTGTATCGTCCTCCAGCATTATAGGTGGTGGAATTTTGGTAAATACCGGTGGGATGTCGTTGCGATCCTACGCACGATGAATATTTATGAAACATTATAATAGCTGTACGTAATTTCTACTGCATTACACTTACTTCGACCTTTACGATGACCTTAGTAGTACTTCCTTTAGTATCAGACATATTTTCTAAAGTTCCTATTACAAGAACGTGTTCGCTGTCTCTTTCATAGTCGAGGCCTCTGGTCGTATAGATGGCGCCGCTGTTTTCGTCGATTCGAAATAGGTCCGTAGGTCCTTGATGGATTACGTAAGTGATTTTTTTAATAGTATCTGGATCAATTGCCTTTGAATGGAAAGTAATTTTTAATAAAGAAAACGATTTAAGTTGTCTCTAAGTAAAACGAAAAGGTATAATTTCGAAATTCCGAATTCCGAAAAGATATAATTTTGGATTTTAATAAAATAGTTGTCTATCTACTTGAACAGAAAAATAAACAAGTTAGTAAAAATAATGATAAGAATTTTTGAATTTAACAAAGCAAAAAAAGGTTCTTGCATATTAAATACTTCTTTGAAAAAATGAGAGCGATTTAGAATGTATATGTTTAACAAGTTAATGGAATTCTGAGTTTTTCTATTGTTTTTTTTATTGCAATATTTTTTAAAGATATAATAGAGCTTACCAAATATTTAATATAAGACATTTTCTTTTTGTATATTACAAAGTCTCTCAGATAGTTTTGCACTTTTCTGTCTAATTTTGCTCAGTTGTCATCGGTTTTCTTCACAAGCTTTATTTAGAACTTAAAATTTAATTTATTGGAATTTCATTTAGCCGCTGCGCTCTTCCAGGCAATGCCTTAGATTTTCCATTACTCTTGTACGTAAGTGGGAGTAATGACTTTAATCACTTCCTGGATACGATTTTTTATGTGAATCAAATTTGCTGGGGCGTTATTATAAACTCCACTTTTAAGTCTAATAATGTCAAAAATAGCCAGAAAGAGATCGTTTTATGATGTAGCTAATGTATTCAAGGAAATTTAATTTCGAAAGACACGTATAGCAAACGCCAATTAAGTTGGCGCGAGGAGGGGTAAGTTAGCGCAGGATTAGAAGTAGTGGGGAGATTTATATTTTGTTTTACATCAAATGTCAGATAATTCTAACCTCTGAGCGTGTATCACTTTATGATCCCCTAGCAAAGACATTATGTTCCGTCAAACGTCAATGACAAATGTATTCTGACAATTACTTGAGTAGTGGGGGTGGACGTTTTTAAAAACGGCTTCTGCGCACCCCCTCCTCGCGCCAACTTAATTGGCGATTGCTATAACTAGTGTAATGCATAATCGCAAAACAAGTGGAGAGACATTTTTGTTTCATTTATGTGCAACTTTCATATTGTGTAGTGTACCGTTTAAGTTAGTAGACAGCGAATCATTTTGTTTATTTTAGAAGTACTACGGCATTTTCTACCATCCCTCCGTGAACGTAATGAACATATGATTAAATCCGAATTTAAAACTGAGAAACTGTCGTTATCTGTAGACGAAACAGCAAATTAAAATCGATTGTTAATGTTATGGTACGTACAATGGAATCACATCAATCGTCACCTTTAATTTTACTAGCTTGCAGAAGAGTGCAATAATGTACTAGGTACTGAAATAATTTAGAGTTAGTGTTAAATACATTAGAACAGTTTAAACTTTTAACAAACTAAAGGCTCCCATCAATTATCGGATTGGTCTGACGGATTGGTCTGCCTTGACGTGTCCGCCGACCGATCCGCTAATGAATGGAAATGAGAGACATATCGCAGATAGATCGGGATCGGAGCTGGGGTGCGTTGGTGTGACGCACGAACCTACGACCCGACCGCAACCAATCCGTGCTATTTTTGTAATGTGTGTGCCTGTCCAGGTTTGTCCGGCGACTACAGACAACAGTATAATTGGTGTATCAGTAAGTAAGTGTAGAGATTGTATTTTCAATATGTCTTTTGAAGATAATAAATGTTTTTGGAAGGAATTTATTCTTTTATATCAGTGGTTCCCAAACTTATTTTGTCTACTGCCCACTTCGAGAATAAATTATTTTTTAGCGCCCCCATTTTTTCACCTACTTAAAAACCACTATAACTTCAAATTAAATTAATTATTGTGAGCTATATTAGCGGAGACTAAACATTCATTCTAAACGAGACTTTTACTATGGGTTATAGTGTTATACTGTTATAGTAAAAGTCTCGTTTAGAATGAATGAGTTAACTTGAGACCTGAGCGTAGTTGGTAGTACACAACAGCGCTCAGGTCTCAAGTTAACTTTTACGGGCTACACCTGCCAATGAGAATGATTATTGAAACGCAACTTTATAGTATTCAGACTAAGTATCTTTTATTCAAAATTCAAAATAAAACAAACATAATCGATTCTAATATAAAAACTAATGTGAAGGATGAATCTGATGCTGTTTAATAAGTTTGTTGATATCAGGTTCCAATTTACTCAAGAACAGCCGCAAGTCACCACGTTCGGTAACATGCAAACGATTTATCTTTTTAGTAAGCAGCGTTGCCACAGCACTAAATCCACGTTCACACAAATATGACGATGGGAATGCTATCAAGAATCGTTGAACGAATGACCACAATCCAGGGTACAATTGCGGGATCGGTTTTTGTAGCCAAAATTCTTGGTAGCCATTTTTGAACTTGATTTTTATTTCACTCGTTCGTTGTCAATTCTATAAGTTCTTCTTCCAGATGTGGTGATATTGCTGTGTTGACATTTGACCCAGTCTGGTATTTCCAAGTTCAAAATATCCTGGTATCGTTCGGTGAAGTCAATGTGGGGGTTTTCCAAATGTTGGCAGTAGGCAAACAAGTCGTCGTTACTGCAGGATACTGATAAATTCGGAAAATTGTGAAACTCACGTCTGCCCATATTCTTTTTGTGCAGAAGCAGTTTGGCTGCGAAAGCAGCAACGACATTTTTTGTTTTAATTAAATTTAGTTCATCGCCTTGCAGTTGGAGATTCATGTTGTTGAACAATTTATACAGGTCTGTCATGTAAGCTATATCATTTTTTGATGTAATGAGCTTGTTGCGCAATTCTGTATCTTTAGTTTCCAAAAACTCTATCACAGAGTCAAACAGGTTGTAAAATCGAGTCAGACAATTGCCTCTTGATAGCCAACGAACTTCGGTATGAAACAACAAACGGTTGAAATCTTCGTCATTAGTAACACAAAGCTGATGAAATAATCTATCATTCAAAGAGCAGTTACGGATTTTATTCACTGCTTTGATGACATATTGCAGTGATTGAAATAGTCGTTCACTTAAATTTCTAGCAACCAAATGTTGTCTATGAATAACGCAATGTACAACAAGGACATCTGGAATTTTATTTTTTACGTACGCTATGAAGCCTTTATGGCACCCTGTCATAACCGGAGCGCCATCCGTAGCAACTGATATAATATTTTTCAAGGGAATCTCATTCTCATCACAAAACTTTTCCAATGTATTGAATATGGTTTCGCCTTTTGTATCGGTCTCTAAATTTCTAGCAAACAATAGATCTTCCCATATTTTCTCATCTTTAATAAACCTCACGTAAGGCAGCAACAATGCTTCATTAGTTGGTAAAGTGGACTCATCGAGCTGAATTGAGAATTGACTAGTCCTCAGATGATTGCACAATGATTCTTAAATGTTTCCAGCCATTTCATCAATTCGTCTTTGCACAGAATTATTACTCAAAGGAATTTTTCGGATAATATCTGCGGCCGGTTTATGAAGCACAGTAGTTATTACTTCCTTTATTGCTGGCAAAATTAACTCTTCTCCGATGTTGTGTGGTTTGCCTTTTTGAGCAATTAACAAAGATATATTGTACGAAGCTCGAAGTCCGTCGTCATCTTGCTTAGCAGCCGCCGAAAAGAGTTTTGCTACACTTGGCTGAGTATTATGCTTCTTCTCTAGGTCTTGAAAATATGCTACATTCTTGTCTTTCTTATCTGGATGCATTTTATTCAAATGATCTTACAGTCTTGAAGGCTTCATTGCTTCATTCGAAAATGTTTTTAGACATAGAAGGCACAAAGGCGACGATGGGTTTGTAGGATTTTCAATGAATCCGATTTTAATATATTCCGCACAGTATTGCCGTCTCTTCTTTTTTACTTCCGACATTGTTTTGTTTTGAGAAATACGTAAGTAAGTGTTGAACTTAAGTACTGCTTATCTATTACGCGCGAAACCGCAAAGAAAATAAAATAAATATTACGTTGTTTATATAGGATTGCATAAGCAGCACGCACCGACAGGAATAAGACAAACATGCATAAACTCGTTTATCTCATTCGACGCGTCAAGAGTCGAGAGCTCAGTCGGTGTCTAAGAGTCTCCTCCCCGCCCCCCCTTTAGACCTGCAGCGCCCACAAGCGGGCGTTATCGCCCACTTTGGGAACCAGTGTTTTATATGAAGATATGAAGATACATGTTTATGGGACATCAAAAGTAAGGATTACTGCAAGAAAATCAAAAGAAATGCTGCTGATGGTAATTTAGTAGATAAATGTAAAGAAGTGTTTCCAAATGCGAACAAGCAATTCGTAATTTAAAAACAATCATCAAAGCGACTTTTGTCTTTCTTGAGAATACGGGAGACATTATATATATACAAGAGTATTTAGGGCTCGTGACGGTCACTTTACAAATTAACTCTTTTGCAGTGTCTGTATCAGGTTCGCGTAATGTATAGGCAAATGTGGATTAGTCACAAGTCGAGTCTCGGTTGCGGGTCGGGTCCAGGCTCGTATAATGAATGGTCCGCTTAAGTGTTAATGTTTGTGGGTGATTGTGGTGGACGATGCAAACATGCTCTCTGTAGGCCGATCTAAAAATAAATATTGTGCTAACTTGTTACATATTATGTGTAAAATTCATGCTTTACATCTGGTGCCAGTAACTACATGTTATCCAGATGTAGATGCATTAATTGCAAGTCCAAAGGCTGTGTTTCTCAAATCCATAAAACGTGTTCGCCAATTTCACGGACACTGTCCCATTATTCCTGAACTACCACGGGCGATTCTTACACGTTGGGGAACATGGTTACAAGCAACGTCTTAGTATCATAAATATTTTAATAATATTAAGAACATGATTTTCAAATTCGATCCTGAAGAAGCTTCAGCTATCAAGGAAAGTCAGTCAAAATTTCAAGATGGTCAGATTAAAATACATTTAAGAACTATTCGAAACAATTATGTCGGACTAGTGAACGCAATACAAAATTAGAAAATGCTTCGGTGTTGTTAGTGGAATCTCTGCAAATAGTGTATCACGTTTACGTACAGCTATGCGTGGTAGAAGAGGCAAAAAATGTTTGTGTTCTAGAAAGTTTTGAAATTGTTTTAGCGAAAGATTCAGATTTTGGCACATTAAGACAAACTTGTGAAGATGTGTCAACAAAACCGTTATGTTGTTTTAAAGATGATTTTAATTATGCAAATATTATTCTGGACAAAAAGTAAAGAGACTGATTAAATAAAACGCACAGAAAATGTTTTATTCATTCAAATTTATTGTGTCTCCTTCAAAGTAATCCCCTTCCACTCGAATACACTTATTCCAACGTTTCTTCCAGTCTTCGAAACATTTATTATATCCAGCTTCTGGTATAGTTTCCAAAGGGGCCAGCGAATTTTCTTGGATGGCTTCTATTGACTGAAAATGATTTCGACGAAGTGGTAATTTCAATCGAGGAAATGAAAAGGTCACACAGAGCCATATCTGGCGATGGAAGAATACGGTTCTTGCGGAACGACATTCACTTTTTTTTATGAAAAACTGACGAGTAGTAATGGCGATATGTGATGATGCATTATCGTGGTGTAAAAACCATGAATTGTTTCGCCATAATTGCGGCCGTTTCTTACGAATTGACTCATGTAAACGTTGCAAAATGCTTAAGTAGTATTCTTTGTTGACTGTTTGGCCATCTGGAAGGAACTCTTTGTGGACAACGCCACGGTAGTCGAAGAAAACAGTCAACATTATCTTTATTTTTGGCTTGCTTTGATGTGTTTTTTGGTTTTGGTTCACCTGCAGCACGATATTCATTCGATTGTTGAGCTGTTTCTGGGTCATAAGCATAGATCCAAGTCTCATAGTCAGTAATTATGCATTTCAGATAATCATCAGTCATAGAAAGCACTTCTTCAGCCACTTCAACATGACGTTGTTTTGCAAGCAAATTCAATGGTTTTGGAACAAGACGAGAAGACACACGAGACAAGCTCAAATCGTCCTTCGAAATTGTTTGTATTGATCCTTTTGATATACCAACAATGTTTACAAGGTCCCTTTAGTACAAGCTCCTTGATTTTGTTGATGTTTTCATTAGTAGTTGAAGAGGTTCGTCTTCGAGTACTTCGCGACCCTCACTAAATAATTTGTACCACTTAAAAACTTGTAATCTTGATAAACACTGATCATCGCAACATTTTTATAACATTTGTCCGTACAAGAAATTTCGTTTTTTACACCAAATTTAATGTTAATTCATTGTTCAATAGATTTATTCATATTAAAAAATCGCCGCAACAAATTTTTCGCAATTACAAAAGACGCTGTAATTTCTACACGAACAAAACAAATATCATGAGATTTCTGCTAGCTGTTCACAACAGTCATGCCAACCTACCAAATAAATATATACATCGATATTCCCAGGGCGCGTATTTTTTAAAAATATAGTCTCATTATTTTTTGTCCATAGTAGTATAACTTCAGTAGATGTAGAACATTAGTTTTCTGCATATAAGTACATTTTTTCGCACTCAGTTTGCGAATATTACTGTGGAAACACATCTGATATTGCAGATATTTAACAGATTTTACCCAGTTTGTGACTTTACACTTATGTGAAGTCACGAACCGGGGTTTTGACTTCACACACGTTTAAAACGGTATATGTTCTACCCCTTTTTATAAATATATACTTTATTATTTATTTTAAAGGTTTCGCTGCGCTTCGGTTTTTAACAGTAATAATTTATTACTTTAAACCAGCGAAGTGCGTTCAACGTTGTCCAGCGGTGAGTGACAAAATATATACGAACGAGAGCGAGCAGTTATTGCGATGTTACTCGAATGAACTTAGTCCTGAGTATATCTTAAGTATTTAATAATTATTAATTATTATGTATTTTTTGTGATGTACATGCATTAATCATTCCTATGTATAGCTTCTGACTTCAGTTTGTTAGAAAGACGGAATATAAAGTATGAAGAAAGAAATTACAATTAATTAATACCTACAGTAGTTATTTTGCTGTGTCGTTCATATATTGAGGCAGTTATGGGAAACAGTACAAAAAGAGAGTATTAATTATCAATCTGTAAATGATAACTATTATATAGACACACAAAAAAATTGTTTGGAGCCAAGTCCGAGCTTCTTAGTGGCCAGTTGATGTCGTCTATTCTTGATATCAATTTATCTGGAAACAATTCTCTCACAGCTTGGCTCTATTAATCAGGGCTCTAATAGCTCTTGCTGGAATCATCACTAGTCATTAAAATCAACAAATTCTTAGAGGGCAGAGCCAAAAAATTCACTGATCATTGCGACGTACTTGTTAGAATTTACATTAACTGTCTGTCCGTTATTTTCAAAAAAGTATGGGCCTATTATGTCTTTGGAAGTTATTGTTGCTCGAACAGTAACTTTAGGGTTATGTAATGGAGTTTGATGTTTCTCCCGGGAATTTTCTTGTGACCAATAACAACTAGTTTGCACGATGCTGTAACCATGAACATAAAATGTGCCTCCTCAGAGAAGAAAATTCTGCGAAAGTCGTCAAATCTTTACAGCATTTGGTTGGCAATGGTCAATGTTATAAGATAATCAGCTTCTTTTAATTCTTACACTATCTGAGTTTTAAAAAGGAGTATGTTCAAGTCTTTTTTAATATGTGAAACGCGGTAGACCTATCATGCAATCTTGTGCCCCACCATCTAGAACACAGTCAATGTTTTAATTAGGGCGTATACTTGA
Organism: Melolontha melolontha; assembly: GCA_935421215.2. NCBI lineage: Eukaryota > Metazoa > Arthropoda > Insecta > Coleoptera > Scarabaeidae > Melolontha > Melolontha melolontha. The sequence continues at coordinate 67,728,902 of OW285243.1, read as the reverse complement.
CGTGTGTCCAGGAGGGCGAATATTTACAGTCGAACCAATTACAATAAATTTATGTATCCAGGACTTGATTAGATTGGTACTAGCTGCTTCATTAAGGTTCTGAAGAGCATAATGAGCACGAAATTAATGCCGACCTGTAATGTAGGAATGATTTAATTCATAAAAACTGCGAATACAAAACTTACGCTGGTGGACATCAAACCGTTCCATTGTGACATACGTCAATTCTAACACTAAATTTCCAACACTTGCTTTATCCATTGCAAATAATCAGGCTATTATATTTTAACAGATTTTAAGGCTATAGATAAAAGAAAATTGCAAAACTCTCTGAGACACCTTGTATACTGACCGCCATAAATAAATGAACCCATTAAACGTTTCTATATTTTAATGAAATTTTGAGGGAATATGTAGGTATATTATTCGAATTACGAAGCGATGACAATTCCAGTAAGATATGATCGTAACATTCATATAAACACTAATAGTGCGTAGATCCTCCTTTGTTTCTTATGAATTCAATTAGTCTGTTAGGCATACTTGAAATTAGTGAAACAATGGGTAGCATTTGGTTTGGTATTCGAATCTAAAATCTGTTATTAAAGAAACATCTACATTGTTTGGGGGTGGTTTTAAATTATTGTTCCTCTGTTCTATGATATCCCATACGTGTTCTATTGATAATAAAATAATTTACAACATACTTGAGTAGGTTTTACCACCAAATTTTGTATAAAATATTGTTTAATAATATAAGATCGGGTGTAGAGAACACAATACAAGGTAATGTTTGTGTGAAAGTATCTTTTCAGACATACAGACAAGTATTTCATCTGACTATAGAATCATCAGTACATACTGCTGTAGAGATACTTTCACAATAAATAACACCCTTACTACATTATAAAAGTTATTAAGACATAGTGTAGCAGAACATTTAGCGCTGCTCAATGGCTAATGTCAACATCACAAACGCTAAAACACCATCGCTGCCTTCGTAACAAGTATAAGACTTAGCCAGGGGTTTTCATCTGACGGACACAGCCGCAACTTATGGAAATTGTATTAACGTTCTTCCACTCTACATCAGACGCAATCGATAGCATGTCCGTCAGATGGAAATCCCTAGCTAAGTATTATGTTATGAAGACAGGGATGGTTGTTTTGGCGTTAGTGATGATGACATTAGTCAATGGGCGGCGCTGAATGTTCTTCTACGCTGTCTTTTGTAATGTAGTAAGGATGTTATTTACTGAGAAATTATTTTTCCAGCGGCATGTACTTATGATTCCATAGTAAGATGAAACACCTGCCTGGATATCTGGAAAGATACTTTCACACAAATATGAACTTGTATTGTGTTCTCTACACCTGATTTTGAATAATATTTTTATATAATTAAAAAAATGTTTTTGTTCTATTGATGACAGATCCATAGAACGAGAAGGCTATGGCTTAGTACTTAAACGCTCAACATTACTATTACGTAGTAACTCTAGTGGTATGTAGCTGCCCGTAATGTTGTTGAAACTAGTTCGAGAATATTATTACGTAACGAATCACTTTTAATGTTCCTTAAATTACCACTGGAGGTGATCTACTTCCATGGTAGATAGCCCTCCATACCATCTGACCTTGAATAATTAACTCAGTTAATTGATGTAAATTTGTACGTTGTCGAATAGGAGATTGGAATAGCAAACCACATGTTACCATTGCTTCATTAATTTCAAGTATGCCTAAGAGACTAACTGAATTCATAAGCATTTATTAGGACTAAATAAAAGTATAAGTATACTTTACAGTGACACTTAAGTAAATAATGTTAACAAAAAAACAAAGATATTTTTTGTTCATTGCAAATGCTATTACCTTAATAATGGAGTGTATAAAATATTTATCGTTTGCTACTATATACAAAAAATATTTTTTCTTCAAAGTTCACTAAGATATAACAATGTTTACTGCATGTTCATTTATTTATGGTGGCTACTCGGTGGCTAGTATATTTATTGTGAGTAAAATCAATTTGTTGTGGCCATAACGTGATTATAAATATTTTACCATAACATCAGTGACAAAATAATCTGGTACGTTTTCAGGAACGGTAGCTTCATATTCTTCTCTATTGAAAACTGGCACTTCATCTTCTATATCCAAAACGTTTACTGTAACTGTAGCTGTAGCTATTCTAGGATCTGGAGCTCCATCTTTCGCAGTCACCACAAACTGATATTTCTGTAATAGTTATGTAAAAAAAATTCTAGGATTTACTTTATACATAGTGCTATATTTTGACAAATAAATGTATTGATTTTCATATTTCGTAACCGATTATGTTGATAGTCAGCAGTAAAATTATGGGGAAAAAATATATGCTTATTATACAGAAAGAATAAATCTCAAAATTATGAAAGGGAAGTAGTAACAAAGATACACTGATGGAAAAAAGTGACGAGCACACCCTGTATAATCTGAACTTGTCAAGATAAATGCGTAGATTTAGCGGAGCATTAAGGTTTCCTCTAGACGAGTTTGCGCAGCGAGATTTAACTTTTTCTATCGCTGCATTTTTTACTGAGTGCCTCCGACAGCTGCAATATGTTGTCTCCATGGAGACCGATTATTGTTAGTGTGGTGGAAGAGGATAGTTGTAGTCGTACTTTGTGCGTGATAGTAGGCCGTTCGCGTTATCTGAGTGAGTTTGAGCGAGGAATGGTTGTGGAGATGCACATGATAGGAGTATCCTTCCGTGATATTGCGCGCCGTCTCGAGCGGTCATTATCGGCAGCGCAGCGAGCATGGCGGGAATGGATGGAGCAAGGGCGTACGCGCCTTCAGCCACGAGCAGGACGGCCCCGCGCGAGGATCGCGCCCTTGTGCACAGCGCTTTAGCGTCGCGTACGTCTTCCTCAAGGCAACTTGGAGCCGTTTGGCCAGCAGGAAGGGAAGGCATATTCACTACGCGAACTGTACGGGGGCGTTTGCTATAAAGTAGACTGCGAGCGCGCTCTACGTTGCAGCGGATTCCACTGACTCGCGAGTACCGTCGTTCACGGCGCCAGTGGGTGGAGGCTAGACATCAATGGGTTGTCGAGTGGAGGCACATTTTGTTTTCCGACGAATCGAGATTCGAATTAAGCACTGGTGACGCGCGAATTTTGGTTCATCGGAGACGTGGTGAGCGTCACCTCGAGGAGTGCATCCAACCACGCCCTATACACCGCCAGCAGGGCATTATGGTATGGAGTGCTATTACACTTGGTGAACGTACGCCGCTACGTAGATGAGGTACTACGGCCCGTTGTGCTTCCCTACGTTCGACGGCGCCCACGTCTTCTATACATGCACGATAATACCCGACCGCGCACTGCACCTGTTGCCCAGATCTTTGTGGAAGAGAACCATATACGGATGCTTCCATGGCCGGCACGTTCTCCCGATCTTAATCCGATCGAACATGTCTGGGATATGATCGGTCGGAGACTTCAACGTTATCCGGCTCCCCCCGGTAACGTTGAGGAGTTATGGAGGCGAGTTGAAGCAGCATGGTTGGACATCCATCCCGCTAACATACAACGACTTATTGACTCTATGCCTCGTCGTGTAGCGATGGTACGCGCCGCTCGCGGGGGATATTCCCGCTATTAATGCATCCCTTCCCAGTAGGGCTGCGCCGCTCTCCAGGTGAGGGTAAGTTATGCTACGTTACTACTTCCACATCAAATTTCATTGCGTTAGAACCACTTCTTCAGATTATACAGGGTGTGCTCGTCACTTTTTCCCAACAGTGTATATGGAGCAGTGTATATACGCTCAAATCAACTCGTGAAACATTTTTTTCACCCCGAAACTGATACTTCGGAAACCAGCGTTCGAAATCTTTCAATAGCTGGTTCATGTGACGAAAACTGCTCACCACGTATTTTATTTTCGTTATTCGGGAATAAATAGAAGTCACGAGCTGATAAATCAGGTTAATTTGGGAAAGGAGTATTTATTTGATTCGACATTTTTATTGGTTTAAAAAATCAACGGTTCGATATGCTGGGTGAAATTTGACATTGTCATAATACATAATAAATAGATCTTGCATTGTACAAACAAAAAAGCTTATATAATAATTATAATATTATTATAGTAAAACAAAAATTATCATGCATTTGCTGAAACATAATAAATTATTATTATTATTTTATTTTACCATTTGTGTTTCATAATCTAATGCCCTCTTCGTTGTTATTTCTCCAGTCTCATTGTCAATATGAAAAGGCAAATCAGATGGTATCATGTAGGTTACTAAAGCATTCACACCCTCGTCAGCATCGGTCGCATGGACTTTTCCAACGTTGGTTTTATTTAGACCCTCTTTGACTGTAAAATTGTAGGGATCGCCAACAAATTCTGGATTTTTATCATTGATATCGGTAACTTTTATATTCACGGTTGCTGTACTAGCTAATTTTCCATTGTCTTCGGCTTTAATAATCTGAAAAGAATTTCCTATTTAATCAAAGAAGTATATCGATTTTGTTGTTATGTATCTTACCAATCGATATTTCGTTAAATCCTCTCTGTCTAATTTTCTAATTACAGTGATAATACCCGATTTTGAACCAATGGCGAATTGTCTTAAATCATTTCCTGAAACTATGGAATAGGAAACAGGATCGTCTTCTGGATCTACAGCCTATAAATAAAATGATTAGTACATAAGTGTAATGGTTGATCTAAATAAGTAAACTTGGAGTGATTCAACAAGGTCAGGATTTTCTGGAATTTATTCCAGTATAAATATATGACAACTGTTCTCTTTTCTGTTGAGAAATTCTGACAAAACTTATTTCTTTATAATTTTTCAAAGTATTATCTTCCACAGTCGATGAATTTTTTACATTTTCTCCAATATTTCTGTGTTAGGTTGCTTATTTCATTTTTAAATGCATCAACTGCTTTTTCGGTTGATCTTAGACAAAAATCCCGCAACTTATTCTTTCCAAGTGGAAACAAAAAGAAATAATTAGGTGCCAGGGTATAGACCCTGGCACTTAAAACAAAAATAATAAGTTGAGGGATTTTTGTCTAAGATCGACCGAAAAAGCAGTTGATGCATTTAAGCATGAAGCATTGTGAATATTGAAATATTTAATGAATCTAGGCTATACTAGATTAATTAAATATTTCAGTATTCACTATGCTTCATGAAGAGCTTATTGCAGAAACAGTTAATAACATTATTTCAATGTTTTGAGTACTCAAATCGTTCCAACAGCAATGCGAGGTCGAGCGTTATCGCGATGAAAGATTATCACCTTTTTCGCGAAGATTTTCGAGAACTTGGTGCAAACAAACAGCTGTCTACCATTCTGCATTAATTGTACGATTGTCCTCCAGCGCTGCAGTTGAAACATGTCCACTGTAGTATGGATTTGATGATCTGTGATAATCTGATACGGTCTTCCTTTTGAATTGAACTCAATTTATGGGGAATCTAAGGCGAACAAAGTTTACTAACCTTCAAACGTTTCTGTAAGATGGCGTTAATTGCCTTCATATTAATCACTAGGATTACTTAATTATTCCTTACAGTACCATGCCAGTTCTCTTCAATCATTGCCTGGACAGGGTCGATATTATTTTTGGCAACAATTGCTTATGGGTTTCATTTAACAATTTCTAGTAAAATAAATTTGAAAGGATTTCTTACAGATGTCTTATGTAAATAGGGTAGGGCATTTAAACGTTAAAGTTAATGCAAAATTTGTAAGAAATCAAGAGATTTGTGATATGAAATTACGTTCAAGCATACAAAAGTAAATAGTTTCACATACATTGTTTCATATTTTTAATATCTAACTTACCATAACAGTAGCAACCGTGGAATTTATAGTGGCACCTTCGCTAACTTCAATATCATAAACAGATTGTTCGAAAACAGGACTTTGAGTATTGGGACCAGGACTTATTGTCACCTCAACAATAGCTTGAGTGTACAAACCACCGGTATCGGTAGCTTGAACTGTTAAACTATATTGTTCACCAGCGTTTAATTTTCCGACAGTTTCGATATCTCCAGATTTTGGATTTATGATAAATTTGTTATTTCCGTTATTGGAAACGTGATAAATCGAGTATATAATTTCGGCATTTTCTCCTTCATCATTGTCCGTCGCTTGGACTCTAATTATTTTCCTTTTAGTGTCCCCTGCAGGTACCATTATCGGCGAAATTATTGGTAAGACGGGAGGGTTGTCGTTTACATCTTTTAAGTTTACTGTTAACGAGATAGGTGCGCTTGCAGCTGTTCCAGTTTTTTCTCTAGCCACTACTTGAAATCGAAACTTTCCAGGATTGGGTGGATCTCTATCTAAATTGTTTTCATTGACTACTAGATGCCCATGTTTATCAATGGTAAAAAACGGTGTCGTTAATTCGAAGGTGTATGCGGGCTTCGGATCATCAGCACCCTGAAGAGAAAGAGGTCGCTGATATTCGTGAAAGAAATTAAACTTGTAATGTCGTTTAAGAAGGTCGCTAAAACTAACATCTGAATTTTGTTACATCCATGACTTCCTAGTTGTTTCGTCATAAAACGAAATTTGTTATATTATATATATTTATATATGTTGGACATAAGTAAATTTAGTATAAAAGAATTAAAGTATAACACTTAAAATTTTATAAATATTCAACGTGCATTTTCAAGTGTAAACCACTGTGTAATGTACTTTTATTAGCATATTCAAAATTATAATATTTTCTTTAGATTCCAAGAATGTACATTTGTTAATCTATTTGTTTCCTACTTTATACATTAGACCGTTTCTTTATTGCCTAGGGTTATTAGTGAATGATATTAATAGACCCTTAATGTGGTTACCCATTGTTAATTTAATATACATAATAGGTTCATGATTCCTAAATATGTATGTACCATAAAAATCTATTATTGAAGAATGGAACAGACGGAAATACATATTTAGATTTATGACATCTACTTATACTTAATTAGGAATTTTATTTTATTATTGTATTTATTTATTAGTAAGATCTTTAAGAGTGTCGTAAACATTGGGTATTGTTGCATGTAGGTATAATTTCCAAGAAATAATAATGTAGGCAAATTCCACTTTATGACGTCAAACATATACGAACATTTTAATTATGAAATAGTAGAGGTAGTGGTATTTTTAATCTGCTTGCAATGATGATGAATATCATTAAGTAAGTCTTAATGTGTTTTGCTTCAGAAAATAAAATTTGAAATATATTTTGAGCGACCTTCGTATTTGTAGAAAGTTATAGTTTGAAAAGTTTATAGATTTTTCACTTCCTTCACTTCTCTCTACTATAATCTGAATTATATATTTTTTTAATAAACGTAATTTGCTGTTCATTTGATAACAATTATATAATATACTTTCTACGTACGAAGTCTTTATCTTCCACTGTTACTATTAAAGGATTTCCTGCTGAGTCCAATACATTAGTGCCAACGGGAGAATTCTCATTGACGAAACCTTCTGTCGAGGAGGCGATAATTTCCGGCGGATTAGCGTCGACCGGTTTAACGGTGATGGCCAATTTAGCGGTGGTGGATCGTTTAGCTTCCGATATCTCTTGGGCCTGTTATTAAATATTATGCATTTTAATTCGAATGGACGTTCTTATAATTGGAACCTTTGGCGTACCTTAATTATAATATTGAATAATTTTGTTGTCGAAGTGTCGACAGCCTTCACTTGATGCACCGCACCTGTGTCCGGGTCTATCCTAAAATATTCTTTATACGAATCTGGTATTCCGCTCACGAAAGTGTAACGTATGGGGGAGTTAATTGTATCCATGTCTACTGCTTGAATTTTTTCCGGCGATATATTAAGAACGCCGTGAAGGACTCCGCTTGATACCTTAAATTATAAAAAAAAGAATAAATAAAGATATAAATAAATAATAATAATACTAATAACAGCATTTATTTTCCTAACAGAACATCTCCATTTATAGGACAAAATACAAAATATTTGGAAAAATTAACTGAAATGAGTTACGGTATACTGTGTGAGTAGGGAGAAACGGATCAAACTCCAGGAGTGTATAGTATACATGAAAATAATGTATAAAAACCCAAATGTTGTTATCTTATTTCTATTTGTTTTCAAGTTATGCCGTAATTAAAAATTAAATTAAGAATGTTCTAAGTACGCCATGTTAGAGGCTCAAAAACATATTATGATAATTTGTTGTTCTGATAATATGCCGGTGTATTGTTTGCAGTGATTTGATGTTCACTCTTAAGTTTGTACAATTAAATTACAAAATTCAATGCGCATATTCAAATTTAGAATATGCAAGTTTGGTGTTCGTTTATGGTTTTTGTAATGGGAATGCTAGAACTGCTGTCGCAGTCTGCGCGGAAATTCGGGAAATCGACTGCGGGAACAAAAAAATCAACACAGCTATTAAAGCCATTATAAATCTACTTACCAGGTCTAAACTCGTGAAATATTGTAAATAGGCCAAACAAGCTCTTATGGTATTACCCCCGAATATCGCAGTGATAAGAACGCGGATCGTCTAAATCGAGCAATTAATTATTTGCAAGGACTTCGAATCTAGCTTTCCAGATCTGCATTCTATTAATTTACGTTTTAGTACTAAGAAAAAATATTAAGTGTTCTTTTCCTCTTACGTAGAGCAGTCAGAGTAATACAGTTGTAGAACGTGTTATGTGCTTAATTTATTTGTTAAGAGCCTCGAAAAATTAAATTTAAGATTTAGTTGGGTTATACATCATTATTGCAAGACTTTTGGACGTAGGTGTTCGGTACACTTCGTACGTGAATATAGAAGCGATATATTTGGTGTAATATAAGTTGACGTGGATACGAATAAATATCGAGAGTTGAAAATCTTTATCCCGTGTCAGAGAGGAGAGAGGAAAACAGTAAGGTTCACGCAGCTATGGTTGTTGAACGGGAACAGCGCTAGTATTTGATGTGTGATGTCGCCGGCAAAATAGGAAGCATGTCAGCGTTACTTAAACAAGTTTTAAAGGGAGTACATTGTCTGTATGCCGCCTGGATTGAAGCCTTTATACTATCCAGCAAGGAATGTTGAAGTACGTGAGAAGAACTACGTCTGCACGTCCCCGTATGATTACAGTCCGAGAGGATCGGGCGGTTGTTAATGCGACGTTAGTTGGGCGTACTTCATTCCTCTAGAGAATTAGCGTAAGTATAGTCTGTTGTGAAGGAAGACGCATTCAACTTTACTGCGCGGTGGGCTACGAACGCACTATTCACTGCAATGAATTTCATTGACGTGGAACACTGATATGCACGCAATAATTTATGTTATGCAACGCAACAGTGGCATGGTGAATGGACGAGTATCTTGTTCTCGGACGAATCCAGATACAAGGGCGCGCGAATTTTGATTCGCCTAATCGGAGTATGGATTCAGCTATATGGTGGTATTGTGCGCAGGGACCGTAATTACACAAAATTAATCAAAATGACGGAGCACCGTTTTGTAGACGAACTCCTATATTCAGCAGTACTCCCATATATTCGGAGCTGCATATGTCAGCTGTATTAACACAATAATGCAGAACCACCCGTGAAACGTGTAGTAACAGCACCATGTATGGGTGTTTTCCTGGCCTATTCGTTCTTCAGATCTCAGTTCGATTGAACAACTCGGGGGCAAGATTGGTCGGATGCTTCAACATCCTGCTTTCTATGGAGACGTGTTGAAGCGGAATGTTTGGCCATTCGTGTACGCTTTATACAGCGGCTTATAGAGTCCGTATTACGGCGCGCTGCGGCCTAGAAGAGATACTCAGGGCATCCCTATCTAGCAGTGATGTATTACTCTCATGGTGAACATAAGATTTGCTACTTACTGCTACTTGTATTGCGCTCTTCTCTCCTTTTCGAAAATACAGACTGTACGTGAGACTTACGTCCAAAAGTGTAATTTAAGGTTATTTAGGAACATTGCCGAAGTTGTGAGACACGAAGAGATAGAAGAATAAGAAAAGGAAAGGCTTTCAAAAAAATTTTAAAGAATTTAAAAAAACAGTCGTTGTAGATAAAAGCCTTGTTCATGTTCGATGGGTTAAACGTAAACTTTAAAATTATTTCTAGGTTTGAACAGATTACGTTTTTCATTAATATTGTAATTGCGCCAGAATATGCCTTAAAATTAGATTTCGGGAATCGGGGCCACATTAAAATTATACATAATTAAAAATAATCAAAGAAATACGTACCGATGCTGAGTACTCAGGATTAATGCAAGCTCCATCCAACAGCATGCATCCCTTGTAAATAAAAGATGGATTCTGGTCATCGTCGTCTTTAATGTTGACTGTAAGAGTGGTTGTTGCGGACAAACGTTCGGATTCATTTTTTGCTTTATCCTGAAAAAAGTGTCAAAAATTACTAAGAATACATGAGTTTATTATTGCAATGTCTTATCGAAAAATTTGTACTATAAGGCCATTTCAATTGTCTACCCAAAAATTAAAAAAGAACCGCCAATAAACTTAAACTACTTATTTGCAGACAGAAACAAGAAAAATCCCTAACGACAATATAAATTAATAAATTTTAAATACGTATTTCGGCAACTAAGTTGCTATCTTCAGTAGAAGAATCTGAAAAAGAAAGATAGTGTTAAACGTCTTTGGCTACAACTGGGTACAACCTTTGAAGATATGCTCTTCGCCAAATCGCCAGTGGAATAGCAAAATAAACCCTTATACAGGGTGTCATAGAATAACTATTCCCAATTTTCAGAAATGATAGAGGACACTTAAATAAACATTTTTTATTAATAAACTAGTGTCTGGAAATTTGTCGGTGTCAAGATAAACAAGAAATTCTTAAAATCAATCTTAATTACAACAGGAAAGAGTTAAGTGAAGGAACATTTTATTAGAAATATTACTGCATCAAACTTTATAAAAATTGTTCGAAGTTCGCCAATAAATTTAAACTACTTATTTACATACAGAAACAAGAAAAATCCCTAACCACAATATAAATTAATAAACTTTAAATACCATTTTGGCAACTAAGTTGCTATCTTCAGTAGAATTCGAAAAAGAAAGATAGTGTTAAACGTCTTTGGCTACAACTGGGTACAACCTTTGAAGATATGGTCTCCGCCAAATCGCCAGTGGAATAGCAAAACAAACCCTTATACAGGGTGTCATAGAATAACTATTCCTAATTTTCAGATTTCACTTAAATAAACATTTTTTATTAATAAACTAGTGTCTGGAAATTTCTCGGTGTCAAGATAAACTAGAAATTCTTAAAAACAATCTCAATTACAATAGGAAAGAGTTAAGTTAAGGAACATTTTATTAGAAATATTACTGCATCAAACTTTATAAAAATTGCTCGAAGTTGCGACCACCATTTTCGTCTGCAATCGTCCGCCGAATTCTTCGAAATAGCTGCGGACGTTCATGAATATCATTAAACGCTAGAATAATTCGAGCCACTAACTCTTCTTCTGTATTAACAGGTGTCTCATAAACCAGTGATTTAATATGACCTCAAATACAAAAATCAACAGAAGTCATATCTGGTGAACGTGCAGGCCAAGAAATCGGCCCTCCTCTTTCGATCCATTAATTTGGAAATTGTGGATTTAGATAATTTCGGCAACTTGATCCAAAGTGTACTGGTGCACCATCATGCACCAAAATTGCTTGAAAATATCCTACTTAATGACATTTACGTTGAACGTTGACATTACGTTGAAATGTTACGTGTTAAGACACTAACAAGCGTCTAGAGGCATTTGAAATGTGGGCATATAGGAGGATCCTGAAGATAAGATGGATAGATAGGGTTTCAAATAGTGAAGTACTTAAAAGAATTGGGAAAGAGAAGGAAATATTGAACACAATAAAGATAAGAAAACTACGCAAAAATTAAAGAACTGTGAAGTGTGAAAAACATTAACTTGCTTACTTACATTGGATCTCTCAGCTTCGAACTATCAAAATTTCTCAAAAAGCTAAGTGTTGAAGTAGCTTTCAGAAAAATACCAACAAAACAACGAATTCTTCTTTTGGTAAGCATTCTGGGCCACGTGTTGAGAGGGGAAAGATACGCTCTGCTACAGATAATTATTCAGGGTAAGATACGGGGAAGAAGAAATATAGGAAGAAGACGTATTTCCTGGTTAAATAATTTGGGACAGTGGTATAAATGCAGCTCCATTGAACTATTTAGAGCCGCAGCATCAATGATGAGAATAGCCGTGATGATAGCCAACCTTCTGAGAGGAGATGGCACCTGAAGAAGAAGCATGACATTTTCGAGGAATTCTGGTAAAGTATGTTCCAGAAAAATCATGTATACATGACCATCTAACCCCATGGGCAGTAAATATGGTAAATATGGACTTTTCTTCAACGACTACAAAAATGGTTCTTGTTTTTGAAAGGTTGTTATGGTTCAATTTTATCTCAATACTGAAAAATTTCCGGACACCAGTTTATTAATAAAAAATGTTTATATAAATCATTTCTGAAAATTAGGAATAGTTATTCTGTGACACACTGTATACTACTTAAACCTAGCGCTAAAATTAAAGAACTGTGAAGTGTGAAAAACATTAACTTGCTTACTTACATTGGATCTCTCAGCTTCGAACTATCAAAATTTCTCAAAAAGCTAAGTGTTGAAGTAGCTTTCAGAAAAAATACCAACAAAACAACGAATTCTTCTTTTGGTAAGCATTCTGGGCCACGTGTTGAGAGGGGAAAGATACGCTCTGCTACAGATAATTATTCAGGGTAAGATACGGGGAAGAAGAAATATAGGAAGAATACGTATTTCCTGGTTAAATAATTTGGGACAGTGGTATAAATGCAGCTCCATTGAACTATTCAGAGCCGCAGCATCAAAGATGAGAATAGCCGTGATGATAGCCAACCTTCTGAGAGGAGATGGCACCTGAAGAAGAAGCATGACATTTTCGAGGAATTCTGGTAAAGTATGTTCCAGAAAAATCATGTATACATGACCATCTAACCCCATGGGCAGTAAATATGGTAAATATGGACTTTTCTTCAACGACTACAAAAATGGTTCTTGTTTTTGAAAGGTTGTTATGGTTCAATTTTATCTCAATACTGAAAAATTTCCGGACACCAGTTTATTAATAAAAAATGTTTATATATGATTGTTTCGGCCTTTACTTGATACTTAAAAAGTGAAATTCATAAAATTTGTTTTATTTTATCTTAATAGTTAAAAAATGTTTATATAAATCATTTCTGAAAATTAGGAATAGTTATTCTGTGACACACTGTATACTACTTAAACCTAGCGCAAAAATTAAAGAACTGTGAAGTGTGAAAAACATTAACTTGCTTACTTACATTGGATCTCTCAGCTTCGAACTATCAAAATTTCTCAAAAAGCTAAGTGTTGAAGTAGCTTTCAGAAAAAATACCAACAAAACAACGAATTCTTCTTTTGGTAAGCATTCATAATTAACAGTCATGTGTTTAATTATGAAATGTAAAATATTGCATAAAGGACTAAAATTTAATTTATTAGAAAGTTTAGAAATAAATAGGCTTAAAAATAGTTCAATAGAACAAGTAAAGATAACCAAATCGCCTTTACTAAATCCAATCATTTTTGATAATATCAAAAATATTATTGAAAATTATGTGTGGAGAACACAATACAAGTACATATTTGTGTGATAATTGATATTTAGACATGCAGACACGTGTTTCGTACTGTTATAAACTCGTCAGTGCATGATACTGGGATATAAATATTTTTGTTTTAAACAAATTGTAGGGCTTTATCAATTTAAGTATGTTTCAATTTATTTTTGTTATGTACATTGTCGGAGCTGTTCGACTTATAGTGGAGACAGGTTAATACAGTGTCTCATTTGTTACGACTGTGTTTGATGCTGACATTTGTCAATGAGCAATGATGAGCTTTCTCCATGGTGTCTTTCATGACTTGACTTCATGCTCTAAGGTAGTTGTTATGAAATTTCCCTATCCCGGCATCATGCAGTAACGAGTATACAGCAGGGCGAAACATGTGTCTGCATGCCTGGATAACTGGCAATTTTCACACAAATTTTAAATATTTGTATTGTGATCTCCACGCTTGATTTTTAATATTTTCGATATGACCAAAAATATTTTTTCGCACAAATTGAGAGGTTCTATCCATTCAAGTATGTTCCAAATTGTTTTTGGTATCTACGCTGTCCAAGCTGTTCGACTTATAGTGGAGACACGTTAATACAGTCTTCCGTCTGATACGACTGTGTTAGTCCGATGGAAACCACTTGCCAAGTCTTACACTTATCATGAGGATGGCGCTGGTTGGTTTGGCGTTCGTTAAGCCGACATTAGTCAATGAGTTGTCTCCATGGTGTCTTTTATACCTTGACTGCATGCGGTATGGAAGTTGTTGTGAAATTTGCCTAACCCATCATCATGCACTGACGAGGCTATAGTAGAATGAAATACGTCTCTGCATGGTTGGATAGCAATTTTCATACAAATATGCATTTGTATTGTGCTCTCCAAATGCGATTTTTAATAAATTCTTGATATTTTCAAAAATGTCTTTTTTATATAAGTTGGGGGCTTTACCCACTAAAGTATGTTTAAAATTATAATAATAAAATAAATATTAATATATTTAGATTTAACCATGGTGTTTGGATTAAAGGTTTATTACCCATTATATAATTACATTCTCCTTAAAGTTTTGCTGTGCAAGTTAGATTTAGTGTACTTCAAAGATCTGAAGAAGCCACTGTGTAGTGAAACAATTGTCATGTAATGTACAATAATTGAAAAATAAAATTAAAAATATGAAGTTTTATAACATCTGTGTGTTTCTTACCAATAGATGAAGTTGTTATAAAATCTCTTCTCTAAAATCTGAAGAATGTGAAGCTGAATTGAATATGTAATTTATTTCTTCGGTGAAGAGAAGTCGAGAGTTAAATATTACACATAGATCCTTGACTTTATTTCCTCTCATAATATTGTGTAGAAAAAGAGCAAATATGTTTTTGCCTTTCCTTTTTATACTACTTAGGCCAGAAATTTATGGCGTGATCTACACACAGTAAACATCAGCCCAAGAGTAATTTTTCCAGTATTTTTCTAAATAATAAAAATGATAATATTTCAATTATGCTTATTATTATGTATCTTCTATACCTTATGAATGATTTATGTTTGAATTATTTTGTTAGTTGAAAAATCGAATTTATTCAAATCAGTTATTTATATTTATATACAAAGAATTCAAATAAATTTTACCTCAAAGTAGCCCTTGGAAATTATGATTATGTCTTAGCTTGTTACTAATTTTAATAGGAATTTTGTTTGTTATGAGATGAGATATTTGATTGAAATTACAAATGTCAAAATAATAAAACGAACATTTTTAAGTGAATGAAATATGTTTATTTCCAACAAACAAGCAAAATTTTATAAAAATTGTTCAAAGTGTCCACCACCTTGTTCGAAACATTTCTCACATCTTCTTCTAATGGAGGAAAAAGTTTTTTGTAGTATCGCATTGTCAATTCCATTAATTCTTTCAGCAATTCTGATTTGAAGGCCTGCAAGATCAGGTATCTGTACTTGATAAATTGAGTTCTTTAAGAATGGCCATAAAAAGAAATCACATGGGGTAATGTCACAAGATCTTGGTGGAAATTCATGTTCAGTGTTTAAACTTATCAACCGATTTTGAAAAAATTGCTGCAGAATATTAATTGTTTCACCTGCTGTGTGTGCTCTAGCTCCGTCTTGTTGAAAGTAACCCTGTGTTATTTCTTCGTCGTCAAGCTGTTCGATAAATGGCATAATAATTTCTTGTCGATACCTTTCTCCTGTTAAGGTTCCGTTAAAAAAAATAGGGCCAATAATTCTCCTTCGACTAATCGCACACCATACACCAATTTTCTGCCGATGAAGTGCGGTTTCAACAAAAAAATTATGTGGTTTCTCATTAGTCCACATCCTCATATTTTGTGAGTTCACATATCCATTCAGATAAAACCATGACTCATCAGACAAAAAGGTTTTGTCAAGAAGGTCATTATCAAAATTATTTAAGAACCACTGACTAAACGTTATTCTTCTGGGATAGTCGATTTCCTTGATTTCTTGAACAGGTCATGTGATATGGAAGTAAATGTAAGTCCTTTTTCAAAATTGTATGACATGTGCCAATTGACACATCCACTTGTTGTGATAATGCTCGTACGGAAGTTCTTGGTGCATTATTTATAATTTCTCTTACATTATTAACTAGCTCTTCTGTACGCTTTTTCGCCCGACCTGCGCCTTCTTTCTGTTTAACACTCCCTGTTTCTCTGAAAACCATAACGGAATGTGTCACTGTGCCGAAAACTGTCATAATCAAAGATGACGTTAGGGAACTCATTTCTAAATTCTTCTAAACAATCTTGAAGAGAATACTGCCATTGTCCGTCAATCTTACGTCCGTTTCGAAAATAAGATTCTAGCATGAATGATTTGTGTTGTAT
The DNA here is from genome assembly GCA_935421215.2 of Melolontha melolontha. Lineage (NCBI taxonomy): Eukaryota > Metazoa > Arthropoda > Insecta > Coleoptera > Scarabaeidae > Melolontha > Melolontha melolontha. The sequence continues at coordinate 67,712,318 of OW285243.1, read as the reverse complement.
AGTAAAAACCATGTTAAATCAATTTTAAATTACAAAGCAATTTTTGTCAACTATGCATCTGTCTAATTGACAACTAATGCAAATTTAAATTATTAATCATACGTTTTTAAAGGAATGGCCTACTAGAGGCAAAGCTTATTTGAACGCTTTTTATATATATATATTTATATTATTTACCTAGGCATCATATTTATAACAAAACCTGTTTTAGAATATTTTTATCGTCACCATAATGCTATTTAATTCGTAATTAAGATAATTATGAAGTAAGATTATGTATTACAAAACACAAAAATGTAAATTACATGATGCGTACGATTAGAAATTGTATTTAGGTAAATAACGAAATAGACATACTTAAATGCCAAGCGAACGTTTTTCTATTGTATCTTGCATTACAATTATGGTGAATTTATTTTCTTAAATACCATGCACACAATTAAAATGGACATTTGCTAAATGGTTGGCACATAAAACTTAACTACATTTCGAAAGTCAAAGTGAGGCCATTAAAAATTCTTGTGGGAAATTTTAGAAATAAACTGGCTGAGATATTACATTGTATGGTGATTGACAATTTCAGTTATCTCATTATATTTGCTTTTAATCAATTATATATTATATATATATATATATATATATATATATATATATATATATATATATGGTAAACCTAATCAGTAGGCGATTAAAGGTCTGTATATTACTTCAAAATATATGTATTTAAAAAACTCTACATGTTTCGGCTGTATACGCCTTTTTCAAGAGAATACAAAATATGAATGACAGGATATTCTGATAAATCAATGACAGGATAAATATCCTGTCATTCATATTTTGTATTCTCTTGAAAAAGGCGTATACAGCCGAAACATGTAGAGTTTTTTAAATACATATATTTTGAAGTAATATACAGACCTTTAATCGCCTACTGATTAGGTTTACCATATCATACCAAGGTCACGAAGTTATTATATATATATATATATATATATATATATATATATATATATACATGTGTCTTCTATTGTAAATTATAAAAAAGAAGTTTGAATTCTCTTTTGAGAAAGAAAGGGCCTTTCCAATTAAATGATAAGAATTATCTCGTCAACCAAATTCATTTAAGGTTGATCAAAAATAATAAGTAGGTGTACTGTAATCAAGAAGTATCGGTACTGGTTAAATAAAGCGTAAAGTATATAATTCTTTTTCCATTTCAGCTTCTTTAAAGTAGCTCCCTTCCGAAGCAATACACTTATTTCAATGTTTTTTCCACTCTCCAAAGAAGTTCTGATAATCGATTTCTAGCATAGCCTTGAGAGCATGTTTCAAATTTTCTTTTATTATTTCAATCGATTTAAAACGATATCCACACATTGGTCTTTTGAACCGTGAAAATAGAAAAAAGTAGCATGGCGCTAAATCAGAGAGACACCGTAGCTATGGATGAATGTGTGTTAAATTTTCAATTACAGGATTCCTATGGTCTCACAATTTCGAGATCCTGTCGTGTTCTTTGATTGTCATTTGTCTGTCAGTCCACATACTACTAGCATTTGTTCATCCGCATCTATGTCTCTTGGTGTTCTCATTCGATCTTCTCGTACATTTGGCAATTACATATTGACGATTTTGTTCCACTCCTTTGTTAGAACTAAGCTAGTGTATGTATATATAGTTTGGGTCTCTCGATATATACAGGGTTAAGGCAAATGCATGAATCCATTTGAATATCTTTGATATGGCTACTTAGATAAAATTTTCCACATTTCAGTTAATGCAAATAGGGAATTCGAAGAGCATATCTATTTTCAAATAAGACTTCCGTTTAGCCGTTTTAAAATGAAACATTCTGTATATTTTTATAAATTTCAAAAAAAGTTTTGGTACCCTTTCGTTCAACAAGGGCAGAGATATTTAATTAAATCTAATAATGCAAATTTTATTGAGAACAAGAAAAATAACACAAAAAATATTAACAAAGTCATCAATATCAGTTAAGAAAATTTTAGAAATGATGACCGTTCGCTTCTTGACAATATGCAAGCCCGTGAGCAAATTCTTAAATAACATTTGCCAAAGCCTCCACATGCATTAATTGCACTTCAATTATTCTCTGCCGTAACTCGTCCAGATTATGCGGTCGTCTAGTATAATCCACAGATTTTAAATGACACCAAAGGAAAAAATCTAGGAGATTTAAGTCTGGAGAGCGTGCGGGCCATTCAATGAATCCTCTACGATCAATCCACCGATTTGGGAATGTTTCGTATATAAATCTTCTAACATTAAGGGCATAGTGGCGGGGGGATGCTGCTTCTTGTTGGAACCAAACACTTACAGGTAATTACCATCTTCCTCAATATTAGGAATAACATAAATATCTCTGTCCAGTTAATGTACCATGAATAAACAAGGACCTATAATACGGTTGCTGAAAATATCAGCCCAAACGTTTAATTTCTGCGGATGTTGTGTATGCATTTCTAACATCCAATAAGGGTTACCAGTTATGGCGATTAAGGGTACCATTTAAACAAAAGTAACCTCGTCAGAAAACAGCAAATTGTATGCAAAATATTGGTTATTTTTGCAAATCTCCATCACTTTCGAAAAATTCATTTCTACGATCATAATCCTCGTTCAATAATTCTTGCATAAATATGTTTTATACGGATGATATTTTTCGTGTTTCAATATTCTGGCTACTGATCGCCAACTTATGTTTTAGTTTAGTGCGGGTGATGTAGTAGAAGGTTGTGGTAATTATTCTAATGCTATAGCAATATTTTTAGCAAAAACTTCATTAGCTGCGATTTCTGGTCGTCCGCTTTTCCGCAAATTTCTAACATTTCCGCTCAAGTTATACCTTCTCAAAGTTTTCCAACGACATTTCGTGATATTGAATGCCGATCCTGATGAAAATTGTTAAATAAATCGCATAGTTCTTCATGAGTTCTGACGCGGTCACCAAAACCAATCATCAGAATTTCAATAGTTCTTCTTCAGTTAATTGAACCATTATTATTATTTGTACGTCTACAAAGTTAATTCTGACAGTTTAAGTCAAGTATAGCAAACGCCAATTAAGTTGGCGCGAGGAGGGGTAAGTTCGCGCAGGATTAGAAGTAGTGGGGAGATTTGTATTTGGTTTAACATCAAATGTCAGATAATTCTAACCTCTGAACGTGTATCACTTTATGATCCCCTAGCAAAGATATTATGTTCCGTCAAACGTCAATGACAAATGTATTCTGACAATTACTTGAGTAGTGGGGGAGGACGTTTTTAAAAACGGCTTCTGCGCACACCCTCCTCGCGCCAACTTAATTGGCGTTTGCTATACTTAATTTTAATTCCATGGCTTACTAAACATAAGCATGATTTTGAAATATCAGTTTTAATTAAATATCTTTGTTGTTGTTGAACAAAATAGTACCAAACTTTATTATTGATAAACTCCCAGAAGCTCTAAATTCGTAAAAATACACAGGGTATTTCATTTAAAATATGAAAGTTAATATAGTGTCCGGCTAAACCAGAAGTATGATTCAGATATAAATATTCTAATCGAAGCCTCGATTTGCATTTAATTAATTGTGAAAAGCCTTATTAAAATATAAGTAACTATATCAAAGATATTCGAATGAATCCATACATCCTAATCCTGCATGTCAGCAACTCGATCAATCAATCGAACGTGTCCAAACACGATTATTGAAGTACTTGTCTTATAAATTGGATGGGATATATCCACCTCGTGGCACTGGCAGTGTTGGTTGAATAGACACGACTTCACGTCCCTAAGCCAAAGAAGAGAGGAAGCAACCGAAAAGTTTCTGATTAAACTCGTCAACTATGATATGAGTTCACCTTCTTTGCCCAGATAAATTAATTTTCTGGTGTCGAAGTATAAATAACATAGTCATTGAATACGTTTTGTGTATCTAAGGCGCGTACGTAATGCCCATGGGCAGTATACTGATCCATTCTGGAGAGTATAGTTATTTTTATTTTTGCTTTTAATTAAGTAATTTAATAATTTTTTTTCTTTATTAGTCTATTCGCTTTGTATAAATAATTTAAAACTTCCTTTATTTACTTTTTAGGGGGTTGTACTGTGTTAATTATAATTATTAATTTTTAGTTCTTTATAACGAGCCATCGAAAAAATTCATAATTGGAGTAGACTGTGAAATTGGGTTGGTACTTTAGCCACTTCCACATAATGACATTTATTATTTGACATTGAAACTATAAGTTTGTGTCAAATTTTTCAAAGTTAAAAAGCTAGAGTTGGTTTGTGTTTAGATGTAAATGGACAACATTTTCAACAACTTCTGTAGCTATATGTAAATTTTTATTATGATTTCGATAAAAATTTACTTAAAAATACGGAACAGAGAATAAGATTAATTTATTATAACAAAAATATTAAAACAAAAATTTACATTGATCGATATTGTAACTGTATTTTATAGTATTGCTCTAAAAATCTGAAAATACCAGGACGATGAATCATTTTTATTGGGTCAGACATGGCGCGCCCTATAAAATTACCATAGCTATTTATTAGATATTTGGTGCTTCTTTAAAAACCGTTATGCAAATTGTTTATTAAGTAGAACACATGCCTAAGTGTATATTAGTTCCAGTTTTTGTTGTAGGAGAAGCAAAAATTAACTGAAATGGAAAAAATCTAGCCAGGCGGATATCGGAAAAAATGTAGAAAATATGTAAATATTTTTTTATAAAAGTTTTATTTAAAACATTTAAAAAATAACATTTTAATACAGAATTAAATAGAGTGAAATATATTTTATGATATTAAGTATTTGTATTACGAAAATTTAACTAAAATGTATTGTACTTTCTAAGAATATGCAAGATACTTATACTTTCAAAACCTTTAATTTTATGATTTATCTTACAGACATGGTTATTTTATAGAAAAAGCAGATATAGATATATGTGTGTCTGTATTTATCCTATTTCGGTATAGAAAGTAAAACTTACCGTTGCCACTATCGTAACATAGTATCTTTGCGTCTTTTCATAATCCAACGTTCTGTTTACGGTAACTTGACCCTGATGTGGTAAATTAATGGCGAAGAAACCGTATCCATCGGCCGTGTTGAGTCTTCCACTGTTGTAGTCTGGGTCAAAGTGGTTTCCTGGTACGATCGAGTACTCGACCAAACCATTAGCACCGGAATCATTGTCTTTGGCCAGCACGTTTTGAAATATCGTTGTACCGATCGGCGTCAGCTGTTGGTGGAAGAACAAGAAACGTGAGTCGGAATGACTTACAATTACAGATAACGCGAGCAGTAATAGTACAAAAAATGCATTCCTATTTTAAAATGTTTTGCAACAGCGATGATAATGAATTTCAAGTGAATTTTGCTGGTATGTAACAGTTCAAATGTTTTGGTAATGCAGCTTGTATAAATTGATTCTGAATGCTCCGGATTAAATGAAATTAATTTAGAAATTTGATACGCATTATACTAAAAACATTTAACAATTTTTAAAATTATATTCTAAGTACTGTTTTATGGTTGATGTCGAAATTATTGTTTAAAATGTTGTAGTAAAATCAATTGAAAATTAGGTGTTTGCAAGACAGAATTATTGCTAAATATAGTATTGTACAGGTGATGCGTTTACAAATCAATAATAATACCGTTTTTGATTGCATGACATTTTTCAAGTGTTGTTTTGCTGGTGTCCGTCAGTGATTCTGACTAAATCTACCTTCAGATACCTTCTAACAGCTTAAGTTTTTGACATATAGTGCGTGGTTCCAAAGTTTTCGGAAGAAAATTAGATGATTTGGATGCCTTTCTTCAGAAAGGAACCAAAGCCATGCAAATATAAAACTGCGAAATAAACAAACAAACTTTTCTCTATACTATAAATTCTTTATCAAAGATGTACCCCTGAATGGATCTGCATGACAACACCATTTTTTATCTACTCCATAATTTGAAAGTTCTGTAAATTATATAACGTGTGTTCATTTGAAAAGTCAATCTAGGTTACTTTGAAATTTTGATAGAATAAGACGCATATATATTAGTATGTGTTTGTTGTTCCGTAAACGTAAATCCAAATGACATTTGATAATGTCAATCACATTTGTTATTTATTTGTATGTATGAAACTGTCAAAATATACGACCTCGTAGGTTAAGTAGTAAATTTTAATTTACGACGTACTTCAAAATGTTCTCAGTAAATCACATGCTACTAGATTGACTTTTCAAATGAACACCCGTTATGTATTAGACAGAAAAAATTGATATTTTGTGGGTTCTATCTGGCGTTGCGAGATATATTCAACAGATCTCGCAACACTAGATATTGAACTGTTGGTTGGTTCAGTGTTGATTATTATGTTCCTATAGTTACAGTATAGGTTAGATCTTTTCTGCACAAGCTTCTGGGGTACGTAATAAAATAAATATTGCAAGATCTCTCAATAATTTTACTTTTGTAGCTTGGTTCGTTTCTGCAGAAAGGCATCCATTTGTAGATGTATTAAATGACGTTTGGTTAAGTTGTCGCTGACAGTCATATGTTACAATTAACTTGTTTTAATTATGACATGTCAGCTTTTGTGATTTAGTTCACCAAAATGTCTTATAAGATAGATATTCGTAAAGAAATTTTCAATCTAGCTGAACGAATGCCCAAGCGTGATATTATTGCCATTTACCGTGAACAAGATATTTTTTTATCAAAAATATATCAAACTATAAAGGCATGTGAAGATGGAATACCCAGCGTTAATTTGCCCAAAAGTGGTCGATTAAGAATTTTAAGCAAATTTAGGGAACGAAGAATGCTTGAAACTATAAGGACGGAGTTGGAGTTTAACAGCAAAAAATAGGTCAAAGGTTAGGCAAAGACCACTGTTTTTCGAATAATTTCCTGAAACAACGTGGTATTTCGAAAACGTAGGAAAGCACCAAAATATACTGCGGCCCAGTTAGAAAGAATACCCAGGTGTTGTGCGATTAGGCGCACAACACTTGGGCGCATCCTTTTGTGAATGAACTGATTATAATGGATCTTCTTCTTCTTCTTCTGTTTTGGGTTGGACGCCAGAACGTCCAGGCACTTGAGCACACTGCTCTTTGTACTATCCCCAATAGATCTCTCAGTTCCACTCTGTTAGTCTTGTGTCCTCGATAAAAGCCACTATCCTCCTCAGGGGAAGTTTGAGTACTCTCGAAGGATCCAATAGATCTCTCCCGAAATATTTCTGTCTGACTTCCTTCAGTTCATCAAACGTGCATATTAGATGAAGGCTAGTTTCTTCCTGTTTATCACATCTCCTACACCAGGGCTCGCTAACCAAGCCCATGCTGTACAAATGCTTCCTTAAAGGACAATGTCCGGTTATTAACCCGGTAATTATTTCAATTTCTTTTTTGTTACTACGAATTAGGTTGGCTTAAAACTTTCCGTTTAGCTCCCTTAGTAGTGTTTTGGTATGGAGTTGACCTTGAGTTAACCTCCATTTATTTTTATGTTCTTTTTCTAGCCATAACCAGATCTCCCTTTTAGCGGAATCCTTAGTGATTCCACATACAGGTTCTCGTCCTATGAAGTTCCTATTGCTAACTTCTTTGGCCAGTTTGTCGGCTACCTCATTGCCTTTAATTCCCTCATGTCCTGGCACCCATATCAGCGACACTGTATTGTCTTGTGCCAGTTTATTGAGGACCTGTTTACTATATTTCACCAGCTTAGACCAGGTAGATGGGTTCATAATGGCTTTAATAGCCGCCTGACTATCAGTCATTATGTTAATTTTTTTATTTGCACAACCGGCTTCCCGAATTTCCTCGGCGCAGGCTGCGACTGCAAACAATTCGACATATCGATATCTTCCTTCTAGGGCACATTCCGCATATGCCTGCATCTGCCGCCTGACTAGATTGTGATCCATCAGTGTACCAGGTGCCGGCACCACAATCAATCGAGCGAGTTTTTGCCTATTCCCTGGTCGGTATAAGTATGTTCAGCTTAGCTGTAAACATAATTTCAGGTACCATACTGTCCGCCGGCATTTGAAATATCGGCTCTTTCTGTATAGTTCCTGTGATATCTGTATGGCTCCCTACAACCTTATTAGGACACCATACGTCGTTGGCTTTCAGCCTCAGTATCGCAGCCATTGCCTCCGCCTTTACAAAATAGTTCCAGCGGAGGGAGACCCACGATGATCTCCATGGAAGCGGTTCCCGTGCTGTTCATAGCTCCCGTGATTCCCAACAGAGCCTGTCGCTGGAGAGTCGTGAGGAGCCCAACCGACGATGTCCGCTCCGTCCTCCTCCACCAGACAACTGGTCCATAGGTAATCGTTGGTCTTATTACTGCTGCGTACAACCAGTGTACCACATTTGGTTTTAGTCCCCAGGTCTTGCCAACAGCTCTTCTGCATCTCCAGAAGAGCTGCGGCGCCCTGTCTTCCACTTTGACTAGGTGTCTGCTCCAATTCAGTTTTGCATCAAGTGTTATGCCTAGATACTTCACTTGATTGGTTAGTTCTAACTCTTGTCCAAACAGCCTTACGCTACCAAGATCATTTAGTTTTCTCATGTTGGTAAAGGCTACCAACTTGGTTTTTTGAGGATTGACAGTTAATCCCTCCTCAAGGCACCATCTTTCCACAATTCGCAGAGCATTTCGCATGATGCTCGCCACTGTCCCCGGGAATTTCCCCTGGACACGATGACAATGTCATCGGCGAACCCCTGCGTCCATATTCTCTGGTCATTTAATGTCCTGAGGAGATTATCCACTACTAGACTCTAGACACTACTAGACTTGAGGACACCCTTTTGTTGTCCTCATGGAGATCGTTTTGTTTTGCATTTGGGCATGAACTACTCTGCTAAGCAGCATGTTTTGAACCCAGTTGCATGTGGTGCTTTTTATTTTTCGATCTCTTAAAGATCGAATAATAGTAGACGTCGAGGTGTTATAGAAAGCTCCCTCTATGTCTAAGAAGACTGCAAGTGCAATTTTCTTGTAGTGTAGGCTCCTTTCGAGCTCTCTCACCAGGGTATGCAAAGCACCCTCACCTGATTTTCCCATATCGTATTCCCATTGCAGTGGGTGTAGAGGAGATCTATCCAGAGCCCCTTCTTCAATATTTAATATATTTAAATATATCATTTTTTCCATATTCTTCAACATAAAAGAGGTAAGACTAATTGGTCTAAATGATTTAGGGTGGGTATATGTTCCTTTTCCGGGCTTTGGAACAAACACTACCCTAGTTTCTCTCCATGGCCTCGGGATATAACCCATAGCATGGCTAGACCTGAATATCTCCAATAGAGGACCCATAATTTCCCCAATTCCCTCTTGAAGGAGCTTGGGTAACACTCCGTCTGGTCCTACGGATTTATATGGTTCAAACGATCTTATTTATCGCCCATCTAATTAAATGGGGCTTGAAGATCTCGTTTGATATCTCCCAATCATTCCTAGTCGCCCTCCAAGAGGTGACAACTTGATTGGTATCACAATCATCCATACGCTCCGAACCTGGAAAGTGTACTCCCAGAAGATACTCTAAAGTCTCTTCCACGGTACTGGTACACCTCCCGTCCGTTTTTTGTATAGATCTAATTGCGTTGGAAGGATCTTTTTTGAGAATTCTTTTAATTCCAGCCGTGTCAGGAGCACCTTCGATGTCCCCACAGAATTGTACAGATTTTAATGGATGATCAGAAATATATCACCTTGTCCCATTCAGAGACGAAGGGAAACGACGGTTTTTATACCGACGATATAGAAAACACACTAGACAATGTTAAATCCAAAGGTAAATCCAAATTTTAGGACAAAATTTTAGTGCGGTGTGCCATTTCTGAGGCCGGATTAATCTCGAAGTCATACATTGGTCGTGCTCAAGGAGCTTAACTGTTCAACTTTACATTCAAATATGACTTTCTAAACTGTTTCAGATTTTAAATACATATGATATCATGTTTTGGTCTGACCATTATGTTAGAGTTACTAGAGGCTGGTCTAATGCAAACAACATAATATTTGTTTCTAAATCAGACAATCCTCCAAATATATCTCAGGCTCGCCAAATATGGGAATTTTGGTCAATATTGACCAGAAAAGTGTATGAAATGGATCGGAAGCTGTATGTAAAGACCAATTACCACGTCGAATTTTTCAAAAAATGCGAGAAATTGATCCTGCTGTTGTCCAGAGGATGCTGGTGCAAGTCCGAAGAACACTAAGGGCCATCGAAGATAATGGACCACTATCAATAAATTGAAGATTAAATATTTATTGTTGTATTTATTGTTAATTGTTGTCATTTATAGTTTATAAAGTAAAACAGTTTTGAAAAAATTATCAACGTCTAAAGTTTTTCCGAAACCTTTGGGGCCATACGTTAAAAATCTAAGAGCTATTGTAGAGATCTGCCATCAAGTAAATTTTAAAATAAACGTATGAGCAACAATATGGGACAATTTTCTTTTAGATCCAGTATTTTTGCCACTAAATTTAAATGCTGAACAATTTTTTTTTTTTTTACAAAATGAGTTTATAAATTTAGTTGATGATGTGTGTTAACTATTCGTGAAAATATGTGGTTTCAACTGGACAGTATTCCACCTGGCCGTAATGTTCCGAACCATTTAAATCAGATTTTTCCTAACTCGTTCCTCTAACTTCAATCGGCTGGACTTCAGTTTTTGGGGATTCATGAAAGCTTTTGTTTATATTATTCCAATAATAAATGAAAATCAATTAAGGGAGCGTCGCATAAGGTACATAGGAGATTAAAACTAAATTTTTTTATAAAATATTCGGTTTGCAATTTTCCATAGTAACGTTTAAAGTGCTTAATTATGTTATTGTTTCTAAAATTGATTGGTTTAATTTATGTTATGGACTTTATAAAATAAATCAAACTATTAAAAAATCGCAAAACAGAGTCAAATAAGTGAACATATCCCAAAACACACCGAAGATATAAATATACTATTTAAAAAGTTAACTTTGACACCTTGTGTATTGAAAAATAACGTTCAAATAGAAAGAACCATAAGGGAAGTTCCTTTATTTTAGCCCAAAGAAAATATGGTTAACGAATTGACCTACTTTTTTGTAACACCTTGTATATTAAAAAAACATTTTTAGAGTTTGAAATTCTGTTCTTTTACTTTACGTTATTTTTCGTAGAAGATTGTGTCTCGTAAAACTTTTTATTTTGTATTTAAGCGAAGCCTTTAGAAAACATTGTGTGATCTTGTGGCACGTCAAGATATTTTGTAATAGTCGACGTAATAGTCGACTGAATTTGTAACTTATAAACTAAATAGCACACAACTGAATCAAGTTTATTCATTAAACAAATGATAATTATTTGTCATTGATATTGTTCGTGAAAGAAATAAGTTTATTGCCAAGTTTTGTACTTGAGATGGTTATGTCATAAATGTAGTCGGTAACTTCGATAATATCACAGTCATTTAGAAAAAAACTGTGATTAATACGTATAAATACTTATAAATATTTATGTGTATGTAGGAATTCCAAGTACAGTAATTGATTATAATGTAAATCCTGTTTATTCTGTTTATGTAACTGCAGAATGCATTAGATTATGAAGTAACAGAACGATACAGTTATATTTGCCAAGGGTAATATAACATACATCTCCGAAACGTCACTGGCTGTAAATAAACGCAACGTGTATCATATTCCGTACTACATTTTATGATAATAGGTGTAATTATGTTAAACATATTTTCATAATTAACGTAAATATTTTACTATTGCTTTGTTATTTGCAACTGTTCATTCTAGTTTTTTTAATAACTTGTACATTTCAAGATAGTAAGTGTTTAAATAGAGTTATTTCGTATTTATTGTAGACTGCAGGTATTAAGCATATGTTTGGATGTGACATATTTGTACATTTTTCTTCTTATAGCTGACCCGATAGAACACTTTTAATGTTGTTGCTAGTTGGTCGAACAGTGTGTCAGAATGATGGTTACATGACGGTTACGGAAATATTAAATCAAATAATTTTTGAAAGTGATTTCGCATGCATTTTAACAAGTATGATTGAATTTAAACCTGTTGTCTCTAACGGAAAGACTAATTAAGTGATAAATATTAATGATATAACTATATAGGCTGTCTTAAAATGTACTGGAAATATTTCAGGGATGAATTCTAGAACTTATTTAGAGTCGTAAAGAGTCAATATAAGCATAACCTTTAACGAGTTATTGTTTATTTCATAATTTATGTGGCCTTAACTTTAGTTCTACGAAATTTATTGAAATACATTTTTTTTAACACATTTTTATTACTTTATTTACAATAAATGTTCAAAATTATCACTTTTTATATTTGTTAGATATACAAAGTCGATGCAGAATGAGATTGCTGCGTTCTAAATTTGGTTGCCGGACTATTTTAATAATATCGGAAACCTGCTATATTCTTTGGTTTAATGCTTCTTTCATATGTATTTCAGTTGCATAAACAACCTGTTTCATGTGACTATAAGATAAAAACTTAATGGAGTTAAGTTCGGCTACTGCGGTGGTCCTCCTATTCCAATCCATCTTCCAGGAAAATTTGAGTTAAGTCAAGCTCTAACACGATGGGATTGATGTGCTGGGTTAATGGGGTGTAGTCTAGTTCGCCTCCTCGTGGTGCACCCTGGGTAACGCTAAATGAACTAGAGTTCTAGTAGCCAGTCCATAAAATCTTTATCCTGGCTTTATAGTTCGGAAAGAAAAAGAAAAGAATGGTTGACGATATACTTGATGGTTCTCATAAGAACTAAATGATCAGAATTCCTGACACTGTATTTGTTTGTATTTAACAGACAAATGTTTTTTTATCTTTTCCTTGTAGGCCATACGCTAAATAAACAAAACGCGTTGATACCACATTCCACGTATACTATTTAATGGCACATTTTCCAGTAACAAGGGTAAAGTATTTTCTAGAAAATATTCGTAGTTTGATCCATTCCAATGGTGTGGTAGTTCAAATGGTTCAATCAAACATTCATTAAAAATACCATCTACCAATTTAACTCTAAATCTGTGTTGCAAATGCGAGCTCTTCTAAAATGAGGAATCCGCAGATCATTTATGAAAATTATGATAATTAGTGATACCATCTTGTGTAATAGAAACTTCATTGGTCCATAGGTTTCGATTATTTTGTAACAAAATACAAAATATTAAACGAGCTTCAAAATAATTACCTAGAGCTTGAATTCTTTGATAATCACATGGCGGTCCTGCCAGCTACTTCTGACAATTTACATACAATAAGTGAAATCCGCAACAAACCCCAAACGCATGGTAAGCTGGATAAATAATATGGGAACTACGCGACGAAAGAAAAGGTCAGCCTCACCCAAGAGCAGGTCTAAGCCGCTCACAGGTCAGTCAGTCAGTACTATTGTAACTTGTAATGATATTGTTATTTATTTAAATTCAAAGTTGTTATATCATTCCCGAATGAGTTATTGATCCTACCTATAAACCCGGCCTCTAATGAGTCCGCCTCGGAAACGAAGCTACGACCAGTACCAGGGGACAATATTAAGTAAGTGAGCATTTCTTATTATACTGCAAATCTTGGTTGTACCTATTCCAGTACGTAATGTAACTCTTCCCACACTTAAAGATGGGTCTTATTGTAATAAATAACGAACTTACTCATCTTCGTTTATAGGTCTACGGATAACTCCTTAGCCGACAGCATATTTTAAATTAAAAGTGCCATGTTCCCTCACTTGACGACGTGAATTAAAGAAAATTGTACGCGTAGGCAGTTTCCTATTAGGATATCTCATAAGATAATTCTTTTGCTGCTAAAGCATTTCCATCACACAGATAATAAAAATAATAAATATCTGTATATTCTCCATTTAAAAATAAGATTGGTATTGTGAGTCACTTGTGAATTACGATCTGAATAAAGATACAAAAAGGAAGCCAATAACATCAGATCACGGCAATAAACTGACAAGTTACAAACAATAATTTGTCAATCATCATGACATCATGGCAACTAGATTAGTATTTCGGAAATCCAATGACCAGCAGTCTGTCGATATGATTAGGCATAATCATATTAAGAACGCAGCGAATGAACATTTATTGTAAATAAAATAACAAAAATGTATTAAAAAAATGTATTTTAATAAATTTCGTAGAACTAAAATTTTAGCCACATAAATTATGAAATAAACAATAACTCGTTAATGGTTACGTTTAGCACATATGTTATATGGACTTTTCGACTTTAAATCAGTTCTGAAATTCATTCTTGCAATATTGTAGGTACGTTTTGGGATATTTGTGTACTATAACTATATGCTGATAATAGATCTAATACTGTCAAATGTCAACTGCAACAGGAATGTTGAACGTGAGTCAGTTCCACTAGCTCTTGAGACAATCAGTAATATTTATAGATGTGAATGGTGTTTCGGAGAGAGCTCTTTTTCCTTCTAACAATAACTACAGGTACAGCTTTAGGAAAGAGAACTTTATGCTCAGATTTATTGCTAATGAATTGGTCGTCGCTAAATGACACATCTTCATTTATAGGTAGTTGAATTTTATAAATTAGTTTATTCCCCCTTGGATATGTCTGTTTAGAAACAATAACATTGCTCCAAATCTCATTTCCCACCTTGGTTTACAAAAAATATTAAACGTGATTTAGGAATTAAAATGAATCTCAGAAAGTGGAAATCTATAGGACGTATTACTTTTAAGAAAGAATTTCAGGGATTGAGAAAACAGATAAAGCATAATTTCGGCATTGTAATGGCAAATATATTGAATCAATTTAGAATAAAAAATGATCGGATCCGAAGATGTTTTGGAGCTCGTTCAAATTACGAGGAATATTTTCAGAATACCGGAAATTGATAAGCTGAATGATTGTGAATATACCAGTACTCAAGATATAGTTTGCGGATAAATTCGAATTCGTATTTTTGATGTTATTAAAAATGTGTTTGTTTTATATAAATAGTGAAGTTTTGCCCACTTAAGTATGTTTTAAATTGTGTTTGAAATAGTTAATTTTAAAACTTGCTCTAGAAGACCTAATTCTGGGGGACAGAAGGGTTTAGAGAAAATGACTAAAAATCTACAATGTCAAAAGATACTCTTGATGTCGATAATATATGAATAAAATAAGATATAAATTAATAAGGCAACGAATAAGTTGTCGTTTTAACGTTTACGTTTAGATGTGATTACTTGAACTAGTCATAAAGCCTAATATATGTGACTTTACCAGATCTATTGTGATTCTCAATCTCTTACTCTAGAGACCTATTTTCTTAATTAAGCCTAGCAGGTTTGAGAGCTGTTCCTTTGAATATAGCGGATGATTCAATTCGAGTTTCCTGTATTACCTACACTGTAAGTAGACAGTTTTCATTAATGGCGCGTGTTTGACACATTAAATGTTAGTTTGAAACAACACATTTACGAAGTGGATCGCTTAACCACTGCTCAACGCGTTAAAATTATTCAATTGTTCTACAGTAATAACAATGCTCGTAAAGCACACATTTTACATGTTCTTTTAATATACCATCTTTAAAAATTCAGGCTGACTTTCATACCAGGTTATCAAACCCTTACCATAACAAAACATAGACACAATGTTATAATTTTTATAAACATAAACATTGTAGCCTTTAAATACAATAGCGGCATTTTGAATCGATATTATATTTTATATTTCTTACTTCTTGTAACAAAAAAAAAATATTCACTCAAAAAATTTGTGGACTTAACATTATTTCATGTGAATGTATAAAAAGCTGACTTTGTACGAGGTTATTGACCTTAACATACAGTTTTTATAACATCGACAAGTGTTATCTATATACATACGCTGTAGCGGAACGTGATACAATTTTCAGAGGGATTTTAATTTTGGGGTTAGCGTCGTAATTGAATCACAATATTTCCAATTCATATTCTACATAAATTACATATTTCCATTTTTCATACGTTGTCTTTTTACTTAAAGGACATCTGTATATAACGACTGCCTTAAAATATAATTAAACCGGAATGGAACATTTTGTGCATCTTCACAAATCAGGAGTCGTTATGTTAAATGAATATAGTAAATTATACGTGTCAATAATAAATACGTTTATACCTCAGATATACTGGTTTCATATGGCGTATTGACAAATTCGGGCGCATTGTCATTTATGTCAGTTAGTCTGACTATCACAGGATACGTTTTCTTTTTATGCGTGGACTTTACTGTACAAGCCAATTGAAACACGATGTGCGAAAG
Organism: Melolontha melolontha; assembly: GCA_935421215.2. Classification (NCBI taxonomy): domain Eukaryota; kingdom Metazoa; phylum Arthropoda; class Insecta; order Coleoptera; family Scarabaeidae; genus Melolontha; species Melolontha melolontha. The sequence continues at coordinate 67,695,954 of OW285243.1, read as the reverse complement.
ATTGTCTTCATCCCTGTCGATGGGCGACAGCAGCTGTAACTTCTTTCCATTTAAGAAGAATATGGGTGGTCCCTTCGGAAAAACTAAATCCAAAAATATCTCTACGTTCGGTTCTCCTACAATTGGTAACTCTAAAGGAACCGTTTCTTGACTAATAGCTGAAAGAATTTATGGAGTATAAATAAAAAGTGCATATAAGCACCTAAGAGATTTAGGATTTAACTTGTTTTTAGTGCTATTAGGTATGTGTACTTTCTCAAGTTATTGCAATGTAGTAAAGTATTCTTTCGTTAAATGACAAAAAAATGGGAGGAATCTTTCTTAATGTCGAACCTAGACAGAAGGCGGTGTGATATTTTATTTCATCTTCTGTAAATGTAACAAAAGTTACACATTACATTAAAAAATATTGTAGAGTTTTCTATCAGAAATAATTAATCTGGAAATAATTTTACAATGAACTCAAGAAGATGTTTAATAGTAAATCATGTTCATCAGCTACCGTAAAATGCTGATGTCACTGACACAGATCTCTCTGACAAAATATTGCGATTGCGGTCAATATGATAGATGAAGATTGTTATATTCAGTAAAAACGGTATAGGTGTGAACGCAATTGGTAGCTTTTTATATGATTCAGAATAATTGAAACATACATGAGTAGGTAAACCCCACCAGTTTTGCATAATACAAAGGTATTTTTAATAATATAAAATATTATTAAAAATCTATTCACTATTAATATTTTTGTGAACGTGTCCCTCTTTTTTGTGAATGTGTCTGAAGATATCCTTTCTAAAGCAGGGGCGTACCGATGAGCCTGTAGAAAGGCGAAATACGTATCTACGTCTCTGGCGAGGGATATGTTCGGACACGTTCACAAAAATATTAATAGTGAACCTGTATTTGTGTTCTTCACACCAGATTTTTAATAATATTTTATATTATTAAAAATACCTTTGTTTTATATGATTGTTTATGAGGAATGTGCAAGGCTCAGTATGTCAACAACACATGTAAAAAAGATAGGTCTTATTAATTAATGTGAAGTGACTCTAGTACGCTTCTTCCGTGAAATTTCTCACCAGGCTTATATCGTAAGGATAGAAAATAGATCTATTCGTAGATTTTTGAATACAAGCAGTAGCCAGATTTTGGTCTGTTCCAGTAGTTTTGTGCAAAAACGTACTGCAAGGCTTGCTAATCTTTTTAGTATCATTGGGTACGTTCCAACTATAATAGTTCATGATTATAGTACGGTTGACTTTAAGTTATGGTATGTTACTGAGTGTTTACCAAAAGACTTTCAATAGGTTGTGATTTATAATCGACTAGGAGAAGAGTTTACTATGCCATATAATGCTCATCCAGATACCACTGTTCTGATAATTAACTATTTAAATTGGCAATATGTCACCTACAATATAGTCCTGACAAAGAATCCAAATGTGGTGGATATATTAAAGATAAGTTGCTGGGAATGTGCTTTTCTTTAGCCAACGAAACTGTGTTATACTTTCAAATGAAATATATGAGGTGCTACCCGGAAATTCCCGGAATTTGAACACGGCGCACGAAGGGATGGTAGTACATCTCTTTAGCGCTAGATGGTGTGAGTTACGTCTATTACTGAGGCAGTCTGTCAAACGGTACTTTGCTAGGTGATTATTCTGCAACACTACAATGCAGGCGCGGCTCGTGATGATGTATTCGGGAGTGCATGTACAATGATGCGAGTGCTTCGTGTATTCTCGTGTACTAACTGTAGCGTTTTCTTAGTAAACACCGAAAACACACGAGGCAGTCGCATCATTGTACATGCACTCCCAAATACGTCATCACGAGCCGCGCCTGCTACAATGTCTGATGTGAAAAGCAAAGAACGTGCATCAAATTCTGGTTCAAACTTGGTAAAACGACAGCGGAAACTCTGAAAATGCTTAAACAAGCGTTTAGTGAGGATGCTTTAGGCCGCAACCTTCTGAGTTGTAAAAATGGACGTGTGTCGGTTTATGATGATGAGCGTTCCGGTTGCTGAAAGGAACTGCCGAAAGAGATGTAAACTTCAGTACTAGAAAAGCAGCAGTTATCGCAGTGGAAGCAATTTCAAAGAAACGCCAAGTCAATGTTGATTTGTTTCTTTGGCGTTGATGGCATCGTGCACAAAGAGTTTCTCTCATCAGGTGAAACAGTTAATGCACTATGTTATTGCGATGTTCTTCGGCGACTAAGAGAAAACGTTCGACACAAGCGGCCTGCTAAGTGGCGCAACAATTCGCGGATTCTACATCCCGACAATGCACCAATCCACACGTCACTTTTTGTGCATCAGTTTTTAGCCTCAACGAAGGCGGCAGTTCTACCTTACCATCCTTACTCCCAAGATCTTTCCTTTGTGACTTCTTGTTTCCGAAGTTGAAACTGAAGCTCAAACGGAGTTGTTTTGGGACGATTGAGGAGATCCAGGCCGAATCGCAGGCAGTGTTGAACACTTTAACACGCGAAGATTTCCAGCACTGCTTCCAATCGTGGGCAAGTTGCTGGAATCGGTGTATTCATGCGGAAGGAGAGTACTTTGAAGAGGATGGGAGTCAATAAGTTGTAAGAACAATTTATTGTGTTCTTTTCTCATTCTAGGAGTTGGGCAGCACCTTGTAAATTACGTACTTCCAGAAATAGAGAAAATGTTAAATGCAAAATGTTGAATGCTAAAATGAGTTGACGGTAATGGAAAATATCTTGAGGAAATACGGGAGTGAATCTGTAATTGGTGAAGCAGGCTTCATCAATTACAGAGCAGCACTAAAAGAAGCCTTATTCTTTTTCAAATTTTAAAATCCTTAAAAATGTAACTGTCAAAAAAGTGGACTGCTTTTAATTTGTTTTGAAATATGGAAAAAGTAGAATACTGATCACTTTATGTTCTTATTTTTAATGAATAAAACGAATTATGAAATTCTGGAATCTGTTTATGAGGACCAATCTCCATCGATTGTAATCAAAACAAACGTACCAGATAAACAACACAGTTGAGGTTCAAAAGATGTGTGAACTCCAGATACAATTAAAAAAGTACATGGTGCTAGATGACCGTCGAATAGCCTAGGTTCTACAAATCTCATCTGAATCAATGGTGAAAAAACTATGTGCGAGACGAGTGCCTTTTTGATTGAGTGTGATCGAGAGAACGCATTTTAGCTTTTAATTTAGCGATATTAAGACATGATCCGAAGGATTTTTGGTGCTGACTTATAATAGTTGATGACACCTGCATACACCATAATACACCCGAAGTGAAGCAATAATCGACAGAATGGACTGGGGAGGATACAAGTATTCCGAAGAAGACAAAGACTGTTTTTTCGCCTGGAAAGGTTTTGGCTACTTTCTTTTGAGACTACAGTGGTATTCCTCTTATCGATTATCATCAGAAAGGTAAAACGATGGGCGAATACGATGCATCACTTTTAGAATCAACTGCTCGATATAATACAAAGCAAAAGGTCACAAAAGGTAGAATAACATTAGGCAAATATGAAGCATCACTTTTGAATCAGCTGCATGATACAATACAACGCAAAATTTCCCACTTAAAGAAGAAACGAGTGTTTTTTTTCTTTAAAATAATGCGCGCGTTCACACTTCGACTGTTTCAATGACAAAAATTCTTGAACTACATATTGAACTGCTTCCTCATTCTGGATTTTGACCTTTTAAACTTTTTTCCAATCTGAAAACTTGGTGTTTACAAATTGTGTTTTACTGTACTAGATTCAAGATTAAGAAAGCATCCTTCATATATTTGTGTAAATTTTGAACTTACATGATCCTCTACTTTCTTGTATGTCCACGATGATATTTGTTTGTCCATTCTCAACTTCACACAGTCCTGAAACGCAAAAGGTTTTAATTAATTATTATTATTAATTCCATGGGTATAAATATGCGATAGTCAATCGATATGTAATTTTATTAAGTACTTGCTTCTATTTACCAGGTCAATTTAGCTTTCCTCCCGTTTTACATAATTGATATTAAATAATATATGTATTAACACGTCTATTTAATAATGTTGTTTGTCTTTAGAAACATTCCATATTTGTTTCTTAGGTAGAGTATAGACTTGTTTAAGCAAATGGTTATCGGATAATTTATAATTATTGGATAGTGATAGTATAATATATGTAAGTTCTAATGAATATAACGCTCTTAAAATGTTAATGTTAATTTTACAAAAGTATTTCGATCCACAAATATTTGCTTTCTATTTGCACGGCTCGCAAGTTTTCTATTGACTCGCTATGCTTTTTTTGATTTTTTGTTCTTTCTTCCTTTCTATCTCGTTACTTCTACATCTATAATTGCATTTTTGTCTAATATTTGTCTCTTATTTCCTCCTTCGAAAACGATTCTGTTACAAAAAAAGTAGGTCAACCCGGTAATCATATATTTTTTGGCTTAAATAATGGGACTTTTCTTACCTCACGTTTTATTTTAATGTTTTTTCAATATACAGGGCGTCAAAGTTAGCTTTTTAAAGTAGCCCCATTATCATAGTTGGAGGAAATCGACACCGTAGAATTCGAATCTGGCATCAGAATTTATTTGCAGCCCTTGAAGGCAGCTTGAGGTAGGTGGTGACTGTCTCGATGTGAAGGGGGGGGGCACGCGAAAAATTGTAGTTCCAGATCTGGTACATTTAGCGACTTTAAATTTTGTTTAACGACTTAGAGAGGATGCAGTTACTAGGAAAAAAAATTGGAAATATCTTAGCTTTCCCATTTCGAAGCAGCGGCTGTGCAAAGTTGATCTTTGGAGAAAGATTGTAGGAATATAGGTCATGCCAGCTATATCTACGAAACCTTTACAGCTAGGATGTTCCAAAATTATTTGAGTAGATACATCTCCTGTAAGTGCGTAAGCAAAATTTCAAATCACCATATGTACCAGATACCGAGCGACGATTTATTGCGCGCCCTCTTGCATATCAAGAAAGTCGCGACCGCCCTAAAGCCGCTCCCGAGGGTTGCTGGTAAATTCTGTTGTCAGATTAGGATTCTACGGGGTCGATTTCCTTCAATTGTGATTTTTTGTGACGATCGGGTTACTTTTAAAAAGTTAACTTTAACACCTTATATTTGAAAAAAAGCGCTCAAATGGAAAATGACACAAGCAAAGTGCCTTTATTTAAACCTAAAAAATATATATTGCTAACAGATTGACCAAATTTTTCAAATTCAAATCACGTTGTATTTGTTTTCATGGATAAATATTTCTGCAATAAGTTTGATTGTTTTTTATGCCATATTGAATTAATTTAATTTTGTTGCGTATTCGATGTTGGTGTTCATCGTAAAATTTTTTATAATAATAATAATAATATTTATTGCCCACCAGTCAACACCAATTACAGGACAATAATAAATAATTTATAATGAATATGTATTAAATTATAAATTTAAATTAACACACAAAAAAATAATAAAAAAAAAAAATATTTGATTACACATGTCTTTTGTGAATTGTGAAGGATGGCTGTGAAATAATTATCCGCTATTCTGCACATATTATACAAGGGCGAGTTTGTCAAAAAATTGTTTCTCGGCGTCGATAATACAAATGTTGAAACATGTCTAGATGGACGGCAAGGGATGTGGAAGTCCAGTTTAAGTAGTAGATCGCTGCAGTCAATAAACCCATTCAGTAGTTTCCACGAAAATATGGATCGATGTCATTGTCTCCGTTCGAAACCATGACGTTCTAATAATAAACTATAGTCGACACACCTAAATGGATACTGGCCGTCAGCCTTAAATGTGACATATTTCAAAAATCGTGGTTGTATCTTCTCAATTCTTAATTGAGAAGGTGGCCAGACAATGGAGCAATACTCCAAGCAGCTCAAAACAAACACGAAAAATAACGACTTTGGAGTCCTAAAGTCATTAATTGTCTGGAACTACGTATTATAAATCTTAATTGTGTCGAAACCGTTGTGGAAACATATTCAATATGATTCCTGAAGCTCAACCGTCGATCGAAAGCTATACCTAAGTCTTAAAACACACTTTAGATAAAACTTTTTCATCAATTTTATATCATGAGGAAATGGTTGTAGTTTTTTTAGTGTAGGTAACGCCCTGACATTTATTGACATTTAATTTAAAGCTATTATCCCGACACCACTCAGATAAAACGTCGACATTCTACTGCAAGACTAGAACATCGCTCTCTCGCACGATATAGAGTAATATATATTGATATCAGCATAAGCCAATGCAAGACATTTACGAATACCAAGAAGATCATCTATGTATATTATAAATAACAATGGGCCTAAGTTCAAGCCCTGAGGCACACCCGATGTCGTTAGAAATTCGACAGAATAATATCCATTGTAAAAAGCTCGACTTAATCTATGAAGCCAGGAGACATGTCAAAATAATTAAGTTTTTTAAGTAAGACGCCATGATCTACTGCATCGAAAGCACTGGAAAAGTCGGTGTAAACGACATAAACTTGTCCTTGAGAATCAAGAACCTCATTTATATATTGCGTGATGGTAGTCAAGTTAGTTACCGTGGATCTGCCTGGCATAAACCCATGTTGGAATGTGGGGAGTAGTGATTACACACTGGAAAATATGCGTGAATAAATGACATACTCGAAAACCTTTGCAAAATTTAATAAAATAGCTATAGGTCTGTAATTGCTTAGCAATGAGGCATCACCTTTCTAATACACAGCTATTAATTTTGCTCTCTTCCATAGATCATGAAAAGTACTAGTACTAATGGATAAATTAATAATATTAATAAATTACAAAGATATTTTTAATAATATAAAATATTATTAAAAATCTGGTGTGAAGAACACAAATACAGGTTCACTATTAATATTTTTTGTGAACGTGTTCGAACATATCCCTGCCCAGAGACGTAGATACGTATTTCGCCTTTCTACAGGCTCATCGGTACGCCCCTGCTGGAGAAAGGATATCTTCGGGTACATTCAGAAAAAAGAACCACATCACCATATCCCAGAAATTATCCAGACCGAGCGTAGAAGTAAATTAATAATATATGCCAGGGGTTTTGCAAGAACGAACCTGGTGTCGTGAATTGAAAGCTTGAAAATTCGTTCTCGTCAGCTTGTCAGGAATTTATTGACATTATTTTGATCAGCTTATCTTCTATTACAGGTGGTATTGAGAAAGATAAATAATTACTACATTCATCAATATGAGAAAAGGACTTATTGATTTCTCAATATCTCTCAAATAACTTTTGTATGCGAAAGAACTTGAAAACATGCAGCCAATCGTCAGTCTCTTAAATTCATTGTAGTAGGATGGAATCTTTCTAGTCTACCGTCGTCTATAATAATTAGGGATCGGACACGACAGGCCGATGACTCATCGTCCACGGGCCTACTATTGAAAATTAGTATTTTTAAATAGTTTTTAATTTTATTGATATAATTGGTAAACAAGCAGGTGGTGATCTATAAAATACGAAATACATTTGTTCAAGTTGTGTAAAGGAGTATTAATATTAACTAGCAATATTTTCTCAGGGTTCTCTTCTGTAAAATTTTTTCCCATTGAATAAAATACATCCTTGAAGATAGAAAACGTCCTTTCTACATCGCAACTGCTTATTTGTGCATACGAGAAATATTCAATTATTTCAGCATATTTAGCAGTTAGATTCTGAGGCATTGTCCCCATACACAATTACCGCAATGTTATTAAATCGAGATTTCTATTAAAAACCGCGTCAAACTTTTGCCGAAGGCCACATTCAAAGTCACTTGAAATATTTTTCAAATTATTAATAGTTATATCTAATGTGGTTAATCCATAATTTAATTTGAGATTTTGATTTTCAAAATAAGTGATTAGTTTTGGCAAATTTCCAAACTGTTCCTGAAGAAAGTACAACTGATTTTTTTAATTTGGAATTTGTATTTGTTCCTTGCACTCAGAAATACTTCGAGCATCGTCATTTAAACATGTAACGAAATTTTATAAACTATCGAAATTCTCTGCATAAAAACTAGTGGCTTTCAACCATGTTCCCCATCTAGTTCTTACTGGAGAAGGAGGCAGTGACAAAGATGGAAGTTTTCCCCTATAAAGAGCTACTCTCAATGGTGCTTTCCTGAAACCCTTTTTAAAAGCGGATGCAAGTCTATTAACTTCCGGAAAGGTGTCTCTGATATATACACAGATTCTGTGGAGAGCATGTGCTACACAAATAATATTCAGCATATTAGGATATGTTTCCTTTAATAGTCTGCATGTTTTTAACATACTCGTATATGCAGTACTATCACTGACAAAAATATTTTTTCTTTGTACCTGTCGTCCGAATGAATATTCTCGTAAATGTTTTTAGCTACTGTTTCCGCATCAACTGTTTTTATAACTTTTGTTTCTATTTCATATGCGTTATATGGAATAGTTGGATGTAGTACACGAGCTACAGCATTTACCACACTGCGTCCTAATATATCGACAGTTTAGTCGGCACTTATCCATAGGTACTAATTCGAAAGATGGCTTCTAATGCGTTCTACTGCTTTCGTGTAGCACTTAGAAACATAATATTTGCATAAGGTGGATTCATTGAGAACATTTCGACCAGTATATTTTCTAAGAGTTCTAAGAGTCTAAGAGTTAACAGTTAAAACAATCAGAAAAAGACCCTCTCACCGTACTTTATTTATCTTACCAAATATATAAAATAAATTATAAGAAATTGTAAAATAAATTATAAAAACTTCTCGTGCTTATATCTACGCCCTTGATGAAAGGAATTTAACTTTAATATTGAAGTAATTGCGTCTCAATTCGACGACAAAAAACAGATGTGCGGTTAACCGAATGAATAGTGCTATTCAATAACGGCGTGTCGTACTTGGCGATGTTATAGACTATTTTTATGGTCCATCGTAATTTCGGCCTGTTCCGTCCGGTCTCTAATTATTATGACACGCGGCATGATAAGATCGATAAGTCTCTGCGCTACCCCTAGGCTATCTGCCGATTAATTATAAAGTTTTGTTATTATTTTCAGTATATAAAAAGTAATATTTAAAATTAATGTAGTTGGACGGGTCATTGATTTATATTATATAGAGGTTAAGGAGCTTCTAATCGCTTTTAATGAGTTTTAATTGACTTTTATATTAATAATCATTTCAATAATAAATTATAACCGTAAAACCATAATACTTGTAGAAAAAAATTCTCTATTTATAAATAGTCTATTAATCTTAATATTTAATCTTTTGTTAATAATCCTATCGCTGTTAAATCACTTTATAAATGATTAGACTGCAGCTTTGCTGGTCCTTGTGTATACATATACCTATGTATATTCAGCAGTGTCTCTTTCCAATGAGAATTAAAGGACAGACGTACAGATTGCAATCACAACTCGACTCTTTTTCTTTGTTACAGCGATACAGTAGTTATGAAATAATAAAACAGCATGAACGTATTGGTGAAAGTAAGTAAGATATTTTTCCGCAATCCGAATTACGAAGCGAGAAAGTTATTTTGCACCAAATTACGAATTCAAAGATAATTTAATCTTATAACGTGCTAATAACTCCATTTGTTATAACAGCTGCAATTTATCATATTTAGTAGACGTAATAAAATCAAAGGCTTTGTATTTATGTACTTAATTTTTGAAATAAACTTAAGATGAATGGGAAATTTACTAGTTATTGTTTGTAATTTTTAATTATGGGTATCTTAGTATTAATGAGATGAGTATAATTCAATTGTCATGTCAGTAGGCGAAATAATTTACGAAATATGAAAGGCGTTACCTTTGCTTGTTCGTGGGCTTTAAAGTAGTCAATGAGAAGACAATGATTACTCGAAAAGTTAATTAATGCCTTCAATTCTGGTTTACCAAATTAGAGAAATTCATTACCACTATCTAGAGAAGGCTATATACTGTAATGATAATGGTAATAATGGTAACTGATACTTTTGTTATTTTTGATGTGGTCACCTATCATCAGAAACCGATTGTGTCTTTTTATAATGCTATTCCAATGTCCTCGTAATTTTGCAGTGATTTTGGAAGTCATACCACGGGATCTCTATCTCGTTTCCAGAAAGTGGACTAAAAATTCACATATCAATAGGGACTCAAACTTCTATTAAAATTTGAAATTTACTTAACTGTCGGGGTGAATATAGATGCTTGCTTCTCTTATACTTTTTTCGCAATTCAGAGACGATGGAATATACTTTTTTTGGCATCATTTTAAGATTTTCTCGGGACTCTATTTGGAGTCCTGAATTCACAATTTTTATCAGCTTGACACTTTCTTGTCCACCACTCTTATTTGCTTAAACACTCCGACACATTTACCTTTTTCTAGCCCATCGGAGCATTTTGCAATAAACTGGCCACAACTTTTTTTTGGAATACATTGCATTCTGACAAAGACATGTCCTAGTACTAGTTTCAAAGTTATTTTAAGTTATCTTCTTCATGCAGATATATGGTTGGGGAAGGCTAAACCAAAAGATATTATTGGATTCAGTTTATGGACTTTTCAGGCTTGAAACAAATTGATAATTAGAACTGATAATAAATTTTTATCACTTATAATTATATGAGAGCTTTTTCGTCGAAGTAAACTTGACACTTCAATGAGAATTTTGTTGCTTGGCAATATAACGAAAAAAACTACGTCTGAAAAAATTAGTCCACCGGATGAGTAATTTTTTCTGTCAGTTTTTTGAGTTGAATTGCCTAAAGGCAAGAAATGGCAAAAAAGCTTGCATGTAATTTGGTATGATAATTTAATGAATACATATTTAGTTTACGTATTAGGTAACCTAACTTTTAAAACGGTATGATAGAATTATACCGTTTTAAAAGTTAGGTTACGTTTTGTCGCTGGAAAAGTTAGGGCAAACTTTTACCGCTGTCATAGTGACAAAAAATCTCAGCTTATGGGATTTTTACTGCATGCATTAAATTGTCTAACAAAAATTTACTTGGAGAACAAAATAAAGTTAAAATTCGCTGACTTGCTTTGCACAATAGATATGAGAAGAAATTTAAAAAAATTGCAGTTCAACGGGCTTGAACTCGGATCATATAGTCCACAGCCAAATGCGATAACCACTAGACCGCGCACAATTACAACATTTTTCTAGCTTTAGTTCCTGAAAATTATTAATAGCTCAGCTTCTAATAAAAATTTTGAAAATTTTTCAGAAGTGTCATCTGCAACAAATAATGTAGATTGCTTTTATAAGTTTTTAGCCGTTCATTTAACCGATATTAAACACAACATAATCATAAATAAAATAGATTGTCATTGTCACATAACTATGTCATCTTCTGATACATTGTTCGCCAAACTTACCCATTTGTTATGATGGACTGTGTTTATTTCGATGTGTTCAAGTCGCTTGAAGTTTAAAATCCGATTGAAATATATATGCATAAAAAATAAATAAACACTAGTTCAAGGAGCTTTAACTTAGGATTTAATGTGTCTAGCCTTTTAGACTTTGCGAGATAAACGGCTTGACCAAACTAATTACATGTTACTAACTACTACTAAATAAGTTTAAAATCTTACTTTACATAATAAAACATGGAAAAAAATTTGCGGCACAATGAGCTTGAATTCGGATCATGTAGTCCACAACCAAACGTGATAATCACCAGACCACACAAAATTTTAAAATTTTTCGAGCGATACTTGTTAATAGTTCAGCTTCTAATAACGATTTTTAAAAAGAAAAGAAGCATAATCTGCAGTACATAAAGTAGATTATTTTCACAAATTTGCAGTCATTTATTAAAAATTGTCAGGATTATTTATTCGGGTGAATTTTATCTTCCAAATTTGCATATATTTGGATATATCTCTTTACACACATGCTTTTTCAATACGAAAAAATATGCCCAACGCTATCGACCATGGAGATTTTGTAAATCATATCACTGTGGAGCAACATCCATTTTCTTAAAAAAAAGTCGGGAGGCAAAGGTCCATTTCTGCACTTTTTTGAAACATCTTTTCTGCGGGTTTGTAATTATCCATAGTCAAGACGTACCCTAAGTGTAGCTTGCCGAAAGGAATTGATTAGTATCACCAGCGATGTTCTAATTTCCAAAATTAAGTGATTTAGAAGGTTCCAAAGCTTGGGGGTCTTATACCACTTATACCATGGGAAGTGCCCTAGCGGAATCTCAGTGCATTTTCGCTGAAAAATGCCGACAGACGGCAGTCATAATGAAATATGGGGATTATTTCAAAAAACACAGCATCGAAAAAGCTTTATTGGTTGATGAGATCCGAGATCACAGAAACTTTTCGTTATGTCAAGTCAAGTATATTAGGGAACCCACTAACGTACTCACCATTATAGCAAGTCATCAACATTGGTATTATCCATAAACCCCGCAGTTAACTCTGGCGGTATATGGATGCGGGATATTGTACCGAAAATTTTGATCTACGCGTTTAAATAATTCCTGTTGTATGCGAGGCGAACAATATGTTTTAGTATTATATTACAAAATACTTTTGCTATATACAATTATTAGCACCGAGTTTGTCAATGTTTCGTTTCTTGTGGTCAATCTTTCTGTTCTTCGTCATTTATTTGCTATTTTTATTTGTTGTAATTAATTATTGCACTCTGCGGAAAATTTAGTTTCACTAATAATTATATTTATGTATAAAATAAAATTCTTTCGTTTCAGTGTCATGAAAATCAACGTCGTGAATTGTCAGAATGTTTTTAGCATACTCACACCAATCAACTATGTCTCGTTCCTACTCGGAGCTCACTCTTTCAAGAGAAATAATTACGGAAATTACAACTACTCTTTCCTTTCATCACTTTTGACGATTGCATGGATTACTGGCTACTATACATTTATCAGTGTATATAAAACTTCTCACATTAAAAGTTCTTTGGAGTACCAATCAGATATTGTAAACGTTATGGAGGACATTCACTATTTTGGGAGTATCTTAGCGATGACGTGTGCTTATTTTCTATGCCACTTTAATTATAGAAAGGAAATTACTGTAATGAAAAAACTAGAAGAGATTGACGATGATCTTAGAAAGAGCAAATTAAACAAAAATATAGAAGACAAAAATTATTTCTTGTATAAGCTACAAGTGCTTTACTTAATATTAGTTTATATTGTGTATTTCGCGTGTTTAACATGTTTGCTATATTATCTCTTGTATGATACACATGAAATTTTGCGAATGGGTCAAGCACTTATACCTGCTTTGATTAATTGCACTATAAAATTAAAATTTCACTTTTACGTTGTCGCTTTAAGAACAAGGGTGGAAATAATAAACGTGTACCTGAATGAAAAGATTGTAACTTTGACTGGTTCATCCAAAAGCACTGCTTTTTTTAAGATGGAAAAGGACATGGAATACATGCTGAAAATTCACAAGAAAATTACAGATACTAGTAGATTGGTTAATGGAATATACGGGTTCCAAGAATTACTGTCGTTCGTTTTATACTTTGTGGTTTTATTATCTGATGGTTATATTGTCTTGTATACTTTAACAATTGGTGGTAATATTAACTTCGTTTATATCATGGCTACATCACTGAAGATTGTTCTATTTCATTTGATTGAAATACTTATCGACTTGCGGGGCTGTATGCTTTTGTGTGCGAAGGTAATTGAACAAATCGACAAGATACATTGTGTAACATATTATTAGTGCAGCTTTACTTTAATACGAGGGCGAATTGATATAAAGTATGGTCCCAAAGTTTTCGAAAAAATTTTTAAAGATTTGTAGTTATACTAAATGACATTTGGTCAAGTTGTAGCTGGAAGTCATATGTTGATATAAACTTGTTTTAATTATGACAGTTTAGTTTTTGCGATCTGGTTCAGCAAAATGTCTTATAGGCTAGATATTCTTAAAAGAATCTACAATCTAGTTGGGCAAATGCCCAAGTGCAGGCGCGGCTCGTGATGACGTATTTGGGGGTGCAAGTACAATGATGCGAGTGCTTCGTGTATTCTCGTGTACTAACTGTAACGTTTTCTTAGTAAACACCGAAAACACACGAGGCATTCGCATCGTTGTACTTGCACTCCCAAATACGTCATCACGAGCCGCGCCTGCCCAAGTGTGATATTGTTGTAATTTATCGTGAACAGGATATTTTTTTATCAACAATTTATCAAACCATAACGGAATGGGGAGAGGGAATTGCTCAAGAGGGGTCGACCAAAAATTTTCAGCCAAGTAAGGGAACAAAGAATGCTTGAATCCGTGAAGGACAGAGTTGGAGCTTCACAGCAAAAAATATGTCGAACGTTCAGTATTTCAAAGATCACTGTTTTTCGAACAATTTCCCAAAATAACGTGGTGTTTCGAAAATAAATGAAAGCACCAAAATATACTGCGGCCCAGTTAGAAAGAACGCCCAGGTGTCCTCGTACGCTAAGGCACATCAATTTTGTCAATAAACTGATTGTAATGGATGATGAGAAATATGTCACCTTGTTCCATTCAGAGGTGAAGGGAAACGACGGTTTTTTATCAACGACATAGAAAACACAGCAGACAATGTCAAATTCAAAGGTAAATCAAAATTTGAGGATAAAATTTTAGTGTGGTGTGCCATTTCTGAGGCCGGATTTATCTCGCAGCCGTGGTCGTGTTCGAGCAGAAACCTTAACTGCACAACTTTACATTCAAAGATGCCTTTCTAAACTGCTGCAGTTTTTAAATACACACCATCGCATCGTGATGATGATATCATGTTTTGACCTGCATGTTATTATGCTAGAGTTACTAACGCAAACAACATAAACTTTGTTTCTAAATGCTCCCAATGTACCTCAAGCTCGGCCAATAGAGGAATTTTGGTCAATATTGATCAGAAAAATCTAAGAAAATGGATGGGAAACTGCAAATGAAGACCCATCGCGACGTCGAATTAAAAAAATGCGCGAGAAATTGAGCTGTTATCCAGAGGATGAAGGGACAAGTCAGAAGAAAACTGAGGACCATCGAGGGTAATGACCCACTATCAATAATTTGAAGATTAAGTATTTATTATTGTATTTATTGTTTATTGTTTTAAGATATAGTTGATAAAATAAAACAGAACATTGAGAAAATTATGAAAATCTAAAATTTTTAGAAAGCATTGGGACCATACCTTATAAGGTTTACAACAACGGCATTCTGTGAGTTGTTAGGTTAGAAACACATTCTAATCTGCTAAAGGTAATTTCGAATATCCCTTCTTAATATGCAAAGTTTCAGTATCCTGTGTACCGTCGTTCAGTAACAGTGTTTGTTTACTGAGATGCGTATCAGATGCTATCCGTGATAGAATTTTTAATGCTGGAAGGTTATATGCCTACAGACATTTACAGGCGTTTGAAAGCTGTTTATGGCAACAATTGTATGTGTGTGCAGATTGTTTGCCAGTAAGTTCGATGCGTAAAACGCATAGTCACACAGGCAAAATGAAGGTGTTTGATCAAAAGCGAACTGGCCAACCAGTATCAGTGACGCGTGACAATAATCAAAGACAAGTGAATGAACTTGTACAAGGAAATCGTCGGGTTACGCAAAAATAAATTGCTTGGCAATTAGACATTAGTCAAGAAAGAGTCCAGTACATTGTTCAGAAGTTAAATTACAGAAAAAAATTGCACCGATGCGTCTAGCGACAATTAACAGATGCCATGAAGGAACCAAGAAAAAACATTTGTCAAGAACTTCTTAACCAGTATCGACGTGAAAGAGATGATGTTTTCATGAACATCACCACCGGGGACGAGTCTCGAGTTCATCCTTATGATCCTAGTGGCAGTTAATCTAATATCGTCGTTGAATTTTCGTACACGTGGAGAATACGTGTACGAAAATTGAAAAGACTTCCATCAGTGTAGAAAGTCATTCTCGCCATTTTTTGGGATGCAAAGGGCGTCATTCATACCGAATATTTGCCGAAGGGGTCAACGATTACTTTAATAAGGTACAGCAAAAATTTAGGAACAAGAATCGTATCCGTAGAGTAAGGCCGGAAAGAACAAATTTTTTCTTACACAACGACAACGCGGATTGCATTGCAGTAACGAAACGATGAAAACCTTGACGAGACTGAAATTCGAGGTTGTTTTGCTCCCTCGGTACAATCCTGATTTTGGCACCATCAGATTTTTGGTTCTTTCCAAAGTTGAAGGAGATTTTGAAAGGTCAACATTTTTCATCAGACAATGACTTTCGGGCTGCTGCTCGCAATTGAACCAGCGTAGACAAGAAAGTTTTTCATGGACGGAATGAAGAAATGAATTCAGCGTTTGGAGAAATGTATTGTCCTAAATGGTGATTATGTGAGAAAATAATTATGACTGGTTTCGTCATTATGTTTTTTCTTATTCTTATTTTATAGAGTTGGAAACCTTATATATCAATTTGCCCTCGTACACAAGAAAATAAATTGTGTTATAATGAATCTTACCTTGTTATAAGTTTATTGATAATGTTGAAATAAAAATTAAATGTTTTACGTGAATGTAAACGATTTCGATAAATATTCTGTATGATAACTTTAGTAATGCAACGGCATGCTTTAGTACGTGCTTAGTATACAGTAATTTATGTAATATCGTAGAAGTTAGTCAATATCTTTTTTAGATTATCGCGTAATATACAATATATGCAAGAAATAAACTAATGCATTTTAGACGCTTATAATTTAGGTTCCAAAGAGTTTTTGTTAACAATTCCGAGTTACAACTAAAATAGCTTTTAGCTTTGCCAAAGTGGAAAAATATGTATTATCTTACAAGCTCTCAGAAAAGTATACAAAACACTTCACAAGTTCTTATTAAAAAAGAGGTATCAGGGTATAGACGCAAACTTATGTAAGCAGATATGAAGAAAGGAAGTTAATTGAGTTCTTCGTAAGTTTTCCGTAAAATGAGGAAGCAACATATTAGTGTGACTTATACAGTGCTTCTCAAAAGTCCCCCCCCCCCCCCCCCTCTTATCTTTGGAACGTTTATACATTCACAGGTGAAATTTGGAAACTGAATATTATAGGTTATAAACTTCCCTACTAGTGATGATAGATGGCGAAATCGTCATAGATGACGTCACAAGGCCATTGTGACCAATAATTTTAAATGGAACGCTACGGCAAGCGACACCTCTTTTAAAAGGTATCGAAAAAACCTATTCAATGATACTAATTTTGTTTGTGTTTGAGGCAGTTTTAATGGCTCATTAGTAAACATGAAAATTTAAATTCCATTCAGTATGATATTAAATACAGATTTAAGAAATAGTATGTACTTAAAGAAATTGCTCGAAGTGACCTCCATTTACTTCCTGACAGTAAAATATCCTATTTTTAAACTCTTCTCGTACTTCTTCAAATGTGTCTGCGGAAACAGCCTCACATTCTGCAACAATACGTTGTTTTTAAACGTCAATATTGTCAAGTTAATACTAAAATTCCAAATTCAAGCTCCGCCTCTGGATAGTTGTCAAATAATCTGACGTTTTTGTTAGTCTCCGAAATACTATGTTTTTGTAATTGTCCAAGTTTTTGTACATTTAATAATTTGTGTATTGTTAATCGAACGTCTCACTGTTTTAACAGCTTTTGGTACTTTTAATATTTTTGTACATTTTAATAATTTGTTAAACTGTTGTGAGCCGAAAGTTTAAGTGCTTCAAGAAGCGAAATTGTACGTGCTTTAGGTGATACAGTAGCAGCGGTTCTAATTCTTGGTGAAACTAGACAAAATATTCATGCAGCAGAACGCATTTTTAATGACAGGTTTCCCGATCGCCCCATTTCGAGGACTTATTTAAGGGAGCTTCTTCGTAAGTTTGAAACAACGGGTTGTATTAATGATGCGAAACGATCTGGCAGACCACAAATTTCTGATGAGAAAAAAATTGATATACTGGCAGAAGTAAGAGTTAATCCTACTTCTTCAACAACTCAAGTTGCATCTACCTGTGAAGTCAGTCGAAGTACAGTACACAGGGTGTTGAAAAAATACAAATTTCATCCATACAAATTAAAAATGGTTCATCAACTCTCAGACGACGACCCAGACCGAAGACTAGAATTTTGTGAAAATATGGAAACTAAAATTAACCAACAGCCAGACTACGTCAAAACAATTTGTTTTAGTGACGAAAGTACTTTCTATCTAAATGGAAATGTAAATACACAGGATGTGAGGTATTGGAGTGACGCAAATCCTCACCTGTTTCGTGAAACACATACCCAATTTCCCCAGAAGGTGAATGTTTGGGCAGGTATCCTGGGAAACCACATCGTTGGGCCTCTTTTTTTAAATACTAATTTAAATGGTGAGGTTTATCTGGAGATGTTGCAAAACGCAATAGAACCGTTAATCCTTGAAATTTTGGAAGATAATCCAGATGAATTCGGCAATTTGGAAATAACATTCCAACAGGATGGTGCTCCTCCACACTATTACGGTGCAGTAAGACGGTATTTGCATGAGGAGTATCCTGGTAGATGGATTGGACGACGAGGTTCAACGGAACCTCGATCACCGGACTTCACACCTTTGGATTCTTTTCTGTGGGGGTACCTTAAATAGAAGGTTTACGCCACTGAACTTGACAATGTTGACGTTTTAAAACAACGTATTGTTGCAGAATGTGAGGCTGTTTCCGCAGACACATTTGAAGAAGTACGAGAAGAGTTTAAAAATAGGATATTTTACTGTCAGGAAGTAAATGGAGGTCACTTCTAGTAATTTCTTTAAGTACATACTATTTCTTAAATCTGTAGTTAATATCATACTGAATGGAATTTAAATTTTCATGTTTACTAATGAGCCATTAAAACTGCCTCAAACACAAACAAAATTAGTATCATTGAATAGGTTTTTTCGATACTTTTTAAAAGAGGTGTCGCTTGCCGTAGCGTTCCATTTAAAATTATTGGTCACAATGGCCTTGTGACGTCATCTATGACGATTTCGTCATCTATCATCACTAGAAGGGAAGTTTATAACCTATAATATTCAGTTTCCAAATTTTACTTGTGAATGTATAATCGTTCCAAAGATAAGAGAGGGGGAGGGGACTTTTGAGAAGCACTGATGGTTTTCACGTAACCCGTTCGTTAGAAGTTTTCTATGTTAACGCCTTAGGATACTTTTGAAAATTTGTGGCACGTAATCCGGATACTTTATGTTTTAAAATAAAATATTGACACTCATGAATCACTTTCGGTTATACCGTAAGTCATAGCCAACTTTGATATTTTAAATAGAATGTTATACTTTTTATTACTTTTTTAGATTCCCTGTAAAGTACTATAACACTTTATGTTAAGGTTTCTTTTGTAAAAATTAACCGTTTTTGAATTATTTTGATTTTTGTGAAATTTTTTGTTTTTCTATTTACTTTTTAAAACCACATATCTCGGGCGTATTTGATCTGAACTATGTCATATTTCTACTGGATACAGCGAAAGGCATAATGTTCTGAGCAATGTCTAAATATTTAATAAATATTTTACAGGGTGTTCGAAATTTATTGATTATTTAAGTAATCTTTAATTAAAGAAAAATCCATTTTTTTAAATGGAACAGCCTGTAGATGAGCACGTAAGTAGATAAACATTTTGCATCGTATAGGCATAGATTTCCCTATGTCTATCTCTCATAGTTATTAATGATTATTTTATAAATTGAGCATTATCAAGAAAAATTGTAGAAGTAGGCCTTGAAAAGTAAATCTGATCTGTCAAAATTATCATAAAGTTTATTTCGTGTCTAACTGGTTTTATGTTGTTCACAAATATGCAAGACGAATTAAATATTTATTCTAATAGAGATATTTTGAGTTTATTCTACATTCATGGTGAATCTCTTTAAATTATGGAAAGAACATGTCAACTTTTTAATGAAAGATACTCTCATTTACCAGCAATGCATAAAACTAAATTCAAAATTATTAATGATTATTTTTTAAATTGAGCATTATTATTAGAAAGCTTTGGAAAAATATATAAATAGTTTTGGAATTATACCAATTATATATATATATATATATATATATATATATATATATATATATATATATATATATATATATATATATAGATTCATCAAACTTCTTACGAAAACGTTAGAAAAGAAAATAAATGTCAAAACTGAGAAAATATTTTATATCATACGAGATAACAAAAATAACCACACATTAGCAAGCAAGAAAGTGAATAAAATCAATATATTAAAGACACATGAAGCGTTAATGCTGATATTCGCCAATGTTCAAAATGATCTGCGATCTAAACAAAGCATGGCTCTTCTTAAGTCTGTTGTAGTTGCTTTTCTTACTTGCTCAGCGTTCAAGTTTCGAAAACCGTCTCTAACTTTAGTTATAAGTTATTCTCTGTTTTGCACGGGGGACGAAAAAACCTCATTTTTTATTTGACCAATAAATAAAAATCAAGGAGAGTCAAATCGGGGGTCTAGGTGGATAGAACCAAGGACCATTGTGACCGATCCACTTATACTCAAAGATATTGGTTAATTCCCGATATATCTAATGTGAAGAGTGAGCTGGTGCTCGATCCATTTGAAACCAACATAGGTTATTCCAAAATGGTAGTACTACTTTTCTTAACAATTGTAGATACCTGACGCTTGTTAAATTCTTTTTTTCTTTCAACCTTGAGCCTAAAAGCTCAGCTGAGTCCTTAGGAAGGTTTAAGTCCCTCACCAAATCATTTAATTCAGATTGGTCAAACAGTTTTGGCTCATCACTTCCAGAATCATAGTAATCACTTCCCTCATCCAGTTCACTTGCGCATATACGTGAAACCATTTCGTCATCAGATAAATCATCTAATGTATCTGGTAGTGAAGGAACAGGTACTTCTGGTCCATGAGGTAGGTATAGGACGTATTGCGGATCGAAGGTTTGGGTAAACGATGTCCTTTTTGTTTTTTAAATTGAATCCGTGTACTACACATGAACAAAAATAACAATCATCGCTATGATTGATCGGTTCTCTCCAAACCATAGGCACTCCAAAGCGAAAAGACTGTTTTTTTCCTTGTGACCACTGGCGAAGCTCTTCAACACACACTGAACAAACCTTATGAGGAGCCCAAGGTTTGTCTTGGTCTCCTAATTTCACACCAAAATATGCAAAATATACTTTTTTTACAAAATCTGTAATGTTTCTTTGTTGTTTTTTTACTGGAAACTTTCCACAAATATAGCAGAAGGAGTTGGGTACATTGACACAGCCTCTTGATGCCATTTGAATTTAATTTTAAAAAACTCGTAAAATAAAAATTAAATTAACTCAGCAACTAATCACAAATGTCAACTAATTACACAAATTTACACCACAGTTGTAAAGAAGATATTGAATGAACTAACTGTTTTGTCTAAAATAGCAATATGTTTGTAGTGGAGGTGGGGAGGTAGACATGCAGTAACAGGAAGATGACGAGTCATGTCTTGCGACATGCTCAATTATTTCTATTTGTAACTTCTTTATCATAAATCTAGTGTATGTTTATTCAGAATATCAACTTCTTGCATCATCATAAGTAAAAAAATTATACTAGTTTATTTAAACAACGGTTTAATGAAATTGTCCTTTTCAAAAAGACTAATATATGCAGATAGGTCAAAAAACCCCAGATTGTAAAAAAACCTTACGTGATGGAATTTTTTAAATAATTTTCCCATTTTCAGCACCAAAAAATCTATTGAAATCACTGTATAAAATTCAGACAATTTTACCATCGCAGGCCTGTGTAATCAGTGATTATTGATATAGACATTTGATATTTATTGGTATTGCAAAAGTACCATTCGTTTTTCAGTCTAATAGCACAATTTTGTATGGTGACGTTTCAGTAGTAATAGATCTTGGAAAATCTTTATGTTATCTACATTTATGTTATCCTTTTGATGTGAAACTTGTTTGAGTACCATTTATAAGCGTCTACAGTTTACATGTCTAATTTTACGTATCCGAGTATTTTCTAATATAGTAATATTGGTGTTAGATTAAGGGTAGGGTTCGTTTTAAATTATTTTAAAAAACAAAAAAAAAACGCCAGGATTTACTGAATAAATTCGTTACTAATATTTTTTTGTATTTTCAGGTTAACCACACTAAAAATATTTTATTTAAAATAAAAATCGAGTCTGAAAATGAGGAAGCACGAAATATAGTAAGTCTTCATTAGTTTTGTAAACTATTGTAGTAATACACAGCAACACAAAATGTAAAAAAAAACATCTGTATATGTACACGCAAAACTTGTATATCCATTTTTATTTGTTGCAAAGTTACAGATCTATGAATATGATTGTCAGATCATGAAAGAAAATGTAATCCCAAAGTCAATAAAAACTAATTTTATTTAAAAAAGTTAAATTAATAATATTTTCGAAATGTCCACCTCCTTGTTGAATGCAGGCTTGTGCCCGTAAGCCAACAGAAGAAGTAGTTATCCGAATTTCATACGTGTTTTGTCGGATTTGCTCGGCAGCCAGGTGAATACGATCCAACAACTCTTCTCTTGTGTACGAAACTTGCGCGTAGACTAAATTTTTCATGTACCCCCATAAATAAAAGTCAAGGGGATTAAGATCGGGTGATCTGGGTGGCCATGTAACAGGACCACCTCGACCAATACATCTTGGATAATTGACGTTAACCCAAATTCGGACAGCAATTCCGAAATGTGGTGGTGCCACATCCATGTGAAACCACATGTCTCGTCGAACTTTCAGTGGGACATCCTCTAAAAGACCTGTCAGTTCGTCAATAAGAAATTGAAAGTAATTCTCCGCATTTAACCTCCCAGGAAGAACGACAGGACCAATCAGCATAGACGAGCATAGTGGTCTGTCTCAAGCAAACTGTGTCCCCTGCAATACTAATATGGATACAAGCCCTCACGTTTTAAAATTCGCCTATCGGGAAACCAATGTCGGTATTCAATAACTGCTTGACGTGCACTGCCGTTATAGTAGCCATACACAAAATGCATGTCCGCATACTCTTGAGAAGAAAATCGGTAAGGCATTTTGAATAAAGAAAACGTGTCCACTCACTAATAAGCTGTTGTATGAACTGAAACGTAATGTAATCCTTTATTAAAAAATGCAATGTTAACAGTCATCTGAACATTTGATTATTGTATGATATTCATGGTTCAGCACTTACGAAATAAGTAAGAACCTTCTTTATCATAAATCAATTTCCTGTACTCTTTTTTGTAGATCTCCAAGAAATTACTGTATTCACTACGACAAGTGTTTATTTATTTTAGGATAACATTTTATTATGCGATGTTAATAATCAATAAGCCATTGACGTGCTGCTCGTGGAGCAGCACGCCAATGGCTTAGTTGCTGATAAGTATAACACAATCTTGTACGTTATATGTCACGAGAAAGCGTTTCAACACATATACCGGCCAAGAGAGGCACGTTGGAAACGATTTCCTTGAGTAGATAAGTTACTCCAAGAAGGAAACTATACGCTTACAAGTATAATCTTTACTTATAGCCTAGATGATCCAATATACTATTGGACATATTGGAATATGAAATGCTATCATCTAGAGCACAAACGTTTCCAGAAAGTAACTACATATTTTAGCAAGACAATTGCCCCGTCCATTTAGCCTATGTTGTTGAACAGTAGTTCTAGAATCGCAATATAGAAGTGCCATGGTCTCCAAAAAGTCTAGACCTAAACCCACTTGAAAATGTATGGGGACTTATGGTCAAAAATATTTAAAAAAGAAATTTTCATCCTCGCAATGGTGAAGAACTGTGGAAGGTTATAGAAGAAGAATGTTCAATCTCACTTAATGCCTCGTGAAATTGAATACCTAACAAGAAACTTAATTCGTTCAATGTCAAGGAGATTAACCCAAGTCATTACCGCAAACGGCGATATAACTAAATATTAAATATATTCATTGCTTTTATCCAATGTCTTCATTCTGTTATTTATTTTGTTCTGTTATAAAAACAATGTTTGGTATTGAATTTTATTTCAATTTTTGGTTAACTATATACAGTCAAATTCACATATACCTACTAGTAACAGAATTATAAGTAGAGATTCCCAAATCCGCTAGCATACTATTATTTTCCTTGCATAATGCCTTACTGTTGTGTCACTTAACCACATGACAGCTTTGAAGCAAGATTTACAATATAACATGTCCCAGTTTTTTCGCCAGCACAGTGGCTTCCTCAGGTACTTACATCTAAAGAGTACGTTACAAACTAAATTAAAATATATATATATATATATAAAATCAAGAAGGTTGGTATTATTTTACAACGTTTTTAAAAAGAAATCTATGAATTTACACAAGTATTGTCGGTAGTAAGAAAATGTGGCACATCTGGTCGGGCCTAACTGTTATATTATAGGGTACTAAACATGTTTACGCATAAAATTTGTTTAATAAACTTCATGTACATATATTTAAATCTAATTTGTCATTTAATAAAATTTGTGAGTGTTTTAATTTATTGATTTCGAAACTTTCCGGTAAATTTAATTTGTTGTCTTTATTTTCTAAATGCAGAATTTGAAAATCTTTATTTAAAGTGGTTTTCTTCTAATAGATGATTCGCAAAAGTGGAGTCTTATTTTTATTTCTAAACGAAGAACAATGTTCGGCAATGCGTTTTTCAAACGATCTTCCTGTTTGACCGACATATATCTTACCGCATCCACACGTTAACTTATAGACTCCAGACGTCTCATTTTTGTCTGTTTTATCTTTATTGTTTTTAATATGTTTGGATAAATTATTATTAGTTTTGAAAACCATGTTAATATTAAGTTTTTTTAAATAACTTGAAATATGCTTATTAGGTATCCCAATGTACGTTTGTAATCTAAATTTTCCTTATCCTTTATTGCAAGATATACCATAGAGATTGCTTTTTTGAAGAGATTTTTGTCAGCATATTTTCAATTAAAGTATCTGTGTAGCCGTTATTGATTGCTATTTATTTGACTAAATTGAATTCTTTTTCATAATTTTCTTTGGATAGTGGATAATTAATTAATCTATGTAAAAAACTATGAAAACTTGCTAATTTGTGTTGTATGGGATGTGTTGACGCATTATGTATAGTTATGTCCTGTAATGACTAAACGTTATTTAATCGTTATCCTCCATATTATTTATCACACTGATAAACCTGCTGTATAAATGGAACTACCTCGGCAACAATGTTACCTCCGGGACCAGGTGACATTACATGGCGATCCTGTCCACGTCTGAGATTACATGGCGATCCTACCTTTAGTTAGATGATCAGACATTATATGGTGATCCTGCCATCCCATCATCTGACATTACAGTCTGTATGAGATTCTTTATGGTAATATCAAACTCTAATTTATGGTTGATTTTTTTAATTGTTAGATCAAAAAAATTAATGCTATTGTTTACTTCTTGTTCCATGGTAAATTCAATATTTTTATGAATAGAATTGACGAATTCTTTAATTGTCTTTGTGTTCCAGTGAAACAAAGTACAATATCGTCTACATATCTAAGCCAAAAGAAAATATGCTGTCTTAGGGGATTATTAAAAATGATGGATTCTATGTGGTTCATGAAACTTTCTGATAGTAATGGACTTAAAGGGTTACCCATAATTAGTCGTTCCTTACAAGTGTATATTGAATTATTAAACTGGAAGTAATTTTGTTTGAGAGCTATATTTAACAAATCTAAAATTTCAGCTTTAATTATATTATCGGGTTAGCGTTCTTAGCTATAAGTAAATTTTCAATTAAAGTAACGGTTTCGGCTGGAGGAATACTTGGGAATAAGTTTTTAACGTCAAAAGATACCAAATTATGGATCTTTAATCAATTCAATTATTAAAATATTCTATATCTTTTGAAAATAGCAGAAATGTGCTTTTCTAATCCCGTTAAACACTAGAATACATAAAAAATAGGATGATTGCGTAAAAAAAAAGAAAAACAAAAAATTTAACTAAAACGAAACTAAAAATGGAAACTAATTTGTATTTTTAAACATGAAAAATAGTTTGAACGTTAATGTAGTTACGCCCATGAAGATTAAACTACTAAAACCATGACGAAAGTAGACTATATTAGAACAACTTTTAAAGGCAAAACGTGATTATTAATTTTTATAGATATTTAAAAAGTAATGTAGTATTACACTGCTTTTGATAATTGCTCAAGTATTTTCTTTGTGAAGATTGAAACATCCTAATTATTTATGTTATTAATATTAAATACAGAAAAGCAAACTATTTCCCGTTTAATAACAAAACCATGTTCTATTATTTACTTATTGTAATTAATTTGAATTTAATTCCATATTTATAAACCAAACAAAGAATGCGCTTCACTGAAAATACCATCACAACAAGTCTGTACTATTTACACTTTAAGCTCTAATTATTTTTTTGATAGATGCTCTTATTGTTCATGTTGTTGGAAATGTGAAACGTTCACCACTTTCCCTAGAACAGAACTGAAATATCTAATGTTAATTAGTAAACTTCTACTTGTTTTTAAATAACTTTTACATTCACTTTCATGTGATACATTCTTTTCTATTTTGTAAATTCTAATTCGGTTTGATAAGTACATTGATTTTTGTTTTGTTTTTGTATCTATAATTACATTTCAATGTTAATATATACTGCGTTCACTCCAAGTTCTGAAATTCATTAAATTAAGGGAATTCAGGAAGGCATTATAATATCGGATTTCACCATCTACGAGTATATTATGCGATAATGCCATTATTAAAAATCAAATGTATTCGCATATTACCCCCTCCAAAATGAGCATTTGTAACATAAAAGTCGCTGTTGACATTTATGCTATTGACAATTAACATTTGAATTAGTTGCTACCGGGTTTCTCCTCATTACTGTGTACTTATTCCCTCTTTTATATAAACTTCGGGTTTTTATATCAATTTTAACTGTAATCGGTAATCTTCCACTTATCTGGTGAAAAGTTCTAGATCTAACCTCAGAATGCCGAAATGTTTGAATTCTCAATCAAAGAGGTTTGTTGCTGCTTTGATTTGCTATTTTGAGAAAGAACGTGATAATGGTAGTCCAATGGATATACGAAAGGTAATATACCGGGTGTATTATGAAAAACCTTTCGTGCTATAACTTTTTTATTTTTTATCCGAATGTAATAAATTATACGTCGAACTAAATCGTTTTAAAAACACTGTAACGTGATCCGCTTTGAATTTTTTTTACACTTTGTTTTTGACAGACAGCTGCAAACTGTGTTTTTTTAAATTGCACTATACTTTTTTTTCCTTATTCAAATATATTACTTTTTCTGAATATGAAACTGTAAACAACGATATCCTTATATGAAAAAAAATCGATAAATTCAAGGTTTTTTTTAGTTCGATTTATTGTGGTTTTTCCGAACACAGAGATTTCTTAAATGCATTTTAAATACTCTATTTCATTTTATTACCAGCAAATGTGTGTCCTTTTAAAATCACTTACATTCAATACTATATAGCCCGTAAAGGATTACAAACCAATGTTATCAGTGAGCGGTGGGTCAACAACAACATTTACATTGTTTATTTTAAAAATTTAAAAATCAAGCAGTCATATTGAACGATAAAAGTGGATTCCAAATGTTCGAAGAGAGCTGTGACATCTGTCAGTCACACATTCATTATAACATTTTCAACGATTTATTTCTAAATTTTGTTATTGAAATGGATAATTGCGAATGTGTGGATGCGATTCAAGCATATTTTGAATGCGGAACAAATTCCGCAGCTGCTTTGCGACTTTATGGAAATCGTTTTCCTGACAGACTGCGTCCAAGTGCCGATAAGTTTGGAAGGCTCATGCGAAATTTACGAAATTTTGGATCATTCAAAAAACCGAAAATAAACGCACGTGTAATTCAAGATCAAAATTTAGAATTAAGTGTCTTGCTCTATGTGGAAGAAAACCCTAATACGCCTACTCGAGAAATTGCTCACTACATGTAGGTATCACATTCTACAGTTCAGTACATTCTGAAGAAGCACAAGTTCTTTCCTTATAAACCACGTAAGGTGCATGCTCTCGGTGAAAACGACCCTCAACGAAGGGTTCAATTCTGCACGGTTTTCATGAATAAACTAAGGGAAGATCCAATTTTTTATCGTCGTGTGTTGTGGCCAGATGAATGCACTTCTGGGAAAAATGGTGTATTCAACAGAAATAATCATCGCCATTGGAGCACTGAAAATAACCATGTTGTGATGCAACACAATTTTCAAAATCGGTTCAGTGTAAATGTATGGTGTGGCATTTTAGGCGATAGAGTAGTAGGGCCTTTTTTTGTGGAGGGTAATCTAAACCAAGAAAAGTATAATAATTTGTTACGCAATGAATTAGGCGATTATTTAGATGAGTTGCGACTTGCTGAGTTAAACAGGGTGGTGTTCCAACAGGACGGTGCCACACCCCATAATGCACGAATGAATACTGATTTTCTAAATAATTATTTTGGCGTCAGATGGATGGGCACTTACGGACCTATTCGATGGCCTGCTAGATCGCCAGATCTGAATCCACTGGATTTCTTTCTGTGGTCCTACATTCAAGATCATGTCTATTTGACTCCACCTGATACCAGAGATGATTTAGCAAGAAGGATAGTACAAGTATGTCATGAAATATCTTATATTAAACGCAGCAGTTGGAGTTAATAGAAGGTGTCAAATGTGTCAAATATATGATAGCTTGATTTCTGTAAATTTCGTAGTTTTTTTTTAATAATAAAAAATTTGTCACTCAATTTAATGGAGGTGTCTTCAGGAAATAAATGTTTATTAGAATAAGTAAAAAAAATATGTAGTACAATTTAAAAAAAAAATTTACTACTGTGTGTCAAAAACAAAATGTCAATTTTTTTTTTTTTTAACAGGCTACAGTGCTTTAAAAACGATTTAGTTTGACATATCATTCATTAAAATCAGATAAAATATAAGGAAGCTACAGCCCCAAAGGTTTTTCATAATACACCCGGTATATGCGTTAAAAAGAACATTTGTTTTGAAAAAAAAATTAATATATTCACACGACTTGCTGATGCTTTGCTACTCCATTCTAGTACTGTTTCGGCTAAATCGAAAGATATTAAAGAAGAAGGTAGACCCTTGAGCAGTCCCAAAAAAATACGGGATCCTAATACTGATGACATGACTTTGATAAAATATTGCAATAATAAGTTTTGTATCTCATTATATCATAATCACATCATATGTATGTCCTTCAGAACAACATGTTACGCTTAACACTTTACACGACACCATACAAGAGAGAAGCATATATAATGGTGGTACTTTATCAATAATTTTACGTAACATTGGTTTCTGTTGGAAAAGATAATCCTCGCAAAGCACTAGTGGAACAATCTCAAGTTATTCTTGGTCGAGTAGATTTTCTGGTTAATTATTTGTGAGAACCTATTTTTGTAGATGAAACATAGATTTTCCAAAACGGCACTATAACTAATCGTGGCAAGATCAGAATGTTCAAAGTATCAAAGGACTAAAATTTATTGGCGAAGGTTTGTGAACAATTAGTATTACAAATGTGTAGCAGTTTATAAATTATGCTTTCTAGATATATTATTGTGCATGGTGGTAATCGAAAAGGATTTATACCTGAAGCATCGATTACATTTCCATGAAAAGAAAATGATTATCATGAGGAAATGAAATTAAGTAAGTTTCTGCTATGATTTGAAGAACAGTTACTTAAAAATCTAGAGCAGTCATCTCGATTATCATGCACAATGCACCTTACCATAGTGTTACTGAAAAAAGTATCAAACTTCTACGTGGAAAAAGATTGATGTCATCCAGGGTTGGTTAAATGAAAATAAAATGCAATATGATGATAACTCTTTGAAACCACAACTCCTGCAACTTGTTAAGTAGTTTTTTAAACTTCTATTGCTAGCACTACTTAATTATTGAATTTAAGGCATAGACCAAGAAAAGTGCATGTGGCAGATAAGTTTACTGAAAAGTATGGACACAACGTACTTAGATTACCCCAATTACATTCAATGCAATGGGAAATGTATGGGAAATTGCGAGAAAATATTATGATGATATAGGGATATATGGGGGAGGGACAGAGAATATTTTGAGACTACGGGAGGATGCACTGGAACATGTAGCACCAGAAATGTGGAAGAATTGTATCAACCATGTTGAAAACATTATAGAAGACTGGTGCAAAAGGGCGGTTGTGATCGATAAAAATGAAATGACAGAATTTATTATTTATTTTGTTTCAAGTGATAGTGATGATTCCGATCAATTTTAAGTAAAGACATCAAGAATAACTTTTCAATCCAATCCCTAATAATGCTGTGTGTAATTTGTATCAATATATCTTAAACTAAATCGTTTAATTACTGTATTTGTGTAATAAGTATATATAATGGGTTTCGTATGTTTGCAATAGAATTAGTGCATTGATATTACAAAATATTTTCTAATTGTTGTAAATAGATCCTCTGTAGTTCAATATTCAAATAAATAGTTCCTTTATAAACTTAATTTATTGGATTATGTTCATACATTATTTATTGCTGACTCCTATAATATTGGTGCTGTTTCTTATCCACTTTAATTATATGCAGTAAACCATTCAAGGAAAGTAATGCCATCTCTCCTATTAAATTAATTTCTTGTACCATTGACTATAAATTGTTTCATGTGCAGAAAGATATGGGTAGCAACATTAGCTCTTTTGTGTTTGATATATTATGTACGTAGTTATAAATTACTTAAATAACTTATAAATTTCATGAATAGCTCATTACTTCATTACTACACGATCAGCATGGATCAATACAAAAACCTATTCTGTAATTGTTAGTTAAAAAATCGGAACATTTAGTGAACGGAGTATAGGAGTAATACAAAATTTGCTAGGATTTTATTTTTACTGTTCTTGAAGTATAAAACTATATAAATTCAAAATATTTAATACTAAGTAGTATCAGTAGTATCGGAAAGAAATTAACAATAATGAGAAAAGCAATGTAATGGAACGAACGTCACATTTTCGAGGAATTAATCGAGAATTAATATTAAAGATTATTCTGGCAGAACTAATCATAATATCCAAACAACAGCGTTGCAGGCGAAGCAGGAGAGAAAAGGTGTTGTAGACGCTGTAGATTATACATAGCTTAATAGCGGAGGTCGAAATAAGATTTATGGAGTAGGATTTATGGTAGATAAAAATCTTAAACAAGTAATTATTCAAATCTTCTACAGAGACTATGTAACATAAAGATAAAAACCAAGTAAAAGAAAATTATTTCGTAATTACTACTCATGCATCTAGAGAACAGAAAGATTATGAAGAAAGGACATGTTTTTATAAAGAGTTAAAGATATGCCTCAGGAAATTGACCAATTACAAAGTTAAAATAGCCATTGGTGATATTAGTGTGGTTATTAAATAACGAGACTGACGCTGTAAAACTTTTAATTTTAAATTTATACATATTTAATTATTAGTCCTTTCAATATATGTCCCTCCTCTATCGCTACACCGCTCCATTAGAATTTTTCTTTATGCAAAACAGTGCTGGAAATCTTCTTCCGCTTTTTCTTTCAGAGCTTTAACAGTCTGAAATCTTGTTCCTCTTAATGCAGATTTTACCTTTGGGAACAGGGAGAAAGTCATTACACGGGAGCATGCAACGTATAAATGAAGACATGTATTCTCCAAATTCAATCCCAATACTTGCAATGACTGATCTTGTGATTTATTTATAGTTATTGCAAAAACCAATTTGATTGGAAATTAAAGTCACTTGAATTGAAATGGCATATCTGTTGGTATCATTGTTATACGTGATATTAGCACATCTTCTCGTTTGAAATTGCCAAATATAATTATTGCTTTGATGAGATTGTTAAATAGTCTTCTTGTAAAGAAGAAGAGTGGGTTGATATTTCTAAGAAGAATGATAGGAACACCAACCTTCAGATTAATGATGTGTGGTGATAATCCAAATAAATCAAATGAATTTAATATTATAATATTACATGTTCACTTAACCGTTGATGATGTTTGTAGTTTTGTTTGATATATGGAAGTACACATTGAACCAATTCTACTTGTGAATGAGTGATACTCTAAAACCTATTGGTAATTGAATGTAGTATGTTGTTTCTTCAATTGTAATTTTCCCATTTCCAATATCGAATAATTGTATCGCAAATTTCTTTGCAGAAGGATCATCTTATACTGTCGTGAGCAAAAAAAAACGGGACAGTGTCAAAATCGTTGTGTCAATTTCCTTTATTTTTTAGCGTTGTAATTCTAACATTTGATTAACTTTCAAACTCTACGTCAAATTATATATCATAGTTGATATTGATAATGATAATTCAAAATTGAAAATGCCGCATCTTTCGAAAACTGATAAAGCTAGACTTGTTACTAGTTTGAAAAATGGGAAATCATTAAGAAGTGTATCGGTTCAATTTAATATTGGTAAAAGTTCAGCCGCAAGAATATATAAAAAAAATGGAGGGAAGAGAATAATTTAATTCGGAAATTAATTTCGGCACGTAACAAAATTTCGAATATGCAGTAAGACGAAGCATTAGTTACTTAGATTAGGCACAACCCTTTCAAAACATTAAAGGAAGCCATAAGAACAACACAATTTCCTATCTCATCTTGTAACACAATGGTTACAAGAGAATGAAATTTAAACTTGAGATATCCAGCCCTATAGTCCTTATCTAAATCCCATTGAAAATGTATGGGGATTAAGAGATAGAGCTTCTACCCAGGAAGAATTTTGGGACACTGTTCATAATGCTTGGCATCAAATTTCTATATATTTTGTACAAAATATTGTCGCTTCAATGTCTACAAGATTAGATGCAGTCAATAATAACGGTGGAATGACGAAATACTAATTATTTTAATGTAATAATTATTTTAATTTAATAAATAATCTTTCTCTATCGTTTTTAGTAATTTTCATTTACATTTATTTTAAAAATGTTTAATAAATGTCAATAAGACACACATTTTTGACAATTCCTGACTTACTATTGAGTAAAGATAGCCACTTAAGTAGTCACAATTTAAACCCATGCAGAAACAGTGTCCCGTTTTTTTTTGCTCACGACAGTAATTTACCTCGCATGTTTGTCGTCAATGAAAATTTATTAAAATATCTCCACAAATGTGAAACTTTTGAATACACATTTTGTTTAACAGCTAATGATGAACGTGGAGTAACAGGTAGTGTCTGTCGAACATCGCACCACCGAATGGCTGGTTGTTTCCATGTAAATTTTGTGCTTCCAACGATTTTTTATGCGCCATTGTGCATTCATCCCATAAAATTATCTTGCATTGCTGGAGTACTTTATTAATTCCTGATGTTTTTGAAATGTTACAAGTTAGTGTTTCACTGTTTTGTATATTAAATGGCAACTTAAGTGCTGAATTCGATAACCAATCAGAAGAGTCGCCCTAATTCCAGATGATACGATTGCCAATCCGATATTATTTTCTGCATGTATGGTTGTTAGTTTAAATGAAATAAGAAATGTTTTTCCTGTGCCGCACCACTAACATCATTTGTTACTCGCATTATCGCATCATAAACGTGTTTTTCTTCTTGAAGTAATTCTTGAATATTTGATTTTAGAAATATATTTCATTCATTAATGTAGAAGATCCTTTCGCGTTGTAATTCAGTATGAAATTTGTCACTACGTAGGCGATTTGGTGATGTCATTCACTAATGTCATTGGGACAATACAGGTTGTGTGACAAGTCCGTGTGCAGGGATCAACGATTTTATTTTCTCGAACTTTTTTTATCTAAAAATTAATAATAGTTTGCCTTGTTTAAAATTACATTGGACGATTGTGACTTGAACATATCAAAGCCCCTAAAAAAATAAACTGAATTTTTTGAGGCAAAATAGGAACTAACTTGTGTTTCTATGTCATCGACGTTGATAAATTAGCGTTTCAACATATAATTGTTCAAATTTCGAAAGAAGTAATAATCAGAGGGTGTCAAATCGGGCGAATAGCGTGGGTGTTTCAATGGCGTCCAACTCAGCTGAGTGATATTTTCGAGTGTAAAATTTGCTTTATGGGCTGGACAATTGTCTTGTAGAAATTAGATTTTACGACGCTTCCTAGCCGGCATTTTGGCATTGACCACATCAAGAAGGTTCATCTAGTTTGTTTTGTTGATGGATTTACCCGATTTGAGGTAGTCAATATGCACGATCCCATCTTTATTCCAGAACTTAATAGTCATCGTTTTTAATGTCATTTTGGTATGCTCGATTACTGGCGATAGCTGACCAGGAAGCTGCCATTCGGAAGCTGAATTTCGGGTCTGTGGTGGTTCGTAGTAGACCCAAGTCTCATTGATAGTCAGCAGATTGTCCAATAAGTTATCCCATTCGGCACCATACTCGTCTAAAATCGATTGCGCATCATCAACTCTTTTCTTCTTTTGGTCATTTGGCAACTTGAGCGTCCACTTTGCCACGACCTTTCTAAACTGAAGACGCCTTTTGATGATGAGTTGTAGTCACCTTTTGACTCGCCGAGTTCAGCAGAAAGTAGGGTCAGTTATGTTTTGGGGTTCTTCACCAGACAGTCGGTGATGGCTTTTAACCAAGCTCGGATTAACCGGATTTGGAGGTCGTCCTTCTTTCGTCTACGTGGTGGTTTCTGTACCACCTTGTTTGAAATAATGATACCATTTGGGCGATGTGCGCATTCACTGCCATACACAGTTTTAGCTGTGTTTAGCGTGTTGTTTCCACTAGGTTATCACCTAGTTTAACGCAGAACTGATTATTAACACCAAGTTTTTTCGGAATTGTCAATTTTTGAATAAATTTTACGGTTCGAAACAGGCACTAACTTCCAAGCTCCTGCAAAAAACACAAACGAAGTAAACACAGTTGCTCAGGAGAATTGTCACTTAGTTAAAATTTCTTCCGCAGGGGGACCTGCACCAGGGCTTGTCATTCAACCCAATATTTAGTGCTGTCTTGTGGCACTATCTACATTTAAATAATAGTACTGCTACTCTCGATATTATGTTATTAGGCTTCTAACCTGTCTTTCTCTAGTCAGATCGAGGATTTCAATAGCTTTAAACCTTCCCCTGACAACGCGTATCATTTTGCAAAAAAACACACGTAAATCAGTTCAGTAGTTTTTCAGTTTATAGCAGACACACATGCGAACATTGTATTTTACATAGGTATATGGAAAATGAGAAATATTACATTTGTTGATATTATAATTAAATTGAAAAACATATTTTTAAAATAGATCCTTTAGTTTGAACTATCATTGAACAAAGTGACAGGTAGCTCTAAATTGAATCTAATTAAGACATAAATGATTTTTCTCCCGCCCGAGAATAAAGTGTCATCTTATACATCTGACAATTGACATATATTAGACTACTTTATTCTCTAGGGAATAAAATATTCGATTTTCCCTAGGGAATAAAGTGAATACTGTAGTGAATGACTTTTGGTTCATTTTTTTAAGTCAAAATTAATTTAACTGTCAGATTGACGAAGCATTTAAATATATCAATCAGTTTTATGTTGTAATCGTAATAGTAACATTAGATGAGTTTACAATATTTATATATGGACAATCATCTGATATCTTAACTTGGCGGTTGCTTACAGTAGTGCTTGTGCAAAAATTATCTCCTTCACTGCCATTAATATTCATTTTTGCACAATAACTTAAACGGACAGCTTTTTTTTGAAAAAAAAAAAGAAACAAACAAACTCGTTTTACCTTAGTAACCAGAAACTATGCACATTTTCATGACA
The DNA here is from genome assembly GCA_935421215.2 of Melolontha melolontha. Lineage (NCBI taxonomy): Eukaryota > Metazoa > Arthropoda > Insecta > Coleoptera > Scarabaeidae > Melolontha > Melolontha melolontha. Next base: position 67,659,954 of record OW285243.1, on the reverse strand, counting down.
AACCAACTTAATTGAATGACATCAGATCAATCTATCAATCAACTGTCAAACTAATAATGAAATAAATTATTACATATAAGGTCGGGAGAAAAGTTTTGTATGTAATTCGGGAATAAACGTCTATAATCCCTCAACAGAAAATGCCCTGGCTCCCTTCGGTCGCTCAGGCATTACTTACTGTCTCGGGATTAAAACTGTCGTTTATTCCCTTAATACATAAATATCTATTATTCATGGCATATTCTGTAAAACTTTCTCACACATTGTGCATGTAATATTGTAGAACGTTAGATACTTTTTTGTGCGTATTGTCTTTTAAATTGTATTTTATGAACTTGTTACGCCAGCAACACTTTCCTTCGGTATACATACACACCTATTAGGATACAAGTAGTAGATTACACAGTTAAACGCGTAGTTTCGTTAGTAACACTACGAGATTATCGGGATAAAATAAAACAAATTAATGAATTAATGTAGTATTTAAAATACTAGACATAGAAAATAAGGGTAGAAATCCTTAATTTATTAGAGCAACTTGAAATTAATAAATTAAAGAAAACTGATGCTATCCTCGATGATCAATTAAAAATTAATAATTCATGGTTACTTAATTTATTTATCTGATTATTCAGACTGTGATATATTGTATATTTTCCAAAGTGCTGCTCTACCTCTTTTTAACATAATATAGTTTTATCACTTTATGAACTGTATTGTATAAACCGCAAGTGAATATTTTTATGAAGGTTTCGTTCATAGACATTTAATTAATAAAGACTACCCATCTCTTCAACTATCTGAAACACGTTAAGAAATGTTCGGTTCATCAGTTAGTTATATGTCTGACTAAGCTCTTGTGTGGGTGAAATGATCGTAATATTGTGAAGTAAAAAATAGTGAAATTCATTAAAATTTATTTTCTTTTATCCCGATAGTTGTAATGGAATTTCATTAAGTAAAGACTGAAACAATCCTATTTCCTTAGTAGTAGATTAGCTATTCAAGGAAAGGGTTGTTGCCATGCCTCTTTTGGCCGTTAGATATCTCGAGACCCCTTCTTCTGACAAGTAATGTATAAGATGTGTTATATTTAGCAGTAACGAAGTTATTGGCATACTTCTTCACCTGCACTGACGAAAACTGAGACGAGTTCGGAACACGTGGTCTTACGTGTAAGTAATAATGCGTATTATATGCGATGTATACATCTACGGATATGTTTTTAACATTCATGCATTACTGTATTTACACTTGATGTTAGATAAACATCAATAGGCTATCTTTTACATGTATTTATTATATATTATAACTTATGACATGTCCTAGAAAATATTACTGGGGCGTATATAAAGTAAGAAAATGAAGAGCTTTTCAGTTTTATCTGTAGAATTAAAAACTAGAAATATTTACTCATTTCTTAGGGTTGTTTTTACCCTTTTAGGGTGCGATTAGGCTAATATAAAAAACATTTGTCGAATTTTTGCGCAATAAAAAGATCCTAAAATATAATCATTTATCAAATTTAATCAAAATCAGAGTGCGCGGATCGCCACACATCCCCATTAGAAACTTATAATTTTATAACATAAATTTTGTCCATTCAATTGTATAAATCCTCGAGATTGTTTTTAGTTCTTATTAATATTTATTCACACGTTCGAATTCTCATGTACAGATCATTGACTTCCTGTATTAATTATGTCATTAGAGCGAGTGCGATATATTATAAAGTTATCTCAATCCCAAAATCGTACTCTTGTTGAATGTTCAAGTCATGAATCATTACTTGCAAATGTCTCTTTTTGCTGGTCAATTACCTTATTAAATTAAGAACACATTTTTGTCACTAACAATAAAATCGACAACAATACTGGAATAGATTATATTAGTCTATTTTTAAACAACATTTAATATTTAATTATGGTTTTGACAGGTTATGGTGGCCGTATTCAAGTTAATGCATGACAAATTGGTACTAACCGCTTGCGATTTGTTCAGCATGGATTTCTCTTTTCTCTTCTCGGTAAGTACATAAATAAAGCTTTTGTTATTAATAATTTATTTATTTGAATTGTTAAGTTTCTTTGGAATAAGGAACAATTGAATTATTTAATCTGTATGGAAGTTTGAATTCATGAGTGATAATTTAGTGATAACTTAACTTTTGTTTTCTCAGTTAAATCAATATTAATAGCAAATATTATTACTTATTCGAGGCTTATTCTTCATTATTTTTGCTCTTTCTCTTGAGTACATTTTATTTGTGTGTATTGTGTTAATATTTGCATACCAACTTATAATGTGCGATGATTTATAATCATTTTTTTATGTATATGTATATATATGGTAAATTAAATTTGTTGGCGATTTAAGGTCTGGCATTACTTCAAAATGTATATATTTAAAACAATCCTACATCGAAATATAAATATTTGGTGATTATAAGTGTTCTAATTTTATTACTTTAAAAATTTCTGATCCAAACTTCTGTATCTTCTATTTTTTATAATTTTGTGAATACTTGTAAACTATGACAATTTAATAATTTATTATATATATATATATATATATATATATATATATATATATATATATATATATATGGTAAACCTAATCAGTAGGCGATTAAAGGTCTGTATATTACTTCAAAATATATGTATTTAAAAAACTCTACATGTTTCGGCGGTACGCCTTTATCAAGAGAATACAAAATATATTTTGTATTCTTTTGATAAAGGCGTACCACCGAAACATGTAGAGTTTTTTAAATACATATATTTTGAAGTAATATACAGACCTTTAATCGCCTACTGATTAGGTTTACCATATCATACCAAGGTCACGAAGTTATTATATATATATATATATATATATATATATATATTTATATATATATATATAATCAAAAATTAATAAAAATTCGGGTAAGCGGTCAATTAAAGAACTCCTTTATTAAATTACCCTATATTTCGCGACAGACTTTGTCGCTTCTTCTGGGGTAAAAAATGTAGAGTTAAAAAATAATAAAATTGACGTACAAAATATAAAAATGATTGATAGAATCATTTTTATATTTTGTGACATTTTGAGGCACATTGTGCTCTTTTTGGCTAGCTTGTTGTAATTTTCCCGCCTTGGTAGAGTGGCGAAAGTGACCTACAATTTTTCTTGATTTATTTATGATCTGTTTTATCAATTGGTTTTGAAATAAGCCATCCTTCAATATTTGTACTGTACTGTATGTATTGCACAGGGAATTTGTTGAATACCAGGAACTTCTTGTTCTAAATCTTTGACTGCATTTGAAATGTTTCTTGCATTGCCAGTCACAATGGCCTGAATTTTATTTGCAATTTCCCACTTCAATATAGCTAAGTGGATATTGTGTGCTATATTTTCAGTACAATGAGTTATTCCCTCAAAGGGTATTACTTCTAGGCACATAGATTTTGTTTCAAAATAATCTGACACAGCGTGAGCTGTGAAACTTAAGAAATAATTTCTTACATTCGATGACGAATCACTTGTCCACACATCAGCTGTTAGGCAAATGAAAGATAAGGGCTTCAGTTCATGCATAAGGCGATTTTTTACTTGTTCGGACATATCAGGTATAATTTTTTGCGCAAAATGAGTTCTAGACGGTATTTTATGTTTAGGACAGATTTTGTTCAGCAATCTACTGAACCCCACATGCTTCACCGAGATCAATATATCCACGCATGTCATTTCTGCTATAAATTTTGTAATAACAACCGCTCGAGGGTCGTTTATCTTAAATTGAATGTTTTTCTGAAAAAATTCAACTACTGTGGCTTGTTTTTTTCCAAAGACTCGGTAGATGTACCAGAGACACTAGGAACTACATCTGGATGTTTTGAATCTCGATATAATTAAATTTCTTGGCATGGTGCTCCACACAAGAAATTTTGGCATTAAAGTACTTACATTTCGATTTTTGGAGGGTTTCAGACATCGTTTCAAAATGCTGCCAAATATCACTAGTCAACTAGCGTTTTGATGACACTAGAACTGCAAATAAGTTAAAATACCAAACAGAAACTAAACAATTACCAATTTTCTCACAAGACAGGTTTGCACCGGTGGTATTCTGTTACTGTCTGTCTCCTATATTCACTTGCGACCACGGCTGGGAACTCCCCAAACGTCAAAGAGAATTTCCAACATTTGCGTTCGGATACATCACAAAGGTTGTTAAATGAGAATTTAAACAAAATTTATTTTAAAATATTTTTGGCAGATAATCTGCAAATAATCGCAACGATAATCGACGATTACGATTAATGGCTAAATATTGATAATCGGCGATTACGATTAATCGTAATCGGAATTGTTTCATTATTATTCTAAACAGTCCTGGCGTTTTGACAAGTTTTCAGCTTAAGACATTCGGCTATTACGCTATACGCACACTACAATTTAAAAAATGTCAATTGTATTATAACAATTTTGTACGATTTAAATCCATTGGTTAATATCGAAAAGTCTGTAGATATATTGAATTATATATTGGAGCCTTTATCACACTTACTCGATGTATACGAGGGTAACGTTGAAATTAGTGAGATATGGAGAAATGAAATAAGATAAAGATTCAAAACTTTATTGATGTTTGAAGTACTCTTCTGAGACGAGTTTTACAAAGTTCGAGAGCCTCATGCCAGTTGTTTTTCGAAATTGACTGTAATTATTCCTCGAAGGCGAAGTAAATTTCTTCTTCTAATGAAACGTGACGACCGCGTATATTCTCCTTAAGATTAAAAAATAGCCAGAAATTGGACATTGCTAGATCCGGCGAATAAGGGGGTTGTTCGATTACCTTGATATTTTTTTCTCTCAAAAAAGTTGCAATAACGCTAGCCTTATGCGCCGAAGCATTGTCGTAGAGTAGCACCCATCGTGGTAAAAGTTGAATTCGTATTTTAGCAAACAGTCTTTTACCGTTATAGGAGAGAATTTTTTCCAAGTCGCTGAAATCAATGATAAAGCATTGATTACTGTAATATTTTCTCTACCTTATTCATTGAGTCCTCCGCGTTAATTAGTGCCAAAACTCTTTTAACAAGCATACTCTATAAACGAATTTAAAATATTGGAAGATGCCCTTGTCCATAGGTTGGTAATGCGAGAAAGTATTCGGAGGAAAGAAAACAAACCAGTTTCATGTTTTCTAAGAAAATATTCCGATTGGCAGTTGAATTATCAAGACATAAAACTACATTTCTCTCCTCTCTCTTCATCTTGCCGTTTAAAGCTTTTTTAACCACACAGACATAATATCCAAAGTCACCCATGCTTTTTTATTGAAGACTCAGTCTATTGGCAATTGATCCACATTCGCTCCTTTAAATCATCTGGGCGCCTTATTTAAAATCGTTGGTCTAAGTGTATAGAACTGAAAGCTGATTATGTAGAAAAATAAAACGTTTTGTTTGCACCAACAATAGTCTTACATTTAAAAGTCACGTGCCTGTCAAATATACCTTGAACATACTACGTAAACAGCAACAGTTTTTCTACATTTAAGGTAATTCAAAGTCATATACTCCCACTTGATTTGGTTAAAAACGCATGTTTATAAAGTATTCAACTCGTATCGATGTACAGAAAAGTAAATGAATAATTAAGAACGAGATTTGAATTTTTGTAACTTTAAGAACATGTTCGGAATACTAGAAATATTACTTTACATATTCCTTTTTTTACACATTTCCTTTAAATTCACAATTTTTTAATCGCTAAAATAAAATACAGCGGAAAAATATGTGTACTTAATGTAAAAGTTATGTTAGAGGCAATTTTATATTAAAGATAACGCCTTGCAAGTCGTTATTGTACAATGACATTAAGTACAGTAATAACAGCTATACATGCGTAAAGGTCACATACAGCACTCGACAGTTTCAATTATATTAAACGTATGCAGAGATACGTAACAGAACTTATAGCGTTGCTTCTAAATGCAGTTATTTCATGGTCAATTTTTGTTAAATATCATATGATGTAATATGTCTATATTTACAATTTAGATATTGTAAGATATTCATAAAGCAGATATATTCAGCAATATAGTATATTAAAAAACAAGTTTCATAAGGCACCATTTTGCCGCACGAGATCAGTTTAGAAAACGAGCCGCGATAGCGGCGAGTTTTCTAAAGAGCGAGTGCGGCAAAAGGCCTTATGAAACGAGTTTTTTATACTATTTTTTCTATTTGGCGTTTTTTACATTAATAAATTGCTTAAATTGGAATTATTTAATTTGAAAGTTCAGAGTTTAATTTTTATATAAAGCATGCAGTTGGTCACATTGATACTTGACATTTTCAAATTTAAATCTTGCTATCCGCGAAGTATATTATATTACATATTATTTACTAATTTTCGTTAACATTACTTGATACTTCATTTAAAAATATAAACATGAGTGACATAGAAACATAATATGTTGTTGTCAATTGTATACAACATACGTTGTTTGTGTAAAATACGGACATATATCATATCTGTCAAATGTACATAAATTCTTAAAATCAAATGACAGCAATGATATTTATTTCTGTATTCGAACAACGCCAACATTGAAAAGTAAAAAAAAGCGTATCGAAATGAAGCTCATTTCGATACTGTTTTGGGTTTCATAATGAGTTCATTTCGAACGCAAAATAGAAAAAATATGTATTTTATCGGTAACGAACTGTTTTAGAACGCGTTTCAGTCAATAAACTATTATTACGAGGTTTTACGTACTCCACACTTGTTGTTACTTAAACATCTACCTTTTAACATCAGTTAAACATCTATCTTCTACATGCTATTTTGGAGCCACCTAGGCTATGAGTAGTGGGTTATACATTTAAACGTATAGTTTCTTTTCTATTAGCTTAGCTATCCGTGGAAGCCGTTGCTGGCGTACTTTTCTTGGCCGTCAGATGTGCTGAGATGCTTTCTCATGACATGTGACGTACAAGACTACGTACGTATATTAGTAGCGACGTAAACATTGGGTGTGTTTCTTCTCCTCGTACACCGACGAGAACTAAGTTGAGTCCGAAACACGTGTCTGCACATAGAAGTTTCACCAATCCGAAATAAGTATATGTTGTTTATACTCATGTCATATGCAGATATGTTTCTTAACAATTTTATACTTATACTTATACTTGAAATCTTAAATAGGAATCTATATATTTTATTAGATTCAAATTCTGGTAAAAATGTACGTAGAATTTGTCTTACACATTTTTTCGATTTGTGATAGATAGCGCTGTGATCAATGAAATTCAATTTTTTTTTCAATTTCTCGCACTGAAAACCTATGCATACGATGCTACAATTCGTTTTCAATAAAAGAATACCACAAAAAATGACTTCTCAAGAAAGTACTATTATCATAACCCAGGAACGGGCATAGTTGGTCAACGCGATTTCCTTCGGTCATGAATTATCGAAGTGCTTTTAAAAAAAATTGTATTTTTCTTTTAATACCATTTCTTGTAATAAATCAATTGCATCTGCCCATGTAATTGATTTGTTACAAATGTGTCAACTACGGGCACAATATTAGTATTTGTTTCTTAATGCAATTTAAGACTTCCCGACGATTCGAACTTCAGTCTCTTAGTAGCTTAATGGTAAAAGCGTGGCCCGGCAAACCAATGGACGTAGGTTTGAATCCTGCATAAGGGCGATTTTTTTTCAGTAAAAAAATCGAATAATTAGCGTCGTATATGTACAAAGCATTTATTTCAGTATAAGCTACTGTTTAAAACGAAAAAAAAGACTGAGTATTTAGTATAATTAAAGCATAATATTGGCATTAGCATTTAATATTATTAAAGCATAATTCTTATGTTTTGTTAGACGAAATGAATTTATGCTGAAGGTTCTGTATCATTTTGAAGACGTCAAAAAGCTCATGAAGACACTTGATTGCCTGTTCTGCGCATTGATTTGTTATCATCTGCATTGTACTTTTGGTCCGTATACCAATTGTCCGCCCATGTGTGAGAGATAAATCTACAGATATCGAGTAGTGAGACTCTTCTCTATGGTAGAAGAATAAATACCAAAAGAGCTAGTATTACTTGAGAATTCCATCTTGTATTACTTAAGCCAGGTATTTTCTAAAACTTCACTTCAGGAAGTAGGTACTCCAGATTTTTCAAAAAATGGAAAACTCGAGTTAAATGAAAGAGAAATTTTATATCATCACGCCATCCTGTTACGTCAGTATTACTTTTTTGCCATTCTTGAAATTCATCCTAAGTTGTTCGCAGTTCTTCATCAAGTACTTCATCCATTACTAGCCGAAGAGCTCTGTCAAGAACACGATGTTGACAATCAATGAATTGTGGTTCTTCCAGGTTCTTTTGGGAGAAAAGTCTTTGTAACTGAGTGACAATCCCAATCCTTCTTTTGTGTTCATATTCGTAGTGTCCGCTGCCATCATCTTTATACTCTTCCATAACCACTACTCATAATTTAAATTATAAATGACAGATATTATTAATATCTGTAACTTATAATTTAAAATTCTTTGAAGTAGGCATTATGTGCCAAAACACGTAAGATTATTTTATATATATATATATATATATATATATATATATATATATATATATATATATATATATATATGCATATCAAAGTAAAACAGACCTTAAATCGCCGACTTAGTTAATTTACTACATATATATAATATATATATATATATATATATTAAAAATAATAGACTTTTTATTGGTTTAGCGACCTTTTATTGAATTATGATGTTTTATTCTACGACGTTTCGACTTTTACTATTTTTCAGTCTTTTTCAAGTATCTATTTACCTTACTGTATTGTAGCTTAATTCAAATTTTTCTATTCATTTACACAGATGTAATCACTTTAATTGTCCTTACTCATTATTAATCTAATTTTAAATTTTAACTCTAATTGTTAATCTAATTGGTAATTCAGTCTTTAATCTAATTTCAATTTTAATTGTTAATTTAATTGTTAATTCAATCTCACAAAAGCAAACACAATTCTCATATTCTCATTGTATTAATTCTTGTTTCTAGATACTTGAAAAAGACTGAAAAATAGTAAAAGTCGAAACGTCGTAGAATAAAACATCATAATTCAATAAAAGGTCGCTAAACCAATAAAAAGTCTATTATTTTTAATATTAAGACACGGCCAATAAAATAAATAAGAAAAATAAAATTCTTATAAACACTAAATATATATATATATATATACGGTAAATTCAATTTGTTGTCGATTTGAGGTCTGGTTTTACTTCAAAATATATATATTTCAAACAATCCTACATGTTTCGGCAAATGATGTCTTTTTCAAGGAATATAAAATATAAATGACCGTAGGAAACAGTGGACAATTATTATTTTTATTACCAATCCAGCGGTCATGGAAAGTATTGTTCAAGTAATCACATACTATTCGTGCAAAACGTTGTGCATAAAAATAATATTTTGCCGACGATTTAGAGGTACATCAAAAAATTACAATTTTATTGTCCGTTGTACGTCACTTTTATTATTTTTTTTGAACTTAACATTTTTATCTCCGGAAGAAGCAACACAGTTGTTGAGAAATATAGAAAAAATTAATAAATGGGTTCTAATTGACAGACCGCTTACCCGCTTTTAATTTATTTTATCCAATATAGTACGGTCGATAATTTCTTTTAAATTAATTATATATATATATATATATATATATATATATATATATATATATATATATATATATTTATATATAATTAATTAAGAAATTGTCTATATATATTAATAGCTAAAGGAGTAAAAATTAGCAATTTCAAACTAGTCATTTATATTTTATATTTCTTGAAAAAGGCATCATTTGCCGAAACATGTAGGATTGTTTTAAATATATATATTTTGAAGTAAAAACGTAACGTTTCAACTTTATGGTTTCTTCATCAGACCTATTAAATTATCTACGGATTAGCCATTCAAAGTAAAAAATATATAAAAATGTACTTACATTAGCAATTTAATTCATAGGCGATGTTATAGAACGAAAATACCAATCTGCAATCATATTTTGGTTGTACATATTTACATTAGAACAAAACAAAACAATAGCGAAAAGTGCGAAACATGCGAAAAGAAATTTAACGAAAAAAGAACCAAAGTTTACCGTGTAATGGTAATGTCAGTGCATTAGACAAAGGCGAAGGACCATAAATAACGACTTTGCGAACGACCATATATACAGGCTGTCACACAAAAAACGACCCAAGCTGTAACTCTGTTATTTATATTTAGATTTTCATGAGATAGGTACCAAATGAAATGGTTTTATGAGTACTATGTTTGAGGCTACATTTACTTTTTTCCAGCGCCATCTTCAATTCCAGCGATTGTCAATTTTTTTTTTCAAATTGGACGGTATGTATTTTTTTACATAATTGAATAGAGATTTTTTTCCTGAATCCATTGATGTGCAATACATCAATTTTAATTAAATTTCGAAGAAACAAATTATGAAAACACTGTCCGTATAATGCTCTTAGTCACTTATGTTACATACTGTAGTGTGCGATGGAAAAATAACGCCTTACGCATATGTAACTGTCATATTTGACTTTTCTGTACTAAGCAAGCATATTTTGACAGTTTTGAAATAAATCATGAATTTCAATCAACTTACTGACATGCTACAAATTTATATTGAGTGTAATAAAAACTCTAATCAGGCGTTGCGAATTTACATGGAACGTTTTCCGGAAAGAGAAGTTCCAGAACGTCGTAAGTTTAGTCGACTTGAAGAAAATTTAAGAAGATTTGGATGTTTCAAGAAAACGAAAGTAGTACGCAGGAAATTTTCTGAAAATGTAGAGCTGGACGTTTTGTTAGCTGTTGAAGAAAAAGGCCAAAACCTCGGTTCGTGAAGTGGCGAACATAGTTGATACGTCTCGAAGTACTGCGTCTGCAGTACTTAAAAAGCACAAATTTAAGCCGTACATTGCCCAAAAAGTGCAAGCAATAAATGAAAATGATCCAATTCGAAGAACGCAGTTTTGTAATTTTTACTTAACAACTTTTCAACAAGACCCGTTGTTTTATCGCAAAATTATTTGGACAGATGAATGTACTTTCACTAATTATGGAATTTTTAATCGGAACATTCATCGCAAATGGAGCCAAGAAAACCCTAGATACGTTGTTGACCGTTATTTTCAACGTCGTTTAAGCTGTAATGTTTGGTGTGACCTACTCGGAGACCGCTTAATTGGGCCATTTTTTATTGACGGTTCCTTAAATCAACTAAGATATCACCAATTATTAAGCGAAGATGTTGCAAGTTTTTGGATGATTTACCGCTGGCGGAACTGCATGAAGTATATTTTCAAGAAGACGGTGCTACTCCCCATAATGCACGAATAAATGTTCGCTGGTTGAGTAGAAATTTTAATGAAAAATGGATTGGCACATATGGACCTATTCGTTGGCCTGCGCGTTCACCTGATCTTACGCCTCTAGATTTTTGGTTTTGGGTATATCTGAAAGATCGAGTTTATCTAACAGTGCCACAGAATGTAAACGATTTACAAAACCGAATAATTGAAACTTGTCGGGAAATACCTAATAATTTCGTTTTAAATGCCACCCGTGGTGTTATAAGAAGATGCAAGTATTGCATTGAGCATGGCGGTAATCAATTCGAACAATATTTGTAAAATTTTTTAGTTTTTAATTTATTTTTTAGTTTTGTTATTTGTTTTTTTCTTGTAAAATAAAATTAGTTACATATGGATAATGCGTTATTTTTTGCATCTATTTTTTCATAGCGCACATCAGTATAATACAAAGTCACTTTAAGAGAATGTTCGCAAAATCTTTTAATTTTTTTCTCTTCTAAATGTACAATTAAAATGGATGTATTGTATATCAATGGATTCGGAAAAAAAAATCTTTATTCAATTATGCAAAAAAATATATACCGTGCAGTTTGAAAAAAAAAATTGACAATCGCTAGGAATTGAAGATGACGTTGGAAAAAATTTAAATGTTGCTTCAAACATAGTACTCATGAAACTATTTCATTTGGTACCTATCTCATGAAAATCGAAATATAAATAACAGAGTTACAGCTTGGGGCGTTTTTTGTGTGACAGCCTGTATATAAAATTGCTTTGTTAGTGTTTTCTTTAGCTATTAGTGTAGACTACACCACACACAACACAATGTGTTTTTAGCGAATTGATTTTATCCATAAAAAGCGTTTAAAGTAGTTTCCATTTGCTTTTTTCATATTATTTTATTATTCAGATGTTTAATATGTGTATTTTGAAGTAACTAGAATGGAAAATTCATAAGAGAAAAGGAGCAGTAAAATGAAATTTCGTGACATACATGAGTTCTGTGCACGCTCATTTTGAAGTAAGGGGCAATTTTCCATGGCATGGTTTTTCGTATTTTTATGAACGCAAAAACATTCACTAATTATAGAATGCTCATTATTATTAGAGTAATAGTTAATTAAAGTAAGTAAAGTGCAACATTCGTTTCCCAACAAAAGTATAGGATTCGTTTATTATATTTACTCATTTACTCATTTTAGTTAGTAGTAGAATAATTAGTCTATAGTTTTCTTAACAACTGTACACTTCTTGTTTTCGTTTGATATATTTGAGTACAAATCCGATCATAATTTTTAAGATTAAATATTTAATGTTTATCTTTAAATATTGTAGAAATTGTTTCACAAATATTTACTGATTGAAGTTTCTTTTAATTATTTTAAATTGATGTACCGGGTGTTCTTGTAATAAAAAGACAACGTATGAAAAATATGAAATTATATACATGGCAATTAATTCGCAAAACATTAAAAAGGAGTTGTCAAATGAAAACAAATTTCATTTTTTCTAGAAACATGGCCATCCTAGATTTGGTATTCTCCTTGTAGTTCTAGTTGAATGATATAATTAGTAACGTAATAAGGGGCGTAGAGAATCATCATAATATAAAGTATTGCGGATGATATTGATGATGCTGAAATCTCTGCATTATTTCAATATAAATAGTGGTTGCTGTACCCCATAATTGGATACCGTACGTCCAGAATGGTTTCAAAATGGTTTTATAGAGTAGCAGTTTGTTTTTCAAGAATAGTTTAGAGTTTTTTTTCTTTTAAACTACGAAACATTGTGAAAAATAACATCTTTTTATTCATTTAATTTTTTTCCGTGTAGTGGGATAGAAAAGTGACACATTGTTTAATAAAAAATCGTGAAGAAAAGCCTTTCCTCGTTAGCAATACTTTTCTTTACGATTTCAGTTAGCAACACTTTTTTTTATTTATTAGCGTGAATTGTAAATGAACAATTTTTTAAATTTTTAAATAGGACACCAGAAGATGAGGAAACTGACCGCAAGACAGCAATGACAATTTAGAGTTTATTACTTGCTTGCTGCTACTGTTGATGTTGACGTTTCAGAGGTCGAAGATTGCTCTTCAGTCGAATTAATAAAATTTTTTTTTTTCATTTTTACTTTATTTTTGATGCTATCCTCGGTATAGGCTTTTGCAATAGCACTATTACGCCAGCCGCCGTCTCTCTTCAAAACTTGGATGTCGGCTTTACTGTCGGTAAAAGAGTCGCTGATATTCTTCGAAAACAATGGATTGTGAAACTATTTGTCTCCGGTAGCCCTAAGTACGCAGTCATTTTCTTTGGTAAATTGTAGAAATTGTTTATACTAATTAGTTGCGTTGTGTATTTGCCCTGACTATAAAATATAAATAGTCTGCGATGGTCCACATTTTTGGGTCTCAAATTCAAGTACTTTCTGTAAAGCTCAATTCCGTTTACTCCATATTCTGATGTAACTTTAAAAACACCTTTTTTCTTTGTTTTCGTTTGTTTTTCATGTAATATTATGACCAAAATATGCCCGCAATCTTCTACATCATCAACTTTTAGTAAACGTAATTCTTCCACCCGACATGTTCCGTGCAACGCAATTACCAACACTACCTTTATAAGCAGAAAACTGACATCAGAAGATTTTTCTAAAAACTCCTTCATATTATCCATCGATAAAACTGTTTTTTTGCCACATAACCGTCATTTTGACGTTTCAGACAAGCCAGTAATTTTTTATATGCAGAAATATCCACATTTCCATTTATTTGTAGAGTATTTCTCAGCGAGAACACTGACCATAGTGTTGACGCTTTAAGAGTTTTCACCTAAGAATATTTGAAAATTAGTGCTAATGAATCTTATAAATAAAACAAACCTTTTCAAGAAGTACGCAATTAGAATATCTTCATTTGCCACTTGCATGTTTTTTTCATTTCTTCAGACATATTACTGTTGGTAAATTTTCTCGTACTTTGCTTTGGACTTTTTAGGTAATAAACTTGACTCTTCTGATACCAATTGTAAAATTTCTTCATTATTCTCGTTTGATTGACTAATTTTAGATGAATGTATTTTCACAAATTATTTACTTGCCCATATGTTTTGTTACTATGTCAACAAATGCTCGACATACCTTGATAACATATTATTATTTTTCGAAACTGTCGTAATTTAATTTTTTTAAATTAGCGTTATTTTCGTCAACTACACGAAAAAATAGCATCTACACGTAAGAAAATTGAAAATTTCCATGAATGTGGAAATTTGATCCACTCGTGACGTGCGCTCACTCGTGAATTCAAACATTTACACTCACGGAAAAACTATCACTTTTCTAAACTTGTAGATCAATGTAATATTTGTGAATTATTAAAGAAAGTTATTATCAAGAAACAAAAGCCAACCAATTTGACAGTCAAACAAACGGTCAAAAAGAAAAAAATAAAACAAGTATATAGAAATAAATATAGGTTTTATTTAGTAAAAATAACACCATATATACATATTTAATTTTATGTAAACATTGTATATGAAATTTATGAGAAAAGATATATCTAAATACGTATCGAATAACTAGAGGTGCTAATCCTCATAAACAAAGATGCTAATCTTGTTTAGTTATTTTTTTTGCTCAAGTTTTAAGTTATAATATAAATTGGTATAAATCCACCTTGTATTTTTTCGAACAAAAATTTATTCTATATTACAATTTGTTTTCAGATGTTCGCTTCTGTTACAACGTACTTGTTGATCCTGCTGCAATTTGACATAGACGCTGCTAAAAGTCGAATGGCCTTGTCGAAAGCAAACCTAACGAATTCCCAAGATGAAGCAAAACACTACTAACTATTTATTAAATATGCTTAAAATAAGACAAAGAGATATAGAATATTGTAAACTTTCATTCAAAATATGGAATTAGATATGAAATTCTCATAGTGTTTCGCACTTAATAATATTCTTAGACGTAGTATAATTAATGTTATATGTTAAAGATATTATTTTAATAAAGTAGTGGATGTATAATGAATACTCTTATATATTTTCTTTATTGTACTTTGGCAGCGTAATGCTAGTCTTCCAATCTTTTGGAAACATAGCTTTTTTTGGGAACTATAGTAAGGAATTATATGCTATTCACATTCAAGTGTTTTAACATTTCAGTTGTAATCTGGTGATGACCGCTTGTCTTAACTTTTCTTTGTCATATTTATTGCATTGATTCTGATTTATTGCTCGATTCTACAACTGGTTCGGGTGGATTGTTATGTAAGGTCTCCAACAAAGCCATTGTGTGAGTAGTGGGGATAGAAACAAGTTCCATCCTACAAACGCTAATTTCAAGTATCTCGTCTTGCCATGCAAGGTTTAATTTTCCTGTGTACTCGTTCAGTAACAGTGTTTGTTTACTGAGATGCATATCAAGCAACAATTCGTGATAGAATTTTTAATGCTGGAAGGTTGCGTGCCTACAGAAATTTGCAGGCGTTTGAAAGCTGTTTATGGCAACAATTGTATATTTGTGAAGATTGTTTGCCAGTAAGTTAGACGTGCAAAACTCATAGTCACACAAAATGAAGTTGTTTGATAAAAAATGAACTGGTCGACCAGTATCAGTGACGCATGAGAATAATCAAAGACAAGTGAATGCACTTGCACAAGGAAATCGTCGGATTATGCAAAAATAAATTGCTCGGCAATTAGACATTAGTCAAGAAAGAGTCCAATACATTGTTCACAAGTTAAATTACAGAAAGATTTTCGTCAGATGGGTCGCGCGACAATTAACAGATGCCATGAAGGAACAAAGAAAAAACATTTGTCAAGAACTTCTTAACCAGCATCGACGTGAAAGAGATGACTTTCTCATGAACATAATCACCATGGACGAATTTTGAGTTCATCATTTAGACCTCGAAAACAAGTGACAGTCAATGGAATATCGCCGTCCTGATTCTCCGCATATACGAAGTTCTATCAGCGCAGAATGTCACGCTCACTATTTTCTGGAATGCTAAGGGAGTCATTCATACAGAATAATTACTGAATGGACCAAGGAAATCGCTGGATTATACAAAAAAAAATTGCCGGGCAATTAGGCATTAGTCAGTAAGGATACTGGACTCCTTCGGTACATTGTTCAGATGTTGAATTACAGGAAAAAATGTGCCAGATGTGTCCCGCGACAATTAACGGATGTAATGAACGAATACAAATACATTTGTTAAGAACTTCAGAATATATACCGAAGGGATTAACGATTAATTTAATAAGATACTGCAAAAGTTTACGATCACTAAAGAATCATATGCGTTGAGTAAGGCCGGAAGGAACGAATTCTTTCTTGGACCGCGACAACGCCAGATTGCATTGCAGAAACGAAATCATGAAGATAGTGACGAATCTGAAATTCATAGCCTCCTTATTGTCCTTATTTGGCAACTTCAGATTTCTGGTTATTCTTTATAAGGTCAACATTTTTATTAGACACTGAAGTTCGGGGTGCTGTTCACAATTGCATAAACAGTAAACAAGAAAGTTTTTCAAAGAATTAGATTCAACGTTTGGAAGAATACGTTGTACTAAATGGTGATTATGTGGAAATGTAATTTGTACATTGACAGTCCAATAAATTTACTTAATTTTGAGGCTGGTGTCATTATTGTGTCTTTTTTATTCTTATTTTATAGAGTTGAAGACTTCATAAATCAATCCGCCCTCGAATATCGATGTTTACTAACATTAAGTGTATAAATACGATAATACGATAGATTATTAAAGCATATCTGTATACGTAAAAATAGATGATCATATATCGAAGTATGTTACATATGCTTACCAGTTTACCAGAGTTACCAGACGGAAATTCTAAGCGCTAAAATGTGGAATCCACTATTCGTAGCCTAGGCGGTCTAAATATAAAGGATCATAAAAAAAAGCCGCGCCCACTTGTTTCTTTTTAATAAAACATAAACAATTTGGAATTTTTTCAAGCTGTTTTTTATTTTGAAAATATGATCCATTACAATTATATGTGGAATATAATATCATTCAAATGTCCGTTTACAGGCATCAATTCTAATTTTAGATCATTAATTGTTTGTGGCTTGTTAGTATACATTCGACTTTTTAAAAAACCTCACAAAAATCTAGTGGTGTTAGATCACATGAGGGAGTTCAATTGAAATCTACATTTAGTGAAATTACACACTCAGGGAATTTCGATCGTAAAAACGTAGTGTTATTTCGAATTGTGTGACATGTAACACCGTCTTGGTGGAAATAGACATTAAACATATGAGCCAATTGTGGCCAGAAAAAAACACTCAACATTTATAGGTATCGCTCAGCGTCCATAGTAACAGCATTTCCACTGTCATCTTCGAAGAAGAACTACTGACACCAATTGGCCAAAATGCACACCAAATTCATGAGAAATCTCTACCCACTTTTTGTGGGTGAATAATACGAGGATTTTCGTTACCTCAGATAGCACAATTTTGCTTCCCATCGATTGTGAAATGAACTTCATCACTGAACAAAATTTAGTTGAAAACAATGGACCTGTCGTTTGTTGTTCAATAATCCAACTAGGGAAATTACGACGTTGTAAATGACCTACTTCTTTAAATTTCTGGGTTAATTGAATTTTGTAGGCGTGTAAATGCAAATTTTTATGCAAAGTCCTCCATAAAGAAGAACTAGATGTGCCCAATTCTTGCTATGACGTGAAATTGATATTGCCGGCTCGTTTTCAACACTTTCACTTACAACAGCAATTTTTTCTTTGTGCGCACAAACAGTTTTTGGTCTCCAATTTTTGGATTTATCAATAACAAAACCTAATCTTTGAATTGAAGATTAACTTGGCCGGTTATTTACACCAAGAAAATCACGAATTTTACGATGGGTATTTTCCAAAGAGTATCCATTTTCATAATAAGTTCGAATAATGTAAACGCGTTGTTCCAATGGATACATATCCATGACTAAAATTGCATTACATTCTACTAAAACAGAAAGGCTTACGTCATTTGAAAAGACGTCGTGTGTAAACATTATACAGTGGTAACATCTAGGCGTCACAGTTGGATGACCCTTTATCATGTAAAATATAGTTTGTCGATGTTTATTAACATCAAGTGTATAAACGATCATTTATATACGTTAAAACATTTATATACGATAATCGTCATCAAGGGTGCCACTCGCCCGGGAGATGCCGTGATAGGCATTTGTCGTATAAGTGTGACATATGGGGTGAGCCAAACTGCCAGGGTATTGGGATTCGCTGATGAGCGCAGACAGACCGAAACATGCGTCCGTACGTTGATAGTTTCCAATACCGATTTGATATGCGTTGTCTATCAATTTTTATGTCTGCAGTTATGTTTTAACATTTTAGCGTGCGGTTCCATATGTACCTTCTCCACGAAATTACTTAAAATTTCATCGAGTATTTCCAGAAGAAACTCAAGTACAAGGAATTAGATATTACTTCTTATATGTAAATACTGGAAGAAATACCGTACTATCTTCACAATCTGAGTTAATAAAAGTGCATTTGTTTGTCATTCAGCGTACGAAGCATCAAAAACTATCCGATTCAGTGGCATCATTAAAATTTTTGATTCTTGGTCTTTTAGCAACCTAGTGTACATTCACTTTCTAGTACACATTTACGTACACATTATCAAACGTGTTCTACAGAAACGGGATTCTAAATTTTAAAACTGGTATGTTAGATCAATTACTGTTCAAATATCGATTATGTGCGATGATTCACTGAATAAATCCGGTTTGACAAAAAGCACACTTGTTATATGCAAATATTGTGGGTCGAACTACCAGCATAATTTGATATTGTATTTGGCAATTCCAATAATTTACTTGTGTTGTTGTTCGTGGGTTTTTTGTGTTGATTAATTATATTTCTCGAATTGTGCGCCAACGTGTGAATTAAATAAGACATGATATATATATATTTATTTTTTTGTAAAATAGTATTTAATAAAACAATTAATGTGTATATTTTGTAATATACTATAATATATTAGAAATACGAAATGGAGAAATCTTATGTTGCTTTTACTGTGTATTTAATAAATTACTAAATCAATGTAACATATACGACAATTATTGTTGTAATAAAGAAAGCAAAAGTGGAAATAATTAGAACTCTGAGATATATAAGTTATCGACAATAATATTGAACAAATAATTTCTTCTTCATGGAAGAAGTAGTAGTCGTTTTCATTATAGTTATTGCCGTACCCTTTTGCTACATTTTGATTTTAATAAAACGTATTTGTAGTTTAAATGTGGAAAGTTTTATACAAAAAGGTTTAATTTGTTACAAATGAAACAGACATGCAATATACATATCTGTAACTGTACACATGGACAATACACCTCGGATTTTCAGCATTTACTTCTGCTTAAGACACGTGTTTCTGCCATCTATAGGCGTCATCAGTCAAGCTAGTGAAGCAATGTAATACAAATGATACAAATCTTTTTAAGAACAGATCTGTATCTGTATATACATTTACGCTGAAATCGCCTACAAGATATAGCAAATTTCGTCCCATAAGGTGGCACTATTTAATAAGTGACATCTGACGGACGAAAGAGACTATGCCGAAAAAGGCGACCAGGTATGCTGGTACATAAACGAAAAAATACGTATAGGTGTAGTCCATTAACACGAGCCAGATGGCGGTAAATATACAAAAAGGTTTAAGTATATCAATACGTTACGCACGTATTAAGCATTTGTTACAAATGAAATGTATATTGCATGTCTGTTTCATTTGTAACAAATGCGTAATATGTGCATAACGTATTGATATACTTAAACCTTTTTGTATATTTACCGCCATCTGGCTCGTGTTAATGGACTGCACCTATACGTATTTTTTCGTTTATGTACCAGCATAGCTGGTCAAGCGAAAGGTCGCCTTTTTCGGCATAGTCTCTTTCGTCCGTCAGATGTCACTTATTAAATAGTGCCACCTTATAGGACGAAATTTGCTATATCTTGTAGGCGATTTCAGCGTAAATGTATATTACATTGCTTCCTAGCTTGACTGATGACGCCTATAGATGGCAGAAACACGTGTCTTAAGCAGAAGTAAATGCTGAAAATACGAGGTGTATTGTCCATCTGTACAGTTATAGATATGTATATTGCATGTCTGTTTAATTTGTGGAAAGTTTTGTTGGGCGCCTTAAAGGATAATTGGAATTTACATATTGATAAATAAATGAAGTGCGTGATGTGAGCAAACTATTTATTAATAAGCCTTCCGCTAATATAATTGATTAAAATGACACTTGATTTTATTTTATAACGAGCCATCGAAAAATTCATAATTGGAGTAGACTGTGAAATTGGGTTGGTACTTTAGCCACTTCCACATAATGACATTTATTATTTGACATTGAAACTATAAGTTTGTGTCAAATTTTTCAATACTCTTATTAGAAAATAAAATTTATTTAAAAAATGTTATTCAACATAGAACAAAATCAAAAATTATCGAATGTTACTTCCGTACAGGTGTGAAAGTAAATGGCGAGTAAATAAATTATTTGTTTTCTTTATTGTTGTAGTATCATTTCAACGCCATAACCTTTTTTTACAATGAAACCAAATGAAACTGTCAAGCATCAAGTAATGTGTCATTATGTGGAAGTGACTAAAGTACCAACCGAATTTCACAGTCTACTCCAATTATGAATTTTTTCGATGGCTCGTTAAAAAGATATATAAATAATAAACAGAATACTATTTACTTTCTAGAGATATTGGTGTAGGTTATTTTCGTGTAATTAAGTTCTCAGGGCGATTCAGATTCTACTAAAGTGCAGTAAATATCAAAACACCCCTTTCTAATACGACAAAGCGAACAACGTAATTGACTGCATTCAAATGAAATCTGAAACACATTGTTTAATAATATTTGTGACTGTAAATGCAATAAATCAAAGAAACTGATAAGATTAACATACAAACACTTTAATATAGTAAAAAACGAACTAAAATTACAAATTAATACAAACTAAATGGTGATTATTAAGTTGATTTAGATATATTTTGTGCTCTATTATTGTTCATTTATGGATACATATATACATGTCAAAAATGATACACTTTTAGTTATTTGAAGATGCGGCGAAAATAACTCTTAAGTTCAGCTTCCGCGTCAACCGTAGTTTTGTGGATGTAGCTTAGAGAAATTCAGCTATTAAGTAGCTAAACATCACGATCAAATTAAGTTTTTAAGTAAATAATCAATATTAATAATAAAAGGAAAAATAAATTCCCTTAAATTAAATGCTCCCTAAGTAAATACATAAACAGTTAAGAATTATAATAATATCTCATGTGTGATGGTTGTGTGATTACGCAGTTATCTGGTAAAGGCGAGGTAGGGCCGTGTTAACAGCCTTTCTCTCGCAATTGAAGTTGAGACGTTCTCTGTATAATATGAGTAGCGTAGTAGGTGGATTATTGACTTACATGAGCGTTTTATGGCATATTTTTCGTTTGATCGAACTGTTTGAATATATGTGTCAAGTTACTCGACGATCCATTTATTTTAAAAACTTAAGTTGATTGTGATATTTAACAACTTAGTGTGTTACTTCATTTTATATTGATCTTTTTTGCTTTAAATTTGATGCCAATTTCCTAAAGTTTAGTTCGATCCATTCTTTGTAAAAAATAATGAAATAAAATTATAAGATATTATAAAGAAGCTAAGAAATGACAAGCAATGAAACGTAGTGCAGAAAGTAACTTTGTATGTGAATAAAAGCTTACTGGAATGTGCGAGTACGTAAATTTTAGGTTATGTCTAGAAACTATGTGTGAAAAAGAGTGTTATCTGCATTTAATATAGTCTTTTAAATGAGAGCAACATACTCATCGGCTCAGTTTAGTACATAAGCGTCTGTCAATGTACTCATCACCCAGTTTAGTACATGACGTTATGCGCTGAATTTGATTAATGGTATTTTATTTGGGCAGCGTATAAGTATTTTGAACTGTCTGTTATATTTAATATCATTAAACTAAACCTACTTGTAATATTTGCTTTGCTTGTGATTTACTTTTGAATGTTCAGGTATATATCGTGGTAATTTCCGATATTATATTATTTTTCTTACATCTAAGAGTCGTTTCTGCTTTTACTTATTTTCTACACATTTATTAGGGACCCTTACTGTATACGTATTTCGATTTTTGCTATCTGTAACATTGAGATGTCATCAAACAGCGATATTGTTTTTGTCATTAAGTTAATGTCAATACGTACTAATTCTAGTTAGTTATTTAAAATTGTACATCGAGGATATTTTCTTAAACATCTTAATTTTCCTTTAGTTAGCTTCTAATTACGATTTTATTCCACAGCATTAACGTTTGGTTGTGTCATGCATATTCGCTAATCTTCCAGTTAATTATCTTGCATATGGTTGCCTAAAATACAATCTTACTTAGAGGGTTAGGTGTGTGTAATATATACCTTAATTTTCATCTTGTTTGGGTACCGGTGACTTAGATTAAGACACAAATAGCAACAGCTGAGTTCTGCATGGTCCATGGCCTATCTCACTGCTGCGTTTACACGTACATGTGTGTATATGCGTGCGAGTCTGGTATGCGATACTAATATATTTTATCGCAATAGTTAATTATGCACCAAGGGCGTTATGGGTATTATATTGCTCCGAGGTCGACGCTAATTCAGCCTTAGGGTCTCTGGGCCGAGGAATGAATGTCAACGGAAGGCAATATAATTGCCATAGCGCCAGTGGTTCATACAAGATTTTATTTTTCAAGAAGAATTAATTTCTTAAGCGGAAAATTCAAATTACATTGGCAAAGTTCCGAGATTTCTGTCAACTGTCATGTCGTTGACATGTCGCATCTTACATGACTCTTTGAATCAACGATTTAACCTTGATTTTATTTTAAATGACAGTTGTTGACACTTTGAAGTTTTCAAGTTGTCAATGTTAAAGATACTCTTAATTTTAATAAAGAATGTTAAAGTTTTGCTTCTTTTATTATTAGTTCGGTAAAATTTATATCCGTTCTTCTAGGGCCTTATTTATACTCACACAACATTAAAAACTGTTAATAAATTAGCAGGCGTTATGGGCTATATCGCCTGGATATGACCGTGTTTTTGGTAACCGAATCCAAGGTGAAATGAACAAATAATACTTAAGTGAAAAATAAATATATTTTTATAAATTAAAATACTACCGTTTGAAGCAATTTCGTAATTAAATCTTGTGTCTTTTTGATTACTTAGAATTATCATGTAATAACTCCTTTATTTTGAATTTTCCTTTATCGTATTCGAATAACAGCCACATCTGTGACCAATTGTACTGGACTATTCCCCTTTTTTATTAGAAATTCTTTATGCCATGTATTTAATTGAAAATTCCTATTCACTTGAGCTGTGTAGCGAAATTATTTTTTAATTTGACTTTCATCTTTAACTTTTCTCGACAGTGTTTTCATCTGTGTTTAATTTTTCGTACGATCTCCGCAGTCTTTCCTATAATAAGATTGAGCCTGCTAAGTACTCTTCCCTTTCGATTGTGATAGTTGCTGGCCCGAGAAAGCATCTGAAACGTACGTTGCTCGGAAATTAAAATTACTAATGACTGCTTAAAGTAATGTAATTTACTCGCTCTGCGGCCTTTTGCCATTGTAATTTATTTTAAACAATAGAGGATATTGTTTTCCGAAATATTATTTAACGTTGGATTCGACTGATTTAAAAAAAAAATTAAGTGATATATGCACCTGGCCGTGGTTTCGAATTCCCTTCGATTTTTTACTATGCATTAGGTGAGTTTTTTTTAGACGATGTCCTTGTAAAGGCATTGTTTCTTTCATTATAATTTAATTTTGTTACATTTTTTCTTTCTGGAATTTAACAAAGTGCCTGTAGAGGGTACGTTGATAGTAGCATTTTGGTCTTGTGATTTTTTTATAGAAGTCAGCATTGTTCATATATATGCCTATGACTTTACCTTGTTTTGAATTGTTCGTTGTTAATAATCTCTTACTTGTTATTGTTATTATACTTGTTCTTTTATTGTTATGGTAACAACTGCCTACGATTTAGTTAATTTACTGTTCGCAGTATCTGTGTTCACCGTAACGGCTCCAGAGTTTAAGCACGGTGGCGCCTATTATAAGAACCTCCTCTCGCTCGCCTCTTAACTGAGCTGATCTCTCAGTCGAATATCTTCGGGGCAATCATGTAATTGGGGTAAGTTGATAAATCGTAGTAGGTATTACGTTGAGTACGGTGGCGCAGAACTAGTGCTTGCGAGCGCACATAGCAATTAACGTCTTTCGATTGTCCAGCACCATATCGATATTAGATAAACTCATGTATAATTTAAAAAAAATATCAGAACAGTAAAGATATTTATATACGAGAAAATCGTTAATATGTGAGCAAGCCTGTAGTTATACCTGTCTGTAGTCTGTAGTGCCTGTCGTTATAAAGTGGTCTTTTGTGTGTACTAGCCCGGCATCGAATCACTATGATGTGAGACCGTCTTGAATGCACCCTCTATCAAACAGATCCAGAATAATTCAAATCAGTCGACCTGTTGGGTAGTTATGAGCGAACCAACATAAAAAATATACATGACGAATTGATGGAAGTCGGTTAAAAAAAATTTCCATGACTATGTCAATATAAAAGAATTCACTGAACTATTAAAATGATTATCAATAATATCAGCAAGCAAATTTAAATCATTTAAGATTCAAAGGGGTCTTAACTTCTTGGATTTGTTATGGCTAAGCTTAAATAGACCTATATGTATAGTACCTATTTGATCAAAGATGATGGAGAGCTGTTTCAAAAATATGCTTGAATACTTCGAAAGTAAAAACTATTAAGTTAGAATCAATACGATATTCGTCATAATAGATCGACTATAAGAGCTTTAACAAATATTATCTATACAGCAGATAAGTTTGAAGGTAGCAACAAGGTTAGGTCAAAGGTATTTTATTGTGTTTCTTACCACCAACAATGGGGTTAGGTGTCATACTTTTTCATTTGTAATAAATAGATATCAATCCAATGATAGTATACATAACGTGTTGAATATAAACTAAAAGAATTCAGCGGTCAATAAATATTGTACCTCAATTAAATACCTATTACCTAATAAATAATTATATACACAAGTATAGAAACTGGTCAGCGACTCGAACAAACTGTAATATTTTAAGATTTGTTTGTTTTGTTTCACTAATGAATCTATAATTTCAGATTAGTTTATAATTACTGGAGTCACTTATATTGCCCTTCTTGTGCAATGGCATGGCAGCTTCATATTTAAAAATTCACTTACATATCGTATAGGTGTCGCCATTTAATTTTTTACTCATTAAACATATTTAACATATGGCGGTTTTAGAGATTATAATACACTGTATTTTGATGTAGTACAAAAGCTTAATTAAAACTGAACTTTATCAAAATATTATTTTTATAATAATGTAATCCTATGACATGGCTATAGGTTATGGATAAATATATGTTTTCTGGTTAGGTAAAATAAGTATTGAATGCATTTTTTTGCTGTTACGTTACAGTGGAACACAATTTTTTTATTTTATAATTTATGACGTAGTTTTTAGCTTATTTTTTCAATTTATTTAATTGCAAACGTAATTAAAGGATAACTAGCAAGTAATTGAGAATGAAATTGCTGGATAAAAAAGAAGTTTGTCAATATCTTCAGCTGCTTTTTTTTAAATTCTTCTTGTAATTTATATTGTAACGTTATATTTGTTTATATTATATGTTTATATAACAATTTACATGTGTGTAGGTTATTATAATGTCACGCATGCAATAAACTTCTATTCTAATTTATTATAGATTATACTGTTGCATAATGGAAATGAGGTAGTTACAGTTGCAGTTTCAGTAGAAAAATCTGTAGGCGTAAATGAATCGCTTAAAAATATGTAACACATTTTCAACAACATAACGTGAGACGAACATTAATACAAAAATGATTGATGTATTATCAGATCTACAAGATGGAAATTCACAAAATATTGTCTTGCTTTGTCAAAGAAATGGGTTCACTTGAAGATAAATTAGTACAAATTTTTAACTAATTCTCGAAATATTCACCATTATTATTAATGCATAAGTCACACCTTTATAAAACTGAATTTGTTGCTTTTCTGACGGACTGTGCATCAATAAGATTATATAATATGTCATACGTCTTTTGTACATCCTATCTTTTACCATTCCCCAGAAATAAGAGTCTAAAACGGACAGATCTGGATGGCCATGCAACTGGCGCGTTTCTTCCTATCCATCTGTTCGGAAATACATATATGATTTAGATGATTTCTAACCGTTAGCCAATTAGGTGGTGGGGTTCCATCGTGTTGAAACTATTCGAGCATACCACATGTTTATAAGAGTAATTCATCTAACATATTATCAAAATCGATCTGTAGAAACTGAAGATAACGATTACCGGTTAATGTATCATAAAAAATGTAGGGACCAAGAATTGTTGAACCAATGATAACGCACCAAACATTAAATCCAAACCTAACTTGGAGTCTCCTCTGAGAAATATGATGTGGATTTTCTTGCACCTATAAATGTTCGTTGTGTCTATTAAACATGCGGCGGTTTGTAAATTGTGCTTCGTCTGTCCATAAAAACTTGAATCTAAACTGTGGGTAAGCTTCACGCATGTTAGCAAATCAAGTACAATAATCAATACTCTTATGGTGCAGTGTTTGTGCAACTGATATTTTATAGGAATGAAACCTATGCTTTTTCAGTACTCGTACAATAGTACCTTGCGATGTGCCTGCATACGTTTTGATTTCTCTGGTCGAAATCCATGGATTTTGCATTACACGTGCCAATACGTTTACCCCTGCCTCTTTATTAATACCTCTTGCAATCTTTATTGATTTACAGAAAGAATCATACTCTCCCAAATTATCATAGAGCCTCTTAAAGGTAGGTAGAGAAGGCTGGTGAAGATCAAAATACTGTTCTAAATAATGTTGTGCAGCTTGTACAGCACAAAATGTAACACTCAATCATATCACAGTTTTCCTGATTAGAAAAATTCATACTGATCTTTGAAGAAACCTCATTTGACAATTAACAAATCGGAGACTGTGGCTTATAAGTGAATAAAATAAAATTAAAAAAACACTTACCACAATAGAATTTAATGATTCTAAATACGTATTTCTACAGCCACGTTGTCATCTTCAGTAGAAAAAAAAGTGTAACAGTTGAACGCACAAAAACACTCACAGAAGGATTGTTCTGAACGTCTTCTAGTTTAACACTAAATTCTTCAATCTTAAATGCTACAAAAATTACCTACATTTTGGTAAACCCCACCTATTCATGCAAGAGCATTAACCCATTATTTGTAAATTCTATAGAAAAACCGTTTAAAAATATTATAAAAGCCGTAATTTAACATACATTAAGAATCCAATTATGAAACTAATCCTTAAATTATGTTGAAATATAAATTTGGAAATTAATGTTGAATCAGAATATTTTAAGGGCAAATATTGTAATGAAACAAATTTAAAAATAAATTCCATGAATTCGAATATTTTTTAATGGTTTTCCTATTTTTCTTGCTTTAATAGCATCTAACTGTTAATTAACTCAAATAAAGAAGAACCTGGTATAGGACCCAAATCTGCGTTAATTACGTTATTCCTATTTTTAAAGATAAAAA
Source organism: Melolontha melolontha (assembly GCA_935421215.2). Lineage (NCBI taxonomy): Eukaryota > Metazoa > Arthropoda > Insecta > Coleoptera > Scarabaeidae > Melolontha > Melolontha melolontha. The sequence goes on along the minus strand of OW285243.1, from coordinate 67,631,711 downwards.
TGCTCTCAAAACTATCTAATTCGCGGGGGCGTTACGTTTTTTATTAATCTCAGACAGTCAGATGTTACGTTGTGATCTGATTCAAGAATATGTCGGGCAACACTTGATTTTTCCGGTCTATTGAATCTAATATGCGAAACATGTTCTTTATAACGAGTTAGAATCGAACGTTTTGTTTGGCCGACATATTTTTTATCACAATCCTTACAATTTATTTCATAGATACCAGATTTGTTGCTTACCTCAACTTTGTCTTTCGCGTTGCCTAAGAGAGATTTTAGGGAGTTATTCGACTGAAATGCTACTTGTACATTATACTGTTTAAAGGTTTTACTTAAATTTTTCGTAGTTTCGTGAAATGGTAAAGTAATAAATTTTTTGCTCAAATCAATTTGAGGTAGCAAACATGTGGAATTCATTCGATGTAACGTCCTTGTTTCCTTCAGTACCTATCCAAGAAACGTTAAAATATTTGTCTGAATTACTTCATAGCAATCACGTTAAAAAGGAAAGAATAAATGAATATTTGCAGTTAACAAGCCTTTGTATGGCCCAAAATTGCTTCCAATTCGAAGGGAAGTTCTTTGAATAGCAACAGGGTACAGCCATGGGTAATTGCTTATCAACATTTATCGCGAATTTATTTATGAGTCACTTTGAGATTGCGTTTAAAAAGTCAGCCAAATATTTTCCAAACATATGGGTCAGGTATGTAGACGATGTGTTTGCAATTTTTGATACCAATAAGTGCGACTTAGATTATTTTGTAACAGAATTAAATTCAAAATTTTCTAGTATTAAATTCACGGTTGAAAAGGAAAACAACGGAGGTTTGCCATTTTTAGATACCTTAGTAATTAGGAATGACAAAAACTTAGAGTTTGATATTTACCGAAAAATATTTACGAAAACGTCAACAGATTTATAACCGCAGATTCAAACCATACTTTTCAGCACAAGAGTGCCTCTTTCAATTTTCTTATCAATCGTTTGTTAAGCATGCCATTGACAAAGGATAGATACTTAAAAAAGGTATATAACCCCTTACCACAATTTTTAATCGTATCCAAAATATGTATTTCTCACAACTAAGTTGTCATCATCAGTAGGTAAAACCACTAATTAAAAGTCGCACATGGGGCACAGTAAAGCTAGAAAACCGCTTACGCAACAACTACTTTACACCGCGTCCACGTATAGACAACATGAACATTGAATTAGTTATAAATGTAACCCATCTTGGGGTGAATTTAATATTGAAACAACTAAATTACAAATTCCGCATCACCACAAAACTCGTATACTATTTAAAATTCTTAAAGAAACTAGATATTGTATTTTTTTCGGGATATTACAACGGGCAGGACATAAATAACAACACAACAGCTGATGCATATGAAAATTTAGATCTAGGAAATAAATGAATACATGTTTTCAAAACTTTTCACACAAAGACTCTTTACATTATTGAAATGTGAAAAGGATTTTTTTGTGAACTTGAACAAATAAATGTGTTTGTTTGTTGAATCGACAGCATATAAACATATAATTTCAATTTATTTAGATTCAATCTAAATACAGGCCCGTATTCGAAAAGTTTGTGTTCCTAAATTTCAGATTCCATGGAATTAATTTTTTTGGAGATTTGAATTGTTGTCTTACGTATCTATTGTATATTAGCGTACGTCGGAATATTTCATTTACCCCCTGTATAATTAATAATAAGAAATACTAAGTTTTTACTTGATTTGTTACAAGACTACAGATCATATTAAAATAATAAAAACATGTTCTTAGGCTAATGATATAAGTAAGTATATTGCATTTTGAAATTTTACCTGCACAAGAAACTTGTTGCGCACATAATAATGCGAGGCACACTATGACTAAATTGGACGCCATTCAGGTCTTCTGAAACAAAAAAAAAACTCCATGTAACGATAATTTAAATTCAGTGGTTTATATTGTATTACTAATAGAATCTAGTTTATATTTATAAAGCTATGTAGACCAATAAAAAGTTACATAGATAAAAAGGCAGTAAATCCGAATCAGAAAATATAGGTCTTTCACTATAACAGACGAGTCGCGTGATAAACAGTTACTTCGGACCAAGTAACATTTAAATTACAATAATATCTAATAATCCTAGCAATGATCTCGATTCAGTGAATATATTGTGTTGCCAGAACTAGGCATGGTTGCCAGCTTGGATTCTGTCAAATGTCATTGGAATTAGTTGTTTACAACGAGTTCATAAGTTCCGATTTCATTATATTTATACATCGATATTATATATAATATTTCGAAAAAGAGCGCGATAATGGGCTATTACTCCCCCTTTTCGCTGTTCGACAGGTAATATTTTCTATTGTTTATTACAGAGAGCAGCAAGTGCTATTAAAAATAAAAGTCCAACATCATCTTCTAATAAAAATGGTATTCAAACATGGCTGATCAATAATAATATTGGTTGTGATAGAACTGCCTTAAAATTACAATTATTGGATTTAGTTGAACGGTTAATACATATATTTAATTATCTTTTTCAATAATTTCATTTATGTCTTTACGTAAAGGTATAAACCACCAATTATATTTGAAGTTGATAAATTAACAGAATAATATGGGCATGTGGTTCTTTGACTTCCACTCTACCATAGTATATTTAACATCATAGAACTCAAATCGGGTATATAACAATATAGGAACATATAACGCTAAGAAATAAGTAATTAAATTTCTAGTTTCAAAAATTCTTTTATTGTAAATACAACTACAATATTGTTTCGCCATACAATGGCTTCATCAGGTGGATGAAATACTGAATATGTACAATACAAGTTTGAATATTAATGTGAAAATTATTGGGGAAATGGTGGTGGAAAAATTATTTTTTTTTTACAATCTTAAATTTAGTAGAGGGGAGTTGTTTAAATCTAGTTGGTCATTTAAAGCTAATCCTAAACTATTGTATCTATTAATTTCTAAGTTTTCTAATAGGTTAAGTTTTTTACTTTTTTCTTGAATGTGTAAAATTTTAAAATCTATATTAAATCTATGATTGATATCTATACAATGACTTGCGAAAGTTGAATCTGTTTTCTTTTCTTTATGGCTTCTCTCGTCTTCTTTCATCCTAATTTTGAATGTCCTCCCCGTTTGTCCTATGTATACCTTATTACAATCTTCGCATGTTAACTTATATACACCAGAGTTTGATTCTTTGTCTATTTTATCTTTGTTGTTTTTAATAATGTTCTGTATAGTAATGTCTGTTTTAAATGATATATGTTCGTTATTCAGTTTTTTAATGAAAGTACCAATTTCTTCCGAAATTTTTCCTAAGTAAGTGATTGAATTATAGGAATTCATTATCTTGTATTTTAATTTCAGTATTTCATCCACCTGATGAAGCCATTGTATGGCGAAACAATATTGTAGTGGTATTTACAATAAAAGAATTTTTGAAACTTGAAGTTTAATTACTTATTTCTTAGCGTTATAATGAAGTTTCAACAAGTATCTCCTTCGTCAATTAACTATAGGAACATATGGTAGAAAAGAAGAAGAACGTGTAGGATTATGGAAAGAGCCGCTAACACAAGTAAACCCTGACATCTGATATACAAATGGTGGGATAGGGAAGTGAGTTTCGAAAAACAAGACATATTTACAATTTATAATCAATGAAAGTAACTCTGGTTCAGAAGACAGTGTAAATGATGACTAAAACTAGTGTTGCATATTAATATTGTTTTCTTTTTATTTATATCATATGTCTATTACAATGTTACAAGCCGTTTAATCTCTAATATGTGAATAGATTTTTCTGTGTATTATTTTTGTATATGTAGTCTAAAATAAATAAATTCACATATTTCAGTGTACTTTGATTTTGAAAATGGACGCCAATATATTAAATATTAATCGTGAATTATTAAACATGAATCATCATCATTCACACATATTTTGTAATTTTAGAGTCTTAAAATTGTTCTCATGGTTTTTGTTTTACAAAAAGGGTTCCTTGCAACTAGGCCTAGCATCTAATGTAATAAGGAGAGAAATAATACGATAACATGTTAAGTTTAATAAATTTATTATTCACACTTTGTCAAGACATATATTAATATTCAATTACATTAAATATCGTCAATTATTAGTAAAACATAATACACCAATCTTATATCTAGTCAGACTCTGAAGATTTAGATTCCAATATTAATATTTCAAAAACACAGCTGTGTATTACTTTAGACGAGTGAGTTTTTATATATTACAAGATGCTAAAGCATGAAACAGTGTTTTTATTTAAAAATGAATAAATTGTAAAGTTTGTGGATTTAATAGTATTAAGTGTTGATAAGATTACAAAAGAAAAATGTGTTATTTCATATTTACGTGGCTCATATATATTTTACGACAGTTTAAAATTTCGAGTTCTAAACCCAGATACATATTTTTAAATGTTTGTGAAATTTGTTTTCCCTACTTACAAGTTAAAAATAGCTGTATTTTATTATCTGTTTTAATACAGAAATTAAAATAACACACTATCAAATAAAATGTCTACATAAAACAAATAAACTCATAAATTTAATTTTAGTACTTCAAGGCCTTGAGTGTCTTTGTTACATAATTTACCTGTCGAACTTATTATTATATTAAACAAACTAAAGTAATAATTTTATTTAAATTAAAAATATAAACATTCTAAAGATTTTATCAAAAGAAAAATTTTATTTTAAGACCACCGCTTTTAAACGATATTTCGATAAGAGAAATTTTCGTTATATATGCCCCGTGACGTCAATTCTTTTTCAAATACATTTTACGTTAAAATACTCTTCCTAATAATATTCCATATTTAAAAACTTTCGTTCTTATACTGATTTACGTTTTCTTTAATATTTCTTTCTAATAATTATGCATATTTTAAATGCGTTCTTATTTTCGAGAGTTCCTTTTTTTACCGCCCGACACCGTATTTTCTTTACAATTCACGTTATATCTTTGTTTGAAATTTTACGTACATCGACACTGTTACAAAATAGTATACTAAAAACAATATTTATGTATTTAGGAAATTTTTCAAAATTTAAACATTGATTATGAAGCTTACTATAACTTAAAAATATTCTTTTATAAATTGTTATATACAGCACAATTTAAATTCTAAGTTATTAACAATTATAAACCAGAACGTAAAGAAATATAATAATTTACTTACTATCATTATGAATGATTATATCAAACATGAGTTAGCCGTTATGCATTTTGTGTATTGTCGAACCAACGGAACTTCCTTGGTAGTCAAGCGTTTGTATTATGAAATATATTCTAACTTTGTGATATCCCATCACATTATGTTTGTTCATCTGCATTAGCATTTTTGTGAAACGAGCGGTTGTAACGTTAGGATTGGAGCCTTCGATGAAGAAGTCCTTCAACATATTGACAATCGTTTTGTCGAATGTTGGGAGAAGAACTTCCAGCATTTCTGAAAGATATACTGCTTCAAGATAGATGAAATTCACGGCGGTTCTCCAGCGCATTGCAGCTGAATGACCTGTGAGTGCAAGTACGACCAAAACCTCGTGATAGCGATGGGCCAGTCTGCGCATATTGTGTTAGAGTGGGTGGAGTTATGCGATAGCCGGTTTACAGTATCGTACAAAAGTTACAGTATTTTTATAACTCGGTTTTGCTACAATCAATAACCTTCCTTAACACTTTATTCAGGCTTAGGACTGACAGAACTATTCTGGCGTATTTATAACATGGAAATTGTTTCCTTTGTCATAATTTAATTTAATCTTCGAATTACCGATAATTACTCGTCACATTAAAAGGTGCTTATGGTAATTGTCTATTAATTTTTTAATACAAATTCTTTCATTAAGTAATGAAGCAACGTCAATTCATGGATACAAACTATCAATAAACAAGTTTATAATAAAACTTTCCCATATTAGCCAAAATTACTTGAACTGTAAGCATTACTGGAAAATAAATATATAATAATAACATATTAATAATACGATTAAAGTGTAATTGAGGAATCGATACGTTAATTAAAATACGTTAATTAACGTTTAATTAATTTAAAAATGAAATTTGAAACTGCACAGTTACGTTATATTTTAAAAACTAAATAAAATAGTCTGGAAAAATAGTGAATAGTTAATAAATAGTCGTTCATAAACACACCGATTCCCCAATAACGCTCTAACCCTTACGAAGTACGGTCGATACTCCTGCAAATTATAATAAAATTGTATATAATAAACAAAAAAACTAAATATTGTTTAACTATTCGCAGTCAGAAGAAAATTCATCACTATCGTCACTTGAACTATGGCCACTAGAATCATTCCCCAAGTTGATTATAAACTCATCAACAACGGCATCAATATTTCCCTCGCGCTTAAGGAATTCTTCCTCACACTTTCTAGCGTGAGCACAACGTTTCGCCCATTCCACCACAGGAAAATCTCTGAAAAATTCTTCGCACAATTCTTTAACGTGGGCTAGTCGAAAACGCACATTATTTTTCGCCACGTATTCTTTCAAGCTTGCCCACACTAGTTCGATAGGGTTTAAATCTGGGTGGTAAGGGGGTAATCGTAGAACAGTATGCTGGTGTTGTAGTAAAATGTCATCAATAACGTACGTTTTGTAAGTCGGTTTGTTCAATAGAACTAAACGATACAACTCGCTTTTGAGTAAAGTATTTTCAAAGGGTATGCCTTTTCTCTGTAGCCAGTCCTTAATTTCCTGCTTTGTGGACGCAGTAGTGGGGCACTTGTCTTTCTGCACGTTGTGATATTGTGCGTTGTCTATAACTAATACAGTTCGCGGTGGTAAATTTGGTATAAGCTTCTCCTGCAACCACTTAGCATAGTTTACAAAATTCATTTCGGAATGATAATCCCCTGTCTTGGTGCTGGATTGGAATATAAGAGTTGCATTAGGGATAAAACCGTTCTCGTTACCAGCGTTCACTATTATCATCCTCTGTCCTTTTCCTATAGGTTCCTTTAACCCCTCAGAGGAAGTATTCTCGTTCCAACTTTTGACTGTTGTATGCGAGGCATGGATGTACGTTTCGTCCATATAAACGATAGGTCTTCCCTCTTGGCGGAACCTTCTGATGTCTCGCAAATAATTTGTTCTCTGGAACCTAATTTCCTGGCGCTCCATCAACACTTTTCTGTTGGATTGTGTTCGGTGTCCTCCACCGAAAACCAATACCCTGCACAATTTTACGCAAACTCTCCCGACCTCCGTTAAAGCCGCTCACATCTTTGAACTTGGGTAAAATACTTTTCAGTGTAGGCACAGTCCTCTCAGTTACATGAAAATTTAAAATCTCGCGTTTCAGAATCGCCTTATCGGCGTCGTCAATCCCAGTTATTCGCTTAAGAGTATTTATGTGCTTCCTTGGAGAACGATATCTATGACATTCACCACTGTCTATTTTCTTTTTTCCCCTGACAATTCTATAAGTTGTCGCCATTGACACTCCCGTAGCCTTCGCAGCTTCCGATCTTATAGTCGAGACATTTTCTTCTGGAAAACGCTCACTTAAACAGCTAATAACATTAGCAACAATTTCACGACTTTGTGCATTAATGGCACGTCCGCCTAAATGAATAGATGTTCGTTGCATTTTGATCGGCAGTATACTTTTATTGCACTAAACCTACACTTATACATACATACACGTACAATACTTATAAATGGCACTGAGCTGTTATTAGTGAGCAACCAATATCAGACCGGCAATTAGGCTTATCTAGCTTTACGCCCGCCCCTTTTATCAGCGCGCCAATACGATGCGAGCAGCGCTATACGTTTTGCTACCGCGCAACTATCACGAGGTTTTGGTCGTTTTGTACCTTGATGTTGCATATACTGATAATAGATGGATAGGACGAGGGGGATTTCAACCTTGGTAGTCAAGGTCGACTTAATTTCATTGGATTTCTGCCTCTGGGCTCATCTAAAATTTCTAACCTTCGATATCCTAATATAGACGATTTAAGAAATTGGATTATTATATCATACGCACCAATTAGATTGTGGAGGGAAATGGATTCTTGCATTTTAGCTGGGGTCATTTTCGGAATTTGTTACCTTCTCGTTGTAAAATTTGTTTTGTCAAATGTTTTGAACATTTACTGTTTGTAAATAATGTGTAATTATTATTTTGAACTCATATAACATAATATACAATTTTACGCATTGAAATGGGTGTGGGAAATTCAATTTTAAGCACTCGTGCGAGAAGTATAGTTGATACTTATTGTAGTGACATTTTAAAATCATAAACCCCTAATTCTAATAATACGCTGGCCAGTTCGTTGTTTTGCTTAATAAAAGACAATGTAATAGAAATTGTTATAATTCAAGTAAATAATTAAATGTCAGAACAGCAACAAATATTGTATAAATTACCATAATTATTAATTCTTTCAGAAATTTAAACGGAACAATTATTAAAAATTTTGATAGTACTATTTTTACAATCAGATATTGATACTCCAGAGTTTAACTGGTTTGTTTCAATTGATCACGATTATGATGAAAAGGTAACATTGATAGTATTATTAAATGAATCTTGTGGTATTTCAGATGTCGAACAAGTTGCAGGAGGAATCGACATTTCTGACTGGGTCATTTTTTAGTCAATTGAATTCTGCTATGCAGGGAATTTTCGACATATCCTACAACCGTAGATGATTTCCATCCACAATGTCTTTTAATTGAAAGCAAGTCACCTCCATTATTTGCCAACAATGTCGCTGACTCCTTTGGAAACAGTGACCTCTTAAGTTTCTTGCGCTATCAAGCTGAAGGTACTCAGCTATTCGCATTGGAATTTTACCAATTGTATTAAGACCAACAGGTGAAGAAACATACCTGCCATTGCGATATGTTATAAAGCACTGTTTCTGGTAGTCTGGTCTTGAATTTGCATATTGCCGAATTAACGCAATCCATTCTGGCTTAATGATTGCAAATGTACGGCTGTTATCTGTTTTTGTTTGTGGAATTGTTGCAATAATGAAATTAGTTGTAAATTCAATGTCTCGCAATGACATTTTGCAAAGTTCATCACGTCGACATGCTCCAGAAATACTTATTATTAATACAACCTATATATATATATATATATATATATATATATATATATATATATATATATATATATATATAATATAGTATTGTATGAATTTAAAATATACAAATATATAAAGTGGCCGGGTGATTTAGTAGCAGCGTTTTGTGTCTAACACCAGTTCTAATAAAATGAAAACCTTGTTTTTCTAAATTTTAAAGAACTATGACCTCTTGCAACTAGAAATATCTATAAGATCGTATATGTGTTACAGTAATATAGTAACTCAAGGAATCGTAACTTAATTCGGAATTATTTAGAATCATCCTAAAGTTCGTTTTGTTATCGTCTATATTTTAGAGGGGTGTAAGGGGTGAGGATGAACAACACCAAACCCAAATGACAACCTCACCTGCCCGTGGTGCGCCCTGCTAGACAACTAACGAGGCTCTGTCGACCGAGTGTTTGCCGGTATAAGCAATCCCCCCCAATATAATGGGGAAAGGGCATTCTTTTGTCCTGGGAGCAAGAAATTGCTCCCGAAGGCGGAAGAGCTACTAATAAGTAGCCAACGGCACAAGGATGTGGAAAGCCACGGGATGACTACCACATTAAAGATCCGAAGGATATCCCTAGTAAAATCAACATGGCTAAGTTCAAAGCGAAATATTCCGGAGTTTCTAGTCCCCCAATCGGATCTCCGGGGGGGACGGTTTTGAATATGGCAAAGAGTTACCTGAAGAAATTTAAGATAGGCACATGGAACATCAAATCTGTATATGAAGCCGGGAAAATCTATAACGTACTTCAAGAGATGCAACGATTGAATGTGAGCATAATGGGACTAAGTGAAACCAGATGGCCGGACATAGGAGAAATAAATATACAACAGGCAAAGATATACTACTCAGGAAACAACAACCCTAAGCATTGGAACGGAGTAGCAATAGCAATAGAAAAGAACCTATCTCGACACGTAACGAGCTTCATACCCATCTCAGACAGAGTGATCATGATAAAACTACAGATAGCCCAAGGAATGCTGAATGTAATACAAATATATGCCCCCACTGCCGATAAAGAGGAAGACGAAATAGAACAGTTCTATGATGACGTACAGCGGGCCTTGCACACGACAAAGGGGAGAGATGTCACGATCATTATGGGCGACTTCAACGCAAAAATAGGAAAAGGAAGAGTGGAAGACATAATAGGCGACTTCGGATTGGGAGTTAGGAATGAAAGAGGGGATAGATTGGCACAATTCTGCCAAGAACAGGACATGATTATAACAAACACTTACTTTAAACTCCATGAAAGAAGACTATATACATGGAAGTCTCCAGCTGATAACATTAATAATAAGATTAGTAGAAACCAAATAGATTTCGTATTAATAAATAAACGATATCGGAATGCAATTAAATCTGCCAAAACATATCCGGGCGCTGACGTAAAAACAGATCATAATCCCGTGATAACCCAATTTGAAGTTAGACTCAAAAAGCTCATTCCCCAGAAAACCAGTGGAAAGATACAAATATCACATTTACGTGAACCACTAATAAGAAAACAGGTAACTGAGAAAATCAATGAGGAGTTGGGCAGAATAAGGTTAAATAAAGATGAAGATCCGAACGAAAAGTGGAAATCCATTAAAGAAGCGATAATGACACCCAGTCGTGAAATACTACAAAAGAAAGTAGTGCATAGCAATAGATCCTGGATGACCAATGAGATACTAAAGTTAATGGAAAGAAGACGACTGCAAAAAAATAGAGACATTGAGGAATACAATAATACAAATAAAGAGATAAGAAAGAAAATAAGAGAAGCCAAAGAGAAATGGTATGGAGATAAATCCGCTGAAATAGAAGAGTTACAAAGGAAAAATGACGATTTTAATCTACATAAAAAGATTAAAGAATTAACTGGTATAAAGCGCACAAATAAATGTAATATTCTCTTAGACAAAAACGGACAAATAATTGCTGAAACAAAGCGAAAGCTTGAGAGGTGGAAAGAATATGTGCAGGAGCTGTTCGAGGATCACCGACGCGAAGCTATGGAGGATGAAGGCAGTGGTCGTACAGGTCCAAGCATAACAAGAGAAGAAGTACAACATGCAGTCAAATTAGCAAAAAATAATAAGGCTCCAGGTCCTGATGAAATACCAACAGAATTGATTAAACTCATAAAAGAGGGGCGAATAGGAGTAATGGTGGATCTATACAACACAATCTATAACACAGGCATCATTCCCACAGAATGGTTGAGATCAACATTTATTGCCCTGCCAAAAACACCTAACGCAAAGGAATGCAATGACCATCGGACAATCAGCCTGATGAGCCACACCCTCAAGATATTCCTGAAGATCATACACCAGAGAATATTCAGAAAATTAGAACAAGATCTTAGTGACTCTCAATTCGGATTCAGGAATGCAATGGGAACAAGAGAAGCACTATTTGGCTTTAACGTGCTGGCTCAGAGATGCATGAACGTTAATCAACCTTTGTACATCTGCTTTTTGGACTACAACAAGGCATTTGACAGGGTTCGCCATGACGACTTGATTCGGCTTCTCAAAGCTAAAGACATAGACAACAAGGATATTCGGATAATAGCTTATTTGTATTATAACCAGACAGCGAATGTCAGGCTGGGTGAAGAGGTATCGGAAGATATAAGGATAAAGCGCGGTGTGAGACAAGGATGTGTGTTGTCCCCGTTGTTGTTCAATTTATACTCTGAGAACATCATTCAGAAAGCGTTAGCAGAAACAACAATAGGAATAAAAGTTAACGGAAGAATTATTAATAACATTAGATATGCGGATGACACCATTATTATCGCAGAATCACTGGAAGACTTACAAAGATTAATGGACCAGGTTGTAATAAATGGCGAAGAAAGCGGCCTCACACTAAATGTTAGAAAAACTAAATTCATGATTATTACAAAGTCTAACCGACATCAAGAAGGCTTATGGATTGGAGAACAGCCAATAGAGAGAGTAAAGAAATACAAATATTTGGGAACAACTGTTACCGACACAAATGAATATACAGAAGAAATTCGAACGAGAATCGGCCAAGCCAGGAATATATTCAACAAGATGAGGAAAGTATTGTGTGGCAATGACCTTAGTCTGCGTCTCAAGATCAGGGTATTGAAATGTTACGTGTTCCCGGTGCTGCTGTACGGGATGGAAGCCTGGACGCTAAAGCAAGACACTAACAAGCGTCTAGAGGCATTTGAAATGTGGGCATATAGGAGGATCCTGAAGATAAGATGGATAGATAGGGTTTCGAATAGTGAAGTACTTAAAAGAATTGGGAAAGAGAAGGAAATATTGAACACAATAAAGATAAAAAAACTACAATATCTGGGCCACGTGTTGAGAGGGGAAAGATATGCTCTGCTACAGATAATTATTCAGGGTAAGATACAGGGAAGAAGAAATATAGGAAGAAGACGTATTTCTTGGTTAAATAATTTGAGACAGTGGTATAAATGCAGCTCCATTGAACTATTCAGAGCAGCAGCATCAAAAATGAGAATAGCCGTGATGATAGCCAACCTTCTGAGAGGAGATGGCACCTGAAGAAGAAGAAGATATTTTAGACAATTTTTTAAATATTTTTAAAGCTATGTTCGTGTTAAGAGAAACGTTATTTAGATTGTGAAGTACTTACATTTCATAAACAATCCACAATAAAACTTGTTTATAAGTGAAAAAACATAATTACTGATTCATTCATAAAAATAAATAAAAAAAGTGATTCACCCAATTTCACAGCCAATATCCTTGACTCATATTTCATATTCGTAAAATTGTACAATTCTCATTACAAAATGATAATTTTCCAAGAACGAACCCGCTTCTAATTAAATATTAGCGTAATTACTAGATAATCATAACGGATTCGTGCGTATAATACGTACATATAATAAGATAAATGCTAAGTCAGTTTCCTACTTTTCGATGCGGTAATAATAGCAGGTAATCATCATATGTAGATGTATAATGAGTTTTGTATTACAGAAGCAGTATCTTTCCGATGGATGAGCTAATTTGAACATAATGATATTTCGTGAAGTTAGAAACTTTCGTTTTATCATTCTACCGTATCCTTTATTTTCAGTAAAAATAAATGGATGTACCTAATTAGATTTTATTTCGCTTATAAATGCGTAAAATTCTTAATAACAGTTTTTTTTTCACTTTGGCTTCATCAACCAGAAATAGAATGCGCTAAATAAATTAATAAAAAGTGAATATTAAATGTATTATGTATTAATTTCCATATAAAGAAAGTACGATATACACTACTTTTCTTTATAACAAAAGTATTAGGAAACTAGTTCCTGGTAAAATTTAAAGAATATATATTACGAAGGTTTTTTCTATATTTCCAGATTTGTGAATTTTCGAAACAATTTTTCATTATACTCTTTTCAATCACGTGTGCCTTGGTAAATTGTACAATTATATTAAGAAAACGGGTGATGATCTAAAACACAAAAACTATACAATATTTTTAGATCTGGCCATAATTTTTTTTATAAATGAAATGTTACTATAGACGACGGCGATTATGTTACATAAAAAAGAGCGGTCGACACTATAATTAGTCGAAATAGGCTTGTTTTTTATGATTATTTTATAATAATATACCATACAAATAGATTTATTTGTATGGCTCGGCTCGGCTCGGCTCTTGTATGTTGGCAACCTTTTTCTTTAATATAACTACGTCAATTTACATTATCGTGTATTAGAATAACTTCTCTGTTTGTGATATCTGAATACAGTATTTCTATTTTATCCCGCATTTTTTAAATGTATTGGGAGCACCTATTCGCTGTTATGGCTTCGTTATGAAGACCCCTTTATGAATACCCCTAAATATCTAAAAAATTCTAAAAAAATAGTACTTTCAAAACTTAACTATATTTATTCGACTAAGATGTATTGTTTTCTCAAACATTCTTTTAATGGGGCATGGCTATTGGTAGATGATTATCTTTTATGTATTTAAGTATTATAAAGACATATAACAAAAATATATATAATTTTTAGAACACAAATTAGTTAATGCGAGTGAAACGCTAGCGCAAATTATATGACACTTTTCACTAACGAATTGGAGTAACTATAAGTAATTAAATAACTAAGACAGATTAGGTTCTATTGCATTTAACTTTGGATATGTTGAGAGTGTACAATTTTTTTTTCTAAAATTAATTCTGTAAATATATAAATGTTGGAACAATGTGGCAAGTTATTATTAATATTTTTAAATCAAACTTATCTGTACAAACACAATAATAAAATGACAATTGTTCGCAATAAAAATATATTTTGTAATACAATCTACCCATATACGTGTTTATACGCGTGTTAAGTATATTGCGTTGTTACCAATAATGAACATGAAACTTGAATGTAAAAAAGTAAGAATGCATTTATTGCCGCTGACGTCGGTTGTTAAAAACGTATTGGTTGTAGAACAAGTTCCCGTATGTTTTTATCGTCTAGATGGTCAAGTGGGTACATATACACACATTTTACCTTGAATTCGAAGTTTAGCAACCCAAGGTTTTGTCTCTATAAGCTGACTTTCACCAATTCGAGAATATTTAAAGAAAAATGTCGTTTAAAAGAAATTTTAAAATTGATTTCTAGAAATTATTCTTTAAGCATTTTTTCTCTTATGCTACTTTGTTTGATTTAAATCTAATGTGTAACTAAGATGGTTTCGTGAATAACAAAAATTGAATTATTTCTTATTTATAGGACATGTTATTTTAAATAAAGTTACATGTTTCACGAAACGACTATTATCTGTAATACATTTTACATGTTATTGTATTTATAAAAAAACAATTTAACTATATGTTTAGCATCAAGCGACAATGTCTAATTATTACAGAACAATATACAATTTTGAAAAATCAAATATCCGAGAAATAAAATGCGAAGATGCGATAATTACGAAGAATAGAAGCAACAACAAAATTAGATTAAATAGGATAGATGCAGTTAGAATTAACTAATAATAATAATTATTATATATATATATATATATATATATATATATATATATATATGTATATATATATATTATAATGGGATAAACCTCCATTATATTGCTTGATGAGCTATTTCTAATATTATGTCTATGCGATTTTTAAATTTTAATATATGCAAGAGATATTTGTTTTATTTGAATTTGAAATAGTTATTATGTTTATAAAAAAAATAGATTATACTTAATAACGAAGCTTTGTAAATATAGATTAGAGTTGATTCTTGGTATATATTTTTAGTTAATTATATTTTGACAGTTGAATAATCGTGAAAATTATATTTAGTCAATTTATATAAATTATTGTAAAATTTAACATATGCAAGTGAGTAGTTTAAAATTGTAATTAACTATATGAATATGTCATTTGCAAATTGAATTAAAAAAAAAGGTATTTAGATTTACTGAATATAAAACTGGCATTTAAAAAAACTAACTGACTTGGATAAATATGAAAGTATACAAGATAACCATGGCAATTGAAAAAAAAAGGAAGAATTATTTTTACTTGTGAGATAGATAGAAAAATTTGGAAGGTGAAATAAAAAAAAAGCAATTTTATAATTTTAAAATACCTGGAGAGGGACCCAAAAGGCTGGATCACCATTAATTTAAATATCAGACCACATTTAGATATATATGGTGTATTTTGGAAAATAATTTCCTGGCTACGGAAGGATTATTGTTAATTGGTCTAGGAACGAAGGAGTTGGAAACATATTAGCTGTTCGATCAAGTTTATCCATTTATAACGTTAAGGGTTGATTGCTTTCAAATTACTACTAGATTCTTCAATAGCTAGGATTTCTTCGTACTAGAAGCAGTATTGCAGTTGGTTCGAGTCTATCTAAATTTCTCCAAGTATTGTTATAATAAATCAAATCATGTAAGTGATAAACTAAAAATATTTAAGACCAAGAAATAATCATTTAAGTGTTGAATAATATCGATTTACAAGTTTTATTTAATATAGTCATTTATTCTTGATTCTTAGATTCAAAGCTCTTGCATAGGTTTTATTTTTCTTCATAAATTTTGTTGTATCTGAAATATAAAAATAAAATTTGTTTTTATAATATTAGGAATAGCCGCAGATGTAAATAACTATATCAGACCTAATTTCATATAGAAAATAAATAGTTTATGTTATTTAAAAATATTTTTTACCTATTAATATTAACAAAGTTATAGAGAACCTCACCCTCAGAAAGATAATAATCTCTTTCTCTTCGACAAATATTAGTTTCGGAAGACTTTTTTTTTATTGATCTGTTTATTGACCGTACTGTTGGTAGTGCCGACTTAGACGTGTCGAATTAAATGTTGTAACATATTATTATCGACATACGTTTAAAATAATTATTTATAATTATTTATTTTGATTGTTTTATCGAGATTATTGACGACCAACGTGGAACGAGAGAGTAATATCAGTACATTTTTTGACGGTTCCACGTGGGGCATATATTTATTACAATATATATATATATATATATATATATATATATATATATATATATATTAATATAAAGCGGGATGAACAAATAAATAAAATAGAGCCAAGCGACACTGTAGTGTAGCTGTAATGTAAAATCAAGCTAAATAATTAAACATATTGAATTGTACCTAATAATTGTACTTATAATTGTCCAACGTTGACTCGTCAAATTAATATAAAGCAATGGGCAGTGAAGCTGTAATGTAAAATAGGGCCTAATAATAAATAATACAAAATTTATTGATTAAATATATAGCGGAGCTGGTATATTAAATAGCCCTTATTTGGTTCGACAAATTATTATAAAAACAGTGTATAACAGGTCCTAAGCTGGGCTGACAAATGGTATATAACAAACCTATAAGGCCTTACAGTTGTGCATTTAATTAAAGTTAAAGTAATAATTAATTTTGCCCAAAAATCAAATATATTTGAATATTCACGTACGGAGTTATAGAAGTGATTTATAGATGGCGTTAAAATTATATTTTTACAGTTGACATTGGTGCAACTTATATGAACTTGAATACAATAATAAAAACAGTTTATACTTAACTTCTTTTCTGCCTCCTTTACGTGCTAAACTTATTACTAGGTATATTATGGGAATCTTAATCACAATGTGGCTAGCTCAGATTATCGTGAACAAGATTAACGTAAATGTAGGTTCGGTGTTTTGATAGAAAATAGTTATACGTTTAAACTAAATTATACTAAGTGAATGATTTTCCAAAGTTGTTAAAGAATAAAACAAAAGGATGAATGGTAAATATCATTGGTTTAATTAGATTCTCAAAGCATAAAAGGTAAGTTTAAAAACCATATAGTATTACATTTGCATGAAAAGTCACGTGATTCGATATAATATAAAAGTAAGGTTAAATGTTATTATGAAATTGTTATAACTCAAATATTTAAATTAGGTAACACAAATTCAAAGTAAGAAGAACTGTATTTTTCGGTATTAAACTGAATAGTGATCAAATGCTAACATTTTAGGAATTTAAATGAAATATAAACGATCTTTTTCGCAATGTAACTAATAAAATTTTATATTTTAGGAGAATATTAAATAAATACTCAATTTTGATGCTGGTTGTTTTTCTGTATGGATGTTGGGTGTTCGAGTCTTGGTACACAGGAAAAACGGGTTCAGGTGCAGGAGAAAAGCTGGTTTTGTTCCAAATTCGGGTTGGCGTCCGTTTGAAATTGGAGTTTTGGTTATCAGTGCTCAGCGGGTTCAGGATAAGGTAACCTTCGTAAAAAACGATGCTAGTGGATCGGGAACTTATAGGATATCTTTTTGGTAAGGTTTCGCTAATTTATTATAGATTTATATCACTTTATATCACACACTTTAATAAAAATTAGACGCGTTGTACCATTTTTAATTACACAAGCTAACTCTCTATTGTTTTTGTTAATTCTCCAGGCATCTTATTTTGAATGTTGTTTATATTTATTTAATCTCGACAAAAATTTTCTCAAAATAAAATAAATTACTACAACCAATCGTTTTGACATTTCATCTAAATTATTGTATTAATTTTACAATGGATAAAAGTTTATTTCAAATGTTCAATTTCCGCTAATTACCTATTTTCATTTGGGATAATTCCCGCCTTATCTGATTTTGAATTAGGTACAGCTATGACCATAATATGTGACATATAATTCCAATCAATTAAGTTAAATATCTTCGGGAAAATTAAAATGTAAATGAAAATGACTAAATTGAATGGTTACAAGAAATTCAATAATTATGTGATACAAATTTGATAAATTAAAAACGCGGCATTAACTTTATTGATATGGCATGTGAAAAATGCAGTTCGAACAAAGACTTATTCTAAATTAACAATTTTAAATATTAATACTGTATTTTTGCTCTAGGCCCCTCATGTACATGGGTAGGCTCATTACAATATATATATATATATATATAGGGTTCTTCTTTTATCATTACACATAGGTATAATGCATTGATTTTTCTTCTTTTAGCTTTACACATAGGGATAAATGTATGGTGGCATAGTAGGCAACTAGTTATATACCAGCGACATTTTTTCAATTGTCAAATATTTCTGATTTTTCATTCATACTTAAATCTTAAATTAAACACATTTTATTGAAACATAGATAATTTATTTAAAACAGTTAATTATCCCAACAGGCGTATACCTTGTGCGAAGACAATTTTAGAAATTTTTCAGAACACATGAAGCTGAATATCATGTGTTATGTAGAAGAACGGTCTGTAGGATCGCTTTTAAATGTACCCAGGCCATTTTGGAGTATCGAATAGTTCGGTGTTCAAAACCCTGAAAGAATTCAAACATAAGCCATACAAGATATCAAGCCATCAAGAATTTTTCGAGGAAGATAAAGTAAAGCGAACAGATTTTGTGATATAATATTTAATTTGTTAAATGAAAACGAAGAAATTTTAAATAAAATAATTTTTACTGATAAAGCAAACAGTTCCGTAATAGATTTAAAGAGTTTGATGTACATTCTGTATGGCAATCTAAATAATTTACCTTTGAATGCTTAAGCATGCATATCTTTAATAGTTAGAAAGCGTAGTGAGATTGAGTTATTTCTTTAGCTAATAGGAAAAGGTTGGGTGTAATTTTAATAAAATAAATACTTAGGTTACTTACTAATATTTTTAAAATTTGTATTTAGGAACATTATCATATTAACATATTTCGGTTTCAGTCTTGCACGCCTTTGTTCTATTATTAAACGGGTTATGCTATACGCTCCCACTTTCTGCTGAAGTCCCTGGAGTACAGCAGTATTTCCTAGTACATTGTTTTAAGGGTTTCAGCTGCATTCCTGTTACCTAAAAGAAAATCCAAATAAAAATGCATTTACCCTTTTTTTAAAACTTGCCTTCTAAAATAAAAGAGGATCTACGTCCTGGTTTGAATTTGGCCTTTTGAGGTATTGCCTTTTAGTTATTATTACGTCAGCTGTAATTGATTTTACTTTCTCCTTATTCTTTCTTGCAAAAATCAAAATAATGAAACTGACTTTTGATGTGTACTAATGTCTGTTTCGATTACAGGCATTTGTTCTTTATTTTCAGGATCTATTTTCTTCAAAATATTAATCATTTCTTGTTCTAGAAAAGAAGCAGCCCCAGGAGCATTTTCTGTAATATTAAAACTTCCTCTTTTAAATCGAGGGTCTAAAACAGTTGCTACGCTAATAACTGATTGTCCTTTATATGAAAATAGCCTTGCTTTAACAGATTCCAAAAGCTTTTGCATACGGTCTTTTCTTCTTCAATCTTTAATTCCAGTAATTCCGTAGTGTTGCCGTCAGATAATAGTAGAGTCCAAAAGTTATCGTGATTATTAAAGAAATAGTAACATAATAACAAGTATGATGTAATGCGAGAACGTTCTACAATTTCATAAAATGGTAAAATCTATTTGTACTTTTTGTTATATTTTCTACTTTTTTTTTGATACACTAATTTTACAATCTTAGATATATTTCAACCTTAAAGAAATACTAACATCTTTGAATTTGTTAAAAATATTTAAAATTGTCTTCGCACAAAGTATGTGCCTGTTGGGATAATTAACTGCTTTAAATAAATTATGTACTTTTCAATAAAATGTATTTAATTTAAGATTTAAGTATTAATGAAATATCAGAAATATTTGGCAATTGGAAAAATGTCACTGGTGTATAACTGGTTGCCTACTATGCCACCATACATTTACGCCTATGTGTAATGATAAAAGAAGAACCCGGTATGTATACATATATATAGTAGATTTAGATAGACAGCCATTTAAGGTGTGTTCTACTTTAATATGTATATATTTAAAATAATCTTACATGTTTCGGTAATTACTGCCTTTTTCAAAGAATTTTAAATTATAAATAACAGTATATTAATGTCATATTTATATAAATCGTCATGGATAAAATTACAATATCGAAAATACATTCAAGTTTAATAATAATAATTCATGATATAGCATTCTCCAACAGTTTGACGCCAATTATAGGGGGCATTGGCAGCTCATGATCCGGAAGAACCCTACCGGTATGTTATTCTTCGGAATGTTTCACATCTCGATCCCCACGAGTTTTTCTTCAAACTTTCTCTACACTTTCACGACTTTGATGTTGTAATTATGCGTTAAAATAACTCTGTAGAATAGGGTTAATAAAATTATTACTAAACGGAACAAGGAATATATATCGAAAGATAAACGTAAGTCAGAAAGAGATGCAGTACATTTTACACATCAATATGGGGAACGAAATCAGTTAATCGTGTGGTAAATTATGAAGTGTAATAGCCGAAATTTATTTTATTATCTATTTACATTCTTCTTATACAATAAGTGCTCGGATGTCAGTTGTTAACGTTTGAATTCTATTAAAATGGGATACATGGGTGGCTTAATGTGTTGTTTATTTTAGTAATAATTAAGCATAGTAATAGTTTTATTTTCAAACATTTTCGTATTTAAATTTTTATAAAATATGTATGTATTCATATTACAAATTCGATTCAGTTTATTGAGGAAAAACTGGCATCACGAAATTTATTTCATAATAAAAAAAATTGAGGTAAATAAATATTTATGTATTTTAGCCTAGACCAATACCATGGAATTGATGAATAGTTTGTTTTTCAATATTTGTTGAATTTCACAAATATGCACGATACTTCTATTAAAATTTTCTGTTAAAATATAATTGAATTCAAGCATTTACGTGCTTTATTTCGATCCAGTAGGACTCTCAAAAGTGGAAGTTCCTTAAACAAATGTTTTGAATCATATACATAATATTGTTGTTTATCAACGACTTGCTGGCTACTCTCACCTGTCCAGTTTTAACATATGAGGATAATTTAAAGACTGTGAAATAAATAACATCGACGGCACCTCTCTTCTGCAAGATAATTTAAATATAATCTCAAATTGGTGTAATAGCTTCAAATTGGAATTTAATACTAACAAGTGTTGTTCTGTGAGTTACTCTCGCTCCAAATTTCCTATACTGTCGCAGTATATAATAAATAATACTTATTTGGAATGAGAAACTGTCATTAAGGACCTGGGTGTAATATTCGATTTAGAATTGCCTTTTAAGCAACAATTGCAAACTGTGTGTAACCTCAAGTTCTGGGTTTCATTATTTCTACCAATTTCAATAGCACTGAATTGCTAAGGTGTTGAATTTCGCATTTGTTATCGGCAAAATTTATTATGCAGCTATTGTTTGGTATCCCTTTTATTCCACACATATATTACTTTTGGATAGAACACACCGACGATTTTAAAAATTTCTCTCCTGCAAAATTGATGGAGCCACACAATATGCATTCTCTCTCGAACAGAAGGGATCGCAAGTGTGCTACCGTCTTAAATAATAAAACTGATTACCACTCATGTGCGTAAGACCAATAGGTTGCAGCATTCCCTTGTCAACATTATGAGCTCCGCTGTCAATAAATTTTTTTAAGATTTTTTTTTGAATTAGGCTAGTTAATTTCTTATATCTATATATATATAAACTGACCGGCAAAAAAAACCGCCCACCCGTCTAATATGTTTTCTGTTTACACTTGCTTAGTTTATCCGATTATATTTCATTAATAAATGCTTCATATTATTTATTTCATTATAAAACGCGATGGATTTTATTTTTTGGTGATGAAATTCCCAACTAGACAATATTAACTGATTTTAATAATGCACAACATTTTTAGGACATATCCTTAAAATGAAAAATTGCAAGTAGGCTTAGTTCGTTACTATCTAAAATCAATGTCAAATTTGACAGTTAATACACAAGTTTTGTAACAATAGCAATGCCGTTAACGGGGGTAGATGTTTCTCAAATTGTTGCATTAATTGAAGGTGGACGTAGTCAACGTTATGTGTCCCAACATTTGGAAATACCACGCACTACCGTTCGGGATGCCTGGAATAGATTTTTAGAGACTGGCACATTTGTTAGACGAGTAGGTTCCGGAAGAAGAAGAGCAACAACTAGAGTTGATGATCGCTTTATTGTCCTCAACACGCTAAGGGACCGTAGGTCAACTGCGGTTCAACTTCAACATCGTTTGCTAGCTGTAAGAGGAGTTGATATAAGTGAAAGAACGGTAAGACGAAGACTTAGAGAGAGTGGCCTGAATTCACGGAGACCGGCAACTGGAACGCAGTTGTTACTCAGGCATCGAAGAGCGCGCCTTCAGTTCGCGCTTTTGCATGCGAATTGGAATGTTCAACAATGGAGTGAAGTTCTGTTCACAGATGAGTCACGCTTCAGTTTACGATCTCCAGATGTCAGAGAAAGAGTGTGGAGAAGACAGAACGAACGCTATGCAAACTGTACCATTTCGGAACGGGTGCCTTTCCGGGGAGGTTCTGTTATGGTATGGGCTGGTATTTCTACAGAATCACGTACCGACCTTATATTCATAGAAAATGGTGCTTTAAATGCGCATAGATATGTGGAAGAAGTTCTTGAAGAGGCTGTAATTCCATTTTCCCATTTTATTGGAGAAGGCTTCATTTTAATGCATGATAACGCAAGGCCTCATATTGCACGAATCGTAACCGAGTATTTAAACGAGGTCGGCATTCGCACATTCAACTGGCCTGCATGTGGCCCAGATCTCAATCCTATTGAGCATCTTTGGGATCAACTACAGAGGCGTATTCGCCGACGCGCCACATACCACATACTTTGCAAGAGCTGAGATTTGCGCTTCAAGAAGAATTTGAAGCAATTCCACAAGAATACATAAGAAATTTAATTAATTCAATGCCGCGACGATTACGCGATGTAATTGATAGTCGTGGAGGACATACACGCTATTGATGAGGTTCTGGATTAGAATTAACAACACCAATTTTATTTTTAGAAGTTAAGAGAAAATTTCGTTTAAACTGTTATTATTTTCTAAAATTAAATTTACTTATTACTGCCTTACCTGCCTTATTACTTAAAGAAAATTTGTATATGTTGCACATACAATGTTAGTTCTTGGATTCAATTTCAATAGAAACTGATAAAATGATTGGAGCGTTCATTGTGCTAAAAATTTAAGGTGGGCGCTTTTTTTTGCCGGTCAGTATATATATATATATATATATATATATATATATATATATATATATATATATATATATATATATATATGTATATATATATAATGCCATGTAATGTGAGAATTTAATGATTATTAGTTCTTATTAGCATAACGCTTATCATCATTAGTATATATATATATTATTCTGCTTAATATTTTAGTTTCTTCACTTTGTCTAACCTGTATTTATTTATTTTTTTATAATAATTATAATGTGTATTTGTTTTCCTATATTATTATAGTAATTATTAAATTTGTGTCCTGTAATTTAAATTATTATTTAATGCAAAAAAGGAGTTTACAATCTATGAAATACAAAAAAAAGGGTGTATAAAACCTTACTGGATTTCTTAATATGTTATTATTTATATTTTGTAGAACTAAACAATCTACACAGAAAATAACATAATCGATTCTTTCCGAAGTGAAATAAATGTATGTATATTAAAACTAAATTTGTTATAAAATTGACTTAATCACTGCATGAGTTTAAATTTTCTACTTGTTAATAATACGTTTCCTATAATAATAACGAATTATCCTTAATATTTAATTAAAGGTCAAGAGCAAGATATAATTTAATAATAAAAAATTTATCATTTAACAGGAAAGGAAAACGGAAGTCGTAATTATAATGTTTATTAATTTACACCATGTTATTATATTTAGAAATTAATTTTACATGCAAAACATAAACGATGCCATTGTACATTTAGTTTGGTAAACGTCCTGAATATTAAGTTTCTTTAAAAGCATAACGTTCCATCATAATAATAGAGTATCTTTGAATAATCGTCATTGCATATGCTACGTGCTTCTTGAATTAAGATTACGTAATTGAACAATTGTCGTATAATATTTATTTTGGAATATATTCACTTATTTAGTTTAATAAGCTGTTTGTCTGTTTGTAGTATATATAAACTCTTATTTATTAATTTATGCTTATCTGAATAAAGTTGAGGGACCCCGCTACCGTTGTTCGTTTCCTACATTTCGTGCTTAAATATACTTATACCAGTGTATATCAAAATATAACGAGACTGATACTATAACTTCTTTCACAACTAGAATTTTATAATTAGGGGCCGGACACGAGACGCCGATGACTCATCGCCCCGGGTATACTATTAAAAATTTGTATTTTTAAAGAATTTTTAATTTTATTTATATAAATGGAAAACAAACGGGTGGTGATCTATAAAATACGAAATACATTTTAATTTCTTTGTTTTGTAGTTCAAGTTGAGTAAAGGAATATTAATATTAACTAGCAATACTTTCTCAAAAGGTTCTCTTCTACGAGTATAAAATTTGTTTCCTATGAGTGAAATACATCCTTGTAGATAGAAAACGTCCTTTCTACATCGCAACTGGTTATAGGTGCATACTGCAAATATTCTCTGATATATTCACAGATTCTGTGGAGAGTATGTGTTACCCGAATGAATAGTGCTATTCAATAACTGCGTGTTGTACTTAGCGATGTTATAGGCTATTTATATGGTCCATCGTAATTTCGGCCTGATGCGTTCGGTCTCTATTTATAACACAAGGAATAGAATACGAAACCCCCATCTCTAATGTGCTTATCCTCAAGTAGGCTTTGATTTAACTTTTGACGTTTATTACAAATTAATTACTGAATTGTCAGCGTTTAACGTACCTATCGAAAAAAATGACAGTGGAGCAAATATATGTGATAAAAGTTTGTGGTTGAGTAAAACTCCAACTGAAACTTTT
This sequence comes from Melolontha melolontha, assembly GCA_935421215.2. Classification (NCBI taxonomy): domain Eukaryota; kingdom Metazoa; phylum Arthropoda; class Insecta; order Coleoptera; family Scarabaeidae; genus Melolontha; species Melolontha melolontha. The sequence continues at coordinate 67,606,104 of OW285243.1, read as the reverse complement.
GAAGTGATTAAAACTACATACTCAGATGATAGTTTACCACGATGTAGAGTGTTTGAGTAGCATAATAATTTCAAGACGGTTGTGAATCACGGATGAACATCGACGCGGGCGACCACCAATTGCACGGATTATTTCAAAAATTGCGCAAATTAACGATTTGATCCAAAGTGACCGTCGGATTGGCATATGTCGTATTTCTGAGATTGTTAGTTTGTCTTATGGTTTCCTTCAAAAAGTTATTCATGGAGATTTAGAGTTCCGAAACGTTGCGGCAAACTGGATTCCAAAATTGATGACCGACGAACAAAAAGCCAATCGAGTGACATTTTGTCGGCAGTGGAAAAGGCAAGTGCAACATAATCCATACTTTTTAAACAATGTGTTTACATGCGACGAGAGTTGCTTTTATTATTACGACCCTGAATTAAAGTCTCAAAGTATGCAATGGAAGCGCAAAGACAGTCCAAGACCGTAGAAGGCGAAAATTGTGAACAACGCCGGTAAAGTGATAGACTTACTTTTTTTTTGATAAATGGGGCATTATTTATGATCACATTGTACCTAGAGAACGGTAACTGGAGAGTTTTATTTCAATGTACTTCGAGGAACCTTAAAGGGTGCTTTATCAAGACATCGGTTGGATCCTGCATCGCAACAATGCTCCGGCCCACAGATCAGCGATTTGTCAACGAGCACTTGAAGAATTGGAGGTGGACCCGACCTTGCTCCATGTGACTTCCATTTGTTTCCTAAAAAAGAATGGAGAGGTTGAAAAAATCCGAGTCGAATTTAGCGCTCAGCGCGCGGTGAGGAGTATACTAAGTAGACCCTCAAAAAATGGTTTCACAGATGTTTAGTGGACAAAACGATGGGACAAGTGTATTGCACAGAATGGAGAGTACTTTAAAGGATAGTTGTTGAAGTTTTCTAACTAAATGTTTCATTTTTGTATCACAGCAGCAGTATCGTTATTTTCTGATATTTCCTTGTATATTAATACTTATTGCATTGCACATTTTCATTTGATGATGAACAGTGCTTGCTGTAGTACATATATAAGTAAAGACGATGGTTATATATATTTGTTTGTAAGAAACTTCATGTGCAGAACTAACAACGACTGAAGTAAAATAAAATGGTTCTAACTTTGGTCTGCATTAGTCCAGCAGGAACTGTTTGAAATTTGCTAATGATCTAATGTGTTTAAAATCTGCTATTTTTGGCTCGTAAGAGGAGATTATTCCTAATTAGTCTTAAAATCAACACCAACTGCCCCAGAATCAAACAAAGTATTCTTTACTCGAAATCGAAAATATTATTCCAGGAGTTTATTTCCAGGAGGCTATTTCTGAGCGAGATATACGTAAAAATAATATCGTTGTTTTTTGTATTCGTGGCATAATTAATGATTCTAGATCAACGTATTGCATCTGATCGTAACACTGTTTACTGAAATTTTCAATTTTCTTGGAGCTACTATTACTGACTTTGGTTTGAACACGTTAAGCAGATTTGATGCTACAAAAAATGATTATAATAGGCCGTTAAAAGTTAGACTTACTGCTTTGGATACTGTTCCTGAAATGCTTAAAAAGTCCAAACTGTTAGAGTCTCTGATAATATACTAATACCTCCATCTCACAAAATCGTACACTATTTCAATAGAAACTTCATAGGAGCCTTAAAGATGACTTCACTAAACGCAAGAATAATGGCGAGAATAATTTCAGAATCAGGTACGTCCGCGGTGTCCCTCGAAAAATTTCAACGTTAAACTGAATATGCCCAACAGATTCTCTTCACTAAATATGTATTACCAGAATGCTCGTGGCTTCGTGGTAAAACTCACATTTTACTAGCTGCTAGTTACTCCTCGTCATATGATATTCTTCCTGGCTTTGAGATTCGATATCTAACAATAAATTTTTTTCTCCATCAAGAGTATATAGCAAGACGAAAGTGTTGCTATAGAGTTTTCAGTGCAAGATTCTGGGAAAGAAAATTTCAAACAAAAACTCCCTTGTTACATATAAAAAAGGCACAAAAGATAGCATGAAAGAACGCCACTATTTGATTAATGTCAATAAAAAGTACTTTTTCTAATATTTTTTCAATAAATTGAATATTTATTTTTAAAATGTTTTATGTTGACTACATAAATTAAAACTTTGCAGGAATGGCTAATTAACAAGTAAGTAGAACGGAACTCATACATGTTTGTATACTACTAAATCTTTAAGTTTGCGTAGGATACAAAATTTGAACTAAACAATAAGGGATTGAAAGTTACATACACTTAATCATGCACCAACGCTATATTCACTATATTCTTATTACTATATTCACTGTAAAACTTAATAAATTACATATGGGAAACAGTGAAGTAAGTATATATATGTAGAATATTACAGAAACGGTATCACAATATGATATATACATATTCTGTTTAAGCAAAACCCACGCATAACTACAGCAAACTGGAATATCGTATGCAAAGGAATTTTTAAACCCAATACACGAAGGAATATGTTTCGTGCTCGAGTTTATTAACAGAAACCGTTACTTGAAAACGATGAAGGCATTATTGCAATCAATAATTTGTTTTAAACGGAAGTAATGACATTTTAAAAATGTTTTTGTGAATTATTAAATAGCTGCTGGAAATAAGAAAGTTTCCGTTATCTATTCTTAAGCGATGCATATTGTATACGTGTTTTGTAATGATTATAAATCAATATGAATTTTAAAACATATTATTTTTTAAAATAAACTGACCTTAAAAACTAATATCAAGACAAAATAAGATTTTTTTTAAGTTTATTAACTGTGTTTATTTACTAGATCTAAACGCGTTGCATATTTTAAAGTACTGCTTGGGGCGTGAACGAATCCACCAAATCTTAGCCTTGTTTTCTCGGTAGCTAAATACTGCGCCCCAGTCTAGCTAAGCAGGTGCCAAGAAAAGATCATCTACATCATAACATCAAAATTGACGAGACCATGAGAATAATTAGCGGTTATTTGAAAAGTACACCTCAATCCTAGCTCCCCTTTCTAAGCGATATTGCACTTCCCACCATCCGGACTGGTCAGAGAATATAATAAAATAATATCGAATCCTCACCTCCCACTACGCAGTGACCTGTCGGATGCCGGTCTGTCGAGACTAAAGTCTAGATCTCCTCCACCACTGCTAGCAGAACAACCTGTAGCAGAAAATTTCAGTCAAATGATAGATGGAGAGAGTATTAGGCCTTTTGAGTCTTGGAATCTGCTCAAGTGGCTTATATCCCCAAACTGACGGTTCCCTTACCAGAAATGGAACTGTCTCGCCACGATTGGAAGATACTCAATAGAATAAGAACGTCCCACGGCAGCTGGTGTAACTCATTATATAAATGGGGATTGATTGAGACACCGATTTGCGAATGCGGAGAACCAGACTGATTGTCCTCTTACAGCATATGGAGGTGAGATGAGTGGCTTCTTTGAAGCCACTGACTCCGTGTTGGACTGGATCGATGGCCTTGTTTCTAAAATTTAAGTCTATTTTATATAGATATAGATTGTTAAGAAAGCTTAAGACAAATGTGAACATTTAATTTTCATCGTATATGCATATATTCACTGCAAAAACAATAATATTCGAAAGTGTTTTTTGTTTTACATGGAATTAGTTTAACATATTATATATATTTAACTAATACCTTCGTTAAATTCATATGCATCAATGTATATAGTATACTTAAGGATCTTGCATTTGGATCATACCATTTAACATTAATTACCATTGTAATTCATGCAAAATGAAATTTCCTAATTGAATTAATAGTGCTTTATAATGGATGTAATTCTGTGACCCGCTACGTGCCTGTTACTTCTGTTAAATATGCAAAGGCGTGTTTGAATGTAAAGGTCTATTATGGGTTTTGCGTTAACAGTTTATAGCCCCCTTTGTTCTATTTATTGAGGGTTTTTCTGTATGTCTATTGATTAATATTCCAGATTTCTTACAATAAGTTTTAGTTTAATTTTATTACCTTGTCGGAATAATTGCGGATTCGACCTGATAACTTACCTGGCACAAAAAACCAGTTAAGACTAGTATCAACGAAGAATTATGCGAGAAAATATCTAGCAAGAACTCATAAAGCATCGAGCTAGACAGAAACTCGGCATTCGCTCAGATATTCAAAATAAACACAAAATAAATAACAAGTATCTTTTATCAAATAATAGATAGTTGTGCAGCTTCTCAAACCGGGAGGGCTTCAACATTATATATAACTTTAAATCTCAATCCATGTAAGCCATACGCTAAATAAATAACGGTATGTTTGTGCACTACTACCTAAGAAGTTCTTTGGTAAAGGACTTGTACGCGCTTCGAGGCGTTTAAGATTCTTGATACACGCGGTGTTTTATTTCCTTGCATGTGAAGATCATGATGTCTTGTGGCATTCGTTCCAAGCCAGGGTGCATTTGCAATTGTTCTAAATGCTTTAGACTGAAACTGTTGAGGTATTTCCAAATTAGAGACATTTCCGGTTCCCCATAGCTGGATGCCATAGGTCCACACTGATTTCAAAAATTTTGTACTCAATGAGTTTGTTTTCTAGATCGCTGGTCAATGAGCCACTGTAGTTCGGAGAATGTCAGTTCTACCTACTTTTTTTTCTTCGAAAAATATGCTTAAACCACGTTAGCCGTCTATCCAAATGGATACCGAGATATTTGGCACTTTCATTCTGAAGTATCTGTTTAATGAAGTATTTTTTAATATTCTTTGGTTTTTGTTTTCCACTTTCTTGGCCACTCCTTGAGGTTATTTCCAAAAATCATTAAATACTTTTGAAAATAATACAATGCCGCTGTAGGATCATTATTTGTCACTAATAATGCTACATCATCAGCATATGTCATGGTAGTTGTGGTATTCGATGTTGGTATATGGTACATATGGTATATCGTGAGTATAAATTTGATAAAGCACAGGATTAAGAACACTGCTTTGGGGTATTCCAGCTTGTATTCGGTTCAGTGTAGTCAGTTCATCCTGGTACTTGACCAGAAAATATCTATCAGCAAAGATAACTTTTCAGAAGCTGATAGTAAGCATGCGATAATTTATATTTTAGTTTGAACAGTAGCCCGTTACATCAGACCTTGTCAATAACTTGGGAAATATCTAAAAAAGTTACCGAACAATATTCTTACTTTTCATATGCTCTGTGTATGGTTTCCACCAAACGATTGCACTTACAGAATAGTGGCAAGCATTTCTCTGAACCTAAATATGTGATTAAGGATCACTGCGAGTTCATCAATTAAGAGTCTTCTCATGAGTAATCTCTCAAAGATCTTTAACGAGGTAGGGAGGAGACAAATCGAACAGTATGATATTAATTCCTCCGTAGGTTTGACAGGCTTAGGAATTAAAACAATTTCGAGAACCTTCCATTGCGATGGAAAGTGTCCAATTTTTAAAGTAGCATTAAATGTGTAGGTAATATTGTTTTATATAATGATTATATTGTGAAGATATTTATATCAACGAGTTCTTTTAGGATACTACCAGTTATAAAATCATATTCGGGTGCTTTTGTTAAATTAACTTTCTTCAAAATGAGATAAGGTCGATAAATTAAAATGCGATAATTATTTACTACATGCAGCATTTACAATTACGTAAGTACCAGAGTGTTAGAAATAATTGTTTAATATTGAAGTAAAGTTGAATATAATTTGCTATTTGTTACATACACCAAAGTATATAGCCTTCTGGCTAATCATAATTTACGATCATGTTAAAATAAATATAAAATAAGAAAGTTGAACTTAAGCAAATATAGTTTTTCTTCTTAATATTCTTGAAACCGTGTGAAACAAAATTTAATCTCCTGATTTGAATATTTTTAATTTTTATCATACTTAAATACAATTTCATCGTTTTGATTAAGAATTCTATGAAATTTAGACAACTTCTTTCTATTGACTTAAATATATTTAAAACAAATTGATTCGTCTTACAAGAAACTATTTTTTAATTTGCTTAATGAAGAAAAGGGTATTGTTAAAATTATTCAAGGTAGTACAAAACAATTTGCGTAGAACAAGTTTTCTCTTTGTCAAACACCTTTCTAAAACCATTGTTTAAGTAGTGGCGCTTAATTGTATGCAGAACTAATTGTTTAAAGTTGCTTCTGGTCACAAGACTTGTGTATTATATAATTAAGTGGTATACAATTAATTTAACATGTAATACCAATAATTTAATAGTATTGGAATCAATGTCATTTATGGTCTTAATTAACAATGTCTCTTGTATATTTAAATTTATTTTATTTTATTACACTTATACTTGTCTTTAAAATTTGATATTTGCAAACACTGTTCGATAAGACTAACCGTATGTTTGAACAGTGAATATAGTGAATACTTAACCAAGTGTTCACTATTTCTACTTCTTTCGTAATTTTGTTGCTAAAAGGTATATCAACAATTCATTTAATGTTTTTTGAATAAAATAAGGCAATTAAAAAAGCATCTTTTGCGCTTCAACAATCACAAATAACATAAATAAATTTGTATTGTAATATAGTGTTCTTCCAATTTTTGTATTTATCTAATCAAAAAAGAAAAGAATAAAATCATCCTCATATAGAAACATCGCCCATTTGTTTATTGACTAGCATTAAGAGTATGTTCGCTGGTTCTCGTTTCATTACATTTGTTCTTTGAAATGGAACTAAAAAGGTGCTAACAAATTTGGCATTAATTCTAAGTACTATAGAAAGACATATTGCTGTGAGTTTTAGCTTGATATGGTTTAATATAAAATAATAGGTTGTGTGGGTAATATTTTTATTTGGACTCTGTATAACGTTTGGGTATCTCAGGGCGATCTTTTTGGGTTCTACGTAACTAGGCCTAGCGTCGAAGTAAACGTAAAGAAATAATACAACAAGAGGTAAATTGTTAATAATTCTTTTATTGTTTTTTTGTATGTTCACAAGTCATTTTGTTTTAACTTAAAATATCTCATTCTTAACTTAAGACATAAATTATCAATAAAAAGTTTTGTACAAACTTTTTATTTATGAACAACACATATAGTTTTAGAGTCTTTGATCTCGGATTCGATGGAATCTCTAAAACTATCACATTTAAGTATTTCACTCACAAAAGGGGGTATTTGCCCTCCTAATGACTTAAAGTGTACCTGTATTTTAAAATATGGTTTTCTGGCTTCTACTGATATTTGTTTCAAAATCGAGTGTGCTATTCAGCGTCTATTTAAGTGAAAGTCTAGTTCCTACAGAATAGTATGCCTATCTTCACACTGTATATATTATTGCATTTCACGTCTATGAATCAATGTTTAATTAAAAAATCTCAATAGCACAGATATTCCGAGATTACTTGTGGAAACTTGTTTATCTCAAATACCTGGCATAAGCTACACTTCAGTCATGTATTTATGATTATTAGTTCAAGTTAATAATCCATATGCGTTTTAAAATGATTTGTTTAAACCTTTATAAACTTCAATTCTATCATGCGTGAGGCCTTACTTACTCTATACTAAGTTCCATATACGTTCTACCAACTTCTTCTTGTAAATGAGCATTGATAATTTTATAGTAATAATTGATATAGTAACAATACTAATTGCGATAAATATTGTTCACTCTTTTATTGTTTCAATTAATGCTGACAATAATATAAATGAATAAATCAAGTATTTAAATATTGAAATCTTTGGATTCTCAATCAATGAAAGAATGTAGGAATAATCGTGAATCAAAAATGAATAATCTTTAATGAATAATCTAATTCTGCAGCGTCCTGGCCTTTTATATGCCGTGCTTTTTGGTTCTTGGAATATCTTTCCCATTCCGTGGGATTTATTTCTATTGTTATCTTGTTTCAGTTTTATTTTACATTTTGACCCCTCTATATTCTTATCTATTATAGGTAGCTTCGTTTTTTCTATCATTGTGCGCAATTTCTTTGTTTACATATTTTCTCCTTTGTCGTAATTTCTGTGCTTTGTACTTTTATCAAGGGGTTACAAATTTCTTCCCGTTTCAATTCCAGAAATTCCTTTATTTCGTCTTATGCTGAAAAATTTTCCAGCTCTGCTTGCGTACACATTAAATCCTTTTAGTACTTCTTCCTTTTCTTTCTCCTTAATTCTCTCGTATTAGTTTCTCTCGCACCTCTAATTTTACTTGTATTTGTTGTTGGTTGTATCGTTCATTATTGGGCATGCCCATTCTAATATGCTTTTGGTGTTGAAACTTGGTTTTTTGTTTACGTTTTAAATATTGATGTTTTTAATTGTATAATTTTTACATTACAATGTTTTGTTTGCGTTCGTTATTGATATTTTTATTGTTTTTAGATTCCGCTGCTCCTGTTCTTGATATTGAATGGCTTTGAATTGAATTTATTTGATTTTCTTATTTCTAAATACCTTTGATGCCTCATGTTTACATGTCCATTTAGAATGTTGTTTATAAAATATAATTTATTGAAGTAAAATGTTATTATTAATATGACTAATACATAAAGAAATGATTATTCTGTATCCTTTTTCTACATCTTCGGTACGTACAGCATGCTTTCTTATTTAATTAGATCATAAATATTATTAACATTTTTAAGATAACCTTAAACTTATATACATATCGTTATATAATTTTTAATATAAAATTGGAACATTATAGGAGAGACATAACCTCGGTTGATTCCCTTTTATTTTGTTTTTGGCTATTCCGGTTACGTTTGTTTAACTTATAGTTCATTAAATACTATTTTTATTTTGTACCAACCAGCATCATGTCCCAGAATAAAAGAACAATTAATTCTGTTGTTTAAAAGTTTATACAAAAATTGATACCTTAACGTATCTCTTCTTTCTTATCAGAATGGCGGACCAAATTTCAGTTCGTTGGAAGAAAATTACACAAACTTTTTATTAACTTCAAGACCTATTAGGCTGTTATAGCGACTTATTTTGGCAAAGAATAATAAAGGCATGAAACATGAATCCTTTACTTTAACTCGGAAATGAAAAGTAAACCTAAGGAGTAAACCAGAATAAAGCCGTCCATTTAAACTATGTTTGATTCCATCTATAAGATAGAATTGGTAGATTGGTAAGATAGTGATTACTGTGTTTTGAAATTACAATGAAATAACTTTGGTAGACTAGCTATCTAAGGGAGCCACAATCAATACAAAATACTTTTCAAACATTTTTTCTGGGTCATCGTGATAAGGGCATATTTAAAAGAAGGAACAGGATAATCCAAGACCACATACCTTTCAACGAACTATGGAAGTATTAAACGAATTGCGCCGGAAATTACTCACACATCAATCTTATTCACCTAAATTAACACCCAATGGTTATCGTCTCCTTTTAGATTTGAGAATACTTACTAATTTCATTCTAAGATAAGCGCATAGAATTAAAAAGAAATTATTGGAAATTACATTAATAGAGTGTTATAGATGAAAGTGAATAAAATAAAGCAATTATGACACAATCCCCATAACTTTGGACACAGCCTTTCCAGAATAGAAATAATAATATATGAAAGCTGTTGAGAAAATTCCTGAAATCTACTAGTTTAAATCATTGCTCAATTACCATATTAGCAAAATTTTATATATATTAACTAATAATTAAACTTGCAGTTCGTGCTCAAGTTTACTAGTTTTGATAATATTAGAAGGTATTTCTTATTTTCTTGGCAGTAATTATAATATAAAATAAAACGTAATTGTTTCTTGGGAATAGCGGCCAGGTAATTGAAACAATATTTAATTTATGTTGACATTTCGGTACTATATATAGTGCTTCTTTCAAAACTGCAATATTTATTGAAAACCTTAAAAAATTATAAGATTATAATGTTAAATTAAAACTACTTACATTAAAATTGTGCTGTTAATATGTAATGTATTTGTTTGTGTATTTTATACACAATTACGATGCATGTATTATCCTGTAATTAGGCATTGTCTGTTGGGTTATAAAAACTATTATTATTAATATTTAATGTAGTTATATTATGTTTTATATATTGTGTCGATTGTTATCTGAGGTGCCAAATTTATTTTAATGTCTATTAAGAAATAAGTAAAGTGTTTGTACGAAGTAATAACCTCACATGTTTGTTTGGTGTTTTTGTAAATTGAATGTCTATGTGTTAAGCAAGTTTTTGTGAAGGTACCTATTAACGAGAAATATAAAAAATATGTAAAAGTAATATACATTCTAATTTCAGTTTAGCTATACATAGTAAGAATTAGAAGTTAACACATTTATACGAATTTGAAAGTATAATTATGTAATACAGTAAATAATTATAATTAATTTGCCTGTGAATTAACCGAGTGTTGACATCTATTACCTTCCCTTGAGATAAAGAGTTTCATAGCATTTTACCTACATTCCTTTGTGGTAAAAATGCATTTTTTTCAATAGATAAAATCGACCGAAATGCATATTTACTCATTATATCTCTAATAGGGTTCGAACGCCAATTGTTGAGAATGTCGATCGTGTTTCTTGTGATAGAATATTTCTTGACATTATTAAATGACTTTAAATTATTTCTGCAAACAAATGTGACCAAAATGGATACTAACTGAGGAAACTCAGCCTTTTATACGTGTTATCTGAAATGTTGGGCCATGTTAGTGATATAAATATTAAAATAGAAAGAAAACTAATGGTTCAAATCTTCACTTCTTTATTAAAAAATGAAGATTTTAACCGTTAGTTTTATTTCTATTTGAAATTATGGATCTTCATCAAGTAAAAGTCGATCAATTTAATTACATAAATATTAGTTACAAAAAACTTCATTCGTGATTAATACGTGGGTGGCATGCTCTGAAATTATAGAGATACACCGACCTCAGTAACTATAATAATTGTTTATTTGCAGAATACATTCGATACAGTTCGATTCATTACTAATATTTTCGATCCTATTTTGTATTTATTTAATTTTATTTAATTAATAGTTGAGACAGGCACTTAAATGTTGCGATTTGTGGAGTTGAAACGAGAGATTTTAAAACTGGCTCATCTGAAAAATAATATATGCAGTGGTTACATTCCGTTTTTGAATATGAAACACCATCATGGGAAGAATTGAAAAGATACAAAATGAAGAATTAAGAAAAGAAATAGGAGTGAAATCAGCAAAAAAATGGCATAATTTGGACATCTAGGATGAAAAAAGACAAATGAAAAAGAGAAAGACCTAAATGTAAGCGGAATAATAACATACGAAATGTGATCAAAAAGTACAGTTAATGAATTTTTATATCCGCAACTGCTGACGCCTCTTTCAAAAAAGTACCAAAGAAGCCTATTAAATGTTAAAATCAGTGCATGGTGATAATTTGGTGACTCTGAAGACTGTTTGCAGTCGGTTGAAGACGAGCAACGGTTGGAGCGTCCTTTGACCTCAAAAACAGACGAAAATCCACAAAAAGTGTCAAAAGTGGTTTGTTCAAACAGGCCATTGACTAATTGAGAGCTTTCCAAAGAACTGGCCATTTCATACGAGTTCATGAAACATATTTTAACCTATAACTTGCGAATGAGAAGAAATTTGTTCCCAAACTCTAGACTGATGAACAAAAGGAATATCTTGTATCAGCTTGCTCGAAATTGAAGGATCATATAACTGGAGATGAAAGTTGGGTGTTTGGCTGGGCCACTGAAACATAAATTCAGAGTACCCAATGGAAAACGAGTGGTTCCTACAATACGAATTAGATGAAATTCATATGAACGAAAGTATTATGGACGATATGACTGTTAGAATTGGTATAGAATGTATCAACGGAATTAAACAACGATTTAATAAAGCGTCCATTAACCGTAATGGAGAAATTATGATTAACTTCTGCGCATAAGACGAACTGAGAATAAATAACACCTTCTTTTTACATAAGCCACAACATAAATATACTTGGGCAGATACTCAAAAGGACATGAATCAACATTCGACTACATACTAACCAACAGAAAAATGCACTCTACACAAATAGGAGATATGAGAGCATTAAGCTAGGCAAATATAGGCTCAGATCAAAAACTTGTCCTAGGCAAAATCAATTTACAAATAAAACCAATGCCTAGACAACCGGGTATATATGTAGAAAAGCTAAATATCGAAACAATGGATGAAACAAGATGGCTCTAAGTCGAAGACTAGCGCGACAGTTTGAGACAAACAAAATAGAAGAAACAGACACCATAGATGAGATGTGGGAAAAAATCTAACACAATATAAAAGAATCGGCAACCGAAGGTTTGGAAAGACGGAAAGTTAATATAAATAGTAAAAGACCGAACAAACATTGGTTCACCCCGAAATAAAGAACTAGCACACAAGAAACGAAATGCTTACCTTCACTATAGTAGTAACAAAAGTCCAGAAAACTATCAGAGATATGTGACAATTCGAATTGACGTACACACAATAGTAGGAAACATAAAAAAGGAACACTGGGTACGATTTACTGCAGGCATGGAAAAAAATCTTTACGAGGCACAGAGGAACGTCTGGAAAATCGTAAAGGCGAGGAAAAAATATATAAATGAGTAGAATGTTACAACAGGAATAGACAAGACACAGTTGAGATCATACATAGAGCAATTATACAATAACAAGAGAAATCAACCCGAAGAAGATGACACTAATATCAGCCAGAAGTAGCTTCATCTTGCAGACCTATAAGTCTTCTACCAACATTTTCGAAGGTATTTAAGAAATTTTTGTTAAAAGAATATTAGAAATCTTACAGTAAAGAAATATCATACCAGAAGATCAGTTCGGATTCAGAAATAATCACGGAATCCATAGACTGGTAAAGAAAATTAACAGAGATTTTTTAACCAACAAAATACTGCTCCGCAGCCTTTGTAGATATGCCCCAAGCCTTCGATAAGGTGTGGTATAACGGACTTTTCTATAAACTGGAAATGTACTTACCTCATCCTCACTTTCAACTTCTATGATCCTACCTAACTGACAGACCCTCGTTTTGAAACAAAACAACACCTACACCGATCTATATTCTATTTTATCTGGTGTCCCACAGGGAAGCGTATTAGGCCCAATCTTGTTTTAACTATATACAACCGACATACCAACTATTAAGCTGACAACGGTAGCAATACATGTTGACGATACAGCAATTGCATTTCATGTTGATCCTATTTTAGCTTCAAGAAATCTTCAGTAAAACTTAGATAAAACCTAAGACTGGATTACGAAATGGCGTATGAGGGCCAACTTTTACACTGTGACGTGAAACCTATTCACCCGTCAGAATCAACGATTGTGAACTCCCACAAGCTGATAGCACAAAATACCTAGGTATGCATCTTGATAAGCGTCTCACATATCTTTACCAAACGCAAGCAGTTAGGCATTAAATTATATCAAATATATTGGCTAATCTGTCACATATCACAGCTATCTCTCGAAAATATGCTGTTACTATACAAATCCGTTCTAAAACCAATATGAACTTACGGTATCAAGCTCTGGGGGACCGACAATAATTCGAACACCGAGGTCTTACAGAAGTTCCAAAATAATGTGATATGTGCCATGCTTGACGCCCCAAGATATGTACCCAACTAGTTCATCCAACGTGACCTCCCGATTGCCACCATTGAAGAAGCTATTGCTCACCATAGTGATAAATACCGTGACACATCATGCAAATGTGCTAGCCAAATGGCTATTTAGTTAAACGAGAAAATAAGACGGTTGAAAAAGATCACACCCTCTGATCTAGGGACTAAATTTATATAATGGTGTTACAATCATAAATACATAGTTAAATATAACCAATTGGACAAAAGGTATTTCGTTTTAGTAGCATGTAGATTATTTCATTGGAAATAGCCTACTGAAGTCATTTTGTTATAATATCAAACTAATAGATTATAACTCTTATGTAGATTGCTAAATAAAGGGAGCTAAAAAAATATAATACAAAACTTTACAAAAATAACAGACGAAGAAGTAAAAGAACCTATAAACAAGCTCAATAACAGGAAAGCCGCCGGACTAGACGGGATCATCAAGGAATTTCTAAAACATGGCGATACAGGAATAATTGAGAACATAACCATCTCTTTCAAAACATACTACGTTGCCAAAGATACCACAGAAATGGTGTTCAAGTACTACAATCCCAATACTTAAGAAAGAGGAGAAAAACGATCCCTCTAATTACCGTTTCATTGCGTTAATAAACACCACACTGAAGGTATTTATAAAAATCCTAGCATAAATAGGAACGATGTTTAAAATAACCGAAGAACAGCAAGGCTTCAGATGCAGCAGGTCTAACGTCGATGCCATATTTGTAATAAAACAAATTATCGAGAAGGCTATAAAGTTTAACACACTAGCATATATGTGCTTTATAGATCTGACCGCGTTGGATTGAAGGATGTAATATTAAGACTAAGAACAGAAGAAATACCTGAGCATATGCAGTCGAAGCAAGGGCAGATACCGCAGAAGCCAAAAGAATTCTGTCACTGTCACTATCAAAAGAAATGAGGACATTACGATCTTTCACAGGCAATACACTATGAGACGGAATACGAAACAATGAAATCAGAGAAACATGCACAGTACAAAATGTTGTTCGGTGGTCTCGGTAAAGAAGAAGAGAATGGAACGAACACGTAAACAGAATTAACGCAGAAAAAATAGCAGAAATCGCAAAAGATGGAAAACCACCACAATGACGACCTGTACGAAGACCTCCAAAAAAGTGGAAGGATAGCTGGCAAAAGACGTCTTAAGAAAATGCACTGTACAGGCCACGGCCTAACATAAGCATAAGAAGAAGAGTATCATTCATATAGACTAGTTCTAACTTTGCTTCTAATTTAAAAATTTTGTATGTACTTATTTTATTAACTACCCTATATAATTAGCTTCTAATTTAAAATAAATTTTTAAAAATTTAAAACATTTTCACTAAATTTGAAGGTAATAACTTGGGTATTACTTAGAAGTAATGCACCCTATTTGCTTCTAAGCTATCGTAATGTTTCAAAAATTTTTGTTCTAAGAAATTGTATCATATCAATATGCGAAACTATTTCTTTTTCAAATTCTGACATATCGGGCCTAGTGTCTAGCGTTAGTAATATAACGGTTAGAATAGTATATTAAAAAACAAGTTTCATAAGGCACCATTTTGACGCACGAGATCAGTTTAGAAAACGAGCCGCGATAGCGGCGAGTTTTCTAAAGAGCGAGTGCGGCAAAAGGCCTTATTAAACGAGTTTTTTATACTATTTTTTCTATTTTGCATTTTTTACATTAATAAATTGGAAATATTTAATTTGGAAGTTCAGAGTTTAATTTTTATATAAGGCATGCAGTTGGTCACATTGATACTTGACATGTCAAATTTAAATCTTGCTATCCGCGAAGTATATTACATTACATATTATTTATTAATTTTCGTTAACATTGATATTTTAACTTGATATTTTATTTAAAAATATAAACATGAGTGACTTAGAAACTAATATATCTTGGTGTCAATTGTATACAATACACGTTGTTTGTGTAGAGTACGAACATATATCATATCTGTCAAAATATACTTAAATTCTTAAAATCAAATGACAGCAATGATATTTATTTCTGTGTTCGCACAACGCCAACATTGAAAAATGAAAAAAATTGTATCGAAATGAAGCTCATTTCGATATTGTTTTGGGTTTCATAATGAGTTCATTTCGAACGCAAAATAGAAGATAGTATATTAAAAAACGAGTTTCATAAGGCACCATTTTGCCGCACGAGATCAGTTTAGAAAACGAGCCGCTTGCGGCGAGTTTTCTAAAGAGCGAGTGCGGCAAAAGGCCTTATGAAACGAGTTTTTTATACTATTTTTTCTATTTTGCGTTTTTTGCTTAAATTGGAATTATTTAATTTGAAAGTTCAGAGTTTAATTTTTATATAAAGCATGCAGTTGGTCACATTGATACTTGACATTTTCAAATTTAAATCTTGCTATCCGCGAAGTATATTATATTACATATTATTTATTAATTTTCGTTAACATTACTTGATATTTCATTTAAAAATATAAACATGAGTGACATAGAAACATATATATGTTGTTGTCAATTGTATACAACATACGTTGTTTGTGTAAAATACGAACATATATCATATCTGTCAAATGTACATAAATTCTTAAAATCATATGACAGCAATGATATTTATTTCTGTATTCGAACAACGCCAACATTGAAAAATGAAAAAAAGTGTATCGAAATAGAGCTCATTTCGATACTGTTTTTGGTTTCATAATGAGTTCATTTCGAACGCAAAATAGAAAAAATTTATTTTATGTGTCTACAAGATGTATTAATTAACTCAATTGATCAAGTTTGTAAAAATATAAAAATTAATTGGAAATATTAACCTGCACATGTCTACCTATACATATTTACAAAATGAATCAATTAACTCGATTGATAGACTCTGAAAAAATATAAAAATTAATTGGATACATTAACCTAAAATATAATTGGTTTTAGTACAGTTTATATAATTCTTAATTATCGGTTTTCAAAAACTAATTAAAATTTTAGGTATTTAAACTCGCTCAACGCAATCTCTAAAAAGAATTTTATTGCTAAATATGAATTTTATTTATTACGATAATTAAAATTAATATCTACAGCCTAATTATTTGGATTATAGATGCCACTGTGGAAGTACCAAATATAGCACAACTAATTAATCGGAAAAAATAAAGACTCATGGGTGTGTAAGTCAACACAGAACATTTTAAAGTAAATTGATCACATTACCAAATATAAATTAATTTAAAAAAGGAAGTTCAATTATATAAAACGGAATTCTTAAAATTTCAGCCATAGGAAAGTACTTCTACACCGGACACGTTCATGTTCAGAGTTATGCTAATTGTAAACGGTTATCGCGGTAATTAAGTACCGTAAAAACATCACCAATTAAAACTAACGAGCTTTGACATTACACAATGTTTTGTTTTAAATACGTTCGTTAGATATTTCTTTTCAGAAAAAGCATCTAATAACTGGTAGTAGCTAATGAGCAAAACTTGACAGGAATAATATCCGACGTTTTGGATGAACCTTTGGTAAATTATTTACACGAAATTTTTATGTAAAAATGTTCGTGTTGTAGTTTGTTAAAGGTCATCAGTTGTAGTGCGGAAGTTTAGTTTACCACGTATTCGCTTTTTGATCATTTAATTACTTAAAATATTAGCAACAAAATTTTTACTGTTAACAATATTCTTTTAGAAATTTTTTAGAAAGTAATTATATAAACCCCCGTGATAATACTGTGCTCTTATTTGCAATTGTCTGATTAAGTGGATTTTTTACATTTAACTAAATCTTATAGAACTTACGGATCATAATCATAAAATATTAGCGTTTTTTTTAAACATCGATTTTAGGCAAATGCTTAATTTATAACTCTAGATCTCGTATTACACTAGTAAATAAATTTTCATTTTCTTAATTTTTCTTTAAAAACTATATGTTGAGGATACATTTACTACTCTGTTGTAATATTTTAATTTCAAACATTTTTAATTGTTAAATATAAGTAGATCTAGGATATAGAATTTAAACATAAACATTTTCAATTCCATGAAATATTTAACGTTCATTTTCGAGTTTAAACCATTGTATAATATACTTTAATTAGCACATTATAATATCGTTTTTTAAATTCTAATAAAGCGATATATTCTTTACATTTTCAAATGGTTATTTAATAATCGGCATCTTTCCCAAATTTATTTATTGCTTTATACATCAGACCGTTTGTTTATTGCTTAGGGCTATTAGTGAACGATTTCAATAGACTCCTAATATGATCACCCATTATTAATTAAATATGTATAATGGGCTTACGATTCCTAAATATGTATGTACCATAAAAATCCATTACTGAACAAAGGAACAGCCTGAAATACATACTTTATTTACACCTACTTACACCTATTTATAACACCTACTAATACTTAATTAGCAATGATATTTTATTTTATTATTATATTTATTAATAAGAATTTTAAGACTCTATTGTAAACTTTGGGTAATATTGCCACGGACGCATACGAGTTGCGCCAAAGCAAATGAATTAATCTTAGAAATAAAATTTTAGGGATTATCCGACCCCCAATGAACAAATGTCATTAACTAGGTCCTTAAATATTTTGCATACGAGTTGCGCCACATTATACGGGTTAAGCCAAAGATACACCTCGAGGGTTCATGGTGAAAATAAAGTAGATATAACATACTTTTAAAGTTTAATACAATTTATTTATGTTATTCTTACACTTTGAAACTCTAAAATAATTACCAGTAATTATAATTAAAACAAACTGAAATATATTAATTGATGTTGCAGACACTTGGAGACTTTGTGAAACATAATAAAATCTGTGAAATATAGCCAAGTGTGTTATTCCTACAAAGTACATCAATAATGAAATATATATACTATATATACTATTTTACTAATTGTCTTATGCACATATACTTCTTCGATTTTGCTTTATATATGCTTGCTTGTTTTTTATGTCAGTTCTAATTTTCTTCGCAAACTTATTTGCTGTATTAATTTTAACGTGTAAATTTACAAAGTATTTCTACAAAATTTATAATGTTCGGATGTGAATTATAAAAGAAATTGCCAGTTTGGAATGATATGACTCACATAGTATTCACTTCCATGATAACTAACTAACTTGACGATAAATCAATATCGTCTATAAATATGCAGAAATATTTAAGCAAAATATTTAAAGATCTAATGACATTTTAAAGTACTAGTTAAAGGCTTACTTTTACCTGGAACATTTACCACCCTCGAAGTGTATCTTTGGCGCAACCCGTATACGGATTTAATAGGGATTACTAATCCCTAGAAACTGTGGCGCAACTCGTACGCACTGTATTGCCAGAGCTATAATTTCTACGAATTAAATAACACAAAAATTCCCTGTTATGACGTCAAACAATACATTATTCAACCAAAACGATTTTAATATGTAATAGTTGTAATAGGGGTAGTGGTCTATTTTTACCTACTTGTGAAACAGTACAGTATAGACCAATACAAACTCCACATTAGTACAAAACACACATTCTTACAGTATAAATTTTAATACAGTATCGACTCAACATCAGTACAAGACACACAGTTTTAAGACAACATACTCTTCATAATATTCATATCAATCATATGTTAACAAGTGACTCCAGTCGCAACAGCAGTTTTATGTTAGCATAAATAACAAAAAACATAAATAAATATTTTAGATGAAAGTATAGCAAGCGCCAATTAAGTTGGCGCGAGGAGGGGGTGCGCAGAAGCCGTTTTTAAAAACGTCCACCCCCCACTACTCAAGAAATTGTCACAATACATTTGTCATTGACGTTTGACGGAACATAATGTTTGCTAGGGGATCATAAAGTGATACACGCTCAGAGGTTAGAATTATCTGACATTTGATGTAAAACCAAATACAAATCTCCCCACTACTTCTAATTCTGCGCGAACTTACCCCTCCTCGCGCCAACTTAATTGGCGTTTTGCTATACATTTATTCATTTAACAAACAGTCACCGTAGATTTGAAAAGTAAAGTGTATACAGTCTTACAACCTGTGCACGGTGAGGCAACAACGTAGGGGTCGTAGGGAATTCTAGTAACTGAAGTTGAAGCATCGTCGCCAGAAACTGGATACAACCAAAACGTTGGTCAACATATATATTTGGTCTTGTGACCAGATTCTTCCGAGAGCAGATATACTATGAACAATTTTCGTTTCATTTATAGTTCTAACAGTAGTAATAACAACAAATATTCTGGCACGTCAGGTTTTGGAAAAAAAAATCGAAAAGTAAACGAAATAATATTAATTAGGTATGTATATAATATGGAGCTGTATGTTATCGTCCTGCTTAAAATATTTTTCTTTTTACAGTTCTTCGGCACTCTCTGATAACATTATCCAACAATAATCAGCAAGCATTTCACTGTTTCACTTGAACGTTTTTCAATAACAGAAATGTCTTGATGAAACCGTGTTTACTCATGTCGCCGATGTTCGGGGGAAAGAAATCCAGATGCAAGTACAAAAAATGTGTTTTGCAGCCTAATTTATGATCCCCCGACACGAATGCCCCGCAGATCTTCGGTTAAGATGCTAGTCAATTAAGAGGCGAGCTAGGGAGAGGCTCTTTTTTAAAATTGGCGTCATCGCGTTTGTGATCTCAACCGCTACAGCTAACACAGAAGCTGTACCAGCTAAATAACTTCACCGGACTCAAGCGGATAGTATCATCAGAAATAAAACCCAAGGTTGGATAACAATAACTAAATTTGGTTTATTATATCATGACTCATGACTCATGACATCTTAAATATATCTGACAATGACAAAAATATTGAATAAATGCGTAAGTAAATTGAAAGAACAAAAAAAATTATTATAAAGCAATTCAGTAACTAAATAATGGCACAATTAATAATGAATTATTAAACAAAAATTTAAAATATCAGTAACCAAGTCGCTTAAAAAATGCACAAGTTAAATAAATAAGTTGAAATAAAATGAAAAGGCAATTGATACCGAATTAATGACTCACCTAGTATAGTAATCATTGAATTATTGAACAATGTACATAAGCAAAGCAAATAGATTACTGGAAGTCAAACTGAATTTATTTACACTGATAAACTCAGAGGAATTTAAGTTATATAACAAGCGGCACGAAGATCGTGGTAATTAACTAATTGATGAATAATTGGCATGCCTTAACCTAGATAAAATAATTTGGTAATTCATCCAAAGATCTTTAGTTGAATCTCACATAGAGATTTTTCCGCACTCAGTATATATATATATATATATATAATTAAATTATTAAATTACCCATAAAGATTACTGTTTAAAATTGTAATAATGGAAAACTAAGCATTGTAAATTATAAGGTAATATTATAGCAAACGTAGATCCGATAAAGTCAGTCCCACAAAAATATAAGCAATATATTAATTTCACAAAAAAAAAGAAATTGGACGTTATGTGAAATTCGGCTACCCTGTACAAGCAATATTAAGGATTATCTATAGAATTTAAATTATAATTAACTGAATATGACTCTAATTTTGCAGTTTTCTATGTCTTTCTTGTCCCCTTTCTTGTGTATAAGTTTTATACTCGAGTGTTTTAGTATATCCGGAAATATACCTGTTTCGAAACTCTGATTTACCAAAGGTTCTAAGATGATTGACAGTGTTGCCTGGCAGTATTTGGTAAATTTCATGGGCATCTCGTCAAAACCTTTCGAATTTGCGGTCTTTAAATTTTAAATGATATCTTCTATTTCAAAACATGTTGTTGGTCTCAGATATAGTGTGTGACGGTTAGAATCTGAGAAGTCACAGCTATCCATTCTTCGCTCCATATCATTACATATATCAAGGAAATAATTATTGATGTAAGATAACAATTCACTTCTGTCTTTAAAATTTTCTTCTATATTTATATCTGCAACATCAAGTCGGCTTTGTTTCTTTTCCGTAGTAATTTGCTTGCTTAATTGCAATGTTGCTTTGATTTTGTTTCTTGTATTGTTAATAAATGCACTGTTCTCTTTCCTTTTCTAAAAAATTTACGTAAGTTTCCTCATTAATCAGGCCCTGTTTCATATCTTGATACATCTGTCCTTTTATACAACATTTCTATTTTATTTCCTCAGTTATCCATTTGAAGTTTTTGTCTTTACAGGATCTACTGAATTTCCTAGGATATATGTCATCTAATTTACTTATAATGTATTGCTAAAGAGTATAATGACCTTGCATCATGACAATGCGAGTTTGAACACAACTCGAAAGACAATTGAGTTTTTCGAGCAGCAAAATATCGAATTATTAGATCACTCTTCGTATAGTCCTGACCTATGGCACAACGATTTTTTACGTTCCCAAAGATCAAGAATGGAATATATGGTCGACGATTTCAGTTCAAAACGGCAATTTTGACTGTCCCAACTGAAGACTGGAATAGCTGTTTTAACAATGGCTTTGAACAAATGCAGAAATTTATTAATTTTTGATGGAAAATATTTTGAAAAGCAATAAGTCACTTTGAGTCGATTCACTGTTTGATTTTATGGCTATATGCAGCACTAAATATACATACCACGTAATACGAGGTACAAGCTGAAATTGTTGAGAATAAAAAACACGGTTAATATTTTCTAGGATTTTATTTCAAATACGCCCAAAGTAATTCCCTTCAGCAGTGATACACTTGACCATTCGTTCTTTCCACTATTTGAAAGTTACTAACAAATTTCGGAATACCTTCAAAATAAGGGTGGCCTGCAGTATCAATCTCTTCTTCAGACGAAAACCTTCTATCCCGGAAATTGCGTTTAAGCCCAAAAAATAGCCAAGAGCCACACATTGCTAAATCAGGTGACTACAATGGATGTTCTATTACTTTTATATTTTTTCCAGCCAAAAACTGGAGAGTTAAAACTGCCATGCATTAATTATCATTATGTAGCATAATTCCTTTGTCTGGAACTCTACTGAACATTTCAGGCAAACATTTTTCAGTTTACTACTTAGCTGTAACTGTCTTTGGTCCATCTAGCTTAATTGCATTTCTCTTATGGCGTAGTTCTGAAGAATGCCGCGTACATAACCTTTTTCATAACTCACTGCTTCTTAGTCATTGTAGGAGTTTCCTCATCTTCGTGAATCCATACACGACTCTCTTGGCGGGTAGGAAGATCGGAGAAGAGAATATAAGCTTCGTCACCTGCCACTATTTTGAAAAAAAATTGGTGCCCGTCATTATTTAAGAAATTTGTAGTTTCATGGCAAATTATTTATTACACGCTCTGTTTTTTGAAAGTCAGATAGGGGATGCGGCACAAAACGACTTACCGCTTTTTTAAATGCAGGTGATCCTGTATGATTATTTTAACAGCTGGGGATCCAATCTTTAGTAATGTTCTATTGGCATGATTTTTTCTTCATGTATTTTATTAGAAAATTGTCAATTATTGGCATTTAATTAATTGCAAAATCTTTTCTTGTTCGTGTGTGATTTGTTCGTGGAAAAAGTGATTTTTAAGAAGTAAGTTAAATTTACATTTTTAACTTTAGAGGAGATATTAAAAAGTGATACCACATAATACCAGCTTGAAACGCACAACATTTTAAAGTATTTTTTCCCTCTGTTGAAAGCTCAAAAGATCTTCTGCGATATTTTGCGATCTTCTTTTAAATGAAACATTTTCCAGAATAACTTTGCAAGTTACATATAAGTGTATATTCCAAAAGTGGAAGGAAGAACCGACATCGGATGCCATCATTGGTTTTGTTTTGGAAAAAATAGGCTCACCAATGTTAAGATCCGATGCTCTTTGCAGTTTAAAGGCAACTTTTCCCGCACTGGTTTGTAAAATACGAAAAAGGTGGAGGGAATCCAGTCGAAATTTAGCATCATTTCTGAATAAAAATGCTGTCTGGCTTGAAAATAATGTAAAGTTTTCAAATGCTGTAAGGGATGCATTGCCCAGTGGATCGAGGACCAATGCAGGCAGACCTAAAAAAGAATTTAGTTATTGTCATCCTAAAGTGCAAAACAGAAAAGTGCATCATCTTTTGAAGTCCGGTAGTCAAGACGAGTTAGCCAAAGCAACCGTAACAAAGCTATACCAATCTGGAAAATTAAACTCTGCAGTGATTGTCAAGGAACTGGCATCTGCTTCTCCAGAAAGGGGAAACAAAATCAAAATGGCTCGCATGTCTTCTTCAAACAGTCCACGAAAATTAACTCCGGACCAGGCTCTGGCGCTACTTATTGATGCAAACTTATCGTCAAATCAATACAACATTGTTCGGGATCAAGCAAAACATCACGGTTGCACTTTGTATCCACCTTATTATGTTGTAAAGGAGGCAAAGAGGTTATGCTATCCAAAGGACATAATAATAACTGAAGTTTCAGCTGAAGTATCAGTTCAGTCGCTTATAAATCATACCATAGCAAGACTTTGTATAGGGCTAGAAGAGACTCTTAGAACTTTGTCAAACGTTAAAGAACTAAATGTTATCGTAAAGTGGGGTTGTGATCGGGCGGAACAAGTTAACTATCGACAAAAGTATATGGACAAACATAGCTCTGATGATAGTATGTTTAGTGTATTAATGGTACCAATCCAAATGTGCTCCGTAAATGATAATGGTGATAATCAGTCACTAAATTGGAAAAACCCTGCTTCTTCTTCCACACGGTACTGTCGCCCCATTAAGTTCGTTTTTACCAAAGAAACAGTCAGTGTAATTACCTCAGAAGTAAACAAAGTGAAAGAACAAATATCTCAACTTACTCCAACCACTATACTTGTAGATGGCAAGCAATTTCAGGTTACAGTAAATATGATCTTTTGTATGATTGACGGTAAAGTATGCAGTAAAGTATGCAATGCTGTATCATCCTGTGCATCATCACAAACATGCTACTTATGTGGGGCTAAACCTAGTGAAATGAACAACATCTGCGATATACCTCAAAAAAATATAAACGAATCCTTTTTATCCCTTGGGCTATCGCCCCTCCATGCATGGATAAGGTTTTTGGAATGTATTTTACATATATCGTACAAACTTGATACTAAAGCATGGCAAACTCGTGGAGCTGAAAATTTAAAAAAAAGTTGCAGAGAAGAAAAAATACATTCAACAAAAATTCAAAGAGGAGCTTGGCTTGCTTATAGATATGCCAAAACAGCAGACCGGAAACACAAACGATGGTAATACCGCGAGGAAATTCTTTAAAAATGCCGAAAAGTCTGCCGAAATAACTGGCGTTAACTTAGAATTGATCAAACGTTTTCATGTGCTGTTAGAGTGCCTAAATTGTGGTCTTAAAATTGATTCAGAAAAGTTCGGCGAATATGCAAGAGAAACTTTGGAATTGTATTTGAAAGAATATTTCTGGTACTCAATGCCCGTAAGTGTGCATAAAGTTGTTTGTCATGGCAAGGATATTATAGCCTCTTGCATTCTTCCGATCGGACAATTTTCTGAAGAAGCTTAGGAGACAAGAAACAAAGACTGCAGAAAATATCGCGAACTTTTTACTAGAAAAACGTCAAGAATAGACACAAATACGGATTTATTTTATCGACTGCTTATTTCGTCGGATCCGTACATCGCTAGTCTTCGTAAAGCACCCAAAACCATGCATAGTGAAGTTACGCCGGAAGTTTTAGTGTTGTTAGAAAGATTTGCAGGCCCGTGTAATGATTGCGAGTCTTCAGACGATTGCAATGAGTCTAGTTCTGAATAGGTGTTCAAAATGTTGTTATAAAATGTATGTTTTTTTAAATGTTCTATAATAAGAAACACAAATAAACTCAAAAACTTTAAATAAAACATATCAATTTTTATTAAAAATTTTAAAAACCAACAAATAGAACTGTTTTACTGTTTTGAATAATTAAGTTCCGGTAAACTCAAGAAATTTCGCACTGTGCGGCGGTAACAGCCGTAGGAGGACACCTTGGGGTTTTTGGATGCTGAACAGAATTTCTTTGGAGTTCAAATTCCTTATGCCATTAGTAAATTGTAACCAAGGAAGGTGCTTGTTCAGTAAAAACTGAATCTAAACTCTCTTTGCACTCATAAGTGTTTAAGCCTCCTTTAAAATCATAATAAATTATGATTCGAAAGTATTCTTTGGTTAATTCAATTGAGTTATAACGAACGTAACTTCAAGTACAAAACGTCAAATGCCAAATAAAGAGTTGCTCTAAATAAACACTGTATGATTGTTTTTTACAGTCTACTAGATTTTCTTATTCTTAATAAATTCAGCTTATTCCTCATATTAGAATTGAAAACTAGTATTATTTAATTTTATCGAATACCTTTGAAAATTCTAATTCAGTATTGATAATACTAAAATACGTATTTTCGCTAATGAAATTAAGATGATTAAATTTTTAAAGTCAATTTAATACACTTAATAATAAATCTACTTTCTTCATTCATAAGATACTGTAATAAATTAAAATATTTAAATTTGTATTAAAATTAAATTGAGTGTAACATTTACAGAACCTTCAAGACCATATATGAATTCGTAGTACAGTTCATGCTGTTCTTCAAGATATTCACGCCTGTCATGAGGTTTACAATGTTAAAGAATTCGCCCTCGATTAACTTACTTCTTTCTCAAAAGGCGTTTCTTCTAAAGGAGTAGATTTCGTTTAAAATGTAACTAACAATACTTGGAATCGATTTACTCTTTAAGCAAAAAACAAGTTTCTTTTTCCCAATAAACTAAAACGAAATTAGCAAACGGAGATACTTTCACGAATTATTGGCATCTTGCATAATACGTTTCATTCTCTGCAAATCATGGGAGCGACGGAGGAAACAATGGAGCGCAATAATAGAAATAGAAGAAAAAAGAATGCAAAACGAATTCGGTATTTTGAACAATAGTATATGTATGTTTCTTTTATACCTACGGACGTCAATGGATGGTTCTTCAAAAGTAGGTAAATCGATTAGCAAGCACATAACCGGGTCATGTAACTTACAACCGATGTCGAACAGGTACGTTCGACGTAAGATAAAGACACGAACCTTTAAAGGATTTGTGAAACCGAAGATCTCGGTTTGTCGACTGTATGAAATGACTTACCCTAATTACTATTTGACTAAGATACTGTTGTTCATTCCACATATCCTTCCTGTTAGATTTAACGCGAGTTCTATCTCACCATATTGATAAATGATATAGGCGACGGTGATGGGCTTAACGATACTTATGATTGAAGAAGATCACAGGATTTATCACTGAAACTATTTATGTCTTGTATGTATCCGTGTCGCACGTATTCGGTAATAAAGTTAAGATGTAAACACAAACAATTCTTTAAAATATTCGAGTAAAACACTTAAAAGTCTGTTCTATTGTGAACGGTTGTTTTTTCGCATAAACAAAACACGATCGGTGCAAAAATGAACGAGAGAATGCCGCGGCCGCACCTGCTGGTTACTGCCTACGACCCACCGCGAGATTCAAAGCTATACCAGTCAGTCCCCCGATCTTGACCCAGGTGTTAATAGAACCAGGTGGGTAGATAGGTAGCCTTTTACTTTACTTGTGCAATCTTGGTTGCATATATAAAGTAAATAAGATATTTGAATGTTTAACGGAATACTATACAGTATTAATTCTAGTTTAACAATAAATCATCTCTTATAGATTTTGTTTATATAATTTAGCAGTTGTGCTATAGCATACTTATTATCAAAACCTGTTTATTAATTAACAAGAATTTATTCCTCAATTTGTTTTTAAACTGTTTACTGTTACATGCGCCAATGATTAAATTGCGATTATAATTTAACATACTAAAAAATTTTAAAAAAAGTAAAGTCGACTTCCAACAAAAAAGGCTACAAACATAATAATAATAACAGGGCCGCCACCCTTCCGCCGGTCCAGCACCACCAATCGATATTGTATAGTAAGTCACTCTTATATTCAAGAATTTGAATATGTCGTACTTGTTCATTGCATATACACATATAATATAATATTATTTATTAAATATCACACAAATCATAAAATAAAACTAAAACCAAATAAAAGTGTGGGGTGTTTGCCGGCGCCTTTTCCTTTTCGGGGGAGGCGGCGGTGACATTGTGGCCCGCATGAGAACTCCTATGGTGGTTCTGGGCTAGGGTTGAGGGATGAAGGGCAAGAAAAAATAAATAATAATAATAATAATAATAATAACCGAACAACAGCAGAAATAGGTAAAATAAAAATACAAAGACGGATATTTCAAGGTGATTCGCTAAGCGCTCTCTGGTTCTGCATGGCAATAAACCCGCTGTCAACTATGCTCAATGCGGACGGGAGAGGCTACGAGATTGAGTGAAGTAGGCAACAAATATCCCATCTGTTCTATATGGATGACCTGAAACTTTATTCAACAACAAGAAAAGATCTCGAACGGCTATTAAGAACAACAGAAACTTTCAGCCATGACATAATTATGAACTTTGGCCTAGACAAATGCCGCATAAACGCGATGACCAAAGGCATCATCGGAGAACTATACATTAGAACACACATTCGACGCACAAGAGTTTATACAGACAATACAACCTCAAGACACATACAAGTATCATGGTTTTGAACATAGCAGAGGGATAGACAAGAACCGCACAAAAGAACACATAACTCAAGAAATCAAACGCCGAATTAATCTGATCCTAAAGACAACACTTTCAGGGCGAAATATGGTCACCGCAGTAAACACATACGCACTACCAGTGCTAGTGTATACATTTGGTATAATACGATGGACCGCAACAGAATTAGAGGAAATCAACAGACTAGTACGGGTAACATTTACTAAACACCGTGCCTCCCACCCCAGAAGTTCGAATGAAAGATTCCACCTACCAAGGAAGAAAGGAGGCAGAGATATAATTGATATCAAAAACATCTATTATGAAAAGATACATGACCTCAGAGAATTCTTCACAGTAAAGGCACAAATATCAAATATCCACAGAGCTGTGTGCAACACTGATGACCGTTTAACTCCACTCAACTTAAAGGATACGAAAACAATTGTACACGACAACGAAAAACTTAACGCGTGGAAGAACAAAAAACTACACGACAGGTACATACACGCAACACATAATGAACAAATCGATAAAGAAGTGATATTACAATGGCTATGTACCACAAACTTATTTGTCGAAACAGAGGGTTTTATGATGGCTATACAAGACCAAGTGATAGCAACTCACACCTACAAGAAACACATATTAAAAGCAAACGGAGCAGCGGATGCCCCATTTTAGCCCCAAAAGAATACACCAGACGCCACAACGACGCTGCGAAAGTGATCCACCAAGCAATATGCAAACTGTATTATGAAATCACTGAAACAACCCCATATTACAAGTACCAGTCGAAAAATATAGTGGAGCTGCGTGAGGCCATGATATACTGGAATCGGACAATACAGACTGACAGAACTGTCCAACACAACAGACCAGAGACGAGACCACAACAAAAGAACTACATACCTCATAGACATCTCTGTACCAGCGCCAGCGAATATCAGAGACAAGATCGACAAATATCTGCTTCTTGCCCAAGACGTTAAAGAAGTGTGGAGCCAAGACAAGGTGATTGTAGTACCTATTATTATCAGTGCTACAGGAGAAATACCGCTGAAGTTGCATAAGGCTTTAAAGGCCTTAAACATGCATTCTATGACATATAAACAGCTTCAACAAACAGTCATACTAGCGTCAACGAGCACTGTGCTGCAGGTGCTGAGCCAGAATACATGATAAAAACCACCAACACCACATCTCAAACCGAAGCACCATGCCTCCGAAACCATGAACTAAACGCTTCCTATACTCCTATGATCTGATGCGTAGATTAATTTTAAAACAATGCAAAAAAGGGCAAAATAACATCGTAGATCCAAAGCCTAGACATGCAGGATCCTCGTAGAAAAAAAAGCCAAAATAACAACATTTATAACTCCACCAATGTTTCCATCCATATCAAGCAGGATAGATGTTAATATGCTTGCCTCGCGGCCGTATATACAACTTTTTCTCCCTTTCTCCCGAAAGGAGCTCTCACATCAATAATAAGAATAAGAATAAGAATAAGAATAAGAATAAGAATAAGAATAAGAATAAGAATAAGAATAAGAATGAGAATGAGAATGAGAATGAGAATGAGAATGAGAATGAGAATGAGAATGAGAATGAGAATGAGAATGAGAATGAGAATGAGAATGAGAATGAGAATGAGAATGAGAATGAGAATGAGAATGAGAATGAGAATGAGAATGAGAATGAGAATGAGAATGAGAATGAGAATGAGAATGAGAATGAGAATGAGAATGAGAATGAGAATGAGAATGAGAATGAGAATGAGAATGAGAATGAGAATGAGAATGAGAATGAGAATGAGAATGAGAATGAGAATGAGAATGAGAATGAGAATGAGAATGAGAATGAGAATGAGAATGAGAATGAGAATGAGAATGAGAATGAGAATGAGAATGAGAATGAGAATGAGAATGAGAATGAGAATGAGAATGAGAATGAGAATGAGAATGAGAATGAGAATGAGAATGAGAATGAGAATGAGAATGAGAATGAGAATGAGAATGAGAATGAGAATGAGAATGAGAATGAGAATGAGAATGAGAATGAGAATGAGAATGAGAATGAGAATGAGAATGAGAATGAGAATGAGAATGAGAATGAGAATGAGAATGAGAATGAGAATGAGAATGAGAATGAGAATGAGAATGAGAATGAGAATGAGAATGAGAATGAGAATGAGAATGAGAATGAGAATGAGAATGAGAATGAGAATGAGAATGAGAATGAGAATGAGAATGAGAATGAGAATGAGAATGAGAATGAGAATGAGAATGAGAATGAGAATGAGAATGAGAATGAGAATGAGAATGAGAATGAGAATGAGAATGAGAATGAGAATGAGAATGAGAATG
The DNA here is from genome assembly GCA_935421215.2 of Melolontha melolontha. NCBI lineage: Eukaryota > Metazoa > Arthropoda > Insecta > Coleoptera > Scarabaeidae > Melolontha > Melolontha melolontha. The sequence continues at coordinate 67,575,383 of OW285243.1, read as the reverse complement.
AGAATGAGAATGAGAATGAGAATGAGAATGAGAATGAGAATGAGAATGAGAATGAGAATGAGAATGAGAATGAGAATAAGAATAAGAATAAGAATAAGAATAAGAATAAGAATAAGAATAAGAATAAGAATAAGAATAAGAATAAGAATATGTATCTACATTTTTGAAATGTCATGCCCCAGTGAAGACAACATCACAGAAAAGGTAGCGGATAAACAGCCAAATACCGTGACCTATTATTTGAGCTGCGAAAAACCTATGCGGATTACAACATATTAGTCATACCGTTGATAATTGGCGTTCTTGGGGGAATCGGCGAACAGATAACGAAAGATTTACTTAAGTGCAAAAAAATTAAAACAACGGAAATGCGAAAACTTATTACTAGCATGCAAGAATATGTTATTCTTGGTCCCTTGCGCACCTAAAGGCCCCATGAAAGCAGCTACACACCATCGTAAGCTGGACCACATGGATAGTTGATTTTCTGGAAGAGAAGCTGTTTATTTGTGAAGAGTTGCTCCTGCGTATTCGCTAGCTGCGTAGAAGCAACATCCCCATCTTCTCCCTGCCCGGCAGTATTACTCACCAACTATTCCAATAGATTAATTAAGTTAATTAGTTACAGTTAAATTATGACTTTGTTGCTTGTTGTTTTTGTTACTGTTATTATTATCATTTATGACAAAATAAAACTAAAAAAGGGTGGGTCCATAAATAATAATAATAATTTATTTATCTTAAAGACGTATAATGTATAAGAAAAGTCAAATTCAGAAAGAATATAACAAAGAAAGAAGAAAAGAGGAAAAATAACTAACAAAATACAAATTAGAAGCATACGAGGGATGTCTTTTTAGTATCGCATATAGCCATAAAATCAAACGGGGAACCGAAGAGCTTTATTGCTTTTCAAAATATTTTTCACAGAAACTGATGCACTCCTGCATTCGTTCAAACCAATGGTTAAAGCAGTTATTCCAGTCTTCAGTTGGGGCAGTCTAAATTGCCGTTTTGAGGGCATCTACTGATTCTATCGGCGACTGAACTCGTCGACCACACATTCCATTTTTTATGTTTGCGAATGTAAAAAAATCATTGTGACTAGGTAGGTACTATACGGTGGTTAAACTAATAATACGATATTTTGCCGCTCTAAAAACTCAATTGTCTTCCGAGCTGTGTGCGAATTTGCATAGTTATCATGCTGGATGATTCGCCGTTGTGAGTTGGTTCCTCGGAGCACAGCAATTATTTCTGACAAAAAACGGTTGTGTATCAATCTACATTAACCGTTCCTCGATCTTGCAAAGGAATGCTACATGACCTGATTTTGAGAACATCTTTTTCGACACACTTTGCGAACGGATAACTTTTGTCGGATTCTCTTCATCTGGAAACATCCAAACAGCGGACTGACGTTTATTTTCGGGTTCATAGGAATAAATCCATAATTCATGGCCACTACCGATGCTAGAGACGTTTTTTGAGTTGTCGTTATTGAATTGGCACAAAGTTTCTTGGCACTAATAAACGCGAGTCGACTTTTGGTCTTCGGTTAACATATGCGGAATCCAACGGAAAACAAACTTTCTCGCAACCAGTTCATCTTATAGGTTTGTTTAGATTGAGGTCATTGAAATACCCATGGATGTTATCTTGTCTTATATGTCTATCTTCCCGCACAGCATCGATGCTTTTTTAGCTGGCTGCTGTTCTCGGCGGACTTGTCCTGGGGTCATCGCTGATACTGGGATTTCACGTTGGAATTCACAGTACCAATGTGATGTAGTCAATATGTGGTGCTTTATCTTCAAAAACAGGAAACAACTCAGCAAGCCATTGTTGTTGAGTTAATCCTCTCCGAAAGTTATAAAAAATTATTGTGCGAAAATTTTCTCGACTCAATTCCATTTTTCGATCAACTTATAAACTTCGAAAATTCACTATGACTAAATCACTAGTCGTATCTTATTGAAGTTTTTTATTTAGGTTTACGAAAGATTGTTTCGTTAACCTAAATGTTTATGTTGAGACCTAACGTTTTATTACTGGCGCCCGCTATGAAGCTATATGCAACACTAAAAAGACATGCCACGTAATATAAAACAAAAGAACAAGATTAACAATAAGGAAATAGTGCGGCACAAAATGCACTAAATGTAAATCCTTAAATACATATTCAAATTAATATTGACAAAAATAAAGAGCTCCAGTGAAGAAATTAGAGGAAACAAACAAATACAAGAAATTAATTAACTAAATATACTTAATAAACTAATTCAATTTTCAAATATATTATTTCAATACAACAGCAAAGGCCGTTAATTAACTCAAGAATAATCACGCAATTTCCAGTAGCTATGATAATAACAACTTGTTTGTAACAAAAGAAGTTACAAGTGTAAAAGGTTATATATTGTATAAAATATATTTTCCAGCAGAGTATATATAGAGTACTTAAATATCTTTGTTTTTTAGTTTTTGATGGTAATTTATTCAATATTCTCACTTCAAGTACGTAAGACGTAACTTGTAGTACTGAGCGTGTTAGCAGGCAAATGCAGATCCTCTCTGACATGTCTATTTTTGAAAATATAACTGATTCTAGAATATATGAACATACATGACAGCGGTAACCATTTCAGTTGAGCAAAAATGGGTTTACGTATGTTACGCCCCGACAATACTTCCGATTACAGACTTTTGGGTGATGAATACATGGAAGCAGTAAACAATAACTTTGCTCTAAAAAGTAAAAGAAAAATAAAAACTTGTTTAATTTCAGAGAAAATGGAAAGTAAGAAACGGGATAGATCGGCAAATTTCTCTATCGAGGAATCAAGAATTTTAGTTGACCTAGTTTTAAAGTACAAGAATGTCATCGAATGCAAAAACGCTAACATTACAACATGGAAACAAAAAGAGGATGCGTGGTCAGAAGTATCAAAAAAATTGTTATTCAACCCCTTTTTGTATTTTCAATACAAGTAAATAAATATATGTATATATATTCTGTATTAATATTGGTTGTTTTATTATTATATTTATTTTGTACAGAGTTTTTTTTAATATATCTTTTATGTCTAGCATCATATTATAATTTACTATTACTACATGTGAAATAAAGATGAAATTTTTGTATAGAACATTAATACTTTATTTACCACACACAGATTATGTAATAAACATTACAAACGAACAAATTCGTCATCATCAAATTTATTAAAATTGTCTTCTATTCGATATCGATTGCGTGTTTGATAGGGTTTTCTCTCTCTATTCACTAAATTATTAATATTGACAAAATCGTTGGCTAAAATATCGCCAATGTCTTCAAATAAATCCATTTTACTTGTCAATAACTTAATTTTCTATATGACAGTTCACAAACAACATGATATTAGTCTTACTTGACACTTTATAGGGTAGATGAGCAGCAAGTAAATTTTCTGCCAAGTAAGTAATTTTACTGGGCGGTTAAATTTTACTTGACGGTGAATAAACACTTAATCTGGCAAGTAAGGCTTTATCTTACAAGTAGCGTTACTCGATACTTTACTGGAAGATGAATAAACCTGCCCTAAACAGCTAAACATCACAATCAACTTAAGTTTTTAAATAAATAATTAGTATTAATAATAAAAGGATAAATCATTTTTCTTAAATTAAATGTTCCCTAAGTAAATGCACAAACAGTTAGAAATATAATAATATCTAATGCGTCATGCACGAAATATTGCCATAACCGTCATGGTGTAATTTGTAATTACTAGAGATGCCAATTTCGAGGTGCGCTCTACTGGCGTACCAGTACCAGTACCAACATGCAGTCACCACAATTTTGTCTGTGATATTAGATTAGATTAGTATGTATATTGAGAGCGACACGTATTTGTTTTGCAACAGACTGTTATATATATAATAGACCATTGTCCAACTAAGCAAATAAGTCAATATTCTGATTTATTTTACAATGGCACAAAAATTAAATGTACAGTTTGCGATATGTTTTTAATGTGTTGGACGAAAACTCACTGTGAACGACACGTGAAAAGTACAAGGCACATATAAAAAAAAACTGGCGTAAAATCAAATGAAGAATTTTTATTTTATTTATGTGTAACAATAATTTTGTGTAATCCACCGTTTACTTTATTATCCAATGAATCATTTTGTACATTCGGAAATAAATACGCATAATATCCGTTACCTAATCCATCAACGTTTTCTTTTTTAATTTAAAATATGAAATAAATTTAATTATGTAAATATAACATCATTAGATATAGAACGCTCGTTTTCTTCATATAAACACGTTGTGGAACACAACTGTGGAAACACATCTTATGTTGCAAATATTTAGACGATGTTATCCATATTGTGTCTTCATGGAAGACGTTTAAAACGGTAAGTATTCCGCCACATTTTATAAATTTGCAACTGATTATTTATTTTATTTACCTACTATAAAGCGCACGATTGCGTCATAAGCGTGCGCTTTATACCACCTCGCACCTCAATCAATTTGACTTAGGAATACTCTAGTAATTAAGCTATTATTCCCTAAAAGGCAACCAACAGGCAGGACTGTGCTAACACAGGAACCTCATGCTAACATAATAGGTAAATTATAATTGCTAAAATTCCAATATAAAGATCCATGTACAATTTGCATTTTATGAAGGTGGCTACTGTTGTAAACGTCCTAATTCTACCGTACCGGCGAGGTTTTGTGATCATTACATTTTATATCAATTTAATATAATTTCGAAGGTAATAAATTAAATTCTTATATGAGGTTTCCACTCAGATCCTGGAATAAAATTTCTAGCAAAATTTGCATGTAGTTAGATTTAACACCTTAAAATTTTATATATATATTAAGGTATCTGATTATAAATATTAGAAGAGAAATAATTAAACTAATTAATGATGAGATTCAGTCACATTTAGCAAATCCTATGGATTAAATCGTAAATAAATTGGTATATTATTTGTATTAATTCGGTTATCGTTATTATTAATTATAATAATACAAAAATTGACATATATAATATGGAAACTTCTACACGCATCTGTACATAGATGTCTCCAATGCCCATCTATACATATACAGATTTGTTTTCAACCTTTTTATATCATTGTATTTTACACTTGATGTTAGTTAAACATCGATATGCTATTTTGTACAGTATATCAATTGAGTATTACGATTTTTTCTATACGTTTGTTACAATTTTGGGGTCGTAATATAATTTTTATATTTTGCGTTCGTAATGAACTCATTATGAAACCCAAAACAGTATCGAAATGAGCTTCATTCCGATACGCTTTTTTTCATTTTTCGGCATTGTTCGAATACAGATACAGAAATAAATATATTGTTGTTGTCATTTGATTTTAAGAATTTAAGTACATTTGGCAGAAATGATATACTTAATAGAAAAGAAAAATACTACACAAACAACGTATATTGAATACAATTGACAACAAGATGTATTAGTTTCTGTCATGTTTATATTTTTAAATAAAATATCAAATAATGTTAACGAAAATTAATAAATAATATTTTGCACATAGTAATATTTAAATTTAAAAATGTCAAGTATCATTGAAACCAACTGCATGCTTTATATAAAAATAAAACTCTGAACTTTTTGAATATCTGAACTAAATAATTTTAATTTATTAGTGTAAAAAATGCAAAATAGAAAAATAATATAAAAAACTCGTTTCATAAAGCCTTTTTTCTATTTTGCGTACGAAATGAACTCATTATGAAACCCAAAAAAACAGTATCGAAATGAGCTTCATTTCGATACGCTTTTTTTCATTTTTCAATGTTGGCATTGTTCGAACACAGAAATAAATATCATTGCTGTCATTTGATCTTAAGAATTTATGTACATTTGACAGATATGATATATGTCCGTATTTTACACAAACAACGTACGTTGTATACAATTGACAACAACATATATATGTTTCTATGTCACACATGTTTATATTTTTAAATGAAATATCAAGTAATGTTAATGAAAATTAATAAATAATATGTAATATAATATACTTCGCGGATAGCAAGATTTAAATTTGAAAATGTCAAGTATTAATGTGACCAACTGCATGCTTTATATAAAAATAAAACTCTGAACTTTCAAATTAAATAATTTAAATTTATTAATGTATTAAAACTTTTTCTTAAAAGTTTTAAGATACTCTTTGACAATGGCATAACAGCCGAAACATATGTTAGAAATAGATCTAATAAAAAATTGTGAAATAGCCAAGTGTGTTTTTATAATAATTTGTTAATTACAAAATGTTTCACCAAGAAGTGTCTGCTACGTCAATTAATGAAATTTAATATACTATGTTATCTAGTTTATATAACTTAATATTCTTCGGTGTATGTTTGGTTAGCTACGTTTGGGCGTTTAATATGCCTGGAATAATAATAAATATGGTTTTAATACATCTAACAAATTTTAAGTAATTAAGAACTTCTAATATATAATTTTTTTGTATATTCTCCTATAAACTAAAAAAACTAAATAAATTGAGATTATTTTGCAAATATTGAAATTTAAAAAATCTCCAATATTTTAAGTATAGGAATTGACATACATTAACTTTCACCATCTATCAACAGATGTCCTATTTTATACACGTTTTTATCTTAAAAAAATTTAAATTTGAAATATTGGTAAGTAATCTAAAAATTTGGCGTAAGTTTAAATAAGTTAAATTACCGAATTAAATCAAAATTTTTGAAACTAATAAATTTAAGAAGTAAATCAAAATTTTACTGCTAACGTATCTAGGTACAGGGTGGGGCATAGGAATCAAGTGTTTTTGAAATGATAATAAAATTATTAGTTTTTACTCTAAAAAAAATTTATTGGTAGTACAACATAGCTAATAATAAAGCATTTTGAAATATTCAAGTACGGAAAATTACATCTGGCATATGATGTCCGTTTTCATTGATACACTGTTGCAGCCGTTGACGAAAATTGGCCTCCACTCTTTCCATCATGTCTCTGTCGATTAGGGAGATTTCATAACGAATCGATTCCTTTAATGCGTCTAACGTACGGGGTTTGGCTTCGTAAACACGTGACTTGAGGTACCCCCATAGATAAAAATCACAAATCGATAAGTCGGGAGACCGAGGAGGCCACAAAACGTCACCAAATCTCGAAATTAGACGATTTGGAAACAGGTGGCGAAGAACAGCCATAGATGCTCTGGCGGTGTGTGCCGTGGCCCCATCTTGCTGTAACCACAAATCTTGAATATCCACACCTCTTCTTAACAATTCAGGTATGAAAAAGTTATTTACCATATGAATGTAACGCGCAGATGTTACTGTAACGGTTACCCCATTTTCTTCAAAAAATATGGGCCAATGATGCCAAATTTTCCCACCGCACACCAAACTGTTACCTTAGGACTATGCAATGGCATCTCATGTAACTGTCCTGGATTCTCGTCAGCCCAGTACCGGCAATTTTGTTTATTGACGGCCCCCGTAAGATGGAAATGAGCTTCATCACTCATGAGTAACAACATGTTTTCATTCTCCTGAACAAGTTCAAGCATTTGTTGTGCGAAACTCAAGCGTTGGGCGTAATCTCTTACATTTAATTGTTGGGCAACCAGTATTTTGTATGGGTGAAAATGTAAGTCACCATGCAAAATCCGCCGTACAGTGCGATTGCTGATTTGAAGTGCAGCTGAATGTCGACGTGCAGAGCGGCGTGGACTTCGCAGTAATGCTTGTCTCGCCCTTTCAATATTCTCAGGAGTACGCACAGTACGTTGACGACCGGGCGGCTTTCTTTTCATTATTGAACCTACTGTTCGAAGGGTATTGACCCAGCGTAAGATGGTGTCTCGGGCAGGAACAGAGTCATTACGATGGATATTAAATCTTCTGCGAAATTCACGCTGTACTGCAGTCACCGACTCGCCACTTCGAACAAAACAATCATACGCGAACACGCGTTGCTCTAGCGTCCACCTCTCCATGATGGCAAGTGGCAACTGAGAAAGTGAAATGCTTTGAGTCGAGGAATGGATTGTAGTAAACCGCGCGCCCCTCCCTTTTCTAATGGCCGAGTACTACCCAAACAAAAAACACTTGGTTCCTATGCCCCACCCTGTATACTATTGTTTATTCTGATACATTGTCTACCGGAATAGTACTTATTTTCTTGTACGCTGTTATTATTTTAAAGGTGATATTCTAAATTTTATTGTAAATAAAAAATTGAATTCATGTTTGTGAGTTTAGTTATTAACACAAGATTCCCAGGGTAATAATGTACTTACTTTTCGTCCATTTATAAAATATGGAAAATGTTCTAATGGTTAAAATGGAATTGATGTAACTTCATAGCGTTCCTATTTTTAGGACTTTGAAGAAAAGTTAGGCATATGTGAACGTTATTTAATGTCGTATTATTGCTTAGTTAAACAATTTTTTCATTCGTATATGTATTTGCAAAAAGAGTATTAATTTTTACCAAAAGAAAATGGAATGTCAAGTAGAGAAAACGAGCATTTTCTTTTATTCGAGTTAAACATAAGAGTTAATACATCGGGAGCCGCTAGAGCCATATTTGCGGAGAAAACGGAAATGGAGAGAGTACAGCACGGAAATGGTTTTTAAGACCATTTTGCGTAAATTATTGTAAACGTTTAAGAAGACCATCAAAGTTTATGAACATCGTCTGAATGCTTTAATCCATAATTTTCGCAAAAAGCTTATACTCATTTACGTAAGCTGTTGTTTATCTGGTAAGACAAAGGAGTCTTTGTCTACCATGAATTACTTTCGAGGAACATGACCGATCACTTGAGATTTGCTGTCAACAACTCCGTGGGCTTGAGACCATAATTCAAGAAAAGAAACTGTGAAGACTTCAAGTAATTTTGCAGCACCATAATGCTCACCCTTATACTACAAACATTACAATAGTGGCCATTCAAGAACTCGGTTAGAAGGTCATTCTACAACTGCCTTATTCCCCTGATCTCGCTGTGTCCGATTTCATTTTCTTTTTCTCTCTATTAAGCAACTTTTGGGGAATCTCCTTTAATAATGATGTTACACTTGCAAATTGGATTAATTACTTATTTACATCTAAACCACTGGATTTCTTCAATAATGGAATCGAAACATTGTCACATCATTGGGAAGCAATAATAATGTAAGATAATATATTCTATATTAGTTCATGTCTTTTAATGAAAAAGGTCACATTAATCCCGAAACATGTAAATGTATTTCGGTCTTACTAGAGTTCGTCAGCACACGATATCCTGGAGACAGACATGACTTTTCACTTCTATACTGTGTGTGTATATATAGTTAACATGTCGAACTGCAAATGAGAATTAATGCCTATTAAATCTCACTTTACACAACGCGTTGCGTTAAATACTACAATTACTACGCGTTCCGGGAGAGATGTGACTTTTCGAATTTTTCATTATCCTAACAATCAGGAAGGTTGACGTCGCGACGGGTTGCTTTCTGCATACTAGTCCAAACTTAGTTTGTCCAATTGAAGTAATTAACGCAACACAATAAGCGACATTTGCATCTAAATTGAGATTTAATAGTCATTAATTCTCATTTATAGTAAGTTGTTCATGTATTTTGTTTGTTAAAAACATTAAATCTTTGAGTTCAATGAAAACACTACCAACTTATGCATCAATTCAATAATATCACATTTACCTGGCCGCCTCGATCAAGTCCTTGCGCAATTTTTTTTGGTTATAATGACGATATTTCATAGTAAATCGATCAGAAATGAAACTATGTTGATATTGTGAAACGATAATATTTTTGATAAAATGTTACTATACAGAGTTCGCTCAAAAACTTTGGAGAAATTAGAGAGAATAGCTATTGGTCTATAATTGTTCACATTTGCGGGATCTTCTTTCTTAAAGACGGAATAGATTCTAGCTATTTTCTAGTGTATAGGAAATTTTGAATATTTCAAAAATGAATAGAATATTAACGATTATTGTTTAGGAAACACATACACGATCTTACTAGAAAATTAATTATTGCATCCGGCAGTCGAGTTATTTTCTTTCGAGTTTTAATATCTTTAGTATTGATGTTTTGACCAAATAACGATTGCAAACTAGATACAATACAAGGAGATTGGGTAGATTAGAGTAGATTAAATTACTTGAGGTAGCCGTAAAAGTCTATTCCACTGCGACATTTTTTGATCTATTATGGTCCTCATGCTTTGTTATAGTACTTTGCCTACCTCTGCTCTTTTAATTAAGCTTAGCAATTCAAGAGTGGTTCTGTTAAATATAGTTATGCTTTTGGATGTTGATCTCCCATTTGTAGGAACTACGTTCTTGTGTAACTTTCGCATTGGCATAATACATAAATCGCGGTTTCTTCTTCCTCTTGGCAAAATCTACATACCGTTTCTTCTCTCATGCTCACATTATACATATATTCGATAGGCTTATAATACTCTGTTATAGGCCTATTATCACTTTAATAGACCTTTTGCTTCCATTCGGTAGGGCCGTTAATAAATTTAGGCAAATATTCTCTAGAGAACTGTTTTGCCTGTTTTTGATATGGGGAGCTCTTCCATCTTTCCCTAGACCTATTTTCGGCCAATTTTTTCATGGCTGTTTCCATCATTGCTTTTGCAATGCCAGAGGAAGGTTCCGGTTCAAAGAATGTTGAAGACACGGCCTGCCGAGCCAATTCGTTCACCTTCGCATTAGACATGTGGCCTTCTTGTCCCACGACTCAGGCTGTCACTGTCTAGTGATCACTGAGTTCGTTTAGGGCACACACATAACTCCATACAAGTTTGGATTTAACTTGTAGTTTTTATGCCTTTAGCATTGCTTAGCCGTTGGAGAAGATAGTCACGATGCGATTTGTTCCACCCTGTCTGTTAGTTTCCTCAACGCAATGATGTAATGTCACCACTTCCGCTTGAAATACGGTAGCTAGTGGACATAGAAACAAGACTGCTAATCTGTAAACTTATCTTACAATGCAAAGTTTCATTTTCCTGTGTACCGTCGTTGAGTAACAACGTTATTTATCATGAACTGGATTTCTGAGATGCGTACAAAGCAGCGATTCATGATCGAATTTTGAACGCTGGAAGGTTTGCGCGCCTATCGAAATTTATAAGCGTTCGAAAGCGGTTTATGGCATCGATTGTATGGTTGTTTAGAATGTTCGTCATTGGATTCGACCTGTACAACTCTTTTATGGAGGTGAAATGAAAGTGTTTGACGAAAAGCGATCAGGTCGACTAGTACAAGTGACGTATGAGGAAAATCAAAGACAGGTGAATGCACTGACTGATTCAAGGAAATCGCCGGATTACGCAAAAGCAAATTGCTCGGCAATTAGGCATTAATCAAAAAATAGTCCAGAGGATTGTTTTCAGACGTTGTATTACCGAAAAATTTGCACCAGATGGGTCCTGCAACAGTTAACGGATGTCATGAATAAACAAACAAAAAACATTTGTCTAGAATTTCTTAACCAGCATCGACGAGATAATTTTCTCATGAGCATTACCACCGGGGACGATTTTTGGGTTCATCATTATGATGAAAAGTTGAAAGAGTGTCTCTTATAATATAAGAACTTATGAGTAGAGCAAACCAATTTCTGTGCGCGTCATGTGCGCCGATGTGAGGATGATTGTTTTGCATCAGAACTAATAAAAAGCATTCAGTATGTGTTTGGTACAGGCTTAGACTGCATGTAAGTGTAAGCATACGTAATAAAATGTCGTCGACACATAAATCGAGAAAACGACCGTTGTCAGACGAAGTGAATAAGTTTATTATGGATTTCCTGGACTTAATATACGATGGCTTAAAAATTAAATGTTTAGTGTGCAATACATATCTAATGTGTTGTCAAAAACACATTGTAAAGAACACGTAAGCAGTTCGAAGCACAATGATAACAAAATTAATCGACAACAGTTTATACATGAACTATGTGTAACTATGATTGTGTGTACACTGCCGTTTACCTTGTTAAGTAATGATTCATTTATTTCATTTTAGAATAAATACGCGAATCAAACATTACCGAGCACGACAACGTTACGAAGGAATTTACCATCGGTGCGTAAACAGGTTGAAAATAAAATCAAAGCTGAACTGAAAAATAAAAAACTGTGGTTATGTGTGGACGAAACAACTGACAGCAAAAAACAATCTGTAGTTAATGTGATGGCGTGTAATATGGAACCACATCAACCAACGTCTTCAGTTTTATTAACATCCAGACGACTAGAACAATGTAATGCCGAAAAAATTTCAGAGGTGCTATTAGAGACTTTGGAAAAATTTAAACTTTCGAAAGACCAAGTATCAATGTTTATGACCGATGGTGCCGCAATAATGTGTTCTGTGAGCCGGTCTCTTAGAAAATATTGTCCTAACTTGTTACAGATTACATGTAAACTCCATGCTCTACACCTTGTGGCAGAACAGGTTCGTAGATGTTATCCAGAGGTAGATGCTTTAATATCGAGTACAAAGGCAGTATTCCTGAAATCTCCAAAACGTATTCGGAAATTTCACGAATTGTGTCCCCATACCCCTGAGCCACCACAGCCGATTCTGACACGTTGAGGTACATGGTTACGGGCGGGATTTTACTATCATGAACATTTTGAAAAAATTAAGGACGTGGTTTTATCATTCGATCCGAAAGAAAGTGCAGCTATCAAGACAAGCCAGAAAAAATTTCTCAAGATGCCCAGATTAAAATGGATTTACAAAGTATTCGTGAGAATTACTTGGGACTAGAAGAAGCAATAACAAAATTAGGAAATTCGTCGCTGTCGTTAGAGCAATCACTGCAAATCGTTAAAGATGTTCACGCACAACTGTGTGCTGTAGAAGACGCAAAAAGTGAAAGTGTTCTAATTAAATTTGAAAGTGTTTTAGACAGAAATACATTTTCCAATTTATTTATAGGTACATACAACGCTGGTATAATATGTACTATTCTTATTTTTCGTGTGTTTATGCATATTACTTTAATAGCAGAAAACCAAATGTATATTTAATTATTTCTGATAGAATAAATGTCTCTACTTCTATACTTATATCGGTAACAAGCTCATGTTGCGTCCCTATTCTATCGCATATTCGAATATATTACGAATTACACTCCCATACCGGCGCTCATGTCGCGCACGGAAATTGGTCTGCTCTACTTATGAGCTAATACCCGTCATTTGTGCTGTGTCAAACGTGCGTTAAACTTATTCAAAACTTCTATAACTTCTAATCTGTGAGCACAGTATACTTTATCTTGCAAGACAAATGTGATGACAGTAGAGAGAACGCTTAACAACAAAATATTTTTGATTAAATTTTGAAAATAGTCATAATTTTGTTTAATTTAATAATTTAAATTGTAAAATCGGCTATGAAAAATTTGTGAGGTGCCCTGCCCCTCCTTTCCTTGACCCTATGCATGTGCTTACTTTGCTTATAGGGTTAATCCACGACTGACGGTAGCATCTCTACTTAGGCTTGCTTGGATCATTGTTCTTTCTTTGAGCCTATATAAAAAGATTGGGTAACTGAGACAGGTAGAAATGAGATGCAAAAGCAAAGACAGATCAATGAAAAAATGCTGCAGACAGGGATAGCAAATAAAATATAGAGAATTAAGAAAGAAAATAGAATGAAGGATATACAGGTTGTCCTTGAAATAAGAGGACAACATATGAAAAATGGAAAAAGGTAATTACACAGAATATGAATGCAAAATATTTTCCCAAAATGCCTTTTGATAAGCGAGAAAGAAAGTTATAAATATATTAAAAAAATTGGCACGCCACTGTGCGGTTATAAAAAGTATCAGAGACGATATCTTAAAGTTGACCGACCATAAAAAAATAGTATATTAAAACACAAGTTTCAGAAGGCACCATTTTGCCACACAAGTTCAGTTTAGAAAACGAGCTGCCATAGTGACGAGTTTTCTAAAGAACAAGTGCGAAAAAAGGCCTTATGAAATTAGTTTTTTATACTATTTTTCAATTTTGCATTTTTTACATTAACAAATTAAAATTATTTAATTTGAAAGTTCAGTTTTATTTTTACATAAAGTATGCTGTTGGTCACATTGATACTTGACATTTTCCATATCCAATTGTGCGTCAGTTATGACCTTTCCATGTTGTCGTAACTGCATTAGAGAAAGTAAAAGAGTTAGTTTGTTAAACTATATTTGAAAGCTTTTGTTTCATTAATTTAAATACAAAATGTTATAAATTGATGATAATATTGACATTTATGGCAAATAAACACATAATTTCCGTTTGAATACTAAATGTTTCTTGTATATATTTTTAACAGGGTAATAGTTACTTGCGGTGTTGAAAGATAACATATCTGTCAAATAAGCCTAGTTTTGTGTACATTTTTCTAGTTTATTTTGATTGCTTAAAAACAGTTCCTTTTAGAACTACATTGTGTTTAATATCTCTTTCGTCATTTGGATATAATGCCGAAAGGTTTCTGTAAAAAGTCGAAGCAATTAATTGCTTCATTATTGACCTTTTTATAGTTGACATCTTATAATCTTATAATTGACATTTTGCCAGCAATATATATAGGACGTGTCGTGATGGATCTAGTATGACGTACAATTGGATATAACGCGTTTCTCTATACGTACATATATAATATCTGTCAGATGTAGTTAAATTCTTAAAATCAAATGACAGCAATGATATTTATTTCTGTGTTCGAACAACACCAACATTCAAAAATGAAAAAAAGCGTATAGAAATGAAGCTCATATCGATACTGTTTTGGGTTTCATATTGAGTTCATTATAGAAAAAGAATAATTTTGTTATTGTCCATTTCATCCAGTTGTTACGTCTGTAAACATGCGCTATAGCGTATGTGTGTGTGATGTATTTATTATTTATACACATTTTGAATATTTTGATTTCATAGGCGTCACGTAATACAATTTTGTCGTTCTTAATTTCGGGGTTCGCGACGTAATTGCCTCACAATATTTTGGATTTATATTATATATAATTACATCTATCCATTTATTATATTTTGTCTCTTTATTTCAAGGACAGGCTGTATAAGTGTCTTTTACGTCCTTATCGTATAGGTAAGACTAAGTTCTTCTCGTATATTGAATTGTAAAGCTGTTCGTTAATTTAAAAGAAGAAATTTTGTTTTTGTAACACGCCTACTGTCAATTAAATGAATAAAAATATTCCTATAAGACCCATGGTAAAAAAAAACCTTCTCATTATTTGAAGTTTCACCATAAAGAGAACTGTTAATTAGAAAGATATATCCGAATATTTCAACAATTGTCAGTGATAGGTATTAATTACATCATGTTAATGTGAGTTTTTGTAGTTGGCGGAAGTTGCGATAAGAGAATTAAATATCTCGAAGTGAATTAATTGCCAAGTTTTGAGTGTTATACATGTAAATATATACATATGTACATACGTGCGTATAGAAAAATATGTATATTCAAATAATTAAAATAATTACTGTAATACAAATGTAGATGCAGAAACGAATGCATTTCGCTTGAGGAATGTAATTTGCAACATTGCAGCTGTGTATTAATTTCACTTTAATTTAAGTACATTAAAAAAATATTTTGTTTTTTAGATATAATTCGCATAATTCACAAGAAGACATTCACATTTTGTTGGAATAATGTAATAATAAAAAACTATCAATTGTTAGAATCGATGTACTTAAAAAAAGTCAAAAACTGGTATAAATTGTACGTCATAAAGTATTATTATTAAAGTCAGAAAAAATTTAGCTGCACTCAAATTGACTTGTCAATCTAAGACTAAGACGGAATATTTTTTACCATTTACCAGTGAAGAAGTAAAGAGAGCACTGAAACAAATGAATGCAGGGAAGGCACCTGGTTTTGATAGCCTTCATTCAGAATTTCTTAAGCACTGTGGGGAATATGTAACAGCCGTTATCTTTATAGATAGAGAATTTCACAGGTAATATTCCGTATGAAATGAAAAGAGCTAAAATTATAGCGCTTTTAAAACCTGGTAAGTCAAGCGATAAACCACAAAGCTATCGGGCTATTGCTTTACTTAATATGCTATATAAGCTCCTCGGAAGGTTACTATATAATATAATAAGCCAAAAAATTTACCAAAATATTCCTGTTGAGCAGGCAGGTTTCCGGACAAATCGCAGTTGTGCAGACCAGGTCCTTGCCTGGACAACATTTCTGGAAGCTAGTTTTTAAAAACTACAGAAGATTTTATACTGTTCAATATTATAGCACTATAATTTCAAAGCCAGAGAATAAATTCAGAGCATTAATGCTGTTGCTAACTAGCTTAATCGTAAACTTAGCACTCGAGATCTTTCTGCGATCAGAAAGCGAAGTAAAGTCAATACTTTTGCAAGAATAGTTACCAGATGATTTCTGGGTTAAATATTCCAAAATACTTCTCCACAGTCTATTAATTAGTAAATTTTCCTACCTAATAGTGGTAGCAAATAATTAACTCCTTTAGAGTATTTAGATCTGTAAATTTTCGTCAGGATCTAATAGTGAAACTAAGAGAGCGTGAAGCGGAGTTTTGGAAGTAGATAGAATATATGGTCAATAAACTGCAAGTGTTGATCGAACAAAACATTCAGGTCTTTGATTAATCATTGCAATATTTTGAAGATCTTGAGGAAGATTATTACAAAAATGGCTTAATAGCATTTCAGCATCGTTGGCTCAAGTGCGTTGAAGTTAAAAACTTGATGTTCTAACTCATTAGTTTTATTTCGAGTCTCAGTTCTGATGAATTTACATATCTACTTGTTTGAATATTTGAGATACGTTTGATATCTTTACCTTTACACCTGTGCTTTACCAAAAATGTATGAATAATTAATGTATGGTGAATATATTTTTTATGTATTCCTAAAAATTTGTTAAGTTATACAGAAAAACTGTTCTCATGTTTAGAATCTACGGTAATCAGCTTTTTTTGTTTGGGAAAGACAAATTTCCTTTCGTTGTATAATGTAATCCTTACGATTTTTTATAATTATTGAATTCTAAATTGGTGTTCAGAAATACAAAAATGATAACACATATACTGGGATAATTTTAAGGCCTACGATAACTTACGTATGTGAGACGTGAGTTTTAAAACAATCTGTACGAGACCTGTTGGACGGTTGAGGGAAAAAGATACTGACATCTATTTATGGCGAGAAAAGAACAGAAGTATGTTAAAAGGGAAGGACGAACAGAGAAAGAGAAGACATTTGGTGAGATTGCAGAGGGTGATAATGCTAAAGATAGTTTTGCATATGCCAAGAGACGAAAAGGAAGATCAGTGAAAATGTGACCGGAGTAAGTACAACGATTTGAGAATTATTGAAGTTGAAAATTGGCGGATCAGAGCAACAAATACGCTCCTTTAGTAAATAAGTCACAGACAGCTAGAGTTATTATAGATATATAAAGAGTATATAAACAAAGGATCTAATACTTAATAATCTAAATATCAAATTATCTTATAGGAGAGATGACGACGGGGTACTGGTGCTAGGATATGTAGTTGCCATTTCAGAGAAGGTAATAAAACAACTAAGCTCTCTTACCAATCTTCAGTACCCATTAATTAAGGAGGCAGCACAAGTTTACCTTGACATTGATAAAGTAAATGAAAAAATATTTAAGAAACAATATTTCGTGTTTTATTTTTTTGTATTTGCAAATTAATCGAGAAAGTTATTAAATTTGAGGAAACTTAACATTTCTTCAACATACCAAAAATATTTCTTTTAATTATATTACTGTATACAATGTTAGTTCTGTATAGCGCCAAAGAAAAAAACGAGTGAAAGGTATACGTCAGTAATGCCTTCATATAAAAACTCGCGGTCTAATGTTCACGTAGTAATGAGAAAATGATTTTTCTTTATTCGAGTCCGGCCCTGTCGCAGTTAAATATACGGGCGCAAATACGAGCTTCCACATCTAATTCATCAGTAATTCTCTTTACCGATAAAACTAAATAACTCGTATATTCAATAGGATAGTAATAATTTATAAACTATCTCAATTATGAAATAATCATGCTAATTATGTTGTTCTATCGGTATTTGTCAGTACCACACACAAATTTAAAGAAAACCAAATCATATTAAATAATTCAATACAAATAATTTAAATCCAGGTATCTATCCCATTGGACACGCTATTAAAGTTTTTTTATGACGATTTTTGTTTTATCATAAACATAATTTTACTTTTAAAAGAAATTTAACGTTCAAAGTATTTAATTTTAATCACATTTTAATTCATGCGGCATAGGTTTGCTGACATATTCGACGTAAAGGCTATTATTGATATCTACAAAAATAAATATCGCCATATGTGCGGCCGAGTATGTTTTGGTAAGAAAACAATAACATTCACTAGCTATGAATAGGAACTAATGTTAAAAGTATCGTCCGGAACTTTATCGATTTTTGCAGGTCAATGAACTTTAATTACAGCTGCTTTTCGGTAAATATAGAATAAATAAAGATATGGACCGACTTTAATTACATTTTGGTCCTAAAAAATTGGAAATTTTTGATGAATTACAAAGAAATTTCTTTCTTGATTTTCAGTTAGACATTTATACCTATTCTTTAGATTTCCATAGCTTGGGCGCTTGTAATAACTCTATACATAACATGTGTATGTACTACTTTACCAAGGATATGGCCCCGGCTTCAATATATTGTATCATAACGATACGTAGTGTATTATATCAATACGGCCTCGGTACATTTTGATTGCATACACAAGGTTATGAATCAGGGTTACACACTTGCAAATATTGACATTGTTTAAGAAACAAATGGTCGAAAGAAGGATCTTTCGACGTATATAAGTCAATAGTTTCAAGAGAGAAGGGAGTCTCAATTAGACAGTCAGTACGATCAGAGAGTACGCTAAAGAACTCTCTTTCGACCGCTGTCATATATTAATTTATTATCCATGTATATATTCTGTTAACTCGTTATAAGTGTTGAATTAATTATACTATGTTAAACCAACTCCGAACTCGTGTTATTTAATTACACACTCATTCTCGAACCTGCACAACAATGTGGCCGTAAGGCACAGCCACATTACATGGCGATCCTGCCTATCCACATCATGGCCCTGCCAGCCGTTTAAGGCTGAGGGAAACCAAGTGGGAAACTGGAACGAATCATGGAAACGGAAAGTTGGTAAACCACTAAAGAAAATGGACTACGCGATGGAAGAAGTCATCTCCATCTCCAAGAGCAAGCAGAAGCTCATCACAAGCAAAAGAACGAAAGGAAACGAAAGAAGAAATACAGGTATTCTTTTTAAAATAAATTTAAACAAAGACAAATATACAGTGTAAAAAGTGAATGAACAATGCAAGACTTTCACATATATAAACTGTGTACATTTCGTTAGTTAAAATGTTTGTTTGTATTGTAAAGAATAGTAATATTAGTTTAATGCATATACACAATATTAATAATTTCTGCCTACGCAAACAAAATGCAGAAGTTGCAAACAGCGTAAGCACCGTCTCGTTTCTCTATTTAAAGGTCTAGCTTGTTTATATAATGTAATTTTGAAACACTACATTATGGCCGTACATTTCAAATTCAAAACCTGTCTCAATTTTGTTAGCTTAATTACAGCTGCTTTTCGGTAAATATATAATAAATAAAGATATGGACCGACTTTAATTACATTTTGGTCCTAAAAAATTGGAAATTTTTGATGAATTACAAAGAAATTTCTTTCTTGATTTTCAGTTAGACATTTATACCTATTCTTTAGATTTCCATAGCTTGGGCGCTATTCAGCGGTAGCCCTGTATAGCAGCTTTTATATAAGTTAAATAGCAGTAAAAACTAACGTACACCGTCTTTCGATAGATAAATTCAATAAGGTCAATTTTTCAACGCGACCACTATTATATGCATCACCATGTTCTAGTTCTTTCACGTACTTCTTGAATATATCTTAAAATAATATAAAATTTTATTAAGTGATTGGCATCAATGATCTAAGAAAAAATTGACTAAGTTTGAAACAAAATTTGAGGTTACATGAACTTTTATTGAATTTTAAGAAAATACAAGCGATTTTGAAAATTTTATAGAAAAAAATGTGGTATATTTGTAATAGATAATTTCATAAATATTATTCGTACCTTCAGTTGTACTAATTATTGTTATATTAAGTGCAATTTAATTTTTTCTTATCTCCTATGGCAATTTCCTATGTAAATTTTGCTTGCATCCAGTCCCCTTAAAAATGGCGGTGATGACGCGGTCTAAATAAACGTATAAAGGAGGCGAATCGTAATGGAATATTTGAGAAAATTTATGCAATAGTGATGTAGTAATAACAGCGTAAATTTTTGTCTTATAACCTGCGTCTTCATAGTCTATAGTGCACATGAAATAAATTTGTGTGCATAAGTAAATATTCACTCTGTATATTTCTTTCGCGGTAGAGATAAAAATAGTTATAATCATTGTAATACCAGTTTGGACTTAACATAGCCCCTTAGAATTCTATGTAAACCGGATAACACTTAATATTTGTATAAATATAGGATACTATTCCTTTTAAAATAAGAAGATAATCGCATCCTAATTTGATTCAACCGGCGTTTTCTCCTACAAACGCTGAAATTTCTTTGAGCCAAGACGTTCCGCTATAATTTGGTTATTTTTCGGAAAGCACAAACACAAAGAATCGGTAGACGATGAGAACAAGTATACGAAAGGGAAGAAAACCAGAAACAAAAAAAAAACAATGTACACGTATTATCGACCTGTGAATACAGTGTGTGTGTGTGTGTTTGTGCGGCCGTAATACGTATGCAGGGTAAATTGTCCTGGCTAGCCGCTTTATCCGGCTTGTTTCCAGTTTAAATTATAGGGGACCGTTTGACGAACCCGTGACAGCTAAATGAGACCCGTGAATGCGATCGCACCAACGCGGCGACCGTTCGTAACGTCCCTATTGCACTATGCTGTCAGTCCTATTGGGAAATAAGACGGGAAATGTACCCCAGCGAACTTGGTCACCTGTAATTTGATCGATATCAAAATATTTTGCTGGTAATAATAGCGTTTTGTATGATAAGTTCGATCGAAGTAGATAATAATAAGCATAAACTCATATACAAGCAAATTGGGAAATATTAATAATTTGAAATATTTGGGTTAATTTGTTTAAATTTTATAATGCAGTTGGTGGGAATTACTAATGATTATTTGAAGATAATCTATATTGGTTTCGCAATAACACTGGTCAACAAATTTTCATTTTCTACGTCGTTAAGGAGATTACACGATGGCTGTTTTATAGAGAGCGAAAGAAATAAAAATCTGGTGCAGTAAGTCTGTCAGCAGTATCAGAATGAGCGTTATTTTACTGCAAAATTGCTGATAATGTGTTTTGAATTGTGCCTACAAATGCTATTTTCGGCGTAGTTTTTTTTGGCCGTCAGATGGCACTAGATTATTTGGTGCCACATGATAGGACAAAATTTACTATACTTATGAGGCGTTCCATCAAACTTTACATTCTCACTGCGATATCTGTTCACGCAACATCGCAGTTGAGAGCATCTACGACGATACAACGTCAAGCGACGCCGGAAGCAATGGCCGGACAAAAAAGAACAATAACCAACCTGATGATTAAACCAGAATACCTGAACAAATGTACACCCAAGATACTGGAAGATTTTAAAAATCTAATCAACATACTCGACGAAGAAGAAGATATCCAGAAGCTACTACAAAAATCAGGGGATATACTAATGGTTAACCCAGAAGAACCGACGATCCAAATCGAGTTAAAAAACAACCCCACAGAAAAACAAGAAGAAGAAAAGCCTCCCGTAAAATCGAAGAAGAGCCAACCGGAACCGATAATCGAAAACGACGAATTCAGACACCCGAAAAAAACAACAAAAAGACAGAAAACTGACCACACAGCGCCACCAATCGAAACAAAAAATTCCTACGACGTCCTCGAAACCAAAACCGAGAAAAAAATGGAAGAAGAAGAAGCAACCGAAATCAACCCACAACCGTCAACATCAAACAGCACACCCAGGGTAAGTGACAAAACAAACACCACACAAAACACAAACACCGAAACACGCAAAACACACAAAATCGCACCAATCATAATAACAGACAAAGACAAATGGACATATATACGACAAATACTTAAAACACATAACATTAGCACAGTACAAAACAAACTTGTGAAACCTGGCATTCACATCGAACCGAAAACTGACGAAGACTACCGAAAACTTAAACACATACTCGACAATGAACAAATACAATTTTACACTTTTCAACTGAGAAGTGAAAAGACACTAAAGGTAGTTATGCGTGGCATTCCTACCTTTATCACAGACACTGACATCACCGACGACCTGACTGACCAAGGCTACCCGACAATAAAAATAAAACGCATGAACGGCAAACACGGAATACCAGCACCACTTGTACTAATAGAACTGACGAGACAATACAAATCAATTTACAACATACACGACTGCTGCGGACTCACAATTAAAATCGAACCACTAAACAAACGGACAGACATAATACAATGCCACAAATGTCAGACATTTGGACACCACCAAAAAAACTGTAACATACACTACAAATACATGAAATGCGGAGACGAACACTCAACACACCTATGTACAAAACCCAAAACAACCCCACCAAAGTGTGCAAACTGCGGTGGTCCTCACTTATCCACTTTCCTTAACTGTCCTAACAATCCAAACAACCCTGTAAACAAAACCACACCCAAACCCGAATACATACCAGCACCACCCCCAACAACGAACCCATGGACACAAAAACAAAGAAACACAACACCTAACACAACTGACGAACTAGCACTTGCTTTAGGCAATATGCTAATAACATTACACTCCACAAACGCAACAACAGAACAGATACAATACTTCGTAACGCAAACACAGAAAATAATCACACTCAACAACAACAAACATTAAACACACACATGACTGAAACGCAAAAAACCGATGACCAGTGACTTAAACGCAAAAAGCGACAAACACACAGACAACACATACGCAACACAGGACCGCTCAAAAACACACAACACACAACACACGATTATTTATTAATCAGACACAAACACGTCACAACCCTGGGAAATACAAAACAATGGAGTGGAAATAGAGGCAACTCCGACCACAACAAAATTCAAGTCTCATATCAAACTTTACTTCAGTCAGATATAAGTCGAGATGCTTAACTACATAGCAAAAAGGGTTCAATTTTGATTAAATTTTCTATCTTTGTCTTTTATTTAAAACATGAATTACTTCATCTTCCTCTTTCGTTTTTTGAAGATGACTGAGATGGCGCTAGTGTATATCGTGATGTCACCCACATATCTTGTTACTGCGCGTGCGCTCAACTTTATCCGCAATCACCATTTTGTAACCTGCTTAACCTCACTATATTTCCTGTTTTGCTTACATGTGACAAAGTTAGGTTTTTTTGTTTTGTTATTGTGGTTTTGTAAGAACTCTGTTCAGAAGAAAGTGAATTTAGATACTACTGTGTAAGAACTTGGTTTATACTTATTTTTTTATTTACATATATTATTTTTAATTTTAGTATTTACATATATGTATACGTTGTCAATAAATATTTTTTCATCAACCATGGCACCAATACCGCAAGATCTCTTAATTTGCTTAATTTGCGGATGTCATAAAGCAGAAGTAGAGAAAATGAATTATTTTCCCACAAATTTAGAAAAGTAAGATGTTAAATCGATAACATATCATAAATAAACAAATCATTAGATTTATGTCAAAGCTTTGACAAAGAAGTATGGGAATGAAATATGAAGAGATGTCTACATAATTATAGGATTTGCTGCCGTCACTTTACTCCTTCTAGTAATATGAACATAGAAACCAAGAAATTATGTTCGCATGCCATTCCAACTTTGTAGCCAAGTAATATAGAAGAAAATACCGGTACCTACTATTATCAAACATTGTGTTTGTAAGGTAACAAAATTTATTTTTCTAGAGTCATCATCTAGTACAGTTGATACTTTGGTTATACAATCCAAATTTACACGGGATGCATCTGAAATTCCGACGAAAACCCCAGAGCTTTCATCAACTATGGCAGATATTGTAATAGCACAACCAAGAACTCCTAAACTTTCACCAGGTACATCTGGAATTCATGCAAAAACTTTAAGATTTAGAGGTATATCTGATGTATCTAATGTTTATATTAATAATATTTATCTTGAAAAGTAAACGGAATAGAATATATAGATGTATTATGATGAAAATTCAACATTTAAAACTAGTACATAATTATATAATAAATAAAATGTTGAAAAAAGTAAATTTTTTAAATAGAATTACAAAACATTCAAGTAAATTCTCTAAAAAAACTATTGTACAAGCTATACTTACAATTAGTTATTTATATTTAGTTATACAATTAAGTTATTTTATCTGAAACTGGGAAAAATTTTGTATGTAAACATGTAGGTAATACACCATAGGCTTATAACAGTCTCTTGTAAAGGTATATAGCTTTGTATAATAAATTACCATTATATTATTAATATCACCAGCAATAAAAAAATATAAATCTTAAGAGTTGTGTTATGTATGTAAAAAATAGTTTTTCACTTTTGCAAATGAATTATATTACATAATATGTATGGTATATAATTATTATGCTTCTAAATAAATAAATTTTTAGACATGTTTGGTGTTTTTTAAAAACAAAACTTTTTAATTTTGTCATTTTTATTAATGTATCAGTCGAATTAGAAAATCTTTGATAGATATTTAGCCAGATGAGGTCAAAATTTATATTTGTTTACATATATATAGATTTTGACTTCGCAAGCTAAATATCTAATTAAATCATTATAGAAAAAATATATATATATATATATCATCAATACCTTATTTACCGTTAGGTGTTAAGGTTAAATACAAAAATCAAACAATTCCTTAAAGTTACAGTACATGAGATCAGTAAATGCAGCCTATCAGAATCTATCATTATTATTTTATTCTAATTTCGTTCCGTATATCATCCTTGCCCATTCTTTCTTGTTGATTGCCATTCTTTTCGCCTCTCTCCCTGACATTCCCTTGGCTCTCAATATGTCTTCCACTTGGCTGTCCCACGAATTCCTAGGTCTACCTCTTGGTCTTCTCTGATATCTTCTTGCTTGCCATACTTTTCTTGTTGTTCTCTCCTCTCCCATTCTTGTCAAGTGTCCAAACCATCTTAATTGATTTCGTTGTATATCTTCCTTCAGCGTCCGTACTTTAAGTTCTTCCCTTATTTTGCTATTTCTTACTCTGTCTCTCTTAGTAATTCCCATTATTCCTCTTAAAAACCTCATCTCCATTGCCTGTATTTTGTTTTCCATTCGTTTCGTCAATGTCCAACTTTCGCTTCCGTATATCAATACGGGCTTAAATATAGTTTTATAAACTGAGGTCTTAGTTTTCCTTGACACTTCTCTTCTTCCCAGGAACGAATTGTTCAAGGAGCAGTAAAGTGCAGATGCTGCATCTAACCTGTCATTCAGTTCTGCCTCCATGGTTCCTGTTTTGTGTATTTTCACCCCTAGGTATTTAAATGTTTCTACTTGTTCTATTTTAGTGTCGTCAAGTTTTATTTGTAATTCATCATCTTTTTTCCCTATTACCATAACTTTGGTTTTCTCGGCGTTTATTTTTAAATTCTACTTTCGCAACGCCTCTGCCCATATATCTAGATTACGCTGAAGGTTGAGCTTATTTTTCGCATAAATCACCAAATCATCTGCAAATATGCTCTCTGCTATTTCTACCGGTTCCATGTTGTAGTATCCCACCTTCATTTTCTTAACTTTAATTTTCGCTTCTTTTGTTACATCATCCATTATTATATTAAATAATACTGGACTAAGGTTGCCTCCTTGTCTTAATCCCTCCGTCGTTACAAATTCTTCAGATCTTGTGTTCCTGGTTCTAACGTAATTTCTTGTGTTCTTATATATAGCTTTAATACAGTTTATTAATTTTTGCCCGACTCCTCTCCTTCTTAGACTGTTCCAAACTAGTTCCCTTGGCACGCTGTCAAAGGCTTTCTTGAGGTCTATAAAGGCCGCATATATATTGTCATTGGTACATTTCTCTATTAATTGTCTCAGTGTGAATATGTGGTCCTGAACTCCTCTTCCCTTTCTGAAACTACTTTGTAAATCTTCTAATTGTCTTTCCACTGTTCTTTCTAGTCTTTTGGTCAGTATCCATTCATAGAGTTTGGCCAGCGTGCAAAGCAAAGTAATACCCCCGTAATTAGCGCAGTCCCGTTTATTCCCTTTCTTGAATATCGGTATCAATATTCCTATCTCCCAGTCATGTGGTATTTGTTCCTCTCTCCATACTTTGTTTAGTAGCTTGACCATTATTTCCACAGCTTTCGGTACTAGGTTCATTATCATCTCCGTATATATTCCATCGTGCCCTGCCGCCTTGCCCCTTTTTAATCTTCTCACGGCTTCCGACACTTCTTCTATTGTTATCTCTACGTCTTGTTCGTTATTTTCGTTAATATTCTCTTGTTCTTCTTCAGTTCCTATGTCATTGTTCTTTTCTATCGTTAAGAGTTCTTCGAAATACTCCTTCCACCTCTTTATAATATATAATATATAGAAAAATACAAAAATTATAAAGGGAGATGCGTCATTCAATTTTCCTGGCATTTGCGTTATCCGTGCCGTCTGTCTCATCTTCAAATACAGTTGACCAGTTAAATCTTGCCGAACTAAAATTTTGTATTGAGTTGGCTACCTCGACTTATCTCTGCTTCAGTAGCCAAACCGACGCAGTCTAGGTGAGACAGAAACACGTGTCTTTGGCTGAAGTAAATGTTAGAAAATACAAGGTGTATGCCTATGTGTACAGATACAGATGGTTTGTAGTCAAATTTCTTGTGCCAACAAGTTGACGGAGCTATTAACGGTAAAACTTAGCAGTGATGGCTACATTCCTCGGAAGCAGTTCATAGGATACGACGTCTTCTTTGTCCAACCAGATGCGCCCATTACCTTACGCGCAAGAGTATAGGCTTTTACTTGTTTGCTGTTTTCGATGTTTACATGAGGGCACTATTTTTCGTCACCGGTAACAATGTGGGACAAAAATCTATACTGTTGACAGTCTAAACGATGAGAAGCTAGCTACGAGGAACAATTACACTGGTCAACGAATTTTCGTTTACTTAAATTTTTCTTTAGAAACTATGCACAATTTTCGTGTCTTTTATAATTCTAACAATAGTAATAACTAGAGCTGAGGATGTTTGCGGTACGGCAGGACCGTATGTAGTGCATCCCCACCAGCGTATAAACACGATGCAGCGAAACACTTTAGTTAGTCGTGAACTGGCAACGTGATCGTGTGTTGTCTTGAGCTCTATTTAATAAGTATGACGGACGTGCCCAAGCCAAGAAAGCGCCCATTGTATAACGACGTGAAGAAATTTATCCGAGACTTTCCCGATTTGTATTATAATGGAGCAAAAGTGGTTTGTAAATTATGCGATAAACAGTTACTTTGCTGGGACAAATACGACTGTAAAAGACATGTTGAAAGTGTACACCACAAAGACAAAAAAAAATAATGTGCTGTCTAAAACCCAATTCAATTTCGATTTATTGACAATGCTACCCGTCTGCGATGTGCCAGTTCACCTGCTAGATAAAAAAGCCTTTCACGACTTTTGGAATAAATACAATTCCAACATAAAGCTACCGTCACGGAGAACGTTACTCACCTATTTACCAATTGTGCGTGAGGACATTGAAAACAGAATGAAAGCACTAGTAAATGATAAACAGTTATGGGTATGTGTCGACGAAACGACAGATCGAAAAAAACATTCTATTGTGAATATTATAGTGCGTGTACCAGATCCTGTCAAATCAACATTTCCCATTTTATTAGCCAGCAAAAGATTGGAAAAGTGCACTAGCGAAGTAATTACGAAGGTAGTGCTCGATACGCTACAAAAATTTCAAGTTTCAACTAATCAACTCCTGATGTTTATGAGCGATGGTGCTGCGACAATGCGTTCTGTAGGCCGTTCTCTTAAAGCAGATTGTGAGAGACTTTTGCATGTGACATGTAAAGTTCATGCTTTACACCTTGTGGCACAAACTATTCGGCAATGTTATCCAGAGGTGGATGCATTAATAGCAACCACAAAAAAAGTGTTTCTAAAATCTCCCAAACGAATTCGAGAGTTTCACAGTCGGTGCCCTGGTATTCCCGAACCACCAGAGCCAATCCTTACACGTTGGGGAAGTTGGTTAAAGGCGGCATTTTATTATGCCAAGTATTTCCAACAAATAAAATCTGTGGTTCTACAATTCAATCCTGCCGAAGCTGTAGCCATTAAGGAAAGCCAGAGACTCTTTCAAAACCCTTCCCTTGATGCAGATTTACAAACTATTTATAACAATCATATAGGATTGTTTAACGCAATCGAGAAATTTCAAAATACTGCATTATCGTTAGCGGAGTCACTGCAAATACTGGACGATGTACACGCCCAGCTATGCGCAGTAAATGACAACAAAAATGTTAATGTAATAGAAAAGTTCGAGAGTGTGATAAACAATGATTTTGATTTTACCAGATTAAAACAAATTAGTAATGGTGCAAGTGTAGATTCGGTTTCTATCTATAAAGATTATTTTAATTGTGCGTGTGTTACATCCGTAGATGTCGAGCGGTCTTTCTCAAAATAAAAAAAAAATTATTCATCACGGCGTACATCGCTCACCGCTACAAATATGGAAACGTATCTAATGCTACAAACTTACTGCAAGTCTTATCCACTTGGCGCTATGCTATAATAATCGTAAATAAGGTAAGTGTGTTATTTATATACAGTACACATAACTGACATACCTAAGTGATATAAATAGCGAATGCATGTAAAGCAATAAAATCACGCATGCATCACCGATCGAAACAAGGTCATTATATTCGTGCGTTTAACTGAATACTATCCTGGCACACCGCAAACATCCCCAGCTCTAGTAATAACAACAAATTTATCCTAACACGTCAGGTTTTGAAAAAAAAAATATTGGAAAGTAAATGATACAATATTAATTAGGTATATACATTATTGGAGCTAAATGGTATCATCCTTTTTAAAATGTTTTCCTTTTACACCGTTCTTCGGCACTTTCTGGTATCAATCTCCGACAATAAGCATTTCACTGTTCCACTGTAACATCATATCTTCACTCGAAACACCTATGGGTTTTGGTATTGGCAAGAATTCTGAATGATGTACTGGACGAGTGGTAAAGGGTAGACTAACATAACTTATATATTTCTTATTTTTGTTGGAAAACCTGAAAGTTTTCATGCAGCAAAGGTAGCAATCAATGGAATGGTCTGTTTGTTCACGCCAAATCATAGGTCTTGCAAATGGCATAGCGATTTTCTTAGTGCTTGACCAGCCCTTCAGAGCAACAGCACAGCGTGCACAGAAAATACTGGGAGCCCATGGCTTGTCTTGATGTTCAATGCTTAAGTTAAAATAGTGAAAAAATACAGCCTAGTTCCGGGTTGAAGTCGGGACTGCCGATAAGATAAGCGGTGTGCTAGATATTTATATAACACAAGATATACATTTAAATATGTACAATATATGATGGTAAATTGCAGACCATTACATTATTAAGTTATAGTATATACTGCGTAGATTTTTATGTCACTCCTGCTGTTAATTGAATTTTTTTCTTGTTTAAGATTAATCATTCCTTTAATTTTCCTTTTCATTGTGTGTTGTTCTCTAGTCTGTAGTTTTTGTTTCGAAAACATTACGACATCATTAGGGCAGACTGTGAATAACACGAGGCTTTACTTACTCTGAGGCAAAGTAAATTGTAACAACATTACCCTATTTCCTCCTTGTGTGACATATTTACAATAGTGTTGTCCCTTCTACTAAAACTCTAACCTTCGTATTAATTACCACAACATTCAAAATTGCATTATCTTACTGAAGATTACAATTTTGGGGCTAAAATACGTATACATAATTATAAATCTTACTTACGAGGAGAGCTTATAAATTTTATTTGCTGATTTTTTATTTTCTTTTTTCTTGTTTATATTACTACATTTGAAACAATTATTATTGGCGAAAACATTTTTTTATTGATAAAAGTTGTTATTATCCAAAAGAAGTGCAAGAAATGACGATTCATGTCCATAGTATACAGTTTAACCTTAAATACTGTTAATGCTGCACAATTGTCTGAAATTATGATCATCGTCAGGGATATATACTATGTCAGTACATGTCTGCTAGGTGTTCAGTGAACACAATTTTTACTATGGAATTGTCCGAATACCATAACTGAATCGCTGTCATTGCATTGTACTAAGTGGGAAAGAGTGCGCGATAGATTTTAACTCTTCCTTCGCCTCTTAATATTTACGAGCGTTTGGTATATTAAACCAATGATAGTTTTTGGACACTGGTGGTATAGTTGATGCGCCTTATATCGATTGTCCGCGTTCGCCACTCACATCAAACACTGTGGCAACTATTCGTATAAGAATGTCTCGAAATTTACTGGGCAAATAAATAATTTTGCCCCATGAATTGAACATCGCGTCAAAAACAATATCTGCTTTCATTAGGGAAGAAGGCATGGAGTTTTACATAAGGAAAAAACACAATCTTTTAGCGCAAGCTTTCAAGGCTTTAAGAAACGAAAGAACGAAAAATATTACTCTCGACTGGAAAAATCTTACTTTCGACTATAAATTATGGGATGTTCACAAAGATATGATTCCTTTTTCTTCTTCTGGTTCTTCGGGTTGAACGCCAGTAAGTTCAGGCACTTGCTATTTGTACCACCCCCAATAGATTCCACTTTGTTAGTCTTGTGACCTCGATAAAAGCTACTATCGTGCTTAGAAGAAATTTGAGTACCCTCGTAAGATCAATAGATCTCTTTCGAAATGTTTCTGTTTGTGTCTCCTCACATGTGTATTACATGAAGGTTAGTTTCCTCCTGTTGTTCACATCTCCTACACCACGGCTCGTCAGTCAAGCCCATGCTGCACAGATGCCTCCTTAAAGAAAAATGTCTGGTTATTAAGCTGGTAATTATTTTAATTTATTTTTTACTACTATGAATTAGGTTGACTTAAAGCCTTGCTAGTCCCCTAGTAGTGTCTTAGTATGAAGCCGACCTTCCGTTAGCCTCCATTTCTTTTTATATTATCTTTGTAGCCATAAGCAGATCTTCCTTCTAGCGGAATTCTTGGGGATTCTTCATACAAATTCTGATCCTATGAAATTTCTCTTGGAACATTTCTTGGTCAGTTCGTCGGCTCTATCTCTCATTGCCTTTAATCTTCTTATGTCTTGGCACTTATATCAGAGAGACAGTATTGTCTTGAGCCAGTCTATTGACGACCTGTTTATAGTGTTTCGCCAGTTTAAACCTGGTAGATGTATTCATAATAGCTTTAACAACTGCCTGATTATCAGTCATAATGTTGATTTTTTTGTTTGCGTAGCCGGCTTCCATAATTTCCTCGGCACAGGCTGCGACTGCAAACAATTCAGTCTGGAAAACCATTGTATGTTTCCCCAGACTTAATGATATTAGGTATGAGTTGTAAGAAACGTCGCTCAAAATTGGAGCCTCTGAAACGAAGCATTCTTGAAGTTATAACAAAAATATCGATAGAAACAATGTGAAAACCGATAGACGTTTACAACTTTGTATGTACGCAGAAGCAGAAAAAGAAACCCCCGGGATCGGCAAGGACAGTTACTACCCTGAAGAATGTCTAGGGAGTACGGACTGCAACGGTGCAGAGCCCTAGCCGTTCGATAAAAAAGCGGGTAGCAGCTCTCAGACTTAACCCATCCACAGTGACAAAAAATTTTGATTACGGATCTTAAATTTCATCCATACAAGCTTGTAGTGTGTCAATTGAGTCATGCAGATGTTGACAGTTGTTACAGAATGATGGAATTTTTTTATGAAAACGACGAAGCCGTTATCATTATGAGCGATGAGGCTCATTTTCATTTGAGCGGTGTTATAAACAAACAGAGCCTTCGATTTTGGTGTCCAACAATTCTACAAATCGTGAGTGAGAGACCTCTACACAGCTTACGTGTGACTATGTGGTGTGTGGTTAGTGAAGTAGGGTTTATTGGTCCTTATTTTTTTGAGGACAACGATGGTAATGCACTTACGGTGAATGCACAACGGTTCGTGAAAATGTTGGAAGATTATTTATTGCCTGAACTGCATCGTCGCCGCCTTGTGATACGTAATGTATGGTTTCAGCAAGATAGGGCAACAGCCAATACTGCTCTCATTTCTCTGGTCATTCTTAAACGAACATTTCCTGGAATAGTAATCTCTTGTTTTGGTGATGTCACCTAGCCCTTCCGTTTAGTGGACCTTACCATTCCAATTTTTTTTCTATAAGGACATTTACAATCTCGAGTTTACATTAACAAGCCACATACTATACCGGAACTTAAACAATCTATTCGACAAGAAATCAACGGCATCCCTAGAGATATGTTAGAAAATTCAGTGCGAGGCTTCTAGGAACCTCTTCAACGTTGTGTTCAAGCAGAAGAAGGCCATCTTACAGATCTAATTTTCAAACATTAGTCTCTTGTGTTCGTGTGAAGTTCTTGTGTGTAATAAATACAAATTTCTTTCATAATTGCCTGAGTACTCGTTATTTAAAAAACATGCGTTTCCCGATAATTAGCCGGTACATGTATTTTAGTTTTGTACAATGAATTTTTTTTTTGTATACGCCATTAAAATACTGACAGTATTTATGACTAGATCGTATAAGGTTGCAATCCAGAATTTTTCCTCTCTTTCTGCTTAACCCTATATATCCGACGATAATACAAGTCTCACGATATCTCATAAACTAGAAGCGAATGAAAAATTACATCATCACTCTTTTTCTTGTTTCTTCATTGTTGAGTAACTCATTTATATTTAAAATATTTAAGATAAAAACATAAGTCTACATATGAAAGGTATGGGTTCGCACGAATGCGGTTAGAAAATATGCTAAGTTTAATATGTATTCATTTAATTTTTCCTCATTCTATTTCACTCCGTCATATTTACCTTATTTTTTTACTTTTGCACGCGATTATTATGCGCATACAAGTTTGATAACATAATGCATGTATGTTGTAGTAAAGTTATCGCAATGAATGTGAAAAATTTAGAGATTACTGTGCTATAGACGTTCATACAATCAGAGAATAATATATTATGAAGCAGATTATGCAATGCATTAATGCGTGCGACTGTGTGTTGCTATAAACTATTCCAAATCTAAGACGTTCGCATTCGTGTAAGTTCATTAATAAGAATATAAATTTGAAAATTCGATTCGATATTGTATATTTTTTGGTTTTTAGACTCAATTATGCGATTTTCTTGAACTAAAAGATAGAATTAGACTTCGGGTCACTTATTATTATCCTCATTGGTTCAACAAAGAAATTATATCAACTAAAGAGCAAGTACCATGGATTATGGAAATGATCTCACAGTATTACTGATTATAATTAATTTAAAAGGCTTCATGCTCTAGTTAAAAATTCAATATCCGATTCTTATAAAAATATATGAAGAATATCGAGCAATTCATTAAATTTTATCCTCGTTGTATACGGATCTTTCTTGCAATCAAGGCATGGAACTAATCGCATTCCTGGAGTTATGCACAGCCGATTTAATGAGATTGATAATCCTCAAGATATTGTTAATTCCTTAGCTCGATCATTCTCTAGCGTATATACTACTCCTGTAAATACATACACATCTAACGTTCCTATTATGGAGCTCTCATCTTTTTGGATACCTCCAATATCTAATTCTGAGTTGAAAGAAATTATGTCCTCTTTTCCGAATAAATATATATCGGGCGACGACATAATACCTAGCTTTCTGTTAAGGGATGCTCGAAATATTCGTGCTGTTCCTTTGCAAAAGATTATTAATATTTCCATTTCATCATCTGTCTTTCCTGGATTGTGGAAGCAGGCTAGAATAGTTCCCATTTTTAAGGACTAATATATCGAACTATTGTCCTATTGCTATTCTTTCCAATTTTGCTAAAATATATGATGAATTATTCTCTAATATCCACTCTTATATTTCTTCGCGACAACATGGTTCTTCTCTTGAAGATCTACTGTAGCTAATCTGGCAAGCTTCACACAATATGCTAGTGAAACTATTAATTGACAGGGTCAGGTTGACTGCATTTATTTTGATTACTTCCGTGCATTTGATACTATCGTTCATGTAATACTTCTAAATAAACTTTTTTATTTTGGTTTCTCTCCTTGTCTTTTCAGATTTATAGAGTCGTATTTAAACAGTGTAATTAATTACGTTTTCTGTAATGGTTACTTATCCAATGCTTTTACATCTACATCTGGCGTTCCGCAAGGCTTCAATCTAGCGCCGTTATTATTATTACTGTTTATAAATGATTTACTTGTAAGTCTGCCTTCTAATGCCTCGGGTTATGCTGATGATATTAAAATATGCGAAGTACTGTCGAATGAAGCTGAAGTTGAGCGTTTACAGGAAGGTATTGACTTTATTTTAGTTGGTCTAGTGCCAATCACTTGACGTTGAATACAAATAAATGCCCCTCACGTCTTTTACTCGGAAATTAACACCTATTCCTTCTTCCTATTCTATAGAAATATACTTTCTAGAGTTGCTTCTGCAAGGGATCTTGAGACAGCATTAGATCCCTGCTTAAACTTCAATTTGCACGTGCAAAACATGTGACTTTCAGCGAACAAAACTTTAGGTTTTATCCTATGATCTACCAAATTTTTCAATAATGTAGATCTCCTCAAAACGTTGTATTTTGTGTTCGTTGTGAGTAGGCTGGAGTACGGATCTATTGTTTGGTATCCCTCTTACGATGCACATAATGTTGGTGTAGAGAGAATTCAGAGTCGGTTTTTGAAGTATCTGAGTTGCAAAACATCTGGCATTTATCCGGATCGTGCTATGGACTACTATTCTATTCTGCTGGAGCAGCATGTCTGCTCCAGCAGAATGCTCTATTATTATTATCTTTTTTAATATGTATGTATTTGCACTTGTTTATTGTTGTCTTGTAATTAGGTTTGACCTGTTGGACAATAAATGATATTATTATCATTATTATTAAAATAGAAAGTATTAAGTCATTTATTTAATCAAATTTTAACGACATTAATTTCGAAAATTTCTATATGCAGATGACCTGGCTTTATGCACCTAAACAAAGAATTTAGATGATGAAGAATTACAACTTACTAAAGATCTGCAAGCTGTAGACGCATATTATAAGAAATATGCTTACAACAAAACCCTTGAAAATCTGAATCGTGCGCGTTTCATTGGTGTAACAAAGAAGCTAACAGAGAGCTAACTCAAGCACAACCTTCACCCTAAATATCTGGGCGTAACATTAAACCTGTCTCCGACATTCGAGTATCACCTCTATTAAGCTAGTCAAAAGGTGAATACTCGCAATAATATATTACATAAACTTGCTAGCCATTCATGGGGAGCGAATGGAAGACCTTTCGAATGGATGCCATTGCACTGGCTTACTCTCCTGCTCAATACTGTGCTGTTGTCTGGTATCGAAGCTCTCACACCAAGCTAATAGATATTCAACTGAACGATACTATAAGAATCCCCACTGGTACTGTTACATCCACTCCTAGTCTCTGGCTACTGATCCTTTCTAATATTGTCCCGCCGTATATTAGATGACTTGCTGGAGCATAGTATGAATGAGATAAGGTTATCAACAACACTGATCTTCCCATACATCATCATTTGGAGAGTGTCCCTAGGACCCGATTGAAATCTAGGAGATCGATTTAGCTGGATATGGAAGTTCAGGATCCCATCAATCCGAATGATTGCTGGATACCCTCCTCAAAGGATACCCTGAATAGAGGAATACAAATTTAATTTCTAATCTTTCAGAACTTCTGCCGGGCGTAACCCTAGGCAATGGTCTTAATTAAATAAGTTTCGCACAAGCCACGGAAGATGCAATTCATTGCCACTCTGCCATTCTGCCACTGCAGAAATGTAGAACGAACTATGGCCACATAGTAAACGATTGCCCCAGAAGAAATTTCGCTGGTGGCATCTACGAGTTAAAAAGGCAACTCCTGCAGGTCTGGACTGGCTGAAAAATTTAGATGTTAGTGTATAAATTAGTTTTATGGCCATTTTTTTTTGTCATAAAAGTGATTTATTGATTACGCTTCTCATAAGAAATAAATTAATTCACTCCAGCGCGCTGGATTTAGGATGTCATAACTTTCCATACAAAATTTGCAATTTTTATTTGGTTAATGGTATAGTGTTGTTTTAATGAAAATCATGCCTGTTATAATACAGTATAACATATTGTTTATCCGTATATATGGCTTGATCAGCCGGGAATAACTTTTAAAATGCTAAACCTACTTCAATCCCTTATTTAGTGTACGCTTAAGAAATGGCGATCCTCTAAACAGTTTTGCATTGATAATTGACCGAACTTGCGTCAAAGCAGAGTATGATGTACTATTGTGATCCAGCAACATGGAGATCGGATGGTAATTCATATAGACTTGGATTTGTGAGATTGATTACATTGATATACAAAATTAAACTCCTTGAATGTTACATGAACTAAAGAAGGTGATTTCTATAGAAATTTTTCTGCTTATTATGAATCTGTTTTCAAAATTTTGCCAGGATTCAAGGTTTTTAGTAAAACGCGTTCGAAAAGTTTGTAATTGAATTTTTTGTAGGTAGGTACATAATACAATGTCATTTATTTAAAAAACATATTTTTATTCGACTTGCGGCTGTATTTAATTGCTGGATTGTCTCTTTTAAGGCCTCAGCAGTAGTCCGAAAACATATTTTCGTTCAATTTTCCCTCATAACGCAATTCAATTTGATTGATATCTCGATGAAATCCTCATATCATGTTCATCGCTCACATTGCCTGGAAGAAAATCTAGTTGTGAATGAATGGAGGAAATGAATCTTCAGAGATATATTCACTCCCAGATTTTTGCCATTTTGTATGAGTTAATCAACTAGCTCTATATATATATATATATATATATATTAGACTGGTCGCAAAAATTTTTTTTCTTTAATTGATATATATGCACTGTCTAAAATATGAGGTTTGCTGTCGCAAATGCGGATTTCATTTTTTAGCTCGATTCGATGGTGCCTTCTGGTGCCTAGTGGGGCCCAAAGTATCCGATATTATGAAAAACACACATTTAGTCCTATTTTTATTGGTTTTTAAACTATTCGAAAGAAAAATATAATTCGTTGGATAAAAAACTACATATTTTTATTCAATTTAAAGGTAAGAACTAGATTATTAATTTACAGTTGATTTTTTTTTGTATTAATTCATGAGAGCGAATTTGTTGTGAGATGGATATAATTGGCGATACTGCTCCACAACTTGAAGTAGGAACTGCTTATCTTCCTCATCGTAGGTCAAAGATCGATTGAAGTCCGTTATAAGTTTAATTGCTCTCTCTGCTGCATCGTTCACGACGTGCAAATGGTGACAGACTCGTTTGCCAGCATAGTAATCGTCTCTTTGCTGCCATTCAGAGGGATCTAATTGTAAAAATGATACATCTATAGACAGTCGAGTAAAAAATCTCTTTGTCCGTGAAGTTACGAAATGCGATATATCTTTTGCACTGTAAGACAAAATTTCTTCCATTGTTACCACATTTCTTTTCGAGACTTCTGCATCATTTTCGTCTGCGTCTTCATTATTGATGTCAAGTTTTTGGACCATTTTCTTTTTTACTACCAACGGGACACTTTCATCAAAAAACGAAAGGCCAACTGCTTCTTCTGCTAAATACCACAAATGTTTCCTTAGTTTGTGCAACAATGTAGTGGAAACTTCTTTGTCGAAATAAGTAACTACGTTTTGTATAAAATCAAGGTCTTGTTTCGGCGCTTCAATAGCATTCACACATCGGAACCAGTAAGGAACATAAATAATTACTAGGAATAAACAAATACTGCGAAGACTTTTCAATTCCGCTGCTGTCATTTTGAATTGCTTGCGAAACAAAAAAATTTTCAAGCAATAAATACACTTTGACATAAATCGTGCATGGGATGTTGCACCAGGTAAACGAAATTGATTAAAATCTGGTACATGCTCTCCAATAAAGTGAAGTGTTAACTGAAGCAACTCTTTGTAGTCCGCACGCACGTAATGACATTTTAATGCATTCAGGCAAAAATTCTTTACGTATTCCATCTGCGATGCTGTTAAATTCCGCAGAACTTCTTCGTCCAAAGTCCCTTTTGTGAAGTTGCTAGCTGCAATGTTTTTCCAATACTTTGCAAATCGGTTGAAGAGAAGAACTTCTGGTCCGGATGTTTTTCCAAAATTCAGTTCAAACACTGACCTTACTAATAATTCGCTAATATGGTGGCGACATGGAAGAAAAAGTAGTTTGCGTTCCAACTTTTTTTCAAGTAAATATGCAGCGCCGTTATTAATCCCAGTATTAGTGGCTGTGGTGTCAAAAGATACAATTTCTACCAATCCATGAAGAGCCCAGTGTCGCAAAAAATTTAAGGTGGCGTCAGCTATATTTTCCCCGGAAGAATTTTCTATTTTTGGTATACCTAGCAATTTTTCCATGTTTTCACTGGTCACAACGAGAGAAAGTCGATCTTGTTTTTCTATTCCCTTTATGTCTGGAAGGAGTTTGCCGTCCCAGTGCAAAACAAATACTTGGGGAATCTGTATTGTAATAAATAAAATGCATTACTATAATTCTAAAATTTAATATTAAATCAACTACCTACATTGAATTCATCGATAATCCGCTTAGTTTGTCTTCTACGGTATTCTCTTATTATTATTATTTGTGGTCAAATATCAATTTGCACTACTTATAACGTCAATGGTTGGCAGAATATGTAAAAATCAGCAAAACATAAATGACGCTTTCTTTCAAGTCGCACATAACACGACGTTGAGCAAAAATACCGTTATCGGTACCAGAGAAATGTATGAGTTGATTCACTTTTGCAGTCCACTCATATTAACATTGCATTTGTATTGCTTTCGCGCATCAATATACACTAATGATATTGTATCAAGCGCGGCTCGTGATGACGTATTTGGGAGTGCAAGTACAATGATGCGAGTGCCTCGTGTGTTTTCGGTGTTTACTAAGAAAACGTTACAGTTAGTACACAGGATACACGAAGCACTCGCATCATTGTATTTGTTTTTTAAGAACTGTTAGCACAGGTCAATAAAAAATTTTCAATGTCGTTTGATTGTTTTGCAAAGTATTCAATTAACTCACAAAAGCTCGTTGAACAGATGTAGTTCTTTTAGTTGCTAACAGCACATAATATTTACATACAAATGTATATGTTTTATCTTTTTCTCTCTTCATTCATTTATTACAGGCGCGGCTCGTGATGACGTATTTGGGAGTGCAAGTACAATGATGCGAGTGCCTCGTGTGTTTTCGGTGTTTACTAAGAAAACGTTACAGTTAGTACACGAGAATACACGAGGCACTCGCATCATTGTACTTGCACCCCCAAATACGTCATCACGAGCCCCGCCTGATATTACTAAAAAATACTCCCCTAAAAACATGCTCCATAAATCTGTGATTTTAAAAGGTTTTTTAAAAAACATTCAATACAATCATATTGATTCACTGCTTTTGTGAATCATATGAATGAACACGGATTGCAAGCAATGACAGGCATTTAATAACAACTGTCTCGTGAATGTGAATCATGCATTAGCAAAGTTTTAAAACTTTGACAATAATTTCAGTTTAAAAACACTTATTAGATAATTAAAATTCTGTTTCATCGAAAGAAATATATATTTTCTACCGTAGTAACAACAAGCAATAAAGATAGGACTAAATGTATGTTTTTTCATTATATCTGGTACTTTGGGCCCCACTAGGCACCAGAAGGTACCGTCGAATCGAGCTAAAAAATTAATAGCGCATTTATAACAGCAAACCTCATATTTTAGACAGTGCATATACTAAGAATTAAAAAAAAAAAAATATCCATATAAGCTGCGACCAGTCTAATATATATATATATATATATATATATATATATTGTAATAAAATTTTGGCCACAGAAAGTACTTTGAACTCTGAAGTATTTTTTAAGTATACAGAGTGTTCAAAATAATGTAACATACTAAAACTATACTTTTTTTAATTAAACGAATTTTTTGCATTTTAGGATTCTCCTGGATAACACGATTTCAACAAACTATAACACTCTGTGTTCCATCACTGCATCTACTAGTATATTATGTTCCAGACAGCGTTTTACATCCTGGGGTAATACAGTCTACTTATTACTATTAATATTACTATTACTATTACTATTTTTATTTTTATATATGTTTTATAGTAAGATTGTAAAATAAAAGTCTTCTTTAATAAAATTTATCATTAGAAAGAGGTCAAGGCTGAATTACAAGGATGACTCGTCGAGTAGGAGTTTAAAAATGCACCTACATTTAATTGTCTTATCTGCATGTATATGTGTAAATTGTCGGATTTTAAAGTAGTAACGTAAAAGGACACTCGCCCGCAGGAATACATTATACGTTATATTTTCAATATCACCATGTCTTAATTCAATATTGTGTATGCGTGTTTAAGTGCAACAGTTTGCACAAGAGAAGCGTTCCTCCGTGCAGCACGCAACAAGGCGTGCAGGATGTACCATCGGCAGGACCATCACGGCACATTTGGGGGCCTCGTAGTCGCATATCTGCTGGAAGTTGCCTGTTCGAACTTCGCGGTGGTTACACGTGAACGTTTTCTGGTGTTTTGTAAACAATAAAATCGAAAAGGTACCTTTACGACAGTTTCTAATGACTGATATGTGTTTAACTTCGTATACTCGAAGTGTGAAAAATATTAGCGATATTTTTGCCTGCAGATAAAGAAGACATTACAGTAAGAATTAAGTTTAAAATGCATGATTCTTAAAAGTATTTATATAACTTGACATTGATATAAAACCTTAAATTCACCTTTTAGAAAATATTCGAGGTATAGGTTTTGTAATGTACCTATATACTGAAAAGTGTAATTTTGTAAAAATTCTGTATTGCCTGTACAAACTTTATATATGTTAACATTAATCAGGTTAATTACAATATAAAATATATATGTATATTGAGAGGTTATGCTGCAACACAATGTTCTACTTTTCTATTGTTTCTGACGTTGTAATTAAGATTCTAAATATGCTTCGTTACTATGAACTTCTGGTAATGCTATAGTCGTTAAGCTATCCACTTCTAATAAGATTGCTTCTTAATCATCAAAATCTGATATTAAATTTATTAGTTTATGTTTCTCAATATCTTTTCTAGTTAGTGTTAATCATTTTAATAACAACAATATTAAATTGTATTCCTCATAAATCACAAAAGGGTAAAATAGATTTGTTTAGAAAAATATATATTTTTAACATTGATCTCTTCGTTTCAAGTTTGTATGCCCCGTATGACTGTTAAGTTCTTTTCTTTTTTTGAGGCTCGCTCTCATTTCTTCTTTCTCTGTAATTATAATGCAGTATCCAACATCAACACATCGTCAGTGGTAACAGCCACACTACTGACGATGTGTGTACTACACATGATTCCGTTATGAAAACTAGGGTTTGTTTTATTTCACTGAACATTTGAATTATTTTCGCAAGTGCTCAACTACAGTTTTAACGCTACACTTAAAGCATTGGCATGAAACCGAAAGCAGCGCCTCCATGCGGCTTTGTTTCTTCTAGCTGTCAAAAATCTGGCACAAACTCCACGCGTAATACGTATAATTCTTAATATCTCTGTCAAATATTTTATCATGAATATTCGTAATGGTAAAGGAACATATCTTCAATTTCTAAATGTTATTTATATGTATAATGCTGTTAATATTTACGCTAATAAATATTATATAGGGGACGCACTCGATTTGCCGTTTAATTCGACATAAATTTATTGCCCTGTTATTTCTCGCCAAAGACTGTTATTCGTCGCTTAGCAGTCATGGCACGAATTTTGCTGCTATCTTTCTCATGTTCGATTCTTTTGATAAATAATAATCTCACGATGTTACGGACGTCTTGGATGATCTATTTACGATAATTCACAACGGCTTTCGAAACCGCAACCACATGTTCTGGTGTAATGCTGGTTGATGGTCGAGAACGTTCGTCATCTTCGCCTTATGTTCCAATCCTAAGTTTCTGTTTGACTAAAAGCGTCGTCCTCGAATGCTTCCTTTTACATTTTGTGTGGTCTGCGGCAGTCTTA
This sequence comes from Melolontha melolontha, assembly GCA_935421215.2. Lineage (NCBI taxonomy): Eukaryota > Metazoa > Arthropoda > Insecta > Coleoptera > Scarabaeidae > Melolontha > Melolontha melolontha. Next base: position 67,532,737 of record OW285243.1, on the reverse strand, counting down.
TCGAGTTTAAAATAGAACTTGATACAGAAACGCTGTGCCAAGAGAAGACACAGCACTAAAAAATTATTGACCAGCAACGGACATTTTCACTTATAATGACACCACTTGGCATATTAACTCACAAAGGGTATTAGAGCTGTTTGCTTTATAATCGACCACATATATCGTCTTCTAACTGGTTTAGTTAGCCAAAACTAGAATAAAAAAATATTCGCATTTAAAGGAATAAACTTCTTTACTTCGATACATTTGTTGTGCCCTTGATTTTAAAACGATTTTTATACGGAACCAATAATTCACTTGAAAATATGTTTCCGTCTCTTTGTTTATTTAAATTTTTAATTTATATTTATTTATATATTAAAGAAAAAAATATTTTTCTGAATATGGTCTTCAACATCTACAGTGTGTCACAGAATAACTATTTCTTATTTTCATAAATGATAGAAGGGCACTTAAATAAACATTTTTTATTAATAAACTAGTTTCCGAACATTTGTCAGTATCTAGATAAAATGAAAAAAATCGGCTGTCACTCTAGGACTCCAAGAATTAAATAAAATTAGGGTAAAAATATATTTTATTCTTCAACATAATTCCCATTCAATTTTATATACTTGACCTAGTAGCTAGTATTTATGTGACGAGGAGAAGACATTACTTTTTCGATAAACTGTACATGTATATACAGCCACATATCAAACACAGTAGTGGATTAACCCTACAACCAAACTAAGTACGTGCTTAGGACATCAAAAAAAGGATGGGCTCCTCAGAAATTTTCCATAGCCGAATTTACAATTTAAATTATTAAATTAATTAAAATTATGACCATCTTAAAAATTTTATGAAAAATGAATAAGTTCTGTTTATAATCGTTCACTCTTCTGTCATCATATTTATATTGTAAAATAAAGCACACTGTGCTCACAGATAGGAAGTTGTAGAAGTTGAAGTAGCGCAAGTGACAGGTAGCTCGTATGTGTTTACAGCGAGGAAAAATAATAAGAAGGAACACTTTCAATTTGTCGGTTTTAATTTTCTATGCGCATGGACAAAGCTAGGCGGTGCTTTTAAACGCTGCCTATACAGTGTGTCACAGAATAACTATTCCTTATTTTCAGAAATGATAAAGGGCACTTAAATTAACATTTTTTTTATTAATAAACTAGTGTACGGAAATTTTTCAGTATCGAGATCAAATGAAAAAACTCCGCTGTCAGCCCAGAAATTTCCCGGCGGGCCGGCGGTATATCAAGTAAAAATTGAATCATAGTAACCTTTGAAAAACAACAACCATTTTAGTAGCTGTTATTTTACGCCTGTCAAAAATAAATATTTTCAGAAATTATAAAGGGCACTTAAATAAACATTTTTTTTTAATAAACTAGTGTACGGAAATTTTTCAGTATCGAGATCAAATGAAAAAACTCCGCTGTCAGCCCAGAACTTTCCCGGCGGTATATCAAGTAAAAATTGAATCATAGTAACCTTTGAAAAACAACAACCATTTTAGTAGCTGTTATTTTACGCCTGTCAAAAATTATTCCTTATTAGAGAAGTGTGTTTAATTGTCATTGTACTGTCGTGAGCAAAAAAAAACGGGACACTGTTTCTGCGTGGGTTTAAATTGTGACTACTTAAGTGGCTATCTTTACTCATAATAGTAAGTCAGGAATTGTCAAAAATGCGTGTCTTACTGACATTTATTAAACATTTTTAAAATAAATGTAGATAAAAATTACTAAAAACGATAGAGAGAGATTAGTTATTAAATAAAATAATTATTACATTAAAATAATTAGTATTTCGTCATTCCACCGTTATAATAATAACACAGTTAATAAACTGCATCTAATCTTGTAGACATTGAAACGACAATATTTTGTACAAAATTTATAGAAATTTGATGCCAAGCATTATGAACAATCTCCCAAAATTCTTCCTGGGTAGAAGCTCTATCTCATTAATCCCCATACATTTTCAATGGGATTTAGATAAGGACTGTAGGGCTGGATATCTCAAGTTTAAATTTCATTCTCTTGTAACCATTGTGTTACAAGATGAGACAGGAAATTGTGTTGTTCTTATAGCTTCCTTTAATGTTTTGAAAGGGTTGTTCCTAATCTCAGTAACTAATGTTTCGTCTTCCTGCATATTCGAAATTTTGTTACGTGCGGAAATTATTTTCCGATTTAAATTATCCCCTTCCCTCCATTTTTTTAAATATATTCTTGCGGCTGAACTTTTACCAATATTAAATTGAACCGATACACTTCTTAATGATCTCCCATTTTTCAAACTAGCAACAAGTCTAGCTTTATCAGTTTTCGAAAAATGCGGCATTTTCAATTTTGAATTATCAACTGTTATATATAATTTGACGTAGAGTTTGAAAGTTAATCAAATGTTAAAATTACAACGCTAAAAAATAAAGGAAATTGACATAACGATTTTGACACTGTCCCGTTTTTTTTGCTCACGACAGTACGTGTCACAAATTAATTTTTATTAATTGATTGAAAATGCATTATTTTACAAATATTGAATTAGCAGACATGCATCTCGCCTACGGAGCAGCTTTCGGTAATGTTAACGAAGCAAGGTGAATTTATGCGAAGCAGCATCCTCATTCGAGATACTGGTGAATTCCAAGTAAAGAAAATAGATTCGAGAGCCAATCGAACTGTTTGAAATGTTGACTTTGAAGACCAAGTTCTGCAACAATTTGAAAATAACACGAAAACAAGCACTCGTGCCATTGCCAATGCGATGCATAAAAGTAACACATCTGTATGGAGGATATTGAAGGATTACATTAAAAAAGTGCAAACGTTAATTCCAGCTGATTCTCCCAACAGAGTTTAATTTGCCCAATGATACTTGAATAAAATTAACGTTGAACCAAGAAGAACATTTGGAGCGAAGAAAATTCTCACGTTGTTCACAGGTTCATGTGTATAGGATTTTTATGGAACATACTTTACCAGAATTACTTGAAAATATCTCACTTAATATTCGAAGAAATATTGTTTTCAAGCATGATGGTGCACCAGCACAGTTTGGAGTAAATTGGGAGAGTTATCTAAATGCACAATTTCCAAATGGATGGATCGGAAGAGGTGGGCCGATTTCTTGGCCTGCACGTTCACCAGATATGATTTATGTTAATTTTTGTGAAAATTCTTTCTTTGGAGACTGTGGTTAAGTAAAAACTTAAAAAGGTATATAACCCCTTACCACAATTATTAATCGTATCCTAAATACGTATTTCGACAACTAAGTTGTCATCATCAGTAGGTAAAAATCACTAATTAAAAAGTCGCACATGGGGCACAGTAAAGCTAGAACACCGCTCACGCAATAACTACTATATGACCATGTATAGACTGCCACGTATATGACCACGTATAGACAGTCTATACGTGGACGCGGTGTAAAGTAGCTGTTGCGTAAGCGGTGTTCCAGCTTTACTGTGCCCCATGTGCGACTTTTTAATTAGTGGTTTTTACCTACTGATGATGACAACTTAGTTGTCGAAATACGTATTTAGGATACGATTAATAATTGTGGTAAGGGGCTATATTCCTTTTTAAGTTAATTTTTGTATTTGTGGTCATATTAAATAACTGGTTTATGAGACACCTGCTAATACAGAAGAAGAGTTAGTGGCTCGAATTATTCTAGCGTTTGATGATATTCGTGAACGTCCACAGCATTTCGAAGAATTCGGCAGTCGATTACACATCGTTACAACTTGTGTATCGAAAATGGTGGTTGTAACTTCGAACAATTTTTATAAAGTTTGATGCAGTATTATTTCTAATAAAATTTTCCTTAACTTAACTCTTTCCTGTTGCAATTGAGATTGTTTTTCAAAATTTCTAGTTTATCTTAACACCGAGAAATTTACAGACACTAGTTTATTGATAAAAAATGTTTATTTAAGTGCTCTCTATCATTTCTGGAAAATAACGAATAGTTATTCTGTGACACCTGTATTTTCGTATTCCAACGTATTGGAAATAATAGCATTTCCTTAAAAAAATCTTTCAGTAACTTCTAGAAATAATCATATATTGCAGCTTACAAGTGATTTTTTTAAGAAAAATCTCTTCTCTTATAATTGTTTAATCAACTTGGGTGCTAGATCTGGACTATAGAGTGGATGTTTTAACTCCTAAAAGCCACATTCCTCGATAACTTGTTGAAGTTTTTGAGCTTTAAACAGCCTGTAAATGTCGTGCAATAATATGTTTTCTCGAGAAAAATTTTGAGATCCCTTCATTCAACTGGGAGCATTAAGATTTTTAACGGTGTTTTTAATAAACATCACTGGTAATTTTAGTGCCTTTCTTCAGTGTTAGACGAAAAAACTGGATAGTACCGGTTTTTTCGTCTAATACTGAGTGTAGCGAATACCTTTATACACTCATTGCCATTGACTCTCGTTTTATTAAAGGTTCTTAGTGATATATTAAGGTTTAATGGCTAACGATATTTTATTCTATATATCTGACGCTTTAATAATTCTTGAATCTTTATGTAAAACTTTCAAAACTTGTTTCCGATATCTGAACTTCCCTGTCAAAACCAAATCTTCGATTTTATTTATTTGTGAATGTTATTGATAACATAATGGAGCAATCTCCACATGTACAGCAATCATACGTTTATGGGAATTTTTGGTTTTTTTTTTCCTTAATTTAAAATTTCTTTGCGGTGTTAAATTTTTAAGTAATTCATTTTCCGTTATTCAAACCATTACCAAAATTACAAAAATCTTTCACTTTCAACACTTAGACATTAGTTAACATTCGTCTTTGTTGTTCTGGTTAGGTATATTACATAAAATATTTCTGTAGAAATTCGATAAGTTGTACTTTAAAAATATCATAAAAATTATTAAAAATACGAATAATTTATAAGAATAACCAACTGTTTAATAGCGTTTCGTTAACAGAAAAAGAAATGAGCATCATATCTTAATTGTATAGTTATTTATATTTGTAACACACTTGTGTAATGGTAAACTTAAGTTATCTCATGAAGACGATACAAATATTTATATAAGAACATGAATGTGGAAAAGCTTAATTAAAAAGGAACACCCGTTTTACAAGATGCACCTTATAGATAAGTATGTAAATGAAACAAATTAATTCCAAGGGTCACTAACAAACTATAAAGTATGTTTTGCGTATGCTATGATCGGGAATACATGATACATACCTCTATTGATAGTTTTGCAGACGGTGCAGCTGCAATAAGCAAGTCTTTTTAACTTCTTAACTATTGTAGTATTATTTAGAATCAAAGTTGATTCCGTTGCTTTTCTGTAACGTATGTTCTTAACTCCCATTTATGTAAATTAACGCAATTCAATAAAGCTTAATAACTTTACTGAGTTATTAATTATGCTAAATTACACAGGCCTGCAAAAAAATATTTTTTTTCAGCTGTACGAAATGCTTTTGTAAATATTGTAACGTAAATATTATGTTTTCTATTCTGTTGAATCTAAAAATGACATCCATTTCATTTGCATAAAAAAGCATGACACTTAATGAGAAAAACACAATGAACTAAACAATACTTCTTATAATTAAAGAAACAATTTCCTCTTGAAATATACTTAACATTCCGTGTTCAATCTTTTTGCCTATAAAACCTTCTATTCTTCTCTTTGATACTTCTCTGAACATATTTTCTCTTTCCATTTTCTACTTTCCGTTTGAACATCCAGAAGTAATCAGCTAGCATATTGACGCTCCAACTTCCTTGATAGCGCCTCGCGGTATCACGAACATCCTGGTGGAATCTTTCCCGCTGCTCTTCACTGAAGGATATCAAGTTTTCGGGAAAATAGGCAACATGGGAGTGTAAGAAATGAACTTTTAGGCTCATCTTGCACCCTTGAGCTTCATATGCAGTCGACATGTGTTGTACAATGGTTTTGTATTGAGGGTCTTTAGTATTACACAGAAACTTGTGCACTACGTGTGTCTTTGAAAGAGTCCTCCACTTCTTTTTATTTTTCTCCCATTATTTCTGAAAAGAGAGGATCTGAGAACAGTTTTTGTATATCAGGGCCAGTAAGAACTCTCTCTTTCAACTTGGCTTCAGATAGTTTTGGGAAGTTGGAATACATATATCCTAAACATTTCCCATCTTTTAGCAATGATTTATCAAACTGCTTCATAAGCTCAAATTTAATATGAAGAGGTGGTAGTAAAACCATTTCAGGAGGAACCAAGTTCGTATTAATGACCTTATTTTCGCCGGCGGTTAAGACGTCTCGTGGCCAGTCAGTTTTTGTCAAATGCAAATCTCTGGCTGGACTGTCCCACAAGCAAAGGAAACAGCGATAATTTGTATAATCTGCCTGCTGGCCTAATATCATGGTTAGTATTTTGAAGTCTTTAGAAACCATTCTCTCAAGAATAATTCCCAAACCAATATAGTTTTTCTCCAAATGCACCATGTGTCCTAGGAAGCGATGCAAATTTATTTCCATTCTGCAACAAGCTTCGAGGGTTGTTTTTGACGAATCAAGGAATAGGCGCCACTCAGATGAATCATATTTAATTTCAACATACTTCATTTGTCCTTAAATACCATTACAAGAAACGAGATTGGGAGAAATTTAGTGAATTCACTCTTTTGTTGCCCGTACCACGAAGATGAGGTTCCATGTGATAGCAGGTTTTTATTTTTTAGTCTTGATTCCAGCAATTCGGTAGCATTTTTTGAGAGGCTTAAATCTCTAACCAGGTAATTGAGCTTTCTCTGAATGAAAAGTTCGTGTCCCTGGTCAACAAAAAGATCTGAACTAGACTCGTTCTGGGGAGGTAATGTGTTTTTATCCTCAGAGCCACTCAGGATAGTATGCAAATTGGAAGGCGGGTATATAACTGGTATTTAAGAGTTGTGAGGCACTGGACGAATAGGTGAATTAAGGTTTGTGTTGAGAATACATTTACGATCTTTTTGCAATATTTTAGTTTCAAACATTTTTTGTTGTTAAATATAACTAAATCTAGGATATAGAATTCAAACATAAACATTTCCAATTTTATAAAATATTTAACGTTAGTTTTCGAGTTTAAACCACTGTATAACATACTTTGATTAGCACATTTAAATGATAAAGGTTTCTTTAAATTCTAAGAAAGCGATATATTTTACATTTACAAATTTATTTATTGCTTTATACATTAGACAGCTCTTTTTATTACCTAGGGTTATTATTGAACGATTTCAGTAGATGATATTTGGTCTGACCACCCATTGTTAACTATATATGTAACATGCGTCCTGGGCAGTCATGGATTTGTAAACGCATGTCTGTGCTTAAATTATTAATATAACCTATTAAGTGTAACCTAATAAGTGACACACAGAAAATAGGTAATGCATGTTTTGACTTAAGTCAAACTTCTGTCAAGTAAGTAGTAATTCACGACATTTATAAATTAGTAGCGACAGGCGTTTTACAATACATAGCTACCTCGGAGGTAAAGACTAATTGAACTCTCGTTATAACAGGGTTCCATTACTCCACAAAGGAATTAACCTGAACTACGCATTTAGGTTTACGACACCTACTAATACTTAATTGGTAATGATATTAGGGGTAGTGGTATACTTTTACCTACTTTAAAAACAGTACAGAATGGATCAGTATCAACTCAACACCAGTACAAGACAACAGTCTCACATTTAACATCGTAACAACCATACTTTAACAAGAGACACCAGTCTCAACAGCAGTTTCATGTTAGTATAAGTCGTTGTAGATCGAAAATAAATGAATGTATTGTAAATAAATATATTTAGATGAAAGTACATTTATTCATTTAACAAACAGTCACCGAATGTTTAAATAGTAAAGTGTATACAGTCTTACAACCTGGGCATGGTGAAGCAACATAGGGGTTGATGATTCTAGTAACTGACATTGAAGCCATCACCGTCAGAAACCGGAGTCAGTGCAAGCATTTGGGCCACGAGTCAGCGTTAACCATAACATTGTTACATCAAGTCCCACTATGGTTTGGATAAGATATTTTTTGTATTGTAACCTTTCACATCTACCGAACAGAAATAGCAGTCGTAAGTGTGGTTTTGCTGTCCACACCACATTATACGAACGCCAAAACAAAATGAGTATTTTTTACCCTTAAATCACAAACAAAGAATTTGCTCGCACCTTCTACACACCTTATGAGAGCCCCAGGATTTGTCTTGATCTCAAGTTTTAAGTTGAAGCAAGCAAAATACATTTTATTCACGAAACACTTATGTTTCTTTGTTGACTTTAAACAGTGTATTCACCACAAATAATAAAAATTTGTCAGAAGAAATAACACAACCTCTTAGAGTCATAATACATAACTAAAAACACGAGTACAGATACGTTTCAATGAAATGTAGACTGTGTGTAAACGTAGTGTGGTTTATACAGCAACCTAGTTCCTGAACTTATTTATCATGTTGAAACATGGTCAAATCTGATGACGTGTTTGTTTATACTTACTTTTTACTACAAACAAATTAAATCAGTGCAAATCATGCATTAGCAGTAAGTACTAAATACAATGGTTTAATGAAGTAGATGAATCATCACAATTTACTAAAATACCGGAATCGACTATTAGAAAACTGGTGAATGTTGGTGTTTCTGAAAGAAAAAAGATATGTGATAGTGAACAATTTAAAAAAGTAACTTTGGGACATGATGATGCAGTTCGACAGAAGTTATATTCCTTGTATAGAAAAAATGAAGCACCCCAGTTCATAGTTTACGGGTTGCATTGAATGAGTGATGATATTGAATATTCAAAGTCAACACTGTGGAGATTGTTAAAAGCAAACGAATTCAAATATAAGAAAATTGGTAGAAGCCAGAAAAGTTTCAATATGATGATAACATTTTCTTTGAAGTTCTTATACAAAAAAGGAACTACTTGAATTCATGAAGTCATTTGAATTCTCAAAGGAATATGTAGCAGATAGCATCGCAACAAAAAAAAATCATGATGTGTTACGTTTGCCACCGCATCATTGAATTTTTAACTCTGTTGAATTGATTTGGGCACAACTCACAGAAAACTCGAGAAAAAATAAATTGTCGAAATTCAGTGAGAGTGTTATGCAACTAACAAAAGAAGAAATAAAAAACATATCTACTGCAATGCAATTAATCACGTCACGAAAATTCAAACAAAGTACAATGATTTACCAAAGTTGCATCCGGAGCTCATAATTAATTTAAATAGTGACGAAGATTCCATCGGGTCCGAGTTTGAGGATGATACAGACATTTCTGTATAGTAAGTTTTAGATGTTTTCATTTCCTTTTAATTACATGTTTGGTAATTTGTAAATTAACTGTCATAAAATTTACAGAATAATTTAGCGTGCAAAATATATTCTTGTATTTCATATAGCGTAGGTGACTTTTCTTATAAATATACATTCATATTATAATACACGTATACTTTTATTATTCATAATCAAATATTGATGATACGGGCCTGTAGCGTGTTTCTCATACCCACTCTTTTTATTGCATATTGTGGTGGTGGAAGCTATCGGTTCGCACTATATCTTGAAATAGACTATACACTCGTTGCATAGGTGATGGAGAATCCACACGATTATTACAAAGTTTATATAAATAAATCACACTGGAAGACATACGTTTAAATCGAAGTGAAGCGACATTCAGTGATTCTAGTAGCACAGGTTGATCTATAACCACAAAACTTAGCAAATTTTCGCCGTGGCACCTCATTTTTACGGAAGTGGATCTAATAATTAGCTCAAATAATCAAGTTCGTGTTGTCGTGCGTTTATTTTATACCAAAATGAACAAAATCGAATATAGAGCCGTTATAAGTAGAGAACGGACGCAATTTCCATAAAACGCAATCGGCAATTGGAATTGTGTATAACGTCGCTCAGTACATCCCGGCGTAATTCAATGAAGTATTTGTTTGACTTACTCGGACACCTGGTCTCGCCGCGATAACAATGGACAAGCCAGCTATTGTATTCGGAGAATATAGTGTTTTTTAAAGTGTTTTCATGAGCGTAAATAGAAGCGGGGTTTTTATAATGTATTTTATTTATTAGTTTATATTTCGTGAGATAAATAAAGTGCTGTGAGTAAGTTTCTTGTTTTCATAGTTTTAACTGTTAATTACATCGTAATTTTTATGATAGATCCTGTTTAATATCGTTTGATTGAATCTATTTCTACCAATTATTTCGACGTAAATGTGCATTGAATTTCGTTCAGTTTCAATAACTTACGCACACATTTTTAGTTTTCATTTATTTAGATCTAGAGCATTGTTTAAGTTACTTTTTCAGACATGATATGGAAGAATGTCGAGAACGGCATTGTAAAACAATGGCGAGTTGGATTGACGGTCATACTGATTGTATGTCCATTGTCAGTGATTCCGAAATTTATTACAAAATCCGTAAAATATCGTCAAAAATTCGTCACTTAGGATCGCAAACACATCTGAACTCTGTAAAACTTTTATGGCGGCTAATATTCCATTAAATAAACTTAGCAATCCCACTTTAAAAATATTTCTTCAAAAATATACTGGTCGAAATGTTCCTGATGAATCAACTTTACGCAAATATTATGTTTCTAGGTGCTATACGAGAACAGTAGAACGCATTAGAAGCCATCTTTTAAATCAATACATATGGATAAGCGCCGACGAAGCGGTGGATATGTTAGGACGCTGTGTGGTAAATGTTGTAGCTGGTGTACTACATCCAACTATTCCCTATAACTCATATGTAATAGCAACAAGTGCTATAAATAGAGTTGATGCGGAAACAGTTGCTGAAACCATTAAGGAGAATTTGCAAAAAATGCTTCATTCGGACGCCACGTACAAAGAAAAAATACTTTTATTTGTCAGTGATAGTGCTGCGTATATGTTAAAAACAGGCAGACTATTGAAGAAAACATATCCTAATATGCTGCATATTACTTGTGTAGCACATGCTCTCCACAGAATCTGTGAATATATCAGAGACACTTTTCCGGAAGTTGATAGACTTGTATCAGCTTTTAAAAAAGTTTTCAGAAAAGCACCATTGAGAGTAGATCTTTTCAGGGAAAAATTTCCATCTCTGTCACTGCCTCCCACTCCAGTAATAACTAGATGGGGAACATGGCTGGAAGCTACTAGTTATTATGCTGAGAATTTCGATAGTCTAAAACATTTCGTAACACTGCTAAAGGAGGATGCTAGAAGTATTGGTGAGTGCAAGGAGCTCACACAAATCCCAAATTTAAAAAATCAGTTGTACTTTCTTCACGAACACTTTGGAAAATTGCCAAAACTAATCACTTATTTTGAAAATCGAAATCTCAAATTAAATGACGGATTAACCACATTAGATGTGGCTGTTTATAATTTAAAAAGTATTCCAAGTGACTTCGGATGTGGCCTTCGGCAAAAGTTTGAAGCCATTCTTAATAGAAATCCAGATTTAATTACATTGCAGCAATTATGTATGGAGACAATTCCACAAAATCTAACGGCTAAATATGAAGAAATAAAAGAATATTTCCAGTATGCACCTATAACCAGTTGCGATGTAGAAAGGACGTTTTCTATTTATAAGGATGTACTTAATTCAAAGAGAACAAAATTGACAGAAGAAAACCTTGAGAAACTATTGCTAGTCAATATTAATACTCCTTTACTCAACTTGAACGACAAAATGAACAAATAAAAATGTTCCAATTATAGAAATAAAATTAAAAACTTTAAAAATACAAATTTTCAACAAATAAATATGTATTTCGTAATTTTATAGATCACCACCCGTTCGTTTTCCAATTATATAAATAAAATTAAATATTTTAGAAATACAGCCTTTCGCCAGTACTGCACTGGGTGGTAAGCGTGTCCGTTCTCTAGTTATAGGGTTCATCACGAAAGAAGTAAAAGCTCTAAAAATCATTCTTGAAGAAATATTGACTGTGTACGGAGATGACTATCTTTTCACGCGAACTATTTGTAAGTGGTCAGAATTGCTTAAACTGGTAGGGAATCATTGAATTAAGATTCCAGTCCAGGTCGCCTTAATGATGTAATTCCTTCAGATGTTGAGAAAACCAAGTGTTTGTTACTGGAAGATGCAAGATGAAGGAAACGATAATTAGCAGGTTTACTACGAGGGGTATTGATATCTAGTTAGTCTAGGCCATTTTCTTTGAATAAAACAAAATCTTGTTATAATGGTAAGAAATGAAATTTTAGAAGTGTTACTGTAAAATTTTATGTCAAGAAGTTGAAGTATTGCTGTGCAGTAAATTTTAAAAGAAAGCACGTCGAACGCAAATGTGAAAATTGATCAATTGGAGTATCGAGGCATCATCAAATACTTGTATTTGAAGGGGTTAAGTGGTGAGGAGATGTACGAAGATGCTTAATACAGACTTGGTGATCAATGCCCATCATATACGACTGCCTAAAATTGGATTGCGTCATTCTAAAAGAGGAAAACTTTCCGTTATAGAGGAGAAGCGACCAGGAAGATCGATTTCAGGAAATATTATTGACGCAGTTCATGACATAATATTATCATATCATCGAATTAGGTTGAAATGGATAGCTGAGGTACCAAAGATTTCATATGAACGCGTCCATCATATAGTTCACGTCGATTTAGATATGAAAAAAATTTATGCAAAATGGATTCCTAAATGTTTGAACGCTGAAAACAAACGAGCAATAGTGAAAGCATCACGGTCAATACGTGCCCGTTTTGAAGAAGATCCAGATATTTTTAGCCGTCTTGTAACTATTGATGAAACATGGATCCACTTTTACGACCCAGAAACAAAACAGCAGTCGATGGAGTGGAAGCATCATGATTCGTCAAGGCCTAAGAAGTTTCAAGTTAAAAATCCGCTGGAAAAGTTCTTGCTTCAGTTTATTGGGATATCCGTGGAATAATTATGATCGATTACCTAAAAAAGGTCAGACCATCACTGGAGATTCTTATTCTAAATTACTAATCACTTTGAGAGAGAAAATTAAGGAAACCAGACGTGGCATGTTAGCGAAAGGTATGTTGTCTTTGCAGGACAATGCCCCTGTACACAAATCTCGCATTACCATGAATAAAATTCGGAATCTAGGGTTGGATTTACTGTAACACCCGCCCTATTCTCCAGACTTAGCCCCCTCAGACTATTATCTGTTCCCTAGATTGAAAGAAAAGTTTAAAAGAACGTAAATTTTTGTGTAACGAAGAGGTAATGGAAGCTGCGAAGGGCTGGTTTGCAGACCAAGAAGATTATTTTTTTAGAAGGGTTAAAGGTGCTGCAAGATTGCTGTATTAAGTGTATTAATTTAAGAGGGGACTATGTTAAATAATAAAATATTCCCAACTTTAAATTGTTTCAATAGTAAGCTAAGAATATATCGATACCTACTCGTAGCTGTTTCAAAAACCGCGTTTTTTAGTATTCTACACGAATTCCTTGGAATGACAAAAGTTAGAGCAAAGCGGGTTCCACGAATGCTTTCGCCATTGAAAACGAGTGTAGGGTTAGACACGTGTAAACAATTCGCTTTGTGGGAACGAATCAGATTTAACTATTGTTGCAGCTTTTCTGTATTGGGAGGCTTTTTGTTATGCACAGTTTTTCCGAATAAAACACTTGTTTGTGAACTAAAATATTTTAATCTACTATGCACATAACTATTTAATTATTCTATAAAAGATACTAGAATGTTTTAGCAAATGCGGACTTTTCTGTCTAGCTCGATGCTTTACGAGTTCTCGCTAGATACTTTCTCGTTGAGTTCTTCGTAGACACTATTCGTCTATGCCAGGTAAATTATGGGACACAGACACAATTATTCCGACCAGGTAATAGAATTAAATTAAATTCATTTTATGGAAACTAGAATATTAATCATTAGTTAAATGAAAACCCCCAAATGAATAGAACAAATAGGGCTATAAACTGTAAGCGTAGAACCTTTAAAGGACTTTTACATTAAATTTCGCGGACGTAGGTAAACTCGGCGCAAGAATAATCCGTTTACCTGCATGTCCGAAAGGATGTGTTAGGTCTGTAAGTAAATTAGGCGCCAGATTTTCTTTAATGACATAAACATTAATCGAATTTAATGACCCGATCATTAATATTAATCCATTATAAATGTTCCAATATGCAAAACCAAAATTAGTTTCGTTCCTTGTTTTCCTAGTTTAGTTTATTTCTTTCTTGATAGCGAAAAGGTCGGAATACACTACTGTGTTTTCTTATATATATATTATCAATACCTTATTTACCGTTAGGTGTTAAGGTTAAATACAAAAATCAAACAATTCCTTAAAGTTACAGTACATTAAATCAGTAAGTGCAGCCTATCAGAATCTATCATTATCATTTTATTCTAATTTCGTTCCGTATATCATCCTTGCCCATTCTTTCTTGTTGATTGCCATTCTTTTCGCCTCTCTCCCTGACATTCCCTTGGCTCTCAATATGTCTTCCACTTGGCTGTCCCACGAATTCCTATGTCTACCTCTTGGTCTTCTCTGATATCTTTTTGCTTGCCATACTTTTCTTACTGTTCTCTCCTCTCCCATTCTTGTCAAGTGTCCAAACCATCTTAATTGATTTCGTTGTATATCTTCCTTCAGCGTCCGTACTTTAAGTTCTTCCCTTGTTTTGCTATTTCTTACTCTGTCTCTCTTAGTAATTCCCATTATTCCTCTTAAAAACCTCATCTCCATTGCTTGTATTTTGTTTTCCATTCGTTTCGTCAATGTCCAACTTTCGCTTCCGTATATCAATACGGGCTTAAATATAGTTTTGTAAACTGAAGTCTTAGTTTTCCTTGACACATCCCTTCTTCTCAGGAACGTATTGTTCAAGGAGTAATAAAGTGCTGATGCTGCATCTAACCTGTCATTTAGTTCTGCCTTCATGGTTCCTGTTTTGTGTATTTTCACCCCTAGGTATTTAAATGTTTCTACTTGTTCGATTTTAGTGTCGTCAAGTTTTATTTGTAATTCATCACCTTTTTTCCCTATTACCATAACTTTGGTTTTCCCAGCGTTTATTTTTAAATTCTTCTTTCGCAACGCCTCTGCCCATATATCTAGATTACGCTGAAGGTTGAGCTTATTTTTCGCATAAATCACCAAATCATCTGCAAATATGCTCTCTGCTATTTCTACCGGTTCCATGTTGTAGTATCCCACTTTCATTTTCTTAACTTTCATTTTCGCTGCTTTTGTTACATCATCCATTATTATATTAAATAATACTGGGCTAAGGTTGCCTCCTTGTCTTAATCCCTCCGTCGTTACAAATTCTTCAGATCTTGTGTTCCTGGTTCTAACGTAATTTCTTGTGTTCTTATATAAAGCTTTAATACAGTTTATTAATTTTTGCCCGACTCCTCTCCTTCTTAGACTGTTCCAAACTAGATCCCTTGGCACGCTGTCAAAGGCTTTCTCGAGGTCTATAAAGGCCACATATATATTGTCATTGGTACATTTCTCTATTAATTGTTTCAGTGTGAATATGTGGTCCTGAACTCCTCTTCCCTTTCTGAAACCAGTTTGTGAATCTTCTAACTGTCTTTCCGCTGTTCTTTCTAGTCTTTTGGTCAGTATCCATTCATAGAGTTTGGCCAGCCTGCAAAGCAAAGTAATACCCCTGTGATTAGCGCAGTCCCGTTTATTCCCTTTCTTGAATATCGGTATCAATATTCCTATCTCCCAGTCATGTGGTATTTGTTCCTCTCTCCATACTTTGTTTAGTAGCTTGACCATTATTTCCACAGCTTTCGGTCCTAGGTTCATTATCATCTCCGTATATATTCCATCGTGCCCTGCCGCCTTGCCCCTTCTTAATCTTCTCACGGCTTCCGACACTTCTGCTATTGTTATCTCTACGTCTTGTTCTTTATTTTCGTTAATATTCTCTTGTTCTTCTTTAGTTCCTATGTCATTGTTCTTTTCTATCGTTAAGAGTTCTTCGAAATACTCCTTCCACCTCTTTATAATGTCCTCATCTTCATCTAGTATTTTCCCTACTGTGTTTTCTTAATTTAGTTATATTTTTGATAGTGGAAATATCGGAATACACTACGAAAATGTCCGTATCAGTGATAAAAAGTGAACGTGGAAAGGATTTGCTGTTATACGAAAATTTCACATTTTCAAAGGACAAAGTGTTAAAAAATGGTGTTGTCAAAAACGACTGCATTGTAAAGCCAAAATTTATACAGTTAATAACCTAGTCACAAGAGAGCACAATGTTCACAACCATGAAGCAGACGAACAAACGGAAACAAGAAAAAGTAGTTTTAAATATTTGCTCGAAGACATATCCGAAAGGCGTTCAAAAATTATCAGCAAAGCACTAGCATCCCATTTACCACCATCTCTCACAACTATTGATGTCGGTTCATTAAACGAAACTTATAACTGTCGCCGAAAGCTACTACCAGGTCCAGGGCCTAAAAACAGAGAAGAAACGCATGGAGCTCTCAATGCATATAGTGAAATGCTATTAACCAATAAAAATAAACATTTTATGTTTATTAACGACATAGAAAATAATATTGTTGTGTTTACATGTGAAACAAACATTAATATTTTAACAGAAATGGATCAACTCTACATGTACGGCACATTTTCCTTTTATCCTAGGTATTTATTTCAATTTTTCACAATACATGGACTACAAAATGGCTACTATATTCCCTTAGTTTCTTGTTTGTTACCGTCTAACTACTGCTACTACCGACTACTGAATGTTACAAAACTTGTTTTTCTTTATTAAAGTTCAATATATATGAAAAATATCGTCGCATGTTTAATCTAAATAAAGTTTTTGTAGATTTTGAAATGGCCATACATGTAGCATTACTCAATGTTTGGCCTAATGTTGAAATTAATGGTTGCCGGTTTCACTTACACCAAGCATGGTACAAAAATCGCACTGTTCGGCGGATTTTGCATGGTGACTTACATTTTCACCCATACAAAATACTGGTTGCCCAACAATTAAATGTAAGAGATTACGCCCAACGCTTGAGTTTCGCACAACAAATGCTTGAACTTGTTCAGGAGAATGAAAACATGTTGTTACTCATGAGTGATGAAGCTCATTTCCATCTTACGGGGGCCGTCAATAAACAAAATTGCCGGTACTGGGCTGACGAGAATCCACGACAGTTACATGAAATGCCATTGCATAGTCCTAAGGTAACAGTTTGGTGTGCGGTGGGAAAATTTGGCATCATTGGCCCATATTTTTTTTTGAAGAAAATGGGGTAACCGCTACAGTAACATCTGCGCGTTACATTCATATGGTGAATAACTTTTTCATACCTGAATTGTTAAGAAGAGGTGTGGATATTCAAGATTTGTGGTTACAGCAAGATGGGGCCACGGCACACACCGCCAGAGCATCTATGGCTGTTCTTCGCCACCTGTTTCCAAATCGTCTAATTTCGAGATTTGGTGACGTTTTGTGGCCTCCTCGGTCTCCCGACTTATCGATTTGTGATTTTTATCTATGGGGGTACCTCAAGTCACGTGTTTACGAGGCCAAACCCCGTACGTTAGACGCATTAAAGGAATCGATTCGTTATGAAATCTCCCTAATCGACAGAGACATGCTGGAAAGAGTGGAGGCCAATTTTCGTCAACGGCTGCAACAGTGTATCAATGAAAACGGACATCATATGCCAGATGTAATTTTCCGTACTTGAATATTTCAAAATGCTTTATTATTAGCTATGTTGTACTACCAATAATTTTTTTTTAGAGTAAAAACTAATAATTTTATTATCATTTCAAAAACACTTGATTCCTATGCCCCACCCTGTATAATAACTATATTTGCTTTTTGTAAAATGATCTATTGAATGTTGGTTTATTTCAATAAATTTATGTTGTCGCATTTAACGAGTTTTAATAGGCGTTGCCCGGTTTCTGCAAAAGTAAATATTGTACCAAATATGCATCCTAGGGTTAACTTTATTTAAAATTATAATAAAACACTTAAACATAACTCTTGAATATTTTTTTCATGAAGAGGAAGGACTTAATAATTCGGGATATGTATTGATCTTTAAATTCTTTATTGTTAAAGAGTCTTTCTTTAGAGACTGCGGCTAAGTAAAAACTTAGTAAAAACTCGACTTCTTAGAATAGACACCAGGATTGGGCATAAGAAGGAACTAAGGTGTGTCATTGCTGAAGAGGGTTTGTGACTTAAATTTAAATACCTTAAAACTTAGCATACGTGAACGTCTTGTAAAGTCGCGATTCTTGTGATAGCTTTACTGTGCTCATGTTCAACACTGTTATTTATATCTACTGAGGATGATAACCTAGTTGTTGAAATACGTATTTAAGATACGAATATTAATGTGGTAAGAGGTATTAATCTTCTTATTACATTATCCAGAATTACATTTGCAAATTGATCAGCCTGGCTTCATTGTCTGAGTGATTAGAATTAAAAAGGAAAGAAATAGGGGATAACTTACTTCTTGGAAAAAGTAAAATCGTTGGAAAAATAATTTGAACCAACTTGAGTAGGTCAAACCTCACAATATTTTATATTAAAAAAAACATTTTTAATAATATAAAAATATTATTAAAAATTGGACGTGGACAGCACAATACAAGTTCAAATTTGTGTGAAAGTATCTTTCTAGACATGCAGACACGTATTTCTATAGAATCATCAGTACGTACTGCTGGAACGATATTTGCGCCATAAATAACACTTTTACTTCATTACAAAAGTCATTAAGACACAACGTAGAAGAACATTCAGCGTCGCTCATTGACTAATCACAAAATCACGAACGCCAAAACAACCATCGGTGCTTCGTGACAAATATAAGACTTGGTCAGGTGCTTTCATCTGACAGACGCAGTCGCAACCTACGGAAACTGTATTAACGCGTGTCTTTCCAGCGTCATGTACTGATGATTCTATAACAAGATGAAACAGGTGTCTGCATGTTTGGAAAGGTATTTTGCCCAATTTTTAATAATATTTTCATATTATTAAAAATGTTTTTTTTTTATAGAAATTGGTTAGCATGAAAAAAGAACAAATAAGAAAATTATTTTAACACAATATTAGATTAGGATGAGCAATTTTCGTGTAATGCGGTATCATTAATTTTTACTATTTTGTAATGTTAGGATCACAATTATCAAATACTAAATTAGTTTTTGTAAGGAAATACCGTTTTAATTTGACACATTTTTAAAATATTTTGTTGTGCTTGTTTGGGTTATAATCTCTTGATATTTATATTTTCTTACTATTCCATTATACATATCGAATATCAATTCCTTGGTTGTTCTTTCAAGATTAGTTTTTATATAAATTTCATTTCAAGGGTAATTTTGACTTAAGATTATCGTAATGTGATGAATAACACAAATATTTTTCAATAAAATAATAGTTATTTGTACCTGTCCATTACTTGTGTTTATAATAGTAGCGTGCGTTAGAAAATTTCTATCAAAACATCCATTAAAAGTACCTGTAAACGTTTAAAACACAACATTATTGTGTAATTTATATTAAACGCGTCTATTCTTTGTACTCCACGGTAAACATCTACAACAGATCTGTCGGCTTGATAGTAGCATGTGCAGACAATGTTTTTATTCGTAATTGATGGTATTTTTTGATATTGTGTTTGTACATCAAACAACAGAACAGTCGACGATTCGCCCTCTTGATGAAAGGGGTGCAAAACTTTCCTGCTTTTGAATTGTGACGTCACGAAAAGAGGAGGTTCCTCGCGCTGTACCAGAGCCGGGAGCCGCCAATCGTAAGACCGTAAAGCATAATAATACCTCGACCATATTTGAAAATTATTCTTATTATACTGAAAATTACATGGGAAGCCATTTTGAAATATTATTACATACTAGCAATTTATGAAATATAATACGCATATTGGGTCGTTTGAAAATTTTTAAAGAAACGGAAATACTGAAGGTACACTAATTAAAATAATGTCGGCATTTTTTTTACTATTAGAACGGTGAGAAATGTTCACAAATACAGAAAAAAACACTAAACAAAATATACATTTCGGACAAGAACTAATAGCAAAATAAATGAAATTAGAAATTTGAAATATTTCTATTACGAGTTTGGTATGGCTAATATTGACCATAAAATTGCAAACCTTATATAGTTCTTCAACTATCTAATTAGTTTGCTCCAACTCATACTGTTAAAGTCCTTAAAAAACCTATACCTTGGCTTGCTGATAAAGTAAAATTCATGATGCAAATATAAAAAAAGACATCCTCAAACGGCTGGATGTAAATTGGGCACTAACCTACCTGAAATTTTAATCTCGTTAGTAATTCGGCCACCAGCTAAAAATGTACTCGCAGAGGGTCTATGTAAACTGGGTACCGTATAAAGCAAACAAAAACAATAATATAGAAATAGTATATTTCAAGTTGAAGTACAGCAAAAAGATAGAAAATAAAAAATATGTACCCATACGAAAACAATAATAAAAGCAAATACTTAATTATATAAAAACTATAATAAAAAAATAGTGTATTTGAAGTCATACTGATGAATAAAATGATATACACTTCACAAAGTGTAATCGTGATATTGTTCCATTATTTAGTTGTTCACACTGTTCATTTAGAGTTCTTAATTTTTGTTTTGCGCGTGTGTCTTTAACTCTTGCTGGTGTGTGTACACTTAGAATTTTAACATAAGTGTCTATTTGAAATTCCTTAAGCTTTTCGATAAAAATTTAAATAGATGGATGTGTTGAATAAAATGTCTAATTTAGTTTAGAATGAAACGCTTCGCATGCGTTTGTGGTGTTAGTGATCGATGGAGTTGCAGTTGCCCACATATGTGGAGGAAAAGGAGCATCGTCTTCTATGTATGTCTTCAATAAATAATCGGCGTATTCGTCAGCCTGTGCATGAGCAGGTTTTTCGGCAAACAAATCTAAGGCGAAATAATCGCCTACTTCGTGAGGATTCAAATACGTTAATCCAAATGTATATCGCAGCCATTTTCCTACTTCGGAATCTGTGTTCCTAAATTCTGCTGTTAAACCCAAACTTTGGATTTTCCTGAACCACGATTGGTGCAAATGGAAACGACAACCATAGATTTGTGCTGATGGCCATATAGCGCGAACCGCTGTGTGAATGCTTTTCTCAAAATCTACACAAACTTCAGCTGGTCGTAATATTGTAGAGTGACGTCGAAAGATTTCTTTTGTTAGCATTTCAAATAATGTTGCATACGTTTCGTTTATGCGTTTATCAGGCAACAAACAAAACATCAATGGAATATAATGTCCATTATTAAGTCCGTGGATTGTAAATAATTGTAAAAAATACTTTGTACAATACGAAAATGTACCGTCCATGTACACTTTACGCATTCCACATAAACTTCTAACATTCGTTTCACAAGAAAACACTATGATATTGCTCACTGGACAGTTTATAAAAACGAAGCTTTCATCCTTGCTTGTCTTAACATTAGCAGCTTCCACTATATCATGGACTTCTGTCTTATATTGTGGTAACGGCACAGGAAGAAATTTTCTCCTTGCATTGTACAAATTTTTTCGGATATAAGTGAAATCTGTTACATAATTGTTTCCGGCAGTTCCTTAGCGAGTTCACGACGAATAATTTTCGCTGATTTTTCGGAAATATCATCAACGGCTTTACGTTTACACGCATTTGAAATCACTTTTCGGTTTAATTTACTCTGATTCTGTCCATGATTATGTTCTAGCTGGCTTCTGCTCACTAAATTTTCTGCACCAAGCGTAAACACTTTTGCTGGACAATTTAAGGATTTTTTTGTACAACGCCAAAACACTTCGCCACTCTTCAACACTTTCTGTTTTGAAAAGGTGTACTTGTTAACCACTAGCAAACATTTTCGTTGTTACTGTCCACGAAAGAGACCTCCATAATTCTTAACAGTGTGCAACAAGACTCGAGACTGAGAAGCAGATCTAATTTCTTACTTTAAGCAAACGCCGCAAACAAGATAGAAATAACTAAATACACAAACTAAATGTTTCCTTATATATATAGAATATATTATAGCATAATACAATAGAGGCCCGCCCACAATAGATGTACAAATAAAAATACATTTGAAATAATCTATTTGGTCATTAGGAAATTCCTTAATTTATTAATGTCTAATTTCTTACTTTAAGCTTTAAAGCGATAATTACCCGAACGGTACTGGTGCCTAGATTACCTGTAGGATTAAGCAATCCTTTTTGCAGGGCAGGTAAATCCATATACTTGGTGCCCAGTTTACATCCGCCCCCTTCAAGTGTTTGGGATTATAATAAAAGTTTAAGAAGCGTTACTACAAAATCCATCCAACGCGAAAAGAATGCATACTCTATGAGTTTATAAGGTGCTTGCTGTGTAATAAATAAAAATTCTTATGCAACTTCAATAAAAATCAAGAGATTATTCGTTTAAATCTGCGAAATGTCTCTGCAATAAACGATACCATTCGCCAGAGTATTGAAGATCCTGCTTTAAATAACTTCTGTAAAATGAATAAATTAATTGCGATTAAGAAGAATTTTATTTCAAACTCATTCAAGAACATGAACTGGTTAACATAATTTCGGAAATTAAAAGTAATATTTTTACATCTTACTAGATGATATTCATTTCATATGATTAAACTTTGTTGTCCCTATATACTCGTACTTTATTATTACAGGACATAGTACCTTCGTGTTTGGTGAGGGACGTCCATTAGGAAGTTCGACCCATTCCGAACTCTTCCGGTCTTTTAACCTTTAGGGAATTTAATCCAATAAGTATTCTTCTTCTGTTGTCTTTAATGATTGCCAAAATAATGAATTATCGACCAAGAGATTTTTTAGAATTAAATAAATTCTTACCTGACTTTCAGAGCAGGGCACATCTACACAACTGCATTAATTTATATTTCTGATGATCTGCTGGCTGCTGCTAGTGAGGTTTAGATATTGACATTCTAGGATAATATTTGACACTTTGAACCAAAACCTTTTGAAAATCTTGGGTGATTATTTATTGGTGTGTTACAGTTTGCCATAAAAATGTTTTCTACCTATCTATGTAATAGGGTGCAACATGCCTTACTAAATGGTGCGTTTTCGGATTATAGGCGCATTATTCATGCAGCACAGCAAAAATCGATATTGGATCTACTTCCATTCACTACTTACGCAACTACATTTCACACAGCTCTGAAAAATTGCAGAATGCGTATGCATACAGATGACATTCACGTTTTCGGCCATTTCGGACATTAATTATGATTTGACTAAAATTCCAGAATTATGTTCTCGACATGTGCTTGTACTAAATCCTTATAAATCATCAAGATCGGCAATTTCAATATTTGTAAACTGAATTTAAAATTTAAAGGTAAACACCACCTATAGCATCGAACACCAATGCATGTACGAACTTACTTATTTACAAAGTATATAATGCCATTTACATTAAATTGAAGTACTTCTTCTTCTTCTGTTTTGGGTTGAATGCTAGCACGTCCAAGCACTTGAGCACAGTGCTCTTGGTACCACCCCCAATAGATCTCTCAGTTCCACTCTATTAGTTTTGTGTCCTCAATAAAAACCACTATTCTCCTCAGGAGAAGTTTGAGTACCCTAGTAGGATCCAATAGATCTCTTCCGAAATGTTTCCGTCTGAGTCCCATCAGCTCCTCACACGTGTATATTACACGAAGGGTAGTTTTCTCCTGTTTTTCATATCTCCTACACCAGGGCTCGCTTACCAAGCCCATGCTGTATAGATGCTTCCTTAAAGGACAATGTCTGGTTATTAAGCCGGTAATTATTTTAATTTCTTTCTTCGAATTAGGTGGTTGAAAACCTAGCGTTTAGCTCCTCCCTTAGTAGTGTTTTATTATGGAATTGACATTCCGTTAGCCTCCCTTTCTTTTTATGTTCTCTTTCTAGCCATAACCAGATCTCTCTTCTAGCGGAATTGGTCCTTGAAGGAGGCTTGCGCTGTTAGTGGTACCATGAAGGAATACCTGTTCGTATATCCGGTCAGGAAGTTCCAAGGCGTGCATTTTCACATCGTCATTATATTATTTATAACAATGCGCCCGGTGCTGCTGTCCACACTTATACTCCGTTACACAATCTCTATACAAATCAAGCTTTATTTATGCCCGTAAACTCTCCTATTTGTGTAATTAATGAATTATACAAAAGTGTAATTAATTAATTACACTTTTGTTTTGCGATAATACACAACCTAGGCATATACAGTGTGTATAAGTAAATTTGGAATAAATTCATTATTTCGGTTACTGTACTGTATTTATAAAAAATCCCGAAACATGTCATATTTAATTTATAAATTAACATTCTTCAACGTGAAAATGCGATCCCTACCTTCAACCCCCTTCGAATGACAGGTACAACCCCCATTTTTTTAAATGGGAAGTAGAGGCTTGTGATATATCGTTGTAAAGGTCTCTTTATTCTCTATTCAAAAATGTTATAATTTTCATGTTTGTTGCAACAATTAAGATAGAATAAAATAAAATCATGTTGTTATCGAAATTCGCTACAATATACTGAAAAAATTAAATTTAATGCAAAATGTAAAGAAAAATTTAAAACGCCAAAAAAAAATATGAATGTCAATGAAGTAGATGTTCAAAATGTTCACCATGAACGTCTTGGCAACATCCTAATCTTAAATAAAACTGTCTTCTAACATTATTTAACATATCAGGCTTGATAGACCTAATCGCAAGCGTTATTCGTTCTCTTAAGTCATTTAAATCCAAAGGTTTAGTTTTGTACACAATGCTCTTCAAATATCCCCATAAAAAAAAATCAAGTAAGGTCAGATCAGGTGATCGCGCTGGCCATTCTATCGATGCTCGCCTTCCTATCCACCGATTGGGAAATATTGCATCGAGGTACTGCCGGACATTGCGTTGGTAATGTGGTGGTGCTCCATCCTGCTGAAACCATATCGTATTCATTGGAACTTGAGGGTTTCCTGGATCAGGATATAAATTTTCCAAAGTTGGAATGACATCATTTTGAAGTAGTGCCAAATAACGATCGCCATTCAAATTGCCCTGAATGAAAAAGGGACCAATGATATGGTTTCCAACAATACCTGCCCAAACATTAACTTTTACTGGGTATTGTGTGTGTTCTTCCCTCATCCAGTGAGGATTTTCCGTAGACCAGTAGCGGCAATTTTGCCGATTAGCATGACCGCTAAGAGAAAAAGTGCACTCACCAGAAAACATAACGCCTTCTAAATTGATAATATTGTTATCCAGCATGTCCATCATTCGCTCACAAAAATAAGTTCTTCTATCAAAATCGTCTTCCATAAGCTCCTGAGTAGATATCATTTTATAGGGATGCATTTTATTTTCTTTTAATATGTTTACTATCGATGTATGGCTAACATTTAATGTAGTGGATGCATGTCTACTCGATGTATGTGGGTTTTCCATAAACTCAAGCATCACATCTACTTTGATTTCATCACTCAGTGCATTGGCAGCTGGTTTTTTTATCTGCCTTACATGACCAAACTCTCGAAACTGCTTCTCTATCTTACTTATTGTTCCTTGAGCTATAGGCGGTAAATCAGGAAATTTATCATGAAATAGGCTGGTTACTTCTTGTTGTGTTCGGGTTCTATCTCCGTAACCAATCATTTGTATGACTGTTATTTTATGCATTTCCGTTAATCTAACCATTTCCCAGAATTGTATTTTACGAAATTCAAACTAAAATTATCAAACTGTCAATTTAAATGACAACTTTTAAATACAAAACAATTTGCTAAGGCGTTTTAAACAAACTAATGTTGCCACGGAAACTTTTTGAAGTATTTTTAATGGATACCATCTAAAAAGCACATTGGTATGGTTTTTACTAACTTTCTTATTATGAAGACCTAAACGGGAAGTAAGTAATGCAATGATGCCTTTGATGTATGTATTAAATCTTTATAAAGGCAAATGAGCATCTACTTCATTGACATTCATATTTTTTTCTGGCGTTTTAAATTTTTCTTTACATTATGCATTAAATATTATTTTTAGAGTATATTGTAGCGAATTTCGATAACAACATGATTTTATTTTATTCTATCTTAATTGTTGCAACAAACATGGAAATTATAACATTTTTGAATAGAGAATAAAGAGACCTTTACAACGATATATCACAAGCCGATACTTCCTATTTAAAAAAATGGGGGTTGTACCTGTCATTCGAAGGGGGTTGAAGGTAGGGATCGCATTTTCACGTTGAAGAATGTTAATTTATAAATTAAATATGACATGTTTCGGGATTTTTTATAAATATGTACAGTAACCGAAATAATGAATTTATTCCATTTGGCTTATACACACTGTATAATATCAATGCTATACAATTCTATGAAATTTTCAGGCTGAGAATTTCATAAGAGAATAAGTGTATTGTCGGGATATGTATTTTTTTAATTATTATTACCCCGTATGGCTACTAAGCCATTAAAACTGGTCTAATACAAACCATTGATTTAAATCGAAAATCTTATATCTACGTACTAAAATGCCTAAACTCCATGCAATTACGTCTTCTAATTTTCTGTAATGTATGCATATATTAAAGTGGTATTCTACTAGTAATCACTGAACATACATTTACAACTCAGAATACTATACAAGGTTCGAGCTATTTGTGGCCTATTGAGATTTTGTATATCGAAAAGCTTAATTGCTTCGGCACTAGTAAGTTAATTTAATCTACCTTCGTGTTTTGCTGCGTTTTGTATTTAGCTGGTCACGTCCTCGACTCCTAGATCTCTGTGGATGTGGGTGGCTATTTCGAAGGTATTCAGTGCATTAACAATATTATGTAAAACTATATTTGAAATATTAGTACATTTGGCACAACCCCAAAACTGTATACCATACACACACAAACTGGTTTCAAGGCTACATTGTAAACCAAAACTTATACAATTATACAGGTTTAGGCAACGTATGGATCTAATCGAATATCTTTAATATGGCTACTTAGATTTTAGTAAGACTTTCCACAATTAATTAAATGCAAATGCAAATCGGGGATTGGATGAGTATATTTTATATCCGAATCAGACTTCCGATTTAGCCGAAAACGATTTTACCCTTTTTTATTTTAAAGGAAACACCCTGCATATTTTCATGAATTTCAATAGAGCTCCGCTCTAAGAGTTCAGCAATAATAAAGTTTGGTACCATTTTGTTCAATAATAACAAAAATGTTTAAGAATAGAAATAAAACTACGGTTTTAATCTTCACTTTTACTCTTTATTCGTAAAACGACAATTGTTTCGCCAGCACAGTGGCTTCCTCAGGTGTTTACTTCTAAACAGTACGTTACAAACTAAATAAAAAATAAAAAATATATCTATAAAATCAAAAAGGATGGTATTTAAAATATTTTTACAGAAATCTATACAAGTATTGTCGGTATTGAAAAATGTGCATCTGGTCGGCCCTAACTGTATATTATGAGGTACTAAACGTGTTTACGCATAAATTTGTTTAATAAACTACATATACATTTGTATTATTGTCTAAACAGATTTTAAGTAAATAAATTTAATAAAGGCGAATTATTTAAATCTAATTTATCATTTAATAAAATTTGTGACTGTTTTAATTTATTTATTTCTAAACTTTCCAGTAAATTTAATTTCTTGCCTTTATTTTCTAAATGCAGAATTTGAAAATCTTTATCGAAAGGGTGGGTTTCTTCTAATAGATGATTCGCAAAAGTAGAATCTTGTTTTTTATTTTTAAACGAAGAACAATGTGCGGCAATGCGTTTTTCAAACGATCTTCCTGTTTGACCGACATATATCTTACCGCATCCACACATTAACTTATAGACTATATGTTTAATTAAAACTGCTATTTTAAAATCATGTTTATGTTTAGCAAGCCATGGAATTAAAATTCAGTACTTGACTGTCAGAATTAACTTTGTAGACGTCCGAATATTAATAATGGTTCAATTAACTGAAAAAGAAAGTATTGAAATTCTGATCATGATTGGTTTTAGTTCCCGCATTAGAACTCATGAAGAAGTATGCGACTTATTTAAAAATTGATCGGCATCCAATACCACGAACTGTCCTTGGTAAAACTTTGAGAAGCTATAACTTGACCGGAGATATCAGAAAATAACATTTCCGAAAAGTGGTCGACTAAAAGTCGCGACTAATGATGTTATTGCTCAAGATATTACTATAGCATTAGAAGAATTACCACATTTCTGCTGTATCCCTCGCATTATACTATGATAAAAGTTGCCGATCAGTAGCCAGAATATAGAAGCACGAAAAATATCATCCGTATGAACCATATTTAGTGCAATAATTATTATTGGACTATGATTATTATCGTAGAATTGAATTTCGCGAAAGAGTGATAGAAATTTGCAAAAACGACCAATATTTTACATACAATTTTCTGTTTTTCGACGAGGTTACGCTTGAAAGTTTATTTTCTGTGTTTTTTCGAATATATTGTGATGTGCGTCTTGCAACATTATGTCAGCCGGTGACCTAAGCGATGACGCCATCGACTGTGCACGTCATGGGATTTTCCCGAATACTCTAGACACGGAA
Source organism: Melolontha melolontha (assembly GCA_935421215.2). Lineage (NCBI taxonomy): Eukaryota > Metazoa > Arthropoda > Insecta > Coleoptera > Scarabaeidae > Melolontha > Melolontha melolontha. The sequence continues at coordinate 67,503,966 of OW285243.1, read as the reverse complement.
CTCCCGGTTTCTCCAGAAATGCAATACTCCAGAAACAATCGACGAATATATGTAGACTTAAGCTAAGGATGAGGCATTCAACCAAGTAATCGTCGTATACATCGTAGACATAATATGTATACATCAATAAATTTAAATACTGTTATTTTTAATTAGTTTACCGAATTTAAACTACGCAGACTTCGAACTTTTCCTCGACATGGTGAAAATAATTATTACTGGGAAAAATATTTTACTTGTATAGGATTTTAATATTCCGAATTTTGGCAAACGTGATATGGTGTCTGATGTGAATTTGCAGCTTCTGGTTTCATTCAATGGCAACTTTTACTCCACATGCTGGAAATCATTATTACTGGGAAAAATATTTTACTTCTAGGGAATTTTAATATTCCGAATTTTGGCAAACCTGGTATGGAGTCTAATGCGAATTTTCAGCTTCTGGTTTCATTCATGGCATCTTTAAACTCAATTCAGTTCAACGATATTACCAATCCAAATGTCTGACATTTGGTCTGGACATGGACTGCGATTCGATGTTGGACATGATTCTGACTCATTTGTTGTTAAAGACACATATCATACTGCATAATGGTTTGATGTTATGTAAAGGTTCATATCTCGTACTCGTCAATTTCTGCTAAATAATAATATTAGATATAACTTTAAAAAGGCTAATTTTATAAACTGTTTTCTGATCTACTACAAACTGACTGATTTTTCCTAGATAGTTATGTTGATGTTGATGAGAGTCTTGTTGCTTTTTATGATAAACATTATTTGTTTTAAATCTTTCTGTTTCTGTGCAAAGATCTTCATCAAATAAGACTTACCCTCTGTGGTTTACTAAGAACATTAAGAAATATCATCTGGTGAAGAGCCATTATCATAGGAAGTGGAAATCTACTGGTAATGTAGAGTATGTCTAGTAATTCGAGGAATTACTAAAGCAGAAATTTTTAGAAACTATACAGGCTATACACAACACAGAAGAATAAATATTAATGATCTGTCTCAGTTCTTGATTTTCGTTAATTCAAAATGCAACATGTCTAGAATTACAAGTAACTTACATTTTGATAATCAAGAATATTCCAAACTATAAATCATTGCTGACGATTTCGCATCTACATCTGCAGAAGTGTATCTTCCTAAAAACTCCGATAATGCGTCACTTGAGTGCGATACTACTGGAAGTTATCTGCTTATCGTCGTTTCTTGTGTTACACAGCATTTCATCGAGGTCATTGGGAAATTGAAGAATAAACATACTGCTAGAGACGGTAATATTCCTACGTATTTAGTTACTCCGCCATTCTCCAAACTCTTCAATTTATCCATTCGCACATCTTCATTCCCACAAGCTTAGAAAATCCCTGTATTTAAAAAGGATGTTAGCACTCTCACATCTCTCACACATCTCTAATTATAGATCAATAGCTATTATTTCTGTTTTTGCGCAAATCTTACGAAAAATCGCTCCACTCTAACAAATTTGTGCTGCATAACCCAAGATATAGTCGAAGCTTCAGACGATGCTAGTCAATTCCATGTTATTTATAGGAACTTCTGTCGCGTATTTGATACCATCGACAATATTTTACTCTTAAAGATTCTCTACTCAGGTTTATGAAGTCATATTTGAGAGGTGAAGCAAACTATGTTACTTACAATGGTTATAAATAAATCAGAATAATTGAAACATACATGAGTAGGTAAACCCCACCAGTTTTGTATAATACAAAAATACCTATGTGTTATAAATAAAGTTTTTTACACGATTTCTGCTGAAACCTCAAGGGTGTTACATGAATAATTTAATTTAAATATTTTCAAATCCTGTGTTGTAGCTTTCACAAGGAAAATAAATTATACAAACTCTCTTTATTACATCGATAATACTGTTATAGAGAAACGAAGCTCTACAAGAGATCTTAGTGTTAGATTCGACCTTCAACGATCTTCCCTCAAACATCACTAGATCTGTTGTTAAAGTTTTTTTATCAGAATGTCCCGAAATTTAACTAATGTATGTACTACGTATTAAATCTCTATATTTCGCATATGTCGTTAGTGAGTTGGAATATGCGTCTATCGTTTGGTACCTCATCTATGACTTACACGTGAATCAATTTGAACGCATACAGCGTAAATTTTTGAAGTACTTGGCTGGACGGTGTCTATCTAGAACGAAATGTAGACTACGGAGATTATAGTGAGGCATGTACTGAAAATGCAAGAGGTGTGAAGACAAAGGAAAAGCGCATTACTCGTGGCGAATCTCTTGAATAACAGGATCAAGTAAATTTTCTGGTAACACGCATTGCTGCTAAACATTCCCCTGTTTTGTGTTTTCAACATCAAAGACTAATATACTATGTAGGGCTCCATTGGTGCATTTGTAAAAAAACGCAATTTATTGATGTTTTTATGTTTTTATGGAATTAACTGATTTATACAAGGTGTGTATAAATTGGCGAAACCACTACACCTGGCGACATTTTTTGTCAAATTTTGAGTTAAAAGTCCTAATCTTAAAATGATGTATCAGGCTTCCTTTGTCTTCAGAATGAATTTGAAAGAAACATACATTTGGCAACATTGAACACGCATGTGCTAGTTATAATCTTCGGAACATTTTTACACGTCGTCATGTGAACCTTACATTTTAAATTTAAAAAAGAAACAAACGAAATAAAATTGGTTTCTTAGATTACATATTTATTACGAAAATATTACAAAGTTTTAAAAATTTTTGATAATATTGACTAATTTTTGTACATCTTCTTGATAGAAATCAATGTAATTATTACCTACATAATTGTTCGAATTGAAATCCATCAGTTTGTAGACATAGCTGCAATCTTTGTGGTATCGTTTGTACTATTCGCTCAAGTCTTTCTGATTAAAACTATACAAATAAATACGAAAACTAAACAAAATTATACAAATAAACACGAAAAATAAGCAAGTCGAATGAAATAACTAGATTACATAAGTGTCAAAATTTGACAGTAGTAATGTATTTGACTAGAACAACATTAGGCTGCCTACTTATTGTTTTACAACGTTGTCAGATGTGTTTTTCGTCAAAATAAGTTAATAAACAAATATTAAAAACAAACTTTAAAATCAAAAAGAAAACTTTAACGAAAGGATAATAACAACAATTCTTCTTTCTTCTAAATTGTAGTTCTTTCTGTCAACAAATATCGAGTAATAATGCTTATTTCAAGACTGAAAGTCCGAACTTTAGGAACCTCGTGCAAAGATATGGAGCATGGTACAACATTTTCGTATTAGGATTTTGGACTCCGAATTTAACGAAGAACATCGCCGCGTGTAGTGGGTCCGCCAATTTATACACACCTTGTATATTTATGTATTATCGTATTGTCACTAGTCAAAACTTTGTTGATCTATTTAGATTAGATTGTTAGACAAAATAAGTTATTATTATTATTATCAGAATAATTGAAACATACATGAGTACCCCACCAGTTTTCTATAATACAAAGGTATTTTAATAATATAAAATATTATTAAAAATCTGGTGTGAAGAACACAAATACAGGTTCACTATTAATATTTTTGTGAACGTGTCCGAACATATCCCTCCCCAGAGACGTAGATACGTATTTCGCCTTTCTACAGGCTCATCGATACGCCCCTGCTGGAGAAAGGATATTCTCAGACACATTCACAAAAAAGAACCATATCGCCACATCACAGAAATTATCCAGACCGGGCGTAGAAGTAAATTCAGCGCTACCTGTTGTCAGACAGCCGAAGTACCTCGCCCCGTCCACATAAGCAATGTGAAGTAATGACGCCCTTCCAAAGGTGGCACAGCCAATCTCTCTAGAAACTGCATTTTGTTTGTGTCTTCACTCATACTACGGACTAACCGCATGTGTAATGTATCAGAATAATTGAAACATACATGAGTAGGTAAACCCCACCAGTTTTGTATAATACAAAGATATTTTTAATAATATAAAATATTATTAAAAATCTGGTGTGAAGAACACAAATACAGGTTCACTATTAATATTTTTGTGAACGTGTCCGAACATATCCCTCTCCAGAGACGTAGATACGTATTTCGCCTTTCTACAGGCTCATCGGTACGCCCCTGCTGGAGAAAAATATTCTCAGACACATTCACAATACCTTTGTATTATTATTATTATTATTATCATTATTATTATAAGTGTTACTAATTATTTTTAATAATATAGTTATTCCTAATTACAGTGTGTTTTATTAATCGAACCCGAACAGAAGATTTATCAGAATATGTATCTTACTTTTTTATGGTGTTATTCTTTACTTATATTCCATATACTTCAAATGTGGAGCAATCAGGCAAAACCGGCTAAATCCATTGTAAACAGTTTCGAGATTTGAATGAAAAACGTTTATTTATGAAACCCATATATTTAAACAAAAAGTAACCCGTGTATTCAATAGAGCTTTGTCACTACACATCAAATTACAAATTTCAACAATTTTTTTCCACTCACACCAGGGTAATTACCAAAAATAAAATGGATTTATCGTTTTTTGCTTGATTAGAAGTGAATATACCTAGTTTTGTTTGAAATAAGAAAGAAAAATTGGCTTTTATTGGATACTACTACTTACTAGATGCAATAAAAAAATTATGAAAACGTTTTATTAATGTTTCTTAACATTCTAATGGAAAAATATAATAAAATAAAATTTTATTATAAAACCCCAAAAATTTTTTTTTTGATATGAAATTTTATTTGATTTTTAAAATGTACGCCAGGGTCATCCTCCAGACAGTCATATTCTTCGTTGTCGTTGTCTTTGGGCTCATCACCAACTTCAGACAGTATTCTTTTGTACCAGCACATATTTTTGTCGTCCTCCCGTTTGGCGCCAAATTGTTGTTCTATTAGCCCATTCGCCTTTATGGTCTATATACTTTTGCATACGTACGAACCAGTTTTCAAAACATTTTTTCCACTCTGAGGGTTGTATCTCAGAAACATGGTTTTCAAAGGCTTCGACTGCTTCTTGAGGTGTTGAAAATCGCTGTCCACGCATTTTTTGTTTCACAGTTAGGAACAAAAAGAAATCATTCGGTGACTAGTCAGGTGAATATGACCAATTGTAAACTGTCTTCTCTGATAGTGCTTCATTACCAAAAGTTGACCGAAGCGATATAATGCATTCTTGTGGCGTTAGCTCTTTTTTATAATCGTAAAAAATCATCCAGCGAAAACCTTCACGAGTAATCTCCGTTATTTTACAAACTTATTGTCTTAAAAGTGTCAATAAACTACTGACTCAATTTCTAAGCTATCGCGGATTTCTCATTGACGTATTTCTCATTGACAAATGTCTACCTGTAAGAATGTACTGATGACATATGTCATAAGCACCATCGTAAAAATAAAAAAGGTGTTCCTCATATTGGCTTTTTTCAGAGTGCCATGTAGACACTATCTCCAGTTGCAATCATAATGCTGTTGCAGGTATCATTAGAAACGGATTTATCCAGTTTTGGTTGAAATGAAAATTTAAAATGATTTTCTGTGGATTTGACCAGTTTTGCTTGATTGGTTAGGTTTCGAACCTTAGTTTCAACAGAAAATATTGCGTTTTGCTTGATTCTGAGTTCATCAATTAATTTATCTGACTGCTATTACTAATAATACTTAGTTTATTTTTCACATAAAATGGATTTAACCGGTTTTGCTTGGTTCCTCCTCAAATATTATATATGTAAACAGTATATGTGCCTATATTGTGTGCATTTTCTTCAATTTCTGCTGGAAAATATATTATTAATAAATTGTTAATATTATAAACATATTATTGTTATGTTTTATGATAATTTATAACAGTTGTGTCGTTGAAATTCTCTTGTGCCGTCTTATACTCCCTGTGTATAATTTAGTAACATGTTCTTAGTTGAATGTATAATTAGATTTCTTAAACTTTATTTATATCTTCTCACAATTAAATTTTGGTGAAACAAATTAACGTTTCCTTATGTACTTCTTACCACCTCGAATTACAATAATCTGTGTTTTATCTTACAGAGTAATTTGGATAATTTCGTATTAGATCAATCTATGATTATTAAACAAAATCTATAACGGCATCTGTCCGGGAGTAATTTTTTTCCTTTCTTCCAATTTAAGGATGTAATAATACGTGATTAAATATTTTTTATGTTAAAAAGAATTATAAAATTTCGAATAGAATATTTTTGTTTGCAGGAACCTCTCAATTATGTAACCAAACGCAAAACGAACGTCGATATATTCCCATTAAAAAATCTTTGATCGGTAATTATTTGTCCCGGAGCAGAAATTGTACAGCAACTATCTTGTCACAGATGACATGATTTGGCGTGACGGCTAAACGAAGACCCAAATTAACCGCCGCTCTCTCGCCGTTTAGTTGTTACGTCGCTTCGTTTTTGTTTTCCTCGTATCCGATTCTTTTCTGTTTTCGTTGTTTTGTTCGAGCTAACCGACTCGGAGAGCTTTTGTTTTCCCAGTTTGCAGCGACGGATATCTATGATTTTACTCCACTTATATGCAATTTCGCCAACTTTTATCTCTAAAAAATCGACGTAGCCAACCGACTATTCTTTAATTTCAGATAATGAGTATTATTACTGTAAATATTTCCTATTGCATACAGTACATGCTTGGAAAACTGAAAAAAGAACAAAAAAAGGAAATGGGAACTTCTGTACGCGTAGTGTGATACATATACTGAGTGTTTGACTTACTTTCACTATCTTTAAGAATCTAACAGCCATTTGTACCGCTTATCGCAAACGTTTGGATTAACTAATCCAAAATTACATTTAACTTTCACTTAAATTCATATATCGTCGTAGTACTGAAACCAACTTATTAACATATTGTAATTATATTTTGGAGAGCATCGGAGAGGGGTATTAGTTCATATTGATAAATAAATAGAGTATGTGTGGTGATGTAAGAAACTATTTATTGAGAATGCTTCGGCTAGTAAATAATGAATAAAATGGCATTTGAGTTTAATTAAAAGGTATATAAATAATGAACAGAATACTACTTACGTTATGCGTCTTGCTTACTTTTGTGTAATTAAGGTCTCAGGGTGATTCAAATTCTAATAAGGTGTAATAAATATCAAAACACCCCTTCTTAAAACGCTAAATACAAGCAACGTAAATGCCCACATCCAAATGGTTTATAATGTGGATGGCAGTAAATGCGATAAATCAAACAAAATGGTAAACCTAACAAGTAACAATTTAATTTAATAAATTACAAAATTGAATAAGATATATTTAATATGTAGGTGTAGGTTTTCGCGGTCGTTCTCTAGATGTAGATCTCGGTTTCCGGGTTGGAACCGCATAGAGTTAGGCGTAATTGCCAATGTTTCGTCCACTGTTTCAAGGGACATCTTCAGGGCTGTACGTAGATGTTCGTCGTTTCGCAGTAGCTTGAAGAATGCTATGACAGAGACCGGTACAACTTATATAGGGGGGACCGGGTCAGATGGTGGCCTGCTATTGGTTGGGGACAATGATCCTAACATCAGCATCGCCTTCTTACCGTATATTCAAGGTATTACCGATCATATAGGAAAGGTTCTACATAGAAATAAAATCAAAACTGTCTTTAGACCCCATTCTAAAGTTTCGGACCTCTTACCCTCGTTCAAAGACAAAATATCTCCACTCCAAGCATAAGGAGTGTATCGCATTCCGTGTTTGTGTGGCAGTGTGTATATTGGCGAAACTAAGCAGCCAGTCGGCGTGCGTGTGTCCGAACATGAACGTTGTACTAGACTGTTACATATAGCCGGTTCAGCGCTGGCAGAACACAAACTAAACTCCGGTCATCAAATTCTATTCAAAGATGTCAAGCTTCTGTCCCGTGAATCGCATTATTTCCCTAGGAAAATCCGTGAATCTATTGAAATTTACAAACATCCCCGCAATCTCAATAGAGACGATGGCTATACGTTACATACGTGGCAAACTCTACTGCACTCAACTAAGAATTACCACGCCCATACGACGCATGCCATTGGCTCTTTGTCCCCAGCCAATAGCAGGCCACCATCTGACTCGGTCCCCAATATATAAGTTGTACCGGTCTCTGTCATAGCATTCTTCAAGCTACTGCGAAACGACGAACATCTACGTACAGCCCTGAAGATGTCCCTTGAAACAGTGGACGAAACGTTGGCAATTACGCCTAACTCGGTTCCAACCCGGAAACCGAGATCTACATATATTTAATATTTTAGAAATATGAATTACGAGCTTTATACATACACACACACACATATAGATCCAGCCTTCGCCTCGATTGTTGTATTCTTCTTCTTCTTGTTTTTCTTTTAGTTCTTTAGGTTATGCGACAATTAGTCCACATCCCCTCTCAGTTCCACTCTGTTAGTCTGGTGTCTTCGATAAGACCCCTCCTCAGGGAAAATTTGAGGCCCTTTAGTTCCTAACAACTGCATATTACATAAAGCCCGGTCTTCCCCTGTTTTTCACATCTCCTACACTAAGGCTCGCTAACTCAGTCCATGTTGTAACGACGATTCTTTAAAGGACAATTCCGGCTATCAAGCCGGTAATCATTTACGACTGTTGTATTGTAACAGCGTAGGAGGATTTGTTGTTCTTCGAAGTAGTCGTCGGCACAATATACGCACTGGTATATACTTTTCCATTTTTTTGGAAAAATATATACATTTCACACGTTGGTTTTAACCTTTCACACTTTTATTCTGATAAGCTGTATGTGATGAATTCACACACTTAGGAATTTAATCGCTTTAGGTACCAATACACACAACGGAATGTATGTGTTATCTTTTGTTGTCTTTTGTTGTCTTTTGTTGTCTTTTGTTGTCTTTTTGGTCTTCACAGATCAACGATAAAACTTTCGTACTCTATTTTGCGCGCGTATGGATTTTACAATATTGATGTAGGGATTACTGGGCTCGTGTAGAACATATAAGAATTCGACGAATTTCAAAGATAAATCTATTAGGTTTTGTCTATGTCATTTATTATTATCTTCTTTTTGAGTTTTCTCTGTTGGATTATTTCTTTCTTTTTTGTAGGTGAATTTATCGTCTAATAGTTTTTCTATTTTTTATCATATTCCTCTTTAAGAATGATTACTCATTTATTTGATTTATCTGCTGTTGTTATTATAATAGAACAAAAAGTACCAACTAATCACAAAATTATATCACTTGATGTAGAAACTTTATACACTAACATTCCTACAGATCTAGCTATGGATCATAGCAATAGAATCCAAATGGGATGAAATTAGTCCACACACATCACTAAATAAGAACGAATTTATTAGAGGTATACATTTCTGTCCCGACAACACATATTTTCAATACAAAAATTCTTTTTATAGTCAAACATTTGGTATTGCCATGGGCTCTCCTTTAGCTGCTCCTATTGCAAATTTAGTAATGGAAAATTTGGAACAAAACGTTATCAATTAATTCCCCCCCATTTTCTTCAAAAGATATGTAGATGACATCATAACATGTATTCCAACAAATAAAATAAACTACCTTTTATATAAATTCAATAATTTTCAAAACAAATTAAAATTCACTATTGAAGAAGAAATTAATAACAGTATTAATTTTCTTGATATTTCTTTAAGCTATGATAGACAGGGTACTATTTATACAAATTAGTACAATAAACCCACAGCTTCTTTTCGATATATGAATTACCACTCGAATGCACCTAAAGTCTTCAATAAAATGATTATAAATAATCTGACTGATAGGGCAGTAAAACTATCACATACTCAATACAGAAAGGATAACATCAAGAAACGATCTTATCAGACAATAACTATCCACCAAAACTTTTGGACCAAACAATTAAAAAAAAAATCCATCAAATATACAACACTTCAGACACCGATAACAATTTAAACAATGAAACAACATATATCACGCTTCCATATGTTCCACAATTATCAGAAAAAATTAAATATATTTAAAAAAAATATGATATAGCTACAACATATATACTTGGTAATACTAATAAACATCTATTTTCGAAACTAAAACCCAAAATAGAAAAAAATCGAGAAACACATGTCATCTATATAATACCATGTCGCGATTGCGATAGTTACTAAAGAACAACACACAATGACAAGTGAAATTAAAGAAATGATTAATATTAAACAGGAAAAAAATTCAATTAACAACAGAAGTGATATAAAAAAATCTAAGCAGTATATATTATAACCAAATTGTGTAACGATCTGCAATTTACCATCACAATATATGTTGCTGTTATATAAATATATATCTTATGTTATTTAAATATCTGTACATTTGCTTATCATGTTGGCAGTTCCGTATCCAGATCCCTGACTGGCTGTTCGAGTAGGTTTTCGTGGTTTTCCTTTTCGTTTAAGACAAATGCCGACAGCTTAATATCTTAAGCCCCTGATTTTGTTGTTTTACTGATTAGAGAATGCCAAGGCATGATTTATTATTATTGAACTTGAATGCATCATTGAATTTTTATCCATAACAACTACATTTATATTTCAAATTTCTTTGAAAAAGGCGTCATATGCCAAAGCATGTAAGATTGTTTTAAATATATACATTTTGTAGTAAAACCAGACCTTAAATCGCCAACTAATTGAATCAACCATAACATACTAAGGTCAAGAAATTATTATCTATATATATATATATATATATATATATATAGATAGTAGATATATAGTAGTTTCTCGGGTTCTTGGCCGCGTGTGAGTTTATTTATAAAAGGACTATTTACTCGAGTAAATAGTCCTTTTCAGGATAAAACTCACACGCGGCCAAGAACCCGAGAAACTACACCTTTATCATACGTCCACGAGAACATCAAGAGTAACATATATATATATATATATATATATATATATATATATATATATTTATTATTATACCAAAAAAATGTCGAAACGTCGTTATTTAAATAAATTGAATTTTCAATAAAGGTCGCTAAACCAAAAAAAGCTTATTATTTAATATTATGCACACGGCCAATAAAATAAATAAGAAATAAATTTTAATTTCTTATAAACACTAAATATATATATATATTGTTATGGGGCAAATTGCACCAATATTCCAGCTAACTGCAAAGGGAAAGACAGTAATTAACATATAAAGAACACACAATAGAATGGCTAAATTGGCGGACATAATTTGTAAAATTAGTATCGAAATGTAAATAAATTAATATTACGATAACTTTGTATGTTTCAAATTAATTTATATTTATTTCAAAATTTACTTTTTATATTTTTATTATCATTTTCATAATTAAAATCATTAGCGCGAAATTAAAAGATAGCTAATTTATCTACATTCAAATTTTGTATCGATACCAATTAGACACGCCCACTTTTTTGAATTTTTAAAACCCGCGAATAGATTATTTCCATTCTACTCATATAACATAACCTTACATTGAAAAACCCGTTACAACTAACTGTAAATTATTATATTAATTTTGTTTCCATGTTAGAATTAATATTTCATTTATATTCAAATTATTATCACCTGTAATTAAAGTAAAATTCGAGGCTATTTTCATAATTTTTACTAGGCTTTGAAAGAAATAATTGCTATCGAGCGTTATCAGAAAAATTTTATAACGATTACCAGGAAAAAGTTCTACTCCGAAGTTATAATTTAGTTAAAACTTAAAATACCTGAGATAGAATCCTAAAATTACTCAGAAAAGATGTATTTATCCTTGGAGCTACTTTAGAACCATATTTGGAATCGATAATATCGAAGATCGGCAAGTGATCGTTCAAAGCATCTTTTTGGAACACCGGACCCCAGCAATACCAACGCCGACGAACAACGCAAATACCGGCATCGTAGTATCGAAAACACCTTATTGGATCCGTACTTCGACTTTCCTGACCAACGCCGATATCATACAAGATACCTGCCCACATTCTGCGAGAAACAGGTTTAATTAAGCCAATTTATTTCGAAAAAGTCTTAGAAAACTATTTTTCAACAATATAAACTTTACTAAAATTACAAACTCTTGATTTTTACTTTAAAGTAACATTTCTAACTTACTCAGAATTTGTGAAAGGACATTTAGTATTAAGAACTGTAGTACTCACCTCCAATTTGTTTGTCTCTTTATTTATATCATAATAGACTTGAAAATAACATTACTATTAAAACATAACTTTTTAATTCATACGTGCACTCAATATTAATTCCATATTTAATCGTTAGGCACGTTATTTATTCATTGCTTACAGATATCTTATTTCAATAAATATTTACACTTATTATTACTTAAATCAAACTCTTTTATTTATCATTGCTTAGCTAGAGATAACTTAGTAATATTATTAAACAATTTTCTACCATACACATAGGGATAAATCAACCGACGAGGATCCTAGAGAGATAACATCTAATTTTTGCAAAATATAATACTTGTTCTCCGACATCTAGCCGCAGCCTGAGATATTACATGAGGAGGGCTGGTGATCTAACGTAATAGGTTTAAAACAGACCAAGGCGCCCAACCAATAGTACGATTCCCGTACTATTCAATTAACATTATTTATACAAGTAATATAATTATATCACTTATAATTACTCTATTATTATTATTTATCAATAGTCACCCGAACGTGGAGGCTTCTGTAATATTTAAATTAATTTATTTTAACCATACAATTTATATTATTAAAATCTCTGAATATAATTATTATATTTTATTATTATTCATTTAGAACATCAGCGCTTGAACAATATATATATATATGTAATGAATTTATAGACATATAATAAGTGACGCAATAATTTGCTCTCTGTTTAAAATATTGAATTAAATTAAAATTATTAAGGGTTAATTTTTTGTTGCGTTATGAATACAAAAGTTTCCACTATAACTGTTGGAAATGTGTCCAAGTTTAAATGAAAACCATGTGCTAAGATTGTACGCTGATACTGCAAATAAACCATGCACAGACAGTATTCATTGTTCTTATATGGCTTTCATTATGTAGTTGTTCTGCTGGTGTTTAGCAATGGTGTGATTGGGTATGCCCTATTTGCATAACCACTATTAGTTATAAATATTGAACTTTTGCTTTGAAAATAGAAATCAAAATAACTGTTTTAAACATACTAAGCAGTAAAGAACCAAAATATACAGGGTGATAAAAAAAATTGGAGTTTTATTTTTAACTGAAAATAGTGCACACGAAATAATAACAAATGAAAAAAATGTGATAAAAGTTGTAAAGTAGCGGCTTAGTTAAGTTAAGGAACACCTCTTAGAGCAACGTGCGTAAACACATGTGGTTTTTGAATGATGGTGCCCCACCTCATAACAGTTACGAAGTACGTGAGCATTTAAATAATAGGTTTGGTGACAGATGGATAGGTAGAGGTGGGCCTATTACATGGCCACCTAGATCACTCGATTTTAACACGATGGACTTTTATGTATGTAGACATATCAAAAATTTGGTGTACGATAACGATAATGAATGAAACCATTCAATTATTGACCATACGTCTTCAAGATGTTGCAGACACAATGAGCAGGCAAGATATCCGAGCGTGTTATAACTCGTGGATACGGCGAGCTCAAGCTTGTATTCAAACAGAAGGCGGTATCTTCGAACATTTGCTTTTGAAGGTGTTTCTGTGTTGCTTGCATAAGTGTAAATATCTCTCTTACTTTACAACTTTTATCACAATTTCTTTTTCATTTGTCATTATTTTGTGTGTATTATTTTCAGTGTATCACGAATTAATCCCCACTTCAACTTGAGATTAACCTTGCTACTAATTAAATATCTAATCTTTAATTAATGTATTCGTGTAAGGAAAATTGTTGTTTAACTAGGTTTAAATTTTAACTACAACTTAGAATAAAATGTGTTTTGATAAGAGGTGTAAGATTATAAATTGAAATAAAAAACACAAATGTTAGGGAAATGTGAATTATTTATTTTTAATCGGTAAATAGTTTCAAGACATTAATGATGGAAAATGATTTCAGTAATATGGGCACCACGGGAGCGTCTGGGGTACGTCATCCTGGAGAACGAATTTTCGACTACTTCTTCGAGCATTTGAAAGTCACGAATGGTGCCTTCAATGTTGGTTTCCCAGACTGAAATAGTTGTTGCCTTATTCGCGTAGGCCAATAACTTCAAATAGCCCGACAAAAAATAGTTCAGAGGTATTAAATCACATAATCTTGAAGGCCAGCGTACACGTCCATTTCTGGAGATAATCTTATCACCGAACAGTTCGTTCAATAAATCGATGATTTCGAGAGCAGTATGACATGTGGCACCATCCTGCTGAAACCAAAGGTTTACCAGATCATATTCACGCATTTTTGGGAACATAAAATCGTTGAGCATGGTTCTATATCGGTCACCATTGACCGTAATAGCTTGATTTTCTTCGTTTTTGAAGAAGTATAGCCTGATTATGCCTCTGGTCCACAAACCGCACCAAACAGTTCATTTTTCGGGTTAATAAGTCACCTGTAGATCAGTGTCTTTCCAAATGCGACAATCTTGCTAATTAACAAAGCCGCTGAGCCAGAAGTCTCATCACTGAACATAATTTGACTGTGGATCGATTTCCAACTGTTCAAGCGCTCAATTACTGAAATGACGTCGAAAACGATGGTTGGTTGGCTTTAATTCTTGCATCAATTTAATCTTGTAGCTATCTAAGCTAAGATCCTTTGGCAAAATCTTCTACAAAGTCGATGAATACAGGCCAAGTTCTTGCGCACGATGACGAATCGATGAATTTGGATCATTCTTGACACTGGCCTCAACGGCAACGATATTTTCTTCAGTGCCCACTCTACGCAATCTCGTTGGTAGATGGTAGTAAATTGAGTGCAAAATTTTTTAATTGTGCTGCGAATAGTCGTCTCAGTTGACCGATGAAGCATGCTGTAAATTGGGCGAAGCGCTTTGTGAAAATTTTTTATTGAAGACGATTATGAAAATAAATTTCCATAATTTGTAAACGCTGCTCAAGTGTAAGCCTTTGCAATATGAAATGTCAAATAATACTAAATAAAATGACGGTACGACTCGTGAAATTAACTATCATAATGTCCGAGTTTACCCTATTAAAGAAAAAGGTCTTAAAAACACACGATAGTAATATTCACATTTGCTGTTGCAAAAATCGCGGTAGTCACTGAAATATTCCTGAACAAATCAATGTTCAGATATTTGTGCTTGTGTGGCCAAATTCGATATCGCGTTTATATAATTAATATTCTTTCAAACTATGCTGAAATTGAATATGTCAGCATTAAATCATATCTCTCACTTAATTAGCATGGTTTTCTTAGAGGCTGTTCTATTACGACTACTTGGTCGAACATATGCAATACATAGTTGAAGCTTTGGATGCTCTACTACAAGAAGATGTTATCTATACCGATCTTAATAAAGCGTTTGTCACAATTGACCACCCTCTTTATCGATATCTGTATCCTTTTTCAAATCCTATCTATTGAATCGATTATATTATGTTCAGTACAATGGTTAAATTTCCATCTATTTTACTGCAACCACGGACGTTCCACATGGATCCAATTTGATCTAAATGGCTTCAATTTTTAGAATAGGATTGTTTTTTTCTACAGAAAAATCTCACAATGATTTTCAATTGTCTTTTAGTCCACATAATTCCAGTATTTGTTCGCTCGCGTTCAGGTGTCTAGGTTACGATCTTGTCATAGATTTAGCAATTTATACACACTTGTTATTTTGTCCTATTCTTTTCTTCGAACTTAGCTAGAGTATGCGCCTGTGGCATGGTGGCCTCCATACATTTATCACCATCTTTTACTCAAACGTCTACACAAATGTTTCTTGAAGTTTCAACGTTAGCCTAGGAGGTAATGAAATATTTCAAAAGACGCAATTTTGCTCTAAAGCGATGCTCATCTTCACAAGAACAGAAAAACGATTCAGTACTCTCGAGATGTTGATTTTATATTGATGGAACATTGATCATACACTAGTAATTGTATTTTTGGCCCTGGAGATCTTCGAAGATGACGTTTAAAAAGTGATTTTAGAATTCTCTTAAGCTAGTCTAGTTTGCAGGCTTCCGTAATCGTTGTCCATGATTTCTTCCGGAATTCGAGGCTAGAATGGCGTTCTTAGAACTGCTTCCTTTTTAGGAGACGTTTCCTTCATTGTTGCAAGGTCCACATTCGAGGCTGCTACTACTGCAAAATGGACGAAACGTCGGCTAAGAAAGAAAAAGTGCCAAGGACGCTGTTCTAGATCGGAATTCCGGAAGCAATCTTATAAGTAGTTTAACATGCACATTTCCATTGTAAAAGATGGGACAAAATTTAAATCCGCAATGTAAAATGATAGACTTCAAAATTAGTGAGTCAACTTATATATTTTGATTTAGATCTGTCGGGAGGACATAACCTAGGAAAAATATTAAGAAATCAAGCCAATAACTCAAGAGGTTCTTCGAGTTAATAAATACATATAAATGAATTAAAATCTATAAACAAAAAAAAACGATAACAGAAAAATACGAGGATCTTAACAAAACTTGGTTTCTATAAACCTATTCTTAGAACTGAGGCTCCTTATGGAACAGTTTAATAATTTTGCACACCATACCATGAAAATAAATATGAAACCGTAGAGTAATATTTTGATAATGATATCGCTATCTTTAGAAGAAATGTTAAACTGTTTAGCGTTATTGTTGAAGATAACATAATCGTTGTCGAAATACGTATACAGTTTAGTATTTACCTCTGTGTTGTGGAATGTGGAGTTATTAAATGTTTTTTGTAAATCACGTACGTTCCGGAAGATTCGACTAAACTGAGCAAAAAGTGCTGATATTAGCGAAGAACGTGAGTTCATAATATTGTAAGATGGCGTAAGATAAAGAGAAGACAATGATCTTTTAATCATGTCCTAGGTAGGGTAGATAGCAGATAATATGTCCGTCAAGACTATTGTACTTGAGGGAAAATCAGGAGTCACATATCCGTTTGGATAGCCGTCTGAAAGATGGAGGGATAGCTGACAGTCCAGCTTCCAAAAAATTTCGCTGTGGGGAATTTAGAATTAACAAATCTTTAAATTTTAAACAACTAAAATGGAGGTTTACAATGTCGATGGCATATAAGATTCAAAAATCTCTTCCAAGACCTAAAAAAAGGACCAAGTGCGTATTATTATTCTATGGCCTATATCTGCCACAAAATCTCATTTAAATGCTCAGAGGTACATTCACGAAGTTCTGAAACTATTTGGTTTATCATATATCCAAGGACTAAATAAATCCAGCAAAACAATGCCTGTCCGTATGACCTATCACCCACAGCACGTGTATGGGAAACTACACTCTTAAAACGTCAGCTCCTAGCTTTGTTTACCCAGTAGTTGAATACTGCGCCCCAATCTGGCTAAACAGCTGCCACGCAAAGATGATCAATATGAAACTCAATGAGAATATGAGAATAAATTAGCGGTTGTTTAAAAAGTACACCTCTACCATAGCTGCCTATTCTAACTCATATTGCACCTCCCATTATTCGTAGACTAGAAATCCTGGTTAGAGGATATAATAAAATAATATCGAATCCCCACCTCCCAGTGGAAAGCGGCCTAAGAGATGAATGGATAGCTGGTAGTCTATCTCTCAAAGAATTTCGTTGTTGTGAATTCAGAATTAACAGATCTTTAAACCTTAAACAATTAGAAGAACGTTTACAATATGGATTGCGTACAAGACTAAGAAATTTCCCATAAAATGTCATTTAAATGCTCAATTCACAAAGTTCTAAAATCATTTGGTTTAGCATATATGCAAGATCTAAATAATGCCATATTTCAGCAAAACAAATTATGTTGCAACTGTTATATTACGATTCCAGCAAGAGGCTAACATCAATATTCACAATGAACCTGCACGGTCGCATGGCCTATTATTTATAGAACGTGTCTGGGATACTATACGTCGAAGGGTTGGTATGCTTCTTAACCCTTAAAATCCTTAAATGAACTTACACAGCTACGTTATGCATTTGAAGTTGCTTGGAATGAGATTCAACAGGAGGCCATTGGTCATCTTATTAGAAGGATACCCAGGCGAATAGCAGAATGTACTTGTCTGTGGAGGGGAAACTCATTATTAAAATTTATTTGTAAATAGTACGAATTCAATGAAAATTTTATCATTTGGTATTCTTAACACAGCAAACTTTTCTACAAAATTTAGTTTCGAAACATATTCTCTTACTGGGTGGTTCGTTTTCTATCTCATACTATATACAATGGAAATTAATAAAAAAATCTTGTGTCTTAAATAAAAGGTTTAATTTTTTAAAATGCATCTTTATTTTTTAATTAATGTTCTAATTATCTATGAATATGTTCGTTATCTATTTGTACTGTTGACAATAGTTGATTTGTACTTCGTTCCATGTGAGAGCGCTAAATTATTAAAAGATGAATGTTTGTGGATTGCATTAATTTTCTTCCGGGTTGGCTGTAGGGTTCTAACAATAATAAAAATGATTAACAATAATGCGATGATGATGCATCAAACGTCCTTGGCGTGTATAGTATACTGAAAGAAAGCTTAATAAATAAAAGGAAACACAGCGTTTATCTTTAAAGTTTCATTAAATATTTACACAAAAGAAATGAAGCTCTAAAGTAGATTAAAACAATTAAAGGAGAGCTATATGTACGAATAACGACAAATCAGTATTTACAAACTTAAAATAAATTCAATGAGTTTCTAAATGTAATTAAAATAATATAATTGAGAAATGACAGAGTTACTTGCTTATATTTCTCCGGGACATATAAAAACGCGTGAAAGGAAACACTAAATAGCGTGAGTTACTACATGAACTGTAGTTCTGGTCAATACCGTGGTCGAGAAACAAGAGTTCTCTTACCGTTTTCTAGTGGATGGGTTACATGATCTAAAGGGCTGTGACGTAAATAGCATTAAAAGCCTCTTGGCGAAAAGTACGTTAAAATATGTCACACGATACAGTTAAGATAGCTTTCATAATGTGGTTATAAAAAAATACAAAGGTATTTTTAATAATATAAACTATTATTATAAATCTGGTGTGAAGAACACAAATACAGGTTCACTATTAATATTTTTGTGAGCGTGTCCGAACATATCCCTCCCCAGAGATGTAGATACGTATTTCGCCTTTCTACAGGCTTATCGGTACGCCCCTGCTGGAGAAAGGATATTCTCAGACACATTCACAAAAAAAGAACCACATCGCCACATCACAGAAATTATCCAGACCGGGCGTAGAAGTAAATTCAGCGCTACTTGTTGTCAGACAGCCGAAATACCTCGCCCCGTCCACATAACCAATATGAAGTAACGACGCCCTTCCAAAGGTGGCACAGCCAATCTCTCTAGAAACTGCATTTTGTTTGTGTCTTCACTCATACTACGGACTTACCGCATGTGTAATGTATCCGAATAATTGAAACATACATGAGTAGATAAACCCCACCAGTTTTGTATAATATAAAGGTATATTTAATAATATAAAATATTATTAAAAATCTGGTGTGCAGAACACAAATACAGGTTCACTATTAATATTTTTGTGAACGTGTCCGAACATATCCGTCCCCAGAGACGTAAATACGTATTTCGCCTTTCTACAGGCTCATCGGTACGCCCCTGCTGGAGAAAGGATATCTTCAGACACATTCACAAAAAGGAACCACATTGCCCCATCACAGAAATTGTCCAGACCGCCCGGTCTATGTATATGTTCGGACACGTTCACAAAAATATTAATAGTGAACCTGTATTTGTGTTCTTCACACCAGATTTTTAATAATATTTTATATTATTAAAAATAACTTTGTATTATACAAAACTGGTGGGGTTTACCTACTCATGTATCTTTCAATTATTCTTATAAAAAAATGTCAATTTATACGCGATTGGTATTATTTTGACATATAGAACAATAGCTAAATAATAAATAAAATTACTAATGAATATATAATTAGAATAAAAGTTGACGTAATTACTAACTAAATTAAAATTGACAGTATAAATACAGAAGCTTTTCAAAAGTTACACGAAAAATTCGAGAATTATAAAATATCTGGGCTGTTTGGCAAAGAAAACTTTCTCTTGAACTTATGAATAATATGCCAAAAAGATCACCTAATTTTTGAATAGTTTTAGATCAGCAGCATTGCAGGTGCTTTCATTTAAACGTATTATTAGTGACAGAATGAAATTAGTAAAGTTTTAGTGTAAACTGGTAGACTAGATATTAACGTAAATAAATTTTAACTTAACATTACGTTGGAATAAATATTTCATTGAAATAACTTTGTACTATGGTATAATCTTTTTGATTGTGTATGTTTAAATGAATTAATTTACTTTCACAGATGGACTCGAAACGTCGAGAATTTCGATCAGATTAATTTTCCGGAAGAAAATGAAAGAAATTAATTGCAAAAACCCCTGAAAGCGTATCCTGTTTACTCCATTAACTATGTATTAATTACGAAGTTTTGCTTTTTATTATAACATAAAATCAAGAAAAGTAGATCTTGCATTAATATTATTTATTACCGAGGATAACGCTCGTTTTTACGTTCACCATTGAGCTAATCTGAAGTAATTACAGCGGTGGAAATAATTTTTACGATTTCCAAAGAACACAAAACAAAAATATCCCTATCTCAATGCGAGATTCGGCCACCCGATATATATATTTTCTTGAACTCGAATTTATGCATAACGATTCAAATATATTACATTTAAATGTATATGGTTTCAAGCGGGGGCAATAAATAACCACGCTTAAATATCTAGATCATAAAAATAACATTACCTTGGTTGAAATTTTTTCCATCGCCCGTATAATAATTTACCTTGGTTTTTCTCCACATACTCTGAGATATTCTGTATAAAATTTGCATTCGTAAAACACCTTTATCGTCTATGTTTAATAAATTTATACACGAAAAAAAATTGAACCCTTTGCATTTTATACAAGTGCTTTTGTTGTTGATACGAGTTTGTGCGAGCCTGGAAAATTTATTACCTGTAGGTATGATAAACTACGGTACCGTTCGAGAACCCAACAACACGAATACATCTGACATGTTAACGTCAAACGTTAATTAAGTTTATTCAAATAATTAAAAGTATATACTATCAATGTTTTGCTAAGTCATGTGTAAAGTTATTTCATTAAGTATTTTTTTATGAAATTATTCGAAATTTGTGAAAAACAATAGTAAAGGTTCATAATATATATAATAAATTTACGATTAGATAAATATATGTAAAACATACACTTTACTCGACTCGATTTTTTAGTAAAGTAAGTTTAATATTTATGAACCTTATATGCTTCAGCTCACAAAAGTGCAGCTACATAATTTTTAACGTTGAATAACTCTAAATCGAAATACAGTTCCTTATGTTGATTATTTAAAGACTAGTGATACCTATATCCCAAATATGTATTTACTTTTTCCTAAGCGTTTCATTTATGTTGAAAAATAATAATCTGTATGCCCTTATTAAATTTTTGGCTGTTGGAGGACTTTAGTAAATGGAAAATTTATACGAGAATGTAGTGTAACATGTGGTAACAGTTATGCTTATAGACCAGTAGTTAAATGGTGTCATATATTTGGATTAGGAAGGGAATTCAATAAAGCATTTGTCACATTCAAAACAGGCTAGTTTTGGAAAATCAGAGTAAAATATGAGACAGTTGGAAATAGCTTTACGGGCAAATTGGTGCAAAAACTTAGAGAACCTTCTTAAATCTCGAAGGTCAGTGTAGGAACAGTTCATTCTATTATGCAGTCGTGAACATCACAAAGTTGATGTTAATTATCAGAAGCCTGCATTCAGCTTTATCACTACAGCATTTAATACGCTATCAATAATAACGTAATGTCTTTTATTTGTTCCTCATTTGTAAACATTAGTTTCCAAGTCACTTTATTCACCTTTAAAATGTATCTGAACTGACTGACTTGTAAAAATTTTACTGGCTAGCCAGTAAAATTTGACATCTGTGGTCACCTGTTATTATAATTTGAAATGACAGTCTAAGTCTTTAACAGTTATTTAATTGTTGTTAACATTTGACTATTGTGTCTTATTACCATCGTATACATTAAATATTATAGTGCAGTTGTTATTTCCACTAATACTGAAGTTTCCAGACGATGTCACTTGAATATTTGCACGTGTATACTCTGTAGAATTGGATGGTGTGAATTCTTTGATTGGAAACATTCTTTTTAATATTTCGATTTTGTTATTAATTTAGTCATCCACGTAGCTTTCTGCAATATTTGCGTTGACTTCCATTCCTCTGCACGTTTCAAAGTTAAATTATCGCCACCCCCATCCACCTTCGTTACTCCAGTCCGTCTAAATGAGTGACCTGTATACATTTTAAACCAGTATAAAGACCTTCAACAAATGCTTGCCTTGGATTAAGTACTGTTGTATCTTTCCCTATTTTTGCTTTTGTGTAACCCGCATTCACCCATGTTTCATCTAAATAATAGATTTTTCTCCCTTCTGCAGGAAACTTTCTTATACTTGTCAAATCATGACTTCTCCATAAGATAATATCATTTCGTTCAATTAATATGTTATTTCGAGTGCGTTCTTCCCACTTGAATCCTAGTTTCTTTAGGATTCTCCAAAGTGATGTTCGTTTTAAAGGAGGTAAACTGGCATCCCCTTTCATAGCTTCACATATTTTTGTGCAAGTTGGTAACTCATTTTTAAAGAAAAATGAATGCACGTGCCTTCTAATCGTACTTTTTGATACTTCATCTAATTTATTGTAACCATCTTGGCAACTTCGTTTTCTTAATGGAGACTGTGTAACTCCAGACATTTCAATTTCCTTAATAATGTCAAACATAGTATTCCTACCAATCCCTACTTCCCTTAAAATTTGTCGAACAGCAGCTGTTTTGGACATATTAGCTTTGTTCTGAAAATACACATTGTAAGCCATCTGCCTCTGTCAACTTTTTACATATTTTCCTTTACGATTTTTTGATGGACCTGGTAAAGCTGCGTCATCCATGCTCTAAAACGATTGCGATTAAATAAACGAAATAAATTAATGAGTGATAAAATATTTTTAGAAAATGATGTTTTCACTCTAAAATCTCTATAAAGAACTATCTTTAACGAATATTAATAATAAATAGCACAATAAACAACTAGTAAAACATGCAATTGACTAGAACTGACAGAAATACCGGTCAGTACTGACAGCAAAACGCTAATTTGACAAACTAAATAAACTAAATTTCGCCTGCATAAAAGCGGCCTCTATTTTAGCCAATCACAAGCTCTTATTTTAAGCCCTATCTTTCCCAACGGTTTATTCTTATTTGGAACAGACTAGTTAGTTTAAGACAATGATATCGCCTATTCTGTGCCCGCTTGGAGAATGCTCTATTGTGTATCGCACAGATGGTTAGGAAAGTGTTTCGTGATTCGTATTTATATAACAGACAAAAAAACTTATGAAGAATGATTTTGTTCGGAAAATTGAAAAAATAGTTATTTACGATACAAGTGTTCAAAGTGCGATTTTATTTCACGAGTAAAAGTTTGCGACACGAGCGTTAGCGAGTGTCGCAATTTACGAGTGAAATAAAATAACATTTTTAACATGTGTATCGTACAATATTTTTTCTACAAACACAATTTTTATTATAAAATATAATGAAACTCCACTGACCAAATTTGACAGCTCATGAATACGTTTTGACACAACTGGACGCAACCGTTAAATTACGTCAAATTAATTTGTCACAATTTGTACAAAAGATGAGTTCGTGTATTAATAAAGAAAATGAAGTAATACCGAGTGCAATAATTGAAGCCGCTGATAAAGTGACATTAGATTTGTAGCCCTCAAAATCTAGGCAACAATATGAAATTGCGTACAAAAGGTTTATGGAATGGTGCAGATGCAATAATGTGATAGGTAAATTTTGCGAAAATGTTCTACTAGCATATTTTAAAGAAAGGTCTAAAATTTGGAAATCTTCTACTCTTTGGTCACATTTTTCGATGATAAAACTTTTGCTAAATATAAATGACAACCATGATATTAGTAAATATTATAAACTTATTGCATTTTTGAGACGGAAAGGAGAAGGTTACCGACCAAGAAAATCAAAAATATTGACAAGACAAGAAATTGATAGATTTATTTCTGAAGCATCAGATGAAAAATATATGCTGTTCAAAGTAGCTGTTGTTATGGGTATATTTGGCGCTTGTCGCCGGGAAGAGTTATGCCGTATGACTGTGGATGACATTGAAGATAGAGGAAATGTGTTAGTAGTTACTATACCAGATACTAAAACCAATACTCAAAGAATATTTACCGTTATTGGCTCATATATAAACTGTATCGCAAATACAAAGCATTACGTCCATCTAATATAAAACATCGACGTTTATTTATTAAATACGCTAATAATAAATGCACAAGTCAAGCGGTTGGAATAAATTCGTTTAGCAAGATGCCTGCAATTATCGCAATGTTTTTGAAATTGCCGAATCCAGAATCTTATACGGGAACATTGCTTCCGACATTCATCTGCTAATTTGCTAGCAGATACTGGTGCAAGCTTATGCTCAATTAAGCGACATGGAGGCTGGGAAAGTTCCACCGTTGTTGAAGGTTACCTAGAGGATTCTCTAGAAAATAAAAACAAAATTGATCACTCCATCTTCCCAGATCTATCTAATAATTCTATTGCAAATGATAATTTAAATCACGATATTTTAGTTCCTATGAACTATTTGTCTGCAAATAATAATTCTGCAAGTACAGCAACACATGGAATAAATATCTCCAATTGCACAAACTTGTACATTTAATATTAATTATCCAAAGAATATGTAATTTTTCATTGTAATAAAAATCATTTGATATGTACGGAATTTTCTCTTGTCATTTTTGACAAACTGTCATTTACTTTTAACACAAGTGATAAAAGTGGCCGTTCTAACACGCTACGCTATAAAATCGAATTTTTAAGTGAAGTTAGCCGTGTCAAAATGTCAACTTTTAACGGTGTTGGTAGAAAAAAGATTTTTTCTATTTTGCGTTCGAAATGAACTCATTATGAAACCCAAAACAGTATCGAAATGAGCTTCATTTCGGTACGCTTTTTTTCATTTTTCAATGTTGGCGTTGTTCGAATACAGAAACAAATATCATTGCTGTCATTTGATTTTAAGAATTTATGTACATTTGACAGATATGATATATGTCCGTATTTTACACAAACAACGTATGTTGTATACAATTGGCAACAACATATATATGTTTCTATGTCACTCATGTTTATATTTTTAAATGAAATATCATGTAATGTTAACGAAAATTAATAAATAATATGTAATATAATATACTTCGCGGATAGCAAGATTTAAATTTTAAAATGTCAAGTATCAATGTGACCAACGGCATGCTTTATATAAAAATTAAACTCTGAACTTTCAAATTAAATAATTCCAATTTAAGCAATTTATTAATGTAAAAAACGCAAAATAGAAAAAATAGTATAAAAAACTCGTTTCATAAGGCCTTTTGCCGCACTCGCTCTTTAGAAAACTCGCCGCTATCGCGGCTCGTTTTCTAAACTGACTCGTGCGGCAAAATGGTGCCTTATGAAACTTGTTTTTTAATATACTATTTTCTATTTTGCGTTCGAAATGAACTCATTATGAAACCCAAAACAGTATCGAAATGAGCTTCATTTCGATACACTTTTTTTCATTTTTCAATGTTGGCGTTGTTCGAATACGGAAATAAATATAATTGCTGTCATTTGATTTTAAGAATTTATGTACATTTGACAGATATGATATATGTCCGTATTTTACACAAACAACGTATGTTGTATACAATTGACAACAACATATATATGTTTCTATGTCACTCATGTTTATATTTTTAAATGAAATATCAAGTAATGTTAACGAAAATTAATAAATAATATGTAATATAATATACTTTGCGGATAGCAAGATTTAAATTTGAAAATGTCAAATATCAATGTGACCAACTGCATGCTTTATATAAAAATTAAACTCTGAACTTTCAAATTAAATAATTCCAATTTAAGCAATTTATTAATGTACAAAACGCAAAATAGAAAAAATAGTATAAAAAACTCGTTTCATAAGGCCTTTTGCCGCACTCGCTCTTTAGAAAACTCGCCGCTATCGCGGCTCGTTTTCTAAACTGATCTCGTGCGGCAAAATGGTGCCTTATGAAACTTGTTTTTTAATATACTATTTTGCAAGTATAGTTAAATCCATCCGCAAACACACTGTATATAACTAAAAACACGAGTACCGTCACGTTTGAATGCAAAATGTAAAATGAATGTGGCTTATACACAAACGAAGATCCTGATTATTTATCATGTTGAAATCAGTCAAATCTGACAATACGCTTGTTCAATTCTTAATTGATGACAGACGTAGTAACGTGCCTTCAAAAACTTTCCTCATTAGAGACGACCATGTTTTTTTTAATGGTTGGTGACAGTGCCCGTATTCTGTCTTCGTATTGATAGTTTGGTTATGTAATAATTAGTAATTTAGTTTTTGAAAAAAACTTTTATTACAAAAGTGAAAATTAAAAGAAAATAATACTAAAACAGATGTTGGAAATGACCATTATTTTGAAGACAAACTTGAACTCTACGTTTCATGCTTTTAAAGCCATTTATTAGGATTTCTTGGGTTATGTCAGTACAAGTATTCATCAAAGCATTACGAAACTCTTTCATTGTATGACGTCTGGTGTTGAAAATGGTATTCTTTAAATATGGAAAAATAAAATAGTTTAAAATTTTCAAATTTAGAGATCTTGGTAGAAAATTAATAATTCTTGTATCGAAAAATTCTTGCATAGAAGCTATTGTTTCTCAAGATTTGTGCGCTGGTCCATTATCTTGCTGGAAATATCCTTCCGTAAGTTCATTAATAAATAATTTATTTCGATACCTTTCAGCAATTTGATTAAAAAATATATCAAGCGAGCCACAAAATTTGTATCCTAGATAGGCTGTGAACGACTGAGATAGATATATTAATCGCGTCTAAGCTTAGAGAATTGACGATGTGTAATTTGTAAATAATCATAAGTCATAAGTCAAATTGCTAAGTTACGATAGTACGACATGTAGGTTAGATCACTTAATATAGCTAAGACATAATTGATTTAGTCCATGGCATACTCTGAAAACTTTTTTTGTGACTCACTCCTTAGGCTCAATATATAGGCCTATTTTTGTGGATGTAGCGTAGTTTCTACAAATTCATAAGGGTTTTCTGCAGACCAAATTCTAATATTTTGCTTGTTTAAAAATACTGAAAGATGGAATCAAGTTCCATCCGAAAATAAGCATTTGTCGAGAATGTCATCGTTATTTATGTTATTCAAAATCCATAAGACAAAAATGTGTACTCGTAACAAAATCTACCTATTTGTAGATTGTTATTATTTATTCTACCTAATTTTATATGGAAACAACTTTAAGTTCTTTTTTAAAATAGTATGACATGTTCTCACTGACAAACGAACTTGTGATAATGTTGCAATTGATTTTTTAGGTGAATTGTCTATTCGTTGTCGAATATTATCTATGCAATTTGCTGTTTTCTAGGTGCTTCACCGCCAAGTTTACGAATTATTGTCCCTAGTTTGCCAAATTTAATAACACAAGCTTGAATATGTTTTTGCAGTTGAACGTAAGTAACTGGCATATACTGGCAGATAGGATACTGTTGCCGGAAATCCTGTAAGCACTGATTAGTGGAATAAACCCAATCTCAATGTTCTAATTTTTGGCCAATTCTGTAGTAACTTTGAATAATAAATATTTTATGTTGTAACAAATTTAATATAATTTGAAGTTTTCTAAAATTTCGCATGTGCACCAATTTTTGACGACTTAATTACTTATAATATAGCCTACTATAATGACGAAAGTTTTTGAAGGCACGTTATGCTGACCAGACAGTTGAACAATATTCCAAATAGTTCATAACAAACGTGAAGCCTGTTACGAGTTTGTGTGTTTAAAGTTACTAAATTGTTTGAAACTGCGTATTATAAATTATAATCGTTTAGAAGTTATTATAGTAACATATTCAAAGCGATTTTTTGAAGCTCATGCGTCGTTTAAAAGACACATTAATAGTTAATTTATTGTACAAGTGTGTTATGTTACAAATAAGTCACGCGAGAAAATGTTTAGCTCACGAGTCCGCTAGGACGAGTGAGCTACTTTTCTCAAGTGACTTATTTGTAATTAACACACGTGTGCAATACAAAACTTTATCCAACACCTCTTAAGATCCGTTCAAAATGGCTTTTAATGTTTTATAAATTTGACGTTCCATGTCAAATTTAAATTATAAACGACTAATGCAAAAAGTTCATATACAGTAATGCAGTTACTATGGAGAATAAATAATGCAAATCAACAAGCAAACAAAATTAGTGATTGATTAATAATACTGCAGTTAAAAGTTGATGGTAATGGAAGAGTTGCAAGAGGCTGTTTTCATTCCGCTAGAAGTTAAGAAATAAGCTCAAGCATGTTATAAATTACTGCCAAAAAAATCGAAGGATAATTACGACAAAGAATTTCGTAATTTTGAAGAATGGAGAAAACAGCAAAATATCACTGGAATTAACGAAGAAGTTATGCTGGCGTATTTCCATATTTATAGAAGGAAAATAGCACCTTCTTCATTGTGGACGAAGTATTCCATGTTAAGAAGTACTTTGAAAGTGTATAGGAATAGTGACATATCGAAATACGGAAAACTGATTTCCTATTTGAAGAGTGAGGCAAGAACCCACAAGTCCAAAAAGGCTAAAATCTTGGAGAGGCTACATATAGAGAAGTTTCTGAATGAGGCTCCTAACAATAAATATTTGATGATGAAGGTATTATTTATTTTCTTATATTTAATTCAAAGTATTTATTCATTATTCGTTCGTGTATTCTATGCAGGTTGCCTTAATAATGGGTATATCAGGTGCATGTCGTTGTGATGAAATAACTAAGCTGAAAGTTGACGATATAGAAGATAAAGGAGGATACTTGTATGTTTCGATACCTGACACAAAGACAAACGTATCTAGAAGTTTCACTGTTATGGCAGAAGGATTTACAACAGATATTCTTGACCTCTACAGAAAATATGTCTGTATGAGACCAAAAGGTATTCCACATGTCAGATTCTTCCTAAATTACAAGAAAGAAAAATGCATTATCCAGCCAGTTGGAATTAACACCATTTCTAAGATACCTCAGAAAGTTGCATCTTTCCTGAACCTACCAGAAGCTCAATTATATACAGGACATAGTCTGAGACGTTCGTCAGCATCTCTTCTGGCAAACGCAGGAGCTGATATTACAACAGTTAAACGACATGGTGGGTGGAAATCGTCCACTGTGGCAGAAGGTTATATACAAGATTCAGTATCCAACAAGATTGATATAGCCAGAAAGATACAAACAGACAGTCTAACGTCCTCGACTTCTGGTCATCAAATTTCTGTTCAGGATACTTCAAATACGTCTTCTAGTATAACTCTAAATTCGAATAACCTGAATGCAGAGTCAGATACAAAGAGGATTTTCTTCAACTTTAATATTAATGTAAATGTTAATTAGTTGCTATTGTTTACCCTTTAGAATTAATATAAATGTGTTAATACTATAGCAGTTTGAATGTCTCTATGCAATCTAAATTTCACCTTGATTTATCTCATTAGTGAGATAAATTATGTTTTTAACTCACTAGTGAGTTATAAGCTACATAATTGATTTAGAATCGCCATAGTTATAGGTCTATTATTAGGAGGTGTTGGATAAAATCTTTTTAAACATGTCGACGTTAAATAAAACTTAGTCTAGTGTTTTACTAATACTATATACAATGGAGAAATGGTTTGCATTTCTTTGAGTACAGTCAACATTTGTTGATGCTTAATTTCAAGCTACCTCGACACCACTGAGATATAAACATTGTCATTTTCCTGCAAGTCCCGAACATCAATGTCTCACGAAATAGAATAATATATTTTGATATCACCAGCAGAAGCCAATGCAGGATATTTGAGAATGAGAATAAGATCGATCGTCTTTCTTTATTATACATAATAATAGGCTTAAATTCGAACCTTGAGGTACACCCGTTGTTCAAAATTCTTAAGAATAATACCCATTGTAATAAATCTTGGTTTGATCTATTCAACAAATAGCCTTCCATTAATTGAAAAAGCCAAGAAACAGACATATCAAAATAATTAAGCTTTTTCAGTTAGATGCCATGAAAGCACTTAAAAAGTCAGTGGAAACGACAGCGACTTGGTTTTGAATATCAATAACTTTACCAATATATTGAGTGATAATAGTGAAGTTAGTTACTATGGATCTACCTAATATATAGGCAGTAATAGATTGTGGGGAGATGAGATTTCATATTAAAAAATATGAGCGAATAAATTGCATGCTCAAACATTATTGCAAAATTAGACAAAATAGCAATAGGTCTGTATTTACTTAGTAAAGAAGCATCTTTCTCATGCTAAGTATTAATGTTGCCATCTCCAACAGATCAGCGAAAGTCCTAGTACAAATGTATAAATTGATAATATATGCTAAAGGCTTAGTAAAAACGAACTTGATATCACGAAAAAAATATTGTGTCCTCGCCAGCTGTATGTTTTTCAGGAAATGTAGATGTTACCTCGACCAGTTCATCTTCAATTATAGGTAGTAACGAGAAAGATAAATAATTACTGTACTACTATAATCTAATATCAGCGAATGCATATACAAAGAAAAGTATTTCTTTATATATGCAACAACACAGCACACATACACAAAACTGCAGAAAGAGGATTTTCATGTTAATCCTTGAAAAAACTTTTTTTGAAATTTCAGAAATGCTGTGAAATATATTTGTCACAAATAAAGTGTAGGTAATTGTTATAAAGAAATGTTACGCGAATATTACAGAAGATTGTCCTGAAAAATTATTATTTTTACGACATTATATGCACGTGTTACCCTAAATATTACGTATCACGCTATGCAGCGAGCTTGGGCTCACAGTATATGCAAAGTGGAATAATCGTAATCGATAAAAGCTATAG
The DNA here is from genome assembly GCA_935421215.2 of Melolontha melolontha. Taxonomy (NCBI): domain Eukaryota; kingdom Metazoa; phylum Arthropoda; class Insecta; order Coleoptera; family Scarabaeidae; genus Melolontha; species Melolontha melolontha. The sequence goes on along the minus strand of OW285243.1, from coordinate 67,472,612 downwards.
TTTCCAAATTAGGAGAATTATTAAGACATTTACTTACTTTGCGGGTGAAAAAATTTTAACGAGTTTTGCGACACAGTAACGACAGTTATTAAGACTACAGCTGCATTTTTACAAAAATACGATGCCCGAACCTATGGCATACATGTGTCGGAAAGAGACCTAGTGGTTTTAATTGAAGTTGGACACGTTTAAAATGAACATAAATAATATATGTCGCTAAAAAACGTCGCTTGATTTCTGTTCGTCAAGGTGAATTGAACAGCTGTCCGTTACGAGAAGATTTCGTGAAGATTGCAAAGGCGATAAATACGATGATTCCGATGCTAATCGGGCATATGACAATTCGTACTTTTTTCCCTTTGAACCATCGACGCCTAATTCATTAATTTTGCATTTGAATTGGGGGTCATTAAGTTTAGATAATATCTATATTACTTTTTGTTTTCTTATATGACCTATTAAATATATGTATATGTAGATTCATCCACTTAATTAGAGATTGAAAAAAATTGAGTATATTTATAAGTGATAGTATAAGTTATTGCAGAATATTGTAATTAAAGAAATATGTATATATATATATTAAAAATAATAGACATTTTATTGGTTTAGCGACCTTTATTGAATTTTGATGTTTTATTCTACGACGTTTCGACTTTTATTATTATTCAGTCTTTTTCAAGTAACTAGAAACAAGAATTAATACAATGAAAAAGTGAGAACTATGTTTGTCTTTGTGAGATTGAATTAACAATTAAAATTAAAGTTAAAATTAGGTTAACGACTGAATTACCAATTAAATTAACAATTAAAATTAAAATTAGATTAATAATAAGTAAGGAACAATTAAAATGATTACATCTGTATGAAATGAATTGAAAATTTAAATTAAACTACTATTACAGTAAAGAAAACATTGAATGACAATAAACTCACCGTTTTTATTGGGTTTCAAAAACACTCATTCTGTGCAACATGTGTCATCGGAGCTTATCCGAGACGTTTTTAGGGGAACCGACCGCACTGGTTCGAATATTGTGGGTGTCTGTGTCTTATTGTTTAGAGAAGTATATTTCTGTTCTATTTCGGAATTAGCAAATTGGTCAGGACCGTGTTTAGGGGTATATAGTAAAAGTATTTACAATGGGTAATAATAAAGATTTTTTGGTTGTGTTTGTGTGTGTGTTTGAATTTATTTTATTGTTTAATGAGTGGGTAATGGAGTTTAGAAAGTCCATCAATTTCGTTTCTGTCGTTGATTGTTTTGCTGCTTTTGAAAATATGGATCACATCTAAGACCTCCCTAGCTTTTGTATTCTTTTTCTGTGTTATTATTTTGGTGTTATCAAAATCAAAATTATGTTTTAGTGTCAATTGGTGTTTTTTTAAAGCAGTTTGATTTTTTGCGTATTTGTGACCTTTCAATCTTTCTTGTAGTAACTGTTTTGTTTGGCCTATGTATACTTTGTCACAGTCTTTGCAAGGTATGTTGTATATTGTGTGTGATTGTTTTACACTAAAACAATCACACACAATATACAACATACCTTGCAAAGACTGTGACAAAGTATACATAGGCCAAACAAAACAGTTACTACAAGAAAGATTGAAAGGTCACAAATACGCAAAAAATCAAACTGCTTTAAAAAAACACCAATTGACACTAAAACATAATTTTGATTTTGATAACACCAAAATAATAACACAGAAAAAGAATACAAAAGCTAGGGAGGTCTTAGATGTGATCCATATTTTCAAAAGCAGCAAAACAATCAACGACAGAAACGAAATTGATGGACTTTCTAAACTCCATTACCCACTCATTAAACAATAAAATAAATTCAAACACACACACAAACACAACCAAAAAATTTTTATTATTACCCATTGTAAATACTTTTACTATATACCCCTAAACACGGTCCTGACCAATTTGCTAATTCCGAAATAGAACAGAAATATACTTCTCTAAACAATAAGACACAGACACCCACAATATTCGAACCAGTGCGGTCGGTTCCCCTAAAAACGTCTCGGATAAGCTCCGATGACACATGTTGCACAGAATGAGTGTTTTTGAAACCCAATAAAAACGGTGAGTTTATTGTCATTCAATGTTTTCTTTACTGTAATAGTAGTTTAATTTAAATTTTCAATTCATTTCATACAGATGTAATCATTTTAATTGTTCCTTACTTATTATTAATCTAATTTTAATTTTAATTGTTAATTTAATTGGTAATTCAGTCGTTAACCTAATTTTAATTTTAATTGTTAATTCAATCTCAAAAAGACAAACATAGTTCTCACTTTTTCATTGTATTAATTCTTGTTTCTAGTTACTTGAAAAAGACTGAATAATAATAAAAGTCGAAACGTCGTAGAATAAAACAACAAAATTCAATAAAGGTCGCTAAACCAATAAAAAGTCTATTATTTTTAATATTAAGACACGGCCAATAAAATAAAAAAGAAAAACAAAATTCTTATAAATACTAAATATATGTATATATATATATCTTTTCTTGACCTTTGTATATAATAGGAGATTTTCTTATTCGGGATTTAAGGTCTGTTTAAGCTCTTATATATTTAGGCACTAATGGCCTTTTTCAAAGAGTTACATTTAAAATGGATTCTCAAAGCTAAAACCTAAAATAGCAAAAATCGAGAAACATATCTCATTTATAAAATCTCATGTCGCGATTACGATAATTACTACATTGGTCAGACTAAACAATATCTATACAAAACGATACAAGCCCGCAAATACTCCAAAACAGATAAAACTGCTTTATATACACACAAACTTCAGCATGATCCCCATTTCGTATATGTATAGGTCGTTCCGAGCCTGGTGCAGTATTGCCACGTTGAGCGTAAAAAATCATTCTCATTAATTCTCATTTCTCGCATGTCTACCAATTTTTTTTCAAGGCACTATCATTCTGAAAACCCAAAACTCTTCATACTTCAACTTGATAGTATAAAGTCTAGTCAAATTACTCCATTATACACAATTTTTTCAATCTTTGATTCACTCTTATAACTGGAGACCGGACACATCAGACCGGAATTACGTTGGACCACATAAAAAGTACAACACGCAGTTATTGAATAGCACTATTCATTCGGCTAATCGCACATCTATTTTTTGTCGTTGAATTGTGACGCTATTACTTCAATATTACAGTTAAATTCCTTTCTTCAAGGGCGTAGATAGAAACGTGAGGAGTTTCTATAATTTGTTTTATTTATTTGTTAATATTTCGTAAGATACATAAAGTACGGTGAGTTAGTTTCTTCTTTTCATTGCTTTAACTGTTAATTACATACTTCGTAATTTGTGTAATAGATCCTGTTTACTATCGTTTCATCGAATCTACTTTTCCCAATTATTTTGAAGTAAGTATCCACTGAATTTCGTGTCAATAATGTATGTCCATTGCCAGTGATTCCGATACTTATTGCAAAGTCTGTACAATATCGTTAAAAAATTCCAAGAAATAGCTCGTAAAACGTCACTTAGCATCGCAAACAGATACACAGAAATTAGACCTGTTGGAATCTGACAAATTTAACGAAGAATTCTGTGAAACTTTAATGACGACAAATATTCCATTAAATAAACTAAACAAACCCACCTTCACAAAATTTCTCCAAAAATATACTGGTCGAAATGTTCCTGATGAATCCACCTTACGCAAATATTATGTTCCTAAGTGCTACACGAAAGCAGTAGAACGAATTAGAAGCCATTTTCAAATCAGTACCTATGGATAAGTGCCGACGAAGCTGTCGATATACTAGGACGCTGTGTGGTAAATCTTGTAGTTGGTGTACTACATCCAACTATTCCATATAACGCATATGTAATAGCAACAAAAGTTATAAATACGGTTGATGCGGAAACAGTAGCTAAAAACATTCACGAGAATATGCACCAAATGTATCATTTGGACGACAGATACAAAGAAAAAATACTTTTATTTGTCAGTGACAGTGCCGCATATATATTAAAAACAGGCAGACTATTAAAGGAAACATATCCTAATATGTTGAATATTACTTGTGTAGCACATGCTCTCCACAGAATCTGTGAATATATCAGAGACACCTTTCTGGAAGTTGATAGACTGGTATTCGCTTTTAAAAAAGTTTTCAGAAAAGCACCATTGGGAGTAGCTCTTTACAAGGAAAAGCTTCCATCTTTGCAACTAACTCCCTCTCCAGTAATAACTAGATGGGGAACATGGTTGGAAGCTACCAGTTTTTATGCAGAGAACTTCGATAGCTTACAAAATTTCGTTACATGTTTAAATGACGATGTTCGAAGTATTTATGAGTGCAAGGAATTAACACAAACTCCAAATTTAAAAAATCAGTTGTACTTTCTTCAGGATCACTTTGGAAATTTGTCAAAACTAATCCCTTATTTTGAAAATTAAAATCTCAAATTAAATGATGGAATAACCACATTAGATGTTGTTATTAACAATTTGAAAGATATTCTAATGTGTGTTCGGATGTGGCCTTCGGCAAAAGTTAGACGCAGTTTTTAATAGAAATCCAGATTTAATAACATTGCGGCAATTGTGTACGGGGACAATGCCTCAAAATCTAACTGCTAAATACGCTGAAATAAAAGAACACTTACAGTATGCACCTATAAGTAGTTGCGATGTAGAGAGGACGTTTTCTATCTACAAGGATGTATTTCATTCAAAGGAAACAAATTTTACAGAAGAGAATCTTAAGAAAGTATTGCTAGTTAATATTAATACTCCTTTACTCAACTTGAACTACAAAATGAACAAGTAAAAATGTATTTCGTATTTTACAGATCACCACTTGATTGTTTTCCAATTATATAAATAACATTAAAAACTCTTTAAAAATACAAATTTTCAGTAGTACGCCCGTGGGCGATGAGTCATCGGCCTTTCGTGCCCGGTCCCTAGTTATAACACTTATTTTAGTTTTACCAATATTCTTGTCGATAAAGTCGAAAGTATTTGTAAGATGGCTCTTACTGTATATAAATCCGAAATGCATTTTAAGTTATTCAGATCGATGAGAGGCAGCGAAAAAAAAAGTGCTTATAATGCAGGTGACCGCTAATAATATTTAATGCTTTAATTTAAACACGTATAAAATACGAGGAACGCAATGATATATGTAACATATTAAATGTGGACAATAAATTGTGTTGAATATTGATGAAAAGTACACCTAAGCCATTCCAATGCGGTCGGCAGAAGCCTTACAATAAACTTTACAACTTGTAGTCGTATCTCAATTATAAATGTGAGAACACAAAGTATCCAATATGTTTATAGGTATATGAATGAAGACCGGTTTACAAGGTATCATGTTGTTCGCATTTTTTTTCGATGGGATTTTCAGATATAAATCTATAACATAAGAAAATTAGTAAAGAAATTCATATACGAAAGTTTGTTATTTATACTTTTCCATTTTTTAATAATTAATCAGAAAATTAAGAAAGGGTTTTTCATTAAGAACGACGCATTCTTGTTTGTAAAATAAAGCACAGATATCGTGAGAAATTTAAGTTTTTACTTTTCGGTTCAGTGTAAAGTACAGTTAAAATGCCGTTATTGAAGGAATACAACGTCGTTTAAATGTCCTTCGCGGAAGCGCTGACAGTAATGAATCAACTTAATCTAATTTTCCATGACATTTTCACTTAAATTGGGTCAAATGTCAGCAATGACACGTTTAGTATTGGTCTGCAAGTTACTTATTTATTTCGTATGAGAACCGAAGTCGAAATTTAGATGTTAGTGTATGAAAGTGTACAGAAAGAAGGGTCGAAAAACTAATTTATACACTAACATCTAAATTTTTCAGCCAGTCCAGAGCTGCAGGAGTTGGATTCATTACAAATATTTTCGATATTATTTTACATTTTGTTCCCGACCCGAATTGTATTCATGGTAATGCGCGATTTGTGTGCAGGGTATTGTCCTGCAAAAACAACACACCTTTCGCTAACATGTCTTGTTTCCTTAAATATTGTCTGTCATGGTGGTTAGTAGTTTTGAATAAGAATGTCAGCGATATCCAAAAAAAACTAAAGCAAGAACGTTTTCAACGGATTTTTGAACTTGAAACTTCTTAGGCTTGGAGATCCATGATGCTTTCACTCTATCAACTCCTATTTTGTTTCTGGGTGGTAAAAATGGACCCATCTTTCATTCGTGATCACAAGACGGTTAAAAAACTCTGAATCTCCTTTAAACCGGGCTCAGATTGAGAATGATGCTTTCACACTTGTCGTTTGTGTTCGGCGTTCAAGCATTTAGGAATCCATTCTGCAGAAATTTTTTTCGTATCTAAATCGACGTGAACTATATGATAGACGCATTCATATGAAATACTTAGTGCCTCAGCAATATGCTTCAACCCAATTTGACCGTCTGATAATATCATGTCATCAACTGCGTCAATATTTTCGGGGGTGTACACAGAAATCGGTTTTTCCGGAAAGTTTTCCTCTTTTGTATGACGCAATTCAATTTTTGACAATCGCATATGATGGGCAAATGTAAATTTCCTTACCGCTTAACTTCTTCAAATACGAGTATTTAATGATGCCTCAATACTTCAATTTATCGATTTTCACATTTGCATTCGACGTGCTTTCTTTCAAAATTTACTGCACAGCAATATTTCAACTTCTTGGCGTAAGATTTTACAGTGACACTTTTAAAATCGGTCCCCTTCGTATACCCAAAGGTAAGTTGAAAATAGGATACAAACCATAAGAGATTAAAAATAATGTAACACACGTTAAAAGTCATTAAAATAAAAAAAAAGGTCATAAAAATGTATACACTAATATCCAAGTTTTTCCACCATTCCAGCTGCAGGAGTTACCTTGCTCAGTTCGTGGATGCCACCAGGAAAATTTTTTCTGGGGCAGTCGTTTACTATGTGGGCCATAGTCTGTTCCACATTTCCGCAGTAGCTGAGGTAGTATCTGCTGGTTTTCATATTCACAGCAATGAGTTGCACCTTCCGTGGCCTATGTGGAACCTATTTAATTGAGAACATTGCCTACGTAGGGGGGTTACGCCCGACAAAGGTTCTAAAGTATCAGGAATTAGACTTCTATTCCTCAATTCAGGGTTTCATTCGAGAAAGGCTCTCCAGAAATTATTCACATTGATGCGATGTTGAACTTTCGTATCCAGCCAATCGGTTTCCTAGATTTGAAATGGGTCCTGGGGACGCTCTCCAAATCATCGTGTATGGGAAGATCATTGTTGTTAGAAATCTTAGCCCATTCATTCTGTGCTGCAGCGAGACGTCTGATATCCAGCGGTGCAATGTTGGAAAGAATCGGTAACCGGAGACTAGGAGTGGATCTAGCAGTACCCGTGACGATCCTCATTGTATCGTTAAGTTGAATATCTACTAGCTTGGTGTGAGAGCTACGATACCGAACAGCAGCACAATATTCAGCAGGAAAGTAAGTCAATGTTCGCCGGGTCTTCCCATTCGCTCTCCATGAATTGCTGGCAAATTTATGTAGTATATAAGTTTATTATTGCGGGTGTTCACCTTTTGACTAGTTTTACAGAGGTGCCGTTTGAATGTCTGAGACCGCTCAGATATTTAAGGTGGGGGTTATGATTGATCTGGCTACCACCAAATTAAACAGTAAGCTCTCTGTTGGCATCCTTGGTATACAAATGAAAGGCACATGATTCAGATTTTGAGGGTTTCGTTGTAAGTGCTATTTCTTATAATATTTGTCTAAAGCTTCCAAATCTTCAGCAAGTTGTAATTCTTCATTCTCTAAATTCTTGGTTTGAGTGAATAAAGTAATTTACGCAAACATTTCAAACAAATGGAACATACGTTTGATTTCATATGTGACATTTTATACCTATATATTTATATAAAAAAAATATATACACTAATGCAAGATATTTGACACATAAAATATTTCACCCAATATCTTATTACTTATTTATTGTTTTAAGGTGTTCCTTCTACAATAAATTTGTACGTAAATACAGTGGCAATGTGAAGAATGTGTTAAAATTACCTCTGGAGAAATATTTACATCTTACTAATCCATGGAATAATAAATTTAAAGAATAATAGTAACAGTGATGTGTATTATAATTATCATAATATTGATATATTGTCTCTTAAGATTCGCTTAACAAATATATAACATTACAAAATAACAGTTATTTCAATACTACCTATACATAGAGAGCGATAAAGAAATTCATTTAACAGAAGGTATCATTTCACATATTTTAGATAAAAAGTTTTCTAAACCTATAAAATGTATATACATATTTAGAAATATTTTTATATTACAAAAAATACAGTAAGTATAGAAAACGCCAATTAAGTTGGTGCGAGGAGGGGTAAGTTCGCGCAGGATTAGAAGTAGTGGAGAGATTTGTTTTTGGTTTTACATCAAATGTCAGATAATTCTAACCTTTGAGCGTGTATCAATTTATGATCCCCTAGCAAAGACATTATATTCCGTCAAACGTCAATGACAAATGTATTCTGACAATTAAATTACTTGAATAGTGGGGGTGGACGTTTCTAAAAACGGCTTCTGCGCACCCCCTCTTCGCGCCAACTTAATTGGCGTTTGCTATACCTACATATTAAAAAAGCATAACATAATTTAAATTATATTTTGAATAATTATTACAGCAATATGTCGTATATATTAAAAATTACCCATTTTCAAGATCAGACCCTGATCTAAAGAAAATTCTAAGGATGACATATTTACAATATTCACAATAAAAGTCAAATTTTCTAGGGTATTGTCAACAATATTATCAAAATCATAGATTTTGTTATCGTCTGTGATGACGTTAATTTTCCATGCATTCGCATCAACCATATCTAGTCCTTCTAACACTATATATTTTTTACTTTGTCCAATTTAAATGACTTGTGATTGTTAGTTGTAACATGAGCCCATACAAGTTCGATGGGGTTCAGATTAGTGATCACAGGTAAACGTAAAACTGTACGACCACATTCTTTAGCTATTTCATCAACAACATACAAAACTGGATGACATGTTACATAGATTCTTACAAGCTCAAGCAATTTAACCTTCAGCATAGTGTTATAATAATGATTACAGCAATATGTCGTATATGCTCAATGACATGGAAACTGCAACACCAAGAAGTGGTGCGAATTTTTTGACCAAACTTGGTAGAAACGTATAACTAGTCAAACGTAATAATTGATTAAAATTTTGTTGCGATATATCAAGTGGTCATGGCACTTCTGACACTTCATTCAGTTTTCGCTGACATTAATGTGTGGTGTATTTATTGTTTGTTTCAAATTTATTTCAACGGTTTTGTCTTATTGTACCTTTGTTTAACGTGTTTAGAGAGTTTTATTATGCCTAGAGTGCGGCAACGTGGAAATTATCGCCAATTAAGCGAATTCGACAGAGGTCGAATTGTTGGTTTGCGAGAAGGTGGTTTTTCATACAGGGAAATTGCAAATCGCCTTAACCGGAACCAATCCACCATTATGCGCTGTTATCAATCATGGACTAGGGAGGGTCAGGAAAGACGCCGAAGAGGAACCGGAGGCCGAAGAAGAACTAATGGGATACAGGACCGCCGCCTTCGCCTAATGGCACTAAGAGACAGGTTCTCCAGTACCAGATCAATTGCTGACGTGTGGTTAGGTAATCAAGGTCGTCCAGTAACCCTTCGAACTGTTTATCGCCGAATTAGGGGTTTCGGCTTACAATCTTATCGTCCACATCTTGTGTTACCACTTACGGCTCAATACCGACAGCAACGTTTGGAGTGGTGTAGATTGCGAATGCATTGGATCGTGGAGTGGCATAAGGTGGTGTTTAGTGATGAATCTCGATTTTGTCTAGGGATGCATGATGGCCGTATGAGGGTCAGACGAAGACGTGGGGAACGTAGTGATATTCAGTTTTCCGTTGAAAGGCATGTGCATCGAGCAGTGGGTGTTATGGTATGGGGTGCTATAGCATATGGGAGTAGGTCTCAGTTGGTGTTCATCCAAGCCACCATGAACGCCCAGCGTTACATTGATGAGGTGGTAGAACCCCATATTCTTCCATATCTTCAAATGCTCGAAGACCCACTTTTCCAGCAGGATAATGCCCCTCCCCACGTAGCGAGAATTTCTATAAATCGCTTCGAAGAGGCTCATGTCAATATCTTGCCATGGCCACCCAAATCCCCCGACCTCTCGCCAATAGAACATGTGTGGGACATTATGGGACGAAAACTTATGAATTTAGCCAATCCCCCGCAGACACTAATAGCTCTCCGGCATGAATTACAGGTTGCTTGGGACTCCATACCCCAAGAGGATATCGACCACCTAGTCGAATCAATGCCACGAAGAGTGAGGGAGTGTGTAACTAATAGGGGCGGCTCGACACATTATTAATAAAAATTATGTTAAATTGTGTTAGTCTTTTGTTTTTTTTCTTTGAAATTTTAATCAATTATTGCCTTTGAATAGTTATACGTTTCTACCAAGTTTGGTCAAAAAATTCGCACCCCTTCTTGGTGTTGCAGTTTCCATGTCATACAGTATATATTAAAAATTACCTATTCTCAAGATCAGAACCTGATCTAAAGAGAATTCAAAAGATGGCATATTTACAATAAAAGTTAAATTTTCTAGGGTATTGTCAACAATAAATCATACATTTTGTTTTTTTTTGTGATGACGTTATTTTTCCATGCATCAGCATCAACCATATCTAATCCTTCTAACAATATATTTTTTACTTGGTCCAATTTAAATGACTTATTATTGGTTGCAACATGATGCTTAACTTGAGCCCTTACAAGTTCGATGGGGTTTAGATTAATGATTACAGGTAAACGTAAAACTGTACGACCACATTCTTTAGCTATTTCATCAACCATATACAAAACTGGATGACATGTTGTATAGATTCGTAAAAGCTCAAGCAATTTAGCCTTTAGCATAGTTTTATCAGCTAAAATTCCTTTTATTAAAAGCTATTCAATAAGTGCCTCCTTTTTTCAAAATGATTTAAGTGACTTTGAGTAGAATGGTAAGACCACTATAATGCAATTAAACTCAAGAGAAGATAATATATTTTGTATCCATGCGATGAACACCTCACTATTCACATCTTCATGATAATTCTTCCATTTTCTTGGATTAAAATAACAAATCACTATTCACAAAATGCCAATGTGAAGCACAATTAATAGCTTTCTTTTGCCAGATTGATGTTTTGAACCAGTAGGAAGATGTTTGCTTTGAACTAAGCACCGTTGTATCTTTCCATATTTTTGCTTTTGTGTGATCTGCATTAATTCATGTTTCGTTTAAATAATAGTTTTTTTCTGCATTCTACACAAAACTTTCTTATTTTCTTAATTTGTCAAATAACTACGTCTCCATAAGATATCATTTCCTTCAATTAATATGTTGTTTTGGTATGCGTCTTTTTCCACTTAATTCGAATTTTTTTAGGATTTTCCAAAGTGATGTTCATTTTATAGGAGGTAATTTAGCCTAGAAATATAATACTCGTAAATGGTTTACATTATAAGTAACTTCAAAAATATATACATTACCGCGCCTTCTAACTGCACTTTTTGAGGTTTCGTCAAATTCATTGTGAGCATCTTGGTAACTTGGGTTTCCTAAAGGAGAATGTGAAACTTCAGACATTTCCATTTCTCTTAATGAATATTAATACTTAATAGCTCAATAAGCAACTAATAGAATACGCAAATTGGTAGTACTGACAGTGAGTGACAGAAAAAGAAAATTTGACACAACAAAATAAACTTGATATTGCCTGCGACAATTCGTTCTCTCTTTTAACCAATCACAACCTTTTATTTTAAGCCTTATCTTTCCCAACGCACAGTGCGAAATTTAGGAAGTTTAGCGGAACTTTATTCAATTTTTGAAATACGTAAAATGCATAAGATTATTTATTATTTTGTTAGGTAAATACCCCGCCTCTAAAACCTCATACTCAGTTTGAGGATTTACCCTGCGAAAGAACCGCAAAATGCACCTGAAATTCGCATTACTTATTTAATCATACTTTTTGAATATAGAAAGTTATTCGATTTGTTAAAGTTAATAGAGTGGTACATAAAAATGGCAAATCAGTAGGCCATGATTTTTTCTTCATGTATTTGATTAGAAAATTGTCAATTATTGGCATTTAATTAATTGCAAAATCTTTCCTTGCTCGTGTGTGATTTGTTTGTGGAAAAAGTGATTTTTAAGAAATAAGTTAAATTTACATTTTTAACTTTAGTGGAGATTTAAAAAAATTATACCACATAATACCAGCTTGAAACGCACAACATTTTAAAGCTTTTTTCCCTCTGTTGAAAACTCAAAAGATCTTCTGCGATATTTTGCGATCTTCTTTTAAATGAAACATTTTCCAGAATGACTTTGCAAGTTTCATATAAGTGTATATTCCAAAAGTGGAAGGAAGAACCGACATCGGATGCCATCATTGGTTTTGTTTTGGAAAAAATAGGCTCACCAATGTTAAGATCTGATGCTCTTTGCAGTTTAAAGGCAACTCTTCGCGCACTGGTTTGTAAAATACGAAAAAGGTGGAGGGAATCCAGTCGAAATTTAGAATCATTTCTGAATAAAAAATGCTGTCTGGCTTGAAAATAATGTAAAGTTTTCAAATGCTGTAAGGGATGCATTGCCCAGTGAATCGAGGACCAATGCAGGCAGACCTAAAAAAGGATTTAGGTATTGTCATCCTAAAGTACAAAACAGAAAAGTGCATAATCTTTTGAAGTCCGGTAGTCAAGACGAGTTAGCCAAAGCAACCGTAACAAAGCTATACCAATCTGGAAAACGAAACTCTGCAGCAATTGTCAAGGAACTGGCATCTGCTTCTCCAGAAAGTGGAAGCAAAATCAAAATGGCTCGCATGTCTTCTTCAAACAGCCCACGAAAATTAACTCCGAACCAGGCTCTGGCGCTACTTATTGATGCAAACTTATCGTCAAATCAATACAACATTGTTCGGGATCAAGCAAAACATCACGGTTGCACTTTGTATCCAACTTATTATGTTGTAAAGGAGGCAAAGAGGTTATGCTATCCAAAGGACATAATAATAACTGAAGTTTCAGCTGAAGTATCAGTTCAGTCGCTTATAAATCATACCATAGCAAGACTTTGTACAGGGCTAGAAGAGACTCTTAGAACTTTGTCAAACGTTAAAGCACTAAATATTATCGTAAAGTGGGGTTGTGATAGGGCGGAACAAGTTAACTATCGACAAAAGTATATGGACAAACATAGCTCTGATGATAGTATGTTTAGTGTATTAATGGTACCAATCCAAATGTGCTCCGTAAATGATAATGGTGATAATCAGTCAATAATTTGGAAAAACCCAGCTTCTTCTTCCACATTGTACTGTCGCCCCATTAAGTTCGTTTTTACCAAAGAATCAGTCAGTGTAATTACACCAGAAGTAAACAGAGAGAAAGAACAAATATCTCAACTTACTCCAACCACTATACTTGTAGATGGCAAGCAATTTCAGGTTACAGCAAATATGATCTTTTGTATGATTGACGGTAAAGTATGCAATGCTGTATCATCCTGTGCATCATTACAAACATGCTACTTATGTGGGGCTAAACCTAGTGAAATGAACATCTGCGCTATACCTCAAAAAAATATAAACGAATCCTTTCTATTCCGACCTATCGCCCCTCCATGCATGGATAAGGTTATTGGAATGTATTTTACATATATAACTTGATATTAAAGCCTGGCAAGCTCGTGGAGCAGAAAATAAAAAAAAAGTTGCAGAGAAGAAAAAAGACATTCAACAAAAATTCAAAGAGGAGCTTGGCTTGCTTATAGATATGCCAAAACAGCAGACCGGAAACACAAACGATGGTAATACCGCGAGGAAATTCTTTAGAAATGCCGAAATAACTGGCGTTAACTTAGAATTGATCAAACGTTTTCATGTGCTGTTAGAGTGACTAAATTGTGGTCTTAAAATTGATTCAGAAAAGTTCGGCGAATATGCAAGAGAAACTTTGGAATTGTATTTGAAAGAATATTTCTGGTAATCAATGCCCGTAAGTGTCCATAAAGTCCTTTGTCATGGAAAGGATATTATAGCCTCTTGCATTCTTCCGATCGGAAAATTTTCTGAAGAAGCTCAGGAGGCAAGAAACAAAGATTGCAGAAAATATCGCGAACTTTTTACTAGAAAAACGTCAAGAATTGACACAAATACGGATTTATTTTATCGACTACTTATTTCGTCGGATCCGTACATCGCTAGTCTTCGTAAAGCACCCAAAACCATGCATAGTGAAGTTACGCCAGAAGTTTTAGTGTTGTTAGAAAGATTTGCGGGCCCGTGTAATGATTGCGAGTCTTCAGACGATTGCAATGAGTCTAGTTCTGAATAGGTGTCCAAAATGTTGTTATAAAATGTATGTTTTTTAATTGTTCTATAATAAAAAAACACAAACAAACTCAAAAACTTAAAATAAAACATATTAATTTTTATTAAAAATTTTAAAAACCATCAAGTAGAACTGTTTTACTGTTTTGAATAATTAAGTTCCGGTAAACTCAAGAAATTTCGCACTGTGCAACGGTCCGAACTTATTTGGAATTGCATATAGTTTGATTGTTTAGCCAGACTGTGATCTCAGCATATTCTGGATATGTTTGCTTAATTTAGCACATAGAATGATTTTTTGGAATTTAAAATCATTCCAATCTTCCAAGCTGTGTCATAAGCACTGGAGAGGTCGACAAAAGCAGCGGCTGATTTCAGGCCCTTCTGAAAATCTGTTTCAAGGTACGTTTCCAACGCCAAGCAGTGCCATTATTGCAGGAAGACAACGTTATTTAAATGTCCTCCACGAAAACGCTGACAGGGATGAATGCACTGAACCCAATTTTCCATGACATTCTCACATAAAGTAATGACAGTGTTGGTCTGAAAGTTGTGTAATATTGTTAATTTATTGGCGTAAACTAATCACTTGACATAACCCTACAGAAAGAAGTTCCTGTGGATCACTCAATTATTTCCTCGTCGCTAATGCGAGGAGAAATATTGGCGGATGAATTTTGGGCTAGAATCTGCATAGCTTAATTACTCAGGTGGATTAACAATATTTCACGAAAATAATTACAGTTACATTAAATTTTGATAAATTAGGTGAGCATAAACATGCACCACTCACTGCTGCTTTTCTCGTGTTTGGGTCTTTTCAGTAGATTAATATAACATTAAAACACACTAACTTAACAGTACAGATATTACATTCTTGTCCTTCTAGTTTTCTTAAGTTTTCCGTATGGATCGCCATTTAGTTGTATTTTAATTGATATCATATATTTTTTTATGCACACTTTTACTTATTTATTCACACAATAAAATGGTAATTTTAAGAGTTTGACTAAATTAAAGTACATATGAATTCGAATTCTACTAAAAATAATTTCTAAAAATATGTTTTTTATTCTCAGCAATTTCTGAAATGTTACCTAGTGTAAAACCGGCTATAAAATTTCGAGTTAGGCTATCCATCCGCTTCGTACACAATGTAAATCACGGCAGCATGTGGTCGATCTATGAGCCCCACGAACTAGCCCCAATAATTTGTTCGTTGTACCCATAAACAAACGACCAAGTCAGTATCCAGTAGTGTGAATGCTTGAACGTATGTTTATCTTGCTAAATATTACTATAATTTCAGTCTTTACAAATCTATAACGCAAACAAGTTCTACCAATATTCGATAAACTTGTAAAACTTTTCGTTCATTTGTTATTTATTAGTTTTTCTTATGTATCAAATAGCGTGATCGAAGGATATATATATATAAGGATGAATAATTTACGAATTTAATTAAAAAAATATCAAATTTTTAGTTGGTTTACTTACATAAATTTCTAAAGAAATTTTAAATTAATTTGAAGCCCTAATTACGAAGTAAGCGATTGAGGTGTTATTTTATTATCAGCTAGTTTGAAATTGGCACGTTATTCAATAAATCGTTTATTCAGCTATTAAAAATTTAAAATTTTAAACCCTAATTACGAAGTAAGTAACGGAGGCGTTATTTTATTATCAGCTAGTTTGCAAATTGGCACGTTATACACTAAATCGTTTATTTAACTTTTATAGTTATTTATTGTACAAGTGTGTTATGTTACAAATAAGTCACGCGAGAAAATGTTTAACTCACGAGTCCGCTAGGACGAGCGAGCTACTTTTCTCAAGTGACTTATTTGTAATTAACACACGTGTGCAATACAAAACTTTATCCAACACCTCTTAAGATCTGTTCAAAATGGCTTTTAATGTTTTATAAATTTGACGTTCCATGTCAAATTTAAATTATAAACGACTAATGCAAAAAGTTCATATACAGTAATGCAGTTACTATGGAGAATAAATAATGCAAATCAACAAGCAAACAAAATTAGTGATTGATTAATAATACTGCAGTTAAAAGTTAATGGTAATAGAAGAGATGCAAGAGGCTGTTTTCATTCCGCTAGAAGTTGAGAAATAAGCTCAAGCAGCATGTTATAAATTACTGCCAAAAAAATAGAAGGATAATTACGAAAAAGAATTTCGTCATTTTGAAGAATGGAGAAAACAGCAAAGTATCACTGGAATTAACGAAGAAGTTATGCTGGCGTATTTCCATATTTATAGAAGGAAAATTGCACCTTCTTCATTGTGGACGAAGTATTCCATGTTAAGAAGTACTTTGAAAGTGTATATGAATAGTGACATATCGAAATACGGAAAACTGATTTCCTATTTGAAGAGTGAGGCAAGAACCCACAAGTCCAAAAAGGCGAAAATCTTGGAGAGGCTACATATAGAGAAGTTTCTGAATGAGGCTCCTAACAATAAATATTTGATGATGAGGGTATTATTTATTTTCTTATATTTAATTCAAAGTATTTATTCATTATTCGTTCGTGCATTCTATGCAGGTTGCCTTAATAATGGGTATATCAGGTGCGTGTCGTTGTGATGAAATAACTAAGCTGAAAGTTGACGATACAGAAGATAAAGGAGGATACTTGTATGTTTCGATACCTGACACAAAGACAAACGTATCTAGAAGTTTCACTGTTATGGCAGAAGGATTAACAACAGATATTCTTGACCTCTACAGAAAATATGTCTGTATGAGACCAAAAGGTATTCCACATGTCAGATTCTTCCTAAATTACAGGAAAGCAAAATGAACTATCCAGCCAGTTGGAATTAACACCATTTCTAAGATACCTCATAAAGTTGCAGCTTTCCTGAACCTACCAGAAGCTCAATTATATACAGGACATAGTCTGAGACGTTCGTCAGCATCTCTTCTGGCAAACGAAGGAGCTGATATTACAACAGTTAAACGACATGGTGGCTGGAAATCATTCACTGTGGCAGAAGGTTATATACAAGATTCAGTATCCAACAAGATTGATATAGCCAGAAAGATACAAGGTCCAGACAGTCTAACGTCCTCGACTTCTGGTCATCAAATTTCTGTTCAGGATACTTCAAATACGTCTTCTAGTATAACTCTAAAATCGAATAACCTGAATGCAGAGTCAGATACAAAGAGGATTTCCTTAAACTTTAATATTAATGTAAATGTTATTTAGTTGCTATTGTTTACCCTTTACAATTAATATAAATGTGTTAATACTATAGCAGTTTGAATGTCTCTATGCAATCTAAATTTCACCTTGTTTTATCTCACTAGTGAGATAAATTATGTTTTTAACTCACTAGTGAGTTATAAGCTACATAATTGATTTAAAATCGCCATAGTTATAGGTCTATTATTAGGAGGTGTTGGATAAAAAATTTAAAATTCAAATTAATTTTCAAATTTATTAAACTATAGTTTAAAGTTACAAGACGACATCAGCAGTTAGGTTAATAAACATAAAGAATGAGGTATATTCCAAAGTGAAAATAAAACCGCCTGAACAAATAAATTTACATCATGAACATACAGTGATGGACAAATGTGTGGAACCATGTCAATATCTGTTAAATTAAAAAAAGACAAACGAAAATTAGGGATGAAGAAGCATGATTTGATGCATCTGTTTTGTTCAAAAAGAAATGTAAAGGTTGTACTTTTTTAAATGGAACGCTTTGTATTTTTTACATTTTGAGATTCTTTTCGATAACACGACTTCAACAAACCATAATATTTGTGGTTGAAGTATTTAGCTCGAGATTTACATGCAATCGAATTAAAATTTTTATAATATTTATCTCTCAGTATTTTCCAAATCACAATTATTGCTTGGTACTTAGGTGGTCGTTTAAATAAAAACTTTTACAACTCGAAATGTAAGTATTACAATTTTTTTGGTTTCTGGCCATTTTTTTTTTGTCGAACAAAAAGTTAACATAAATATTATAAAAGTCTTTCTTTGGAGACTGTGGTTAGGTAAAAACTTAAAAAAAACGTATAAAACCCCTTACCACAATTACTAATCGTATCCTAAATAAGTATTTCGACAACTAAGTTGTCATCATCAGTAGGTAAAGCCATTAATCAAAGTGTCACACATGGGGCACAGTAAAGCTAACGCAACAACTTTACACGGCATCCACGTATACGTAGATGATGGTGGAAATGGTGGATGGTGGAAATGGTGGATAAGGAAAACAATGATAGGATACAATTTTTAGATACATTAGTTATTAGAAGTAAACATAAAGTGGAAATCTATATTTTCCGGAAAGAAACCAATGTAAATAAATTCATCATCGCAGATTCAAATCATAGTTTTCAACATAAGACAGCTTCTTTTAATTTCTTAGTCAATCGGTTACTAAATTATCCGTTAACAAAAGAGCGATATGAAGTAGAACTAGATTTCATTAAAAACATCGCGTAGTATAATGGCTTTGACATAGAAATAATCAATAAATTAAAAAAGACAATTCACGAATTCACAAGTTGGGGATCTCAAAGTAACCAGAAGGTAAAAGTACATGTGTTTACCATACCATCCTATCACGAAAAACACTAATAGGGTTGTTAAAGAACGAGATCTCCAAGTTGCATATCGGTCCGAAAATACCATCAAAAGTCTCCTAGGGAATACCAAAGATAAAGTTAATTTTAATTTGAAATCAGGTATATACGAAATTAATTGCGATGATTGTAATTTGAAATATATAGGCCAAACGAAACGATCAATAATAACTAGATTTAAAGAACACATATTACTAGAGCTGAGGATGTTTGCGGTATAACCATGGTTATATCATGTAACCATAGTAATTTACTATGGTTACATGATATAACCATGGTTATACCGCAAACATCCTCAGCTCTACATATTACATATTAAATTTAATAGACCAGAAAAATCTTACGTTGCCAATCATTCTTTAAATACACGACACAATATGTCGATTAAATTGTTAAAACTTGTCAAAGCCATTAATAATCCTCGAGATCTTGGCGCATACGAAAGCATTCATATCGTTATAAATAAAGGAAACATTATTAATGTAGATAAGGGTACGATTGTCTCGTTGTCTCGTTTCATTCTTAGAAAAGAGGTAGAAAGGTTGAAGACGCGCATAGAGAGAATAAACACATGTGGTTGCCGTTTTCTTAAGAGAGGTAATTTTGTCGTAATTTTTAGTCGATATATTTTTATTTTTAAATCAGTGTATACGTGGACGCCGTTTAAAGTTCTTGCGTGATCAGATGTGTTAGCTTTACTGGGCCCCATGTGCGACACTTTGATTAGTGGTTTTACCTACTGATGATAACAACTTAGTTATGGAAATACGTATTTAGGATACGATTAGTAATTGTGGCAAGGGGTTGTATACCTTTTTTAAGTGAATATTATAATTTTTAAATTTTATCACAAGGTCTGGTAGTTTGTGACATTTAAAAGTATTAATAAATAATTGAAGGTTATAAAAATGATTGAATTAAATGAAAGAGAAAAAATTCATATATTAATGATGATCGGTTTTGGTGGTAGGACAGGAAGTATGTAACGTTTTTAATACTATACATTAGGGTGGATCGCAAATTTTTTTTTTCATTTCGAAAGTTCCTGTATTCGGGAAATGTGCTTGCGTTAAAATGTAACATTTTGACACAAAAAAAGATTTAAAAAAAAATATTTACCACCGCCACAAGAGCAATTAATATTTTTGTGTATCCTGGACGTGTGGCGGTGGAAGGCATTTTCCGATTTCCCTATTTTTGGCGAGAATTGACTTAAAAACATACGGAGCAACGTCTACAGTGTCAAGCTTTTAATAAAAAAAAAATTATTATTATCAATTTCAACTGCAACTTTTCAGCAGACCCCCGTATTCAAAATATGTCGGTGTTTAAGAGCGCCTACCGATTGACGACGTTGCAGCACGAAATCTACCGAGTCTTATTTTCAGTGGTTATTTCATGTTTTAACTAGTCGTGAGTTTAAACAGCTTGCAGTGTGGTTTATGTGAATTTGTTGTACGGCTGTACGGTACGCACGATATTAATAATACAATGAGTGTAAAAACTAGAAGTGTTGTTGAATGTCCAATTTTTGGGTCCCCGAATGAACTGAAAACATCGATGTTACCAACGTATAAAGAGGTTATACTCTAATTTTTGTTTGTTAAAAACGATCTTGAAAATAAGAAGGTAAATAGAAATCTACTTGTAACAGAAGCATCAGAAACGGTAGCTGTCGCAGTAGAGAATATTTATAATAATGCAAATGTGCCAACTTTAAGCCATCAAAGAATAGTAGCACTTATCGAAACATACCAAAAAAAAAAGAAAAGATATTTTAAAACCGTATAAGCAGAGAAAGGATGATGCTAGCTATAAAGCACAACTACAATCGTTCTTAGCTCATAGCAATAAATTATTTGACTTTTCTGCATGCAAATGCCTGCATGTATTTGTCCAAAGCATAACAAGGTAAGTTTTGTTAATAATACCATTAATATTTAAACTAACAAATTATCCTTCTTACGACTGTAGGTTCCCTTAGCTGAACAAAAGTTTTTAGTTGACCAACGGACAGATAGAAAAATGATGTTGGAATCTATAGACTATAAAGCTGTTCAACAACAAATAAAAAAGCAAAACAGGTTTTATCGTTTCACATTACGTCTACAGAAGTAATCACTCCCAAGTACATCATCTTCAAATGTTGATCTTTTGATGGAGATAGAGAGTAACTCGGACAGTAACGATGAAGCAGTTCCCGTACAAAATGAAGTCATAAGCTCTCTTAGTTCGTTCTTCGGTGAATTAAAAACTCTTAGTTCCACTAACAGAAACAGAAACAATATTCCTATACTTGCAAAAACACTGGACAGATTTGCAATATCAGACAGAGCAGGTGCAGCTATTGCCTCAGCCGTATTGCAAGATTTTGGTATCATAGATAAGAATGATACAGCAAATGTAATTGACCGTAATAAAGTTAGAAGGGCCAGAGCTAGACAACGGCATGAACTCGTAGATGTTTCGTCTAATGTTTCAACTTTTTATAGTCTGTACTTTGATGGGCGTAAGGATAAAACGCTAGCTATGGTTGAGGGTAGAAAAAGGTCGGTAGTAGAAGAGCATATAGTCCTAATTGAAGAACCTGGTACTAAATATATTGGACATGTGACTCCAATTTCTGTATCAGCAAAACATATCTTGGAAAGTATTTTAATCTTCATGCAGTGTTCACATATTTCCCTTGTGGGTTTAGAAGTAATCGGTTCAGACGGAACCAACACCAATACAGGATACAAAGGTGGTATAATATCTTTACTTGAGAAAAATCTAAAAAGACCACTACAATGGTTTATTTGCCTTTTGCATGAAAATGAGTTAGTTACCCCTGCGTCATTTATTCCAATTTCTTGATGGAAGTACAACTGGTCCCCGTGGCTTTAACGGACCCATTGGACGTCTGTTAAAAGACTGTGAAAAACTACAAATAGTAAAATTTTCCAAGATTAATTCAGAATTTCCTGCAGATGACGGCAAAGGATTGAGCTCTGATCAGAAGTACTTATTAGATATTTCTAAGGCTATTTCAAGCGGAACGTGTTCCGAAAACTTAGCTAAAAGAGATCCCGGCAAGTTAGTACACTCTCGTTGGTTAACTACCGCTAACAGAATCCTACGATTGTATGTAGCCACTGAAAATCCTCCTGAAAATCTCCTAATTTTAACAACATTCGTTATGAAAATATATGTTCATATGTGGTTTACAATAAAGAAACAATCTTCTTGCATTTACGGCACCAAACACATTTTTAAAAGCATACAACTTTCTAATTATTTACCACAACACTTAAGAGATATTGTGCGTGATACTATTAACCGGAATGGATATTTTGGACATCCCCTGAAAATATTTTGTTGTCGATATTATGGGATGAGAGAAAACATATAAGGCAACTAGCTTATCTTAGGATATTAATGGCAAGAGGGCAACACGACTCGACAATTCGGACATTTAAAATTCCACCCTTTAATTTTGAAGCTAGAGAATATTATGAACTGGTTTACTATCAAGCTAAACAATGAACTGAACCACCTATAACTCAGCGTTTTTCCAAGGAAGAATTAGAAGGTATTGTAGAAAATCCTCAAAATTCAGTATTGTCCTACGTTAAGGGATACCCCTGTCATTCGCAGGCTGTAGAAAGAGCAGTAAAAAGTGTCAGTGAAACATCTCTTGCGGTATGTGGTTTTACTAGGAGAGACGGACTGATTCGAAACTAATTAGATTCAAGATTGCTAATGCCTACATTTCAATCTAAACAAGATTATCATGTTTAAAGTCTTCTTTTTCGTCGAGTGTTAAACATAAAGTCATATTATCACGTATACAGTTGTTTATTTTAATAAAACTTCCATACCTATATCCTGCCACACCTCATTTTTTTTAATTTTTCTTTGAAGTGTTTGTGGCGGTGGAGGGAATATTCTTAGAAATAAAATTAAAGCTACTATAACACTTGTTTTATCAAAATACATTAATTTCTAAGTCAGATATTAATAAAAAAAAAAATTCCGTTCCCTTGTGGCGGTGGAGGGGGTATTTGTAAAAAAAACTTTAACATAAAAAATTTTGTTTTGCCCCAATACACATTTTCTAAGATCAGGCAAAATTATTTTTTAAACATAAATTTTTCTTCATATGTCGTCGATCCACCCTACTATACATCCCAATCGGCAGCCACTTTCACGTTCTGTTATCAGAACTTTAAGAAGATACAACATAAATGGCGGTTTTCGCAATGCAAATAATTTGTCGTATAAATTATGCTATAAATGATATTAAAGCGCAATCTGTAGAGGAAAAACTCCATTTATCTGCAAACGAACTGGCTCAAAGACATGATATTAATCCTCGTTCAGTGGGAAAAATTCGTAAAAAGAAAAAATACCATCCTTATAAAATTCGCCTCGTTCAAGAACCCTCTGAAGATGATTTCTTAAGAAGGCAACAGTTTTGTGAAACACTGACGAAAATCTGTAATCGTGATAACAATTTTGTAATAATGTAGTATTTACGCATAAGGCAACCTTTTATTTGAATAGTATTATTCATAGACACAACGGTCGGTAATGGGCACAGAGTAATCCTCATTGGATAGCAGAGGTGCATACGCAACACCCTAGAAAGCTTCACATTTGCGTTAGTAAATACAATATGATCATATATTTCTACCCTCTAGAAGGCAATGATATTTTTCTTTTTTAAACTTAAGTTGGTACCATAATTTAAGTTAACTTATTTTGCAGCGTGTGTGTGATATAGGTTATTTTATACTGATGACAGATTAGGTTTTGTCATTTTGACAAATAATTACATACAAAGGTTTCAGTTCAAAAAATAAAAAGTTTAATAATAAAAACAGCTACAATAAATGTTCAAAGTGAGCTCCTTCATTTTCTATGCATAGCGCAACTCTTCGTCTCATATTATTGAAGGCATTCCTTAAATTATATGGTGTAATTTCCTCACAGACATTTCGGATAGCATTAGTAAGTTCTTCTATTGTATGTGGACGATTCGTAAATACTCTATTTTTTAGATGTGGATAAATGAAATAGTCCATAATTGTTAAATTCGGAGATCGTGGTGGAAAGTCTACTATTCGATTATCAAAGTATTCATGCAATAATTCCATCGTTTCTCTTGTCTTATGGGCTGTTGCATTATCTTGCTGGAAATATCCCTCGCGGAGCTCATCATCATGTAATTGATTTACAAATGGTAGCAATAAATTATTACGATATCGTTCTGCATTTATCGTATTATTAAAGAATATTGGACCAATAATCAGTCTACGAGAAACAGCAAGCCAAACGCCTATTTTTTGTGAATGCAAGGGTGTTTCAAGAATTTCATGTGGATTTTCACTAGACCAGATGCGCATTGTTTGTTTATTTATATACCCTGATAAATGAAACCATGCTTCATCGGACCGGAAGGATTTGTCAAAAACGTCATCGTTATTAATCGTACCTAAGAACCACTGACAGTAATTAACTCTGGTTACATGATCTTTTGGTAAAAGCTCTTGCACGCAATGAAATTTGTATGGAAATTTTTGAAAGTCTTTTTTAAGGATTCTCTGGCAGGTCCCATATGACAGTTGTGTTTGTTGTGAAAGCTTACGAATCAATTTCTTAGGTGATTGATTTATTCGTCCCTCAACATCTGCTATTTTCAACTGTCCGCTTTAGTGGTCTACCAGCACCTGGTTTTCGAGACACAGACCTTGTTTCACGTAATTTAACCACTGACTTTTGAATTAATTGCCGCAAACTGTCATATGTTGTTGGAAAATTTGGAAATTCTGCCCGAAATTCTTCTATACGAGGCTGCAAGGAGTACGACCATTCTCCATTTTCTAATTTTACACCATTCCTAAAGTATGATTCGATCAGAAAAACTTTATGATTTATTGTAAACATTTTTACGTGTCAATTAATAAATACATTAATGACAGATGAGTTTTATTTATCAGAACATACACATAATGACAGATGTATTTTATTTGTCACTACCAACACGATATTTTCAAGAAATAATTTCATGGCTTGCTAGAGGGTAAATATAAATGATCATATTGTACTAGCGCAAATGTGAATAGAATAAAATTGCCTTTTTTATAAACGAAACTCTAAATGATCAAAGATACTTTTAAATAACTAGATAATTCCTGCATTGAAGGAAAACGGTAAACTTTCACAAAGCATTTGGTTAAAGCAGGATGGGGAACCTCGTCACTATTCAGTTATCGGTCGAGATCGATTAGATCGAACTTTTGCCTATAGATGGATTTTAAGAAGAGGCGAAATTTAATGGCCTGCACGTTCTCCCGATTTCAATCCACTAGATTATTTCTTTCTAAAAGAGAAAGTGTATCTTACCAGAGCTATAAACTTGCAAGATTTGGCTGAAAGAATTAATGGAGACATACGAAGCATTTCACCAGATATCATAGCGATAATTACAATAGAATTTACAGACAAATTGGCTTTCTGTCAAGAAGTAGGTAGTGCCCAACTTGAAAATCTAATTAATTAAGTTTAACATTGATTGTATAACCAGTTTATTTTCTTGTCCTTACCAATTAATAAAGAAGGAATACTTCAGATCCCAAGTGTTATAGTTTGTCGAAATCATGTTATCGAAGAGAATCCCAAAATGTAAAAAAAATATTGGCAGTTCAATTTAAAAAAAGTATAACTTTAATACGTTATATTTTTTGAATACTCTGTATAATTCAAAAATACTTGAAATGATGATTCTACATCTCTAATTTTTGCGCCTAAAATTTTATTATCTTTTTTAATTTAACAGATATTTACATGGCCATCACTGTATAAATAAGCTATGTGTTTCCGTAGAAACTGCAGCTGTTCAATTGAACTCCGTAATCCAGTTTTCATAGCAGATGATGTGATTTTGTCCATGCTTGTAGTCTTTGGTGTGCTTTTGCAATGTCGACTATTCTTCTCCGTTCCATTCTGTCTCTAATTAAATTTCTCCAATTGTTTAATTGCATTCTTCTTATGTCCTCTCCCACTTGTTTCTCGTACCTTGCTTTTGGTTTACCTGAGGTCTTCCCTCAATTGGCTTCCAATCTGTTACGATTTTGATGTGAATTTGTTGTTTTTCCAATACATTTAGGCATATTATATGATTCTTTAGGCCTTGAACACTGACTATATTTTTTCTTTTTAAAACTTTATCAATTTAAATAATGATTAATAATCTTACTTAAGTTCCATTCAGTTTCTTTGGTCCTATTATCATCCTTACCATTTTTCCCTCGAATACATTAAGTTGATCTTCTTCTCTATGCGTTAAATTTGCTGTCTCTGCAGCAGGGCTGTCATTTGGGAGCTGTCAAATATTTATGTCAATCGAAACATCATATTTTGAGTTGAATGTTTGCCATTTACGAAAATGCATCAAATGATAACAGAAAAACGCATTAAATTGGTTAAATTGGCAAGCTAGTGAAAAAATTTGAAGAAACAGGGACCGTGTTAGATATTCAGAGGCATGTGCATCATCGTAATATACGCTCTGCTGAAAATATCGCTGCCGTGAGTGAAACTGTGGCCGAAGAACCGAATTTGTCGATTTCACGGCGTTCTCAGCAAATGGGCCTGTCTTATGGCTCATTATGGCGAATTTTGCATCTGGATTTACACTTGCATCCATATAAAGTCCAGCTCACCCAACAACTAAAGCCCGCTGACCACCAAAAACGCAGGAAATACATCAAATGTCCTTGAGCAACAGGCCATAAATGATAATGTTTCGAACAAAATTCTCTACAGCGATGAGGCGCATTTCTCACTCGGTGAGTACGTAAATAAGCAAAATTGTCGCATTTGTGCCTTTGAAAATCCTCAAATAATTGAAGAAAGGCCGTTATATCCAGAAAAAAAGTGACTGTGTGGTGCGCATTATGGTCTGGAGGCATCATAGGGCCGTATTTGTTCGAAGATGACGAGGGAAGAGCGGCTACTTTCGGGGGGGTATGGTCGAATGATAACTAACTTTTTTTTGCACTGCGGTTGAAGATATGGATTTGGATGATATGTGGTTCCAGCATGACGGTGCAATAAGCCACACAACACGACAGATTTTGGCTCTATTGCACTAGAAGTTTGTTGGCCGCCTAATTTCATGTTTGGGCGGCGTCAATAGGCCGCCGAGATCATGCGATTTGACGCCGTTAGACTTTTTTGTGGAGTTACTCAAAAGACCGTGTTTATGCGAACAAACCTCTAACTTTAGAGCATTTGCAAGAAAACGTTCGTCAACTGAAGGCCGATATATTTTCCGAGATGTGCCGAAAAGTGCTTCAAAATTACCTTACAAAGATTGAGTGTTGTCACAAATCCCGAGGTGGCCATTTGAATGATATTGTATTTCACATATAATGGGAAGGTCCAAACTTTATAATAAAAAAAAAATTCGTCAAAAATTAAATTCTACGTGTGTTTTCCTTGCGTTTTCTTTAAACCTAAAAATGGAAAATCATGTATATTGCTACTCTTTGCATTAAAGCGTTTTACTGTTAGTTTTAAAATATAACACTTTCTTCTTGTGGTGACAAGTTAGTTGTTGAGATATTATTATTGTTAAATGCACTTAGAATGTTGAGTAATTTTGTGGTATATAATACCATTCCATTTTATGTCTATATATCATGTGTTTAAACATAGGATACACATTTTCCTTTGATTACAATTTTAATTCAATTTGTTTGTTTAATATCTAGCATAGGAACTTCAGTCATGAAAAGATATTAACGTCGAAAACTAACTCACGTATAATAAATTATGAAATAAATATTGCCACAATCGTTAGCTCGAACCATCTTACTGAGAACCAGACAAACGTAAAATGTCCAGTAATCGAAATGTATCGTAAATCACGTTAACCTTTGTAATGGTAGCAGTTACACGTTCTCTGTGTGTAAATTTCATATTCAGTCGTGTTATGTTTTATTCGGCTTGTATTTCGTGGATACGAGTCGCACACTTGAAAGAAAAGGACGCCTGAAAATGATCTCCCTCATCTTTTAACTTACAATATACATCATTGTGTATATGTAAATCAGTAAGCGAATACACGAGCGCCACCATGTAGTGGTCTCGGCACTGCGTTATTCCCACCACCACACACAAAGTGTTACAACAAGGACATAACTTGCGTTTTGATCAAAATTATGACCAACATTAGTGCAAAATATTACTGATATCTGTTTGCAAACTTCGGAATCCCTTGTATCTTCACTAAAATACCATGCGTAAAGTAAATAATCGGTGGTATGTCTATATATTTGAAAAAAATTAGTTGTGTAGATGTTGGAAATATTTTTACGAAGTTTTAGGAGAAAGTAAACCCAGACGCCGCTATTATTCTGAAATATAACGTATGTACTTACAAAAGGGCATCTGGCGGACGATACGCAAATGTCGTTTTATGTATTATATTGTATAACAGCTTTTCATAATCCTTATTGATGTACTGGTGAATAATTTGTTTCCCGAATTTGATACTTGTTGGCTTTTTATAAGTTATATACCTTATAAAAGTTATATATCACTAAATCGCTCTCTCGTACGGTATTTATTTACAATTTCTTTTATACCTTAGATATACATACCGTACGAGAGCGTGATCTAGGGATTTATATATATATATATATATATATATATATATATATATATATATATATATATAAATATATAAAAATATAGTATTTTCGTGACCTTGGTATGATAAGGTAAACTTAATTAGTCGGCGATTAAAGGTCTGGTTATTACTTCATTTATATTTATATTTTTTATATCCTTGACAAAGGCATCATTGCCGAAACATGTAGGATTATTTTAAATATATACACTTTGAAGTAATAACCAGACCTTTAATCACCGACTAATTAAGTTTACCTTATATATATATATATATATATATATATATGTAAAATGAAAATTGTTGGGGAATCCGGCAATAAAAACCTTAAATAGTACACGCCCAACTGATAAAGATATACATAGAGCTCAAATTACTAACATTTTAAACCAATTTCATGACATCTTCTCTAAATAAACAAGCTTTTTGGGGGGAGATAAGTAACAAATGTCACACCTTTCTAAAAAACAACCCAGACATCTTAATCCTAAGAGCTGATAAAGGGGCTGTAACAGTATCTGTCCTTAAAACCGAATACATAAGTAAGACGGAAGAACTTCTATCTGACACTTCCACCTATCAGCTATTAAATACTGATCCCACCTCCGGAGTGCAACAACGTATGAACACACTACTTCGCAATCTTAAGAATAACAAAGAACTGGATGAGCAACTGTATAAAAAGCTCATAATTTTCAACTCTGTTAGCCCAAAACTCGATCTTGTAGATAATCCCACAACCAAAAATCGAGGGGCGTAAGATCCGGTGAACGCGCAGGCCACTCGATAGGACCGGATGTTCCTATCCACCTATTTCCAAACTGGGTGTTCAACAAATCAGTATTTACTCTGGCGTTGTGCGCGGGAGCCCCATCTTGTTGAAAAAATATTCTATTTAAATTTGCCAAAGTTAATTCATCTAAAAAGTTTTGGAGATTTTCGTGTAATAAAGTGTAGTATTTTTCTTGATTTAAGCAACCATCTATGAAAAATGGCCCAATTAATTGATCACCTAAAATGCCACACCAAACATTTACATTGAAACGTCTTTGAAAATTATTTTCAATTACAAATCTCGGATTGTCTGCACTCCACTGTCGATGTATGTTTCTATTAAAAATACCGTTGTAGCTAAAAGTGCATTCATCAGACCAAATTATCCTTCTGTAAAAATTCGGGTCTTGTTCTAATGCATTTAAATAAAAACGACAAAACTGGATTCTTCGGCCAGGATCATTTTGTTCTAATGCATGAACTTTTCGAGCTATGTACGGTTTAAGTTTGTATTTTCTTAAAATACCATGAACTGTAGTTTTTGATACCCCAATATTATGTGCAATTTCGCGAATCGAAGTTCGTGAATTTTGCTGTACTGCAAGAAGAACATCTAATTCCTTATCTTCGGAGAATTTCCGTTTTTGTGTTTTTGGTTTGGTAAAAGATCCATAATTTCTTAAATTCTTTTCAAGTCTCTGAAATATTTTCGAACCTGGAACTTCTCTGTTCGGAAAACGAGCACTGTACCGACGAACTGCTTGAAGGCGATTTTTATTACATTCAAAGAACACTTGTAACATGTCCGTTAATTCATTGTTATTTATTTTTAACGAAAATACGCTTTTTGTTGCGGCAAAACGTTCAAACAGGATAATACAGAAAACTTAATAAAGTCAAACTGACACTTAAGGCACATTGACATAATGCTAGTGGACTGGGCCAAGTCTACTATAATGAAAGATGAAATTTATAAAGTTTTTTTTTTATTTTTTATTATTAGGAGATGTGGGATATGTGTTAAACAAGGTGGCGGGCAATTTCAACATTTATTGTTAAGTGTTTTGTTTCTTATAATAATATCTATAATACTTACATTTCAAATGTTTCATGACACATTCGAATATTTATAAATAATGGAAGACAAAGATGAAATTTATAAAGTTTTTTTTTTGCAATAAACGTTTATCAAAAATAAACATGTTATACATCGTTGAATTCAGAAAAAAAAAATACAATCCGAATATAGCCAAAAATATATATGTTGCCATTTAAAATAAAAAACTTGACTGTCGTTTGACATTAATGAAAACAATTGAAAACAAATAAAACACTGCTATCTTATAGTGTTTTTGATGCTATTAAATTTACTTTTTGTTTAAATAAAACCGGACAATAAATAACGGAATTATGAATGTTGGCGTTTTTTACGGGAAAGTCTGTATATATATGTATATATATATATATATATATATATATATATATATATATAGTAGATTCAATTAGTCGACGATTTAAGGTCTGTTTTACTTTAATATGTACCTATTTAAAATAATCTTACATGTTTCGGCACATAAAGCCTTTTTCAAAGAAATTTAAAATTTATTCATTCATATTTTGAATTCCTTTGAAAAAGGCATTATGTGCCGAAACATGTAAGATTATTTTAAGATTTACAAAAATAGCCCATACATTGGTGGTCTTGCTCATACAATTGTATCACATTTCAAACAATTTAATAAAATTAAAATACCTAAATAAAATACCTATACTTTGAAGAAGTTGTATAGTAAGACCAAAGACATAACACCTTTATTTTTAAATAGTCATGTTGTCTGCAGGATACCATGTTCGGATTGTTGTGGCGCTTATAAATATCAGAAATCGCAATGGCTAAAACAGCGCATCACACAGCATAAAAGTGATATCCGTATCGGAAAGAGATTTGTGTATTGTGTACCATGCACTTGATCGTAACCATACATTTAATTTTGTCGACGTTAAGATCTTAGACGTTGAAAATAATCATAATCATAATAATAATAGTCATGTTGTCTACAGGATACCATGTTCGGATTGTTGTGGCGCTTATAAATATCAGAAATCGCAATGGCTAAAACAGCGCATCACACAGCATAAAAGTGATATCCGTATCGGAAAGAGATTTGTGTATCGTGTACCATGCACTTGATCGTAACCATACATTTAATTTTGTCGACGTTAAGATCTTAGACGTTGAAAATAATCATAAAAGTGAGTCTTTTTAGAAATGGTCCACATTAACAGAGACAAATAACATGAATTATAGATCTGATACTAACGGACTAAGTATAATTTATTTCTATATACTCGGTTTGGTGGTTAGTTGTCCATCTAAAAATTTTTTTGTTAATTGGTCCTTGTATTGTTAAATTTATAGTGCATAATTTTTTAGTTTTAATATTCTTGTGACTTTAGTTTTTTGCTATATGTTTCGTTTTTATATTTTTTATGTTTTAAGTTTTACATATACATGTTTTTTAAAGGTTGATGTGACACCTTATAGCTATAGTTACATTAATGTTTTAAATTTATATCCATGTACGTCGCTTTTATTTTTTGAACTCTGCATTCTGTGAGTATTTTACTATTGCTTTATATACTAATTTATTTAATGTTTTTGTTCATTAATCTTGTAGTATCTCCCGAAGAGGCTACAAACTCGTTGCGAAATATAGAGATAATCAGTAAATGAGTTTAAATTGACAGACCGCTTGCTAGTTTTTAATATATTTTAACTAGTATAATACGGTCGATAATTTCTTTCAAGTTATATATATATATATAAGTAGACAAAGAGTCTTTGCCGTTAAAACAAGTATGTAAAATAAAAATTGTTGGGGAATCCGGCAATAAAAACCTTTAGTTAGTCAATTAGAGTCCTTTATTTTTTACCTTATATTTCGCTCTGTAGATTTAGAGCTTCATCAGAGGTCACTTTAATCAAAAGAAAATACAACATTAGCTAATTTAGTCTACTAATTATAAGATTAATACTTACAAAAGCGAAACTATTTTTTGTGAGAGATATAACATTTTTAAAAAAACAAAACCTATAGTGAAACAAGCAGTCCACGTAATACAAATAAAACTTTATATTAATTAAAAATTGTTACTTTAAAAGCTTATTGTTTTTACATATTAAAACCATTTAAAAAATTATTATTTTTTCAACAAACACATCTAAAAAGAAACACACACGTAGTAAGAACTACTTGTCTTGATTTAAATTACATTTTAACAATTCAAGTGTCGACAAGGTAGTGTATTAAATTTTCGAAACCAATGTCATACTCGTATATGCAAAACCTATGATAAAAGTACAGTAGATAAAAAACAAGCAATGTCAAGGTTAACGATATATATACAGATGTTCAAAAGTTGCGTGCTTAATTTCAATAATGTGCAGGCTACAAACAGGTTAAACTTAATTAAAAAGAAATTGCAAAATTAAAATTATAATCATATGAAAAAATTGTGGAAGGACAAATGTGTTAAATGACATCAATAGAGTTAATATTCTGTGTATTTAGATGACTTGAGTTTTTGATATGAGAAAAAGTCAGTAAAAAGGCATATATTGCGCTTAAATTATTTGTGTCAGATCTGAAATTCATAGCGTGAGGATTATTATTGATCTCAACCATCTCCAAAAACTCCCTACATTTTAAACTATTAACTCTCTGGAGGATTTTAACATTCTCAAAATTTGGGTTGTGGTTGTATTTGATCATATGTGAGGACAAAGCACATCTGCTCTTCCCAGTTCGAACGTCGCTCTTATGTGTGGTAAGTCTGGTTTTTAACCAAGTTGAGGTATGACCTATATAAACTTTGTTGCATTCATTGCAAGGAATGCTATATACAACGTTCGACTGGAAAGGCAAAGGTGTCAAGTCCTTAGTTTTACTAAAATGAGTACGTAACGGATTGTAGTTATAAAAACCCAATTTTATATCGTCTGTGGCGAGGACCCTAGAGAGAAGCTCGGACACCCCCACAATGTAAGGAAATCTGTAATATTTCACAATTTTTGGCTGGTCTTTGTTGGTAAGGTCCGCGCTCTGACCGTAAGTAGCTGGAGTGGAAAAAATGAGTCTGCTAATCAAACCCCGAGGGTAACCGTTGTTTGCAAACATTCCATCCAACAATCGAAGGTTTCGCTGTCTGAAGGAGGGGTGGCTTATCCTAGTCACTCTCCGTTTCATGCCCAGAATGAGGTTTATTTTTTGGCTTTTTGAATGATTGGAGTGGTAGTTTAATAATCTATTAGAATTACTAGGCTTTCTATACCAGTCTATTAATATTCTGTTGCTATCCCTAATGACTTTGGTGTCTAGGAAAGGTACACCACCCCCACACTCGCGTTCAAGGGTAAATTGTATGTCAGGATGGAAGGAGTTGAATATTCCCAAAACGTTGTCTATTTCAGATTTCGGCAAAGCGCAAATCAAATCATCAACATATTTATGTATGAAGGCGAATGTAAATGGTAAAACTTTGAGTATATTATCTAAACAGAAATCCATCACTAGGTTGGCAAGGATCGGGCTGAGCGGTGAGCCCATAGGTAAACCTGAAGTCTGCGTATAAGATTTATTATTAAAACTGAAATAGCTATTGGTAAAAATAAATCTCAATAATGAAAAGAAAGAATCATAAGATAGATTTGTCACATCTGATATCTTATGCCAATGGGTGTTTAGTACGTGTAAGACTAAACTAGTTGGTATACTGGTAAATAAAGATACAACGTCTAAAGATATTATCTGGAAGTCATTAGGTAATACATAGTCTTGGTATTTGTCAACAAAGGTGAAAGTATCGTCAATGTCATAAGGACTATTATTTTTTAAGCAATTTGAGAGGATATCCGCAACAAACTTTGATATATTGTAACAAGGGGAGCCCGTGTATGATACAATAGGTCTATAGGGAACATCCACCTTATGGATTTTAGGCAAAGTGTATAGTTTTGGGCTAACAGAGTTGAAAATTATGAGCTTTTTATACAGTTGCTCATCCAGTTCTTTGTTATTCTTAAGATTGCCAAGTAGTGTGTTCATACGTTGTTGCACTCCGGAGGTGGGATCAGTATTTAATAGCTGATAGGTGGAAGTGTCAGATAGAAGTTCTTCCGTCTTACTTATGTATTCGGTTTTAAGGACAGATACTGTTACAGCCCCTTTATCAGCTCTTAGGATTAAGATGTCTGGGTTGTTTTTTAGAAAGGTGTGACATTTGTTACTTATCTCCCCCCAAAAAGCTTGTTTATTTAGAGAAGATGTCATGAAAT
Source organism: Melolontha melolontha (assembly GCA_935421215.2). Classification (NCBI taxonomy): domain Eukaryota; kingdom Metazoa; phylum Arthropoda; class Insecta; order Coleoptera; family Scarabaeidae; genus Melolontha; species Melolontha melolontha. The sequence goes on along the minus strand of OW285243.1, from coordinate 67,437,700 downwards.
TGGTTTAAAATGTTAGTAATTTGAGCTCTATGTATATCTTTATCAGTTGGGCGTGTACTATTTAAGGTTTTTATTGCCGGATTCCCCAACAATTTTCATTTTACATATATATATATATATATATATATATATATATATATGTAAAATGAAAATTGTTGGGGAATCCGGCAATAAAAACCTATATATATATATATATATATATATATATATATGTAAAATGAAAATTGTTGGGGAATCCGGCAATAAAAACCTTAAATAGTACACGCCCAACTGATAAAGATATACATAGAGCTCAAATTACTAACATTTTAAACCAATTTCATGACATCTTCTCTAAATAAACAAGCTTTTTGGGGGGAGATAAGTAACAAATGTCACACCTTTCTAAAAAACAACCCAGACATCTTAATCCTAAGAGCTGATAAAGGGGCTGTAACAGTATCTGTCCTTAAAACCGAATACATAAGTAAGACGGAAGAACTTCTATCTGACACTTCCACCTATCAGCTATTAAATACTGATCCCACCTCCGGAGTGCAACAACGTATGAACACACTACTTCGCAATCTTAAGAATAACAAAGAACTGGATGAGCAACTGTATAAAAAGCTCATAATTTTCAACTCTGTTAGCCCAAAACTATACACTTTGCCTAAAATCCATAAGGTGGATGTTCCCTATAGACCTATTGTATCATACACGGGCTCCCCTTGTTACAATATATCAAAGTTTGTTGCGGATATCCTCTCAAATTGCTTAAAAAATAATAGTCCTTATGACATTGACGATACTTTCACCTTTGTTGACAAATACCAAGACTATGTATTACCTAATGACTTCCAGATAATATCTTTAGACGTTGTATCTTTATTTACCAGTATACCAACTAGTTTAGTCTTACACGTACTAAACACCCATTGGCATAAGATATCAGATGTGACAAATCTATCTTATGATTCTTTCTTTTCATTATTGAGATTTATTTTTACCAATAGCTATTTCAGTTTTAATAATAAATCTTATACGCAGACTTCAGGTTTACCTATGGGCTCACCGCTCAGCCCGATCCTTGCCAACCTAGTGATGGATTTCTGTTTAGATAATATACTCAAAGTTTTACCATTTACATTCGCCTTCATACATAAATATGTTGATGATTTGATTTGCGCTTTGCCGAAATCTGAAATAGACAACGTTTTGGGAATATTCAACTCCTTCCATCCTGACATACAATTTACCCTTGAACGCGAGTGTGGGGGTGGTGTACCTTTCCTAGACACCAAAGTCATTAGGGATAGCAACAGAATATTAATAGACTGGTATAGAAAGCCTAGTAATTCTAATAGATTATTAAACTACCACTCCAATCATTCAAAAAGCCAAAAAATAAACCTCATTCTGGGCATGAAACGGAGAGTGACTAGGATAAGCCACCCCTCCGTCAGACAGCGAAACCTTCGATTGTTGGATGGAATGTTTGCAAACAACGGTTACCCTCGGGGTTTGATTAGCAGACTCATTTTTTCCACTCCAGCTACTTACGGTCAGAGCGCGGACCTTACCAACAAAGACCAGCCAAAAATTGTGAAATATTACAGATTTCCTTACATTGTGGGGGTGTCGGAGCGGCTCTCTAGGGTCCTCGCCACAGACGATATAAAATTGGGTTTTTATAACTACAATCCGTTACGTACTCATTTTAGTAAAACTAAGGACTTGACACCTTTGCCTTTCCAGTCGAACGTTGTATATAGCATTCCTTGCAATGAATGCAACAAAGTTTATATAGGTCATACCTCAACTTGGTTAAAAACCAGACTTACCACACATAAGAGCGACGTTCGAACTGGGAAGAGCAGATGTGCTTTGTCCTCACATATGATCAAATACAACCACAACCCAAATTTTGAGAATGTTAAAATCCTCCAGAGAGTTAATAGTTTAAAATGTAGGGAGTTTTTGGAGATGGTTGAGATCAATAATAATCCTCACGCTATGAATTTCAGATCTGACACAAATAATTTAAGCGCAATATATGCCTTTTTACTGACTTTTTCTCATATCAAAAACTCAAGTCATCTAAATACACAGAATATTAACTCTATTGATGTCATTTAACACATTTGTCCTTCCACAATTTTTTCATATGATTATAATTTTAATTTTGCAATTTCTTTTTAATTAAGTTTAACCTGTTTGTAGCCTGCACATTATTGAAATTAAGCACGCAACTTTTGAACATCTGTATATATATCGTTAACCTTGACATTGCTTGTTTTTTACCTACTGTACTTTTATCATAGGTTTTGCATATACGAGTATGACATTGGTTTCGAAAATTTAATACACTACCTTGTCGACACTTGAATTGTTAAAATGTAATTTAAATCAAGACAAGTAGTTCTTACTACGTGTGTGTTTCTTTTTAGATGTGTTTGTTGAAAAAATAATAATTTTTTAAATGGTTTTAATATGTAAAAACAATAAGCTTTTAAAGTAACAATTTTTAATTAATATAAAGTTTTATTTGTATTACGTGGACTGCTTGTTTCACTATAGGTTTTGTTTTTTTAAAAATGTTATATCTCTCACAAAAAATAGTTTCGCTTTTGTAAGTATTAATCTTATAATTAGTAGACTAAATTAGCTAATGTTGTATTTTCTTTTGATTAAAGTGACCTCTGATGAAGCTCTAAATCTACAGAGCGAAATATAAGGTAAAAAATAAAGGACTCTAATTGACTAACTAAAGGTTTTTATTGCCGGATTCCCCAACAATTTTTATTTTACATACTTGTTTTAACGGCAAAGACTCTTTGTCTACTTATATATATATATATATAACTTGAAAGAAATTATCGACCGTATTATACTAGTTAAAATATATTAAAAACTAGCAAGCGGTCTGTCAATTTAAACTCATTTACTGATTATCTCTATATTTCGCAACGAGTTTGTAGCCTCTTCGGGAGATACTACAAGATTAATGAACAAAAACATTAAATAAATTAGTATATAAAGCAATAGTAAAATACTCACAGAATGCAGAGTTCAAAAAATAAAAGCGACGTACATGGATATAAATTTAAAACATTAATGTAACTATAGCTATAAGGTGTCACATCAACCTTTAAAAAACATGTATATGTAAAACTTAAAACATAAAAAATATAAAAACGAAACATATAGCAAAAAACTAAAGTCACAAGAATATTAAAACTAAAAAACTATGCACTATAAATTTAACAATACAAGGACCAATTAACAAAAAAATTTTTAGATGGACAACTAACCACCAAACCGAGTATATAGAAATAAATTATACTTAGTCCGTTAGTATCAGATCTATAATTCATGCTATTTGTCTCTGTTAATGTGGACCATTTCTAAAAAGACTCACTTTTATGATTATTTTCAACGTCTAAGATCTTAACGTCGACAAAATTAAATGTATGGTTACGATCAAGTGCATGGTACACGATACACAAATCTCTTTCCGATACGGATATCACTTTTATGCTGTGTGATGCGCTGTTTTAGCCATTGCGATTTCTGATATTTATAAGCGCCACAACAATCCGAACATGGTATCCTGTAGACAACATGACTATTATTATTATGATTATGATTATTTTCAACGTCTAAGATCTTAACGTCGACAAAATTAAATGTATGGTTACGATCAAGTGCATGGTACACAATACACAAATCTCTTTCCGATACGGATATCACTTTTATGCTGTGTGATGCGCTGTTTTAGCCATTGCGATTTCTGATATTTATAAGCGCCACAACAATCCGAACATGGTATCCTGTAGACAACATGACTATTTAAAAATAAAGGTGTTATGTCTTTGGTCTTACTATACAACTTCTTCAAAGTATAGGTATTTTATTTAGGTATTTTAATTTTATTAAATTGTTTGAAATGTGATACAATTGTATGAGCAAGACCACCAATGTATGGGCTATTTTTGTAAATCTTAAAATAATCTTACATGTTTCGGCACATAATGCCTTTTTCAAAGGAATTCAAAATATGAATGAATAAATTTTAAATTTCTTTGAAAAAGGCTTTATGTGCCGAAACATGTAAGATTATTTTAAATAGGTACATATTAAAGTAAAACAGACCTTAAATCGTCGACTAATTGAATCTACTATATATATATATATATATATATATATATATATACATATATATACAGACTTTCCCGTAAAAAACGCCAACATTCATAATTCCGTTATTTATTGTCCGGTTTTATTTAAACAAAAAGTAAATTTAATAGCATCAAAAACACTATAAGATAGCAGTGTTTTATTTGTTTTCAATTGTTTTCATTAATGTCAAACGACAGTCAAGTTTTTTATTTTAAATGGCAACATATATATTTTTGGCTATATTCGGATTGTATTTTTTTTTCTGAATTCAACGATGTATAACATGTTTATTTTTGATAAACGTTTATTGCAAAAAAAAAACTTTATAAATTTCATCTTTGTCTTCCATTATTTATAAATATTCGAATGTGTCATGAAACATTTGAAATGTAAGTATTATAGATATTATTATAAGAAACAAAACACTTAACAATAAATGTTGAAATTGCCCGCCACCTTGTTTAACACATATCCCACATCTCCTAATAATAAAAAATAAAAAAAAAACTTTATAAATTTCATCTTTCATTATAGTAGACTTGGCCCAGTCCACTAGCATTATGTCAATGTGCCTTAAGTGTCAGTTTGACTTTATTAAGTTTTCTGTATTATCCTGTTTGAACGTTTTGCCGCAACAAAAAGCGTATTTTCGTTAAAAATAAATAACAATGAATTAACGGACATGTTACAAGTGTTCTTTGAATGTAATAAAAATCGCCTTCAAGCAGTTCGTCGGTACAGTGCTCGTTTTCCGAACAGAGAAGTTCCAGGTTCGAAAATATTTCAGAGACTTGAAAAGAATTTAAGAAATTATGGATCTTTTACCAAACCAAAAACACAAAAACGGAAATTCTCCGAAGATAAGGAATTAGATGTTCTTCTTGCAGTACAGCAAAATTCACGAACTTCGATTCGCGAAATTGCACATAATATTGGGGTATCAAAAACTACAGTTCATGGTATTTTAAGAAAATACAAACTTAAACCGTACATAGCTCGAAAAGTTCATGCATTAGAACAAAATGATCCTGGCCGAAGAATCCAGTTTTGTCGTTTTTATTTAAATGCATTAGAACAAGACCCGAATTTTTACAGAAGGATAATTTGGTCTGATGAATGCACTTTTAGCTACAACGGTATTTTTAATAGAAACATACATCGACAGTGGAGTGCAGACAATCCGAGATTTGTAATTGAAAATAATTTTCAAAGACGTTTCAATGTAAATGTTTGGTGTGGCATTTTAGGTGATCAATTAATTGGGCCATTTTTCATAGATGGTTGCTTAAACCAAGAAAAATACTACACTTTATTACACGAAAATCTCCAAAACTTTTTAGATGAATTAACTTTGGCAAATTTAAATAGAATATTTTTTCAACAAGATGGGGCTCCCGCGCACAACGCCAGAGTAAATACTGATTTGTTGAACACCCAGTTTGGAAATAGGTGGATAGGAACATCCGGTCCTATCGAGTGGCCTGCGCGTTCACCGGATCTTACGCCCCTCGATTTTTGGTTGTGGGATTATCTACAAGATCGAGTTTATTTAACAACTCCAGAAAATGTTTACATTTTAAGAATTATTAACACTTGTCAAGAAGTACCTGCCGATTGTCTTTTAAATGCGACCTTTGGAGTAATTAGGAGATGTGCGATATGTGTTGAACAAGATGGCGGGCAATTTCAACATTTATTGTAAAGTGTTTTGTTTCTTATAATAATATTTATAATACTTACATTTCCAATGTTTCATGACACATTCGAATATTTATAAATAATGGAAGACAAAGATGAAATTTATAAAGTTTTTTTTTTGCAATAAACGTTTATCAAAAATAAACATGTTATACATCATTGAATTCAGGAAAAAAAAACCAATCCGAATATAGCCAAAAATGTATATGTTGCCATTTAAAATAAAAAACTTGACTGTCGTTTGACATTAATGAAAACAATTGAAAACAAATAAAACACTGCTATCTTATAGTGTTTTTGATGCTATTAAATTTACTTTTTGTTTAAATAAAACCGGACAATAAATAACGGAATTATGAATGTTGGCGTTTTTTACGGGACAGCATGTATATATATATATATATATATATATATATATATATATATATATATATATATATATATGTAAATTGGCAAAATTCCCTTTAGTGTAAAATGTTGGATCAAATTAACTATAATAATATAATTTCATTGTTAATAAAAACAAAATTTGGATCAATGTATCAAGTAAAATAATTTATTGCTACGTAACGTTTCGAAACTGTATTTGTTTCTTCATCAGACCTAATAATATATTTACAGCTATAGCCATACAAAGTAAAATATAAAAATATACTTACATTAGTAATTAACAAAATCTTAAGCGCTGATATAGAATGAAAATACCATTTAGAAATCATATTTTAGTTGTATTTACATTTGACAAAAATAAAACTACGAGTATTACAAAATGTGGGAAACATGTTATAAGAAGTTTAAGAAAAACAAAGTTTAAAATGTAATGGTTCAAATGTCAGAAGGAAAATGCATACTTCTGAAGAAAGACTTCCGAAGCAATAAGGGATACAAAAGTTAGATGTGGCAATTATATATATATATATATATATATATATATATATATATATATATATATATAGTAGATTCAATTAGTTGTCGATTTAAGGTCTGGTTTTACTTCAATATGTATATATTTAAAACAAGCTTACATGTTTCGGCATATAATACATACGTGGCACATACCTACATAAGCAGTTAATATGTATCTGTCAATGCGCAACAGAGCGAATATAATAAACGGTTTGGTAACCGACAGCGAGTACTGCTGAAACAAAAGTAATGTTGACAAGCGAATTGCGTATCGAATTTTGAATAAAAATAATTTACAAAGAACAAGACTCAAAACTATGTATTTTCTGTGAAACATTGAAAGTGTAAAACATTGCTATGAACAACTAAAATTTGTTCAAGGTGTTCCTGTGCTAAGGTCAAGAAATAATTATCTATATATATATATATATATAATTAAATATGTAGCAGTTTGAAATAAAATAAAATTTAATACGAGGATTGGACACAAAATCAGACCAGAAAATATAAAACAATCAAACTAATTTAATTTTAATGTATTTCGTGAGACCATTGTAACCATTCGTAAACATGGATGTGCGCTCTTTGGTATTGAGACTATTAGTAATTTTTTTGATAGTTAAATTTTCTAAGGTAATTCTTTTGTAATAGTTACCCTGAATAAGGAATTTACACTGTTAGAATTGACATTGACATGTTTGTAAGTACTGATATGTGATTCCAAGGCATATGTTTTGGGGTTGGCCTTCGAATCACTGCGATGTTGGGTGCTACGTTCACGCCATCTCTGGATTGTCTGACCTATATCATATCTGGAGAATTCATTGCATTTGACTGCATAAACTATATGATTTAAATTATAAAAATTTATAATTTAAAATTCTTTGAAAAAGGCATTATGTGCCGAAACATGTAATATTATTTTAAATATATACATATTAAAGTAAAACAGACTTTAGATCACCGACTAATAAATCTACTATATATATATATATATATATATATACCGGGTGTCGTTGAAATAAAGAGAAAACGTATGAGAAATGGAAATATGAAATTATATAGAATATATACCTAAAATATTTTCCTAAAATTATCTCTCATAAGCAAGAAAAAATTACAATGATAATTCAAAAAATTGTGTTATGCTACTGTGCGACTGAATATATTATAAATACTATCGGAGACGAAATCTTAAAAGTAATTCACAATAACAAAAATGATGGTCTTATTATCCATTCGCTTTAAGTTTCGTTCTGTTGTCGATCGTTATGTGCGTTCGACGCAATTTTTCGATCAAAGATAGACTGTTGGAAATGGGACTGTAAATGTTCTTTCAATATAGCCTCTTTAAACTTAACTTTCGTACCAGGTTATTGACCTCTTACCATAACAAAACAGACACGATGTTATATTGTTAAAGTTTGAAGTAAAAATCCGAAATCTCTGACTCACACTATATAATAAAACATGAAAACAAAACAAAAAAATTTTGCAGTTCAATGGGCTTGAACTCGGATCATGTCCTCTACAGTCAAACGTGATAACCACTAGACCGCGCAGAATTTTAAAATTCTTCTAGCGGTAGCTTTCCAAAAATTCTTTATAACTCGGCTTCTAATAAAGATTTTTAATAAGGAAAAAAGCATAATCTGCAGCACATAATGTAGATTGCTTTCCCGATTTTGCCATCTATTTAAAATAGCCAGTATTCTTCATTCAAATGAACTTTACCTTCGAAATTTGCACATATATCTCTTTACACATATGCTTTTTCAATACGGAAAAAATATGTCCAACGCTATTGACCATGGAGATTCTGAAAATCATACCGCCGTCGAGCAATATCCATATCCCTGAAATTTCCCACTCCATTTCTATATTCTCTTTGAAACATCTTTTCTACGGGTTTGTAATTATAATTATCCATAATCTACACATACAGTTCATAAAGTATAAGTTTTCAGTTCGTACTGCCCAAGTGGGAACCGCAAATTGTACTTTATCTCTTTCTAACACACATGAATACGCGCTGTAATACTACACACGTTTGTCATTTTAAGTTAAGACGTACGTCTTTGAAATATTATATTAAATAAAAAGGGATAGGTTGTCTAGGAGATAGTCTTATGATATTCGGATTGCTGTCAAATTATTTTAATACTGTTGTTTATTGACTTTGTTTCCGGTATTCTGACTTCTTGGTTAAGTAATCTAATTTGAATATCTCGTTCGTCATAAAAAAATTACAAAACCTGTTCTTTTGAGAACAATACTGGTAAATAATAATATCAATTAGTGGCAATAAGTACGAAATGGTTTGATTATCACTTTGACATTTCTAACCTATTTATTTGACAGAATATTTCTTAGATGCCTGGTAAGCCTCTTGGTTCTCAAGCTCAACAGCTTGTATTAAATCTTACAGCCTATTTTGAACGAGAGAAAGAGAATGGTGGACCATTTATGTCCATCGATCGTGTTCATGAGGTAATTCACATAATCACATAAGGCAGTTATAAAATTAGTTTTATTTTAGAGGGTAGCACAAGCCCTTAATATTTCTAGTAGAACGGTCTACACTATTAAACATCGTAGCGTTCAGAATCCAGTCTTATCTTCTGCTGGCAAAAACAGGTCTTGTAGGAAGCCAAAGGCTAAGGATTTACCAGAAGCAACGAAAATGGAAGTTCGAAATACTGTTTATGACATGTATAAAGAAAGTATGTGTTTATGAATGTGCTATTTAATTTAATGACCATTATAATTAAAACGACCATTTATTTCATAATGAACCATTTTTCCGTTTTCTGCGAATACGGGCCTAAAGATCTTTTCAATACCTATGCATTTCACTATTGATATCTGACTTGATATATTTCTTTTTAAATAAATTTTTGATCGAATATTATCGTGAGTTTATAATTATAAATAACATTTAAAAAAATTTGTTCGAATATTAAAGTAATAATTTCGCACAGTTTTCTTGTGTTGAAAATATTTATATAAAACTAGAAAAGAAACAATACTTTTGAACTATTCATGTTCCCACTTTACTCATTATTTTGACATGTAGGTTATGTATTTGCTTTCTTTGGTTATATTGCAAGTAAAACTGAAATTTTGACAATGTTGCGAAACATGACATTTATATTTTATGATGACAGACGGTTGTTTCCGCGACTGAATACATGACTTCATTTGACTCCGCAGTACTGATTTGAATCATATGCTTCGAATTTGACCTTGAACTGAAAACTTATACTTTATGAACTGTACCTAAGTATTTCTCGCCGAAAGGAACCGATTGGTACTATTCGCGACGCTCTTACTTCAAAACGTACTGATTTAGGAGGTTTTAAAGCTTGGGGTCTTATACTCTTTATATCATTTATACCATGGGAAGTGCCCTAGCGGCGTCCCAGTTCATTTTCATGAAAAACCCTGACAGACGTCAGTTATTATAATGTACACGGCGATTATTTTAAAGAACACCGAATTGAAAAAGCTGTATTGGTTGTTGAGATCCAAGATAATACAAACTTTTAGTTTGTATATTGAGATGACGCACTGATGTGCTTACCTTGATATTGCATGCAATCGAAAGTTTTTTGCAAATCGCTAGAAATTTCAGCAGAAATTTTTCATGCTTCAATAGTTAGTTAGTAAAATCCTATTAGAGCAGTCAGTTACATTTTATAACCTCGTCAACTTAAATCTTTGCCCAGTTTAGAATAAAAGCCAAGGTTAGTACAATAACTTGAATGAAATAACACAAGTACTTTAAACCTTGAGGCAATGTCAATAAATGACTAATTCACAGAAATACTTTTTTAATTTATCGGTTTTTTTACGTTCATATATTTCGTTGATTTGTTCACATTCTGTATATGATATATAGTTCTTATATATATATATATATATATATATATATATATATATATATATATATATATATATATATATATACGCATCTTCGTTAGTAATGAATTAAAATACCTATGTATAAAATATATTTTATGATAATGTTTCGGTATAAATCGTAACTGAAGAATTACGGAGTATAGAATAACTTCATCGTAATAAACCCGTGGCTACGTATATGCGCGTACGTATGCCTTACATACATACATACGGCCGAAAAAAAACGTTTTTATTTACGATAATGGCATCCCCCTGGTAGTGCATAACTTTTTTCCGTCGTTATGCGATTCTCCGTATTGTGCGCATCAATGCGCCTATTAATTAATTTCCTCTTCTACGTCGTCGTTTCAAAAGTGAACGAGGAGACCTGGAAGTGCCGCGGATCGAAGAAGAAGGGGGCCCCCGCAGTTTTATACTCCGCGAGGGACCGCGATACACCGTACCGCACACCTCTCTGTCGGTTCCCAACCACGGCGCCTCAGACCAATAAACAATTGACTTGTAAGCCATAAATAACGTAATAAATTTCTGTTTGCCCGATGTATATACATACACACACTCACACGTACACACACAGACATATACTTATACAAATAACTTGCACATCTACATATGTATAATGAAAAGAAATATTCTGTTATACGATGGGTTTCTACATTTATAAATGCGTGCTTTCATATGCATCCGTATACAGATATGAGTTGAGTTTGATTATGCTCCAATAATAAGCTATAAATTTAAAATGCATTTCAACAATTTCATTCCAGATTAAGGTAGAATATATTATACATTACACACACACACACACACACAAATATATATATATATATATATATATATATATATATATAAAATAAATTTAAATTCGGGTAAGCGGTCTGTCAATTAAAAAACTCCTTTATTAAAAAAGAAAATAAAAATGATTCAATCATTTTTATTTTTTGTACGTCAATTTTATTATTTTTCAACTCTACATTTTTTTCCCCAGATGAAGCAACAAATTCTGTTGCGAAATATAGGGTTATTTAATAAAGGAGTTTTTTAATTAACAGACCGCTTACCCGAATTTAAATTTATTTTTTATAATATTTCACGGTCGATAATTTCGTTTCAATTATTTATATATATATATATATATATATATATATATGAAGGTGTAGTTTTTCGGGTTCTTGGCCGCGTGTGAGTTTTGTCCTGAAAAGGACTATTTACTCCTTTTCTCCTACTCCTAAATAGTCCTTTTCAGGACAAAACTCACACGCGGCCAAGAACCCGAGAAATTACACCATTATACGTCCGCGAGAACACCAAGAGTAACATATATATATATATATATATATATATATATATATCTACTTATATAATTATTTCTTGACCTTTGTCTGTTATAGTAGATTAAATTAGTCGGCGATTGAAGGTCTGTTTTACGTTGATATGTATATAATTCGATGAACAAAATATGAACAAGAAATAGAAAAACTATTAGACGAAAAACTATCATACTATCATACGAAATTTTTTTATTTTTCAAATAAAAAAATTTCGTATGATTTGCTTTGTAATTTGTAGACAGCAATGTTTACATCCCCACTTACTCTGCAATTACATACATTCTAATTTGATATTTGTAAATATTTCATATAAAAGCCGAAAAACTCCAATAATTTATCAATTGTTATATATATATATATATATATATATATATATATATATATATATATATATAACATAAAGGCTAAGAAATTATCTAAACACATATATTGAAGCATTACAAGAAAGGCTCCTCCTCTGAAAGGGATACAAAAACAAGCGATTTAGTTATGTTCATATTTACTATATGTTTTCATGCCAGTGAGGGGAGGAATTAATTCAAAATATAAATACTTTATTATGACGACAAATTTGCTTTAAAATAATTAACTTATTTTTCTCTATATTTTTATTACTGATGTTTATACTCATTTTCTAATTCAAATTAATATTTAACGCGATTTATAAGAACATATTTAACGTATTTATATTCAAATGTATTTGAAACAATTAAGCTCCGCCTCCAAATTATAACAGCATAATAACCTGTATATGAACATATGTTGACAGAGTTATTGTAAACAAAACAACATATGTTTCATAACCAAACTTATTCAATAATTCTTAAAATAATTTTATAAACCCATTTGCATTGAAATATAACCTAAATTATAACTGTATAACAACATAATTATGAGTACGAACAAGGCAATAAACGGTCAGTCATTTTACTTAAAACAAAAGAATAAAACGTCGTCTTTACCACCATTGCTGTAACGAACGGTCACGAAAATTTCGCTCCGATAAAAGTAATTTTTTTCTACTAAAATAATTAGTGTCCAAGTGTTAAATTTATCTAAAACGCTTACAATACCTGTCGTCAACACACTGAAAAAGCTACAAAAGACCAGACCATCACATTCCGGAGATAGAAATATTTTAAATTTTGGGACATACAAATCATACGACTAGTCAACTAAAAAAAAGTTCACCGAAGATCAAGCCATTCAACGGAGCACATGAACGCCGCCAAGCAATCAGCTGTCGTCGGATTTTGGAAACATCACGAACAAGCCATCCTAAGGGAACTGATCTGGTTAATATCCGCTTTCCTGACTCAAGAACCATTCCAGAACCTATAGACAGAGATCACCGAAGTTAATTCCCGAAAATACAGGTTTTTTATATACTAATTGTTACACGCCATTTTAAATAGTCACATTCACATATAGAACTGGTTGTTCTCAACTTACTCGTACTCACAGTTAACGATGTGTTCCTAAAACACTGTCAACTGTTATTAAACAGATTGAAGTTCACTTTGCACGTGTTAAACTATTTAAACTTAATCTATTATTTCAAATATTCACAATTTTATTAGACTGATATTGTTAAACACATGTTTATTCACAAGAGTAAAGAAGATTTGTATTAGTACCAATTTTTATCGCATGTATCATTGCTTGTGTTCCACGAAATACCGATTTAATTTTGAATTTTTAAGAATTTTGTTTGTACAATAAAGTTAATGTTTTTTTATCATTTTATTTTTGGGTTTTATTTTAATTGCTTTAAGTGTTGTTCGAATTGATTTATTAAAATAAATAAGCTAAGAGAGGAGTAGAAATACCTGAACCGACTTTGAACCCTGGTGATACGAAATATTGAGCTAGCCGTCTATAATAAAAAAAAAGGAAAGAATAATAAGCCCATTTCTAAGTTAAGTATATAATCAACATTTTACATAACAGTTAATATTACTTTTTACGTCTCATTTAACATTATCACGATCATCAAGAGAATAAACCGCAACATAATATCATACTAAGAAATATTAAAAGTTCATACTTAAAGAGTTTAATATAATATAATAATAAAAGAAACGTATCAATATATATATATATATAGATATATGTCATCTTTTCTGCTTCTATCTACCAGAAGCGCCTACGAATGTCCACCAATCTCCACTATGGAATAATACGTGAAATAATGCTAGTAGGATATATCCTGAGTCATTTTCGAGAAAATAATAACCCTTGTAATTTTTTATTTTTGCTTTTATGTTTCTAGTGTAATTCTGATATCTCTGTAAATTAGTGATTATTGTAATTTTTTATATTGTATGCATTAGCCTGTTCAGTTTATTGAAACATGTAAATTGCGAGGTTTTGTACTTTGAAAGACTGTCGTTAAATTACATATATGTATATATATTATCGTTTTTCGTACAGATTCATTACGACTTTTGTTTTTACAAGTTCTAGCACTCTCGTATTGTATAAAATATGTATATCTTAAACGAATATGTTAAACTTTACTGCATAACATTTAAAATGCGACTAAGTAATTTTTACTTTATTTTATTTTTCTATATACCATTCGCATTCAGTGCAGATACAGTTCTAAAACTAAACTAATATACATCCCTAATTTTCATGAAGAGCGCATCGGGTTAGCTGCTCACAAGATTCGCACAAACAATGAAAACAATGTAATTACACTACTTCAAATTTTCCAAAAGAAGCCAACATAAATCTTCTTTTTTTAGTTACAGGAGCGTGTGCTAATTATGCAGCTATTATGATTTAGATCCGTATAAAAATCTCTAGTATTTATAAAGGCACTATAAAATAATTTTATGAAAGCATAAGAGATACTAATTAGTGAATTTATTTCTTGGAAATCTCATCATGGTTGATAATTAAACCTAATTGTACTCCTCCACATTACATATAAGTGGCTATAAATAACATCGCAAACACATGTGAGTGTTTAATGTACTTAAAACTTAATTCAGTAATTGTTGTCAATAATTAATAAACATCCTTGGGTTGACATAAGGGCTAATTACTAAGAGAAGGTTATTTATGCGGTCCGACTGTCACCACAGTGAATACACTGATAGATAAGTAGAGTTTGTCTATTATTTTCTAGATGCCGCCTTGTTATTTAATAATATGCACTTGTTCGAATCGGCGAACTTTGTGCGTCAACTGGTCTCACGGTTATTAGCAATGGTGTAGGAGAAAGCAATTTTACTACTTATTTATTTTCAAACACAGCAAAAATATGATTTTTATGGAGATGCACTTGAGATTGTTCATTGTGTTTCATTTAGTATTTTTAACTAAGGAAAGTAATTATAATTTTAGTGGTTAAAGCATTATAAAGTCCAGTTTTATTAATCTATTTTTTTATATAATGAACATTCCATAATTAACAAATGGCGACTAATTATTAAGAAAACACTTGATCAAAATTTAGAACAAAAGTTATAAAATGTCTATGTGAGTTGTGATTATGGTCTTGCAGAACGTCCTCTTTCTACCCTAGAAAATAAATCTTGGAAATTATACAATGGATGCAAGAATTTATAGGAAATATTGCCAAAAATATAGAACTGAAAGAAATAGAAAAGGTTTTGGAGGATAGACATAAGAAAGTAACATATTGCTGAGATTCTTTCTAAGCGAGATAAATTAAAAAATTAAATAGAGCTGAAAACAGCAGTGAAAAATTAAAATCAGGTAAATTTTGAATGCACCCTGTATGAACATCAATATAACAAATTTAAGGTTTATTTTATATAGAATTTTTCGTTATTTTCTGTAATAGGTTTTCAAAAATGCACTAATACAGATAGTGTTCAGAAAACACATCTGTGTATATTATATCTTATTATATCTCTTTACGTTTTAGTTCATAAATATTAATAACCTAAAATTTAAATCATGCTATACCTACCAAGATATAAAAGGATATTTAGAGTACTATAGTAATATGTAGTAAATTTCATAATCGATACTTGAATTTTGCGAATTTCGTAAATACATAAACATTGTTTATTGTAACAGTTACGATCTACGTAAAATTTCAAACAAAGATATCCATTAAGGTCTTAGAGTATCAAATATATATTATTATTTAATATACAACACAAATTGGAATAACCTAAAAAGACAATAACAACCTTGTAGTAAACTATACATGACAGAATGTGCATTTTAAAGATTGACATTTTGTAATACTTATCTATAAGAACAAGCATGACATTCGTTTTAAAATGTGTATGGTTAATCAAATAAAGGATCAACACCAGTGAAAAAAACTCAAAAGATTTTATAGTATACAAAATAGAGTCTAATATGGTATTTGTCAATCCATTAGAGATAGATTTATTTGGTTATATATAATAAACAATATAGCTGTCAACTAAGGTTAGATGTGTTTGAAGTTGTGATATAGGAGAACATGTGAAGCAGAGAATAAGAAAGGATAGTCAATTAATTAGTAAGAGAAGAAAGATGCGACCTATAAATCTAAAATATGGTAACGTGAATGATGAAGAAGACATAGAGCTGGACATAAGAGAAGAACAAAATAAATAAAAAGAAAACTGATTTCAAACAATTTTGAAAAAAAAACGTTTAAAAATTAAAATAAGAACGTATTTGAAATCTTATACACTGTTAGAAAGAAATATTAATAAAACGTAAATCAATATAAGTACGAAAGTTTTTAAATGTAGAATATAACTTAGAAGAGTATATTATAACGATTGACGTCACAGGTCATATATATAGAAAATTTCTCAAAAAGAGGACATTTTTCGAAAAATCATATTAAGCCGGTGGTCAGAAATAAAATTTGTATTGTGAATTATATTGAGTTTAATCCATCATAAGAATTTTTATATTTTTAATTTAAAGAGAATTATTTTACTTTGTTTCATATAATAATGAATTCGACAGGTCAGTAATGTATTAAAGGCATTCAAGACTTTGAAGTTCATTAAAATAAATTTATAAGATTATTTGTTTTACATGGATATTTATTTGATCGTGTATTTTCTATTTCAAGTTCTGTTTTAAAACAAAAGATATAACACAGATGTCTTTTAAATTGTAGAAAAGTAGAGTAAGGTCTCACGAACATATAAGGATATCTGGGGTTTTTGGGCTCGTAATTAAAACTCTCATTAAATATTTGAAATATTGAATAAAAGAAATTGTGTGATATTGAGTATCTTATGTGGTAGGGTAAAATTCTCGTCGCGTGAATATGAAATAACACATATTATTTGAAATATTATCACATTATAAAACTATAAAAATCCATAAACTTCGCAATTCATTTAGTTTAAATAAAAACACTGTGTCATACTTTAGTATTTTGTAGAGTATAAGATTAACTGGTCTAAAGCGATACGCAGCTGGAAGATTTATTAAAATCAAATATTTATTAAAATCAAAGATATTTAAAGTCATATTTTTAGACATTAATGATTAATGATATGCATATATTCTGACTAGATATAAAGGTTTACATACCATGTTTTATTATGAAAGAAAAATATAATGATGATATTTAACACATTTAAAAATTAATCTATATTTTTGCAAATTGTGAATAATAAATCGTATTATTTCTCTCCTTATTACATTGGATGCTAGGCCTAGTTACAAGGAACCCCTTTTGAAAACAAAAACCCTGAGAACAACTTTTAAGAGTTTAAACTATGAATTTGTGTGTATGACGATTCATATTTAATAATTGGAGCCCATTTTGAAAATCAAACTACACAGTAATATGTTAAACTTTTTCTCAAGTATACGAGAGCTATTCTCTTTCCACTGAACCTAAGGCTATGGAATTTTGTTTTATATCCTAGCCTAAGTATTTGAAAATCTAAAACAGTGACAGTAGAAAAATATGCTTGTATCTTTTAAACTACAAACGTTTAAAGAAATAATTTGCACAAGAAATAATGGAATTGAATACCATTATCGAGATGTGATTTTTTACAATTTCTAACGTGGCTTAAACCAGAAGTAGTGTTTCGAGGAAATCAAAACCGGTTGTTATTTTATAGAAACTGTTAAAGGTCATAAGGTTTGTTCCCGTTGGATTCCCTACAATCTTACTTCAGATAGCTTTACTAATAGATCGTCTCATAGAGTGTACAAGATCATTACAGGTGATGAAACTTGAATATACTATTAGGATTCGAACGTCAGTCTCATTCGCTAAATGATCATATCTATTTAAAACAAATGAGGCGCTGGAAGATATCAGTCCAGTTGACTTGGACTGATATATATTGTTTTAGTCCTTGTGTTACATAATTATACCTTAAAAGAAACAGGAATTAACACTGAATTTAAAAACATTAATATGATATATATTTGTTCCATCAATATTAAAATGGCATTCATCGTTTTCTAAATTTTTAAAATAATTTATAAATTAATGTCAATCATTGTCTACATTAAATTTACTTTAAATACACATTTCTGTAGCTAATTGGAATAATGTTTATTTATGTATCTTATTCTTATGATTGTACCGCACATTATGCGAGGCTATAAAATGTGATTTTTTGAAATACTTAATTAATATCAAATCATAAAATATAGGCATAATTAATAATAAGTAATCCTTGTGTTGCCTAATTATATTATAAAAAAAAAACTGGAAGTAACATCAAATATTCTTAATTACTAAATCTAAGAGTGTTGCTCTGTTAGATTTTTACTATTTAATGTATATAAACTTGACAATTGTTTCGCTCACCACAGTGGCTTCATCATCAATGTATACAGGTACATCTATATAATGAGGCACAAACTATAAAGAAGGGGAGGCATTACTAATGATTAGAGCAGACCAATTTCCTTGGGCGCCATGAGCGCCGGTATGGGAGTGTAATTCGTAATATATTAGAATATGCGATATAATAATATTACCGATATAAGCTTAGAAGTAGAGACATTTATTCTATCAGAAATAATTAAATATACATTAGGTTTTCTGCTATTAAAGTAATAACAAGTGTTCATTTGAAAAGTCAAACTAGGTTACTTTGAAATTTTGATAGAATAAGACGCAAATATATTAGTATGTGTTTGTTGTTCAGTAAACGTAAATCCAAATGACATCTGATAATGTCAATCACAAATATCAGTTAGTACATAAAATAATCGTGCGTCGATTATGGTTTAAATAAATTGCTGCTCAGTTTTAAAATGGCTTTCACTTTAGATCATAAAATTTTTTTAGTCCAGGTTTATTTTCGTAGTGGTAATAAAATTGATGGTTTATGGGTTTATTCAGTTCAAGATTGCATGGTAGAATTTCATGTTGAGTTTCCACATTTTGTAATAGATTATATACAATGTAAGAATACTTTGGATAGAACTTTAAAACTTTTTTCTGAAACTGGTAGTCTCTTAAGAAAATCAGGCAGCGGAGCAGTTAAGAAACGTACACCTCAAGTTGTCAATCGTGTTGAAGAAATAAGGGAAAATGAACCACAAACATCTGTTCGACATTTGAGTCAACAAATAAACCTTTTTGTTGGTACAACTCACAAGTTATTAAAAAAAGATATGCAACTTTATCCATACCGTGTCACAGCAGTACAAGAATTGTTAGAAATTGATTACCCACGTAGACTACAGTTTTGTAATTGGTTTGTAAATATGAACAATAATGGAGAACTTTCGCAAAGAGTCATCTTTACTGATAAAGCATGGTTTTATAAAACGGGATACCTAAATTCACAAAATACAAGAATTTGGAGTAGTGAAAATCCACATGTAATTAATGAAGAATCGCTACATCCGGAGAAAATTGGTGTTTGGGCAGCGATAAGCCAAAGGCGAATCATTGGACCAATATTTTTTAAGGGAACGTTAACTGCTCAAAGGTACAGTACGGAAATTTTACAACCATTTGTCAATCAGTTGCATGATGATGAACTTCAAAATGCATATTTCCAACAAGACGGGAGCACCTTGTCACTGTACTGCAGAATCTTTGGATTATTTAAGAGAATTTTTTTATGAGCGTATAATTAGTCGAAATACTGAAATTTCCTGGCCTGCACGTTCATGCGATTTAACACCTTGCGACTTCTTTTTGTGGCCTTATCTAAAAAATAACATATTTCGAACACCTATATTGAATTTGAATGATATGCTACAGAGAATCGAACAGAAATGCATGGAAATTAATAACAATCCAGTAATGTTGCAGAATATAATCAGAAATTTTGAACGGAGGATTTTAAAGTGCATTGATCTTGAAGGACAACATTTTCAACTTTTGTTATAGTTTTCAATAAATATCTATTATTTGTTATTTATTTGTATGTATGAAACTGTCAAAATATACGACTTCGTAGGTTAAGTAGTAAATTTTAATTTACGACATACTTCAAAATGTTCTCAGTAAATCACATGCTACTAGATTGACTTTTCAAATGAACACTTGTTATGGATATACACACGAAAAATAAGAATAGTACATATTATAGCAGCGTTGTATGTACCTAGAAATAAAATGGAAAATGTATGAAATCATTGATTGTGTGCACGATAGAGGATTTAAAAAAATCAATCATAGTTACACATAGCTCATGTTTAAACTGTTGTGGGTTAATTTTGTTATTATTGTGCTTCGAACTGCTTACGTGTTCTTTACTATGTGTTTTTGACCAACACATTAGATATTTATTGCACACTAAACATTTAATTTTTGAGCCATCGTATATTAAGTCCGGGAAATCCATAATAAACTTATTCGCTTCGTCTGACGGCGGTCGTTTTCTCGATTTATGTGTCGACGACATTTTATTACGTATGCTTACACGTACATGCAGTCTAAGCAAGTACCAAACACATACTGAATGCTTTTTATTAGTTCTGATGGAATACAATGATCCTCACATCGGCGCACATGGTGCGCACAAAAATTGGTCTGCTCTACTAATTATTAATCATCTATTGTGTAAAGTATATTATAAAAAACTCTGAAGAATAAAATTTATGAAAAACTATTTAATAATAGGGAACAATTTGTTTCTAATTGGTTGTTTAATCAATTATTAGAGGTTCTATTTTTATTAATTTCTAGAGATTCTAATAAGAGTAATTGTGTTCCTTTATTTTCTATTTGTGGCCGTGATCCTTGACATAGATGTCTGTATCGGGGTTTTTAGTCAGCGATTCGAATTTATTCTATTTCTAAAAATTTGTAAACTATAATACGTACAGTGCATTCGTAAAGATAAATTAAATAAAACTGAAAATGGAAGTTTTAAAAAAAAAATTATCGGACCTCGATTTTCATCTTTAGTTTAGAGTTTTCTTATGTAAAACTGAAATATACAGCTTATCTCCAAAACCGATATGACATCATTTTTTTTTCTTAAATATAAATAATATTTTTTTATTACAGAATTAGAAAGGGCAGATTTGTTTACATACGACAAGGTACTTTTGGATGATGCTTACATCAGAAAATTTAGAAGTAATACTATCGTAAACATTAAAAATGAAAACATAATCAGCTAAAGTAAATGTTCGAATCGAGCTCTGTTAACAATCAGACAATAGCCAAGGCGATTAAGAAATTCTTTTTGAACGTTTTCGATTATATCTGCGGTAATGTTTCAAATTTCTTTGCGTATTCGTGCTTTTAAATCTTCTAAAGATGGAGCGCTGTCACACTACGCTTTACCTGTTCGCGCTTGTTATGATTAAAAAATGAGTGTTTATATTTAAGAAAAAACAATACGTCATATCGGTTTTGGAGGTACCCTGTATATTTCAGTTTTACGTAAGAAAACTCCAAACTAAAAATAAAAATCGCCTCGTCCGAGGATTTTTTTAAAAAACTTGTTTAAAAAAATTGTTAATCGCTGCATTCGTGCAATTTGGATGATAATTCTAATAATTTGAGAGCTTTAGTGAACTGAAGGAGTGTAATTCCGCTAACTGATATAACGAAGGGTATTATATATACGTTTTTCTGTTGTCAAATACGCCGAAGTTCTATCTTCAGTGGTGTGTATTTTTCAATTTTGTTCGAGTGTTTGTTGTTAATGTCCTTGCTGGCTGGTACAGCTATGTCTATTAAGTATGTGATGTTTTACACTGTAAATATAAATGACATTTGTCATTTATATTTTATATCCTTGATAAAGGCATCATTGCCGAAACATGTAGGGTTGTTTTAAATATATATACTTTAAAGTAAAGCCAGACCTTAAATCGCCAACTGATTGAATTTACCATATCATACCAAGGTCACGAAATAATTTTATATATATATATATGAGTGATAAACGTAATGTTAATGAGAATTAATAATCAATAAATTCTCACATTACTGTCAATGCCGCTCCAATTCGTTGCATTCGTTGCAACGAATTAGAGCGGCATTGGCAGTAATGCGAGAATTTATTGATTATTAATTCTCATTAACATTACGTTTATCACAATTAGTATATATACACGCAGTATAGAAATGAAAGTCGTGTCTATTTCTGGATGTAGGTGCACCGATGATTGGTAAAACCATGAAACGCTGGCGTCTGCACATTCCAGGGTGGATACGACTTTCACACATTTTTTCATATATATATATATATATATATATATATAATATATATATATATATAATATACATATATATATATATATATATAATATAATATAATATAAGCAGTGAAATGCAACGAAACACAGTATAATAAGTTTCATTAGAGAGACTTGTTCCATATATTCCCATTCAAATATACTAATCTATTATTTTCTAAATATACACTGAAAACGATACCTCGGCTGCACCTGCTCAACTGTTACTGAAATATATGTCTCCAATATCCCAAACCACTTGAGAATATAAATTATTATCAACACTATTATCTTTTTTTTCGAATCCGCTTTCTTCCACTATCGATGAACAATCAAAACTATGTACCTCACTATACTTACTCTTCAACATTTTCCTTAATATTAGCATTTATTTAAAACAAGCAAGCTTTATATACTATAACATTGTCCCCACCCTGATATTTTTTTCATCTTTCTCGCCACCTCTTAAACCTACAAATTTTATCATTTCTGTCTTTGACTTTGGATTAACCTGAAACTTTACTCCAACCTTGAGTTACTCATAACCTCCGCCCCCTTAAATAATTTCAAAACCTCTTGGCGGGTTCGTGACGTTCTGCGACTTTGACCTTCAAACACCCTTGGCGTGATCTTGACCTTCAAACATCCGAGAGCGACGGTGACCTTCAAAAGCTCTACATGTGACGTTGACCTTCGAATGACCTTGGTTACCATCATCCGATTCTGACACCTACTCATTGACCTTGAAATCAAGATCGCTCATCCTCAGTCAAATCTAACACCTCCTCATCGGGTTCGTGACATTCTGTGACATCGACCTTCAAATACCCGTCAAACAACCTGGGCGTGACGTTGATCTTCAAACGCCCTGCACGAAACGTTGACCTTCGAATGACCATCACCCGATTCTTGACCTTGATATCAAGGTCAATCATCCTCAGCCGATTCTAACACCTCCTCATTGACCTTGATCGCCAATCATGCAAGTCAAGGTCATCTATCCTTACCTCAGCCGTCCTCGAGGTCACCTCAAGGCCAAGGTCGTCTCAAGGTCGAGGTCAAGGTTTTCTCGAGGTCGTCTCAAGGTCAAAGTCAAGGTCATCTATTCTTACCTCGGCCGTCCTTTTACTTTTTAGAACCTCCTTTTCTTTCTAGAACCTCCTCCATGGCCTTGGTGTTGCAACCTCCCTTTGCCTCAGCCGATTCTGGAACCTCCTCGGAGTGACCTTGGCCTA
Organism: Melolontha melolontha; assembly: GCA_935421215.2. Classification (NCBI taxonomy): domain Eukaryota; kingdom Metazoa; phylum Arthropoda; class Insecta; order Coleoptera; family Scarabaeidae; genus Melolontha; species Melolontha melolontha. The sequence continues at coordinate 67,413,822 of OW285243.1, read as the reverse complement.
ACCTACTTCCAAGGTCAAGGTCCGAGGAGGTTCCAGAATCGGCTGAGACCCTCTACTCCAGTACATATAGAGAGATTTTGTAACATGCAAATATTGATATGTAATAAATTTGTGCAAATTCGCAAAGTTGTGGTCTGAGAATATAATTAATTAAAGTTAACGGTAAGATATAATTAGAGAAAAAAAAATTATTAATGAAAGCTTAGAATTAAAATGACGGAATATATAATACTAAAATTTTACTGGACAAATTTACAAATCTAGAAAACAAGTTTAATATTCACAAAATAATACCCACGTTTTCTACGCTAAAAAAACAACTTTTTCGATGTTTTCGAAGCAAAAATAAGTTCTTGTCCCCGTGAGGAACAGATGTGTAATTTAAATAAACTCTATCGAAATAAATTTAACAAACAAAAAAAAGATACGTATTGCAATTTTCAATGAGATATACTAATTAGAAAGGTAATTGAATTAACAAAATAAAAATTGAAAAATGGTGTCTGTAACGACGCAATAACGCAATCAAAATTGAATCTAAAAAAAAGTTCAACAAAGAATACTAATTGCAAAACATTTAGTATAAATTAATTAAGTAATATTTTAAAAGTCTTAGCTGTGTCCGTCTCCTTCCTGCAAGCGGGATATTCGTGCGCGTCGTCGGTTTCCTGCTGCGAACGACGTTTGCGTCGGTAGAGGAAAAGACACCTGTTATCGAGAACACAGGATAGTGTTTGATGGTTACAACGCAATATAGTGTATCGTAGAGAAGGAGTCAATCGGCTAAATCGTCATCAATAAATTCCTTGTCGGGTAATTGTAGTTACAATTAAAAATTGTAGCGACTAAATTAAAACCTCGCTCAAACGAGAGGGATGCCAAAAAAAAACAGAATACTGCTTAAAGCAATCAGACCCTACAATAAGCCGTTACAAAACAAATGACGAATGACAATCATCGACTTTCTCTCTATCGATAGCGATCTCAGACTCTTCTCTCTAGAAGTTATAGCCACTCGAGAATCGAGAGGGGAGGAAGACCACGAAGAAAAACTAATACGTAATTATTATATATGAAGATATACGCACGCAAGCGAAAGTACTACAGTTCGGTTCAAAATAAACATAACGGAATAAAATAAACAACCAAAACGAGGACGTAGCTACGAGCACGTAACAATATTTATAATAATAAATGCAGATATTACATCTGTACCGTAATAAACGCAGCATGAAGCCTAACCCTAACAGAAAGAGAGACATATATACAAATAACGAAATAACTGTTAAAAGTAACTGTTTAGCTCATCTCTAAGTTGTGTATGTTTATAGTAGGGTGTAGATGTATCATCGATGTATTTTTGTTATATTTTTGCGCTATTGCTTGGTGTAGTATTTTAGCTGCATTATTATTTCTACTGATATGTTATGTTCCTGCTAGTGTTTTACATCCTGCAGTAATATGATCTGTGTAAATTACATAACCTGCAGCTATCTTTCTGAATGTTTGTGTCTTTAATGATGTATTTCCTATAGTTTCTTGTACATATTACTTGATCATGTATTGCTGAGATTATTATTATTATTTTATTTATTTTTTTATTATTATCATTATTATTATTAATACGTGATTGCAAATACGAGGGATAAGCTGAATTTATTATATTCCTTTTTTAGACATTTCTACCCACCAAGGGAGTCGTGTATGGATTCACGAAGATGAGGAAACTCCTACAACGACTAAGAAGCAGCGAGCTATGAAAAAGGTTATATATATGGTCTTCTTCAGAAGTACGGGCTTAGTAAATGCTATTAAGCTAGATAGACAAAAGATAGTTACAGCTAAGTGGTACATTGAAAAATGTTTGCCTGGAAATGTTCAGTAGGGTTCCAGACAAGGGAACTGTAGTCCATCATGATAAAACATCGTTCCATACGGCAATTTTAACTCTACAGTTTTTGGGTGGGAAAAATTTAAAAGTAATAGAACATCCGCCATACTCACCTGATTTAACAATGTGTGACTTTTGGCTATTTTTTTGGGTTAAAGGCAATTTGAGACCGCAGTTCACGCTTATTTTGAAGGTATTCCGAAAGAAGATTGGTTGGGGGCTTTTAAACAGCAGAAAGAAAAGAATGGTCAAATGTATCATTGCTGAAGGGAATTACTTTGAGCATATTTAAAATAACATCATAGAAAATATTAACCGTGTTTTTTATTCTCAATAATTTCAGCTTGTCCCTCGTACACATTAGCTAAGGCAATTTTCATGAAAAATGGTGTTTTTCCTCATTTTTGAAGTCTGTTTATCTGGTACATAAGAAATGTGATGCTTGTAATAACATCGAACACCTAACCTATTTCCATTTTACCAAATCTTTGAGAATTTAGTAGATAGGAAGTCTTCATCATTAAACTTTCATCATTAAAATTTCATACTCGAACTGAAATTGCAATGGTTTAGGAAAATTATTCTCAATATTGACTGTTACCAATAAATAACATCCTAATTAACGTGTGCGTGCAGATGGTGCATAATAAATACTAACACATACCACCGCTTACGTCGACGCACATAAAACAATAATCGAAGATGTCGAAAGTGAACGTTTCCAATGGGTTAAGTACAAATTTTGGACGAGAATATCATCATATCCAATGGTACCTACTGAATACCTAATAAGTAATTAATTATGTTTGAATGTACTTCAGTTTTGCATTAATTAATTTTATCGTTTAATAAGGCCCCCGTTAAACGTGAAGTGAGTATATTTACGTCACGCAATATAAAAATTACTATGCTAATTTTTATGTATATGATCATACCAATATACATATACGTATATATGCAAGAAAACAAACTCCCATAAACATGTATTCATATTATATTTATCAGTTATCTCGTTCGTAAAACGTAAAAGTATGCAATAATGAAACTGTGCGTTTTAGAGGTTTAAGTTTACTAATAATTAAAACGAAATATATAGTTTATCAGAAGATCGCAAGTGTTATAAGATATATGATGTGCGCTAGGAAATTAAGTACAACTTTGCTTCTGATATTTCATCCGTTCCCTCTTTACCTATAATTTGATTTAATAACGGCCTGATGATGTATGATTGATTATGGTTCTAATTATCTAAAGTACTAGTTGATGGTGTGGCAATATTCTCGTAACTGAATGAATATCAGAAATCGTGTAATCTAGCCTTTAAAATAGTAATGAAACACGCACGATATTGCAGTTAGTAAGTAGCTTAATAAATCTCTATTAAATAATTTATAATTTATTGTCAAAGTATTCTAAACGTACATTTTCAAATATGATTCTATTGAATATCCAAATATTACGTGAGATAATTTTTACACGTAGGGTTATGCTCTGGAATAATTAATACTATGGTTTATTCATTCTTAGAAAGGAGTGTTGGGAAAGGTAGGGCTTAGAATAAAACTAATAGAGGGGCCGAATTTTCGCAGGTAAAATAAAGTTTATTTTGTTTTGTCAAATTTTCTTTTACTATCAGTTATTTCTGTCAGTACTATTGAATTGCGTGTGGTTTTTTTTATATGAGACTTGAATTTTGTTGTGGTCGGAGTTGCCTCCATTTCCACTCCATTGTTTCGTATTTCCCAGGGTTGTAACGTGTTTGTGTCTGATTAATAAATAATCGTGTGTTGTGTGTTTTTGTGTGGTCCTGTGTTGTGTCTATTCTGTTGTTGCGTTTGTGGAGTGTAATGTTATTAGCATATTGCCTAAGGCAAGTGCTAGTTCGTCAGTTGTGTTAGGTGTTGTGTTTCTTTGTTTTTGTGTCCATGGGTTCGCTGTTGGGGGTGGTGCTAGTATGTATTCGGGTTTGGGTGTGGGTTTGTTTACAGGGTTGTTTGGATTGTTAGGACAGTTAAGGAAAGTGGATAAGTGAGGACCACCGCAGTTTGCACACTTTGGTGGGGTTGTTTTGGGTTTTGTACATAGGTGTGTTGAGTGTTCGTCTCCGCATTTCATGCATTTGTAGTGTATGTTACAGTTTTTTTGGTGATGTCCAAATGTCTGACATTTGTGGCATTGTATTATGTCTGTCCGTTTGTTTAATGGTTCAATTTTAATTGTGAGTCCGCAGCAGTCGTGTATGTTGCAAATTGATTTGTATTGTCTCGTCAGTTCTATTAGTACAAGTGGTGCAGGTATGCCGTGTTTGCCGTTCATTCTTTTGATTTTTAGTGTCGGGTAGCCTTGGTCAGTCAAGTCGTTTGTAATTTCTGTGTCTGTGATGAAGGTAGGAATGCCTCGCATAACTACCTTTAGTGTTTTTTCGCTTCGTAATTGAAACGTGTAAAATTGAATGTGTTCTGTGTTGAGTATGTGTTTAAGTGTGCGGTAGTCTTCGTCAGTTTTCGGTTCGATGTGAATGCCAGGTTTCACAAGTTTGTTTTGTACTGTGTTAATGTTATGTGTTTTAAGTATTTGTCGTATATATGCCCATTTGTCTTTGTCTGTTATTATGATTGGTGCGATTTTGTGTGTTTTGCGTGTTTCGGTGTTTGTGTTTTGTGTGGTGTTTGTTTTGTCACTTACCCTGGGTGTGCTGTTTGATGTTGACGGTTGTGGGGTGAATTCGGTTGCTTCTTCTTCTTCCATTTTTTCCTCGGTTTTGGTTTCGAGGGCGTCGTAGGAATTTTTTGTTTCGATTGGTGGCGCTGTGTGGTCGGTTTTCTGTCTTTTTGTTGTTTTTGTCGGGTGTCTGAATGCGTCGTTTTCGATTTTAGGTTCCGGTTGGCTCTTCTTCGATTTTACGGGAGGCTTTTCTTCTTCTTGTTTTTCTGTGGGGTTGCTTTTTAACTCAATTTGAATCGTCGGTTCTTCTGGGTTAACCATTAATATATGCCCTGATCTTTGTAATGCACCCTGGATATCTTCTTCATCGGTGAGTCGGTTGATTATATTTTTTATATCTTCAAGTGTCTTGGGTGAACATTTGTCCACGTATTCCGGGTTTATAATAAGATTGGTTTTTGTTCTTGTTTGTCCGGCCATTGCTTCCGGCGTCGCTTGACGATGTATCGTCGTCTGTGCTCTCAACTGCGATACTGCTGTAACAGAGTTCGCAGTGAGAATGTCGGTGGCATGGTTGTAGTCAATATTTAATAGTAAGTAGGATTGTAATAGAATGGATACTGTCGAACGTGTGAGACGGTCTGTGCGTGTGGTTTATTGCTCTATCTATTATTCATATTCACTAAAAATAGTTCTTTATAGTGATCATAAAGTGAAATACTCATTTTCTGAAGATATTTTGTCACTTCTATTAACTTTTTCCTCACATAATCACAAACGAAGTTACCAAGATGTTGACAACAAATTGGACGAAATATCAAAAAGTACAATTAGAAGACACGTGTATTCATTTTTTTTCAAAATGAATTACCACTTGTACAAAATATGTGACATAATTAATATACGAGGATTGTTCGGAAACTACGTGGCCTAACACACAGATTTCGCGAATTCGCAGAAATCTTCTTTACCATTCTGTAAAATCATCCTTAATAGGTTAAATATGACAGTACAGAGCAATCTGTCAATTAGTCTGTTTTTGAGAGTACGCCAAAGTGATCGTCTCGTGTGATTTTGTAATAATGGAAAAAAACTGAGTTGAGAACAGTGATAAAGTACTTTCATTTGAAAGGCTCGACATCAACCGGAATTAAAGCAGAGCTGGATTCAATACTATTAGAATCCGCTCCTGCTCGTACAATGGTTAAAAACTGGATCTAAGCGTGGTCGTATGAACACAAATGATGAATTATGTATTTTATTTGTAAGATGAAAAATCTGAGTTACGCCCACCTTTATATAACGGCCAATATTGTTTCTTCTTTGGTAGCCGTTTTTGACAGGTTTTACTGTAATTGTAAATTAAAAGTAAGATACACGTAAGATTGTTTATTTCAGAACTATCGAAAATCTGCAGCGAAAGTCATAAATGGTGACATATTTTTATTGGACCAATTTTTCTGATCAGGATCTACTGCATACTTAAACACATATATAGCAAACGCCAATTAAGTTGGCGCGAGGAGGGGTAAGTAATAACGAATAAAAATATAAATAAATAACGAATAGGGAATTTTTACCCAAACAAATCCTCGACGTAAGAGCATTGACATCGCCAAATATAGGGTCAGATCACAAATTGGTACTAGGCAAATTTCGCATTAAGGTCCCACCAAACAGGGAAAAATCACCTAGGTATTTCGGAAAGATAAACATAGAGTCTTTAGAGGATCAAACAACGAAATGGCTGTACAAAAAGCGACTAGAAGAAAGATTCAAGACAAATCCGGTAGAAAAGGAGGGAAATGTAAATGAGATCTGGGAAAAAATAGAAACTAACATATCACAAGCTGCAAAGGAAAGTATAGGAGTCAGAAAAATTAACTTAAATGCGACAAAAACACCAAAACCATGGTTCACCATCGAAATCAGAGATCTGGCGTACGAAAAAAGAAAATCATATCTACAGTATTGCAGTCATAAGACACCTAATAATTATCAGCAATATAGAGACACACGAAATCGTATAAACTCTATGATAAGAGACCTGAAAAGAGAGTATTGGACACGGTTTAGCAAAGAGATGGAACATGACCTCTATGGAGCACAACGTAAGTTGTGGAAGATACTTAAAGGGAGGAAAAAACCCATTAATGAATATAAAAATCTTAGCAAAATAGAAGGAGGAAAATGGATGGCATATATCGAAGAGCTTTATAAGGAAGGGAGTAACACACATACGGAGGAAGAAGAAGGAGACAGCGATAATGAATAAAGAATAGAAATTGCAAAAGAAGAACTCAGGATTACCATAGAGAAATTAAAAAATAGAAAAACCCCAGGGCCCGATGGCATACACAATGAATTGCTAAAATACGGCGGAGAAACAATAATTGACAATATCGCATTACTCTTTCAGAAAATTTTAGATACCAAGCGTGTACCAGACGAATGGAAAACGAGCATTACAATACCAATACATAAGAAAGGAAATAAGAGCAATCCTAGTAACTACCGTACCATCACCCTACTTAATACAACACTCAAGTTATTAACGAAGATATTCGCCAACAGGATCACTAAACAATACACAATAAGTGAAGAACAACAAGGCTTCCGGCAAAACAGATCAACAATAGATGCTATTTTTATACTAAGACAGATAGTTGAGAAATCAATTGAATACAACCACCCTGCCTATATGTGCTTTGTAGACTTGACAAAGGCCTTCGATCGTGTCAGACTGGAAGATGTGCTGAAGTTATTAAAAGAAGAAAACCAGCCCAGTGGATTGGTAGAGATAATTAAAGACATAAACACAAACAACAAAACTAAAATTAAGATCGAGAACGAACTAACATCGGCAGTAGACATCAAATCTGTAATACGCCAGGGGGATAGTCTAAGCCCACTACTGTTTAATTTAATAATGGATAAAATTATAGGGGCAGTAAAAAATGTTGGACAAGGATACGGGCTTGGAAGAAAACAGATAAAGATTCTGTGTTATGCAGACGACGCAGTCCTGATCTCAGATACGGAAGACAATTTACAGCGTATGGCATGCACTTTTAAAACAGTGGCGGAAACCTATAACATGCAGATATCAACCTCTAAGACAAAAACTTTAGTAGTGGCAAGGGAGCCCAGACGATGTAAAATCGTAATTGGGGATGAGATAATCGAACAAATTTCTAAGTTCGAATATCTAGGAATAGAAATATCCAGCTGCGGAGACCTAAGAGACAGTGTTCGAAGACAAGCTAATAGGGCGGCTTATGTTTCGGGATGCATGAGGGATGTTATTTGGCGGAATAAAGATATGAGACTGGACGGGAAAGTACGCATATATAAGGCATGCATAAGACCAATACTTGCATATTCAATAGAAACGAGAGCCGACACAGCAGAAACAAAAAGGATGCTTAGAACAACGGAAATGAAAACATTGAGGTCAATAGCGGGGAAAACACTGAGAGACAGAATCCCGAACAATCAAATACGGAATCAATGTGGTGTACACGATATCGTACGGTAGGACAGACAGAGGAGACGGGAGTGGAACCAGCATGTAACACGAATGGATTGCGAGAGATTAGCCCGAACAGCAAGGGATCTAAAGCCAATGGGCACCAGACCACCGGGAAGGCCCTTCAAAAGATGGCGAGATAGTTGGCAGTCTACGTCACAAACATGACTGCAGCACTATGAAAGAGATCGGATAAGAACAGGCCTAAGGCCTAATATAAGAAGAAGAAGAAGAAGAGGAGGTGTAAGTTCGCGCAGGATTATAAGTAGTGAGGAGATTTGTATTTGGTTTTACATTAAATGTCAGATAATTCTAACCTCTGAGCGTATATCACTTTATGATCCCCTAGCAAAGACATTATGTTCCGTCAAACGTCAATGACAAATGTATTCTGACAATTACTTGAGTAGTGAGGGTGGACGTTTTTAAAAACGGCTTCTGCGCACCCCCTCCTCGCGCCAACTTAATTGGCGCTTGCTATACTTCAATTGTTAAAATATTTTTCTGCCAACTGAGGACCTTCATGACTGTGACTTGCTCAAAGGATAGCCTTTTTCTGATGAAAATAAACTAGTTGCAAACTAGAAGTATCATATATATAAGACTTTTTATTTTAAGACTGTCAAAAATCAAAAGTCGTGAATGGTGACGAACCGATTGCTCTAACTATCTCAGTGATTAGGATCAGCTAAGCGCGTAGTTAAAAACATATGCCGCAATTATTAGAACAGTCTTCTCTCAATTGAGGACCTTCCTGACTGTGACTTACTGAAAGGAACAACTAGTTCCTAAGTGGAAAGATTACATTGTAGTATCTTTAGAAAATCTTTTCACTCATAATAGTAGGCAGTAAATGTAGCTTCAGAAAAATGGCAGCTCATTTTGAGGAGTGATTTACATGTATACTGAAACATATCAACTGCAGTTTTAAAAAATATTAAAAAAAGCAGTGGCTAACATTAAAATTTGTCTAGCTTTTTATGTATTTTCAAATGTATACAAAATATGTATCAGATTAAATTAAAAGATTACCAACCTCCTTGACAGCGTGGAATTAAAATGACTATTCGTGAAACAAAGACATTAGATTAATGATAAGTAAGGAAAACTCATGTTGTATTAATTGTATTAATTCTTGTTTCTAGTTACTTGAAAAAGACTGAATAATAATAAAAGTCGAAACGTCGTAGAATAAAACAGCAAAATTCAATAAAAGGTCGCTAAACCAATAAAAAGTCTATTATTTATATATATATATATATATATATATATATATATATATATATATATATATACATATATATTTATTAGTTTATTTTAAGTGTTAATAAAGGAATAAAAGAAGACATAGGTATTGGATGGTTTCTGTTGTCTTGAGGTTGAAAATTATTTGGGAGTAATTTAATCAAATTATTGGTGTAGAAACAATTATATAAATATTCTTGGCTATGTAGTATTTGTTATTTATAAAGCGTCAGTTAATTACTAGGCGTCCAATTTTTCTCGGCTAAGATTTTAATAGTTGGCTAGTACCAAATTACAAATTGTGAATACCAGTTAGTGACTTAACAGTTACTTAAATTTTAACAGTAGGCTAAACGCAATGGTGAATACGGCCGTTAGTCAACTGAAAATTTAACGAAAATGTTAACTTTTGACGACAGTTTGCGAAAAAATAAATGTTGTGCAATTTACAAAGATAATTTCGAAGCATATAAATCAGTAGTGTGAAGAAGAGAGTAAAAGAGTTTCATCTGACAAACTCCTTGAGGACTAATCAACTACAAAGCGACAAATATCTTTAGCATATCAGCGTAAGACAAATATCTGGCCTATACTTCGGTTATGATGGTTTTCCCCTGTATATTAATCAATTTTCAATAATATATTGATCGACATTTGAAGTATACCTGCGAATGTGAAAATTGCTTAATATAAAGTTTAGTTGTCTTGTAGAGAATTGAAGAAAAATATTAAGAACGTGGAATATAAGGTAGCAAAATAATAGATCGAGTTATCTATTCGTAATATAAATTTAAAATAATGGCTATACATTTATCTATAGATATATGTGAGAAAATTGAGCCAGGTTATTAAATATTACTTTCTATAAGCATTTTATTTTGCGTTATATATTAAACAAATAATTTTCGCTATTATTGCATAATAAAAACCTAACATACTATATGGAAATATTACAAAATTATTTTAATATACATATTTAGTGGAAATTTTATTATTTCTGAATAATAAAAAAAATACATTTATACATACCAGGCTATGCCACTATATACATAAATGTATTTAATAGGTAGTTTTGTTTTAAAGTAATACAAATAATAAGCTAGAAAAAATTAGCTCTTGCAAATATTCTCTCTTAATCCACCTAATAAACAATTCTATTAAACAGGTTACCGGAGACACTGTACCAACGTATAGAAGAGTCGATGTAACTCCAGCCAGCAATTGACGTTTATCGACACATCGATGGCAGTAGGCGTTCTTGTAACAACGCCGGTCACCAATGGTCTCCGGAGGCGTGGTTCCAGATATTCCGGGCAAAGAGACCGCCCACGCAACACTTGAAGTGCAATTGCATATACGACACCTGGTTCAACCAATGGGAACACTCATCTTCATCTGGTATTTAAGGCTAACACGTATGTAACCGATTTCCTATCAATATTTAAGATAAGCAATTCTACCTGTTATTATTGGCGAGTCGATTATAATATAAGGCAAACAGTTCTATTATATTTTCATTGCGTTTTTAATTGTATCTTTAAAAACTGTATTTAAGTTTACGCGTGGATTTACAACTACATTTTATGCAGTTTGAGGGTTTAGTGATGATAATCAGATACTGCAATAGTTGTTTTGGAAAGCTGTAGGTGTATTTTGAAATTAGTAATAGGTAAATTGTATTTAGTGGTGATAATTAGAAAGTTTTTATGGCACCTTATGATTGCGATTTTTGCATTAAAAAGAATTGAAATTGATAGAGAAAAAAAAGCAGAAAATTCATAATAATTCTTGGGTAAACTAACAAACATAGAATGCATAGAAACAGTCCTATTTTTATTCAAGGCTAGTTTAATCAAGGGTAGTGAATAACTTTACATACAGTAACCATTCTCTATCTATAGTTTCTGATTTCAGTTTGTTGGCAAGATGAAATATAATATATGTATATATATATATATATGTATATATATATATATATATATATCCAGTGGCGGCTCGTGCTAAAAATTTTAAGGTGTTCTGCAAGTTTTACAAAAAAATTTACCTTGCACGGGCAGTAAGAGGTTGTCTCCCATCGATCTTATCGTGCTTTCTTCGCCTTCCGCACTGAAGTAATGGATTTTTGGAACGATTGTCAATTGTCACACAAAAAAATAAGAGTCACTAAGCACTACTTTACTAGCAAATTATTTCTTATAAATTAAATCTATTCTATGTTCTTTTCGATTTGCAAATTTGGTATCACTTTGTTATTAAAATTGTCTATTTCGGAGATAAACTTTTTTTCGATAGATAGCATGGAAAGAGATGTTAAACGATCTTCGGTCATTGAATTTCTGAGAAACGTCTTAATTCGATTTAGTGTTGAAAAGCATCGTTCGGCCTCTGATGTTGTCATGGGAGTTGTTATTACAATTTCTAATAATTTTCTAGTCTCCTTCAACGTATCTCCCAGATTATTTTTTATTAAAAATTTTAGAAGAGGTAGTGCGCCTTTTAAAGATCTACAATCAGTTCTTGAGTAAATAACAGACAATTCAGTTCGTAATCTTTCTTTATCAAGGGTGGGATAATAGGAGCATGCGGAAGTGAGTTTGTCCTCAGGAAATTTTTTCATTATGTCTCTGTATATTTACCCAATAAGCAGAATCTAGTTGAGCCATAATATTAGTTGACCCTAGTAACGCAAATTCCATACAATTATGAAGATGACTTTTAGAATTCTCATGTCTTTTTATTTTCAAACTCAAGTGCTCTAGATCCGTGACCCCTATTTCCGTCCAAGCTTTATCGCCACCAAAAAGTAAACAGGGAAAACAATATAAAGCATTTTTTTTGTTGCATCCACAAATCCATTCGTTTTTTGAATAAATATCGCTACTAAATTTACGTGTATAATTTTTTCCTCTACTTACACGTTTTTTCAATAGTGATATCTACTAATGGCCTACCACTTGCTCTTAATTTTATCTTTTCTTCGAATGAATATTTAAAGAATCTCTTTAAATATTAATTAAATTAAAGACCACCTCCATAATACACAGAGTTTATATAAATTGTCAACAATCAACAATACACAAAAACAAACAAGCACGCGCACAATATTATTGTTTTTACGTTACACTCGCCGAACAGTAAACAACACGCGAAAAGAAAATATTAAATACCTATACCGATTCATATGACCTCTGCGCTGGAATGAGTGCAGCGAATATTGCCTGGTAAAATCATGCATTGGTTTTAGACAGTCACGGGGGCAGCGGGGTGCGCGCGGGTGTTGGAAAGAGCGCTCAGAGCACGTTCGTGTGGACCAGATAAGGAACAAGTGAGCGATCGCGCGAATTAGGTTGGTTATTCCACTGGTCGCCTATTGTATATTTGATAATATAGTACATATATACGATATAACCGGAGTTAGTGTGTCGGAAGCGAATATCTCGGCTTCTACTGATCGGATTTTGATGATTGAGGTGTCAAATTGTAGGGTTTGATGTCCTCTACAGGTGATGTAGAAAAATATGCAAATTTTTTGATATACAGGGGGAGAATTTTCACAACAATATGTTACGCTTTTATAAACATCAGAAATGTCGGAAAAATTATGTAAAAGAAAACTAGTTATAACTAATACAGGTTCGGCCGCCCAATATTTTGGGAGCTCTGCAGCACTGCAGCGCTTATGCGCCAGCCGCCACTGTATATATCCTTATATTCACATTTTAGGAGTGTAAAGTAGACTTCGTTTCAAGTAACAAAAACGCAAAACTTGTATATCCATTTTTATTTGTTTCAAAGTTACAGATCTAGGAATGTGATTGTCAGATCATGAAAAAAATGTAATTCTAAAGTCAATACAAACTGATTTTATTTAAAAAAGATATACGATTCAACAACAGGCCTGTGATTGTTAACGTCGCATAATAAAATGTTATCCTAAAATAAATAAACACGTGTAGTCCATACAGTAATTTCTTGGAGATCTACAAAAAAGAGTACTGGAAATTGATTTATGATAAAGAAGGTTCTCACTTACTTCGTAAGTGCTGAACCATGAATATCATACAATAAACAAATGTTCAGAGGACTGTTAACGTTGAATTTTTTAATAAAGCATTCCATTACGTTTCAGTTCATACAACAGCTTATTAGTGAGTGGGCACGTTTTCTTTATTCAAAATGCCTTACCGATTTTCTTCGTAAGAGTATGCGGACATGCATTTAGTGTATGGCTACTGTAACGGCAGTGCACGTCAAGCAGTTATTGAATACCGACATCGGTTTCCCGATAGGCGCATTCCTCATTACAGAACGTTTCTGGAAGTACACAGACAATTTCGGGAATGCGGAGTGCGTGATTATCTTTTCGACAGAGGAGTAAATTTGCCAGTAGACTTAGAGGAAGAAGCAGTAGCTATTGTTACAAGGGATTCAACTCTCAGTGTACGTCGTATCGCTAGACAACTAGGAGTGCCACGAACGACAGTTATGCGTCTAGTTTAGTCAGAACAGTCCTCTGGACAGATGAATCTACGTTCATGAGAAGTGAGAAGATGGTCATCAGAAAATACCAAAGCTATAGGCCCATCTAAATTTCAACATGAATTATCTATTAACGTTTGGGCGGCCCTAATCGATGACTTGTTGATTGGTCCTGTCGTTCATCCTGGGAGGTTAAATGCGGACAATTACCTTCAATTTCTTATTGACGAACTGTCAGGTCTTTTAGAGGATGTCCTACTGAATGTTCGACAAGACATGTGGATTCACATGGATAGGGCACCACCACATTTAGGAATTGCTGTCCGAAATTGGGTTAACGTCAATTATCCAAGATGGATTGGTCGAGGTGGTCCTGTTGCATGGCCACCCAGATCACCCGATCTTAATCCCCTTGACTTTTATTTATTGGGGTATATGTAAAATTTAGTCCACGCGCAAGTTTCGAACACAAGAGAAGAGTTGTTGGATGGCATTTACCTGACTGCTGAGCATATCCGACAAAACAAATATGAAATTCGGATAAGTACTTCTTCTGTTAGCTTACGTTAGCTATCAGTTTTTATTTACTTTAGGATTATATTTTTTTCATGATCTGTCAATCACATTCATACATCTGTAGCTTTGGAACAAATAAAATGGAAATACAAGTTTTGCGTTTTTGTTACTTGAAATGAAGTCTACTTTACACTCCTAAAATTTGAACATAACGATACCCTTATCGTTATCTTCAAATTTTAGGTGTCCCGACACCTTGTATATTCTGTACCTTTATATTCGAAATTTTTTCAAAACTTTTGGGTCTGACATTATATATGTTTCAAGCTGGTATAATGTAAAAACATATTTAAATAGTTAAATAGGTCGCGCCACATATATCTAAATTCAAATTAGAATCTTTAGAAATAACAATGTTATTTAATAATTAATGAGTGGGTCCTCCGCGGTTTCTTATGCATTCGATAACTCTTCAAGGCATGCTTGAAATTAAATGATTTATGGTATCCTGGCGAATGTCATTTCAGGCTTCTTGAATTCAGTGACGAAGGTCGAGTAGGTATTTGGTGGTTTGGGTAACTAACCCAGTCAAGTACTAATCATATCCATAAAATAAAAAATTCATAAATAAAAATCATTTATGTATATTTGTTTTTAAAAGGTTGACGTGAAACTAACATTTACTTAATTTAATGTTTTAATGTAAACAATTGAGTTTAACATGTTTAGTGGCGTCTTTGCCAAATTTTAGCTCTGGAATTGAACTCTATAAAGTGAAATAAATGAGTTTTTTTATTTGTATATTAATGTCAAAAATATGACATTAATATACTGTCATTTATCATTTAAAATTATTTGAAGAAGGTGGTAATATTTGCCGAATATGTAAGCTTATTTTAAATACACACACACACACACACACATATATGTATTGTTATGATACAAGACGTACCCTTAGAGCAGCAACTGAAATGGGAAAAATAGGTTACTCAACATCACAAATATTTATGTAAACAAGGTTATGAAACGGAATTAGCAAGTTTTAGTAGTGTCGAAATGTATACGAATTTATATTACGATAATATTACAATTTTAAATTAGTATATTTCTTTTTCTTTCTTTAATTTCATTTATAATATTTTTAATTCAATATTCAAATCTTAGCGCGAAAGTACCAATATTCAAATTCATACACATCTATACATTATATCGACGCTAGTAAGACACGCCCACTAATCGACATCTTCCGAAATGTAAATATTTATCGTGCGCAATTTACGCAAAGTAATATTAAGATTGACATAAAAATTAGGTTTGAATTTGTTAAGTAATTTTTAAATCTATGCACACATTGAGAAGTGTATTACATTTAATACGGCGCCCAACTATTATTTTTAAAATTTATTTAACTTATCACTTCTCGCTCACATTAATTACTAATTCTTTTTATATTTAACAGCATCTCTGCCTAGTAACATTATATATATATATATATATATATATATATATAATTTAATTGGAGTGAGAAATAGCAATTATTCAAATCTCCTCTCACATGCAATTGTCGCTAAATTTGTTGCGATGATTCTACAATCTGACAAGATTACTCCTGCCGAAGAACGTAGACGCAAACACGTCGCGACGTCAGCTATCCAGCTGTGCGAATAATTAACATTTGTATATATACACGAAAGTATAAAAATAAAATCATGTCCATGTCAGAATATCGTGTACTGATGATCTGTAACGACAGTGAAATATCGATATATGCACGTTTCTGGACGGATGTGTTTTTTTTTAATACAAATGTTAATTATCCGCACAGCTGGATAGCTGACGTCCCGACGTGTTTGCGTCTACGTTCTTCGGCAGGAGTAATCTTGTCAGATTGTAGAATCAACGCAACAAATTTAGCGACAATTGCATGTGAGAGGAGATTTGAATAATTGCTATTTCTCACTCCAATTAAATTCAATATAATTCGTATATATACACGAAAGTATAAAAATAAAATCATGTCCATGTCAGAATATCGTGTACTGATGATCTGTAACGACAGTGAAATATCGATATATGCACGTTTCTGGACGGATGTGGTTTTTTTCATACAAATATATAGAGCTGAGGATGTTTGCGGTATAACCATGGTTATATCATGTAACCATAGTAATTTACTATGGTTACATGATATAACCATGGTTATACCGCAAACATCCTCAGCTCTACAAATATATATATATATATATATATATATATATATATATATATATAGAACAAAATAAATTAAAAGCGAGCAAGCGGTCTGTCGATTAAAAAACTCATTTATTAATTATCCCTATATTTCGCAACAACTTTGTTGCTTCCTTGTACGTCACTTTTATTATTTTTTTTTAACTCTATATTTTTATCTCCGGAAGAAGCAACAAAGTTGTTGCGAAATATAGGGATAATTAATAAATGAGTTTTTTAATTGACAGACCGCTTGCCCGTTTTTAATTTATTTTATTCAATATATTACGGTCGATAATTTCGTGTAAATTATATATATATATATATATATATATATATATATATACAGAGTTAGTATAAAGTCCCGGAATGGTCGCATAACTTTGCTTTTCCAGAAGTAATTTTTTTGAAATTTATATTGATATACATATAGTTAAAAGTTACGGATTTTACTAATGACATTCATATTAATTTTATATTCCTGGTTTGAACGGAAATGCTTCCTACTATATATCTTTTAAATGGAACACCCTGTATATTGTTGCAATTTCGGAAAGAGAATTAAAAACTACATTCAGAAAGGTAATTTCTTTTTCTTTATCCTAAAGAAACTAACAGAAAAATTAAAAACAAAATTTAGTTAACGTGAAATAAAAAAGTATTAATAAATAGATTTACAGACTACAGTAAATGTTGAAATTGTACTCAGTTAACAACTTGGCAGTGATATAATCTATCAACAAATTGTCTTAGTGAATTATGTATAACTTGCGGTGTGATACTGTTGATTTCTTCAGTTATTCGTCCCTCTAATTCTTCTAGATTATTATTGGGCTATTTTTATACACTTGACATTTCAAGTGACCCCACAAGAAGAAATCAAATATAAGTCTTGGAAACGGGGTGGCCATTCGATTGCTTCTCTATGTGTATATATATATATATATATATATATATATATATATATATTATAATAAAAATGTTAATAAACTTATTGAAAACACTAGTTTTAATTTGTTACATTTCTGTTATTGGGATTTCTTAGAAGGTGGAAGTCTATTATATTTGTATTGTTTTCTTAATTTAGAGTTCAAATCTATAATTAAATTTCAAAAGTATATGACTTTCTTACATTTACCAAAATTATAGAACCAAATAATTTAGTTAATTTTGTATACTATTGTTAATGTTTGGTAATGTCAAATATTTTGGAAAATTGTGTATAACTAAAGCGACCAATGAGCTTAAAAAGAGAAAAAGCTGTTATTGAAACAATTTCAGAGAAGAATTTTTGCACTTGAATGAATTGGATGTGTTTGTGGAAAAAACGAATTTTTAAAAAAAATAATATAAAAAAAACAAAAAAAAACAAGTTACCAAGATTTGAACTATTTTCATCTTATACTCCGCTATCAATTAGTGAGCCACAAAAGACGTGTACCAGCTTTAGATAAATATTGGGAAACATTACTAGGCCTTATATTACCAGGATTGTGACCGTTAATTAGAAAAGCAGAACTTAGAAATTTAGAAAAGTTTGTTTACCTTTGAATATTCGGGGGGATCATAACCTTCGAGATCTGCGAGGATTGTGATCGTTGTTCCTGAAGTTAAAATATACCAGCCGTACGTCAGGGAAGCAAGACTTAATTCCAGAGACTAGACGGATAATTGTGATGATAGAATATTGAGCTAAGTCTATATTATTTGCATTTTTTAAGTAAACAGATACATTAACTTACCGAAAGTAAATAAAGATTCCTTTAATGACCATTTTGTTTAAAACATTGTAAGTAGGGAAGTTATATACAAATTCATTTATTAAGCGGTTTGATTTATCAGAATCTATTTGTTTATGTAGCCTAGTATTTGTTCCATTTCCGTGGATTCAATTTTTCACCTATAAGAAATTCCACATAATCATTAAATTTTATGATTAAGTTTTCAATAAAAAAAAAATTGTTAATCTATTGTTTATTCCGAATAATTGGTTGAATATTACCTAATATAATGCACCTAATTAAATATTCACTCATAAAGATAAGATTTTCCTTTTAATAAACGGAATTTAAGTAACCAAGACAAGTCGTTTGAATTCAATAAGTTTATCATATTAATACTGAGATAAACAACTAACATACCTTTTAATTTCTTTGTCAGACAAGAATCTTCACTTAGAGAACTCATGTTCGTTATTTCTCCAAATTATTTTAAATATCAAACTTTCTTTTAAAACCAAAATACTATTTGGTTGTACAGGTTATGATTGTTAACTGCTAACGTTTACATTCAATTATTGGACCTGCGCAGAAGTATATCATAATGCGTGGGTAAAGATTCGAATTCAAATTCACTTTACTGCTTTTAAGTTTAATATTTTGACTTAAAAACTCTTTTTAGTGAGACGTTTGACTCGAATATTATTATATTTTGGCACTCCAACGTTTGGCTTGACTACAAAAATATATTATAATATATATATATATATATATATATATATATATATATATATATATATATATATATATAGTAAATTCAATTTGTTGTCGATTTAAGGGCTGGTTTTATATATATATATATATATATATATATATATATATATATATATATTTTGAAGTAAAACCAGACCTTAAATCACCAACAAATTGAGTTTACCATAACATACAAAGGTCACGAAATAATTATCTTTATATATATATAAATATTCTATTTAATTACGTTAATACATTTCAAAACGTAATTTCTGTCATGTAAATATTAAATAAAACTTTAAAGACAACGTTGCTTAGGTGTTTTTTTATTTAAAAGTTGTCTTTAATACATACCCATTTAAATATTCCAGACGCGCCCTGGACCTTTGATGCTCATCATCATATTAATTTATATTTTATTCATTTACATCTTTTAACAATTTCACGTGGTAAAATACACAACCCAACTAGCGTTTCATGTAAGAAGTTCAATAAAAATACTATGAATACATTAACCTAAAATTAAAAACTTACACTTAAATGAATTTTAATTAAAGATGCAGCCTTGCC
Organism: Melolontha melolontha; assembly: GCA_935421215.2. Taxonomy (NCBI): domain Eukaryota; kingdom Metazoa; phylum Arthropoda; class Insecta; order Coleoptera; family Scarabaeidae; genus Melolontha; species Melolontha melolontha. The sequence goes on along the minus strand of OW285243.1, from coordinate 67,394,228 downwards.
TTTCCATTGCTAATAACGGAATTTCGCGAATCTTGATTTTACATTATAATGAATACAGAATTAGCTATGATTTTATAAAAAGTGTGTTGAAATTTCATGGCATATTAATAATATGTCTACCCTCACTGTGTATTCATTACCAACGTTTTGCTATGCATACTGCCAATTTCTACAGATTTGCAGAATGAACAGCAAAGTGTTGATTATTACAATAGAATGATTGTATTAATAAAAATGCTTTATTTTACTATAAATAATGTTATTGTAACGAAAGAATTGTCTATTAGTATTTATTTTATCAGAACATAAATTTAGAGAATAAAAATCTCTATACATACCAATGATACATATTTATTAGATGATGTGCAATAATGATAATTTTCAGGAAAATTATTTTATAAAAACACGTACGTTATTAAATAAAGCACCGTGCGTGGTGTTTTTCCATGTTTTGTTACGGTTTATGAATTTTTATATATTGCAGTTAATTATAATTACATTTCTTTTAGGTAGCGGCTGTTTTCCTTAAGCCGCACTGTTGCTGAATTAAGTTACACATGTTATTGTGAGATATCATTGTAAATGGAAGATTGGGAATAATTACTTTAATAATCAGCTAGAATTTATTAAATATACAACGTGTGAAATTTGCAGGATATTTGTTTTTATTAAGCCATGTGTTTCGGATTATTAAAAACGTTCTACAATCAAAATTAATGTTAAATTTTTGGCATTTGCTAAGTTGACACAATATGTAAGTAAGGTAAGTATTAATTTCTTCTGATTTGAAGGAATTAAATGCACTTTCAAGATATAGTTGCTGGAAGGTACTATAGTGGTATTTTCTCACTATTTGTGTTACTCGTTCTAACAATTTATCCTGAATATACGCTAAAAAATTGCTCCGATCAAATCACGCTGAATATTTGAAATTCACGGTGAACTATTTTGTTGAATGCTAATAGTGTTATGATAGAAATCCACTTTCATCCATTTCAAATAGAAATTAGAACCCTACATCATAATGTTTTAATGTAAAACTCGCGTAATTTGCAATGAGGAGTTGAATAATAACTGATTTTGACTTTGATATTTGTGTGTTAATTGTCCATGATTGCTCCTAGAATTTCAGGCTGGAACCATGTCCTTAGTACTGCTACTCTCTTGGTCAACTTTTCGGCTATTGTTGGAAGGGACATCTTTAGAACTGCTACTAAGTACACTCTTGGCGTTGCTGAACTTAAACTAAAAGCCTGTTAGTTTGTGATAGAGCTGTTTCGGGACATTCTGCTTATCGCAAATTTACGCATACCGACAGATACCTAATCGCACTTTCCCACCATCATACTGTGCATAAAGGTTGTGTTATGAGGTCCTTGGTTCAAGAAGCCTTCTGTATACCTGAACCTAAATCTTTATCCCAAGAAATTAACCATGTTACCAATACTTTAATCAACAACAACTATTTCAAGCACGATATCCAGTGCACCATATTTATTTAGCGTATGGCACCAAACCACATCTGCAAATATCAAAAATATACACAAAATAAAAAGTATGCAACATAAATTATTCACAAACTGACATATAAGGATTTAAATCTATTTTGCTTTCCGTCGAATTCAAGAATTTTCCAAACCCACTTCCAAATCACCTCAGGGGACAATTCTCAACAATATGGTGTATAGTTTGATTCGTAGCTCTAAAGTTATATCCCAAGTCAGCAACCCTCCACTTATGGAGGCTATACATGCGCCTTTCACTGTTTGACCGAATTCTGTACGTGGTAACTCAGTTCCCTGTGTCCCAATGGTGTGGTGTGAATATAATTTTGTTTTATGATGTGCTTATAGCTTAGAGATTATCCGGCTAACTTTTATGTTAGTTCATTTAGCGTTATCCAGGGTACACGTATAGTGTTCTACTATGGATGCGAACTAGTTCTACACCTCAGTGCATCGTAAACTAACATCTTAACCTTAGATTAGACCAGATCCGACACATTTTTCGCCATTTACCTTAGCGTGACCTGTAAGTGACCGCATCAGCAAAATTATACGCAAACATAAAATCAAAATCATCTTTAAATCCCACTTCACATTATCGGCCCACTTTTCTGTTAAGAACTGCAACCATCTATATTGCATTTTCGTTAATATATCAAGTATCTTCCACGACAAAATGTGTGAGTGTTATTCGGAATTACCATTCGTGTTGTTTTGTTTTCTAAGGTACGATAAAACCAATGGATAGTTATACTTTTTATACATTTTTCTTTCTTTGACTTGACATGTAAACTTTAATAATTAATAAATACAACAGTATAGTAATATAGTACAAAATGTTTTTCAGAAAATTGAAGTAAATATTCCAATGCCATTTTACGCAATTCATTAACACAACTATCGATAATCGCGTTTAGGTCGACGTAATGTATAATTATACTTTGCCAGAGATTCGATTTCATCAATCATTCTACTAGCTAAATCAGATATTTTTTGGTTCTCTTCTTCGTTATTAAATTTCATTTATTCCTATTTAAGTTATCTTTAACATATTTGATCAAACATTAGGTGTACCCCAAGATCCTTTAAGGGCTTTGCTCTTAAATATTGTCCTTAACTCTCTATTCCGGTCATCGGATTGCGATGATCTGCCTTACATGGATCATCTAAAAATGTATGGGGAAATTACTAGTGTTGTTAATTGTTAAGGGCTGGACGACAAGTTGAAAGAAATTCAGGGACGATGTAAGAAAAACATCTTCCTAAATATTGACAAATGGGCCGTTGTGAAATATTTCAAAATTACGAACATACTTCACTTTACTTATAGTGTAGGCCACATTAAGATTTATGAAAGAAAGGACTTGGAGATTCTATTTTATATGCTCTATAATTCGCTGGCCATCTTTTTTCTGTCTGCAATGCTGTCTCCTAGTTATTGGACTCGTCGAAACTTTAGCAATATTTCAATTTTAAAGAGTGTGTACTATGTTTATTTTTGGACCAAATTGAAATGTGCGGTTGTGTATTAAAGTTATTAAAAAAAAACAAGTTTAATCCAAAGATGCATAAATCGAGCGCATTATGCTCAGAGTAATATTTGATTGCATATAATTTACATTAAATATCCTTAAATTAATCCAGTGTTCTGTGTTCCAGTGATATGGTCTAAACAGGTACTTATTCAACTGTTTCTGAGGTTAAATTATTTTTATTTATTTTTTAAAATTAGAAAATAATTTTCTATAATCACTAACCTACATTTACATAAACCGTGTCTGCGAGGGCCACGAACATTACAACGTCTCAGCTTGTTATTACTGGCATGTATTGTCAGACATTTGAAGTAAACGAATCTGCATGTTGTACAAGTGGGAACTTGCATTATTACAGTATGTGTTAATATCTAGCAGAACACGTTGTTATTCAATTGAATGGCATTGAGTGAAGATGCAATACAAAAGCAATAATGGCGTTCAAAAGTGTGTACAAAGTGTAAAGCTTGGTGATCCGAAGTTAAGTACGAGGTAACGTTATTAGAATGGGCAAATAAGTGCGATGAAAAAAGAGAGAAAGCGATGTTTCAGGCGTAGAAAATAATGACATAATGGACAGTGATTTCGCAGCAAATTGTGATGTGTTCTCTGTATCCAGTAGTGATGACGATGGGGATAACACTAATGTAGCAAATATTTGTGACAGTGATAATACAAACCTGTATATTATATCTGCAAGTTTTTATATTTGTCCAAGCCGCCTGGAGTGGAGAATAGAACCATCAGATAAAAATAAAATCAACCACATAATACGAGGGAGGTTTCCAAAGTGTTAGGAATTTAGCTTTATTTTTTTTTATTTTCATCAATATTACAATGGAGTTTTTCAACATGATCGCCATTTAATTGAATACATTTATCCCAAAGATAAATTAATTTTTTTAAGCCGTCTTCAAAGAACTTTTTCGGTATTGAGTTTCTGCTCCAGTCCCAACAGCATTGGCACCCAACGGGCTCAAACCTAGCTTACGCCAAAACAATCATGTAAGAGCACATGGACTTGTGTTCCTATTCCTAGGCGTACACTAATTTGAGAAATTGTCTTTCATTTACCGACGTGCGCAGGCGACCACTGCGTGCGTGGATTGTTTTGTACACTTTTAAATCGATCGACCCACCGATATAGTGGTTTAGATTCTTTAGATTCTGCAGACTCACCAAACTCTCCTTGCCGACGTTTAATAATTTCTGTTTTCTCACCCTTTTACCACAAAAAGAAAATTATTACTCTTTGAGATTTAGCCGCGTCTTCCATGGTTACGCAAACAATGCTACAAAAATGTGTCTATATCGGTCGAACACCTGAATCAGACTGAACGATATTGCACTGGCTAGCTTAAGGCTTTTCTATCACCAATATCATTGCCTATAAGTTCTGCGTGATTTAATTAGAGCACAATTCCCAGAACTTTGGAAACATCTATAGTGTTATTCGGCATGCACCTGCCTTGCAACTTAGAAGCAAAACATGTTTAGAAACGTGCACTGATGTAACTATTGATGAACTTTATGCATTTTGTGGATCAATTATCTATGCTGGAGTTGGCAGAAAGTGAGATATTCTTGCAAGGGAACTTTTTTAGGATGAATTTGCTATTCCATATATCGAGCCACGATGTCCATATTTCGATTTAGAGAAATACGAAAATTGATTAGATTCGACGATGAAAGAACTCAAGTAATACGTTTAGAAACCGATAGATTAGCATTGACATCTTACACCTGGGATATGTTTATTAAACAATGCAACATTTTACAATACACCATGCCAGATACCAATGTACCAATTGATTAACAACTTGTTGGTTTCATAGATAGATGCCGATTCGTTCAGAATATGGCAAGTAAGCCGGCAAAATAGGGCTTGAAAATTTTTTGGGCGTGCGAATCTAAGTCTGACTATGCTCTTGATGGTTTAGTTATTCCTGCAATTCCTCCAATTTCCTATACCAGAGACACTGGTATAGGAAATTGAAGGAACTGGAACAATCTGCATCTAGATTTGTTTTTCTGTATTGTTTTCTTATTTTTTATAGTTCCTATTTTTTGTTCTTTTTCTATAGCCTTGTCAACTTTTCACTTATTTATATAAATTTGTGTTTCTGACCTAAATTTTGTTCCAAATATCTACTCTCGCTATCTTTCACTCAATTGTGCCAACAATTATATTTCATATTACCTTATTACATAGTAGGGATTCTAGAATCTATGGCTGTATTTGTTTATGCGGAATAAGAAGATATTATCCAATTATATTATTTTACTTTAGTTCCCGTTTGTATAATTAATATTTATATCTTTTGTTTTCTTAATAATATATGAATTAATCGAGATGAAGGGGTAATAAAATCACGTAATATTTACTTTAAATGTACACTTAATGTCCACCTGTAAATTATAGCAAGTGTTATCTCAAATATGCAGAGCGCATATTTTGCATATTTTGCATATATCCTTAATAAATAGCATATTGTGTATAATTCAAAGAATTTTGAATGTAGACTTTTGGCAGGTGTTTTAAGAGTTCGAGATAAACAATTTTATAAATTTTCCATTATGAAGTAAATAATATTTTATGTTTGCAGTTCTGAGGAAAAAATATATGAGGTACAAGAGTATGGGTATACCCAGTCTTAAATTCTGAAAATTCAAACTATGTCGTTTTGAACCGTTAACAGGGGTTTTATTGTATCTATATTTACAAAATAAAGGTAAATAATAAATCGATTTCTGAAATTTAATTCTGATTGCGCTTTTGAAGAGATAATATCGATTTGTGTTTTGTAGTGTTGTTGTATTTTAGTTATTTTTATTAGTAAAATGCCTAAAATCGGTAGAACGTCAATGCGGGTTAAGCTATACAAAGAACTACGTATAGATATGGGAAAAGTACTGTTCTGCCTGCGTTAAAATCGTAAGTATAATTTATGAATATTCAATATAAAGGGTGGTGCGAAATTGGTCAATATCCATTATTTTTTGTGATACAAAAATAAGTTAAAAAGCAAATTACATTCTTTTTGAGGGAGATACAAAATGAAAATACAGAGAAATGTACAGGGCGTTTCAGTTTTGCCCTGTCAGTATTAACTTAATTTTTTATACGGAACTCTAGAACTCTGATTTCGCACCATTTGGACAATCGGGGTGTTTTCGTTTAATGTTTTGAACTTATTTGTTGGGGATTTAGATCTAAGTATTGCTATTAATGCTTTTCAATTTAATATTTTAATTTTTGTTTTTTTTTTCATTGCAGATACCATGCGATCAAAAATATGAAATAGACCAACACGTGAAAACTTCTATTCATATTACTAAATTGGGTAAGATGAAATCTGAATACGTGTCACAATCCACATTAGTGCAATGTTTCCAACTAATGCCCAAAAAGCTAAACGAACACGACCATATTTAACCGAGACCTATGTCATGCAATTATGATGTCAAATATTTCCTTGACAAAGCTACGTAATCAAAACTTCATTTATTTTCTCCAGAAGTATTACAAATTCAATGTTCCTGGTGAAATAACACTACGTAGAAACGACGTAAATTCCTTGTATTCGGAGGTAATTGAGGAAATTAAATCTAAAATTCGGAACAAGCACCACGGAAACCATCGATTCAAAAGGACGTTGTATTGCTCATTTATTGATTGGTGTTCATAGCGACGAGATTCTACCAAAATCTTACCTCATTGTTTCTAAAGAGTTAGAAAAAACCAATGCATGCACAGTGGCCAGATTTGTTCAAGAAGAACAATCAACATTTTTTCTTCCTACGCCTGTTCCTGGAGATAATTTTTTGCTCATTTTGTCAGATGCAGCACCGTACATTATAAATGCCACGCAAAATTAAAAAATATTTTATCCGAACTTGATACATGTATCATGTCAACCTCATGCTTTAAATAGGGTAGCTGAAGAAATTCGGAAACATTTTCCTCTTGTAAATATTTAATTTCCAACATGAAAAAGATCTTCCTTAAAGCATCTATAACGGTTCAGTTCTATAAAGGAAAACTACCAAACACTCCTCTTCTACCTCACCTGTTATTATAAGATAAGGGCACTTGGCTGGAAGCCGCTTTTTTAATTGCGAGATTTTCTGTCAACTTCAAGATCTAATTTCAGAATTGTCCGACGAATCTTCCCAATCTCTCACTGAGGTTAAGCAATCATTTGAAAAACACAAATAAAACCACTTTCGTTTATAAATACCAATTATAGCTTTGTATCTAAAACAATAACACACATGGAGGGATCTAATTTGCCTTTAACCCAAAGTGTAGAACTAGTAAAACAATCTGAGGCAGCTTTTAAAAATGTCGCAGGCAAAATGGGGTACAAAAGTGCAAAAATACGCTGGAAGAAATTTGTGGATTTCGGTTTATTACCCATGTAGTTAATATTTTAGAGGGAGTATTTACTGAATCCATTGATTTGGATCTTGTAATACTAAGCAATTTTAAAAACGCCTCTATTACATCGGTTGATGTGGAAAAGAGTTCTTCCAATTATAAATTTTTATATTTAGACAGGAGACAAAATTTTTTAAATTGTGAACTTTTAGTGGTTTACTGTTTTTACAACTAACGACAACCTGCTTTGTGTAATAAATGCATATTTAGGTTTAGTTCAGTATCTAGAAAAATTAAAATTATGTTTATTTTTAAGTGAATCGGTAAATTTATGTATTATAAGTATTTTTTTATTTGCATATTTTCAACATTTTTGTGCATATTTTGACTAAATGATTTATGGGCATATTTTTTTTGATTTTACACTTGCTTATTTGGGTTTCCCTACTCATGTGTTTCATTTGCATCGGCTATCTCCTCTGCAAATAAACACATATTTGTAATCAAAAATGAAACTTTAGTGCCTTGATACTAAAATAACTATTAATAATATCGACAGTATTTTTCTTCTTATTCAAAAACGGACCTTATTTAAAAAGTATCCCTGGTATTAGATACAATAAAACCAGTGAGTGTGACCGGAAACTTAATTATTTATTTATTCTAAGACTATTAATTGAATTAGATGTTGTCTTTATCGAAATTTTAATACAGGCATCATTTTACAACTCGAAGCCGAGTAACATCGTCTATTGAAATCAAGATGCAATTTACACGGGAACCAGTTTATTTTTTCTCATCGGGCGCGTATACTAAACGTTTATCTTAAAATCGCTCCGACGCTATTTACATCAAAATAATTAACGATCTTATCATAATATTTTTGATAGTGTATTTATTTTTATGTTATAAATTACGCGCAGGTGACACTCTTTATTATGTATACGTTCTCGTTCGACCAGGAAATGAATGTTAAAAAATACTAGTTAATTAACGATATAAAATTATTTTGTTTTCTTTTTTACATATGTATGCACACATATACCTCTACTCGCCGGTTGATATCAGTTAAGGTCTTAAATTTTCTATAAAAATTTTAGTGTTAGTACGCCAAACGAGCCATATGTAACGTAGGTAATATAATAAATAGTAGAAATGATAGATGATGGAATTCTGGATAGGTCTGTAATAAAAACGTGGACTCGTTCGGTGGCGTGTTAGTAGATGGCGCGCGTATTACGAAATAACCCTTAATTTCTGAAATTATATGGATACTGTCGTATTTAGTAACAGTTTCATAACAAGGGCGGTGTGTATTTACATAATTATTCCAGATTAAATGTTATAGCTGTCATATATTTTTTTGATAAGTTTGTGAGTATAGATAACGCGGCGATCAATAAACATGGCATCGCGCCTTTGTAATATGTATTATAAGTATAACGTTCAAAAGCTCTCTTGTTAAACTATGACATGACTCTATTTTATTTAACGAACTGATATACTAATAGTGCAATTAATATTCATAAAAGCGCTGAATTGACCAGAGTGGAAAAACTGCTGTAGAGTAATCTCTATATTGTAAGGTAGAAGAGGCCGAGTTACGTACACACAGTGTGGAAATTAAGTAGCGAATAAATTCTGTAATATTTTTTTTCGGAAAAAATCTCAAAGGGGTATAGCGACTTTATGTATTAAATATTTTCAACATATCTTTAGTTTCTAATGTAATGTTTTTTTATGTTATGGCTAGAGAGCGGACGCATCAGGTCGAAATTACGATGGATTATATAAATAGTCTATAACATCGCTAAGTACAACACGCAGTTATTGAATACCACTATTCATTCGGTTAACCTCACATCTGTTTTTTGTCGTTGAAGTGTGACACAATTACTTCAATTTTACAGTTAAACTCCTTACTTCATGGGCGTAGATAGAAGCGTGAGGAGTTTTTATAATTTGTTTTATTTATTAATTTATATTTCGTAAGATAAATAAAGTACGGTGATTTAGTTTCTGTGTTTCATTGTTTTAACTGTTGATTACCGACTTCGTAATTTTTGTAATAGGTCCTGTTAAATATCGTTTCACCGAATCTACTTCCCCCAATTATTTTGACGTAAGTGTCCAGTGAATTTCGTTTAGTCAGACCTAGAACATTGTTTAAGATACTTTTTCAGTAAGTCTTTAATGGCGGGTTGGATTAAGAGTCAAACTGATGGTATATCTATTGTCAGTAATTCCGAAATATATTGCAAAGTCTGTAAAATATCTTTAAAAAATTCCAAGAAATCGTACGTAAAACGTTACTTAGCATCGCAAACACATAAACTGAAATTAGACCCGTTGGAATCTGACAATTTTACTTAATTTAACAATTCCATCTTCAAAACATTTCTTCAAAAATATACTGGTTGAAAAGTTCCTGATTAATGCACCTAACGCAAATATTATGTTTGTAAGTGCTACACGAAAGCAGTAGAACGCATTAGAAGCCATCTTTCAAATCAGTACCTATGAATAAATGCCGACGAAACTGTCGATATATTAGGACGCTGTGTGGTAAATTTTGTAGGTGGTGTACTACATCCAACTATTCCATATAACGCACATATAATAGCAACAATAGGTGGAAATAAAGTTGATGCGGAAGCAGTAGTTAAACCCATTTACGAGAATATGCACCAAATGCTTCATTCGGACAACAGGTACAAAGAAAAAATACTTTCATTAATATGACTATTAAAAGAAACATATCCTAATATGCAGCATATTAATTATGTAGCACATGCACTCCACAGAATCTGTGAATATATCAGAGACACCTTTCCGGAAGTTCATAGACTAGCATCCGCTTTTAAAAAAGTTTTCAGAAAGTACCATTGAGAGTAGCTCTTTACAGAGAAAAACTTCCATCTTTGCGTCCCTCTCCAGTAATAACTAGATGAGGAACATGGTTGGAAGCTACTAGTTTTTATGCAGAGAATTTCGATAGTTTTCGTTATTTCGTTATTTAATTGGCGATGTTAGAAGTATTTCTGAGTGCAAGTAACTAATACAAATTAAAAAAATTAGTTGTACTTTCTTCAGGAACACTTTGGAAATTTGCCAAAATTAATCACTTATTTTGAAAATCAAAATCTCAAATTAAATTATGGATTAACCACATTAGATGTGGCTTTTAATAATTTGAAAAATATTTTAGTTAGAAGCTGTTTCTAATAGAAATCCAGATTTAATAACATAGGGGTAATTGTGTATGGGGACAATGCTTCAAAATGTAACTGCTAAGTACGCTGAAATAAAAGAATATTTCCATAACCAGTTGCGATGTAGAAAGGACGTTTTCTGTCTACAAGGATGTATTTCGTTCAAAGAGAACAAATTTTACAAAAGAGAACTTTGAGAAAGTATTGCTAGTTAATATTAATACTCCTTTACTCAACTTGAACTACAAAATGAGCAAATTAAAATGTATTTAGAATTTTTTAAAAACAAATTTTCAATAGTACGTCCGTAGGCGATGAGTCATCGGCCTCTCGTGTTCGGTCTCTAGTTATGACATCAGTGTTATTTTTTTAAATAATAACCTATATTGTTCTTTATTCATTTCAGTATAGTTAATCTAAATAGAAAAGTATCATTGTTGGCATGAAAATCTTGGGCAACTCTTATGAGCTAATTATGACGTTTTTTAAATTTTGTGACACAGACTTTAAAAAGGACAGCGATTTGTATTTAACTTATAAGTTATTTTTGTATCTTAGGGTTAAAGAAAGTATTTCGGAAGTTAAATTTTAATAAACATTTTTAATGAAATCTTGTCCCACCCTCCACTTCATCCAACCTCTTTAATAATTCGAGAAACTGTTGCATGTCATTAATATTATGAATGGCTACTGCCTGACTAACTTGGGAATCAAAATGTCTGTTTAATTGAGAAACCACATCTATTTCACTAATTCTAGGGGTCAAGTATTTTAAAACTGAATATCTTTTCAAGACATAAGTTTCTTTGATTCATTACTACCGACATTAAATCTACCAAATAGTAATTCTTGTCTTACCCTATTTTGTTTACTTCTTCCCCAGAATTGGTTCGTGAATCTGGCTTCGAATTCCTCCATCGTGGTTACCTCGTCAGACACCATCTCCCACCATATCATTGCATCATCCTTCAGACAGTTTCCGATTTTCTGCAACTTTTTCTCGCCCCTTGGCACATCTTCCAAACTAGCTTTGATTTTCTTCAGGAAACACATCGGATTTGTATGTGACATCCCATAAAATTTTGGTAGCACTTCACTTTGTACCGGAACAGGAATATATGCAGGTACATTAACTTCATTTTTCTCTCTTCTTACTTGCTCTATTTATTTTTTTAACTGTTTTTCTATATATATCATTCGTTGTTCCGCAAATTCTCTTTTCTCGATCTCTTCGGATAATTTACCATTTAATACCACGATATTTTCTTCTAAGTTTTGTTGATTAGATAATTGAAACGAATCCATTATTATAGCCCTTTCTTGATTGGTATTACTTAATGCCATTATTTTTACCATCATCACATCCACTTTCTCTTCCATTTTCTTCTGTCTTACTTCCATTTCCATTTCTTTTACCATCATTAACTCCATATTTTCCTGCATTTTCCTTAACATATCCAGGATAATCGTATCCCTGTTACTTCCTTCGTGCCCTCCATCATGTATGGTTATCATAGGACTTATTCTCTTCTTCGCTGCTTCAACCAATTGCTCAGTTCTTTGTTGTACTCCAGAGATACCTTCCATTTTTATATGTGCTGCTTTAATTTTTCCAAAACTGCTTTAATTATATCTGCTTTTCTTTGTTCGCCTCATGCTTGATTCCGCCAAAATATGCTATGAATAGTGAGTTCGTAGTTGGATGTACCACTATTCACACCAACTCTGTCCAGCTTAGATACTCAGTCGGTTTCTTTCTTTAAATGGGACTGCTTTCCTCTCCGGGTTTCCAATGGAAAACGTTGAAAAATAATTAAGTTAATACCACAATCAGGCGCCACACAAAATTTATTTGTGAATATAGTTAGTTTTACGGAAGTTACTGTTATGCACTCAAATAGAAGGTTAATTAAAAAGATATGCACATCTTTACTCAAACGAATCTTTTAATTTAAAAAAATAAAAAAAGAAAAAACTTCTTTATAAAGTATAAAGAATTGTGTAATACAAACTTACACTTAGAGGTAAAATAATTTTGTTGAAACTGACCGCAAAACAAATCCAAACGTCCTCTGATTACACTCGAACTAAATTAAATCTAATAAATTGCAAAGATGTTTTTTAAAATTTCACCCCAAATAAACAACTTCAAAAGGTAAACAACCAGTACTGACAGACCGAAGCAAATCTCTAACACATGCGCAGTCACATGAAATAAAAACTCTGCCCTTGAATTCCAACGTGCAAAATTTAAAAGTTATAAAAAATTTTATAGAAATTTTAAAATACGTAGATAGAAAACATTTCTAACTTTACAAATATTGCTAATATTTTATTGAAGCACCATTATTTGAAATCACTTTATTTAGTCTTTTTGGCGTTGATAAAATATAATTGTGAATAAAATTTCCACCATGACTTTTTTTGCCCTAAATTTTCAATGTGATGCGACAACTCCTCAGATGTTTGAGGACGAAAGATTTTCTTATAAAGCTTTTTAACAATTAGTAATACAATTAGTAATACTTTCCAAAGGGTACAAAGCGGACCATGGCAGAACTTCAATATTTGGGGTTATTAGGGTATAGCTGAGTTATGGAAGGAAGCGTTGTATTTTAGAGAATGTAAATGTAATTTTGAGAATTAAATTTGGCCTCAATTCTCTGAAAAACGCTAACGTCTTGATAACTAATCCAAGCTCACACGTTCACTGAGAAACGGTCTGAAGTTTTTGTATTATTTGTACTTTTCATTAAATTGAGTGTTATTTTTTCGAGACACATGTAGATTTTCATACATTTTTCATATATCCTCACAACCTGGATGGTTGACGTCGCGACGCGTTGCGTCTACATTCTTCGGCAGGAGTAATCTTGTCAGATTGTAGAATCACACAACAAATTAAGCGACAATTCCATGTGAAATAATATTTTAATAATTATTAATTCTCAGGTGCATTAAAGTCAACACGATTCGTATATAATATTTATTAATTTAAACCGGATATTTTGTTTTCAAGTTACGGTTACTCTGGATTGCTATTTGAATGAAATATGTAATTTTTTTATTGTGTCTATAAATGTAATATCTGGACGATTCGCAGCAATTACATTGTTTGTTAGTATGGGATTGTTCCAGTAAATTTTGTGTTGCATTTTCTATTATAGATCGCGGTGTGTATTTTGTAATAAGGTTCTGTGACATTTACAAGTTTATATTTATGACAAAGTACAATGCGTATATTTTTCTTAACATTGTCGTGACAGTAGGTGTACAACTAGTAATTTGCATTCTGACGTTATATAATCAATTGTCTCAAAATATAGGTTGCATTTTCTGCACTTTTTTTTACTAGTGTATGACAATTGCAAAAGCCATCCGTTTCCGGTTAGATGAAACCTACTTAGAACTATTTATACGTCATTTTTTCTTCATCTTTTAATATGTTTATATGTTTCCTATGCTGAATATTAGAGAACGGACGCAATTTCCATAAAACGCAATCGGCAATTGGAATTGTGTATAACGTCGCTCAGTACATCCCGGCGTAATTCAATGAAGTATTTGTTTGACTTACTCGGACACCTGGTCTCGCCGCGATAACAATGGACAAACCAAACCAGCTATTGTATTCGAAGAATATAGTGTTTTTTAAAGTGTTTTCATGAGCGTAGATAGAAGCGGGGTTTTTATAATGTATTTTATTTATTAGTTTATATTTCGTAAGATAAATAAAATGCTGTGAGTAAGTTTCTTGTTTTCATAGTTTTAACTGTTAACTACATCGTAATTTTTGTGATTAGATCCTGTTTAATATCGTTTGATTGAATCTATTTCTACAAATTATTTCGACGTGAGAGTGTGCATTGAATTTCGTTCTGTTTCAATAACTTACGCACACATTTTTAGTTTTCATTTATTTAGATCTAGAGCATTGTTTAAGTTACTTTTTCAGACATGATATGGAAGAATGTCGAGAACGGCATTGTAAAACAATGGCGAGTTGGATTGACGGTCATACTAATTGTATGTCCATTGTCAGTGATTCCGAAATTTATTACAAAATCCGTAAAATATCGTCAAAAACTCTGTAAAACTTTTATGGCGGCTAATATTCCATTAAATAAACTTAACAATCCCACTTTAAAAATATTTCTGAAAAAATATACTGGGCGAAATGTTCCTGATGAATCAACTTTACGCAAATATTATGTTTCTAGGTGCTATTCGAGAACAGTAGAAGCCATCTTTTAAATCAATACATATGGATAAGCGCCGACGAAACGGTGGATATATTAGGACGCTGTGTGGTAAATGTTGTAACTGGTGTACTACATCCAACTATTCCCTATAACTATGTAATAGCAACAAGTGTTATAAATAGAGTTGATGCGGAAACAGTTGCTGAAACCATTAAGGAGAATATGCAAAAAATGCGTCATTCGTACGCCACGTACAAAGAAAAAATACTTTTATTTGTCAGTGATAGTGCTGCGTATATGTTAAAAACAGGCAGACTATTGAAGAAAACATATCCTAATATGCTGCATATTACTTGTGTAGCACATGCTCTCCACAGAATCTGTGAATATATCAGAGACACTTTTCCGGAAGTTGATAGACTTGTATCAGCTTTTAAAAAAGTTTTCAGAAAAGCACCATTTAGAGTAGCTCTTTTCAGGGAAAAATTTCCATCTCTATCACTGCCTCCCACCCCAGTAATAACTAGATGGGGAACATGTCTGGAAGCTACTAGTTATTATGCTGAGAATTTCGATAGTCTAAAACATTTCGTAACACTGCTAAAGGAGGATGCTAGAAGTATTGGTGAGTGCAAGGAGTTCACACAAATCCAAAATTTAAAAAATCAGTTGTACTTTCTTCACGAACACTTTGGAAAATTGCCAAAACTAATCACTTATTTTGAAAATCGAAATCTCAAATTAAATGACGGATTAACCACATTAGATGTGGCTCTTAATAATTTGAAAAGTATTCCAAGTGACTTCGGATGTGGCCTTCGGCAAAAGTTTGAAGCAATTCTTAATAGAAATCCAGATTTAATTACATTGCATCAATTATGTATGGAGACAATTCCACAAAATCTAACGGCTAAATATGAAGAAATAAAAGAATATTTCCAGTATGCACCTATAACCAGTTGCGACGAAGAAAGGACGTTTTCTATTTATAAGAATGTATTTAATTTAAAGAGAACAAAATTGACAGAAGAAAACCTTGAGAAACTATTGCTAGTCAATATTAATACTCCTTTACTCAACTTTACTCAAATGTTCCAATTATAGAAATAAAATTAAAAACTTTAAAAATACAACTTTTCAGCAAATACATATCTATTTCGTAATTTTATAGATCACCACCCGTTTGTTTTCCATTTATATAAATAAAATTAAAAGCTTTATAAATACAACTTTTCAACAAATAAATATGTATTTCGTAATTTTATAGATCACCACCCGTTCGTTTTCCAATTATATAAATAAAATTAAATATTTTAGAAATACAACCTTTCGCCAGTACTGCACTGGATGGTAAGCGTGTTCATTTTCTACTGATCATGCATTTAAGAGCTGTTAATTTTGATTTAAATTGTTCATATTCAGTGTTTACAATAAGATTAAAAGATATGCTATTTGTGTTTTAATCATATTTTAATTAACCATATTTTAATTAATGCGGCATAGGTTTGTGGACATACTACGACGCAAAGGCTTATTATTGATATACAAAAAAAAAAACATAGTATATATGTGGCCGAGTAAGTTTTTTTAGAAAACAACAACTTTCATTATTTATGAATAGGACTTTATTGTTAAAATTATTGTCGGGAATCTTATCGATCTTTTCTGCAGGTTAATGAATTTGAATTTTACAGTTGTATTTCGGCAAATAAAGAATAAACAAAGATATGGACTGACTTCAACTACATTGTAGCCCTAAAAATTTGGAAATTTTTGATGAATTATAAATAAATTTCTTTTTTGATCATATTTAAAATCGTGTTCACTCTACATGTGGCTTATTAAATCTAACACTGAAAAATGTGTAATTAAATAACTAAATAATACTGCTATACATAATAAACAAACAAATAATTTCTGATAACATAAAAAAATTAACAAATATTCCAAAATAAAAATAAATTTTGGTAATAAAATAAGTTAACTTAATATCAAAACCCCAGACGATTATAAAACGACATTCCGACATTGTTCAATGCTTGTACGTAATTCTTCTAAATTAGTGGGTCACGTTATTTGATTACCATATATTAAATTTTTTAAATATTCTCAAACAAAAAATCACATGGCGATATCAGGCGAACATGCAAGATAACGAATTGGGCCGATCGAACGATTTGCAAATGTAGTGTTTAAAAAGTTTTGTGCCAGCGACTATTATGAGCTAGGCTATCTTATAGGAACCAGGTCTTTTCGATATTAGATTATTATTAAAAAAGACACAACAATGTGTAAACATTGTTCTCCAATTCAAAATCTAGTCTAGATTTCTAGTCATAACAGTTTTATTTTAAAGTTATTATTAGAGAGGCCGAAATTACGATGGACCATATAAATAGCCTATAACATCGCTAACTACAACACGCAATTATTGAATAGCACTATTCATTCGGTTAACCGCACATCTGGTTTTTGTCGTTGAATTGTGACGCTTTTACTTCAATTTTATACTTAATTTCCTTTATTCATTGGCGTAGATAGAAGCGGGAGGAGTTTTTATAATTTGTTTTATTTATTAATGTATATTTCGTAAGATAAATAAAGTACGATGAATTAGTTTCTTGTTTTCATTGTTTTAACTGTTAATTACATATATACGTAAGTGTCCAGTGAATTTCGTTAAGTTTCAATAACTTTCGCAATCATTTATAATTTTCATTTATTTAAATCTAGAACATTGCTAAAGTTACTTCTTCAGATATGATATGAAACAACCTCAGGAATGGCATCGTGAAAGAATGGCGAGATGAATTAAGGGTCAAACTGATTGTATGTCCATTGCTGTCCAGTGATTCCGAAATTTATATCTGCATTATGAAATCTTGCTGTATTTATAAAATTTTTTAATTTTAATTTTGAACTAGAATTTTCGTTAGTCACGTTAGTTGCGTCATATACACGGACTATAGTAGCGCCTTTGATGTAATTAGCCATGGAATTTTACTAAGTTTTACTAAGTTATCTGCGTTTGGGTCAAGTCCTTCCCTATTACTTCTCCTACAGTCTTAGTTAAATAGTAGATTTCATTATGTCTCTTATAATGGCTATAAACTCTTTGCGTTCTCTCCTCTATTTGGATAGTATAAAAATGCACTGATTTTAAGTTTCAAATAATTTAATCTAACTTTCCACTACAATATCGTTTCATCACACTGTGACTTCATCAGGTGGATGAATAAATGGTGAATTTACAAATGTACAAGGTATATATACAAAGCCTGATAATTATAAATTTAATGAAAGTAGGGGGGAATTACAAATTTCTGTTTGGTCGTTTAATACTAACCCTAATTTCTTATATCTAGAAATTTCTAATGATTCTAGCAAATCTAGTTTTTTACTTTTATCTTGAATATGAAGAATTTTGAAGTTCGTATTAAAGTTGTGGTTATTCTCTATACAATGATTAGCAAAAGTTGAATCTGATTTATTATTTCTATAACTATTTTGATGTTCGGATATGCTTTGAGTGAATGTTCGTCCTGTTTGACCAATATATGACATATTACACTCACAAGTTAACTTATAGACGCCTGAAACAAGTTTTTTATCCGTTTTGTCCTTATTGTTTTTTAAAAAACTACCAACTGTATTATTGGTTTTGTACGCTACGGTAGTATTAGTGGTTTTCTTGATATCCCCTATTTGGACTTTTTGGTTCACATTTAAGTCCTCTCATTTTCTCCCAATGGTGCTCTGTTTGTAAGTTGGGATTGAACACCAACGAATGCTGTTACATCTTTTACACAAAAGAAGTTAGTTTTATTAACTCCAGTTATTTTGTAAAGAATACAATTCTTAATAAAGTTGATAACATAAAGGAATCTTGGTCTTTTGTTCGATTCTCGCTTAACTTTTGAGCCGCATATCAATAACATGTGTATCGCTGCTTCGGAAATACTAGGTATGTTTTACGTGCCTACAAATTCTTCACTTCTACGTGTTTGTTAAAAATTATGTATGATAGTTCTGCCCTTAGTAAATTATATTTATCTTTCATTGTCCATTTAAAAGATACAACGTCGTTTTTTAAAGTATTTATCATTTAAAATTGATGGCATCTATTCAGAGCGAAATATGGACTATAATTTGCTAGTAAGAAGACATAGTGTGCAATTTTTAGGCCATCGCTGCGATATCTTGGAAACGAGATTTGTGTTGGAGATTGTTCGTGGTACCATTGACTGTCCTCATTTACTTTCCTCTATCAACTTCATTTATTGGTTTATTTATTTATCTATGACTCAACAGAATTATAATTTCATTTACATGATAAAATCAAAATAAAATTGAAAATCATACACATAACAACTAGTAAAACAAATACTATTAGTAACAAAAAACTCCTTCTAAATATAAAAAAAAATCAAGAAGCCTAAAACAATACACAATAGTCAAGCTAATAATATATATGAATATAAACGAAAGTCTGCACAAGTGATTAAAAGTAATAAAAACAAAAAAAGAACAAAATATCCAGAAATTAATTGTCAAAATACATACATACTAGAGCGATTATTATTTATCGCAGGTGTCATAGAGAAGCCGTTTGAAGATCAACAAACTATAGAAATGTATATCTATATCAGAAGAAACCTGATTGAAGTTTGTCCTCATAACGTAGATAAGAGACCTGACCAACACATTGGTTCGAGGAAAAGGCAGATAAAATGTACGGGAAGGACGTGTGAAGAGTAGTGGGGCAAGAAAATTAAAGTAAGATAATGGCGCTGTGCATTCAACTTCTTTGTGAAGAAGCCTATGAAGGAAGTTGAGGCTGGCTAAAAAACGTCTAAAGGAGGGAGAAGGAACGTTGAAGTTGAGTGTGATCAAAGCACCTATGGGATAGACGCCATCCACCTTAAACCACATGTATTTCAAAAATCTTAGCTGAACTTGCTCAGGTAGACGTTTTTGTGCTTGATAAAATGGATACCATAGCAACCTGGCATATTCCAAAGCTGATCTTACTAATGAGTTAAATAAGGAAATCAATACGTTTACGTTGGAAAATTCACCACAGTTACGGATAGTAACTCCAAGAGTTTGTGTGGCCTCCTTAGACACATTGCTGATATGCTCATTGAAGGTCAGTTTCATATCGAAGGTAACGCCCAAGTCTTTAATTGATTTACTTATATCCGCAAGTTGGTTATTGAAGTGTATAACATTAAGTCTTTTGGTGAAAGATAAAATCTTGCTCTTAACGGGGTTCAAAGGTAAATTATTATTTTTGCACCAAGTCTGTATATTTACCAGATCGGCATGTAGTCGAAGACAGTGAAGAAAACAACTTCAAGTCATCGGCAAAGAAAAGTTATTAGAGTCGATCTGGTTTGAGAGATCGTTAATGAAATTAATAAAAATTAGTGGACCTAAGTTAGAGCCTTGCGGAACTCTAGAAGTGGCACCGTAAGGTGTTAATAAATATCCGTTGTAGAATACACGTTGAGGCCTATTATGTAGGTAAGTAGTTAAAAATTCAACCAGCGGTTTACTAAGGCAAGATAGCGTGATCCTCTCGATAAAATCTCTTGGCAAAGTCAGTATATACATCAACATGTTACCTGCAATCTAACACGTCAACAATGTATTGAGAAAATACCGCAAGGTTAGAGACAGTAGTTCGCTTTTTCATGAAGGCATGTTGATTCGGTGATATTGCAGTCTTAATAAGAGGGTATACTTTTCGGTACAGTGCAATTTCAAAAATATTTGCGAAGTTCGATATGATGGCAATAAGACGATTGTAAAGAGTTGGTAATGTCCGAAGTATCACCAGCTTAAGACACGAACAATTTTAGTACTTTTCCAAACAGCGGAAAAGTAGATGTAGTGAGAGCCAAACTTAATATCTTCGCTAATGGTGTAGCAAATACGTTTCCACAGTCCCTCACAACAAAAGTAGGGTCTTGCTCATCTCCCGATGTAAATTTATCTCTAAGCATTTTAGTGCTGAGCAGAACATCATTATCAGATAAGTGATGTAAATCGAGAAGCACTGAATTGGTTGATAGGAGATCTATGTCATTAGTCGTAGAGGGTGTACTATAAATGTTTTTAAAATGATCAGCAAATGCGTTAATTATTGATTGAGGATCCCAAGACTGGCCCTCGGGAGCTGCATTCTACCTGGAATACAATTTCTCTTCTTCCTTTTACCAATATAATACCAAAATTGTCTGGGATTGTCTCTAAGGTTACTTTCAGAAATTTCTAAGATAGTCCTAATACTCTTCTTGAACAGTGTTAGTGATGCAGCACTCTTGGTACTTTTAAAATGCTTAAAGTATTTGTATTTTAATTATAGGTTATAAATTATTTCAGGAGTATACCATTTAGGGAAACGTCGGGGGTGATTCACATAAGTCGGAACGTATTTTTCGAACACATCACACTCTATGTTCCTAGTAAAGGGTCTACCAATAGGAGTGATAGAACTTTCGACGGTCATAGGTGCACAGTGTTAACTGTCATAACGCAAATCAAACGTCAATTGTGCTTAGTATACTCTGACATTTCACGATGAATCGATTAACTAAAGAGCAACGTATAGTTATCGTACAGAGGTACTACGAAAATGCGCGATCGGTTAGAGCTTGTTATCGTGCTCTTCGAGGAGATTTTGGCCAACGTGGACGGCCTTCCGAGCTCGCTATCAGGCGCATAATTGATAAGTTTGAACGGGATTACACTCTCCTGGATAGTAAGCCACCGACACGACAAAGAAATGCAAGGAGTGCTGAAAATATCGCTGCTGTAAGGGAAAGCGTGAATGCGAATGCTAATGTGTCCGTTGTGCGCCGTTCTCAGCAATTGGGCTTTTCACCGATGTCAACGTGGCGCATTTTGAAGAAAGATTTGGGGCTACATCCGTATAAGTTGATTCTAACCCAAGAATTGAAGCCTGCCGATCATGGTTTGCGGAGAACGTTTACCGATTGGGCGCTGTTGCAGCTAGAACAAAATGCCGATTTTGGTAAACAAATAATCTTTTCAGATGAGGCACATTTTTGGCTTAATGGTGTTGTCAATACGCAAAATTGCCGTTTCTGGTGTGAGAACAATCCGCAGCAACTAGTCTAGAGGCCATTACACCCTATGAAAGTTACTGTATGGTGTGGTTTGCATGCCGGCGGAATTATCGGTCCCTACTTTTTTGAGGACGCAGATGGGCATACTGTAGCAGTCAATGCAGAGCGCTATAGCGACATGATAACAAACTTTCTTTGGCCTGTAATTGATACTGGAGACCTGGAACAGAAGTGGTTTCAACAGGATGGCGCAACATCGCACACTGCCCGAGAGACAATGAATTTATAGAGAGAACGTTTTGAGGAGCGAAAAATTTCGCGACATGGTCCTATCAACCGGCCGCCAACGTCGTGCTATCTTACGCCCCTGGACTTTTTTCTTTGGGGATATGTAAAGTCATTGGTGTACACTAACAATCCTCAAACCAGCGATGACTTGAAAGTCAACATCACCCGAGTTATTCGCGAAATTCAGCCCAACTTGTTGGAAAAAGTGATTGAAAATTGGGTTCGTCGTCTAAACGTCTTTCGCCGCAGCCGAGGTGGCCATCTTAATGACGTCTTATTTAAAACATAATGTTATATAATATATTACAAAATAAAATATAATTCATAGAAACATATCAATTCGTTTTCATTTTATACCAAGTTAAAGTTATATCATTCTTATTGGTAGACCCTTTATATGGTCTTGTTCTTCTCATACCTTTGCATTATCATTTTCCAGGACCAACTTACTACATGTCTCTCCGCTTACGACCACGTGCCGCATTGCTGTGTTATGATGACATATTTTTCGTCACAAGAAAGACGTATTGCATATATATGTATATGTATCTCTTAATTTTTCATTTTGTTATAATTACCTATTCATTTAATATTTTTTTATAGATATGTTTGTACATCCTTTGGTATGTCCTGTAATTGGTTCACCCGTTGAACAATAAAGCTATTATTATTATTAGTACTAGTAGTAGTACTATTGTGTGATATTTTTGAAAATACTATTGTTCACGAAAACACATATGGCATTTTCCTCTTTGAATACATATCTTAAGTTTATTCAATAAGTAATTAAATACTTTAACATACTGGTATATAATCGGTTTTCGTATTTCACTTATAATTTGATTATAGACCGAAAAGTTGTAATTTGTGAAATGACTTTGTGTTTATTCATATTTTGAAAAATATTTGTGCTAAATTAAAAACTGATTTCAAACTAGGTTTTCGAGCTTAGGAGACTGCTGTCATTTTGTTGACGATTCGCTGTATAGGTTCGTGTTATATCATATTGAAGTCGAACGTTCACATTCTCATAATATACACTAATTTTGCCCACTTAACAATGTTTGGCTATCATTTGTACGCATAACAGCGACTACTTATTTTGAATCTTGGAAGTTCTACATAAACAAAAACTGAACTTAAAATTCAAATATACAGGACAATTTAGTTTTCTAGTCTGAATCGTTTGTACTTGCAGTTTGTGGCGAAGCAATCAGCGAAGTCGGCTGCGCCAAAGAAGAATAAACTAATGGCTGAGTCAGGAGACTATAAAAACTATAATGAATTCTAGGCCGAAATTGGTCAAATATTGTAAAGCAGTTTTCAGTAGACAGGTACAAGACAATATTCTGTTATTGATCTGGATACTAGGACAAGGAAATATTAAAGTCAATGATATAGCCAACAAACTGACCAAGAAGTGTTCAAAAGGAAACTTCGCAAAGCTGGAACCTGTACGTAAAAATCGTAAAGGATTCCGTCAGAAGTGTGACTTGGTAATGGCTGAAAAGGAAAGGTAGATTCTGTATTAACGTACTATTAAGAAAACTGAATACCACGGTCTCAGCCAACTTGAGTAGAAGTAACAAGAAACAAAGAATGTTGTCACCACCTACCTTTTAGGGAAGCATCTATACAACATGGGTACCGAAAGTGAAACCTGGTGTAGTAAATGTCAAATAAAGGACGAACAGCGCCTAGGAGCGTACTTAAATTTCTTTTGAGAAAGGGAATTACCCTTGAGAAAACATGGGTATAGTCAGCGAAACTTGGTGTTAGAGATATGAATTACAGAAAAAAGTTCTTAGGCAAGCATCTACTGGAACCTCGAATACTCAAATTTCTCCTGAACCGAATGGTGGCTTTAGTGAACGATATAGGACGGACAAAATGGAAAAGAAAAGTTTATTGGAGGCGTTACAAAGAGTATTACATTCAGACGTCTTTTTGATGGCCAAGTCTAAAGACCCTAGAAGAAGATACAAGAGAATTGCACCAATTATTATGTAAAGAGCAGGTATAGGAACGAATCGGACACGCATAGAAAACTTGGTATGAATAACGGAATTGAGCACTTCTCGATCTATCTTCGGAAAAGCACAATTGGACAAAGTACAAAAGTCAGGCAACAAGGTAACAACAGTAAATAATAGACCACGAACAAAAAAAAATTGATATGAATAACGGAATTGAGCACTTCACGATCTATCTTCGGAAAAGCACAATTGGACAAAGTACAAAAGTACAAAGTACAAGGTAACAACAGTAAATAATAGACCACGAACAAAAAAAAATACTGAAATAAACAAGGCCAGCAAAGATAAACAAATTGAAGTAACTAGAAAGACACTGGACGATTTACGCTGGATTTTTCACTTTTTTGTTTTGTTGAAAGGAATACTCGCATGTAAATATGTATACGGATTTATTTACTACGAGATTAATACACTTGATACAGGAGATACATAACAATTGCTAAGTTATTTCTCGTTTGTACGTTAAAGACCAAGACATGTTATGTCTTGCCTTGGTGAACTTTTCGAATGCCTTTTTTTTACATTATTTTGTCTGGGTGAAAATGGTCTTGTGAAAGGGGCTTGTGAAAGGGGGTTGGGGTAAATAACGGTTCATACTAGATATTGCAACAATATCTCTCAGATGCATTGATTACGTATTTGTGGAATTTCCAAACTTAAATTGAGAATAAATGATTATTGCAATATCTATACAAAGTATAATAACATGACCGTAATAAAATGTATCGATACAAACAATTTCTCTTATGACCCATGGTTATAATACGCATTTATTTTATGTCAATAAGCGGCTGGGACTTTCAAAGTAAGCTACATAAATTCCCATCTGCTAAGTTTAGGGGATAATTACCTTCGAAGGTTTTGTAGTATAAACGCTGTAATATAAATATTAACGAGATTTGCATGTCTTATTCTAAAATAATTCTAGTTAAGTGCTTTTGTTAACAGCGGTTGATATTATATGGATATGTATACGAATATACAGGTGCGTCCAAAAGAAACATACATGAAATCATATGATAGTAATAAAGAAAAACTAAAAATGAAGAAAAAATAAGATAGAAACAAAACCTTATTATAAATATTTCCGGGAAACCGGAACAGACACTGTCACAACAATAAAAAGGATGGTGGAGGTCGACCTAACCCACGTCATAACAATTGTGCGAAAAAGAAAATTCAATATACTATAAAAGAAAAAAGAAATGTTTAAATTCACGATATCAGACTGAAACTGTATATTGTGATATGAGTCACCCAATGGTACGTCAGCCGGGCAGTATCACGCGCCGAATACGTCATCAAGCCTCCCGGACGTTCGAGAACAAAACGAGAAAAATCCGGGTAGACCAAGAATATGCGGCGGTCTATATATAAGCCGCCAAGGAAAGGATTAAGCCATTCATCCTACGAGTAAACGCCGTCGTGTGATATACTATATAAATGTAGATAAATACTTATTGTGAATAAATGTTCTTAATGTTAGTTATTAGTTTTTAAGTGTTATATAGTATATTTTGTTTTATTGTTAATATAGTGTGTGTTTAAGTTACCGTTAGTTTTATTTAAAAAGAACCCAGAAAGACAAATATTTTACAATATGTATATATAATTAAATGGACTTTCCTATAGTTGTTACTTTGTTTTGAATTTATTTTGTATATTTTTGTACAAATTTTATAAAAGTTCTCTTCCTGAAAAAGTCCATTATCAAGAAATAGCATAACATGCTAGGGAGCTTTACGCTCACGGAATGGGAGGCTTGGGTGATAGTGCGAGAGTTCTTTCGTGTTATAACGTGTTCGGTGACTTATTATTAATACAAATATAAAGTCTTATCACAATTGCATCAATAGTGTTTGAACTACCGCATGCTCGGGAAGAAAGTATGAAATATGGAGAAAATCGAGTATCACGCCTTTATAAAGTTCATTACAAAGGAACGAAAGTCTGTTCAAACCATACTGAAACAGATTTGATCAGTTTACGGGGATTCTTGCTCGGGAAAACCTTTGATTTATAAGTGGCACAGTCTTTTTAAGCATGGTAGAGAATTACTTGAAGACTACTCATGGGTTTATCGAAGTGATCTACGGTCTTATTGAAGTTACCACTCCAGAACTTGTTCAAAAAGTCGAAAAATTAATAATGGAAGATGCTCGGCTAAAGAAGAGTTAGGAATTATTGGAGTATCGGATACAACCATTTTTCCAATTATTCATGATCATCTTGGTATGACTAAAGTCAGCGCAAGATAGATGCCGAGAATGCTCATGCCGCCGTAAAAACATCAGCACGTGAAAAGTTTCCGTTCGCTTTCGGACCTCTGTAATGAAGACACAGATCGTGTATTGAGTCGAATTGTTACTGGGAATGAAACTTGGGTTCATCATTATGAAACTGAGATCAAGCAAGACTCCGTGCAGTAGCATAAAAGAGGCACATCACAACAAAAGAAGTTTAAGGTGTCACAGTCATCTGAAAAATTCATGGCGATGTTTTTTGGGACTCAGAAGGATGCAGGATTAGTAGATTACAAAGATAAAGGCGTTTCCATAACTGGAGAATACTACGCTTCAATCCTGGAGTGGTTAAAAGAAGTCATTAAAGAAAAAGTAGTGGAAAATTGACGAAAGCTGTCCACAGGAGTCGTGATTCGTTGGGTGCCATGCATAGAGTAGGCTTCGATAATTTGGATCACGCATCCTATAGTCCAAACCTCGCTTTGAGTGATTTTTTTCATGTTCCCAAAAATGAAAAGAGAACTGCGTAAGAACAAATTTACGAGCAATGAAGAAGTAAAGGGCGCAGTTTTGGTGTATTTTTCAGATGAAGATAAAACATTTTTTTATGAAGCCATACACAAGCTAATTGAATATATAATATATTTCTTTTCTATTTTTTTTTCTTTAAATAAACTTGGGTATATTCAGTTAATAATATATTTATTGAAAGATCTGAAAAATTTATTATGGTTACAGATTGAATATATTGAAATAGAAAAATTATTTTTTCTACTCCTTCAATGGAAAGTAGGCTTTTGCTCCCTCAAATTAGGATTGAAAGTAGACTTTCTCCTCCAAAATGAATGTTTTCCCCCTAGGAAGGAAAAGAAATGAGCTTCATTACAGAATATAAATATATATATTAATAAAAACTCAAAAAAGGTATATAACCTCTTAGCACAATTACTAATCGTATCCTAAATACACATTTCGGCAACTAAGTTGTCATCATCAGTAGGCAAAAACCCCTAATCGAAGTGTAGCACATTTGCTTTACTTTACACGGCGTCCTCGTATACACTCTGTACAGTGTATACGTATACACTCTGTACAGTGTATACGTATACACTGTACAGAGTGTATACGCGGACGCCGTGGAAAGTTGTATGCTATTCTATGTGTTAGCTTTACTGTGCCTCGTGTGCTACACTTTGATTAGTGGTTCTTACCTACTGATAATGACAACTTAGTTGTCAAAAGACGTATTTAGGATACGATTAGTAATTGTGGTAAGAGGTTAGATACCGTTTTTGAGTTTTTACTTAACCACAGTCTCCAAAGAAAGACCTTTTATTTATTAAAATTAAATGTACAATTATCTTAGATATTAGATGAAACAGATCCAATATTATTTTGACTATTTTCAAAATCTACTTTGGAACTTTGCATACAGTTATTTGTTCTTTTACCATGAGCTTAATACAACGCTGTACATGCTTTAGATTAATTACAGCTAACTTTTTCTGAAAACCATAGTTACGTCAGTTTCATAAACATAATTTGTGTAACTTCTGTCAGTATAAAAACGTTAAATTTGTTTGTAGAGTCTTTTAATTACTCACAATGTACACAACAGAGGAACAAATTCAATTTTATTCGTGGTATTTAGAAGGATCATCATTACGCGAAGTTGCAGCTCTGTTTAGTGTCCAGTATCCAAATAGACCTATTCCTAGTCATTCAACGATAGCAAATGCTATTAATAAATTGAAAACTTCTGGTTGTATCAATACTATCCACAATAAAAAAAAACGATCTCCAAGACCAAGAGTAATAACAGAAAATTTGGAATTAAATGTTGTGGCTTATGTGGAACACGACAAGTGCGCTACATCTAGAAAAATTGCTTCGGAAATGGGCATAAGCCAAGGGACCCTTTTAAAGATTTTGAAAAAGCACAAGTATAAGTCATTTAAGTACCAAATTAATCAAGAATTAAGGCCACATGATTATGAAGGACGAATACGTTTTTGCGAAAATTTATTTGACAAAATAAACACTGACAACGATTTTCTCAAAAGAATTCCCTTCACTGATGAGGCGACATTTATTAAACACGGGGAACCTAATCGCAAAAACTGTAGGTACTGGTCGAAGGAAAATTTACATTTGTACAACGTAACGAGAACGCAATATCCTGAAAAAGTAAATATTTGGGCAGGAATCATTAATAATAGTATTATAGGCCCATTTTTTATCGATGGTAACCTAAATGCAGAAAAATATTGTCAATTACTACGGAATATAATTATTCCAGCATTAAATGATCAAAATTTAGAGCAAATCTGGTACCAATGCGATGGCGCACCGCCTCATTATTCGAGAAATGTTATCCAAATGTTAAGTGAAAGATTTCCTAATTGATGGATCGGAAGAGGGGGACCAACTAGCTGGCCACCAAGGTCCCCAGACTTAAATCCGTTGCATTTCTTTTGCTGGGGAAGGGTGAAATCTTCAGTGTACAACAATGTTCCTCTAGGCAGCATTGAAGAGCTCAAAAATAGAATTCAGGGGGCTTCTCTGGAAATTACCCCTCAACAAATAAGCAACGTTTTAAATGAATTTTATAATAGATTAGGCTACTGTTTGGCTGTTAACGGCAATATTTTTGAACATCTAGCGTAGAATTAGTAAAAGTTTTATTTTAAGGTTTTTTTGAAGAAATGTATTATAAGATGTACTAAATGTATTATAAATTAAAACACAAAATAAGTTAAACTAGCGTGTTTTTCGTATGTACAATTTTAAATTATGCACTGTGCTCAAAAAATATTTTTTCTACAAACACCGTTAAAAGTTGACATTTTGACACGGCTTACTTTAATTAAAAATGCGATATTATAGCGTAGCGTGTTAAAAGTAGTACCGTGATATCATAAAGTTTCTTGGTCAACGGTGGCCATGGGGTGAAAAACGTCTGTCTTAATTTATATCATCCTTTTGAGAAAATTCGGATGAAATTTTCAGGTTAAGTGTCATGCTGACGTTAAAATTTGTCAATATATTAATCTTAATGTCAGTATGACACATAACCTGAAAATTTTATCAGATTTTTCTCAAAAGGATGATATAAATTAAGACAGACGTTTTTCACCCCATGGCCACCGTTGGCCAAGAAACTTTTTGTACTCGCTTATCAAAACCTGTCATTTCACGATTCGATTTGGGTGCGTAAAAAGTCACTTTACGCACGAGTGCGTAAAAGTAAATTGGTACTTCCTGGAACTTGATTAATTTAGTGACATTTTAAAATCATAAATCCCTAACCTTAATAATATGCTACCCAGTTCGTTGTTTTTCTATGAAAATAAAAGGAAATGAAATAGAAATTGTTATATTTGGAAGGTATGTAATTCAATGTCAGAACAGCAACAAATATTATTTTTTAAATTTATAGAAAACTAAAAAAAAAATTGTCACAAGTGGGATTCGAACCCACGCCCTCAGAGATGACCAGAACGCTCGAGAAGTCGCATAACGGGCAAGCTAAACCTTGAGTCTGGCGCCTTAGACCGCTCGGCCATACTGACACATACTAGTAATATTGTTAAAAATACATATAAATATAAAAATTTTGAAATTATATTTATATTTTAGATAAATATTATTATTGTTTATAGTTCTCGTACAAAAAATATTGTACAAACTTCGTGCGTGAAACATTTCGCGAATTCGTGTCCATAAAGCGCTCGCCTGCGGCTCGCGCTTTAAACTGGTCACTCATTCGCGAAATATGATTTCACGCACTTGGTTCGTAAATAACTATTATGATATCACGGTACTTTTAACACTAGTGTTAAAAGTAAATTGACATGACAGTTTGTCAAAAATGACAACATATATTAAAGTGATTTTTATTACTAAATGAAAATTACATATTTCTTGGATAATTAATATTAAATGTACAGTTTGTGTAATTCGAGATATTTATTACCTGTGTTGCAGTACTTTCAGAATTATTATTCTCGCTATATTTTCTTTACACGAACTTAAACACGAACTCATCTTTTGTATGAATTGTGACAAATTAATTTGACGTTATTTTTACGGTTGCGTCCAGTTGTGTCAAAACGTATTCATGAGCTGTCAAATTTGGTCAGTGGATTTTCATTATATTTTATAATAAAAATTGTGTTTGTAGAAAAAATATTGTACAATACACATGTTAAAAATGCTATTTTATTTCACTCGTAAATTGCGACACTCGCTAACGCTCGTGTCGCAAACTTTTACTCGTGAAATAAAATCGCACTTTTAACACTTGTATCGTAAATAACTATTTACTGTAAGTAACCATAACAACATTCACTAAATTGATAATGTACGATTATTATTCAGTAACATCGTGTAACATACCATACACCTGTAATATGCACATCTACTGAATGGTCTCCATAACAACGTCGGTTGGAGTATGTACAGCGTTATGTTAAGCTCATGGTATATTTAAATCACCTTTAGCCTACTATGGCAACGATGCACAGCTTACTGTATTTTGATAAACGACATATAGAACGACTTCTAAAATAATAATAATAAATCTTAGAAATGATTTTGTAGGAGAAGTCGTAGAAAAAATTGTAAGTAAAAGACGAGACGAAAGCTTTCTTGTCTCCCTTGGATGACTACTGCCCTCCGCTACGCGTCGGGCATTAAACTTCGTTTGCGAGACAATAGATAGCTTTCCTCCTTAGTTATACAAATAACTATTGTATTTTTATTTTCTCTCCTTTTCCTCCAATTCACGAACTTAAAAAATTCTCCTCGTATACAAATTAGTTATACAAATAACTATTGTATTTTTATTTTCTCTCCTTTTCCTCCAATTCACGAACTTAAAAAATCCTCCTCGTAATCTAATGAATTGGTCAGACGTACGGGAACATATTGAGATATAAATTAATACCTTTTACACATGACCTATGGACAACACCTAACTAAATATCAAAAATTAAAAGACACAATAATAAACTCAATATAATCTTTCCAAACACTCTAAGGAAAGACTTCTAAAGAGTTGTGAAGTTTTTGTTTTGATAAGCGAGCACGAATTTTTCAGTAAAAAACCTTGGACGACTTTTCTTTTGTATAGCGACTGCGTACGAGTAGAGCAAAGCGTTATTTGAAGGATATGGGAAATTAAAAAATGCAGTATGAATACACACTGTGTAGCACCCGCGTGGGATAAGAGAGAAAGGGAGAAAGAGATAAAAAGAGATCATATCTGCACCGGTATATACATAAAATATAAAACATGTTCATATATGCATAATATGTGGTGTGCGGTTTCCTACGAACGCATATTAATATGCATGTACGTCGACTGATCAACGACCGCGATAAACACATGGCTTTTATGGAACTACCCCCTTGTTATACAGCGAATTAATAATGCTAATGCATTTTCGTTTGTTCTATATATCTGTGTAAATGCACGGATAAAAACCACCACCGAAATGGAAATAAATACGTTTATGTAAAATGAAACGTAGAGAATAATACAGCTCCAGAAATGTAGTATGCACTCATAGTAATCTTATAGGAACAATATAATTTGTGTGTAAACTTTTCAGGATTCGTAATTGAAAATAGGAAAATGTTAATGCAATGAGTTCTTAAAATTAACCAGAAATACACATAAATTAATTTTAAAATATATTTAGTTTTTCTTCATATGACATTGAAAGGACTGTACCAAAGAAATTCGAGTATCTAAATTCGATGTCACTAGATTATCTGGTACCACTCGATTGGACAACATTTGCTATACTTATGAGGCGATCCATCAAACTTTACTTAATTAACTAAACTGACGAAGTCTATTTGAGAAGAAACAATTGTTTTTGGCTGAAGTATACGTTGGAAAATCCGAGATGTATGTCCATGTGTACAGATACAGATGTGGGTAATGCATGTCTGTTTTATTTGAAAGGACTGTGTTGGTCTAGTGTATAGGTCACCAGAGTATGAATCTAATGAACCGGGTTCGAACACTGGTCTAGTCTATAATATTGTTACGCTTCGCATATATAAGGATATTTTAATTTATTTTTAAATTATATTCCTTCTTTAAATATCTTGTATTAAAACATAACTTAACATAGACATTTTTTCTGAATATTCGTGTGCAAAGATAAAGCATTTCTTTTGTTATATCCACAACCGGGAGACCCTCGAAATATACCTGCTTACAACCAGCAAATTGGAATTTGGAATTTCTCTTCTTTTATATGTTGTGTTTCATATCATTTGGAAGCTTGTTTCACAAGGGATATTTTAATAAAATTTATGCCATCGATAGAACACCTCTTCAGGTCGCGCTTCTTATTAATTACACAGGTCTACAAAATTAAACTCTTTGACAGATGTTTTTATTTTGAAAACTGATTTTATATAATTTGGGTAGGCTGATTTCAAAAATTCTATGCATTTATTTGTGTCACGTAAGGTTTTTTTTGCAAATATTAAATGAAAAAAAAACGATATTTCTAAAAAAATTTATTTGTTTATTGAGTAAAAAGTGGAATACAAGTTAAAAAATTGGAAAAAAATACTTTACTCAGTCTTTTTTAAGTGAAATCTTTGTCCTTTTGCCAGAAAGCTGCGTTGTCCGGACATTCGGTTGTATGTTTTTAAGGGCATATCCCGTTTTAACATCCAGCAGTAGTCCGCCATCATCGTTATGCTCCATCTGCCTTGGTATCGCCGTTCCATTTCCTTAATGTCTTGCTGAAACCTCTCTCTCTGTTCTTCGCTAACTGCTCCAAGATTTTCAGGAAAATAGTTCAAGTGTGAAAACAGGAAATGCACTTTCAAACTCATGTTACAACCTAGACGATGAAAGTGTTGTAACATATTTTGAACAATATTTTCGTAGTTTTCGTCCTTAGAGTTCCCAAGAAACTTATCAATTACTTCTTCAAATGAAACGCAGGCGTTTTCTCGACATTGGTCATTGTGTTTTGAAAATCCTTGTCTTTGCATAATGTTCTTATCTGCGGCCCAACAAAAATACCTTCTTTTAACTTGGCATCGGATAAGGCTGGAAATGTCTCGCACAAATATTTAAAACACTGTCCATTTTTGTCTAGGGTTTTAACAAACTGCTTCATCAAGCCAAGTTTGATATGGAGAGGAGGCAGTAAAACTTTTTTGGGGTCAACTAAGCTAACTCTTAATACATTTTTGCTACCAGGTGTAAGGCTTGTTCTAGAGGGCCATTCTATTTGAGTCCAATGTCTATCCCTTGCTCGTCTATCCCACTCACAAATAAAGCATGGAAATTTTGTATAACCTCCTTGTTGTCCTAGTAGCATGCACAGCACTTTAAGGTCACCACAAAGCATCCACTGATGTTCTTGGTAGTTTATTTTCTTTAAAAGAAGTTCAAAATTTTCATACGTTTCCATTAAATGTACCGAATGGGCAACGGGAACCGAGGTCAGTTCGTTACCATTGTGCAATAAAACGCCTTTTAAACTACGCTTACTTGAGTCAATAAACAGGCGCCAATCTTATTTTACATACGGCACATTTCCTAATTTTGAAATTAAGTCAGGAATATTGTTGCAATACACTAGCGGTCCGTCTTGAGTAAAATATTGACATAACTCTTTTTCGCGATCCCGGTAAAAGCTTAATGTGACGCCAGGTGCCAGTAAATGTTTCTCACAAAGTCGGGAGGCTAACAATTCGGATGCATCCTTTGGAAGGTGCAAATCTCTAATTAAATCATTTAGTTCGGTCTGGTTAAACACTTCGGGCTCTCTGAAATCTGGTGTGAAATCTGAGTCATCTGGGTCGCAATTAGATTCCTCTGATTCTGGCGATATGACGTTTTCTAGTGCTTTTGGGGCGGTAGGTATCGGTACATCTGGTCCATGAGAAACTGGTCGAATAGCAGAGTCAAGATTGGGATACACAATTTGTTTCTTATTTTTTCTGTTGAATCCTTGAACATTACACGAACAAAAATAACAATTATCACTGTGATTTCTAGGCTCTCGCCATACCATAGGAACACCAAAGCTTAAACATTTCTTCCTACCTTTTTGCCAGTTTCTTAATGCTTCAACGCAAACGGAACAAACATTATGAGGAGCCCAGGACTTGTCTTGGTCGCCAATTTTTACACCAAAATAAGCGTGGTATACATTTTTCACAAACGAAGTTATAGTTTGCCTCTGGTTTACTACGACATAACTACCACAGATATAACAAAAGTTATTCGGATTGTTCACACAATATCTTATTTACATATTTATACGTTCTAGAACACTTAAAATACGCAACAACGAAGACAACAAGCGCGCGGACACAGTAGCACGACGACTAACACAACCAAACTGCACATAAGCAGGTTTCAACGTTGTATTGACGCTTCTGCGCCGACTCTGTTGCTTTGCTGAGAAATCTAATATTAACCAGTGTTGCCAAATCACATTTAATTTCATAAAAATCAATTCATTTAAAAATCATGCCTAACATGGAACAAACATATTCTTGTCATAGGTATGTATATTAATAAATTAACATTTTTAAGATATAGAGCGCTATAAAAGAAATTTACGTGATAGAACAAAAATTGGCGTTTTTGGAATAAGGGCCCCCAAACATATACAAATTAGCAAACAGCTTTCAAACATCAAAATCACTGTAGACCTGTGTTATTATTCAAGATATCGATCCCC
Organism: Melolontha melolontha; assembly: GCA_935421215.2. Lineage (NCBI taxonomy): Eukaryota > Metazoa > Arthropoda > Insecta > Coleoptera > Scarabaeidae > Melolontha > Melolontha melolontha. Next base: position 67,359,000 of record OW285243.1, on the reverse strand, counting down.
ACTCAACTTAAGTCATAAAAAACCTTTTTCCGACAGATTAGTGTTCTATCGACACAAATTATCAGTCCTTTTTTTTCCTCTCGTTAGAATCTTCGTAAGTGAAACATCGTAAGTGAAACATCGTACCCGCTGTAGAATCTTCGTAAGTGAAACATCGTACCCGCTGTACTGGTCAAGTACCGGCCATCATGCACGTGCCCTTACATCTCTGCAATTAGAAAGTAATCTGTATTGTTCAATATGTATTATTCTTTGATCTAATTTACATTAATTCAGCTAAATAATTCCTTGTTCCTCCGGCCAGACATCGGTCTACATATATTTGTTCAAGTATATCTTCGCAGACCACGTGGCCGACCATCTTCGCAACTCAAAGGTAACCTGTATTGTTCGATACAGAGATTATTTTGTTTTAATCGTAATTAATTAGCATTTAATTTACTGCTCAATTTAACGTTCGTTTCAGTATAATTTTGTGTTAATTTTTAATTACTTATTTACCGCTCCTCATGTATATATTACTTTTATTCAATCACGTTTAAATATACCAATCTCAATTTCTTTCTTATGTCAAACTTTAAGGACAACGCTCCTGTGTTTTATTTAGTAAGTAAGATGTAATATATTTATTTAATTTAACCATTATCATGCACGTCCTGGATCTTTGATGACATTTCACCAGTACCACAAGTATTTTATTTATAGAATAATTTCATTATTATTAGCACGGCAGCCGTGAAAAGCCAGTGTTTGTAATAATATCAATGTTATATATATATATATATATATATATATATATATATATATTTCCAAAGTTCTCGAGCTCAGCTATGGGTGTTCAACGCTTGTTAACCAGAGAACTGGGTCGCATTCACTGTTACTTTGCAGAGGCTATACACCACACTGTCGAAATGTATGACCTTGAGTTTATTTTACAGGACAATAAGTCACCAACGAGACAACTAAAAGCGCGAAATTTGGCGAATATCGCAACTGCAGCAATCAATATTACCGATGAGTCAAATTTGTCGATTTCACACCGATCGCAACAACTTGGAACCTTTTGCATAAGGACTCCGGCTTACATCTTTACAAACTTTTATTGACGCAAGATTGCGTCGAGAGCGGTCAAAAAATAATTTTCTCAGACGAGGCGCATTTTTGGATGAAAGGTTTTGCTAATATAAAAATAGCCAGTATTGGTGCTAGAACAACCCACAAGAATTACATGAAATGCCGCTGCATCCCGAAAACCTTACTGTGTGATGCGGTTTATGGTATAACGGCGTCGTCGAACCATTTTTCTTCCGAAATGAGGAAGGAAGAGCCGTAACCGTCAATGGCGAGCCATGTTACGCGAATTTTTATGGCCAGTACTTGAGAAGATCGATATTGTAGAGATGTGGTTCCAACGAGATGGCGCTACCTGGCATTCAGCTAATGGTACCCTCGATTTGCTGAAGAGTAAGTTTGGCGATTGGATCATCTCACCACGAGGATTTGCAAATTGACCGTGTGATTTAACATGGCTATGTGATTTGGAAGTCAACATTCATCAAGATATCCCCGGCATACAGCCACAAATGTTGAACAGGATGTTTAAAGTTTGGAGCGATCGAATGCGTCAGTGGAAACAAGGCCGTGGAGGATATTTGAATGATATCTTGTTCCGAACATAACTGCATTGTTTAAGCCTCAAAATAAAGTAAAAACTAAATTAGTATGTCAAATCGTTGTAGTTTTATTTAAACTATTATCGAGATAAAATAAAACAAATTTTAATGAATTTCACTATTTTTTACTTCACTAAGTTACAACCGTTTCACTCACACAGGAGTTTCGTCAGACATATAACTGATGAACATATTAAATTCGTCAGTTTTATATATCTGACGAATATAATCGTAACTTTATGAAGTAAAAACTATTGAAATTCATCAAATTGTTTTGTTTTATCGCGATAATAGATATAATGGAATTTCATCAAGTAAGGGCTGAAGCAATCCTACATGTTTTATTTAAAATTAAAATACTTTTAATGAAAGACGCGATAAAGCCAATACTTATTTTCATTATTTTTTTAACGAATTCGGATGTTAGGAAGAAAATAACTGCTAAATATTATCTAACCAGTTACTAAATTAATTTTTTAACAACAATCATTTTGCGGTATTATGTGAACTATTTCTTAAAGGGTTTGCGTATACCGGCAGTTTCTCTACTGCCGTCGCCAAAATAAACCAGATCTGAGAAAAGCTGTTTCAACTCATCTCAATAAATTTGCCTAACAAAGGTATGTCTTCCCAATTTTTTTTATATTTCTAATATTTAGCTGTACATCACTTTTAAAATGAACGTAATCTTATATAACTAAAGACGGCAGACTATGTGCCCCAGCAGTGGCGTTGCGTGGAGAGTTTAGCAGAAAAACAGTGCGCTTACTTAAAAATAAATATATCGAATCCCTATACAAAACGTTAAGAAAAAACATAAATAACTTACCCAACATGTTTACATTGTTGCAAAAAAATGCGGATGTGCGCGATGAAAAAACTGCACCATAATATATGCTTCTGTATTAGTCTCGGAAAGGTTCGTACGTAGCGACGTATATATATGTTTATATACAGAGAAGGATTGTTCGACGTTGAGAGATGTTATATTTGCCTAGTTAAAGCGCTCTTTATATCTATACAACGGATCTTCAGTATTGGTAAAAAGTTGCCCTAATTTTGTAAAATCTACATTTTTATCTAATACACTGTTAAATTTTTCACGGACACAATCACTTTTTTCATCTTCAAGGATATGCAGCACTAGTTTTACGTGGTCAATAATTGCTAATGAGTCCGATAATGATAGCGCAGTGTTCTGTAAATTTTTTATTGCGTCCAGTATTGGAACGTAACTGTCGTAAATAATTTTTAAGTTTGCTGCAACTTGAGGATTGTTAAATTGAACCTGGCTGAGCCGTATTGCAGCTGCTTCTTTGCCATCTAGTTGTAAAATCACTGATTTAATTTTTTCAAAATGTTTATAATAATAAAATGCTGTTTCTAACCAAGTACCCCATCGTATAAGAATTGGTTGCGGCGGCCCGGGTATATCAGGACACAGCGAATGAAATAGCCGAATCCGTTTCGGAAATTTAAGAAAAACCGCTTTCGTTTGTCCTATCAGTTGATCCACATCAGGATAAGTTGTACGTATAGTGTTGTTACAATGTCTAAAGCGTGAAGCAAACATGTGACATGCAGCAGGTTTGGTTGAATCGTTTTGAGTAAGTTTGCCATGGAACACATAACCTTGGCAGCATCGGTAACTAACATTAACACTTGCTTCGGTAAAATCTCAAATTTGTGAGTGTTTCTATTAATACATCATATATTGCTCTGGCAGTACACCCTTGCATTCGTTTACAGGTTAGTAAATAAGGAGGAGAAGGTCCTTGCGGAGTCAGCGTCCGTACTAGAATGGCTAGGATGGAATGTTTTTTAATATCTGTAGTTTCGTCTATTGTTAACCACAGGAATTTTTTTTTACAGTATTTTTCGTAAAATTTACAATTTTCTCACGCACTGACGGTACGTAATTCCGTAGCGTACTTCTTGCTGGTAATTTCCACGTAGGATTGTATTTCTTCCAAAACTGACGAAACATTGGGTGTTCCACTTTCTGCATTGGTATATTGGTCGCAATTAACATCATTGTTAAATCACACACAAATTTATTATATGATCTGCGTCCACTATTATTCGATTTATGTTTGTCACTATTTATATGTCTTTGGCACTGACTTGCTTTCCCAGTTAATAAAGTTGTTTCACAAACTAAACATTTCACTACGGTACCGTCATATATTAAATCTGAAAACCGATGTAAAAATTTCTTTACTACGTTAGCATGCAACCGAGTCGATGCATTGTTTCTACGCACTCCCGACATTTTCAACACGATTGTTTTAACAATGTATCGCTTACAACGTCTCAACGGCAACTGAATTGATCGTCGTACGCCTCTACTCGATCCCTCCACATCACGCTACTGGTCGGGCACATAGTCTGCCGTCTTTATATATAACTGATAGAATTGGATATATTGCGTATAACTGACATATTTTCACTACAATCTCGATTCTGTCAAGAGTTCTACAAGGATCGAATCTTGGACCATTATTATTTAATATTTATAATAATGACCTTCTGATTAAGCTTAATAATCAATATCTTAATTATGCTAACGACTGGAAAATATATAATATAGTAAATACGGATCAAAATTGTATTCAATTATAAATTAATCTGGTCATAATTCTTGAGTGATGTAAACAAAACAAGATACGAAGCGCTACAAGAAATTACAGGAATTTCAATGTGGCGCGCGAAGGAATGGTAGTACATCTCTATAGAGCTAGTTGGTGTGAACTACGTCTACACTGAGTCAGTCCGTCAAACGGTACTTGGGTAGGTGGCGATATAGTTTTTGGCGTTTATTTTTGTTGAATTATCCTGCGATACTACAACGTCTGACAGCAAAGAAAGTGCATCAAATTCTGCTTCAAACTTGGTAAAACGGCATGGAAAACTCTGAAAATGCTTAAATAAGCGTTTAGTGAGGATGCTTTAGGCCAGATACAAACTTATAATTGGCACTACCGTTTTAAAAATGCGCGTGTGTCGGTTAATGATGAGAGTTCCGGACGGAAATACGCCACAAAATGTAGCAAAAGTTGACATTTGTAAACTGTTGGCTTATCGTACGACGCAAGCGGTCTGCCAAGTGGCGCAGCAAATCGTTGATCTTACACCACGACAATACATCAACCCACATGTCGCTTGTGCATCTGTTTCTAGCCTCAAAGAAGACAGCAGTACTACCCCACCCCCCCTACTAGCCAAATTTTAACCTGTAACTTGTTCCTGTCTCGGAATTTTCGATTCAAAACAACTTTCGGAACATATAACGTCAATTTGTCTTTTAGATTCCAAACCTCTAATGTTTCTTATTAGATCTGTACGTAATTTTTTCAGTATCCGTGCGATCAAAACTCTGTATTACACTCTTGCTCGTAGCAAATTAGAATATAATGCTCTAGTCTGGCATTGCTATTATGTGCTTCAGTACATGACAGTAACGGATACCATTAGAGTCTATACTCATTTCATGAGACTGTTAAATAGGTACAATTTGCATAGTTTATCTCAAAGACCTGAATTGCTTAGTGACAATTTTTTAATGTTTCCGTAGTTCCAATGGAATAAATTAATATTCATGTACATTTAATTACAATGATATGTATTGTGATATTTTCTTTGCTATTTCCTTTCATTCGTTTTTATTTAAGGCTTTTTCTTTTATATCCAAGCCATTATTCGTTTCTAGTGCTTTTCGAACGGTTCTTCTCAATTTAAAAACTAGTCTGTCGAATCGAAGTCTGTGAAATGTGTAGTTTTCCAAACGTGTGGTCAATCTATTTACGTTATTTATGATATTAAACATTTAAAGAGTTATTATAATTTTACTTATGACTTCACGGATTTTTCATGTAAATCGTGCAAAAGTAATTTGGGTAAGGCTTACCACCTTACTGCTTTGGAATGAAATTATACCTTTTAGTGAGATTTTAACTAAGTCATGTTGATTGATGGGACGACTGTCCTATAAAAATTAAAAATAACATATTTGTGTATATTTTTGTAAAACAAAAACATTTTTAAAAAATATCCAAAATGTTATTAAAAATCGGATGTGGGGAACAAAATACAAATTCATATTTGAGTGAAAATTGGTATCCAGACACTTAGTGTTTCGTCCTGCTATATACTCATCAGTGCATGATTCTGGGTTAGGCAAAATTCACAAGACCAGCTCCATTACTTACGTAGTCAAGTTATAAAACACGAACACCAAACCAACCAGCACTAACCTCACCGCAAGTGTAAGATTTAGAATGGTTTCCGTCGGATTATAACAATCGTAACAGACGGAAACTGTATTAATGTGTTTCCGCTATAAATCGAACAGTTACGACAGTGCACATAACAAAAACAATTTGATATATACATGAATGGATAAAATCTCAACATTTGTATAAAACAAAAACATATTTAATAATATCGAAAATATTATTAAAAATCGGATGTGATGGACACAATATAAGTCCATACTTGCGTGAAAATTCCTATAGAGATGTACATCACTAGACGAACATGCAGCAACGGAGTTGTGATGAATTTTTTCTATCCCAGCATCATGTACCGGCGAGTCCATAGTAGAACGAAACACGTGTCTGCATGTCTGGGTAGCAATTTTCACCCAAATATCTATTAAATGATAGTATAAAAATGCACTGATTTTAAGTTTCAAATACTTTAATCTAACTTTCCACTACAATATTAAATTAAACTAAACATTAAATTTAAACTACATCAACACCATACTAATCCCGTTATATACGGAGAAATCTTAGATCTACTTAATATTTGCATAGAACAAAATTATTTTCAATTAAACCATGAATATTACACACAAACGACAGGATTAGCTATGGGAAACCCTTTAAGCCCCCTATTAGCGGAATTCTTCATGAATCATTTCGAAGAAACTATAAGCTCTCACCCCCTTTTTAAAAAATGTATTTACTGGTTTAGATACGTTGATGATGTGCTAATCTGCTTTAATGGTACGGATAGACAATTAAAAATGTTTTTTGATTATTTAAATAATGTTCATCCTAATATTAAATTTACACTAGAAATAGAAAAGAATGGCTTAATTAATTTCCTAGATCTTACTATAGCATATAACGCTAATAAACATGAATTTTCCATTTACCATAAACCAACACAGACAGATACAACAATACATGCGTCCTCCTTTCATCCGTTAAAACACAAATTAGCCACGTATGAATCTATGATACATAGACTTTTACATATACCCCTTAATAAAAACAATTTCAACATAGAATTAAACAGAATACACACTATTGCTAAAAATAATGGATATTCATACAATATTATCAATAGAATCCTCCAACACAAACAAAAAATACTTACCCGCTCTTTAATATACCCTAAACAATTAAAAGATTTAGTACATTATTCTTCCTTAACGTATATCGGGAAAACTTCAGACATAATGAGTAATCTTATCAAGAAAGCCACTAATACTATCGTAGCGTACAAAACCAATAATACAGTTGGAAGTTTTTTAAAAGCAATAAGGACAAAACGGATAAAAAACTTGGTTCAGGCGTCTATAAGTTAACTTGTGAGAGTAATATGTCATATATTGGTCAAACAGGACGAAAATTCACTCAAAGGATATCCGAACATCAAAATAGTTATAGAAATAATAAATCAGATTCAACTTTTGCTAATCATTGTATAGAGAATAACCACAACTTTAATACTAACTTCAAAATTCTGCATATTCAAGATAAAAGTAAAAAACTAGATTTACTAGAATCATTAGAAATTTCTAGATATAAGAAATTAGGGTTAGTATTAAACGACCAAACAGAAATTTGTAATTCCCCCCTACTTTCATTAAATTTATAATTACCAGGCTGTGTATATATACCTTGTACATTTGTAAATTCACTATGTATTCATCCACCTGATGAAGTCACAGTGTGACGAAACGATATTGTAGTGGAAAGTTAGATTAAAGTATTTGAAACTTAAAATCAGTGCATTTTTATACTATCATTTAGTTATGGAGTTTCAACAAGTGTCTCCCTTATCAATTAATTATTCAAATATCTATTGTGTTCTCCACTCCAGATTTTTGATAACATTTTCGATATTATTAAAATAGTTTTGTGTTATACAAATAGTGAGGTTTTACCCACTTGAATATGTCTCAAATTGCTTTTGTTATGTTCGTATAGCTTATACATACTAACAATAGAAGGAACGGTGATATGCTTGAAAACATGATGCGATGGAGTATTTATAAAACACACTCTTGCTTAGCCCTACTTCATATTCTTTTGCCACGCTTTCTATAGTTGCATAAAATATTTTTTTTAAATACAACCAACATATTTCTGAATTTTAAAATATGAAGAATCCAGACAATTAAGCAAGCAGAAACAAGTATTCTTGTATTCTACAAAGATAATAAGAACATTTCATAGTAAATTTTTGAAGACACTAATTACCAAATTAAATGAAATTGATATTATATACATGTTTCTAATTTAGAAACATTCATTAAATATGTGTTATTCTGCACTAGTATTTATTTATCTCAATGAATTACTGTATTTACTGTTTAAATGTATCCATGCATCTTCTGTGTCATACATAAATGCAACGTGTTTGTGTTTCTGTTGCAAGGACAAACAGCAAATTTACGATTTCTAGCTATTAAATTATTCTAGTATATATACATGGTTATATGTGTTTATATGTAAAATGGACGATAAATAATGCATTATCATGCAAGGTTGGACGTTTCGCTGTAACGTTATTAAGTAATTTAATCGTTAGCGATAGCGAATTACTGCATCAGGTATGGATGAAATAGCCATCAGATATTTAATAACAGCTTTAAATTAAGAAAGAATTGAAGTTTTAGCCATTTGTGAATTTTATAATTCTATTTTTGTGGCTATTTTAAAGCGGAAATTGTATGTGGAAAGCCTTTCGTGAGTTTTTTACCTAGATCTCTTGTATTTAAAAGAGAAAAACTGATCTTTCCTCTTCAATAATTGAAAATTACTTAAGGAAATATCATCTTTGAAAACCCAATTATTTTACGTCACTTGCCAAGTATTTCTACTTCGTGATATTCAGCTGTTTAATATTAAAAATGCTGTTGGTTTAATTGTGCTATAGCAGCGATTATGTCGACCTTAAGCACAGAATATTAATAAGAATAACACTGCTGTAATTTACCTCATTCGCCTTAGAAGTTTTAAAAAATAGTCTTAGGAATTATTAATTCATTCTTCTTCTGGTTCTTTGGATTGGTCACCAGTATGCTCAGACACATGAGCACACTGCTCTTTGTAACACCTCCAATAGATCTTTCAGTTTCACTATGTTAATCTTGTGTCGTCGACAGAATCCACTATCCTCCTCAAGGGAAATTTAGTACCATTGTAGGATCCAATAGATCTTGTTATTTAATTAATTCATTAATACTATAAATAATTATAGAAAAATTGGGGTGCTTTTATGGTAAAAAAGATTATGTGACTATTGCGTTTCTAGGTAAAGATATGAATGCTGATTAAAAAAGCTTTCAATTTTAAAGCTCTTTCGGAAGCCTTTATAGTGGCTCCACTCCATTTAAATGCCGTGAGTTTTTCTTATCTCTATACATAGCCTATGTTCAGTTTCAAAAAGAACGCTTCAATGCATGGGAATGTTAGGCAACAAACATCGCTCGATCATGTGTTTCGACAAATGTCAAAATCAAAATCAATGTCAGTAATGTTCATAAACGAAATAACATTTTAAATATTTTAGAATTTTACATTTGTATTCACCTAATTAAAGAAAAATATATATATAAAAGATGAACAAATATAAATTTTGAACTAGTATAAAGCTGTATAAACAGTTTAAGGAAAGTGTGGGATCTGTTTTCTATTAAATATCTTTCCAGGCCCATACCATCTATCGGAAAAATTCAGGCGATTACTAGAAAATTTGATTCTGATGGCTGCATAATTAATACACACAGAAAGGAAATTAATACCCCTCACATTCTTTTAGGAGACCTAAAATTAAATGTGTTATGTTACATTGAATAATGGCTCATAACACCATTAAGTAAAATACACAACAATTTAATATTTCGAAGACGTCTGTATTTAAATTCTGAAACAGTACAAATACAAATCTTACAAGTTTTCTAATTACCGACAATTATTTCATGAAGATAGAATAAATAGAATTTATTAAATGAAAATCATAATATGTTGAAGAAAATACTTTTCACTGATGAAGCGTCTTTTTCTTCGAACACGTATTGTACCTCTATTTGAAAATTTAGCCATTGAAGTTCCTGGTTTCAAATGGATTGAGCCCCAATGCAGCAATTACAAATTTTCAAAATTCAAGTCTTCCTGATCGATGGATAGGGAGGTTTGGTCCGATAGTTTGGCCAGTTCGCAAGACTTATCGCCAAATGACTTTTCTTTGGGGATACCTTAAATCTAAAATTTATGATAATGTAATTTTCACTAACATTGAAGATTTACAGAGTACAGCCTGCGACGATTTACGAACCAAACCGGATTTTTTAGCACACTCTTTGCAGGAATTTCATAATCGACTCGCATATTGTATGGAATGTGAAGGTGGATATTTCGAATATTTATGAAAAAGTTAAATAAATAAATCAAACTTTTTTCAATTTACCATAAAATTCATTTTAATATTGTTTGTGTAAGTTAAATGTTAAATAAATTATTTTCACACTTCGTTGACACTGACAACTAAAATGCCTTATTACGACAAGTGATGACACTCACATTGTTGGTTGCATAACGTTCCCATGCATTGAAGTATTTATTTTAAAACTGAACATAGGTGTACTCATGTGTTATGTTCAATTATAGAAAGAACGGTATATTCAAATAAAACGTCCAAAAGCTCACAAAACATTAATAAATAAACGGTGGTAATCAGTAAACGCAAGAAAAATGTACCAAGCATCAAATATTAGAAACTTGTTACCGACAATTTAGTACTACCTACTTTAATTAAATGAAAATATGTTTGTGAAATTTATTTCAATGTGAAGTTTTTTTATAATACAAAATTATCGGGATATTATAAAGGACAAATCGCAAAAGGCAAATCGTTAAACAATTTCAATCATACATGTACACTACTTAATAACTACTGATGGCACAATTAATAAATATTGCGTGAGTTAATACGTATCAATATTCAGAAGATTAGATTGATACAGTTCGTTTTCAAAAGAACTTATCACTAGTTTCAACACAATAGGATCTTAACATTAGAGTATGTATCTAAATGTGACCATGAAAATTAAGTAACATTTAAGCAATTTTTAAACCAAAAATATAGTATTATAAAAGGGATTAAGATTGAAAAAGGGTCTTAGTTTTTCTTTTACCGCACGAGTGCAAAATTATCCAGTTTCTTAGTTTTAAATTTATCAACTTCGCCCCATTTATATTCAAAATAAAATTGTTGAACTGGTAATTGACCCAAGTCCCTCTCAATACCTGGTATAGAGTACATCAGATAGGATACAGCTGTCCTAGTCCTGGTGATCCGGCAGAAGCCGACCAGTTTTTGGACTAACCACGGAGGATTTTCCCAGCGGCTGTGAACTGGGTAGTTTCGAAAGTCTCGCTCACATTACCACCTACTGTAGGGGTGCCGACAAGACCATTCGTTGACTCACGTGGTGAGAGCCATCTGGTATAGACTCTGGTATAGGGTAGATCAACGTCGACTTTAGAGGTGCCTCCAAGTTTGTCCATGAACACCCTTCTTTGTAGGCATTCTTTACATTAGCTATCAATCTAATTCTTCTAATCTTATAATTTAATTTGTAAGACATATAGAAGGAAGTCTCGCCAGCGATACTACTTTTCTTATCTAGTAACAAGAAATTCTGGATTGGAGCGAAACCAGTGTTACCAAAGTTTACTAATAATTATGTAATAACTTGATTAATTATTAGAAAATAAAACACTTGGCTTAGTTTCACGACTTCTTTAATTAGATATACTAACAATTGTTTCGGCTATTAGGCCATTATCAAAGAGCTATCTAAAACTAAACTTACTCTACTTAAGGTTAACTTATATACCTGTGTTCATTATGGGTGGGAGAATGAGGGTAATTGATATTTAAAATTGCATCGATATAGGGGGTATTTATGAATTCTAATTGTGTGTTTGTGATAACTCGATTTTGTTTTTGGGCTTTTTTAATTTCAAAAATCTCTAATATATTTAACTTTTTACTTTTTACTACATTATGAATGAGGTTACAGCTCTTTATATCGGGTAAGTGGTTCTGGTCTATACAATGTTCTGCGAACCCTGTGTGTTTAACACTATATTTTATATCTCTAATATGTTCTGTTAACCGTTTATTAATACATCTGCCACTCTGTCCGATATAAATAGCTTCACAATTCTGGCATTTTATGGAATATACTCCTGATTTATCTAAGTTATCTATTTTATCTTTAGTATTATTCAACAATGTACCTAAATTTACTTTATTTATCCACACTATGTTAATGTTGAGTTTCTTTAGTAATTTGTTTATTTTCTGTGTTATGGGAGGGATATAGGTGATTACATGCCAACTAGGTTTCTTTAATTCTTTTATTTCTGGGTATAACAATTTTTGAAGTATTTTCCTTTCCGCTGGAGAATGGTTTCAAAAGGCTGTTTCAGCATTATAAGGAAGTTTTATGAAGTCTGAGAGGAAAAGTTGGAAAAAAAACGACCATAAATGTGAAACAATGGCTTCTTCACTAGAACAATGTTCTCTCTAACATTTTCTGTGAAGCAATTTTGCGTCAGCAAATACATTTCTATACTGAAACATTCTTCGCCCTCGTCAGATTTGCCACCATTCGACTCTTTTATCAAGGTCGAAATCGATGCTTAAAGAAACACGTTTTAATGCAATTTATGCAGTGAGGAGGGAAACGTTAGATATTTTGAAGTGTTCTTCTTCTATCCTCAATTATGTCTCTGTTTGTTTTCTGCTTCTGTGGACGACGAGAACCAGTTTTAGGTTCTTGGGTTTATTTTGTGGACGGTCATTCAGGGCTTTTCCCCTTTGAATCGTCCATTCATACGTACCTTGGCTAGTGTTTCTTTATTCATCCTTTCTACATGTTCTTTCCACTTTCTTTTCCTCGTTCTATTTAGTCATATCTTCGATGTTGCATCTTTCTAGCATGGATCTGTTCGTTTGTCTCGTATGCTCATACCTATTATCGATCTCAGCACCCTCATTTCTGTCGCTCCTGTTTTTTGTTTTACTTGATTTGCTGCAGCCCTGGTTTCGATGGCGTACGTTAGTATGACCCTTAGTATTGCCTTATAGATTCTAATCTTTCCTTCTGTCCGTATATACTTGTTTCTCCTCCATATATCTCGCAGCTGGCTACTTGTAAGGCACACTGTAGGATTCTTATATCATTACAAATACTATTTAAATCATTTTTATATTTTGAAGTAGTTATAGTAGCTGCGATAAGTGTGAATTGCATGTATGATGGGTCAAATTTTGCTATTTGTATCTAAGAAAATTAAAGTTAGATATTTGATAGATTGTGTCAGGCTCGTTATTTAACAGCCAGACCTCGTATGTTTTATAAAATTCTTCATTTCCGTGCACATGCAGTTGAATAATACAGTTAGAAAAAGATAATCACATTGGATTAACACTCATTCTGTTACCGTGTTTATAGACGTTTTTCTTTCAATGGTCGTAAACACTTTTTTTTTAATATTGAATGAAGGTATCTTACAATCGTTCCCTTTTATTTTTTTCGGTAACTTGAACTATGAAATAGGCTTGGAATTAAATTTACGAATATGGTTCAGGATGCCATGCTACAGTATAAGATTTGAAAATCTGCATTGCATATAAAGAATTATTAAGTTATTATTTTATTTGAAACGAATCATTATCAATAACCAATAATCATTATTGGATTATCATTTGGGATCCCTTTGGTAAATATAATGATAATCGTACTTACGATAGTATAGGCGACATCGATAGTATTCAAAAAGAAAGTTGTTATCAACGCTTGATTTGGCGCCTACGAGAATGTATTTATTTAAATGTAGATTTATCTAGTCTATATTGTCCTTCAAAATATTTCATATACTAAAAAAAAAGGATTTTGTTTGGATTAAGTTCTTACAATGAGTTTTGCCTTAGTTTGCTTTTAATATACATTTGGGGGTGGTTTTACTTATTCGCGCACCTAGAACAGGCTGTAAAATTACAAAAAATACATATCACATTTTGACAACCGATGCTTTGTCAGTTTACTGTTAGTGTTTGATAAATTTGAGAAAAAACGTGTTTCATAGGCAATTTTTTGCTAGTAATTAAGTATAAATGGATAATTTTGAACATAGTGCAGTGATTAAGTATCTTTTAAAGAAAGACCTTTACTGAAATACATGGTGGATTTTCGTAAAGGAGAATAATTGAGGAAGTGCAATTAATTCGTGTGGAGGCTTTGGCAAATGTCATTCAAGAATTTTGTTACAAACTTTCATATTTTCAAGAAGTGAACGGTCATTTCGAAAACTTTCTTAACTTATATTGATTTTGTATATATTTTTTTTTGTATGCATTTAATTATATATCTCTGTCGTTGTTGAAGAAAACCTTATTATTGTTGGACTCCGAGAGTAGAGTCCTATTGAAATTCGTACAAATCTACAGGTGTTTCATTTAAAATTAAAATTTTAACATCGTTTCCGGCTGAAACGGAAGTCTGATCAGGATTTAGATATAGTAATCAAATCCCCAATTCGTGTTTAATTAATTGTGGAAAGTTTCATTAAAATCTATGTAACTATATCAAAGATATTCGAATGGATCCATACATTTGCCTAGCTGTGTATAATATTATAGATTATGCACGGAATGTAAATGTTTTTCAAGCGAATATTAACGAATACTATATATTTTTATATAATCAGTATAAATTGATACTGCGTAGTTGATCGAAGTCGCTTATAAATATGTTGAACAATAAAGGTTCCAGGTTCGTTCCTTGAAGCACTCCGGACGTTGAATGTACGTTCTCGATTTAAAGCCATTGAAGCAGACATATGGAATATTTTTCTGTAGATAAGAGTTCATAAGCGTTGATAAAAATCTAAATCTAAAATCAAATGAGCACATTTTTTACAAGAGAATACCTTGGTTTACAGTGTCAAACATTTAAGTAACAAGGTTTTTTGACAAATAACAGCATACAAATGCTTGATTTAAAAAAATAGAAAATTTATAATAAAAGAAACAACTACAATAAATATCAGCTACTTCATCTTGAATATAACGAGCCATCGAAAAAATTCATAATTGGAGTACATATACTGTGAAATTGCGTTGGTACTTTAGCCACTTCCACATAATGACACATTACTTGATGCTTGACAGTTTCATTTGGTTTCATTGTAAAAAAAGGTTATGGCATTGAAATGATACTACAACAAAAAAGAAAACAAATAATTTATTTAATAGCGAAATCATAATCAAAATTTACATATAGCTACAGAAGTTTTTGAAAATGTTGTCCATTTACATCTAAACACAAACCAACTCTTCTCCGCAATCCAACAAAAACTTTATGCAGCATTTGCGGTGAGTTGTTGATCTCTTCACACTTTTCTGTTGCGAATATGCGAATATGCGAATTCTCAGCTGTTCCAGATTATGAACTGGCGTTGAATAAATCGAATTTTTGATGTATGGCGATACGAAAAAATCACATAAGTTTAAATCGCAAGACCTAGTTGGATATGGGATTTCAGTGTTCCTGCTTATTATTCTGTTATCTCTGCGATATTGAAGTGTTTCTCTGGTCGTATGTGCTGTTGCACCATCTTGTTGGAAATACCCATTTTGTAATTGCTCATCATCCAGTTGATTTATGAATGAGCCGAATATCTCATTGCGATATCGTGCAGCAGTAAGTGTACCTTCAAAAAAAAATGGGACCCACCAATCTTCTTCGACATATTCCAATCCAAACACCAACTTTTTGGGGATGCAATGTTTTTCAACAAAAAAAGAGGATTTTCGGAGGACCAACACCTCATATTCTGTGAATTAACATATCCAGAAAGATAAAACCTGGCCTCATCCGTGAAAAAAACTGTGTTAAGGATATCCTGATTGTGTAGATTATTTTGAAACCATTGACAAAATTCCACTCGTCTTAAATAATCCATTGGATAAAGTTCATGAAAACGTTGCAGCTTGTATGGATGACAATGTAAGACTTTTTTAAGAATGAATTGGCACGTACCATAAGATAAATTTGTTTGTTAGGTCACTACCGAAATGGATGTTTTTGGATTTTCATCAATAATATGCTGAAGGGCTTCAATATTATCAGCTGTACGTTTAGATGGCCGTCCACTTCCAGTTTTTCGACCGACGCTACCAGTCTCTCTGAATAACTTTACACAATTTGTCAAAAAATTGCAAAAATCATTGTAGTCAAACACTAATTCAGGATGTTCTTCACTAAAATCAGCCATGCATTCCGTAATTGAATACTTCCACTCGCCATTTACTTTCACACCTGTACGGAAGTAACATTCGATAATTTTTGCTTTTTGTTCTATGTTGAATACCATTTTTTAAATAAATTTAATTTTCTTAATAAGAGTTTTGAAAAATTTGACACAAACTTATAGTTTCAATGTCAAATAATAAATGTCATTATGTGGAAGTGGCTAAAGTACCAACCCAATTTCACAGTCTACTTCAATTATGAATTTTTTCGATGGCTCGTTATAACGTCACTTCCTTTCACATTATTGAAGGCATTACTTAAATTTCCTGGTGTAGTTACCTCAGACATTTAGGATAGCTTCGGTAAGTTCTTCTATTGTATGAGAACGATTGGTAAATATCATATTTTTAGGTGTGGATAAATAATATAATCAATTTTCTAGTTTTCGCTATTTCAACAGTAGCTTTCGATAATGAAAAGTTTGCGATTTACTGTATATTTTATTTGTCTCTGGTAATATGTGGAATATATTTAAAGGAATAATATCATTATAAAAGAGTTCGATCAGGGAATTTTGGGAATTTTATACCTTAGGGTATACTAAATATTAAACTACTGGTACTATAAAAGTAGAAATATTTTCCTCAATTACGTATATTTAAATTTTTCTTCTTCTAAATGCTCTTGATAATAGCCTATAGCTAGACGGATAACTGAATTA
The DNA here is from genome assembly GCA_935421215.2 of Melolontha melolontha. Classification (NCBI taxonomy): domain Eukaryota; kingdom Metazoa; phylum Arthropoda; class Insecta; order Coleoptera; family Scarabaeidae; genus Melolontha; species Melolontha melolontha. The sequence continues at coordinate 67,342,040 of OW285243.1, read as the reverse complement.
CGCTGCAGTTACTGTCACATAATACTTCAATATTGTGTATTATCAAGAATTCAAAACAGTCATTAATTAAATTATTAACTTCCTCATCAATTATGACGAACATAGTATTTTAATAAAACTTCTTGAATGCTTAAAAGTATTCTACTCCCATGCCCCTAAGAAGTGATGTATATTCGAAGGCGAAATCCAATTAACTGAAATAATGGTAGAAATGAAAGCGTCTTTAAAGAAAATAGAGCAAGAGTCTCGGGTAAAACCTTAATTGCAGAAAATTAACTCTATTGCAGAATAACGATTTCCTGTTTTGAAAATTCAGATTGTACATTCTTACGATTGTTCGCATGTCTAATTTAAAAATTTATACTTTTTGTATTGTGTTCGTATAACTGTTATTAGATACACATTTTTTATTCTGGAAACAAGAGTTGTTTACTATTAGAAGTAGTTAAAGTGCAATAATCATATATTCTCTATAAATATTTCTAATAATTAGAATAATATTTTTTCAAAATGGAACTTTTTAATAGTTTAGTTATTACTTTATTAAAATATAATCGTAGTACGACAATTACTTCGCCTACACAGTTACTACGTCAAACAACTTACTTTAGTACGTACCTTATGTAGCCACTGTGTAGGCGAAACAGTCGTCGTATTACGATTATGTTTTAATAAAGTGTAGCTTAAATTATTAAAAGTTTTGTTTCAATTTTTAATTTTAGGTTTTCATCAAGTAAAAGCCGAATCAATTCAATTTTGCAATGACACCTGGTCATCAATTTTGGTTCAGAGAAATGCATGCAAATGCATTGCTTGGTAGAATCATAGAGCATAGGGGAAGGTTGCCACAAATGAACCGATTATTGCTTTTTATTTTTTACAGTTGAAACAAAAAATTTTTTATACAAACAAAAATTATGTGCATCCATTTTAGTGTTTTAGGTATCATATTTTTATTTTTTAATTGCAACATGCACGCTACAAATTTTTTTAAACCTATTTTTTTGAAAGCTTGCTTGTGGTCCATTTGGCGCAACCAGCTGCCACGATTGGACTTCTAGTTTCCTTAATTGGACCACAGCACAATAATGCGAAAATAAACATTAATAAACTCATATAACATTCTTAAAAATTGTTTATTAAAAAAACCAAAGTACAAAATATTCTTAAGTAATAAAACCACATAGGTAAATCAAAAAGATATTTCTTAAAAGTAAATAAAAATTAGCTTTTACAGCACCACTAAACATGTGGTAAGTTAATGCAAATAGGGCAAAAATAAAATTTTCGCAGAGGGCTTACATTTGCACAAAGTGCATGCACCCATTTATTGCATTTTTGACACTGAATCATGTCAATTTGTTTGTCCTCCTTACATAGTAAACAATACCATGATGATGTGGAGCCAACATCTGCTTCATCATGATCAGGGCATAAACTAGTGGATGGTTTAGAAGATCGACAGTTTTTCAATTTCTTTTTACCAAATATACTTTTTGGCTTTGCCTCCTTCACTTTTTGCTTGCCAGCAAGTTCTTCTTTATAAGGGCTGCTCGTTATTTCGCTAGCTTGTTGGGCATCTTTCCTTTTTCGTTTTTTGGACGTCCTCTCACTGTTGGTTGGATTTGGAATGGGGGAGATTGCTTCCACGGACACACACAGTGAATTGTTCCAAAAGGGAGATTTCAAATTGTCTATAAAAAAGTAGAATAATAAATTGACAAACTACAATAACAAATTGTTTAACCTTGTGTTCCAGTCTTAATATCGCTTTGAATGTTTACAGCTTCCTCTTGAAGATTTTCCGCAGCAACAAAGTCTTTTTCACCAAAAACATTTCTGTCCACTAGCCAGATACCAGTGGTCTTGAATCCACTTGCTGCATTTTCAATTGTAGCTGCCCATCCGTAGGCAGGTGTAAATATTGATGCAACATTGTACATCGATACGGGAATACTAGGATTAGTTCGCATCCATTTTTGCATTTCCTGAATATAAAAGGTTTCAAGGGGCTTGAAAACTGCTACATCTGGTGGCTGTAATTTATGGGTGGTGTGGGCCGGCAGTTGGAGCATTATAATGCCCGAGTCACGAGCTAATTCCAAAGCTTTCAGGTTTTTGCTGTGTGTTGTATGACCGTCCAAACATAAAAGAATTTTTCGCTCTTTACTAGGATGTACTGTGGAAATAAAATGTTCCAACCATTTATCAAATAATGAGGAATCTATGTATCCACTCTCAGATATTTCAACAATGCTGCCTTCTGGAGCTCCATTCTTTAATTCTGGTGCCATTCGAAGTCGTTTAAAGATAATCATAGGTGGAACAAACTGACCTGACGCACTGCAACAGCACACAAATGTGGTATTGACTCCTCTCTCACCACTTGAAAGACCTGCAATTTGCTTTTTGCCTTTGGTTGCGATTATTTTTTGGCATCTTTTCTGAACTGTGGAAAATCCACTTTCGTCCATATTAAAAATTCGTGTTCCATCTTATCCGTTCTCATCACAAATTTTTTCAACCAAATCAAAAAATTTCGTTACGCTCTCTCTATTAAAACCTTTCGCACGAGCTAGTGAAGTACTTTCTGGGGTTCTTAAAGCCAAGTCCGGATGCCGCTTCATAAAGCTATAATACCACTTTTTACCAGCCAAACCTTTCCCCTTGTTAAAAGAATGAGGTATACCATTCTTTTCGGCAATATCAAATGCCAATTTGCGGACATCCGTGAGTGTCAACCCAAACATACATTCTTCCAGTTTCAAAATATGAGATTTAATTTCATTTTCAATAGTTGCAGAAAATGTAGGAACCCCACCGTAAAATTTAACCCTGTCATTAGCAATCTTATTTTTCGAATCTAAGTGGCGTTTTAATGTTGCTTTTGGGACGTTATAAATTCTAGCACACTCGTTTAAACCATATACTTTGTTTTTTAAAGCACTTAATGCTAACTCTAACTCTTAGCCTGTCCATTTTCCTTTTTTCCTAGCATCCGACATTTTTCCTCTTAAATTAAAAGAAAAACAATAATTGTAACTCAAAGAATCTTATTAGTTGCCTGAAATGGACCAGTTCATTTGAGGAAACCGAGCATGGTTCATTCAAGGAAACTGACTAATATTCGAAATACGAAGGCGTCAACAATATAAACATAACCTGAGAAACTAAGTGGCGGAGTAAATTCATTCTCAATACCCACATTTTCTACGTAAAAATAAAACATGCAGCAAAATTCAAAATCCTTACCTGCCAAAGCTTACAGTAGAGGTGATCAAAATTACATATAAATGCTTTCTTTTAGTTTTTTTCCTTTAAAAACAAACGCCGACCACTCACAGCACAACCGATTCGTTTCTGGCACGTGCTCATATTATCACACGCCATCTATTGCAGCTTCCTAAGACCTATATACCCTGTATACCTGTAAATTGACGGTGGTCCATTCGAGGAACCGGTCCATTCCTAGCAACTTTCCCCTATGAAAGGAAGGAATATTGTTCGGCAGCTTTCTCAGTAATTTACCAGGCTTTCGACAGGGTCTGGCATAAAGGATTATTGTTGAAACTAAAATCTAAATTATCCCACCTTAAGTTATCTAACTGATGTACTCCTGGTACTAAGGTACTTCAGCCTATATTCTGGAGTACCCCAAGGCAGTGTTATTGGCCCTATCCTTTATCGTATTTATATTAGGGATATACAAACATCGAATACTATAACTACAATATATGCCGATGATATAGCATTATTAATGACAAGTTGTGATTCTAGAGCGGCATCAAATTATTTCCAAAGATCATTAAATAACCTTCAGGAGTGGCAAAGAATGTGGGAAATAAAAACCAATGAAATGAAATCAATATACTTGATATACTTGTTAGTTTAAATAAGTAGTTATCAGATACAGATATTCAGAATGAAAGTGACAAATATGTCAGAATCTTGGATAGACGGCTAACGTGAACTATGCATAACATTTTGAAGAAAAACCTGCTAGAACTGATGTTGTCCAAACTACAGTGGCTTATTGACCAGTTTCATTATCTCTGGAAAGAAACTTATTGTGTACAAAGTGATTTTGAAGCCAATGTGAACCCATGGCGTTTAACCGTGGAAAACCGCGGGTGTCTCTAATTTGGAAATATCTCAACGATTACAATCTAAAGTATTGAAAACAATTATAAATGCACCCTGGTTTGTAACGAATGCCAAGCTACATCATGATCTTCACATGCGGATAGTGCGCGAGGAAGTAAAACATGCGAGTATTAAATATCTTACACGTCTTGAAGCGCATCCGAATCCTTTGGCATTGAACCTTTTGGATAATAGTGCACAAACATACAGTTTAGAACGTGTAAGGCCTTTCGATGTAGTAAACACACTCAGTTAATTAAGTCATATAATAGTGAATTTATTTCGCTTATTTTTTATTTGTTAGTACCTTGCTGTAGGTTTCTAACTCCTGGTGATAATTTATAAAAACGTGTAGTTTTATAAATGTTTAAAATTAAGAGACTTAAAAAACTACGAAATCTTATTCCTGAAAGGGTTACTGGTTAAAATTTAAGAACTCATTGTAGTTTAGGGATTTAGGGACGGAATATCTTTTGTCCAACTTCATACTTCCCGCTAAAATAACGGATTTTCTAGTTGCTAACGCCTAATTTTCCATTAACTACTTATTAGAAAATTAGAAGCACCAAATATAAAAAAGAAAGACATTGCCAAGTGACCTATTAGAAATGGCAAATGTATCCGATTTTACCGATCTCATACCTTCAAAGTTTACTGAGGATGTGTTGCAAAAAATATTACGAAAAAATCTGGGTTTATAAATGTGACAATATAGGAGATAATTTTTAGTTCATTTTGCTGGGTGTATCTAAAATACTTATTAGTTGAAGTAATTATACAAGTGTGATTAATAAAGAAAATGAGATACATGGTCATTACAGAATAACAAAATAATTTTAAAGGTAAAACCTCACCGTATTTTGTATAAAACACAAACATTTGTTAATATTATTAAAAATCGATTTTTAATAATATTTTTATATTATTGAAAACGTTTTTGTTTTATCCAAAATGTGGTGAGGTTACCGTGACTTCAAAAACTTTTCTCATTAGAGGCGGCCATGCTTTTTGATAATGGTTGGTGATAGTGCGTGTAATCTATCACGAACGTATAATTTTGAATGAGTACGGCCGGCTCTAATGAGGTAAGATTTTGAAGGCACATATTAGCAAGGAAAACTATATCGGAAGGAGTTCTTTTGAGAATAACAAGAGATTTAAATTTGTATAATTCATAAATTTTCCTAAGTTAATCTGTACAAGTATTGACAAATTAAAAACTTTAATTTTTACATAAATTAATTCATTGGATCTTCTTCTCGTCTTCTTTTTAAATAATAGGCTTCCATTTCTTCATCAGATGGCTTCTTCACTTCGAACATAGTGTTATACGGCCGTTTCCTTTCATCTAAGATTTTTTGTTCTTTTTTGTGTCTTCATTCTCACTGGAACTTCTAGAACTAGAATCTTGATTCTGCTCTTTGAAATCTTTTTCGAGTATGTCTGTAGCAGGTGGCATATGTTCAATAGCATTTTCCGACACATCCCTTCTTGCTTCTCCTAAACAGTACGAGTTTTACAAATGGAAAAACAATAAATATACTTGAGCATTTTTCATATTTTAATGGATACCTTTATAAAAGAATGACAAAATATTATAACCTCATTGTTCACCTTTAAAATAAGATACCCAAACACTAGTATGATTATTTATATATACATCTTCCTCATATTTAGAATGTATTACTTCCTTTTACTGTCCTTTTAATATTGATCCTGATCTTGAATATTCGACATAATTTTCTGTTTGTGCTAAGAGAAGAGACTTTCAAACGTTCCTCACCACCATATTTTTCGAGTCCACTTCCTTACTGTTATATTCTTTTTGAAGCATTTCAGCCTTTGTTGGTTCTGCTAAGAGATGCACATCGACACCCCTTTCATAGACACCCCAAGCAAGAAGCTGCGCTGATGTATGTTTACTTGCATCTCTAGTAAATTGCACAAAATTACTTTGCTATATACGCTATCGGTTTTGTTCGATATAAAGTTGAGGCACATTACTACAGTTTCCGCTGGTTGTGGATGTGTCCGTCAGATGGCAACTCCTGGCCAAGTCTTACACTCGTCATGAAGATAGCGATAGCTGTTTTGGAGTAATGTCGAAAGTAGACAATGAGCGGTGCTGAATGTTCTTCTACACTATGTCATTATGAGTCTTGTAATGTAGTAAGGGTATTATTTATCATGAAAGTATCTTTCCAGCAGCATGTATTGATGATTCTCTAACAAGATGAAACAAGTGTCTGCATGTCTGGCAAGATATTGTTACACAAACATGAACTTGTATTGTGGTCTCCACAACCGATTTTGAATAATATTTTTATAAACGGTTTTCTAATAGGAGCGCAACAACTCTTTTTTAAAAAGAAGAAATTTGTTAGAAATTCAAGTTGATATTTATTTCATCTGAAAGGATAATTAATGTCATTAATTATGGAACACAAGATCATTCAAATATCCTCCACGAAAACGTTTACATGAATGAATCCTTTGAACCCAATTTTCTATGAACTTTTCACACAAATCGACTAGAATGTCAGCAATGGCTTGTTCAATATTGACTCTCAAGGCGTCAAAGTTACTGGTTTGTTGGCGTAAACCTATGATTTATCATAACTCTAGAGAAAAAAGTCCAGGGGCGTTAAATCACACGAACAAGGTGGCCAGTTAACAAGGTCCGTGTCTGAGATAAATTTGTCATTAAATTTGTCTTTCAATAAATTTATTGTGTCTCTGGCTGTGGCAAGTGTCACCGTCTTGCTAAAACAACATATTCTCTAAACCCATACCATTAATTTGAAGCCAGAAGATATCAGTAACAATCGCTCGATAACGCTCTACTGCGCTACTTTTATCATTTAAGAAAAAGTAAGGGCCAATGATTCTTCCAGCATGAAATGCACACCAAACTGTCAGCTTTTCAGAATTTAAAGGTGGCTCATGAATCACCTGTAGATTAGCATCACTCCAAATTCGGCAATTCTGCTTATTGACAAAACCATTTAACCAAATATGCGCCTCATTCCTTGAGATGATTTTCTTATGAAATTCAGGATCAACTCTGAGTTGTTGTCCAATCACTGAAAATTCTGCGCATCCCAAGGTGTGTAGTCTTGAGTTCTTGAGTAAGTGCAATCTTGTAAGCACATAGACGAATATCATTACGAACAATTCGCCATAAACTCGTTTGGGAAATCTGGAATTGCTGAGATCGCCGTAGAATTGATAAATTTCGATCATTTTCCAACACTCTTTCGTACAGCAGCAATATTCTTTTCATTTCTTGCATTTTCTTTTCGCACTAACACGGCAACATTTTGCAGAGAAAATGTTGATTTAAGCTTTTGCACAAGTCTTTGAATTGTCGTTTTATTTAGACGATGATGACGACCGAAAATTGGTCTTAATTTACGTAAAGTAACTGTGACCTAACAAGAACTTTGATAATAAATTTTTATTATTTGCAATCCTTGTTGAAGCATATATAGCAAACGCCAATTAAGTTGGCGCGAGGGGGGTGTGCAGAAAACGTTTTTAAAAACGTCCACCCTCACTACTCAAGTAATTGTCAGAATACATTTGTCATTGACGATTGACAGAACATAATGTCTTTGCTAGGGGATCATAAAGTGATACACGCGCAAACGATGCTATCAAAATATTCTTAAAAACCTGTTTATATTACAATCTCATTATTTATATCAAATTTTGTGTTTTATGTTTTTTTAATATGTTCAATTATGGTTTTTTTCGTAGAAGTTAGAATTATCTGACATTGCCGCCTACGGTATCTTGCGATTTGATGTAAAACTAAATACAAATCTCCCCACTACATCTAATCCTGCGCGAACTGACCCCTCGTCGCGCCAACTTAATTGGCGCTTGCTATACCTTTCCGTGATTAAACGGCAGACACTAAATAACACAAACATTATTCAATGACACTTAAACGTCATTCAAATGTCATAAAAAACAATTCGAAGTTTTGTGCTTCCCTATTGAAAAACACTTTATTATTAAAAATGTTTCTATTTTATACAATTTTTTTATAATTTATTTTATTTATTAGTTTATATTTCGTAAGATAAATATAAAGTACGGTGAGTTAGTTTCTTTGTTTCATTGTTTTATCTGGAAAACAAACGGGTGGTGATCTATAAAATACGAAATACATTTTTATTTGTTCAATTCGTAGTTCAAGTTGAGTAAAGGAGCATTAATATTAACTAGCAATACTTTCTCAAGGTTCTCTTCTGCAAAATTTGTTCTATTTTAATGAAATACATCGTTGTAGATATAAAACGTCCTTTCTACATCGCAACTGTTTATAGGTGCACACTGGAAATATTCTTTTATTTTAGCGTATTTAGCAGTTAGATTTTGAGGTATTGAGCCCAAACATAATTGCCGCAATGTTATTAAATCTGAATTTCTATTAAAAACTGCGTCTAACTTTTTCCGAAGGCCACATCCGAAGTCACTTGGAATATTTTTCAAATTATTAATAGCCACATCTAATGTAGTTAATTCATCATTAAATTTGAGATTTTAATTTTCAAAATAAGTGATTAGTTTTGGCAAATTTCTAAAGTGTTCCTGACGAAAGTACAACTGATTTTTTTAATTTGGAATTTGTTTTAGTTCCTTGCACTTAGAAATTCTTCGAGCATCGTCATTTAAACACAACGAAATTTTATATACTATCGAAATTCTCTGCATGAAAATTAATAGCTTCCAACCACGTCCGCCATCTAGTTATTACTGGAGAGGGAGCTAGTGACAAAGATGGAAATTTTTCCCAGCAAAGAGCTACTCTCAATGGTGCTTTTCTGATAATTTTTTTTCAACTTTCGGAAAGGTGTCTGATATATTCACAGATTCGGTGAAGAGCATGTGCTACACAAGTAATATGCAGCATATTAAGATATGTTTCCTTTAATAGTCTGCCTATTTTTTAACATATGTGCAGCACTGTCACTGACAAATAAAAGTATTTTTTCTTTGTACCTGTCGTCCGAATGAAGCATTTGGTGCATATTCTCGTAAATTGTTTTAGCTACTGTTTTCGCATCAACTGCATTTATAACTTTTGTTGCTATTTCCTATGCGTTATATGGAATAGTTGGATGTAGTACACCAGCTACAAAATTTACCACACACCGTCCTAATATATCGACAGTTTCATCCGCACTTATCTATAGATACTGATTTTAAAGATGGCTTCTAATGCGTTCTACTGCTTTCGTGTACCACTTAGAAACACAATATTTGCGTAAGGTGCAGGAACATTTCGACCAGTATATTTTTGGAGAAATGTTTTGAAGGTGGGATTGTTAAGTTTATTTAATGGAATATTTACCACCACTAAAGTTTCATAGAGTTCTTCGTTAAAATTGTCAGATTCCAACGGGTCTAATTTCTATGTATGTGTTTGCGATGTTAAGTGACGTTTTACGTGCGATTTCTTGGAATTTTTTAACGATATTTTACAGACTTTGAAATAAGTTTCGGAATCACTGGCAATGGACATACAAACAGTTTGACCCTTAATTTAACTCGCCATTGTTTCACGGTGCCATTCTCGACGTTGTTCCATATCATATCTGAAAAGGTAACTTAAACAATGTTCTAGATCTAAATAAATGAAAATGAAAAATGTATGCGTAAGTTATTGAAACTTAACGAAATTCATTGGGCACTTACGTGTATATATAATTAACAGTTAAAACAATGAGAAAAAGAAACTCACCGAACTTTATTTATCTTACGAAATATAAACAAATAGATTAAACAAATTAGGAATACTCCTCCCGCTTCTATCTACGCCCATAAAGAAAGGAATTTTACTGTAAAATTGAAGTAATTGTGTTACAATTCAACGATAAGAAACAGATATGCGGTTAGCCGAATGAATAGTGCTATTCAATAATTGCGTGTTGTGCTTAGCGATGTTATAGACTATTTATATGGTCCATCGTAATTTGGGCCTCTCGTGTCTGGTCCCTAGTTATAACTAGAGAACGGACATTCTTACCACATGACTAAGTTCTCCCAATACAATAGCCATAACATCCTCTATAAAATAATTTTCAAGTTTTTAAATTTGCCGCCTTGAGGGTTGCTGCAACGAGAATACCCATACACATATACTTCCACGCACATACTTACACCCGGGACACATCTGTGCATGATTATCATCTGCATGAGTACCGATCAGTACATACGCTCAATAGAAAACACAGTTTTACAATAAAATACAGTCCAATATTATTTAAACGATATATTTCATTTCAACATAGCAAGTTCAAACTGTTCATATCAAATATAACAAAAGTTACAAATTTTATAATAAACTCTAGTAATAAACTTAATATTTACGAAATTCGTATAATTTTGAATTGTTTAAAACATTATTAGAAAGGTATTTGTTGACATTAAAGTGCTATGTTCTGGAAGAATATTTCTATAGAAAGTAATTAAATCAAGATTTATTACTCACTCTTTTTTGTTTCTCAGTGACCTGTTTCATGTCTACCCATTGTAATTTTTGTTTTACTTATGTAATGTATTGGAAATAAATAGTGAGTATTATTGTTATTATTATTATGAAACACGAAAGCAGATAATTACAAAACGTTAGTAATCAGCATTCTTGCTTGAAAGTATCAATAAAAGTCCAATCTCCTTTAAATTTTTGTCTTGAAAATAAAGGTTTCCTTAGCGACAACTACCAATAATCTTTCTATCTAGAGATTAAAGATGTGTGGTATAATGACATCGGAGTAAATACAAAGCGGTTATTTTAGCAAATTAGTTTCGTTGCTGGGGTATGTTCTTTAATCTTATTACTAATTTGATCCTGCACAACCTTTTTAACCCTGATGATTTTTCAGATAAAATAGACAATTATTACGCTAATGTATAAAAAAGTAGAAAGACATTAAATTGAATTTTATGAACCTACTGCGTTCATCTCAAATATGTCAAAAATGATTGAAAGCATCTCCATTTTTCAATTTATCACCTATTAGATCGAATTATCTATTATATAATTAATATTATATTTCTTTCTATTGCGGTAGATGAGTTTAAAATACTTGATATAAATGGTTCCATTTTCTTATAATTATATTTAACTGTATTTATGCAATTTGATAAATTTATATTGGTCATTCAGGTAGACAGTGACAAATACAGAACGTCCGTAAGTGGACAATTTGTCTGGGCAACCTCCGCGTCTGCTCCCATTATTACCCGTTCATCCCCCGTCGAGACAGATAAGGGTGGCCGCGACGTCAGTCGATCTCGCGAAAAGGGAACGAGCAAACACCCTACACCGTAAGCGGGGGACAAACAAATTTTTCCAGGAGAATACGATCGTCCCTCTACCGCTTACGAAGCCATCTTGTGACGTCAGAGCGCAATGTTCGCCAATGAGGCGGATTCGGTGAGCGCCCCCTCGAGTTACTGCGATGGTGGGAGAAATTCCACCTTGGGCCGCCGAATGCGCATGCATTGGTACAACAGCAGTATCCTCGCGTGTTGATATCGGGTCACAGGACCCTTTTTCAAAAGAAAGCCCCCCTTGGAAAGGCGACCGTCGGGAGTGTGTACCTTTTAAATCCCCCTTTAAGCGTGATTTTTTAAATATTGTTTTCGAATAGCTTCACTCGGGATAAAATATATTTAAATAAATAAAAGAAAATTCGTATCGTCTGTGTGTTTGATAGTTGCCGTCGATTTTTTTTCGATTTGACGTCAAAACGGAATTCATAAGCTCAGTGCAAGGCCAATGTGCACCAGGTTCTTTGACGACTACAGCAATTGCGACGAGTGTGACGTTTGGAGGTGAACCACCGGGTGTGCTGGCGTCAACACCGATCGTCGTCGCGGCGTCCAGCAATACCATGAATCAATTAGGTACCGTTTATGCGACTAAAAGAAGGCGCCGGAATGGGAAAAGGTAAAATGAAAGGCGAAAAGTCTCTGCTTGGTGTTTTTCTCGGTGTATATTTAAAATTGTGTTATTGTTTTGTTATTCAGTTAGGGACTCCCATAGAAATAGGGTTTAACATTACGTGAATAATTTTATTTACATTCTTGTAACCCAAACCAGAAATTAATGTTAATTTATGTAATATTTCACTAAATTACTAAAGTTAAATCAATTAAATCTTACACACTTTTTGTTTAAGTTGATAAATTTCCAATTAATGCGAAGTAATTAGCTATTAGATTCATTCATACACATGAACAGCGTGTTGCAAATACAGTGGTTTCTTATTTTGACAAGTGTGTCAATTTACAATTTATAGAGCGGACCGTATCCTCGCACGTGTATGTAGTGGTTATGTGAAGACAAAAGCATCTGGCATTTCATATTATTTACCAATATATATTGCGTTTCCTCAATCATAATTTGTTTATATTTGCAGAGTTGTCGAAAAAATTATTAATTTTACATTTAAAATTGTCGAGATTAACTTACTAACATGTTAAATTATATTTTAGTATATTAAAGATAATCTGTGATATTATTATTGAGTGTTGCTTTAACTCTAAGTTATTGCAGATTCTAAAACTACAATGAGAAAAATATGCAGTATAGGTTATTATAATGATAATATGCGATACTAAAAACGACAGGTACTACAGTGACAGCTATCCAGGTGTAACAAAAAATACGACGTTATTGTGATTTAAAGTGGTTGTTTGTAGAATGCAGTTGTGGTAAAACAGTATAATAAAGTTGTGTTAGAAATACCATCTAATAGCGCTGAAGAAGATACTATTCGGCGTAGGATTCGTTAGAGTTGAGAATAATAATTTGCTATAGTATCGTATTAGGTACTTGTAACAAACAATACTAATTGATTCGATTTTAATAATCTGCTTCGACAAACATTGCATGCATTTTGAGATGGCCAAATTAGATATTCACGTTCCTGTATTTGACTACTAATTATGTTGTATATTAACCATAACATGTTAACTCCAACAGTATTGTTTTATCCGCAATTTTTCGGTTAAGTCCTTATCAAATGTTTGAAAAATCTATCACAATACCAAATTACAAAAGCCTAGTACTATCATAAATACTGTTACATGAATTTTTGGTTGTAAAATAGAATTGAGAAAAGATTTCATAATAATTTTTACAGCATTTATTGACCAATAAATAAGTAACAAATATTTCAACAAATTATTCAAAATTGTCTCCATTTGCCTTAGCATAGTAATTCAGACGCTTTGGCCATGTATCTATTGCAGCACGTACTATCGAATTAAAAAAAAAATGGTACAGTCATATTTTAATTGGTTTAAATTAGGCTGCGTGAATGTAGGTATATATTAAATGTAGGCGCCAAATTTAAATATTCAAATAACATATAAGTATCAAAAAAATATAAGTGTTAAAAATGACTTTTGCACATTACTACTATCTTAAGTACGTTAGCAAGGTCTCAATACTAAAATGTTTAAAAATTGACTTTACATATAACTTCACTACTGTACCACTTTTTTTTTAATTCGATAATACGTTCTCCATTGGGAAATTTTTCACTGCGTGCCTTAAGGGATTGGCTCAGAGACTACAAATTTGGATTTCTTTTAGAGCACACCATATCCTCTAAATCTGACCATAACTTGTAATCTAATTTGTAAGGGATTAAGGTCCAGACTAGAGGAAAGCCAATTATCTGCAGTAATAGAATTTGGTACGTTGCTTTGAAGCCACTGTGGAGTGAATCTTGTTGGAATGTCCATGGTTCACTGTTAAACAATGTGTAGTTTAATGGTTTAACAAGGCATTTCAAAATATTTTACTGATACACAGCTGCTGAGGTTTTAACACCTTTTTCACAAAAATTAATGTTTGTCACTCCTTTGTAACTCCCACCAACCATTACGGATGAAAGATGATGACCTCTTTGTACCATTGGAACCAACTGTTTTGCTTCTTTTGATGGGGGTCTAACATAAATCCTGTCATTTTGTTTATTTATAGATTCTGCAAAAGTGAAGATTTTTTCATCTGCGAAAAGGATTCGCTGATGTTGTTCATTGGCATATTGACTAAGAAATTGTTGCGATTTTTCTTTCCGTTTCGTTTTAAATCATCGGCAAGAAAACGTTCCGTGTATCTTTTATATGTTCTTAGTCCAAGGTCTTGATTTATGATGCGCGACATTGATTTGGTCGATATTTTCATTTCGTGGCTCATCACTTTTTGTTTCCTTAATGGATTACGTCTAATTCGAGTTTTTACTGCTTTAATCGCTTGTTGAGTTCTATCACTGCGAGGTCTTCCTGTTCTTTGGCGATCTCTAACATTGCCAGTCTCGTCGTATAATTTTATGGCACGGTATACGAACATGAGTGATTCCCAGTGGCTGCAACGTTTTGAAAATTGAAGATTTCTCCATACCACATTTATGCAAAGCAATTACAGCAACCTGTAAAGTGAATATCTCTGTATTTCGATTCTACTATCAAACTGTATTTTATCTTTAAAATTTGCACACGCTTGAATAGCACGAATGTCAATGAACGAATGAAATCTTTTGTTTATTTTATTTGTTGTAGCACATGTGATTAATGCATAAAGTTTTGTAACAGTATTTATGATAGTACTAGGTATAGTGTCTAGTGTTTTTACTCTATATGGATTCTATAGTTAGTTTTGTTTACTGAACTACAGTTATAGTGTATACAATACATTCACTAAAAATACTTTATTCTCTGTACAACAATATTTTTCTCAGTGTAAAAATACATTGGTATTATTAACATTTATATAGAAAAATAAGTATAAATTGTGTAAAAAATGTTTTAATGATTAGATTTATTTATTAGCCATTCTTACAGGAATAATTTTTCATTAATCTAAAAGAAGTTTTTCATGAAACGACCCTTTTACTGAATATTTCCTTTACATCAATGTGTTGATTCACACAATTCTTCTTATAACAATTTATTTCATTTATTATAACCACTTTTTATATTAATAAACTATATTGCATTATTTTTTATTTATTTCCTTTACAAATGATTTTATCATTTAATTTATTAAATGTCTCGTAAAGTAAAGCAAAAAAATATAGTGTCTAAAATTCTTAAAATTCAGAAACAAAAAAATGGTACTTTCTATAATAGGCAAGCAAATGGAAGTCACGTAAAATTCATTCTAAAGAGATGAATGTGGAATATGTGATGGTGATATTAAATTATAAAATTCCAATGATATCTTCCTTTTAACGATAAGAAATAAGTATTAAAGTTCTAGTTTCAAAAATTCTTTTATTGTAAATTCTCTACAATATTGTTTCGCCACACAATGGCTTCATCAGGTGGATGAAAAACTGAATATTTACAATACAAGTTTTTGTATAAATTATTGAGAAAAATGGTGGTGGAAAATTTTTTTACAATCTTAAATTTAGTAGAGAGGAGTTGTTTAAATCTAATTGGTCAGTCAAAGCCAATCCTAAACTATTGTTTCTATTAATTTCTAAGTTTTCTAACAAGTTAAGTTTTTACTTTTATCTTGAATGTGTAAAATTTTGAAATCTATATTAAATCTATGATTGATATCTATAAAATGACTTGCGAAAGTTGAATTTGTTTTCTTTTCTTTATAACTTCTCTCGTGTTCTTTCATCCTAATTATGAATGTCCTCCCCGTTTGTTCTATGTATACCTTGTTACAATCTTCACATGTTAACTTATATACACAAGAGTTTGATTCTTTGTCTATTTTATTTTAGTTGCTTTTAATAATGTTCTGTATAGTATTGTCTGTTTTAAATGATATATGTTCGTTATTAAGTTTTTTAATTAAATTACCAATTTTTTCCGAAATTTTTCCTTAGTAAGTGACTGAATTGTAGGAATTAATTATCTTGTTTTTTAATTCTAGGTAAACTAAAGAAAGGGTTTTAGGTTTTTGTTGGCTATTCAGGATGTTATTGATAATATTTATAGAGTAACCGTTGTTTAATGCTATTGTGTATATCCTATTTATAATAGGATATAAAAGAATTTTTGAAACTAGAACTTTAATGCTTATTTCTTATAGTTATAATGAAGTTTTAACAAGTATCTCCTTCGTCAATTAACTATATCTTCCTTTAATCTAGGAATTCTTTCAGCAATATTGGAAGTAGTTCTTATGATTTTTAAATAAATAACATAATTTTCTATTTAGAAATAAGTCGCATTTATGGTTTGAAGTAAGTTTTAGACAAAATACCTATTTGTTACTCTTTCTATGTTGTTTTGTCTCTATTAATTTATATACAAACTTTAGCACAACCTTTGTTTCTTAAAAGCCCAGTTTAGAAATAAGAAATACGATTCAAAAGGAATGTTCAGAAAACCATTAAGATCTACTATGAAATGCTCTCTGAAAAAAGCAAAAGAATTGTTTGTTACACAAGTAAATGCGAACAAAATATAAGAATTTTAGGAAAGTGTATGTATACATATATATAATGACTAGAGACCGGAGACATCGAGGTAATTGCGACGGACGATATAAATAGTCTAGAACATCTGTAAGTACACCACGCAGATGTTGAATAGCACTATTTATTCGGTTAACTGCACATCTATTTTTTGTGTGCGGTTAACCGAATGAATAGTGTTATTCAATAACTGTGTGATGTACTTACAGATGTAGATTATTTATATCGTCCGTCGTAATGACGTCATTTCAGCCCGATGTGTCCAGTCTCTCATAATGACTCAACACTTTATGTGAAATTGTATTGCTGCAAGTAGCTTTCTAGTCCCGATGGTCTGGGGTGGATATTCCTTAAATTTTCTGGAATTATATTTTAGTGCTTCTGTCCCTACATTCTCTCTGTTTTTCCCTCCAACTGCATATTCTTGCCTATCTCAGTTCTACTCCACTTGCTGCATTCATCATGTTCTAGATCGTCTTCGCTCTCTTTCTTCTTTCCGTTCTTATTCAAGCATTAAAAAATTTATTGGTCATATGTACCTGGTCTAAAAATTATACTTAATAACGTTACTACTGATGTACCAGCATTTTACCATTTGCATTTTTGTTTCTTTTACTTCCCTTCAGGTTTTTAATATTTTATAATGTCATGTACTTAGTTTCACTAGCCCCAATATTGTTTTCAGTATTCTTTTTTTAACAACTCTCAGATCTTCTTAATCTTTTTGTGTTAAACTTATTGTTTCAGTAGCATACATCATTATGGATCTTATAATCGTTTTATAAACTTTTAATTTATTCTCTTTTGTAAGTAATTCATATTTTAGAAGCCTTTTTATTTGCCTGGATGACCCCGTCCACTGTCATTCTTCTATTTTTTCTTTTCTGTCGCCGATACTTGATAGCATGATTGCTAAATATTATATCTTTTTACCTGTTCGAATTTTTAGTTTTTTACTCTAATTTTTCTATTTTCCAAAATTTGCCTTTTCTTACTATTTTCCCCAAAATGTATTTCTTTTTTTTTTGATAATATAAAAATATCATAAGGAATTAATTTTCTTCCCTTTATTCTAAGATTTGTCTGGTCCCTTTTCGTTATTCGTGCTTTAAACCTAGGTTGAACAAGGTCGCCGACAATGAATCTCCTTATCTTCTCTTTTTATTAATTATTAAGTTGTCAAAATTAAGTTGTCAGTTCATGCATTTTGGGATAGAATACTGATCGTTGCTCATCTCATCCTCATTCAGACTCAAATGAAGTAAGTCTTATTGGTTTGCCATATATCTCTAATTCTTCCAGTCTTGACACAAGTTTTCCTCTTTAACTGAATGGGATGGTGAAAAATAGACGAAAAGTATTTCCATATTTATTCGGAATTCTCTCGTTTTCTTAATAATCTCTTTGATTGTATGGATGGTCGATCTTCTTGGGATGAATCCGTATAGATATATACCTATTTTACCTTTGCGTTTATTAATCAAACATTTTTAAAGTATATTGTAAGGATTTTGAAAAATAATTAAGATATGCTAAAATATTTTAAAAAAATGTATAATGTACCTATATTAAATATAAGTAATAATTTCAAAATTAGAAATATATTAACCCTACAGCATATGTATATAATTTATTGATTTAATTCTATTTAGATGATTGTGAATGAATTTTTATTGCGAATATATATTGTTTGTATTTTTTTTAAATAAACTACTCAAAAATGAATATGGAATTTTTACTTTTTTGCATTTTTTAGATAGTATGGGTAAATATTTGTAGTGTATTATATTAGATACATAATTGTACACAACAATTTAAAATTTTCAAGTATATTTATTCAGAAAAATCGTTAGATTACTAAGAAATGATCAAAAATGAAATATGCAACATTTTTAATAATAGCTAAAATAAACATTTTTCTGTAACAATTAATTCTAAAATCGTGTATAATGGCCACGGACATCTCTCACAGCTGTACATCTTCGGCGCATACTCATAATGAAATTATTAATGTGTTCTTGTGACACTCTTCTCCAACACAGCGGTAAAATTTCCCGCAAGTGTTGCACGTTAACTGGGGGTGGATTATGTTCGTTGAGCTGTTCTTGATGTCTGTCCCAAATGTGCTCAATTGGATTCAAGTCGGGAGACGTTGGTGGTAAAGGTAGATGGTTAATATGGAGGTCATTTATTGCTTGCATTACAATTTGTGCACGTTGAGGTCTTGCATTATCATCAATAAAAACCATTCGTACGTCCATTCAAACTAATGCCCGCCCACACCATGATACCACCGCCGCCAAAAGGCACCACAGCTTTTGTAAACTCGCATCTATAACGGTCTCCTCGAGTTCTCCAGACCCTTACTCTACGATTATCACTAAATAAGCAGAATCTGGATTCATCGGTGTATAAACCATGCTCCCATTGAAAATTTTCTGCTAGTCGTTGGTTAACCCAAGTTCTTCTAGCCATTCTATTGACATTAGTTAATTTTGGGCGTCTCACAGGCCTGCAGCTATGAAGATCCATTTCCCTCAGACTGTTTCTGATGGTTTGATTCGAAACTCTAACTCCAGTGGCGGCACGTAACTGTGTTTGCAACCATACAGCACTTCTAAACGGATTCATCCTTGTCTGAATTCGTATGTAGCGGTCTTGTCTCTGATTTGTTTTCCTCTCAGATCCACTACCGGGTCTTCTCCTTGCAGATCCTACCTGTTGGAATCTTGTTAGAGCCCTACTAACAACATTTGGAGACACATTAAAAATTGCGGCAATTTCTGCTCCAGATTGCCCTCGCTGATGCAATAACGCAATTAAATCAAAAGTTTCTTTATTTAAATGACGTCTTGGCATGGTGAAAATGTGAAATGACGTTTAAAATGAATAATACTTGTCAAAAAATGCGATTTTTATAATTTTGTATTCTAAATTAATTTAAGGTTAAAATACAAGATTCAATATTTTATCACACAGAAAAGACATTTACCAAATAAAATGTCCACAAACGACTGTGGGCCTTCTATCTATAGTTTGAGAAAATACGTTAAATTTAATCGAATTAATTAGATCTGTTAAAAAAAGATCTAATTCCCTATTCATTTTTGAGTAGTTTATATGAGTGATTCTTGTGAAATTTGTGTTTTCATCTCTCTGTGATAATTTTCAAAGACGTTCACTATCCAAATATTAGTATTTTCTATTTTAATAGATCTTTTATGGAATCTTAACCTTTTATCAAGTTTGAATAGTTAAAATGTCTAAGATATAATGGTATTTTGACAGCGCATCAATATATGTTTCTTCAATATTTCTTCAAATTTTGATTCTATGGATTGTATTGTTTTAACAGATACTATTAATCTAGAATATGTATTTTAAAGCAAGGTCTCTTTTTTGTATATATTCATTATTAAGATATCGCAAAAGTCACTATCATTTTAAACAGTTAGGGAATGTATGTGGTGAAACGTCAAGATATCACAGACGAAGAAAACTTTGAAACAGATATTCTGAACGAAATATCATTCAATATTTTACAACATAAAAAGAACTTAAGTTAATATTTAATAAATAAATTTCAACATTATATGTTAATGTTATAACGGTTAGTAGTTAATGTTAATAAGAATCTTCCGATTTTTTTCCCCTGTAATGTGGTACATATTTAGGGGAAGGCGGGGTGGAATGATACGGCTAACTTCAAAGTCATGTTAAACATATTAAAAACTAAGAAAAATTTAAATAGACCGAGTAGTCCATAGATGATGTTATACTGCATCATAAAAAAGAACCAAAAATGGAAAGAGTGGCAAAGGATAAAAGTAAATTTTGGATATTTAAGATATTGCAATTTTCTCATTCTGCCCCTCAGATGGGGCGGAATGAGTTTTATGTTTATAAAATCAGTTAATAGTTGTAAATAATATAAATAGTAAGAAAAAAATATTTATTATATGTTTCCTAACTAAGTGTCATATAATTTACAAACAAAATGAGTTAATAGTGGTAAATAAACAGTAATGAAAAATATTTAATACAAGATGTTCCTTTGCCAAGTGACACACAGTTCACACACAAAAACGGCTTCATCGTCGTCACTGTCTACATCGGCACAGGAGTTGTGTGCCCATTTGTGACAGGATGAACAGGATATCCATCCTTCAGTAGACTTTGAATAGAAGTCCAGACAATATAAGCATTCTGCATCCTGTTCATTATCTGTATCGGAAGAATCAGATTCTCCTCTAGATCTACACATTTTCTTTTTGGCACTCCTTTCTCTTTTAATAAATTTTTTGACTTCCGTGTAATGACATTCTTTTCTCCCTTCAAGGATACTTTTCTTTTAGCCTGCTCTACTTTGTTAGCCTCAATCTCGCGTTTTTTCTTGGCTTCCTTCAATTCTTGCAAATATGGCGATGAACTGACAATGGTCGTTTTTCCTTTTTTTCTGGACGTCCTTTGCTTGTTTTGTTGAACTTTTGGAACGGGCAAAACATTTTTCGGAGATGCCGTTGGAAATGATGTGCTTTCTACAGCTACATCTGGCATCCAAGAACATTGTGGTAGACTGGACGTATTTTTGTCACTTAATACAGAAGTTTCATCACATGTTACTGTTGAATGAACTATTTCAATATTTTGTTTATTGGTTTCCTCATTAGTAACTTGGTCGCTAGTCCGTAAATTAACTAACTGAATATCTGTTGTAGCTGACGGAAGAAAATCATCATCGGTAAAAACAGTTTTATTTGGAGGCCAAATTCCCGTTTTCCTGAAGCCATTTAGAGCGCTCTGCATCGAACATGCACGAATAAAAGCCGCCCCAAATAAAGTCGAAATTTGAAATAAGGTCACGACTTTTCCTGGATTAGACCTCATCCACATTCGAACTTCTTCCTCATAATAAACGCTAATAGGCCTCATTAATACAACGTCTAAGGGTTGAATACGGTGGGAACAGTGGGGAGAAAAGCATAGTAAAATCACTCCGTTATCTCGAGCAAGATCAATGAGATCGATATTTTTTGTGCGCGTTGCATGTCAGTCAAAGAGCAATAACCTTGGAGATTCCTTTGTAGATTTCGAAAAAGTTATGAACCTTTTAAACCAGATCAAAAAAATTTCGAAAGTTATCCAGCCAGTTTCACTCACTTCTGCCCATCCTCCAGGTGGTAAACCCAACTCAAACTCCTGCTGCTTCTTTTTACGTGGGAATATAAGCATTGGAGGCATATAAGATCCACTAGCTGAAACACATATCTCTACTGTCACCGTTTGACCTCTCTCACTGGACGTGATTACTCCAACTTGCCGCTTTCCTTTTGTTGCCAATATTTTAGAATGAGCCGTTGGATTTACTGTGATTCCGGTTTCATCGCAGTTGAAAATCTTGTCGGCCATTAATTTATATTTGTCAGTACATTCTGTTGGCAACGCATGAAACTGAGTAACAGCTACGCGGTTAAAACCCATGGCACGAGCTCCCGAGGTGGCCTCTGGCGAACGTACACTAATATCAGGATGTTTTCTTAAAAAACCAGCCATCCAATCCTTCCGGGCCATTTCACAGTCTTTGTTAAACTTGTTAGAAATGTTATTACGAATTGCCAACTGGTATGCCAATCTACGTGCATCTTTCATACATAAACCGAATAGCCGTTTCTCCATATCTTTGAGATAGGTTACTAACTCGATCTCCTGCTCATCTGTAAAGACACATTCAAATTTTCCTGCTTTCTTATTTACTTTCATGACTGGATTTTCTCGCCTTTTCTTGACGTATCTGCCCAATGTTGATTTTGGTACACTGAAGTGAGATGAAGCTCTATCTAATCCCAGTTCTCTATTTATTGCCGCCGCTATTGCCTGCTCCATAGCGTTAAGAGACCACTCCTGCCGATTTGTTTTCCTAATATAGTTACGAACCATCTGAAATTAACGAATATCACAGTCAAAACTAGGTCTGAAGGGGCAGAATGACACGTCGGGGCAGAACGAGACATATCTCATTCTGCCCCATCCCATTCCGCCCCAGACGCACAGTTTGTTTAAACATAGAATTGTGAGGTTATGCGATGTTATTTTTTGACCACGTTTCTGATATTCTAATAAGCGTTCATAACTTTGCATACCATCCAATTTTCAATCAACTGCAATTAACAGAACATTACTTACCTTAAACTGAAAACACACGAAACTTATAAAATTACTCAAGAAAATAAGAAAAATGTGAGAACATAACATACATTGTATAAGTATGGACGACGACTATCTCAAACAAACGGATAGTACAGATGATGTTCTCTCTGCTGCTCGCCGTTAGTTTAAGTACAAAAATCACAAAGATATCGACACTTCTCATTCCACCCCGCCCGTCCGTTCCGCCCCTCCTTCCCTTATACTGATTCATTATTTAATTATATGAAATATAAATATTTTAATAAATATCTTACCGGCGAATTAGTACGTCATAGTACTTTTTTGGAGAATTAATAATTAAGTTTAAGTCAATATACATACCAGATATATATTCGGAACAATTTTTTTATTAAAACTATTAAATTTTTACTAAATTTTAAGCTTCATAATGAAAATTTTCAGTAAATTTTGATATTTTAAGAGACATTTATTTGTAGTTTATTTCGCGTACACCACTGAACTATATTATCAATCGTGAAATTGTGTTTACAGCAACTACTGTGGTGAAGTAGATCATCAATTAGCAGAATAAAGAAAAGAAGTCCCCACTTTAATCCTTGAAGCACACCATATGTTGCTGTTACACTTTTGATTAAAATCCATTATAGTAAGTCTACTGACTACTATTTAGTTGTTATGATATAAAAAATGCTTCAGTTCGATGCTAAAATTAAAGAAGTCCAATTTGTTTTTCTTAAGATAGTATGGTTTATTCTGCCAAAAGATTTCGAAATGTCATTATAAATTGTATCTATATCTCTGTGCACTTAACACATTCAATAGAGACTGAGTGAAGTATGTCAGGTTCGTAACTGTTGACTTTTTTCGGTGGAACTATGTAGGTGTGGTGAAATATTACATTTGATACGAGAATACATATGAGAATAAAGTATAATTTCAAATATCTTTGAAAAAGATTGTTTGGAAGCGACGTGGATCTATAACTAGCAACATCTGAAGACAATCCAGACTTTATCTTGGTTTTAACTAATTGGACAAACGAAGTATGTAAAACGAGATAACTCACTTAGTTGAACGTACATATTGCGCTCAGTAAAAAAAAATACTTAGAAGCACTTGGAACAATTTTATAAAATTATCAGTACTTTTTCATATATACTCGTATTTTTATCATCAGGAGATTATTTAACATAGTAATTACTCTCTAACAAATTTTGGCGCCATTTTAATAGCTTCTGTGCAGGCACCAATACTTTTTAAATACATAATAAGTCAGTTTTTGTTGTTATAACCGAGACTTATTCGTAAACACCAGTACGCTCCAGTTGCTTCACTTTTCTTATTTCAGACGTTTTATGGCCATTCGTAATTAAGACCTATAAGAAAGATCACAATGCGTATAACGAAGCGTTAAATGAAATAAATTTAAAATGTATAAATCACTGGTTTTAGTATCATTATTCCCATTATGTTACGTAATAGGAAAAGAAACATGAGCATAACTAATTTCAGGATATAATTTTAAATTATTTCTACATCCAGTATTAGTAATTTCTGTGGTAATGGCTGTAAAAATCTTTCTAATATCTATTAGTTTGAAGTTAAGAGTATGATTTGTATAAAAATGCTAAATTCGTAAACTTATTTTGCTTTAATATCTTATCTTTTATTATTTATTTGTGCAGTAACACTAAGCTATAACACTAACGGCCGGTTTTACAATACACTTTACCCAATCAATTATACCGTCAAATAACCTGAATATGGATAAAGTTTAGTTAATCTCTAGTTAGACGTTAGACCTTAGACAGTACCAAATTTCAATTAAAATTTGGAATATATTGCAGTATAACTTAACAATTGCCATGTGCAAAAGCGTAGATAAGTTGAGTTTTGTGCAAGAGTTGGTATAAATATTAGAAATCGGATGGACTGTAAACATAATCTATAATATACAAACAATATACAAACAAGTTTATTTGTTGTGAACTAAGTTTACTTTTGTGTCGAAATTATCTACATTATGCATGTGAACAATGAAACGAATACCTACAACTAGCAGATTGTATAAAAATATAACATTGATAATTGATATTTGCTAAAAGCCATTATTGCAGAAAACACTGATGCAACAAGCTTGGGCAGAAGTAGCAGATTTATTTCATTCAACAAGAGACACTGATTATCATCACAAGTTCAACCGCCTCGCGTCGAGATCAAGGCCTAACTAAAATATAAACATCTGACCAGGATACACGGAACTAACACAATGCATACAATGAACTTTCTTGTTTTCAAATTTTCATAAGCATCTCTTACAATAAGTAATTTCTTTGTTAATACTTAAATCTTATCGGACTGTATATGTACTCACTGGCATTAGAAGTGTTACACCCCAAAATAATAATTTGTTCAACTTAATTTTTTGTCAATGTGATAGTTTTACATCAAGAATTGAAAAAAACAATTGCAAGAAATTTTAATAACATTTAATACGAACAAAAATTAATAATGAGTTTGGCGATCCGGTAACTGAGTACGCGTCTAGGCATTGACAAAATGAGATGGTCGATATCTGTTTGTGGTATCTCGTGCCAAGCAACTTCAGTTTGGTGGATTAACTGCGCCAGAGTCTGTGGAGGATGATGCAAAGTGGACAGTCTCCTCTCCATGATATCCCATGCATGTTCAATGGGTTTCAAATCCGGTGAACGGGATGGCCAAGGCAAATATTAACGCCTGCTTCTTGGAGAAAGTCGATAGTTTGACGAGCAATATGGGGGCGTTGTCTTGCTGAAAAAGGACGTGTGGACGGCCATCAAGATAAGGTAGTAAAGTGGTTTGTAGGACATCATCAATATAACGCGCAACTGTAATACTGCCGCGAATAAAGAGAAGCCGCTACCATAGGCAATATAACCCCAAACCATTACTCCAACAATCCTGTATACATGCCTCTTAACAGCAAACCCAACATCACGTCGCTCTCCACGTGGGCGTCGTACCCTTCTAGGGCCATACCTAGACAGAATCGCGATTCGACGCTGAAGACGACATTATGCCATTCTGTCTCCCAATGCTACAGGTCTGTGCACCAGTTCAAACGTTGGCGACAGTCGTCCGCAGTCAAAGGAAACACTAATCGTGGATGGTATGAAAGTCCAAAGGCACGAATGCGGCTGTATTGTGTACGTATAGTAACAGGTCTACCTTCTGTTCCAAACCATTGGTCAGCGATTTGACGCGTAGTAGAAAAACGGTCTCGTAGAGCTAGTTGACATAATCTCATAAGTCATATTCAATAGCGGGACTGCTCTATAATTTTCACATATCTGCTTATCTCATTTTTTCGAGTATAATTATGATTTGTCCAGTCGCACATTTCTAATTTATTGCTTTCTTCAGATTCTCTTTAACAGTTGCTATTTTCGCAAATTAATTACATTTTCGCGAAGTAATGTGAATGTAAATTTTAGTTTCTACATTTCTAATTAGCCGAATTTTTTAATTGAAAAAATTCGCCCTTAACCAGGATTCGAACCCACGCCTATGGCCACTCTGCCACTTGAGTTAATAAGGACTGTGGTTCCGAATACATCGGGAAGCCCTAAGTTACATTAAGGAACAGATGTTAATATTTTGCCTGTAGTCGGCACTTGTTGCAAATTAATTGCATTTTCGCAAGGTATTACGAACGTAAATATTGCTTTCTACATTTTACGAAGCTAATTATTCGAATTTTTTAATCAAAAAAATTAAACGAAATGATTGTTTTTGACCCTTAAACAACAAACGAAGATCATTGTCTCGATACCCAAGTTTTATCTTCAAGTAAGCAAAATACACTTTTTTCTCGAAATCATTTATGTTTCTTTGTTGAATTTTAACAGTAGATTCGGCACAAATATAGCAAATGTTGTCAGAAGAAATAACATAAGCTCTTGCAGCATAATATACGCAAAAACGTCCCAGCTCCTAGCGCACTTATTGGGAGTCGGATTGTAAGAACAAAAGACATTTTAATCGTTTTAATCACCGGACTGGAGTGTAGAAAACCCACATATCGCCGTCGAACAAAATCCTCAAATAAGGTTTTCTGTGACCGTTTGGTGTGGGATACTAGGCGGCAGGATAATAGGACCAATTTTCATTGACGGAAATCTCAACGAAGAAAAATATCTCCAAATTTTGACTTAAGATTTACAAGAAATATTAGATAACTTGCCATTAATTGAAAGAAATTAACTATTCTTGCAACAAAGATGTAGCCACATCACATAACGCTCTTTTGATTAGAGATTATTTAAATGCAGAATTTTAAGATAAATGGATAGGAACTTACAGACCTGTACCATGGCCCGCCCGGTCTTGTGACATAACACCCTTTGATTTTTTCTTTTGGGGATACATTCAAGACACTATTTATGTTGCTCGCCCAGAAACGGCCGAAGTTTTGAGAGACAGAATAGCCAACGCTTGTCGGGAAACGTCAGCAGAAATTCTAATTAATGCTACACAAAGTGTGGTATCTAGATGTAGAGAATGTCTGGAAAGAAGCGATACCCAATTTGAACATTTTCGATAATTTGTCATGTCTTTATTTAGTTCTTCAGATATTAAACGTTATCTGTTTTTTAGATTTAGTTATTGAAAAGATTGTTATTTTTGTACTCAAACATTACCAAAAACCACGGCTATGTCAATCTTAGTTATTATTTTTTTTATTACCCTAAAGTAAATCAGAAATATCGATTGTGATACGTCACTGAATTCAGAAAAAAAATCTCTATCAAATTATTAAAAAAAAAATGTTACTATTTGAAAAAAAATTGACGTTTGACCTTGGAAAAGATAAATAGGTAAAATTAGATTTAAGCTTGAGTTTGTAATACTTTTTTTAAGCCTTTTAATAAATGCGCTAGGAGCTGGGGCGTTTTTGCGTGAACAGCCTGTATAACTGGAAACGAGCACAACTACTTTTGAATGCAAAATGTAAACTGATTGTGGTTTATACAGCAACCAAAATCCTGAACTTATTTATCACCTTGAAATATGATTAAATTTGACAATTCGCTTGTTTATACTTATTCCCAATACCTCGGCAAAATGTATAAACATGCTGAACTCAGTAAGATTCCTCACTTTTCGCTAAACGAGCGTTTCATTTTAAATGAAACTACAAACACGAGTTTTCCAAGAAAACCTGACGAGTTGGAATTTTTCTCGGTTTTAGTGAGGAAAAATCGACAAAAAAGTGCAATTTTCTGGTTTACAAACCTGTGTAATAGAAATGATTCAAAATAGTGTATGAAAAATCCTCTAGTTCGTATCGCTTTGTATACATAAGGTAGACTACCCATTATGCATTAGCGCTACCTGTACGCATTCGTTGATTCGTATTTAATTTGCAACTAATATGATATACATATGTAAATATCAACTTGAGTGTTATTCATTGGTAGTCATTTTATATTTGCTGTAAACGTTAGATAGATAATAAGCATATTAATTTCATTATTTTATTCGTATCGTATCTTAGTTTAACCTCCTCTTGACGCTTAAAATGCACAAGTGCACGTGCCTATGGATTATTGTTATCCAATAATAACATTGCGAAGGTTTGCACAGAATTAAAAGCTTCTATTTTATATACCTAACAATAAGACTATATATGAATGGGGAGATGTTAAAATCACTTATTTAATAAAGTATTTTAACAGTCAATATTAAGAGGATACCTATACAATTAAGAAAAGAAACGATGTTAGAATTTAAAAAAACGACAAAATTAAGAAGTGCGAGGCTAGTGTAAATTATTAAATTAATTCCTACATCTAATTATGAATTATATTAACGTAAAGAACACGGATGCAAATATGAGTTCTTAGAGATTTAATAACATTTACTATGCAATACTTATTCCTCTTGTTATAAAGGAAGTGAATCAATAAATCTTTAAATACGCATAGGGTAAAAAATTATATTAAATACCACTTATGCATTGTTTTCTTATTGACAGTTTAAACAATAAATTAAAACGAATTAATTAATAATGCAGTGTCAGTATTTCATCTCATTGAACATGAAAACCACAAACCAAATTAGCATACATTTGCATGAAAATAAAAGATTGCTAAACTCTATGAGAGTCACTCGTAATTTTGCATATAGTTATGTAAATTAGAAATTGTTAAAGTATGTGTGAAATACATTCATATACATAGACATGCTTATTTTGCTAAGATGTTGAAGATTTATATTGGGAAATAAATTAACGATTGAATATGCGTTGTTACTAATATTTTAATTAATAGAAAAGCGTTTCTTAATATGAATAAATGTAAAACTTAGGGGAGTTTCTTTCTTCTTAAAGAAGTCTTTAATTAAATTATGAGGGAATGAGGCTCTAACTACATTTTGCGAGATATAAAAAGTTATTGTTGACACAAAAAACCTTTATTTAATTCGTATGAGAAACGATGTTAAAAAAAATTAAAATTAGATATGACAAAAAGAAGATCATCAAAATCATTTATACACTAATAACAAAATTTTTCAACCAGTCGAGTATTGCAGGAGTTGCCTTGCTCAGCTCGTGGATGCCACCAGGGAATTCTTCTTCTGGGTCAGTCGTTTACTATATGGGCCATAGTTTACTTCACATTTCCGCAGTTGCAGAGGCTAGTATCTGATAGTTTTCGTTTATGCAGCATTGAGTTGTACCTTCTGTGGCCTACGCGGAACCTATGTAATTAATACCATTGCCTACGTAGGAGGGTTACACCTTGCAGATGTTCTGAAGGATTCGAAATTAAATCTCTATTCCTCAATGCAGGGAGTTGTTCGAGTAGCAAATTCAGTGATCAGTATCACTCACACTGACGGGGTGATGAACTTCCGTATCCAGCCACATCGGTCTCCTAAATTTCAGTCGGGTCTTGAGGTGGCTCTGCAAATAATTTGTTAGAGAATATCTGTCCGGTACGGTGGATGTTAGCAATATAAGATTTCATAGATATGGTCGATGTTCTCCTGGCAGGGTTCGTCCGTTAAAGGTTACTCTCTTCCAGGACTGATGTACCAATAATAATAATAATGATCTTAATTGTGCAACAGTTTATAAACCAATTATAGGACATTATACAAAATTAGACTATTTAATGTCTGTAGAAAAAGTACATGAGATTACACCAAATAAGTAACTGATTACATACTCGCACACAAGTAACACACAAACACTAACCCAAACAGCTACGCTTATTAAAATTAGTGACCATGTGGTATAAAGGAGATTTCACTAAAATATTGGTTTTCGCTGTCGGGATGTTGACACGTCAAAATTGCGGCTAGAACGAGTTAGTACATTTAGACTTATTATAAATTATTATAGAGTAGCGAAGAGGCGTCGATCTTTTGTATTAGAAGATTATATAAAATCTTTGCACTACGACTGGATAGTAATACAAAATTATGCTGAGCCATTATTTTATATAAATAAAATCAATATTAATTAAGAAAGTTTTCGAAATGGAAACAATTTAGAAATGAGGAATGTGCACTTCTTGATAAAATGCAAGTCTGTGAACAAATTGAATGATATTTGCCAAAACCTCCTCACGAATTAATTGTACTTTCTCAAATATTCTCTGCGGGAACTCCTCCAGATTATGCGGTCGTATAGTATAAGCCACAGATTTTAAATGACCCCCAAAGGAAAACTGCTTGACTTTTATATGTAAAAACTTTAAGTTCTTTTTTAAAAAAGTATGACATGTTCCTTCTGACAAATGAATGAACTTCTTCTGATAGTTTTGCGATCGATTTTTTAGGTGACTTGCCCATTGGACGTCGAGTATCCTCTATGCAATTTTCTGCACGTTTTCTAGGTGCCCCACTGCCAAGTTTACGAGTTATTTCCCCTGTTTCATCTTATTTAATAATATGTTTTTGCAGTTGAGCGTAAGTAACAGGCAGATTAGAATACGCATCCAGACATCCTGTAAGCACTGATTAGTAGAATAAACCAACCCTATTTTCCAATTTTTGGCCAGTTCTATAGTAATTTGAATAATAAATATTTTATGTTGTAACACTGACATTATAACAAAATATTTAAAAAAATATAAGGCCCGGTCTTTCCACCTCTGGTTAAATTTTAATTAGCACCCATTAACTTTAACCATAAGTTTTGAGTCTTTCCACCCACGATTAACTACCAGTTAAACTGCCTCTAACCAGCAGTAAAGTTAACAGTTGGAAATAGCCCAATAAAATGATAACCGTTACCCGAATATACTCGAAGTGCAATCGAGGATATCCGAATGGATTATATAACAGACATTTTGAATGAATGTTAATCTAAATAAATTGCATTTTAATATATGTTACTATACAGGCTGATTCAAATTAGGTGCGCACTATTGCTATCTCTGTTATTATTGATTCTAGAAAGTAGGTTAAATTAGCAAAGTTTTTAACATTGACTAGCATGCAGTTCATGAAAAAAAAATTGAATAACGCATTTTCGAGAAATTTTGAAATTTATAATTTTTTTAAATGAAACAGCCTGTATATTTTTTTAAAATTCTGAATGCTAATATTCCTTGTAATATAAAAGTTTCAATACACTATTGTCCTAAAATGAATAATAAAGTAGTTATAGCAGTTTCTATTTCCTTCTAAATGTTGTCATTGCTCCGCTAACTTTTGACAAAACAGATACATATTTTGTGTTTAATGTTTATTTTAATATATTACAGCTTACAAAATTAAATTAAAAAGAAGAAAGTACATGTATAATTTATAAATACTGCTCAAAGGTGTCACCTTCCTGCTCAATATATTTTCGTGCCCGCTTCAGTACACTCTGGGTGGCTCTTAAGATTGTCCTTCTATCTAATTGGCGAAAAACTTCTCTGATCTTGTCTTGCAATTCGCGCACGTTGTCGTATCGCGTTTTGTACACCTTATTTTTTAAGTATCCCCAAAGAAAAAAGTCTAAAGGTGAGAGGTCAGGGGAGCGTGCTGGCCATTGAATTGGACCATTTGTACCTATAAATTTTGGCGCATCAGGTAATTGGCGTTATCAAGAAAATCCTCTAGAACGTTACGAATAAATTCCAGATATCTGTTTCCTGTCAACGTACCATTGTAGAACAGTGGACCAACGACTACCGAACCAATTAATCCCCACCAAACGTTAAAACTAAATCGAACTTGTGCAGCATGTGGACGAACTATTAATAAATTTTCTTGAGACCAGTTGTGACTATTTTTCTTATTAAACATGCCTCTATTTGAAAAATTTGTTTCGTCACTCCATAAAATACAACTGTGCTCCATTCAAATTTTCATCACAAAAACTAACAAACCAATGACAGAAAGCTAATCTCCTGGCGGAATCTCCTGGCTGTAATGTTTAAGAGATTTTGAACTTAAATACTTATGCTTTTTCAAAATTCTTTGAACTGATGAATAACTTAAAGCGAATTCCTTAGTAGCATCCCTAATGGAAAATTCGCGATGGGCTTCAAAATATGCTTACACTGTAATTTCTACTTCTTCGTTGACGACGATATTTTTCTTTGTTCTTTTCTTTCTAAATAAGCAATCATGTAGTCTATACTGATTGTAAAGTTTTCGAAAGTAACGTCGATCTGGCTGCTGTCGTAAAGGATAGTGTTCAGCATAATATTCGCTAGTCTTTATTGAATTTTTACGACATAAAATGTATGCTTCCAACATATCGCATTTCTCCAAATGAGGAAATACCATAGTGAAATATTGTCAAACACTAAGCAACGAAAGTAAAACCAAAATGTTTAGAAAAATAAATAGAGAAGTAATGAACACAACACAAAATTAAAAAAAAAAAATTTTTAATAACTAAACGTGCGAAAGATTTATATTCAGTACGGTATTGACATTTAAAAATGGCATACTATTTGTTCTGTTTAAAGTGAAAGAAGCCTACTACTGATTTTACAGAATGAAAGAGTATCTTTGACATCAACTAAATTCCACCGTAAATACTTTATTATTCGTTTTGGGAAAATAGTGTATTGAAACTTTTATATTACAAAGAACATTAGCATTCAGAATTTTCAAAAATATACAGGCTGTTCCATTTAAAAAAATTATAAATTTCAACATTTCTCGAAAATGCGTTATTCAATTTTTTTTTCGTGAACTGCATGCTAATCATTGTTAAAAACACTAATACTTTGCTAATTTAACCTACTGTCTGGAATCAATAATAACAGAGATAGCAATAGTGCGCACTTAATTTGAATCGGCCTGTATATACTAGATAATCACACCTCTTGGTAATCTTAGAAATTCTGCTGAACATCAACATAATGATAGCCAAATTCGACAGAATTTTTGGAATATGGAAGCGAAGGTTTCCAATCTTAGCAGTGGGATTACGGTATAACATACCACTAGCACAAGAAATAATATAAGCTACAGCTATTCTGCACAATATAGCCAGAATAAAAATGAAACAATCAATGTAGAATTAACAATAATATGCAACAGGAGTTAATAGCCTATTTTGGAAGATTAGTGTAAATATATAAAATTACATAAATTGTACATAATATATTAAAATATTTAATTGAATTCAGTTTTTGTCGGTTATTTAATCTAGAATATGCTTTTTAACAATAGAGTCATTTTCCTAGAATATTATTAAATAGAAATACTTTATTATGCAAATATTCATATTAAAATAAATTTGTTTATATAACAACGACAATTGAAACAAAAGGGTAAGATACTATACTAATGGATAGTAGCGGGCTTAAAACTGTAGAGGTCATGTACAACCGCTTACCTGCCGGAAATTATTGTATCGTCGTCCTTTTTCAAAACATGCAACGTTTTTCTCTTTTTCTAAGAACATTGCCAACACAAATATATTTGACGTTTCTCCTGGCCTACAAACCGGCGATTAAAATACATTGGAAATACCCATTTCTCTTAATCGTTAGATTTGTTATTTAACCAACTGTTAGTTAATCAAAACTTTAACCAGAGGTGGAAAGACCGGGTCTAAGCGTTTATAATTTGAATTAATGTATGACAACTGTCAGAATTTGAAGTTTTCTAAACCTTCGCATGTGCACCAATCTTTGATTACTTAATTACTTTAAACTACTAGGAACTACGAGGAAACTTTTTGAAGGCACGTTATATTATCAATGAGGTTGTATTTTTGTGCTATTTGTTTGTTGTAATATTTTAGCTCATTATTATATCTATTAGTATATTCTATTCCTGTTAGTGATTTACATCCTACAGTAATATGGTCTATGGTTTCAGGATGCAAATTGCATCTCCTGCAGTCATCTTTCTGAATGTTTTTGTCTTTAGTGATGTTTTTTCTATAGTTTCTTGTAAGTATTAATTGATCTGTTGTTGAGTCTTTTACTAGCCATTTGTAACTATAAGCATCACATATGTTTTCCCTTGCCATATAGGAGCAAAGTTTTCCATCGAGTTTCTTCATTTGTATGTACTATCGTGAGCAATTGAAAGTAAACGCACTATTATAGCTGCGTAAATTTTACCAAATTGTCAAGCTAATGTCATTTATGTTATGATTAAATGCTGACACTGACACTTCAAAAGTATTGTATACATTAGATAAATTTTGAAATTTCGACATGCCAACATAAAAAAGTGTTAACTTTCAATTGCTCACGATAGTACGTTAAATCGTTGCATGATTTAAATAATCGGCGTGTGTGTGGTTTTGTAATGCTAGTTTTAAGGGTGTGTAATTTTGGTCTACTTTTGTTATTGCAATGTGTAGGTTATCGTGTTTAGAGTGGAAGTATTGTCGAAGGCTGTATATTTGTTAGACATGGAATGCATGCACATCAGATATTGTCATTCGTTCTAATTTTCTATTTACTGTTATTCTTTCAACGAAAGTTCGGGTGTAGTTTTCTGTATTTTTGCAGAAGTGTGTGTGTTGTTAAATTAATAAAATTAAGATCTGTCTGTGTCCATCTAATTATTCCAAATGAGTATGTTGAAGTGGATATTTAGATAGGGTTAATTGCTTTTAAATCGTTTAGTGGCGAAGGAGATACTTGTTGAAACTTTATTATAAAAACTTCTAGTTTCAAAAATTTTATTGTGAATTCATTAAAATATTGTTTCACCATACAATGGCTTCATCAGGGAGATGAAAAACTGAATACTTAAAATAGAAGTTTGAATATTTATGCACAAAATTATTCAGAAAAATGGTGGTGGAAAAGTTTTTATAATCTTAAATTTAGTATAGAGGAATTGTTTAAATCTAATTGGCCATTTAAAGCTAACCCTAAATTATCATATCTATTATCTATTTTGTGGTGGATTCACTCCAACATAACATTTACAATAGAAACTGAAATGAATAAAAGCATTAATTTTCTAGACTCATCTATAACACAAAACTAATAAACACGTATTCGCTATATACCATAAACCAACATATACCGTCACCAAAATACAGGCAAATTCATTTTATATAATAACACAAAAATTATCAGCCTACTAATCAATGGTGTATAGATTAATTAACCTACCTATAAGTAAAATTTGTTTCGACCTCGAACCAAACAGGATATATACAGTAGCATTAAACAATGGTTACTTTATAAATATTATCAATAACATCCTGAATAGTCAACAAAAATTTAAAACCCTTTATTTAGTTTACCCAAAATTAAAAATAAAATAAAATAACTATTCCTACAATTCAATCACTTATTTTGGAAAAATTGGTACATTCATTAAAGAACTTATTAACAAACATAACGAGCCACCGAAAAAATTCATAATTGGAGTAGACTGTGAAATTGGGTTGGTACTTTAGCCACTTCCACATAATGACACATTACTTGATCCTTGACAGTTTCATTTAGTTTCATTGTAAAAAAGGTTATGACATTGAAATGATACTACAACAAAAAAGAAAACAAATAATTTATATAATATCGAAATCATAATCAAAATTTATAACACATAGCTACAGAAGTTGTTGAAAATATTGTCCATGCTGTACATCTAAACACAAACCAACTCTTCTCCGCAATTCAGCAAAAACTTTATGCAGCATTTGCGATGAGTTGTTGATCTCTTCACACTTTTCTGTTATGCGAATTCTCAGTTGTTCCAGATTATGAATTGGCGTTGGATAAATCGAATTTTTGATGTATGGCCATACGAAAAAATCACATATGCTTAAATCCCAAGACCTAGTTGGATATGGGATTTCAGTATTCCTGCTTATTATTTTGTTATCAAAAAATTCTCTGAGATATTGAAGTGTTTCTCTGGTCGTATGTGCTGTTGAACCATCTTGTTGGAAATACCCATTTTGTAATTCCTCATCATCCAGTTGATTTATGAATGAGCCGAGTATCTCATTGCGATATCGTGCAGCAGTAAGTGCACCTTCAAAAAAATTGGGACCCACGAATCTTCTTCGACATATTCCAACCCAAACACCAACTTTTTGGGGATGCAATGTTTTTTAAACAAAAAAATGAGGATTTTCGGAGGACCAACACCTCATATTCTTTGAATTAACATATCCAGAAAGTAAAAACCAGGCCTCATCCGTGAAAAAATTGTGTTAAGGATATCCTGATTGTGTAGATTATTTTGAAACCATTGACAAAATTCCACTCGTCTTAAATAATACACTGGATAAAGTTCATGAAAGCATTGCAGCTTGCGAGAATGACAATGTAAGACTGTTTCAAGAATGAATTGGCACGTACCATAAGATAAATTTGTTTGTTTGGTCATTACTGAAATGGATGTTTTTGGACTTTCATCAATAATATGCTGAAGGGCTTCAATATTATCAGCTGTACGTTTAGATGGCCGTCCACTTCCAGTTTTTCGACCGACGCTACCAGTCTCTCTGAATAACTTTACACAATTTGTCAAAACATTGTAAAAATCATTGTAGTCAAACACTAATTCAGGATGTTCTTCACTAAAATCAGTCTTGCATTCCGTAATTGAATACTACCACTCGCCATTTACTTTCACACATCACACGGAAGTAACATTCGATAATTTTTGCTTTTTGTTCTATGTTGAATACCATTTTTTAAATAAATTTAATTTTCTTAACAAGAGTTTTGAAAAATTTGACACAAACTTATAGTTTCAATGTCAAATAATAAATGTCATTATGTGGAAGTGGCTAAAGTACCAACCCAATTTCACAGTCTATTCCAATTATGAATTTTTTAGATGGCTCGTTATAATTCAAAACAGACAATACTATACAGAACACTATTAAAAACAAGAAAGATAAAATAGACAAAAAATCAAACTCTGGTGTCTATAAGTTAACATATGAAGATTGTAATAAGGTAATCATAGGACAAAATTAGGATGAAAGAACACGAGAGAAGTCATAAATATTCTTGACAAAAGCTGAAAATT
The DNA here is from genome assembly GCA_935421215.2 of Melolontha melolontha. NCBI lineage: Eukaryota > Metazoa > Arthropoda > Insecta > Coleoptera > Scarabaeidae > Melolontha > Melolontha melolontha. The sequence continues at coordinate 67,304,796 of OW285243.1, read as the reverse complement.
TAACTTAGAAATTAATAGATATAATAATTTAGGATTTTCCACCACCATTTTTCTCAATAATTTTGTACATAAATATTCAAACTTGTATTTTAAATATTCAGTTTTTCATCCACCTGATGAATATTGTAGTGGATTTACAATAAACTACTAGTTTAGGGCTTATTTCTTGTCGTTAATTGCTTTTGTTAGATTTTCATAATTTAGGTATTTAGGTATGGTTTCAGAATGGCGATTATGCAACAGGTACACTGTTGTTTTAATTCTGTCTTTATATGTTGTGTGGTTCACGTTTTTATTTTGATTTGTTATTATTATTTTTATTATCTTATCCCACAAACATTAGTACTGATACAATATTAATACATTGGTGGCATATATATAAAGATACCAGACAAAAAAAAAATAAAAAACATGGTTCTTTTTAATAGAAATTAAACATTAATTCTTTTATTTTCATTTCCTCGAAAACGGTTAATTTTATCGACAATGAACAAGAGTACCTTTTCTTTAGCTTAATGTTCGGGGTATCCAAATTTGTTTTTTTTAGCTCCTTATCATACAGGGTGTTAAAAATGTAAGCATTAAAATGTACAACCTAGTCCGCCCCTGTAAACTAAACAAGCTAATTGAAATTTAAGGGCAGTATTTTAAGAGGTCCTTACTACTGTATGTCATATGAAATTTTCATTAAATTATAATAAGTAGTTTAAAAGTTATTCAAGAAAAATTGATTTCCAGTGGCCTCCTTTAGGAGGCCGTATCTCCGTAGGAAGGGCCGCTAGGAAAAAAATTATGGGAACTTGTCATCTTATTTTTTAATGTTCTCTCTGAAACCGAGAGATTTCCCACATTTTCCCGGACACATTGTATATATATATATACATATATATATATGTAGTGATTCTCGCGTGTAAAGTGTGGGCTAGTGGTCCGAGTTTAATAGTTTTTCTACTGCTGCTGATGGACTTAGTTGTCGAAATACGTAACCAGAATTAAAACTACATTATTGGAATGGTTACTTTCAATTAACTTTAACTTCTACAGAATTAATTATAATCTCCAACTTAGTCAGTTCATTTAAAATAATTGCTATAAATTCAAAATCAATACATATTACTTGGAAATAAACTTCTCTTTCACAGATGTTTTACTTCGAAATTAATATAAGTAAATCCCTTGGCTATTTCACAATTTTTGTGAAATAGCCAAGTGTGTTTTTATAATAATTTGTTAATTACAAAATGTTTCACCAAGAAGTGTCTGCTACATCAATTAATAAGTAAATCCAATTCGTAAAAATTTTACTGTCCAACGTAGTACATATTCAAAACAAATCGTCAAAGTGACATGGCAATATTTTCGCTCTCATTTTAAATACGTAATTACAACTATTAAATGCATTACTGATATCGAATACTACTCACATACACGGCCACAACCAGACACACGTACAGCGTTATGTGTGCGCTATTTCATATGACCTGTGTGATCGTATGAAATTGGAACATTGTTGTCTAATTAGTTGTTAATTGGTTCGAACACCGTTTCGGAAGCAGTGCAGCATGTGAATAGAGCACGGCATCATGCATGAATATTGCTATCGTCGATAGAAATTGCGTGATGATGCCTCGATGCGTGCTTATATACCTAACACTAACACAAACTCAGAGCAAAACACAACCTGTAGGTAAAGTGGTGTGTATCTATTTACCTATTACGTGCCGTCGTGGCGTAAAACTTTCAGACACGGTAATATGTACGAAAGGCGTGTGTGACCGACATTAAGCACTGGTGCGTCTCCGTTTTCATGAGGCGTTTTTGATATCTTCACTAATCCTTGTATCTCTATTGTGTAACAAGTCTTAAAGTTAGGAACTCTCGTATGTATTATTCACGATCGTTTGACATATTTAGACAATTTTTCATTGTTTAATTTAGTCTTTTACACTGCGGTGAAGATAATATCATTAAGAATAATTGTAAGTGCATGTATTTTAAGTAATTCCCGCGTTTTTCAACTACCATAGTCGAGAAATTTGATATTCCTAACCAATAATTTAGTTGACAATTCGTAGTTAAGTAAGCGGCTTTAGTCGAGGAAAACCGTGTTTTGTTTTTGATGTTTCGAAACAATCAGAAATCACAAGGTGATTAATTCAACATTTTTGCTATCTAAAGAATCAATGATTGGACGTTCTTAGCGAGAGCTGACATTATCGTCATGAAGAATTCGCCGATAAATTCTTGTTATTTTGTCTATGACTTCCGGCAAATAAATTGAAGTATACAAATCCGCATTCACGGTTCTTCGATTCTCTAACGATACGGTTTGCACATGTCTAGCGAAACCGATACGAAGCAAACAATCATTTGCTTCGTAGCACAGTACGAATTTCGGCTCACTTTGAAAAACTCAAATAGTGGATTATTGTTTACTTTTATGATCGCGCGAATGCCACTAACAACGATGTTATACACTAAATTTGAACGAGCTAGGTTCAACTTTTTTAAATATAGAATAAACAAAGGTAATACTTAAACTACTAGATTTTAGGAATTTTCACAGTACCTAACCCTCGTGTAATTACAGATTCAAGACTGACCCACATTCAGTACTGTAATTATAGCTAATATTTTTTTATAAAAACTATTGTCTTACACAAAAATTCTAATAAGCTAATAATTATAGATTTTAAGCACATTTGTTTCATTGGTGTTTAAAGTAACCTCCATTGCTATCAGAAATTTACATGAATCACTTAGAATCCATCATTTTTAATAATCCCCTAAGGCAGCTTGTTTTCTTTTGGCATAGATACTTAGACGATATTGTACTTTGTTTCACCGGAACACAAAGACAATTAAACTTGCTTCTGGAAGTAGTCAATTCTATTAATAAAAATATTAAATTTACCATGGAACAAGAAGTAAACAATAGCATTAATTTTTTAGATCTAAGTATTAAAAAAATCAACAATAAATTAGAGTTTGACATTTACCATAAGGAATTTCATACAGACATAACTATACATAATTCGTCAACACATGCAGGTTTTTTGTTCCATAGTTTTTACATAGATTAATTAATTATCCACTATCCAAAGTAAATTATGAAAAAGAACTAAATTTAGTCAAACAAATAGCAATCAATAACACCTACACAGATACTCTGATTTAAAACATGCTGACAAAAAAGCTGTCTCTATGGTATATCCTGTAATAAAGGATAAGCGAAATTCAAATTTTAGATTACAAACGTACACTAGGAAACCTAATAAACATATTTCAATGTATTTAAAAAAACTTAATATAAACACGGTTTTCAAAACTAATAATAATTTATCAAAACATATTAAAAGCAATAAACATAAAACACATAAAAATCTGGAGTCTATAAGTTAATATGTGGATGCGGTAAGGTATATGTTGGTCAAACAAGAAGATCGTTTGAAAAACGCATTGCTGAACATTGTTCTTTGTTTAGAAATAAAAAACAAGATTGCACTTTTGCTAATCATTTATTAGAAGAAAACCACAGTTTCAATAAGGATTTTCGAATTCTAAATTTAGAAAATAAATAAATTAAATTTACTTTAAAGTTAGGAATCAATAAATTAAAACAATCACAAATTTTACATAATGATCGATTAGATTTAAATAACTCGCCTTTGTTAAATTTATTCATAATGTACATTTAGTTTATTAAAACAAATTTTATGCGTAAACATGTTTAGTCCCCTATAGTATAACAGAGCCGGCCAGATGGGTCACATTTTCTAACTATCTACTATATTTGTGTCTACGTTTACGTATTAAAAAAGTGAAGATTTTAAACATTAGTTCTATTTCTATTTTCAAGTAACCTTTTTAATAACACCAAACGCTTTTCTCTTATACCCATATATTCACAGTTTGGCTTCTCTTGTTACTGCTTTAGATATAAAAACAGCGGATTTCTACTTTTTCATTATTATTTCACGTCGAAATTAGCCCAATAACAGAAAGCTGAAACCTCCTTAAATATATATTAGCCATTTACTCTGTCAATGGTTAGGCATTTCGAACTTTATGATCGATCATTAACACATACTTTATCTTGGCATAATTGATTTAGTTTTCGTTAAAACGCAGGCCCAAATTAATGAGCTTATCCTTAACACCCTAATGAAAACGATTTCCACGAGAATTCGAGAGGAATATTCCATAACGAAGAGGATAACAAAGATAAAAGAAAACGTGTCTTACCAGGTAGGTTTTTCTTGGGTGTCCTCTGTAATTAGGCATTCATATCACGGTCACATTTACCATATTGGGTGATTAGATCTCAAAAACATCATAAAAAAGCTCCAATATCACAATAAAAGACCTGGTCTAGTGAACACGTACAACTTAATTCAATCGTAAAGCAAAAGCGAAAAGTCACTTGAAGACAATGATTTCCATCATTTCGCTTTCCCATCCTGGAGAGATTCACGCGCATGCTGCCTCAATCATATACGACAAACCGCGAAAACCTAATTTCAATTTTTCCGTACCAAAATGCGCATATGCGGGTCGTGGATAAAATATTGTAACAAAACTTGTGTATGTTTTCCTCTTATTGTTATATAGAAGGTAACTATATCTCCTAGATATCAAAAAGTAAGGAACACGGGCGCTGGTCAATTATCGAAAGTGAGAAAATATTAAATTCATTGGTATTTTTACTTTCATTAATAGCCATGGCTGATGTGCAGTACTAACGGAGAAAATTTAAATAAAAATTACTAACTTATATACTGACAGAAGAAATAAAACTATATTTGATATAATAGTAACTTGGACATATAGTATTTATATACTGCTGCCTGTAATGTTATAAAGGTTATATAGACTAAATTATATTGTTATATTGCTGTTGTTAATAAGGCATAATTATAGGAACAGTGTATTTAAATACCATTAATTTACAGCCGATAATTCTTTCTCTGAAGTGCCTATAATAAATACAGAGTTCAATTTGTGTAAAGTTTTATAGTGCTTTATTGTTAGAACGAACTGAGTGACGCATAAAATGCGATATATTATGTCATAAAAATGTAAAAGTTTAATGCCGTTCTGGGTTTATGTTTGTTTGGGAAAATCAATATAGATATGTGGGGTACATTGTAACTTGTACGCGAATGCACGAAACACGCGACAACACCGTCGAAAAATATGAATTGCATAAAATAGTGCTCGTTCTTTCCAAACTTAGAAGGAATGTCAAACTCGTGCTCGCTGACCGCGCGAGCACGTTAATGTCCTTATCGTAGCAATGACTACACAGAAAAAAAATCTGGCTTATAAAACATACATGGAAATATAATTTATGTTCTTTATCAGGATCCGAACTAGAGATTTAATGCGAAATCATATATTCCTTCTTCAGGTATGCCATAACTCGCGATTCTGAAACCACGAATTTACTATTTTATTATAAATAGAAGGTGGAGTTGAAGGACGTTCAAAATATTTGAACGTGTTATAAACTAAAATTTGACAAGAGTAACGGGTGTTTAGAAAAATTTTTTCTTTAGCTGGCGACAATTCTGCAATTTTATGCCAGAGTTTCTGATTTTTAAATATAAATTCGTCAATAAATAAACAAAACATATGCAAATAAATAAAACAATTTGTTGTTTGTAATTTCAAAATGATCTTTGTTGTCGCACCTGTCACGCAAAATACTTTTATTGTAATTGTATATTGCGGAAACGCCTTGTAAAATGAAGATAGTAATTGGATATATCCCAATTACTATTTCATTGACTTACAATCAATTTATCGAACTGTATTCTGAAGAGCAAAATAAATATTGTTACTTTTCACAACAACAGTGCTTGTTACTTTCTTGTGTTTCAATTGAAGTTGTTTTCCTCACATGCACATTTAAAACGTTTTAAACTTTACTAATTTGACGTCGAGTGAATTTAAGCTTTGTAAACAGCGATCTGTTAAAGTGATAGATGATTATATTTTGTATAACTAGATTACGTCACGATTACCTTGATTTTGTTTTCGTGGACAGTTTTTATTTCCAACATGCTCTCATTCCTATAAATAACTAGATGCCTTCTATTCTATTGTATGTCTCTGGGCTGGAGACCAATAACTTCAAAACACTCTCAATTCCACTGTGTTCTGTGTCTTCGATAAAGGCCACTGTTCTTCTCGCTTTTCTCTCTTTAATTCCTCCTATTTTTCACATCTTCTACATCAGGACTCGCTAACCAAGTCTCTGCTGTATTAATGGTTTCTCACAGGACGATGTCCGTTTATTAAGCCGATGGTAGTCTTAATTGACCAAAACGACCGTTCTTCTTCTATTGGCGTATTTAAAGTAATCTTTGAAATGACTTAATTACCTACTCTTCAGATACACCTTCACAAATTTATCTTAGTTTGAGAAAATCGAAATCCTTGTTTAAAACACTTTCAAATTTTTCTATTACACACTCATTTTTTTCGCTTTCTACAGCACATAGCTGTGCGTGAACATCATCCACAATTTGAAGAGAATCCTCCAACGACATCGAAACATTTTATACCTATATTTCTGCTATAAAGTTTTTAACGGTGTTCGACATTGGTCGTTTTCGCGACGTATTTAACTGCGACATTTTTAAAACAAACGTAGAACTAGGAAGTAGTAATTTCGGCAACATACATGTATATATTGTATATACTACAGATCTCGTACACAGTCGAAGTAATTCTGAAGATTGTATTACCCCCGCCGCCCCACCTACCCTACTTATCGAACCACCGTCTGTTGGCGCTATTAGCAAGCCTTAATTATTAGATAAGAAAAGAATAGCCTGAACGGATATAAAGAACTCCGTTATAGTTAACAGTTTCTTCGCCGCGTTTGCGTATTACGTTAATATTTCTTTGTCTTCCGACCCGACCATTTAAATCTCCTCCTATGATGATCTCATGACTACGCGGGAGTTGATCGATTATATTTCTAGGGGTATCTCCAAACTGATCCTGGACGTGAACCGTGGCATTGTTGTTTGGCGCGTATACACTAAAAATTCTTTCATTGGTTCCCAAAACTGAATGTATCTTTCTAATTTTTTATGAATTAGGAGGGTATATCAAATTTAAATGGGACTGATTTTTTGGGTTGATGTTCACCTAAGGTGGGAGTTTAGAGAGGGAATAGTAATGACTCGAATTCTCTCAGGTCACCTTAGTCCTATAGAAACCATGAGTAAGCAACAAGTGCATGTTTTTATGGAGCAACGAATAATTATCAAGGTTTCGGCCAAGGAGGGCGTGGAATCAATGGAAATTTTTCTGAGATTACAGGCACTGTTCGGCACCAACAACTTGTCACTAATTCGTGTTTTTGCATGGCACAAGAAATTGAAGAGCCCGAAAACGTTGAGAACCAGAGCCACAATTGCCGCCCGAGGACAAGCGTGACCGAGGCCAATATAGAGGCGATTCGATAACAACTCATGGGTAGACGACAGGTGCATAACGCTCTGGAATAGAGGAACTTAGCATTAGTTACGGGAGTGCTCAGCATATCGTTACACTGAACTTCCACAAGGTGTTTGCAAGATGAGCTCCGCGGCTGCTCTCGGATGAACAGAAACTGCATCGGCTAAAGGTTTGTCAGCGTCTGTTGACTCGATTCTGGCAAGATAGCGAGGCGTGTTTGAATGGAATCGTAACGTACGAGGAAACTTGTATGCGTCATTACACTCCCGAGCCAAAGCAGGCGAGTATGGAATGGAGAAAGAGCGGTTAAAGGGCTCCTGTGAAAGCGAAGACTAGGTTGTCAGCTGGAAAAGTTTTGGCAACTGTTTTTTTTTGATCAGGTTGGTGCTGTTTTCGTGGATTTTCTCCATGATCGACGCACAATTAATGCGGAATATTATGGCGAGCTTCTGGATGCCACAATGCTGTCCTTGCAACGAAAAAGGAAGACGAAATCTGTCAAAACTGTGATTCCTTTTGGTGACAATGCCAGACCTCATTCAGCAAACGTCACAAGGCAAAAATTAGACAGGCTGGGCTGGTAAGTATTGGAACATTCCTCCCTACAATTCAGACTTGTCGCCTTGTGATTTTCATCTCTTTGGACCCTTGAAATAAGCGCTTGGAAGTCGATGTTTCAACAGTAACAAAGCAATAGAGCAGTTTGTGCTTCAATGATTTCACCTGCAAGCGAAAACATTCTACGACGAAGGAATTAAAAAACTCTCAATCCGCTGGGAAAAATGCGTTGACAGGACGGGAGATTATGTGGAAAAAATAATATATTTTTGTAAATAATGTAGAATAAAGCTCTGACTTGAAAAGAAATCAGTCCCGTTTAAATTTGACATACCGTCGTAGTATGGATACTCCAGATTTTGTTCGTTCGTGTTTGGCTGCCCTCGTATATAAATGTACAAAATCGTTTATGTTTTCGATTCCGCTTCCTTTTTCCTTTGGTTTTGAGAGGATCTCTATATCGATGTGCCGTTGGATTTGTTGCTTCTGAAGGAAAATGTTTTTTTTTTAATAAAGAAGAGATTAAGGCCTCCGTCAAAACCTTCATTAGTTCTATAGATTCAGACTTTTTTAATGATATTTATGTCCTTGTTAGTCATTCGCAAAAATATGTTCAACTTCATTGAAATTATTTTTATTTATAAATATTTAGTTTTTTTAGAAATTAGTTATTTGCAAATTTTACTTAACAGATCCAACATTCCATATGCACCAACCTTACATCAAAAACCATCAATTATTATTTATGCCATTCCAATAAATTATAGTAATATATTTATTTCTAGACTCTCAGACACGTATTTTCTTTAGTATAAGGTATAATTTAATAATTCGAAACTTTAAAATCAATTCGACCTTAAAATGTACAAAAAATAAACGTGATATTAAAAACAAAAGAGATTAGTGTAATAATACTATAAGGTTACCATAGCGTTGCATTTGCATAGGTCTATAGACGGTTTGAGTAGGTATCTCTTCGTGAAACTGACGGTAGTACTTTCCGAACATAAAATATGGGTAATTTTAAAAGAAACCCGCCACAATGAAACCAGATCGAATTCGATTCTCATATAAGAGAAACATTATTAATCGCAATTAAAATTCTGTTAGGCAGACAGATTCGCAAATGTATGTGGAGTAGTCAGCTCGGACCAATTCAGTGTGCTACTGTATCATTACTACAGTGTGCGAAATCACCGAAATTGCTGGTTGAAGTTTACCAAATCGACGTAATACAGACTTCTTTGGTATACATAGGTAATAGTTAACATAATCTGCTATGCATAAGCAACTCGAAAATTCCGAATTATTAAAGACTAAACTCTTTTAGGGAAAAAATACAAAATAGGTTTTTGTTTTATTTTTCATTTATTTATTTATAAATCTGCTTATAATTATTAGAACTAATAATTGTTCTGCTAATATATTATTTTAAAATTATCATTTATATTGACTAGACATTATGGGAATCAAGTTTGAATTAACGAAAATTACGATAATTTTTCCGCAGTATTAAATGTTCATTTAATAATAATAATTCATATCTTGGCACCCCTAGCAGTTTAACGCCAATTACAGGGGATAGTTTTGCTACTAGCAAAAGACCAGAAAAATGTACTGCCTAAGTAATTGCGAAAGAGGTGCAAAATATGAAGAGGAAATTTGAAAGTTAAAAAATTCAACTCTTAATGCACATTAATTGCATTTTCACGAAGTAATGTGAATGTAAATATAGCTTTTTACATTTTACGATGCCAGTTATTCAAATTTTCTATTAGAAAATATTCGCCCTTAAGCAGGATTCGAACCCACGTCCATAGTTTGCCGGATCTTGATAGCTTAGTGGTTAGAGCAATGGTCTGGCAAACCATGGACGTGGGTTCGAATCCTGCTTAAGAGCGAAATTTTTCTATTAAAAAATTCGAATAATTAGCGTCGTAAAATGTAGAAAGCAATATTTACATCAACTGTTAATGTTTATGACTGATGATGGCGCAAACATGCTTTAAGGAGATCGGTCTTTTAAACAACATTGTGGTAACTTGTTACATGTGACGTGTAAAATCCATGTGTTACATCTTTTGGCAGAAGCTATTTGAAGTTGTTATACAGAGATTGACGGCTTAGTAGCACATAACAAGTGTTCATTTGAAAAGTCAATCTAGTAGCATGTGATTTACTGAGAACATTTTGATGTATGTCGTAAATTAATATTTACTACTTAACCTACGAAGTCGTAAATTTTGACAGTTTCATACATACAAATAAATAACAAATAATAGGTATTTATTGAAAACTATAACAAATGTTGAAAATGTTGTCCTTCAAGATCAATGCACTTTAAAATCCTCCGTTCAAAATTTCTCATGATATTCTGCAACATTACTGGATTGTTATTAATTTCCATGCATTTCTGTTCGATTCTCTGTAACATATCATTCAAATTCAATATAGGTGTTCGAAATATGTTATTTTTTAGATAAGGCCACAAAAAGAAGTCGCAAGGTGTTAAATCGCATGAAGTGTAGGCCAGGCAATTTCATTACTTCGACTAATTATACGCTCATCAAAAAATTCTCTTAAATAATCCAAAGATTCTGCAGTACAGCGACAAGGAGCTCCGTCTTGTTGGAAATATGAATTTTGTAGATCATCATTATGCAACTGATTGACAAATTGTTGTAAAATTTCCGTACGGTACCTTTGAGCAGTTAACGTTCCCTGAAAAAATATTGGTCCAATGATTCGCCTTTGGCTTATCGCTGCCCAAACACCAATTTTCTCTAGATGTAGCAATTCTTCATTAATTACATGTGGATGTTCTTTACTCCAAATTCTTGTATTTTGTGAATTTAGGTATCCCGTTTTATAAAACCATGGTTCATCAGTAAAGATGACTCTTTGCGAAAGTTCTCCATTATTGTACATATTTACAAACCAATTACAAAACTGTAGTCTACGTGGGATAATCAATTTCTAACAATTCTTGTACTGCTGTGACACGGTATGGATAAAGTTGCATATCTTTTTTTAATAACTTGTGAGTTGTACCAACAGAAAGGTTTATTTGTTGACTCAAATGTCGAACAGATTTTTGCGGTTCATTTTCCATTATTTCTTCAACACGATTGACAACTTGAGGTGTACGTTTCATAACTGCTCCGCTGCCTGATTTTCTTAAGAGACTACCAGTTTCAGAAAAAAGTGTTAAAGTTCTATCCAAAGTATTCTTAAATTGTATATAACCTATTACAAAATGTGGAAACTCAACTTCAAATTCTACCATGCAATCTTGAACTGAATAATCCTATAAACCATCAATTTTATTACCACTTCGAAAATAAGCCTGGACTAAAAAAAATTTAAGTTCTAAAGTGAAAGCCATTTTAAAACTGAGAAGCAATTTATTTAAACCAGAATCGACGCACGATTATTTTATGCACTAACTGATATTTGTGATTGACATTATCAAATGTTTAATTGACGAAGGAGATACTTATTAAAACTTCATTACGCTATGAAATAAGTAATTAAACTTCTAGTTTCAAAAATTATTTTATTGTAAATACACTACAATATTGTTTCGCATATGTTTATATACAGAGAAGGATTGTTCGACGTTGAGAGATGTTATATTTGCATAGTTAAAGCGCTCTTTGTATCTGTACAACGGATCTTCAGTATTGGTAAAAAGTTGCCCTAATTTTGTAAAATCTACATTTTTATCTAATACATTGTTAAATTTTTCACGGACAAAATCACTTTTTTCATCTTCAAGGATATGCAGCACTAGTTTTACGTGGTCAATAATTGCTAATGAGTTCGATATGGACAGCGCAGTGTTCTGTAAATTTTTTATTGCGTCCAGTATTGGAACGTAACTGTCGTAAATAATTTTTAAATTTGCTGCAACTTGAGGATTGTTAAATTGAACCTGGCTGAGCCGTATTGCAGCTGCTTCTTTGGCATCTAGTTGTCAAATCACTGATTTAATTTTTTCAAAATGTTTATAATAATAAAATGCTGCTTCTAACCAAGTACCCCATCGTATAAGAATTAGTTGCGGCGGCTCGGGTATATCAGGACACAGCGAATGAAATAGCCGAATCCGTTTCGGAGATTTAAGAAAAACCGCTTTCGTTTGTTCTATCAGTTGATCCACATCAGGATAAGTTGTACGTATAGTGTTTGTTACAAGGTGTAAAGCGTGAAGCAAACATGTGACATGCAGCAGGTTTGGTTGAATCGTTTTGAGTAAGTTTGCCGTGGAACACATAACCTTGGCAGCATCGGTAACTAACATTAACACTTGCTTCGGTAAAATCTCAAATTTGTGTAGTGTTTCTATTAATACATCATATATCGCTCTGGCAGTACACCCTTGCATTCGTTTACAGGTTAGTAGATAAGGAGGAGAAGGTCCTTGCGGAGTCAGCGTCCGTACTAGAATGGCTAGGATGGACTGTTTTTTAATATCTGTAGTTTCGTTTATTGTTAACCATAGGAATTTTTTTTTTACCGTATTTTTCGTACAATTTACAATTCTCTCACGCACTGACGGTACGTAATTCCGTAGCGTACTTCTTGCTGGTAATTTCCACGTAGGATTGTATTTCTTCCAAAACTGACGAAACATTGGGTGTTCCACTTTCTGCATTGGTATATTGGTCGCAATTAACATCATTGTTAAATCACACACAAATTTATCATATGATCTGCGTCCACTATTATTCGATTTATGTTTGTCACTATTTATATGTCTTTGGCACTGACTTGCTTTCCAAGTTAATAAAGTTGTTTCACAAACTAAACATTTCACTACGGTACCGTCACATATTAAATCGGGAAACCGATGTAAAAATTTCTTTACTACGTTAGCATGCAACCGAGTCGATGCATTGTTTCAACGCACTCCCGACATTTTCAACACGTTTGTGTTAACAATGTATCGCTTACAACGTCTCAACGGCAACTGAATTGATCGTCGTACGCCTCTACTCGATCCCTCCCCATCACGCTACTGTTCGGGCACATAGTCTGCCGTCTTTAGTTATATTTAATAAATGTTGCATATACAGTGTGTACCAAATTTCGATGAGAGGTTTATCCAAGATCTTAGATAAATTATTTATGCAATTTTAGATTAAGATTCTTATTTAGTTTAGTTGCTTATAATTATTGGTACAATAATTTCAATACGTTGACCTTATTTTTTTATAAATCTTGTGACCTATTTTTAGAATTATCTAAAACGCCTAATTTTATGTGCGTATATTTTAATTTCACGTTTTAGTCAATTTATTGTCTACACTTTAATTCATATAATTCATTGACTATACTGTGTGAGTCTTTTACTCATGACCAGGCATTACTTTGTTTTATTGAGAATTAATGTAATTATATTCATGTAATTATCTAATATATCAATATTATATATAAATTTTTTCATTCTATTCATTAAATTTTGCTGTTTTACATTTCTTAACTTTGTTTATGGTAAAGCCAAGTGGCTTTAGACTTTGACATTCTGGTGTACCATTTCTTTTATTTGTTGATACTTCGTCATTAATAAATTTACTATTGTTATTATTTTACATTTGTTGTTTTATTGTTATGATAATAACTAGACACATAGATACCTATGATTTAGTCAAGTTACCATCGGCAGTGTCTATGTTCACTGTAACGGTTAAAGAATATAAATATGGTGGCGCCTAAACCTATATAAGAACTCTTCCTACAGCTCGCCATTAAAACTGAGTTGGTCTCTTTAGTCTAAGATCTCCGGGGCAATCATGTTATTGGGGTAATTTCATAGATCCTAAATAGGTATTGCGGTAAGCACGTAGGCGTAAGACTATTGCTCGTGGGGGCTTATAGACAGCTTGAAAAACAATCATACAGTGCTTATTTAGAGCAATTCTTCATCTGTCATTTGACGTTTTGCTGTTGAAATTACGTTCGTTATAACTCAGCTATTTATTTTTAAAAGTTAAAGAAAATGGAATTAACCAGAGAGCACTTTATTATGATTTTAAAAGAGGTTTAAGCGCTTACGAGTGCACTGAGAGTTTAGATTCAGTTTTTAGTGAACAAGCACCTTCCCTGGCTATAAATTACCGATAGTATAAGGAATTTGAACGCGAAAGGAAGTCTGCTCAGCATAAAAAAAGGAGCACGGCGTCTTCCTACGACGGCTACCGAAAAAACATTGCTGCTGTTAAAAAAATAATTGAAGAGGACAATAAAGCCACTTGTGGTAATAGAGCGTAAACTCGAAATTGGCAATTGGAAAGTGTTTTGTATCGCATCACCTTTGTGACTTCCAAAAAGCAGAGCGTGTAAGAATTTGCCATGAAACTTTAAATTTCTTAAATAATGTTGGGCATCAATTTTTTTTCAAAATAGTGACAGGTGACGAAACCTATATTCGCATTATCGACCTGCCTACCCGCCAAGAGAGTCGTGTATGAATTGATGCAAATGGTGAAGCTCCTACAATGACTAAGAAGCAGCGAGCTATGAAAGAGGCTATACGCGGTATTCTGCAGAAGTACGGTCATAGTAAATGTAATTAAGCTATATGAACAGAAGGCGTTTACAACTAAGTAGTACACTGAAAAATGTTTTGCCTGAAGTGTTTAGTAGAGTTCCAGACAAGGGAATTATGTTCCACCGTGATAATAGATTGTCCCATACGGCAGTTTTAACTCTCTAGTTTTTGTCTGGAAAAAATATGAAAGTAATAGAACATCCGCCGTACTCACCTGATTTAGCAATTTTGGCTATTCTTTGGGCTTAAACGCAATTGGCGGGGTAAAAGGTTTTTGTCTGAAGAAGAGATTGATACCGCAGTTCACGCTTATTTTGAAGGTGTTCCGAAAGAATACTTTAAACAGTTCAGAAAGAATTGTCAAGTGTCTCATTTCGGAAGGAAATTACTTTTAGCATATTTAAAAATCCTAGAAAATATTAACGGTGTTTTTTATTCTCAATAATTTCAGCTTGTTCCGTAAAATACATGGATATTACACTAAATATAAGAATTGACAAATTTAAAGTTTGCCAGAACCTCTATAAAATAAAATATTATATTAAAAAAATGTTCCATTTTATTCTGTTCAGCTACATGTAAGATAACACTCTTATTAACTGTAAGCAGTTGAACTCCATTAATTTTTAATTTTTTTTTTAATAAAATGTAATATCAGATGGAATTTAAATGTTAATTAAGAAAAATGTTAAACGTTATTAATTCAATAAACTATTTATAATTCGTTATATTTTAAATTCCAAAATATAATGAATTATAAATAGTTTATTGAATTAATAACATTTAATGTAACAGTCGGGTCAGCTGCTCTCCAAAAAATTTCGAATTAAAATATAAAATTATTTAATTAATTACAATTCTACGTAAGGAACAAGGTATAAATTACAACTTTAAGTTGATGTTAATGTATTTTTGATTATACATAAATTTTCGGCATCCGAATCGTGATGACCGTCTCATATAATAATAGTTTAGGTGTTCGAGCTCAAAATGTATTTCTTCTCTTTTGTTTTCTTCGTTCTTGACGAAGAAAATGTGTTCTCACCAAAATATTTACAGATAAAAATATTAAAAGATATACCATCATTTGTTTTGTTTGTGCGTAGCACCTAAACATTATTCATATATTTAGTGTAGTTTTGCTATTTTATGTAAATGACTACAGCATGTAAGAAAATGTGTTGCACTTTGATTTGATATAAATTAATTTCAATCTTGTTCTACTAGAATTAATTTTAGTTTTTGTTTAAATTAAGTTAAATTAATTAGAATGATGTTGATTATTATAATAAATTATCGGTAGATTATATAAAAGTTGTTTCGTCATAAAACGAAATTCGTTATATTGTATGCAGGTGCCCATTTTCTTTCTCCGTATATGGGTAACTCTTAGTATTGAAGATGCCGGATTAATTAGCAAAGTTGCAAATTAGCAAAGTTGCTCAGAATTTTGTTTTACTACTCCAATTATGAATTTTTTCGATGGCTCGTTAAAAGCGAAAAAAATTAAATTAATACAAACAGTAAGGAATTTAAACTTTAAGTAAATATTTTGTAAAGAAAGTGAACAAACAAATGAGCAGACAGTTAATGTTCTTTCATCAAATGTTCAAAATGACCACCAAATGATCTGGGCAGCGTAAAGCTGTTTGGACAAGAGTTAGAACTAACCAACGAAGTGAAGTATCTAGGCATAACACTTGATGCGAAACTGAATTGGAGCAGACACCTAGCCAAAGTGGCAGACAGGGCGGCGCAGCTCTTCTGGAGATGCAGAAGAGCTGTTGGCAAGACCTGGGGACTAAAACCAAATGTGGTACACTGGTTGTACGCAGCAGTAATAAGACCAACGATTACCTATGGAGCAGTTGTCTGGTGGAGGAGGACGGAGCGGACATCGTCGGTTGGGCTCCTCACGACTCTCCAGCGACAGGCCCTGTTGGAAATCACGGGAGCTATGAACAGCACGGGAACCGCTTCCATGAAGGCCATCGTGGGTCTCCCTCCGCTGGAACTATTTATAAGGGCGGAGGCAATGGCTGCGATACTGAGGCTGAAGGCCAATGACGTATGGTGTCCTAACAAGGTACAGATATCACAGGAACTATACCGGAAGAACCGATATTTCAAATGCCGGTGGACAGTATGGCACCTGAAATTATGTTTACAGCTAAGCTGAAAATACTTATACCGACCAGGGAACAGGCAAAAAGTCGCTCGATCGATTGTGGTGCCGGCACCTGGTACACTGACGGATCACAATCTAGTCAGGGGGCAGGTGCAGGCATATGCGGAATGTGCCCTAGAAGGAAGATGTCGATATGTCTGTGGAAACATACTACGGTTTTCCAGGCCGAATTGTTAGCAGTCGCAGCCTGCGCCGATGAAACTCGGGAAGCCGGCTGCGCAAGCAAAAAATTAACATAATGACTGATAGTCAGGCGGTTATTAAAGCCATTAGGAACCCATCTACCAGGTCTAAGCTGGTGAAATATTGTAAACAGGTCCTCAATAACCTGGCACAAGACAATACAGTGTCGCTGATATGGGTGCCAGGACATGAAGGAATTAAAGGCAATGAGACCTCTAGATGGCGACAATGTATGGTGAAGCAATTATAGTGTATTAACTATTATTTGAATATTTAGAACCTTATAAAAATACTATAATTCTCTAAAACCCTATTGTTTAAGCGTCGATTCATGTAGAGGAATGTTATCATTATGCAGAATGTCTCTTCTAATTAAATGGTCAATCTCATGATGGCGCCAATGTATGGTGAATCAATTATAGTGCATTAACTATTATTTGAATATTTAGAACTAGTTTTTAATCTACTTTTCTCACTTGCAGTTATTTACTAAAACATATTCATATTTGTTGGAGACAAAAATTGAAAATTAGACTTTCTCATAAAAAAACTAAGTGATAATTACGAGCTGTTTTTATTTTTAGATGTATAGTGCGAAGTATTACCACGGAAATTACAAATTCCACAAATTGATGCATATAGTTGTTTTTAGAAATGTGTTTCAAAGATAAATAAAATAATTTAATTGCTTCAAATATATTTGATAATAATGATAGTAATAATCTTTATTCGTCCAACAGCGGTTGCTACTAACAGAATAATATAGAATTGTACAAGGTGTCCCGTATCGTTATGTTCAAATTTTAGGAGTGTAAAGTATACCTCATTTCAAGTAACAAAAATGCAAAACTTGTATATCCATTTTTATTTGTTTCAAAGTTACAGATCTATGAATGTGATTGTCAGATCATGAAAAAAAATTACTACAGCCGGTTCCACAGTTGTAGATGTACCTATAGCTTTGTATAACTAATTTAGGAAGATTCTCTATATGGCCAATCAATACTTTTTGTCAAAAGCAACAAATTATTAGGATAACAAAAACGGTATAAGGCAACACCGGAAGTTGCAGTCAAAATAATGTCTTTTGACCGTTTGTATACTAGTGCTTCCGCCCTTTTCTTATAAAATATCGTCAGATTCTAAAAATAGATATGACAATATATTATACTGTTAAAATTCTTCTTCAGGTCGTCGAGTTCTTTTGGATAGAAAAAAATTTATGGAGGTAAACAAAATTACTTACAGAAACATATATTACACTTTTTACATACTAATTAATACATATATTGAACAAAATTAAAAAAATATATATAACTTACAAATGTTAGAAAAAGTTGTAAAATAATTTTCCTCCTCTTTTCTATCACGATCAAATTCAAAGATTTTCTTTAATCAAAAGTTCTTGTTGTCCTTCTACATCTTTATTATTGCACTGTTATTATTATATTTTAAATAATTAATGCAATGGCATCTACTAGGTACACCTTTTATATTTTTACAATCGACCACTAGATGGTGCTTTTGACATATCTAATAACTATATTTTTAAAGTTTGACATTTGTCAATGACAAATCCGCGATAGCTTAGAAAAAGTCAGTAGTTTGTTGACAGTGATAATTTTGTGACAGTGACAGTTTTAAGACAGTGAGTTTGTAAAATAATAGTGATTACTCGTGAAGATTTTCGTTGAATGATTTTTTACGATTACAAAAAATGCCTAACTCCACTAGAATGCATTATATCGCTTCTGTCAACTTTTGGTAATGAAGCACCAACAGAGAAGACAGTTTACAATTGGTTTGCAGAAATTCGTAATGGCCGTGCCTCAGTGAGTGATTATTCACGTAAAGGTCGACCAAAAATTATAGTGATTCCAAAACACATCGATGCTGTGCAGAAAATGATAGAACACGATCGACATGTGAGTTACAGTGAGGTAGAGACATCTCTTGCCATTACGCAGACTGCAATTTATTCGATTTTACATGAACTTTTATTTGTAAAAAAAATATGTTCCAGATGAATTCCATATAACTTGACCGAGGCACAGAAAGCAGCTCGTGTCAATTGGTGTAAAGAGATGCGCAAAAAAATTGACGTAGCAACCGCAAAATCCGTATACAACATCGTCACAGGTGACGAAGCATGGATATATGCGTATGAGCCGGAAACCAAGCAACAATTTACTGTATGGGTGTTCCAAAACCAACCAAACCCCACGCAACAATTCCTTTAGAGGATCGAAAAACTGTTAACGCTGAATGGTATACAGTAATTTGTTTGTCAAAAGTTATAGACGAAATCAGGAGGAACAACCGAAAACGTCGCATTATTCTTCATCACGACAATGCGAATTCCCATACAGCACGTCTAACAGTTGACTATTTGAAGGAAAAAAGTGTTGAAATAATGTCTCATTGTACATATTCACCTGAATGATTTCTTTTTGTTCCAAACTGTGAAACAAAAAATGCGCGGACAGCGATTTTCAACTCCTAAAGAAGCAGTCGAAGCCTTTGGAAACCATGTTTCTGAGATACAACCTTGAGAGTGGAAAAAATGTTTTGAGAACTGGTTCGTACGCATGAAAAAGTGTATAGACCATAAAGGCGAATATTTTGAAAGACAATAAAATAGTTAGTTCCCAAAAATTTTGTTTTCTTCCCAGATTTTGTAAAAATATATAAGGTGATCCTCGTATCCATCCAGAAAACCGTTATTTTAGCAAAAGATCGTCTATATAAAAATAACATAACCTAATAATTATTAATGAAATTCTTTATTTATTAAACATATATAGAACAAAACTACTTTCAATTTAAGGAAGCCATATACACTTGTAAAAAAGGTGTAATTATGGGTAATCTCCTAAGTCCGTTATTAGCCGAGATTTTTATGGATCATCTTGAAAATTATATTTCAAAAAATCCTCTTTTTCAAAATGTATTATTTTGGTACAGATACGTGGACGATATATTACTAGGTTTCACAGGAACTTAGAGACAATTAAATTTATTATTTCATTATATTAATACACTGCATCACAATATTAAGTTTACAATGGAATAGGAAAGAAATAATAGTATTAACTTTCTCGGATTAACTATTACTCGAATTAAAAATAAATATAACTTTGCAAATCGTCAAATAAAGATATAACTATTCATAACACTTCTTGCCATCCGATACAACACAAATTAGCGGCTTATCACAGCTTATACATTGATTAATCAAATCAATTGATTGAATTGATTGATTGAATCAAAAAGATTTCGAAAACGAGTTAAATTTAATTAAACAAATAGCAATTAACAATGGATATAAAAGTAACATACTAATAAAATTTTAACTAAAAAACTCTTTACCAGAGCCATATCACAAGTATTAAATAATAATAACACCCACAAATTTAAAATGATTACGCTTATAGGTTCTTCAACCATAAAAATTAGTAAATATTTAAGAAAATTAGACATTAATGCGTATAGAACTAAGAACCATTTATCAAAATTTATAAAAAAACAACAAGGATTTAACAAATAACAAAAAAAATCAGGAGTCTATGAGTTAACATGCGGTAGTTGCCCCATGACGTGTATCAGACAGACAGACAGACTGCTTGAAATACGCATCAAAGAACATTTTTCTGCCTTTAGAAATAATAAAACTGACTATTCATGTGCGTCTCATATTAATTTAACAAACCACAACTTTAACAAAGAATTTAAAATACTACACATAGAAAACTGCCAATTCCTTCAACTATTCAAAACATGTGCTTGTTACGGAACATTTATGTAAAGATATGTCCATAAGTTAGTTATATGTCTGATGAATGTCCTGTAGGGCGAAACGATCGTTACTGTGTAAAGTAAAAAGTAGTCAAATTCTTTAAAATTTGTCTTATTTTATCCCGATAATAGCTATAATGAATTTCATCAAGTAAAAGCTGAAACAATCCTATATAACTGGTATTGTTGTTTCCAGCAATCAAAGAATCAACAAAATGTGTTGTGTTACATTAACACCGCGACATATCTGACTGTCGCAAAAACAGATTAAATACTGAAGCATAAGACGAACAAAAATAGATTTTTTTATAAGCAACAAATTTACATAATTATGAGAATTTACTAGTTTTCATTAACACATTCTTAAACCAAATCGTGCAAAAGACAGTCGAAATAGCTTTAAGCGACGAAACTTACTTTTCTTAGATTTGGACAAGTATAATGGTATATCAGCAAATGGAACACTTGCTGATGTACTATAATACCATATAGCATACTATATCCAAAAACTTTTAATTGGGTGTAATACTAATTCCAAACAAATTAGAAACCTTGAGCGGTAATTATATGGTAAACATAATTACAAACGATCATCGTGTTATTAAATATACAATCGCACAATCATATGTTTTTTTTTCTTTCTTTACTGAGAGATAATTTTATATAATTCTTTGCAAGACACCGGTCACAGTGAGTCGTTTTCTACTGTATACGTACAGCTAAATAATATATAATGATTTGGAAATAACACGGTTAGAAATAATAATGTTGGCGTGTAATTACCGTATTGGTTAAACATTCACAACAATTATTATATCATTGGACACAATTTTCTGCTTAAAAACATTTAAATAATAGGTAATTTTCGATTCGGTTTATTAATAAAACATGTCTCTTGGACAGTGAACAGTATTTACTAATTATTAACGAAAATTCATATAATTTATTAAATTGTAACAATGGAAAATATAATATACATTACGAAACATTTAATATTAATAAAACCTGGAGAATGATATATTAATAATGGTAATAATAGTATTAATAATAATGATCAATGATTGATTGATTACGAAATTCAGAACGAAACCTTTGTACTGCACTCATTCTGTGAACTTATTACAAGAATTTGTGCTTTATTGCTTGTTAAACACATAGGTGGACATTAACTCAAAAGATATTTATGAATAAATTACAGAAAGAACTGAACCAGCGTAAAGATTATATTATTTATTGGCATAAAGACTACTTTTTGGGAAATAAGGAAATATTGACAAAAATAATGAAACGAAGAACAATTCTAATATTTATTTATGGATTTAGCGCCTTTGAGTATAACAGAGTAGCAAAGCGGAAAGATAACGCTACAGATTATTTATTGTTATTAGCGTATGGCCTACATAGATTGAAATATAAAATTACGTACCTATATACACAGGACAGAGTTAAATTTTAAAACCAAGGATATTGATCCAATCCAACACGGAGTCAGTGGCTTCAAAGAACTTACTCATCTCACCTCCATATGCTCTAAGGGGGCACTCAGCTGTAATATGGTCAAGGTTCTCCGCATTGGCAAGTCGGTGTCGTAGTTGGTCCCTATTTATAGAATGAGTCGCCGCAGATGCTGTGGGAACTTCTTATTCTATGGAGCAGCTTACATTCCTGGCGAGGCAGCTTCATTCCTGGTAAGGGTATCATGGGATTCGTAATATGAGTCGCTTGAGATGGTTTCAGGGCTTCCCAATACCCTCTCCATCTATCATTTGGTTTTAAATTGTTGTTGAAAGTTGTTCTGCTAGCAGTAGTGGAGGAGATCTAGACTTCAGTCTCGACAGGCCAGCAACAGGCAGGTCACTGTTTACTGGGAGATGAGGATTCGATATTATTTTGATATCTTCTCTAATCAGGCTTTCCTGTTTTCGAATGATTTGAGGTGCAATATGGCTTAGAACAGAGAGCCAGGGTAGACGTATACTTTTTAAACAACCGCTAATTATTCGCATGGTTCAATTGAGTTTGATGTCGATCACCTTTGCGTGGCAGCTGTTTAGGCAACAGGGGTGCAGTATTCAGCTACCAAATAAACAACGATACGAGTTGATGTTTTAAGAGTGGATGCGTTCGCGCCTCAAGCAGTACAGCAGAATTTATGGATTATGTTATTATAGTGTTTATTTTAGTCGTGGTGTTCTCTAGATGTTTTTTATATGAAAGTGTTCGATCCACTGTTACTTCTAGATATTTTGGGTAAAGATTATAACGTAGTAAGTTGTTATTGAAGTGGCTTGTGGCTCTATAAGTGCATATTAATTATTGAAGTAAAAACACGACACTTCTGTTTTATTCATATTCAGAATTAGTCTGCAGTCGGCGAAGTATTTTTACAGCACGGACAGGTGCTCTGAAAGTACATTATTAGTTCCCCCTATGGTTTCACTCCGGGATGTAAGAGGCACGTCCAAACTTCTTTGACTTTGTGTATGGTAACACTTCTGTTTTCTTCATATTTAGAATTAGTCTCCAGTCGGCGAAGTATTTTCGCAGTACAGACAGGTGCTCTGAAAGTACGTTATTTGCTCCCCCTATGATTTTACTCCGGGATACAAGAGGAATATCCAAACTTCTTTGACTTTGTGTGTAACATATCAGAAATATACAGATTAAACAGGACAGGTAACGCTAGAGAAATTAGATTCTTCTCTAATTTAGATAAAACAAAATCAGTATAGATAGAATAAGAAGCAATACTTAATATAAATTCAAATAGAAAATCAGTAGAAAACTACTTAATAGAGGAAAATCAACTGGGGCAATTGTACCATTATTGGCCCAGTTGATTAAATAATATGACTGAATTAACATTAATACGAAGGGTGTATTAAGTACATTCAACGAAAAGAAGATATTGAGAAACGCTTGAAAAAACTCGGCACTATAATGTGAGGAAAGCGATAAAGAATGAAAGGAGTTATGGAAAAGAAATACCAGAAATTTACTGTTTTCAATCGTCTTTTTTAATTAAAACTTTCGAATGATTTGGGTAGTAATTTGTAGACATAAATGTTTACATTCACATTTA
Source organism: Melolontha melolontha (assembly GCA_935421215.2). Taxonomy (NCBI): domain Eukaryota; kingdom Metazoa; phylum Arthropoda; class Insecta; order Coleoptera; family Scarabaeidae; genus Melolontha; species Melolontha melolontha. The sequence goes on along the minus strand of OW285243.1, from coordinate 67,280,964 downwards.
CTTCTAAATTACATACTAATTTCATAATATTTGTAAATATTTCATATAAAAGCCTAAAAACTCCAAGAATTTATCAATTGATATATTTAATGAACGATTAAGAAATTATCTAACACACACACACACACACACATATATATACATATATATATATATATATATATATATATATATATATATATATATATATATATATATATATTTAGTGTTAATAAGAATTAAAGAATGTACACCAATATACCTTTAACACTAGCAAAAAAAAGTAATTACAGAAAACTGGGACTCCATCAAAAATTTCACAGACTTACCATTAACAGATTTTCTTGAAGCAATAGAATTAACTTTAACTTCCACATATTTTCAATTCGACAATAAATATTTCAAACAAATTGAAGGACTAGCAATGGGAGCACCTATATCGAGCGTAGTAGCCCAATTAGTATTAGAACACATCGAAGAAAATGTTATTAAATCCCTAAAAATCAAACCAACTTTTTTCAAAAGATATGTCGATGACTGCATAATAATGTTACCAGAAAAGGAAATAAGTAATGTACAAAATAGCTTCAACAACTTCCATCCAAATTTAAACTTTACCATTAAAATTGAAACTACTTAGACTTAACACTAATAAAAACAAACAATAACATACAAACAAAATGGTACACTAAACCAATCACATCCGGCAGATACGTAAACTTTTATTCAAACCAACCCCTATCCCACAAAAAAAAATGTTGTAACGGCGTTAGTGGAGAGGGCTTTAAATCTCACCAATCCAGTTTTCAGACCAACAGTACTGAATAAAGTAAAAACTATTTTAACAGAAAACAATTATCCACCACAATTTATGCAAAACATTATAAAACAGAGACTTAATAAAATATATAACAAAACTAAGTGCCAAAATATAAATAAAACAACCAATGAATTAACATATATCCCTACACCCTATATAACTGGATTATCCGAAAAACTAAACAATATAGTTAAACCATTTAATTTTAAAATAGCATATCAAAGCGGAAAAAATCTAAGATTCCTACACACAAAACTAAAAGACTCAACACCAACACTTAAACAATCACATACAATATATAACATACCCTGCAAAGACTGTGACAAAGTATACATAGGCCAAACAAAACAGTTACTACAGGAAAGATTAAAAGGACACAAATACGCAAAAAATCAGACAGCTTAAAAAGCACCAGATAACATTAAAACACAATTTTGAATTTGAAAATACAAAAATAATAACCAAGCAAAAAAATACCAAGGCTAGAGAGGTATTAGAAATGATTCACATTTTCAAAAATAACAAAACAATCAACGACCGAAACGAGATTGATGGACTTTCAAAACTGTATTATCCGCTCATTAAACAATAGAAGACAACCCCACCCACACAAAGAAACAAAAAAAAAATCTTTTTTACCCACTGTAAACACACTGTATTTTCCCAAACACATGGCCTGACCAAACAAATTTTAAAACGAAATAATATAAACATTTCATTTCTATAACAAGACATTTAGTTACACTTAAGATTCCGAGATACGCTGTCGGACCCTGTAGTGAAGGGTCGACATGTAAATATAATTCTTACCTTCGTTTGTAATTTTTTTTTTTTAGTTCTAAATCACTTGAAAAAGACTTAATTATATAGAAAAAAGTCGAAACGTCGTTAGATAAATAAATTGAATTTCAATAAAGGTCGCTAAACCAAAAAAAAGCTTATTATTTTAATATATATATATACGCAAGCTGCCAGCAGCAATCAACACACAAATTCATACCCAGAAAGAGACACAAGCTGCTAGCAGCGAACAACACATATATTCACACCTTGCTATCTATTTTTTGGAATACTAAGTCATGTTTTATTATTATTATTGGAATGTATCTTTGAATAATTTAAACCACAGCAACTCAATTATTTGACATTTATATTCTGTCATTTATATTTTTTATATCGATGACAAAGGCATCATTGCCGAAACATGTAGGGTTGTTTTAAATATATATACTTTGAAGTAATAAACCAGACCTTTAATCGCCGACTTATTAAGTTTACTATATATATATATATATATATATATATATATATATATATATATACATATATGTATATAACAATTGATAAATTATTGGAGTTTTTCGGCTTTTATATGAAATAAACTACTCAAAAATGAATAAGGAATTTTTACTTTTTTGTATTTTTTAGATAGTGTTGACTCCTCCTAGTTTGAAGGAACCTTTGATGTATTCTTCAAGCTGGTGTCGTAGAATACACTTGTGCACGGGTGTAAGACCGTATACACTTTTTTCGTTCACTCGTTGATTAGTAAGTAAAACTAATAAAATGCAATATGGTATAATCTGTTTATTTACACATATATACACTTATTGTAATACGATTGGTTGTACACTAGTACCTTGTTTGTTGACTTATATACTAAATTGTTATGTTGATGTATTGAGGTTCGCTAGTAAGAGCTATAGGAACTCTTCCCTAGGAGAAAACTATCGAAGTTAAACTGATATATCTTTTTGACTGATGTCCTGAAGTAAACCTCCCCACATCCCCACTGTTTATACAAGTGGTGGGAATTACAAAAGGTTATTTTAGATTCATGACGTATAGCAAAGTAATATAAACTTTCCCAACATTTAAGGTATGGTAAACCAGTGTACAATGACGGGCATACAATTCATCTACTGGAACCTGATCTAATACCTTTTACGATCACTTTGTTGTATACCGTTAAATCCCTTCGGGAAGGTTTATACTTAAAATAATTCATGAATTGGTCTTGACCGTCATAAAACTAATTACCTGAATGGCAGGGTTACTTGGTAAATGCAATTAGGCTTGCTCTATGCTTTTGGAAATGATATTATTTAAGAAATTATATTTACCGGGTTATTGTTCTAATTTGCATGACCTGTAAACTGTTACTGGGAATCGGACCTAACTGCCCAGAATCTTCATAAGCGCCTTAAAACGGCTAATGAAATGTACACAATATAAATTAAATAACGAGTCACAAAATAATAAAATATACAATGTGAAAAATAGATATTGACGTTTTAACAGATAGTATGGGTAAATATTTGTAGTGTATTATATTAGATACATAATTGTACACAACAATTTAAAATTTTCAAGTATATTTATTCAGAAAAATCGTTAGATTACTAAGAAATGATCAAAAATTAAATAAGCAACATTTTTAACAACAGCTAAAATAAACATTTTTCTGTAACAATTAATTCTAAAATCGTGTATAATGGCCACGGACATCTCTCACAGCTGTACATTTTCGGGGCATACTCAGAATGCAATTATTAATGTGTTCTTGTGACACTCTTCTCCAACACAGCGGTAAAATTTCCCTCAAGTGTTGCACGTTAACTGGGGGTGGATTATGTTCGTTGAGCTGTTCTTGAAGTCTGTCCCAAATGTGCTCAATTGGATTCAAGTCGGGAAACGTTGGTGGTAAAGGTAGATGGTTAATATGGAGATTGCTTGCATTACAATTTGTGCACAATGAGTTCTTGCATTATCATCAATAAAAAACATGTCTTCATCCACAGCCTCATGAAAGTCGGCCACATATTGCTGAATAATGTCATCTCTGTATGTGTGTCCATTGACATTGTTTTCAAAGAGATGGAGGTTCGTACGTCCATTCAACCTAATGCCCGCCCACACCATGATACCACCGCCGCCAAAAAGGCACCACAGCTCGCGTCTATAACGGTCTCCTCGAGTTCTCCAGACCCTTACTCTACGATTATCACTAAATAAGCAGAATCTGGATTCATCGGTGTATAAACCATGCTCCCATTGAAAATTTTCTGCTAGTCGTTGGTTAACCCAAGTTCTTCTAGCCATTCTATTGGCATTAGTTAATTTTGGGCGTCTCACAGGCCTGCAGCTATGAAGATCCATTTCCCTCAGACGGTTTCTTATGGTTTGATCCGAAACTCTAACTCCAGTGGCGGCACGTAACTGTGTTTGCAACCATACAGCACTTCTAAACGGATTCATCCTTGTCTGAATTCGTATGTAGCGGTCTTGTCTCTGATTTGTTTTCCTCTCAGATCCACTACCGGGTCTTCTCCTTGCAGATCCTACCTGTTGGTATCTTGTTAGAGCCCTACTAACAACACTTGGGGACACATTAAAAATTGGGACAATTTCTGCTCCAGATTGCCTTCGCTGATGAAATAACGCAATTAAATCAAAAGTTTCTTTATTTAAATGACGTTTTCCCACTCAGCCGCAATAGACCTTTGTTCAAGCTATTTAGAAATGCATTATAAAGTAACAGTGTAAATGAATCAGATGTCAGTTATTGAATGTAGATGTCAAGTTATCTATTGTGGCTGAATGGTAAAAGCGACAGTCCGGCAAACTGTAGACTTGGGTTCAAGTCCCAACATAAACAATATTTTTCAATTAAAAATTGCGAATGATTTGCTTTGTAATTTGTAGACAGCAATGTTTACATCCCGACTTACTTTGCAATTACATACATACTAATCATACTAATTTGATATTTGTAAATATTTCATATAAAAGCCGAAAAACTCCAATAATTTATCAATTGTTATATTTAATAAACTGCAAAAAATTATCTAAACAATTATATATATATATATATATATATATATATATATATATATATATATAGGGCGTCCTTGAAATAAAAAAATATCACATGAAAAATGTGATTATATAGAATGTGAATCCGAAATATTGTGAGTTAATTACGACGCGAACCCCAAAATTAAAAAGCCCCCATCATGTTTCGCCTACGATTTCAAAATATTCATAAATACGCTACAGCGTATGTTTACATAGGTAACAGCTGTCGATGTAATAAAAACAACATTGTGTACAAATTTAGTTATAATAAAAGTTGGATAACCTAGTATAAAAGTCAGCTGCTAAAAATTTCTGTAAGTTTTTAAAGACGATGTATTAAAAGAACGGGTTTCACGGACATTTTACGTCCTATTTATTAACAATTTATCTTTAATAGAAGACGTATTGTACCGAGCATACGTAACGGTCGACAATTAGAGAAACTTAAGGGGAGATAGACAATAACAAAACTATTCTTTTTGTTATTGTGTGTTAGCTTCAGATATCGTGTCTGATATAGTCGATCGCACAGTGGCGTGACACATTTTTTAAATATATTTGTTATTTTTTTTTCTCGCTTATGAGAGGGAATTTTTGGGAAAATATTTTGAATTCCGATTTTATATAATTACATCTTTCAATTTTTCGTACGATGTCTTTTTATTTCAAGGGTACACAGTATATACAGTCACCAATTTATTCAGAAAAAATTATTAAAGAAAGGTAACCTTCAAGAAACCAAATAACATCGAGAAAAAAGACATAGCAGAGCCTCTAGATCTGTTACTTCTGTTAAAGTTGCAGCAGATAAAAGGCCAGAACAATTTTTTTTCAATAAATCACTACCTGCTAGTCCAACATAACAATAAAAGAACATCTCCGGTATTATTTCAATGGACATATTTTGTAAGTATTGTATTTAATAAAGTTCACTATTGATGAAAATGTCAAATAAAAATGGAAACTGAGGGAGTATACAAATAAGTTTTATTTTTTAATTCAACTCAATTAAGTTAAATTTCATTCACCAAGACTTCAACTAACAATTAGTAAATATTAAATTAAAATGCTTATTGTATTAAACGATTATCCACAGGTATATTCATCTTTGCAATTTGCGAACTCATGAATAATCATAAAATTGTAAATTAACGAATTGGTGGTTAGCACGAGCGCATAAATATTACATTTATCACCTCATCCGTTAATCATTTTTTGTACATAAGTGAATATTATTGTTAGAAGTATCTAATAAGTATATGAACTGTATTCAAGTAGTCTATAATTGTCAGTAATAAAACGCATGCAAAACGATAATACTTTAATAATTCCAGCGAAATGACGTTGTAATTAGTATTATAAAAAAATAATGATATTTCATTGAGTTATAGTAACTGCTTAAGTACACATACGCGGTGCGCCCAGAATACGCATCAAGAAATTTATCTTTACATCTGGTACGAATATTATAAAATTAAGGGTTATCCCACTGATAAATGCCATATATAGATTTTTGGATTGGATCATTTAAGGCATCAGCTGCTTGTCTCATTATTTTCAGCGAACATCGACAGGTGTCGCACCTGCTACTTTGATATGTCTTTTTGATGGCAATTAATAATGCAATGATGATTTTTATTTCCTTTACTAAATAATTTTAAAATCGTCTTCGAAACATATTAACCAAGATGTACTGTTAAATTTCGAAATATTCCAAGCCAACATGAATTCTATTATTTTAATTTATTTTTTAACGTTCACATTTGTTAATCTGAATTTTATGCAGTCTCATGTAGTATTTAAATACACTGTGTTCAATAATAAGAATGAACTGGGAAAAAATTGCGCATTTTAGTGACCTTTTACGTGGCATTTACGTAATTCTATTATGTTTTTTTTGAGATATTTAGGAAAATGTTTTTTTAAATTTTTATTTTATTTCTTTTCTAGCTTTATTTTACAAGTTATAGAAAAATAAATAAGACTTTTTCATTGGCACTTTTAAAGCTCTACAACAAGTTACATTCTTATTCCGACGTTTCGGTTTTGAGAAACTATCATCAACTTTATTTTTTATATGGACGGAGAAAAATGTATGTGCTGTATCTGTGGCATCTTTCATTATGAATTCGACGGTGTCATAATTATAAATATAAATTTATTATTTTTTTGGTATTTTTTGTAGTAGTTCTTCCCTAGGATAATGACGAACTATGACAGGTAGCCTAGGTAATTTAAGTGGATCAAATACAATGTTTCACTGAAAATTATGGAACACAATCTAAAATAGTGTTTTACGAAATACGTATTTATTGTTTTATTAAATTGGAAGTGTATTTTACAATTCTGAACTTACTACAGATGTTCAAACAGATTACCATTGCTTTCCAAACATAAAAATGTTTTTCTAATTATAGAATGCAAAACATCATGTAACATCTCTGGTGTAATATTATTAAACGCTGCCGTTACGGAATCTAACAAGTGTTAAACTTGGCTTTTAATGTAACCTCAAAGGAAGAAGTCCAGTGGGGTTAAGTCCGGAGATCGAGCTGACCGGGACATTTCGCTAGGAGTTCCAATCCACATTCTGGGAAACCGCTGAGAAAGATACTCGCTAACCTGTTCAGAATTATGTGCTGGAGCACCGTCTTGTTGAAACCACCAGTTATTAACCACTGCCAGACGTAAATTGTCTAAACTTTGTTCTAAATCATTTTGCAATAAATAAAGATATCGGGAATATGATAAATAAATGAACCCAGTATTTTTGTACCTAGAATTCCACACTACATATTGACTCCAAAACGATGCTGATATCCGAATATTTTTTTAACACTAGAATTATCTTGAGCCCAGTAGTATGTGTTGTGGCGGTTGAAGATTCCATTATTGGTAACTATACTTTCATCGGACCATATAATTTTAAAACGGAATTTGAATACATTACTCACAAAAATGAGTCCTCCTCGTCCCTTGGTGTAAGACTTTGGCAAATTCGAAATTTATAAGGGTGAAATCTATTTTTGCGTAAAATAAAGTGAGCAGTGGATTTAGCTTCACCCGTATTATTCTTGATTTGTCAAGTTGATATTTCAGGGTTTGCAACAACTGTTTGAAAATATTATTTTGAGTTTCTGCCTTTGAATGTTTATGTCAAGACTTCACAGGCTCCTTAAATGAACCATATTCTTTTAAATTGTAACGCAAATGTCTAAAAATGGATTTACTTGGTTGCCTTCTTTCTGAAAATCTATAAAAGTACATTGCTTGGGCATTCAAAAAATTTTCGTGGCACAGAATTTGGCATGTTAGCACATCATATTTTTCTTCATTGCTAAATCGTTTCCTCTCCATGTTCAAAAATAAATTAAACCGTAGGAATAATTCAGTAAAGAAACGTGCAACAAACAACGAATATAATAAGCAATTGAAGTAAAATAAAAAAATTGAACATCTGTTGTTAGATCAGAATTGTAAAATACACATGCAATTTATAAAATAATAAATACCGAACATGCAGACACCTGTTTCATCTCACTATAAAACCATCATGCTGTTGGAAAGATACTTTCACCATAAATAACACCTTACTATATTACAAAACTCATCTAGACAAAGCGTGGGACAAAACAAGGATTAAGTTAAAATGTAAATATTCAAAGATTAAGTATAAATGATTTGTAAATATATATTGATCAATAAAATAATTTTTAAACAAGAAACATCGACTTGTATCTATTAAGATAAAATAAAACAAATTTTATGAATTTCACTTTTTAATTATCACTGTAACGAGTCGTTTCGCACCAACCTGGGCTTCGTCAGACATATAGACTTGTATTATTTCTCTTAATGTTTATACATTGGATGCTAGGCCTAGTTTATAAGAACCTAGTTAAGACTCCTGAGATAAGCACACAAAACAAAAAGAGTCCAAAAAGGTGTATATATATAAGGCTCATACAACACTCATATTTTAACAAAGCAAATAAAACTACACAGCTCTATGTATATTTATGATTAATAATTTATAACTATGAGAGTATTAAGTTACGATGTATAATAGTTTTTGCTACTTTAGCAATTAGTTTTACATATATCATTTAATTTGCAAGCATAATATACTAATGTAGTAGTTTACATATTTTTTAACGAGTATTATGCTAAATCAAACTCTCTCAATTAATAATATCAATTACCGATTAAATGAATCAGGTTTAGATGCTGTTCGAAATATATTATTTTCTTTTGTACGTCAAGCTTATATTAATTAGTGCATAAAGAGAAGGATGCCGTACATATTTTTGTTGACATAATGTTTCTGCCTGTTTCATGATTTATATTAATGTTTAATACTATTCATTTCATGAATAACACAAACTGAGCGTCACTCATATGTAAAATATGTATGTAAATATAAACATAATATTTTCGTGACCTTGATATGATATGGTAAATTCAATCAGTTGGCGATTAAAGGTCTGGTTTACTTCAAAGTATATATATTTAAAACAACCCTACATGTTTCGGCAATGATGCCTTTATCAAGGATATAAAATATAAATCTATCTATATATTTATATTTTATATCCCTGATAAAGGCATCATTGCCGAAACATGTAGGGTTGTTTTAAATATATATACTTTGAAGTAAACCAGACCTTTAATCGCCGACTGATTGAATTTACCATATAAATATAAACATACTATTATTAATCTATTAGACTTAGTTATATACTGAAAACATTTAGAGAATAGCACATACGTCATAATGCGCTATGAACATATTACAGTTGGTCGAGTTCATTATATGCCATGTGATCCAGTTTAGGGGTGTTTGCATAACAGTTGCGTGCCGCTTACGATTAAGTTATATTGGTGTTTATGTTTTTTTAACTTCAATTTTAAAAAATAGAACAATTTGTTACTTTTTTATACCACATATTTATACTGGTATTAACATACATGTATTACACTGTTACTGTTTTTATTGCATATGTATTGTAATATTACTTCGCAAAAATAAAATTTTCTAAATAATTTCATCTTACAGATCTTAACTTGTATTAATTATGATAATATGCTCTCTGGACAACATGAAATATTTATATCTACCTTTATTGTAGCTTGCAATAAGCCAATATCTATTTCAAATTATAATAATTCTGATTTGATAAATGTAAAATAAACTTTAACAGCTACGCTGTGTTCAAAATAATTTGTCAAAATAAGAAAGCTTAGAAGCGTAAATTTATTGAGTTAATTTTATTTAAATTATACTAGCAGCAATATTCATAACGAGGTAGATTTAAAGATTCAGATTAATACTTCTGTAAATAATAATTTGCTTCCCCAATATCAATTAAATCATTAGAAATATTATAGTTTCATGAAAAAACATAGTTATCACAATTATAAAGTTTTTCGAAAATCACCCCTAATACTTCTGCCCTCGAAGTCACCTACGCCCCTGGCACTTTTTTTTGCGCAACTTTGTGATGACGTATGTGCTATTCTCTAAATGCTTTCACTCTACCATAGAAACCATGTTCTGTGTTTGTTATTTTTCACTTTATTAACAAGTAACTAAATAAAAAATAGTTAATTGACGAAGGAGATACTTGAAACTTCATTATAACGCTAAGAAATAAGTAATTAAATTTCTAGTTTCAAAAATTCTTTTATTGTAAATACCACTACAATATTGTTTCGCCATAAAATGGCTTCATCAGTTGGACGAAATACTGAATATGTACAATACAAGTTTGAATATTTACGTGAAAATTATTGGGGAAATGGTGGTGGAAAAATTTTTACAATCTTAAATTTAATAGAGGGGAGTTGTTTAAATCTAGTTGGTCATTTAAAGCTAATCCTAAGCTATTGTATCTATTAATTTCTAAGTTTTCTAACAGGTTAAGTTTTTTACTTTTTTCTTGAATATGTAAAATTTTGAAATCTGTATTAAATCTATGATTGATATCTATACAATGCCTTGCGAAAGTTGAATCTGTTTTCTTTTCTGTATGGCTATATAGATTAATTCATGTACCTATGAGTAAAAGTAATTTCGATCTTGAACTAAATAGAATATACACAATAGCATTAAACAATGGTTACTCTATAAATATTGTCAATAACATCCTAAATAGCCAACAAAAATCTAAAACCCTTTCCTTAGTTTATCCAAAATTAAAATACGAGATAATTAATTCCTATAATTCAATCACTGACGTAGAAAAAATTTCGAAAAAAATTGGTACTTTCATTAAAGACTTAATAAACGAACATATATCATTTAAAACAGACAATACTATACAGAACATTATTAAAAACAACAAAGATAAAATAGACAAAGAATCAAACTCTGGTGTATATAAGTTAACATACGAAGATTATAATAAGGTATACATAGGAGAAACGGGGAGGACATTCAAAATTAGGATGAAAGAACACGAGAGAAGCCATAAAGAAACGAAAACAGAATCAACTTTTGCAAGTTATTGTATAGATATCAATCATAGATTTAATATAGATTTGAAAATTTTACACATTCATGAAAAAATAAAAAACTTAACCTGTTAGAAAACTTAGAAATTAATAGATACAATAGTTTAGGATTAGCTTTAAATGACCAACTAGATTTAAGCAACTCCCCTCTACTAAATTTAAGATTGTAAAATTTTTTCCACCACCATTTCCCCAATAATTTTCACATAAATATTCAAACTTATATTGTACATATTCAGTATTTCATCCACCTGATGAAGCCATTGTATGGCGAAACAATATTGTAGTGGTATTTACAATAAAAGAATTTTTGAAACTAGAAGTTTAATTACTTATTTCTTAGCGAACTAAATAATATTTCCACAGCATTTAACCAAATTAATGAGCTTAGCTTTCAAAGTTAAGGAATACCTGTATATGTGGAACTGGAATATGTAGTTTTTATATTTCTAATTAAATCTTTTAGTAGTTAAGTAAATTTTTAAGTATTGTTTAAACCTTCATAACTTATAATCATATGTACTCGTAACAGATAATTTAAGTTCACCTTTAAGAAGAAGATTGGCAGTTGCGTAAAAAACGACAATAAAATAGTAAACAAATAAAACGTTAGTGTATATAATTAGAAAGAGAATGGTTTCTAAGAAGCAGTTGAACTTAACAAGCAGACGTGAAAAAACGAATTTAAATATCAGGAAGAATAACAAAGACTGAATAAAGAGATTTTGGTCGTAATTTGTTAAAAAACTATACAAAATAAATATGTCTCTAAACACGTAGGTATGTAATACTCTAACAATGACTTTTTAATGAAAAATTTATTTAGGGTAAAAAATATATTTTATTTTTCAACATAATTCCCATCTAATTCTATACACATAGCTCAGAACCAGAATTTGTATGTGGAATCTTCAAGAATTCCGATTGAAGGTTATGACTAGAAAGAGAACATAAAAAATGGAAGCTAACGCAATGTTAACTCCATACTAAGGCACTACTTTTATTGAGGACACAAGATTAACAGAGTGCAACTGCGAGAACTATTGAAATGGTATAAAGAGCACTGCGCTCAAGTTTCAGGCTGTTGCCCAACTGAAAGAACCAGAAGAACAAGAGACACTTCTTAGCCCAGCAACTTTTTAATATTTAGAAGCCGTCTAAAAAGTAATCTTTCGGAAGCTCGTCAATATACACATGAGACGGCTATCACCTTTATTCTTCTTGAATATTTTTCCACCAAGCCTTTTTTCAAGTTAGGGACAAGATGGTGAATTTCGACATATTTAGTGGTTGCAAGCTCGGCAGGTTCGGCAAGAGTTAGACGCAGTTTTTAATAGAAATCCAGATTTAATTATACACAATTAAAATTAATTGTGTATGGGGGCAATGATTCAAAATCTAGCTGCTAAATACGCTGAAATAAAAGAATATTTCCAGTATGCACCTATTACCAGTTGCGATGTAGAAAGGACGTTTTCTATCTACAAGGATGTATTTCATTCAAAGAGAACAAATTTTACAGAAAAGAACCTTGAGAAAGTATTGCTAGTTAATATTAATACTCCTTTACTCAACTTGAACTACAAAATGAACAAATAAAAATGTATTTCGTATTTTATAGATCACCACCCGTTTGTTTTTGAATTATATAAATAAAATTAAGAACTCTTTAAAAATACGAAGCTTCAATATTACGCCCATGGGCGATGAGTCATCGGCCTCTCATGTCTGGTCCCTAATAATGACATATTCTTTTTAACGGGTAATTTGTGAATACTTGCCTATTATATAAAGTGTTTTTGTTTTCTATTTATAAACACACAGAATGTACTTTTTTTTCTTTACGTTAGCAATATGTATCACTTTTGAATTTCAGTTCAGTTGCCTTGTAATTGGATAAATCTGTTGGGTACAAACATATTTTTATTATTATTATGAATTTAATGTGATTTTAAATGAGTTCACCCTCCACTTCGAATGCATTATTTACCTCTTGATAAGAAACTAAGTGGGTTATTAATTTAAATCAAAACATTTTACTTTTGAAAGGATTATTTTCGTATTTTCTTTGTAAGCTGAACATTCATATTGACTAATATTAATACCGCCAAATCAACCATTGCCCTCCACATGAAAAGTATAGGACAAAGCAATAAGACAGTTTCCGTCGGTTGCAGCTGTGACTCTCCGATGGAAACCACTTGCTTTTTCTTACACTTGTCATGTGGATGTGTATGGTTGATTTGGCATTTGTGATATCGACATTAATCCATTAGCATCGCTGAATATTCTTTCATGCTCTCTTTTGTGATTTGACTGTTTGTAGTAATGTAGTTCTTATAGCGAACTTTGTCTATCCTACCATCACGCACTGACGAGTCTGTAGCAAGACGAAACACATGTCTGCATGTCTGGATAGAAATTTTCTCACAAATGTTAACTTATATTGTGTTCTTCATACCCGATTTTTGATAAGATTTCGATATTATTAAAAATTTTTATTGTGAAAAATTGATCGAATTTAGACGGTACCAGTTTTATATGCACTTAGTGTATTTTATTTTTACGAAATATTTAAAATATATTCGGATGTGTTAATAAGTATTGACTGTTAAACAAAATAAATTTCAAAGGAAGATGTTTTTCTTTAGTTTATGGAAAACTGCGTCACTTGAGATACTAAAAATTATTATTTTTAAATTAATTATACACAATATAATCAGAAAAGCCAGTATATCACTTTTAAAATTACAAATATCTGTGTATATATTAGGTACATCGTTATCTATCTGATATACTTAAACTTTAATTCATATCTTTTCCGAAAAAAAGGATGAAGAGAATTGAAGATAATTATTTTCGCATTAATTTTAACCGCGATAATCTTAATAAAACATAAAAACGAGTAAATGTAATAATCTGTTCGATTGCGTAGTATACTTGGTGTCCTCAAAATAAAAAGACAACGTATGAAAAATTGAAAGATTGAATTATGTAGAATCCGTCCGTCTAAATTCAACCGACAAAATTTTTGTGGTGATGGAGGGTAATAAATGCAAGAACTTCTTTAGTATCTTATTGTTCTGGAAACGCCTTATTAGAAAACTAAATGGTTTTAAAATACTTTCGTGTTGATATGTTGGGCAACTTTTTATACATTTATAGATTATATTTTTTGTTAACAACCACATATTCCAGATGCAGTGCAGTTCTTATTTTAAGTAAATTCTATAAGGATACCATTATTAATAGATACTTTTTAATTATCACTGTCATAGTATTTTAAATCCTAAAATTTATATAGAATACAGTGCAGTGTCGATATAGTGAACATCCCATATACGGAACTATCCACTACAATGAATATAAGAGTAACAACATTAACCTGTGAATAGTGAACAAATTGTGCCCCGCTAGAATGAATTGCATAAGCATGCACAAATGGATTTTTTGTTAGTTATATATTTTTTTTTAAGTTAGCAACGACATAAATGTATCAAATTTGTTTATATTGTCATTTATTTATCGTGATTTATAAAAAAGGAAAATTACACATTCTCTGAGTTTCACTTAGTACCTATATGATGATTATGAGGTTCTTGTAGAGCAGCGCAGCGTCGCTATACAGCTGTATCCAAATAGGAGATCACCGTATCACAAGAATTTGGTGTTTGATCGGCATTTTAGAAAAACTGCGAAACTGAGAAAATCTTTCTCCAAATTAGGAGACCAAATTCAGGTGAATTATGTACGTTACGAACTGCTGATTTTGACGAGCATATTATAGAGGCGATCGAAGAAGATTCCTCAAAAAGTTCGACGGCTTTAGCTACAATTATGGGCTGTAATTGTATTACTATTCTAAGGACATTAGAAGAACAACAGTATTATTTAATAAAAGTACATAACAAGTGTTCATTTGAAAAGTTAATCTAGGTTCCTTTGAAATTTTGATAGAATAAGACGCATATATATTAGTATGTGTTTGTTGTTCCGTAAACGTAAATCCAAATGACATTTGATAATGTCAATCACAAATAGTTATCAGTTGGTGCATAAAATAAGCGTGCTTCGATTCTGGTTTAAATAAATTGCTTCTCAGTTTTAAAATGGCTTTCACTTTAGAACATACAATTTTTTTAGTCCAGGCTTATTTTCGAAGTGATAATAAAATTGATGGTTTATGGGTTTATTCAGTTCAAGATTGCATGTTAGAATTTCAAGTTGAGTTTCCACATTTTGTAATAGATTATATACAATTTAAGAATACTTTGGATATAGCTTTAAAACTCCTTTCTGAAACTGGTAGTCTCTTAAGAAAATCAGGCAGCGGAGCAGTTAAGAAACGTACACCCCAAGTTGTCAATTGTGTTGAAGAAATAATGGAAAATGGACCACAAACATCTGTTCGACATTTGAGTCAACAAATACACCTTTCTGTAGGTACAACTCACAAGTTATTAAAAAAAGATATGCAACTTTATTCATACCGTGTCACAGCAGTACAAGAATTGTTAGAAATTTATTATCCCACGTAGACTACAGTTTTGTAATTGGTTTGTAAATATGTACAATAATGGAGAACTTTCGCAAAGAGTTATCTTTACTGATGAAGCATGGTTTTATAAAACGGGATACCTAAATTCACAAAATACAAGAATTTGGAGTAGTGAAAATCCACATGTAATTAATAAAGAATCACTACATCCAGAGAAAATTGGTGTTTGGGCAGCGATAAGCCAAAGGCGAATCATTGGACCAATATTTTTCAGGGAACGTTAACTGCTCAAAGGTACCGTCCGGAAATTTTACAACCATTTGTCAATCAGTTGTATGATGATGAACTTCAAAATGCATATTTCCAACACGACGGAGCACCTTGTCACTGTACAGAGGAATCTTTGGATTATTTAAGAGAATTTTTTGATGAGCGTATAATTAGTCGAAATAATGAAATTGACTGGCCTGCATGTTCATGTGATTTAACACCTTGCGACTTCTTTTTGTGGCCTTATCTAAAAAATAACATATTTCGAGCACCTATATTGAATTTGAATGATATGCTACAGAGAATCGAACAGAAATGCATGGAAATTAACAACAATCCAGTAATGTTGCAGAATATCATCAGAAATTTTGAACGGAGGATTTTAAAGTGCATTGATCTTGAAGGACAACATTTTCAACATTTGTTATAGTTTTCAATAAATACCTATTATTTGTTATTTATTTGTATGTATGAAACTGTCAAAATATACGACTTCGTAGGTTAAGTAGTAAATTTTAATTTACGACATACTTCAAAACGTTCTCAGTAAATCACATGCTACTAGATTGACTTTTCAAATGAACACTTTTTACATTAAATCCAAGGGACTTTTTTCCTAGGGTTATGTTTTGACAATGGCATTTGCAACGTGCAGCCAATGAATAAAATTTTCAAAGTATGGTGTTATTTACGGATAAATGCTGTTTCCATCACGGAGGCTTTTTCGACAATAAGAATTTACTTATTTAAGCGGACGAAAATCACGCAACATTCATCCGGCATCATCAAAATCAATTTTCCATTTAAAGTTTGGCCTGGAATTATAGGCGATTATTAGATTAGACCACATTTCTTGCCACGCCGCTTCACTTCTGAAAATTATTTAGCATTGCTCCAACGAGAACTTCCCGTACTTTTGGGAGATGTACCGTATGGTGTCAGACAATGAATGTGGCTTTAGTATGACGGAGCATCCTCAAATTTTGTACATGAGGTTCGAAGGTATTTAAATGATACCTATACAGGAAGATGGATTAGCAGAAGAGAACCTGTATCTAGGCCTGCACGAAGTCCTGATTTAAGTATGTTTGATTTTTATTTATGGGACCATCTTACATAGCAAAATATGCTTACCTGTGAAACGCCTGTCCAAACTCAAGATAAACTAAGCGAATGAATACTTCTAGCGGCGCAAACAATCAGACAAATGCCTAAGATATTTGAGCGAGTCGACGGTCAATGATTCAGAGGCGCAATGCTTGTATTGAAACGAATCGCGAAAATTTTGAAAACATTTTCTACTTCCTTTAACATTTGTTTTGAATGTATCCCTATTTCATTGTTTATTTTTATTATGTTAGAATAAAATTTTCTAGTTTTGCTGCTGCAATTACAGTACAGTCTCGATATAGTGAATTAATTGACGAACGGGTTTGTCACTACACGAAGGTCACTATTCAGAGTGCAGGTAAAAATACACAACAATGGTACTTACACTGTTTATATTACATTAACAACTTAACATTTCAAGTCGCAATAACAAAATTCATTAATTGAAAAAGCTTAAATTAAAAAAAAATATGCAAATTACAGTAGATTGGAAAAAATCTGTTGATTTAGTTTTTCATTGTTGGGATACTAGACATTTTTAGAACCAACTTAGCTCTCAGATCTTGAAGAATAACTACACTAGAATATTCTAGTTCATTGGAGTTTTCTTGGGTCCACTGAATAACATTATTCAAAGATTTCAATGCTTCACCAGTGGAAATCAACTTCTCTGTCACAATTTGATCTTTAGCAACATCACTGTCTTCATCGCCAATTTCAGTTATGTTTCATCTTGCTGATTCTCCGGTGCTTCCGATATAAACTCGATTCGTCCGCATTGTATATTTGTTCTAAATTAAGTTGCTATTTTGCTTTTTTTTTCTGATAATTTTTCTTTAAAAGGAGCTATTAGTTCTGGTTGTGATGACAGTTTCTGCCCAGCAATTTTTAAAAATCTGATGCAATAGAGTTCTTTAAATTTTTGTAGCCAGCCATTGCTCGCCTGAAAAGAACATGGGTAATATTTTACATGCAGCATCTTTGCCTTCTGTTTAATCATGTCTCCATTAATGAACTGATTTATAGCGTTGATATTTTTAGCGGTTTTCTTTTTCCAGGCCTGGTAAATGGTTTTCAAAATCTTATGTCTTTTGTTTTTTATTGAAGAGATTGTCGATTTAGCAACTCCATATTTCCTGCACAACTGCATAACTATCCGGCTTAAAATACGAACAACGTGTACAACCACGACCAAAACCTCGTGATAGTTGCGCGGTAGCAAAACGTATAGAGTTGCTCGCATCGTATTGGCGCGCTGATAAATGGGGCGGGCCGGTCTGATATTGCATAACTGATATTGCATAACGGCTATCGCATAACTCCACCACTCTAATACAATATGCGCAGACTGGCCCATCGCTATCACGAGGTTTTGGTCGTACTGTATGTATCTATGCAATTTTCAATAAAATTCGCTTACATTTACAAAATATTTACTTACAAGCTCCTTTCATAATCACTGCTAAAGCTGAAGTGTGGAATAAACACATTAAGTACGCATATCACCACGTTTAGGGGAAGAACATTTGTGCGTGCTTGTGCGATTTATTCTAGATAGGCACAATTTGTTCACTTATTCAAAGGTTAATGTTTGTTATTTTTGTGTTCATTGCAGTGGATAGTTCCCCCTATATGGCATGTTCACTATATTGAGACTGCAGTGTATTTCATGAAAATTTTTGATATAAAATTAAAAATACTATGACAGCGATAATTAAAAAAATCAACCTGCCCGTCATCCTGCAGTCCAGGATTAAATAGCAATTATGTATATCTTATTATCCTCAGTATACAGGGTGTAATAGGACGAGCTTACGTTAGCCGTATCTCAGCAACTAAGCAAGTTCCATATTTGTAAATTTGCAGAGTTATTTTGGGCATGGGGGCAAACTTTTAGAAAATATTAGTACATATTTTCTATTTCCGGTTTCGCCGGAAGCATAATCAACTTCATTTTTTTAAATAGATTACAAATTTTTTTTTCAAACAATTGAATTCAGCAACAAATTTGGCGTATAGATCATTTATTTCGACTGGTGTAAACATTACCGTTTTATAGCTAACTTGTTTTTTATGTAAATTTTATCAAATGCATCGTAGTACTTAGTGACGTATTTCTTCGGTATGCAGAAGAGTTGATGAATGATTATTGGAGGTTAGACAGCTACTAAGATGGGCTATTGAAAATTATTTTCACTTGTGTGCAAATACTATACAGGGTGTTAGTATTTACCGACTTAATATGTTAAATTTCAAACACTAATTATTTCGTAATTTTAAATAGAATACTCTGTATATTTTTGTCGCAAACGGTAGAAAATTAAATTCTTCATCAAATGATATTACATTTCCCTATACCTAAAATGAATATTTAAGGAGCTATTCGCAAATTATGTGAATGTATTCAGAAACTTCGTGTGAGCGCTAAAGGTGGCTATGATAATTCGTCACAGTTTTAGCGTAATGTCTAATTTTCTAATGACAGTTCGATAGCGTGTTAATAAACTTCCTACTATATCACACAGTTCCTAATCTAGTATACGAAAATGTCACGTTTAGGATTGACAAATCAGGATTACCTGAATTTATTGTTGATTTATGGAGAGTCCGGAAAATTTTTAAGTCGAACATGTGCTTTATTTCGACAAAGGTATCCGGACAGACCAATTCCATCTAAAGATGTAGTGCGACGGTTAGTTAAAAATTGTTTAGAACATGGACAGTTTGGGCCAAAATTAAAAAAAAAATAATTGATGACGAAATAGTTGAAATTGGTGTAATGGGATATTTCTATACCAACCCCACTGCATCTCTTCGAGAAGCAGCGACAACTTTGGAAATTTCAACAATGTCCATTCAAAGGGTATTAAAAAGACATAAATGGAGACCATTTTCATACCAGAAGGTACAGCACTTCTTAAATAGGGTAATTTTTTGTGAATTCTTCACCATAGCTTGTCAGGACGACGAAAATTTTTCGAAGAAAATCATTTGGACAGACGAAGCTAAATTTACCAAAAATTGCCTCTTTAATAAACAGAACAGTCATTTTTGGGCAGCCGAAAATCCCCATGTAACGAGAGAAAGGGGATATCAGGAAAGTTGGCAATTTAATGTTTTTTGCGCAATAAAAGATAATCGCATACTTTGTCTACATTTTTATAACGAAAATTTAAATAGCGAAAGGTTTTTAGATATATTGCGCAATATTGTGGAAGAAGAACTTGATACACTGCCTATTATCGAATCAAATACTGCTTGGTATCAAATGGATGGTGCACCGGCTCACAGCACAAGAGATGTACACTTATTCTTGGAGAGGTTATTTGACGGAAAGTTTATTGCAAACGCAGGTCCATACTTGTAGCCTCCACGTTCATCAGACTTGACCCCTATGGATTTTTTCCTATGAGGCTATGTTAAGGACAAAGTTTACAATACTCCGGTGACAACTGCAGAGGAAACAAAAGAAAGAATACGAGGAGCACTAAATTCATTAACAGAAGCGCAAATACAAAAGGTCCCTAGTAATCAAGTGCTAAAACGAATTAATAAATGTTTGGAACTGAATGGGGCTAATTTCGAACAAAATTTGAAATAATTTATTACTTTTTAATACCTTATTTATTCATTCTTAACATAGATTTCTTTAATGTTATCTTGGTTACAAAATAAATTTTACTATTCTGTTTCTTCTTTACTCGAAAAATATATTTGTTTTTTATTTCTTTATTAACACGCTATCGAACTATCATTAGAAAATTAGACATTACGCTAAAACTGTGACGAATTATCATAGCCACCTTTAGCGCGCACACGAAGTTTCTGAATACATTCACATAATTTGCGAATAGCTCCTTAAATATTCATTTTAGGTATAGGGAAATGTAATATCATTTGATGAAGAATTTAATTTTCTACCGTTTGCGACAAAAATATACAGAGTGTTCCATTTAAAATTGCGAAATAATTAGTGTTTGAAATTTAACATATTAAGTCGGTAAATACTAACACCCTGTATAGTATTTGCACACAAGTGAAAATAATTTTCAATAGCCCATCTTAGTAGCTGTCTAACTTCCAATAATCATTCATCAACTCTTCTGCATACCGAAGAAATACGTCACTAAGTACTACGATGCATTTGATAAAATTTACATAAAAAACAAGTTAGCTATAAAACGGTAATGTTTACACCAGTCGAAATAAATGATCTATACGCCAAATTTGTTGCTGAATTCAATTGTTTGAAAAAAAATTTTGTAATCTATTTAAAAAAATTAAATTGATTGTGCTTCCGGCGAAACCGGAAATAGAAAATATGTACTAATATTTTCTAAAAGTTTGCCCCTATGCCCAAAATAACTCTGCAAATTTACAAATATGGAACTTGCTTAGTTGCTGAGATACAGCTAACGTAAGCTCGTCCTGTTACACCCTGTATATTAATAACGGAATCCTTATAGAATTTACTTCCAATAAGACCTGTACTGCATCTGGAATATGGGGTTGCTAACAAAAAATTTAATCTATAGATGTATAGAAAGTTGCCTAACATGTCAGTCAGCATAAAGTATTTTAAAAACCATTTAACTTTCCAATAAAGCGTTTTCATAACAAAAGGGTACTAAAACAATTCTTCCATTTGTTACCCTCCATCACCACAAAAATCTTGTCGGTAAATTTAGACGGACCCTGTATACCCAAAACATTTTTCCAAAATTTCCTTCCATAAGCAAAAAAAAATTACAAAAATATTTGAAAAAATTTTGTCGCGGCACTGTATGATGGACTATATTATGAAAGACGATACCTTAAAGTTGAACGCCAATAACAAAAAAAATAGTTTTGTTATTGTCCATGTCACTTTAAGTTTCGTTAAGTTATCGACAGTTACGTACCTTCAATACAATTTTTCGATTAAAGATAGATTATCACCAAATACGACGTTAAATGCCTGTAGAGCACACATCTTACATGTTCTTTTAACATATCATTTTTAAAAATTCACTGGAAATTGTAAATTTTGACTTTCGTACCAGGTTATTGAACCCTTACCACAACGAAACTTAGATACAATGTTGTTTCTAGCGTTTTTATAAACATAAACATTGTCACCTTTAAATTCAACAGCGGCTTTCTATTTGTTACTTCTAACAAAAAGTAAACATTCTCGTAATACACTTTGTTAACTTGTCGGATATTTCACATCCGTCGGTATATTTTAAATAATTGATCTTATGTCTGAATAAGACAGAAAAATACTATGACAGCGATAATTAAAAAAATCAACCTGCCCGTCAGCCTGCAGTCCAGGATTGTAAATTTTGACTTTCGTACCAGGTTATTGAACCCTTACCACAACGAAACTTAGATACAATGTTGTTTCTAGCGTTTTTATAAACATAAACATTGTCACCTTTAAATTCAACAGCGGCTTTCTATTTGTTACTTCTAACAAAAAGTAAACATTCTCGTAATACACTTTGTTAACTTGTCGGATATTTCACATCCGTCGGTATATTTTAAATAATTGAACTTATGTCTGAATAAGACAGAATCGCGATAAGAGGTGTATTCTTTTGTGGTTGTAAGGTGCTAAGCAAACCTTCGTGTTTGCATTTTATCTAAACATATTAAATCTGGAATGATTACCGCTCCAAAACAATTAAAAGTATAAAGTACTGAAGTCAATAAATCTCCTCCGTGATGTTTAGATTAGGAGTAGGAATAATTATGTTCTTAATATGCATATTCAATTTCTTCATTATCTGTTCACGGGGTGTATACGCGTAAAATATGAATCTTATAGTTTTTACCTACCGTTACACGTCGGTTGAATTTATTTCATTCTCGTATTTAACGGTGTATCATGGACTCACTTACATACACACTGACAGTTATAAAAATTATATAAACTTTTAATTCTATTGCAGTTACAATGTAATGCAAGGAAAGAATATAAATTTGATGTAAAGTGCGTTAGATAAAAGTAATTAGAGCTATTATTGTAAAAAAAGAAACAGTAAAGAGTGTTGTTGCATTTTATTAATTCTGTTTACGGTAGTTTGTCATAATATTTTATTATTAATATCTGTCTTCCGGGTTTAATATGTGTATGAGAAAAATATTAGTTATTTCTATCATTTACAGTTACCTTTTTGAGGTTTTAAATTATGAAGTATTGATGTTCACGAATGACATTTTTTAAAATAATACCTGTTTATAAAAAATATATTCGAATAAGTTGAATTTAGTAATATCAAATGTGAAGTACATACTTAGTTTTTCTAGAAATCTTTTTAATTTTTTTCAACTATTGAGTTGAAACTGAAACATTTACTCCATCAAATGAAACCAAACTGTATGAAGTAACAGTTTCTTAAAGATTCTCATTCGTTTATCACATTAATGAAGAGCTTGTTCTGAAGGCGATTAATTCGTTGTTAAACCGACTCAATAAATCAACATAGAACTGTCCGATGATTGTTTTTCCTTTCTCCAAACAATAAAGGAAGTTTATTTCTTGTGTCCCAAGTTATGATGGCCGATGGGAACATTCTCCACTTTGGTATGTGTTTGTTAGAAGAAACTCATTGTACTGCTTGAAGTATATTATGAAGTAACTACAAAATATTTTATTCTATCGAAACGGAATTTTTACGGAAATTTATGAACACGAACTTTTCAAAATACGGTTATATGTTTATATGTTGTCGATCCAACAAACAAATAGACATTTGTTTGTTCAAGGTCACCCAAAAATCCCCTTTACACTTCGGGTAATAATAAGTCCTTGTGTGAAAGTTTTATGACATGTATTCATTCATAACTTCCTTATGGATTAGCTGTTGTCTTGTTATTTATAAGTAGGTCAATTTTGTAATATCTCGAAAAAAATACAATATCCAGTTTCTTTAAAAATTTTAAACGGTATAAGAGTTTTGTGGTCATATGGAACTTTTAAAATTTAGTTGTCTTAATATTAAATTCACCAGTATAATAAATTACATTTGTAATTTTAATTGAATGTTCATATTGTTTTTTTCTATATTCTATTTTTCTCTTTCTTTAATGACAATTTTTTGCCATAAAAAGGGCAAATTTGTGTGAAACAGGTGGAATGCTTAAAGGAGATATTCAATGTGGCTGTCATTTGTGTACATACAAATATGTACATGCTTTAACACGGCTCGGTCTTCATGGATATGGGCCACAGTTTGAAAAATTCGTCGCCGGAGTTCTTCTGTACACGGCTTTATAAAACTAATCTGATGGACATCTTCGGGTTGGAAACCGCCCTTTATAAATACGTCTAGTAGTTCTAACATTTTCACCTGTGTCACCGTATAGTAAGACAATACTTGTGAATTCGTGATTTGAATAAGCCATACTTCACGGAAGTTGAGAACTGACTGATTTCTGACTTACAGTATGCATCAGCGCATCTAATACTTCCACCAGTACGCTTCAGTAAGGGTAGCACTGCAGTTATAAAGGAATACTAAATTTACCAGAGTCGGATCGAGCCACGCGCATTTCTTAATTTTTTTTTTGATCTCGTTCGAGATAGAGTTTTCGTGCCCTAGCATTTTATGCTTAATATCATTACAGCTATTACATATTAAAGTATGGAAGCATATTTCGTTTACACCTTTGTATACAGTGCATAGGAATTTTTTTTGTTTCTGTCTGTTTCAGATTTAAGTGACAATCTCCACCAATTCGGTTCTATTGTCTTAAAAATACATATATTCTATAACTGCTATTATTATTCAACAGCAATATTTTTCCACTTTTAATATAATTATTTTATATTTTACAAAAGTAGTATTTTAAGTATTTCTTCATTTAGTTTTAATTACAAACAGACGTAACACTTGAAAATTACAGTTGCATATTAATTTATTTTCAAAAGCTGGTAATTATAGTGACATAAAAGTATCAATTATTATTTTCAAACAGAGACTGGTTTTCTTAGATATGTTATTAGGAAAACTGACGCATTTTCTATGACAGTTAAATCATTTTTAGTATGCAATTAGACTTAGAAACGTCCCCTGCCTATCAAATATACCTACTCTTACAAAGCAATTTAAATAATATTATATACAAGTTGATTTATAGATACTTCTGTATATTTAAATTAATATTGTTATTAGTTCTGTAATGTATTAGAAACTAGCTAAATTTGTAAATTAATTTTTAAATGAAACTCACAAATATACTTTTAATAAAATTTACATGTCATTTTCTTCAGGGTTCAAATTTAAATTTAGTTTGGGCACGATGAATTATCTAGCTTTTTGAAAAGAGATTGTAGAATTATTCTTAGTTATCCGTTAACTATTATTTTTAGTTTCTTCAAAGACGCCTATTTTCCAGATTTCTGGAATATATATAATATGGGCCATATTCACGAACGAAGCCTTCAAATATAGAGAATTATAGAACTATTCCTTTGCTCTCTAACTGCATGAAAATTATTGAGAGAGCTCTATACGATGGATGTCTCTTACGTTTTGCAGACTGAGATATAGAGGCCGCCACTAATCAAATATCAGTAATAAAAATTAACCTCCTTCTTTAGTTTTAGTCTAAATCCAAAGTTTCATGTGTAGTGTTGTAATTACAACGAACTGTCAAAGTTGTCAAGTTAGTCGAAAAAATGAAATTAAACCGTGAAAATTTTCGCGCTATAAATTTTTAGTAATTTTCGAAGACGATTATCTCAACAAGAGCGCCTCGCCGAGTTGATTTCTGTTGTCGGTAATGAAGCATCACATCAGTCAACAATTTCTAGTTGGCATGGAGAATTCAAACGTGAACGGATTAGTCTTAGCGACGTTGCAAGAGCAGGGGCACCAAAAACGGCAGTCACTCAGGAAATCATCGATGCTCTGCGCAAGCTCATCAACGAAAATCGACATGTGACATAACGCGAAATTGAGGCATCATTGGGAATTTCAAAGACATCAATTAAAAAAAATTCGCATGAAGAATTTTGTGTAAAAAAATTAGTAATTAAAAAAACTCTATACTGCTTCAACGCAGGAAACTCTAAAAACGTGTACAACATCTTTAGTGGTGATGAATTTTGAATTTACTCATACGAGCTAGATCCAAGAACTGTTACTGCCAATTGGTATACAACAATTTGTTTGACGCAAGTCATAGCTGAGCTCCAAAAAAGCAACACACAACGACGAATCATCGTCCACCAAGTCAACACACAGCTCTCAAGACGCAATTTTTAACGCAATAAACAAATTGTTAGACCATCCTCCGTACAGTCCCGACCTAAGTTCCAACGATATCTTTCGCTTTCCGAAAATCAAGGACAGTCTGCGTGGTCAAAGGTTCCAGTCGTCAGAAGGAGCAGTCGATGCCTTTAAAACCGAAATTTTGACTGTATCCACAAACAAGTGGATTAACTGCATCCAGAGTTGGTTCGAACGCATGCGATAGTACATTAACCTTCGTGGAGAATACTTCGAAAAGCAAATAAGTCTTTAAATCTTTAATTTTACGTCAGGTCTACATGCAAAATATAAAAGACAGCCCTCGTATAATAGATTATATCTTTAAATTAAACATAAAATATCGCCATTATCACAGGGATTTATAGAGAAACGGTCTGAAGTGTCAGAATTTTCACAAATAACGAGCGAAGTAATTTACAAACGGGTGGATGTCGTGCACATCGATATTTCCAAAGCTTTCGAATAGATCATGAAATTTTGATAAATAAAAAGGGAAATTTTGGTTTGTTCGATGCACTACTTACTTTTTTGAACTCGTATCTATTTAGACAACGAAATGGGTACAACTTTCGAGTGTATCCTTTTTCTTCTACTCTTTAACGATCTATTGGATACATTTCAATGTGGTTTTGAAACATAGAGGAAACTTCATGATGAGATCGGCAAAATTAAATTATGTTGCGATGAAAATAATCTTACAATTAATATAGAAAAATAGAGAAGTACAGGATGATTTTATAGACCAGTAAAATTAATTCTTTGGGATATTGCTACACTTATTCCATTGTATTTCCGTAAAGAATTTAGGAATACACTTTGATAGCATAATATTTCTACTATCAAAACACTCGTACTTTCGAGAATTGAATGACTCTACAATCGTTTTCCAGATATGAAACGCCTAAGAGCAATATAGAGATGGTTAAACATCAATTGCTGAAATTCTTATATTTCAAAATGGAAGGTATTTACCGTGCCAGAGGCTATGAATACAATTTACCATTGAATCGGTTTGATATGGCATCGATAGAGACAAAGCATAAGTTAAACAGCCTAAAGTGTTTACACAACTCATACAGCAAAATTATGTTTTTTTGGTACTTGCGTCTTTGCATATTTTGTGCAGAAGTTTCAATTCCATTTACTTCATTAATAAACATTTAAGACATAGCAAACCGGTACTCTCTACAGAGGTGTATAATATGGTGTCAAAATTTTATGTACATTGTAAACACTATCAATTTTTAGTATTCGTGATATTGTACTTTATAAATAATTGGATTTTTATTTGTTGAACAAATAAATACATTATTGTTATTGTTAGTATTACAATGAAAAGAATCTGTTTATAATATATTATTACTCATATTACACAATTAATATATCTAAAAATATTTTAAATATCTCAAAACCTCATTTCTAAAAGGTCTATCTGCCTTGATAACATTTTTCTAAACTTGAATTCTTTGGATAAAAATTTTTCCAATATTCTTCACTCCTTTGCAAAATAATAAAAATTCAAAGTGAGTGGTGTCGACATTCGGTCGACGTTCATTCCTCGGGCCAGAGGCCCTCGGGCTGAATTAACATCAACCTCGGAGCAATATAATACCCATAACGGTCTTGGTGCATAAATAACTATTTTTTAGAAAAATATATTTCGGTAAATAAAAAAATTGTATCTCTAATACTCTATAGGAATTCCGTTCTTTTGGATAACTTCCTTAAGTCTTCGAAGCATTGATGCGATATAATTTGTCAAAATAATTTATTCTTCACTTTTTACTTCCTAAGTGCTATTAATACCTTCCCATGCTCTTGTTGTTAGGTTGAAAATTATTTTTGTATAACTTTTTCACAATCAATCTCCAGATGTTTTCAATTAGGTTTAGGTCAGGACTATTAGCAAGCCAAGGCAAAAATTCAATATTTTGAGTTCCAAACCTTTTTTTAACATTATTTGCGGTGTGCATCGGACAATAACATGACATTTTCCAGAATATTCAAATAATTTGTAGCGTCAAATCTACCATCAATCCTCCTGCAAACTCCAGGCCCTCTTGCACTGATCCAATCCCATACAATAACTGAAAATCGTTCCGATTTTTTTAAATTATTTATTCGGGTGTCCCAATAAGAATGCACAATTTAATTTGTAAATAAAACGCATAAGTTACTTGAAAATTTGAAACATTTTTTTTTGTAACTTATCAGTATACATTGCACTTAACACGTGGAAAGTAATATCGGACAAATGTCCGCTCAAACTTCGTTGACAAACTTTTACTCTTTTTACAAAATTACATTATGACATTAAGCATATTTCTGGATCGATTTCCATAATAACGCGCTCGATTTGATTCCTCAACTCATGGACTCTCCTCGGATTATTCATGTAAACACGTAATTTTAGATATCCCTAGAGAATAAAATCATACGGTGTCATGTCGCATGATCTTGGCGGTCAATTCTGATCTCCCTGGCGTGAAATGACACGCTCCCGAAATCTCTCCAGAGTCTCGCGCGCATTATGGCAGATGGCGCCATCTTGTTGGAGCCACTTATTTTGGATGTCTATGCCGTCCAATTCGGGCCAAAGAAACTCACGTAACATGTTCCGATAAAGTTCGCCATTCACCATAACTGCATTACCTGCAGCATTTTGAAAAAAGTAAGTCCCAGTCACATCACCTGCATAAAAACCACACCATACAGTTGCTCGTTGTGAATGCATAGGCTGTTGAACTGTTATGGGAGGATTCTCGTCGTCCCATATCCGATAGTTATGCCTGTTGACAAAGCCGTCCAGGTGAAAATGCGCCTCATCAGTAAAGATAATCTTTTGTGCGAAATCCTCATCCAGATTTTCTAACACCTAATCAGCAAAGTCACGCCGTTGTAAATGATCGTCTCGAAATAGCTGTTGCGTCAGTTGGACCCTGTTGGGGTTAAAATGAAGGTCCGCTGTCAGAATTCGTTGCATGGTGCTCTTCGAAACATTCAATTGCTGTAATCGACGGCGAATCGAAGTTCGGGGATTTCGGGCAACACTTTCCCTTATTGCAGCAATATTTTCAGCAGATCGGCCAGTACGATTTCTTCTTGGTGTCTTTACATCACTAACTGAACCACTTTGTTGAATTTTTGAATTACTCGACGAATTGTCGATGAATCTGGTACGTTCGTCGACCGTATATTGCACGCAATCGTCGAAGTGTTTTTAAGGAGCTTTCACCGTTCCTGAAGTAAGTTGTGACAATGACAATGCGTTGTTCGACAGTAAGACGATTCATTTCCATTAATCGCAATATGACTAGTTGACAGCTAACCAAATACACGAGTTGCCAACCGACCGGTACAAAAATGGCACCCTTTTTAAATTGTGCATTCTTATTGGGACACCGATATTTCGCATCGAATTTACTATTTTCTGGCCGGTAAACTCCCAATTTTGAATTTTTTGTTGATTGAAAAACTTGTTCGTCCGTAAAAACTACCTTATTCCAAAAACCAATATCTCTGTACACATAATTTAGACAAAATATTATTCTCGACTGTTTATTATCGGCGACTGTGTATTTTAATTCCGAAGCTTTCATTGGCCTTCTAAAGGTGGGCAAAGACCCAGGATAATTGCTTTGATTTTTAGCTTCCTTTGCGGTGGAAAATTGAGATTCCCTTAAAAAATTTACATAAAAAAACAGTAGCCTTGTTAACGTTTAAAGCACCAGCGCTGCTCTTATAGACAACCCATTTTCAAGTTTTGCTACTATTCTAGCTTTTGAAATTTCATTTAATTTTGGCGGCATATTGATATAAACATTCAATTAATTTGAGATGTAAAGCAAAAATATAAACATTTGACAATAAAAGGCACGCTTTACAGCAATTAATTTTAAGTGAATTTAAGAAATCAACAGTACATTTAGATTATAAAAACACAGTTAGCTAGGTTGCCCAGAACACTCAATCTACACTATATTTGTAGGATTCAATTAGCTAAACTTGTTTAATAGTTAAATTAGATTCTTCCTTTTTAATATGAAAACGTTACTTTAATGCAAATAAGTAATATTTTAGAGTCACTGATGCGACTCGCGATTATTAATGAAGAAAAACTATATATAAACAATAATAATAAATTGTAAATTGAGTAACGTTTCACATCCATAAGTAAATTTATAAATGAGTCAGATTTATAATCCGCTGGGGTTAGTACACGAGTTATGATAAATTTGTTTAATTCACAGTTTGTTACACAACTAGGAACTAATTAAGGCTCATTAGCTTGCGTTAAAATGCAGAAATGCACCGAGGTATCCGATACGCGCTCGATTCCTTGAGTGGTTGTTTACAATTCGCAGCTAATAGAATTCCAGTGCGTATCTACTTGCAACTTTATGTTAATTTTGATCTGCGAACGATATTAATTTAGTTCAGTTTATAATGCACTGCTTCATGATTTATTATCCAAGAAAGGCGATTATTAGCCTAAAAATTATGTTAGATTTAATTGGAGTTTCAATTAAAAAAATATAATTTTTAATTAAAATACAAATCAACTTTAACTAGACTTAACGGAATTGAATTGTCTTTTCATCCTGAGTTTTTGTGACACGCGGTTTAAATTTTGTAGAATTAGTATTTATGTAACACAAAGTGAAACATGGGGTATCTAAAAAGTTGTATCTATACAATGATTTTAGGGAATATCTTTCCTTTGAGATGTCTCTTGTCAGGTCCTAGTAGTAGGTAGTCAGCATTTCGGGATTCGCTATCTGGGTGCCTTCTCATCGCCTGGCTATTTTTGTCACTGAGAATCACAAAATTTTATGAGAAAAATTTTAAATGGAAGCCTTTTTTCCAGATAAACGCAGACATTGATTAATAATAATGGATCCAACAGTTTCTTAAAATTTTCTTCATTGATTACACAGGCCACTTTCTTTTTCAGCTGCATGGAATGTTTTTGTAAGCAATATATTTTCTAGTCGGCTGAATCCAACAATGATTTGTATTTCCCCCGATCAGGTACGGTTTCTTTGCAAAATACAATATGTTTGGATAATTAAAAATTCGAAAAAAGCCACATCCATCCCGGAACGTGTCGGTACATTTCTCTCTTATAAGAGTTCGGCAGCACACGATATCCTGGAGACTGAGATGACTTTTCACTTCTATACTTCGTGTATATATAATGAACATTTTGAACTTACTACAAATGAGAATTAATTTCTATTAAATCTCATATGAATAAAATACTTAATATAAAATTCAAATCTAGTGATATTAAAATATATATTTTTTCATTTTTACCTTATAAAAATTAAGTCCGGACTTACGTATCTACTGCTTAAAACATTCTCATTAAATCGTCACATTTGTTTCTGCAATAATAAGAGCCGTTATATCTCTTAGAGTAGCTCTGCGGGTGACTTTTACAAACTTTTACGAGATGCCTTCTCATTCTGGGTAGTCACATTCTTGGGTTGACCTGTACTTGTAGCCTGAATATCGTAGGCGGAAGTCTCACCATAACATTTAATAATGTCTGCTACAGTTGATTTTTCCAAATTCAAATTGTTTACGATTGTGCGCATACTGTATCCTACATGATACTGTTTTACCACAATTTCACGTACTTTCTTCGAGATGGCTTTAGCACGAGCCATTTTTCCGCGCACGAATTGATCACAATAATAAATAAACAGTTGTCGAATCGGTAGATGTCAAATTTGACAAACTGTCATAGCCGCTCTAATGAAAATTAATTCAGAATTGTAATCGTTCGAATATTAAGTTGCCAATGTATAATGGTAAAATTAGTACGTTTTACAATAAATATTTTTTTTTTTTATATTGCATTGTATACTTATAAATTCATAAATATAAACACTAATTCATATTTCTAGCAGAAATTGGATACAACTGGCTGTAAAAATTAATATCGTCCGAATCTTGTTGTTACGGCTGGTAGTATTACAAATGGATTCTGAATAAAATTCTTTTTGTTGATTGACGAAGGAGATACTTGTTGACACTTCATTATAACGATAAGAAATAAATGTTTGCTTTTATTTTAAATATGTAAAATTTTAAAATCTTTATTGGTTAATGTCTAAACAATGATTTGTGAAAGTTGAATCTGTTTTCTTTTCTTTATGACTTCTTTCGTATTATTTCGTTCTAATTTAAGCGTCCTCCAAGCTTGTCCTATGTATACCTTATTACAACCTTCACATTTTAACTTATACCGTATGGAACTGGGGTGAGAGAACGTTAGGGAGGTAAACGATACCCCACCAGTACACTAGATAAGAGAGAAGGGACGGTTATAACACCAGGTGCCAGGCGTGTCTCTGTCCAGTCTGATCAAATACGTTGTCGATAGATGTGCAGAGTAATTACTAGAGAACGGACACGCTTACCACATGACGCAAAGCCCAGTGCAATACAGCGAAAGGCTGTATTTCTAAAATATTTAATTTTATTTATATAATTGGAAAACGAACGGGTGGTGATCTATAAAATTACGAAATACGTATTTATTTGTTGAAAAAGTTGTATTTATAAAGTTTTTAATTTTATTTATATAATTGGAAAACATACGGGTGGTGATCTATCTATCTAAAATTACGAAATACATATTTATTAATTAATTTTATTTACATAATCGGAAAACAAACGGGTGGTGATCTATAAAATTACGAAATACATATGTATTTGTTGAAAAGTTGTATTTTTAAAGTTTTTAATTTTATTTCTATAATTGGATCATTTTTATTTGTTCATTTTGTCGTTCAAGTTGAGTAAAGGACTATTAATATTGACTAGCAATAGTTTCTCAAGGTTTTCTTCTGTCAATTTTGTTCTCTTCGAATTAAGTACATCCTTATAAATAGAAAACGTCCTTTCTACATCGCAACTGGTTATAGGTGCATACTGGAAATATTCTTTTATTTCTTCATATTTAGCCGTTAGATTTTGTGGAATTGTCTCCATACATAATTGCTGCAATGTAATTAAATCTGGATTTTTATTAAGAATTGCTTCAAACTTTTGCCGAAGGCCACATCCGAAGTCACTTGGAATACTTTTCAAATTACTAACAGCCACATCTAATGTGGTTAATCCGTCATTTAATTTGAGATTTCGATTTTCAAAATAAGTGATTAGTTTTGGCAATTTTTCAAAGTGTTCGTGAAGAAAGTATAACTGATTTTTTAAATTTGGGATTTGTGTGGGCTCTTTGCACTCACCAATAATTCTAGTATCCTCCTTTAGCAGTGTTACGAAATGTTTTAGACTATCGAAATTCTCAGCATAATAACTAGTAGCTTCCAGCCATGTTCCCCATATAGTTATTACTGGAGTGGGAGGCAGTGACAGAGATGGAAATTTTTCCCTGAAAAGAGCTACTCTCAATGATGCTTTTCTGAAAACTTTTTTAAAAGCTGATACAAGTCTATCAACTTCCGGAAAAGTGTCTCTGATATATTCACAGATTCTGTGGAGAGCATGTGCTACACAAGTAATATGCAGCATATTAGGATATGTTTTCTTCAATAGTCTGCCTGTTTTAAACATATACGCAGCACTATCACTGACAAATAAAAGTATTTTTTCTTTGTACGTGGCGTCCGAATGAAGCATTTTTTGCATATTCTCCTTAATGGTTTCAGCAACTGTTTCTGCATCAAGTCTATTTATAACACTTGTTGCTATTACATATGAGTTATAGGGAATAGTTGGATGTAGTACACCAGCTACAACATTTACCACACAGCGTCCTAACATATCCACCGTTTCGTCGGCGCTTATCCATATGTATTGATTTAAAAGATGACTTCTAATGCGTTCTACTGTTCTCGTATAACACCTGGAAACATAATATTTGCGTAAAGTTGATTCATCAGGAACATTTCGAACAGTATATTTTTGAAGAAATATTTTTAAAGTGGGATTGCTAAGTTTATTTAATGGAATATTAGCCGCCATAAAAGTTTTACAGAGTTCAGATGTGTTTGCGATCCTAAGTAACGAATTTTTGACGATATTTTACGGATTTTGTAATAAATTTCGAAATCACTGACAATGGACATACAATCAGTATGACCGTCAATCCAACTCGCCATTGTTTTACAATGCCGTTCTCGACATTCTTCCATATCATGTCTGAAAAAGTAACTTAAACAATGCTCTAGATCTAAAAAAATGAAAACTAAAAATGCGTGCGTAAGTTATTGAAACTGAATGAAATTCAATGCACACTTACGTCGAAATAATTGGTAGAAATAGATTCAATCAAACGATATTAAACAGGATATATCACAAAAATTACGATGTAATTAACAGTTAAAACTTTGAAAACAAGAAACTTACTCACAGCACTTTATTTATCTTACGAAATATAAACTAATAAATAAAATACATTATGAAAACCCCGCTTCTATCTACGCTCATGGAAACACTTTAAAAAACACTATATTCTCCGAATACAATAGCTGTGTTGTCCATTGTTATCGTGTGAGACCAGGTGGCCGAGTAAGTCAAACAAATACTTCATTGAATTACGCCGGGATGTACTGAGCGACGTTATACACAATTCCAATTGCCGATTGCGTTTTATGGAAATTGCATCTGTTCTCTAGTAATTACACATATAATATCGATTGTAATGGCAAAGTATACAAACCAGAAAAAAAATATTTAACTCATATGTTTATTCTTTATTATACCATAGAATTGCGTTTTTATTTTGTTACCTTAGCAAACTTTTAATTTTTTTCGATGTAGCGGTTGTGCATCAGTACTTTTTCACCTGA
Source organism: Melolontha melolontha (assembly GCA_935421215.2). Taxonomy (NCBI): domain Eukaryota; kingdom Metazoa; phylum Arthropoda; class Insecta; order Coleoptera; family Scarabaeidae; genus Melolontha; species Melolontha melolontha. The sequence goes on along the minus strand of OW285243.1, from coordinate 67,245,828 downwards.
GATCCATATTACAAGTTTATGCAATTTACTAATTGGTACACATAATTTTTTTTTCTTTGATGAAATCATAGGTCCGTTTCCTCAGAATATTTTAAATTTTCTCTTCAAGTGCAGCATTTTATTTAGTTACGTTAGCATAGTTTTAATTATGTATGCAATCACAGGTTTGTGCTATTTATAAATACACAGACTTTTCTTTCGTTTTGGTGGAATTATGCGTTTTATTTTTTCTGAATATTTTTTTTTATTGTACAACATTTGTGCATTTTTATCATTATTATCTGCGGTGCAAGACCTCTCATCTTCGAAATACGTTGCGTATACACATGCGCAATACGTATGTGTATACCACACCTATTCTTGACATATCATTGCTTATCCAATCAAGCGTATGTGTATACCACACCTACATCTAACCTATCCTTATGTTGACCTTTGCTTATCCAATCAAATTGCTACACTATAAATAAACATATCGGAGAAGTAGTAAAGCGGCCGGGACGCGTCATGCGCAACAGTAGCGTTTTCTTACCTCGTTTACACACGGTATATACCAGAGTTTGATTCTTTGTCTATTTTATCTTTGTTGTTTTTAATAATGTTCTGTATAGTATTGTCTGTTTTAAATGATATATGTTCGTTATTAAGTTTTTTGATGAAAGTACCAATTTTTCCTATATTTTTCCTAAGTAAGTGATTGAATTGTAGGAATTAGCTATATTGTTTTTTAATTTTGGGTAAACTAAAGAAAGGGTTTTAGATTTTTGTTGACTATGCAGGATATTATTGGATAATATTTATATAGTAACCATTGTTCAATGCTATTGTGTTTATCCTATTTAGTTCGAGGACGAAATTACTTTTACTCATAGGTACGTTAATTAATCTATACACCATTGGTTGGTATGCTGATAATTTTTCTGTTACATGATGAAATCAATTAGCTATAGACTTAACCATAACACACAAAACTAATAAACCCGAGTTCGTTATATACAATAAATCAACACGTACAGACACCACAATACACGCTAATTCATTTCATCCTATAACACAAACAATATCAGCATAATATTAATGGTGTATAGATCAATTAGCGGCCTATGAGTATAAGTAATTTCGACCTCGAACTAAATAGGATATACACAATAGCATTAAACAATGGTTACTCTATAAATATTATCAATAACATCCTGAATAGTCAACAAAAATTTAAAACTCTTTCTTTAGTTTATCCAAAATTTAAAAAAAAAACAATATAACTAATTCCTATACCTAATTCAATCACTTACTTAGAAAAAATTGGTACTTTCATTAAAAAACTTAATAACGAACATATATCATTTAAAACAGACAATACTATACAGAACATTACTAAAAACAACAAAGATAAAATAGACAAGGAATCATACTCTGGTGTATAATAAGTTAACATGTGGAGGTTGTAATAACTAATAACTAATAAGATACACATAAGACAAACGGGGAGAACGTTCAAAATTAGGACGAAAGAACACGAGAGAAGTCATAAAGAAAATAAAACGGATTCAACTTTCGCAAATAGTTGTTTAGATATCAATCATAGGTTTAACATAGATTTCAAAATTTTACATATTCAAGATAAAAGCAAAAAACTTGTTAGAAAACCTTGAAATTAATAGATATAATAATTTATGATTAGCTTTAAATGACCAATTAGATTTAAAAACTCCCCTCTACTAAATTTAAGAGAGTATAAAAAAAAATTTCCACCACCATATTTTCCAAATAATTTGTACATTAATATTCAAACTTGTATTCTAAATGTTCAGTTTTTGATCCACCTTTCATGGCAAAATAATATTACAGTGGATTTACAATAAGAAATTGTTGAAACTAGAAGTTTAGTATTACTTTTTATCGTTAAAATTCTTATATTTGTGAGAAAAATTTCAACTTTTTATAACTTACAAAAATTAATATAAAGCGAACCTGATATATTAGAATATCCATATATAGAACATATATATGTATATATCATGAGCTTAACATAACGCTGTACATTCTCCAACCGACGTTGTTATGGAGACCATTCAATAGATGTGCATATTACAGGTGTATGGTATGTTACACGAAGTTACTGAATAATTTAAAATCGTACATTGTCAATTTAGTGAATGTTGTTATGGTTACTTACACAAAAAAATTTTTTTGAGCATAGTGAATAATTTAAAATTGTACATACGAAAAACACGCTAGTTTAACTTATTATGTGTTTTAATTTATAATACATTTAGTACATCTTATAATACATTTCTTCAAAAAAACCTTAAAATAAAACTTTTACTAATTCTACGCAAGATGTTCAAAAATATTGCCGTTAACAGCCAAACAGTAGCCTAATCTATTATCAAATTCATTTAAAACGTTGCTTATTTGTTGAGGGGTAATTTCCCGAGAAGCTCCCTGAATTCTATTTTTGAGCTCTTCAATGCTGCCTAGAGGAACATTGTTGTACACTGAAGATTTCACCCTTCCCCAGTAAAAGAAATCCAACGGATTTAAGTCTGGAGACCTTGGTGGCCAACAAGTTGGTCCTCCTCTACCGATCCATCGAAGAGGAAATCTTTCACTTAAAATTTGGATAACATTTCTCGAATAATGAGGCGGTGCGCCATCGCATTGGTACCAGATTTTCTCTAAATTTTGATCATTTAATGCTGGAATAATTATATTCCGTAGTAATTGACAATATTTTTCTGCATTTAGGTTACCATCGATAAAAAATGGGCCTATAATACTATTATTAATGATTCCTGCCCAAACATTTACTTTTTCAGGATATTGCGTTCTCGTTACGTTGTACAAATGTAAATTTTCCTTCGACCAGTACCTACAGTTTTGGCGATTAGGTTTCCCGTGTTTAATATATGTCGCCTCATCAGTGAAGAGAATTCTTTTGAGAAAATCGTTAACAGTATTTATTTTGTCAAATAAATTTTCGCAAAAGCGTATTCGTCCTTCACAATCTCGTGGCCTTAATTCTTGATGCATTTGGTACTTAAATGACTTATACTTGTGCTTCTTCAAAATCTTTAAAACGGTCCCTTGGCTTATGCCCATTTCCGAAGCAATTTTTCTAGATGTTGCGCACTTGCCGTGTTCCACATAAGCCACAACATTTAATTCCAAATCTTCTGTTATTAATTACTCTTGGTCTTGTAGATCGTTTTTTATTGTGGATAGTATTAATACAACCAGAAGTTTTCAATTTATTAATTGCATTTGCTATCGTTGAATGACTAGGAATAGGTCTATTTGGATACTGGACACTAAACAGAGCTGCAACTTCGCGTAACGATGATCCTTCTAAATACCACGTATAAAATTGAATTTGTTCCTCTGTTGTGTACATTATGAGTAATTAAAAGACTCTACAAACAAATTTAACGTTTTAATACTGACAGAAGTTACACAGATTATGTCTATGAAACTGACGTAACTATGGTTTTCAGAAAAAGTTAGCTGTAATTAATCTAAAGCATGTACTGCGTTGTATTAAGCTCATGGTATATATATACAAGGTGTGTATAAACTGTCGCAAAAACTACACGTAGCGACATTCTTCGTTCGGTTCTGAATAAAAAATCTTAATGTTAAAATGTCGTATCATGCTTCGTAAATTCGTAAATGTCAAAATTTGACAGTAATGATTTTGATTTAACTCACTTTGAAATACAAACTTATTGTTCTACAACGTTGCCAAATGTGTTTTTCGTGGAAGTACGTTAATGAATAAATGTTTAAAACAAGCTTTTAAATCAAAAAGAAAACGTTTACGAAATAATACTAGTAAAAATTTTTCCTTTAAACTAAATTGCATCTATCTCTATTAACAGATATCGAAGAGCAAAGGTTAGTTACGCACTGAAAGTCTGAACTTCAAGAACCCCGTGAAAACAAACGAAACATGATACGACATTTTAACATTAAGATTTTTTATTCAGAACCAAACGAAGAAGGTCGCTGCGTGTAGCTTTTGCGACAATTTATACACACGTTATATATATATATATATAAGTGTTTAGATAATTTCTTAGCCGTTTATTAAATATAACATTAGATAAATTATTGGAGTTTTTCGGCTTTTATATGAAATATTTACAAATATCAAATTGGAATGTATGTAATTGCAGAGTAAGTGGGGATGTAAACATTGCTGTCTACAAATTACAAAGCGAATCATACGAAATGCCGAAAAACTACAATAATTTATCTAATGTTATATATATATATATATATATATATATATATATATATATATATATATAATATCTAAAAGTGTCACAAAAAAACTAACTAGAATAATTCTGATTAAATATTAGAATTCATGGTAGAAACTACGCGGTTTTCCTGTGAAATTAATCATGTTGACCAATGCAATTTAATAAGTAAATTATGTGTGATGTTGTTTCACTGTTTTCAGTATATGTACGATTAAGTAATATTTAGTTCTGTCATAGTTTTATAGAATTCCAAAAGAATCGCTATATTAACGTTAACAATTCGTAAATTTATTATTATCCATTTTAGAAATAACGGAAAGAGCTAGCGGTCACTGTCGTCATTGTCCAAAAACATTTCGTGGGATGTTGATGGTGATGCGTGGTGGGTTGTTCGAAATGATCGTGTCCGACACGCGAAACAATTAAACACGAACGAGTAACAAACACCGTTGGATAGGTCATGGATACTATACTACATGCACGTATGTGTATAATGCATATATATGTAGACAGAGAGAAAGAGAGATATGCGTATGTTATATACGCATCATTCATACAAAAATAAGAGTCGCGAATAACAACTTTTTGCTAAGACGTACAAACGAAAATTGTAGAGTAAGGAGCTAGATTATTTTTATTCTGTAAAATTATTTTGATTGTTATCAGTCAAAAGTTTTAAAAAAATCATTATTTCCCCTATTTTCTCAATTTTAAAATTTTATTTTATTATGAAGCAAACTTCACTAATTAAGTTATCATAAAGTACCCAACTTTGATGATTATGCTTCTTGAATTAATAGAATTATTGTAATTCTAATAATTTTCAAAAAAAAACATTTCGGCTCTTGTACTCTCGAATACATTAAATCGACATTATAGGTTGATCAACAGTAATTGGTTTGACTGAATTAACGTGGTTCATTAGTAATTACTTGGATTGTAGGCAACGAATTCACGTCGTTCATTGAAATTTTGTGAAAGCTCTTGATAGAGTGGAATACGAGAGATATCTTTTATGTTTTGCATACTGGGACATAGAGGGCGGCACTAATCAAAAGTCAGCTCTAAAAATTAACTTCTATTTTTAGTTAACCTAATTTCAAAATTTGAGTGAGATATGTGTAGTGTTGTAGCTACAACGAATTGTCAAAGTTGACAAGTTAGTCGAAAAATGGAATTAAACCGTGAAAATTTTCGCTCGATAATTTTTTATAATTTTTGAAGACAATTATCTCAACAAGAATGCCTCGCCGAGTTGGTTTATGTCTTCGGTAATGAAGCACTACATCAGTCAACAATTTCTCGTTGGTATGGCGAATTAAAATGTGGACGGATTAGTCTTAGTGACGAGCCAAGAGCAGCCGCACCAAACTACCATTTTGGGTAGTAGAAACCATCGATGCTGTGCGCAAGCTCGACATGTGACATATCGCAAAATTGAGGTATCATTGGGGATTTCAAAGACATCAATTCAAAAAATTTTACATGAAGAATTGTGTGTAAAAAAATTAGTTTTCCGTTGGATACCGAAGAACAGCTAGGGTGAATTGGTGTCAAAAAAACTTTACACTTCTTCAACGCAAGAAACTCTAAAAACGTGTACAACATCGTCAGTGGTTATGAATCTTTGATTTACTCATACGAGATAAAAAATAAACCCCAGTCGTCCGTTTGGATGTTCCAAGGTGAAGATAACCCGACAAAAGTCAGCCGTTCTCGAAGTGTCGCCAAAAAGATGGTAGTGGCATTTGTCTTGAAAGCAGGCCAGGTAGCAACAATTTCTCTACAGGATCAAGGAACTGTTCCTGCCGATTGGTATACAACTATTTGCTTGCCACAAGTCACTACTGAGCTTCGAGAAATTAACCCACAATAACGAATAATCCTCCACCAAGACAATGCAAGTTCGCACAGCTCGCAAAATAATTGAATTTTTAACGCAACAAAACTTCTAATTGTAAGACCATCCGCCATATACTCCCGACCTAGGGCACAACGATTTCTTTACCTTTCCGAAAATCAAGAACAAACTGCGTGGTCAAAGGTTCCCATCGTTAGAAGGTGTAGTTGATGCCTTCAAAAGAGCAATTTTGACTGTACCAACAAGCGAATGGAATAACTGCTTCCAGAGTTAGTTCGAGCGCATGTAGAAGTGTATTAATCTTCGTGGAGAATACTTCGAAAAACGATAAAGTCTTTAAAAGCTATCTACTGTTTTATTCCAGTTCTATATGCAAAATATAAAATACCACCTTTCTATGTTATGTAGAGATCTAGATTGTCTTTGCGTGGGTTTTCACGTATCTATTAAAATATTTGGAGCATTATATTTATAACACAGATGTCCTTTAATATCTATTTTTCAAATAAATGTTTTCACAGCCCCTTCAGGGCTCTAATTTTGAACCATTCTATTTATCTTGTTGTAATAAAAAACGGATGCAATAATAACAATAATTAAATTGAATATAGACAAATGTGGCATGGGTACTTATTTTAAAATAAATTGTCCTACAACAGAATATTAAAAGAGAAAATAAACTCGAAGGTTTGGGTATAATATTCGACTAATTTTTTGAACTTCGTTATGCTATGTTGCAGTAAGTTTTTGAATATTTATCTTTAAAAAATGTTTTTTTCTCTATTCTAGGTTGGAATATGTTTCTATATTTTTAACATTTAAATAGAAAGGATTTCTGAAGTGCATGTTTTTCAAGATTTTCAGAACGTATCCTGCACCTGGTGTTGATTATATCTACATATTTCAGCTGAAAATAGCAGTTATTGCAAAATGTTTAACTATATTTATCTATAATGCGATTGTCTGTCTGTGTCATCATAATTTGTTCACATGTCAAGAATAGTATGATCTTTAAATACGCAAAGGCACATTTTACAACGAAATTGCTCCAGCTTAGAATCTTAGCCTTTTGCCTACCAGTAAGTATAGCCTACAAACTACAGCAACTTTTTAAAAAGTTGCTGTAAACTTTTTAAAAAGAAGGAATATTGTTTGCACCATTTCTTATTTAAGTCATACTAATTAACTGCAATTTGGAGCATATTCTTGCAAACTAATCAAAGTGATGATGTCTCGGTAAATGACTATACTATACGACATCATAATTGGTTGAGTAAAAAAAATTATTTCCGTTTCTGGATATTATTTATTAAACGCGAAGAAGATCTATTTCAAACGAACAACGATGTATTTACGTATTAACACGTAAACATTCGTCTGTCGCTCAGCAATGTCGTGTTCTTTCTATGCGTGTGTAAATGTGCAAATGTGTGGTCATGGATCATTCAATTCATATCGAATTGATGCCCCACCTCCTTTAAATCACCGACGCTAATGACGTATAGAAAATCAATCAAATACTTTGCGGAAGAATGCTCATGCTCTCATTATGTACATGCATGTAGTATGTAATGGGATAATTTGACACGATATTCGTGTTAAATACATGAAGAATTATCGTATTGAAGTTTACTTACATCACGCTAGAAAATATAAAGAGGAATATTGCGTTAATTTTCGTAACAAATTGTACTTTTAATTCGCCATTTAGATCTGTTATTCCTTTATACACAGTTTTGCAATTAATACTTCCAGTCCTGAACAATTCTACGAAATTTTTGTAGAGAATTTTATAACAGCTTAAACGTATTGTTGAGGATATCAATACGTACTAGTTTATCGCAAAATGCCCTGACGGGGTAGAGAAAAGGTAAAAATACAATGTTTGAATGTGTTTGAGTCTCTAAGCAAATAAGAGTGAGGGACAAGAAGGTCTTAAGCTGATAGAAATTGTGGATTCCAGACCCTAAGAAAAGTCCCAAAAAAATCTTATAAATGATGCCAGAAATAGGATAAAATTTTGGTATCATTTATAAGATACCTTTGGGATTTTTTTGAGGTCTAAAATCCACAATTTTTGTCAACTTGACACTTCCTTGTCCCTCACTCTTATTTGCTTAAAGACTCAAACACAAGAAGTATTTTTACCTTTTCTCTGTCCCATCAGGGCATTTTGCAATAAATTAGTCCTCATTTTTTTTGGGAATGCATTGCACTTTGACCAAGAAATGCTACTAGTTTCAAAGCTATATTTATGCAGACTAATGGTTGAGTAAGAGTATACCCAAAAGCTATTCTTGGGTTTAATTTATTGGTTTTGCAGGTTTCAAATAAATTGATAATTACAACTGTTTTATTAATTTTTATTTAATGAAAAATTACTTGGGAGAGCAAAATAATGTTAAAATTCGAAATTTCTGACTCATTTTACATAACAAAACATGAAAATAAAAAATTTAAAAAATTTACGGCGCATTGGGCTTGAACTCTGATCATGTAGTCCACAGCCAAACGTGATAACCACTAGACCGTGCACAATTTGAAAATTTTTCTAGCGGTAGTTTCCAAAAATTGTTAGTAGCTCTGCTAATAAAGATTTTTAAAAACGAAAAAATGTCATCTGCAGCAGTAGCACATAATGTAGATTGCTTTCACACATTTTCATCAATTTATTTAAAATAGCCCGGATTCTTCATTCCGGTGAACTTTACCTTCCAAATTTGCACACATTTACATATATCTCTTTACAGGCATGCTTTTTCAATACGAAAAAAAAATTGTCCAATCCTGTCTACCATGGAGATTCTGAAAATCATACCACCGTTGAGCAATATCCATTTCGCTGAAACAAGTCGAGGCAAAGGCCTATTTCTGCATCTTTTTTAAAACATCTTTTCTACGGGTTTATAATTATCCATAGTCAAAATATACCTGAGTGTATCTCACCGATAGGAATCCATTGGTGCCACCCTCGAGGCTCTAGATTCAAAATTAACAGAGTCATGAGGTTCTAAATACCACCATGCTCCCAGAGTGCCCCTCATGAAAAACGCTGACCGACGTCAGTTATAATGAGTATTATATTTGAAAAACACGGTATAAAAAAAGCTTTAGTGGTTGCTGATGATAGAAACTTTTGCTTATAAAAAATATTGTGATGACTCATCCAATAACGCGTCACGCGTCATTCCTCTGGTGTTCTCTCGAGGCCTACGAGAACGCTCTCGAAGAGTATTCACCACGATATAAAAGCCGCGTCGACGAAGGGATGACATTCAATCCTAGAGCTCGCGCAGTACACATAAATATAGATACATGAATATAAATACATAAATGTGCTTATTGTTAATAGTTAGTTTTATATTGTTATACGTTTTAATATTAATATAGTGTGTGTCTAAAGTTATTGTTAGTTTTATTTAAGAACCCGAAAAGACAAACTTTACAATATGTTAGGGTACATACTAACGTGCTCGCCCTGATATCAGTACTTGCTTTTTTGTCGCTCAGTGAATACCATTTATACTACGGAGTGATTGGAAGACTATAACTACATCTTATTTCGTCACTTAATATTAACAAACGGTTCGTATATCCCACCATTACCTGTTTTCGAGACATTGGTAATGTTGATCACCCTCGTCTGCGTTCTGCACCATTGTCAAATATTGTGACAGCTGTTCGTGCAAGAATCACTCGAAAGACATACAAATAATCTTGTCTCGTGAAATGAACATTGCACCCAGAACTATCTTTCACATAATTGGGAAGGATTTAGGCATGAAGACTTACCAAAAGTGTAAATTCCATTTTTTAACACCAGTGTTGAAGGCCTTAAAGAGTAAATATTTTGTTAAATCGTTACAGCAAAAGAAGGTAACGGAAAATCTTATTGTCGGACTAGAAAATATTTGCCATCTAGGAAAAATTTAACCGGCAGAATGATAAGATATATGCTTTAATGTTCCCTAGACGCCTGGAAGATTGTGACAACGGTTCAGCGTGAGCACCATCCAGCTTCAGAATGGTCTAGTGATGTATCACCTACGAAGGTATTTTTCCTAATAAGTTTTACGAGATTAGGGTCAAAATATCATCTTGAGTTTACAAAGAAATTATGCTGGCAACAGTGACGAAGTCTCTGACAGATTCCATGAAGTTATTTCTTGATATAAGTATATTGCTCCAAATGGGGCCTATTGGAGACGCAAAAATATAATTACCATAATATTTTGTATTTTATTGAACAATTGTCAATATTTTTTTGAACATAATCTATATTAATACGTATGTTGGATTAAATGTAGATAAATTACATTTACCAGAAATGATTTCTATACACATACAGCTTTGAGTGACATTGTTAGTGTTATTTATTAAAACAATTATATAAAAATACGCCTGAAATAACATAAAACTGTACAAGTATAAATTCTGAGGAAATTATGTGTACTAAATATCTAGATAAGTAATAGGGTAATTGACATGATTTAACCCAAAATAAGCCACAGGATGTAACGTGGGATGTAACAAGAAGCGATAATAAACTGTTATATTTAATTATTCATATTTTTGCTAACTGTAAAATACCTAGAAGTTTTAGAATATCTAACCAACAATGAATCATTTCCTTTATACACCCACCCGAGCAAGTCCTTTAGTCACACAGGAGGATGCAAGATACTTATCTAAATCTGCTTGTAATCTGCATAGGGGCAGCAGTAACAACTACACCAGCAGCATCAGTAGTACTGGAAGAAGAAGAAGGCTCAGACAGATGTGGTGAAGCGTGAATGTTAACACCCTCGCTCGTTACCAGTAATTAGTGACCGGCTTCAAGAACCAACTCGCCAAGACAGTGTTCGCCGTCACAAAGATGAAGCGAAAAGGTGGCGATGGCCGTTACAAGAAGCCCTCGTTAGTGCATCTTCGAGTAGTTAGTTGATGGGCTATCTCTTCTCTGTTTTGCGTCTGCGAACGTTGGTTGGCGCAGTGTTAGATGAAGTGTATATTGTGGGTAGACAGACCGCACTCAAGAGATATCAAGGAATCGTATAATATGTACGAGGGAATTCGAATCCGTGGGTTCGATTTATTGCCGGGACTGTACCGCAGCGGCTGCTAAGACAGCAGGTTGATAATAATATATCCGAAAAGAATGCGGGTCGTTCGCGACGTAATGGCTTTTTAAGTGAAATCTGGAATTCTAATCTGTCATATTATCTCCGGGCTGTATCTCTGTTACACACGGTACCGCGCAGTCATGGTTCACACCAGTAACAGAAGCAACGCTACCATGAACAGAAACTCCGTCGATATACCCACGGTAGCTGTGGCGTGGTCTATCTCTGATATACGGTCGTTCGTATTTATGGATTTCTTGGCTAAAACGGTGGCGGATTCGTATTAATCAAAGTCTTTATCGCTACACTTCTATTTCTTCTCGGCGTTTTGTATTTTTATCCCATTTTATTAGTTTCCCTTCAAATTAAGCTTCTAGCTTAAAGTAATGCATTAATAATAAATAATTCGTATGAGTGCATATGTATTTACTGTAAATGAGCGTAGTATTTTATTATTTAAATATTTAAAACTCAAAAAAAAACAAATAAACTACAAAATCGCCATTTTGTATATACAAGCTGTCTGTAAAAGGTCTTTATGATAAACTACTACATATTCCTTACATCAAAATAAGCCGATTTAGGACAACTTACCTTAGTAAAAGGTTGCTTAGTTTGGGCGTTATATAGCGCTAAAGGAACAATTCTGGAATCGTTTTTTTATTATAAATATGAAACGCCTTATGCGATTTTGCTAAAATTTAGTACGTTGACATAGTTTTATGAGACAAACGAAAACTATATATAACTTTTAGTAACACGTAGAACATATCTTTTTTTATAATTGCGCATTGCGCAACTCAAACTTCTACGTTAATGGATGAAGAGGAGTGTTGAGGATACATTTGACATCCTTTCATAATATTTTAACATCATTTTTTATTGTTAAATATAGGAAGATTTAGAATATAGAGTTCAAACATAAACATTTCCTATTTTATAAATATTTTATTTTTTATTAGCACATACAAATTGTAAAGCTTTCTTTAAATTCTAAGAAAGGAATATCCTGCACATTTGCAAGTCTATTTATTACCTAGGATTATAAGTAATCGACATTTTTTGCTAAATTGATTTATTGCCCTATACATCAGACCTTTTGTTTATTGCCTAAGGTTATTAGTGAAAGATTTCTATAGACCTTTAATACCTGGCATTGATAAGCAAATATAAATAACAGGCTCAAGACTCATAAATATGTAAAAATGCACTAGTTAACAATGATTTAATTTGCATATTCATTGTTAAGATCTACTTTCTTAGATATGTATAATAAATCTTATTACTTTGCCAAGGGACAATCCGGAAACGCACACATAGGTTTATGACACCTACTAATACTTAATTAGTAATGACATTTTATTATTAATTAATCTTGTTACTTTGCCATGGGACAATTCGGAAACGCACACATAGGTTTATGACACCTACTAATACTTAATTAGTAATGACATTTTATTATTAATTAGTTATGATCAGATCTTTATGACATTACCGTAAACCTTGAGCATTATTGCTTGTAGGTATAATTCCAAGAAGTTAAATAACAAAAAAATTCTCGTTATGACGTCAAACAATACATTTGTCAACCAATACGCTTTTAATCCGTAATAGTGTAGGGGTAGTTGTATTTCCAACTACTTGTAAGACAGAAAGAACAGATCAGTCTCAAATCAACATCAGTATAAGACACATAGTCTTACAGTATCATTCAGAGTTTCATACCAACAACAAGACACGTAGTCTTCTCCATAAAATTCATAAAATTCAATTATATTTTAACAAGAGACACCAGTCTCAATTAATATAAGTCGTTGTAGATCTAAAATAAATGTATACCGGGTGCGGCAATAGTGTGTAGGCGGAGCTTAGCATGAAAACTAATAAAGTTGTAGCAATGAAATTTTACGTACACATGTAGTATGCTACAGTGCATTTTCTGTTCTTATGTATATATTTACAGAGTGTACCAAATTTCCCCAACTACTTTCGATTTTTTTTTAATAGATTCCTATACTTTCTTGTTATTATGATGATAGCCACCTAAATTATCTTTGTATCCTTGCAATGATATATGACAAACTGTTAGTTTTGGTTTTATTACAAATTTTGTTAAAATCTTGACAGTTGTAGCGTCTAACATTTTAAGTCTTAAGCCTGAAAATGAGTGCAGTGCTTCATGTAACTCTTTTGTTACCAATTTATGGACTAACACGTTATATGTTTTGAAGGTGAACAACGTGACAACATATACAGAGTGTTAAATATGTCGTGCTAAAGTTATCGAAGTTTAAAGGCTATTTTCTCTTTTTTTTTTAATTGAACCTATAATTTTTTTGTTAGTCTGCAAATTCTTTGTAAAATTTCCGTTAAAATAGTACCAATAACATAGTACTTAGTTCTAGTATTTTCGAAGTTATAACCCTTTAATGGGATATACCTATGTTTATAATATTCAATATGCGGTGCATCTAATAGTTGGTTGGCCATGAAATGATATCAAACAAAGTAACTTTTACAAACACCTATTTTTTAATTCTTTATTATTAGTTTTAGAATTACAATTTGTAATTTTTCCATAATAAAACAAAATTAATTTAAAATGTGTTCAAATATATGTCCATTCTGCTCACAATCCGTTTGTAATAAGCCTTGATGAGTTTGAATTTTGTAAGGGTGAAATTTATGTTTTTTTAAAATCCTTACAGCAATGACTTCTATCCCGTGTTCTTTCGAAATTATCCTTGCAGATACGTGCAGATTTTCCACAACGGACTAGACGACTGTCACTGCATTATCTTCTGTAGCCATAGTCTCAGTTCTTTCATGTTTGACGTAATTCACTGAACATGTCCGAAGAAACCTTGTCAACAAATTTTCAAACGTCTTAATATCTGGTGCTCTTCGGTGAGGATACTCCATAGCATATGTTCTTGATGCTAAAAGTGGATTTCTATTGCTAGCGCCAAAAACAAATACCATATCTATTAGCTCCTGTTTCGGAAAATTCATTCTAAAGAAACACAACTATAAACTATTACGGCATGTAAATAAAAAATAATGACAACAAAACGATATGACTGACAACAAGATAACAACTAATAACGAACAAAAGGAAATTGTTATGCAAGGAGTACGTTTTAATTTTCTTTCAACAATTCCTATAAGATCCTTATTATTTTTTGTTACTTTGAATTATTAAAATACAAATTTTACAAAAACCATGACAATAATCGAGTTTTACAAAGAGTGACAGTTTACAGTTATAAAAAAACCCAAGTTGTACGCCGATGGTTTTTTTGTATCTGAATCTCTGTCAACGTATCAAATTTTAGCAAAATCGCATAAACCGTTTCATATTTATAAAAAGAAAACGATTTCAAAAATATATAAGAATATATAAACGAAAACATGTTTTGATGAATACACGATTTCTTATCTAGAATAAAATAGTTGTCGAAACGTAAACATACTAATTTATTTATTTAACAAAGAGCCGAAATTCCAAGAATTTTATAAACGTTGATATATATATATATATATATATATATATATATATATATATATATATATATATATCTATATATATATAAAATAAAAATTGTTGGGGAATCCGGCAATAAAAACCTTTAGTTAGTCAATTAGAGTCCTTTATTTTATACCTTATATTTCGCTCTGTAGATTTAGAGCTTCATCAGAGGTCACTTTAATCAAAAGAAAATACAACATTAGCTAATTTAGTCTACTAATTATAAGATCAATACTTACAAAAGCGAAACTATTTTTTGTGAGAGATATAACATTTTTAAAAAAACAAAACCTGTAGAGAAACAAGAAGTCCACGTAATACAAATAAAACTTTATATTAATTAAAAATTAATTAATTTTTAATTAATATAAAGTTTTATTTGTATTACGTGGACTTCTTGTTTCTCTACAGGTTTTGTTTTTTTTTTTTTTTAATGTTATATCTCTCACAAAAAATAGTTTCGCTTTTGTAAGTATTGATCTTATAATTAGTAGACTAAATTAGCTAATGTTGTATTTTCTTTTGATTAAAGTGACCTCTGATGAAGCTCTAAATCTACAGAGCGAAATATAAGGTATAAAATAAAGGACTCTAATTGACTAACTAACTAATTTATTGCCGGATTCCCCAACAATTTTTATTTTACATACTTGTTTTAACGGCAAAGACTCTTTGCCGTTATATTTAATTATTATTATTAATTATTATATTAATTATAGTTAATTATTTCTTGTAAATTCGGCTTCTAACTATTCTTCACATAAAACTACTAATTTTAACGTTTCGACTTTTATTTTATCTTCACCAGAATTAATTTGATTACAATACTAGATGTTTTTCTGCAAAGGTAAATCTAAACTAATAATAATATTATAACAACTAATATTTTTCGTAAAATGTTAATTTATATATACTTATGGTACTTACAATTTTCATTCTTCTTTTTTACATTTTTTTAATAGTTTGAAATAGTTTACTTAAAATATCAAATTAGCCATTGTACTTTCAACATGAGGAAGTAGACTGAATTTTAGTAGTTTTTAAATACTAAAATAAGGTAATTCTTTCATCAACATAGTGGCATATAGCGCCAGGATCTATTTAAGACATAGCTTACTTTTCTCGTGCCTTACTCTTACAAAAAAATTGTGACTCGCACCATTTATGAATTCCGACATAAAAACCATATAGTGGTGACCGTCACGTACTTATTGCAAAATATCAGAGGCATATTTATTCTAAGATTACTTCTGGGATTCTGGCCTGAAATTTCGCCTTTGGCACTGCAGCAACAGTAGTAGCAGCCCTGAAGATGTCCTCTGCAGTACTGGACAAAACGTCGGCCAAGAAGAAAGATATGCCAAGAACGCCGATCCAACCTAGAACCCCAGAAGTAATCATGGACAACGACTGCGGAAGCCTACAAGCCAAACAACTTCATTCTAAATTTTGCTATCGAAATTGCTTAGCCATAAAATATTACGGGCATCGTCTTTATACATGCTAGTCATCCTTTGATGAATATTTGTGGGTCCATTTTCTTATTTCGCCAAGAACTTTATCAAATTTCTATGTTCAAACTTAAATTCTTTCATTTTTTGTTAAATAAAACGCTGTAAAAACAGAAGAACTCTCTGGATTTGGACTAAACTTGGTCAGTATAATCCAAATATTACAGTTATTTAATAGAAAGAGCTTGCTATTGTCACTTAATTTTTTCATGGCTAGTAGATAATATAAAAATCTCACCTCGAACATACATTATATAATTTAATAAAAGCTTGGTACTAACACCTCGTCTAGGGCAAATCTATTCCGGTAATTGACAGAAATGACAATTCTTTTCGTAACGGCTTTAATACTGCAACATTAGTCTTGTTAAAAAAATTAGTGCATCTCGACTTTTTGTTAAATTTACTTCTTAAATTTATTAAAAATTTCTTTTTTTCTTCACTTTAATTTACAAATATACCATTTCCAGCAACAGAGTTTCTTTTAAATTCACTATTAACTGGCATTCCAATAATCGTTTCATTTATATACTTGCAAAATTAGCGAATTGTTTCGTGTTGTTTACTCATCGGTTCTTATACATACGTTTACGGATTGGAAGCGCACGCCACTACATGGACAGAGCTGTCCCATTAATGTTAATTGGTCCATTTGTAATACTACATCAGTACTTCATTATACCATAAATCAACTTTTGATGGAAGGTTATTTCACTTTCACTCCTGGAGGAAGAAAAAGGTATTAACTCCGGCCCAGACAAATTAAAGGCCCGCATTATTATTAATCAATAAAATTGTATTAAAACAGAAGGCAATTTATGGTGAAATCGAGCGTGATTTAAGGATCCGTGAATCCTTCGAAAGATTAATGGTTTTATTTTAGGGACATTTCGATGCGAAAGGGATTATATTTTACCGTTAGTTTCTCATCCATTTTCGTCTTCATAACAGATCTCTATGATTGATTGTGCGTTTTATTTCTGATGACTGTGACGTTATTAGGTCAGACATATATGATATTTTAGAAAAATTACTAACTTGAACATATAACGGAAATAGATTCAACAGTTTTATAAAAAGAACTATTTATTCTCTCAATTACAGAATTATTTTTTAGTAATATTTATTATCTCGTTATTTTTGTTATAGTACATATAGGTTTCTTTGAGAGTAGCTGTCAGGTAATTAAAACAATAATTACCTATATTCTGAACTAAACCGACAACATGCATTACAAAATTTAGCCTATTTTTTTTTTAATATTTCTACTTAATTTTAATATAAAATTTCAGAAAAAAATTTTCAAGTTTTAAGATTTAATATACAGTGCGTGCAATTCTATGTTAACAATTTAAGTTTAAAAATTCAGTGCAAGTTTATGTTAACAAAATATTATTTAATTAAAAAAAAGATTCTATACGTGGCACCGAAACATCATTATAGATTAAATATTGTTTTCATTACCTGGTCACTACCCCCAAAGAAGCACTTTTGGATTTTATCTTGTTTTATAATTAAGAACAAGAAATCTAAGAAATTCCTTCTAATATACACGGTGTCCAAGTAATGAAGGAACTACATGAGGATCTCGGGAACGGTAAGAAATACAATATTATTTAAATTGGAAAAAAGTTGCACACTTTAGTGACCTCTAACATGGCATTTACGTAATTCAATTATATTTTTTGTTTTTTTGAGATATTTAGGAAAATGTGTTTTTTTAAATTTTTTATTTTTTTCTGACTTTCTGACAGAAAAAAGTCATCTTATGACATTTCTTATTACGAATTTAACGATGTATCAACGGCGGTCTACCACGAATGTGGTAGGTACAGCAATACCTACCACATTCTCGAAGAAGCAAGACCCAATCACTCCACCCGCGCAAAATCCGCACCAAACAGTGGTTCGTGGTGTATGCATCGGGTCTTAAAGTGGTATGTGAGGATTATCGTTGTCTCGAATCCGACAGTTATGTTTGTTGACGTAGCCGCCCAGTTGGAAATGCGCCTCATTGCTGAAGATGATGTTCCTCACAAAATTGTTATCCGCATTTTGGATTTCAAACACCCAATCGGCGAATTCACGCCGTTGCAAATGGTGGGTTGGCAGTAATTGTTGCGTCAGTTGTAGCTTGTAAGTGCGTAAATGAATATCCTTGGTTAGAATTCGCCGTATGGTATTCCTAGAAATGTTAAAATGTTGTCCACGACGGCGATATAAAGGTTAGGGGATTTCGGGTAACACTCTCACTTACTAAGGCAACATCTTCAGCAAACCGGCGATTACGACGTCGTTTTGGTGTCTTAATATCAGTAACTGAACTACTTTGCTCGAACTTTTCAATTACTCGTCGAATTGTCAATGAATCGGGTACGTTTCACTCACCGAAAATTGTACACAATTTGCGGAATGTCTCTAGAGAACTTTCCATGTCTGAAATAAGTTATAGCGATGACGGCGCGTTGTTCAACAATAAAGCAATGCATTTTCACTAACCGCAATGTCTCCAGATTAAAATTGTGCATTCTTATTGAGAGACCCCATATAGGCGTTATGCTTGTCCATATAATACATATACCGATATAATACAAAAGTATTTTTAATAATATAAAAAATATTATTAAAAATGGGGTGTGAAGAACACAATACAAGTTCATTTATGTATTTTTGAATGTATCTTCTCCAAAGATGTAGACACGTATTTCACATTTCTACATTTTCGTCGGTACGCCCCTGTTGGAGAAGAGACACATTCAAAACAAACATAACTACGTTAATATCTAGCCGAAATTATTCAGACAGAGCGTGAAGTAATATTCAGCGCTGTCTACATAATAACAGCCGAACTAGACGTGTTTTTTCTACAACAGGGGCGTACCGACGAACATGTAGAAATGTGAAATACGTATCTACGTCTTTGGAGAAGACACATTCAAAAATACATAAATGAACTTGTATTGTGTTCTTCACACCCCATTTTTAATAATATTTTTTATATTATTAAAAATACTTTTGTATTATACAAATTTAATGAGGGTTTACCCACTCAAGTATGTTTCAAATTATGTTGTCATATACACATTCGGCTCACGTCGACAAGTAGTGAAGACACGAGAATACAGTTTTTTATAGATACGGTGGTTACCGACTATAAAAAACACGTCTAGTTCGGCTGTTATTATGTAGACAGCGCTGAATATTCCTTTACGCTCTGTCTAAATAATTTCGGCTAGATATTAACGTAGTTATGTTTGTTTTGAATGTGTCTCTTCTCCAACAGGGGCGTACCGACGAACATGTAGAAATGTGAAATACGTATCTACGTCTTTGGAGAAGATACATTGAAAAATACATAAATGAACTTGTATTGTGTTCTTCACACCCCATTTTTAATAATATTTTTTATATTATTAAAAATACTTTTGTATTATACAAATTTAGTGAGGTTTTACCCACTCAAGTATGTTTCAAATTATGTTGTCATTTACCGATATGTTCTTTAAACATTCTTTTGTATTATTGTATGAATCTTGCTCTAATTTAGACAAAAAACAAACAAATAAGGAATAGTACACCAAATTTTGATTTTAATACAAGATTTTTAAGTTATATTATTTATAGTTACAGAAATAGTAGAGGAGATGCTTGTAATTTAGGACAGTCTGTTCTCCGAGACATGCTTGTATTTCTTGATATATTTTGAATAAGCCGCTCATACGGTGCCAGTTACAACTATTGCGTACAACGTAAACGTGGTAGTGATATTAGTTGTTTTGTTAATGCCATTAGTAATTGTGTAATTTTTGTGACCGCGGGTATTTTTGTATCTTGAGATATTGGGTGTAAATGAATGTGAGCTTTTAAAATATTTGTTGTTTAAATGATACTAGTGTGAAGAGTTAATAATGAATTTCGTATTTATATAAATTGACATATTATTATCCTATACAAATTCCCCAAAAAACGTGTCTTTCAAGAAAGCAAACACATGCGTGTACTTTGTGACAAATGTAAATTCGAACTTTGGTTCTGTCCCAAAGTACAAGCGTTTGGCAATTTTTCGTGAAATAATGGAGAATTTCATCTATTCCAGATGCCTCGAAGTAAATCCGACAAAAAAAGACCAAAGCCGATAGGAGAAGATGTAGTCGCTGGTGCACAACTTGTGACAAATTAATATTTCAAAAAGCACTCCAGGGCGGCACATTAAAAAACATAAAATGGAACATAACGCTGTATTTGTTTATGAAGTTAATCAGGCTGTGAAGATGGCATTTGCAAGGGAACATGAAGATTCGTTAGTTGCCTATACACTGCACATTTAATTTTGCCAAAATTAATAATATCAATCATCGAGAGTCATGACCAGTTTATGAAAGACCTGGTAAAGAGTGGTTTCGTTATTTTTTAAAGAGGCATCATAATCTCTCTCTCTCTCTTAGAACACCACAGGCGACTAGTTTAGCTCGTTCAACAGCCTTCAATAAGACTAACGTGAATCTATTTTTCGCTAAGTTAGAAGAATTGATGTGCCGATATGACTTTCCACCAGAGAGAATTCTTAATTTAGATGATTCAGTTGTCCACACACCTTAAGGGGCCGCAAAGGGTTCTAAACAGTTAGGGCATATGACTTCGGCGGAGCGAGGCTTAAACGTAATGATTATATGCTTCATAAATACCATTAGAGATAATATTCCCCTATGATGGTCTTTCCAAGGGTGTTTTTTTTAATAACCTGCTGAAAGGCCCTCCTGTTAACAGTGTGGGATGCGCTAATCCAAGTAGATGGTTCAATGCTAACATTTTCATTGAATATCTTCGGAACTTCAGAAAACACACAAACGTCAGGGAGGATAATAAGATCCTACTAAAACTCGACAATCACGAAAGCCACATTACAATCGAGGATATAAATTTAGCTAAAGAATCTGTGATCGTAATGCTTACTTTTCTGCCTCACGCAAGCCAAAAACTTCAGCCACTCTTTGGTTTCCTAAAGAATGCTACAACAGGACGTGTAATGGGTGGCTGTAAACAACTGTGGCAAACCACTAACAATTTATGATGTTGCAGAATGTCTAGGAAAAGCTTATCCGGAAGCCTTTACTTCAAAGAATATCCAATATGGGTTTACTGTAACGAGCGTTTACAAACTGAACAGGAATGCTTTTACAGATGACGAGTTTCTCAGGTGTTATGTTACAGATAGGTTTCTCGAAAATTCTATTGCTGGTAATCTTCCACCGACACTAGCTATGTCTAGACAAACACGCTCCAAAAGCGCTTCCACAATAGACTACAGGAAGAGGTGGCAGAAAACCAAGAGTGTGTCATAGGCACACCAGAGAAGATGGAAATAGAGATGCTTGCTGAATCTGGGAAAATCAAAGGAAAAATACCAAGAAAGCAGATAAAGCAAAGAAAAACTTGTAGAAGAGAGGAAGAAGAAGTGGATTATGAATTATCTTATGATTTGACTAATATTGAATTTGGAATTTGGAGAGGCAGAAAAGGAATATGATTTGATGCGAATCGTTCTCTAATATTAGGAACTTATATATTGCACAAAAAAAAAAGCAATTTTACGTAGCTCAAATGGAAAGTGTTGAAGATGATGCTAGTACCGTTCAAGCGAAATATTTAGAGAGAAAGAAATGATCACATATTAAATTCATTATGAGCAATGATGTTGTTTGTGAACTGCCGCTGGAAGGACGTTATGTTGGTTTTAGAGGACCCTACGATTGTGGAACGCACAACAATAAGAGAAAAGATATAGTTTTTGGCACAGATCTGTTTTGTTACAATATTGAGTAGATAATTTGTAATGACCCTAAATACAAGGACAAGTTTGTGCTTTGGGACAATTTAGCAATGTTTTATTTCAAATGTAAGGAACATTATCATTTATGTATTGTGATACTTTTTATTAAACATTTGTTCTGAAGATATGTCTTGCTTTTAATGTATTGTTTGGTATGACGACATAAAATATATTTTTCTACCATAACCCTATTTTATTAAAAGTGTCCCAAAGTTCAAGGATCTCCCCTAACGCAAAAATATATTAAATTACATCAATTACTATTATGGAAGTAACGTTACATTATTTTATATTTATTTCTAAATTTCATTAGTGTCAATAATTTCACTTAATTACCTTATCAATTATATATAAAAATTTCAAGCGGAGAAACGTGAAGAATTGTCACCCTATCATTTTTTTATCGGTTACATGCACATATACGTTAAAAGATGTTGTTAAATTAAAACTCCGTTTTTCGTAATGTGCGGTAAAGCGTCAAGTACCCGCACGTCAGCGGCATAATCTAAAGAATCAGCCTTGGGCATGCAGAATGACCGACAGAGAATGTGGCGTGCGACGCCTCGGTTACCGGCGCTAGTCTGAATGAAATCTTCGTAGGCCGTAAATATACCGCAGTCTGACCTAATAGTAAACGCCGACTTAAGCGTAAAACTATTAGAATTCATAGCTGACAGTTAATTTCGTAGAAGAAAATACGAAACAATTACGCATCTAATAAAATATTACAAAAATTTGGCTCGAAGTAATAAGAATTTTGCTGCAAAATTGCAAAACTAGGAATGGATTACAATAATTTGTTTGTTGGGATGAAATTTATGTGAAGTCTAAGTAATTAAATAAGTTCAACATTGAAAAAGTTATTCGTCATAATTATTTCGATATTTGCTATTTCTAAATAAAAAATTACAAGAGAATTAAAAAAATTAAATTAAAATTAAATTAACAGAAAATGCGTGATCAATTTAAGCAGTTGTGAGAAAGAAATTACAAGTCAATAATATAATAAATACACAAATTATGCAGAAAATAACATTCTTTCACCATTTTTTATTGCTAAATATAAGTAGATCTAGGATATATCTAGGGTTATAGCGAACAAAGGATTTAATCTGTATGTTCATTCTTAAGATTACGTTCCCTAAATATGTATAATAAATTTTATTACTTCAACAAGGGACGATCCGGAACTACATACTTAGATTTATAACACTAATACATAATTAGTAATGATATTTTATTATTTATTAGTTAAGATTAGATTCTTAAGACCCTATTGTAAACTTTTGGTATTGTTGCCAGTAGATATAATTGCCAGGAATTAATAACAAAGAAATTCCTCGTTATACATGAAACAATACAATGTACAACAAATACACCGTTTTAAGTATGTGATAGTTTGTATCCCAAAGTTGGTAATTAAAGTATATAACATTTTCTTGCACTTAACGGGGTTTAAAGGTAAATTGTTGTTTTTGCACCAAGTCTGTATATCAACCAGATCGGCCTGTAGTCAAAGACAGTCCGTCGAGTCAGAGACTCGAGAAAACAACTTTAAGTCATTAGCATAGAAAAGGTTATTAGACTCAACCTGGTCTGAGAGATTGTTAGTGAAAATGATAAAAAGCAGTAGACCCAATTTAGAGCCGGAACTCCAGAAGTGGCAATAAATATCCGTTGTAGAATGCACGTTGAGGCCTATTATGTAGGTACGAAGTTAAAAAGTCAACCAGCGGTTTACTAAATCCAAAAATCGCCAATTTACTACGACATCGACCTGTAACCCGCAGTCCAACGTGTCAGCAATGTATTGAGAAAACCGTAAGGTCAGTAGATCGTTTTTTCACGAAGCATGCTGATTCGATAATATTGCAGTCTTAATGAGAGGGTATACTTTTCGATATAGTGCAATTTCAAAAATTTTCGCGAAGTTCGATATGATGGCAAGAGGACGATAGATGTCCAAAGTATCCATGTCCAGTTTCTAAAACGGGAACAGTTTTAGTACTCTTTCAAATAGCGGGAGAAGTGAATGTAGCGAGAGCCAAATTAGATATCTTCGCCAATGGTGTAGCAAACACGTTTCCACAGTCCCTCTCAATCAGAAGAAATTTGATCAACTCCCGAAGTAAATTTATGCTTGAGCTTCTTTGTGCTGAGCAACACATCTACATCAGATAAGTGATGCAAATGGAGAAACATTGAATTGGTTGATAGGAGATCTATGTTATTAGTCGTAGAGGGTGTATTTATAAACGTTCTTAAAATGATCAGCAAATGCAACTATAGATTGACGATCCTCAAGACTGACCCCCTAGAGCTGCATTCTATCTGGAATACGACTTCTCTGTTTCTTTTAATAATAATAATAATAATAATAATAATAATAATAATAATAATAATAATAATAATAATAATAATAATAATAATAATAATAATAATAATAGTCTTTATTATACAACAAATACATAAATCCATTTAAAGGATAATATATTTATTTATTTATTTAGCGTATGGCTACATGGATTCAGATCTAAACAACGCTAGATATACATATACTGGATGGTGGGGATTTTATATCCCACTATATTCTATAAGAAAGAAAGAAAGAAAGAGGAAGTAATTCCTCTTTCTTTCTTTCTTCTGGAATATGCGGTTGGTGGGAGGCGCAATATGGGTTGAAACGTATAATTTCTCCGAGACTTTCTGTAATTTAGTTCTGAAAAGGGCCATGGTTGAGAGATCCTAAGATACGTGGATCCATGTATAGTAGCCAGGAGATCTGAAGATATTCTCTGGCTGTCGAAGTTTGGTCTAGCTCATTTAGCGTTACCCAGGGTGCACGTGTAGCATTCTGCCACGGACGCGAGCTAGTCTACACCCCAAGGATAATATAGAAATACAAAAACAGAAACATATTGCAGTGAATTGTGATGTTGATTGCTTATTTAACTTTAGTTCACAATACACAGTAGCTTGCCCTGCTATACTCTAGTCGGATACGCCTTCCTGGAGCTCTTCAATCTTCAGAGTTTACCCTCATAGGGTACGTAGCACAAGAATAAAAACAAAAGGTATTAGGAAAACAAACAAAGATTCACCCCTCAAAATTTTTATCCCATAAAAAAAAAGAAAAAAAAAAAATTAAACTTTATAAAGTATAAAGTTGTACTGAAACATCTATCATGTGAGGAAAACTTGTGTAAAATATGACTGGTACACTAGGCTAAAAACCTCACTAATATTGACCGCGAGCAAATAATAAATTAAATATTTAGAAAAAACTATCAGATGTTATCAATTACGTTATTCCAAATATCAAACGTCAAACAGCACAATAGCTCTTTGTACACGTAATTAAACTTCTAAATCATGCGCACATTTAACATGATACAAATACCTTTTCCCACCAATTCTAATCTTCTAGAACATATTATTTGAAAAAAAATCAATTCCAAAAATCTGATAACTTTTCTTAATATTCATCTGATTACAAATATTTTATAAACTTAAAATTACAGACTTTACTGAGCTCAATTATCTTAATAGTATTACAAAATTATTTCTAAATACATAAATGTAATAGCAAAATTATACGCACATTAATTAATGTAAACGTCACTTCGCAAAAAATGATTACAAGAGAGACTACAGATAGGTCATTTGAATCACAATTACAAGTATACAACACTCGTAATAAATCGAGAATTAACTTTAAACACATCAATAAAGCACCACTAAAACACAAACCGAATTTATCTAAAAATATCTGAATAAAAAGAAGTTCTATTCAGCAGAACAAAAAAACTAGACCTATCTGTTCAATGACTGGTAAATCTCTGCATCTCCATCCTCCCGGAAACGGAAATCATACCCCTACCTAACATAAAGCAAAAGAGCTACAATATGAAAATACTACCACTCCATCCGGACTGCATACATCAAACTAAACTCGCAAGATATACAAGCGTGGACATAAATATACATTATAATAAAATATACATAAAATATAAAATATCCTCAAATACTTCTCTGGAATAAAATACACATAAATATATTGTCTTTTATAGTTTCTTTTAATTTCTTTCTTCGGGGAAAAGTTCATAGCAATATGTTGCAGTGCTAATTCTATTTACACATTTGAATTAATCCATTACCTTCAATATAAACGAAATGATAAACTAACTTATTTATTTATTAAAAGGACCTCCGCAATACTTATTTGCGTTTTTCACCATATGGACCATTGTGGCCTTAGACAAAACATTAGTTCTAGCACGAGGAACTGAAAATGTAGCCGATGAACGTGTGCCTTAATTCAGTACAATAAATTGTACTTCAGCGAGTAATGACGGAGAATCAATTTTGTTTGTAGCAAATTTGGTTAAAAAGTTGGCACTAGAAGCATGCCTCCGTTCTGACAACGACTCCTTGCCGTACTCCCTTAAAAGGCTATTGTAGTGTACACCACGCGGTGGATTACATTAGTTTTGAACGAAACATATTTTAAGAACCTCCTTTGAATTTTCTCCAAGCCAAGTTACTGGTAAGTATATATGCGACACCATACGACAGAGGCATATTCCAGTTTAGAATGGAACTATTATCGGGATAAAATAAAACAAATTTTAATGAATTTCACTTTTTACTTTACACCGTAACGATCGTTTCGCTACAACATGAGCTTCATATAACTAACTTATGGACAAATTTTTACACAATTGTACCGTAACAATAGTATATTATACTATAAGGGAGAGAAATGCGTTATTTTGGCAGAGGTGCAATTTGAAGCCCGAGGGCGAAGCCCGAGGGCTACAATGCACCGAGGACAAAATAGCATCTCTCCCGAATGGTATATACTATTTTTTCCACGGTCTCATTAACTTAAAAACACATATTTTGTCATTATGAAGTAAGTAGCACCAGAATTATTGTATTCGGATTTGAGCATTTATTTAGTAGTCGTTGAGTTATTGTCATAACTACAAAATAAACAAACAAAAAGAATTGTCAAATTAAGGTGCTAGTTTGGTTTAGTTTAAAGTTTGTTTAGTGCACAATGAATAATTGTGAGTCGGAAGAGATTGTGGAGGCTGCATATATTGCAATAAGCAATTTTCTGCCTACGAAGTCAAGATCTTTATACGATATAGCCTACAATCGGTTCAAAAAGTGGTGCGCCGAGAAAAATGTTCAAGTATACAGCGAGAATGTTTTGTTGGCATACTTCAGTGAAAATGCAAAGAATTACAAGTCTTCCACATTATGGGCGCAATATTCTATGGTTGATAATTTACGACAACATAGATATAAGCAAATTCCCCAAGCTGATCGCATTTTTGAAAAGAACCGGTGACGGATATCAAGCGAAAAAATCGAAAATATTGAGAAAGGGTGAAATCGACCGTTTTCTATCAAGTGCAGATGACAAAGAATTCTTAATGATTAAGGTAAGATTACTTTTGTTGTTAGGTATTTCAATTATTAAGTATTTTGATTTTTTATAGGTTGGATTAATTCTGGGGATTGCCGGAGCTTGTCGAACTGATGAACTAGTCAATTTAACTGTAGATGATATTGAGGATGTAGGCTCTTCCTTGATTGTAAAAATTCCAAACACTAAGACAAAGATTCCACGAACCTTTGTGGTTACCGATGTGGAAAATATGCTTGAGTTGTTTCGAAAATACCTGTCCCTTCGTCCTCCCCACGTCAAGCATAAGCGCCTTTTTTTGTACTACAAAGCAGGAAAATGTAGTTCGCAGCCAGTTGGCAAGAATACCATGCGAAAAATTCCGAGTGTAGTAGCTTCGTATTTAAAATTACCTGATGCTGCATGTTATACTAGTCACTGCTTACGAAGATCTTCAGCGACATTACTGGCAGATGCTGGTGTGGATATCACGACAATAAAGCGTCATGCTGGTTGGAAATCAACGACAGTCGCTGAGGGTTATGTCGAGAACTCCATTGAAAATAAGACCAAAATTGCTAATCAGGTTTTAGTAGGTACCACTACTAGGGCAATCACAAAAATTGTAAATGTAAGCGAAAGTAATATTCCTTCTAATATTATTTTGAAAATTGTACAAATGTAACATTTAATTTAAATGTCAATAAATAATTTCAATGTTATCTTTTTTTTTGCATGAATCACAAACGTTCTCCATAATGTAAACTGCCTTGGAGCATTATACTCTCTTGGGAATAATCGACTACTTCTGTTTTAATTTTGATGTCATAGAAACTGATTTCTACTCCCGACCGTGGAAAAACACATGTTTTGTTTCGAATAGTTGAAGGAATGGGTACTTTTTATTACTTAAATGTCTATGCACAAAACTTTCACTACGGTTGGAATTTCATCAAGTAAAGGCTGAAACAATCCTATATTCTAAAATATAACGTTTTTAGCGTAAACCTGTTAGAGAATCCTCTGCACTTTCTTATAAAGAAGCCTAATGCTCGAGAAGCAGAGTTCCAGATTGCTTCTATGTGCCCAGTAAATTTAAGATGTGTATCAAATAAAACACATAGATCTTTTGCTACTATGGTGTGTCTCAGAATAAGAAGGAGTGTCTCAAATATCCCGCCAAAACTCGGTCCAAACAGCTTAAAATTTGACCTACCGTACGTGTACACACCTGAGAGTGCAGTTCTTTGTTGTAATGTCATTTATTTTTATTACATATTTAACATATCATATTTCTGACGTTCCGAAAAACACGAGCACAAATATTTCATGTATATCATTATGTTACCCTTATTTCTTCAAACTATTGCTAACTTAAAGTAAAACAAAGACGACATTTCGAATTTCTTTCAAAACTACCTCAAAAATACAACGTAAGATTATAAAATTATCACAATAAAATAAAGTAGAAAGAATAGTAACAAGTGAAACCTATGCACTATTACTCTGTTTCTCTCATGCTGGATGCTAACGATTACTATAACTTATTAACTGTCACTGTTTCCAACATGAACAATAAATGGTTCCAAGATATCGTTCATTAATCCATCTAGGTCACACATTCTACTTTAATTACATGGTCTATACAATTTTTCCATTCGTTCCCTGTAACATTTGCAAGTGCCTCCATTAAAAGTTCTTGCACATGTGATATTTTGAACGTTTTATTTTTTGAAACAACTTGAATTGCAACTCCAGGAATAAATTGATACCTTTTCAGCTCTACATGAATGATATGTTGCATTGTCCATCATTATTACACCATATCTGGTAACTGGCAATATCTTTGCAAACCAATCTTCAAAAACAGTGCTTGCTATTCATTTCATCGTGATAGTCAGCCAAAATAAAAGTTACATATAATAATAATAACCACAGTTTTTCACTTACACTTACTTGAAATTAATAAGTTTGAAGAATCTGTGTAAGGTAGCTCTACTCATTTTTGCTACAGATGCATATCCGATATTTATTTTGCCATGATTTTATTAAGAGTCGAATGATTTAATTTAGTACAGCGGTAGATAACGATATCAATGACAGAAGAATGTTACAAAACGTTGACAGGTTATATTTGTATATAAAACATAGCCTGTCAACCGAACAACATTTCTAGATTATTACCGATATTGAACTAAGCTGCAGAAGAGCCAATGAAATTCTTGAAAAATAAGTAGCTTTTGGCGGGATATTTGAATCACTCCTTCTTATTCTGAGACACATCATAGCTTCCTTGGAATAGGTGTATGCTCAGCAACAAACAAGTTGCTCGTTCTTGGAATAAGTGATAATGGCAAACTTGTTAATACTTAATTTAAACTTGTTTGCATGGCATCAGTTTGTCTACAAGTCGCACCAATTTGGTTTTCAAGCCGCATCAATTTGGTCTTCGAGCCACTACAACTTGGTTCCAAGAGCCGACATCCCCAACAGTAAAAAAAATTAAAAAAACCTTTTATTACAATAAACTTTATTGGCTAAACGTTTTAAATTTTATATTTAAATTTACGAAAATATAATTGTTTAATTTCTTCATTTAAATTATTAAGATATTTTCAAGTATTATTAAACATTTCTTTAGAAAGACTTGCCTTATTTATTTTTCAGTATTCTTAAGTTTAACGCTTCTCAAAACAAACTCTCAGAAGCCATCAAAGTCTATTTTTTAGATAAAATGTTTGGCGGCTTTATATTTTATATATACACTTCGTATTATAAGATTGTTAATTTTTCTCACCCGCTAAAGGTAACCGAAATAAATACTTCAACGACTCATTCTTGTTTATCTGGAAAACTGCAATAATTAAGGAACTTTATTGCCGTTGAGAATTATTTTGGAATATCACAATAAATAATGTATTACTAATGTAACGATTAGGATAATTAAAAATAATGTCTTAAAATATATTATACGTTTGTATTAGTTGATTTCTTGAACTTAATTAACACAGAAAATACTTTAATTAATTAAGGAAAGCGCTATTACAGACACATAAACCGAAAGAATTGCCGTCCAGTTATCTTGTTCTTCTTTAAATTTAAGCGGTTCTCGTCCTATCGAACAACTAGATATTTATCGGAACGGCCGACCAAAACAATCCGTTTTAATATTTATTGTAAATCGAAAGAACGATATATTTAAAAAACAATTACAAATGTCTGTGTTACTGTGTTATTTTGTTTCTGTAGCGTATACGTTTGTATAGAATGGATTGGTATGGATGTATTTACGCGAGAATATTAGCATATTGAATGTTCGTTCGAACGGGGTAAAAATAATGAAGCCACGCGGCAAGATAGGCTAATTCGTGCATTGGCGTAGGAGAAATACAATGATTTGGGTTTTCATTTAAGAAATTTTATTAATTAATTGACCTATTTTCAAATAATTCTAAAATTGTAAATTACTGTTTTTGAAATAGGATCGATGGGAATCTATCTTACGCAATTCTACAAATGTTATAAAATATAGGAGAGAAGATTCTTAAGGTGTAATGTCTAAAACGTTACAACTTCATATTAATTGTCAAAAATAAATTTGCGTTTGCTTTTTTAATACCACGAGTAAAATGCAAAAAAAAAATTAACAACTTCAAAATTTATATTAAAACATTAGTATAAATGAAAAAAATTAAGAAAAGGTAAAAACCCCTTACCACAATTAATACTCATACCCTAAATACGTATTTCAATAATAAGTTGTCATCCTCAGTAGGTAAAATTAATAATCACAGTGTTAAGCAAAGAAATGCGAAACGCTTTAGAAAACGTCCATGTATACACTAAGTTTTAAGAAACTAAAATTTAGTGAACTTAGTACTCTTTATAAATGGCACATATGTGTCTGTTCTCACACTCTCTTTTCTAAGAATTCGAATAAGCAAACAACTGGAACTGGACCGCCACCCCCGTTGGAAGAACTATTTTTGTTTTTAACGAAATGAATACTTTCACATATGTCCAGCTTTCTCGGATTGTCAATATTGTTAAAAAGGTTTAAACAGTCTACCGTGATGTTATGATCGGCTTCTAATAAATTCGATTTTTTCGGTGTATTGAATTTATGCGTAAATTTTTTAATATGCGATATAGGTTCTTTATAACGAATTAATATTGAGCGTTTTGTTTCACCAATATATTTCAAATTACAATTGTGGCAATTAATTTAATATATCCGCTTTTTGGTTCATATCTACTTTATCTTTTGTATTACCAAGAATATGTCCAGCTCTCTCGGATTACTTATATTTTTAACAAGTTTTAAATAATCTACCGTGATGTTATGATCGGCATCTAATAAATGACGGGTAACATTCGATTTCTTCGGTCTATTGAATTTATGCGGCGGAGGTAATCTCACCACCAAATGTTACCCTCTACCTGCATCGATAGAATAGTCTCATAGCTCATAGTTCAGGTAATAAAAGCAATATATACCGTAATTTTGGAATTTCCAGTACTAATATTAACTAATGTCTATTTAATGTTGATGTTCTTGCAAAGTTATTACGGTTTCACAAGTTAGTTTCTTTTGCTCAACAGAAGAGGTTAGTACTTACAATTGGTGTTGTTTATTGTTATAATAATTTAATATAAGTATTCGATTTATAAGATGTCAGCTATGTTAGTAAAAAGTATACAGGGTAAAGATTTACTTCTCTTTGAGAATTTTACATATTTTAAAGAAAAAGAATTGAAAAGCGGAGAAGTTTTCTGGAGATGTGTCCAACGAAGAAAGTGTAATGCTAAAGTATTTACTGTTGGTCCTGAGCTTACAATATCGAGGAGTGATATAGTTCATAACCATGAAGTAGATGAGTAAAAAACAAACAGGAAAGTGCTTACAAATTTGTGCAAGCGATAAGCAGAAGAAGCTTTATTGGAAAAACCTTCAAAGATTATTCGAAGAGTCCTTAGTGCCAATATTCCAGAGTCTGTTACAACCAATGATGTCAATTATATACGAAGAAATATGTATAACTGCCGTCGGAAAATATTTCCTAGTCGCCTACCTGCAAATATAAACGAAGTGCATGAAGTTGTAAATCTATATTCTCCTAAAATTAAAACCGCGAAAGGTGAAAACTTTTTGTTTATAAATAGTGCAGAACATAACATTATCGTATTTACATGTGAAGCCAATATTCGTGCCTTGTCTAAAATGAATACTTTGTATATGGACGGCACATTCTCATATTGTACGAAATACTTTCTACAATTTTTTACCATCAATGGACTTCAGAATTGACACTATGTCCCACTACTGTATTGCTTGTTGCCAAACAAAAGTTGGACCACATATAAAACACTTTTTTTGTTGTTGAAATCTAACATTTTTGAATCATTTAATTCATTTTTCGAACCTAGCGAGATCTATTTTGAAAAAGCAATACATACCGCAATAATTCATGTTTGGCCCAGTGTAAAAATCAGTGGCTGTAGATTTCACCTACACCAAGCATGGTACAGAAAAATTCAGTTCCTTGGATTAAGTGAACATTATAAAAATAATTCAGAAATAGGAAATTGGCTGAAACTTACCTTTGCTATGACTTATCTACAACCAGAACATGTTGCGGACTGCTTTGTTTTCGATTTGATGGCTTATAAACCAGACAATAGCCTGTTAGATAAATACGCCGATTATTTGTTAGAAACGTATATAGAGGAAAATGCTACATTTCCTACAAATATATGGGCGGAAGAAGTTGCCTCGAATACTCGCACTACAAATGCGTGCGAGTCGTTCCATTCCAGATTTAATGCATCTTTTTATAGTACGCATCCGTCTATATATGTGTTTATCGAAAAATTGAAAGAATTCCAAGTTGACACTGACATCAAAATACAAAGTTTACATATTCCTAATAAAATAAAGGATAGGCAAGTGAAAACCAAATTAAAATATTTGGAAAATTGTATAAATCGATTAAAATCAGGTCATTTGTCTAGGCTAGAGTTCATAAAATGTGTTTTTCTTTAAAATAATATGTATATACCTAATAGTTTCTATAACTTTTTAGTGATTTATTTTTATATGTATATAGTATATGCATATAAATGTTTACTGTTTACTGTGGTGCATGCTATGTAACGTGTTACTTTTTATTTTTGTGTTTTGAATTCCATATGATGCTTTTCGTTATTTTTGTATTTTTAGCCAAAAAATATATATATATTACTATCACTACTTCTTTTTATTATTATCCTCAATAAAATCTCAAATTTCATTTATTAGTGTTGAATGTTTGCAAAATTATAATTTGTTAAACTTTTATAATAGATTCTGAAAAGGCACTCAGTAATAAATTCATTCTTTCTTCATTAGAAAATTTAATGAAAAATTACGTATTAAAACTAGAGGTGAGAATACCTATGGTATTATCGTGAATCCTTACGGACGGTGGGGAATTTACCTATAGGATTAAAGTAGACTGGTCATGTAGTGGTGAAATTACATCCGCCCGAATTTATGTGTACATTTTTTAATATGCGATATAGGTTCTTTATAACGGATTAATATTGATCGCTTTGTTTGACCAATGTATTTCAAATTACAATTGGGGCAATCCGTTTCATATACCCGCTTTTTGGTTCATATCTACTTTATCTTTGGTATTACCAAGGATATGTCAATTTTTCTCGGATTGCTTATATTTTTAACAAGTTTTAAATAATCGGCATCTAATAAATGACGGGTAGCATTCGATTAAATTCTATTAAATTTATGTGTAAATTTTATTATATGCGATATAGGTTCTTTATAACGGATTAATATTGAGCGTTTTGTTTGACCAATATATTTCAAATTACAACTGTGGCAATTAATTTCATATCTCGCTTTCTGGTTCATATCTACTTTATATTTGGTATTGCCAAGGAGAGCTTTAATGGTGTTTTCGGTTCGAAACCACAATTAAAGCTCTCCTCATGGTTAGTTAAAAAAAATTACTAAAATATAATTTTTAATCACTATATATTCAAATAATATCATTGCATAGTTTATTTCAAATTATAAGAATATAACTTTGAACGGCTCTAATGCTTTTATTTCACCACCTGCGACAATAACTACCTGGCCGCTCAATACGATTATCTTTTACGCAAACAAACTGCTGAGGTCCGTAATTACAAAATTTAAGTAAATTGTAATTACTGCAATATAGATGGAATAAAATTTAATAATAATATAAGTACCAACAGTTGTTAATTTGCACATATAGTTATTATATATAGTTAAATAGTTACAATTTAGATGAAATAAAATTTAATAATAATATAAGTATCAACAGTTGTTAATTTGAATATATAGTTATTATATATAGTTAAATAGTCATTAAATTACAATTTAGATGAAATAAGTGCTTATATTTATTAAACAAAATTTATGTAAATATAGTTAGGAGAGTTGGTATATATTACATCTAATATTGAGTCTATTTATCATTTATTGTTAATCTTTACTGCTGTATACATATTTGATTTTTCTCTCTTTACTTAACGAACATGTGGCGACCTTTTGCTGAGAGTGTTAGTGATTATGATGTGGATAGTGATAATACTGTTGGAGCATGGCAGAGAAAGAATATATCAGAAGATGCAAAACAGATAATGCGGATGGATCGGACAGCCGCTATTATCTGCTAAAAATGTTAAATCCTCAAATTTAGATTCCCATGAAGATATGACCTCATCTTTATTTGAAGAATGGTTTTGTGACACTTTGCTGACAAATTTACCAAAAGATAGTGTGATAGTGATGGATAACGCTCCGTATAATTCTCGACAGCAAACCAAAGTTCCTACAAAATGTAATAATAAGAAAGATATTAAAACATTTTTAGAAGCAAACGATTTATATTTTGAGGATCATTATACAAAAAACCAATTAATAGAGGTGATGAAGACAAAATAATATTTAAAGGATTATTATGTGGATAACAAAGCCAAAGAAGCAGGACATACAATTTTGCGTTTACCACCATACCATTGCATTTTCAATCCCATTGAATTGATATAGGCCCAACTGAAAAATACCATAAGACGAACAAATCAAACACCGAAATTTAGTGAAAGCTGTGTAACACACATAATAAATGCTATGGAACATATAACTGCTGTAAATTGAAAAAATGCTGTTAAACAAGCAATAGCAAAAGAGGACGAATATATGCGCATGTACAAAATAGTAGCGCCTTTGATTATAAATTTGCAATACGATTCAGACACAGACACCGATTTGCAAGACGACTCAATCACAGATAATTTATGAAATGCGGTGACACATAAAAATTTTATTGTGTATTACAAATAAATTAGCTTTATATATCTATATGTATCCACTACACATATTGCCACACCATTTGTAATTTTTTCTTGGTATATAAACCCAATGTACAGATATTTTTTATTATATACTTGAAATTAACAGCGTTTTATTATTATATTATAGGGCCGTAATTTATAGTCAATACGGCCCCTAGATTTATACATTGCCAATATGTAAACCGTACCCGTTCAATAAGGAGACCAGGTATAATAATTATCATCACAGAAGGTGGTGCAATAAAAGTATTAGAGCCGTTCAAAGTTATATTCTTATAATTTGAAATAAACTATAGTTATAATTATTATTATTAGTAGCATAACCTCCATTCTTCTTTTACAAAACACGTTTTTAATAAATATAAGAAACATAGTATAGGCAAATATTAATATCATTAGTTAAGGGGTTAAAAGAGCAACCCAATACTCTTTTGTACATTGACGTATTTTTTTGTGTATTTTTATATCCTGTAAAAAATTAATAATTGTCTTGAAAATATATTTATTAATTTATATTGTTTTTATTTTATGTATGTTTGCTATACTGTCTGGAGTCAAAGAACCGACTTAAAAAACCCGGGATTAGGAGTACTTTTGCTTAAAGATTATTAACACATTTAATGTGTACATAGATGGGCCATCCACTTACCTTCATAAGTATTATTCATTCATTATTTATATTCTTCAGTGTGTTACTTTATAACATTATATCTATATACATATAAACTTACATTGTTAGGGTAAATATATATTTAGCACTAAAATCAAGTAAAATACTATAAGTACTCGTCATATATACCTACATTATTATTAATTTATAACTTAGATACTGTTTCAGTTATCAGAACCACTAGTTTAATCATCATCTACATGCATAATAAATTTCGGTATTGAGTTCGCGTACTGAAAATACTAGGCTTCTATACCAATTACATTCTCTACACAATTTTTCCAAGTATTTGATGTCATTAATAATATAGCTTCTTGTATCGCCTTTATTGTTGTTTCGGTAAATGTGGGAGCGCTATTTTTCCGACGAGTGTGTTACTTTAGTGAACTCCTAATCAATTCTATGGGATTGGAGGTACAGTAATATGGAGGTAGACGTAGTATGGTGTGACCTGCTTCAGTTGCAGAATTATCAATAAAATATTGCTTGAGAAATGTTTTCGTATGTAAGACTTCCAGGAGTTCTTTCTTCGAATAATCAAAATAAAGGTAATTTTCCTTCTAAAAATTTTGATATTTTAAATTTTGTGCTTGAGCCATTAGGTATTTTAATAACTTGTCGTAAGTGGTAACTGGCATTATCCATTACAATGGCGCTTTTTTTAGGTAGAGACGGTAGTAAATTTTTTTTTAAATAAACCGTTCGATTTTTTGGCCTGTCCCGTAACACACTCTTCAAATTATTGTATACATTCAGGATTATCGGTTGTGTTACAGAATCTTCATCGGTACTCCACGGTCTCCACATGTTTTCCTTTCACAAATCTAAATCTATCTTTCTATCATTTAGTTAAAGGTATGTTAATATTTACAAATTAATTAAATAATATTTATAATAATACAGTTATAAAGGTATATAAAGGTTATAAAGGTTTATACAGGTATAAATTAGAATTGCTTACTTCTTAATAATTAAGTTTAAATTGTAAACAGCGGATTATATTAAACGAAACGTAATTACTTCTCTACTAAGAAAAACTAATTTCTCCGAATACGGTTCATTACCTGATTAGCAAGTTTTCTCGGTGCCTGCGGTACGAGGTAGAAGATAATTACCGTTAATCCTTTTAAATCCAAAAAGATCAAGTCGTTAGAAATATGGACAGACTATATCTATGTTTCTCGTTCATAGTCTACTCTGGCTTGTGTCTTAATCATTATTTGAAATTAGACACTGGAAGTAGAACACTTAAGTGATAGTTATATAATTCGCTATATCACCCTTTTCAAAAACCGGAATGATATTCACTCTAACGCCAAACATTCCAGCAGAATTGGAGGACTATTCTTCAGAAAATTTAAATAATCACATTACCTTTTACTAAAAATTATAGTCGTTTAGAAAATATAACAGAAATATATTAAGTAAATTAAGACAACTGAAATAGTAAAATATTTTTTGTAAATCCTTGCCGACGCCAATGTGTTGTATTTTTTTTAAGAGTCAGCAATGTCTTTCTCCTGTCCACAATTGACGTCTTCATTCTGAGCATGCACGGCTACCGGTTCGGTAGCCATATCACAAACATCGAATACCTCTTCACCTCAAATGTCTCGTTACGGCCTACATGGATACCAGTGTCCATAAAACCCGACCGTTCTGCATATCTGAATTGTATCACTGGCACCTACATTTATTATAATCGCCGTCCTTTTGTCCGCCGTCCAGATAAAATATATTGCAGCGATGAAAAGACAGAGCGCAGTTAAATAGATGGTGGAATAAGAAGAAAAGAAAGAGAAATATTTATGCATTTCCGATAGACACTTAAATTATTGTCAATGTCTTTTTATTGGCTGCTCCAATGTAATATATTTTGCAGATATTTGTACCCATAACTTTATAATATACGATATTTATGCAGTTGGTAGTACATTATACAGATACAACTAATGAGGATGCCATTAATTACAATGTTGTATTAGCTATTATTATGTTTACTACAAGATAATTGCAAAGAAATATATTCGTAGTTCTTTTATTAAACGATCTTGGTAAATGATTAATAATATAGTCAGTAATGTGGGAAATTCAATGACAAAAATCTGAAAAACGATGAAAAATGCTAATTTCAATATACGACGAGACCAAAAAAACTTAAAATAATAATACTTCACGATGGTACGTATCTGATGCCTTGAATTCACCATTTTATAAATTTCATAGAATTATAAGAAGATTATTTAGTATATATACTCATGCAAGTCTAGATATGAGATATTCTTTACGCACCCATACAATCTGTCTATTATTGAGACAATTAGTATTCTTATTGACTACTACAGTTATTGGTGAATCATAATTGATGTACTAACTATCCACTGACATACGAAAGCAAATTTTATTGAATCCATTCCATCTGCACTAACCTATAGCTTGGTGAAGTTACCGGATAATTACGTAGGGGTGTCGGGATGGGGTCCAGTACCGCTGTCCGGGAAGGTTTTGCTTCTAGTCTAGGTGAATTCTAACAGCTAAAGATCTTATATTGATCCACGGACGCGGGCGTAGTAATAACTCATGATATTCTGATGCTCCTGAAATTGACGATGAGGTGTTGGGAGATGTAACGGCATGGATAATAATAATAATATATACAAATATATATATATATATATATATATATATATATATATATATAACGAGCCATTGAAAAAATTCATAATTGGAGTAGACTGTGAAATTGGGTTAGTACTTTAGCCAGTTCCACATAATGACATTTATGATTTGACATTGAAACTATAAGTTTGTGTCAAATTTTTCAAAACTCATATTAAGAAAATTAAATTTATTTAAAAAATGGTATTCAACATAGAACAAAAAGCAAAAATTATCGAATTTTACTTCCGTACAAGTGCAAAAGTAAATGGCGAGTGGCAGTATTCAATTACGGAATACATGGCTGATTTTAGTGAACAACATCCTGAATTAGTGTTTGACTACAATGATTTTTACAATGTTTTGACAAATTGTGTAAAGTTATTCAGAGAGACTGGTAGCGTCGGTCGAAAAACTGGAAGTGGACGGCCATCTAAACGTACAGCTGATAATATTGAAGCCCTTCAGCATATTATTGATGAAAATCCAAAAACATCCATTTCAGTAGTGACCCAACAAACAAATTTATCTTATGGTACGTGCCAATATTCTTAAAAAAAGTCTTACATTTTCATCCATACAAGCTGCAATGTTTTCATGAACTTTATCCAGTGTATTATTTAAGACGAGTGGAATTTTGTCAATGGTTTCAAAATAATCTACACAATCAGGATATCCTTAACACAGTTTTTTTCACGGATTAGGCCTGGTTTTATCTTTCTGGATATGTTAATTCACAGAATATGAGGTGTTGGTCCTCCGAAAATCCTCATTCTTTTGTTGAAAAAACATTGCATCCCCAAAAAGTTGGTGTTTGGGTTAGAATATGTCGAAGAAGATTGGTGGGTCCCATTTTTTTTGAAGGTACACTTACTGCTGCACGATATCGCAATGAGATACTCGGCTCATTCATAAATCAACTGGATGATGAGGAATTACAAAATGGGTATTTCCAACAAGATGATGCAACAGCACATACGACCAGAGAAACACTTCAATATCTCAGATAATTTTTTGATAACAGAATAATAAGCAGGAACACTGAAATCCCATATCCAACTAGGTCTTGCGAACATATGCGATTTTTTCGTATGGCCATACATCAAAAATTCGATTTATTCAAAGCCAATTCATAATCTGGAACAACTAAGAATTCGCATAACAGAAAA
Organism: Melolontha melolontha; assembly: GCA_935421215.2. Lineage (NCBI taxonomy): Eukaryota > Metazoa > Arthropoda > Insecta > Coleoptera > Scarabaeidae > Melolontha > Melolontha melolontha. The sequence continues at coordinate 67,205,411 of OW285243.1, read as the reverse complement.
GTGTGAAGAGATCAACAACTCACCGCAAATGCTGCATAAAGTTTTTGTTGGATTGCGGAGAAGAGTTGGTTTGTGTTTAGATGTAAATGGACAACATTTTCAACAACTTCTGTAGCTATATGTAAATTTTGATTATGATTTCGATATTAAATAAATTATTTGTTTTCTTTTTTGTTGTAGTATGATTTCAATGCCATAACCTTTTTTTACAATGAAACCAAATGAAACTGTCAAGCATCAAGTAATGTGTCATGATGTGGATGTGGCTTATGAATTTTTTTGATGGCTCGTTATATATATATATATATATATATATATATATATATATATATGTATTATCAAATCTCCAAATACCATATGGTATAGGGTGTAAGTTACATTTCACTGTATTTTCAATATGTTCTTAGAAGCTAAGCATGTTATATACAAATTTGACCCACTTCTTTTTATCCCTCGCCAGTGTTCTTGCTTCAGCCCATGTCATTCTCTTCCTCTGTATTATTTCTCCGAGAACTTCATCCCGTGTTTGTCTTTGTCTTCCTCCTTTCTTCTTATGTTTCCCTCTGGATTCCCATACCTGTTCAACTGGTCTTGAGTCATTCATTCTTTGCAAGTGTCCCCATCAGCTCAATTGTCGTTTCTCGATAAACTCTAGAGTTGATTCTATTTCTAGATCTTCTCTTATGTTTGTGTTTTGCAGTTTATCTCTTTTTTGACACCCTTCATTAGCTACAGCATTTCATTTGAATCCGCCTGTACTTTGCTCTTCTGTCTTCTGTTCATTATCCATGATTCACACCCAAAAGTCAGGATTGGTCTGTATATGGTTTTAAGAACGTTAATTTTTGATTTCTTGGATATATCTTTTTTATTTATAAATGACGCGTTCATTGCGTAATAGATTTTAAGGGTTTTTTGTATTCTATTATTTATTTGAATGTCTTGTCCTTGCTCATCTATTTCTACACCAAGATATCTATAACTGTTTACTTGTTCGATTTTTTCGCCCTTGATTTATATGTTCACTGTTTTCCCTGTCTCCCCGATTACCATCAAGTTTTGCTTTTGTTCACTTTCATTCCATAGTCCTGCGAGATTTTGTTCCATACTTACAGATTTCTTTGTAAATCTCTCACATTCTCTCCCATAATCACTACATCATCTGCGAAGGTAGATTCCGAAATACCTAATTCTTCTTAGATGCCTAAACCTCACCTGCAATTTTTTCATTTTAACTTTGCATTTTTAAATTATTTTGTCGATGAACGCTGTGAACATTAATGGGCTTAGTCTTCCTCTTTGTCTTAGTCCTTCCTGTGTTGAAAAATCATCCAATATTTTGTTTCTGTACACTACACGATTCCTGTTATTTTTATAAATGTTCTTGATTAGTCTTATTATCTTGCTATCAACTCTTCTCTCTTCTAATATTTTCCACAACTTCGCTCTTAGTACCCTGCCAGAAGCCTTTTCCAGGTCTATAAATGAAGATATACAACTTTTCCCTGGTGTGATGCACTTCTCGGTTATTTCTTTGGCCGTAAAAATATGGTTTTCTATGCTTAATCCTTTTCTAAAGCCACCGTGGGATTCTTAAGATTCCTTCTATCATTGATTTTATTTTTCTGTCTATAACTTGTTCATATATTTTCATAGCTGTACAAAATAATGTTATGTACAGCTATGTCCCCTTGTTTATATATTGGTACTATCAAAGTTGTTTTCCAATCCTCAGGAATCTGTTCTTCGTTCCATGCTGCGTTTTATATTCTTAGTAGTATGGTTATTCTAGTTTTATCTAAATTTTTATTTGTCGATAGTTTGTTCATTCCTGCTGCTTTTCCGTTTTTCAGCTGTAATATTGTTTCCTTTAATTCTGTTGTTATATGTTGTTCATTACTTTTCATAATAATAATAATAATAATAATTATTATTATTATATAAATATTAACTTATTGACAAGTAAATTATGTATCAGAGGAATATTAAAATATACTAGAAAGTTCAGGAAGTTTGAACAAGATTCAACAGTGTCTGAAAGTATGTAAAATTAATGCAAAGGAAAACAAATCTTTTGTAACCTACATCACGGATAAAGAAAATTGTCCTCCAGTGACTTTAAACGGTAAATAGTTACAACACGCCCCATGGCACAAAATATTTTGGAATATAAATATTAACATATTTTTGAAGAGAAAATTTGGAACTAAATTCCAGGAATATTACTGGATGGTAGATATAAAGTAGAAGATAACAATAGAGAATAATTTATTGAGATATAAATATGGTATGGCGAGAACCTGCTGATCATGATTGCCACTTCTATATAGCTAAAACCGAAGAGTATTCAAAAAAGGAAGGGGCCGATATTGAGTATCTAAATTTGCCTTCAGTATTAAGGCCCGTTTGTCATAGCTAGGAATTACGGCTACCGATTGTCCCGTTAATGGGACAACGATGTGCTCCCGGTGATTCTAATTCCTCATCAGGATCTGATCCATAACTTCACGAGAATGCTAGTAGTGGCACTACATTTTCACCAACTACTAGTGAATCTCAATAACTCAGAATGAATTAAATGATTTAGTACGTGACCTGGATTTGTCAAAACAAAAATCTGAAGTTCCAGACTTCAACAGCGACACCTGTGAGATAAAACTGCATGTGTTTCACTTTACCAAAAACGGAATATTTTTAAGTTTTTATAGAATGGAAGAATCGCTGTGTCTGTTGTTATATTGACGGTTTGATGAATGAAATTTATATGGAACATGTATCTTTTGGTGGCGTATTTTCATAGATTTATCGAAATACGAACTAAAAGCAGCCTTTTTTATAATGGAAACAAATCTATTCCTTTAGCCCATTTAGTGACAATAAAGGAAAACTATATATACGAACAGTATCAGTAGCATATTGGAGTATATTAAAAAGTCAAGTGTATATTGCTAGGGGGTTTTACAAAGTATTATTGTTTTTTTTGCGTTTACGAGACAGTCGAGCAACAAAAGAACAATGAATTAAGAAAGATAGGCCACTTACAACTTCTTTGGAATCAGGTACATCCAACATCAAATATGCGCCCCTTATTAACTCAAAAAATTATCTTCTGCTGCTCTCCATATTATTATCCATTGCTTGGAGTAATTAAATATTTTGTTAAAGGTACGGACAAAGAATATAATGGTTTCAAGTACCTAAAAGAAATATTTTCTCAGTTAAATGATACAAAAGTAAAAAAGGAAGGCATCTTTATCGGATTTTGAAAAAGAAAACTTTGAAGTAATTCATGTTTTCAAGAAAGATTAAATGACAAGGAATTGGCAACTTGGAACTGTTTCGTAAGTATTGTGAAAGGATTTCTGGGTAACAAAAAAGATGAGAACTCTAATACCCCCATAGATGAACTCTCAAAAACCTATGAACTACTAAAATGTCGCATGCATTGTGTGCAATCGCATTTGATTTTTTTCGATTAATTTGAGTGCAGTATGCGATGTACAAGGAGAAAGATTTCACCAAGACATGATGATAATAGAAACACGATACCAGGGCGCTGGAACCTACTTATGTTGGGCTACTATTGCTGGTTTTTAAAAGGCCATAACACTGTATTAGGTATATCTTCAGGTAACTTTTTATATTTTATATTTCAATAGCTATACCTACGTATTACAGTATTTAGTATATTAATTATGGATTTGAGACCACAAGCTACTTTATATAGACATATTTTCATCGATGTTACTTCAAAAAATTTTAAATTTGTTGACCAGTGTAGCGGACAATATGTTGGAAAATTATTAAAATTAACTTTAAATAAGAACATTTCCAACGATCTGAATTGCGAAAATTTACACTTTATAATAACATAATGGTCTTAAATTGTAAATAAATTGTATACAAATACATTACTATTTACCCAATTTATTATTTTCTCTATTTAATCCGGAGACTTCAATGATAGATTAGACGCTAGACCTTCTAAAGCAATTATTCATTCTAGTTTAATTCCGCTAATTTTGTATTATTTTATTATTATTAAAGTTTTAACATAATTACCCTGTAAAAATGTTTTTATATTAATTATAATTCCAGAAGTAACAAATATAAATTACTAATTCATATATGCACTTATAAATTAATTCCGTTTGACTTGATAATGTAGTTTTCTTTGAAATATACTATGAAAGTATTTCTATAAGTTCACCTCTCACAATTCCTAAATAATAAGAAATTTGGGAAATAATCCAGGTATAAATGTAAAAATATAAAGCTTCAACGACTTTTTATATTCTAAACTTTTTCAACTCACGAAGAATTTTTCTTGTCAGCAGACCGTATCATATGTCGCATATGTCTTACAGCCGTTTTTCAAATCTTACCTCACCTAGTCAACACAACTATGGTTGGGTTTGAACCCAGCTTTTTCAACGGGCACATGCTCCAATGACCTATTTATTAAATAAATGAAATTTTGATATGTTAAAAAAATCATTTTATTTTCAAGAGCATTTCTTGAAGAAGAATATCTTGAGAATCTGTCACTAACGGTCAAATTCAAGTCAAACATATAATTCCTCAACATTCCTTTAAAATTTATATTGTACATTTTAATTTACTTATTAATTACGCACGCTTATATTCTAATTATACCTTAATTAGTAGTTCTACTTATTATTAAACAATATGTTCTATATGTCAAAATTATTCCGGCGAGGTAGGAATTGGCATTATTTTATGGCTGAGTTAATTTATGACTGTAAAGGTTACCTGACATCATGTGTCATATTATTTTGGAGTATTTTATACAAGGACTATTTTGTTGCTATTAATGTCATTAAGTCATTATTGTCGCAATCCTTTACCTCGTGCCTTCAATTAGATTTTAACTTAGTAGCGTCACTTATTTGTTTGACCCTAACTCGATAATGGAACTACTTTCTTATTCAACCGATCTTTTTGAGAATAGGTTTTCTTAGTCTCTGGCCATCATCGAGTAAATACCTCGACCACCGGTATGTGCTCGTTTGAGTACACATAGTGCACCACGCTATCTATTTATCCAGTCTAATTAAGCTTATGCTGATTGTTGTCACGATTATAATATAAACACAAAAAACAACAATGGAAATTTTTGATTCTTCTATAAATTAACATTAACGTTATAGGGGCTAGTAATAATAATTATAATCTCTATTGTAGTACAGATAAATTCATTTCTAGAGCAAAGGCATAGAAAATAAGCAGATGCGTACTAAATAATGACAAAATATAAAATATAAATGTATCAAACAAGATACGAGTACCATAACAAAACAGGACAGGAGCTTAAGTTAACCACATTCGATAAAAATGATACTATAAACGGTAATTGCACAACGGTACATACAATTAACTGGAGCTGTGAGTAACGTGTTAGTTCTAGTTCTTGGCGGGTAAAGAGTCGAATTAGATCTTGACGTCATTAGTGGCACATAAAAATCTATAGAACTTAAAACGTCAGAAGAATCAATTCTGTAGGCTTTCACGGCGATTGTCACTTGCAGTATAATTTTCTTGCGAGTTTTGCTGTGCTGTCGTAATTTCACTCGACGTTTCGATGTTCATACCGCCAGATTGTATCAGTCTAATACTAGAATGATACCTGACCCTGAATAACTTATTGAATAGATATTCGACTTTTTGTCGGTTTTTCTTCGCCTGGCTTCATCTCGACGACTTACTTTCTCGCTCGTATGAGTAAATCTAAGATTCATCACCACTAATGATGTACACGTTTTTAGAGTTTCCTGCGTTGAAATGGTATAGAGTTTTTTGACACCAATTCACCCTATCTGTTTTCTATTCTTTGGTCAACAGATACGGTATCCAACGGGAAACTATTTTTTTACAAACAATTCTTTATGCAAAATTTTTTTAATTGAGGTCTATAAAATCCTCTATGATGCCTCAATTTCGACGTTTTCCTGAGTGACTGCCGCGTTTGTTGCACTTGCTCTTGGATCGTCGCTAAGACTAATCCGTCCACGTTGGAATTCTACCAAGAAATTGTTGACTGATGTGGTGCTTCATTATCAAGAACAGAAACCAACTCGGCGAGGCATTTTTGTTGAGATAATTTTCTTCAAAAATTATAAAAAAATATTGCGCGAACATTTTCACGGTTTAATTTCATTTTTCGAGTAACTTGTCAACTTTGACAATTCATTGCAACTACAACAATACACGTATCGCACTGAAACTTAGAATTTAGGCTAACTAAAGATGGAGGTTAATTTTTGGTATTGACATTTGATTAGCGGCGCCCTCTATGTCCCAATATGCAAAACATAAAAGACATCCCTTATATTCCATTGACTGCCACTTGGTTTCGGAGTTATAATGATGAACCCAAGCTTTGCCCCGGTGGTCACGTTCATCTACTGCATAACCAGTATCGACTACTAGTTAAGAAGTTCTTGATAAATGTTTTTCTTTATTCTTTCACGACATCCATTAATTGTTGCGGGACCCATCTGGCTTAATTTTTCTTGTAATTAATCGTCGCAATAATGTACTAGGCTCTCTCTTGACTAATGCCTAATCTTCCAGCATCAAAAATTCTATCAAGGATTGTTGCTTGGTACGCACCTGAGAAATGGAACTGATGATAGATGGCGTTGTTACTTAACGTCGGTACATAGGAAAATGAAACTTTGCAGGCTAAAACGAGGTACTCGAAATTGTATTTTTTAAAACTTGTTTCTATGTCCACTATTCACACAATGGCGTTGTTAGAGACCTTATATATCAATTCGTCCTCGTACTATAAAATGTATCAAACACACTTCATTCTCAATTCTGAAAATTGTGTCGACTATTACTATTTATATCATTAGTATTATAATTAAAATACATGCGTTTATTTCAAAAACACTTGCCTTAATATATAAGAATTTACAACATATCTACATTTCAAATGAAGCTTAATAATATAGTTTATTAATAATATGTATGCATTACTAGTTTTTTTCTTTGTACAGATTTATAAAAATGTGGAGAAAGGTTAAATTATGTCGAAGTAAAAACCGTAATAAACCACAAGTAAATTATCCTGTCATTATGTCTTGTGAAAGAAATACGAAATAGAAGAACAAAAAATGAATAAATAAAACTAAAACACTCGTTATACAGACGTAAGTTTTGCTATACACATAGACACACATACACCCATATATACATATAGATATATATATAAAAGAGATTTACATAGACCTAACATATGTGTGTATCTCGTACACTGACTGCAATCAACACTGCCAACGGCTGAGTGGGCTAATAGCAGCCCGAGCAGCCTGTCATTACAAAAGAGTTAGGAGAAACTTTTAAAATGTCCGAACAAGGCCCCAAATTTCTTTATAATTTGTTCCTGTAATATTAGATATACTCCATCTAATGACGAGTGTTTTTTATTATATTCCATACCACTTGTAATTATAAGTTCCATGTCGTTTTTAAGGTTGTTATTCACTCGGTATGTATTACTATTATTGGTGTTTTTTTTGCTCTTAATTCTATTTGTTTCACGGTTTCGCTTACAATGTATTTGGCGCACATTGCAAATGGATACGGCGTACATTTACTTGAGCGTTCAAATTTTGACAGGCAGGCGTAATAACCACATCAAGTTTGCCGTAACGGATAAGAGAAGTGAATGGACATTGGTAATTACAAGTTTGCTTGCAAGATATGACATATCTGATGTTAAGAAATTGAATCAAAATTATCCATTTCAAGACTTTTTTCATAATAAAATAAATGGGAATAAGAACATTTTCAAATATTATATAATGTAATTGCTAGGAAATAATAGCATAGTAGGTTGCTACCATTTAATTTTAGGAACGTATTTCCCAACTTAATGGTACTTTTAATAAGAGGTGCATTTGTCAAATAAAAAAGGTTTTAATTTTATATTTTGTTCTATTACTCAATTATTTTGTTATTAGGTATATTACGTCTGCTTCTTCAGCTAAATTTTCTAGGAGTTTTTATATTAACTAATAAGAAATTAACCTATTATCCCAAGCTTTCAATTTTAATTTGTAACAGTACGTTGATAAAAAATACCTAGAAAATTTAGCAGTAGACGCAGACCTAGCAATAAGTAAACACAAACGCAACATAAATCATAAATATCTAGTAAAAAAACTTAATAGAAAATCACCAGATTCAGACAAATCTCAATAATAAAGGTATAATACTAAAAACGATCAAAAAAACGCTTCTAGACAACAATATTATTTTCACAAAAGCTGATAAAGGGAACACAGTAATCGCAACCCTGGAGACAGAAAGTACAAAAAGCTTGCGATTTTATTTGTAATAACTCTTCTATTAAATTAAATCCAACCATAAGGTATCAAAAACAACTTAAAGAAATTATAAATAAGCCATTCTTCTTCTAGTTCTTTGAGTTGGACGCCCATAAGTCCAGGCACTTGAGCACTGTGCTCTTTGTACCACCCCCAATAGATCTATCAGTTTCACTCTGTTAGTCTTGTGTCCTCGCTAAGAACCACTATCCTCCTCAGGGAAAACTCGAGTACCCTCGTAGCATCAAATAGATCTCTTCCGAAATATTTCTGTCCGAATCTCTTCAGCTTCTTACAAGTGCATATTACATGAAGTCTAATTTCCTCCTATTTTTCACATCTCCTAGACCAGGACTCGCTAATCAAGCCCATGCTGTACAAATACTGGGACAATGACTGGTTATTAATCCGATAATAATTTTAATTTCTTTTTTATGAAGACGAATTAGTTCCAGGTCCTCTAGTCGTGTCTTAGTATGGAGTTGACCTTCCCTTTGCTTCCATTTCTTTTTATGTTCTCTTTCTAGCAATAACTAGATATCCCTTCTAGCGAAATCCTTTACGATTCCATATACAGGTTCTGGTCCTATGAAGTTACTTTTGGAACCTTCCTTGGCCAGTTTGTCGACCATGTACTTTATTTTTGAGATATTCGAGTTATGTGAATGCTAAATACGAATACTTTCAAAAATAATAATGTCGTTTACTAAATTTTGTGTGTTTTTTACGTCATTTCCTTTAATCTCCTCATATCTTGATACCCATATCAGTGACACAGTATTGCCAGTATATTGAGGATCTGTTTACAATGTTTCACTAGTTTAGACGTAGTGGATGGATTCATAATACCCTTAATCAAGGCACAGGTGCAGACATATGTGGAATGTGTCCTAGAAGAACGGTAATTTAAGCAAACACTACATTTACAATAAAAACGTTATACAAATGATTTGTTTCAATTAAGGCACTGACTTTTTAAAAGATTTTTTATTATTATATAAAATTTACATGTGTTTCTTACTAATGCTATTTACTGACTGACTCTCTATGTTAAAAAAGAACGTATTATAAAAATGTAATTCAAGATAAAAATGCATGGTTGACAAAAGATAAGCAAGTACATAGAACATACATATGAGTAGCAAGAAATGTCTTATTTATCTAAATGTTGTGTTCACATAATTTACACTAAATAAACAACTTAAAACTACAACTAACTAAAGAATATTTATTTGCACAAAATTTATATCAATGTTTATTTATTACAATATCAACTCGACTCGACGACTACCCGTTGAATGGCATAAATTCGTCTCGAGTGTTATTTATATTCACGGGAAAACTAGCATATTCGGGAACCTCTGTCTAGATTTTTTCCCGATGCATCAACATCTTTCGAGACGATGCCAGGCCTGACGCATCGTCGGATGATTCATCACAATTTAATTAAGTCTTGGGGAGCATACGACGGTTTTCCAGGCTGAATTGTTTACAGTCGCAGCCTGTGCCGAGTAAATTCGGGAAGCCGCCTGCGCATACAAAAAATCAACATAATGACTGATAGTCAGGCGACTGTTCAAGTCAGAAGCCCTATTCAATAAATATCAGATTCTAAAACTCACTAATATTGCCTCCTAAATTTTATAGATTAATTAAATTACACACAAAGAATAGACCCATACGTCCAGTAGTTTCTTATGGAAAAACCCCTTGCAAAGATCTGTCGAAACATTATACGAGATCGAATTAATTCCCAAAATTGCAACGTTGAGAATACCGAAACAGTAAACAAATAACCTTTTGTCACAAATCTGTTTTTAAGTATACTCCTTAAGGACGTAATAGACTTAATTACGCTGATATTCGAGAAGAATGTTCCTAATTCCATCTTAAAACCCGAACTTTTAAATTTACTAGAAATATGCTTGGAACAAAACTACTGTTAATTTAATTACAAATTTTATAAACAAACAAAAGGATTTATATCGAACTTACTGCAAATGAAATTAAATCAAGTAAGCTGTAATTGTGTGTTTGGTGGACAACAACCGGAATTGTCCATTATGAGTTTTTGGAAACTAGTCAAACCATCACTACTACCTTGTATTGTGAACAGCTTCAGCAAGCAGCTCAGCTTTCTTGATCAATCGAAAAAAAGTGGCATTCTTACAGGATAAGGCCGCTTACCGCAAGAGTAACCTGGGAAAAAAATTTCTGAACTTGGCTGGGAAACGTTGCCACATCCCTCATATTCTTTTGACATTTCGCCAACTGATTACTACTTTTTTTTTGGTCTCTTGACAACACTGCATGAAGCAGAGACAGTTTAAAATTCAAGTTGATGTAATAAATACAGTCCGTCAATATTTAAATTCAAAATCAATAGAATGGTGATGTCTAAAGTAGGATACCTATTTCCACACATTCAATGTAATACTTATTTAACGCAAGACGTCCTCTTTAATTACTACATATTTCGACATTCTAGTTTAGGTATGTAACTACGTCACATTAAGTAAATTAGTAGTCAATAGAGATAATATATATACTAAATACTGAGGAGATCGGGTCAGTCTTATGTATCTGATCTTAATGTTGTTGTAAAAGTGCAAATCGTAACTTTTAATGTTATTGTTATTTATTTAGTTAAACTTCATTTTATATTGTTCCCGTATATATTATTTATTCTACCAATAAACCCGGCCTCTAATGAGTCCGCGTAGGAAGCGAAGCTATAACCAGGACCAGGGGACATCACAGAATTCTATAATACCGGCATACAAATATTGGTGCTACGTTGGCCAAGAGGTCATTGAGTGTGAAAATAATTACTTCAATGAATAATAGCGTATTAAAAGTTCATTGTGAAATTTCTTTCCAAAAAGTAAGAAGCCAAACATATACTTATAAAAAAAATTGAATACTATTTAATTTTATCCAAACTAATGTTTGTGAAATTAAAATTAAATTAAATTAAAAAAATAATGAGTTTTGGTTTACTTATATCTTGAATATGTTAATTAAAGATCACATTTACAGAATTTGGTTTTACACATTGAAAATACTTCTATCCCATAACTAACTAATCTACTAAATAAATTCCTATCTTCCTGGACAAATATTGTGACGCGAGTCATCCGTCTATGCGTCAGGCGAAGAACTAGCGATGATGTCACCCTCCGATCGCGTCAATATTCTCCCGAACGTTCTAGAGCCTGGAATAACATCAGAGTCTGGACTAATACCGAAGGCACAAACCGGGCTATATATATATACCGCTCGGAAGGCTAGGGACCAACCAACGATCGTCGCGTTCGAACATAAATGTGAAACAGAACATTGATTTATAAATATTGTGAAATAAATACTGCTGTTATTGTTATTAGTTATTAAGTATATTTTTACTATTAATATAAGGTGTTTTTAATTACCGTTAGTTTTATTTAAACGAACTGGAAAGACAAGTTCTTCACAGTATTAATTAACTATAATTCATAACCTATCAATTTATCGATCATCTTGAAAATTCTATTTCAAAAAATCCTCTTTTTCAAAATGTATTATTTTGGTACAGATACGTAGATGATATATTACTAGGTTTCATAGGAACAAAGAGACAATTAAATTTATTATTTGATTATATTAATACATTGCATCACAATATTAAGTTTACAATGGAACAGGAAACAAATAATAGTATTACCTTTCTCGATTTAACGATTACTAGAATTAACAACAAATGTAACTTTGCAATTTACCACAAACCGTCAACTACAGACATAACTATTCATAACACTTCTTGCCATCCGATACAACACAAATTAGCGGCTTATCACAGTCTTATACATAGATTAATCAATACTCCGTTGAACCAAACAAATTTTGAGAAAGAGTTAAATTTAATTAAACAAATAGCTATCAACAATGGATATAAAAGTAATATAATACATAACATTTTAAATAAAAAACTCCTTACAAGAGCCATATCACAAGTTTACCCAATATTAAATAATAACAACCAAAAATTTAAAATGATCACGTTTATAGGCTCTTGAAGCACAAAAATTTGTAAATATTTAAGAAAGTTTGACATTAATACAGCGTATAGAACTAACAACAATTTATCCAAATTTATAAAAAACAATAAATATTTAACAATCAACAATAAAAAGTCAGGTGTCTATGAGTTAACCTGCGGTAGTTGCCCTATGACGTATATCGGACAGACAGGTAGATCGTTTGAAATACGCATCAAAGAGCATTTTTCTTCATTTAGATATAATAAAAGTGACTCTTCATATGCGTCTCATATTAATTCAACGAATCACAATTTTTACAGAGATTTTAAAATATTACACGTAGAAAATAAGGGCAAAAAACTTAATTTATTAGTCACTTGAAATCAATAAATTAAAGAAAACCGACAAGATATTAAATGATCAATTAGAAACAAATAATATGTCTGATGAAGCTCAGGTTGGAGCGAAACGATCGTTGCAGTGTCAATTAAAAAGTGAAATTCATTAAAATTTGTTTTATTTTATCCTGATAATAGTTATCAATTTATCTTTAAAATATCGTCGTATTGCCCTTCTAATGTAGAAATTTTTGTCAAATGGGGCGGCAAAACTTTTCTTCTTATTATTGAAAAAGCACACCTTACCTTGCAATTTGACACAAAGACTTAATTACCAATATGAAATTAAATCAAGTAAGCTGTAATTGTGTGTTTGGTGGACAACAACCGGAATTGTCCATTATGAGTTTTTGGAAACTAGTCAAACCATCACTACTACCTTGTATTGTGAACAGCTTCAGCAAGCAGCTCAGCTTTCTTGATCAATCGAAAAAAAGTGGCATTCTTACAGGATAAGGCCGCTTACCGCAAGAGTAACCTGGGAAAAAAATTTCTGAACTTGGCTGGGAAACGTTGCCACATCCCTCATATTCTTTTGACATTTCGCCAACTGATTACTACTTTTTTTTTGGTCTCTTGACAACACTGCATGAAGCAGAGACAGTTTAAAATTCAAGTTGATGTAATAAATACAGTCCGTCAATATTTAAATTCAAAATCAATAGAATGGTGATGTCTAAAGTAGGATACCTATTTCCACACATTCAATGTAATACTTATTTAACGCAAGACGTCCTCTTTAATTACTACATATTTCGACATTCTAGTTTAGGTATGTAACTACGTCACATTAAGTAAATTAGTAGTCAATAGAGATAATATATATACTAAATACTGAGGAGATCGGGTCAGTCTTATGTATCTGATCTTAATGTTGTTGTAAAAGTGCAAATCGTAACTTTTAATGTTATTGTTATTTATTTAGTTAAACTTCATTTTATATTGTTCCCGTATATATTATTTATTCTACCAATAAACCCGGCCTCTAATGAGTCCGCGTAGGAAGCGAAGCTATAACCAGGACCAGGGGACATCACAGAATTCTATAATACCGGCATACAAATATTGGTGCTACGTTGGCCAAGAGGTCATTGAGTGTGAAAATAATTACTTCAATGAATAATAGCGTATTAAAAGTTCATTGTGAAATTTCTTTCCAAAAAGTAAGAAGCCAAACATATACTTATAAAAAAAATTGAATACTATTTAATTTTATCCAAACTAATGTTTGTGAAATTAAAATTAAATTAAATTAAAAAAATAATGAGTTTTGGTTTACTTATATCTTGAATATGTTAATTAAAGATCACATTTACAGAATTTGGTTTTACACATTGAAAATACTTCTATCCCATAACTAACTAATCTACTAAATAAATTCCTATCTTCCTGGACAAATATTGTGACGCGAGTCATCCGTCTATGCGTCAGGCGAAGAACTAGCGATGATGTCACCCTCCGATCGCGTCAATATTCTCCCGAACGTTCTAGAGCCTGGAATAACATCAGAGTCTGGACTAATACCGAAGGCACAAACCGGGCTATATATATATACCGCTCGGAAGGCTAGGGACCAACCAACGATCGTCGCGTTCGAACATAAATGTGAAACAGAACATTGATTTATAAATATTGTGAAATAAATACTGCTGTTATTGTTATTAGTTATTAAGTATATTTTTACTATTAATATAAGGTGTTTTTAATTACCGTTAGTTTTATTTAAACGAACTGGAAAGACAAGTTCTTCACAGTATTAATTAACTATAATTCATAACCTATCAATTTATCGATCATCTTGAAAATTCTATTTCAAAAAATCCTCTTTTTCAAAATGTATTATTTTGGTACAGATACGTAGATGATATATTACTAGGTTTCATAGGAACAAAGAGACAATTAAATTTATTATTTGATTATATTAATACATTGCATCACAATATTAAGTTTACAATGGAACAGGAAACAAATAATAGTATTACCTTTCTCGATTTAACGATTACTAGAATTAACAACAAATGTAACTTTGCAATTTACCACAAACCGTCAACTACAGACATAACTATTCATAACACTTCTTGCCATCCGATACAACACAAATTAGCGGCTTATCACAGTCTTATACATAGATTAATCAATACTCCGTTGAACCAAACAAATTTTGAGAAAGAGTTAAATTTAATTAAACAAATAGCTATCAACAATGGATATAAAAGTAATATAATACATAACATTTTAAATAAAAAACTCCTTACAAGAGCCATATCACAAGTTTACCCAATATTAAATAATAACAACCAAAAATTTAAAATGATCACGTTTATAGGCTCTTGAAGCACAAAAATTTGTAAATATTTAAGAAAGTTTGACATTAATACAGCGTATAGAACTAACAACAATTTATCCAAATTTATAAAAAACAATAAATATTTAACAATCAACAATAAAAAGTCAGGTGTCTATGAGTTAACCTGCGGTAGTTGCCCTATGACGTATATCGGACAGACAGGTAGATCGTTTGAAATACGCATCAAAGAGCATTTTTCTTCATTTAGATATAATAAAAGTGACTCTTCATATGCGTCTCATATTAATTCAACGAATCACAATTTTTACAGAGATTTTAAAATATTACACGTAGAAAATAAGGGCAAAAAACTTAATTTATTAGTCACTTGAAATCAATAAATTAAAGAAAACCGACAAGATATTAAATGATCAATTAGAAACAAATAATATGTCTGATGAAGCTCAGGTTGGAGCGAAACGATCGTTGCAGTGTCAATTAAAAAGTGAAATTCATTAAAATTTGTTTTATTTTATCCTGATAATAGTTATCAATTTATCTTTAAAATATCGTCGTATTGCCCTTCTAATGTAGAAATTTTTGTCAAATGGGGCGGCAAAACTTTTCTTCTTATTATTGAAAAAGCACACCTTACCTTGCAATTTGACACAAAGACTTAATTACCAATATTGTCAAAAAATTTAGAGGATGCGTATCTTTCAAATCCCATAGTATATCACCTCGAAATGATTTCTCAGTTTAAACATTCGCTGAAATTATTAAGCACAATGCTATAAAGATGAAATACCATTTTACTACTATCACGGTCCAATCTAGTAAATAGCGTACGACACAGTTATATATTTATGAAAGCTTTCCCAGCGTAATGAGTAGTTTAAGTTTTCGAACAGTTATAATTAAGGGAAACGACAGAAATTGAGTACAAACAACCACTATTTGATTTAACTTGTATGTGGATTATTTTCCCATTCGCAGACATAAATTACGTATTACTCTGTAATTAGCCAAATACATGTGGTTCTATTATACGTATCTACGAGACAATAAAGGCAGTAATAATACGTACAGTTAAAATAGTTTTAATATATTTTCCTTTTTAATCTTGGAGAGATATTTCATTTATATTTTATCATGTATATTGTTACAAAACTTTAATTTTGAGAAGAGAATTATTTTAATTTAAGTGAACTCTTTTGCAAATTGTTGTAAATGTAAGGAGCGCTCAAGATCATTTGTAATCAAGTCGTTTATAAATCCGAAATCGTCAAACGTCAAGTAAAATATCAGTCGAATATACTGGATGTATTTCTAAACTTGAAACTTTCAAATATTTCGAAAAATTAGCAGTTCACGAAAAAATGTCCAAATTTGTAATTTAATAATTCAATGGAGGATATACATTAGTGCTAGAATTAGTCCCTCTCTCTCCCTCCATATAGGTGGGGTAGGGGTAACTTTGAAATCTTAAATAGGAACTCATATATTTCAAAAGTATTTTTAATAATATAAAATATTATTAAAAATCTGGTGTGAAGAACACAAATACAGGTTCACTAATAATATTTTTGTGAACGTGTCCGAACATATCCCTCCTCAGAGACGTAGATACGTATTTCGCCTTTCTACAGGCTCATCGGTACGCCCCTGCTGGAGAAAGGTTATCTTCAGACACATTCACAAAAAGAACCACATCGCCACATCACAGACCCAGACCGAGCGTAGAAGTAAATTCAGCGCTGCCTGTTGTCAGACATCCGAAGTACTTCGCCCCGTCCACATAACCAATGTGAAGTAACGACGCCCTTCCAAAGGTGGCACAGCCATCCCTCTAGAAACTGCATTTTATTGCAAAACACTCTGCCATTATCTACACAAAATTCAGGATAATCTTTTATCCAAATCGACACATATGAATATGATTTTGACATATCAAAAATAACAAAGTAGAATTACGTGTACGTATACTTTCGAGAACGAACTAAGCACAACTGACAATAGATAAAACCAACCTTCTCAGGATATAATGAAACCTCCCTAATATAGAACTGAAACCTTACAGACGCGCCGCGCCATCTACAGAAATAAAAAATATCTTGAAGAAGTATTGGCGCCATAATTTAAAATTTATTTAGGGTCCAAAAACGTGTTACTTTTGAAATGAAACAAATAATTGGTGTAAATCTAAACATTAATCATTTATTTCATTTCAAGATGACAATTGATTCACCAAGTAAAGACCGAGTCAATTCGAATGTTATACATAATTTTCAAATACATATACCATAACATATATACAAATATATAAACAAAGTTTAGTTTACATACAAATAAATATTTACGTAAATGTATTCGAAAATATAAAAATGATTGTATAATGTGATAAAATAAAATATAATTAAAAAAAGTTCCACTTTATGCTACTATGTATTTCTAAATGCAAGATTACGTGGCAGTCTAGGCAACAAAATAATACAAATTTATTAAATAGCTATTTTTTATATTATTTGTAAGTAACAAGTGTTCATTTGAAAAGTCAATCTAGTAGCATGTGATTTACTGAGAACATTTTGAAGTATGTCGTAAATTAAAATTTACTACTTAACCTACGAAGTCGTATATTTTGACAGTTTCATACATACAAATAAATAACAAATAATAGGTATTTATTGAAAACTATAACAAATGTTGTCCTTCAAGATCAATGCACTTTAACATCCTCCGTTCAAAATTTCTGATGTTATTCTGCAATATTACTGGATTGTTATTAATTTCCATGCGTTTCTCTTCGATTCTCTGTAGCATATCATTCAAATTCAATATAGTTGTTCGAAATATGTTATTTTTTAGATAAGGCCACAAAAAGAAGTCGCAAGGTGTTAAATCGCATGAACGTGCAGGCCAGGCAATTTCAGTATTTCGACTAATTATACGCTCATCAAAAAATTCTCTTAAACAATCCAAAGATTCTGCAGTACAGTGACAAGGTGCTCCGTTTTGTTGGAAATATGCATTATGAAGGGCATCATCATGCAACTGATTGACAAATGGTTGTAAAATTTCCGTAGGGTACCTTTGAGCAGTTAACCTTGCCTGAAAGAATATTGGTCCAACGCTGCCCAAACACCAATTTTCTCTGGATGTAGCGATTCTTCATTAATTACATATGGATTTTTACTACTCCAAATTCTTGTATTTTGTGAATTTAGGTATCACGTTTTATAACACCATGCTTTATCAGTAAAGATGACTCTTTGCGATAGTTCTCCATTATTGTTCATATTTACAAACCAATTACAAAACTGTAGTCTACGTGGGTAATCAATTTCTAACAATTCTTGTACTGCTGTGACACGGTATGGATAAAGTTGCATATCTTTTTTTAATAACTTGGGAGTTGTACCAACAGAAAGGTTTATTTGTTGACTCAATTGTCGAACAGGTGTTTGTGGTTCATTTTCCATTATTTCTTCAACACGATTGACAACTTGAGGTGTACGTTTCTTAACTGCTCCGCTGCCTGATTTTCTTAAGAGACTACCAGTTTCAGAAAAAAGTTTTAAAGTTCTATCCAAAGTATTATTAGATTGTATATAATCTATTACAAAATGTGGAAACTCAACTTGAAATTCTACCATGCAATCTTGAACTGAATAAACCCATAAACCATCAATTTTATTACCACTTCGAAAATAAGCTTGGACTAAAAAAAATTATGTTCTAAAGTGAAAGCCATTTTAAAACTGAAAAGCAATTTAACTAAACCAGAATCGACGCACCATTATTTTATGCACTAACTGATATTTGTGATTGACATTATCAAATGTCATTTGGATTTAGGTTTACGGAACAACAAACACATACTGATATATTTGTGTCTTATTCTATCAAAATTTCAAAGTAACCTAGATTGACTTTTCACATGAACACACGTTAGTATGTGCTTGTAATTATATTTTGTATATTTCTGCAATCCTTTCCATTGATAATGTTATTTATACCTTTCACATTATTATAAATATATAATTTAGGTAAATATTCTAAAATGTTGTCTATACATTCATCTGCATGTGATTATTAGCAAGAATTAAAACTTACCAAACTTTTTTTAAAGTTCATTTGATTTTGTTAAATAAATACATGACTATTGAGTAATGGTTTACAATAAATTTCACATTATAAATTTTTGAAAAATTGATAATTGACAATTGCCTATTTATGTACGTTTATGTAAGTTTCTGGTGGATAGCCCCATTATATTCCTTTCCTTGTATGAATTTATAGAAATCTGATATTTGATTGCCTCGACTCAAAATATTGCATTTACAGTGGACACACTTTCTGCCAAACTTCAATTTGACAATGAAGCCAGTAACATATACCAAACCATTCTCGTATAACGGCTGCAAGTATCAAAATTTTCAGGAACTGTGAATTCATAGTCATCACTACAAGCAAGTATACTTGCATCATACAAATTAAAAAATATATATGTGAGTGTAAAATTCAAACATGGCGACCATACCTGATTCAAATTTATAAATCGTGTCAAAGTTATTAAAATGTTGCTCTTATCGTTCTTACAATTAGCACCAACTGACTGTTTGTCCTGTAATTGAGACTTGCTTGTTGAAGCACTTTCGCAACATTTACAATAAAAATCCTCAATATACAGCTAATCTACTGCAACCGTTTCTACAGGTATTCTGACCTCTAAACTGGTACTGGGTATTGGATTGTCTTCTTCCAATGATTTGAGTTCTAATAAACATACAAATTAAATTAAATTTAATATTTTATGTCCTGAGATATACATACAATAAAATATAATTGTGTCTTCACTCATACTACGGCCTAACCGCATGTGTAATGTATCAGAATAATTGAAACATACATAAGTAGGTAAACCCCACCAGTTTTGAATAATACAAAGGTATTTTTAATAATATAAAATATTATTAAAAATCTGGTGTGAAGAACACAAATACAGGTTCACTATTAATATTTTTGTGAACGTGTCCGAACATATCCCTCCCCAGAGACGGTAGATACGTATTTCGCCTTTCTACAGGCTCATCGGTACGCCCCTGCTGGAGAAAGGATATCTTCAGACACATTCACAAAAAAGAACCACATCGCCACATCACAGAAATTACCCAGACCGAGCATAGAAGTAAATTCAGCGCTGCCTATTGTCAGACAGCCGAAGTATTTCGCGCCGTCCACATAACCAATGTGAAGTAACGACGCCCTTCCATGTCTGGGTAATTTCTGTGATGTGGCGATGTGGTTCTTTTTTGTTAATGTGTCTAAAGATATCCTTTCTCCAGCAGGGGCGTAACGATGAGCCTGTAGAAAGGCGAAATACGTATCTACGTCTCTGGGGAGGGATATATTCGGACACGTTCACAAAAATATTAATAGTGAACCTGTATTTGTGTTCTTCACACCAGATTTTTAATAATATTTTATATTATTAAAAATACCTTTGTATTATACAAAACTGGTGACGTTTACCTACTCATGTATGTTTCAATTATTCTGACTCATATATTTTATTATAGGATCGAATTCTACTGGAAAAAGTAAGGAGGATTTGTCTGAAACATTTTCTTCAATTGATACATGGCTTTGTAAATGATCAAATTAATTTTTTTTCAATTGGTCGTACTGAGAAACTATGCATACAATTCTGCAAAATGTAATTCTATTACATTTTCTTTGTAAATAATCAAAATTAGTCTTAGAATAACTTTCTGCGTTTTACAATCATTCCTGCCCATTCATAACTTTTTGGGGATACTGTAAATGAATTTGATGCTTCCAATTCTCTCTTGCCCAATAACTATGATTCTGCTTATTGGCCGTCCATTTAAACAAAATATTGCTTCAGAGGAAAATAAAATACACTGAGAAAACATTGGATCGCGAAGGCAAATTTCCATCATTTGGTCACAGAATTCTTGCCTACAAGCAAAGTCTTCTTCGGCCAACTCATGTACCAATTGCAGTTTATATGGATAAAATTTTTGAACTTTCAAAAGTTTGAGAATTAAAGTGTTGCCTATATTGTAGTCCAAAGCAATGCTTCTAATACTTGAATGCGGACTGTTTTCAGTTTCTTATTCACATTAAGTTCTTCTTCTTAAGTTGTACATCTTTATTTAACAGCGTTAGACAGTTTTTGGAAGATTCTTTACAATGCTATGTTCCCGAAATTTACTTTCAAGTTTACTAACTGTCGATGGACTTATGGGCTTATCTGGGCACTTTTCTCTAAAAAGTTCACATACTTCTTGATGTGTTCTAATGTTGCCGCCGTAACCAATCGTCATTAAGATTTCAATGCTCTGTTTCTGGCTCAATTATACCATTCTAATTAATCAAATAGTTTGCTATATATGAATTCTAATTTAGAAAAGACAAATGACACTTGCTTTATTGTGAGATTGATAAATTATTTAATTCTGACAGACGCAGCTAATATTCTTTGTTTTATACAACAGTAACTACATTCCTGTAAATCAAATGCATTTTCGCGAAGTAATGTGAGTGGAATAAATGCGTTCTACATAATGATGCTAATTTTTGGATTTTTTTACTAAAAAAAAAAATTCGCCCTTATACACGATTTGAATCTACGTCCATTGGTTTGCCGGACCACACTTTTACCATTAAGCTATTAAGGGACTGAAGTTCGAATCGTCGGGAAGTCTTAAATTGCATTAAGAAACAGTTATTAATATTGTGCCCGTAGTTGGCAAATTTGTGCAAATCAGTTGCATTTTCGCGAAGTAGTGTGAATGAAATAAATTATTTCTACATATACGACGCTAATTATTCGAATTTTTTCTTTCAGTAACTACATTCGTTTTTCCAATTTAACCCTTAACTGGTGACGTGCTTTTATTAGAGCGTAACTAGTGACGTGGGGTCCCTCAGTACCCCACACTTAAAAGCAGCATAAAAAAAATTTAAGGTTTTCAAGTAATTTTGAGAAACTGTTTTCTTTAATATTATTCACATAATAAATATTTAATAACATTTTACAAACACAATATTTTGTTTTACGCTAAAAGTGATATACAGAAGAAAAAAAGATATATTTTGTAATGCGTTTAATTTTTATTAAAATAAACTGAAAGAGACATTGACAAAAATATAAAACATAAAAAAAATTAAATTTAACATAGTATTCTACTAAAATGTCAAAAAAGTTTTCAGAACAAATCTTTGATAAAAAAAATCACAACATCTGAATAAACTAATAATCACCGCAATCTTTACAAATTTTTTGCGTGTAATTTGCACATATTGCAACTTTACATATCTTACACAGTGTACTAGTCTTTTTATCAGCTCCTCTAGGACATTTCCCACAACGTCTTCTCTTATTGTCGACTACCACAGCTACATTACGAATTTCTGTTAGAGGTTTCTGTAATATTCTGCCAATAGAAAGGCGTATTTCTCGTGGAATAGATGTGTTCCGAAGTCTTCTGTTAAGATGTTCTTCAACCAATTGAAATGACAGCCTTTTTATGAAATTTAGTCTGGATATGCTGTCATTACCCCTAAAACAACCATATAGGATATAGGCATTTACACTTGAGATGTCAAGTATGGTATGAAACACTGCCATCGGCCACCTCCTCGTCCTTCTACTAGTGGTATAATTGGAACAGCGTTGGTCCAGACTATCAACTCCACCCTTAGTCAAATTATAAAATGTTATAATCTCCGGTTTTTTACTGTCATCATCAGTGTTGATGGTGTGGTGCATTGAGGATATCATGACAGTTGCTTTCTTTATTTTTGGAACATACGACAACAAAGTCATATCAGCTGTAAACCCATACATGACAGACTTTTCTTTTCTAGTTTTACTATGTTGAAACTCTGGGGGTATCATTCTTTTGTTTTTTTTTACTGTCCCAACGTAAGTTAAATTGTGTGTTTTTAGTGACTGAACCAGTTCATCTGACGAAAACCAATTATCGGCAGTAATGTTTCTATTGGATCTGTAAATTGGTTTGCATAGCCGTATGACCGACTGCGTTGGCACAGCTAATATTCTCTCGGCATCAGACAGGCCGCGACAGTCACTGGATTTTCCTGTATATATGTACGCATTATACATGTAAGATGTTCGTGCGTCAGCTAAGATCATAATTTTTAAGCCGTACTTATTTGGCTTATTTGGCATATACATTCGAAATTTGCATCTGCCCCTGAAAGCCAACAACATCTCATCGATACACGCATAATGGCCTAGACAGTAACACTGTTGTGAATTAGCAACGAGTTGGTCAAATAGGCTGGATGTCGCTGCAGCTTTGTCACCAAGTAATCGCATAATTCTGTCATCAGCATTGTCGAATCTCAAATTAGACAAGATTATCAGAAATCGTTTAAGTGACATTGTGTTTCTAAATATATCACGACCAGTGCCATCCGTTGCAAATATAGCCTCTAGGTGCTCGTGGTTTGATTTAAAGGCTCCCGAGTAGTAAAGGAGGCCTAAAAATGCTTTCATTTCAATTGTACCTATATCTTTTAATTCAGGTTTGTCTTCCCTCTTGTAGTTTATCCTTTCTCTGCTTAATTTTTCATTTGTCCTGTTTACTACTTCCTCTATCATTTCATCAGTAAACAAATGCTTCCAAATACTATAGGGATCTGCATTGTTATTCAAAGTTCTCATAGGCCCTCGCAATCCTGGTAAAAACCTAACAATATTGTGAGCTTCCGTTCTTTTATTCCGTGCAGGTTCACACTTTGACCATTTCATTTTATTTTTCCCATAAGAAGCTCGACTATTTTCTTCATATTAATTTTCAAAGGGCGGGTCATTATCATCGCTAGCATAACTTGTGTCGGTAGATGTATCGACATTCTGAACAATATCATTTACAGGTTCTTCGTCTGAACTATTATTCACTTGATCAAGATCTTCCTTATTTGTACTATCTTCATGTTCTGATTCCTCAAACCACCTGAGTACTGTACTTTCGAAATTTAGGTCTCCGTACCGAACTACTTTCGGATTATTCCCATTATTCTAAAAATAAATAACACTAACTATGGAAACCGAATGTTTCGCTGTAAAATAACTGGTGACGTGGGGTCATACAAGACCCCACGTTGTCTTTACTTACCTATATCACAAATAGCATTCAGAAGACCGACGTGAATTGGTTGGCACTACACTTACAACTGATCAACTTGAAGGTACTGAAGTGCCGGTATAGATTCGCGCATGTGCCTAGAAATTATGCGAGCTTGAATAGTCTCTGGGGTCTCCGGTGGCACCACGTCACCAGTTAAGGGTTAATGGATTTTTAATAATTGAACTATGAAACTTTTTCTCAATTTTTTTTAAATATAACATATTGAAAATTTTATACTGTTGGAAACAGAATGAAAAGTACTACTGAAATCAATAAAGAAATATATAGGTTATGATTTAAAAAATATTCAAGGCGTCATAACAAGAAAACAAATACCATTAGAAACTGTAGGTACGCTGAAAATATGTACTGTAGTCGCTATACCTCTTTCATTTTTTCAAAAAATTAATTTTGACGAAGTTAACAAATTTATTCGTTGCTTTATTTCCACAGTGTTTATAGTACACCTTACAAAAGCACAAAAGATAACAGGGTAAAATTCAAAATTATGGATGTTTGTAGTAAATCATGAATCTATATAGAAATATGTTTTGATATTACTTCTTACGCAAGACATTTTACATACATTTTTTAAAATGTATGTAAAATTCCTTTAAGCACACTAATATAACCTACTTTTATAGAACAATACACACTGCATCTATTAGTATGCACTATCTGATGTATACTGAACATAACGTACCGTATTATACAAGGTGCCCAATATAGTTATGTTCAAATTTTAGGAGTGTAAAGTAGACTTCATTTCTAGTAACGGAAACGCAAAACTTGTATATCCATTTTTATTTGTTTCAAAGTTACAGATCTATGAATGTGATTGTCAGATCATGAAAAAAATGTAATCCTAAAGCCAATACAAACTGATTTTACTAAAAAAAGTTATACGATTCAATAACAGGCCTGTGATTTTTAACGTCCCATAATAAAATGTTCCTAAAATAAATAAACACGTGTCGTAGTGCATACAGTTATTTCTTGGAGATCTACAAAAAAGAGTACTGGAAATTGATTTATGATAAAATAGGTTCTTACTTATTTCGTAAGTGCTGAACCATGAATATCATAAAATAAACAAATGTTCAGATGACTGTTAACGTTGCATTTAAAAAAAAAAGGATTACATTACATTTCAGTTCATACAACAGCTTATTAGTGAGTGGACACGTTTTCTTTATTCAAAATGCCTTACCGATTTTCTTCTATAGAGTATGCGGACATGCATTTTGTGTATGGCTACTGTAACGGCAGTGCACGTCAAGCAGTTATTGAACACCGACATCGGTTTCCCGATAGGCGCAATACTCATTACAGAACGTTTCTGGAAGTACACAGACAATTTCGGGAATGCGGATTGCGTGATTATCTTTTCAACCGAGGAGTAAATTTGCCAGCAGACTTCGAGGAAGAAGCAGTAGCTATTGTTACAAGGGATCCAACTCTCAGTGTACGTCGAATCGCTAGACAATTAGGAGGAGAACGACAGTTTGGCAAATTTTAAAACTTGAGGGCTTATATCCATATAACTCTCGCAGGGGACACGGTTTGCTTGAGGCAGATCACTATGCTGGTCTAGTTTATTCTTCCTGGATATTAAGATAGTCACGGCTTCATTTTAATTTCTGCAGCACAGTCCTCTGGACAGATGAATCTACGTTCATGAGAAGTGGTGTTACAAATCTGGGAAACCTGCACAGGTTGTCATCAGAAAATACCAAAGCTATACGCCCAACTAAATTTCATCATGAATTTTCTATTAACGTTTGGGCGACCCTAATCGCTGACTTGTTGATTGGTCCTGTCGTTCTTCCTGGGAGGTTACATGCGGACAATTACCTTCAATTTCTTATTGACGAACTGCCAGATCGTTTAGAGGATGTCCCACTGAATGTTCGACGAGACATGTGGTATCACATGGATGGGGCACCACCACATTTCGTAATTGCTGTCCGAAATTGGGTTAACGTCAATTATCCAAGATGGATTGGTCGAGGTGGTCCTGTAACATGGCCACTCAGATCACCCGATCTTAATCCCCTTGACTTTTATTTATGGGGGTACATGAAAGATTTAGTCTACGCGCAAGTTTCAAACACAAGAGAAGGGTTGTTGGATCGTATTCACCTGGCTGCCGAGCAAATCCGACAAAACAATTATGAAATTCGAATAAGTACTTCTTCTATTGGCTTACAGGCACAAGCCTGTATTCAACAAGGAGGTGGACATTTCGAAAATATTATTAATTGAACTTTTTTAAATAAAATCAGTTTTTATTGACTTTGGGATTAAATTTTTTTTCATGATCTGACAATCACGTTCATATATCTGTAACTTTTAAACAAATAAAAATGGATATACAAGTTTTGCGTTTTTGTTACTTGAAATGAAGTCTACTTTACACTCCTAAAATTTGAACGGGACACCTTCTTGTATAATGATAATAATTTTTTCGTTTGCATGTTAAGACTTGTTAGAAGTAGCATATATAGTACATTAGGCATATCTGGGATAAATTTAGATAGTCTCTTGTAAAAGCATGACCTACTCGAACATAATATCAATTTTTTTCACGAACAAACACTGATAGGTGAGTCTCACCTTCCGCCATATCATTCTTGTTGTTGCTCATCTTAATACAAAGTATCCTTTCGAAACTGAATAATGAACTATGAAATTTGTTTCGACAATGTAGCTCAACTATTTTAATTATTATTTGTTTCAGTATTTATATAATTTCTTCCACCAGCTTATTCTTTAACAATCTTGCAATAATGCTTTTCTTTGAAGTCTTTTTCAACAACTTGTAGGTCCTCATCCTTATTTCTGTAAAGCTTTAATGTAAAGCATTAACCACATCGCCTAAGCTAAATTGAAGTAAATTGTCTTTTCCAACTTAGTTCAGCTACGCTAGATCGTTTTATTTTTTTACGACTTGCTTTCCACCTTTTAGCGAAGATTGCATAGCATTATAAATTTAATATTTGCAATTAATCCACTATAAGCAAGAGATTTTATGCGTTCTTATATTTTTCATTAAATGTGACTTTCCGTTAAATTACGTTTTATAACGTTAGCAAAACTTTAACAACATTAAATATGCATATAAAATAATGAATAAAGAAACTAAACATAAATAATTTCAGTAATAAATTTTAAATAAAACAGATTAAATCTTCCATCGCTCCATTTATCTTTCAATAAGAATGAGCAATTACTCCTAGACTTCTTGGTTTATGCAAACTAACAACTCCTCGAGTTGCATTTGTATCGTCCGCATTGTTCAATGCTTTTCGATACAATCAAGACTCTGTGCACTTAAATTAATAAATTATAATAAATTATATGCATCAAAAGTATGATTACAACACTATGGTAACTACATATGAACACCTTCGTAATGTATTATGTAAATACATTTTATCGAAACAATGAGTGTGTGCCAGTTGTGATCTTATTATTAAGAATATGTACACAGCACAAGTGAAACTGGTAAGTATGTTGATGGGATGTTTCATTTTTTTCATATTTCACGTGAATGTGAAAATTATTCGCTAATTGTTCCCAGCAAGCAATCCTACGTAAATTATTTGAATACAATTAAGTTCGGTGTATTCTTACGTATACAGATGTATAAAGTACAAAGTTAAGAAATTGTGTTTGTAATGACTTGCAGTAATGAAGCTGGGTAATAGCATAGAATCTATAGATTTAATTTAATTTTTTTGAGGATGAAAGGGAATATTTTATAAACAAATTTATATAGTGATGGGCAACTGTGTGGAACCATGTAAATATCCGTTAAATTAAAAAAAGTTATTGCAATAAAACTTTAGGTACGGAAATTAGGGATGGAGAGCCAGCATATGAAGTATTTTTTAATATACTGAGTGTCAGAAAAGTATTTAGCTTGAGATGTACAGCAAGAGGCACTTTTAAATTTCCAACTTGCATCAATACTTTTCATATATAATTTGGTCGATTGTGTGCGGCCGTGACGAGTCATAGAATATGTGTCAGTGTCAGTGTCTTCTTTGCTTTTGTATTATTGTTTTAAATAAATTGATATTTAATTTTATATATTAATTTCACCGTGTGTTACTGAGCTAGGGTAAGTGTAAGACATTAAAATATGCTTCGAACTTCCGATAAAGTGCGAACAGTTAGAATGTTGCAGAGTGGTTGGTCAGCACGAGGTGTAGCAAGAGAATTAGGTGTAAGCCACACCTGCGTTAATCAATTACTTAGTAAATGGAATATTATACAGAAACAAGTAGGTACATCGCGTTCAAAAGTATCAACAATTCAACAATGCCGCACTTTGGTATTTTCAAGCAAATCCTTTCAATGTGTGTCCTTTCATAATTTCCTGGTAGTTAGAAGTCGACTAGCAAAAGATAATATTAAATATCATAGATCTGCGGTGAAACCGAAATTCATAGATGCAGATGGACAAGAAAGATTGAATTTCGCGAGAAATTATTTACAAAGATATGAGAACTTTTGGCAGTCAGTGATATTTACCGATGAATCTGCATTTCGGTTATTTTCAAATAATAAAATGAGGGTTTGAATATGCAATAGTACAAGATTTCAACTAAAAAATGTAGTATAGCGTTCATTTTGTGGTTGGTTCAGCGTAAAAGTATAGGAACGGATATCTCATGATATGATATCGTATCGGATATCGTAATATCCTTTCCAATATAATGCTTCCAATAGTAACTTTACTTCATAAAAAAATAGTTCATCTTACACCAAGATAATTCTCCCACTCACAAGCCGTGTATCGTTCAAGAATGGATAATTGATAACAATTTGGTAGTGGCCTTCTCGTAACCTAAATTTGAACCCCATATAAAACGCTTGGGGTATATAAAAGCAAAAATAACAAACTCTATGCATAATCATCCCCGTACAGCGGAAGAACTTTTGCTTGGGAAACTATTGATATACAATATTGCAAAGGTTTATTGGGTCCATGGCATCACGTTTGAGAGAAGTGATCGATCATGACTAAAGACGGCAGACTATGTGCCCGAACAGTAGCGTGATGTGGAGGGATCGAGTAGAGGCGTACGACGATCAATTCATTTGCCGTTGAGACGTTGTAAGCGATACATTGTTAACACAATCGTGTTGAAAATGTCGGGAGTGCGTAGAAACAATGCATCGACTCGGTTGCATGCTAACGTAGTAAAGAAATTTTTAAATCGGTTTCCCGATTTAATATATGACGGTACCGTAGTGAAATGTTTAGTTTGTGAAACAACTTTATTAACTTGGAAAGCAAGTCAGTGCCAAAGACATATAAATAGTGACAAACATAAATCGAATAATAGTGGACGCCGATCATATAATAAATTTGTGTGTGATTTAACAATGATGTTAATTGCGACCAATATACCAATGCAGAAAGTGGAACACCCAATGTTTCGTCAGTTTTGGAAGAATACAATCCTACGTGGAAATTACCAGCATGAAGTACGCTACGGAATTACGTACCGTCAGTGCGTGAGAGAATTGTAAATTGTACGAAAAATACGGTAAAAAAAGAATTCCTGTGGTTAACAATAGACGAAACTACAGATATTAAAAAACATTCCATCCTAGCCATTCTAGTACGGACGCTGACTCCGCAAGGACCTTCTCCTCCTTATTTACTAACCTGTAAACGAATGCAAGGGTGTACTGCCAGAGCTATATATGATCTATTAATAGAAACACTACACAAATTTGAGATTTTACCGAAGCAAGTGTTAATGTTAGTTACCGATGCTGCCAAGGTTATGTGTTCCACGGCAAACTTAATCAAAACGATTCAACCAAACCTGCTGCATGTCACATGTTTGCTTCACGCTTTACACCTTGTAACAAACACTATACGTACAACTTATCCTGATGTGGATCAACTGATAGGACAAACGAAAGCGGTTTTTCTTAAATCTCCGAAACGGATTCGGCTATTTCATTCGCTGTGTCCTGATATACCCGAGCCGCCGCAACCAATTCTTATACGATGGGGTACTTGGTTAGAAGCAGCATTTTATTATTATAAACATTTTGAAAAAATTAAATCAGTGATTTTACAACTAGATGCCAAAGAAGCAGCTGCAATACGGCTCAGCCAGGTTCAATTTAACAATCCTCAAGTTGCAGCAAATTTAAAAATTATTTACGACAGTTACGTTCCAATACTGGACGCAATAAAAAATTTACCGAACACTGCTCTGTCCTTATCGGATTCAGTAGCAATTATTGACCACGTAAAACTAGTGTTGCATATCCTTGAAGATGAAAAAAGTGATTGTGTCCGTGAAAAATTTAACAGTGTATTAGATAAAAATGTATATTTTACAAAATTAGGGCAACTTTTTACCATTACTGAAGATCCGTTGTACAGATACAAAGAGCGCTTTGACTATGCAAATATAACATCTCTCAACGTCGAACAATCCATCTCTGTATATAAACATATATATACGTCGCTACGTACGAACCTTTCCGAGACTAATACAGAAACATATATTACGGTGCAGTTTTTTCATCGCGCACATCCGCATTTTTTTGCAACAATGTAAACATGTTGAGTAAGTTATTTATATTTTTTCTTAACGTTTTGTATAGCGATTCGATATATTTATTTTTATGTAAGCGCACTGTTATTCTGCTAAACTCTCCACGCAACGCCACTGCTGGGGCACATAGTCTGCCGTCTTTAATCATGACAGAGGATATACTCATTACTGGTGCAGATTCAATTCTTTACCACAATTTATTTTAAATAATAATTTAATATTTGGATTAAATATATTCTTTGTTTAAGTGTATTTATTTATACATAACTATTTTATTATATATTCACCCGAATAATACTTCTCTTTTTCCTTGAAATTAATTATTTCAAATATGTGTACCTATATAATAGACATATTCTGTATTTATTTTATCGTGCAAATTTACACTTGACTCAACGCGCTTGTATATAATACAATGGAACAAATTAAGCCTGAAAAATATTCGATGCAGGTTGGAAACAAAGTAGTGCCTCTAGCACTTTCTTTTGCATGCCTTACGTACATGCCAACGAAACTCAAAATTCTTCTTTGGTATTTTTTTAAATCATAAGTATTGCTTGATCGCTTAAATAAAAATCTTTACAATTCGAATTGTATGTACTACAATTTATTTTATTGTTTCTTTGTTGTGGCGATTAACATAACTGCCAGTAATGGGGCACAGGGTAATCCTCACTGTCTACAAGAGGCACACACGTAGCACATTAGAAAGCTTAACGTTTGGGCTGGTATTTTTAGAAACAGAATAATAAGGCCTTGTT
Source organism: Melolontha melolontha (assembly GCA_935421215.2). Lineage (NCBI taxonomy): Eukaryota > Metazoa > Arthropoda > Insecta > Coleoptera > Scarabaeidae > Melolontha > Melolontha melolontha. The sequence continues at coordinate 67,173,808 of OW285243.1, read as the reverse complement.
TATAGAAGAAACTCTAAATGCTTAAAGACATTTAGATTTTTTTAGTAACCAGATAATTCCTGCATTGGAGGAAAATGGTCAATTCCCACAAAAACATCTGGTTTCAGCAGGATAGTACCTTCTTACTATTCAATTATCGTTCGAGATCGATTAGATCGAACTTCTGCCCACAGCTGGATTTGGAATTAATGAAGAGATTTGAAGCATTTCACCAGATATCATAGTGAGGGTTAAAAGAAAATTTACAAATAGATTTGTTTACTGTCAGGAAGTAGGTGGCGCACATTTTGAAAATCTCATGAATAATTAATTATCTGAAAAATGTGTTACATGCTTATTTCTAAAACCTGTCGAAAAAGATGAAACCGACATCTTTGTGGGCTATCTATTCAATGCTGCGTATGACAATTAATCTAAAAAACCATGTTGATATAAGCAAGTACCCCAAATTGTGGCCGCTTCTGAAGCGTAAATCAGACGGCTACAGACCCAAAAAGTCGAGAATATTGACACCCCAACAAATTAGAGAATTCTTATCATCTGCTTTAGACAAAAAATACCTATTTACAAAGGTAACGTATGAAACCAAATTAAATCAAAATCAAATAATAAACTAATTTCCAAATCCATTATTTGTGGTCGTAGAAAAAGTATAGTATGCAACTCGTTTTATAAACTTGTTAGTCACTCATTTTGCGTTTATAAAACTTGATACATAATAGGTATCCTATTAGAACACAAGTGTTATAGTTTGTTAAAACCGTGTTATCAAGGAGAATTACCTAACTTTACGATCTTTTTTAATTTAAAGGATATTTATTTTTCACTTAATTATTATTTGTTCATTTCACCTTGGCCCGTGGGCGATATGGCCCATAACGCCCGCTAATTTATTCACTGTTTTTAAAGTTGTGTGAGTATAAATAAGGCCCGAGAAGAAAGGATATACATTTTACAGAACTAATAATTTGAATTTTTGAGAAAGTCTAAAGAAAGAAGCAAAACTTTAGCATTCTTCATTAAAATTAAGAGTAACTAAAAACATTGACAACTTGAAAACTTGAAAGTATTACTGTCATTTAAAATAAAATTAAGGTTAAATCGTTGATTCAACGAGTCATGTTATATGCGTAATGATGACTAACGACTGTCAACGAAATGACAGTTGACAGAAATCTCGAAACTTTTCCAATGTAATTTGAATTTTCCGCTTAAGAAATTAATTCTTCGTGAGAAATAAAATCTTCTATGAACCTCTGGCGTTATGGGAATTACATTGCTCTCGGTCGACATTCATCCCTCGGGCTAGAGGCCCTCGGGCTGAATTAACGTCGACCTCGGAGCAATATAATACCCATAACGCCCTTGGTGTATAAATAACTATTATATGGTTCGCCACATTTGCCGATTACTGTATAAATTCGTTTAGGAAATATTCCAAGCTACGAACTTATACAAAACCTATAAATTCTATCTTGGAACAGGATTAGTTTTCATTAAAATAGTGGACTTGGTTAATACTACAACGCATTATTAGCGTACAAACCGCAGGACCTTTGTACAATTCATGAGAATCATCATGAAAAATTAATTAGAGGCATTCAACTAATGCAAAACAATCCTCATATATGTACTGGTATTGTTATTGAAGATGTAATTCACGTTTGGGTTTCAAGATAAAATCTTTGAAAAGCTTTAGCGAAGCATTTAAAGGGTGACAACAAAATGAAAATTTTGCTGCAATTATGATGGTTCGTTTTTCAAGTAATTATTTCAGAGATTAATTTTATGCTTGTTATAGAATTTTTAGCTAAAAGTCATCGTAAAAATATAAGTAATGAATGCTAATTAGGTATATTGAAGGAAAAATGCATTTCTTATTATTTTGACAATCCCATACTTTTACGGAGTCATCAGTGTGTTTCATGGTGTGTCATATTCACGGTAGATTACATTGTTTTTCTGACCCTTTGCTTTATATTTTGCCTCCTTTCATTGTCGAAGATCTCAAATTTCTATTGATCGGTCTACAGTAATCGACTCTAGTATTCAACGGTCCTACCTCCTTACATACGAGGGAGGTCCAGAAGTTCGTGGAATGGAGGGGATGGAGTGGGGATAGGGGCGCTCGGTAGGTGTCATTCTGATTGGCGACTCATCATTAGTGTATAAGTTAAGTTGCAGCTCTATAGCGTCAGTCGTTTACGAATAGTTGCCTGCTCAACAAGTCAATCCGAAAGATAACTAAACTATGGAGAAAATTGAACACCGTGCTGTGATAAAGTTCCTTACAAAGCAAGGAAAGAACGCTCAAACCATATTGAATGCAATGGAAACCGTTTATGGGGAACAGTGCCCTAGTAAATCAATGATTTATAAGTGGCATGCTCTTTTTAAACATGGTCGGGAGTCGATTGAAGACGACCCTCGCTCAGCTTGAGCTCATAATTGAGTCCAAACAGAAGTCCATGCAATGGCATAAAAAGGGGACACCACCGCCAAAGAAATTCAAAGTGTCAGAATCGGCTGGAAAGTTGATGGCTACTGTTTTTTGGGATTGTGAGGGGATGTTATTGATTGATTACAAAGAAAAAGGAAGGAGCATAACCGGAGAATATTACGCAGCGATATTAGAAAAATTAAAGGAGGCCATCAAGGAAAAACGTCGAGGAAAATTGACCAAGGTTGTGTTGCTCTTGCAAGACAATGCGCCGGTTCACAAGAGCAGAGTTACAATGGCTGCTCTGCACAAGCATGGCTTTCAATCAATAGTCTATCCACCCTACAGTCCAGACCTGGCACCTAGTGACTTTTATTTGTTTCCCAATTTAAAAAAAGACTTTCGTGGAAGAAAGTTTTCCGACGACAATGAGGTAAAGGAGGCAATTTTGGTCCATTTTGAGGCGAAAGATAAAAAATATTTTTATGATGGTTTAGAAAAATTAATTCATAGATCTAATAAATGTATTGTGCTTAAGGGTGATTATATTGAAAAGTAAAAATAGATTTATTGTTTCATTTTATTTACAACCCTTTCATTCCACGAACTTCTGGACCTCCCCTCGTAGTACAGACTTTGTTGCTTGGTTTTCTTCTGGAATTACCCTCGTTTAACTAGATGCTACCGTATTGTGGGCGAATGCACTGCAACACCCTGCCACTTCTACTAAGCCTATTGATAATTGCGTCGATACATAGGTACGATTTCTTAAGAAACCGAGCTCTGTAAGAAGGCTGTTTTTTTCAATTAATAAATTATAATACCCAAAACAAGGAAGAAGGATAAAAAAAAACAAATACATGATACAGCGCAAATATAGAAACAAGTCCTCCAGAAAGATATAAAAAGAAATCCATCGCGTTACTGTTAACTGGAATCCAATTCTAGTTTAAATAATACATTATTTACATTAGTTCAAGTAAAAATGGGACAGCTTAAAAGCAATTAAATAATAAATTATCCAGTGTATGTTAACAAAGTAATTTTTATTAATATAATTTGCATAAATACAAAATAATTTTTCATCTACAATTACATCCATTCAAAAGCCATGTTCGTTTTAATTTCAATTTCCTTTTTAGAATATTCTACAATTGTAATTGAAATGAAAACACATGCCCTGAAAATAATTCGTTTCATTTGCATATAAATAGTTAATTGATATAATAAAAAAATTATAAAAATTGTTAACCGATAAAAATACTTGCATTTTTATATTACATATATTATCTTTGAAAACATTTTCAACCATATGTCATTATTTCTTGAATATATTACGCGGGTATATCAAAATCTGGATGTCAAATTAATATTTATGAAGTCAAGTGATCGATTTTTTCGTTATAATTAAGATTATATGCATATATGTATATGAATATATGGAAGTAACGAAGCAATTATAAGAATGTATTATTAATATTAATTAAAATGTCACTGTTTTCTGAGCCTTTTTATTATTTATGTGACAAAATGTATGAAAAATATTTGTAAATTTTTATAGGTAGGTGAGACCAAACACCTGCATTAAATGAAGCAATTTAATATATTCAACATGACCCTATAAAATTAATATTCCGCGTTAATTTACTTTTCAAGTTTCTTTTTCAAAGTGGCCTACGCAGTATATATTAAGTTCCTTTTAGTTTATTTTTTCTCGACAGTAATACTTCCAAATTTTTTGCCTCTACTGGTATTATTCTTTTTAAAGATGCCTGAAATACCAATATTAAAACTAACTTAAGAACTAACGATTAACTTTCATGTGTGGTCTGTTTCAAGTTATAGTGCGAATGGCTAGCTTCCACAGTCGCTTGAGTACGGAAATTGGTATGCAATAAAATAAATCGATATGAGAAACACGCTACATAGCTTTTGAAGTACATAATTTATCTATTGTAGACACTTAATACAATTTGCTCGTATCCAAAGATAACTGTTCTCTTTGTTTTCTAGTACACATTTCGTCACTGCCACTAACATCCGCATCAACTGAAACACCTTTTCTTAAAGTAACTGCACTACTATTTCCCCAAGATTTGTACTATCGCGGCATTTAAAATCGGACACTTTGGTTTGGTTTGAATATGGCTTTTTAAGAGTAGATAGGTATGTATTTGCTTCTGTTTACAGATCCGTCAGTGTCATATTCAGGTTTATCAAAATATAAGGTCAATATGCCGTATCTAAATATTCACACTAAAACTCAAATAATTACATTACTAGAAGAAGGATTATCAATTAGAAGATTGCGAATAGATTTTGCGTGGGGAAGAGTATCATTTCAGATATCAAAATTAAAAGGCAGCGTCGGGAGTTATTAATAGAAAACGAGGCTCCGCACAGTGCGAAATTTAGGAAGTTTAGCGGAACTTTATTCAATTTTTGAAATACGTAAAATGTATAAGATTATTTATTATTTTGTTAGGTAAATACCCCGCCTCTAAGACCTCATACTCAGTTTGGGGATTTACCCTGCGAAAGAACCGCAAAATGCACCTGCAATTCGCATTTCTTATTCAATCATACTTTTTGCCTATAGAAAGCTATTCGATTTGTTAAAGTTAATAGAGTGGTACATAGAAATGGCAAATCAGTAGGCCATGTTTTTTTCTTCATGTATTTTATTAGAAAATTGTCAATTATTGGCATTTAATTAATTGCAAAATCTTTCCTTGCTCGTGTGTGATTTGTTCGTGGAAAAAGTAATTTTTAAGAAGTAAGTTAAATTTACATTTTAAACTTTAGTGGAGATTTTAAAAAGTGATACCACATAATACCAGCTTGAAACGCACAACATTTTAAAGTTTTTTTTCCCTCTGTTGAAAACTCAAAAGATCTTCTGCGATATTTTGCGATCTTCTTTTAAATGAAACATTTTCCAGAATGACTTTGCAAGTTTCATATAACTGTATATTCCAAAAGTGGAAGGAAGAACCGACATCGGATGCCATCATTGGTTTTGTTTTGGAAAAAATAGGCTCACCAATGTTAAGATCTGATGCTCTTTGCAGTTTAAAGGCAACTCTTCGAGCACTGGTTTGTAAAATACGAAAAATGTGGAGGGAATCCAGTCGAAATTTAGCATCATTTCTGAATAAAAATGCTGTCTGGCTTGAAAATAATGTAAAGTTTTCAAATGCTGTAAGGGATGCATTTCCCAGTGGATCGAGGACCAATGCAGGCAGACCTAAAAAAGAATTTAGGTATTGTCATCCTGAAGTGCAACACAGAAAAGTGCATCATCTTTTGAAGTCCGGTAGTCAAGACGAGTTAGCCAATGCAACCGTAACAAAGCTATACCAATCTGGAAAACGAAACTCTGCAGCGATTGTCAAGGAACTGGCATCTGCTTCTCCAGAAAGGGGAAGCAAAATCAAAATGGCTCGCATGTCTTCTTTAAACAGCCCACGAAAATTAACTCCGGACCAGGCTCTGGCGCTACATATTGATGCAAACTTATCGTCAAATCAATACAACATTGTTCGGGATCAAGCAAGACATCACGGTTGCACTTTGTATCCACCTTATTATGTTGTAAAGGAGGCAAAGAGGTTATGCTATCCAAAGGACATAATAATAACTGAAGTTTCAGCTGAAGTACCTATCAGTTCAGTCGCTTAAAAATCATACCATAGCAAGACTTTGTACAGGGCTAGAAGAGACTCTTAGACCTTTGTCAAACGTTAAAGCACTAAATATTATCGTAAAGTGGGGTTGTGATGGGGCGGAACAAGTTAACTATCGACAAAAGTATATGGACAAACATAGCTCTGATGATAGTATGTTTAGTGTATCAATGGTACCAACCCAAATGTGCTCCGTAAATGATAATGGTGATAATCAGTCACTAATTTGGAAAAACCCTGCTTCTTCTTCCACACGGTACCGTCGCCCCATTAAGTTCGTTTTTACCAAAGAAACAGTCAATGTAATTACCTCAGAAGTAAACAAAGTGAAAGAACGAATATCTTAACTTACTCCAACCACTATACTTGTAGATGGCAAGCAATTTCAGGTTACAGCAAATATGATCTTTTGTATTATTGGAAAAGATAAAATAGACAAAGAATCAAACTCTGGTGTATATAAGTTAACATACGAAGATTGTAATAAGGTATACATAGGACAAACGGGGAGGACATTCAAAATTAGGATGAAAGAACACGAGAGAAGCCATAAAGAAAAGAAAACAGATTCAACTTTCGTAAGTCATTGTATAGATATCAATCATAGATTTAATATAGATTTCAAAATTTTACACATTCAAGAAAAAAGTAAAAAACTTAACCTGTTAGAAAACTTAGAAATTAATGGATACAATAGTTTGGGATTAGCTTTAAATCACCAACTAGATTTAATCAACTCCCCTCTACTAAATTTAAGATTGTAAAAATTTTTCCACCACCATTTCCCCAATAATTTTCACATAAATATTCAAACTTGTATTGTATATATTCAGTATTTCATCCACCTGATGAAGCCATTGAATGGCGAAACAATATTGTAGTGGTATTTACAATAAAAGAATTTTTGAAACTAGAAGTTTAATTACTTATTTCTTAGCGTTATAATGAAGTTTTAACAAGTATCTCCTTCGTCAATTAACTATTTAAAATACTAAAGTATTATGTTTCTGTTAAAAAAATACGACCTTTATTTTCTTGCCGCATATTATTTTACCAGGTTTAATTAAATTATTTTGATTAATCATTCGGATGGCAATGTCAGATAATTCTTTGAAAAAATCCATAATTGAAAAGATTAAAAAAACATAAAACACAAATTTCTGTGTACGTCAATTTCCCATTTTTTTTGTGGGAATAGTATATGTCATTTTACATGTTTAATTGTTTCTGTAACGCCTAATTGATTTCACAATAAATCTATACTGTTAAAAAATAGTTTGTATATATTTTACTCTAATAAATTATTAATTTATTAAGTGATAGATGTGTAGTTTGCGCCGCCTATGGTATCTTGCAATTTTATGTAAAACCAAATACAAATCTCTCCACTACTTCTAATGCTGCGCGAAATTACTCCCACCGCTCGCCATCTTATTTGGCCCTTACTATAATTAAGGCCCTTATTATTTGGCCCTTACTATAATTAAGGCATTCCCGAACTATTGTATTTTACAAATTACATTACTAATTTTTAGAAGTCGTTCATATGGTCTAAGCGCGCAATTGACCCGAAATTTTTGGGGATTAGAAATATTGAGAGGTACCAAACTGACGACTGTGCGCAATAGAACAATACCCGTACCCCTATTCTTTTCCTTATTTATTGAAACATTTTCTTTACAAATACTTATTTGTACAAATATATGTAGTATAAATGTATGTTAACCTATATTAAAATAATTGAACAAATGTCAAACCGTTCGCCGGTATAAAGGAAAATTAATGATATCGGTAAAATTTGGCTTTGTTGTTAGAATTATACCTCGTAAACATCATTTGTCATTTATGTTCGTTCATCAGGGATAAGATAATAGAGCCCTCACACGTAGGTAACTTTATAGCTAGAAAAATGTTCTACCTTAATGTATTTGCTTTTTCTGTCTGCCTTAATTAATACAGCATCTCTCGAAGAAATATATTTATTTATTTATATTATAACTATAATCGATTAAGATGCTGATAATTTTTATTTTATACAATATTTAGATAAATGGGAACATACGAGGGCTATTGAAAAGAAAAACGGAAACATAAATTTTATAATATACGAGGGGAGATTTTTATATTATCTATGAATGAAAGACGTTATAAGATATTTTATTTTTTAACATATAATCCACTAACCGTTATATACTTATTATAGCGGTTTTTTAATAAGGTTCTACCTTACAAACAGATTCTTTTGGTAAGTCTTCGAAAAATCCCTTCACCGCGTTTTCCAGGCAATCATCTAAAAAAAAACATCGTCTACGCACATGCTTTTTTAATTTAGAAAAAATTTCCTAAATTAAAATATTCAATTTTTATAAAGCCACAGTCGTTTATTACGAGGGTTGTCTGTTATATTTTGCATATAGAGCTGGAATAAACAGTAAATAGCTTTTTTCTATTTTGCGTTCGAAATGAACTCATTATGAAACCCAAAACAGTTCCGAAATGAGCTTCATTTCGATACACTTTTTTTCATTTTTCAATGTTGGCGTTGTTCGAATACAGAAATAAATATCATTGCTGTCATTTGATTTTAAGAATTTATGTATATTTGACAGATATGATATATGTCCGTATTTTACACAAACAACGTATGTTGTAAACAATTGACAACAACATATATATGTTTCTATGTCACTCATGTTTATATTTTTAAATGAAATATCAAGTAATGTTAACGAAAATTAATAAATAATATGTAATATAATATACTTCGCGGATAGCAAGATTTAAATTTGAAAATGTCAAGTATCAATGTGACCAACTGCATGCTTTATATAAAAATTAAACTCTGAACTTTCAAATTAAATAATTCCAATTTAAGCAATTTGTTAATGTAAAAAACGCAAAATAGAAAAATGGTATAAAAAACTCGTTTCATAAGGCCTTTTGCCGCACTCGCTCTTTAGAAAACTCGCCGCTATCGCGGCTCGTTTTCTAAACTGATCTCGTGCGGCAAAATGGTGCCTTATGAAACTTGGTTTTTAATATACTATTTTCTATTTTGCGTTCGAAATGAACTCATTATGACACCCAAAACAGTGCCGAAATGAGCTTCATTTCGATACGCTTTTTTTCATTTTTCAATGTTGGCGTTGTTCGAACACAGAAATAAATATCATTGCTGTCATTGATTTTAAAAATTGAAGTACTTTTGACAGATATAATATATGTTCGTACTCTACACAATCAACGTATATTGTATACAATTGGCAACAAGATATATTAGTTTCTACGTCCCTCATGTTTATATTTTTAAATAAAATATCAAGTAATGTTAACGAAAATTAATAAATAATATGTAATATAATATACTTCGGATATACTTCGCGGATTAGCAAGATTTAAATTTGACAATGTCAAGTATCAATGTGACCAACTGCATGCTTTATATAAAAATTAAACTCTGAACTTCCAAATTAAATAATTCCAATTTATTAATGTAAAAAATGCAAAATAGAAAAAATAGTATAAAAAACTCGTTTCATAAGGCCTTTTGCCGCACTCGCTCTTTAGAAAACTCGCCGCTATCGCGGCTCGTTTTCTAAACTGATCTCGTGCGGCAAAATGGTGCCTTATGAAACTTGTTTTTTAATATACTATTAAAAACTTTATCGTTTTTAAAAGTATTCTCTACGAAGATTTATGCACTTTTGCATTCGCTCGAACCAACTATGGAAGCAGTTATTCCACTCGTTTGTTGGCACAGTCAAAATTGCGTTTTTGAAGGCATCGACTGCTCCTTCTGACTGCTGGAGCCTTTGACCACGCAGGCCGTCCTCGATTTTCGGAAAGGTAAAAAAATCATTGGGACTTAGGTCGGGACCGTATGGAGCATGGTCTAACAATTCGACGTTTTTTGCGTTAAAAATTCAATTGTCTTGCGAGCTTTGTGCGAACTTGGATTACCTTGGCGGAGCATCCTCCGGTAATCCAAGTTCGCACGTCGTTGTGGGTTGGTTTTTCGGAGCTCAGCGATTGCGGCAAGCAAATGGTTGTATACCAATCGGCATTAACAATTCTTTGATCTTGTAGAGAAATTGTTGCTATATGACCTGCTGTCAAGACAAATGTCGCGTCCATCTTTTTGGAGACAACTCGAGTACAGATGACTTTCGTCGGCTTTCTTCATATTGGAACACCCAAACAGACGGCTGACGTTTATTTTCTGGCTCGTCTGAGTAAATCCAAGATTCATCACCACTCGCGATGTTGAACACGTTTTTAGAGTTTCCTGCATTGAAGCAATATAGAGTTTTTTGATACCAATTCAACCTAGCTGTTTTCTGATTTTTAGTCAATAGATGCGATATCGAACGGGAAACAAATTTTTTTACACACAATACTTCAAGCAAATTTTTTTGAGTTGCGGTATTTGAAATACTCAGTGATGCATCAATTTCGCGACATGTCATACGTCGATCTTCGTTGATGAACTTGCCCACAACATCGACGTTTCCTTGAGTGACTACCGTATTTTGGTGCACCTGGGATCTTGGATCGTCGCTAAGATTAATCTGTCCGCGTTTGAATTTTCCATGCCAACGAAAAATTGGTGACTGATGTGGTGCTTCATTACAAAAAAAAACAGAAACCGGCTCGGCGAGGTATTCCTGTGGAGGTAATTGTCTACGAAAGCTATAAAAAACTATTGTGCGAAAAGCAATGCGTTGTAGCTACATCACTACACGTATCGCAATGAAACTTTGGATTTCGGTTAGCTAAAGATGAAGGTTAATTTATATTGGTGACATTTGATTAGTGACGCCCTCTATGTCCCAGTATGCAAAACATAAAATACATTCCTCGTATTCTCGGGCATGGCGAACCTTGTGAACTCTGCAATTTTCACGGAGCAGCATAATCTTGTGAGTAAAGTTTTAGGGCCCATTTTGCTATATGGCAGTTTACAAATTTCGAATTTTTTCCTTATAATTCCCGTAACTGAAGAGCCTTTCTTCATGGAACCTAACTTCATGTACAGAAGGAACCAAGGTTCCTTCCGTAACCCAAAACACCATCGTTACCAGTTTCTCGATGAAAGTTGTATCCTTCTCTTTTTAATGGTGGGGATTCCTTGTGGGCCCACTGCATGGATCTTATTTTGTCGGTGACTCTCAGTGATACTCCCACGTCTCATTACCTGTTATAATTTTCGTCAGCGAAAACCCTCAACTATTCTTCGCAGATTTATTGCCGACACAATTTTTGTTCGAGAGTAAATAATTTGGGAATCCATTGTGCTGACACTTTATCGATTCCTAAATCATCATGTAAAATTTTTAATACTGTGCCTTTCGATATCTCTATTTCGACAACAATAATTAACCGCAATAAATCAGGAAAACTATACTGCTCAAAAGAATTAGCGCATATTTATTATTTTGATTAAAAATGGTTGTAAATATTAAAATAAATAGCATTTTAATGATAAGAATACTGAAATGACTTATTTGACTAAGTGTAGGCAAAAATAAATATTGTCGTTTAGTTGCATTTTAACCTTTATTAGCATTTTGTGAAATAATCATTTTTATGTAGGAATAAATACAGTAAATTAGAGACTTAACAGAAGTATAATTTTGGTAATTGTTATAAAAAATGAAAATTAATAAGGCGTATGATCTCCTCGGATGGCATGGAGTAAACCAAATTATCAAACAATTCTTGAGGAATGTTGTCCCACTCTTTTCTAACAGCAATTTGAGGTTCGCAATTGAACGGGGTGCAAGATTTCATGAAGCAATACGTTTTCCTATTGCATCCCAGGCATGTTCGATAGGATTACCGGCTGGCCAGTCCATTTTTTATGGATTCCTACTTCTTCAAATCAATTGTTAACAATATTTGCTATATGTGGATGAGCATTATCATCCATATAAATAATTGTTCTCGCGCAGTTCCTGCATATGGGAGAACAAAAGGTCTCAGTATCTCATCCAAATACCTTTGAGCAGTAGGTGAACCATTCTGAATTAAATACAGTTCGGTATGGCCTCCGATACTAATTCCGGCTCACACCATCGCAACGCCACCGTTATATCGAGGCCTTCCCCGGACAAATAGAGGGGTATTTTGTGTCCCTGTTTCACGCCAAATCAGAATATGTCTGTTATTTGGGTGCACAGTGAACCTTGACTCGTCACTAAACAAAACTCGGCGAAACTTTTGCCGGTGCTACTTAAAGCCTCAATTATTATTTTTGTCATTTTGAAGAGATATTCGCTAATTCTTTTGAGCAGGGATAGATATTATATTAAGGTCAATAGATATTTCATTTTAATTATAATATACCTAGTTGAAATAGTGTTGATGCATTCATAATTTGTGTATACGGTTCTATGTGGTTATCTGTATGTCGACTACCTACAGCCGAAATTCCAGATTCTTGGGTTGGCTTAAACTATTTGCCGGTTATATAGTCAAAGGTATATTTCCGGATGAACTATACATCCAGTAATATAAAAATATGATGTAAAACATAAAAGAATTAAATAAATTAAGGCATTTTTCAGTTTTTGCCTTAAAATATAATTTCACTATTTCGACAATTCATTTCGATAACCAATTCGCTAAAACGTAAATAATTATATAACTTACTTTAAATAATTGTAGAATATTTATGTATACTTGATATTTGCGTATTATAGGTGAACTTTTCTGTTAATAGTATGGATTCGTATTGGTAGCTGTTAACAGAAATTATGGGTTTCTTCTATATAATCAAGAAATTTGCAGTATCTTATCGTTGCTTTTATTTTAGAAATACGAAGAAACAGTAAACGCAAGGCAAAATCTTCATCAAGAATAATGATTGTACCAACTTTCATGATTAATCTTTGGGCAGTTTAACAATAATTGCACTCATAAATATTTTCTTTGTTCGTAATTAATCCGAAAGTCGTGTCATTAAGTCTACAATTACTTTTCTAATTGTGCGTGCCATACGCGAACGTACCTAATATGTACTTACGCTAATACACCTAAACGTAAATATGCAAATGCTGTGTAACTTTATAGGCATATCCGTAGGCTTTTACTACATAGTAAATAAAAGTATAATTTGCACAAAGCATGTGTGATTGTATGTATTATTATTTATGTAGTCGCTGCATTTTAAACTTAAAGTGAGCTTGACTTAATTAAATATAGAGAACGTTCTCAAATAAGTCAATTATCAAAATGTTTCACCAAGAAGTGTGTGCAACATCAATTCATGATAAAATAAGTTTGTTTCAGAAAGTAGAATCAGACAATCGATACACAATATTTTATGAATACCCGTTTATGTGAAGTACTTATAATCGCTGAAAATTGTTTATCTTATCAACTCATTTACTAATAAAATTTGTGTAAAGTTATTAACACTTAGATTTAGCTAAAACTGATTTGACTGGTTACGGAAGTTCAGTAGCCAATTAATGTGAGTTGCTAGCTACGGTGCGCGCAATCGCAGCGATGGCGTCAGAAGATGGGAGAAATCAAAACTAAGCCAGTAGTCGTATCGCACAATAGTCTGGGAGCTTCTGTTTACTGTGTATGCCCTAAGTCAGTGGAGACGGGTGTGGATGACTAAAATACAAAATGGTAGGTAGTGCCACTCAGTTTTCTTACGGAAGCTCAGTCTGAAAACTGAGAAAAGGGATATCGCGACCTTAAGCGCATGCGTATACAGACTACAAAAATACATACGCTAAATGCAAAGACGTTACCGTAAAATGCTGCACAGGAAACCTGCAATCTGAAAATAAACGCCCAAAGTCCCAGTTGCTAAAGATTTAAAAAAATAAATGGAGGTAAAGAGGAAAAACAACTTGGATACAGATAACTCGTATATTAGCACGATTAAAAATTAATAACACATGGTTCTGTTCAAAATAATAATAATATAACATACACCATGTATATGTGTACCGCACTGTATATGTGCCAAGAAACCTGAAATTTTGCACAATTAAAAAAAAAGGTGATTATAACGAAAATAAGCTACATATATATATATATATATATATATATATATAAGGTAAACTTAATAAGTCGGCGATTAAAGGTCTGGTTTACTTCAAAGTATATATATTTAAAACAACCCTACATGTTTCGGCAATTCGCCTTTGTCAAGAGAATACAAAATATAAATGACAGAATATAAATGTCAAATAATAATAATATTTTGTATTCTCTTGACAAAGGCGTATTGCCGAAACATGTAGGGTTGTTTTAAATATATATACTTTGAAGTAAACCAGACCTTTAATCGCCGACTTATTAAGTTTACCTTATCATACCAAGGTCACGAAGATATTATATATATATATATATGCTTAATCGTCGACTTATTAAGTTTACCTTATATATATACATATATATATATATATATATATATATATATATATATATAGATATATATATATATAGAATCAAATAAATTAAAAGCGTGCAAGCGGTCTGTCAATTAAAAAACTCATTTATTAAGTATCCCTATATTTCGCAACAACTTTGTTGCTTCTTCCGGAGATAAAAATGTAGAGTTGAAAAAATAATAAAATTGACGTACAAGGACAATAAAATTGATTAGTCATTAGTAATCTAATCAATTTTATTGTCCTTGTACGTCAATTTTATTATTTTTTCAACTCTACATTTTTATCTCCGGAAGAAGCAACAAAGTTGTTGCGAAATATAGGGATACTTAATAAATGAGTTTTTTAATTTACAGGCCGCTTGCCCGCTTTTAATTTATTTGATTCAATATGTTACGGTCGCTAATTTCGTTTAAATTATATATATATATATATATATAGGTAAATTAAATCAGTTGGCGATTAAAGGTCTGTTTTACTTCAAAGTATATATAGTTAAAACAACCCTACATGTTTCGGCAATGATGCCTTTATCAAGGATATAAAAAATATCCTTGATAAAGGCATCATTGCCGAAACATGTAGGGTTGTTTTAAATATATATACTTTGATATATATACGCTTAGCGTTCTGGTTTGTTACACTTGGTTGAGTGTGTGCGCGGCTCCGTGTCATTGGGCCTGTAGCTGGAGTGTACTGGCTTGGTTGCCGTGTAGGTGTTTTTGTTTGTTGTTGACAACTTCTTTGCTTAATACTGGTTTCCTGGTCCTAATACTGGTCTGGGTATCATCTCGAAAATTAAAATTATCCGGACGTTTCTCAATTTCGATAGCTTCCCTGATAGTTCTGGTTTTCATATTGGTTTTCATATGTTCTATGTTCGCCAATAATTTGGTAGTGATGAAGTCTATCGTGCGGGACGTTTCCTTTACATGCTGAGCCTAAGATGACGTTTTCTCGTCTTTTCTTGCGGAGTTTTTGTGTTCGTCTCGTCTTACGTTTACCCTTCTCTTTGTTTGGCCGATGTACGTCTTCTCACAATTAAGGCATGGAATTTCATGAACTCCCTGGTCTTCTAAAGGTATTCTTGTTTTTGAATTCTGAAAGACTGTGCTGATTTTTCTGTCTGCCTTGAATGTTTTTTCAATATTGTGTCTTCGTAGTACTCTGGATATTCTGTCGGTGGTACCTTTGACATAGGGTAAGTACTTACCTTATGTCATAGGGTCATGTGCCATTTGAATTCGCGAGATGATACCCAGAAGCTACCAAGAGCATGGAAACCAGTATTAAGCAAAGAAGTTGTCAACAACAAACAAAAACACCTACACCGCAACCCAGCCAGTGCACTCCAGCTACAGGCCCAACGACACGGAGCCACGCACACACTCAACCAAGTGTAACCAACCAGAACGCTAAGCGGGTATATAACCACCATCCTAACCTCCACTACGTCATTTTACGAGTAACCAGAAGCAGGAGCAGACAGTTATCGCAAACCTGAAAATGGTAAATGTGATTTTTCCGAAACGTCGTCAAGAAACCAGCACCGGTCTTTACGATGAGCAAACAATGGAAACCCGGAATCCAGTTACAACATATACATATATATATATATATATATATATATATATATATATATATACAGGCTGATTCATTTTCGGCCCTCACCATGGGGATCTCTCTTATTATTGGAGATAGAGTATAGGTTTAAATTTGGCAAAGTTGTTAAATTTTGTGTTTGTTATAAATCCGTAAAGAAAATAGACCTGTGACACATGACCTTCGTTATTAAAAAAAAAAACGCGAAAACCCCATTTTCTTCTTTAACTTGTAGCACCGACATTTGGCCTTGTAGAGAAAAAATAAAAACACATCCTTGTGGCCATTTCTAAACCTCTATCAAGTGGTGTACTCTAAATTTTTATACGACGTTTCGTTTCTTTCTGGCCATCATCAACTATCTAATTTCTTATAGGCGCCATATTGGATTTAGACATCTTCAGAAAGAGTCTTTTTCTGATTTCAACCATGTATCACATGCTGACTATAGTTTTTCACATTAGGTTTTATTTGAAAGAATAAATTATAAGATTAAATAAGGTAGCCATGGAATTTCAATCTGCCAAACATTTCATTTATTGTTCATTAATAATACAAAAATGTCATACACTAACGAAGAGAAACGAGATATGATAAGTATTTTTTATTCTTCGAAACAATAATAAGGAACGGGGGACGGGGGTCGCTAAATATTAATTTTATTTACATTTATTATTTGGGAGATCTCGAATCCAAAAAGCTCGAGAATCGCTGCTCTATATCGTTCTAGACCGGATATATCATTCCACTGAGCTCTTTGTCTTACTAGAAATTTCAGTGCAAAAATTTGTGCAGAACTACATTTTTATATTTGATTTCTTCTTCTTTATGTCAATCTTACAATAACGTTATTACCATCGATATTTTAGTGTTTATTACACCGTCATATAATATACTTCGTGTTAATAAGCGTTTACGGGTCACCTGATGGAAATATCAGTGTATTGCCTACTGATGACGGCAACAACGCAATAAGGAGATTTTAACTCTCTGCATAACTCTCATTGTTTAGTAAGATTGTCGCATTTCATTAACGCATTAATCTCATTAAAGAAAAATTAATGAAATATAATTTCTAAATATAGAAAATATATATTTCTTATAATACGCAATAAGAGGAAAGTACGATCCTAATCAATTAACTTTTCTTGTATGTGTTACAGTCTTAAACCGACACCAAAAGATGGCGTCACGAAGAGTAATCCGAGCAAGAGGCATCGAGAACGACTCAATGCCGAACTAGACACTCTCGCCAGTTTACTTCCCTTCGAGCAAAATATACTTTCCAAATTGGACCGTCTCTCTATATTACGATTGTCTGTCAGCTACCTACGCACGAAAAGCTACTTCCAAGGTAAAAAAAAATTCGTTTAATATTTAAAACGTGAACCTGATGAATGCATTTAAGCGTTAAAATGATTGATATATTTTTAAAAAGTGGTTTTCTCCGCGTGTTCTTTAAGAAAGTATTTTAAGGTAGTAGCAGAAATGCTTAAAATAATTAAAACTTGAATTAATGATTAAGTTAGTAATATAAACCTATTCTATAATATAGAAGTACAATGTAAGATTATGAAACAGTATTTAGAAATATTTTATTTATTCTAAATATAATTTTATACATGTTAAATATCAAATACGTCTACAATTATACTGTGCTTGTTAAAAACGACTTATCTGTCAATAGTATAATTGTACTAAGTTGGAGGCAATATACAAACTCTGTCGAGGCTATAAAATTGATAGATCTCAGTAATCTAACTTATAGGAAACAGATTCGAAGAGCTTCAATAAATAATCTAAAATAAAATATTAGTGAAAAATTAAATAAAAATATAATTACTTGGAAATTTTACTTTCTAATTCGTAAGTTTATAACTTTAAACGTTTTATGCGACTGAATTATTCCACTGCCTGTTTGTGTAGTATCTGTAATGATATCGAAGGGAAGAATCTAATACGCATTGAAGATTTCATAACAATTTCCAATCGCAAGTGAGTGAAAATATTAGGATTATTTACACCTATGAAATGTCGGATTTGATGAGCAAAATTTCTTTTATTTTATTATATATCTCCTAAGGAAATATTTCAGCTATTACGATCTAATCAGACAGACCAATGAACAATTTTATTCTAACTTGAATTACCGCGTTTTTAAATTACAATTCCTATTGTTGTTTCTTATGTTGCTTTGCCTAGCAAATAAGTTAATAATGAAATATAGTTTATTGATTAACCATTACACTTTAATTTCTTCAAATATATGTTACACGTTACATGCTTGTCTTAAGGACGCCACTTGCTTACTCTAAAAAACGAAAGGAACCTGGATTAAACCTATTAAAACTAAATATACTAACATTTCCTACTAGTATCCTTAAAATTCTAATACTTTTCTGCACTAAAATTTATCATGTACACAACAACCGCACTACACTCTTCTTATTGAACTCAAAGCTCTTTCTCCTTTCGCTTCTTCCAATTGTCTCTATAGTGTCGAAGAATTAAATAGTTTTAAATAGCTTCAAGATTCAGCTGTTAGCGGAGCTGCTGTTTATGACTCTTGGCGTATTTTGCTTATACTTTGGCGCAAGCTATTTATTGGAAGGGCTTTTATGTTGTTCCTAAATATTTTATTTCTAAAACGTTGAATGATGTTACTCTATTTAACACAGTCTCAAATCTGAATACTATAAGTCCATATTGGTTTAAGAGTTTACTTGCATAAAAGTATCTAACAAAGTGGAATTCCTTCCAATCGGCTACTATTACCTTCCATACTTTTATACTGCCAAGTCGAGTTTTTTTGGCTTTGTTTTGACGTGGACTTTCCAGTGCCGCTTTGCTTCCAAAGCAATGTCCAGATATTATGAGGAATCTGAGTATTATTAACACGAATTTTTCAAGCTCTATGAGTTAAAATCTAGACCCATGTAATTTCTAAAAAACTAATTTGTATTAACTGAGCCATCTACTTGAATACCCCTGTCAATGACTATTAAGAATATAAAAAAATCCTAATCTCTGGAGTAAATGGAAATTTGGATAACTCTTTTGCTTTTCTTCATTAGAAAATCCTTTTCCTTTTCAAGCGATGTCCAAATATTAAAAAGAAATGATAATCTGTTGGAAACGAATCTGGTGAGTATATTAGATGTTGTTCAAATAGTAAAACTATATCTGATGTGCATTAACATGTATCAGAATAGATTCCTGTCTATGAAAGAGACTCTGTACTTACAATTTATTGTTAATTTTCTGAGTATATTAACGACACAATTGTGTGAAAAGAAATAATCAGTTATACCGTTTACACTTCATCAGAATTTTCTGTGAAGGCTTTGAAACATGTTTTGGAGGTTCGCTTTTATCTAACCTTTGCTATATTCTACGATTATCGTATAATGTCCATTCTTCGTCAAATATCATTACATGTTTTAGAAAAAGTTCGGAATTGTTTTATACAAATGCGAAGGCTGTGCTAATAGATCTAGCTAGTTTCTTTGGTTGCATTTTTTTTTCTAAATTTAACTTGCATCCTCTACATTTAACATAACTTCATAGTCGATCAAAAGGTATTCAGACCTACTCCGAGGCTCACTTTTAAATGACTCATCTGTACCACGAAACTTCTCGAATCAACGTTATACAATTTCCGCATCTACTGCAGTTGCGCTATAAACTTTATGTTTCGACTTCCAATTGTCGTATTCCTTCACGTTTAAATTGATATTGCATTATGATTTTTTTGATACTCATTTTCTTTCACTCAAAAAAGAATTATTAATTGAATATATGCACGAAATAAGTGTTAATCTCATGTAGCACAAAGACTAGTTAATTCATTCACATTGAAAATATCTATCCTTTTAAAGTATTTTTATCAGAGTAGTGGAATTGCGTGGAAGTTATTTTCTATACCCTTACATCTAACAAAACAAGACAAATATCTAAATTTGACTAATCAAGAAAGAGTCCGTATTTTATCAACAATAATGTGAAAGAAAGGAATTAAGCAGGGATTTTCTATCCATACTTTATATTCTCCGGATCTGGCATTATCAATATTTTTGCATCTTTCTTTTGCTACAAAGCAATGTAGTTGAAAAAATGGAAAAAGTTATAAAAGTCATTTAAACTCGATCTTTAATTTTGAATCCAACTGGTATTGCTAGATATTCGAAAGCTGTCAAATAGTTAGAGAATGGCCAATGAGAAAATTTTGCAATTGATTAATTTCTCCTTCTTCTTCTTCTTGAGTCTTTAGTATTTTACACCAAAAAGTCTAAGAACTTGAGCACGATCTTTATACTCCCAACACAAATCTCCTGCTTTTGCCCTGTCAGTCCTGTGTTTTTTATACGAGGAGAACGTTGACAATTTCTAGAAAATCAAACAAGGATTAGTTTTAAAAAAATTAAATGATTTTATTGTTTTTCAAAATATTCCCCTTTAACCATTACGTTTGTGCATTCAATGAAATCTTTAAATCAAGGATGCCACTCTTCCTGAGATACTCCAGAAACCAGGTTTTCATAATGTTCCAGGGCTTCATCTGATGATGTAAAAATGATTCCATGCATGTTTCAAGCAGAAATAAGTCACAAGGTACCAGCTCAGGGCTGTATGGTGGAGGGTACATGATGCTGATGTTTAGGGTATCTAGATACTCAGCTGTTAGTTTTGCTTTATATGGTTCTGTGGAATCCATCTCTCGTCTAACTGTTGATGTAAAATGTTTTAGATTTGACTCATACCAATGCCCAATGTCGCCTGAATAAATTCATATAATGTCCGTCGATCTTCCTCAAGCATTGTTTGAACAAAAGAAATGTTCTAATCAATAACAACAATTTTTAGATGTCCTTCACGAAATTTATCTCTAAGAAAAAACTGATCTCTTCTGAATCCATTGTACCAATTATAAATTGTTTCCTTAGATGTAATTTCTTCGCCAAATGGATTTAAAACCCGACCTTCGCATTGTTTAAGCGTTAATGACGATTTAAAATCTCAGGAAATCATAGCACGGAAATGTTTTCTAGACAAATTCATTTTTGGTTGTACACAAAATCTTTAAATTATGATAATTATTTAACAATCTGTTAGAGCAAATCAAACAAACTACACAACAATCAACTCTATATTAAAAAGTAGCTGTCAAGTGAAAACAAACTTCATTTTTTTTTAGAAACTAAATATTTTCAGTGTTGTCTTCGTAAAAGTCCTTATTATTCTCAGGGGCAATTTGAGTATCCTAGTCGAATCCAATAAATACTTCCCGACGTGTTTCCATATAAGCCCCTTTAGTTCCTCACAAGTAGAGATTACATGCAGCCTAGTTTTCTTTTGTATTTTACATTACTTACACCTAGGTTTACTGGTAACATCCATATTGTAAAGATGATTCCTCGAAGCGAAGTGCCTAGTTACCAAGTAGGCGATAATTTATTTTTTATTATGTCTAATGAGGTTAGCTGAGAAGAAATGTTCAAATGGGCCAAATTAGGTGTACCAGGCACTGTTAAGTGATCTAGTTTACCTAATAGTGCCTTAGTGTTATTTACCTTCCGTCAACTTTCATTTCATGTACTCCTTTCTGGGAGAATTCTCAGTCATTTCAAATATACAGAGTGTTAAAAAAAGTTGTTCGGAAATTTTACCCATATTGTGACAAAGAAAAAAGTCTTACTAAACCTAGGACATAAAACCACTTGTTTCTGAGTTATAATAGATTTTACATTTTTTTCATCAAAAGCGTAACTAGACTTTTGCTTTATGTTACTCATGTACAATAAATGTGTATCCTAGCTTTTATTTTTCGTTATTTATATATCATATGTCATATCACATGTCATATCGATCTCACTTTTGCTGCAGGTTAAATATGAATAGATACATGAATACAGAAATAGCAGATATTCACTTTATATATGGTGTTGCTAATGGTAATGCTTATGAGGCGCGTCGCCTTTATGCGGAAACTTACCCTAACCGTATTTTGCGTAGTGATAAATTATTTACAACGCATTGC
The DNA here is from genome assembly GCA_935421215.2 of Melolontha melolontha. NCBI lineage: Eukaryota > Metazoa > Arthropoda > Insecta > Coleoptera > Scarabaeidae > Melolontha > Melolontha melolontha. The sequence continues at coordinate 67,151,632 of OW285243.1, read as the reverse complement.
ATCAATGTCTGTCGGAGGTGGGTCCATTTATCTGTTTGTACTACTGCAGTAGAAGAGGATGTTTTAAGAAGGGTTGAAGAATATCTAGCTATTAGTGTTAGAAGAATTCCTGCTGCAGTAAATGTTAGTACTCCTCTAGTTTGGAGGACTTTATACCAGCAACAACTGTATTCTTATCACCTTCAACGAGTGCAAGCACTAACTGTTCCTGACTACGTTTACGAAGTGTACTTTGTGAAATGATTTTGCAGAAAATTGCAGAATATCCTATCTTTCCTGCTATAGTTATATTCAGCGATGAGGCTGCATTTACTAAAGACAGCATTGTTAATTTTCATAATAATTACGTTTGGACGGACGAAAATCCTCATGTTGTTGTGAAATCATATGGTCGGCATAGGTTTTCTGGTAATATTTGGCTTGCTATTCTAAACGATCGATAGATAGGACCAACATTTCTTCCTAATCGCTTAACTGCTGAAATTTATCTGGAATTTCTGTGAAACACTTTGCTAATACTATTAGAAGACGTACTCCTTAAGGATAGGTTACAGATGTGGTTTATGCATGATAGTATGCCTGCACATTTCGCACACATAATGAATTTAATAGTTGATGGAAAGGACGGGCGATTCCAAATGCTTGGCCACCTAGATCACCTGATTTTAATCCACTAGACTTTTTTGCTTGGGGTTACTTAAAGTCGTTAATTTATTCCACTCCTGTAAATGACATAAAAGATCTCTAGCGACGAATACAAAACGCATGTGAGACAATTCGCCACCCTCCGGAAATCTTCGAAGGAATGCGATATTCTTTTGTGCGTAGATATCAAGAATGTTTACACATGGAAGGAGGTCATATCTAACATTTAATTTAACCATTATTTTTGTATGTATGTTTTTATATTAAAATTGTTAGGATAAGATTTAATTATAAGTTGGTATAACAGTAATGTAAATACACAGTACATAAATAAAGAATTACAAGTATTTCAAATGGGTGTTTAAATGAAACATGGCGCAGTCAGTAATGTGAAAAATAAAGAGAAAAAAAGATACTAATTAAACAAATTTTCCACGTGGTTTCACAATACAAAAAACAAAATGGAGTTCAACAAACCTTCAGTGTTAAGCTTAAGTGGAAATATTTCCGACAATTTTAATTGTTTCAAGTCAGATATTGAAGACTATTTTATAGCCACTGAAACAAGTAAAAAATCTGTAGAAGTTCAAGTGGCTAGATTAAAAAACCTAATGGGTCAAGAAGCACTGAAATTATACAAATCAATTACAAAATTGTGTACTGAAACTGAAACAGTAGACAAAATACTAAAAGTATTGGAGGAACACTGTACACCTAAGAAAAATGAAGCGATGGAGATATACAAATTCTTTAGTAGGAAACAGGAAGTAGGTGAACAATTTGAAAATTATTATGCTGATCTAAAGAAGTTAATAAAATCCTGTGATTTTCAAACACAAGAGGAAAAATTATTAAAAGTTCAAATAATATTGGGAATTAATGGCACTCAAGAATATCTATTACGAGAAGATTTAACATTAGAGAAAGTTATTAATCACTGCAAGTCTATTGAAGCTGCAGAAAGAAACGTCAAATTAGTAAGTGGAACTGAAGTTAATACTCTCCACATGCATACGGCTAAGAACAATAAGGCACCGAATATGTCAAGGAGACCAATAACAGAAGTGCAGAAATATAAACGATGTGGCAAATGTGGTTATAAACACTCATTCCATAAACACTGCCCAGCACAAGGTAAAACTTGTAAGGTTTGTAAAAAAACAAATCATTTTACTCATATGTGTATATTTAAGCATAAAAATAAAAATGATAATAAATTTTGCAATAAATTTGTAAAAACATGTAATATAAGTAAAAGTGATTCTGATGATGTAGATGTAAGTATGGATTCATTAAATTTGTCATCCATAATTAAAAATTCAGAACATACAACTTGGTTTACAACAATACGAGTAAATAATAAAGAGGTTAACTTTAAATTAGATACCGGAGCAGAAGTTAATACATTACCTATTGAAATTGTTAGAAAATTTGGTTGGACACATTTAATGAATCAAACAAAAGTATGTCTTAATGCATTTGGTGGTTCAAAGGTCATACCTATAGGAGTAATAAATGTAACTTTAGATAATAAAAATAAACAAATTAGATTTGTAAGTTAGAAGTAGTTAAAGGTTTTGTAATATGTTAAGGAGGGAGATGTTAGGATAAGATTTAATTATAAGTTGGTAGCAATAGGTTTTAGACATAAGTTGGTAATACGGCATGGGTGCAAGGAAGAAGAATGAATACAGCCATACAACAGTAAGCTTGGTCTGTGCTTATAGTATAATAAACAGTAATGTAAATACACAGTACATAAATAAAGAATTACAAGTATTACAAATGGGTGTTTAAATGAAACAAAAATAACATTTAATGAATAAAATTGAAATTGTTTATATCTCCGAAACGACTGATTTCAGGGCGTAGGTTTACTAAGACTTGTTTCTTTATTTTAATGAGAAGCATTAGTGTGTAAAATTTCAGAACAATTTTTTGAACACCCCGTAGATTCTGGTCCTATGAAGTCTATTTGAACATTTCTTGACCAGATCATCGACTGTTACATTATCTTTATTATCTTCATATCCGAGAACCCATATCAATGACCCAGTTTATTTCGTTTATTAATTAGCTCTTATTTACTTCCGAAGACTCAACAAGTTCTAATGTTGGCGCTATAAAAGAAAATTAAAAAAGATAAAGAAAAAGTAATTTAAAACTTCTTTTCTTTCAATTTAAAAATAAATTTACATTTTAAATGTTCCAAATATTTAACCGATTATACACTCGTTGTGTATTCGTGATCGCGTCGCGTGTACACTGAATTGTATTTAACGCCAACAATATCAACGTTTATTAATTTACGCAGCTCGCTGCCATGAGATGCTCATTCCGACATACATGCACACAAAAAAGAGTGTTAAACGTATTTGCGTAAGGTTGACAAAAACGCGTATATGAACGTATTTACATACATCCATATATACACCCACGTAAATGTACGCTTGGGTAGTCGCTACGTAATCACCGATCCTGAGCATCGACTCCGCCACTACCGAACGTCACCTGACATGCGACTCACTCATTAATAACCTCCGCTTTAGACAATTTCAATCACATCGGTCAACCTATTGCACAATAATATTAGATCCATCAATTTTTTGGCAGATAATTCGGATAGGTACGGAGTGACAAGGAAGAGGGGACAGATAGCGTGTACTATTATATTTGATGTGTTCATTATAGCGTTATTACTTAATACAATTTGGGTTACTTACCTCGTACAAAACGTATTTGTATTGCCATCGACCATAAATGTAAAAGTTAATTAATGAAGATGGGAAAGATAATTTCTGGCGTGATAGAAATTGATTGTTGTTATTTGTTTCGCGGCCGTAAAGGAAAAAAATAAACGAGTGGATTTGTCGGATCGTATTAAAAGCTTTTCGATAAACATCGCAATATATGTATTGTAATTTATACTTGCCTTTATAATCAATATTAATTAATATGCATGTAGGAAAAAGAACAAAGAATATTTTGGAGTGTTCGCAAAAACTAAACATCGAAGTGGAAAGTAAAAAAATTTGAATTTAAGTGAATACCTACTTCCTTTTACTTAAGAAAACAGAAAATTAATAGTGTAATTGATGCCGCAAATTTGAACAAAACATCTAAAATTGTGATCCAAAGCATTAGCTACTATAGATAACAAGTCTGCAACCAAAAAATAGTACAGGATTTTTCTACTATTTCTTATAGATTTTTACTCACTAAAACGAGGAAAATTACTCGAAAAATTCCATGTCGTCAAAACTCCTATTTGTAGCTTCATTTATCGTCCGTTTATCGAAAAGTGAAATTATTACTGACTGAGTGGAGGATGTTTATACATCACGATAAAGGACGACATTTTTTTATATAAAAAAATCGAATAATTAGCGTCGTAAAATGTAGAAAGCAATATTTACATTCACATTACTTCGCGAAAATACAATTAATTTACAACAAGAGCCGGCTAATTGCAAAAATATTTACACGAGTTTTCTTAATGTAACTTGAGGCTTGCCAAAATGTATTCGAAACCACAGTCCTTGCTAGCTTAGTTAGTTAGTGGTTAGAGCAATGGTCCGGCAAACCAAGGACGTGTGTTCGAATCCTGCTTAAAGCGATTTTTTTCTATTAAAAAATTCGAAGAATTAGCATCGTAAAATATAGAAAGTAATATTTAACAGATGTCTATAGTTTGGCAGGGTATTAGGAATGAGTATAAGCAATCGTATTATCAGATTTTAACATGTTTTAACATGATAAATAAGTTCAGGTTCTCGGTTGCTGTATAAGCCACATTCAGTTTACATTTTTCATTCAAATGTAATTGTGTAATCGTGTTTTTAGTTATACAGGTTGTCATTGAAATAAAGAAACAACGTATGATAAATGGAAAGATCTAAATATACATATATAACATAACATAAATCTAAAATATTGTTAATCAATTACGACCCCGAAATTAGAAACACCCTGAAAATTGTATTACGTGACGCCTATTAATTCAAAATATTCAGAATGTGTATAAATATACTTCACACACCCATACGCTATAGCGTATGTTTACATACATAACAGCTGGATGAGATGGACAATAACAAAACTATTCTTTTTGTATATTGTCTATCAACTTACAGATAACGTATTTTATAATATAGTCGATCGCACTGTGCCACGACAAGCATGATTTTAATATTTCTGTAATTTTTTTTCTCACTTATGAGAGGAAATTTTGGGAAAATATTTTGGATTTATATTATGTAGAATTACACCTTTCAATTTTTTATCTTTTTATTTTAAGGACACCCGGTATATTATGGCGTCAAGAAGTTGCGTTATTTCTCCTGACAACTTTTGTTTTATATGTAGTGTATTCACTGTTAAAAGTCAATAAAGAATTTGTTAAATTAATCCGTTAGATTTTTATCTGTGGGGTCACACGAAGGGTATACGATGATGAAATCAATAAGCGGGAAGAACTTGAACAAAATATTCAAGAAGCCGCCATTGATATTAGAAATTATCAAAATATTTCCCCGGAAGTGAGACAACAGAGGATGTAAACTCTTTGTATTTATATTTGCCTTTGTATAGTATTATAAACATTTACAATTAAATGCTTTTCTAAATTCTCAAATAAATGATCTCAAATGATCTTCTGAGATCCGTTAATAACAGCTTATATGCTGAACGCTGAACGTCAACTGATGTAATTGGCGCATATTTCTAATTGGAAATAATTGATGGACTCATCTCAATAGTTTCATAGTAGTTTCCTTGCAACACACTGGCTATTCTACTAAACTGATTAACGCCATCGTTTTTCTCTAGAACTTGCGTTAATTTAATTTTGAACCACTTTCCTATGGTACCTCTCACATTATACATTTTATTCTTGAAACTTAATGAGTTCAACACCATGAATTTCAAATTTTCGTAGTGTTTCACTAATAAAGACGTAGTTCGTTTTGATAAAAGCTAACTCTTGGTGCATTTGCGGTTTATTTAGTGTATCTTTGCAATCTGCAGTTAAAATCGAGTCGTTTGAAAGAGAGAATGAATTCTCTTATCTGTTCAAAGGTATCTGCGTAAAATATAGCGGTATCAACCCAGGCGCCCCACCTTGTTATTATGGGTTGTGGTGGCAATGCTAGACCAGTTAACTTATCTTTGTATGCTTGAACCCTAAATAAATAAAAATCTTTTTGGTCAAATTGATCAACGAATTAATATTGGAAATGTGTAACGTATTTCTTCTGTTACTCTGTTTGTACATGTTTGGCCCATCCTCCAAACATGTTACGTGCATCATATTTGGGTAAAAAATCTTCAAATTCTGTGCTGACTTCACCATATATGTCGCAGCAACCGATAACGTCAGTAATACCTTGTCACTTGGAACGGCATTCGGTAAATAGAACCTCGTTAAACTATTGTTTATAAATCTTGTTATAGTTAAGATATATGTTTTCTCCAATTCTTCTGTACCAATTAAAAAAGATTGACCGGGGCAATTTTCACTTAAAATTCCAATCAATAAGTTGGCAATATAGCGTCCACAACTGTCTATTGTCTCATCGACTACGAAATAAATATAATTTTCACCTATTGTTTCTTTAATTTTCTTCATAGTTTCCTCAAACAATAGATCAATATACTTTTTTCTAGTAATTGAGCGACTAGGAACTGACAGTTTCGTATACTTCTCTAAAAGAATCTTAAACGTTGAATTATCTAACTTTGAAAGTGGAATGTTTGTAGGTACTTAAGAAGGCGTTACACAAGTCATAATAGGAACTATTCTGCTATATATTTTTAGTTGTTGAAGTAAACGATTGATATCTTGTGATATTTCTTTTATGCAAATCAGTTCCTACATGCTGCGTTAATCGAAATTTTTTGTTGCATCGAATCTACAGTAATTAATTGCAGGTATTCAAATATGAAATTAAACGTAAACAAATATAAACTTACAATTTTACTGCAATACTTACAAAACACTCTGCCATTATCTACACAAAATTCAGGATAATCTTTTATCCAAATCGATACACGTGAATATGATTTTGACATATCAAAAATATTTATTTATTTCTTTAAACTATACATCCTTATACCGTTAGGTGTCGGATTTTATTACTACATTTCAAGTTACTATTGCATTTATTCTTTCCTTCCACAAGTTTCTGTTCTGTGCCAAGTTCCTTGTTTCACACCATTGTATACCACGTTCTGCGGCTGCCTGTCGTACTTGTTCTTCCCATTGTATTCTAGGTCTTCCTATTCTGTTCTTTCCCTGTACTCTGGCTTCATACACCTGTTTTGATGGTCTATTTTCGCGCATCCGGTGCAAGTGTCCTAACCAACCCAGCTGTCTTTCTTCAATAATTCTCTTAACCGGTTTCAGGTTCCTTCTTTGTAGTATTACCTCATTTCTAATTCTGTCCTTCCTTGTAATTCCCTCAATTTTTCTCAGGAATCTCATTTCTGCTGCTGTTATTCTGCTTTTGTTTCTATCTGAAATCGTCCAAGACTCACAACTGTATACTAGTGAAGGTCTTACTACTTTTTTATATATCTCTGTTTTTATTTCCTTTGATACTTCCTTTTTTCCAAAAAATGTATCTTTAAGCATGTTAAAAATTATCCCTATCTTTCCTATTCTCTCTGCTATTGCTTTATCTATCCTTCCATTTTCTTCTATTACTGTGCCTAAATAGTTGAAACTTTTAACTTGTTCTAGTTGTCTTCCCCCTAAGCATATTTTGTGTTTCTTTTCCTTTCCTGCCATTATCATCGTTTTTGTTTTGCTTATGTTAATTTTCATGTTTATTTTTCTGAATTCTGATTGGTATATATTTAGATTCTGTTGTAGATTCTTTTCTGAATCTGCTACTACAATCATGTCGTCTGCGAACAATAATTCGCGTAGGGCAATTTGGTGCATTCTCCAGCTACCCACTATCAGTTTCTCACATCTCTGTTTACAATTTTTTTATAACATCGTCCATTAATATCGTGAATAGAAGAGGGCTATCAAAAATAACAAAGTAGAATTACGTGTACGTATACTCTCGAGAACGAACTAAACACAACTGACAATAGATAAAACCAACCTTCTCAGGATAGAATGAAACCTCCCTAATATAGAACTGAAACCTTACAGACGCGCCGCGCCATCTACAGAAATAAAAAATATCTTGAAGAACTATTGGCGCCATAATTTAAAATTTTAGTTTAGGGTCCAAAATCGTGTTACTTTTGAAATGAAACAAATAATTAGTGTAAATCTAAACATTAATCATTTATTTCATTTTAAGATGACAATTGATTTACCAAGTAAAGACCGAGTCAATTCGAATGTTATATATAATTTTCAAATACATATACTATAACATATATACAAATATATAAACAAAGTTTAGTTTACATACAAATAAATATTTACGTAAATGTATTCGAAAATATAAAAATAATTGTACAATGTGATAAAATAAAATATAATTAACAAAAGTTCCACTTTATGCTACTATGTATTTCTAAATGCAAGATTACGTGGCAGTCTAGGCAACAAAATAATACAAATTTATTAAATAGCTATTTTTTATATTATTTGTAAGTAACAAGTGTTCATTTGAAAAGTCAATCTAGTAGCATGTGATTTACTGAGAACATTTTGAAGTCCATATGTCGTAAATTAAAATTTACTACTTAACCTAGGAAGTCGTATATTTTGACAGTTTCATACATACAAATAAATAACAAATAATAGGTATTTATTGAAAACTATAAGAAATGTTGAAAATGTTGTCCTTCAAGATCAATGCACTTTAAAATCCTCCGTTCAAAATTTCTGATGATATTCTGCAATATTACTGGATTGTTATTAATTTCCATGCGTTTCTCTTCGATTCTCTGTAGCATATCATTCAAATTCAATATAGGTGTTCGAAATATGTTATTTTTTAGATAAAGCCACAAAAAGAAGTCGCAAGGTGTTAAATCGCATGAACGTGCAGGCCAGGCAATTTCAGTATTTCGACTAATTATACGCTCATCAAAAAATTCTCTTAAATAATCCAAAGATTCTGCAGTACAGTGACAAGGTGCTCCGTCTTGTTGGAAATATGCATTTTCTAGTTCATCATCATGCAACTGATTGACAAATGGCTGTAAAATTTCCGTACGGTACCTTTGAGCAGTTAACGTTGCCTGAAAAATATTGGTCCAACGCTGCCCAAACACCAATTTTCTCTGAATGTAGCGATTCTTCATTAATTACAAGTGGATTTTCACTACTCCAAATTCTTGTATTTTGTGAATTTAGGTATCCCGTTTTATAAAACCATGCTTCATCAGTAAAGATGACTCTTTGCGAAAGTTCTCCATTATTGTTCATATTTACAAACCAATTACAAAACTGTAGTCTACGTGGGTAATCAATTTCTAACCATTCTTGTACTGCTGTGACACGGTATGGAGAAAGTTGCATATCTTTTTTTAATAACTTGGGAGTTGTACCAACAGAAAGGTTTATTTGTTGACTCAAATGTCGAACAGATGTTTATGGTTCATTTTTCATTATTTCTTCAACACGATTGACAACTTGAGGTGTACGTTTCTTAACTGCTCCGCTCCTGATTTTCTTAAGAGACTACCAGTTTCAGAAAATGTTTTAAAGTTCTATCCAAAGTATTCTTAAATTGTATATAATCTATTACAAAATGTGGAAACTCAACTTGAAATTTTACCATGCAATCTTGAACTGAATAAACCCATAAACCATCATTTTAATTACCACTTCGAAAATAAGCCTGGATTAAAAAAATTTTATGTTCTAAAGTGAAAGTCATTTTAAAACTGAGAAGCAATTTATTTAAACCAGAATCGACGCACGATTATTTTATGCACTAACTGATATTTGTGATTGACATTATCAAATGTCATTTGGATTTACGTTTACGGAACAACAAACACATACTAATATATATGCGTCTTATTCTATCAAAATTTAAAAGTAACCTAGATTGACTTTTCAAATGAACACACGTTAGTATGTGCTTGTAATTATATTTTGTATATGTCTGCAATCCTTTCCATTGGTAATGTTTTTATACCTTTCACATTATTATAAACATATAATTTAGGTAAATATTCTAAAATGTTGTCTATACATTCATCTGCATGTGATTATTAGCAAAAATTAAAACTTACCAAACTTTTTTTAATGTTCATTTGATTTTGTTAAATAAATACAGACTATTGAGTAATTGTTTACAATAAATTTCACATTATAAATTTTTGAAAAATTGATAATTGACAATTGCCTATTTATGTACGTTTATGTAAGTTTCTGGTGGATAGCCCCATTATATTCCGTTCCTTGTATGAATTTATAGAAATCCGATATTTGATTGCCTCGACTCAAAATATTGCATTTACAGTGGACACACTTTCTGCCAATCTTCAATTTGACAATGAAGCCAGTAACATATACCAAACCATTCTCGTACAAGGGCTGCAAGTATCAAAATTTTCAGGAACTGTGAATTCATAGTCATCACTACAAGCAAGTATACTTGCATCGTACAAATTAAAAAATATATATGTGAGTGTAAAATTCAAACACGGCGACCATACCATACATATTCAAATTTATAAATCGTGTCAAAGTTATTAAAATGTTGCTCTTATCGTTCTTACAATTAGCACCAACTGACTGTTTGTCATGTAATTGAGACTTGCTTGTTGAAGTACTTTCGCAACATTTACAATAAAAATCCTCAATATACAGCTAATCTACTGCAACCGTTTCTACGGGTATTCTTACCTCTAAACTGGTACTGGGTATTGGATTGTCTTCTTCCCATGATTTTAATTCTAATAAACATACAAATTAAATTAAATTTAATGTTTTATGTTCAGAGATATACAATAAAATACAATTTAGATAATGGAAAGAATGCATATAACATTTTAAAAATTATTATAATCACTACAACTTGTTGTATATTGAAAAGGAAAAGAAAGTATAAGTACATCAAACTTACTTCTTCGATGTTACAATTATATTAATTATACTATATTTATAAAGAGATATCTGTATATATATATATATATATATATATATATATATATATATATATATATATATATATATATCTATATACACCCTTTGACTAAAACTATTTCACTATGATTTACGAAATAAAATAAAACAAATAACAGTAGTACAAAATAAAAAGTAATGATATAGTAAAATTTACGTCGTACAATTCAAACAAATACCACCACAACCTAACTTTGCTTTGGCATTGCGCACGCCAATTTTTCGAGCGACCGACACACTTTATGTGCGACCTCTATTGATAATTTTAATATCCTGAAGAACTCGTCCGCCATAACAGTTCCACTTCAGGATATGTTAGCTTACACCCCGTGCACCTGGCGTTATGACTGACCTATAGGTCAACCTCATTGCTTGTAGATTCACTGGAACTTCCCCTACTTGATAAACACAAATCTGGGAATTCCCGCTGTACGGAAATGCTCATGCGGACTGTAATGTAATTTTGATATATTACGAATAAATGGTTTTATATATTTTTACGGTGCATTTAAGGCATAAATTATAAAATATAAACAAATATGCAAGTTTATATGAAATATGCTCAATGCAGTATTTATATGCAAGCTATGCAAAACAAAAGTAGTCACATTTGATTTTTTTTACGTGATCCGTATAGATCTGCAAGAATTTTTGTAACCATATCATAAATAAAAAATATGCATTTCTAATAATCCCAGCTTTAATTATGATATATGTTTGTTATTATCAGCTTCTTCTCTAGTATTTTTTAAAACAACTGCCACACATTAAAACGCCTTGCTGTATACAATTAACGCGAATTTTCCCTATGACCTTTATTTAACTGCTGGATTAGTCATTGCTACAAATATACGTAATTACACCACCATTAATAAATAGTACCTCCGAATTTTATGTAGATATATGTATATACATTATATACCCCACACAAAGAAAAAAATTGTACTAAATACTTTATTCCCCAATTAATAAACCATAAATTATAACATTAATCCCAACCTGCACGTTTAGAATATTAATAAGAGAAGAAAAATATAAACGAAGCCACAACTACCATAATTATTATAAATACACAAGAGATCTGAAGATAAACTCAGATAAAATATGTGTATTAATGTTGACGGTCGGTCGACCCGTAATTTTAAAGTGACAGACGTGACGGGGGAAAGGGCGCTTTTTCCATTATAATAATTAATAAAGGAGGAGCTTAATTACCCCGCATTCTTCATATCATATGGAACATTAACCGAAAATTATACAAAAAAAAATAATTTTGTGTTTGTACGAGTATATTTCTTATCTGTTAAATAAATTTATATAATTAAATCCAGGCTTCATTAATTATTTCGTGCATATAAAAGGGTTAGCAATATATGCGTGGATATAATAAGTTAAGTAATACAGGTAGTCATTTCTTTTAATACACAATATTACGACATGATGCTAGCTAAAATTTTAACATTTAATTTCCTGTGATTTTGAGGTCTTATGTTAAGAATAATTGAAACATACATGAGTGTGTAAAACCCCAAATGTACCGTCCATCAACAAGTTTTCTTGATTTTTACATAAAAACTCCATATTACTTTTCGTTGAAAGCACAATAATATTATTCTCCTCATCATTTAATAAAACAAAGTCCTCGTTCTTTGACGTTTTAGTATCCATTTCTCGAACACACTGGTGAACATCTTCTATGGATTTTGGTAATTTTGGTAGACATTTAAGTTTTGCGCGATTAAGGTTGTTACGAATATATGTAACATCTTTTGTGGTTAATGTCTCTAACATATTGGTATTAATTTCACTTTTTATTAGTTTTGCGGGAGTTACTGCTAACCTCTCCTCTGCTTTCCTCTTGACGGAGTTGCTAAGTTTTTGTCTAGTTAGTACGTTTTCAGTTATCGCGCCATGATTATGAATCCCTACTTTTTTAGAAAAGACATAGTCTCCACCTACAGTAAATATTTTCGCATTACACGTTTTTTTTGCACACCTCCAACATGTTTCACCTGTTTTTTTACTTTCACGAAACATATAATATTTAAAATTTTCGAAATCTATCAATAATTGATTACCGCGCTCGCCAAACATCACACTTAACTGCATCTTAACTTTTACAAAAATAAAGATAAACTAACATAATTAGTTGGCGACAGCCCTTTTATATAATTTACATTGTCTATAATTATACCCCTACCCTCTACTTAACTAATTACCTGCTCCAAGAAATAAAATAGATGTGTTAATCCGCATCCTTTCAAAATTTGTGCAGTTCAGTTTAGGGATTAGGTACATTTTTCATATCTCTACTACCTGCTCTTAAAATTTGTGCAGTTCGTGTGTGTCCAAAGAACCACATCTCCATATCACAGAAATTATTCAGACCGAGCGTAGAAGTAAATTCAGCGCTGTCTCTTGTCAGACAGCCGAAGTACCTCGCCCTGTCCACATAATCAATGTGAACCAACGACGCCCTTCCAAAGGTGGCACAGCCGTCTCTCTAGAAACTGTATTTTGTTTGTGTCTTCACTCATACTTCGGACTAACCGCATGTGTAATGTATCAGAATAATTGAAACATACATGAGTGGGTAAAACCCCACCAGTTTTGTATAATACAAAGGTATTTTTAATAATATAAAATATTATTAAAAATCTGGTGTCAAGAACAGAAATACATACGGTCGGGATAATTTCTATGATATGGCGATGGGGTTTTTTTTGTGAATGTGCCTGAAGATATCCTTTCTCCAGCAGGGGCGTGCCGATGAGCCTGTAGAAAGGCGAAATACGTATCTGCGTCTCTGGGGAGGGATATGTTCGACACGTTCACATAAAATATTAATTGTGAACCTGTATTTGTGTTCTTCACACCAGATCTTTAATAATATTTTATATTATTAAAAATACCTTTGCCCTATGTTAAGAGTTATATTGAATGAATTATGCTGTTTGTGAAGAATACCAGAAATTTACTTCTATTTTCACTAGAATAAATTATTTCGATCTCGACAGGTGGCCTTCAGTCGCGTCAAAAACTTAACTGTTAACTGTTAATGTAAAAAGATCCGAACAAAAATAAGAATCATGTTTCAAAAAAACGTCGCGTCCTGGGATTTTTAGTGACGTCTTAAAAAAGGAAACTATCTGGATCAGAAAAACAGAAGCTAAACATATTAGGAAAAATAAAGTATCAATAAGTATTACAATTTCAAACACCAGGTTGATTGACGATGATGGAGATCTCTCAACGCTGCTGTTTTTATCGAATCACCTCGGACGGGTTTTATTCGAACGCAACATTGTTGAAGTCCCAAATTTTTCGCATTTTTGGTATGTTTTCCTTTAAGAAACGTGCGTTGAGTTTTCACATTTAGTTTTTTTGAATATTGAGCTGAAGGATTTCAGCTCATTCGGGTGGGGTGTACTGTTCCATGGCAAAAGTCGCCTTGGTTTGACGTTTCAAACGCTTGTTCTCATTAATCAATCTGAAAGAAAATGGCAAAGTTATAGTGTTGTCCGATGGATTTAGTAAATAAAGGTAATTTAAATTGATTGAAACAAGTCTAAATATTTCCATGATTGTCAACAACTTTTCATGGAAATTTTCAATTCCAGTGATGCATACTAGGGATGTCTTTTATGCTTTGCATACTGGGACATAGAGGGCGCCACTAATAAAATGTCAGTACCAGAAATTAACCTCCATCTTTATTTAGCCTAAATCCAAGAATTCAATGCAATACGTGTAGTGTTGTAGCTAGAACGAACTGTCAAAGTTGACAAGTTAGTCGAAAAATAGAATTAAACCGTGAAAATTTTCACGCAATAATTTTTTATAATTTTCGAAGACAATTATTTCACCTCGCCGAGTTGGTTTCTGTTTTCGGTAATAAAGCACAATATCAGTCAACAATTTCTCGTTGGTATGGAGACTTCAAAAGCGGGCGGATTAGTCTTAGCGACGATCCAAGAGTACGTGCACCAAAAACGGTCACTCGTCGATGATGTAAGCAAGCTCATCAACGAAGATCGATATGTGACATATCGCGAAATTGAGGCATGGCATATTGCGGCATCATTGGGGATTTCATAGACCTCAATTGAAAAAATTTTGCATAAAGAATTGTGTTTACAAAAATTAGTTTCCCGTTAGATACCGCTTCTGTTGACCGAAGAACAGAAAAAAACAGCTAGGGTGAATTTGTCAAAAAACTCTATACCACTTCAATGCAGGAAACTTTAAGAACGTGTACAGCATAGTGAGTGGTGATGAATCTTGAATTTACTCATATAAGCCAGAAAAAAAACGCCGGTCGTATGTTAGGGCGTTCCAAGTTGAAGAAAGACAATACAAATTCACACATAGCTCACAAGACAATTTAATTTTCAACGCAACAAAACATCGAATTGACCATCCTCCATACAATCCCAACGATATCTTTACCTTTCCGAAAATCAAGAACGGACTACATGGTCAAAGGTTCCAGTCGTCAGAACGAGCAGTCAATCCCTTCAAAAAAACGCACTGTTGACTGTACCAACAAACGAGTGGCATAACTGCTTCCAGAGTTGGTTCGAGCGCATGCAAAAATGCATTAATTTTCATGAAGAATACTTCGAAAAACAATAAAGTCTTTAAAAGCTATCTACTGTTTTATTCCAGCTCTATATGCAAAATATAAAAGACAATCCTCGTAGTACAATTAATTTGCAATGAAAGATTAGGCTACTTTACATACATTTTGGAGAAAATAAATAGAATCGGTTATTAGTAAAATACATACCTGCAATAACTCTGTGCACACTAGTCTATAAATTAACTTTGTTTTCAATCAATATTAATATTTAAAGAGTAATCCATAGAAGTTACTTATAATTTTATAAATTTTTTGGAAATTTCTTTTAAATTTGTGTTGAGTTTAAGTACTGTTCGGTATAATAATTAAATTATTTACTTTTGGCTGCAAGATGTAGTTTTTTTTATGATAAATTTTTGTTATATGAATCAAATATAGCTACAGTTTATAAAGTATTTCTTTACAGTCACGTGAGTAAATTTAAGGCATAAGAATTCGGCAATGTTTCGGTGATCGTGATACAGATTTATCAAGAAAGATTAATATTAAAGATTAATAATGAATATCGCGGTGCTTTTCATGATTAAATTATCGTAACAAATGAGGTAAGGTTTTCTTCAACCATTGCGGTAAACTGGGAAGAAAACAGCGTCGCTACTTTACAAGAAATTTTTGAACAGTAAGAAACATTTATATCTACATATATTGATACATTTTGATTACATATTGCAATATAATAAAACAAAATAAATATATTTAGCAAGGAAAAATACCATAATTCGTACAATTCGGTTAACAAAGGTAATTTCAGAACAATAACGCGGTGCTTATTGTGATCAAATTGTGGTAACAAATTAGGTAAGGTTTTATTCAAGCATTGCGGTAAATAGGGAAGAAAGCAGCATCGCTACTTTCAGCCAAAATTACCAGAAATAGGGACAAACGATACTAGGTTCGTTGGGAAGTAAATATCTCGGATTTTATTATGTGAAAACCCTTACTACAGGCGGGCGAGAGAGTAGACTGGCCCTTGAGAAACGATGTGCCATGGCATCGGTATTGGCATATCTTCCTTGATCGGGCACCGGCCGCTATGCGAAGCACCGTGTCCAGACTACGAATTTGCGTACTCGAGGATACGGGTTAGCATGCAATTCGATGGACAATAACACAACTGTCCTATTTTGAAGAAAATGTGTGTAACGGAACAAAAGTCACGACATTAGCTAGGCCGACGGGTATAGGGAGACTCAGACTAATGACAGTATGAAAGCTGGCAAGTAGCCAATGTTAAAATAGAGCAACGGGGCCCTATTCATAGTCGTCTGAAAGAACGAAAAACAGAAATGTTGGAAGGGACCAAGCACAGTAGATCCTACGTTTGCGTGGAAAAATAAGTAGGAAGCCTATCCAAAATTACGTTTTAGACCTTTTGGATAGTGTACAGCTCACGTGAACTCACAGAGGACTATCATTTACTTATATTTCCAGTGATGGTTTTAAAGAAAAAGTTCTCGTCTCTGTATTTATGTATATAGTAACACTACAGACCTAATGATCCTTGATCTTGTGTTCTGCCACTCTTCTCTGCTATTTACTTCTTCTATCTTTTTGCCTTTTATTTCCAATCCGCGACACCTATATCCTTCAGATCTTTTTTTACTTACTTCGGACATCTTTCCTTGGCTGGTTCTCTTCTTCCGTTCCCTCCTTCTCCTCATATTAAAATTATTTTAATCCATTTGTCACCAGACATCCTGGATATGTGCCCCAACTATCATTTTCGCTACTTGGGCAATACTTGGTTTGTTGAGTAGTCCTTAATTTTTTTGGACTAAATTTTTTTCCCCCATTCGTCTTGAGATTTTCATTTTTTTTATAAATTTATTATTTGCACAATTTTGGTTTTGAATTATGTAATTTGATACCCAAATGTTAATCAAGGTATTTATATTTGTCGGAAATTTTAGCGTCAGAAATCTTCGACGCTTTAGATTATTCTATGATTTCGTGTTCCTTTTTAATTACTTGCACATCGTTTCATATCGTTTCGTTTATTGTTCCTTTTTTATATAAATTTTAAAATGTTCTAAATATTAATTTTTTGGAATTTTAATGCTTCAAAACAACAACAAACGCTAAACAATTTGAATTAAATTAACTTTAAAAGAAACAGGAATTTAAGAGAGCTAAATAATGGATGTATACGATATATTGTGGATTAGTATCTATACGACATAAAATTTAATTCGGCGGTTGCCGATAACTTATTTAATTTTATATATTCAACTGTAGCAAGTGTTCATTTGAAAAGTCAATGTGATTTACTGAGAACATTTTGAAGTATGTCGCAAATTAAAATTTACTACTTAACCTACGAAGTCGTATATTTTGACAGTTTCATACATACAAATAAATAACAAATAATAGGTATTTATTGAAAACTATAACAAATGTTGAAAATGTTGTCCTTCAAGATCAATGCACTTTAAAATCCTCCGTTCAAAATTTCTGATGATATTCTGCAACATTTTTTGTGATTGACATTATCAAATGTCATTTAGATTTACGTTTACGGAACAACAAACACACACATATGCAAACATATATGCGTCTTATTCTATCAAAATTTCAAAGTAACCTAGATTGACTTTTCAAATGAACACACGTTATGTCAGTTATTGAAATTTGGAAAATTATAAAATGAATTACGATCGTATTTTCAACGATCTGAAATATAAATATAAATATATTGCGTAAAAGTATATCAAATTAAAAGTATAATTTTTAAGTATCCAGTTATAAAAATTTACAGTAAGAACAGATACTAAAATTTCGTATCTGATAATATTCAAAAATTTAAATTATATTTTAATGGCAACATAAACGGGTCAAATTACCATATAAACATACGCACACCTAATTACGTGGTTCCCTCCGAAAAAGACAGACGAAATAGATATGACTGTACCTGAATCAGAGGTGGTCGGGGTCAGTAACGGACATCTGCTGCTGTTCCAGCGTCCGAACGTCAGTTGGCCGATTACGATACATCCCCATTAATGCCCCGGTACACGTCAATACGAGTGCATTGTTTTTGGGAACGTTTGGTAAAAAGAAATAACCAACACAACATATCAGGCTACATATATAGTATGTATACACTCATACACGTATATTTTTAATAGCAATAGTCTGTACGAATGCCGTAGACACCGACAGAAACATACGTGTAATTAGTTAATTATAGTGTATGGTCACCACCATCCGAAGTAGTAACATATTCGGACAGTGCATATAATTAGAACTTTATCTAGAACTCGTATATTTAGACTAAAAAAAATGCATTCCGTCATACCCGTATGACCACGATAATTAGTAGCTGGAATTTTGCCTTTTACTTGCAAAAATATTTAATTTTAACTATAATTATTTCCCTTTTATGGCGTAAAGTCGTTAAATAAAGGAAGAATTTATTTTAATAAAATATTTCTTTGAAAATACAAACTACACCAATTAACAGAAGCACTAAATATTTTTCCATTAGTTAAACTAAATAAATTATTATTAATATAAAGGATACAATAAAAATTTGACTGAAACTAATATAAAATTGACGGGGCCGTTTTAGAAGCGGGCGGTATATTGAAATTAGAATAGACAACTGTTTCAATTTAAGAATTCATATTTTGATATTTCTTGGTAAAAATATTGTCAGTTGCCGACTGGGATGAAATAGTAAGAACTTTAAAAAGAACATTCTTATAGTTATACAAGATTCCGTGCTATTTTTATTTGAGTATGTACAGCAGAGATTTAATGTGAGAGCAATCAAATTTTACAGCAACATAGATAGTAAAATATGATATTGAAAGTACATTACATTAGCAAATAAACATTTCTAAACGAATGTACAAATGAAAGAATGAAGATACCAATTAAAATTCATAACTTTATAATTTTCGGCTTAACAAACACTGATTATGAAATGTACAAAACATGTTAAATTACGAATTTAAAGAACAAAAATGGTTTGTCAGGGCAGTCTGACTAAGATGTTGTTTGAGCAAAAATGAAATTTAGTCTCTCCGAAGAGACCCGTGAAGGCGATAAGGGAGGAGAAAAACCATGTGGCAATATATATATATATATATATATATATATATATATATATATATAAATATATGGTAAATATATAAATGACAGTATACTGTCATTTATATTTTATATTCCTTGAAAAAGGCATCATTTGCCGAAATATGTAGGATTGTTTTAAATATATACATTTTGAAGTAAAACCAGACCTTAAATCGCCAACAAATTGAATTTACCATAACATACAAAGGTCACGAAATAATTATATATATATATATATATATATATATATATATATATATATATGTACAAATTATGATTTATATCCGGCTCTCGAAGGACCAAGTTATGATGGAGATGTTTGTTTCTACACTTATAATTAACTGAATTTTCAGCGACAAATTTAGGTTCAAGTTAAGAATTTGTTAATGGCTTTGTGTTCCATATTCTTTTTTTGAAGGAAAGAATATAAACTTTGTTGATATCTACGTTATCAATATTTTCATATTTTCTTTTACTATTAGCACTAGCAAACTTCTTGAAGGCTAATTTATATAACCCTTCGCATGGCTTGTTAACATCTGAATCTGATTGAATTATTTTATTTTCTCTCCTGAAGTTCAGCGATAACATGTTTTGGAATACGTTTTTTCTTGTCCGTGGAAAACTTATATGATAATTCTTTGATATTATCATCACTGTGTATATTTTCTGCATAAACTACTCGTTTATTGTTGCGCGGTATGGTTGTCTTTTAAACAATTGATGCACATACGTTTACTTTTGATTTCACTGAAATGATTAAATGATTGTTGTGCATATGTGAGCTGTTTTACAAGTAGGTAAAAATGGACAACTGCCCCTACAAATTATTACATAATTAAATGCCTATTCGTTGAATATTGTATTGGTTGACGTTATAACGAGAATTTTCTTGTGTTATATCAAAATTCGCGGAAATTGTCCTTATGGGAAACAATATCCCAAGATTTACGATAGGGTGTTAAAGAACTTACTAATAAATAATAAAATAAATATCAGTTTGAAAGTACTAATATGAGATCCCAATGCACGTTTTTTAGAGTTTACCTTTGAATCACTGCATTTTTGGGTGCTAAGTTCACCCCATCTCTGGGTTGTCTGTCCTACATAATATATAAAGCATGCATTACATTTGACTGCATACACTATATGATTTTGTTGAAAAAAATGCTTTTACTGATACACTGACCCAAATTCTGTTTTCATTAACAGTGCAATTATATATATATATATATATATATATATATATATATATATATATATATATATATATATATATATATATATATATATATATATATATATATATATATCTAGAGTAATTTTAATCCAGAATTTTATGCACTCAAAGAAATTTTTATCTACATTTACACACATACCCACAAACACACATATATATTTAATGAAATCTTAATTTGAGAAGGGAATTAAGATGTTTTGTAACTGTTTTTGATGTAAATTATAATTAATGTGTATATGTCAAATGTAACTGTTAGAAAGAAAAAAAATATTACATAAGATTCTCATCGTATTAGGAATTTGCATTAAAAAAATAAGCAAGTAACTAGGAATTCTGGAAGAAAACATGAGGGACGATTATTCTATTGATTGTGGATGGAAACGTGAAAAATTGAAAGAGAAAAATATAAAATTGAGCTAAAAGATTTTATAGGATTGTTTCAGCCTTTACTTGATGAAATTCCATTATAACTTTTATCGGGATAAAATAAAACCAATTTTAATGAATTTCACTACTTTTTGCTTTACACAGTAACAATCGTTTCGCTTCAACCTGAGCTTCATCAGACATATAACTAACTTATGGATATATTTTTACACAAATGTACCGTAACAAACACATGTTTTGTCCTGAATTGTTGAAGGAATGGGTACTTTTTATTACTTAAATGTCTATGCACAAAACTTTCACTACGGTTTATACAATACTGTTCTTAAAGTGATAAAACTGAGGGTCTACATTACGTTAAAGATAGGTAAAGAAGTTCTATGGAAAAATAAAATATATGACTGTCTGAATATCAAATAAATAAATTGAGTAAGGGTGAATTATTAATTTCTAATTGATCATTGAGGATCTTGTCAGTTTTCTTTAATTTATTAATTTTAAGTGACTCTAATAAATTAAGTTTTTTTCTCTTGTTTTCTACATGTAATATTTTAAATTATTTGTTAAAATTGTGGTTTGTTAAATTAATATGGGACGCATATGAAGAGTCACCTTTATTATTTATAAATGAAGAAAAATGTTTTTTTATGCGTATTTCAAACGATTTGCCTATCTGTCCGATATACGTCATAAAGCAACTTAACTCAAGTTAACTCATAGACTCCTGACTTTTTATTTTTATAATAGTAAAAGATTTGAAATTGTTTACTCTTATAGAATTAAAATGTAAAGTAAGAAATAGAGAACAATATTATCATAAATGTTACTTTATATTGATACTAATTAAGTTTTAAGGAAAAATTAATAAATTGATAATTAAGAGACTTGCTTAAAGAATATAAATTTAAATCAAAGAAGGAAAAATTACAGAAGAAATTAAACATAAAGATTACTTAAGCTTTTAACATGGATCAAGTTTAAGAAAATTTACAATTAAAGAAAATATAATATAACAATTTGTATATAATATATAAGAAAACAGGAAAAGGAAATGCATATGTTGAATTTTAAGTGAAAGAAGAATGATCGAATAGGTGACATAAAATTAGAATAGAAAAGTGACAAAACCTGGTGACAGGAACTTGATTAGAAATATAAAGTGTCTTCCAACAGGGACTTCCGAACTTTGACAGTTGATAACGGTCATCCTGTTGAAGCTACATCTCTCAAATTAGTTGTCATTTATTCAGTCTGTTTTGCCAAATCACCATGGACGGATATAGCATTCAACAACACGTGCAAATAATAAAATTGTTTTATCAAAATGGGTGTTCTGTTCGGGCAACGTACCGTGCGCTTCGCCCATTTTACGGTCACCATAATCGTCTTACCGAGAGGACTATTCGCAATGTGGTGGATAAATTTGAGTCCACTGGTTCAGTAAACGATCAACCAACACCCGTACGTCGACGAAACGCAAGATCTGCCGAAAATATCGCCGCTGTCCGTGAGAGTGCGCAGGAGAATCCGAGGCAGTCGATTTCACGTCGCTCACAAGAAGTCGGCCTTTCGCAGACCACAACTTCGCGAATTTTGCGTCGCGACTTGGGCCTGCACCGGTACAAAATTCAACTGACCCAGGAACTGAAGGTAAACGACCATAGACAACGACGTGTGTTCGCTGAATGGGCTCTGGAGCAGTTGGCAACTGGCCCTAATTTTCATCGAAAAATAATCTTCAGCGATGAGGCCCATTTCTGGATGAATGGGTACGTGAACAAACAAAATTGTCGAATTTGGGAAGATACCAATCCACATGAGATCCAAGAGCGTCGAATGCATCCCGAAAAAGTAACTGTTTGGTGTGGATTTTAGGCTGACGGCGTCATCGGTCCATATTTCTTTGAGAACGACGTTGGCCAGGCCATCACTGTCAACGGCGAGCGTTATAGGTCGATGATTACCAACTTCTTTTGGCCTGAATTGGATGATCTGGACACCAACGGCATGTGGTTTCAACGGGACGGCGCTACGTGCCACACAGCTCATGCCACATTGGATATTCTGCACGAGCGATTTGAGGGCATGGTCATCTCACGTGGAGGTGATGTGAACTGGCCACCGAGATCGTGCGATTTGACCCCGTTAGACTTTTTCTTGTGGGGTTTTCTTAAGTAGCAGGTGTATGCGAATAATCCACAAACTACAGCGGTCTTTAGAGCCAACATAACCCATGCCATCGGTCAAATTCAGCCTTATTTATGCGCCAGAGTCATGGAAAATTGGACATTTCGAATGCGCTCCACCCAGAGAAGCCTTGGCTGACATTTGAACGATGTAATATTCCACACATAATGGCATCAATAGGTCTTTCAAACGAATAAAAAATTTCCATGATATCTCACACACACTTTGTTTTATTTAAATTTAAAGATAGGAAGCGCTTAATGAAAGACCCGTTACAAGTTTCATTTAATTATTAGAAATTATGTTATATGTAATCAATGATTAATATAAAGACATTTCATTTGATAATTTTATAAATAATAAAATAAGTATATTTAAAAGTAATTTCACATATATTTTCCATAAGCTAAGAAATTCTATTTTCGAAAGTAGCACAACAGACCCTGAGACAAGTAAATTTTTAATTTAATAATTTGTTATATCTTATAGAGTTTCAATACCATACAATAAGTATTTAATTCAATCAAATTTCTTCTATCATTACATAATATTTTTGGCACCATCAATGTGCGGCATGTAATATTTACTTTATATAAAATATCAGTGTTATGTATTATTTTTTATAATGCTTACTAAACTCTTAAAAACTTGAATGTAATTCCAGCGCTTCACATATCATTGTCGGTATTACATCCCCTTTGCAATTAAAAAAATTATCTTCCACAAGGTTTACAATTCAACAATTCTGTCATTTATATTCTCATCTTTTAATCAAAAATCGCCTAATTAAAACAAGTATTTTAAGCAGTTTAAATGCCGAACAACATTAAAGAAAAGTTCCTTAATATATGTTTGATTAGATACAATCGTCTGCTTAAAAGATAGGCCGCGCGGTGGGCAGGTGCTACTATTTAATTGTAGTACTAAAATTAATAATAATACTCGGTAATTAATACGGTAGAATCTTTTAATCTTTTCATGACTTTAATCTTCATTTATATGATACCGCAATGAACAAATGCTCCATGTCAGTTTCAATTTTCCTTTCTTGAATATTTTAAACCACCCCACTTTTATTAGCGATGTACTTGTGTACGTATTAAAGAATTCTAATTAAGTTTATGAATCTGTAAAGCTTCACATTATAATTTATACATTTGTCAAGATACAAATAAAGTTAGAATATTCAAATAAAGTTTCTCAAAACTTCTTGAAAGCCGCGTTGCCAATCAATGTTCTTCTATGTGTTGCTTTTTTAAATTGTCCTAATTAAATCGTTAATTCAGATACGCGTTATCATTAATTGGATTAGGTAATATAGATCAATAAAGATCCAATGAAAATTAAAGAAACAAAACTTCGATATTCTAATTCATTTTTTCTATTCTCTCAGTTTCTTCTTTCAAGACTTATAAAACTGTTGGGTTTACACCCTTAACCTTTAACTACGGGCGTTCTAACCTGAACCATTAATACGGGCACGGTGTACTCTATGCACTAGCTAGAAATAACTAAGGAAACCAAGATTTTTTAAAATAAATATGACTATTATATTGCATAAATTGGATTTAATAGAAAATTAGTCATTATATAATAAAATATAAAACTAAAAAAAAATTTCAAAATTTTAAACTAAGGATAAAAAAATTGTCATTAAACAACAAAATATCAAACTAATAAAATACTCGTAAACTCTTAAAACTATGGAGAAAAATAATTAAAACATAATTGTCTTTAAGGTTATTCGCTTTCGTTTTCTTCCTGGATATTTGAGTTAATACACCCAAGACAAATGACAATGGAATGGCTCTTTACAAACTATTCTATAGCGTGTTTGACACGAAATTGTGGTAACTCTATTTTTGCCCCTTCCACAACAATAGCACCTTCCTTGTATTTTTGCTGGTGGTTCTTCTTCTTCATGATCTACTGCAACAACTTTGTATCTCTGTAGGAATAGTTTCACATATAAGGGTAAGGTTTGTATTTCAGTCCTTTCTGAGAGGTGGGGTTACATCAAAGACAAGAGATAACTCTTTTAGAAAAATCCTTCTATATTTTTGAGGATCGTCGATGTTTGCAGCATTATACAGGATTTGAATGTTAATTCTTGCGATGTTTATGAGCTGAAAGAATATAACCTTCGTGTTCTTCTCGACACCGAATATGTACCGCACATCTTATCTACAATGTCGACTCCTCCTTTGTGACAATTATAATCCAAAATTATATTTTGTTTCTTGTTTCAAGATCTATTACAAAATTATTATGCATGGTTGATAACAAAATCACTGCTTTATTTTTTTTAGGGACATACGGCACTATAGTAAACTCTTTTTGAAATCCGAAGAGGGACGATCCAACTTCCTTTTCTTTATTTGAACTCCAACGGCAGCTCTGTTTATTTTTCTTTAGTGTGCCAACCATTGTTATTTTCTTTTTCACAAGGTCATTGGCCAACGGATAACTTGTGTACTAATTGTCACATGTCAATTACTTCTTGTTCCATGGTATTGACGAATTCCAGTAGCAAGTTTAATTGTCTTTGTGTTAACAAAGTACAATATCGTTTACATATCTAGCCAAAATAATGTATGGTTTCTTAGGGGATTATTAAAAATTATGGGTTCTTAGTGGTTCATAAAGATTTCTGATAATAATAGACTTAAGGGGTTACGAATTATTAGTCCTTCACTGCAGGTGTATACATATTCAATTATTAAACTGATAATTTTGTTTCAGAAAAATATTTAATAAATCTAAGATTTCCGTGTTGTTAGTTAAAAATAAATTTTCAGTTAATTAACGGTTTCGGCTGGGCGTATACTCGAAAATAATTTTTAACGTTAAATGATACTAGTTTTGCATGATAAGGTATTGAAATATTGTTGATTTTATTAATTAGGTATTTTTTATGTTGTGCTATGGCTTAAAGTTAGTATATTTAATTAATGATGTCAATAAGTATTGTAGATATTTTAACAGAAGGTGTGGTAACAAAAGAAACGATATGGATCTCTATATTATTGTCAATGTGAATATGTCTTGCATGAATTGCTCTCGATTTGATCATCTTATTCTCTAAATCTTGTTTGATTAAAGTTTGCGTTGGTAAGTTCTTCAGTTAATTTTATGAAATCGATTGCATCCAAAAGTAGCAGCACTTGAATTAATAATAAGAGCTTGCCAATATAATTCATGAAAAAAATATCAAGTTGTAATTAATTAACAATTAAGGAGTTTAGTACCTATATCCAGAAACCATCGTTATAATTATTTAACTCTCTTTTCAGGTACCGATACATTTTAATTTATGATTAGCAAATATCTTAAGAAATATTTCGGAGAGTGTTTCAATTAAAAACCGATCTGAGCAGATGGTGTCTTCCTTCGGGTTAGTCTGGGACTGACGCGTCGATGCACCGTTGGCACTAATTTAGAGGGCAGCTGCATCATCATTCATAAAAATCGTAATGAATCGATACGAAAACATACGTATATGTTTGTTAAATAATTACGTTTACCTTTGAAATTGTTTTATTTGGTATTTAAAGACGAGAATAACAAAGTATTATAGCATAACAGTTGATTGCCAATTAAATATTTTATCGAAGATGAATTTTGCAAGAATTAATTAATGGAATGCAGCATTTTTATAACTCGGATATGACAAACAAATTTTCAAACTGGTATGTACACCATTTCTTTAATCGTATTGAAAATATTAGAATTTCGATTATACAGGGCGCGGCAAAAGTTCCTTTACAATTTAATTTAGCCATGTTTAGAACAAAGTGTAATAAAAGAAAACTTAATTGTGGAAATAAAAGTATATTAATTGCTATTTTTTACATTAATTATGGAAAATTATATTTTTAAATGCGAGTCGTTATGATTTGTACAAAAATAAACTCCTTGCATCTAGCTTTTCATCACCTTTCATAGAGCTGCGGGCAATTTCTTCACGAATGTTGGCTTTTAACTGTTCTACAGTTTGAGGCTTATTAACCTCATGAATACCTTATTCTATAACTATATAAGAAAAAGTAAAATGCATTCAAATTGGGAGAGTGCGGAGGCCAGGGCAAATAGCTGGCCGAAAAGTTCAATTGTTGGCAGTGCTGTATGGGCCGTTGCTCCATCTTGCTAAAAAACATATGTTGATGTCTTCATTCCGCAGTTGTTGGAATAAAAAAATTTGAAGCATCGCCCTATACCGTTTACTGTTTACGCAACAGAACTGTCGTTTTCAAAAAAGTACGGCCAATAAATTCATGTGGCGCCAAATATTTATACGAGTGCAATGTAATGGTTTTCGATGAAATTGTTGTTGATTCTGTAATCCCCAAAACTTACAGTTCTGCTTACTAGGGCTGTGCGATGTATCGGGTCTGTGCACGGTATCGATTCTGAGTACTGGAATCGGTAAAGTATCGATAGGTATCGATGCTTTGGAATTGATACTTTGGAATCGATACCTTGAATCGATACCTTGGAATCGATACCTAGGAATCAGTATTCATAAAACGTTTTCTAGGTATCGATTGTTGGATATCGGTTTCAAGAGATATAAAATTAATTTACCGATTCTACCATATCTACGGTATGAAATTTGGAATATTGTGATATTTTTTTGTAATAGTTATAGTTATTATGTTTATTTTATAATATGGATATTTGCTACGTATGATGTAAAATTCAACAACAACCTTTTAAATATATACTATATAAATATATATATATATATATATATATATATATATATATTAAAGTAGTTCACCCACTGAGAAGTCGTTAAGGATTATAATTATAACATAAAATGTTTAAATTAGTATAAGTTTAAGTTTTTAAATGTGAATGATAAATCTCTATATTTGTAGGTTATCAAAAGTTACATATAGATGGGGTTGTACAACATATAACATATGTTATATGCATATACATCCACGATGTAATCGTTTTAATAATAAAGTGTACATGACCTAAACAGCTGTTCTTGTGTATAACCAGTAACTTAGTTTTTTGTGGGCAATATTCTGTTAAGTGTCAGGCTAATCTAGAACAATGAGACTCTTAATTGTCGTGCTTTATAGAAAAACACTCATAAGGCAGATTCGGTACGTCAATAGAACACATGCACACCAATAGTAAACAAAATCAAAGATAAAGGTGTTTTCAAGCAAAATCTACTAAATAAAACAAGAGGATCTAAGGATTATGTAAATAGTTTAATGAGAGAATTAAATTAAAATAAACAGGTAAGCTATAGATATGTATTATAAATTTAAATTGGCATCTAGTCACGTGATAAAATTGAACACAATAAATTATAGGTTACGTGACGATATTCAATGATAACTTTCTTAATATCTTATTTTATTACATAAACTAACTTTATAGACTAACCAGAGAACTGACTTCTTCGTATTTTTATAAAAAATAACCTAATTTTAACTTAACTTGGTAAACATATCTTGAAAAATATCTATGATTGTGAGTTTTCTATTATGAATTGAACTAATTTAATGTATTCAAAATTTTAGGAGATGTTAATGATACTTAGATTGGAATTTGATGGTGTTCAGGAAGGCAGGATCTATCTTGAATTCAAAACGTTCGGGATACAGGTTTTCGGTAGCGGGCTATCGGCTGGGTCCCTGCTGGCTTCGAGTTTCTGTCGATGTTGTCCTCGGTGAAATGCAAAGTTCGTTTTATAAGGCACTGGATGATGTATCAATGCACAAAATACGTTAAAAAGGTGCTGGATATACGGGTAATATTTTTGTAGGTTCGTAGTATAATTTTTCAATATAATTTCCTAAATTTCTTCTTATTTTTGATGGAGCACTTTATAAAACGTCGGCGTGGTTTTCCAAATTTTTACATCATGACGCTAACTCTCGTTTGTTTTCCCTTTAGGCTTCTGATTCGTTTATCTAATATGTATTCATTTAATCTCGTAAATAATTCCAATTAAATTGACAATTTAATTATTTTTGCCACATAAATATCTTCCAAAAATTATATATTATATATTTTATTTTAATATATAAATACTTATCATCTGAACATAAAAATCTCAATTTTGTGCTAAATTGTAATTGGGCTTTTTCCCGCTGTATTTAATTTGAATAAGTACAGTTTACTCTAATGAATGTGTATAGATTATTATTGATCAATTAAGTTGAAAGTTCTCGGAAATACATGATATATAATTAAAATGACTAAGGCAAAAGAAAAGTTAAATAAATAAGAAAAGCAAATTAATTTCCAACAATTAAAACGCGAAATCAACTTTATTGATTTGACAGATGAAGAATTCAGTTCAAAAAAAATTATCTTAATTTCTAATATTCACATTTTACCTAATGATCTGTATCTTATCTTAACTAGGGATTCTTGTGCGTAGACTTGACCTACCTCAATATATAATTAATTTAAACGAAATTATCGACCGTAATATATTGATAAAATAAGTTAAAATCGGGTAAGCGGTCTGTCAATTAAAAAACTCCTTTATTAAATAACCCTATATTTCGCAACAAATTTGTTGCTTCTTCTGGGGATAAAAATCTAGAATTGAAAAATAATAAAATTGACGTACAATAAAAAATTTTTTATTGTACGTCAATTTTATTATTTTTCAACTTTACATTTTTATCCCCAGAAGAAGCAACAAATTTGTTGCGAAATATAGGACAGACCGCTTACCCGATTTTAATTTATTTTATCTATATATATATATATATATATATATATATATATATATAATGAATACATACTTAAAAATTCTTTACTTAAAAAGTTATTGCATCCTTTATGTACATTTAAAAAACTGCACAAAGGTAAGCTACACGATACATCGCTAAGTATCGATACTTAGCGAGTACTGGAATCGGTAAAATATCGATAGGTATCAATGCTTTGGAATCGATACCTTAGAATCGATGCCATCGTTATCTAAGGAATCGGGGAATCGATACCAGTTATGGTGTCAGGTATTGGATGATGTATCCATACTTCGCCCAGCTTACTAGCTTACTGCTTACTAGTAAAGCATTTCGAATCGAAGTAGCCTTTATTTGATGTAAATTCATAATGTTGATGAAATACAAGTGAAAAAATAATATCGCTTAATTTCCACTTTATTGGTAAAATACCATGATTGTTTCCACACAGTGTCTTCTTCAGATGAAGTTGTATTACAAATTAAACCTAAGGGGTGTTAACGTATTTAAACTTAACAAATTGCGTATAATTAAGAAATACTTAGAAAGATAATTTAATAATGGGTGTTTTATGTTCAAGATGTAAACTGCAATTAACAAAGGGATTATATTTAGAGTACAAACATAGTAAAGCCATGAAAATTAGCATCATCTGTCATCAGAAGGTTTGATATAAAAATTTGATAATTCCTGAACTTGTACAGTGGTCCCACAGTACTATAAACATAACTCGGCGTCTCCAGGATTCAATTTTTACAACAACTGAATTTTATAAGGGTATAGACGCAAATAATATTTTAAAAGTTACCGAAGGGTAAGGTCAGAGAGCTGCAATTGGATGGATCTTTTCCTCGTTGATTTTTCTGG
This sequence comes from Melolontha melolontha, assembly GCA_935421215.2. Lineage (NCBI taxonomy): Eukaryota > Metazoa > Arthropoda > Insecta > Coleoptera > Scarabaeidae > Melolontha > Melolontha melolontha. The sequence goes on along the minus strand of OW285243.1, from coordinate 67,120,754 downwards.
AACATCGGCAACACTCTTACTCGCTCAATATTTTCAATTAAACGACCACTCACAGGTCTCCCTAGGCGTCTCCGATCTCCAACTGAACCAAACTGATCGAAGTTTCTTGCTAATGCATAATTGAAGCTATGTGTGGACATGACATATATGCCAAACAATCTTCGATATGCTCTTTGGGTATTATCGATGGACGATTTTCAGGAAATAATGCTACGATTTAGTTCCCTGTGTTATTGTGTATCGTTCCGCGCTTTAAATTCCCAAATTTAGCTATAAAAGAACAAAAATGTAAATTTAAAAAGCACAATAGAAACAAAAGTTAATTATGTCAAATAGTAAAGGGACTTTAGAGGCACACTGTACTTTTAATAAATAAATATGGTATTTATAGTAGAAGTACAGTGCCTTTGTGTACATATTTAAGATTTTTGTTGAGGTGTTATTAAGAGCGCGTTTTTCAGGTTTTATGAAAAAGTAAAGCATATCATAATTATTATTATAAAAGCCCTTTCCAAAAAAGAAACTGAAACATTTCGTAAACAAAGGAAAGTTACCGACGCCACCTGCACTTATCGCAGAAAGTGACAACCTTAATTATTGTTCATCACATGTGTTCCATTAGAAGCCGAACTATAGAGTAAGGGCGAACTATATATTTTTATGAATAGTTGGAGAACAAATTGGACAAAGAGCTGCAATTCACTTTTTATTAAACTTCATCAAATGCTTCGAAAATAATTTCTTGATCAATACTTATCCAGTACTCAAATTTACAAGTGATTTAAGTGATTTGAAACTGGTGGCACAATCCTACCTACATTGTATATTTCCTAGTGTTTCTTTTTCTCATATTTTGTTTATAACAAACCTCACCATATTTTGTTTAAAACAAAAACATTTTGAATAATACAAAAATATTGTTAAAAAACGGGTGTTGAGAACACAATACAAGTTCATATTTGTGTGAAAGTATCTCTCCATACATGCAGACAAGTGCTTCATATTACTATAGAATCATCAGTACATTCTGCTAGAGAGATACTTTCACTGTAAATAACACCCTCACTACATTACGAAACATGAACTTGAATTGCGTTCTCCACATACGATTTTTAAAAATATTTTTATATTATTAAAATGTTCCGTTTTATATAAAATATGGTGAGGTTTTACCTACTCAAATATGTTTCAAATTACTTTGTTATTTACGCTATCGATTGTGGCCGATGTAGGGTGGAGGCATGATAATATAGTTTCCGCAAGTTGCGGTTGTGTCCGTTAGATTGAAACCCTTGGCTAAGTCCTGTACTTATTATGAGGACAGCGATGGTTGTTTTGGCGTTATTAGGCAATAAACGGTCCTTAATAATCTTCTACGATTTGTCTTAATAAGCAGTATGTACTGATGGTTCTATAGTAAGATGAAACACGTACCTGCATGTCTGGAGAGATACTTTCACACAAATATGAACTTGTATTATGTTCTTCACACCCGATTTTTATTAATATTTTTAAATTATTAATTTTTTTTTATTTTGTTTTGCTTTCGCTTATACCTAATTCAATTTGTATTTACTTCGTGTACTAAATCAGCTGCCTAAGCCATTATTTACATCGATTTACTAATTGTATCAGGTCCATTCTTGAGTATTGTTGTGTGATATGGTCTACTTATCATGGCGTTCATACAGATCGGATTGAGTGAATTCAGCGTAAAATAGTTAACTTTACTGGGTATTGAATCGCTGGAGAATATAAAGCGTAAAGGATTTATTAAGCTTGGATATCAGCTGTTACAATAACATAGACTGTTCTGCCCTTCTTTCTCTGTTGCCTTTCCATGTTCTACCGTTTCATACTCGCTCGGGTGACACGTTTCATGTTCGTTTCCATCGAACTGAATATGGGAAGCATAACCCCGTGGACCGAGTTTTATTAGAACTGAATCTACTGAATTTAAAATTAGTTATGAGATGCTTAGTTACCATTCAAAAAGTGTGAGATCTCATCAAAGAAAAACCTCATTCGTCAGCGAGATTGATTGAAATTAAATTAGAAATTTCCGGAAGCAATCGTGCATGACAATTTTACCAGGAGTTTATGGAATTTCCGATTTGTCTTCCACAAGTTGAGCGACAACGAAAGTATAAAAGTAAAGTATTTTTTATTCTATATAAGGCCATATATATTCTGTATAAGGCCATATATGATGTAGAATACATCAATAACAATTATGCTATACAAACGTGCACATTTAAAATTACAAAAAATAAAATCATATACAAAATAATCTGTGAACATCTATAATCTAAATGATTCTTATACTTTCCGAAAAAAAATCATCAACAGCATACAGTGCCGTATTCAGTGTCAGGGTCAACCAAAGCGTGTATGGAAACGGGCACTGTAAAGAACTCATTGAAACGGCTCGTAAAGTCTCTAACTGCCTTTCAACGATCATTATTAGTAAGAAAATGTGACATTTTGTACATGAACCCGAAACAAAACGCCAAAGTTCTGAATGAAGACTACCAGAGGAGAGCTATTCCAAAATGTTGCTAGGAAAGAGAAACGGTAAAGACAATGCTAATACATATCTGTGATTCCAATTTTGACAATATTATCCACAATGCCTGACCGAATGGTCAATTATGTTTTTCCTAGATTCATGGCGAGAATTGGTTGCGTATGGCATGGATATCGTTATGCAGGCGCACGATAATGCGTCAGCTCATCGCTCGTGAGCTGAACCATTATTAGCTCATCGTTATGAGACAATTTTTTATCAAAAAATACATTTTTGTATTGGTTACTCACTTAATCCTCTTTGGAAAGATACCACTCCATTTGAAAGATTCATGCGATGTAAAAACTCAGCTGACTATGGCTGACAGTGTTTTCAATTCTATCAAAAGTTCAGTTTCTTTTTGCCCCAAGTCCTGTTCCACATACTGAAGTGGTTTTAGAAGCTCAAAAAATAATTACTGCTTTGAATTATAGCACATTATTTAAGCTAAGCCAAGCTGACATAAAATACATTGTAATTCCAATTGCTAGTTATTATGGTTATGCGGTCTTATAAATCATGCTCTCAAATCAATTTACAATTGCAAGTCAAGCGGGATTTTGTAAAATTTAATAGACAGGCTGTCAGATAGAACTCGCGCCCAGAGAAAACTGGCGAATGCCGACGACAATCTAGATCCCTATATGCAAACGAAGAAAAATTAATTGCTTATATAACACAGATGTGAAAGCTGTCAGATTCCAGAAAGGGCACTCCTGGTGTTAATATGCATAAAAGCGGTTGCAAGTTTATTTTATCTCACTGTCAAAATGACATGCTTGCCAAAATGTTAACAACAACATCTTAGGTTAGGGCAGATGGCATCGTATTAACCTATTTTTTTTTAAATAAAACAACAAATGCCGGTTCTGAAAAAACCCTTGTTTATTCTAATATACGTGAACTTATCATAAAAAAAAACAGGAGAAAAATTATAACATAATAATAATAACAGAAACAATATAGCCAAACGGGATCATTAATCGAAAAATAAATTCAATCAAGACAAGTGCTTAAAGTGGTCACAATTCATTTGCGTCGTCGTTCAGGCTTCGTCATTCGATGTACAGAAGTTTTCGAAATATTCAATTCCTATGCAACTTCTGTAATGCTTTCAGTGCCTTGTATAAAGGCATCTGAAGTAGCCTCTTCGTTTTCAACGGTACGTATAGTCCTGGGCGCACCACCAATCTCCTTTCTATTATGTAAAATTTGGCCCGATTTTTCGTGCGATAGTTCTGAGGATCACTTTATAATTGATATGATTCCTGTTAGGGAAGCGTTGGGCATAAGCGCTTACTGCCTCTTTAGCATTCCATCCACATTCTCAGTAAATTATCAACATTTACACATAATTCGCGGCAGTATACATAATAAAAGAGCACGATTAAGCACGATGGCGGTACTAAAGGGATTTGAAAAGATTCGAATGAAACTTTGCCACGAATGTTTCCCAAAAGTTCGATAATCGACCAGTTTATTGACAACGTAATAAAATATGTAACCTAGAAACAATAATGAAAAATCCTCCAGGATGGCTTACAACGCTCTGCTTTGTTGAATTAAAATCTTCTTTTCATGAATGCTGTTCAAGATACAACTTTTTTTTGACATTTTTAATTTGATGGTAATTTTTTTTCTCTGGGGCACGAGTTCTAGTATAAAATATATTGACCACCATTATTATCTTACCGCTATGGTAATAATTATTTTTTAACATTGTTTAATATCCATTTAGCTTTGAATAAATAAAAATAATGAAAATTATTCTTCTGAATAAAAAAATAAACGTAATTTCATTATTTATTACATTAAATTCTAATAAAAGACAAATCACTCACTAACATCGATAATAAAAGCAAAAATAGTATTTATTGATGCTAAAATAGCAACTATTTATACACTAATTACCTGATTTCTGATCCCTTTGATTTATTGAATGTACCTGCGCCAATACCCGTAGTATATATCGAGAACAACGTAACTCAGTTCTTCTAGACAGATATTTCACCTTGTGGGTATTGATCCAGTTACACAAAGCGGACTCGAACTTTAACCCTCGCGCGCGTAAAAAGCAAGAGTTTTTTCTCGGTTGGCAGGACGGTCGCTGAACGGAGTAGGCCGTGTTCCACAGAAACAACACAACCGAACGAATGGAAATTATAAACGAATTCAGGAGCCTCATGAATAATTCCGACCGCTTAAATGTTTAATGTTCTAATTCACTTTTTGCGTCAAGTCACAACTATATAGTAAAACTTATTCATTCCGATAAGGATATTTTTTTATATTTTCTCCCGAATCGCGTTTGCGTTTTGTACAATAAAAAGGGAAACGTGTCAATTAAAAGTTGATTTACGACACTTACCCGTCAATAAATCAAAATAATTGCTATTTTATTATTATTATTCCCTTGTTTCCTTCCGAAAGGGAGAAGTTTTATTTTAGCCTAAAAAGAATTAACAATATGTCATGCAAATAATAATAATAACAATAATTTTTGGGGGGTTTGTGTGACTACTTCAAACTTGTTAGAATTATAACTCTTGAGCGGTATGAGTAAAAATGTTTTAGTGTTTGCTATTTTATATTCTGACCATAAGAGTAAAGAACTATTAGTTTTTTTTATCAACAAGAACGTGTTACCGAAAATAATATCGTTACTGAAAGAAACCAATTTCTGATATATTGGCTGTTGCAAGAGTCCTCCTGCAAGGAACATTCTGTGCGTAATCTTTTATTTTGTATATCTAACACTCTTATCGCATTCTTATACGGTTAAATAATAATAAAAGCGTTGTCAATTATAATACCGCGATATCATAAAGTTTCTGGGTCAACGGTGGCCATGGGGTGAAAAACGTCTGTCTTAATTTATATCATCCTTTTGATAAACTTTTCAGGTTATGTGTCATACTGACATTAAGATTAATATATTGACAAATTTTAACGTCAGCATGACACTTAACCTGAAAATTTTATCAGATTTTTCTCAAAAGGATGATATAAATTAAGACAGACGTTTTTCACCCCATGGCCACCGTTGACCCAGAAACTTTATGATATCGCGGTAATACAAAGGTATTTTTAATAATATAAGATATTATTAAAAATCTGGTGTGAAGAACACAAATACAGGTCCACTATTAATATTTTTGTGAACGTGTCCGAACATATCCCTCCTCAGAGACGTAGATACGTATTTCGGCTTTCTACAGGCTCATCGATACGCCCCTGCTGGAGAAAGGATATCTTCAGACACATTCACAAAAAAGAACCACATCGCCACATCACAGAAATTATCCAGACCGGGCGTAGAAGTAAATTCAGCGCTGCCTGTTGTCAGACAGCCGAAGTACTTCGCCCCGTCCACATAACCAATGTGAAGTAACGACGCCCTTCCAAAGGTGGCACAGCCATCTCTCTAGAAACTGAATTTTGTTTGTGTTTTCACTCATACTACGGACTAACCGCATGTGTAATGTATCATAATAATTGAAACATACATGAGTAGGTAAACCCCACCAGTTTTGTATAATACAAAGGTATTTTTAATAATATAAAATATTATTAAAAATCTGGTGTGAAGAACACAAATACAGGTTCACTATTAATATTTTTGTGAACGTGTCCGAACATATCCCTCCCCAGAGACGTAGATACGTATTTCGCCTTTCTACAGGCTCATCGGTACGCCCCTGCTGGAGAAAGGATATCTTCAGACACATTCACAAAAAAGAACCACATCGCCACATCACAGAAATTATCCAGACCGGGCGTAGAAGTAAATTCAGCGCTGCCTGTTGTCAGACAGCCGAAGTACCTCGCCCCGTCCACATAACCAATGTGAAGTAACGACGGCCTTCCAAAGGTGGCACAGCCATCTCTTTAGAAACTGCATTTTGTTTGTGTCTTCACTCATACTACGGACTAATCGCATGTGTAATGTATCAGAATAATTGAAACATACATGAGTAGGTAAACCCCACCAGTTTTGTATAATACAAAGGTATTTTTAATAATATAAAATATTATTAAAAATCTGGTGTGAAGAAAACAAATACAGGTTCACTATCTACGTCTCTGGGGAGGGATATGTTCGGACACGTTCACAAAAATATTAATAGTGAACCTGTATTTGTGTTCTTCACACCAGATTTTTAATAATATTTTATATTATTAAAAATACCTTTATATTATACAAAACTGGTGGGGTTTACCTACTCATGTATGTTTCAATTATTCTGATCAATTATAATATTTTATTAAACTGATGCGGGAAACAATTAAATTACGAATCGAAAGACATGCATTTTAATACTATTTTTAACCCTGGAACATCACAGTTATTTTCTGAGACATGAACTTCACACTCAGGTCTCAGAACCCAAAGGCCTTTTTTAGCAAAAAAATACAAAATGTAAATATTTTATGATTTTGGGATATTATCTAATCTTAATAGAAAGCGTACAAAAAATTTCAGTTATAGTGTTTTATCTTAAAAGGTGACATAATTATTGAAATTAAAAAATTACAACTTTTCTACCATCAAACAAAAACATTTTTATCAAAACAAATAAACATAAAATTCAAACTAACTGCTGTAAATGTAACTCGATGATAATACTTGTAACAAAAAATAACCTCGTTTGGCACTATCAATCTTAGTTATTTTTAGCCAGGTCCTCAGTTTTCTAGATTTTGATGTTCGCATTCGCAGCACAACTTAGATCTATGCTCCATGCAATATGGTCTGCGACAAACAGAACATGCAAAACTTGTTTTTCTATCTTTCCCCTTTGCACAAAAAGAACATCTAGCTTTTTTTGTCAAACTGACTTCATTTTGCGACGGGGTAACTTCAATTTCGAAAATTTCAGAAATTCTTTGGCGCAATGTTCTTTGTAAATTAGCAACGGTCAAACGTTCTCGTAAATGTGGTTCAATTAGAACCATTCCTAACTGCTTTACAAAAGTTTTTCGATTATTTTTTCTATGTTCCTTCCATTGCGGATTTGAGAGAGAAAATAAAACCATTGCGTTTATACCAGTAGCATCAAGAATATTGAAGAAAATTCGTAGGGGCCAACGTCTGGTTTTCCGCGAAGTAGTGTACGAATGGCAAGGCTGGTCAAACGTATCTGTTCCTCCCTTGGTCTCGTTATATGTATGTATAATATTGGGCTTCCCAGTAACGGCATTTAGGGAAGCATCCGAATGCAATATTGACAGCAAAAGTACAATTTTGTTTTGTTTAGGAGTGTAAGAAACAAGATGTAAATCAATTGTCTACTGTAAAGTTTCGATTAGTTCGTTCCGTGTATTGGTTCGGACAATTTTCGAACATAATAAGTCGGTACTGACTCACTGTTTTGCGTTGTTACTCTTCCAACGTATGGTATTGCATTGAGCATGTAAAATGTTTTTGAATCGTTCAGCATTATTATTTTAAAGCCATACTTCAGTGGCGGCTCTTGATGACGTACGATGTGCGCTGCTGCACGGATGAGACTACTTCGAACTATTTCGGAAGATTTCGATACCGTTACTTGCTTCTCTGTATATATGAAAGCTTAAACGAAGCAGTCTCATCCGTGCAGCAGCGCACATCGTACGTCTTCCAGAGCCGCCACTGCCATACTTATCAGGCTTACTAACCATGTAGATTCGAAATGGATATTTTTCTCTGTAACCGACGAGCTGCTCGTCAATAGTGCAGCATTCATATGGTGTATAGTAGGATTTACAGTTGTTAACAAAAATGTCCCATAATTCACGAATAGGTGCGAATTTATCAACTAACCTTCTTTCAGCTCTAGTTTATTTAGTATCAAACCTCAGACATGAAGCTATGAATTGAAAACGCTGCTGTGACATTGTTGCACGAAATATTCCATTTCAAAATGTTATTGACCAAAGTTCATCTAAGTTACAGTTTGATACCCGTAATGCACCTGCTAAAAACAACAACCCAATAAAAGCCTTCACTTCTGTGTTATTTATTGGCCGTGTGTAACTCTGTTATCTAATATTATTGCATTTACGAGCAATTTCTTCATTTGTATGTAAGACAATAATATCTAACATTTGTTCGTTGAACAATAAATTCCAAGCTTGTTCAGGAGATTGAATTGTTATGGCTTCTCCTTTGGGACCAGGTAAATGTAAAACAATGTTTTCTCGTCTTGTACGACCTTCTCTTGGTGGTGCTTGAGTACTCCATCAATGACCATTTTTACCCTGTAATCTGTAAATATTTCTCACTGGTTCGTTTACTACTTCATCTTCATTTTCGCTTTGTTCACTGTCGGTATCTGAGAGTCGTTCTTCTATATAAGCCTTATCAGAATCTTCTCCTCCAAAAATATCTTCAACGATGTTGTTTTCAGTCTCATGTGCCCACAGATTGTCTGCCTCTATCTGTAATTCCACCTCAGTTAGCGGACGACGATTTTCTCTACTCGTTGAAGCCATTATACTAAAACAATCAACCATAAGTTGACACAAAATAATTAACATGAACATCACACTTGGGTCTGACGTACCCATGCTACTATTCTATCGAATATCTTACCTCTCTATTTCACTAAAATGTAACAATTGACCCCACACCTCAACTCGGCAAACTGCAAACTGAATTTACATAAATTGGTGACACAAACAAATCACTCATGCGCATGTTACATTATATTAATGAGGCTCTGGGTGTCTGAGACCCAACTGAGCAGTTCCAGGGTTAATAATGAAGGCATTTTTTTAAACTCATCATAGGAGGGCTATTAGCAACGACTCACTTATAAATAGAGACCGAACACATCGGTCTGAAATGACGTAATTACGACGGACGATATAAATAGTCTACAACATCTGTAAGTACAACACGCAGTTAAATAGCACTTTTCATTCGGTTAACCGCACACAAAAAATAGGTGTGCAGTTAACCGAATGAATAGTGCTATTCAACATCTGCATGATGTACTTACAGATGTTGTAGACTATTTATATCGTCCGTCGTAATGACGTTTATTTCAGCTCGATGTGTCCGGTCTCTGGAATTACGCAACATGATCGAATTTCGTCTTTCATGGTAAGCTGTCAACATTTCTTCGGCGTGGTTTTTGAAATTTTCCGCTTTGTTGATGCTACATTACTTATAACCTGTCTAAATAAAAACTTCCGGGACATAGTACTGAGCGCCATCTAATTTTATTGTACTAAAGCTTGGAAATAACATTACACTTCTAACCTTTGTGGAAATATTGACAATGACATATATCTACAACACTTAGATTTTCTTTGGTACGTCCACTCTTCCATTCAACTGGCTACTTTTTGTGGGCAGAATTCGTCAATTCTAGTGATTTAGAAATTAATACTTATTAATTTCTATACTTTCCAGTAAATTTAATTTTGTGCCTTGTATTTTTAGAACAATATTTAACAAATCTAAGGTTTCAGCTTAAAATAAAGTAAAGAAGTACTTTAAATATATGCAATTACATCATTAGATATAACGTGATTTTAGTAAGCTTCAGGCCTGGGATTCGCCACAAAAAGAACTCGGCTGTTCATACAATGAAACGATACAAATAAGTAATCCGTCAATTAAAATGCTGCAATAAATTCTTATCTATGCAATTATTTTCTGGTTGGTTTGTCAATTATAAAACGAATTAACTATAATTAACTTAGAAATGAATACTAGAATCATTACATTTATCGTGGAGCGATTTCTCTACTTTCTTAAAATTTCTGATACTTGATTATGATTTAATTAATACTTGATGAACATATTACAAAAGCTAAAGATATCGAATCTCTTAGTTTTAAAGAAGGAGAGTTATAGAACACTTTTCACCGGTATTGCTTCCAACGTGTTTGTGAAAATGTATTTCTTAGAGCGACTGCTTTAAAAATTAAATACGCTCCGCAACAAAATAGAAAAAGAGAGCATCCATTTTATATATTTTGCTTCTAACAAATTAAGAATCACTATTCTCTAAATTTACCTTAAATACCGACTTTTTTCAACTTGTCTGAATATACTTCTTTGTACCATTCTCCTTAATTATCCTCTATGAAAAATCAATATTTTACATAAAATAATAGAAATGGTTTCTTATTGACAACATTATATCAACCTGAAACTTTTGAACCTTTAATATATTTATATTTCAGTTCACTTAACAGACAGACATGTATGTACACATATTTTGAAATTGTTGCCAGAGAGGCTGTATTTAATCCCTAAACTCCATTAATAAACTATTAGCTCGACATAAAAGGGATGTTTTGAGACATGGATTAATGGGCGGCTAATGTACTGATACCAAACGTAGAATGTAAACATTGGGGGAGGCGATTACCACCAGTCAATAGCGAATAAAGCAAGCATATGCACATGGGGCGAGCACGCAGCGGGTAACTAGAATACACATATAAGTCTAAGGGTACACAATTGACACGCGTCGGGGTCATTGCGAGAGATTCAGGACTTTTATTGTAATGTAATTGCGGACTTCGTATCGTATTAATGGGTGTAACGTTTCATTGCACCTCAATAGCTACACTGTTACATTACGAGATTTGGATTTGTCGTTACGATATATCTAACCAAGAGTAAATACGTTGTGGTAATTTTTGTATTGATCTCAAACTCAAGTACTGTGCCACGATAATTGCGTGACATATGGGTAACGTTAAGGTTGGCAATCATCTCGAATTTATAGCGTTTTATTTTGGAAAAGGAAGCAACAAATGTTGAAACATAACACTTAAGATTTAGAGACTTATTTTAATTAGAATAATAACTTCTGAATCAGTGTAGTACATTTTGAAACAGACATGTAAATAATTTACACATCTGTAACTGTATCATGGACAATACACCTCGTATTTTCTGCATTAACTTCTGCTTAAGACATATGTTTCTGCCATCTATAGGCGTCGTCAGTTAAGCTAGTGAAGCAATGTATACAATGATACAAATCTTTATAAATAGATCTGTATCTGTATATAACATTAAGCCGAAATCCCTACTAGATAAAGAAAATTTCATCCTGTAAGGTGGCACTTATTTAATAAGTGACATCTGACGGACGAAAGAGACTTTGCCGGAAAAGGGACCTTTCGTTTTGACCAGCTATGCTGATACAGAAAACGAAACAATACAGGTGGCCCATTAACAACTAGCCAGATGGCGGTAAATATACAAAAAGGTTTTAAATATATCTATACGTTAATTGCACGTATAACGCTTTTGTTTCATTATGAAACAGACATGTCCATTATACAGTTACAGATGTGTAAATTATTTACATGTCTGTTTCATAATGAAACAAAAGCGTTATACGTGCAATTAACGTATAGATATATTTAAAACCTTTTTGTATATTTACCGCCATCTGGCTAGTTGTTAATGGACCACCTGTATTGTTTCGTTTTCTGTATCAGCATAGCTGGTCAAAACGAAAGGTTCCTTTTCCAGCAAAGTCTCTTTCGTCCGTCAGATGTCACTTATTAAATAAGTGCCACCTTACAGGATGAAATTTGCTTTATCTAGTAGGGATTTCGGCTTAATGTTATATACAGATACAGATCTATTTATAAAGATTTGTATCATTTGTATACATTGCTTCATTAGCTTAACTGACGACGCCTATAGATGGCAGAAACATATGTCTTAAGCAGAAGTTAATGCCGAAAATACGAGGTGTATTGTCCATGATACAGTTACAGATGTGTAAATTATTTACATGTCTGTTTCATAATGAAACAAAAGCGTTATACGTGCAATTAACGTAGAGATATATTTAAACTTTTTGTATACAGTATAGTACAGTTTTTATAGGTAAATATGGAAAACATATTATCCACACATATGCTTATAAGATTTGTTTGTCATAATCGTTACACTTCATTTATAGCCTACATTGAAAGAAGGAAACTTCAGTCAGCAAATTTTCAGGTAACTCAACAACTTTTGACAATTTCCGATGAGCAATTACACTGACCGAGACCGAGCGAGACTTGTTTTTTACTAAGTCGGGTGAGCTGACTTCGAAAATCATATTAGTTCTTGCGTATCACGTCAAAATTAGACCGTATACTGTACTTAAGAAGAATCACTAATGCGACTAAGTTAGTTACTTACATAAGACCTGTTACGTTATATAAAGAAAGTATAAAATTTAATAATTCATTTATTTATTTCAATATAATATTAATCACGAGCATAGTGCAAGTATTTCTAAAAGGAAAAACAACGAGAAGGGAATAAATTTTCGTTTGTAGCACTTTCTGCTGTGTATTTTGGGTTGGCAGTCTCTTTGAACACATCAACAGTAGTGGGCCATCATATGAGGATCGCTTCTTCCTTGGTACCGAGTTTCCATGATTTTTAAATCTTGATGAAATCTCCCGCCTTGTTCAACGCTTACAGCACCTACATTTTCGGCAAACCTATCAAAATGATTGTGAAGGAAATGAAGCCTTATGCTCATGTTGACTACACTAGATTTTTATAATTGCAGGTTCGCAATGAGTTCGCGTGAGTGAAGTTCCAGGCTTCTTTCTCAGATTCGTTCATAGAGTTGATGAAATTTGGATCTTTCATTAAAGTTCTAATTTGAGTTCCATCAAATACTCCAGCTTTAATTTTTTCGTAACTTAGTCGTGGAAACTTTTCACATATATACTGGAAGCAGTTACCTTGCAAATCTAGAGCTTTAACATATTGCTTCATAAGACCCAATTTGATGTGAAAAGGTGGAAAAATTGCTCTTTCTCTGTCGACTGAAGGTTGACTTAGAATATTCTTTTTTTCAACATCTAGGGATGTTCTGGGAGGCCAATGTTACTGAATCCAGTGTTGGTTTCTAGGTCGACTATCCCAGAGGCACAAAAAGCATGGAAATTTTGTATATCCTCTTTGAAAGCGAAGTAAAAAGATTACTTGGTTATTTTGAGATTCACACAGAAGACCCAGTTATGGCCTGTATATTTTAGTAACTTATAACTTTCTCAATATCGTGATATGTTTCCTTTAATTGAACAGAATATCCAATAGGAATTGAACCGAAAACATTCCCGTTGGACGACACACTTGAGACTTCTGCTGGAACTGTCGATAAACAAACGCCACTCACACTCTTTAAAATATTGCACATGGTCACTTTTCCTGCCACGATAAAAAATCCTTCGTACTTTGCTCTAGTAAGTTCTTTTCAGCTAGCAATTCCGATGATTCCTTTGATAGACCCTTACTAAATCATTCAATTCTGCTTGAGTAAAACGTGGTTGTCTATCATTAGAAATTATATCTCCACAGTCACAATCTACATCTGAATCTTCCTCCTCAATAGCATCTGCCATGTCTTCAGCATACAAGCACTCAAGTGAAGGAAGCTTTTTAATAAACTGGCACGGATATTTCATCAAAATTAGGCTGGTCAAATCGCGGAGTCGATATTAGGACATACAATTTTATTCTTACTCTTCTTATTATAAACGGAGGTCTGAACTAATCATAAATAACAATCATCTACGTGGTTTTTCGGTTCACGCCATATTATTGGAACGTCAAAAGTTAATTTCTGGCGTTTTCCCTTGCTCTACTGCCGCAAATTTTCAACACATGGTTTATACACATTATGTGGAACCTATAACTTGTCCGGATCAGCAAGTTTTACGTCAAAGTAAGCCAAATGCATTTTCTTAACGAAACTATAATAGTTATCTTTGACTGGGATGATGCTACAAATGTAGCAGAACGAATCGGCACTATTTACACATCTTCGAGTAGTAGACATGATGTGGTTTCTTCCCTAACAACTAACATGTAACTAACGTATTATTATCACCTTTGTTTACTTTTAAATAGTCCTAAGTGATCAATACTTTCTAATAAAATCATTAAACCCTAATATGTTCAGTTATTGAACAGGATTAGCTAAATAGACTTGCATTTTTTGATAATTGTTTATTATTTAATTAGTTCATTAAGTACTTAAATATTATCATGTACAAGTGTACATTATGGTAAATATATTTGGAATGTCTTTAAATTCTTTGTACAATTAAGAATTTAGTGCATATACTTAACGGTTTTCAAGAATTTTTAAATCGGTAAACAAGAAGTGCCGTAGAAAGAAAACTTGACGTGATAGGGACAAATGGGTTTCATATTTGGCATTAACGAACTAATATTAATTAAAAACAAGTGTCAGATCATAGTCAGCAGAAAAACAATTTAATTGTTGGCCAGTGTTATCTTTAAATGTTACTCCGACATTTCAAAACTGTTAAGTATAGAATTTTAGTTTCACTTCATAATACTTAATATCAATATGCTAGTAACAGTAAATGTATAGCACGAAATTGTAAATTCAACATATATTCAATACAATTCAACAAATTTGCAGAGTTCTTGCATTATTAAATTACTATTAAGTTATTATTAGTAATTAAATTTATTTCATACTGAAAATCAATTAAGTAAGTGTTCATACAGTACTGAGTTAAAGTGTAAAACAAACGTTCATAATTACACAATTTTGAAATTTCTAATCTACTCTGAGGACCGTGTTGATCTAGTGGATAGGGCACTAGACAATGAATCCGATGAACCGGGTTCAAACCCTGATCTAGCCAATAATATTGATGGAGTTTCTTCCGTGTAAGCTCGACTCAGGCTGACAAAAATGAGTACCTGGAGGTAAAACCCTGGGGTAATAATAGACGATCGGTGGGTAGCGTTAACCACTTTGCCATCCTAGTGTTACAAATACCTTAAAACAATGGAAACCGCTACCAACGCCATTGAGATGTCTCAGTGATCGCCGACTACTGCTGGTGTTTGAAAAGGACACTAATGAAGGACAATGAGTGCATAACAAAAATTAAGTTTTCTTTTCCCAAACAATCAAAAAATGTATAAATTCGTAATTATTGACATATAGTAACTTTTTTGAATATATTCATTAATATTTCAGTTCCATTTCATGGAACAAAAAAAATGGAACATTTTTTTTTGTATTATAGGTTATGTTTACAATCCGTCCATGCATACTGCAACCTTCCTCATTATAATTGGCAGTTTTTTAAGTAATTAAGTAATCAAAGATTAGAGCACATGCGAAGCTTTAGAAAACTTCAAATTCTGACAGTTGTCAGTTGTGAAGAACACAAATACAAGTTCAATATTAATATTTCCTTTAGTATTTTTTTTTTGCTGAAAGATATCGAAATGAATTATAAGAGTCATTTATTAATAAACTTCATGATGATGAACTTATGGAAGGATATTTCCAGCAAAATAATGCACCAGCGCACAAATCTCCAGAAACAATAGCTTTTTTGCAAGAATTTTTTGATACAACAATTACTAATTTTCCTCCAAGATCTCCATATTTTAAAATTTTAGACTATTTTATTTTTCCATTTTTAAAGACTAAAATTTTCAAGACCAGACATCACACAACTGAAGAGCTTCGAAATGCTATTGTGAATTATTGTGCTGACATAACCCAAGAAATCCTAATGAATTGCTTTGAACGCACGAAGCGTAGAGTTCAACTTTGTCTTCAAAATAATGGACATTTCCAGCATCTGCTTTAGTATTATTTTCTTTTAATTTTGACTATTGTAATAAATATTTTTCCAAAAACTAAATTACTAATTATTACACACATTTACATGGCATAAACAAACTATCAAAATTATACGTTTGTGACAGATTACACTTGGCACAAGTGCTAAGTTATACTGCAATACATTACAAATTTTAATTAAAATTAGTTATTGTAGATTAACTAAACATTATCCACATTCGCGTTATTTAACAGCATAATTGATGGGTTAAAATGTATTGTAGAACCGACCCTAAAATTATTTTTAAAAAATGGTATAAACATGTGCACACAACGTAAAAGGATATATAACGTTAGGTTTTAACTTACGTTTGCTTTAGATTTGGTTACTATAAGTGTATATTTTATGAATAAGGCAGTACATGTGTATATGATATATTTACTGTCACACCTGACAATTACCATAATTACTTAATTGAGTATTTTAACCCAATTCAAAAAATTATGGTCTGCAATGTATATGAATACTAATAAATAATTATTAAACTTCGTGTAATTTTGGTGTCACCAATATTTGATATCGATCAAAAAATTACCGGATATACAGCTGTTGTGTAAGTAGATCAAATTCCACAGTACTTGATGCAATAGTATTTATCACCACTTAAAGTAGAAAATAAAACACACGAAAAAAAGTGTATATTGAAGCGAAGAAAAAATATATACGTGTGTACACTGGACACTATGTGTATTGTAAGACTTTTTTTAGCGAAAGAGATCGTAGATATATCTCTCCCATTTACTAACCGTAGATTAATCATTATAGATACCACGGCGGTCATTACTTATGCGCGCGAGTTAATTGATATCAAATATTCGTCAAGAATACGTTAAGGCGCAATTTACATAAATGACCTTTGATTATGTCAGGAGGCATGCAAATAAGTAGTACGTTGAGTAATTGCCACTGAATTAAACTAGTAAATTCACAACTGCTTATAAACTCAAAGAATTTGCAAGTAATTATTGTTTGTTATGTTAATATGTACATAATGTATTTTAAGGATTTAGAATATAAAAAATTTAAAATTAATACATTGATAAAAATCTGCATTATCAAAGCCTTTCAGACACTAAACAACCTTTAACAACAGAATTAACAAATTCTATTAAGAAGGATAATTGTTTAGAAAACAAAATTAAATATACATTATAATAAAGAGTATTACAATTAGATGGATAGAATTTAGCAGTAAATAAAAAATAATATTTTTGTTGTAAGATTTTTGGAGTCTTTTTGAATCATGTTATTTGGTAATGGCAATTAGGTATGAAAAATAATGTTAGCCAAATCGGACCTCCACCCGCTGGTGTGAATTTTGAATATCTCGGCATAATTAGACCTTTATCCTACCAATCTGCTTTATTATCTAGTCATTTACCTCTGAAATAGTTGCTGGCTTACTTACATAAACATTACTTTTGAGACAGTCCAATGGTGTTAAATCGCATGATCTTGGTGGCCTACTAACCTCTCCTTTTTGTGAATTAATGCAATCTGCGAACTTCTTATGCAATAAGGCCATCGTTGTATTGGCTCTGTGGTATGTGGTGTTAAAACCATATATTGTCCACATCAACAGCTTCCAATTTACGCCATACAAAGTTTGTTGCCATCTCACAGTTGCGCTCATCGGTCACCGTAAAGGAATTTCTAGAATCCTTTTTGAAGAAGATACAGTACAATAATTCCGCTAGCCTAAAATCCATACCAAACGGTTACTTTTTGTGAATGCATAGATTTCTCGATGATTTGTCTCGGATTTTCATCACCCCAAATGCGATAATTTTGCTTATTAATGCCACTGAGATAAAAACAGGCTTAACAGTGAAGATAATTTTCTTTGAGAAATGGTGATCATTTTGTGTTTGCTCAGACATCCAGTTGGAGAACCCTCAGTACTTTAAATGGTCAGGAGCCTTTAGTTGTTACGTTAGTTCAACTTTGCAAGCGTGCAAATTCAAATTTTTGAGCAATTCCGCACACGATAATCAACTAAAGTGGTTGGGCGGTCGGTCACATTCTCGCACACCACTGCAATTTTCTGGCCGATTGGCCTATACAAGCACATACTAATATTTTCGCATGTACTACAGACTGAGTTTGGTGGAATTTTTCTACCATTTTGCCCAAAAAGTCAGGAAGTTCGCGGTATGCTTTTTATTTGAACCCCTATTTTCATAATAGGCTTCAATAGCTTTTACACGTTACTCTACTGTACATCTATCCACAACTAAAAGTGTCAAAATGGAGACAAATGACAAAAATAATGTCAGAAATTGACATTTACATCTCATTCTCATTTAACATCTGTCAAAGCCATTGTAATACCCTTGGTTTGTTCACCTTTATTCTGTTGTAGTAGCCGAAAGTAGTTTGGAGTTCTCGAAAATTAGGAAACTGGAACATTTCTCTGAAGACAATGCTAACTCTAGCCATCGATACTTCTAGTCTTCCAGTAACAAGCGACCGCTGATAAAACCAAATAATATGAGTATCGGCAAATTCATAAAAAAATACATGACCACAATACTCATGAAAATGGATTCGTTTTCAAACGAAAATATGTTACTGAAAATATACTCTCGTCTCTGTGCATCTAGCATTATTGTACAATATAGTCAGTCAGCATTATAGTTTTTAGAAGTAAAAGGCAAAAAACCTTGAAAAAGTATTTTTACAAAATATAAAATACACGTGCTCTCCTTTTCATCGAGAGCTTGCTAGTGTTTAATCATCATAATGAATATAATGGAATGTCGTCAAAACAATAAAATTACACATATTTTTCCAAATCTACACATGGATCAACATCCTAGTGTGTTCTAGAAAGTCATGAACCGTTCTCTTCAAACTTAGGTTGGTAGTCGAAATGAGTTTTATTTTATTGGCGGGTGATGTCATATAAACGTTTCAGGTAAAAAAATAAAAAGTTTAATATAAACCTATAAATAATAAATATAATTTTAAGTAGGTACAGTTAGCTAAATCTTAGTTTACAATTGATATTAAGCAAAAACTCTATTCTACTAATGTAATCAACCGACTATAAGCGCTATTAAGTATATTAGTAAACGGACCACAAGGTTCTCAATTGTGCAAGAAAGTAATTTGCTTCCAAAAACTTTACTTATTAGAGACAGCCATGCTTTTTTTAATGGTTGGTGACAGTGCACATATTCTGTCACAAACGTATAATTTTGATAGTTTGGTTTGTCCTGTAAATGTGTGTATAGTTTATTTCAAATTATGAGAATATAACTTTGAACGTCTCTAATGCTTTTATTGCACCACCGTCTGTGATGATAATTATTATACCTGGTCGCCTTATTGAACGGGTACGCTTTACCTATTTGCAACGTATGAATCTAGGGGCCGTATTGACTATAAATTAGGGCCTTATAATATAATAATAAAACGCTGTTAATTTCAAGTATATAATAAAAAATATCTGTACATTGGGTTTATATACAAAGAAAAAATTACAAATCGTGTGGCAACATGTGTAGTGGATGCATATAGATATATAAAGCTAATTTATTTGTAATACAAAATAAAATTTGTATGTGTCACCGCATTTCATAAATCATCTGTGATTGAGTCGTCTTGCAAATCGGTGTCTGTGTCTGAATCGTATTGCAAATTTATAATCAAAGGTGCTACTATTTTGTACATGCGCATATATTCGTCCTCTTTTGCTATTGCGTGTCTAACAGCATTTTTCCAATTTACAGCAGTTATATGTTCCATAGCATTTGTTATGTGTGTTACACTGCTTTCACTAAATTTCGGTGTTTGATTTGTTCGTCTTATGGTATTTTTCAGTTGGGCCCATATCAATTCAATGGGATTGAAAATGCAATGGTATGGTGGTAAACGCAAAATTGTATGTCCTGCTTCTTTGGCTCTATTGTCCACATAATAGTCCTTTAAATATTCTTTTGTTTTCATCACTTCTATTAATTGTTTTTTTTTATAATGAACCTCAAAATATAAATCATTTGCTTCTAAAAATGTTTTAATATCTTTCTCATTATTACATTTTGTAGTAACTTTGGTTTGCTGTCGAGAATGATACGGAGCGTTGTCCATCACTATCACACTATCTTTTGGTAAATTTCGCAGCAAAGTGTCACAAAACCATTCTTCAAATAAAGATGAGGTCATATCTTCATGGTAATCTAAACTTGAGGATTTAACATTTTTAGCAGATAATAGCGGCTGTCCGATCCACCCTTTTTCTGATCCAGTATGAAGAATGATTATTCTCTTCCCTCTCGAAACAGGCGCGTCCAACTGACACATACTTGAACTATCCACCCAACCTTTGCAAATTGTATCATGGGTGTCATACCACGTCTCGTCTAAATAACATATTAATCGTCCTTCCTGTCTATACCTTCCAATTGCCGTTAAGTATTCATATCGAAGTTTCTGTAACCTCGGGCTTTCCATAATTGTGCGACGTTTGTCTATAGTGCCACACTTAAAACCAGCTTTCTTTAGGGTCCGCCACAAGGTTGCTTTAGAACAATGAATATTTATAGGCTCATCACTGATTCTTTTATGTAAGCAGTCAAGTGTAGATACAACATTTCCTCTGTAGAAGGAGTACACTTGCTGCCTAATAGTATCAATTTCATACTCTTCAATTTTTCTCGGTGCCCTTTGTCACTTCTTTGCTTTCGAGACCCTGCGTTATTGTTAATTATTTTATATATTGTTCCAAAAGCCACCTTGGTTAATTGCGACGTTCGTTGAATGTTCTGGGTTTGTAGTTCGTTATTTTCTTCCATCAGGGTGATAGACATTGAAAATTATCTGTTTTGCATCTTCTGATACATGCTTTCTCTGCCGTGCTCCAACAGTATTATCACTATCTACATCATAATCACTAACATTTTCAGCAAAAGGTCGCCACATGTTCGTTAAGTAAAGAGAGAAAAATCAAATATGTATACAGCAGTAAAGATTAACAATAAATGATAAATAGACTCAATATTAAGTTAAAAAAGGTATATAACCCCTTACCACAATTATTAATCGTATCCTAAATACGTATTTCGACAACTAAGTTGTCATCATCAGTAGGTAAAACCACTAATCAAGGTGTCGCACATGGGGCTCAGTAAAGCTAGCACAACAGCTTACGCAACAACTTTACACGGCGTCCACGTATACACTAACTGAAACATGCAAAAATATCGACCGAAAGGATTGACAAAAAATTACTTGTCTTAAGAAAAAAGGCACCCACATCTGTTTATAGTCCAGTTTGAAACGTCCACGACCTTTTTATTTACGTTTCTAAGAATGAAAGGAGACAGGTGAAGGGGATCGGTCCTTTATCTCCGTTCATGGAATTTTGTCTGTTTTTAGCGATATGAATACTTTCGTAGGCGTTAAGATCGCGGGGGTTATTAATGGCCTTGGCAAGTTTCAACCCTTTAATCGACATATTGTGCAGTGTACTTAGAGCGTGGTTGGCAACGTTAGATTTATCCGGTCTATTGTTCTATTGTATTTAATATGTGATATGTGTTCTTTAAACCGGGTTATTATTGGTCGTTTTGTTGCGATTATTGTAATTTGAAATATATTATTATTGCCGCAGGTGGTGAAATAAAAGCATTAGAGCCGTTCAAAGTTATATTCTTATAATTCGAAATAAACTATAATAATGTCATAATTTAATTTTTAAACAACAAGTGAGTAAAGTAATGCTTTTTTTCACGAGTAGGAAAATTTTACCTGTGTTATACTGTGTTCTCGTAACAAAATCTATCTGTTTGAGTTCCGAAACTGCTTGAATTTTATATGGAAAGAATTTAAGTTCTTTTTTTTAATAGTATGACATGTTCCCACTGACCAATGAACTTGTGATAGTTTTGCGATTAATTTTTTTGGTGAGTTGTTCATTCGACGTCGAATATCCTCTATGCAATTTGCGGTTCGTTTTCTAGGTGCTCCACTGCCAAGTTTACAAGTTATTTCCGCTGTTTCACTAAATTTAATAACTCAAACTTGAATATGTTTTCCCAGTTGTGCGTAAGTAACTTGCAGATTAGGATACTGTTGCCGGAAGTCCTGTAAGCACTGATTAATGGAAGAAACCCAATCTCCATTTTCAAATTTTTGGCCAGTTCTATAGTATCTTTGAATAATAAATATTTTATGTTGTAACATGAAAATAAAATAATTTAAAAAATATAAGCGTTTTATAATACGAATTCATGTATGACAGCTCTCTGAATTTGAAGTTTTCTAAAGGTTCGCATGTGGCCATGTGCACCATTCTTTGATTACTTAATTACTTAAAAAACAGCCTACTATAATGAGAAAAGTTTTTGAAGGCACGTTATTTATTGATAAACTATTTGTTACTATTTGCAATGCTAAACTTTTCTTCTAAACTTTGAACATGGTGGTG
This sequence comes from Melolontha melolontha, assembly GCA_935421215.2. Classification (NCBI taxonomy): domain Eukaryota; kingdom Metazoa; phylum Arthropoda; class Insecta; order Coleoptera; family Scarabaeidae; genus Melolontha; species Melolontha melolontha. Next base: position 67,098,108 of record OW285243.1, on the reverse strand, counting down.
TTTTATCCACTCAAGTATGTTTCAAGTTATTTTTTATATACGCTGTCAAAGTTATTCGATTTATAGTGGAGACACGTTAATACAGTTTCAGTCGGTTACGGCTGTGTTCGTCCAATGGAAACCCCTTGTTATGTCTTACACTTGTCACTAGGGTAGCGGTGGTCGATTTGGCGTTCATTATGTTAATATTAGTGAAAAAGTGGAGCTGAATGTGACTTGATTGTATGTAGTTAAGGAGTTACTTGTTGCGAAATTCGTCATTCCCAGGATCAGGTACTGACGAATCCATAGCAAAATGAAACACTTATGTGAATGCCTGGAAAGCAACTTCCACACAAATATGAACATGTATTGTGTTCTCCATACCAGATTTTTAATAATATTTTTATATTATTGAAAGTTTTTGTTTTATACAGAAAAAAATATAAAGTTTTACACACTCAAGGATATTTCAAATTATTTTTTTAATTAGTAGTATCCCATTAACTAATAAATTCTTCAATAATCTGTAATGGGCAAATGCATATTTCCCATAAGACGACAAAACCAATACGAAATCATAAACATATGAATATCAAGAAATATCATAAAAAATAGAACGTCTATACAGAAATTTCAAAATTCCAAGTGGTAATGTACTCATCAAGTACATTAATTATATCAAATTGGCAATAAGATCATTAATTACCTATGGAACTATAGATGCAATATATAACACGAATGTTATATTAGACATTGGAATTTTATGTATTACTCCGTAAATTAAACTACTTAATTGACTGCTTAACAATTTGCAGAATGACCTTGCCGTCATTAAGAATTTAATACCCACTTTTTGTGAGTGCCGGCAGTAAAGAAGAATTAATTTGCGAATCTAGCCCGCAGACCGATACGCTTGAGAATTTTACAACCAGGTATATTTATGTACTTCACTTAATTAACTGGAAAACAACTAATCGACATTTTGAAAAAAAAATAGGATAGTTTCAAATTAGTGTCTTTAATAAATAATTCTGATTATTATACTGACCGCCATAAGTAAATTAACACACAGTAAACTTAGATATATTTTAACGAAATTTAGAAGAAAGACGTATTTTATTCATATTAAAAAACGATGAAAATTTACGTATGTCTGGACAGCAATTTTCACACAATATTAAAAATCGGATGTGAAAATCGCGATACAAGTAACGTGCCTTCAAAAACTTTCCTTATTAGAGATGGACATGTTTTTGATGTTTTGATGGTTGGTGACAGTGCACGTAATCTGTCACCAAGGTATAATTTAATGAGCATGGACGTCTATAACGAGGAAAGTTTTTAAAGCCACGTTACTTGTATCGTGTTTTTCACATCAAATTTTTAATATTTTCGATATTATCAAAAATATTTTTGTTTTAGACAAATGGTGAGGTTCTACCCTTTCAAGTATCTTTCAAATTGTTTTTGCTGTGTAGCTGTATGATAGTAAGTATATTATTTAGCTACTGCAGCTAAATAATATACTTACTATTACGCACCTACGCACCTTGACTGTCAAAGTAAACAATGTTCACTTATTGAAGAAATCTGCAAGATTTAAATGTTGATTATGAAATTTTCCTACTACTATTTTTTCTAAATATCCTTTTATGTTTTGGTACGTATTGCATGATCTTAAATTCTAGATTTTAATATTTATAAACTGAATCATATAGAACTAATAATCTATATGGCATTGAACATTGAATATGAATTTAAGAAATAGACGTAGATGAGTTTTTCTAACACGATCTGTTTTGTTAGATTTTGAACCTATTACAGAAAATAATAGAAATTCTCTATATACAACGTGTCCAGGAAAGTATGCAACAAAGAGAAAACTTTTTTATGGTCTATTTCTCTATTTTATTCTTTGTAAAAGTTTTTGCTTTACTGAAAACCCACTTACCCGTTAAAACAAATGAAATATCGCTTTAAATGATGAAGATATTCTTCAATAACTTGAAAATACAAAAATGTTATTTTTCTATTTCGGTGCTATAAAGTGCACTTTTCGACACCCGTTTGGGTTGCATAAAGTATTACTTTTTCGCACGCAAAATTTTGTTTTTAGAGGTTGGTCACAAAAAGAGAAATGGAACTAAATCATATGTAAATGTCAAATATAAATGTATATAACAAGCATGTGTAGTAAAAGTTGTATAGGTGCAAAGAATGAAAAACACTTGCTAACATTTTATTTATACTAATTAACAATATAAATTGTTAAACAGAGTTGGAAGATCTAATGCTACTATTGACATTTACTTTCCATTTTGAATAGTGCAACTGTTATAAACGTTTACTGTAACACTAGAAGATTCATGTGCATTAATGGAGATTCCGGGCAGATTCTGGAAACACACTATGTTTTGTTTGAATACCTGTTGATTCACATTGATTGACACTGATTATTGCATCAGAAGTCGATGGATTCTGAATAATTTTAGTGGATGTATTAGGTGCACTAGACAGTATTCGAGCAACATCAACTTTTTTCATGGTGGAATTATCAATGGAACCTTCACCCACTGCTGAAGATTTCCATCCTCCATGGCGCTTAATTGTTATTAAGTCACCTCCACTATTAGCCATGTGTGTCACACTTGAACGCCTAAAGCAATGTCCAGTGAAGAGCTCAGGATTAGGCAAATTTAAGGAAGTAGCAATAACTTTTGGTACTTTTCCTATAGTATTAATGCCAATTGGATTATTCACGCAAGAACCATTTCTATATTGCAGGAAGAAGCGTTTATGTGTAACATGAGTGGGACGAAGTGAATAATATTTTTTAACCAAATCAATCCATAATTTTTCTGTTATAATAAATTGTCTTGGAATATAAGTTTTAGTTTTTGACACTCTAACCATTATGACATCATTTTTAAACTGTATATCATCTAAAATCATGTTCATGATTTCTTCACGACGACAAGCTCCATTATAACCCATTATAAGGATAACCTATCAATATTAATATGACTATTATCACAAAATAATGTAGAACATTAATAAAATACTATTACTAGGATGTTTGTATTACTTACTTTCATTGCTAAATATGTTTTATCATCGGCTTCTATTATAAAACAGTTAATATGATATATTTCTAAAAACTTGGATTTCTTAGGCTCTTAGCCTTCAGATAATCTTTTTAAATATACAAAAAGCCTAGAAAAGTTTGAGATATCTATATTTTTATAAATATTTAAACAACTCGTAACATCGAATATGTGGACCACAAGGTCGATTCCTTTTTATCTTGCTTTCCTTATCAAAATAAGCAATAATTACATTTTCAGTAATATTCGCGATATTATTTTCTTTACACCAAGTTAAAAAGTGCTCGTATTGCTTTTGATAAATATGTCGAGACTTTGTTGGCAAAAGATTTTGTAAATTATCTTCTGCTATTTTGCGAATCTCTAGGGGCGTGCAATTATTTGCTTCGTCCATTTCGTTAATAATTTATTGCATAAACCAATCTAAATTTTAAACTTAAAACGACATATAACACCGCCGATTTTCTAATATTTAAAATGCTCTAGTTAAACATGAATGCTACCAACTTCAAAAAAAGAAAATTTCTACAATTTTCGTACAAAACATGCCTCTTATTTTAAGTCTTTTTGAACTTTCAATGTCCGAAATAGAAAAAATAGTATAAAATACACGTTTCATAAGACATTTTAGTGCACTTGTTCTTTAGAAAACTCGCCTTGTGGCTCGTTTTCTAAACTTGCATGCGTGCGCTAAAATCATGTCTTATGCAACTTGTACTTTAATATACTATTTTATGTTTTAAACAAACATCACTCGATATGATACCCCTCTCGCTCAATACACAAATTTGTACGTCTACTTAAGTACCTGATGGCATTTTACAGGAAATTGGGATTATTATTTAAATGCGTTACCGCTTCCCTAATCCTGTTCTGCATATTTTCTTGGTTATCAAATGGCCTATCTGAATACATCTGATTTTTCAACCAACCCTATAAAAAATAATCCAAAGGATTTAAATCCGACGAGCGTGGCCTCCACGCTGGAAATGTTGAATATCTTCCGATCCATTTTTCTTGAAATTCTTGGTTTAAATATTGCACGACTCGACGAGAACTATGTACAGTTGCACCATATTGAATAAACCACAAAGAACATCTTTTTTGTAAGGGTAAATTGTCAAATTCATCTTCTAGTTCAGTAGTCAGAAATGCTAAATACTTTTCAGCATTTAGAGTTTGCTGAAGAAAAAACGGTTCGAACGCTCGTCTCTTTAAAATCCGCACCAAACATTTATCTTTCATGAATATTGGTTTTTACACTCCATTTGGAAATGGGCATTCTCTTGAGACCACCAACGACAGTTTTGCGAACAAACTACACCATTTGTGGTGAATGTCGTTTCATCGGTAAATAATATTTTTTGGGAAATGTTAAGTCCGTTTCTATTTCACCTTGTATCATGGAGGAGAACTCTAAATGCTTGTCATAATCTCGTTCTTGCAACATTTGGATATATCTTGGTTTAAATGAAGTAAACTTATATGTTTTTAATAGTTGATGTACTGATGATTTACGTAATCCTAAATTAGTTCCACATTTTCTCACAGATAATTTAGGATTCTCAATTACACTTTGTAAAACATTTAAAGAATTATCTAAATTTCTTACTGGTCTGTAATGTTCCTTTTTAAAATTCAATTCCAAAGAACCTGTTTGTTTAAATTGTCGCAAAATTTGGGATACCGTAGACTAACTAACGTTTTTATTGGGATGCCTTTTTCATGAATTTTTGTATTTTCAAGTTATTAAAGAATATTTTAATTATTTAAAGCGATATCTCATTTGTTTTAACGGGTAAATAGGTTTTAACTAAAACAAAAACTTTTATAAAGAATAAAATTTCCTGAGAAATATACCATAAAAAAGTTTTCCCTTTGTTGCATACTTTCCTGGACACGTTGTATAGTAAACATTAAATTTGTTGTATCGATGCTCATACGGGGTGCATTCAAAATTTACCCGTGCCAAATTTTATTTTCAATTTGTCTCGTTTAGAATGATACACAGCAACGTGTATTATCTGTAATATGTATACATATATTTATCTGTAGTAATACCACAAGAGCTTTGAATTTATCGATAATTTCACGAATGCTTGTTGCATAGCGACGAAGACGAGCGTCAGTTTGACAAGCATTTAACTCACGACAGCCCGTAGGGCTGAACTGGTTTAATTGTCAAATTGACACGAGTCGAAGTCGTTATGCAGGAAGTATGAGTGAAATTATCGATTTTAATTTAATTATTTAATTTAATTAATTTAAGGCCCAATGAAACCAGTTTTTTGACAGAACTTTAGAAATGTCTATCCTTATTAACCGCATTTCCATAACAACGCCTAATTATTCTACTATGAAAATTATCGATAAATTACCGCTGTAATTTCGAGTTGCTTCAGTAATACGCGAATCTGATTGGTTTATATTTGTATGTGTAAAATAATCTCTATAATATGTACCTAATCCATGTTCTGTAGATATAAATACATTAACCCTTGTCTGCATGACCGGGGTCCTTTGGCGACCCCAGCACCACATTTTTCTTCAAAGTTGCCTACCCTGAATTAGTAGGCGTTTGGCCGTCCATCTATTTGTCATTTGCAGTTTGAGGTTATGTTGTGCAGTGGTAGTTTGGCTATAAGTTTTTCCCTGTTCTAATTAAAGTTAAATTAGGTAAGTGGGGTCTGTAAAGGACCCCATCTGTGCTTTTGCGTACTAAATATAACATTTTAATATACACCTGTTTTTTCTAGTTTTTGAAAAGAATAAGTCGTTTAGATCATCGCCGTCCATTGACTAGCACAGAGTTAACCCATCTTGCTGAAAATATCGAAGATTTGTCGGATATAGAAGACGAATATGATGTCGATTTTCAAGAAATTCTTTCTGAGTCCGAAGATAACCTCGAAAGTCAGAGCGAAGAAGATTCCGATGAATTACCAGATGAAAGTAATACTGAAGAATTTCATTGTACTCAGTACGTTACCAAGTCAGGTTTGAAGTGGAATAGTTTACCTTTTCGCAGTAGTAAAACGCCACTGCGAAATTTAGTAAATGCACGTCCTGGGCCGACGCCGTTTACCGAAGAAGCGAATGATTCTATAGATATTTTCAATTTATTCATTACAAATGAAATGAAAGATATTATATGTCGTTATACAAATGAAGAAGCCAAGAAGAATTATGCAGAATGGAATAGAAAAAACCTAATTCACCAATGAATTGGATAGATTTAGAAAAGGGTGAACTAGATTGCTTCTTCGGTGTGCTTATAAAAGCAGGTGGATTGAGATGCAGGAAAGAATCCACGCGTGAAATGTGGACAAGAGGTTCCTCTATACGCCGCGCATTTTTTTGTGCAGCTATGTCTGTCAACAGATTTGAAGAAATATCAAGATTCTTAAGATTTGACGATAAGACTACAAGAATTTACAGAAAGAAGGAAGATAAACTGGCGGCTATTAGAGAGATTTGGGACTTATTTGTAAGAAATTGCAAAATAATGTTTGAACCTTACGAATCTCTTACCGTGGATGAACAACTAGTATGTTTTAGGGGCAGATGTCCCTTTAGACAATACATAAAATCAAAGCCTGGTCGTTACGGCATAAAAGTCTGGGCACTTTCTGACGTGAAGACTTCCTATTTATGTAATCTTCAGGTTTACTGTAGTCGTCTTCCAAGTGGAGTGAGGGAAAAAGAACAAGGAATGCGTGTAGTAAAAGATTTGGTTGAACCATATTTCGGTAACTGGAGAGGCATAACTACAGATAATTTCTTTACAAGTGTACCTTTAGCGAATTATTTATTGAGCAAAGGACTTACATTGCTTGGAACGGTTCGAAAAAATAAAACTGATACGCCACCTCAACTCAATGTAATCTCAAGACCAGTTCATTCATCCATGTTCGCTTACACAATGGATGTAAGCATGATATCGTACATTCCAAAAAAGGGCAGAATGGTTCATTTGTTGTCTACACAACATCAAGACGATAACGTATCTCCTGAAAACGAAAATGAGCCTATTATGATACTGGACTACAACGAAACTAAAGGTGCAGTTGACAACGCAGATAAATTGATTCGAAAATTTTCATGCGCTCGTAGAACACTACGATGGCCTTATAGACTATTCATGAATATTCTAGATATATGTGCCATGAATACATTTGTAATATTCAATGAAAAACACCCCGAATGGAAAAAACAAAATAAAGCCAGACGTAGGTTGTTCTTGTTACAACTGGGAGACAAATTAACTCGTGGAAACATGGAAAAACGGACTCAAAATAGAAACCTTTCAATATTTGTAAAAACAGCACTTCAGGATTGTGGTATTGCCTTAGCAGAAACAAATTTAAATTCGCAGAGAGATGAAGAAAGAACCACTTCGACAAAAAGGGGTAGATGCTATAAATGTCCAAGAGAACAAGACAAGAAGGCTAACATAAAATGTAAGGACTGTCACAAATTTGTTTGTGACGCACATAGAAAAAAAGAGACAGTGACGGTTTGTCTTCCATGCCTTTCATTAAAATAATGTTTTCCATTAAATTTTCTTTTTTAAAGTTATATGTAATTTCAAAGCATTGTCAAATCTAATGTTTTTTTTAACACATTTTTGTTTTGTTCGAATATAAAAATAATTGTACAACCATTATATTATATGTTACTTCGATAAAATTCAATTTTAAAACTTTTTTTAAATTTTAATTTGTCTTAAAGTACCTTAAATCTAAAAAAAAATGGGGTCTCCACAGGACCCCCACATACGTGGGGTCCTGTCGAGACCCCATTACGTACGCATTAGTCTGTCATGCACACAAGGGTTAAAATAGTTTTATTTTGTCGTATATATTTTGCTGTATTCTCCTCTAACCGAGATAAATTGAATAATTAAATAAAGTAAACAGTAATGAAAATGTTATAACAAATAAATTTTGAATACACCCTGTATAAACAATAGATAAAATAAATCTCATAGTCAATTTCATGTAAGGTTTCTTGTTATTTTCTGTAATAAGTTTTTATATGCAGCGATACAGATCGTGTTAAGAACAACACATCTGTGTATATTTAGTAAAGTTATATCGTATGTAAAATGTCATGTAAATTATTATGTTTCTTTACGTTCTGGTTTATAATTGCTAATAACTTAGAATTTAAATCATGCTATATATACAAATTTATAAAAGAATATTTTTAAGTTAAAGTAAGCTTCATAATCAATACTTTAATTTTACAAAATCTCCTAAATACATAAATATTGCTTTTGTAACAGTTACGATGTACGACAAGATAACGTGAATTGAAAAGAAAACAGCGTCAGACGGTAAAAAAAGAACACTTGAAAATAAGAACGCATTTAAAATATGAAACATTATTAGAAAGAAATATTAAAGAAAACGGAAATCAGTATCAGAACGAAAGTTTTTAAATATGGAATATTATTTGCAAGAGTATTTTAACTTAAAATGTATTTGAAAAAGAATTGACCTCACTGGGCATATATAAAGAAAATTTCTCCAGGAGAGATACACTGATCGAAATAACGTTTTCAGGCAGTGGTCAAATAAAATTTTGGTTTTGTAAATTGTATTGAATTTAATTCATCTTTGGAATTTCTATATTTTTAATTTAAAGAAAATGATTACTTTAGTTTGTTTAATATAATAATAATTACGACAGGTAAATTATGTAACAAAGACACTCAAGACTTTGAAGTACTAAAATTAAATTTATGAGTTTGTTTTATGTGGGCATTTTATCTGATCGTGTGTAATTTCAATTTCTGTATTAAAACAGATAATAAAATAGAATACAGCTGTCTTTAACTTGTAAGTAGGGAAAACAATCTCACGAACATTTAAAGATATCTGGGTTTAGAACTCGAAATTTTGAACTCTTGTTAAATATATGAAATACTAATTAAAATATATCGTGTGTTATTGACGATTTTATGTAGCAGGATAAAGTCTCGCCAGGTAGATATGAAATAACACATTTTTCCTTTGTAATATTATCAAACTTTAATACTATTAAATCCACAAACCTTACAAAATATTAATTTTTAGATATAAACACTGTTTCATGCTTTAGCATCTTGTAGGGTATAAAAACTCACTGGTCTAAAGTAATATGTAGCTTTGTTTTGAAATATTAATATTGGAATCTAAATCTTCAAAGTATTATTTATATATCTATATAAATGTGAATATTATGTGACTAGAAGTAAGATTGGTGTACTATGTTTTACTAATAATTGACGATATTTAATATTAATGTATGTTAAGACAAAATGTGTATAATAAATGTATTAAATTTAACATGCTATCGTATTATTTCTCTCCTTATTACATTAGATGCTAGGCCTAGTTGCAAGGAACCCTTTTTGTAAAACAAAAACCATGAGAGCAATTTTAAGAGTCTAAAACAAAATATGTGTGTATGATGATTCATGCTTAATAATTGACGATTCATATTTAATATATTGGCGCCCATTTTAAAAATCAAAGTGCACAGCAATATGTGTATTTAGATAATATTTACTTTAATTAATAAAATACACAAAAAAAATCTTAAAAACTATTTATGTATTTTATTCGTTAGACGAAAAACCTGAAAACTACGGCCACCTTTATATAACGGCCAATATTGTTTCTTTTTTGGTGGCTGTTATTTGACTGTAGTTTGATCCACTTTAATCTTCGGATTTAGTGTTGATTGTCCACCAGGTGAGCTGCTGCGTTGACGTCAAGGTGGAGCCTAGTTCCGTGCTTGTCAGCAAACCTTTTTATTTAGTTAATTGACGAAGGAGATACTTGTTGAAACTTCATTATAACGCTAAGAAATAAGTAATTAAACTTCTAGTTTCAAAAATTATTTTATTGTAAATACCACTACAATATTGTTTCGGCATACATTGGCTTCATCAGGTGGATGAAATACTGAATATGTACAATACAAGTTTGAATATTTATGTGAAAATTATTGGGGAAATGGTGGTGGAAAAATTTTTACTATCTTAAATTTAGTAGAGGGGAGTTGTTTAAATCTAGTTGGTCATTTAAAGCTAATCCTAAACTATTGTATCTATTAATTTCTAGTTTTCTAACAGGTTAAGTTTTTTACTTTTTTCTTGAATGTGTAAAATTTTGAAATCTATATTAAATCTATGATTAATATCTATACAATGACTTGCGAAAGTTGAATCAGTTTTCATTTCTTTATGGCTTCTCTCGTGTTCTTTCATCCTAATTTTGAATGTCCTCCCCGTTTGTCCTATGTATACCTTATTACAAACTTCGCATGTTAACTTATATACACCAGAGTTTGATTCTTTGTCTATTTTATCTTTGTTGTTTTTAATATGTTCTGTATAGTATTGTCTGTTTTAAATGATATATGTTCGTTATTAAGTTTTTTAATGAAAGTACCAAATTTTTTCGAAATTTTTCCTAAGTAAGTGATTGAATATAGGAATTAATTATCTTGTATTTTAATTTTGGATAAACTATGGAAAGGGTTTTAGATTTTTGTTGGCGATTTAGGATGTTATTGACAATATTTATAGAGTAACCATTGTTTAAAGCAATTGTGTATATTCTATTTAGTTTAAGGTCGAAATTACTTTTGCTCATAGGTACATGAATTAATCTATATACCATTGATTGGTATGCTGATAATTTGTGTGTTATAGGATGAAAAGAATTAGCGTGTATTGTGGTATCTGTATGTGTTGGTTTATGATATATAGCGAACTCGTGTTTATTAGTTTTGTGTGATATGGTTAAATCTAGAAAATTAATGCTTTTATTTATTTCTGTTTCTATAGTAAAATTTATATTGGGATGAATAGTGTTGATATAATTATGTAAAGTTTTTAATTGTCTATCTGAACCGTTAAAGCAAATTAATATGTCATCAACATACCTAAACCAATATACACAATTACCAAACAAGGGATGTGTACTAATTATAGTTTCTAAATTATTCATGAAAATTTCCGCTAATAAGGGGCTTAGTGGGTTTCCCATTGCTAGACCCTCTATTTGTTTATAAAATTTCTTTTTAAAAATTTTTAAAAAAACCTTTTTATTTCTTCCTTTATTGTTGGCATTCCAAGGTCGCGATGAAAATCTACGTTGCGTATATACCTAGTTGTTCTCTAACTAGAGTTTGTTCTCTAACGTATAAATGTTACATCTTAATTCATTTATTTTATCAAGAAATCTCCTGCAAAATCTCGCACAAACAAAACATATCTTAGCACGTGTAGTTTCAACGTCAAATATTTCTTAAATACTGGTTTGACGTAGTCGCTTTTTTTATTTCATGACTAGATAGCATAAAAGTACACCCTCGTACACTTACCTTCATTAATATTGTATGGAAACGCGATTGAAAACAGTACTAATTTATAAATACATAGTTAACAATTAAAGTACTCGAAATAATGATGCATATTAAAATAAATTCTGTATTTTAATATATTATTTACGAGAGTAAAACGAAACCACCGAAACATGAGCTATTTCCATTCGGAGTGCCTGTCGACCGGTTAAAATTTATACGTACAAGTGAAGTGCATTTTTATGACGCTCAAGTGCAGAAATATACAGTTACATGGCCGATAAATTAAAAAAAAACTTCGATCAGAACTCCGTTCGAATATGAATATTCATGGATCTCGTGTCAATTATTTCAGAATTGTGAAACATATACATGTACGCGTACACAATGTATATATCGAACTATTATCGTAATTTTTGTCTTGATGCGGCACCATCGAACGACTCGATTTATTGCATGATATACTCTCACTGATACACGTATACAAACGACGATATGTCATACATACTTTTAGAAACGGTAGCTAAGAACTTGTGTGTAAAGGCGGAAGTGCCACAGGTTATATTACTTGGACCTATATTCTGCTTAATTTACATAAAGTATGATATACGCTGCATGTTTTTCGATATTTTCGTGTCAGCATTTTTTTGATTTTTTTCATTTACAAAACTAGAACTAAATAAGATAATACCTAAACTGTATTAATCGAAGATCGGCTTCTTTTATATAACTTAATTAAAAAGACACTCTCATTACAATATACGGGGGGGGGGGTTATTGATTAGCCTACTATTGAAACAATTTAAAGTTGAGACTTTATATAACTCCTGTCGAATATACAGGGTGATTCTAAATATATGCGACAATTTTATGGGCTGATTCCTAGGGTTATTACCATCATAAAAATTTATATGAATGTATGTCTTAAATGGCTTAGTTTTAAAATTACGAGACGTTTAATAGTAAATTAAAAGTTCATACAATAAAACGTACTAATACAACAAAATTAAGTGAACAATAAACCATTGTTGGAAATGACCGTTTTCAACTACAATGCAAGCTTATATTCTTCGTTGCATTGATTGGTGAGTGCGTTCAAGAATTCCGGGACTGTTTCGAATTGTCTCAAATGCTGCAACAATACGATTTCTCAGTTCATTAACATTTTTAATAGGAGTCGTATAAACTAGTGATTTAAAGTATCTCCAGTGAAAAAAAATTAAAGGATTTAAATCTGGAGATCGCGGAGGTGACGGTTTCGGACCTTCTCGCCCTTTCCATCGATTAGGATACGCACCGTCCAAAAACTCACAAGCAACTAAACTGAAATGTGAAAACTGAAGTACCATCGTGCATTAAATACAATTGTAATCTTTAATTTAATCATTACAACGGAACTTCTTCCAAGAATAGTGGTAGGTCCTCTTCAAGAAAGCGGCGGTATACTTCTCCATTTAACCTCATTGGCAAAATTATGGACCTATCAAGTAATCTCCAACAATTCCGGTTCGCACATTAACATCAAAGAATTGATGTTGATGACGGGTTTCCAATGTTACGTGTGCGTTTTCTTCGGCCCTTTTGTAATTTTTATAAAAATTAATAATTACATGTCTGGAGAAATTAGCTTCGTCGATATAGAATACTCGAGACAAAAATTGAGAATTTAGTGAGATTTTCTATTGTATCCATTGACAAAAAGCCAGTTTTTCGCGAAAAATCTGCTGGCAAAAGTGCCTGTAACCGTTTTATCTGATATGGATACAAGAGTTGATTGTCCAATATCCTCCAAACTGTGGGTCGACTTATGTTTAAGGCAGAGGCAATTATTCTGGTGCTTGTAGTAGGATGTTCCTCAATTTCATTTCGCACCATTTCCTCCACTTGTGGAGTTCTAACTATACGTGGGTGCCCGCTATCATTCGTATGTTTTTTTTAAAACTTCCCATTTTACTAAGACGTTGGCGAAGACGGCAATATATCGAATGATGCAGGATGACACGGTTCGGGTATCGTTCTTCACAAAAACGTCTAGCTGTACGTGAATTACCATTGGTAAGACCGTAAACAAAATGCATTTCGCACAATTTTTAGAAAACTTTGACAATACTTCACAATAATATTCAAATGACAAATTTAATATTTTCCCTTCAAAAAAGGTGTGATATTAAATCTTGTTAGTTATATTATAACAAATGAATTGTATTGGTGCAGTATTTGAGACAATTCAAAACACTTACGATATTCTTGAACGCATACATCAATCAATGCAACGGAGGATAGAAGCTTGGGTCGCAGTTGAAGGCAGTCCTTTCCAGAAATTTAACTTTAAAACTAAACCGTTTCAGACACACATTCATATGAACTTTTATGATCATAATAACCCTAGGAATCAGCTCATAAAATTTGTCGCTTATATTTAGAGTCAGCCTGTATATAGGTCCTTTCATATTTTTTTAGTGTTGTATATATCTCAATATTTCTTAAGTATATATATATATATATATATATATATATATATATATATATATACAGAACTGTTCGTATTATTTGTATTGAATCCTTGTTAATAACTTTTGAGGTAAAACATATTGTTATTTATTGGTGCTGGTATTAATTTGTAGTTATAGCTTCCTTGTTTTTTTGATATTACGCCTCGTGGTTACGTTATAGCCTCTACGTAAATCGTGTGACGTATGACCTCTGATTGCAATTCAACAGTAATTCGGTCTACAGTAGTCAGTCTACAACAACGTTTCGAAAAGAATCTCTCCGTCTTCACTGAGACCTTAACTTGTGTACTGGCTAGTTAAGTTGTATTTTTATTATCACTCCCACAAAGGTAAGTACTTGGAAGCCTACCGTATATCGAAAAGTTACCGAAGCCAGTTTTGTGATATTTATTTTTGCTACTTCCTGTTTTGCATATTAAAAACGCGTGTTAACCACTGCACCAGAAGAAAACAAACAGTAAAGCAATAAGCTTTGGTGTTTTTTCTTCATTGTCTTCAGTCTCTAGTCTTCTGTCTTCATTTGGTAATTTTTTTTCCATCCAAATTCTGCAAAACAGTATGTGTCTATTTTCTTAGGCATTCAACCACTTTTGTTTCGCTCTGACATTTTTCATTATGTGGTTGTAGCTATTGCTTCGCACAGTGTACAAAGTCGTATGTACAAGTCAATATTATCTTCTCTTCTTGACAAATATAAAGTTTTCGTTATACTTCTAAATAGTTCATAATTTCTCATAGTTTATTGTTTATTCCTATAGTTTGTCTCAGAATAAGGAGTGACTCAAATATCTCGCCATAACTCGATCTACACAGGCTAAAATGTGACCTATCATACGCGTACACACCTGAGAGTGTAGTTGTTTGTTGTAATGTCATTTATTTTTATTACATACTTACCATAACATAACAGTTTTTCACTTACACTTACATGAAATAAATAAGTTTTAAGAATCTGTGTAAAGTAGCTCTACTTATTTTTGGTACAAGTGCATCTCTAGTACTTATTTTGTCATGATTTTATTAAGCGTCGAAAGATTTGATTTAGTACAGTGGTAGATAACAGTAACAATGACAGAAAAATGCAAGAAAACGTTGACAGATTACATTTGTATATAAAACATAACCTGTCAACCGACCGATATTTCTAGATTATTACCGTTATTGAACTAGGCTGCAGAAGAGCCAATGAAATTCTTGAAAAATAAGTAGCTTCTGTCGGGATATTTAAATCACTCCTTCTTATTCTGAGACACACCATAGATAGATTTTATATTATATTTTATGAAATAATAACTCAAGAGATGTATTTCTTCTCTTTTTTTACTATTATCCTTGTTTCGCTACCAGAAGCAATGTTGGTCATAGTGCTGCCTTGTATAACTTTGTTTTTGTCGGATATGATACATACTGTCATCTTATATTTATATTTAACATTCCTGCTGCCCTATTACTCTTTACCAAGTTAAAATCAACTCAGTTGCCTTCTTATCGCTTATTATTCATCTGCTAAATGTATATTATATTTGTTTTTCAGTTTCATAAATTACTTTTTTCTGATTAATGACTAGTCCCAAATAGACTGCTGCTTTTATCAATCTTTTAAACATTCTTTCAATTTCTATTGTAATTTTTATAGTATCGCTTTTATAAGTTTATTAATTGTTTTGATTTCCTTTTCAATATAATTTTAGTTCTCTATTATACTTTTATTGTAATGCATTAACCCATATTTAATTTTCATTCTTTCAGTGTGTAGTCAAATGAAAACTTCACTAGATTAATTTGTAACAGAGTCTAAGCATTAATACTCGGCCCGATAGTGAATTAACTAGTGATCAAACCAACGAATTTTGGGAAAACTAGGAAGGCTAATTCAAGCACACTACTATCTAAATATTATTTACGTTGATCATAAAGTGATTTCGTACGAAACAAGCTATTTATCAATATTAAATAATAATCGTGTAACAAAAATCCGGATAATCCTACCAAAATTTCCTTTCGTAGTTTCCCACACTATTGTTACAAACGAATGAAGGCATTATTTCGAGTTATATTTTCCTGCAATCGAATATAGATTAATTTAATTTAACCCTTTATACCTATTGTCGCGTTACAATTGTCGTATTGGAATAGGGTGGAAATATATCTTATTAATAGACTAGAATTTTAGGTGCGTGAAAACGCAACGTAATGAATGTGTCGTTCTTTTACAGGGGTGCCCAAAATTATTGACATTATTAATTATTTCGAACGTTTGACAAAATCTATCTATATGCCTGTAACAACAAGCAAATTTTGTTTGCTATAAAATATGGTACAGTTACAATTTAAAATAGATATGAATAAGTTTTTTTGTCTTTATAATTTAAGTTAGGTTAGGCATGTTATCTTTTTTATTATTATACAATTTATAAAGATGGATCAACCTTTTGGTTTACTCTATATGGCAAATATTTGTGGTCGGTATTGTAATCATTTTTCTTTCTTTAGCTATTTTATTTAGTAATTAGATAATTTGTTGTTTCTAAATTTTGGTAAAGTGTGTTATATTTCTTATATAGCAGGAAATAAAATATGTTATTATTATTTTATTATATTATATTTTAGCATTTTATAAAGAAGATGTATGTACGATAACTGGTGAAGAGAAATACGTTCAGCAACCGTTAATAAATTTTTATTTAATGAATTTGAAAAATCTCTTGTAATTTTAAGACATGAATTCTATTAATGATAACCATAACTTGTAATTTTAAGACATGAATTCCATTAATGATAATCATAACTGGCTATTGTCATTTAACTTAAACAAGAATGTAAACCACGAAAATCTTCTCGGACAGCAACTGATAATCCACTAATTTACAGATTTCTTGCTTGTAAAATTACCGCGGCAGTTTTCGGAAACATTCTCAAATATGTAACAAATTCTACCTCAAACTCCGAATTAAATCGCGATTATTTTAATGGGTCAAACACATGGCAGTTGCAGGGAGACAAGTTGGGTCTGCAAAGTCTCTCACTTAACGCATACTAGCAAGCAGATCTCGATATTCTCAGGACGCTTATTCTTGATATTGGCACGTAAACAGTTTAAAATATCTATATTTTGTTTACCGTTGACATACCGGGCTCTCTAAAATCCTAAAAGCAATACGCCTTGATAACTAAATCCGTTACTTTACCTGTTTATGGTCGAGATAGTTACATTTTCGCTTTTGGACATCCAACACGCTTCCACAACATTCTCTGGTGGCTGGATTCTGATTCGTAATGATAACACCAAGATTCATCACAGGCAGCAATTTGGGCGTTACCTTGATGTTGATTCCATATTAAATGCTACAGTGATCAAACAAAATGGAAATTCTTTTGATCATCAGTAAACAGTCATACACTGAGCAACTTTGTTATAGCCTCTTGTCTAGGAATAATGCATGAGCAACTGTCACACTACTGTTCACCATTTGTTGTCAAAATACGTATCCGGTATAATAATTATTTTCAATTCAAGGACCAAATATATCACCAAATTATAATATTTGCTTTTCTTCCGTTTCTCCTTACATACACATTCGTTCATTTGACGGAAAATAATAAAATTTAATCGATATACGCCATCTTAAATTTAAGTTAAATAAGTTCAGTTATTGTCAGATTTACAAAAATTTGTATAAATCATTCGACTATGGCGTAATTTTTTTGTACAACCTCCAATTTCTTCAGCATATAAGTTTTAACGTTTGTGCTAATTTATATAAAATCCATCATTTATAACTATAGCATAATAATAATAGTTTTGTTTTTCGAAAATGTTGGTTCGCTTTAACTAGCTCCTTATCATTAATTATTAATTGTACAATCAAAGCATCTAGTTTTCTTACCCATTGGAAATATACTAGAATTTGTCCAATTCACAAGAAAGGGGTCGCATTCGTATTATCTAACTATCGTCCTATGGAGAATTTTAACTTGGTGAAGATATGCAAGCTTTAGACGAATGTTATAAGACATGGCGCTTACAATCAAACCCTTCAAAACCAAAATCAGGTGCCTTCCATTTGTATAACAAAGAAACCAAGAGAGAACCAAATATTTAATTTGGGCGTAACATTAGACATTCAGGCAGCATCTCTATAAAACCAGTCAAAAGGTGAGGACTCCCAATAATATTACATAAACTTGCCAACAATTTCTGGGGTGATCTTGCGAGCGGCAGCCATTGCATTGGCTTACTCTTCTGCCGAATACTCTACTGCTGGCTCGTATCGAAGCTCTCACCCCAATCTAATAGATATACAACTTAATACCGGTGACGATTCAGTGAGGATCGTCACCGATACTGTTAAATCTACACCTAGTTTCTCGCTACCGATCCTTTCCAACATTACCCCGCCAGATATCAGACGACATGCTGAAGCACAGAATAAATGAGCTAAGATTACCAACAACCCTGATCATCGTATACACGATGATCTGGAGAGTGTCACCAGGACTCGATTAATGTGCCCTCGTATAATAATATAATAATTATAATCTTTAGTCATGTTAATGCACTAACGGTTTACATTTGTCAAAAGTGAAAGAATAAACTTCACATCTACACTACTAGATCTTCAAAATCATTTTCAATATATTCTTTCAGCGACGAAAAAGCCTTATAATTATTTTTTTATATAAAAGAAGGTACTAGCGAAAACAATAGAGGCAGAACGCGCACTTCGTGGGAATAAACAAAGCGAATAATCCGACGCAACGATCAAATGTTTCTTTCAACGCAGTTAATAAGCTAATGTGTTTTGAATGCATATAACTGTATCCTTTATGAAGTTGAAATTTATGCGATTATGTGCATTTTCTACACTAATTTCGCCCCGAAAGGTCCCTATTTACATAGTTACTAGGTTCTCGCTTTATAATTATGCATATATGTTCGCGGATTTCTGAATATCTAATTCGATAATAATTGTTCGATGTTGACTGTAAAACAAAACGACCAAACACATACATTTGCATACCTATATGGTAGAGAAAAGTGGCAAAAGTAACTATGCAACATTGGTCAACTCCAAAAAAAAGATATACATAATATGTATTACAATATCTTCTTTTTTATAAACTATTAATTCTATTATATAGAGACACTGAATACGTAGATCAAAGAAGAATGTTCCGGGACAATTACTATCATCCCTTGAAATTTTGTAAGATAATCATGATCAATAGAGTTCGGATTTTATGTAAAAAACATATTTTTGATTATTAGGAACATCACCCCAATATTGTGGATATCCATTCTACACTGAAATAATGCGATTAACGGTATAAAAGAAATTACATTTTTACAATTTACAATTTAGTTTGTGCGCATAAAGTGAATGTTTTTTACATTTTCAACATAAAATCGCATATTTTTAATGAAACGACCGATATTCGTGGTTGAAATATTGCAAATTTATTAGTTTGTGTTCTTAACCAAAGTATTTTGCCAACATTTTTTTTAATCAGTACAAAAGAGTTCGAGAAAACAAATAGCGTAGAAATTGTTCGTTTTGTTAATGAAAGTTTGATGACTTTTTCTCTTCAGATATTCTGCCGCCTGACAATATTCTCCTTTTTGTCATAGACGCGGCAGCGTATACAGTGTGGTCATAAAGTTTGGAGCCAAACTTATAACCGCATTATTTTACATTTTTTGGAAAAACGCTCGGACAGGTAAATTTTCTTTTTAAAAACGCCATCTTTTGACATACAATTTTTTCTATTTAAGTCCTCACACAAGACAGAAGTGTGAAAAAAACTTACTTACATATTTCAGTAAATTTCGTAAGCTTAATTAGTTTTTGAAATCTTCAATTTTTGGGCGATAATTTTAATTAAGAAATGGTCTGCCACATCATGTCAATTTTTTAAATAAATTAAACTTCTTTGACCCTTTTTTGTGAAACTATTTAATGTTAAATAAGATTTTTTAATAAGTAATTAGCCGATTGGGAAGACGAATTACTTTTGACCTGGAGCGAATAACGCAGATTACTATTGATCGCAAAGCATTTACACTCGGCTGGGACAGTGTCAGTTGGTTGGTGGGGTCCATTTTGAAAATTTACGTTAACTGTTACAATAAATTTAAGTTCAGATGTATTTTTTTTTAATTTAATTTTAATTTTGTACAAAAATAAAATTTTATTTTTTTCTAAATTTATATCATTTTTTCAAAAAAATTGTGATGCAACATACCAATTGTTTTATATCGCTATTTGGTGGATATAAAGATCTACCAAAAACGAGAAAAAATAATATGGTTGCCATTTAAAGAAAGTGTTGATAACGTCATCACTCGAAAACCAATGACGTCATAGAAAAAAATTGTATGTCAAAAGATGGCGTTTTAAAAAAGAAAATTTACCTGTCCGAGCGTTTTTCCTAAAAATGTAAAATAATGCGGTTATAAGCTTGTTTCCAAACTTTATGACCACACTGTATATCTAAAGCAGGGGACAAATTTAAAATTTTTTTTCAAAAATTTAATCCACGTGACTTGTCTAGCGCATGGATTAAATAGAGTTTGCGAAGAAATTAGAATTCAGTTTCCTTTAATCAATTCGTTAATTTCGAACAAGGAAGAATATTTAAGAAAGCACTTCTACGAGAACAAAAATTGCCGAGTGTTCCCCTACGTCGTGAACCGGTAATTACCCGATCAGAACGTGGTTAGCCGCAGCCATTTTTCACGCGAATAACTATACTAATAATATAAAAACCACTGTATTAGATTTTTCTAATTCAGTTGAATCAATTATAAAATCCAAATGTTTATTTGAAAAACGGCAGATTCTAGATCAGTTGACGTATATTAAAACCCATTATAGTTTTTAAGTGGATTAATTATAAAAATTAGAGGCTGACCAAATATCTTTATTAGAGTCATTTTCTATTGAAGAACATTGTGAAAATTTATTGAAAAATGTTCCAGGTCGAACTGGTAAAGTTATACTGGATAAATTTTCTAGTGTTACAACGAAGAATAATGGTTTTCAAAAGTTTACAGAAATATCAAAGATTTTATCATTATCATTAAGTTCGACTGGTAAAAATAATAATTTACATTTAGACCCCAAACATCTGGCGTCATTAAAATATGCATGTATCACGTCAGTTGAAGTTGAAAGAACGTTTTCAACATATACAAATATTTTAAGCGTTAGAAAAGAAATTTTAGTGTCTAAATCTAGAAAAGCACTTAATTATTAATTGGTACAATAATAAGTTAAGTAAATCTTATGGCGAAAGTGAATAGTAATTAATAATAGCTATACAATATTAACAATTCTTCTTTAGCAGACATATCAGAAAATATCATCCGAATGAAAATACGTAGTTGAGCAGTATCAGTCATATCGACAGATTCATCAAACTGCAAAGAAAAGTATGTACATTCCATAGTATCATTTTGTTAGTTTGGATTCCAAATCTGTGTTCATTATTTCAATACGTCTAGTAACAGTTTGGCGAGATAATTGAACATCCTGGATAGCAGATATAATCTCTGTTTTATTTTTCAAGTCATGAAATAATACATTCGCCGTTTCATCAAATGATTCTTTTACTACCGCTCCATCTTCGAAAGGTTTCTTGTGTTGCGCCAATATGTAGGAAATTTAAAAGACGCGATTGTTACAGCTACTGATTGTTTCGCTGGCCTAGTAAACATGGATTGCTCTTCTTTTAAACTACTTTTCAAATTTTTCACCTTTCGTTTTCTTAACGCACTTTTTTGCGGAAAATCATTTCTATAGTTTTTATGCATAATAACGAGACAAATACACTTATCTTCCTCGCAATCGTTATTAGAATGGTACGTTTTACTTTTTTCGCGGCACTCATTTTGCCTTTCAAATATTACATGTCATTCAGAGACTCAGTTATGTGTTATGACTGACATAGTGTCGCGTCGTAGTGGATTTTTTATATGAATCTATCTGACTAATTCGAGAAGAATCGGGAAGGGGCGCCGAACGTTGCGCCGTTGCATTGCCTCGAGAGTCTTGCAAATTCCAATGAGAGACAGAGACGACCTAAAGTTGAGATTCAAGAGAACTCGAATTTGTGGAGTGATTATTTTTTGTAGACCATTTGGGCGCGCCTGTTTAGATCAATCCACGCTCGTAAATAAATAATCAAGCACCTTCAATCGAACGTTGTTTGAAGGAAATTAAGCACCTGGAATTGTTTCAAAGCAATATTAGCATAGCGCATTGGAACCGATTTAAGATCTGTTTCAGATAACTTCTACGCAATCCAGAATATTACTACATTTATAAACTTAACATTAAACTGTTATCAAGATCTTTAAATTTATGTCTAAATAATTTTTACTTATGACTCTCTTTGAAAAACTTTACTTATAATCGTAGGGATTGGCGTTTATCAAATTTACTTTAGAGAAAAAATATATATATTTGATTTTTCAACATAATTTTCACACTCAGTCCACCGACTTTCTAATTTCTGTAAGCCATTCAAAAAGTAGTTATTCGGCTTTGTGGCTATTAGCCGTTTATTTGCCGAATCTCTTTCTGAAAGCCATTTTTTCAAGTTTGGAAACAATAAAAAATCACTCGGATCATGTGGTGAATAGGTATGATGAATATTCGTATCCTAATTTATTAAGCGGTTGCCATAGCGAATGGAGAGGTCGTGTTATCCGAATTGAAGATAACTTTTTTTCTGAATAAATACGGTTTTCCTTCTGTTCGGCATCGAAACGTGTTAGTACATCAGCATAATATTGATCAATTATTGTACTTCCCTTCTGACCAAGTCAATAGGGATTACGTTTTCGGAATCAGAAAAATCATAGTCATAATCTTATAAACTGAAAAAAGAATTTTCGCCCTCTTCGGACCACGTTCAGTAGAAGAAACCTGTTATTTTGATTGTATTTTTTGTGTTGAATCCTGGTTTTATCTACGGTGACATATCGATGACAATTTTTTTTTGGATTCTATTTGAACTTAGCAATACAGTTATTTGAAATTGTAACACAAGTTCGTATTCGCTTAACAGTAAGCAAACGCAGTACTCATCTTGCAGTTGGCTTTTTTCATATATTTAAAGGATGATGTAAAATATTGGGTACCCACTCGGTTGAAATGCTTATGGCATCAGCTAGCTCACACACCTTTATTCGGCGGTTGCTTTTTACAATGGCGTGGTCTTTATTAATAATTCTCGAAGAAATTACTGTAAGTGAAAGCCCCGGATGCTTGAAATGTCTTGTGCTCATGTGACCACTTTTGAAAACAGTGAATCACTTACAAGTCATTTCATGGGATGGAGCAGATTCATCATAATATTTATGTAACTTTTTTCCACAAGAAGCAATTAATTTTCTTTAAACGATAATAAAAACTTATCTATCATCTATCTTACAGATTTGGGTAAAATGTTGAAAGTAGGTTTTTAAAGATGGCTAAAGTCAGTAATATATTCATGATAGAGAAAGTGTTGCCAACTCTTGAAAAACCACTTCACGTCCAATCCCACTCGTAAATTGGTTTGTAGTCCACAATTACTTTATAAAAAAAATCTTTCATAAAAGATGTGATATTTTTTATAAAAAGAAATTAATAAATTCTTGATAGAAATATAAACATTCAGTGAGGTTCCTTTGATCGCAAATAGAATTTATAATGTAACTCCACGGATTAAGATAATAATTATCTAAAGATAATAGTCTACATATCGAAAGGATTAAACTTAGGCAGAAGTCTACAAATTAAAACTTTAATTCTGACCAAATTGCAATCAAAAAAACGAAAGTAGAAAATCCAGAGAAAATAAAAATTTGGTCTCCATTTAGTATCGTTCTTAAGATTATCATTTGCGTGGGAGACAGCAACAGTTTCTTAAATAAACTACTGCTGTTCATATCAATACTATTTTTGTAAATTTTGGCAGAGTAAGTGCATTCGCCATAATAATATTGATTGCCCAACAATCAACACCAATTACAGGACAATAATAAATAATTTATATAGTTATTTATGCACCGAGGGCGTTATAGCTATTATAATGCCCGAGGGTAATATAATTGCCATAATGCCAGTGGTTAATACAAAATTTGATTTTTCACATTTTTTAAATTTCTTAAGCGGAAAATTCAAATTACATTGAAAAAGTTCCGAGATTTCTGTCAATTGTGATGTCGTTGACAGTCGTTATGTATCATTACGAATGTAACACGACTCCTTGATTCGACGATTTAACCTTAATTTTATGTTAAATGACAGTTGTTGACACTTTGAAGTTTACAAGTTATAAATGTTTAGATACTCTTAATTTTAATAAAAAATGCTAAAGTTTTGCTTCTTTCTTTAGACTTTCTTAAAAATTAAAATTATTAGTTCTGTAAAATGTATATCCTTTCTTCTCAGGCATTATTTATACTCACACAACATTAAAAAGTGTAAATAAATTAGCGGGCAATATGAACCATATCACCCTGTTATAACGCCCAAGGGCGATATGACCATGTTTATGGTAATCATACCCAAGGTGAAATGAACAAATAATACTTAAGTGAAAAATAAATGAATATATACTTCATTATAAATTTGAACTTAACAAAAGAATTGATTACGTGTACCATCGAATGCAAAAAAAGTGGTACAGTAGTGAAGTTATATGTAATGTCAATTTTTAAATATTTTAGTATTGTGACATTGCTAAGGTACTTAAGATCGTAGTAATGTGCAAAAGTCATTTTTGACACTTACACCAACCTGTATATCAACATATATATTATTTGTTAATCCAATTTAGTAGTTTCCACGAAGATATCGATTGATGTTTTTATCTGCGTTCACGAAGGGATTAGAAACCATGACATTCTAATAATAAATTATGGTCTTTACCCCTACGAAAATACTGGCTGTCAGCCCTAAATAAAACATATTTCAAAAATCATCGTTGAATCTTCTCAATTCTTAATCGGTGACAGACGTAATATGGTGATCAGACAATGGAACACAATAGTCCAAATAGCTTAAAACAAACATGAAATATAAGAACTTTAGAGTCCTAAAATCACTAAAATTGTCTGGTACTGTATATTATGAATCCTAATCGTTAAGAAACCATTGTGGAAACATATTCTATGTGATTCCTATAAAGCTCATGTAAAGCTCGCAAGCTATAAAACTCAGGGGTCGATCAAGAACTACACCAAGAACTTTAAACACGTCAACGTTAGATAAAACTTGTTGATCAATATTATGTAATGAGGAAATAGTTGCATTTTTTCTAGTATAAGTCTCCTGAAGGTTCCTTAAATTCCCATGGACAATCGTAACTATAATCAGTTAATTCTCTTTTCTGCAAACATTTATGCAAAAATCTAATTAAAAATTATAATTGCTGAACATCTTATTTTCTCTTAACGTTTTCTATAAAATCAGTAGAAATTTGTAATATATTTGTCATTCACTGTGTATGTTATATTCACAATTCTACGCAAGCAAATAATATCAGATAATACGAACTAGCGGTGTATTGTTTCGGCTCGTTGATTTCATTATTTTCACCTGGAACTGTCCAGCTGTTCTAGCTCCCATCACGCCCGGTTTCCTCAGGGCTACTGCTACCTTCCTTCGTATATACATATATAATAACGCAACACTACTACAAACATGAACTATACACAAACTCGGTCCGAGACATTCTCAATTTCAGTATCCATATATCTCCAAGCTGGCTGTTGACGTCGGGACTGTTTATTAGTCAGAACCCCCCTACTAATCTGCAGTAATAAATTCCCAGTTTTTGAAACGGAGACCTTGTACGTGTGATGCACATGCAACCCCATAATCAACGTTAAAAATGAATAAAACTCGAACACCCCCAACTGAATGGAACAGACAGTAATAAATAAGAATGTAGGCGAAATGTTTAGAGCTTATATAATAGAGATATTAATTTAGAAAAAATATAGATTTTCATTATCTATGAATATGTCCTAAATCTATATTGAGATCCTTTTAAAAGAGCATATTTATTCATGTGTATTGTAAAATCAGTTATATATATTTTAACAGTCCAATTTCAGAATAAATTGTAAGTTGCATGGGGAGGTTTGATAATTTCGAAAATACGCTATTAAAAACTAATTCAAATGAAAATTTTAAGGTGGAAAACTTTCTGGAAATTCTGGAAAAATTGACACCGTTAACAACCAAAAGTTAGAAGAAGACTGAAGGAATATTTATTTAATTTATTGATTGTTACAAAGAGGCTACACAACGGGACATATAGTCCCAAAAATAGTAGCACAATTACACAAATAAAATAATAAAGCCAGTATACAAAAGAAAATAGGAAAAAAACGAAATTTCTTAAATAACACCAATAAAAATTAATCAAATAGCTGGTTAGCCAATAATAAAACAGTTATGTAGCCTAAATTATGTAAGTTATGGAACCTAAATTTATAGAACTAGTCTGTCTATAATGAGATGTTTAATTAACAATTCGGATATACTCTATTTATACAAATTTACGAACCGTGCTGGGTTAAGTATTATTGATCTCTGCATTAATTCGTGAATGTTGGATGATATTTCGAATGATTTGAGATCCTGTGAAAACTAATAGTGTGTGATTCCGTTGATATAATGAAGGGTATTATACCGGGCTAGGAAAATGTATGGATCCGATGGAATATTTTTGATACGACCACTTAGATTTTAATAAAATTTTCTATATTTAAGTTAATTCAAATAAGGAATTCGAATGGCATATTTACATCCGAATCCGACTTCCGGTTTAGCAGGAAACGTAGTTAACTTTTCTATTTTAAATGAAACTTCCTGTATATTTTTACGATTTTTAATAGAGCTCTGCTCTGGGAGTTCAGCAATGATAAGGTTTGGCACCCTTTTACTCAACAACGACAGAGATATTTAATTAAAGCTGATATTTTAAACTCATGTTTATGTTTAGTAAGCCATGGAATTCATCAAATTCAGTACTTAACTTAAAACTGTTGAAATTAACTTTGTAGATGTCCAAATATTAATAATGGTTTAATTAACTGAAAGAGAACGTATTTAAATTCTGATGATGACGGGTTTTGGTGACAGCATCGGAACTCATGAAGAAGTATGCGATTTATTTAACAATTTGCATCATGATCGGCATCCAATATCACGAACTGTCGTTGGTAAAACTATGGGAAGGTATAACTTGACCGGATATGTTAGAAATTTACTGAAAAGCGAACGACCAAAAGAAGTTATTGCTCAAGATATTGCTATAGCATTAGAAGCATTACCAAAGCTTATATATATAATAGGAGATTTTATTATTTGGCGATTTAAGGTCTGTTTTAATTAAGTGTGAATTGATTTAAGATGATTAAGATCTTACATGTTTCAGCACTAATGGCCTTTCTAAAAAAATTATATTTAAAGTCATATTTTAAATGTTATGTTGTTATGGTTTTTATCTAATTAGTAGAAATTACATTAAGATATTAAATTTTATACATTTAAATTTAGATATTATATGAAGGTAAATGGCAAAGCGCTTCTTTACATTATTAAATTATAATATATACTACTTTTATTTTTTTGTCACACAATTATCTGTGTGTTTTCGAAATCGAAATGGTGATCATGCTGAAGTTTGTGTGCAAATAAGGCAGTTTTGTCCGTTTTTGGAGTATTTGTGGGCTTGTATCCTTTTGTATAGATATTTTTTAGTCTAACCAATGTAGTAATTATCCCAACCGCGATATGGTATTTTATAAATGAGATGTGTTTCTCGAGTTTCTTCTACCTTAGCTTTTAGATTTGAGAATAGATGTTTATTTGTATTGCTAAGTTTATATGTTATAGCTATATCATATTTTTTAGATTATAGATTATTAGCAATACTAACAAACATCAATTTTTAAAACTAAAACCTAAAATAGAAAAAAAAACATGTGATCTATGAAATACCATGTCGCGATTGCGATAATTACTACATAGGCCAAACTAGACAATACTTATACAAAAAAATACAAGCCCACAGATACTCCAAAACAGACAAAACTGCTTTATTTACACACAAACTGCAACACGATCACAATTTTGAATTTGAAAACACACAGGTAATCGATAAAGAACAACACACAATGAAAAGGGAAATTAAATAAATGATTAATATTAAACAAGAAAAAAATTCTATTAACAACAGAAGGGACATAAAAAATCTAAGCCATATATACTATAACTTAATAATGTAACAATAATTGACCATCATAAATATATATAATTGTTGTATAAATATCTATCATGTTATTTAAATATCTGCACACTGGCTTAACATGCTGGCAATCCTGATTTTAGACACAGGACTAGGCTGTCTGAGTAGGTTTTCGTGGTTTTCCTTCTCGTTCTAGGCGTATGCCGACAGCTTAACATCTTAAGTCGCTCCACGGCGCAAATATAATAATAACTCATGACTTGCCATTGCCCCCTTGTACAAAAACTAAAATGGAGACTCTAACAAAGAAGGTGCATTATCAATTTAAACATCAATAATACAACGAGAATTTATCTCTATATCTATATCTCTATAAATATTGGGACTTTAATAACAATATAACAAAATCACTTTCAATCAATCAACCCGAATTAAATAAAATATATTTAAATATATTTAACAAAGCAACCTTCTCGTTCAAACTACAAATTTCGTCTCTCCGCAACATCGATCTCTACATGAAATCTCGGATAACAAGTTTTTCCCTTTTTAAATTTATATACATTTTCAATATACAGTTCTATCCAAAATTAATTTATTTTAAAATATTCAAATATTATTTTAGAAAAAGTCCATAGCAATATATATATATATATATATATATATATGTATATGTATATATATATATATATATATATATGTATATGTATATATATATATACTGGGAATTATTTGTATATAACCTTCTTACTTCATTAATCATTTTCATTAGAGGAGATGAAAGAAAACAGAATGGATGACTGAAGAAATTCTAAATCTAATGGGGAAAAGGCGAGAAGTTAAGAATAATGAAGCAGACTATAAGAAAGTAAATAAGGAAATAAGAAACAAAATAAGAAATGCAAAAGAGAACTGGATGAGACAGAAATGTGAGAAAATTGAGGAGCTCCAGTACAAAAACGACATGTACAACTTACATAAGGAAATAAAAAAGATAACACACAATAACAAAAGAATACATAATATGCTAGAAGACTCAGATGGCAGAATAATAATTGATGAAGAAGAAAAGCTACAACAATGGGAAAAGTACATTCACGAAATGTTCGCAAACGAAAGACAGCAGCTAGACATCAACGCTGAACATATAGGAGGACCTCATATTCTAAAGAGTGAGATTGTATATGCTATTAACCAGCTGAAAAATAATAAAAGTCCGGGCCCTGATCAAATAAACTCAGAGATACTTAAACTCATAAATGCGGAAAACATAGATCTACTTCTACTTCTGTTTAACAACATATATAAGTCAGGCAAAATTCCCCAGGATTGGCTTGAATCAACTTTTATACCCTTACCAAAAAAGTATAGTGCAAGGAAATGTAACGACTACAGACTCATAAGCCTGATGAGTCATGTTCTTAAAATCCTATTAAAAATTATACACAAGAGGTTAGGTACGAAAGAAGCTTTATTCAGCCTACAAGTATTTGCACAGAAGTGCCACGACCAACAAAGAGACATACATATTTGTTTCGTCGATTTTGAGAAAGCGTTTGACCGAGTAAACCATGATAAACTTTTCGAGTTCCTGGAGGAAATCGGGCTGGATGATGGGGATTTGAGACTTCTCAGAAACTTGCATTGGCACCAGTCCGCAAGAATAAGAGTCGAGACTAACTTGTCTTCAAGAAACATTGACATTTGTAGAGGAGTGAGACAGGGGTGCGTGTTGTCCCCCACACTATATAATATATACTCAGAGTATCGTTTGCGAAGGCGCTTAAGGGTTGTAACGACGGAATAAAAATAAACGGTGTCAATATATCGACTATCCGTTATGTAGACGATACTGTGTTGATTGCGGATACCGACATAGGATTACAGAACATAATCAACAGATTAAATATGACATGCAAAGATTCTAATATGGCCATAAACATCAGCAAAACGAAAGTAATGCTAATTTCTCGTAATTCAAACGTACCCATACCTTTACGGGTTGACGGGGAAATATTGACCAGGGTTGATCGCTTTAAGTACCTGGGCTGCTGGATTGACTCAAGACTGGACCATGACATCGAAATAAGGTCCAGAATTGAACAAGCAAGGCAAAACTTCTTCAAACTCAAAAACATACTGTGCGATAATATAGTGATTATATAGTAAATAAGTTTTTTAAGAGGTAGATTATATTTTATCATTATTTACGTATGCTAAAAGAAAATCAGATGTTCAATCATACTGATTCGGGAGTGAATATGTTTTCTACAAAATTTTATTTAGACCATTAAGGCAACAATAAAACAGATAGAGATCGTCAATCCTAAAAATATTCAGCGAACGGTTTCGTACTGTAAAAATTGTTGAATAATATTTCTACCGGGCACTGCATTCTGTATATCTGTTCCATTAATCAAAACGCTAACAGCATAAATCAACAGTTAATCCATTTGTGAGACTCAAAAGATACAACGCGGTAGTTACGATCAACACAACAGAATGGATTGAGTGAATTTGCGTGTCTTCTAATTTTATGTGATCGATACAGATTACATATTTACATATAAATGTGTTTGGTATTAGAGGTGAAGTCGACGAAGAACATATGATTATTTGCTCCCTCTTTGATTAAATGAACCAAATAAATAAGTAGATTATAGTTCATTATTTTATTAATTTCAATCGAATTAAGTATGATTCATGAAAGCGCTAATTGATCTAAATTAAAGTACACACGTATGTAATTTATTAGTTTCGAAATGACTGACGATATTTAGATCTAGAGATCTGCATCTTGTTAATATTTGTTATTATTAGGCCCCATTTTGTGTCTAGATAAGCAAGTGTAATCTTGGCAACTAATTTAAAAACTATTACTACTGGGAGGTGAAGTAATAATACCATCAAAAACTACCCAAGTTACTCATTGAACACTTTTACGGCCTCAAAAAATTCGAATTATTGAGGAGTACCAAATACATATTTTATTACATCTATGGCATTTGTGAATTAATTTGTTTTACATGATAGATTAATTATTTATATTATTTCTTACTTATCTGGAAACATCCTTATATCTTGCGATGTACGAGTTATTGACCTTCTGTTGGGTTAAATTTTTCCTGTAGTTGTAATTGCCTATTACTAGCTTTCTCTTTCAAAATTTTCTGTATGATTTATACATGATAAATTGGTTGTAGAGAGTCCAATCAAGTCAATCAACGGGAAACGTACAGACGCGTTTCGTTCTAGTTGGAACTTTTCAATGCACGGCATTCCTCGAAGACGGACATTGCTTTTCATTTCTATACTTTCTGTATATATAGTTAACATTTGGAACTTACTGCAAGTGAGAATTAATGAATATTAAATCTCATTCTTACATGTAAATGTCGACTTATGTGATGCGTTCATAACTACAATCCGACAAACTAAGTTTGTACCAGTATGCAGAACACACCCTTTCGCGACAACGAACTTCCTGGTAATTAGGTTAATTAAGAGTTGCTGAAAAAAACAAGTCAATCAACGGGAAACGTACAGACGCGTTTCGTTCTAGTTGGAACTTTTCAATGCACGGCATTCCTCGAAGACGGACATTGCTTTTCATTTCTACTCTTAATTAACCTAATTACCAGGAAGTTCGTTGTCGCGAAAGGGTGTGTTCTGCATACTGGTACAAACCTAGTTTGTCGGATTGTAGTTATGAACGCATCACATAAGTCGACATTTACATGTAAGAATGAGATTTAATATTCATTAATTCTCACTTGCAGTAAGTTCCAAATGTTAACTATATATACAGAAAGTATAGAAATGAAAAGCAATGTCCGTCTTCGAGGAATGCCGTGCATTGAAAAGTTCCAACTAGAACGAAACGCGTCTGTACGTTTCCCGTTGATTGACTTGTTTTTTTCAGCAACTCTTAATTAACCTAATTACCAGGAAGTTCGTTGTCGCGAAAGGGTGTGTTCTGCATACTGGTACAAACTTAGTTTGTAGTTTGATTGTAGTTATGAACGCATCACATAAGTCGACATTTACATGTAAGAATGAGATTTAATATTCATTAATTCTCACTTGCAGTAAGTTCCAAATGTTAACTATATATACAGAAAGTATAGAAATGAAAAACAATGTCCGTCTTCGAGGAATGCCGTGCATTGAAAAGTTCCAACTAGAACGAAACGCGTCTGTACGTTTCCCGTTGATTGACTTGTTTTTTTTCAGCAACTCTTAATTAACCTAATTACCAGGAAGTTTGTTGTCGCGAAAGGGTGTGTTCTGCATACTGGTACAAACTTAGTTTGTCGGATTGTAGTTATGAACGCATCACATAAGTCGACATTTACATGTAAGAATGAGATTTAATATTCATTAATTCTCACTTGCAGTAAGTTCCAAATGTTAACTCTAGAATGAATCTTCAAAATAAAATAGGATAATTGTGAAGCAATTAGAATTACGAACGTCAAATGCCTTTGGAATGACAATATAATTATATCACCTGGTTTACTTCGAGTATGCAGGTAATGTCCTTGGATTTGATAATAAATTTCTAAAGTATGATCTCAAAATTCTTTATCATCAGGAAAGTTCTGCTTCCCTTTTGGTAAGCAACATTTCGCCCTACAATCGAAATAAACATGTAATTATTAAGAACAAACTCTAGATTTATCAACATTTCCGGGATTTTAATCTGAGTCACGATTTCTAACTAATCAAAATTCTGGAAGTTCTTAAGAATCCCATCCTAAAAATAATTACCTTAGTTAAGAAGAAATTTCTCAATTCTCTATCTACACATCTTGATCATTCTTTGAAAACTAGAAAGGGAATAGTGCTTCAGAACAAATTTCCATCAATTAAAATTATCGCAACTTTTAAACGACTAAAAAGCTTAGGAAAATCACTCCAATTTTAGCGAAACAATATTTAAAAAAGAATACTAAAACACGTATATTTCTTAGATTAGAATCTTACACTCAATGATAATATAAAAAGATATTTCTACTTCCTCCTCATGAAATAATCAGATAAGGTCTCTCTGAGAAATCATCTTCATTCTTCATTCTATTATATTTTATTACATATCTGTCAATAATCCTTATCTTATACCTATTTTATACTCTTAGCATCTATAGATTAAATTCCTCGCTTTCTTTGATTTAAAATTAAGTTTCTAGGTTGATGTTAGTTTTCCTGTTTTATCAAGCATATTCTGGATTTTATGCTAATTTTAATACCACCCTTTGTTTCTGTCTATGGCCTTTAATTATTTTGTACACATATTTTTCAACTTATCACAATTAGTACGATATTGTCGATTCCAGCCAAATATTAAAAATTTTTTTGTATGATAATGTTCTAACCTATACATACAATTCTGCAATTCGTGTGCAATAGAATGTACGCTTTCTTTATAAATAATCAAAGTTCGTCTTGGAAAAACTTTATTAATTTTACAAATTTAGAATAACTGGGAAAATGTAAATTGCTGGTGAATAAATTACTGTTAGCGTAACCCAACAACAATGACGTGTACCACCTTGAGGTGCCTAATTAACCTGAGTCTCCTTGCCTTTCACATATCAGGGTACTCTATTTATGTAAGTCCTTTCACTTCACACGTATCAGAGTGCTAGATTTCCCCTCCTCATCATCTTTCAATTACAGTAAGAGCTCAAACTGATGGTCTTCGACTTCAATGCACTTATTGATCCGCATTTCAAATGACAACTGAGAAGTGTATCTTCTTGAATTTCGGCACAAGTATTTCTGATTCACTCAATCATATTTTCACGTGTTGTTGGTTCTTGATTGTATGCCTAATTAACCTGAGTCTCCTTGCCTTTCACATATCAGGGTACTCTATTTATGTAAGTCCTTTCACTTCACACGTATCAGAGTGCTAGATTTCCCCTCCTCATCATCTTTCAATTACAGTAAGAGCTCAAACTGATGGTCTTCGACTTCAATGCACTTATTGATCCGCATTTCAAATGACAACTGAGAAGTGTATCTTCTTGAATTTCGGCACAAGTATTTCTGATTCACTCAATCATATTTTCACGTGTTGTTGGTTCTTGATTGTATGCTTTACATTTGAGGTAGCCCCATAATAAGAAATCTGGCTAAGTAAGATCTGGTGACTTGGCAGGCCAATTTACTGAACCACCTCTACCGATCCAGCGACCATTGAAATTGCAATCGAATACTTCAGGTGCTACCACCAAATAATAAGCTGGACAACCATCGTGCTGAAACCATATGTTCTGTAGGACTTCCAAGTTAACATCTTCAAATAGTACTGGCAGTTCATTTTCCAAAATGTCTCGATCCATTACACCTTTAAGTGGCCTTCAATAATGTGGGGGCCGATGACTGTGTTCCCAATTATTCCACACCACACATTGACAGTCCAAGGCCGCTGGTGTTCAGCTTGGTGAAGCCAGTGCGGATTTTCAACACTCCAGTAATTTGTATTGTGTCGATTAACCGTTCCGTGGTAGGTGAAACCGTGGTTATGTGTTAGAGAACAACACATAACGAAAAAAATTAGGGTTTTGTTCTAGTTGCCCACTGACAATAAGTTACCCGATTTTAAAAATCAACGCCATGAAGATCTTGTTGTAAAGACATGATATGGATGATATTTATAGCGTTTTAAAATTTTCCAAGCACTGGTGTGGGATAATCCAGAATCGCGAGATATTCTTGTGTTAACATGAGGATTAGCAAATAAAGCCACTTAATTATTTTTCGCGGTGACTGTTGCTTGACGAGTCTTTGTTTTCGATTGAACACTTCCATCAGTAGTGAACTGTTTGATAGTACGGTAAAATGAAGCACGTGACCGAATCCTATCCGGAAAACGCTGAGCGTAGAGATTGACAGCATTATCAAGACTTCTGCCAGCTTCTCCATACATCCGAACCATTTCAATTTTCTCTTGTACAGTTAAATACCCCATTTTGTAGTAGGTATTATTAACAGCGTAACAGAAACAGCTCTTTTAATTTTCGAAATATTTTTCAAACTGAGTAAAATAAGTTGTTCTTAAAGTTATTTCTTTCGTTTGTACTTTTAGTTTGTGTTTTTGGAATTATAAAAAATACGAATGGAAGAAATAACACAAATGCTAAATACATACATTGTACATACAAAATCAATTTCATCCATTACAGCGCCATCTATCATGAATTGAAAAAAAATGTTTCGGACAAATATTATGTACTTTTTCCGGTAGAATTCGAATCTGTAATAAAATATACGGGTTCCTCTTTAAGATTTCAAAGTTACCCTCGCCCCACCTACATGAATAAAGAAACCCTCCTATCAATAATCTCCAAAATTTTATTAATTTTTTATTAAACTATTCTCTGTATTTTAATAATTCTTATAGCTTGCACATTAGATCACATTATTAGAGCAATAATTTTTTTTATTTTTTAAACATCCTATATCTATAGGACTAATTCTGTTAATTCAAAGTATTATAGTATCCTTAACTATAGGATTCTTTAACATAAATTTCTAATACTCATATATTTTATTTCTTATTATAATTGGTGGTATATTAGTTCTATTCATCTTTATAATTAGAGTCGCCTCAAATGAAAAATTTATTATTTTCTATAAAAATAAAATAAATATCTTAATTGGAAGATTAGTTATATTAATAATTTTTGTTTTTTCAATATTAGATCATTATTTTTCTAATATTAATAATTTAAATGTAGAAAGATTAAGTATAGATTGAAACTATTCCATATCCCTTAATAAATACCTAACTAGTCCAATAAATATCATTCTGATTATATTAATTATTTACTTATTAATTACTTTAATTGCAGCATTAAAAATTACTAATATTAAAAGAGGACCATTACGGCAACTTCACTAATGAAACTACCCCTACGAAAAATATCTCCTATACCTAAAATTATTAATAATGCATTAATTGAT
This sequence comes from Melolontha melolontha, assembly GCA_935421215.2. Taxonomy (NCBI): domain Eukaryota; kingdom Metazoa; phylum Arthropoda; class Insecta; order Coleoptera; family Scarabaeidae; genus Melolontha; species Melolontha melolontha. The sequence continues at coordinate 67,061,927 of OW285243.1, read as the reverse complement.
CTTCCATCACCCAGTAATATCTCTACATGATGAAACTTTGGATCTCTTCTAGGACTATGCCTAATCATTCAGTTAGTCACTGGAATTTTTCTTGCTATACACTTTACCGCAAGAATTAACTTACCATTTAATAGAGTTATTATTATTATTATATAGATGAGTTCTACGCACTATCCACGCCAATGGGGCATAATTTTTATTTATTTGTATTTACCTTCATATTGGTCGAGGAATTAACTGTTGATCTTATTATTATCTTGCTTGAATAATTGGGTTTTAATTTTATTTATTGTAATAGCCACAGCCTTTCTAGGCTATGTACTACCTTAGAGGCAAATATCCTTTTGAGGGGCTACAGTTATTACTAAATTATCTGCTATTCCCTACTTAGGCAATACTATCGTTAAACGTATTTCCTCCGTTAAATTTTCAAATTTCAAATCTGGGCATTTTTTTATGGATTGCTTATTTTTCAAGATATTTAAAAGTTTAAAGTTAAAAAATACAGCCTGTATGTATAAGCAGATATTTTTACTTATTTCAAAGTGAATATGTGGCCTATTTGTCTATCTATATCTTCTAAAGCTGGAATGGTTTTCTTCACTTTTCTTTTTAAATACCAAAATAGCTTATAATTTATTAATTATATCTTACTGATGTGGAAATAAATTGCCGTAAATCTATTAGAATTATAAACATTTGTTTCTTAAGCGAGAGATGAGGTAGGGCTCATCAAAACGTCGAGTCGACTAACTTAAAGCTCGTCTAAGAACACCATGGAATATCATTCAAAAAAATATTTAACGCACTTCGTCCACAAAAACATCAAGTGTAATATATTATGTACTTCAATTTATATATAACATTAAATATTTCATACAAATATTGTATACACATTGTATGGAATATTTAATATTAAAAAATAGCAATAAATTTTATTACGTAATGGAAATCATAATGCACTACCGCATCTGTTATACAAATACATATACTCGTACACGAATGCTTCTATAAATTTCAACGACTCTTTACATTACAATTGGTTGAATAATAACAAGACTTTATAATTAAAGAGAAGATTTACAGCTCTTTGGCACTAGCCATGCATACATTATATCTAATAAATAACCGACGATAAATAAATTTCAAATCGAACTAATGAATATGAATTAAACTTAACTCCAGCACATGTAGATAGATATATGCATAATACTCGTACTAAGCGCCTACGTTACGATGCTCTGGTAAAATTTTGGATTATTCTCCCTCTCCAACTTTATATTTGTAATTATTGTTTGTAGTAAATCACAGTATACATGCTGATTCATTTTCGGCCCTCACCATGGGGATCTCTCTTATTATTGGAGATAGAGTATAGGTTTAAATTTGGCAAAGTTGTTAAATTTTGTGTTTGTTATAAATCCGTAAAGAAAATAGACCTGTGATAAATGACCTTCGTTATTTAAAAAAAAACGGGAAAACCCCGTTTTCTTCTTTTACCTGTAGCACCGACATTTGGCCTTGTAGAGAAATAATAAAGACACATCCTTATGGCAATTTCTAAACCTCTATCCAGTGGTGTACTCTAAATTTTTATACGACGTTTCGTTTCTTTCTGGCCATCATCAACTATCTAATTTCTTATAGGCGCCATATTGGATTTAGACATCTTCAGAAAAAAATTTTTTTCTGATTTCAACCATGTACCACATGCTGACTAAAGTTTTTGACATTAGGTTTTATTTGAAAGAATAAATTATAAGATTAAATAAGGTAGCCTTTGGAATTTCAATCTGTCAAACATTTCATTTATTGTTCATTAATAATACAAAAATGTCATACACTAACGAAGAGAAACGAGATATGATAAGTATTTTTTATTCTTCGAAACGAAATTCAACAGTAGCGAGTACAAGATAACAAAAACATTAATAAAAATACATAGAAAAGTAAACAATAAACAATTACAGTAAATGTTCAATTATCTCACCATCTTCGGTAATGCACAATTGGGCACGCCTTCTGGCATTTTGTACTGCCCTTTGTATAGTTCTTCTAGGAACTGCATCGAAGGCATTCTGAAGTCTGTCTCGTAATTCTTCAATGTTTTGTGGCGCATCTACATTATAAATATTATTTTTAACATATCCCCATAAAAAAAATCTAACGGACTTAAATCAAGTGATCTCGCAGGCCATTCAACAACTCCCCTATTTCCAATCCAACGGTTTGCAAACTCTTGATTTAAGAAATTTCTAACAACAGCTGCATTGTGTGCTGGTGCGCCATCTTGTTGCCACCATAAATATTGTAATTGATTTAATGGGATATTGTACTCAAGATAGTCAGATACGTACGTACGTAAAATGTTTAAATATCTTTCTCCATTTAAATGTTCTTCATACATAACTGGTCCTAAGAGACGATTTGCCAAAATACCCATCCAAACGTTTATTCCAAAACAATGTTGTGGTCTTCTAGCCCTGTTTTGTCGGGGATTTTGAACTGCCCAGTGTTCCGTATTTCTGTTGAACATTCCAGAATTCGTAAATTTTGTTTCATCTGACCAGATGATTTTGCTTAAAAAATTTTCGTCATTTTCTATCCTTCCCATTAACTAATTACAATATTCTAGCCTTCTCAAATTATCTCCAGGCAGTAAAGAGTGACTAACATGGATCGTGTATGGTTTAAACCTACTTTTATGTAAAGTTCTCCAAACTCTGGACTGGCACAAATTTAATTCTGACGCTACTTCGCGTATAGAAATTGATGGATTATTATTTATCTATAAAAATACAAGATTAACATGAAATTTGAAAACACGCTTTTAATTTACCATTTGTAAAATATCTTGTCGATTTTCATTTAAATTCCTGTTGTCTTGACCATTACGCGGCTTAGTAAACGATCCATTCTCGACCAAATTTCTGTCGAGATCTAGAAAAATGGTACGATGAGGCTGTTGTCGTTCTGAATACAATTGTAGATATCTTGTACTCGCTACTGTTGAATTTCGGTTCGAAGAATAAAAAATACTTATCATATCTCGTTTCCCTTCGTTAGTGTATGACATTTTTGTATTATTAATGAACAATAAATGAAATTTTTGACAAATTGAAATTCCATGGCTACCTTATTTAATCTTATAATTTATTCTTTCAAATAAAACCTAATGTCAAAAACTTTAGTCAGCATGTGGTACGTGGTTGAAATCAGAAAAAAAACTCTTTCTGAAGATGTCTAAATCCAATATGGCGCCTATAAGAAATTAGAAAGTTGATGATGGCCAGACAGAAACGAAACGTCGTATAAAAATTTAGAGTACACCACTGGATAGAGGTTTAGAAATGGCCGCAAGGACGTGTTTTTATATTTTCTCTACAAGGCCAAATGTCGGTGCTACAGGTAAGAGAAGAAAATGGGGTTTTCGCGTTTTTTTTTTTAATAACGAAGGTCATTTGTCACAGGTCTATTCTCTTTACGGATTTATAACAAACACAAAATTTAACAACTTTGCCAAATTTAAACCTATACTCTATCTCCAATAATAAGCGAGATCCCCATGGTGAGGGCCGAAAATGAATCAGCCTGTATATAAACTAATATTTACGACACATCCAAAAAATTTGTTGACAAGACGATTATCTTACATTCAAAGAAGTGTGCCTATATTTTACTATAATTTCGTGTTTGTATTCGATTTTAACAGTGTTTCGCGTTCTTTGTTTTTACTTTACTGTGCCCCATGTTCAACACTGTTATTTTACCAACCGGGGATGACAACTTAGTTATCGAAGTCATATTTAGGATAGGAATATTAACCCAGATATGCCTAAAAATTGTCGGGGCAAACATACCCCATAATTTTGAAAAATCATATGTTTCATGAGATAAAATACCAGTCAATTATAACCACATATATTTTATTTATGTGAAAATACAAAATTTTTACTCTACTATATACAATGTGATACAAAATTGGAGCTATTTTTAACTGAAAATAGAATACACAAAATAATGACAAATGGAAAAAAATGTAATAAAAGTTATAAAGTGATAGAGATATTGACACTTACAGTTTAAGAGACTCAAGGACACTTGCTATGGTTTTCTATTAAACTATGGGCAGGAATTGTTAATGGTACCCTCATCGAACCATTCATTTTACCACATTATTTACAGGCCAGAAATTATTTAATGTTTTTACGACACAATTTACTAGAACTTTTAGTAGAGGTGCCTTTAAACGTGTGCCAACACATGTGATTTTTGCATGATGGTGCGCCATCTCATAAGAGTTGCAAAGTGCGTAAGCATTTAAATAATACGTTTGGTGACCGATGGATAATTAGAGGTGGGCCTATTGCATGGCCACCTAGATCACCCGACTTGAACCCGATAGGCTTTTCTGTATAGAGAAATTTGGTGTACAATAACTATAATGAAATTGAAAACATTCAATTATTGACCATACGTCTTTAAGATGCTGCAGATACAATGAGGAGGCAAGATAGCCGAACGTGTTATAACTCGTGGATACGGCGAGCATAAGCTTGTATTCAAGCAAGAGGCGGTAACTTCGAACATTTGCTCTAGGAGATGTTCCTGTGTTGCTCGCATAAGTTTGAATATCTCTGTTACTCTACAACTTTTATCACAATTTCTTTTTCCATTTATCATTATTTTCTGCGAACTATTTTCAGTTAAAAATAAAGCTCCATGTTTGTATCGCCCTGTATAGTATAACCGGCACAGACACAACTGTCAATACCAAATTATGTAATTTGTGCATGTAGTCCTATATTACACTTAGAACATCGGGTCGTTGTTCTCTCGTAACAATGTCCGCAGCGCGTTTATTTTTCCTGAGAAATCATCACTTGATCTAGTCGATCAAAACGCAAATCAGTGTTATGAAACGAGTGTCGTCGTTTTTGATATATAGATTTGTTTTTACTTTGAACTTGTAGAGAGATAGCAATTCTTCGTTTAAAAGCAAGCTGATCTAACTGTCCACAATTTTGCTTAAGTATCTGTCACGCGTTTTGATCTGACATGTCAATGCCATGTGCAATAAGTGGAAAATAGCAAATTTTCTCTCGTATTAATATGCGGTACAGGCTAATGTTGTGATCAGATCTGTCGATTCCTACCATATTCCTGTCATATTTTACTAGTTGACTAGATGATGTTGCTATATCTAGAAAAAAGAAAAACAGAATTGTGAGAAGTTACTAGGCATTCTCTTCAAAAATTACCGTCTTCTTTTCGTGATCGTCTTTTTACTGAATAAGTGGGCTCTACACCCACAGTTTTCAACAGTAGTACAAGACACACAATCTTAATACAACATTCTCCTTCGTAATATCATAACAATTATATTTCAATAAGAGACACTAGTCTCAACACCAGTTTTATGTTAATATAAGTTGTTGTAGATCTAAAATAAATGTATCTAGTGTAAATAAATATATTTAGATCAAAATAGATTATTCATTTAATAACAGTCACCGAAGACTTAAACATTAAAGTCTAACTTTTGCACGGTCAAGCAACATCGGCGTCGTTATTCTAATAACTGACACTGAAGCATCACTTCCAGAAACCGGAGTCATTGCAAAAATTTGGTCCACGAGACAACATCTACCATAACATTATTACAAAATTCCCAACAGACATTTTACATAAATTCTAAATATTTACCTTTTAAATCGGATACCATATTCAGCCATTTTTTAAAATGTATTCTTTTTAACACACTAGTATAACGTATGCACTATCAGATGTACACTGAACACAACGTATTGTATTATACAATGATAGTCCGATGCCAGTTTGCATGTTAAGACTTGTTAGAAGTGTACTATACATATAGTACGTTAGACATATCTGTATTAATGTGGTAAGAGTTTTTATACCTTTTTTAAGTGTACTTAGCCACAGTCACTTTTCACAAGGAAATATTGTTAAAATTTAGTAAAAAGAATTAAAATCTAATAATTCTAAATCAATGCTTAATAAATTAATTGATGAGTGACACACGTGTTTAAACTCCATAATGCTTAATTTAAAATTGTTAGATCATATTTCAGAAAGACTGGTTATATTATACGTAGAAAGATCAGGGATTTTTATTAATTAAAAATTGAATTTAAGATAAGAAGAATGTTAATGAAACTTATTAAAATGACCTCACACAAATGATATAAAATACAAAATAGAGGGTTAAATACTTTGAAGATCAACGGTTCTTCAGAATTTACAATATTTATTTTATAACACACAAAAGATATGGTATAAATTCCTAATATAATTATTGGAAAGAAATAGAAAGAATATTTCAATTTTACAATACAAAACTTTGTTACACAAATAGTTGAAACGTATAGAAAGAAAATCTTCGTTAATGAATAATACTGCTTAGAAAATAGTAGTAATTTATTGTCTCTTAAACTCTCGTATTGAAATTTACTTTCTCGTAAATTGTGTTTCGTGTATTTCCTTTGAATTTCAATTACACTTTAACCTTCTTATTATAAGACATAGTGTATCTGTTTATGTATATCTTATAATATATATATTTCCAATATTTTTATTGTAAATAAATAGAAAGAATATTTAAATTTTACAATAAAGAACTTTGTTACACAAATAGTTGAAACGTATAAAAAGAAAATCTTCGTTAATGAATAATACTGCTTAGAAAACAGTAGTAATTTATTGTCTCTTAAACTCTCGCATTGAAATTTACTTTCTCGTAAATTGTGTTTAGTGTATTTCCTTTGAATTTCAATTACCCTTTAACCTTTTTATTATAAGACATAGTGTATCGTTTATTTATATCTCACCGATGGTAGATTTATGTAGACCCTTGGGAAAAAATTATCGAATAAAAAAATTAGGTCTTATCTTGATGGCTAGAGGTCCGAACAAAGGAATACAACATTAATTCGGTAGCGAACCTCCCGATTGAATCCGGTTGACTTGGCGCACTGCCTCGATAATCTCGCCCATGATCTTATGCGAGATTTCGCGTATTATGTTACTGGTACCAAATTCTTTTTCCTTTTTTTTAATTTTATCAGAGTTGAGTTACATCCAATACTTTTTCCTGAACGGTAGTAATGTATTTTTGTATACATTCGATTCATTAAATTTATCGATTGTCAATTAGGTATCAAATTACAGGCGATCCCGGTCAGTATGCTATTCTCAATTTATGTCATTATTCCTGACCAAGACATAAGAGTATATTAAAAAGTTGTGGGTGGTAAACACTTTAAAACTTATAATTTCATATTATTCGTAAAGGATTTCGATAATAAAATCTGAATATTATCATTGCATAAAATAGACCACTTTTGACAGAGATTTTTTTCAGTAATAGTCACCTATTGTACTTACATATCAACAAGTGTAAAATTATAATAGAGTTCCATCTAATTAAAAGATATTTAATTATTTTCTTAAGCAGTCAAAAATTAGGAATAGTAACGGTTAGTTTCACAATATTTTTTAAAACGGATTTTATCTAAAATTTTATTTTGCCTAAAAGCTCTTTTAAATGCTACATTAAAAGACGACCGTTTCATATAGTCTTCCTAACCAAAAGGATTTTTACCTCAAATTAGTAACGGTGATGATACTGAAAATTCAAATTGATTGAAATATGCGTGTCAGCTTACCTCTCTTAAGAGAGGTAAGTTGTCGTAATTTTTGGTCTTATATTTTTACTTTAAAGTCAGTGTATACATGGGCGCCGCGTAAAGATGCGTTACTTAATGTGGTAGCTTTACTGTGGCCCATGTGCGACACTTGGATTAGTGGTTTTACCTACTGATTATGACAACTTATTTGTCGAAATACGTATTTAGGATACGATTATTAATTGTGGTAAGTGGTTTTATAGCTTTTCAAGTTTTTACTAAACCACAGTCTCCAAAGAAAGACTTTTCTAAAACAAGATAAAAAATTCGAAGCAACCATGAGTGACTTGGAGCGTGTTGCTTAGAATGTTTTAAAAAATCTGATCCACAATTTTTTAGGAAACAGAATTGGGCTATAACATAAGAATTAAAATAATTTTTTTTTTCATCTGGATTCTTCCCCCGAACCTCGGCGACGCGATTGACGAAGACGGCGAAAAGTTTCATGACATGCTTAGCTACTATTGCAAAAGTAAATAATTTTTTTTCCTTCATAGCTCGTTCTTTTATTATTTATTTGGTCATTATTTTATTGTTGTAAATATATGAACAGCACCTCATTTTTGTACAAGAACCAACTTTTTCCCTTAACTTGAACTATTTGGTACCGTTACAATATTATATATAACTAAACTAAAAAATGTAACCAAACAATATTTTACAAAAGAATACAAGCCCACAAATACTCTAAAACAGACAAAACTGCTTTATCTACACACAAACTACAACGCGATCACCATTTTGATTTTGAAAACACACAGATAATTGATAAAGAACACACAATGAAAAGGGAAATTAAAGAAATGATTAGTATTAAACAGGAAAAAAATTCAATTAACAACAGAAGTGATATAAAAAATTTAAGCAGTATATACTATAACTTAATTATGTAACTCTCTACAATTTACCATCATAATATATGTCGCTGTTATATAATTATATATCTCAAGTTATTTAAATATCTATACATTTGCTTATCATGCTGACAGTTCCGTGTTTTGATTCCTGTCTGGTTGTCCGAGTAGGTTTTCGTAGTTTTCCTTCTCGTTTAAGGCGAATGCCGACAGCATTACATCTTAAGACGCTCCACGGGCGCATACATAATAATAACTCATGCTTGCGTTTCCCTGTTTTTGTTGTTTATCTATTTTAGAATACTAAGGCATGATTTATTATTATTCAATTGGAATGTATCTTTGAATAATTTTATCCATCGCAACTCAAATGTATGACATTAATATACTGTCAATTATATTCTATATTCCTTGATAAAAGCATAATTTGCCGAAACATGTAGGGTTGTTTTAAATATATATATTTAAACCTTAAATCGCCAACAAATTGAGTTTACCATAACATACAAAGGTTACGAAATAATTATCTATATGTATATATATATATATATATATATATATATAATAACTTCGTGACCTTGGTATGATATGGTAAACCTAATCAGTAGGCGATTAAAGGTCTGTATATTACTTCAAAATATATGTATTTAAAAAACGTATACAAACGGCGTATAAAAAACGGCGTATACAGCCGAAACATGTAGAGTTTTTTAAATACATATATTTTGAAGTAATATACAGACCTTTAATCGCCTACTGATTAGGTTTACCATATATATATATATATATATATATATATATATATATATATATATTTAGTGTTTATAAGAACTTTATTTTTCTTATTTATTTTATTGGCCGTGTCTTAATATTAAAAATAATAGACTTTTTATTGGTTTAGCGACCTTTTATTGAATTATGATGTTCTATTCTACGACGTTTCGACTTTTATTATTTTTCAGTCTTTTTCAAGTATCGTTTCTTTTGGTTTTCAAAATCACGCATTCTGTGTAACATGTGTGTCGGGTACCCGAGACCTTTTTTTGTAACGAACCGATCGCACTGGTTGGAATATTGTAAGTGAACTTACAATATTCCATTGGAATATTGTAAGTGAACTTACAATATTCCATGGAATATTGTAAGTTCACTTACAATATTCCAACCAGTGCGGTCGGTTCGTTACAAAAAAAGGTCTCGGGTACCCGACACACATGTTACACAGAATGCGTGATTTTGAAAACCAAAAGAAACGATACTTGAAAAAGACTGAAAAATAATAAAAGTCGAAACGTCGTAGAATAAAACATCATAATTCAATAAAAGGTCGCTAAACCAATAAAAAGTCTATTATTTTTAATATATATATATATATATATATATATATATATATATATATATATATATATAATATTGAAGGTTCAATTAAAAAAAAAATTTCGTGTGACTTGCGTTGTAATTTGTAGACACTAATGTTTACATTCAAATTTACTTCGCAATTACATACTAATTTGATAATATTTGTAAATATTTCATATAAAAGTCGGAAAACTCCAAGAATTTATTAATTCATATATTAAATGAACGGCTAAGAAATTATCTAAATATATATATATATATATATATATATATATATATATATATATATATATATATATATATATATATAGTAGATTTAATTTGTTGGCGATTTAAGTTATGGTTTTCCTTAAAAATGCATATATTTAAAACAATCTTACATGTTTCGGCAAGTGATGCCTTTGTCAAAGAATTTCAAATATAAATGACAGTATATTAATGTCATACTTATACATTTGTAGTTGTTATGGATAAAATTATTCAAAGATACATCCAGTTTAATAATAATAAATCATGCCTTAGTATTCAAAAAATAGTTAGACAACAAAAACGGGGAATGGCAAGGCATGAGTTATTATTATGTATGAGCCCGTGGAGCGGCTTAAGATGTTAAGCTGTCGCATTCGCCTTAAACGAGAAGGAAAACCACGAAAACCTACTCGGACAGCCAGTCAGGGATCCACGGAACTGTCAGCATGATAAGCAAATGTACAGATATTTAAATAAAACATAAGATATATATTTATATAACAGCATATATTATGGTGGTAAATTGCAGATCGTTACATAATTAGGTTGTAGTATATACTGCTTCAATTTTTTATATCACTTCTGTTGTTAACTGAATGTTTTTCCTGTTTAATTCTAATCATTTCTTTAATTTCCCTTTTCATTGTGTGTTGTTCTTTATCAATTATCTGAGTGTTTTCAAAATCGAAATTGTGATCGCGTTGTAGTTTGTGTGTAAATAAAGCAGTTTTGTCTGTTTTAGAGTATTTGTGGGCTTGTATTCTTTTGTATAAATATTGTTTAGTTTGGCCTATGTAGTAACTATTGCAATCGCGACATATTTTATAGATGATATGTTTCTCGATTTTTTCTATTTTAGGTTTTAGTTTTGAAAATAGATAGATTTATTAGTATTTCGATTTATAAAACACGTGTCAGAGCACCGTATCGTAAAGTACAGACAACTCAGAGATATGCCGACTACACGGGCATAAAAATATTTAACAGAATTCCCGAAAGCATGAAATACCTCCCAAACATAAAATTTTCAAAGGAATTCAAAACACTTCTAAAAACAATACTTTCTACAATGAGAATAATTTTTTAAACAGTACCGTTAGCTAAATATTTATTTGTTATCAGTGTTATCACCGTATCCTTGTTTCGTACATTATTTTTGTTAAATATTTTTGTATTTATCCCATGTCTTATTGTAATAGATATTATAGTAAATATAATTTATTATTATTATTCAGTTAGTTTATTAGTTTTTCTTCTTCTTACCGTTTTCAATATATTTTATTGGTATAGTTTCTACATATTTGTTCTACGTTGATTTTTTTCTTTAATTTGGCCTACAATTGTTTTATCGTTGGACAATAAAAGTTATTATTATTATGTCGCACGCCCTCATCCTGTACCAGGAAACATTTTATTCTACGCACATATCTGTGAATATGAGCTGCTGATGTTACGGTGTTGGTTTACGTCGTAGAACAGTATCTACTACAAGTTCTATGATGAAAGTTATTGTTATTATTATTATTATTGCGTCAACTTATCGCTTCTTCAGCCTATCACTGAGAAACGTTATTTTTATTATTATTATTATTATTATTATTATTATTATTATTATTATTTCCTCCACTCACAAGAACATTCAATTTGTCCTTGGTTGCCAGTGTGTTAACCCATCGGTTCGTGAGAACAAGATGGCTGGCATAAGTATCATAATATTATTATTGTTGTTTATTGTTTCTTATTTCCAAGTATTTTCCCGTAACATAACTATGCAGCTCTCTTCCATATGGCATGCTTCATTCTTAGTAAGCAAATAATAACACCTCCCACCATGTATGGGGGCTTCATTTTCACGGCCCAGAGGGTCCGGCGCTTTAGTTGTTATGTTGACGAAGTGGGTTGAAATGAATGTATCTCAACAACATCCTCGCCTGAGTCTATTGTTTCTACTGAAGCATGCCATATTTGTGTTTCATGAACAATTCGCTGTTTCAGTCCTTGCTTGTTAATCAGTGTTTGAAGCAAGTGTACCTGATTGGGGCTTCTATCCCAACCCAACGATTAGCTCAGGAAACCGTGGGGTCGCTAGTCCCCAGTAACCTAGCTCTAGGCTACCCTGTGCGGGATTATTATTATTATTATTATCTCTTTCACTCACAAGAACTATTCGCTCTTGGTTGCCATTATCTTACCCCATCGGTTCATTCGAACAAGATGGGTGGCATAGTTATCTAGCATTCATTATTTTTATATGAATATTGATTATAGTAGATACTTACCAGTACTTTCAGGGTGTCAACTTACGTGTTGTCCGCTGCTGGCAGCTTGCTTCTCTCTCTGGGTGCGTGGTTTTGTGTTTGTGCGAGCGCGCAAGTGTAGGGGTGTTGTATTTTAGCGCACTAGTGCATGTGTTTAGTGTCCCGTCGCGCTAATTTTGAGAGATCGGAGAACCAGCCGTTGCGCAGGGCCGCCAACCCTTTCCCGGCAACTTCTTTACTTTTCCATGCAGTACTTCGACGGCCCGACCCCCGCCCCATCGAGGCAAGGCCCAGACACGCGAAGCGCAGCCTGCACGGGGTTGCTCATCGCCAACCAATGGAACACTCTTAGCGGCTACTTTGGTCGACGACGGTCACACTATTATTATTATTATTATTATTATTTCCTTCATTCACAAGAACATTCAATTTGTCCTTGGTTGCCAGGGTGTTAACCCATCGGTTCGTGAGAACAAGATAGCTGGCATAACTGTCATAATATTATTATTATTGTTTATTATTTCTAATTTCCAGGTATTTCTCCGTAATCTATCTATGCGGCTCTACTACATATGGCATGCTTCATTCATAGTAAGCAGATAATAATACCTCTCCCATGAAGGGGGGGTTACATTTACTCGGCCCAGAGGGTCCGGCGCTTTAGTTGTTATGTTGACGAAGTGGGTTGAAATGAATGTATCTCAACAACATCCTCGCTTGAGTATTTGTTTCTACTGAAGCATGCCATATTTGTGTTTCATGCCCAACTCGCTGTTTCAGTCCTTGCTTGTTAATCAGTGTTTGGAGCAAGTGTACCTGATTGGGGCTGCTGTCCCAACCCAACGGTTAGCTCAGGAAGCCGTGGGGTCGCTAGTCCCCAGTAACCTAGCTCTAGGCTACCCTGTGCGGGTTTATTATTATTATTATTATTATTATTTCCTCCATTCACAAGAACATTCATTTTGTCCTTGGTTGCCAGGGTGTTAACCCATCGGTCCGTGAGAACAAGATGGCTGGCATAACTTTCATAATATCATTATTATTGTTTATTATTTCTTATTTCCAGGTATTCTTCCGTAATCTATCTATGCGGCTCTACTACATATGGCATGCTTCATTCATAGTAAGCAGATAATAACACTTCTCCCCTGTAGGGGGGGTTACATTTACTCGGCACAGAGGGTCCGGCGCTTTAGTTGTTATGTTGACGAAGTGGGTTGAAATGAATGTATCTCAACAACATCCTCGCCTGAGTCTTTTGTTTCTACTGAAGCATGCCATTTTTGTGTTTCATGCCCGATTCGCTGTTTTAGTCCTTGCTTGTTAATCAGTGTTTGGAGCAAGTGTACCGGATTGGGGCTGCTATCCCAACCCAACGGTTAGCTCAGGAAACCGTGGGGTCGCTAGTCCCCAGTAACCTAGCTCTAGGCTACCCTGTGCGGGTTTATTATTATTATTATTATTATTATTATTATTATTATTATTATTATTATTATTATTATTATTATTATTATTATTATTATTATTATTATTATTATTATTATTATTTTTTTTTTTTATTATTATTATTATTATTATTATTATTATTATTATTATTATTATTATTATAATTCTACCTACTTTTCTTACCCTTTGCAACACTTCGCCGCAAAATATTTCACTTAAAACCCATATATATCTATGAGTATGAGCTCAGCTGACGTTATTGCTCTTGCGCTACTAATGTACACCATGGAACACTATCTACCAAAATTTATGATATTTAGGTTGTACATCAAATCCATTCTCCTATTTTTCATGCTGACAACGACGTCTATGACTTTGTTGTCAAAATCCGGAATAAACTGAATGAACTTCTTTTCTATTGATAGGACCGCCAATGCGTTCAGTCAATCTTCTGACATGGTGCTTCTCAGAAAAGTTTTAATGCGTTTGAAGGTGGAAATACATCTTTCACATTCTGCTGTCGACATGAGCGTTGTACAAATAATACTGTTTATATGTTTCCGTCAAAAGCTTTTTTAGGTTGTTGTCTGTTATGAACACAAAAAGTGGTAAAACACCACCTACGTCACACATGTCTTCGCGCTCATAAATTACTGAAAGTTCACTTTTCAATTTTAGACGGTCCAACATAGGATAAAATTCAAAGTTTCCTCATTATTATTTTGTGGAAATGAATGACTATAAGTTTTAAAATTTTGAGAATCAACTAATTTTGGTGCACTTAAGTGATCGCTAAAATCAAATCGGTCGCTAATTTGGCCTAAAATAGTGTCACATACTCCCTTTGCAATAACAGCTCTCTTATCTCCAGCTTTCGTTATTTGTCTTTTACTTGCAGGTTCTTTATTATTGCTTTCTTGATTGTCATTGTCAGTAGAATTTCTTAAATTTATAGTGTAAATAATTTGCTGTTGGAATTGTTCAATTGCCTTTTGCAGTTGAGCACTGTCAATCCCGAGCAATTGAGTCTGATTAGATAATATTTATATGTGGCAGGATGAAATGAAATATTTTCAACCAGTAGGGGAATTCCGGGCAAATCAAATGTTTCAATAAACCACTTGCTTCACTAATAGTAACTGAATCCATCCAATCTTCGTTAATAATTTTGTCTAAACATTTTTTAAAAGAATCCTGGTGTTCAAATAATGTGTTCACAGTTCGACTTTTGAAAATCCAGCGTGTAGGAGCGCGCGTGGTAATCTACGTTTGACTATTTCATCAAAGAATTACCCTTCCTTTTGGAGATCGAGAAAAAAACTTGAAAAGGACTGCAAATTTGCAAGGAACATTTTTACATTTTTATTGCACTGTGCCGCTCGGTCAATAATTAAATTAAATTGATGCGCGTAATAGTGAATATAATGTGGATGTGGAAATGTTCTTTTGATAATAGCTTGGACCCTATTTGCCTTACCACTCATCACGGACGCCACATCGTAACTTTGAGCTTTTAGTTTATTGTTAGACCCAGAAGGAGAATTTAAAATAGTTTGCAATTCATTGAGAAATGTTTTTGCTAATACATCAGCATTATCTCCATCCGGCTTAAAAAGAACAAAAGCGTTTAAAAATTTGTCCATTAAACACGTATCGAATAATAACAACCATTTGCTGATTATTAGAGCTGTCTGTAGTTTCATTGGCCTCCAAAGCAATTAAATTTGCAGATTTAATTCCTTTTATTTCCTGCTTGTAAATTTGCCACATTGCAAATAGCAATTGCACATAGCAATTTGTTCTGAATATCTTTTGCGGCTACTTTAAGCACTTGTGAACCTATCAGATGTATGTCTAATTCAGCTGCACAGTTGATTAAGTCTACATTAATACCGGGATTTTTCGACATCAATGTCTCATCATGGCCTCGTAACGCCAATTTAAAAGTTCCGCAAAATTTTATGCACATAATTAACCGACGCAAAATATGACGATTTTTTTTCTACATCTTCGTTGTAGGTACTTAATTTTATGTCGCAAATAAGCACTGTCTAACTATTCACCTATGTCCACTTTGCCTAGAACACTAAATAATAATAGGCCATCCTTTCTTCATAATTTTTTCCTCAAATGATAGCGGGTTTTTGAAAATATTTTGCAACAATTAACTTCCATCATTAATAATAAACATCACTTCAAGCCTTTGAAATCTCACACGCGCGGTACGCGCCGAACACAATGTAGTCGCAATGAATGGAAGACGTTAACTGGAGTCGGGCTTTTGTGCCCCAAACCGACGGTTTAAACGCATATGGCGAAGATAAGCGGAGCCGGCCGATTGATACTCGAAATAGGTACATCTGAAATCGTGCCCCTGAATATAGTTTTGGGCGTTGCCTGGTGTCTGTGGTGCGAAAGAAAACTTTGATATCAACGTTCTAAAAATATGTAAACATAATAAAATAAAATAATGCACTGAATTACATGCGAATTTCTTTCTGTGTTTATCTCGGTGGTTGGGTGGGTACGTGTCGTTGTGCCCTTTAGTACCAGCCGCCACTAATATTTAGCAGCTAGCTGATTCAATTCTGAATACAGTCTATATATATATATATATATATATATATATATATATATATATATATATATAGGTATATATATATATATATATATATATATATATATATGTAGACAAGGAGTCTTTGCCGTTAAAACAAATATGTAAAACAATGAGTGTTGGGGAATCCGGCAATAAAAACCATTAATTATTAATGAGAGTTCTTTTTTTTTTACCCTATATTTTGCTCTGCGGTTTAGAGCTTCTTCGGGGGTCACTTTAATAAGAAAAATATTCACAACTTAGCTATTTAGTCTTCCAATCATAAGAAAAATTATACTTACAAAAGTGAACTATTTGTTATGAGAAAATTATACATTCCAAAAACCAATAGGTCGAAAAATTTGTCAATTGTTCCACGTGACACAAACAAAACGCCATAATTAATTTAAAAACTCTTTAAAAAACTATTATACTTTACATTATAACAAACACATCTAAAAACAAAGTAGAGCAACGTGTAGTGAAGCAATTCACTCATAATGCAACATTACACTCTGTCATTTCGGATATTAAAAAGGAACTGTATGGAATTTATTTAAAATTCAATGAAGTTTGTCGTTATATGTGAAACAGATGTAAAAACATGCGTTGGAGAAAAAACCAATGCCAAAGTTAACGAAATTTATACACTGACGTTCAAGAGTCACATATTCAATCTTGACAATGTGCTGTTACACAAACGGTTCACCCTAACGATTGGAAATGCAAGTAAAATCACATGAAAAAATTGTGAAGGGACAAATGTGTTAAATAACATTATTAGAGCTAGTGTTATGTGTATTATGGTGACTTAAATTTTTGGTATTTGAAAAGGTCAGCAGAAAAGCATATATTGCGGTTAAATTGTTAGTGTCAGATCTGAACTTCATTGCGTTATTATTATTATGGATCTCCACCATCTCCAAAAACTCTCTACACCTTAAATTATTAACTTTCTGAAGGACCTCCACCTTCTCAAAATTAGGGGTGTGGTCATTGTTGATCATGTGTGAGGACAAGGCACATCTGTTCTTTCCAGTCCGAATGTCACTTTTATGAGTAGTGAGTCTGGTTTTTAACCAGGTTGAAGTGTGACCTATATAAACTTGACTACATCCATTACAAGGAATGCAATACACAACATTAGACTGGAAAGACAGCGGTGTCAAACCTACTTGATCTTCCAATTTATCTGACATATTTTATATTATTATTATGTTAATAAATTAGAAATAGTACGCCATAAACACAATATGGATAACGTGCCACAAAATATACGGAAAGCTATCGATGTAACACTAATTAACATTGATTAAATAAAAAAAAACTCTTTTTACTAAATAAAGGAGATATAAATCGCTTAAAGATTAAGTGTTTGATGAAAAGTTTAAATACAATCAAAAATAATCCTATTTCTGAGAATGTTCTGCATCAAAATCTCCCCTTACATTATTCCTGTATTAAATATTTATAATTATACATAAAGTTTAGAAGTTCTTAACCAAAGATAAGAACCATTACTGTCAGTAGAGACCTTCGCTGACTATTTTCTCGTAGAAAAGACATATTATTTTAAAGTTAACTTATTAAAATTTAATAACGGGAAGGAAGTGCGCCCAAAAATATATTTATACATAAGTAGACGACGTTTTCATTTATCTTCTAGATACGTGTAACTACCAGTAAACTTGTTTTAAGAGTCGTAAAAAAGGTTAAACATTCTGAATTCATGAATTATGCAAATTAATAAATTATTTTACGTTAATCAACGAATGTAATATTTCTGTGTGTAATTTATTTATTTTTATTTTGTCCAAATGCGAGTACCTTCTTCTGTGTTTTCCTCGTATTCTCATCCGTTCGCCGTACGTAATTTATACGGTTATCCGTTCCTTTATCCGAAGTTATTTATATTGGTGCGGTATTATCGAACTTCTTGTTTATTATAAATTAACTTGGCCAATTAATGGTAATTAATGCATACCAAATTGTTTGTTTACAATGATACTATCATTGGTGCAGAAAAAAAAAATGTGTTAAAGAATTAATTAACGACGATGTCTTATTCGCTTTGGGGAAACATACGACATTTTTAAATGAGATAGAAACGAATGGAAAATTATTAGAAAACAGATAAAAGTTTATTTTAAACAAATTAATATTAACTTTAAAAAACCTTATCAGAATATAGCTCTAAATCCTGTAAATATATTTCGAAAATTAAGTTGCCATCATCAGAAATAGAAAAGAAGTATTAATACGTTGGTGATATAGTGATGTGCGAGGTTTCGTGCATACTTTTTCTACTACTGTTGCGTATCCAATTACATATCTAGGGTATTTTATACGTTCTTAATTTAAAGCAAACTGTTTTATTTACAAAAAAAAAAAAGATTAAAATAATATAGGAAAAACAACACTCACCAATGTGTCTCCAATATACAAAGCTATTGTAAAAATAAAGTTTAATTATTTTAATAGAAAGAACTGTAACCTAAGTACAAGGTGGGTTAGGAGATTACTGCACTGCACAAGACTATATTTCAAGGTTCACGAAAGTCTAATGGATCAAGTCGTTTTATTCTTCTGTTATGTGCAGCAATTAGAAGGTTAGTTGGCAATGTGTTCGGATGTATCTGCAACTTATCTAAATATTTGAAGCTCACAGCTCTGATATATTCCTTAACTGTACACCTAAATAGCAATGTATTACTTTGTTAGTAACATACCAACAACGGACATTACAAATTTGTCGAAGCACTTTGGATTGAAACCCTTGAATTCGGTGATATGACGCTCGATCGTTCAGATATTGCAACTGCGTACGTATTCGCTGTTGATCTAATTGTTCTTGGCGTTGTTGAGACGAGTGTGCTGCTCTTCTTCTTCTTCTCAATTTAACACGTGAGACTTTCTTCCTGTTGATCTGCCGATTCTTCTGCTCGCCTTTGAGAAGTTCTAACTCTAACACGTTGATTTTCATAAACGTTTTGATCATTGCAATTTTATCTCCTTTGATGTTCTGTGATTGCGTGTCGAGAAAGGTGACCTATGTTCGAATGTGGGCGAGGCATCTCTATAAAATCAATAATAATTTCTTCTTTTTCTTTCTTTCAAAAACCCAGCTACTTGTTTAATTATTTTTCAAATATAAATGTCAGTAATATTTTCACCTTTCGAATTTGACATTTGTTTGTGATATTTTTTTTAATGGTATCTTCTTGACATTTACATTTAATTTTCAAATAAGACAATTCATTTAAGATTAAATCAAAGTAATTTTTCTTTTCATCATTAAGATTTCAAGAATATATATTAGCGTAAATAGAGTATATGATTAGCAACCGTCGACGTGTAATAGAAAAGTACTACCTATTCTTTAATGCCTCGAATTGAAATACTTTGTTCCTTTCTCACTTCTCAATTGTATTATATACTAGCTGCACCCGGTCACGTATTGCTGTGGCTTAGTCTGGCTATATTGAAAAGAAAGAATATTGAAAGCACACGTTTCTAATATGCTTAATTTCACAATGCTTTTGGGTACACGATATTTTTTGTTGTTCCATTGTCTGTACGGATACAGAGATTGTTTAGTTTGCCGACTCTAGAACATGCAACATATAATTGTCCATGTGAGAAGCAATCCGTGTGTAGATCTAAACCGCACAATTCTAAAGATTGACCCTGAGCTTTGCTGACTGTAGCTCTCAAGATTGACCCCGAGCTTTGCTGACTGTAGCTCTCAAGAAGCACGTTGTCCTGCATGAGTAATGTTTAGTATTGCGTGTGTTGCCATTACGTCGAACACATGGCGCTGTTTAAAAAGAATGTTTTTACCTGGCACAGGTGTGACATAGGCAATGTTTTTACATGTCAGAAATGTGGCATCTATATAATACATATATAAAGACGCGTGTGTTTTCGAATGTCACATTGTATAAAAATTTCAAAGCAATCGGTAAAGAACTCGGAGATATAAGATTTTAAACAAACGATCATTTACATTATTATTTATATAGATTATTAATAATATCAAATAATATTAAAAATCTGGTGTGAAGAACACAACACAAGTTTAATATTTATATTTTCATGAACGTATGCCTCTCCAGAGACGCAAACACGTATCTGCGTTCTGTTATATATCTATAGATTATCATCTCTGGAAAATGTTTATTTTTCGACAACTTTGGGCTTGGTTTATTTTTTACACTTTTACTATTTTAACCTTTTTTCTTATTATAGCATCATATATTTACTTTGCTTTTTTATATCTTCGTATAATTTGATTGTATCCTAAACCATTTTTATGATCATCAAGGGTTACGAGGGCCATTGTTAAAATTCGCGGAAAATTGTGAAATAAAACAAATTACGCTATGTAAATCGCTTTACTGTTTCTCAAAATACTCCCCTTTAACATGTATACACTTTTGCATCCCATAAAACCAATCTTGAAAACACTTTTTTCCATGAGCGAGGTATCTCCAAAATCAGTGATTTAAATTCTTCAACAGCCTCTTCAGGCGATGAAAACCGCATTCCATGCATTTTATTTTTAATGTTTCGGAATAAGAAGAAGTCATTGGGCGCTAAATCAGGTGACTATGGGCAATGAGTCATTAATTCGATGTTCCTGTTGGTCAAAACTCGACAGTTGGTCGTGCTGTGTGAGCGATTGCATTGTCATAATGAACAATGATTCGTCGGTTTATGTTATTTTTTCTGACTTCATCGATAACTTCCGACAAACAAATTGACGTCTACCAGCATTAACTGTTCGTCGATCCTCTAATGGAACAGTTGCAACATGACCCGTTTTTCCGAAGAAACAAGCATCATTCTTTTCGAAACGCTTTGTAACTACACCACTTTTGTAGGTTTAGGTTCATTTTAAAACACCCATACAGTCGACTGCTGTTTTGTTTGAGGCTCATATGAATATATTCATAATTCGTCACCTGTTACAATGTTATAAACAGAATTTTAACCACCGCAATCAAATGTTTTTAACATTTCTTTGCACCACATGACACGTGCCTGTTATTGCTCGTCTTTCAAATTTTGAGGGATTCAAAGACTGGAAAGCTTCCTGACATGCAAATAATCGTGTAAAATCGTATGTATTTATTTCACCGCAATGCGTAAGGACACCTCTATCTCACTATATGTCACATGTCGATCTGATAAAACCATTTCACGCACAGCATCGATATTTTTCGCAACAACAGAGGTGCATGGACGCTCTTCACGAAGATCGTCACCAAACGTTGGTCTTCCACGCTTGAATTCTGTGAACCATTTGTAACCATAGTTTTGGATGGTGCTTCATTCTCAAATACCAAACTAAGCTTTTCCACACATTGCTTTGGTGTCAAACCGTATCGAAAATCGTAAAAAATCATTACTCGAAAATCACGATTCAAAATTTTAATTTTTGACTCACCTATTACTTTGTTAAATTCTGTTGAGACAAAACTGTTCGGTTTTAAATCGAACTGTCAACTGAATTATAGGTTAAAAATGTCAAATTTTACAAATATGATAATTGTGGAATGCTGGCAATTCAAGGAGTACTGGATTCCGCGAATTTTAGCAGTATCCCTCGTAGTTGTCTCAGATCTAGGCTTTTTATGCTTTTTTTTTAGGAATTTTTAATTATGTCGAATTATCTTAAATTAAAATATGCCCTTCTACTTCACTAAAGAAACCATCTTTAATATTTGCACATAAAATACATACTTGCTGGTTGTTTGTAGTTGTAAGTGTGTAAGATTGCAATTATATAAATACTTATGTCGTACGAAAATGTGCTGACTCAGACATCAAAATAGTATTTCTTTAGTTATAGAGAATTACCTGAATTGGTTGTTAAATATTTGTTTGCTATGCTTGCATGAATGACTTATTATTAGAGCAGACCAATTTCCGTGCGCGCCATGTGCGTCGATGTGAGGATGATCGTATTGCATCAGAACTAATAAAAAGCATTCAGTATGTGTTTGGTACTTGCTTAGACTGCATGTAAGTGTAAGCATACGTAATAAAATGTCGTCGACACATAAATCGAGAAAACGACCGTTGTCAGACGAAGTGAATAAGTTTATTATGAATTTCCCGGACTTAATATACGATGGCTCAAAAATTAAATGTTTAGTGTGCAATACATATCGAATGTGTTGGTCAAAAATACATTGTAAAGAACACGTAAGTAGAACAAGTAACACAAATGTATATTTAATTATTTCTGATAGAATAAATGTCTCTACTTCTATACTTATATCGGTAACAAGCTCGTGTTGCCTCCCTATTCTATCGCATATTCTAATATATTACGAATTACACTCCCATACCGGCGCTCATGGCGCGCACGGAAATTGGTCTGCTCTACTTATTATTATCATTATTTACATCTTAGCGCGATATGAGAAGAATAGCTTTGTCGAATACTGTGTGTATATTAGAACAGCAATATCAAATAAGTAAATAATTTCATTAAATTGCATTTTATAACTGGATGATAAAAATTTTAATTTCTATTTGTATATTGAAACTCCTTTATATTAAAAACAGCACAGCATATGGCATAAGAATACCATTTATATTCGATCTTGAGTCAGTAATATCCTGAAATAAACTACGTATCTGACATTGAAATTAATACCTGTATATCTTTACAGCGATATAAAAAAAATACGTTGCGTATTAAAAATGTAATATTTGTTATTTGTTAGTCAAATGACTTTAATCCGGATTAAAAATATCAATAAACCCAAAACAAAAAAAAATTATTATCGTATAGTAAAACGGTATAAACGGTTGGAACACGAACGATACCTAAGTATCTATTTCGTGGCAGTGTGATCTGGAATGGTAAAAAGCGATGATTTAGTGTTATTAACTTCGTTTTTTATTGGGTATCATTAAGACAGTGCGGAGTTCCAGATAGCAGGGGTTCGCCGAGCGAAGGTAATACCGGAAACTTCGACAGGGCGCACTTTATCGTGGCGCCCGACAGGAAATGATGTTGAGTCACCTTCAACCCACCGTTTCGGCGATGTTAATTATTTCGAAAAATTACGAGGAGGAGAGAGAAAGATAGAAGGGAAAACGACGTCGGCGACTATGTTTTTCACGTGGCCGTATTTTTTGGCAAACAGAGTTTACTTTATTATTATACAAAGCTGTTTATTTAGCATTGCAAATTCAATTTTGTACTTCTAAATGTAACTATATTGTCTCAGTAGTATATATGTTGAGCACTTGTGAAATTATTACACTATTAAACTTAAATAAAACACCTTATATTTCACAAACAATAGTATATTAACTATATGTACGTTTCATGTGCCCTGCACACATCATCAGTAGTAATTAAATTTAAAAGTATTATTTTTTAAATACATGTATAGTAAAATTATCTATCTATTTTTTTGGTTAGGGGTGTAAAAATTACAATTATAAATGGTCAACAAATGGTCAAAAAACATGCATATAAAAATATAAAACTAAAAATAAAAATAAAAAATTTTGGTCGTATATTGTAATAGTGCCTGTTAAAATCTACTGAAATTCCAAGAAAGGACAAAATTATGGGAAAGACCGTTACCTATGAAAAACAAGACAATGACTGTGTTTGGCATGTCGGGTTCTATTAAATAACAATATAGTAACGTGAAAAAGAAAAACTAGTTATTAGATACTGTAGGTATACAATTTAAAAGTTTATTATTAATAGGTGAAATGTCATTGTTTAAGAGGTAGTTCTTGTATTTTTTCATATGTATGGCTTCCCACATGTCTAAATTTTTGCTATTACATTTTTTAATTAATTTTACATTATCTAAGCTGAAATTATGTCCGGTATCTAAATGATGTAGAGCTAATGCTGATTTATCTACATTGTGAAGTTTTACATGAGCTAAATGTTCTTTGAAACGGGTTTGAATATTTCTTCTTGTTTGGCCGATATATAATTTTGGGCAGGAATTACAGTTAATTCTGTAAATACCTGATTCTTTCAGTGGGTCTGTGTTAACTAACTTTGTTTGAAGATGTTGTTGTAACTTATGAGTGTTGGAAAATGCAGAAGTTAGATTATATATATATATATTTTTTTTTTTTTTTTTTTTTTTTTAAACAATTTAGTTACGTTATTCTGCCAACTTTTGTGAAAAGTAATTTTGCAATATTTTTTGGTATTACTCTTTGTATTTGGAGTTAATCTGGTTTTAAAAGTTTTTAGCTTCTTCTTTTCTAGTTTGTTTTTGATTTTATCCACCAATTGTTTCTTAAAATTCACTGGTGATAGAGGGATTGATAATAATCTATTAATTAAAAAATAAAAACTACTTTCTTTATATTTGTTAAAAGTGTCTGATTGTTTATGTATGTAATTGTCAGTATGTGTTTCTTTTCTGTAAATGTCAAATTCAAACTTCCTGTCTAAAATAGTAATTTTTAAATCTAAGAAGGGTAAGGATTTGTTTTTATCCAACTCATACGTAAACTTGATTGATGGATATTGGGTATTTAATATATTTAAAAACGAAACTATATCGAAAGAATCAGGTATCACTGCCAGAACATTATCTACGTATCTTGCCCAAAATTTGGGAAAAAAATTGCACATGGTTTTGACTTTGTTTTCAAAGTTGTTCAGAAATAAATTCGCTAGGAATGGTGATAAAGGGTTGCCCATGGCTGTGCCGAATGTTTGTTTATAAAAATTATTATTAAAAGAAAAAATGTTTTGGTGCATACAGAGAGTAGTTAATTTTATGTACTCCTCTATTTGATTGGTAGAAACTGCATTAAACTCTAAAAATTCTTTGAGCATGTTTAGGGTGGAATCTATGGGTACACTTGGAAATAATGAAACTACGTCAAAAGAAATGAGTCTATCATTTAGCTTAATGTCAAATTTGCTTAATTTGGAAATGAGATCACCCGTATTTAAAATAGAAAGGTCTTGATCAAATTTAAACTTACTAAATTTATTGACTAACCATTTGGCGATTTCGTAAGTGGGAGAGTTTATGTTTGAAACTATAGGACGATAAGAAAGAACTAGACCACATAACAAAAGTAGCAGAATCCAACGGATACGATAAACAATTGGTGGATAAAATCAAAAACAAACTAGAAAAGAAGAAGCTAAAAACTTTTAAAACCAGATTAACTCCAAATACAAAGAGTAATACCAAAAAATATTGCAAAATTACTTTTCACAAAAGTTGGCAGAATAACGTAACTAAATTGTTAAAAAAATATAATCTAACTCCTGCATTTTCCAACACTCATAAGTAACAACAACATCTTCAAACAAAGTTAGTTAACACAGACCCACTGAAAGAATCAGGTATTTACAGAATTAACTGTAATTCCTGCCCAAAATTATATATCGGCCAAACAAGAAGAAATATTCAAACCCGTTTCAAAGAACATTTAGCTCATGTAAAACTTCACAATGTAGATAAATCAGCATTAGCTCTACATCATTTAGATACCGGACATAATTTCAGCTTAGATAATGTAAAATTAATTAAAAAATGTAATAGCAAAAATTTAGACATGTGGGAAGCCATACATATGAAAAAATACAAGAACTACCTCTTAAACAATGACATTTCACCTATTAATAATAAACTTTTAAATTGTATACCTACAGTATCTAATAACTAATTTTTCTTTTTCACGTTACTATATTGTTATTTAATAGAACCCGACATGCCAAACACAGTCATTGTCTTGTTTTTCATAGGTAACGGTCTTTCCCATAATTTTGTCCTTTCTTGGAATTTCAATAGATTTTAACAGGCACTATTACAATATACGACCAAAATTTTTTATTTTTATTTTTAGTTTTATATTTTTATATGCATGTTTTTTGACCATTTGTTGACCATTTATAATTGTAATTTTTACACCCCTAACCAAAAAAATAGATAGATAATTTTACTATACATGTATTTAAAAAATAATACTTTTAAATTTAGTTACTACTGATGATGTGTGCAGGGCACATGAAATGTACATATAGTTAATATACTATTGTTTGTGAAATATAAGGTGTTTTATTTAAGTTTAATAGTATATTGTCTCATGTGTGCATTATTTTACCCTACCAGCGTACTGCAGAAATCTACATAGAATTAATTTCACAGAAAAAAAGACAAATGTAACCACCATAATACATTCAAAACAATAAAATTCACTTATGACCCTAATCATTAGGCGGACAATATTTATTGAAAATTAGAAAAGCTTCCCTTATTTATTCGCGCCAAAAACAATCTTAGTGGAAACAAGGAAATAGCATCAGCCCAGAATTTTGTGACAATAACGACATTTAGTTTTACTTAAATCAAATCCATTTTCATACATGTCCTAAATATTATCGCACAATTATCATAACATGACTGAACTATTCCTTCTTACAATCACAGTAAGCAATAGAAAAGTAATATAGTCATTTTTGGGTCTTTTGAGACACTAATAAAGGAACAAGTTACTGCTGATGTTGTCTTAGTTAATTAAATTTCGAAATTTTCTAAATTATCACTGTATCGGGACCGCATTCCAATGCAGTTACAAATTTACAAAAGTACGAAATCCGAATTAAATGAGCCCATCAAAAATGGCGAATCTAATTTAAGAATAAAGCAAAGCAAGGGTATATCTAATATTGTTATCACACCTTCCAACAACTAAATATCCCAACAGCTCTCCCGCTGCACTGAACGTATACTATTAGAATGCGCGTGGATTACGGTCTAAATCTCACGTGTTTTATTCCAATGCCGGTGACTTCAGTTACGACCTAATACTTATTACTGAAACTTGTCTCGAGGATTCCTTTAATAACTAAAAAATAAAGGGTATTTCCCTATTAATTACAATGTCATACGATCCGATATGCAATGATTGAAGCTACTACGGGGAAGTGGCGTTGTTGTCACATTATCAGATAAGGTTGCATTTCGGGTTTTAGATACCTCCGCATTTTCTTTACTTGCGCCATTAATTGACTGCATAATTTGTGAATGCTCTTTTAACTCATTCAAATTTATCTTATTAAATATATATATATATATATATATATATATATATATATATATATATATATATATATATATTGTAGTAAACCCTGAAAGGAATGTTGAAGAAATAATTCCACAACAGGATAATGTCCCACGTTTAGGCGGGCAGATACAGTTTCGTCCGATTATCTTTCTTTAATCCTTTTCTGATAATGCTAACCACTTCACTGTGTTACAGTTTCGTCCGATAGTCTAAGTACTTAATCCTTTTATGTTAATTTAGAGGTGTATCTGCAATATTGGTTTTAGTGGAAATAACATCTTTGTTATGATACTTTCGATATATTGAACAGAAACAAGCAGAGTAGGTTATGTGTTGAATATAAAAACACACAATAAGTTAAAATTTAAGAATTTATTCTATTACAAAAGAAAAATATATAAAATAACAAATGAGAAAAGAAATACTTCAATACTAGAACAATTACAAACTAATATTTTTAAAATTATGTACTTAAAAAGAATAATAATGTGAAACTAATTGTACATATTGTAGTCTCGTCAGTTCTTTATTATCATATTGTTCAATTTTCTTCTTGAGAAAATTTTCCGGTTTTTTGTGTGTGTTCACTTGTCTTTGTTTATTTACGCTTTGTATTTGAATATAAGTTTCAGCTTGATACTGGCGTAAAACTTTTAAAAAGACAAAGATATTTGTCTTTTTAAAGGACTTTTAACATGTAATAATTAACTGGAATGTAATGTTTCTAACTAAGTATATAATTCATATTTCTATTGGTGGGTGGTGGTACCAATAGCAGAATACGATATAGGTTGGTTTTCACAAATAATAAGTATCAACTAGGAATAAATTAACAAGGAAAGTATTGGTTAGAATATAATACCATTAGGACAATTTTAATCCTCTCCTTTACCTGTACCTACCTAATTTAGGCCTGTCTTACTGACCGGACGAAAGTGTATTTCATAATTTACGAAAATCTGCTAATCGGACGAAACTGTAATCGCCGGTTTAGGCGGCCATAAGATGTAGTAAACTGCACCTAATTCAAAAATACAGTTCTAAAGATGTGCGACTAATAAAATGTATCCTGTAGAATGTGGAAATTTACTACATTCAGGAATTATATTGATCATATTGATGAGACTCTTATAAATTAATTATTTATCACAGGCGTGTGAAGTAGTCCATTTAAAAGCTGCGGAAATAAACATATATTAAAAAAAAATCTTTATTGATTTTATTAATTTAAAGGGATATATATATATATATATATATATATATATATATATATATATATGTATATCGATCACTTAAGCCGTTTGTCATACATGCTGACATACATCTCAGGGTAGAAAGAACTTACTGTATGAAATCAGCAAGATCGTGCTCTTCTTTAAAACAGGTAGACCAAAAAAAAATCTTTTAACATATACCTGAGGTATGTAATAATAATAACATTTCTTTTTCAAACAAAACAATAAAAAACATTTATTTTAAATCCAAGAATACTAAAAAGGTAACAAATACAGGAGTTGGATATGGAATACCTTAACAGGTCGGTATTTGTTTTTAAAACTTTTACTAAAATTAATAGTTATACTACAATAACCTAAGTTAATTTATTCTTGCAGGAAATGTAAAAAAAAAAAAAACGTTTGATTGCTTGTTTCAAATGGAATATAAATTTTAAAAACACTAAATGCGTGAATCAAAACTTTTTAATACAACGGTGTACTGATAACAGCGATAACCGAAGTGTTAGGAAAAAGAATAACCTTGATGAGGTAAATCAAATTGAACCAAATCAATGAAAGTTAGTTCTTGAATGAACTGTAAACTTTTAATTAATGTTAAGAACAATACAATTGACATATAGGATGACGTTTTCTAAATAGTTTACTTGAATCATACAGTTACGATTATTTGTCTAGGTATATCGATCTATTTTAAAATAATTAACAAATGATTTTTCTTTGATGAATGTAATTTAAGGTACCTTTTATATCAGAATACAGAGTTAGGTCAGGAAGAAAGGAAGGATCTCGGTGTATATCGTCAGAAATTTCTGGAAAATGGAAAAATTCCTCGTTTTTCTTACATTCTGGTCCCGAATTATTTTAGAAGGTCTGGTATTCAAAGATTTGATGAGTCTGGTACCAAAATACGGTTATTTCTTTGTTTAAAGCAATATTCTCTAAATTTCCATTCAGTTAGCCATTAAAATTTATAATTTTAAAATTATGCTTAGGTTGATAATTTATTAAATACTTGATTTACGCCGTTCAAATGATTTTCGATTGATAAATTAAACTTTCCACTATCTTTTGGATATATTTTTAAACACTTTTAGTAGTTATAATATTTTTAATCTTTATTCTTAGAAAATGCGGACTAAGAGAAATGCTATAATTTGACGGAATATGACGTCCGTATTTTATGGGCTCTATACTACTCTCCAAAATGGCGCCGATAAAAAAACAAATAACGTCCCATTGAAATCTGCTCCACAACATCTCATTAGTTTGCTTAGATTCAACGGAAATGATACAGAAATTTATAATTTGAATTAATATTCAAATTTATATGAATTATAATTTCCTTCAGAATTAATTACATACTTACAACTAATTACATATTTAAAATTAGATATTAAAACTATTCAAGATACTGTATTTATATTTCCTTTGATTTTCTTTTGATTATATTTAGTCTTAATTAAATATTTAATTATAATTTTTTAATTTTTCAAAATTTTATTTAGTTTTAAATTAACAAAATTCAATTATTATTCAAAAATTAAAAATCAATATTATTATTATAATTGAATTGAAGTTTATTATAACTATACATTAAAATTATTACAAATTGTAAATGATAAATTGTAAATTGTAAATAGTAAATTGTAGATTTTAAATTGTAAATGGTAAATGGGCCGTTGTACACTGTCTCAAGTTTGTTCTTTGTTTGTTTGCTTAAATTTGATCTCCATAATACGTGGTAGTTTATATAGAATAGTTGCCTTGTTCCGTAGTTCGCAATTCTTGTGTTTCTTTAATTTTTCGCATTCGATTCTTTGTTTTCAATTCTTCATGCTTGACTGTTTGTCTTCAATTCTTTGTGCTCCCCTTTATAATATTTATTTTAAAATAATTCAACTCTCTCTCTCATTTGCTCTATGGCAAAGTTATTTTAGGAAATCACTGATTCATGAATTATCCTAGACAACACATATTTCGTGTATGTCATGTTCTGCGAAGCAATTCTTGACCATAGTAAGGGTGCACGTTCTGCGGTAGTTCCCTTATACTATATATGCCCTTTTCTTCAATGCAGAAATTCTAGAGACCAGTTAACAATACACATTTTTGTTATACTACATTCTCTTTTATAAAAATTGTGAGAGCGTCTTCGTCGTATAGGACCTTTTCCTTGAAGTGCATGCGTGCTTCATTACGACTTTGGAGCGAATTGAAGTTTTGCCTTTTTCATCACTTGAAATTCTTTTGATTCGGCTGGTTTCCTTTTCAACAGTTCCATAACCCTAAGATGATCAGTCCTGGAGTTGGCGGAATCTGTGGCTGTTGTCGGTTTCGTAATGGTACGATCGATAGGTCTCTGCCGTCGATTGAGCCCTTGACGTAATAAGGATGCTACCGGTCGTTCCGTTAGTAACCTTTACATCCTTGGAATCAACTTCTATTCGTGATAAGGCGTTTGCAACAAAATTTTTGGAACTCTTTGTATATAATAATAAAATCATGCTCCTCGTATATTAATCTGAATTCTCTTTAGTTTGCGAAACTTTATGAATGCGTTAGACATACTTTTTGTTCAATGTCACGGAGTGTAATCGTTTAGAAATAAATAATGTCGTGCATTTTAGACGAACTTGGCCTTGCCGATCTCTAAACTAATTTTGTAAGTGTTTCATTTCGATGTTTATTTCCGTATCGGTGTTTATTGATTCGACTAGTTTAAATACACATGTTATTGTTTACACACTTGCTTGGATAAACAATTTTGAAACACTACACTTGTTTGTGGCGCCTGTTAAAAAATAAAAACGTATGCATTTTATTGCATATATGCATTGAACGTAAGTGAATTTATGCTCGCTAGTATTAAAAATATAACGTGTTTTTTCCATTTTAGGTAGGCGGCTTTTCTTAAAAAAATGTGTATAAACTTCTATATTCTCGTATACGATGGATAACAAACTTGCGACAGGTTTATGAATTCAATTTTTCGGCCATAATGTAATGTTTTACAATTACATTATATTAATTATAAGTAAACTTGACCTTAAAAAAAAGAACGGTGCTACGCTGTTTACATACTACATTTTGTTGGCGTAAGCAGAAATTGTTACACATATTTTGCATGCGCATCAAACTAATATTATTTTTTATAATACAAATAAATATTTTAACTATTCTGTAACAGAATTTAAATATACACAGTTTATGTATGAAAGAGTATATTGTTGAATCACTTTAACGCACAGAAATTGTCTTTACTTAGATTTCTTTAAAAAATAACTGTGTTTCTTCTCTTGAAGTGGTAAAGAGCTTGACCTGTGAACGGTTTCGGCTTGCTCCTGGCTGAAGATGACTTATTCTTCGGGCTCGTTCCGGATTCCACTTAATGTATACACAGTAGTGGCTGGCAGGATCGCCATTTAATGTCAGATGATGGGATGACAGAATCACCATGTAATATCTGATCATCTAACTAAAGGTAGGATCGCCATGTAATATCAGACGTGGGCAGGATCGCCATGTAATGTCACCTGGTCCCGGAGGTAACATTGTTGCCGAGGCAGTTCCATTTATACCGCCGGTTTACCAGTATTATAAATAATAGGCGGGACAACGATTAAATAACAACATATAATTTAATAAAGATAATAACAATGATAACAATAACAAACACTACATTATAATTATGAGGCACTAGTCTTGTAGAGACTCTAACTCTCTGACTCTGACTGTTACTCTGTCTCTGACTGACTTTGTCTATCGAGATCTCTGAGTGTCTCGTTATATATTAGAGTGTGTCCCCTTAGCATAGTGACCTGGTTACAAGATAAACACAATGTGGTGAAAGATCATAACTCACCGAGGCCGTTTGACGAAATGGGTATTTTGTAAATACATGACCTGGTTTAGTTATTGCATCATCCACCCGGCGGAAAAGAAAAGACATCGGATAATAGAATATAAGCAGTTATTCGAATAATTTTGTATGACAAAATTATTATTCCAATAAGCGGATTTGGCTGTACAACAAATCTAGTACAGGGTCGAAATAAAACTCAAGGTTGTATCACCGCCTAACTATTTATTGTCGAATCTATACCACTGCCTGTTGGCGCTATTAGCCAGCTCTAATTATTAGTGCAGAAAAAATAGCGTGAACCGATACAAATAGCATAGCAAAGAACAGAAACGAATGGAAGAAATTTGTACAGAACAGTCGTAACCGATAAGTTGAAATATATGTACGATACTTTCGTAACTGTGTAGGGTGCTTTTGTGCGAAGCAAGTTATCTTAGAAACCAATGATAGGACAACGGAATCGAATGCGTTTCCTACTGTCCCTCCTTTTAATACCAAATATTTTTATGATAAAATATTGATTAACGAAATTAACATATTTTATGACAACACAATTTGTACCATCTTTTCCATTACAGTCAATAATCAGTTAAAATTGCGAACGCATTAAGGACATGTAAACAAAACCGAAACATTTTACCATAACACATTGGATAGTTTTTTTAAGTGACTAAAAGCAATACATGCAATAAATAAAGGACTACTTTAATGAAGAGATCTTTTATCTTTATGTCCGTGTGTGTGAGTCCTCGTATGTCCGTGTGTTGAGAACTGGATTTTATAGCAATTTAGTACCAGAGAAACTAATTGTTATTTATGAGGTACGAGCCTAATATTTCATTTATATTCCATGTGTACCTTACCTACGTCTCAATTATAATCTAACTCACAAGTAATAAAGTTCTTCAGGTTGTTGTTTGTTTATTCGTCTATAGATGTACAACATTCTATATCATTTATTTCAGACTAGACATCATTAAGAAATATTTTTTTTATGTACAAAACCTAAATAAATCCATCATTAAAGATATGCAAATGAATTCGTGATGTACTTACTCTAAGAAGTTGAAAGAACATTAACAATTTGTGTGGATATAGCAACAGTAAGTTTGATAAGATTTAAATAATTTTACACATTTTTTACAAGTTCATTCCATCTTTTAGTAACTACATCCATTACGACTATAAATTATTTTTCTCCCGACCGAGAATAAAGTGTCATCTTATACATCTGACAATTGACATATATTAGACTACTTTATTCTCTAGGGAATAAAATATTCGATTTTCCCTAGGGAATAAAGTGAATACTGTAGTGAATGACTTTTGGTTCATTTATTTAAGTCAAAATTAATTTAACTGTCACATTGACGAAGCATTTAAATATATCAATCAATTTTATTTTGTAATCGTAATAGTAACATTAGATGAGTTTACAATATTTATATATGGACAATCATCTGATATCTTAACTTGGCGGTTGCTTACAGTAGTGCTTGTGCAAGGTTCGTTCTCATTTACTTTTCTTACGATATGAAGTTTATTCTCCTCGGACGTTTCTATGTAGCCCTCCACGACAGTACCTGTGAACAGTTTCTTTTATATTAGTAGCCCAACGAATGCAAACATGATAACTATTTGACTTCTAGCCACCATGTCTTTTAACAGTAAGAATATCAGCCCCACTATTTGCTAAAAGACTTGCAGAAGTGCGTCTCAAACAGTGGCCTGTATATAGGTCGGGATCAGGCAATTCCAAATACGCTGCAATTACCGATGGTATTTTTCCTAGAGTGTTCTTTCCCACTGGTTGATTCGTGCATTTTCCATTTTTATAGTATATGAAGAAGCGTTGGTGATTAGTATGAACTGGTCGAAGAAATACATATCTTCTATATTGTTCAATAAAATTTACTGGTGACTTCTAGCCACCATGTCTTTTAACAGCAAGAATATCAGCCCCACTATTTGCTAAAAGACTTGCAGAAGTGCGTCTCAAACAGTGGCCTGTATATAGGTCGGGATCAGGCAATTCCAAATACGCTGCAATTACCGATGGTATTTTTCCTAGAGTGTTCTTTCCCACTGGTTGACTCGTGCATTTTCCATTTTTATAGTATATGAAGAAGCGTTGGTGATTAGTATGAACTGGTCGAAGAAATACATATCTTCTTTATAGTTCAATAAAATTTAACGATTTCTTCTCAGTATTCAAAATGTGGAACGATCGGTCAATTTTAGTTTTAATATCTTTTACATTAACAATTAAAACATCTTCTTTCTCTTCAATATCTTATGTAGAAAGATAAAGAAGCTCCTGACATCTCATTGCTCCACAAATACCCATAATTACTGCAACCTATTGATTTTACTCAAATATTTTATATTGATAAAATATGAAATGAAACTAACCTTGGTCATCAAATAACTATCATCGGCGCTTGTTCTACAAACTGTAATATTTGGGCTCTACTGAGGATCTTAGATTTTTTTGGTTTAAAACCAGCAGACTTTCGTTTTAATAGAGTTATTAATCTTGAAAATTTACTAATGTCCAAATTTTGATGGATTAATAGAGTTGATCTTAATTTGGAGTAGCAGGACCACAAAGAAGAAGCCTTGTATAGCAAACGCCAATTAAGTTGGCGCGAGAAGGGATAAGTTGGCGCAGGATTAGAAGTAGTGGGGGATTTGTATTTGGTTTTACATCAAATGTCAGATAATTCTAACCTCTGAGCGTGTATGATCCCCTAGCAAAGACATTACAAAATATGTTCTGTCAAACGTCAATGACAAATGTATTCTGACAATTACTTGAGTAGTGGGGGTGGACGTTTTTAAAAACAGCTTCTGCGCACCCCCTCCTCGCGCCAACTTAATTGGCGTTTGCTACACTTTCCAAAAGCTCAGAAAAATAGACCAGTAAAATATCTTTCATGTTCTCCCCCTTGACACTTCTACGATCGCACCATTTTATGAAATCTTCATATGCCTTTTCATACAATTTCTTCGACTTTGCCGGTAATAAATTAGTCGTTATTTCTTGTGCAGCTATGGAAATATTTGCAGGCAATTGAAAATTATCTCCTTCACTGCCATTAATATTCATTTTTGCACAATAACTTAAACGGACTGGGTTTTTTTGGAAAAAAATAAGACACAAACAAACTCGTTTTACCTTAGTAACCAGAAACTATGCACATTTTCATGACAAACCAACTTAATTGAATGACATCAGATCAATCTATCAATCAACTGTCAAACTAATAATGAAATAAATTATTACATTTAGGGTCGGGAGAAAAGTTTTGTATGTAATTCGGGAATAAACGTCTATAATCCCTCAACAGAAAATGCTCTCGCTCCCTTCGGTCGCTCAGGCATTACTTACTGTCTCGGGATTAAAACTGTCGTTTATTCCCTTAATACATAAATATCTATTATTATATTCATAATGTAATATTAAAAAAAATATATTATTTTTAACTATAGTCCGTGCGTAACCTAGCAATCAGTACAGCGCTTATGGGAATTCCGTACAGAGTTGCCACGTCTTATCGTGAAAAATATATTAATAAAGTGTCATTTACTGTAACAGCTCCAGAAATAGTTAATAAAGTCCACATGCCCCTGTAAGTAGCGATCGCCGATTGAAAGGGCTTGAGATAGCCAATGAAGTAAACATTTCAACTGAACTGGTATGCATGAACGTTTAAACATGACTATTTCACTAAATTGATTTTTCAACCAATAGCATCACCTTCTTCAAGAGTATCACTCTATTTTCAAACGACGAAGCACAATTTCGTATTTCTTCTCTACCATTCTGTCCAATCGACTGCCGTAATTTTGTATACTATGTTAGTTTTAATAAATGAAAAAATGTTGACATTTTAATACTATAATGACAGCAAACATTATTTCTTTTGTCAATCTAATTTATCCGTCTTTCAAGGAAATTTTAATTGTTAGAAACGAATCGGTTCGGTCAACAATTTATCGAAGATATACAAAAGGCAATCTCAAAAGTAGTACCCTATAATACTCTTAAGACTGTCGTCTACAAGGGCTAATTCCACGAGTTTTGCCGTGAAGGAAAATATGATTTATTGGTTTATACATCAATAGATCAGATTGCTACATTCTTCGGACTTGGAATTTAACATGAAAAGGAAGAATGAGAAAGATTATGTGGAATCATGTATAAAAACAATATGGAACTCTGCAGCCAAAGGATACAGGAAAAATATCTCAACGAATACGGCCGCAGAATTAATCCATTTTCCGATATCGTCTTTAAAAATGCCAGAAAATCGAGAGATACTAAAGAAGAAGAAATCTGCAACAATATACTGACAAGGGAAAGGTTAGTTCTTAAGCTCTCTCTTTGAAAGATTTACAACTGATGGAAAATGCTTGGGACGAAGCAAATCCTGAAGGTCTTCAAAAAAAAATTGTTTCATATATGTACCTTTCAGCTAGGATGAAGGGGTAATGGAGCTGGCAAGTGGATTGGAAGAATTAAACACAATCCCGTTTTCTCCAAAACGGCCCAATGAGGTTCAAATTCACTTACAAATAGCAAGTGGTTAATTAAAAACAGTGAAAATGTAAGTCTTTGCCCTATTCGATTGTTTAATCTGTTGATGGAAAAACGTGATCTGACCATTACATCAGATAGATTGCTGAAACCCAAACTGGATAAATGGAAAATGGTATAAAGGCTCGCCAATACGTATCAATACATTGTCCAAATGAACCCGCGAATCGGCTGAAAAGGTTGGATTAGAAACAAAGCAATTAAAAATAACTAACCATTCTCATCGTGCTTCGGCAGTATCATCATTAGCTAGAAAAAGCGTCGGTGAACAACAATTAATCAAAATCACTGGCCACGCGCATGCTAACTCCATAAAATCTTATCTCCAATTAGATAACGAACATCATTATAACATAATTCAAACTTTAAGAAATACTGAAACTCCTACAATTTTATCTGCTTCCACGTTTCGAAAATTATTATAGTAACTGTACATTTAACATTTATAATAAATAAATGTATGTCATGTTTTAATTTTAGTATGTATGTACCTTAAGATATATTATATTTTTGCTATTGTTTCATTATGCAATTAATCATACCTATTTAAATCAAAATAAACTTAATTTTTTCAGTAGTTCTTAATTTGTTTATTTGTGAAATAGTGATCGAAATATCATTCGTGGCGAAATTTTGTCTGCAAAATTCCTAAATTGATTAACTCGAGTTTGTTGCCTACTTATCCCACGGCATTTATTAAATATCTCTCGCCTTGACGCCTCGTGATTTTGTTGACAATGTCGCTCGATAAATTGGTATGCATCAAACACTCTCATAACAATATCGAAATTTTGTCGTCAAAATTTTACCACTTATGATATTATATATGAAAAACCAAGCCACGAGATGGATGCAGTGTTTGCTTAATACTGATCAAATCCACGCTCGAGTAATCCAAGGAAATTCAACCATCGATGTGTCACAGTAGATGAAACATGGATACATCATTATACTCCAGAAGCGAAAATAAATTCGAAGGAATGGATTTCTTCCGGGGAACGTGTCCTAGAGAAAGCTAAAACCGTTTTTTTTCGGCCGATAAGGTCTTGGCCACAGTTTCTTGGGTTTCCAATTATTGATTACTTAAAAAAGGTAAAAAGATAACAGGCCAAGATTATTCTGACACGTTTCGGTAAAAAAATTGGGAAAAACACTACCACATTTGTTGAAGAAAAAAGTGTTGTTCCATCACGATAATGCGCCTTCATTCGATAAAATTTATCGAATTGCGTTACGAATTGCTGCCTCATCCACGATATTTGCCAGATCTGGCTCAGTGTGGTGTTTTTATCTCCACATTTTAGAAAAGGCTCGGTGACACGAGATTTTGGACAAATGAAGAGGCGATATTTGATAGTAATACATTTTTGCAGAGTTGCGGAAAGATTACTTTTTCGATGGTTTGAAAAAATTGGAAACTCGTTGGAGTAAGTGTGTAGACTTCCGAGGGGATTAAGTCGAAAAATAATAGTATATTATGTAGCGAGTGACGAAAGTAACATTTTTTTAAGCGAGAGAACAGTTTACCAAACGAGGCGAAGCCAAGTTTGGTAATGTTCGCGAGCTTAAAAAAATGATTTCGACGGGTTAAACACTATACTTTTTCTACGACTTCGCCCATGGCATGATAACAAATTTAATAAATTATGTAAGCAAATACTTTATTTTCAATTAAAAACTACAAAACTATAGACCATATTTAAATTAGCTATAATTTAAACATTGATACATGGAATATGTAGACCATAAGCTCGATGGCTTCAAATTTTGCCACAATTTTGCAAAATATGCAAGCAGCACAATTTCCGAATACGAATTTTCGCTATTATCAGCCATCTATTCAATAAATTTTACATAGACTTCTTCATACCTCTTTCTCGATTTTTCTCGTATTAAGCCCGCATAGGTTTTCTCAGCTTGATTTACTATTTTTGGTTGTGTATTGGGAATATCTAAATCACTTTCTGAATCAGAATAGATGATAAAGCTACGAACAGTACAAACTGACGCGATTTAAAAATGACGCGATATAGCAACAGCAAGTAACTAGACGCAGGTGAAAATTAGTAGGTAATTTTCCTCACCAGTGACGAAACTTAAGAAAAGCATCTAATTATGAATTTTTTAATAGTACCTAATTGCAATAACTGGATCGATGAAACATTATAAGTAGAGCTGAGGATGTTTGCGGTATAACCATGGTTATATCATGTAACCATAGTAAATTACTATGGTTACATGATATAACCATGGTTATACCGCAAACATCCTCAGCTCTAATTATAAGTTGTAAGTAAATGGATGTATAGCAAACACCAATTGAGTTGGCGCGAGGAGGGGTAAGTTCGCGCAGGATTAGAAGTAGTGGGGAGATTTGTATTTGGTTTTACATCAAATGTCAGATAATTCTAACCTCTGTGCGTGTATCACTAGCAAAGACATTATATTCCGTCAAACGTCAATGACAAATGTATTCTGACAATTACTTAAGTAGTGGGGGTGGGGCTTCTGCGCATCCCCTCCTCGCGCCAACTTAATTGGCGCTTGCTATACTTATTGTTAGATATTATTCGTTATTAATAGTTACCAAATATTATTAATTATGTATTATTGAATAGCATTTTCAATGTCTAAGGATATTTTAAGTTTTTGTAAACATATTGTTAATATTGTGTAATATAACAGACCTTAAATATAAAATAAAGTTTTGTTTCACAGTATCGAATTTGGTTTTTATTAGAATGTTATAAAAAATTTAGCATCTTGGTGCATATTTTTCTGTATTAGAACATATTTGTCAAAATTTTGTGAATATTTTTGTCATATTGTTGCCTTTTTTGAATATTTTGATGGTGATGCTAGTTTTCCATTGTAAAAGCACTATTCCATAACATAACATAAATTTGCAGAATTATTGCCATCTCAATAATAAAAGTTTCAATTATTTATAGTCATTCGATAGATATATTGATCGTAAACGTTCGCATATTTTGAGGTAATTTTCAGGAAAAATGTGTTTTATTCGTATCAAGAAACGAAGAAAATTTCAGCAAGATATGATTTTAACAATTTGGGGAATTTTGGGGTTATGGGACTTTCTATCGCTAGTGTCGGAAATAAAATTTTCGCTGCAGTATTCGGTGACGAAAAATGTCTTTTTATAAAAGGTCGTAGAAAAAATATATTTTTTACCCTAAAATAAGTATTTAATTGAAAAATCACTCACCCGTCAAACCGCCCTCGTAAATGACAGATGTAGTAACTTCTTCAAAAGTACGTTAGAAAGCCTCGCGTTTGGATAAGCGTAGAACAGTTTATACATTTCACTCCAAGCAACGATGTAAAGAAAATTGATTTTAAATACTTTATTACTTTATTTTCAGTATTCTTAATTCCTATTTAATTCCTACATTTTAGTTTTTATAAATCTTTTGTCAATTATTACTCTTAGCGCCACTTCTTAATTATTTCGCCCCCATAAGTATCACTGATTTATATAATTTATTTCCTATAACTATCATTAATGCAAAGCAAACAGCAAATTAGCGTTCACTGATGAAATTTAAACGCATATATCTTTTTGCAATTACAAAGTCATTATTATTGTGCAGCACTTATATTCATGTATGTATGTAAACTTCTATATATTCTCAAAATATGTATTTATTACAATAATTAGACGTTGCTAATAAATCTACGTAGTTCAACGTCGACACGTTATAAAGCAAGCACAACAAAACAGCTCGGGGAAACAACGAAATGAATTGGAATTAATGAAGTCATAATTTACTGATACGTTTGGACGTTCCTGATATTGAATTATGACGACGTTGCGTATATATCATAACCTGCTTAAGAATTTGGTTAATGGAAAAGTTGAATTTAAAAATTAATAACCGAGGGACTGGTGTACCTTCCTTTTAATTAAATGGAAAACAGATATAAATTTTAAATGAATTGTATATACATGTGTAGCATAAACATATATGTAATATTTATTATGCAGAGAATAATACAATACTGGGAATTCTTGAAGGAAAGATTTTAAAGACAGAAATATGAATTTAAAAGCATTACAAGAGAAGAATATTAAAATACAAAAACAAAATTAAGGCCGTTTAAGAGAGACATTTACCTAATCTGTTTTAACAAATTATTTCTCTTATATTATTATATATATATATATATATATCAATTATATTCAATGCTGTTTTAAATCTAACTACTTCTTAATAAGTTTTGTTTTTGTTATTCTATTTAATACATTTTAAGGTTGCTATTATTAACCATGAAATTAAATAAATTAATATGGGCTTGGCTTATGTCAAATAAATTTGACATGGATCTATTACAGACATGTATTCCCCAGTCCATAGTCACATATGACGTAAAGAGTTTTTAGACACATTTTATATATATATATATATATAACATAATGTA
This sequence comes from Melolontha melolontha, assembly GCA_935421215.2. Lineage (NCBI taxonomy): Eukaryota > Metazoa > Arthropoda > Insecta > Coleoptera > Scarabaeidae > Melolontha > Melolontha melolontha. The sequence continues at coordinate 67,020,225 of OW285243.1, read as the reverse complement.
AATGAGAATTAATAACTATTAAATTCCAACATTACATACAATTGCCGCTATAATTTATTGTATTAATTTGTACAAATGACAAAATCACATTTTCCTAAGAATGCAGACACAACACGTCGCGACGCCAACCGTCCAGGTTGCTCGGGCAAATGAAAAATGTGTGAAAGTCATATCCACTCGGAATCTGTAGATACTGGTATTTCAGTACACATTATCCGGAATTATCCGGGGGGGGGGGGGGGGGATTTAATAGTTATTAATCATCATTTACATCGCGTTTCCACAATTCGTATATATATACACGCAGTATAGAAATAAAAGTCATATTTAATTCCGGGTAATATGTACTAATAAACAATGAAATACCGGTATCTGCACATTCCGAGTGGATATGACTTTCACATATTTTTCAGTTTACCTTATCATACCAAGGTCACGAAAATATTATATTTATATATATATATATATATATATATATATATATATATATATATAGGCTGAGTTTTTTTGAATGTTTAGCATTGGGATCTCAGAAACTACTGGAGATAGAAAAACGCTTAAATGGGGAAAGATGCGCAGTTTTGTGAGTTTGATTTAAAACTGCTTTTGTTTCTCCGATAACTTTTATGGCTTATTAGATATTCAAAGAAAACTAAATTTTACGATTTTCTTTAAACATGCTTAGCATCGTTAATAGTAATTTTAGAGAAAAAGTGTTCAGACAAAAGTTTTAGATAATTTTACGCCAAATAAAACTATGTGGCTAATATTTTTTTTCGTTCACCATTATAGAGTTATGACTAGAGCTGAGGATGTTTGCGGTATAACCATGGTTATATCATGTAACCATAGTAAATTACTATGGTTACATGATATAACCATGGTTATACCGCAAACATCCTCAGCTCTAGACACAAACTTGTGTTTTTTTAAATAGAAACCATAGTTGGTTTTGACATCATAAAAAAGCTTATTTTTTGCTGATTACAATGATATAAGGTTTGATATGGTTATTTTAAAAAATAAAGAGGATATAGACATTTTTATTGTTTCTATGGAAAACAATTGAATTTCGAACTGATAAAATACAAACCAAACGAAAACTTATTTTGAAATCTTATGTAGTAATAAAAAGAAAACTATAAGAACTTTTATTAAGGGCACACAACATTATTAATGTTCAAAGATACCTCCATTATTACTAATACACAAAATTGCATCTCTTCACAACAGAATTTGTAGCATTGCGTACTTTACGCCTATCGATGTTATTAAAAGCAACTAAGACAGCTTCTCTTAAATCGTCGAATGTTTCATATGTTGTTTTGTATACTGTGTCCTTTAGTACACCCCACAAGAAAAAATCCAAAACTGATAAATCAGGGGATCTAGCCGGCCATTCAATGGGTGCATTTCGTCCTATCCATTGATTAGGGAAGTTCAAATTTAAATAATTTCTTACATTCAGTTGATTGTGCGGAGGCGCTCCGTCATGTTGAAACCATTGCAGCATTGCTCGGGTTCTTAAATTTAAATTATCTAACATTTCCTCGAAATCTTGTTGTAAAATATTAAGATAACGATTGCCAGTTAGTGATCCGTCAAAAAATAAATGAGGAAGAACAGTTGATCCTATAACACCACACCAAACTTTAAACCCAAATTTAATTTGTGGTCTCCTATGTTCAACGTGAAGTGGATTTGTTTGAGACCATATGTGCTCATTGTGCCTATTATACATTCCACAATTTGTGAAACGAGATTCATTAGTCCGTAATATTTTCTTTGAAAAGTGTGGATCGTTTTGACACTGATCTTTAAACCATCTACAAAAAGCTATTCGTCTGATGTTATCACCTTCATGTAAAGTTTGTGATACTGATAATTTGTAGGGACGAAATTTATGCTTCTTCAACACTCTGACAATAGTGCGTTGAAAGGAGCCCATTTCTGTTGAAATTTGTCGGGTCGATGTAGATGGATTCTGAGCGACACTTGCTAATATGTTTATTTCTCTATCTTCATCCATCCCTTTTTTTGATTTTGGTTTAACGAACGAACCATAATCTGCTAAATTATCCCATAATCTCTTAAAAGTAGGTAGCGACGGCTGACGTCGATCAAAATAATTACCTGAGTAAATTTCAGCAGCTCTAGTAGAATTTTTCTGGCACTGAATGTAACATTCAACCATATCACGCTTTTCTACGTTAGAATATTCCATAGCCAATGCAAACTTATGATTAACGGCCGTTTGCACCGCTTATAGTTAAGTTACAATTAAATTAATTAATAGTTAATTGTCAATGTTTGACAATTAACTTGACTTAAAAGTAAAAATTAACAACTCTCACTTCTGTGACTCAATGTGAAAGCAATGTTAGTATATTTATCTCGACTGCTCCAACGAACACTATTGTAACTCAGATTTTTCGTTTTTTGAATTACAAAACACCAAACATTTTTTTTTTAAGTTTTTATCTTATAAATTGAACAATCATAGAAATGTCTATATCCTCTTTATTTTTTTAAAATAACCATATCGAACCTTATTATATCATTGTAATCAGCAAAAAATAAGCTTTTTAATGATGTCAAAACCAACTATGGTTTCCATTTAAAAAAACACAAGTTTGTGTCATAACTCGATAATGGTGAACGAAAAAAAAAATATTAGCTACATAGTTTTATTTGGCGTAAAATTATCTAAAACTTTTGTCTGAACACTTTTTCTCTAAAATTACTATTAACGATGCTAAGCATGTTTAAATAAAATCGTAAAATTTAGTTTTCTTTGAATATCTAATAAGCCATGAAAGTTATCGGAGAAACAAAAGCATTTTTAAATCAAACTCGTAAAACTGCGCATCTTTCCCCATTTAAGCGTTTTTCTATCTATAGTAGTTTCTGAGATCCCAATGCTAAACATTCAAAAAAACTCACCCTGTGTATATATATATATATATATATATAATTATTATTATAAAAGCCAAAATAAAGTTATTTGCACCATGTTGGATGCCCAAAAAAATTATAAATACCACATGCTGTAGCGCTTAAAGTATTACAAATATTTAGTTTCACCACGTTGCGGCGTCTAAAATTTATAAATTGTATTTGCACCAAATTAGATGCGAAAATATTATATTGTTCAATTTACCTATGTTCAATAAACCTAAATGACATTCGAAAATTAAAATTGTCCCAGATTTATTAGAGCAGTATTGTACATAACATAAGATCAAAATGAATTGAGGTAGTAGGAGACTGTGGTTTGTAGAACGTATTTCGTGAATTTTAAATTAAATAATCATACGGACAGCACTTAAATATCTCATTTATACGGCCTTCCCCATATTAAGCTACCTACGAGTATTTTATATTTCGAATAAAATCATTTTAAGTAGAGTAGAAAAATCTTTTAGTACACTAATGTACAAGTAACTCTCTTTGATTTATAATTAACTTATACATTTTCATCATTATTTAAATATCATATCTTCTAAATGCCCTCCATCAACTTGAATACAATTTTCAATTCTGAATGCAAAATTGTCCAATCTATTCCTGAGATTTCTTCTCGAAAGTGGTCTTTAGTTCTTCAATTGTTGCAGGGCGACTTGCATAGACCGTTATCTTAAAATATCCCCATAGAAAAAAATCGGGTGCCGTTAAGTTGACAGACCTAGGTAGCCAAGACAAATTTCAAAATCGCGAAATTATACGGCCGTTAAAAAATTCTCGCAGAATCCTCATGGAGTTTCTAGCTGTGTGAGCTGTTGCTCTATCTTATTGGAATAATACATCATTTAGTAATCTCCGTCTAATCAGTTCTGGGATGAGAAACGTTTGTAACATGTTTATGTAACGCTCGGAATTGATCGCTACAGAACGGTTATTTTCATCCTCAAAGAAATAAGGACCAATGGTACTAAATGATCCTACACCATACCAAACAACGACTTTTGGACTATGGAGATTCTTTGCCAAAAATTCGCGAGAATTTACAGCTCTTAATATCTAAAATTCCCTTTGTTAACAACGCCATCCAAATGAAAATTTGCTTCGTCGGTTATTAACAAATTATGTATTTATTCCCGATACCGATTTAAAAATTCTTGACGAAATGTTAAGCTCGCTTCCTTATCTCGATGACTAAGGTGCTGTGCCATTTAGTATTTGTACGGATGAAATTTTAAATCGTTGTGAAGGATTCTGTAAAGACTTCCCTTGGATATTCGTAGAGTAAGTGATTGCCGATTAGCAGATCCGGTAGAACTTCTTGTGAAAGCAGCTCTCACTCGTTCAATATTTGCAAGCGTATGAACCGTTCTTCGACGTTCAGTTTTTTTAATGTTCTGCACAGAACCATTTTCACGCCATTGACGAACCCATGCTATAACTGTTTTGCGCGTTGGCGCATTACCCCCATTATTATAACCAAACTGCCTTCGAAATGCACGCCGAACTTCTTCTACTAAATCAGTTCTAACGTAAATTTTCACGGGAAACACGTTGTTGCGCTGAATAATCCATACTTCTGAAAAATTTTATAAAATTTGACACAAATTGTAACTCTTTGTGACACTGACGCGAATTTATGTCTTGTAATTATTCGATTGGTTTGAGACAGACGCCTACTCGATAAAATGTAATCTTGAACCCTACTGAACTTGACCTATTTAGATTTAAATCGCATATCGGTAGTAGTAGTCTAATATGGGAACCCTGTACAATTTGAATTGACAACTTGAAATATTTGACAGACGTCGACAGTTACGAAAATAACACTCTAAAATGAACACCGTTTGTTCATGAGTAAACATTCTGAATGTGATTATCAGAGAGCGGACTGAAGCGATTGAATGACCAATTGCCCCGATAAAACGTTGTGGCGGTATCACGTATAGTATGGAAGTTATAAAAGCCCCACTATTTGCTTGCTCGATTTCATTCGTCGAGCAGATGTTATCTCCGTCGTTTTTGCGTCTATTCATTCATAAAATTATATTTTACAGTGACGTGTTTCTGTTTCGTTTCTTTCAGTGTTATTTTGTTACAACTTTTAGTATTTTAAAAAATCCGTTTTATATTGTTATATTGTATATTTATCCTATAATTTTTTATAAATATTAAGTTTAATTTACTACCTTATTTTTGGAGTAGTTTTCGTTTCTTCTTTTTAGTCGATTTCTTTCTGTTAGTATTTCCCTTTATTTTCATTAACTATGGAGAATTCTCGTAGGTCAACCATGGTAGGATGGACAGAGGCCATACAGATTGGTTGCATATTCGTAATGATACCGAGATATATTGCAGTGCCTGTTCATTCAGTTTAAGGCGTCTACAATAACGTAATGTGTAGAGACATGTTTCTTCGAAAACTCATTTAGATAACATATGTCTATCTGCACCTTACTCTTCTAACGAAGAACTATGTGAAGCTTTCATGGCGGCCAATATCCTATTCAAAAAGCTTAACAATCCAGTCAAAATATACTGATCGTCATATACCAGATGAATCTACTTTACGTAAATACCACTTACCAAAATGTTATATGAGAACCATTGAAAAAATATGAACCAACCTATCTGGTCATTATTTTTGGGTAAGTGCAGACGAAACAACGAATGTAATGGGACGATATCTGTTAAATGTAGTTATTGGCAGTTTGATAATGACATTGTATGTCGAAACCGCGGTCACTATTACATGTGAATAAAGTGGTATAACAAAGTTATTGTTTTATTTTATTTTATTATTTTCAAAATTACCACAAAGTTACAGCTACCAGGATTAATTTTCTTATTGGTATTCTTCATCCGACAACTTCATATCAGCCATACTTAATTGCAACTAAAATATTGCCAGTCGTAAATGGTGAAGCAGTTGCAGAAGTAATTGATAGTGTACTCATAATATTCTGTCATCGGATATCAACTATAAAGACAAGATGCTATTATTTTTGACTGATGCGGCAGCTTATACAGGGTGCGGCAGGGAAACTTGCTGATTTGAATTGGACGCCAATGAGCGAGGCGTGGTCAGAAAGGGGTGGGGAGGGTCTCATTAGAAAGAGGGGATTCTGAAGTTTTGTTACCCAACAAGCCAGTTGTCGTCATGCGTTGGACTAAGTAACAGCGTGCGTTCGCCGTCGAGGCCTACTTTTCCAACGGTCATTCGGTGGTCGCCACCCAACTTGCCTTCCGAACTCGGTACAATATTCATTCCGCGGGTCCAGTTTCTGGCCGGTAATCTATTGTTTCGTGGGTGGACACATTCAGGGAAAGTGGGAGTGTTGCAAAAAAAGGCCCAGGAGGTCAACGGACATCCAGAACTCCAGAAAACGTCGAAAGGGTGAGGGAGTCGTTTTTGCGCTCTCCCCGGCGTTCGGCGCGTAAACACGCTGCTTCTCTGGGGATTTCTGATCGCACAGTGAGACGAATTCTTCACAACGAACTCCAGTTTCATCCCTACAAACTTGCTGTCGTCCAACAGTTGAGTGAACGCGATTTCGCTTCTCGCCAAACTGCATGTGAAGCGCTCAGTAACTTGCCAGACGACGCTCTCGTGTTTTTTAGTGATGAGGCCCATTTTCACCTTTCCGGCTGTGTTAACAAACAAAACATGCGGTATTGGAGTGATGTCAATCACCGCGAACTTCATGAGATGCCACTTCATTGTGAACGTGTTACTGTGTGGTGTGCATTGTCGAGAGTTGCAATAATTGGGCCTCCTTTTTTCGAGGAAGATGAACGCGCTGTTACTGTGAATGCAGTTCGCTACAGAGAAATGATTGAGACATTTTTTCTTCCACAACTTGAAGAAATGGAACTTGGGGACGTATGGTTCCAGCAGGACGGAGCCACGGCGCACACAGCGAGAACTTCGATGGAGCTTTTGAGGGAACACTTCCACGAGCGCCTTATATCCTTGAGGGGTGACGTACCGTTGCCGCCGCGCCCCCCGATTTGGCACACAGCGATTTTTTTTATGGGGATATCTTAAATCCATCGTTTAAAACGACAAACTCCGGACCCTGCAACACCTGAAGGACAACATCCGCCAAGCCATCGCCAACATTCCGGTCGATATGCTCGAAAGAGTGAAGCGCAACTTCAAATCAAGGGTAGATCAGTGTATCACTAATGAGGGCCGCCATTTGCCCGATGTCATTTTTAAAACTACGTAAAACAAAAATTCAGAATGTGTACTATGCGATACAAAAATAATTAAATCGATATATGAAGTGCTTTTTCTTTTATTGACTTTTCAAATCAGCAAGTTTCCCTGCCGCACCTTGTATGTCAAAAACAAGAAAGTTATTAAAGTAATCTTATCCCAATATGCTACACGTTACCTGTGCGGCGCATGCACTACACAAAGTATGTGAATACATCAGGGGTCATTTTCCAAATGTTTATAAGTTAGTTTCATTATTTAAAAAGATATTTCTCAAAGCTGAGACAAAAAGTTGATGCCATATTTAGCATAAATCCAGATTTGAATATATTATATCAATTCTGCACAGAGCAGATTGAAAAATCTATACATTCGAAGTATGGTGCACTTTTGCAACATTTTAATCACGCACCCATCACGAGTTATGATGTGGAATGGACATTTTCTATTTTTAAACACGTTTTAACATCGAAAAAAACTAATTTAACACAGGAACACCTTCAACAAATTTTAGTTGTTCATAGTAATGTTTTACACTTTCAATGTTTTACAGAAAATACATAGTTTTGAGTTTTGTTCTTCGTAAATTATTTTTATCCAAAATTGTTGCTGCCGATTACCAAACCGTTTATTGCATTCGTTCTGTTGTCCATTGGCAGATACATATTAACTGCATATACTTATGCAGCTAGCCACACGTATTAAATTGTTCGAAACTCACGGATCGCTTACAGAAACAAACCTATTGCGAATACAAGGCAGACGCCTATAGGCTATGAATCATCAATCGCTCAAGTCCGCTCTCTGGTGACTATTAGATTGTTTTTAAAAAATTTGTATTGAAAGAATCGATGACTCACACTGACGTCTATCGTTAAATGTTTGAGAGACAAATATTGTGAATTATTAACCACAAAATACGTTCTACAAACCGCAGCCTCCTACTACCTCAATTCATTTTGGTCTCACGTTACATATGTTGTTAAATTTATTGCTGTTCGGAAACTTATGATTATTTGAATTATTTAAATTCGTAGCTAATGAAGCTAAATAATACCTTTCCTGATTTTATATTAAATTTTTCTTGCGTTCTCATAATTATTATTCTTATCATGCATTTTATAGAAATTGCAAACGTGAACACGTATAAAATGTTTAGTACGTTATTAAACATACCAGGTTCTATTCACTTAATGATCAAATTACGCCATTTAACTACAGCCAAAGAACCATCTCATCATAAAATTACGACGTTATGCAAACTAATAAATTACGAGTTAAGACTTAATAGTAAAAATTTATTATACCACCGCTCTACTTTAAAAACAAAAACCTACCTATGAAACTAGTAAGACAAGATTATACACAAATTACTTGATTAATAAGCTACGATAGGCTGCATATTTCTATTTTAGTAGACGACACCGACATCGAAGTATTGAAGCAAATTTTAATGTTAAATTGAGAAATGAAATGCATAGTACAGTGACATCAATTAAATTTATAATTAGAGTAGGCTTTGTGGTTTGTCACTGCTTAACTGTTGGTAATGTTTAGCACAGACTGACAAATAAAAATTGTTAATTATGTTGCTTTACACTATGACTTATCATTTAAGTTTAGTGCTACCAAATACGTTGTTATCTGCATAGCCTACGTCTAGAAATCTGGACAACGTTGTTAATTAATAAGTTTTTTCGATTAAAATATTGAATTTTGTTTAGACAAGATTTCTTTATAATTTGAAATTTATACACTTTATTCAGAGGACATCACGGCATTCCCCGATGGCAATGTCAAACATAATTTTATGACGTACTTTTACTTACTTTATCCAAGAAGTTTTGTTCAAAGCACGGCCTGCATTACCCATTCATTTCACAATTATGTTTTTGTTCATCCTTCCTGGAAAAGTACTTTGAAATACGTATTTATCATTTTTGTTTGCAGTTATTTCTTCCGACCTTTTTCTATTTGTATTGTTTTTACCTTAAGATGTAGCCGCTATGGTGACCAAATATTCAGACACATCAGTTAAGCATTGTAATGTTTAAATCGAAGGCTTGTTGCCTATTGTTATAAACACGTAGTTGTCCGTTAAGCCAGACGTATTTTCTACAACTTTCATTACGGTCACATTTTCGAAGGTCATTTGTATAATAGTATTTCGGACACACGATTTATCCAAGGTCGAGTCTAGGTAAAACCGTATGTACCTGACCTATCTATTTGTCTATTCCATACAATATAGCGATATCAAGTTTATGTAAACTTATGTAGCTATCCTGTTTCGACCCATCATAAGAAATAGGGTGGAGTCTTATGACTACATTTTCTTTACCTGGCTAATATTTTAGAAATAAAGGTTTAAGTTTGCTAAGATCTATCAACGAGATCACACGTGCCATTTCGAACAGCTTCAAGCGTTTACTAGATTTAAGTAATGTAACCAAGTTTTATGATAATATGTTTTGCTTGCGGCTTATGTAATATTGTTTTTTTTGTATTTAATAATTAAAGATTTTTGTGCCTTCGGCAACTGTTGTTATTCTGCGAACCACTGAGCGAGAGAAGAGACCTTCTATTCACTTGAATCTTGAACTTGAATCAACGACGATTCAACAAAAACTAGTCATTACGGATTTACCACCCGTGATTCGAAGAAGGGTCAAATCCAGCCACATACGCCTCAACAGCCTACCCAAATTATAAATTAAATTGCTCTCACTATATAAATAGTTAAATGTATAATAGCCGTTATTCTTAATACGAAATAAAATCAAAAGATATGGCAGCCACGCTGCAACATCGGTGCACTGTGACTTTCCCCATATTTATTGGCTAGTGAGTGATAGTAACATCACTCAGTCAGAAGTAATAGTTTTGTAAGTATAGGCGCGTTCGTACGTTCAGGGGAATGTCGAAAATTGATCAGAGTTGCAACATGTCAGTTAGACAAAAGAGTAAGATTAAGTGACGTAGTCAATATACGAGTATTAAAACAAAAACAAGTGCCGAACAACTTAATAGAAATTGTCAAACAGTTCAATATCTATCTACTCACATCTCAACTAATCGACAACTGGCAGAAGGAACACCAATACCAACAGGCATAAGACAAAGTGACTCGTTAAGCCTGTGTGATAAACCAAGTAATATACTACATGAAAAACTCCGGAAACGGTGTCAAACTAACGACAAGGGAGATTAAAATTATATGTTACGCTGATGATGCAGTAATTATAACTGAAAATGGAAATGACTTACATCGACTCCTTCACTTATTACTTCTAAAAGCCAAAAGCATAAACATGTAAATATCTACGATTAAAACAAAATTGCTAGTTATCGCCAAAAAAACGATAAAATGCAAACTCGTGGCGAAGGATAACCTTAAAGAATAGATCACGACATCTCGTAACGAGAAGTTGTTGACCAAGGATGATTAATTCAGTAGTTGTTAGGGCTATTTCCATCGTTCGTAGGATTAGAATAATCCGACGTTTCAGCAGTCAATCTACTGTCGTCTTCAGTGTAGACCTTAGAAGGGCCAGTTCTTGCCAAATTCATGTCTGACATGAATTGTCTTCACAATTTTTTTTTAATTGCGAAATGTATTCGCGTAAAGTTCGACCCAGATCTATAATTCGAAACTTTGAACTAAATCAAGCACACTAACCACTACGCTAATTGGGGGAATTTGAATTTTTTAATTGGGAATCTGGCGCGAGTACATTTCGCAATTTAAAAAAAAATTGAAAAGACATGTATGTCAGACATAAGTTTGGCAAGAACTGGCTTTTGTCAAGGTTACCCTGAAGACGACAGCAGATTTACTGCCAAAACGTCGGATTATTCAAATCCTACAAGCTACGGAAATAGCCCACGCAACTACTCAATTAGGTCATGACATTTAATTACTTGGCGTGGAAGCTTCTTCAAATTAAGATAAAACGTACGAAGTTAAAAGCGAAACCAATAAAACACTCAGAACATTCGAAGCTCTCAAAGATGCCGCTTGGTGCAATAAATTCATGGGTAAGCAAACCAAAATCAGAATGTTCAGAACATACATAAAACCCATAATGGCATATGCTATGGAAACAAAAACTTTTAATAACGAATTAAATTACGAACTACCGAGATGAAAATACTGGGAAACATATCAGGATACGCACTGAGACATAGAATTCGAACAATAACATAACAGATGAATGTTAAGTGTTAGACTTATAAAATATATATCAGCAGAATGCTGGAAATTGTGTTGTAAAGTTCAGATTAAAAATGTTAATAAGATTTTCAATCCAATTTGGTTCCATTGATTACTATTTATTTATTTAGCATGGATTTACATGGATTGAAATCTAAACAGAAGAGAGTTAAATTTTAAAATCAAACCCATTGATCCAGTCCAACAGGGAGTCAGCGGCTTCAACGAAGTCACTCATCTCACCTTCATATTGCAGTGAATTATGATGTGGGTAGCTTATTTAACTTTAATTCACACTGCACAGTAACTTGCCCTGCTATACTCAGTCTGATACACCTTCCTGGAGACTCTTCAATCGTCAGAGTTTATCCTCATTGATATGTGGAATATAAATAAAACAACAGGTATTAGGAATTGAAACAAACTTTTTCCCCCCAAATTATTTACTTCATAAAAAAGAAAAAAAAAAGAAAATTTGAACTTTACAAAGTATAAAGTTGTATTGAAACATCTATCACGTGAGGAAAAACTTTTATACTGAATGAAAGTAAAAGCTAAAAAAACCTCACCAAAAATGACAGCGAGCAAATTCCTAATTAAATATAAAAAAGAAACTATCAGATATCAACAATTACTTTATCCCCAAAATCAAACGTCAAATAGAAAAATATCTATTTTCGTACGCAACCAAAAATTAATTAATGCACACAAATAACATGAAGCAAATAAGTTTTCCCGTCTTCTAAACTTCTAGAATATTTTATTTAAAAAAAAAACTACACTTCAAAAAAATATCTGATAACTTTCTTAATATTCATATGATTACAAAAATTTTACAAATCTAAAATTACTGAATTTACTGAGCTCTTCTATATAATTGAATTATTTCTAAAGACATAAATATATTAAGAGAAATATACATACATTAATTAATGTAATTATCACTTCACTAAAATGAGAGATTTTTTTTTCAGATAGGTCTTATAAATTAAAAATTACAAGTTTAAAGACTCATAATAACTCGAGAATTAACTTTAAAGCACAACAAAATCACTACACAAAATACAAGCCGAATTTATCCAAAATTATAACTGAATAAAAGAAGTTTATTCAGAGACAACAAAAACTTCGACCTATATGTACAACTGCGAGTCAATCTCTAAAACCTCCTTCCTCCCGGAAACAGCACAACAGCCCTACCTAACATAAAAATCAAAAGAGCTACAATATGCAAATTATTATAACTTCCAAATTGGCGGGAACTGCAATCCTCCGACCGTCACGAACGATATACAGTCGTGGACATAAATATACATTAAAATAAAATATACATAAAATATCAAATCTTTATAATTATCTTTCTGGAATAAAATGTACATAAATATATTGTCTTTTATAGTTTCTTTTAATTTCTTTCTTCGGGGAAAAATCCATTGCAATATGTCGTAAGGGGGTACTCAGTAATATGGTAATATGGTGAATAATCTGGTGAGGTTCTCCGCATTCGCATGTCGGTGTCTCAGACAGTCCCCATTCACGACAGATGCCGTTGAACGTTCTTATTTTATTGAGTGTCTTCCATGTGGCGAGGCAGCTCCATTTCTGGTAAGAGTACGGTAGGATCGGTAATATGGCCCTCTTGAGCAGGTTTCGAGGCTTTCCAATACTCTCTTCATTTATCATTTCCGTTATAATTTTCTGCTAGAAGTTGTTCTGCTAGCAGTATTGGAGATCTCGTCTTCAGTCTTGACAGGCCGGCAACAGGCAGGTCATTGTGTACCGGGAGGTAGGGATTTAAGTCGGCGAAGTACTTTTCCAGCACGGACAGGTCCTCCAAAAGTATATTATTAGTTCTCTTTTTTGACTTTGTATGTGGCATGTCAGTAATATACAGATTAAACAGGACAGGTACAAGTACCAATCCTTGAGGTAGTGCCTTATTAAGATGTCTTATTTTACTCTTGCTCTCTCCTATTATTATTTGAAAGGGCCTGTCGCCAAGAATGTAGCTTAATAAAAATGCTATTCGGTTGCATAATACTACGTTCCATTGACAAATTATTATTGCTAAGTACGACATTAAAAATATTTGTTCATCATCAAGTGACGCGTCTGTTAAAAAAAGTATAAATGCAAGATCGATCAGCAAAAATAAATGCATGGTAAGTATGAAGAAGTTTTCAATGTAACGTATAGTAACGAATCCGCACTCCATTGTCCAGATTCGATAAAAGCGCAAGCTAGTTAAATATATGCTAAATGAATGCAAAATGCAGAACGATCTCTTCATAGTTCGACATCAAAGTGACGTGTACGTGAGCGCGCTCTAAACGAAAACGTTTAAAGAATAAAATCACCGCGTTGTAAGACGTTCAAGTTTACATCCAAACGACATGAAAGGGAAATGTCCAGAGCGCCTGGCCGCCTCGCACGATAGAGAGTGAATACGGATCGCGTGCACAACCCCAATATCCAACGGGGCCCAGGGACAATACAAAGAACCTGACTGGGATTATTACATTTAAGAGTTCCTGGCAATGAATACTTGCCGCGACACCCGCGTGTGCCGTAAGAGGCCATGGGTTGTTCTGTGTGTGTATTCTTCTCCCTTATCCTTACTTTGTGCGAAGTTCTTCCTCTCACGTTCCATTGGCCCAGACCAATAATTTACTGGGGCTTTTACTATAATTGCAATATTTGCCGTCTTATAAATTAAACGTCGGTGGAGGAGAGCGGTATACTCGACCTATACGAAGTATTATGGACGTCGTGGAGCATTAGACATTAAGACCGTGTATAAATTGGTATTACCAAGAAATGTTGCTATATTTTACGTAATTTATATATAATTCAGATGAAATTAACAACGATTTAAAATACATAATTTATAAATTTATAAATTATTCATTGTACTCGTATAGTATAATGTAATTCTGAAAAAAATCATGAAAATAAAATAATAGTAAAAACAACAAGAAATGCAGTTAATAAATATTAGCCGGGAAAAGGAAATAATAAAAAAGATTTGATTGACAAAGAATTAAAAAGACTTTACTATCGAGAATTGGTAACCGATGAATCCGAAATTGAAGTATTTGATTGCCAGAGACGTGGACCGATATGGTAATTTGGCCAACCAAGGTACAGGACCACCGTTATGAATTCTAGTCATTTCTAAACTTATAACATAAAACATCCCAAGAATTATGTGCAAGTGCCCCATCCTAATGAAACCATATGTCGCATCGAATAGCCAGCAATTTGCTAGATGACATAATATTCAGATAACAAATGGCAGGTGTCGAGAATGCGATAGTCGTCGCTCCAGATAAAAATTTAAATACATTGCATTTACTTCCTATGCACCACCTTCTTGAGACGTCAATTGCCAGCTATTCTTCCACTTTTTTGGAGGTCTTGCTACCGGTCGTCTTCCCGATGGTTTTCCATCTCTTGCGATTTTTGCTATTCTTTCTCCGTTCATTCTGTTTACGTGTTGGTTCCATTCTCTTCTTCTTTGCCGAGATCACCGAACATCATCTTATACTGCGCATATTTGTCTGACTTCATTGTTTCGTATTCTATCTCTTAGTGTATTGCCTGAAATCTATCATAATGTTCTTATTTCTGGTGTTCTCAGAATTCTTTTGGATTCTGCAGTATCTGCCCTTGCTTCGACTGCATACGTTAAAATGGTCTTACGCACGTTTTATAGATGCTGACATTACTTTCTAAACTGGTGTTTTTGTTTCTCCACACCACGTCCTTCCAGGCTTCCTGAAACTTTTGCCGCTTTATTAACCTGTTTATGTACTTCTTTCAGGTTGCCGTAACCGGATATTTCTACGTCTAAGTATTCGATTCTCATTACTTGTTCTACACATTTGGCTTCAATTATTATTTTACATCTTGCCGGCTTTCTTTCTGCTACCATACTTTTAATTTTCTCTATTGATATTTTCATGTTTCTGCAGTATTTGTAAATTCAATGCAGCATTTGTTGCATATGTCCTCGTTTCCTCCTAAAATTACTGCATCGTTTGCGTAGCATAGTATCTTTATCCTGTTGTATCATCCTATTCCTTTTGTTTTGGAGTTTTTAATTATTTAGTCCATTATTAGGTTGAACAGCAGTGGGCTAAAGCTATCCCCTTGTCGCATACCTGATTTGATGGTAACTTCCTCTGATAATTCGTTATTAACTTTTATTTGTGTTGTATTGGCGGTGCTTATATCTCAAGTTCTATGAAAGTTCTTGCAGTGCGCATTGTTTGTCAAAATGCGTTGTTCTGATTTTTTTGCTAAATATGAACTCAAGCATAGTTATAGTACAAGATGGACTTCTGAGTCATATTTGTGTCCTCCACGATCTCATTTAACGAAAATACAAAGAAATTTATTCCATCAGTAGGTACATCAAAATATGCAACCACTTGCCTGAGTCTCTAAAATCATTGTCAACAAAGCAATTCAAATACCGACTCAAGGAACTGTTAATAAACAAAGTGTTGTATAAACTTGAAGATTTTTTTTAGAAAGAATTATGTAATAGTTGCTATGAACTTGAAATATATGTTTATTATTTTATATATACAGATTTTGTATTTTATTTATGTATTTGTGACGTTTCATATACACTTTATGTGTCTTAACGAATAAAGGTATATTATTATTATTATTATTATTATTATTATTATATGATGTAATTTATTGTTATTGTTTTCCATGTTTCTTGAAATTATAGAAGCTCCTATCGGGAAATCAGCCATTCGAATTTATTCTATTTGTACTAATTTAGGAACTATAGGAAGTGTACTCACGCTAGTTGATAAAATAAAGGGTATTATACAGTGAGGTCCTAAAGTAACGGATAAATTCATTTTCTACGTAATTATTAATACAAAAGGAAAATCCTGAAACAGGTCATTTTTTATATATGAAACTACACTTTTTGAATTAAATTATCTATGTGCCCCTTCAACCCCCTCGAAGTAATAACTACCCCTTTAAAAAATTTAAATGAAAAGGGGTAGCGTGTGTTACTGCGTTTAAAAGGGATTTTAATTCTCTATTCAGCAGTATATGCCTTTTTGATTTTTGGACGTCGATAATAGGAAAAATCAATGTTAAATTGTTTAAATTATATAATTAATTATGTCGCAGAACGAAATAAATTTTAAAATATTTAACATTATTTACAATAACTAAAAATAGTTTAAATCATATGCTCAAACTGGAGTCCGTTCATTTCTTGACAAACAAATAGGCGATGTTGGAATTCTTCCAAAACGTTTTGCAACATTTCAGCGCTGATTTGATTAATTTCATGCATTATTCGGTTTTTTAAATCATTAATGTTGATTGGTTTATTGGAGTAAATTTTTGATTTTAAAAAACCCCACAAAAAATAATCCAGTGGAGTCATACCGGGGAACGGGCTGGCCATTCAATTTCACCACGTCTACCAATCCACCGATGCGGAAAAACTTGCTGCTGCATAATGTGGTGTAGCTCCATCTTGTTGAAACCATATGTTTCTATTAATTTCTGTGGGGTTAACAGTATCAGGAAAAAGTCTTCTTAATTCAGGTATTAAAAATGTTTGTAAAAACTCCAAGTAAATCGCCCCAGTTAATGTCCCCTCAAAAAAATATGGTCCAATAATTCTGTTATTTATTATGCCAGCCCAAACGTTCACTTTAATAGGATACTGAGTATGACCTTCCCTCATCCAGTGCGGATTTTGTTTACTCCAATACCGACAATTTTGCTTGTTGACTGTTCCATGTAGGGTAAACGTTGACTCATCAGAAAAAAGAATATTTTTGGGAAACATCGGATCCTGTTGACATCTATTTGTAACAATTTCACAAAATTGTAATCAACGATCAGGATCATCGTCATTTAATTCCTGCACCATTTGAATTTTATACGGATGGTATTTTTCTTTTTTCAAAACACGCAAGACAAACGATTTACTTACATCGCAATCACCGGCTACTTCCCTTGTAGGTTTATGTGGGTTTTCCTCAACATGTAATAATACATCCAATTTTCTTTCGTCATTCAGTTTTGATCTACCAGATTTTGGAAGATCTTTGACAGTTCCTAATTGACGGAATTTTTGTTCGACTCTACTCACCGTAGACTGCGAAATGTGACGGTCAGGATACTTATCATTAAATATTCTGCATACTTCAGAATGCGTTCGTGTTTTATCACCCCCTCCAATTAATATTAATACGTCAATTCTTTGGGTCTCGGAAAGGCTCATTGTTGAACAATTTAAATTAACGCTTAGAAATCTCTAAAAAAACGTTTAATACCTAACAATTGTTAACGACGTCTAACGAACTAAAACAAATTTGAGAAGTAAATGTCATAAAAAGAAACAAATTTACTTTTTTAACATAAAGATAACTCATAGACTAGTCACTCGTGACAGGTATTTGGTTCTACGCCTACTTGTTTGTATGTCATAAAATTACTCTTTTCTTGATTATCGACGTCCAAAAATCAAAAAGGCATATACTGCTGAATAGAGAATTAAAATCTCTTATAAAAGCAGTAACACACGCTACCCCTTTTCATTTAAATTTTTTTAAGGGGTAGTTATTACTTCGAGGGAGTTGAAGAGGCACATAGATAATTTTATTCAAAAAGTGTAGTTTCATATATAAAAATTGACCTGTTTCAGGATTTTCCTTTTGTATTAATAATTACGTAGAAAATGAATTTATCCGTTACTTTAGGACCTCACTGTATATACGTTTTCCTGTTTCCAGATATGTTAAAGTTCTACTTTCAGTGGTGTGTATTTTTTGGTTTGAGTGTCTACTGTTAATGTTATTGTTTGCTGGTGCGTACTATGTCTATTAAGTATAGTGTGTTCAACTTTATCTTGAAGTATGATGCTATTTAATGAAATTTCTATGTCCTTACGTAATGTGATATCCCAATGGAGTTTGCATATTTGGTTTTCAAGAATTGGGGTATATTTACGAGGGTGGATCCTTTTGCTCTACTCCTGACCCGCACATTAAAAAATTGGCAAATATCTTACTTTTATTTTTCAACATAGTCTCCATTAATTTTAACACATTTTTCCCATTGATGTTCTAGAATTTCTAACGCTTCTCGAAAAAAGAAGTTTAACCTCTGCAAAACCATTTATTTATCGCGCATATTACATCATTATCTGACGGAAATCGTTTAACACACAAGTGTTCTTTAAATTTTGGAAACAGTCGGTAATCGCTGGGGGCCAAAACTGACGAATATGTCGTATGCTCAACTAATTCGAAGCCTGCTTAAGCTATTGCATCTGTTGCAATAGCGGACCTGTGACTGGGTGCGTTATCCTGATGCAAGAGAACATCTTAGCGCAACTTCTCCCGACGTTTCTCTTTTATCAAGTCATGTAATTTGGGCATTAAATTGGCATAATAATCACCTGCAGTTTTGGCCCCCTTTTGCAGAAAATCTACTAAAATTTCGCCTTCAGCATCCCAAAATATGGACAGCATGACTTTCCCTGCTGAAAATTACGTCTTGAATTTTCCGGCGGTGGTGAACCTTGATGCGTCTACTCCTTACTCTGCATCATAATGATGGATCCAGGATTCATCCATTGTCACTAATCTTGTAAGAAAATTTTCTCTATCGTGTCCATAAGGCGTTAAAAGGCGACTGCAAATGTCTTTTCGAGTTTGCTCGTGTGCATCTGGTAACATTCGTGGTACCTATCTTGCAGACAAATTATTCATGTTCAATTCGGCTGTAACTATATTATATACGACATGGTATGAAAAAACAGTTTCTTCAACTATTTTCTTGCAGCACGAGATGATGGACCCTTTTAACAGTTTCTTGGGTAGTGGCGGTTATGGGCGCTCCACCTATGTCATATGGTAATACGGATTCCCCTAATATCCACCAAATCTTGATGAATCTGAGTTGGTGTCATATCTCTTTTAAACGTAAGTATTCAATCACCGCTCGTTGTTCGACACGATCCATTTTGATACTGATATGTGACTGTCTCGACCTTGGGCGTCCACTGTACGCACGCTTTAACAGGTTCACTCTTGTAAGTTTCTGGCTTTAGTCTACACATAGCAAGTCACAATGCGACGTGAAGATAAATAATTGTTTTAGTTTATAAATGGGTCAGGGGCGAAGCAAAGAGATCAACCTTCGTATAGTAGGGTATAGACGTATCATTAATATGGTTGTATTTTTATGCAATTTCTTGGTGTAATATTTTAGCTGCATTACTATGTCCACTGATATATTCTGTTCCTGCTAATGTTTTACATCTTGCAGTAATAGGTCTATGGTTTCAGGGTGTAAATTGCATTTCCTACAGCTATATTTTTGAATGTTTATGTCTTTAAATATGTATTTCTCATAGTTTCTTGTACAAATTACTTGATCTTAAATTGCTGAAATGAAAGTCTCTGGGAAAAGCTGCCCACTTTCTAGCAATTTGTAACTGTCAGCAACATTTCCATTTTCTCTTGCCATACGTGAGCAATGTTTTCCATGGAGTTCTATCACCATATTTTTTCGTCATTTGGATGTACGTTAAATCGTTATTTGTATCATGTGTGTGTGTTTTTTTAAGTTGGATTTAACGGTGCGTAGTTTTGATCTGCTTTCTTTATTGCGATGAGTAAGTTGTTGTGTTTGTCGTGAAAGTGTTCTTGAAGGTTGTGTATTTGTTTCGCAAGAAGTCCATGCACATCAGATATTCCTCTTTCTCCTAATTTTCTACGTAGTGTTATTTTTTCAACGCAAGAGTTTGGATGTAGTTTTCTGTATTTTTACATAAGTGCGCGTGTAGTAGAATTACGAGAGGGTATTAATATATTCTTACTTACTATTGGAACAATTTAAAGTTGGGACTTTTTATTATCCAATATAGTCTCTTCTTAAACTTATACACTTAATACAGTGATACTGCACGGCTTTAACCCTTTAAAAAAGATCCTTCTTGATCAGTAAACCAGCCCTGCACAGCTTCTATTACCTCTTTGTTACACAAAAATCGACGTCCTTTTAAACTCCTTTTTCAATCGAGGAAATAGCTAATAGCCTGATGGGACTAAGTCTCGGGAATAGAGTTGGTGTTCCAGTAATTTGAACCCTAAACTCCGAATTGTATTAATAATAATGCCAGGGACATTGTCTTGCATAAACAACACACCTTTCGCTAACATGCCACGTCGTATATCCTTAATTTTCTCTCTCATGATGCTTCTACTTCATCGATTGCTGTTTTATTTCTGGGTAGTAAAAATGGACCCACGTTTCATCCATAGTCACGAGACGGTTCAAACGTTCTGGATCTTCTTCAAAATGGGCACATATTGACCGTGATGCTTTCACTCTTGCTCGTTTGTGTTCAACGTTCAAGCATTTAGGAAGCCATTTTGCAGAAAGTTTTTTCATATCTAAATCGACGTGAACTATATGATGAATGCGTTCATATGAAGTCTTTAGTACCTCAGTTATATGTTTCAGTTCAATTCGACGATCTGATAATATCATGTCATAAACTGCGTCAATATTTTCGGGAGTGGACACCGAAATCGGTCTTCCTGGTTACTTCTCATCTTCAACGGAAACTTTTCCTCTTTTGAATGACGCAATCCAATTTTTAATACTCGTATATGATGGGCATATGAGAGCCAAGTGTGTTAAGCATATCTTCGTAAATTTCCTTACCAGTTAACCACTTCAAATGCAAGTACAGGGTGGCCCAAAATGACCGAAAAATGAGTTCATTATAACTTCTTATTTAAGACATAATTATTAATTTTTTTTAATTTTAAATACAGTATATTAATGGAGAATATTTTTAATTTAATTATGAAAAATTATATCTCGCAAGTGGTGGCCATTTTCTGCTTCGCATATTCGTGCTCTTTCCAAAACATTTTCCATAACCTTTCGCAAAACTTCAGGTGTTATGTTGTTGATTTCGTCGCGTATATTATTTTTTAATTGCTGTATGGTTTGAGGCTTATTAATATAGACTTTTCCTTTCAAATAACTCCAAAGGAAACAGTCTGAAGCGGTTAAATCCGGTGAACGCGGAGGCCAATTAAAATCGCTTGTACGGTAAATAATTCGTTCACCAAAGATGGCGCGTAAAAGAGCCATTGTGTCCCTCGCAGTGTGCGCTGTGGCTCCATCCTGTTGGAACCATATTTGCGGATGGTTTTCCACGGCTGGCCTTAAAAAATTTTCCAACATTGTCCGATATCTAACACCAGTGATGGAAACGGCGACACCGTGTTCATTTTCAAAAAAATATGGGCCAATTATCCTTTCCGACGAAACACCGCACCAAACAGTACACTTAAGTGGGTGTAATTCTCGCTGTTGAACTACTCTTGGATTTTGCGTAGCCCATATCCTGCAGTTTTGCCTATTAACGAACCCATTTAATTGGAAATGGGCTTCGTCGCTCATAATTAAATTATGAATGAAATCATGATTTTCTTCTGCTTTTTGACGAAAATAAATTGCATAATCAAGTCGTTGCTGGTAATCTGTCGATTTCAATTGTTGGACAAGCTGAATTTTGTATGAAAACATTCTTATTGTATGCAAAATTCTCTGCAGCGACCCTCTTGAGAGGCCAAGTTGTGTCGAATGTCTCCTGGTTGATATTTCTCCATCTTCCCGAATACTCTCCTGTACCCGTTCAATATTGTCATCCGTGTGCACCGTTCGTCGTCTGCCGGCACCAGGAAGGTTCCTTACTGCACCTTGTTCTCGAAAATTTGCAACCAGACGGTTTATTGTTGACTCTGAGGGTCCAACCCGCACATTAAAATAACGATGATATGCACGCTGAGTCAAAACAATGGATCGTTGATTTGAGAAATAAAGTTCAACGATTTTGGCACGATGTTCAATTGTGTACTGTTCCATTTTAAATTCCCCAAGTCTTCTTTACAAAATACTGAAAGCAAAAAAAAAATTATAATAAAAAAGTTATAAGGAATACAGAGTGGCCCAAAATGACCGAAGGGGTTTTACTTCGGTCATTTTGGGCCACCCTGTATTTGATGATTCAACACGCTTTCTTTCAAAATTTACTGCACAGCAATACTTCACCTTTTTGACGTAAGATTTTCAGTGACACTTTTAAAATGTCATTATTTCTTGCCATTATAACAAGATTTTGTTTTGTTCAAGGAAAATAGCCTATGTGAATAACCCCATGTAATATTATCAAGGTCTATCTTAATCCATTTAATTATCCCAGATGAGTATCGTAAACTCGATATTGCAAAAGTGTTAATGCTTTTCTTAAACTTTTAGAATTTAAATATGATTTGAGAATGGCGATTAGTCTACAGGAATATTGTTGTTTTAACTCATTATTATTATTACTAAAATTTATTTATATAAAGTGTAGAATTCGAATAATGAAACTATATATAAACAGTTTATTTAAGCTCTCAAACTTATTTTATGACTCAGCAGTAGATATAAATTTTTTTCAAGTAAATAAACAAGTCAACTGCTACGAAAAGGAATCAAGCGAAATCGCAGTACATTAAATTGTCACTCGCTGAACTTTAAGTGGATCCCAATGCCCGATATCACCGCAACGTCAAGAAAAAGCAAGAACAAGAAGAAGAAACAGAAGCGCGACTAGAGAGCGAAGGAAAAAAAACGGCCAAGAAACGAACGATCCAGGTATATAAACTAACTACATTTTGGGATTGCGTGACCCATGCATATATTCGTCGTAGGGGTCGGCACGCGATGGGGCGCTCTTTCGTTGAATTCAGATTGTGGCAGGGCCACGTGCCATTGTTCCGGACTCCCTCTGTACAACCTGTACATTTTCCATCGGGGTTGGAAAACCGTAGACCCCGAAGTAGATACGTATTACTGTAACTGACAAACGTAACCGAGCTTCGTATATATATTTTGTATGTATAACGTAGAAATGAAACATTAATTGCGTTCCTACTCGTGCAAACCGCACAAAACTTTGATTAATAATCAAAATGATAATCGCAAAATGTTAGTGATTTACTGATTTGTGATTATTAGTAATCTGCCAGTTATAAATTTAATTATTAGTCCACGAAAATGAACAAAATATATTTCCATTCTAAATTGAAAAATTGGGAAATTGAAAAATATTAAAATACGCTAAAACGAAAAGTAAAATCAAAATATATATATTTCAATAAAGATTTGAAGAGGCCTTTCCAATTTTGTGCTTTTTAATAGTAGGAATGCCTTCGTCTTGCATATAGCCATAAAATCAAACAGTGCGTCGACTCAAAGTGCTTCATTTCTTTTCAAAATATTTTCCACAAAAATTGATGCACTTCTGCATTCATTCAAACCAATTGTTAAACCAGTTATTCCAGTCTTCAGTTGGGATAGTCAAAATTGCCGGTTTGAAGGCATCTACTGCTTCTTCCGGCGACTGAAAGCGTCGACCACGCATTCCTTTCTTGATCTTTGTGAACGAAAAAAAAATTGTTCGATAAGTGGCGATGAATAGTGGATTTATTCCTAAGAATGCTAAAATAAACGTCAGGCTGATGTTTGGATGTTTCAAGATGAACAAAATCCGACAAAAGTGATCCGTTCGCGAAATGTGTCAAAAGAGATGGCCAGAATGCTCTCCAAATCAGGGCATGTAGCTACAATTCTTTTGCAAGATCGAAGAAAGGTTAATGCGAATTGGTACACAACCGTTTCTTTGTCAGAAATAATGCCAGTGCTCCAAGAAACCAACCCACAATGGCGAATCATCTTGCATCATGACAATACCGAGTTCGAAAAACAATTGAGTTTTTGGAGCAGGAAAATATCGAATTATTAGATCATCCTCCGTATAGTCCTCACCTAAGTACCAACAATTTTTTTATACATACGAAGAATGTATTTTTAGTGTTGCACATAGCTTCATAGAGGGCATCAGTAATAAAACGTTAGGTGTTGAAATTAACCTCAATCTTTCGTTAACCTAAATTTAAAGTTTCATCAAGATACGGCAAGTAATTTAGTCAGTGAAAGTTTATAAGTTGGCCAAAAATTGGAAGTGAGTCGAGAAAATTTTTGTGCCATAATTTTTGACAACTTTTGAAGAGGATTAACTCAAGAACAACGTCTTGCTCAGTTGATTTCTGTTTTTAAAGATGAAGCACCACATCAATTGACAATTTCACGTTGGTACTGTCAATTCCAACGTGGACGCACCAGTACCAGCCACGATCCCAGAGCAGGTCCGCCAAGAACAGCAGTCACCCAGAAAAACATCGATGCTGTGCACCGCTTGTTTAAGGAAGATAGACAGGTGACATATCGTGTAATTGAAACAACCATTAACGCTAGCCAACTTTAGCTCTTCGGTTAAAAGATGCGCAATCCAACGGGAAACTAATTTTCTTACACGCAATTCATCATATAGGATCGTTTGGATTGAGGTCTTTGAAATAACCATGGTTGTTTCAATTTCACGATATGTCACCTGTCTATCTTCCTTAAACAAGCGGTGCACAGCATCGATGTTTTTCTGGGGGACTGCTGTTCTTGGCGGACCTGCTCTGGGATCGTCGCAGATACTGGTGCGCCCACGTTGGAATTGACAGTACCAACGTGAAATTGTCAATTGATGTGGTGCTTCATCTTCAAAAACAGAAACCAACTGAGCAAGACGTTGTTCTTGAGTTAATCCTCTTCGAAAGTTGTCAAAAATTATGGCGCAAAAGTTTTCTCGAATCACTTTCAATTTTTAGCCAACTTATAAACTTTAAAAATTCACTGACTAACTTACTTGCCGTATCTTGATGAAACTTTAAATTTAGGTTAACGAAAGATTGAGATTAATTTTTATACCTAACGTTTTATTACTGATGCCCTCTATGAAGCTATGTGCAACACTAAAAATACATTCTTCGTATGTATAGCAGGGAATCAAATAATAGTCAAATATTCATTTTACTACAATACTCCACAAGCGAAATCAAATATAACCTAAAAAGCAACAATGAGTTTTTATAATGTAAACTGGCGGCCAAAAAAACTGTCTGACTGATTTTGATGTTTGACAACATTTTAACAAAATTAACACATTGTGAATCAGTTTTTAAGTTCTGAAGATTATTGAGATGCAAAATATCCATCAATTTTGCAGATGTATTATATGCCAAATGGATGTACGTATTTAAATATTTTATTTATAACCTATAAATAATTCATATGCTATTTTTGGGAGATCGATAAGCCATTTTACAATGCAAAAATGAGTTGTACGGTTTTATTGTCCGCCAGTTTACATAACCAAATATGTAATTGTAATTACCTGTAACACCGCAAGATTATTTCTGAACCAATTTTTTAAAAAATTATGAAAAGAATCTCTGGGGATGAAACTATATAAAATATATATTCGTGAAAGTTTCTTCATTTGTACCTTGTTGTATCGGGCCTGTCTTCTTAGCGGTATTTTTGAATTGATCCAATAGCGGAACAATGACGTCACATTTTCAGTTTTTGTTACTCCGTAAAATTAAAAAAGAGACTATAGTTTTACTTCTGTTTTAGATATAAGATCATTAAATAGTTGCATTTATTTAGGCAAAACCATTGCTGACATGAATATATCTACATAAAGATACTTCTAAATAATTAAAAGTTGAATAAAAATATAAATAACGACGAAATCATAGTGTTTCAATATACACTGATGGAAAAAAGTGACGAGCACACCCTGTATAATCTGACCGTGTCATGATAAATGCGTAAATTCAGCGGAGCATAAGATTTCCTCTAGACGAGTTTGCGCAGTGAGTTTTGACTTTTTCTATCGCTGCATTATTTACTGAGTGCCTCCGACAGCTGCAATATGTTGTCTCCATGGAGACCCATGCGGAGAGGGAAAAACAGGTTATTATTAGTGTGGTGGAAGCGGGTTGTTGTAGTCGTACTTTGTGCGTGATGGAAGGCCGTTCGCGTTATCTGAGTGAGTTTGCGCGAGGAATGGTTGTGGGGATGCACATGACAGAAGTATGCTTCCGTGATATCGCGCGCCGTCTCGAGCGGTCATTATCAGCAGTGCAGCGGGCATGGCGAGAATGGATGGAGCAAGGACGTACGCGCCTTCAGCTGCGAGCGGGACGGCCCCGCGCGAGCACAGCACTCGAGGATCACACCTTTGTGCACAGCGCTTTAGCGTTGCGTATATCTTCTTCAAGGCTATTGGGAGTTGTTTGGCCAGCAGGAAGGGAAGGCGTACTCACTACGCGAACTGTATGGTGGCGTTTGCTAGAAAGTGGACTGCGAGCGCGCTGTGGGTTGGAGCGGATTCCACTGACTCGCGAGCATCGCCGTACACGGCGCCAGTGGGTGGAGGCTAGACATCAGTGGGTTGTCAACTAGAGGCACATTTTGTTTTCCGACGAATCAAGATTCGAATTGAGCACCGGTGACGCACGAATTTTGGTTCATCGGAGACGTGGTGAGCGTCACCTCGAGGAGTGCATTATAGTCAGCAGGGCATTATAGTATGGGGTGCTATTACATATGGTGGACGTACGTGTCTGCTGCGTATACAGCATACGATGACGGCTCGCCGCTACGTAGATGAGGTGCTACGGCCCGTTGTGCTTACCTACGCTCAACGGCGCCCACGTCTTCCATACATGCACGACTACGCCCGACCGCACACTGCACGTGTTGCCCATACCTTTGTGGAAGAAAACCATATACGGATACTTCCATGGCCGGCACGTTCTCCGGATCTCAATCCGATCGAGCATGTCTGGGATATGATCGGTCGGAGACTTCAACGTTATTCGACTCCCCCGGGTAACGTTGAAGAGTTATGGAGGCGAGTTGAAGCAGCATGGTTGGACATCCCTTCCGCTACCATACAACGACTTATTGACTCCATGCCTCGTCGTGTAGCGATGGTACGCGCCGCTGGCGGGGGATATTCCCGCTATTAATGCATCCCTTCCCAACAGGGCTGCGCCGCTCTTCAGGTGAGGGTAAGTTATGCTACGTTAGTACTACTTCTATACCAAATTTCATTGCGTTAGAACCACTTCTTCAGATTATACAGGGTGTGTTCGTCACTTTTTTGCCAACAGTGTAATACGTATGTACCAGTAGAAAAAGGGTATAACTTAGGAAATCCGTTTAATGTATCAGAATAATTGAAACGTACATGAGTAGGTAAACCCCACCAGTTTTGTATAATACAAAGGTATTTTTAATAATATAAAATATTACTAAAAATCTGGTGTGAAGAACACAAATGCAGGTTCACTATTAATATTTTTGTGAACGTGTCCGAACATATCCATCCACAGAGACGTAGATACGTATTTCGCCTTTCCACAGACTCATCGGTACGCCCCTGCTGGAGAAAGGAAATCTTCAGACACATTCACAAAAAAGAACCACATCGCCATATCACAGAAATTATCCAGAACGAGCGTAGAAGTAAATTCAGCGCTGCCTGTTGTCTGACAGTTGAAGTACCTCGCCCCGTCCACATAACCAATGTGAAGTAACGACGCCTTTCCAAAGGTGGCACAGCCATCTCTCTAGAAACTGCATTTTGTTTGTGTCTTCACTCATACTACGGACTAACCGCATGTGTAATGTATCAGAATAATTGAAACATACATGAGTAGGTAAGCCCCACCAGTTTTGTATAATACAAAGGTATTTTTAATAATATAAAATATTATTAAAAATCTGGTGTGAGGAACATAAATCTTCTTCTTCAGGTGCCATCTCCTCTCAGAAGGTTGGCTATCATCACGGCTATTCTCATTTTTGATGCTGCGGCTCTGAATAGTTCAATGGAGCTGCATTTATACCACTGTCTCAAATTATTTAACCAGGAAATACGTCTTCTTCCTATATTTCTTCTTCCCTGTAACTTACCCTGAATAATTATCTGTAGCAGAGCATATCTTTCCCCTCTCAACACGTGGCCCAGATATTGTAGTTTTCTTATCTTTATTGTGTTCAATATTTCCTTCTCTTTCCCAATTCTTTTAAGTACTTCGCTATTCGAAACCCTATCTATCCATCTTATCTTCAGGATCCTCCTATATGCCCACATTTCAAATGCCTCTAGACGCTTGTTAGTGTCTTGCTTTAGCGTCCAGGCTTCCATCCCGTACAGCAGCACCGGGAACACGTAACATTTCAATACCCTGATCTTGAGACGCAGACTAAGAACATAAATACAGGTTCACTATTAATATTTTTGTGAACGTGTCCGAACATATCCCTCCCAAGAGACGTAGATACGTATTTCGCCTTTCTACAGGCTCATCGGTACGCCCTGCTGGAGAAAGGAAATCTTCAGACACATTCACAAAAAAGAACCACATCGCCACATCACAGAAATTATCCAGACCGAGCGTAGAAGTAAATTCAGCTCTGCCTGTTGTCAGACAGCCGAAGTACCTCGCTCCGTCCACAGTCTGGATAATTTCTGTGATATGACGATGTGGTTCTTTTTTGTGAATGTGTCTGAAGATTTCCTTTCTCCAGCAGGGGCATACCGATGAGCCTGTAGAAAGGCGAAATACGTATCTACGTCTCTGGGGAGGGATATGTTCGGACACGTTCACAAAAATATTAATAGTGAACCTGTATTTGTGTTCTTCACACCAGATTTTTAATAATATTTTATATTATTAAAAATACCTTTGTAAATCCGTTTAAGCATTGGTGCATTCCGTACACAAAAGTAAATTTGTACGCTAAAATGTCAATACCTTAGAAACATATCAAACTATCATGTATTAGTGTACTAAATAGCTGAAAACTGTCTATATAAATAAAATATCGAAGAGAGACGAATAGACAAGAACTAGAGAAAAAAAACGAATTGCGATGAATATTAGAAAGGCACCAAAAATAAGCAATAAACATTGCAAAACCATTTGATTGTGTTTTTGCGGTCTATAATGATCCATGGTAGATAGCATTTGTAAATGCTCACAGCTTAAATCCAAGTTTCATTAATTTTTTATTTTTTTCTATTTTTTTGAATAATTTATACATGCTGATGGATACACGACGTATATCAATTCGCATTGGAGACTGAAATGTATGGGCACGTGTTTCGGACCTGTTTGTCCTCACTAGCGTACAACGGAAATAACAATGCTTAGGCTGATCCGACGTCTATGTCAAATTTGTACGATAAATACTCATCTCACTACCTGCCGTGAAAGAAAAATTGTTGATTCCAACATATGAAGTGTTAGTATACTCGTAGTATATAAATCACTTAAATTCTTAATTAATAATTACGATCTGAAAAAATGTATTCGTTTCGAATAAATTAATATTAATAAGTCATCATATTTATATACTTTCAATTGATGAAGAACTAACAATTATTTAATTCTAATGAATGAAACCCTTGAAAGTTCTAAGCTACACGGGATATTAAGGATTGCGTGACAAATCTTTTGTATGATATAATACATTAGCGGTAATCTGTTGAACGTTAGTCAACCGGTGATCGGGTGAAGAAATAACGTTTTTTATACGTATAACTTTCTACTGAAATTGATTGCTATTTTCCATGTATTTATTCTTAAAAAAAAAATAAAATAGAAAACGTTACTGACTTTTTCTTATTTCTTGAGTATATATATTACATAATATATACATATTATAGTTACTTACATACTACATAGGTCTGCATACACTTGGAATTGTACAGAAAAAGTAGTGTAAAATTAAACAAATGGCATTTGCAATCATTTTTATTGCACTATTTATATATTATTATTATCACACGAACATATTTTAAAACATATAATTAAACATTACCTTACAGATTTCATTAAATACTGTATTGCAAAATTCTGTTTCCTCGACCTTTAGCATTTATGATAACTTGTAGGCACCGAGGCATACCATAAGCTAATTTTTCTGTTATTTTTGATCGTATTTTCTCTCATTTTTCAATTGTAATTTACTCCAATTGCTATTTGGATCAGATATGCATTTTTAATGTCCTTTTAGTTTCTGACTGAAGTGCTTTTTTATGCACTTGACGTTAGGATATTGCGGTGGGGTTTGCGGAAGAAAAGGGACATTAAATGCAGTCAACTGACACGTAAATCTGGGGATCGTTGTCGTGTTGAAAATGGTAATCTTGTAGTAGGTTTAAATTTGCCACACTTCGTCTATGATTATTTCGCAAGATATTTAAATAGACATTTCTGTTCATTAGCTGGACGATTATTTCTAGGTTTCCAGTCCCTACTGCAGTCCCATACAAGTATACTTGCTCCTCCATGTTTAACAGTGCCTTATATATTTTTATTTTTATTATTATATTATATTTTATATATATATATATATATATATATATATATATATATATATATATATACGAGCTCTTCCTAAACCAGTTCCACAGAAATAACATTTAATTGTGAAGTAAATATAAATTGAATTGAATAATAAAGCAAACAATTAATTAAGTTTCATTTACAATTGTTTAATATGCCTCCCCCTTGTAACACTGCATATATTTATTCTGTAAATAAATTTGTCCCAAATTTTACATATCGTATTACGGTCAATGGTTGCAACTGCTTTTGTTATACGAACTCCCAATTTATTTAGACTTCCAGAAAAAGGTGGAACATAAACTTTATCTAGCGTAGCCCGAATACAGAAAGCTAATGGCGTCAGATCAGGGGATCACTAAATTTTCTAAATTCGCTAGTCGAATCGCGTATACTTCACTTTTGAAGTATCCTCACAAGAAATAATCGAGAGGAGATAAATCTGGCGATCTAGGTGACCCCTCTAGTGTCTCTCTTCTACCTATCCAATGATTTGGAAAACTTCATCCAAATAAACGAAAATAGGTAAACGTAGTGTGGTGGCGCTCCATCTTGTTGAAAATAGAAGTCACGCTAGTGCAGGTAGGGTTCTTCGAAATCTGGGTACAAAGTTATTTGAGTGGAGATGAGTTCATTTTGCAGAAATTTCAAATATCACGCATCACTGACAGTCTCTTCAAAGGAGTAAGGACCTAAAACTTTTCCATCAACTATACCACCACACGTTCACTATTATAGGATATTGTGAATTAAATGCCGTGAACCAATGAGGATTTGTGGTTGCCCAATAACGACAATTTTGTCCATTCACATGACTATTTAAGAAAAATGTTGCTTCATCAGAAAAAAATTAGTCTCTTTACAAAATTATCGTTACTATTACATACTCGTAATTGCTGCATTTGCTCATTTTTAATGTTTGTGATAATATTACTTCAAATTTTCTTTATGTAAACATCATCCAAAATTACCTTATCGTATGTAAAAAATTCTGCCGTTTCTAATTCTGTAATAAAAAATGGGAGTTTATATTTAAAAAAAATGGTGACGTCATATCGGTTTTTGGAGATACCCTGTATATTTCAGTTTCACGTAAGACCTTTTTTAGCATTAAAATGTCTTCAGCACTTTACGAATGCACTGTATGCATACTTTTACAGCATAGATTTACCTTTTACTTATTTATTTTGCCGGATATCCTGACTATGTACACATTCCAAAACCTACTTAAAATCCTGTTTCCTAACTATTTTGAAGTTGGAGTCTGATCTACTTGCTTCAACAGTATAAATTCCAAATATTCTTCTATAACGTAAGTGGTGCGGCTGTAGTAAAAGATAAGGTAACTATAAAAATACAATTATCATGATAATTATAGCATCTCATTTAATAGAATAATGAAAAACTAAATAATATATCTAACATTTACGTTAGCACCTTAGATTATTAAATTTATAGTTGAAAATTAAATTAACAATTATGATGTTATGGATTAAATTAAAGTTGTTTATTTATTTCCATATACCTTATTGATATTTTATCTTGCTTTATATTTCAGTTTCACGTAAGACTCTAAACTAAAAATAAAACTCGACGGGTCCGAGGGTTTTTTTGAAAAACTTCCCTCTTAATTTTCATTGAATGTATCTACTACTTTACGAATGCACTGTATGCATACTTTTACAGCATAGATTTACCTTTTACTTATTTATTTTGCCGGATATCCTGACTATGTACACATTCCAAAACCTACTTAAAATCCTGTTTCCTAACTATTTTGAAGTTTGAGTCTGATCTACTTGTTTCAACAGTATAAATTCCAAATATTCTTCTATAACGTAGGTGCGGCTGTAATAAAAGATAAGGTAACTATAAAAATACAGTTATCATGATAATTATAGCATCTCATTTAATAGAATAATGAAAAACTAAATAATATATCTAACATTTACGTTAGCACCTTAGATTATTAAATTTATAGTTGAAAATTAAATTAACAATTATGATGTTATGGATTAAATTAAAGTTGTTTATTTATTTCCATATAGCTTATTGATATTTTATCTTGCTTTATAATTATGTTTTTTTTTCTTATTTTTTATTAGTTATTTGATTTTATTTTATTAATTGTTATTAATAATGCTTTTTTTACTATTAATGTTGTTTTGATTAGCAAACAAAAAAACAGTTATAGTAATCGCCGAACTAATCTATACAAGTAATTTAGTTATGAATACTGAGTAAACATAATAAAACATTTACATATCATCATTTACATTATTACATTTTCCACAACTTCAACGTGAGGCAATTCTCATTTTATTCATTCAACAGTTCGCTATAAAAGTTCATTAAATATACAATTATTGCATACATGTATATTAATATGTTACCCACGTTGTCAGAGCCATAAATAATATGAAATCAAATGTATCACTACTTTAGTTGTCACAAATATTACAATATAACATTGCAAATATAATATAAATCTCATTGTATATGAATTCTTCTTAAAGAAAATCGAATTTCCAAACAACTACACTTTATATCTTACCTTTATTATTTTCTTTTTAAAATGAATTATAAAACTAGAATAATAAAGAAGCACAGTAACAAATTAAAAAATACTAAAAACTGTCAAAAATTAAAACCAAATTGCAATGGTTAAAAACGAAAATTTGAAAGCAAAGGCAAAGACCTTGAGTAATCTAAAATTTCTGCAAGAGAAAATAAATTATAAAGATACTTCTTCTTCTTCTTCTTCTTACTTCACGTATTAGGCTTTGAGCCTGAAACGACCTTTGTTTTTGGTCTGCCCATCTTTTCCGTGGGCGTCCCGTCGCTCTTCTTCCTTTCGCCTTATATTTCCATATTCTTTTGGATATCCTATCATCTTCCATCCTTTCTACGTGTTCTCTCCATTTACGTCTGTATTCTCTTATCATCTCGTTCACATCTTCAACTCCAAGTTCTTGTCTTATTTCTGTGTTCCTCTTCCTATCCATTCTTGTGTAGCCTGCTGCTCTTCTTAGGAACCTCATCTCCGATGTTTGGATTCTTCTTTCATTCGCTTTGGTAATGGTCCAGCTTTCACTCCCATATATACCACATGGGATTGCCATTGTTTTATAGAATTTTAACAGCTCACTTTATTTTTTGGTGTTCTGGCTATGGTGCCATTTATTCTGTTGAATTTTGTTAGTTTCGTATGTATATCCGTGTCATCGTATAAATACGATATAGTGGATCCAAGGAAGTTAAATGTTTTTACTATTGGCTTATTATTAATTATTATTTTTGATCGCACTGTTTCGTTCCCGTTGACGGCCATTACTTTAGTTTTTTCTGTTGATATCATTAGATTGTATTTCTCGGTTATTCTATTTAAGTCGTAGACAGCTCTTTGAAGTGTGTCCTCGTCACTGGCTATTAGAGCTTGATCGTCGGCGAAGAGTATGGTCATTAGGTATTTTTGTCTGTTTAGGTCATGTGTGTAGTGCTTAGTATTTGTCAGCAATTCCCGTAGCACGTCATCAATATATATATATATATATATATATATATATATATATATATATATATTAAAAAGTATAGGTGACAGGCTGCAACCCTGTCGTAGTCCTAAGTTGACGGTTGCCACTTCCGTTTCGCTATCGGTTATGGTAATCTTTGAGTCTTTGTACATACTCTTAATAACTTTAATCAAATGTAAAGGTATTCCTCGTCTTTCCAGTATGTCCCATAGTTTTTCTCTTACTACTCTGTCAAAAGCTTTTTTGTAGTCTATAAACAACATATGTGTTTGTTTGTTATGTTCTCGATGTTTCTCTATTATTTGCTTAATTGTAAAAGTATTGTCGGTGCAAGATCTTCCTCTTCTGAAACCCGTCTGTTCCTCCATAAGTATATTTTCCGCTATTTTATTTAATCTGGCTGTCACTATTTTTGAATATATTTTATATGCGGTGTTTAGCAGGGATATGCCTCTATAGTTTTCGCAGTTGGATCTGTCTCCTTTTTTAAATATTGGTGTTATCTTCGCGATCTTCCAACTGTCAGGTATTGTTTTTGTTCTCCAGCATTTATTTAGTAGTTGTAAGAATCTTGATTTCACCTCTATGTCGGCAAATTTGAGAAGTTCCGGGTTTATATTATCTTGTCCTGGGGCTTTTCGGTTTTTTGTTTTTTGTAGTGCTTCTTCTAGTTCTCCCATTTCTATCTGGTCTACACTTCTATCCTCTTCATCATCTTTTTCTTTTCTATTTCCTGGATTTTCCATTTTCTCTTCCTTTGTCCAGAGCTTTGTATAATATGCCAACCATTCGTCTTTATTTATGATGTTGATCTTCGCATCATCTTTTTCTGTTTTATTCAGGTGTTTCATCATTTTATAAGCGAACTCCTGTCTCCCGTGTATATCGTCTTCTACATTTGAAATAAATCGGTCCCAACTATCTTGATTATTTTTTCTACATATTCTCTTCACTTCAGCTGTTATGTTCTTATATGCTATTCTATTTTCTTCTGTTTTGTTCTATGTCCATGTCAAAGATACTTATGTGCTAATTTAAGTTTTGCAATTATTTTTGATACGTATCTTTATTACGTAACTTTGGACTAATTGAAGTAGTCGCCACTGCGAAAGGACTTTACATGACGAATATACAATACACACCATCAACCATTAGTAGAGAAGTCTAGATTATAACAGCATTTCTACAGGTCAAGTTAGGACTTAACTAGAATTTTGTAAAGCCATCGAATCGTAAGGTCAAACTGTAAGTACCTTAGAAAAAATACATGGAATACTAAAAGGTGATTTTATCGAACCGTAAATATAAGAACTAATACATAATATTTCATACCAATTTTCAGCAATGTAATATTTTTGTTACGCAATAGCTGTATAATATGAATAAAATACATTATAGGTAAAGAAATCTTGCCTTTAGAGCTGAAACAAATAAGAATTAATTTCAACATCCAACTCTTATTGAAATAGACGTTTGTACATTATGTATCTTATTAAAATGAATATCTATCGTTATTCTATAACATCAGCCAACAACAAAATTTAATTATACTTAACAGACAGGATGTATTCTTTGTTTTGTATATATTTGCTAATGTATATATTTGCTCATCTCGAATAATGTATGGCAGTTTTATATTGCTTCCACGTGCCCGAAATCTATGTATTGTAGCATTATTTATGTACGAGCGAGTGCTTTGTAGGAGTGCTACATCTATAGTATTGAGACGGCATAGGCGATTCCCTGTTAAGACTATATTTGGCAATACCGCAATTAGCCGAAAAAGAGAGAATTATTTAACGTAGTTGGCGGACCATCAAAGCGAATGATCCTAAAGTGAATTCAGCGTAGGACCAACCTAATCAGCGGTTCTAAAACCAGAGTGCGAGAACATCGAATGGCTGCTTCTAAATAAAGAGGCTAAGCATTCGAGCATTATTTATGTACGAGCTAGTGCTTGGTAGGAGTACTACATCTATGTTGTTGAGACGGCATAGATTATATTCGGCAACACCGCAATTAGCGGAAAAAAATAGAACTATTTGACGTAATTGGTGGGCGGTAGACCATCGAAGCGAATGATCCTCAAATGAATTCAGCGTAGGACCAACCTAATCAGCGGTTCCAAAACAAAGGTGCGAGAACGTCAAAAAGCTGCTTCTAAATAAGAGTATGAAAGTGTAATTAAATACGTTGGCTTCTATATGAAATAGGCTACTGTAAAAATAATAGTGTTTAAGAATCTTTACAAATTAAGAACATTCAGTGAAGGGCAGAAATTGGGCCGACGTTTAATTTGAAGACTGCTGTCTCGCAATATCTACGAGGCAACTGTCAATGTGAAGGCTGGACGTGAGAAAATATTCGACGTATTTTCAGAAAAGCGGAAATATATTTCATACAATATTGTAATGAATTTTCAGTTCGGATTCGATTAATAAAACACACAGTAATTTAGAATAACTATATTAATAAAAATAATATAAGTAACACTAACAATAACTAACAATATTTATATTTATTTATATACATATATCTGTGTATAAAATTTTCACGAAAAGAATGGGTTCACATCATTGATAGAAACTTCGGTTTAGCAAATTACAATTATCAAGATAGTCAGTTGATATAAAGATACTATTCAGGCGCGGCTCGTGACGACGAACTTTGGTTTGCAGTACAACGATACGAGTGCCTCGTGTGTTTTCGGTGTTTACTAAGCAAACGTTACAGTTAGTACACGAGAATACACGAAGCACTCGGATCATTGTACTGCAAACCAAAATACGTCATCACGAACCGCGCCTGCTATAGCTTGTTTCAACCTTAGAAAAAAGTACGGGCCATATGGGAAACACTTGCGCTGTTGCTTATTCATATGTAACTACGTACATATGTACTAACTCGTAACTTCATCTATATTTTCGCCTTAATAAATTGATGGCCATAAATACATAACCAAAATAACCTTGTTTTAATTTTTGACAAACTTGCCTTTCATCAAATACTTACAATAAAAGGCTGATAATATGGTAAATAAGATTAATACTATATATACAATTATGACATTAAATAAAGAAAGTAAAGTTTTATTAATCGGAGAAAAAGTTTGTGAAAAAAATTCTGAAGAACTTGAGTCAGTTAATGGTATTATAAACTCCTCGATATTATCTTCTATTTCATCTATTCTCCACAATCGGTATAATGTTAGTTTACTAAATGCTTGCAAATTAGAATCACTGTTAACAACAGCAAAAATTTTGTTTAATGAAGGTGGAATATTATTAAAAAAAAAATTATGCACTTTACGTCGAATAAAAAGCTGCACATTTTCATCATATGACTTTGTTTGAGTATTTTTCTGTAAACCACTTCTATTCGGCATTTGTCTACGTGGGCTTGTAAATCTATGATTTTCATACTGCATATGTAGTTTTACCACAACCA
Source organism: Melolontha melolontha (assembly GCA_935421215.2). Classification (NCBI taxonomy): domain Eukaryota; kingdom Metazoa; phylum Arthropoda; class Insecta; order Coleoptera; family Scarabaeidae; genus Melolontha; species Melolontha melolontha. The sequence continues at coordinate 66,982,464 of OW285243.1, read as the reverse complement.
AGAGCTTTACAAGATTCATCAACTGCTGCTGATACACCAATTGTTTTATTAAAATAGTTAAACTCTCTAGATTCTCTAGATTTATAAACTTCACCTTGCCGTCTCCTTTTAACTGAAAACTCCATAATAAACTGCAAACACAACTCAGATACAATAAATGCCCATACATATCATAATTATAACTTACGCGTATTAAAAAAATATATATTTCTTAATAGTTGCAAAAGAAACTGATTGTGTAACTACTTGAGAAGGATACGAAATAAATAAAAAATCAAACTAATATACAATGAAACACAAAAGCTAAATGACAGATTACAATGCAGTGACAGATTGAAGAAATGTTACCTATAGTTATGATTTTACAACGTTGTACGTGCTAGAAAAGGATGTATTAATTATCAAGTATGTAAGATAGCAAAAGACTGAAATAGTCCATAAGGCCTGTACTTTTTTCTAAGGTTGAAACAAGCTATAATCGGGTTATTCCAGGGTTATAAGGCCTCCATGTTGTCTGCCTGCAAACAACTTGCATTTAGGTTATGTCGTATCTATCGTTTCATTTACATTTGATGGAATAAATTACATTTCTTGAACATAACCTGTAAATGACAGACAATTAACAAGACAGCGTAGATGAGATTTTGGACGTGAACGGACTCTTATCGTGAAAATCCTATACGACATTTATTTCACGACGATCACTGGTTTAGTCAATCGTCCTTCCCTTGAGTGTTTATATATTCGTCGCTGTTTCTATATTAATGCGTGTCTGGAATATTCCGGGAAGTTCCATGAGGTGCACATCGTATGACGTCATCGCTTAGGTTACCGACTGACGTAACATCGCGTAAGACACATTACAACAAAAATACAATATTAAATATACCTACTTATAGTAGCCTCAATATGTTTGTATTAATTTGTAATTTTATGTCGTGGTATATTAAACTACTCAAAAATTAATAAGGAATTTTTACTTTTCTGTATTTTTTAGATAGTATGGGTAAATATTTGTAGTGTATTATATTAGATACATAATTGTACACAACAATTTAAAATTTTAAAGTATATTTATTCAGAAAAATCGTTAGATTACTAAGAAATGATCAAAAATGAAATAAGCAACATTTTTAACAATAGCTAAAATAAACATTTTTCTGTAACAATTAATTCTAAAATCGTGTATAATGGCCACGGACATCTCTCACAGCTGTACATCTTCGGGGCATACTCATAATGCAATTATTAATGTGTTCTTGTGACACTCTTCTCCAACATAGCGGTAAAATTTCCCGCAAGTGTTGCACGTTAACTGGGGGTGGATTATGTTCGTTGAGCTGTTCTTGAAGTCTGTCCCAAATGTGCTCAATTGGATTCAAGTCGGGAGACGTTGGTGGTAAAGGTAGATGGTTAATATGGAGGTCATTTATTGCTTGCATTACAATTTGTGCACGTTGAGGTCTTGCATTATCATCAATAAAAACCATGTTTTCATCCACAGCCTCACGAAAGTCGGCCACATATTGCTGAATAATGTCATCTCTGTATATGTGTCCATTGACATTGTTTTCAAAGAGATGGAGGTTCGTATGTTCATTCAAACTAATGCCCGCCCACACCATGATACCACCGCCGCCAAAAGGCACCACAGCTTTTGTAAACTCGCGTCTATAACGGTCTCCTCGAGTTCTCCAGACCCTTACTCTACGATTATCACTAAATAAGCAGAATCTGGATTCATCGGTGTATAAACCATGCTCCCATTGAAAATTTTCTGCTAGTCGTTGGTTGACCCAAGTTCTGCTAGCCATTCTATTGGCATTAGTTAATTTTGGGCGTCTCACAGGCCTGCAGCTATGAAGATCCATTTCCCTCAGACGGTTTCTGATGGTTTGATCCGAAACTCTAACTCCAGTGGCGGCACGTAACTGTGTTTGCAACCATACAGCACTTCTAAACGGATTCATCCTTGTCTGAATTCGTATGTAGCGGTCTAGCCTCTGATTTGTTTTCCTCTCAGATCCACTACCGGGTCTTCTCCTTGCAGATCCTATCTGTTGGAATCTAGTTAGAGCCCTACTAACAACACTTGGAGACACATTAAAAATTGCGGCAATTTCTGCTCCAGATTGCCCTCGCTGAGGCAATAACGCAATTAAATCAAAAGTTTCTTTATTTAAATGACGTCTTGGCGTCGTGAAAATGTGAAATGACGTTTAAAATGAATAATACTTGTCAAAAAATGCGATTTTTATAATTTTGTATTCTAAATTAATTTAAGGTTAAAATACAAGATTCAATATTTTATCACACAGAAAAGACATTTACCAAATAAAATGTCCACAAACGACTGTGGGCCTTCTAATTTATCTATAGTTTGAGAAAATACGTTAAATTTAATCGAATTAATTAGATCTGTTAAAAAAAGTTTATATTAAATTGTTTATATGTTAATGTTGCCAGTTTGTTTGATTTAGTACATTTACCGTTATACACGTTATTAATAAGAACGATTTAGATACCATCTTAACGCGATCATTTACGTTGTTGGTATCATCGCATTACAAAAGGGGTGTTTTCATTCTTTTTGCACCTTATTAGAATCTGAATCGTCCTAAGAAGTTACTTGTTAAAGATAAGCAAGAAGAAAATCTATGAAAAGTAAGTTACTCTATTTATACCTTTTAACTATATTTTTGCTAGCCTGAGCATAAAAAGTGAATAGCATGTTACATCACTCCATGTACTTTATTTTATCAATTCATAAATTCTAATTATCTTTTAAGGCGCTCAACAAAACTATTCACATTTGATTTGGAATATATTTTATCTAAAATCACAGCAACAATGCAAATAATACTATTAAAACCATATTTAGTAAGTTATCACAAAATTCTATATTTCAGGAAGAAAAAGATTATTTTATATTTACATTTACTTAATTATTAGTCTTTTTGCTTACCATATATTACAGTAATTTGTTTTTGAATATGAATTTATTTAAAATAAAAATATTTGCACGTAACTATCAAACCCAGGACATATTTTTTGTTATGCATTGTTCTGTTAGAAAACAAACAATCTGTATAATATCTAAGCTAAACCTTCTAGTCTGTTTCTGTCATTAACCACGATCCATAAAACAGAAGAAAGCTTCAGGGGGTTCGGTTGGACTCCTCAAGAATTTGCGTCCGCCATTGCAGACGTCGCGACGGAAGGTGGGGCTGTCGGTTGCCAGGGGTTACCGCGAACGACCAGGCACTGGCAATGCAGCTCTGAAATTATATCCCAACTTTCTTTATATAAAATAAGTATCGTCCCGATTGGTGCCATATACTAAAATAACTGGAAGCTCATAAACACACCGAAGTATGTAAGTTACAAACGTGTACTAAACTTTTCCTTTGAAGAAAAAAATCACGCTGCTATCGATTAAGTATTATTAGAAAAGTTTCGAGCGATACAGTTATTCACTTGGTGACGGTAAACATTTATTTTGTTTACATCGATTGTAAAAATCTATAACTTTGGCCAATTTATATTATCTACTTATTACTAAAACTAAGCACTTGTAGTTAATAGTAATGTAAACTATTTGTTTTAATAAAATAGTTCTCTCTTTATTTTAGAAAAATCATTTTAATAAAATAAACACAATACCATCAAAATCACATTTATTTAGTTCCAATAAACTTGCTATATATAGAATAATACTCATTTTAATCAAAGTTATGCGTCAAGATAGATACCAATTCTGTTAACTATTTAACATATATGATACATTCATTATATCTTTCATATTGTCTATTGTCTAATTATATTTACAAATAAATTAATAATTCCGATTCTATTAGAAGCAACTTCTACAGCAAATATTCAAAACATAATCAGGTATGAACAAAACCAGTACAACCTAATAATTCCTTAATCCATTCCTAGACAATTATGTAAATTATACAAAACCAAGTAAATTGCTTAAAGCCCTCCCTATTCTGCAACAAATTTACTTTACTACTTTTCGAGCTTAAATAATAGACGCACAACTGATAAGTCATTAGATTTTGATTACTTCAAATAGCTGTTACGAGTATTTTCTATTGCGACCTTTTCAGATCTATTGTAGTTTTCATGTCTAGTTAGAGTACATTCTTTAGGCTAATTCCTTTAATTCAACCGAACGGCTTCGAAAGAGAAGCGCCCTTGTCGCATGGGTTCCTTTTCTAGAGTTGTAAGGCTCCTCCTTTGCATATTAGTCATATGCAACTATGGTTGAGGTCGACTTCATGAGTCATATGATATGACTCTTGAAGTCGACCTCAGCCATAGTTCTTTAAGCCTGTATGTAGCCCTGATCCTTTTTTACCAGTCTCTACATTCTAGTTTTCGAAAGCCTAGATAACTTAGCTGATCGAATCTCCCCATCGGACAACAAATCCACTTCCTCAACCTACTGATTCTCACAGTCTCATGTACTTACTTAGTTAGAAGACTGTAGCTTATACTTGCCTTCCTTGTCTAATTTGCGCATCGAGGCTTCTACATTCTCAATCTTTATTTCTTTAGTTGGATCTAATAGCTACGAAGGAAAAGCCTTCTTGATGCGTAGGTTATTTTCCTGGAATCCTCCTCCTTTTAATATGACTGGCCAAGTGCGCCTTGATCGTGACTTTTTAAGCCTATATATAGTCTTGGGCTGTTTGACCAGCCCCTGCATTCTAGCCTTGGAAATTCCAAATAGCTTAGCTGATTGTACCTACCGTCATTACTGTGTTGACATTAATAGATTTATGTATTTATTTGGATAGAAGGCCCTTGTTCAGCCCTGCCTTTCTCGAGTGATATACTTATGGCGAATGTTTGTCTTTTCGTTTTATATGTTCGTTCTTTGTACTTTATCCATACTGTTCTGATGAGTAGCAAGGAAAATAACAGGACCCCTGATTAGAGACCTTGATCGAGTAAGGTTAAATACAAGGAAGTCTCGCTGAGCAACGTTAAAGACCGCACCTCTCTACAGTCACTCTACCTTGCATCTTAGTTTGAGTTTAATTCGAGTTCCTCGAGGCCACTGAGGGAAATCATAAATCTTAGTTTTTGAAGAACTCAAGTAACCGAATCACCATTTAAAATTTTATATTTCCAATAATCTGCCACATACGAGTATATGACTTTGTCGTTTACTAACTTGATGTCCTTCTCTGTGCAGGTTTCGCCTATGTTCGGGCACACGGTTAGATGTACTTAGTTGGTACCAAATCGCGCCACATTCGAGAAACCATCATCTCTGTACTCCCATGTCTTCAAGGTGTTGTTACAGCGTGAAGCGCCTGTTCTTAGTCCATTGAGAGTTCTTCACAAGGGAAATTGTAGCGAGTGCCCGGCAGCTAACTCCTCCTTAGTTTCAAAACGCAAACGGTCACCAAACTCGCGCCATAATGTTGTTCGGCGCGTTTCAGTAATTTCGTTCAGCAGGATGGTGTGGTGTTTTCCGAGATTTAAGTGGACTTGGTTGGATTTCGTGATTGGACAATTCATGCCTATAGTCGATTTTTTTGCTTCTTCCTCTTACATGCGGCGACATGTCTTCTGATTCAAGGCGGTGCGATGCCAACTGGAGGATAAATCTCCTCAGTTGGTGTTGGTTTTAGGCAGGCGGTAACAATGCGGTTACTCTCATTCGATGCCGCATCGATATGTTAGGTATGTGCCACACTGATGCAACATACTCGGCAGCTAAGAAGCACAAGGACAGAGCCGATGTTCGTAGTACGTGTGGTCTCCTCTTAGTACTTGTAAGTTTGCGGATTATATTATTTCTATCGTGTACCTTCCTCTTGACCTTCTGACAATGTTTTCGGATAAAGTTCAGTCGAACCGTATACCTAGGTACCTGCGATTACGACACTAATTATTCGAAATTTTTATTTGGGTTCAAGTTATTATTTCCAAGAATTTATCAAATGATATACTAAATGAACGTCTAAGAAATAATCTTTATATTATTAAATAGCTACGGATGAAAATTGGCAATTTCCAACCGACAAAATATTAATATATGTTCCTTATAAGGCGTTTCCAATAAACTTGAAACCAAGTCCTGGTAGCTCAGTTGGTAGAACGATGGACCGGCAAACCGTGGACGTGGGTTTAAGTACCACCTAGGATGAAATTTTTTAAATAAAAATGCAATGTTTACATTCACATTACTTCGCGAAATAACATACTAATTTAAAAATATTTAAAATATTTAATATAAAGCTGAAATTCCAAGAATTTATCGAATGATTTATATATATATATATATATATATAATAAGCTCGGCTTCTCGAAGTAATGAAATTTGCCGTAAATTATTTAATATTAGTATTATAGTGTAGATAGATATGCAGTACCAATCAGGTACAAGTTTGTATATCATTAAATTAAATGTTAAATATATTACGGGCTATTTAAAACGAACTCGAGCAAGTAACATGCAATATTTAGCTAGTACCGCCCATCCGGAATATTATCAGGAAGTGGCAGTTAGCAAAGAATAGGTTTTACCGAAAAAAGTTGTCGCCCTCTATACAACGATATAATTTTTAATTAATTTTAATTAATATAGAAATTAAGAACTAGTTTCTTGGAAACATCGTCGTTTTTGAACAATTAATTACGAATTTTTATACTCGCAATTCATTAGATAGTCGAGATTAGATGGCGACATTTTTCCAGATTGATATTTTATTTATAAATAAAGAAAGCAAATTGACATGTTAGAGAAAATTCCCCTTAATAGTGGAGATAAATTTTAAAAAATAGTTTTTTGTGGGGAAAAATACACAACTTGATACACACTACTAGTGCTGCCTTCGTCTCCTATTCTAAAAAAGACTGCTTTCGCAAAATAAAAGTGATATTAATGTTGTTAAATTGGGAGTTCGAATTTTTGTTAACGTTCTCTGCCATTTATTGAATCCCGGTACAACATATATGACATCAAGAAACATTACGACTGAAATTTCTAATATACGAGGCATGACTATAAAATAACGAGACAGATGCTACTACAGACGAACTAAGCATGTGTTAAAGTCGTATAACCGACAGCTGTGTATCGTGAACTCATTCCTTTCTATTGCCACCTCTCCGGTGTCTGTAGACATAATGTCTGGCCATGGCCTTCGTTTGTAGAAGGTCTATTTTTGCAGGAAAAAGTAAGTATTTTAATATAACGAATTGTCATGAAATTTCATCTGAATCTTGGAAAATCCGCTATTGAGTCTTATCTTTTATTAAAAGAAGTATACGGCAATTAATGTCTAGCACGTGCGCAGGTATTTGAGTGGTTCGAGCACTTTCAAGATGGCTGAGAAGACGTTGAAGATGACACACGACCGATACGCCCTGCCACGTCAAAAACGCATGAAAATATTGAAAAAATCGTTAATCTTATCCGATCTGAACATCAACTAACTCCCGCGATTGCTGAAACTGTAAGAATTGGCAAAGAATGCGCAAAGCCGATCTTACATAAGAATTTGAACATGCAAAAAATGTGTGCCAAAGTGGTGCCGAAAATTATCACAGTCGAACAAAAAGAAGCGTGTAATAATATTTGTACTGACACTTTAGGAGCCATTGAAAATTTCCCAAACTTCTTGAAAAGAGTGATAACAGTGGTGGATCTTGGTTCGTCACCTACGATCCAGAAAATAATCATCAATAAATGCATTAGAAGAGCCCAACTTCACCTAGAACTAAAAAAACGTGAATAAGTAAATCAAAATTTTAAGCTACAACGATTTTTTCGATATCCATGGGATTGTGTACCTTAACTGCGTTCCTGCGGGTCAAACTGTTAATCAGCATTACTACCTTGACGTTCTTGTCCAACTCTGTGCGCAAATCATAAAAAAGACCCGAATTGAGGAAGAAAAAGTCATAGGTTCTTCATCACGACAACGCACCGGTGTACACTGCATTGTCTGACAAGGCGTTTCTAGCCCAGTGTTAGAACATTCGCCTTATTCGCCTAACCTGGCACCATCTGTTTCCCGAGGTCAAATCTGCCTTAAAAGGAACAAGATTTCAGACCATTGAAGCTGTGAAAGAAAAGGCGACACGCGTCATAAACGAGCTCGAAGAAAAAGACTTCCAGTACTGTTTTGCACAATGGAAAATTCTAATAGAGCATTGTCGAGATAGAGCACGTGTGTAAATTGAAGGGAATAATAATTAAATATGTATAAATTTAAAGTAAAAGATTTTACAGCATCAGTTTCGTTATTTTATAGCCATGCCTCGTATTTATATATTTTTAATGATAACGCAGTTACAAATTAAACAAAATAATATAGCAAATGAAACAGACATGCAATATATATATATCTGTAACTGTACACATGGACAATACACCTCGTATTTTCAGCACTTACTTCTGCTTAAGACACGTGTTTCTGCCATTTACTATTAGGCGTCATCAGTTAAGCTGGTGAAGTAATTAAGGCTTAAATCGCCTATAAGGTATAGCAAATTTTGTCCTATTAGGTAGCACCATATAATATAGTGACATCTGACGGACGAAAGAGACTATGCCGAAAATGGCAACCCTTCCCTTGACCGGCTATGCCGGTACAGAAGAGAACAAAATACGTATATAGGTGTAAGTCCATTAATACGATGCCAGATGGCAGTAAATATACAAAAAAGGTTTAAGTATATTAATACGTTAAGCACGTATTACGCATTTGTTACAAATGAAACAGACATGCAATATACATATCTGTAACTGTACACATGGACAATGTCACTATATTATATGGTGCTACCTGATAGGACAACATTTGCTCTACCTTATAGGCGATTTAAGCTTTAATTACTTCACTAGCTTAAGTGATGACGCCTAATAGTAAATGGCAGAAACACGTGTCTTAAGCAGAAGTAAATGCTGAAAATACGGGGTCTATTGTCCATGTGTACAGTTACAGATATGTATATTGCATGTCTGTTTCATTTGTAACAAATGCGTAATACGTGCTTAACGTATTGATATACTTAAACCTTTTTTGTATATTTACTGCCATCTGGCATCGTGTTAATGGACTTACACCTATATACGTATTTTATTCCCTCCTGTACCGGCATAGCCGGTCAAGGAATGGGTTGCCATTTTCGGCATAGTCTCTTTCGTCCGTCAGATGTCACTATATTATATGGTGCTACCTGATAGGACAAAATTTGCTATACCTCACAGGCGATTTAAGCTTTAATTACTTCACTAGCTTAACTGATGACGCCTAATAGTAAATGGCAGAAACACGTGTCTTAAGCAGAAGTAAATGCTGAAAATACGAGGTGTATTGTCCATGTGTATAGTTACAGATATGTATATTGCATGTCTGTTTCATTTGTAACAAATGCGTAATACGTGTTTAACGTATTGATATACTTAAACCTTTTTTGTAAAAATAATATAAAATACTAGTTGCCCGTGGAAAAAGTAAGTTCTTTGTGTTAACTACCATTAACCGATATCAAATTTTTGTTTATTCTCTAGCTAAACAACGTATCAATGATATTTTATTATAATCAATCTATAAATCCAATGCCTTTGGATACACAATATTCTTCGTTTTTGCCATTTGGTGCATAAACAAACAGAGTAGATCGTTTCCCCATTTGCGAACATACTACATATGCACATGAGGATTGATAATTTCCAACTGTTGTAATCACATATAGCAATTTGATAACTGTGACGCATCGAGTGTCTGAGTTTTCAAAGGCCGCAACCGTAGGAGATTTTCTTTATTCGGCGATTTAAGGTCTGTTTTAATTGAATATTTATTTATTTAAGATACTTTAACTCTTAAGTACATGTTTTAGCTCTTATGGCATTTTCCAAAGAGTTTTTCTTTTGAAATATAAACATTCAATTACATATAATTATAAAAAAAGTGACAGTATTATCGTATTATATTTTGTACTGTCATATATTATATGTAGAGAACGGACACGCTTACCACCCAGTGCAGTACTGGCGAAAGGCTGTATTTCTAAAATATTTAATTTTATTTATATAATTGGAAAACGAACGGGTGGTGATCTATAAAATTACGAAATACATATTTATTTGTTGAAAAGTTGTATTTATAAAGTTTTTAATTTTATTTATATAATTGGAAAACAAACGGGTGGTGATCTATAAAATTACGAAATACATATGTATTTGTTGAAAAGTTGTATTTTTAAAGTTTTTAATTTTATTTCTATAATTGGAACATTTTTATTTGTTCATTTTGTCGTTCAAGTTGAGTAAAGGAGTATTAATATTGACTAGCAATAGTTTCTCTAGGTTTTCTTCTGTCAATTTTGTTCTCTTTGAATTAAGTACATCCTTATAAATAGAAAACGTCTTTTCTACATCGCAACTGGTTATAGGTGCATACTGGAAATATTCTTTTATTTCTTCATATTTAGCCGTTAGATTTTGTGGAACTGCCTCCATACACAATTGCTGCAATGTAATTAAATCTGGATTTCTATTAAGAATTGCTTCAAACTTTTGCCGAAGGCCACATTCGAAGTCACTTGAAATACTTTTCAAATTATTAACAGCCACATCTAATGTGGTTAATCCGTCATTTAATTTGAGAAAGAAAGTACAACTGATTTTTTAAATTTGGGATTTGTGTGAGCTCCTTGCACTCACCAATACTTCTAGCATCCTCCTTTAGCAGTGTTACGAAATGTTTTAAACTATCGAAATTCTCAGCATAATAACTAGTAGCTTTCAGCCATGTTCCCCATCTAGTTATTACTGGAGTGGGAGTCAGTGACAGAGATGGAAATTTTTCCCTGAAAAGAGCTACTCTCAATGGTGCTTTTCTGAAAACTTTTTTAAAAGCTGATACAATTCTATCAACTTCCGGAAAAGTGTCTCTGATATATTCACAGATTCTGTGGAGAGCATGTGCTACACAAGTAATATGCAGCATATTAGGATATGTTTTCTTCAATAGTCTGCCTGTTTTTAACATATGCGCAGCACTGACAAATAAAAGTATTTTTTCTTTGTACGTGGCGTCCGAATGAAGCATTTTTCGCATATTCTCCATAATGGTTTCAGCAACTGCTTCCGCATCAACTCTATTTATAACACTTGTTGCTTTTACATATGAGTTATAGGGAATAGTTGGATGTAGTACACCAGCTACAACATTTACCACACAGCGTCCTAACATATCCACCGTTTCGTCGGCGCTTATCCATATGTATTGATTTAAAAGATGGCTTCTAATGCGTTCTACTGTTCTCGTATAGCACCTAGAAACATAATATTTGCGTAAAGTTGATTCATCAGGAACATTTCGACCAGTATATTTTCGAAGAAATATTTTTAAAGTGGGATTGCTAAGTTTATTTAATGGAATATTAGCCGCCATAAAAGTTTTACAGAGTTCAGATGTGTTTGCGATCCTAAATGACGAATTTTTGACGATATTTTACGGATTTTGTAATAAATTTCGGAATCACTGACAATGGACATACAATCAGTATGACCGTCAATCCAACTCGCCATTGTTTTACAATGCCGTTCTCGACATTCTTCCATATCATGTCTGAAAAAGTGTCCATTGTTATCGCGGCGAGACCAGGTGTCCGAGTAAGTCAAACAAATACTTCATTGAATTACGCCGGGATGTACTGAGCGACGTTATACACAATTCCAATTGCCGATTGCGTTTTATGGAAATTGCGTCCGTTCTCTAATTATATGTCACGTTGTTATGGTTTTTATATAATGGTATAAAATTACATAACGATTTTTTCTTATAGAAATTCTTGTTTCGCATATTGTTAATTCTTGAATATTAGCAGATAAAATTTGGAAAAGAAATGAAAACGTCCTTTCATATAACATAAGGAACATACACATCAAATTTTATCAAAATCGATTATGTGGTTTGAGTCAATAGAGAACAAATGAAATGTTTTCGATTCTTATATACATATAGATTAGGCATTTGTGACATATGCACTAAATATTTACTACTTCAATTTTACTCACAACCCTACTGCTATAAATTTCAAATTAATAAGGGTCTATTTTAATATTAAATTTCGAAGCACCTGCTCGAGAAAACTATATTAACACAAGATTATCAGCAGACAGAGGCGAAAAGAAAATATTTTCGGTCACATTACTTCTCTGTATGGACTTAGCATTATCACGAAACGCAAAACGAAGAATGGAAAAACGTGTCTGAAGGTCGGCGTGCAGCAAAAAGTTCTGCAAAATCAGCTGATCGCGAGCGTCGTGTGACGAATTGGCAAAAAGTACATAAATATGTTGAGTCCACGCAATAGCGTGCGCCCAACACTCACTACACTAGAGGATCTCAGCTGCAACAGAACACGCAAACGGTAACCCAAGCGTTAGGCAGGTATATAGTATGTAATGTCCTGATTTGGTCCAAACATGCATTACTGCTACCCGACAGCGCCGCTTACAAGTGTTTGTTTTCATTTTCGTGGCGGAGGATGTCAGAATGTGAAACTGTAAAACGCGCCGGTTTCATGATGATAATAATAGATTTTAGGTTTGTGATGCACGTTAGTTTTTTGAGGTCATGGTTACTAGTGCATGGTTTATTGCTGACCTGTAGAATGATTTACTTCAATTTAATTTATTGCATTATCACAATGCACTTTTTAATGATGCATATTTATTTTTTTTATTTTCGAATTCCTGCAATGGTAAAATTATTTCTGTACAATGTGTTTCGAAAAGAATTACATCTAGTTGTCCATGAATTTCTCCTATAAATTATGATATTCTGCATTCTTGAAATGCGGATATAAATTAAATGGTTAGAAGTTTATCTACCTGTCACTGTCAAAATTTATCATCGAGAGATATGGTGATGAAACTAATAACAAGTACAATTAGATTACTAATTTATTTAATAAGATAACTTTAAAGATGTTAAAGATTAAAGATATTAATCAAACAACCAAGTTAAATAACTCATTTAAAGAAATTTTAATTATTTCTATAATTTATAACAAGTGTTCAAAATGGTCACCTTCTGTTGATGGCATAATGCAATACGACGTTCCATATTGTCAAAAATATTCTGCAGTATATGTATTTGGTGTTATTTCATTACATTTAATTGTAATTGTATTCATCAAGTCATTTAAGTTATTCCTTCTTATCTTATATACTTCAATTTTTAGCTATCCGTAAATAAAAAAATCTAACGGAGTAAGATCTAGTAACCTTGCTGGCCAAACACCTCTACTTATAACTCAATGAGAGAAGTAATACTCTAAAAGCGCTAAATTTTCACGGGTTGTATGTGCAGTAGCGCCCTCTTGATGGAAGTAGCTCCATTAAATTGGTCTCGTTCCACTCGAGCTAAAAATGGTGTTAATAAATATTCTGAATATCGTTGGCTATTAAAGTTACTGTGAAAAAATATTGGTCCTATTTTTCTTCGACGAGATATAGCTAACCATACTCCAACTTTAACAGGATGTAAAGTAACTTCGATGTGATTATTTGGATTGTTTATAGACCATTTTCTATCATTTTGTTTTTTTTACAAACTCGCTTAAATGAAACCATGCTTCACCAGTAAAAAACTTAGATCACGAATTTCGTTATTATTTAAATTTTCTTGAAAGAAGTTGCAATAATTAAGCCTACTAGCATGATCTATCCGTAAGATCTGTTGGAGAATCGATACTTTGTACTGATACATATTGCTATGAATAGTGGTTTTGAAATTGGTTATACCACTATTCACAACAAATCTGTCCAGCTTGGATATTCAGTCGGTTTATTTTCAAAATGGGACTGCTTTCCTCTCAGGGTTCCAATCGGAAAAGTGGAAAACACAATTGAATTAATAAAATATTTAGGCGCCACTCAAAATTTATTTGAAAAAAATAGTGATAATGTCTTTGAGTTACTTATAAGCACAAAAGAAAAAAGGTCAATTTAATAATAAACACAACAAACTTTAAATGAATCTTTAATACAATGAATTAAAAAAAATTTAAAAAAATAATCTTTATAAAGTATAAAGATTAATATTGCCTCATTAAACAATATTATAAAGGTAAAAATAACGCATGGAAATGACCGCAGCATGCGTTCAAAAATCCTTTGTGAAATACGAACAAATTAAAACTAATAAATTACAAAGATGCTTTTTAATTTCTCCCACAAGAAACAAAATCAAAATAATCTCTCTGACAAACCGAAACAAACACTAACGCATGTGCAACCACATGTAAAAGAAATACCCTTGATATCCCAAGCGTACTAAAATTTTACAGTTACAGAAATGTTTTTTTATACTAGAAATTTAGAAAACCTTCTTTGTCATTTATATCAAATAACTAAGATTAAATTTCAAAACGATAATAATAATACAATAGAAAATTACAATTCGTTCACTATAAAAATAAGATATCTTTTATAAAATATATTACTTACGTAAAAAATATATTCATATACTCGAGACACATGAGTAAGAAAATGTTAAAAATCAATTACGAGATTCACAAACTCGTAAATAAATCGGTAATGATATGAGCAAGCACAAAAACACAATTAAATCAAAAAACAAAAACTGAAATTACTAAAACAAAGATAAAGATTTATCTTTAAATAAACACACCTTTCTTACTTCACTGAACACTTGTGTCTGGTTAGTCCACATGAAGCACGTAGGCTTCGCATAAAAAAAAATACAGTATTCAAAATTGTCCACATCAATGCAAACGGCTTTCTCAAACTGCGCAAGTCATATCTACAAATATTAATACTAATAAACAGTGAACTAATGTATGTGGGTTTTTTCCAAGAAGATTTTCTACGTGTCCAACAATATTTTGCTGTGTAAGTGGCTACCAGAACTTTTGTCTTTTAACACAAATCCTGTAGCTCGAAACTTTTAGTTAAATTCAAATCTACTCAGAAAAATGACTGAGGAAATTTCTAATTTTAACTAACACTAGGATCCGCCAAAGATCGAAATTTACAAAATATAAGCAAAAATTCTACCCTATACAGGTCCGTTCATAAGTTATAGAATAAATGACTAAAAATGATAAAGAGCGATTTCAGCACGTTACACGAGGACCTGAAATAAAATTTTTGGACCAGAGCCGGTCCTGTAATAAAAGTTTTTCCAGGACTCGAATAATAGAGTGGATGCGAGAAAGATATGAAATATATTGGCCAAATATACCCGAACAGAAACACGACAAGAAATTGATAGGTCTATGGCCACTAAAGAAACACGAAATGGACCTTAGGTGAAGGCTATACAATCTGGAACAAGGAACAGCAATATACACCAGTGTGTCTTTGATATTTAATGTGGTGACACCTGCCCGAGAGGGCCACTTCACCACAGCCACCAATAACAGTGGGATTGAGATACACTCAATCAGCGCACCAGTTCTCAGCAAACGAGCTACCTGTACGCCTGAGGTCACAGGAACTTTTGAGCACCCTACAGGTGGAAGGGGACCTATCTAAGTCCCTACTGACTTTGTGCTGCTCACCCGGCGAGGGAAAAACACCTCTAGCCTGCTCGGCTTTTCAACATATACTGTGTGATTTGAGGAATTGAATCACAAGAGGCACCAATTATTTGGGCATTATAGAGGAATACCAGAATTATACAGAACACTCTCCGCCAGAGACTTGGACAGCCCTGTACAGCGTACAATGATTCTGGAGTGGGTACTGTGTGCTGAAATAGGTGAAGTACAATAAGCTTATAGGCTGCAGCGCCAGAAAGCTTAATCAGACAAACTGTTGAAAATATTTTAAAAAATAAACATTGATTGGACTATCCTATAAACATAAAAACCAACAGGATTTTCTAAGGCCATATAAGAATGATACAATATACAATATTTTAGAATAGATATCCCGATTGAACTTAAAAAAATACTAATCGAAACAGCTGTCACTTTTCCATTTCCAAAAATGGTATTGAACAGTGTTATTACATCAAAAACTTTTATTATTTTTTATTGTCCAAGTATTTAAATTAAGTTTATAGTAAAAATAATGTAGATCGAAGTGGTAAATGATATTGCATTGCGAGAGCACTTGTGTTTGCGCGAGTGCTGCTTGTGTGAATACAGTATTTGTTAAATATCGGACAAATCTTTCATTTCGTGGGAACATCATTTATTCTGGAACAGTAGCGAGGTGTTAAAAGCGTGGGTTGGCTCGAAAGCAACCTCGAATTATGTTTGTTCTTATGGCTAATGTATCTGTAACAAAATCTTACATTTAATGAACCGGTGTGGATTTATTGTGAGGTGCCCTCTCGAAGCGATATCACTATCTCCTCGGGCGCTCTCTTCTCCTCCTTCTTCACCAGCACAGTATCTATCTCTCACATTCTCACATATGTACACTTGAACACACAAATTACCTATAGCGTAATTAACACACGTATTTACTATTTTTTCAAATAAGAATGAGCTGTAACTGTATAATAAACTAATATTAATTTTTAACTGAAATACAACAATCTCCATAGAATGATTCCAAAATTTGTTTGTTTTTAAATTCATTTCGCACCTACTTAATATTCGTTTTCTCGATATTGGCTTAAAAACGAATATCTAAAGTACAATCAACTTCGTTTATACAATAAATTACAGAATTTTGCAAATTCAATATTAATTATCCTGAGCAAAGAATTTTGTAATACAGTGTACATAAGTTCAAATGATGCCCAACAATCTTCAGGCAGTTCATTTAGTAAAAGAAGAAAGAAAAATAACAGCAACAACAACAGCAATAACAAGAATAAGAGCAGTGAACGGGCGAAGAAGTGAGGATCCGCGCTGCCCTCTCGCGATAAGACTTAAAATAATTACCGTAGCCTCATCCCGGAGGGTGACGTAAGGAGATGGAGGTGAGGAGGGTAGAAAGAATGGTCAGCCGTAAATAACCCGGGTCCTGGGTTAATGAGCTCACGCCGCGGACAACCCTTTTATTTATTATTCCCCACCTTTTTATGTGTTCGAATATCTTTTCGAGCCGACGTCTTCCACTCAACCATGTATTTACGTGGAGTTTTTATGCGATGACGTTTCTGGATTAAATTGGAATTAATGCCGAACGAAACAAGAGCTTTTTTTGTCTTGCGTCGCTGTGTACTATAATGGTAACAGCGTGTCTAATGATGCGTCGACAAAACTGAAAGCGTCATTGACTAAATGACATGGTTGTCAGCAAAAAATACATTACATTATACAATCCAAGCAGTTCTTCAGTTCTAACTCATTATATCATGTCAAACAAAAATGACCTAGATTCTCTTCTTAAATTGAATTTATGCATAGTTAAAGATCGGATTATATGCTATATATATATATATATATATATATATATATATATATATACCGCCTCATTCCGAGCAAACGCAACGATCCGAATGTATGAATATTTCTCCCGCTCCTAATACAATTCCCCTGAATGCTGTAGGCGTGTCAACATCAATGTCATATATCATACATACTTACATATTATGGAGCCGCGTAAGAAAAATTATCTGATTACCAAATTACTATTAAAGGACTATAAATTGTTTAGTCCTGTGTTATGGTAATGAGTAAATTGCAATTCGTTATACTGACGATGGTCACACAAAGCGTAAGGATATTATTAATAAGCGATTAAGAAAATTGCAAATAAGGCATCAAGAGATTTAATAAATTAAATTTTAATAATAAAGGTCACAAAAACTATTCATAGTATACTAAATAAATTTCAGAACTAATAAAAACTAAATTAAATTCTAGTAATGTAAAGAAAAATTTACTCTTACAAATAATAAAATAAATTGTTCATAATGAGAAATTAATTATATAATAACGGAAATTCATCCGTTTAAACTCATCGCCGTAAAATAATTGATGATGTTTGGAATATTTATAATTACGAAAACCATTTAATTTTAGTATGCGGTTAACGGAAGAGCAGCATATGCCTAAATCATTGGAAATATCGCTAAGTGTCAAATTTCAATTTAGTTCTATTGCAGCGCATACTAAAATGGACGTATCATTAGGAACTCTGCGATTTGGGAATAATGGTTTTAAATTTTGTACAGAACCAGTAATGTCTATTTTCTTTTTAAGCCTACAAATTGTAGCTTTGTTCGGGATGGGCCTGTCGGCATACCTTCCGGCAAATAAGTCACATACTCTTTGATAAGAATTATCAGCGTGATACCATTTCATCATTTCGGCTTTCTCTTCTAGTGTATAACGCGGCATGATCACTATTCAAACGCTTAAGAGACTCCGTATAGGGTGACAGTGGTGACACTAATTTGTGACATTAATTGTCAAATGGTTGCGCGACAGACTGTTTAGTGATTGGCTAAAAGCGTTCAGGGGATTTTTATTCGAAGCGGGAGAAATATTCATACATTCGGATCGTTGCGTTTGCTCAGAATGAGGCGGTATATATGTATATATATATAAAGTTATAACTTTGACATTAATATACTATCATTTATAATTCTTTGATAAAGGTGATATTTACCGAAACATGTAAGAAATTATTTTAAGTAGGTATATACATACTAAAGTAAAACAGACCTTAAATCGCCGAATAACTAAATCTACTATATATATATATATATATATATATATATATATATATATATATATATATATATATATATATGTATGTATATATATAATATATATATATATATATATATATAACGAGCCATCGAAAAAATTCATAATTGGAGTAGACTGTGAAATTGGGTTGGTACTTTAGCCACATCCACATAATGACACATTACTTGATGCTTGACAGTTTCATTTGGTTTCATTATAGAAAAAGGTTATGATGGTATTGAAATGATACTACTACAAAAAAGAAAACAAATAATTTATTTAATATCGAAATCATAATCAAAATTTACATATAGCTGCAGAAGTTGTTGAAAATGTTGTCCATTTACATCTAAACACAAACCAACTCTTCTCCGCAATTCAGCAAAAACTTTATGCAGCATTTGCGGTGAGTTGTTGATCTCTTCACAATTTCATGTTATGTGAATTCTCAGTTGTTCCAGATTATGAATTGGCGTTGAATAAATCGAATTTTTGATGTATGGCCATACGAATAAATCACATATGTTTAAATCGCAAGACCTAGTTGGATGTGGGATTTCAGTGTTCCTGCTTATTATTCTGTTATCAAAAAATTCTCTGAGATATTGAAGTGTTTCTCTGGTCGTGTGTGCTGTTGCACCATCTTGTTGGAAATACCCATTTTGTAATTCCTAATCATCCAGTTGATTTATGAATGAGCCGAGTATCTCATTGCGATATCGTGCAGCAGTAAGTGTACCTTCAAAAAAAATGGGACCCACCAATCTTCTTCGACATATTCAAACCCAAACACCAACTTTTTTGGGATGCAATGTTTTCTCAACAAAAAAATGAGGATTTTCGAAGGACCAACACCTCATATTCTGTGAATTAACATATCCAGAAAGATAAAACCAAGCCTCATCCGTGAAGAAAACTGTGTTAAGAATATCCTGATTGTGTAGATTATTTTGAAATCATTGACAAAATTCCACTCGTCTAAAATAATCCACTGGATAAAGTTCATGAAAACTTTGCAGCTTGTATGGATGACAATGTGAGACTTTTTTAAGAATGAATTGGCACGTACCATAAGATAAATTTGTTTGTTGGGTCACTACTGAAATGGATGTTTTTGGATTTTCATCAATAATATGCTGAAGGGCTTCAATATTATCAGCTGTACGTTTAGATGGCGTCCACTTCCAGTTTTTCGACCAACGCTACCAGTCCCTCTGAATAACTTTACACAATGTTTCATAACATTGTAAAAATCATTGTAGTAAAACACTAATTCAGGATGTTCTTCACTAAAATCAGCCATGCATTCCGTAATTGAATACTGCCGCTCGCCATTTACTTTCACACCTGTACGGAAGTAACATTCGATAATTTTTGCTTTTTGTTCTATGTTGAATACCATTTTTTAAATAAATTTAAGTTTCTTAATAAGAGTTTTGAAAAATTTGACACAAACTTATAGTTTCAATGTCAAATAATAAATGTTATTATGTGGAAGTGGCTAAAGTACCAACCAAATTTCACAGTCTACTCCAATTATGAATTTTTTCGATGGCTCATTTTATATATATATATAAGATAATTATAATATAATATATAATATATATAATATATAATATAATATAATATATATATAAGATAATTTCTTAGCGGTATATTAAATATAACAATTGATAAATTATTTGGAGTTTTTCGGCTCTTATATGAAATATTTACAAATATCAAATTAGTATGTATGTAATTGCAAAGTAAGTGGGGATGTAAACATTTCTGTCTACAAATTACAAAGCAAATCAAACGAAATTTTTAATTGAAAAATATTGTCTACGTTGGGACTTGAACCCAAGTCTACAGTTTGCCGGACTGTCGCCTTTACCACTTAAGCCACGATAGACCTTTGTTCAAGCTATTTAGAAATGCATTATAAAGTAACAGTGTTAATGAATGAATGTATGAAAAACGCGATGTTAATGAGAATTAATAACTATTAAATTCCCACATTACATGCAATTGCCGCTCTAATTTGATGTATTCATTTCTATAAATGACAAAATCACATTTGCCTAAGAATGCAGATACAACACGTGGCCGCACCAACCGTGAAATGAAAATGAAAATGAAAAGAAAAAAACATTTTTCATTTGTCCCAAATATACATGTATATTTCGTTTTAAAAGGTTGACGATAAACCAACATCTCACTAATTTAACGTTTTAAAAGTTAGACGATTGATTTTAACATATTTAGTGGCGTCTTTGCTAGATTTTAACTAATTGCATTCCTGAAGAAGTAACAAATACGTTATGAAATATATAGAGTGAAATAAATAAGTTTTTTTATTTGACAGACTGCTCACCGGTTAAGTAATTTTTACTAATACAGTACGGTCGATAATACTTAATAGTGTGTGTATATATATATATATATATATATATATATATATATATATATGCACATATTTTGACAAAATATCCACAAATATACTCTCATATAAAAATATGTGCATCAATATGCTAAATTTTATATAACATTCTAACAAATCCGATTCTAGGAAATCAAACTTTATTTTACATTTAAGGTTTGTTATATTACATGGTATTTGTGTAACACTATTAATAATATGACGATAAAAAATAAGTACTAAACTACTAGTTTCAAAACTTTTTTATTGTAAATCCACTACAATATTATTTCCCCATACAATGGCTTCATCATGCTAAACCTGTGATTAATTTCTAAACAATGATTTGTGAAAGTTGAATCGTTTTCTTTTCATTATGACTTCTCTCGTGTTCTTCCATCCTAATTTTGAACGTCCTCCCCGTTTGACCTATATACCTTGTTACAATCTTCACATGTTAACTTTGCTATTTTATCTTTGTTGTTTTTAATAATGTTCTGTATAGTATTGTTTGTTTTAAATGATGTATATTTAATACAAAGGTATTTTTAATAATATAAAATATTATTAAAAATCTGGTGTGAAGAACACAAATGCAGGTTCACTATTAATATTTTTTGTGAACGTGTCCGAATATATCCTATCCCTAGAGACGTATTATTCTGATATATGTTTGTTATTAAGTTTTTTAATGAAAGTACCAATTTTTTCCGAAATTTTTCCTAAGTAAGTAATTCAAGTAGGAATAAGTTATATTATTTTTTAATTTTGGGTAAACTAAAGAAACGGTTTTGACTATTCAGGATGTTATTCAAGATGTGTCTGCTTTCGGGCTCATATGCATAGATTCAAGATTGGGCACCTATGTAGATGTTATACGCGACTTTTGAAGCACCACTGTGTTTTTTATTTGTATTTCTTTACACTAATTGACACGAGCCTGTTTTTGAGCGATTATAAAAGATTTTTTTGCACGACTCGATGTTCATGCAATAACTCATGTATGTTTATCATATTAATACCCAGACATGCCTCAATCTCATGGTGATCGTGTACTATCAGTTCGCGTACAGAATCGATGCTTTCTGGTATCACAACCGATTTTGGACGACCTTCTTAAATTTGTCTTCGAACAAATAACGGCCACTAATAAACTCACTAATCCAGTGATATTCGACGTGCTACCCAATTCCTGGAATTTGAATGGGGTGTGTGAAGGGGTGATATTACAGCTCTATAGCGCTAAATGGTGTAATGTGCGTCAATACCAAGTCAGTCTGTCAAACGGTACTTTGCCAGCTGGTGACAAACAGTTTTTGTGTTTATATTTATTGAGTTGTGTTTGAGTTATTCTGTAACACTGCTATGTCTGATGTTAAAGAGGGAAGAACATGCATCACATTCTCCTTCAAATTTGGTAAAACGGGAGCAGAAACTCCGAAAATGCTTAAACAAGTGTTTGGTGAGGATGTTTTAGGCCAGACGCAAACTTATGAGTGGTACAACCGTTTTAAAAATGAACGTGTGTAGGTTGATGATGATGACCTTTCTGGTCGTCCATCAACGGAATACACGTCACGAAATGTGTCAAAAGTGTGTGATGCTATCCTGCAAGACGGAGAACAATTCATAACATTTGTAACATTGTCGACTTGGCGTACGACGTAAGCTGCCTCTCAAATGGCGTAACACCAAGGCGTGGATCCTACACCACGGTAATGCATCCACCCACACGTCACTTGTTGCGTCAGCATCAACGAAGACGGCAGTACTACCCCACCCTCCCGACTCCCTAGATCTTGCCCATTGTGACTTCTTCCTGTAACGGAAGTTCAAGGGGCGCCGTTTTGAAACGATTGAGGAGATCCAGACCGAATCGTAGGCAGTGTTGAATACATGAACAAAGAACTGCTTCCAGTCATGGAAAAATTGCTGGGATCGGTATATTCATGCCGAAGAAATGTACTTTGAAGGTGATGGTAATGAATAATTTGTAAAAACAATTTCTTGTGCTTTTTTCACATTCCTGTACTTTCTGAATAGCTCCTCTTACAATAGTTTTAGATAGGTTTTCATGGCCAAAAGTTGAATAATTATCTTGAGATAACCACGTCTAAAGTCGTAGTAATTCATCGTTCGAAAATTTTAACAAATTAATTCCATTTTTTGACTGAAATCGGTACGTCCGTCAAAAATCTCAAACTTTACGATGGATATGTCGGATTGCACCTAGCAACATTAGGGTTACCAGTTCTGTATATGAAAATAACTACCCTCGTAGATTGAATTTCAAAACATGTTTAATAAGTAATTCTTAATGACTGGATTTAGGATATCTCAATAATTGTAGAATAGCCATCATACGCTACTCATAAATAAAAGCTTGTATATACTTTCATCTACAAAATTTTTTTTAATATTTCTATGCTAACTGTATCTTTTCGAAATTATTTCATGAACATTTCGATAAAATTCTTCAACAAAGCTAAATTGACTATATTTCAGAAATAATACACAATAATAATTATATATTAACAAGAGTATTCGGAAAAAATATGCTAATTTAGCTGATTTATAACATTTAATGGACAAAATATTTATTAGCGAGCTTGAATCAAATCTATAATAACGACGCAATTTATAGTCACTATTTGCATAAATACAGGTTCGTATTTTATTATAATCACGAAATGTATTTCAAACTTCAGAAATTTAAACTTATGTTAACGTTTCTCCTAATAGCATTTAATTAAACATGAAACTTTACATTATTTTCTTATCGATCAAATTTTTACATTCTCCGCAAATTGTCTCTTACTGAACATGGAATTTTTAATAAGATATAACGAGTTAGTTATAATATTCTTCAAAGTAATATAAAATTATTCATTCCCTGTTATAGTTACACAAATACCACTTTAACGTAGAAAATGTTAAATGTAGGTGTAGGTTTCCGCGGTCGTTCTCTAGATGTAGATCTCGGCTTCCGGGTTGGAACAGCGTCGAGTTAGGTGTAATTGCCAACGTTTCGTCCACTGTTACAAGGGACATCTTCAGGGCTGTACGTAGATGTTCGTCGTTTCGAATAACTTGAAGAAGCATTCTTCAAGGTACTTCAAAACGACGAACATATAGATATAACGAGTTAGTTATAATATTCTTTAAAGTAATATAAAATTATTCATTCCCTTTTATAGTTACACAAATACCACTTTTTTATTTTATTAGAAAATGTTAAATGTAGGTGTGCGTTTACGCGGTCGTTCTCTAGATGTAGATCTCGGTTTCTGGGTTGGAATCGCGTCGAGTTAGGCGTAATTGCCAACGTTTCGTCCACTGTTTCAAGGGACATCTTCAGAGCTGTACGTAGATGTTCGTCGTTTCGAAGTAGCTTGAAGAATGCTTCTTCTGCAACCCGGAAACCGAGATCTACATGTAGAAAATGTTGAATTTAATTGGAAAAATGTTTTAGTAATATTATTTATTCATATTCATATAATATATTATCTAATCATCTAATAAATTAAAACATGTTTTAATATTGTGGAAAACTTTAAAAAGAGGGTCAAATTAAGTAAATAATATAGATATTATTATTAATTAGTATCTATAAATTAAATGAAGAAATAATATGAAATTTGAGAAGAATACAATAAAATTGTATTTCATAAAATTGGAGAAAATATTCATACGTTTTGCAACTAAAGGAAACTGTGGAGACTTCAAAGTTATTAATTAGCTCCTATTATCCAATATTCCGATACCACTAATTTGTATTTAGGGTGTATTTTGGATACTCGAAGGAATAATTAAGAATCCTGTTATATTACGATCTAGATCTCCTTGTGATATCAAGATTATTCATTTATATTATCCAAAAGCAGTATACAGACACCTCATAGAAATTATTAAGCATTCAAATTTCCGTCGAAGATATGTGGCCCGATAACTTCATTATTAATTATTCCATCTCAAATGTTTACGGAAAATCTTCTCTGGAAGGCGGTTTCTCAAACAGCATGAGGGCTTTTGATTATCCACACATGTTCGATGTGAAAATTGTTGATTCCATCTCTTGTAAATGTAGCTTCGTCACAGAAAAGCGTTCTTGAAAGAGTACCCAGATGACTGCTCTACCATTTACAAAAACGAACTCTTTAGGAAAGAAGTTGGGGGAAGTTCTTGTACAGGTAGGTAATGATAAGGATGCAGTCCGTTTTCTCGCAAAGTGTCTTGTACAGCCGTCCTTGTTTGTCTAGTAACTACAGAAATTCTTCTCGTGCTAATACCTGGATCATTTTCAACAACCTCAAGCACTTCTGCAGCATCGTTTCTTCGCGTAAGTTCTCGTAAGTAAGTGACTTTAGTAAACGAAGAGTTGTGAAGGTTCTACTGAACGTTTGCTTGTCTGGAAGACGGCGGTTTGGGTATCGTCGTTGATATTGCCTAACTGAGGCAGTGGTAGAACCGTTGCAATATCCATATACGAAAATCATGTCCACATATTCTTCATTTGAATAAATTACAGGCATGATTTTAATACAAATGACGCAATTCGAAAAAACAAATGATGACAATTAACAAACTGACAATCAACTTTCTTTTTGCATCTATCCATACGACCTGCCAACTTCAAAGTTCCGATATTTCAAGAAAGGTTAGGAATTCGGGAAAAGTGAATAAATTCATTTATGCTTAAAATTAGTCATTGATTCATATACGAAGTATCCCGGATACCTGGTACATATATTTATATATACATATATATATATATATATATATATACGAGGGATATTCAGAAAGCAAGGAACGTTTCCACCTGACGCCGCCAGGCGTACGCCAATCGCGTATATATTGGTATGCTCGTGCTCGGCACCTCAGTCAGCGTCCAGCTGTAACAACGGGAACATCTCCGCACTGCCCGTTTTTTTAATATTCCAATTTAAAATGTGTGCTGCAATCGAAAATCCCGCCAGTTGTGAGGTGCGGTCTGTGATTCGATTTTTGTTGGCAAATTTTGTGCAAGATGGGTGCCAAAAATGCTTACAGATCACCATAAAGAACAACGAATGGGGGCAGCTTTGACGTTTTTGGAGGCCTACCACAGTCATGGAGATGCACTACTGGATCAAAACGTAACAGGAGACGAAACCTGGGTGAAACATGTGAATTGTGAGACCAAATTACAGTCCATGGAGTGGGGGCACACAAGTTCCCCTAAAAGACCAAGAAAATGTTTGCAAACTTTGTCGGCAAGGAAGATTATGGCAACAGTGTTCTGGGACAAGCAAGGTGTTCTTCTTATTGATTTTCTCGAACGTGGCGCAACAATAAACTCTGAGCGGTACTGCCAAACATTGCAAAACCTAAGGAGAGCTATCCAAAACAAGCGCCGAGGAAAATTGTCATCCAAAATCTTGCTTCTTCATGACAATGCCCGGCCTCACACGGCAAACCGTACGCAAGAACTTTTAGACTCGTTCAACTGGGAAGTTTTTCCTCATCCCCCCTACAGTCCAGATCTTGCTCCAAGTGATTTTCACTTATTCTCGAAAATGAAGACCTGGCTAGCAACACAGCGTTTTGACGACGATGAGGAGCTCCAAGTACGCGTCACTGAGTGGTTGAGATCACAGGCGGCAGAATTCTATGACACTGGAATTTTAAAGCTTGTTCACCGCTATGATAGGTGCCTGAATTTGTGTGGTGATTATGTTGAAAAGTAGTATGTTAGTCCCTCTTTCACATGTATATAATAAAAAGTTTTTCTTGTACTTGGTTTTTTTAAAATTCCAAAACGTTCCTTACTTTCTGCATAGCCCTCGTATATGTATATATATATATATATATATATATATATATATATATATATATATATATATATATTTAGTGTTTATAAGAATTTTATTTTTCTTATTTATTTTATTGGCCGTGTCTTAATATTAAAAATAATAGACTTTTTATTGGTTTAGCGACCTTTTATTGAATTTTGATGTTTTATTCTACGACGTTTCGACTTTTATTATTATTCAGTCTTTTTCAAGTAACTAGAAACAAGAATTAATACAATGAGAACATGAGAACTGTGTTTGCTTTTGTGAGACAGAATTAACAATTAAATTAAGAATTAAAATTAACATTAGATTAAAAAACTGAATTAACCAATTAAATTAACACTTAAAGTTAAAATTAAATTAAAATTAGATTAATGATAAGTAAGGAAAAATTAAGGTGATTACATCTGTATAAATGAATTGGAAATTTGAATTGAACTAAAAATACCGTAACGAAAACAATGAATGTTGACCGTTTCTTTTGTTGGGTTTGAAGAACACGCATTCTGTGCAACATGTGTTATCGGGGACATCCGAGACTTTTTTTATTATTAAGGACCGACCGCACTGGTTCAAATATTGTAAGCGTCTGTGTGTTGGTTCAGAGAGGTTAATTTCTGTTCTATTTGGAATTAGCAACGTGGTCAGGACCGTGTTTAGGGGTATATAGTTAAAGTATTTACAAATGGGAACTGATAAAAAAAAAAAATTCTTTTTTTGTTTTTTGGTTTGTGTTGTGTTTGTGTGTGCGGGGGGGGGGTTATTTATCTATTGTTTAATGAGTGGGTAATAGAGTTTAGAAAGTCCATCAATTTCGTTTCTGTCGTTGATTGTTCTGCTGTTTTTGAAAATATGGATAATTTCTAAGACCTCCCTAGCTTTTGTATTCTTTTTCTGTGTTAATTTAATTGTTAATTCTGTCTCACAAAAGCAAACACAGTTCTCATGTTCTCATTGTATTAATTCTTGTTTCTAGTTACTTGAAAAAGACTGAATAATAATAAAAGTCGAAACGTCGTAGAATAAAACATCAAAATTCAATAATAGGTCGCTAAACCAATGAAAAGTCTATTATTTATATATATATATATATATATATATATATATATATATAGCATATATATATATATAAAGATAATTATTTCATGACCTTTGTATGTTATGGTAAATTCAATTCGTTGGCGATTTAAGGTCTGTTTTTACTTCAAAATGTATATATTTCAAACAATCCTACATGTTTCGCCAAATTATGTCTTTTTCAAGGAATATAAAATATAAATGACAGCATGTTACTGTCATACTTATACATTTGTAGTTGCCATGGATAAAATTATTCAAAGATACATTCCAGTTTAATAATAATAAATCATGCAAGATTTATTATTATTAAACTGGAACGTGTTTTTTTAATGTAGGTATTTTGTCTTTTAATTGTTAAGTTTATTGGAGTTTCTGTGAGCTAATTTTATATTACATGGTGCTCAGATTTTGTTTATTTTTTCTGATAGGTTGTTTATATAAGGTGTTGGAACATATTTATAAGTAGTTTTGGGGTTGTTTTACTTTTTTCATAATAAAATAAATGAGAATAAGAACATTTTCAAATATTATATAATGTAATTTTTGTTGTTTTTTTTTGGCTTTTGTGGTATTTGTTTTATCTGTGTTGCAGTGCCGATATAATTTTTGTTTTATTATTTTGTTAATGAATGAGAAGGGATAGTTATTTTTTTTAGAGAATCTTTTGTTTGGGATAGAATTTCTGTTCAGAATTCTGGGTTTGTTAATTTAATTGCTCTATTAATTAACCCCGTTGCAACATTCTTTTTGTGTGAAATTGATTGGCATGAATCGAAGTTCAGAAAACGATCAGATGCAGTTGGTTCGTGATATAGGTTTGTTAGGATCTTTTTTTCAGTGCGTACTAAGGTTAGATCTAGGAATTTTGGAGTTATTTTCTTTTTATAGACTTGAATTAAATGAATTAAATTTCTTTAGTATGTATTCTGTTTTATCTGAGGGGATGTAAGCGATGCAACCGTCTACGTATCTTTTAAAAAATGTGGGTTTAAAATTTAATTTTGATATTATGTTCTGTTCTAGTTCTTCCAGGACAAGTTGCGCAGTAACACTGGAGATGGGCGATCCCATTGCACAGACATGCGCTTGTTTGTAGTAATGGTTGTTATATTGAAAGTATGTTGTGTTTAGGGTTAACTCTATTGCTTTTTTAAATTCTTCTAGTGTTGCTAATAGTATCGCTAATTGTTATAATTTTTGAAAAAGGCACTATATATACTACCGAAACATCAAAATAAATATTGCTTTAATTACCTGGCCGCTACTTCCAAGAAACAATTACCTTTCGTTATATATATATATATATATATATATATATATATATATATATATATATAACAAGTGTTCATTTGAAAAGTCAATCTAGTAGCATGTGCTTTACTGAGAACATTTTGAAGTATGTCGTAAATTAAAATTTACTACTTAACCTACGAAGTCGTATATTTTGACAGTTTCATACATACAAATTAATAACAAATAATAGGTATTTATTGAAAACTATAACAAATGTTGAAAATGTTGTCCTTCAAGATCAATGCACTTTAAAATCCTCCGTTCTAAATTTCTGATGATATTCTGCAACATTGCTGGATTGTTATTAATTTCCATGCATTTCTGTTCGATTCTCTGTAGCATATCATTCAAATTCAATATAGGTGTTCGAAATATGATATTTTTTAGATAAGAAATTCTTGTATTTTGTGAATTTAGGTATCCCGTTTTATAAAACCATGCTTCATCAGTAAAGATGACTCTTTGCGAAAGTTCTCCTTTATTGTTCATATTTACAAACCAATTACAAAACTGTAGTCTACGTGGGTAATCAATTTCTAACAATTCTTGTACTGCTATGACACGGTATGGATAAAGTTGCATATCTTTTTTTAATAACTTGTGAGTTGTACCAACAGAAAGGTTTATTTGTTGACTCAAATATCGAACAGATGTTTGTGGTTAATTTTCCATTATTTCTTCAACACGATTGACAACTTGAGGTGTACGTTTCTTAACTGCTCCGCTGCCTGATTTTCTTAAGAGACTACCAGTTTCAGAAAAAAGTTTTAAGTTCTATCCAAAGTATTCTTAAATTGTATATAATCTATTACAAAATGTGGAAACTCAACTTGAAATTCTACTTTGCAATCTTGAACTGAATAAACCCATAAACCATCAATTTTATTACCACTTCGAAAATAAGCCTGGACTAAAAAAATGAAATGAAGTGAAAGCCATTTTAAAACTGAGAAGCAATTTATTCAAACCAGAATCGACGCACGATTATTTTATGCACTAACTGATATTTGTGATTGACATTATCAAATGTCATTTGGATTTACGTTTACGGAACAACAAATACATACTAATATATTTGCGTCTTATTCTATCAATATTTCAAAGTAACCTAGATTGACTTTTCAAATGAACACACGTTATATACAACATATATACTAATACGAAAGGAAAAATTAATCACAAAACTTTTCATAAAGTCTTTACTTCTACGGCTAGACAAAAATTCTCATCAATATATTTTTTTTACTATTTACCCTTGAGCAATTTCTTTTTGAGACGTTTTGTGTAGAACCTGATTTTTTGCTTCGAATTTTCTACTTTTTTTTTTATTACGGAATAAAAATCTGCCAATAACTTTTTCAATAAACTAGTCAGAATTTATAATAAGAGGCCTCGTTGTTATCTTCCTGGACTAGATAGCCTTAAATTTTACATTATATTTTTTTTTAATCACATATTATTATGTCTTGGTAACTTGTATGCTAATTTACAAAATATTTTTAACATTATTGTTTTGCCGTGCATTGATTCTTTTATCAAAATGAGCAAAATCGAATATAGAGCCATTATAAAGTTCCTTACAAAACAAGAAAAAACTCAATTATTCTTGAGGAAATGCTGGCTGTATACTGAAATTCGAATTGGTGAAGACTATGGCTTAAATCTGAAACAGACAGAAGCAAGAAAAATTGCTAGCCGCCATATAAATTAGTAAACTCTAACTACGTATTACGGCAACTAAGTTGCCATCGTCAGTAGAACAATCTGAAAAATAAAAATAGTGTTCTACCTTTGTTTAACACTATTGTACCTTTGAAGATATGCTGTTCAGTAAATCGCCAGTGGGATAATATACAGTGGGAGTGTTATCCCACTGGCGATTTGGTGAAGACCATATCTTCAATGAGCGTAATTAATAAAAATATATTTTTCTTACTTTAATTGAGACAAATATGAAGCTGTTTATACTGTTCTTTTAATTCTTTTTGTATTACTCAGAGGCAATACTCTTCACATCAGAAGTGTTCATTTATTTCGAAGTGGGAATGTAAGCTTCCGCTCCAACAAAATAGGATTTATATTTAGCCGTGGCCATTGGAAGACATTAATTTCTAGACGTGTATACGTTTATATACGTATATATATATATACGTATATATATATATATATATATATATATATATATATATATATACATACATTCTCTTATTTTATAAACCCCAAGTGGTATTTTTACATATATTTAACTTAATTCTTGTGTGTTATGTATACGTATTTACTTGATACAAGTAAAAGCTCTGAAGGATATCTCTTATCGTGCTTTTACACCCTATAAAACTTAATTGATTTCAGCTCTAGATTAAAGGAAATAATCAGTGACTTGGATAAAAATTATGACGGTCACGCAAAAATACGTGCGTCCATTTTTACTCTAAAATGTGGTTTCTTACAAACGATATTTGCAAAATAAATATTTAGTACAGCCAGAATTTATTACATTGATGTAAGATTGTTTATTATAAGTCCATTAACCATTATTAATTCAACTATATAATTACATTTTGAACTTACTGCAAATGAGAATCAATGACTATTAAATCTCATTCCCACATGCAAATGACGCCTAATGTGTCGCGTTAATTACTACAATTTGGGAAACTATGTTTGTGCCAGTATGCAGAACGCAACACATGTGACGTCAACCTTCCTGATCGTTAGGATAATTAAAAATTCGTGAAAAGTCACATCTATCTCTGGAAAGTGTGGATGCATTTCGTACTTATTGTAGCTCATCAACACAAGATATCCCGGAGACAGCATGACTCTTCACTTCTATACTTTGTGTATATACCGGGTTCTTCTTTTACCATTACACCAGGCGCGGCTCGTGATGACGTATTTGGGAGTGCAAGTACAATGATGCAAGTGCCTCGTGTGTTTTCGGTGTTTACTAAGAAAACGTTACAGTTAGTACACGAGAATACACGAAGCACTCGCATCATTGTACTTGCACTCCCAAATACGTCATCAGGAGCCGCGCCTGCATTACACATAGGTATAATGCATTGATTTTTCTTCTTTTAGCTTTACACATAGGGATAAATGTACGGTGGCATAGTAAGCAACCAGTTAAACAGCAGTGACGTATTTGGACTTATTTTTGCAATTGTCAAATATTTATGATTTTTCATTCATACTTAAATCTTAAATTAAATACATTTTATTGAAATATACATAATTTATTTAAAACAATAAATTAACAGGCATATACCTTATGCGAAAACAATTTTAAATATTTTTTAACAAATTCAAAGAAGATGGTTGTTTTCTAAATTTCCACAAAAAAATATAAAATCAATCACGTGTTAACAGAACACATGAAGCAGAATATCCTGTGTTATGCAAAAGAACGGTCTGTAGGATAGCTTTTAGATGTAGCCAGGCATTTTAGAGTATTGTAAAGTTCGGTGTTCAAAACCCTGAAAGAATTAAAATATAAACCATACAAGATATCAAGAGCTTTTTGAGGGTGATAAAGTAAAACGAACTGAAATGATTTTTGTGATATAATGTTTAATTTGTTAAATGAAAACGAAGAAATTTTAAATAAAATAATTTTTACTGATAAAGGAAACAGTTCCTCAATCAATTTAAAGAGTTTCATGTATATTCTGTTTGGCAATCTAAATAATTTCCTTTTGAATGCTTAAACATTCACATATTTAAGTGTAATTTTAATAAAATAAATATTTAGGTTACTTATTAATATTTTTAAAATTTTTATTAAGGAACATTACCATATTAACATTTTTCGGTGTTATTCTTGCACACCTTTGTTCTATTATTAAACGAGCTGTATTACACGCTCTCACTTTCTGCTGAACTCGCTGGAATACAGAAGTATTTCCTAGCACATTGTTCTAAGTGTTTCAGCTCCATTCCTGTTACCTAAAAGAGAATCCAATTAAAAAATGCACTTACTCTTTTTTTAAACTTACCTTCCAAAATAAAAGAGGAACTACGTCCTGATTTGAATTTGGCTTTTCGAGGTATTGCCTTTTAGTTATTATTAAATCAGCTGTATATAATTGATTTTACTCTCTCTTACTCTTTGTTGCAAAAATCCGAATAATCAAAGTGACTTTTGACGTTGACTAATGTCTGTTTCGATTACAGACATTTGTTCTTTATTTTCAAGATCTATTTTCCTCATAATATTAAACACTTCTTGTTCCAGAAAAGAAATAGCCCCAGTACTACGAAAACCTTCTCTTTTAAATCGCGGGTGTAAAATAGTTGCTACTCTAGTATCTAATCATCCTTCATGTGAAAATAGCCCTGCTTTAATAGATTTCAAAAGTTTGTTGCATAATGTCTTCCCTTCCTCAATCTTTAATTCCAGTAGTGATGCTGTCAGATAATTGTGCAGTCCAAAAGTTATTGGGATTATTAAAGAAATAGTAACATATTTATTACCTACAAGAATTTCCCACTACTGCTTCTTAAGATAAATTTCTCCATTTTATAAAACCACTTATTCGTAAGATACCACGAGGTGGTTTTTGTATTGAAATGCCTCCAATAGGTGGGTTACGTTCGGTATTAGAAGTATGATATAATGCAAGAACGTTCTGCAATCTCATAAAATGGTAAAATATATTTGTATTTTTTTGTTATCAACGCTTTCATGTTTTCTAACTTTTTTGATACACTAATTTTATTATCTTAAATGTATTTCATCCTTAAAAAATACTATCCATCTTCTTTGAATTTGTTAAATATATTTAAAATTGTGTTCGCACAAGATATACGCCTCTTGGGATAATTAATTGTTTTAAATAGATGATCTATTTTTCAATAAAATGTATTTAATTTAAGATTTAAATATGAATTAAAAATCAGAAATATTTGGCAATTGTAAAAATACGTCCAAATACGTCACTGGTGTATAACTGGTTGCCTACTATGCCAACATATATTTATCCCTATGTGTAAAGCTAAAAGAAGGGAAATCAATGCATTATACCTATGTGTAATCACGATAGAAGAACCCGGTATATTTAACATTTTGAACTTACTGCAAATGAGAATCAATGACTATTAAATCTCATTCCCACATGCAAATGTCGACTAATGCATACCGGTACAAACTTAGTGTGTCAAATTGTAGTAATTAACGCAACACATTCGGTAACATTTGCATGTGAGAATGAGCTTTAATAGTCATTAATTCTCATTTGCAGTAAGTCTAAAATATTACACGAAATTTAGAACTGAAGATTCATGTATGTCTTCACGATACCGTGTGTTGACGAGTTCCAATAAAAACGAAATGCATTCACACAGGGATATATGTGGCTTTTCACGAATTTTTAATTACACTACATAACTACAAGTGGTAGATATACAAGGTACTACCCAGAAATTCCCGGAATTCGAACGGAATGTGTTTGAACAGTTTTCTGTTCATATTTGTTAAGTCGTGTTTGAATTATTCTGCGACACTGTAATATTTGATGTGAACGAGCAAAGAACGTGCATCAAATTCTGCTTCAAACTTGGTAAAATGGCAGGAAGTTCTGATAATACTTAAACAAACGTTTGGTGAGGATTCTTTAGGCCAGACGCAAACTTATCAGTGGTACAACCGTTTTAAAAATGGACATGTGTCGGTTATGATTGATGTACGTTCCTGTTACCCATTGGCCATAAAATGTGGAAAAAATCCTGCAAAACCGAAGGAGAACAATCCATGGCCTTTGTAACATCGCCGGCTTGACGTACGGCGTTTGTCAACATATTCTGTCAGTGCTGCCAGACACTGCTGTTATCGTTATGGATAATTCTACATATCATAGTCGCAAAATTGAAGAAATTCCCACAACAACATCTAGAAAACTAGAAATGCAGACTTCGTTGAAATCAAAAAATATTGAGGACGATGAAGAAATGGTCCACTTAATACGTCTTAATAAAAGCCAATATATGTGACAGGTGAGATGGCCAAAAATTTCAACAAAACTGTGTTAAAGTTATAACCTTATCACTGCGAACTTAACCCCATTGTGTTGGTGTGGTAATAACAAATAAGGTGGCAACTAAAAATACTTCATTTACATTACCAGATATAAGGGTACCATTATTACAGGCAATCTAGAATGTCACTACGGGCAATTGGAAAAAATGTGTAGAATATATGATTAAAGAAGAAAGAAGAATTCCTGAGTTAGATTTATTAATTGATGATATAATCGAATCATTTATTATATCAATCGGCAACGATATTTCTAATGGAAAGGAAAGTGATAGTGAATAATTATTTTAGAAGGCAATGTAAGGTATTAACATGTATTTAAAGCCCAAGTTATTGTTCTATCTGTATATACTATAATTATTATTTGTCTAAATTGTTGTTCGCTTATAAATAATCATATAAAAATAAGAATTATAGGAGAATAGAGCAACATTCAGAGACTTCCATTAAAAATGGTACGATATATAAAGTTGAAATCTAGTATGATGTGAATTTGATCAATAAAAGATTATTCTGCTGTGTTTTCTATATTTAATTAATTAAACAGTAACCGTTTATGTGTTTTCTTTTAAACTTGAAAGTATATATAATATATTGTCGCCTTTAAAACTTCTGATTTAAGTATTTCACTTACAATGATGGTACCTTGTTATTACAGATTAAAACTATCTATTTTTCTTTTTAATGAATATGTAATTAATTACGTAACTATAATTTATATAAAATGCTCGCCAGTTATAAAACCGTCGCCAAAAAGTAGGCTTGAAAAATTCGATTGTGTAAACGCCTGATTTCATTTTATTCCTCCGATTCAAAAAATAGATATCGAAATTCTGAAACTTTCATTAATAGGACCGTTGTCTCTTTGTTTGAAGAGACTGTTGAATTGTTTTTCTTTTATACACAGATGTCGGCCATCATGCTTATATACCATCTTCCCTGGTACCTCTCCTCCAATTTCTTTTATGTCCTGTTGGAACCTCTCTCATTGTTCTTTGCTCATTTCTCCAAGATTTTCGGGAAAAAATCAAAATGGGAATGCAAAAGGTGAATTCTGATGCTGCTCATATTGCAACCTAAATTACGAAGCTTTTGCAGCATGTTTTGAACAATTTTTTCATCATCCTGTGATTTATGATTTCCTAGAAAGCTCTTCATTACACTTTCAAAAGCAATCCAGGCTTTCCTTTCAACGGCAGTCATAGTAGTTTTAAATTCACTGTCCAAAACCAATTTTCTAATTTTGGGCCAACGAAGATATCCTCCTTAAGTTTTGCCTCAGACAAATCAGGAAATTTACTTTCCGCTTGTCATACTAATAGAAAACTAACACACAACGGTGCTCACGACGGTGTTGGTGCAAATACTATGACTGCACAAGGGATGTATAATTTATACACACTCTGTTGTTGAATTGACTCTACAAACAAATCAGCACACGCTCAGACAAGTTTAAATGCGCAAGCTGTACTTCGGACAAATTTTTAATAGGGGAGACCGGGACTAGTTGATACATTTTCTGGTTAACAATTTTTTGCAACCAAATTTTGCATTTTAAAAATTCAAAAAAATATGTAAAAACACAGTAATGCCTTTTACTATGTAAACACCTATTTGAAATTCTAAGATTAAAAACAGAAACCCAGTAAAAACCTATTAAGTGGAGTAGGAGAGACAGTCTCAATTTCCCCCAATCTTGGGCTTATTAATACTGGTACGGGGTAAATTGATACGATAAAAAAAAATCTAAACAAAATCTATTTTATTCTACAAAAGTAATAATTATAAATGTTAATTATAGAAATACATCACTTTTCCTCGTTTTCTGAACCCTCCTCGCCTAATTCGCAGTTAATGCACACGTATGTGGGACTATCATATCAACACTCTAAATGAGCCCACTTACGACATGATATGCATTTAATCCAATTTGCCCCAGGTTTCGATTCTGAATATGGCTCGGGACACATTAAACATAAGCAATCTTCTTCATCTTCTTCTGAGCTTGTTTCATCAGCTTTCCCCGCATGTCTAGGTGTTCTTATTTTCTTCTTTTTGGATGGATTTTTAGCTTTATTTGTCTTTCCCCCATTCTTTTTTCTAAGTTCTTGAATTTCTAAACCCACTGATTTCTTCCTTTCTTTTTATCCTCTCTGCTGGCTCTTGCTTTCTAGCAACTCTTTCTCGAGCTTCTTCTTCTAACCTTTCTTTCTCCGGGGTTTCCGTAAGAATTGCAGACTTCATTTGTTTTCTACCTTTTGTATTTCTTTTTCTTTTTCCTGCCTTAGGATATGGACGTAACTGCTCAGGAGTAAAAATTATTTTCTGGCTACCACTGCCGATAGAAGGACCTGAATCAAAATGTTCAATATTGTCTGCCAAACTAGTTGAACATTCAGGAACAGCTTGCTTTGGCTCTGTATGTTCAGGCAACGAACGATCGTTAACATAAGATGATGAATAATCAGCGTCCGTGAAAATATCAGGATTTAATGGCATAATCCCAGTGACTGCAAAACCAGATAAAATATTTTGTTAGCTTAAAGCTTTAGGAAGAGCAGAATTGACCATATCAGGAATGTCATAAATGGATAAAGTCTTCCCAGGGTTATTTATCGTCCAATTATCAACTGTTGAAAATAATACTTTTTAAATGGTCCGAAAACCGATTTATGCAGCGGCTGAAGGTGGAGGGTCGTATGGGGCGGAAAAGACAATAAAACGATTCCATTATTTTTGCAAAAATTCAACACAACTATAGATAAATGGGAATCGTGGTTATTCAAAATAAGCAAATAAGGATGCTCTTTTGAAGACTTGACGTGGTTATGGAAATGTTTAATGAATACCAAGAATGTTCCAGTTCCAGTCATCCAACCCGTAGGATATGCGGTTCCGATGGACCCTGGAGGCCCGCTTTTAATGAAGTGATCTTTGAAGTACATCCTGGGAAAGATGAACATTGGGGGTCTGAGTTTCCAATAGCACTAATTGCAATGGCTAGGGTTACAGTGGTGCCTCTTTCTTCTGATGTTGCCTTGCCGACCCGGCGCGTCCCATTTTTTGTAACAATTGTTGAAGGCCTTTGGACAGTTTGAAGCCCAGTTTCGTCAGTATTCTAAATGTCCTTACTGTCAAAATGGTATTTATCTAAAACTGTCTTTAAATTTGTAAAAAAATTACCGACATTGTGCCTATTGAAACTAGTCGCCTGACTTAAGCTCGTGACCTCCGGAGATCTAATTCAAAGGGTGGGGTGTCTTTTCATATATGCCGTAAACCTATCGGCTGTTGCAAGGTTTAAATTAATCCAACTATTTGGTATCTTTACGTTGTTAGCTATTGCTAGTTCATATGCCGAAGCTCGTATATCCTTAGGAGTCAAGCCGTAGTAAATTTTTGAACTATGAATAATATACTCCTTCAGCTGAAGTTCCAAATTAGCATTAAGTACTTTTCGATGTTTAGCATAACCCATTCGAACCTTTGGATTTGTTTCTTTTTTGTTTTTGTACCTAAATATGGTCATATTGTCGATTTTGTAGGTTCTGGCAGCTTCTCTTAATGACAATATGCCTTCTTTAATGTCGGCATATGCTCTTTCAAATCTTTCTTGCGATATTTCACCTAGCTTGGTTTTCTTTTTGTAGTTGCGAACCATTACGTACCTAAAACAAGAAAACATGTAAGAAAAATTACTTGGGGTAAGTTGATACAGTGTATCAACGTGCCTCATTCATAATGTATCTACTTACCCCAAACGAAGTCATTACGTTTAAATCGCAACTGACACAAAAACAAAGTAAATAGATATCTGACAACAACGAAAATTTCTTACCTTTGAAGTCTTTAACAAGATTCCTATACGAAGAAATATCCAGGGGATTAAACAAATTTGTCGTGGGACTTCAAACAACAACACATATATTTAGTTTTCACCACTAAAAACCGATTTACTTGAATAACTTTTTAGTAGATGCTGCTATTTCTCTAGTAACACGTGTGATTACAGATGTGGTCAAGAGCAACAAGCTCTGAGACGCTGACAAACCTGCGCTTGTGCTCCTCCTCTTAATTAGCACTGTATCAACTTGCGCGCGTATCAACTTGCTCCAGTCTCCCCTACGGTTACGAATACAGGGGTGTAAAGCTTGTAAGCCGTGGCTGAAGCTATTGCTATGTACAGATTTGCGCATATCTTAGTAAAACTTTGTTACTAAATTGTGAAAAATCTGTACGTTATAAAAGCAACCGGACTTCGATTTAATAATAAGTAAATATGTATAAAACACTGGCATATGCTTCTATTTATACCCCAGATACACTGTAAACCGGTGTTATTAAAACAATATATGTACTTTTGAAATACTAAAATAGAAAATTTTTTTAAACAGGAACCCGTATATTTTATTACAGATTTGAAATCTACTGAAAAAAGTACGTAGAATTTATCTGAAACATTTTTTTCAATTCATGATAGATAGCGCTGTAATCGATGAAATTTATTTTTTTTAATTTCTCGCACTGAGAACCTATGCATACGATTCTGCAATTCGTTTGCAAAAAAATACGTTTTCTTTGTAAATAGCCAAAATTAGTCTTAGAGAAACTTTATTCATTTTACAAATTTCGAATGTCACTTCTATAAATGTAAATTGCTTGTGAATAAATAACTTTAAGCATGTAACCCAACAACAACGACGTGTACCACGTAGTACCACCTTGGTGCTTGATTAACCTGAGTGTCCTCGCCTCTTACGTATCAGGGTGCTTAATTTATGTAAGTCCCTTCGCCTCTCACTTATCAAAGTGCTAAATTTCCCCTCGCCTCATCATCTTTCAATTAAAATAAGTGCTCAAAATGATGGCCTTCGATTTCAATGCACTTATTGATCCGCGTTTCAAATGAGTGTAGACAGCTTTCATCAATTTCAGCACAAGCACGTCTTATTCGCTCAATCATATTTTCACGTGTAATTGGTACTTGATTGTACACTTTGCATTTGAGATAACCGCCTAAAAATAAATCTAACAAAGTAAGATCTGGTGATCTAGCAGGCTAATTTACTGAACCAGCTCTACCGATCCAGCGACCATTGAAATTTCGATCAAGTACTTCACGTACTACCAACCATTATGTTGAAACCACATGTTCTGTCGCACTTCTAAGCTAACGTCTGTAGAGCTGTAGTAGAACTGGCAATTGATTTTCCAAAATGTATCGGTACATTTCACCATTGAAGTAGCCTTCAATAATGTGGGGGCCGATGACTATGTTCCTAATTATTCCACACACACGTTGACAGTCCAAGGTTTGTGAAAGACGCTTCATCGGAGAACAACATGTAACGAAAAAAATTGGAGTTTTGTTGTAATTGTTCACATGCCCACTGACAATAAGTTACCCGAAATTGGAAATCAACGCCATAAAGATTTTGATAAAGACACATGATATGGATGATATGTATGACGTTTTAAAATTTTCCAAGCCCTGGTGTGGGACAATCCAGAATCGCGAGCTATTTCTCTTCTGCTGGCTTCATTATTTTCTTTGGTGACTATTGCTTTTTCGGTTTAACACTTCCATCAGTAGTGAATTGTTGGATAAAACGGTAAAAGGAAGCACGTGACCGAATCCTATCCGGAAAACGCTGAGAGTAGAGATTAACAGCATTATCAAGACTTCTGCCAGCTTCTTCATACACCAGAACAATTGCAATTTTCTCTTGTACAGTTAAATACTCTAGTCTGCAGTAGGTACTATTAACAGCGTAACAGAAACAGGTCTTTTACTTTTCGAAATATTTTTCAAACTGAATAAGCTTCTTAAAGTTATTTCTTTATTTTGTACGTTTATTTTGTGCTTTTGGAATAATACATAAATATGCGAATGGAAGAAATAACACAAATGTGAAATACATACATTGTACATACAAAAACATTTTTATAAAAATTATTTTCAACATAAGAAATGGTATTAAAAGAAAAATACAATTTTTTTTTATTCATGAGCGAAGGATATCGCGTTGACGAAGTATGTGAAGAAGGACGCTCGTTCCTGGGTTATGATACTAGTACTTTCTTGATAAGTCATTTTTCGTAGTATGCTCTTTATTGAAAACGAATTGCGGAATCGTATGCATAGGTTCTCAGTGCGAGAAATTGAAATAAATAGAATTTCATGTATTACAGCGCCATCTATCATTAACTGAAAAAATGTTTCAAACTAATCCTACGTACTTTTTTCAGTAGAATTTGAATTTGTAATAAAATATACGGGTTCCTATTTAAGATTTCAAAGTTACCCCCCCCCACCTACATGGAGGGAGATAGAGGGACTAATTCTAACACTAATACATTTCCTCCATTGAATTATTAAATTTTAATTCTGGACATTTTTTCATGAACTGTTTATTTTTCTAGATATTTAAAAGTTTCAAGTTAAAAAATACACCCAGTATACAGGGTCATCGAAAAAGGTGTCTTAAAAATCTTAATATAAATGGAATATTTATTTGTACATCAAAAGACTCAGCGAATCTTAAATTTAATTATTAAAGTCAGTGGACGTATGCGCAGATGCCCATCTTGTCGCGCGCCGCCAGTTCAGTGCGGCTGGAACTGATCAGTCATGTGATATCAGACGTGGGCAGGATCGCCATGTGATGTCACCTGGTCCCGGAGGTCACATCGTTGCTTATACACCGAGGGTTTACCAGTAAAATAAATAATAGGCGGGACAACGATTAAATAACAACATATAATTAAATAAAGATAATAACAACGTTTAACAATAAAATACACTACATTATACTTATGAGGCACTAGTCTAGCAGGGACTCTAACTCACTGACTCAGACTGTGCCTCTGTGTGTCGAGACCTCTGAGTGTCTCGTTATATACTAGAGTGTGTACCCTTAGCCTAGTTACCTGGTTATAAGATAAACATAATGTGGTGAAAGATGACAACTCACCGAGGCCGTGTTGTCGTAAGAGATGTTTGTAAATACATGACCTGGTTTAGTTACTGCAGTCAGTTCACTGCCATCATGACTACCGTACAGCAGAAAGCGCAGTGCGTTTTGTGATACACTGAGTTCAAATCAGTTGCGTCATTTTCGGCGAACTTATAGACAAAATCCGCCTACAGACAAAACC
Organism: Melolontha melolontha; assembly: GCA_935421215.2. Taxonomy (NCBI): domain Eukaryota; kingdom Metazoa; phylum Arthropoda; class Insecta; order Coleoptera; family Scarabaeidae; genus Melolontha; species Melolontha melolontha. The sequence continues at coordinate 66,939,995 of OW285243.1, read as the reverse complement.
ATTGTTCGTTGGTTTAATCAGTTCAAGGAAACTGGAAATGTTAACGTCAAGAAATCTCCAGGACAGCCACGCACATTGGAAGAGGATGTTGAGTGTGTAAGATAGTTATGTTTCCGAAGTCCTTAGAAGTCCATTGCCCGACGCAGTTTGGAACTTGGTATGACTAAAACAACTATTCAGAATATTCTTCACAAGCGTCTTAAATTTTATGCCTACAAATTTAAACTAAGACATGAAATAAAACCAGCAGATAAGTCTAGGCGCTGACTTTGCCGTACAGATGCTACGTAACATTGAAGACGATGGAAACTTGTATCTTAACAACAGTTTATTCAGCGATGAAGCAGCATTCCACATTAATGGTTGTGTAAACCGCCATAACTATCGTATATGGGGAAAACAACAAACAACCAAATGAAGTTTTCCAATACGTCTGTGATTTACCAATAGTTAACGTTTGGTGTGGACTTATGCAGGATCGTCTTATCGGCCCTTTCATGTTTGTAGAAAACGCGATTACAGGTATTATTTATTTGTACATGTTAGAAATGTATGTGTTCCCTCAAGTTGCGGAAATTGAAAGTGAAAAGAGGACTCCAGCAGGATGGAGCTCCATGTCACTACAGCCTAATCGTCCAAGAAGCTCTCAACAACAGATTTCCTGACTGTTGGATTGGGAGGAATGGTTCTGTTTTGTGGCCACCTAGAAGTCCTGATTTGACGCCTAGATTTTTTCTTTTGGAACTATGTTAAGAACTTTGTTTATCTGTAAAAATTCGTGACCTACAGCATCTAAGAGAAAGAATCAACGTAGCAATTTCAACTGCGGCTCTTGAAATACTTCAAAACACCTGGCGGGAGGCTAGATGCCGCGCGACGAGGAGAGCTCGCAATGAAAATTTTTAAATGGGATAAAAAAATTTAAGGTTTTCTGCGTCTTTTGGTGTACAAATAAATATTCTACCATTTATGTCAAGATTTTTATTTCACTTAAAAATCCCGGACACCTTTTCGATGACCCTGAATATAATAGAAAATATACCATCTTCCACATACAGCACATATGTATATATTCGTATGCTATATCTCGCTCGGCTACCTACTGACAGCAAACTCATGTACATTCTTTTAAATTAACAACAATCGGGCTGCAGATACTTCCAACGTACACTCTTAATCAATTATAAACGCGTCGCGGAGGTAAGTCCGCGCGCAAAGCGATCACGATTACGTCGCTTTTGTAATAATTTACATGCAATTAAAAATATTAATTAGTATTTAAATAGTTGTGGCGTATTCCGTGACCGCCTGAAGTTTTCAAGATCCCGATAAAAGCGGGCTTACGAGCGCACCCGCTGAAATAAACGGAATAATACTTACGTACAACGGGGGCCGTCTCGGCCGTTCATGCGCTCATGACAGCCCATTCATAATGCGGACTTCATTATTTGAAGATTATGGTAAATGTCCAGGCGTTCGGCGCTGGCGTATTTATCGATAAGAATTTGCATTTTTCTGATAAGGAATGCCTATTAGGCTTTACACCGGTGCGGTGAGGTCGGTTTGTTAGCGGCGGCGCAACGATCTAACAACGACAGCAACACCGAGCACGCCTATTCATCGATCATCGAATTTCAGGTCGCAGAATGACCTTTGAATTACAATAATTATAGAGATGAGTTGGCTAACTTATAAGTCCTCGATATAAGCTGTATTTTTTCGTGTTAATAGGTTGCAAAGCTATAAATAAATTATTTGAAGTTCATGTAATAATAATCTTTATTTAACATAGATCCGATACGAATCGGCATCGTCAGGTAGTAAGATTATAGAATCAAATTATAGACTAATACATAATACATTAGACCCTTCGCAAACTATGCAAAAACCTCTATAGAAATGCTAATCACGGTATTCCTCAATGGTATAATAACAAGTACTTATAAAATGCACTTTATTTTTTCTTCAGTTGCTAAAAAATGCATAATAACCTCCCTAATGGTTGGCGGCTTATTATTGATGTACCCATAAAATTGACTTATTTTGTATAATTCTTCTCGCCTTCTTTACTATTCCTTGCAATACATTTACTTCTTTATGAAGAACAAAATTAGAACAAAAACATGGACAGTAGTGTCAACTGTTTATTGTAAGTTATAATTAATTACGATGAACCATATAAATAGTCTATAATATCGCTAAGTACAACACAGTTATTGAATAGGACTATTCATTCGGTTAACCGCACATCTATTTCTGTCCTTGAATTGCGACACAATAACTTCAATTTTACAGTAAAATTCCTTTCTTCATAGGCGTAGATAGCGCGAGGAGTTTTTAAAAATTATTTTATTTATTAGTTCATATTTCGTAATAAATAAAGCACAGTGAGTTACTTTCTTTTTTTCATTATTTTAACTGTTAATTACATAGCGAATTTCGTTAAGTATCATTAACTTACACATGAATTTTTAATTTTCATTTATTTAGACCTAGAACATTGTTTTTAAGTTACTTTTTCAGATATGATATTGAACAACGTCCAGAATGGCATCGTGGAACAATGGCGAGTTGGATTAAGGGTCATACTGATTGTATGTCCATTGCCAGTGATCCCGAAATTTATTGCAAAGTCTATAAAATATCATTAAAAAATTCCAAGATATCGCACGTAAAAGGTCACTTAGCATCGCCAACACTTACATAGATATTGGACCCGTTGGAATCTGACAATGTTAACGAAGAACTCTGTGAAACTTTAATGGCGGCGAATATTATATCAAATGTACTTAAAAATCCCACTTTCAAAACATTTCTCCAAAAATATACTGGTCGAAATGTTCCTGATGAATCCATCTTACGCAAATATTATGTTTCTAAGTGCTACACGAAAGCAGTAGAATTATTAAACAAATTTATGCGTAAACATGTTTAGTACCCTATAATATACAGTTAGGCCGACCAGACGGGCCACATTCTTTCACTACCGACAATATTTGTAATTCTGAGATTTCTTTAAACTATTTTAAATACCATCCTCCTTGATTTTATAGATATATTATTTATTTTTTATTTAGTTTGCAACGTACTGTTTAGAGGTAAACACCTGAGGAAGCCACTGTGTTGGCGAAATAATTGTCGTTTTACGAGTAATGATTAAAAGATTAAAACTGTAGTTTTATTTCTATTCAGTAAAATCCATTAGAAACCATGTTTCAAAACAATACCTATGGATAAGTACCGATGAAACTGTCGATATATTAGGACCTGTGTAATAAATATTGTAGCTGGTGTACTACATCCAACTATTCCATATAACGCATATGTAATAGCAATAAAAGTTATAAAAACAGTTGATGCGGAAACAATAGCGAAAACCATTTACGAGAATATGCACCAAATGCTTGATTCGGACGACAGGTACAAAGAAAAAATACTTTTATTTGTCTGCATATATGTTAAAAACAGGTATACTATTAAAGGAAACATATCCTAATATGCTGCATATTACTTGTGTAACACTTGTTCTCCACAGAATCTGGAAATATATTAGAGACACCTTTCGGGAAGTTGACAGACTTGTAACCGCTTTTAGAAAAGTTTTCAGAAAAGCTCCATAGAGAGTAGCTCTTTATAGAGAAAAACTTCCATCTCTGTCACTGCCTGTCTCTCCAGTAACTAGATGGTAAACATGGTTGGAAGCTACTAGTTTTTATGCAGAGAATTTCTATAGTTTACAAAATTTCGTTACATGTTTAAATGAAGATGCTCCTAGTATTTCTGAATCCAAGGAACTAATACAAATTCCAAATTTAAAAAATCAGTTGTATTTTCTTCAAGAACACTTTGGAAATTTGCCAAAACTAATCACTTATTTTGAAAATCAAAATCTCAAATTAAATGATGGATTAACCACATTAGAAGTGGTTATTAATAATTTGAAAAATATTCCAAGTGACTTCGGATGTGGCCTTCGGCAAAAGTTAGACGCAGTTTTTAATATAAATCCAGACTTAATAACATTACGGCAATTGTGTATGGGGACAATGACTCAAAATCTAACTGCTAAATGCGCTGAAATAAAAGAATATTTCCAGTATGCACCTATAACCAGTTTCAATGTAGAATGGACTACATCCATTCATTCAAAGAGAACAAATTTTACAGAAGAGAACATCTAGAAAATATTGCTAATTAATAATACTCCTTTACTCAACTTGAATTACAAAATGAACAAATAAAAATATATTTCGTATTTTATAGATCACCACCTGTTTGTTTTCCAATTATATAAATAAAATTAAGAATTCTTTAAAAATACAAATTTTCAATAGTACGCTCGTAGGTTATGAGTAGAGGACGGATGCAATTTCCATAAAACGCAATCGGCAATTGGAATTGTGTATAACGTCGCTCAGTACATCCCGGCGTAATTCAATGAAGTATTTGTTTGACTTACTCGGCCACCTGGTCTCGCAGCGATAACAATGGACAACCCAGCTATTGTATTCGGAGAATATAGTGTTTTCAGTGGTGTCGTGTACGTAGTTAAAATAAATAAGTTTATCGTATTTCGTAAGAGAAATAGCACGTACATTCCTTTTCTTTTCATTTAAGCAACATTTTCCAATTATTTTCACGTAAGTGTGCACAAAATTTCGTTATTTAATTTCGTTTATTTGGATCTAGAATATTCTTACTTTTTCAGACAATGGAAGAGCGTCGAGAATGGCATCGTGAAACAATGGCGAGTTGGATTGAGGGCCATACTGATTGTATGTACATTGCCAGTGATTCCGAAATTTATTGTGAAGTGTGTGAAACGTTATTGAAAAATTGCAATAAATCAACCGTAAAACGTCACGTAGCATCGTTAAAGCACGAAAAAAAATTGAACCCGTTGGAATCTGATAATTTTAACGAAGAACTCTGTGGAACTAGCTAATATTCCATTATTTAAATTGAACAATCAAATTTTGAAGACATTTCTGAAAAATATACTGGTCGAAATGTTCCTGATGAAGCAACTTTACGCAAATATTATGTTTCTAGGTGCTATACGAGAACAGTAGAACGCATTAGAAGCCATCTTTTAAATCAATACATATGGATAAGCGCCGACGAAACGGTGGATATGTTAGGACGCTGTGTGGTAAATGTTGTAGCTGGTGTACTACATCCAACTATTCCCTATAACTCATATGTAATAGCAACAAGTGTTATAAATAGAGTTGATGCGGAAACAGTTGCTGAAACCATTAAGGAGAATATGCAAAAAATGCTTCATTCGGACGCCACGTACAAAGAAAAAATACTTTTATTTGTCAGTGATAGTTCTGCGTATATGTTAAAAACAGGCAGACTATTGAAGAAAACATATCCTAATATGCTGCATATTACTTGTGTAGCACATGCTCTCCACAGAATCTGTGAATATATCAGAGATACTTTTACGGAAGTTGATAGACTTGTATCAGCTTTTAAAAAAGTTTTCAGAAAAGCACCATTGAGAGTAGCTCTTTTCAGGGAAAAATTTCCATCTCTGTCACTGCCTCCCACTCCAGTAATAACTAGATGGAGAACATGGCTGGAAGCTACTAGTTATTATGCTGAGAATTTCGATAGTCTAAAACATTTCGAAACACTGCTAAAGGAGGATGCTAGAAGTATTGGTGAGTGCAAGAAGCTCACACAAATCCCAAATTTAAAAAATCAGTTGTACTTTCTTCACGAACACTTTGGAAAATTGCCAAAACTAATCACTTATTTTGAAAATCGAAATCTCAAATTAAATGACGGATTAACCACATTAGATGTGGCTGTTAATAATTTGAAAAGTATTCCAAGTGACTTCGGATGTGGCCTTCGGCAAAAGTTTGAAGCAATTCTTAATAGAAATCCAGATTTAATTACATTGCAGCAATTATGTATGAAGACAATTCCACAAAATCTAACGGCTAAATATGAAGAAATAAAAGAATATTTCCAGTATGCACCTATAACCAGTTGCGATGTAGAAAGGACGTTTTCTATTTATAAGGATGTACTTAATTCAAAGAGAACAAAATTGACACAAGAAAACCTTGAGAAACTATTGCTAGTCAATATTAATACTCCTTTACTCAACTTGAACGACAAAATGAACAAATAAAAATGTTCCAATTATAGAAATAAAATTAAAAACTTTAAAAATAGAACTTTTCAACAAATACATATGTATTTCGTAATTTTATAGATCACCACCCGTTTGTTTTCCAATTATATAAATAAAATTAAATATTTTAGAAATACAGCCTTTCGCCAGTACTGCACTGGGCTTTGCGTCATATGGTAAGCGTGTCCGTTCTCTAGTTATGAGTCATGGGCGTCTCGTATCCGGTTCATTCGAGGTTCATTCGAGTAACGCGCGTATATATATTTTGTCAGTTGAAGCCGGACAAGCTTGAGCGCGGAATGTTACGCCGATGAAATATTACTCGAATAAACCTCTCTAGTTATAATCTAAACCAAATACAATTATTAGTATTTTCTTTTAAAGTAGAAATAACCTGGTTATAGTCGGGATTCAAAGAGAAGGCTTAACAACCCTTCTATTTGCTAACGATCAGGTAATTATAGTTTGTGTCGAAGACGATACTGACTACATGTTTAGAAAACTCCAGGAAGAATATAAAAAGTAGGGATTGTATATGGATGTCAGAAAAACTGAGTATTTGAAAGTAGAAAATAGGCAAGAAAAAGATCCAGAACTGTAAATCAGAGAAATATGTAAATCTACGGAATATAAGTATTTGGGAAGTGGAAAGAAGGAGGAAGGAACGTCAAAAAAGGCCATACAATCCATACAGTAACCCAAAAATGTATTCGTATCCTAAACCCCACATTATGATCAAATAATATTAAGCTGGCAACTGAAATAATGATATACAGAGTTAACGTTGAACCAATTTTAACTTATGGCTCATAATGTTGGAAACTGTCCAAAAAAAAATAGAAAGGCGAGAGAAATTGTGGAGACGGACTTCCTGAGGAGAACATGTCGAATATCAAAAAAGGAGCGAATACCAATGAAGAAATAGTTGTGATATATTCCGTATTAACATCAAGCAGAGTATATTCAAGCACTGGCGGAAAACAAACTAGACAATTACTCTGGTATGGACATGTAGTGAGAATTGAGAAGAATCGACGGCAAAAGAAGGTATTCAAGTATGCACCACAAAACAAAAGAAGAGGAACCTGTAGATTTAGATTTAGAAAAAGGCTTTAATTGCCGAAACATGTAAGAGATTATTTTAAATACATACATATTAGAATGAAACGGACCTTAAATCGCCAAGTATCTAAATCTACTATATATTTATATTTATATTTATATTTATATTTATATTTATATTTATATTTATATTTATATTTATATTTATATTTATATTTATATTTATATTTATATTTATATTTATATTTATATTTATATTTATATTTATATTTATATTTATATTTATATTTATATTTATATTTATATTTATATTTATATTTATATTTATATTTATATTTATATTTATATTTATATTTATATTTATATTTATATTTATATTTATATTTATAATTATATTTATATTTATATTTATACAGGGTTACCGCTGAATAGCTACAAACCTATGCGAATCTGAGGAATAAGTATAAATGTCTAACTGGCAATCTAAAAAGTAATTTATTTGTAATTCATCAAAAATTCCCAAATTTTTAGGGCTAAAATATAGTTAAAGTCAGTCCATATCTTTGTTTATTCTATATATACCAAAATACAGCTGCAATTCAAGTCCTTGACCTGCAAAAAAATCAATGAAATTCCTAGGCATTGGTTTGATGATCCATTTAACATAAGTTCCCATTCGTAAGAATAGTGAATGTTGATGTTTTCATATCAAAATATTTATGTCCGCACATATGGTGTTTTTATTGCGATGTTATTTTTGTGGATATCAATAATAACCTTTACGTTAAATATGTCGACAAGCCTATAACGCATTTTAATTAACGAAATTATAGTTAACTAGTTTGAAGTTAAATTTCTTATAAAATAAAATTATTATGATTATAATAAAACAAAAATCATAGCGTGTCCATGGCGTGTCCAATTGGATAGATACCTAGTTTTTAATTATTTGTGTGAAATTATTTGTATATATTTTTTTTTAATTTTTGGTGGTATTGAGAAATGCCGATAAAACTATAATTCATCGGTAAAGAGAATTACTGATGAATTAGAGGTGCAAGCCCGTATTGCCGCCCGTATATTTAACTGCGACAGGATAGGTATTGCTCATATGTATCTTTCACCCCCTTAATTTCTTTGTCGCTATACAAAACTAAGATTGTATATACAAGAAATAAAATAAGTGTTTCTTGGGAGTAGCGGCCGGGTAATTATAACAAATTCTAATTTATTTTGACATTTCGGTCCTATATATAGCACCTTTTTCAAAACTGTAATATTTATTAAAAATGTCAAAAAACTGGTAAGACTACAATGTTAAATTAAAACTACTTAGGTACATTAAATTTGTGCTGTCATTATATTGTAATGTATTTGGTTTTGGTTAGCATTTCTAAAAAGGGCTATGTGTATTTGTTGGTTAGTCTTATTTATAAATGCTAACCAAAAACACAAGCGTCTATACGGTCCAACTTTTCCCAAATTGTCCTGCACATATTCGCATGCGTCTCCGACTTGTAACAACATTTGTATATGTGTTAGTTGTACAAAACAATTTTCTAATTTGTAAAATTTGATACTATATGTAAAAAATTTTCATCCTAACAACAATAACCTGTTGCCTGGAATTCTTTGCGTGAAGAAATGTTCATATTCTTGAATTAATTAGGTATCCAATTAAAATGCTTTAGTAGAATATAGTTTATCACACAATCGACACTTTTATTAATAATATTACTTTATTGTGAGTAGCTCTTCAAATCAAACATGTTTTAAGTTTGTATTGAAATGGATAACGTTGAGAAACGCGTTGTCATTCAACTACTTTATATGATAGGTTTAAGTAATGAAGAAGTATTGAAGAATATGAAAAGTGTTTCTGATACTATACTCCTTTGTACGCAATGATAAAAAACTGGGTGGCTCAGTTCAAACGCGATCCTACGGGTGTCAAGAATGAACACCAATCGAGACGCCCTAAAAGTGTCACTCTCTAGAAATGAATTCTGAAATTAAGTAAAATAGCCAATTCCGTAGGCATTTCGAAAGAGCAGGTATGCACTATCGTCACCTAAGTATTAAGGATGGAAAAACTGTCAGCAGGGTGTGTGCCGTTTTAACTCACAATAAAGCAGAAACGTGTGAGCGCGCCAAGGCCACAAGAATGTTTAGATCCATTTCAGAAAAATCTGTCTGATTTCAAGGGATGATTTATTACCACCGACGAAACAGGCTCCATTATTATATCCCCCAAACAAAACTTGAGCCTTAACAGTGGACAGAACACGACTGTTCGGCGCCAAAGAAAGCTATGGTCACAAAGTCAGCTGGTGAGGTAATAGTATCGGTTTCTTAAGACCTAAAAATAATCCTGATGATTGATTACCCTCCAAAGAGACCAGTGATAAACGAGGAATATTACGCTAATCTTTTGGATAGGTTGTTTCAAAAAATTAGAAAGAAGACCTGAATTGAGGTGCAAAGAATTATATTTCACCATGATAACGCCAGTGTTGGTTCCACGACTAAAATTCATGAACTGAAGTTTGATTTGTTTCCGCATTCACCCCCCGATTTGACTGCCTCGAATTACCACCTATTTTCAAAGCTTAAACCTTTTTTAAGTAAACAGAGTTTTTTCAAAGATGAGGAAATCAATCAAATCAAAATGAGTAGACTTGATTACTGGACTTGAAGAAAACACTTTCCACGATGTAATAAGATCATTGCAACAACGTCGGAAAAAGTGTATTGAACGTTTAGGGGATTACATTGAAAAATAAAAATATTTTAATATACGTAGAATCGATGTTACATTATTTTCAGAATTAAGCTACTTTTTATCATGTCACCCTCGTACATAAACCATTCATTCGAACCGATTACAAAACCATTTCTCTGTTGAAATAATTCCAGAGTTTATTGGAGTTAGTTTCCAGCGACTCCAGGCTCGTCACAAAATTAAAAGACAAATTTTTCATTTAAAAATTTGTTATATCTGTTGTAAATAAGCATTTTACAGAGATTGTGGAATCATTTTTACAATACTATAACATGCTGAAATAAGTATATTGAAGTTAAAGGAAATGGTAACAATAAATAAATAATAAATAAAATGTGTCTTTAATAGAAGTTGAGGCATGGAGCATGTTGACTACCCCTTGTATTTAGTTAAATAAAAAAAATATCTTTCATGATATCTAACATTAACTTTTCCCAATATAAGTAGCGGTTTATATCACTGATAAACATCATCAAAAAAATTATTAACGTTTTAAAATTTGTATGAACTTTAACTTTACAACTGATACAAATAATTATTCTAGTAATTGTCGACCAATCGATTCCAATCTTCTTATTCTGAAGCTATGGTGTTTAAGGTAGTAAGATACGTAGAAAACTAGAACGTTTCAGCCACTGCACATTGTGTGGACATGCAAAACAAAACAATTCCATAAGCTGAAAATATTATCTATGCAGTAGACGAGCAAAACCCGATAATAGGAAATGCCTAGACCTTCGAGTTAGATAAATTCACACATACAGACGATGGTGCCTATGTTCAAGGAGATAGCAGCAACGTCGACAAGGAAACCACGCCCCATTTATGTAACAAAGTGATATAGATCTCAACAATACAATACAAATTCACCCTTCGCTTCGTAATCCCCTTCGCTGAGCTGGCATTGGTTCTGATTTGTTTTCGGGGGTGACAAATTCACCATTGATTTTTACGTCCTTTCGGTATTTATAAGTTGACTGTGCGTCTGCTTACTTTATTTTTGATATTTTCACGATAATTTTTAATAAAGCGCTGGAAAAATGACCATAAATAATAACAATAGCAGTGGACGTGACCGTAATTATGCTAATTTTTAATTAGGGTAATGCAGCATGTGTTTTTTAAAATTTATCATGTCATAAATCTTTAAGTCTTTTAATGTCGCCTATGCCATCATCGACGACAGTTTTCTCTGTCATATTGTATGGGGGAATTGGGAATTATATTAAAATGTAATTTGCGATAAGACGAATGTTAAAACTAATCAAAAAATATACGATACGATATAATAAATAAAGAAATAGAAGGTATATAATTCTGTGATGAATTTGACTTTCTGGGTTTGTTTAAATAAAACTAAGGGTAATTAAAACACACTATATTAATAAAAGAAACACTAAATAACACTTAAAACTATTACAATAATGACAATATTTATATTTATTCACAATATTTATTTATAAGAGGACGTCAACACGGCGGTCTGTTGCTGGTCGAATAAATGTTCTAATCCCTTTCTCGGCGGTTTATATGTATATAGGCCGCCGCATATTCTAGAGCCTTCCAAAACTTGGTTTTATTTCAGGTGTTTTAATTCTAGATTGTTCGGGAGACGGATGACGCGTGAGCTTGTGACGTTTTTGGCTAACTCACATAACAATACATTTTTTTGCACCTACTAACCACAAAATGTAATTTTGCTATCTAGGTGCGCCCGAAATTTTATTTTGAACACTAGTGCTCAAATTAAAAAAGATCATGAAAGGAATAAGTCATTATTATAATATTTTAATAAAGTACAATTATTAAAATGTTAATTGAAATAAATAAATCAATAAAATTTGTAAATTCCACAAAACTTAATATTAAAATATCTACTCCATCTATTATCATAATAAACTGTTTATTTAATAATTGGATATAAAAAAACAACCTACAAAATTAGTAAACTACATTCGAAAACATCTAATTATGAATTTGTCAGTCAAAGCCTATGATCGGAATACATTCCAATGTATTCCGTATACTATGTTGTCAAGTCAAGTATTTATATCTTATAATGCTTGTAAACATACATATAAATAAAGACTGGCACGTAGGTAGTCAAGCAGCGGTGGTCACTGCAATGGCTCTACTATAATAAAGCTCGTGTTATTTAGAAAAATGCATTCCGTTCGAATTACACCTACGCGTATTCGTAAATGTGTCCATAAACAACTTCGCACTCTGATAACTGTTTATGGACTAATGTACTATACACATATAGCACGCAAAGCGCTGGTAAGGTGAGTCTCCAGAACCTCCGCTCATTCACGGCTCTATGGGCCGACGAGAATGGCGGTCCTAGCATATAAACTTCTCCAAATTTAAAAGCTTTCATATTGTCCTCGATCACTTTAAAGGAGCCCCCCCCCCTCTCTCTCTCTCTCTCTCTCTCTCTCTCTCTCTCTCTCTCCCCCTCTCTCTCTCTCTCCCTCTCTCCCTCTCGCGCTATTTCTCACTCTATCGCTCGCGCTATCTCTCACAGTATCTCTCGCGCTATCTCTCGCTCTCTCTCGCTCCCTCTCACTCACTCTCGCTCCCTCTCGCTCTTTCGCCTAATTCTACAATTAATACAGAAACAGAAACCATTTTCGTGAAAGAAAATGATAAAGAAGTTCCCATATCGTTGTCCAGGGATTTAGCGAAACAACGGTTTATTACCGAACCCAGCCTATCTTACTTAAATCTTTATTGGGGAGTGTGTGTATTTACTTTTACTCCATAAACCTCACAATAATATGCGTACGAATAGAACTCTTCATTGTGTACTTTACGATTCATAAGAACAGTTTTTATCGTTTAAAGTGTTTAGGCGTTCCTAAATAAATATACGATCGTTTACTGGGTATTCATTTATTTGTGGCAACCAGTATATATATATATATATATATATATATATATATATATAGGAGATTTGTTAGTCGACGATTTAAAGTCTATTTTACTTTAATATGTATATATTTAAAATAATTCATCTCTTACCTGTTTCGACAATTACTGCCTTTTTCAATGAATTTTAAATTGCAAATTATTTTATTTATAATTTAAAATTCTAGATTTTATTAAGTTAAAATAACTTAATAAAATACACACTTTGAAGAACTTGCTGAACCTGCGACATTCCTGGTTATCCTGCAACTTTTAAAATTCGATACGCAGAACCATATGCCGTTTTCCAAGCCAAATAAACCAGTCCATACGTTAGAAAATGCAGCCGTATCCCTGTCCATTCCAAATCCCTCTGACAAGCCAGCCAATTTACATATTAGCAAGGCATTGTAGATTAACCTACAGCATAATATAAAAAGGCCATTTTACATAAGAGATACTCTATATTAATTAAAATCATCTGCAGTATTACAACCTTTAGCACACTTAACTATTGTCTTTGTTTTGACATTAATCTTAAAAAAACGTTAATAAACTAACACTTGAATTTAACTTCAAAAATATCATCTAACCTAATTTAACTTATTCGTAATATAGGCAATCGCTTTTACTTAACTATAGCTTGTGGCCTAACTCTATTATTTAGATGTACTGATTTGAATAACATAATACTTTTGAAAAATATATTTAATTTATTAAAAAAGACTGGATTTTTCTTACAACAAATGTAGATAAAGCATTAAATACTCTATAGATTCACTAGAATCGACTTCTTAATCAACTTCTTTAAATATTTAATTAAAGCCGATATATATATATATATATATATATATATATATATATATATGTGTGTATACAGTGTGTCCCTGGATCGACGCATAAATAGGTAAAAGTCTGAAAATTTTTGAGTTCAAATTTCATCTTCTGTGGTTAAGCCCTGCATGGATAGAAAATAATTGGTGTCATAATTTTAGTTTTGAAAAGCAAGCATGCCTTGAAAATGTACAAAAATAGTATATTCTGCAACGAGTAACGAAAGTAACATTTTTTTAAGCGAGAGAACAGTTTACCAAACGAGGCGAAACCGTGTTTAGTAATGTTTATGAGCTTTAAAAGAATGATTTCGACGAGTTAAACACTATACTTTTTCTACGACTTCGTCCTAGCATTATAACAAACTAAAAAAAAATTATCTAAATAAATACTTATTTTCAATTAAAATCTACAAAACTATAGATCATATTTAAATTAGTTATGATTTAAATATTGATACATACAATATGTAGACCATAAAGTCGATGGCTTCAAATTTTCCAACAATTTTGCAAAATATGCAAGCAGCACAATTTCTAAACATGAGCTTTCGCTATTATCAGCCCTCTATTTACATAGACTTCTTCATACCGCTTCCTCGATTTTTCTGGTAATCAGCGCGCAGAGGTTTTCTCAGCTTGATCTACTGCTTCTGGTGGAGTCCTGGGAATATCTAAATCACTTTCTGAATCAGAAATAATGATAAAGCTATACGAACAGCACAAACTGACGTGGTTTAAAAATGACGCAATACAGCGATAGTAGGCAACTAGACGCAGGTGAAAATTAGTAGGTAATTTTCGTCACTAGGTTTCGAAAGTTAATGTCATGGGATTTTCTCACACTGGTGACAGAAATCAAATTTTCGCTGCAGTATTCGGCGATAAAAAATGTCCTTTTATAAAGGTCGTAGAAAAAGTAGTTCTTCCTACTAATAAATTGTTTTTTTTTGGTGGGAGATACGCCAAAATGTTATTAAGAAAAGTTGTTCAGATTGATAAATTATGCTAGTCAAAGTCAAAATCCTAAATCGAGCAGGCAGAACAACTATCGCGTTGAAAATATACAAAATCTTGCTTCGTATGGCAATTCGTCCACAAACCAATTCAAAATATTTAAATAAGTATGCTGATTAAATCTTTCCTCATTGGTCTAATTACACAGCTTAAATTTGCTGGGCACATAGAAGGAATCTGCAACTCTGCTTCTCGAGCTTTAGGCTTCCTTATAAGAACGAGCAGACGGTTCTCTAACGTGTTTACACTAAAAACGTTATATTTTACTATGGTCAGGTCTAAACTGGAATATGCCTCTGTCGTATGGTATCCCATATGTACTTACCAGCAACTGGGTTTGGAAAAAATTCAAAGGAGGCCCTTGAAATATGTTTCGTTCAAGACTAATGGAATATATCCACCGCATGGTGTAGACTACAATAGCCTCTTAAGCCAGTACGCCATGGAGTCGTTGTCGGAACGAAGGAATGCTTCTAGTGCCAACTTTTTAATGAAAGTTGTTACAAACAAAATTGATTCTCCGTCATTACTCGGTGAAGTACAGTTTCTTGTACCGAATTATGTCATGCGTTCATCGGCTACATTTTTAGTTCCTCGTGCTAGCACTAATGTTTTGGCCCCAATGGTCCATATGGCGAAAAACGCAAATAAGTATTGTGATGATCCTTTTACTAAATAAATAAATTAGTTTGTCATTTTGTTTATTCTAGGATTTAAATGTGTAAATGAATTTACACTGCAACATATGTTTTTTGTTTTTATAATTTTATATTATCCTTTAAGTAGATTTTTGTATCTGTTAGATAATAAAGACTATTAATATTATTATTATTATTATTATTATTATTAATCCACATAGATAGGAAATTACACACCAGACGTTAACTTTTATTAACTATTTTTGACAAAACGTTATTTTTTTTTGCCTTTTATATCCATCGCCCACTCTACGTTTTGAAAAATACAAATATTTCCAAAATTGATCTTGTCGAAATTTTGCACGCTTGCATGAAATATTAATCGGAACAACTTTTCTTAATAACATTTTGTCGTATCCCCTACAGAAAAACACTTTATTAGTAAGTAAAATTACATTTCAGTAAATTTTCAATGCATATTTGATTTTTCAAAACTAAAAGTATGGCACAAATTAAAAATCTATCCAAGCAGGGCTGAACTCCAGAAGATATTCAGACTTTTTTACTTATTCATGCGTCGATCCGGTGACGACTGTATTTACATCATTTACATATTTATAGTAAGTAAGTAAGTATTTTATTAGCAAAGCTATTGTACAACCATAACGTTTCATTACATTTTACTTAATTAACTATTTACACTGCTACAACCTAGAAATTACATGGAACACTCAAATTTTTTAACATATTTCTAACAGATTTCTCTTAAAGTTTTTAAAGTAATTATAATGCATTAAACAATATGAAACCAATGAGATATTTTCTTTCCTAATATTTAACTCAAATTCAACAGTCCACACATATTCCAACTTTAAGTTCAATGTTTCCTTGAATTTATTACACCCCATTAAGAATTAAGAAATACTGAAAAAACAAGTCAATCAACGGGAGGAAACGTACAGACGACATTTCGTTCTAGTTGGAACTTTTCAATGTACGGTATTCCCTCGATGACGGACATCGCTTTTTCATTTCTATACTTTCTGTATATATAGTTAACATTTGGAATTTACTGCAAGTGAGAATTAATGAATATTAAATCACATTCTTACATGTAAATGTCGACTTATTTAATGCGTTCGTAACTACAATCCGACAAACTAAGTTTGTACCAGTATGCAGAACACACCCTTTCGCGACAACGAACTTCCTGGTGATTAGGTTAATTAAGAATTAAGAAATACTGAAAAAACAAGTCAATCAACGGGAGGAAACGTACAGACGACGTTTCGTTCTAGTTGGAACTTTTCAATGTACGGTATTCCCTCGATGACGGACATTGCTTTTTCATTTCTCTACTTTCTGTATATATAGTTAACATTTTTCAGTATTTCTTAATTCTTAATTAACCTAATCACCAGGAAGTTCGTTGCCGCGAAAGGGTGTGTTCTGCATACTGGTACAAACTTAGTTTGTCGGATTGTAGTTACGAACGCATTAAATAAGTCGACATTTACATGTAAGAATGTGATTTAATATTCATTAATTCTCAGTTGCAGTAAATTCCAAATGTTAACTATATATACAGAAAGTATAGAAATGAAAAAGCAATGTCCGACATCGAGGGAATACCGTACATTGAAAAGTTCCAACTAGAACGAAACGTCGTCTGTACGTTTCCTCCCGTTGATTGACTTGTTTTTTCAGTATTTCGTAATTCTTAATTAACCTAATCACCAGGAAGTTCGTTGTCGCGAAAGGGTGTGTTCTGCATACTGGTACAAACTTAGTTTGTCGGATTGTAGTTACGAACGCATTAAATAAGTCGACATTTACATGTAAGAATGTGATTTAATATTCATTAATTCTCAGTTGCAGTAAATTCCAAATGTTAACTATATATACAGAAAGTATAGAAATGAAAAAGCAATGTCCGTCATCGAGGGAATACCGTACATTGAAAAGTTCCAACTAGAACGAAACGTCGTCTGTACGTTTCCTCCCGTTGATTGACTTGTTTTTTCAGTATTTCTTAATTCTTAATTAACCTAATCACCAGGAAGTTCGTTGTCGCGAAAGGGTGTGTTCTGCATACTGGTACAAACTTAGTTTATCGGATTGTAGTTACGAACGCATTAAATAAGTCGACATTTACATGTAAGAATGTGATTTAATATTCATTAATTCTCACTTGCAGTAAATTCCAAATGTTAACTATATATACAGAAAGTATAGAAATGAAAAAGCAATGTCCGTCATCGAGGGAATACCGTACATTGAAAAGTTCCAACTAGAACGAAACGTCGTCTGTACGTTTCCTCCGGTTGATTGACTTGTTTTTTCAGTATTTCTTAATTCTTAATTAACCTAATCACCAGGAAGTTCGTTGTCGCGAAAGGGTGTGTTCTGCATACTGGTACAAACTTAGTTTGTCGGATTGTAGTTACGAACGCATTAAATAAGTCGACATTTACATGTAAGAATGTGATTTAATATTCATTAATTCTCACTTGCAGTAAATTCCAAATGTTAACACCCCATTAGATAAACCAATATACCACCAGTTCTACGGTTATTTGTATTACACCCAATGGTATTGTATCCAGCGATATTCAATTCAAAATCATCAACAGTATCGTCTACATGTGTTTCCACCAGACATAGAATTTGTGGTTGCCAATTCTTGATTAAATCTATTATTAGATCTTTATTGTGTAAAAACCCTTGGCAATTTAAACAGACAACAGATTTGTAATACTTCCTATCATTTTTTATTAATTGCTATTCATATTTCACCTTTGTTCTAATTTTATCAATTATTCTTTTGAGACATGGACAGTTTTTATCATAAGCTGTATGATTGGAATCCAAATCAATTTTTAATTTTTGAGTCGTTCTTACGCAGTTTATACATTTCTCTGTAAGATTATTACAGCTTGCGCTTACATGATTACCACCACATTTGCTGCACGCTACTTCATTTCTGCAATCTTTGGCAAAATGGTTAAATCCCGCGCATTTAAAATATCTGATTACATCATCATATTCGTATAAAGAGCATTTTCTCCATCCTATGTTTATTTTTCTTATATCTATCAACTTCTTATAGAAATTAGTCTCTACCTCCATAACAATGTTACCGTAATCTTTCTTAGCTTTTGGTTTATATTTTCTTATAATTTTTATTTTATCATCTGTATCATCATCAAACTCTCTTAATGCATTCTGCTTGAGTATACTATCTAGAATTTCCTTATCTTCCTGATCTATTATTTCACTCTCTATTCCTACTACAATTATTTTTGGATTCTTAAGCTTTGGCTCAATAGCCTCGTATTTATTACCCAATTCTTTTCTTACTATATCTTTTATTTTTTCTTTCGATTCGTTATTGCTAAAATTTATATCAATTCCTCCACTACTGGTAATTGTTACCGTTTCGACTCCGACCGCCAATTCACCTGGATTTATTTTAGTTTTTACATCTTTTTTAGTTATTTCGCTTTTTTGTTTATCATTCTTAGGTTTCACAACAAGTACTTCAGAGTTCTTTTTTGTTATGTCACTATACAGTCCATTAGTACTGATATTTTCTCCTTTGGTTAAAGATTCTAGCATTAAGTTCATTTTGCTAATAACATTGTTTTGATCATTAATCATCTCCATACAGGAATCAAATTTATTTGTTAATTCTTTTATTTGTAAACGCATACTACTATTTCGACATCGAAAACACACAAGCTTAATGCTTTCTACTTGAAATATTGTTTTGCAGTTTTTCTTCTGTGATTGTATTTATTCCCAAACATTTAATATGAAATTCATCTTCACATTCAAAACAGATTATAGTTTTTTCGTTTCTTTTAAAATCGTTTCTGCATGCCCTACATTTTTTACCCATTTTTCTTGCATTTATAAATAACGCACTCTAGCATTAATCGTAACCAAAACAAACGCGTGTTTTTGCGACCCACTTTTTATTACGCTTTGTCGGCAATATCACTCATATGTACGAATATTATTATTATATATATGTAATTTTATCTGCCATTTACTCACGTCTTAGAATTCACATTTCCACAAGAGTCACATATTGTTTCTCACCAAGTTTTGGTGAATAATCAGATGCAAAAACTGGTACAGTAGGAATATTTTTAGTCCCCAAAAACTAGTTTAATAACAGCGCAACACTTCATGCGTGTACACACGTTTAACGATGAAAATCAACTCTATATACTATATACTCTAACAACTATATACGTATATGTAAAGCAATACACTTAGATAAAAGGGTATTATGTAATTTAATTAAATGTATTTGCTGTAATATAGATCGAAGTTTTCGATATCAATGAATAAACAATTGAAATGAATGTCCGTTGTTTAATTTTTTTTATTAGCAGATGACATACCGCGCTGAAATTCACCTGGATATTAGCTTATGTATGTTAATAATGGAAAACGAATTGTTTCGTGTTCAGGACGTATTTACACCTCGCGTGGCGCTATTAAGATGTAATTTATCTTTATCTTTAACAACGTAAAAAAGTGTACAGCCTAAATGTTTCTCTAACAACATCACAATAAAAATTACTATTAATATAACGTGCACAATACATAAAATGCAATTACAAGTTTAAATAAGTGTATTACATAGTAATTAACGCTTTAATATTATCCTGCTTTTTTCGTTCTTCCATGCTCGTAGTTAGTAATAGACGTAACCTAGTGAAGATAATTATAGGAAGATAATGTATTTTATTGATATAACTGCTTTGTGTTTCCTCGATTGGATGTATCGATCTTGGAAAACATTAATTTAATTGCTAATATTGCCTTTGTTATTAATATTATAATATGCACTATTATACTTCCATTTGATAAAAGACTATCAGTAATCAGTAAAGTACTAAATTACATGCATGATGATGCACGAATAGATATTGTTTTTAAATGCATTTACATGCTGACGACGTTTTTCAAATGAAACGCCAACTTTATTTTCTATATGAATCAATTCAATTGCATACTATTTTTATTATATATCAATGATCTACTGAACGTATTTGATTTAATTTGATGAGTATGTTTGTGGATGACACAACAACGTCTTGTGCCAGTGGCGGCTCGTGCTAAAAATTTTAAGGTGTTCTGCAAGTTTTACCTTGCACGGGCTGTAAGAGGTTGTCTCCCATCGATCTTATCGTGCTTTCTTCGCCTTCCGCACTGAAGTAATGGATTTCTGGAACGATTGTCAATTGTCACACAAAAAAATAAGAGTCACTAAGCACTACTTTACTAACAAATTATTTCTTATAAATTAAATCTATT
The DNA here is from genome assembly GCA_935421215.2 of Melolontha melolontha. Classification (NCBI taxonomy): domain Eukaryota; kingdom Metazoa; phylum Arthropoda; class Insecta; order Coleoptera; family Scarabaeidae; genus Melolontha; species Melolontha melolontha. The sequence continues at coordinate 66,919,268 of OW285243.1, read as the reverse complement.
CTACGTTCTTTTCGATTTGCAAATTTTGTTATCACTTTGTCATTAAAATTGCCTATTTCGGAGATAAACTTTTTTTCGATAGATAGCATGGAAAGAGATGTTAAACGATCTTCGGTCATTGAATTTCTGAGAAACGTCTTAATTCGATTTAGTGTTGAAAAGCATCGTTCGGCCTCTGATGTTGTCATGGGAGCTGTTATAACAATTTCTAATAATTTTCTAGTCTCCTTCAACGTATCTCCCAGATTGTTTTTTATTAAAAATTTTAGAAGAGGTAGTGCGCCTTTTAAAGGTCTACAATCAGTTCTTGAGTAAATAACAGACAATTCAGTCCGTAATCTTTCTTTATCAAGGGTGGGATAATAGGAGCATGCGGAAGTGAGTTTGTCCTCAGGAAATTTACTGCAATACTCTCCAAAGCTTTCCGAAAAAAAAAGTGATGCCACTACTTGATGCTCTTTAAAATGAAATCGATCTTTTGCACAATTTAGAATAACATCACACACCTCTAAAGCCGAAATTCGATGATTAAATCTGCTGATATTTGGACGTTTGCGTTTTTCTGGTGGTGGCTCATCGCTTATTAAATCTGTTTAGTCCATTTACTAATTTAACATTACTTATAAACAATGTAACCCGCTATTTTAATAATGTTCCTGTCACTTGGCTTTTGACACATTGTCGAAATTACTTCAAAAACGTCATCTTTCAAATATCTCAGTGTTATTTAAATTCTTTTAATAAAATTTGTATCGTATATGTTGTCTTTTCTTCGATCCTACCTTGAATAAATACAATAGTGAGTGTATTCTCTTAAATATTTAATCTTTCTTTCTTGTGATCCTTAATTTTTGGATTTTATATCACTTTATGTTTAACTTCTTTCTATAACAGCTTCTCTGTGCCTGTTTCCTATTACTTTTCATTCTCATTGAACTTGTTATTAAATTCCTTCTGCCAATACTATTCTTATTCCAGTTATAATTTTTCGATTGTCAATTTATTACAAACAAAATGAATATGGCCATCGCAATACTACTACATTATATTATAACATTATTTTCTTTAGATTGACATTTTTAAATTCGTTATATCTTTTGAATGGAATGTCCGATTTTAATAATTTAAGAAGTATTTTACTGGTATTGAAATGGTCTTTAATAAAATATCATTTAATAGGATAAGAAATAATACAGAGGTATGGATAATATGGTTTGATTATTGTCGGCACTTTTATTAACTTTTAAAATGTAAAAAAGTAGTTATAGTGGCATAACTACATTAGTTGGACATATGGTTTCGCGGACTTTTTTGTAGATATTAATACGTTCTATAATACTGTAGAACATTTTTTTGTTCTATCAACAATAGTTTCCGCAGCGTAAGCGATGGCAGATTTTTTGTGACTAATTTTTTCACACCTTGGGTTACATTAATGCATTTTTATTGGGGATATCTTTTTTTTTGAAAATCTAATATAGCCTATGTCACTCAGTGAAAATGCAGCTTTCTAATGGTGAAAGAATTTTTGAAATCGGTCCAGTAGTTTTTGTGTGAAAGCATTACAAACATACATACAAAAACACAAATGTTTCCTCTTTATAATATTAGTTTATACCGAATCATACCGCCCTTCGCGCTGGTGTAAATGCAGCGAACATGCCTGGTAAAATCACGCATTGGTTTAAGACAGCCGCGGGGGAAGCGGGGTGCGCGCGGGTGTTTGAAAGAGCTCTGAGCGCACGTACGTGTGGACCAGATAAGGAACAAGTGAGCGATCGCGCGAATTAGGTTGGTTATTCCACTGGTCGCCTATTGTATATTATTTGATAAAATACTATATATAACCGGCGTAGTGTTGGAATTACGGAAGCGAATATCTCGGCTTCTACCGATCGGATTTTGATGATTGAGGTGTCAAATTGTAGGGTTTGATGTCCTCTACAGGATGATGTAGAAAAATATGCAAATTTTTTGATATACAGGGGGAGAATTTTCACAACAATATGTTACGCTTTTATAAACATCAGAAATGTCGGAATAATTATGTAAAAGAAAACTAGTTATAACTAATACAGGTTCGCCCGCCCAATTTTTTGGGAGCTCTGCAGCACTGCAGCGCTTATGCGCGAGCCGCCACTGTCTTGTGCGTATAAGAAGATAAGTAGTGATTAAATTCTTGCAAAACAATTTCACAATTCCACAAAATTGATCTGAATATCATAACTTCGAATCTAAGATCGAAAAAATTAAATTACTGGAAATTACAAATAATAAACGAGATATCACTGATAAAAGCAAAGAAGAAAGATGTAAAGTGAATTCCTGTTTGTCCTGGATCTTGCACATTTAGTAGATATAGCAAAATGTGTACTCCTTGTTATGTCCTAAGAATCATTTCCCATGATGCACCAGGTAAGCGCAATATGTTCTGGACCATGACAGAAAAAATAAAGAGATTTTGAAAATTTTCCACAAATTATTATTTAAATTTTTGTTTTAATATTAATCGCCATAATACTTAGCTGGGATTCTTTTAAGAAATTTAACAGACTTACATTACCTTTTATTTATATTCTATAATGTTTATTATTTGAAAAGTCTACCATATAACAATTTATCTTAAAAATCTCCTACATAGTCCCAGCACATGCTCGTCTGCCACCGTCCAGAATCAACCTCAGGAAGATACAAATCACTGTTTTATTTCAATGTATCAAAACCTACAATCTATTACCAGACTTCTTAAAACACTCTTCTTAAAATGTAAAAATTAATTAAAAACTTGTTTAATAGACAAGATTTTATATAGAACGAATGACTTGTACAGTGCATATTTGATTCAATTTTGTTTACATACCCATGTATATTTTGTATGTTTTTATCTATAACGTATATCAATCTTATTTTTGTATTATAACGATAAGAAAGTACTAACTTCTAGTTACAAAAATTTTATTGCAAACACTACAATATTGTTTCGCCATACAATGGCTTCATCAAGTGGGTGAAAAACTGAATATTTAAAATGCAAGTTTGACTATTTATGTACAAATTATCGAGAAAAAAATTATTTAAACAACTGTAAGTGGACGATTTTACATAACCGCACAAGAAAAAACTCTTTGAGGCTAAATCAGGTGTTCTAAAAGACCAGCGAATAACGTTCCAACCAGTTATCAATCTGGTATCAAATATACTATCTAAAAATATCAATAAATTCAAGAACTAAATATCAAACAACTACTTACATTTAGCAATTTGTTACTACTATATAAAATAAACAAGAACAAAATAAAAATTAATATACATTTACACAGAAGCAGAGAAATACACAGATACAGAACACGCAGGATATCCCACATCAGAACGGATCAGATTTATCCACCAAAAACACACATAACTACTAACTACAACAACAATAAACATATACAACAACCTTCCAAAAGTAATAAAAGATATTCAATATACAAACTTTAGAGCAAAAATAAAAGAAATGTTAAAATCTAGTGAAATAATTTGACAAAAGGCACGGACTCTGCCACCCACTTCCTATTTCCCTTTAATGAAAAACTTGAGGCCCTCAATTCCAGTAGACCGAGATGGTATCCCGTGGCGAAGAAGAGAGACACAAGTGTGACATTGCATATGTATATAATATATGTTATGTGTATTGTATGTATGTTGTGTCATGTCATAAGTGTACTGAAAACAAACGTATTATTATTAAATATTGTCGCATAATTGCAGCATTTAAGAGCAGAGCACTCATTCTGTTGAAATCAAATGCCACATATGGAAATACCTGGTATGCTTTGCACACAACGTATGATACTAGTTTGCAAAAAAAATAAATATCTGTAAATTTAAATTTCCTTCTATGACAAAGGGCCCAATAATATGGTTCAATAAAGGTCCTGTCCAAATATGAACCTTTAGTTGTGTTTGTGTCCTAAATCTTACGTTTATTTTCCTTAAACCAATACTGCACAATAGCAGAATTGTGATGACCATGTAGAGGAAAACTGGATTCGTTTGTAAATAATATATTTTTAGCAAAATTTTTGTCATAGTTGCAACGTTCTTAGACTGATTTATAAACCTAAAACCTTTTGTATTTGTCGTTTGAACATATCTCGTTCTTCATTTTTTAAGTTTTCTGATATGTTGTTGCGAATATAAGCAACAAAGCTTTCTAAATTGTTAATAATGTAACGCACTGTCTCATACGCTATGCTTTTTTTAATTTTGTTTGAAACGAACATGTAATTTTTCTGATTGACTGCCCAAGATGATAGCACTTAATAACAAACTTATTTCCTTAAAGCGAAAAAATCTCCATATCTTGATGTATAATTAATATCAGCGGAAACAATAATAAATATGCCGACAAGAGAAACAAACAATAGTTAACAACAGAAAATACTAGATTAACTGCAAACAATAAATTGAAGTAGAGTACGGAAGTACGGAAGTACGAGCAGTAAGGAACTGCCGTAAGTACGTAAGGCTGACCTCCCTCATGCCCAATAATACCGACTACTGTAGGTGGCTATAGGAAGCTCGGTCATACGCTATTATAAGTAGAGAACGGACGCAATTTCCATAAAACGCAATCGGCAATTGGAATTGTGTATAACGTCGCTCAGTACATCCCGGCGTAATTCAATGAAGTATTTGTTTGACTTACTCGGACACCTGGTCTCGCCGCGATAACAATAGACAATCCAGCTATTGTATTCGGAGAATATAGTGTTTTTTAAAGTGTTTTCATGAGCGTAGATAGAAGCGGGGTTTTTATAATGTATTTTATTTATTAGTTTATATTTCGTAAGATAAATAAAGTGCTGTGAGTAAGTTTCTTGTTTTCATAGTTTTAACTGTTAATTACATCGTAATTTTTGTGATAGATCCTGTTTAATATCGTTTGATTGAATCTATTTCTACCAATTATTTCGACGTAAGAGTGTGCATTGAATTTCGTTCAGTTTCAATAACTTACGCACACATTTTTAGTTTTCATTTATTTAGATCTAGAGCATTGTTTAAGTTACTTTTTCAGACACGATATGGAAGAATGTCGAGAACGGCATTGTAAAACAATGGCGAGTTGGATTGACGGTCATACTGATTGTATGTCCATTGTCAGTGATTCCGAAATTTATTACAAAATCCGTAAAATATCGTCAAAAATTCGTCACTTAGGATCGCAAACACATCTGAACTCTGTAAAACTTTTATGGCGGCTAATATTCCATTAAATAAACTTAGCAATCCCACTTTAAAAATATTTCTTCAAAAATATACTGGTCGAAATGTTCCTGATGAATCAACTTTACGCAAATATTATGTTTCTAGGTGTTATACGAGAACAGTAGAACGTATTAGAAGCTCATCTTTTAAATCAATACATATGGATAAGCGCTGACGAAACGGTGGATATGTTAGGACGCTGTGTGGTAAATGTTGTAGCTGGTGTACTACATCCAACTATTCCCTATAACTCATATGTAATAGCCACAAGTGTTATAAATAGAGTTGATGCGGAAACAGTTGCTGAAACCATTAAGGACAATATGCAAAAAATGCTTCATTCGGAGCATATCCGAATATGCTGCATATTACTTATGTAGCACATGCTCTCCACAGAATCTGTGAATATATCAGAGACACTTTTCCGGAAGTTGATAGACTTGTATCAGCTTTTAAAAAAGTTTTCAGAAAAGCACCATTGAGAGTAGCTCTTTTCAGGGAAAAATTTCCATCTCTGTCACTGCCTCCCACTCCAGTAATAACTAGATGGGGAACATGGCTGGAAGCTACTAGTTATTATGCTGAGAATTTCGATAGTCTAAAACATTTCGTAACACTGCTAAAGGAGGATGCTAGAAGTATGGTGAGGGCAAGGAGCTCACACAAATCCCAAATTTAAAAAATCCGTTGTACTTTCTTCACGAACACTTTGGAAAATTGCCAAAACTAATCACTTATTTTGAAAATCGAAATCTCAAATTAAATGACGGATTAACCACATTAGATGTGGCTGTTAATAATTTGAAAAGTATTCCAAGTGACTTCGGATGTGGCCTTCGGCAAAAGTTTGAAGCAATTCTTAATAGAAATCCAGATTTAATTACATTGCAGCAATTATGTATGGAGACAATTCCACAAAATCTAACGGCTAAATATGAAGAAATAAAAGAATATTTCCAGTATGCACCTATAACCAGTTGCGATGTAGAAAGGACGTTTTCTATTTATAAGGATGCACTTAATTCAAAGAGAACAAAATTGACAGAAGAAAGCCTTGAGAAACTATTGCTAGTCAATATTAATACTCCTTTACTCAACTTGAACGACAAAATGAACAAATAAAAATGTTCCAATTATAGAAATAAAATTAAAAACTTTAAAAATACAACTTTTCAACAAATACATATGTATTTCGTAATTTTATAGATCACCACCCATTCGTTTTCCAATTATATAAATAAAATTAAATATTTTATAAATACAGCCTTTCGCCAGTACTGCACTGGGTGGTAAGCGTGTCCGTTCCTTAATTATAAGTAGAGCTGAGGATGTTTGCGGTACGGCAGGACCGTATGTAGTGCATCCCCACATTTAACTATTTATCTAAATATTCTCTGAAATGATTTGCCGGATCTCATAAATTAATAGAGTGATATTTTAGTATGCACTGGATATTGTTATTATACAAAATCATAATAGCCATTTGTATTTATGGATCATAAATAATAATACGCATGTATTTGTATTTGGTTGTGAATTCAATTTAAACTTAAAACGAATCGTAATATTTTAACGACAAGCCGTCCTTACAATACATGCATTCGAGACAAAGTGTGCAACTTTACGAATAACTTCCATAATTGATCGAAAATGGACATTTTGGAGCTGAAGTAAAGCCCCTATTCTTAGAAAATTTTATTACTGTCGTTAAGAACTATTATTATAAACAACAAAGGCCTTTTATTAGTGTTGAAGTTTTAGTTTCATTGAATTTCCATGTTGTAAGTAGTCAATTGTAAAGTGTTCATTCACAATATTCTAAAACAAGGTGTAAATTTAACTAAAATCCAGAAAAACACATTCTGATAATATATTACTAGATTAGAAGCTGTGTTTATTACTATTTATTATATTATTTTTATAACCAAATGCAATAAAAGCTACGAAAACAAAAGAAACCTCGATTTATTAAAATCTTGTCACACAGCCTTTCAAAGCCTGGCAGCACATATTTTGCATATATTTTATATATACTACCTACTTGAACTAGGTGAATGAAGTTAGAAGTTATAACTTATAACTTCTAACTTCATTCATATATAAATCGAGGTTTCTTTTGTTTTCGTAGCTTTTATTGCATTTGGTTATAAAAATAATATAATAAATAGTAATAAACACAGCTTCTAATCTAGTAATATATTATCAGAATGTGTTTTTCTGGATTTTAGTTAAATTTACACCTTGTTTTAGAATATTGTGAATGAACACTTTACAATTGACTACTTACAACATGGAAATTCAATGAAGCTAAAACTTCAACACTAATAAAAGGCCTTTGTTGTTTATAATAATAGTTCTTAACGACAGTAATAAAATTTTCTAAGAATAGGGGCTTTACTTCAGCTCCAAAATGTCCATTTTCGATCAATTATGGAAGTTATTCGTAAAGTTGCACACTTTGTCTCGAATGCATGTATTGTAAGGACGGCTTGTCTTTAAAATATTACGATTCGTTTTAAGTTTAAATTGAATTCACAACCAAATACAAATACATGCGTATTATTATTTATGATCCATAAATACAAATGGCTATTATGATTTTGTATAATAACAATATCCAGTGCATACTAAAATATCACTCTATTAATTTATGAGATCCGGCAAATCATTTCAGAGAATATTTAGATAAATAGTTAAATGTGGGGATGCACTACATACGGTCCTGCCGTACCGCAAACATCCTCAGCTCTAATTATAAGTAACATCTACTCTTCTTAGTTAAATAACTAAAGCATATAAACAAAAACACATAAAATATTTATCTTGTTTTCCTTTGCATTAAACTAGTAGTTAGTAATAAGGGCGCAATAATTTTCTGTAAAAACGAAAATAAATATAATCGAATATAATGTGCTTTAATCGATAGAGTTTGTCGAATGTTTATTACAAGTATTTTAAAAGTGTAAGTATAAAACAATACTAAATCTAGAAATGTCTTCCATTCCACTTGGATTGGACTTTATTATTTTAGTAATTATTGTAATTATTATTAATTAAAGTAATTATTTAATATTGGTAACAACTAGAACGCAAATCTTGAAAGAAGTATATTTGTTTTTTGATGACGATTAACAGTTAAAATTTATAGAGCAATATTGTATTGCATAGAAAGTCAATGCTTTTATCGGTAACTAGTTTTGAATACCCGTACGAAGTTGATTCTTCAAAAGTCCATGACACAAATTAAATTAATTATCTGTGCATTTGGGAGTAGCTAATAAGTAATAAGTATGCTTGCCGCTAAATAATTTCTTCTTTTCGTTAAGGTTGTAAAATATTACCACTTGGGAACGCTGGTTATTATTAAATTTCATATTTCATAAAAATGGAACTTCAAAACGAAGCAATATTTGCAGGTATAAAAGAATATACTCTGACAATGAAAGGCGGTAACATAGTATATATAAAAAATTAGATAAAATATTTCAATAAATCGTTAAAATGACACACCTGACTTAATACTAGTGGTTAATGCTATATACATCTCTATATGGTTTACTACTACTACAATCTCAAATACAGAAACTACCACTGATGGTGAAAGTCTGCAAAATCCTATTTTACTATAACGAATTTAAAGCATTGAGAATTAATTGCAAATTTGCGTTAGCTTTGGCACATAAAAATGATTACTAAGAGAAAAATCAATAAATAATAACCCGATTCAACTATTCATTTACATTCGGTCCAAGCGGGATTCAATTTAAATACCAGGAAAATTTATATCTTAACAACGAAGATCTTAACACGAGATTGATTATGTTTTCACAAAGTTTATTTCGAGTATATTACCGGTAACTGAAGATGAACCGACCAAAATAATGTATACACATTTCCTGAAAAGCATACATTAAATGAGGATAATTTTCAAATTTCCTAATTCGTAGTACTAAATTCGTCTTTGCGAAACCTTTAGCACAAATGATAATTTGCCAATTTGTAATTGAGTTTTCGCTGATTGTAGAAGAGAACAAGGCTTATAAAAGGTGATCCGTTGTAGAGAAAGAATAATGCTTCATTACTAAGCAATTAGAGGCCGATTGTTATTTTTTCAAATAATGATGCCTGGCAAATGCACTGGAGTAAATTCTACTACCAATACCCAGTATATTAGTGAAGCCCTTGACGCTTAAAGCCAAGTCGATATCGTTTCGAGCGCTTTCGATATCATAAATCATGGAATCTTAATCAAGAAGCTATTTTGGCATGTTACCAGGCTTCTTAAAGTTAGTGAAAACTTATGTATCGAATAAACTAAATCAAGTTCTTTTGTAATGGTTATTATTCTGACGAATTTTTAACAGCACCAGGAGTTCCTCGAGGTTCAAATTTAGGTCCATTTTTATTTACGTTATATATATATATATATATATATATATATATAAGGTCACGAAGTTATCATATTTATATATATATATATATATATATATATATATATATATATATATATAAGGTATGTATAAATTGGCGTACTAACTATACGTGACGATGTTCTTGGTCAAATTTGGAGTTAAAAGTCTTAATATTAAAACGGTGTATCATGCTTCCTATGTTGTCAGAAAGAATTTGCAAGAAACATACATTTGGCAACATTTGTGAACCTTACGTTTATCAAAAGAAATAATATTAGCTCTTGAAATTACATATTTATTGTGAAAATATTAGAAAGTTTTAAAATTTTTCGATAGTATTGACTTATTTTTGTACATCTGTTTGACAGAAATCAATGTCATTATTACCTACATAATTGATCGAATTGAAATCCATCAGTTTGTAGACATAGCTGCAATCTATGAAGTATCGGTTGTACTATTCCCTCAAGCCTTTTTGGTGCGATTTCTAATACTGCGGCGTCAATTCAGACTCGAACTTTATGGAGCTGTAGAATAAAGTTTTCTTTAATGAAACTCCAAACAAAATAATCTAATGGATTGAGATCGGGGGTCTTGCAGGCCATAATACGACCAATACATCTGTTTGGGAAGTGTTCATCCAACCAGTTTTTTATATTACGAGCAAAGTGCGCAGGGGCTCCATCATGCATGAAAATAATATTACGTCGTATGTTCTGCGGTATCTCATCAATAACTTGTTCTAAAACATTTAAATATTCACCGGCATTTAGACGATTTGGTAAGTAAATAAAACTACCCTTAAATTATTATATATATATAATTTCTTAGCCGTTCATTTAATATATCATTTGATAAATTTTTGGAGTTTTCGGCTATTATATTAAATATTTTAAATATTTTCAAATTAGTATGTTATTTTGCGAAGTAAATGTGAATGTAAACATTGCTGTCTACAAATTACAAAGCAAATTATACTAAATTTTATTTGAAAAATTTTCATCCACGTTGGGACTTGAACCCAAGTCTACGGTTTGCCAGGCCGTCGCTCTAACCAACTCAGCCACAATGGACCTTGGTGTCAAGTCTTTTGGAATCGCCTTATAATATACTAATTTGAAAATATTTAATATAGAAGCCGAAATTTCCAAGAATTTATCAAATGATATATTAAATGAACGGCTAAGAAATTATTTATATATATTAATAGCTAAAGGAGTAAAAAGTAGCAATTTCAAACTTTTAAAACTGACATCTGAATATTAACATCGGTTTATATCATTTCGTGCGATATTTAGTTTGAAATCGAATATGTCAGGTCGTTACCTACACTTCAAAAAATGCTATACCCTTTACGTATCATAATGTAAAGTTTGTCTTTTCGGGTTCTTAAATAAAACTTACAATAACTTTAGACACACACTATATTAATAATAAAATGAATAACAATATAAAAACTAATTACTAAATAAGCACATTTATGTATCTGTATTTATGTTCACTCCGCGAAACTCTGGTATTGAATGTCGCCATTCCTTCCTCGACGGCTTTTATATCGTGGCTTATATTTTCTCGATCCATGTAGAACGCTCGAGAAAATGCCAGAGGTATGACGCGCTACGCGTCGTTGGATGAGTCATCACAATATTGATGATACTTAAAGGACATAGCATAGTAAATATATTGCAGAAGTTGTATTTAAGACCGACTCGTTCTAAAAGTTATTTTTGAATCGACACTTGAGGTTGAGGAATTATATTGAATATGTTTCTACAATAATATAAACGTTTGGAATTTAGACAATTTAGTAGCTGTGACTCTAGAGACTTTATATTTCGCGTTTGTTATGATCTACATGAAATATTGCTTTATTGTCTGGTCCTTATATTACGTGTCATCAATTAAAAATCGAAAAGATTCTGCGGTTACTGTCGAAATATATTTAGTTTAAAACTTACAGCCAGTAGTATCTCGCTAGCGAAATCTATTATAATTCTTTAATAGAACGCTCTGGTATTCAATTCCTGCTTGAATGTACAGTCAATATTGTTGTGGAAACCAGTAAATGGGATTTTCTAGCTAAATTGGACTTCCATTTCCCTAATCGTCTATCCACAAAAAGCATTTGTGCTACTGACATCTAGTTAGTTTATCAATAAATTCATCTATCTACAAACATGTACAAATTTGCTGTCATTCATTATACAGATTTTTCATAATTTTAGACTACTATAAAAGATGAATGCATGTACATACATACGAGGGTCACCTTTTATATTTTTACAAAATCTGGGAAGAAAACAAATTTTTTGGAAACAAACTATGTATTTTATTGTTTTTCAAAATATTCGCCATTATGGTCTATATACTTTTGCAATTTATAAGTATATATTCAATCTAAACTTTTAATTATGCCCTGTAATTGATGTTTAATATTGGACAATAAATATATTATTCTTATTTTTATACAGCACGAACTCAGGACTCTATGAAGAAATACGAGAATGTACTGGAATACGTTCTTGGTATATTTCTTGTAATAGGAATGAAATTAAAAGAGAATCAGTAGAATATACATTAAACGTATCTTCAACATTGGCCAAAATAAATGAGTTACAAAACGAATTTTTCCAATTAGTCATAGCATACTCCGAAATAATAGTCGTGTTCTATCAAGAACGGAACATATTAACGACGATTTTTACTGATATGTGAATATAGAAATGAAAAGCCTGGAATGTCTAAAAGCTAGAACGGGACAGGTTATTCGGTAAACTATATTTATTTGATCAATACTCATGCCTCCCGCAGAGCAACGCCAGACTTGCGGTCTACCTTCGTCTAATCAATATACAAAAACACTATATAATTTACTGTTTGTGGCTGAGGCACCCGATCTTTTACCTGGCCGCTCCAACGCTCACCACGAATCTATAACTATGTTCTATATTTATTACGAATTATTTGTTTTATTTCTTAAACTAATAAATATGTCCGCTTTCTGTATATGTATACGTATATCTGTAGTATATGCACCGCTTGCACCCTTTACAGATATAAATATATTATTATTTTGATGTTTGGCCGCGATCTAATAAATATCACGATAATTGTTGTAGTTGAAAATTCATATGCCACCTAGTGATGTATTTATGGGCATCCAGGACGTGTTTCGAATTAGAGAATCCGATTACTTAATGATGTAAATGCTAATTGATCAATTCCCGACTGGCAACACGTCATCGGTTTTCATCGAATTTACATATTTTACATATGTTGTACAGACAAGAAAAACTTGCCTTTCGAACTGGAATTACTATGTCGATAGTTGTTAAGATACGTAATTAATTTCGTACTTAACTTGGTGTGATTGCTTATTCATTTATAATTGATCACGCACGCATGGAAATTATTAGAAAGTCGAGACCGTTTTCGAAAATTTCATTTCTCATAGGTATGATTGGAAAATTTAGTTTTCAATTTCAAATATATTTTTGTTCCACATAGTCTAGGACTAACACATTTGTTCCAACAATATTCTAAAGCTATTATTCTCCCTTTTAATTTTCTTCCCCAAAATCTACCGAATACATCTCTAGAGTTGCAATCACATTTTCATTTGATAATTCTGAGCATTTGGTTTCCTTTGGATGAAATCCAAAGGAAACCAAAATTTTAAAATAGGGTAGAGTTCCCAGATGTTTTCCTTGTTAAAATATGGTTAGTACCTAGCCTCCTAGCTGCTTGGAGTTTTAACCAGATCGAAGCCTAAATTGAACGGATTGCAAAGAGTGGATGGAACCAGTGTATCGGTAGGACTAACCGTTTGGTCGCCACAGCAATCCAAATTTCACAAAACCGTTATTCGCTACCTGGAAAATCTGGTTTTTCTGACGTAACTTTAGTACCTAGTCTCATATCTGCTTGGGATTTTGACTGGATTAAAACCCTTATCGTGAAGACTGAAATTATTGCAAAGTGTATCAGTAAGATTAACCGTTTAGCCGCTATAACAATCCAAATTTCGCAAAACTATCGTTCGCAATCTGGGAAATCTGTTTTTTTCTGGCATAGCTCGCGTACCTAGCCTCATAGCGTTTGAGGTTTTGACCACATTGAAGGTTCATTGAGGTAATTGATAGTTATCGAAACAGTGTATTGGTAGGACTAACCGTTTGGCCGCTGACATAGTTCGAGTACCTAGCCTCATAGCTGGTTGGGGTTTTGACTAGATTCAAGCCCTCATCGAGGAGATTGAAATAAGTGAAAACAATGTAGTGAGTTGATGAATTGTTTACATGGTTGAAATAGTGCTCGTCAGTTATTATTACTATCTTCTAGAAGATAAAGCAATAAATAATGTCTCTTTACTATCAAAATATATATCTATGTTTCGCCACACTGTGACTTCATCAGGCGATGATAAATACCTTTATTTATCATCACCTCATGAAGCCACAGTACGGCGAAACACATCTAGTGTCTAGATTATACCTTTTTGAAACTTAAAACGCTGTGTTATTAATTAGTGTACTGAAGTTTCGAAACCTATCTCCCCAATTAATTAGTTATTTCAAATAGTTATTGTTTCTAAAGCTTCAAAAGGATTATGGAAAAAAGAATTTCGTGTGTTAGGAAAACTATTTTTCGCGTAAAAAAACGTTAAAAACTAAAGAAAGTTTAGCAGTAGTCGCTGCCTTTCGTTGTGGTCATATAAGCACGCATGACGCTGAGCACCTAGGCTCCTCGAGGCAATGATTAAAAAAGTCCGTGATATGGTGTTGAAAAATCATGCGTGAAATTTTACACGAATATTTGGATATCAAGTAGTTACCATTTTGGAGTCAACCAAAAACCAAATCACGTAACAATTTCAACACAATGTTTAAATATGGACAAGCGCAATCCAGGTGATTTTTTTTTTACGGTGTTATAATAGAACTGTAGACGAAACGTGAATTGATCACTTCACACCAGAAATGAAAGAACAGTCGAAACAGTAGACATTAGAAGGAAAGAATGATCACTTATTTTATTATGCGAATTTATTGAACTATTTCAATGGTTAATTTAAAAAAGAAAACAAAAAGACACCATATTTAATGAAGAAAAAAGTGTTGTTTCATCATGATACTACACCAGCTCATTGGTTTTGCAATTGTAACCGCTAAATTAATCGAATTATATACTGAATTACTGTCTCATCACATACATTCGCCTGTGTGATTTTTGTATTCCTGAGAATGAATAAATGACCTCGGTAGGCGAAGATTCGCATCGAACAAGGTCAAATGCTTAAATAGAGCCATATTTTGTTGAGTTTCAAAAACCTAAAATAGACAGAAACAAAAAATCCCTGACCTCAATATAAATTAATAAACTCTAAGCTTGTGTTTCGGCAACTGAATTGCCATTTTCTGAAAAATAGTGTTAAACGTAACGGCTTTAGTTAAGGTACTACCTTTAAAGATATGCTCTTCACCAAATCGCTAGGAGGATAACACTGAGAGAGTGTTATCCTACTGGCGATGTGATTACTACATGTACTGAGTATTATTGATCTCTGCATTCATTCATAGACTTTTGATGGTAATTCTAATAATTTAAGACCCCAGAGAACTGATGTAAATTTGTGTAATTTCGCTAGTTGATATAATAAAGGATATTATATCAGGTTCATTTTTTTATCATTATACATACATTCCCCATGTGTAATGAAAAAAACCAGGTATACACCAGTGAAGTGTTTTCCTGATGCTTAATTCTTAAATTAGATTGCCATGGAGAGGTTAAAAAAATTTTTAATGTCAAATATTTATGAATTTTTATTCATACATTATTCTTAAATTAAATACATTTTATTGAAGAATAGATAATTTATTTAAAACATGAGTAAAGACGAAATTGCTACCTTTTCATAGCAATGATAATATGATACCAGAAGAATAACAGTTTAAGAACAGTCAGTGACATGATTTCCCTTAATTATCCTAACAGGCCTATACCTTGCGCGAAAACAATTTTTAATATAATAATTTTTAAATATTTTTAACAAATTCAAAGGAGATGGTTGTTTTCTAAATTCTCACAAAAAAAAATAAAACCAATCTCAAGTTAACAGAACACATGAAGCTGAATATCCTGTTTTGTAAGATCGCTTTTAGATATAGCCAAGCATTTTGAAGTACCGTACAGTTCGGTGTATAAAATTCTGAAAGAATTCAAATATAAGATATCAAACCATCAAGAGCTTTTCGAGAAAGATAAAGTAAAACGAACTGATTTTTGTGATATGTTTTTGATGATTTGTTAAATGAAAACGAACAAATTTTAAATAAAATAATTTTTACTGATAAGTAAACAGTTTCGTAATAGATTTAAAGAGTTTCATGTACATTCCCTTTGAAAGCTTAAACATTCATATCTTTAATACTTAGAAAGCACAGTGAAATGAAACCCATTGAGTTATTTCTTTGGCTAATAGGAAAAGGTTGGGTGTAATTTTAATGAAATAATTACTTATTAATATTTTTAATTTTTTTATTTAGGAATATTATCATATTAACATATTTCGGTTTTAGTCTTGCACAGCTTTGTTCTATTATTAAACCAACTGTACTAAACACTCCTTCACTTTCTTCTGAACTTGCTGGAATACAGAAGTATTTCCTAGCACATTGTTCTAAGCGCTTCAGCTCCATTCCTATTTCCTAAAAGAAAATCCAAAGAGAAAATGCACATATCCTTTCCTTTTTTAAACTTACATCTACATCCTGATTTGAATTTGGCCTTTCGAGGTATTGCCTCGAGGAATTTCATATCTTCGTTCTAATATTTTAACAAATTGTCTGAAGCCTCTGTCAGTAACAAATGTAAATGGTTGTAAATCTAGTACAATCATTTCAAGTAAAGCTTTTAAATTATTTTTTTCCTGTAAGATGTGTCATAAAAAACGGCTCTTTTGAAATAAAGTGATGTAGATAGATTTTACCGAGGTGAACTTGAACTATTACAACTAGCAGATGAACTAACCCTAGGCTCTGCGTCGTCATATGTATCTAAGATATAATGGATACGTTTTAAAAAATCAGATAAGTTGCTGGTATTTCCACTAGCCTTGTATTCTTTCAGCCAATTTTCTGTCATTTGAAACTTTAAAATATTTTCAAACAGCTGATTTTTTTTACCTTTTATTCTTTTATTTGAGTCTTTTTAGGCACTGAATTCTCATTGAATTCTGATTAATCTTTATCCCTTGTTGAGTGCAGTGACAGACTTCTTGTAGAATCTTCATATGGTAATAAATCTCCTGCAAATTAATGCTTCGTTACACATTACACCCATAGATAAGAGAGAGTACACCATACTTTTTTAGACTACATAGGTATCATTTGATTGCCCACTACTGCTTTTTAAGATAAATTTCTCCATTTTATAAAAGCACTTATTCGTAAGATACCACGAGGTGTTATTTGTTTAACGTATACATTATTTTATCGTGTTACCGAAACGCCCGAATAGGTGGGTTACGTTCGGTAATTCGGAAACATGTCTCTGACAGTTCTTAAACTATTAGTCTTCTGGTACCACATTATCATTGCTATGAAAAGGTAGAGATTTTGTCTTTATTCATGTTTTAAATAAATTATCTATTTTTCAATCAAATGTATTTAATTGAAGATTCATGTATGAACAAAAATTCATAAATATTTGACATTATTTTTTTTAACCTCTCCATCGCAATCTAATTTAAGAATTAAGCAACACGAAAATATTTCGCTAGTGTGTAACTGATCGCCTACTAATGTAATAACTATTCTTTTTTATCATTACACATAGGGAATGTATGTGTAATTAAAAAAAAATAACCCGGTATATACGTTTTTCTGTTTCCAGATACGCTGAAATTCTATCTTCGGTGGTGCGTATTTTTTAATTTTGTTTGAATATTTGCTACTAATGTTATTATCTGCTGGTACAACTATATCTATTAAGTATGAGATATGTTCCACTTTATTTTGAAGTACTACGCCTGGTCTATTTGCTGAAATTTATTTGTCGGTATGTATTGTGATACCCCAACAGAGTTAGAATTTTTGGTTTTCAAGAATTATTACTATTACTATTATTATTAAAACCAAAAAGTGAATACCAAAATTATAGTTTATAATAAAAATAATAATTCATTTATCGTATATAGCTTCGCAACTCGATTCTATTTCAAAACTAATTATAGTAACTACGGGAAGCCCGAACGCATAATGTGTACAAAGTTATATATTTGCGAGGGGATTTTATGTTATTCAACGTGCGCACCAGCGAATGCAATCCAATTCGTTCCCGATATCGTCCATGTTTAATCGATCTGGGGCCGAAAAGTTGTCGGAGGGATAATTCGACGTCGGCCGCGTGACCCACGACTGATCGCCAACAATAGGAGCGACGACTTACTCTATTACAATAATAACACCTGCCACGCTCCAATCACTGGCCCATTAAACGTTTATTCAATAGACAGGTTAAACATGACATATTGCAGCATCATCGTGACTAAGCCGTTGATCGAGATCCTCCTCAATGTATTCTCTATTAAACCCTTTTTTACCACGTGACGTGTTAATAAGTGAAACACGAGAACATTACGTATGCATAAAGTCGCTTGAAATTATATTTGTTGATTGAAACCAAATGAACACAGGAAAAGTGTTTCATTATTTCGTCTTGCAAATACATGTCTTGGCAAAATTATGCTAAATACATTTACAGTATTAGAATATATGCATACGAAGGTGATTTGAAGGTGAGAGAGTAGCAACATTTTCGCCATAATAAGGATATTGCTGACTTCAACCATGTTTTAGAAGGCTACTGTTAACATTTCGCCTAAATCTATCAGACTAGCGATAAATCTTTGTCTAACTGTCACAGATAAGTTTTTAAAACCGTTTAAAGTAAACAATTTGTTGTCTTTGTGTTAATATGGAGAAAAAGAATTTCGTATGTTAATTAAATTTTACTTTTTGCCTGAAAGAATCATTAAACAAACTGAAAAAATGTTATATAAATTTTATGATATATATGCTTCTTTTCATGGAATGGCTTGTAAGTGGTTAACAGCTTTCGATAGTGGTTATAGAGAGCACAGAAGATATTAGGCGCCCGAGCCTTTCACTTACGGGTACTTCTTCAAAAATTATTAATAAAGTCCGTACCATCGTAAAGAGTGATCGCCGAAGTAAAGTGTGTGAAATAGCCAACAGAACTTTTACTGTTCAGCAAATGTGAACCGATGTTACAATTTAAAATGACTATATGGCTAAGTTCAAACCAAATCCAAGAGAATTGTTTAGTCAATACAGGGTGGTCCTTAATTTCTTCGAGAAATTTTAGGGTGCGATTCCTTGGGTAATCTCGAGAGAAATAGTTCCTATAAACATGTGTCCTAAAGTTTTCCGTTGTAAAGATACAGGCTGATTAATTTTTCACAAAAAAATTTTTATTTCAAAAATTTAGAAATCGATTTAGGGAACTGTTGTGTTGGTTGTCATGTTTACAGCATTTATTTGTACTTACGTAACTGTCATAAGTATTGTCAAACAATAATTAATTTGAAAGTTCGTACCTACAAATCTTTTTTGTAATTATGGTGAATTATACAAATGCTGCTAGCTAATGGAAATAGTTAAGCAGCAAGGCGTATTTACCAACAAAAATATCCTCGACGACTTGCACCTTGTGCGGAAACCTTCAGTAATATTCACCGACGTCTAGCAGAAACTGGTTCATTTGAGAGAAACAAAAATACTCCTGGAAGACCTCAAACTAAAAGAACACCCGATTTAGAGGAAGCTGTTCTGCAGATAATCGATAAACATCCAGGAACCAGTACAAGAAAGATTGGTGTAACGGTAAACGCAAGCCATCAAACCATCTTAAGGATATTACACGATCAACAATTATATCCTTTCCATCTTCAGAGAGTACAGGCTCTTCTTCCGCGTGACTTTCCGCAACGCTTAGTCCTTTGTGATTGGTTCCGACAAAAAATTGCCCAAAATGCACAATTTCTAACCTACATTCTATTTACTGACGAGGCGAACTTCTCCAGAAATGGTATTAGGAATTTTCACAACAACCATTTATGGTCAGATGAAAATCCGCATGCCATAAAGGAGATGCACTTTCAAGAGAAATTTTCCTTAAATGTATGGGCGGGGATAATTAATAATTATTTAATTGGTCCCTTTTTCCTTCCTATACGACTTAATGGTGCATCATATCGGCTATTTCTTGAAAACGAGTTGCCTGGCCTTGTAGAAGATATTCCACTTTTGATCCGAAATGAACTTTGGTTTATGCATGACGGCGCTCCAGCACACTTTAGTTTACAAGCTAGGCAATTTTTAAATAGGACATATCAGAATAGATGGATAGGTCGAGGAGTGGAAGTTCCGAATCAGCCGTGGCCTCCAAGGTCACCTGATTTGAACCCTCTAGACTTCTTTCTGTGGGGACATTTAAAATCCCTTGTTTATACTTCGCCAATTCAATATCTCGATGACCTAAGAAATCGCATAATTGTTGGATGCGAAACAATTCGAAACACTCCCGAACTTCTTCAGCGTGTGAACATGCAATTGAATAGGAGGATAGAAGCCTGTATAGTAGCTGTTGGTGGTCATTTTCAACAGTACCTTTAGGGTTTATAGTAACCGTTTCTTAAATTTTTGAAATAATTTTTTTTTTTTGAAAAATTAAACAGCCTGTATCTCTACAACGGAAAACTTTAGGACAAATGTTTATAGGAACTATTTCTCTCGAGATAACCCAAGGAATCGCACCCTAAAATTTCTCGACTAACTTAAGGACCACCCTGTATATCACCGTATATGAAACTTGAGTACATCATTACAATGCAGAGAAAAAACACAGCCATAACAATGGATTTCTTCTGAACGTACTCCGAAGAAAGCAAAACCGCTTTTTCAACCAATCAAATTATGCCCACGATTATTTTGGATTCCAAAGATCCTATCATTACTGGATATACACAGGAAGTTCGATAACTGGCCAAGCTTATGTTAATGTACTGACACGTTTCGATGCCGCACTGAAGAGAAAACGACCACATTTATTTAGAGAACAGTTTTTGCTCCATGATGATAATGTCTTCTCATTTATCCGCCACAATAACTGCTAAAGTTGTTGAAGTAGAATATGAATTGCTTTCTCATCCACCATTTTCACCAGATCTGGCTCCAAGTGGGTTTTTATTGTTTTTAAACTTGAAAAAATGGCTTAATGGCAAGAGATTCGGGACAAATGAGGAGCTGAGAGCTGCAACGAACGGCAACTTTGACGAGTTTCCGAAAACAAACAAAATCAAGAAAAATCCCTAACCACAATATAAATTAAAAACTTTAAATACGTATTTCGGCAAATAAGTTACCATCTATAGTAGAACAATCTTAAAAAGAAAAAGAACGTAGCGCCATTTGGTAAGGGAGCCAATATGATAACATCGAATATTATCTCACTGGCGATTCGGTGAAGAGCATTTCTTCAAAGGTTGTACCTTAACCAAAGACTCTACGTTTACGAGGGATGTCTTTTTAATGTTGCATATAGTCATAAAATCACACAGTGGATCGACTTAAAGTGCTTTATTGCCTTTCAAAATATTTTCCACAAAAATTGATACACTTCTGCATTCGTTCAAACCAGTTTTTAAATCAGTTATTCCAATATTTAGTTGGGACAGTCAAAATTGTCGTTTTGAAGGCATCTACTGCTTGTTCCGGCAATTAAAATTTCTACCACGTATTTCATTCTTGATATTTTCGATCGTAAAAAAATCGTTGGGACCTAGGTTGGGATTATACGGAGGATGATCTAACAATTCGATATTTTCCTGGTCCAAAATTTCAATTGTCTTTTTAGCTGTGTTCGAACTAGCATTGTCATGATGTAAGATGATTCGCCGATTTGGGTTGGAATTGTAGGTACAAAACCTGATTTAGAGACAAACATTGCGACCATCTTTTTCCACACTCTTAGTGAATGGATAACTTTTGTTAACCCTCAAACAGAAGCACCCAAACAGCGAACTGACGTTTATTTTCGCCACTCACGATACTATAGACGTTTTTGAGTTTCCGTTATTGAACCTGCTCAAAGTTTTTCGGCATCAATTAACTAATTTTCTCACACCCTGTTCATCATGTAGGATCGTTTGAATTGAAGTCTTTGAAACACCTATCGTAATTTCACAATATGTCGCATGTCTATCTTCTTTAATTAGGTGACGCACAGTATCGATATTTTTCTGGTTGACTGCTGTTCTTGGCGGGCCTGTCCTGGAATTGTCGCTGATACTGGTGCGTCCACGTTGGAATTCACAGAACCAACGTGAAATTGTCGATTGGTGTGGTGCTTCATCTTCAAAAACAGAAGCCAACTCAGCAAGACATTGTTGCTGAGTTAATCCTCTCCGAAACTTGTAAAAATTATTGCGTGAAAATTTTTCCGAAGCAATTTCATTTTTCGGCCAACTTATAAACTTTAAAAATTCACTCTTTGCGTATCTTGATGAAACTTTAGATTTAGATCAACGAAAGATTAAGATTAATTTTGACGTCTGACGCTTTATTACTGGCGCCCTCTCTGAGGCTATATGCCAAACTAAAAAGACATCCCTCCTAACACTATTTTTCCTTTTCAGATTGTTCTACTGAAGATGATAATTTAGTTGCCGAAAACGTATTTAGAGTTTTTTATTTATATTGTCGTTAAGGATTTTTCTTGTTTCTGTCTATATCAGATTTCAAGCCACGATCTTCACCAATTCGGAGCTTTTAAAGATTACCCTTTGTTAAGTGTATATAATCGGATGGGAATTATGTTCACTTTCGTATACTATAGTAAAACTCTGGACACTTATAAACACTCAAATAATTTGTTTCTTTTTAAATAAATTCGTGTTAAGAAATGAGTTGATTACGGGCATATGCCTGAAATCACCTTTATATTTTCACCAATGGTCATAATTCTTGCTATGAGATCTTACTAAGTTAATACAAAAATTTCGTACACTGATAATTTCAAACAAATCTCATAAAAATAAAGACAAAAGACTTAAGGTGTGTAAACCAACTGACGAGACCTTGTTAAGAGCGAAATCTCGCAACAATTTTGGTCAATTAATTTGTAGAAACTGCATAAAATTTTTGTTCGCCTCTTACTACAACTGACAAAGAATGGGTAAAGGTAATTCCGCCATCAAGATTGAAATCTAAAATTAATTTTATGAGAATAATACGACCCGTAAGCAATGTGTATATATTTTTCTAATTCTATTCAAAAGTGCCATACAGTAGAACTTTTTCTTTTTTATTAATATTATTTTCAAATAAATCATAAAAGTTCTGAATCTTATAAGAATTATTTAATGGCAAAAGTTAATTTTGTTAAAACAAATATTTTCTTATAAGTGAATTTAAAAATTATTTTAAAAAAATTATTAACTACATATTTTAAAATACATTGAAATAGTACTTCAATTCCATATTTCTCTAAATTTCAATTAAAAATATCAATACATATTTTTATTATTAAAAGAAGGACTAATCTTCTTTGACATTTGATTGTCCTTAATCAACATCTTTTTTTAATTAAAAGATTCTACCTGAATATTCTTGTAAACTACTACATTAATTAATTGAAAATCAACATATGTGCTTCTAATTAATTTTGCAACTTACTACACAATTGTCTTATAATAATTTTTTTGATGTTTTCCATTTAACATTAAATTTATAAACAAATTTTGTTTAAGAGATACTTCTAACCTCAGCTAACAGCTAACCATTATCGGGATGAATGGTAGTAACCTACTGCACCTGCGTTTTAAATTTACGAAAGGCAAATGTAAAATATACTTTACATTTCGTTGACACATCAATTTATGAAAGGAATGTTTTATTAAACTATAGACAGGCCTTAAGACGACAAATATAATAAACGTAAACATTTATAAAATAACAATATCGCTTATAATTAGAGAACGGCTCTAGATCTAAATAAATGAAAACTAAAAATGTGTGCGTAAGTTATTAAAACTGAACGAAATTCAATGCACACTCTTACGTCGAAATAATTGGTAGAAATAGATTCAATCAAACGATATTAAACAGGATCTATCACAAAAATTACGATGTAATTAATAATTAAAACTATGAAAACAAGAAACTTACTCACAGCAGTTTATTTATCTTACGAAATATAAACTAATAAATAAAATACATGATAAAAACCCCGCTTCTATCTACGCTCATGAAAACACTTTAAAAAACACTATATTCTACAGAAGCTGGCTTGTCCATTGTTATCGCAGCGAGACCAGGTGTCCGAGTAAGTCAAACAAATACTTCATTGAATTACGCCGGGATGTACTGAGCGACGTTATACACAATTCCAATTGTCGATTGCGTTTTATGGAAATTGCGTCCGTTATCTGCTTATAATAATAGCTTGTCTACACGATATTCCAGTTTAACGAACACAGACCACCCCACTTAATATTGTTTATTTTACAACACTGGTATTTTGTATAATAAAATAAAATAAGCATAACATACAAACATGTTTAAATTATGAACACTAGGGATCCACCGCTTTTTTTATATGTAACTTGAACGCTATTGTCTATAGTAAAATTTCATTCATAAAAAAATAAGGCCACACCTAAAAATATTTTATTGATTTTGTGTTTTAAATTGTCAACCTTTGTGTACATAAGTGTACATAACTATTTAATTGTGCTATAAAAAATAACTTGTGTGTTTTGTGTAGCTCAATGCTTTTGCTCGTTGAGTCCTTCGTAGACACTGTTTTCTATGCCACGTAAATTATGGGTTCATATACACAACTATTCCGACAGGGTAATAGAATTAAGTTAAACTTATTTTAAGAAATCTAGAATATTAATCAATAGGTAACGCAAAAACCCTCAATGAATAGGACAAAGAAGGCTATAAACTGTAAGCGTAGAACCTATAATGGACCTTTACATTCAATTTCGCCTTTGCATATTTAACTAAATAAAAGGCAGGTGATGGGCCACAGAATTACATTTATTATGTTAAATCAATTAGGAAATTTTAAGTACATCATTTGGAAATTTCGACATTTCCCATGGATTATAAAGATATGTAATTAACATTGAATAGCAATTCGTATGACTCAAATGCAAGATCTTCTTAAATATACTAAATACATTATGAGTATGAATTTCAGGAAATGAAGTAACTAAATATAGATAAACTAAACTAAATCTATGTAAAACAAAAAGACACAAAACAATTGTGAATATTATTGTTTGCATTGAATATATACATATATGGTGTCAAACAAATGTTCACCTTTGTCTTAAGCTTTCTTAACAATCTGTGACTCGATTAACTATAACTCTCGAAATAAATTGAGAATTAGGCAAAACTATCTATACAGTTGATAACAGTTCATACTAAATCGCAAATTGTACTTTATCTCTTTCTAACACACATAAACGCGCGCTGTAATACTACACACGTTAGTCATTTTAAGGTGCCTTTTTATGCCTTACATTTAGCTTTGGACTGCAAAGAAATACCTTATGAACTATACCATCAGACCTATACCTTATATTTTATGCATAATGTACTAACCATATCGATAATGTTTTTTTTTCTTAATCCTAACTTAGGATATCATTGCGCGAGGTATTCAAGAGCTTTCAGATACTGTTTAAAAATTTATCAAGGACGCCGGTTTTGTAAGGCATTACAGTATATGCGTTTAAAGATGCAATCTTCTTTCTTTTTTTCTTCAGTTTATTCTTTTGTTGTAATATTTTTTAACATTCCTCATCCCATTCTTCTTATTTTCAATAATTCTAAATATTAGATTTTGTTCCATTCACCAGACGAGTTCGTACCAGCCTAATTATTTCTATTTCACTTTTCAGTTGTCTTAATAGTATCTACCTAATGTCTTTTTTTGTGCTGTTTTGTTTTTTGCCACTGACTTTAAATATTTAATACGTCTAATGTTTGAAGACGACTTTACATAACAAATCCTTCGAGAATGTAAATATTACCATTATAAGACTGCAATTTTTCAATTAACATAACTTATTCGTGAAATACGTATTCACTCAGGCAAGTATCCAATCTAACAGTGAATGGTATGATAAACAATCTACTTACTTGTTTTCATAACTTCAGGCATTCTAGAAAGGAACAACTTCATTCTTTAATGTTCACCGGCACAGTGAATACACCATCGCTCATATTTCTTGTAATTTACATGAAAGTGATAATTAGAGAATTATACACATATTACATTCTTGTTGGAAAAAAACGTACACCCTGTTTCACATAGAAAAATCAAATTTCTACTACAGCGTTTAATATCTATGTGCATGTTTTCTTATAATACTTAAATTAAGTAGCTACCGTATTAAGCGATCATAATAAGATTTATTCACGGAAAACGTCAGTCAATGGCTATAATAAAACGCTCAAATAATGAAATACAAGTCATTACAGGTCTACCAGCAGAAAATGTACAATCTGTGTGTGTTTGTATGTGTACAACAATCTTATCTAATTACATCGCTAGACTTTTCACGGTGCTTGACTGGTGCTTTCAGTAGAGCGTATCTATGCACCGATAACATTAATTAACCACTGATTTTGCATTGTTAGTACTATTTTGCTGTATATGAGATGTGTAATTCATCGGAACTGCAAACAATATATATGAAATCTACCCAGCAGGTATACTGCGCGACATATAAAGCTCGTACAACTCTTATGAGCATAAAATCAGAGCCTTTAGGTGCGTAAAGAGGACAAATATATTTAGACTGCCATTTATAGGCTTCATAGGTTATACGTATTGCTGTGAACTGTGAGTTTGCTTAAAGGGTAGGTCCACTGTTCACCACAATATGTCCGGACTAGCTCTGATACGTCTTCTTCTTAATATGAGACTTCTTAAATTTGGGGTCTCGCTCCCTCGAGCAAGAGAGTGAAAAAAATAAAGATTCAGTAAAGGAAACTCTCACTTGGAATTTACAATATTTATTATATAAAAAAAAAATAAAAAAATTACTCTTTACAAAGTGTAAAGAGAGCTAATGCGTTATTAACAAAAGCTTAGAGGAAAAAATCTGTGTGATAAAAGACACGCACACAAAGAAAAGCCTCTTGTGAACCGCGAGCAAAAATATAAATCTAATAGATCATTAAGAAAACTCTCAAATTAAAAAATTAATTAATAAACCCCCAAAATTCAAACGTTAAAAGACCAAATGTCTCTAACACAAGTATAAAAATCTCCCTCCAAACCTGGCTTTTCAAAAATGTTCTAGAACATCGTGACAAAAAAAACTCGCCAAAAAAAATATGATAATTTTCTTAACTATCTATATTTTAAATCTACTATTAATAATAATACAAAATTACAAATAAGCACAAATATAATCAAATTACAATGAATCAAATTTATATAATACTAATGTGAAATTTCTACTTACGTTAACGTAATTTTCACACACACAAAACAAAACTACGAGAGATATCAAGTAAATTTAAATATTTCATAAAATACGAGAAAACCAACACAAATAAAACGTTAATGAAATTTAAAAACACATCAAATCAAATAAGCAAAATACCGAAGTTAAATCAAATAAAATCTAGAAATCAAAAATGATGTTTTTTACTTCCAACTATATCATATAAAGAACCAGATATCTCAGTCGATGATCGGCCGGAAAGATCGGACATCGGGCACATATAGTTTAATAAAATTCCCAGAGTCGATACAATTTCCTGTTCAATTTAAATAAATGTACAAGCTCGGTCAATAAAACAAAACCAAATAAATATACACACAGAATTCAAAATATACACAATAATAACTTGAATAATAAATTCAATATACTTAAATGTTTTTTTTTAATTGTTCTTCGGGGAAGAATCCACAATAGTATGTATGTACATACATCTGCGGCCCCTACAAACTCAGACAGTGTGACAAATAATAAATGTTGACTTTTAACATGGTCTTATAATTGAAATTTATAAAATGTCACCTAACTGACAGAAAGTGAGTGTCGTATAAAAAAATGGAAAAATTCAAATACAATAAATTTAATATTTTATTGTAGCACCGTTAGCATCTATGACCATCTGGAGTCTTCTCGGCATTAACAGAATTGTGCGCTGTACACAGTCCACAGATATTTGGCCTCATCTATCCGAGATACTTTGAATCAATTCTTGACGGTTTTGAGGCAAGATCTTATTATTAATTTCTTTGGTCATGATACCCCAAATATCTTCCATAGGGTTGAGGTTTGGGCTTCTCGCTGGCCAGTCAAATGAGGTTACTTCATTAGCTTGCAAAAAATCTCTTATTGGATGCGCCGTATGAATTGAGCAATTATCCTGTTGGAATACAAAATTATTTCCAAAAACGGGTAGAACTGAAGCTAACAGTGGTTGCTACAGAATATATCTATAAACTAAAGTTGTCAATCGTTCCTCAACATATATTCCCTGTTCCATGGGAACTCACCCATCCCCAAACATTCATAGAAAAACGTCCACTGTGCCCAATTTTATGAACATATTGTTCAGAAAATCGTTCACCAACTGGTCTATAAACATGAACACGCCCATTACTGCATGATTGAAAAGTTTTTTCATCTGAAAAGACTACGTTTTCCCAAAAGTTCCCATTGTTGTTTATATGTTGAAAGGCAAAACGCAGTTTTTCCTCTTTATTTACTTCTGACAAAAATATCTTATTGGCAGTACTTCGATTTCGTAGTTCACTCTCTTTTATTTTTCTTGGAATGGTTCTTATGGAACCAAGAAAATTTTTTTCCACTTTTGCTCTTACGACGGTAATAAAAGGTTGCTTCTTAGAAAATTAACTAAACACATATCTTCATCGGGGGTTGATATTCTCTGCCGCCCTGAAACACTTTACAACATTGGAAGATCATCTCGTTAGATTAGCAAAATGCCTACGTAATCGCTTCCTTTTAATAATTACAGTTTCCTAAATTTTTCGTTTTGCCAATAGTATCGTGTTTCCATCAATGTTTATTTCATTTCCAATGTGCCTAATGCTCATGCCGTCCTCTAGCCTAGTTCTAATTATCTACTTTTGCAGTTCGCTCAATTGAGGGGTTTCAAAAATTGTGTACGCTTCTAACAATAAACTGACACTGACATAACCATATCAGATAAAAGTCAAATAAATAAATTAATAATTTAATTGTATTTGTTATTAATTTCATCACCATATCTCTCGATGATAAATTTCAACAGTGTGACAGAGAAATAACCTTCATACTATTTAATCTATATCCGCTTTTCAAAAATGCAGAATATTATAATTTATAAGAGAAATTCATGGACAACTAGATGTAATTCTTTTTGAAACACGTATAATATCTTTTAACTGATATTTTAACTGATTTAATATTTTGATTTCAGTTGTTATGCATAAAGATAAAGATGAAAATGGAGGACTTCATCGTCCCAGGGACCTTACTGCGTTTGATCACACGCCCCTAGACGGTGAGATGTTCTTGCAGGTGAGTTTCAAATACGAAAAGTAAATACCTACCAAAATAAACCAATTACTTGTATTTAATTAATAATCAGTCAACTTAAAGGTTCTGCAAACAAATAAACATGTATGTTTAAAGTAATTACTTCCACTTCCCTATACTCCTATATTAACATTAACACGAAAATCCTTTTTATAGGCGCTAAACGGATTCCTGATGATATTAACGTGTGAGGGTGAAGTGTTCTTCGCGACACACAGCATAGAAGGTTACCTGGGCTTTCATCAGGTGCGTACCGCTTTCATCCGCCCTTGCCCCATAGATCTCAAGAGTTATTTTGCAGTCTGACATAGTTCACCAGTCCGTTTACGAGCTGGTACATTCCGAGGACAGGGAGGAACTGCAGAGGCAGCTGATGTGGAATTCCTTTCTGCCACCGGAATCGGCCAATATCGGTTTACAAGATGTGCTGCTGCCGGACAACTGTCACCTGTTAGAACGCAGCTTTACTGTGCGCTTCCGATGTCTACTAGACAATACTTCCGGGTTTTTAGTAAGTCACCGATGACGAACTTAAATATAATCAAAACATTTGCGATAAAATATATATTAATGACTTAGAATGCTGATACACTAACACGAATTTAATTCTTTTGATTGACAGTACTACAGCAACAAATTTTAAATCTGTTTTCGATATATTTAATAAAAATAGACAGAAGTACTGAACTACAACACCATAATCTTAGTAAAAAGCTTGAAAGTAAGTGATTTGAAAGCATTCAACACAGTATTCTTATATCCTCTAAATAAAGTGAAACCTAATATGTATTTGACAACATAATTTGAAACATACTTGAGTGGGTAAAACCTCACTAAATTTGTATAATACAAAAGTATTTTTAATAATATAAAAAATATTATTAAAAATGGGGTGTGAAGAACACAATACAAGTTCATTTATGTATTTTTGAATGTATCTTCTCCAAAGACGTAGATACGTATTTCACATTTCTCCATGTTCGTCGGTACGCCCCTGTTGGAGAAGAGACACATTCAAAACAAACATAACTACGTTACTATCTAGCCGAAATTATTCAGACAGAGCGTGAAGGAATATTCAGCGCTGTCTGTATAATAACAGCCGAACTAGACGTGTTTTTTATAGTCGGTAACCACCGTATCTATAAAAAACTGTATTCTCGTGTCTTCACTACTTGTCAGCGTGAGCCGAATGTGTATATGACAACATAATTTGAAACATACTTGAGTGGGTAAAACCTCACTAAATTTGTATAATACAAAAGTATTTTTAATAATATAAAAAATATTATTAAAAATGGGGTGTGAAGAACACAATACAAGTTCATTTATGTATTTTTGAATGTATCTTCTCCAAATAATTCTCCAAATACATAAATGAACTTGTACTGTGTTCTTCACACCCCATTTTTAATAATATTTTTTATATTATTAAAAATACTTTTGTATTATACTAATATGTATTGGGTTTCACTTGGGTTTCATTATTGTAGGTGTTACGTAGAGACGGAAAGTTGTTCAAAAGAAATTTGTTCGACGGATATTTGTTCGAGAAAAGCTTATTCGAATAGAAATAAATGTATTGGAATAGAAATTTGTTCGAACGAAAATTTGTTAGATTCGAAAATTTTGTTCGAAATAATTTTGAATATTTAGCAAAAAAAAATTGGCTTGTCATTGCGTAAACAATTCTTAAGTTATTTATATACAAGGAAAGTGATTAGTATTTCATTAGCGATCCCTGGTTTGGAGCACTAAATAATTTCTTTACTTACCAACATTTCCAAAATAATCTTTCAACACGCTCTTAGGGTGTAACTAAACATAATTAGGAATAGGATCATTATTATAATAAGCAGACCTCATTCATTGGTGGTAGATAATAAATAAATCTAATGCAAATTTTAATGGGAATTTCTTAAAGTTACCATTATGTTTCCCTGAAAAATAAAAACAATTAATGTTGTGGTATATTGTATCTTTCGAAGGCCAAGATATACTGTCTTTTAACTGTTATTTATACGTACAAAATAGAAGTTGTTGTGGTAAAGTAAGAAGATTGTTCGGAAGCTATGTGGCCTAACATAGATATGGCGCCAATCCGCAGGAATTTTCTTTACCATTCTGTAGAATCATCCTTTAATAGGTTAAATATGACAGTACAGTGCGATCTGTCAATTAGTCTGTTTCCGAAAATACGCCAAAGTGAACGCTTCACGTGATTTTGTAATGGAAAAAACTGAGTTGAGAGCAATGATAAAGTACTTTCATTTGAAAGGCTTAACACCAACCGACATCAAAACAGAGCTGGCCTCAACACTATTAGAATCCGCTTCTTCGTTTTCAATGGTTAAAAACTTGGTTGCCGTGTTTAGGCGTGATCGTATGAGCACAAATGATGAACCCCGTAGTGGACGCCCAAAAACTGTTACTGTTTCGGATATGATTGAAAAAGTCCACCGTATTGTCTTGGTTGACCGTCGAGTAAGAGTGCGCAAGATAGCAGACATTATAGGTATCTCAAATGACAGTGCGCACGGAATTTTAACTGAAGAATTGGAAATGAAGAAATATTCGGTGCGTTGGGTGCCGCGGTTATTCACACCGAAGCAAAAACTAAACCGCGACCTTTTGGCATATTTTCGCCGCAATCATAAGAACTTTGTACACCGTTTCATTACCGTCGATGAAATCTGGGTCCACCATTACACCGAAACTAAAGAACATTTCAATGGACAAAATAGGTTCTGCGTCACCAAAGAAAGCAAAAACGGTTTTGTCAGCAGGAAAGGATATGGCAACTGTTTTTTTTTTATTCTCATGGAAATATCTTAGTCGACTACTTAGAAAAGGGGACAACAATGGATGAGGAGTATTCTGCCAATTTGTTGTATTGCCGCACTTGTATGTTGAGATCCCGGCTAGGTTTAGCGCTTCAATAAATGATAACAAATATGTATTTGGTAAATGGTGATCGATACACGAAACACAAGGCGTCGTTGTTAAAATTGTATAATACAGGTATAATAAGATTAGTTTGAAATAAATGAATAATAAAGGAGCAGAGGTGTCCTTAAAGCGCTTTATTTAATAATAACAAATGATATTAAACACTACACTATATATATATAAAAACAAATAACAATTATAATACGCCACGTGCAGAGTTAACTTCCGGTTAAAGTTAATCTACACAAACACGTTAAATTCTAGTGAAAGCTCACCTCTGTCTGAGTTATTTAATGATTGATAAATAACGAAAAATAAAAGAAAAGAATTAAAGTAAGTAAAGGGTACTTAACTTGTAATTGCTGTTGCTGGCGTCTTGTGGAGGGCACGAAAGCGTCGAGTGTTGGATGAACATGTGAGGTCGAAGAAACTGAAAAATCGAGAGCGTATCCGCGGAAACCGGCGTTTATATATGATCGTGCGGGGTGTGAATCTCTACGGAAACTGTGAACCAATGGGAGGCTGCAGACAGAGTCAGAATTAATAACATTCGCGATACGCTCGCGGAGTCGCGGTATCGATGAAAATAAATATATTCGCGAGATTCGTCATAAAAAGCGGGTTAGAATGACACCTTACAGCAGGTAATTCGAGGCGTGTATAACGAAGTTAGACTGGCCAGGTAGACTACAATTTATTACTAAAGGCAGGTAGACGTAGGTTTACCTGAAAATGGGTCTAGATGACTTAGAATAACCCTATGTACTTTAAACTACAGGTGTTGTTTGAAATCTAGGTTAATAACGACTAATCTATTAAGTTATTGAAAATGGCGGCAAAAAGAAAGAAATAACTCTAGACAAACTATTAATTATCTCGCTTCAGCTATAAGTTAGACGTATGAGATTTTGATTGAAGAATTGGGTTAAATTATCCTAAAGAATCTAACCTCGCTTATAACTGAATATTAATTAGAAGGCGAGTAATCTCATAATGAATAAAAAAAACACGCTAACTCATTAGGCTTCTAAAAAAGGGCACATTTTTGCGCGTAAACTTAGAGGGTAGGTGGCTTTTCCTAGAATTATGGTTAACCGGTGCTTGGGTCAACCGAACTTTCTCTTTAGGAATGCGACGGGAAGGTTGTATACAGAGTTTCTGAAAAACATTGCGCGTACAAAAGAAAAAGCGATGATTTAATGAAACTAATTTATTTAATATACGCGAAGTGTAACAGTTGCAACAATGTAGCGACAAAATGAAAGAGAAACGACCTCATTTGGCAAAGAAGAAAGTGCCTTTCCATCAGAATAACGCACCTGTCCACAAGTCTGGGATTGCAATGGCAAAAATTCAGATTCCCCAGATTTGGCCCCG
Organism: Melolontha melolontha; assembly: GCA_935421215.2. NCBI lineage: Eukaryota > Metazoa > Arthropoda > Insecta > Coleoptera > Scarabaeidae > Melolontha > Melolontha melolontha. The sequence goes on along the minus strand of OW285243.1, from coordinate 66,885,605 downwards.
AGCGATTATCATCTCTTTCCAAATCTGAAAAAGGGTCTCAATGGTAAGAGATTTTCGTATAATTTCGAGGTAATCGCTGTTGTAAATAGTTATTTCGAGGACTTGGATTCATCGACCTACAATGAAGGCATTACTACTTTGGAATATAGTTGGAATAAGTGTGTTGCGCAAGCAGGAGACTATATTGAAAAATAAAATGTTTTTGTCAAAAAAACTTGCGTTTTCTTTGTTAGGCCACGTAGTTGCCGAACCACTCTCGTATACTGGAAGTGCGAACATTTCAAGAAATTCTTGTGTAAGGGACGCGCAGTTACAAAAATTCAAGTTGACGTTTTAAGTTAGGGAAGATCAGATTAGGTCATGTGATCAAAAATATGGAGAAATATGATAATAATAACAATTGTTTATTAACTTAGGTAAGTTAAAAACATTTGTTTATTAGATGATACTCTAACAATTGTTGTGGTCTATTCGACCGTTATCAAAGGGTTTACTGAACTAAATTAAGAGATTAATTTCCAATATTTATATATGAATGTGTATGCTTGCGATTCAACTTAATTACTTTAATTTAATAATTGTGTCTCTATTAAGTGTATTTAAATATTCAATTTGTGTGTTCGTTAGGTTTTCTTTTTTTTTATTTGCTTCTTTGATTTCTAATATTTCTAATAGTTTAATGTTTGAGTTTTATTAACATTATATAGCAGTTTACAGCTATCCATACCGGGAAAAGTCATAATTAAACAATATACCCATGAGCCAATTTCGATATATACCAGTTTGCTGATGACGAAGCTGAAGAATAATATGTAAATGGGATTTAAGTAAAACACTTATACTAATTTCCAGTATATATTACACTTTATTATATGTATTAATAAATTGACAACATGTTTCGCTACGATGTAGCTTCTTCAGATCTTATATTACTACTGTAGTAATATAAGATCTGAGGAAGCTACATCGTAGCGAAACATGTTGTCAATTTATTAATACATATAATAAAGTGTAATATATACTGGAAATAAGTATAAGTGTTTTACTTAAATCCCATTTACATATTATGGATTTCCAGCAAGTATCGGCCGATTCAATTAAATTTACTGAAGAATAATGTTTTTAAGAGCTGACCACTTCCGAATTACTTAGAAAAGAAACGCATTTAAAGCAATTCAGTGGATCAGTAAGAAGCAGTGGAAAATTAAAGTCACTAACAATAATAATTGTCTTATTCAGCAAAAGCACTTCAATGCATTCGCACAGCAGCTCAAATTCATGAAGACAGATATTTGGAGGTATATAGGTATACGTAGATAGCAGCTAGGATAATAATAATCCTTTAATATGCATCTATAAACAACAATATCAACAATAGGAACAACGGATGTAAACGAACTGGCATCAAGAACTTCATAATTTATTCTGACAGATAGAGCCATAACCACACCACGAGTAGAGGATCGGTTAGTTAAAGTAAATCGTGTATCACACCTAATACATAGTATTATAAGTAGGTGGGTACAACTCAGAATTATTAATTAATTCATCGAGCCAGCTCTCGGTCACCACAATAATATCATAGAATCAATCGCAGGCACCGGTAAAAAATGAATGGGTTTAAATAGTATTCTGATAGTAAATAATTAAAGTGGACTGATAACGGTTGGACTTATTTAGTTGAAATTTGAGTCGTATTATTGTTCATAAAATATGCTACAAAAGCTGGTCTCGTAAATTTTCAATGATATTGAAATCTGGAGAAATCCATAGCCTCTTCAAAGCAATTTAGATAACCCTGGCACGAAGGTTATTATTTATATAGCCGAAATAAAAAACAAAAACAAATGTTTATCATTAAAAATGGGTTTTAACGCGTTTCAAAGTATTCTTGATGATGGATGCACTTTTGCATACGTTTGAACCAATTTTGAGGTATCTCCAAAACATGCATTTTGAACGCACAATCTTCATTTGAGTCGATGGAAAATACGAGGGGGCATTGATATCTAGTTAGCCTAGATCATTTTCCTTGAACAAAACAAAATCTTAATATAATGGCAAGAAGTAATGATATTTTAAAAGGATCACTGTAAAATATTACGTCAAGAAGTTGAAGTGTTGCTATGCAGTAAACTTTCTAAGAAAGGATGTCGAATGCAAATGCGAAAATCGATAAATTGGAGTATCGAGGCATCATCAAATACTTGTATTTGAAGAGGTTAAGTAGTAAGGAAATTTACGAAAATGTGCTTAACACATTTGGCGAAGAACGCCCATCATATGCGACTGTCAAAAATTGGATTGCCTCATTCAAAAGAGGAAAACTTTCCGTTGAAGATGAGAACCAACCAGGAAGACCGACTTCGGTGTTCATACCCGAAAATATTGACGCAGTTCGTGACATAATATTATCAAACCGTCGAATTGGGCTGAAACATATAACTGAGGTACTAAAGATTTCATATGAACGCGTTCATCATATAGTTCACATCGATTGAGATATGAAAAAAAAATTCTGCAAAATAGATTCCTAAATGCTTGAATGCTGAACACAAACGAGCAAGAGTGAAAGTATACAGTCAATCTGTGCCCGTTCTGAAGGAGAACCAGATTTTGAACAGTCTTGTAACTATGGATGAAACATGGATCCATTTTTACGACCCAGAAACAAAACAGCAATCGTTGGAGTGGAAGCATCATGGTTCTCCAAGACCTAAGAAGTTTCGGGTTCAAAAGTCCGTTGTAAAAGTACTTTCTTCAGTTTTTTGGGATATCCGTGGAATAATTATGATCGATTACCTAAAAAAAGGTCAGACCATCACTGGAGATACTTATTCTATTACTAACCACCCTGAGAGAGAAAATTAAGGAAACAAAACATGAAATATGTATTAGCAAAAGGTGTGTTATTTTTGCAGGACAATGCCCCAACACACAAATTGCGCATTACCATGAATACAATTCTGGATCTAGGGTTCGAATTACTGGAACATCCCCCTATTTCTCAGACTTAGCCCCCTCAGACTATTATCTGTTCACTCGATTGAAAAAAAATTTAAAGGGACTTCAATTTTTGTGTAACGAAGAGGTAATAGAAACTGTGGAGGGCTGGTTTGCAGATCAAGAAGAATCTTTTTTTAGAAGAGTTAAAGGCGTTGCCAAGTCCCAACTTTAAATTGTTTCAATAGTAGGCCAAGAATATATCAAAACCCCTAGTATGCCTCCTTTGAATGTAATCTTAATATTTGTTTGACCATTATCTAAGCATTCGGATAGTTCAGATTTTACATCGCTGAACAATTGAATTTGCATAGGTGTACGATCACAGAAAATAGAAATATTGGAAAACTTAGGATCAGATTTTAATTTGGATATGTTATGCAGAACGACATCAACAGTCTTTACAGATGACAAGCAGACTTTAATAGGACGGGAGCGATTATTCTTAGTAGGAGCGAATTTCCCAAGTCTTGATACCTTTGGTGTAGGGTCAGTAAGTTGAACCAAAGAATATAAATCATTAACAAATCACCAACAAATACAATGCCTAATTGTGTTGACAAAATTAATTTAACGGAGAAAAAATATTGATAGCATTTGAATGTATTTCTTTTAGAATATTATTTCTTTAGGACATGCTTCCAATCGAACAAATTACCATTCAAACAAGTTACGGTTCGATCGAATTACCGCCTAACAAATATCCGTCAAACAAATTACCTGGATTCATTATGTAGGCACTCTTGAATACTGCCTGTAAGATTTTATATATACTTAATTTATAGAAACCACAATTTCAAATACTTTACCGCATTAAACAAACAAAAATGTTTAATCAAATATTTGAATATTACATTGCATAAAGCTTTTATGCAACTTAACTTAAACTTAATTAAAACTTGTTAAAAAAATTTGACATTGATTAAAAAATTCATTTTTCTCAAATACAAAAATATATCTAATCATGTTTAGCGCTTGGATATACGGGGACGAGTGAAGGTCCTACACGGTCAAAATCGTAAATCCGAGGAACCCCCGCTAGCACTTTTTGCAATATGCACACCTTTCGGACCGCCTTCCTTACTAGAGATTCCACAAAAAGAAGTCATGTTCAAGAGCAAGCACAAATTGGATCTGTCCTTAGTTTCCATGGACCAAAGGTATATCTTGCATAGGCGTACTATATTTTCCTTCGAGTACGATCATATTTTCAATGAAATCTATTTCCTTTTCCAGAGGGAAAATGTTGCTCGGATACTCCGACTCGGAATTAGCCAACATGGGTGGTTACGATTTAGTCCACTACGATGACTTAGCTTATGTAGCAAGCGCGCATCAAGAATGTAAGTTCATTTAAAGGTTCATACATGTCGTCAATTTTTAAATTTAAAACTATTTTCAGTATTAAAAACGGGTGCTTCTGGAATGATAGCTTATAGATTTCAAACCAAAGAAGGACAATGGCAATGGTTACAAACTAGTTCGCGTCTTGTTTACAAAAATTCTAAGCCAGATTTTGTTATCAGTACTCACCGTCCATTAATGTAAGTATATATACACACAAGATAAAGCTATTTTACATTTAAATTCTGTTTTTAATAGTTGTTACTTCTTAATATCCCATCTATTTAGCAATACTTTATCTTTGTGTAATATAAAGCAAGCTAAAAATCCCAATCAATATATTACAGGGAAGAAGAGGGCCGCGATCTTTTAGGTAAAAGAACAATGGACTTTAAAGTCAGCTATCTAGATGCTGGTCTTCCTAACAGTTACTTCTCGGAATCGGACCAGTTGCTTTCCAACACACCAACCGTTGCTCAACATAACCTCTCCACGACGCCGTCTCGAGTTAACAGAAGATACAAAACCCAGCTTAGAGACTTTCTGTCGACATGTCGGACGAAACGCAAACTATCTCACAGTTCGTCGAGTGGCCAAATTACCCCTCCAGCGAACGCTTCCGTATCGGGCACAATGGTTAGTCCTATGCCAACCGTAGACTACATCGCGACAGATGGTTGTGCTGCATACAACATGTACACAACACCGTATGCACCAACAACTGCAGACCACAGTTTATCACCCTACATGAGTCATTCGAATTTCCAACATACTCTTTACCCATCAACAACTGCCTTAGAAAACCGTTACTTGACTACGACAGAGAACTTGTTTCATCAATACCGACCCCTTAGTACTTATTATCCCGAATATCACTCTCCCGCGGCTAGTCCTTACGTCGGAAACGGTTTCTTGGACATGTCATCAAGAACGTCGGTTCCAACGTATGATCCTACAGCAACAACGAATAGTCACCACTCCTCATACAGAGCAGCAGTAATGCCAGTTGATGATAAAATCTATTCTTGCCAACAAGTAGTGGAAACACCACCCGCTAAATATCCAACTTACGTCGACAGCTCGAGAAGTTACGTAGTTACGAATTCAACAAAATGCCTCGACGTTTCGTGGCCTTATTCAGTTAGTCCATCATCCGGTATAATACAACCAGTACAGGTAATGAGTTCACCGTTAGAAGTAAATAAGGCCTGCAAAGTCAAACATACTGCTTCGGTTGACGTCATGTCCTCAAGTCATTCAACATCTCCAGCGAATAGCGGTCTTCTAACACCCAAAATGGAGGAAATAAAACCCGACGCCAACATGATTCGAAACGATCACAACATAAGTCAACACAACGCTGTCACAACGCAACATTTTTCACCTATCACCACCTCCAGCATGCAGGATATGCCCAGACAAACGGTGCTGATGTGGGGTTCTAATCATAACCATATGCAGCATAACTCACCCGGTCCGACAAATAGATCGCCAGCTAGTGTAGTCGACTATGGTTCAGCTCCTTCTTCTGAAGGTTGTGAGGCGTTAAAAAGTCTGGCTGAAATAAGCAATCCAAATATCTGCAAGTGGAACGGAGATAATACTAAAAGTGAGCCGGTAACGCAAAATAGTGATCCTGACAGTCCGCATCAACATCATCCCAATCACCACAATCACCACAATTCCAGAGTGGTGATGGTTCTATGATGATTGTGCTTCTGCTGGCTTCCAGCAAGTGTATATAGTTATAAATACTTTTAATAAATTGCACATAAATAATGAAATGAAATCACTCATGGGGTCGTTCATTAAAATATACATCCACTGTACCACAAATATTAGTATTACAGGAAACAATATATTCAAAGAGAAACATTATATTTATTTTTCTAAATTATATAGCGATTAATAATTAATTCTATTTAATATTTTGAATAAAATAATCAAACCAAAATAAGTCCATATAAATCTAAATATTCAGCAATGGTACAATATGAACAATTTAGATTACTGCAATGAAATGTACAATTATTGTACGTCCTGACAATAGACGCTTCCTCCGTCCTTGTTGTTACGCCTGCTCTCTCTAATGTTAATAAGTTAAGATTGATATACTTCGTCTAATTATAAATAAGTTTGTATTGACGAGATAAACCGCTGCGGTCCTTTCGGAATAATTTGATATTGATATTTTTATTAATTGTTTTGGCTGTTTTCGTTCAGTTACATTCACACTGTTAGGCCTGTTTTTGCAGGGTTAGGGATCAAAAGGAATTTTTCAGTAGCTATGTGCTCTCTCTTTTCCAATAATTTGGTAAGTGAACATACGGGCAAAGATCAGGGTCTTATTTGTTTTCCACAAGCCACTTACTGTCACACAGGGTTTGATCACCTTCTTGTCTATTTTTTTCCGAAAATTTGATTATATTCTTATATAAGGAGTGAGCCACAAAAAAGTTTTCAGAGTATGCCATGGATTAAATCAGGTATGTCTTAGATTGATTAAGTGATCTAACCTACATTTCATACTATTAGTAATAGGTTAAATCGTAACTTGTCAGTTTAACTTATGATTATTTACAAATGACAGGATACAAATTTTTTGGCTCGATTGATATATATATATATTAGAGCTAAATTCCCAAAACTTTTTAAACATCCCTCGTATTTGTTGACATTTACCTTTAGCAAGTTCAGGAAGCTCGAATTGTTAAACGCAAGCAATACCTAGCAAAAGGAAATTAACCTTTTCGGCTTTAATTAAAAAAGAGGTCATTTTTATGATGAATGTTTAGGGTAAACACACAATCAGAGTTTTAAAAAAGTTCTTTGGCGGCTTATGTGCTTTCAATGATGCTGCAAACTGAAAAGTTAACTATTTTCGTAAAAAAAAGTGACAGTAAATAAGAATACAATCGAGTTTATATATTAAAATCAGCATTATATTGGTTATGGTATACCTCCAGCATTTTGGTCGTGATGTTTATTATAGACTTGGCAACACTTGCTTGACAATCATCGCCTTTTTTTCTTATATACCTCTACTCTTCAATAATTTAAACGAAAGTATCCAAAGATGTGGTCTTGAATCAATTATAATTTGTTGCAATGAGAAAGTTTAAAATTATTTCTAAAAGCAAGCTTTCGTATTTTTGAATTCACCGGCGTCAATTTCTTTACCGCACTTTTTTTTCTTGTTCAGTAACAATACCGAGACGACCCATTCTTCTATATAACAAGTAACACAATTTATTAATTATTGTTTAAATATTTTTATTTAGTTGGTAACGACATTAGGATTTCTATGGATTAAGTCCAACTTATCCACTCTAGATTCAATCCACTTATTTGCTTCGTGCACTAGTAATGAATATGACTGAACAATTTCTTTTACGTGATTAGTTGGATTTATTACGGGTGGAATAATCAATATAAAAAAGCAATAATAAATAGTCTAATCATAAAGTATTTCTTGCAAATTAAATTTGCGTCTAATAAATATTTACATTTGACTTTTCCTAAACAAACTAACCAAACCTTTTTCCATTTAAATAACTATTTAAGCTTTCTTTTTATTTTGTCTCCAGCCTCAAACACCAACTACAAATCCCCAATTCCATTGCATACAAAATAAATGTTTACAAAAAATTCACAAATGACATTTTCGTACGTAAATATTGAGGTTATTGACAAAGCTGCTTAAACAATGTTATCTTGCAGAGTTTTTATAACCTCGACAGCTGTTATAGCATAATGTACATGTAAGTTCAATAGACGTATTACTTATAAATATTCTAAATTCATGGGCAGCACATAATACAATTTTCAACGGTTTTTTAATTGTGGAGTTCGCGTCGTAATCGACTCACAGTTTCTTGGATTTATGTCCTACATAACTGCATCTTTCCATTTTTTATACGTTGTCTTTCTCTTTCAAAGACACCCGGTATATTAAGTGTCATAAAATAACTTCAATTTAGTCATCTAAGGCTTGGAAAGACTAATATGGAAGCTTCTAAAATTAATCTGATACACTTCGTATTTCATTTCCCATCTACTTTTTTCATCCAGCCTTTGCACTTTAATTTGGTAAATGAACTCGTGTAATTTAAGAAAATAATACTACCAAAAACGTTGAAAAAAAATATGACATGTCGTTAACCGGTGCATTCCAGCTTTTTTAATTACAAATGTTCCTACTCTAAGTTACCCTTCACCTATTGGTCGAGCTTATGAAAATTATCATTCCTACAAATCAATATGGTTGCGTATCTAGTAATTCAACGATTACAAACTGAATATTACGCAAACCATTAGTGAAAAATTAAATAAACGTTAACAAATTGTTTCAGTATAGACATATTTTAAAAGTATTTGATTCAATATTACAAACACTTTATTTTGTTGGCTAAGCTAGGGACGTATGGATTCTGTCCTTCCCTGATACAGCTGATGATATCCTACCTTTTCTACAGAAACAGTTGTGTGTTACAATTACTCGTCTGAGTTTATATATTCGTCCTCAGGTGTGCCACAAGGTTTAAAACTGTGACCGTTATTGTTTAAAATTTATATTAGTCACCTTGTAATTTAGAATGTAATTGGTCTAGATATGCAGATGACTTAAAGATTTGTAATGTGATTAACTCACATCCTTATTGCATGAAGCTACTAGCCAATATAACTACACTCACAGGCAAAATAATCGATCCACTCAAAAAATTGATGAAGTTTGTTCGTTAATAAGTTTGTTATTTTAAATTCGATTTGATTCATTTTTTTTGTATATTGTAGGTAAATTTAAATGTAATCTATCACATCTTTGGAATTTTAAGAAAATTTGGCGTGCATCATTTTATTCAGGGTGACACAAAGTCTGTTTTTTTAAATCAACTTTAAAACCACATATGGATTGTCAAAGTTGCTCCACCTTGTATTTTCTTATTTTGTTAACAAGACACATCATTTCTTTACAATTTCTTTTTTTATCTATTACAATAGCTTAATTTTTGTAAAAGATACAAGGGTTTAAGAAAAATCTTACATTTTCACATTTTTCCTATGGTACTAACAATAAGTTTACGAATTTATCGTTTTTGCATAGAGGGCTATTGAAATACTGTCAGTTGTGAAATCTAAAACTTGTCAATTACGTTCTTGAACGTGTTTCTTGTCGAATAGTAATTTAAAATATGGATCTTTCTGTAACCGACGCAGCGAGAGCTGTTGCTTTGATTCAGGATGGTAGGTCACAGTATTATGTGGCCAGAGTGTTGGGAGTTTCAAGATGTAAAGTTCAAAGAGCTGTTAAACGGTTTAATGAATTTGGTGTATACACAAGAAGAAATCATTGTGGTCGAAAGAAATCTACTAGTGAGCGAGATAATCGCTTTATAACGTTAAATGTTTTGAGGGACAGAAAAGTTACTTCTGTGCAAATGAAAAACAGATTAGAGGACGTAAGGCAAGTTCAAGTAAGTGATAGAACAATAAGAAGGCGGCTGTATGATATTGGACTGCGTTCTAGGAGACCTGCAATTGGTCTAGAGTTATTGAGACACCATCGAGTTGAATGCCTTAGATTTTCTAGGGAACATGTAAATTGGGGTAACGAAGAATGGAGCAACATCCTATTCACGGATGAGTCCAGATTTTGTCTTAGAACACCAGATGGACGTGAAAGAATTTACCGGAGAACTGGTGAACGTTTCTTTCAAAACCATTTTTTTCCTAGAGTATGTTATGGAGGCGGTTCGATAATGGTGTGGGGTGGCATAAATTTTGAAGCTCGGACGGACTTGGTTATAATTAACGGGGGAGCCATGACAGCCGATAGATACATAAGAGAAGTTTTAGAGCCACATATTGTTCCTTTTGCACCGTTCATCGGAGATGATTTCATGCTGATGCATGATAATGCCCGACCGCATGTTGCCAGAATTGTACGCGAGTATTTAGCCGAGGTTGAAATCTCAGTAGTAAATTGGCCTGCTCTAAGCCCAGACCTAAACCCAATTGAGCATGTTTGGGATGCACTTGGGAGGAAAATACGATCTCGTGTACCAACGCCTGCAAATTTACAGCAGCTTAGTGACGTTCTAACTGAAGAATGGAATCAAATCAACCAGGCTTACATTCAAAACTTAATTGAGAGCATGCCAAGACGAATTACAGCTGTTATCCGTGCACTTCGTATTAAGTCTTTTATGTTTTCATTTTCTTTTCAATTCCTTTTCATTAAATTCGGTGTTAAGTTAAATTCGTAAACTTATTGTTAGTACCATAGGAAGAATGTAAAAATGTAAGATTTTCCTTAAACCCTTGTATCTTTTACAAAAATCAAGCTATTGTAATAAATAAAAAAGAAATTGTAAAGAAATGATGTGTCTTGTTAACAAAGTAAGAAAATACAAGGTGTAGCAACTTAGACAATCCATATGTGGTTTTAAAGTTGATTTAAAAAAACAGACTTTGTGTCACCCTGTATAAAATGATGTACGCCAAATTTCCTTAAAATTCCAAAAATGTGATATATTACATTTAAATTTACCTACAATATGCAAAAAGAATGAATCAAATCGAATTTAAAATAACAAACTTATTAACGAACAAACTTCATCAATTTTTTGAGTGGATCGATTATTTTGCCGGTGAGTGTATATTGAATGGCGTAAATCAAATAATATATCCCTAAATATTAATAAATGTGTGATTAAGAATTAATTATTTTTAATTTCGCATTAAAACATTCTGTTTTGTATTGATAGAATAACAATACACTTTAAGAAATCTTCAATATTTTCGATTAAATTCGAATTTACCTCATCAAGGCAACATATTTTCATATAATTTTTTAATTTGGTCTTATAATATGGCACACCATACACAGCTACAAAATAATAATAAAAAAAATAAAAATATAATACAACCTGAAACTAATTGATTGGTCCTAACTCTATTAAACACTACTATATAATACAGAGCTGAAAAACTAAGAGAATAATTAGCTTTAGGTCTACATAAACATGTACTTGTTTATACGAAGAAATTGACAAGAATCCTACAAATTTGAATATTTATAAAATAGCATTTTTTTTTAGTTGTATTTCCAATTCTTACACAACTATTGTAAACAAAATTGTTTTCCTTTTGGTCAAACTACTCAAAACACTACAGTACTTAAAATGATTAATAAAGTTGGAAGTATATTTTCTTGGGACGACTCGAGTGTTACAGACAAAAATCTTCCTGTATCTTCATTTTGGCGTTGTACCCCATCGATGTCTTCGAAAACTTACGAGATTGTATACATGTAATAATTTTGTACATTAGTATGTAAATTTTCTTAATTATTTTCTGTTTATTCACTGTACTAATATTAAATGGATGAAGATGGAAAAACGTGTGATGCTTTAATTATCTTGTTTTCATATAAACACTGGTGTTTATTGAAATTTGAACGACATAAAAACTAAAAAAATAATTATGAAACTGTTGATATAAATACGTTTTCAATTTTTAGTAAATTATCTAAATTTAATTATTCTTCGTTATGTAGAAAGTTTCTTTAAATGAAGAGTTAAATTGAAATAGACTTGACATATTTCACTATATTTTGTTTCCCTTGTTTTAATGCGACTATACAAATATTCTTAAACAACTTTAAGAATGTAACTATTTGAAATTATATCAATCATAAAATAACATAATTTGAACAAACTAAAATCTTTTAATATTTTCAGCTTTAAGCAATTTCAAATTCTGTATTAATTCCTATAATTAATTATCTAAATGCAATTATTTTATAATATTAAAGTCCCTGGCCACCAAAAAATATAATTATTTCAAGGATGCATGTAAAATAAATTCAAAATTTAAACACATAAATTTCTTGCTAAATAAATCAACGAATATTAAATATCTTATTAGTATTTGGGGATTTCACCTCTCACTTCAAGAACGTCTTTTATTCTATTTGGCATACTATTGAAGTAAGCCGTAATAATTGAATTAACTTTTGGATCGTTTCAATACACATCCTTAATATTTGCAGTTAGTGCTGCTTAGTATTATGACGTGTAAGTCAGAAAAATTTCCAAAACCTTCAGATAGTCATCATTTAACCAAATTAGCTCTTTCAATAATTGCCTCCAGTTTTAATTCATCACCGAATGCCAATTAAACTGACAAGAAGATAACGTATATCACAGAAGTTTTGGGAAAAAATTAAATATTTTAAAATAAGTAGAACGTAATTAATTTCAATTAACTCTTTATCAACATTTTATCTTACATCTAAGTTAAATAAATCCACATCTAAAATAATGACCGAGGGCCCTGGTTTTGAATGGTACGGAGTTTTTGCCTAACTGGTCCCATTATGTTTTGGACGATGTTTATATTAATATCTATCTTTTGATATATTCTACACCTTAGTTACGCTTCATTTTGAGCTTCCCATCCATTAACATATACTTTTCTGGTCAATATTTCCCAAAAATCATTGATTGGGCGAGCCTGTGGCGATTTAGCGGATTGTCAGCTTTTGGCAAAAAATTTATGTTTTGAGCTTCTAACCATGTTCTAGTCGTTCTTGCATAATGACAACTTGCTAAGTCTGGGTAACACATTATTTCATCACGTGGATGAGTAATATTAATAAATTGATGCAATTGCGGCAAACATCTCTTGATATAAATGATGGCATTAACTTCACCCCTCACATGTCCAATAAAAGGTCTTGAAACTCCGCTGTCCAATATAGCATACCAAACTAAAATTTTGTCTACAATTTTGTTTGCTTTGTATTTAACATTATCTGGACAATTTTCTATATTATTGGTACAATACTTTTCTACATAACTCTTCTTACAGTTTCATGAGAAATATTAAATCTTCTGGATAACTTTCGATTTTATATTCCAATTTGGTATTTAGCACTTTCAAAAATACGGTTAGGGAAATTTTCGGTTGGTAACTTCGGACGTCCACTTTTTGAGGCATGGTATACCCAGTTCGCATCCTACAATTACTCAATAAATGGATGTCTTGTAATACTTTGATTGCGAAAAATGTTTACAATTTCTCGCTTGAGCACTTGCCCAACCAGGTTGTAAATCCTTTTTCGGATTACAAGCCTGTAAATTGGCGTACAAAAAAACTATCTCAGATTTTTTTGCGTTGTAAAATGAGTTATCGATCTTTCAAAAATAGCATATAATTTCATATAGGTTATAAGTAATAGTATATTATGGGACAAGTGGTTGAAATAAAATTTCAACGGTGAGAGTGGTATCTCGGGACGTTGAAATTTTATCAGCTACGAGTTGCATATACTATTTTTTCTACGAATTTTTAAAATAAACGTTAGGAATCCATTTTTCATTATTTTTTATGTACATTAATTATAATAGAGCAATTTGTGTAATTAGCGCCAACTGTATTTATATATTTATCTGAAGTATAGCAAACGCCAATTAAGTTGGCGCGAGGAGGGATAAGTTCGCGCAGGATTAAAAGTAGTGGGGAGATTTGTATTTGCTTTTACATCAAATGTCAGATAATTCTAACCTCTGAGCGTGTATCACTTTATGATCCCCTAGCAAAGACATTATGTTCCGTTAAACGTCAATGACAAATGTATTCTGACAATTACTTGAGTAGCGGGGGTGGACGTTTTTAAAAACGACTTCTGCGCACCCCCTCCTCGCGCCAACTTAATTGGCGCTTGCTATATTTGTATTCATTCGACATGACCCATCAGGAATAACTGAGCTTGAGCTTGTTGATTGTTTATCTGTAAATAACTTCTACGCTATATAGTTTCTTGCATATATTCATCGATGTCCATAAACTTTCTATATGTGAACTCGTAAATGTTTCGACTTGGGAGGGATAAAATTAGAAAATGCATTATTACCCGCTTTTATAATTTATTCTGACTCTACATCAATATCATTCATTGAATGTCAAACAATTCGAAATGCCAAATCCCGGTAGTCCGATAGTTTAAAACACTAGTCGTTGAAATGCGATTTCAACCATCGTAATCAATTTCAAAATTAGTGATTTCAATGTCAGGAGTAGAAATTAGTATGGGACAAGTGGTTGAAACAAAATTTCAACGTTGAGAATGACTGATTTCAATGTCATGAGACTCATAATTAAAAAAAAAAAAATTAAATAGGTCCATATGACTGATACTATACCTACACTGACATTTTGCATCTCAATAACCTTCAAAACTTCAAAACTGATTCACAACGAGTTAATTTTATTAAAATATTGTCAAACGCAAAATGAGTCTGACAGTTTTTTGTCCGCCAGTTTACGATATAACGGCGCAAATTATTTGACATCCATCCACGAAATGTCACAACAGGTTGGAGTATTAATGAATATTTGTTTACCATGGTTCCTACGAGGATGGTTCAATAATTCCTTAGAAAAAGATAGAAAAACATTATTTTTCATCAGTCGCCTTTTAGCTGTATAGACTTCTCCCAGCGTTTCTTCAACTTTTTTTAAGCCGTCCAAAAAGTAGGATTTCGGAAGGTCCTCAAAATAGGCATCTGTTTTGGCGACGACCTCCTCGTTCGACGTGAATCGTTTTCCGTCAAGCCATTTTTTTCAAGTTTGGGGAATAAAAAAAAGTCACCGGAGACCAAATCTGGTGAATACGGTGGATTTTGTAAAAGTTTGAACTTTAATTCGTTGATTTTCACCATCGAAACTGCGCAAATGTGCACCCGTGCATTGTCCTGTTGGAAGAGAATTTTTTTCTTTAGGAGGACGTTTCTCCTTGTTTGCTTCGCTCAACCGGTGCAATAACGTTGCACAATACTCTCCATTTATCGTTTCTCCATTTTCTAAGTAATCTAATTGCTTTGTTTCTGGAATATAGTCGTGTATCCATGCTTCGTCCACAGTTATGTAGCGACGTAAAAACTCGTCAGAATTGCTACGGAAAAGTTCCAAATCAGCCACCAGTTCGATCACATGCGTTTATTCTCCACTCAGATCAAATGCGACACCAATCTTGTCCAGATTTTGTCAAACCCAATTTATCGTATAAAATTGAAAACACTGTACCTTGTGATATGCCTGTGATCTCAACTATTTCGCATACTTTGATTCACTGGATTTTGTGGATTTTGTCAATTATTTTGGAGGGACGCATTTCCACTGGACGTCCCGAATGATGTTCATCTTTTGTGGATGTACGGCCATGTTTAAACTCATTTACCCAATTGCAAACAGTCGCAAACACAGAAGCAGATATACCATGAACTTCATCCAACTCGGCTTTGATCTCTTTCGGTGATAAACCTTTTAAATAAAAGTGTTTAATCGCCGCCTGAAACTCATGTTTGTTACTTCAAGCAAGTATAAAAATGAACCCACGCGATGGATTTATCTAAAACTTTGACAGCAGTCTAACGACAAATGACGCTCACTAAATGCAAATTTTTGTCATATTACTAGCGCCATCTCTTGAATTTTCTAAGGAGTTATTGAACCACCCTCGTATATTATAATTTACATTTATTTTTAAGCCGACGAAAATTTTCCCAAAACTTCTCTAACATACCTTACGCAAAATATAAATCTAAATTTATATTGACTTTATCTTATGTTACCGAGTGCTTATATTTTAATCTGATTTCATACGAGCGTCCAAGTAATATAAGCTCAGATATTTTGTGTCCTTCTACAGAGATATATTTTGTTATGCTTTTACTAGACAGCATTCGATCTGACGCTATTTTAACAAACTGACGATTAAGCTTTTCCTACCCCAAACCAACCTTCTACTACTGGTATTAACAATCATTTCTGTGATAGAACATGCAGTACGTTGCTCCATCTCTTGGGCAACTCCTTTTTTATTTTATTGACCCTTTTGATAATCTCTTATATTTAATAATGCGAAAAACTTATTCTTCTATTACACGTTGTCTTGTACTTTACCCATAGCGAATACTCGTATAATAAATAAACAACTGAATAAACGAAGATACAAGCACTTCGTTTCAATATCATACAAAAGTAGTAGAGCTAAAAAATACCAAAATATCCATAAGATTTAACTACAGGAGTCAATTTTGACATTTTATCCCCTCTATTTATTTCGCAGTCATGTGACGGCCTCACAGCTTGCGTGAAATTCGAATGCCGATGAGGTAATGAACAGGTTCGAGCAGGTAATGAACAGGTTTGAGCGGGTAATGAACAGGTTCGAGCAGGTATAAAACAACAAGTGTAAACAGATATTGAGCTGGCTAACCAGTTCATTACCTGCTCGAATATATTTCTGGGCGTTTGATTTTGGCGCGTGCTGTAAAGTGGTTACGTGATTGAGAAAAAAGTAGAACAGATAAAATGTCGAAATTGACATTCGCGTTAAATCTTATGGGATTTTGGTCCAGGACTCTCTTAGCTGTAATTATAAAAACAAGTAATAAACTAAGCTGCTGTCGACAAATAACCCAATATTTTTTTCAGTATTACAGTTGGAACTCTATTAGTAGAAACCGGGACAGGTGTCTATGGCAGAAAGTAATAGCAACAATAAATATGAAATATATTGGTTAAATTTTCTTTAATAATAATGATAATAGTTTATTAGTCATATGTCTACAGAATAAGACATAGATGACGTCTTATATGCATGGCAGATCAGATACCAACAAGTACAAATATACTAACAAATAAAACCTATGTATAAATAAAAATCTGCCTATAAATAAAAACTATATATAGAAAAAATATATAAAATTTGAGCAATAAAAGAAAGAACGGACCTCAGAGCGCGTGGAAGCAGATATGAATATCATGGCGTACTAGAGGCCAGCACGTTCTTTATCTTTGCTTTTGAAAATTTCTATTGAATTTATATTTTGTAAAGATGTTGGTAATTGATTAAATAACCTACATCCGTTAAAAAGGAGGTGCCTCTGGTAGAGAGAGATGTTGAATGCTGGTTTGTAAGTAACGTATGTTGCTTATGTATTGTCTCATAATCATGTTTATGACCAAGCGTCTTAAAATCCGACCAACAGATCTCTCGCACGGATAAATTAGTCAAATTCTGATAGCACGTTTTTGAATTACAAATATTCTCTGCATGTCCCCAGTGGACAATACCGCTCCTGAGAAGCGACTGGAAGCATGCGACGTAAACTGTCCGCAAAATTCCAACACTACAGAAACCTGATAATGTCCATTTAATAGCATTACGTTCAAAATTACAACATTTACAGGTGGTACTAATATCGTAGCAAGAGACTGTATTAATGCTAAAAAAATTTTTTCAAATCATTTGCAATGTTCAAATTTCAATAAACATTTGTGTATTCGATAAATATTTTAATCTTTGGTACCTTATTTTTATCCCTTAATGCAGTGAATAGTGAAATGCTAGTCATTTAACTGGTTAAATGTATATGATTGTATATTTTTATTTATGCTCAGAAAAAATAATAAATGCGTATAGGTATTATTTTGTGAAAGTATTTCCTCCTAAATTAAAATTGTTATTTGTGTTGGTGATTTTTTTAGTTTTAAGTGATTGCTATTTTCTTTGTTTTTTTTTCTAATGCAAAATGTCATTCAGTCAATCAAAGACAGCACACAATTAAGTCAATTAGTTTACCGTTTACTCAGTCTAGAAATTGTTTACATACTTATATTTATATTACCATAAAATTTTTAACCTAAAAATTGTAAAATAAAATTATACCAGAATGTACTACTACCTATGTAATGTGTATCACAAATGTATAAATATAAGAAATAAAATATTATAAATTATCGTAAGCCGATAGCTTTTTAATGTCTCAAAAATTTCATTCTTTTCGATAGCAAAAAAAAAACAGGTAAAAGTTTATTTTCAAAAGATAACATTTGCACACAATTATGTGTAAAAGACTTACGGTCGGTATTATCAACGTATTTAAAAGGACATTTATATCACATATTATTTAAAAGTAACGCATGTGTATTATCAACATGTTTAAAGTAACATTTAACTCTAAACACGCATTTAAACATAAATGCCTGAATTTGACTACCTACTCAAGTATTAAAAGGAGAATTAACGCATGCGTATTTTTGTATATGCATGTTTGTATATCTTCTCCGTAGCTCAGATATATGTATTTACATGACCTCGAAATTTCTGTGTACATACATCTTACAACCACTATAGCCTAAATATTTTCTGCAAATTTATTGCATTTTCGCGAAATAATGTAAATGTAAATGCTTTCTACATTTTACGACACTAATTTATTCGAATTTTCACAGAAAAAAAAGAAAATTCGCCCTTAAGTAAGGATTAAAACCCACGTCTATGGCTTGCCGGACCATCGCTTTAACCACTAAGCTATTAAAGGTCGTGATTTCCAATCTTTATGGGAATGTCTTAAGTCACATCAAGGAAGCAGATGACATATCTTGCCTGTAGTAGGCAGTTTTGCAAATTTATTGCATTTTCGCGAAGTAATGTAAATGTAAATATGCTCTATATTTTAGGACGCTAATTTATCGATTTTTTTATAGAAAAAAAAACGGCCGTTAATAGCTTAGTGGTTAAACCGATGGTCCGGCAAACTATGGACGTGGGTTCGGGTTCCTACTTCAGGGAGAATTTTTTCTATTAAAAAATCGAATAAGTTAGCGTCGTAAAATGAAGAAAGCATATTTACATAAACATATTTTCTATCTCTACGAGTAAATTTTCGAAATGTTTATGTATTTTAAAAATTTATTGTGATTTTTTAAAGAGGATTTCATTGTTGTATGAATTTTTACTTCTTACAAATATTTCTAATACGAGGGTCACTTCTTATATTTTTACAAAATCTGAGAAGAAAACAAATTTTTTTGAGAACAAACTATTTTATTGTTTTTCAAAATATTCGCCTTTATGGTTTATACACTTTTGCATGCGTACGAACCAGTTCTCAAAACATTTTTTCCACTCCGAAGGTTGTATCTCAGAAACATGATTTTCAAAAGCTTCGACTGCTTTCTAGGTGTTTAAAATCGCTGTCCATCCATTTTTTGATTCACAGTTGGGAACAAAAAGAAATCATTCGGCAACAAGTCAGGTGAATATTGACAATGAGACATTATTTCAACACTTTTCTTCTTCAAGTAGTTAACTGTTAGACTTAGTATGGGAACTTGCACTGTCGTAATGAAGAATAATGCGACGTTTTCGGTTGTTCTTCCTGATTTCGTCTATAACTTTTGGCAAACAAATTACTGTGTGCCATTCTGCGTTAACAGTTTTTCGATCCTCTAAAGGAATTGTTGCAATGTGTCCTGTACAGCCGAAGAAACAAGCGATCATTTTTTTGGAAGTGCTCCTTGCACGAACAACTTTTGTTGGGTTCGGTTCGTCTTGGAACACCCATACAGTAGATTGTTGCTTGGTTTCCGACTCATACGCATATATCCATGTTTCTTCACCTGTGACGATGTTGTATACGGATTTTGCGGGTCCTACGTCGAATGTTTTGCAAATCTCTTTACACCAATTGACACGAGCTGCTTTCTATGCTTTGGTCAAGTCATGTGGAATCCATCTGGAACATATTTTTTTACAAATAAATGTTCATGTAAAATCGAATGAATTGCAGTCTGCGATATACCAAGAGATGCCTCTACCTCACTATAAGTCACATGTCGATCGTTCTATCATTTTCCGCACAGAATCGATATTTTTTGGAATCACAACAGTTTTTGGTCGACCTTTACATGATTCATCACTCACTGAGGCACGACTATGACGAAATTCTGCAAACCAATTGTAAACTATCTTCTCTGATGGTGCTTCATTGCCAAAAGTTGACCATTGACAAAAGTTGACCGAAGCGATATAATGCATTCTTATGGAGGTAGGCCTTTTTTATAATAGTAAAAAATCATCCAACGAAACCCGTCACAAGTAACCTCCATTATTTTACAAACTCACTGTCTTCAAACTATCACTAATTTCTAAGCTATCGCGGATTTCTCGTTAACAAATGTCAAACTTTAAGAATGTAGTGATTACATATTGCAGTGAATTGTGGTGTTAATTGCTTATTTAACTTGGTCCACAATACACAGTAGCTTGGCCGGTCTATCTCAAGTCGGGTACGCCTTCCAGGAGCTCTTGTATCTTCAGGGTTACCCTCACAGGGTACGTGGCACAATAATAAAACAAAAGGTATTAGAAAAGAAAACAAAGATTCCCCCCATGAAGTTTTAATAAAAAAAAATAAAAAAAAATTAGACTTTATCGAGTATAAAGTCGTACTGAAACATCTATTGTGTATCAGGGGTGAGGAAAACTTTGATACAAATGACAGTAGAAGAGAAAAAACCTCACTAAATGATCGCGAGCAAAATTAACCTAATTAAATATTGAGGAAAACTGTCAATCTTCATTAATTACTTTATCCCTAACTAAAACGTCAACAGAACATCTCTGTATGCGCACGCACTAATTCTGACCCATGCGCACATTTAACATGGTACAAATATACTTTTCCCACCAAAATCTAACCTTCTAGAATATTACAGATAAAAAATATACTCAAAAAAAAAAATTAAAATTTTCTTTAATATTCATCTGACTCTAAATATATATTATAAACTACAATTTTTTTTACTGAATCTACGAGCTCCAATATTATACAAATAATATAACTAAATTATTTCTAAATAAATGCACATAATTACAGAAATATACGTACATTAATTAATGTAGTCGTCACACTTCACAAAAAATATTAACATGAGAGATTTCAGATAGGCCGCATAAATCAAAAATTACAAGTATAAGACTCGTAATAAATCGAGAATTAACTTTTAACACATCAATATCACCACACTAAAACATAAACCGAAATTATAAAGAACTGAATAAAAAAGAAGTCTTTATCCAGCAAACAATTAATTAGACCTATCTGTTCAATAGCTGGTTAATCTCTAACTCTCCTTCTTCACGGAAATGGCATCATTACCCTACCTAAAATAAATCAAAAGAGCGACAATGACAAAATCTTCCTACATAGCGAGAACTGCAAACCTCTGCGGCACGCTCGCACTATATACAGTCGTGGACCAAAATACACATTATAATAAAATTTACATAAAATATAAAATATTTTCAAATATTTTTCTGGAATAAAATACACATAAATATATAGTCTTTTATAGTTTCTTTTAATTTTTTCTTCGGGGAAAAATTCATTGCAATATGTCAAAAGCACCATCTAGTGGTCGATTGTAAAAATATAAAATGTGTCCCTCATATATTAATGCAACTGTTAAATATTGCTTACTTTTTGATTACGGTATACAAAACTATGTGCATAAATAAAAACCATTTTACAACTAAAACCTAGTTCTAAAGACACATGTAACAATGCAAAAATCTGCTCTTAATTTTGAATTAAGCAACACGAACAAAGCGAAGCCAGGCACAAACTGTTCAAATGTGCTAAATTCGTATATTTTGTTCTAAAAATATTACCAACCTTTCTGAATATCACATTTAGTTAAATGCTGCTTAAACACATCTCACAAGACAAAACCCCTAATTTGAGGGACACTTAATTTAAATGTCTTTTAACTAAAACTACTTTTAATATCACTTGTTAATACCAGCTAAATTATATGTGCTAAATGTCCACTGCAATGCAGTTTTAGTTATTTACGATACAAGTGTTAAAAGTGCGATTTTATTTCACGAGTAAAAGTTTGCGACACGAGCGTTAGCGAGTGTCGCAATTTACGAGTAAAATAAAATAGCATTTTTAACACGTGTATCGTACAATATTTTTTCTACAAACACAATTTTTATTATAAAATATAATGAAAATCCACTGACCAAATTTGACAGATCATGAATACATTTTGACACAACTGGACGCAACCGTAAAAATACGTCAAATTAAGTCACAATTCATACAAAAGATGAGTTCGTATTTTAATAAAGAAAATGAAGTAATAGCGAGAATAATAATTCTGAAAGTACTGCAATACAGGAAATAAATATCTCGAATTACACAAACTGTACATTTAATATTAATTATCCAAGAAACAAATAAATAAAACACACATAAGATGTTTTAGATTTACACTTTATTATTAAAATAATGACAGCTGTTTCGCTAACACAGTTAAGACTAAGTCTTAAGTTGAATTTGAAGAAGCTACTGTGTTAGCGAAACAGCTGTCATTATTTTAATAATAAAGTGTAAATCTAAAACATCTTATGTGTGTTTTATTTATTTGTGATATGGATTTACATCAAGCAAAGGTCGAAACAATCAAAGTATCCAAGAAATATGTAATTTTCAATCATTTTAATATATGTTGTCATTTTTGACAACCTGTCATGTCAATTTACTTTTAACACTAGTGTTAAAAGTAATACTTTTAACCCGCTACACTATAAAATCGCATTTTTAATTGAAGTTAGCCGTGTCAAAATGTCAACTTTTAACGGTGTTTGTAGAAAAACATTATTTTATTCTGTCATTGTGACATCTTATCCTACCAATCGGGAAAGATGACGTACAAGGTAGGCAAAGATGGCGCATGTGTTCCTTGATACCTGTGTCATATTAGCACTTTAAAATGTATAAAAAAGGCGATAAAAACTAGTTACAAATGTCTTTATTTAACTATACAAAAACAACAAGGACCAAAAAGACTTATATCTCAAGGCTGAATTCGGTACGATGTGTGTGGAGGTAAACTTAGCATAACTATAAAATTCTTTTTGTAAAGATCGAATATCTGAAGCAAAATATGATTGTCTAAAATAAGTAGTACAGGGTACGTTTCAGATGAGGTAACTTTTCTCAAAATGTTTTACCCATCTTCATTACTCGGTCCGTTTTTAATGCACGCGTAAACTGCCCCTCTGGAACAATTTTTTCCTAACACTGGAGACAGTCTTTGCCTAGGAAAGATAAAGGCGGAATATAATTACCACTAGCGCTTATGACACAAATGACGTCTTGTTCTTGTTCTTGCCTCGTTCCCATGAAGATATTATTCCAAACTGTTTTATGCCTTTGGGTCATAATCCTTTACTATTCCCCTCATAATCCTTTACTATTTCCCTTGGGCACAGTAGACACGCCAGTCTCGTCTAGGTACATTATATATCCTGTCAGAACCAAAGTGGTATTTTGACATCACATTTTTCAAATTACCTGTATATTATTATATCTGGCTCAAAGTACCGAATGCTGCGTTGTATTCGACTCTCGAAGGAGCATGTATAATTTTGTGTTTGACTCACCGCTCAGGGGACGTAACTTCCGTATAAGCTGGATATTTATTTTGGTTGGTGGCAGTTATATTGAAAGTTAGTGTGTTTTCTGAATGTTTTATTTATTTTACAAAAAAACACTTAAACCTAATTTCATAAGATAAATCTCACAATGTAGCACTTAATGTAAACTTAAACTTAATTCTTTACTATTTGTTTTAGACTGTATGTCTTGTTTTGTACTGTTTTAAGAATCTGAATGTTGTATATAGAATGATTGTTGTGTTTAGAATTATTGTTGTATTCAAAATTATTGTTGTTACAAGTATACAAAGATATATCACTGCCCCTACCAATACATAACTAAATGTGCGGATATCTTTGACGTCAAACATATTGTTGTGGAATTTACCTACATTGTTACTTCTTGGAAATTGTATCTATGTGCAAACAATACCCAATGTTTACGATAATCTTAAAGATCTTACTAATAAATAAATATAAAAGTAAAATATAATTCCTAATTAGGTATTAATAGGGTGTCATAAATCTTCTTAATATATTTCCATCTGCTCATTCATCAATATCAGATTTTTATGACACATACATATTTGGCAATCGTGAGCCTATTATGTATATTGAACAATGGGTGACCATATTGAGGGATCGTTCACTAATTACCGTAGGCAATCAAGAAACGGTCTAAATCTACAAAGCAGGTAATAAACAAATTAGTAAATGTAAATTCTTGGAATTTAAGGAAATTATTACACTTTTGAATATGTTAATAAAAGTATGTTATATAATGGTTTACACTTGAAAATGCACGTTAAATATCTATAAAATGTGAAATGTTATTCTTTAATTCTTTGGTGCTACATTTACTTATATCTAAAATATATAAACATATACAATATAAGAAACTTCGTTTTATGACGAAACATTACCAAAAAATCCATCTACTTCTGTCTTGTTAAACTCTAAAATCCTGTTGACACTAGGTTCTGGCTTTCTTAGAGTTATCGTGGGATTGCGTCTCATAAATCTTGCATACCAATCTTTACCAGCCACTCTTCTTTTGTTTTGTTAAAGTTTTGTTTTGTTTTATTAGCTCCTGCATACCTAATCATAAGCAATTTATTTAAACTCAGATGAAAAAAGAAACTTTCTTAACTTAATTTAATGCTCGGCTAGTTCCTTTTCTTGAGCACCAGTAAAAACGGCACTCCGACCTAAAGAAAGAGATTTTGTTTCCTTAAAATTTCTTTTAATCTTCAGTTTTTGTCTTAGTGTCGATTCTGGAATGTGTAGTAACTTTGGGCCTGCTTCTCTAATAGGAATAGGTACACTGCCCGAAATATAAAACCCGTACACTAACATATTATCAATGTAAGCCAGCCTTATCAAATTTGAAATGTCTTATTTAACTTAAATTTGACTTAAGTTATAGGTATTACATGTAGCAATATATGTCATGTATAACCTATAAAGTCTATAAGTGACAGTATGAATATATTTGTCCCGTTCACGCAACTGAAAGACTGACTTTATGCTCATAAGAGTTGTACAGGTTTTATATGTCGGGCAGTGTACCACAATTCTCTTTAATAATTACATCTAAGACTGCGCTTAAAGTCTCTTTACTAAATCCACCCCGTTCTGTGAATCTTTTATATTTTCCCATCTAAAAAATAAAAATAAGAATATTTATGAATCACTGAATAACATTGACGTCCTGCGTCAACTTTGCCGCATCTACATTTCATCAAATAACCTCACATATTTGTTTCTGTAACAGTATTTTAATTTCCACTAAATATAATCAGATGAGTAGAACCGCAACACATTAAAATGCACTAAAATTGAATCGTAATAATTAAATAAAATATACTTACGGTTACTTACGGTTTAATAAGCAACACCTGCGAATTAGATGACAACTACCTACGTGTTACACATTAGTTATACTTATATAACATAACATAAAACGCAAAGTTGCATTCATAGTTGCCAACTGCCAGTGGCTATCTTACGCATACCGGTAAATACGAATACTAATGTTTAGAACAGGTACGAGACCAACAAAATATGCTATATTTTCCTCTGCGATATCTTACCCGCCATGAATATACCTACACTACGCATAAATATCGATTTGCTTTCTTTTACAAGCAGTGTTGCCAACAGTATTTTTTAAATCCGTTAAATTTGTTGTAGGTTTCCGTCAAAAATCCGTTAAATTTTTTTTTTCCGTCAATAAAATCCGTCAGAATAAAAAATGTGCCAAACAAATAAAATTTATTTTATAATAAAATTTTATAAAAGAAGAACTTATATTAAAAATCGAAATTAAAATCGTCATCACTGTCCGTACCATCAACAGGTTGGCCCATAGCAGTGGAGGTTGAAGGTTCGCTTTGCCTATAGCTTTGCATAGTCCCCACCATACGAATTACTTTTTCAGGCAACTCATATGAAAAGCAGGTTTTATCGTTCCTCTTCAGCCCTGATCTTATATTCAAAATTGCATTTACCATACTTTCCTTCATTTTATTGCGCAGCTTTGATTTCACAATATTCATCACACTAAAAACCCGTTCTGCCTCTGCATTGGAGTATGACAAAAGCAGAATTGAAAAAGCAAAATCGCATAACTCCTTGAAAGGATTTGTGCCTGTAGCATCTTCATACTCTTTGACTTCGGACCAAAACGCCACAGTGTCATTGATGTTCTCCCATTTAGTGTAATTTATGGCGTTCCATTGCGTCTCGATTAGAGATATTTCATGTTTTGAATACTCTAAATGGGCCAATAAGGGACTTAAAGATTCTTTGTGAACCCTTAATACGTTTTTGCATGAGAGTAGATTGGTTTTCTGCAGGATTTCGATATTGTCAGGTAACCTACAGTAAACAAGACGGAGACTCTTTTAGGGAACATTGAGAAATGAGAAACTGACAACTTACCTCAAACGTAATTGTTGAATTAATTTTAAAAGAAAGTTAATACACCGTTGACGAAGATCTTGTTCACTTTGCCCGTTTATAAGATCTTTTTCCCTCATTTCTCGTATCTTGGATTCGAATCCGTAACCAAGGTATGGCTTAGGGTCTAAATGATTCTCCACAATTATAGTTAGCGGATCAATATTGGGACGTGGCATGACTACTTTTGAAACCAGAAATCCAATAAGCGTAGATAAATCCGTAAACAATTTACATGGATCAGCATCTTTGGCTTCAAAAGATTTGTTCGTTAGTTGCAATTGTTCTAATATGGGACATAAGAATGAAAATAAGGCCAAATTACTCTCATCTTTATACATATTGTACAACAATTCAGCAGTATAATTTCGTCGGGATATTTCAAAATGCGTTTGAAGTTCAAGCCATTGTTTCAAAATTCTAGTACAGCCGAATAAATTGATAACCATCGGGTTTGACAAGCACTAATTATTTTTAATGGTTCGTGACCTTCATTAATTGTGCGATGCAGCTCTTTGTATTCAGCCTGTCGAACTGATGATTGAGAGAACCAATTGTATGTTTCAGAAACCATAAAATCCAGATTCCTCGGTAAGGTATCTTCTGAGGCGTGAGATACCGCAAGCTGAATCGAGTGACAGACACATCGTACAAGAACTAATCCTGGAATATCTTCTTTTAGGATTGCATGTACGCCATTATTTACACCTGTCATAACACTGGCATTGTCAGTTCCGATGCCAAGAATATTTTTAAACTCCAAACCAAATTCGTTTAGCGTCTCTTTAACCGCGGAAACTATTCCTTCTGCATTGCATGCGGTTAGTGGTGCCAATTTTAAAAAAGATGTTTGTATTTTCTTGGATTTTGTGCTGTAAAATATTATTACAATGCCAAGATATTTTACCACAGTTATATCCGTAGACTCATCCAGAAGTAAACTAAATTTTCCATTTCCAATATCTACTTTTAAATCATCTTTAAAGTGAGGGCTTAAGATATTTTTAATAATATTGGAACACTTTGTGCGATGCAATTGCATGTCTTTAACTGCTTGTGAATCATCTGCCACCTTTTTCATTATCCGCCCTAAATGATCTACTGTTAGTACGCTGCAATGTTCGGCAATAAACAGTGTTGTATAAGCTTCCAAATATTTGCTTTTTTCTGTCTTTTTGGGAGTAAAATTAATTGTTGCTTGGCGTGATGGCGCCAACATATCTGTATTCTTTATATGTTTCTTCGAAATCATATGAGCTTTTAAATCAGAATATTTATTGCTACTACTTACGATACATCGACAAAATATGCACTCAGGGAATGACTCACCAGAATTTTTATCTGTTTTCATAATAATCCAGTCTTTAAACAGCTTGTCTTGAAGCCATTCACTACGAAATTTTTGTTTATATTGCACTTTCGGCATTTTTGTCACTGTAAACAAGATTAATTGCACAACACACTGAGAATAAGATTATTCAACTCACTAAAATCAAGACGTATATACGCCAGTGCCAGTGCCACATACACAATGCAATGATCCAATAATTATTTTGAGAGGATTCGGGGCCCGGGAAGTCCCGGTCGAGCCGATAGACTACCGCCGGTAGTCTGTGGTGCCAATCATGCGGAACCAATGACATAGTGTTGTTTCATCCTCCTGGTTTGAAGGAAGTCGGTATGTGTAGACCGAAGTATGTTTTCAAATAATACAATATTTTTTCTATTTACACTAATATATTTACAAGTTTAATCTTAGAGTTCCGTTAAATGCAACAATGCAGTATCTGGTCTTAATACTGAAAACCGAGAAAACTGGCTAATAAATAATATTTGCTCCTATTTAGATCACTGAGATCTTAGTAGGAGCTGTTTGTTAGATCACTGAGACCTAAGCTTTAACTCGAAGAGATCGTACTTGTAACTGTAGTGAACTCTAAGAGATCTTGTTTGGAACTACTTATTCATTCTCTCATTCCTCGGCAAGAAGCTTCCTCCCACCCAGTCAAATAGGGAGAAAACAATGAAAAAGGAATATACGGAAATTTCCATATAACAATTATTTACATTTCCAAGAAAGTACATGCTGTAGTTTCCGACGTCACAAATGTATTAAAACAAACAATATACGCCGGAAACCCTTAATTATAGAAAACAAAATACTTCCCAAAGTAATAAATATACAATGCACAGAGATAAACTAATGTTCGCAGAATCGAATCGAACCGAAACCATTTAACCTTTTATAATAATATATAACAGGAAATATGTACAATAAAACTTATTCTATTATAATTATACTTATTCAAATAAATTATTTACCTAATCGATGCAAAGGGTTTTGCCTGTAATAAAAATAAATAGTTTTTATGACTGTAGAAAATACGACAATGAAGAAATGTAATACCTGCCCAGTCCTAAAGCAATTA
The DNA here is from genome assembly GCA_935421215.2 of Melolontha melolontha. Taxonomy (NCBI): domain Eukaryota; kingdom Metazoa; phylum Arthropoda; class Insecta; order Coleoptera; family Scarabaeidae; genus Melolontha; species Melolontha melolontha. The sequence continues at coordinate 66,856,562 of OW285243.1, read as the reverse complement.
ACAATATTAAACATATCCCAGAACTCCAAGACCTTTTCTATATACAATATATAATATTTACAATTTAAAAACTAGAATTAAATATATTAAACCTACATCTAAATAAAACTAAAAATACAAAATTAAATCTATTTTGCCTGAACAGTGTAATATGATATTTACAGACAAAAAATAGTTTGAATCGGTAAACAGCCAGTTAACACACTTACAGAACTTAATTTAGAATTTTTTGACGGAAACTTAGTTTCCGTTAAAAAATCCGTCACCCGTTGAAAATGTTTTTTTTCCGCTCCCCTTCACCAAAATCCGTTAGATATGACGGAAAATCCGTTAAGTTGGCAACACTGTTTACAAGCAAATATATTGCAAAAACTTTATCTACATACCTAAAAATCGATAAATATATCGTTTCATTTATCTAATTACAAAACAACACAATTCGATTTATTAACATAGCAGGTACAGTACCATACATTTATTATTAAACATTACATGCTATCAGAATCAAAGTTGGAGTATTATTAATTTTTTTTTCTGTTATTATATTCAATTATTTAGAATAGATTGTAGGAGATAAAAAATTAATGTTGCAATATATTCTTCATTCTGAAAGAAGTACCGCAATATGCTGCCATTTTGGGTCCAGACGAGCGCGGTAAATTTAAATGTATCCGTTTTCATTTCTAGGAACCTTTTATTGAATAAAATATGAAAACGTGGCATTTTCGGTCTTATATTTACGTCTAACTTGATTAATAATCCAAAAATAATGACAACATAAAATGATTGAATGAAAATTTTGGTTTGCGTATAGCAAACGCCAATTAAGTTGGCGCGAGGAGGGGGTGCGCAGAAGCCGTTTTTAAAAACGTCCACCCCCACTACTCAAGTAATTGTCAGAATACATTTGTCATTGACGTTTGACAGAACATATTTTGTAATGGAGGATCATACACGCTCAGAGGTTAGAATTATCTGACATTTGATGTAAAACCAAATACAAATCTCCCCACTACTTCTAATCCTGCGTGAACTTACCCCTTCTCGCGTCAACTTAATTGGCGTTTGCTATACATCGATTGAAGTTTGTTAGATCATGTCAAATACATGTCAGATTTGCATTAACAAAATGTTAAAAATGAGTTCTAAAAAGTTCATGTAATAAACTCTAAGAACATGTAACAATTAACGAATTTAAAACTTTAATAGGTATTTTTATACTGGTTTTATATTTATAAAAAAAATATTTAATTCGATATATTTATTTCTTCGCAGAATTAATCAACAGGAAGAATTGTGTAGCAACGTTGCCTTAATCAGGACAGTTATATAACTGTCTGATTTTAATATTATAACTTCATTTGATGATATGAAATAATTCAAAATGTATGCAAAGTTTTTGTCAAGAAAAGTATGAGGGCTATGTTAAGTCTGTTTACAAAAAATGAAATGCATATAAGCCCTATAATAGTTATTTATGCACCAAGAGCGTTATGGGTATTATATTGCTCTGAGGTCGACGTTAATTCAGCCCAAGGGATGAATGTCGACCGACGGCAATATAATTGCCATAACGCCAGTGGTTCATGCAAGATTTTATTTTTCACGAAAAAGAGGAAAATTCAAATTACATTGGAAAAGTTCCGAGATTTCTGTCAACTGTCATGTCGTTGACAGTCGTTACGCATCTAATATGTTGAGGCCGGTGCATCGTTCGAGATCCTAAAAATGCATGGGAAATGGAAATGTGCATCTGTAGCAGAAGGATACATAAAGAATAAGAATAGAGTACCCAGCATGATATTAAATTCTGTTACAGTATCAGATAAATCCTTGTTCGCTTGTCAAAGAAACTAGTGGAGATGTTTTCCCACCAAGAACTTTCACAAACTTGGAAAGCTTCAGATCACATAATTTTTCAACACATTTCGAAAACTGTATTTTCAATTTTGCTAAATAATGTTAAAAATTTGATTCTTTCTTTAGAAATTGTTGAAAATAAACAACTATTAAGTTTTACGTATTTCAAATGACAGTTGACACCAGGCGCGGCTCGTGATGACGTATTTGGGAGTGCAAGTACAATGATGCGAGTGCTTCGTGTATTCTCGTGTACTAACTGTAACGTTTTCTTAGTAAACACCGAAAACACACGAGGCACATCATTGTACTTGCACTCCGAAATACGTCATCACGAGCCGCGCCTGGTTGACACTTTGAAGCTTTCAAATTGTCAATGTTTAGATACTCTTAATTTTATTAAAGAATACTAAAGTTTTGCTTCTTTCTTTAGACTTTCTTAAAAATTCAAATTATTAGTTCTGTAAAATGTATATCCTTTCTTCTCGGGCTTTATTTATAAAGCCCGTCACATAATTTATTCAGTTTTTAATGTTGTGTGGGTACAAATAAGGCCCGAGAAGAAAGATGTACATTTTACAGAACTAATAATTTGAATTTTTAAGAAAGTCTAAATTTAAAAAAAAACATGTTATTCGCTAAACTCTTACATAATTCATAAATTCACAAATTAATTTATTATCAATTAAGTACCTACAATTATTTTATTTTATTATTACTAGATATTATAGTAAAAGTTTCATCGCTATACAACGTTTACTGAACACCACCTCTTCCAAGTTGGTGGCTTTAGGTAATACACTTTCTTCTGTAACACTTTACAACGAACAATTTCTTCGTGTGTTGTTAGCAGATCAGGTATTGCATTAGGACGCAATAATTTACGGTTGCCTTCCGTTTCCCTTCAAACTGATCGCTTGAAAAATGTATCTATGCAACAATAAAACCATTACCTATAATAATTAAATAATAACATATGAAACAAAGTAAATATTTTAATAAGTTTGGTACTGGCACTCCACAAATTTTAAAGCCTTTTTCTGACCTGTTTGTACACTGAGGCACACAAATCTAGGCATTTTAGTTCGTCACTATTATAAAATGGTCAATTGTACAATAAATTAAGCGTAAATTACAAATAAATCGCAACTACATAAAACAAAACACACGTATAGCAAACGCCAATTAAGTTGGCGCGAGGAGGGGTAAGTTCGCACAGAATTAGAAGTAGTGGGGAGATTTGTATGTATTTGGTTTTACATCAAATGTCAGATAATTCTAACCTCTGAGCGTGTATCACTTTATGATCCCCTAGCAAAGACATTATGTTCCGTCAAACGTCAATGACAAATGTATTCTGACAATTACTTGAGTAGTGGGGGTGGACGTTTTTGAAAACGGCTTCTGCGCACCCCCTCCTCGCGCCAACTTAATTGGCGCTTGCTATATATCACCATTAAAGACAAAATAAAGACGCTATTGAGTGATCATTGCGTCGCACGTCCTAAACACAGGCACAAAACGAAATAAATAAAATGAAAGTACTCGAAGGTAAGGTTATACTTATTTTATGCAACATCAAGCATACACAATAGCTGATATACTGTCGTGAGCAAAAAAAAACGGGACAGTAATCGTTATGTCAATTTCCTTTATTTTTTAGCGTTGTAATTTTAACATTTGATTAACTTTCAAACTCTACGTCAAATTATATATCATAGTTGATAATTCAAAATTGAAAATGCCGCATCTTTCGAAAACTGATAAAGCTAGACTTGTTACTAGTTTGAAAAATGGGAAATCATTAAGAAGTGTATCGGTTCAATTTAATATTGGTAAAAGTTCAGCCGCAAGAATATATAAAAAAAATGGAGGGAAGAGGATAATTTAAATCGTAAAATAATTTCCGCACGTAACAAAATTTCGAATACGCAGGAAGACGAAACATTAGTTACTGAGATTAGGCACAACCCTTTCAAAACATTAAAGGAAGCTATAAGAACAACACAATTTCCTGTCTCATCTTCTAACATAATGGTTACAAGAGAATGAAATTTAAACTTGAGATATCCAACCCTGCAGTCCTTATCTAAATCCCATTGAAAATGTATGGGGATTAATGAGATAGAGTTTCTACCCAGCAAGAATTTTGGGAGATTGTTCATAATACTTGGCATCAAATTTCTACAAATTTTGTACAAAATATTGTCGCTTCAATGTCTACAAGATTAGATGCAGTTAATAATAACGGTGGAATGACGAAATACTAATTATTTTAATGTAATAATTATTTTAATTTAATAAATAATCTTTCTCTATCGTTTTTAGTAATTTTTATTTACATGTATTTTAAAAATGTTTAATAAATGTCAATAAGACACACATTTTTGACAATTCCTGACTTACTATTATGAGTAAAGATAGCCACTTAAGTAGTCACAATTAAAACCCTCGCAGAAACTGTGTCCCGTTTTTTTTGCTCACGACAGTACCTATAACCGCCATTTCGAGTCCAAAATGTACTTCTCTCTCAAACACAAATTCTTTAGCTTTGGCGTTACTTTATATAACGGGTGTTCAGAAACATTCGAAGTCAAAGTAGTACTTGAAAATATGAAGTCATGTCTGAGATAGATTGATTTTTGACAGACAACAGTTGACATTTAATAATTATTACAAATCAGATACTTAAGTAAAGATATACGATTTTTTGTTCAGAGCCCACTTGAGTTCGAATGTTTCTGAACACCCGTTATTTGGTGACCTTTAAAAGTATTGTACGTCAGCGTCATCTTTTAGATATCCCTCTAACCATTTTAGCTAAGATAGACATTATGTTGCTTAAGTTCTTGTAAATTTAAATATTTATGTAGGTGTATCGGTGTATTTCTTTTACTAAAGCATGTAATAAATAGTTATTATTTATAATAATGTATTTGTTTCAAAAATTAAGATCAACTAAAATTTAATAGATTTAAAAGTTATTACAGAATGAATTACTTTAAACGTAAGTAAGAACATTAACTTTTCATAAGTCAATTAGAATTATAATATAATTCAGATATTTTATATTTAGTTTCCAATATGTTTGAAATTTTGAACAACGTTTATAACATTGTTTGTTAAAAAATTCTAAAAGCATTTGGTTTGAATCTTTGATAAAAATTAAATAATTTTTTTATAGAAATTTTAATTATTTAAATACATTATCAAAATGTTGATATTGATCTAATATGTGATTCTGTACTTAGCTTACTACAATTTCAGACTTATTCTTTCAAATTTTATGTGTAGGTACATACCTGAAAAATTGCAAAGATTTCTCTTGATAATATTACGCTATAAACGATATCAAGACGGTAATTATTAGTTTTTTTCTTTCCCTAATTTTCTAAACGTGTTTTTTTTATTTATTCATTTATTCATAAATATTTGTTATAAATTAAAATCTATTCAATATGAAACACATCCCTAGGTTATAGTATCGAATTAAAAAAAAGTGGTACAATAGAGAAGTTATATGTAAAGTCAAATTGTAAACATTTTAGTATTGTGATGTTGCTAACGTACTTAAAATCGTAGTAATGTGCAAAAGTCATTTTTCATTGAATATATACTACGTAACTATAAATGTTTGTAACAAATATTTACTTTGGCAACACTGAAAAATTGGCTAGCCTGATTATTCGTATATAGGTACAACTTTGTAGGTTATGTCATTTGTATCATATGGATCAATACCACCTAGATAGAAGGCCGCACAACTGCAATAAAACTTTGCTGTGACGTCATCAGAAAGAGGCCATCGATAGTGTATCGACTGCATTGAACTGTATTAGGTGCAGTCAGTAAACGCTTGGACAGTGAACGTGATAATCTCGTTGTTGATGTTATATCGTTATTACTGTGCTTGTTTATAATAAAATATGGTGTTAAAGTGTTGTGTTCCTAATTGCAAAGGAAATTATAATTCTAACAATAAAGCACACGTGTTTAAATTCCCAAAAGATGAGGTTATGTGCAAAAAATGGTTGCTTGCAATTCCAAGGCAGAATTATACCGTCTCTAATTATTCAGTAGTAAGTATTAATACATCTTGTTCGTCATTACTGTATTATATTAAAATAATTTTGAATCTTTACTTTATTTACAATTAAAAATGTTACCTATGTGCATTCATATAAATTTAGAAAAAATATTAGTAAAATATAAATAACATGTAGCTTTTGTTATAGACTAATACAATTATTACAAAAACTTAATGCTTTATATTTACTATTTTATAGGTATGTGACAAGCACTTCAAACCTGCAGATATCTTGTGGGAAACAACTGCAACCGATGAGAGGACTGGCAGAAGTTTAACAGCTCCTCTTGCTAAACCAAAATTATTAAAGACTGCTGTACCATGTATATACCCTAACAGCCCAGCATATTTTTCTTGTAGCTCAGCTCCGTCAAGAGAAGGACCAGAAGAGAAGCGAAAAAGAATAGAAGCAGAAGCGATGCATACAGCAGTTCAAGAAAGCATTAGTAGTCAAAGTAAATATTTAGAAAAAGTATCAGTTGAGAACCTTTCACATTTAAAAAGTAAAATTGATTTAGTTAATTTGCCAAACAAATGGTGTAGTATAATGAAGGAACCATCAATTATTTTTATGTTTATTGATATGACAGTGCAACCACACTTTCTAGTATATGTCACAATTGGCGAGAACATGTTGCCAGAGGTATATTGTAAAGGTATCATGGTACACCTTTCAAATATTAAATCAATTAGGATCTGTAATATAAATCAAATAGAAAGTTTAATTTTGGAAGTTGATAACTTTATAAATAAAAATGACTTAAATGGTGACCTTAAAATGGTTCAGAATGAATTCATAATTGGTTTAATAGATGAATATGTTTCAGATGACAATGCAGTAGCTTTATTCATGAAGTCACAGTTAAAACTTTCTTTACTTCCTAAAAATAGAAGGGAATATACTACGGACTTCTTAATTTTTTGTTCAATTTTCTATTTTATTTCACCCCATGCGTACAATTTTTTTCGAAATCACAGTCCTTTAATTTTACCACATACTAACACATTGCAACGCATTTGTTCTAATTTTAATTGTAGTCCCATTATTGAACAGAATCCCATGTATTTTCTTCAATATATTAAAGAGAAAGTACAAACATTTGAAGAACATGAAAGGAATATAGTATTAATGATGGATGAAATTTATATTAAACCTTACATGGATTACAAAGGAGGCAATATAGTTGGAGCATGTTCGAATAGCTCTGCAATTGCAACATCAGCCCAGGTGTACATGATTCAGAGTATTTTGTCGTCAAAGAAAGAAGTTGTTCATATTTTTCCTGTTGCACAATTAAATGCTGATGATTTACATAAAATAACGAGAGATATTATTGTAGGATTAGAAAATGCTGGATTAAATGTTTTAGCTGTAGTAAGTGACAATAATGCAATAAACAGTAAAGCTATGACCAAATTTTCAACTCCACCTGAACTTCATGTTTGATATTTTAATCCGGTGAATTCTAACAAGCCATTGTTTTATCTGTTTGATTCAGTGCATTTATTTAAAACCATTAGAAATAATTGGTTAAATCAGAAAACTGATGGAATTGATTTTGTTTATCCTGACTTTAATGATTTTTCAAAGATAAATATAGCTTCTTTAAAAACTGTAAGAGATATGTATGAAATTGAACGTAACGACTTGCTGAAATTTAGTTATGGCTTATCTGTGAAAGCTCTGTGGCCTACGAATTTTGAAAGACAAAATGTAAAATTTGTCTGTCAATTATTTAATGAACATGTAGTCAATAGCTTATTAACATTAGGTGAAAAATATAGTCTTAGATTTTATAACACTACAGCTGAATTTCTAAAAATAATAATTACTTGGTGGCATATTATGAATGTCAAGACACCTTTAAAAGGCGTAAGACTTAAAAATAAGTTTCAAGAACCCTTAACAAATAAAAGTAATGATGAAAGAATACAGTTTCTATATAAATTTTCATCTTGGCTAGATCATTGGAATAATTTCAATTTTAAATCTGGTAAATTATCAACGCAAACACAAAGAGCGCTTCAACATACAACACTCTGCATTTTGCAACTTACTGATTTTTGTTCAGGTGAATTGAAATGGTCATATGTATTGCCTGGGAAGTTTCAGACGGATGCTTTAGAGGCAAGATTTGGGCAGTACAGACAACTCGCAGGAGGTCAATATCATGTATCTGTAAGGCAAATTTACGAAATTGAGAAAAAGATTAGGTTATTATCTACTATTGAATTACCAGTTTCTGGTCACAAAAAAATTATTATTCATGACATTGTTGATAATGAAATATTAGTAGATCATGATTATTTTTCTACTGTTTCTAGTGATACATTTGCTGGGGAAATAAATGTTACACAGGCGGATTTGGACAGTACCTTTTCTAATGTAAGCCTACTGACATATATTGCAGGTTACTGTTGTTATTCATTACTTAAAAAATTAAATTGTAATACTTGTGAAAAATTTTTGGTAATGACTGATATTAGTATTCATGCTGATAAATATAATGTTATTAATAATCTTAACAGAGGTAGTCTAAAGTATCCAGTAGAAGAAGTTGTATATTTAATTACATATAACTATGTAGTTATTAAGAAAATGTTAGAACCAGAAAAAGAGGAAAAGTTTCTAAGTTTAAACAATCACCGAAAATATGTAACCGATGTGACATTGCAAATCGTTTTGTCGCAAGAAATATTAAATAGAAGTAAGTGTGATACACATACTTGTGAATATTTGTATAAAAATATAATATGGAAATGTACGAACATATTATTAAATAACTATTGTAAATTAAAAAATAATGTTATAAGAAAATCTAAAACAAGAAAATCTATTATATTTCCGAAATAAATAATAACAATTGTTAGTGGTTTTATTTCTTTTGTGTATATATATAGTTTAAGAGATAACAATTAAAAAAATAGTTAACAGTTCTCTATATTTTTTGAATCACACGAATGAATGAATAAAGTCCATCATTACTTCTGTAGTAAAAAAACTATCATAATTATATTAGATTTGATAGATATAATATTGTATAAATAAGTGCGAGCGCCAGTAGAAGAGTACCTATTCGGATGTCTATAAACAATAAAGTAGTTCTAAAACTGATTATTTCATTTATTTCCACTACATATGCCCATTTTATTTGTATTTATTGTCGGTAATAAGTTTATAGTTTCATATGTTTTTTAAGAATAGTAAAATACTATATTGAAAACGGCTAATATTTTCATTTAAAATTTATTTCAAAAACATTAGTTAGGCTTGCATTTTGTGATGATCGTTTTCGCACTGAATATATATTGGCCTCTTCGTAGTGACGTCATTGACCAGTAGTTAGGCCTTCTATCTAGGTGGTATTGTATGGATGCGTTAAAAATCAGGTGTGCTAACATAAAATTACAGAAGTGTTGCCAACTTAAGTCGAAAATTTACAATCATTTATAGTCACGTTGTACTACGTGACTATAAATGTTTGTAACAAATATTTACTTTGGCACAACTTTATAGGTTATGTCATTTGTATCATATGGATGCGTTAAAAATCAGGTGTGCTAACATAAAATTACAGAAGTGTTTCCAACTTAACTCGAAAATTTACAATCATTTATAGTCTCGTTGTACTAACATTCACTGTACTTTTTTTCTAATTCGATAGTACTACCTATAGCTAGTTTGCTATTTTAAGTATCTTTTGCAATGTGCCCTATATATTTCATAATACCTATAATATGCCTCTAAAAAGTTATTAAGCATAAAAGTAATTCTAATTTTTTTAGATATTTTCTGTCCCTCCAAAAAGTGGTATACTGTAATTATAAATTTTATCTAAGCTCGCTTAGTAAAATGGCAAATTTTGGAAGACAATAATAGAAATATTATGAAAATAAAAATAGAAATGTTATTATCAGTTGTATTATTTTCACAAGAAATGTCAACAGGTGATAAGTTTGTACATTTTGAGGAAAATTAAAAGAAAAGATTACTAGAAAATTTAGACCAAGAGTATCATAATTATTTAAATACAAGTTATCTCATTCATTTTCTTTATATAAAGAAATATTCTTTAATAAGATATTAGTTTCTAGAAAGCTCCAAGTTATTTTCCATATATCATTTACAAAACAATTTTCTTAGAGCTATGTTGCTACACTACTTTGAAGTTCCTTTTCTTCTACTGCAGTTGATTCTTCTAATTGAGCTTTTATCTTTTCTTCAGATTTCTTAAAATACTTTTCATAATTAAGTTTAAAACGTTCTCCAGATGGAGGACTCCATAACAAGCATCTAAATAAGTAATTTGATCAGTTTTTTATTATAAAAAAATAATTTTATGTACACACCTCGTAATGAATGATCCCTGCCTTTTAGGTTGAAGTTTCTGAACACTATTAATTAATGCATCAAAATTTTCTTCTAAATGCTTTGCATCCATATCAAGCTAAAAAATAAAATATATACACAAAGACACAATTATATTATTAATAGACATACTGTTCCAATGATAGTTTCAATAGAACCAAAATCTTTTTCAAATTCATCCTTGATACCAGAATATTGAATTCCAGTCTTAAATTTATGAACTGCTTCAACTAAGTCAACCTCCAAAGTACCATTTCTAATGTTTGGAAATTTTTTTTTCATCAATCCTCTTAGGACTACTAATTCTGGTAAAATATTAGGGTGTGCCAAAACAAATTGGAAATCATGAATACTAACATTGCCATTTTGAAATTCTTTGACAAGTTCAGGACCACCTACTAACTGAGCACCTGCTCGCGATGATTCTTCTAACATTTGTGGGTCCTTGGAAAATGCGAGTATTGCTCTTTCTTCACCTAGATCAAATTTATGTGGAATTGCTACTATGTTGCTGAAATTATCTAAAAATTTATTCTTCTTTTCACCGGCCATATTCAACTCAATTGTTAAATGAAGGCTTGCACTGGGTTGATTGTACATTTCAGGATGATGTGTTTCTCGGTGACATTCCACTGCCTCAATAAAATCATATTCTATCCACTGATAGTATTTTGCTACATAGACATCATCTACAGGCAGTCTCATCCAAGAATCATCAAACTTACGGCTTGGTCTCAATGAAGTTAATCTAAAATATCATTTATATATATACAGAAAATTGATCACAGGAATCGTGAATATAGATAATACAACCAACTGTGGTATCTGATCACACATTAACAAATATTTTTAGATGTATTATTACTAACACTTACTTTTCCTTATTACGTTGATTATGAGGTATGAATCCCTTTTTTACTTCTTCAACCTTAACTTTTGCTTTCTTTCTTCTTTCTCTAGTGCCTTTTCGAGCAGCATAATGCCTAATTTGATTAGTTAATACAGAAGAACCGAAACACTTGTAAGTATTACTAATTGGTAAACTACTGTATATGTGGTGTGAAAGATTACATAAAATACTACTTTTCACTAAAAAAGACATATTTTGTCTAATTTTTATTACAATTTTGCAATTAAATATTAGGTTAAAAAGAAATATATTTTAACCTCAAAAATTGCTTTCAAATAGATCAACTGACATCTAACGAGAAACAGTTTAATTTAAGAAACTGTACGTTTGGTTGTATATACAAAGGACTGGAAACTGAATTATGCAAAGTGGATCAAAAGATAAAATTTAGCAAAGTACATTAATTTCATAACAAAAGTTGATCGTATAATTAAAAAGAGAAGTCAAACAAATATTTAGGAATGTGAGGCTAGAACTGTACATTACAAGTGTTTACTTTTTAAGTACTAAATTTAACTATTCAATGACTGATGCTTCTTGAATTTATGAGTTTAATGAATATAACTTAAGATCTTCGCTTGTATTTCTGGATCTTTTACATCATATATTACATTAAAGGATCTAATATTTGGTTTATGTTTTGTGATACTGATGATATTATTTATAATTACAATAACCAAAATATAAGGTTTTTTATGTAAAAATTATAGGTAGATTGCGGGACTTATTTTCTTAATTATTTAATGTTTTGATTGTTGTACGTGATCTCATTGTTTAATTTATTTCACTAAATTATTTTTTATGGCAGAAGTACTTAATTCCAGCACTCGTGAAGTTGAAGGCAATAATTTTTGAAATAATGCTGTCAGCAAAAATGATCTCCATCACTATTCAATTGAAACTATCGTCTTTTTAACGTAGTTATGTATCTAGAAATTGATGCTATTAATGACTTCTGCAGCTACTGTAAATTATATTTTTAACTGAATTATATTCACGTGATTAAATTGTTTGAGGTTGACATATTGCACCAATAAAATTAGTGAAAGTATTATCCAGTAAAATTTTATGTTTGTTGTATAGATAAATATAATGGCAATTAGGTTTGTTTAATTTTCATAAGATCACAACCACTTTTGATGGTCTATTGTAAGACCCATTTAAACGAGATGTGGTATTTAACTTTTCAAATTGTATAAAAACGGAAACAGTGTACGAGGATGGTACTTATGATAAATACCTGTGGAGGAATACAACGCATATTTTGTATTTAGTAAATTTATTTCTCGACATAATTCTATGCACTTAGTCCAGTAATGTTCTAACGTTTTTAGGCCGTCCAAATAATAAGATTTATCAAACTCTGAAAAATAAGCCTCTGTTTCGGCAATGACCTCTTCGTTTGATGTGATCTTTTTTTTCGCTTGGTGGAGCTTTTTTCTCTTCAGTTGAACATAGAATCTGTTCAATAAATCAGCATAGTATTGTCCCGTGATTATCCTTTCCTTCTCCAAATGTTCAATTAAGATTATGAATTGCAAATCCCAAAATATTGTCGGTATAACTTGTCCGGCTAATGCAATCGTCTACGCCTTCATTGGTGCACGTTCGCCGGGAAAACCCATTACGCCAGCCAGCTGATCTTTGGTTTCTGGCGTGTAGTGATGTATTCATGAGTCATCTACATGAAGCCCCAGAAACTCATGCGTATTGGGCGCAAACATTGCTCACGGTTTCATTTTTGATCATTCGTCAGCAAACGCGGCACCCACTTCTCCGATAGCTTTCTCATACTCAATTTTTCATGAAGAATGTTTTGCACACATGCAAATGAGTTGTTTACCACATTAGCCATCTCTCTAATCTTCGCTCAGCAATCAGCTAACACCATGTAATGAACTTTATTGATCATATCGTCATCGTCCTTATACACTGCATCCAACTTCTATTTGATTTTTGCACGCGTTTTCCCATTCAAAAAAAAAAGAAATCGAATCACTAATTGGAATTGTTCTTTTACCATGATTCCACAAATACATGAACTTGCTCACTTTCAACAACTCTCAAAAGAACGCTACTCGATGAATCGCCGCGAAATTTTGATAGATGTCAACTAAAGAATAGTACTCAGTCGGTAATGCAGATTTAGACACAAAGTGTCACCAGTCTCAATACGGGTACTTCTCATACCATCCTTGTATATTTCAAAAATTGTGCCCAAATTTTTATACGCATTTCATTTTTATGAATTTATATCTAACTATGTTTAGACGTTTTCGATATTCTTTTATCTTGAGGAAGACTAATGTAAATACAATCACCATATTAAATAAGTAGTAATAACATAATTATACGAAGCACATTTTAACAATTACCCATTTGTACACTTCATTTAAATTAATTTCCTTCATTTTAATTGATTATGCAGCATTTAGGGTCAAGAACTTTTAAGGTCACAAATATATCACTCCACTGATACTTAAAACTGTTTACGTCGGAGATTCGCAAAGACATTCAGCGGATAGTGACAGTCATCGTAATCGCTTCCTTAAAATTCGTGGAGGAGGTTATCAGACATTAAAAAATGACTTATATTTACCGTTAAATTAGATAAATTCATTTCAACAAACTCCGCAATAACGGATTACCGAAAAAAAAAATTCAAGTCAGCAAATCTCTGGTAAGTAGTATACTGTCATTAGTTTTGTCTTAAATTATCTTTCTACATAGAAATTACACAGATTACAATGTTTACAATGATCACTTAGCTATACATGCAGTTTAAAGCGATGTAGCTATTTAATTGTATTTGTTAACGCTTTCCTATCCAAATAATTTCGTCTACTTACTAAGATTATTTTATTTTTAGGAATTAATTATTTGAACAAATTAATATATTGCGAAGGTCAACTGCTATGTAATGTATGTATATAATACGGAAAAGACATTGTTTTCTTTTCTTTTGGTACTTAAACAATATCACTATTTTCTTTAATTGCATGCAAATACCTACTCAAATATTGGAACTGTAAATAACTAATTGGTGTATTATTCGTAACACTATACTAAATGTATTATATATGAAAACGATTTGAAATACATGAAAGCTTTAGCATTGTGAAAAGAGAAACAAATATAAATTTACCGGTGGTTACATTTTTTTAGAAAAAACACCTCTATTTTTACGTACAAGGAAAGATTCAGATTAGTATTTTCAAATGTTGAATTTTTAATAATATAAAATATTACTGAAAATCGGGTGTGGAGAACACAATACAAGTTCATATATTTGTGAAAGTGTCTCCCTAGGGACGTAGGCACGTGTTTCATCTTACTACAGTATCACCAGTACGCCACCACTGGAGAATATAATTTCACAATTCAACACCCTTTATATATTATAGAAGTTATTAACACAGAGAGAGTAGAAGAACATTCAGCGCTGCTCATTGACGAATCCTAAAATAACTATCACTGTCTCAATAGCAAGTGCAAAAATAAGCCACGTGCTTCCATCTGACGGATACAACAGTAACTTGTAGAAGCTATATTTAAAACGTGTCTCCAGTCTTTATCGGATAAATCGAATGCGTAAGTATATAACAAAGTACAGTACAAGCTCGATAATCTGCTGTTTGTTAAACCAACAAGCTTAGTAATCCGCTGTTTTAAGAAACAGAAGCGATGATTGATAATCCGGCGTTTTCAGTTATCTGACGCTCTATAGTCCGACATTCATACATTCTGATATTCATACATAAGAGTATCTATTAGTAATAATACAGCGTTCAATACATACACACGTAATATAAGTAACAAGTGTTCATTTGAAAAGTTAATCTAGTAGCATGTGATTTACTGAGAACATTTTGAAGTATGTCGTAAATTAAAATTTACTACTTAACCTACGAAGTCGTATATTTTTACAGTTTCATACATACAAATAAATAACAAATAATAGGTATTTATTGAAAACTATAACAAATGTTGAAAATGTTGTCCTTCAAGATCAATGCACTTTAAAATCCTCCGTTCAAAATTTCTCATGATATTCTGCAACATTACTGGATTGTTATTAATTTCCATGCATTTCTGTTCGATTCTCTGTAGCATATCATTCAAATTCAATATAGGTGTTCGAAATATGTTATTTTTTAGATAAGGCAACAAAAAGAAGTCGCAAGGTGTCAAATCGCATGAACGTGCAGGCCAGGCAATTTCAGTATTTCGACTAATTATACGCTCATCAAAAAATTCTCTTAAATAATCCAAAGATTCTGCAGTACAGTGACAAGGTGCTCCGTCTTGTTGGAAATATGTATTTTGAAGTTCATCATCATGCAACTGATTGACAAATGGTTGTAAAATTTCCGTACGGTACCTTTGAGCAGTTAACGTTCCCTGAAAAAATATTGGTCCAATGATTCGCCTTTGGCTTATCGCTGCCCAAACACCAATTTTCTCTGGATGTAGCGATTCTTCATTAATTACATGTGGATTTTCACTACTCCAAATTCTTGTATTTTGTGAATTTAGGTATCCCGTTTTATAAAACCATGCTTCATCAGTAAAGATGACTCTTTGCGAAAGTTCTCCATTATTGTACATATTTACAAACCAATTACAAAACTGTAGTCTACGTGGGATAATCAATTTCTAACAATTCTTGTACTGCTGTGACACGGTATGGATAAAGTTGCATATCTTTCTTTAATAGCTTGTGAGTTGTACCAAGAGAAAGGTTTATTTGTTGACTCAAATGTCGAACAGATGTTTGTGGTTCATTTTCCATTATTTCTTCAACACGATTGACAACTTGAGGTGTACGTTTCTTAACTGCTCTGCTGCCTGATTTTCTTAAGAGACTTAAGAGAAATAAGTTTTAAAGTTCTATCCAAAGTATTCTTAAATTGTATATAATCTATTACCAAATGTGGAAACTCAACTTGAAATTCTACCATGCAATCTTGAACTGAATAAACCCATAAACCATCAATTTTATTACCACTTCGAAAATAAGCCTGGACAAAAAAAAATTGTGTTCTAAAGTGAAAGCTATTTTAAAACTGAGCAGCAATTTATTTAAACCAGAATCGACGCACGACTATTTTATGCACTAACTGATATTTGTGATTGACATTATCAAATGTCACTTGGATTTACGTTTACGGAACAACAAACACGTACTAATATATTTGCTTCTTGTTCTATCAAAATTTCAAATTAACCTAGATTGACTTTTCAAATGAACACTTGTTATAAACAATACGTAATTACAACAGGTTGAAACAAGTTTTATTATTAACATGCCCAAACGCTCGCATACCACCTTAACCTTAAGTGTAAAAGCAGAAATTTTGGAGAAATTAGACCATGGATGTAAGATTGTTGATTTAACACAGTCTTTATAATATAGGTTGTGCAACCATTGATAATATTCGAAAAAACAGAATGAGTTTAGAAAATTACGTCAAGCGTAATTATCATCAATTATAGGTGATATTTTGCGCTAAAAGGTTTTTTTCTTTCTACGAGAAAATTTAACAGAAAAGTGATTTTCGTGCTAGCGATGGTTGGTTATCCAATTTTAAAACACGGTATGATATTCGAATGTTGACCGTAAGTGGAGAAAATTACAGTCACTTTTTTACATTTTAGTGAAACATTTAAGAGTAAAGTTGAGGAATTAAGTCTGACCGCTGAACAAAAATACTCGTACAATGCTGAATACTGACGAGAGTGGTTTATTTTGGCGTTTCCTATCAAACAAAACTTATGTGCACAGAAAAGAACTAAACGCCTCATGAAGAAAAGTATCCAAGAAGCGAATAACTTTTACATGCTCAAACGCGAGTGGTACACATAAACTTAAAATTCTAGCGATAGGAAAAGCGAGATATCCTAGAGCATTTAAAAATGTTAATTTGCCACTCATTTATAAAAGTCAAAAGAAGGCATGGATAACAAAAGAAGTTTTCTATGAATGGTTTCACGACAATTTTATTCTCGAAGTACGACTGTTTCTAAAATCGAAAAATCTTCCCCAAATAGCATTGTTGGTATTAGATAATGCTCCCGGCCATGGTCCAAATGATGAGTTAAAGTCAACAGATGGTGCAATCCAAACACTTTTTATGCCACCAAATTGTACCCCCTCCTCCAACCAATGGAATAAAATATAATACAAACGATAAAAATAAATTACAAAAAGAAAATGTTACTTAACGCAATAAATAGGAAAGATGATATCGAAAAAACTTTAAAAGAAATTAATTTAAACGATATCGAATTCATACTTACAGAATCCTGGAATGGTGCGCTCAAAAACGCAATTGTTTCTTCTTGGAAGAAGTTGTGGCCATCTATGCATATTAACGATAGTGAAGAAAATTGGAATCCTGAAGACGATTTGCCTTTGGATGAGTTAATCCGTGTCTTAAAAATAGCTGAATTTTGCGTGTTGATTAAACATTGAACCATTGAAGAAAATTAAATATTACGTAAATACATATTATAATGAATCTGCTCCTTCCCATGGATTGATTTGTAAGTGGAACACTTCTTTCAAAAGGGGATCATATGAGCACAGCCTATTTAAACTGATGTGCGGCGTTACACCCACCAACACGTGTTTCGAGGGTTTCGCTCATACCTCGTTCTGTTTAAGAAAGTTGCCCCATTCCAAGCCTCATGTACACCAACAGTACGAGTGTGAACACCTGAATGGTAGGACTGATCCTTCTTATATAGGGTAGATCAAGAGAGTTAAACAGTCGATTTGTGAAGTTTGTTCAGTTGGTCAGTTTTAGGATGAACCACATGGGATTCACCAACCGAATGGCAGTGGTGGGTTGGTGAACTGGGCACTTCTAACAGTGTCCCTCATATTGTCTACCTACTGTACGAATGAAGACAAGATGATTCATTAACCCATGCGACAAAAGCCACCTAGTATAGGTCAACGTCGACTTTCATTTATAGAAACTTACTCAGACATGATTAATAAAGTCCATACCATTATATAGAGCGACTGTGGACATTTAAATATTTTAATATGACTAAGCTAAGTGCAAAACTTCCGAATGACTATGGCCAAGTTCAAAGAATCCAAGAGAATTTTTTCGTCAATATGTCATGAAAATGAAAATGAAAATATTAAAAGATCGTCTTATACCAATGGACGCAAAAAAACTAATCGGAAAAATCTCTTTGTGAAACTGTAAAAATGGTTAATTCTGTTAAAAGTCGATCGTTACAAAACAGGCTGTTTGCTAAAGTATGCGACGAAATGGACGAAAATAAAAATCTTTTCTTTTCCGTACAGAAGTTAGATGGTTATCGCGAGGGAAAGTGTTAACCCGGGTATTGGAATTGCAAGATGAACTAATAATATTTTCCAGGATAAACAAAACGCCATTCTCATTGTTTTTACAGAATAATAAGTGTATGTTGTTATTGACTTACTTAGGTGACATATTTTCGCCTTTAAACGACTTGAGTGTGAATTTACAAGGACGTGATAGAAACATTTTATTAATGACAGACAAAGTTCATGATTTCATTAAGAAGCTTGATATCTGGATTATTCGCCTTCAAAACAAAAATTTGGATATGTTCCCACTCACTTCGGATTATATTGAGAAAAATTTGAATGAACAAGATACTATTATATTATTCACCACAGTTGGGATTGCATGAAGATGCATTTGCGTGAGCTTAGTTGAAGGAGTATTTCCCGGAAGATAAAAATGGTTTCTCGAAGAGATGGGTACCTACTGAATCCGTTTAGTGAAAACGTTGTTGCCGCTGCTACCAGTTATCAGTTGAGATTCATGACCAGCTCATCGAAATGTCTGCCGATAAAACGCTACAACTGCAATTTACATCTGAAGATTTAAATACGTTTTGGCTTGCTCGTCGAAATGAATATGGAAATTTAGTCACAGAAGCATTGAAAATATTAATCCCTTTCGCCACGTCTTATCTCTGTGAAAAGGGTTTTCGTCTATGGTTGTGCCAAAAACTAAATACAGAAATAGTCTTTTATCACTCGAAAACAATTTGCTTGCGTGTGTCTAACGTAGATCAACTTATCGAGAAACTTTTAAGTGAAAAACAAATGCAACCATCACATTAATTTCTTTTTTTACATGTGTGAGTACAGCTATTTAAGTCACAAGGAATGTAAGGACGTATTAACAGCCGAAGCTTGTTGCCTGCCTAGAATGTTAATAGTTGATACATTTCGTTTGACTTATTATAGTTTTCCTGCTGTCGTCAGAAATTAATCTAACGGGTGTTCAGAAACATTCGAAGTCAAAGTAGTCCTTGAAAATATGAAGTCATGTCTGATATAGATTGATACATTTACTTAATACAATTTTATAGGTTATCATACACGCAAATGTCAGTTTATGTCGAAATATATTACTTTAATATGCCATAGATATAATAAAACACAGTTGTATAGTTTCAAAATAATATATATGCACTACATATGTTTCACCACACTGTGGCTTCATCAGGTGGATGAATATACTAATTCAAAATATTAATTAGATCTTATATATATCAATACAAAGTACTATCTAGAACATGCAAAGTTTTAAAATTAGTATTGAATTTGTGATTATGTTCTAGGCAATGATTGGCAAAAGTTGAGTCTGTCTTCTTGTCTCTGTGGCTTCTTTCATGTTCCTTCATTCTAATATCAAATATCTAATATTTTGAATTAGTATATTCATCCACCTGATGAAGCCACAGTGTGGTGAAACATATGTAGTGCATATATATTATTTTGAAACTATACAACTGTGTTTTATTATATCTATATAATGAAGTTTCAACAAGTATCTCCTTCGTCGATTATTAATTTAATATGCCATATTAATTAATATAAACTGGTCAAGTACTGATTTTAGAAGGTAACAGTAATTAATTTGCAAATTTCAAATTAAGTATTTTGATATTTTAGAGAATTCTTGCTGAACAATAGCACCTCTTCATGCGATAACTGGAACAAAATTACATAATCCAATTAATATGCTGTTCATTCTTGTGTAATAAAGCTCATCTAATCTGTAGTAACATGTAAAAAGACAATGCAGAATTAAGAGGAAATAACTTTACAAGTAAAGGTTTTATTCATCTTATAGTGACAATAGTATCTAGTTATCGTACTAGTTTAATATATTAACATTCAACAAATTATTGTAAGAAATGGCTTAAAATAAATTTGAAACAAATAAATTGTTTGTAGAGTCCTTAGATTACAACCTTATAATAAATATCAAATTGTAGTTGTATAAATTACCAACAATAATGACCATAATTATAAAATATGTTGAAGATGTCCACCACCTTCTTCCAAGCATTTTACGCACCTCCTCCGAATGCTATTAAATGCATTTTGCAGTATGGGACTATTTCTAATTTCACTAATTTTATTTATAATTCTGTCTTGGAGATCTATATAATCTTGCACTGGTACTTGATAAATTGAATTTTTTAAAAAAGGCCATAAATAGTAATCACACGGTGTAAGATCACAAGATCTTGGAGGAAATTCATGATCGTTGTTCAAACTAATTAAACGATTTCCAAACACTTCTTGTAACATATTCATTGTTTCCCCCGCTGTGTGAGCTCTAGCACCATCTTGTTGAAAGTATCCCAAAGCTAGTTCATCATCGTGAAGTTGATAAAAGAAAGGCAATAGTATTTCCTGTCGATATCTTTCTGCAGTCAAGGTACCATTAAAAAAAATTGCACCAATAATCCTTCTTCTACTTATAGCGCACCAAGCACCAACTTTCTGAGGATGTAAAGGAGCTTCAACATAAAAATTATTGGGCTTTGTATCACTCCACATTCTCATGTTTTGCGAGTTAACATATCCACTAACATGAAACCATGCTTCGTCTGAAAAGAAAGTTTTGTCTAGGACATCATCATTAAAATTATTTGTAAACCATTCGCAAAATACTACTCGTCGCGGATAATCAATATCGAGAATTGCTTACAAACAAGTTATACGGTATGGGAATAACTGTAAATCTTCTTTTAAAACTTTATGGCAAGAACCAACTGACAACCCGGTTTGTTGAGCAAGAGTTCTTACTGAAGTTTTAGGGGCATCAGTCATTATTTCTCTAACATTCCCAATCACTTCTTCTGTCCGGACTTTTGGTCGCCCACCACCCTCTTGTCGTCCCACACTACCAGTTTGTCGAAAAACTGGAACAATTCTGATTAGTGTACACTGAAAAGTATTATAATCAAAAGCAAGGTTGGGAAATTCATCTCGAAATTCTTCCAAACAAACTTGAATTGAATACTTCCACTGGCCATCGATCTTTTGACCATTTCGAAAATATGCTTCAACCATGAATGCTTTGTGTACGTTAGTAAATACCATTTTCAACATTAAAAAATATAAATTAGTATCTTCGATATTAGATTCTGACAATTTTTGACAGACAACAGTTGACATTTAATAATTATTACAAATCAGATTACTTAAGTAAAGATATACGATTTTTTGTTCAGAGCCCACTTGACTTCGAATGTTTCTGAACACCCGTTATATTTTTTAAGAAATCGTTTTGGTTTGTTACCTGTCAGAATTAATTTTGATTTGAAACCCTTGTAGTGAATCGTGTTACCTGTGTTATTATGTCATACAAATAGAAATAGAAAAAGCCGTAAAAAATTGTAATTTTGTATATATTTCGGGAAAAAACGTTCAAGTTTTGATATTCCTAATTTTTACTCCAAATAAACTTATGAATCCGAATCATGAGTTGTTCATTATTATTCTAGGAATTTTCATACATTATACAACAAGACACTTGAAAATACTCGATTATACGAAACATATTGCCTGATTGCCTGTTTTTTTAGGCAATACGTGTAGTTTCGAGAATTTTTAAGTGTCGAGTTGTATACAGATAGACTATATCATGATAATAAAAAGAAAAAAAGTTGTGCGAAACGAGCCATGATGACAACTATCAACTCCGACAATTCAGTAATGTCAAATTTTTGAAGGCGATACCATAGTAATCTAATAACGTGTGTTCATTTGAAAAGTCAATCTAGGTTACTTTGAATTTTCATAGAATAAGACGCATATACCATGAGCTTAACATAACGCTGTACATACTCCAACCGACGTTGTTATGGAGACCATTCAATAGATGTGCATATTACAGGTGTATGGTATGTTACACGAAGTTACTGAATAATTTAAAATCGTACATTGTCAATTTAGTGAATGTTGTTATGGTTACTTACAGAAAAAATATTTTTTGAGCACAGTGAATAATTTAAAATTGTACATACGAAAAACACGCTAGTTTAACTTATTATGTGTTTTAATTTATAATACATTTATTACATCTTATAATACATTTCTTCAAAAAAAAACCTTAAAATAAAACTTTTACTGATTCTACGCAAGATGTTCAAAAATATTGCCGTTAACAGCCAAACAGTAGCCTAATCTATTATAAAATTCATTTAAAACGTTGCTTATTTGTTGAGGGGTAATTTCCCGAGAAGCCCCCTGCATTCTATTTTTGAGCTCTTCAATGCTGCCTAGAGGAACATTGTTGTACACTGAAGATTTCACCCTTGCCCAGTAAAAGAAATCCAACGGATTTAAGTCTGGAGACCTTGGTGGCCAACTAGTTGGTCCCCCTCTTCCAATCCATCGATTAGGAAATCTTTCACTTAAAATTTGGATAACATTTCTCGAATAATGAGGCGGTGCGCCATCGCATTGGTACCAGATTTGCTCTAAATTTTGTTCATTTAATGCTGGAATAATTATATTCCGTAGTAATTGACAATATTTTTCTGCATTTAGGTTACCATCGATAAAAAATGAGCCTATAATACTATTATTAATGATTCCTGCCCAAACATTTACTTTTTCAGGATATTGCGTTCTCGTTACGTTGTACAAATGTAAATTTTCCTTCGACCAGTACCTATAGTTTTGGCGATTAGGTTCCCCGTGTTTAATAAATGTCGCCTCATCAGTGAAGAGAATTCTTTTGAGAAAATCGTTTTCAGTATTTATTTTGTCAAATAAATTTTCGCAAAAGCGTATTCGTCCTTCATAATCATGTGGCCTTAATTCTTGATGCATTTGGTACTTAAATGACTTATACTTGTGCTTCTTCAAAATCTTTAAAACGGTCCCTAGGCTTATGATCATTTCCGAAGCAATTTTTCTAGATGTTGCGCACTTGTCGTGTTCCACATAAGCCACAACAAGCCACACATAAGCCACAACATTTAATTCCAAATCCTCTGTTATTACTCTTGGTCTTGTAGATCGTTTTTTATTGTAGTATTGATACAACCAGAAGTTTTCAATTTATTAATTGCATTTGCATCGTTGAATGACTAGGAATAGGTCTATTTGGATACTGGACACTAAACAGAGCTGCAACTTCGCGTAACGATGATCCTTCTAAATATCACGTATAAAATTGAATTTGTTCCTCTGTTGTGTACATTGTGGGTAATTAAAAGACTCTACAAACAAATTTAACGTTTTAATACTGACAGAAGTTACACAAATTATGTTTATGAAACTGACGTAACTATGGTTATCATAAAAAGTTAGCTGTAATTAATCTAAAGCATGTACAGCGTTGTATTAAGCTCATGGTATATTAGTATGTATGTTGTTCCGTAAACGTAAATCCAAATGACATTTGATAATGTCAATCACATTTGTTATTTATTTGTATGTATGAAACTGTCAAAATATACGACTTCGTAGGTTAAGTAGTAAATTTTAATTTACGACATACTTCAAAATGTTCTCAGTAAATCACATGCTACTAGATTGACTTTTCAAATGAACAACCGTTAGTAGTTTTGGCAGCGAATATACACGAGTTCGTATATTTGTTTTCCGCCATAATACGTGAATAACCGCTGTAATACATGACAACCATACGAAAATCCTACATTTTCAGTGGTTATTAATTTTAGAGTGACATAGTCATAATAATATTAAGTTCCGTTGTCAAGACGAAACTACAAACGAATACTATTATAGTCGACTTACACGTTATATTACTAGGATTGTATCACTGATTTACATGATCGGCAGCAAGAAAAAATGTTTATAATAAATGATTTTTTACCATAAAATTATTTTTCATTATTGTTTAGGCTATTTCGCGACCCCCTTTTAAAATCACCGCGACCCCCTTGGGATCACAACCTCCAGGTTGAGAAACGATGCTATAGGGATATGGGATTAGGAACTTCAGAACATATTACATTATAGCTACAGTTATTGATTTGTAATTATTATAGTGTTATTGAGGAACATGATTATTTATTTTGTTTATATTTGTCCTGCAATTGGACAATAAAAGTTATTATTATTATTATTATTATAATTATTAATTAATATTGAATATCATATCACATTCGACATCGAAAGAGAGTGTAGATTAAGTAATACTGTGTAATATAATGCGTTTAAATAAACATTTAAGTTAGCTTTGAATCTAAATCGCATATCATAGCGTTATTTATGACAATTTATCTTAAATAATATTTAAGCAAAATTTATGTAACCTATAAAGTTAAATCATGTGATTTTTGAGAAAGTATTTTAGATTCAATTTTTTTTGCCATGGCTAATTTAGTGGTTAGATATATTCGAATTCACAGTATACACAAGACATACCTTTTGTTTTTTTTTTTACAAAATTCCGGTTGAAAATGTAAGTAGGTACATAATTTTTCTTTTATTTAAACAAAGTACGTTGTCCACATTCTAAATCAATAAAGTAAATATTTACTACTGGTTGGTTTTATTTTTATTAGTTCGGGTATTTAGACGAAAAGTTAGGATCATTGTTCGATCAAATCGGGTCGTTTCAAAGTCGTTTTTTGTATGTCTGCCTAGATAGAAACACAATTCAGATACTAAACCAGACGAATGGTTTCATAAAATACAATGCACTCCATTCGTTTGTGCCTATCTATCCGTAAATCGTGTAAATTAGATAAGCCAAGATGCTTAGAAAATGTTTACATAGCCAAGAAATCATTGTTTGCCGTTGTTATATAGGTAAATAATTTATTGTTAAATAAATGTTCAACAGAAGAACAGTGTACATACCGAAAAAATTTTGTATAAAAAAAGTTAAAAAAAAACATAAATGTACGTAGTAATTGCTTTAGTTAATATGCAAAGTAAATATCAAATAATTTATGAGTATTTTAAGTTAGTTTAAAAAAATAGGTATATTTTACCAAATCTGTGTAGTCGTTGACAATTTGGACCATAAGTAGTTATGTTAATGTGCTCAATAAAAATTATTATCATGTGAATTAAATTCATATAGGCACATTGTGTCGAAAATCTGTTTAATTATCTTTTGTAGAGGAATTTAATCAGTACCTACCAAAAAAGGTGGTAAAAAGAACTCATTTTTAGAAAAAAATGAAGGTGAAAGTAACTTAAATATTGGCATTTTATATTTGACAATAAAATCTGACAGTATAAGAAGTACTATTGAAATATAATTTGCTTAATAATTCACAGGTTAATATACAATACATCTTACAATTGACTGGTTACAATTACAATAGTATATTAAAACACAAGTTTCATAAAACACCATTTTCACACGAATTTTGTTAAAGAACGAGTGTGGCAAAAGGCCATATGAAACGAGTTTTTTATACTATTTTTTCTATTTTACACTTTTTACATTGAAATTATTTAATTTGAAAACTCATAGTTTTATTTTTATCTAAAGTATGCAGTTAGTCACGTTGATACTTATCATTTTAAAATTTAAATATTGCTATTATTTATTAATTTTCGTAAACATCGATGTTTACTTAAAAATATAAACATTAGAAACTAATATACAGTTCATAAAGTATATGTTTTCAGTTCAAGGTCAAATTCGAAGCATATGATTCAAATCAGTACTGCAGAGTCAAATGAAGTCGGTATTCAATCGCGGAAACAACCATCTGTCATCATAAAATATAAACGTCATGTTTTGCAATATTGTCAAAATTTTAGTATATAACCAAAGAAAGCATATACATTACCTACATGTCAAAATAATAATGACTGTAATGAGTAAAGTGGGAACATGAATAGTTCAAAAGTATTGATTCTTTCTAGTTCTGTATAAATATATTCTATCCAAGAAAACAATGCGGAAATTATTACTTTAATATTCCAACAAATTATTTTAAATGGTATTTATAATTATAAACTCACGATAATATTCGATCAAAAATGTATTTAAAAAGAAATATTTCAAGTCAGAAATGCATAGGTATTGAAAAAGATCTTTAAAAAAATGTTTGCATTATTAAGAATGACATACCTATCGAAATCATTTTCTTGCACTATATCTGGGCTAAGAAGATTGGGAATGTATTAGTTCAATGTATAATTTAGATTCTACTTAATTTATATATTTTTTACATTTTAAATAAATTGAAATATATTTGAAAACAATATAAAAGTTATGTTCGTAACTTTGAAAAAGAATTAAAACCTTTTGCGAGTTGTCATATATGTTTTCAAATTACATTTATAAAATTATACATAAAAGAAAACGTTTATATAGTCTACATTTAATATTTTATTGTTTGAATCGATTCTGCCTTTACTTGATGTAAATCCATATCAAACGATAAAAACACACAATGTTGTATTAGATTTACACTTTATTTAATAATAATAATAATAACTATATAACAGCTGTTTCACCGTACAACGGTTTCTTCGGATATAGCAAGCGGTACTATAAAACATTTTACTTAAACGTAAATATTTTTTTATTTTATTACTTAATGGTATTCTCAGAAATTGGATAAAAATATATCGGGTAAAAATATTTCGGTTTCCAATTTCTGAGAATACCATTAAGTAATAAAATAAAAAAATATTTACGTTTAAGTAAAATGTTTTATAGTACCGCTTGCTATATCCGAAGAAACCGTTGTACGGTGAAACAGCTGTTATATAGTTATTATTATTATTATTAAATAAAGTGTAAATCTAATACAACATTGTGTGTTTTTATCATTTTATTGTTTCTTAATAAAATAATGGTATAATAATTCGTCTTGCAGATAATACAATCCAAATCCATATTACCCTTTATTAGATGAAGATAATATTTATCAAACACATGAGGATTTTCTGATAACTACATTCGATAATTTTGCAAGTTAGTACACCACCAATAAGAAAAAAACAAACTTCATTCAAATAAAACATTGCCACGAGATCTTTATCATGTAATGTCTCGTTGAACCAGTGGTTCTTTGCTGCTTCATATTATGTGCATGCAAATGATGCACATTAATGGCTTTTATGGCAGTATTAATGCTACCATATTAAACTTCTACAAAATATAAATAAGTAAACCTGCCTGTTTCAACCAAATAAAACCTTGAAAATATTACTTGTATTATTTGCAATATGTTATTTTTAATGTGAATGGTGTTATATATTACAAAAATAAATGAAAACTTGTCAGTTTCTAATTCTGACCCAGAACTTGAGTCGTTTACATTAATTATTACTGGAGCAATCTCTGTCCTATCAGAAATTGCTCTCACTCATGGCATTTTTTAATTAAATATTCCGTATGCCTAACACAATTATATCAAGTAATTTCATCACTGTTGCAAAGCTTCATTCCACATTTCTTGAACTCTTTCATCTGAATAACCATTTCTTCCAATATTTGAATTATAATACCTTCAACCTTAGCCCAAATCATTTCAATTGTGTTGAAGTCACAATGGTACGGGGTAACCTTAAAACTTCATATCCACTTTCTCTTATTATTTCATCTATAATAAATATCTTCACTTCTTTATGATATTTTACTAATTGAATTAATACATTCTTAGTAATTTCAGGTGAATAGCTTATATCTTTTTTCTCAACCAATCCATAATATCTTTAAGCAATATTGCTAAAGAGGTTGTACTTGGGCTTCTGCTACCCTCTAAATTAAAACTTATTTTATAACACCGCCTTATCTAACTGATTATGTGAATTACCTCATAAACACGGTCGATGGACATAAATGGTCTACCATTCTCTTTTTCCCGTTCAAAATAGGCTATAATATTTAACATAAGCTGTTGAGCTTGAGAACCAACAGGTTTACCAAGCATCTAAGAAATATTCTGTAAAATAAATAGGTTAGAAATGTCAAAGTGATAACCAAACAATATCGTACTTATTGCCACTAATTGATACTACTATTTATTATCAGTATTGTTTTCAAAAGATTTTGTAATTTTTGATAAACTAAATATTCAAATTAAAAGAATGCTTAACCTAAAAGTCAGAATACCGGAAACAAAGTCAATAAACAACAATATTGAAATAATTTGACAACAAGTCGAATATCATAAGACTATCTTCTAGACAACCTATCCTTTCTATTTAATATAATATTTCAGAGACGTACGTCTTAACTTAAAATGACAAACGTGGGTAGTATTAGAACGCGTATTCATGTGTGTTAGAAAGAGATAAAGTACAATTTTGCGGTTCACACTTGGGCAGTACGAACTGAAAACTTATACTTTATGAACTATACACACATCAACATTATCTAATGATATCAATTCTTATTTTATTTGCTTACTTTTAATTTGTTTAATAAGTATTTTCTTTTTTGTTTCAGTCTGGTTGCTGGGGTAATCTATAAACAATTATCTGTCAAAAGTATCCTTTAAACAACCACAATTAACTGTTGAATTTTAATTTAGTTTTGTTACTTCTTTCACTATTTCTGCGTTGTTTCACAAAGAAATTGATACCCATTATAAGTGTAAGCGTAGATTGTGTTAAAAGCAAACATAAATTGACAAAATAGACGTCGTCATTTGCATTCTGACGAAATCAGTACGCCAGTTAGAATGCTGGAATTTGTAGTAAGACACAGAGCGTAATTAGCCGACTATGGCGACGTTACAGAGATACAGGTAACCCCAAAGAACAACACTGCAAGAACCACCACTGCTATTCAGGACCGGTACATGACTCTTCAGGCTCGACGACAAAGTTCAGTAACTGCTACTGAGTTAAGATCGCGTCCCCAGGCAACGCATAATGTGACAGTCCACAGCAAAACTATCAGACCTCGTTTAAAAGAAGCTAATCTTCACTTCACGACTCCAACTGCCCACTTAGGGTACAACCATTAAGCAGAAAAAATCGAGGACGTCGAGTAAACTGGGCTCGGGAATGTTGTGTACATTGAACGAATTTTAATCATTACTGAATGAACCTTTACTTTAATATATTTTAAGTAGCTGTGTTCATGTATATTAGGCTGGGTCACATATGTATGGAGAAAAAAAAATGTTAATTTTTTTTATGGGCACGGTGACAAAAAGATGCCAAATTATAAGTGTTATTAGGTTACGAAGTTTGGTAGCAATCGGAGTTAATCTTCTGCCTCCGGTTTAATGTTGAATCTTTCAAAAATGTACTTAAAAAAGAACTTAAAGCATGATATATAAAATTACTCTAATAAAGTTTATTTATTTGGAAAAGTTAGAAATCAATTGTAATTATATTTATTTAGAGAAAAAAAGCATGACAAATTTTTTTTACAAAAGTGCAAGAAAGGATAATCATAAAAATAATGAATATAATGAGTTTATTTTGTGACAAAATCCTTTTTGCTATCGAATTTCGGCATTAATTTTCTTGATTCTATCTGCGTTTTGATGAAACCTTCTCTTGTTGTTTTGTTGCACAAAGTTGATGATGCTTCACTCACAGCTTTGACTGCTCTTTCTACCGCTTGGGTGTGACAGGGAAGGTGTAATAGCTCAATTCCTCCATTGTTTTCTTCTTCAATAAACAGTCGAAGATTTTCTTCATTTACAGATTTTAATATAGGTGGTTCAGTGATAGTTTCTTCCCAATTCAAAAGGTCAAAATATGATGATGCATTAAAGTTTATCGTTGGTATCTGAAAAAGCCGTAATTGCTTTGATGTTGCTGGTTTAATTTTTCAAAATTCGATGGACAGCTAATTCACGAATGTGTTGCTGGGGATCTGTCAACATTGCAAGTAATAAGTTTTCAGGGTGTGCAAAATAACTGTTTTTTTGAATTACTGGGTCAACAACGGCTTTCAAAGCTGTTGGTAAATATCTGCTTAGTTTAATTAGTTTAAAAAGGTGTCGTGGTCCGTCATTACAGCTGGGGAGAGTTTTTATAGAAAATCACACTGGAGCGTAAACCTTGACAATATATATTGCAAGAGTGGTAAGGTTTGCAGAAGGGTTCTCAACTGAAATATATAGACGAAGAATTCTGTTAGCACGTGTTAGCCATCGAGCATGAGACATTTTGCCGGGTGATTTATTTGCCAAATTGTTTGCAGCTATACCCGTTGAAACCTTTTTAGTTTCCCTCTCATATTTTAAGCTATGACGGGTCCACTCATAAAATTTCATCACATCTTCATAAGTTGGTAATATATTATCTTTCAAATCACATAAAACACCAAACAAAGGACACCTCCAACTATTTCTGGTACGCTCCATTTGTCAAATGATAAAATAAACAAATAAATGACAGCACTTTACAACGCAACACTAATTATTTTAACGATCGCGGCACACTTGTCTCATCTAACTCCGTGTTGTAAGAAATAAAGATTGTACGGGGATTTCCCTATTTTGTTTTTGCCTTGAACCGTTTAGATAACATATACAAAAGCAGCACGTTTTTTTAGTTTTTGTAATACATATATAAAAAAGCAGAATTTTATATTATTGTTCCTTTTAATGACTTATTTGTCCGTATTAAGGTTCAATTAGACGTGCCATAGCCGTAACCATACCCGTAACCAAAATTCAAGTAATATCCACGGTTACGGCTATGGCGTTACGGCATGTTACCAAAATCGAAAACATTGTGGCACATACGATTGGTTTTATATGGTTACGGTTGTGAGCACGTCTAATTGAACCTTTAGACTGAATCAGTGCTGTATATCGCTACCTTAATATAGAAATGCCCATTTTTTTAAATCGAGGTTTTTGCATGTTTCGATAGATGATCTAATATATCGAAATATCAAAAAAAAAAACTCGATTTTTAAAAAATTGAGTTAGGGACTTTCTATATTAAAGTAGCGATATGTAAATGTGTAAGTGTAAGTGTTCTGGGGAAATTTAACAGTGTGAATTCACATTGTAAAAGTACAGTTTTATATCGGGATTACCTCTATACAGGGTGTAACAAAATAAGTGTAAAACATTTCAGAGAGTGATTCCTCATCGAAAAAGAGAATAGGGTCTTTCATATAGAGAACCTTCATTGGAGCATCCCTTGTTAAGATACAGCCCCTTAAAGTGGGTACATAAAATTTGTTTTACAATTTTTCTCACAAACACTAAAAATATATTTTTTTGGTTTACCCCATGGTTTAAAAATTTATTTCCAATAAAAAACTAATTTATTAATAACAAAACATTAAACATGTAGAAATCATAGTAATGTTCAATATGTCCCCACCTTCAGTCATTACACATGCGTCTAGACGTCGGCGCATTGAGCCACGTATTCGCTCAAATATTCCTGGAGTCTCTCTAAATACCCTGCACGCATCGATGATGCGGTTTCTTAAGTCCTCTACATCTCGAACAGGAGTAGGATAAACCAAACTCTGCAAATGGCCCCAAGTAGAGAAATCGAGAGGATTGAGATCCGGGGATCGAGCGGGCCAATTCTGTGGTCCTCCTCGACCTATCCAATGATTTGGATATGTTTGAGTTAAATGCTGACGTGCTGCTTGACTAAAATGGGCGGGAGCCCCATCATGGATAAAAAACATATCCCTTCTGACGCCCAAAGGAACTTCCTCCAGCAGTACTGGGTGCACTTCTCTTAAAAATTGGGTGTATGCCTCACCATTTAATCGAGGAGGTAGAAAATGAGGGCCAATTAAATAATCCCCAATAACTCCGAGCCACACGTTAAGAGAAAACATTTCTTGATGGTTAGCTTGGACAATAGCGTGAGGGTTTTCATCAGCCCATATGTGGTTATTATGAAAATTAATCATCTTGTTCCGAGAACAAACAAAATAAGTGTAAAACATTTCAGGGGGTTATTCCTCATCGAAAAAGAGATAGGGTATTTCATATAGAGAAACTTCATTGGAGCATCCCTTGTTAAGATATAGCCCCTTAAAGTGGGTACATAAAATTTGTTTTACAATTTTTCTCACAAACACTAAAAATGTATTTTTTTGGTTTACCCCATGGTTGTAAGGGGTGGAAAACGCAACCACTAAAATTTATTTCCAATGTAACTTTTTGTCTTTTTATTTGTTTACCATTAAAAAATTTATTTCCAATAGCTTGTTTCATTCTAAACAAAAAATGTCTCTTGAATTTTTTGACCAAAATTAATCAGTTCGCAGCAAAAAATTATTTTACCAACAACTACAGAGATACATCGTCATAAAACGAAAATGCGAAACTTATTTATCTAGTAAGCCGCTATTAGTGATATTGACAATTAAATTGGTATCACGCTGTCAGTTTGTAAATTTTTGTAGTTGAATTCATAATTGTGTGTCGTTATTTTGTGCTTAATTTGTTAGATTAATAATTCATTTGTTATTAAAATGGCATACACAAATGAGGAAATGGCTGATATGCATTACGTTTACGGTCTGTCGCAGGGGAATGGGTTAGAAGCTTCTAGAAGATATGCTGAAATGTATCCTCAACGGCAGCTTCCTTCGCATAAAATATTTGCCCGACTTCATCAACGATTACGAGAATATGGTTCATTCGACAAAAGAACGCAGGATTGTGGTCGCCATCGAGAAGTAAGAACAACACAGCTTGAAGAAGCAGTACTTAATTTGGTTGAAGAACAACCTACTAGGAGTACTAGAAAGATTGCTTTCGAGTTAAATGTTGATCATATGACGGTATTTCGAATTTTAAAGGAACAACTCTTATACCCTTACCATCTGCAACGAGTACAGGCACTGTTACCGCGAGATTTTCCGAACCGTCTTGAATTTTCCGATTGGATGCTGGAAATGATTAGAAGAAATCCTGACTTTCTGAAGACGATCGAATTCACAGACGACTGTACTTTTTCTCGGAACAAGATGATTAATTTTCATAATAACCACATATGGGCCGATGAAAACCCTCACGCTATTGTCCAAGCTAACCATCAAGAAATGTTTTCTCTTAACGTGTGGCTCGGAGTTATTGGGGATTATTTAATTGGCCCTCATTTTCTACCTCCTCGATTAAATGGTGAGGCATACACTCAATTTTTAAGAGAAGTGCACCCAGTACTGCTGGAGGAAGCTCCTTTGGGCGTCAGAAGGGATATGTTTTTATGCATGATGGGGCTCCCGCCCATTTTAGTCAAGCAGCACGTCAGCATTTAACTCAAACATATCCAAATCATTGGATAGGTCGAGGAGGACCACAGAATTGGCCCGCTCGATCCCCGGATCTCAATCCTCTCGATTTCTCTACTTGGGGCCATTTGCAGAGTTTGGTTTATCCTACTCCTGTTCGAGATGTAGAGGACTTAAGAAACCGCATCATCGATGCGTGCAGGGTATTTAGAGAGACTCCAGGAATATTTAAGCGAATACGTGAATCAATGCGCCGACGTCTAGACGCATGTGTAATGACTGAAGGTGGGGACATATTGAACATTTACTATGATTTCTACATGTTTAATGTTTTGTTATTAATAAATTAGTCTTTTATTGGAAATAAATTTTTAAACCATGGGGTAAACCAAAAAAGTACATTTTTAGTGTTTGTGAGAAAAATTGTAAAACAAATTTTATGTACCCACTTTAAGGGGCTGTATCTTAACAAGGGATGCTCCTTCTCTATATGAAAGACCCTATCTCTTTTTCGATGAGGAATCACTCCCTGAAATGTTTTACATTTATTTTGTTACACCCTGTATACCGATACTTAGAATTATTTTGCATAAAACTTGTATAGATATGTAACTTAAAAAGTATTATTAAAGTGATGTCAAAAATCTACTTTTTCTGAAATTTCTATCGCTATCCGGAGGCAGTAAAACTTTAAATAATGCAATAAAATTTTATATGCAGATTAGCTATACCATTTAGCACCTTTTTATCACTGAGCCTCTCAAGAAATGAAGAAAAAATAAGTAAATATTTAAATAAACATATTATCAGTTTGTACTACTTTTAATACCTTAATCATCCAATTTCCACTGCTACTCATTGCTCGAATAACTTAACACGGAACACTTAAACTGGACTCGAGAGCAATGGTCGACTATACTTTTTTCTGACGAGTCTCGATTCGGGTTAAGACCAGATACTCGCAGATAGAGCTGGGCGATACCGGCGTTTTCGGTATCAGGTACCGATACCAATCGAGGTATCGATACTTAGCGATGTATCGGGTCTGTGCACGGTATCGATTCTGAGTACTGGAATCGGTAAAGTATCGATAGGTATCGATACCTTGGAATCGATACCTTAGAATCGATACATTGGAATCGATACCTCGGAATCGATACTTGGAATCGATACCTTGGAATCGATACCTTGGAATCGATACCTTGGAATCGATACTTTGGAATCGATACCTTAATTCGATACCTAGAAATCAATATTCATAACCCGTTTTCTAGGTGTCGATTGTTTGATATCGGCTTCAAGAGATATAAAATTAATTTATCGATTCTACCATAACTACGGTATGAAATTTGCAATATTGTGATATTTTGTTTTTTAATAATTATAGATATGTCATAATAAGGATATTTGATGCGCATAATAATAACATTCTTTTAAAATATATAATGCATACATACTTAAAAAGTTATTGCACCCTTCATGTACATTTAAAAAAATGCACAAAGGTAAACTACCCGATACATGGCTACCCGATACATCGATACTTAGCGAGTACTGGAATCGGTAAAGTATAGATAGGTATCGATGCTTTGGAATCGATACCTCGCTACCCGATACATCGCTACCCGATACATCGATATTTAGCGAGTACTGGAATCGGTAAAGTATCGATGCTTTGGAATCGATACCTTGGAATCGATACCTTGGAATCGATACCTTGGAATCGATACCTTGAATCGATACCTTGGAATCGATACCTTGATTCGATACCTAGGAATCAGTATTCATAACCCGTTTTCTAGGTGTCGATTGTTTGATATCGGTTTCAAGAGATATAAAATTAATTTACCGATTCTACCATAACTACGGTATGAAATTTGCAATATTGTGATATTTTGTTTTTTTTGTTTGTAATAATTAAAGTTATGTCATAATATGGAATTTGCTACGCATAATAACCAACGTCTTTTAAATATATATTATGCATACATACTTAAAAATTCTTTACTTAAAAAAGTTATTTTTATATACATTTAAAAAACCCAGAAAGATAAAATAATATAGGCAAATATGCGTGCTATTAGAAAATTATACAAAATGCCTAAAATATTCATTTCAAAATAGAAACAAACCAAGCACGTTTTATACCTACAATAGCTTGATAAGAATTCTTGACCCAACTTTTTTTACTTATTATATTAATTAATACTACATATTTGTATTATATTTTGTTTATTTTAGTTCCAATTCACAGTCGTGTATTGTGTATTGTGCATTCTATAGAACAGGAATGTGTTTTATATTTATATGAATATGAATAGCACCTATATTTCTCTCAACACTGCTTTATAGAAATTAAGTGTTAACAAATTTTTGCTGTTCCCTAGTTTTGATTTATTATAATTCCTACCTTTATCCGTCGTCTAAAGTTTAATATAAGCACTTATATTTCATATCATTTTAAGCTTCATCACTTTGTTCTTATAACTTGTAATAAGTGGATACGTACGTACCAAAATGTCGAAAAAAAATAGTGTAGTTTGGAATTATGTACTTTGATAAAATTTACGACCAGGGCGTGAGTTGTAATGTATGTAAAAATGAATATAAGTATACTGGTAATACTACAAATATGCTAAAGCATATAAAATGTGTTCATCGTTTTACATATTTTAATATTATTGAAAAGAAAGACAAAAGGGACGGTGATAGTGAAGTTACTGACGTTGAAATATTGGCCTCCGAAAGGTAAAATTATAATTATACTAGCTGCAGACTTATGTATGCAGTTCTTTTTTAATCCTTGCATGAAAAATAAGAAAATTCTAAATTGTCATTTTGCGTAAAACAACAACTTATATACCTATGATGTACGCATACTCATTTACAAAAATGCACAAAAGTAAGCTACCCGATACATGGCTACCCGATACATCGCTACCCGATGCATCGATACTTAGCGAGTACTGGAATCGCTAAAGTATCGATAGGTATCGATGCTTTGGAATCGATACCTCGCTACCCGATACCTCGCTACCCGATACATCGATACTTAGCGAGTACTGGAATCGGAATAGGTATCGATGCTTTGGAATCGATACCTCGCTACCCGATACATCGATACTTAGCGAGTACTGGAATCGGCAAAGTATCGATAGGTATCGATGCTTTGGAATCGATACCTTGGAATCGATACCTTGGAATCGATACCTTGGAATCGATGCTTTGGAATCGATACCTTAGAATCGATACCTTCGTTATATGAGGTATCGGGTACCCGATACCAGTTATGGTATCGGGTATTGGACGATGTATCGATACTTCGCCCAGCCCTACTCGCAGATTAAGAATCTGGCATCAGCCTGGTAAAGCAGCAAGGCTAGAGCATACCCAAGAAGTGCACAGCTACAGAGGTGATACTGTAATGTCATGAGCGGGAATTATGCTGTGTAGGGAAACTGATCTCGTTTATCCTAGATCAATTCTTAAATGCTGAACAATATATCCAGAATATTCTTGAATCTGTTGTTCAGCCATTTGCAGAAGCGTTGGGCCGAAATTTAACCCATATGCATGACAATGTACGAACACATGTTACAAAATTTGTTACCGATTGACTCAATGAAGCAAGAGTTGAAGTTTTCCCATGGTCAACTCAATCCCCAGACGTCAACCTCATTGAGCATGCATCTTGAGCATGCATGAGATATGCTTCTGGGAAGATGCTTGTTACATATGAACGCTATACAAAATCGAAGACAGATGCAAGAATTGCTTTCAGAATAGTGAAATTTTCTTCCACAAGAAGATTTGGACAATTTTATTCTGACAATGGCAGGAAGATGCGTGGCAGTTTTAGACTTCAGAGGAGGTCCAACTCTTTATTAATTCCTTGATCATCAAAATTATTAATCCAATGTAAGATTCATTTTAAAATTTTGTGTAATTCCATTTTTAGAATTTAATTTTTTTAAAGCAAATAAAAAATATCCTTAGACTATGTTGATGTATCTTGTACCCCACCCCAATATGTTGTTTGTGTAGCATTTTTCTTTTCTATGTATATAATTTCTGTAAAATGTACTTAAGATCTTAAAATCAAATGACAGCAATCAGATATTTATTTCTGTATTCGAACAATGCCCACATTGAAATGAAAAAAATGGATCTAAATGAAGTCCATTT
The DNA here is from genome assembly GCA_935421215.2 of Melolontha melolontha. Classification (NCBI taxonomy): domain Eukaryota; kingdom Metazoa; phylum Arthropoda; class Insecta; order Coleoptera; family Scarabaeidae; genus Melolontha; species Melolontha melolontha. Next base: position 66,818,697 of record OW285243.1, on the reverse strand, counting down.
CGATACTGTTTTGGATTTCATAATAAGTTCATTACGGACACAAATATTCACATTTCTAATTATCTATTGAATCAATTGAATGTATTTCTATGAAAGATTATCAAATCTATTTCAGAAGATATTCTGCTACTTATGTAATATGATACGCCACTGTAGAGGTACAATACGAAGTCATACGATAATATTTAACTATATATATACATGTGTGTGCACACATACTCAACAAAACCTGTATAATTGCAGGTAATTGGGCCATTCCTCTAAAAATATTTTACTTTAAAATTTCACAGTTATGTAAAGTTGAACTTGTTGATGTCAGCAAACAATATTTTCGAGCAAGTATTAGTTACAGGAAACACTTGTGTTTTCATATTGTTCAGGCGATGATTTATTTATACAAACGTATTGTGAAATTTACATCTTTTGTGTTTAACTAACATATTGCTATGAATAATGGTTTGAAAATTTAGCAGACCACCATCCACAACTAGTTTTCCCAACTTTCCCAACAAAGGTTTCTCAGCTGGTGAATTTTCAAATATAAGACTTCTAACTTCTCGGGTTCCACTTAGGAAAAGCGTGTCTACAGAGTAAATTTAGCGCCAGTGAAATGTTCACAAAAATTTAATTACTTATATAAGTTAAGTTTAAATAGCAATATGGGCATGAGTACAGAAATCAAACGCAGGATAAAATTAAAATGAATATTTAATACAAAATAAAAAAAAATTTTAAAAAATCTATCTTTACAAAGTATAAAGATGCTGAATTATTCAAAAATACATGAGGTAAAAACATTCATTGTAAATTGACAGCTAAATGAATGGAAAACATCCTCTTTATGAATCCGAACAAACTTATCTAAAAAATAATCAAATTTACTATTAATTTCTCCCCAGAGAACCACACTGTATAATCAAATTCTGATACACGTTCAAAATTACGAATGTGCAAATAAACACGCTCAAAAAACCCTGATTCCCGTCGAACAAACTTTTCAATTACAATTATTACCAAGAAATGTTAATAGTAAGCTTTATTATCTATATTTCTAATTATTAAATGTCTTAATTACAAGCTTGGATACAATAGAAATATACTTATAATTTTAATTTATGTTTTATGATATCATAAAAAAATTATATCTACTTACAAGATTAATGGAGACGAACAAAGAAGGTGCATAATTAATTTAAACATCAAATATCATACGAGAATTTAACTCTATAACTCTCTAATACATCTATAAATCACTTATCAATCAATTAACCGAATTAATTAAAATATATTTAAATATATCTCACAAAACAACCTTCTAGTTCAAGCTATAATTTTGGTCTCCTTTAATTTACCTCGGCCTCTCTATGAGAACGACCTCGAATAACAAGTTTTTCACTTCGCAAAATTTAAATACATTTTGAATATACAATTGATCTCACAAAATATGAACATTTATAAATTATTCAAATATAAATATATTTTTAATTAAAAATCCATAGCAATATATAAGACATCCAAAAATATTGTGGCATTTTGAAATTATAAACATGTAAATAAGACATCTCTATGAAAAATCATGATCTTTAAAAATGAACATTCATTTTTTATAACCTCAAATAAGTACGTCTATAGACATAGCAATCACGAATGATGCTAAATCATCGTTTTCTGACTACCTCTTACAATTCCTGGAAATTGAAGGTGGCGCGCGAAGGAATGGCAGTATAGCGCTAGATGGTGTGAACTACGTCTATATTAAGTTAGTCTGTCAAACAGTACTTTGCTAAATGGCGACAAACAGTAAAATTCTGCTTCAAACTTGGAAACGCGGTAGCGAAAACTCTAAAAATACTTTAACAAGCGTTTGGTGAGGTTGCTTTATGCAAAACGCACACTTTTGAGTGGTAAACTGGCGGACAAAAAAACTGTCCGACTTATTTTTGCATTGTAAAATGGGTTATCGATCTCTCAAAGATAGCATATGAATTGTTGTAGGTTATAAATAAAATATTTAAATATCCATATGCCAGATAATATACATACATTGACTTTTGCATTTCAATAACCTTCAAATCCTAAAAACTTTTTCACAACGTGTTAATTTGGCAAAATGTTGTGAAACGTAAAATGTTCTTTTGTCCGCCAGTTTACAACCGTTTAAAAAGTGGACGTGTGTCGGTTGATGATGACCGTTCCGGTCGTCTATCGACGGAAAACACGCCACCAAATGTGGTTAAAGTGCCCGATACTATCCTGCAAGACCGAAGGAGAACAATCCATGACAGTGGCGGCTCTTGATGACGTACGATGTGCGCTGCTGCACGGATGAGACTGCTTCGTTTAAGCTTTCATATATACAGAGAAGCAAGTAACCGTACCGAAATCTTCCGAAATAGTTGAAGTAGTCTCATCCGTGCAGCAGCGCACATCGTACGTCATAAAGAGCCGCCACTGATCCATGACATTTGTAACACTGTCCGTTTGTCGTACGGCGTTTGTCAGACTATTCTATCCGGCGAACTCAACATCCGGCGTATTACTGCGAAGTTTATGCCAAGGTTGCCCACCATTTAATAAAAACAGTACCGTGTTTATGTGTGCACAGAGCTGAAAGAAACTGCTGAAATAGATTAATTACCAGAATCATTACTGGCCACGATTCATGTGTGTACGGGTATGATTCCGAACCAAGGCAGCAATCATCACAGTGGAAGACGTCATCGTCACTATGACCGAAGAAACCACAGCAAGTTTAATGCAACGTGAAGTCGATGCTGATTTGCTTCCTTGGCGTTGATGGCATCGTACACAAAGAATGGACGATTTTATTGCGATGTTCTTCGGGGGCAAAGAGAAACCACTCGACATAAGCTGTCTGCCAAGTGGCGCAACAATTCGTGGATCCTACACCACGACAAAGTACCAACCCATACGTAACTTATTGTGCGTCAGTTTTTAACCTCAACGAAGACGGCAGTACTACCACACCCTCTCTAGTCCTCAGAACTTGTCTCTTGTAACTTCTTCCTGTTTCCGAAGTTGAAACTGACACTTAAGGGGCGCTATTTTGAGCCGTTTGAGGAGATCCAGATCGAATCGCAGGCAGTACTGAACACACGAAGACTTCCAGCACTGCTTCCAGTCATGGACAAATCGCTGGGATCAGTGTATTCATGCAGAAGGAGAGTAGTTTGATGGTAGGTAGTGAAAATGTTGTAAAAACAATTTATTGTGTTTTTTTGTTCACATTCGGGGAATTTCTGGGTAGTACCTGGTACATTCCAAAGATATCCCGGGATTTTGTATTAAATACATTCGACGGAATTTGCAGATGTGTTGCGTGGTCTTCGTGTCGCTGGCTTGTACAGTTGAATTAGGTTTGCAGTTGAGTGTTTTTAAAAAAATGGTGATTCAGCTACGTTAACTCAACGTATCTTTCGTTGTCGTTTTAACCTAGGAAGAAATGGACGAGTACCAACACGCCAAACAATTTTTAATTGAGAACCTTAGGTTGACCGCTTGTACATTACCAAAGAAGAATCTTGATCGTCCACGAACAGTTCCGAGAGCGAGAACGGCTGTATTGCGAAGTCCACGACGTTCTGCTAGTTAGCATTCCGTAGCACTAAACTTATCAAGTAGAAGTGTCAGACTGATATTATACAAGGGTTTGCATTGCCATCCTTTTAAAATGCAAGTGATTCCAAAATTACAGCCTGGAGATTTTAATCACCGAATGGACTTTTGCACACAATTGTCAGAAATTATTGCACAACCACAATTTTTATCTGATCTGATTATGTCAGATGAGGTCCATTTCCACTTCTTAAGTGGTTATGTCAATAAGCAGAAGTTTAGATATTGGTCACAGGAAAACCCTCGTTTAATGCATCAACGACTTTTGCTCAGCGAGAAAGTAACAGTTTGGCGAGGAGTGAGTTCATTCAGGATTTTCAGGCTATACTTTTTTCAAGACGGCAGCGGAAGAGCTATAAAGGCAACATCTGAGCGTTATGTGGCCATGCTGAACGGTTTACCCGTTTACCAAGGCTTCGATAACAAAACGCTGACTTACGCTCGTTATGGTTTCAACAAGGTGGAGCGACATCTCACACGCCACGACTCTCGATGGAAACTGTACGCCGCTTGTTTGCCGGAAAAGTGATCCCTCGCTTTGGCGACATATCATGGCCTTCGCGCTCAACAGATTTGACGCCATGCCACTTTTTTTATGGGGGTATTTAAAACAAAGTCTTCCAGAGCGAGTCAATCTTGACATCATTGATAGATTGCTTTAAATTAATTTAATCTGCTTAACACATAAAGGTCAAAAAATAATTATCTTTATATATATATATATATATATATATATATATGTATATATAGTCCATTCGTAAAATAGCGGATAAATTCAATAAAAATGAAAAGGAAAGGTTTTTAAAAAAAATCCGCCGACCCATTGATTTTTATTTTTAGTTTAGAGTTTTCTTACGTGAAACTGAAATATACAGGATGTCTCCAAAAACCGAAGACATAATTTTTTTTGTAAATATGAACACCCATTTCTTTATTACAGAATTAGAAATGGCAGATTCTTTTAAAGTAATACTATCATAAACATTAAGAATGAAAACATAATCATCTAAATTAAATGTTCGAATTAAGCACCATTAACAATCAGACAATAACCAAGGTGATTAAGAAAATCTTTTTGAACGTTGTCGATGACATCTGTCTATATATAGATAATTATTTCTTGATCTTTGTATATTATAGTAGATTTAATTAGTCGGCGATTTAAGGTCTGTTTTACTTTAATATGTATATATTTAAAATAATCTTACATGTTTCGGCAATTAATGGCTTTTCCAAAGAATTTTAAATTATAAATTATAGTATATTAATATCATATTTGTATATGTGAAGTTGTCATGGATAAAATAAAATACATTCAAGTTTAATAATAATAATTCATACCTTAGCATTCCGCAACAGCTTGACGCCAATTAGAAGGGGGGATTAGCAAGCATGAGTTGTTATTATGTCTGCGCCCGTGGAGCGACTTAAGATGTTAAGCTGTCGGCATTCGCCTAGAACGAGAAGGAAATCCACGAAAACCTACTCGGACAGCCTAGTCCGGGATCTAAACTCGGAACTGCCAGCATGATAAGCCAGTGTACAGATATTTAAATAACGTCTGATGGATATTTATATAACAATTGTATATATTCATGATGGTATATTGCAGATCGTTACTTTACATTATTAAGTTATAGTTTATACTGGTTAGACTTTTTATATCACATCTGTTGTTAATTAAATTTGTTTCTAGTTTAATATTAATCATTTCTTTAATTTCTCATTTCATTGTGTGTTGTTCTTTATCGATTATCTGTGTGCTTTCAAAACCAAAATTAAATCTACTATATAATATATACATATAAATATATATATGTATATACAGACTGTCCCGTAAAAAACGCCAACATTCATAATTCCGTTATTTATTGTCCGGTTTTATTTAAACAAAAAGTAAATTTAATAGCATCAAAAACACTATAAGATAGCAGTGTTTTATTTGTTTTCAATTGTTTTCATTAATGTCAAACGACAGTCAAGTTTTTTATTTTAAATGGCAACATATATATTTTTGGCTATATTCGGATTGTATTTTTTTTTCTGAATTCAACGATGTATAACATGTTTATTTTTGATAAACGTTTATTCCAAAAAAAACTTTATAAATTTCATCTTTGTCTTCCATTATTTATAAATATTCGAATGTGTCATGAAACATTTGAAATGTAAGTATTATAAATATTATTATAAGCAACAAAACACTTTACAATAAATGTTGAAATTGCCCGCCACCTTGTTTAACACATATCGCACATCTCCTAATAATAAAAAATAAAAAAAAAACTTTATAAATTTCATCTTTCATTATAGTAGACTTGGCCCAGTCCACTAGCATTATGTCAATGTGCCTTAAGTGTCAGTTTGACTTTATTAAGTTTTCTGTATTATCCTGTTTGAACGTTTTGCCGCAACAAAAAGCGTATTTTCGTTAAAAATGAATAACAATGAATTAACGGACATGTTAAAAGTGTTCTTTGAATGTAATAAAAATCGCCTTCAAGCAGTTCGTCGGTACAGTGCTCGTTTTCCGGACAGAGAAGTTCCAGGTTCGAAAATATTTCAGAGAATTGAAAAGAATTTAAGAAATTATGGATCATTTACCAAACCAAAAACACAAAAACGGAAATTCTCCGAAGATAAGGAATTAGATGTTCTTCTTGCAGTACAGCAAAATTCACGAACTTCGATTCGCGAAATTGCACATAATATTGGGGTATCAAAAACTACAGTTCATGGTATTTTAAGAAAACACAAACTTAAACCGTACATAGCTCGAAAAGTTCATGCATTAGAACAAAATGATCCTGGCCGAAGAATCCAGTTTTGTCGTTTTTATTTAAATGCATTAGAACAAGACCCGAATTTTTACAGAAGGATAATTTGGTCTGATGAATGCACTTTTAGCAACAACGGTATTTTTAATAGAAACATACATCGACAGTGGAGTGCAGACAATCCGAGATTTGTAATTGAAAATAATTTTCAAAGACGTTTCAACGTAAATGTTTGGTGTGGCATTTTAGGTGATCAATTAATTAGGCCATTTTTCATAGATGGTTGCTTAAATCAAGAAAAATACTACACTTTATTACACGAAAATCTGCAAAACTTTTTAGATGAATTACCTTTGGCAAATTTAAATAGAATATTTTTTCAACAAGATGGGGCTCCCGCGCACAACGCCAGAGTAAATACTGATTTGTTGAACACCCAATTTGGAAATAGGTGGATAGGAACATCCGGTCCTATCGAGTGGCCTGCGCGTTCACCGGATCTTACGCCCCTCGATTTTTGGTTGTGGGCTTATCTACAAGATCGAGTTTATTTAACAACTCCAGAAAATGTTGACATTTTAAGACAAAGAATTATTAACACTTGTCAAGAAGTACCTGCCGCTTGTCTTTTAAATGCGACCTTTGGAGTAATTAGGAGATGTGCGATATGTGTTGAACAAGGTGGCGGGCAATTTCAACATTTATTGTAAAGTGTTTTGTTTCTTATAATAATATTTATAATACTTACATTTCCAATGTTTCATGACACATTCGAATATTTATAAATAATGGAAGACAAAGTTGAAATTTATAAAGTTCTTTTTTTGCAATAAACGTTTATAAAAAATAAACATGTTATACATCGTTGAATTCAGAAAAAAAAAAACCAATCCGAATATAGCCAAAAATATGTATGTTGCCTTTAAAATAGAAAACTTGACTGTCGTTTGACATTAATGAAAACAATTGGAAACAAATAAAACACTGCTATCTTATAGTGTTTTTGATGCTATTAAATTTACTTTTTGTTTAAATAAAACCGGACAATAAATAACGGAATTATGAATGTTGGCGTTTTTTACGGGACAGTCTGTATATATATATAAAGATAATTATTTAGTGACTTTCGTTTGTTATGGTGGTATGCCTTTTTCAACGAATATAAAATGTAAATGGTCATTTATATTTTATATTCCTTGAAAAAGGCATCATTTGCCGAAACATGTAGGATTGTTTTAAATATATACATTTTGAAGTAAAATCAGACCTTAAATCGCCAATAAATGAATTTACCAAATATATATATATATATATATATATATATATATATATATATATATATAACATATTTGTGTATGTGTGTGTGTGTGTGTTATAAACAAAACCGTGAATGTATATTTTTTGTGTTAATGGTTTCGAGATTTTACTATATTTTTCTAGTTAATTAGTTCATCAATTACATAAAAATTAATATTAGTTGAATAATCAGGAAACATAAAATGCAAAAGACTAAGCTACTTTAAAGTCCAGTTGATATTAATAGTTAATTAGTTGTTATTGAACACTCTGATAATAAATAAATTTATCGTTCTAGTTTGATATTATTTATTTTTTATACAGAACATGTTTTTAATTCCTCTTTAGCGAAATAAGAAACAAACGAGTATAAATAGCTTTAAATGTAGAGCAAATTAATAATGATATTTAAATATTAAACAAAAGTTTATACTTGTGATCTATTTGGTATTTTTGAGTTTACTGCGTTCTAATTTTTGTTACTGTTTAAATGTTTTTACATACTTGACCTTAGTCGAAGTTTGCTGTAGGTAAATTAAAATAACTTATCTTTTTATTGCTTAATTATTAACCGTGCCACAAAAAGAGATTATTTTTATTTTCTAAAAAATAAATATAATGAAGGCAAACTACAATTTATAGAAATAAAATTGAAGATGCAAATTTCCTGCTATTAACGTATGTTTCAAAATTTTTGGCACAAAATACAATTCTATGAAAAAAAAATACCAAAATATTGGGTTGGCTTGGCAAGCAAATGTAATTGGTTTGTCGTTTAATACCGATATTGATTGCGTTGTAATAGCTTGTAAAGTAGAGGGATAGGTACCTGGTTTTTAATTATTTGTATGTAATTATTTACATGTATATATTTTTTTAATTTGTGGTGGTACTGACAAATACTAATAGAACAATATAATTCATCGGTAAAGAGAATTAGTGATGAATTAGAGGTGGAAGCCCGCACTATCACCCGTATATTTACTTGAGAAAGAGCAGGACTCGAATAAAAAAAGGCATTTTCTCGTTACTATGTGAACATTGGACAGCCATTTTTTATATGAAGGCATTACTCACATATATCTTTCACCCCTTTTTTTCTTTGTCGCTATACGCAATTAATATTGTATAGTGGTACATATATTATTTTCCGTTATAAATATATTTGCATAAACAAGATTATTTGCGTTATTCCACAAATAAGTATTTTAAAGCAATTCTATTTGATTTGGCACAAAAAGCTATACATTATTTTTTTCATTTTTATTGGACTAGCTGATTGAAAATGTGGGACGGTTAGTAACTTTCAAGGTGTTTTTAGTGTATTTATTATCAAGCGGACGGCTATGGCGCGTAGCTCAGTTTTGCTTCTTTACTGACCGGTATCCTACTTTCTCTATGTTTCAAACTAACAATACCAATAACAAGTTAAAAATAGAATAATTGCAACTTTTGACAATTATCTTTTAATGAACTATCAACTTAAAAAACAATAATATTTTTTCTAGTGACACCTTTTTTCAGTATTCTGTCTTTATTTGTCAAAATAATAAAAATTATATGACACGTTATTAAAGTAAAAATACAAAAGATTAACAATACAAACAAATGCATATTTATATACACCACAAAACATAAAAAAGAGCCGATACGAAGAAACCGGAAGCAACAAGCTAAAAAACACACTCAAGATACCTCAAGATAACTGTATAAAAAGAACGTGAAAATAGGTGTTGCTTGACTCTTCTTGAAAACTTAATTGTATTTAAAGTTTTTTTGCCAGGCTCTTCTTCTAATTTTTGGGGTGAGCGCCAGCACGTCCAGGCACATGAGAGCAGTGCTCTTTGTACCACCCCCAATACTTCTCTCAGTTCCACCCTGTTAGTCTTGTGTTCTTGGTAAAAACCACTATGTATCAGAATAATTGAAACATACATGAGTAGGTAAACCCCACCAGTTTTGTATAATACAAAGGTATTTTTAATAATATAAAATATTATTAAAAATCTGGTGTGAAGAACACAAATGCAGGTTCACTATTAATATTCTCTGTGAACGTGTCCGAATATATCCTATCCCCAGAGACGTAGATACGTATTTCGCTTTTCTACAAGCTCATCGGTACGCCCCTGCTGGAGAAAAGATATTTCCAGACACATTCACAGAAAAGAACCACCTCGCCCTATCACCGTAATTATCCAGACCGAGCGCAGAAGTAAATTCGGCGCTACCTGTTGTCAGACAGCCGAAGTACCTCGCATACCGTCCACATAATTAATGTGAAGTAACGACGCTCTTCCAAAGGTTAGCACAGCCAACTCTCTAGAAAACTGCATTTTGTTTGTGCCTTCACTCATACTACGGCTTAACCGCATGTGTAATGTATCAGAATAATTGAAACATACATGAGTAGGTAAACCCCACCAGTTTTGTATAATACAAAGGTATTTTTAATAATATAAAATATTATTAAAAATCTGGTGTGAAGAACACAAATGCAGGTTCACTATTAATATTTTCTGTGAGCGTGTCCGAATATATCCTATCCCCAGAGACGTAGATACGTATTTCGCTTTTCTACAAGCTCATCGGTACGCCCCTGCTGGAGAAAAGATATTTCCAGACACATTCACAGAAAAGAACCACCTCGCCCTATCACCGTAATTATCCACATGATACATTACACATGCGGTTAAGCCGTAGTATGAGTGAAGGCACAAACAAAATGCAGTTTTCTAGAGAGTTGGCTGTGCTAACCTTTGGAAGAGCGTCGTTACTTCACATTAATTATGTGGACGGTATGCGAGGTACTTCGGCTGTCTGACAACAGGTAGCGCCGAATTTACTTCTGCGCTCGGTCTGGATAATTACGGTGATAGGGCGAGGTGGTTCTTTTCTGTGAATGTGTCTGGAAATATCTTTTCTCCAGCAGGGGCGTACCGATGAGCTTGTAGAAAAGCGAAATACGTATCTACGTCTCTGGGGATAGGATATATTCGGACACGTTCACAGAAAATATTAATAGTGAACCTGCATTTGTGTTCTTCACACCAGATTTTTAATAATATTTTATATTATTAAAAATACCTTTGTATTATACAAAACTGGTGGGGTTTACCTACTCATGTATGTTTCAATTATTCTGATACATTACACATGCGGTTAAGCCGTAGTATGAGTGAAGGCACAAACAAAATGCAGTTTTCTAGAGAGTTGGCTGTGCTAACCTTTGGAAGAGCGTCGTTACTTCACATTAATTATGTGGACGGTATGCGAGGTACTTCGGCTGTCTGACAACAGGTAGCGCCGAATTTACTTCTGCGCTCGGTCTGGATAATTACGGTGATAGGGCGAGGTGGTTCTTTTCTGTGAATGTGTCTGGAAATATCTTTTCTCCAGCAGGGGCGTACCGATGAGCTTGTAGAAAAGCGAAATACGTATCTACGTCTCTGGGGATAGGATATATTCGGACACGTTCACAGAAAATATTAATAGTGAACCTGCATTTGTGTTCTTCACACCAGATTTTTAATAATATTTTATATTATTAAAAATACCTTTGTATTATACAAAACTGGTGGGGTTTACCTACTCATGTATGTTTCAATTATTCTGATACATTACACATGCGGTTAAGCCGTAGTATGAGTGAAGGCACAAACAAAATGCAGTTTTCTAGAGAGTTGGCTGTGCTAACCTTTGGAAGAGCGTCGTTACTTCACATTAATTATGTGGACGGTATGCGAGGTACTTCGGCTGTCTGACAACAGGTAGCGCCGAATTTACTTCTGCGCTCGGTCTGGATAATTACGGTGATAGGGCGAGGTGGTTCTTTTCTGTGAATGTGTCTGGAAATATCTTTTCTCCAGCAGGGGCGTACCGATGAGCTTGTAGAAAAGCGAAATACGTATCTACGTCTCTGGGGATAGGATATATTCGGACACGTTCACAGAAAATATTAATAGTGAACCTGCATTTGTGTTCTTCACACCAGATTTTTAATAATATTTTATATTATTAAAAATACCTTTGTAAAAACCACTATCCTCCGCAGGGGAAGTTTTAGTACCCTCGTAGGATCCAATAAATCTCCTCCGAAGTGTTTCTGCCTGAGTTCCTTTAGTTTTTTACAAGTGCATATTACATGAAGGCTAGTTTCCTCCTGTTTTTCATATTTCCCACACCAGGGCTTGCTAACCAAGCCCATACTGTACAGATGCTTTCTTAAAGGACAATGTCCGGTTATTAACCGGGTAATAATTTTAATTTCTCTTTGCTTATTATGAATCAGGTTGACTGAAAACCTAGAGTTCAGCTACCTTAGTATTGTTTTAGTATGTAACGAGCGATCATTAAAATTTTCACTCGTAGCTGGCCGTGTATATAAAAATTATGTCGTAGCTTTAGTCATTAAGTAAGATGTTATTTCAAACATCTGTCCGTGTCAAATATATATTTTAAAGGTTCATCAAAAGAAAAAGTAATGGCCTTTAATGATATGCGTTAATAAAGCGTTTTTGGTAGAATGTTACTTCCTGACATCTCAAAAAATTGATGGTATTTGGCAGCATTCAATAGAAAATTGCCTTGCGGAGTTTGAAGAGAGATATCCAAATACTGTTCCTAGCTATAAAACTTTCCGTGATACGCTAATGCATTGTGTAAATCTTTTTCGTGAAACAGGCAGTATTTTAAGGAAAAAAGGCAGCGGTCCTCCTCTCAAGAGAAGTCGCGGCGTAATTGAAAATATCAGACAAATTATTAACGAATCTCCTCAAACATCTATTCGCAGAGTTTCGCAACAAGTTGGGCTTTCGTATGGAACATGTCAAAAAAATTTTAAAAAAGGACTTGCACATGTATCCATATAAATTAACTTCTGTACAAAATCTATTACCTACGGATTATGAAAAAAGAACACAATTTTGCCAATGGTTTATTCAAACAATGACAGACAATATTTTAAATCATACTTTTTTCACCGATAAAGCTTGGTTTTATATGAAAGGTTATGTTAATTCGCAAAATATGCGTATGTGGTCCAGTGAAAATCCTCATTTCTACAAAGAAGTTCCTCTACATCCAGAAAAAAGGTATGAGTCGTCACCGATTAATAGGACCAATATTCTTTGAGGGCACGATATCATCGGAGAAATATCGTAACGAAATTCTCAGTGTTTTTACTAATCAATTGACTAATGATGAACTCCAGGTCGGATATTTTCAACAGGATGGGGCTACATCTCACGTTACACTTGAAAATATTCAGTTTTTGCAACAATTTTATGGCGATAGGATAATAAGTAGAAATACAGCGATTCCATATCCACCACGATCGTGTGATTTAACCGTCATGGATTTTTTTGTGTGGCCATATATAAAGAATATTATTTATGAAACACCAATTAATAATCTACAAGAGTTAAGACATAAAATCATTGAAAAATGTGAACACATCAATAACTCACCGCAAATACTGATCAATGTTTTCAATACTCTACGAAATAGAGTGCGATTATGCTTGGTGGAGAATGGTCATCATTTTACACATTTTTTATAATATTCTATTACTTATTACTTATTAATCATGACGTTTGAAATTATAATGACAGATCTCCTCTAATAACTTAAGTTAGGACATACTTTTTGTGTACATGGCTTACTTGAGCGAAAATTTTAATGATCACTCGTTAGTTGACCTTTCGTTAGCCCCCATTTCTTTTTATGCACGTCCAGGCACATGAGCGCAGTGCTCTTTGTACCACCCCCAATACTTCTCTCAGTTCCACCCTATTAGTCTTGTGTTCTCGATAAAAGCCACTATCTTCCTCAGTGGAAGTGAGTACCCTCGTAGGATCCAATAGATGTCTCCCAAAATGTTTCTCTCTGAGTCCCTTCAGTTCCTCATACGTGCATATTACATGAAGGCTAGTTTCCTCCTGTTTTTCAGATCTCCTACACCAGGTCTCGCTAACCAAGCTCATGCTGTACAAATGCTTCCTTAAAGGACAATGTGCGGTTATTAAGCCCGTAATTATTTTAATTTATTTTTTGTTACTACGAATTAGGTTGGCTGAAAACCTTCCGTCCAACTCCCTTAGTAGTGTTTTGGTATGGAGTTGACCTTCCGTTAACCTCATTTCTTTTTATGTTCTCTTTCTAGCCATAAGCAGATCTCCCTTTTAACGGAATCCTTAGCGATTCCACATAAGGGTTGTGATACTATAAAGTTCCTATTAGTACCTTCCCTGGCCAGTTTGTCGGTCTTTAATTCCCTCATGTCCTTGCACCTATATCACCGTCACAGTATTGTCTTGTGCCAAACTATTGAGGACCTGTTCGCAATATTTCACCAGTTTAGACCTGGTGGATATATTCATAATGGCTTAAATAGCAGTCATTATGTTGATTTTTTTTTGTTTGTGCAGGGAGCTTCTCGAATTTCCTCAGCGCAATCTGCAACTGCAAAGAATTCAGCCTGAAAAACCGTAAAACCGTCGTATGTTTTCCTAGACTTATCGATATCTTCCTTGCACCTGTGCCCTGATTGGATTGGGATTCATTCGTGTACCATGTGCCCGAACCACAATCGCTCGAGCAACTTTTTGCCTGTTCCCTAGTCGGTATAACTATGTTCAGCTTAGCTGTAAAAATAATCTCAGGTGTCATACTGTCCGCCGGCATTTGCAATATTGTCTCTTCCAATATAGTTCCTGTGATATCCGTATGGCCCCCTACAACTTTATTAAGACACCATACGCCATTGGCTTTCAGCCTCAGGACCGCAGCCATGGCCTCCGCCTTTACAAATAGTTCCAGCGGAGGGAGACCCACGATAGCCTCCATGGAGGCGGTTCCCGTGCTATTTATAGCTTCCGTGATTTCCAACAGAGCCTGTCGTTGGAGAGTCGTGAGAAGCCCCACCGACGATGTCAGCTCCGTCCTCCTCGACCAGACAACTGCCCCATAGGTAATCGTCGGTCTGACTACTGCTGCACTGTTCAGCCACATTTGTACCACATTTGGTTTTAATCCACAGGTCTTGCTAACAAGCTCTTCTGCATCTCCAACAGAGCTGCGACGCCCTGTCTGCCACTTTGATTAGGTGTCTGCTCCAATTCAGTTCGCATCAACTATTATGCCTAGATGCTTCACTTCATTGGTTAATTCTAGTTCTTGTCCAAACAGCCTTACGCTGTCCAGATCATTTAGTTTTCTCATGTTGGTAAAGGCTCCCAACATGTTTTTTTGAGGATTGACAGTTAACCCCTCCTCAGAGCACTATCTTTCCATAATTCGCATACATTTTGTATGATGCTCGCCACTGTCCCTGGGACACAATGTCATCGGCCAACCCCTGCGTCCATATTTCCTGGTTATTTAATGTCCTGATGAAATCCACTACTCGACTAAATAGTTGCGGTGAGAATATGCCTCCTTGATGACACCCTTTTGTTGTCCTCATGGAGTTGAGATTTGTTTTACATTTGGGCATGAACTACTCTGCTACGCGGCATACCATGGACCCAGTTGCATGTAGTACTCCTCATTTTTCGATCTCTTAAAGATCGAATAATGGACGACGTCAAGGTGTTATCGAAGGCCCCCTCTATGTCTAAGATGACTGCAAGCCCAACTTCCTTGTGGTGTAGGCTCCTTTCGAGCCCGCTCACCAGGCTATGCAGGTCAGCCTCACCTGATTTTCCCATCTGGTATGCCCATTGAGTGTAGAGGAGATCTGTCCAGAGCCCCTTCTTTAATATTTAAATATATCATTTTTTTCATAGTCTTCAACATAAAAGAGGTAAGACTAATTGGTCTAAATGATTTAGGGTGGGTATATGTTCCTTTTCTTGGGTTTTGGAATAAACACTACCCTAGTTTCTCTCCATGTCCTTGGGGTATAACCCATGGCTGAATATCTACAATAGAGGACCCATAATTTCGCCAAGCTCAATCATTACTCCCTCGTAACATTTTTCTAATATTTAGGGCGCCAAGTAAATAAAAGGATTTACCTTACAAATAAACATGATGTTTTATTTCCGTTTAAGTGTCAATAACATTTATATGGGGTTTAAGGTACATTTAGTTTTAATTTACCTCCGTCTTCTAAATGAAATTAACTTTCCAATATGAATTATAATGGACACATAAACGATAAGAATTTAGGAAATATGTTATAACTACATGCGAATTAGTACTCGTTTAAAGTGCCTTCTAAAATTTTGATTATTCGCATGAAAAAACTATCTTTAAACTGTCGATTTTAATACACACACGTAGACCAACGTTAGAGGAACAATAAGTAAATATTTGCAGTAAGCGCCAACTAAGACATGAAAATAAGTTCTTCGTCGACAAACATTGCTTGGTTAATCAGTTACGTAATACATATTTTCTAATATTATTTGAACAGCACAGAAACTAATGTTTTATTTGTGTAAATATATATAGTGACATAATTGTCAAATATTGTTAGTGTAAACCTAATAGTTATTTTTAGCACCTTATCTATTGATGAAATAAAAATTAAACTTGACCTGTTCATAGAACCAGAAATGTTCATCCATTTTTAAATCAAAACATTTCAACTAAGCGAAATGGCGATGACATGTATACGTACATACATTTCCGAAAGCAATTAAAAACAAATAACATAACATTAAATTTTTAAAACAAAATATTTTCCCTATTAATGGAACAAATAATAACAATTCCATTCATAATCATTATAAATAAAGCTAATTTGTTATAATGTTTTCATAGAACAGACATAACTGACAGTCCTAATTTGTCCTAGCTACGTATTTTCTTTTTCTTTGATAACATCGCAAGGCCATTGACAATTGTAACTAGATTAAATACGAGGGCGAATTGATATAACGGGCGGCAACTGATTGTTCGTTTTAAAAATGCAGCAAATATTTTCAAATGATCTATACTTTATTTTCGAGAACACACCTTCCTTCCAATAAGAAAGGAATATTATTTCATTTACTGTCTCGGTTGGCTTTGCAGTAGCCCATTTTATCAACCCAATTTTTCAGTACATTTTCAATCGTTTGAGCGTTTATTTCACCAAGAGCGAATTTAATTGCGTCTTTCAAAGTATCAATCGTCTCTGAATGATCAGCACAACATCTGTCCTTGACGACTCCTCACAAATAATAATCTAAGGGAATCAAATCGCCGCTCCTAGGTGGCCAGATGACACCGTCATTTCAGCTGATAATGCGATTTTCGAAGACAGGCCGCATAGTAGCGTTGGTTGTATGAGCAATGGCGCCAAGAAAACAACAGCTAAGTCTTCCTCTTCAATCGTAGGCAATAAAACGTTAGTTAAAATGACACGATAACGATAAATTTCCATTAACTCTTAGTGCGGCTTCTTACTCATTTTCAAAGAAAAATGGCCCTACAATACCTTTGGACTATATTCCACACCATACAGTCACTCGTTTTGAGTGCACTGGCGTCTCAATTGTCACGTGTGGAGTTTCCGTGCCCCAAATACGACAATTTTGTTTATTCGTATAACCTCCGAGGTGAAGATGAGCTTCGTCGGAAAAAATGATTTTTTAGTAAAGGTGCTCATCTTCTTCCAACCGATTAACGGCTCATTCAGCGAAGCGAAGACGCGGTAAATGGTCTACTGTTTTAAATTCTTGAACAATTGGACTTTGTAGCCCTTCATACCGAAGTCTTTGTGTAAAATTCTAGTCCTATCGCTAATGTTCAATTCTTGTGAGCAATACTGGGCGGAGGTGCTCGAATGTTGACGCATACTTTCCGCTATAGCAACAATATTTTCCATCACACGAGCTGGACGGTGAGGCGGAACGTGTGCATTGTCGATTAATATACCAGTCGAGCGAACTTTCTTGACAAACTTCCATACACCGTTCTCAGTTGGCGCTTCATTTCTACCGAATTGTGTACGCAATTTTCGGCAGTAAGTTTTCAATATTTCCCAAAGTTGATCAAGTGTATATCAACTCATTTCGTTCACCAAGAATGTAATACTGAATTTTAATGTCACTTGACAGATGACAGTAGAACTATGAGTGGTGCAATAACCGCTAGTTCAAAAACGAACCACAAGATGCCGCCCCCGTTATAAGGTACCAACTTTATAAAATAGGACAAAATAATGAAGCCAGTCTTAAAATGAAGTAAATTTGTTGTACTACCAATATATCTTATTATTTTTCCAGATAATCAGCGTTTAGTGTAACACATTTCTTCAAACCCGGAATCCATTTCTTCATTCCGTCCATGAAAAACTTTCTTGTTTACTGTTGATCCAATTACGAACAATAACTCTGTCAACTTTGAAAACAACCAGAAATCTCGAGGTGCCAAATCAGGACTGTACTGATAAATGACACTGTAATTCAACGACGGTAAGCAGAAGAATGAAACTTTGCATGCTAATATGAGATACTCGAAATTACCGTTTGCAGATTAGAACTTATGGCTATTCCCACTACTCACACAATGGCGTTGTAGGATACCTTATATATCAATCCGCCCTTATATACCTAGCCTCTAATATTTTAAATTTAGTTGTTAGCTTCGGCAATGAATTCCACATGACACTAGTCACTTCTCTCATGTGATGGGTTATTTCTTAGAACTAGTTTATGGGTGCTTTCACTCTCATTTCACCAATTCAAACAGTTTTAGTCTTTTTAACCATCGAACAAGTCCGTTGTTGTCAAGTGATATCACCTCGACAATTTCATGGCTTTTCAGCGTTTTCTGTTGTTCGCCTGCAGACATCTTGGATCTCATCTTCAATCAAAGGCAATTGCACTCGCAATGGATGCCTTCATGGCGCATTAACGATTCTGGAAAGAGCTTTGTTTTGGAACATCTGAATAATATCGATTTCCTAGGATTGAAAATCATTATAACTTCAGCGATTTTCCACTGCATCGGCATATATCGTAATCGTAATTCTGTATTAGAGAAGTAGTACAGCTCCATGACGACCTTAGTCGGCAACTCACTTAGCACAGTTATTAGGTCATAAATAGATAGGTTCATTCGAGTAACATCACTCAGGATTGCGTATATATATTTTGTCAGTCGCCGCTGGAAAGCGTTGAGCTAACATAGCATAACATAGAGCTTTATTTGGTTTGTAATGTTTGTTAATAATATAGATAACTTCAGCAGATGTAATTGACTTAATTATCTTTATTGGTGACGTGTGGAATTTCATTCATACCAGTGGTGAATGAAGTCGGAAAGTGCTCTACAAGTAGTCAGCGAATATTTCTGCCTTTTCTTCATTTCGACGAATCAAATTTCCATCGTTTTTACGTATTGGTGGGTCATATTTCTTTAGCCTGTATATATGACATTAATAACTATTTTTTCTTTAAAGCTAGTCGCTTAACATCGTGAATGAGCATGAACAATGAAAGATCATGCATTGGAATTTTAACGCCCCGTTGTTGTCACGGATGGATCTCAACACTTTCATTTAAAAAACGGCTCGAGACTGGCGGATAAATAACGTGCCCCGTATGTGCAACCAACGGTTACATTCATCGGATAATTATACGGGAAAGCTTTTTGGCATGGTGCAAAAGCCGGCGAAGAAATAATTACCGAACACTTTAATGCTTATACTTAAATTCGATTATTATCTACAGCAAAATACTTTTAATTTTTGATCAAATATTTTGCAAAAATATCGTATTATGGAAAAAAGAAACCAGCTTTGGACACAAATGCGCGAATGTAGAACTAGAAAACTAGTGAAGGTTTTAGTTAATATTGCGCAGTCTAGCCATAAATGCTGTTTAAAACTAAAATACATATATTCGAAAAGCGTAGAAAATAATTTTTTAAACGATGTATTCTTTATTTAAAGTGTTCTACTTCTACGTCTACAGAGAGTTGCAAACGGGCCTCGTCTATGCACTACAAGGTGATACCCAGAAATTCCCACAAAGTGAAAAAAAAGTTATTCACTACCATCCCCTTCAAAGTACTCTCCTTCCGCATAAATACAGCGAATCAGCGACTTGTCTATGACTGAAAGCAGTGCTGGAAGGCTCACGTGTTAACGTGTTCAGCACTGTCTGCGATTTGGTCTGGATTTTTTCAATCGTCCCCAGTTGAGCTTATGCTTCAACTTCGGAAACAGGAAGAAGTCACAGGGGGAGCAGGGATGCAGGGGTAGTATTGCGTCTTCGTTGAGGCTAGAAACTGAGGCACAACAAGTGACGTGTGGGATGGTGCATTGTCGTGGTGTAGGATCCACAAATTGTCTCACCATTTGTCAGGTCGCTAAAGCATCCTCATCAAACGCTTATTTAAACATTCGTAGAGTTTTCGCTACAGTTTAACCAAGTTTGAGGCGGGATTTGATGGACGTTCTTCGCTCTTTCATATTAGATATTGTAGATCGCAGAATATCTCAAACACGACTCCACAAATATAAACACAAAGGCAGTTTATCATCATTAAACTTAGTACAGACGTACCTCACACCACTTAGCGCTATAGAACCCTACTACAATCCCTTCGCGAGCATTCAAATTTCGAGAATTTCCGGGTAGCACTTCGTATTTTTAACTACGAAGGATATTTTAAATGTTTTCGGCCTTTTTAACAAAAACACATACTACGAAGCAAAACAAAATTTATTTTTCGACGTAATCTCCCTGCAACTCGTACATTTGGTCCAATGTTTTTTCCATCGCTTCAAATCATGAGAACGAAATGATTGTCCAAACCTGAAAGATACTGAGTTACAGCATCTTCAATCTCAGCATTTGACTCATATTTTTTCCGCCGACATATTTTAGATTATTTTAGAATTAAAAATATAAATGACACTTATATTTTAAATTCTTTGAGAAAGGCATCACTTGGCATTTTTAAGTAAAACCAGACCTTAAATCGCCAACTAATTAATCTACGATATATATATATATATATATATATATATATATATATATATATATAAAATAACTATTGTTGGGGAATCCGGCAATAAAAACGTTTAATTAGTCAATTAGAGTCCTTTATTTTATACCTTATATTTCGCTCTGTAGATTTAGAGCTTCATCGGAGGTCACTTTAATCAAAAGAAAATACAACCTTTGCTAATTTAGTCTACTAATTATAAGAAAGATCAATACTTACAAAAGCGAACTATTTGTTGTGAGAGATATATACATTTTTTAAAAAACAAAACCGGTAGAGAACAACCGATGAAGCTCTAAATCTACAGAGCGAAATATAAGGTATAAAATAAAGGACTCTAATTGACTAATTAAAGGTTTTTATTGCCGGATTCCCCAACAATTTTTATTTTACATACTTGTTTTAACAGCAAAGATTCTTTGTCTACTTATATATATATATATATATATATATATATATACCGCCTCATTCCGAGCAAACGCAACGATCCGAATGTATGAATATTTCTCCCGCTCTGAATACAATTCCCCTGAATGCTGTAGGCGCGTCAACATCGATGTCATATGTCATACATACTTACATATTATGGAGCCGGGTAAGAAAAATTATCTGATTACCAAATTACTATTAAAGGACTATAAATTGTTTAGTCCTGTGTTATGGTAATGAGTAAATTGCAATACGTTATACTGACGATGGTCACACAAAGCGTAATGATATTATTAATAAGCGATTAAGAAAATTGCAAATAAGGCATCAAGAAATTTAATAAATAAAATTTTAATAATAAAGGTCACAAAAACTATATATATATATATATATATATATATATATATATATATATTGTTGTGAGGCAAATCACCTCAAACATTATATTTTAATTTAGTTAATTTAAAACTAAACAAAATTTTGAAAATTAAAAAAAAATTATTATTAAATACTTAATTAACACTAAAAAATAATTAAAAGAAAATCAAAGGATATATAAATATAGTATTTTGAATAGTTTTAATATCCAAATTTTAAATATGTAATTAGTTGTATGTAATTAATTCTGAAGGAAATTGTACTTGATACCAATTTGAATATTTAATCAAATTATAAATTTGATTATCATTTCCGTTGTTCTAACAAACCAATGAGAAGTTGTGAAGCAGATTTCAAGGGGACGTTTTGTTTTTTATCGGCGTCTTTGGAGAGTCGTTGTATAAAGCTCATCAGATACGGTCGCCATTTTTCGTAAAATATCAGCATTGTTTTTAGTCCGCATCTTCCTAGAATAGAGATTTAAAAAATTACAATGACTAAAATTGTTTAAAAATATATTTAAAAGATAGCGTAAAGTTTAACTTATCTATTACAAGTCATTTGAACGGCGTAATCCAAGTATTTAATAAATTATCATCTAAAGCAACATTTTAAATTTATAAATTCAATATGGCGACTACCGAGACTAAAATTTAAAACACGATTTATCAAAAAGATTACCTTATTTTGGTACTTAAAGAAGAAGATCAATTATCCTGTACTTCCTGTTCTTAATCAAGACCAGTTTTTAAGAAATCCTAGATTTACACAATGTTGTAACAATTCCGAAGAATTCCTTCGCAGAACATCCTATTTATACCGTTCATTTAATTAGAAGTCATTCCTGATCCTAGAAGATACGAGAGATTTTTCCAGTTTCCAGTAATCTTTGAAGAAATACACCAAGATCCTTCCTTGTATCCGGACTTAACTTTGTATCCCGATTTAGAAGGTACCTTAAATTACACTCATAAAAAATCATTTGGTAGTTATTTTAAAATAAATCGATAAACCTTGTCAAATAGTCGTAACTGCATGGTACTAGGAAACTATTCAGAATACGTCATCCAATATATCAATTGGGTTGTTCTTAATACTAATTAATAGTTTACAGTCCATTCAAGAACTAACTTTCATTTATTTGAGTCAATTTAGATGTGAACTACCTCATCAAGGTTATTCCTTCTCCGAACACTGCGGTTATCACTGCTATCAGTGTACTGTTGCATTATAAAGTTTTTGATTCTCGCATTTAGTGTTTTTTTATAATTTATATTTCCTTTGAAGCAAACAATATAACGTTTTTGTTGTCTTTCTTTTACATTTCCTGCAAGAATAAATTAACTTAGGTTATAGTAGTATAATTATTATTTTTAGTAAAAGTTTTGGAAACAAATGCCGACCTGTTAAGGTATTCAATATCCAACTACTGTATTTGTTACTTTTTTTAGCATTCTTGGTTTTTAAAATAAATATTTTATATTGCTTTGTTTGAAGAAGAAGTTATATTGTTATTATTATAACCGTAGATATATGTTGAAAGGTTTTTTTTTGTCTACCTGTTTTAAAGTAGATCAAATTCTTGCCGATTTCACAGTTAGTTCTTTCTACCCTGAGATAGATGTCGGCTTGTATGACAAACGGCTTAAGTAATCGATAAATATCCCTTTTAAATTGATAAAATTAATATAGGTTTTTTTTATGTATGTTTATTTCCGCAGCTTTTAAAATGGACCAATTCAAACGCCTGAGATATATAATTTATTTGTAAAGGTCTCATTAATATTCCTGATTGTAGTGAATTTCCACATTCTACATTTTATAGCCGACTAAACGTGGGACATTAGCCTGTTGTAGTATTATTTCTTCCACATTGCTTTCGGTGTCTACTACAATATATATATATATATATATATATATATATATATATAATAACTTCGTGACCTTGGTATGATATGGTAAACCTAATCAGTAGGCGATTAAAGGTCTGTATATTACTTCAAAATATATGTATTTAAAAAACTCTACATGTTTCGGCTGTGTACGCCTTTATCAAGAGATAAAATGTAGAATGTGGAAATTCACTACATTCAGGAATATTAATGAGACCTTTACAAATAAATTATAAAAATACACAAGAAGGCCACGATCAGGCTGATAAGTCCTTTTTATGGCGTTATCTACTATACGCGACAGTGATTTACCATTGATAAAGGCGTACACAGCCGAAACATGTAGAGTTTTTTAAATACATATATTTTTAAGTAATATACAGACCTTTAATCGCCTACTGATTAGGTTTACCATATATATATATATATATATATATATATATATATATATATATATATATATAGTATATTCGTGACCTTGGTATGATAAGGTAAACTTAATTAGTCGGCGATTAAAGGTCTGGTTACCACCCCAAAGTGTGATTTATATTTTTGTATCCTTGACAAAGGCATCATTGCCGAAGCATGTAGGATTGTTTTGAATGTGTACACTTTGGGGTGGTAACCAGACCTTTAATCGCCGACTAATTAAGTTTACCTTATATATATATGTATATAGATGTGTAGCTTGATAGGTGATTCGTTTATAATTTTGCGGTGTAAGGCATCCAAACAACGTGAGGGGAAGGAAATTAGTTATGCAACTTGAACATCACAAGGGTGTTGCATTTAGAAGTTGTTCAGGGGTAGGAATGTCATATCTTAACGAAAAATTAAATGTTGGCTATCTTGGTCGATTAGTATTCGCCGTATTTAAATTTTGCGATCTCATGCCAGTGTTATATGTTATAAACTTTTGTTGGATTTATTGTTTGTTTGTGTAAGCAGTATTTAGGACTATGATGATAATAGTGTATAGTTTTACCATTTTATTGGTATTATTAGTTGTAGATTTTTGGAATAATAGTAATTGGATAGTGTCATATTCTGAAACGTCAAACTATACAATTTTTGAAAATACTATTGTATTTCTTTAAATTCGTCTGGCATAAGACTTGGTATAGATCCTAAGTATATTGTTATACGAATTACGTTTGTTAGTATTTTTCATTTAAATTTTACATTTTATTATATATTTTGTAGCTATTCAAGAAGGTGGAAAAGAATTAAATAGAGTATGGAGAAAGAAAATGAAATATTATTTATCCTTCATAGTACATACAATTTGAATATCCCCAATAGTAATTTAACTATAGCAACAAATTTCGTACTCACTCGTCTCAATTGTCGGTTATAATGCTTTGCGCGGATCATTATAAGATGTTCATTTCTTTGCAAAGCTTCCGAATAATCAATTGCCTGTTTGAACGAAACACTTTTACATTTTCGTCTGTTTTTGAAGTTGAAGTACGTCCTGACCATTGCTCGTCTTTAACCGACTCATTTCAGCTTTTAAATCGCTCATACCACTTGTAAACTATCCTTCTGAATCAACACATTATCCCCATACACTGATTTTAACATTTCACGAGCTTCTTTTGCACATTTTTTAGCTTAAAAGGAAAACTTAATGTTAACGCGTTGTTTGAAATTCATGATGCGCAAGAGACACGGTAAACACGACCTCATTTTCTCGGCTCTGACAAGTCACAACTTGTTCTAACGTGATATTGATGTCTCAACAAATTAGGCTATAGGATTTATTATTTCAAATAAATGTAGCATCAACAGTTGCTGCTATAAAAATTCGTTCAGCATATTTTTTGATCACACCTCGTATATATGCTGTTAGTTGTCTCGAGTGACTGCATTATGTGATCGTTAGTAGACAGTTAGTATCGTTTTTGTTTTGTTGATGGATGCAGCAGACGGTTCTTTATGAAACATTGTATTTATAAATTTAACATAAATAATTAGTTTTATTAGATTTCTCTGATAATATTGTTTTTGTGTATTAATACCATTACAAAAAAGTTGACTCAAGTAAATGTAAGGGTATATAGGACTCTATTTAGATTGTAAACATTTTGAATTAGTTTTTGGACTGTTTCATGTCCTCTGGTACTTCGTCAGTCTACTATACTTCATCATTCATTATTATTACTAGAGCAGGTTAAATTGGAAACTGTAATGGTGCAGTACTTTGACTTAGTCATTTAAAACCACTTGTAATTACTTATCAAAAATTAATACTTTATTATTTGGACAAAAATAGAAAGTATTATCTTGTAATTAGATGCATGTAGTTATATTAAATCAACACCAAGCGTTGCATCACTGGAATTTCCAAATTTAACCGTTGGTTCTATTTATTAAAAATAAATAATTCTTAAACATTTTGTGTATCTACACTAATGTAAAAGAAAGAAATAATATATGCAAAGTATAGGTAACTATGTAAAATAGGTTTAATATCGTTTTAAATTACTAAACATGCATTTTATAAAATCGAGAAAAAATTATCTGAAAATAAGAATTTATTTTTTTCTGTACTTCAATTTCTTTTCATATTTATTATTAGAAAAAAAGTTTTCATTTATAATCATACGTCAAGAAAGGCTGTCTGAATTGACATTGTTAAGTATAAGAAATTTATTACGAACGCATGATATTGAATTTTGCAGATGATAAAAGGCAAAGAATTGATTTCAGGTTTAAAATATTTTGTAAATATCCAATATATCCATGTAAACATTTAATTTTTTTAATCAACAATTTATTTTGCCCGAAATTCTACATCACCTTCCTGTAATTATACCAGAAGCCGCCACTGCACTTAGGAATATTTATAAATGTTAAATGTAAATAAATTAAAAGCCGTTACTATTATTAGATATGAATATTAAATCTTCGCGAAAGCATTTAGTATATTTTTAATTTTGATGTAAATCTATAAATAGAATCTACATAAACGTTAAACATGTTTTGGAAAATAAAATATAATTTAGTTGTCATGAAAAATACTATTTTACCAGAATTAATTCTCATATGATTCATGTAGAGGTGTCCCAGAACTGGGAATGGGACGTTTCTACGCCGCCGGTTCTCCGCCGCCAGTTCATCGCCGCCGTTTCTACGCCGGGACGGTTCTACACTAGCCGTTTCTACGCCAGCCGATTCTACGCCGCATTCAAATTAAGATTACAATTACAATTAAAATTTATTGTTTAAACACATACATACAGTCATAGAAAATAAAATAAAATAGAAAATTTATTTTAAATTAGGAAAATAAGATTATTGCGTCATTTGGTAATTGTGTGCTAGGCCACGTAAATAATGTAGAGGTTCCCTGTTTCCATAATCTAAGACAATTCTTCGAATACGTTCATCAGCGACACGGTATTTTTTCAGTTTCATCGGTGGTAAATGTCCGGCGAGAAGTTGCTCAAAATAAGCGTCTCGTCCTTTTTGTACTTTTCGCAATCCATCTATAAATTTCCAAATAGTTGGGTGATGCATACCTAATTCAGAACGCAATCGACGATTGGCTGCCTCTGCATGATTATTGGTGCGATCTTCTCCATCGATTGTTCTCTGGTATAAATTCCACATTGTTGGATGAAACATAGGCGGGCGCCTACCATTCCCGCGTCGATTTAAACGGCCAACATAGCTGTCTTCAAACCAATTTAGAAGCGGCTGAAGTTCTACTGGCAAATCATTTGCTAAAGCATCAATGTATTCATCTAAATCAGCTATTGGCACAAATGCTAATGCAAGGACCATTTTAGCTCTCAATGCAAATTCAGCAGAAAGCAATCAGCGGAAAGCAATCTTTCATGGCACTAAAAGCTGCATATTCATAATCACAAATGATAGATCCTGGACTTAAATTTGGCACTAGTGTTTCCATTAGTTCGAACATACGTGTGTATGTAACACGCTGTTTGTTAGGTAACAGAGCATACAATATAGGATGCACTCCTCCGTGTTTTGTTGCCATAACAATATAAATTTGGGAAAATAGCCTCGGTGCTATTGCGAAGGTACCATCAGTGTACCATGTATTGGCATTATGCAAATGCTGCAACCAGCTTTCTCTTCCAAAAATTAAAATTCTGTTTGCTCCCTCTCCATCGTCGCTTAGCAAAAAAGTTTCTTCTGTTCCTGGTTGAGGCACATATACCTTATATGGATTTGGCAACACTAAATCGTTTAGGTCTGCGGGATCAGCAGGTGCAGCATTAATTTGATTCTGTTTTCTTCTGATTATTTTTCTCAGGGCTGCACTATTTGGAATCGATGCTAAAACAGCTTCAGGCACGTCGATTACACACTGATTTATAACTACACTTGTACCCTCCATAGTTTCTTCTGCACGACGTTTCATTTTAGTAACAACAGATGCTACTTGTACGGCTGCTGCCGAGGAAGGGTGAGAATGATTGTTGATTTCGTTGACCACTTCTCCAGCCCTCGTGTGAATTCTTCCTTTACAGCGACCCACTTCTTCGCACCGCCAAAATTGTAAACTAGGGTTCCTTTTACTAACTTTGTCGAAAACGTACACGTATACCAAATACTGTTAAACGGTTTTTAGAATTTTAAGAATTTAAGAATTAAGCGGATTAAAATTTCTGATTACGTCCTTTGTGCTAATGGGTCTGTGCTGATAACCATAACATCATTAAGATAATCCCGGCGATTGTAAACCCGTTAACTCCTAGGTAATTTTTAAAAGAAATTATTAGTTATTGAGCGAATTTTATATTAGTAATTGTAAGGTACAATTACACACCATTCGCCTGTCAGAAATACTACTGATAGGAAAACTAAATATGTATACATATAAGTATGTACCAAATATAAAATATGTGAAACAATAATAATGTTTACAATTCTTTCCTGGACTTGTTGTTTCTTGATTTGTTTTTGTTGTTTCTGCTCCGCTGTGGTCGCAGACCACTTTTTGAAAGATAGATTGTATGAAATGTGAAGAATCATATCCATACAGCGAATCCAAGCGTGTAGCGTAGAAAGGCCAAACTTGAACGTATCTTCGCGTTCTATTTTTCTTTTAACACGCTCGGGATCATTCATTTCTGTTGGTTTAGCAAGACACACTGGATTGTAAACCCGTTAACTCCTAGGTAATTTTTCTGCGGTGTTTTAGATTACCCATTCGGAAATTCTTTTATTCTCTTAAATTAAAATAAATGTTAATGCTACTTTTTAAATGATTCGATAATTTGAATGCGGCGTAGAATCGGCTGGCGTAGAAACGGCCAGTGTAGAACCGTCCCGGCGTAGAAACGGCGGCGATGAACTGGCGGCGAAGAACCGGCGGCGTAGAAACGTCCTAGACCCCCCAGAACTCGCCCCCTAGAGAAAACTAGCAAATGCCGACGACAATCTAGATCCCAAAAATGCAAACTAAGAAAAATTAATTGCTTGCATAACATAGCTGTGATGTGTTTAAGATCCACCAAGTCAAGAAAGGGCACTCAAGGTGTTAATGTGAATAAAATCGGTTGCTAACCTTATATTAACACACTGTCAGAATGACATGCCTGCCAAAATGTCATCATCAACATGTTAGGTTAAGGTAGATGTCCATCATATTAATCTATTTTTATTTATTTTTAATAAAAGAACAAACGGCGGTGAAAAGAATCTTATTTATTCGAATACACATGAATTTATTATAAAAAACCAGGAGAAAAGATATGACAGAATAATAATAATAATAACCCGAATAAACCATAAACCCGATATGGCCCTGTTGGGTTACGCAGACAGATGTATGTACTATTGCGGCATTCAAAATCCTTACGATTAGATATTTATTTTCATTATAATTAAGCATTGTAATTCAGTTTTTGTATAATTGAATTGTTGTGTAAATGACAGCATACTGACACTTATCTGAAGCCTCTCACGCAAAATTGTATTATACATTTTGTTATAAAATTATGTTACTGAGTGAATAAATGAAAGATAAGAATTTATTAATCATAATACTACAATTATTTGGTTTTAATTTTTAATACTTTATTCTGTCTAATACCTCTTGTAAACATCTAGGAATAGATGTTATGACATTATGTATAAATTCTAGTGACAGATCATTCCAAATATCATGTTTTTTTGCAGACGCCCGATTTCTCAAGAATGAAATTTGTCTCAGCCGTTTTCTTGCTGTATGGACACACCCGGGGAAATGTGTTGCGGTCACTGCATTTACTATTGTTTCGAACAGATCATTTCTTATACAAGTAATAAAATTTTCATCCTGTTCGGGAGTTGACACAAGGATACCACCGGAGCCTCGCTTTCTATTAATAGCTGACAATTCTTCTTCTAGTAACGTAATTATTTGAATGTTGGTTTGAATATTCAAATATGGCACATTAACTTTATATTTTGACAAACCTGAACATGACCCTGACAGATCTGTAAACAGAAACAAATAGGGTAGCTGGGGTGAATGGCGGCCACTTAAGCAATTTTATTAATTTTAACATCCAGAAACGCATTAAGAAAACAAACAGTAAAGATATAAGTAATTTAGAGATGTTACAACAGAAAAACATTTATTTTAAGTAACAAGAATTAACACATTTTTTTTTAAATTCTAAAAGAAAAAACTTGCATTGGCCGAAATTACCCACATATTGGAGGTAATTGCGGACACATGCCGGTATTACCCCCTATTCACAAAAATCACAAACATAGTCTTTCTTTTCTGCATTTGTGCAAGCTTTGTGAGCCCATTGACCACAGAAAGTACACTTGATCCAAATCTCATTTTTGCCGAATTCACCACAAACAAGACACACTTCTTCATTTGCACCAACATCAGAACCGGATTCATCTGGAGATTCGCTGTCATCGCCGTCCATGACGTTTTTTATCTTGGAAGGAAATTTACATGCTCTACTTATATTTGGACGGCGCATGTCAACCTTACATTTCTGGTTATCATTGCAAATAATGCTTTTGGCGAAGCCGTCATCTAAAACTCGTTTAGTTTGCTTTGCTTTCTCATGGTTTCTTGTATTTTCCTTGCCTCGCTTTTCTCATTTCCTATTTTGTTTTTCTTCAAGTTGTTCTTTATTTGGGGTTGAGGTAAAAATTTGAGCGTGGTGTTTTCTATTACCACTCTCCACCCCAGATAACTGAGGCTTGCTACAACTAGGCATATTTAAAATATCACGAAAAGAAATCGTGTTTTTTTCTTCGGTCCTTTCTATTGTAGAATTTACGTGGATTTGGTTTTCTTTTTGTGTAGGTATCGTATGTTGAAGATTCCTTATATTTTCTGCGGCAACGAAGTCATCTTCCAAAAATACGTCTGGGTTTATGGGATAAATGCCCGTAGTTTCAAATCCTTTGATAGCTTTTTCTGGAGTGGCTATTCTACTGTAGGCCTTGTTGAAAATTTCTGCTATTTTTTTTGTTGTGATTTTTTCACCAGGATGACTCTTTAAGTATTTTTCGCATTCCACGTTGTATGCCGTTTTGAGAGGTTTATAAAATGTTACATCCAGTGGCTGAATTCTGTGTGAACTATGGGGTGGAATCGTCAAAATAATAATGGCATTCTCGCGACAGAAATTATATGCCTTTAATGTGCAATGACTAACGTGATTATCAACGACTAATAAAACAGAATCGTCTTTTGAGGACTTACTTAACATTATGCTGAAAATGTGACAACCAGTCTACAAATAGAGAATCGTTTATCCAGCCATTAGAGGAACACGCATACGCCGCACCAGGCGGTCCATTTCTTTTCAATTGAGGATCCATTCTTTGACGTGCAAATATGAAGAAAGGAGGCACGTAGATCCCTGAAGCCCCAAAGGAACACATTACTGTAGTGGTTCGTCCTCTTTCGGCACTCGTTATAAACCCAACTCGACGTTGACCTATTTGAACTAGTATTTTACCAGATGTTTGTACATTTGTTAGTCCCGTTTCGTCAGCGTTAAAAATTCGGGTCGAGGATAATTTGTATCTTTCCATGGCATAATCGAGTTTTGAAAAAAATAGCGAAAACTCTTCCCTGTTAAACGCTGTAAGCCTATTAATGCTTGTGGGTTGTGGTTTTCTAATAGAGATTTCGGGGTTTCGTTTTAGAAATCTTTCAAATCAATCTCTGCCAGCTGCTTTATTTTCTTTGACGAATGGGTTTTTTATATGATTTTTTTTCTGCATAGGTAAATGCACATTCCTTAATTTCATTGCTAGATAAACCATAAAATACTTTCGACAAATTTATTATTTCTGCAACAAGCTCTTTTTCTTGCTCTACTGAAAATACAGTTTTTCTTCCCAGTGCTGCTCGTGTAGTGTTTTTATTTTTAAGACGATCCTGAAGTTTGCCCTAGCAATAGAAAATCTCAAACTAACTTGGCGTATGCTTCCTCCTTCAGCAATTGCAGCTAATGCTGCGTTCAGATTTTCTTCGGTCCAAGAAGCTCTATTTGAAATACGTTTATACTGCTTTGGCATCTGCAATAAATAGCACAACCTAGATTAAAAGAACTGCTTCATTCTCCATCATACTTGCCTAAATATTTGTTATGTAGGTACCTTACCCAAATCATATTTGTAAGGTTGGGGGTAATGCCGACCGGCTGGCATTACCCTCATTGTGGCCGGTTTTACCTCCATTTGTAATGCAATAAGCATAAGCAGACAACATTCAACTAGGTAATAATGTCATATTTTTCTGTTGCATATTAATTAATAGACACTCATAACTACCAAATGAATCAAAATAATCTAATCTACTATATTCGTGATATGTTTTATTTACCTTTGAAGTCGTCGAATTTTTACATCAATAAGTGTATTTTTGTGCATAAAATCACAAACATACACTCTAGCGCGTGGTGTAAGACTGAAACAAGTAAATGTGTTATAGCTTATAAAAACTGACGCAGTCGCATTGGCTGATCGGTTACACCGGCCAAACAATCCGGTGGCCGATATTAACCGCATGGCCGGTATTCACACCCGTTACCCTAGATATAAAAAAAGCCATATTCAAACCAAACAAATTAAGTGTCCGATTTTTAAATGCCGCAATAGTACATTTTGGAAATGTCATACCCGAGTCAGAATAAGATCACAGAAAGGAAGCGGAAAAACAGCTAAATTCCGTGACCTATTATTTGAACTTCGAAAAATATAAGCGGATTACAACATATTCTTCATACCGTTGATAATTGGCGTTCTTGGGGGAATCAGCGAAAACATAAAAAAAAATGTATTTAAGTGCAAAAAAATAAAAACAACGGAAGTGCGAAAACTTATTACTAGCATGCAAATAGTATATTAAAGTACAAGTTGCATAAGACATGATTTTAGTGCACGCGTTCAAGTTTAGAAAACGAGCCGCAAAGCGAGTTTTCTAAAGAACAAGTGCACTAAAATATCTTATGAAACGTGTATTTTATACTATTTTTTCTATTTCGGACATTAAAAGTTCAAAAAGACTTAAAATAAGAGGCATGTTTTGTACGAAAATTGTAGAAATTTTCTTTTTTTGAAGTTGGTAGCATTGATGTTTAACTAGAGCATTTTAAATATTTGAAAATCGGCGGTGTTATATGTCATTTTAAGTTTAAAATTTAGATTGATATATGCAATAAATTATTAACGAAATGGACGAAGCAAATAATTGCACGCCCCCAGAGATTCGCAAAATAGCAGAAGATAATTTACAAAATCTTTTGCCAACAAAGTCTCGACATATTTATCAAAAGCAATACGAGCACTTTTTAACTTGGTGTAAAGAAAATAATATCGGGAATATTACTGAAAATGTAATTATTGCATATTTTGATGAGGAAAGCAAGGTAATAAAGGCATCGACCTTGTGGTCCACATATTCGATGTTACGATGTTGTTTAAATATTTATAAAAATATAGATATCTCAAAATTTTCTAGGCTTCTTGCATATTTAAAAAGATTATCTGAAGGCTACGAGCCTAAGAAATCCAAGATTTTAGAAATAGATCATATTAACTGTTTTGTAATAGAAGCCGATGATAAAACATATTTAGCAATGAAAGTAAGTAATACAAACATCCTTGTAATAGTATTTATTAATGTTCTACATTATTTTGTTATAATAGTCATATTAATATTGATAGGTTATCCTTATAATGGGTTATAATGGAGCTTGTCGTCGTGAAGAAATCATGAACATGATTTTAGATGATATACAGTTTAAAAATGATGTCATAATGGTTAGAGTGCCAAAAACTAAAACTTATATTCCAAGAAAATTTATTATAACCGAAAAATTATGGATTGATTTGGTTAAAAAATATTATTCACTTCGTCCCACTCATGTTACACATAAACGCTTCTTCCTGCAATATAGAAATGGTTCTTGCGTGAATAATCCAATTGGCATTAATACTTTAGGAAAAGTACCAAAAGTTATTGCTACTTACTTAAATTTGCCTAATCCTGAGCTCTTCACTGGACATTGCTTTAGGCGTTCTAGTGTGACACACTTGGCTAATAGTGGAGGTGACTTAATAACAATTAAGCGCCATGGAGGATGGAAATCTTCAGCAGTGGCTGAAGGTTACATTGATAATTCCACCATGAAAAAAGTTGATGTTGCTCGAATACTGTCTAGTGCACCTAATACATCCACTAAAATCATTCAGAATCCATCGACTTCTGATGCAATAGGCAGTGATGTGTCAATCAATGTAAATCAACAGGAATTCAAACAAAACATAGTGTGTTCCCAGAATCTGCCTGGAATCTCCATTAATGCACATGAATCTTCTAGTGTTACAGTAAACGTTTATAACAGTTGCACTATTCAAAATGGGAAGTAAATGTCAATAGTAGCATTAGATCTTCCAACTCTGTTTAACAATTTATATTGTTAATTAGTATAAATAAAATGTTAGCAAGTGTTTTTTATTCTTTGTACCTATACAACTTTTACTACACATGCTTGTTATACACATTTATATTTGACATTTACATATGATTTAGTTCCATTTCTTTTTTTGTGACCAACCTCTAAGAACAAAATTTTGCGTGCGAAAAAGTAATACTTTATGCAACCCAAACGGGTGTCGAAAAGTGCACTTTATAGCACCGAAATAGAAAAAATATATTATTCTTGGTTCTTTGCGCATTGAAGCCAACGTAAGCTGGATCACCCGGATAGCTGATTTTCTGGAGGAGAAGCTGTTCGTGTGTAAAGAGTTGCTCCTGCGTATTCGCGAGCTGCGCAGAAGCAACAACCCCATCTTCTCCCTGCCCGCCACTATTACCCACCAACTATTCCAATAAATTAATTAAGTTAATTGTTACAGTTAAATTATGACTTTGTTGCTTGTTGTTGTTGTTACTGTTATTATTATTATTTATCAGACGCGGCTCTTGATGACGTACTGTTGGGGCACGTACCACCTACTGAACCACCAGGCAGGAAATATTTGAAATATAGATTTAGTATTAAGGCCAATGGTTCAATAAACGCATACGAACAATACTCTTACTAAAAAGTTTGGTATTACAAAATACAAATAATTTGGGATATTCAGTTTATTCTACTACCGCTTCAAATTATCTTGATTAATCTTGATTATCTCCATCCTATACATGTAACGTTCCACTGTCCGAGATATTCGGCAATGCACACACATGATATTACCTATAATTTTTAACAGAACATTAATGTTCGCTTGATATTTATGAAGTTATTTTCTCTGATTTTTAACACATTTCTTTACAAAAGAAATATAATTAAATAATTAAATACGTGTTTTACAGATTATGCAATATTTGTCGGAATGCTCATGACATAATACATCTATATTAACTGCATTAACTTCTTTCATTTTAATTTCTTAGAGATATCTGCTGCTATAATATAACAATTAAAAGAGAGCAATTACCTCCTATTAAAATGATCGAGGTAGCGTCAGGTAGGGGAAGATCAGACAGAACATTGAAACTAAAACTTTTAACGCATACTAGGAATTCTACATTAGAATGAGTAAGCTTTTGCTTCCATTATAAAAGGCATAATAATAGTACGGAAGAATGGATTTTGCGGGAGGATAACGACCCGAAACACCGCGGCAAATTACACAGGGAACAGAAACCGCAAGCAAAATTCGAATCGTAGAGCGGCTTTCGCAGATCCTAGTTGGGTATCTCGTTAAAAACAAAAGTTTAATTGCAAATGTATTCATATCGTTAAACCTTTTTGGCTGTACTTTTGTAGCTATTTAAAATATTAATTTTTTATTTCTTTCATGTGAAATAATGTTTGTCTGATTATAAATTATTTTCCATGCAAAACAAAGTTTGTTTAGATTTCTAATATTATTGCGTTATATCAGGGTTGGGCAAAAGTAATGCATCAGTCGAATAATTCCGTAAATATAAACTTTAGAACAAAATGTTTTTTGACAAGTTATTTTGTATTGGCTACAATCATTTGTTTTTTTTTTCATGATGATTACATATGACAGCCAAAATTTTTTTAATTTTTTTAGATGGAAATAATTTTACTTTTTAGACAATTCCGAATCTTTATTAAGTTCTGAATATGAATGCGTACTATTTTCATGGAGTTAGATAATAAAAATATTGAGAAAAAAATAAAATTTAATAAAAGTAAACAAACTACAAAATTAAATTAAATGCTCAAAGTGACGTCTTTCTACGACCTGACAGTGTCCGAAACGTTCCCAAAAATGACGAATTGTATTTTGTAAACTATTAGGTGGTATGGCTTGTATCTCACGAGTAATTTTTGCTCTCAAATCCTCTAGGTTTCTAGGTTTCTCCTTGTATACTTGCACGTTTAAGTGTCCCCAAAGAAAGAAATCCAATGGATTTAAATCGGGAGACCTAGCGGGCCAATCAATAAAGCCCTGACGTCCAATCCAACGACCGGGAAAAATTGTGTCTAAATACTGTCGAACATTAATAGCATAATGTGGTGGTGCTCCATCTTGTTGAAACTATAGATTACGGTTTGGCATGCTTGGTTGATTGAAATAAAATCAACAGATCTGGTACAATATGGTTACGCAATAAATGTAAGTAACCATCACCATTTAGGTTGTGTTCCAAGAAGTACGGACCTATGATTCGTTGCCCAACAATGCCAGCCCACACATTAAGTTTGTGGCGATGCTGTGTATGATTTTCTCGCATCCAATGTGGATTCTCAGTCACCCAATAACGGCAGTTATGCCTATTTACAAATCCATTTATACAAAATGTAGCTTCGTCAGAAAATACGATGTTGTTTAAAAAATTTGGATCGTTATTGGACAATTCCATGATTGTTTCACAAAACTGTAATCTTCTATCCGGGTCATCTTCGCTAAGTTCGTGCAGTAAGTGTATCTTATAGGGCTTGTATTTGTTTGGTTTTAATATTCGTCTAATAGATCTGCTACTCATATCATTTTCTAATCCTAGTTGAGTGGTTGAAGTAGTGGGATTTTCCGTTACAGCAAGTAAAACATGAAGAGATCGGTCTTCATTAGTGATATCTTTTGATCGGCCAGCTTTAGGTATATCTCTAACATCGCCCGTTTCTCTAAATTTAGTAACCAATCTGGAAACAGTTGATTGAGCTATAGGATCTCGATCCAAATAAACATTATTGAATAAAGTGCAAACTTCGTGATGTGAACGTTGCCTGTCACCATATCTGACCATCATAAGAATTTCTATTCTTCCTTTAGTAGTTAGTTTGACCATTTTCACACAAAACACGTATTAAAAAAAGCAAGTTTTACGATGGAAACTATTTTATTGTGAAACGTCAATAATTCAATGACAGTCAAAAAATCTACAATTTCCAAAGCAATCTACAAAACACTGCACTAGTCCAAATGTATGTTTATTAAATTTTATTTTTTTCTCAATATTTTTATTATCTAACTCCATGAAAAAAGTACATATTCATATTCAGAAATTCAGAAATAAAGATTCCGAATTATCTAAAAGAAAATATTTCCATTAAAAAAAATTTTTTTGGTGTCATATGTAATCATCATGAAAAAAAAACGCAAATGATTGAAGCCAATACAAAATAACTTGTCAAAAAGCTTTTGTTGACAACATTTTGTTCTAAAGTTTATATTTACGGAATTATTATACTGATGCGTTACTTCTGCCAAACCTCGTATATATATATATATATATATATATATATATATATGTTACAAAAGTATTTTTAATAATATAAAAAAATATTATTAAAAATGGGGTGTGAAGAACACAATACAAGTTTATTTATGTATTTTTGAATGTATCTTCTCCAAAGACGTAGATACGTATTTCACATTTCTACATGTTCGTCGGTACGCCCCTGTTGGAGAAGAGACACATTCAAAACAAACATAACTACGTTACTATCTGGCCGAAATTATTCAGACAGAGCGTGAAGGAATATTCAGCGCTGTCTATATAATCACCGCCGAACTAGCTACGTGTTTTTTATAGTCGGTAACCACCGTATCTATAAAAACTGTATTCTCGTGTCTTCACTACTTGTCGGCGTGAGCCGAATGTGTATATGACAACATAATTTGAAACATACTTGAGTGGGTAAAACCTCACTAAATTTGTATAATACAAAAGTATTTTTAATAATATAAAAAAATATTATTAAAAATGGGGTGTGAAGAACAAAAATACATAAATGAACTTGTATTGTGTTCTTCACACCCCATTTTTAATAATATTTTTTATATTATTAAAAATACTTTTGTATTATACAAATTTAGTGAGGTTTTACCCACTCAAGTATGTTTCAAATTATGTTGTCATATATATATATATATGTATTTTGCTTACAGTAAAAATATTATTCTTTTTGTAAATTAACACAAGTATTTTCTATTTTAAATCTGAAACAGACAGAAATAAGAAAAATTCCTAACCACAATATTAATCAATAAATTATAAATACGTATTTTGGCAACTAAGTTGCCATCTTCAGTGGACAATCTGAAAAATATCTTTGATTTATATTATGGTGAAATTAAAATAACTAAACAGGTGAAACAACTAAGTTAATAGAGAAATAAGCAATAGGCATGCTATTAATGCATATCAAAATCGACAGTTAGTGCTTATATAGTTTTTTTTTATATAGTTGCTGAAAAACATCCTGGAAAGAACTCGTCTGTGAATTAAATTAAACTTCCGGAGCTTTTTATTCGATGAGAACAGTAAGAAGTTGGTTAATATTATTCGGTTTGAGAGTTTGTAAAACAAAAAGTATTCTCTTATCAAAGATGAGCTCATTTGGTTTTATTAGATCTTTATCGAAGCAAAACAGACCCAATTATGTCTGCTTAAACGGCTTTAAATCGAAGACATATTTCAACGCCTAGTCTGCCTCAAAGATATAACCTAGGGCCTTTGTTGTTTAACATATTTATCAACGATCCAATAACTTCGGTCAAATACACAGTATTAGTTGATGCTGACGATCTAAAAATATATATTATTGTAGTATTATTTTTGTTATCTTGTGTGTATTTAAAGTTGTTTGAATTTGTTGGATATTTATCCATAAAAGTTTAGTGTCACTCTATTATAACATTGTTTCTAAATTAATACAAAACTAAATTTGGGCGGTATTTATAGGCTTGGAAGCACTCTCACTTTGTATATAATGGAAAGGCAAACAAATTAATTCGTATTAGAATTATGTAACTATGAACACAAGTTACATGAATGATCATTTCCTAAATCCATCCTGATAACCTAATTGAGAAATAAATTAAAAAAGATGTCATGGCAAAGGCAGCTCCATATGGAAAGGCATTTAGTAAAAACTGATATGTAGAATAAAGGGAGTTTCTAGGGGGATAGAAATTGAAATTCAGAAAATCAGTCAATATATAATTTGATAAAGCAAAGTTACACTTAAATGCAGTTGCATAAATTAAAGAAAAGTATAACAGAAGTGCACTTTAAAAAAAGCAAAGCAACATATATAAAAAGAATTTCTAATAAAGAAAATTGTTGGAATTGAACTGGAAAACAGAAAATGATCCAGGGATTCATATTGCGTTTTGGAACTTTAGAAACATATTTATATGTTCTAATATATAATAGAATTCATTCAATAAATAACATTAAAAAAATATTTATGTTATTTATTGATAGAGTAATACCAAACTTTTATGGATCAATATAGAACAAATTCAAACATCTTTAGATACACACAAGGTAACAATAATAATAATATTACTGTGTTGTAGCTTTTACTAGGAGGCCAACTAGATTACAACTACAACTAGATCAATATTATTACTGTGCAACGGAAACCTTCTGTCAAGTAGTTGAGAATTGTTTTCTATGAAAAACTTAGCCTTTCGTAACATATCTCAATAATCA
The DNA here is from genome assembly GCA_935421215.2 of Melolontha melolontha. Lineage (NCBI taxonomy): Eukaryota > Metazoa > Arthropoda > Insecta > Coleoptera > Scarabaeidae > Melolontha > Melolontha melolontha. Next base: position 66,778,909 of record OW285243.1, on the reverse strand, counting down.
CTACATCCGCTTACTAAACTATGGGATTTATTATAAAATTGCAAAGACTTCTAAAATATTGTATATCTCAAGTCGCTTTTTTATACTCCGATATTTAGTAAGTTAGAGTATAGTGTAATTTCCTGATACACTACATATAATAAATATGTTAATGACACTGAACAAGTTCAACGCAAATTCTTGAAGTACGAAGATCGTCCAGAAACTGATTTGATGACTCGTCATTTTTATGGCGGCGGGTATCTAACTCATCGTTAACTAGTTTCAGACAGTCGTCTGCTAATTGGGTACAAATTCACATTTAATGTCAAAAAAAAATTGAGCATGCCGCTGTTTGTGAAGTGAGGGCTGTAATTCGTTATCTGAACACTAAAAATAGGCGGACAATTACATTTTTTAGACGAATCAAAGACGTTGTACGATGACATGATGGATGTATCATCTGTCCATCGTTGGTGTCAAAGTTTTAATGTTGGAAGAGAAAATATCCATAATAAAGAACGAAGTTGCCACCCATCCGTCATTACAGATAATTTGTTGCAGTCTGTCGAAGAACTGATAACACAAGATCGGCATTTAAGTTTGGTTAACATTAGTGACAATTTTCCAAACGAGTACACCGCTATTATCCACGAAGTTGTCACAATTCATATGATGTGTATGGAGAAATTTGTGCTAGATGGATTTCTTGCATGCTCACAGACGAACACAAACAGAAACCTATGACCTCTGCTTTAAGCTTTTTAGAGCGCTATTCGAATGAAGGAGATGACTTTTTCTCAAAGAGTAACAGGGGATGAAACTTAGGTTTCTTATGCTACACCTGAAACTAAACGCCAGTCTATGCAGTGGCATCATACTGATTCACGGACTAGACTAAAAAATTCCAGCAAACGATTTCTACTCAAAAACTAATGGCAACAGTCTTTTGGTTCCGTGTATGGTCAACATAAACGCAGATTGATTCAGAACCGAAGGCGCGGATTGATGTCTAGCAGCATCGTGCTTCTGCATAACAATGCGCGTCCTCATGTTGCCGTGAAAACGAAACAAGTCATTGAAAAGTTTCGTTGGGAAGTTATGGATCATCCCCCATATAGCCCCTGACTTGGCTCCTAGTGACTACCATCTCTTCATCAAACTAAAAAAACTTTTGTGATGAAAACATTTACAAAACGATGAAAATCTCAAAGATGAGGTCACAACTCTTCGTAATGGGATGGCGGAAGAATTCTATGATGCTGATATTCAAAAGCTCGTTACAATTTAAATAAGAACGATGTAGAAAAGTAGAATACCGTAATAAAGTTTTATTTGAAAACGGGTATAAGTTTCCGAACGTCTTTGTCCTTCATCGAGATCGATGGTTCTATCCAGATCGCGGTTTAGATTACTCCATACGTCTTGATCGACATGGATTTGAATCTTTGGCTGATAGAAGGAAGACATTTAGTTCAAGGTTTATGGTAAATTTATTACAAATAAAATTGATTCACTGGTTTTATTATTTCGGATTGACTTCCGAATACCGCAATTGTCGTCAAGATTGACTGAAACAATTTTTATAACAAATTTGATTACGAAGGCTCCTTTAAACCACTCAAATACGAAACAGACAGAACCAAGATACTATCCCAACTGTAAAATACAACAATGTTGGAAGAATTTTAATGTCATAAGATTTATATATGACAATGTTCTATAGGTACCCTTTCTAGGTACTTCAATCATAAGCTTACAGACAACGGCATTCCTGTCACGAAAACTGTAATCCATTGAAAATTTACGAACGTTACAAAAAGTTAATGAGGCGAATTCAAAATCAAAATTGTGAAGAAACGAAACAATATATATTGTCAAAAAATTATGGAGTCAATGCCAAACAGATTAGTCTAGTCCAGTGTTTTTCAACCCTTTTCATGACACGACCCCCCTAGTATCAAAAAATATTTCCCGACCCCCGACCCTTTCTGTTCATGTATGTTAAAAATATTGAATCCATACAAAAATTTTAGGCGTTTGCGTTATTAGGATTCGGATATAAATATACAATTAAGTACGTAAAACATAAAATTTTAAATCGAATACGTGGCCAATTGATAACTAACAAACAAACACAAACATATTGTTAGGGCCGAGACTCCCAGCGCCATCTGTTGGTAACATTCGGAACTAGTACAGGTTCCGAGTGTTACCAACAGATGGCGCTGGTAGTCCCCCGCGCGCTCCACGGCCCGCGCTAAAGGTCCACAAGTTTCGAGACGTTTCGTTACGCTTCGAGATGATTCTCGCTAGAATGCGCTGGCCTATAAATAGGGCGGTCGACCGCGGCCACGGCAGTTGAGTGCAAGACCGCGAAGCAAGTGGTCGTGTCGTCTGCTATTTAGTTGTTTGAAGAGCGCGAATCACTTGTTTTACGTATTTATTTGAGTTGTTTGTTATAATTGAAAATGGATACATTCCTGAAAAGATCATCAGAACCATCAACGTCTAAGTCTAGCGGCAGTAGTGGAATAAAGAAAAAGCGTCTTTATGACGACAATTATTTGAAATTTGGGCTTACTGTGATTGAGAATAAACCGCAGTGCGTAATTTGCTTTGAAACTTTGTCAAGAGAAAGCATGAAGCCATCGAAGTTGGTACGCCATCTAAACAGAAAACATCCTAATGAAAAAAATAAACCCGTGGAATGTTTTGAGCGAAAATTAAAAGCTCTTGAACATAAAAAACTGCTATAGGACAAATGTCCAACCTAAATGAGAAAGCGTTGCTCGCTAGTTATCGAGTAGCTTTTCGTGTGGCTAAAGCAGGAAAACCTCACAGTATTGCCGAAAATTTGATTTTACCAGCGGCTTTAGAGCGGCGCAGAGATTATGTTTGGCAAGCAAGAGGTCGAAAAGCTCAAAAGTATACCTCTCTCTGACAATACCATTCAACGCAGGATAAGCAATATGGCGACTGACGTTCGTGATCAAGTCATAGAAAAAACTAAGAAAAGTTCTTTTGTGTCCTTGCAATTTGATGAATCAACGGATATTGCGAGTTGTGCGCAGTTCGTAGCTTTTGTGCGTTTTGAATCAAATGAAATATTAATGGAAGAAATACTATTTTGCAAGGCACTACCCAAAAATTCTACAGGTCAGTGCTTGCATGACACGTTCCTTGAAGCTACGCAAGATATGAATATCGATTGGGCACAAAAATGCATTGCTATTTGTAGTGACGGAGCAAAAGCCATGACTGATGCGAAGAGTGGATTTATTGTTATACTGAAAGAACAGATGCCAAACGCTTGTTGGATGCATTGCTTTCTCCATCGCCAAGCTCTTGCAGCCAAAACTTTGCCACAAGAATACAGTCAAGTTCTAAATATTATTTTCATACAGTAAATAATAAAAATAAATTAAAACACTTGGCTTGTTTCACTATGAGATTTATTTAAATTCTCTAACAATTGTTTCGGCTGTTATGCCATTCTCAAAGAGATCTATAAATCTAACTTAAAGACTATCGCACTTGTTCTTATATGTTGTCTGTTCTTGTGTGTAGTGGGGGTGGTACTATATTGTGTATTACGGTGTCTATAAAGGGTGTATTGGCATATTCTATCTGTGTGTTGGTGATTAATAGATTTTGTTTTTTCGCTATTTTTATTTCTAATATTTCTAGGAGGTCCAATCTCTTGCTTTTTGTGATATTGTTTATTAAGTCGCAGTTATCTATAATCGGGGAAGTGGTTGAGTTCTATACAGTGTTCGGCAAAGCCTGTGTTTTTCTCACTATATAAAATTGACTTTTTGTGTTCTTTAACTCTGTTTTTAATGGCTCGTCCACTTTGGCCGATATAGATAGCTTCACAGTCTTTACATTTTAATTTATAAACACCTGATTGGTCCATTTTATCTCTTTCATCTTTGTTGTTGCTAATCATTGTTCCCAAATTTGTTTTATTTACCCAGCTTATTTTGATATCTAATCCTTTTTACTATTCTGTTTATTTTATTAGTGAGTTGTGGTATGTATGTAATTTTGTGCCATCTTTGTATATTTTCTGTTATTTTCGGGTATAGGTATTTGTTCTTATTATTTTGTATTTCTTTACGTTTTAACAGTTTATCTACGATTTTAGGGTCATATCCATTATTTCTTGCGATTAATTTAATTGTGTTTATTTCTGTATTAAAATCTGTCTTGTTTAATGGTGTGTTTGTGGCTCTATGTATATAACTATTGAATGTTGACATTTTTATTCCCATCGATTGTTTAGCGTTTGCGTGTAATATGTTGTCTGTAAAAGTGGGTTTTCTGTAGATTTCGAATGTAAGCTTATTATTATGTCTGTTTATTGTAATGTCTAGAAAGTTTATTTTCTTGTCTTTTTCATTTCTTTTGTAAATTGTATCTTGTGGTTTATAGAAGAATGGCATAACAGCCGAAACAATTGTTAGAGAATTTAAATAAATCTCATAGTGAAACAAGCCAAGTGTTTTAATTTATTTTTATTATTTACTGTATGAAGTTAAAATGTTTCACCAAGAAGTATCTGCAGCAACAGCCGAGAATATTAAATATTATTATTAACATTGTAATTTCTATTAAAGGAAAAGCGTTGCAGACTCGATTGTTTCTAATCATTTGTGAAGATATGGGGGCACTATACCGCAATTTGCCTTATCATACAGAAGTTAGGTGGTTATCAAAAGGCAAAGTACTGACCAGAATTATGGAACTTCGCGTTGAACTATTAGTATATTTACAACAAGCCAAGTCACATTACTCTGAATTCATTTCTGACCCGGAATTCCTTTTGAAATTTGATTATCTTTCTGATTTATTTGAGCATTTAAATAACTTGAATAAAAGTCTTCAAGAGCGGGATGAAAATGTCATTACAGCAAAAGACAAACTCCATGGCTTTATAAAAAAAATTGAATTGTGGTCATCATCTATAAATCAAAACAACTTTGATTCATTTTCGTCGACACAGTCTTTCATTGAAGAAGTCGGAAGCGAGATAAACATCAACTCACATATATCTGGTATGAAAATGGTGTTAGAAAATTTGAAGAAAGAATTGTGTCATTACTTCTCAGTGCAACAGATATCGGATAACACTGGGCAAAGATGGATCTTAAATCCGTTTTTAAATGCAGCTATAAATGAGGCAAATTTATTAACTAAGCTCAAAGAGAATCTGCTGGAATTATCTGCCGATGGGATGCTACACTTGGAATTCAAGTCTGAAAAGTAGGATACCTTTTGGTTAAAAAGAAAAACAGAATACCCGGAATTAACAACCGAGGCTTTGAAGTGTTTGATTCCATTTTCTACCTCGTACTTGTGCGAGTTGGCATTTTCATCAATGGCCCAAATAAAAAGTAAACTAAGAAATCGCTTAAATTTGGAAAACGATTTAATACTTAAAGTTGCAAAAACGGATCCACGATGGGAGAAATTAATTGAACAAACTCAAGCGCAACCTTCACATTAAAATGAACGAGTACTCGAAGATTTTATTTTTTGTTAATGTGTTTGTATAAATAACATAACGAGTATCCTTTTGTTAACTTTTTTTTAATATATCTACCTTTTTAAAATTTATTGATTGAGAGTTCTCTCGACCTCTCGCGACCCCCATACAGAGGCTTCGCGACCCCCCAGGGGGTCGCGACCCACAGGTTGAAAAACACTGGTCTAGTCGAAATCGAAACTAATATTGAATTCTACATTCGACTCTACGATGTTAGTGTTATATTAATTGTGATATAATAATTAATATAATAACGTTTTGAATACTTTTTGCAGGCGCGGTTCGTGATGAAGTATTGTAGGGGCACGCACAATGATGCGAGTGCCTCATGTGTTTTCGGTGTTTACTGAGAAAACGCTACAGTTAGTACACAAGAATACACAAAGCACTTGCATCATTGTACGTGCCCCAACAGTACGTCATCACGAGCCGCGCCTGAGTTTTTGTAATTATTATCATAATGTCCAAAATACTTTTTTTATTGTCCCAGTTAATTTACATGATTGTAATTATATTAGACTAATAACACAAATAACGTTAATTATAGGTCTGCTACTAACGGACTAAGTATAATTTATTTCAATACACTTGGTTTGGTGGTTAGTTGACCATCTAAAAATTTTAGTTTGATTGGTTCTCGTATTGTTAAATTTATAGTGTATTGTTTCTGGTTTTGATATTCTTGTGTTTTTTGCTATATGTTTAGTATAATATTTTAACTTTTACATATACATGTTTTTTAAAGGTTGATGTGCGACCATGTATCTATAGTTACATTAATGTTTCAAATTTAAATTTAATCAATTTTAGTATGTCCGTGGACGTCACTTTAATTTTTTAACTCTACATTCTGCGAGTATTTTGCTATTACTTTATAGACTAATTCATTGAATGTCTTGTTCATTGATCTTGTAGTTTCTCCTGAAAAAGCAACAAACTCGTTGTGAAATATAGAGAGAGGAAAATAAATGAGTTTTAATTTACAGGCCGCTTTCCCGTTTTTAATTTATTATTAACTGATATAGTACAGTCGATAATTCCTGTTAGTTACATATTATAATTACATAATAAGAAAATGATATGTTAGAGAGTCGCGTGAGAAATTACCCTGTGGCTGTCCCTCTTGTTTTAATAGTTACAAGTACATACGGTACATATATACAATACATATTTGTTTTTAGTCCTGTTTAATTTCCTATAATAGATAAACTATAACATTTATTTATTTCATAGAAAATGACCTACAATGAATTATGCTGCAATAATTTCGTTTTTGCTTCTCAGGGATCAAGTTTGGGCGCCTTGCTATTTGTTTTGTTTATGACTCCAAGTGAAGTGTCTCATTCTCGCTTACGCAGATGATATAAAAATCTATTCTAAGATTTCAACAATTGATGATATTATTGAACTTCAGCAGCAGAATATGGACATGTTATTTGTAAGGTGTGACCGCTTTAAACTTAAATTAAATATTAACAAAAGCTGTGTGGTTATTTATATTCGATCTGCCATGCCTTGCAAATCCTCGTATATATATATATATATATATATATATATATATATATATATATTATCAATACCTTATTTACCGTTAGGTGTTAAGGTTAAATACAAAAATCAAACAATTCCTTAAAGTTACAGTACATTAAATCAGTAAGTGCAGCCTATCAGAATCTATCATTATTATTTTATTCTAATTCCGTTCCGTATATCATCCTTGCCCATTCTTTCTTGTTGATTGCCATTCTTTTCGCCTCTCTCCCTGACATTCCCTTGGCTCTCAATATGTCTACCACTTGGCTGTCCCACGAATTCCTAGGTCTACCTCTTGGTCTTCTCTGATATCTTCTTGCTTGCCATACTTTTCTTATTGTTCTCTCCTCTCCCATTCTTGTCAAGTGTCCAAACCATCTTAATTGATTTCGTTGTATATCTTCCTTCAGCGTCCGTACTTTAAGTTCTTCCCTTGTTTTGCTATTTCTTACTCTGTCTCTCTTAGTAATTCCCATTATTCCTCTTAAAAACCTCATCTCCATTGCTTGTATTTTGTTTTCCATTCGTTTCGTCAATGTCCAACTTTCGCTTCGGTATATCAATACGGGCTTAAATATAGTTTTGTAAACTGAGGTCTTAGTTTTCCTTGACACTTCTCTTCTTCTCAGGAACGGATTGTTCAAGGAGTAATAAAGTGCTGATGCTGCATCTAACCTGTCATTCAGTTCTGCCTCCATGGTTCCTGTTTTGTGTATTTTCACCCCTAGGTATTTAAATGTTTCTACTTGTTCTATTTTAGTGTCGTCAAGTTTTATTTGTAATTCATCATCTTTTTTCCCTATTACCATAACTTTGATTTTCTCTACGTTTATTTTTAAATTCTTCTTTCGCAACGCCTCTGCCCATATATCTAGATTACGCTGAAGGTTGAGCTTATTTTTCGCATAAATCACCAAATCATCTGCAAATATGCTCTCTGCTATTTCTACCGGTTCCATGTTGTAGTATCCCACCTTAATTTTCTTAGCTTTCATTTTCGTTTTGTTACATCATCCATTATTATATTAAATAATACTGGGCTAAGGTTGCCTCCTTGTCTTAATCCCTCCGTCGTTACAAATTCTTCAGATCTTGTGTTCCTGGTTCTAACGTAATTTCTTGTGTTCTTATATACAGCTTTAATACAGTTTATTAATTTTTGCCCGACTCCTCTCCTTCTTAGACTGTTCCAAACTAGTTCCCTTGGCACGCTGTCAAAGGCTTTCTTGAGGTCTATAAAGGCCACATATATATTGTCATTGGTGCATTTCTCTATTAATTGTTTCAGTGTGAATATGTGGTCCTGGACTACTCTTCCCTTTCTGAAACCACTTTGTGAATCTTCTAACTGTCTTTCCACTGTTCTTTCTAGTCTTTTGGTCAGTATCCATTCATAGTTTGGCCAGCGTGCAAAGCAAAATAATACCCTTGTAATTAGCGCAGTCCCGTTTATTCCCTTTCTTGAATATCGGTATCAATATTCCTATCTCCCAGTCATGTGGTATTTGTTCCTCTCTCCATACTTTGTTTAGTAGCTTTACTATTATTTCCACAGCTTTCGGTCCTAGGTTCATTATCATCTCCGTATATATTCCATCGTGCCCTGCGGCCTTGCCCCTTTTTAATCTTCTCACGGCTTCCGACACTTCTTCTATTGTTATCTCTACGTCTTGTTCGTTATTTTCGTTAATATTCCCTTGTTCTTCTTTAGTTCCTATGTCATTGTTCTTTTCTATCGTTAAGAGTTCTTCGAAATACTCCTTCCACCTCTTTATAATGCCCTCATCTTCATCTAGTATTTTCCCTTGTTTATTTTTAATAAGATTCGGCTTATATGTTCTTCCGTGTCGAAGGGTTTTTAGAACTCTATAAAAGCAAATCCTCGTATTGTATTAAAATAAATATTTTAACAAATAAGATTGAAATAAAAGATCTTTGTATTTTATTTGTCTCAAATCTATCTTTTAGATCGCATATAATCAATATTTGTTCTGATGCTTACTAAGCTCTGGGATTTATTATGCTTGTGTCATAATACTTTAAAGATATCACTTTGTTTAAATCATTGTGCCATATTTATGTATTAAGCAAAATTGAATACGCCTAATTAATTTGGTATCCCGTCTATGCTTGCGATTTTATTCCTTTGGATCGTGTCCACCGTAAGTTTTTGAAGTTCATCACAGTCAAAAGTGGTGGAGTTCGCCCAGACCGAGGTGCATCCCAGGATGATTTGCTTCTACAACATAGCATGCCATCTCTAAGCGCTGGAATGGAGAATATCTGTGCGAAAATCTTAAGTAAATTTATTAAAAACACTATTGACTGCTCCTTCAAACTGAAGCGAATGTCGTTCCTGGGTTCCCGTATGAATTCCAGGGCGTTACATACATGGTTCCTTTTACGAAAACAAACATCAGGAAACAGACTCCAACATATATTCTGTCCAACGTAGCCAACAGAATGCTGGATGATGTGTTTGGACAGAAGATGGTTTGCCGGATAGACAGCAATACATACGTCCATACCTTACTTTGTACAGTGGAACCCCGATTAATTACATAAGTTTATGATCGGTCAACCGTGCGCGGGTTATACATGACTGGCAACAGCGGCTTGATAGCAGCCATGCTACTGTTTGAACGGTTGGTTTTCGGGGAAACTCAACGGTTTCGGGGAAATAGTCGCGTTACGAACTGAAAACAAATGTGTAGTGTACAGTTTAGTTGACAAAATGCAGCGTCAAAGGCGTACGCGCAATATTTTGATTATAAAACAAAAAATCAATATTTTTCAACAATTTTAAAAGGGGACAGGTGTTGCACAACTGGCTAAAGAATATAATATAGCAAGCAAACGGTGCGTGATATTGTGAGGAAAAAGGCGGAATTACAGAGTTTTGTAGCTAAACCAGAAGCAAAAAGTTATTTATGATAGACAAAAGTTTCATAAACAGTTGAAAATTAAAAGAAACTTTTCTACGTCTTCTGGTCGGGTACACAGGTTTATAAAGCGCCATGGAATACGAGAATTAGTCATTCAATGGGAGAAATTGAATGCTGATGATGTAGCTATGGTAGAATTTTGCTATGATTTGGAAAATATTATAAAAGTATACCACTTAAGACGCGACGCGAGCAAGTGCACAACGCAGACGAAACTGGACTATATTGGAAAGCAATGCTTTAAAAAACATTTGCTGTCAGGAGATAAAGTAGTGCACAAGGTAATTCTTATTTGTCTTCGTTTCTTAAACAACTAGACTAAAACTTTTGTTTACTTCAGGTTTCAAAATAAGCAAGGATCGTGTAACAGTATTATGCTGTGCTAATGCATCAGGCACACATACAGTCAGGTTAGCTGTTGTTGAAAAATCAAAAAATCCCAGAGCGTTTAAAAATATAAATGCCAAGGACTTACACTTTGACTATTATAATCAAAAGACTGCTTGGATGGACCGAGTAATTTTTAGAAAGTGGGTTTTCGATAAATTCATCCCTCAGGTTAAAACTTATCTGAAAGAAAATAATCTTCCACCAAAAGCCATACTCCTTTTGGATAATGCACCTGTTCATTCTGATGCAGAGTTACTAAAAACAGAAGATGGAAACATATTCGTGGTATATTTTCCTCTGGACATTACATGTATTGCCCAGCCAATAAACCAAAGGGTTACAGAGGTCACGAAGAGACTTTATAGGAAAGACCTTATGCCCCAATTGTTGGGGGAACACGACTTCATGAGGTTTTGCGAATGTCTAAATTTAAAAGAAGCAATTTATGCCGTCGCTCGTGCCTGGAATAGTGTGAAGGAAAGTAATATTAGAAATGCATTAGATAAAATAATGACATTAGAAGATACTGCAGTTGAGAAGGAAGATGAAGATGATTTGAATGATCAAGATCTATTATCAATTGAAAGCATAACCTCCATAGGGTCAAAAATCAATGGTTTGGAAGGAATAGGCAAGGAAGAAATACAGGAGTGGATGATGCTGATCTTAATAATACTCCTGCAGAAATAAGCTCTGATACTAGCAGTGATGATGATAATGGTGACTGTATCATCAAAAGAAGTCATCAAGAAGCAAGAAATTCAGTGAATTTACTATTCGAATATTTACACGAGCAACCTATTGATATTCTTCAGCTTAGAAAAATATAGGAGTTTATAAGGGCTAATATACTAATCACAAAAACAAAAACAAATTCTATATTTTAATTTAATTTAATTTGTTATTTATTTGCATAATGTCTATTTAATATCTACAACACTTTTTCTATTACTACGAGCAAATGTTCTTATGTTTTCCCTACAACTATAAATTTTCATTGATTTTTCTATACCGATAGGTCCAACTCGCTACGGGACATACGCAACAATATACGTATGGAACGTAATGCGATGTGGCAACGTACGTACGATGCCACTCCGCGTGCGCATACATAAGTCCGATGATCGAGAGCAATAGATTGCCCGTCATTCGTATCTAGCTATGCAAACGTAAAGGTTGCAACAGTTGCAAGTTCAACTGTTTAGAATTTTAGAGACAATAACCCCTAGAAATCTCGAGGGAGTGAGGCGGGAGTTTTACAATAGGCTCGGCTATTGTTTGGGGAGAGAGGGCGGTATTTTCGAATCCTATATTTAGTGACTTTCTTAGAATTAAAATTTATTTTGCCGAATTATTGATTTTTTACTTTTATCTTTTAGAAAACGTTATTGTTTTTTTATTACTTAAAATTACTTTTCCGTAGCAGCTAAGAATACAATAATAATAACTTGGAGATATAACGACCTTATTATATCTGAAATAAATGGGCAAATTACGTATACAGAACGAATATGTAAACGACTATATCCTTATCCTTGCGCGGTTTAAGTCTTACTAAATTCATAACTCTGCAATGTATGGTAATGTAAGCTACCGCGCGTAGTAGGGATACGCTGTTGCCACTTATTGCCGGGTATGGCCCGTTGAGAGCTGGTCTTATGTGTATGTATTTGTCCAAATAAAAAACATTAAATTGAAAATAACGATGTGCTTCGATTATCCGGTAAACTCCCGGTCCCGGCCGACCCGTATAACCGAAGCTCTACTGTAATTGTTAATTCTATGTATAGACTATTAACAATTACAATGTATTATTATTATTATAACTATTATTATTATGATTATTATTATTATTATAACAGATATATAGGGGGGGCTAATAGCTACATACTTATGAACGAAGCTATAAACATTAGTAAACTTTAAATTGTTTCCTCATCTGCAGAGATTTCTTTCGTTAAAACATTGAAATGTAGTTTTGATATCTATAATAAAATAAAAACACAAATTCAAAATGAGAACGACATTAGAATATTGCTGTGACTAGAAATACAAACACATCGAAATCACGTCAACGCAACCTCTTAGATAATGAGGAATTACTTCATATCGATTTTATTAACTCACACTGTATCCGAGATTATTCTTAGTAAATCAATGTGCCTGCTGCCAAACAGAAAAATAAACAGATAAACATCGACGCCGTGTTGTACGTGCGGGATTTATCGAACTACGGTGTTAAAATACCGGAAACAACTTTTTATAGGACACGAGATCAAAACAAAACGAGAATAACAAAAAAAGAAGAAGAAAGCAATAAAATGCACTCCTTCAGCTCGCCTTCATCCACTCCCGACCAACATTACGCGTTCGTGCGCTTGCCGCTCAGTCACTGTCTTTTTCTTGGGGTGAACAGTTGATTCGTCTATCCAGTAAGCAAACCCACGAGTGTGATCGGAAGCCCAGTTAAAGCGAAGCCGCTGACCGAGAACTGTTCAGTCAGTGTTTAGTGTTTTAGTTGTTTAGTTCAAGGGCATCGACGCGAAATGTACGAAGTCTGTAATAAATATTCAAACCTAATACGAAATTCCGCTGTTTAAATTGAATAAAACTAATCAAAATTAATGTTAGCCTAATTAAGTATGTTAAATCATGTCAGGCGTGTAAATCAAATCGTATTTAATTTTTTTTACATTCGGCTGTCTTGCAGATGCTTAATAACTCACGTATTAAATGACAAGATCATGCCACATTTCTCCAATTACCTCAGAATCTTCTTGTCGCATCAGACGAGTTTTCAATTTCACTATAAATGCAAGTGTTAACATTTTAACCTATTGAACCCACTCTATCAGGCGCCCGTATGTTTTATAAAGTCAGTAAACGTGAACATTTTTAATCAGTCGATAAGATAACGTGATATAATTACCATTACCGAAAAACGATATTATCTAACAAATGTGTGTCAGGAACTCGTTCTCTCTGTGCGGTTTATTACAGAACTTACCTGTACCGTGAAGCATGTTTTTGAACTTTTAAAAAAATAAATTTTGTATAGTGAATCACACCACTAACGGATAATAAAATGTGTTCGTTCTGGGACTTGTATTTTTTTAACGTGAGCGTCGAAGATGATGGTATCGCTTGTTCATAATGTTTAATTCGCCTCGCGCGAAATTACGATGGCCAGACGGAGGAAAATGTTTCAAATATTGTGCGGGACCATCATAGGCATGTGCTTATATTTAGTCGTCCGAAATTTAGACCGTCACACTTCGGATATGTGCAAACCAACGCCGGATACTGTCAGAAGAAAATCACCAGATATTCAAAAAATTTTCGAAGACGATCAGAACTTCGAGGAACAACTAGTGTTCGTTGGTGTAATGACGGCATCTGCGTATTTAGAAACTCGTGCTAAAACTGTTTATGAAACATGGGGCAAAACTGTACCGGGAAAAACAGTTTTCTTCAGTTCGGAATACTCTTATTCAAACTCCGTCCCTTTAATCGCTTTAAAAGGAGTGGACGACAGCTATCCACCTCAAAAAAAATCTTTCGCTATGTTGAAATACATGCACGATCATTTCATCGATAAATTCGAATGGTTCATAAGAGCGGACGATGATGTTTATATGCGTACGGGCCGGCTAGAAAAACTTTTACGTTCGGTGGACAGCAGGAAGCCGTGGTTCATAGGACAGACGGGACGGGGCAACAGTGAAGAGTTCGGTTTGCTGTCGTTAGAAAGTGACGAGAACTTCTGTATGGGTGGTCCCGGTGTAATATTCAGTCGGGAAACCTTAAAACGCATCGCACCCTACATCGAAGAGTGCCTTCTAAATCTGTACACCACCCATGAAGACGTGGAAGTGGGCAGATGCGTTAAGAAGTTCGCAGGAATTTCGTGCACGTGGTCCTATGAGGCAGGTCACAATTCTAAGGCAAGAGAGGTGTTATGTTTTTTTTTTCTTTCTAATCAATTTCTGTCTTTTCTCCTAATCAATTTGCACATCGATTATGTCACTATCATTCACCTATTTATTATAGGCTTTGTTTATAGAGAAAAGGTGGTTTTTACCAATGATATCAGTGAGTCACGTTTTGTTAAATGTTCACATTTCTGTGTAATTATTATCATCGCGACATCATTTAGGCATATTTACTTTTAGATTACGCGTTTTGTTATTTCTTTTCTATTTCCGGAGCATCTGTAGCTTATCATGATGTTTTGAGAAATTTGAAATATAATTCTAAAGGTGTTACGAGAAGCGTGACCTACGCAAAAATTATCAGAAGCAAATACTGTATTTGTTAATTTATTATGTTTATGTAATCTCTTATATATTTTTACATAAGCGTATGTACGTACTATGTATATTTCGACATTAACTAATACTTAAAACGTAAGAAATGAGGAATGTATAGCTATATAATCCAAATTTTAATACTTACGGATTACTTTATACGAAGATTCAGTCAAATATCAGATAAAATTAGAAAACTGGAAGCTGTAAAATATCGGGTGTCCCAATAATTAGTTTACAAGTGTCACAATAGTATATTAAAGTACAAGTTGCATAAGACATGATTTTTGCGCACGAGTTCAAGGTTTAGAAAACGAGCCGTAGGCGAGTTTTCTAATGAACGAGTGCGCAAAAAGATCTTATGAAACGTGTATTTTATACTATTTTTTCTATTTCGGACATTAAAAGTTCAAAAAGACTTAAAATAAGAGGCATCTTTTGTACGAAAATTGTAGAAATTTTCTTTTTTTGAAGTTGGTAGCATTGATGTTTAACTAGGGCATTTTAAATATTTTAAAATCGGCGGTGTTACATGTCATTTTAAGGTTAAAATTTAGATTGATTTATGCAATGACAAACCTCTAAAAACAAAATTTTGCGTGCGAAAAAGTAATACTTTATGCAACCCAAACGGGTGTCGAAAAGTGCACTTTATAGCACCGAAATAGAAAAAGTATTTTTATCGGTGCTGAAAGGTTGTCCTAATTGCAGTTTTAAAATCAATATCGGATTTGGCATTTCTTACGAAAATAGGCTAATTTTTGGAACTAGGGCTTTTTTAAATACTTTAATATTTTACACTCCAAACCGTACATTCGTAATTATCATATTGCGGCAAAGACACTGTCATATTCAGCAACACAAAACATCTAAAGAAGTTTAACTAAATTACACAGGCCTGAGTTACAGGCAGAGAGAGTTATGACTTGACGCCCCTTTTAAATTCGATGACTGATTCTAAAGTATTTTGATGGGCTGATTATGAATATGTATTCAGTTTTTCTCCATCACGTCTAGATTTTTTAAAATAGACACAGAAAGAAAATTGCGAAAAAATATATATTTAAAAAAGTATAGGGTTATTAAAAAGTAAATTACATTTTGAAACTGCTGTAATTTCCTTATAAAGTAAAGTATACACTAATTAAAAATAGGTTTTTATTGGTAAAACAATGAGATTTAATACAAAGCAAATCATTTCAGCGCAAATTTTGAATATGTCCGCCATCTTGTTCTTCAACAACAAGCAGCTTTTCTTCTATACTGTGGACAACATCATGAAGTAAATTAACTGGAATAGCTGCCACTTGTTAAATTTATTCATTAATCTGCTGGATAGTCGTAGGATGACTTAAAAAAAACGTTTCTTTAAGATAACCCCATAGCCAATAATTTGCCGGATTAATATCTGAGGAACGCTTCTATTTTTCTATTTTCTATTTTTATCAACAAACTTGTTGCCATGGCAATGGAAATAAAAAATATGAGCGACGAGTAAATCCCGTTATTTTATAAACACAAATATGTTTTTATTTTATATATACTTTCCTATTTAACAAAACCACGGCAATTTCAAAAGGTAACTTACTTTTGAATAACACTTTATTTAATTCTGTAACTTAAAAACTATTGAAATTTGATAAATGATTACTTGTTTATTGCGTAAACATGTTACTTATCTTTGTGAAACCTCGTCTTTTTTCTCCGAAGCTTCAATTTTGAGATTTTCTCTTAAATTTTCGATTTGACTCATGACGCCTCAGCAGCCAACAGTAGTCTGCCAACATGTTTGTATTCCATCTTCCCTGATACCTCTTTTCCATATCTTTCAAATCTTGGTGAAATCCTTCACATTGCTCTTCACTAACGGCTCCTAAATTTTCCGGAAAATAGTCAATGTGCGAATTCAGGAAATTAAGTTTAAAGCCCATAGAACAACCCATTAAGCCAGAATTTTCAATCATATTTGCCACTATTTATTTATTATCAGAGATTTTATTGGTTCCTAAGAAATTTTTCACCACCTCCTTAAAAGACTTCCATGCTTCTCAATTTGGCTAATTTTCATCGGATTTTTATCCTTCATTAATTTTCTCAATCTGGGATAACAAAAATTCCTTCTTTCAGTTTAGCATCTGACAATGATGGGAAAATTGTATGCAGATATTTGAAACCCAGCTTAATGTGTAAAGGCGGTAGCAAAAGTTTCACAAAAGAAATTAAATTCGCAGAATTTCTTGTCCAGCTATTTTCTACCTTGAGAACATTCGGTATATTCACATTTTATTCAAAAATTTTAAGAACTTATATATTACTATGCTAATTACTTAATGAGGTTAAAATCACCCATTTTTGGTGTAATAAAGACGTATTACTTATTCTAATCATGTAGTATTTAACAAATTATGAATCGGAATTTAATCAATTACCTTAATAGAGTTACTAAATGCATTAACGATTAGTTAGAATTCGTTTAAATTTTAAACGAATTTAAATTTTAATTCGGAAAATTTTAAACCAAATCTAAAATGTTAAATAAAAAAATATTCTGACATGATGGATTTTTTTAATGTTTTTCTCGTAATCAGCACATTAAAAATGATCGGAAACACTACTCAGATCTTAAAGAGGAAAACCATTGTAGTCCTGTGTGTCTAAAATGTCGGGTGTACCACATAATTTGGTACCATCTTGTTATGACTAGCCTTCTGTAGTGTAATTCAACAATTCGATAATGAACGGTGAATTTTTCGCCTGTATCGTTTGACATTCGTGATTTCATTAAAGGAAGTATACCGCTTATTGTTAGTAATGTACTGATATCTTCCCAGACATCACGAGGGTGGTTCAGAAACTACGTGGCCTAATAAAGAAAACGCAACTTTTTTTTACAAAAAAACACTTTATTTTTCAATACAGTCTCCTACTCGCTCAACACACTTCTTTCTTCTAATTTTTGGTATGAGCGCCAGCACGTCCAGGCACATAGCGCAGTGCTCTTTGTACCACCCCTAATACATCTCTCAGTTCCACTCTGTTAGTCTTGTGTCCTCTATAAAAGCTACTATCCTCTTTAGGAGAAGTTTGAGTACACTTGTAGGATCCAATAGATCTCTTACCGCCGAGCCATTTTTTCATGTTTCGAAAGAGATGATAATCGCTGGGAGCCAAATCTGGGGAATAGGGTAAATGAGGCACTAATTCAAATCCCCATTCATGAATTTTTGCCATTGCAATCGCAGATTTGTGGGCAGGTGCGTTATCCTGATGGAAAAGCACTTTCTTCTTTGCCAAATGAGACCCCTTCTCTTTGATTTTGTTGCTTAATTGTTGAAACAAATTGGCTTAATACTCCGCATTTATTGTTTTCCTCTTTTCTAAGTAGTCAACCAAAATAATTCCATGAGAATCCCAAAAATCAGTTCTTGCTGACAAAACCGTTTTTGCCTTCTTTGGTGGCGGAGAACCTTTTTTTGTTCATTGTTTGGATTGTTCTTTGGTTTCAGGAGTGTAATGGCGGACGCAGGTTTCATCGACGGTACTGAAATGGCGTACAAATTCCTTCTGATTGCGGTGAAAACGTGCCAAAAGGTCGTGGGAACCACCCAAACGATTCAGTTTTTGCTTCAGTGTGAGTAACCGCGACATCTAACTCGCCGAATATTTTTTCATTTTCAATTCTTCAGTTAAAATTCTGTGCACACTGTCATTTGAGATACCCACAATGTCTGCTATCTCACGCACTTTTACTCGACTACCATCCAAGAGGATACAGTGGACTTTTTCAATCATATCTGGACCAGTAACGTTTGGACGTCCACTACGAGGTTCATAATTTCTGCTCATACAATCACGCTTAAATTCCGCAACCCAGTTTTTAACAATTGAAAACGAAGGAGCTCCATTTTGATTTCGGTTAGTGTTGAGATTTTCAAATGAAAGACCTTATCACTGCTTTCAACTCAGTTTTTTCCATTGCTACAAAATCACATGAGACGTTCACTTTGACGTACCGTCAAAACAGACTAACTGACAGATCGCTCTGTACCGACATATTTAACCTATTAAAGGATGATTCTATAGAATAGTAAAGAAGATTCCTGGGAATTCGCGCCATCTCTGTTTTAGGCCACGTAATTTCCAAACAATCCTTATAGCTTTTTAATTCAGAGTTGCCCCAGTATGTTTTCGACAGAAAATTTTTACACAATTTCTAAAACTTAAGTTACATACACATAAGTTAATGAAGCTTTGTTTGCAACATTAGGGTTTATGAGTAAAAATGGTCTACCAGAATATAACTCGTTATCTGCTCAACATTATCAAAAACAACTGACAAAAACTTAATATTTCATGGTAACAATTTATGAATTGTTAGATTATAAGGACATGCACGTCTTTGTATAACTATTATGTGTTTAGTACCGAATAGATGTGTGATGTTCATTTTTTAATATTAGGGTTTCATTTGCCCATTTTCTCAGTCATCTAGTAGCTTTTTCCGTGACGTTATGATTTCCATGAAAAAGAAGCTATGCATCTTTATAAGAGTTTCAGGAGATCGCCGTGGCACTAAAGCATAACTGAAAACTTATTACTGTATTCTCCGAAGCAATCTTTTACTAAATACATATTGCTGTGAACTGAGGGTTTGCTTAAATGATATTCCACTGTTCATCCACAAAATATGACCGAACTCGCTCTGTTACGTCTACTTCTGCATTGAGACTTCTTATTCTTGGGCTGTCTCTCTCTCTCGAGCGAGAAAGTGGAAAAGTAGAACAAAGAGTCAATAAAGAAAAATCACAGTGGTAATTTACAATTTTATTTAAAAAAAAAATAAAAAAATACTCTTTACAAAATGTAAAGAGAGCTAATGCGTCATTAAACAAAAGCTTAGAGGAAAAAATTTGTGTGATAAAAGACACGCAGACAAAGAAAAGCCTCTTGTGAATCACGAGCAAAAATATATCTAATAGATCATTAAGAAAACTCTCAAATTCAAAAATTTAATTAATAAACCCCAACATTCAATTCGTAAATAGACCAATTGTCAACACGTAAATGACTTTCACTCGTGCGCACTAACACAAGTATAAAATCTCCCACCAAAAACCTGATTTTCAAAAATATATTCTAGAACAACGTGACAAAAAACTCCCTCATAAAAAATATGATAATTTTCTTAACTATCTATATTTTAAGCTAATGTAATAATAATTCAAAATTACAAATAGGCACAAATATCATTGAATTACAGTAAATAGAATTTATATAAAACTAATGTGAAAATCTTACTTACGTTAACGTAAACCTTTTCACCCACAAAAACTATATGTGAGAGATATCAAGTAAAATTCAAATATTCCAAAAAATTACGAGATAAACAACTCTCGTAATAAAACGATAGTGATATTTAAATACACATCAAAGCAAACAAGCAAAATAAACCGAAATTAAATCAAATGAAGAAATAAAAAAATGAGTTTTTTATTTCTTAGACTATATCGTTCAACACTCGAGATATCTCTGTGACCAGCCGGAAAAATAAGATCGGACATCAGGTACATATAATACAATATAATTCCCCTAGTCGAACTATTTCCTGTTCAATATAAATGTACAGGCGCGGTCAACAAAACAAATCCAAATAAATATATAATCAAAATTCAAAATATACACAATAATAAATTTGAAAATAAGTTTTGACATAATAAATAATTATTTTTTTAAAATATACTTCGGGGAAAAAATCATTACAATATGTTCAAATTTCATCAACTTTTCCTTTCATTCTTATCATTCCTTTCATTGCTTATAATAATAACAGTAACATTTAATGATCAAGAGTAAATACCAATTACTGAACAATATAAAGTTTACATTGAATATATACTGAATTATATTTTTTATAATAATTGAATTGATTCAGCGATGAAGATCCATAATTTAAAATAGAAATAAAACTACGGTTCAAATCTTCACATTTTAATATTTAATCGTAACACGACAATTGTTTCGCCAGCGCAGTGGCTTCCTCAGTACTTACAGCTAAAGAGTACGTTACAAACTTTACGTAAGAGTACGTTACAAGAAGTTTAACGCACAGTTTAGCTGTAAGTACCTGAGGAAGCCACTGTGCTGGCGAAACAATTGTCGTGTTACGATTAAATATTAAAAAGTGAAGATTTGAACCGTAGTTTTATTTCTATTATAATTTTTAACTTAAACTAATATAACAATAATCGTAATTTATTACACATACATACATCTTTCAGTCCAGTTTAAAATTATGAAAAATGTCTATATAATGATAATCGCATTTACCAGTTTCCATAAAAACATTGTCTGGTGTCTTTGTCTACGTTCAAGAAGGGATTTAAATCCATGACACTCTAGTAAAGAGTTATAATCGATACCCCTAGTAGGCTTACGACCGTTAGCTTTGAATGAGATATGTTTTAACAATCGCCGCTGAATCATTTCAATTCTTAATTGACGCCACACGCAACATAGGAACCAGACAATACAAGGTCTTTAGAGTCGTAATGTCACTAAATCGTCTAGAGTTTTGTATCATAAATCCTAAATGCTTAAATACTACTGTCAAAGCATTAATATGATACTCAAATGAAATAACTGCATCTTTACAAATGATAGCAAGCGCCAATTAAGTTGGCGCAAGGAGGAGGTGCGCAGAAGCCGTTTTTATAAACGTCCACCCCCACTACTCAAGTAATTGTCAGAATACATTTGGTATTGACGTTTGACGGAACATAATGTCTTTGCTAGGGGATCATAAAGTGATACACGCTCAGAGGTTAGAATTATCTGACATTTGATGTAAAACCAAATACAAATCTCCCCACTACTTTTAATCCTGCGCGAACTTACCCCTCCTCGCGCCAACTTAATTGGCGTTTGCTATACGTAACGACTTGAAATTTATTAATGCTCAACTTCAAATTATTTACTGAATACAGTGAGACAAAACGTTCACATTGTATATAAAATATGTATAATGTATAATAAATGTTGATATAAACAACATGAGCCAATGTAGGACATTCGAGGATACCTAGTAGCTCGCTTATGTATAATATAAACAGTAATGAGTCTCAATTTGAACCTTGAGGTACATCCAGTGTTGTCAAAAATTAATCAGAATAGTATCCATTATAAAAAAACCTTGATTTGATCTATTCGATAGATAACTTTTCATCAATATCAAGAAGCCAGGCAACATGTCATACTGATGATTTATGGTATTAAAAAGCACTCGAAAAGTCGGTGTAAACAACATCACCTTGGCCTTGAACGTCAAAAGATTCACTAATGTACTGGATAGTGGTGATCTAATTTGTTACAGTGAATCTACCAGGCATAAAGCTGTGCTGGAGTGTGAACAAATGAGGTTTGATATTAGGTAAAATGCGTGAATATGTCACATGCTCAAAAACTTTCGCAAAACTTGATAAAAAGTTGTTGGTCTATAATAGTTTAGCAACGAGGCATCGTCCTTTTTATACACTGGTATAAGTCTTGACCTCTTCCATAGATCAAGGAAAACTCTATTACAAATTAATAAATTTATAATTTGTGCAAAGGCAAATTTGGCATTCCGAATTAGGAATACCAATCTTGTCTCTTCACCTACTGTAGGCTTTTCAGAAAATGCAGATACTATCTTGATCAGCTCTTCCTCAGTTATCGGTAATAACGAGTATGATAAGTAATTTTTAAATTCATCAGTAAAAGAGGAGAGGTGCTTTGTATTTGCATACTCGAAAAAGCTTGCGAAAACGTCAACAATTAATTGCGGTTCCTCAAACTCTTCGTAATTATTGAATAATTTTCCTGATATCCTAGTTGAACTCTGCTTGGACAGAATTAAAGTCTTTTATAAATTTGTAATCAATCCTCAATCTCCTAAATTCATTTTAGTAAAATATTATTTTCGTAAACTTCCTCCGTAGCCTGTAGTATAAAGTCTATTACAAACATGTTCTTTCTTGAATATATTTTGTTAATATAGGAGAACGTTCTTTTTAAAGTCCATGAATTTAATACAGTTTTTGTAAATAATTTTCCAACATATGTATAGTGCAACCAAGTAAATCTAACCTCCGAAAAATATCCGAACTAATTTGCTAACGTCTTGTCCCTCGCCTCTCCGGTCTACACTTTGAGTGTTTAACAGCTGTGTACAGTTCCGTTCTATGCTTTTGTGATTTCAGCGAATTTTATAGTTTATACCATATGAGCAAAAATTATTTAGATAAGGAATGGCCATGGTTGGGAAGATCACTGTCTTTGATATATTCAGTTTGTTGTTGCCAATTAAATGTCAGTTTTGATTTGAAGTAGCTGTAATTATTTTGGTTATGTTAGCTAAAAAAACTGACATTTAAATCATGTCGAATAAAACTTCACATCGAAACTGACATTTAATTCATGTCAAATATAAATTCAAATCGAAACTGACATCCAACCAACATGTAGGACCAACAACAGGCTGAACCTATCAAAGACAGTGATCCTTCCAACCATGGCCATCCCTGGTCTAAATCATTTTTGCTCATATGGTAGTTAACAATTGATTTGAATCAAGCGCGCTAAATTTGTTACTGGGAATGTACAAAACATATCGATGCTGATAACTTCCTTAAAACACTGTAAAAAAATATTTCTGGGTCCTTTTTTAATTTAAAATAAGTGGAACATTGGAAGCTAATTTGAAATAAGAAAAATGTAATAGGTGTTAATCTAAAATTCTATATTTGAATATAAATTATTGTTGAAAGGTTGGACCAAATTAAGATACTGTGCAGGGGATACTAAAAGAACAATATGCTATCTTTTTCATTGTAATTTAATGTAAAGATTTATCCATTACTGGTTAATTGAAAATAAGTATTAAATTTGGAAAAAGAATTTAAAAAAAATTGATAATTTAATAACAAGTTAAATGCAAGATTTCATGCAGGCATTTTAACTGGACAAAAATACTTAACATTTTTTAATAATGTGTGGCCTGAAATCATGATACTTATTCGTCTGCTCGAATAATCTTATAATGTACGAATCATTATGAAAGATTTGATAATTCAGTATGACACAGATGGTTTGGTAATGGAGGTTTGATAGCTTTAGCAAACCTCACATCACATTTTTTCTTGTGAATTCTCACAAGAATATGGGCTATGAAACGCTTATGAACTTGAACTACTTACATGGGCTTAAAATATCGTATTTGTGAGTCCTACTGTAGCATATCAGTTATGATTAAAATTGTCTGTACAAAAGAGCTGGTTTAATATTTGCATAAGGTATGCAGAGGGCAGTTTTAAAAGTTTATTATGAATTAATTGTTTGTTACTAGAAGTAATTATTTCAACTGTTGCATAACATGCTAATTTTCTTTGATTATTTATGACGATTAATGAAACTTTAATTATAATTAATTACTACTTACAGATGGTAATCAGGACTCGATTTATTTATAAAAGAATACGCGTCCGTTATATTTCTTTGATCATTAAATTTCATATTATTAATGCACAATCCACAAATAATTAAAAATGCTTTAGATTCGGTTTAGATATTATTGTAGTACCTATTTTAAAGTCGCAATCAGTTTCAATATTGACGATGAGTACCCTGTTTTTACCAAAAACTGTCTATTACACAAACAATTTCTCAATTTTGTTATTTTTATTTTTAATTTGATACTTATCAGTACTTATAACTGTCCAAAGTTTCTAAACGTATGGGAAATTAATATAAAACAATGTAAAGAGGTAAATTAGAGAAATTTTATATTTAAAAGGTGCCAACACTGTTAACATAATTTGGTACTTATCTACATACAGTAGATCAAACTACTAAAAATTTTTGTCTTTGTCGATTGAAGTACTAGTGTTAGAGATAAAAGTTTTACTTTCAAATTATAACTATGGCGACGTTTAGAATTTAGAGGGGAGCGATTTTATTTTAGACCCTTTTATATAGACATTTACCCTACGCTGCATCTATATTTAAAATAGGGTTTACGCAAGCTACGAAATTCACTTCTTCTTTAAAAATACGAGGGCCGATTGATATATAAGGTATCCAACTGTATAAAATAAGAAAAGACAAAATAACGAAATCACGAAGTAAATTTATTGTAGTATCGCACGTTCAAAAGAAAGTTGCCTCTAGTGAGCCATAATTTCTAAATAACATCAAAAAGGAGCTTTACTAATATGAATTTCTTAAATTGCAGTTACATCTAAATGACAGACGGCTTTAGAAAATTGCAAGGTTAATTGCTAGGTTATAATCTTCCTGTTATGAATAAATAAAATTCCGTGTTATCGTTTTTATTAGATGACACTAATGACATTAACACTTAACAATTAAGAACGGTGCGGTTAAGTTACGACATACGTAAAAAATTCATGGCCAACTATGAGACAGTTTTTTTTAACGCACGATACCAGTGTACATAATTATCTTTGTACATACATATAATTACCATTTAGTGGAACACATTTCTCCAAACGCAGAATACATTTCTTCATTTACGTTCATGGAAAAACTTTCTCGTTTACTGTTGATCCAATTGCGAACAGCAGCCAGAACTTCAGTGTCTGATGAAAAATGACTTTTCAATACCTTCTTCAAGTTTCGACAACCAGAAATCTGTAGGTGACAAATCAGGACCGTACAGAGGGTGCGAAACAACCGTGAATTTCGGGTTCGTTCCAGGCTTCATCGTTTCGTTGCTACAATGCAATTTGACGTTGTGGTGCAAGAACAAATTCGTTCTCTACGGCTTTACTTTACGGATACGATTCTTCGGTGATCGCAAAGTTTTACAGTATCTTAATGAATTAATTGTTGATCCCTTCAGCAGATATTCGCTGTGAATATCTCAGAAAACTGTGAGCAGACTTTCTGCAGTGATGGAACTCTTTTCAATCTTCATATAGGTCACATTCTTCACATCTATACAATCGTTTACATAAACAGCTTTCAAACGCTTCTACATATCAATGGGCGCGCAACCTCCCAGCGTTAAAAACTCTACTGTGGATCGTTGCTTGGGTCTCAATCGAAGTCATGATAAGTGTCACGGTTTTCCAGGCCGAATTGTTTGCAGCCGTAGCCTGCGCCGAGGAAATTCTGGAGGGCAGATGCGCAAACAAAAAATTAAGATAATGACTGATAGTCAGGCGGCTATTAAAGCCATTATGAACCCATCTACCAGGTCTAAGCTGTTGAAATATTGTAAACAGGTCCTCAATAAACTGGCACAAGACAATACAGTGTCGCTGATATGGGTGCCAGGACATGAGGGAATTAAAGGCAATGAGAGAGCCGACAAACTGGCCAAGGAAGGTACGAATAGGAACTTCATAGGACCAGAACCTGTATGTGGAATCACTAAGGATTCCGCTAAAAGGGAGCTCTGCTTATGGTTAGAAAAGAACATAAAAATAAATGGAGGTTAACGGAAGGTCAACTCCATACCAAAACACTACTAAGGGAGCTGGACGGAAAGTTTTCAGCCAACTAATTCGTAGTAACAAAAAAGAAATCAAAATAATTACTGGGTTAATAACCGGACATTGTCCTTTAAGGAAGCATTTGTACAGCATGGTCTTTGTTAGCGAGCCCTGGTGTAGAAGATGTGAAAAACAGGAGGACACTAGCCTTCATGTAATATGCACGTGTGAGGAACTGAAGGAACTCAGACAGAAATATTTCGGGAGAGATCTATTGGATCCTTCGAGTGTACTCAAACTTCCCCTGAGGAGAATAGTGGCTTTTATCGAGGACACAAGACTAACAGAGTGTAAAATTGTTGTGAAAAATATACTATGGTGAACGAATTGCTAGTTGGTGGTGTACAAAGAAGTACTACTACAGTAATCTATTCTCAATTGTATATAATGCCTCTACCTCGTTTGCCTTTCTATGTTGAGGTGTCGAACACATCGAGTCGAAGTGACACCTTTTTTCTGGTCACCCAACCAGGGTAAGGCTTGTTTAACAATCTCAACTTGAATACTGTTAACTTATCTACGCTGCCGTACTGTGTTGTCAGAATTGAATTGTTTCTTGGCATAAGAATCTAATGCTGAAACTTACGCAACTACCTAATACTGTTACAGTTACATTGCCTCTGGTTTACCCATCGATGTAGGAATCGTTGGTGATGTAAAAATAGTCCAATGTATAATAATCAAAGATAAAGTACAACATCGTATTATATACTTACAGCAAACAATACTAATTATTTATTTAGCATATGGCTTACATGGATTAAAAGATACATCTAAAAGTTAAATTTTAAAATCATGGCCATTGATTCAGTCCAACGCGAAGTCAGTAGCTTCAAAGAAGTCACTTATCTCACCTCCATAGGGTGTAAGGGGGCACTCAGTTGTAATGTGGTGAATAGTCTGGCGGAGGTTCTTCGCATTCGCATGTTGGTACCTTAGTCAGTCCCCATTTATAGAATGAGGTAGGACAAATTCTGTGGGACGTTCTTATTTTATTGAGTGTCTTCCACTCATGGTGAGGCAGCTACGTTCCTGGTAAATGCACGGTAGGATCAATGATATAAGCCGTTTGAGCGGGTTTCAAGGCTTCCTAATACTCTCTCCATCTATCATTTCGATTGAAGTCTTCTGCTGTAAATTGTTCTGCTAGCAGTAGTTGAGGAGATCTAGACTTCAGCCTCGATAGGCCGGCATCAGGAAAATCACTGTGTACTGGAAGGTGGGGATTCAATATTATTTTATTACATTCACTTACCAGGCTTTTCTGTCTCCGAGGAGGTGTAATATGGCTTAGAACTGAGAGCCAAGGGAGAGGTGTACTTTTTTAAACAACCGTTAATTATTGTCATGGTCTCGTTGAGTTTGATGTCGATCTTTTTTGCGCGGCAGCTATTTAGCCAGACTGGGGCGCAGTATTCAGCTACCGAATAAGCTAAGAGCTGACGTTCTAAGGGTAGATGTGTTCGCACCCCAAGCAGTGCCGCAGAGCTTGTGGATTATGTTATTTCTAATGTTTGTTTTAGCTGCGGTATTCTCTAGATGTCTTTTATATGATAATGATCGATCCATTGTTACTCCCAGATATTTTGGGTCTGGATTATAACGTAGCAAGTTGTTGAAGTACACCTGCGGGGTCTAGACGTGTTTGTTTATTATTGAGGTGAAAGCACGACACTTCTGTTTTATTCACATTAGAGATTAGTCTTCAGTCGGCGAAGGACAAGCCCTCTGAAAGTATATTATTAGTTCCCTCTATGGTTTTACGTCGGCATGTAAGAGCCAGGTCATCGGCATATCCAAACTTTTTTGACTTTATGTGTGGCATGTCAGAAATATACAGATTGAACAAGACAGGTGCAAGTACAGATCCTTGAGGTAATCCATTATTAAGATGTCTCACTTTACTCTTGCTCTCTTCTGCTATTATTGGGAAGGGCCTGTCCCAAAGCATGTTGTTTAATAAAGATGCAATTCTGCTGCTTGATACTACTCCAGACCGTATCATATGCCGCAGTGAAGTCAACATACACCACAATTGACTTCAGCCGTTTCTGAAACTCTGCCTCAATGTGCGTTATTAAGCTGAGTGTTGTTAAGCTGGTCAGCACAACTGCGGTTTGGTCTGAAGCCAGCCTGTTCAACGGGAACATGCTCCAATATCAATGGACTAGGTCGGTTTAATAGCAATCTTTGCAGAAGCTTATACATTTTTCTCAGTGAAAAAATGTTATTATTATTCGTCACATCGCACGTATGCCTTTCTAAAGGTTGATCCATCATCTTGTTTCTTATTAAAGCAGCTATAAAATTAACATTCATCGATATTTCTCAAAGTTCGACACTTTCTTGAAAAGAGGAAACCTTCCAATTTATTATGTAATATAATTTCATTCAAATGACTGTCTGGGTTGGTTTTATTCTAAACCTAATTCTGGAGTACATTTAAATTTGTAGAACCTCTTTCGTGAATAGCTCGATCAATATCATGATTAACTATCTGAATCATATCAGGATTCTCAGTGTAACATAGATCTTTAATAGCACCGCAAAAAATTCCAACGGTGTCAACGCGCAGCTCCACTCAACCTGGACGATGACACGATTATTGAACTTAGTGCACAAAAGATCGATTGCTGCACGGTTTGTGGGACACGTTGAGCCATCCTGCTGAAACCAGAGCTCGCCCAAGTTTAATTCCTTAATTTCCTTCTAAAAAAATGGGTTGCTCGTAACGCTGTTGCCATCTTCATCGTCGAAGATAAATGGGAAAAAAATATGGCCATTCCAAAAATCACACCAAACCGTCACACACTAGGAATGCATTGGTTTTTCCACGAATGTGTGTGGGTTTTTCCTGTTCCAAAGGCGCTTCTTTTGAAAAGACGATTTTTTAGCAAAATCGACGTAAATTTCCAGCTGTTCTAAAGCCCAGGCAGAGAAGAGTAACAAAGCGGGCGATGACTTTGCTTCAATGTTTGAGTATGTTTGACTTTGTAAGCGGATAACTCGAAGTCTTCATGCTATAAACGTACATTTTCGGAACAGTAGCAATATTCTCGACTGAACCCGTTGGATGAACACAAGGATAACTTGTGTGCAATTACATATGTCAATTAGCCTGCCAATCTCACAAGATTGCGTATAGCAGCCGCAGTTGTTGCATTATTTCGACCGAAAACAACTTTCAACTTTCGTCAGGTAAAGACAAGCCTAACATTTAATACCTTTCTAGTGTGTACATTTTTCAATTTATCAACTTTTCTTACTCCTTCTTATTCTTAGGCATTGAATTTTTAATACTTATATTCTACTAGTGTCATAGTCTTGGAATATTATAATAAAATTCAAGGGTATATACTCTGTACTTATATATATTTTAAAATGGTTTATCAAAGGAAATTGCTATCATTATCTTAACTATTATCCTCATCTGTAAATGTGCAAGTTGAAAATCCACGTCATAAAAATATAATCGCATTTTTTATATTTAATTTAATAATTCACCTCGAACTTTGAATTTACCATTCGCTTAAACGACATACATTGATCGTGTGCAATATAATAACAAATTATTATTTAACAAGCTTATTGTCGTTTCTGTTTTTGCGAACAATCAAATTTAACAAGGAAATTTAATATTAACAATCACATGTGTATATGTTTTTATAATATGTATATCGTTATCGACTAAATTTTTATTGGCGCAATATAACCATGGCATTTTAACAGACACACTACGTGCGTCAGTGGCAAATAGTAATAGTAGTAGATACTATTTGCTGCTTATGTTAAAAGGAATATTACATTTCATTTATCTTGAGCGTGAACAGATAGGTGTATGCAGACTAAGCGAAAAAGATTATACAATAGAAGAACGTGAATGCTCTAATCTCATATATCGTCTATATAAGATTAGGTTATCCAACCTAGTTTTCGAATTCCTTTCAATAAAATGAAAGGATAAAATGAAAAACAATTTATTAGTAATATACCTAATATACCTATGGTAATATGGAGATACAAGCAGTTTTATATTTAATTATGTATAATGAAAAAATATAAAACGAATTTCTAATAGTGTCACTTTATATACATCGTGGACAAAAAATGCCGGACGTCGAAGTAAACGTCTGTTATCATTATTGAAATTTCTTTTTTTTACAAGATATAAAATATTATCTATGAAATAAGAATTGGAAATGAAAGAAGATACAAAACATTTAATTTATTAAAATAGCCAAAAGAAAAACAAAAATATATATAACAATATATATATATATATATATATATATATATATATATATATATATATATATATATATATATATAGTGGAATCCACCTATAGTGAACTCGCTTATAATGGGAACCCTGCTATAATGTACACTTTTTTAAAGTCCCGGCACAAACACGTGTGAAATCCTCGGTTGAAATGAACTCGCTTATAATAGACTGTCGCTTATAATGAACCTAAATTCGTTATTATGTCCATTACAAGCGGAGCGATTGAGTACTTTCCCGAATTATATGACGCAATCGAACAGAAGCTGAGACGCGCGAACTGATGTCGCTCTTGCAGTGTATGTTATGGGATTGACAAGTGTGCCTCGCTGCAAAGATTTGGTCGTGAAAATGTCTGAAAAAGGTAAAAAACGTGCCTTTACAATGCATGAAAAGTTTACGATAATAAGTGAAATTGAGAAAGGAATGACCCAAGCAAATATTTGTACGACCATGAAGCTGAAGAAATCTACTGTTTCGAACATCAATGATAAAAAGAAGAAAATGCGGTCTTCTACACACCCGCAAGTAGATGACTTGTTATTTCAATGGTTCTTGCAAACAAGAGCGAATAATTTTCCCGTAAGTGGCCCAATGCTACAAGCGAAAGCTGAGGAATTCGGAAGAATGATTCAAGATGATTTTAAGTGCAGTTCAGGGTGGCTGGATAGATTTAAAAAAAGACACAATATTGTTTTTGGGAAAGTTTGTGGTGAGTCAGCTTCAGTGGACAGAAATGTAACTGATAATTGGATTTCTAAAGTTTGGCCTGCTATAAGTAAAGATTACTCCTTGGACGACGTTTTTAATGCTGATGAAACAGGGATTTTCTACCGAATGATGCCAGATAAGACAATAAAATAAAAGGGGAAACCTGTGCAGGGGGTAAAATGTCAAAAGAAAGGATAACAGCGATGGTTTGTACTAATGCTTCCGGTACTGAAAAACGAAAACTATTTATTATTGGTAAGTGTATAGGTCTTTTTACAATAATGTAACCTGTACCTACTTCATACCTGTCTGTTCTCTTTTAGGAAAGTTTCTAAACCCTAGATGTTTTAAAAATGTAAAAACATTACCTGTAGATTATTGTGCTAATAAAAAAGCATGGATGACTTCACAAATCTTTATTGATTATTTGAAGAAATGGGACAGAGAGCTTACACAACAAAGACGCAAAATATTATTGCTGGTTGATAACTGTCCTGCTCATCCAAATGTTGAACTTCATAACATTAAGCTACATTTCTTTCCATCTAATGCTACGTCAGTGTTGCAACCTATGGACCAAGGTGTCATTCGGTCTCTGAAACAAGTTTATAGAAAACAAATGTTGACGCAAATTATGCCACTTCAGGAAAAAGGTGTTACAAGAGCTGTAACTCTTTTAGATGCTGTGAATTTGTTAAGCGTTGCATGGGAAAGTGTTTCTTCAGAAACAATTAGGAACTGCTATCGTCATGCTGGTCTAGTAAATTATAATCCTGAAGCAATGGATTTCGATGCAGAAGATGATATACCCTTGAGTGAACTGGTCAACATCAGTAACCTAATGGTTCTAAGCAAGTTTGACGAATATGTGAGCATTGACGAAAATTTAGAAGTTACGGAACAATTATCGGATGTTGATTTAGTTCAGCAAGCAATGGAGGAACCACAGGAGGAAGAACACATGGAAGATGATGAAGGACTAGAAGGAGAGGAAACTGCGATAACAACTGAAGACGCAATAACTTCTATTAGAAAATTGCTGCGTTATTTTCAGCAAAAAGAGAATAACACTGACACTATATCAATACTAAATAAAGTTGAACTTATTCTAAATAAAGATTATCTGGACAAACCGTGGATTCAAACAAAACTGACCAACTTTTTTCAAAACATGTAATGTTAAATATGTACACAAACATGTGTGTACGTACATAGATACCTACCTAGTTATCTTATATAGAGATATGTATATCCTATAGAATTATCTTTTTTTAATAAAATCATGAAAATACATAAATTTTATTATGTACTAATTATTCTGATGAGATGAACACTCGCCTATAATGGACTGTTTTGCTTAGTCCCCTGAAATCCATTATAAGCGGATTCTACTGTACATATATATATATATAAATATAATAACTTCGTGACCTTGGTATGATATGGTAAACCTAATCAGTAGGCGATTAAAGTACATATTACGCACCAATGCACACACCACTAGGACCGGTCCTGGGCGGCAACCTGGCTAGGCTGCCGTTAACAGCACACACACGTTCGACGTGTGTGCTATGCCCCCGCTTCGGCGGAAAACGTTAAGATGGCACAAGTGTGACCATCGTCGACCGAGGTAGCCACTAAGAGTGTTCCCTTGGTTAGCGATGAGTAACCCCGTACAGGGTGCGCTTCGCTGGTCTGCGCCTTGCCTCGTTGGGGCGGGGGTCAGGCCGTCGAAGTACTGCACGGAATTGTAAAGAAGTTGCCGGGAAAGGGTTGGCGGCCCTACGCAACGGCTGGTTATCCGACCTCTCTAAATTCACGCGACCGGTCACTAAACACACGCACGAGCGCACCGACATACAAAACCCTACACTTACGCTCTCACACAAAACCACACACCCATAGAGAGACGCAAGCTGCCAGCAGCAACCAACACACAAGTTCATACCCAGAAAGAGACACAAATTGCTAGCAGCGAACAACACATATGTTCACACCTTGCTATCTATTTTTTGGAATACTAAGGCATGATTTATTATTATTACTAGAATGTATCTTTGAATAATTTAAACCATAGCAACTTAATTACTTGACATTTATATTCATTTATATTCATTTATATTTTGTATTCTCTTGATAAAGGCGTACTGCCGAAACATGTAGAGTTTTTTTAAATACATATATTTTGAAGTAATATACAGACCTTTAATCGCCTACTGATTAGGTTTACTATATATATATATATAAGGTAAACTTAATAAGTCGGCGATTAAAGGTCTGGTTCATTACTTCAAAGTATATATATTTAAAACAACCCTACATGTTTCGGCAATGATGCCTTTGTCAAGGGAATAAAAAATATAATAATAATATTTTTTATTCCCTTGACAAAGGCATCATTGCCGAAACATGTAGGGTTGTTTTAAATATATATACTTTGAAGTAATGAACCAGATCTTTAATCGCCGACTTATTAAGTTTACCTTATCATACCAAGGTCACGAAAATATTATATTTATATATTTATATATATATATATATATATATATATATATATATATATAAAACTCCAATAATTTATCAATTGTTATATTTAATAAACGGCTAAGAAATTATCTTAACACTTATATATATATATATATATATAACAATATTCGATACATCGCTGCTATGTTGAATATTCCCAGGAGTACTATCCAAGACGTCGTCCAGTACAG
The DNA here is from genome assembly GCA_935421215.2 of Melolontha melolontha. Taxonomy (NCBI): domain Eukaryota; kingdom Metazoa; phylum Arthropoda; class Insecta; order Coleoptera; family Scarabaeidae; genus Melolontha; species Melolontha melolontha. The sequence continues at coordinate 66,744,945 of OW285243.1, read as the reverse complement.
CGACATCGTTAAACTGGAGAATACATAAGAAGGCCAGGGTCAGGCAGACCTCGCACCACAAACCGTCGAGAAGACCGTTTTATGGTGTTATATACACTACGCAATCGTGGTTTACCATCAACAATTGTGTCTTGCCAATTCAAAGACGTTTACGGTACTGCAGTTTTTGCACGAACCGTTCGCCGAAGATTGAAGGAATACATTGATGTCAAGGAATCCTGCTGCTTGTGCGCTTTTGCTCCCAGCTCATCGTGTTCAGCGACTAAGGTTTGTCCGTGAACATAAATAAAAAAAGAAAAATTATATTTTTCTTTTAATACCATTTCTTATATTGAAAATAGTTTTTATAAAAATGTTTTTGTATGTACGATATATGTATTTAACAGATGGTACTACTAGATCACCAGATCTTACTTCGCCAGATTTATTTTTATGGGGATATATCAAATGCAAACTGTACAATCAAGTACCAACAACACGTGAAAATATGATTGAACGAATCGGAAATGCTTGTGTCGTAATTCTAGAAGACATTCATTTGAAATGCGGAACAATAAATGCATTGAAGTTGAGGGCCATCATTTTGAGTACTTACTTTAATTGAAAGGTGATGAGGCGAGGGGAAATCTAGCACTCTGATAAGTGAGAGGCGAGGGGACTTACATAAATAAAGCACCCTGATACGTGAGAGGCGGGGAGACTCAGGTTAATCAAGCACCCCAAGGTGATACTACGTACACGTCGTTGTTGTTGGGTTACGCTAAAAGTAATTTATTCACCAGCAATTTACATTTCTGCAGGTGATATTTTTCCAGTTATTCGAAATTTGTAAAATGAATAAGATTAATTTCGATTATTTTCAAAGAAAACGTATTTTTTATTGCACACGTATTGCAGAATCGTATGCATAGTTTCTCAGTGCGTGAAATTGAAAAAAAATAATTTCATTGATTACAGCGCCATCTATATTATGAATTAAAAAATGTTTTGGACAAATCTTACGTAGGATAATTAAAAATTAGTGAAAAACTATTTCCATCAACGAGAACGTACAGACGCGTTTCGCTTTAATTGAAGCTTATCAATGTACGGTATCTCAAAGACAGTCACAGCTTTTCACTTCTCTACTTCGTGTATATATAGTACTAAACTAACTAAATCTTACGTACTTTTTCCAGTAAAATTCGAATCTCTAATAAAATATACGGGCCCTATTTAAGGTTTAAAAGCTCCCACCACATAGAGAGAGAGAGAGAGAGAGAGACTAATTCTAGCACTAATGTATTTGCTCCATTGAATTATTAAATTTTAAATCTGGACATTTTTTCGTGAACACTCATTTTTCGAGATATTTGAAAGTTTCAAGTTAAAAAATACACCCGATATAAATATCAGTTAGCGGAATCACACTCCATCAGTCCTCACATGACCTCATATTATTAGAATTTCCGTGAATTAATGCAGAGATCATTAATGCTCAACACATGTATTACAGATCGTAGATTTTTACAAATACAATAACGAATACAACAACGAATACAATAAAGAATACGGAAATCGTTGATTAATTTCTTTTACAAAATTACGTGTATCACGTAATAAAAATATTTAACAGAATTTAGCAATAAATATACGAATTAAACTACACTTTATAGGCTGTTTAAATAGCATCAAGAGTTCGGAATCATAATGATAACGACTAAAATATATCTGCAAAGTTTTTTTTTCAAGTTCACTGCATAAAGATTGTATTAAAAAAATACCTTTACGCAAGACGGCACAGGTGGCTGGTTGTCTCTTGCGTAGAAATTTATCTAATATTCCTCTTCATGGAAATAAATATCTTCCAAATTAAGTTCTGAAATGATTTCCTCCCCAAATTGAAGTCATTATGGTATATAAGAAAGCGACGGTGGCTAATCACTCCTTACTGCGACCCTACACAAGAATAAAGAAAGCGCAATGTTGCAAAACTCTAGCTAAATGTACGATGTCAGTAAAGATAAACACAGAAAAAAGAACTCGCCTACACAAGGGAAACCAACTTGCTTAAAAGAGAAAATGAAGAACCACGTGTCGATAAAGTCTCAAATCCGATAAATAGTGTTAAGGGCAATAATAATAATTACAACACAACAAATAATTACGACTCTAAATCAGAATAACCGCAGTACTGAAGCACTTTTATTCAAATCATAAAAATTTTTAAATGCCGTTGTGTGTAGCTTTTGCGACATTTTATACACGCGGTGTATAATATACTTGAGATTACTGATACCAGCATGTTGGGTATTACTGATGTGCTAAAAGAGATTTGTTTAAACTGTTTTCATTTGGCATTATACTTTACCGGAAACCTGCATTTTTAGTTCACTTTGTTATTTTCTTTTAGACGTTATAGATATACAGATAGAATTTCCGTATGGTATAATTGTTTCCTATTTATAATTGCATTTTTAATATCACAAATATACTTATATTCAGACTATTTTCTTGAATAGAATTTTTAGTAAGACGATTATTTAGGGATATTGAAGCAAGATGTAATTAACATTCCTTTTATTAATTATTTGTCTTATTTAGTACGTTTTTATTGTTGTATAGCTGGTCTATTTCTTATGTGTACCTCTCCTTTTTGATGTCAGCGCTACCTACGGATGTTTCGAGGAACTATATACCCTGATCTCGCTTGGCCTGTCAACAAAGCAACACGCGTTTCGATCTTGTATCGTTCGGTTCTAAATACAAAATCTTAATGTTAAAATGTCGTATCATGCTTCGAATGTGTTCAGGAACCATTTGTAAGAAACATATTTGGCAACACTGTAGCCGCATACTGTTGTATTTGTGATACCATAAAATTTGACAGTAATAATTAAAAAAAAAAGAATACATGAGATTGACAACTCTGTGCATAACGCAAAATTGTTTCCAAGTAGGAGAAAAATTTTATGAATAGAAACAAGGCACAACAATGGGTAACTGCCTATCTCCTTTCATAGCCAATTCATTCATGAGTCAATTTGAAGTAGAATTTAAAAATGACGCTAAATATTTCCCGAAGGTGTGGATCAGGTACGTAGATCACATTCTCGCGATTTTTGATATACGGAAACGCGAATTAGACATGTTCGTTAATCAGCTAAATTTGAAATTTCCGACGATTAAATTTACGATGGAAAAGGAAAACAATGACAGGATACCATTTTTAGATACTTTACTGATTAGAAATAAACATAAAATAGAAATCGATATTTTCCGGAAAGAAACAATAGATTCATCATCGCGGATTTAAATCATAGTTTTCAACATAAAACAGCTTCTTTTAATTTCTTAGTCGATCGGTTACTAAATTTTTCGTTAACAAAAGAGATATGAAATAGAACTAGATTTCATTAAAAATATGGCGAAATATAATGGCTTTGACATAGAAATAATCAATAAATTAATCAAAAAAACAAAACTAAAAAATACAATCCGTGAATCCACAAGTTTGGTATCTCAAAGTAACCAGAAGAAAAAGTACATGTGTTTACCATACCACCCTGCCACGAAAAACATTTATAAAGTTGCGAAAGGACGAGGTCTCCAAGTTGCCTTTCGGTCCGAAAATACTATCAAAAGTCTCCTAAGGAATACCAAAAATAAAGTTAATTTTAATTCGAAATCAGGTATATAGGAAATTAATTGCGATGGTTGTAATTTGAAATATATAGGCCAAACAAAACGACCAATAATAACCCAGTTTAAAGAACACATATTAAATACAATAGACCGGATAAATCTAACGTTGCCAACCATGCTTTAAATACACTACACAATATGTAGATTAAAGGGTTAAAACTTGTCAAGGCCATTAATAACCCCCGTGATCTTGACGCATACGAAAGTATTCATATCGCTAAAAACAAACAGAATTCTATGAACGGAGATAAGGGACCGATTGCCTACAGCTGTTTCTTTTCATTCTTAGAAAAGGAGGTGAAAAGGTCGTAGACGGTTCAAAAAGAGTATAAACACAAGTGGGTGCCGTTTCCTTAAGAGAGGTAGTTTTTGTAGATCTTTTCAGTCGATATATTTGTATTTTTAAATCAGTGTATACGTGGACGCTGTGTAAAGTTCTTGCGTGATCAGTTGTGTTAGCTTTACTGTGCTCCATGTGCGACACCTTGATTAGTGGTTTTACCTACTGATGATGACAACTTAGTTGTCGAAATACGTATTTAGGATACGATTAATAGTTGTGGTAAGGGGTTATATACCTTTTTTAAGTAATAATTTTGATTGCAATCACTTTGAAATACAGACTCATTGTTTTTTCGTGAAAGTACATTAACGAAGAAATGTTAAAAACAAACATTTAAATCAAAAAGAAAACGTTTACGAAATAATACTAGTATTATTTTTGTTATTTAAACTAAATTGCTACTATCTTTACTATCTCTATTAACAGATATCTAAGAGTAATGGTTGGTTACGCACTAAATGTCTGAACTTCAAAAACCCCGTGAAAGAAACGAAGCATAATATGACATTTTAACATTAAGGTTTTATATCCAGAACCGAGGAATGTCGCTGCGTGTAGCTTTTGCGACAATTTATACACACATTATGTATTAATATTTTATTATCCAAACTCTTTCTAAAATTAATTACATAGTATATACAGCAAGATTAGAATTTTGTATCAGTACAATATACACTCACCGGCATAAAATTCGATCCATGTACTAATTTGGCTATTTTTTCTTAGTTTTAAAATTTTAATTATTTTTTTTTTGTCTAAACGACAAGGCAAATAATCGTAATGAATTTAAACCAATTAAAAAAATATATAGCTGGAAAAACAAAAATAATATAAAAAATGGCATAGTGATTAAATAAACAAAATGTTTTTTTTTTGTAAATGATAAATAATGGGAATTAATAGCCGTGTATTGTCTTCCTGTACATGAACTACACTTTCCATTATTCTTGGCATTCCTTCAAAAAGGAGTCGAATGTCATTTTGGTCAATGTTCTCCCATTTTTCGACTATTACCGTGCTTAGCTCTTGTATGTTTCTTGGTACTGAAATTGAACTCGAATTCGCCTTCCGACTATATCCTACACATGTTCGATCAGATTTAGGTTTAGGCTTCTTGCTGGCCAGATCATACGATGGATTGCTACTTCTTTCAAATATTTAATAACAACTCGACTACGTGAGGGCGGTTGCTATCATGCACTAGCATAAAATTGTCGCCAACAAATGGAGCAAAATCCGTAATGTATCTGTCTGCATTCGAAACTAGGCTTTGGAACAATATTCCATTGGGCAAACCTTTCACCAGCTCTTGGCCATACTCGCTGAGAGTAGGAATACGAGCTGAGATTAAATCTCGACTAGTATGTAAAAAGAATAGGGCTCCATACCTCATTAACCCAGTTCTAATGTTCACATCAACTATCAACTGTATTCCGTGTGCAAGTCTTCTAGCAGTCAATCCACATACTTGCAATCTTCTTACTATTCTTTCACTAACTGCTACACCACGTACCTCTTCTAAGTCGTTTCTGGCACAAACTGCTGTAGTGCCTCTGTTACTCAGTATTCTCAATGTAAGAAAACGGTCATCCTGAGCGTTTCTACACCTTCTTCTGCCAAAACCGACTCGTCTGCTGTAGCCACCAGTTACACGAAACCGTTCTACTGCTCTTTGAACAGAACGCCTAGAAACACCTAGGACTCTAGCTACGTAATATTGCAATCGCCAATCTTCTATCAAAACTATTGCTCTGGCGGTCTGTTGGATTTAAGAACATATTTAAATTTAAAAAACACGTAAACGAACTTTTTTGAACACGAATTAAAAGGCTTAGTATCATATAACATCGAAGTAGATCACAAAAACTACAATAATTTTAATAATACCTTACATTCTAAATTAGAAAATAAAATACCTACACTAAACCAACTCACATTATATATAACATTCCATACAACAACTGTAAGGGCGTATACATTGGACGAACAACACAACACTTACAAGAACGGTTAAACGGACACAAATTTTCAAACAATACTACAGTTTAAAAAAAACACATCAAGCAAATCAAGCACACATTTAATTTCGAACGAATCACTATTATTAGATCCGAGAAAAATAACAAAGCCAGAAATATATTAAAAAGCATCCACATACAAAAAAAAATTAAATTCCCATAAATGATGGAACCGATATAAATAATCTCTCAACAATGAATTTGCCTATATAGACCCTCCATCGGCGACACTACAATCATATTTCTCCCTTCGCGAAAAAACCACGAGAGTCTTGGAATGTTAAGAACACGATTATAAAATTTAAGAGATAAAACAGATGTCACCCTAAAACACACACTCATTATAATTTAAAACGTAAACAAGTAGGATGTGCTATTACACACAGCTAATCAGTTTAATACGTAAACTCATGTTTTAATTTTAATAAGTAAATTCAGTGTAACTTTAATTTAACAAAAATATTTAACATAAGTACGTAAATAAATCAACAAAAATGCATGAATTAATAAAAAATTCCAGTTTGAAAAATGCAGTAATAAGTAATAACGTACTACCGAAACGTGACGATGGATTAAATATTGTCTTAATTAACAAGCCGCTACTCCTAAGAGACACTTTTACGTTTTTACGTTTTATTTCGAATATATATCATTATAATATATAGTATGTGTTTGGACCGCACAAATTAAATTGAATTGTCATGTAATAAATGTGGCAAATAACCTTTACACTAAGTTCTCAAGATAATATACATAATACGTGAGCATACGGTAAAATAGAGGCATGAAGGGATCACGGATAAAGCAAATACAGATGTTCAAACATAAGTTTTAAATCTCGTGGAGTGTCCTTTCAATTGACAAATATTTATGTCTTATAAATACATATGCCTACCCATAAGATAATGACTACGTACTTATATATACTTATATAATTGAGTCTTATGTATCTTACAAGTATAATTTCGTTTCCTGCAAGACTCAAATATTACTTTGTTAAAAAACAGTTTTATTCAAAATCTTTCTACATTGAATTAAATAAATTCGTTTCGTTGAAAAAGCAATTAATTTGAAGAAATGGTCGTTTTGAATTCTTTTATTTATATACAGTGAAAGCTCTCTTGAGCGGACATCGACGGTTCCCTAAATTTTGTCCCCACAAGAGAGGTGTCCTCTCAAGAGAAGCAGCTCATTTTTACAGGTCTCTTATTTTAAAGAGAAGTAAAAATTATGGCAACTCTAACTTTTTATTTATTTGTATGAGAGGTACACAAGTACTAAAAGTAGATACATAAATACATATACATATATGTACATTATTTTTAAAAAAATTCAAGCAAGCTTGTTTGTCTTACTTTAGTTTGTTTACGTTCTAAATATATTTTTTAAAATGTGTTTCTACATTTTTAATCATCTGAAAACCGATAAAATCATCTTGGTTCTTGGCAAACAATTTTATCTCTTCTATTATCTTCAAAACTTCCTCAAACGTAGTTACTTCTTGACCTTCATTTTCTTTTTCTGGGTCCACATCATCATCTGAGATTTTCTCTGATCTACTAGCCTCATATTCTTCAGTCATATCAGTGACTTCCAATATGTCATCTTCGATTGCCAAATTTGCATCAATTGCTATGAAATCTTCTAAATTGATTTCTGTTATTCCAGTTTCTAAAGCAATCCTATGCATTTCCGATAGTATGGACAAAGGCAGATCATCTTCTGCCTCCCATTGCTCATATTGTTGCATATTATTTTTTTTTAAATCCTGCCTTTGAAAAACAATTTCGTATTGTTTCTGGTGTTACCTTCTGCCAAGCATTATGTATAAAATAGATAGCTTCTAATAAATCTATCGATTTTGAAAGTTCACGTGCAGAATTAATGTTATCCATTACAGACAAAATTTGTCTTAAAATAAGTTGTCTATAAAATACTTTAAAATTGCGAATGATTCCTTGGTCTAAAGGTTGGCAACAAGCTGTAGTGTTGGGAGGCAAAAATAATATTTTAATGTTTTTCAATTTCATACCTGTAGGATGTGAACCTGCATTATCCATAAATAATAAAATCTTTCTCTTTTGTCTGCCCATTTTCCTATCAAACTCTGACAACCAGTCCATCATGATATCTGTAGTCATCCACGCTCTTTTATTAGATTTCCACACCACAGGTAACAATTTTAAATCAAGTTTTTTGAATGCTCGTGGTCGTGCTGCTTTTCCAATGACCAGCAACGGTTCTTTTTCGCCTGACATGCTCACACAATGCAAGACAGTAAGTCGCTCTTTTGATAACTTTCCCCCAGAACACTTTTCTGTCTTCAAAGCTAATGTCTTGTCTGGTAAAGCTCGGAAAAAAAGTGCTGTTTCATCACAATTGTACACGTCTTCTGGCTGATAACCTACAAGCCCAATCAAAATTCACAAAAGTAAGATTTTTATCTTTTTTAATTTTTGATGTTTTATTTTTTGTTTTAAATTTGAACTAACTTTTCTTACCTAGTAACAAAGATGGAATCTTTTCAAAAAATTGAGTAACATCATCTGCATTAACACTGGCTGCTTCCCCAGATATGCACTTGAAGCTGATATTATGATGTGTACGAAATCCATGTAACCACCCATCAGACGCATGAAAATTGTGATAACCAAGCCCTTCTGCAATTTCTTTAGCTTTGCTTTGTATTATAGGTCCAGATATTGGAATGCCTTTGCTTCTGGCTTTTTGCAAACCAATCGTAACACAATTTATCCACATTGAGACCTTCAGTTTTGAAGAATCTTCTTTTCTCGTTAATGTTACTTCCTGATTGCCATTTTGCCTTATACTCTTCTTTTTGCTTTATTATTTTACCAACTTGGGTTTTTCCAATTTTAAATCGGTTGGCTAATGCACGTACACTAACTCTTTCTTTATCATATGTATTAATAATTTCCATTTTCTCTTTTAAAGTTAAAAAGTTTCTCTTGTTAGCGCTCATTTTGCATACATACGCGGCACACTTCACACTAACGACGCGACGTGAAAAAAGTGCAGAATACGGGATAAAAACGATATTTTTAAACGGGAATTTACCCAGCGTTTCGGGGATTTACTCAGTGTTTAGAAAAAATATGCAGTTCAACTTCAAGAGAGCGTCATGTCCGCGTAAGAGAGCGTCATGTCCGCGTAAGAGAGCTTTTTGCCGATTACGGAGTGTCTCACGGTGTCCGCGTCCGTTCTACAGGGCAACCGCTTAAGAGAGCTTGGCGTCTCAAGAAAATCGTATGTATCAGGTTGGTCACCACAGAAATGTCCGTTTAAGAGAAATGCCCGCTCATGAGAGATGTCCGTTAAGAGAGCTTTCACTGTATATATATATATATATATATATGGTAAACCTAATCAGTAGGCGATTAAAGGTCTGTATATTACTTCAAAATATATGTATTTAAAAAACTCTACATGTTTCGGCTGTATACGCCTTTTTCAAGAGAATACAAAATATGAATGACAGGATATAAATGTCAAGTAATTAAGTTAATTAATTAAGTAATTAACTTAATTACTTGACATTTATATCCTGTCATTCATATTTTGTATTCTCTTGAAAAAGGCGTATACAGCCGAAACATGTAGAGTTTTTTAAATACATATATTTTGAAGTAATATACAGACCTTTAATCGCCTACTGATTAGGTTTACCATATTATACCAAGGTCACGAAGTTATTATATTTATATATATATATATATATATATATATATCTTTAGTTACAATAGAACATTACAGAAATTCTCTAACCATCTAGTATTTTAATCAATATTTTATCTGATGAAGACAATGTCGAAGCGCCAAATAAAATATTTTTTTAAATATACACTTTTATCTGATACTGGAATAGCTTTACAAAATAAAACCGTCTCCATTGAATATATCCTATTACTTTTATCTTCATCAGTGGATTGTTATTTTGAAGAGAACAAGAAAGTAGGCGTTAATATCTTGTTAGAAAATTTTTTCAAAAACATAGTTTACTGTCTCAATTAAACGCAGAGAAAGGCGTAATGTTCCAATATTTTCACAAACTTCAGGATCTGTTAATGGTAAATCAAAGAAAAACAAAAACATTTACCTAACCTTTCTTAACTTATGAAAATATTAAGAACTGCAACCTCTAGACAAGTTTATCTTATAAAGTCCATATAAAAGTGAAGAAACCCACCTATGTGTTTATATTATAGTTATCTGGAAGATAATTTTATCTGCTAGATATCTAAAGGTCAAGAAAACGGGCATACGTCACTTAAACTTACATGTTTTTTTACTACGTTTTTCAAAGATAATAGTTAAAATTCTTTGAAAAAGGCAATAATTGCCGAAACATGTAAGAGATTATTGTAAATATATACATATTGTGATGACATGACTCATTCAACGATACATCACGTATTATACCTCCAGCGCCTTCTCGATGGATATAGAACGCTCGGGAAGAGGTTCAACAGCGATATATAAGCCGTCGAGGAAGGGATTGAGGGCATTCGATACCGAATTAAATTATCTCCGAGTGAACTTACATAAATATAAATACATAAATATGCTTATTGTTAGTAATTAGTTTTTATATTGTTATTCGTTTTTATTATTAATATAGTGTGTGTTTAAAGTTACCGTTAGTTTTATTTAAGAACTCGAATAGACAAATACTTTACAGTATTAAAGTAAAACAGACATTAAACACCCAACATCTTTAGTTTATAAATAGGATGCACTAGCTCAGCATAGTTAAAAATTTAATTGCTGTCGGTTCTCGTACAAATATTAAATTAACTAAATAAATAAATAACGAGTTTTTCAATAGAAAATATAAATTTATTAATAATTACAGCAATGGTAAAGTTGTCAATCACAATATGCCAAAATCTCACATGCAATTTATGTACCAACAGCTGACAGATTGATTATATTAAAAAAATCTTCACCACTGACAGACTAAAATTAACGTTTACAATTAATTTGACAACATAAACGCATGTAAAATATATTTGTCATTTCACTTAATAATTTTGCTTGGCCGTGTGCAATGAATTAAAAGAGGAAAACTTGATAGTATTATGTAAATAAATACTTGTTAATGCTGAAGAAAGTCAAGCCCATCCACACAAGTCGCAGGAACTGGCCATCAAGCGATCTCCACTGGACTGCACATAATTAGGAAAAGGCCAGGTGGGACGATCTGGGCACTATAACCTAAAACACAGTTTCGGCCACGGTTGCTTTTCTAGGTTATACTCCTAACTTGTCCAAACACTTTAACTTTTGTTATTATATATATATATATATATATATATATATATATATATTTAGTGTTTAAAGAATTTTATTTTTCTTTTTTATTTTATTGGCCGTGTCTTAATATTAAAAATAATAGATTTTTATTGGTTTTAGCGACCTTTATTGAATTTTGATGTTGTTTACGACGTTTCGACTTTTATCAATTCAGTCTTTTTCAAGCATATTTGTTGTTCGTTTGGTTTTACAAGGGTACGCTTCTGTGTGACACATGTGTTTTGGACGTCCGAGACCAAATTTCTTAATGGAACGATCTTGCTTGTGCGGATATTGTAAGTGAACTAATCAAAATTTAATAAAGGTCGCTAAAACCAATAAAAATCTATTATTTTTAATATATATATATATATATATATATATATATATATATATATATATATATATATATATATATATATGAGATAAAGGTTGCGAATTCCAGACCTGAAAAAAGGACAAAACATACCTTTGTCATAACTTTTCATTTATAAGATTTTTTTGGGGTCTCGAATCCACAACTTTTTTTGGGAATACATTGTGCTTTGACAAAGAAATATTACTAGTTTCAAAGCTATCTTAAAGTTATGCAGACACATGGTTGGGGTTTTCCAGGCTTTAAATAAATTGATTATTACAATAGTTAGTTGCAGAGTAAAATAAAGTTAAAATTCGAAATCTCTGATTCACTCTACATAATATAACATGAACGTAAAAAAATTTACTGGTCAATGGGTTTGAAGTAGGATCATGTACTCACAGCCAAACGCGATAACCACTAGACCTCGCACAATTTGAAAATTTTTAATTGTTAAAAATTGTTAATAGTTCAACTTATAATAAAGATTTTTAAAAAATAAAAAAGTGTCATCTGCAGTACAGAATCTAGATTGCTTTCACAAATTTTCAGCTATGTATTTAAAATAGTAAGGATTTTTCATTCAGGCGAACTTTACCGTCCATATTTGAATATATCTCTTCACACACAAGCTTTTTTAATACGAATATGTCGAACACTATCGACCATAGAGATTCTGAAAATCATACTGCCGTCGAGCAATATTCATTTCCCCGAAAAAAGTCGAAGGACGAAAGTCCATTTCTGCACTTTTTTACAGGTTCGTAATTGATTGGTACCACCCACGATGCTCTAGCTTCAAAATTGGCTGATTTAGAAAGTTCCAAAGCTTGAAGTCTTATACCACTTATACCATGGGAGGTGCAACATCTGAGCATCAGTGCATTTTCGTGAAAAACGCCGACAGACGGCAGTTATAATGTATATATGAGGGTTATTAATTACAAATTTCGAATCGCTTTTGGAATTATTTGAAGAAGTAGTTTTCAATTTTCCTAATTTAATCATCATAGGTGACTTCAATTGTTCTCAGTTTAACCTCAATACGAATAATGACACTAAATCGATACTTGTAACATCTTGTATGGACATGTGCAACCTTAATCAATACAACAGCATTACTAATTCTAACAAATTACTAGATCTCGTCTTATCTGATATGGATTCCGAGGTCATACGCGACAGTTTCCCATTAGTTCCCGAGAATACTCACAATTGTCCTTTAATTCTTTGATTGTTTCGACCTTTGCTTGATGTAAATCCATATCAAAAATAAATAAAACACACATAAGATGTTTTAGATTTACACTTTATTAATAAAATAATGACAGCTGTTTCGCTAACACAGTAGCTTCTTCAAATTCAACTTGTTGAATTTGAAGAGAAGTTGAATTCTCCTTTAATTATAATTATTAATACTTCTATTTTTTCAGATACCTCGGCCAAGTTTCCCACTAATAACAAGTCTTTCAACTTTCGCAAAGCAAATTTTCCTCTTTTATATAATACGCAGTTGTGTATTAATTCAAACTTTTTGGACAATATTGATACCATGTGTAAAGTTTTCTAAGATACTCCACATTCTGTGTTCAAAAATACGTTCCGACTTATGTGAATAACCCCCGACGTTTTCCTAAATGGTATACTCCCGAAATAATTTATAACCTAAAATTAAAATATAAATACTTTAAGCATTTTAAAAGTACCAAAAGTGCTGGATCACTAACACTGTTCAAGCATCTGAGAGCATTAGTTGCGCACAATTCTCAATTCTCCTTTAATTATTAATACTTCTATTTTTTCAGATACCTTGGCCAAGTTTCCCACTAATAACAAGTCTTTCAACTTTCGCAAAGCAAATTTTCCTCTTTTATATAATACGCAGTTGTGTATTAATTCGAACTTTTTGGACAATATTGATACCATGTGTAAAGTTTTCTAAGATACTCCATATTCTGTGTTCAAAAATACGTTCCGACTTATGTGAATAACCCCCGACGTTTTCCTAAATGGTATACTCCCGAAATAATTTATAACCTAAAATTAAAATATAAATACTTTAAGCATTTTAAAAGTACCAAAAGTGCTGCATCACTAACACTGTTCAAGCATCTGAGAGCATTAGTTGCGAAACAAATATCTTCAGCTTATAAGGACTATCTTACAAATACTGAAAATAAGCTAAGAGACAATCCCAGACAATTTTGGTCTTATATTGGTGAAAGGAAGAAGAGAAGTCGTATTCCAGAATGCAGCTCTCGAGGCTCAGTCCTCAGGATCCTCAATCTATAGTTAACGCATTTTCTGATCATTTTAAGAATGTTTATAATACACCCTCTACAATTAATAACATGATAAAATGCCTTGGCAAAGTCAGTATATACGACATCAGCCTGTGACCCGCAATCCAACGCGTCAGCAACGTATTGAGGAAATACCGCAAGGTTAGAGGCAGTAGAACGCTTTTTCATGAAGCCATCCTGATTCGGTGATATTGCAGTTTTAATAAGAGGGTATACTTTTGGGTATAATGCCATTTCAAACATTTTCGTGAAGTTCAATATGATGGCAATAGGACGATAGTTGATAATGTCCGAAGTATCACCAGTTTTTAAAACGTGAACATTTAGTACTCTTCTAAATAGCGGGAAAAGTAGATGTAGCGAGAGCCAAATTAAATATCTTCGCCAATGGTGTAGCAAACACATTTCTACAGTCCTTCACAATAAAAGCAGGAATTTGATCATCTCCCGAAGTAAATTTATCCTTAAGCATCTTAGTGCTGAGCAGCACTTCATCATCAGAGACGTGTTGCAAATGGAGAAGCATTGAATTAGTTGATGAGAGATTCGAGTGGATCACGCTATCTTGCCAGCTAAATTGCCGAGTTTTGGATTTAGTAAACCGCGGGTCGACTTTTTAACATCGTACTTACATAATAGGTCTCAACGTGTATTCTACAACGGATGTTTATCATCACCTTACATTGCCACGTCTGGAGTTCCGCTGTTCCGTTTATTATTTTCATTAACGATCTTTTAGACCAGATTGTGTCTAATAACGTTTTCTTTGCCGATGACATGAAGTTGTTTTCTATAGTCTCCGACACGAGGGACTCTCTTCGACTACAGGCGGATCTGGTTAACACACAGACTTGGTGCAAAAATAACAATTTACCTTTGAACCCCGTTAAGTGCAAGATTTTATCTTTCACCAAAAGGCTTGATGTTATACACTTTAATTACCAACTTGGGGATATGAGTATATAACGTGTTGAAACAATTAAAGACTTGGGCGTTACCGATACGAAATTGACTTTCAATGCGCATATCAGCAATGTGTCTAAGCAGACCACACGAACTCTTGGATTTATTATTCGTAACTGTGGTGAATTTTCTAACGTGAATGTATTGATTTCCTTATTTAACTCATTAGTAAGATCACGTTTGGAATATGCCAGCTTAATATGGTATCCATTTTATCAAGCACAAAAATGTCTACCTGAGCAAGTTTAGCGACAATTTTTGAAATACATGTGGTTTAAGGTGGACGGCGTCTATCCCTGTAGGGGTTTTGATCACACTCAACCCCTTTCTCGCTTTAACATCCCTTCTCTCTTCTTTAGGCGTTTTGTAGCCAGCCTCAATTTCCTTCATATGCTTCTTCACAACGAAGTTGACTGCATAACGCTATTATCTTACTTGAATTATCTTGTCCCACTATTCTTCACACGTCCTTCCCGTACTTTCTATCTTCCTTTTCCTCGAACCAACGTGTTGGTCAGGTCTCCTGTCTGCGTAATAAGCAGCATCTTCAATCAGGTTTCTTCTTATATTGATATTCATTTCCATAGTTTGTTGACCTTCAAACGGCTCCTATATGACACCTGTATTCAATATTCGTTTGAGTATTTATCTTAATTTAATTAATTGCTGGATGTTCTTGTTTTTGGTCTTGTTTATTGTTTCTATTACTTTTGTTCATATTGCAGACTTTTGTTTATATTCATATATCTTATTAGTTATTAGTTCCAATCTTGTTTATTGTTTTATGCTTTTTCATGTGTTTTATATAAATATTTTTTTTATTTAGAGGAAGTTAGTATTTATAATACCTTTTTTCTGTTATTAATAGTATTTGTTATGTGTATATATGACATAATATGACTTACAATTTTATTTTGTATTTTATCCTGTAAATGGAATATTTTGTTGAGTCAATAAATACAATTATTTGGAAAAACTCCGCACAAAAAAGGCTTTAATGGCTGCTGAGATCCAGGTTGATAGAAATTGTTCGTTATGCCAAGTATATTAGAGTACGCCCTAACGTGCTGACCATGATAAAAAAAATTATGATTAACGTTGAAATTTTTGTTTTTTTGGCCGGCTCTGGATATAGTCTGGTCGGCATTAAATAAATTATTATTTTTATTAGAACTGTCTTTAATGCTAGTGAAAGCGGATTCAGCTGATAAACACTATATTTCGGTTAAGCTTTTGGTGTTTCAGTTCTGACTTTTTCCTACTTATAGAATTTATATTGTCTTCTTATTATATTTTAGTTTGCATCTATGCTAAAGAGGTCAAATTTTATATGAATATTGTTTAAATTGTCATAAAATCTGCTACTTTCTTTTTTGACACATTACGCAATGCCTTGTGTACTTAGACAATAAGTGCTTGTATAAATAGAAAACATAATTAATAAACATTACATGTGTGAACTCCGTCACCAACCAGAGTCATTCGCGTTTGCTCGAGGTACGCATTTCGCGAACAATACGCTAATTAAATAAAAAGTTGATATTTTTTAATGAACACCGAAATAGAACATTTATTGCAATGCTTATATTTTCCGGAATATGTACGCGCAAGTCACTATTTTGCACAGTGGAAGTGTTTTATCGTTACGTTAAAGGCCTGTGCAGATCTTAAAGTTTTCTTCAAAAAATTTACTTAAAACATTTTTACACGCGAACTTTTATAGTAGGCATATTATATCTTTCTTGCAAGTACACACAAATCTTTCTCCTTACACAATATGAGTAAATAATTGTAAATAATTGATAAGGACGTTGTGATATGATGTAAAACGCATGTTCCCTATTATGCTATCAAAATATATGTAAACAGAAGCCTATTGATAATATTGTCAATTATTTATACAGTCCCTAGTCAAAATATAAAGCACGCTTATTTTCTGCATAATAAGAAACATTTTTTATCTATCTATCTATCTATCTATATATATATGTATATATATATATATATATATATATATATATATATATATATATTTAGTGTTAATAAGAATTAAAATTTATTTCTTATTTATTTTATTGGCCGTGTCATAATATTAAAATAATAGACTTTTTCTTGGTTTAGCGACCTTTAATGAATTTCAGTTTTTTACTACGACGTTTCGACTTTTTTATTATTAAGTCTTTTTCAAGTGACTAGAACTAAAACCTTTCTTTGTATTAATGTAATGCAAATGATGATAATAATTATTAATTCTCATTAACATTACGTTTATCATCATTTGCATATATACACGTAGTATAGAAATGAAAGTCGTATCTATTTCTGGATGAGGTGCACTGACGATTAGTAAAAACTATGAAACGTCGGCGTCTGCATATTCCAGGTGGATACGGCTTTCACACATTTTTCATTTTTCCCGGACAACATGGACGGTTGGCGCCGTGACGCGTTGTAGCTACATTCTTAGACAAATGTGATTTTGTCATGTGTAGAAATTGATACAACGAATTAGAGCGGCAATTGCATGTAATTTGGGAATTTAATAATTATTAATTCTCATTAACATTACGTTTATCATATATATATATATATATATATATATATATATATATATATACATATATATAAATATACAGGCTTACCGCTGTATAGCCCCCCACCGCGAATCTGAAGTATACGTATAATTGTCTAATTCATCAAAATTTTCCAAATTCTTAGTGCCAAAATGTAGTTAAAGTCGGTCCCATATCTTTATTTATTCTTTATCTATCGAAATACAGTTGTAAATTCAAGTTCATTGACCTGCAAAGAAAGTCGATAACATTCCGGACAAGACTTTCAACAATAAAGTCCTATTGATAGATAGTCAATGTTATTGCTTTCTACCAAAACATTCTCAGCCGCACATGTGACTCATATAACGATGTTCTTTTTTTATGAATATCTTTACGTCGAATATGTCCACATACCTATGCGGCATTAAATAAAATGTGATTAAAACTAAATAGTTTCAACGCTAGACTTCTGGGTTTGTGTGGAGCAGGTTGGTGGCACATTCAACCGCCAACCTGCTCCAGATGAAGACGATTGAGATTTCGTTAAAATGGCGAGATAGGGGTTCTTCTCAGAACCAAATTCACACGCGAAACTATACCCAAGAAACTACTTCGACAGTGAAACCGTTGACAGATAAATGTCAAACTATTAAATATTAAATAAGTTAATAAATATCACGTCAATATTATCAATTTAGTATTTAGTAATATCAATTAAAATTCTAATTTTCATTTTTCATAATAATGTTCACCTATAATTCGGTGCTTTAAAAGATAATTAGCTTATTAATATTAAATTATTGTATTGACATTTATTTTGGCAGTACGTTTTTATTAATAACGCGGGAAAGCACTTTGTGTAACACGCGCATATCAAATTATTTCTTTATTAAAAGTTCAGGCACATATTTCTTAAAATTAATATTAAAATATTTAAAACATATCCAAACCATCTAAATAGTTAATTTATAACAATTAAGAAAACTAAATCAATGACTATTTGGAATTTTAATAATACAAAGCAAGACATCGGAATATAACAAAAGGAAGGGAACTTTACATTTTACACGAAAGCGTCGTTAAAAATTATGTCCGCAAGAAAATTATTAAAATCACCGGAAAAACTAAGCAAACGTACTTGAATTCAACATTAATTAGTGTTTAAATAGTTATTCTCCACATACAAATAAAAATCTCGAACGAGCGAACTTTTTGGAGGTTAGAAATCAATTTAACTATTTCTTGGATCCTACAGCCCAGCAGAATCTATCCTGTATCTCGGAAGAAATCCTTTCAACATCATCCCAGGTTGCAAGGCTCTACTTTTGTACCATTTAATTAAAATATCCAAATAGTAATTTCAATAACTGCAAATTTACACATAACAGATTCTTTAAATATTTTTTTGTACTAGAAAATAACGTATAACAACTTTGCTATAGTCACCAACCAAGTAATTAATCGACTTCACTATTTAGTTTTCTAAAACGTTAATAATCTTAATAATTAATTGTCACAAGGTTCTTTTTTGAAACCATATATCGATCACTGATACTATTTACTTACATATTTAACGGGTGTTCAGAAACATTCGAAGTCAAGTGGGCTCTGAACAAAAAATCGTATATCTTTACTTAAGTATCTGATTTGTAATAATTATTAAATGTCAACTGTTGTCTGTCAAAAATCAATCTATCTCAGACATGACTTCATATTTTCAAGGACTACTTTGACTTCGAATGTTTCTGAACACCCGTTATACACCCGTACAGTCCCCTATACATTTTTACCTCAATCATAACGGGTGTTCAGAAACATTCGCAGTCAAAGTAGTCCTTGAAAATATGAAGTCATGTCTGATATAGATTGATACATTTACTTAATACAATTTTATAGGTTATCATACACGCAAATGTCAGTTTATGTTGAAATATATTACTTTAATATGCCATATTAATGAATATAAACTAGTCAAATAATGATTTTAGAAGGTAACAGTAATTAATTTGCAAATTTCAAATTAAGTATTTTGATATTTTAGAGAATTATTGCTAAACAATAGCACCTCTTCATGCGATAACTGGAAAAAATTACATAATCCAATTAATATGCTATTCATTCTTGTGTAATAAAGCTCATCTAATCTGTAGTAACATGTAAAAAGTCAATGCAGAATTAAGAAAAAGGTTTTATTCATCTTATAGTGACAATAGTATCTAGTTATCGTACTAGTTTAATATATTAACATTCAACAAATTATTGTAAGAAATGCCTTAAAATAAATTTGAAACAAATAAATTGTTTGTAGAGTCCTTAGATTACAACCTTATAATAAATATCATAAATTGTAGTTGTATAAATTACCAACAATAATGACCATAATTATAAAAGATGTTGAAAATGTCCACCACCTTCTTCCAAGCATTTTACGCACCTCCTCCGAATGCTACTAAATACATTTTGCAGTATGGGACTATTTCTAATTTCACTAATTTTATTTATAATTCTGTCTTGGAGATCTATATAATCTTGCACTGGTACTTGATAAATTGAATTTTTTTAAAAAGGCCATAAATAGTAATTACACGGTGTAAGATCACAAGATCTTGGAGGAAATTCATGATCGCTGTTCAAACTAATTAAACGATTTCCAAACACTTCTTGTAACATATTCATTGTTTCCCCCGCTGTGTGAGCTCTAGCACCATCTTGTTGAAAGTATCCTAAAGCTAGTTCATAATCGCGAAGTTGATTAAAGAAAGGCAATAGTATTTCCTGTCGATATCTTTCTGCAGTCAAGGTACCATTAAAAAAAATTGGAACAATAATCCTTCTTCTACTTATAGCGCACCAAACACCAACTTTCTGAGGATGTAAAGGAGCTTCAACATAAAAATTATTGGGCTTTGTATCACTCCACATTCTCATGTTTTGCGAGTTAACATATCCACTAACATGAAACCATGCTTCGTCTGAAAAGAAAGTTTTGTCTAGGACATCATCATTAAAATTATTTGTAAACCATTGGCAAAATACTACTCGTCGCGGATAATCAATATCGAGGATTTCTTGCAAACAAATTATACGATATGGGAATAACTGTAAATCTTCTTTTAAAACTTTATGGCAAGAACCAACTGACAACCCGGTTTGTTGAGCAAGAGTTCTTACTGAAGTTTTAGGGGCATCAGTCATTATTTCTCTAACATTCCCAATCACTTCTTCTGTCCGGACCTTTGGTCGCCCACCACCCTCTTGGCGTCCCACACTACCAGTTTGTCGAAAAACTGGAACAATTCTGATTAGTGTACACTGAAAAGTATTATAATCAAAAGCAAGGTTGGGGAATTCATCTCGAAATTCTTCCAAACAAACTTGAATTGAATACTTCCACTGGCCATCGATCTTTTGACCATTTCGAAAATATGCTTCAACCATGAATGCTTTGTGTACGTTAGTAAATACCATTTTCAAAATTAAAAAATATAAATTACTGTCTTCGATATTAGATTCTGACAATTTTTGACAGACAACAGTTGACATTTAATAATTATTACAAATCAGATAGTTAAGTAAAGATATACGATTTTTTGTTCAGAGCCCACTTGACTTCGAATGTTTCTGAACACCCGTTATAAACAATTATATTTTAAATCGATAAATGAATTTGTTTTTTTTAATTGTGTTGTTTAAGTCAATAGTTTTATTAATCTCATTTAAATAATAGCTGGTATTAGTACGTCAACTCGCTATAATTACCCGAAGCTTTAAAATAACTATTACAAAAATTTTACGAGCAGCCTGGTCCATCTATACTTGAGAATAAGCACTAATAAGTAGAGCAGACCAATTTCCGTGCGCGCCATGAGCGCCGGTATGGGAGTGTAATTCGTAATATATTAGAATATGCGATAGAATAGGGACGCAACATGAGCTTGTTACCGATATAAGTATAGAAGTAGAGACATTTATTCTGTCATAAATAATTAAATATACATTTGGTTTTCTGCTATTAAAGTAATATGCATAAACACACGAAAAATAAGAATAGTACATATTATAGCAGCGTTGTATGTCGTGCACACAATCACTGATTTCATACATTTTCCCTTTTATTTATAGGTACATACAACGCTGGTACAATATGTCCTATTCTTATTTTTCGTGTGTTTATGCATATTACTTTAATAGCAGAAAACCAAATGTATATTTAATTATCTGATAGAATAAATGTCTCTACTTCTATACTTATATCGGTAACAAGCTCATGTTGCGTCCCTATTCTATCGCATATTCTAATATATTACGAATTACACTCCCATGCCGGCGCTCATGGCGCGCACGGAAATTGGTCTACTCTACTAATAAGTAAAGTGAGTACAATTATATAAGACAAATAAAAGTAAAACGATTATTGTGTTAATATGTAAATATCGAATAAAAGTTTCGTACAAATTTCGCAAACGCATTTTCATTTTAACTGTGTTCGTAATATGAACCTTGCCAAAGAACTATTGTTCTACTTATACTAAGGAAGTTCAAATGATTACCTGGCTTACACATCAATGAAAATTTGCGTTACTAGTCCAACCAATTTGTAGAACAGTTCGGATAGTTAATTGGAGCAAACCTATCGAAATAACTTATTGACAAGTCTTCTACTACTTTCTCCTTGTTTTTTTTTAGAGGTGGTCCTAATTTGTATTCACAGAAGAACAAAATAGTGATGACCTGTTGATAACATCAACAATGTAACTATAAACCGTGCATGTATATATAATCTAAAAATAGTTATTATGAACAATTTATGATATATTCACGTCGTATGTACACTGCAATAAAATCGTATGCAAATTGTTATTGTATTGAATCCATCAATATAGAAATTAGTCATTGTGCGTACGAAGGTCTAAAAATCGAAGACCCATGATCTATTTTTGCATCTATAGTACTTTATTTTCTTAAGTGTTCTGCTTTTAATATACCCAATCTTCTGTTTTATATGTAATCTGAATTTCTACTTATTTTCAAAAAACAAAGCAAAACGTGGGTCCGTGACATCAATAAATTAGACTTAATAAAATTTGTAAATCTGTCCGTTTTAATATTGTATATTATGCCACATTTTGCAGTTGTCCTAGATATTTAATTCTACTAGGGATGTTTCCAAAGTTCTGGGAATTTAGCTATAATTTTTGCATTATCCTGTTGCAATAACGGACGCTTATGCAACTTCCTAGGCCGTTTTCTGATAAGTGCCTGCCGCAGTGGTTCGGATAATAATTGTAGAGATAATAAACATGTGACATCAATAAATTAGTCTTAATAAAAATTGTAAATCTGTCCGTTTTAATATTGTATATTATGCCACATTTTGCAGTTGTCCTAGTTATTTAATTCTATTCTCGGCTGTTGTTGCAGATACTTCTTGGTGAAACATTTTAACTTCATACAGTAAATAATAAAAATAAATTAAAACACTTGGCTTGTTTCACTATGAGATTTATTTAAATTCTCTAACAATTGTTTCGGCTGTTATGCCATTCTCAAAGAGATCTATAAATCTAACTTAAAGACTATCGCACTTGTTCTTATATGTTGTCTGTTCTTGTGTGTAGTGGGGGTGGTACTATATTGTGTATTACGGTGTCTATAAAGGATGTATTGGCATATTCTATCTGTGTGTTGGTGATTAATAGATTTAGTTTTTTCGCTATTTTTATTTCTAATATTTCTAGGAGGTCCAATCTCTTGCTTTTTGTGATATTGTGTATTAAGTCGCAGTTATCTATATCGGGGAAGTGGTTGAGTTCTATACAGTGTTCGGCAAAGCCTGTGTTTTTCTCACTATATAAAATTGACTTTTTGTGTTCTTTAACGACGAGCCATTAAAAACAGAGTTAAAGAACACAAAAAGTCAATTTTATATAGTGAGAAAAACACAGGCTTTGCCGAACACTGTATAGAACTCAACCACTTCCCCGATATAGATAACTGCGACTTAATACACAATATCACAAAAAGCAAGAGATTGGACCTCCTAGAAATATTAGAAATAAAAATAGCGAAAAAACAAAATCTATTAATCACCAACACACAGATAGAATATGCCAATACACCCTTTATAGACACCGTAATACACAATATAGTACCACCCCCACTACACACAAGAACAGACAACATATAAGAACAAGTGCGATAGTCTTTAAGTTAGATTTATAGATCTCTTTGAGAATGGCATAACAGCCGAAACAATTGTTAGAGAATTTAAATAAATCTCATAGTGAAACAAGCCAAGTGTTTTAATTTATTTTTATTATTTACTGTATGAATTTAATTCTACTAGGGATGTTTCCAAAGTTCTGGGAATTTAGCTATAATTTTTGCATTATCCTGTTGCAATAACGGACGCTTATGCAACTTCCTAGGCCGTTTACTGATAAGTGCCTGCCGCAGTGGTTCGGATAATAATTGTAGAGATAATTCATAAAAATAATCCCTTGGCAATCCCAGAATACAGTAAGCATTACCTTTCCAACAGACGGAACTGCATGCGCCTTAAGTGGATGCCCTTCTTCGGGTTTACGCCATTCTTTGGATTGATTTTTGGTCTCAGGATTGAAATAAGGAATCCACGTTTCATCAGTGGTTATTATCCGTTGCCAAAATTCATTACCGTAACGGGCTAACAGCTCTTGAAGCTGGCGACAAATGTCAGACCTATTGAGGTTCTGTTCCGGCCCCAACAGCTTTGGCACCCAGCGGGCTGGACTCTTGCTTACGCTCAAACAATGATGTAAAATTTCATGAACTTGTCGTGTACCTATTCCTAGGCGTACACTAATTTGAGAAATAGTCATGCGTCTGGCCTCTTTCAGTAGGTTCTCCACGCCAGTAATGTTTCTTTCATTTACCGACGTGCTCGGGCGACCACTGCATGGATCGTCTTATAGTGATGTTCTACCACTTTTAAAACGATCACACACTCACCAACACTCCTTGCAGACGTTTAATAATTTCTGAAGTTTTCACACCCTCTTTCCACAAAAAGAAAGTTATTGCTCTTTGAGATTTAGCCACGTCTTTCATGGTTACACAAACAGTGTTACTAAAATACGTCTATTTCGGTCTAACACCTGAATCAGACTGAATGATATTGCACTGGATAGCTGCATAAACATGTCAAGACTTATCCTATCGCCAATAGCATTTGCCTATAAGTTCTGTGTAATTTAACTAGAGCACAATTCCCAGAACTTTGGAATCATTCCTCGTACTTTAAGAAACAATAATGATATTAATAATAATAATAATAATAATGGGCTATTTCATATAAGACGCGAGTTTACATGAAAAGTTATAAAAACAGAATATGGTTTTTGCCAACAAATACAGTGAAACCTGTCTATAACGGAACCTGTATACAGGCTGATTCATTTTCGGCCCTCACCATGGGGATCTCTCTTATTATTGGAGATAGAGTATAGGTTTAAATTTGGCAAAGTTGTTAAATTTTGTGTTTGTTATAAATCCGTAAAGAAAATAGACCTGTGACAAATGACCTTCGTTATTTAAAAAAAAAACGCGAAAACCCCATTTTCTTCTTTTACCTGTAGCACCGACATTTGGCCTTGTAGAGAAAAAATAAAAACACATCCTTGTGGCCATTTCTAAACCTCTATCCAGTGGTATACTCTAAATTTTTATACGATGTTTCGTTTCTTTCTGGCCATCATCAACTATCTAATTTCTTATAGGCGCCATATTGGATTTAGACATCTTCAGAAAGAGTTTTTTTTCTGATTTCAACCATGTACCAAATGCTGACTATAGTTTTTGACATTAGGTTTTATTTGAAAGAATAAATTATAAGATTAAATAAGGTAGCCTTTGGAATTTCAATCTGTCAAACATTTCATTTATTGTTCATTAATAATACAAAAATGTCATATACTAACGAAAAGAAACGAGATATGATAAGTATTTTTTATTCTTCGAAACGAAATTCAACAGTGGCGAGTATAAGATAACAAAAACATTAATAAAAATACATAGAAAAGTAAACAATAAACAATTACAGTAAATGTTCAATTATCTGGCCATCTTCGGTAATGCACAATTGGGCACGCCTTCTGGCATTTTGTACTGCCCTTTGTATAGTTCTTCTAGGAACTGCATCGAAGGCATTCTGAAGTCTGTCTCGTAATTCTTCAATGTTTTGTGGCGCATCTACTTTATAAATATTATTTTTAACATATCCCCATAAAAAAAAATCTAGCGGACTTAAATCAGGTGATCTCGCAGGCCATTCAACAACTCCCCTATTTCCAATCCAACAGTTTGCAAACTTTTGATTTAAGAAATTGCTAACAACAGCTGCATTGTGTGCTGGTGCGCCATCTTGTTGCCACCATAAATATTGTAATTGATTTAATGGGATATTGTCGTCAAGATAGTCAGATACGTATGTACGTAAAATGTTTAAATATCTTTCTCCATTTAGATGTTCTTCATACATAACTGGTCCTAAGGGACGATTTGCCAAAATACCCATCCAAACGTTTATTCCAAAACGATGTTGTGGTCTTCTAGCCCTGTTTTGTCGGGGATTTTGTACTGAACAATAGTGCTCCGTATTTCTGTTGAATATTCCAGAATTTGTAAATTTCGTTTCATCTGACCAGATGATTTTGCTTAAAAAATTTTCGTAATTTTCTATCCTTCCCATTAACCAATTACAATATTCTAGCCTTCTCAAATTATCTCCAGGCAGTAAAGAGTGACTAACATGGATCCTGTATGGTTTAAACCTACTTTTATGTAAAGTTCTCCAAACTTTGGACTGGCACAAATTAATTCTGACGCTACTTCGCGTGTAGAAATTGATGGATTATTATTTATCTATAAAAATACAAGATTAACATGACATTTGAAAACACGCTTTTAATATACCATTTGTAAAATATTTTGTCGATTTTCATTTAAATTCCTGTTGTCTTGACCATTATGCGGCTTAGTAAACGATCCATTCTCGACCAAATTTCTGTCGAGATCTAGAAAAATGGTACGATGAGGCTGTTGTCGTTCTGGATATAATTGTAGATATCTTGTACTCGCTACTGTTGAATTTCGATTCGAAGAATAAAAAATACTTATCATATCTCATTTCTCTTCGTTAGTGTATGACATTTTTGTATTATTAATGAACAATAAATGACATGTTTGACAGATTGAAATTCCATGGCTACCTTATTTAATCTTATAATTTATTCTTTCAAATAAAACCTAATGTCAAAAACTTTAGTCAGCATGTGGTACATGGTTGAAATCAGAAAAAAAACTCTTTCTGAAGATGTCTAAATCCAATATGGCGCCTATAAGAAATTAGATAGTTGATGATGGCCAGAAAGAAACGAAACGTCGTATAAAAGTTTAGAGTACACCACTGGATAGAGGTTTAGAAATGGCCACAAGGACGTGTTTTTATATTTTCTCTACAAGGCCAAATGTCGGCGCTACAGGTAAAAGAAGAAAATGGTGTTTTCGCGTTTTTTTTTAAAATAACGAAGGGCATTTGTCACAGGTCTATTTTCTTTACGGGATTTATAACAAACACAAAATTTAACAACTTTGCCAAATTTAAACCTATACTCTATCTCCAATAATAACCGAGATCCCCATGGTGAGGGCCGAAAATGAATCAGCCTGTATAATGTCCTGTCTACAACGGAAAAATCATTCGGTCCCGGCTAAGCCATACGAGATAATATATGTAAAAGAAACCTGTGTATACTGGAACCTGTCGAACGTGGAAATGGAAAATATATTTATAACAAAAAATATAAAAACCTGTCTATAGCGGACTTTTGTGTGAAAATTATTAAAATGCAACAATTTCTAGAATCTGATATAACAAGACTTGTATGTCAGCGGTTAAATGGCTTTTGAATATGTTATTTACTAAAGCTAGATAGTTTTAAAACACGCCATAACATCATTTGGAATAGTGTATGTGGGGAGTCAAATGATGTAGATTTAGACATAATAAATAACTGGTAGCATAGAATTAGCCAAATGATCAGAAACCATGAACTGCAAGACATGGAGACGAAGCTGGGCTCTTTTCTAGAGCTATTCTTCTAAGACTCTATCTTTAAAAGGAAACGCATGCAAGGGAGGAAAATGCTGAAAAGAAAGACCAGATTATTTGTTTGTGTCAACTTACGTGGTGAATTTGGAAAATGACTTATTATAGACAAATCAGCAAAATTCAGATGTTTTAAAAATTTATCGCTTTCAGATTTGCCAGTTATCTGGAGATATAATTCTAAAGTCTGGAATGCAGCTTCAATTATGGAAGAGTGGTTATAATATTTCAATCAAAAGATGGAAAATGAAAACCGAAAAGTAATTTTTGGATAATGAAACATATCAAAATTACAACTTAGTAACGTTGAGCTAGCCTGGTCCCTACTGCTTAAAATTGCATTACAAAAAAATATTAATGCAATCGTTACTAGCAGCTGTAGAAACTCAAGACAAATTCAGCGGTTTTGCAAAATCCATTTCTATACTAGATGCGATAAATTGGATTACTGTGGCACTCAAAAACTGAAAAAGGGAGCAGTTATGAAATGTTTTTGAAAAGCAGGGTTTTCATTTCACGATGAAGAAATTAGTGACACAGAAATATATTTAAGATCAGATGAAAACAATACTCGACTTTCGAGATGAAAATTTAAGGGAATTTATTGCAGTTGATGATAATTTGCTTACCTGTGATGATTTAGACGAAATCGCTGAAACAGATCAACATGTGACAGAAATAAACAGCAAGAATTAGAACCTATGATCAGGATGTTGAGGACAATGCCATTGCATCATACAGAGACGCCCCTTGAAAATTTTTCTTTAAATAAAAGTGACCCTAATTTTCTAGAAATGATAAATAGTTGTAAATATCATGTAGAAAGTAAAATTTTATTTACCAAACAGAAAAGTATTACCAAGTTTTTATGCGTTTAAATTTAATTATGTTACATTTTTTATACCTAAATTGTTTATTATAAATAAGTTTCGTAACTTCTTCTTATTATAGATTCTTATTATAGATCATGCCTACTTTTAAATATTATGATCGGTTAACCGGTTTACAACGTAAATTTTTATAAAATTTGTAATATATTCCGCCTGCCTACAATTGAAACCTGTGCATATTGGAAAAAGGGCTCGGTCCCACGGGGTTCCATTATAGACAAGTTTCACTGTGTAATATTATTAATTAAAATAAGCATCCAATGAATACAGTTTCAAGTTAAGAAAAGGCGAACGTAATTTATTAGTGATGAAAATTTGCAAGCATGAATAAGACGCATTTCTTTCATTTACAATTAACCACCTATGAATACGAGGGCGATTAGTAATGCAAGTTCCGTTTCCGCTTAGTGAGCAGAGGAGTAGGGATATCGGCGCGATCGCAGCAATGTGGTACAGCCTTGCCAACTTAGCGGTTTTTAACTCGTAATTGCGGGAAAGTATTCAATTTTCCGGCTAGCTAATTTTCTGGCGGTTTTAATCCGAAATTTTAGCATCTTTTCAAAGTACAGACAGCTATACAACACAGACATTCAAATACTGTACATATTATCTTTGTACATTAAAAATACATGTAGAAAAGATATTGAAATAATACAGAAACAATAATTTGTTAGTGATAAAAATGATTTTTCTATTTTGCGTTCGAAGTGAACTCATTATGACACCCAAAATAGTATCGAAATGAGCTTCATTTCGATACGGCTTTTCTTCATTTTTCAATGTTGGCGTTGTTTGAACACAGAAATAAATATCATTGCTGTCATTAGATTTTAAGAATTTAAGTACTTTTGACTGATATGATTATGTACGTACTCTACACAAACAGCGTATATTGTATACAATCGACAACAAAATATATTAGTTTCTATGTCACTCATGTTTATATTTTCAAATAAAATATCAACTAATGTTAACGAAAATTAATAAATAATATGTAATATAATGTACTTCGCGATAGCAAGATTTAAATTTGAAAATGTAAAGTATCAATGTGACCAACTGTATGCTTTATATAAAAATGAAACTCTGAACTTTCAAATTAAATAATTTCAAATTACAAATGTAAAAAATGCAAAATAGAAAAATAGTATAAAAAACTCGTTTCATAAAGCCTTTTGCCGCACTCCCTCTTTAGAAAACTCGCTGCTATCGCGGTTCGTTTTCTAAACTGATTTCGTGCCTTATGAAACTTGTTTTTTAATATACTATTGTATACAACTAAGTGTACTAGAATATTATGTTACAAATCCCCATCATTGCAATATCAGTAGGTAAATGAAACATATTGATGGCAAATGGGCTATGATCCCGAAGGCTAAACAAACAAAAAATATATTAACTTCGTCTCAGTTACGAAATTTATTAAATGAAATATGAATTACAGATATATCAGCACGCACTGATATGTAATTATTAATTTATGAATAGCCTGTTCATCGCTTTTAATAGAAATATACAGTTGATTTTATATATATATATATATATATATATATATATATATATATATATATATATATATATAGATAATTAGTTCTTGACCTTTGTATGTTATAGTAGATTAAATTAGTCGGCGATTTAAGGTCTGTTTTACTTTGATATGTATATATTTAACACAATCTTACATGTTTCGGCACATAGTGCTTTTTACAAAGAAATTTAAAATATAAAAATTTATATATCAGATATATAAATTTGACATTAATATACTGTCATTTATATTTTAAATTTCTTTGAAAAAGGCTCTAGGTGCCAAAAAGGTGCCAAAACATGTAAGATTGTTTTAAATATATACATATCAAAGTAAAACAGACCTTAAATCGCCGACTAACTTAATCTACTGTATATACATCACTGGCAAAAAAAACAGGCCGCCTCAGCATATTTTATATGTCTCCTTGTATATTCATTGTAACGGTGTGATTTCGTAATCATACTTTTTGCTTTGTGTCGTGAATGATCGGAGTTTGTTTTTCGAAGAATTCTGTATTTATTCCCAGTACATGAAATATCCGAAGATAACACTCTCTTGCAAGAAATGCATCTTCGTAGCTTTTGTTAAGTTTACCATTTATACACAGCGTCTTTTGAAAACGAAGTTTGCATGTATCAGATAATTGTATTCTATTTGGCAGTTGTGAATTGATATTGTCTTTTCAATATGGTAATACCTACTGCGGACGTGGGTTAAATTGTTGCTTTAATTATTGTCGTAGTCAGCGCTACGTATTACCACTTTAAAAATACCTCTAACTACAGTTCAAGATGCTTGGAATCGCTACATAGAGGTAGTTTTACTAGGCGACAAGGATCGGGCATGAGAAATTCAACAACTGTTGTTGATGATAATTTGATCGTGTTGAATGCTTTAAGAAATCGGAGATCTACTGCTGAGATTAATCGTGAACTTTGTTCTGCTTATGGCGAAAATGTCATGAGTGACAGTATGGTTAGAAGATGGTGCCGTATCTTTCGAGAAAGACGAACTAATACCCATAATGAAGAACGGAGTGAAAGACCAACTGTTGTAACGAACGAACTTCTGAGTATTGTTGAAGAAAAAATTAGCGGAAATCGATTCACAATCACAGAAGTGAGTGCCTTTTACCTCTCAAATTTCACATACAGTTTTGTACAAGGTTGTTACTGAACATTTAGGTTACCACAAATTTTGTTAACGATGGATGCCAAAACTTCTTACCGAAGACCATAATACAAAGAGAATGGGATCGGTACTAAATTTTCTGACACGTTACGATGTGGAAGGTGAAGATTTTCTCAGGGATATCGTAACAGGTGATGAGACTTGGGTCACCTTGTCAACGTTTAGACGAAAAGATAATCAATGCAGTGCGGTCGCTATAACTCGCCTACGAGGAAACCTTTACAGTGTCGTCGAACTTCTTTTACGAGAAAAGTCATGGTCATAGTCTTTCAGGACAAGAAAGGCGTCCTTCTTGTAGACTTTATAAAACGAGGGACTACACTAAGCACTGTTAAAGTCTACTGTTCAATTTTGAAGAAGCGCAGAGCAGCTATTCAGAACAAGCGACGTGGATAATTAAGTTCGGGCATCGTTTCTTCACGCCCGCTCGCATATCGCCGCTCGCACGGTAAGCCTACTGGAGTTTTAAGTGAGAAGTGTTTGAACTCCTCCTTATAGTCCTAATTTTGCTCCTAGCGATTACCATCTCTTCCCTAACATGAAGAAATGGTTTGGAAGCTAACGGATTGAGAACGATGAAGAGCTGCAGGGCAATGCTTCAACATGACTTAATTCACAGGGGGCAGGGATCTATGTATAGTATAAAATAGTATAAAAAAACTAGTTTCGTAAGGTCCTTTGTCGCACTCCTTTAGAAAATATTGTATTCTCTGATTCGTTCATACATATCCTCTTAAAATCAGTTTTTTTATCGAAAAAAAAAACGATTTATTACAAGTGTACAGAACACTCTCATTGTCACCTGTTGTTTATAAAAAAGTATTTCCAATTTTATTTGTTCAACGTTTGCCTCTAAACATAGAAACAACGAATTGAATTGACAAGGAATGAAGATATTTCTGAAGATGTCAAAATGTCTGCAGACTAAGGCAGCTCGGCGTTGTTACCCGCAAAATCGCGCAGGATGTACGATAAAGCGCATTCTAAGTTCGCGGATTGACCACACATGAAGAATGTGAAGGGTGTTGATGAAAAAATAATTCTGGCGTATGGTGAGGAGCTGTCCACAATCTTTTGCGCCGTCTTCCTTGTGGGGAGCATTATCGATGTTGGAGGCTTCCTGTTAATAAAGGAAAAAATTGAAATTTCGCAGCTTTTTACAACCCGCGGCCGTTAAGAGGTTGTTTATCGTAGTAACAAATAGTTTTTAAAGCAACCTTTAACAACTAGACATTACAAAATTGCTTCCGGTAGAAGCGGTTTTGGAAATTATTGCTGGACAATGCACGAGGAACATTCGAGTCTGATATCATCCGTAATTTAATTTCAAAATGAATGAAAGCAAACGACAAAATTGAGAGAGGAAGGGAAGGTGGTTGAAACTATCGTTAAAAATCGGGGCCCGTAAATATAATTTTTTTTCAAGGATTTGATATTTTTGAAACGGAAAAAATTGTAAATTAGGTTGCAATCTGATAATTTGATTGCAATCTAGTATTTTCGATACGCACACTTAGTCTTCAGTTACTTAATATTTTCACTTTTTGTTGACCACTTTCTTTCGTGAACCGTCTTTACTTATTATTAAATTTAAAACTATACTCTTTGAATGAATACTTTAATACATATTATGATTTATAGTATTTATACATTCATTTCCCATTATTATGAAACTGATATTTTCTTAAAATTTGCATATATAATATTAAAAATATAAACAAATAAATTATATTACTGTTTTAGTATTCTTATATATTAATAACGCTTAAAATGCTTATATTTTGAACTATTATTTAAAATACATTAGGCTTTTACTTCTTAATTTATTACATGCTCTTTCGAATACTTATGCGAATGCTCACTTCGTAAATCGTTTGCATCTCTTAAGCAAATTACATATTAAAATGGCTAGAGGACATAGATTGTATCTATACAAACGGTATTGGCAACAACTATTCTACACGACGTGGCGTTGTATTATTAAATGCACTAGGAAGAGAACATTTCTTGAGGTTCTCTACCTCTACGGTCACGCGTTTTTTTTCTTTTTACTCCGGTATACTACCAAACCGTCTGATCAAACACACAAATACTGGGAATGCAAATTTGTATAAACATATTCATCCAATATCTTTGCAGAATTTTTAGTTATACTTCTTATAAGGATGAGTAAAATCTTGAAAATTCCGATAAAAAATATAAACAAATGTAATGTGTCATTGGTACTTGTAAACATTGCATTTCAAATTCTCAAGCGGCGAGTAAATAAACCTTTGTTTATCCCATTGTTTTGAATACAAAATAATATATAAATCCAAAGTATGGCAAATATACTACGTATCTGTAAAGGATATTAATAATACAATAATGTAAGAGTGTAATTAACTAATTAGGTTATTTTAATAGTATATTAAAAAGCAAGTTTCATAAGACACGTTTTTTTAATGTCTTATGAAACGTGCTCATGCTATTTTTGCTTTGCTTGCAATTAGTTTGGTAATATATCTTTTTTAAAAGAAAATGAGAAAACAAATTTCTCATTTTCTTTTAAAAAATATACATTAACATTTACGGCAGTTGGTAACGTCCGCGTATGTTTAGAATAAAATTCAAATTTTTGAATTTAGTTACCTATGGTTGCCTTGAATTAACTTGACATTTCACTCTTCATAATAAAATATTTTTTATTGTATTGTAAATATAATTTATTTTCCACTTAAGTGTTATTTGTTCATTTCACCTTGGATACGGTTACCATAAACATTATTGTGACTCTGTTTGTAAAAATAAACAATCACATACAAGGCATGTCAGAGAAGATCACGAAACTAACATATTGCTATGAATAGTGGTTTGAAGATTTAGCACACCACCATCCACAACTAGTTTTTCCAACTAGCTTTCTCAGCCGGTGTATTTTTTAATATGAGACTTCTAACTTCTCGGGTTCCAATAAGGAAACACGTGACTGTGAAGTAATTTGGACGCCAGTGAAATGTTCACAAAATTTTTATTTACTTATATTATATAAGTTACTTAGCAATATTGGAGTTATTACACTAAATGAAACGCAGGATAAAATTTAAACTGAATATTTAATACAAAAATAAAAAAAGTACTATACAAAAATACATGGTAAAAGGTAAAAACATTCATTGTAAAATTGACAGCTAAATGAATGGAAAAACTTCCTCTTTATTGACTCCGATCAAACTTAACTAAAATAATCAAACTTTTCAATCAAGGGTTTTCCAATAAGGACTTGACAACTTTGAATTTAAATAAAACGCAAACCATTTGAGATTTTTCCAAAACTTTATGATCGACTTCAAGTACAATCAAAACATTTATGAATGGAACTCGACTTCGTTCATATGGCCACCGCGGGCACGTCGGCAGCGGTCGATTCGTTGGACCCAATTTTCGATGACTCGGTCACACATTTCGGGCGTAACGGCCGCTATTTCGCGTTCAATGTTAGCTCTGAGTTCTTCCAACGTCGTCGGCTTGTTGGCATACACCAATGATTTGACGTAGCCCTTGAATTAAAGTGTACAATATAATATTCTAAGGAACATTCGAGAGCTGTACCTGACCGTTCGATAAATAGATTCTCGCACAGCTGTCTTTTATGACCAGTTAATTCTACTAAAACGTTTCTAAATAACTATAAGAAATAAGTCCTAAACTTCTAGTTTCAAATAAAAATTTTTTATTGTAATATTGTTTCGCCATATATGAATACAATGGCTTCATTAGGTGGATGACAAACTGAATTCACTACAATATTGTTTCGTCATACAATGACTTCATCAGCTGGATGGAAAACTGAATTCAGTTTTTCGTCCACCTGATGAAGCCATTGTATGGCGAAACAATATTATAGTGGATTTACAATAAAAAAAATTTTAAACTAGAAGTTTAGTACTTATTTCTTATAGATATAATGAAGTTTCAACAAGTATCTCCTTCGTCAATCAACGGTTTCTAAATAATCTAGTAATTACTTTTTAATTTAATATGAATTAATTATTATTAGAGAACGGACGCAATTTCCATAAAACGCAATCGGCAATTGGAATTGTGTATAACGTCGCTCAGTACATCCCGGCGTAATTCAATAAAGTATTTGATTGACTTACTCGGACACCTGGTCTCGCCGCGATAACAATGGACAAGGAGCTATTGTATTCCGAGAATATAGTGCTTTTTAAAGTGTTTTCATGAGCGTAGATAGTAGCGGGGTTTTTATAATGTATTATTTATTAGTTTATATTTCGTAAGATAAATAAAGTGCTGTGAGTAAGTTTCTTGTTTTCATAGTTTTAACTGTTAATTACATCGTAATTTTTGTGATAGATCCTGTTTAATATCGTTTGATTGAATCTATTTCTACCAATTATTTCGACGTAAGAGTGTGCATTGAATTTCGTTCAGTTTCAATAACTTACGCACACATTTTTAGTTTTCATTTATTTAGATCTAGAGCATTGTTTAAGTTACTTTTTCAGACATGATATGGAAGAATGTCGAGAACGGCATTGTAAAACAATGGCGAGTTGGATTGACGGTCATACTGATTGTATGTCCATTGTCAGTGCTTCCGAAATTTATTACAAAATCCGTAAAATATCGTCAAAAATTCGTCACTTAGGATCGCAAACACATCTGAACTCTGTAAAACTTTTATGGCGGCTAATATTCCATTAAATAAACTTAGCAATCCCACTTTAAAAATATTTCTGAAAAAATATACTGGTCGAAATGTTCCTGATGAATCAACTTTACGCAAATATTATGTTTCTAGGTGCTATACGAGAACAGTAGAATGCATTAAAAGCCATCTTTTAAATCAATACATATGGATAAGCGCCGACGGAACGATGGATATGTTAGGACGCTGTGTGGTAAATGTTGTAGCTGGTGTACTACATCCAACTATTCCCTATAACTCATATGTAATAGCAACAAGTGTTATAAATAAAGTTGATGCGGAAACAGTTGCTGAAACCATTAAGGAGAATATGCAAAAAATGCTTCATTCGGACGCCACGTACAAAGAAAAAATACTTTTATTTGTCAGTGATAGTGCTGCATATTACTTGTGTAGCACATGCTCTCCACAGAATCTGTGAATATATCAGAGACACTTTTCCGGAAGTTGATAGACTTGTATCAGCTTTTAAAAAAGTTTTCAGAAAAGCACCATTGAGAGTAGCTCTTTTCAGGGAAAAATTTCCATCTCTGTCACTGCCTCCCACTCCAGTAATAACTAGATGGGGAACATGGCTGGAAGCTACTAGTTATTATGCTGAGAATTTCGATAGTCTAAAACATTTCGTAACACTGCTAAAGGAGGATGCTAGAAGTATTGGTGAGTGCAAGGAGCTCACACAAATCCCAAATTTAAAAAATCAGTTGTACTTTCTTCACGAACACTTTGGAAAATTACCAAAACTAATCACTTATTTTGAAAATCGAAATCTCAAATTAAATGACGGATTAACCACATTAGATGTGGCTGTTAATAATTTGAAGAGTATTCCAAGTGACTTCGGATGTGGCCTTCGGCAAAAGTTTGAAGCAATTCTTAATAGAAATCCAGATTTAATTACATTGCAGCAATTATGTATGGAGACAATTCCACAAAATCTAACGGCTAACTATGAAGAAATAAAAGAATATTTCCAGTATGCACCTATAACCAGTTGCGATGTAGAAAGGACGTTTTCTATTTATAAGGATGTACTTAATTCAAAGAGAACAAAATTGACAGAAGAAAACCTTGAGAAACTATTGCTAGTCAATATTAATACTCCTTTACTCAACTTGAACGACAAAATGAACAAATAAAAATGTTCCAATTATAGAAATAAAATTAAAAACTTAAAAAATACAACTTTTCAACAAATACATATGTATTTCGTAATTTTATAGATCACCACCCGTTCGTTTTCCAATTATATAAATAAAATTAAATATTTTAGAAATACAGCCTTTCGCCAGTACTGCACTGGGTGGTAAGCGTGTCCGTTCTCTAATTATTATATTTAGTGGTGGCATATATTTTAAGAAACCAATTAAAGGCGAAATATACACGTATATTAAACATGCTATTTTACATTTAAATATAATTAACAACAGCTTCTGCCTAAGATATTAAGATAGTATTAAAACTCCATATTTACATGAAATATTGCTACTTAAATGATTTTGTTTGGCACTATTATTCACACCGTTGAACTTTTGTATAAACACGAGTATCCAGTTTCTAGGCAAAATCGAGTAAATGTTGTTTGGTATATCGTGCTCTGTATTTTTTTCGGAATTAATGTTTTATGTACCAGACGTAATGTAACATATGTGGCTTATTAAGTTTACTCTCAGAATTTACTTTTGTTAGCTTATTAGTTGGGTACCTGGTACTAACCAGTTTCCAGTTCTCACGAAAATTTTTCGTATTTTGCACTGCTTCCCTCCAGGATGTGATTATTTTGGTAGATACTTATCTCTTACTTGTTAGTTTATATAAGAAACAGAGACAGAAAAAAATTATCACTATTGAAGAGAGTACACTAATACAAAGATAATATCATATCTACAGATAGTAACAATTAAGAAAATTTTAAATAATAAATACTAACGTTTCGTAATACAAAATGATAAATATATTTTATATAGCTAATAAGTAGCTGGCTTAAAAACGAAAATATGCTTCAACAATAAAAATATTTTCTTGCAATGTGCACATTATTTAGTAGTACTACGCGATCATTTAAATTCTAAATTAGAGCAGTTTGTGAAATTTAAATTAAGTTGGTATATAAGTACTAATTTATAATTTGAATTGTCAAAGTGAAGTTTCAAAATGTTTGATTTAGAACATAAGATTTTTCTTACAGAATGTTATTTTAAAAACGCCGAACGACAAGAGAATGGTGAATGGACATATTCAGTACCGCACTGCATCAATGATTTTCAAAATGCCTTCCCTAATTTTCCTGCGGATTATCAAAAAATAGTCCAAGAAATTTACACATGTGTGGCGAAATTTCGTAATGTTGGAACTGTAGGTAGGAAAGTTGGCAGTGGCGCGCCCAAAAAAAGAACTCTGAGATTGTGGCAGATGTTG